>CM073472.1:2287500-7287500 GCA_037074535.1 Gleditsia sinensis
TATCATGGTTCTTATGATGGATTGATGGTCATTTATTTGGGTAATTGTATACTTGTTGACCTCGTTTGCACTCTCCTATTTCTTTCCATCTAGACCTTGTTTCAGGCATTCTCCATAGTCAAGCGCCTTTTTTTTTTGTTGGGAGGGGGGGTTGGGTAATTGTGTGGGTCTTCTGAAGGGTTTTCATGGTCTGATATGCAAACAGGATTAGAGTGTATAGATTATGAATTTATTTATTTTCCTGTTGTTGATATTTCTTTAACATTTTTATCTTGGAAGAAGATAGAGGATGATATCTTACACTTTGCTTTGGTGCTTCTTCTCTTTCCTTAGTAAATTTTCTTATTTAGATAAGAAATATAATCAAGTTTTTTCACTTTGCTTTCTTATGATATATATTTGTACCTTCAGTAAGTACCATACATTTTATGACTTTATGTACTGGGTATTAAATTAAATGAGTCTCGCTGAAATATCTTGCTGCTTGAATACTCTTAAGTAAATAATGCTTTGCTATCTATGGCATATAAGCTACCATACTAAACTTTTTCTGGCATTTACATAGTTATATGTTGTATGTCAGTATCACTCAAATAGTAAGATATTTCAAGTTTATTATGATATATTAATATCTTCTTATCTGATCTCTATAACTCAGCTTGATGCCTTCTTGTGACTTTTACATTCTGGGTATTAATGCTTTGCTATATAAGGTATATGGTCTACCATACGAACTTTTTCCCTGCCATTTACATAGTTATATGTTGCATGCTGCATCTCGAGTAGTTAGATAGTTTGAGTTCATTATGATTCTTCTTACTTGATGTCTATAACTCTGCTTGATGCATTTTATTTCTATGTTAAAGATACCTTATGATTGCTAATAAGTTTTCTGTGAACTTTTCTTATCAATTAGGACTAGTCTTCGTTTTTTCTAAAATTTATGATAATTAACTGGGTTTATTAGGCAATCAGGGTTTGTTAAAATTTATCTTACCCAAATGGCAAGCCTTATATCCATGCAGGTTTTCATTTAATTTAATTACAGAGAATTCTACCTCTCATGAGGTTGATGAATGATGAATTAATGAGGTTAATTGGCCTTGCTATACAGATGTCATTCTCTCTTATTTTACTTGTTTAAACATTTTTTAAGATGATAGCAGATAACTAAGTCTCTTATTCTGTTTTTTTTTTTGCGGAAAATTAATCAAGATGGCTAAATCAGAAGAAATACAACAAAGAATTTTTGAGAATGCACATGTTACTAAAGAATCAAGATCTCCAACTCTAAATGAGCATGAAGCAACTTTAGCACCTTCTAAAAAGAATAAAGAGATTGATGTGTCAACTTCAAAGAAGAAAAAAATACAAGAGGAGGAAAACAATGAAGAGGATGACATTCGAGAAGGTAAGAGGAAACCTGTTAGACCTGAATCTTGGGTATGGCAACATTTTACTAATATTAAGGGCCATGAATCTTGGATTTATTCTATTTTATGGATTTTTGTTGATAGAAATTATGGAATCATATATTTTATTTTTATGGACTTTCTATTGGTTAGCTAAAATTTAGTCTTGGAATAGAACTAATTACTTGACTGTATGTTATTTTTATGTTGATTCCAAAATGTTGAAATGGCCCAAAAAACCTGCTACGATAAGGCAAAAAAATTGATGAAATAAGCCTACAAAAATTGCCAAACCGAACCAAACCGAACTATTTTTTAGTGGTTTGATTCGGTTCAGTTTGCTAAACTTAAACCAAACCGAATAGGTCCATTTTTAGCTGAATTTTGTATGGGCGGTTCGGTTGGGTTGGGCCTTCAAAACTGAACCAAACCGCACCGCGAACAACTATAGATTCCACAATTCAATTGTATCGAGGGAAGGTGATTTAATAATAATAAAGAATGATTATGGGGTTTTTTTTTTACATAGGTCTAATAGTCAGATATAGAACTATTATAAATTGTTGAGAGTTTAATTTTAAGAGATACGAGAGATTAAATTTAAAAACTACTTAAATACAACTCTCAAATACATTAAAATAAACAAAATTAATATTATCATCAGAAAAAATAGAAATAACACATATCTGAAATATTAAATTAAATTAAATATTACATTTTAAAAATTTAAATTTATAACAATCAACAATTAATAAAAAAATTTGTTTGGAAAAACAATATATTTATAAACTTTTTTTGAATGTTAATATTTTTCAATATTCTTCTTTGAATACAAAATTTTATATTTTATATTCTTTTACTTAAATTTAAATATATAGTTGTAAATTTGAATTTAAAATTATAAATATAAATATAAGAGATGAAAAAATTTAAAGTTCTACTTTTCCTTCGAATAAGAGAAAAATAATATTTTTATAAGCGGTGAAAAATTCTATTAATGAGAAAAAAATACTTTTTAAAAAATAACAATTTACACAAATAAACAAAAATAATAATAAAAAAAAATAAAAGAGGGGCCGCCTCCTCCAAAAAAAGTTCTCTCTCTCTCTCTCTCTCTCTCTCTCTCTCTCTCTTTTCTTTAATTTTTTTTCTATGGTGTTTGTGTGCTGTTACCAGTCTTGTCAGAGATTAGAAGGTAAAAACAAATGGAGTCTTAAGCTTTAAAATTGGGCTGAGTAGAGAGGCCCCGCTTGAGAGATGGGTTAGAGAGACCTAGATGAAATCAAGTAGCCCATGTCAATGAATGGGCTTCGTCGCCAATTTTGTTTTCAGGTTCTAATAATTTGGGATTTTCCATATTCTGAGCCCTTGATGTAACCCCTGGATCCATAAACCATAAAGTTCCATCCATGGAAGAAGACAGCCTAAAGTTAAAAAAAAAAAAGGAAGAAGACAGCCTCCACTTTCACTGGATTTGGGCTGCAATCCATCAATTTTCCTTTTCTTTTCTCTCTACAGAGTTTTTACTTGTTCTCTCCTCCCTGGGAAGCATTTTCCTCCTCGTTGTACCAAAAAAAAAAAAAAACGTACCTTTCTCCAGTTCAAAAAAAAGAAAGTACTTTTCTCTTCAGGGTAAAAGTTTTTGTTTAAGCTTGTGAAGCATTATATTCGATCCAGATAGAAGATTTTTTTTATTTTTAAATTTAACCTTTTGGAGAAAGTTAGAAGGTGGACTTTGTGTTGTAAATTTGTTCTAATATTTTTTTAGATAATTTAGATGAGTTGACCTTTCATCTTGTGCCAGCGGTTTGTTTTATTATTTGTGTTTCCTTTTTAAAATATCATATTTTTTATTTATTTTCTTGGTAATAAAGTTCTTTCCCTCCTTTTCAAGATCGATTTTTTAATGATAAAATAAAACTGAGAATTGTCATCGTCTTCCATGTGATATCTTCGCAGAGTACCAGAAATCTCTTGCATGTTCATGTTTCTTGCAATCACATGATGTCACATGCGAATCCCAAAAAACAGGATATAAAGCTAAAGCCAAGGGGCAAGAATCACCCTGCAAGGTGATATGGGGGCACAAGATAGAGTGGGGAACAAAACAAATTATCCGTAACAAGCAAACGCATAATTTAATGTAAAATTAGAGATTTGACATGTAAAGTATTTAGTTACATATAGACCTCCATGCCAATAAACTTCGAGGATTGACACAACGGACAAAAACTAAGCTTACTTTCACAATCTTTACAGAGGCAAAGATGCTTACATGGTAATAGAAGCATGCTGACTTCATTGACTCTGCATGCCTTACAAGTCATCATCTCTTTCAAATCATTGTTCTCCTTGGAGAGCAGGTGAAAATCGATGGAACGGCCATTGCAGCATGATGCTGTATCATCCACCTCGCTGTCACCACATCCTTCTTTGCTATCTCTGCTTTGAACATATACTTGCTGAAGATTAAACTTGAGAGCAGCAATCATGTTCTCATTGTACCTGGCTCGCTGTTGCCAGGCACCTGCCTCAACAGTCAACTGCTCCATTCGCTCTTCAAGTTCCATATTTCTCTTATTAATACTTTCAACCTCTGCTTCTTTCTCATGAAGTTTCTGAAGGACTTTCTCTTCAATCATTGATATACTCTGAAGTTGTGTTGCCTGAACCTTTTCTAAAATAGTTTGCCGCAAACGTTCACCCTATATTAAGAGATATTTAAAGATACGGTTTCCTTTAATTGTACAGATGCCAAACCAAGTTATAATGTATATGATAATACTTGAATTTCGATGCACCAAGGAAGACATTCGAAGCAAGTATTAAATTGAAAAGAAGTTAATTGACAATCCCATGACGCACAGAAAAAGTGATGAACCATGAAACTTGATCAGAATTCCTTTAAAACGCATGTAATCATATACATATATTACTTTTTTTTTCTTAAGCCTTTGATTTAAATGGGAAGAAGAAGAAGTAAATTTCGATAAGCTTTTCTTATCAGCGCAGACATTTGATTCACCTTCTACGAAAACACATATAGCAACTGATCTCATCATTGCTAAATGGTACTGTGGTACATGACTCTCCAGCGCTTGATTCAAAAACCCAAAATCGTACATATGCATGCTACTCCTATTTCACAGCACCCCATCGTCAGAATATTCACCATCCTTTTAGACCAGGAAAAAAAAAAATGAAAGACTCCTTCCTAATCATGATCATCGAAAAAGGAAAGGGTTGCCCAACAATGGAGCAGAGGGGACACTTATTCCTCTGCTTCTTCTGAATGACCATACTAGAGATTATTACAAAACAATTCATGGACCTTCACTCAATAACTTAAATTTTTGAGTTGAAAGAGTTTTTGCTATGATATAGAACCTTTATGTCCAAGAATCAAATATTCCATTCCTACCAACTCTCATTCACTTAAAATTTAAAAATAAAAAATAAAAGAGAGCAAAACAAGCTCAAATGGGCTTTCTTGGAAAGGAACATATTATATATTATAATAAAATTATTTATGAAACTTTACTGAATAGTTTAAACTTTTAAATTGAATTGCTTCCTGGCAGACTAAACAATTTGTTTGAGGGACAAATATAACACTCCGAAAATCCCAGTCAGTAATATAGAATAAACATACTCTTTTTGAAAGATACTCAAATAACAAGCCCTTCATCTGTTATCGGTAATTACATTCTTAAGGTGCCTTCAGATATTTATAAGAGAAGCTAAGAGAAATGAAAGGACAAATGAAACATGGAACAGAAAACAATGAGAACCCTTGTTACTACAAGGTACATGAATGTGTAAAATATAATAGAATAGAATGAGGATCAGATTGTTTGTTCGGTGATGGTAGTGCAGCATGTAATAGGAACGAACATTTCTTTATTGTTCTATGTTCTATCGCATCCCACTTTTAAAAGTTGTTATCTGTAATTCCTTTTAACATTGATGCCTAAAACTGAAGTTCATACAGATTCGGTTAAAGGTCTTGCTATGGGAATCAACCCTAAGAAAAAAAAAACTCAACATGCTTTTTGAATTTTTTTTCTAAGTTCTTTTAAGTTAGATCATGCAATGAAAATCGCTGAGCACATCCATTTATTGACCAACAGTAGAAGATTATATCAAATGTGCATAAATGGTAGGGTGTGTGAAAGTGTTCACAGAAGTCAGAAGAGTTCATCTCATATCGAGATAAATCTAGTTTACCTGAAAAATACGAGTTCGGACCTTAAACAAGTAGCTAAGAAAAGATAAAGTAGATAACCTGCACAAACCTGCACTTTGAGATACCTATTTATCTCTGCATATTGCTGCTGTAACTCACGTTCAACATCGTCACCTATGAGAGATAATAAAGCCGAGTCTCCAGTGGAAGCCATGCGGGTATTGTCAAGTGACAAGCCCAATCCTGTGGAGACAGATAGGGGTTGCAAGAAATCTATGGAAGATATCTGAGAATTGTTCTCCAGAAAATCCTGTTCTTTAAGTCTTTTCCTCTCGGGTTCGAAGCCGTAATTCCATTGTAAATCAGCTCCCCCATCGCTGCCATCTGCAGGAGGAACTGGACCGGGTGCAAACCCAACAACATGAACTAGAAAAACAGCAAACCCCAATTAATAGCGGGATTGATTTGATATAACAAACGGGACAGGAGACTAGCTACTGGCACTAAACTTAAGAGGACTAGAGAATGTTGAGAAAGAATTACAACTCAGAAGTTCACTAATTGAAATATAGAAGGAACAATTTAATAAATTCAAGCGGATAAAATAGTGCCAATAAACCTAGCGTAGTTCATTTCCTTCATTTTCAGGGGTATTAAAGAGACGTATCGTTTCTAAAATCTCCCAGTTAACGAAAGAAGAATACAAAACAATATATATGAACAAAAGGGGGAGAAGTTAAAGATAAAGATTTAGTATTTTACATACAGGGAGGAATGTACGGAGGATGCTTGGACTGATCTTGTAAATCAGCGGGGTTACAGAAGGCCGCCGGCTGCGACATCTGACCATCGATTGTTTGCAAATTTCTGGAAAAAAAAAACGTAACAGGAACAAAGAAATGGAAGCAAAACATGAATTACCAGATTAATTACGAAAGAAATGTTGGGTAAAATGAAAGGCAGAAAGAAAGAGGGTTGCTCGGAATATTAACAATTTCCAAATAATATTGGACAATATTTACCGGAAAGGTTTCGATTGCGGTTGTTGTGGTTGGGGTTGGTAGTGTTGTTGGAAGTGGTGCTGTGGGAGAGCCATTGTTGTACAGAGAGAGAAGAGAGGTTCTGTCATATAGAAATCGCGAGGTGGCCGAAGGAGAAACTTCTGTAATTCCCAGTTGCCCCTTCCATTTCTAATATTTTCTCCAAATATACACAAAGTCTCACTTTGGATTATGGCCCAAATTTGAGATTGGATCGGGCCAGAAGAACTTAATCGAATATGCCCAAAACAAGGGGGAATAAAGATTGTGCATTTTATTCCCGTGATTTCTTTTATGTGCCATGTCCAAAAAAAAAAAAAAAAGGAATTCTTTTATGTGAAAATAAAAAGATAGATCTTGCCTACTCGAGCATGGATTATAAAATATAAAATCTTTTTTTTTTCATAATTTTTTCTTTTATGTTTCAACAAGTTAGCGACACTGTTTACTTCATATTTATATATACATATAAAAAATTCTGTTGTTTTTGGAAGGGAGAAAAATTAGTATTGAAACAAGTAAAACACGGGATGTTGGAGCTGAGACTGTGTAACTATTTTAAGTAATGTGTGTTACCTTATTTCTTGGTAAGAGATTTTCTTTTATTTTCTTAAATTGAATTTAAAAAAAAAATTAAACTCTCCTATTTGATTTTCAAATTTTAAAAAAATATGAATTGTTAAAAATAATTTTTAAAATGAATTTTCACAAAATAAAAAACCATTGTTTCTTTAATTATTTTATTTGTTCTTCTTTTTTTTTTCCACCATTCTTATTTTTATTCTTTTATTTTTACTCTCATTCTTTTTTTTTTAGTTTTTTTTTCTTTTTTTGTCTCTCGTTTTTTTTTCTTTTTTATCTTAATATAAGTAAAGATATTTTTAAATTTTTTTATAAATAAATATAATAATAAAAATATTTAAAATAAATATTTTAAATTAATTAAATATATTTAAAAATTTCATCGCACACATTAAATGCGCGTAAAACGGTTTAAGACTTGGGAGTAAGAGAGTACTTGGAGCTTCAGGGTGACGCTGGCAACCAAATGTAATAAATCCAAGGTAAGACTATCGCGTTTTTCCTTATTGGGTGTAAAACGATCAATGACGAGTGTAAAGGCATGGGTTGCCTGTTGAAGAAAGAACACCCAAAGATGTTATTTATTAAAACATGCCTTCATTTCCGTTGGCCCCAATTGAAATTCCACTTTGATCATCTTAAGTATTGCTCCCGTTCTTAAATTCTGACCTACTGCTTTTGTTTTCAAGCTTCTTAATTAGCAATTTTAATATAATATAAGCTTGACATTTTCTGTGGAATAAAAGATCCCTCAACTCTGTGGAAAAATTCAAAGCAAGCTCTAACTGGAGTGGCTTTTGTTCAATCTCTACGACGCCCTTCCTTACTACGCCACATTTCTGTGTTAATATATATATATATATTAATAGACACACACACACATCACATGATATCGCTCTTTAACGTCTAAACCCATTAAAGAAGTTTAAAAAGAAAAAGTAAAAGATGCTCAGTGGGGCTGATGGGAAAGGGGGAAAGCAAAATCAGAAGACAGAGGCATATATATATATATATATATATACGGGTCTCGTGTATTTATAACTTTATTTATTCCAACTGAAAGAAAGTTTCGAATAAAGATATTCATTTTTCCGAGCAGCAAATTTTACAAACATAATTCATCAGCGCCTTTTAGTTTCATTTGAACCTGAGATCGCATCGTTGTGAAATGTAGAGAGTTACTTCGCTGCTAAGCATGTGCACCGGCCAATTCAAGACAAAGGAATACAACATCACAACACAAGTTAAATTAACTTATCCGCTGTGCTTCCACAGCCTAACCATGAATTCAGATAAAGAAATTGTACGACTATAGATTGCATAAGGTGAATTTAGAAAATAATTAAGACAGACGAGATTTGGATCGACCTCTATTACCCTATAATTACACTATTATTACCTGAACGGATGCATTTGGATTAAATAAATTATTTCTCTTACTTTTACATTAAATGAAATCAAAATTTGGAGAAAACTACAAAAAGTAATAATAAAGGAACACAAGCTGTCCCTATCTTTCCACTATGCCACAGAAACGCGTTCTCCGTGTCCTGCCCGGACGCCTCTACAGTTGTATCCCCATTTCTTTACTCAATTAGTGTGTGTTTGGATTGGCTTTTTTTCCAACGCAAACGTGATTTTGGGGTAATTTGCAGAAGCAACATTTTGTTGCTTCTGGCAAAATCCCAGTGGAAACGGGCTTTTGGAGCTTTCCACCGCCAATCCAAACACACCCTTAAAGAACCAATGAAATGAATACTATTACCAACTTTTTCTGGGTTTCTTTTTCGTGTGTGCCTTCCATATTAGTCGTATGTGCAAGAATTCTTGAGGGGAACTGAAACATTGAGCTTTTTAGGATCCAAAGTTATGGAACACTCGATCCTCTTGTTAAATTTCGGCTTCACCAACTTTCCGAGAACGTACGCTCTCGATCGAACCACGAAGTTTAATTTCAACGGCACCGGTACTGTAGGTGTTCCCGTTGAACTGCTCAGGCTCTCCCCGCTTCCATACAGAGCAATCTTATTACCCATCACTGCCACACTTACTGATCTTTGACTCTTTCTTGACTGACGAAACTTCTTCACCTGCAATTCCCCAGTTCGGAGTATTCGAAAACAGATTAGAATTGTAGCCGAGATCTATTCAGTTTTAGGCTAATGAAAAGAGGGATGAATCTTTGGAACTTACTTCTCCGGAAGCAATTACGATTTGCGAATAGGATAGATCTAGAGGGGTTGAGGTAACGTGGACCCCAAAAAATGTGCCAGTGTTGCGATATGTGAATTTGACAGTGGAATTCACGGAGATCATATCGGTAGCAACTCCTGTGGAATCCGAACCAGCTTGGACCCTGAGATGATCAAATTTGATGCTCTGCAACATGAAAATACAAGTTAACTTGCGAAACCTGATAATTATTCATCAGAATTAGGATGGAAGGCAAACCTTCATGGTAACTTTGGGCTTCATAGGCTTACTGGCACCCCAGAGAATCAGAGAGAAGAGAGAGAAAAGAAGAATGAATCCAAGAACAAAAGCGAGAAAATAGCAGCGACGAGGGATGCCCTTATGTCGCTCTTCGATTGGAAGAAGACCTTCTTCCTCAATCACATCGGGTTGCTTCCAGGGCTTGTGACCCTTGTGGTGGGCGGAACGAGAGGCGTCGTTGGGGGAGATCTTGCGGGATCCGGAGAACCTGCTAGAGGAAGATTCGCGAGAGTGGCGACCAAGGGAGGCGTGAGAGTGGGGGGGAGATCCCATGGGGCTGAGGACGGGAGTGGAGTGAAACGACGTCGCGGTCTTCTCCCCATCGTGGGAATCCCTGGAAGGGCTCTGCACATAGTAAACAGGGCGGCGCGGAGATCTAGTTGGAGAGGAGGGGGCGAGGCTAGTGACTTCGGAGTCTGTCTTGGCGTGCATTGTGGGAGGATTGCCTGAAACTCAAACTGGAGCTTTTTTGGAAGAGAAGAAGAAGATCATCAGCGTGAGTAATATTGGAGAATGTAGAAATAGTGGAGCTTGAGCTTTTTAACGAAGGAGGAGGTGGGGTTTAGGTTGGGATTGGCTGAATTGAATATAGGGTTAAAAACATTTATACTTCACTAAACCGCCGAGAAAAAAGAAAATAAATTAAAACAAACACCGCGCACATGGGATGGGGGCCAAATACAAAAGGGCAGATGTGCAATACCATAAACTAATCACCCGACAACCACATTACAGTTGTCACCCAACACGAATCTTCGAATCAATGTGCACTGGTGTTATGTATGCATCTATCTACCAACACAATTGTCAATTCTGCCGTTTTGCAGCGTCTTATTAATACTCAAGCCTCCTTTGCGGTCCTTATCGGAATAGAACAAAGATTATTAAATAATATAAGATAAATTATTTATTTAACACGTGTTTATATTATTGTAAATTTATTGTGTCAGAATATAATTATACAACATAAATTTATATATATATATATGTTTGGTGAACAATAAATTGAATAAAAATAATCATTTTGACAAAAATATCTTTATTTAAAATTCTATTAAATTAATTAATAATTAATTTTTAAATTTTTTTGACAAATTACAGTTTAAATTTTATTATAATTTTAAAATTTTAAATTTGATATTTTGATATTTAAATTTTAAATTTTTGAAGTTTATAATTTTGAAATTTATGATTTAAAATTAAAATTTTAAATTTAGAGATTTCAAATTTAATATTTTAAAAATTAAGATTTAAAATTTGGAGTTTTAAATATTAAACTTTTAAAATTTTGAATTTTAAAATTTTAAAATTTTTTTACATTTTTAATTTAATATTTTAGATTTAAAATTTTAAAATTTAGTATTTGGAGATTAAAATTTTAAATTTACATTTTAAAGTTTAAATGATATTTAAATTTGAAAAAAAATATGAATTTCTATAATTATTTTTTAGTTAAGTCTCTTATTCAATATTTTTTTTATTAAGTTTTATCTTTCACTTCTCTTATGTTAGAGTTATACATTAAACAATGTATAAAATTAATTTAATCATATTATACAATACAATGTCACGTTAAATAATGTATAAAAGTGAATTATAAATAGTGCGCCAAACATAACCTCGTGGTAAATATGATCTTTTAAGTATTTGAAAAAAAAAAATACTCAATAAGTTTATAAACCAACATCTTTTTTGGCTAGGATGAGAAAATGGGTTTCTACAAGCCTACAACTTCATAGCTAATATAACAATTTTTATTTTGCATAAATAATTCAAAAATATTGCCTCCCTCATTCATATCACAAAAATAGAGTTGCATTTTGTTATGGTTATAAAATTCCGACACCAATATAAAATTTTCATATAGAATTATGGCGTGTTTGGTCAAGTTAATAATTTTGTAATCTAAAGTGTACCGTAATATGTAAATTTTACTTTTCAAAACCAGATTAAAAATTTATTGATATTTTATAAATCAAATAAATGCCTCTTAAAACAGTTTTTTTTTCCTTAAAAAATATTAATACTAGAGAAGATAAATAGGGAATAAACTCACAAGATTTTACCAATCAAGTTCAGTGATATTAAAATCTTTTTCAAATAGAAATTTCAAAATGGAATTCTAGTCAAATAAAAAAAAGTCCAAAATCTTTTAAAACTTACCGCAAAAAAAATTTAAAAAATTGTTATTTAATAATTATAAAAATTAGCATTTGTGCATATAATTGGTAACTTTTTTTTATATATGCAGTGTCTTTTACTTGAAATTCTCCGGAACACATAATTGAATGTTAAAACTTTTAATTCCTATGTATTTTGGGGGGCCTAGGGTCTGTCTACAACTTAATTACTGTAATTTCGTAGACAATATTTCAATTTACAGGAGTACGTCAGGGGCGTCGTCATGGGCACCGACAATTATAGGAAAGGGAAACAATCGCAAATCAAAATACTTTGACTTAAAATAAAATATGATTCGCATGATTTAAATAAACTCTTCTTTGTTTTCATAATAAGAATTAAATAATTAAATCATAAAATTTAATACATTTATCGTGCTTCATACTTTGATATCTAAATCAAAAATCTTATTTTTATCCAGTCGGCCAAGTTAAGTTTTGTCCAGTTTTAAACAAAATTTAAACTCTTTGTTATAATTTTTTTTTATAGTAAACAGTTTATTTTATTAATAATCAGACTATCCCCGAGACTATAGACTTATACGACACAAACATTTTTTAAATTTTTATTAATTATAATATAAGAAATATATAATATATACCTCAAATATAATATAATTCACGAAATCAAAATTAGAAGACTATCACACATCTTTCAATTTTTTTTAAGAATTAAATATGTTTAACAAAAGTTTTTTTTTTCTCAAACTTGACATATATATTACAGATTTAGAATATAAATTGTAAATCTTCCAATAATTTTATTAACATTAATAAAAAATAAAACTTCTCTAAAGAGAAGAAATTTCAATAAATAAAAAATAAAAAATAAAACTTATCTAAAGGGAAAGAGAACTTTCATCAATGAAAAAAGTAAACTAAAAAAAAAAAAAAAAGGGAGAGGGACAAATTTCAAAACGCAGCTTAAATAGTTTAGGCGCTCAAAGTAAGTGCCTCTGAAGTCTGACCGCTGCTTAATCTTATCATATAAAATATATAAAGTACAAGAGTTGATATTTTGGATAATCTTTTATTTATTAATAATGTTTAAATTATGACACATGATAAAAATAATTTTAAAAAATATTATTATTATCACGTGTTACGATTTAAATATAATTGATAAATATAAAATTATTTATCACTGATATATTAAATATTTTTTTTAAATACAATACTCAGTACAGCGGACCCTGAAAGAATTAAGCAGAAAGGTTGTGTGTCCTTAAAAATTTCATGTTGTCCCGCTCTCCCCATCTACCAGAATGAGGTACTAATTTTTCGTGACTTGGTGGACCGTGGACCCATGATTTTATAAACACGACCATATCTTAAAAAGAACACTTGCACAGCTCAACCCATAACAATTTAAGGTTATAACATTCAAATTAAAGTAAGTCCTCTACAATATTCACTATTCAGACGATGCATTTTAAATTACAGAGCCTTGTTCCTCTCGGGTATTCAGTCAAAAAAACAGTGGGCAACCCAGCTGCAAAATCTACGCATAAATCCACACTAGCAAACAAAAATTACATGTACAGGTAAAGTAAATGATGTTTACACCATCTCCAGGCTCCAGCTAGCTGGAAATATAAAGAGGCATGAAGTTAACCTTCTACATAATTTCTAGTAAGGCTACTAATCTTCAGGTTCTTGCTTTCTCTGCAAAGACTTACTGGCATGGACACTAGTTTCATACCCACCACTGTCACCTGATTCACTTACTCGCTTCTCCATCAACCTATCTCCAGTGTTATCCCGCTGGGATCGTCCATGTTCCCTTCCAGCTCTACGGTCCTATAAGAGATGCACATAACCATCAAAGTGAAGTCTATATAGCTCAGCTTGACTTAGTGCACTGCAAAAATATTATCTAAATATGCTTCCCATATCACAAAAGGATGGGGTTCAAGAAAGGCATTTTAACATTGATTGCAATTCCAGCAAGTAAACATCAAAGTAGCAACTAAATCAAAAGGCAGAATACTGATCTCAGCTTCAATTGTTTGCTTCCAACATGGTTTATATAGTCATAACATTATGGTTGTAGGCAACTATAACAAAAAGATGTTGAAATATTTAAAAAGTTCTGGGTAAGCAAGGCTTCATAACTGAGTAGTAATAAAGATGTGAAAAGAGAATTGGCAAACTCACATCTCGAAGAGGGAACTCATCAACTTCAAGCATATGTATGACATGCCCCATCTTTGGCCTTTTTTGGGCATTTGGGTCCACACACCGTAAAGCTACTAATAAGGCACGCTTCAGTGCTCTAGAAGAAGGCTTCTCGGGTAGCCTAGGATCCAGCACTCCTTCGGCATTTCGGTTTGTAACCATTGTCTTCAGCCAATCAACCAGGTTCACCTGCAAATTTGACTTGTAATTATTATTAGAAATAACACATTTGGTGGGAGGAGGAACCTTGAGAAGATCCCTTAAAGTGACCCTAAAACAGAGTCACTGAATAGCATTGGTTGGTACCTCTCCAGGAGGGCGGCTATAATCTACAGGATTTCTCCCAGAAATGATCTCCATAAGAAGAACCCCAAAACTATACACATCACTTCTTTCATTTAGCATGCCAGTGCTCGCATATTCTGGAGCCACATATCTATGAAACAGAATAGTTCATCGGTCCTGTTAGGCCTACATCACTATTGTTGAATTAGAAAGTGGCTACATGCTAAATTGTTCCATTCAAAATAAAAGTTCAACCGACCCAAATGTTCCCATCACACGGGTTGTCACATAAGTCATTTCGGAACCCAAGAGTTTTGCAAGGCCAAAATCAGAAACTTTCGGATTCCATTGCTTATCAAGCAATATGTTGCTCGACTTGATATCACGGTGAACAACCTTAGGCTCCAGCCCCTCATGAAGGTATGTCAACCTACAAGCGGTCGGTATGAAGCTTAAATAATATAAAATAATAATAATAATCTGAAAGATAGGAACTTTGGCAAATAAGTGAACTTACTACAATGTAAGCATACCCTTTTGCAGTTCCAAGTATTATATTCATGCGAATTTCCCACGTAAGAGGGCCAGTAGGCCCGGCATCTCCATGCAGCCACTGTTCTAGGTTTCCATTGTCAACATACTCATAAACAAGCATCCTGGAATAATTCAAGCATATTAGTGCAAAATGCGAGATAAGCATATTAAAATGGTGCGAAAAGTTCAGTGACGTCCAGAGGGTAGTTTTAACTAGCCGTGGAATGCACAAGACAAAGAGATAGAAGTAACAGAGATGTCGTTAATGAATATTGAAATACCTATGGGCTCCTTCAACACAATATCCAAGTAACCTCACCAAATTTTTGTGTCGGACTCGTCCAATTGCTTCAACTTCCACCTTGAATTCCCTCTCAGCTTGTCCCCTGCAAGCAGAATACCAACTATATCAAACTCAACTCATCACAGAACAAGTGAAACCCAATTAGGAGCTTAGAAAAATTGGGCCGAGGTAAGATAAAAAGAAAGTTAGAAAAATTACTGAGTACCTGTTGTTGAGCAGATTTTTAACTGCAACATCGGTCTTATCTTGCAGCACGCCGAGGTATACAATTCCGTAGCCACCCTCACCTATGACATTCTCATCAGCAAAACAATTGGTAGAGACCTCAAGTTCTCTTAGAGTGTACCAATGCCCCCAACCCAAATGAGAAACTTCCGGCACAGCAATTGAGGGTTGCTCACAGGACCCGCTACCTTGCGATGAACCCCCCAGATACGAAATCCCATGATCCTTCCCGATTTCAATAGGAATTCTGTGGTACCCTGTTCCCGGGCTTACATCCTCCTGCTGAAGAAGAATGGCTTGGGCCCTATCCAGTGCCTCTGATTCCGGCAATGGGTAGGGCTTTGTGTCAGGTTGTGGACGAGTTGGCTCTCGAAAATGGTCAATCTGGATTTCCTGGATCTCCTTGGACACATATGGGATGTTGGAGTCCTGAGAAGACTTCAGCTTGGAAGCATTGTTCCTCTTGGAAGTGAACCAGAGTGATATGAGAAACAGTACAAGGACTATGGCTGCTCCTACGCATATGCCGAGGACCACCCACAGGCGCAAGCCAAAAATGGAGGTATGCTTCGAGAGCTGATAATTCAGAAACGAATAGTTAGTCATTGCTCACTTCTCTCCGTCTCGAGAGTTAATTGGTTATACAGGCATTTAGATAGAAATGGGACGCAAATTAAGAAGAAAAAGGAGAAGGAGGATGAGAACAACAAGACACGAGCAAGGGAGACACACTGTGTGTGGCTGTGTGACCATAAATGAGATAATAGACTGCACAGTGGCAGTGGGAAATCAGAGAAAGAGAGCTACCGGCATCAGTGATGGGTCTTTTTCCCTTTTTATTTTTTTGTATTTTATCTCCGAGGCTGAGCCTTTCTGCTTAAAACGTGTAGCAGGTTGAATGTAGTTAGTATCAAATCTGCATTATAGAGCTAGATACAGAAGGCTCGATGATTGTGTCGCTGGTATTAACTACTTATATTTTAATTCCAAAATTGTCCTTTCCAGTATTTGTCTGAATTCTGAGGGTAACGGGAGCATTTTCTGGTACTGGTGCGGCGATTAGATTTTTATTAAGGATTAAAATCATTAATCATTTTAGTGTTTGACCCTGGTTGTAGATTTGTTGGTGCTTGGAGCTTTTACTCAAGCTTTTCTTTTCTTAATGAGATAGATGCCTTCCTACGTTAGGTTCAGGAATTACATATTTTATTTTATTGGAAACGTCCCCAACTCACTAAAAGAGGTTATTATTATTATTACTATTTTAATAAAAAAGGTTAGTATGGTGGACCCCGTAGTCTCCAGCCCATGGTCGCCTTAAACTAATGGATAGTAACTTGGTGTCCTTTTCATAAAAGGCAAGTGATTTCATGCGTTGGCCCTTCGGTTAGGTTGGGTCGGGATCTAAATGTGGCCACCTCACGTGTTCTTGGAAACATCTTGATTAAAAGGAAAAAGGCTGAAACAATGGCCGACTGACTCATCCCTGTCCGTTAAGCCTGCAATGGCCTTCTTCCCACTCTCTCCACTACATGCAATCACTAGGCATGGCCATAATATTGCTCCCGTTATTCACATTAAATAGTCTCCTCCTCTTCCAACTTTAATTATCTATCCGTTCATCCTTCATTTTTAGTATCACGAATAATATATTAACTTAGGATTTTCCTTTAATACGTGTGTCTCATGGTCCCGTTCGTTCACTGTCACCCCCGTCCCTTCCACTGTTCCTCCTATCCATAATTTCTTCTTCGTCTCTGACGCTCGAGTCTCCACTGACATATATACCTTTTCTTCATTTTTTCTACCTAATAGTTTCTGCGCGCTTTTCCTGCACATCAATGTTGCAGATTATTTTATGTTATGTTTTCATGTACCGTAAAGAATTAGCCATTAAAAGGTACAAACCGCCGCCCAAGTGGAACCCCCACCTTTTTCCTCCTTCCTCCACAACTGCGGCTTCCAGAGAAAAGGTTTTGCTTTGTCATGACAATAACATCACCATTTTGGCATATACACGTATTCAAAGATGTAATACAAATAACTAGCTTTATTAAAACCATAGAAGAGAACTAGATGATATATCATCTAAATTTAAACAAGCAAACCCTACTCCATGCTAATTTGTTACGAGCATTTCTTCTTCATATTGCATAATAGGGAACAAATTGAATGAAGTTCGGGGTCGAAAAATTAGGAAATTCATACTTCGCAGGTTGGACCCACGACCGCCATGATCCGCTGTCTTAAAATTTAGTTTCCACTTTACATGGGTGATTAGACTCTTCGCAACATCTTAGTTTCCTTCTCTAAAATTCTGTCATCATCCAAAGCAACATAGAAGAAAACAAAGATCAGATCCAAAATTATAAAATGTTAAGAGCGCTTGCATCCTTGCACATCAGAGTGTTCGATGCTACAAAATGTTCATCGCCTGCCTTCAAGATCTAAAAATGTCTATTCAATTGATAAACAAAACCCTAATACATATTTGTTCAAGTGTGAACAGCTGAGAGAGCCCCCAGTTTGTCAAACTATTATCACCGGTCCAATGAACATCTTCACAGGTTATACCGTCCCCAAACAAAAAACTACTGTTTGACGAGTCCGTTGTCTCTGGACGAAATCAGGCTGTTTAAGACACATCTGAAGACGCATTTTTTTCAATCTTTGTCGTATCCAAATGCAATTGTTTTGTGCCATCACAGAGTGCATCCTTCACATTCCACAAATAAATAAATAAAGAGTTGTTGTTTAAGTTCAAAAGATTAACAAATGACGTACATGTGATAACAGAGTTACCTTTGATGATGTTGAAGGGTCAAAGTGTCCAACATGAAACTTGACGGACGGTTGAAAACTAGATGAGGCGTCTAGATTGGCCATGTTTGTTACTGAGGGTATGATAACAGGCTGCTCTGAGACGCCGTAGTGCTTGGGAAGACTAAAATCAGGCTGCACCAAGGTTTCAGCATTTGCAGACGAGGCAATTCCGCAAGTAGAATTCTGATATCCATTACCCTCATCAAAACTCAACCCAGTCTGAGGCAGTATCATAGTTTGTAGTCCTCCTGGTAAACACATTGGATGCAAGCTCAAACCATTTCTCATCATTAACATCTGCAGAACCAATGAAAAGTGCTAAAGTAACAATCACTCTTTGAAGGAATAACAGACAACGCCGCATACCCATTGCAACCCAGATGTTCTGGAAGTGGCAATCCCAACTTTAAGGCCTTTTTGTCACATTTAACAGCAATGAATAAATTGTAGTTGTTAAACTGACAAAGTTGATGTTTTGGTGTATAAATGAAGAAATTCTCCATGCCAAATCATGCTTGAGCATGCAAAAAAAAAAAAAGTTTTTTCCTTTTCTAGTAATTCAAACTAAGCAATCACTTCATAGTTTAGGAAGTATCAGGATAAGAAACTTTCACAATTTGTTGTTTCTTCTGTATTCGTGTCTTAGCAGCATGACATAATGCACCAGCCAAAACAGGTTTCAGAATTTCACTTTTCATCTCAAATCGAAGTCTTGGTGGTGTTTGATAATGAATTGTGCTCATAATTCTTCTCTCGACGAAGAAGATGAGATCCCAAACAAAAATTGAAGGACAAAAGAAGATTAGAAAGATGAACAAATTTGTAGTAGTGTTAGTGAATGAAGTTTCTGATTTGGGGGATTGTTTGTTATATGTTGTCAGTCTATATCACTCAATATGCAGAAGCGTCGACAGAATTTGGAAAAATAAATGGGGCACATATAGAAAAACTGCAATTCATAATTTCATGTGAAAAAGAAAAAAAAAAAAAAAAGTTGTCATGTTATATCACAGACACGGCGAAAGAAAACTCACCTGCACTTGAAGCTGAAGCTGCTTCAAATATTCAATCGCCTCATCTAGCATCGAAGCTTTATCCGTCTATTGAAAACAAAAACAACTTACTCATCCAAAAGAAAAGACGTGAAGAAGTTTGTTAGATCAAACTCAAAGGTCGAAAGGTTCATAAAATACCTTGTTAGAATTTGGAATTAAGTTCTGCAAGGCCTTCATTTTCTCGTTAATCCTACTCCTCCTTCTCTGCCCATCAATTAAGGCGTATCAATGATAAGTCCGAAATCGGTACAATATGAAAGAATTGAACGATTAAAAGCCAACCTTTTCAGACAAATTATGAACCTCTGCAGCTCTACTCCTCTTTGACGAAGTACGTGATGGGACTGACTTTCCCTCTGACGCCTCGGCATTCTTCTAACGCCAAACACAGTCCAACCATAACAAAATTACACATTTTGATATAAATAAACAGAGTATAACTCTTAAAAATAAAAAATTTTGAATTTGAATAATATCGTAAGACGTCCACCTCATGTTTTAATTTCATTTTAGTTTTGCACTGACTGGAGAGGGAGCCCCGGCCAAGAGTGCTGATGTGAAATAAATCATTTGAACTTCAAGAATTTCAAATTTGATATTTAGTTTCGTTTTATCACCAACAAAAATAAAAAAATAAAAAGAATTCCAGTAAATCTGGCAACCAAAAAGAATTCTCAGAATTTCATGAAAGACGGGCACAACTACCTCAACAGGACAAATGAAATCACCGGGATCATTCTCCGGCGAAATCTTATGTTCTTTCAAGGAGGTATTTTCATCAGAGTCCTCGACACCAGTCAGAAAAAGCTCGTTTCCTGTAGTCTCTTTCACATCAGCCGGAACGTAAGTATAGGGATCAGAAAAATTGAAATTAGAGGAAGAAGCAGCAACTGCATCCGAAGAAGCAACCAACTTTCCAATTTTGAGGGGGTTGTCCGACCCAGAATCGGTATCCAATTGGCCAAACCTGTGGGTGTCCTCCAACCGGGAAAAACCGGCGGTCCCAACTTGCTGAGAAAGCCGCGGAGGCGGTAAGGTTTTGGGTTTGGAGATCATGCAAGAGGAGGACGAGCTATGGAGGAGCTGGCTGAAGATGGTAGAGAAGTCTTCGGAATCAGAAGGCATGCCGGTGACCAAAAATGGAGGTGTTCCGTACATACCCGCCATGAAAGATCAGGAAAAAGAGAAAAAGTGGGGAAACGTAGAGAATGCTTAGCAGCTCAGAAAGGTTTTGTTTTCATCTCCAATTTGCGCAAAAACGCCTCCGCTCATCTTTTGTACTTTTCTTAGGTTCTCACTCTCTGGATGTGTCCCGGCCATTTTTGGTTTAGCCGTTGCATTTATAAGTGGGTTTAACGTTTTGGAGTGGTTTCCATAGTCTAGGTACGACGTCGTTTAGTGTTATTAATAGAATTTGATTACCCTCCCGCCTCATTTACTTCCGCTAGTCATTTTCATCTTTTCTCTTCGAACCTTTTTCAAAAAAACAAAAAAAAAACAAAAAAAAAATTATTTCTTTTTATTTTCATTTTTTAGACCATAGTCCTTCTTTCTAATATCAATAAATTAAATTAAAATTTAAAATACAGATTTATATCTAAGAGAATCATTGATATGTTATACTTGATACACTTTTAAACTAGATTTTCATATATATTTTTAACAATTTCATATACATATCTAGGAATATTTTCAAATTTTGATCTAATTTTATCAATTTATATTTTTTTTAATCTAATTTTATTATATAAAATACTTTAAAAGAATCTAAATGGTAATACTGCTATTTGTATTTATTTTTTTAATTATTCTTTTTGGATTCTTTAGTTTGACTCTTAAATTCCAAATATGCGGATGGCACGGCAATTCTGTTTCTAAATTTAGAGGAAAAGGGGTTTTGCCTTGTACCCAAACTTACCAAAATAAGAAAAAAAAATAGAAAAAGAAAAAAGAAAAGTCAAACACGTCATAATAAGCTTCACCGTCTTATCCAACCAAACGGTCAGCAAGACCAATTTATTATGGAACCAAAAAGTACAATTCCCGATGCAACTTTTGGCAGCGTGTGAGCAAATATCAATATTGCCCTTGGAAAACACTCTTCTTTGTTATTTTACATTTTCTCTTCTGGCTTCCTCTTTTTTTTTTTTTGGACATAGTTTTCTGGTCGTAACTCGCAAGATTACGGATCCAAAGAGAACAACACAACACAACTACGGGCTCCTTAATGAGCTTTACTCCGGGCAGCCCACGACTCGATTATATTTGTTCTTAAAAGCGGGAAAAAAAAGTATAAATTGGACAAAATATCAATGCATTTTGTTTTTTTAATAATTTTTAAATATATTCGGCAAAATATAAGTGGAATATATTATTAGTAGGACATATAGTTTTTTTAACACCAGGACTGAAATAGCTGCCTGTTTGGTCTGAATTCTTGTAATCAGTTGCATGGCTCTTGAATTTATAACAACAACGTCCTAATCATTTTTTATTAGAGAAGTAACATTTTTGCATCATCATTTTCATACTTTGTTTATTATTATGTTTATATGTGAGGAGCCACAAAAAAGGGAGTTGATTTAATCGGGGAAGATATCAACCACTCATAATATTCATGCACATCAGAATTTTGATAATGGGAGCACCACCGGAGGCACAGTAATATGTCAATCCAACCATAAGTATCCTACGAATTTTGTGCAGTTTAAACCATTTCCTTTCAAACTTTCATGCATCAATCATACCAAATTGAATTAAAACATTATTTGCCACATTATCCCTATCAGCAATGTATAAAACTTAATATAAAGATTGTGAACCAAGCCTTATCAAACTAGAGAGTTAAGGCGAATAATGCTTCCTTCACCCAACACCAATTATCTGTCACATAAACCGGGAGATCATTGGCTTTGATAAATAAACAAAATGACAAAAATAAAATGGAACGATGGGGGAAGGGTAGGCATTTGTCAGGAGGTGTCATTTCCTAGACCACAAATAGGAACAGGGCATGACATTGCATCAAAGCACCAGAGAATTCCGCTTCAATTTACCAGAGTTTGTAAGGTAATTGTGCCAATTCTTCTGTTCATCTTCATCTCCAATTTTTGAGATGGAATTAAATGCCTCACGATGCCAAGCCCGTTGTCTTACAAATGGGGCAAAGATTCTTGTGCATTAGCCACTGTTTAATACAGTCACTGTGGTAATCATGCCCGCAATCAAGCGTTCCAATATCATCTCCGTCCTTATACTCCTCCTGCACAAAACACAATTTAAGTGATAAGAACCATGTGCGCGCTGGAAAATTCAGCAGATATGCACATGCATGAAATGTAGCAAAAAGGTTAGGTATACCTGACAAACACAGCAAGGTTCTGCCTCAAGCTGAGATCCTGTTTCAACTGAAAATTTCTTCTGTTTTAAAAGTTTCGATATGGTATCCTCACTCAATCCAGTACTCACATTCCCAATGCGCTCTTCCAGAGCCAATAACTCCTATTGTTCATAAATATTATATAATAAGACTCTTAAAAATGACTTATATGAACTTCAAATATTATAAAAGGAATGAAAGACACTAGAGGTTATACATATGCACACATCCAAATGCAGAAATTCTACCTCATAAGACATGTTATCCACGTCAAGACGCATATCCCTGTGTCGATCATGAATATCAGCCATTCCAGAAAAGACTGATTGGTCAAGGATCATAACATCCTGTCACAAAGTTGAAGAATAGGTCTTACACAACTAGTTTAGTAACTCAATGCCTCCCTGAATGACATGATGAAGAGGTAATGATCCATGTACGTTGCTAACTTCAAACTATAAGTATTTTCACTTGGAGAAGGAGCTGGTGTTAATTGCACAGTCAATGTCCCAATTGAAACAAAATCCACAAAGAAGTTGGGACTTATAAGCCCAACCGTAGTGGTTTGCATCTTAATAATACTAATAGAAGCATGTATTTTATAGAAACCTTGTCATAGATAGAATGTTACCATAAAAACATATACAAAATATGTTGGTAGAAGAAAAACATGGCATATGTGCATAATTTTGCATTTATCCACTGTTCTACTCAAATACAACATTTTCCACTCTAATAATTGCATAACACCTATGTCTGACAGATATGAACAGAATATACATTTGGGAATCCAAGTGCAAATGCATGTCCAATCAGAATTACAAAATAAACCAACATCATTGTTTGGCCTCTACTAGGGCCAAATTAAAAATTCAACACTTAAAGCTAATTAACAGGACAAGTA
Source organism: Gleditsia sinensis (assembly GCA_037074535.1). Lineage (NCBI taxonomy): Eukaryota > Viridiplantae > Streptophyta > Magnoliopsida > Fabales > Fabaceae > Gleditsia > Gleditsia sinensis. Next base: position 2,311,081 of record CM073472.1, read on the forward strand.
ATCATTTCTTTGCAATAGAACTTCATTAGATCTGAACCCGTTTTGAAGCCTGGCACTATTAATAAATTAGAAGGGAGTTTACCAACAAAACTTACACAAATCTGCACCTTATAAACATACAAAACTAATTTAAGAAAACTAACCTCAAATCGCAGGCCCCCACCCCTACGCATGAGGCCCAAAACACTGCGGAGCTGCATAACAGAAGGAAAACAAAATGTCAACTAAAAGAACAATTCATAAATACGAATTAGATATTACAAAACGAAGGTGTATTATTATAACAGAGAGCTCAAAAATTGTCTGACGCAGGCAGCAAGAAGACATAAGCTTAACAGTCCAAAAATGTTATCTTTGATTTTATTTTTTTCAACAACCCTGCTGCTGATACTAGCTTCTGAAGTATATTTTATTCTTTTGGTGAATAGGCTTATGAAATAGGAGTAAAGATTAATTAATTGAATTTGCTCATTACTTGTCTTACTTTCCAGAAATAATTATCAATTGTTATCTTCAAAATTCTACCCCATCCATCCTGGATTTGCCTTAATAAAACTCAGCCTAAAAAAATACTTTTGACAGCTTTGGAACAGGAAGAAAATAAAGTTCAGACTTGTATGCACAAGTTTTGCATGTACCAATAGACACATACTCACCAGGGTTGAGCATAAGGAATAACAATTAGGGGCTGAATTAAACACGTTTTAAAGGCTTAATTGACCGGACTTATATACAATATAAGCCAACAACAACAACAACTAAGACTTTTCTCATTAAGACTACATGGATCAAACGACGTCATAGCGGCTTATATACAATATAAGCCAAATGTGTTGAATTTAAAAAATACAGATAAGTCAGTTTCTTAACCAATTTCTGGGACAATTCGTTTTTCCTTTTATTAAAAGAACTAGTTGATCAGTGATCACACAGATGCAGATGCCTCCATACATTCAATAGTCAATACCATCATTCAAGTAACGATGTTTCCTGCAGTAACACATAAGATAATTATTGAAAACAAGGAAAGAGAGTTAAACACAGACCTCAGATTTTCATCCCCAAAAAAACAAAAACAAAAACACAGACCTCAGATACAAGTCTGCTACTGTTTCCTTCACTGGCAGCAGCCAAACTTCGTAATGAATAGGGAATTCCAAATTCACTATCACCTTGCCTCTCCATCCACGAAGAAGATCTTGGGTGCGACTGATGATGTCCTTGGCTACCAGATCCAGATGATGGCACCCTCACTTCAGATGAAGCAGTAGGACCAGAATGCAAAGAATAGTTATTGCTAGGACTTGGAGTTCCAACAGCCTCAGAAGGAGGGGAAAACAATGATCGACGAACATATTCAGATAATCTACGTGGATACTGTGGAGGATTAGGACGAGAAACCCACGTTGAGGCAGATGATTGACTGATGGCTGAATTCGATCCAGCCCGCGATGAAGAAGCGACGTTTCCTGACATACTTAAATTTGCACTACTTGAAGATCTAATTGTTGGATTTCGAACCAAATTTCTTAAATCAGTTGCAGGTACAAGCACCTGGGGTTCTAAAATGTTTCTAGACATACTTCTTGAGCTTCCTTCTTCATGTGGTAGATTATCCCTGTCTGCACAAATAATTGAGCTTGATGAATGGCTGTTTCTTGAGCTAGAACCACCACTCCATCTAAATGATTGCAAATTCCTTGGTAAACCAGGAACGTGGATCACAAGGGGCTGTCTTGGAGGAATTATATTATCTACTGCGGGTGATGACCTCAAGTCCAGAGAATTATCAGCAGGATGAAAACTCTGTGACATAGGAGACGATGAAACACTAGAATGCCTAATCAAATTCCCAGCTGAGAATGCAGAGGGAGGAATGGAATCTTGTTGGTTTGAAGGATTTGTCCTCAAACGGAAATTCCTGTGGAAGCTTTCTGAGCTCACTCCAACATTTGAATCAGGAAGGATTTCAGAGGCTTCACCCCCCATACCCAGGCCAAGTCTAGCATTTACCGGCTCAGATGAAGCAGATCTGCTTAAACTGCTCCCAGCATTATCCTGAGTAGGAAAAGTATGCCAAGCACTACTTTCTGTATGCTGGCTGTAGCTAGAACTTCCACTGTCCGAAGATGGTCCAACATTTCCTTCAACAGCCTTTCTTTTACAAGACACACGACGCTCATCCAGAGAACAACCTGACCTACCATCAGTACCTTCTACCAAGAAGCTGTTATTTCCGGAAGGAAGCAGAAAAGGACCAGAACCAATGCTAGGTGGAATACGCTCATTTACTAATCCATTAGACTTGTGCAAGTCAGGATGCTCCAAATGCTGACCATTATCACTACCCCCATCCACCAAACCTGCATTTAAGTTGAGATTTGGTGACACTACATGAGAATTGGAGTTGGGCATACACATAGGACTTGTATTGACATTGTCTGCTGAAAGAACAGTAGTTGGTTCAAAGCGCCTTCCTTCTATTCTTGGACCAGCTACAGCACCAGCACTCATTGGAGATGACCATCCAATTTCTCTTTTCTGTTGATTATTAATAATCTCACTCTGTGTATTACCAGAACTTGGCTCACCTAAGCTCCATCCACTCGAGTTCTGCCATTCATGGTTCATAGAATTCATATACGATGGGTTCACATCACCCGGTGGAAGTAAATACTCAGGTATATTGTTATCTGCAGGACTCCGCATATTGTTCCAGCAAATCTGCTGATCCACAGTAGCATTACTTGATGTCGATCCACAATCAAATTCTAAGGTTTCAGGGAAGGAACCAACTGTACCCCTCTGACCTTGCATTGGGGAGGCTCTAAAAGATTCCCAGATCGATACAAGTAAATATATAAATCAAATCCTCAATTAAGAAGCATGTCATGCATTAAGTTTGGTAGATCTGTGAAACAAAACAAGAAAATTATCATTAGGAGTTGAAAATGGAAAAATATTAATCAATTTTCTATCACTAATATGAAACTATATCTCACATAAAAAATTATCATTGTCTTCACATGAAACTTATGATGCAATTTAAACCTATGAAAACACTTATAGCCACAAAACTTTAATATCTACCAAAATGCCTAACTGTTGTGAGGTGTACCAATTTGGTGAAGAACTAAAAAATTATTTCTGTATGCTAGAAGCACTTGGCTCTCACAGGAAAACCCATCCAAAAGGATAAGTAAACAACTATAATGCTTCATAGTATGGTTTAGATCCAATAATGAAAATTTATAATGAATTATGTACATGCTTTCTATCATAATGAACTTATGGAAACTAAAAAAAATTGCATTGCAAAAGCCTAGTTTGGAATAATTATTTCAAAACATTATGCCTTTTTCTCACTCAAAATCTATTATGAGCATAGAAAAGCAACAACTATCCTAATCTTCAAAATCCTCATTCTTCATAATGCTTCACAATTTAATATTTTTTGTTGACCTTTTATTGTAGTAGCAGCATTAGTTGAGCAGAGGGCTATGAGGATTTTAATGTGCTCTCTGTGCACTAGCACTGAAAGGGAATGTCATGATGGGGACATGAATGCAACACGCACAAGCAGCTCAGACCCATAATGTGTTAGCATAAAAAGCTTCCATTACTCTCATCCAGTAGTAACTATTTAAAAGGTGAAGCAACAGTAAGTCAATGAGACCTAGAGATAGTACTCATTGACATAAGATGTTATCTACATCTGCTTCAGTAAATTGTCAAATATCAACCAATTTCCTGGCTCGGCGTGCATAATGTAGCTTATGTGTTGTCAGTTATCACAACACACAGATTGTCCATTATGCCACAAAATCTGTCTTTTAACACACGAAAGCCATAACCATTAATAAAGTCAATGTAGAACCAAAGATCATTTTAAGCATGCTTAACCTCATTATGTAGAACGTGTACGCATGATCAAACATCACAACCACCACCATTCAAAACTCTTTCATCAACTAAAGAATCATGCAATCTGGATTTTGAACAAGTGAATCCCACTAATGCAGCATTGTCAATCGATTAAAGTCGCAGAAAATCGCGCACCCACCAGATAAGAAGACAATACGGCTAAATAAAGTCAACTCCTTTTACAGAATGTAATGAACAAAACGGAAAAAGAACTAAAATTTTCCCCATGATCAGCTCGACCATTGACAGCATCAAATTGGGTTTAAACCATTCAAGACCAGCCTGAATTAGACGATTCCAGTTCCAGCAATGAACGAGTGAATGGAAGACCCAACAAAAACCAACATAGTTCAACACATAAAACCTCTAACGATTATGAGTAAAATTTCCAATAGCTACATATATAGCCCCAAATCATTAAAAACTTTAGCAGTCTGATTAAATCCAAAAAAAAAACACCGGAAAAATCAAACTTGATATTCATTTATTCCTGCCAAATCACCGACTGATCAGACCAAAGATGATGAAAAATAAAGTAGAATAAGTCGACAAAACTTACCGGATGAAAATAAAAGGAAAAAAGGCCGATCTACCGAAAAATCACAGGACGACTAAGTGAGAGAATGAAAAAAACAAAAAGTGAACCGCCCATGTTCCTTGCAGATGCTTTTATTGGATTTATCGTTCCCCTTTCATCCAGGGAAAACAAAGAGGGTGGAATACCCAGTGAAAGATGGAAGGGGAAGAGGAGAGAGGCCTTGAGTGGTGGAGGATATTGAAAAATGAGATAGCAATGAACAATGTAAAGGGAGATTAAAGAGAGAAACAATAATCTAATTTACGAAACAACCCAACAGAGAGAGAGAAAGGGTAATTTCCAAAAACAAAAATGAATAATAAAAATATTTTGCCAATTAATATGGTGTGGAAATAAACTGATAAGGATTAGAGGCCAAAGCCCAAAGGTTGCCTGCCCTCTTTGGCCAGTTACCAAATCCAAAATGGCTGAGGTCTTTCGTATTTTTATCTCTAAAATAAAATAAAATAAAATAATAATAATAACAAAATGACAACCCGGCTTCCAATGCGCGCCGAACCCAGCCCCACTGGCGTTCGCCCTTTGTTTCAATCTCTTTCACGCCAAGCACCACCCTTCCTTCACTTTCTCCTACCATTCATTCACACACGCACACAGTCACATGCCAACCCCCCTTCATATTTTTTTCTCCTCTCCGTTGTGATCTGGGGCCCATTTGATTTGTATGCAGTAAGAATAGGAAAAGCTATGATTATACACGTGGCTTTAGTTATAATCAGATAGGGCCCTCGGTTGCATTTTTTTCTGTCTCAGTTCATGCACCCAAAACCTGGGCGCTTCCTTGCATCAAATTTGACTAACTAGGCATGCATGGACTTTTTCCTTCTCATCTTGGTTGGTTGGGAAAGTAATTTCCGTGACTAAAAAAAACCTAAACATCATAAGGTGTTGACGGTATAATTTTGGGTGCAACTTAACCAAATGGCGAAAATAGTATGGATGGTGAGGATGATGAGGACCAACATTGTAGCTTTTGGGGTTGGCTAGCTACTCAAACCACAACCAAATTGATGTATGATTTTACCTTCGCTTTAAAGAGGTGTGAATACTGACTAAAATTGTCCTGCACCTTGGCAGGCTCCACCACACTCTTTTTTTCTTTCCCTTTATACTCTTTTGTTTTTACCTTAATAGAGGGAGAAGGGATGCAACGTTTGGATTCCGATCTTCTTTAAACGCACATGTACCCTATCAATCCTGCCCATTTTATTCTTCATGCGTTTCTTTCAAACGGGTTTGCTTTGCTTTCCATCTTACCCCACTAAACTAAATGAATATTTTATTCATTTTAGGCCACGGAAGTATGTTCTCAGTTACAATGCAACCATTGAAGATTCCAATGGGATAAGAATAATGAATCTCCCACCAAAGCGAATATCACAAGTTTTCTATGCCTTTATCTCTCTACCAAGTGTCTTTTTTTTTTTTTAATGACATTTTAATGTTTGTTCTGAAAAGCTATAGAGCATGAATAAGTAGTTGTTACCCCACTGGTGCCAGAATCAAAATATCAACTGTACAGCCACCTAAAGTCCATAAACTAAAATATGAGATACTGTAAAAACTAAATGCACATGTACCCACCCGGGCACATATATTTATTAAATCGAATTAGAAAGGGGTGCAGGAACTTGTGCTAAGATAGCAGGATTTACGATTATTGAAGTAACTCCAAATATCTATTTTTAAAAACGATATATTAAAAATACTTTCAGATATATGTTGTCTCAATTTGATTATTATTCCATTTTTAATCCTCAATTTAATGACAATCTGATAATGCTTTTATTCTCTAATTAAAAATGATAAATTTCATAGAGTACTTTGAAACATTTAATTAAAAAAATAGAAAAAGATAAATGAGAACACAGCAATTGGATTTATTTATAAATAAATAAAGAAGATAAATTAAAATGCAACTACACATAGAAGCTCAAAAATTAGAAGAAAAAAAGCGATTATAATAACGCATTATCATTTTATTATATTATATTATCTTAAAAATGAGGATATAAAATATGTAAACTACTTCCTTTCATCAATTTTTGTAATATATTGATTGTAATTTATAATTATTATACTAACGTGATCTTATATCAGGTTTTCAAAAAATATAAAATGACAGTATATTAAAACATTTCTGACATTGAATGTTAAAAGGTAGTAGAAACCATTCATTCCATTAAATATGGTGGTGGAAGAGTAACGAGTCATCTACACCAAATTGGGTAACGATTGAAGAAAAACAGAGAACTAGTGGACCACGCGGCTGTGTTCTACTATTATGCGGTAAGTTTTATATATTGCAATGATTGCGCAAATGGAAAGTGTTTATTTATTTATTTTGTTCTAGAGAGAACAAGATTACTTCATGTCTACCACAACTAGAGTTGCTATCACAACCCATAAGGTAACTTGGCTCAAATTGAAGCCCCATCCACCAAAAATATAAATATATTTTTATGAAGGGTTTTATAATTACAAGGGTGACAAGTGTCAAATCCAAGTACGTTTACTTCTCTGATGGTGGAAATATCATCCTCCACTCATACACAGCCATAGCGAAATACAATCATCTGGGCCAGCTCTGTGACAAATCGATTGAAGACACTACAGACCATTGCCATGATCCAACAAAATAGGAATGCGATAATATTCTTGAATATCCTCTCTCTCTCTAAATTGCAATTATTTATGATATTTACAAAGATATGCTCAAGAAAACTAATGACAAATACAAATATGTTGTTAACACTTGATATTAACGAAAACATATTTAGAATTCCTACTAAAGTATACGGCAGCCCAACTGGCCATGCTATAGTTAGTGAAATGAAAAATGTTTGCTTAATTCTTGACACTTTAATATATCAATATGTCAAGAGTACGTTTTATAACAAAATAACTACGAATTTTTCATTATAAAAATATTTGAACTTCTTTCACTTTTAGAGAAACCAATAGAGCAGTAAAAGATTAAGGAAATACAAGGACAAGCTGAGAAAAAAGAAAAGCAACATAAATGGATGAACGCCGTCCCAAAAATTAGATACAACACACGTTTTCTTTTTTGTTTTTCGAGACGAAATTCATCGTTCATAATTATGGTTCTCGTACATGATTAAATAAGTTAACATTTTCTGTAGTATTCTAATATTCACAGGAGTGCTAGCAAAATTGAAAGACGCCGCAAAGGAACAATGGCAGCAAGAAGTAAAATGAAAGTGTCCATACTTGTATAAATTGCACGCACAATAACTGATGCAAAGTATATCGATCTGTATTCCTCTGGAGCACATTACCCTCCATTAGGCATAGGAAAAATTCTGCATTGCCAAATCAAAGAAGATTCGCTGAATATATTCTCAAAAAGGGTTTCAATATGGCAATTACAATTATCTATCTACAAAGTAACTACTTAAATATGTGATGTGATCCTCTTCCATAACACTTGACTCAACCCCATCTGAGAGTATGTTTCTTCATTTGATGGTTAAAAGGTAACCCAATACTCTAAAACCTTCTCCTTCTTACCAGGGTTATGAGCCCATTCTGAATACAATTATTTCAGGTGATAGTTATCCTGACATTAGGATTAGAATTCACAATTCAAACATATCTTAAAGTCAACCAATTCAAGCGAGATCATCTAATTCTATGAAATCCTCCTCTAGAATGGAAAGTAAATATTGCCGAGTTGTCACAGCTTCAACAAACATTCCACCAGGACGTACAGAAGACCTTCCCTGATTACCACAGATGACAAATAAAAGGATTTCATGCTTTAGCACAACTTGTTTTTACTAATTAATAGAAAATCAATAAATGTTAATGGCAACGTGCACTGAACAAGGGCATGCTTTAACTAAGCTGGCTGGATTGACATGTCAACTATTCAACTGCTAGAGCTCTCAACCAACCATCAAATGAGCTTTCCCAATTTAAAAGCGATGAAAGATCACTAAATTTTAACATTAACATAAGAAAGATAAAGATGCATTCATATATTTGCAATTTTCCACTGTACAGTTTGACACAGTTAAATCTTCGGTGAGAAGCTGTGGCAGAAGAATATCAACAAGAGCTGTTTCATCCAATAGTAATACTGATACAATTGACCAAATGCCATGCAAGGCCAAGAAAGATCAACAGATGAAGGGGTTATTGATTTTTCAATTTAAAGAAAAAATATAGTAGCTCAGAATAATACATAAAATCATTAACTGACACTAAACATTGATAACCCTAATTCTGACTGAACTTTGCAGATTATTGCTGATGTAGAAGTTTGTAACCTACAGGTGCAAAACAAAAACAATCCACAGAGTTGCTATACGACTTCTAGCAGAAAACCACCTATATACATAAAGTCCTCACTGGCCACCGCAGTAAGTCATGTTCACATGCAGCATGTGAATGAAAAGTAGATATAAAATAAGCAATAATATTGAATGGCTTCTCACTAAATCATGTATTAACAACAACATAAAAGTTGACAGAGCAAGATCAAATTTGAGCATATTTACCTGCCAACTGCCATGAGGACCCACAGAACACTGGAATGTAGAACCAGAAGCAGGTGTGGTCACAACCTGATGATCATCTAGTTCACCAGCACATCTCAGTGGATACACTAGAATCTCGTGTTTTCTGTCAATAGACCTTTCATCAGACACTTTAGCTTCAACTGCATCAGGTGTAACATATCCATCATGTTGAATACCCATGGGACGTACCGCTAAGACACTTTCTTCTACCAAAGAACTTGGGCCAATCTCTGATGCACTATTCCTACAAGGCTTATTAAATACACGACAAAGGACAAAAGGAGACTGCACATGAAATAAAGATATGAGGAAACTCCTCAGTCCTCAGAGACAAATCACATACTCATCCAAACATGTTATACATACATGAGATGAGATAATAATAGATGAATCACATATACAGATAAAGTAACAGATGCAGCATCTCAATTCTCAAGACTCAATTGCGGCACAAGAAACCACATATACAGAAGAGTTTCTAATTTCTTCCACATAATAAACGTTTGAAATTGAAGTGATAAAAAAAAAATTGCTTCAAATAAGAAAAGAATGAGTGCGAGATAAACAAGGAAAGCTATTTAAATGTCCTCCAAGAACATATTTCTAAACAAGGAAGGCATAGGCGTATTTATAAGACCATCGCATGAGTAAAGCTTTCTTCAATAGCTTACAGGAATGCGGCAGCTCTTGAAAATAGGCAGTACAATTAGGGATAAAATCACCAGGAAAGCCCAGTTTTTAGAGCCTTTAAGCCATATAAAGGCGGAAACAGTGACAACTGAACTGAGTTACCGAAATTGGTCGACAACAAGTTATACACTTGTGAAGAAGGCAGATACGCTGAGATACTCAACTGAATGGCTTAAGTGTGTATTCAGACAAGAACAAGATGAACTTGATGATCTTTTCCTTTTATCTGTAATCATTGAACCACCGTGCTATCAAACGAATTTCAAGAAGGGGGACCGAAAATCAACCACTGACCAATTCAAGTGCCAGTAAGTGAGCAAGAAACATAATTCTAATTAACGGCAGCAAACGCAAGCACGAAGCAGTCACTGAAAGTGAGGAATTCAAAAAATCAATACCTCCCTATTCAATACATTATCTGATATTCGCTCTTCAAATTAATTATAAAAAAAAAAAAAACTCATTGAAAGCAAATAGGAGGTCCACATAAGGTTCGTCCTCGTGCCCAAAACCACCTTCCCACCACTACTCAAAACACCCCTAACCCTTCCCTGTCTCATCCAATATCCATTTTTGACCTTTCTACTCTTCCGTCGGGTCCCCTTCACAACCCTGACCGAATAACAGTACCAATGCCTCTTTCTTCCCAGATAACCATAAGAAAAGCATGCTGTATCCAGCAATTCAAAAGGATCATGATTGTAAAGGTCAATTTCTGTGATAAAATCGCAACCACAGAACTTCCCATCGTTGTCCCAATTGGCGTTTTTTGTTGGTTAAATAGTAGCAGAGGAGCTGCTCTTCAGAAGGGTAGAATCGGCAACCGGGTGTGAGCGACGCGCGCTGAGGTTCTCCCATCAGTGGGAGAGATTATTAGTGTTTCTCAACAGAGCAACAATGTGGGACTGTGAGGGCTTTTGTATAGATTAGGGGGAAACCCCAAAAAGGAAACCGAGAGGCGTGCTGCTCAGGGATATCTTATTCCGGCCCCATGTGTGCGCGCGCGCGTCTGCGTGCGAGCCTATATTTGTGTATCGATCTCACGGATATCAAGGCTGAACTTCTGGCGTACGGATCCTCTGCTGTACACAGGTAAATTTTATTTTTCTTAGTTTTTATTTTTATTTTTCAAAACCATCCTTCTGCCGTGCACAGAACCGTGCTGTGCACCGCAGAGGACCCAGGTCCGAGCTTCTCTGTGTTGTGAACTTTTGTGGGATTACGAGTACAAGTATTTCGGCTGAGTTACAATGTTTTTCAAGTTTAAAATTTTAAAATATGGTGAAAAAAGTTAAGAAAAAATTTAAATCTTCACAAACTACATTATATAAAAAGATTGACATGATTCTTCTTTATTTATTTTATTTATTATGTTTACTTAAAATTATTGAGTCATTACATATTTGACTTTCTCAAGATAATTTTGATATGAGTACTAATTTTTATCTTATTATATCTATAAATATTATAATTAATATTATTATTACTATCATTATTTTAACAATTATTATTGTATTATAATTTTTATTATCACTCACTTACTAATTTATTATTATTATTATTATTATTATTATTATTATTACCATTAAATTAAGACATAAATATTATAAACATATAATAATATTATAAAATAAAAAAATACTTATTAATATAAAGGTCTATATAATTGATAACTTATATATTATCAATTATTATTTATACTATCAAACTTTATTTTTTACAATACAACAGATTAAATATGCCCTAAATGTTAAAAGTATTTAAAATATATATAAAATGTTAATAATATTTTTTTAAAATACTGTTATTGAGCATCTTATTTTCTAACACATTTATTATAATAAAATTTGATTGATTCCTTATACCAACGTGAAAAAGTACATCCAATTTTTTTTTTAATTATAAGTTGGCTGTTAGATAACATCACAACTTATTTTTTGAGGAATTATTTTTAAGTATTAGTAACTCGTTTTTAAACCCAAATAATTGATGAGTGTTAATATATTGAATTAATAATAAAAAATTAAATTTATTGTATAATAAATTTTCTGAATCATGTTTTTAATACTCATTTATTAAACATGCCTAAAATCGGGATAGAAACCTTAAAAAATAGGTAATATTACCGAATGTGTCAATGATATTGGGTACAGGGAATTTTTTTTTTTTTTTAAAAAAAGGTAATATAGTTTCAATTCCAAATTTCATTTTAGCCACATTCTTAGACCAAAATATAATCTTTTGGTATCTGAAGATTACCTTTATAAACGCGAATTTGGTAAGTTATTGCAAAATTAATTTTTTGTAAAATTTAGGATGTAATATGGAAATGAAAAATCTATCTCGAATCAATTAGTTGTGAGATTTTCATTCTGATCATCACCCGAATGATATTGATAAGAGTGGGTGACTTAATTGATCCCCTTACAAAAAATTAGAAGTAATCAATTATCAGACAAATTTATCTTATGAATATTGTCATATCCAGTGCAGATATTCCTATTTCTGTTTGTAATAAGGTTGACAAGATTATTTTGGAAAGGAAATTGTTAGGACAACAACTCAGTCAAGGATGGGCACCAAATGTTTTCAGTGTTCAACCTAACCTGCAAGGACTTTAGAGGTTTAAATTACTTCCCAAACTGCTCTTATTTATTTGGAAGCAGAGGAAAAGGGCTCTTCCTTTAACTAAGGTCCTTGTTAAAGATCATATGGCGATTGATGACACTTGGGTAATGTGTGATGGATATCAAGAAACTAAGAATCGTGTGTTCTTGGAATGCCCATTTACCCATACTCTTTGGTTTGGTTGTGATCTTTGCTTCTGCACTGTTCATTTTACTCGAAGATCCATTGACCATTGGTTGGATCAACACGACAGAATTTTTTACTAGACTTTGCTTTTGGCATTAATTTTATCTGACATTTGGTTTTGTACGAAACAGATAATTCACCAGGGAAGTCGTCCCTGTCCATCTAGAACCATTGATCGTATAAAGGGGGTTTGCAAAGAGTACTTGTTGCTTCATACAAAACAGAAAAAGTGGGGCATCGAAATTCACAAAGGATCCCTCTTAATATCTCCTCCAGCTTGTTCAGATTAGAGGAAGGCAGGATCACAATTTCGTTCGCAGGTATACGAAGCAATTGTAGAACCAAGGATGAAGATATTTCGTCGGCATTGGACTCTTGGTTGGCCTCTGCTGGGGAGTGGCATATTCTCTCTCTCTCTCAGCGCTGGTGCTTCATATCTCGTCGCCGTGACAACCCTCCCGGAACAATAGTCATGAATGGGTTGGCGTGAAATGGGAATATCATAATCACAATCACGCCCTTGTGAATTATTAGAGTGTTTGTCTTCAATCTCTTTGATTTCTTTTTCAACATAATTAACCATAACGCAGCCAAGTGGAAACCAGATAATGGAATGGTGTCGCAATTCAAGTTGTGTATGGATACAGTACAAATGCTTGTATCAATATTTGACTATTGTTGGGTTAACCAAGACAAGATTTTGGGCAACTTCGCACCACTATCAATTCAATTACACAACAATTAATTACAAAAACATAAACTTCAATTACATTAGTTGTACTTATTCTCTTTTATTTTATTTTTTATTTTTTTGGGATAACGATAGTCGATTGTCGTACTTGTTTAATCATTAACCACACTTCCACGCAAAAAATTGACGCACTTGCATGAAAATTAAATTCAACGTTAAAACAAAATAAATTACTATTATAATAAATGAAATATTAGTCATAAGCATGAATTCATTAATTCCATTATATATCGCTAATCTCTCGATGGAAATCCAAATTAAAAAAAGTTATAATATTGAATCCGAAGTCTTAGCACAAAATAACAAGATTTTCAATATCAACACAAGTGCTAATTCTCAACTTATATGAATGTTACACAAGATACTTTATAGAGTAGGTCTGGAACCAAGGGTGAAGACATAAAGCATTATTATTATTATTATTATTATTTTAAAAAAGACAATCCATTTTGGATTTGGACGAATAAAAACTACAGGTAACTTCCATTGCTTAGCAGAAACATAGAACGAACGGCAATCCAAACCCCCAAATCTTTACATGATCTCATGACTGGATTTATCGCCATCAACATTCACTATCTTAAATGACCAAAAAAGGGATTACTAACGACCAATTAAATAAAAATAAAAATAAAAATTCATATTAAATAATCTGCCGCAATCACGCAAAACAATACTGTAGAAAGAAGCAATAAAGCAAACTAATAAATCAATTAACTAAACGATCCAGCAAATGATACTCAACCTAACTATAAATAGAAAACTCGAGAGTTCAAAGAACATAACAAAACATCCCTAGTATTGACTGAAGTCGAAATCTAAGAGACCTGGGAAATAAGTTTGGGCAGCAAGAAGTAAGCAAAGACCACATAGATCCCAGTAAAGTGGGGGCCTAAAAGACTCTTAAGAGACAAGATTGTCATTCAGAGAGAGAGAAGCTAGTTGATCAACTGGGCTGTTAACTTGCTGAGTAACATTTCTCAAGACATCCATGGCCTCGGCAACTTTTGCCTTGAGCGCATCGGGCGACTCAATCAGATGCAATACCTCAGTCTGGTCCATCTCCAAAAGCATGCCTGTAACCTTGGCTGCTGCATCATGCTCCAGCTGATCTACCAGAGGGTATAAAGCTTCACCCAGCATCTATCAAACCATTAGTGATGAAGGGTCAGCATGACAGATATCTCTAGAGCACTTGAAAGTGAAACAATGGATCGTCAAATCAAATGTGAAACAATGGCACAAAAAGGACTTACAGTCCTCTGCTGTTCAAGAGGAGCATTTGCAAGGGCTGTAGCCAAGGCCTGAATAGGCATTGGTTGTCCCACAGCATCCCGCATTGGCAAACCACCCATGTCACAAGGGACAGAAAGCATTCCTCCAGCTCCAGCTTGCATTGGAACATCAAGCATGTTGCGACTAGGAGCGTAACGATGGGTACGTCCCCTTGGAAGCATCTAATTAAAGAACACAAGAAGTAGCCAAGTAACTAACCCATCAAGCATATGGAAGAGCAAAGACAAAAAAGATTATATACAAGCTGTGCACAAACAGACCTGCTGCTGCACCAGAGGCACTGGCTGCTGGGATTGTTGTACAGGACCCACTCCTCGGCGTCCACCAGGACGCTGAACTTGTTGACCCTGCGGAACCAATGGGACAAAAAAGTTTGGCATCGGAGCACCACCAGGTCTCATCCCAGGAACAAGTTGCTGCTGATAACCAAATCCAGCCTGCATTGGAGTTTGCAGGGATAATTACTTGTAAATCCTCAAATATGTAAAGCTTAATGTTCATTTGATATTGCAAATCCAACAAAGGTAGTTTATAACAAACTTCAGCACAAGCTACAGATATAATACATGCAGTTGGAATGGAATATACTTCAATTGACCACAGCTTTTGCTATAATATCACAGTGGAATTAAGCAAACAAAAAAATGAAAACAATTAACAGGCTAATAAGAATACTGACTACATAGTTTTTGAACAAAATATTCAGAACATGGAGACTTCTAAAACAACAGAGTTCGCAGAAACTAAAATTGAATACAACAACAATTAAGCCTTTTTCTATTAAGTGAAGTCGACTACATGGATCAAACAGCGCCACGGTGGTTTATCATGAATGAGATCAATAGATAAGTTATTAACTATTAAATCATTCATAATAGTTTCACCTATTGTTTTCTTTGACTTCCATCTACCTCTAACTATCGGACTATAGAAACTAGAATTGAATAATGAGGCAAATATCTTGTAAGTAATTACTTGTGGAGGAATGATGCCAGGAGGTGGTTGGCCATATAAAAATTGTTGTCCTAGACCTGGAGCACCAGGAGGGTACATTGGCATACGAGGGGCAACAGATGGAACCATTGCAACGGGCCTCATTTGTGAAAACTGAGCCTGCATGAATTAAGTAGATGAAGAATAAACAATCAAGAAATTAACTAATAAGAAAATTAAAGACCTTTTTCTCATTTATACATATAATTCCCAATCTATGATATTCAAAACAATCAGACAAGACCCTAAAAAAATGAAAATAAATAAATAAATAAACAATGCCCAAAAGACTATTGTGTAAAGAGGAGCTAAGTAAGTTTAACCAAGTGTGGCACAAAATAAACCCGGAATCATGGACAGTGCAAGGGCTCTACAACAATATGATATTTGATAAAAATCAGAATGAATTGTCAACAGAGACAATCTTTGCTGATCTACAACTATAGGAGGAATTTTGGTACCAAGAGAAATTGATACATAGTTTTAACTTAGAGCAGACACAGACACAATACCAAAAAACAAATACATGCATGAACTAAGAATACCAGAAGTTTAACTCCAAGAAATGACCAGTAATGACAACGCAGAAAATAAATGCTCACCCAACTGCCTGAACATATACCTGTAATCTTGCTCTTCTGTCTTCTTTTCTTTCTGCAAATGCAACATATAGAGGTTTTCCAGCAACCATTCTACTATTCATCTCGGCAAGCTGAAAGTATCAACAGATTAGCAAATGACCATAAAGATGCAGACAGTGACACAAAAAAATTTTAAATGTCTATATGCAATTTAGAGAATTATGTCATGTGTAGGACAAGGCACAATACATGTCAAACACAAACACAGTTTATTCTGTGAAGAATTCGTGCTTATTCGATAAAGAATCCATGCTTTATAGAACATAACAAAATAGTTACTTGTCAAAAGATAAAAAATCATTACAAACAAGATGAATACTTACAGCTCGAGATGCTTCCTCATGAATTGAAAATGCAACAAATCCTGATCCTCTACTAATTCCGTTTTGGTCCCGCATAACCTGTGAGGTCATGCCAAGAGGAATGCATATATTAAATTTTTGCCGCCATGAAAATGCGCAATTTGACCAAAGCAGATACCAACAAAAAAGAGGTTCCTATTTCATACCTTGCAAGAAATTATTGTACCAAACTCAGAAAATAATTCCTTAAGTTTTTCATCACCAACGCTATCATCCAAATTCTTGACATACAAGTTCACGCCTTGATATTTGTCCACAGCTTCCTTCATACTCTCCTCGAATCGTCCTTTCAATTCAAGCTCTCTTTCATATTTTTTCTTAGCTTTTCCAACATACCACTCCTTATCATCAAATTTCTTTCCATTAAGTGCCTCGACGGCTTCAGCTGCAGCATCTGCGTTTTCAAAATTGACAAAACCAAAACACTTTGATTTACCATCCGCATCTCTCATTACTACAGCACTAGTAATGGTTCCATATTCTCCAAAAATATTGTTCAAATCTTCATCTGTCATTGAGTCTGACAGGTTTTTCACATAGACATTATTGAATGTTGCCTTATCTAAAACACTTTCTCTATCCTGCTTTCGTAGAAAATGTCCTACATAGACCTGTTTATCATTTATCAGCATGCCATTTAACTTGTCAATTGCATTTTGTGCAGATTCTTCATCCTCAAATTGCACAAAACCATAGCCTTTGGACTGGCCGGATGCATCAGTTGCTATCTTGCAAGAAAGAATATTTCCAAAAGTAGAAAAAGTCTCATGTAAAGCTTTGTGGTCAATTGCCTTATCCAAATTCTGCACCACCAGTAGAATAAAAAATTTTAAGAGTAAAAAGAGAAATAAAAACAAATGGGGGAAAAGGTTCATTAACAAGTTACTAGTCAGTAGCCACCACTCATAGAAATACCTTGATAAATATATTGGCTGTACCACTCTTTCGAGTACTAGGATCCCGATTAGAATACATAATCCTAATGGGTTTGTTGTTCAGCGAAGAGAAATTGAGTTCATCCACTGCCCTGGCCGCTGTAGATAAAACATACCAACGACAAAAAGTAAGCAACAACTCCATCCACTGTTTTCCACATAAGTGTATTTACGGTTGACTGTCTGTGAGTGTTTGTGAGAGAGAGGAGTGTTCCCTAGTAACGAATTAGAGATAACAAAGTAAAGCATAATGCAACGTTTAAAGGCCATTAAAGAGTATCCTAAAGGAATTGTATTCGCGAGAAAAAGCTAAAAAATTATGTCCACAGTGGAGTTTTAATGATGCACGACAGCAGATTGCCACGACATACACGATAGAACGGACTTGAGAAAACACATTCATGAAAGTGAGATACAAAATTTTCCCCCAATCTAGGTAATTTATCAAGATATACAAACGCTATTGATATAAAATATTGACTACATACTCAGGAAATTTGTTCCGGAGATACAGGGAATGATCCCCACCTAAAAAAAATTAATGCCAAACAAAGTACAATGACCACCAGCAAGCATATTCATGGGAATATTTTCTAGATTTAATAAAGTAACATATAAGGTACAGAGTACTAACCATCCTGAGGGTTACTGTAATTAACATAACCGTAACCGAGGGATCGACGGCTGTGGAGGTCCCTGCAGACCCGTACAGAAACAACTTGGCCAAGCCGGTTGAAGTGGTCGTAGAGCTGGGAATCGTTCACATTCTGGTCAAGATCCCCAACGTACAAGGATGTACCCGGGATTTGGTTCACAGCCGGAGTCGGCACCACACCACTGGGAGCCGACATAGGACTCTGACGCTGCACCTGAATTTGTGCCATCTCACTTGCAACACAGAAGCCTCTAGACTTTGACTTTTCTTGTGCTTTGAGATATCCCGGTAACCCCTAAGATAAACTCTAGAAAGAGAAAACAACGATAAATATCACTCTGGTAGTTTAGACCCTAAGCAATGATGATATGAATAAATTTTGAGAAAAGATTTTGAATTTTCTGCATCAAAAGTGGTAAATATAGAAGCGCATAATCGGGGATAAACCCGTCGGAGATCCGAACGGTGGCCGTGCAAAGAAGAACCAGAAACAACAAATTTTTTTTTTCTATTTTGGGAGGGCAGCCTCTACCTGCGCCGCGTCGGCGCATGCGTAACAGTGCAGTATATATAGTGGGATTGGGAAACCCTAGTTTAATGAGCAGAGGGAATTTGAACCGTCAGATGTGGTTCGACGGCTTCGATCTACAAGGCTTCATGAAGTGGGAACCAGTTAGAGAAATAAGTAAATCCGTATCCTTGGATGATTAAGACATGTGGGGGAACGTGGCATGCTCGCATGGTCTCCACTCATTAACTTACCATTTTTAAATAGATTTAAGGCTCGAGTATAGAATAAAATAATTTATTTTATTTTATTATTATTTTATATTTAATAAATTAATAAAATATAATAGTAATATCAATTTTATTATTTTATTTTATTTTTTAGTTAGATTTTACATTTTGTAAAATTAATTAGATTAAAAATAAAATAATATATATTATTGTCATATTTCAGACCCTAAAATTATTTTTTAGATATGTTTTTTTTTATCTTTGAACACTGTTCATCATTGTTTATTTCAAAAATACTTGTCGTCTTTTGTCCTTTTATGTTTACATGTGATTATGTATATTCTTATTTTACAACTTTTTTTTTAAATTTACTATTTGTTTTTTATAAATTTTTTAGTATAATTAGGTAAAGTCTCTTAAAAAATATTATATCATTGATTATGATTTACAAATAAATAATCTCTTAATATATTACTAATTTGACTAATTTTTTATTTTATATAATTTATATCATATCTTATTATTATTTAGTTTGTTTCAAACACAATATAAAATAGTACAATATATATTCTGGTGTGCATCAAACACTGAATAGAATAAAAGTTTATCATACATATATTATATCTTACTCTTATTCAATCTACTATCATATCTGTTCTTATTTTATGTTGACTATCAAACAAACCCTTAAGTTTATGATCTATCAACTAAATTTTTCCTTCTCTTTTTTTTTATCGAAATCATTGAAATGATTTTATTTTTTGAGTGGTCAAAATAAAATAAAGTATATATTAAATAAAAATGTTATTTTGATTAAAATTATTATATTACAAAATATATCAGTAAAAATATTTTTATTTCATTTTATTTTATAAAAAAATATAAAAACAATTATAAATTTTTTAAAAAAAAAATAATTTAAAAATAAATAAAAATAATATCATCTCATATTCAATACAAAATTGTTCATATATACTTTTATCATTAAATTTTTGTTTATAATATTTTCGTCAATTTTTTATTATTTCTTTTAATATTCGTGATATTATTTTCTTTCATTTTTTTTATTTTGAAATGAAAAATTATATAATATATTGCATAATGTTAAAATTAAAATTAAAATCTTTATTGTGATAGCATACTCAATTTACCATTCGATTAATATTAATTTAAATTAATTTTAATATAATTTTATATATTTATATAATTAATATTATGTTTAAATATTTTTGAAGTTAACAAAATTATTTTTCTTTAAATTTCTAAAATATTTATTTTTTTAGAATTATCCAAACAATATTTCAAAATGACATTTAAGTTCTTATTTATAACGATAATTTTATATTAAAAAAAAAAAAGAAATTGTGTCTTGGCCTAAGTCCGGTTGGATCAAGGTGATTTCAATAAACATGTTGGGATCTTAATTTAGGATTCGGTTGATATTTAAATTAAATTACAAATTTTGTTAGTTGGACAAAAGAAACACTCACACAGTGGATAGTAATAGTTTCTTCAATTTTTTTTTTGAATGAACATTGAGTTATAAATTTTATTTTATTTTTTATTAAATTTAAATATGGATATATAGATTTAAGTTTAAAGTTGTGAATCTGAATGTAAGATATGTAAAAATTTAAAACTCTGCAATTATTTTGTTAATAAGAAAAATTCTATTAGAGAAAAAATTACTTCACTCAAGGAAGAATATATAATCATTTTTATATAACTTAAGTTGCAGTTTGAACTACATAAGAAGATGGTGATACTCGGACAACAGTTTCAGTAGGCCTCGGTTTGGCCCATAAAACCTACTCAGGAGGTAGACTGAGTCGGTATAGCTCCTGTCCAAAAAAAGAAGTCACTAAGGAACCCGGCACCGTTTGTAAGGCCGATAAACACGAATTCAACGTGGGCCGTTTCTCTTGTTCTCATTTACTGTTTGTTTTTGAGAGGGAGGCCCCACGTTGCTTTGTTTGATGTTTTGTTCCTGCAACATCTCATGTCCTCGAGCTATTGTGTTTGCTGTCTATATTGAACTTAAAAAAAAAAAGAATAATGTGACTTTCTTTTCCTCATTTAGCCCAAAAATGAAAGAAAAAAGTCATTATTATCTTTCCTATGAGTCCATTTGGATCCTTTCAAATTTGAACTCTAAATGCTCAGATTTCTTAAAATACTCATCAGATCATATTCAAAGATATACTTCATCATCTGTATACTCTTCATATCAAGATTAATGATATTGTCAGATTTCCTTTTCCTTTCCTTACACTTATATATATTAACTTTAATTTTCTATCACCATATACACATTCAAAATTGACGGAAGCCACTGTATATACACTCAACTTTTGCATTTATTATTTAGTTATCAGAATTTTTTTTACCAGGTGTACGTATTTTTCTTTACTTTATATATAAATTGTAGTTCTCTAAATAGTATGTCATAAATTTAATTTTCTTACTGGTTTTTAAATCATGTTTTCAAATTATGTATCTTTAAATAAATTATTATTAAGCACTAAATATTGACATATTTATAAATTAATCAAATTAAAAATATGCTACTTGCACTTTTAAAGTGACGTCGGATATGTGTACTTCAGATCAAATGTGCAATTGGTGCAAAAATGAGAGCCCTTGTCCCTTTGGTTAGAGATAAACAAATATTAAAACGAATACAAATATTCTTGCAATTGCTAATGACAACATAGATTCAAGCATATATATATTCTTCCCATCAAAATGTCACTTCATTAGTTTCTTTCAAACAAAACCAAATTAAAAAAAAATCGTTATTTTTGTTTTGAGTTGGAATTAGAGGACTGATCTTCAGCGATTATTCTAAATGACGTCGCCATTACACAAAAAACGAGAAGAAACTGGTTGGCTAGCATATATCTCAAATTCTTGATCTCCCTTTTCCCTCCCAATTCGTATAAGGTTAAGCCAGGGGCCCTACATACCACTATGTGATAATAAGAAATTTGCATGTCAATGATGGAAATCAAATAAATGCATGTACCGTTTGATGGTTGGTGTGCCCTACTTTATGAAAGTCTGATGTATCATCGGGTGAGTGGAGTATCTAGTGTGATTTTCTTTTAAGTTTTCGGCTAGAGGTCAATCATGCTTTTTTCAATCAGAAGCTCAATTAAGATGTAAAAGGGTAGGATTGAGAAGAAGAAGGAGAAGTATAGGTGCGTGGACTTGAGTGTTGGTAGCTTCTCCTTTTAACCTAAAAGCTTCGAAAGGATGGTTTTCAAAGTCACACCCACCCAGCTCAAAAATCAACAAATAAAAGACACACAAAATGGCTTTGATCGCAAAGTCAGGAATAGCATTAAGTGGTAGAGTACAGAGAGGACACAACTTTGTCTTTCTTCTTTCCCAAATAGAAAAAGAAAGAAGAAAAATAAAGCAAAGCATGCACATTCAATGAGTAGATTGGTTGAAAATCTGCAGGATATCGTAAAACCCCTTCATCTGCCTTCCGGATGCAATGGGAAAAGCTCCAGAGTTGTATGTTCCTCCTCTTTACATGACATGCTTTGGTCATGGAAGCCTTCCAAAGTCCAGCTCCTGCACTTCTTCTTGCACGGACTATCTTCCTCCGTTTCTACTATTTCCCCCTGCAACAGTATGCATGAACTTGTTCAAAATGATGCTCCATGACGTGCTGGATATGATAAGTAAATATGAGCGTACAAGTACATACTCTTGTGTCCAAAGTCATAGTAGTAATAATGGGGCCGGGAGCGGGATTTCTGGGACTATGAGTAAGGCCAAGACTGTTGCGCTTCTGCTTTTGTCTCTCGCGTGCTTTGTGATTTTGGAACCAATAGAACACATTCTTCCCTTCGATCTTCCCATACTTTCCAAGCTGGGCGGTGATCTGCTCTATCTGATGAGCATTTGGAGTTCGCATCCCACCTCTGTACAGCATCTCCAATATGCCTATCTGTTCTTGCGTGGGATTCCATCGCGTCCCACCTGGATGCGTTTCCACCTGCTTTAATTTAATTTGTCTCTCATTAATTATTGAGCGTGTGTGGATATATATATATATATATATATATATATATATATATATACATATATCGCTAGAGCTAGATACATATCATGATTAATTAATTAATGAATGTTAATGCATGTGCAAGTATATAGATCGAGATATGCGGAGGCAGGCACCTGGGACGAGTCTTTCTTAATGTCGTCAGAGGACACGAATTTTCTAGGGCCACTGTCGGGGCGGATGAAGGTCTTGAGATCGAAAGGAGGAAGAGGAGTAGTGTGGGTGGTGTTGGGGAGCTTGGGAGCAAGAGGGCGTAAGCGCTTGCAGCCAAGAGAGAGGGAGGGTTCATGCTCCCAGAGTCCACGTGCGAACTGATGCACCTTCATGCTTCCCATGGTGGAGAAGTGGATGATAGGGAGGTCAGTAATTATATAGAGGACGAGAGAAGTAAAGTGCCGAAGTGGGGAATGAGGTGGTGCCTGCAACAACCAAGACCAAATGATGAGGTGCGGTTGACTTCGGATTTCCCTCCTATAAATTAAACCTAAAACACAGTGTGTGTGGATATGTGTGTATGTGCGTGTGTGTTGGCCCGTCCAATCCAATCGTCTTTTCTTTTTTCTTCTTAATTTTCCTTGGTGTCATGATAAGGTGTCCATGCTTTTCGGTGGCCTCTTTGGCTCTCTCTCTCTTTCAAAGCTTTTGTCCAATAAAGTGAATAGGAATGAGAAAAAGATTCCACCAATCCCAAAACACGAAAATGGAACACTTCCATGTGCTTTTCAAGATACGGATTTCTCCTAGAGTGGTGAATATGAATGCCGTCTCTGTCTTTTTTTAATTTAGTGGCAGAGAATGTTCAAAACACAAACTCAATAACCATATCTGAAACCCAGAGTTCCCATTTTCCACTCCTTTGGGAACTGTACCTCCAATTCCCAAATACTTTTTATACTCCATTTATAATTGATATATATATATATATATGTGTGTGTGTGTGTGTGTGTGTGTGGGGAAACCATGGGCCATGCATCAGCTAGCTAGCCTCCATATCTTAAATTTTTTATCCAAATGAATTATGTTTATGAAGTGGCTACCAGATATGGCATTTTTGTACATTTGTACGTGTATTCAATTCACATGATAGGACGGGGGGCAATTATGCTGGCTTCCGCGTAAGCATATTATTGAGGTTTTAGGGCAGCTGGCAACCAACTCATCACGTGGGTAAACATAAAATAATCAAGTATAACCACACGTGAGGCACATACCGCACACGTGTTTCAGTCAAAATACATGATGGTCAATCATGCACCCGCAAGCGAACTTATGCTGATTATCCTTGTTCACTTTGTATTCTATGCTTATGAGTTATGATTATTCTGCTACTTGCTTGCCACTAGCCAATCAGGAGACTGTCCTACTTATGAAAACACAAAACTTTCCTCCTCTGTGTAATAATGTCTAAGAACTATCTCCTTGATTTGTCTCAGTTAAACCAAATTAACCGCACCTTTTGCTTTAATTATTCCATATAATGTACATATTCTTAATTCCTTTCACACCCAAATATAGCATTTGCATATAATTTATTTGGGAAATTAAATCAAAAAGAAAGTGGGGTGCGAGAGACTGGTGAATTTTTATATCAACTTCCACACACATGCACAGAGAGAGGGAGAGAAAGAGAGAGAATGAGAGCAAACTTTAACCTTTTTTAGCTATTTTTTCTTATTAGACGAGTATATATCATTACAGAAGCCGGGCATGGTAAAAAGTTAGATGGATGGTTTCCCTTCAAATGTCAGAGGAAACCACTTTTAAAGCGGAAATGTGTGGGGAGGATGCAACAAAAAGGGAACTCCACCAAAAGCACCATATATATATATATACCCTGTGTGCAACGATCGAGCAACTCTCGATAGATCGGTCATGTTTCAATATGTATATTAATTAAGCAGGGGTCTATATATATAGGAAGGTTCGTTTCCCTTGGGCTCATTATGCACCTTTAATTTCCACTGGTTTCTGGTTATTTCATTACTATCTGATTTCTTGTTTATGGAGGATGAAGAAGAGAAGTTAAATATAAAGAAAATGTTTTTCATGAATAATGAGGAGTAATTAACTAGATGAAGACAAATGATAATTATGTTAAGTTGAGTTGCATGGTGAAACTAGCTAGGAAAAGGGTTGGTTTGAAAGGTAACTTTAATGTGATATCCTATTGGACAGATGTCGCTAGTTGGAAGTGGAAATCGTGAGATAATGATATCAAAGTTGACAAAGTTAGAGATTTTGAGCTTAATTGAGGCCATGTTATTTGGCTTCACACGACACCCATCGATCCCGTATCTGATTGCACCACACTTGATTTATTTATGTCATCGCCCTTCAATCACGACAACACACTCAATTTATGCCTACTCACTTACGCATACGTACCTAGCAGCTTTTCATGATTCTGCTTCAATATTAGGCTTCAGGAACTTCTACCTAGTACACTTCCATCTCACTTCCCCGTCTTCCTATATATATATATATATACCAGAAATAGGATTTGTAATTAATCCATTAATAACGCCATTTACACTTTTAGTTTCATGACAACGTACTCGTATCTTCTGTGCAAAAGACAACTATCATAAATTTTACAAATTAAAGTGTGTGACTTTTTCAACAAAATTAAAATTGTCTCTTCATTCACCTTTTCTTCATTTTTCCACCTATATATATATATATATATATATATATATATATATATATATATATATAAATATATATATATATTATATAACAAATATTTATGGTTCCAAAATAATTGAGTACGTACGTAGCGTTGAATAATTCTCTTCCTTGCTATGGAATGCATATACATAACAAGAACAAGGAAAAACTTGAATTGATGATTATTTTTTAAAAAAAATTGCCTGGCTGCAGCTATAGATGATTGTACGAAAAAATGATGAGTGTGAGAGGGAGCGCGAAACAAAGAAAGCAAAGATAACGGAAACGAAACACAAGGAGGGCAAGGAGGATTTGGCGTTTAGCAAGCTTACAAACGTAAAATATAAGGAGATTTGGTTTTGAAAATGCGGGTCAAAGAAAAAGGCGTAGGAGAGGACACTGGTGAAGTTGGGTGGCATAATAGGACGTGGATCCCACACAGTGGAAGAAGCGGTGGGAATCCATCATTAGGGGAAGACAAGGCCATCATTTGCACGTGTCCATGGACCATACATTTCAATCCCACCCCATCTACTAAATTATATTCAGCAGATTAGAGTGGTTAAATAATTTTAGAGGTTCACCATCACATTCTGCTTATGTTGTCTATTTCCGAATTAATCAAACCATGCACGGAGCATTTAATGCAAAATTACGTAACCGTAAGAAAATGCTTTTACTTTGTCTGCCACGGTACGTACGTCGTTCAAATAAACTTTCCGATTCATTAATTAATTATACTATAACTAAAAATTTACAACACTAGATGCATGTTGCATACTCTTTTTCGTTGGCTCCAGCTCGAATAATTAAGTAGGTGTCTCTCGAAACACAGAATGGAATGGCCTCGGGCACAAATCATAAAGTCTACGCATCATAGGTGAAAATAACACATAATTCGCCTCTTTTTTTTAATGTCTATATATGGTACTGTAACCCCTCATTTTGCTTGGAAACCTTTTTAGCTTGGAAATTGATGGAAAGGGATATAGTTGATTGCTTTAATGTATAAAGCCAAGTAAAGTGAAATGCGGGTAGCATCATTGTTTAGATAGAAATATATTCCCAACTAGATCTAGATGGGGCATCTTTATATACACTTAACTCATGACTTTTATGTTGTGCAGTGTCAATTCTCTTTTCCTTTTTCCTTTTTTATCGAGAAAGAGAAGGAAAGTTAAGGAGAAGAATGAAAGAGCATGATCGCATGGTGAAATACTTGTCATTTCATGTAAGGGAAAGTGGGTGCAAATGTCCAGAGAAAAGGAATTTGTTAAGGAGAGGGAGTGAATGGATGACAGTCCAAGCACAATTAATTGAATTGACGCCACTGAAAGATCATCCCCTGTACAAACTTTTCTCCCCTCTTTCCTCTCCTACATTCCCTTCTTTGCCTTTCCTTATTCTTTCCTCCTTTTTACCTCTTTGTGCTGTTTGCACAAACTCGATAGAGTTAAAATTTTGACTGCTCTTCTCAAGTCCAACGTCTCTCTAATCATCTTCTCTCTCTTTCTTAACACTTCAAATATTATCAATAAATGCACTTTCTACTTACAAACTCACAGCAAGGATTTACATTTCCTGGTTCTTGTTTTCCCGCCAAACGATACAGGGCAGGACAGAGAGATTTTTATTATTTTTTGTTTATACTACAGGAGAACATTAAACACATATGAAAGTTGTCATTTCTCTTCTCTGCCATGCATTTTTTTAGTCATATATTATCTTAGCCAAATTTTTATATTTTATTTTACTATATTGACCACGAGTTTGAGTTTAATATTTTAACTTTATACTAATTTAATGTTTATGTATTTTTACATTGCACACTATGATTATTACATTAACCATTAATAGGATATAATATAATTGCAACCATTAAATAAACTTTATTGAAAAGCAAAATAAGCACATAGGCCTGTTTCGTATATATGGAGATTTCTCTTAATTTTTTTTTTGAAAAACTTCATTTGAAAAATTAAGATTCTCATATTTGAAGAAAGTTTTTTAATAAATCTTTTTTTTTTTGAGAATTTTGATTTGCCATGGGTATTAGTTACTTGTGAAATCTGAGAAACTTAATCTGTTTGAGTTCTCTCACTTGCGCAATCTTCCTTCACGCATTTACTTTTTAACAAATGGGTATTTTATTGGACGCCTCAAAATTGGGATCCACCGTCCTCTCCTTCATTTATAAAGAAACTCAAAACTTCAAATCCTCGAGGTAAGGATGATGACGAGTCATCGATGTTCTTATTAGAGAAATACTAGGGTTAAGTTATATTGTTTCCGTAAATATTTTCATCGTTATTTTCTTATCCCAATCACTTTGTTTATCTTATGTATTTTTAAATTTCTGTTATAGTTTCAAATTCAAACTTCAGTTACACTTGTACAAGTATATATACATTCATATGATCAATGAGAAATTTAACGCTTTCCTTCTCAAAGTATTTTTATCTTTTATGGTATCAGAGCTCCTCGTGCTTTCACAAGCCGTTGATCCTTGTCATTTTTCTTCATGGCTGAATCATCTTCATCTCAATCTCTTCGTTTTAATCCCTCTGCTGCCCTTCCTGAGCTTGTCACTATCAACATTTCCAATCTTGTCATCAAACTTACTCCCCATAATTACATTGCATGGGCGAAACAAATTAAGTCTATGCTCATCGGCTATGGTCTTGTTGGCCATGTCACAGGTTCTAAACCATGTCCTTCCACGTTTATTGAACTTAATGGAGAGCATGTCGAAAACCCGTTATGCACTCATTGGATACGGCAAGATCACTTCTTGCTCCTAGCCCTCATGGCTTCATGTGACTCTGATGCTCGTGCTGTTATCTCTCAAGCCGAAACAGCTAAAGAAGCTTGGGATCACTTGGCTCGTGCTTTTGCAAATCGCTCTAGGTCACGCATAATGCACCTTAAGGAGCGTCTCTCTACCCACATCAAGGATACATCTTCTGTGTCTGACTATCTTCGCACTATCAAAACCATTGCTGATGAACTAGCAATGATTGGTCATCCACTAGATGAGATAGACCTTATTTTGCACTGTTTGAATGGCTTGGGACCACATTATAAAGAACTTTCAGTTGCTCTACGTATTCGTGAAACTCCTGTCACATATGATGAACTCTTTGAGCTGCTTACTGATCATGAAACCCATCTTCTGAAATCTGAGAAACTAGTTGAAGCTCCTATTGCTGCGAATCTTGCCACAAAATGCCCTTTTATCCCAGAGTTCCGCACAGACGTTCTCCTTATCCTCATCACTCTCGTCCTTCAGGTCCTTTTCCTAACAACATCAACTCTCCTTATCGGAAGTCTTCCACTCCTCCAACGTGTCAGTTTTGCAATAAGTGTGGTCATATTGCAAAATATTGCTTCAAGATCTCCAACAATCCAAATATTTCTCCTAGTGCTCATGTTGCTGCTGCTACCAACCCCCCTGCACCTAAGCATTGGCTAGTTGATTCTGGTGCTACCCATCACATTACCAATGATTTTGGTAATTTTAATCTTGCTTCTGAGTATGATGGTCCTGAGGGTCTCACTGTGGCAAATGGTAATGTTCTTCCTATCACTCACAAAGGTTCCACGGTTCTTCCCTCTTCTCTCCAGCTCTCTAATATTCTCTATGTCCCTCAAGTTAAAGAAAATCTCATTTCTGTCTCTCAATTGTGTAAACAGAACAATGTTTCAGTTGAATTTTTTCCTTCTCATTTCTAGGTCAAGTCATTAACAACGGGTCATCCACTGTTGCACGGGCAGAATAAAAATAACACCTACATCATTCCAATGTCCACCACTCCACAATCCACACCATCTGCAGCTTCCATCTATATGTCACCATCCTCCTTTTTACGATGGCATCACAGACTTGGACATCCATCTAAAGCCATTCTCAGACAAATTCTAGCCTCCCAGCACATCTCCACTTCGTCTCATTTTTCTTCTTGCACTGATTGTCATCTCAATAAAAGTCATAAGTTAGCATTTGATAGATCTAGTCTCACTAGTGAGAGACCTCTTAATATTTTATATTCTGATGTATGGGGACCGACCTCTTTTACTTCAATTGATGGTTATCATTTCTATATTATTTTTAGAGATCATTTTTCTCGTTACGTGTGGCTCTATCCTCTTAAGCATAAATCTAATGTCTCCATTATTTTTCCTACTTTTAAATTTTTAGTTGAAAAGCAATTTAACTCTCAAATAAAATCTTTATATACGGACAATGGAGGTGAATACATTGCCTTACGTACTTTTCTTTCTACTCATGGAATCTCTCACTTAACTTCACCACCTCACACACCTGAACATAATGGTCTCTCTAAACGCAAACACCGACATCTGCTTGAAACAGCTCGCTGCCTCCTACATCACGCTTCTCTTCCCCTTAAATTTTGGACGTTTGCTCTTAAAACTGCTGCCTACCTCATCAACCGATTACCTACACCAGTTTTACACTCCAAATCTCATTTTTCTGTTCTTTTTCAACGCCAGCCTAACTATCTCAAACTTCGTACTTTTGGCTGTCTATGCTTTCCTTGGTTGAAACCCTACACCACCTCTAAACTTCAACCTCGATCTCAATCTTGCATCTTCTTAGGTTACTCTACCACTCAAAGTGCCTTCATCTGTTTTGACTTCAAACACCACAAATTTTATACCTCACATCATGTTCAGTTTTTAGAAACTTCCTTTCCCTTTTCGCAGTCCCCTCTCACTGATGACAATCCCTCTCTTCCTTCCCATTCATCTCCTTCATCCTCTCATGATCTTGTTCCCTTTCACTCAGCCCACTCTTCGTTACCCTCCCCTCATTCTACTTCTTCTCCACCCGTGTCACTATCCCCTCCACTTCTTACTTCTTCCACATCTCCAATTTGTCTTTCCTCCCCACCTCCTATACCCGTGCCCTCTGCAACAGTGGTTTCCTCTCGACATGATCCTCCTTGCCCTCCGCCTCTACCTACCAATTCTCACCCCATGATAACTCGTGCCAAAAATCACATTCACAAGCCCAAGCGTCTCTTTGCAGTTTCCAAATATCCTCTTCTTGAAACTCTTGCACCAACCTGTGTCTCCCAAGCATTGAAGTCCTCTCACTGGAAGCATGCAATGTCTGAAGAATTCACATCCCTTCTTAACAATGGCACGTGGGACCTCGTTCCACCTCTTCCTCACTATAATGTCATTGGTAACAAATGGGTGTTTCACATCAAACGGAATCCCGATGGCTCCATCTCCAGATATAAGGCCTGTTTAGTGGCCAGAGGTTTCCATCAACGCCCCGGGGTTGATTTCTTTGATACCTTCAGTCCCGTGATCAAGCCACAGACCATCAATATCGTGCTCTCTCAAAAGGTTGGAGTCTTCGCCACATGGATGTTAACAACGCCTTCCTTCAAGGTCCTCTCTCTGATGTTGTTTACATGCATCAACCTCCGGGATTCATCCACAACCAGTTTCCTCATCATGTTTGTCGTCTCAAGAAGGCACTCTATGGCCTTAAACAAGCTCCACGTGTATGGTACACTGCTCTACGTCAATTTTTACTCTCCTATGGCTTTGTGAACTCCAAAACAGATGCATCTCTTTTTATCTATAATCGCGACTTTGTGATTGCTTATTTTTTGATTTATGTGGATGATCTTCTTCTTACGGGAAACACTCCTTCCTTTCTCTAACAATTCATGACTTCTCTGGCTGCTACTTTCTCTCTAAAGGACCTTGGATTCCCTAACTACTTTCTTGGCATTGAGCTCCTTCCATCTCCCAAAGGTCTCTTCTTGAATCAAAGCAAATATATTTGCGACTTACTGGACAAAGCCAACATGACCGATGCTAAGCCCGTAAACACTCCTATGTTCACTTCATGCAGTTTCTCTTCTACATCCCCACCTACCAATGCCACAGAATAACGTCGTTTGGTCGGCTCTCTCCAATACTTGTCTCTCACTCGACCTGATGTTGCTTATCCTGTCAATCGTTTAGCTCAATATATGCAAGCTCCTTCAGCTAATCACTTTCAGGCTCTCAAGCGTTTACTTCGCTACCTCAAGGATACAATCTCTTATGGCATCATGCTTACTCCTAATTCCACATTTTCTCTCACAGCCTATTGTGATGCAGATTGTGCAGGTGATACCATTGATCGAAAATCTACAAGAGCCTATATTGCTTATCTTGGCACCAATCCCATCTCCTGGAGCTCAAGGAAACAGAAAACTGTTGCACGTTCATCCACTGAGGCCGAATACCGTACTATTGCATCTACCTCTGCAGAGATTCTCTGGCTCCAACAGCTTCTTCAAGAACTTGGTCTTACTCTTCCAGTCTCTCCCATTATATACTCAAATAACATTGGTGCCACATATCTATGTGTTAACCCTGTATTTCACTCCCGCATGAAACACTTATCCATCGACTATCACTTTGTTCGTGACCTAGTTTCTAGTGGTTCTCTCCGTGTCTCTCATGTTCCTTCATCTCATCAACTGGCTGATCTCCTTACCAAGCCTCTGTCTGGTCCTCATTTTTGGTTCCTTTTGTCCAAGATTGGTGTCGTTGACACTTCCCCATCTTAAGGGGGCGTATTAGAGAAATACTAGGGTTAGGTTATATTGTTTCCGTAAATATTTCCATCGTTATCTTCTTATCCCAATCACTTTGTTTATCTTATGTATTTTTAAATTTCTGTTATAGTTTCAAATTCAAACTTCAGTTACACTTGTATATGTATATATACATTCATATGATCAATGAGAAATTTAACGCTTTCCATCTCAAAGTATTTTTATCTTTTAGTTCTCATCGTCGCAATCACCTCTGGATCTGCATCCAACCCTAAAATCAAACAAATTAGGTTGGTGCTGTTAAAAAATTTATTCTAGGTTTGGTTTTTGAAGGTCTTTCTTCAATGGAGGTGAAAATAGATATTGTGAATTGTATGAGAAAGGGAAGACGATAAAGGTATTTCAGACAATACACATGTTTTTGATAAATCTAGTTTGCAGAATCTGAATCATTTTTTTCTGCATATACCAAACACTATTTTTGCTAATTATCTGGGTAATTAATATCTGGGTTTAGATTTTCTGGATAAATAATTTTACACAATAAATTTGAAATCCTTGTACTAAACACTATCATAAGAAATTATACTTTGTCTTCTCTAGATGTAATAATGCAATTTCTAAATCGGGTATTACTTAAATATATGAAAATTTCAAATATATTTATATTAAAACATATTTTTAAAATAATTATAAGTCTATTTATTTTAATTTAGTTTACTTAAATTGAATCTACTTAATTTTTTTTTTCTCTGAGAACTGAAAAGCTGTTGCTTATTACAGAGCTCACAGAGACCCTGATGACATCAGCAAGCTGGGAACGGGCTCATATTTTTATTATTTATTTACTTTTGGACCATTGTTATTTTTTTTGGACAGGCGGACTATTGCTATTGGGTATGTACTATGTAGTGTAAGGCTTTTTTGGACTGGCCCAAGGCCCATGTTAGATTCTTTTTGTGGACAGGCGAAAGGTTAGATATTTGGTTAGGGAAGATATATGAAATTATGCTAAGAATCCGGTAATATATATGTTTGCTGGGTCCATTGGATCGTTAAGAGTGGGCTGGATCTTGAGCCTGTTATGTCCGCACCTCTGCACGGATAATGGGCCGTAGTTTAAAACAAGTGTGATCCATTAACCAAGGGGTTTGCAATCGACTGGGCCAGTGTTGATTGGTGTAGTATATCTGCTCTCCAGTCCCAAAACAAAATCTGCTCTCGCCACCTCCTTAATAAAAGGGGAAGGGGATGGAAATCCCCATCCCTCCCCTGGCTCCTCTTCACTAATTTTTTTTTAATATTTTATATTTTGTGAATAATATTTTTTTTTTTAATTTTTAAGAGAGTTTTTACTTTCTTTAAGACTTTTTTTTTCTTTTTATATAGAAGTAGTTTTAGAACTTCAAAATTATACATATCTCTTGGTTAAATTTACAGCATTTATCTCATATATAACACTTTGATTTCAAATTTAAATAAAAAAAAATTAAATTTGTAACATCGAATTTGTGACTAAATAAAAAAAAAAGGTAGGATATTTTAGTTTCAATTTTTTCTAACTCAATTAGTCTCAGAAGTTAATTAGTTAATAATATAAACACGTGATCATTCAAAATCAGATAAGTGCTTCATGAAAGGTTTATTGGTTTGAGATAAATTCAGGATTTGAATATTTAATTAACGTTGTTATCATAATGATGAGTGAATTTTGGTCCAAGCTGACAAATTGGAGGTGGTAATTGACAGCCCAGTGCTTAATTAATTGATGCTGTAATTCCAAAGTAATACCATAAAAACTGTAGGATGGAAGGTTACATTGATCTGTCGTTTTCATCAGTTCATCGATCGGTAGAGGGTTTGGAAAGAAGCACCGCGTGTACTAGATTCTATGACATCATTTCTTTCAATACCTAGGAAAATGCATCTAAGTAAATATAATTAAGGTGTAGAAATTACTGAGAACTCTAAACACATTACAACGTAAAAATCTAAAGAGGGAACCAGAATTAAATTAATATTGCTTCAACGTTACGCGTGAATGAAATGAAGAGTCTTCATCAATGGATAGCGTCGGATTGGGGATATCTAATTTTTGCCACCTAGTTTTGGGATTTTTCTTCGTGAAGATATAACTAAAGATCACGATGGAGTTTATACATATTGTGCATAAATCACTCGAGGAAATTATATACACACACATACACACAAAATTGTTGAATTGCACCTTCTTCCAGAATATTAATAATAAACTCATTTGCCATATATATATATATATATATTGTTCAGAGTTTGGATATGGAAATGGTTGCACGGTCTTCTGTCAAATTTTTTAACTCACCACCATTTTTTAAAGCACATATATTTCAGTAAGGGATGGCAATTTGAAGGAAGAATTAATAATTTACTTTATTATTATTATTATTATTATTATTATTTAAAGAAAAAACAACATCGATCAAATTATGTGAGGGTGTAATATTCTTTGTTATGGATATGCAAATTATGAGGAAGCTAGCTAGTTGAATAATGATCGGAAAGCAGTTGTGCGTTAAGGAAGGATCAAGATGGGCATCGCCCAAGTGGAGTATATATATATATATAGCTAGCATTAATCCACATACACTAGACATGCAACGCTATAACATAATTTTTGGTCAAGAGCACGGACAGATAATATATTCAAATGCTACCTCAGAAACATTAACATTAATTTGACCGACACTAGAACAAGATGCATGAGATGGGGATTATATATTTCAAAAATGCTTGAATGAAAGAGATGCACTAGCTACGGCCCCACTCTGCATATCAAACTCCGATCTAAACAAAGCTACCTATCGTAAGCTCCAACTTTCCTACGAGGGCGACTGGTACTGGTGGCACACAACCACTAGGCACTGGCTCAGTCCACTCTTCTTCTCTTTCTACTTGTTTGTTTGGTGTCCTCAACCTCCTCATCGCACCTGCTTCTTTGGCTCCTCAATTCTACCCTTATCTCTTCGTCCACTTATTCTCCTATTCAACTTTAATGTTTTTTTGATGCCGCTTTCTTTGTCCAGTACTCTTGTTCCTATCTTCATCTCTCAATCCTCTTGCCCTCTTTCCCATCCAAGCATGTAACTTGGAGTACTCATAAAGAATATTGGAAACATATTCACACGAGCAAGCATTTATTTAATAGAAAACATAAAAAAGAAAAAGTTCTTCCTTCTTTTAAAAGGGAAAGAAAAAAAGATTCTCTAACAACAAATAATAGGGTTCATTGGATGGCTATCTAACCAACAGAACCTAATACCCATGGACGTTGGGCGGCCACCTTGTTACGCTTACGAAAATTACACCATATGCCCCACCTACAAAACTAAATTACCTACTAACTACTACTACTACTACTACTACTACTAGTCTACTACTACTAATAATTTGGGAATTAATTAGAGGACAGTCCCAGGTTTGAAGAGATTGAGTTGCTTCGATTCAATCTAACCTTAATCCTCAACCGAGTCTTCGGGTTTTGGATACTCATTCAAGTCGGGTTTCTCGGATGTGGTTGGGGACTGGGAGGAGGCTTGAAGGGCGGTTTGGAGGGCATCAACCCTAGCGCCGACTTCGGTGGCTTTCTTGCGTATGGAATCGGCGGACATATTGTGGGGCTGGACGAAACCGTGGTCGTCTTGGAATAACAATTCTGGGAAGTTAAGGCGAGCGGAAGGGCCTCGAAGATAGAAGACGGCGGTGTCGTATGCCCGCGCGGCGGCGACAGGCGTGGTGTAAGAACCCAGCCAAATCCGTGACCTTTTGTTGGGTTCTCTGATCTCGGCCACCCACTTACCCCACTTCCTCATCCTTATCCCTCTGTATGGTTTGACGGATGCTGGGTGGTGTTGTCTCTGGTGCTTGCGCTTCTCCGGGCTTGTTGTTATGGTGGAATTCGTCGAACAACTCTCTCTTTCTTCCATTGCTAGCTAGGGTTATTTGATAACAATTACCCTATCCAATTCTCCGATCGAAAATAAAGACTTGAGCTATTTGTATGATATGACTTGGTTCACAATATATATGTATATATGTATAAATAAAAAGTAAGAGGAAGATTGTGTATGCCAAAACCCAGAAAAGACTTGCCCCCCAAACCATGTTGCTGTTGTATTCATTGTATATATATATATAAAATATGAAAATGAAAAAACAAAAGATATAAATTATACTTGCTTGTTCCTATTAACTTTTGAGAGAGGCATCGGTTTCCTACTTGGCTGCTAGTTTGTCGTTTGGACACGGCCGCCACGTTGAGCTTCCTTTAAGATAAATCCAAACATGGCCGACACAATCCATCACACCCATCTCTCTCTCCTCTCAATTTGAAAGCCCATTTTGTTCCAAGATTCATCATACACAGTACTTGAGCGCCGACGCGAACGGGTTACGCCCGCCCTCCCTCTATATACTATATACATGCACTAGCGGTGTCATTTAATTTGCAGATCCTCATTTTTAGAATTAGTATATAATTATATAAATACCATTTTACTTTAATAAAAACATATAAGTACCTTGTTGCTTAACATATATATATATATATATAATATAATATGTGAAAGTGATTAAGCGTGGGATTTGGGAAAACAAATAGTATTAATAATGAGTGATATGGGTGGGTAGCGACGAGTGGACACGTGGACGAATATGTGAAGAGGGAGAGAAGTGGGTGGATGGATGAAGGGTGGAAGCAGTGAGGAAGACTTTCCGTCCACGCAATAATAAGGAAGGCAGTTTAGATGACCATAGTGATCAGTGGACATGGCAATGGGAGAATTTGGTTTGGTTTGGTTGATTAATTAGAACTATAACACGACTTTTTCTTCCTTGCATTCATCACTCTCATTTGATATTCTTAAACATGGCTGCCGCAAATTCTAAATCAATAACTTAACGATCATTAGTGTTACGTACGTGGCATTAATATTTTCATAATTAGGATTTATTAACATTTTTTTATAAAAAAAAAACGACCTCTCTAATTAAAGCAAACACTCATCCTCACCTTGTAGGATGTTGGGTCATCATGGGCATGATATATAGAAGCTTTGTGGGATTCAGCAATCGGGGGCATACCCTAAACCCAATCATCCTTTTCTTCTGATTTAACTCTGATGATGGCGAATTTAGCTGATGCACAATGTGGGCTCCACCTAACTGCCCAACATGGAGGAGGTTTAGTCGGCAGTCCATTTTGTCCACTAATGGGATGATGATAATTAACATTTCTCAAATTATTTGGCCTCAGTATCATCATGTCGCATTTGACATTACTATCTACACTCTTTATATATCAAAGCCTCAAACTATATAGTAATATTAAATAAAAGAACAACACTCACTATGGTAAAAATTAAGATACATGAATTGGCCATAAAATGGTCAAGAAATTAAGCTGCAACTTGTAGATGCGCTGCTCCAACTAGCAGCGACCCTGATCTTCCATTACCGATTAACTACGCAAAACCACCATAGGATACAATCCATCCCATACTATGCGGCAAATAGAAAATCCCATATCACCATCAGCAGTTGTGACATCCACCGACTAGGTTCCTGTTCGGTTTATTGTCTTATGAACAAGACGACTATTAACAAACTTTTGGGTTTAGGGCCAAAGCATCAATTAGATGAGGAAGATATAGGGGAAGAAAAAAAGAAGAAAACAACAAAAACACGATCGATGCTAATCACAGGCATTGGGGTAGGGTAACTGTTAGCTTGTTTGCGTGGCCACACTAAAACCTAAATTTCCATCGCGAAATTTCGACTCCCTAACTGTCGCCTCCTAACTGCAGTAATGTCATATGTTGGATTTCCCGCAATACTAGATATCCATATCAACTTTGTGCTGGTCCAGTTCCAAAACTTACGCGTTACGCTAATTTCCAATTGGCACGAGCCCACACCGTCCATAAAAAAAAATAAAAATGGCATGAGCCCACACAGACAGAGCTACCTCTAATTGTCCATCCAGAAAAAATTTCTTGTTTGAAGCAATTTGGTTAGCTAGGGAAAAAAAGAAAACTTTAATGGGGAAGCTATTTATCAGAGAGGTTAAATAGGATATTGTAGAAAATATATTTTCAGAAATAAATAATAAACTTTGACAAACATGAACATGAGAATTTGAAAAGAAATAAAAATTGGAGACGGTTTCCCAAAATACAGTAGAGCCAAATCTCAACTGTTATAAACTGTGGGTTAAAATTAAATTACAGAAAACCTGCAAACAAAAACACGCCAATTACAGGATCAGTAGACATCGGGGATAGAATCAGATATGGTCATGTTGTATGTGGGTCACGGTAGAAGAGGTACACTAAAGTGAGTTAGCAAAGGAGCTTTATGTTCTTATATTTATCAGAGATAAGCTGTTGCATCTTTTATCAACAACTTTAAATTTCCTTCACTAGTTGACGATTTTGATGCATTGGCTTGCTCGGAAAGGGTGTCAGTAATGGAGGTGTAAATTCAGTCTTTGAAAAAATAAAATGGTTCAGAGAAGAGAAATAACTCAGAAGGATGGTGAAGAAAATTGCAGGCGGCATTCAGGCCCTAATGTCCTGTCCTAGTCCCCGACAAATCAGAATTGTCTGCTTGCGGTTTATCCTCTACCGTCTTCGCCAACACGCTTGTGATGGCGAAGGGAAAGTGAAGAAAGGGTAGGCCGGAAGAAGTGGAGTGTGTCTGAGAGGGAGAGAGAGAGAGAGAGAGGGATACAATTCAAGTAAACTAAAAGGAGTTGAGATTAATATTTAATTGACTTGATGAAAAGAAAAGAAAACAAATTTTGTTGGTTTTAAAGTTGATCTTAGCTTTGATGGAATGGAATACTCGAATTCTTATATTTATCTTTTAATCTCTTTTCTTTCTATTTTGTGGGATTTGCAGGTGTACTGTGTCCGGGGGGTGGGTAATGTCGGTTTGTCCTACTAATTCGACAGATAACGGTTTCACGGATACGAATTGAAGGCAGGAGGCACCGATACCACAAACACACTTGCCATTACATACTATATATATATATATATATATATATATATGTCAAATACTTGGTTTTAGTTTGCCGTCCGTCCTGAATACCATAAACTGGTTGGTGATGCTGACGCAGACGTGATGTCATTTTTGGTTGCGCTAGGAACCCATGACCCTTTTCTGCAAGAAACTTCCGCAGCGGTTTGTTATCCATTGCGAGAAGTCTTGTCTCCAAGAGCAGGGACAAAAGAGATTATGAGCTCTTACTTAAATGGTCTTGCCCTGTAATTCTACCATGAATGCCGTAGGGTGATCATTAGCGTTATTGCCCTTTTACCACCAGTACTTGTGGCTTTCTTTTTCCTTCGATCTGCTTTTATAATAAAATAAATTTTTGTTCCGATAGTTTTCTTTGCATGCGACTTCGTTTCATCTTTTTAAAATAAGATAAAAAGAGTGGAGAGTACTATTTCAGTTGACTTATCTTCAGTCATTGCAAAAACATTCCTCACTTTTCCATATTTATCTCTTGTTTTTTAAAATTTGAAAAAAGTCACATAATAAATAATTAAACTTTAGTAGTTGAAGTTAAATAAAGTGGTAAATATTCGTCCCAATGCGAGAATGGTATATATATGTCCCCAGCATAATAAGCAAAAGTTCTCGACTTGTGGTTGTGGCGCCAATTTGAATGCCTTTACCTTTTTACCACAACTCTGGCATCTCACAGTTTGTGCACCTCGTCCGGCTTTTTCTGGTTTTTGACTTTACGCCATCTTCTTGTTCTTGAAAAATATTGCAATTTACTGGTATTGATCGCACATGTGAAATTGATAGACGTACTCAAAACTCAAAACTCTTATTGGTCAAGGAATTCAGATCACCATCTTACGAAAATAAAGCCATCGATCTGTTATGATTTAAATAATGATGTCCACTTTTCTCAGCTGCATCGATCCGAAGGAATTGAAGCAATACAATTATGTACAGAATTAATAATTGGTCAGAGAATGATTATTAATTATTTGGTTGATTGCTCCTCTTTCCTTTCTGCTTTGGATATAACCAATTAAGCTCATAATATGAACCAATTAAACTTCACAATCCAAACAATTCTCGAGATTAGTAAGAAAGGGGTCAACATCATAAAATCCAATAATTATGAGGGATTTTGTTTTTTCTTTTCTTAAACAAAGCTACAAATTCAGTTGCCGCTTCGGCCTTCGAGTTAATGAATCTTAGAAACTGAATTTATCCACCGACATTATTGAAGCCTGAAAATATAATTTCACAAAATTTAGATGAATTATTAATTATGTCGAATGATTGTAGAGAACTAGGATCGGAGATGGGATAGGATATATAGAAGTGTTAGGTTATAGGTTGCTATTAATTAAATAAATAAAAATTACAAAAAAAAAAATCACCAATTAAAAACGGGTCATGATTAGTACGTTTATTTAATTTAATTGCCGGCACCAACAACAGCTTAGCATTTGGAATGCCAATAATTCATCAAACAAGACAAAATTAACATGTGGAAGTGTTTTCGTGCATGGCACACTTGCTTCACGGTCACGCTGGATGTTTAAAATTCTCCCCATATCCAATAATGGACCCAAATAATTTTAAGCGTAATTTTTTAAATATTACTTATCAGATTTTATAATAAAAATAATTTATGTACCATATTTTTATTATAAAATTTAATAAAATGTTATTTGTGTAATATGAGTATAGTTCAACGTATTCTTGAAGCAGTGTATTTTTATTCTTCTAAGAAAGTCGATTATATTTCTTTAAATAAATTACAATTCAAATATCATTATTTAATTTTTCATTTACGTC
Organism: Gleditsia sinensis; assembly: GCA_037074535.1. NCBI lineage: Eukaryota > Viridiplantae > Streptophyta > Magnoliopsida > Fabales > Fabaceae > Gleditsia > Gleditsia sinensis. Next base: position 2,352,222 of record CM073472.1, read on the forward strand.
TTTAGATAAGAATGCTCTAAATTAAATAATTTGTTAAAATTAATAACTAATTATCATACAGATAATATTATTATGTTTTCAAATATTATTTTTAAAATTTACATTTAAATTTTTTTGTTCTAATTTTTTTTAACATTGATTTTTGAAAAAATAAAACAAAAATACTTAATTACACTTTCAAATAAGTCGTAATTTTTTTTTGTTGAAAAATGAATCAAATTAATAATTAACTAAATCTTCATAATTTATAATTTTAGTATTTGTAAGATTTATTTTTTATTTTTATTATTAAAAATTAAATTTTGAATTAGATATTTAAAATTTAATAAATTTTAATTTATAAAAACTTAAAAAATAGTCTTTCAATATTTTTTTAATGAATCGGTTCAATATTTTGAGTCAACAGTCAACACAAACCATTTAGTTATAATCTTTAAAAAAAATATTAAATAGGTTCAATATTTTAAGAAAGTGATTGATGGACTTAGTTGAAGTTAAAAAACGGGCGAAACAAATTGATAGATAATCCTAGTTAGTTTTATGTACAGATTTCCAGAGAACAACATCAACCGGTCGTCTATTATATTAACAAACAAGACCAATTAATTTTTTTAAAAAGATAATCGAGAAACGTAAGATTTTTGAGAAACTTTTGCGTGCCTTTTATCCGATTTTTATTTTTCTAATTTTATAAAGTAGTTTTTTGAAAGTCAAGTAAGACTCTGTTTGATAAAAATAATTTATAAGTTAATTTATAAATTAGTTAAAAATTGTTAGCTGAAAACTTATAAGTTATATGGTACTTGAAGTAATGTATAACTTATAAGTTTTGAGTTAATTTAAATTATTCAAATAAGTTCGTTTATCAAACACCTTTAATTTAGTAAAATAAACTTATAAGTTAGCTAAATACACTATAAATTAATTTATTAGATTTGTCAAATAAAGCAAATAAATAACAGGAGAATGAGTAATTAAATAGAAAAACTAATTTCTTTTAACTAATTTAACTTTAACACGGAAAAGGGATAATTATTTTATTTACTTAAAGTTTTTAAGTGAAATAAAAACTTTAATTCTTTTAAAAATGTTAATCTTAATCTTAATACAATAACAAGATAAAAATTCTAATCCTAATAAAATTTTATGACTGAATAAATTTTTTAAAAAACTCAAAAGAGTTAATGATAATCTTAAAATTATTTTAATTATAAATTTATATTATCTCAGATAATAACATACATTTAAATAATAAATTTTTTATCTGGGTTGAATTAAAAAATTCAACTCACAGACTAGATTTGTGAAGCTGATAATTCAAATTTAACTAAAATACTTTTTTTGCACTCATAATTTTATTTAATAATAAAAGAAAAGAAAACAGTTTCGAGAGTGCTAATAATGCGAAGAACAACATAATCAGGAGTGCTCGCAACGAAGTCATCGCTACTAATGAGGGTTGCTTGGACCATCAGCTTTCTAGAAGCGGTTGCAATGGAAAGCACAAAATAAATAAACAAAACGCGTTTATTGCTTGCTAACGAGGAGAGTTTGTCGGTTCGAATATATTAAACTAAAGTGGGAATTGACAATCAATTCTAACTCTCAGAAAATCGAATCCTTACGGTTTGGTAACATCTTGTACCTCTTGCTGCATGCCTAAATTGAACCAGTCTTACAGTCCACGCCTGCCACCCCTCGATTCTTTACGACAAGTCCTCCGCAACCCACCCTTGCCTATGCATAATTATTTGGAAGCCAAGGAAAGCGGAAAGGATCAGAAGAGATGATCCAGGGGATACATGTTGCGGTGGTGGCGGCCTCCGTCGGATGTTTTTCAACCCTTTTGCTGGTTTTTATTTGGCGTTGGTGTTATTACCGGAAGGGTACAAATTTTGTTGAGCCGTCTAGCCTGACCACAACGGAGACCCTTCAACCGGATACCGCGAGACTTCATCACCAACCCACTGTCCATCGTCAATTTGAGCAGGGCAGCAAGAACAGGGGCAACTATTTTGTGTTTCGTCGGGGGATCTCTGGAAGAGCTCTGTTCAGCTGGGCCGATCACCCCTCTCTGGCCGCCGATGCTGTAGAGAACGGATGGTCTCGATTTGCTTTCACGGGCTACAAGAGCTACACGTCGTCTCCTTCAAAAAGATCGGCCCTTTTAGGAGTATGCGCAGCAGGTGATCACGCGAGAGAAACAGAGGCCCAGATAACCTGGGAAGTGTGTCAGGGATCGGCTGATTTTATGCAGAAGATTAGATTAAATCCTGGCCTTAAAAGGCTTCATCCAAACAATCCTTCTCTGACTGTTGCTTCGGTGATTAGGACGGCTCTGCCTCTGCCTGGCCCTCCTTTGGGAAACTACTCCTTCCCACAAGAGGCCTATTTTGAAATTACGATTCTGTATTCTCGCGGCGTTGATTATGAATCGGGTGGGAAGAATAGAGAAGGCGAGAAGGCTAAACTCATTCAGGATAGTTTAAATGCTAAAGGGAATTCGGAGGCTTTGGTCCATGTTACCAGTAGTCATAAAATTAACAATATGGAAGGAATGAAACTCGAGGGTAAAGACGGTAGAAAAAGTGAATCTGCGATGTTCTCATTGGGGTTATCCGCAGGAGGCTCTGTCCCTTTGAGAGTTCCGGGCAGCTATCCTGGGAGCATCGGCTTCAACTCCAACGGTTCCGTCTTTCTTGATGGTAAATTACCTGCCCTTATCTTATTACTTTCAATGTTCATTGGCCATTCTTTTATCTCAATTTGTTTTAGAAAGGGAACAGCAGAAACCCACTCAATACACATTTCTCACCTAAAAGATCAATGCCATATGTTCCCCAATTCACAGTATAATTACATGCCCATACACTACCAATAACTGCAGCTTTTTTTCATTATTTTGTTATCTTTGAATTGAAGCTATTCCCCAAAAGAAAATGGCTTGGTGTTGAGCTGAGACATTAATGAGTTGGGAATCTTTCTTACAGGAATTAAGCTTGTATTCGAATCAGATAAGGCAGAATGGGTAAGAAGTGAGAAGGTAATTGGGTGTGGGTTTGATCCAAGGCAGAAGAAAGTTTTCTTCACATTAGACTCAGAGTTGGTGCATGTCATTCACTGCCAGACAGAGGAATTTGGCACTCCGCTCTATCCAACATTGGCTGCAAATATAGACATTTTAGTGTTAGTAAATTTTGGACAAAGTGCATTCAAGTATGCACCTGCGAATGCACAAAGAACCCCAAACCCATGCTTTATAGCCCCTCTTGTAAATTCCCCTGCCGCTACCCTGGGCTACGAAGACAGCAGGGAGCTGTTTTCAATGGGAAGAATTGATTCTCAGTGGCTTAATCGGTCTGCAACCAAAGGCAGCCACAACAATGGGACTAACAATCGAGCGGTAGATTTTGATGAGGAGTCCGAGGCTGATCTATTTGAAATCGTCTTGGATGGTTCAGGAAAACCTCCAAACACACTGTCGTAATCCATTTAACATCAGCTTCCTTTAAGACAATGTTTGCTGTCTCTCATCATCTCACTGACATGTACCATTCTAGTCCTATACCATTATACAAAATACAAGCGCACATACACACACAAAGGTTCATACGCATTGCACACTTCTTTTGCTTCGACTAACTTGGTCACGCACTTTCGTCGTTTCCTTTCTTTCTTTTTTCCTAGACTAGATATACAGTTTTCTCTTTTGGGGCATAACATTATTTCCCTCTGTATATACGTATTCTGATATATATATAAATTTCTACCATATCCAGCCCATCTCTTTGCTGATTCATGTTTAAATATAAGTATATGTCGTAAATTTAATATACTTGTTTCAGTGCTTCTTTTACGTTTGTCTAAACAAACAAGCCCGCCAAAAGAGAAAGGAAGGAGACCTACCATTTTTCCAAAGAGAACTGCGTGACATTAGAATTGATTTATTCATTAGAATGGTATCATATTCTATTGTTGAAAATTCTTGAAATAATAATAACAGTAATTTTACTTATTCAATATCTTCTACAGAAAAAAAGAAAATTATACTATTCATAATGTATGAATCTCTTGACTAGTGAAAAGTCAGATAACTAATCATACCTTTTAAATTGGAAAAAAAATCTCTGAAGACATTTTTAAAAAAGATTTTCCTATATTTTTCTTACTTGTAATGTAAACGGAATCCATTCCAAGACGATTTGGGCTGGTTGTTCGCATTTGACAATTGATAATTGATCAGAGCATAATTGTCGTGTGCCCTTTCCTAACTGAGTCTATGGGCGCATGTCCCCAGAATTTAAGGATTTTAAGTGTTTGTGCGATTTTTTAAAAGGCACTGTAAACCTTCGCCTGACAAGCATTCAGCGGTCAGTAGCCGCCGATTTATCTCGCTATTGTAAACAAAAATTATATCTTCCAAATGATTATTCAATAATTCGTAACTATAATTTATGAATTCTTTTAGTTAAAATATTAAATAAAATAAATATATAATTTAATTTTTAAATTTATTAAATATTAAATAATTTAATTATTTAATTATTTTTATATTATTTATTAACATAATCTTTTAAATGTTGATATAATTGATAAATGCCGTCGTCTCATGTCACATAAACATTAATTAATTTAATCATTAAATTTATTAATTTTTTATAATTTAATTATTAAATTAATCATTATATAATTTACTTTTTAAATTTAATAAATATTAAATAATTTAATTATTTTATTATTTTTACATTAACTATTTATTAATTCATTTCATTAAATATATGTGTATTACATTAAATATTAATTAATTATATTATATTAACATTAATTTAATTTTAAAAAAAATTTAAAAAATTTTATTTTTTTTATTTTTTTCTTTTCTCCTTGAAAAATTTTTTTCCTCTGAAAAATTTTATTTTTTGACTTCAATTGACAATGTTACTAAATATTTTAATATTATGAAATTATTTTTTATTGCATATAACATCGACAGAAGATCACAGTTAAAATCTTGTTCTTAAGACACTGTGAATTTTTTTTTTTTTTTTTATACTTAATACTCTAATCTTGTGTAAAAAATTGACGATTATTAAAAATATTTTTTTTATCTTGTCCGTGAAAATATAACAATAATTGATTATTTATTGATTTCTTATAATATAAATTGTAAAAAATAAATTACTAATAAAATTTAATTTAAGATATTACAAGATAGAAGTTTAACAATATTTTTAACTTGTTTAACTAGTTATGTGTTATGATAAAATTGTTAAAATTAATTTTTTTTATCACTATTCTAATAAATTTTTTATAATTAAAATTAAAAAAATTATTCTTAAATTAAGAATATTAACAATTATAACGGTAGTTAACCTAACACATTATATATTTTGTGTAGTAAAAAAATACCATAATTTTAATATTCTCAATCTCTTCTTATTTAATATTATGCTAATTTTAATTTTTGTTCTAATTTAAATATTATAATATTAAAAAAAATTTAGTTGATATATATTAATTAACCTTAATGATTGTATTTAAATACTATTGTAATAAGATACTTCTTATTTTTTAAATCCTTTTTTTAAGATACATATATTTTCTTTTGAAAAAAAATACTTTAATTTATAAAATATATTGACATTTTATTGTAAAATAATTGATTTAATAAAAAAATCTTATATTAAATTATAAACACATTTATAATGATCTTACGTTTCTTTAAATATTTTCATAATTTTTATGCTCATAAAATAAATACAATAATTAATTCAAAAATTTAAAATAATCAACATTATATAAAATTAAAATAATAACATAATTTTAAAAATTTATGAATAAATCAATTTTAAAATAATATAATTAATTAACATTTAATATATCTCATAAATATTTAACAAATTATATCTATAAACAATTAAAAAATAATAATAAAAAAATTCAATTATTTAAAATTTAATAAATTTTAAAATTAAATTATGTAATAAATTAAATGTATAAATTAAATCGGTAAAATATAATAAATTTTAAAATAAAATTATAAGAATTTAATAAATTTAAAAATTAAATTATATTTATTTTTTTAAAATTAAATAAATGTTAATTTAATGTAATTAGTTAATTTAATATAATTAGTTAACTTTTACCGTTAATACATAGACACTTAAAAAATTATGTCAATAAATAATTAATATCAAAATAACTTTTAACGTACTACATAGATACTTCAAAATTATATCATGATTTAGACACCACAGGTGGACAAAATATTGTCTACCGCCAGTGTATCAAATACCAACTCATTAAATTATATATTTACTCTACTAAAAATATCAAAACTTCCCATTTCTCTATAATATAGATTTTTGAACAAGATAAAGTTGCATTACTTTTCTCTCTTGATTACAAGAGCAATAGAGAAGAATCGAGTGAGTTTAGTTTAGGAGAGAACACAGACCAAGAAGCTTCAGAATCCCAAATCGTTCTTGGCCAGAAAGGAAAAAAAAAAAATCCATCTCCAACAAAGCATGCACCTTCATCTCAAACTACAGAATGCCACGACAAATTGTACAATCAAGTGAGAAGAAAATTATTTATCGAGAAAAGGTAAAGAAATTAAGTAGGGAGGGCCCGGAAAGAGGCTCATCTTATACAGTATACAACCATCGTGCCGTCAGAAATCATGCGTATCCTATTCATTCTAGATGGAAGAGTAAATGGATTTAAGAGCTCACCCTGCCATGCTATCCTAAAGGTATATTCAGGCAATATAACCAAATCAGCATAACAGAGAAAATACTTACAGATTCTAATGAATAACTTAGTTGTTTAATACAGCAAAGTTATTTAATACCTTTGAAGTAATAGGCAGCCTCAGCAGTATGTAACCATGTATCAGCAAACCCAGCACTACAGCAGTGTGCTGTACGAAACTTCAAACTCCTCCCATCACACGCCCCCACATTTTGTGGAGCGAAAGATGAAGCAACATATAAAATCAACCACAAAGAATCTTTACTGAGAAATAAACTATGCGACCCATGGCCTTGTTAATAGTCAACTACAAAATTACTGATTCAGTCTTCAAAACTTACGTTTGAATTTATCAAGCTAATAAATAAGTCAATCATACTACAAAACAAAGCAGAATGCTAAAGAACAGGTGGATATTGTTTGGCCTGCAGTCGCACCCTTCTTCTATATTCAACAGGTTCCTGCATTTCAAGGCAACATTGTTTATCATTAAGTGATCAAAAGGAACATCATAAATTTCAGATGTCGATCTAGAGGAATGAAGAAGAACCTGGATGAAAAGCTGGTATCCTTCAGTTTGTGCAGGATCCGCAGGGTTGGGTTGGTCCAGGAGATCCTGAATGCCCACAAGAATTTGCTTTACAGTAATGGCTGGTCTCCAACCCTTTGAAAAACAAATACAAGAATCAGAAAAGACAATCCAATTCCAATTAACAAAATCTGCACATGCAATTAATAGCAGCCTTTTGGACTTACACTATCCTCGTTAAGAATTGAGAGGCATACAGTTCCTGAAGGATAGACATTAGGATGGAAGAACCCTTGAGGAAATTTGCACTTTGGTGGCTTACTGGGGTAATCCTCACTGAAGTTCATAGTAAGGGGGTAGTAACCTCCCTCCCAGTCAGTCTGAAACATTGAGAATTAATGGCATTGTTTACAGGAATTGACAGAAGACTACAAAGATTTCATATTCCAAACCCACAGCAACAAGAAGAAGGAAAACCAATTGTAGGAATTGAAAATAACGAAAGAAATATCAAGAGACTTGCATCAAGGCCAGTCACCAAAAGTAAAATAGTCCATATTCAGTAACATTCTTGGAGAATTTCGACAGCATCCAGGGAGGAATTTGAAGATTCTGGAACATATCTTTTTTGTTCACATCTATAAATTAGTCAAAATGCATGTATGTAGTGCGCCCCCCTCTCCCCCCCCCCCTGGGAAAAAAAAAACCCAAACAGCCTTGTTACCGGATATAGGACGACAACCCATCAGTCTAGATTGCGAATAAATACTTATTCGCTATCCTGTCCTGTGTGATGGATCTAGCCATTTGAGAAGGGTATAACAGAAAGAAGCATTCTTCACCAATTCAGAAGATATGAAAGTAAAAAAAAAACAGAAAATTGTCTCACATCTTAATGCTATACCAAGTTACACAGCTCCAACTGCGCTGGAGAGAGGTCCGTCCAGCCACCGGAGAAGGTAGGTTAAAAGGGAAGAAACAAGCACTCAACTAAAACCACCTAACCTAGCATCCGGAGGAAAACAACAAAATGCCAAGCACATTCCTGAATTCAGGTTGTTAAAATGAGCAAAATATTAATTTCTGACTGCATCAAGCATTGTTCAAGCAAAGAATATATATTAGCTGACGAAAGTATGCAATTCTGAATTTGTTCTCCTTGATGACCGGCAGAACAAGCAATTAAAGACAACACCAAACTTCAAAAGATTAACTTCAAGCTTCAGACTACAATCATTGTCAACATCCTTTTAATCGGTATTCAATCCTTTAAAATATATTTCAATCCCAACAGTTCAATTAAAAAAGTATAGGAAGCCACGTCCAAATCATCAAATTGGACTACCGCACTGATGCACTACTTATTTCACAATCCCACAATAACTCAGTGATATATGACGAAATATTATTTCAAACGTCTGAAAAGATATGATAGTTATAATTTACCAAAAACAACATCCAATATAATCAGAGTTGCAATTTATTTATTTATTTTTATTTTAGAAAAAAAGTCAGTGGTCCAAAATTGATAACTTGTTTAAAACCTGATAGTCAATAAAAAAATAAAAATGAAACTTTAAATCACCATTTTAGTTCCAAGTGTAATCTTTAAATTAAACAAGGAAAAACGTTAAATGCGAACAAGAGGGGCACTCACTCCGGCCTTGCCAGGAATAATGCACTGCCACACCATCAAATTCACAGACCCATCTGGTCCGGTTTCTGGCTTCGCTACGAAACCCTAGGAAAGGAAAACAGTTTCACGAATGACTTCCACGGAGGGAAATTCAAGAGAGAGAATAGAAAACAAGCCAGTGATGATAGCTAAGATGGAAGAGGAAGATATTACGGACATGTGGGTGATTCCTACGCCAGGATTTTCGCTCCTCCGCAAGACGACCACGCGCGATCCCACCAGACATTCTCCTGCCGTCTCTCTAGATTTCGATGTATTCCAAAATTGAGACTGCGATGGCCACGCCCAAAATTTTATCTTCCGTGCATTATATAATAAAACTCCAATTTTTTTTTTTTTTTGTCTTGAAATTTCTTTTTCTAAGTTACGCACTGTCATTGTATTTTATAATTTCTACCTTTTTTTTTTTTTACCCTTTCCAGTCATTTATACAATGCAAACGAAGGTTTAAAATTTATAAGCAAATTAATCATCAATAAAATATTTTTTTAATACAGTAATCGTTAATAAATTGTTATATATATATATATATATATATATATAATTTTAAACATTCTAACTATTATATGTTATCTTTAAAATTATTATTTTTAAATTATTCACACTTCACTCTTTTACAATTTTTTGTCACAATTTTTTATTTTATAACTTTTCAACCTTAATTTTAGAGGTATACAAAAACCGAATTGAATCAGATTAATAAAATTGAACTAAATTGATTATAATAAGTTTAATTAATTTTTTTTTAAAAAAATTGATTGATTCGATTTGATTTTCAGTTTGAACAAAAATCAAATCGAACCGAATCAAATTATTTTAAATATATTAAAATTATATTATTAAATTTAATTTTTATTATATTTTAAAATATTTACATTTTTTGAACTTGATCGTCTTTATTAAAAATAGATACAAAAATTAAAAGTTATTTTTTTTAAATTTAAACAAAAATTTAAAATTGATACAAAAATTAAAAAAATAAACTCAAAAAAATTCAAATGAAACAAAAAAAAAATTTTAAAAATCAAAAAACTGAACCAAACCAAATTGCTATTTAACTATTTGGTTTGGTTCAATTTAATAAATATAAACAGAATGGATCAAGTTTAATTTTTATTGTATTTTAATAATTCAGTTTGGTTTGGTTGAACTCCAAAATCGAACCAAACCGACCCTATGTACGGCCTACTTATTTTATTTTAAATCAATTAGTTTGATATAAAAGCTCATTTGCAGCTAAATAAAAATTAATAATAGAAAAATTAATTCTTACGTAATGACACATTTAAAATTATATAGTGTATGTATAAACTGTCTGCTCAACAATATTTCGATAACCTTGGGTTAAATCCTTGGAGGTATACCTAGGATTGTGAATATCTTTAATTGTATACATCTTATTCAATTTTTTTTTTTCTTTTTTGACAAAGGCTTAATAAAATACAGAATCAACTCAAGTCACTCAAAGTACAGCACGGAGAGACAAGAAAATCAAGCACAAAATAATTAGATATTATAATAAAATAAAATAAAAAGAGAAACATAGATAAATACTAATCTATTAAATACTATAATTTAATATCTTAAATATAAAGTTAAAACAACATAAAAATGAAAAAGACACAAACACATGAAATGAGAAACAATCCATATTTTAACCCTTTTTTAAAATTAAATCTCTTCAATTTTTTTTGTACCAATACATGAGTTAATTTTTTTTTTTTACTCAAATATAAATACAAAATTATTGATATGAAAAAAAATTTAAAGTTTCAAAATATTTTCTTAAAAAGAGAATAAATTTATTTAAAGAAAATAAAAAAAATTAATGAGAGAAAAATATTTTCTTAAAAGAAAAAATTATAACAAAAAGTAGACAATTTTTTTTTTGAAAAGAGAACTGCTAACAGTAGGCCTGTCTCTTAATAAACTCTACTACTAGGGTTTGGTTAACCTCGAGAGTTGGGATTAAGTGTGAACCATTTTCGCTAATCTTCATTGAACAACCAAATGACTGAAAAATAATGTAACAACAGTGATTCTAGCATGCGAACTTAACAGACTAAAAAAGTGAAATCTTTAGGATGCCATTCTTTCGTAGGCAAACGCTCATGCAATAAGAACCACAAAACCCGTTATTCTACAACAAATTATCGTGTCAACAAATCAGCAGCATTATAATATCTACCCCTAAATAGCACACGGAAAATATTACATAAATTATCAACAACTAGATTGGCCTGCAGTTCAAAATTGCTGAACTAACCATCGAGAACTGATGTTTCAGTACATACAAAAATAGGGCAGAAGGGATATTTGCAGCGTTCAATTATGACCACTCAGGACTAATGCCGCAACCCTTTTCAGTGATTCAGCTGCCTTATGAAGATCAGATTCTGAATGAGCCGCCGAAACAAACAGTTTAATTCCTACAGCCAAACGGCACTTGTCCAATGCTGATCTTTTGGAAGCCACCACAAATACAGAATCTTCCTCCAAAACCTGTAAATAAAATACCATTAGGTACAAGCAGAAATTAATGATAAGCTGTTAGAATTGTCAGACAAAATCCCCTTACACGCTCAGCAATATCTTCAAGCAGGCGTAGGTCATTTTTCATGGAACCTGTTGACTTCTCTAATCTCAAATAAACAACTGGTGATTCTGCATTACTTGCTATTGTGAAGCCCGGTATGTTTGATAATCCTGCAGTAACCCAATGCATTTTCAAATCAGAAAGAAGATCCTTGTTCTAACAGTAAAAATTAGACACTAATAATCAGCACTTGGATGTTTTACAAAAGCCAAAACGACGACACCACCATACAATAATAATTCACCGAAGAACTGGTCGTGAGATCAAAGCCCACCTTTCCTTAACACAGCAATGTTGTTCTTTAGCTTTGTTATCAGATTGGGATTTTCCTCAAGGATGTCAATAGCTGTAATTGCAGCACTTGCAAGATATGGAGGCAGAGAAGCAGAAAAGACATAGCCAGAACTACTCAATCGCTGCAAAGATTGGAAACTTAATGATATATTAGTACTTGGAAAATAAAAGAGCAATAATTCCTGGCATCATAAAAATAATGAAGAAAAACTCTGATTCAGAAAGAAATTATGGAAGGAAAATAAAACAGAAAAACTGCTTAAGAAAAAATCCTTAATTATCAAATTTACATTTTCTTTGCTTTTCTCAGAATATTCTAGAGACCAAACTTATTACTGGTAGACGTTTATTATCACATAAGATATTTTCGTACTTGGTGATCTATAACTCTGGCACTTCCAGTGCAGAATCCTCCTTCTGATGCCAAAGCATGTCCCATGGCAGCAGTTATGATATCTAACTTCTCAACCTGCAGTGCATGACCACAAATCACAAATGGCAATGCAATTCAGAATATATACACACTTGCATTCAGTGCCTGCACACACGCACACGCACACATTTGATTTTCAATACATACTGGAACTCCAAAGTATTCAGTGAGACCTCTTCCAGAACTTCCAAGCACACCAAATGAGTTGCTCTCATCCAACAAAACACGAAAATGGTATTTCTCCTTCAATCTAATGATCTCATCCAAGGGTGCAATTTGGCCAGAATTCTGAAAATTTTAGAGAAAAAAGTGTTAACAGGTAACGGTCAAGATATTTCAGTTTTCATTTAAGCATATGAGCCTGGAACCAGCAGCCCAAACATCCATCAATATTCTATATAATTAAAAAAATCCAATGCAAGGGATAATCATTCTTTCAAATGCAATACCGTTCCTATCTCTCATGTATTTTATTTCTATATACTAATTACTAACTCATCTATATAACATAAGCACACAAGTTCACAAATAAAAAGAGCATGCACCAATTTGATGAAAACTTTAAGCATATAAATTTTGCATCTCCCAAAATAAGTTTATTGGCTAATAACAATATACATACAGCAACCAAAGGGTTGCAATTGCTGATATCCTACTATCAACAGTCCCATGTAGCAGTAATACTTTTAGGATAATTTACCAACATGAAATAAGAAGTCAGCAATTCAAGCAACCACCTGATTTTAATGGCTTAAGGCCTGAAAGGACTTTTTCTCCCTAAAATTACTACGCATATCAGCATATGAAAAATAATGTAAAGACATAAACCTAATCTATCATGCGTGACAGACATCTACCTGGTAGACAGCTTCAACAACAATGTAACGCCTCAATTTCTTGGCCCGCTTATTTTCTACAGTGATTTTCTCCAGAGTTTCTCTCAAAGAGTCCATGTCGTTGTGTTTAAAATAGACCACTGTGCTTCTAGAAAGATGAAGACCATTCTGTATCCCCCAGTGGACTCCCTCATCCCTGTAAAAGATGAAATCCACTTATATATGAAACTTAAATCTGCAACTTCATGAGAACTAGCAGTAAAACCTCCAAATGTACGTCAAATCATGGAGGTCATGAGAGTTTAAATAAAGAGTAAATTATATTGACCTCCTTGAGGTTCGACTAAATTACACTCTTTTCCTCTCTTGTTTTAAAAATAACACAACTTGAACTCTAAACTTTAAAATTATGTACAGAAACACCTTCTGCCATTAATTTTTGTCAATATAGTTAATGTTAGATTTCCAATGTGCCTCAGATCCTTTACCTCCAAAATTGAAAGTACTTTTTTGCCCTTATTGTCCTTTTAAAAAGAAAAATCTCACGAGATTATAGATAATAATTTACCCGTTTCAACAAGAAAATTACTAAAATATTAACTTGTATGATTGGTTTCTTAAAAAGAGAATATTGACATACACTGTACAGTATGCACTGGTAAATACGTGATAATTTTCACCTTGTCGGTGGTGTTGTAGCCTAAGCTTCTTAAGGCAAAATAAATCTAAAGTAAATTGAATTAATTTACTTTGCATTTAGATATGCACGAATATACATGTATATGCTGGTCAATATAAATTTCATTTTGTATCCTATATTTTGAAATATAAAACAAATTGAGTTAATTTATAGTTTCTTATGCTATACAATTTTCTATTTTAATATTCATTTGAGTATCTTATATTCATTTCAATACCAGAACAATAAATCACATGGCATAAAAAAACAACAAACTAATTCAATTTGCTTTATTTTTTAACACAGCAAGGCAAAAAAAAAAGTACTTTCACTTTTGGAAGGAAGGATTTGATGCACATTGAGAATTTAACACTAACTATATAAACAAAAAGTTAACGGCAGGGATGTTTTTGTACCATAATTTCAAAGGTTATATGGCGGGTTGTTATTTCTAAAACAAGGGAAGAGACAAGTGGAATTTAGTCAAATCTCATGAGAGGTCAGTGTAATTTACTCTTAAATAAATGAAGCCTCCATTCTTCACTTTATCAATTGAGATTATTTTACTGCAGGTTTTGAAACCTCATGTGGCCAGACATGCTGTAATTCAGATCTTACTTGACCAGGCAAACGCTCTATTATCAGCTTAAAGAAGCAAAAGCGATGAGATATCATAAAGCCATCCAATTAACCCTATATAAGTGATGTCTGGATATCTCATTATAAATGTCATGAGACTAAAAAGGAGTAATAGGAAAAACAGAGTAAAACCACAAAGTTGATAGTCAAAGACAAGCTTATGTATACTTACACAACAATTATATCCCCTTTTTTAGAGAAAGCAGGAATTGCACTGAACATGGTGGAAAGTCCATAAGAGTAGAGAATTGAATCAGGGGTTCCCAAAAATTTTGATATTCTGGCTTCACAGTCGAGGTGGACATCTGGGGTAAAGAAAATTATCATTAGAGAACAAGCCTTTTTTTGCAAAGAACTTTAAAAACAACAAAATCAATTAGTATAAATTAGCATCTACTATGATATTGAATCTTACCAATTGTTCCATAAAACCCACGAGGACCACAAGAACCAACGCCATATTTCCCTAAAGCAGAAGAACATGACTCCTGAAAGAGAAAGTTACTATTAATGGCTGTGTTAATCCAGTGCTCAAAAGGAAAATTTAACAAAAATATGAGAAGAACTTCCTTACAAGTAGCTTCTTATGACCTATCAATCCAAGATAATTTGCGGAAGCAAAATTAACAATCTCTTTACCATTAATTATGGTATGTGGCCCAGCAGCACTGCATAAAAAATAACTCATCAGTAGGAATATACATTAATTGTCCATTTTTCCTTATAATCCTATAATTTAAATTCCACGACATTTGAGCCCATTATGGCATTTATCTGTCCAGACTGCACAAAGGCCTACTGTGAAGTTTGATGAATGTCCAAAAATTACACATATCCCCTTATTTAAAAATTTTAACTTCAAAGATTACATAGACCTCCCATAATTTAAATTTTTACTTAACATAAACCTCCCCTTTTTGTTATGTTAAACTTTAGAATAAATGAGGTATTTTTATCTTCCAAAATAAAAAATTAGATCCCTGTAATTGTCTAAACACAGAGGAGGTAACTCTCTTTGAAATGAAATTAAAATAATTTTAGGAATTTAAGGAAAAAAATTGAAATCATACCAGTGAAGTTGACAATCAGAAAACTACATCGAAATTCAGGAGAGGCACTCCATCAGCAAAGGAAATAGAAACAAAAAATATAACTGACGAATAACATACAATAACTAAGCCTTTTCCCATTAACTGACGAATAAAGTTAAGGTGCTCATACAAGAGAAATCATCACCTCTCCAGTACTGGTGGTTCATACTGCATCTCTTTACTTAGTGGAGGAATTAGGGGTTCTGGAACCCATTCATCACATAGCTCATCTATTTCCTGCAGACAAGAGGCACAAATTACAATAACGTAACATTAATACATGATGAACTTCAGATTGGGTGGTACAAGGACCACTATAGTATTTCACCAACATCTTTTGAGAACTATATGGAAAACAGAGTTTGAGGGATTCAAGTCATAAATATTCACTCAACAGAACAAGGTACTCTGAAGAAATTAGCAAAATATTCAGGTTTACACGTTGACCATAACTCAGGAATGAAAGAAGACAAAAAACCCAGTATGGACAACTCTGGTTAGCAACACTCAGACACAGAACGAAACTGAATTATTTCCAAAACATATCTTAATAAAATTCAAGATTTTCAGCAGTTGCTGTTGACAATCAGAGAATTAAAGAACAAGAAATTGTTGGATAAACAACAACAATAGAACCATAAGAATATATAGTGGCATAATATTCCCACTTAAGTGAGTTTTGTCTTAGAAATATAAAAAAGTAAAAAGTGAAAAGAGATGAGAAAAAGAAAAAGATTTTTAGTTCTTTATGCATTCACTCTATCGTCAATAAGGCATGAAAGGCTTCAATGATCTTCTCAGGGGGAAGTGGACAAGAAAAGAGACATGGGGTTTAATTAAGAGGTAAGTGTAGTAAAGAACAATAGGTGCAATTATGAAGCTTTTAAACCTACATCATCTCCTCAACAACAATAGAACTATCCACCAATATCTATCATAACATATTAACATTCTTTTTAAAGTAGTGACATGTTTAAAAGCACCTAGAGGGGTATAAAATCTATGCATAGGACAGCACACATACTAGAATGAGAACCATCTAGAAGAAAAGAGAAAGAATTACAAGTCATGTCAGGTACACAAGTTAAATTTATAAAAGGAAAACTACAAAAGGACTAGGTCTAATGAAAGAAAAGGGTGAATAGGAGAAAAGCTTGGAACAAAACCCTCTTTATTTCCCCTATGAAGCATTTATGGTCTTCAAGGATCCATCAACTACATTCCAGAGTCAACATAGAGGAAAAACCCAACATAGACTGCAAAGCTACCAACCTCATGCCAGACCTAAACCTCCCATGCTAGAATTCCAGTAAATTCAGACTAGATCATGTCATATACATAGATGCTCAAATAATAACCAAAGATAAAAATAAGCAACCAAGCTGAAAAGACTGTCCAGCTATTTGAACAACAAATCAATCCTAATTTTCACGTACAAATCAGGATAAAGCCTGCCTAAATTTAATGAATTAACCACATAATAGTCATTTTGTAAAAAAATCTCGTTGACAAATGATAATCCACAAAAAGTCATTTTCAATTTCACATAACCGGTTTGCACAAGCTATAGATCAGCTTAACGAAACTGACCCTTACATTATTAACTAAATAAATGATAAATAAATACACACACACAGAAATTCAATGAGTTGAAACAAAACTGTCAAACAAACCTTCTCTCTTAAGGGCCGTTTTGGAGGCTTGTAACTTTTCTGAGAGAGCAGGAAAAGGATGACCACCAGGAGAAGCACTTCAACAAATAAATGTCCTTCAACCAAATGGAAAAAATGAGGAAAAGGTAATCAGTCAGTCACATATTGTCATCCATAAAAGGAAAATATATTTCAGTCTGAGGATATCAGATTCTACCGCCAATATGCACTCCAAAAACTACAGCACGAGCAGAAGGAGCATCTAAAGCCAATGTCACCCATTCTAATGTAGTGTTTACAATATTCAGGAAAGCTGAAGCCATCATAGTCTCAATATCTCAATTAATTAAATAAGGAAGCCTTCAGCATCATTCATGTATTGGATAGTAGTCCTGCAAGTCAACTCAAACTACTGCAATCTATGGCTTATTTACCTAGATCCTGCATAGACCATAATAGTTACAAATATGTTCATTCATTTTAAATACATTATACAGTAAATAAAATAGTCATAGACGGTAGCAACAGATGAAGAATATTTGACACGAAGCAAGCATTTCTTCCTGCATGTATGTGCCAACATGTATAATCAAACCTTAGATTAACCCTAAAATATTATACAAGTGAAAAAAGAACAATTCTTCACTTGTTATTCACACACAATGACACAAATAAACAATCTAACGCCTCGAGGAATACAAAGCAAGATTAACACTTGTCACTCTAAGTGGAATGAAGGGCTACTATACTAGAGGTTCATCCGTTCTGACGAAATTTTTTGTTCAAACCATTCAGAGATTTCAATCTCTAATCCTTAGAAGCAGTCAGAACTAAAACTATCTGATAAATGGGAAAGGCATCTTTTGGGAACCATATCCGAGCGGAGTCTGAGTAATCGGCAAGAACAGGCACAAAATCATCGCAACTAACGGCAACATAACTTTCTCCAAAAAATCTAAATCTTTACCAGAGATTCCTAGATTAGAAGGAATTAACGCTACTATACCTCCAAAGTTACGTGGAACAGTACCAATATTCCACTTAACGGAAGCCAAATGGTTGCCGACTGACTACCATCCATTTTCCTCAATATCAAATTTATATCGATATAAAATCAAACCTACTTGTTTTACTCATACATAAACCATCCCCAATTCACCGCATAACCTTTTCCGCACCACTTTCGTATATCCTTAGACGTAAAACCACAAACAAAGTCCGCAAAACTCTCATTCCATCGCGACAACTCTTGCCCAATAGAGTCGTACAGCTGAAAAACAAGAAGATTCGTAGTTTGGGGATCCGAAGAAATATAAATAATAGCAATAGCAGGAAGCATATTGCAACCATCTGCAATTAATAAATTAAACTCCATAGCTAGTAAAGGATTCAACCAAGATCGATATTAAACTTACCTCGTGAGATTAAAGAGGTTGAGAAATCAGAAATAGGAGGACGATTAAAAATCCACCTCTTCGCTCGATTCTCTGAGATTCGGATAGCAATGGAAGAGGAAGGGTCAAAAAAGTTGATGCATTTCTTAATAGACTTCTCCCTTCTAAACTGGAAATGGCAGATTATGCCACGTCACCAATGATCGAACACTTAACGGTTGCGAATGAGGCGGCGTCTTTCGTCTCTTTCTCCACCAATTTGCTTTTTGTCGTTTTTATATCTTAATTTTCAAATTCCAAATAATTAAAAGTCATTTCTCTCATAAACATAATAATATTCATTTATAAGAAATTTAAAATTATGAAACAAAATTAAATATTATAAGATTTAATCTGTCCTCGTGTAATTAAAGATTATAAAGTAACATTAAATGAGATCCCCGTATACTTATAGGAAAAATAAAGTTTCTTCAAATAATAAGATGACAACCATTTGCAATAATATTGTCCAATAATTTTGGCTCAAGCCGTATTTCTTTTGTCCAATATCTTTGTAAAAAAAATAATTTATTTGCAATAATATTATCTTTCAAAAATAAAAAATAAAAAATCGGTGACAACCAGTTCGATACTTGAATTGCATCTCCCCATACTGCACAAGAAACATGTATGAAGTGCACACTGCACAAGAGGAGGAAATGTGAGTTTTGTCCAAGTTAACAAGTATTATAATCTAGTACTTAACAATGTTTTCAAGGAAAAATTACAAAAAATCAGAACTTATTATCTAAACATAAAGATATATTCATATAACCAATATATTTATTTTTTTAATGCACAAATAATCTATATTTATACCTTTAAAAAATTGGTTGGCATTCATGACAGATAAATTAGACATGAACACTTTGTTTTCTTTTTTTTTTGGACAAAAGGCCGAAGCCTACATAATACAAGGCAAAAGCCCAAACTCTAGGGGGCAAAGAGACGCAACACACTGCAAAAACTGGATAGAAAAAAGATTCCCCACCACTCTGCAAAAATTAGACATGAGCACATTTACGTGCATTCATATCAAGTTGGTAGTGGGCCTGGATTCCAGTACTAGATCATGGATCAACGTAAGCTTTCAAGCCTTAGGTCGTTAGGCCCAAATATCAACCGAGCCTCCCGAGTTTTCCTTCTTCCAAGACCCTCCAGTCTTGCCCCGACAAAAAAAAAGGACCCGCCAGTAATTGTTAGGGGTTTTGTGCAAAAGCAAACTTGTGAGTTTCTCTTGATGTGTTGCTTCTTTATGATTGAATCCTTTCTCATATATATGTATCTGTTTCTTTTGTTGGTTTTGACAGTAACGGGCTAAGAGCCCGGAGAAGAACGTGTTTGTGTATATTTAGTAAGTGTTGGTGGTTGCTTCTTATTGTTTTCTTTTCTCATTTAACCGGTTTTATCTTTGAATTACTCCTTACCAGTGTTGCTATAATGAATTTTAAAAAGGGTTGTCCAGATGGACCGCATAATGTTCTGTACGAGTATAGTTTTACACGATCATCCTTATTACTAAAACGTTTCCGGAGAGGAGGAAATAAGTGAATAGGATATAAATGATGGAAGAGTGTTCACCCAATAGCCAATCATAAGCCACTACTGATTGTCCTAAAAGCCACCCCATAGTACTTATCTGGGTAGGTCTCCGACAGCACATTGACGCATGCTAATGATGAAAGCTTGCGATGATGCACATGTCGTGTCTCCAACTCCATGCTTTAAGTCCCAGGCCCGAGCAAAGAGGGAGAAGATACTTAATTTGGAGCTATATATTGCAGTTTTTATCCAAGATAGGATATAATGGAAAACGATACCAAAGCGAGGCACAATTAGATTTCGTGGACAAGGGCTTGGACCACTTTTGATAATTACGTTATGGGAATCATATCTTCTCTATGAATAATGAAACCATTGGTTATGTTTTGATGTACTTAAAATGAGTGAATAAACTGCGCCGTTGGACCTTCAGAGATAGTCCAAGTTAGTTCTAATTATATTATTAATGATTCTGATTAATAAAGTGACAGAGGAGATGCCTGGGATAGAATGATAGGGCGAAAGGAGGCAGAAAGATGTGAGATTGGTCAGAAAAAGGAGGATTAGGAATTATGTTAGTGATGTAAAGGAGGAGGGAGCATGTGAGTTAAAGTTCCACATGTGGCTGAAACCACACACAAAATAGGTGGGGCATATGAGAATAAAGAAACCCCCACTGCCCTGTTGCAGAGTTAGTAGCCTCACTTGGGGCATAAAGGAAAAGCTATGAATCAAATGAATGTAGTTTTCTCTAATCATGTGATTCTACTCTTGCTCTAATGAGAAGTGCATGTGTTATACTAATTACAGCCAAATTAATTATGCTGGGAAAAAAGGTCTCAAGAAGATTACTGAAGAGGTTATAATAGTCTGTGATTAATGAGGATTAAGGACCTCCCTTACAGATGAAGCTCATATATAACCAAACTCAATTCCATCGCGCAGCTAGGGTCATTCTCTTTGTAGTTTGGTGATATTAATATTCTGTTATTGGGGATTAAAAGGTCACTATTTGTTGGATTAATGCCATTTTCAATCACATACCTAGAAGAAACAGCGTCATAAACACCTCTTGATGTTACTAATATCCACTTAACCACAAGTACTCAACAAAGATATGTTGCCCCAAGAAGCCGAAATAAACAGTTTAATGGGGCCACTTTGTGGTTGCTTCGTTTGCATCTGAGCTAACGATGGGATGACAAAATCCAATGAATGAAGAGTTAGGTTGAAAAGGAAACTTGAGGGTGGGATTTTATGTACCCACCCTCCTACGCTTATCGGTTCTTCCTTCTGAATAAAGGAGGCAGAGAAGTGCAGAAAAATATTGTTTTTGCTTTGCTTGCAGTCCACCGCATGAAGAAAAATGCAACCAAACAGAGGAGAGGTCATTTTCTGTTCTGGATCGAGCAATAAAATGATATTGGCCTTTTCGCACGAACAGAACAGATGCACAGCTAGCATATACAGGTTTAAGTAATCATAATGGTACTCCAATGTTTGTTATACATTCAACATGTTTCTAGTATCTGAAAGGATGCTCCCTATTCATTAACGACGAATGAGTACAACAGTTGGAAGCAGGACATGATATCCAGTTATGACCCACCCATCATTTTTTTGCCACGCTCTATGATATGGCATTGTCAGGGATTTTAAGCTTGGGTAAATCCAACCCTCTCAATTAACGACGGGTAGCCTTTATAAATTAAACCATCAAACTGTTCTATCTTCCATGGTCCCCTTGGCAGCGCACCTACCTTGAACTGTTTCTCAAACCCTCTCAATTAATTCCATTGCCTTCTTGCTTTATTAGAATAACTCCATCCGTATGGGTCAGGACACGTTGCTCGGAGTAGGATGTGTTTGTGTGCATACCTTGTTTCCACCTTTTTGTGGCTGAAGAATTGAGATGCAATTTCCTGTCGAGAGTGGAGAACCAAGATATGGGTTCAATTATGTATAAACATACAAGGCTTGGAAATACTTTGATGAAACTAATTTTTTCTCCAAATCTAAAGTTGAAGGAATCTTGTACTTCTCACTTGGTAAATTTCCCAGTGAATACCCAAAAAAAAATGATGAGGCTTTTATTGTATTTATTTTTAGTATTTTAATTATCTATTTTTATTTTTAATTTATAGGACAAAGGATCATACGATGAGCCGATGGATTTCTTAGAAATAAATCTCAATTATAGATGTGTTTGACAAATTTAATAAATTAATTTATAATTTATTTAATAAATTTATAAATTTATTTAATTAAAATAAAAATATTTAGTACATAATTTTATTTAAATACTTTATAATTTATTTAAAGTAGTTGAAAGTTTAAAAATTATTTATTATTTTAAGTAGCATATATTTTTAAAATTTTTAATTAATTTTTAAATTTTAAATTAATTTATCAACTATTTTTTTAATCATAACCTATATCAAAAAAAAAATTCTTACTCATTTTTATATAATTTTAAATAAAAAATAATAATCCAAGTAAAAAAAAGAATAAAAAATAATATTTGAAGCAGTAGTGTAAATTTGAATATATAAAATTTTTTATTGCTTAAATTATAGTTTAAATGAATTTATGCACACCTGAATTATTATTATTTTTTCACCTGATTATAAGTATACATAAACGTAAATTAAAAAAAATTGAGAAATGAACCTATATGTTATAAATTGTATGTTCATCTCCATTATTAGATTTTTTATTTTATTTTTTAGAGTATTTTCATAAATTATTAATACTGTAATATTAATTTTTTTTTCAAATTTTGTTATAACAAGAAGATTCTTTCTCGTTTCGAATATAAAACTTTTATATTAAATTTATAATTAATTGACGTAAGATGAAACCGACAGAAAAGCGACGCGCAAAGAAAAATTGTAAGACTGCTCAAAACTTGTAACTTGCAGGCAGTACAAGACCGGTGGGATTTTGATGTGGCTGCCAAACTTTTTATTGTTACGTGTACAAAGGCAAAGTGAGCTGGTTTTGTTTTTTTGTTTGTTTTTAATACACAGATCATACATACAAGCATGAGACTATTCAGACTTGACGAAGTAGTTATACGAAGCTTAAAGTAGGCAACTCCAAAGATGAATTTATTAGATGCCACAAAATGGGTACAGAGTGGGGACCATAAGGGTCTGACCGATGAGGTCCGGGGGCCACCAAATTATAGAGGCTAAACCTAAGCGCCATGTGAGGGAAGAGGCCATACAGCTGGACGCGTCCAATAAGTGGGTCTCTTTTTTGCTTCTGCCCCTTTACTTGCTACCCCTACCATCTTCTCCATCCATTTCTTTTACCCCTCCCTCCCTCCCTTTTATGTCTTTCGGTGTAATCAGGATCTGTAATCCTCCTTTCCTTCATGCCTTGCCATCCAAGGAAAAAAGTGTTACATATTTAATTATAGCGGTTTAATTTTTGTAACTAAAATTTTATAAAAACAATTAGGAGAACTGGAATTCATGAAAAGTTAGAAGATTTTGAAAAGTTAATGCAACTAGATTTATTAAATAAGTTTAATTACGATTTGTATTTGTATTTCTAAAATTATAGCTAATATGTGTATGTTTCTATGAGTAGACAGACACACAGAGGTATTTTTGCATTAAGAAATGAAAGAAAAAAGGAAGCTGAATTGTGTGCATGGCAATGGCACTGTGCGTGTCACATAAACGAAAGAACTATGGCACCTGTGAACCTTAGTGACAATGATGGGGTAGCGTCTATAATGGTGTATCCGGTTCCGCGTCACGTGGGTTTGTGCGTTGTGTTATTCCTTTTTCTACCTCCTCCTCAAATCTACATCCCAAGCTGTAGATTTCATTCTCTCCAAAAAGTCTCGGTCTCTATTAATGAAAATAACAAAGAGAAAGGGCAATTTAGGAAAGACGATCATAAAAGATTCACAGCACGCAACCGTCTGGACTGGTAATGCAGTGAAGCTGAAGGAAAATGATAGTGGTTGTTGTCCTTACAGTTACCTTGAGCAACTTCGGTGTCCCCAGGTCTAAGAGCCTCTATTTCCACAACCACCCTTCATTTTCTCTCTCCATCTCTAACTATATTACTTTCTCTCTCTACCATTGTCCCATACTTTCCCCTCTAGTTACAGCATCACTTTCCTGTCCTGAAAATTCTCCCAATTCCTCTACCAGACAATGAGAACGGTTGTCCAAGCAATTTGATCTTTCCCTCGCACTTAGGCACACACACTGCTGGAGCTCCCTCTGATTCACTTGCTATCTCTCTCTTTTTCGAAGCTGCTTCCACATGGAAGCAGGGGAAAATTGTTGTGTGAAGGTTGCGCTCCATGTCCGACCGCTGATCAGTGATGAGAAGCTTCAAGGCTGTAAAGATTGTGTCACGGTCGTCCCCGGCAAGCCTCAGGTGCACTTAATTCTCAACAATGTCATGCTTCAGTTCTGTCTACCTGTTGTGAAAAGCATGCCATTGACTCATTACGGGAGGCAGGGCTTACTTGGGTTCTTGTAGATAATTCAGTTTTGCATTGTATTTTTTCTTTAGCATAGAGTTTTGAATTGATGAATCTATGAGAGATCTGGATCCAAAATTGCTTACATAATGAAGGTGCATCTTCTAAAATGAGGCAGGGGAACGGGATTTGCGGCGTGGTAGAACCATGTTCTCTTCCTGTTTGATTTTAGAATTATTTTTATGATTTTATGATCTGATAGTTCCCTAATGGGGATATCTTACTTCATAGTTCATTCTTTTATTGGGTTCTATCGTTATAGGCTTGAACAAACAGGTTAGTTTCTGTAACATTCATTTTGGGATAAAGTGGGGCTGGGTGATTACTACATTTCATGTGGTAGTTTCACTATGAGGAAGAGGGCTTCTACCAGGTTTTGCAATTTCACTTATATCTGGTAGCATCTTAAGTGTGTGAGTGACTTCGATTGAACGAGCTGACAAGGAAGTCTTGGTAAATGAAAGTGGCTCTTTAATCTATTGGTACCATCCGGACTACAGACCACTTGCTTGTCACGTTGGTTGTGCCTTTCATGTGGTTTAGGCCCAAATTTTGTCCTATTTCCACCATTGTATCTGGTGCCAATATGTCAGTTTATTTCATTTATAATAATATGTCAAAGTTTCTTCTTCTTAATAAAACCATTACTATGAAAAGTATCTGTATGCTTATGAAAACTATTAAGTACTAATGATTCTCTCATACTCAGAAAGTTAGAATTCAGAATATTTTTCCATGTTGAATGCATGGATGCCAATTAAATATAGTTTATTTTTAGTCTTTAAACTCCATCTAGGATAGGATCTCATTATAATGTCCTTAAGCAGGTAAAAGTTTGGGTGGAATCGCTTGCTAATTGTGACTATAAAACAGGTACAAATTGGTGCCCATTCCTTTACATTCGATCATGTTTATGGAAACACTGGTTCTCCTTCATCTGCCATGTTTGAAGAATGCGTTGCTCCCCTTGTTGATGGTTTGTTCCAAGGATATAACGCTACTGTTCTCGCATATGGTCAGGTATAGTTAGTTAGTCACTGCTTAGGGTGATAAAAGTTAAATTTTCCTGTCTTTACTTCTCTTTTGCATGTGATATCACATTTTCACTCCACTGCAGACAGGTTCAGGGAAAACTTACACCATGGGGACTGGTTTTAAAGATGGTTGCCAAACAGGCATAATACCACAAGTTATGAATGTTTTGTTCAACAAAATTGAAACCTTAAAGCATCAGATTGAATTTCAGTTGCATGTTTCCTTCATTGAGGTCAGTTGATTATTTTTTACGGCCTTGATTTTGAAAGTTTCATAGTACTTCAATATCTGAAACTAATATATCTCAAATGTAAGGAAGTTATTTCAGTTGAGTGTCTGACCAAAATTTGTAATTGTGAAAAGCTTCTTAAAGAAGAAGTACGAGACTTGCTGGATCCCTCTTCTATGAGTAAAGCAGAAACTGCAAATGGACATGCAGGAAAAGTGACTGTTCCTGGGAAACCCCCGATACAAATTCGTGAGACATCAAATGGTGTCATTACCCTAGCTGGATCTACAGAAACCAGAGTTTCGACACTAAAAGAAATGGCTGCTTGCCTGGAACAAGGATCATTGAGCAGAGCAACTGGGAGCACAAACATGAATAACCAATCCAGGTTGATTATGCATTTTCCTTCTTTTTCTTGAAATGCATAAATACATATTTATAAGTCTTTTGCTGATCTGATTGTTGGATTTATAAAGAAATTTTGAATAACATATACCTGTAAGATACTATTATTTGAGAGCATGAGCCGCGATCAAATGAAAGCCAGATAATAAAATCAACAACTAATGGAAGACATGGTATACCAATTGCCTGTAAGCTCTGTTGGATTTTAATAATGAAATTACATGCTAGGAGGGATCCTACGATGGATTTACACATCTATTTTTTTTTTTTTTTGTATTTCTTAATATCAGTTCCATATAAAATGTTATGGATTTTTGGTTGTTAATATAAATAAATAATAATTAAATCCTTTGGCGCTTCTAGAATGTATGCTTTTGATTTCTCATTTCTAATGGTTTTTTTTTAGTGAATCTTCTTGCAATTCAATCTTTCATTAAAATGTTGCACTTCAAAATAGCTTTTTACTCTGCTGTGGTTCTCTTTTATTTACTTATTCTTGGTCTCCTATATGTTCAACTAGTCGTTCACATGCCATCTTCACCATCACATTAGAGCAAATGCGTAAGGTCAATCCTGCTAGTCCTAGTGAGAACAGTTTAAATGAGACCATGAATGAAGACTATCTTTGTGCCAAGTTGCACCTAGTGGATCTTGCTGGATCAGAAAGAGCCAAAAGAACAGGGTCTGATGGTATGCGTTTTAAAGAAGGTAACCATCTCTCACCTATAGCATCTAAGCATGCTTTTGCTCGTTCAGTAATCACTAATTACTTCATCTTTCAAACAGGAGTTCACATTAACAAGGGCCTCCTAGCACTTGGTAATGTTATTAGTGCACTTGGGGATGAAAAGAAGCGAAAGGAAGGCGTTCATGTTCCTTACAGGGATAGTAAACTTACTAGGCTTTTGCAGGTTTGATATCTTTATATGTAGATTTTTTCTTGCAGCACAAAATCTTATTTATTATGGCTGTGAAAATCTATAAAGATGATTAAATACTCCTTCCTTATTATTAATTTTTTTTGTAGGTGGGGTTTTCACCTCCTTGTAGTAGATGCTTCTTCTTTTTTTAAAAAAAAAATAAATTAAATCCCTATATCTTGTTTGAGGAATGACCAACGAAAAATGAAAATCTTCTTATACACGTGATTTAGCCATCAACTTAAGTCCTAAGGTTGAAAGCAAAAAGTATTATGGAGAAAAAAGAGTCAGTGTGCGCTGTGTCTCACAGGACTCCTAGCTCACCAAGCATACAATCTACAATAACTGTTATATTTCCAGGTTATGGCAAGACAATCAAACAAGTTTAGAACCTTTTACTGGTCTTGTGGATATGAGGAAATAATCAGTTTGACAGTAAGGGAACTGTTTAAGTTAAATCTAAGGCATTGATGCAGTATCTATCCACTAATAAACTTCCAAATATCATTAGCTCTCATGTGACTTTGTTCGATTCATCTGCATACCAAACAATAAGTTCATGCATCTCAGTCAAAAGCTTCTGTTAAGTGACTCAACCTATGATATTTCATCAGCATTGAAATCTGTTATTGAGCTCTTCATAAGTTGCTGTGGCCAAGAGATGGTTAACAATTGTTTGCAGCAGAATAATCAACCAATTATAAAGCATAACAAATAAAAAAATTTACTACCTATTATTGATGTAAAAATTAAATTCTTGAATCTTGTGTCATATGTTTTTTTAATACCTATTTTCTCATGTTTCTGCCGGTCCAAATGATGCCAATTCTATTGTCCATCTCTGACTAGGTTGTCAGATGAAAGTTGTGGAAATTGCATACATCTACCATTAAGCCCACTAATTCCCTGGATATCATAAAGCTGTTTAAAAAACACGCAACTATAGATCTGAATTTTGATTTGTCAACGTTTTTCTTCATATTAAGACTAAAAAATAGGACTTTTTTTTAATCTTATTTTGTTAGGAATCAGAATCTGTTCGATAGTTTTGCATTTAATGATCTGGATCATGCTTAAATTCCTCAATTGATAACTACAATTGCCCAGAAGTTGAGAAGAGATAATAGTTGCTAATAAAGAAGACAAGATAAAATAGGAAGCATGTAAATGAAAGTTTTTGTGTTCTTTCTTTCTTTTTTCGTTTTTTCTAATGTAATATTTATTTTCCTTTATAATTTCTGTATTTATAGATAAAGTTAAATGATTTTGCAGGATTCACTTGGTGGTAACAGCAGAACTGTTATGATAGGTTTGTTGTTCTTTCTTGCTTGTATCCCAATAAACTTTAATTTTCTCCTATTTTTGCCTTTTCAAAAGATGAAGTTTCAGGTAAACAAATATAATCTTATGCAATGGATCTCATCTGATTTTTTACTCTCTTTCTGCTCTATATTATACGAGTTGATGAACACAGTTGTGTCTTTCTATGTGAACAAAGATAGCAGGGAGGCAGCAAAATGTTAGAAACAAATTAATGCATGCTTTCGAGCATATGCTTAGTGTTCTTGATTTTTCATTTTCAAACCTTCCTTTTTTCTGCCCTAGGGAAATGTTTTCTCAACAAATTTAAGTGGTTACTAAACTTATTGCAACTTCTCTATGGTAATAAATATTTGAAGACAAAAGAATGGTGTATTCTGTATTTCTGGTTTCCTTCCTAACCTTTCAAGTTGCATCTAAAGACAACCGTACTCAAATGGATATTTTTTTTCTCACATAAAAAATATATTTCTTTTTCAGCCTGCATAAGTCCTGCTGATATTAATGCTGAGGAAACCCTAAACACTTTGAAGTATGCAAATCGTGCACGCAACATCCAAAATAAGCCTGTTGTAAGTATTTAAATTAATGTTATCTTCACTTTTTTCTTTATAAAAAAAGAGGAGATAATTTGTTGCCGTTTGTGATAATTTTGGTGTTATTTTTTTGTCATTTTTTCCATAGATCAATAGAGACCCCATGTCCAATGAGATGCTGAAAATGCGACAACAATTAGAGTATTTGCAAGCAGAACTTTGTGCTCGTGCTGGTGGTTCTTCCGAGGAAGTTCAGGTATTTCGCAATTTTGACAACATGTTAGTTACTTTACTATATTCCTATAATATGTATGTAAGATAGTATTAACACTGAATGGGCATGAGTTATGATGCATGATTGGAGATTTCTTTATCAATATAACTCATCATGTCGATTAAAGAAAAGCTTCCTAGTCTTAAGTGGACTTGTTCCTCTTTTTTAACCCATGCAGACTTCTAATATAATCTGATTTAATTTTAATTACATATTGAAATATTTTGCATTTTTTTGTTAAAAATATAATCTTTTAATAATTGGTTATGTAGGTCCTAAAGGAAAGGATTGCTTGGCTTGAAGCTGCCAATGAGGATCTTTGCCGCGAACTTCATGAATACCGTAGTAGATGTTCTGTTGTAGAACAGTGTGATAAGGATGTTCATGTATGTGTTTTGATTCTTCTTATATTCTTGTATGACTTGAAAACTTTTCTAATACTGTTTTAATGCGTACACATGTACTTTTATCTTGGTATGTGTATTCCACTTTAATGGACTGTTATATCCATTATTATAGCAGTAAGCGAGTGCAGGATGTCAGCCGGATAGGCTATACATGCAAGTTTTAAAACTTTTTCTTTCAGGATGTTAGCACATGCATTGTGAAGACTGATGGGCTTAAGAGGGGCTTTCCTATCATAGCGTCTGATTATCAAATGAATGAAACAACAGGTAAGACTCAGCGTGAAATCTATTACAAATGTCAGCTCTAAATGTGCACATGCCTAACTCTGTGTGATTATAACTGCTAAGATTCAGGGTTAACAGGTGATTCAAGGGAAATTGAAGAAGTAGCAAAAGAGTGGGAGCACACGCTTCTGCAAAATAGCATGGATAGAGAGTTACACGAGCTGAATAAACGCTTGGAGCAGAAAGAGGTTGTTATAGTGCATAACAAAAGTACATTTAAATCAATACAACCATGGGCAATTTCTGTTCTTTAAGTTGATTAACCTTATTGTGAGAAAATCATGCTTCTGATTGATGACATCTTGTCTGCTTTAATTGTCTTCTACTTAATTTGATTCCTTTATCAGATTATTCATCACATGGGGTTTCACACCAATAACAATAAGACACCCAAAAACAAACAAAAATTCATAAGAGCAGGATTGAGTGGTTTTTCTCCAGCGTTATTTAAGAATTAGAAAACATTATCTTACAAACATGTTAAAAAGTTTCTTCCATATTTTATATTTCTTTTTTCTAATGGATATATTGATATTATTGTCTGTACAGTCTGAAATGAAGCTTTTTGGAGCATCTGATGCTGAAACACTAAAGCAGCACTTCGGAAGGAAAATAATGGAGTTGGAAGATGAGAAGAGAGTTGTGCAGGTTGAATAGAAGTTCTGCAAATTTATTTTATTGCTTCAGGCTTCATTGAACTGATATTCGTTTAGCTAATTGATTTATAAATGCAGCGGGAGAGGGATCATCTTTTGACTGAGGTTGAAAATCTTTCTGCCAATTCTGATGGACAAACACAGAAATTAGAGGATATCCATGCCCAAAAATTGAAATCACTTGAAGCACAGGTGGAGAATCTAATTTCAAGGTTTACTAAATTACTTTTCCATTTGAATATATTTTAAATTGCAAAAATATTTTCAAAATTCATGAATGTTAGATTCTGGATCTGAAGAAGAAACAAGAGGGCCAGGTTCAGCTTCTGAAGCAAAAGCAAAAAAGTGATGAAGCAGCAAAGAGACTGCAAGATGAAATACAATCTATAAAGGCCCAGAAGGTTGATTCTTGTATTTCTTCCAAATCCAAACAATAGTTATGATCACATGATTCTCTTGATCTGTTATAACCTGAATGACATGGCAGGTTCAATTGCAACAAAGGATAAAACAAGAAGCAGAACAGTTCCGACAGTGGAAGGCTTCTAGAGAGAAAGAGCTGCTGCAAGTATGTCAGGGTTCCTCCTTTTTTATTTATCCATGATACTTCTCAATGAATCTTAAGGGTGAAAGTTCTCCAATTAATGCTCTTCTCATAATGATAATCCTCCTATTTATGAGTTGAATGTTTCTATATCAATTGTGCGAACATGGATTAATGCTTATTTGGAGTCTGAGTCCTGATGGTATGGGCTGCTCCTAAACTTTTGAAGAAATGAAATTCAAGAGGTGGTATTAGAGGTCATGGTCAATTTGGACTCGGATTTACATTTGCTGTCAGTGCTATAGTTGAGCATGACTGTACATATTTTGATTATAATGTTTGATTTACAAAAGGCTAGAACTGAATTTTCTATGCCTCCCTTGCATGTGTGCTCTATAACATTCCATTAATTATATTATCAAAAACCTTGTATTAATTATATGTTAGCGAAATCAGTTACGGAAGGAGGGAAGGAGAAATGAGTATGAAAGGCATAAGCTGCAAGCTTTAAATCAGCGCCAGAAAATGGTGAGTATTTCTATTTTGTTGGATGGTTGCCTTGTTTTAAATATGGTCTTGATCTTGTTTACTGTCCAAAATAAATCTCATTAAGTCATGCAATTTAACTTTCTGATGTTATTGGCAATTCCTTCTGATCTTAGGTCTTTATTCTTAGATTTCCTTTTGGCAGACACTCTTGTCCGTATTTCAACTATGACCCATTTCCAGCATGATGTGAATATTGTTTGAACTTAACGATAGTAAAGTTGCTACACTAATACACAGGAGGATATTGTGTTTATTCATCAACTACTAACCTGGGATGCTTTCTTTGATATTAGGGAATGTTAAGACCAAGAAACAGTGGGAATTTTATAATGAAAAATGTGTGAAGTATCGACTTAAACTTACAACGACAAACACAAATTTGTAAAAGGAAAATCTTTTATTTTTTGGACTCTACATAAAAATGATTATGATTCTTATTGCCTGCCCTGCATGATAGAATTCAATTAGAGGTAACCAAACTGAGTAAAATATTCGAACTACTGTTGAATGGTATCAGTTCAGTCACTTTACACCAACAATGCATAGCTATGAGCAAAAAATTAATCAACCTAGATTACATGTGACATATAATCTAATCTAGAAAAGTTCTGGGAACCACTTTGTTAGAAAACAGATGGTCCAAAAAGCAAATATTAATTCAAAAAATATTTAGACATTCATAAGTTTTCATCTACTCAGTTGTAACTTACAACAGGTATTCGTTTAGACTTAAATATTAATAAATTCATTAACATTACCTTCGTCTCCGTCCAGAATATGTTAGATATTCATATAACTAAACTAATATGTAGTGTATAGGTTAAGTTTTGCTTGGTTTAAAACACTTTTTCAAACTAATTTTTTCTTTTTTTGGTAATTATAAGAAACCAAATCAAACCAATGTGTTGAGTACTTCTGTTTCAGTTTTTTATCCACACATCCTGCATAATTCTTTCAAGGGAAAAAAAGTTACAGAAAACCCATTGTCATTTGACCTTCGTGGTCTTCATTACTGATACAAGACATAATAACCGCTCATGTGAAATAAATGGGTATTTTTTTCAGGTCCTTCAAAGAAAGACTGAAGAAGCTGCAATGGCCACCAAGAGGCTGAAGGAGTTGTTAGAAGCTCGTAAATCTTCCAGCCGAGATACTTCAGGTATGAATTGTTGTTAGTGGACAATAGCCATAGTTTTTGCGGTGGATATTCTCTTGAAATTCCTTACATAGAGGAGACTGTCTTTCAGTTAATAACATGAGGTTTCTGGGCATGCTCTCTTCCCTTCTGTTTGATTTTCTACTTCTATTTCATCTTTCAGCTATTACCAACGGAAATGGAACAAATGGGCAGGTAATGATTTTTCCCTCCTCTTCTTAGATTGATTTTACTATCTATGATTCTATGATCTAAAATAATTAAGTTTCCGTGTTGCGTCATTAGAGTAATGAGAAGTACTTACAACGGTGGCTTGATCACGAGCTAGAAGTCATGGTAAAAGAGCATGAAGTCCGTTTTGAGTATGAGAAGCAGAGCCAAGTGTATGTAAAACATATGTTTGGTCATTATTTTCACAATGTTTGACCTGGTGTAGTCTTTAATTTTTGTGATGCAATCTCCAGGCGAGCTGCCCTTGCAGAAGAGTTAGCCGTGCTGAAGCAAGTGAATGAATTTGCTGCAAAGGGCCTCAGTCCTCCAAGAGGAAAGAATGGATTTGCTAGGTATATTTTATACAAAACTAATATAGTTTGTGCATTCCTACCTCATTACTTTCGGAAAATTTTGGATCTTTTACATGATACAGCATAACAGATAGAAAGGAGAACGTCCCTCTCTTTTTGGTTGCTTTTGACACTTGTCTTTCTTCTCAGAGCATCCTCCATGTCACCAAATGCAAGAATGGCCAGAATAGCTTCACTGGAGAACATGCTAAGCATATCATCTAATTCACTAGTGGCTATGGCTTCTCAACTTTCTGAGGCAGAAGAACGGGAACGGGCCTTCACTAACCGTGGACGCTGGAACCAGTTGCGCTCAATGGGAGAAGCCAAGAATTTGCTTCAATATATGTTTAATTCTGTTGCAGATGCTAGGTGCTTTGTTTAACCAGAACTTTTCTATCCTTATTCTTGGTTGTGTGTGTGTGTCTCTCTCTATACATACATACATATGTGTGTGTGTGTTCTTTTATTATAAGTTTATTGCAGTTCATTATTTCATACAAAGTATCAAAAAAATTATATTGTCTTTTTTATTTTTAATCTATTGAAGTAAGTTAAGTAGAGGTAGAGAGGGGAATGATTCCAAGACGCGCATTTATATAAACAATTATATGGTGTTTATTGTTTACAGAGACATATATCTATCTGGCTTAATCTTGCTTATTCTATGATGTTGCATCTGATATTCACATGTTTTAGAGGAAAAGATACCTTTTAGGGCTCAAAATTTTTCCTTACTACCCCAACATCTTGTTGCTGGACTGGAGATGTGAGAATTTGGCCAGTAATAAGCAAAACTGATAATAATTTTCAGTGCTTGATTGCCTTGAATTGCCTTCTTCTGTTCTTCCCAAAGATCAGAATAATTATCTTTTGAGGTATGATTTGTTTCCATGACCAATATAAAAAGAGAAGAGAGAACCAAGGCTCATTTACAAAGTATAGTCATTCTAACGGCAGAATAAGCTTACTAACCAATCTGCTAGATGAAGACTGATCTCTGATAAAGAGTGGAATATGACATTATTAATCATGTCAAAATACTATTCATTTGAATTATTACTGTGAATGGTTTAATGTGGCATGCTAGTATATGTTGTTGAAATTCCAAGTTTCATTTTTCTGCAGGTGCCAACTGTGGGAGAAAGACATGGAGATCAGGGAAATGAAAGATCAAATCAAAGAACTTGTAGGCCTATTACGGCAGAGTGAGATGAAAAGAAAGGAAGCTGAAAAGGAGCTCAAATTGAGAGAGCAAGTTGTTGCAACCACATTGGCTACACCAGCTTCCGTAAGATTACATTTTACTTGGTGAAGTTTATTTTCTCAAGCATTATATTACAATATGTAGTCTTTACAGCTTGCAAGAAATTAGGGTGACATTCTTAAGCTTGAATAGGAATAAATTTGACATTGAAGGTTTTTATCTCTATCTAACATTCTATTAAAGTTTGTAGTACTTAGTAGTAGTAAGGGACAATTAGGTTGCCATTACTTTGCATTATAAATAAATTAGATTTCTTAGAAATTTTAAGTAGCCTTGTGATATTGTTTGTTTGTCATGACTGTCTCCTGTAAATAGGAATCTGTTGATTATTGTCATAATATCACCTGTAGCCGTTACTATTTTTTGGTTGTTCTAATAAACTTTTTTCTGGCATTCTTTTACCTTTGTAAATCAGTCATTGTCACCAATGTATTTCTTCAATTTTTATTAGTTAACTTATCATCACTCAATATCGATAGGAAAGCTCACCAAATTCATTGAAACACTATGCTGAAGATATGAATGGACCCTCATCTCCAGTGTCTGTCCCAGTACAGAAACAGCTCAAGTATACCCCAGGGATTGTTAATGGCTTAGCGAGGGAATCAGCAGCATTTATAGATCAGAGTAGAAAGGTGATTTGTTCTTTATTTTCATGAAATTAGAATACGCCTTTTTATTGGGATAAGGATATGACGTTTGCTGTCAATGCAGATGGTACCCATCAGGCAGCTATCAATGAAAAAACTAGCAATTGTAGGACAAGCTTCTGGAAAGCTATGGAGGTGGAAAAGAAGTCATCACCAGTGGTTACTGCAATTCAAATGGAAGTGGCAGAAGCCATGGAGGCTTTCAGAATGGATTCGTCACAGTGATGAGACAATCATGAGAGCAAGGCCGCGTCCACAGCCTTTGCCACGTATCCTATGATCCTTAATGATCAGCGAACTACTGTCGCCCAGTATTCATTTTTTGACCTACGAGAGTGATCCTAGACACAAGGCGTCGGAAAGAACAGTACACTAGGTGCAGGTAGTAGTAATCTTTATGGTTTTCTTCTTCTTCTTCTTTTCCCTTAAAAGAAGGACCTCTTGCAAAGTGCAAAGTACCTAAAGCGCTCACCATTACCCCACTCCTACTTACTTATAATTTCCATTTTTTATTAACACTTTCGTGTGGACCAATATGTCCTTGGGGCATTCTCAAAAAAATTGTATCCTATTCCTACCTTATCCTTCTTCTAAAGAAGGCTTTTTGCTTATTATCGTCCTTGGAGCATTGATTTAAGGAATCACTTAATTCATTGATTGTTTAATTAATGCATTGATTTTACAAAATAAGATCTTAAAAATATAATTTAATTATCTACTGTTCATTTTTGCTTTGGTTTTTCTAAATTGCATTTAATTTATCTTGAGAAAGTTTTCTTTTGTTGAAAACAAGTGCTTCTATTATTCCTTAATTAATACCATTGCCGTGACCGACACTAGTTGGTAAGACTCCAATAGAATGTATATCAACCCTTAATTTTCATTTTTTTAGCTAATTAATAAATTTTTACTCAATGATAACCTTTCAAACACTGTTTTTTATAGGAAAGAAGCGTTGACCTGGTACTCCACTCTTCTTGCTGCAGTGTAATATTAGTGGCTACTGACCATATATATGCCTGAGTCTTGGATCGAATCTTGGAAATTTTTCCTTTATTACTGCATAAGGAGCATCTTGTGAAGCGTGTTGAATGTTGCCAGCAGTGACCCAAATAATTACCTGAGGAGGAGACAGGTGCTTGCTACGACAAAATAGCCTGTGGATACCAACACTCATAGAAGAAAGGGAAGAATTCTTTCAACAACTCTTCGAAAAGTGTGTATTATAATTTGTTATGGACTTAATTGTGTTCGAGTCATTTATTGGTTTTGTTGATAGTTTTATACTGTAGAATTTCTCCGTTACATAACGACAGAAGGAAATTCTTCTAGCTGTTAATTCCATTTCTAGGGTTTCTTGTGTGTAAAGAACATTAGTTATTGTATATTGAAAGAGATTCTAACCATACACTTCTCATATGGGAAGATGGAGATGTTGTCATAGCGCTTGTATACTCTGAAACTTTGGCTGCATAACAGCTCCTCTCTCCTGTAAACTTCACCCTATCATTTTGATTGACCTTTGAACTTGAACCTGATGCCTTATATATATATATATATATATATATATATATATATATATATATGTCTCCCGATTTGCATTATTATAACTTTGCAATTTCTAATGTTAATCTTTGTTACCCTCGAAGCGAACCAGTACTCTGCTGGGTCTCAGGAGTCAGGACCCTGGTTATAAACGACACCCGTTAAGTACAATTAAAGTTATAATATGTTGTTCGCTATTCCCCAGTCAATTTTCATCTCAGATCACTTTATTTGAAAGAAGTCATTGGCTAAGTGATTTGGGAGGCTCTTTACTTATTTATTTGTGCAAAGGATAATACCAATATTTCATAGAATTACTGAGCTTGCAAAAAGATTAAGATAACCCCTCCCACCAACAAGTCCCAAGAATAACACAGGGCTACTCCTTGAGATTTGCATATAATTTACATTAATTAGATTTTTTACAAGATTTAAACAAAAAGCTTGGCTGGACTATAAGTAAAATTCTGTACAAACAGCCATTTTTGTAATGACACAGTAGATAATATTTGAAATTATTTTCATTTGATACACATTGGCGAAGAAAAAAATTATACAAAGAACTATCGAAATGTATGCATGACCACAGTTCAGTACACAGCATGATAGCAATTCCGCAGGAACATCTCCCCAAAAAAAAAAAAAAGGCTCAAATCCTGACGTTGGGAGTTATGGATGTCATTACTCAGACTCTTTTGTACTGGCAACTTAATATGGTATAAAGATTGTAAGTCTTGAAAAAGAACTAAGTTTGGCAGCTCACTCCACTATAAACGTAGCACCACTGTTCCAAAGACTAACATCAGGCAGTAAGAACTTTGCCTGCAAGATATTCCACCAGTCCACCTAGAATATGCAATCAGGAAGCAGAAACCTACCAGAGTAAGGTGAGAAAACAAGGCATCACCATAGCAGATGTCCACCGTTTTAGCCAAGTATCGGAATTAACAACACCAGTATGCATAGTGCTCTTCTTTGCGATGGCTACTAACAAGGCCCCCACATTTCAAACAAATGAAGCTACTCCCATCTGAGACTGCATCCATTACTATTTGCATTCTACCAGTTTCTGCCAGTATTGAAGTCCCATGAGCATCTGTAGTAATCGATGGACCAGCAATGTCATCTTCAGATGACTCAATTTTTACAGGCTGAGCCTCAGCAATTGCACACTCAGCAAACAGAGAAGCAAGCTGATCAACAGCAGAATTCTCTTGTAGTCTACTTCTATACAGCTCACGAGCACGGTGCAGGAAATGAAAGACAGCCTCATCCCCACCTTTGGTCTTCAGTGCTACGACCACCTGTTGCAAAATTAGGTAAATATTAGCCACAGACAAGACTCTCCTAGTTTTACTGGTTTTTTGCCTATGTTTTCTCCTTTGGCAAGTATTTTGCACTTTCTATAAACACACGTTATGTTTCAAGCATCACAACGGATAACCTCCTCTATGGCATGCTTGAATAGCAGAGATCATGTCATACTACATAATCGAGGTTCTGGAAAATAGGAGCCAATATCATGTCTGTTGTCGTCAAGTCATTCATAGTATATGACAATGTCAAGACATGGTGTTACAGAGAGTCAATGCAATTGCACTTTACAACCTCTAAGGAAGTATGGTTATGCAAGCCTCCTACCAATGAGCACTCTTGAATAAACACTAATTATCTAACAAGTATTCCATCTTCGATTATGAAAACGTACTTGTGTGAAGGCTTTGTTTTCGCTCTTTTGAAAATTGTGTTTATGCTTAATGTGTGCCTAGCAGATCTTGTAAATGTGTCTAATATTGCCACTTTTATACTATAGTAATTTAGCATGTAGTGTACATTGTTTTGCCCTGGCACAGTCGCACAGATCATACATATTTACATACAGTACATTTCCTTGTGTCATTCGAACAAGCACCTGGAATACCCACCTAGATTAAAGTGCTACGATTGGCTAAGCAAAATTACTAGCACTTCTTCCATCATAAAGCAAAGTCCTTTAAGGGCAATTGATACACTGGAATAGGTTTGTGAGAGGCCCTGATATGTAATATTGGGATTCAAGATCCGTATAACAGACGTATCTTAAATTTATGAGCATTCCCAAGGTAGCATCCAAGATATAGGACCAAGTTTAAAATTCTTCAGTTTAAAGCTGGTCTAATTGTTTAAAGGCTCCCCAAATCATAGTGATAACCACATCCATTGCTCTATACAACTCTAATGTGATCACCCACTTCAATATTGTTACCATATGTATCAGAAACTATCTCAACAAATAACATTAAAAATAAAATTCAAAAACATTACCCAACAGCCTAAATAGCAAAATTCAGATAAACACGAATAAGGGACTTATTTAATTAACTTTCGTTTCACATATTTGGATAGAATAACTCAGTTATAATTTTTTTCAAAAATGAAAAAAAAAATTAGGGAAGAAGAAAAGGCAGCTTCGGAAAACAAGAGATTACCGCTTGAAGGGCGTGGGAAGGCTTCCCTTGGCTGAGGAGCTGCCGAGCCAATGTGAGTAAATCCCGGACGACGTCGCCAGACGCCACCTCCTGCTGCGGTTCCATCTCTGTGTCGGCACTCTCCATTTTACGTTTTTCAGATTTCAATCCTTTTCTTCCTCATCCCAATTCCGACAATTGTGAATATATACAATACAGATGGAGCAACCGCAGAAGCAGAACCCAAAACAAAATTAATATTTAAGAGGAAACTCGGAGGCAATCTTATATAAGTTGTGAAAATTTAAAACAATTTTTATTTTTACAAAGATATTGCATGAAAAATCGCTAACACTACGACTCAAAATAATTATTTGATATAGACTAAGGTTTCATTTAATCGATAAAAATAAGAATATAAAATGAGAATGAAATAAAATAGAGATTCTATTTTTTAGTTTAATTGTTAAAAATGACAAAAAAGTAGGTTTTATGAAAAATTGATTATTTTTTATGAAGATAATTTAAATTATTTTTGAAATTAAATAAAAAAGTGAACCGTCTGAATTTTTTTTTTTATTTATAAAAATTATTATAATTAAAAAATATATATTTAAATTAAAATTTTTAATATTATTTAATAAAATTTAATTTAAATTTTTATATTAATAATAATTTATTTTACTTTTTATTTATAATATTTAAAATAATTTTTTAAATTAAAATAATTTTATTATAATAATTTTATTTTTTTT
Source organism: Gleditsia sinensis (assembly GCA_037074535.1). Taxonomy (NCBI): domain Eukaryota; kingdom Viridiplantae; phylum Streptophyta; class Magnoliopsida; order Fabales; family Fabaceae; genus Gleditsia; species Gleditsia sinensis. Next base: position 2,392,445 of record CM073472.1, read on the forward strand.
AATTATTTTTATTTCGTTTTATTTTATTATTTTATTAATCGTAATTTTAATTATAATATTTTATTTTATTTTATTTAAATTTATTTTATTTTATAAAAATCAATAATAATATATGTTAATTTTTAAAATTAAATGTCTTAATTAATAAACCAAACTATTCTTGTTGCAAAGTATCTGCGTCACTTGTGGAATCAAATTAGCTTCTTCTTCTTCTTCTTTTTTTAGTTTTATTTTTTGTGAAAATCATTTTTTATCTCAAATATTATTATTTTTCCGGTCGAGATGATTCTAGAGTCATACTTTTTGTTTTTTTGTGGGGACAAGTATTCCTTTTTCTTGGACAAGTTGGGACTCGGGACAAGTATTCTAGAGCATACTAGTTCCCTCGTTCCTGTCTCTCGTACTCTTGGGCCACAACCAATTCAATCCACGTCTTCCTTACATGGGCACATGACTTATCAGCAACTAGTTCCCCCCCCCCCCCCCCCCAACTTGTCCAAAGAAAAAAAAAAAAATAGTTGCCCAACTTCTGTGTTTGCCATGATTGGCTACGTCTCACCTGCAAAACTAATTCCAACTTTTGAGCAAATTATAATTTTGCAGCGTTTCATCCAAACAAACTAGCATTCTTGTCTTTCTCTATTTTATTTATCATCGGTTTTATTTTAAACATTGTGTCGCTACTACTGCCGCTGCCGCCGCTCACCTACCAGGTACCACTGTCACGACGAAATGGGCGTCCGCATTCTGATAAGCCCACTCACTCCGGTTTAGTTGTCCATATTATATTGCTGAGCCTGAACTTCGAGAAGAGAAAAGAAGAGAGAGGAAAAGATAGGTCGGTAGGTTGTGATGGACGAACGATGATTAACCAAATTGGTCATAATGCATTCTTTAAAAATACAAAAAATGTAACTTTGTATACTTTTTAAAATGCTCTCTCCCATATTATATTGCTGAGCCTGAACTTCAAGTCCAACAGTGGCGTGATGCAATCTTTATATTATCTAACATATTTGATTATAATAATAATAATCATCATCATAAACAGCCAAAAGGCTTCCCACTTGGTTATGTGCAGACTCACCGTTGGCCTTTAAAAGCAGGAACAGTGCCTGGTGACATGGACTTTTCTTTTTCTTTTTTTTAGATGTAGTTAATCATAAAAACTATGCACCGGTTGGCTCTTTCTGAGCTGGAACGCATGCCCCTGCCTTGCCTGTACTCCATTTCCAAATGACGGCAGTAGTTGACTCATTTTTCCTTCCTCTTCTTTTGCTTTAATTAATGTACAACACGAAACTGTCTGAACAACTTGTGCTACGAGATAGGGAACGATCCAAAATCAAAAGCATCGGGGACCAACTTTTATTAAAATGGTGGCAACCGCGCAGCATTTCATCAGAATTCTTCACTTCACATGGCAAAAGAATTACTTTTCCTGCACGATGATGAAGGGGCCATTTGCCGCTTGGATAACTCACAAGTAGAGAAGAGATAGTGTGCGTTCGTACATTTCGGACCATATCCTTGGGAAAGCACCTTTTCCTTTGTCAAGTCGAGATTTTTTTTCCGTCAAGGTTGTACAATTCGGACCATCGTGTGCGTTTGTACAAGTTCTTATAACCTAAACCTTCTTTTCTATATTAATATTAGCCGAGTTGAATCTATTCTTTAGAGAATTTTTTATAATAATCATGAGACTCAGCTCAATGTCTCTTCTTTCTCTAATAAATTTTCACCGACACTGACTTTACTGCATTCATTCCCAAGAACATGTCTGCATTCTCATACTCTCAAACCACATTTGTTAGTTATATCCATAAATTGCCTGACGGTTGGACTGCTACGTAGCAAAGCCACGTTCCCGCGTCGTCTAATTGGAAAAATGAAAATTATGATAGAGTGGTCATGGCTTAACTTGCACTTGACAAGTAGAAATAAATCGACAAACCATACAATGTTTGGTACAATTACGAACTACAAACAAAGAAAAAGAGAAGATGATAAATTGCAGACCCATGCCTTAGCGCTAAAGCCAAAAAAAAGGTCAGGGAAAAGGAGCCATCTCAGACTTGTGGTAAGAAAACTTACAAGGAATGAAACCAGGAAACCACATGTGGGGGCATATTCTCGGCTGGGCAAAGAAAGCTGCACATTCAACCATTGATCTCTGGAATGGAAGATAAGGTATGCAATTGTTCCTAATGTCGAGAGCTCCTCTCTGAATTAAGCTCCAACACAGGGGTCCAACATACGTAAAATAATTATCGGACAGTGATAAGTTGACTAAATTGGGCAGCCCACATACCACTTCCGGCACCATACCATACAGTAGATTACCAGCCAAATTTAGAAGCTCCACCTTGTCGAGGCAACCCAATGAGATGGGCAATGGGCCCGTTAACTGGTTGTTTCCAGCATCAAACACTGTGGCCTCCTTAAGAAACCCGATCTCATAAGGAAGACAACCTGTCAGCTGGTTGTTTAGCAACAGTACCTCGGTGAGAGTGGACAAAGCTTTGGGAAGGCTTGCAGGTATTGGACCCATGAATTTGTTGTTGGCTAAGGCCAGATAAAAGATATGAGTAGTGCCTAAGTTATCGGGCAATCTCTGTGTGAAGTCGTTGTTGTTTATGAAGAGGACATCGAGATTCTGGGTGAATATCTCAGGCGGGACTGCCCCAGAGAAGAAATTGAAGCGAATATCCAAGAATGTGAGGGTGTTCATGCCGAGGACAGCCAATGGAAATGGACCAAGCAATTGGTTGTTGCTTAAATCAATCTCGTACAGATAAGGGAGCTTGGCGATTTTGGGGGAGATGGTGCCAGTAAAATTGTTGGAATTTGCATGGAAGAGAGCAATATCAGGAAGCTGATCAATAAAGCCGTCAAGGGTGGGAGCACCGAGGTGGAATCCGTTGAAATCAATGGAGGCCAAAGCAATGGCTGAGGTGTTGTCTGGGGGATTATCACAATAGAATCCTTTATAGCTGCATATATCTGAGCCTACCCAAGATTCGGTGACGCCTAGGGGATCTGAGGTGACGACGGACTTGAAATTTTGGATAACTGGGTATATTACTTGAAGTCTTCGGTCTGCAAATACCAAGGCATCTGTTTTGAGAGGTAAAGTTGGAGATGCTTCTTCAATTTGACACGGGGACGGGAGCGGTATTGTGTCAAATTCATTGTTGCAGCTTTTGTTTGAGCCCTCACCTCCAGCACCTAGTGCTTCTGTGTGGACAGCAAAGGACAATACGAGGATGTATAAAGTTGAAACTAGAAAATTTTCAGGAATTCTATTCATCTTTGTCTGCTCCTCAAATCTGCTTTCCAATTGAAAGTGCACTTGTACCGTTCAAAACTCGACCTTCAGTGTTTTTAAGGAAAAAAAAATTCCCAAAGGATCATCTCCATATTAAGATATAAGAAAAACAACCAACTGTGCCGGCTTGGTAAAAACGCATTTCACTCATCCCATTTTTAAAAAAGATCAGAAATCATTTTTGAGTAACTACACTTATCGAAGAAAATAACCAAAATGGATTACTTTCTTTTTTCCAAATCCAACAAAGATGTCTCTTTCCCTATGATAAATGTACCACTTGTAGTGTTCTGTTTTCCATTTGCCTCTAATGTACAACATATTAAATTCTTAGCCGAAAAAGATAAGTTCTCCATTTATTATCAATAATGCAGAGATTTCAGCACTTAATAAAGATTTAAAAAAAAAAATTAAAAACACAAACCCGTAGTGGTAGGAGAACAATAAATCGGTCACTTTATAGAACAGTTGTCCTTTCAAATTTCGATAAATTTTTATGGGCATCACCTCACTCCATCCAGGGTATGGGACGGCATGTAACTATTTCCTCCGGAATCTGTTGAAAATTATGATAATAGTAAAAGTAAAATACTATTGATTGATTTTAATAATATAAATAAAGATTACATTGCGGTTGAAAAAGTGTTGTAATAGTATAAGAGTATTCAATCAGATAGCAAGTTTAGGAATTGTCCAAGCTTTTGATGCAAAAAATAATAAACTATGAGAAAACAAATTAATTATAGGAGTGGGTTGGATACTTTTTATTAGCATTTACCATGCCACATGAAGCCCACTTATATTTTACCATTATAAATAAAGATGATGAATTTTCTTTTACTTGGTAAAATCATTCAAACTCAATAGCAATTGTCAAACGGTGAATGGACTAAAGGGCTCCCAAAATTCAACCCTTCACAAATCAATCCATCAATCAATTATTTTCTCTTGTAGTGTTCGTTAAAAGGGAAACACGATCCTAGGTTTAGGTTGATCCCCCCATTTTATAAGCTTCTCTTTTCTGCTGACTCTCAATCAATTCTTCCCTCATCTGTTCTTGTCCGCTGCGAGATTCATATAGCTTTGGGCTTTCTGGAAGAATTCGTCTAAAATTTTATTGGGCTTTCTCATCACCAACTTCCATCAGCCCACTAAGAATAATCAATTTAGTTAAAAGGGAAACACGATCCTAGGTTTAGGTTGATCCCCCCATTTTATAAGCTTCTCTTTTCTGCTGACTCTCAATCAATTCTTCCCTCATCTGTTCTTGTCCGCTGCGAGATTCATATAGCTTTGGGCTTTCCGGAAGAATTCGTCTAAAATTTTATTGGGCTTTCTCATCACCAACTTCCATCAGCCCACTAGGAATAATTAATTTAGTTTTTGAAATCTAATATTACTTTGGACTCTCAAGTCTCAATGAAGGTATTACCAACTTTCAAGAAATTGAAGTTGAGAAAATCAAATTTTTATGTTTAATTTTTAAATTTTAAAATAAAATTTTTAAAAATTTATAATTTTTGAGAATGATTTTTAATAAGGATTCCCACTAAAATTTTCTTATATAAGGGGGTGGGAATCCAAATTTTTTATAGAGGTGGAAATCCTACTAAATAATAAAAAGACAATTTTATTCTTTATTTTTATTTCCCACCTCTACCCATTTTTATATCCTCTCAATTATCTATTTTGTGTATAAATATTTTGTATAAATTATTATATTTGAAGTATTAACATTATACTATACAGATATTATTTTTTATTTTGTATTATAGTACTATTATGTAATTATATATGTAAGATTATCTATTTTTAAAATTTTACACGTCTTTTGTCATCAAGGAAGCACCTTTGTTATTTTGAGAAAGTAACTATAATTAATTTTTAATTTATTTTATTCTTTTATGTTTTACTTTTTATTAAAAAAATAGATAAGATAATTTTTTTAAAAAAGTTAAGGAACATTTTTTAAAAATTACTGAATATTCTCAGGAAATTTAAATATAACCAAATAGAAAAATAAAAGTTTCCCAGAAAATATTACTTTAAAATTCCCATCAATCTTAAAATCCAACCAAACACATTTTATACATTCCCAAAAATTATTATTTCCATCAATCATGTTTTCTAGGAAACATGATTCTCAGGAACAAAAAACTTTGTCGTATACCAAACGCTTCCTAAGAATAATCAATTTGGTTTCTGGAATCTAAGGGTATGTTTAGTTTGCGAAAACGTTTTCTGTTTTTATTTTTTATTTTTATTTTCTGAAAACAGTTTTCATTTTCTAATTTTTATATTTCTAAAAATATATTTGGTTTGTGTTTTCATTTTCACTATTTTTTAATTATATTATTGTATTTTCATTTTTATTACTTTATAATTATATAAATAGTAAAATATTGTGTATATAATTCAAAATAATTGTGAAAATTCTATCGTTGTAATACACTATAAAATTAAAAAATCTGAAAACGTCTTTTTGGTGTTTTCAGAATTTTCATAAATTTAGAAAACATTTCCTGAAAATAAAAATAGAAAATAATAAACAATAAACAAATACGTTTTATGTCTATTTTCAGTTTTCAGTAAAAATAAAAATTAAAAATAAGCAAATCAAACAAATCTTAACATTACTTTGGACTCTCAAGTCTCAATGAAGGTACGCTTTTCTAAGGGTGTACAAAAATCGAACCGGACTGAACCGGACCAAAAAAATCGAACCAAATCGATTAAAATCAGTTTCGTTCGATTTTTTTTTTTTGAAAAACCGATCGGTTTGGTTCAGTTTTCGGTTGGAACCGAGTCCCAACCGAACCAGACCGATTTACTTTAAATATATTAATTTTATATAATTAAATTTAATTTTTATTATATTTTAAAAATATTTTATATATTTTTTTTTAAACTTAGCCATCTCTCTTTGAACTTAAACAAAAATTTAAAATTGATACACAAATTTAAAAAAATGGGCCCAAAAAAATTCAAATAGGTTAAAAAAATATAAAAAAATTTGATAAAAAAAATTGAAAAATCAAACCCATTAAGTCCACTTTTTGCAATTTTTTTTGGTTCGATTCAATTTAGTTGATCCTCAAAATCGAACCGAACCGTACCTATGTACACCTCTGCGCTTTTCCAAAAACTTTCAACTGTTCCCATGGCAAGAGATTCAAACAAAATTTATCCAATACAATAGCCGCAGCATAATTAGTCTTATGAAGTTTTTTATTAATCATAATACTCACCGAATTATGCCCACATAATTATTACTAAAAATAACCTACTATCTTTTTATCTTGCAATTAAAATCAGAAGATATTTATAATTAAATAAAAAGAGCATCACCAATTGATAAATCGGACATATTACTAGTAACTATTACTAATTTGTATACCCTTTCTGTGGTAAAAATGCAGTTCTAAACTTGGCAACTTTGGAAGCAACTTCTCAGTGTGAACCCGGCATTGGATAATGTTTGGTGGAAAATTATAGTAATGACATCGTGGAGTGACTAAAAAAATTATTAAATTAATAGTAAAGCCAAGCATCATAACAACAATTTCAACTGGTATTTTGACTTTGTCGTTGGTTGCCTATGTACGTATCTCGCCATTGTAGCTCAAAAGTCAACATAACCCCCCCAAACTCTACCGTTAGGCTGTCAAAAACGCAACCATTGCTTCATTCTTCATCCATTTTCAAACGTACAACACACGAAACTTGCTCATCTCAACAACCAACAATTTTCTCCAGTCCTTCCCCCACTCCTCTTCTGAACGCATAATACCTTTTTTTCTGATTTGTTTTTTTATTAAAACAAGTCAACACTCAACACGAGCCAAAACATTCTACAAATATTTTCAAGTGACTGAATTAAGCATCTACATACTGTATTGTTCTGTCTGTTTATCTTTCTTTGAAATCGTCTTAAAAAGACCAAGGAAATAACATTACATAGTTAATACAATTTCATTTATTTTTTTTGGGAACTTGGCCATAGTTAATACAATTGAGAGGAAAAGAAATGTTATATGAGCAAAGGGTGGAACTAGGATGATTGGAGGAGGAGGGACGCTGCACCATCAGAATCAGAAGCGGTGCGGGAGTGATTATGATCTGCTTCGTAAGTGACAATGAGCATGGTAGGATCGTCGAGAGCACGCTCCACGTGTTTGCGTGCGGGGCAGCCTCTCACGCTACTACACTTGTAATAACCCCTGCCAAATTTCAAACACCCAACACATTTCAGACAACAGGGAGTGGGAGTGGGAGTGGGTCTTGTGATTTGTGAACCCAACAACATAACATAACAATATACCTGGGGTGGGGAGAACCTTTGATAGGTTTTTGTCCATATTTTCTCCACGAATAATCATCGGCTGGAATATCAGCCATCTTCGAGCTGATTGCTGCTACTCTAATTACTCTCCTTATCTTCGATTTCCTGCATCCATTAAAGATTGTATGTCTTAACAATTTGGAACAAAAGCCACACCCAATACTAATACATATATATCTATCCAAGCCTTTTCATTCTACCTTTTCTTGGAGCAATGGCACCGCCCAGAGGATGATCCACACTTGAGACCAGCGTCGTCCATTGAATTGCACTTCCTCTTCAAAGAACTTGAACACAGAGGTGGCTTACCCATATACGACCCCTGCTGCGACCGACAGGGCCGTTGCAAACTTTCAGTATCCCCTCTTAAATGGATACTATCATTTGCTTCCTTCTTTTCCACAATTCCATTGTCAGCCACCCTAGAAGCAGCGCCCAGTTGGGGATGGTGGTGATTTTGAGGCAGGGGCGGGAGACGTAAAATCGGTGTAGGACAATAGACCTTGAAAGCAGAGGTTTGTCCTGTTTTGTTTTGTTGGCCTTCTATAAGAGAAGGCGCTTTTGTTTCGGAATCTACCGTCTGCTGTAGTTGGAGAAAAGGAATCGATGGCCGAACCGCCGCCGTCGCCCGAGCTGCAGGAGCCTTTCTGAAACGAGCGTGACCAGTTTTTGGCCTATCGAGGAGAGAAATTACCCTTTTGAACTTGTTCATAGCCACATCTGCAACAGCTTCCAATTCCGAAGGCCCTCGGGAGATAGAATCCTCCTCCTCTTGGCGCTGCCGTTGTTGGGAAATCATGGTCATTAGCTTCTCAACACTATGAATGCCGGCGGCAGCAGCTTCCTGCACGGCAATTGTATTGTCTTCCGTCCTGGTTGCAAAACTATCATCCCCATAACCCGATATAAGCTCCATAGCCATAATTTCAATATCATGAACCGCCGAAGCAAAACCAAACTTACAATCCTCTTTCTTTTTCTTTTTCTTTTTCCCTCCGACTGACCCTTATACTTTCTTCGATGGCCGGATGGATATAGGGGAAGAATAATTATGGGGTTGAATCTTTAATTACTTACGAAGCAAGAGAAATGATTGAAGAGGACAGAAAAAGCGGAAAGCGTAAGGAAAAAAAAAAAAAAAAGGAGAAGAACTGAGAAAGACGATGGAGGCCGTTCTAGTCAAACGAATGCGTCCTCAGTGCAAATTGCAAAGCGAGAGGCCGGTCAAATTCATCAACGAATAAATGAGGTGCACGTGCCAAAAATATCAGTAAATTGACCGTCGTCTTTAACGTGGGTCCCTTTTAAGGGGTCACACCGGTTGACGACAAATGGGAAGAAGGAGGGAAGGGTAGGGATAAGGTCAAAAAGTAGCGATAGCCGTTAGATTCTGATGGGGGGAGAGAGGAATTGGGAAAAGGTCAGTTGGTGACAGAGAAGCACAGTTGACCTTTAACGTCTTTTAATGCAGAATAGGAAAGTCAGGAGAGTAGTGGGGGAGCCCATCGGGTTCCTCTTTAACCGGACACCGGAAGATGCGTAAGAGTATCGGTGCTTAAGTCACATGGGTTCCTTTTTCTCTCTTTCATGGGACTCAAGGATTCAAGGACGAGTTTCTAACCTTTTTTTTTATTTTTTTCGTAGCGTTGGAATCAGGTGCTTTCTCTCTTCTTTCATTCCCTTTCGAATTTTGGTTGAATTTTGTTGTCTTCCTTCTCACGGACCCAAAACACTGATTTGAATGAACAAAAAGAGAAATGCCACCAGCGGCATTGACGCTATTGGTTGATCACGGGGGCGAGTTTTACTGCATAGGAAAAATCACCAAATTCATGGAATGCTTCCTATGACAGACATTGTAAGAATCTCTATATCTTTGATTTGTAAAATAAAGTGGGTAGCAATAGCCAGCATAGCCCTTGACTTGCACCAATACAAAACCATCCCAGGTTCTCTAATAAAAGCATTTAGACTCTGGAGTTGGGTTAGTTTTGACCACTTCCTTTAAAAAGCAGCATTATTTTACAGCTCCGTCTGCTTTTTTGGACTTCGGATTTTAGAACGAACGCGCGCCCACGAGACACATTGCACTTTGATATTTTATTAAATAAAAAAGTTATTTCTCTCTTTAAAGTTTTTCTTACAATATTGATGTCGAATTCGAATCACAATGATCCTCTCAAAATTTTAGGATTTAATTGATCTACTTTCAATATTTAAAATTGAAGATTTTTTTTTATATATATTTGATCGCTTTAGTTATAAACTCTACTTTTAAATAAGCATCCTTTAATATCCTTTTTCCTAATGCCATGGCTTTTTTTCGGCAAAATGGATACGATTTCTTACCTGCACTTCCTATAGGATATGAGGGCTTCGAGCCTGTGCAGCACCCGCTTCCCCTTCCTCCGATTTTCACGTTTTTTTATATATATTTTTCTTTCCGTAGGAGTTTTTTTTTTTCTGGTGACAGTTTTTTTCAGCCTTCTATTTTATAAATAAAAATTATGCCGGTAACATCCAATAAATTAAGTTAATGTCAGATATATATTTATAATATTTTTTCACTTTTTATAGAAGAACAATGAAAATATTTTATGGATTCTATAAAGAATATGAATAATAATTTTATTCAGCTAAAATTTAATTTTTGTATAAAGAACAATGAAAATATTTTATGGATGCTATAAAGAATATTTCAGTTAAAATTTGTTATCTATTTTTTATATTTTTAAAAGATTCCAAATGATATAATTTTTTAATTTTAATATTTTATTAAGTTATATTTAATTTTTGTATGTTTTATTTAAACAGAATACATAGGAAGAAAAAAATCACGTTTTTATTTTTTATTTTGATAAATTAAATTCAATTACTTTTCAAACAAAAGAAGAAAAAAATCCGTGCATTATAATGTTTGGCTCATTAAAAAATATTATTTCACTGACTCTCTTCTTCTCAACTATTTGTAAAAATAATTTATAAATTAATTAAAAATTTATAAATTAATTAAAAATTTATAAATTATATTTTATTTAAACTTTGTTTAATAAAAATAATTTATAAATTAATTTAAAATTTATAAACTAACTACAAGATAATAAATTATATGTTATTTTAAATAAGGTATAATTTATAAATTTTTAATTAATTTAAATTATTTAAATAAATATGATTAACAAACACTCTTGATCAAATAAATTTAAAAATTAGTCAAATAAATTATAAGTTAACTTATTTAATTTATTAAATACATTTTTAAAGTAGAATATAATTTATAAGTTTTCAACTAATTTAAATAATTCAAATAAATTTATTTATTAAATATTTCTAATTTAATCAAATAAATTTATAAATTAATTAAATAAATTATAAATTAATTTATTTAATTTATTGGACACACTTTTATTCTTTCTTCAATTCATGCCTTGTAGATTCCAATGATATTTGTTTTTTTTATATAAAAAAAATTGTACACTTTGCCTAAAAATTATACATTTTTAAATTTTAAATATTTTGTTAAAAAAATAAATATTATTTAAATTTTGATTAAATACAAAGAAAGTTAGTAATTTTTACATTTTGAATATTTGTTAGGAAAAAATTAATATTATTTATGAAGGCAATAGAATTCTAGACAGATGTGAGTTTTGGCTCAATTTAGTTGTACTACAATATTGAATATGCTATAAATCTATAATATTTAATTTTTCTCACAAATTTATAAAAATAACTGCACACTTTCAATATTTGTAATAAAAGTATTTAATATGATTTAAATTTTTTATTATTTCAAAAAATTATATTAGATTAAAAAAAGTTAAAGCTTTTACATTTTTTAGTATTGCAGTGAACAAATTTAATACTAGTTTATTATTATTTAAAAAAATTCAGAATGAATATAGAAAAATTAGTAACTTTTTAAATTTTGAATTTTTATAGCATTAATTATTTTTAAAATTGGGATTAGTTTTAGATTTAAATCTGTCATTTATATTAAATTCAAATAAAAACGGATAGCTTTTAAATTTGAATATTTTTAGCTATTTTATACCATTTTTTTTGTTACTTTATAAATTTGTATTACATTCAAAGTGTGTAGTTTTAAAATATTGAATTATCATTAATGAAACTTAATTTTGAATATTAGATTACATATTCAAAGAAAATTGGACAACTTCTAAATTAAAAATTTTTACAATTTTGATTATTTTGAAAATTTAGATTATATTGGAAAAAGTGTCTTTTTCTTTTAAATTTTAAATTTGTTTTAATTTTAACATTTCAAAATCTTGTGTTGGATTTAGACGAAAGTGGATAACTCTTAATTTTAAATTTTAACATTACAGTTATTTAAGACTATTTCTATCGTGGTTATTTTGATAATTTGTATTAGATTTAGAGAAAAGTGAATAAATTTTGAATTTTTTTTTGAAAAAATTATCTTAGAAATTAAGAATATATATTAGAGAAAAGGCGGTGGCTTTCAATTTTTAAATTTTCGTAATTTTGATTATCTTAGAAATTTAGATTCAATTGAGACAAATGTTGGCGAATTTCAAATTTCAAATTTTAGTAATTTTAATTATTTAAAAAAAAATTAATCAGATAAAATTGTGTAGCTTTTAGATTTTGAAATTTCATGTGAAATTTTTTTCTATTTTAGAGATTTGCATTAAATTCAAAGAAAAATGAGTAGCTTTTAAATTGTTAATTTTTATAGAAAACATTATTTTAGAATAAATTATATAGAGAGAAAAGTGGGTGAATTTTAATTATAATTTTTTGTAATTTTAATTATTTTGAACATTTAGGTAATATTCAAAGAAATAATTATAGCTTCTAAATTTTAAATTTGTATAAGTATGGTTATATTTAAAATTTTGTTTAGGTTCTGTAGAGATAAGTACCTTACAAATTTTGAAATTGTATAAAAAAATAAAAGATATTATTTATTTGATTATTTTAAAATTCTATATTAATATTTTATTTGATAAAAATAATTTATAAGTTAACTGAAATTTTATAAGTTATACGTTATTTGAAGTAGTTTATAGTTTATAAATTTTTAACTAATTTAAATTATTCAAATAAATTTATTTATCAAACACTTAGAGTCAATTTGGATATACAGTTTATTTAAACACTTATTAAATCCTTATGTAAAAAGTGTTTATAGAAGAAATCTTTTAAATTAAATTATTTAACGTTTGAATACATATTTGAAAAAGTATTTTTTAAATTTATAAAAAAAATTTAAAATATTTAGATATAGTTTTGATGGAAGGAGAGAGATAAATAATATAGTTTTGATAAAATTTTAACTTGTAAAAATACAAAATAACTTTTTGATTATGTGAATTTGAATTTTCATAAAAGTTTTTTTTCAATAAGTTTAAAAAAATGACTTATGAAATAATTTAAAATTAATTTATTAAAAATTGATAAATTATTTATTTAAACTTATCCAAACACTGTTATTTTAACATAAAAACACTTATACTGATAGATAAACTCTAATAAGTTATAAGTTCTGCTATCCAAACAGACCCTTATAATTTGATCAAATAAATTTATTAACTAATCAAATAAATTATAAATTAATTTATTTGTCGTATCAAAAACACTCTAAATTTAAAGAAAAGTAAGAATTAATATTAAAAAAATTAAATATTTTTAAATTTGAAAGTTTTAAAATTTTGATTATTTTTTACATTTAAATTATATTCAAACAAATGTGATAGATTTTAAGTTTTTTATTTTTGAAATTTTTATTAGTTAGAAAAATTATATCAGGTTCGTAAAAGTGGTAGCTTCTCAAATTTTGAATTTTTTATGGGAAAAAATTTGATGGTATTTAAAATTTAATTATTTTGAAGATTTAGATTATATTTAAAGAAAAGTTTGTAGAAAAAAAATATTTTTATGCTATTTGAAATTTTATTATATTCAAGGAAAAGTGGACAAGCTTTTTTTTAATTTTTTATATAAAAATATTGATACTATTTTAAATTTAGTTATTTTTACAAAGGCGAGTAACTTATAAAATTTTTTGGGATCTGTCGTCAAACAAATTTATGGAAAACCAAGGAGTGTCGCCGTCTCACGCCTCCTCAAGTTTGGAAATTACCTAATTTATTCGTTTGAAGAAAACGCATGGCATTCGAAGGCTTCGTCACCTGGTCAGCCCCGGCATGCTGTTATTGGGTGCTTAGTACTTTGCCTTCACATGTAACATATTTTAGTTCCGCCATATACCAAAAGTAAGAAGCGTAAGAGAGAGATCTCTTGCTAGTTTTCCTACTATCCGTTCAAGTGTTCAGCCTGATGAGGAGATGAGAAAAATAGAGAGAGAGAGAGAGAGGAATCGGATTTAATTGATCATTCTTAAACGCTACCTTTTATTTGAGAATACTGTGATATTTTCGACGACCTTAATTGCCCTAGAAAAGTTTCAGTCAAAAGGCAATTAAAATGTTATTTTTTAAAATATTTTTCAAAACTATTTATAATTTATTAAATCATCATAATAAGCATCGCTGAAAATTCAGTTAAAAATGAAAAAATTTATAAATTAAACTTAAACACTTGGTTTCAACAGTGACAGATCTTAAATAAAATTATTGAAATGACGAAATAGATGCTTAACATATATGTATACACACATATTAAACTTGATTTTTCATAGATACCAATAAAAAAATAATGTATATCACAAATTTAATTCACTTTATAATATATCAAATATTAAGATTGAAAAATATTATAATACAATTAAATAAACAAAATGTTAGATAAACTAATTAAAATTTATCTCAACTTAAAGTGCTGCACTCCTATTTTTTATTGACTTGAAATCATCAATAATAAAATCAAAATCACAAGAAAATCATCTTCCATTTTGTTACGCAACTTTGTCTTAATTGTTTTTATCGCTAAGAATGAGCATTCTGTTGTAACTGTAGTAACTAGAAAAGTCAATATGAGACGAATCAACCGATCAATCAAATAATACACTTTGAATTTTTTAGTTTCCACCAAAGCACAGCCCAATTCAAGTATTGTTGATAAATTCTTCAAACTTGGATGAATGGAAGTATCAATAATAAAATGTTGTAGTTGAGATTTCAAAATTATCTTCTCTTGCTCAGTAAAATCATCAGAATAGTATTTTTTTCACAAGAGTGCAAATATTCTCAATGCTGAAAATTTTATAAGCATCCCTAGGAACTAAATGAGAGTTAAGTGTCAAAAGCTCCAATGTTTTGTCATTAAATCTATTATTCAACTTAAGCAATTGTTTATCTATGGTAGGGGTGTAAGTGGGTCGAGTTTGGTCGGATTGAGATTTAGACTCAACTCGATCGAACAGCATTGGGTCGTCAAATTTCTATCCGATTTCGACCGTGATTTTGTATGACCCGCATGATTCGGTTTTGATCGGGTCTTCATACTTTAATCGGGTCACGATGCTACTCGAAGTACGCATCTTGTCGTCTTCGAAGAAGAGTTTATGCCTATTCAAAAAAAAAAACAAAAAGTGTGGAGAAGATTAGAGGAAGTTGAAGGAACTGTAAATCTATAGAAACAGATAATTTACAAAAGCAAGATGAATCTAGAAAAATAAAGCAAACATACCGACGAATCTGACAAAGTAAAGCAATCTGCTGTTGGAGATGAGGAAGAACCAAACAAATGCCATGGATTATGCTATGCTAGGGTTCAATAGGGAAACCAAAAAGTTAACAACGACATAAGAACACTGGGGCTTATTGTTTGACACAGATCAGATGGAAACAACACAATTATTCGGTGGGTTTGACATAGATGGGAGTAAAGAAACTTCCTTTGAGGAAGTTTTTTAGGAGCTCATGTACGACAGCGAGAGAATGTGCGATGGAGGGTGAGGGACAAGGGTCTCAATTTCACGGTTTGGCACAAATCAGAAGGGAACAATGTTGTTGTTCGGTGGATTTGACATAAAGCGAAAGAAAGAAACTTCCTTTGAGGAAGTTTTCCAGAGCCTTGTATGAGGGTGATGACGGCCAGAGAATGAGGGAGGGATGGTAAGGGATGAGGGTTTCATTTACAAATGTCTTTATATAGTTGCTGAAACGACGCCATTTCATTTTTTTTTTGGTATAAAAGAAAAAGAAAGAATTTATGTTAGCTGCCAGGATTCGAACCCAAAAATCTTAAGTAATAACCTCACGCCTCTAACCACTCAGCCATAGTTGCATTACTAACTTAAGTTGAATTTTGTTTTATATGTTTTATCGGTCGGGTTGGGTTATATTGGGTCAAATTTTCCAAACCCGAACCAAACTGAAAAACCTGAAATTTTACAAAAAATCAATCCGTTCTAATCCACAAATCCGATCTGCTCTACTTGATATGTTATTTTTCAGTCAGATTTACACAGTTTCATTCGGGTTGTTCGGGTTACTTACACCCCTAATCTATGGTAGCTAAAAATATTTCAACTCTGTAATGGTGTTCTAATGTGATATATTTCCTTTGTTGATGAGAGCGCCTTTTTTGTAAAATAGCATTGAAGTTAAGAACATCAATTTCATGTTGTTCACAAAAATAATATCACATTTTTTAATAAATCTTGTCAACCATCATCTCTCAATTTTTGAGTAAGAACTTTTGTAATATGAACTAAATTAATTACATTTACTATATCTTGAGATTGTTCCTGTAAAGTTTGACAAATTATATTTGTTACTCCCATGATCTCTTTTATAAAATATAGAATAAATATAAACTTAAATGAGATCAAAATATTATAAGCACCGTCAGCTTATACTCTTTGAGAATAAGTTAACACATCAACAATAATCTTTTGAAGAACATAACAAGTTGCACCAAACATATTTATCATACTACAAATTAAGTTAAAATGAGAGCTCCAACGAGTATCACCTGGCCGTTTCAAAGTGACAATTTCTTTTCCCCCCCCACCACTTGCAAATCCACCTATCTCAAACAAATATTCAATTTCATCTAACTTCGCAGCTTGCAACTCATCACGTCGTTTACTAGATGAACACATAATATTCACAATGAGAATTAAATGATTGAAAAAGTGATGGACGTAAAACACTTTTCTAAAGGCAGCAACCAACACTAGTTGTAATCGTTGGACATAACAATGAACATAGTAAGCATAAGGACAGTCCTTTAAAAATAGTGCTTGCAATTCATTCCATTCCCCTCTTATATTATTAGTTTCATTATAACTTTGACCGTGAATATTACAAACATCAATACGATGTCGAGAAAAGAAAGCACAAAACTCTCTTTTAAGATTCAATGCTGTAGTGTCTTTAACATGCACAAGATCAAAAAATCTTTTTTGTATAAGGCCACTTTTATCAACAAACCTCAAAACAAGAGCCATTTACTCTCTTTGTGATTCATCAAC
This sequence comes from Gleditsia sinensis, assembly GCA_037074535.1. NCBI lineage: Eukaryota > Viridiplantae > Streptophyta > Magnoliopsida > Fabales > Fabaceae > Gleditsia > Gleditsia sinensis. Next base: position 2,409,545 of record CM073472.1, read on the forward strand.
AATGATGCAAAATTTAGAATCTCCAATTTCTTTTGGGACGTGATCACAAACTTTACTTGAGAGGATATGCAAAATTTCTTTTTGAATTTTATGTGAAGTATACTTAGAATTATATGGTGCATTTTCTAACACAACATTTGTAACTTCATAATTAAATAATGATAAAAGTTTTATCATCTCAAGAAAGTTATCTCTATTTGTGGACTCTGGAGTTTCGTCGTGACCTTTGAAAGCACAAGATTGAAATGCTAACTAACGAGCTATAACAATAGAAGCCTTAAAGCATAATCTATTCTTCATAATTTGGTTTGAACTTTGCACATTAATGATATTGCTAATGTGCCTAAACTGATTTAATAAGTCTTCACAAGATTTCACTGCTTTATTATGTGATGAGCTAGGATCTCTTCTTATATGATTGAGAAAAGCACAAATTTTTCCATCATTGACTTTTTTCCAAGTTTAAAATTTTTTGATAGTAAAAGTATCTGATCTAGGACGTCCATTTAACTTTGAAGTAAAGAGAAAATAAGGTAAACAATAAGCGAAATTTGTAGTAGGAGAGTACTATAACCAAGAAGGAAAGATACTAAACCAATTATAGACAAATCTCCTTGGATTTTAACTCCAATAAGAGAATAACTTGCAAGTTTATGTTGGTATAGACCCAATTTTAAATAAACCCTTCGTACTTCATCTCTTTGATTAACAGAATATTGTCATATTTGAAGTCGTTGACCCAAGTCACGTACCAAATTATTAATATTAAATTCATTAGAAGTAACCTTCAAAATCTTAAAAGGTTGTTACTCACATTTAGATGTTGGAGCATTTTCAAGATTATTCTTTTCATGTAGTGCTATGCTACTTTCCTCTTTGTCATTAGCTTTTCTCTTAAAAAAAGAATCAATTTTTTTACTCTTCACCGTTATATAATTTCAAGATAGATTTATCATTTACAAAATAACTTAAAAATAATTTAGATAATTCAAATAATTATAAAACAGTTAATTTAAGATTCAATAGTCAAGACAACTAAAATTAAAAATATTTACAAGTTATATATAATGTTCCTTTAATTAGCAAATTAAAATTTCATTTCATCAAGTCAAGTGCCTCAATTTTAAGCAAATAAACTTGTAAATTTATTTGAGATAATTTTTTTCATACTTATTTAAGAGATGTGATATGAACTTTAAAATAAAAATAAAAATAATAAATTAACAACAATCAATAAAAAAATAATAATTAAAAAATAGGATAAATTTACATTACAAGAAAAGAAATACACCATATATATATATATATATATATATATATATATATATATATATGTATGTATATATGTATATTAGTCATTTGCATAACTTACTTCGTACCTCCAAAATCAATGGGTCCTCAATCACACTTTTTTTCCATTTTATATCTTTCTTTTTTTACTTTTTATTATTTATTCTCTATTTCTACTCTTCTGCCTGATGAAACAAAAGAAACCTCCAAAATCAATGGGTCTTTCAATCACATATTTTCTACATCTCCTTTTTTATTTTTTATTGTTTAATCTCTGACATATATATCTACTATTTTTCCTAATTTTTAATAAAACAAAAGGAAAGAAACTTACCTAAATTACATTATACGATGGTCGATGGGAAAGCCACAGCACACTACATACAGAAGACCAATTCTACGACAGCGAGCGACTAGACAGAAAGAAGGAAGACAAAATTAAATAAATAAAAAATTCTATGAATTCATTGAAAAAAATTATAATTTAGACTCACTTTAATTGAGCATTTTGGGCTTATGGCCTTTTGCATTTATTTATTTATTTTTTTGGGTTAGAGCTTCTTGAATTTATGCGTCCAACTTTTTGAATATACTTTAATTGAGCATTTTGGGCTCCTGGCCATTTGCATTTATTTATTTATTTTTTTGGGTTAGAGCTTCTTGAATTTATGCGTCCAGCTTTTTGAATATTTAATATATTATATGTATATATATATATAACTAAAATTTTGGGGGTATTTTAAACACATACATAAGGAAAAAAAAATTTTCTTGGGGGGGGGGGGTGGTTACCTTTCTCAGACTAAGGGAAGGTCCACTTGTGGGTTTCAGCCTTTCAAACTATAATTAGATGAATTCTTTTGACATTACAATATCATTTTATTTTGTATTTGAGACAATTCAGTTTTTATTTTTGGTGAAAAGAAAAAACCATAGACAGTATATATTTTCAACACCAAACCTAACATGAATGTCGTAGGAGATCGATATTAACCCATTAAATTACTTTTTTTTTTATAATTAATTCAAGCTGCATGATTTTGTTAATAGTTTATATTTATATTATAATTAACTATTGTTAATAATAGTATGACTCCACAAACAAAAATTAACAATAATGGGGAACATCTCCCCTTCATTTTCCGCATATCCCTTTTTGAGTAACAAAAAGCAAAACAAGAAATGGTGGGATTCAAAGACGATAATCATGGTTAATTTTTAATTAATTGTTCATTAATAATAATTTTGTTTATAATCCATATCATAAACTCGGCCTCTTAAATTATTTGTATGTTTCTTTTTTTGTGGTTTAATATCTGTTTAGTATTTGGCAGTGACATACACAGTCCCAATCTGTAGTTTTATTTATGTAGGAAATTAACTTGTTTGAGCTTGACATGCACACTGCACACGTCACAACGTAATTTCACAACTAGTCGAATAGATTAATCTACGTAATTATCGTGACTAATTAATAATACATGACAATATATTATATATTATGCTATGTTAAGGCAACTATTTAAAGGCACATACTAGGTTTAAAATAGTGAATATAATGTTTAATATATAACAAATACTAAATTATTTTTACTAAATTTGTTTGAATAAATTAGAGGTGTTTGATAAACAAATTTATTTGAGTAGTTTATAATTTTTTATTATACGCTATTTTAAGTAGCGTATAGCTTTTAACTTATAATTTTTATAATTTTATTTATTTTTTATCTTTATTATTTTATTCAAATTTCAACACTATCATATTCACAAGATTATATTATTTTTACTATGTTCGAGTAACATTCAAATTACATATCTCATGACGAACTTCTAAATATTGTTGATAGTGATACAAATAATGAAAATTTAGAGACATTTATTGAGATGAAAGAGATTCACGATAAAATTTTTAATTTATTGTAAAACTTTAGATGATATATTTATTTTGTATTTTTTAAAATTATATAATAAAATATGATTACTAACAAAAAATAATAAATTTTATATAAGTATATCTTTTTTATGTCATTTTATATTTACCGGCTAATTCAATAATTAATTTTACCAAACGCTTATAATTCAATAAATTAATTTAACAGTTTTCAATTAAAAATTAGTTTTTAAATTTTTAGTTAATTTTTAAATTTTCAACTAACTTATCAATTATTTTTGTCAACGTAACCTTAACGGCAACAAGTTACGAGTACATTAATGTTGATAGATATCAAATGATAATCAAAAGTGTTATTCCCTTCTTAAATCTTTAAGTTTATATATAATATAATTGAATTCATCTTTAAATTTACAACGACAATTAAATAATTATAAGAAAATATATAAGTTTTGATATTTTTCGAAAATATAAATATTAGGCTGTTAAATATATTTGGTAGGATCCCAATAGGCAGTTTTGATTGACTTGAAGGGTGGACCAATGAGGCGATAAGATTCTTTTTTTTTTTTCCCCTGATATTTTGGATATCTCAGAAGTTCACAGTCTGATCCAGATTCCGGTGGCTTCAAATGGATATCCATATCAGTTTGATTTTGGAAGTATTCGGGGGCATGCAAGAAACAGATCGATGCCGTTGCAAATTGCCGTGTAGATTCTGTAAATGACTCGATCAATTTCCCCCTTTAAGACATTATATCCAAATTGAACAATTTATTATATTACGATATTGATTAATTAATTCCTTTTTGCTTTTTGTTTTCAAGCTCACAGATAGATAGTCGGTATATTTGTTTATTTCATACGGGCAATTTATTTTTTCCCACGATAAGATAGATGAATACCAAAGTTATAATTATGTATATCTGCACCTATCATACAGGTAAGATAGATTAAAAGAACAACAATATTTAAAAAAAAAAGTCACTTAAACACATATAAAATTTTATTTGAATTCAAATGAATAATGAGTATATACCCACACAAATATAACTAAAATATCAGTTTGAATACCGTTGCTGTCAATTAATGAAATATCTTGCATTGATGACAACGATTGTTTTTTGTTTAACAACTTGATTACATTCTATCGGAATCTGGTGCATGTACATCAATTATGCGAGGTTCCTTTTCGTTTTTTTTTTGGGGCCAAATATTATGGGTGTTGGCCCATACTATTTTCAGCTTTTGTTTTTTGATCCACGTCGACCGCAGACATTGCATGTTACAAATCATTTATTTAGTATCATCTGACATCGTCTACTGCTACCCAACGGCTGAGGTCATACGGGGTGCTCGTTCTCCATGTTTTGGAATCCATTATTGTTTAAAAAATGAAGTTTAACTTTGTCATTTTTACCAAGGAGAAAAAAAACTATTATTATTATTATTATTATTCAAACAGACTAAATTATTTTAAGAAGAAGCAACATAAATATAAAAAAAATAAAGATAAAAGATTTTATTTAATAACTTAGGGAGGAATTATTGAAGCTGTAGCTGTAGATGTATGGAGATTTGTGGGAAGATTCTGATATTTTTAAAAGAAAGGTGCGTGATGGGAGGGACCTCCCCATATGCACAAGTTTGCGTAACAAAACAGAAGAGAATCTTTGAGAATCCTGATAACCCAACAAACGGTATTTGTGTGATTGCAGAATTCACACGAGACAAGTCAAACAAAAGCCACGTTATCGATCGTGTCACGTCCAACACAGCTTCAAGCCCAGTCAGTCCGCCCAGCGTCTCCCTCTAGCTCGTCCATAATTTTCACTTCCTCGTCCATCATGGGCTTACCGCCACCATCCTTCTTCCATCGATATATATATGCTATACTTTGCCGAATCTTCACCTCCTTGATCTGTAGATCTGTCAGATTCATTTCTTCATTTTTGTCCTTTTTTGCAAGCGGGGTTTCAATTGTCAATCTTCCCGACCCAGGCGGTGAACGTGCTGCTGGGCCACTCGTTGGGAATCTTTCTATATTATTAACCTTCCACTTCTTAACAACCCCTCAGAGAATTAATCCAAATAAACCAATTATCACTTGTTATTATAACTAACAAAATTAAATACACACAAGGTACGAGCTTGTTAGACGCCATAACAGAATACATTTATTTATGTACTTTTATTTAACAATTTAAAATTTTGAATTAAAATAATTTTTGACATAATATGAAAGTTTACATAATTTAAAAAGTCAAATTTTTTCGGGGCCAAAAAGGACAAAAAGAGAAGGTGGGTGGTGTGAGTGTTTAGAAGAGTACGAAGGAGGAATACAAAACGAAATTGAATTACTAAGTTGTTCGGATGTTTTGGGGTGAAAATTGGTTATCTGCTCAAACGGGGTTCCTTACTGTCCAATTATTCCCTTCCGCCAAACTCCAAATATACTCGAGATATTTAATTCCTTTAGCATTTTGGCATGTGCGGGAAACGACAAACAACCCTTGTCCAAACACCCATCTAACCTTCAACGTGTCCTCATTTTGGTACGACCATGTTAATCAATTTCTAGATGCACCTTAAATTCTTAGTTTAGCTTTTACCGCAAATCCAAACTATGTCAATTGAACAAGTCATACGTGTTTACAATTTTCCGGATCCAAATGTCTTGGTATATGTTGAATGAATCTCGTTTAAACTATTTGTAAATGTGTTTCACCGTGTGATCTCATGCTTAGTAGGATGCATATATTTATTTATTTGGTTAATCTCCGAGGAGTTACTTAATTAATACTTGATATGCTGATTTATTTCTTGAAATCTTCAATTTGATGTTCACGGACCATATCACTATTAATTACTATTTCCCATAAATATTAATTTGATGCGTGTATCACTTGAAGTTAAATTCATCTCATACTTTATTTGATATAATTAATCTCTTGTCTTCTCTTCAATTATTATCCTTGGCACTCTCAAAATGTTATCGCATTCCTGTGGTTGGAACCGTAGTGCATATTTATGCAATCAAATACTGAAAGCAGCATATTTGAATTACGACCCAGGAGAAAGCGACTCTCATATATTTGCGATATTCAATCGGCTTCATTAACAGCCATGGCTGCATTTGGCCTCTTAATTTGGTTGCTTCAACCCTCACCCGTACAGCTTTAATGAAATTTTAAGTAAGCATAAGTATTATTGTTGGATTTTTTTATTATAATATTTGGCTAATAATTAAAATAGGATATGGGAGTGGATATTACATAAAGTAATTCTGGCAATAATAATTAAAAAAAGTTATAGCAGATCTTTGTCAATAAAATATAGGAGATTTTCAATTCACCCATGTTAAAATGTTAGTGTATATTATTGAAAAGAACGAAAAACACGAGGTGCTGCAGCAGGGTATCTTTGTGAGGAGCCCATTATGTCCAGCGACCCCTTTAGTAAGCCTTTATCGGTAAAAAAATCATTAGTAATTCTGAGAATAAAGAAGCCTAATAGCTTGATCTGTTTACATTCTTAATCTTCAAGAAATCTGTCAGTTTCTTATCCTCATAATAAAATACCATCACGAACTAAATGACATTCTTTACAATAAAATCATTCTGCATGTTCAATGGTACGATTAAAATATAAAAGACTTAAGTTAAAATTTAAAAAAAAAACTGTAAGTAAATTTAATTTATAAAAAATGGATAAAATTAATTTAATTACATATGAACGTATAAAAATATATTAAAATAAGTTTTGAAAATATATTAATATATTTATTAATGAAGCCTTTTTAATAAATAAATAATGGAAAGAAAGTTATGTTGGAACGGAAACGGAGGTGACGGGGGGCCGTCGTAGTGACTAGTGGCGGCGACTGACTAGGCAAGGGGAAAAATTATTGATACGAATTACAAAAAGTCATCCTGCTGCGGGCCATATATAATTTTTTATTAAAAAGAGCGCAAGTTGCTGTCTCCCACCCAATTAAGGCAATGGCCAGAGACGGAAAACGTGGCACATCCTCATTCGCAAATAGTTTCAACAACGAATGATATTTATTTTCCTTACTTCAGAAGTATTACGCTAACCCGAGACGGAAAACGTGGCACATCCTCATTCGTGAATAGTTTCAACACAAACGTTATTTACTTCAGAAACATACGCTCGGGCCCCCCCGCGTGAATAACGATGATAAACTCACAAGATTTTTTTCCCCCTTCCCCAGAAGTGGATTTAGTTAGTGTGTGTTTGAATTGACTTTTTTCTCAACGTAAATATGATTTTGGGACAATTTGCAGAAGTAATATTTTGTTGTTTCTGACAAAATCTCAGTGGAAACGGACTTTTGAAGCTTTCCACCGTCAATCCAAACACACCTTTAGAAGCGAAAGTGAAAGAATAAAATATGAGTTTAAATTTTAGAAGTTTAATTATTCGTTTGCTTTTTATAGTTTTGATATTTTAAATTAATTTAAAATTTTATAATTTTAATTTTTTTAATCAAATTTCTATTATTAAGTTATTCTTAAGAAATGTGACATTAAATATATTAATATACATATATATTTAAATCTTAATTACTAAAAAATAGTGATTTACATTTATTTTATTAATTTAACGTAAGTTAATAGATTTTTAATAATTATATAATAATATAACTTAATTAAAAAAAGTATTTTAAATTATAAAATTTATTTAAAAATTAATCAAATTTTAAAAAAATGAATAAATAGTTAAACTAACTTTAAAACCCTAAATCAGAGAAGCCATAAGCTAACAAAGGGCCGTGGCTAAAGTGGCACGGACAAACTTCTTTGGCACGCGTAGAACTTCTGACTCAATTTTTTTTTTTTTTTTTAATACACGAGGGAGTAAAAAGTTAAATTTATAAATTCTTATTAACTACTTAAATCCCTGGTCTCTAAATTACACTTTAATGAGTTACTGGTGGCCCAATTTTACATGTGCCGAAGACAATTGGCGTCCCAATCCACATGCTCTAACTACATTTGCGATCATCTCCTGCATCGTCACCTAGTCATGCTTTCCTACACGCTACTCTAAAGCATGCTATAATGCTACTAACTCATAAAAATTATTAATAAATTAACCCCACAGATGATATTATTTCCTACCTATTTTACCCTCGTTGTTTTAATAATCGTATCCAATACAACCCCCCACCCCTTTTGCCTTTATAAGGTCCCACATTCATCCCCCCCCATTTCCCATCCCTCTCTCACCTTCTTCGACAGTTTCTCTCCCAAATTCACATCAAATGGCTTCGTTTAGATCGCCCCCGGCCATGATCGTCCTCGTCTTCATGGTCTTCACCCTGTCATCAGCCTTGGACTTGTCCATCATCAACTACGATACAACTCACGGCCACAAGTCCACCTGGAGGACGGATGAGGAGGTCATGACCATTTACGAGCACTGGCTTGTAAAGCATGGCAAAGCCTACAACGCTTTGGGAGAGAAAGAGAAGAGGTTTGAGATCTTCAAGGACAACCTCAGGTTCATCGATGAGCACAACGCTGAGAATCGGACCTATAAGGTTGGGTTGAACCGGTTCGCGGATCTAACCAACGAGGAGTACCGAGCCAGGTACCTGGGAACCAGGGTTGATCCGAAGAGGAGGATTGCTAAGACCAGAAGCAACCGTTACGCTCCACTTGTCGGCGACAAATTACCGGAATCTGTAGATTGGAGGAAGGAAGGTGCCGTCGTCCCAGTCAAAGACCAAGGAAGTTGCGGTCAGTACTATATCTCGACCTTTTTTTTTTTTTTTTTTTTTTAATAATGAAACTATTTCTTTATCACTGATTAATTGAATTTTTATTTTATTTTGAAATTAAGTTTCTGTCAGTATATATATTGCTGAGCTGTATTAAGCTGATTGATGGTGAGTGCTATTTTGTATTTGCAGTCTTACCTATAGTTAAAGCTTTACTATTGCGGGCCCCATACACCTAGGACCATTTCTTATAAACTTATAATATTTGGAAATAAAATAAAGTTTTTTTGTTTTGTTTTGGAGAGCTCTTTTTACGGAATTCTATTTTTCAATGAAAACATCTTTTTTTAGAAAAAGAATAAAAAAAACTACTGGTGATTGTTGATACTTGGTAGTTTAATTTCGTTGAGTGACGATAGTGCAAAAATCGTGTGATTGAAAAACACACTTGCTCAATTTACTCCAATGACAACAATTTATAAATTGTTAAATGTTATATAGTTCCAGAAATTTTGTAAAGAGATGATCTTTTTCCCTGATAGAGTGATGATATTGTTTAAAAAGTGAAGAGATTACGGGTCTCTCTTTCTAAGCTAGCTTTAACTTAAGTTCGGACCTTTACCTTATCATTTTCGACGGAAGGAGCAGAGTCTCATCCTAAGAAATTATCGTACGTCTTCCTCTAGTTCACAGACAGATGCATCCATCCCGCTTTGAGAGTCAGGAATATTTTCCGTAGTTGCTAATTTGTCTTTTGGCAAATATAACAAAGAAAGTTTTCGTTATTTAATTAATCTGATAGATTCTTTACGTTTATGTTTTTCCTTCTTGATTGAATTTGATTAGACATCTCGGAATCGAAAAAGTATCGAATTTAATAAACCTTCAGGAAAAAAAAAATTAGGTGTTTTTTTGGGACAAACAGAAGGTAGGGTTGAAAACTTAGTAGAAAATTGGGCGTGGCCGACCTTAAGGGTCCATGATCGTCAGGCTTCTGGATGTGGGCACACTGAGATTGAATGACAAAAGCACCTAGATATTTTAGGTCCAAGGCTCACTATCATAGATCTGCACTTTTCGGCTAGATTCATACGTATTCCTTAATTAATATTGGTCTTTTATATGACTTTTTTTTTTAATACTAAAAAAGATACTATTTGTTATTAAAAATAGTCATTTGCATGTTTAAATATAAATTCCTGTAATTACAGTTAGTAGTTTACAAGAGTAAGGGCAGGAAAGATCTTGTATTCCTAATCCTACGGATTCTGGCTTTCTTGCAGTCGTCTAACCTAAAGAGTCTCTTTTGTATGACGCACTTGACATATATGTTAAGGTTGGGTTATTAACTTATTCAGTAAATTCTTTTATGAAGGGAGCTGCTGGGCATTTTCAACAGTCGCTGCAGTGGAAGGAATTAATAAGATAGTGACTGGAGATCTAATTTCACTATCAGAGCAAGAGCTGGTGGACTGTGATACATCTTATAACGAAGGATGTAATGGTGGACTCATGGACTACGGCTTTGAGTTCATCATCAATAATGGTGGCATTGACACCGAAGACGATTACCCCTACCGTGCTATTGATGGTAGATGTGACCAATACAGGGTTAGTCTTTCTTCTTTTACTTTTTTTTTTAAAAAAGGCTTGTGGAAAATAGTTAACACTTTAATAATAATTAATTTTGTTCTGCTTCTCCGCAGAAAAATGCTAAAGTCGTTACAATTGATAAATACGAGGATGTTCCTCCCAATGACGAGGGGGCATTGAAAAAGGCTATTGCAAGTCAGCCAGTGAGCGTTGCCATTGAAGGTGGTGGCAGGGAATTCCAGTTATATATATCCGTAAGTTTCTCACTCGTTTCTTTTTCCACGTAGTAGGCATAGAAGGTTTAGACAAGACAAGTGTCAACATTAGTAACGTATCAACGCATTTATCATATATTTTCATTCCTTCTCCTTCTATTCTTTCTATTTTTTTTGGTACCAAGACACCAAAAATTAGCATGCATAATTATCTATCAGAAATGATTTTGCTATGCCAACCCCCGAGGTATTTGCTCCTGATGCTATTTGAAGAAGCTTATTTAAGAGGTTGTTTTAGGACGATAATTACTACTTGCTATCCAATTACTGCCTGAACTTTCTTATTTCAATTTTGTCAGGGTATATTTACGGGAAGATGTGGGACAGCATTAGACCACGGTGTTACTGCTGTCGGTTATGGTTCAGAAAATGGTGTTGATTATTGGATTGTGAAGAATTCATGGGGTGCGAGCTGGGGAGAGGAAGGCTATGTCAGAATGGAACGTAATCTGGGCACAAGCAATACTGGAAAATGTGGAATTGCGATGCAGTCTTCCTATCCCATCAAGAAAGGGGCAAATCCCCCCAACCCTGGACCATCTCCCCCTTCACCTGTGAAGCCACCAACTGTTTGTGATAATTACTATAGCTGTGCTGAGAGCACTACTTGCTGCTGCGTATACGAGTATGGTAAGTATTGCTTTTCGTGGGGATGCTGTCCTCTTGAGTCTGCCACTTGCTGTGAAGATCACTACAGTTGCTGCCCTCACGACTATCCCGTCTGTAACGTTGAGGCAGGGACCTGTCACCTGGTAAGACCATCTAGTCGCTTATTAACAGGCATTACAAACTAGTTTACACAGGGCATCGTGCCATTAGGAAAACTAATCCTTGGTTGATGATGTTCCTTGCTTTCTCAAGATTTTGATAATAACTTAACTGAATTTCTGTCCACCACAGAGCAAGGACAATCCATTTGGAGTGAAGGCAATGAGGCGAACTCCAGCTAAACCCTATTGGGCTTTTGGAGGTGAGAACAAGTTAAGCAGTGCTTGAGTGAATGTGTAGATATAGAAGCAGTGGATGAGCAAGTCAAGGGAGGACGAAACAGTATAACAGGACTCGATATTCTTTTCCTTGATTTCATCATACTGCACATAAACATATTAATCTCTGCCATTGGGACTCCAACAGATAAATGGTCTGTAAAATTTAAGTCAAATATAGACTTTGTACATAGCGCTCTATTTATGTATTGCTGTATTCAAGTGAGGAACAAATTGATTATTATCAGATTCGAACTTCTGTAGTTCCTGTAATAATTTAATATTGTGTTGGATTGCTGGAATGAATTTCATATTTATTCACATGCTGCTTTCTCCGTCATTTACCGTATTTAATATCTATCTTTCGTGCCCCCTTAAATCAATGATGTTTAAAACGAAGAATGTTGTATTGCTTTTTCTCATTGTTCAACGTTAGCCATCAGAATTAAGTTTTAAACAAACAAGGTAATAAGGATAATTACAATGACATTCTGTTTATTAAGATTGCGGGCAGCGTCAACGAGAGAGGATTATCCCGACGGTAAACTTTACCCAAAAGAGTCCTGTCCGCAGTATAAAAGATGTCAAGATTTGTGACTTGGGTAGAGATTTACCAAAGAGAATCTGTAGGAGATATTTTCTTTTCCTATTTGCAAAAATAGTGCTCATGGTATTGAATTTTACAGATGCAGCAAATATAATTGAGGATGTTCAAAGTCACCAATTAAGTGTAATTTAGCGAGAAGCGGTATAAATAATTAAGAAGAGGTTACATGTGTATACTATCGTTAAGTCATGAAAGTCATTTTAGATGTATCCGTACAATCAATTTTTATACGAAACAATAAATTATGTTTCTGAATATAACATAAGCCGACAGCATGCCTTCCAAATTGAAGTTTCAATATTTACTATAATTTTCAGAATTTGAAAAATGGGAAATGAAAATGTAAAATATTCTAGTTTGAATTTGATCAGGAACATTGCTAATAAATGTCTGCAATTTATATATTTTGTGATTATGGTACTTTTTCCTTTCGAAGAAGCGGGTGATAGATTTGGATTGAAACTAAAAATAATTGCATAGGGGATGGACTATCTTGGGATTGATCTGAGCTGTGCTGTGGGATCTCTACGCCATGGCGAGTTCCCTGACAAGGACTGTCTCCTACCTCTCATTTCCAAATTCCTTGGCTATGCCATCGTCGCTGCTTCCACCACCGTCAAACTCCCCCAGGCATGTTCTTCCCTCTTCTTAATTCCACCTCGGCATATATCCGACTTATCATTATTCTTCTCTCTTTCCTCGTTTTTGGACTAATTAGAAATCCTAAACCTCCATTTCTTTTATGCCACCAACTACGCTCACAGCTAGCAATTATGATTATTTGTTCAGATAATTCAGTAGATCTGTTAATCCTACCATACGTTTCTGAAATTTAAATCCTTGAAATTGCTCTATTTTGATTTATTATACATTATTCCTATTTTATCCGCAGTCTTTATTCTTAAAATTACTGCAGCTGACGATTATATTAGGTTTCTTGAGTAGCTGTTGCTTTAACATGTCCAGTGTCTTCAACAAGAGTTTCATCCGTCATCGACATTATAATGTTAATCTTCTGATCCGCAGATCTTAAAAATTTTGAAACACAAAAGCGTGAGAGGCCTTAGCATGATATCCTTTGAGCTTGAAGTTGTCGGCTATACCATTGCACTAGCTTACTGTCTTCACAAAGGGCTTCCATTTTCAGCTTATGGGGAACTATTTTTTCTGTTAATCCAAGGTGCATTAAGAGTTTGTACATTTTTATTTTGTTGCTTTTCAGTTTTTATTCTTTTTCCTCTTTCATTGCATTCTCATATATATTATACTTATACACGTTGTTGGTCTGCTAGATACTGACCTTTAAGCAAGCTCAGGGTCAGGGAAGGTTCCAAGATTTAACATAGTTGTTTCCTCATGGTGCCCTGTTGCAATAAGGGCTCCTTGAGCCATGGTGCGTGGCGTGTGGCAATATTGAAGTGCAGTGCACATAATGATATAATTCAAAATAAATATAAAATACAAATAAAATAACACACATATGTGTGTATTCATAAATACATATACATGTATTTATGTGTGTGTGTATATATATATATATATATATATATATTCAGCTCATATTTAAAATACAGCTTATAACTCCAACAATCATCCAAAATCCAAATGTATCAAGCATAAATTATATAAAGATGTAGAGGGAGTTCTAGTATGTGATGCTATGCTGCCTTTTCCAACGCTTTCTTTCTAAATCCTATTACTTTCAACTTTAACTAATTGTTTAACTTGCTCTTTTGATATTTCTGGTCCATTGAGAGTTTTTGAAATTTGACCATGTTTTTGATAATATAAGCATTATGGTAGGTAAACTATCAACTTTACTATATATATTTACACTTTGACATAAACTACCATATCAGCTGAATTAAATTGATGTCATATAATTCTTTGACAAGCTCAATTAAATATAAGCATTATTATTAAATTGAATTCATATAATTCTTTGGCCAGCTAAATTGAATATAAGCATTATGCATAAGTATATACTAAATTTCTTGCAGCTGAGTCACCAATAGTGAGCTTAGGTATTTGTTTAACAATTGCTAACAACTAATGAATAATGATCAGTGATTGCATGCATGCTGTGCTATTCTCTAGAATTTTTTCAGACACTTGGGTTGCACACTGGCCAGACCCAATTCTAACATATGTGGAGGATGGGAAGTAAGAAACAAATAGGGAGAGATAGAACTTAGGATAACAAAGAGGGAGATGGAACCATGAAATCAAAGAAGGGAGAGAGAGATACAGCAGCACTGAAGAAGAAGAAGAATGGAGAAGAAACAAACCTAATGCATGAAGGCTGCGAGCCTTTGAGAGATTGAAGTGTGTGAACAGGGATTAAAAAACCCTTGATGTGCAAATTGCCCATGTGACACATGGCACATGTGGTGCATGCCATGTGCTATGTCCCATGGGGCATTATGGCACGCTCCATGATGCACCAAATGATATGGGCAATGCCACAGCCTTAACCAAACAGTGTTTGGTTGGTGTTTCCTTGGTTAATCTTTAGGCTTAAATGGTTCCCACAAATTCTTTGTTTTTGTCAACCAAAGTTTGGGTTTGAGAAGAGTACATATGCCTCTAATCAGAAGTTTTAAATTGTGGCCTTGCCTCCATGTTATCCATCCCTGCTTGCAGTTGACATTCAATGTTTTGTAACAGGTGCTTGAGCAAGTTTCACTGTCTGAGTCTAACAGCTAGTAAATTAGACAATTGGATAAATAAAGCCATCATTTTGCTTTTTGAATAGGTTTTTCGGCATGATTTTGTTCATGATTTTGACTAATGTTACACATTGATATCTTATTTTTTGAAACTCGTACTTGAACAAGCACTTTAGGCTTGGTATGATCCATGGGATTTGTTCTTGCAATTTGGACTGCTCTCTTTTGCTATGAATAGCCACCTTGTGCTGTTACATTCTCAAAGGTATCTGACATGCAGAATTCTCTTTTTGTCTGATACAGCTATAGTTTTGGTTGCTATAATCTACTATTATTCTCAACCTTTGGGTACCAAAACATGGATTCGGGCATTACTGTATCCTACTTGCTTGCAGAAGCATCAAGTTTTTATCCCTTTATTCTGCAAGACAAATGAATATGCTCGACCATTTCCTTGATTTTTTGTTTTCAGATATTGTGCTCTCACACCCACTATTTTAGCTGGTCAAATTGAACCTCTCCTCTTTGAAGCTCTGTATGTGAGTAACAACTTCTATGTTCAATATGCATTGAACTTGTGTTGATGAGTTTTTTTACATTTAAAATTTTTTGTGCTCCCCTTTGTTATATTCATGGCAGTTCATCCTTTGTTTATCAATGTCCAATTTTTCCTGATGTTGATATGATCTGTTGCAGGCTTCCCAGCATGCAATTTTTCTCTTTGCCAGGGTCCCACAAATATGGAAAAACTTTTATGTAAGTGAGAACAAAAAGGCTTGTCTTGTGTTCCTTTTAAATTGGAGAAAAAATCTGGTTGTTATAATATCTCTCAACTTAGTTGTATTACTTGCATTTACAACTTTTGGTTCTCCAGTTGCCTAGGCTTTTTATTTCCTTCTTGGTGATAAAAATGAATGCCTTCATTTTGGGACTCCATGATAATTAGCTTTAAGCTTAGTCTAACCACATGAAAGGAACTTGGTTTCTTAATAGACCACAGTCTTGAATGTATATTATCAATCTACCTGTTCTTTAAGGTTGACTAGGAGTATGGTGCTCTTGTGTGTAATGAAAGGCTAGGATATTTTCAACACTATTGAAGTGTTTATGATGAGTTTTGCACCTTAAGCATGTACATTCATTATAATTTTATTATTTATAGCTAAAATATTTTTAAGTTAATCAAGCACATTGACCATTTGTTTCACTATTTTTTTCCATGGCCTGAGCAGAATAAAAGTACAGGGGAGCTCAGCTTTTTGACATGTTTCATGAATTTTGGAGGTTCAATGGGTAAGTATGTGTTATTTTAATGGGATTTGGGTTACAGTTTGAGTGAGTGTTTGCGTTTTGCATACTAATGTTTATGTATCTATTGGTTGTAGTTAGAGTATTCACCAGCATTCAAGAAAATGCACCAAAAAACGGTATCCTTGCTTATTAATTATCATCACCGTAGTCATTATCTTCTTTGTGTCATCATCATCAATGATTTTTAAATCAGTTTTTGGTATTATAATAATTCTTGTGTGTCATGAGAAGGTTACTTTTTGCAGCCAAAGGTGACATATTGCATGTTTTTATGCTTTCGTTTACCTGTCTGAACGTTGTTTTGTTATGTACACTCATACTAATGAATGCTCGATGTAGATTGGCAACTTTTCAGTTAGGCTGTGGCGAAAGCTTTGTTTCTGTTTCTCCACAGATTCTAAATTCCTAGTTTTCTTTTTCAGTGGGTTTTTGGTTGAAAACCACTTCCATGATGTTTTTTCTTCTGTTATTTTGCCAACGAAGTTGAAAGCAATACAAGTGAACGTGTTTTTCTAAGTTTTTAATAATCTACGTGGAATCAATTTCTTTAGGTTTGTATCTGCTTATGCCTCGTGCATTTTTTAGCTGAATTTTGAAAAACCTGTCTTTCTTCTCCTCAAGTTGCTACTTTTATTCTGATTCTATGTCCATTTCAATGCTTCATAGACTTCTTTATACATGTTACCAGTTCTGCATAAGGCACATTGATATGAATCATGATGGCTTCCTTGATTCTTTTCAAGTCATAATGGGCTCTGTAATTGGTGTTGTAACAAATTTCACCATCTTGAGTCAGATAGTAATGTACCAAAGGCCTCGGGCTGGTAAAGAGAAGAAAATGAAGTAGAAGAACTAGACAAGGTAATGCATAACTTTATGCTAGAGTATAATTCTCGAGGTGCTGCTGCATACAGGCAGTTGGCAACATTTCGTCAGTCCCTGAATTGATTAATCTTCAAGCAAGCCTTATTTCAAGTATTAACTGCTGATCTATTCATACCAAAAACTTCTCAATACTATTGTCTTAACTATACAAGACTGTTTATCTCTCAAGAATTTAAAAGATTCTGGTTAGTTCTCTCTGAGAATTTTTTTTCTTTATTATGTTTGCAACGACTGTCTGGACACAGGTTCAAATTTTAATAAGAGTCTTTCTGTTTGTAAAAATAAGACTGCGTATATTTTCTTCTAACTCCACCAGATGAAAGTTTGGTGCAGTGGGCTGCTCATTTTATCATGCAAAGCATGGCTCTACCTTTTTTTTTTTTTTCGAAAAAACAGTAAGATGATTAAAAGTTCATCTCCTTGATGGTTGGCTATTTTGGTTGTTTTTGTTTTGGGGTCAATTTGTCCAAGTTTATATGTACTGATATTTATCATCCCCCCCCCCCCCCCCCCCCACCCCTTTTTGACACACTTATTGCATGCGGGATGCTCAGTCATGCGTCCAATGTCCGAACTGCATCCACTACATATTACCTTGGTGAATTTGGTTGGGCTTTAAATACAGCCCACCGTCTAACTACTGCCAAGGGCATATTTGTTCACTTTATTTTTTTTGCATCATTTACAACTTTATAATGCGGTGCCTTGTTAGCACTCTCATGGCAGTTTGTTATTTCTCGTGAGGTTGTCTTTGTTACACTACGCTTTTAATAATTGCGAAGTATGTTCTCTTGATCAGTTTTTAACTAAAGATCAAAAATAAAATTAAACGATAAAACAAAAGGCTCTTCGCCGTTCACCACTTGTGGGCCTTCTGTCGACAGCCGATATTAAAGATGAGTTTAATTTGTGAAATTTTTTTTATAAAAAAATTGATTTATTTTAAAAATTTTACTATTTAAAATATGTTTGTTTTGTGAACTTAAATTTTTTTATATTTATTTTTAAATTATAAAAATGTCTTTATTTATTTTTTAGAAACACTTAGAAAACATTTTTTTTTAAAATTTTATCATATACATTTTAAATCTTATTGTTTCTCTTCGTGATAAAACACAATTTTGATCAGTGAAGATTTTTAATTCATTTCATTACATTACATAGTTTTGATTTGTGAAATTTTTTAATTCATTTCATCACTTAGAAGTTTAAAAACCGAATTACAAATATTGCAAACAGTTTCTTTTTATCAGTATAGGATTTTTTTTTTCTATTTGAATTTAAGTTGTAAATTTCATGGTTTTTCAGGTATTACCTCTTTGTGATGTCCTAAAATAAAAGGTATTACCTCTTTGTTTTGTTTATCTAGAACTATTTTGTTCGTGTATTATTGATATATTTGTTGTTGTTGACCTATACGTGTGATGTATTCAAATTCATCCTAGAAAAAAAAATGAATTTTAATAATATTTTTAATCATTCAATTAAGTATTTAGTTTGTGTTCAGGTGTTTGATCCAAAAGAAAAATTCTTGTGTTTTTGGTTTTTAGCTAGGCAAGTTAATAAGTTGTTTTGCAAAATGAAAGTCACTGCTGTAACAGAAAATGCCAATCCCTTATGCAGAGTTTAGAGGTATCTTGTATTCTTAAGATTGGAGGGAAGAAGAAATGTGACCTCGCCATGCACCTCAATTAACTATCAACGAACCACAAATGATATATATCTTAGGGTGAAAGTGGGATCACGTAAGGTCATATCGTAAGCCGAGCCTAAACTCGGATGGAAATTCTTATTTTTATGAAAATTCAGGTACACGTACATGGTGAGCTTCCTAAAATTCGAATAGGCACACCTTCACAGTGACAAATCAGTGACCAGTCATATATTGATGTCATATCTACTACTTTATACCACTAATAAGAAAACTGGAAATTAACAAGTTAAAGAAAAAACAAAAACAAAAACAAAGAAAAAGAAGATAACATGATTCATGCATCAAACCAACAAAAGTCAAATAGAATCAAGCATATTTTCTATACGTATATTGAATCTGGCAACTCAAACCACGTTACAAAACAAGATCACCCCTCGCATAAGAATTGCAAACCTACACCAGTCGTTAAGCTGGTCCTGATTTGAGAAAGTACAATTCAGCAGTAACCTTCACTTGATTAAGATAAATATGAGAACGCACCTTGTGAGATCAGAAGATCATGTTCGACCAAGGGTATTCAATCTTAAAACACACTGAATTCATTGCTGCGAACAAGCTACACAATTAAGAGAGCTCCTCAAGGAACGCACACTAAAATCAAACAAATAAGAGTAGCACCAAAGATAAACTCAAGATTCAACTTAAAAGGCGAAAAACAGCACACGGCTTAAATTTAAAATTTCAATAGAAGTGAGAGAGAATCATGTGATGCATCACAAGATAATAAAAATGGTCAAAGACTAGCGTTTTATTCAACTTCTCTTGTCTAAGCATGCCGGGAACCACCGTTACCACCTGACCACCTTCTCAAAGTGCAAGCCATTAAACTCTTCCCGGACAAAAGTCCTAACCTTGATTTGAATGAAGTTGATCGACCAGCTCTGCTTGATGCAATGGTGGCTGACGTTGCTGTTTGGCTGGGGATTGAAGGAAATTCTAGGCCGTTATCTTGGGCTACCCCATCACATGCACTTGCGTCCTGATGTTCTGTTTCGCCAGCATCTAAATTAACAATAAGTGATCCCCTTCTTAACCTCAACCAATCTGCACCCTCAGAGGTCACACCCTTACACTTCCTAACCTTCACTTTCACCAAATTCGGGCACCCGGCTGCGAGCGCTTCCATACCATGATCAGAGACAGGGCAACTCTTAATACAAAGCTTTTTCAATGCTATACATTTCGCTGCAATGCACGATATCTCAGCATCACCAACTGTATCACTTCTACATAACGCTAATCGCTCTAGATTCTGGCAATTGCATGCCAACATTTCCAAACTCGCTTTAGTGGGATTGACACCAATAAGGACCAGTTCCTGAAGAAAAGGGCAACATTTAGCAACTGCTATTATACCTTCATCGCCTATACGGCTCGCCTTCCATCCGTCAATATGTAGTTTCCGTAAGAGCTTACGTCGTTCTGCAATTGCGACGAGTCCTAAATCTGTGCACTGCGGGGTCTTGACCAGATGCAAAACTTCCAAACTCGTACAATTCGAGATTGCCGCCAAGCCAATATCGCTAATACGGAGCCTATCAAGGTGGACTTCGACCAAACTTGGTACTTGATCAGCTAGGAGTTGAAAAAGTTTATCCCAATCGCCACGGCACCTGAAAATCTTCAAAGTCCTTAGATTCTTCGCGCCAAGAATAAGTGACCCGAAACATGGACCATTAAATAGCTCCTTTAAGCAAATTGTTTTGAGAGATGACGCTAAAACACCGGGTCCAATGGGCTCGGCCGCAGCTCCATCGGCAATTCCCCGGAGACGCTTCACAGATAGTTCTTCCATAGCCCCACAATAATGGAGCACAGCGTTCATCCCTTTGGCTCCGAAAGTGCAAGATGCACAGGAAAGTTTCTTCAAACCCTTGCAATTCTTGGCAAAGGCCTCCATGCCAGTATCCGTAAGTTGACGGCAGGCACGGAGTTTCAGGCGAGTCAGATTGGGGCATCGTTGAGAGATGAGGGTAAGCACTTCGTCTCCAATGCTTAAGGATCTGCGGTCGCATTTCAAAGCGAGTTTCGTGACTGAATCGAAACGAGACAAAAGAGAAGGGATAACCAAGAGAAGATCTGATTGAGCGTTGAGGGAGAGACGGTGACGACTCCGTCCCTCGATCTGGAGCCAACGCCGGCATACAAGGGAGCAGCGGTTGCGGTCGGAGGAGGTAAGTGACTGGAAAATGATAGCCAAGCACTCGTCGGGAAGATCAGAGATGTAGTCAGGGATGATGAGGTCGGGAGGGGGCTCGTGGTTGTGGTTGGGAAGCATGGGAGAAACGACGGACGTCGATGTGGAATTAGAGCGGTGGGTGGGATTGGTTTGGCTAGGGCAAGGGATTGCGGCCGTGGAAGCAGCGTGGCCCATGCCCATCCACGGAGATACTTTGAAATGAAGGGATAAGATTAGAAGCTTCGAACTTTAGCAATGATAGGGGCTACCTTGGGTTGGTGGAGCTGGAAGCCACTCAGAGCTAAGGGCGGTGGAGTTGCTGCTGCAATAGCCGAGTGTATGTTCTGGTTCGTCATCGGAAACGTTCATTTCCCTTGTCAGAGACGGACATGAAATCAGATTCCATTCGGGCTTTTCTGTGTTCCTTTTACCTTCGGGTTAGAAATTTAAAATTGAAACTGTAACTGAAACAGGAACAGAAACAGAAACATCCATGGAGGAGTAGGGCGTGGACAACCTTATGCCTTTAGCATGGACTCTCAATTGGATTCATTAAGCACTTTGGGTGCAGGCGAGTGTGCTATTTTTTAATATATAAAATAGAGATTGGGATGAGAAGAGGAAATTTGAATATTCAAGAATCAAGATGAAACATGTAAGAGGCTTCTAAATCCCGATAAATGTTTTTTTAATTAAACCCAAAAAAAAAAAACAAAAAAGGAATATGATGCAGCTGGATCCATGTATGGTATTTTATGGGAAGGTAAGATTGTTAGAACAACGCTGGTCATGGGAAAATTATTAAACTCGTGATACTTATAAGAAAGGCATTTTTTTGGGTGTGAAAAACATCTAATATCCTCTGTGGCTAAAAACGTATAAACAATGGATCGAGTTGTGAACGGTTGTTCAATTTTTAACGAGTACGAAGTCAAAATTGAAAAAAAGAAAATTTTCAACTTTATTCATTTTACATGAAAGAGAGAGAGTGAGAGACATCACTTCTTTTTCGGTGCATGACATCTTGCATTCTTACCTCTTAAGGAAAACTGCCAAATAAGAAAAATGTGTCATTATATATCTATCATATGGGTGTACTCGATTTGGTTGGATCAGTTTTTTTTTAATTTTGGTTTAGTTGAAATTTATATAAGCGTGAAACGGGTAAGAAATCGGTCCAATTTGATTCAATTTAACGATTCTTTTTTCTTTTTTCTTCTTCGGACTTTCTGAGTGTGCTTCTGCACTGTGGTTGCTTACAGTGCGACGCAGAACTTACCAAGGTCGAGAAGAACTGCGAGTTCGACAGCTGAGCAAAGGGCCGAGTAATAGTTGCCAGAGCGGCAGACCCAGCTGAGAAACGAAAGAGAGAGAAAAAAAGACGACAGAAGTAGTTCGCAAAGCATAAATTTCTGCAGTTGCTGTAGAAACTTTTATGCGAACATAAAAAACATCCGACACAAACATCACATGCGCAGCCTTCTGGATTCGGAGGGCTTGGACTTGAAGAAATGTGGGTGTATCAGAGTTGGTTAGAGTAGGCAAAACACCAGGAGAAGGTAAAAGTGAAGCAATATCTGAAGACGACTTTTGGAGAAGAGTCTCTTTGATGGCGAAAATGAGAGAGTCGGAATACATGGCAAGAGAAATAGTGAGGAGTATGCGCAGCATTCCTTTGAAAAAAAAGTATATTTAAGTCTGTGAATTTAATATTTTTTTTAATACAATCGTGATTTCGTTGGGGTCACCTGAATAAGCATTATTTCGTCAAAAATCAAAAGGGCCTGTCCTCTGAACTCTCCCATCCCTCTAGGCTAAAAACTGCGGACTTCGAAGAGGCACGAAGTGAAGAAATAATAAAAGACGTGACTAGACGTGGAGGAACAAAAAAGTGTGTAGGAGGCAAAGAAAAGTAATTAAAGTATTAAAAACAATAAAATATTATATTAATTAAAATAGTTAAAAAAAATTTCAATGAAAAATCTAATTGAATCAATCGATTTATTACGTAAAAAATTGATCTAAATTGTTTAAAATTACTTTTTTTCAATTTCTTTCAATTTTCAGATATCAAACAGTGCTTTAACTCAATGGGCCATTTGATCCAAAAACCCACCCGCTAAGTGGGCTTCTGGCATCGTCTCGTGTTCCCCAGTTCATCATATTCACATCACTTGTTTCCCTCGACCCGCAATAAACAAATGGCCGCTCCCCTACTTCTTCGACAGGTTCTGCTTCATCGCTTTCGGCTGCATAACTACCGACGTTTTGCCCCTGGAATCGCTGTGACGCCTCACCGCCTATTCTGCAGTGCTCCCACCAACCCTGACTCGGCAAAAGCAGATGACAAAGCAAGTTATGCTGGTGAAATCTTCAAGCTGCTAAGAGCTGAGGACCCCCCAATTTCCCCCCGCTCAAATGACCCCGAATTTCGGAAATGGAAGGATAAAGAGCAGGAGATCCTCAAGGACATTGAGCCTATCCGTATGCTAACCAAGGATATTCTCCACTCACGCAGGTCAGTTTCTGACACTCATTCGTTATCTGAATATTGTTACTTCTGTTTGTGCTCTACCTGTTCGTCATTTCATCCCTGAGAATATTCGGCACATCGTCGTATTTTCCAACAAAATAATTTCTAATTCATCTCCGAATGACAATGCATATCATGTAGATCATCTGAAGTCTTCATCTTTTGCAAAGATGAACAGATAGGACTAAGTACTTCTTATTTGTGCAAGTTCACGTCAAGCTTCCACTCGCCTCAGCTCAAATTTCTCCCCCCCCCCCCACCCTCCCTATTTATACTCCCGCTTTATGTGCCCAAATGGAGAACTAATTTTTTGTTCGGAGACTGCGTGGCATGAATTCCTGACTTTGTTATTAATACAGGATTTAGCTTCCAAGCAGGTGATAAGAAGACTCCAATGATTTCCTTAAACATCAACGCCTGACTGTAAAGAAAATCTCAAGACTGTTGTACGTAACATTGCACTGGGATTTTATCCGACTCATCATCCTTCTAACTTATAAGAATATACCTTTTCCTTTGTTGCTAATTTACGTTAAGAATTAGACTAAACTTAAGATAAGAGACAATTGACAAAAAGTTCTTGAAAGACAAGAGGAAACTTTTAGCTGGATTATATCCCGATTAATAATGTCTTGCCTATAGGCCTATAGGAGTGTACATAGTAAACTAAATACAATATATGTAAAGAAAATCAAAATCTCTTCAATCAAGATACTAATTGACAACCTTCTTGAAGTAAAATAAATAAAAAGGAAAGCCTTCATAATCAATCAATTATGGGATATTCCGTAATCTAGCAGATTGATTACGGTGAGCAAAATTATTATTTGGACAAACTTCAGCTTCAGCAGCTTCTAGAAACTGTGCTTGGTCTTGATGCTGCTTTTAGATCTTTTAAGTTCCACATCCTAGGCTTTATCAGTCAGGTCCATGTACCCTGCCGCTTGTTGATTCACAGTCAAAGTTCATTTGTTGCATATGCATTGTGTTTTATTTACATCAAGAGTGAGGATATAACAGGATGAAGTTATAATTTCAACCACGTTATAGTTCAAAAGCAGAGCAGAAGAAAACAAATGCAATCCTTTCAGTTATTAGTTGATTTTTTCTTTTGAGTGAATTCTCTTAATTAAACTATATGACACTCTTAATTTGCAGGTACATGAAATTGATTTGATGTACATAATGATTATATGTGTTGATTTGCAGTAATGTTAGATCTTATATTCTTCTGAATTTAACTAAAAGTAATTACTTGCCTAGTCACGCAAGCATGATGCAACTATAATTATTGACATTTTTTCACTCCTTATAATAATAAATCAGTACATCATTATTCTCCTGCTATTGTTTATACTCCTGTCTCCACTTTATAGATCTTGAGCCAAACTCCCATAGTTCCATTATGCAAAATTCAAAGCTCATATTCTCTTCTTGGCAAATGGCAATACCTTATGAGACCATATTGGTTCTTAAATTCCTTGGCAGGAAAGTAAACATCAGAGTACCATTTGCCTCTGAGCATTCTTGACTGAGAGATGGAGATCAATTAGCATACATTGGGGTACCTTATTGTGAGACTTAATTAAAGCATTGTTTAAGAGAAGAAAAAACAAAATCATGACTCTGCTTGTCTCAACAAAAGATCTAATAAATGAATAGGCAAGCATAATGGCATTGTGCAAGCTTCAAATCTCCCATGATATGCAAATTTTGTGATAAATTCTGTAATACCATTATTCATAGTGCTGCATTTTTGGAATATTGACTACTATAAAACCATCCTTTTTTTCACCTTATAAAATCTTCTTCTTGATCTTGAATTTTCTATGCCAGGTACATGGATGGAGAGCAACTGACAGTTGAGGATCAGAAAGTTGTGGTAGAGAAGCTTCTTGCTTACCATCCACATTCTGAAGATAAGATTGGATGTGGTCTGGAATCCATTATGGTAAGCTTTGGATTTGAATGATATGCTTACTTCTATGTGTAGGCCATCATTCATGCTGTAATAACAATGCAATTTTTTGTTGCTGTAGCTATTGGTTGCTTTACTAAGTCATATGTGTCTTTGTAACTCTTGAGTTGTGTTTGTCCTATGTTAAACATAACATACAATGACACTATCTATGGGATCCGCAATGTCATCTTGTAGATAAGTGAAAAAGTTTGAACTGCCAAATATTTTCAAAAAAATTTCATCCTCATACCATATTATTTGGAACACTGCAAGATCTCATGTTTCTTCCCCTTCTTATTTCAACATTTTTCACCTCAATTTTAATTCATATAGCAACTTCGAGGGGATCTCTAACACTCCTATAATGTGGCTTATGCACTACATCAATCTTGAGTAGTGGATAGTTTTATTTTGTCTCAGTATGGCCCAAGTATGATATATTGATATGATATTTTGAGCTATAATCTGTTGAAAATATTAATATCCAGTGCAAATGCTGTGATCATGTTGCGAGAATTAGCTCAACTAAGATGGAGTGCTTGCCTTTGTTTCTAATGACTCTAAAATAAAGGAATACTATATCTTATGAAATCTCTCTCTCTCTCTCTCTTTTTGAAATATATTTTGCTTGTTGCACTTCTGTCTTGTATGTCTAGAAGAATATACTTAATAATATTAAGTACAAAGCTACCACTTTATATGACCTTTAGTTTCAGTACAATGGCTTTTGGTGTGAACTGTGGACCGTGTGAAGTAAATAGTGCTGCTAGGCTATAATGTTTCATAAACCTGTCCTACTGTGTTTCCATGTAAAGTCATTGTTATTTCTTACTTAATCACTCTGGCAGTCAAAAGTCTGGCTTAATTCTATTAATGTCTGGAATCCTGCTGGTTTGGGCCTATCTGTACCACTAACTGGTCCATTTGTCCATGAGGAAAATTTTAAGTGCACAAATTATGGATGTGTAAAATTCTCTCAATGATTTGGTGCAGCCAGTCATTTAATTTTGTTTAACTTCATTGTATGTTGATAGCCTCAGTGAGATACTTCTAGAGATTTGTCACCATTAAGTGTTGTTTGCATGCTATAATTTTAGCTCAAGTCTTGCTTCAGCCAAACATTAGAAATAATAGATAGGATGCTTAAAGATGAATGTAAAATCAGTAACTCGCTTTGATCATGTATTACAATTTAACGAGCCAATGTAAGTGGCTATTTCTTCCTTCCTCCTCTTTGGTAGGACCAAACCAAAATTGTGCAAAATGCTAGTTGGCTCCTCTTGGCATTGGTATGTCCTTGTTGGAGCAACCTTTCTGGTTTTTTAGGGAAAAAACTAGATTCTTTAAACAGTTATACTTAGCCACCTAAGCCTTCAAAAAGATGGTACACATAATTTTAGAAAAAATTAAAAATTTCCATATTGATATACTGCGCATTTTTCACTGTTCTATAACTCTGGTTCTTCCCGAAATGTATTGTCATCAATCAAGGATTTTATTTTCTTCAGCAATGTTAATGCTGTCTTGGGCAGCAATTATCTTCTTTGTTGTCTAGGTTACCACACCTATCACATCAAATGCATTGATAGATTGTGCTGCTTATAAATATATTGTTTAGAGAGAAATATATTTACTGGAACGGTATGAATATGTAGTTATTCTTGCTTACATATAACTTAAGTCATACTTGGGTTACCATTTGCATTTTGTTGATTAAATCACATTTATGCTAATTGGTATGAAGACATGAGAGTAAGTGAATGTTCTTGCTCTGATGATACTCAATTTGTATACGTGTAGGTACTTCAGAATTCTGAGTCACTTTATCCTTCACTGTTTGAATCTTCTTAATTTGCTTTTCGTTGCAGACCTTCTATTCTTATTTCCTTTCTAGTGAAGTTTGATAACTAACAGAGTTCTTGATATATACATGATTCTGATGGGATGCTCTCGGCGTTCTTTCACGCACTAAAAGCAAAAAGTAGTTCTTTGTTTTTCAAATAGCATCTCTTTGTTTTCCAGCTCTTTTTTTTTTTTGGTAAATGACCTGCTCTAGTTCTATTCCAAAGTAGGCAGCAAGTGCAGACTGCAGACTATTTGACTTCGTGTCTTGTAGGTTGATCGTCATCCCCAATTTCGCTGCTCAAGGTGTCTTTTTGTTGTAAGAACTGATGGTGGCTGGATCGACTTCTCTTATCAGAAGTGCCTTCGTGAATACATTAGAAATAAGTATCCAACTCATGCTGAAAGATTTATTCGAGAACATTTTAAGCGAGGGAGTGGTTAATATGTATGTATTGGGACTTGATGACGTAATTGGGTTTCTCAATCTATGATAATGTGACTACTTTTTCTTCCATTTTATTCTGTTGTTCTCCATTGTTCAGTGCTTTCTACCTAGTTCTACCGATTGTCAATGGTAGTAGATAACCATTGACTGGCAAATCAAGCTTTTCATGAAGGGAACATGGGTAATGATTGAAGTGAACTTCACTTTGTTGACTTGTGGAATGCTGTTTATTGGCGTTGCAGAAATTGGTGATTTGGTAACTAATAGACAATATGGAATGAAGTTTTATTAATCAATAACCTTCACTGTGGTAGAATATGTCCTCTAACAGCATTCTGTAATGAGCAGTCTCTTCAGCTTGGAAATTCTGACTACCTAGATCTTTGGAGGATGATTTCACCCAGAATATGGAAGAGGGGATAGCACGAATCTTGGAATTTCCGTGCCTAAGATTGGACTCATTCGGGGTTCTGATGAGTTATCCGGCAGTATTGGTCACGGGCCATGTTAGGAGTGGTTGAGGTTGGATAACTGTGAGTCAAGGGCTCAAGCTCAGCTGAGGCAGATGTACAACTAGGTTCAGTGGGGCTCTCTGCTAAAGTCAAAACGGCGAGAAGCTATGTTTGGCCTACTTTTAGATGTTTAGCTGAATGTGTTTCTAAATCTGGGGACATAATCATCTTTCTTTCTGTATGTTGGTTTAATTAGTCAAACCGTTATAGCAGTATCATCCACAAGCTTGAAGTAGCGACCTGTGACATTTTAAATCTTAAGAGTCGTCTATTTTTTATGTGTTATGACTTAATAAACAATTCGTCCCTCCCTCTTCCCAATTTACTATATACAGATATAGATTTGTCTTGTTCAGAAAAAGCGGTTGATACCATGATTATTATTGCCAAATGCCAAGAGCCTTTTTTTTTTTGGGGGGGGGGGGGGTTCAAAAGGTCACTATTTCATTCTTTAATTTGTGGTCAGTTACTCTTTCACTTTCTGGGCTGGGGTACTGGTTCTGAGGGGCTTTTCCTTTGCCCAATTTATTGATTATTAGTTCGAGAGTCTGCACGTTTCAAACTTACTGTTTTTATTCATGCTGTGGCTATTGCGCTAATCTCATCCTGGGTTCATATGGAAATGATAAAACATTAGACAATATTGGTTATCAAGTTGGAATGTCTTGTCTTGTTAGTTGTTGATGATAGGCACGAGTTGGATTGTTGGCGTTCAGAGGATTCGATTCTCATGCTTCAGTTCTCCATGTTTAATTCTGGTAGCCCAAAAAAATAAAAAGATAATTTCTATAAAATGGTTTATTCATGGTGAAAACAATGGTCAACCCCCCATTGTCATCATTACAGTTACGGGGTCTCTGGTAGAGTAGTTACAACTTACCAGCAATTATTTACAGTTTTGTAATTCTATGATTACGGGGAAAACATGATGATTAAGCTCTGACTATCAATTGTGGGGCCCCGTCTGAGTGCTCATCGACCCAGCTGGAAGAAGATCCATGTGGGCCAGCATTCCTGCTCCCCCCCACACCATTATGAGATTTCTTTTAGTACGGTTGGGCTTCAATGAGCGGATTTTGAAATCAAAGAAATTGGTGAAATTATCATGCAATATTATTAAGGAAAATTTGACCCCCAAGATAAATGAAACGATATAGCGTAGATCAAAAAAATATATAATTATTCAAAAGAATTAATTTATTTGAAGCTTTTTTGTTTGGGCAAATTTAGAAACGTTGAAAGTTGAAAAAAAAAACCAGAGGCATGGGACGCCGAACAAGTTCCAGTTTCACATACATCTTGAAGAGAGATCATGTAAATCTACCACATGGTACGTTTTGCAGAAAGGGTTTATGAGTCCCAATAAAGGGTTTTGCTTTCTTTCTCTGCCGTGTGATTGCAATGCAAGGAAATCGACCACTTTCTGATCCTTCAGAGAGTGGGCTCGTCTGACTTTGACCCAATTCGAGTGAGAGTTGCAGTTTTTCTTAGATCTGAGAGAAAAAGAGTAAAAATCATGCAGAAGTTTTATAAAAGTTTCTTAAAACTACGTTCTTTTTATTTTATTTTAGATTACATTAAATATTTTTTTTATTAACTTTTTCTTTCCACAAAGTTGGGCAGAGAATGTATGTGTGTAAAATAATTTTAAGTATGTACTAATTAAATAAAAAAATTTAAAAAAAAAAGGTTGATGCAATTGATTTAAAATAATAATAATAAAAGTCTTATGATGAGAAGCAATAATAATAATAAAAAAGGAGATTGATTTGGTGAGTGACTATAGTAAAACAGTAGGAAGCATAGGATGAGTTGGTGTTGGTAATGTGCTGGAAAGCAAGAACAGCCTCCACCATGGCACAACCACCACCACATCTACCATCACCGCCATCACTTCCCTCACCAGTTAACACCACCCTTTTTTGTGAGTCTTCTCTTTTTCTTTATCGTTCCACCCACCCAACTTGGTATCTTGGAGATTGAGCCCTTAAAAGAGTTGAAAAGAAAAAATGTAATTAAAAAGAAAAAAAAAACAACACATCATCGCAGAAAACTCTACACGCGTCTGTCTCAGTTGGCAGACTACACGTACGCCATGAAATTCCTGCGCATACACTAAAGCTTCTGCTTTGCCCATTTTCTTGCATGGCATCGCTAAGACAGTAGACGTTAGACCTCAGACGTGCTCTGCTTCTTCTGTCGTGATCATTATTGTAATATTGGCGCTCGCAGAGACATCTCTTTTTCGTACGAAAAAGAGGAATTGAGTTGTCCTTTGTTTTACATCCCACTAGTAAATTACGTTGCAGAGGGTTTGCTTCCAAAATTGTCATATTCTTGAAACCATAAAGAAATGATTCAGTATCGCAATATGAAATCCAAGTCTCTTTCTAAAATCTTCTCTGGACTTAATGCCTGACCTAAACTTAGCTGCTCTTCTTCAATACAGTACACACAATAATGATGTAGATTATTAGATGGTAGAAGGAATCCATTCTGTTCAGGAATATGCCACACACTCTTACCACTTATTGTTTGTGGGATAACTCTTCAATCTCTTCGTTTTTTGAGTTAAACGGAGCAGCGTACCTTGTTTCAATTCCCTCGAAAACAACAAATTATAATTCCCAGGTTGTAATATATTCATTGGCCACCCCAAAAACTAGTCCACAAAAATATATCAAACAATCATTCGAGATCTGTCATTCTTTTTGAGACAATGTAATTTAGTGTAAGATCTAATCTCAAATTTTGCCACACTTGTGGACAAACAACATTAGTTAATATTTATATATATGCCTCTATTATAAACCGGCCTTGCCTTCCATGGGTAGAGTTAACAGATCCAGTAGCGCAAGCTCATCCTGGAACTTCCAACCTCCTTATTGACCACCTCCACCTTATTTTTATTTGTTTATTTATCTGGATTCTGGAATCTCCATTTTGAAGGTGTTGTAGCCACGTCGAACCAAAAACATACTTCATTTTTCTTTTAAAAATGAGAAAACTGCTCCAGAATGGAGATTTTATTGTAAAACTAAAAGCAGACAGCCTTTGCTTTTATGTGTCGGGTAACTGTGCAGGAATTTTACTCCCGTCCGCGCCAAATCAAATCCCTCCCACAACCACAATTGCTCATTGTCTCTCTCTCTCTGATTAATGCCTGCTGCATATAGCTCTGCCAATCTCCGCGCAACGCTCAATGACTAGTCATCTATCCCTTCCCAACCCGCGAACAAAAGAGAAAAAAATAAATAAATAAATAAAAGACTAAAATAATTTTTTTTAATTTATTTAAATGCAATTCAAGCGAGGCTGTTGTCCAAATTAAAAAAAAAAAAAAATCATTTTGTGATTAAGTGATACACTTTTCATTTGAATATCAAGGATTGGAGATGCACGTACGGTACAATTGTCACGTGTCGAGTAATTGTGTTGCGACTGCGTGGTCCATGATTTAGGTCTTGAGAACAGGAGGCTCCATAAAATACTAGGACTCCCCCCAATAAGACACATCCTTTGGTTCACGGTCAATACACCCCATTCTCCCCCTTTCGCTCTCTCAACTCTCGTTCTCTTTCCCCAGGGAGGGAGCCGGAGAACTAGAGATTACAGACAAGAGACAATAGAGATGCCTCCTTCGGGGCATTTCACAAGTCTTCTTCTTCTCCCATCTATGACGAACTAAAATATTTTCACTTGTTCTT
Source organism: Gleditsia sinensis (assembly GCA_037074535.1). Classification (NCBI taxonomy): domain Eukaryota; kingdom Viridiplantae; phylum Streptophyta; class Magnoliopsida; order Fabales; family Fabaceae; genus Gleditsia; species Gleditsia sinensis. The sequence goes on from CM073472.1 coordinate 2,441,693, forward strand.
CTTCTCCGACGAAGATGGCTCATCATCATCAAGAAGACAATCCAAGATTCCATCTTGATGCTTTGTACTGTTCAGAAGAGCATTGGGAGGAAGAAGTCGGCCAGCACTATTGCCAACATGAATTAGAACTAGTAGATGACTGTTACCTTACTAATACTAGTCAAATAAACTCTCCCCTGGTCTTGCTAGAACAGGACCTGTTCTGGGATGATCAGGAGCTGACCTCTCTGCTCGCCAGAGAGCAACAAAACCAACTCCACACAAACCTACAAAGTGACCCGCTGCTGGCCGGAGGCCGCAGAGAAGGCGTAGAGTGGATTCTCAAAGTGAATGCTCACTACTCTTTCTCTGCTCTCACCGCTGTTCTTGCCGTCAACTACCTCGACAGGTTCCTGTTCAGCTTCCAACTTCAGAATGGGAAGCCATGGATGACCCAACTTGCTGCCGTCACCTGTCTCTCCCTCGCTGCCAAGGTGGAGGAGACCCAAGTGCCCCTTTTACTAGACCTCCAAGTATGCCTCATTCCTGTAACCTGCTCTCTGTTCATGGCTATGGGTCTCTGATAAATGTTCTCTTCACTGTGTAGGTGGAGGACAGTAGATACGTGTTCGAAGCCAAAACGATAAAAAGGATGGAGATTTTGGTACTTTCCACGCTTGGATGGAAGATGAATCCGGTAACCCCACTCTCGTTTCTTGATTATATCACACGAAGACTCGGGTTAAAGGACTATCTCGTCTGGGAGTTCCTGAGTAGGTGCGAAGGCATTCTTCTCTCCGTCATTGCGGGTAATTTCGCAATCATTTGGTTAATGATTAACAGGTAAAGAGAACATTTTACAGATTTCATTTTTGCTTGCAGATTCCAGGTTTACGGGTTATGTTCCGTCAGTGGTGGCGACTGCCACAATGATGCACGTTGTGAATAGTGTGGAAGCCAGCCTAGGAGATGAATACCAAAATCAGCTGAGGGGGATTCTTGGAATCGACAAGGTTACCATCCTTATTGCATTTCTGTCATTCTTGCCTATTTAATTTCTACGTTATTACTTAAAATCTGGATGGTATGTTTGTATACAGGACAAGGTAGAGGAATGCTACAAGCTGATATTGGAAAGTTGGTCCGGCTACCACGGCAGGCAAACCAAGAAACGCAATTTTGGTTGTGTTCCCGGTAGCCCCAATGGCGTGATGGATGCGTCATTTAGCTGTGATAGCTCGAACGACTCTTGGGCGGTAGCTGCTTCTGTTTCGTCTTCGCCGGAGCCTCTGTCCAAGAAGAGCAGAACTGGAGATCAGCTTCTACTAAACCATCCAAATTTAGATTTTCTCAGCATTCCTCGCTAGTTGCCCCCAGGCCTCTTCCTTCCTTGTGGATGGTCTTCCTATGTTTAATAACACGTATCTATCATTTTTCTCTTTTTGATGGGCAAGTTAAATTGCCAACCATCTCTGCGTAAAGTACTCGCCGACTTCAATTCGCAAGTCATAAATAGACCTTCCACAAAATCTGAGATTGGCGTGTAAATGATTGGGAGCACAGATTGTTGGCATTTTATCCGGAAGTAATTAAACAACATGAACATAGCATTGAATTGAAGAGTATTATTTTCTCTAACTAGATTTAAATCAAGCATGGTCATATACTCTCAAGATCCCAGAATAAACTGAATCTGATTATCATGATCACATAAGTTCTCTTAATTCATTTGGTCTTGTTCCTACTCCCTTTTTTATTTTCACATTTGGCCGAGGAATTGTTCGAATTCCTCTCAGAGGTGGAAGTAGATATGCACCATTAATATGTACGTGCTTCAGTTTCAAGTCGCTTTTCGTTTGAATGGGTTTTGCTGTGCTTCAACATTAATTATTGAATGTTAGATTCTGTACCCTCAGACATCATGGAATCCCTCTTGCGTTTGTAATGCGATGGGGCTAATAAAAGCAATTACAAAGAGCCATCCAGCTGGAAGGGATACCATCTTCTTGTGTTTTTTCCTTTTTTTTCTTTTTCTTTTTTTATTTAAAAAAAAATGTTCTTTTCCTTATTTCTTTTCGTTTTTGCATAAACCAAGGCGGACCTTTGTCTTTCTCTATGTATTTGATGTTCTTGGTGGTTCTGCAAGCACCCTAGAGCATTAATGAAACCAGTAAAGAAAACTATGTAAATAGTTCAATAAATTTCAAATACCTAATTACGAATTTAAAAAGAAAATAGTTAGTCGGTTCTCCTTGTGACATTTGAGGGGTAGATTAACATGTGTGTATTGTCTTATGCTCTTGAAAAAAATGAAGAGAAGATTTTTATGTTGAATGGGTCAATTAGCATCTACTGAAAGAAAAAAGACAAAGAAAATAGGAGGGCGGATTATCTTTTGCTTTTACCAAGTCTTAAAAAAATAAAGGTTGAGTTGGGGGTGGTATGTCAATGGCTTTGAAACTCAAAGTGGAAAATTCATTCAGACTTCATCCTTTATCGGAAGCACCGCACAAGATTGGATGAGCATCTCAATCAGACAGTGACGGCATAATATATCAAGCAATGAATTAGTTTTTTTGGACCAGCGAAATGTCAAAGTGTGAGTGCGATGATTCAAGCAGGGATTAAAGTTCGTGGCACTTCACTTCAAGAATTGCTTCATTTGAAGCTCTCTTATTGTGTGTTGAACTGCGTACTTTCTTTATGGGGGTGTTATGGTGTTAAAAAAAAGAGGTCTACTTATTAAACCATAGAAATGATTTATGCTTTTAAAGAATGATGCACCGTGAATGTCGGAGTTTTATTTTTATAAGGTTGGGCAACGTTGACCGTATTATATGATACGAATAGTGAGGGATTTGGTGCAGATCCTATAGTAAGATAGGTGGCATATCTCAATTCTCATGTGCATCCCACCGCAATAGTACCCGCACACCTTCTCCTTGACATTGCATATTGCCATAGTTTTGGGGTATGATACTCCAATCTATTACTGTCTAGCGTCACAAATGACACTCATATAGAAAAATAATAAAAGAGAATAATCCACAAGGAAAGCACATGAATATGCAAAATAAGCCCGAACACCAAAAAGAAGGAGCAAATTAGAGTATGTAAAAAAGATTATAGATGCAATTAGATGCACCACACCACATATAGCACACACACACACAGTCGGTAAAGGGAATTTAAAAAAATAAAGAAGAAGAAGAAGAAAAGTGAGGACTGTTGAAATTGGGGGACAATATTTATTGATTTTGTGGTGAGATGTCCTTGTTCTTTGCTTTAGGTGGATAGGAGGTAGAAACTGTAGTGCGTATTTCAAACCCAAAAAGAAAAAAAGTGAAAGTAGACAAATGATAGTATTTGGATTATTAGTCCAAGGAGAAGAAGCACTTGATTGATTAGAGAGGAAACTACCATTTTTGAACTGCGCAGGCTGGCTCGCCCTTTTGACCCGTTGAGCATTGAAGTCTTAATATCAGACTATGGGAACCATATTGGGTGCGCGCGGCCACTCCACAACTCAACTCTGCGTCTGCATTTTAATACGAATCACATCACGTGCCATCCTTATGCTTTCTGTCTTCACTTCCCCCCAATTTCCAGGCAATTTGCCTTTTTTATTTTTTACTGGAAAAAAAAAATCTGCTTGAGTTCTTCTTATTTAATAATATTTCATGTGACTTCATAATACAATTAACAAAGATTAAGACGTGGCTATAAAAGTTGTGTTCTCTACCCAACATAAACATGAATTTGGTAAAAGTGGAAAGAGCAAAAGAGATGGATTTCGGCGTCACTTTTTTTTTCCCCTCTCTAGTTTCTTTTAAAGAATAAATTTTAAACCCTCAAGTATGGGTTGTTGTTTTCCCATCTTTTCACTCCACTAAAGCTGTAAAGATTAGTACAATTCACATTTTGATAGTTGCTTCTTCTATTGCGGATTCTTTTATGCTTTCTCTCTTTTCGATTTCTTTCTTGCATTTTCTTCTTCTTTTTTTTGTATATATATAAGTATATAATATGCCATTCTTTCCACATTAGACAGACCCAATTTGATTTCGGACAAATTCAATTTTGATTCAAAGAAGTGCAAAAGGTAGATGGAAACCCGTAAAAGATATAAATAATGGAGGGGAATGGCTCAAGGACCGTGCTTATATATTAGACGCACAATGGGACCGTTATCAGCTCAATTCTGGCGGAAATTGAATGCAAAGCACATGCCAAGCTTACTTGCTGGTTTGGTGATTACAATTCACCCCAAACTTATTTTCCACCACCGCTCCTATTTGTGATTGGCAGTGCGTCAACAAGGGCCTTTCATGGAGAAATTGACAAGTTCACAGTCGCAGGCATCTCACAAGTCACAACTAATAAATTTGACTCGACCTTAACGTGGGGCGTATACATATAAATGTAATTCCTAGTTTATATTATCCGAGGACCAAGTATGATTGGGTATGGCCAAATAATTAAGAGCTATAATTGTAGGGAGGAATGGAAGGGGAAGTGAACTAGTGCTTGTGGAATTAGATCACAAGGTTTTAGAAAGATCCAGAAAGAGAAGTGGGAATTGTGGGAGTGGATTGGGAACGTACAGAATTAAAGAGAAGGGACAGTTTAGTTTATCAAGTTGACAGAAGATACACATTCCATGCGTGAATGTTATAATGGTGAATGCTGAGAGCGTAGTAGAATACAAAAGTGAAATTAATTTTGTGTATGCAGCCAGCCACCCCAGAGGCAGGGATTCACATGCAGCGCAGGATGGGGCTAGTGGGCTTGGGCTCATGCTGTCTTATACTATGCGTCCCCATCCCAGGACCCAGGTAATGCCAAACCTGCTATATTGGAATCTGGCAATCAGAGTTGTACATGTGGTCCATTTTAGGGTGGGATTCATCAGCCGTGGTTAAATTCCCCCTTCTTCAATAAAAATAAATCCTGACTCGTAAGTGCTCCTAATGCTCTGATGTTGCGACACTAGTTGCTGCATTTGCATCTGAGAGCAGCATAAAATGACTGAGTCAATGCCGCCTTCTTGCACTTCGGCCCTTTTTTCACGCTTCGGCCCAGAGTAGCCCAACGCATATATGGAACCTCACTGCTCCAATACCCCAATATACATACATGCCTTTGAGAATCCAAGTCCAATATATTAACCCAATCCATTAGTCAAAAGTGGATAGTCAAGGCATTACATATTTCTTAAACGCCTGTTGGTTTCAAGTTTTTGTTTACTTCAAATTTTGTTTCCTTTTGAGAGTCCGAGTGCATAGCCCTGGGCTGTCTCCTAACTTTTCCGTCTCACTCCGATAGGCACAAAAAATATTTAACCAACCAAAAATGCTCCCCTAAAGATAATTTGATTATTTGCCATCAGACATTCGATATTCTCCTCCTCTTTCATCGTGCTTCGTCTTCCATCTCATACTTTGATACTTCAAAATTAAATAAAGTATTAAATTAGTAGTAAATTATTTTCTCTTTTTTATTAATATATTTATTATATAATTTTTTATTTTAAAAATATTTATATATTTTTTTTAAAAATTAGAAATATAGAATAAAAAAATTTATTCTCTTTTTATTAATTAATTTATTAAACTATCATTTTTATTGTTATAAAAAATTCATATACAAATATTTTTAAAAAATAATAAATAAGCTATAACTTTTTCAAAATCTTTTTATAAAACAGAAACAAACAATAAAATAAAATAATACTTTCGTAAATTTTATTTTTAATTTATTATTATATAATATTAATTATTATGTTTTAAATAATTATAAAATAATTTGAACAATCGAATATCAACTTTGTTAAATTAGAGTTTTGATTCAAAATTGAGAAGAATAATAAGAAAAATTGAAAGAATGATCTTTTATTTATTTTTTTTTTATTTTTTTCATAAAAGACACTTGAAATATTTATGTTAAGTTATAATATATTTTTTTAAATAATTCATGTATATTTTTTATAATAAGAAATTATGTAATAAAGATATTAATTAAATAAAAAAGAATATTTTACTCTTAATTTTTTTTAAAATTTATATCTTTTTTTAATAACTAATAATGTAATATAATAAAAATATTAATTAAAAATAATATTTTACTTTTTATTTTTTTAAAAAAGTTATGTATTTTTTTAATAAAAAATATTTTGGTTTAAAAAAATTTAAAGAAGAGACAGGTCATTCATTGAATCAACTAGAGCGAGTTACTCAGTTGACGAGTTAGGTAATTCAGAGAATGGATCTCCCGTAAAACCAGGGGGCCCAGGCCAGAGCGTCATAAATTGCCACATTCACGAACAAGATGCCAACGAGACTTTCCGAAATTACCTTAAAATTTCTCCTCTTCAGCCGCCTATATATAAAAATATATGCCAGAAAAGTTCATTATATATGTAAATATACGCCTCCACTGAATTGGATTGTGCGCTAATAGTGCTATATTTCTTCTTCTTCTTCTTCTTTTTCTTTTCATTTTAGTCCTCGTGTCATTATCTATCAACGCTAATTTAATTATTTAAATTGGCCTACATGACAAAAACAGGGGAAAGCGATTTTTCTTTTTGGACATTCGTTCCATTTTTTCTAAACTAATTAACCCGTGATTTAAATTATTAAGTTTTCTTTTTATTTAAGTGCGCCGTATAAAATAATACTTAATAGTATAAATAATTTTAAATAGTATTGGGACAATCAAGAGTCATGTTTAGGTGTAGATATTTGGTCCTCTAAATTTAAATTTTTTATTAAATATATTTAAATATAATGTAAAAGCCCTCTTTAAATTTATACTTGATCCTTATAAAATAAATTATGTTAAAATTTATCTAGCGACTCACTTTTAATTTATATTAGACACACAATCAAACCATTATTAACTTAGTACATATCCTATAATAATAATAATAAAATTGGCAAGGATGACAATAAAACAATTATAATGGGGAGGAGGTAAGGCAACAGCAATAACAATAATTGTGGCAAGATAAATACAATGTTAAATTAATAAATTAATAAAAAAATAATATTTCATTATTAAAATTTTATATAAAAAATCCTTGTCAAAACATATTTCTTTCTTCTTGGATATATAGTATTATATGGTTATAGTTGTATAAAAAATTATAACCGCACAAGCTTATACAAATTTTCATGTGTACCAAGTATGATCTAAGAATACATTATATTAGCTTATATTATTCTATTCAATCTTATATATGATATTAATATAGCAAACAAGACCGTATAAATAAGAAGAAACGTCGGATAAAAAAATTTCAATAATAAATCCAAGCCCTGAATTTAAATGTGGTTAATTTTGGGCTAATTGTTTTTAATTGGTTTACTTTAATTTTTTCTTTAATTCAAAAATTAAGTCACTTAACTTGAAATTACTTTTTGCATGTCATTCCCTCTTTCTAAATTAAGGGTCTACTTTCACTATTTTTTATGATAAAAAAAAATACGTAAAGCATATTATAAATTTTTGGTAGCTAGAAAAATAACTCAGAGAAACCTCATAGCTATGTTAGATCCTTAAAGGTGATGAATTTGCTTGATGCGTTCTCATAATCATTGGCGTAAATTAGAGTTTTCAGTGGTAGAATTGAAAGATGTGTTTGGTTTCCCATACTGGGAATTCTCCCATTAGATCAGTGATATGTTTTTTACCCCTATATATATATATATATATATATTTGGGTTTAACAGATCAGTGATGTTTTTTTATAGCTACCAAACATGTGTTATCATTAAATAAAATGTCTACACAAAATTCCGCCGGTGGATCAGTTGCCGGAATATCCATTTGAAAGCGAGAATCCATGGTAAAAGGGAAGTTGTGTTGGGTTCAAAAAATAAAAACAGTTTCTGTAGAAAAATGAAATTTTTTGAGGAAGACGTACTCTATTTTTTATTCTATTGACAGTAGAAATTTATGCAAATTAAGATAAAAATAATTTCTTTTTTATTTTAATGTTTAGTTAATGGATTGCTACAACTGATTTAAAATTTAAAAATGACGACAATGCTAAAAAGATAGCCGCCTCCAGATAAAGAGAGAAGAAGCTTATTTTTAGACATCCCTCAGCACTATTGGCTACAAGAACCACGGGACCAGATGCAAAATGTTAAAAATGAATGTTTTAATAAGGATTTTTTTCAATTTAAACAATGGTTTTTAGTTGTAGTCATTTCTAAAACAATTTTTTTAGCGAAACACTAACAAGATCTTATCCGTGGCTACAAGCCTAGAGCAGTTGAGTCAAAGTAATTGCCATGTGAAGGCTTCTGAAAATTTCAACTCATAACCTCTTGCTTCTTCTGTGAGGAGCAAAGCTCAGGTTCTTGTTGTCCCGTTTTATGGAAGGAAGATAGGCTGACGAATCAATAAATTAACAGTGGGGCGGCGGAAGTGATCTATTTGCCATCTAATATTTCATCCTAAAACACTGCCCCTGCAGTTCATTAAGGTTGCATTGTTTTGGTCCGTTTCGTTTCCCGTTACAACAACAATAGTACAAGACGCGGTGAACTTGATCAATATATACCATATATATATAACTGTAAAAGCTCTAATTAATAGAAACAAGTTAACCCGAGTAGCCGAAAGTAAAGCATATTAAAGTGCAAGGAAGGAACCTGAGAGAAAAGAGGAACCTTAATTTGGCTTTGAGTGTGATAATTGGAGAATTAACTTCCCTTTAATTTCAAGGGGACACCACAGAGTGTGGTTGTTCCCTCCCCTTGAATAACCAGTCTAATACCATTATCGTGTCTTTAATTTGTGGTGTGTTGTAAATAGAATCCGCAAGTTGGGACGAGGGTGGGCGCTGTACATTTCTTAAAAAGACATGGCAAAGCAAGCAAATCCTGATTAATGCTATGAATATGATAATGAAGTCATCGCAATCTGCAGAAGGCAGTAAACTAGACAAGTGAGATTTTATTTTGTTTTGACGATACAAAGGAAAAAGGACAATGAAGATCAAGGGAGGGGGAGATAATGAAAGGCGGAGATGACAGAACACGTGATCGCGCGAATCCTTTGGAAGCCACAAAACAAATGTCCTCTAGCAATGGTGGAGGGCCTTGCAACTGTTCTGCGGGTGTACTGGCTTGTAGATGTGACCTCCACCAACTATCCACATGCGATCTCTGGCGCTGCCCTTCCTGCTCCCACACCCGCATCGTACGTAGCAGCGCATCACAAAAAACAATCCCTTTACTAATCTGGTAAATCACCACCTAGCTTTTGCATCTGTATTTGAAATGTTTTTTATTTTCCTAGCTTTAAAAAGAAAAGTTAAAACGAAACAGGGTCTACTATATATATATATATATATATACACATTTAATTTGTTAGTCTGGCTGTGGTAGGGAAGAGGTTTTGGTCACCCGCATAGCATCATGTACGTATTCAAATGATGGCTTTCTGTTCCTTTTGTCTGGACCCCAATTATCAATTATTGTAGTGCGTTGCTTTTCAAATGCTTTTGCGCAAGAGAAAGCTGTATAATGTACACAAAAACAGTCGGCTTACCCTAGAAGCTGGGAATGCGGCTCCAAATATATTATTATTTTATCAACGTACCTACATATTCCTCTTTTCTTAATTCTTACCAACAAAATTGCCTCATTAATAAAGTATGATAATATTCACTCCCAGGTTTCATTATTATATATAAAATAGCCAACAGCCAGCCGAATCCAACGAGGTTTGTATTATAATTTTGGTCTAGTCTGAACCGGTCGATCAATAGCTAGCTAGGTCCATGCACATCGCACTAAACCCACCCAATCACTCCTTATCGTCTCATCACCATGCCGTAGGCCAAGACTTATAAACTGAAGTTTTTATAATTATCTGCCGCCTGCTCCTTGCTTTGTGGAAGTGCAACTCATCTGTAAAATGCTCCAACCCCCTTCACCGTTATTTTTGGCTCACATCCTTTCTTTCTGCTGGCCCACCTTTCTTACTACTTACTATATATGTATATGCACAACATCGCGTATAATATAAATTACAATTTCCTACAGATACACGCATGAACCCATGAACACCCATTTTATACATAAAGTGATTGTTATTTTACTATATATATGTGTGTGTATATTTTGGGTGTAAAAACAAAGCATTTGAGGTACCGCACTAATTCTATGCATGTCTGTTCCTATATACATTCATCTCTATATAGTTAAAAGTATATTTGAGGGTTAAAAAGGTAATGAGGAAAACGACAATATATACTTAGCAAAACGAGGGGATTCCTGGTTTAAAATATCGTTAAAGCTAGATCTTTCTTGAGGTAAATTTGAAAAAAAGAAAGAGGAAAAGTTCAATTTGGGTATTTGTTATTGCATGTATAAGAGAAAAGTATTAATATGGAGGCACACCGAAATAAAGTATAAAGTAAGTAATCTATTAAAGACAATTGATTTTAAATTAAAAGTTTGAGAGAATAAAAAAGTAATTTTGAGGGAGACCAGATCGCATCTCGTAAGATTCATGAGCCATGAGGTTTGACTCTTGTCAGTGGAGTCTCTGTTTGGAACAGTGCTTGTTTTTACCGGCAAAACCCACGAGGATTCTTTTCCAAGATGAATCTGGCAGATACGGAGGAGCTCCATAAATAATAGTAAATAATAAATTGAATGTTGTGACTTGTGAGGACGAGAAAAAGAGGAAGTAAAAGACACCCGCTTCCACCTGGCTTTTGGCTCTTTCTGGTATCCGCAGTCTGACCAATCCCCCAACAACTTGAGGGCAATTTTATAATTTCAGATTCTTTTTTTTCATGCCAAGGCACTGCCTGCCGAGAGTGGAGAGACTACCCAACGTCGCTTTGGGGTGGGGCTTGGGAATCCAAATTTAATTCCAACCAATACCCATTTCAAGTCCGAATTTGTCTATAAAAGCACCTCCCAACGCTTGTGGTTGTTGCAGCGGCACACTCAAATCACTTACCAAATTTATACATAAAAAAAAGGGGGAAGGGCAGAGAGAATAGGGAGAATGGGGCGTTGGGCTATAGCGGTGCATGGTGGCGCTGGTGTGGACCCAAGTCTCCCTCCCCAACGTCAGGAGGAAGCCAAGCAACTCCTTACCCGCTGCCTCCATCTTGGAATCTCTGCTCTTCATTCCAATCTTCCCGCCATCGATGTCGTCGAACTTGTCGTATGTCTCTGTCCTCTGTTTGTTTTGGATTTGCCCCTTTGTTTGTGTTTCATTAACGGCACTCTCCTTTTTTTCACTCTAAATATCACTGTTCGCGTCTCGTAACTGTCGTTCTAGGCCAATGCCATATTCTCTATGTATTTTCTCCGTTAACCGACCACAGTTCGTGCATGGTTCTTGTAACTGCATGTTGTTTTGAAGTTTGTTGAATGTATATAAATTAATGAAATGCTTATATGTTGTTACAGCGCGTACGCTGGTTATTAAATTATTTGCGATTGGTGTTACGGTTTGGTTGATTTTAAATTGTGTTTGGGGGCAGGTGAGGGAACTGGAAACAGATCCCCTGTTCAACTCTGGTCGTGGATCTGCCCTGACAGAAAAAGGGACGGTTGAAATGGAGGCGAGCATCATGGATGGTCCCAAAAGAAGATGCGGTGCCGTATCGGGCGTTACCACCGTCAAAAACCCGATCTCACTGGCCCGGCTAGTGATGGAAAAGTCTCCCCATTCCTACCTTGCTTTCTCCGGCGCAGAGGAATTCGCCAGGCAACAGGTATGTCTTTGCCAATTTTAACCCTAATCGGCACAACCCGTGTTCAATTCCCTGTTGTCTTCGTTAGAAAAAGTATGCTGCTTTTTGGGTCAGGTCACGTGTATTCATTTTGCATCTGCCATTTGCTTCCTTCTTTTTTGTTTTTTTTTTTTTTAAGTTCGAAGAAAAAATATGTTGACGTGGAGCGCATTGGGTGTAGGCGCGTGCGTTGTGTACAGATATGTCTTATTTGTGAGTTGGGTATGAAAGATTCAAGATGGTTGGGGTTTGTCATTTATGTAGGGCGCGGAGGTTGTGGACAATGATTACTTCATCACCCCTGAAAATGTTGGAATGCTGAAGCTGGCAAAGGAAGCCAACGCTATTCTGGTACCAATGCTCCCTTTTGCTTGAGATATTCTGGTGGATAGAGCGCGTGATTACAATTGTTGGTTGATGCAGTATGATTACAGGATCCCAAGTGTGGGTTACGAGACGTGCGGAGCAGGGGTTGAGAGTCCATTGCAAATGAACGGACTGCCAATCAGCGTGTACGCGCCCGAGACGGTTGGGTGCGTGGTGGTGGACAGTGAGGGACGATGTGCGGCCGCTACGTCCACAGGAGGGCTCATGAACAAAATGAGCGGTAGGATCGGCGACTCACCCTTGATAGGTGCTGGGACGTACGCGTGTGACTTGTGCGGGGTGTCGTGCACTGGGGAGGGGGAGGCCATCATACGTGGAACATTGGCGCGTGAGGTGGCGGCTGTGATGGAGTACAAAGGACTGGGCCTTCAGGAAGCAGTGGACTTTGTGATAAAGGAAAGGCTGGACGAAGGGAAGGCTGGGCTGATAGCCGTGTCCAAGAGTGGAGAAGTGGCTTATGGGTTCAATTGCAACGGAATGTTTAGGGGGTGCGCCACCCAGGATGGGTTCATGGAAGTTGGAATCTGGGAATAGATACTGTCGGTGTGCTCTGTGAGGTCCGCTAGTTAGTTGTTGGGGTTATGGCTCTGGTGGGGTGCGTTCGGCTGCACCTTCCTTTCTTCTAGAATTAACTAGTTTTGTTCCCGAATGGTAGAATTGTGAAGTAATAGCCGTTTTGTCTTTCTCAAAATAAATAAAACTCGCGAGGAGGAGGCAGGGTTTTTTATTTTCAAATGTTCCAATAAAATAGCGGTTGCAATGTCTCCACGTATATTTAAGTCATCTGGCAAAAAGGAGGCCTGCTTAATCAAAAATAATAGCCAATGGAGATTATTGAGTGTCAAATCAAATCAAAACGAAATTATATAATCGTTTCACTTGTCCCCCAATATGACACTGGAAGAAAATGTAGGATATCTATCGCACATTGAGACTTTTTTATTCTTTTCAATATGATGTTACGAAAGATTGAATTTTAAAATTTTTAATAAGTTATTCAAGTTTGACACGATAGCTTTGATGATTACTTTTCGACATAAACGCATAGTTTAAGCTGTGCGATTTGATTAACGAGTTAGGGTTCCTTGTTAATTTAAAAAACAATTTCAGTAAGAAAAATGATTTAGGAATAGTTATTGAACTAAATATCAGTAAATGCATTTATTATAATGCGAATATTAAGTGGTGAGTGTTCGCTTAGCTTGTTAAGGAAATTATTATGGGGGCGTGCGTATTTACGGAGGTCGTTTAATCAGTATTAATGTATTTATATAAAAAGAGGGGGTCCACTCCACTCCGCCAAAATTGAAAGGGCAATTGATAAAATGATTGGATTCGGAGAGATATATAGTTTACACATTCACTTGGACGTCGGAGATTATTAGTGTCATACGGATTTTGAAGCAGCGGTAGTTCGCTTGTCAGATACATAAAAATTGAAAATCCTAATTCATATATGCTGTGAATTGAATAGGATTGTGGGGGAAAGAAGGGTCATAATTTGGATGAAGCCAGGTAGGCATGAGCAAACATGATGCCCAATTCAACCTCTGACACAGTGGTGAGATGAAGTTTATCCGACTTGAGGCCTAATCCTTTGGCATCAACCCACCTGACGTTAGCCAGTTTGATCCCCATTTGAGCCTCTCTCACAATCTCTATGAATTTGCCTTCCCCCGATGCAATTGCCACCTGCAAAACCCAAAAATAAATATTATTCCATCTCCATATCTTTTATTTAATTTCTTCTTTACCTTCTTTATTCCCGTGCTAACAATACCATTCATGCATTAAATCAAACACAAATTAGACCTGTCACTAACGACCACCTGTTATATCATTAGTTCTCATCAGCTACCTTGTACACACCCATTTCATTTTTTTTCCCCTAAAAAGGACTTTATTTTTTCAAATATTATCTATATCTACTACCTAAATAAATTTAAACTGTTTTTTTTATTTCATAGGCAATTAATATTTATAGAATCGGTAGCCAAATTATAGACGATCTTTTGATTTGAATATAATCTCGGCTTGTTCTGATGCATCTTTGTCCCCTCTATCTCTCTCCTTTTTCTATGAAATTAGGTACCGTGAAACGAGACATCCACAAACTAACAAAAATGATTATTGAGTTGGGAAAAATATATATGTGTCAATGTGACATTTGAAAATATTTGATAACACGAAGGCAGTCAGGATGTATCCACCATATCAGAAATAATAAATTAAGGTAATGGGAAAGGAGATTTTAAAAATGAAATTCGTTTTAAAATTATTATTTAAAAAAAAAATCAAAAAGAAGAAAGAGAGGGTAACCTGGATAACGAGAAGAGATGGAATACGGAGATCAGTACGGAGGTTCAAAATAAACCTCTCCATATTTGCCTTGTATGCACGGGCGTCCTGTTTTCTCACCGTATCGCTCTCCCCCTGGTACCACAGAAGTGCTCGAATTGTGCCACCATCCCTCGCTGACTCACTCGCTCGTCTTATTAATTCGTTGTACAACGGAGACCCTCGCCTCCACTCCCTAATTCTAGTCCCCCCAACCGCACATGGCACCAAACCCATGCACCTACTGCCATTGAATCGGATTACCTCGTTCCCAAATGCCAATCCCGGCCCAACTCCACAGCTCTTCCCTACATCAATGTCAGCGTGGAGAGGCTCGCGTGCTGCCTCCCATTGCAGTTGAGCACTGAGTCTCCAAATGGATGGGTTTTGCTTGCATTCGCCTGGCTCTTGACCGTCCCATTTGCCCCCGTTCACACCCCCGCGACCAGCCATGTTGCTCTGTCCTCCTAGTATAAAGATTTCCTTAACTCCCGAACCACAATGGGATGTTACCAATACACACATGCATGCCACTAGGGACATGATTCCCACGATTGATGATTTCATGCTTTCAAAATTTGAAGAATTAAGTGGCACACTTTGGTTGCAGAGTTATATCCCCTGCGATCCCCGAACGCAAGAGTCATAAAGAAAACGCCGCGGCAACATTTGATGCCCGATGCCACACGTGTGAGTGTGCAGTGCGACCTTAGGCTTTGGCTGATTGGCTTTCTCGCGTGGTTCCAAAGGGACCCAGCAACCATAATGGCACATCATGGGGACGTTTGGAAACTCAATCGAAAATCCATCCAACATTCGTATACTAATACTACCACAAGCTTAAATGTAAGGTGAATTTACATTTTCAAAGAGAGAATCTTTCCACTAATTAATGTTATTGTCGAATTCTAGAATGGATGATGTTTGGTATGAAGTGGGGTTATGGTCCTCCGGAACATTCACTTCTACTTACTACTCACAGTACAAGTGGTGTGTGCTTCAAAGGGCGGGATTGCCTCATTTGTTTAAGCAGTCCCTTCCCTTCACACCTACTTTAAAACCCGAGGCATGTCTTCTACTCAAGAAATACCTTCCTTCCCTCTCTCTTCATAAAATTAAAGACACTCACTGGCAAAATCTGATTTAAGCCTCGCATTTTCTCATCAAGGAGTTTCCAGTATCGTCCTTGCCATTTCCTAATTCAGCGTATAATAAACAAAATGTAGAGTTTGAAGGAAGTTGTGGATTATTTTTTATATTTTGGTGAATGATCAAACATGTAATATTTCTCAATTAAGTATCAAGATTATATTATAAAATAATACGTCTTTTAATTATTATTAACTAATCTCATAAAAAAATATAATAAAATTTATATAAATACAACTAATTTTGAATCGAGAAGAAAGAATGCAGTTTTTAAAATTAGGTAATATACTTTAAATTTTTTTAAAAAATTATATCTCAAACTTTCTTTTAAATTTGAAATATTATATGAATTATTTGTAAAATGTGAAGTAGCATAGATCAGCAAAAGAGTTTAATTACAAGTGCAGTCCAAGAAGAAGCTGGGCCGGACCTGTCCGCCCGCCTTCCCAACTGCAACTGAGACTTTATGATGGAAAATGGTACGATATTAACATAGGAATCCCATATCCCAAGCATTTGTTCCATCTTATATTAAAGTGCTCCATAATAATATACATGGTCGCTCCACTATCTATAAAGTATATATGCATGCGTATCAAGGCTAGCCGAGCCTGAGACTCAAAGTAATAACGGGACCACATAACCTGCCACGGATCATTTCAATACACATAATCTTCCTCCTCAAAGAAATGTTCTCTAAACCATAGATAGAATCTCACATTTTAGGCATCACTTCGGAGACACCTAACTACTTTACTGGTATAGGGATGCACATATTGACTTTCTAAAAACACTCGGCTAATTTGTTGGTGAAGCAGCCCCCTTGAGCTCACAATGATTTATTAACTTCCATCTGTTTTCTTTACTCCTCACCACTAATATACAGCATCACATTGACCTTCCTTCTAATCACTAATCATAAATTGAAGCTTATCGATAATCATTGTTAAAGTCCGAAGGCGTCATGTGGAAATTAAACTCCAAAAGTATTATAACCTTCATATTTTAGCCGCACCAAAACTGTATTTCCTCACTCCATTCTCCCCAGAACAAAACTATGATTTATAGAAGGGATGATTTAAATCCATGTGTAGTAGCCCAAGCTCTTATTTCAGTGAAGAACATAACTATGATTTGGGCCGGGCCGACCAAGTCAAAAACATTACATTCCACCGGTTCACTTTTGAAAAGAAAGCATGATTAAACTGTATGCAAAGGTGCATTAGTATAATATGCAATTTGGAGAAGTGGGTGTTGTGAAGTGGCAAGTTGTTTATAGGCCAAGTCATGGATCGAAGCAAAAGCAACCGTGGCAGACGTATTGGATCTGCAAGATCGGAAGCAAACTCTTAATTAAGAATGGATGGGAACCGACGTTCTTAGCTTTTTGTGCATCAAAATCACTTAATTAATTCTCGTTGGTTGTAAAACACTAGCCCGTTAGTGTATTTAGTTTTATACTGCCAACGCAGAGACTTTGCTTTTAATAAATTAGTAGTTTATGGCGAGAGTGATTATCCGGGGACACAAATGGCTTTTCATATATCAACAACTTGCTTAACTGAATATTTTGGGATGCCCCCCGATTTTCTTTATTCCTTATATACCCATTTCTGACTTATTCATTAGTCAATTCTCCATGGACCCATTCTCTTTTCTTTTTTATGCATGTACCCAATTCGCACGAGAAACACGATTTTCTTCCCCCCTAATTACTAATTTACCCCCTCCTTTCTTTCTTTCTTTTTTGGTTCATTCATATCTATATTAAAATTAAAGGTTTGTCACTATATTGTTTATAAGAATGTAATTTTATTTTATTTCATATAATTTTTTAAAGTGTGAGAAAAATCACATTCATTACAATCATAAAAAAAAAAAACTGTTGCGTCAAAAAATTTTAAAATTGTTAGGGGGAGTTCGAGTCACCATATCAATTATCCTTTATTATTTTGGCTACCCATCCAAAACCAATTTCTACAGGGAAGTAGAAGGTCCAAAAAAAAATTTATATGGCCTTATAATATTATTTTTAGAGCATATTTAAGACTAGGAGCCGAATATTTTAACATTGAATGTATAATTTACGGAGTGAATCACAATTGAAAATTAATTTTAGAAAATTAAAAATAAAGTTTAATAATTTTTTTCATTAAATTTTTTTATTTATACTTAAGTTTTGAAAGTACAGCTAGTATCGTAAAAGATAGAGCAAATGTCAACAATTAATATCGATGAAGTGTCGAGTGCTTTATATAATCACTTGTCATGATGTACGGTTATAGTCATTGAATATGTTGTTGGAATAATCATTGAAAAAACAAAAGACTTTAGACTGTTTTTTTTATATATATACAGTAAATTAAAGTGGCGATGATTGATATGCAGAAATTTTAGTTCTTTAAATATTGAATGACGTTTGTACGAATTTGATTAAAAAAAAAAAAAAAGATGTTGCTACGAACAATTTGTAATTTTATTCGACGCTATAATTAGTTAAAGATTGAGAAATTTTGTAATTTTTTTTAAAAAAATGATAAAGAATCATAGAAATGAAATTGGGTTTAGAATGCGGCGTAGGAAAAAAAAAAAAAAAAAAGGATGGATTGGAGGGAGGGTGGATGTTGCGGAAAATCATGGTAAAGAGGACCCACTCAGGTTACGAATCCCTAGGGTACGATCCTGTTGCGCCCAAGTGGGATATAGCTGGCAACCCAATTTATCGTCCTACAGTTACGTCCGTTAAAGTTTCGAGCTACGTTTCATATTATGTTGCCACGTCAATCATTAAAAGGGACAAAACAAATAGGGTGCGGGGTGGCCCACTCGCAACAAACCCGCATTTAGTTTAGCCCTTCGTTTCCTCTCGATCTCTCCAAATATCGTACTAATTATATTCCCATTTTAATATCCAATAATTGAGCAGAGTTGTGACAGATTTAAATAGTACATGTATAAGGAAAAAAATAAATAAAGATATTAATATAAACTGTAGGGGCATGAAGGGAAGTGGGAGTTCTGTATATGTTTAATGAAAAAGTGGTTTTAATTAGTAAGGAAGTTTCATGTGAGTGTGAGATGGATATTAATGATCACATTAGGCATTCCGTAACAGTTTGTACTTTATCAAAATGGCATTTTTAACAATACTCACAAGCCTGGAATCCAATCCCCCCCCCCAAACAACTGTTTTAATAACCAACACTCCCGCATCTCTATTTTCAAAATCCAAATGTTTCTTCGTTTTACAATTTATTTTATATTTAAAAAAACTGTTCGAGGAAGGCGAGACACGTGAGATCACACGTGGGATTCATTTGAGGTATGACAAACCGGACGACGAATAGTACGGGTAAACGATGCATTGAATCTTCAGCCTCAGAACCCCAAATCTAGGCCAATTATTGATCCATTTGTTGTCTTCATACTTCCAACACATAGTATCCCAAATGCCCCCCCCCCCCCCAAAAAAAAAAAAAGGGTCCTTTGATCAACTACGTCCCATATCCACCAATTTCTTCACTTTAATAATAATCTTATTTATTTACAGATATCAGAAGGAGGAAGAGGCAGAGGGTTTTCGTGGGAACGACTGCCACGTGGCATTCAGGAAGTATGTGAGGCCGTTAGAAGTTGTGGTCAGAGTCCGACATTTTTTTGGGTTGACAGCCTGGACTCACAGTATGTTGGTAGCCCTCTGCTTTCCATTTTGTCGTTTTTTATGCCTTCTCCGCGCTTCCGTGCGTCCTCTTCCCTCCTTTATTTTACAATAATATATTATTTTTTTCAGCAATTTGTGGGGGTACCTTCCTCCCCCGTCACCGCCAAATGCCGTCCAGGCTGTTTCGGTCAAAAGTCGTCCCATTCTACCCTCAAACCCCTCTCTTACTTATATATATGCCTTCCCATTCTCTCCGCCACAAATATTGATTTTTGTAAATTATAAACAATACCTAATACACCTGCTTTTCACTTTTCTGAGCCCTAAAGAAAAAAAAAACAAACCTGGAGTAAAAATTTGTGTTATAATTAAGGAACCTTTTTTTCTGGGCCTTAAAAGGGAAGAAATTTTATTTTTCTTTTGACTTGTCGGCTAACTTATTTTCGATTCCGTATCTAAGCTAAATAGACTAACTCAAGTCTACCAAAAAAATTATTCACGGGATATCTTGAAAGCCTGTGTTGAAACAGATAATTTAAGAAAGTTTAACTCCGTGGCCTGACTTAAAAATAGAAAAAGAAAAAAAAGAGATGCTTTAAGAATTATTTAATTTTTTCTGTTGATCCAAATTCCTCTCTCAGCCGAACCCCCTGAATTAAGGGTAAGCGGCCAGATGATTTAGGAATTTTAAAAGATAAAATTAAGGAAAGCATAGTGCTACAAGTTAGTTCGTCACAAATTCAAAAGAATATATTGTAAAATTTGAAAGGAGTTTTGAATAAAAATGAATATAGAAATCAAATGATGAACGAAAAGCGTGATAGCGAAGAAAGGAGATATTTTTAGGAAGGTTGATTGCAGATAGCTGAGCATAATGGAGTAGGA
Source organism: Gleditsia sinensis (assembly GCA_037074535.1). Taxonomy (NCBI): domain Eukaryota; kingdom Viridiplantae; phylum Streptophyta; class Magnoliopsida; order Fabales; family Fabaceae; genus Gleditsia; species Gleditsia sinensis. Next base: position 2,461,864 of record CM073472.1, read on the forward strand.
GTAGGAAGGACAGTAGCCATTTATTAATGGGCGCCGAGAGCGTGACCATACGTGTAACTCTCAGGGACTCCCATTCGACGCGTGTCAGTATGACAGCTGTATACTAGTAACTGCCTTGCCTGGAACAATCCTCGTCACTCGTCAGTACTCACTACTCGCCCCCACTGGCTCAACCAGTCATTCTTATCACTTTCGTATATATAATCTCTCCCTTCTCCCTCTTCTACCCTCTCTTTGACCGCCTATTTTTCCTTCATTTTATTTATTAACGTTACAAATTATTATTATTATTATTATTATTATTATTATCATTATTTTTCATATCGGTTTCTTTTAGAGAGGCTCTATAGAGAATAGAGCACCCCGCTGCTTTCATTTCCATGGCGTCCCCAAAGAAAGACCTCGATCGCATTAAAGGCCCGTGGAGTCCAGAAGAAGATGAAACCTTACATACACTCGTTCAGAGCTACGGCCCTAGAAACTGGTCTCTCATCAGTAAGTCCATTCCCGGTCGATCCGGCAAGTCCTGCCGCTTGCGCTGGTGCAACCAGCTCTCTCCGGACGTCCAGCACAGGCCTTTTACTCCCGACGAGGACGACACCATCATCAGAGCACACGCCAGGTTTGGCAACAAGTGGGCTACCATCGCTCGCCTGCTCCACGGTCGCACAGACAACGCCATCAAAAACCATTGGAATTCCACTCTCAAGAGGAAATGCTCCGCCATCACCGATCCTTTCAATACCGACGCCAATGACCACCACCCTCTCAAAAGATCCGCCAGTGTTGGTGCCCCCACTACCGCCCCCGGTTTGTACTTGAACCCGAGTAGCCCGTCCGGCTCCGATTTGAGCGATTCTAGTTTGCCCGCAATGTCCCCGACGCAGGTTTACAGACCCTTTGCCGCGAACGAAGTCCTGGTTCCCTCCGCCAATCAACTGGAAACGACGCCTTCGGCCGATGATCCACCGACATGTCTCAGCTTATCGCTGCCCGGATCCGATTCATGGGAGGCATCCAACCACGGGTCCGGATCGAATCAGACTGCCAGCCCCTCACAGGTGAAACAGCCCCCGGTACAGCCAAGTCCACGACCGCCAGCGCCTCCAGCACCGGCTGTGGGAGGATCGGCGCAGCAAGTGCTTTTGCCAGGGCAGAGCAGTCAGCGATATGATCAGTTTGGTCATGAGAAGCAGTTCTTCAACGCCGAGTTCTTGGCGGTGATGCAGGAGATGGTTAGGAGGGAAGTGAGGAATTACATGTCTGGGATGGAGCAGAATGGTCTGTGTATGCAGAGCGAAGCATTTAGAAACGCTGTGGTGAAGAGTATTGGAATTAGCAGGGTCGAGTAGAGAAAAGTGGCGATGCTTCTGAATCAGCTAACTCAGCGTTAATCGGAGTGGAGATAGAAGACAAGGGAAGCAAACCAGAGAAACGATCTTTGTTTTTCTCTTATTTCAATTCGCCCTTTTTCATTACACCGAAGAGAAAGAAAAAATGGTAATAATTTTGGTAATGTACATAAGGACGTAACGGAGTTTCAGAAGAGAACGATAATCAAGTAGTAGAGCATTTTGTGAATGACAACGCGCGCAGATGGGACGATGACCTAATATAAAATCTGTTCAACAAACCATGCATTCCAAATTCAAACTTGAAAATGGAGGAAAAAAATAAGTTCTTGCTTGTGGAAGAAAAGTTGGACTGTTTTCCAATTTTTGCTTATTTAAATAAATATATGTATTAAAGTAACGATAATTACAATATATAATGAGCTAAGAAATGGAAAAGCAAAGCCCTAAAATTGAGGAATCGTGAAGACCAAGTTGTGGAGGCAGGCAGCAAATGGACAGACAGAAAGGACGCAACCGTTTTTGTTTGTATTCCTCAATTTGAAGGAAGAACAGTTGGAGTCTGCGTTTGAGAGGGAAAATAAAAGGGGGGGGGGGTTCCAATTGGAAAAGATCTTGTTTTTTAGTGTGAACTTCGGCATGAGACCGACTGATGCTATTAAAAGTCAGTCTTCAGTCATGTTGACATTAAATACTCACGCTTGTGCCTGCGAGCCATAAAATGAACCGTTTCTTCAAGTAAGGAACCACATTTTTTTTAGAAACGGGCAGAAAATAGAAATCTATTCTGATTTATTTTTACCATTTATTGGAATAGCACAAATATTGAATTTTCATTAGGCAATATAATTATAGTTGTGACGGACGATATTGTTGTAACAGAAATCAAATAACACAGTTAGGAATTTGAATAATTTTTAAATTTTAAAGTATTTCATAAAATATTTTTTTTTATAAAATTCATGTTTAATAAATAAATAAAATCCATTAGTATTTGATTATTTATAATTAGTTGGTCGGAGTGATAAATAATTTATAATTCTATCATAAAATTAACAGTTTATATTTTAAAGATGCTATTATTGAGAGTGTTAAAAATTATAATTAGTTAAAAAACATTTAAAATATTAATCTCCTAACAATGTTTTCGGAAATATTTTTAATTCTGACAAAAAATAGATGTAGATTTTATTATAAATTATGTTTTTCTCTCCACGTAGAATTCTTAACTGATTGTAGAGCTGTTACGCTAACACAACTGCTAAATGCATGACGATATACGAAATATGCATAGAAAATAATAAAGATATTTCAGCGACTGCACTTTTTAATGATTTTTTTTTTTTTTTGAAAATTTATGCCGTCCGGTGATATAATTAGGTTCCCAGTGAGCGTTGGCCGTTGGCTAAGAAATCCTTTTCAAAATAATCGTGGGGCTAGCACGACCTGTTATCGAATTGGACTTCCTGATTTTTAAGAGGGTACAAAGACTTTCTCAATTCATCTTTCCCTTTAAATTGTGCACTCTCTCGTGCCATCGCTAAAATAATTAGGAACGTTCTTATTACCATGCTTCGAGAAAATTTAGAAATGTTTTCAAATAGTTTGACCACTCTAGCCTTGCATAATTTTCAAACACGAAGTTAACAGCTGATCAATTGAAATAGGAATTGGAGTACATGCATTTTTCTAAATAATTTTAAAAAACAAGCAGCAAACACGAGAACAATGCCCCCAAAATAAGTTTGTTGAATTTCTCAAATTTTGTTCAGTTTTAACGACACATATTTAGATCTTCCTTGATTATTGGATTTAAGATTAGGAAATGAGAATTCTCGTTCTATTTTTTTATTTGGTTGGTAGAATTTATATATAAAAAAATGAGTCTCATAAAATACTGATTAACTCTTATGAAAGAACTCACATTATCTAAAAAAATAGATTGAAAATAAAAAATGCAATAAAAAAATTAAAATACCTTTTATTATTTTATTTATTTATAAATTTTTTATAATTATATATATATATATATTTAAATTAAATTTTAAATACTATTTAAAAAAATTTAATTCAAACTTTTATATTACTAATAATTTATTTTATTTTTTATTTATAATATTTAAAATAATTTTTAAATTAAAAAAATATTATTCAATTTCTATTCACTTTCTTTTGGAGCCCAATAACTAAACAGGAGCTTTAATGAACTATATAAACTGAAATGAAAAGGCTCAGCTGGGGCTAACTTTTTTTTTTTGTTTTCGAACGAGAGCTGGGGCTTCCTTGGACTTCCTTGATTTACCTTGTCAACAGTGTCTTGGGCTTGTATTGCTGATCCGAGGCATAAGCTTTTTTATATTTCCGCAAAAGGCATTTAGCCGTCCAAAAAAAGAAGGAAAAGGCATAATCACTTCGCTCGCTTCTTACCAAGTTGGTTCAGGAAGACAAATATGGAACATTCAAAGTCCACGAAAGAGAAAATCATGATAAATTAATATCCTTGTTTTAGGTACTCAAAACTAGCGGCCACCTATAACTGACAGAAACTTGTGCCCCTAGAAACTCAAATAATCATCGGTTGAAGCTTTTTTGCGCTTCTAATGCATATCTTTGCACGAATGGTGATCGAGTCGGACTTCGAAATTGCGGTGAAACTTTGCACGAATGGCTACGTTAACTCACATCCGAGCTTTGGTTTGGTTGTTTGCATCAGGAAACTCTTATGTGGAGAAGATGAGGTGAGGCTGGCACAGGTTGCTAGGGAGGCAAATAAGGCTGCGGATTGGATGGCTCGAGATGCTTAGATGCTTTCCTTAGGAGTGGTGAGAGTGGAGAAGTCTCCGGAAGGCTTGATCTCCCGGCTGAGGATGGATGCAATGGGTGGGCCGAGGGCCGAACCCAGGGAGTGATTAGCCTATTGGGCTCATATTTTGTACCCAAAAAAAAATTTACACACAATGGAGTGTGCATCTCAACAATCAGCCAAGTTTTTGTTTCATCTACCTATGACAAATATTATGAATAATGATTTTATCTGTAATGCCACCGGCACGTAAAATAAATATTATTTTTTTAATTAAATATTTATCATAATATATATAGTATTATTTTTTATTATAAAAATAAATATATATAATTTTTTTCATGTATACATATTATACAGATCAAGTTATGAATATTAAAATAACAAAATAAAAAGAAATTTTGCTTGTAATGTTCAAAACACACTCGAAAATACAAATACAGTATAATTTAAAAATTGTAAATTTTGGAAGTAACATAGACTCATCTATAGAATATGTCACCTAACTGATCACTTATCTGCAAAACAGACTCTATATTCTTATTTAAAAAATATAAAAATATCGTGTAGTGAATTTGACAACTTAATGAACTAATAATACCTTCTATGACCTCTTAGATCATCGTATAAATGTACTAATATTTTAAAATTTATCACACAGAAAATTACAATTCAAAAATACATTTATATGGGACTTGTATTTTAAATATTCTCAAAGTAAATGATATTCAAATATTCAAAATCATATGCAATATGGTATGATTATTAATCAAATATTGTTATGCATCAAAACATTTTTTACGAAAATATTAGAAGGATCCCATATCAGAATCATCAAACAATCACAGATACACAGCAACTGATAGTGTTATGTTCAGCTGTATAAGTTATAAAAAAATCAAATTTTTGAGATAAAATCATAACTTCTATTGATACATAATTAACGTATTATATATGCACTAAAAATCGACTATTTTTACATAATGTTCAAGCATGTCACAGCTCTCATTATACTTAACTCACTCATTTGCTATACGTATAGCGACCAATCAACTACAGTCACAATAAGTTATCAGGGAATGTGAGTTTATCATCTATCTGCCTCCTCACATTAACTCTATCACTCGGTTAGAGTAGCCCTCTTTTAATTCACTCAAGCTAATAGAACGTTCATAACTCGGTACCGTCTCAAGTCATACAACCCGTTGATATTCATCCATATATATATATATATATATATGCATATTTATCAAATGCAATGTATTATTATCAAGTAATTCGCCATGAGCTTTATGCTTACTTTTCAATCATAATTAACAACTTTATAGATTTACAAATCAATATTTTATGCACATAATATTCACTTTACCAAATAATGATAAATACATTTAGAACCACATATTCAATGAGTTTCAAAATCTATTTACAAAACCATACTCTTCTTGAACTATGTGTCAATTTATAAGTAAAACAGATATTTTAACACTTTTCAAAAACTTATGATAGCATAAATAATTTGTAAACTGAATTAATTATACATTTTAAATTCAAAAAGAGCATGGAGTAAGTCATAGAAAAAATTATCTACTGATAGGGTCGGGCCTTTAGGTTGCACAGTCCCAAATGTATTTTTTCAAGTCAAATTTGATCAAATCAACCTCCCAAACTAGTTCGAAAGGTACAAAAATTTAGAAAATGACTTTAAAATAATGAAATTTAACTTCTGGGAGCTTGGTCAATTGACAGGAGTACTATTTACGGTTGGAATTCATATTCACCACTAGAATCACCATTTATACAATGCAGATTTACTATTCAAGACGTACAAAAAATTGTCAGATGTCTGAAAAATTTCATATCTTATAGTTTATCTATCTTTTAAATCTATCTAAAGTGTCAGATTTTCAATTTAATGAATTTCAAAATCTATTTGTAAAATCATACTCTTCTTAAACTATGTATCAGTTTGTAAACAAAATAGATATTTTAACACTTTTTAAAAACTTATGATAGTATAAATAATTTGAAAACAGAACCAATTATATATTTTAAATTTAAGAAGAGTATGAGATAAGTCATAAAAAGATTATCTACGGATAGGGTTAGGAATCCATGTTGGATAGCCCCAAATGTATTCTTTTCAAATCAAATTTGATCAAAAGGACCTTCAAAATGAGTTTGGAGAGTCAAAAAACTTAAAAAGATGACTCTAGAATAACGAAATTTAGTCTCCAAGAATTTGGTCAATTGATGAGGATATTATTTACGATCGAAATTAATATTTACCACAGGAATCACTATTTATGCCGAGCAAATTTACTATTCACGACGCATAAAAAGTTGTCAAATGGTTAAAAAATTTCATATCTTATAGTTTATCTATCTTCTGAATCTATTTAAAGTGTCAGATTTCCATTTTAATGAGTTTTAAAATCTATTTGTAAAACCATATTTTTCTTGAACTATGTGTCAATTCGTAAAAAAAAGAGATATTATAACATTTTTCAGAACTTTATGATAGTATAAATAATTTGTAAAGAGAACTAATTATACATTTTAAAATCAAGAAGAACATGGAGTAAATCATAGAAAGAATTATCTATTAATAGGGTTAAGAATTCAGGTTGAACAGCCCTAAATATATTTTTTCAAGTTAAATTTGATCAAATAGATATCTAAAACGAATTCGGAGGATCTAAAAACTTAAAAAATGACTTTGAAATAATGAAGTTTAACATCCGAGAGCTTGGTCAACTGATGGGGGTACTATTTATAGTCAAAATTAATATTCACTGCTGGAATCAAGGTATTAAATTTCATTTCGAGGTACCGTTTCGGTGACTCTAGAAACGGAAACATTTTGAAATGTTTCGGAAATTTCGAGGAAACGGAAGATTTTTTAAGAAACGTTTCAAATAATTTCAAATAATTTTTTTTAATTTTAAAAGATTTTAACATAATATTAATGATATAGATATATAAAATTATATTAAAATTAATTCGAATTAATGTTTATAATTGAATAGTAAGTAAACATACTACTACAGTAGAGACTTCAACTCAAATCCTAACAGCATTCAACAACAATCTCTCTATTGCATCTATCTCTCCATCTTATTCTTAACTCTTTCATGACATTTATAGTTAAGTCTCTTTCTCTGTCAACCATGATTCTATCTCTATCTTTAAGTATATTCCTCTATCTTTGCCTTTCAATCTCTTTTTGTATCATTTTTGTAGTTTCCTCTTTAAAATAAAGATAATGAAGGAAAATAATGTCATGAGAACAAATGGGGAGAGTATGAAGTTAATAAAGATATTGTGACTTGTGAGAGAAAATAACTTGGTGTTGGATGTGATATAATGCTATTTTCATCTACTTTTAAATTGTCAATTTTTGTATTTTTAAAATTAGTTTAGTACTTTTCCATCGAAACAATTCGAAATAAGAGTATTTCTATTGAAATAATTCGAAACAAGAGTATTTTTATCAAAATAATTCGAAACAAGAGTATTTTCATCGAAATAATTTGAAATAAAAGTATTTCCATCGAAATAATTCGAAACAAGAGTATATCTTTCGAAATAACTCGAAAGAAGAGTATTTCTATCGAAACAACTCGAAATAAGAGTATTTTCATCGAAATTTCCATTGAAACAAGAGTATTTCTACCGAAACATTTCGAAACATAGTAATTTTAATTGAAATAGCATAATTTTTTAACAAACACTTCGTTTCGTTTCGATAACTCCGTTTCGTATCGGTGACTCAGGAAACGGAAACGTTTCGGTCGTTTCGATGGAAAAGAAAGGAAATTTAGTTCCCTGGCTGAAATCACTATTTAAACAAAGAGGATTTACTGTTTACGACACACAAAAAATTTTCAAATGACTAAAAAAATTTATATCTTATAGTTTATCTATCTTCTAAATCTATCTAAAGTGTTAGATTTCTAATTTAATGAGTTTCAAAATCTGTATGCAAAACCATACTCTTCTTGAATTATGTGTCAGTTTGTAAGCAAAACAGATATTTTATTACTTTTTCAAAATTTATGATAGCATAAATAATTTGTAAATAAAGACAATTATATATTTTAAATTCAAGAAGAGCATGGGATAAATTATAAAAAGAATTATCTACTGATAGGGTCAGGGCCCCAGGTTGGATAGCCCCAGATGTATTTTTTTTAAAAGTCAAATTTGGTCAAATGGACCTGCAAAACGAGTTTGGAGGATCCAAAAAATTTGAAAATGACTTTGGAATAATAAAATTTAATCTCCGAGAGTTTGGTCAACTGATGGGAGTACTATTTATGGTCGAAATTAATATTCACCGCTTGAATCACTATTTATGCCAAGCGGATTTACTGTTCACGATGTACAAAAGGTTGTGAGATGGTTGAAAAATTTCATATCTTATAGTTTATCTATTTTTTGAATTCATCTAAGGTGTCAGATTTCTAATTTAAAATTTATAAATAGAAATTTCAGAATTTATCTTTTTCTAAAAAATTTTACTTCCGATCTGCGACGATTTTGTGGTAGATTTAAAAAATTATTCGACTAATATCGTAGTAATTTTTGTTTTAAATTCAGTGATACCCTGAATTTTGAGATCGAAAACTCTAAGGTACTCAAGATTTAGATAGAGAAAAAAATATTATTCATACTATTCATTTTTTCCGAAAATCTTTCATCTCTTTTTTTAAAATAATAATAGATGACCATTTAGCAATTTACTAATTGTTAAATGAAGTTCTTGTAAATTTTATTATTTATATTTTTATCCCTAAATTTTTAAAAAATTACAATATGACCACAAAAATAGTAATAAATTTTCATTTTTATCATTCCTTAAAGTATTTCAATTACATCCATACTCTTTTATTTTTTTATTAATTCATATATAAATGATAATTATTAATTTTTTTAGGGATGTTGTATTATCACCTCGGCTCTCTCGTGAATTTGAATTATTACACAATAATTATTTAATATAAAATAATATTTGATTTACAATATCAAATATTTCATGTTTAATTAATTAAAATAGTTATCTCATAAATAATATTAACTCTTAAAAAGATTTTCTTTGATTTTTTGTAATTGGTAAGATCAATTACAATTTTCAATTATGCTATTTAATGTTTTATTAATCAAAAACTTAAATAATTTTCACACTATAGTTATTAAATTAATGTTTCAATAAAAACGATAAAAAAAATTAATTAAACATGGGAGAGATGTGTAAAATGGATTAGATTCTATAAAGCAAAATTTAAGTTTTTTTCGGCAAACATAGTACAACATCTAATTATCTATTTATTATTTTAATATTATAATAATAATTAAATAAATTCTTCATTTTAAAAAGTGAAATTTGAAAAATCTACCAACAAAAAAAAAGCTTAAGCAGCTTGGTATTTACAAATAATTTGGGTCTATCACTCTATAATGATTTATACAATAAACATTTAATAGAATAAATAAACTGTTATTTTATTTTTGATAATTATGCCTAATAACTCATGTTATAGTAGACTTAAGTTCATAAGATTATTACTATAAAAAAAAATATTCATATCCATCCTACTCTCAGAATAATAACTTTTATAACTTTCTTGTCTATATATATAAGGCTATAAACACTTGATTATGATTCTAACGATTTCGCTAGCTTTAGAGTATTCAAAATTTATTTGATCTAATTCCAATTGAATTCGAATCAATATTCTAAATGAATTTTATTAAAATCAATCTTATAATCAAATTAATTGAATAAAAATTTTCAAAAACGAATTGAACCATAAATGAATTCTATTAAAATCAATCTTATAATCAGATTAATTGAGTAAAGATATGCAAAAATTAGTTCAACTAACTTAATTGTTGGATGATCAGATTGAAAATTCAATAAAAATTGAATCGACTAATAAATTATATAATATTATATTTATTTGAAAAAAATCTAAGTGTTAGGTGACCCTAATATAATTTTTTATATGTATTATATTTATATTATTTAATTTTAAAATTTTTATGTTTATTTTGGAATCGTCAAGTTTTGTGTGACTTAAATTTGTAAATTGAATTTAATATTTATTGTGATTTTTTATAGTGCAAGATGATTGGTGGTGATTACTGTTTGAAAATTTGGAGTTTCTTGTATTGAATCTTGATTAATAGTCATGTATTTGTTGGTTGTTGAAGTTGAATTGAAATGCATTTGTATGAATTATGAGTGATTTTTCTAGTAGTTTATGTTTAAAATATTTAATTTCACGGTAAAATTTATAAAATAATTGTCAAATGCAGTTGTTATTTATTTTTTTTACAAAATTTTTTTATAAAAGAAAGTCAGCTATCTATTTTAGTCAAAACTGATTAAAATTAAATTAAATTGATTACATTTTAGTCATTTTAATCGAATTGACTAAACAAAGGGGCCTAGTTCAAATTAATAAACACCCTAATGGACTTTTTTAATAAAACCTTTCTTCAATTCAGTAATCAATATATATTGTTCTTTTAAGAATATATGTTTCCGTAAAGAGGTTAAAGTTAAAAAAGATAATGTCAGTGTTATTTTTATGTTTTTTGAATCCCGTGTTGCATTTGAGATTGTTGTTACCGCATAATTGCAGCGCATTGTTATTAATTAGACCACCTCACCCTTTTCAAGCAAATGAGGGATTTTATGTAAATACATAAACTAAAGCCATTTTACGGATGTTCGTCGGTGAAAAATTGAAATGTAAATAAACGGACTATCCTTTTGCCTGGCCTGTTTAATGTGAAAAAAAAGGGCTCGTATTTTCCAATCTTTTTTTTTGGGACAGACGTAGCCGACAAAACAGCTACAGTGCCAGAGGCCCAGAAACCGAGACCAAAAGAACAAAGCCCAGATAAAACTTTCTGAAAAGGAAAGGACAAAAAACCCCACTCCTACAACAGCCTACACACTCCGGAGAAACCACGACCCACGTGTCCCCAAACTACGATGGTCTCTCTCCTGCCAATGACAGTCTTCCCCTCGAGCAAGCATCTTCACCGAGGACTAATTACAGGCTTGACGGTGGGCGGGGGAGCCAGCTAGCCATCCCCGAGGGTCTTTTTCTTCTTCAGCCACCGTGTGAACCGGTACCTTGCATTCCCTTGGGATCCACTCTAATCAGAAATCTTTGCCCAAACCGGTAAATCCTTCAATCAGTGACCTTCGATGATCAATATTCCACCAAAATTCTTCCTTGTTGCACGCTTCTATCGAAGTAGGCGCGAGTTCATCATTCTGATTTTTTAAGGCAAAGTTGATTTCTATTCCATCAGAACCATCCACTCCAAGGGGCACTGCAAATGCAGGCTTAGACCCAAGCACTCATGCCTTGTTGGTCTTAACCCAATTTCATTGATGTTTTGACGCCGACCCAAAACATAGGATCAGATATTGGAAACAATATGCAATGTGAGTTCGAGATTGAGATTGTGGAAACTTGCAGTTGTGGGATTTGGCACACCAAATTAAAGGCCACAAATGAAGAGAAACTTTCTGCAGCATGTCAATGCGAATCATTTTCATGACATCGTAGCATCTCAACAATTTGTCTCATGGTGGCCCTCGCACCTCTGTCGTCCTCTACACATTGTAAAGCCACTTGGACCAAAATGTTCATCTTATCTGTGTCGAAATTTTCTTCCATCATGGGGTCCATTATCTGCTTCAACCAAGAACCATTTGAGGATCCTTTAGTCTTTTTCCCCTTCACCCATGCCACCACCCTATGTGCCTCCCTTCTCTACAATCAACATCTTGGTCACCCATTGTCGGGTTCTTTCCAGTCAACAATTCAAAGACCACAATTCCATAGCTATAAACATCTACTTGGAGGTAATTGGCTAATTGGAAACCCCTCAGGAGCCATGTAACCTCAGGTACCCCTTATTCTCGAGAACTAATTGTTAAAGTCATTGCGGCTTAATAGATTGAATAATTTATAAATTTTTAACTAAAATTTTGTTTAGATAGTATAATTTATAGTTTATCTGTCAATATAAGTATTTTTATATTAAAAAAATAGTGTTTAAATAAGTTTAAATAAATAATTTATTAATTTTTAATAAATTAATTTTAACTTATTTCATAAGTCAAGTTTTTAAATTTATTAAAAAATTAAATTAATATGATCAGAAAGCTATTTTGTACTTTTATAAGTTAAAATTTTATCAAAATTATATCATTCAACTCTCTCATTCTATCAAAATTATATTGAAATATTTTAAAAAAAATTTATAAATTTAAAAAATATTTTTTTAAATATATATCCAAACGTTAAATAACTTAATTTAAAAGACCTCTTTTTATAAGTATTTTTTATATAAAACTTTCTTCTATAAACATTTAAATAAATTGTATACTCAAATTGACCATAATTTATAGACTATTTTTGTCAAACAAAAAACTTCTTAATTCATCTTTTCCTTTAAATTGTGCACTCTCTTGTGCCATCACTAAAATAATTAGAAACGTTCTTATTACCACGTTTCAAGAAAATCTAAATATGTTTTCAAATAGTTTGACCACTCTAACCTTGCATAGTTTTCAAACATGAAGTTAACAACTGATAAATTGAAATAGGAATTGGAGTAAGAGTTTGGAGTACACGCTTTTCTTTTTGGGCAAGCGAGTACATCTGTACATGTATCTAAATAATTTTTTTAAAAAAGAAGTAGCAAACACGAGAACAATGCCCTCAGAAAAAGTTTGTTGAATTTCTCAAATTTTGTTCAATTTTAAAAACACATATTTAAATCTTGTTTGATTGGTTGATTTAACGTTTGATTTGCAACATTTATAAAAAAATATATATAAATATCATAGAATACTGATTAGTTTTTATGAAAGAATTGACATTGCCTAAAAAAAAAGATTAAAAATAAACAATGCAATAAAAATAAAAATAAAAAATTTCAATAATTTTTACTATTTTATTTATTTATAAAAAATTTATAATTAAAAATATATATTTAAATTAAATTTTTTAATATAATTAAACAAAATTTAATTTAAATTTTTATATTATTAATAATTTTTTTATTTACTATTTAAAATAATTTTTAAATTTAAAAATGTATTATTTTAATAATTTTATTTTTGATAATTTTTTATTTTTTAAATTTTTATTCAATTTATTTTTTTATTTTTTTCGGGCCCACCAATGAAATGTAAGTTTCAAGTGAACTATATAAACTGAAATGAAAAGGCTGACCTTAGTAGTTTTTTCTTTTTTTTCCTTCTGGACAAGAGCCGGGGCTTACGACTTCCTTGATTTCACTTGTCAAGAGTGTCTTGGGCTTGCACTGCTGATCCTGGGCATAACCTTTTTTATATTTCAGCAAGGCATTTTGCCGTCCAAAAAAAAGAGGAAATGGCATTTTGCCGTCCAAAAAAAGAAGCAAAAGGCATAATCATCTTGATCCAATGATCCTACATGCCCAAGGAAAGAAGAAGGAAGAGGCCAAAGAATACAAGAAGCCATAGAATACAACAATATTTATTATTGGAACATTCAAAGTCTACAAAAGAGAAAATCATGATAAATTAATATCCTTGTAGTAGGTACTCAAAACTAGCGGCCATCTATAATTGACAGAAACTTGTGCCCCTAGAAACTGAAATAATCATCGGTTGAAGTTTTTTTGCGCTTCTGATGCATATCTTAATCTTAATCCTCCTTTCGTTTGTATTGAGGATTCCTGACTCATGTTCATCTGCAGCGTCAGATACCCTCCCAGAGGGTTCGTCACTCATGGTTGAGAAACCAGCCGATACTCTGGTTTCAGCAAACGGTGCATTCTCCGCCGGCTTCTTCCAAGTTGGTGATAATGCCTTCTGCTTTTCCATATGGTTCACAAGGTCCAAAGAACCCACCCTTGTCTGGATGGCAAATCGAGACCAACCCGTCAAGTGGGAAGCTTCAAAATTATCACTTTGGAAGAATGGCAATCTCATTTTGAGCGATGCAGGAAGAAGCACGATTTGGAGCACCGCGACCTTCTCCTCTTCCCAAGCACAGCTAAAGCTCACGGACAAGGGCAACCTGGTTCTTCGTAATATACATGGCACTGTCCTTTGGCAAAGCTTTGACTCCCCAACCGATACCCTTCTCCCTGGCCAAGCACTGACCGAGAAAGCAAGCCTCATTTCATCAAGAAGCACAACCAACTTTTCCTCCGGTTTCTATAAGCTTTATTTTGACAACGACAATGTTCTTCGCCTTCTTTTCCAAGGTCCTAACTTGTCCAGCGTGTACTGGCCACCATCGTGGCAACTACCGGATGGCGAAGGAAGGTCTACCTACAACATCAGTAAAATTGCGGTGCTAGATCCGCATGGCCATTTCACGTCCTCTGATGCATTCGAGTTCTTTTCTTCTGATTATGGTGTTAGACGAGATAGACGACTCATGCTGGACCCTGACGGTAACTTGCGGCTCTATAGCTTCAATGAGGAAAATAACACATGGGAGGTTTCATGGCAAGCCGTTTCACAACCGTGTACCATTCACGGTGTTTGTGGAGCTAACAGCATGTGCACTTATGATCCTTTCCTGGGCAGGACTTGCTACTGCTTGCGAGGCTTCAAGATTAAGAATCCCAACGATTGGACTCGGGTGTGAGCCTGAATTTACTCCTCGCTCTTGCAATGCCAGTGAGTTTGGTTTCTTCCATCTTCCAAGTATGGAATTCTTCGGCTATGACTTACGCATCATCGAGGTTTCAAACTTGACAGAATGTCAAAATATATGCTTGAACCTTTGTGATGATTGCAAAGGTGTCCGATTCAGATTTAACGAAGTTGGTACTTACAATTGTTTCCCTAAAACAATACTGCTCAACGGACGGGATTCGCCCAATTTCGATGGAGATGTCTATTTAAAGTTGCCGAGAGCCACCCTACTCTCCTCTGAGAATCCTGTTAAGCATTTGCCATTGAACTGCTCAGCTGGCTTGTTTCAACGCTCGGGCAGAGTTTATCAAATTCCCGGAAGAAGCGCCTCGTTGAATTTGTTGCTTTGGTTTGCTTGTGGGATTGGGGGCCTTGAGGCTACCTGCGTTTTACTTGTGTGGTTCTTCTTGTTTAGAACCAGCAAGCAGACTGATACAGGAGAAAACCAGCAGCTCCTTTCTGCGACGGGATTTCAAAGGTTCAGCTATTCAGAGCTCAAAAAGGCCACCAGGGGATTCAGGGATGAGGTTGGACGAGGAGCGGGAGGGATTGTGTACAGAGGCACATTAGATGATAAACGTGTTGCGGCAATAAAGAGGCTTATTAGCGAGACTAACCAAGGAGAAGCAGAATTTCTGGCAGAAATAAGCAGCATTGGGATGTTGAACCACATGAATTTGATAGACATGTGGGGATACTGCGTTGAGGGAAAGCACAAGCTGCTGGTGTATGAGTACATGGATCATGGATCCTTAGCGGAGAATCTCCACTCTAATGCACTTGACTGGAAGAAGAGGTTTAATATTGCTGTGGGTACAGCCAAAGGGTTGGCATATTTGCACGAAGAGTGCTTGGAATGGGTTTTGCATTGCGATGTGAAGCCTCAAAACATACTCCTGAATTCTGACTTCCAACCCAAGGTAGCAGACTTTGGCTTGTCTAAACTCGTTAACAGGGACGACGAGCACGCCAATTCTACATTCTCTAGAATAAGAGGCACCAGAGGGTACATGGCTCCGGAATGGGTTTACAATCTTCGTATCACTTCTAAAGTTGACGTATATAGCTATGGGATTGTCGTATTGGAAATGATAACTGGAAAGAGCCCAACGCAAATGTATAGCCTAGAAAACGAAGGGGGCATAAACCAACGACGCTTTGTCGCGTGGGTGAAGGACAGGATAAACGCTGCTCCTGCGGCCAAGTTTTGGATTGAGGACATAGTGGATCCCAATTTGAAAGGCCAATATGAGACGCCCAAGGTTGAGCTTTTGGTTAAAGTGGCTCTGCAGTGCGTGAAAGATGACATGGATGAAAGACCGTCCATGACCCAAGTAGTGGAGATGCTTCAATTACCTTAACCTAGAGTAGTATGCGACATGATCTGACTACGCCTTCAAGCTTGCGTTGGTTATCTTTTTCGTGTGGTCCTTGATGCATATGGTGATTTCGGTTAACAAGGGTGTCTTTTAAAATAAAATAGTATTATTGTATTAATTTATTGCAAACTGTGTTCGAGTGGGACTATGGTTGCTTAGCCAAAAACTTTGACCAAACCCTATGAATTGAAGCATGATAATAGGTTTTCCATTTTCGACATGTTGGTATAATCGATAAGGCCATGGCAGAAACATATAAATAATACAATGAATCAGGATTAATTATTGCATGGCTCCTACGTCCTACGTGGAAGAAATAGCTACAACTACTGGCTGGCTGGCTAGGAAACAAGTTGGCATTGTTTATGAAATCAAATTATATACAGCGAACTCAGGTTTGACTCTTAATTGGCGACTGACCCATAATTCACATCATCCATTTCCATTGCACCCCTAATTTACACACGATGGAGCGTGCATCTCAACTATCAGCCAAGTTTCCATTTCATCTACGTACCTATGACAAAAATTATGAGTAATGATTTTATCATCTCGGCTCTCTCATGAATTTGAATTATTACACAATAATTATTAAATATAAAATAATATTTTATTTACAATATCAAATATTTCATGTTTAATTAATTAAAATATTTATCTGATAAGTAATATTAACTCTTAAAAAGATTTTATTTATTTTTTGTAATTGGTAAGTTCAGTTAAAATTTTCAATTATGCTATTTAATGTTTTATTAATTAAAAACTTAAATATTTTTCACATTATAGTTATTAAATTAATTTTTCAATAAAAATTATAAAAAAAATTAATTAAACATGGGAGAGATGTGTAAAATGGATTAGATTCTATAAAGAAAATTTAACAGTTTTTCGGCAAACATAGTACAACATCTAATTATTTATTTATTATTTTAATATTATAATAATAATTAAATAAATAAATTCTTCATTTAAAAAATAGTAAAATTTGAAAAATCTACTGACTACAAAAAAACTTAAGCAGCTTGGTATTTGCAAATAATTTGGGTTTATCATCCTATAATTATTTATACAATAAACGTTTAATAGAATAAATAAAATGTTATTTTATATTTGATAATTATGCCTAATAACTCATGTAATAGTAGACTTAAGTTCATAAGATGATTACTAAAAAAAATATTCATATCCAACCTACTCTCAGAGTAATAACTTCTATAACTTTCTTGTCTATATATATATATATATATATATATATATATATGGCTATAGACACTCGATTATGAATTCAACGATTTCGCTAGCGTGTTCAAAACTTATTTTTGATCTAATTCCAATTCAAATGAATTTGATTAAAATCAATCTTATAATCAAATTAATTGAATAAATTTTTCCAAAAACTAATTGAACCATAAATGAATTTTATGAAAATCAATCTTATAATCGGATTAATTGAACCATAAATGAATTCTAAATGAATTTTATTCTAGTTTATGTTTAAAATATTTAATTTCATGGTAAAATTTATAAAAGAATTGTAAAATGGAGTTGCTACTTTTTTTCTACAATTTTTTTTAAAAAAGCCAGCTATCTATTCAGCCAAAATTGATTAAGATTAAATTAAATTGATTCGATTTTAGTTATTTTAATCGAATTGCCTAAACGAAGCAGCCTGGTTCAAATTAATAAACACCTTAGTGGACTTTTTTTAATAAAACCTTTCTTCAATTCAGTAATCAATATATATCGCTCATTTAAGAATATATAAATATGTAAGGAGGTTAAAGTTAAAAAGGATTATGTCAGTGTTACTTTTATTTTTTCTGAATCCCGCATTGCATTTGAGATTGTTGTTACCACATAATTGCAGCGCATTGTTATTAATTAGACCACCTCACCCTTCTCAAGCAAAAAGGGCTCGTATTATCCTTTTTTTTTTGGGGACAGGCATAGCCAACAGAACAACTACACGGCCAGAAACAAGAGACCAAGAGAACAAAGCCCAGATAAAGCTTTCTGAAAAGCAAAGGACAAAAAACCCCACTCCTACAATGGCCAACACAATCCGGAGACACCACGATCCCCATGTCCCCAAACTACGATGGTCTTTCTCCTGCCAACGATGGTCTTCCCCTCGAGCAAGCATCTTCACGGAGGGCTAATTACAGGCTTGACGGTGGGCGGGCGAGCCAGCCAGCCATCCCTGAGGGTCCCTTTCTCCTTCATCTTTGCCACCGTGTGAATCGGAACCTTGCAATCCCTTGGGATCCACTCTAATTGAAAATCTTTAGATGATCATTATTCCATCAGAACCATCCACTCCAAGGGGCACAACAAATGCAGGCTCAGACCCAAGCACTAATGCCTTGTTGGTCTTAACCCAATTTCATTGATGTTTTGATGCCGTCCCAAAACACAGGATCAGGTATTGGAAACAATATGCAATGTGAGTTCGAGATTGAGATTGTGGAAACTTGTAGTTGTGGGATTTGGCACACCAAATTAAAGGCCACAAACGAAGAGAAACTTTCTGCAGCATGTCAATACGAATCATTTTCATGACTTTGTAGCATCTCAACAACTTGTCTCATGGTGGGCCTCGCACCTTTGTCCTCCTTACACATTGTAAAACCACTTCCACCAAAATTTTCATCTTATCTGTGTCGAAATTTCCTTCCATCATGGCGTCTATTATATGCTTCAACCAAGAAGCCTTTGAGGATCCTTTGATCTTTTTCCCCTTCACCCATGCCACCAGCCTATGTGCCTCCCTTCTCTACCATCAACATCTTGGTCACCCATAAATATTCTTTTGTGTTTGCATCGCTTTGTCTTTGGGATCTTATCAAGAAATTGTTAGGAAGTCAGACTCCACAGCTAAAGTTGAAATAAAAAAATTAAAAATAAATTGAATACAAAAATTTAACGTAGTCCACTCAATGTAAACTATGTCTATGACCAAGTGAAAAGGGGGATAATATTAGAAAAAATAGAGTAATTACAACAACTCTCAAATTAAAAGGAAAGAATAATTAAATAACTCTCTCTAACAAAAGGAGCAAAACAGCTAACAATTACTCTCTAGGGAAGCTATAGAAACGAAATGAAAAAATGAGATGGGATGCTAAATTTATTCTAAATATCTCCTATTTATAGCATTTGTGAATGAACCATAGCCACATATTTAAGAGTCAAATTGTCAAAAAAAGATGCACCTAATTTATTGTAATTTTTAATAATTGAATGTGAATATGAGAAAAATATGGTGGCTACATTTTTTGACTAAGGGTTGGTGGTCATTTTTTTTTAACTAACCAGAATATGGAAGCTAAGTCCAATAGAAACACCACACCCAGAGGATACAAATCATCTCTAGCCCTCCTATACCATAAGCAAACAGAACCATGAGCCTCGCTTTTCCATTTTCATGGGCTTTCATGTATGCTCTTCCAAGAGTTATTGTTTCATTGGAACAAATAGCATTTGATTCTAAAAGGAATTCTTGCATGGAGAATGAATGGGTTTTAGGCAGTCTTAAGAAGATATCCCCTTGGAAATCTGGTGAAAGATACTCATTCATCAATAGAGTCTTTGGAAAACAATTAAAATAGCCATCAGTCTTGCTAAATTTATATTGAAAGCCTCTGTAATCACAGGAGTGCAAACTTAAGTTCAAGCATTCCTCAAGAGTGGAATTTGGGAAATAGCCCTAGTCATAGTCATAGAAATCAACTTGGCAAAGACATAATTCTTGGAAGACATCATTCACACCCTCGATACCAATCGCCATCATTCTTCCATTTAAAACCTAGAAGACAAAAGCATTTCCTTCCGGACACAGGATCATAGCTACACAAGCTATTAGCACGAAATATGCTGTGAATTGTGCAGGGTTTTGATATGGCTTGCCAAGAGACGTACCATTTCTATTTTTTGATTTTTGCTTATATATATATATATATGTTATGAATATTGTGTGTATGTTCATCATTTCGATCTTTCGGTTATCCTATATGATAAGATATTATTTTCAATAATTATCTAGAGGATAATTATCACTAGAGAGTTATTTTACAACTTTATACTACTACTAGAAATCTTCCACCTACTTGTATAAATACCTCGTCATACATGAATGGAAACAACAATTCACTCTCTTGTCTCTCTTTCACTTCTCTCTCTACTTTTAAGTCATTTTATAATACGTTATCAGCACGACATTATATCTTATGCTTCAAGGTCAGTAATCTTTATGTACAAGTATATTATTATTAATTTATTTTATCCTTAAAGGACCACACCAATTTATATACAATTTTTTTCTTGTTTCAATCCTCTTCCTCTTGTTTTAAATTATATGTCCCTGAAAGACTACACCGATTTATGTACAATTATATGTCTATAAAGGACTACATAAACTATATGTCCCTGAAAGATTATACCAATTTATGTGCAATTATATGTCCCTGAAAGACTGCAATAATTATATGTCCCTGAAGGACTATATCAAATTATATATCCCTGAAGGACTACACTAGTTTATGTGCAATTATATGTCCCTGAAAGATTGCACCAAATTATATGTCATTAAAAGACTGGACCAACTTATTTACAAATTCTATTACTTTAATTTTTCTTGAAGGACTGCAATAATTTCAGTTGCCTCAAGTTTGTCCCTAAAGGGCAATGGTTTAAGTGTAATAAGTATATTTTATCTCTTCTATTAAACTCTATTTTTTTAATCACCAGTATATAATTCTTCATGTAGTTTTTTTTAATAAATTAATATATATAGTTGCATAGATTTATTTAACATCTGCAAATAACAGTAATTATATCAATAGAAAAGTAAAGATATTTTTATGGTTATGAAAGACTAGTAAAACCTACCACGAATTTACATGTTTTTATTATGATCTATTTGAAATGGTTCACTTTATTTATGGATATTTATTGACTAGCATTATATTTTATGATAGTTTTAAAATGTCAAACTTTGCAAAATTTCAATTCATAGCGCTTGACATTACTGGAAGAAATTACTTGTTTTGGATGTTAGATGCTGAAATCCATTTAGATACAAATGGCCTTGGAGAAACTATCAAAGAAGGAAATAAAACATTTAACCAAAATAAGGCTAGAGCCATCATCTTCCTTCGCCACCACCTGCATGAAGGGTTGAAAAACGAATACCTTACTGTAAAAGACCTACTTGTTCTTTGGAATTCCTTAAAAGAAAGGCATGACCACCAGAAAATCGTGATACTTTCAAAAGCCCAATATGATTAGCAGCATCTTCACTTATAAGATTTTAAAACTATAAGCGAATATAATTCTGCACTATTTAAAATAAGTTCTCAATTAAAGTTATATGGAGAAAAAAATCATTGATGATGATATGTTAGAAAAAAAATTCTCCATTTTTCATGCATTCAATGTGCTTCTACAGCAGCAATATCGAAAAAAATAATTCAAGAAATATTCCAAC
The DNA here is from genome assembly GCA_037074535.1 of Gleditsia sinensis. Lineage (NCBI taxonomy): Eukaryota > Viridiplantae > Streptophyta > Magnoliopsida > Fabales > Fabaceae > Gleditsia > Gleditsia sinensis. The sequence continues at coordinate 2,483,609 of CM073472.1, forward strand.
TTGATTTCTTACCTTCTTGTGGCTAAACAACATAATAAACTTCTTATGAAAAATCATGAGTTCCGTCCAACTGGCACTACTCCATTCTCTAAAGTGAACGTAACAACATATAACCACTATGGACAGATTTCAAGTCAAAGTCGTGGTCGTGTTGATTATTCGAAGAACATAGCTTCCCACAAGAAGTGAAAAAATAATAAGGTCAAAAATGAAAAGAAGAAAGGTCTACAAAATAGTAAACATGTTGAAATTACATATTATCACTGTGGTGACAAAAGACATTGGTCACATACCTGTTGTATGTTAAGGCATCTTGTTGATAGTTATCAAAAATCTATTAAAGAGAAAAATATAAAGACCAATTTCTTTGAGAAAGACAGTCCCAATGATAGCTATATTAATGTAACTCATTTAGATGTTACAAATTTTTCTACTCATCCTGATGGAAAAATTGATCATTTAATTGATGATGGTAGTGTTCAAAAATAAGTTCTTTGTATAATTTTTATGACATTAAACTTTAAGGTTTTCCTTTTTCAATACAATTCATTCTTTAAAATTATTATTTTATTTTATATACTCTTTTCTCATATTGACTATTCTTATTTTATTTTTCAATCAAGAATGAATATTTTCTCTATTGATACCAACATTACTAATAAAGAGATATGTCTCGTCGATAGTGGCACAACTCACTCAATTCTCAAAGAAAAAAATATTTTTTCCAATTAATAATGCAAGAAGTCAATGTTAATATTATATCTGATAGTACAAAATTAATTGAACACTCTGGAAGAACTAGTATAATGTTACTTAGAGGAACAAAACTACACATTGACAAAGTTTTATACTCCTCTAAATCTCTTAGAAACTTATTAAATTTTAAGGATATACGTCGAAATGGATACCACATTGAGACAACAAATGAAGAAGTTATTGAATATCTTCATATCACAAGTACAATCTTAGGTAACAAATGCATATTGAAAAAGTTACCTACATTTTTTTCTAGATTGTACTATACATATATAAATACAATTGAAATATATGCTATTGCAAACCAGAAGTTTACAAATCATAATAACTTTGTTATTTGGCATGATCAGTTAGACCATCCCGAATCAATTATGATGCAAAAAATAATTAAACATTCAAGTTGGCATTCGTTGAAGAGCCAGCAGATTCTTTAATCGAATAATTTTTCATGTCCTGCTTGCTCCCAAAGAAAATTGATTATTCAATCATCACCAGTCAAAATTATGGATGAATCCCTCATATTTTTAGAAAGAATACAAGGTGATATTTGTGGACCAATACACCTACCATATGGACCATTTAGGTATTTTATAATTTTAATTGATGCATCAACTAAATGGTCACATGTGTGCTTGTTATCATCTCGTAACCTAGCGTTTGCAAGATTACTTGTACAATTGATTAGATTACAAGCACATTTTTTTTATTTTCTAATTAAGAAAATATGCCTTGATAATGCTGGTGAATTCAGTTCCTAAACATTCAAAGAGTATTGTATGTCTATTGGGATTGATGTTGAACATCCTGTAGTACATGTTCATATACAAAATGGTATTACAAAATCATTCATTAAATGTCTAAAGTTAATTGCAAGACCATTCCTTATGAAGTCAAAACTCTCAATATCTACTTGGGGACATGCAATCTTGCCTGCAGCATCATTAATTTGCATAAGGCCAATAAGTTATTATGAACACTCCACATTACAAATAGTTTTTGGTCAAGAACCAAATATTTCTCATCTAAGAATTTTTTTTATATACAGTATATGTCCCTATTTCTCCACCACAACGCACTAAGATCGGTCCTTAAAGATGGTTGAAAATATATGTTGTATATGAATCTCCTATAATAAAGTATCTTGAACCATTAACAGGAGATCTATTCACAGTCCGATTTACTGATTGTCATTTTGATGAATCAGTTTTTTCAACATTAGGGAGAGAAAATAAGTAGTTGAAAAGAAAAATTAGTTGGTATGAATTATCACTAACTCATCTTGATCCTCGCACAAAATAATATGAACTGAAAGTTCAAAAGATAATTCATTTGTAAATTTTAGCCAACCAATTTTCATACGCATTTACTGACTCAAAAAGAGTTACTAAATCATATATACTAGCTATTAATGCTCCAATTAAAATTGATGTTCCTGCTAGACAATTCACCATTACAAATAACCCTAAGACTCACATGAAGCATGGTAGGCCTGTTAGTTTCAAAAATAAAAATCCTCAAAAAAACAAGGAGTTAAGAATCAAGATGGTCATATCGAAGACTTAGCAACTCTAAAAAATTCTCAAGACATAATTAATGTTTTAATTTTAGGAGAAACTCAGGTACCTAAAATTTGTAAAATTAAAGATATTTCAATTAATTATGTTATGAATAGAATACGATAGAACCGACAAAAGGTAAACGTTGACAATAATTTTGCATATAATAGAGCGTGCAATGTTTTAAATGATAATGAGGATCATGAATCAAAGTCTATTCAAGAATGCAGGCAAAAAAATGATTGGTCAAAGTGAAAAGATGCAATTGAAACAAAGTTAAAATAGCTTGAAAAGCGAAAAGTTTATGGACCTATAGTTCATACACCTGAAGATGTAAAATCAGTTGGATACAAATAGGTCTTTGTACGAAAACGAAATGAAAATAGTAAAATTATGAGCTAGAAGGCAAGACTTGTTGTCCAAGATTTTTCGCAAAGACCTGAAATTGATTTTGAGGAAATATACTCATCTGTAGTAGATACAACAACTTTTTGATATTTAATTAGTCTGGTAATACGTAAAAAACTCGATTTGCATCTAATGGATATTATTACAGCTTATTTGTATGGCTCACTTGATAATGATATCTATATGAAACTCCCTGAAGGATTTAAGTTGCCTGAAGTATACAATTCCAATTCTCGAGTAGATTATTTAATCAAATTAAATAAATTACTTTATGACTTAAAATAATATGGGCGTATGTAGTATAATCGCTTTAGTGAATACCTGTTGCAAGAAAGGTATAGAAATGACCAAATTTGTCCATGTATCTTTATAAAAAGATCTAGAAGTAAGTTTTTCATAATTGCGGTTTATGTTGATTATTTGAATATTATTGGAACTCTTGAAGAGTTTCAAAAAATTGTTAATTGCTTAAAGAAAAAATTTGAAATGAAGGATCTTGGAAGAATTGTTAATTGCTTAATAACATCTTTGTGTATTAAGAAACTTATGTGACAAAGGTGTTAAAACGATTCTATATGGATAAATCACATCAATTATGTACTCCAATGGTTGTGAGGTCATTAGATATGAACAAAGATCTTTTTAGACCTTATGAAAAGCATGAAGAATTACTTGGTCCTGAAATACCATATTTTAGTGTAATTGGGACATTTATGTATCTTGCTAGTCATATTCGATCCGATATATCATTTGTTATTAATCTATTAGTAAGATATAGTTCTTCACCTACACAAAGGCATTGAAATGAAGTTAAGCATATACTCTGTTATCTTAAAGGAACAATGGATATGTGCCTATTTATTCTAACATACCCGAGTCTAAGCTAATTGGTTATGCGGATGCAGGATATTTATCCGATCCTTATAATGAAAAATTGCAAACAGGCTATTTGTTTACATATGGGGGTACCGCAATTTCATGGAGATCTATAAAACAAACTATCTCTACCACATTAGCTAACTATGCAAAAAATTTAGCATTACATGAAGCAAGTCGAGAATGTGTTTGGCTACGATCTGTGATTCAACACATACAAAAATATTGTGGCTTGTCTAGAAAAATAATCACGACGATCTTATATAGAGATAATGCTACATGTGTTGCCCAATTAAAAGAAGGGTATATTAAAGGAGATAGAACAAAACATATATCACCTAAATTCTTTTTCACTCATGATCTTTAAAAGAATGGTGATGTGAATATTCAATAAATTTATTCAAGTGATAATCTGATAGTTTTGTTTACTAAGACACTTCCTACTACAACATTTGAAAAGCTGGTATAAAATATTGGAGTTTGAAGATTTAAGGATATCAAATGATGTTGTCATATATATACTTATTTGATAGTATCTTAAAAAAAAAAATGTATTCTTTTTCTTTCACTAAGTTTTTATTTCACAAGATTTTTTTTAATAAGATTTTAACGAGTCACATTTTTAAAGGATGAACATCCAAGGGAGAGTGTTATGAATATTGTGTGGATATTCATCATCTCGATCTTTTGGTTATCTTATCTGATAAAATATTATTTTCAGTAATTATGTAGAGCATAATTATTACTAGAAAGTTATCCTACAGCTATATACCACTATCAGAACTCTTCCACCTACTTATATAAATATCTTTCCATATATGAATGAAAATAAAAATTTATTCTTTTGTCTTTCTCTTATTTTTCTCTCTACTCTTAAATTATTTTATAATAATATATATATTTTAAAATAACAATAATTACAATAATGAGCTAAGAAATGGAGAAGCAAAGCCCTAAAATTGAGGAATCGTGAAGACCAAATTGTGGAGGCAGGTAGCAGATAGACAGACAAAAAGGACGCAGCCGTTTTTGTTTGTATTCCTCAATTTGAAGGAAGAACAGTTCGAGTCTGTATGTGAGGGAAACTAAAAGGGGGTTCCAATTGGAAAAGATCTTGTTTTTTAGTGGGACCTCCTTTGACATGAGACCGACTGATGCTATTAAGGGCCCGTTTGGGCTACCTAATAGGGATAACAGGATATGATATATTATCCTATCCTGTTCCTATCTTGTGTTTGAGGGCTTCTCAGGGTAGGATAACACTATCTTTTTTCATATCCTATCCTGCCGGTCTTTGAAAAATTCTATCCTGGCTCTATAGCTGGGTTACTCACCGGATAACTCAATCACTCACCTATTACCTCTTTGCCTATCTCACCCTCGATCTCCCGAGAGCACTCTCCCCTTCACATCGAGTTCTCAGCCTTCCAGCGCCGTCACCGAGATCTCTCCCCCTCACCGAAGCTGTCTCGCCCACTCGAGCTCTACCCTTTGATTTCCCTCACCCGAGCACTCTACCCTTAGATCTCCCTCACCCGAGCTTTCAGAACTCTCTCCAGCTCACCCGAGCTTCCTCACCCTTGGATCTCATTCACCCAAGCTTTCAAACCTCACCTCGAGCTCTCTCCAGCTCCCCCAAACTCTCCTCAGCTCACCGAGCTCTCTCTTCGTTCGATCTCCCTCACGCAAGATTTCTTGAGCACCCTCCAGCGTACCCGAGCTCTCTCCAGCCCAGATCTAGCTCTCTCCCCCTCACCTGAGCACTCTAGATCCCCCCTCATCAAGAACGATACCCCATCATCAAGGTAAGCATTGATTCCCTCTGTATCGATTCCCTCTGCCGAAGATAATTTCCACTGGTTTTCTCTCTGTCATTTGTTCTGGTTTATGGTTGTATGGGAATTTTTTGGATTGGTTTAGCTGCTTGAATGTGGGTATCGATTTCTGCCTGCATTTGTTCTGGCTTATTATTTTTTCTGGTTTGATGTTTTCCTCTCTGTTGATTTGCATGAGGTTGCAGATTTTTATTTTGTTCTGCCCATGTATGAGCTGGCTAGTTTGAGTGGGTTAGAGATCCCATGAGGATTAGCATGGGAATAAGATGAGGTTCAGCAGTTCAATACTTTCACCTCTCAATTTGCTGCCTTGTTATTTTCTTCTGTCCTTTTGGCTTCTTAATTTCATGAAAATAGATCTCAAGTGTAAAATTATGGTTGGTTTGCCTGCAGGATTGTACGTGATAATCTTATATGTTTATGTCTAACTTGTTTTAAACTAACAATTTTAGCAAATCATCTTTTCTCCTTAACTTTTTCAGAGTATTTGGTTTTTCACTCTTCTATTTTCTAAATTGAGAATTCTTTATTATATAACGTATGATCTTTGTGGAATTTACTAGATAATAAGTAATATATGTGATGACAGGTAACATTGTTGTTTGTGGTGCTGAATGGGTAATGTATTGTGCCTGTGGTTTTTGCATTCACGAAATATATATAAAGAGGACGTGATATTATTTGTGTGATGTACACTGGGAACATACAATTTAGTTTGCCTATTTTGATTAATAGACAGTAACCAAACAGTGTGGATGGGTTATGATATTGAAATTGAAGAAACTCAAAATAACGATATGGTCAAAATTCAACAAAAGTGATAAGTTAAGACACTGCAACCCATCTATATATCTATATCTACAATGTATATATATTTCTCTCCTCATCTTAACTATTTAAAGAATCGTTAACATTCAAAGGTACCAATTTTAGAAAACAGAAAGTACAAACTGTAAAAATCTGATGGAGTAGAAAGTGGAAACATGATAGCTTCACCCACCCAGGAAAAAAAGCCTCGTTTCTAACTCACCCAAAACCCCAGCAAGTCAGGAAGAATTAAAGTTGTTGCTTCTGTGGTTATGGGATAAATAATACTGACACCCAAGTCATCTACCATATTCTGTGGGGGCGCCTGGGCTTCCATAATTAGACAACTCTTTACTGCTGAACCTCATCTCCGTGTTTCTACAAATGTCTACATGTTTCTTGTGAATATTTCTACAGTTATAGGTTCCAGAACTCTCATATTTCATAGGAATAAGATGGAATTTAGATCAAAAGAATACCAGAACATAGGAAAAAGGAGTTAGATGGAACTAAGATGGAAAAGAAATTTGCTAAGTAATGCTGTCACTATAAAGCTAGGGGATGAAAACTAGGATTTTTGCACCCGTGTAGGACATTTTACGAGCCACTATAAAGCTTACAGGGGAGGGTGTTGCTGGATGGCACAATGCCCAAATGGAGATAAACTGATGAAGTCTGCATGCCTTTTTTTTTGGGTTAAATTTTTTATTCTTCTTAATATTGAGGTCATTCTAACATATGAATGTTGTGAGCATCAACTATCTTTTCTTTTCTTTTTTTGTCCAATTTCTCTTTGTTTGTGGAGGAAAAAACTATTTGCAGACAACTTTGTGTAAGCAATTATGAATGCTCTGTTATTTCAGTATCCCCCTCTTATAAATAGAAGCTAATCAAAATTTAATTAATTGAACAATAATATTGAGCCTAGCTAAACCTCTTTTGAATTGTTTGTGTTTTTATCCGAAATTTGCCCTCAAAACTTTTACAAATTCAGTCAAACAAGTGGTGGCTTCATAATTGATTGAAAGGGATGAAATCAAGCGGAGTTTGATTATGGTCATTGATTAATTGAGGTAGACAACATTATACATATATACATCTTCATCACACTTCATGCTTGCATCATTGTATGTAGCTTAGAAAATTGAGGAAGGTGAGTCAATAAAGATGTCAAGAAGAATTCAATTTTCTTTATTCTTTGTTCCTTGCTATTGAATTTCAATCAGACATTAACTTCCAAATTGAATTTACCTTCATGAGGATAAAAAGTGTTATGATAATATGCACATTTCGAAAAGTGTACTTGGTGAGCTATTAGCTATGTCATTGTTGGGCCTTTGGTGATATTGTATGAGTAAGGATTGATGCGATGTTGCTTTTCTTTTGGTGATATTGTATTTATGACTTGTTGTTTAGGTCATTATAAATGGGAATAATGTTTGGATGTAACTCTTTTAGCTGAATTATGATAAGGCGTAATATGAGATGCCTATGTTCATTATCTTAATCATGATACTGATGCTATCAAGTGTCTAGAATTCATATTCTGGGGATCAATGACATGACAAGTGAAAGTGTACAATTAGTTATACATTGCCTAAAGGTTCTCAGCTCTCAATTTTTACCTGATGCCCTGTTAGTGTCATGTCATCCCTTTGCAATAACTCATACTGGTTATGCACCTTCATTAGCAGTGGTCACAATTGAATATATTGGATGTTTATTTGCTTTTTTTAACATAAATCGGTGCTGATGAGAAATCCTAATTGTATTTAAGTTGTTTATTTTTTTTTGTTATTTGTATAGGTAAATATGAATTCAGAGGATCAACTTGAGATTATGTCATATCTGCTTTTGGAGGAAATGTTTTTAGAGATGGTTGTGATGTGTTTTGCACTTTTTATGACAGTAAGTCTTTCTGCATTGTGGTATTATGAAAATCATAGTCCTAGGGAACAACCAAGGGTTAGGGAGGGTTTAAGGAGAGAACTTTTAGAGGGATTGATAAACGAAGATGATGTTACATCCGTCGATCATCTTCGCATGGATATTATGTCATTTCGTTCATTATGCTTTCTCCTTCGTACTGAAGGCAGATTAAGAGAGGATGGACTAGTAAATATTGAAGAACAAGTGGCTATGTTCTTACACATATTAGCACATCATTCTAAGAATCGGGTGATTAAATTTTTGTTTAAAAGGTATGGAGAAACAGTTAGTAGATACTTTAATAAAGTGTTGAAAAGTGTCTTACGATTGCAAGAAACACTCCTTAGAGGACCAGATCCTGTTTCACAAGATTGCTTAGATGAGAGATGGAAATGGTTTAAGGTACGGTGTTTGTGTTATAGAATACATTAATAATTGCATTCTAGTTTGTTAAACATTAACTTTTTATTTGTATTTGTATTTGTATATAGAGTTGTCTTGGGGCATTAGATGGAACACATATCCAAGTTACTGTGCCAGCAATTGATAAACCGAGATATCGTAATAGAAAAGGAGATATATCCACTAATGTCTTAGGCGTATGTTCAAGGGATATGAACTTTATATATGTGTTACCTGGATGGGAAAGATTAGCATCAGATTCAAGAGTACTGCGGGATGCCATTTCTAGGAGGAATGGTTTAAGAGTCCCAACAGGTAAAAAAAAATTTACATAGTAGAGATGCATTAATAGTAATGAATGAATAATTATTAATATGTTCAATTAACAATTTTATTTTACTATAGTTTATTATTACCTTGTGGATGTGGGTTTACAAACAGTGAAGGATTTCTTGCTCCATATAGAGGATATCGATACCATTGTAGTGAATGGAGACGTGGATACATACCATCCAACAAGGAAGAGCTTTTTAATATGAGACACTCAATGGCAAGAAATGTGATAGAGAGAACTTTTGGGTTACTAAAAATGCGTTGGGCTATACTCAGAAATCGGTCTTTTTACCCAATCAAAACCCAAAACTACATTATAATTGCTTGTTGTCTCTTACACAATTTTATTAGAAGAGAAATGCCTACTGACCCAATGGAAGATCAATTGGATGCAGAATTGGATGTAACCGATGAGGATATGGCACATGCTGATCCTATTAGCACAATTGAGACAAGTAATGAGTGGTTTTCTTGGAGGGAAAATATAGCAACACAAATGTGGAATGAATGGCTTGCTAATAGACACATGGGTTGATTATTTAGTTGCTAGTTCCTTATTTGTAATTTTATTTTGTCTGGTTGTTTGGTTTATGTATTTATTGAATGTTTGGTTTATTTGTAATAGACACATGGGTTGCTAATAGAAACATTGTAATTTATAATTTCAATTAGTATTTCGCGTGTAATTTTATATTGTTTGTTTATTGGATTTGACAAGTGTTATTTGTACTTAATCTTTTTCTTTATAGACACATGTTATTTGTACTTCGTCTTTTTCTTCATATATTGCATACTTGATTTGTGATTTATATTTTGGTAATGAGATAGGAATGAAATCCGAGAGCAGTATGCAACAAGCTATCAGAAAAAGGAGAGATCGTAGGCAATGGACAAATCAAGAGGATGAAGCCCTCCTTGACATATTGATTGAAGCCGCGAACGAAGGCCATAGATGTGACAATGGACAATTCAAGGCGCATACCTTGAAAATGGCTGAGACAAAGATAGAGCAAAGGTTTCCTGAATGTGGAATCAGAGTGAAACCACATATTGAGTCTGCAATGAAGAGGTTAAGGACTATCTATGCAATAATTTATGATATGTTAAATCAAAGTGGATTCGGGTGGGATGATGAAAAAAAATGATTAAAGTAGATAGTGATGATGTGTGGACTGAGTATATAAAGGTTAGTGTTTATTGCTTTTTCTTTCTTATGAATTATTTTGTTTTACTTTCTAGTTATGATTAATTCAAGTGTTTTTATTTTATGTAGAGTCATCCAAATGCAAAGGATTACAGATATACTCAGATCTTGCTGCTTGATAAGCTTGCCTTTGCTTTTGGGAAAGATCGTGCCACTGGTAGAGGAGCCGTTGCCCCTGCTGATACTGTTGAGGAATTAGATAAAGAGCTTGAAGAAAATGATGATGAAGTTGAGAAAGATTTGACACAGTCAACATCTGTAAATCAGGCTCAATCAAAGAGAAAGAGTGATGGCGTGGAAAGTCGTTCAATGAAAAAAAATAAAGGAGCAAATGTAATTGCCAGAAGCATCAATGAGTTAGGGAAGAATTTTGGGACGTGGCTACAAGAGAGTTCACAATGGATGAGTCAAGTTATAGATCGCATTGGAACAGCCAAAGATGTATTTGATGATTCTAGGAATATTTTAAAAGAGTTGGGTAAAATGAATTTGACAGATGAAGAGTGTTTTACTGCAGCAGACAAAATACTATCAGTGCCACATCGGTTGCATATCTTTTGGGGTGCTAATGATGCTAAACGCCTTGCATTTGTAAAATCATTGTTATAGTTGTTCTTATGGAGTTTACTATTTTCTGTAACTTTATTTTTCCATTTGGTTTGATGTATATGTGAATGATGACCTATTTTGGTTGGATGAAACTTATGGATGTGAATGATGGCCTATTTTGATTTAAGAACCTATATATTTATGATTTGAAATGTATGTTTGATTTTCACTATTTTGGTTGGATGTAACTTTGTTTTGGTTTTTATGGCATGAAATGCAATGGGAATGAGTATATTATAGCTTGAGCTTGAGGTGGTTGATTTTTGTTTGTGATTTGTATTGTTTCTCTGTTTAGTTTTGATTTTTGCTGTTTATCAGGCTAAATTTGTCAAACAATGTCTGTGATTAGCTATTTGATTATAATTTTTTTGGCGTTTGAAAATTTGTCAAGGCATTTAAGTATGAGTATATGTATAGGTTGATCTGGCTGGTAGAGAGAAATCTGTCAGGACATTTGGTTTTGATTGTATGAGTATACATCTATTTTTAAGGCATTTGTTTTTTGTTTTTTAATGCATGCAATAAGAATATGTTTAGGACAATGAGAATTTAACAGGGGAATTTTTATTTTATTTTTTATGATCTTGTTATTAAATTGATTTGATGTTTACACTTTGATTGTAATTTTGTAAGTATTGATTATTTTAATTATAACTCAATATTGAGTTTTGTAAATCAATTTTGTTTATTTTGGTTTATTTGAACTCTTTTTATTGTCTTTTTTTTTCTTTGAATTTAATTTTATATGTTATTTTATTGAATGTATTGAAAATATGATTACATCTTTTTATAAAAATAATAAAAAAAAAGAAAAGAAAAGAAAGTTTCTTAGTAAATAGGTAGAGAGATAAATAAAAAATAAAAACAAATAAATTTTTATTAATATTATACATATTATTTTTTTAATTATATATATATATATATATATATATATATATATATATATATATATATATATATATATATATATATTTATATCAATGTATAAAGTAATCAAAATAATTATATAGAAATTGAATTTAAATAAGCATATATGCAATTTTATTATAAGGGTAGTTTTGTCATTTTATTTCATTCTTATCCTATCCTATCATTATCTGATTTATTCCAAACACAGAATAGAATAGTTCTTATCCTATCCTGTTGCACATCAAACACAGAATAGGATAAAAGTTATCCTGCTCTTATTCTATCATATCCTGCTATCCTATCATATCCTGTTCTCCAAATGAGCCCTAAAAATCAGTCTTCAATCACGTTGGCATTAAATACTCACGCTTGTGCAAGCCATAAAATGAACCGTTTCTTCAAGTAAGAAACGACATTTTTTTTAGAACAGGCAGACGATATAAATCTATTCTGATTTATTTTTACCATTTATTGGAATAGCATAAATATTGAATTTTCATTAGGTAATTATAGTTGTGACAGACAATATTGTTATAACAGCAATCAAATATCACAGTTATGAATTTGAATAATTTTAAATTTTTAAAGTATTTTATAAAATAATTTTTTTATCAAATTAATATTTAATAGATAAATAAAATTCATTAATATTTGATTATTTATAATTAGTTGGTCGGAATAATAAATAATTTATAATTTTATAATCAAATTAAAATTTAATATTTTAAAGATGTTATTATAAAGAGTGTTAAAAATTATAATTAGTTAAAAAACTTAAAAATATTAATCTCGTAACCATGTGTTTGGAGTTATTTTTATTTTTAACAAAAAAAAAAAGATGTAGATTTTATTACAAATTATGTTTTTTTCTCTATGTAGAATTTTTAACTGATTGTAGAGAATCAATCAATCATAGTAACGCTAACACAACTGCTAAAAGCATGATGATATACGAAACATGCATAAAAAGTGATAAAGATATTTCAATGGATGCACTTTTTAATGATTCTTTTTTGTTTTTTTTTGAAAATTTATGCCATTCAATTATATAACTAAGGTTCTGTTTGGTTCAAAGGTTAATAAAATAAAATATTATAATTAAAATTATGTTTAATAAAATAATAAAATAAAAATTAATAAAAAAATAAAAATATCTTTTAAAAATAAAATTATTATAATAAAATTATTTTAATTAAAAAAATTATTTTAAATGTTATAAATAAAAAATAAAATAAATTATTATTAATAAAAAAATTTGAATTAAATAATATTGAAAATTTTAATTTAAATATATATATTTTTAATTATAAATTTTTTTTATAAATAAATAAAATAAAATAATAAAAAATATTTTAATCTTTTTTTTCGCATAAAAAATAATTAGCCTTATGTGAACCTACATTATTTACCATTTCTGTCAATTAAATAAAACAATGGAATCTGCATCTTATTCTTTCACCCTGATTACTCCTATTAAACCAAACGTAAGTTTCCAGTGAGCGTTGGCCGTTGGCTCAGAAATCCTTTTCAAAATAATCGTGGGGCTTGCACAACCTGTTATCGAATTGGGCTTCCTGGTTTTTAAGAGGGTACAAAGACTTTCTCAATTCATCTTTCCCTTTAAATTGTGTACCCTCTCATGCCATCGCTAAAATAATTAGGAACGTTCTTATTACCACGCTTCAAGAAAATCTAGAAATGTTTTCAAATAGTTTGACCACTCTAGCTCTGCATAGTTTTCAAACACAAAGTTAACAGCTGATAAATTGAAATAGGAATTGGAGTAAGAGTTTGGAGTACATGCATTTTTTTTATTTGGATAAGCGAGTGCATGCATCTAAAATTTTTTTTTTTAAAAAAAACAAGTAGCAAACACGAGAACAATGTCCCCAAAATAAGTTTGTTGAATTTCTCAAATTTTGTTCAGATTTAACAACACATACTTAAATCTTGTTTGATTGGTGAATTTAAGGTTAAGAAATGAGAATTCTCGTTCTATTTTTTTATTTGACTGACAAAATTTATAAAAAAATATGAATCTTATGAAATATTAATGATTTCTTGTGAAAGAATTCACATTATCTCGAAAAAATAGATTGAAAGTAAACAATGTAATAAAAAATAAAAATACTTTTTATTATTTAATTTATTTATAAATTTTTTATAATTTTAAAAATATATTTAAATTAAATTTTTTAATACTATTTAAAAAAATTTAATTTAAAATTTTATATTACTAATAATTTTTTTAATATTTAAAATAATTTTTTAATTTAAAAATATATTATTTTAATAATTTTATTTTTTGATAATAATTTTATTTTTTTAAGTTTTATTCAATTTCTTTCTAATTTCATTTTTTTCGAGCCCACCAATCAAATGGCACTTTGAGGGCTCGTTTGGCACGTCTGATAGTGAGGATAGGATAGGATATTATATCCTATCCTATTTCTATTTTTCATTTGGTGTACCAATAGGATATCATATTACTTTCCTATCTCTTATCCTATCCCGTCCTCTCAGTTGAAATACGTATCCTGTGGGTAAGGCTGGGTTGAAAATCGGATAAGTCACGGCGCTCCCTCACACCCCCCTCGCGAGCGCGCACCATCATCTTCCTCACCCCCCCTCCCCCGCGCCACCATCTTTTTCAAACCCCCCGGCGTGCCATCGTCTTCCCTCACCTCTCCTAGCGCCATTGTCTCCCTCAACCCCCTCCCTAGTGCCATTGTCTCTTCTTCACCCCCAAGAACTCTATCTTCCCTCACCCCTGATAACATCGATTTCTCCCTCTCTGTATAGTTTCGTTCTCTGTCATTCTGCCTGCATCCATTTTCCCCTTTTCAATTTCTGCCTGCATTGATTCACACTTGTATCGATTCAAACATTTGGGTATCGATTTACCCCTTTGTCATGCCCAAATAAGCGAATCACACATTAGCCACATTAGCATCGATTTCTGCCTGCATTTGCTAGTTCCCTTTTTCCTGGATTACATCTCTGATTTTTGCCTGCATCTGATTTACGTCTGTGTATTTAGTTATATTTGTTGATTTGTTGAGTATATTCTTTGGGTTACCTTCTGCTTGTACTTGCTGTATTTACCATTTCCCTTTCCCTTTCCTTTTTCCCCTTTGCTTGTATTTATTGATCCATGCTCTGGATTTCTGCCTGCAGCTGGGTTACCTTTTGCTTGTATATGTTTTGGCCGATTTCTTCCCCCTTCTGTTATTGTTGGTTTTGGCTCTCTGTTGTTGTGTTTGCTGGTTCTATTTCCATTGCTGATCCATGTTGTTTGTCTCTTCATGACATGTTTTATTGAAACAATAAATGAATTGACAGTGATGATCTTATAAAAAATGCCAATGCTTTTGGTTCTCATGACATGTTCTTTTCTTTCAAAATTTTAAAAATGATATTGTGGAGTGAGAAGATAGGCTGGTTGGGTTCAACATTTACCTAGTGTCTGCTATGGAAAAACTGTGAAGGGTCTGATTTTTTTTAGTAGGATTACGGTTGCACATTTTACTACGACTTTATGTGCCTTGAACACGAATTTGAATTTGACAGCGTTTTATATACTGCCCATCAATTTGAATATGACATTTTGTGGTTACAGTATTCCTCATCCTTCAGATAATCGAGTTAATATTAGAGTCCAGACAACAGGTAACACATGCACAGTCTTGTTCAACTTCTAGCAATGGTTTGCAAATTTCTCCCCTAATGTTGTGCGAGAATTGTTTAAGTTTGTATCGTGACTATCACAAATGCGTGCACTTTCATATTCTGTTATAACAATCTTATATACCTTGCTAAACCTGATTTAGAAATGGTTTGTGTATGTCACTTTATAACAACAAAATAGTTGGCTTCCCTTCCTCGCTTAGACTCACCCTCACCGCCAAAAGAAGCGCCACAACCACAACCACAATCGTCTCCCCTGCTGTGAAGTACTCCAAGCTTAAAAGGCTCTTCTCTAAAAAGAACTTAGGCACCACCGCAACTGTTACTGCTTCTACCTGTGGAAGCATGATTCAAGTGACAGTAAATGGAGCAGATGGGCTCAGGAGTAATAGGCGTAGGAATGAGAATTGTGCTTCTGTAAGCATTGATAATATGGATCCTCCTTTGCTAGTGATCAGGAGGGTTCACAAGTCCGAGGATGGAAACTAGAACCAAGTGGATAGTCTTTGGAAAAGGAGGTCTGGTGGGGCCGCATTGAAAAGTTTGTAACTTCAACACATTCATCATCCAAGGCATCATCTTCAGCCTACAAGTGTTTAAATTGGTGAGACAGATGCAAACACATTTCTTTTTTTTTTTGTGAATAATATTTATAGAATATTATTGTAAATGATTATGTTGTCTTCTCTTAACTTCCAGTTTCATGTGGCGTTTGATTTCTTGGTATGGGATATTAGTGAAAAGGTCATAGATCTAGCTAGTATCTTGTAGGGGTGTGCATCGGTCGGGTTCGGGCAGGTTGAGGGTGTCACCCAACCCGACCGACCACCCGTCGGGTTAGAAAATGTCAACCCGAACCCGCCTACATTTTGATTGACCCAAAAATTACGGGTTAGATCGGGTTTTGATATTCAAACGGGTTTCTGCGGGTTGCTGCGGGTTGAGCTAATCAGGATCAAAAAATTGGGCTTCGTTTTTTTAAGCCCAGATCTTGGTCCTTTTGAGCCCAAAAAACTGGGTTTCAAAAAAAATGAAGCCCAGTTTTTGGTCCTTCTGAGTCCAAAAAACACAAAAAAAAAAGATTTTCAAATATGCTGAAATAAATTTTCTTTTATTCTTTTCTTAAGCAGATAACATCCAAAATGGCAAAAATACAATTACGTGCCTATGATAATACATAAAGTCAGAAACTAAGAAATTACTCAAGAAAATAAACTATAATGCAGATTTAGCATGGTGCATTTTCAACTTACATCAACCACGAAGTTTCAATCACCCACAATATCTCCAAATATTAGTTGGATGGCTTCTGAGGTTCCACGAATCATCAGAATGGCATTCATTCATATTATGCAGCTTGCTGAGACACTGGAAGACACCAACATCTTAAAGTAACTTGAGTACTTCTACCCTTGTAGCTCATTATGGCCTTTGTTTTCATAAAAGTAATAAAGGGACGTAGTTGCCACCAAGACTCCAGAACAAAAACTAAGAAAAATTGAAAGAATTTTTATATGCAGCAAGTGCTGATTAAGCTCAAACAAAGACTATGTACTGGGTACAAAATTTGAAATATCAAAGCATGTACCATATTGATAACTCAGAAAAGAGATGATCAATTAGGGATGTTATTCCATTTCTGAATCACCAAAGATAATACATGCCTCCCAATGCATTGCCTTATCCATGTTAACTTTTGACTGTGAGCTTAAATGATAGAGTCAGCATCAATAATAAGAACAGCTTTCATACGTTAAATTCAAAAAACATGTACTCCAAACTAAATTCTCAGTTATGAAGTTTCACAGGCCAAAAATGCAACATACCGTCACCTGCTTGTGGGTGATAAATAGGGGAAGAGATTAACACCTGCAATACAGATGACACAAAAGCTCCACCAAATTTTATGTAAAAACAACTTACCAGGAATCAACATCATTAAATTCAAATAACCACATGAGTTCATACTGCAAATGATAGTGAACAATTAGAAAAATAAAGCACAAAAGCAAAAATACAAGTATACAAATGCCCAAGATCAAAGCAACGTGGTATTTTTAGTTATATAAAGCAGCTATTGAAGCAAATGACATCCTATAGAGTGTAGACTGCCCATCCTCTATCTACGACTTTTTAGAAGAAACTTCTACAAATTCTGCAAAATAAGTTGATAGTTAATTATTTGGATAATAAAAATTAACAAATTATAATATATAAAACAAATACTTAGTAGTTAGTACTTTACCTCTCTCAATCTTCTCACACTGTTGCAATTGTTCAACAACATCAAAATCATTAATATCAAATTGAAATAGATTTGGTCTCAACCAATTTTGTGCACAGATTAATGCCTCAACCATTTTTGGAGAGAGAGATGACCTAAATGGATCTAGTACACGACCTCCAGTACTGAATGCTGACTCTAAAGCCACTGTTGACACAGGAATGGCCAACACATCTCGAACAACAATAGAAAGAACACGAAATCTAGACACATTTAATTTCCACCAATCTAAAGCATCAAAAGAATCATCTGAATCCACACAAGCTTCAGCCAAATATCTTTCCACTTCATTCTTGACTTCAATGGAATCTTTAGCCCCTAAATGAGATTTAAAAGCAGCCTCTCTAGCTTTTTGAGCTAGTTTGGGCTTTGAAGCACCTTGATCTACATTTTCCATAACCATTGAAGAATGACACTCAACATTTAAAGCATTGGGCTCATACACTTGACGATACCAATCATACAATTTTTGCAAATCAGCCTTAACTTTGGAAGACATATGATAAGATACAATTGGATCATAAATATCATCAAATGACTATTTCAAATAAGCAAGCTTGTATCTAGGGTCAAGCACATTGGCAATGAATAACAAAGGGTTCATGTTTTCCACTTTTCCCCAATACTTATCATATTTCTTCTTCATTTCTATTGCAATTTTACCCAACAAAGAATTATCACTTGAGCTCCACTTTAATAACTCACTCTACACTAAAGAAAGTTGAGGGAAAGCCATATTTGAGGTAATATATAAAGATCCAGACAATTTCAAAGTCACATCATAGAAAATCTTGAAAAATTGAATAAAAAACCTAACATTATTCCAATCATTAGAAGAAGGCGGACCAATTGTCTTATCATCAAAATAATCAACATAGGTAGGCTCATCCACCTCTAGCCTATCAAATGCCTTTTGAAATTTCTCAGCACTTTCTAACATCAAATAGGTTGAGTTCCACTTAGTTGAAACATCAAGACATACAATGCTTTGAGATTCAATCTTTGATTGTTCAACACAACACTTAAATTTTGCTAGTCTAGAGGGAGAAGATCTCACATATCTCACGGCATTACGAATAGATGCAATAGATGAATGCATGTCCTTCAATCCTTCATTAACAACTAAATTGAAAACATGGGCACAACATCTAATATGCATAAAATTACCCTCTAAAACTAAACCATCTGTCATCTGTCATCTGTCATCTTTCTCTTTAAGTATGCTATTGCCACATCATTTGCAGAAACATTGTCTACCATTACCGTAAACACCTTTTCAATCCCCCAATCATTCAAGCAATTTTTCATATGTTTTCCAATTGTCTCCCCTTTATGAATAGGAATAAGGCAAAAGTTAACAATTCGCTTTTGAAGTTTCCAATCATTGTCAACAAAATGTGCCGTGAGTGCCATGTAACTCAAATTATGAACTGAAGTCCAACAATCAGTAGTGAGACATATTTTAGTACAATTTGATTGTAAAAAATTTCTAAGCTTCACTTTCTCATCTAAATATAATTGATAACAATCTCTACCTATAGTGGGACGAGAAGGAATATGAAATAATGGCTGCAACTTTCTACAAAAGTACTTGAATCCATATCCTTCAACTATGTTGAATGGCTGTTCATCAGTAATAACAAACACAGCTAAAGCTTTCCGACATTCTTCAAAATTACAAACTTGTGGTGCCCTTATCATATTATTTCTCCCACCATCTTTTTTGAGCTCTAAACTAATCACTTGTCGTTTAGGATCATTCAAAGCATATGAATACTTAGGGCATTTAGACAAGTGACTAACCAAGTTTGAAGTACCGTGTGTCTTAAGATTACACAAATACTTCTTTTCACAATAATTACATTGAGCCGTAGGCTCAATGCATCTGGTATTTGGGTGAAGTTATCCCAAGCTGCCGATGTCTTTCGAGATCCACTAGCAGGTGGCTTCCTTTTTTGCCTCTTAGGGGGAGTAATATTAGAAACTTTGGTGTCAGCTGAAACACTTACTTTTTCTTTACCCTTTGGATCAGAGGGTGATTTTGTTGAAGATGCTATTAAGGAATCCATGCCACTCTAATAAATATCCAAAACCTTTCAAATAACCAACAAAAAGAGGAATAAACTCATAGAACAAGATACATGATATATAGAGTAATGGAGATTGGAAAATGGAAATTGAAAAATATATTCTAGAGTCTGGATTCTGGAAAACAGAACACAAAGAGTCTCTGGGGCCTAATTACAAGGTCTAGAAAATGTTCCTTATCCTAAACTAAACAGAGAAACAGCACTGCAGCATAAGAGCATCCAAAAACAGCATAAGAGCATACAAAAGGACTCTAGGCCTCATATATAGCAAGATTTTCATTATCATGAACAGTAAGCACCACTTCAGGCAGCATAAGAGCATCCAAAAACCAAATTACAAACTCACAAAACCATTTCAGGCAGCATAAGCACCATTTCATTTCAGGCACCATTTCAGGCAGCATAAAAACACAAAGTCACAAACTCACAAAACCACTAATTTATCATGTACAGATAGCACAAGAGCAGAGCCAGAGCATTGAAATTATTGATCAAAATAATTTAACAGCACCCAAAACCAACAGTCCAATATGAATACTAAGCATATCAAGAAGAAAAACATACCAGCCTGGCAACCTCGATGAAAATGGTTTAACAATTAACAACACCCAAAATGAAAATATGCAAGCAATCAAGAGTCAAGACAACCAAGTTGAAAAACGGACAACTAAGCATAAGAAGAAATAAAAAATGTGGAACAGAATATCAGAAATTCAGAATCCAGGCAATCAAGATACTGATTAAGGTTTTGAAAGAGAAGAAGAAGGAGAGAAACTTACCGGAGACAAGAAGCAGAGCAACCGTGGAGTCGTGGACGATGGAGGCTTCAAGCGCGATGGCCGAGCTGAGGCGGGCTAGGGCTTCGGGTGAGGGAGGAAGAACATACACGAACTCGGGTGAGGCCGTGAGGACGTTGTGTGTGCCTGTGGCCGTCCCCCTGACGGCGGTGACAAGAGCTGAGCTGAGGGTTGAGGCGTGGAGAAGGGGAATCGCAATCGAGTTTCGAAGGGACGAAGGTGAGAGTTGAGGCCAAGAGAAATCCAAATCGAAGAAGAGAAAGAGGGTCTAGGGATTTTCTTGAGGGTGGAAGAAAAGAGAAAGGGGCCAAGATGAAACAACGTCGTTTTAAGGCATGAGGGATTTTTTCTTCTGCCTTTGGGTCGGGTCGGCTTGGACGGGTTTTTTGATCCCCAACTCGGCCCGCCCGATGTTACCCGATTTTTACATTTTTCTTAACCCGTTGCAACCCAAAAACTTGATTTTATTCACCCAAATATCTATATTTTTATCGGTTTAATTCGGGTTCATTTGGATTAATCGGTTTGTGAACACCTTTAGTATCTTGTACTTAAATTATCCAGAAAACCTCTGAGATGTGCACGAAAGTAGCAAAATGGATATGCTTTGTTCACATAATAATGGAATCAAGCAAAAAACCATGTTGTGGCTAAACACAAATCAATAAGTAAAAACCTTGTTCTAGCAATGGATTTTTTTTATAAAAAAAGAAAAAGAAAAGAAACTTTTTTGGCAAACGGATAGAGGAATGAATAAAAAATAAAAACAAATAAATTTTCATTAATGTTATGGATATTATTTTGTTAATTATATATATATATATATATATATATATATATATATATATATATATATATATATAAAATTTAAAATTTATATCAATGTATAAAGTAATCAAAAAAATTGTATTAAAATTGATTTTGTATGTTATTGTGCATTTTTTTTGCTTTGAATTTAATTTTGTATGTTATTTTATTGAATGTATTGAAAATAGGATTATATTTTTTTATAAAAATAAAAAATAAAAGAAAAGAAAATTTCTTAACAAGTGGGTAGAGAGATAAATAAAAAATAAAAACAAATAAATTTTCACTAATATTATGGATATTATTTTTTTAATTATATATATATATATATATATATATATATATATATATTTATTTATATCAATGTATAAAGTAATTAAAATAATTGTATTAAAATTGATTTTAAATAAGTATATATGTAATTTTATTATAAAGGTAGTTTTGTCATGTTATTCTATTCTTATTATATCATATCATTATCTGATTTATTCCAAACACATGATAGGATATGAGCTATCCTACTGTTATCTTATCTTACTATTATTCTATCCTACTATTTTATCATATCCTATTATATTCTGCGCTTCAAACGAGCTTTCAAGTTATATAAATCGAAATGAAAAGGCTCAGTTGTGGCTTACTTTTTTTTTTCTTCTGGACAAGAGCTGGGGCTTACTTGGACTTCCTTTATTTTACTTGTCAAGAGTGTCTTGGGCTTGGACTCGTCGGGGTTTTGCACTGCTGATCCGAGGCATAACCTCTTATATTTCAGGAAAAGGCAGCAGAGGAGAGCGCCGTGCAGCAGGAAGAAAGGGGTACGCCATAGGAATGCTGTGTGAGGAGGGGGCTGTGTAACCCCCTCCTCATCTCCCTCTTTTTCCTTGTCTCCTTCTTTCTTTTTGTTTTGTTTTATGGTTATTCTGTATTTACTTTTTTTAGGAAAACTTTTCCTCTCATTAGGAGAGTTTTTTCCTTCCATCAGGGAAGTTTTCTCTTCTTTTGTTTAAAAGAGGTTAAGAGTTTGAATGTTTACATCTTTATGTCCAGATCTACAGTATTGGATTTAGATCTACATATTTGAACTCAGATCTATGTAGAAGAAAGTCAGATCTACAGCATTGTTCTTACAAAAGAGTAGAAGAATAATGAAAAGTGTTATCTTTCAGAGAAGGGTGGGAGGTGTGTTGTCTCTCCATTGTTACAATTCTTTTTTTTTTTCTTCTTTTTAATATGTTGTAATAACTGTATTTTAGATTATGAAGATGTAATATTTTGGTAGACTAGATTTTAAGAGGTGTGTTGCCTTTTTATTTTCTAGATATAGTACTAGTTTTTTTATATTTTGTCTTCAGAAGCTATAGAATTTATTAATCTTACTTTTGTCTTCTGTATGTTGGCCTCAGTGCCTTGATGTATGAATAGTAGTATTCCACTTTGTCCAAAAAAAAAAAAAATCGGGAAAAGGCACTTCGCTGTCCCAAAAAAGAAGGAAAAGGCATAATCACTTCGCACGCTTATTACCAAGTTGGTTCAGAAAGACAAAATATAGCTGATCTGGGATCTTGATCCTACATGCTCAAGGAAAGAAGAAGGAAGAAGCCATAGAATACAAAAATATTTATTATTGAAACATTCAAAGTCTACGAAAGAGAAAATCATGATAAATTAATATCCTTGTTGTAGGTACTCAAAACTAGCGGCCATCTATAATTGACAGAAAATTGTGGCCATCTATAATTGACAGAAACTTGTGCCCCTAGAAACTGAAATAATCATCGATTGTAGCTTTTTTGCGCTTCTGATGCATATCTTAATCTTCATCCTCCTTTCGTTTGTATTGAGGATTCCTGCCTCATGTTCATCCTCAGCGTCAGATACCCTCCCAGAGGGCTCGTCACTCTCGGTTGAGAAACCAGCCGATACTCTGGTTTCAGCAAACGGTGCATTCTCCGCGGGATTCTTCCAAGTTGGAGATAATGCCTTCTGCTTTTCCATATGGTTCACAAGGTCCAAAGAACCCACCCTTTTCTGGATGGCAAATCGAGACCAACCCGTCAATGGGAAAGCTTCAAAATTATCGCTTTGGAAGAATGGCAATCTCATTTTGAGCGATGCAGGAAGAAGCACGATTTGGAGCACCACGACCTTCTCCTCTTCCCAAGCACAGCTAAAGCTCACGGACAAGGGCAACCTGGTTCTTCGTAATATACAAGGCACTGTCCTTTGGCAAAGCTTTGACTCCCCAACCGATACCCTTCTCCCTGGCCAAGCACTGACCGAGAAAGCAAGCCTCTTTTCATCAAGAAGCACAACCAACTTTTCCACCGGTTTCTATAAGCTTTATTTTGACAACGACAATGTTCTTCGCCTTCTTTTCCAAGGTCCTAACTTGTCCAGCGTGTACTGGCCACCAACATGGCAACTACCGGTTGACGAAGGAAGGTCTACCTACAACATCAGTAAAATTGCGGTGCTAGATCCGCATGGCCATTTCACGTCCTCTGATGCATTCGAGTTCTTTTCCTCTGATTATGGTGTTAGACGATATAGACGACTCATGTTGGACCCTGACGGCAACTTGCGGCTCTATAGCTTCAATGAGGAAAACAACACATGGGAGGTTTCATGGCAAGCCGTTTCCCAACCGTGTACCATTCACGGTGTTTGTGGAGCTAACAGCATGTGCACTTATGATCCTTTCCTGGGCAGGACTTGCTACTGCTTGCGAGGCTTCAGGATTAAGAATCCCAACGATTGGACCCAGGGGTGTGAGCCTGAATTTACTCCTCGCTCTTGCAATGCCAGTGAGTTTGGTTTCTTCCATCTTCCAAGTATGGAATTCTTTGGTTATGACTTAGGCATCATCCGAGTTTCAAACTTGACAGAATGTCAAAATATATGCTTGAACCTTTGTGATAATTGCAAAGGTGTCCAACTCAAATTTAACGAAGTTGGTACTTACAATTGTTTCCCTAAAACAATACTGCTCAACGGACGGGATTCGCCCAATTTCGATGGAGATGTCTATTTAAAGTTGCCGAGAGCCATCCTACTCTCCTCCGAGAATCCTGTTAAGCATTCGCCATTGAACTGCTCAGCTGGCTTGTTTCAACGCTTGGGCAGAGTTTATCAAATTCCCGGAAGAAGCGCATCGTTGAATTTGTTGCTTTGGTTTGCTTGTGGGATTGGGGGCCTTGAGGCTACCTGCGTTTTACTTGTGTGGTTCTTCTTGTTTAGAACCAGCAAGCAGACTGATACAGGAGAAAACCAGCAGCTCCTTTCTGCGACGGGATTTCAAAGGTTCAGCTATTCAGAGCTCAAAAAGGCCACCAGGGGATTCAGGGATGAGGTTGGACGAGGAGCGGGAGGGATTGTGTACAGAGGCACATTAGATGATAAACGTGTTGCGGCAATAAAGAGGCTTATTAGCGAGACTAACCAAGGAGAAGCAGAATTTCTGGCAGAAATAAGCAGCATTGGGATGTTGAACCACATGAATTTGATAGACATGTGGGGATACTGCGTTGAGGGAAAGCACAAGCTGCTGGTGTATGAGTACATGGATCATGGATCCTTAGCGGAGAATCTCCACTCTAATGCACTTGACTGGAAGAAGAGGTTTAATATTGCTGTGGGTACAGCCAAAGGGTTGGCATATTTGCACGAAGAGTGCTTGGAATGGGTTTTGCATTGCGATGTGAAGCCTCAAAACATACTCCTGAATTCTGACTTCCAACCCAAGGTAGCAGACTTTGGCTTGTCTAAACTCGTTAACAGGGACGAGCACGCCAATTCTACATTCTCTAGAATAAGAGGCACCAGAGGGTACATGGCTCCGGAATGGGTTTACAATCTTCGTATCACTTCTAAAGTTGACGTATATAGCTATGGGATTGTCGTATTGGAAATGATAACTGGAAAGAGCCCAACGCAAATGTATAGCCTAGAAAACGAAGGGGGCATAAACCAACGACGCTTTGTCGCGTGGGTGAAGGACAGGATAAACGCTGCTCCTGCGGCCAAGTTTTGGATTGAGGACATAGTGGATCCCAAATTGAAAGGCCAATACGAGACGCCCAAGGTTGAGCTTTTGGTTAAAGTGGCTCTGCAGTGCGTGCAAGATGACATGGATGAAAGACCGTCCATGACCCAAGTGGTGGAGATGCTTCAGTTACCTTAACCTGGAGTAGTATGCGACATGATCTGACTACGCCTTCAAGCTTGCGTTGGTTATTTTTTTTCGTGTGGTCCTTGATACATACGGTGATTTCGGTTAACAAGTGTATGTTTTAAAATAAAATTGTATTATTGTATTATTTTATTGCAAACTGTGTTCGGGTGGGACTATGGTTGCTTAGCCAAAAACTTTGACCAAACCCTATGAATTGAAGCATGATAATAGGTTTTCCATTTTCGACAAGTTGGTATAATTGATAAGGCCATGGGCCGAAACGGATTTGGATCCTCTGCTGCGCCAAAAGGCGCAACAGAGGGTGCTGCGCGTTGAGCGCACCGTTTCATTGAGTTATGTCTCTTTTTTTTTATTGATTTATAATTTTTATTTTTAATTAATTAAAATTATATATATATATATATATAAAATAAAATTTAATAATGAAATGAAACATAATTTAAAATTCAAACTATAAAAAAAAATATTACAGTAGCAATAAATTTTTTTATCTATTCTTTTTTATTTATTTGATTAAAATTGTATTAATGAAAAAATATATATATTACAGTAGCAGAAAAATTATCAATTTATCATTTTAAAAAATTTATCTCATGAAAATAAAACTTATATGAGAATATATATTTATTAAAAAAATATTTGATCTACTGACAGTAAATCACATTTTAGACAAACAGAATATTAAAAATTTAACATGTGTATTTATTTTAACTATTTAAATAGACATATGACAAATTTTTAAGGTTCTGTTTGTATAAAATTTAGTTTACCGTTAATAGACCAAATACTTATTCGTGTTTATTATAGTATTATGTTAACATATTATTAATGTAATTATAAGTGATAATGAATGACATTATTTTATTAAAATTTATTTTTTTATTATGTTCAATGCGTTGTTACATTTAAATAAATATAAAAAATAAAAATATTCTCTTTAGACTAAATATTTGAAAACAAAAAGATAAATTTAAAAAATATATATTTTAATTTAATTAAGTAAAACACTTTAATTAGTTAAATAAATTTATTAAATTTGTATGAAGAGAGTTAATATAAAAATATTTTTAAATATTTAAAAAAACGTTTTTAAAAAAAAAGTTTAAATAATATGTTTAAAAAATTAAAGTTTTAAAAAAATTAAATTTAAAAAATATTTTTTAAATATAAAAATAATAATTTACTATTGTAAGAATTTAATAATTTAATAAAAAAAAAATTCAAAACATCCAATCTTTACAAAGAGTAAAAAATATATATTTTATTTATTTATAAAACGCTGTACCAAAAAAAGAGGGATGGCTTAATAAAATGCTGCGCCAAAAAAAGATATGGCTCAATAAAACGGTGCGTTCAACGCGCAGCACCCTCTGCTGCGCCTTTTGGCGCAGCAGAGGATCCAAATCCATAAATAATACAATGAATCAGGATTAATTATTGCATGGCTCCTACGTCCTACGTGGAAGAAATAGCTACAACTACTGGCTGGCTAGCTAGGAAACAAGTTGGCATTGTTTATGAAATCAAATTACATACGGCGAACTCAGGTTTGACTCTTAATTGGCGACTGACCCACAATTCCCATCCTCCATTTCCATTGCGCCCCTAGTTTACATACGATGGAGCGTGCATCTCAACTATCTGCCAAGTTTCCATTTCATCTACCTATGACAAAAATTATGAGTAATGATTTTATCACCTCGGCTCTCTCATGAATTTGAATTATTACACAATAATTATTAAATATAAAATAATATTTGATTTACAATATCAAATATTTCATGTTTAATTAATTAAAATATTTATCTGATAAGTAATATTAACTCTTAAAAAGATTTTATTTATTTTTTGTAATTCGTAAGTTCAATTAAAATTTTCCATTATGCTATTTAATGTTTTATTAATTAAAAACTTAAATATTTTTCACATTATAGTTATTAAATTAATGTTTCAATAAAAATGATAAAAAAAATTAATTAAACATGGGAGAGATGCGTAAAATGGATTAGATTCTATAAAGAAAATTTAACAGTTTTTCGGCAAGCACAGAACAACATCTAATTATTTATTTATTATTTTAAGATTATAATAATAATTAAATAAATTTTTCATTTAAAAAATAGTGAAATTTGAAAAATCTACTGACTAAAAAAACTTAAGCAGCTTGGTATTTGCAAATAATTTCGGTTTAACATTCTATAATGATTTATACAATAAACATTTAATAGTATAAATAAAATGTTATTTTATATTTGATAATTATGCGTAATAACTCATGTCATACTAGACTTAACTTCATAAGATTATTACTTAAAAAATTAGATTCATATCCAACCTACTCTCAGATTAATAACTTCTATAACTTTCTTGTCTATATATGGCAATAAACACTTGATTATGAATCCAACAGTTTTGGTAATGAAACACCCTTAAGATTTAGAAATTTTTATTTATGTATGAATTATTAAAAAAATATAGAGTAAAGATGTAATTGAAAGATTTTAAAGATAAAAATGAAAACTTATTAATATTTTTGAGGTCAAAATATAATTTTCTAAAAATTTAAGGGTTACAATGTAAATAATAAAATTTGCAAGACTTCTTTCAACAATTATCAAATTGCTATTTAGTCCTTCCATCATTTTTTTAAAATTTTTCATAAGTTTATTGAGAGATTACTATTCACTCTCTCTCTCTTATTTTCTCTCTCTAAATCTAAAGTACTTTCGAACATTCGATCTTATAACTAAGGGTACTACTAGATTAAGAATGAAGAGTACTACGATATCGACTGAATCATTTTTCAAATTGGCTAAAGAATCATCGCAGATCAAAAGTAAAAAATTTTAGAAAAAAAATAAATTCTGAAACTTTTATTTAGTATTCTCAAATTAAAAATCTGATACTATAGATGGATTTAAGAGATAAATAAATTATAGGATATGAAATTTCTCAGCTATTTGACAACTTTTGGTATCATAAACAGTAAATAGTGTCAGACTTCTTTCAACAATTAACAAATTACTATTTAGTCCTTCCATCGTTTTTTTTTTTTAATTTTTCGTAAGTTTATTGAGGGATTACTATTCACTTTCTCTCTTTTATTTTCTCTCTCTAGATTTGAAGTACTTTCAAACATTCGATCTTATAACTAAGGGTACTACTAGATTAAGAATGAAGAGTACTACGATATTGACTGAACTATTTTTCTAATCAGCCAAAGAATCGTCACAAATCAAAAGTAAAAAATCTTAAAAAAAGATAAATTCTGAAACTCCTATTTAATATTCTCAAATTGAAAATCTAACACTATAGATGGATTTAAAGAGATAAATAAACTATAGGATATGAAATTTCTTAATTATTTGACAACTTTTGGTATTATAAATAGTAACTCCGACCAGCGTAAATAATGATTCTGGTATATATGAATAGTAATTTTGACCAACATAAATAGTGATTCTAACAAATATAAACAGTATTTTTGGTCATTATTAGTGCCCATTGGTTGACCGGCATTGACTAAACTCTCGGAGTCATTTTTTAATTTTTTTTTATCCTCCAGATTCACTTCTGATGTCTATTTAATTAAATTTAGATTGAAAACAAATATATTTTGGAGGTGTCTAACCTAGAGTTTTCCTTATGAATAGATAATTTTTACTATGACTTTTCTATATTATTTGTAAACTATAAATGTGAATTTAATCCAGCATATGAAATTAGTTTTATCTATTTGATAGCGAGAATGAATTATATAGTCATAATTAATTACTAACTAATATAAGCTTAAGAATAGTATATATTTAATCAATGCTCTCTCTCTCTCTCTCTATATATATATATATAGTGAGTCAAGGGGAAAGCCACTCCAACTGGATAACAGTGGTAATGTGAAGAGATAGAAGGGTGATGGATTCATATTTCTTAGGGGTGTACATAGGTTCGGTTCGGTTCGGTTTTGGACCTCAACCAAACCGAACCGACCATAAAAAAAAAAAAAAAAAATTGGACCTATTCGGTTCGGTTGGTTCAGTTCTTTAAAAAAAAAAAAAAAAAATTTTTTTGCCAAATTTTTTAAATTTTTGGCCCATTTAAATTTTTTTTGGGCCTAATTTTTTTTAATTTTTGGGCTTATTTCGAATTCTTTGGGCCTATTTCAAAAAATTTTAAAAAAATTATATAAAATATTTTTAAAATTTAATAAATAATAAATTTAATAATATAAATTAAATATATTAAAAATAATTTGGTTCGGTTCGGTTTGGTTCGGTTGGACCGTCCCAACCGAACCAAACCGAACCGAACCGGTCGGTTTTTCAAAAAAAAAAACCGAACTAAACCGATTTTAATCGGTTTGGTTCGGTTTTTAGTCGGTTCGGTTCGGTTTTTTCGGTTTAGTTCGGTCCAGTTCGGTTTTTGTTCACCCCTAATATTTCTTAATTATTTAATGAGACTAGAGTCAGTGGTAATGTGAGGAGACAGAAGGATGATAAACTCATATTTTCTGATTACTTATTGTGATTATAGTCGATCGGTCACTATATGTATAACAAGCGAGTGAATTGAGTATATTGAGAGCTGTGACATGTTTGAACATTATGTAAAAAGAGTACATTTCCAGTACATATATAGTATGTTAATTATGTATCAATAAAAGTTATGATTTTATCTGAAAAATTTGATATTTTTCTATAACTTATATAGTTAAATATTTTTTGAAATGCGGGTCTTATATGGATGTACTTCTGGCTATATTTTTTGTGATAAATTTTAAAATATGAGTTCATTCATATGCTGACCTAGGAAGTCATAGGAGGTATTATCTACTCATTGAATTGTCAAATTTACTACACGATTTTTACATTTTTTTTAGATAATGATACAAAATTTGGTCCTACAGATACGCGATCTATTAGGTGACATACTCTCTAAGTGAGCCTATATTGATTTCAAGGTTCAAAGTGTTTAAATTATTATATACTTATACACTAGAGTATACTCTGAAAGTCGCAGACAAGATCTCTACTTCTGCTATTATTTTGATATTTATAAACTTGAGCTGTATATTGTATATATATGAGAGAAATTATATGTATCTATTTTTATGATAAAGGAGTATATTATACAAGGTATTATAAATATCTGTTTGTAAAATATGCGTTTCATGTGCTCTTAAATTAAAGGCATGATAGGTAGCGTGTTCAAAACTTATTCTTGATCTAATTCCAATTGAATTATCTAGAATCAATATTCTAAATGAATTTGATTAAATTAGTCTTATAATCAAATTAATTGAATAATTTTTTTCAAAAACTAACTAAACCATAAATAAATTTTATTAAAATCAGTCTTATAGTCGGATTAATTGAATAAAGTTTTTTAAAAACTAATTCAAACGATTTGATTGTTGCATGATCAGATTAAAAATTCAATAAAAATTGAATCGACTTATATTATATATAATATTATTTTTATTAGAAAAAATTCTAAGTGTTATGTGACCTTAACTTAATTTTTTTGTATATTATATATTATATTTATATTATTTAATTTTAAATTTTTGTATGTTTATTTTGAAACCATCAAGTTTTGTGTGACTTAAATTTGTATATTGGATTTTAATATTTAATATGATTTTTTTATAGTGCAATATGATTGGTGGTGATTTCTGTTTAAAAATTTATAGAGTTTGATGTATTGAATCTTTATTAATAGTCATTAGTTGTTGAAGTTGAATTAAAATGCATTTGTATGAATTATGTGTGATTTTTATTGTAGTTTATGTTTAAAATATTTAATTTCATGGTAAAATTTATAAAAGAATTGTCAAATGGAGTTGCTAATTTTTTTCTACAAAAGTTTTTTATAAGAAAAGTCAGCTATCTATTTCAGTCAAAATTGATTAAGATTAAATTAAATTGATTCAATTTTAGTTATTTTAATCGAATTTCTTAAACAAAGTGGCTCGGTTCAAATTAATAAACAACTTAATGTGTGTTTAGTTCAATGAAGGAGAGGAGGAGAGGAAAAATAAAATAATATGACCATTATACTTTTATTATTTTATTTTTATTAAAAAAAATTTCATTAAAATTTTTAGTTGAAAGCTATTGGTTTAGAAAATTATGAATCAGTGCTTCTCCTCCCTTTCAAATTTCTCTATTTTTAGAGAGGAGAGATTTTGAGAGAGATAAAAGCTCTCCATATTCTCTCCTCTCTTCCAACTGAATAGACCATTAATAATTTTTTTTAATAAAATCTTTCTTCAGTTCCGTAATTAATATATATCATTCATTTAAGAATATATAGATATGTAAGGAGGTTAAAGTTAAAAAGGATTTATCAGTGTTATTTTTATGTTTTTTGAATCCCGCGTTGCATTTGAGATTGTTGTTATCACACAATGGCTGTGCATTGTTATTAATTAGACCACCTCACCCTTCTCAAGCAAATGAGGGATTTTATGTAAATACATAAAGTCAACCATTTTACGAATGTTCGTCGTTGAAATTTTGAAATGTAAATAAATGGAGTATCCTTTTGTTGTGTTTGTAAAATGCTGGCCCGTTTAATGTGAAAAAAAAAGGGCTCGTATTATCCAATTGTTTTTTTTTTTGGGACAGGCATAGGCGATAGAACAGCTACACGACCAGAGGCCAAGAAACCAAGAGACCAATAGAACAAAGCCCATATCAAACTTTCTAAAATAAAAGTAAAAAAAAACCCAACTACTACACGGGCCAACACACTCCGAAGACACCACGATCCACATGTCCCCAAACTACGGTGGTCTCTCTCCTACCAATGTCGATCTTCCCTTTGATGAAGCATCTTCATGGAGGGCTAATTTCAGGCTTGGTGGTGGGTGAGCCAGCCAGCCACCCCCGAGAGTCCCTTTCTCCTTCAACTTTGTCATTGTGTGAACCGCTATCTTGCAATCCCTTGGGATTCACTCTAATCGAAAATCTTTGCCCAAACTGATAGATCTTTCAATTAGTGACCTTAGATGATCAATATTCTACCAAATTCCTTCCCCGTTGCAAACTTTTATAAAAGCAGGCACGAGTTCATTATTCTTATTTTTTAAGGCAAAGTTGATTACTATTCCATCAGAACCATCCAATCCAAGAGGCACTTGCAAATGCAGGCTCAGATCCAAACACTCTCGAAAATTCAAGAAGGGAAGAAAGCTTCATAAGAGAGTAAAATGAATTTCTATTATCAATAATAGAAGATATTTACAGCATAAACAATATATACTAACTTTAGACACTTGTCTGTTGCAATTGAAATAACAATCTAACTTTTTTTTTTTTTTGATAAAGTAGTAACTACTATTTATTTATGAAAGGAAATACAATAGCCACTAAAGTCAACAATAGAAGACTCAAGTAGATGAAATAAATAAAAGCTTAATCTTGTAATTTTTAAAGATACAATAATTAAATATTATAATTAGAGAAAATAAAGATAATACTAATTTATCAAATAATACAACTCAATATTACAGACTCATAATTAATACCACTAATAATAAAAATTACAAAAATATATTGATGGAGAGGCAACTAGGGTTATAATATCTTGTTGATTTTCTCGCGGCGCTAGGGTTATAATATCTAATTAGTTGTCTGTAGCAACAATCTAACTAAAGCTTCTAACAACCATATAACAACTGGGTTCACAGCTCACAGCTTCTATCATCTGGGCTTCTAACAACTGGGCTGGCCCATAAAAAATATGAAAGTCCAATAATTTTATTGATGTTTTGACACCGACCCAAAACACAGGATCAGAGATTGGAAATAATATGCAATGTGGGTTCGAGATTGAGATTGTAGAAACTTGCAGTTGTGGGATTTGGCCCACCAAATTAAAGGCCACAAACGAAGAAAAACTTTATGCAGCACGTCAATGCGAATCATTTTCATGACTTTGTAGCATCTCAACAACTTGTCTCATGGTGGGCCTTGCATCTCTGTCCTCCTCTACACATTGTAAAGCCACTTCGACCAAAATTTCCATCTTATCAGTGTCGAGATTTCCTTCCATCATGGGGTCCATTATCTGCTTCAACCAAGAACCCTTTGAGGATCCTTTGGTCTTTTTCCCCTTCACCCGTGCCAGCAGCCTATGTTGCCTCCCTTCTCTATCATCAACATCTTGGTCACCCATTGTCGGGCTCTTTCCAGTCAACAATTCCAAGACCACAATTCCATAGCTATAAACATCTACCTTGGAGGTTATTGGCAAATTGAAAACCCACTCAGGAGCCATGTAACCTCGGGTGCCCCTTATTCTTGAGAACTTTGAATTGTTGAAGTCATTGCGGTTTAGTAGCTTGGATAGGCCAAAATCTGATACCTTTGGATGATAATCAGAATCCAGAAGTATGTTTTGAGGCTTTATATCACAGTGCAAAATCCACTCCAAGCATTCTTCATGCAAATAGGCTAGACCTCTCGCCATGCCTAAAGCAATAATGAACCTTGTACTGATGTCCAGAGCATGGGATTTGGACCCCAGATTTTCAGCCAAAGAACCATTCTCCATGTACTCATATACCAACAGCCTGTGCTTGCCCTCAGCACAATATCCCCACATTTTAATCAAGTTCATGTGATTAAGCATTCCAATGATGCTTACTTCAGCAAGAAATTCTTCTTCTCCTTGATTAGCTTCGTTTAGTCTCTTTATTGCTGCAACTCTATGATCTGACAATTCGCCCTTGTACACAATCCCTCCCCCACCTCTTCCAATCTCCTGACGGAAACCCCTGGTTGCCTTTTCCAGCTCAGAGTAACCATATTTTCTGAGTCCAGAGCCTGCCGGAAGGTATCCTTTTGTGTTTGCATCGGACTGTCTTTGGGATCTTATCAAGAAACACCACACCCAAAGGATACAAATGATCTCTAGCCCTCCTATACCATAAGCAAACAGAACCATGAGCTTCACTTTTCCATTTTCATGGGCTTTCACGTACTCTCTTCCAAGAGTTATTGTTTCGTTGGAACAAACAGCATTTGATTCTAAAAGGAATTCTTGCATGGAGAATGAATGGGTTTTAGGCAGTCTCAAGTAGATATCCCCTTCGAAATCTGGTGAGAGATACCCATTCATCAACAGAGTCTTTGGAAAACATTTAAAATAGCCGTCGGTTTTGCTAAATTTATATTGAAAGCCTCTGTAATCACAGGAGTGCAAACTTAAGTTCAAGCAATCCTCAAGAGTGGAATTTGGGAAATAGCCATAGTCATTGCCGTAGAAATCAACTTGGCGAAGACGTAAATAGTAAGAGTCGCTTTTGGCGCACGAGAAATTGTATTTTGGTTCACACCCCCGATACCAATCGCCAGCATTCTTCCATTTAAAACCTGGAAGACAAGAGCATTTCCTTCCGGACACAGGATCATAGCTACACAAGCTATTAGCACCGCAGATGCCGTGAATTGTGCAGGGTTTTGATATGGCTTGCCAAGAGACGTACCATTTCTGTATTCCATATTCCCGGCTGTAAACACGAACATTACCATCGCATTCCAGTGTCAATCTTCTTTGAAGCACTGTGCCATAATCGGATGTCATAAAATGAAGCCCGTCAGATGAACTGAAATTGCCTAAAGAATCAAGTGCCGCAATCCTACTTCCATTGTAAGTGGACCTTCCTGCTTCCCAGCTCACGAGCCCTGGATCAGGCCAATAAACACTTGAAATTTCAGGACCATCATAAAGAAGACGGAGAACATTGTCGTTGTCAAAAAACAGCTTGTAGAAACCCGAGGAATGGTTTGTGTCGCTTCTTGACGAGATAAGCTTCATAGATCTGGTGAGTTGTTGTTGAGGAAGGAGTGTATCCGTTGCGAAATCAAAGCTCTGCCACAAAATGGCACCTTCCATTTCACGCAGAACAAGATTACCAGTGTCGTAGAGAAGCAACTCAGGTGAGGATGGTGAGGCAGTGTCTGTGGACCATACGTTGAACTCGCCGGCATCCGTTAAGAGAAGATTACCAGTCTTAAGAAGGGAAAGTTTAGAGCGTTTTCCGTTGACCGGTTGGTCACGGTTTGCCATCCACACCACGGTGGGGGTTTGACCAGGGCCAGGGGGATCGGTGAACCGGACGGCAAAGCAA
This sequence comes from Gleditsia sinensis, assembly GCA_037074535.1. Taxonomy (NCBI): domain Eukaryota; kingdom Viridiplantae; phylum Streptophyta; class Magnoliopsida; order Fabales; family Fabaceae; genus Gleditsia; species Gleditsia sinensis. Next base: position 2,519,225 of record CM073472.1, read on the forward strand.
AAGGCATTGACGCCGACGGCAAGAAAACCGGCGGAGAACATGCCATTTGGTGAAACCAGAACATGCTCTGGTTTCTCAACCGAAAGGGAGCCACCATTGTTAAGAGTTTGGATTGTTGAAGACGAAAATTGAAAAAATAAAAGTGAAGATAGGATGAGGAATAAGATCGACATACTGGTGAACCCCATAGACAGGAATGGAGCAGCAGTAGGCTTTATGTGAACCCAGCAAAGAAGATAATAGGAGCTGTTGACAAAAGAGAGGAACAAGACAAACAAGTGAGGATAGGCGGTGTCTGAATGCCTAATTGGTTGGATTTGGAAGCAATCCAGTGGAGAGGATTTCTCAAGCTCCTTCCACACTCTCAATTCAACGAGTTTCATATTTGCTGGATGAATTAAGACCGTCAATATTGTTGAAATATGTTGCGCAACTATTTCGAATCGTCCAACGCTCCTCCGTCGTCTGGGAAAAAATATTTTCACTTGCTTGCCTCATGTTTCGTGTTTCAAATGGATTAAATTATTCAAAAAAAAATAAAAATGCTCTTCTGAATAATTATATTTTACCGAAAATTAGTATTGAAATCAATTGGGGTCTTGTTATAATAATATTTTTTGCTCGCACAGAGAAGAAAATATAAAGCTTTTTTCAGAATAATCATTTATTTTTAACGTACGATGAATCAAGATATCACAATTTATAAAGTTATTTCAAATATCGATTATGAATTGTCTAGAAATAATTATTTAAAATTAATAAACTCTCTCCGTCGTTGCTTCTCAAATATTTTTTTTTTTGTGGTCAGCGGGAACAGCGGCTGTTCTTCTTGATGTAAGCAGGCAACCATTATCCTTGTTTGGCACTGTACAATGATAAGTTGTTTTGAAGTAATATATGATATAATCACTATTCTAGACCACTTTATACCTGACCTGGGGGAGCGATGGGAATGTTAATTTGAAAATTGAAAATTATATTTCAAAATTAAAAATATCATTTGACATATTCTTACAAAAAAAAAAAAATTATGTAAAAAGTTAGAAATTAAAAGTTTCTTATAGAGATAAGAATGCTTACGTAAAGTTAAAAAACAATTTTATCTTTTATTTATACCTAAAAGATCAAAACATTCCATTTGCCTCTATACACGAAATGTTAAAACTATTCCATTTGCCTCACAATATATCTTTGGAAGCGTCTTTGCATAAAGTAAAAATGAAATGTACGAACATAGCATAGTATATATTACCTATGCGAAGCTCTCCCTCGAGCAGCACCGTAAATCTCCAACATCTAACTACCCACACCACCGATGCACCACCGCGTCATAACCACCGTCAGCATTGTCCAATCACCACGAGCACCTCAAATCACTGTGAAACTCAACTCATGACGAAGACCAAAGCGACAGCCTTCCCTTGTCTAATTTATCCTTGTCTTTTTCTTTATTTTGAAATCATTTTACCGTTTTTTATTTTGGTGTTTATTGTGAGTTACTTACAATGTATCTTTTAATGTCACTGACATCTCCCTCTCAATTCATTTTAGCTATCTTCTAGGCAGAGAATTGGATCAAAATAACTCATTTCCAATTTCCCACCCAGGAAAATAACATCTCCAACACTGATTTAAAAATGGATAAGGGTTTCTACGTCTAAAAGAAAGCACTTTTAGTACCTTGAAAAGGTAGCTATAATTGTCTTTCAATTTATTTTATTTTTTATTTTAAAAAATTATATAAAAAATAAATTTTAAAAATATACAAAAACTATTAAAAAAATTAAATATAACTAAATGTAAAAATACAAAATTTTAAATAAATTTTATTTAAATATTTTTAATAATTTTAAACTTCAAGCAAATATATTTTATATATTTTTAAAAATTATTATTTATATCAATCATATTTTTTAAAAAAATCATAATCCTCAAAAGCAAAAGATTTTATTGAATACCGTTGGAAAACAGCCTCGCCCCCTACAGGCTACAGGATCGGAAGAAACATTGATGAATTGGAAAAGAACCAATTCAATTGTTTAATCAACCACATTCGACTCCAACCTTGAAGGGATATTTATTCATTTAAGGTACCATACATGCGGTACGTACATAAAAGATTGCAAGTTAAACCTGTACGAATGAGAACACGTTACACCTTATAAATTCCACCGTCCAAAACAATCATTATCATGGCTTTGAAGCATCTCATTTAAATGCAATATGCTAACAAGCAGCGCAATCAAGTTCTGTAAAAGTAAAACAAAAGACTATATCTAATACAAATTTCAGACATTCAATACATTTACAAAAATGAGAGTCTATTTCATATTCCTTCTCTCTACCAATGAAACAACATTGACTAATCTGATTTGGCATTTTGATCTAGTCGAAATATATTACAACTGTGAAATGTCTTTATATTACAGCAACAGTTCTGTAGTATTATGTACAAATAAGTTGTTATTGTCTCCTAACCTAGTCATTTTGTTTGTTGGTGCTGTTCTCAATGTCTTCTAAGACATGATAAGTTGAAAGAAAAAATGTGTTTTGATTTTTTTGTAAGAACCTGCATCACAAGATAAATAGTAATGAAATACTATTTAACGGTGAAATATAACCCATCAAACAAATTCACGTGAGCAAACAAAGGGCTTAGGCTCCCTCGCCTTCTTGTTTAGACCCATCCTTTCCCTCATTTATTCTACACCTAACAATGACTTGGTTTGTAAAGAAAAGACATAATTTGAATTAAATAATACTTTGTATTGCAAATAAGTTATTAAACTTATTTCTTCTAAGTTCCAATAAAAAAAACTCAATACAAGAAACTAAACACAAGCTCTAAATAAAGCAAATAGCCAAACATGAAATTCTGCAAAAAAATAGTGCATCAATCAAATCACGAACTTCACAAAGTAGGCAGCACACATTAGTATCACTAATAACAAGGGCAACATACTCACTCCTACTTCTACATAGGTGAACTTTACTTATCCCCTAAATTATCTTAGTTTCTTTTTGTTTTTCAATTTGACTTTATTTTGAAATTTTGAAGGCAAACTAAAAGGCCACAAGTTGAAATGAAATTTCAATAGGAGGAAAAGATAATACTTGAGAAAGTCCACCAATTTTGCTTGCAGCTGCATCAATGTCTCCTCTTCAATGTTAGCATGGAACAATAATTCAGGCAACTTAACTGCAAATTCCAAAAAAATTACAATATGTGAGGCTTGGCCAAAAGGCTAGCATTTTGAAGTTCACTCAGCACAGAGGGTAGCCATCTATGTCTCAATTGTAACTTCGTATAAAAGTTGAGTCATCACAGTTTGCAAATAGATAAAAATGCGATATTAAACCCTTCCATTGGACAGACAACATATTTATAACCATAAATCCTATAATAAGTTGGTTCTCACTGAGAAATGAGCATACCAAAGAGACGTAACAGATGTTCTGCACCATATATTGTAGAAGGAGTGATATCATCAGGGCATGCTTCTTGGTATTGCTGCCGCTCATTCTTATACAAGAGCATCACTGGCAATGCTTTGTCAAAGTAACAACACAACCCTTTAAAAATTTCTTCAACTGAATCAGCTATCCTATATCAAAAAGATTATGTTAAATAGTAACAACTAAGCAGTGTTAGAAATAAGCATGAGATTATATGCTAAAACAATTAGCTGAAGTAGTCAATTATTACTGATGCATAATGTCAACAATCCCATTAAAAGATGCTTAGAAGCATAGTTCGGGAGCATCTAACTTAACACGGACTAATAATAATGACGCTTGCTACTAAGATATAATTTTGGAATCAGGTCATCAACCATGTCCAAAAAACCACTTGGTATGAATAATATGGATATTTTTTAGGTTTCCGTAATTATGAAGTGATATCCAAATGAATTTCACATATACTTTAGTTCTCTAGATGAAAATATGTTTTAACAGCATGCTAAACTATAGAGGGGGGCTCTGTATGAACTTACGAGCCATCTTTCTTCAATTTATAATCAAGATACTTCTTCAATAAGTTGTTCACATTTGGAGTACGAGGAAGTTTAACAAGCTGCACAAAAAAAAACATATACAAAATCTTTTTAACTAGTTTAGAAGGCATAAAATTGAAATTTCGATTCTTTGATCTCAAATATAATAACTATAGGATCCATACAACCACCAAAACCGAATGCAATAATTGAGCATGTGACCAAGCCTAACCCAATAAATGTAATCCTAGCATTTATAATAGAATGTGATATTGGACAAGGACATGGAAGATAATCATACCCATAAAAATTTCTTTATTCCTATTTGGTCATACTTGTAGGCAGAAAAAGCAATTGAGAAGCCATTTTGGTAAACAGGTATCTTGTGTTGCCTATTATATTTGATACCATGGTGTAAGATAGTAAGATAACATGGTATTTAAGATTCCCATGTTCAGTATGACAATTGAAAGTCATCAAAGAATAGATACAAACAGTATTTTATAAAAGTTAATAAAACAAAAAATTTTGGGACATGAAATCTACTTTGTTTTTGTTGTAAAATGGTGGCATCCAATGCCTCTGGACATCTTGAATACTAGTGCACTAAATATAAGCATTTTGAATGTCTCCTAGAATCCATTGTACCAAATAACTCTTGAAAGTTTTAAAAGAATCATATCATTATTGTCTAATATAATTCAAATGTATTAAAATGTTTAGGTAAGAAAATACGTTCACAAGAAATGTGTTAATAATGCAGAAAAGAAATAACATGTCCTGTATAACGTCATAGCAACTTATTACTAAAGAAAATGAGGCATCGACTAATACTTCAAAAAAAATTAATACATAGACACAATAGAGTTACCTTGCCCATATGGGTAATAAATTCACAATCATCAACTAATTGCTTCTTTAGTGTTGGAGGGATCTGAATACTGACAATCTTTCCAGAATGTACGTCAGCTTTTTCCTAACATTTAGCCAAAAAAAAAAATTACACCTAATCAAGATCATTTGACTAATTTGACTGGTTTAAATTAATGCATATAATTGAAATGAATTTAAAATATAAATGAGGGCAGAACCAGTAACTTAAACAATTTTAAAATTACAACCAGAGAGTACCTTGATGAGAATTTCATTCATTCGCTTCTTGCCTCTTGCAACTGCATTACATTTTTCCCGAAACAGATCAGAGAAAGAGTTGAGGCACAGACTAAATTAAAATTAATTTAGGATATTTGCATGCTGTAATAATATTGTTTATTTTACAACATATGCAACTGGAATACCCGAATAGCAGCACAAGGAATGCATTAAAGCATAGTGTTGTACCTTAGATCACATAAACTGCTAATTTATCTTTAAGGCAGAGGGTAGCATAGATGCAAGATTATGGAACATGAATTGCCTAATATAGTTAAATTGGAGAAAATGCATTTATAAGGCACATCATGAAAACATTCTAAATTTTTCTTTAATATAAGTAAATGGTTTAATTATGTTTATTGAGAAAAGATGAATAGCACACTCTCTCATTACTCCTCTAACAAGCAAATGGTATCAATCAATCCCCAGAAGGGTTAAATTATACCATCTGTCCATGTTGAAGGTCCTGCAAATTGCAATAAATTCTTGCTTAACATGCATATAACTTCCAGCTTCATAAGATTTACCTATAATGGGAGCATTAATTCAATAACTATGTCCCTAACATCCTAGAAAAATAAAGAATGTATTTACACAAATATAACTCCCTGGCCAAGAAAAAAATTATCATTTGAATGGAACCAAAGGAGGGCAGCTGCACAAAAGGAATATTACACAGAAATAAAAGAACAAGTCATCGTCAATTCAGCATCTCAGACATACAGCACAACAGGAAAATTATTATTTATTTTTTCTGATTCCCAAACAGCATCACTGACATTTTGGATCTCTCTACTTGAGAACAAGATATAGTTGACATGAGTTTAAATTCTACTATTTCAGCTTTTACATAGTCATCCACCTATATGCTATGCCCATGAGAGACAAAGTTTATGGTCAACCGCAGCACTCAAGTGAACTGAAGATGGGGAAATAACGAGAGGAGCTAAGGATTTCTTACGTAAAAACTCCCCCCCCCCCTTCAAAATCAGTCATAGTAATTGGGTATAGAAATAAAGTATAGAGAAGAAATATCTTACCATTAGAACTTTTGGATTTAAACTGCGATGCACGGGCTGCTTTTGTGTTCTTGTCATTTCCATGTTTCTCATTAATCGCCATTTTTTTCTGTAAATTTTCTTCAGTGTGTTTCATCAAACGATCTACACCGACCCATTCATCCCAACTGTAACATAAACAAACGCTAAGAAACCAAATGATCCCGGAGTTCTTTAAAAGTCGATAACCTTCTTTTACAGCTGCCGAGTAAAAGGACGATATGGTTACCTTTTTTTCCAACCCTGTAAGAAAAAAGAGAGGAAAGAAGAAAGCATGAAGATAAATAACGTTGAGTAAAAATGGAGGAAACACGCTGATAGGGTACCAGAAATCCATTAAAAAAAAAAGCTACAAAAATGAAATATAATAAAGAAAAAAACGCTACTTACAAGATAGTGAACAAAAAACCTCCTATCTTTCAGCTTGTACTCGGTTTGCAACACCTTTTAAACAAGACAAATAGCAGTTATGAGTAGTTCAATTTGTCCAATTTCCCTCTGCCTCTCACACAAGTAGTCAGCAGCTGACGTTAAGACAAACAACTTACATTACATTAACGAGAATAGAACCCTAGAGAACGTAGAAATTCGAACTCATGGATTATTGAGATCAATCCGAAAGAAATGTAAGCCAACAAAATTAAGAAAAAAGAAAAGAAAGGCATCGACAGGAAGGAACTTAGGAAACAGGGGAAAAAAGAGAAGGATTGAACATTAAGTACCTTAGCTTCATAGATTCGAGCATTATGGTAGGCAAGGACCTTCTCTCCTACGGCGTAGGGAGAGGAATCGGAGTGGAGGCCGACATCATTGTCAGTGTCGGTCCTGCTACTGGTGCCCGACTCCGTAGCAGAATTATCGGTAACCCCAGTAATTGTCTTGGAGCTTCCCATTCAATCAGCTCACCAGTACGACCAATTACGGTTTCTTGTTTTTTGGGGGTCAGGACTCTCAAATTTCGCTGTGGTTCTTCTGCTTGACTTGCTACTTGGCAACTACCATTTCCGTGGATGCAATAGTGGCGACAGGCGATCTATGGGTTTTCCTTCGCAAAAAGTTCAAGTTGGCAGAAAACTTTAGTTAGCCCTCTCCCTCTTTGCCACCCTAAAAAACAATCTCTTTCCCTGACCAAGAAGGCAAGATTTCGAGGAGAAAAAGATATCGAAGAAAATAATTAACATGCCCTTCTTTCTTTCCTTTTTTTTTTTTTTTTTTTTGGAGGGAGAATTTAAGAATTAAGGGCGAAGAAGACTTGTTGCGGACCTTCATTAACTTTTTGTCGTTGTTTTGTTTTGTGTATTTTATAAAATCATCACAATTAATCAAATAAATTTTTATCATTTAAAATATATGAATATCTTACTTAATTCATATTCTTGTTAATTACTAAATATATATTATGTAAATATACACTATCATTTAAAATATCAGGTTAATTCATAAAATATTTTATTTAAAAAAATATATATTTTTAAAATGAGATTTTTAAATAATAAGATATATAAAGAAGTAAAAAAAAATTAATTATCACTTGTCTTTTTTGAAAATATTTTATTATATTTATATTAAATTTTTATTCTAATAGTTGATTTGCATTAAATATTTTTTTAAATATAATTATTTTTTAAAGAGAAAAACTTTTTAAATAAATAAAATAAAATAAAATAATAATTAAATTATTTCATTTCTTTTCGTAGAAATGTTTTATTCCCACATTTTTAGGTGAACATTTTTTTTTCTCTTCGTAAATTTCATTCTAGAAAATAAAATTTTATTTCTCATATTCGTGAATTTTTTTTATCATCATCTTATTTCTTCATAAAGTATGAGCTGAGGAGATTAATGTCTTCTCTGCTGTTTACCTTTTGCTGAATTGCCATTTCAAAGTTCATAACTAAAAAGCGAGCAACAGAGAAAGGCAAAGATTGAACATTAAATTTATCAGGCAACAAAATAATAATTTCATCGTTCAGGTCTTTGACGCAGTAGTACACAAGAACTGCCTCAGTTATCTTTGTAATGCCCTGCATATTATTACTTTTTGTTAATAAAGTTCACTGCATTAAGAACAACTGTGTAAGGAAAGTTCGCATGTAAATGAATATTCTTAAGGTTATATAAACGATAAAAAAATGTGCCTCGAATAAAGATGGAAGGGGGGAATGCGTTTTTACGCTAGTTTTTCTTTCTGATGTTTTTGGTTTCTTTCGGATGTACCAAACAAAAACATTCTTCAAAAACACCATTTATGAATTTAAAGTTTGCAAATCATGTTGGTAGCTTTTATAATGTCTACTTAAAGATTATAAAAAATAAATGATGTAAAACAAATTAAAAGGTCAAACAGAGAAAATGGGAAAATGGATGCAGGGAAAAAAACATGGTACTGGTCAAAAAGAGACAATTCCTGCTGGCTTGTCCAATTGCCCATCCCCGTGTTTTTAGTGTATCCAACGAGGTATAAGGAGTAATGGGCCCAAAAAAAAAAAAAAAAAAACAGGAATTAGGAGTACCAAATGCTACGACTAAGGAAGGAATCCCAAACTCGTCTGTGTCCTCTTTTCCCAATTAGGTGCAAGCAATAGCCGGAAAAACCTTTGCTTCGGCAGATTTAATAAATTCTTGTCTTTTCTCCATTGGTTTTCCTCACAACCAAACACTAATTTTCTTTCGCACACAACACAAATCAAGCAATTAAATTCTAACGAATCATAATCTAATATTCAGATTTATAATACTTCATTTCACAATTTTCTTTCAATTTATATAATTAACTTAGTTTAGTAGTGAATAAAATTACAGATCTAGTAACTAAAATCCAAAAAATTTTACAAGATTAAATTTAAAAAAAAAAACTCAAAATCCGAAATCTCAAAGGCAAAAGGCTACAACAGGAAGTGAAATTAAAAGAAGGTATGAAAAAGTCATCTGTTTCTGTTATTGAAATTCATCTTCTCGTAATAGCGAATGGAGAGGAGCGACAGGGAGAGATGAACCTCGTCTTTGCCCAACCGAGGTGGTGGTTTGGAGCGAATCAGGGGTGGGAAAGCAGCCCAAGATGAGGAGGAGGCCGACGAGGACGCGGAAGAGGACTGGGGCTTGGAGAGAGGCCAGAGGTAAAGCGAGTGAAGACGACGGAAGCCACCGAGCGCAAGGACCACGGATCGAAGCTGTTGCTCGCCACAGCCGGTGTTAGCCCACTGCTTGGTGCAGATCAGCTCCCAAAGACGCTCATCCTGCGCCGTCTTGTGCCACTGCTTGCTGACGCAAGCCGCCATCGCCAGCGTCCTGGCGTCCACGTGCTTCAACACCTCGAACAGCAGATTTTCATCGAAATACACAGAACCACTTGAGTATACAGAAGCGGGATCCTCAAGTTGTTGATCAAAATCTACCATCTTGAGCTTTTTCATCTTCTTATCGTCGGCGGGAGGAGGACGCTTCATCCCTAAGCCAGGTCCTGCAATAGAAATTAAGAATCTCGAGGCTGTATTGTAAGGGTAGAGTTGGAGGGGAGGATATATTTATATAAGTAAATAGGTTTTAATGGAGTTAAGGGTTGAATAAATAAAGTGGGAGGAGGGAGAGGGATAATGGGATTGGGTCAGTGATGAGAAAACTACGAGGGATTGAGTGAAAAGATAATGGGGCAGGAGAAGTAAAGGTTAAGGTTTGGGGGTGCACCTGCTTTTGATGGTTTTCGAAGAAGACAAGACGAGAAATGAATGCGCTTCGATTCTTTTCTGCGATTGACGAATTTGTCCCGGGCCTTCTCTCGCGTCGTCTTCCCTTCCCATTTGTAAAATATTTCTTTATTATGGTTTTACTCAGGCTCAGGGGTGTTTTGTTTGAACTTTGAATACCTGATGAAGAGACAACTCCGCCTCTTCAATCACATAATAATCTAAATTGAGAGAATAAAATATAATTAAGCATGTATATTCAACAAATAAGTTTTGTTTGTTTTAAAAAATATTATTATTTTTTTGATTGTATATATTTTTTTATATAAAAAAATGTTACATAACATAACCCTCATTTTCACGATCTTTTTTCACCTCCGTGTTATTTTATTTCGTAACAAGAAAATGAAAGCAGATTGAGTGGCTGGGAGTAACCCCACGTTGGTAGTGGTGGCAAATTGTAAAGGATTTTGCTCCAAAAGTTGGAAGCAATATTTTGCGAATCGCTATGGAAAACGACACGTTTGGCATATTCTGCCCCGCATTAACTTCGAGAGGGTCTTTATTCGGTTCCTTCCTATGACTCTGTATACTGTCTGCTCCATATTCTGCAACGGCTCATTGGACACCGCTTTGCACTCAACAATGGCAATTCTGGATGTGAAGTTGTTGGAAAACCGGAATTTACGACTCTATGATATAAAGATAATGTAACCAATTTTGCTGCGGTAATTCACCAATTAAGTTGAGTTTCCAACAAGTATTTTTTTTTTCCAATCATTCTAAAATTATTTTTTCATTAACAAAATTAATTAATCTTTTAATAAAATTTAACAAATATATTTTGTTGATCAAACTAAAATTTTATTCAAATCATGTCTTCAACTAAATTACTTAAAAATGTGATTGTATTTTTTAAATATAAAAAAATATTTTAAAAATTGAACCAAACTCAATCCATAAGTTGCAAATGGTTGTTCTGGATACCATCATTATTCTGCAAGGGAAAATAAGCTAGGAAGATGTTATACAAATAAAATATAGGATATAATATCATGTCATTTTAAGATCATTAATAAATAAACTAACACATTAAAACTGTGGCCTATTAGCTCAGCTGGTTAGAACGTCGTGCTAATAACGCGAAGGTTGCAGGTTCGAGACCTGCATGGGCCACTTTTTATTTTCGTTTACGTTCTGTTCTTCTTTTTCTTGAATGTAGATGTTCTGTTCTAAAAATACTCTTCTGGGCTTCAACAACCGGACCTGCATGGGCCTTGTTTTGTTCTGAAACACTCTTCTGAGCTTCCACAGCCGGACTTCTATGGGCTTCCCTTTACCACAACCAGCCTATTTTTATTCTTTTTATGACTTAGTGAGTTGCAAAAGGCAGACCCGAAAATAAAGTTCCTAAAGAAATTATCATGATGTGATTAAAAAAGAAGAAGATAAAATTAACATGATTTAAAAAAATGATGGAAATAAATAAAATAATTTAAAAAACGGAGAAAATTCAATCAATTGAATTATTGGTGAAAATGTTTAAAATAATAAACTCAAAATATTTAATTGACAAAGCCTGAGTTGCAAATATATATATATATATATATATATATATATATATATATATATATATATATATATATAATAAGTTCTTAGCAGTCATTTTTTTAATATATTTATATGAACAATTAAAATTAAAATTAAATTTAAGGTGGTATTTAATCAATTATTAATAGATAATTTTTTATATATTAATCATGTTTAAATTATAACATATAATCAAAAATTTTAAAAATATTATTTTTTTACGTATTATAATTTAAAATATTATTAATGAAAAAAAAATTGTATGGATGCTAATACTGTCCATACATAGTGGGCAGATGAATTGATTTATGCAGCGCTCAGTGGTATTGTCGTAGGGATCGGAGGACAAAGGAAGAGTGGAAGCTGCATTTTTCTTCACTACGTGCTGCAAAACCTCTATCTCAAAATCAAGGACTCGTTTCCAAAGACTCTATTTCAAAAGCCACCCCCATAATCAAACAAAATCAATGAGCCATTAATGCCGGAGAGAAGAGCAAAACAGAGAACAAAAGGAAGAGATACCTAAGAGCTTCAATTAAGAAATTAATTTATGGCCAATTCCTCCTCTACTAGGACCAGAATATGCTTGAGCAGTGTTGAAGTGCATGATGGGCTGATGCGGTAGAAGCCTCGAGCCTTCCGCATGCCACCAAAAGCAAAATAAGATAAGCAGCACCATAATGATGGAGGTAGCATGCAGTTGCAGAGCAAAAACGATGCCACTGGGATATTTCATCACTCTTGAATCTTGGTATATAGTTGCTGCAAATTCTGGCTCCTCCCCGTTGCTTGAGGCATACATATATTGGAGAAAATATTGAAGCTACGTACTGCCTACTGATGACTTTTTCAGCTCTCGTTTGAATGATATGGGTAACTCTAAGATTAGGTACGACTTCCGGGTTTTGCTAATTTCCCATTTTAAACGGCAGCAGCAATTAAGAGTACTTATAGTAATCAAATATTCAGTTCAAAAATAAAATATGAATTAATATGGAATATTGAAAAACCTTTTCTAATTCACATTAAAGGTCTGTGACTCTCAGAAATACTTTATCGATAGAAGGAAGATCACAAGAATGGATTGCAATATAAAAAAGTGAAAATATAATTTCGTGACCGCGCATTGAGTTGACATTCCATTAGCGAAGCCTTCAGATAAAAATTAAATGTTATAAGCTGCGGCTGATTTATACACCTCGTGGCTCACAAGGACTACACTAACCATAGATTGATAAATAAGAAAAAATCTACGTTTTGGTAGGATACATTTGCACTTAAATATAATATAGGAATTATAGAATGATTTGGAGGTAAAGGAGGGATTAATTAAACTAAAACAAAGAGATGATATAATATAAATATAGGGCTGCCTGAGGCTCCCTTGTTGCGTGATCATCTCATGACTCTTAATCTCCGCAAATCTTGCCTACTTGTACAGGAGGAATAATATTGTCCACAAGCTCAAGCTGATTTGGAATTTTATTGTTTAGACTTTTGTTCCATTCCACCACCATCAACACTTGTCAATAATTCAATTTTATACTGTGAAGTCTAAATACCGGAAGTGAAGCGTAGAAAATATTGTCCATTTCCATTATTGCTGCATGGATTTTTTTTTTTTTTTTGGTTTGGCTCTCCTAAAAGTAAGGTTGACAAGCGGGCGAGTTCGAAAGGAAAGATATAGAAGTAGTGGTTTATATGCATGAGATGTCATATGTTCATAGGGCTGCATTTCACGGGAAGTTGCATATCTATGGACCTTGGGAGCACTTTTTTGATAGGATGGGCATTGCCTGGGTTCAACGGGACCATATAAGCGCTAACTCTTTAAGGACTTTTCACTAACAACATTCAAAGCAAGTGAGAACCCAACAGCAGCTCACCACCAATTTCAAATACATAATACTCAGAAGGGCAGGATGGCCAAAGTCAACAAAATCAACGGCTATTTTTATTCAATCTGTCAAAAAAACTGAGTTACGATTAGGCTCCAGCCCTATATTCTGAAATCACAAAACAACACCGTTTTTACAACTTACAATGCACGACCTTGTCTCATTAAAACGGTCTACATGATCTGCTTAATTTGTCGTGCAAATCATTTCCAAAAAAACCATTTGTTTAATTAACGCGGCCTAATGCCAGATGCTAGCGCCTTATTCGCGTTCACACCCAAATTACCATAGAGTAAAGCCAAACAGACCAGCCTATCAACTTGATTCTAATAATTATAATTGATCATTGAAAATTGTACATGGTAGGTGGGGCGAAAGAAATGTGAGAATTGTGTTGTCCTTCGTCGTAAGCAAATGAAGAAACTGGGATAAGGTTTACATTTCCTATCCATCTCCAGAATATTTAGTATAGATTATGAATCAAGAATCATCATATCCGATTAATGTGCGCTATGCAGAGGTTGTTCAATTGCTGATAAAGTATGGTCTCTCTAGAATGAGCTTGAAACTCAGATGGGGAAAATAGGAATGGGAAGCAAAATCTGGAACATATCAAGTACGCATACTCGGGTGTTTATGACAAGAGGCTACTGGAGATTGGAGAAGTCGTCAACTGCATCTCAATATTGTACAATATAATAGGAGCGTGGGAAAAATGGCACGTACTCTACTCAGTCAAAGAGTCAAAATATATTACCGGGGAACATACCTAAATAAGAGAGGAACTCATGGCAACTGACTCACGGAAGGTGGGGATGGCATCATAATTCAAACCCAAAATAAATTGCCTAAGATTTAAGTAAAATAATCGAGGAACCTTTTGTTCTGATTAGCCGGTGAGGGGAAACTAACGGGATGAAAATTATTGGTCTCGGACAGAATGAGTCTTTGAGAGTATAACAGGATTCTCAAACTTCCATACCCAAAAGATTCTGTACATCCCTGCCAGGTTCCAAGCCTATACTCTGTCATGTCCAACGTTACCTCATAAAATTTCACTGTTATGACAAACCGGCTCTTCCAAAAACCTTAACCCAGACTCGTAGTTTCTGTTAAAACTCATTCATCTAAGAATGGAAGTTGAAGGCCCAATCTCTGCAAGAAAGGCCAGCTCAAAGGAAACCGTAAGAGGCAAAATGCTGAATTAATCTATAAAAATGCTGAGACTTAACAGCACGATTACGTTATAACACATCAAATAGGGTGTTCACGATATAAAGCTCAAACTTCAGACAATAAAACAGAACAAGGCACAATGAATACTTTGCTTTACTTGCATGCAGAAAAGTATTATAGTATACTCTTCATTACTATTCCAAACATACCTTTAGTCCTATGAGACAGTACAATCTCCTCTCCACAGATCCCTATTTCTCTAGTAAAATATGTACCATCTAACACCAAAGTACATTCGGATCAGGATGGCTGCCCCCAAGACAATCCAGGTTGTATTTCTACTGAAGGTAAGTTGACGGACCCCCATGGTTAGGCTGATGTTGTTAAATACTGTGTAAGGGCAGAGAGCAACGGAGGCAGAAATTGGATACTGGGTTTGAGAGATGTCTAGTCGTGTCAAAATGTTAACGGTTTTTTTTTTTCATGTAGTTTTCTCTATTTTCACCGTTAATTCTAGCATTTTTCTTACCTATTTTTAGTAGTTTTCTAGATGGATATCTATTGATGGGCCCTCATGGTTAGCAGAGCTGTTAAAGGGATTTTGGGCAAGCAGGGTTGAATGAGTTGGCGAGTAAAAGATTTTAGGAGAGTGTAGGACACGTGGGGGTTGGTAGAGGAGTTATATAGAAGGAATTGGTTAGGCTTGTTTAGACTGAAGTTGATGAATAGGGGATGATGGCAGAAGGGAAGGAAGGCAAAAATTGGGTATTGGGTTTGGGAGACATTTAGCAGTCTCTACATACCAAAGAGATTTACTTCTTCTTTTTAATGTAATTTTCTCCATTTTTACAATTAATTCCAACATTTTCATATCTAATTTTAGTAATTTTTTAGATAGAGATCTAAGTCTCCATTATAGGCTAAATAAGCAGTCACGAGCAACTGGGATAAACGGAGTCCACATGTAACACAATCGAATAAATCCTGACTGTCATTAGACCCATTACAACTAATATAAAAGATTATCGAAATTAGGATGCCTTCTTTAATACCCTTGATCCGATTATAGTTGTACAAAATCACACAAAAAAGCTTATAGTTGTCAATTGCAAATGGCACAATTTAATTTTAAATAATTAAATTATATCAAATTGTATGATTCATGACAAAATATAATTTAAAATATGCGTAAACAAATTATATAATCAACATAATTTAATTAATATATTAATCTCAATAATTTTTAAAAATATTTAACTATAGTGTTTTAGAAAGACACATTGACATAATAAAATTCATAAATCATAAATTCACATGCTGCTAGTGCTAGACTTAAATAATTAAAGAAAACTAAAGAAGATTCCTAATCTCATGCATTCCTATTTTAATGGTTGTGGATTATAATTATTTTAATTAAAATAAAAAAATAATTCTTATTCCTAATAAGAGAACAAAACGTCGTATCCAAAAAATAAAATAAAATAAGAGAATAAAATGCTACATTTGGTTTTGTCTCCATGACTCTGTTGCTTGAACCAAGCTTCAAGCACAAAGAGGCAGAAAAGATGGAAAAGGTGCAATGGCCGTAAACAACTAGAATAACCAGGAGCTAACTAAAAATCAACCAAAAAAAAAAAAACCAAAAAAGGATGCTTACGACAACCGCGACCATGAACAACAATCGTAACTCACCGGAATTGTGCGATTCACAATTTTTTACTTGAATTGTAAGATTCTAGCAATTCAAGCTGTGATTCTGGAATTCCTCTCATTCATTCAACAATTAAAATCGTTGGAAAAGAAAATTATGTTGAATCGTATGATTCGAATTGCGAATCGTGCAATTTTGAGGACTATGAAAAAGCCCCAATGAATTAGGAGTCAAGCCAAAGTGTCATTCAAATAAACATCAGCACTATGAGCCTACAAGTCACTCTGATCATTGACGATGGATGCATAAAAGCACGGTAGCTAAAGTGCTAGACAGAAGAATCTTTAACATTAATCATCAGTCATAATTGCAACATTACAAGGTATAAAGAGACAACATGTGTAGATATGCTTAAAATGATGAAAAAATAATCAATAACAGGAATAACACCTTTGATAAGCGTAAATCACAAATATAGTTAAGTGTGCGTAATATCAATCCAAGTTTGCTACACTTGGAATGGATAAAAAAAGAGAAAAAATTTCATTGCACCTATATCTTTTAGAGTAAGAGAGACTAACTGACATGAGATGTCAATCTGCCTTCCGGTTGCAAAAAAGAAGGGGGAAAAAAAATCCAAGATGAACTTCCTTAGAATGTGAGATATACAAGATATCGGATAACTCTTTAATTAATATAGTTGCAATTACATAATACATTAATAACGCCATCAACTCCAAAGTGCTTGCAGAACAATATAAACATAATTATTTATCATTTTTATTTGGAATTTTGATATACAGGTCCAGACTCAAAATCCTCTTAAGCTCAAGAGTCAAGAACAGCATGATATATTAAATTAAACAAGCAGTAATAGTTTACTTCAAAACAGATAATACATATTGGAGCATGTGCTATCCTATTGAAATTGATCAGCAAGTTTGTGGAATTAAAAATTAACAAACCTATGATATGATGCCTCACCAGAAAAGAATAAAATGTAAATATAAACATGCATGCAATGATGCCATCATTTACAGGCATCTATAGCTTCAACCAAAGGTAACTCCAACTTTCATAGAAATGGTTTTTGTACAAAACATAAAAGAGATAGATTACTGACAGGGTGCAGAATAAATATTCATCTTCAAGTCTCTAATGGAATTCCAGATTACTACCGAGGATGAAGAAGACTGAACCAATAGAAAGAAAACCCAGCTTGCATAGTGTTGAGAAAATACGGAAAAGTTAGGGAGAAAAGTAATAGAACAAACAAAATATATTATTGAAAGACTGAATTATGGCGTGCACAACACTGACCTCAATTTCTAGTACTATTACCACACAAAAGACACTTCCAGCCTTTAAGGAAAGGAGAAAATAGCATTACTTAAGTAACTAGTCGCTGTGGTGACTAATATGAATCTTCAACAAGTAGTTTCAATTAAACAACTGGAAGGCATAGAGAAGCAAGCAAGATTTCGGCAAATGCAACACCACAGCCCGTGAATGCATGTATTATTTGTACAATATAATTATATGCAATGCAACAAGGATCTCAAACACAAAAACACACTGACACAATCCCAAAAGAGGCTAGGGAATGCTCACGTCCTTGATGTGTAAATGCCAGATTGACATGGGTATTGCAATTTTACAAATACATGTTTCGATAGGAGGGATAATACTGAATTTGAAAGTTAGAAACAATTTTCACACCGTGAACTTCCCAGAGTGAATTCCATCCCCTGACGCTGATCTCTCCAATTCCACAATTTTCAAATAGATGGATTGGAGAACATTAACTGTAAAAATCAGTCAGTTAGCTTGATAACATATAGCAAGGAATTCACCGACAAAGGGAGCACATAGAGGACAGTGATGCATGGTCGGAGATATAAAAATTACTTCAAACACTGGAAGCAAACAAAAAACAATGATGTTGATGGGAATAATGAAAAATAAAGACTGACACCGAAATAAACAAGTTCTACAGATAGATCTCGGTATAGGACTTGAACCCTCAACTAGCCCCCTAAGAACACTATGAAGGGAAAACATTATAAGGATCAAGATACGGACTCAGTAGCGGAGACGCCCTCCGTGCTGAGGGGAGGAGGCACGTCAGAGGAATGTGTCTGGCTGGCACCATAATCAGCAGCTCTCTCCTTGATAGTGTCAAGCATCAGCTTGCTGATCTCCTTGGAGTAGACCTGGAGAATCTCGATGCCATCATCCTCGGCAAAGGCAGAACCAGCGGCGGCGAAAGCCTTATCCTCGATGAGGCGGGCAGCTGAAGAGGCCTCGTCGGGGGTCATAGTGCCATAGCGCTTGGAGAGGACAGAGGGCGTAGAAAGGGTCTCGGTTAAGCGATTAATGACAGCATCACGGGTGCGCTGGGTGGGGGGCCATATACTGAAAGACATGAGTTTGGTAGGTTGGTCTTGGTTGAGCTGCGGCTGAGCCTCCGTCGGCGGTGGAGCCGAGTCTTGGCCCGATGGGGTTGCCGTTGTGATTTCCGGGTCGGACATAATGAGAAGCCCAAAGGATTCACTGTTAACAGAGCAGGAGCGAGGACAAGGTTCGGAACATTTCGGGGGGAACCATATTATTATTATTTTTATATTATAAATATAACGCAAAATAGAAAGAAAGAAAAGTTTGCGATGTTTGGACTGTGAATAGTGTGCGAGAAGAGGATTTAGACGAGAGTGTCCGTTAGTCCTAGATCCACAATTGTACTGATTCATGAACGGTGATGGACATTTTTTATTTTTTTAGTTGAAGCCAAATATATGCGCATCGTCCATTGATTGTTAGTTGATATATACACACAAGATTATTTTTAAAAATTAGCAGGTTAAATTTATATAATTAAAATTTTTCTCAACTAATACTTGAGTGTGAGAAAATATTGAGTATAAATGATTATATATAATGAAATTTTAATGTAAAATACGGTAAATATATACTTAAAACACGTTAATTTGTCGTATATAATAATTTATACGATATACTGTCATATATGTTTGGATTGATCAATAGTGGAGACTTCTTGCTACCCTCGAGCTGTTCTCTGGAAAGCGCCTTGCGACCTTTACTGGAATTCGAGAGGACGAGGTTCGACTTTTGGTGAAGCAATATTGTTCCAAGAATCCAGAGCACAAGTGAGAGTCAGATTTGTTGAGCTTGCTTTCAATACCATGTTGAGAATAATTTCGGGAAAACGGTACTATGGCAAGGATGTAGTTGCCCAAGAAACGAAGCAATTCCAGGCTCTCATGAAGGATTTCGAAGAGCTTGAAAGCAGTGGAAATTTAAATGATTTTTTGCCAATATTGCAATTGGTTGATTACCGGAGAAACAGGAGCATGAGTGCAAGCAACAACCAGATGAAGATGACGTTGATTGATGTTATGTTGTCCCCGTAACACAAGGAACCAGAATTCTACACTGATGAGAACATCAAAGGAGTCATTCTGGTAAATTTAGACGTTGTGTCTTTATCAAATCTCAAATAATATCGCTTTATTTATTTACTTATTTTTTACAGGATCAATAACATAATTTCATTTCTTTATTGACAATATTGGCATCCAATACTGCATTATTGGGAGCATCACACGGTTACAGAGCTTTGTAGACCTTTTAATAATTTTGCACTTGATCTTACAGTGTTCATTTTAATTTATTATCAAAAAGCATCCTAAGCTTCCTTCGTTTCCCCAAAAAGTACCGGCATGTCAATAAAAATGGTAGTTGGCCTTCTATCTTGAAATGCGACAATTGGATATCTTATGTTGAAAGTTTATCGTTGTATGCTCCGAGTAGAGTGAACTGTTACTGTTTCTATGGTGGAAAATTTCTTTTCTTCCCAAAGAATGAAGCCAAAGAAACCAGACTCTTGGCCAGAGTTTTATTTTGTTATCCACGCATGATAATTGATGCTATTCGAAGTAATCAATAACTCTCATTGCAAAGCCACATAATTAATTATGGTAAGATGGACTTTCCGAATTCCTAAGCATGCTTCGCCCGTATTCCTCATATAGTACTACGAGAATATAGCGTCTGGTGTGTGAAAAATTATGCGGACTTCGCTAATTGCTGGATCTGAAACTTCAAGTACTTCTATCATGGAATGGGCACTTTCGCTTCTGCTTAATCATCCCGAAGAAATGCGGAAAGCTAGGACTGAAATAGACAAACAAGTGGAACAAGACCCGGTGGTGAATGAATCAGACATCTCTTAATATTTTACATGAAATACACTCTTTTTTATTTTTAAAAATATATAAAAATACGATTTTATTCAGCAGATAAAAACATCAAAAAGTGTTCTAAAACTTTAAATACTTATGCCATCTTAAATTTTTAGTAAAAGATTATTAATACAATAAACAAAATTATTGTGTATATTAATATAAATTTCTATATAATTCAAATATTTAAGTTATGATTTTCCCGTCGACCTTTTCTTTCCTTTGTGGCCAATGAATAACAAATTATTCCATTCGTTGAATTCATGCAGCTAGGAATTTTTAGTCTAATTAAGTACATAAAAGTTAGTGAGATTTGTCTGTCTGATGTGTAAAGAAAGGTTCAATTCCTAATAACGCTCTTTTTTCTTTATTCATTTTTAAAGCATTGAAGACTTTGAAATTTTTTTTATTTTTTATTTTTACAAAAAGGCTACAACAAAGTCAGTGTTGCTAGAACGCAATTCTGATTCTGTGTTTCTGACGACAATTATAAAAGTCACGATATGCTAAAAGATATTTGGTGTTAGACGCGGCTTTGGCTAAAAGCGGCAGACAAGTCTACGTCGAATAGACAAAATTATTTAGAGCTTATATATATATATATATATATATATATATATATATATATATATATATGTAATCAATTTCTTTTATCTAAATTCTTGCATCTTCTAAATTCTTACCCAAACTGAGGATCATCTTTTATTTTGATATTGTACCAAATTTATTTTCTTATATCCTTCCTGCCTAATTTTGAACAAGTATTACTGAATAACTTGGGTATACTTCATAAATTGGAAAGAAGGGGGATCATCTCATGGCGTGGCTTTATTAATGCAACCAAAGGGTCAAGTTTGGGAAGGGTAAGCCCTGCTCCCTCCATCATGTTGATTTCTTCATTACCAATTCTCTTCCACTCAAAGGACTGTACTAGTAATCCCAATGTCAAGGCCATGATTCTTTTGGCAAGATTTGCACCTGGGCATTGGCGCCTTCCAGCACCAAATGGAATCATGTTATAGCCTTCGCTACCTTGCCCATTCTCGAACCTCTCAGGCATAAACTTGGTTGCATCTGTCCAATGCTTTGGGTCCCTTTGCATCGCCCACAAATTCACCATTAAAATTGTCCCTTTTGGTACGTAATAACCGCTAACTGTACAATCCTCTGATGACATATGGGGAACTCCAAGTGCACCAGCAGGATATAGCCGAAGAGTTTCCAAAATTACATTCTGCAAGTACGTCAGTTTGGGTATGTCTGATTCATCCAATAGTCGTTCTCTTCCCACATGATCCTCTATCTCACCCTTAACCTTCTTCATTGCCTCTGGATGGTTCAGGAGATTTGCCAGTGCCCATTCCATGGTAGAAGCTGATGTTTCAGTCCCTGCTGCTATCACTGCCTGCATATAATGATCATTTTCATTCATTTTTCCTTTTGAGACCCAGATGCAAGTAATCAGAAGAACAATTAATTACTTACCACTGCAATTCCCTTGATGTTGTCATCAGTGTAAAACCCCGGATCCGAATCTTTCAGCGACAGCATTACTTCAATCAAGGTCATCTTCCTCTCGTCGGAGCTTCTGTGTTGGTCAAGCAGGTTCTGAAGAAAATGGTCCTGCTTTTTCATCACCTCCTTCATCTTTTTAACCAGCCCAAATAGATCAAACCATTGCAGTACAGGAAAGAAGTCATTCATACTTAGATTAAGAAGATCAAAAACATCATCCATCATATTCTTGAATTCTGTGGCTTCTTGGGACACTACATCCGTCCCATAATATCGCTTCCCTGAGATCATCCTCAACATGACATCGAAAATAAGGTCTACAAATCTGTGTCGGAGCTGTATCTGCGTCCAGCCTCCTCTGGACTTGTGGAACAGTTGCTTTAAGAAAAGTTGAACTTCATGGACCCGAACTTCGCTCAACATGGCAAGGCGGCTGGTAGAGAAAAGCTCCTGGTTGGTTAGGCGGCGGAGGCCCCGCCAGTGATCACCATAGGGAGCAAATCCCAGGGTCTGGTAGTTGTAATTGAGATGTTTCCCAGCAAGTGTACGGGGACGGTTTGCAAATATAACGTCCTTCTTTGTGAAGCATTCTTCCACTGCTGATGGTGTGGACACCACCAGCACTTTCAGGGTACCGAACCGCAGAAATAGAACTTGGCCGTATTTCTCACTCAGTTTCTGCAGAGTCCGGTGAAAGGGTGGCTTCATCAGATGAAGATGGCCTATGATTGGTAACCCGGGTGGGCCAGGTGGTAGGTTCTTGCGTCTCCCTTCTCTTCTCCATATGAACGTCCACAAACAAATCAGCACCAACAAACAGGAAGCTGCAACAAGCCACTCAGCTGTTAGAAATAACTCCATTAGTATCTTTGGCATAAAATATGAGAGAACACCAGACAATATATAGAGGAGAGGGTAGCAAAGATGTAATTGAGGACCAATTTGTAAAATCAAGTTCAATAGTCAGAAAGACCGAAAGAACATTGAGGCAGAAACAAATTTAAAAGGTCAAGAGGTTACTTTGAAAATAATTTTGGGTTTGGAAGGGAATAAATTTGTCAGAAAAGAAACATAAAATTAATTACATATGAAATCGTTCCGACTAATGCTTACTATTATAGTATTATATATACTCAAAATAGGAAAATATATTAGTTGCAATTTTGACTTTGTATTTGGTTGCTACGTAAACTTGTGTTGAAACGCGAGCAACCAGTGACAAATTGGAGAAATATTAATGACGCATTGGAAAGAAATTCAAATCACTGAATTTTAAATAATAATAAAAATGTCATGCTAGTAGGTAAAATGTAAATAATTCCCTCCCGGTGACGTATTGTTTTTTATTTGACTAATTGATTACTTGACCGTGGAGGGATTGATGTTTGTACTGGGTGAAAATCAAATCGTAGATGTCATAAAAAACTTTGCCTGGTTTGAAAATGATACAGTTGATACGAGTATCGTGCTTGAAATGATGTGCTTAATTCCACAGGATTGACTTTGTGCAGCCCATACACCTTCAATTCTAACATGTTAATTTCAACCTTTGTTAATCGTCTCCTGCCCCATAAACTATGTAGCATTTACCCACACATTACTACTAATTGAGTATTTTACTTAATTACTTCTCTCCCATTCAGATCAAACATCTGATAATTCTCTCGGGGAGATTCCAACATCCATGGCCTTTTTAAATTTGCTTCTACTTAAAAAAGCTCTTCATCTTGTTTCTATATATTTCGTACATAGCTCGCTTACGTACCCCAATAAATCAGTTTAATAGTGCTGCTCGCTGTTTTTTCCTCTTTATTTATTGGTCACATACAGCTGGGATGGGATGCAATCCCAAAATGACAATTGGAGCTTCAACTTTTTATTCTAAATCTGCCGAATCAGATGTCTAATGAGTCATTCTGACCAAACTCATTTTGCATGGGAATATCGACAAACAGCTAGCGCGCATTCCAGTGACACAAGGAATCTGACAACAGATTTCCGGCACATCAGGATTCAGGAAGCATTTTGTTTGGGGACTTTTACAAATAACCACACATCTATCTAATTACAACACTAAATAATCACACATTTTATTTAATTCAATTCCTAGTCATATAGATATGAAAAGAAAAAAACAAAATTATTTTTATTTATTAATGTTTTCAAGAGATTTTAGGAAATTAAGATGAGTATTGAGCAGTTAGGTAGAGTGGTGGTGAGCTTTCTTGATCTCCATCAATCGTACCCGTTCGACGGTCAAATGAGATTGATTAATGCAGGGGATTCGCTGCGTAGTTCCAGCTATCAGCCACAGATTCGCAGATTCCTTCAATAATTCTTTGAAACTTGTTAAATAAAAACAAACTTTTATTGACTGTAATTTCTATTTAATCAATTAATAGGTTTCCACTTTAAGTGTATTCTATCTTCATATTTATCTACCATCTACGCGAATTAAATATTTAATGACGTTGACGTGTATTTGATAAAGGAAAAGAATTATAATATCATTGACGCAATAACTTATGAAAAATGATACTTACATATTCATAATGTATAAGGGGCTACAGAGTAGTTCATAGAACCTGAGGGTGTGATATTTAACATTACATTATGGTAGCGGCACGAGACCGTCACGGGTAAAGTTGGAATCCAAGCTCAAGACAACACCGGAAAAAAATAATAATAAAATAGGCTACCTGCCAATGGACAGCGACATATTTTAATCATTACAGCGTTTCTTTCACACTTTGTATGTTCAAAATTTACAAATCCGGTATAGATAAGATTGTAGTACAACATAAAAAAAAAAAAAAAAAGGTAGTCTCGACTGACGAAGGAACTAAGTAGCAAGCATGGCTGTGATTTTGGAGGCGAAAACTGCAATCCCCGACAACCTCCCATCACGGTTGACAAAATGCATAATTCAAAGGGCATAGTAAATGAATCTCAAGGACTCTAACCTCTATTGGCTCATTTTCTATAACGCGGGCGTCCAACCTCGTTCAACGATTGTGGAGAGGATCTGATGCGTTGGGAACTCTCCTCTTCCCTGAGTAGTACACGTCAAATGGTTGCCTTCCACGCTGCTTCTGCTGCTTCATATTTCCTGCCTGCTTGCTTATGCCTATGCCAACAACGGAAGACTCCTCCTTTTCTCCGCGCACTATGATTAATGTAAGTAACACAAAAACCATTGCCCTCTGCAACCAACCTACCTGTGTGACCTGCTGGAAGTTCATATTGTTGTCTCTACGAGTGAGGGAGAGGAGGTGATGATACTTATAATTGGGGGAGAAAGGGAGGGGGGGGGGGGGCACAGAAGGTTAAAAGGCGAGCACTTGAAAGCAGAGGAGAAAAGCTAATAGGCTTTGTTTGGGCAGTGGAGAAGGAAAAAGGTGATGTAGTGTGTTCATTGAGTACACCCTGCAAACAGGGGACACATCTCACGAGACAACTTTTGTGTTTTGCTTTAATATATTCTTTTGTCTTTCACGAGAACCTTTTTTTTCCTCCCCCTGTGATTTTCTTCTTCTTCTCGCTTTCAGTCCCCAAAATAAGGGTCACTCCATCTCCAATTCATGGCGTATGTATTAAGAATTTGGCTCTTGTGCTTTTTCTTTATATCTTTGTCCGGACGTTGCTTGTCGGTTTGGGAAAGCAGTCAGTTTGGTGATTGTCACCTAAAAATGAGCAACTTCTCCGAGTATTTCAGTCTCACCTTCTTTTTAATTTTAATTTTGGTTTTGCTAAGCCCAAACATCATGTATAATTGCCATCTCATTCTTCCGAGGACTTGTATTTTTTTTTTCCTCCACTGCGTCTGCATGCATTGCTCCTATGTTTGCAGAATCTTTTTTTTATAAAATAATAAAATAAGCAATGTTTGCTTAAAGCAGACGCTTGGAGTAGTCAAATCATGCGCAAAGACTAATCAACCAAATGACCTCCGAGTCAATCGCTAGGTTCTGGATATTAAAACATTTAAATCCCCACAGGGTGTTCGACACTTTGATTTCACCGTGTGCTTCCGTGACAGGTGCTGGTTTCCCAAAGTAATGCTTCCTCATTATACACTAATAGCAACCATAGTCCATGGTATAGCAGGCAGGCTTGGTCACTCACTCTCCCTTGTGTCTCTCTGTCACGCCCTCTCCCTCTGTATGTATTTATGTTCCATGTTCGCCACTGCCATGCCCAACTTATTTTATCGAGACTCCCTATAATTTAAAATGTTAACTTTAACTGTCATTCTATCCTACTATCAAATTCCCACTTGACCTCTAAACCTCATTAGTGTGTTTATGTATGTCACGAGCGTGCCTTCTTTACGCAAAATATCCCGCATTTGCTCTCATCTCTTTTATCGTTGCCAAACCCAACCGCTTCCAAATTAACCTCTCGATGCCACGTATTGCCGGTGACCAGCCACACCTGTCATCTCCTTGACTGATTCCGGTTTTATTAAAATTACATTCTGACCCACTTGATTTGAAACATTTATAATATATCCTAAAGACTCGTCAACTGGGGTTGGCTGCCATCCCAGGTATTGGCAGCTTTTTAACTTAAACCGTAAATTAAATTTTATTAATGATGTTGATGGAAAGTTTATTCTAATTTACAGGGCAGACATGATTGGAATTAAAAATTACATAGTTGCGTTAATAAGCATTTCGTTACTTTTTTTCACATTTAAAATTAATTTTTCAATAATATTTATTTTGATATTTATAAATTTTATTAGCCCTTATTTTATTGAAAAAATAAATTTTATAACATTAGTATTACATTGCAGTGTTTGATTTACAAAGAGCCAATCAGATAATCATTAAAGCAGCTGGAAATCAGTATTAGTAATTCTGATATTAGCTAAAGTAGTTCTCCAGGACTGTACAGGCTGATTTCCATTCAGTATCTCACTTTCTTCACTGGAAACACACACAACGGTCTTAAGACAAATTCTAGTACAAAGTCAAAATGAAATCTTTAAAAGCTGAGGAGCTAGCAGCCACGTACCAAGTCAAAAAGCCTAGAATGTTCTGAGCATAGCTGAAGCCAATTACGTTAATTGCCTTTTGCCATATAGCCTAAAGAAATTCAGAAGGACCTAGAAGTGAACTCAGTTTTAGTAGCCCTTCACACTGGCCTCTAGCATATCAAAGATTCCACACTTGTGCTGAAGAAGCTAATTTCCATCCCACTGGAGCCTTTCAGAATAGAACAAATTATTAACCATAAGAAACCCAAATCCTTCGTGGAATGGTATTATCATTTTGTCACTCTTCTTCAAAGTAAGAAACTGGTATCTCAGGAGGGGAAGGCAGGATTGCCACACATTTGAACTGTTTCCATATAAAGATCTCGATTCAGCCAATTTGCCATTAAAAAATTTTAAGCAGAACTATAAAGCTAAAGAAAGAAAAGACAGCAATTACTTTCTGTTGCTTGTATTTCTCCCGTATTGCTTGCAAAGAGCCTCCTTTTCTTCCTAAATACAAATCGTGTAAGATAAGCACACATTCTTCTAATTCATTTGATTTATATCCCGAGTATTCTTGCAAAGCTGAAGTCTGCCACAAACATTCAACTTGATGAATGCCTTGAAACACGATACTTGGGATAATTTCTAATAAGAAATGTAAAATTATTATCCTTAACCTCAAATACTTACCCAGGGATGCACTTTAGGCCAGGTGATAAATCTGGTAAGAAAAATAACTGATGCAGCCACCATGGAAGGCAAGAATTTTACACATTTATAGTCCAACAAACTTAACTCCGCAAGATAGTATCCCAAACACTCAATCTGTAAATTTGGGGTCTGAAAGTAATAGCGCAAACAATCAGACAACAAAGAAATTTCTTTAAACGAGAAGAAAGGCATAGGAAGGTAATTTCAACTCACTTTTCGATTCTCAGAAGTAATCCCAGCAAACCTCCTGTACCAATAATTACACACAATCAGTCGAGTGTCAATCGAATCCAGGTTTAGATATTTGCATAACAGAATAATACGGCTAGGAACGTATTCACGGTGTTCTTGCCTTAGAAACGTCTTTACAGTAGGGTTGCCCGTTTCAAAACTTAAGGACCTGAGAACATCAGCTTCCATCTTTACGACCTAATTACAACAACCAAGTACAAAAAGATTAGTGGGGAACTGCCAAAAAGCATTAAAACCGTTTTTGGAAAACTAAGGTAATTTAATAACAATCAAAAGAAAATGAAAATTTACCTCTGCCTTGGTGTACGTGTTATCAGTAATGTAGCAGAACTCTTCTACATGAGGAGGGCTGATTTCTTCATACTTACTGCATAATTGAAAGACAAGCGAGTGTGATGGTTATCCGGTTTAGAAAAGCAACACCTGCAGAACTGAAAACAGTGACTGAAACCTTACGATGCAATGAACATGGATGAAACACCCAGCAGCTGAAGCCTCTGCCTACTGACAGGATTAGCAGAGAGAAACCTATCAATGTAGGAAACCGAGAGATAAAGAGTGTCCGCGAGAAGCTTGTATTCCTCGGCAACCTCCACTAACCAATCCACCAATATTCCTCTCGCGTTAACAGTGACATCTCTCTGAACTTTCTCGAGGTAGTCAGGCATCGGTCTTCTCTTTGGATCCATCTAAGAAACAAGCAATTATTGGAAGCGATTCAAAATGAAGCGCCAAAATAAATAGCAAGACACTATTCTCTATCACATTGAGCGAAATGACAAGCATCCAGATCTTATCCGACTGCAGATGTCGAAGAAATATATATTACAAATAGGAATTACGACCCAGTTTCCGGATTGGCAAAACACAAATATAACCTAATTTGCTTTTCAGAAAACAGAGACAACCGATTCTTTTTCTGTTGATTTGAAATGACCCAGTGGCATGGCAAGTTATGAACTGCTTCTACTGCGAAAATCAAATCAAGAATTACCTCCATTTTGCGAAGATAAGTATAGATGTCCGAAACATAAGGCTTGCTTTTTTGTGGATCATCTAACTTCGAACCTGTGCCTAACTTTGAATCAGCGTCCACTGTCTTCTTCACATTGACCTTCGTATCATCCAACTTAGGATTTTCCAAGGAAAGGCTCTTCGTTGTCGCCGCAGCCTTCTTGACCTTCGTACTCTTTCGACATTTCGGCTTCTGCAGCTCCAACCCCGGATTCAAAACTGCTGGAAGGATAGCATTAGATAAATTGGGAAGTTCCCCCAACACCACCCGCTTCTTTTTGGACGAATGTTTCTGGGCTAAGCTAGCGGCGTCAGCCCTCCTCTTTGCTGCATGAGTCTCCATCTCCTTATGTCGGAATTAGGGATTCTGGCTTGGGTACTGGAAGATAAATATAGGAATACGAAGCCAGCGACAGACAGGGAACACAGATTGAATTAGGGATGGTATAGACTATGAGTATTATATAAGTGGATAGAAGGAAGAGCGCCATGCCTGGTTTTTCAAAACAAAGACAAAACGAAAATGCTTTCAATTTTCGAATGCCGCTATTGGCGTCCGTCGAAAAATTTAGCTTTTAGGTTTTGTTGATTTTCGTTTGATTTAAAATTCAGAAGTTCTGGGTTTTAATTTCGTTTTAATTTAATTAAGATGTTCTGGGGCTTCTTTTTTTTTTTTTCTTTTTTAATATACGTAGGAGTCAGCAGAGACTAGTCTTGCACCCAACGTTGGTGTGTAAAACCAGTTTTATCCTCTCCTTCAGTAAAACATTGACGTCTTCCGGGGGGTCATGTGCCCTCTTTGCGAGCCAGTCAGCCACCATGTTTCCTCTCAATATGTGTGTCCGAAATAGATCTTTCAGTCTTTCTCCATACTTCCCTTTATTTGATCGATCAGGCTAGCATCTGGATGAGACATACTGCATCTAGATAAACATAACTCTAGGACCTCTTTAAAGTCTGATTCTATAATCACCTCCTTGAAACCTTTTTCTCAAGCTAATTCCACTGCGGTCCATATGCTTACAATTTTCGTCTTCAAGTTATTGTGTGCCTCTGTATTTTTCATAAATTCCATAATTTATTCCCCTAAAACATTTCGTAAGACTTCTCCGCACACTGTTTTTCGTTCATAATGAGAGTTATTTACATTAAATTTAACTATGTTATTTTTTAAAAAAATTTAACCTATCTTAAGCTGTATGTTTCTTCCTTGAAGTTTGAGGTTGGAATATATCCATTCAATGCATTCTTTGATCTTAGCAATGCATGAGAAGAACGTGTCCAATGTTGGGGTGCTTGTGGGGTTGAAAATGGTTTCACACCTCCTCACCCAAATAATCTAGTTTGTAATTCCGAACAGGGTATCCTAGGGGAGATCTGCGACTTCCTCATTACCTATTGTTCAAGATAAATTATGTGATAACCATTCTTCCAACTCTCAGGCAAAGAAACGAGGCCATTAAGTGTGTTTAACTAGTTTGAGTCATAAATTTTTGACATACTTGCAGTCTCTCAAATAGTGTAGGATTGTCTCCTGTTCCTTATCGTAGATGTGACATAAACCATATGCATAAAGAGGTTTGGAGTATTTGAATTCGTTGGTGATGATGCTATTGTTCCCTACCAATTGGAGAAATGTTATGATTTTCTATGGCCCCTTCCATTTCTAGATTTTCTTTCAAATTCGATGTTGGTCTTGATGACTACCCTTTCTGGCTTCATATGCCAACTTAATTGTGAAGGCTCCATCCCTGTTGTATTTTTAGTAGATTGTGTCTTCCCCCAAGGCATCCTTTAGTATTGTCGTGTTGGCTATGATGCTAGTTATTCTACTTGAGAGGAGGCTATCGAGTCTCATCCAGTCCCACTGTTCATTCTCCAATAGCATGTCCCAAATATAGAAGTTCTTCTCCTCATCTTTGATTTCTCTTATAACATGATTCTTTAGAGGTCCCACATCTTGGAGCCAAGAGTTATACCAGAAGCTTGCTTTTCTACCATCCCTTACTTTCCATGTTGTACATTCTTTAACTCTTATCCAAGTCTTTTGTACGCCTCTTCAAATATTTGAGACATTTGATGTTTTTCCTTTAACACGTGGAATAGGGTAGGTCACATTTGTATTTTGATCTCAGTGTC
The DNA here is from genome assembly GCA_037074535.1 of Gleditsia sinensis. Classification (NCBI taxonomy): domain Eukaryota; kingdom Viridiplantae; phylum Streptophyta; class Magnoliopsida; order Fabales; family Fabaceae; genus Gleditsia; species Gleditsia sinensis. The sequence continues at coordinate 2,550,308 of CM073472.1, forward strand.
ATAACCCACATGGCTTTTGATTTCTGTATTAAGCCACATCCTACTTTTGTTAAGAAAACCTCGTTCATGATTCTCAGATTTCTTAAGCCAAGCCCCCTACATCTTTTGCCTCGCATATCCTGCTCCAGTTCAATAGGTGAATCTTCTTTTTCTCCTCTTTATCCCCCATAGGAATCCCTTGTTTACTTTTTTCAGTTTATCACACAAGTTCAGGGGGGGAAGGGATGTCTGCATCGTGTAGAAAGGGATGGTATTAAGCACACTTGACGTTAGTGTAATCCTACCCAAACTGAGAGTTTTCGATTTCCAAACACTCAGCCTTTTCTTTAGCTTATCCAAAATGAAGCTATATATTCCCATGTTAACTCTTCTATGGAAGAGAGGCATTCCTAAGTAGATTCTCAGGTCCCCTATGAATTGAAAGCCTAAGGCTTGACAATACTGAGTGGCTCTAGCATGGTTCTCGTTCTTTGAGAATAAACATTTGGTATTTCTTTCATTTATTAGTTGACCCGAGCTCCTACAAAAGGTGGCTAATACTTTCTTGATGATCATGCATTGTTCTAATTCAACTTCCGCGAAGAGGATCAGGTCATTCGCAAAAAATAAGTGTGAGATAAGTGGACCTTCTCTACATAGCCTTATTGGCTTCCATGCTCTGTTATTGACTGACCCCTTAATACAGTGTGAAAGCCTTTCTATGCAGAGCACATAAAGGTAAGATGAGATGGGATCTTCTTGCTTTATACCTCTAGTTGTTTCAGACGAGTCTATAATCTCCTCGTTCCAGACAATGCTCGTTAAGCTGTTGGAAACATAGTTCATTATGACCTTAACCAGGTGGTCTTGGAACCCTCTGCCTTTAAGCATTTCCTCAATGAACTCCCATCTAAGCCTATTATAAGCCTTCTCTAGGTTGATTTTAATGGCTAACAACTCTTTCTTGTCTTTCTTTCTTTTCATCATATGTATCACCTCCTGAGTTACAATAACGTTATCGATTATGTGTTTTTTGGGGATGAAGCTATTCTGGCTAAGGCCTGTCCATTGATTTATTTAGGCCTTGATTTTATCTACAATACATTTCGTGAAAATCTTAAAGATGACATTGCACAATGCAATCAGCCTAAAATCTTTAATGGTTCTGGGTTCTCTACCTTTGGAACGAGTACCACTAGGGCTTGACTTATGTTTTTCACCATAGTTGGGTTCTCATATAGCTCTTGGATGATTTTACAAACCGAGCGATCCACTGTCTTCCATTGACTTTAAAAAAATACCGCATAGAGGCCGTTGGGGCCAAGGGCTTTGAAAGTGCCCATACTAAACACCACCTCCTTAATCTCCTCATAGGTAGGTGATGAGTGCAATTTCGCTATTTCAATTTCATTCATAGTCAGGAAATGGCCGAAAAGAGGTGGTAAGCTAAGTTGTCTTGTGTAAACAAGCATTCGAAGTATACTTTGGTCATTTCCTTCACCTTTAACTCATCATGCTCCCATCATTCTTCATTTTTGAGAGATAGGATCTTGTTATGTCTCCTCCTGGCCATAGTCATCGAGTAAGAAAATATGGTGTTCCTGTCTAGGAGGAGTGGGCCGAAACTTTGCAGCTAGCTTATCTTTTTGGTTTTGAAGCCAACTTATTGTCACACCTCATATCTTGAATCCTAAAATTTGAAAGTGGCGTGATCATACAAACGTTATAAGGTATTATATGGGATATTGAGACAGTAATAGCATGTGAAAAATGTACTTGCTTTTAGCTGAATCAAGCATGTCTATCAAGTTAAATTTGAAGAGTTATTGTCATGCTTCACGCCCTGAACCCTAAACTCTGAAAGTGGCATGACTGTACAGACGTGATAACGTACTATATGGGATATTAAAGTTGTAATAACAAGTAAAAAATGTATCCATATTTGGATGAGTCAAGCATGCCTACCTAGTTAAGTTTGGAGAATTTATCACTAGTTATGGACCTAACTATGAAAGGAACTCATGGGCATCTAGACAAACTGGTCGAGGTTAATGTCGTTCTCCTAATGAACCCATGGTAGAGCAAAATCAGTTGGCACTCATAAACGTTAAATGTTGGCTCTAAGGGTGTGGAGAGACCTTGTTGTGCCGTATAAACACATTATGCTGTGTAAAACTCTTAGCCCGTGACAAACTGTATACGAGCGGATCATGCTCTTACTATCTGCTTCTCATTCGCCCAATGATGCATATGGTGAGATCCTTAGGGGGAGGATGAGCAGGTGTGTTGCTAAGTGACTATGCACACACTAAGGGATTCTTCACCCAGTGTGTGAATATACAAGGGGCAAGTAAGGTGTCTATCGGCGAGTCCTTATCAACTTAGTAGGTGTGATTGAGGCAAGTAAGTTAATTGTGCAGAGGTAACGTAGTGTGACAATCCTTTGGTAAGTCTATCTTCCTCCCTAGCATGAAAACATTGCTAGAATTGGGTGAAAGAGAAAGTCACACCCTAAAAGTGGCGTGATTGATTGATGTAAGATACTATATATGGTATTAGGATGGTAATGACATGTAGTAATATACCAAAATTTGGTCAATTCAGACTTGTCTACTCGTTTTAAGTTTAAGGAGCTTGTCACTGGTCATAAACTTGATTGTGAAGTGGACTCGTGAAAATCTAGACAAACTGGTCACGCTGTTGCCATTCTCCTGATGATTCATGACAGAGTAAAACTAGTTGGCACCCATAAACGTTAAAGGTTAGCCCTAAGAGTGTAGACATACCTTGAGATACTGCATAAACACATTATGCTATGCAAGACTCTAAGACTATGACATTAAGCCATCCCTTTAACAAAATGACGTGTTGGACAATTGAGCCAAATTTTTATTTATTTATAATATATCATGCTTTTCTATAAGTTTGATTTACTAGAAGTTTGAATTAGTATTCTAACAACATTTATTAGGTTTTTTGGTTTTATTAGTTAAATAAAAATGTGATGAACGTTATTTTTAAAGAAGAAGTATTTAAATTTCATTTTGTAATATCTCAATATGAGTAGTATATATAATTTATTTTTTAACAATTGTGGTAGTGAATATATTAAAATAAATATATCATTATTCATGACATATAATTTTTTTATTACTTTATAATATTTAGTCATTCAATTAGTAGTATTACAGAAATATAAATATGTCGGGCGAAAAGAAATGGGAAAGTCCCTTTTCTCATCTAAAAGAAAATAAAACAAAGGGATTATTTCTTGCAAATTTCACGTTTTACCTAACCTGGGGCTGTTTATTCCAAAATTCACTCGCCAGTCCATGGGCTCAGGAATAGAGAACACCTAATGTTCAAAATACTAGCCATTCAAATACCCGCCAACGGCCAATCACATCAGAAACGAGTAGTTGAGTTGCTGCATACCCCGCCTATAACAGAAACCTACCAGTCTTCTTCCTCCTCGTTCTATTTTCCTCCTTCCGACAATTCTGGGGTTCTCTCTTGCGCATCTCACACTGAGTGAACAAAAGCACTAAGAAGCCATGTATAGGACCCTCTGGTTGCCTCCAACCCAATCTCAGCCATGGCAACACACCTGGGCGCTCCTGTTGTCTCCTCTCACCATTTGGATATGTGGCATGTAATTTTTCATCTTTCACGGTGCCCTTCCTCTCTTGGCTCCTCTTTCTAAAATATGGCCATATTCTTCCTTTGCTTTTGCAGTTTCTGTGAGTCTCCGATATGGCTATTTCGGGGATTCTCGTCTGGTTCTTGGACCCAGCTCCTCGCGTTTGATCAAGGCAAGCTCTGTTTTTGTGAAGCAAATTCAAGTGACAAATAATTATAATAATGAAGTTCTGCTTTATGCCTTCAATGAGAAGCCTGAGTTAAACGTCCAAGCCAATTGGAGTGCGTCCAATTTCTTAGTTGTTTCACCCTACAGTCGCAAGGTAACATTTTGTCTAAAAAATTTCCTTACTGTCAGCTCGTGTTACATTAAAGATTAACTGAGGGAACCCTCTGAAGAAGGTACTGTATTTTCATCTCCAGGGATTTTCCTCGTGGCTAAATAAGGGCTCTAGGATCCGTATGAGGTGGGAAGCCCAAGCTAGCGCTTTAAATCATCTAGAAGGGATCGTGATTAAAGGTTACTTGTGTGGAATTCTCTCGCTTTCTCGTCATATTCTTTTCTGCATTGACGACATTTTTTTTCCCTCTGACTTAAAATGATTAAGAATTCCAGGCTTCTCTAATGACAGACTCATTCTTATTTTACAGGAGAAAGAAAGTTTCAAAAACTGCAGCCTAAACGAACAATCTCCCGTGAGTCTACAAATGGTAAATTAACTTGCTTATTCAAGTACATGCTTGATGCTTAATATAAAATGAGAAAGAGGTGGTCTGGTAGAGCCATCTTTTATGTCTTGAATGTTGCCAGGTAAAGAAGCTGAATACATTATCGAAAAAGACGATAGATACCACATTGGGGTTCTAAACATGAATGAAGGGAATATAATATTGACCATGAATGTTAATGTTTCGGCAATGGTATACGACACCTCCAAAGCCAAGAAGGTGTGCTCTATTGCAAACGGATTGTGCAGGCTGAGCCTTCTCTTCCCCAATACGCATTACGTAACTCTAACGGCAACCAACAACGTAAGGCTCAGCCTTGTGTGACCCATACATATATCTTTTTGGATTTGTTCCTACGGATCTTCACCCAATTAATTCAAATTGCCTACAGGAAGATCTTGGCGAATGGTTCGTCGATGTTTCTTTTGTGGCTCGTATGCTAACTTACATAGCACTTTTAGGTACATTGAACAAGAGTTGTTTCTTGTGAAGCCCTGGGCTAACTATATTCGTCACTAAAGCTGCCTCCTTTTCAATTTGTAGGATTTATTATTATTGTTATTTTTCTGATACTGAAATACCTTGGAGCCTGGGATGGTGAACATCGTCGGAGCGCCAGTGTGATAGCAGATACATATCGTAACGAAGTTGCAGCACGAGAGGTAACTGAAACTGAGCCTATGATGCAAGTGAAGCCAAATCGAATGACATATGGAACAAACGAAGAAGACGATGATGATGATGAAGAGTCAGGAGCATCTAGCAGCTCTTCAGAGGAGTTATACGATGAAAAATTGTGTGTCATTTGTTACGATGAACAACGCAATTGCTTCTTTGTTCCTTGTGGCCATTGTGCTACTTGCTATGACTGTGCACAGAGGTACACACAATACAATATTCTCATATACTTTAACCTACGTTGGAGATTCTCATTAAGATGCATTTTGCAGGATTATGGATGAGGAGAGCAAAGTTTGTCCCATATGTCGAAGGCTTATTCACAAAGCACGAAGATTATTCCACAGTTAGGCACGTGAACATGTAATGGAGAGATATGGTAGATAGTGAGGAAAATTTGAGAGGAAATTAGGACATTGTGGTATTATCTTGTCTGATGTGGCGATTCTATCAGTAGCTCAATGTACCCCATGGCTTTCAAATTTTTGCATCAAGCTGCAGGGACGAGTTACTCTGATTTCGAGTTCGGTCCATCTTGGCAGAACTTATTGATAAATTATTATTATTATTATTGAAACTTAAGTTTGTCATGCTTGTTGCTACTTTCAGCTCGTCATCTCTTTTTGCTGCAAGTGAACAACAGAACGGACTACCCCAATACCTGCTGGTTCCATTACAGATTAGGCCTCATCAGGAAGAGCTAAAATATAAAGGGGTGGTAAATATTTTTTTAATAACTAGGAGCACAAATAACATTATTTTTCATCAAAACCTTATTGTCACTTTGCTATTGAAATTGTATTCTTCACCATAAAGAATGGGAAAGCTACTCTTGGCAAGGAAAAGAGACCTTTTCTCAACCCAAGGTTAAGCTGAAATTATGTAGTCTGATTGCTGTAATCTGGAGGTACTTTATGACTTATGGATGAACTAATTATCCTTCTAACATGTGAGATATAGACTTGTAGTAACTGCCCACTGACACTGTTAGGACCTCATTTTCAGCACTGGAATAATGGATAAGAGATAAATATCACCCATGCATCGAATTCTAATCTTCAATTTTGGAAAGAATATTACTTCGGTTTGAAATGGTGTTTCAGCAAAGCAATTCTGTTGGACTTCAAATTTCATTTCTCTGTCAGAGATCCGATAGGTTTTTGGGTGGAGAACAAATGTCATTTTCTGTGTTGCTAACTGACAAGTACCTCACAGCAAGCCCATTTTGATGAAGAATTTTGCAAAAGTTTTAAATGAAACAAGTTCTCAGTTGGGACGCAAAGAAGGGCCAGTGATTAGAGAATCAAAAACTGGAACCGGTGAAAGTGCTCCCCAGTCCCACTTTAACATCAAGTCCAATGGCAGTGGTTATGGTTGCAGATGCGGTGAGCTAGGATGCCAAAATCAGCTATGCATTTTGAGATAAGATACTTTGCTGACTCGGGAGTTTCATATTTCACAGTCTATGAAGCACGGATATGGATACAGACACGTGACACATAAATTTTATAAAAATATAGAATACGACACGTTAAATACATGTAAATTAAAAAATAAAAATTATATATATATATATATATATATATATATATATATATATATAATACTAAAAAATAATAATATTTATAATTTACTTTACAACTTATTATTAAAAAAATTATTATAAATTTATAATACAATTAACATTCATTCTTTTTTAATATATTCTTTATCAATGCTATTATTTTTATTTTCTTTCTTTGTGAAAAAAAATTTCTAATTCTAAATTATACAAAGATAAATTTGTAACCGATAAAATTTCAACATTAACAAGAATAAAAAATAACAAAGAATACAAAAATTATATGCACATACAATAATAACAAAGAATAAAAGCAAGAGAGCAACTCTAGAAAAAATTATATGTGTATTATTATAATTCAACTTCCTTGTCATAAACAAAAGCTATCTTAGCTCTTTGCTATTGCGATTATGTAAAACATTAAGAGACAATATAAAAATTAGAAGAATTTAGTTTCCTTTTCTTCAATAAAAAATCTTGAAACCCAAAAGCAAACTTTCAAATAGGTATATATGTTTGCGTAAAAACAAATTTCGAAAGCTTGTTGAAAAAGAATATGCAAATAGCGACACACACAGACAAATCCAATAAGAAAAAATAGAGGAACTTACTCTATGGTCAACAAAAACAAATAATAGAGTTGCAATGATTTAGATACAAGCTACGATGAATGATAGAGACCCAATTTTAATAGAAGATATATTGCGATGACCAAGATATAAGCTATGATCGTTGGTTTTAGATTCTAACTTCAAATAAAAATCTAAAAAAGATGTAGGATATGTGTCTAAAATGTCTAAAATAAGTGTTGAACACGTTCAAAAAAATGTTCGATACGAATTTTTTTTTTAATATTTTTTTTTAAAAATTAGACATGGGACACACGTTAGACACGGTGTTTCAAGAGTGTTCGAAGAGTATTGTGTATATAGAGTATCTGACACATCGACACGACTTAAAATAAAATGTCCATGCTTCGTAGCTCACGGTTCTCAAATCACCATCCCAGGTTTCTCTATTTAGCAAGTCACTTTTATGCTTTCTTCCAGCTTCTGGAATTGTCCTCTTAATAGATAAGAAAAAAAGCAGGGAATTGTTCTCAAAACATGGAATTCCTGTGATCCACTCCACGTGGTTGCCACACGCCATCCAGCCAGGATTTGAAGTAAATTGCCAAATGCCACCACCATTCCAGAGAAAGAGATGTGCATTGCTCTTTTCTTTCTTTATTTTTATTTTTTAAAAAATATTTTTATTTATAAATTTTTTATTATTTTGAAAATATATTTATTTTTTGAAATTAAAATTTATTTATATATATATTTAAATGTAATTGATATAAAAATACCTATAAATATTATTTAATTATTTAATATTATTTAATAATTATAATATATTTTCTTTTAAGTTTATAAAAATATCACTAATTATTTTTTACAAAATACTAAAATTTTTTTTTAAAAATATTTTAATTTTAATTTTAATCCTATTTAATTTGTAGAAATAAACTCACAAAATAAAAATTTATATTTTATTTTATCGTGTTTAATTTGTTCAAAAAATATAAATTTTCTCTTATATAAAAAATAAGTTTACTTTAAAAAAGTGGTGAAAAAAAAATTAAAATAGAATAAAAATATAAAAGATTAAAATTATATTTTTATATTTAAATTAATTTTTTTAATAAAATCAGTTTAAATTTTTATATTATTAATTTTTATTTATAATATTTTCAAATTAAAATAATATTATTTTTTAATAACATTTTTATTTATTTATTAATATTTTATTCTATGTCCATGTTATTTATGACATATCAAATTTTTTTTTTATATTATATTTAATATAATTTTAATCATAATATTTTTTTATTATTATTATTTTCTCCCATTTCAAAACAAAATTTTTTTGACCCAACCAAATATAATTTTAATCGTTCAATGAAAAACATAATCTAATTTTCATCAAAATAAATTTATGAATATAATAAATATACAATCCCCCATCCTTGACGTGTCGATATACTATTGGACTACTTCCACGTTGGCAAGTTCCTATCCACGCTATTCGACGCGTATAAATTAGCATTGCACGGCGGCAGCGGGTTCTCCACCCCTCGCCTGCATAAAGTGAACGCCATAGCTGCATATGATTCCTTCTTTCTCCTCCTCTTCTTGAGTCTGCCCGGAAATTTGAATTCAAGAAACGGGAATTTATAGACCCCGTTGATTCAAACACTCTTCCGGCAGCTTAACAATGACTGCCCCGTCACGAGAAGATAAGTCCAAAGAAGGCGACAGGGACGAAGAAGTGAACCGGCTGCTACAGCCCCAATCTGATTCACGGCCATCGTCGTCGGATGAGGAAGAGGTTGCTTATGAAGCAGGGGAGAAAATTCTCATTGTAGATTTAGACTCTGCTGATGCTGAGGATTTGACCACGGTGCCACCTTTCTCGTGGAAGAAGCTATGGCTATTCACGGGACCGGGGTTCTTGATGAGCATAGCTTTTCTGGATCCGGGAAATCTCGAAGGGGATCTCCAAGCTGGAGCCATTGCCGGCTACTCCCTACTCTGGCTATTGATGTGGGCCACAATTATGGGCTTGCTGATTCAGCTTTTATCCGCAAGGGTTGGGGTGGCCACTGGTCGGGACCTGGCGGAGCTGTGCAGGGACGAGTATCCTACTTGGGCTAGGTTGGTGCTGTGGTTCATGGCCGAGGTAGCCTTGATTGGTGCTGATATTCAGGAGGTCATTGGGAGTGCTATCGCTATACAAATTCTTAGCCATGGGGTGTTGCCACTTTGGGCTGGAGTCGTAATTACTGCTTCCGATTGGTAGGCATTTGCATCTCTTGTACTTTTTATTCAGAAGCTTATCCTGTGGTTCCAAATCTCACAATGTGTCAAACTGTTTTGTTTTGATTTCCTCGTCTGCCACCTTTCCGATCAATGTTGTTTAAGTGATTGACTTATAAATTTATAAAGGAACCGTTCTAATTACCTAGTGATTCCTTTATGGCTTAGAACCTGCAAATGGGACAGACTTTGCGAAGCTATGGGCATGGTAGGTTTAACGAAAAATGGGATTTTGATTGAGGTGAAGGCATCAAGCTATGCATATCACCAATATAGAGGAAAGGAAGAATCTTTCTAATTATGGATGTTTATAGTCAATTATGTACTGAATTGCACGGAACTAATGGAGGATCTGGGAGTTGTTATTGCAATTCGGAGCATAATTCTGAATTCAGCTTAGACGTTAGATATGTATTTATGTAAGAGTATAGAATTACAGGTATCATTGCTTATATTAAATACTTACTTACTTGAAAACAGTGATTAAAGTTATCTATAAATACATTTAAGGAGCTCAACTATTAGCAGCATCAACTGGACCTCCCCCCGGCCAAAAAGCAAAACTCTCATTTTCAGAGGCCACGATCCAGTTTCTGCTCTTTTAGAATGGAAAAAAATAATCTGAAGCAATATTTCAGATGATTGCAGCTCTTGCAAAGGATGTAAATATGCCTTAATTTTACGCATGAAATACATGTCAAGTGTATTGATCTAGGATAAGTTTTAGTTAAAGATCGTAATCATCATGATTCATGACTATAACTCGTCAAAAAGAGATGCAAGGTTATTATTATGGTCACATGTGGTGTCTTTGAAACTTACTTTTAGGGGGCGTTTGGTTCAGGAAATCTCATTCCCAGGAATGAGATTCCCATCCTTATAGGTGGGAAAGTTTTGGGGGGCAAATTTTGTTGAGCCTTAACATTTATATATGTTTGGGAATGTTTGTATTCTGAAAATAAATTTATTTGACCGTGTAACAAAAACGATAATATTTTTTTTTTTAACCTTTCCTAAGAATGTTTAAAAGATAACTTGAAACAAACGCCCCCTTAAGTTCATATCCAACATCCAAACTTCTCTGCTAAAGAATTTATTCTTTTTGATGATATTGTCTAGCCTATTACACCCTCTCTTTTTGCACTTCTACGGTCCCTCAGCTTTTATTTTTTTGTTAGAACTCTGCTTATCTTTAAACACCTTGATGTGTTTCTTTCAAAATTTTCATTGGGCCACTCCCTTGTACTTTTAACTTTGTAATTATGGCAACCCCAAGCTCAAGTTTTACTGCCTTAGCTTTCCTTAGTTTTGGACTATTGACCCTATTTGGCAATTCAAACTGTTTTGAGATTCAAAGGTAACAAATAAACTTGTATATGTTTGTTTTAATATACAGTTAAGAGTTTGTAAGATAACTATTATCTATCAGACTTTCTCCTTTTGAACTGGTTTTTGTTCCCTGGTTTCTATTTTCTGGCTCTTGTTTATTATTGTATGGAAACTTCCTACTTTTCATGTCCAAAAATGTTTGACTTTGGATTATTTACTCTGTTGTTGAACAGTTTCATTTTTTTATTTCTCGAGAACTATGGAGTGAGGAAGTTGGAAGCTGTTTTTGCAGTTCTTATTGCGACAATGGCTCTTTCTTTTGCCTGGATGTTTGGTGACACAAAACCCAGTGGAAAAGACCTTTTGATGGGTAAAAGTTTATCTAATGATGCAGTTTGAGTATAAAATCTATTATTATATGGCAGAAATATGTCTCTTCTGTTTAATAGCTGCCCCCTCCCCTGTCCTTGATATGTTCACAGGTTTATCTATGGTTGATCCTTCATGTAGGTATTCTGGTTCCTAGACTTAGCTCAAAAACAATTCGCCAGGCTGTGGGGGTCGTGGGTTGTGTCATAATGCCTCACAATGTATTCCTGCATTCTGCTTTGGTGCAGTCAAGGAAGATTGATCCCCATAAGAAAGGCCAGGTGCAGGAGGCTATTAACTACTATTCCATTGAGGCGGCAGTTGCTCTTTCAATCTCCTTCATGATCAACCTATTTGTCACAACAGTTTTTGCTAAGGGATTTTACGGTACCAAGCAGGCCAATAGCTTAGGATTGGTAAATGCAGGGCAGTATCTTCAAGAAAAGTATGGAGGTGGACTCTTCCCAATTCTTTATATATGGGGTATTGGGTTATTGGCAGCCGGACAGAGTAGCACCATCACTGGCACATATGCTGGGCAGTTCATTATGGGGGGCTTTCTCAACCTTCGTTTAAAGAAATGGTTGAGGGCAATCATCACTCGAAGTTTTGCTATTCTGCCAACTATGGTTGTAGCTATTGTTTTCAATACATCAGAAGCCTCACTTGACATTTTGAATGAATGGCTTAATGTGCTTCAGTCAATGCAAATTCCTTTTGCCCTGATTCCACTCCTCACCTTGGTCTCCAAAGAGCAGGTCATGGGGACCTTTACGGTTGGGCCTGTTCTTGAGGTGAGTTTTTCATCTTGCTGTTCTTTCATTTCATCTAATGGTTATTGTAAGATCTCTTAAGCCACTTCCTGCTTGCTTCATGATTTAAAGTTACTTTTTGATTTTATTTGATATTCAACTTTATTAAGTTGCAACTTACAAGAGACACTATGACTTGGATGGTGAGGAAAGGAGAGATAATTTCTCTTTCTTTAGCTTTTCCTTTGCGGCCACAAATCTGTTTTGAGGTAATTGTTCTGTGTTTTGGTCAAGAGTGTTTGGAAGATTTTAATCTGAAAATCAAATCTCAAGAAATTTTATGATGTATTTGGCTCTTTTAATTCATAGATTAATAATTACTATTTACCTATGCATCTTTGCTGTGTGGAAATAAATTTCTGTCTGTTATATTATCCCGTGTCTTGTTTTGCCAAAGCTTAGATGTAATTAATTCTAATATTGTTTTTTTGAGTCTCCATCTCAGTGCATCCTATTAGTTCTGTCTTCAATAGATTATGTTTGTTTCTCTTGTCGTTGGTCTGGATACTTATCTTCCGCCTGATCTATATTTCACGTTTTGTTAGTGTTTCAGTTTATAAGTTTACAGTTGGCCAGTGAACGTTAGTATTAGTTGTAGTCAAACATTAAGTTCTTGTGTTATGATTGGATTTGTATTCTATAGAACTGATTCAGTAAGACCAAAAATAAGTTACTTGGAAGATCTGATTCTTGTGTTGTACATCTCAGCTGAGCCATTTTGGTACTTAGCTGCAAATTTCTGTGAACTGTATGTTTATTCCTGGGCTAGTATATGCTAGGACATTACTTTCATTAGTGTTCTACTCATGTGATACATTAATATATAAAATTGACTTTAAACTTTGAAGTTTAGAATGGTTAGAGGAGCTTGGTTGTAAAAGAGTGACATGCTAGCTATCCAATAATCCAATTTGTCCTTTGCTTCATTTTTAGATACTGGTAGAATGAGATGCAGCTTGGAATTCTTTAGTTATGTAAAATATACAAATGAGTATTCATCTCCTTTTCAAAGCTACAGTCACAAAATATTGATGCCAATGCAAAGGAAAAATGCTTGGAAGCACTAATCTTCTATCATGGACTCAGATCACGAATGATTCACTATGATTTCAAGTAGATAAAGCAGATATAGTTTCAGTTTATATTGTTGCTTGGTTAGAGTTCTTGAATTGCTAAAACTCCAGGGAATTTTCTCATAGTTCAGTAACTGATTTTTGGCATTTAAAATTATCTTAATTTTGTTTCTTCTTTTTTTTTTTCTGGTAGAGGATAGCATGGACTGTTGCTGCGCTGATAATGGTGATTAATGGGTATCTCTTGCTAGATTTCTTCCTTTCTGAAGTGAACGGCCTGCTGCTTGGTTTTGTAGTCTGCTCCTTCACAGCTGCATATGTGGCATTCATTGTATATTTGGTTTCACTGAGTGGCGCTTTTCCCTCCACTTGGATTAATCTACTTCCCAAGGGATTTTCTTTCTCTGGGAATTAAGTCAATAAATTCATACATTATGAAAAAAAACTGAAAATAGTACCGAAAACTGGAGTTAGACAATTTTGCATGTGGATTTTTGCTTCATACGTCATAAAGCATGTTTTATAGAGAGTCTCCAGACTTGGCACACGCATTAATGGGAGCACAAGATTAGATAGTTGAAAGCATTAAAGTCAACGGCACTTCATTTTTGCAATGGAGTTGCACAGGTTAGCTTCCATGTGTAACTAGATGAAAATAATCTTTTCTTTGGAAGATGTGGAGCTGCGGACAGAGCAGCATTACAACTTGACATTAGTTACTTAATCTTTTCTTAACAAGATGTTAACTGCTTCATTATTCTTTGATGTTAACAATTTGTAAGTAACATGGTCAAACTGGCAGAGTTTGCTTTCATGAAGGGACATGGAGTAGATTTTCCCAGCTGTGGTTGGGGAGAGAACTTAGGTAAGTTGTAGTGATTAGGCAGTAGTGCAACATGGAGTAGATTCCTTTGTTTTTGCCTGTTTCCTGGTTTCTTATAATCTTATCTTCAGGTGCCATTCAGTTAATGCGCACTCACCAGTGAGCTGTTAGAACTGAAAACTGTCTACCCAAAGTTACAGGCTGTCTCTGCTGATAGTTAAGAAGCCATAAACCACATATCAAAGTCTTGCTTGACAACTGATGATGAACAAATTACTGCTAGTTGTTTAATCGCAATGTACCAGATGTCACCTAACTGAGTTCATGTGATTTTATACTTTAGGAAATACTTACTACCATTTGAATATAACATCTCCACCGAATGTTCCCGTAAAAGATCTCTACCCAAATTCATGCTGCTTTTAATTTGTTAAGCAAGGGACTTCGCGACTGTTTATTTCGAATTCCATTTCAATATCCCAATCCTGTTTCCTACCTGTATAAGTTTGAGCACTTTTTTACTCATTCCTAATGTTCGTTTGGCAAATACCCATAATCCATAAATCGCATGGATATCAGAGAATTCTTTTTTGGGTCAAATTATTTTCATAACTTCACTTTCTTTCCCCTTAAAACGAACAAGAGGAGCACTTATTTTGATTAGGGGTGATACCCAGTCGAATTTACTTGAGCTATAAGAATTCAACTTACAATTTGATATCATAATTCTGCAGATATACAAAACACGACTAACGAAATTTTTGAGCAGAAAGGTAGCCTTTGTTGTCTTTTGATATACGCAGGAACAGAAGCCCCTAGACTGTTACAAACTTACAACTCTGTATCCAATAATTTCTCAGGAAATCTGAATTAAACCCTTTTAGAGGCAAACGAAATGCTGTCTACTGTCAGCTTGCCATTGAAACGTGCTCGAGAGGCCTTCGATTCGAGCAAGCCGTGCAAACCAGCTTTTTCTTTTCTTTTTTAATTTTTCTTCAAAAGCATGGTAACATTCTTTGATCGTGGAATGAGATACAAAGTGGTATTTATTTCACTAATTTGAATTTTTAAGTAACTTTAGAATTGTGACATTACTAGTCAGTATTCTATGAATAAAGAGCGAACCTTTCCTCTTTTTTTTTTTTTAACTTTGTTTTGATACCATGATAAGTAACAGGAAAGAGGGAAACATAAAGATGCTTCCCCTTCACGTGACGTTGCCCCGCATGGATCCTGTCTAAACGACACATTAACGTGGCATATCCAACTAGTTAACCATCCCAATTCCCAATTACCCGAGTTGCTCTAATAAACAGTAAATACCATTGACTTTGACTTCCTTTTTTTCTTCTTTACCCTCAACACGGTGTGCAATGTGTCTGCGTCTTGACCCCAACACCTTGCTGCTCCTCATGTCATAGGATGAAAATGAAACGAAACCTTCTTTTTTTTTTTTTTTTACAAAATTTCCGCGTATTTATTCGCATAAAAATGAAGAGATAAAAATTCCCAAATGTTAATTAATCTATAGCTTGGTCGGAAACCAATTAATTAAACTATGTATGAGGCTGTAATCTCTTCGCACTTGCTTATGAATTGACGATAACCTGTTCATATATAGAAATTAAATACAAAATACAAACGCTTTCCCCCCCTTAAAAAAAAAAGAACTTATTTAGTCATTAGAAAGATGTGTAGTGTACACAAGATCAACAGAATCAAAGTGGTATAAACCACAAGCCTAATTAGGAAAGTCAACATAGAGACAAGGACAAAGTAAAGGACCCCCAAGTTATTTGCACAATAATACCGAAACTTCAACCTTATTACTACAAATAAATGTACTAGTAGTTTAAAGTATTGCGAAAACTTAATGAGGGTCCAATATTGGCGGAATATATGTGATACGGGTAGTGTTGTGGAATGGAAGTTTGGACTTAGGAGGATCAAGGGCATTTGGACTTGCCCTTGGAGTTCTTCAGGTCCCTGTAGCAAGGGCACTCGTGCTTGTTGCCGAAAGTCCCAGATGGCACGCACTTGCACCTCTCGCAGCATATCCCGCAGAACCTCAAACATCTGTACTGCATTCCAGCTTTAGAGCATCTCTGCGCGCACTTGGAGTCACAAAGCCCTACTTCCACATTTCATTATTACATAACATACCAAATTAGCATCTACTGTTCAATCGACGAAAAAGAAAAACAAAAGATGCTGAAGATGCTGAAGGAATTGGGCTTACCAGAACCAGCCATAGTGACCTCGAACAAAGAGGAGCTAAGGACAAGGCAGGCAAGTAGGACAGTTGCAAAGACGAGCTTCATCTTACTTGTTATTATCTGTGATGAAGAGGATGAAGAAGGGATGGTAATTGTACTGTGACAGTGGAGTGTAGAGAGGTTGTGGGGAGAGTTATTTATAGTAAGAAATGAAGGGTAGGTGAAAGCTTAGGAACATGTTACTGTAAATATTTATTAGTGAGTTAACAAAATTGCAAGCTAGAGACAGCTGGTTCTGGGCAGCCTTCGTCCTGTCGTCATAGGTAGGTTATGAGTTATGAGTTATGAGGTTCATGGACATTATTGCCATGTTCATTGTATGAGTTGATATTGCTTTGAGGGCAACAGAATCAAAGTTGTGTGTACGTGGCTTCTACTTTGGCCCCTCTCAGTTCCTGTGTCGTGTCTTACCACCTTATCGCCAACTGGGTCACCTATGCCTTAATGGGGTGCTCCACCCAAACAACCTTACCTCTCAACTTTCACCAAATGGGGATTCCCTCATCTTTAAGGCAAATAGCTGGAGATGGGGCTTCCGAACACTCTCGATTCCAGTAGAAACAGAGCTGCCACCAAATGCCACCCCGCTAGCTTCTCCATTCGCTTCCTCGTTTTGCTCACTAAAGCCATGATTGAGAATCTTGTCATATTTATTTTTGATATATCTTAATGAAATTTTTAAATTTATATTTGATATCATTTTCATGACATTTTTTTGCAATTTATAAAAGCACTCTAACAAATATTTTTTTAAAATATTGTGATTTTAAATAATATAAAAATATTTTAAAATATTCAATGCTATACTTATTTTTTATTCAGATTTGTATAAATTTATTTTTATAATTTTAAATGCTCATGATATGTCTTTAAATAATTTTTATTTAATTCATTAATCAATATCCAAATCACCAAAATTTTAATAAATTTTTTTTGCATAATATTTTAGTTGTAGTTTCGCAAAAAAAAATTTATAGCACTTATTACAATACATTTTTTTTAAAATTTGATGGTTTGAATATATATTTTTGCTTTTTTGACGTTAGAAGGTTTGGATTGGTGGAGTAGTCGGTTGATTCATGGAAATAGTGAGACTAAGACAGACACCACTCACAGCCCAAAACCGAAAGGCCCAAGTGTCAACTAATGAAAACCCTGATGTTTTTTCGTGAATACTCGGTCATTGGATTTGGAACACCCGTAATGGACCAAGATATGCTCCGATGGGATCTTCCATTTCTTTGTGTTACGCCCTGAAAGTGGCGTGATTATACAGATGGTGTATGATGTTATATGAGGTATTGGAACGGTAATAATAAGTTATAATGAGCTCAAGTTTGGCCAAGTTAGGTATGCCTACTTGATTAAATTCAAAGAGTTTGTCGTTGATAAGACTTGACCATGAAGAAAACTTGTGGGCATTTAAACAAAACTTGTCAGGATTGTTACCGTTTTCTTGATGAGTCCATGGTAACGCAAAATCAGTTGGCATCCATGTGTGTGTGCGTTAAAGGCTAGCCTTAAGGGGGTGTTAAGACTTTGGGACGCCGCATATACGCATTATGTTGCACAAGACTCTAAACGATAAATATTATCAAAGTTTGGTTATGCTCCTACTGTCTGTTTCCTACGTGCCCAATGACGTATATGGTGGATCATCGAGGAGAGAATGTGTAACACGTTCGATTTTTCTTTATGTTATTAATTGAAATTTTTTTTCTTTAGAGAAGAGTAACCGTTTTGGATCTAAAAGGAAGATTAAATTATTTTACAATTTTACTCAAATCAAATAAGATTTTAATATGGTTAAAATGACATTTATATAATTCCATTAAAATGACATTATTATAAATTCTTTGATATGACAGTTTTGTAAATACTCTAAAATGACAATTTTATAAATACTCTAAGATGACATTTTTGTAAATAATGGAGGATGACAAAGTTGTAAATATAGGGTGATAGGTAAGAAGAAATTTTAATAATTATGAGGGAGAGGGAGTGTTGGCAAGGAAGAGAAAGAAAAAAAAGAGGAGGAAAAGAAAGAAGAAGAAAAAGAAGAGAAAGAGGAAGAAGAAGGAGAAGGAAGAGGAAAGAAAAATTAAGATAGGTTTCTTAGTCATCTCTCTCATTTCATCATCTTTTCTTAAACAATATTTTAATTTATAGTATGGATGTAGGATTTCTATGCGGTAAGAATCAAGCGCACATATATGTGTGTGTGTGTGTGTGTTTAAATGTGATTTTGGATAACATGTTGTTTGTATATTTATATGAAATTCTATTTTGATTGTTTAGACATGCATATGGGTGCATATAAATTGTAAGTTTTATTTTTGAAATTCTGAAATTCTGAGTAATTAGGGAAGTTTTTATTTTTGAAATTCTGAAAAAATTTGTCAAGGATTGTAAAAAAATGGTTAACATATAAATTGTAGATATATGTCTCACTGATCTATAAGTTTTAAAATAATTTAATTTGGAGTCCATATGAGGGAGATATGTCTGATTAATGAACAGAGTTCAGAATCAATCTAGAATTCAGGATGGTAAAAATAAGTATTTTTGTTTTTAATTTTCTGAAAATAGTCCGTAAGAAATTTGAAGAAATGATAAACATAAAAGTTGTAGATAATTGTCTTAAATTTTTATAGGTTTTGAAATCACCTCAATTGGAGTTCTTATGATGGATATATGGTTGAATAAGTGAGAGAATGTCACAGAACACGATCAGACCGTGTCCTGAGTTGCTTCAGCACAGGTAGACTGTGTTCAGAGTTATTTTTAAGCATGTTTGAAACATTTTTCAAGCATGGCCGTATTTTGAAACATAGTCAAATCGTGTTAAGTGCTAGATTATCATTTTTTTTTACTGTTTTCTACCTAAAAATAGTTTTATTTGTTAAAAGATTTTAGAAAATATATATTTAAGAAAAAATGCTTTTAAAATGATGATTTTGGTATAACAAAACACTCTTTTCTTTATTTGATTCAAAATAAATCATATTGGATATTGGCATGTGATGAATGATTATTACTCATTGGGTATGAAAATGATGTATATCATATTATGAATGTATTTTAATTGCAAGCGTAAAACTCATGGCAAGTTGCTTGATGATTATACATTGCATTTGATGAATATGCATTTATATATATACATTTATATGTATGGATGAATATCGACAAATTGTATGACTTAAGACGGTACCGAATAAAAGATACTCTATTAGCCTGAGTGAATCAATAAATGGCCACTCCAACTGGGTGACAAAGGTAATGTAAGGAAGCAGATGAGTGATGAACTCACATTTTTTGATAACTTATTGTGATTGTAGTCAATCGGTCACTATACGTATAGCAAATGAATGAATTGAGTATATTGAAAACTGTGATATGTCTGAACATTAAAAAAAAAAGAGGATTTTCAGTACATATATAGTATGTTAATTATGCATCACCTAAAGTGATCTTAATATTTTCTATAGTTTATACAGTTAAACATAGCTCATGTTTTTCTTTTTATATTTTAATTATGTTAAGTTTACTGGGAACCTTTGTTCTCACTATTATTGTGATGTTATGTTCAAATAAAAAGAAATGAAATACAATAGAGAATATTGTTATTGATGGAGATCTCGATGTCAGCACCACCTCCTCACCATTTATGTTTCAAGGGTGGAGTGCTATATAAAGACTCTTATTTATGTATTAAAATGTTGTATTGTATAATTATTATATGTGTGAAGTTTGTAATATATATATATATATATATATATATACATATATATATATTGTGTTTATATATATAGCATATTTAACATGCGAAATGTGAAATAAATAATAATAATAATAAAGAAATAAAAAGTAAATTAAATTTTACAAAATTACTATAATAATAATAATAAAAATCAGACATTATAGGATGAGTGGGTGTATTAGTAAAGGAGTGTACACACACTGAGAACGCTCCACCCAGTGTGTGAGTCTACAAGGGGTAGGTAGGGTATCCACCAACAAAGCCTTATTCGCCAAGGGGGTGTGGTTGAGGCGGGATGTAGAGGCGCAACGATAGCGTAGTGTGGCGATCTTTGGGTGAGTTTACCCTAGCACGAGTACATTGCTAGGATTAGGTGGGGAGAAATATCATGCCCTAAAAGTGACGTGATTGTATGGATGGTGTACAGTGCCTTCTGGGGTATTGGGACGATAATGACAGGTGATAATAAGTCAAAGTCTGACCGAGTTAGGTATATCTATTAGGTTAAGTTTAGAGAGTTTGTCGCTGGTCATAGACCTAACTATAAAGAGAAGTCGTGGGTTTCTAAGAAAATTGGTCGAGGCTGTTGCTGTTCCGCTAATGAACCCATGGCAAGGCGAAACCAGTTGGCATCTATGTGCGTTAAAGGCCAGTCCTAGGAGGGTTTTAAGACTCTAGGGAGCTGCTCGAACGCATTATATTGTACAAGACTCTAAGCCCGTGACACTTGACTTACGAAATATAAGATTGTTCAATACACCTATCTAACTCCTTACGACATATCTTTCATTTGTTCAGTGACGATGCACCATTAGTTAAGTTAAAGAGATCCAGCTGACATTCAAGCTTGACTCTGAATTTAGAAAAAAAAGTGTTTACTAGCTAATTGGAATCAACATGCCCACCACCCTAATGACTATAATTATGGGAGCGGCAGTGCATCTGAGGTGTGAAATGCACTGATCTTTTGATGAAAGGAAGTCATCCCAAGAAAATGTTAGCCGTGTATTAGCTACTTTGAGTTTTCACTTTTTGACTCTTCCTATAGAAGTCTTCCAGTTCCAAAAAAGCTGTATACTTGTTTGTAAATGAGCAAAGGAGATGGGATTATAGTATGATATAGATAAACAATAATTAAATTTCCCAAATTACATGTTTATAAGAGGTAGACACCGGTGTTCATTGAGATGGGTTGATCCACCAATCCGCAAAACTCAATCTAACCTGCACTCAATTTTAACACAACCCAACCCAACCCAACTGTGAACCTGTATACATATATTATATTTTTTATTTTATTTTTTAATCTTTTTCTTAATAATTTAAAAAATGATGCTCATTTACTTGTTTCTCTTTTACCTACAATATTATAGTTAAAAATATTAATGCTTATATTTTTATCACATTACATAAATTAGTGTTAGATGTTAGAAATTAAGTTAATTATTAAAGATGAAACATTTGATTTAAAGATATAGGAGATGTAATATTTTTAATTATGTTAATTTGTTAGAATGCTGTATTTATGTTATTTTAAATATTTTAATTTCTATATTTTTGTTTTTTTTAAATGAAAATAAACACGAATCTGTGCATGAGTGGGCTGGATTAATTCGAGTTGAATATGTTTAAACCCCACCCAGCCTGCGAACATCGTATCTACGTTGTCGTCATGGCTTGGTTTATGCAGTATTACTATAGTCTACTGATGCGCGAAAACAAGTGAAACTTCTTCGAGCTAGATGACAATTAAGGGGCCAGTGTGGGATTGGACTGATCAACTTTTAAGACTGATAATCTCATCCAGCAAAACATGCCCAATTCTCGCGTAGTTTGATGTCTCCAGATTATAGCAAATCTAGTCTTTGCCATCATGAGCTTACTTCTTATTGTTCTTTTTTTTCCATGCCAATCGTACAAACAGACAATTAATAAAATCCCCACCTCAATCATCTTTGCATAGTTAAATGAATCTTAGAAGCATGTCTGAAACAATCTTCTTTAAGAAACCATCTTTTTATGCTTACCACCTCTTGAGACCACCACCATCTGTACTTAATTCCGTTTTTAATCTATATTCTGGTTTCTACCAGTTACGGTGTATAAGTTTATTTGAAATGTGATGGGACCACATTCTGCTTCTGATTTGAAGGGGATTGTTCACCATTTTGAAGTTGTGGTCCCTCATCTTCTTTTGGCAACTTACTGCCTCATCTCTCCCCTCATCACATTTTAAATGGTCAGATCAATTTTTAACCGGAGAAATCAGAGGGAATTGTGGGCTAAAGGTAAGGTCAAATCCCATGATGGACTTTCATGTTTAACTTGTTTTTGTACACTTTTTTGCTTAAACAATGACTTTATAGGCGTAGGAGTAGAGCATTAGAGGTGTTGACGAATGAGCTTGATCGATATTCTAGATGCTGAGCAGTATAATGACAAATTTGCATTGGAAATCAGGAAATTTTGTTGTGACATGAGTCTACAGTGTGTGAACCATACCAGGTTTTAAGAATTCTTGCTTACGCGATCCCTTGTAGCATAATGACGAAAAAAAATGTTATTGTATAAGAAAGGAACTGCAGAAGCTGGGAAAATTAGATAAAATCTGAAGACATAAAAGCTTATTCATGGACAAGGGTTTAGCTTTTATAGCTACAAGAAACATAGATGAAGGATAGGAGGGAGGACCACTAGCTTTCTGAAGTTGGGCCGCACTTAAAGATAAAACTGTTAGTGTCAAAAGAAAAGTATATAAGTATTTAAGGCATATTTAAATTGTCTATCTTCTTTCCTATGACTCGTACAGGTCTACAACTGAAACTGTACAACCATGAGCGTTCTGGACTGTTCGCTTGGCCAGTCGCTGCCTCATTTACATTTTACGCATTATAACAAATTCCTTATGTAAGAGAAGCAGGACCAAACGGAAGCAATAGAGAAAAGAATGCTACTTTCACGTGTTCATTTCCGATTTTTGAAGAAATTTATTTGAGAAAAAGATATGCTTTTTAAATAATAAATTAATTCATCAAATATATATTAACTCATACAAATATAATAGTATAGGATGTTGGGCGAGTAATAATGTGAATAGGGGTAAGAATTTAACTCTAATTAATATCTTGTCATGACATGCCAAATCATTCAGATTTTGAACAAGGATTTGGTAAAAGTTTTTGATAAGTTTATGGCTTATTATAGAAAGCGCTTTTAGAGTATCGGGTCATAAAAAACTGCCATTTATGCCCCGCTAGGTGTACCATGCCATTTGGCCTTTCCATTAACTTTCCAAACTTAAATTCCGCTTTTATCTAAATATCAGAATTCAGAGCACCTAAATCTCAGTCCTCAGGCAGCTATGGATTCCCTGATGAAGAAGAAAAGGGTGACCCCCGTCCCCAAAACTCCTTATAACACCAGCGGTGATACGACCGACGAGTGTCCAGATCAGTTTTGCAGCAGTCCCTCTTGTTTCTTTTGCACCATGAAAGAGCCAGATGTGTCCATCCGGAGAGCCGGAATAGCGAACTGCTTCAAAGAGATGCCGCTAAGTGACAATCAAGAACAAGTTTTGGTGCTGAGTGGGCTATGGAATATCGCTATGAGCCAACCCGATGACCCAGAGTTGCCTTCCCTCGGCATATTTCAGTGTATGGCAAGTCTGATCTACAAAGGTATAAAGGACGACAACTGGCTTCTTAACAATCAGAATATTTATATACCCTATTATGCTGCTCATATTATTGGTTCTTTAACGATGAACAAGGAGGAGTTTGCGCAAATAGCTGTGGAATCAGGTGTGCTGCCACCACTAATGGAGCTTCTCAAAGGTCAGATCAGTTGGGTTGAGCAAAGAGTTGCCGTTCGAGCAATTGGGCACTTGGCCAGTTATGAGAGTACCTTTGAAGCAGTAGCAGAGTACCAACAAGAGGTGGTGAAACTGGCCATGAACTTGGCCTCTACTTGCCTAGAAGTGATTTATGTTAACTTCGTAGGGGTGAAGGATATGAACAAAAGAATGATGTACCACAGCAACTTGTTAACCAGGGGTGTTAGAGATTTAGAAATGGAGAATCGGAAGGCTGAGGAATGGGCAAGCCAACTGCAGTGCTGGTCTATTCATCTGCTCAATTGCTTTGCTTGCAAAGAAAGGTGCCTGGATCTTATTGGTAAGATGGAATTTCTGGAAGACTTGTCTGGCATGTGGGGTGGATTGGCAAATCACACGTCACCAGCTGGGGTAGGACTGATTAGAATCTTATGCTATAGTAAAGTAGGAAGGAAAAAGATTGCTGAATCACCAAAAGTTATCAATACTCTCGGCAATCTCTCAAGATCTTCGGATGATTGGCAGTATATGGGTATTGATTGTCTTGTATTGCTTCTCAAGGACCTAGATACGAGGTACAAGGTTATTGATATTGCCGCTTCGTATCTCGTCGATTTGATTGAACTTACGAGTCTTAGAGATAAATCAAAAGTAGGAGAAGCAATCTCAAGCGTACTCCTTCTCGAATATAAACATAGTAAATTGAAATTCAATAGACGAAAGGTTGAGAAACCATTACGAGAAGTACTGAATTTGAAGGTGGACAGAAGGAATAAAGAGAAGATGATTTCTGAAGAAAAATTGGAAGAGAAAAGGGTTTTGGTAGGTTTGATAAAGCAGCAAGCAAACCATATGTTCTGGTTGGGAGAGATTGAAGAAGCTTTGATCAAGTATTCTGAAGCACTAGAAATATGCCCATTAAGGTACAGAAAAGAAAGAATGGTGCTTTATAGTAATAGAGCCCAATGTCATCTGCTGCTTAAAGACCCAGATTCATCCATCAGTGACTCAACGCGGGCTCTTTGCCTCTCTAACCCCGCAAACACACACAGTAAAAGCCTTTGGAGAAGGTCGCGTGCTTATGAGATGAAAGGATTGGCCAAAGAGAGCCTGATGGACTACGTAATGTTCATTAATGGCTGCAACCCCAAGCGTGTCAAGATTCCATACGACGCTGTGCGTATGATCTGCAAACAGATGGATGCCACATGGCTCTTCGCCATTGCTCGCTCAAAGGTGACACAGAAGGTACAAAAATCTGAAGGAAAGTATGAAGACAACAACGAGAAGCAACCACATGATCATGTGACACTGAGGATGATGAAGGATGACAAGAGGTCTCGTGCACGGTAAGTCCAAGTCCTGCAGGTTATAATATTATAATTAAATTGAAACAGATTATAACATAGTTGGTTAAACTTAAAAGCAGTGTGTAAAAAAGTTCATTTGAATTTTGAATGAATTTGGCCCGTAAAGTACTGTAACCTGGCGTGCCCAAATTTGATCTAACTTTACAATATTTGTGTGCGTAAGGGTCAATCACTTTTGCCGGCAACTTTTTCAGGTCTGTCCACCATTATTGAAGAACCCCTGGCTCGATCAACGTAAAGCAATTCAAATTGGCTGGTTACATGCGTAGGAAGAGAATCTCGTGCTATCCGAGTTTAGCCTCTAGGTTAGACATGTACTTGTGTGCCTTGTCCGTGCAAGTCATAAATGGAACCATTGTAGAGCTCTTGAATGTGTCCTACAATCTACACATTCTAAATGGGCAAGCGAAGCGGCACAGAGTATGTAGTAAATCATTAGTGTGAAAGGTTTTAAATTGGAATCCAATATTGCGGGAGATGGAGAGGACCACATATCCATGTTCGATATTATAATATTGTTTTTATTCTTTCGTCTTAGTTTCAGAGACTAAAGAAAGCCAACAAAAGTACCAAAGAAACTAAAACGGCCACATTTATGAGAAGCTCTTTATGCCAAAACTACAAACTTTGGGGGAAATGATTATGTCTCAACATTGAACACATGCAGCAATAACCAAACAGACTTGCGAATTCACAATGACTTCGAGCCACCTAGAATTGGCATTCTATAACTTGAAGGAAGAAAAAAAAATACTTTTTTTTCCCCTTGTGTTTTACTATTTCTATAAACTCAATAGGAACCTATATTTGAAAATATTTATTATAGCAGTTCTGTCTTGATTAGTAAGCAGTATTTTTCAAAATTCTTGAGTTGACATGATATTTGATTTATTTATAAACGACCAAACCGCAAAACCGTTTAATAAGAAAACAAGTAACTTTTTTTTTTTTTTCATTTTTGGCTTAGGAAGTAAACAAGTTACCGCAGGTCTATCTCTGTAAAACAAAATAAACTACACTAAACCAAGGAAGAAACGTTCCCATACAGTTTGACGACGGAATGAAATATTTAAATTTACAATTTTTTAATAATTTTTAAAATTTTTCACTGCTAATTCAAAATTTTCTCACCATTTAATTACACCATTAACATTAATTCTTGGAGAGATAAAATTATTAAAATACCGCTGTTATTTTTTTTTTAAAACCCTTTCAATTTTTCTGTTTTAAATTAGAAAGATTTGGGGGAAATAATTTTTCCCCAAAAACGCAGTTACGCAGAGAACTCCCTACAAACCCAGCACTCAAACGCGAGCACTGTACGAGCTTCGCAAGCACCTCTGAAGAAAGAAATATGTGGTTGATTTTCAACACAGACTATTGGTCTACGTTGAATGTGATGTATAATCTTTTAAAACATAATAAAAATTTCTGATTGAACAACAAAAGAGGTGGATACAACACAATGAAAATTCAAAATTCAGTTGGTTGAAGATATTAATAGTGGCATGATTTGATACGTTTGCTAGTGAGCAACATTCTCTATATTGGATCGTCAGGTACTCTAATGCATTCATGTAAAGGGTAAATAATGCATTCATGTAAAGGGTAAATGCCTTTCTATAGTTCTCAGCATCATCCTCATAAACTGCTTTCTTCACATACTCTGCTGCTTGGGTTACATGTTCTAATTACTCACGTCATTTGTTGAAATATGATTCAAAGGAAAGAAGCTACTTTTATTTATTGAAATATGATTCAAAGCTACCGTCGATCAGAGTTCGTACAGTTCCTTCTTCCTCATGAGATAGGGACGCCGCGTTTGAGTACTGAGTTTGTAGGAGGAAAATTATTTCCCCCAAGTCTTTCTAATTTAAAAAAAAAATTGAAAGATTTTAAAAAAAAAATAACAAAGGTATTTTACTAATTTTTTTTAAAGTTAATAATTAATTTATAAAAAATTTGTTATGATTCCAATTTCCGTGTACAAAATTTGAAATACCCTCCTGGAATTTTTATTTTTGGGGTTAAAAATAAACTTCGCAGAGATTTTCTGGTCCTTCTGGAACTGCGGGATACGTGAAGCCCCGATCAGGAGGGAGCTAGACAAGTATGCGTTGTAGGATTGAACCGTGGAAGAGATGAAAAGGGGAATGGTTTGAATGGGTCGGGCACGTATGATCCTCCAAAATTTTTCTGTCTTAAGTCCGAGATGCCAAATGTACGGACTTCTGCGCCTTTCTCTGACATATTCTTTATCTAACAGTGATTTCACTGCACTACGAGGAAGATTTGGAAACTTCATCTTCATTTTTGGCATCGTTTGATTTGAGATCCTCCTTTAATGACAAACTTAGCACTGCTTATAATATATCCATATAAAATCATGCCAAAAGAGTAAGAAGAACATAACTTAATTATTTAAAAAAAAAATAAAAAAAATCAAGCGGACAATTACTCATCGTTTTAGCAGATGATATATAACCAATTTAAATTTTGTCTTCCGTAATTAAGAAAACTATGAAACTTGGATTTTAAAATTAGAAACAACTCATTGTTAATCCGACACTCCGCTAAATGTAATTCTGTATATAATCATGGATCAAAAAGGTACCACGACAAATATCATATAGGAGATCATGGAACAAATCAAATCATTTTGTTGGTAATAATTTAGTTATAAATTACTGAATTATGATGGTAATTTACTGAAGTAGTTATCCTTGTAATTTAATTGTGTGGCAGCTGAGGGTAGCTCCATGTACATCTGCAATTGAGAAGTGTGCGGGTCAAGTTAACCATTCCAGGATTGACGTACCCTTGTGAGCCCTGTGGCACCTGCTTTCTTCTTTGTCTTCTCCTTCTTACTTTCTCTGTTCTCCATCGAGCAGTAGCGCTGAAGCTGAACATACAATGAGCTGGTGGTGGGCTGGAGCTATTGGTGCTGCCAAGGCACGCATCCTTTCCTCTCCCACTTTTCCTCATTCCTTCTATTTCTAATACTTATTTCGTTTCTCTTTTCAGAAGAAATTCGACGAAGATGATGCTCCGCAAAGCTTTCAGAGCGTCGGACTAGTCATCGGCGTCACGGGCATCGTCGGTAATAGCCTGGCTGAGATTCTCCCTCTCGCCGACACACCGGGGGGACCGTGGAAGGTTTATGGCGTGGCTCGCCGGCCCCGACCCAATTGGAACGTGGATCATCCCATTGAATATCTCCAGTGCAATATTTCGGATCCAAACGACACCGAAGCTAAGCTCTCCAAATTGACGGATGTGACCCACATCTTCTACGTGTGTTGGGCCAACAAAGCCACGGAAATCGATAATTGCGAGGTGAATGGGGCCATGCTGAGGAACGTCCTGCGCGCCGTGATCCCAAATGCTCCAAATCTCCGGCACATATGCCTTCAGACTGGTGTCAAACACTACATCGGGCCATTTGAGTTATTCGGGAAGATGGCACCCCATGACCCCCCTTTCACCGAGGATATGCCCCGACTAGACGCCCCCAATTTCTATTACACCCAGGAGGACATTCTGTTTGAAGAGGTGGGGAAGAAAGAGGGCTTGACTTGGTCCATTCACCGTCCGCATGTAATATTCGGGTTTTCCCCTTTTAGCATGATGAACATGATAGGGACGCTTTGTGTGTACGCTGCCATTTGCAAGCACGAGGGGCTTCCCTTGAAATTTCCGGGCTGTAAAGCCATGTGGGAAAGTTATTCTACAATTTCGGATGCAGATTTAATAGCGGAGCAGCAAATATGGGCGGCGGTGGACGTAAATGCGAGTAACGAAGCATTTAATTGCAGCAACGGGGATATATTCAAGTGGAAGCATATGTGGAAGGTGTTGGCCGAACAGTTTGGGATTAAGGATTACGGGTTTGAAGAGGGTTCCAATGTGAAGCTGTCGGAGTTGATGAAGGACAAAGGCCCAGTGTGGGAGGAGATTGTAAGACAGAATGAGCTGTACCCCACGAAGCTGGAAGAGGTAGGTAACTGGTGGTTCGTAGATGTTGTGCTTGCAGGGGAACCCCTGTTGGATAGCATGAACAAGCCCAAAGAGCATGGTTTTTTGGGATTCAGGAACTCAGCGGCATCCTTTCTTAACTGGATAGAGAAGACCAAAGCTTACAAGATTGTGCCGTAAGCAATGTTGATAATTCAATAGTTCATGTGCCTCTGCTTGCACCCATTTTGTTCTCAACCTGATAAATAGAACAGGAGGGCAAGATATTATGGATCCATGCTTGTGTTCGGCTTATAATAATGGCATTTATCTGTCTACTGGAGTGTAGGGTGAAAGGTCGTCGCAGCTTTCTCGTCTACAACAAACCAGGAATCAAATAAAAACCAGGGATTGTTTATTTTATGTTGCCTTAAGAAACCAATCCCTGATCGTTAGAAACTCAGTTAATTAGTTGTACTATAAAAAAGATATTGCAAAATAATACAAATGAAACCATTCACGGCACACCACTGCTCATCAAACCAAGTTACTTATACAAATTCATGTTCCAATCAAAACTTGAAAGAGATTTTACTTCTTAATAACACCGTTGGCTGCAAATATAAAGAATTTTGCAGATTGTTTACTGCTTTTTCAAATTTTTGGCATACTTGCGTTCCATGACTCCCATTTAATCTGCCATTTCTTTAACAAGACAAATCTAGTTTGTCTAATTACGTTGGACGGGGTTTTCTTTCCATTCTCTTGTTTTTAAATAAGATTAAGACGTACGAGAGCTTATTGAAAATTTCTAAATTTTGTGCTGTCTACTCCCTCTTCCAAAAACAGAGCCTATTAAAAATGGTTTTATAAAATAATTTTTCAGAATAAAATTAGAAATATTGGTTTGAATTCTTTAATTTAAAAATAATTCTGAAATAATTTTTTTGGCGACTTTTTAATATCTATTAGTGTTTATTACTAAATTTCAGTTGTTTGTATTTTTGTTATTTTTTAAAATAAAGAATATAACATATTTTTTTAAAAAAATTTCCTACTTTTACAATCACTATTGTATTTAAAAAAAATACTAAAAAAATATTTACAAATTTTTTTTAGAACCAAAACTAAAACATCGTTTTTTTCTCTTGAAGAATATTTTCATCCAGCAATTCAGCAAAGATAGCCAGCCAATGGAAACCTATAAAAAAAGAAAAGAAAAGAGAAGCGTAGTGGGTTATGGTTCTGGCCTGGATCCGGATCTGGATCCATGTTATATTCACAGAAATCCAATATGGTTTTTAATTCCCCAGCACTCACTTTTCGTTTTACTGTGTTTCGCACTTGACCAAAAAAAAAAAGTCTAACTCTGTTTCGCCGGACAGAAATGGTTCTTACAAACTTTAACGGAGCCGGTGTCGGATTCGGTATGCCTTAGTTTCTCGGAATTTTCGTTTGGGCCGTTCTGGGTGTCGTTATTTCTGTATATTATGCGTCTTTAGTTTCTATCTCACCGTGAAATTTGGTTTTCAGGTTTCGGAATAGGTTGCGGTTTTGGTATAGGATGGGGTTTCGGAGGTCTGTTTTTCCTTGCTATATCTAATTTCTGGTTCATTTTCATTTATGGGTTTTGCGAGCTAGGAATAAGTCAGAGACGCTCATCTATCTGTGCAATAGCAATAATTACACTTCCTTTTACGTTATTGTAGTTTCACATGCTCTGATGTATAGTCACTAAAGTAATTAGTCTAAGGCGACAATTTGGATAGTAAGCTTATTGATGTCAGAAATATGAGGCCTTTTTTGACCCATCATCTAAGCAGTCTTCCAACCGTTTTATCATTCATAGAGCCAAGTTCTTTAGGCTATGCAGGTCATTCAGTGGTTTTCACTTTATACAAATTCCTTACGTATGTTTGCATAATCAGATTAAATTATGTGTTCCTAATCGTTTTAGCATTGGCTTACTCAAATTTCGTCAAACCCATTTGACACATTAAGTTTCATTTCCCATCTCCCCTTTATTTTCAGCTGTGACCATTCCACATTCATTGGAGTTTTGGCTGCCGCCTGCTATCTATCTATCATTAAGGTTATATACTACGTTCTATTCAAGTCACTTGGTACTCTTATAAGTAGCCTTCTCACCCATTTCATATTGACGGATAGGAAATTTTAAATTTCTTCTGGATGTGGGATAGCTGGAATTCATAATTCAGTTATAGAAAACCTACTTTCTTCTTTCGAATGGATTGTGTTTATCTGGCTTCTCACTAGAAACTAGGTTATGGTAAATTCTTGGACATAATCTGTAGATGACAGGAAACTTGGTTATTTGGAATTTAAATTTAAAATTTGTGAACTTTATGTATAAAAATGATCATTTCATGCGATTACAGCTAAATCAACTATAAAAGTTGAATATCTTCCCATGATTCAAATTATGAATCTATTAGAAGGAGTGTCTACCGTCTTTTTCTAGGTTATCAGAAAAGCAGACGAGGTTGGTAAATGGGCATATTTGCTGTTGATATCTCTTACCTCTGGTCCCAAGAGGGACTGCTTAGCAGCCTCCTTGTCTTTAAATCCCTTTGGTGTATATCTTTTCAAGTTTGGCAAAAGTAATTTCTACTTTATAATTTTCTTTGTGATAATAACCAATGATAATGATGGCACCTTGCTATTGCATTCTGGGTTTTGTCTCTTACTAGTTTGTCTAAAGAAAAGTGGTGGCCGAATTGTCTGATTTTTTTTCCCAATATCAAAATTAGTGGAAAACAATGCAAACGGTTAGATTTTTTGGATGAAGAAATGTGTTGTGACATTTTGCAATTTTGATATCCCCAAAGTCAAGGCTTAATCTGAGACTTTTGATTTTAAGTATTATTAATTTTATAACGCAACTGCTCAAGGTCCAAATGGTTTTTCCTCTCTTTGCTTTTCTTATCAAGGAAAAATTAGCTTTTCTAATCTGTTGTTATTTTTTAATGCTGCGCAGGTATGCCATTGAATTTCTTGGGTCTTGGTGCAGGTATAATGCTCATAATATCTTGCTTCCTTTTCTCTTTCTTAGATTCTAATTTTCAGAATTTATTGGCAATAGCATGCTATACAATTTTTCCTCGAAAGTGCTTATCGTATTTAGACCCAAGACCTCTTTATCACAGGTCTACTAGATGTATGACTTGCCAAGTATCATGGTTATTTCAAATGCCATTTAACCTTCCAATCTCTTGACTCTAGTTCTGTCTTTGATATCTATGTTTGGATTGTCTTAAGTGATTTGATGTGTTTGAATTCGGCATGCCCTATTGAGTTAGACAGATTGGATTTTATTATAGTTGTCAAATCGCGATATGAACCAAGAATTGGAAGACTTATTTCCAAATTGTGAGTAACAAATGAAAAATTGCTTGAAATATAAAATGTGAAACATGTATATAATATAACCATAATATGAACAAAATACTCAAGGCAGTACACTTAACACGAATTAACAAAATTGTTTAACCATAAGTCATAGATAAGCTCATAAGTCATAAATTCATAAGTAATTAATTATTGAAATGATTCCAAATAATACCGTTCTTTGCTTTCTCCACAGAAGCCTACAATGCAACACTGCCCTACCAACCAACACATGATTACGGAAAAATTGATGTTTGCCAAGTAGAAAACTAACTCACAAAGATGAAAGGTAGAGGCACAATTCATAATCTTATGTAGGAGAAAGCAATAAACCTAAATGACTTGTCATTGTTACAATAAAACTCACTAGCTTTTTTGTTTTTCATAAACCTAAATGACTTTTCATGTGCATATGGGTTTCTGATTATAAATAAAAAGGGAAGAAAAAACACGTGAAACTGTATTGTCACACTTCTTTGAATTGTAAAATTGTGCTATTTTGTCATATTGATTCGAATTGCACCAATTCAAAGTTGTTTCCAATGTATATGGCTTCCTTTGTGACTCATTACGAATCATAAGATTTTGACAGCTATGGTTTTTATTTTGAATTTGAAGGTGGGGGCTGTGGAGTTGGAGTAGGACTTGGTTGGGGATTTGGTACTGCATTTGGTAGTAAGTATCGGACATCAAGGATCACATTTCAAGGAGTGGAATTTGACAGTAAGGAGAAAGTTATCAGCAACGAGTTCTCAAAAGGCAGTCCAGAAGTTAGAGCTTCATAGTGTTGCAAATCATTATAAGTGTGCACATTCAACTTGCTATACAAAGCTGGACCACGTCATGATCTGAGTAGTTGCCAGAGTTGGTTTACTTCTTGAGCACCCTGTAATATCATGCACCCTCGATAGATACAGTAAAAAAGTGGCCGAATTTCCTTTTGAATTATTGCATTGCAGTTACAGGTTGCATTGCGTAGATTATAGATAGTATCGTAATCACGTGTGATGTGCTTAATGCCAACTTGCCAATTTAATTTTCAACCAAACATTTTGTTTCGTCCTTTCGTTTGGCTAAGCTTGGACTCAACTGCCGACTGCTTTCATGTCTGGAGATAGAATATCGTGTCAAAAAAATTGGTAGACGCTTGTTAAAGGATAGGCTTTGGAATCTATTTTGGTTTTTATGCTTTCAATTTCTCAATTTCTTTGAAGGGTTAAGAGATTTGGTTAAGTTATGTCGAAGCTAACAGCGCAACTTGATATTTAGACTTTGACCATAAACTCAAGAAAGAAAAGACCGCATAAGTCGTAGAAAAAAATTGGACCGTGAGGGACTATATGATTTATTAATTTTAGATGTAACTAATATGGTTGTTAACTCTTCTGTCAAAAAAGAAAAAAGAAATTGGTAGTTAACTGAGAGTGAGAAACATCACTGTGTTTAATGAACAAAGTATGAATGATGTTTTCCTTGTTTTAGCATTCTGTGGATGGATATCTTTGAAGTACTTAGTTCTCTTCAAATAAATTTCTAAATCATTTTAATGGAGAAAAAAAAAAACCACAGTTGATATATTTGGAAAGCCCAGTAGTTAGACCATCCAACTAAGAATTAGCCTCTAAGACAAGCAAACGGACCAATAGTGAAATAAACAGGTTACACTACTGATCTTTGCTTTCTTATGCCTATGGAGGATCCAATGAAAATTCGTCGTTCCACAACGTGGCTAGTGGCTCCTCCTCTCTTTTACAAGGTAGGCTGGTAATTTTTAACCCCCAAAAAAAAAAACAGTGGACTGGTAGTTAACTAACTCCCTAGATCAAGAAAACGTGGTAGTTACGGGTGCATGTAAGATGTAATCTACCCCCGTACTCTATTCTTGGCTTAAATGTTTCAAATTAGATCATTCTCTTCATAGGAACTACGTCTATGCTTGAACTATCTCCGAAAACCATGGGACAACAAAGAATTTTCACCTTTCACAGGTTGCCCAACACAAATCCAACAAAGATTGTTGGATGGTGATCAATGGCAGAGTACAAGAACCTCTTTATGTCTGGGTTTCACATGCTGAGGGTTTATGTGGTTCATGACAATTATCTGAATTTTATAGGTATTGAACGTCATAAAGTTCTTGAAGGAACACCCTGAAGGGGAAGAGGTGCTGATAGTGGTTGCAGGTAAGGATGCAACGAACGAGTTTGAAGCCATTGGGCACAGCAGGGGAGCTAAAAACTTGCTCGTCAAGTACCAAGTGGGAGTCCTCCATGGATACACAGTGCAAGAGGCAGACTCTAAGGACGATACCTACAAGGAATCCAAGAACAAATAGATGAGTGCCTTCGTGGTCAAAGACGACGCCATGCCCAAGTTCATCGCTTTTTTCGAATTTTTTGTTCCGCTTCTTGTTGCTACTGTCTATTTTGGTTACAGATGCCTCACCGGGGCAGACCAAATTGCTTACTAGCTCATCTTCTCAATCTAATTCCCTCTCAGATTCTGAGTGCCAGTTGTACTAGTGCATTAAAAAAGGGTTCACCTAGAAAATCTTATGCTTTCTGAACTATAATATAAAGTTTATGTAACTCTAGATTTTGTTGAGCGTAAGAAGAATGAAAAAGACAACATTCCGCCTCGCTGTCTGAAATCTGTTCCAGTTTACAGATTGAAAAGGACCAACAGACTCACTGAACTTCGTTGAAACTAGAATGTGATCGCTCGAGAACCTTGTTTTCTGTTTAATTTTCTCCTTTTTCCCAAGCTCTATACCTGGCAAACCAAATAGTTGCTTAAATGCTTGTTATAAACAATGAAACAACTGCTCAGCCATATTTTCATATGAAGATAATCTTACAAATGGTTAAATACTCAAGATAGGGGGTAATCACGTCATAAGACAATGTAAACATATGTAATGTCTTTCCCCTTTTTACTCTTTTTTTTTTTTTTTTGGGTAATAAGTGGCAAAATGTTGAAGAGGAATCACTAAAAAAGAGTACAAAGTATATATTATCTTCATTTTGTACATTCTAGGCTAAAAGCTTCGTAGCAAACGTTACAACTTATAGTAGGCCAATCCAAGTTGTCATCTCTATCTTATGATAGTACAACAGAAAACTATCGTCAAGAACAATTCTGAAAATTGACGGGAAATAGAAAAAAGAAGCAAAAACAAAGTCGAGAAATGGTAACCCTGCGTACTAATCTCAAACCAATTGAATGTTGATGAATATTGACACCGTATGTGTGAGAACTAGAAAACCTATCTCTCTCACCAGAGATTATATAAACTTGTACCAAAAGATTCTTCGTCCCTCGTGCAGCCGCCAACTCCAAACTGATAGACAATGTATCTAAATCTTCCTTCTACATTGCACGAAATGCAATTAAAACTGCAGAGATATCAGTATGTGTAAGCCACCACATGTCCCCTTTTTTTTTTAACAAATATAAATGGCTACTAGCCACAGAGGAGATAATAAAAGATAATATAGCAAAAAACACCCATAGGCATTTGCATGGAGCATTTAGACTTCACATAGCTTGTCTGCCTTTCTTCAGTGCGTATGGACATAATTTCAATTTTCAAACAGTTACCAAGGATAGTCCCAGTTACATGAATAAAACTGTGAACAGAACATTGGTTGATAAATACAGATTACTATAAACAATTCATAATGAAACCATAAGAGAAGCAAAATAAATACCAAAAATTCCCCACTTCACATTCATATTCCTGATGGTTCTTAAAAAATAATTTAAAGTTTCCCACAATAGTAGCCTCATGTATATATATGAAACATACAACAGCAACGAAATCATTAAAGGAGATTGAATAGCAGGAGAGAACAGAGTACCCTTTCCAAACAAAGGAACCAAAAATGGAACAGAAGAACAAATCAAAACTTTATGATGAGGTGGAAGCATTGAAATTATAATATATAAGTTAAAATTCCTTAAAGCTTGGAGCCTTTCCAAAATTGTCTTAGGAAACTGCAAGCATGCAAGCACGTGCATGTGTGTAGGTATGCAGTATGCACACCCACAAAAACAAGATCTAGAGCTTACCAATCAAGCAAAGGAGAAGAACTATCCAGACAGTTATTTGAACAGGTCGACTGTATTGCATTTGGTACTGAGATCTTTGAAGTTGTCTCTGAATAGCCCCATACCACCCATATAGTTGCTTATCATAGCATTCGTCGCAACTATCAAGGTAGCTCTTACTTCTTTCGTAGCATGCATTGATGCCCTGCTAGAAAAATGAAAATCAAAGCATCAATAATTCCACAAAATGTGTTAAAAAAACTCAAGCAAAGACAACAAAAACTGACTAAAAACACACCCTATTCAATTCAGCAGATGGAAGCAGTGCACTATCAGCTCCTTGATGATTATCCAATGCTTTCAGCTTTCTAAAAGCATTCTTTGGCCACTTCATCTTAGAGACAGATTCCATGGAACTAATAAATCCTGAGAGACTGGGTACCTTATGCATAGGACCAAAAGGCCCATTGGAAGAATTATATTGTTGCATATCATCAGAAACTGCAATCTTCCAAGAACCAATGTCAGCACTAGCACTAGCTGTCCTACGATGCCCATGTGAATTCTCCTCCTTTACTTCCAAGGAATTCCACTCAGATGAAAGAAGTAATTTTTTTGAAATACTGACCGAATCTTTATCCCTTAATTGTTGATTTTCACTATCTCTACCATTACTTTTTGTGGGACTGTTGCCATCGTCTGCTGGAATTCCTGAAAGAAATAATGCAAGCTCATTTCGTTCTCCTTCATTCAGACGCACCCAAGGCAGAGATGCCTTGCCATCAGCAACGATGGATTCCTGTAAAGACTGCTCTACTTTTGTAATCTTGTCCTCAATGGCAACAATAAAATCTCGATGCCTATTTTGTGCATCATCACTGGAGCTTTTGCCATAACTTGACCTGACTGCTCGTTCAAATTCCTCTAACTGCATTGCCCCACCCAAAAAGTGACCGTACTCATTAATATGGTAGAATAAGCCAAACAAAGTAAATGTTTTTGGCATACGTATTAGGCGTAGGAGAATTTCATGTTTACAGGTGTGAAGGCAATCAAGTTTACAGGAGGGAGATTACCTGCCATTTAGCAGTGCCAAGGGCAGTTTGCAGATCTCTAAGGAGTTCATCAGAGTCCCACTTGCTGGAAGTATCTTTTTTGGCGCGAGTCCACGTCCTATATGTAGATTCCATCCTTGAAAAGAAAATGGTAGCAAATCAATAACAAGAGCATTCGAAAAACAAAATGCAAGCAAAACAGAGAACTTTGAATTCTGCGCTTTCATTAGTTAGACAAAAATGAAACCAAAAACTATGTCTATAACTTAAAAACCTTAAGCTTCCCATTCTTTGGGATTGAAGAACAATAATAATAAATCCGGCGGAATTTGCGAGTCGTAATTATTTCCTCTTCGGGAGAAATGATCCAAGATAAAAGCTATACTTTCATATTACAAAAATTATCACAAATTACATAAAAGCAAAGCACGAAGGTTAACGTAAATTGAAGAACCCTAAGAAAGAATACCCAAACGACCGAAGGGGTAGAAGCGATAATGATGGGTACCTGTCGGCAGATTCCTGAACCTCTTCGGCCGCTGTAAAGTAAGGATCCTTTTCCCATCGATCGAAACTCGACGCCATTAGAAAAAAAATGGGGCGGTTCGAAAAAAGGTCAGAATAAATGGAAAAAAAAAAATGACAAATCCAATATAAACCCTAGCCGAGGAAATCTTGGTAGCAGTCTCCTACCAAACTTGGTTAATAATATGGATTACGAAGACGAATTGAATAGGATGGCTCCGTGAGAACAGTTCCGATTAGTTGCAGGAGAAGGATGCGGTCGCAAAATGCAATTACTAATTAGGACCAAGGTAACACGAGCATTACCGCTGCCACCCACTTCCACTATAAATTTCTTTTTTCCAATTATTTTCGGGGATTGCAATCAACGAACTTTTCTCCTCGGTTAACCCATGCAATGGAAGCATACCCGCACGCTCAATATCTAATTTTCTTTGTCAAGTTGCTACGGCGTCGTTTCTCCAATGCTGTCAAGGTAATGGTCAATAAAGCCGCTGCACTCATCCTGTTTTGACCTGGGAATAATAGAGAATAATGGTCAAACATAAGAGCTTTAATTAATATATAAACATTAATGCAAAAGAAAACCTTTAAATAGATTTTAAATCTAAAACACGCTATTAATTTACTCAAATTTCTCTTTCAGGCTAAAAGAAAATTTCATCTCAAAAGGAAAATTAGATATGAGTAATAATTGTTGATAAAGAATGAATTTAATTTTCAAAGATGCATTAGATTCTTTTTCTAAAATTGAAATTCAGCGCTACAACTAACAAGAACACACGAGAAGGGATGAGTGAGGAGGCGGAGAGATTGAACGAGAACGGTCACTAAAATGCTGGCCCATTTGGTGATAAACAGAAAGTAAGAACATTTGATTTTTTTGACAGAATGAGCAAGATATATAGATAGCACATTGGTACGTCCCTTCTTGAAACTCTCCTTTCTCCCTGGGCCGCAGCAAGTAAAGGGAGAGAACTTTTTGAAGAGGAAGCTGCCATAATTGTTTATTCATCTATTTTTTTATTTTTTTATTCATATAATTTTTTTTTAAATTTCTTTTTCTCTTACGTTATTTATTTCTTATAAAATATATATATATTTTTATTTGAAGAGGAGATAAAGTTTAATTTTTTTTATCTATCTTATATTTAAATTTATAATTTATAATTTTGTACTTTTATTTAAAATTCTAAAAAAATTATCAAAGAGAATTAACTATAAAAAAATAGTTAAAAAATGTGTCACCTCGTAAAAAAAATTATTGTTCATTATTATATTATTAAATATATAAAATTTTAAAGTGTAATATTTAATAAATTAATATTTCAAAAATATATTATATTTATTTTTTTAATTATAGTATTAATTTTTTTTGTTTTGATGTACGTGAGAATTAAATTTGAGTAATTTTTTATTTAACCTCTTTTTTTTATGTTAAGTTTTCAGTAACTTTTTATAATTTTATATTTGACTATTAAGTCTTTTTTTTAAATAAAGAAAATATACACGCGAATCATAAAAGATAACACGCGGTACCTTAATCTGTTTTCTTTTTATTATGCTGATATTTCTTAACTGATTAAAATTTGTGAGAGGAAAGTTAACGGGCATCGATTATTTATGTGATGAGATCCAATATTTGTCTTCTCATTTCAAATATTGACTGTTTTGTTTATTCTAGCCTTGTTTTTATATCCTACTGCTAATGACTGATGATCCTAGCACTTGAAAAACAACGGATTTCAATCACTATGTGCGGTTGATGACCGCAGAATTAGGAAATAAATGGCTATTGGCAGCAAGAAGTAACAGAGTTTTAAATAAGGATGAGGAAATTCAAAAGAAGAAAAAAAGTTGCGGAGGAGTTCACATTTCAATTTTCACGAAGATAGGGGGAATATATGTAAATATGAGAAAATTGGCCGAGGCTACTCTTATATGATGACATTTCGAGCCTACAGGGGCAGGGTTTCGGGGAGAACACAGACATGAACGAAGGAGAGCAACTATGCGAGGCCGCCAAGAATGGCGACTCCGACAAGGTGAGAGCTCTCATAGAATCCGGAGCTGATGTTACCCATTTCGACGCCGACGGTCTTTCTCCTCTGATGCACGCGGCAAAGCTTGGCTACGCTGAAGTGGTGAACATCCTCCTCTCTGCTGGCGCTCCCTGGAATGCTCTTTCTCCTTCCAACCTTTCTGCCGGCGATTTTGCTATGGACGCAGGTCACCAGGAGGCTTTCGAGGTCCTCCTCAATGCCGGTACTTGCCTTTTCTCTTTGGTATCACTTTGCCTCTGTCTACTCGGATTTTTTTTTAAAAATGTATGGCAGGCATTCCCCGTCAATACAAGTATCAGCCAATCCTCAACTATAATTCATTTTGTTACACTTAATTCCGGAAAAGAAATTTAATTTAATCGAAGCAGTGATCAATAATGATATAATTAGCGGAAGGAAACGAAGAGAAAGCATCAAACTTTTAAGAGTGGAGAATCAACTGAAAAATCAAAAGTTAAAGAACGTGATGTACTCTTTTTTTTTTTAAAAAAAAAAAAGCATAGAAAACCTTAACTTACGGCTTATCAATATTGGATTTTCTAAGGGTTTAGTTTGTTATGTCTCTTGTTATTATAAGGTCAGGCGTAATGCCAATTTCTTTGATCATTTCGTAGATACGTGTGACTTAGATAGCTTATGCGCTTTAATTCCCTCATTTCATTTCCTAGATGACGTGTATTTGTTTCAATTGTCAATAACATACGCTTGTGAAGTAGATATGTGTTAGTTTATCTAGGCGTGTTTTTGGTAGGACCAGCAACCGTAAAATTGAAAATAGGAATGGAGGGGGCAATGGAGTGAAAATGAAGAATGTGTCAAACCATGCATGAAGTCTAAATACATTGCCAAGTTTCACTCCTACCAATCACACCCCGAGTATTTGGTTCTGAATTCTGATTTCCATATATTCACCAAGTTCTACTTAACCAGGGATTCAAGCTGAGTTGGTCTTGGGTACAATTGCAAGGAAAGAAAGTAAAAGTGCGAAGTCTGGTCAAGATTATTTGGAAGATAGGGTGAGTTTTAGCGAAGATAAGGTGATGGACTCCGATAGCAAAGCTGTCATGATGGCTTGGGAGAAGCCATTGATGGAAGCTCATGCTAAAGCTGTTTGTTCAGGAGGTGGTCACATACTGAATATTGGATTTGGAATGGGTCTTGTGGATACTGCCATCCAGAAATATGCTCCTGTGACACACACCATTGTTGAGGCCCATCCAGAGGTTTATAAACGCATGCTTCATGCAGGTTGGGGGCAGAAGGAAAACGTAAAGATAATATTTGGTCGTTGGCAAGATGTTCTGACTCAGCTTGAAACATATGATGGTAACTGCCGATTCTGATAAACCATTGCAGTTTATTGAATTGTCTTTCGCTTTGATGCTAAAAATAATGACATGGCTAATACTATTAGTTACAAGTTTGGAAACTTGTGAGTTTCGGAACATTATAACTGTTCTCCAAAATATCTTCATACACTACCAACTTTACTTTTAGGGAAGAATGAAGCTTCCTTTATGTAATGTAATGCCTGGTGAATTGTGTCTGTATTACGACATGTACTAACTCCTGGATATGTTGGTTTATATGTACTCTGTTTAGGCATTTTCTTTGACACCTATGGGGAATATTACGAAGACCTGAGAGAGTTCCATCAACATCTTCCTTCGCTGTTGAAGCCTGGTGGAATTTACTCATTCTTCAATGGCCTTTGTGGAGGTAATGCATTTTTCCATGTTGTTTACTGCCATTTGGTGTCTCTTGAACTCGAGAATTTGGGATATTCCACACAATTAATTCCATTGCCTGTTAAGGATTGTTTGGGAGAAGAAGTTTGGGAAGGTGTGAAACACAAATATTGGCAGCTTGATACCTACTACCTCCCTGTTTGTCAGTCTATGGAGGACTCTGAGTGATGTTTAATTTTATTTGTGCGGTTCGATTTCAATGAAAATTAGTGCCGTTCGATTTCAATGAAATCTTTAGAATAGTTGTAAAAATCAGGTGTCTTCTCTCGCAGATCCTTCCAAATGGTACTGTAGAATACAGTTAAATGACAGCGGTTATTGAAATCTTGAGTATTATTTGGGAATTCCGTTACATTGAGTGTCCCAGACACTCGGAAGTTATAGCTTTCAAATATATTGCTAGTTGCTACCAACATGGGAGAAGGAATCCATTTTTTTTAAAAAAAAAATCATAACAAAAAAACCTAGTTTTTGCATTAACAGTTATAGCTTCTCGTGCGTTTGCTTCATAAGTAAAGATGGAAAAATTCAGGGACGCACATGCAAGCATAGCACAAAGTTCTCGTCCTTCACTTGTTAAGCTTTTCTGTTTGAAGTTGGAATTGCGATAAGCGAGGAACAACCAATCCTGTTACCGCTGATATGTGCTTTTTTTTTTTTGGGAAAAATATGCATGAAGGAACTTGCATTAACTCCTTGACCGATGGTAGTAAGAAA
Source organism: Gleditsia sinensis (assembly GCA_037074535.1). NCBI lineage: Eukaryota > Viridiplantae > Streptophyta > Magnoliopsida > Fabales > Fabaceae > Gleditsia > Gleditsia sinensis. The sequence continues at coordinate 2,592,916 of CM073472.1, forward strand.
TTTCGTCATTGCAATTATGTCATAATTATGTGAAATTCGATTAACCAGATGTTAGTGGACATGTATGTTGCCAATAAAAACAAACAAATCAAAGAGATCAGGTATCAAGATATTGTAATTGAAATGGCTGGGGTCGTGGTCTGAGGAGTCAAATGGGAAAACTTCTGTCTTTGAAATTACTCTCAACATAATGTCATTTGGCTGAGTAGTTAACCTATAATATTGGTCCTGGCATTTAACCTTATCTGATGATGAAGGAATAGGCGTATAACTCGAGCAACTACCTCCATTATACTGATGCGGAAGGGGATCTTGGCCCTTAATTTTCTGGTCGCTGCTTCAATTTTTGTTTTCCACTATGACCTACCAACTACCAATAATGCTGTCACTAGTCCATCTCAAGTTATTTTACGTTTTTCTTCTGCTAGAAAATAAAAAATAAAAAAGCCACTCCTGCTGACTCCAGATTTTTCTTATTTGCAGAGTTGCAATAAAACCAAAAATGTTTATGTCGAGTAATATGCCATTTAGATTCCTTGAATCAATCAATCTTTTAAAGATTTCTTCCATGACGTGAAACACAATTAGCGAAGCACAAAGCTCAGAAGATCTGAAATACAATTCAAAGCCATCATAAATATGTGACTTTACCTTGTATCTTGTCTGTATAGTTGTCCTTTACTAATTTGCCCCGAAGCTTCGCCAGAACATGGTAAATTAGAATAGCTTTTAGCCAAAGAACAATAACAGAGTATACAAGAGTGATGCTAATGGATTTTTCAATTATTTTCAGAATCGCGGAGTTAGGGCCTCCAGATATCACGGTCATGTCCAGCTAAAAGCAATCGGAGTGGCAATATAATGTTTCCCATCAGACCATTCCAGATGAGCAAAGCTGGTTGTGCCAGAAGGCATTGAAGTAGAGGTGAATGTTACCGTGTAGCTCTTCTTCTCATACAGTTCCTTAAAACTAAGCGTTTGTGGTTCAACCACAATCTTCACCGAGGGAGACTCAGATGACACCGAAACTTTATATGTTGCTGGCGTGCCCACGTTAGTCAGAATTCTCGTATATTGGATAGTGGTGGGTTTGCCTGAAATTGTTTCCAGAGGAACAGCGAAAGATGGATAGTTCAAATTTTCCACTCTGTACTTGTTACTTGAATCGCAGGTAAAGTCTTTTCCTGTGGTAAGCTTAATTTGAAGGGAAGTGTAGTTCAAGGCACAGAAGAAGTTCAGATAGTCATCGACGGTAGCATCATACGCAAGACCAGGATCAAGTGCAGCCAGTGGATCCACATGTCCAGCACCATAATCGAATGGTGTAGCGGGATGCCCAGTGGCAACATCTTTTAAGGTTGCCCCATTTTTGTAAGTAGTGTAGGCGGTTGTCATGAGGGCAGACCTTATAGTTGCGGGGCTCCATTCTGGGTGAGCTCCCTTTAGGAATGCAGCTAACCCACTAACATGGGGGCAGGACATCGATGTGCCAGAAATGATATTGAAGCTCACATGCCTGGTATCAATGGACAACCCAGTTGGTCCAACTGCGCCCGTCCACCCTGCTAGGATGTTCACTCCAGGTGCTATCATATCTGGTTTCAGTATTTGTGGCGTCAAAATATTTGGACCTCTCGAACTGAAAGCTGCCACCACTGGCGACGGTTCTACTCCTAACTGGGTCTCTCCAAAACCAATTTTAGCCGTTGGATTGGGATCGGAGAAGACATACTTCTTTAATGCGTCGCTGGATTTCTGACCCAAAGCAGCCGCAGGGAGGAGATGTGGGTCGGCAACTAGTTCTTCCCCGTATTCCTCGTTGTTTGCTAAAATCATCCCAAGGCCCCCTGCGCTTTTTACCGCAATCCCCTTTTCCACCCTCGCATTTCCTCCTCGATCACATATCACGATTTTTCCCGAAACTCTTATGGGAATCAAACTATCAGTCAAGCATAGACCTCCGCTGGATGAGTTGCTCACATTACCTGCATAAACAAGTGGCAATGGAGAGTCAGACAACGGTTTGCCGTGGTAAAGAGATACGCCAGTGTATGAATTCCCGTTTCCAAGGCTGATATAGGCAGGGAAATCACGGTCTATGGTTCCGGCGCCCACGGTGGTTATCCATGGCGCTACATTAACCAAGCTTCCGGCAGTAGGACCACCATTTCCTGCTGAAGCCGACACGAATATTCCGTGGGCTGTGGCTCTAAAAGCTCCAGTTGCAATAATGTCTCTGTAGTAGTCCACTGAGCCTCCCCCAAGAGACATGGATAGGATATTGACACCGTCCTCGATGGCCTTGTCAATCCCAGCAGCGATGTCCGATCCGAAGCATCCTTCCAGCCAACATACCTTGTAAGTTGCCACTCGGGCTTGTGTGGCCATCCCTCTTGCTGTCCCAGAAGCAAAACCAAAGAGGCTGGCTCCGGCAACTGCTGACCCAGCCGCTGTAGTTGAGGTGTGAGTTCCGTGGCCATCATCATCCCTGGGTGAATTTGATTCTGTGTTTTCGTTGATGGGTCCATATGTTGCTTCATAGCCTTTGGAGAAAAACCTTGCACCAACAAGTTTCCGGTTACAGTTGGATGCGGTGAAGTTTTTCCCACTCTCACACTCGCCCTTCCAGCTACTGGGTACTGGCCCAAGTCCGGTGTCATTGAAGCTCTTGTGCTCAGGCCATACACCAGTGTCAAGTACTCCAATGATGACCTCACTCTGTTTGTCAGAGGCAGGTAAAAGAGTGGTGCTTTTTTCTAATCCAAGGAACTCCGGTGTTCGAGTTGTATGAAGCTCGTATCGAACTTCGGGCATGACGGATACAACTCCTGGTTGCTTTGCTAGTAAGTCTGCTTCTTGGATGGTTAGCCTTGTGGAGAAGCCGTGGGCTACATGTTTATAGGTGTAGAGCATCTCTTCAGAGTCTGATACCGTTCTTAGTGATGAGTCAAACCAGAGGAGATGATTGTTGAAACTTGCCGGCATATTGGATTTGTCCATGTGTACTATGTATGTCGTTTTAGAGTCTGCTATGGAGTATTTGCCAGAGAAAATTAGCAGCACAACAATCTGAAGGCACTTGAAAATCATCATCTTCGTCTTCTCACCGAGCTCTGCCTCGAGTTTCAGTCAATTGTAAATGCAAGGACTTAAATAGGTAAAGATTCTTTCATTTCCTGGAAGGCTACTTTCATATTCTCATGATCTCATCTGAACTCGTATGGGACGCAGAAGCGCTTTGTCCTCAGAAGAAACAGCTAAACGAACAAAAGAAAAGTGGAAAATTAAAAATGAAAAAGAATTGTAGTGTTTCGGGGCATCAAGAAAAGGTTTTTTGTGTCCTCTTTTTTTCTTCTTCTCTTTAAAAAAGTGGTCCCTCAAACTTCGAATTGTGTGGTGATCTATCATCCATCCATTATTTGACCACATATTCTACAAATTCTATCTGTTGGCGCAGTTGAGTTGTAGAGCATACATAATCCTATATATGTAGATGGAGTGGAAAATGGATTTATGACGCGAAGCCGAAGCCTAAGCCTAAGGAGTATCTGGCAAATGAAATTCTGTATGCGTCTTCGTTGGTATGCTTTACATGCCATATTTTAGTCCTTAAAGCTTCCACTGAGATTTTGAACCGCTCGGTGTTGTTGACAGTGTCCCTAGAAGACTTGTGGTATTGGCATACCATTTGGTGGAGGATAGTGCATGATGTTGTGTGTATCTTTAACTAGGAAGGTAGGAAGTAAATAGAAATTGCTTAGTCGACCTTGCTGATAATACTTAATACAGGTATTCGAGATAAGTCTTGCAAGTAAGAAAAAGGTTGCCGTAATCGTTTGAGATATTCGAGTGGTAGTGTCCACAACTTGAAAATTGCTTTATTGTGGGAATTAGCTGGAATGGACCTACCACTCATTAATGCTAACCACATAGGTTAAGCACTCTGCTTTCTACTTCCTAATGCTTTGTTTTGCGAAATAATTTAGCATTGTTAAGCTTAAAAGCACCCCGCCAGGACCAGGATTAAGACAACTACATTATTATCCATCAAACCAAATTATTGCAACGTAGTTGAAAAAAATGATATGACCAGTGGAAAGCAACATTCAGGATAAAGTTAAAGATTCCTTGCACAATTAAAATATACAAGAAAAAGAAACTGTCAGCCATGCATGGTCCAAACTGTTAGGATGCCTGTCGGCGTTGTTGATGGAGGTCAATCATTGAATATTAATAACAATCCTTTCCTTTCCTTTCCTCCTGATACCTCTATCTACAATCAGGAGAAAAGCAAAAGAAGAATCCGGCATGATTCCTGGCTAATGGAATCTGATCCTTTTGCTTTGTGGAATTAATGGCCGGCCAACTTCACATATAGACGCACATTGTTTATAAGCATATTCTTCCACCAGAATATGGACGAAATCGTTTTCCCCAAAAAAAAAATGTTGCAAAAGCCGTTTGTGAATTGAATGATTAGGCTCTGCGTTTTTATTTTTTAATAATACTTGCATTTGAGTGTTTCAGATCATTAGAGTATAAACAAGTAATATATTTAAAAAGGAATATATTAAAATAATAATAAATTATGAGGTAATAGTTGAATTTCATTGTGATATAAGATATATATTTACGTTTTTCTTATTTGGTAGGGGAGGTGGGCACAGGATTAAAGCCCCCCAACTAGCCCAAGGGGCCTAATGAGAAAAGCCATCCTTATTATAATTATTTTGTTCAGAGATTACAAATCATCTTAATATTATAATTTGTAAGAAGGCAAGAATAAGGAAGCTAAATTGATAGGACAAGGAGGTGGACAATTTTATTTTATTTTTGTTATATTGACGAAAAGCAAGCACAAGGGCAGCGCAGGTAGGCCAGAAAAATAAACTTGAAAGCGTCGGCTATTGTTGTGATGTAAAAAGAGTAGGGTTGTTCCATTTACTTACAAACCAAACCAAATTCCCACCATAATCTTTCGGTTTTATTTTTTGGAAAGGCCCAAGGCAAACTCCCACTCTTATTGAAGCAACCCAGGCAGTCCAGGGCTCCTAGGCCGGAGGGTTGGGAACAGGTTCTTACAAGGCTTCGGCGGTGGAAATACAAATGACAGGAAAAACGTACTATTAACGGAACAGGTTCTTATAAGGTTTCGTCGAACCAGACCTCTCCTTTTCAGAGAACGCCGCGAATCCTCTCCTTCTTCGCTTTTTTTCTTTTAAAAAAAATTATTTCTCTCGTTTAAGAGAATTTTTTATTTCCTACATAAAGAGTTTGTTTTTTTCACGAGAAGAAGCATAGCTTCAAAATTTTGCATTTTTTTTGTATAGATTTAAAATTTAAATTTGAATAAAAAAATGAAATATACAATTTTTTGTTAAAAAAAAAATTAAGAGGTGTGATGTCTTTTTTAAAAATATTTTTTTTTATAAAATATGTTATTTTTATAATTTTTAATTATAAGACTTGATGATTTATTTTTTTATTTTTAAAAATTGAAATATTAAATTAAATAATTTTAATTAATCTGTATTTACCTTCTAATTTATTTTTAACTTTGTGTTGATGTAGTGGTCAATAGTAATATTTTACTAATTTAAAATATATATTTTTTATTGTCCAAAAAATAAAAAATAAAAAGAATTTCCATTCCACGAACCAGAATCTCTCTCTTTGCATTATACAAGCTCTTTTATTATTTACTAATAAACTAAGTTCGACTACACCACAAATTTATGGAGAAATTTTCACAAAATGTTAACGTTTGAGAAGGAGGGCCAACTGTTTTTCTGTTATCCATTTTTTTAAAATTGTATAACTTTTTAAATAAAGAATGATCCTTTTCATCACTAAGTTCACATGTTTTCAAAGAAAATAATTTTATAATTAGCTATGGATATATGAAAATATTTTTTATTTTTATCAAAAATTATTTACTTGCACTCTATTCTCACAAATGTAATCAAGAAAATTAAAATGCAAAAACTACTGGCACTAATCAAACTCGAGTTTTGAATTATAAACTACTGAACAAAATTTTAAGTGAATTTTTTAGATATTTGCTATTAATTTTTTTAACATGTGATCAATTATTTTTATAAAATTAATATTAGTATAGTGTTTTATAAAAAAAAAATTCATAATATCAAATTTTTATTGGAGAACTAAATTATAAACACTTAAATTTTTTTAATTAATTGATGGCCTAAATGCTGAATTAACTTCTTGGAACACTAATAAATTGAATGTAGCTGCATAATCTCGGGAAGAACATCAAACCGTATATACATGCATTTATCAGTTAATTTACAATATAATATTATTAACAGTGCAATAGTTAAGAATCCATCAGCATATGGTTTAAGCAACAATAGGGACGACAAACAATCCAAATATCCTTCGTACCTCCAAGCAGACTCTTATCCTCGGCAGTAGGAGAATGTCCCCGCGGCGCAGGATAGAAGCAGGGAGATGTCATCCATTCGTAACCTGAAGAATTACTAAATACAATGAACTTATTACCAGAAGATCTTTAAAACATGTAATTCTAGTTATTTGATGTAAATCCAACAACAGGGGAGGCTGTGTTCACACACTGACACCATATTTAGAAAATTTATTATATCCCTTCAAATGTCTATATTGCCTTAAAATGTCTTTCAACAATTTCCATCATAATTGCTTATGGTTGGCTCCTCTATCTAAAGCGAGATCATTTAGAGAGTAGACTAGAGTGCGCATGTCTCTCAACTATTGACGTAGACAGAACAGCTAACAACATAAATTCTGATTGAAATTTGGCCATCATATTAAATATTTTCAGATAAAATTCAATATTATCCAAGCATTTGACTATACATCAAGGGTTGACATGTTTACGCGATTCAGCTCCTAGGGATCCAATATATATTAGCTTCTTAACACTTCTCGCCCATCAATAGAAGCTTTTTTTTTTTTTTTGGAAAGGGGGGGGGGGGAATATGAAAATAAAATATAGTGATTGAAGCGCAGAAAATGCATCAACGTAAATGGTTTACGATCTCACATTGTTCATAGACTAGAATCGACTAGAATCTTGGGCGTCGGGCCAAGTGTCCTGCTTTGGAAACACAGGACACGCAAAATTAAATATAATAATGATGACTCAAAGTTTAATAGAATATTGGAATAAAAAAACTGCCAGAGACTACCTTTGAGTTGGGAGATTTTGTTGATGAGACAGATGTGTTTAAATCAGTAGCAGTAGAACCAAACAAATCTGACCCCCTGAGTTCCTGTTCACTGTTTCCCTGTAAAAAGGTTGCCTTAAGATTCTGCGTTGCTTATGTGACTGAAAGTAATTAGATACTATGCCTTGACAGCACAAACTCACAGGAGAATTGTGTTCCATCCATCCAGGGACCTTATGTGAAAGTAGGGCGACATAGTGCTCCATAGCAACCTCTGGAATCATGTTCCCCAGCTTTTGCCAAGCATTCCTTGCACAACGTAATCAGTACCGTCCATCACTCACAAAAAGCGGCTCTCAACCCTGTTGTTATGACTAGCAAACAAGCTATACCGAGTAACTTGTACAGCACGGCCATCTGTGTTGATTACATTCTGTTTCTTTCAATTTGTAATGTCTTCTATGTTAGTAGATACAGATGATCTTGCATTTTATTTTATTGATTCGTTCAATTAGCTTTCTAAATTTTGTGTCTATCACGTCTTGGGGTGTATTAGAACTACCTATTGGTAACTTTTGCTAACAACATCTCAGCCTATAAGCTATTGATGGACGTATTCGACAAGTTATTGCGAAGAGGGATTCTAACTGGGGTGTCAATTTGGGGTATCTTGTGTCTCTCTCCACGGTTTATAAGAGTAAATACCAAGATAATGTAGGTTAAGCAATTCAACAAGCACAATGCAAACTATGGATTGTTGACATAAATGAAGAAAAGGAAGGAGAGTTTAGTACCATTGGGAACGGGCAGACAGCCTGAGAGGCATCGGCTGTGGCTCGCGGCAAGGCCCTTCGGTGGCAACCTTGTGAAGGCCGTACAACTCCATCTGCACATCGCTCCCAATACTTGCGACTCGGACATTGTTATTACCAGAGCCACTTCCAGCAACAAATTCCGTAGCCGCGATGAAAACCTTTTCTAAATCACTCCTCTCAATCTCCTCCCAATCATCCTCCTCAAAATCTACTGCCACCTCTCTCTCTTCATTTCTTTCCTTTTCATCACTCTTTACAACCGTGATCTCCTCACCGGTTGATTCTTCGCTGATTTCTTCAACAGCCTCCCTATTGCTCTGTTTGGCACAACCTTCAATAAAAAACACTCCTCTTTCTCCTGTTTTCTCTTCGGTGGTCTTTTCCTGCAATGATTCCTCCGTCAATTCAACAACGTTGGACACTTCCGACACATTGTCCTCACTGGACTTCTTCTCTGACGACATCACCGGAAACTCAACAACAGCCGAATCAACCGTAATCTCTCCACGGTTATGTTCGATTCCCAAGTGTCTTTCAACCTGAAATTCATCGACCTGTTCAACAACATCGGAATCAGCCGATATCTCTTCACAGTTATGTTCGATTCCCAAAGGTCTTTCAACCTGAAATTCATCGACCATTTCAACAACATCGGACTCAACTACAATGTCTCCACGGTTATGTTCGATTTCCATATTACTTTCAACTTGAACAGGACTAAATTCGTCGACCTTTTCCAGCGGTTTTCGCACAAGAAACTCGGCCTTCCTCTCACTTCGAGGGCTCTGAACTCTCAATTGTTGCCCAGAGCGTACCTCCTCCATGATAATTGGTTCATCAGAATCACGATGGCCGGGACCACAGGCCATAGCCATGGAAAGAAGCTTGACAACAACAAAAGACAGAACAAGCGCCAGAGACGCAGTGACAAAGAGATCATGAAGAAGCTCCATGGCCAAACGTTTCAATTCAAAATCACCAAAACACAGATTAGTGTGAAGTAGACGAAAGGTTTAATGTGGATTGGAGAATACTGATGATGGAATGTAAGAAGGAAAGAAAAGAAGCAAAGAGAGGAGTTAATCTGCGGAAGAGCAAGGCATATTATGCTTTCCACTTTATGCTTTGGTTTAGGCAGTGTAGGTCCCAATGGTGCCCGAGACATGGGGGAAACGTGACGGACGTGTCACAGCAAAACACGAAAAGCCATATCCACATAGAGGGGTTGACCGTGACTCATACTCCTTGATAATTTTCGTCACCGATAGTGAAGGATGAGGAGAGAGAAGAAAACAAGAACAGAAGATTGGTATGGAAACAAAATGAATCAGGTAGGCAAAGACGGGATATAAATGGTCCTGAGTGACGCCCTTCGAAAGCATAATATACAAGTTCTTACTAATTGTGTTTTTTTGTCAGTAGAAATTGAAAACTACCAATTATTTGTTTATAACTCGACGACTGTAAAAGATTTAGTTCTAGTCTGATAATACTAAACACATCGTTGCACCAACTAAAGAATGGATTACCAGTGGCTGTGCAATCTGGCTGGCTGCATTTAAGGAAAAAGTTTGTGAGAAATTCTTAAAAGGGTTGTATTGATTCTATATTATATATGACTAGTAAAAAATAAATTGGCCTATGGCTAAAAAGAATCTGGACCTGAACAAATATAATATACCAATTTGAACCACTCTCTCACATCAGAATCAACATGTAAAATGTGTAAGTTATAGTGAACATAGACCAATAGAGAAGCCGTAGGTTCTACTTCCAGCACATGCTCAATTTTAGTCTAACCTCAGGATGTTAATATCACTTTAGGAAATTTACTATTACTTGTTATAAATTTGACTTCTTGACTTTATATTAACGTATTTCTTTTTTTATTTAAAAAAAAGAGAGCCAAGTATCGTATTAAGAGTTTGGTAAAATTTCTTCAAAAGATATTACTGACCTTTAAGTAAAAAGGTAACATTAGACTTCTTCTTCTTTATATATATAAAGATTAAGAGCAAAATTAAGGAATAAAATTTATAGACAAAATCAGATTTTGCATCAAACTTAAAAAATGTAAAAAAAAATATTCTTATCAAAATTTTATTAATAAATTTATTACATATACACAAATTCATATTTTTACATAATATAATATTTAATATTAGTCTTAACAATATCATTTTCAATCATAAAAAATTAAAGTGTGTATATATATATATATATATATATATATATATATATATATATATATATATATATATATATATATATATATAATTAAAAATATATTATAAAATAAACTATAACAATATTATTTTGAATTTATAAAATAATTTAATGGTGTAATTTAAAAAGGAAGAGTTCAAACTATTCTTATTTTTTTTGTTCATTTTAATTAATTTTTATGTTCTTTTGGTCAATTTATCGGTTCTTTAATCAATTTTTTCAAAATAATCTTAAAGATTAGATCAAACTAATTCCCCTGTTGTACCAATTTTTTTATCCAACCGATCCCTCTGATTTTTTCAACAATGATTTCACGTAATCCTATTAAAAAAAATAAAATAAACAACGCTATAGAGTGTTTCCTTAAATATTCAATAGATTTTATCCACGCCGTATTTCTTAGAAACTAACCTGTTGGCCAGAAAAGGAAGCCATTATTATTTTCCTCGCCGAATTTCAAAGGAATGCAGTATAATTGGTTAGTAAATGAGTCTGCCAAAGCTCAAATTTAATCTTTGGTCAATATCTCAGCTACCAGTTTGAGGGATAAAATGCAATTTCACTAAAATCAAACTCGACTAAAAATAGGCTACTGAATCAAGTACAATTGAGGCATGAATAAATAAAGTTAAACACTAGTCAAAATTCTCCTAAGTTTATCCACAAAGTCATTAATTTCCAAATTCAGAGTTGATATAATTTTGAGTAGATTAATATATACAAATTCAATTTGAATATAAAAGAGCAAATCCAATTGCAGCTGGCCATATGTTGGGGTGGTGTTATATGGAGACATTACCAAGTCAATTCACCTGCTGATCTCAGCCCGACTTGAGCAGACCGTCCATTAGAGTTGGTGAGCACCAGATATGATAAGCTCGGTGCTGAAAAGGACATCATCTCCCAGGCACTGCCTCTCTCTTATTCAGCTGGGCCATCAGAATGTATTCTCTCGTACAGGCGATATATTAGGGGTGATTTGGACATCTGGGGTTCCCTTTCCAGGACTGCAATTACATCCTTAACAGCGATGCTACGAGCCACCCGAGACTGAGGTGCAATGACCTGATTTCTCCCATGTTTTCTAGCAGACCCTGTTGGAAGAAAACATTTTAAGGAAGTTGAACGGAAATTAAAAAAGTAGCACGAAAACTAAATCAAACAGCAGGTATATATGGATTGTGTTACACCAAACATAAAAAGCTGCTCCAATGAATGTGAGAGATAAAACTTTATTAGTGAAGTTGAGATGTTTCAACACTATCTTTTGCATATGTTTGGATAATAAGCATCACTTTGTCAACTGACTAGAAACAAGAAGGAAAAAGTCAAATTCTCCATCTTAAAACAGATCTGATTGATGCAACTCAATAGACAGACACCGCATCTCAATCACTCAGTGCAACCATTTTTGTAGCAGAAATAACACGCAACGAATCTATCATCTGTCAGTATGGAAGTACAACTTTCTTTCTCCCCAACCTACCCCACCCCACAAACTTTTTTTTTTTTTAACTTGTATGAAAAGAACTTTTAAGACATTCCTTTGGCATAATTAAACTTTTAGTGTTCCATCCTAATACAATTGGAGTTGTAGTTCTCTCTTGTACTTCCTTACTGAACAGATGATAGAAAGAAGAGAAGTAAGTGATACATGTTCACGGAGTCTTCTTTCTTTATCTCTTTTTTCTCGTCCCGTTAACGAAAGTATGTCACTATGCCAGTTTAATGAGTGGTTATGGTATCTTAAATTGACTGCCATCTTGCAATTGAATTCTATTACAAGTGAAATGTTAGATAATCAACTTAAATGACACCTACCAGAAGTTGCAAGAGAAGCAAGACCTCTTTTCTCCCCCTCTTGATTATCCTTTGTACTTCTTCCAGATGAAGATAAAGACTTATGGCTCACATCTTTAGCTGGTTGAGAACTAGATGATGTGTCCATCCCTCCTTCACGTTTTTGACGGGCTTGCTCAGCCATAAGTTGCCATTTTGACAGCATGTCATCTCCCCCAACAGCAGCTCGCGCAGCAACATTTGCAGCATTTGTCCTCATCTTGTCATCCTCTTCTTTGTTTGCCTGCAAATCAAAGATAAGATTTCCTATACAGACAAAAGAAATATAATACCCAAAAAAGAGGTACCTTCGTCAATTTAGTACGATTCTCATCCTTCTCCTTGTCACCATCAACTCCAGGATTACTCTCAGCCTATGCATTACAAGGTTCAAATGAAGGTTCCAGATGCAGATTATACATAACAAAAGCATGCATGGGACAAGTTTATGGACATAGCTTTTGTCAATTGTCATGTCTGTATAAAGCTGACTCTTAAGAACTCAGTAACTCGGATGCAATATCTGAAAAAGTTGAACTCACTTCATTAAGTTTCCGAAGTTTCTCTGCTTCTGCCTGTTTTTTCTCCCACTCTTCCCTTGCTTTCTTATTTATTGTCATGATTTGCTGCCTAAGATCTGATGTGACAACAACCCGATGTCTAGTCTTCTCAAAATCAACTCGCTGGCAGGGAATTGATTAGACGTAAGAAATTTTGAACATTGATGAGAGTCAATTCATGCAAGCAGCTAGAGGAGACAACTGACCTGTTTTGATAGTCTAATTAGATCACTTATCAGTCCACGCATTCTTTCCTCCACACACTGAACAATTTTTTTCAGCCATAAGTTTACATGCAAAACTACCACAACATAAAGTGAAAATTTGCATGCATCTCACCAGAGACAAGCATTTCTCTACGTCATTGCTCATACCCTTCAAACCACACTTGTTCACTGCCACAGCGTCAACATAAAATGGTATAAGGCTTTGTGGGCCTAGTATATATCCAAATAAGTTCAAAGTGTGGACTGAATTAAAACATATGGACAGCTATATATAATTAGAAGACTAACTAATCTCAATCAATTTTTTCTGCAATGGAGCTTTCTGCAGAATCAGCCTTTCTTCTTCTTCTTGCACAACTTTGCGAGACGCTTCCGAAATTCGACTGTCCTCTTTGGAACCTGAAAATAATTGCTCTTCCTCCTCCTATAAAAGAGAAAGATACAGAAAGTATTTGAGCTTTAATAATAGAAAAAAGTAGATTCCCAATTTTTGAACTATCTGGCCTAGTTCATCATGACGAAAAATCATACCCTAAGATCAACTCCACTAACAGCAGTAACATCATTAAGTTGTTCAATGCTTTGTTCCATAGAAGCCCCAGATACCTTCTGTTTCTTACTGCAGGATAATGGGCAGGTTATGCATACATTAAAATGAGTTGGAAATAAATAAAATAATCCAGAAACAAATCAATTGTGATTCAGGGTAATTAGATAAATAACCTCGGAGGAGGCGGTGATGAACCAAGCGCTTCAAGTGGTTTCTTCTGGCCAAGAGAAGGCTTTTTCAGAGCCATTCTTGCATTAATCCCAGACGTGTTTGGTGGGATCTGAGAGTTTAACTGAGAAAATACAAAAGGGAACAAGGAAATAGGCTTCTCTAAGTATCAGAGATCTGTATATAGCATGGGGTATGCTCTGTGCAAAGAAAGATATTTCTATTACTAAGACAGAAGAAAAAGGTTAAGATAAAGAAAATTTGAAGTTATTACTATTCCAGCTAGCAGTGTTTAAAAGGTAGAAGCCTAAGGACGTATAAAAGGAACAAAAAAATGCAAAACTATATGCCTTTTTATTCTTCATTATAACTAGTAATACATCTTTGATCCCATTAACTGCCATCAGTAAATAACATCACTTGCAGGTTGCAAAATTACAACAAAAGGTCGGATAACATGTAAGATTGTGTATCTTCCTAACTTAAGATAAAACTTATGAAGTACAACAGCAAGAATTAGTATAAGAAAGGATAGGATAAGGTAAGGTTTCTTGAATCAAGAAAAGGTAGAAAAATGGTAAATTGAAAGTTTATAACACTAATGACATGTTATAGGTTCAATGGCCCCATATGGCTCTCCCCCTTTATATATGTATTATGTGTAGATCTGACTCAGAGACTGTCTCATTTATTTCTCCATTGTCCAGTAGTGAGATACTTGTGGAATAAGCTCTATGGAATTGTTGGTGAGGGTTGGTTTGTCCTAATTCGTTGGTGCATTTTCAATGATTTGGTAATAAGAAGGCTAACAAAACATTGTGGCAATGTGCAGTCTATTGGATTTTGTGGCTTGTGGTTGGAAAGGAATGCTCGCATCTTCAAAGGAGCGTCTTTGCCTTTAAATCTGTCATGGGACAGAATTGTGCACATGGCTTCTCTTTGGTGTTTAGTGGATTTTTTTTTTAAGAGAATCTTTGTTTTGGGTATGTAAAGAGATTAGACAACTCTTTTGCACAAATTAGATTCTTTAGGGATTTTATTTTCTCTGTCTTTGCTTTTTTCTTCTTGGTGTGAGGATTTCTTATCCTCCAATCTTTTGTATTGTTTTCCCTTCCTCTTTCTAATACAACTTTTTCTATCAATATATAAATCAATAAAAAACACAAGGATATTTAGGTCATTTTACCATAAATACGTAATAGATGCAAGGATATTTAGGCTATTTTTCCACAACACAACAACTTCTTCAAAATTTGTGTTGTGAGAAAATGATCAAAATACCTTTGACATTTATTCTGTCTTCTATGTAAAGGAGTGGGAACTTTTTTGTCAAATCACTAGTCAGATTCTAACTAGCATTCATAGAAGGTAGCTCAACAATTGAGTTAAGACAGCCATGGCAACCATCACGAAAAAACACAGACAAACACTTTCTGTCTACTCCATCATGAGAAGAAAGCACACTCCCATGGAAGCAGCCATTACAGCCTCTACACATAAGTAAATTTAATTTGCAGGAGATGCCTATGAAAGGACTTGGGAGAAGTTTAGCCACCCACTGAACCCTAAAGCATAAACCACTGAAACAGTTTGAAAATTGTTACCAGCTGCAAGCAATACATGCAAAGTTAGCAGGCAAGTATTTCATGGGAACATTTTCTCCAAAATATATGTATTATACACAAAGAGAAATCAAAATAAAAATCCATGCTGAATATTGTATGCACTATGCAGAAGAAAGACGAAGATAATGCCCATGAGATTACCGGGACATTTGGTTCTAGTTGAGCCATTATAGAAGGGGAAGCAGAATTGGATGGCAGCAAGCTTGCTGATGTCGTCGGTGGCATGCTTGTAGGTGCTGGAAGACCTCTTGAAAACTCATCCTTTAAAGTTCCTTGATTGGTATTTCCCTGTTCAATCTGTATAGTGTTAACAGAAGGTAGCCCATGCAATTTAGATAAATGATGCCTATGTTGCTGCTCGGTAGACAGGTCATTAGGTTCCTTTTTGATGTAGGAAACTGATGACAACAAGCCCGAACTTTGTTCTTTATTTATTGATGGTTGCCAAGTATTGGATGTTTGTTGTGATGCTGTATTATTTACCCCAGGAGAAACAGATCCACCCTGTAATCTCTTTGGATCATGGACAGAATTCTGTCTATCAAGTTTTTGCATACCAATCACATTCATGCCCTGTGTTGCTCCCCCTAAGTGATTTGGACCAATGTTTTGATGTGGAATTTGCCTCATATGTGAATCATGATGTTGTGGTTTGAGAGTTGATGTGGAACTACTGGCCGGCCCAGAATAAGGGTTATAATTACCACCGTTACTTCCATACGCTGAAGGAAAATGCAGATGCTGCTGCTGCTGCTTATTAAGCCCTTGTATGTGAATCGAGGATCTTTCTGTTTCTTGACTAGCAGTGTTGGAATTGGAAGATGACAATTGGCTTGGTTGCACTCCCTGAGGTTCTATTTTAACATCCAAATCCTGAGATTTTTTAGCATTGTTGTCCGTAGTTGAATAAATTGACTCATTTTTCATATGGACAGCTGAAGAAGTAATATGAGATTGATCTGCAGGAGTATTCACACTTCTCTGATGCTGTTGTGCTAATGCATGGGGATCATTATATTGTGTTGCCCCTGAACTAACAGTAGGCATCCTTATAGGGTGCTGCCCTGCAGGTCCTTGGTTAGATCTTGTCTACAACAATAGAAAAAGATGGTTCTTAGCATGAACTTGACTTCAATATATATTGGTTTTAAAAATATAAAAAAATAAAACACAAGACAAACCACGTTCTCTACCTACCTGTGATTGCACTTTCGCTAATGCCAATCTAAGCATCTGGTCCCCCACAATACCTTTCATTAGCCTCACAAAATTATCTTTGGGAATTTCATCTTTCTAGAACAATAACAGCACAAACCATAAAATTAGTAACATGTCAAATCCATTCGCGAGTTTATCATAGCTTATCACCATGAAAAATTTAGCAACAAAAGGCAGGGAGGAGGACCCTTTTTCTGATTGAATTTAGATACCCACCTTCAGTTTAGCAAATAAAGTTTGGAGTTGCATGGCTCTATCTTTGGCAAGCTGGGGAAGCAAAATGGGTAGCAACAGGCCAAATGGTACCTGTTTACTCCGATTAATTTGGTTGCTTGGCTGCTCAGTGACTGTTGCCTGCTGATTACTCATCTGCTGCAACTTGAAATATTGAGATTCATTGCTGGGATTATGTGTTTTGACTGGCTCAAGATTAAGGACAGGATCTTTTCCAGGATTTGGGATTCCAGTTGTTTGAGGATTTTGGAGGGAACCTTGTACAGTCTGCCCTTGGTGACGTTCATCTTGAGATTGTTTCTGTGATAAAGGAGTATGATTTACATCCTGAGAACCAACACTTTGTAATTGTTCCACGAGAGTTCCATGTTGCTTCATCTCCATCTCAGATGAAGGTTGCTCTTGCTGCTGTGCAGTTTTAGGGTCTTGAGTTTGACAGCCTGTCTTGTTTTCATGGCTAGAAGTTGGCCACTGTGGTAATGACTGACTGAATGTGTTATTACTTCCTTGAGACAAAACTGCAGCAATTATAGAAGCATGTGACACATGAGACCAAGCAAATATAATAATCACATGAACCAACAATCTATTTCAACTAATAATTTTTCAAAATATAATTTTCCTACATTATTAAAATTATGCTTGCACATTCAAACTGGACTCCAGAAAATGTTACTATTAATGAATCAGATACAAATTCTCCCTTCCAAACTGCAAACAAAAAGTAAAAGGAAAAATATGTAATGAATAAATTCATGGAAAGAATGTTGGTAAGAAAATAAACTTGCAGAAAAATAGCAATCTAACGAATCTCCATTTTAAACAGGAAAAAATATAAACAATGGGATGAAAAGAATGTTTGCACAAAAGTATCTTCAAGCAAAAGGATGAGGAATAAAACTACACAGATGTTTTTTCATAGAAAGGAACACCAAGCCTAATTGATAAATTCAATTAAGTTGATATATTTAACTACACAACACCTTCCAGACCTACTCAAATTGTTCTAATCAAATCACATATACATAAATGTAATTGTTACAAACAACCAAGATACTTGAGCGTTTGAACATAAAAAAAAGTTTGACTTTTCCCTTTCTATTTCTATACAAGTAATAAATTCACACACAAGTTTTTTTTTTTTTGGGATAACTCTCCCCCAAGTTAAAGAATAATAACGTAAGCAAAAAATATGAGCAATAAAAATTTAAGAACAAAATATTGGAGGTTGAAAATCAGAACATAATGAATAAAATTGATGGATACCTGCATCTGAACCAGAAGGCTGAGAAGTAGATGCGTCTCCTCCTATGTCTCTATTTAAGGCAGCCTGGAAGGCTTCCACATCCGCCCCTGAATGCATTGTTTCATCCTGTGGACACCCAAAACCAGTGGAAGGTTTTAAAAAGAGTGAAACATAATCCCCAATTTGTATGAGAACATAGGTTTTTCTGGAAATAAAAATAAAGAGAAGACAGAGGGAAACCTCATCATCTTCAAGAAGCTTCACTATAGATGGGTCCATAGCAATTCTGATGCACCGCTACCTTTGCTCATAAATGTAGCAGCTTAACTGATATGATGTCATTAACACACAGATTAGACTGCAAGCATTTCGATCCCTTGTTCAACATGAATATATGCTGTTAGGAGCCTAGATGTGGGTCATGAGGATATAGGCATGGGGTGTTGGTTCATGAGGGAAAGAAGCCCAAATTAATAAAATAGGTAGTTAAAGGTAGTTATTTAGTGGGTAGTTATCTAAGTGTGTGTATAAGTTAGTGGGTGAGTGAGGGGGAGTAGGTTGATTAATTTTCTGGTTGTTTGTGGGTTTGAGAATTGTTTTCTCAAAAGAAAGCTTAGGCTGGTTGGGGTGAATTTCCAGTCAGAGTGTATTGAATTTCTGCTGTACTTGATATTGAATTTTAATCAAATATAGTGTTTTCCGTTTTTGGCTTCTGGGTTCCTAACATTTGATCTGACCTGCCAGATAACAAGTGGGAAAGGCATGCCAAAGATGTCTGATAGAGTAGATGTTCTAGAAGCAAGGATGGCTGTACAAGAAGGGAATATGGAGGAAATGAAAACTGCTATACAAAGAATGATGACTGAATTGCAACAGCATGGATCTCTTCTACAGGAGATCAGTAAGCAATTGGGAAAGAGAAAGGAGGCAGCATTATTAGGGGAGGAGTCTTCATCAAATGAGAGATCTTCCAAGCCTGAATTCTTAGAATCAAAAGGAGACTATTTAGATGATTATAAATATCAGTTAAAAGGATTGAACTCCCCATTTTCGATGGCCTAGATCCAGTAGCTTGGATTATCAGGGCTGAAGTTTATTTTGAAGTACAGAAAACTCCTGAGGAAGTCAAAGTTAAATTGGCACATGTGAGCATGGAAGGTCCTACCATTCATTGGTTTAATTTGCTTAAGGAGACTAAGGATCACTTATCTTAGGAAAAACTTAAACGTGCTCTTATAGTCAGATATGGGAGAAGGAAGCATGAGAATCCTTTTGAAGAATTGGCAGTGTTAAAACAGGATGGGAGTGTGCAAAATTACATTAAAGCATTTGAGTTAATCTCCTCTCAAGTCCCTCGCCTACTAGAAAAACAATATGTGGGATATTTCATGAGTGGATTGCAACCTTCCATCAAAAGAAGAGTAAGGACCCTGAACCCCCTGTCCCGTGGACAACTGCTGCACATGGCTAGGGACGTTGAGGATGAAATAATGGGAGACGAAGAAACAGCCCATAAAGCGACGGGAAAATGACGGTTTTTGGGTGGTTATGAACAGGGTGTTTCTGGTGTGGGTCCATTCCGGTCCAACCCAGTACCCAATCTGGGTCACCGGGACTCGGGTCACAGCTATCAAGGGAGTCGATCGAGAAACACAACTGGGTGGGTTCCCACCAGAAGTCGCGACTCCCATGCACCGGGCTCCTCGGTTTCAGTTGCAAACAGGGGCCATGATTCTTCCTTGTCACACACCGCAAAGACCAAAAATGGGGAGAAAAGTGGGAGTGTGGGCAAAATTTCAGGAGTGCACTCCATTAGCTATCCAGAATTGATGGAACGCAGGGCCAAGGGACTTTGTTTCAAATGTGGTGACAAATTTCATCCCCTTCATCGGTGTCCTGAGAAGCAACTGCAGTTACTAGCACTGGAAGAGAATGAAGTGTTAAGCCCAGAAGGAGAAATCGTTGGCCTTGACGCAAGGAATTCAGAAACTGGAGGAGAGCTAGAGTGTAACACAATGGGCTTATTGGGTATTAATTCAACGGCAAATGACAACAGAACCATTCCTCAATTTTAGCCTTGAGGACAAGGCTAAAGTCCAGCAGGCGATATTGTTAGGAGACTAGATGTGGGTCATGAGGATATGGGCATGGGGTGTAGGTTCATGAGAGAAAGAAGCCCAAATTAATAAAATAGGTAGTTAAAAGGTAGTTATTTAGTGGGTGGTTATTTTAGTATGTTTTAGAGTAGTTATTCAAGTGTGTTTGTGGTTAGTGGGTAGTTATTTTAGCATATGAAGCCCAAAAAACGTGGCTGGTTTATTTGAATAGGTAGTTTAAAGATAGTTATTTAGTGGGTAGTTATCTAAGTGTGTGTATAAGTTAGTGGGTGAGTGAGGGGGAGTAGGTTGATTAATTTTCTGGTTATTTGTGGGTCTGAGAATTGTTTTCTCAAAAGGAAGCTTAGGCTTGGGCTGGTTGGAGTGAATTTCCAATCAGAGTGTATTGAATTTCTGCTGTACTTGATATTGAATTTTAATCAAATATAGTGTTTTCCGTTTTTGGCTTCTAGGTTCCTAACATATGCAATCTCACATAACTCACAAATATAATTCATTTTGCTTAACTCTTATGACGAGAGTTTCCATAAAGCGAACAACTTTAGGTCGTGTTTGGATTGAGGCATTTTAAATTTCATGGAATTTCAAATGCAAGGAATTTGAACTGCTGTAATTCAAATTCCTGGCATTTGAAATTCATTGTTTGGATAATCACAGTATTTATAAACTCTCTATTAACTTCTTTGTCAAATTTTGAATTTAAACCCTGTAAAAATCTATAAAATCAAATTTCAAAACAATTTTATCCATGATAAAAAATATTATACATACATACACACACACACACATATATATCTTATAAAGAAAAATAATGCATAATGACCAAAAATAGAATACATACATATAATGAAAGCCTGTAAAGTCCATGATTATAGACACAAATCATCTAATGAAGTATTTCAACTACAAGGCAAGGAATATTCAATAGGGATATAACAAAATAACATACCATCTATAGGACAATGCATCCGGTACATAGTACTTCGGTTATAGTCCAAAAACCCAATACTATGGCCGGTCACCGGGGCACCAAAACAAACAAAAAAATACATTGTGTTGTAAACTAATAAACTCAATTATTTTAAAAGAAAATACAGAATAAGCAGTGTTATGTTTTTGTTTTCCATGCTTCGTCACTTTGGTTAGCCAAGCTTCTTTGATCTCTAAGCACATTAAGGCTCTCTTTATTTCTAAGTTCCACATTAAATATGCTTTAGTATCATCACTGGTTTTAATCTTTTCTTTTCCTTTTTTCCTTTTTTTTGAGTTTGCTTTTTTTTTTCCTGTATAAGCCTCTAGTTTTGCCAAATCTGAAAACAGTAACAATAACAGTAACTTTTTCCTTGTGTCTGGGCAAAAGCTGGGACAAAGACAACATAGATTAATTAGAGAGAAATATAGTACTGATACTATTGTCACCAGGATCCATAGGCCAACCCTTTCAATCTATACTAATCACTTGTGGGTCTCCCTGGTTTTAGCCTGTCATGGGCTCACAGCACCCTTCCCCAAAACTTAATTTCTATGTTTTCAATATGATACTTGGCTTCCTAAATTATACTAGGGTAATATCTAAAACAGGATTGAAAAAAGGAAAAAAAGAAAATGGGGAGTTAGAAACAATCATCACGGCATGGTTCTACCTTACTTCCATGATTACAGGCTATCTAAACACACAAGTAAATAGATTGCTTTTATTAAACAAATAATTGTTTGATATATATGTCATTACTATCTGAACCTATCTCTTTATTAAACAAATAACAAATTCAACATTCAAGCACTACATCTACACATCCAAGAAAACAAACTTCGAGAGATACAAAATTTAGTTCTCACCACTACAACTTAAATAACTATCATTTGAATCAAAATAAACAAACTAAGTTTCTTACAAAATGAATACTTTTGAAAATTATAACACGAACAAATTATTTTAATCATAATTTGTCCGTAATGTGCCTTACTCTTTACTCTTCACTCAACCCAACATATAGTGAGGGATGTTGAGGCTCAAACTCAAATGCCCAATTCATATGGTGAGGCTGTCAATAATAGAATAATTGCTGGTGGCTGCCACTCACTACTAATACCAAATTACCAATAACCATTGTGGGCCACGGTAGTTGGTATTAGTATTACTCTGTCAGTAGCTACCTATAAGAGGAATTGCTGCCCACATTCCCCTCACCGCTCTGCATTTATTTCTTTCATTTTCCAAACATGGGTGAGGCTTTGAAGGTATTCTACCTCAATGGCTTCTCAAAGTTTGATCACATTCAAACAAAACAAAACCTCAACAATTATCAGAATCATGATTCTTCCACCTGGTATGAGGAAGTCATCAACCATGATCTCAAATGGTCTTTCGGACTCAATAGGTCCGTCATTCCTAAGTTTGCAATTCACTCCTCCTTAAAGGGATTAGCGGGTACCAGGAAGTTGCGCTCTGAATTTTTTTTTTTTCCAGAAACCCCACAATCATAGAATTCCAAGAAACAATAATTATATATGGCATTTCATCAAACTCCCTGTAAATAACATCCGAAAATTTAGAAAACATGTCGAGCAAACCACTAGTTAAAAATGTATAAGTTTCAATACCATGTTTCCAAATTAAACCATGCATCCAAGGAATTTCTTAATCTCAGAGGAAACTAACACAGCAAGGTTAATGAGAAGAAAGAGAGAGAGTAAAGCTTAACCACCAGCAAAACAAGCCATTAAGTCATGAGAAATTGAAACTCTATATAGAAATTCGTACCCAAGGTAGATTTAGTGAACATCTGAGGATAAGAAGAAAGCATAGACAAAGAAGAAGGTGGCATAGGAGGTTAGAGCACAAATACGGGAAAGAAGAGAGACCGTGAAGATTGGAGAACGAATTTTAGAAATTTCATGGAATTTTAAACTCCAATAAAATTATTGGATTAAATTTCCATACAATTTTAAATTCTCTTATTATTTATCCAAACAAAAATTTTTACGATGAGGTAATTTAAATTCTTAAAGTGGCATTTGGTACATAGCTATTTTAATTTCTTGTGTACTTAAAAACAATATATAAAAAAATTTGAACATGAAATATATATTAAAAAAAACATTTTTTCCTATATTAATTAAGTCATATACAACACATATAGTTGAGTTAAAAAAAATACTTCTACATATATAATACTGAATTGTTAATAACAATTATTACAATATCTTTTTTTTAATTACAAAAAAAATTAAAATGTGTATTTATTATCATTACTATTAATAAATCAGTCAAAATGACATTATTTTGAGTTAAAAAAAAATAAAAAATAAAAAAAGAAGTCAAAACAGTGTCATTATAATAATAGAGACAAAATACAAAATAAATAAGTAAATTGTTAAAATCACTTCAATTCACTGATTTTTGATTCGTTTTTTTACTTATTGATTTTCAAGGTTATCAATTCACCAACTTTGGGTTTGTCCGGCTAGTCCAATGTGATTTTTTCAACACCTGAAGAAGGTCGATGTGTTTGATGAATGAAGAAGATTGCTGTTAAACCAAAGAACAAAGAGGATCAACAGGTAAAACATGAACTATGCCTAAACTGTTGATATATGTCGTATCCCTGGATCACAGCCCATTTTCTATTTTGGCCCTTTTTCTTGGGATTTTGAGCTTTACAGACTTCCACATTTTCAATGACTCTGAATAGGATGGCTAGTTGAAAACCACCAATTAACCCTAACGTTGCTGCCTCCTCCCTCTTCTCAAGAACCCTAGTGACTTTTGGTTGGAAAAGTGTTGCTGCAATGGCACCCCTTCTACCCCCTCTGTGTCCGTCTTGTTTTATACTCATCTTTTTTCTTGAGTTGTCCTCTCTCCATCATGGGAGGGTTCCCCTTCCTTTATGGAAAATTTTCCCTCTTCATAGTAAGAGTTTGATTTTCAAGATTTGCAACTTTCTTTTTGAGATCCATGGCTACGTTCTTTAAAGAGGATGGGAAGTGTGTTGTCTCTCCTTGGAGGTCTTTCTTTTCTCTTCTGAATTTGTAATAGTAGTTGTTATGTTAGATATGTTGTAAATCTTCTTTTAGTTTATTAGTTTGTAAGGGGTGTGTTATCTCCAGTCTTGTTTATCTCTTTTCTTTCCTCATAAGCGCAGGCTTTGCCTATGTATTCTTATTGATTGTATGTATGCCTAGTCTTCTGTTAGTGCTGGCCTATGTACCTTTCCAATGTAATATGTTTCTTCATGTTTACATGAATGAATATCTAATAAAAAAAACCCACCAATTCAAATCAATCCATCGGCATAACTGCATTAGATCGAATTAGTTGAATTAACAAATCAATATATCCATTATAAATTAATATTTTAAAGTTATTTTTTAATATTGTAATGCATTGTTATATTTTAAAAATTTTTAAATAAGGTAAAACAAGTTTCCACCCAATGACTAGTGTTATCAAATGGTGGCCTCCATGATAACACAATTAAGACCTAAATTCTAGATAATTCATAACCAACTCCAAAAACTCACAAAACATCAGCATTGTCAACATGGGCAGGGTTGGGCTAGGCCCAACCCCCAAATGAGCCACCAAAAAGCTGGCCCAGCCCAACCCTTTGAGGGCCCTTTTTCCCCCCTAAACCATTGAAGTGAAATGACTTATGTAAAACTTGAATATCAATTTTCCCATTCAAGATATTTAACATTGAATACTCAGCTTACCTGTATTGGTTGTTTTATGTCTCTCAAAATAAGATCCAAGGGATTTAGCTATCATTGAATTAAGAAAGAAGCAAAATACACTGGATCAATTATTCTCAGGCAACCGAATAAAACATAAATTGATTAATTTAGCTTGTAATTGCATAATGTTTCCATGTCTTATCTCGCCTGTCCAGAACCAGAGCTGAGCTCTGGCTGTTCATACTGATCTTAATGCTCTAACAGTCCATAAGCAATCAGAAGGAATTTCAGGTCTCCAAGTGATCAAACATGGGAAATGGGTTGCTGTACCTTCTCTTCCCAATGCATTTGTGGACAATATAGCTGATCAGACTCAGGTATATGCCCGTCGTGATGTGTTTTTCTTTCCTTTCTGCCATTTCCATCTAACTTGGATAGCATACAGTTACAGTAATTAAACTTGGAGTAAATTGTGCTATTTGGGTTTCAACCTAAAAACTCAATATTAGATCTTTATGCCTTCCCACTTGAAGTACTTTTGTCATGATGAAGTTAAAAAAAACTTTTGGTTAGTACCTACCAGAGCATGTAGGTTCTAAATAATGGAAGATACAAAAGCTTGGCTCACAGCTCCATAACGAACAAAACACAGGCACACAAAAAAAAGTTTAGGAGAAAAAAAGAGGCTCGCAAGGGTTGGCCCAACCCCAAGTGACAGATGGACCAAGGCTAAAAGCCATTGGTCGAAATGGATTGTCCATACAACAATATTTCCCAAAGTCAAGTTTCCAAAAAGCAAGAAGGGGAAGATGTAGCTCTTGAAGGTAATTAAGTTATGGGAAGGCAAACAATTATTGTTGAAGCATGGGATATGGTAAGTTGACAATGGGGAAAACATAAATATCTGGGAAGATAAGTGGCTTAGGTGCTGTGAATTAATAGAAAATAACTCCAATAGTAGTTTGGAAAAAGTAGCTTCTCTTATTGACCATTCTACAAAGTCCTAGAAAATTGAGATCCTAAGAGAAATACTACCTAATCACCAAATAAAAGATGCTCTGCCAACACCCATTTCATATTCTAATCAACTTGATAAATTCCTTTGGCCTCTAGCAAGTAAGAGTCGGTATAAGGTCAAGAGTGGTTATGACACTGTCAAGAAGTGGGATCTTAACACTAACAGAAATAGTGCATCACCATCTGCATCTACCAACACAAAAATCTGGGGAAGGATATGGAAATCTCCAATCCCTCCAAAAATCAAGATTCTTATATGGAAGATCCTTCATAATGCTCTTCTCAGTATGGAGAACCTACACAGAAGAAGAATATCCCAGGACCCAATGTGCCCTTTCTGTAATGAGGCACCAGAAACACTAGAACACATTTTCCTGGAGTGCAGCTGGACAAGACCAGGGAGCAGATAGTCAGAGCCACGTCAACCTCAGTGAAGGATATATGCCAAGTGACTGGGAGTGGGCAAACATAGACATGTACAGTATGGCTCAGGGCGTGGATGAAAAGAAAGCTATGGCTAAGTGTTTTATCATGATGTGGTTCATTTGGAAGAAGAGGAACACCTTTGTGTTTGATCAGATGAAAATTGATCCTACCAGAGTCATACAAAAATCAAACTCCTTGATTTCCAGTCTGACCAGTTTACAGAACAAAAATGAGCACATAAAGATCAACAATACGAATGGGGGCTCAGACAGACCGACTAAGTGGAAACCCCCCACCAGAGAGGTGGTTAAAGATAAACACAGACGCAGCTTTTCCTAATCAGAATTCAGAGTGTTACCTTGCTGCAGTTGTAAGGGACAACAGAGGAACTTTACTCACGGGCAATGTCAAACAGAGCTCAGGTCACTCAGCTTTGGAAGCAGAATGCAGAGCAATGGAAGAAGCTTTAATTTTGATCAGCAACCTGCAGTCAAACCAAGAAATTATCGAGACAGATTGCAAGAAGCTGGTGGAGGTGTGTAATCAGAAGAGACAGATCTGGAGCGTCAATCACATTCACAGCATGATCAAGGGGGTTACCTCAAATGGTAGGCAACTCAGATTTGAATGGATCCAGCGGGAGGGGAACGAAGTAGCTCACACGATTGCAAAACTCTTCGCACGAAGGAGACTTTATAGAAATTGGGTCACTCATCCACCGATTAGCCTCAAGATGATGCTGAGGAATGAAGCCGAGGTAGACGCAGAGAACTTCTAGACTCAAACCAGTTTCACCGAAGGGAATCCCGTATGCTTTCTCCGGTTTTTTCAAAGAGTGCGATGCTCTGTTTTCTCACCTTTAGTCGATTTGTCCTCCTGGGAGCCAGACTAGCGTTTTGCATCGCAAACCGAATCTCCGGTGTCTCTTTAGTTTTTTTTTTTTGGACAAGTCCGTGTCTCCCAGTTATTGGGCGTTTGTTTCTGCCCTTTCAGTCAGTTTTTAGGCTTCAGCCTTTAGTCCCAAAAAAAGAAATGGACTGTCCAAATACCGGCCTAGCTCACCCCATTTACCAGGTTGGAGGGCTAGAGGAGAATCTTTAACGATTATTTTCTTTATTGAAATATGTATAAATTATCTCAAAACAGTATTGAGATTAGGCACTTTTTTGTCATGACAAGTGGAGTTAAAGCCCTAAACAACAAAAACTAAACAATATGAGGCACTTTTCATCAAATATCAAATTCAATTCTTCAATTCTTTTCCACAATATTGTCTTAAATTTTCAAGAAACCTTTTTTTTTGTAGTGTGGGTTCTTGGTTTCAATTTAGTTATACTTTAACTTGGTGATTTTTCATGATATAAGATATTAAAACTTTTTTTATTTTAAATTTTATAGTTGTATTTAATAAATTTTGAATTATTTAAAAAATTTGTTAAACCATGCCACCATGACAATTTTGGGACATATGCCACCATTGACATATGCCTTTTCAGTTTGCTCATCTATTTTTCATTTGAGGAAACAAAGCCCAATCACATCAAATTTGCTCCTTTACATGTCCCTAATAGACATACGGCTCAAAAAAAAAAAAAAATAGACATCCGGCTGAACCACGAATCGGAGCTGTGGAAGTTGGAGAAAGTCAATGCAGGACAAGTCTACATCTGGTACTGGATGTCCCTATGGTGGCAGCTGGTATTTAAGGAGTTTTTGAGGAAGTCGTGAGAGGCAAGGCCGTCGAGCTGCGAAATCTGAAAATCGTCTGCTCAAGACTGACTAGCTCGGAGAGTGAGTGACAAGAGAAGGAGACAGAATAAAAAATCTGATCTAAACTCGGAAGAGTTCCCTAAAATCTAGTTTCAGGTTCGGGGTTTTCTTGAAAACCCATGTCTTGATCTCCAACTTGTGGGGACGAAGCCGTTGTCCACACTTTCCTCTCCCTAAATCTCTCTCAAGAAGTGACAAATTCAGGTTCAAGCTGAAGTTTTAAGGCGAAATCATATTCTGGGTTTTTCTCAGGGCAGTGCACGAGAAAGGGCTGAGCAAGGAGAGTGGGTTTTGGGAGAGGGACAGAGTAAGTAAAGTAAAATTCATTTAATATAATATTAAATATATAAAACATAATACATAATTATAATATAATATATATAATTGGTTGGTTTGGTTTGATTTGGTATTTTTTTATTTTTTTGGACTGGCGTTTTGTACACCCTCAGAAAACCCAAACACATTCACAAGACCTGCTCATGGGCCGGGCCATGCTTGGCTTGGGCTTAAGTCTAATAGGCTTTATATATATGGGCCCAATTCCATCTTAATTTTGGCCCGTCATCATGGGCCATGATTAGGCCCAAGCCTATGGGCGTCATATTTGGCTTAATATACAACTATCAACTCAAAAAGAATTGTACAATGTACATGCTGAAAGCATAATTGATCAAGTATGAGCTATAAAATTCTATTAAATTCAAAGTTAGCTCCAATTTATCATCCAAAAGGACATCCCCCAAATGTGTCAAAAGGGAATTTAGATCCTGTTCATCAATGTAATCGTCATCATCACAATAAACACTAATCAATTAAACTTTCAAACTTGTCAAAACGCTCAACCAGGTGAATCCTAATATTTTTTTTTTTTTGGTACAGAAATATTTTTTTTGTGATAAAAGAAAATTTTAATAAAAGTAAGAAGCACAAAGCAAGAGAACAAGGAATAATCCTCTAACAGCTGAAGCACAATCAAAAAAGAAAAATAAGTATATCATTAACTCAAAAGGTCAGTCCAATCCTTCTGCAAATCATCAAAGAAACCTGCCTAAAGAAGCAATGAGCTGAAACTCACAAAAAAGACAAGGAAACAACCCGTCCTAAAAAAAATTCCAATGGTAAAAGATCTCTGGATACTCTTAAATTGCACTTGATCCAAATACATCAAAGCCTTGCAAAAATATCTTATTTCTCGGATACAGATAGGGGTTTTATTTTATTTACCAAGTCCTGGAAATTTTATAAATGTATAAACCCATGTTTCATGAGAGAACAAAGCATATTGAAGTGGATTGTTATTTTTCTAGAGCAAAGGTGTGCAGAATATGATTTCAGTCTCGAGTTTACACAGGAGACCTCTTGGCCGATGTACTTAACAAAGAATTAATGAGACTAGAAATAAATTTTTATGTAACAACCAGGGCATGATCAAGTTTTAGCTTGAGGGGGAGAGTTATGAGAAGGAACTGGACTTAATGTACTACATTGTACTTTGTATACTAGTTTGAACTACACCCGAAGAATATACATACAGGGAGCCTATAGTTGTTTGAGCTTGAAAGAACACTCTCTCTCGGATCAAACTGAACTTAAATACTGGCAAGACTTGTCATAATGAGAAATAAGCATAAAAGTTTTGCTCACTGTAAAGTATAAACCCCAACTATTGAAGATTGACATATGCATTGAAAAAGGTAACTTGGCTTCCTTTTCAGTTATATAACTGTGGGTCAGAGCTTCACAAGTGCAAATAGAGCAAAGCAAAACTAAAGTATGAACAAAAACAATTACCATAACAGAAAAGCAAAACTAAAGTATGAACAAAATTAAAGTTGATACAAAAAAGATTCCACCATTTCACCCTAAGCTTAATACATGATGTTATCTTATCAAGAAAACTACCTGCGAGCACCTTTTAAAAGTAGTTGATATTAAGATAACAATGTGACATACATGACTATGATAAATTAATTTAGCATACCAAGAATGATTGCTTGCACTCTGCAGTATGAACTTGTTAAGAGTTCTGAACCTCTCCTGACAGCTGCACAAGATGTAAAGTTACATCAACACGAAGAACCCAGTCATGCTATGACTTGAAGAAAGAGACATTCGATTCTATCTATTTGCATCCAATTTACATGCTGCCGCAAGTTTGCATGTGGAAGGAAAATAAAAGCCCTAATTTCATGAATTGGATGGAAGCACAAAATTTAACAATAAGTTACCAGTGTCCCAAGTTGTTAGTTTCAATCTCTTCCCTCCTAGTGCGAGCAGCTTGAGCTTAAAATCAATGCCTAAAGATAATCGAGACAAATGAAAATAAGTTAACAAATTTATTTCCAGTAGTTAAAAAATTCTACTCGAATTCCTAATTTTCCCAGTAGTTTTGTCAAATTCTATACCTAAAAATCTTCATTTCCAGCCCTGTTCTTAAGGTTTCTTACTCAACAGCTAATGGCAAAGTAACAAAAGCATCCTTTGAAAGAAATAGGAATGTTATCCCTAGTAATTTCAAATATACCTTCTTGTGCATACAGCCATTCATGCTTTAACGCACCCATTAACACTTTAGCCTTGCACAACAACACCCAAATTGCAATATACAGAAACAATCAATAGAAGACTAAACTGTACAGAAAATACCACAATATAGAAGAATTGCGGTTCTAACAATCAATAGAGACTAAACTATCGAGGAAGTGCGATATTTTATTGTATCATTGCAAATAATAAAAAATCACTTGAAACAATAGTGTCCATTGAAGAATCGCATTAATTTGGCCTTGCCAATGTGAACAGAGGAGTTTGAAGATATGAAGGGAAGCTGCAACTCTCCAAATCCTAACACAATTGAGGAAGGAAGAATGCCAAATGTGATGAGCAAACAAGAATGGGAGTGAGGGATGAGCTATTGGAATGCATACGGGCCTGGTCTAATCAACCCAAGTAGGCCCACTATATTATTTTTTATTTAGATAAAGATTGGACCAAGTAGGATCATGGCCCATGAACAGGAGTAAATTTAATGGAAAACTAGTAACTCAAGATAATAAATGGCAAACTAGCAGCTCAAGATAATGCTTATTATTAAAAGATAACAGTGCTCAATCAAAACAGCATGAAACAGCACTATGCAGAATTGAAAGATAAGCAACCAGAGACAAGGCTCCTTCAGAAATCTCTCCAGAGAAATCTGCCCACACATGATTTTCCAACCTGCCCACACCATATGCACCAACCATACCTCTCCCTAACTTTGCATAACCAACTTCCCCTACATAACTGAATTCTCTCTTTCCCCCTTCACGTGTTTGTTCCTTCTGGAATAGACCTTCCAAACCTTGGGCCTGGATTGGCCCACCAACTGGTCATCCTCCCACTCAGTTAACAGGCCCCTATCAAAATTATTCACTAATACTTTGAAGAAACCAATCAAAAGGGTTTTCTCTCGCAAGAAGAGTGTTTCTTCTCTTCCAAAAGAGGTTTTTGCTTGAGAAAAGCTCAAGGTAGTGCAGGTGACCCTCTCTTCTTAGTTTCTGAAGTTTAAGGAAGTCAAGATATGGTAAGGCAACAATTGTGAAAAAGCAAACTAGGCTGGAGGCAAAGTGATAGTAAGTTCAGTAGAAGTAAGCCAGTATCATGCTAAGGAATAAAGGGAAACAAGCAGAAGGGGAAGGAAGTAAGCTAGAAGGAGACATTGTACAATTGGAGGTGGAAGAAGAGCCATCAATAAATCTTGCTAAAAGAAATTTGGTGGGTAAGATCATAATAGACAGAGCCCTAAATAGAAAAACAGTGAAGGCCATGATTCAAAAAGGATGGGGAGACCCTCAAAGAGTGGAGATAACAGATTTGGGAGTCAATACATTCCTTTTCAAATTTGAGGAGGAAAGTACTGCAAGGAGAATTGTGGAAGAAGCACCTTGAAACATCATGGGACATCTTTTAAATCTAAACTACCAGGTTCCAGACATTGCCCTGCATGACCTGGAGTTCAACTTTGCTCTTTACTGGGTCCAAATTCACCGACTGTCCCAGGATAGTCTAAATGTGAAGAATGGGAACAAAATTGGAGAAAGGCTAGGAGAGGTCCTAGACGTGGAGAATCCTGTGGTCAGCAATAGAATCATGAGACATTTACTAAGAGTGAAGGTTCTGATGAATATAAAAGAACCCTTCACATCTGGCTTCTAGAAGGGTTTTCTTAAAGAGAGGAAAAGAAAAAACAGAAGAAAGGGTGCAGGAGAGAAAAGATAGGGGTGTACAAAATTGAACAAAACCGATTAAATCAAACTGAACCATCAAAAATCTGGAAAAAACTGATTTTGGGCAGTTTAAATAATTTTTTTACATAATGAACCATGTGGTTCGATTTGATTCGATTTTCGATTGAAAAAAATTTCCAACCAAACTGGATTGATCCAACTGCTACTTTATTTAATATAATTTTATTATTTTTAATATTATAGTTAATACTTTTATTACTTCTCTCCGCCTCCTACACACTTTTCTTTTGCTCTATTCATTCGTACATTCCTCCACATCTTGTCAGGTCTTCTTTATTATTTCTTCACTTTGACTCCTTGGAGCCCGCAATTCTTAGCCTAGGGGGATGGGAGAGATCAGAGGACAGGTCTTTTGATTTTTGACAAGATAATACTTGTTCATGTGACCCCAGCAAAATCATGATTGTATTAAAAAAAATATTAAATCGCAGAATCAATAAACTTTATATTTCAAAGGAATGCAGAGCACACTCCTCACTATTTCTCTTGCTATGTATTCCCACTCTCTCATCTTCACTATCAAAGAGACCCTCATCTATCTTCTCTATCTCTTCTCCAAGTGTTATCGCCAGATATTGCTCCACTTTTGCCTTCTCCTGGTGTTTTGCCTACTCCAACTAGCTCTGACATACCCACATTCCTTCAAGCCCATGCCCTCCAAACCAAAAAGGCTGCGCACGTGGTGTTCGTTTCATATATTTTGTATGCTGCATAAAAGTTTATGAAGCAACCGCAGAAATTTCTGCTTTGCAAACTACTTCTACCAACGTCTTTCTCCCTCGAAGTCCAAAGAAGAAGGGAATAAAAAACCAATAAACCGAACCAATTTCCTGTGGGTTTGCTTTGGTTCTACAAATTTCAACCAAACCAAACAGATTCACTTTTTTTTTCAAAAAATATATAATCAGTTTGATTTGGTTGAGTCTCCAAAACTGACCCAAAGTACACTCCTAAGAAAAGAAGAAGAAAAAGCTGCAAGAACAATGGATATAATGTGCTGCCAATATAAAGGAAAAATACAAAAAAGGGAGGTTGAGAGTATAGAAGAAGAAGAAGAAGAATTGTAACTGATTATGGACGAGGAGGAAAGCCTAATCAAGCTCCACCCCTCATTATGAGGACCTTAAGCTAGAACTGTCGAGAGATAGGAGTCGCTTTTACAATTCGAGAGCTGAGAGACATATGTCTCACAACATTTCTAACAGATAAGATAGCAAAGATCAGATAGTATGTGCATATGTGCATGTTTGGTCACGCCATGGACCATCTGATCTGTAGTTTAATAACCTATTTGTCTAAAACCTTGATTTTCATTTTCCCCAATCTTTGGGCATAATAAATGCAACTGATGTTTCTCTTTTCAGGAGAATCAATACCTGTTAGATTGTTCCTCAGTCCATATGAGCTCACACCTACATACTGCAACATCAACAACAAATTCAGTGTGAAGTATTTTTTTGGAATTGAGTTTTGAAAATTACCTATGATTTATTAAAACAACCTATTCACCCCTTCTTAAGTATTGGTTGTCTTGTCTAATAATGTGTGTGCTACAGGTGATTTTGTATCATTTAACCAACTCAAAAAAGTCTATTATATCTCACCTCCTACATGCTTATACTCCTTTTTGAGATGATTTTTTTTCAATTATGGTTGAATTGGTTGAGATGATTTTGTATTATACAATTTTTGAGTTGGTTGGTATATGCAGTAGCCGGAGTAAGCGTGGCATCCATAGAGAGTGATTAGATGAAACTTATACTCTTGTAAATAAATATGGAGATTTGTGTATAAAAACATAATCTCTATGTTCTTTTTTTTATGGAAACTAAAACGAAAGATAAGAAAATGGAAAATTTGAAGAAGAAGCTGGGGTTTGAAGGGACGGAGGTTGTGAATCCTATTGGGATTGCCAGTCGGTTGTGTCTTATATGGAGGAGGAGAGTTAAGGTTGACATCATGGAAAAGAGTTAAAACTACATTCATGGAGGAAGACAGAAAAGCAGCAGCTGGTACTTATGTGTATGGGCACCCGAAATTCAAACTTAGAAAGCATCTTTGGCAAAGACTTATGGAGCTCAACCTAGCTAACCAAATTCCTTGGCAGTGAATTGGGGATTTCAACAAAATTCTGTTTCATTTTGAAAAGGCGGGAGGCAAGCCCCACAATTGTAAATGTATGACTTTATTTAGAGATTTTCTCAAATAATGATCTCCTGAACACCCCAATGAAAGGGTATTGATTCACTTGGTGCAACACGAAGGAAGTAGGAGGGGTGAAGGAAACAATTTATAGGAATTTGGCCAATGAAGCTTGGAATGATAGGTATAAAAAAAGCTATGGTTCTTGCCTTACCTGGTATTAGGTCAAATCACAGCCCACTGGTTCTTAAGGTAAAGTTGGATAGGAGAAAGCCTTCAAGTTTGAAGCATTCTGGGCTGATTTAGAAGATTTTGCTGATGTAGTTGATCAAGGATGGAATGAGGGGCCTTTCACTAATAACATGCAAGGTACGTGCAAGAGGTTTACAACAGTGGCAAACATACTGGACAGGTGGAAAAAGAAAAAAAAATTAGAAAAGCGGGTGTCCAAATCCAGAATTTGAAGGCTAAAACTAAGAGATTGCAGAATCGAGGACTTGGCAAGGGGGTCTTAGAAGAAATATAAAAAAAAACTCAGAAGAAGCTAGATGGTCTGTGGAAACAAGAACAAAAATATTGGACACAAAGAGCTAGAAGATGTTATCCCCAAAAGTGTGACTCAGGAGATTAACGGCATGCTTTTGAAGAGGGTCACAGATGAAGAAATTGAGAGAGCTATTTTTAATCTTGGTGCTATGAAACCTCCACGTCTGGATGGCATAAACAAGGTTTTCTACCAAAGAACTTGGAATATTGTGAAGAATGAGTGGGAGCTGCTATAAAGTAGTTTTTTGTGACTGGACAACTACCTAAAGAAGTAAATGAAACTCACATAACTCTTATTCCTAAGATTCAAAACCGATTAGTTGTAGTAATTTAAGATATAAAATAATTGCAAAGATTATGATTAATTGGATGAAAGATCACAAGAATGATAATGTTTTTCAAAATTAGAGTGCTTTTGCGAGTGGAAGGCTTATACAAGGCAATATTATATTTGTACAAGAGGCTTTTCATTTCCTAAAGCATAATAAAAACAAGAAAAAGAACTTTATGGCAATTAAGCTTGATATGAATAAAGCATTCAATAGATTGGAATGGAAATTCCTGGAGGATCTTTTGAAAGTCTTTGGGTACGATGATAAATGGATTACGCTTGTTATGGCTTGTGTCACAACTGTATCGTATAGAGTCAAGGTTAATGGAATGTTGGGGCCAACCATTTTTCCTCAAATGGGTTTGAGACAGGAGACCATTTATCCTCGTACCTCTTTATTCTAGTTGCAAAAGTGCTATCAAGGGCAATCACTAAAGCAATGAGGGAAAGAGAATTACATGAGATCAAATCAGCCAGAAATGCACCAGAGTTGTCACACTTATTTTTTGCGGGCAACTCTATCCTGTTTGCACAACAGGCAGAGAAGATTATTCAGCTATTAGATAAGTATTCCAAGGTTTCAGGCCAAAGAGTTAATTCCAAAAGGCCAGTGATGGTGTTTAGTAAATCTACACCGGACAGTACAAAGGAGGAAGTGAGAAACAAGTTTAACATGCCAATTTGAGGGAATTCAGAAAAGTACCTAGGGATGTTTGCAGTTTCAAAGAAGCAAGCACCAGATTGGATTATGGAAAGAGTGACTCAAAGATCAGCAAGCTGGAAGAACAAATTTTTGTCTCAAGGGGGCAAGGAAGTGCTCATCACAGCAGTGATAGAAGCTATCCCATCCTATGCTATGTCTCTAATTCTTTTCTCAAAAAAAATTTGCAATAAGTTGTGTTCTCAAGTTGCAAATTTTTGGTGGAAAAACACTGCTAAGGAGAAAGATATCCATTGGGTAAGGTGGGAGAAACTAAATTTGAGGAAAAAGGAAGGGTTATGGGCTTCAAAGATTTCAGAAATATGAATGTTGCCTTGTTATCCAAGCAAGTTTGGAGACTCTTGACTGAACCTAACTCTGTTATATGCACAGATTTTGAAGCAGAAATACTTCCCTAACTCTAACCTACAGAATACTAAGACGGGGAGATGCAGTTCCTGGGCGTGGATTAGCCTTCTGGAAGGCAGGGATGTTTTGAGTAAGCAATGCAGATGAAGGATTGGAAATGGGGAAAACATCAACATTTAGGTTGACAGATGGCTGAAAAGTAGTGAAATCCTGGAAAACACTTCAAATAGTAGCCTCACAAGTGTCATCTCTGATTAACCATGATAATAAGGAGTGGAAGATAGAAATTCTGAGGGAAATGTTACCTAGCCGTTTGTTGAAAGAGAGGTACTAGCCACCCCTATCCCTTTAACCAACTTGGAAGACAGATTGGTTTGACCATTATCTAATGATGGGGTGTACAAAGTAAAAAATGAATATAACATTATTAAAAAGCAGGAATCAGAAAATAACAGGGACAGGGCCTCAGCTTCTGCCACAGTTAATCCTAAGCTCTGGGCAATGATATGGGATGCAAATGTGCCTCCAAAAATTAGAGTGTTCATATGGAAAGTTCTAAACAATGCCCTGCCCAGAAGAGATAATCTGTTCGAGAGAAAAATCACTCAAGATTCGCTTTGCCCAGTTTGTAACAAGGCAGTTGAAACTATAGAACATCTATTCGTTGAGTGGGTGAGGTCCACATGGTTTGGGGCAAACATTCACCAACAGGCAGAGGATAGCTAGGATTGATGAGTGGCTATGGAACTTAATGGATCAGCTCAAGCAAAAGCACTGTCGCCTCTGGAAGCTGAAGCCAAAGCACCCGAAGAAGCTCTTATTCTGGCCAACTATTTGCAGATTAATCAAGTGACTTTTGAATCCGACTGTAAAAACTTGGTAGAAGTTGCGAAAGAGAGGGAGTTTGGTGGAATATTGATCATCTAAGGTCTTTAATAGAGAATCTTACCGGCACGGGCAAAGTCTTCCGTTTTGAGTGAATTCCAAGGGAAAGCAACGTAGCGGCTCACACGGTGGCAAAGTTGGAGGGGAAACGAACCCTCGGGGATGCCTGGATGGCTGGCTCGCCCACCTCCAAGCCGGAAATTAGCCGTCTGGGAAGATGCTCGTTCGAGCGGAAGACCGATGGGGAACGGAGAGAGACCACCGTAGTTTCGGGTGGTGAGGATCGTGATGTTTCCTTTTTTTATTTTATTTTTTTTGGACTAGTAGGATCGTGATGTTTCCGGAGGGTGTTGCTTCGTGTAGCAGCGGGTTTTTTGGTATTTTCTTGGAGAGCTTAATCCGGGCTTTGTGCTCATGGGTCTACATGTCTCTCTTGGTTTCTGGTTCACTGGGTCATGTAGCTGTTCTGTTTGGCTATGCCAGTTAAAAAAAAAAAAAAGGGGAACCAATCTAATCTGAAATCACATACACCAATTCATTGTCGTGCGCATATGGACAAATGGGTTTGGTTAAGAAATAGATTTTCGGCCTTGTTGAACCATTTCATGGATAGTACCCAATCTACACACCCCAAATTTAAGACTGTTTAAATTCAATTCAATTATAATTCAGCTAATTCAAAGTGGTTTAATTAAAATTTATTTTTTATTGAATCAATTAAATAATTTTTTAAAAATTAAATTATATTGGTTTACTGAATTAAAATATTAATTAAAACTGAATATATATATATATATATATATATATATATATTATTTTAATTGTATGATTTCATTAATTTTAATTAAATGAATTAGATAATTTTTTTTGAACTAATTAAGTCAATTTAATTAAATGAGGTGTCTAAATCTGATAAACACTCCACTAAAATTGATAGACACAATGACCTGGATGAAAGTAATAAAATTTAAATTTGGAGACTGATGACTATGAGAACAAAGGGTGAACAGAGTGTTGTGATTGGTTTGATCAGTGTTTTGCAAAAATTTAAAATAGAAAAATGGATCAATAGAAAAATGGATCAACCCAAATTAATTATATATTAATGTCAAGTGTTATTGTGAAATTTATGACAGAAGAAATAATTGTTATTATTTTCTGTTTTTTACTATCAATTTTGGACTAATTTCATTGTTATTTGTTAGTTGAAAGAAATTGAATTTTTATTGCTGAATAATGTGAGGTTTCCCTTACATAAAACGCCATATTTTGTTTTCATCCCATATTTGGTCTCTACCAACTGCTGATAAGTGGTAAGCAGGAAGTTGAAGGTATTGATGCTTTAAATCCATGAACTTTAGGCTATGTTTGGTAAAAATAGCTGATAAGCTAGCTGAAAGCTGATAAGTTAGCTGAAAGCTGATAAGCTAATTTTTAGCTGAAAGCTGAAAGCTGTTAAGCTAATTTATTGAATTAGAAGTGTTTGGTAAAAATAGCTGATAAATTAGCTGATAAATGTAAAATGACATAAAAGGTCATATATAAAATTTATTATTTTTTGTTAGTAATTACATTTTATTTTGTAATTCTAAAAAATACAAAATAAATATATCATCTAGCGTTCCACAATAAATTAGCAATATTGTTGCGAATCTCTTTCATTTCAGTAGATGCTTTTAAATTTTCGTTAGTATTTGAGAAAGAAAAGTACTCAAAAGAAACCTGAAGATTAATAAATAGTGTAAAAAATTATGAGTAAGATAATATTGAAATTTAAATAAAATAATAAGGATAAAAAAAGAATAAAATTATAAAAGTTATAAGCTATAAGCTATACGCTACTCAAAGTAGCGTATGAAAATACGCTATAAGCTACTCAAATAAGCTTGTTTACCAAACACCTCTAATTTGGTCAAACAAGCTTATAAGCTAGTCAAATACGCTATAAGCTAGCTGAAATGACTTGCCAAACATACTCTTAACCTACTCCCTTTAAGCAGTTCCGTTAATCCTTAATGGGGTGACATTTTAGTCTTTTTAAAATTTCAGGAAAATGGCAGTAGTATTAAAAATAACAAAAAAGATGATATAGAGTATGTTTGACAAGTCAAATAAATTAACTTATAGTTTATTTGACTAATTTATAAGTTTATTTAATAAAATTAGAAGTGTTTAATAAACAAATTTATTTGAATAGCTTATAATTTTTTATCATACGCTACTTGAAATAGCGTATAACTTTTAACTGATAGTTTTTATAATTTTTTTTTATTATTATTATTTTATTTAAATTTTAATATTATCCTATTTACAATATGATATTATTTTTATTATACTCGATCAACATTTAAATTACATACCCAATGATGAATTTTTAAATATTGTTGACAGTGATACAAAGAATAAAAATTTAGAAGCATCTATTAAGATAAAAGAGATTCACAATAATATTGTTAATTTATTGTGAGACTTTACATGATATATTTATTTTATATTTTTTAGAATTATATAATAAAATATAATTACTAACATAAAATAATAAATTTTATATAAATATATATTTTTATATTATTTTACATTTATCAACTAATTTAATAATTAATTTTATCAAATATTTTTAATTTAATAAATTAGTTTAACAGCTTTCAATTTTCAGTTAATAATTTTTAATTAAAAATTAATTTTTTAACTTTCAATTAATTTTTAAATTTTTAACTAATTTTATCAACTAACTATTTTTTTTAAATATAGACGAGGTGAATCCAGATAATTATCATACCATTGATCCAGTACCAAGTTCAAAGACTTCTATTAAACCTGAACCTATTGAGCATGACACTCCTCTCTTGCCATTTATCCCAGCCCCTGGCCATCCTAAGCATGGAGGTTCTACTTAACCTGCTCTGCTCTGCTCTTCCCGTATGCCAGGGGCTATGCTCCAAATTTAAGGAATATGTCCTTTTATATGGGACTAATTTTTTAATCAGCTTTTTGTACATCGTGTTATGCTTATTCTGCCTCTGGCTGCCTCTTAAGTTCTCGTGTTTTTTTTTCTGTAAGTGACCGATTAACTGGAGATTGCTTGTTATTGTTGATGTGTACTTACTTGTGAGGATGATTAGCAGATCCCTACACTTGTTAGCTTTGATCACCAAGTGTCTATGCTTACTTCACTGATTATAATTTATTAGTTTTTCTTTTTATTCTTATTTCTTTTCCCGTATGAATTACGATCTTGATCATTGTTATTTCCAGTCAACAATACATTATCAAACCGTGTCAAATTGTTTTTTTATCGAACTTGAGGCAGATGGTCCCACAAGTAGTGAAAGAGGAGCATCAGAACATTACAACTCTGAAAAGCGCGCGTCACTTTTAATCTGGCGAATCTGCTATAACTGGCCTTCACCATTGACGACTCTTAACTTTCCCCGTCCGGACTTCCCTCATCCAGTCCAATCGCTACTAGTAGCTTTGCTGTTTTATATTACTCTTAGGTGCACCAGAATATCAAATTTTCCCCTGAAGTTACAACGCAAGCCACTCAAATCTTTATCTGATGATTACCAACATCCTAATGCACACAGGAAACCAAATAGATTGGAATTTTCTGTAACATTCCCTTGCAAAATTTTAGTATATGGCCATTGGAAATAGCAGAAAACAAGCCAAAATCATTTTCTATTGAACAAGGCAGGTAGCAGAAAACAACCAATAAGCTAAAAGGCGACAATAGGTTTAATCATTGCCTAATCTAATGGGGTTCCTATCAAAAGTAATTGTTAACGATATCTTCAGCCGTGAGAGGACAGAGCCATGGAATGTTATAGTACTCAGAGTAAACTCTGTTCGTTGAGTTTCTTGGTGTTTAAGTTAAAATTATTGCTACTCATGGGGTTTGATTATCAAAATTGTTATCAGTCATTCACTTCATGTCCAAGATTAGTAGTATTAGAGGCCTGCCTGTCCACGTCTCACCAGGTGTGCTTCTTCTTTTTCTCATTTGCTTTTCTTGACACCCCCCCCCCCAATAATACCTAGTGGGTCTAGATCATATGAACATAAAATAGCAGTAGGGAACTCTTTCTCCTTTCAATCCTAACTGTCACCGTGTCAAGAAATGGGACCAAGCAAAGCATCAATATTTCTTGAAGTCCCGGACCATTTCAATGTGAGATACCATACTAAAGTTCGCAAACAATATCTAATGAGGTTAATCATGTAACTTTAAGTAACATTTATTGTTTGAAGTGTTTCTCAAGTGATGGTGCTTTCAAACTCCTAAGCTTTGCCATTTGTTGGTATGGGTTTGGCTTTAACTAATAATCAAGTTAATAACGAAAAATCATGCCATGGTTCCTTCCGGTTTCTTTCGTCCTCCTCCTGCGCAACCTCCAAGATATTCAGTTCAGGTCTATTCATCAGAAATTCTCGTCAAATATTTAACGTGCTTTGAAGCAGAGAAAAACTGGAAAAATGATCACGTAAACTAATGCTTACAAAATTTCTTTCTTAGTTGAATTCCCAAGACATGAAGAAAATTATAGTGAAAGTTGATAGAAGTATAAATTTATTATTATTGCTAATTCAAAGTCGTTAAATTATCCCCGTAACGAAAGAGCCCATCTTAGTTACAAAAACATGGCTTCATAGTGCATTATACTATAGGCTAATTCTTTTTTATTTTGGCCCAAAAGTGCTTTTCTGCGTCAAAATTGTAGCCTACCATTATTTGGAGTACTGGGGCTACTTGCTTTAATGGAAAACAAAGAGATGTGTAAACTTGTGAATCAATGCTGTGGTTGTGAAAATACGGAGGTGGACCCACCGGAGCACAAGCCTTTCTAAAGCAATGGGAAAGATAGAGAAGAGGAAGGAAAAAGGGCAGTACATGCCGGGGCATCCTAGAAAGTGATGCATTTGCTTAGCTTGCAAAAATCATAGCAACGAAGCGTTGTCCCTCCATGTGTGCAATAGTGGGGGCTTAATTTGATTGCAATTGTAATATAACAGTGATCAGATTATTTGCATTTACATTAGACTAATAGCTAGAATTCAAAGGGGTGGCCTAGTTGGGGCCTTTTTTCTTTGCAATATAATCCCCCAGGATACTTTTTGATGGCGAAGTTTGGCAGTACTTTTTTCTTTTTTACTAGTGTGAGATAACCGTGGGGACAAAATGATTGTTTACCTACATGTTGATGGTCGCCTCTTAATTTAATAAATGCCCCTTTCTTAAATTATTTAATACTCTTGTCTCGTGGGGGTGATGAGCTTCTGAGGGTATCATATCTGCTAAAAATAAAAATCTGCAATGGCCTACGAAAGCTAAAGC
Organism: Gleditsia sinensis; assembly: GCA_037074535.1. NCBI lineage: Eukaryota > Viridiplantae > Streptophyta > Magnoliopsida > Fabales > Fabaceae > Gleditsia > Gleditsia sinensis. The sequence goes on from CM073472.1 coordinate 2,635,397, forward strand.
ACGTCTTGAGGATTTCACTTTTTTGAATGGTAAAACTTCCAAATTATACCCAAGGTAATTGCTTTCTGAAGTGGTCCTCTAATCCTACCTTGACAGATACGCTTTAAAAGTGCAAGCACCCTAGCCTAGTTGTTCGTTCATTCTATTAAAACTTGGTTTTGGATAATGTTTGTTATTAAGTGCCTCCCACTCCCTGATCCAGATGCATGCAGAATATGGGTGTTTCTTTTACAGCAAAGCGAGACATTTATAACTCAGAAAGTGACAACGTAAATGATAGATAGTGCATTGCTGAACTGTGAATGAAATGCTCTGCAATTGAGTGATCATAATCAAATCGAAGTGGAAGTGAAGTTTGGTTAGGACATCACAGAAGAGAGAAACCATCGATGCTAAAGTGGCTGTCCGAGGCTTTGTCTTGCAACTTCCACCCCACTTTTTGAAGTAGAAAAGAAAAAAAAATTCGGACAGAATTGTCAGGATTTCGTAAGCATTTCCAACCAACAATGCCACATATACTTTCAGAAGAAAAAATTTGAAAGAAATAAAAAATGAGAATGATTGGACATAACTGGTAGAGTCATTACTATGTTCTTAGGGGAAAAAAATATTTTTCTATAGATGTAAATATCATTGTTAGTGTGTTCAATATACCAAAGTTTCTTAAGTGTGTGGCAAAGGTTGGAGTCTCCCTCATTTCCAAACTAAAATAATTTTAATTCCACAATTGTTTTTGGTAAAAAAAAATTATATATATATCAAAGTGTAATAGTTTATATAAAAAATTGATTGAAAAAAGCAAATAATTAATCATTAGAATTATATATATACACTGGCAAAGAAACATTTTTTAATATAGGAATTCAATAATTAAAAGTGATGTGAATTCGGTGTATATATAGTAAGTTGGAGTTTAATATACTAATCTAAATGTAAAAAATTCAATTGGCATTGCTTCGTTTCACCTTCGGGGGTTTCTTTACAGGCTGGTCTTCCATGTATAAAATGAACTCCCAACTTAAAACAGCCTTTATTAATACTCTCGTCACAACCAAAGGAAAAGAGCCTTTACTCGTAAATTTTTAATTATAAAGTAAATCGTGGTAGTTATTTAAATATAATTTTGGACTAGTAAAATTAATTGTATTACTTTTTTTTTTCAATTCTCACAATAAAAATGCACTATAGTTCAATTTATCTAGCTTTGTTTAAAAATAATAATAAATAAGATTTAAATATTTTAATTATCAAAAATCATTTGACATATATTTTGATTAAGATAAAAAATTTCAAAATTACATAATTAATTATCAATTAAAAATTATTCGCATATTTTATTCTCTAACATATGAAAAGAGTTCTATTTTTTTTCACAATGACCACAATAATTAAATAAAATTAAAATTCATGGAGTGTCGTTTGCGTAACGTCTCTCCGAAGATTCATTCCACTTTGCGGAACTCCAGCTATCAGTCTCAAGTCTCAACGTCGTTTTCAGTTATTCACTCCTTTCAACTAAATTTTAAAAAATAATAAAAATAAACGGCGCGTAAACAATGCCCCACAAACTCGCTAGCTGTGATACCTGTCACGCACTTCTCCCAGTTCTCTCTTCTTCCTCTCAGTCTCAGGTTTCGCCCCAAATAGCCAAAAAGTGGCGAGTGTTTTTGTTCTCTCTAACCCCGCGAAGGTGTATCACCCCAGCTCCCTTCTTTTATTTTTTTCCCGTTAATTTTTTGATTGACTTTAATTTCCAGGACCAAGCAACGGTGTGACTAGTACGACAGTTATTCTCCTAAATCTTGCCTAGTCATTACACGACGACACTCGCAGTCGCAGCCCCACATACGGTGGCGAACCATAACGGTCATAAATCCGATCACATTTGCGGCTCTAATAGGGTCTTAGAAATTAATTTCAGCCATTCTTTTGCTCAAATTCCTCTGCACCTCCCCAGAATTCATCTCCCTCGTTATACCAAGCACGTTCTTCCCTGTTCTCTAAACCAAAATGGAATTGGCAGCGCTTTTAATTCAGTTCGGAATGGGTTTATTTGTTCAGAAATCAGACTTAGGGTTTTGATCGTAAATTCAAGGATGAGTTTCGATTTGGCTTACGATTGTATTATATTAATATTACTACAATGGTAGCTGCAGTTTCTATGGTGATAGACGCCAAAACCGCAAACCAGCGAAGTCCTCCTCTCAACCCAACAAGGCTTCCACTCTTACCCTCTGAATCCGACAATGCACTCGCTCCTCGCAGGCCCAAATCCCGACAAGTTACTTCTCGTTACAAGTCTTCTCCTTCTTCTTCTTCGTCTTCAATTTTAAGACGATGCCATTCGCCACTGGTGTCCAGAACGGTAAATCCAACGGCTATGATGACGCCAACGCCGTCGGCACCATCACTGACCAAGCGGTCACAGTCGGTGGAGAGGAGGCGACAAGCGACTCCTCGGCCTAATTCTTTGAATGTGGGAATCGGTAATGGTGGTGGCATTGATACGCCAGCTGCTCAGAAGATGCTTTTTACTTCGACGAGGAGTCTATCGGTTTCTTTTCAGGGTGAGTCTTATTCTATACAGGTTAGCAAAGCTAAACCGGCTGCGTCACCCTGTTTGAGGAAGAGTACGCCGGAGAGGAGGAAGGCCACAACGCTGGCGAGGGGAGGAAGTGGCAGTTCGGATCAGACGGAGAATTCAAGCCCGATGGATCAGCAGCGATGGACGGGAAGAATCCAGCAAGCGAATTGTTTGAGTAGAAGCGTGGACTGTACAGACGATAGAAAAAAAATGGGGAGATCCGGGGACGTGGTTAGGTCATTTCAAAATTTGATTGTAGATGCTCAAGCTTCTTTTGATGGTTCAGAAATGGGCAAAAGGGAGGTTAAGAAGGTTGCTAAAGTCGTAATAGAGAGGAATAAGGCCGGTGGATCTGATCTGCGGTCTTATTCCACTGCTTCTGATAACGAAAGTTTCTCTTCTGGAAGTAGTTCTTCAGGAGCTGAGGACTTCGGCGGTGGCAGAGTAGGACGGGGGCATCGAGGGTCTCGTGGAATTGTGGTGCCGCCTAGGTTCTGGCAAGAGGCTAACAATCGGTTGCAGTCCCAGACGGGCCCTGGCTCTCCATCATCTACGAATGCTGGAAATAAAGGAATGGCTGCTCCCAAGCTTCTCGCGCCAAAAAAGTCTCTGTTTGATTGTCCCATATCATCTCCCCGAGGAGTCATAAATAACCGGGGGCAAATGTCTCCTATTCGTGCTGCGGTTCGCCCTGCTTCACCAATTAAGCTAGCCCCGCAATCCACATTGTCCCCTTTGAGGAGGATAAGCCCGTCTCGAGTGAGAAATGGAGTGGCTGTTTGCCTGAATAATAGTTTGTGCAACGTACCTTCTATTTTAAGTTTTGCCGTAGATGTCCGAAGAGGAAAAATTGGGGAGAACCGGATTGCTGATGCACATTTAGTGAGACTCCTGTATAACAGGCTCCTGCAATGGCGTTTTGTGAATGCCAGAGTAGATGCCGCCCTCTCTGCACAGAGATTGAATGCTGAGGTATGGTTTTTGAAAAAATTTAACTTTGTATTTAAATGCTACTGAGCTCACTGATGGGCATCTTCACCATTTTGAAGCTATTCTGAGTTTCCTATTGGGTGTATCAGTATAGATATCAGTAGAAACATCATGGATAGACATTTGTGTCAATTCTAGTTTCACTTTAGTACCTGATTATTCACGCTACCTGCAATGTAAAGGCACACTCATACACTGGAAAGGGGGGGAGGGGAGAACAGAGGGAAGTAACTGCATATTCTAGTATAATACCTGCTAATTTTTTTGCTTTCCACATTTCTATGTTTGTTTAGTCGACTCAGTTATATTTTGCCTATATTCTTCTTTGTACCAGAAAAGCCTATATGATGCATGGTCAGCTACCTCTAAACTAAGAGAATCTGTTAGAGGCAAAAGGAAAGAGTTACAATCAATGAAGCAACATTTCAAGCTAATGTCCATCCTGAAGGAGCAAGTAAGATGCTACTAAAATCACTTGTGGAGTTTTGACTTTATTTGATTTGGCATGGGAAAATTCCTCAAGTAAATTTCATGTCATTTGTTGTTCTTTGGTCTTCAACTTATGATTTTTGTTTTCATCCTTAAATTCCTAAATTCCATTCTTCTGATCCCCAGCCCCCCTCAAAAAAAAAATCTGAAAGACTAGATTGTCATGACTCCTGTCATTCAATCCTTTGTTGGCCTCAGTTATATTCATCTACTCAGAAACATGAACCAACTGACCTAGTTCATTAGATTCCTTTTTTAATAAATTCCACTATACTCGACTCTTGTAGTCTTTTGCCATGTACATGTGGTTAAAATGTAATCTCCTTTTCTCTTTCCAATGACATAGAAATGTTTACATGAATGCCTGCTTGTGCATAGGGTGGCTATGGTGACATTGGTTTTCTGTTCAACTTACATCTTAATTATGTAGATGATGTATTTGGAAGATTGGGCTCTTTTGGATCGGGGATACTCTAGTTCACTTTCAGGAGCTATTGAAGCTTTAAAGGCTAGTACTCTCCGCCTTCCCATTGTTGGTGGGGCCAAGGTATTTTCATTTGGCTTCTTGTGTTGTTCTATTTCTTTCATGATTATAGTTATCAACATCTATTTCTTTCATGATTATAGTTAGCAACATGTTGATTTCTTATAAGCATACCTTGGGATTAATATGGGGAAAGCTCTCTGTATTTTGCTTCAGGCAGATGTGCTGAATGTGAAGGATGCTATTTGCTCAGCAGTGGATGTGATGCAGGCAATGGCATCCTCGATATGCTTACTGTTACCAAAGGTATACTTCTTTGTTTATTATGTTAGTCCCCTGCTGATTCTTTGGATGTTAGATTTCAATTATTGTTTGAATTTGTGATGGTACATATGTAGTGGTAATACAACTAAGATTTCTGTACACCATAAGTCTAGTCTTGCCAGGAGACTAGAAGATTGAAAGATCAGAACTTTCAATGGTTCATATATTACTGCATAGAAATAGTGAGTGTAAAGGACTGTAATTAGGGAATTAGGCATGATTTCGTCAATAACAGCACTTGTTTTCTTGCTTATTAATAGAACTTCCCATCCCGTACTTGATCCTTTCACTTAAAACACAAAAGTTAATTGTGCTGGCATATGTTGAGCAACTTTGAGAGAGAAAACTTAAAGTTGTTAGTTGTTAGCTAACGCCACATGCTGTGATACAAGTGGATGGTTTGAGTGCATAAATTAGCTTGCTAATTACATGCTTCAAATTTATTCTTCTTCCCTTCAATGATAATATCATCTCTCTTTATAAAATGATTAAATTATTTATACCCTTAGCATCACCAGAAGCCATGTTATTGCTGACTGCCCCCCATTTTTAGTATGCAAGCGTGCTAAAATCCATTTAGTTGGACATTCCAATCAATCTCTAATATTACTGAAAATTTACCAGTTTTGCACTTCTTCCTGAAGATTATAAGCTTCTTAAACTTCTAAATATGTATGTGTTATACCATTTCTAGATTGTGCAACTTTTTTCCTTAATTGTGAATTGGACTCCTTCTGCCTATCCACCCTACCTTTGTCTTTTTATCATCACTTCCATATATCAACTATTAAATCAGACATGTTCTGAAAGGAGAAAGCAGATTGTTTTTCTGTCAACCAGGTCCAAGAGTTTCCTACATTTGTATTTAAGTGTTAGAGATGGTGCTTACATATTTTATATGTATAACAGTTTAAGAAATATACTGTCGGATGTGCTTGTCACAACCTGTTTCAACTTAAACAAATGCTTCTGACATTGTTATTATGTAAATCCCACATTATTCCACAATCATTTTCAATGTGAATTCTTTTTTCTGTGATTATTGTTTTTCAATTTATATTTGGAATAGGAAACATTATAGGTGTCATGATAGAATAGTAAATGCAAAACTCTTGTTAGAGGCAGAATAGTGGGCATTGATCAGCCTTGCATCCTTTTCCATCTTGGGAGGCAAAAAAAAATAAAAAATTCAGTAATCAGATGAGATGATTATCGGATTTCTACAAATGTGCTCTCTGATGGAGTCCCCCATAGGTGAGCCAATAAAAATTTATGTGATACTCAAGGGATATGATTCTTTTCCCTTACAATCTAGTTTTTAAAAGTGGATTCCCCCGTTTTTTTAAATTTTCGACAATTGGTATCAGAGTTAAATTGACCTTCTCAAAAATGGTTATCTACAGTCGGTGTGAGCATGGTAGCTAGCGTGAGTGTCGCAAGATGCAACTATTGAAGATGTCAACTCTTCGAGGACCGTGCTATGATAGAGTCCCACATTAAAAAACCGATGAAAATTTATATGATACTTAAAGGGTGTGGTTCTTCCCCCTTACAAACGGGTTTGTAGGGGTGAGCTCCCCATGATTCCTTAGTTCTCCATCATGCTCCGTATTTCACCTAGTATTCGGTGTAATACACTAGCTATTAGGTTTGGGTGTAACACACTTCCCATTACTGACCACTGTTCGAATTACCCATATTTGTTGCAACCCCTACCCACATGTTTGGCTTTTCTGTTGATTCAAAAGGTGAGGACTGTAGAAAAATAGAACAGGGTAAAATGTGTCTCCTTTTATTTTCTTTTCTAGCAGTTTGAATTTTATATATTTATCCTTATGTGATACCTAGCATTACCTGTACTAGTGGCTATTGATCATGGTGTGATGCCATGAACCTGGGGAATTTTAATATGGACCCATTGTCATGTCCCAATGTCTGAAAGCACTTTGCATTTGATTGATAGGTTGGACAGATAAATTCGCTGGTGGTCGAGGTTACTAATTTAAGCGAAAAGGAGCGTGCTTTACTTGATGAGTGCAAAGATCTTTTGTCAATGATTGCAGCCATGCAGGTAAACTTTGTATATAGATATCAATTATAAAGCTTCAAATACTTCCGTTGATTTTCCTCAGATGATCATTAAGTGAAGAAGTCCAAGGACTTGTTACTCCTTTTCCCAATTATGTAGCCACAAACTAATTAGCGAAACCTTTTCATGAGCAGGTTACAGAAGGTAGCTTGAGAACACATATTTTACAATTGAAATGCACATCTGAAGCCCGATAGTGAAAGTAGTAACTAGCCCATAACAGTAGTTGTCTGATCTTCCCTACTTTTAATGCTAACATCATAACATAAAGGAGTTGAAAGCAAAGTAGTGCTTATTTTGATGGTTTGTATCATTTGCAAAGAGGGAAACATGGAAGGTGTATACAGCTCCTTTTCTTTTTCCTTTTCTTTTTTTTTGGTTTGGGGGTGTCTTTTTTCCTTTCATGTGCCTGATAATGTATATAAACTGTGTAACGCTTTATATTCAATGGAATTTTGTTTATTGGTTAGTTCATAAATTCTGTGGCTGTAACGTTGCATATCTGAGTCACTTATCATAGTTTTTCTTTTGAAGTGACTTTAAAATTTTGTCTTTCCATCTTTGGCAAACAGAACAGAATGAAGAGAACGAGAAGACTGAGACAGTTATTAAAGTATTAAATAATTTATGTATGAGTTTTAGAACAAGCAAAATACCCATTAGAGAAATCAACGGAAGAAAGAATAAGAGGATTTTATTATTTATATCCTAACGTCTAACAAAGGGCAATAAACTAATAATAGTTATAATTGTTGAGGGTAGATATATTGAATGCAAATACTATAGCATGTCATTGGCACATGGATGGATAGATAGATAGAAAGGAATAGACAGAGCGTGTGTGTTACGGGCAGCCGGTAACAGCAGCAGTATGTCTAGAGGTTGCCGTAGATGCCATCTCATAAGTTTGTGGGCACCAGCTGCCCCTTAACATCAAAACATCCACACAAATCAATTTTGATATTAGTAACATGGAATGGAGGAAAAGGACGTTTTACATTTTTACACGATGCAGGATAAGAAGAAAAGGCTGCAAAAAATATCACCTGGCATTGGAAATATTAATATATTGTATTCATTCAGTGTGATATGATACGATGCCAGAGAAGCTATTGGGCTGTGCTTTTATCTTTCAGCCTTTGTGGTGACACTGTACTCCTCTCATCCCAGCACGTTATCTCTTATCTTTTTTTTCTTTCTTATTGCCTAACAAACAACTACGACACCGTCTTTAGAAAGAACATGATTCAGAGAACCTGGACACTCGTGGCGGTTGGAAATGTAGTTGGATTATTATAACTATAAGGCCATTAGCTGAACTTAATTCAGCTAACGGAAAAGGAGGAATTCGGGGTCAAAGTCAAATGCATCATCGCACAACCTCTTCGTATTTAATTTAATGTTGCCGTGAACAACTGAACAAATTATTTAACCCCCTGTATGCAGGTATTTTACTAAATAGAACGGCAATTACCAGTTCCATTCCTTGGGTTGGTTAGTGAGGCACTCGGTTTTGTGGGGTCCAGTATGACAATTTTGAATTTTTCATCGTATGTAGAGGCAGCTGTGATTGGTGTTGGGGACGTGCGGCGGGGGTCATTTAAGGTTGTTTCTAGATATTGTACATGTATTTTCATTTTGAGATTTTAAAATGTAGAGTATCATTACACCGAAAAATTCATAAAATAAGAAAGTAAAATCTTCTCGTGGAAGCGCAAACTGTGTAACGCGTAAACGTGTATAATCCAGAGGACGTGTGTGTCGGTCAAGTTATACTAAATGTACCAAAACATAAACTTCAAGTGTGAACAAGGATGGGCGTTTAATAAACTCTGGTCCTTGACACGCAAAGGATAGAGTTGAAACTCGGAAGTGTAATAAGAATATGATTCATTGTACGAGAATTGACAAGAAATTGGCCTAAAATTGGCACCTGCTTTCCCAATTGCCAACCATAGACGATCGGTACTGCGCAATTCCGGGAACACTTGTACCCTCCTTGTTCATGTTTATCATCACTCCGGATCAAATATCAATGCCGTAAACCAATTGGGAGCGTAGGTTGAAAAGGTTAAGTAAAGACACGTAATTAACCATTTTCAAACCCTTTTCGTACACATTTAAGACGTATCCATTCCTTCTATATACTTTGGCATCTAGCAATCTTTAATGACGCGGCACGTTACTACTAATAGAAAATTAACAGCCACGTTGTCGTCCTCATCAGTTCCGCACCACCATTACTGAAACCTTCGTCTTATTCTCTTCCATCCACAATGTACTTTTTTTTTTGAAAAATAATTTAATTTATTATTGATAAATAATTTTTTATTTATAAATAATATTTAAATCATAATATATAATAAAAATAAATTTAAAAAATATTATTTTTATTATTTATCATAATCTATAAAAAAAATTTACACAAAAAATTCACTAAATACCAACTTTTTTATTGCAACGTCTGCATTCAAATTGAATATTTTCTCTCTATTTTTTTTTTTTTGGGGGTGGGCGCGGAGGAGGGAAAAACCGCAGGTAGCGTGCACTTTTTGCTAACAGTAAAAACCGTCAAAACGTACGTAGACATAAAACATGCGAAATGGTTTCAACTGGCACTGCCATGGGTATTTGCCCACCGTTCACCCCGCCACGGCTGTTTCCATCACAGCAAACAACAAACTTGAATTGCAATTTTAATAAAATTAATAAATTGAATTGCCACAGTCACAAAGTACACAATCTAACTCGGCGAATAGGTTCCATGTACTGTATGTACACAAACAAATAGATCCCAAAATGTCAAAATAATTGAAAAAAAAAAACTTAAGAATTTGATTAATTTTGATCTAACCTTATAATGAACTAATTCTAAAAAAAAAAATAAAAAAATCCAGCTGATTCAGTGGTCTTGAGGGATTTCCATTTTGGGTGGTATCAGAAGGCGCGGTTTTTTGCCTGGCAAAGGGCTCTCGACCTCGTCGTCCCCGGACACGAAGAACTTGGGTGAAAACTCCGGAAAAGCGGGAAGGTTCAGATCGAAGTCTCTGTGGGTGTGGCTGATGGTATGGGTGGAGCCAACCCCCTCGGAGGCGGTGATAGCGCTGCTGCCCCCGCCAGAGGCACCCGCACCGCCCTCGTAGTGGCAGCGCTTGTGTCCGCCCAAGGCCTGTCCTGAGGGAAAGGACTTGTGGCAGATGGAACACTCGTGGGTTTTACCCCCACCGTTGGATGCAGTGGTGGTGGTGTTTGCAGAAGTACTGGTGACGGCCGAGGAGGTGGGTTGATCTTCCCCGGCGAGCTTCCGGTGACTCGCCTTGTGTCCTCCGAGAGCTTGGTAAGAGGAGAAAGCTTTGTTGCAGACAGAGCATTTGTAACTGAGTTTGGTTGGGGCAGTGGGATCTGGGGTGGATTGCCGCGCCGACTCAGATACAGCAGGGGGGCTATGGCGGTGTGAGGCAGTGGAGCCACCGCGAGCCAGCATGATAAGGCAGAGAGCGAGATACTCTTCCTCGGTGCAAGAAGGATGATCGAGACGGGGGCGCTTGGAACGCTTACGCTTAGTCCATGGCTCGAGGGAGTGGATGTTGGGGTCTTGGAAGGGGAAGGATGGGGTAGCGGTGGTAGGTGATTTGAGAGCTTCCATAGCCATTTGATCTGACCTCAAAGCTTGCTAGTATGTGAAAGTGAGAGACAGGGGGAAGCTTAGATGTTGGTTTGAGTTGAATTGGTTGAGTTGGAGCCAGAGTGAGGGGGGTTTATAAGAAGGTCCAGAATTAGATGGAAGCTGCGTGACAAGTGGTGAGAAAAGTAAGCGCGGACTGCGCAAGTTATTAGAATTGTTTAATTTAATTAATAAATAAAAGGGTAGAGAGAGATAGAGTGGAGGCGGAGTGGAAGTAGAACTTTCTTGGAGGCACTAAGTCGGTCAAAGAAAGTGTCACTATGGTTGGGCGGGGTTGGGAAACTGGGAGTGAGAGAAGTGAGTGAGGGCCAATTGAAGTCTGAATGAGGCAAAGACCGGTTCTGAGTCAAAACACAAAGGATAAGAGAACGCGGTGAAGAGACTTGGTCCACGGCAGGCGGGCCCGGGGGGCTGCATCTTAATCCGAGTATTGTTCGGCAAAGTTGAAAAGTGAGGGAGGGATGAGTCATTCGGATTCATGTACCTGATCAAAAATTTGGAATTGGAAATAAAAACACCTCCCTCTCCCTCTCCCTCTCCCTCATTCAATATATGCGAGGCGAGAGGAGCCAACGAACCCCCCCGGATCATATGCTGTCTGTATCAATCACCCTGCAGTGGGGGTATTTTGTTTTCATTCTTATGCATTCGACCAACTGGATTCCATTTTTACTCTCACTAATTCTGTTTGAGAATTTACGACATTAGCACCACTATTTTGATCTTTATTTTTTATATTTATTACACAAACAATATCAATAAAAATCGTAAATATTTTTTAAATTTTATTTAATAAAAATAATTTATAAATTAATTAAAAATTTATAAATTATATATTATTTCAAATAAGATATAATTTATAATTTTTAACTAATTTAAATTATTTAAATAAATTTATTTATTAAATATTTTTAATTTAATTAAATAAATTATAAATTAATTTATTAAACTTATCAAATACACTTTTAATAATCAAATTATTTATTTTTACTTTATCATGATTTACCATTCATGCCTCTCTTTTAACAACTAATAATATCTCTCTCCCTCTCTCTCTCTTTATATTTCATATATAAAATGCAATCTTTTATTTGTATCCAGGTTTCTTAGCCTCAATTTGTTTTGATGGAAGATAAAAAAAATTAATTTTTTATTTTTTAAAAAATAGATCTACAGCCAAAAAAAAAAAAATCCTGTTCGTTTTATTATAATTTTTTTCATGAAAAATTCGTCTTTTGTTTAGTTTATATGAAAAGAAATATATATGATAAATAGTAGATGGTAGTGGGAAATTAAAGTATTGCTTGGTTATGCAATGATAATTATAAGTTGAGGTGATTAGATCCAAGTTTAATACATTTTTAAAGTTTTTACATGAGACTAAATAGAAATGTTCGGGTCTAATTATAGGCTTAAGTCTAACTTTTATTTTCAAATTTTTTATCTAAGTTAAAACTCAATCAACGAAATGGGTTCCTTCCATTTTTTTAATAAAACTTTTCTTTGAAAATTAAAAGAAAAACAAACAAAAATTTATGCCAGCATTTTTTATAATTTGTTAGGAGTTTTATTTCTTTTTATTTTTTTAATGTATATGCATTCTATCATATTTTTTAATTAAGAATATTTCATAAATTTTAATAAAAATTTACAGTGATACTTATAAATAAATTGTATATCAAACATTTATAAAAGCTAATAAAAATAAGAATCAAATTTAAATTTTACAAGTTTTGTGTGTCTACAGACATTATTAAATTGAATGAAGTAACTTGAGAAATTTAATAATCAACTAAATTACCGGGCACTTAAAATAAATAGATGTCACTTGCAAAAATACAGTTTCAAACTCAGATGGTTAACGTAAAAGTAAAAAGAAAAAAAAATAAAAAAGATATAAAAATAAATTTGTAGTTTTCCAAATAGAATTTAAAATATGAAATAAAAATAAATTTTTATTTTTCCAAATATAATTTAAAATATTATATTATTTTTTTACTTCGGACGCCATAAAGTATATAAGTTGAATAATTAGCAGTCCAGTATTTGACGAAAAATTGTGAAAATTAAAATTTCTTAAAATAAAGTGGGTGGCCAATAATCAATTTTGCTTACACGCAAGAAGCAACCAAAGCCTAGGCCAGTTCAATTTTGTTGTTCCTACAATAAATATAATTTATATTAACAGCTTTTGAATATTAGTTATGCTGATATAAATAATGACGTGGGAAAACGCAAGAGAGAGAGAGAGAGAGGGAGGGGAAGTTGGGTCGTAAAAGTAATAAAATTTCTAAACGAAGTGAGAAAATTGGGAGGGGAGAAGTTCAAATTTGGCAGGAGTAGTTGTAACATCTGTCACACGTGCATGCATCTTGGCTGGGGAAGGGGGGAAGAAGGTGAATATTAATTGCGGTGGGCTTTCTTGAAAGGGAACTTGGAAAGCTAGCTAGGCGAAGCATCCAAACACGGACAGACATAAACCACACGTGCATTTTACATTTTCCTTTCTCGCTCCCTTCCTTATAAATAAATCATATAAATAAACGAAATGCGACACGGACTCTTTTTTTGAGACACGCGTGTCATGACGTCAAACTTAATTTAAACCCCCTACAGTAATTCTGTGAACTATAATTCTAAATTAATTAATTACTTGCGTTTTTTATTAGATGAGGTTGGCAAACTCGACGAGGCCCCGCAGCCAGAACAGAATGCCGACTGCGGAATATTATTCTTGGTGACCAAGGAAAGGATTAAAACATGTGATTCCTTTAGCGGGAGACGGCTGCCACATTGACAGAACAAAGAAAGTAAGATGGTTGATGCTGATGTGTAAATTGGGAGATTATGAATTTATTTATTTTGTTTTTATTTTTATTTTTTTAAAAATTATTTTATAAAATAAAAAAAATTGTTTAATAAACAGTATTAAAAATATATTATTTTTTATTTTTTTATATTATAAAAATAAAATAATTTTCATTTGTTTTTATTTTTTATTTTAAAAATAATTTATTTTTAAAACAATAACAAAAATAATTATTAAATTAGTTTTTAATTTTAAAAATAATTAAAAATAAAAAATAATTTTTAAAATTAAAAAACAAACAGGCTGTATGATTTTTCGAATACCGTTCCAGAAAAGCCCATGTGACTTATTATTGACGTTTCAAGATACAGATCCAATGGCCATTCAAACTTTCCAGATTCCACCTCTCACTTTTTGTTTTTTTAGTTTCAAAAAATTAGACTGTAATCAAATATAGTTGCCTGAATTTTGTGCTCATTTTTGTGACATGATCAAAGACAAATGAAAGAGTAAACATTGTAATTATGGCCCGAAACGATACTCCCAAAATTTGATACATATATTTTTTTTTATTAAAAATAAATAATATGATATAAAATATATTTGATATAATTTTTTTAAAAAATTAAATAAGTGAAAATAGAAAATTATAAAACCAACGGTGATATTTTTGTAATATTAAAAAAATTAAAATAATCTCATAATTATTAAAAATTAAACTAAAAATACCTACGTGGCTTGAAAATAAAGATGAAAAAACTTTTAATTTTATAACACAAATGCATTTTTTTAAACAAATAAAAAAAATTTAAAAATAAAATATGAAAATATTTTCAAAAAACCAAACATACATAGAATGTGTTTGACAAGTCCAATAAGTTAACTTATAGCGTATTTGTCTAGTTTATAAATTTGTTTGACCAAATTAGAAGTGTTTGATAAATGAACTTATTTAAGTAACTTATAGCGTTTTATCATACGATACTTTGAGTAGCTTATAGCTATTAACTTATAGTTTTTATAATTTTATTCCTTTTTTATCCTTATTATTTTATTCAAATTCCAACACTATTATACTTATGACACTTGACGCAATTTATTGATCTTCAAGTTTTTTGTGTGCACTTTTCTTCTACTAATCAAGCGACACTTTTTAAAACTGAGTGAATTTATATTCTTATAATACTGATGAAAAATAATCACAGAGTAAAAATTTAAACTAACAAATTATATTCTTATATTTTTTGGGATTACATAATAAAATATAATTATTAACAAAAAATAATAAATTTTATATAAATACCTACTTTTATGTCATTTTACACTTATCAACTAATTGAATAGCTAATTTTATCAAAAACTTCTAATTTAATAAATTAATTTAACAGCTTTCAGCTAACTTATCAGTTATTTTTGTCAAACATAACCATATTTTATTACTTTCTCTTACTTTTTGCGTAAATAGCAAATTACGTTGCTTTTGCTCCGTCTTATGGTGAAATTTATTCATAATTTAGTTTACAATATAAGTAGTTTCATTTATAATTTTAAAATATTTTTTATTAATTGTATACAAAATATTATAATAATAATAATTACATTCATAACAAAACAAAATTATTATTTTAACAGAGACAGGGGATTTCATTTCATTGATTTTTTTTTTTTAAAAAAGAAGATCCCCTCATATATATTAAAAAAGAATTTGATGAAATTCTAAAAAGCATAATCAATTTTATAATACATCACCGCATGAATTAAAAAACAGTTCATTAGTGAAAAAACAACTTTTTCTAAAAGAAGTAGATAACACGCATTTCAATATTTTTACTTTATAAGTTATAATTGTATTAGGCAGTGAAATTCAGAGATTATATTATATGTTTTAAAAGAAGTATAGTAATCGTCCAATATATTTGTTTCATATTAATTCACTTATCTTCAAAAAAAAAAAAATTTTCCCTGTTTTTCTTCAAGTTTTGTTATAATTATAAGAAATTTTATAAATAATATTAATTATTTATATTTCTTTTACAAATATTCGGATAACACGTCTTTTTGGGAATTCTCCATTCTCCTTTCTAAATTGTAGTTGGCATGAACCAGACCATTACCATCACCAACCCATGGACGGGAAAGAGATGGACGGAAGCGAGACGTAAAGCATAGAAGAAAAGGCATGAACTGCGAAGCGAGTGTGGACTTTGGAGACCCCTGGCTCGACCAAAATACCCTTCCTATAGTACAACAATTTTCAATTTTTATTTGTATTTTCTTTAATTAAGGAAATACCTTTTTTTTATCATATATTACATTAACAAAAATAAAAATAAAAATAAAAATAAAAAATTATATTCGTATACATTGTATCACTAATTGTATCACTAAAATCCTCTGAGAATTATGATGGAAATAGCGTCACTTCTTGTTTGTCAGTAGTCCTTGTAAACTCGGGTTCAAATTTGGAAGATGGTTCGATTTTAAAATAGGATAATTTCTGTGCCGCTTGAGACAATGGACAATTCAGGAAATGTCCTTGATTACGACTTTATGGCCCAAGTTGGTATGTAATAGTAAATAATAATTTGAGAAAGGGAGAAGACTGCAAAGACTAGTAAACACTCTTGTTAAAAAGCTGCAAATTGCAAGTGATCCTCCATGTAGGTCATGTTATAATATATATGTAACTCATAACGATTTCAAGAGATGCAATCAGCGTCTATCGTGCGCTCGTCGAATTCATTGTTTCGGTCTTTTACAGGCACACTCCCCTCTTCTCTTAGATTCCAACCTCTGTTTCGACGGATCAAATTGTCTTCACTCTTACCCAGGACTCGTTTGCAAACTTATCGATCTGCCCTTGCGACTCTGCGTTCCTCTAGTAATTTCTCCTCGTTCGGTATGCTATGTGCCAACCCTACAAATTACTTTCAATACTGTCTTCGCCGATTCTCTGTAATTTTCTGAAATCTATAATCTAATCTTCAATAACTAGTATTCTTCTCTTTCTCAAAAAGTGAAACGGGGAATATATGGTATCGTTGGTTTGTCGTGACATCTTTTTTAACGTCGTTGGTGACCACACCAACCCCCCACTTTCCTTTTTTTTTTTTTTTTGTCCCGGCCCTTTATATCATCGATCCACTCGTCCTTCATTCTCTCTGACTGATTGTTGTTGAGCAGCTGGTGACTCTGCACAAGTTCCAGAAATGGCTTCGAAGAATGACCAGGACCCTCGAATAGCAAGGATTTCCTCTGCAATTCGTGTAATCCCCAACTTTCCTAAGCCAGGTTGTTTTTTTTTTATAACAATAATCTCTTGTTTTCTGTACGAAGTATTTTGTTGCATTTTACCTTTATGAGATTATTAATTTCGGGTTAGAAGACGAATATACTTTTTGGGTTTTATATCTCTACTATATTTATTTTGTCAGGGATAATGTTTCAAGATATAACCACCTTGCTTCTTGATACAAAGGCTTTCAAAGACACGATTGATATGTTTGTAGAGAGATATGGAGATAAAAATATTTCTGTTGTGGCAGGTATTTTCTCATTTTTGTATTCACAA
Source organism: Gleditsia sinensis (assembly GCA_037074535.1). NCBI lineage: Eukaryota > Viridiplantae > Streptophyta > Magnoliopsida > Fabales > Fabaceae > Gleditsia > Gleditsia sinensis. The sequence continues at coordinate 2,652,422 of CM073472.1, forward strand.
ATTAATGTTTAATTGCTTTTGTTACAATGCGAGTTTACTTTATTTGGATATGTTGTTCTGTTTCTTACTTGTCGTAATCCCCGACCTCAGATGAAACAAAAATGAAGTTCCTTACTCTCGTCCAGATTGAAGATTGCTCTAAAGAATACATAAATATTTTTTATAATGACTTCTGATTCAAACTCTTTTATATGTGTATACATCGCCACGTCCTTCCATTTCTTGGAGGCCTTTTTCAGTTAAAAATCAGGTGCATTGGAGTCCACCTGATTTAAGTAGAAGGAAAAGAAGAAACTATGTAAAAGTCTTTTGGTATTAGAAGAACGAAGATCCCCCCTACCACTTTCAGTTAACCATTTCCAGTCTGCAATTAGTGATCATTGACAGTGGTTCATTGTTAAGACAGCCATTGATATGGACACAACACAGCAAAATCTATAGTTTCAAAGTGCTATTTGAAGTGCAGAGCTGTTTTTTACGACTTGTTTTTTGAAGTTTCTATGTGTTGGCATAAGTCATTAATTCATTATCCTTTTTTCCTTTCTTTTGATGTGTTTTGATACAATGATGATGGTATACACTGGAAGTATACCAAATTCAGGCACCTGTTCAACTGAAATTTGCATTGAATCAGTAGTCTGTTCATGGCAGTAGCTCAATTCCATGCCAATTGGCAATTGGGAACTTTTTTTTGCTTCCGACATCAGAAGATAGTTGAAACAGAATCACTCATCAATCCCCACGTGTCATTAGAAATTAAGATGGATTTGTCTTTCATTTATTAAGATTGTTTTCAAATCTGCTGGAAATAAGATATTTTGTGTCTAATGACTGCATCAATGACATAATGCAGGCATCGAAGCAAGAGGCTTTATATTTGGCCCTCCCATTGCATTAGCTATTGGGGCAAAATTTGTCCCCATGAGAAAACCCAATAAATTGCCAGGTATTTATTATGCACTTTTCTCTTGATTAGCAAATAATTCTTAACTGGTTATATTTTACCTGTTGTAAAATGGTACATGGTTTTCTAAACAAGCTGATAGTAAGTTGTATCAATATTTATATAAAATGCCAAATGTCCTTATTTTTGAATATTTTTCAATAATATTATCAGATCCTGGCAAACTTAAGCAATGATGTATTTGAAATTTTGAAGAGCTTAGTCTTTGCTGATTCATATATTAGTTCTTATTCCATTTTGCTATTTTGTTCTTGATATCCTATGTCTGTATGATGTTGAAAGCATCCTCATGCTAGAGGTTACTTTCTCACTTTACTCCATGAAAGCTTCTGCAGGACCTTCTATATATACTTTCAGTTTTCCCTCTAGTAACAGAATTTAGGACATAAATGCTTGAAGGATGAGCAATTTCAAAGGAAGAAAATCATGAGAAAGAGAAAGATACACGGAGAACTTCGATTCTTTTACTACATGGATCCCATGTTTATGAAAAAATTGTTAACCTGAAGATCGCTTCTTGCAATTGAATTTACGTTTTAAAAAATAAATTGAGGCATAAAAAATTGTGTGGAGTTTGAGTGACTTCAACACAAGTATGTAAACATAGAACTTCAAAAGTCTTTTTGTTTTCTAATTTGTTAAATTTAACCGCATGGACTGAGTGCTTGCCTCAAATTAACACTCATAGGTGTTTGGAATGGCTAAATACCTAAGAGGGGGCGAATTAAGTGATTCAAAATTTTAAACCTAAATTTTATTGAAGATACTTAACTTTGAAAACCTTTTAGAAGCTAAGATGATCATAACCCAGCCAATGCAAAACTTAGAAACTAAAAATAGAGCAACCAACATGTATTTTCAAGTGAGGTAAGAAAAAACAAGATAATATGCAATAAACCTATAGGAGAAGGGTTGAGAGAAAATCAAACACAAATTTATCTTGGTTCAGCTTGAATTCAAATCTACATCTAGTCTCTTCAGTCTCAACTTGATATTTTTAGCTATATCCACAAGTTTATCAAAGAACACTTGTGAGCCTCTAGTGTCAAAGGTAGTTCTTCCTTTACAAGGATTTTACAATCTCAAACTTTAAGAGACCTTGACTGTGAATTATCAAATCAAGAATAGATGAAGAAGGATTTAAAACAGTAGCAACTCTGTCACAAGAGTGATTTTACTAATTGAAGTTCAGCTAGAAGGATTAAGGATCAAATGATTAGCAAAACATTTAGAGTTGTTATTTGATGAACAATAGCTCAAAGAACTCTTCTATTTATAGATTTTTAGTCAAGATAGCGGTTGGAAAAGGTTTGCTGCTGAAAGAGTGTGAAAATAGCCATTGAAGAAGCTGCAAGCCTTTTCTGCACAGCCAACAGGTGATTGTCAGTAGCAACAAGTGATGGCTGTAATTTGACCTACATTTCAAAAGTCAATGGCTAACAGTCGATTGTTCTAGCTCGACAGTCAACTATTGGCCATGGGTCGGGTTATTTGCAAACTGCCCAAGAACTTGAGATTGCTGCTCTTTCAAAAATTAATTTTTAGCAAATATTCAACTCTTTTTGACCAACACTTTATCAAAGACAACTCCTTAGGCTTTTTAAATAATTTTCATGTAAAATATGAGGTTTCTAACTTCCTTAACAACAATTTCTAAGGTACCTAAAGAGAATTGATCTTGAAGTCTTGAAGGTTCTTTAACTTGATATATTTTCTGAAAAATCTTTTTTTTTCTAAGGTACCTAAAGAGAATTGATCTTGAAGTTCTTGAAGGTTCTTTAACTTGATATATTTTCTGAAAAATCTTTTTATTTGTTTGTTGTCATCAAAACTTTAAATAAACATTAATGGGGTCAACAATAGGGTGAGCCACACAAATATTCTCTTCTGCTATTTTCTCTTCTTTAAAATACACCTTAATGTGTTCAATCTATACAGTTGAGGAAATTTAAAATAGTTGGTATCATTTTGCCAGGTGGAATTATACAGTCTTCTCGTCCCCCTCCATTTTCTGCGACCATAGTATTGGTTATTGTTATTTATGGTTTTAGATCATTGAATCTCTATTTTGTTTAGAGTCTTCTAAGTTCTGTACTACTTCATTGTGCTAACTTCCATTTGTTGAATGCATTTGAGGATTCTGTGATGGATAAGATCTTTGATTTGTTAGATGCTTGTCTTTTGGTTCTATTTTCAGGGGAGGTTATCTCAGAAGAGTACTCTTTGGAGTATGGAACTGACATAATGGAGATGCATGTAGGGGCTGTTCAGCCAGGGGAACGAGCCTTAGTCATAGATGATCTTATTGCCACAGGAGGAACTTTATGTGCTGCAATCAAGCTACTTGGTAGTAAATCAAAGCCTAAAGTTTCCTTACGCTACAAATGCTTGTTATTAACTCATCAACATAGATGTGTTAGGAGAAATTATATCTCAGATTTGTTCAGCTATGCTTAAGTGGGTCCTACCCTAATTATCTCACTTCCATCTTTGGTTTCATATGATGGGACCTATTTCTTTTTAAGATCGAGTGATTTTTATCTCAAAATGATAAGTTGAAGTTGTTAAGCTGAGCAAAATTATTGGTACCTCACCTCATGAACCATAAAGGAGATCATCCTATAAGTAATCCATCAAAAAAGGAAAGATCGGTAATAGAACATCTATGATGTAGCATAAGCATGGAGACAATTGGGAACATTGCTCTGGGTACTGAACCTAGTATTATCCTTTGATATACTACGATATGCTTACATTACAAGTGTCTATTTTTACTGGAAGTATGTTTTCTCATTTTGGATTTTTATTACTTAACATTTGGGTTTGATACACTGTTATTGTTCTGTGTTATTCTCTTTGTTGCAGAACGTGTTGGGGTGGATGTGGTTGAGTGTGCCTGCGTGATTGAGTTAGAGGGGTTGAAGGTATGCCCATACAAATGCAAATGCAGTTACTCTTACCATGGCTAGTTGTTCAGCTTAATATATATTTTCCACACAAATTAGTATGGTTAACCCAGTCCCCTTTTCTTTATCTTCTTTCCTTGCCATTACCACTGTAACATGTTGTGGGGGAAATTTATGTGCAGCTAAGTTTTGTGTTTGGCAGAGATTAGAGAGGTATCTAAAATTGATCAAATGGTCTGCTCAGCGATTTCCTTTTTTTTTTTTTGGAGTGAATTAATGATTTGATCCCTAAAATATACCAATCTCAATGTGGACCTTTATTTTCAATCATTCTCCACATAGTGTTTTACTTATTCATTCTTTTTCAATTTGGTCCTTTCATCAACGAAAATCATGCATTCTTAGTCAAGTTACTGACATAGTCTTTTTTTCTAACATATCAATTAACGGATGTGTAGATTTTGTTCAACTATGTCAATTATTTAGCTAGAGAGACGTTATTCAAGTTAAGGTAATAACTCAGTTGATGAAGAATTAATAAGTGAAGTACTAAATTGAGAGGGAGTTAATAACTAAGAGAAATCAAGCACTATGAAGCATTAAAGTAAGAAGTGAAAACTGAAGTATGTCATTGAGATTTTGGAAGTTTTGAGAGACATTAGTCCCTTCCATACCATAGAATATACTTGCTTACATTTTTGCAAAGCTAGCTGAAGGCTCAAAGAAAATTATATTAACACTTCTGTAATGGTTATTGGCATTTTGATTTTCTAGTGCTTTTATGCCACAGAATTGCACTTATGGTTCTTAATGTGCATCCATGAAATTCTGCTTTTGAAGAAAGGTCATAACTGCTGCATAATTTTTTTTGTGTGTGTGTGGCTGGGATACCATTGTAATAGGATCTCAACTTTATTTACCGTAACTGCCTTGCAAATTGTTAAGTGGATGACGTAACTTTCGCTGTAGGGTAGGGAATTCTCTTGATTGAAAATTCGTTGTCATAATTATAAACTATTTTCCCTGTGCCTGATTTCAGGGACGAGAAAGGTTGGGGGATAAGCCTCTATTTGTGTTGGTTAACGCAGCTTGAATTCATTCAGTGTTTTGGTGATTGTACTTTAAGTTATTAAAGGATCGCGTGGGTTTCTTAATTGCTTAAGAGCTTTGAGGCTGCATATGTTTCCTTGATATTGAAATAAACGACTTGTTTCTGGTTTGGCAGCCGAAGCAACTGCTAGTTAGGTTCATTGAAACGAGTTTGAGTTGAATGAATATTGGCACATGTAAGGCATGTTCGACTTTCAGTTTTTGCTGTTACTGGTGGAGGATGTATTGATTATTTAGTGTTGAATATCAGGGTATCAGTATTCTAATTTTTTATTGTGTGTTGAATGGGGAAACTACCCTCGGGCCTCACAACGAAGCTAAAAAACAAAAACAAAAAAAAGTGCTGTAAAATTTGTTTTTGCTATTATTACCTTTCAGAGGATAGGGTCAAATTTACTATAATGTTATATTTTAGAACCCTTTGTAGTTTGTACCATTGACCTTTATATTTGTACCAGGACAACTCCAAATCTCCGTGTTGGCAGTATTGCCGCCGTGTCTTTTGATCCATCACCTACAACATTACAACATATTTTGGGTGTGTGCGCGTGTTTTAAAGGTTGACTTAAAAATTAAGCTACGTAGTTAAACAAGGTAAAATATCATATGGGCGAATAAGCCTTCGTTTATAATAAATTGTGATAATGTTTTTATTGGCTGTTACGTTGCCTGTATCTTGTTTGTTATTTTACAAATCTTATCCTGCTGTCTTAATGAATATTAAAATTGGATTTTTTTTTAAATAGATTCCCTTGTGCTGAGCCATCTAAGAATTATTAATACTCTTTAGGAACTTTTATGTTACTAGTTTTTCCCCCTACTTAGCTCATTTTTGTGATGTGAAATTAGGGTAAACTTAGATGATTCTTGAATATTTAATTTTCCTTTTTCGGAAGTCTAGATCTCATGATGTTTTATAATTGTGAAATATGATTGTCAAAATTCACTTGTAGTTGGCATTAAAGCTTTAAATTCGTGGTTAACTATGCTTTTTCTAACCTTACTCCTATGTTATCAATCTACCGCCAGTGCTGACATAATAAATTAACCGAGCAGCACAGTTTTTTTTTTCTTTGCCGAAGAGCTTTGCTTTCTCATTTTTGAAATTCATTTAATCTCTCTCTCTCTTGGATAAATAAATTCTCATGTCTCGTCTTTTTGGGTAGACAATTTTTCATTGGTTAACCAAGGAATCATGTATGGACTTCAGAGTGAGCAGAGTGGGGAGTTGTAATTGGTCCCTTTCCTATTTTTCTTTTCAAGACTCCAAGACATAATTTATGTCCAATACCTTAAAATATAGTCTTCAGACATTAGAAATACATTATATTATCATGTATCCCACAGCAATTATGTGTCTCTATAATAATGGCCTCATGCGACTCTTTGTATCACAGCTTCTACACAACAAATTAAGACGCGTTTTCTATTAGATATTAATCTCTAATTAACTTTATATTTTCCTCCTCCTCTTACAAGACAATATTCAATCATCACGTTATAATCCTCCTGTTATGTTGTTAGAATCTGTCATTGATTTTATAATTTCCCGCTCTGAGGAGATAATATTGATTATTCATATTATAATGCGTTACTGATTGCCACTTTTCAAGGATTGATCAGAGTTGTCTCACTAAGATTACTACTATAATTATGATTTATGAGTTTTAAATTATCACCTATGTGGATTAATTAATCCGCTAAATTTTTTTATTCAACGTTCCAATAAAATATATTTAAGAATTTTAGAAGACAGGTGACCTGCCAATTAAACATAAAGGCGAATAAAATTCGAAAATAATTGTTTCATTTATTTTTTTTCTTTTCTTTCAGATAAAATGGAACACAAATAATAATTAATTGTCGGTAAACTTCAGCATAAAACCTTCATTTGTGGTGATGAGAGATAAATCCACTTACATTATAATCTCCCATCTATTTCGCATTTTATTCTTGAAAATGTACATTGAATTATTTTTTTATCTGAATTAATTGTAATTTATTTATAAGTCGTTAATTAATAACTAATAATATTTCTAACTTTGAATTCAACGATTAAAAAATCAGATTAATTGTTAATTATAAGTCGTTAATTACCTTTGTGAACACCGAAAGGTTGCAATCCTTGCCGAGGGGGATTGGCTCTTTGAACTTTTGTAGATGAACCTCAACAACACATCGTGGAAGCAGGGGAGAGGCCAGGGCAGATTAACCATATTATCAAAACGGAATAAAACCAGATTTTTAGGGTCTCCAATCTCTATGTACTCTTTAGTTTTTAGATTTTATTCTCTGGACTTTATTTATTTATTTCATCCCTTAAACGTTTGGGATTAGAAGGTTTCTTTAAGTCATTTCGGAAGGTCGTGCGATGGCCGGTGCAATATCCAAAAGAACAGACCTTGAAGAACTTTCTTCGAAGACGAATGGTATAAAAAATGGGGAAAAAATAGTCCATTTCCGACGCGTGGAAGGGAATTTCGCGCCAGGATAGGCGGAATCTAAGGATAGCTAACGTGACTGTTTTGAATGTGTTCAGTGGCTTTGTTCAGGTTATCTATTGGATTACTGAGAATTTTGAGACAATGGATTAACCTTAACCAAAGATATCACAGCTGGGTTCTTGGCTCTGTCGTAGATATTGTCCTGCTGGCTCCTGATGCATATATGCTGTCTCATTTTACTGCTACCAACCAACTATTTACAGGTTTGACTTTGTACTGGTACGAGGAAAATTACCAGCCTGCGATGTCAATGCCGTTTGGAGGAGTACCTTGTTGCTGTCAATGAATTTGGAAGAAATGGGCAAGAGCAGAAAAGAAAGGACCATTTTTCTATTTTTTTTTTTTTTGATCGAGCACACGGAATATTTCAATATACTTCTTTCTGCTCTCCATAATTTTAACTCATACATTCCATAAACAGCAAACTCAAAACCTATTTCATTCAATAACAACTTTGTATTGTTAAGCTAATGTGCATGTTAGAGTGCTGGGATCATGAAGTTTCCAACGCTTTTACCTTCCTCCGCTAGCTAAAAGTAATTGACCCCCATGCACGTTTAAGTTGTATTGATGAGAGCATTTGTGGATCTTCTAGGCATAAATACACGATAATCCATTAGTGTAGATATGCCAGTACCCTAATGAAAGCCTAGATGATATGATCTCTGAGATATTACAGCAGAATGACTTGAACACGGTTTACTTAGATAAGCCTGTAGTTTGGACAGCATTATATGCTTGGGATCCTCAAATGATTGAATGAATTGTGCATTGATCCTACTCCTTATTCTTCTTACAGCATATTCTTTTGCTAGTATCTACCGTGGGAGTTCAAGCAAAAAGGGGGAGCTTGTTAGGCTGAGGAAACAAAGAGCGACCTCCACGGTGGCTATGTCGGGCTTTCAATTACTTTAAAGAATGTCAGACGCATCTTCACGATGTGGCCGCCCATGGCTGCATTGTTTTTGAGCCAACAGAATTCTTTCTGTTTATTATATAGAAGGGAGACTCCCACGTTCTGGCAATATAAAAAACGCGCATGCTCGAGTTCTCTTTAGCTCTAGGTCTAACTATTCGCCTATCAACCACTAATTAAGAGACTTATTAATCACAGTTAGTCACCTCTCAATGATTACTCTTAGACCTCCGTTTTCCTTTGATGACGGTTTTTAAAAGTCTAAGGTGTTTAAAGGCCATTGAAGCATTTTATTATTTTAATTTATCATGACATGAACTTGGGTACCCTGAGTTGTCTTTTGCCTGGTATTGGGCCCGCATTGGACTCCAAAGTTTAGTTACAGAGAACTAGGACCTACCCAGGACAATGATTGTGAATTAAAAATAATATTCACAATTGAAGTCAATCCTTATACCAACAATGTTTCTTGGCAATGGGTATAAATGTGTCTCTAGCTTTTGCTGATGGAAAGCATCCTTCAACTTCTCTTCGCAGTGGTATCAAACCACAAAAGAATAGCCATAATTTTCCTTAGGCTTCTAACTAAACAGAAAAGAATGGAACCACTTGGATCCTTCCCTGATGGAGAAACGGGTTGCTTCCATGGAACGGTTGCCACAGAAGAGCATGATTACTCTCCCCAGTTTCTTGGTCAAAACTCACTTCTGCTTGGGGAACATGATGGAATGATTATTGGAATAGAACCTACATTTTACTCTGCTCCTGAAGCTGAGGAGAATGAGAGTATGTTTTATACTTTAGATGCTTTCAACTCAAATTTGCAGTATATTTCTCAGGAAGGTAGTTTCAGTAGTAGTTTTAGCGGCGATACTTTCTTCATTGCCAATCCGGGTTATACAAACTACTGTGTCAGTGATCGTGATCATGCACTAGTAAATGATGCCTGCATGTCCATGAATGTTTGCACGATGGATGAGAAAAACACTGGCTCTTTTGTCCCATCACTTAGTGACGTTTTAATGAAAGAGACTGTTAGCTTCAATGAAGATGGGAGTAAAGACAGATTGGAGAATTCTAATCAAATTCAGGCAGAATCCACTGTTTTTCCAGCCAAACAGTTGCATCTCAAAAGGAAGTTTGATGTGCCAGAACTGGAGGCTCTGGCAAAAGATGAAATAAACATAAACTCGTCTGAGAATCAGAAGAAGAAACCTCGTGTTTCAAAAGATGTAAGTTTTGTATTCTGATCATACATAACTCTATTTAGTCAATAGTAGCGGTGGAAGTCTGTAGGAGTTTCTGACTGTTGTTTCCAAATTCAGGCGCAAAATTGTAAGAAGAATGCACGGCCAAAGAAGAATCAGAAAGTTGCCGTAAATGGTTACGAGGCAGAAGAGAGTAATACAGGATTTGATGGACATTGCTCTAGCAGTTACAGCTTAGAGGACGATAGTGCTTCTCAGGAAAATAGTGGAGGAGCTAGTTCGGGGTCTAAATCTCCGGTGGCTCACAACTTAAATGGGAAGACTAGAGCCAGTAGGGGATCAGCAACAGATCCCCAGAGCCTTTATGCAAGGGTAATTTCCTTCTTTCATTATGTGATAAGATAGTAGTATACTATACTCTGTATATAATAATCAATCTCTCTGAATCTTGCAGAAAAGAAGAGAGAGAATAAACGAGCGACTGAGAATCCTACAGAATCTTGTCCCCAACGGAACAAAGGTAATAATTTACTCGCGTTCATTCTTTTTCTTTTCAAGTGGGGAAGGTAGTTGGGTGAGGCATTTGCCAAATGAATTGGAAGCACTAAATAAATTCCCGAATGGTGATTCAGGTTGATATAAGCACAATGCTTGAAGAGGCAGTCCAGTACGTGAAATTTTTGCAGCTCCAAATCAAGGTAATATGAGAAATAAATTGCAGAAAATTGACAAATTAAATATATCGACAATTAAAATTGACTCTCGTCATTTATTTTCTTTCTTGCAGCTTTTAAGCTCTGATGATATGTGGATGTACGCTCCAATTGCTTATAATGGAATCGACATTGGACTGAATCTCAGCACCTCAATGAGCTTGTGAATTAGAGACCGGTGGATGCGTTGTTTTACTGTCATAACACAGTTCGTTCTGATTCGACTCTTTTAGGAAACAAGAAAAGAAAACGATATATACTGTTTACGATATGTTTTAAGAAAAATATCTGGTCTACCACTCAATAAATTTTTATCTATTAATAAATTATAATACGTAATAAAAATAATAATTTTTAAAATTATTTTTATTATTTATTAATAAATAAAAAATTATTTACTATTAGTATATCAAATATCAACTCTTTGTTGTAATTTATTTTATGCATGAAGAGAATTCTCTCGTCACGTGCCGTGTGCTTCTTATTTATGTGACACGTTACCATTAATTCAGCCTTGGACCGCCATTAATTCAAAGAATATCCTCCTAGTGAGTGCTCGTTAGACGTCTGAAAATAAATTCATGAACATCATAGTTAAGACTTGATCTGTGAATCTAATCGAGATCCTAAAGTGACTGGACCGTTTGTATGAGTGGAGGAAGATAAGAAAACGTAAAAATAACAATGACAAGGAAATGTAAGGATATTGTTGGAAATTAGGCAGCCTATTAAATTTTTTTTTCACTAATTACGTTATTAGGCAGTCTATCGAATTTGTTTGGGCGAGAGGAGAGAGAATACGAGTAATGTATTCCACTTGAGAGCTCAGACTGTCCATGTTTTTTTTTTTTGGGTGTTTCGTCATATCAAAATGTTGAAGCAGAATCATGGTAGGCCCATGTATAGCAAGCCCAAAGAGAGAGAGAGAGAGAAAAAAAAAAAAAAAAGAGACAGTAGCCGCCGCCTTCGGATGAAATTTTGGATTGTGATGGGGGTCTAGAACAGGCACCTACACTCCAACACCGCTTCAAGCTGATTGTGTTTTCTGTTTACTGGGGGAATTTTCCACGTCGGCTACTTTGCCATCTAATTCAAAGCATCAGCTACTCGTATTCTTTGCTGAGTTGTGGAATTCTTGTGTATCATTCGTCTTCGTCCATCCTTTCGGATAGGATGTCGAATCGATATGGTCAGGGCAGGCAGGACAGTAACAAGGGTTTCGTCAAAGGACAGAAGAAATTTGTGCCCAAAAATCCGAATTCAAATCCTACTGGATCAAACCCAACTCTCTCAACCTCCTTCAGACAATCGATTTCATTGAAACAATCGGATGGCCATACTGGGAACACTGGGTCCAATTCAGCATCGACGGGTAGGATTCAAATGGGCGAGAATGGAGAATGGGTGTCAAACAGAGCCCAGGGTGGGAATTTCGTAAACTACTTGCCACAAGACGAGGCAGTGGCTGCTGGGCTTGGCGCCGAGGAAGGAGGATTGGATCCCATGGAATCTCAGAGAGTTGTGGATCTTTTGAATAGAGAGTTGTCTCGTTTGCTCAAGTTGAAACCCAGGGATTTTTGGAGAGAAGGTACTAAACTGTAGTTATTGTTTTCATTGATGTATTTTGTTGATTCTGGACATGCCCAGTGGTACCAAGTTATTCTTAATTATCATATGTATTTATTTAATCCTTGAATATGTACGAAGATATTCGAGAAAGTAAAAATGCTGAAGCAACAACTGTTCCCACTGGGTGGGGAAGAAAGTAAAATGCAAAAGAAAAAAAAAAGAATGCATTCCATGAGAGATATCACAGTGGCAAAAGAGGCAAAATATTGAATAGTAAGCTTTTTTTTTTCTTTGGCGGGGGCAGGGGGGGGGGGTGAGAGGAACACAATCTACATTCAACTAGACTGTGGCATTAGGCTGAATCTTCTAATCGAGTACTTGTACAGTATGTCATGTGTTATTGTCAAGAATTATGAATTAAATAGTGTTGTTTGTTATCTAATTAGAGACACAAGTTGATTGTTTTCCCTTTATTACAGTTACTGGAAGAGCATTGAAGGAGAAATTTGACCTTCTATTAGATTAAAATTAATTTGAATTTTTAGTTTTTATTCATCATGTAATCTGTGTAGTTATTTGTTTCACTAATAGTATCTTGAATAGCAAAGATTTTATCTTATCAAGGGATACATTATTTATAGTGGCCAATATTATTCATTAATTTTGGGGCCGGGAGCCTCCCTAAAGTCTGTCACAAATGTTCTATATCTAAATTGCTTGTTAAGCTTGTATTTCATCAATCAACTCTCAACTGTTATGTTATTTTTATAATATTTGCAGTGGCTACTGACACCTCCTTGCATGAGTTTCTGGACAGCTTCTTACAATTTAGGAGCAGATGGTATGATTTCCCACATCGTGGGGCCCAAGGAATTGTTGCTGGGGTTATTGTTGGAGAGCTTGATTTAAGCAGGCGCGTTTTTATGGTATTGTATCGCATGTAAGTTTCTCTTAAGTTGGATCGTGATTTAGGTTATCTTTTCTTGGATTTTTGTAAATTTCATCTTTCCACTGTTCTTATCATCATTAACATATGTCTTGTAGTTCTTCCAATAAAGATCCAGGAGCTCAGGTTGCTGATAGCCTCAGTCTGAGAGACCATGGAGGTGGGTTCTTTCTCATCTTTTCCCTATTTTGTTGCATTTTTAGCCTCTTGGACTCTCTCTTTTCTTATTTTACAATATAGTTTTGTTCTCCTAGTTGTATCTCTTTTCTTTTCTCTCTAATAATTTCTTCATTTATCAGAAAATAAAAAATTTATTACTTAATAGTGTAAGGGTTTGATGTATATGCATTTATCAGATTTGGTATGGTAATTACCATACAGCTTCATATTGGACTAATATGTGGGCATGATAAAGTTTCTTCATATAGGCATAGATTGGAGCTTCTTTCTTTTTCTTTTTTTTGTTTCTATTTTTCATATTACTTTGAATTTACAATTCTGATATAGTATGAATAGTTTCAACTGAAACTAATTTTTTGTTCATGTTCTATAAATTTTATGGATATATCAGAAGTCATTGACATGTGTAGTTGATAAAACTTGTCAGTCACAGCAAATCGTGGTAATTGATTCTTAAAAATGTGTATGGGATATTGCTTACTTAACTAGTCATTTCTAAGTTTAATTATTTAAAACTTAGTAATATATGTATATATGTATTGATTAGGAGAATTATTTCCAGAATTGGGTTCCTGTTGGGCATTATTTTGTATTGTTTCCATGTCGCTGTTGTTCACTATCTGCCTGTAGTTCTTTTGCAGGAGAAAAAGTTGCTTGACTTGCCAAAGTTGTTAGATATATGTGCCATCTACAGTCATGAAAATCAAGAGTTGACTAAATTGATGGTAAGAATTTTGTAATAATAGTGGTTTCATAAATTAGTATCCCTTTTATTTAGTATGTATTAAGAATCACCCTTATATGCTATAGGTTCCATTGGTTTTAACAGTTAACTTCTACTATGAAGCTTTTTCTAGGAAGTGAATTTTTGTTGTTGAAAATATTCCATGTACAGATTAGAAATAAAGTTTTTATAGGAACACTTTCAAGCCATTTTGGTGCCATCAGTTGTTATTAGTTAGTCTATGGCTTAGCGAATAAGATGGGGACATATCTTCTGACCCTTGGTAGGAGGGCTAGGAACAGATCAAGAAAATATGGCTGCTCATACATGGAAGCATGTTTTGCGGACACATAGCATCTGGAATGATGACATAGCTATAACAGACGTGAAATTATTGTAAATTTAGGAGGTAGAGCAGAAATGGGAACACAAGATTTTGTAAAAATGGGTTAACGTTCTTAATTTTTTTGTTGATATTATTATGACTCACATTTCTAAAAATCAAGATTCCTAAAAGTAGAAATACATCACTGTCATACCATTTTAATTACGCTTATAGCATCTGAATTCTAAGAGTTTAAAAGTTTTAATTGTAAATAATATAAGCATATCTTGGATGTGTCAGATCTAGTGTTATGTTTCTGTTTCTATGAAGTGCTGTTCAAGTTATATGCTACCCTGAAGTGTTTCGGTGTGAGTTAGACTATAAAGAGACAATGAATACTTTGTCAAGGTAGGTGAGCTGCCATTGGTGGGACTTTCTTGGTGGTAATTTTCGGTGATGTCCAAATGATTGCCCACCTTCCAGAAATCAGCATTTTCCATGTAGAAGAGAATTATTTTCTGCCACCTCAAATTGTCATATTCTGTTTTCTGGATAGACCTAGAGATTGGCCATTTGCTGTGTATTGATCTGACACTGAATTTTTAACCATGATTATCATGCAGTTATTATAATCATAATATCATATAAATATAGCATTTACTATTTGGCTTCCACTTGTCATTCTCTTTCTTTATAAAATATGACATCAGGTATTTTGAGAAAAAAAAAAATCCTTAAGTTGGTACAAAGCATTGCATTGAATTGCTTGTTAAAATTTTCTCTTTCATGGTAGGATTTAAATGTCAAGTGGAATATGGATAAAGTGGTTATCATTACGGTGATTCGTAGAAAGCTGTAACAACTAATCACTTAGACAACAAGTTACATCCTTTTTCACCTTTTTTTTTCTCTGTCACTAATTGTCTGAATGTGAGTTTGTCCCATCAATGCCTTTTTATTTGATTGGCACCAAGTTTTTGGGCTCACTTGGGTAGAAGCTTCTTATGGTGGTCTGGTCACTCTGTTGGTCCAGAAAACATAGGAGGTGACATTCATTTCTGTTTGCATTACACTCAATGAACACCTTTTTTTGTGTGCAGTTATCTCAATCTAAGTGATGTAGGCTGTGTAGTATCTACAGTACTTCCTTTCATACCTTTAACTTGCCATGCTTACTTTTCTTTCTTCCTCTCTCATATGTAGTTGCATCTTTCAGGTCAGAAATGCTTTCAATGCTCAGCCTTGGATCCATGATAGTCTCACAGCAGTACTATCACATTTTCTTGGAATTGTCCGCACATTGCATGAACGTTGCAGTTCTTCATTGGAGGTACTCCCCTTAGTGAATTGACAAGGTCAAAAAATGATGAATTTTTATACTTTCTTTAGTTTGTTCTTGCCATTGCGAGTATATATTTCGTCATAAGTCTTATATTATTAGGTAAATTATAAATTTAATTATGGTGTTCTAACTGTTTGGTGCTGTAAGCCCTATGAAAGGTCACTTGACAGACATCTTCTTAGTATTGTAAATAAATCTCTTTTTTTCGGTGTAGCTGCTGTTACCCCACCTAGTGAAAAAATGTTTAGTTGTTATTGTAGCAGCTATTAATTTAATATTGGTTGCTGTGTATTGTTAAAGAAATGGATTTTGCCTGTGCATATTTGTGACCTTGAAAATAAATAGGCAAACTATAGAAAAACATGGAACATCGACCATGTTATTTTATTTGCTGTTAGAGAAATAGTGGTTCTTATTTATCTATGCTATCTCATAGAGTTTGTCCCCTTTCTCATTATTTAAATTGACATTTTTGCCACATAAGGTCAAGTATAGGCAAGTTGCAAATGCTTGTATGTTGCATTCTTTCGAGGCTGATCTTTGGGGTACAGAATACTTGTAATTTCAAAAAGTAGAATTAGTTATTGCAATGTAAACTGAGCTGGATGTACGTACTATGGGTGTGTTTGGTTACTGTTGTAAAAATGCTGTTTAAAAATTTTTTTTGGGCAATGGTGCATTCTCTTTAATTTTTATTTTTAAATACAATTTTCAAAAATCTTGTTTTAAAAATAGAAAACTAAAAGCAACTTTACCATATTTTCAAAAAAAACACCTGTTTTCAGAATGGCATTGTTGTAAATATATGAATTCATTGATGGCATTTTAGTACTCTGCCATGGCTGACTGGTGCATTGTCTTTAATTTTTATTTTTCCCTTTCCTAGTGAAGGGTGATAATGGCTTGAATTATTATAACCGGACTGCATAACTGTACCCATTTGGAATTCAAGGTAGGACAATGGGTCCAAAGCTGGCTTGCCCATCCTCTGGAAGCTTATGTTAACCCACAACCATCAAAATGACTCGAATCACTTACCACAAGTGCTGACCCCCGCATGAAGCCTAAGGTTGGCTGAAAGTCCTTGAGACAGTGGTATTTTGCATAGATGTTGGGATATCTGTAATTTTCTTGTCCTCAGTAAGGGGCTTGTGTGTGCTTGGGTCAATCCCTTGCTTCAGAAGCTTCTTCTTTAGACATGAATTCTGGAAGTTCTTAATCTCATCATCTGTTCTTCCTGGTAACTGTGCTGCAATTTGAGCCCACCTGAAATTCAAATGATCAAATTAGTTCAAAACTCTGTTGGTACCCATTTTTATACAAATCTGTTTGATCAACTCATATTCTTAGTTATGGCCAAGAACTTCATGAAGATTGATTTTAAGATCCTTCCCCTGTTGTGAGAACATCCCTCTCTTCAAGTCAGGCCTCAAATAATTAATCCATCTCAATCTGCAACTCTTTCCACGTCTTTGAAGCTCTGCAATTCAAAACACAGTTTAGCCTCTCTCTCCCACCTTTCGATTTATTTTTTTTAAAAACAATTCTTCCGAACACCTTTTTTGTTTTTTAATTTTTAAAATTGTTAGTCAAACAAATCATTTAAACAAGATTTTTTTTTTAATTCTTCAAAACTGTTTTCAGAAACTATTTCACAGAACTGTTTTGAAAAATAATAAAACAAAAACAGAATCAAGCAGGCCCTATATTTTCTTATGAGTGTAACCCCTTTTTTTTTACCCCAAACGTTGACATTTTCAAATACTAATATAGAAAAATAAACTTAATAATCATAAAAATTAAATAAAAATGCTTTATGTACTAGACTTTGGGACAGACGCAAACCTCCTCACTTACTCAAAAAAGGGGGGGGGGGGAGAGGGAGCAGAAGAGACAGGATATAAGTTTTCATGACTATGGTCAGCAATGGTTCAAAGGTTTGTTGCATGATAGTTGTATTGAGGGGATATTATGTGAACAATGCACATAATACTGTTTTAATATTATATGTGCCTAGTGGTGTAACTGAGCGGAGTTCAAACAAGTATTACTGTTTATAATTTGTTTGTTTAATCTTATTTGACTTCAAGTGCAAACCAAACGTCAATTAGGATGTTTGAACTTGGTTTGTTTTAAGTTTGGTGTTGCTTGAGTTTGATTTGAGCTTGCTTGATTGTATACCAATATTTTTTAATAACTTTAAAATAGCTAATGCCTTAAAAATTGATTTGCAAAAAACACCAACCATTCTCAATAATTAAGTTTTCAATATTGTTTTGTGCTCAATGTACTAAGCATTCCAAATATTATAGAAGTTAGCAAAACATTAGCAACACCTGTAAAATTATCACTTATTTACTTTTGACAAAGTGTAAAAAAAGAGATTTAACAAAATTTATTATAATACAATATTAATAAGAGTGGGTATCCTTGAATTTTGTGTGTGTGTGTGTGTGTGTGTGTGTATGAAGTTACTGATGTTATCAATAGGTACATTGCCAAATATGGAAGTAACAAACAATCCTAATGAGCAATAAACAAGCTATTCATGAATGTACATAAACAAGTTTATCTAGTACAATAATGCTCAAGTGTCTCTTTTAGAAGGTCATTCACAATTTTTTGAACTCATGATAGAAAGTTGATCTGAACAACAATTACATAGATTAAAAAATATTGTTGAATTTTATTTTTTGGGATTATATACAGGTCTTATTTTCTTCTGGAACACCTGATGATGGCAGTGCCACTTGGCTTCAAGCTGATCTTCTTGAGGTGAGTTACATCATATTCTGGAAGCTATCTCTTTTTTTACCCCCTTTAATATGAACATGTTTATTAGAAAAAATGACAAGGGAGCAAACCCAAATACAAAAAGGCACAATATATGAGGGGAAAAAGAAGATTTGAACACACTAGGAGTCTTCTCTTCAGCTTTTTAGTTGGGATTTTTTGTAGAATAACCACCTATATCTTTCCAGCCTGTTACACAATTATATGGCTGGCACTAGTTTCCAACCATCTGTTTAACTTCCTTCTATGTGAAGTAACCCCAACCCCAGCAAAGCTTAGAAACAGCCGCAGATATAATGTGGTTAACCCTGAACAGTATACCAGCATAATTCTAGAAAACCTTATATGCATTGCAGCTGACGAGTAGATTACTAATATCTTCATTTTCTCACATATACATTTCCATACTCTTCTCAGATTCTTCATAGATATTATCTTATCCTTAACTACTTCCTGTGCATACTAAAAAGGCAATTTAAAGTGGAGTTTTGCTGTGTCAACTGGCTTTCTGGGGGAATTTATATAGTTCCTCCCTCTAGTTTATAAAAGCATGTTGAAGGAAGAGAACTTATTTAATTATCATTTAGTTCACTCGCCATGCAAAATGCTCAGCCTTTGCTTATCTGGTTCTTTAGCTTTTCTGAAGCATAAGATCGATGCAATTTGTTTTCGTGATAGGTGATGGACTTTATAAATGATGCAATTGTTTCAATGGATGCCTTTGTTAGCGCATATGAACCAGCAGCTATATTTTTTTCTTGCCCAGTTGAAATGAGGTATCTTTTACGGTTGAAATGATTGGAATTTTATGTGTAACGCTGAATGGAACAATTTCCATGCTAAGAATCTGTTGTTACAGTGGAGTTGGTTGTTGGAGATTGATGATGCTAGTGCATTATGTTCAATTTTTCTAAATGATGTCTATTTCATATTCTCGGTGAAGCAATTTCAATATCTCTTGCCAAACCTTATATTTTGAGCATTGATAATGTGAAAGTTTTCCAGGTAAAGCTTGATGTCTACTGATTTGCATTCTTACAGTTATGGGAATGAGGAACTGCTAAGCGTCCTTGCCAGATTGCATGACTCACTACTTTCATCCTTGCAAAAGGGCTTCCATACCATTTTTGCTGACAGACAAAATGAAAGTGTGTCTAACATCATTGTAAGTTTGAAGATGTTACGGATGAGATTGGTGAAGTTTGGTTGGCAATTATTGCACTTTTGCTATCTCAGTGATGAGGTGTTCAGAGATAGCTTCCCTCTTCCAGCCACCATAAAAATGTTTCCTGCCAACGTAGAGGACCCAGTTATCCGAGCAGATATTCTGGTTCAAACTTTTAGAGAGATCAATGCAGTTTCACTATCATTCCAGGAAAGCCAGCAGAAGGAAACATTTCTTCAACATGTTAAAAAGAATTACAATATATTGAGCAAGGTTCAGAGCTTACGAGATAATGGTAAATGATCTTACATGTACACAAGTTTCACTTGCATAAGTTTCATGGTAGGAATTGCAAGAGTGGATTTTGTTAAAATGCTTGATCCAGAAAAGTCGTTAGGGTGGCTTAAAATTTTTTTTTCTCTTTTAGGTGTAGGATGGAAGTTGGTCACTCTGATCCATCAAAGTTAAATTATATCTCACATCAATTGTTAGCATGTTTTTCTGTCAATCACGGATGATGGCATAGCACATAGCACATCCTTAGTCCTGTTATTTTCTGATTTAGTTGCTCTCATTCAGGATGGATATTCCTTGATGATGATCAGTTTCAGTATATATCTGGGATTATGAATTCTCTGAAAGAGATTTATAAGGAGCCACATTCTGCATTTACCCCTGTGAGGAGCAAAACATTGCAGGTGGATGAAGATGCTGCAATCATAGAGTCCAAAATCAGTCAAATAAGGGACCTGTTCCCTGATTATGGTAAAGGGTTTTTAGCTGCATGCCTTGAAGTCTATGACCACAATCCAGAAGAGGTTATTCAAAGGATTTTAGAGGGAACCCTCCATGAAGATCTGCAATGCTTGGACACATCGCTAGATATAGCGCCACTAGCCCAGTCTACCACTTTGGACAGGAAAGATAAAGGAAAAGGTAAAATAATTGACTCTGTGTCAATATCGTTGAATAATGCAGCAGCTGTTGGCGGGAAGCAACAGACAGGGGGGCAACTGATTTCATCCTCCACATCACTTGGAAAATTTGTGAGGAAATCTAAAGCTGACTCTCTTGATCTCAGTATTCTGGATAAAAAGGATGAAAAAGATACATTCAGAACTGCTGTTCCAGTTTCACAATATGACTATGAAGATGAATATGATGACTCTTTCGATGACTTGGGTCTTAGTGTAGCTGACTCTGGAGTAGGGGAAAATGAAGTATTGGGGGATACATTGAAAATGAAGTCAGGGAAATCGTGGGCAACTGAGACTGGAAACACTGCTCAAAATGCCCCTAGTTCAAAATGGGGGTCCAGGAAAAAGCCACAGTACTATGTCAAGGATGGTAAGAATTACAGCTACAAAGTGGCAGGTGCGATAGCAGTTGCAAATTCAGATGAAGCTTCACTAGTTTCTCTAGCTCAGGAGGAATTAATATATGGTCTTGGACGTGGTGGCAACTTACCTATTGGCGCAGTAAAGAAGTTGTCAGATTCCTACAAGGATGACAACGACCAATTCCAAGTTTCTGAAGCAGAAGGGAGAGAGATTTTGGGCAATCCTGGAGGCAGGGGAAAGAAGGAAGGGGGAAAATCAGTTAGTCCTCATGTGCAACAGGAGAAAAAATCTGATATCTCTGAGGTGGAAGGAAAAGGGAATATTTCGATTTCCAGAGGGAGAGGAAGGAGGGGAGGAGGACGGAGCAACCATTACAGGAAGGACCGAGCCATGAAGAAGCATTTCTCTGGGTTGAGTGGTTATTAGAAATATAAGCGAGTCTTCATATACATCTTCCTTGGCAGGATACCATACTTCTGCGAAATGTTGGGTTCGTGCTTGTGTCTACAATTAGGTGCAGATCGTCTTGTTACTGACATCTCTGCATACATCAGAGCGATTTAAACCTACAACTACGGATGGGGGCAGTGGCTTTCTTGTAATTATACTTTCGGGGGGCTTTTTTATTATGGTCAAAGGATTAGAGGGATCCAAGCATATTGATAATTGTCTTAAATGGGCAATCAACCCTAGAAATGCTAGAGAGGTAAGTATGGAATCTTTTTTTTTTTTTTGGGTCAATATGATGGCATTGAGTATTGAATTTAAAGTTTTCTGTAAATTGCATTACTTGATTATAAGTGTTTGGTGCACTATCGTGCTTTTTGATATCTCATATAAGCGTGTGGTTGATAAACTTAGTATTGTGTAAGCTATAAGGAGGTACCATTTTTTGTGGTACATCGTACTAATTAAAAATTATGAAAATTTCTTATTCTTAAAATTTTAGCAAATTTGAAATTATTAAAATTTTATTTTCTTTACTCTTATAAAATATTAATAGTATCTATTTCATCATAATTTTTAATTATTAAACTAGACATGAAAATTTTGAATACTATATCTTCTACATTGCTATTCTATATCAATATTTTAAGATGTCAAAAAAATGTATAACATTACACCAAACAGTTCCTTATTGATTCATAGTACGATGAAAATTTATTTTTATTCACATTTTATATCCATTTCGTTGAATAATACTCGTAATATAATTTTGTATTTAAAAATATACAAATTAATATGGAGCTATCTTAATAAAATAGAAAAATATTTATGTAAAGCTATATTTATAAAAGAAATTTACAGAATATTTAATATTTGTTATTAGGTCATAGCTAATAGCTTGTATTTGCTTCTCGGTGAATCAAATGAAGTTGTTATCTCTTAACGGGAAATCCATATTTTGTTTAATTCCATGTTAGAATTATATGTCGGTGATTGTAGTAAACTTTTCCTCCTCAAGTTTTCACCACAACGGAAGAAGATGCCTTTCTTGTTTTTTATTTCGCAAAGCTCACTCGTTTGGGCTTAAGAGAAAAGCCCACAAGAGCCCATTACGCCATGAAGAAAGAGTCCTGCCGGTGCCACGTAAGGCGAACTGAAGAGGGCATAAGCATAGAAATAACTAAACCGAGAGTTGTATTTTAAGTGAAGTCAATGGATTTGTTTTGCCGCTTCCTGCGGGCAGACGCAGCCGCGATTTCTCCTTCTTCTCACGGCACGGCGTGCAGATAATGTTGCAGACAAAATTCCGAAGCTGTTTTTTCTTTTTACAACAAAACCATCCCTCTTGTAATCTCCGATGAACTCCGGCAACAACACCAACGTCGTCGTCAGGTTCCCTCCGATTTCTTCGTCAATGGATCACAAAATTTGGAGCAGATTGCCTACTGAACTCCTCGACCGCATACTCTCTTTCCTCCCTCTCAAAACCTTCTTGAATCTGAGATCCACTTGCAAGGCCTTCAAGTCTCTCGTTTTCTCTCCCTCCTTTATTGCCAAACACTCTTCATCTTCTTCACCCTTCTCTTCGTTTCTCTTGCTATCCCATGCCCAATTTCGCCGTCACTTTCCTCTCTACGACTGTGTGCTTGGCACTTGGCGCAACATCTCTCTCTCCTATTCCGATTTTTTTCAAGGGTCAGCGTCCTCTGCTCTGGTCTCCTCTTCTGGTGGCCTCATCTGTTTGTCTGATTCCAGCTCTTATTCCTTGCTTGTTTGCAACCTCTTGGCCAAATCCTCCAGAAAGATCGAATTTCCCACTTATGCTTTTCATTGGGATCATCTTACTTTTGTCTCTACTGCAATTGGGTACAAAATATTCATGCTCTGTTCTAAGTCAACCTCAAGCAGTGCCTTCGTTTATGATTCAAATGCACTTTCTTGGCAACGATTTGACGGTTTTGATCTGATTCTCAGCGACAACTATCACCAGCAGGGTGTTTTCTATAGCGGAGGTTTGTACTTTACGACCCCAGAACCATTTTCAGTGGTACGCTTTGATTTGGATAGTGGCAAATGGGAGAGACCCAATAGTTTGCTGCCCGGCCAGCTCTCGTTTGTTCGACTGATGGGTGACGGAGACGGTAAGTTATATTTGCTTGGTGGTATAGGAAGCAACGGAATCTCAAGGAGCCTAAAATTATGGGAAATGGATGAATCAGGGAATTGGGTGGAAGTAGAAACCTTGCCAGATATTATGTGCCGAAAATTTGTCTCTGTTTGTTACCATCGTTATGAGCACATTTATTGCTTTTGGCATCATGGAATGATCTGCATTTGCTGCTATACATGGCCAGAGATCTTATATTACAAGGTTTCAAGGAAGACTTGGCATTGGCTTCCCATGTGCCCCTCTTTGCCTGAGAAATGGAGCTGTGGTTTCAAGTGGTTTTCTTTCGTTCCCAATTTATATGCTTTAGTCTGAGTGTTTTTCTTTTTCTTTTTTCTTTTGCCATTTTAGTCTGAGTTATTTCTCTTTTAAGTTACGCGTGTCATGAATTGATTCTGTTATTTTAAGATGTAGGTTGTGCTTATGTGATGTGAAGTGCGTGAATTTTGGAATTGAATTTTGTTCGTCTACCTAATCAGGGAAAATTCCACCTGCCCGGGCTTTATTTCTTTTGCGTGCGTAATTTGTACAAACAGGCTAGCAGACATTCCACAGAAAGATTAATATTCTTTCGTTGCAGAACCTTGTGTTTGAAAAAGAAAACCATCTCTGCCGTCGAATATTAATGGTGGGTTTGCCGTCTTCTTCGTGTTAAAACTCTTTTTGATCAATAATGGAATTGTCTTTATGAATACTGACAACAAAACGACTTCAGAATTAACAGGGATGAAATTCCAATCACTAACATCTGGATAACCTCAAATTCAAATCGATGACAGACATGTTGACCGAGTAAAATTTGAAATTTGTTTTCTCGATACAAAAAATCACAAATCATATTGACTATTCTTTATGGTCAAATTTTAGCTCCTCTAGGCATATTATATATCTAAAAGATCTCAACTCTTCCTATGGATTATGGGTAACCCGATAGCTCCTGCTGATATATATTCCTTACCAAATTCTTTGAATTCTGACCCTCAGAGATAATAATTTATTTGTGTCGGGACTGTTAGGTATATACAATTCATCAAAATTGTTTAATTAAAATTTATATTATCATATTATTAATTTTTTATTTTAAATAATTTTATACTATTTTAAATAACTTTGCATAATGATATAATTTTTAAAAATTTATTAAATAAATTTTATAAATTACTTAAAGTTTTTATTTTATTTATATTTTAATTTAAAATATAATTAATTTATATTTTAATTTTAAAATAATAAATACATAAAAAAAATTTAAATATTATTTTAAATAATAATATTTTAATATAAAATTTTAAGTAAAAATTTTTTTTTAATATAAATTTTAAAATAATAAATATATAAATAAAATTTTTAAAATAATATAAATTTATTTTTAATAATATTAAATAAAAATAATAAAAATATATAATAAAAATTTATTATTTTTATTTAAACACTATTATTTATAAAAACAGCATTTTATTTTTTTATCTATTTTTTGTGCCATCGTAATTTAAGTCCAGCACTCTTTAAGCAACTCCGCTGAAGTTAAACAATCTCGGTTGAAGTTGCTCAAAAGTACTCAAGAAAGCAGGTGACAACAACATTGCGAATCAGAATCTTCAGGTTACAACAACAACAACAATAATTAAGCTTTTTCTTACTTAAGTTACAACGTATGTTTGAAAATCAGAAGATGAAATTTGGGAAGTTCAGACAATAATTAGTAGGTCAGAAGTAAGGATATATAACTGATTACATTTTCTTTTCCAACTAGTTTTGAAAGGCACGTTGTCAATATCGTAAATCCATTCAGTGACAATACTTTCCAGCCTCAACATACAATCAATCAATTGAAAATAATTGGAAGCAAAAACATCAACATTCCATAACCATTTTAATTAAATTCAAGAAAAATGTGTGAATAGAACTCAGATATTATCCCTATCTATAAATCCGTAGAACTGTTTCAAGGCTTGAGAGAGAGTGCTAAACCAAACTTGGGACTTCTCTCCAAAGCCTGGGTTTCAAAGGCGCCAGAGATTGTCAAGAATGACTTGGGTGTAACCTCATTCAGCAATAGGGCCCCAAGATTACCGTGGTTGTTCAGCTTTGCCTTCACAACCGTCTGACGATTAATTACATATGAACATCCGACTGTCAACATGTTCTCGTTAGTAGAGAACCTTCTGCTAATCTCTCCTGCAACAGCTCCCCCATTCAAATGATCTAGATGGTGCAAGTACCACACCTTCAAGGAGTCTCCCTTGTCAGCGCTGCAAAAAGAGAAGAAACTGATTATATCTCAGAATAAAATTTACCATCCTTGATATCATACTGATTCATGCCCCCACAGAAATTGTAGAGTATATATCTTAAAATAATCAATACAAGGAATAATTCTTCTATTCTTACAACACATCTGAAAGTTCTTTAAGAAAATACTTCCCAGTAAGACCATGAGTTCCCTTCCAAGAATAGTCAGCTAATGTATATGATTGGCTTCATCCCATTTCATTCAATCAATCAAGAAGAAGATGCCTTACTTGTGCTAATTGAACATTAATGATTAAAAACACCTCAATTACTTACAGAATTACTGAAGCATTGGAACTAGGCTTTGTCAAACTCACACTGACACCAGCATTGTACTTTGCAAAGTTGCCTGTAGTAGTCAAGTAGCTGGTTTCTGCCCCAAACGCAATGCTGGGTGTGCCAATTGTTGCAGAAAAATCAATAGCGGGGGAGTGGTTTAGAACAACAGCAGTAGTGAAAGCCACGTGATCGTGAAGATACTGAATCTCCAACTGCAATAAAAGCATAATTGTAATTTATAAAACAGTGACAGATCTGTGACAAAATTTGCATCTCAAGACGATATCAGTACCTTGCTAGAGTTGTGATCGGGTAGTCTTATTGAAGCAACGGTTTTTGTTGAAGGCGCAATATCTGATGTAGTAAATGTTGTCAAGACCTGCCAAACAAAATCTTACTATTTAGCGAAGCAAAGAAAAGAAGTTAGATTTCAAAAATTATGAATTAGAATTTAGAATTTAGGAAGCTACCTTTGATTCAGTATCAACTTTGACATCAACTGTGCTGTTCTTGTACTTAAATTTTGCGGCCACATCCCCTGAAGACAGTCCTCCTCTCTTCACTAAAGTTGAGTTTAAGTCCTGAAGTTCGAGAGGTTAAAAATACTAAAACTCTTGATTAAAAAAAAATGAAATATGTGTGAGAGGAAAATGAAGATAAGTCACCCCTACCAAGGTCACTCAATAAGGCAATGTTAGGAAGAGCGAAATAAAATAAAATAAAAACATAAAATGAGTTCACACAAATCTAGTATCAAGTAATTTCAACCACCAGGCTTAATATTGACCAATATAATTTAAGAAGAAAGGACAACAGACAGAATGTAACTGATATATAATGTGTTTATATATACTAAGCAGATCAAGTGATGAAAGCTACCAAATTGTTGGAGCTGACTATTGTAGGAAGGGGTTAGAAAGCAAGTAATGCAATAGAAAACGAAAAATTACCATGTATATGTATATAGCGGTATAGAAATTAACAGAGGACAAAGCCACCAGTTTGGGAACGAGATGGGCAGTGAATTAATAACAAATTTAGAACCGCCCAGAAAAAAAGGTAGGAAATGAAGGAAACTTACCAGAAGAGTACCGCTGGAGGAGGTAATGGTGAATCTCTGGTCGGTGGTATAATCCTGGGTGAGGAGGTCTGCAAAGGCAAACAGATATGAGATACTGCCCGCAGAAACAGAAGCAGTGAGGGTGCATGTGACATACCTCTGGCTTTCTTGCCAATGTCCGAGAAGAGTCCAGGTCCTTTGCTGGACATTTTTGCAGAGGAGAGAGAGAGTCTGCAACAAGAGAGATGAGATGAGTTGAGAAATCCAGGGCATGGGATTTTGGGGTTTCTTTAGGGTTAAACTCTTCTCCCATGTAAGGTTGCAAGGCAGGAGGTTATCTCAAACTAAGACTTAAAATTATAAAACAAACACATTATTTGGAGAAGGATTTCATGAA
The DNA here is from genome assembly GCA_037074535.1 of Gleditsia sinensis. Classification (NCBI taxonomy): domain Eukaryota; kingdom Viridiplantae; phylum Streptophyta; class Magnoliopsida; order Fabales; family Fabaceae; genus Gleditsia; species Gleditsia sinensis. The sequence goes on from CM073472.1 coordinate 2,679,769, forward strand.
TGGCATATAGGATTTTGATTTTTGAGGCGGCGGTCTTTGAACAAAGCAGAAATTGAAAGAGACCAACGACATGTTACGCGCGCCCTAAGTAACGACGTCGTCCAATGAGTTGGGCCTATATGTACAGAAGTCTCCGAAAAAAAGAAGAGAATGTTTTTTGTAAATTTTATTTCTTTCTGACATTGAATATACGAGAGTCGGAATAATGGCAGAAAAGTAGAAAACAAATGGAGTCAGAGAAGGGTGGTGGGTCCTGAACTCATTGCGAGTCATCAATATTTTAGGCATTGAATCCACGTGGCAAAATATCCCCGCCGATACTGTAAAGGAACACTCCACGCCGTAGTACCCATACGGACCCTTCGCGTATAATTATAAAACCAAAACTCGCAAGAAGAAAGAGACTTTAATCTTGCCAAAACAGTCGGAACAATACGCACGCGTTTAAAGAGACCCCTCGCACGTGCTTGCCCCACTGGAATTTGGTACGGTCAAATTTCAATATCTGCACGTGCCAGCCCATACCTCAAGAAGGTTTGGGTGAGACTTATGTTATCCCTCGATATGACCATATATTTTTGCACCTCACCCCTTCCCTTCCCTCTGTCACTCAAATCTTGCCCGAAAACTTACATCGGATCCTAAAACGGTTACTAGAACCCACCATCGACCATCGTTGTGCAGTGCAAAAGCCATGGGAACCGAGAGTGCAGCTAATTATACATACATGGGACGGAGTATCGGCGAATTGAGTATCAACGATAATTCCTCTTCTGCTTTCAGCGACTGCAACAGTGACAGATCTGGTGAATTTCCTACGGCTTCTTCCGAAAGCCGACGCCTCCTGATTGCTTGTGCTTCGGAGAATTCTGATGAATTTATCAATCACCTGGTATCCGATCTTCAATCCTGTTCGATTGACGAACAAAAGCAAGCCGCCATGGAGATCAGACTACTGGCCAAAAACAAGCCAGAAAATCGCCTTAAAATTGCCAGAGCTGGCGCGATTAAGCCGTTGATTTCGCTTATGTCTTCTTCTGACCTTCAGCTGCAAGAGTATGGCGTTACGGCGATTTTGAATCTCTCACTATGCGACGAGAACAAGGAGTTTATAGCTTCGTCGGGAGCGATAAAGCCTCTGGTTCGAGCCCTCAAGACAGGGACATCAACGGCTAGAGAGAACGCAGCATGTGCTTTGCTTCGTCTCTCGCAAGTAGAAGACAACAAGATCGCAATTGGAAGGTCGGGAGCCATTCCCCTCCTAGTGAAACTTTTAGAGAGCGGCGGTTTCCGTGGGAAGAAGGACGCCTCGACGGCGCTGTATGCGCTCTGTTCCATAAAGGAGAACAAGATCAGGGCCGTCCAAGCGGGAATTATGAAGCCGTTAGTGGAATTAATGGCTGATTTTGGATCAAACATGGTGGATAAGTCAGCGTACGTGTTGAGCGTGCTGTTATCGGTACCGGAGGCGAGGACAGCGTTGGTGGAGGAAGGAGGTATTCCGGTGTTAGTGGAAATCATAGAGGTGGGGTCGCAGAGACAGAAGGAAATAGCGGTGGTTATACTGCTACAGATTTGCGAGGACAGCGTGGCCTACCGTACTATGGTGGCTCGCGAAGGAGCGATTCCTCCGTTAGTCGCTTTGTCGCAGTCCGGCGCCAATCGCTCCAAGCAAAAGGTCAGTGTCATAACCATACCGGGTCGTGAGTCGTGCTCTCCGCTCAGGCCCACGACTCTTGGTCACTGACGTGGCAGGGCTCCGACTGCCACGTTACTCTCCTTATTTTATTTATTTATTTTTGAACAAGTACGTCATTCCTCTTATCGGCCTTAACATTTTGCCAAATTAAATTACTGGAAAGAAAAATTCTTTTTATTGAGCACGGCCTTATAGGCCTAAACACTGCGTTCATTTTCTTGGTTTGGCAATATTTTAGAACAATATTTACCTTAGGCATGGGCATGCATGTCTTTTTCGGGTATGCCCCATGTGTATTTATGACCAATAATTACAATATAGTAATTTACAAAATGTTTTTATTAAATTAATTTGATGAAGTCTTTCAGCTTTTATGTTATTAAGTAAATATTTTGATGGTGGGATGGGATTATGTTCATTTATTTGTCGCTTATTGTTTCTCTATACGCGGACAGGCGGAGACACTAATAGAGCTTCTACGGCAACCAAGACCCGGCAACGCCGCTGCCCGTGCATCGGAGGTCTCACCTTAAACCCCCACAACCCTTCATGCTGTGCCCATCTGTGTAGCCCCGACAATCAAACAGTGCAACACTTGCTGCCACATTCAAAAAAAGAAAAAAGTTTGTAAATATCTTTTTCACGGAAAGCTTTGTAAAATTTGCGATATATGGCACGAGTTTGGTTTTATATCTTTTGGGTTTATCTCAACACTTTCACACCCAGCACCACTAGTTTTTTTATTGGTGATATTTCTTTTTGGGGTCCTTTTGCTTTGTTTTACGGTATTATTACCATTTAAAATATGATACTATATTTGATTTTTTTAAAAGAAAAGAAAAGAAAGTTAGAAGTTTAGCGTGATAAGAAAACATCGTTCTGAAAGGAAACAAGTTCTAGCCTAAAGGAATAAAGTGGAGTTCTTTCTCTTATCATGCTAAGAAAATAGACACAATATAAAGTGACTAGACAGTTGCCAAGAAAGAGATCTGGAAGAGTCGTTGGTGCTGGGGTTTGGAAGAAATTGGAATGATTTGGAGCAAGTCCACATGGTTCGCGTGGATGAAGGCAATCAAAAAATGAGGGGTCAGGAGAGAGAGAGGAATCGGGAGCAACTTTTGTTTTTGTATCTCTATAATATCTCATCTCTTGAATATTAAAAGTAAACGGCAACCAATCTATTGATGCCATTATGGGTCCCTTGCTTGACAGTTTGTGGACTTTCCTTTCTTTACGCTCGTTGCTCGTGCTCTATTCTATTATGTTTAACTTTATTATTTTTAAAATTTCTTTAATTTCTTTCGTTATCACTTGGCATTATAAGGGGACAATTGACTTTTCAATCAAACATTGTTATCAAAACATGGCATTGAATGTCTCGTAGCCAAATAAAGGAGGGAAGAAAGAGGGCAGATGACTGAAAATAGTTTTAAAACAAAGATGGAGAAGCCTTATTGCCAAAAATCAAAAGATAGGGAATCCTTTTTTCCCCCTAAAAAGAGGGGGGGAAACCTTACTTGTATCACTCTCTTTCACTCAAGTAATATTTATGAGTACAATTTAAAATATTCCTAAAAAATCAATTTAAACAAAATTTAATAATATTTTTTACAGTAATTAAACCAACAAAAAAAAACAGAACACCCAGATAATTTATTTATTTTTTGGGTAGGAATATCGCTCATTAGATGTTGAACTGACACCAAAAAGAAAATAAAAATTTATTAATTAGTGAAATAAGATACTACTAAAAATAATATTTTAATACGTTTTTTATATACCATAATTTTTTATCTGTTTTTATTCCTTTATTTATTCAAACAATAAGTTACTTGATTGCATTTAATCAGTTTTCATTCTAATTTCATAGTTTATCGTTCATTTTATTCTGTCATTCTTATAAAATTTTCAAACATACATTTAAAACATAGTGTTCTTCTTTCCTGTAAAAGAAAAATAAGATGGAATTTTTTCACATCCGAATAATTATAAAATTTAAAAAAAAAAATACACAGACACGCACTCCCACGAAAGCATAATTAAACTGGCCAAAAAAAGGGGGGGGGGGGAAGGAAAACAGAATTAAGAGTCTCCATCACACGTGCACTGTGCACATATAGTTAGAGAAACAGAATAACATTCAGCATTGAAGAATATTAAATGAGTTTTGACATTATAAATTAAATACATTTTTTCATAACTTATAAATTTTAAATACTAAAATATCTTTCAAATAATTTTCCTTTAAAATTTTTCTGGACTAAAAGTTCTCTTGCCTTTCATAGGAAGTGAATCTTTTAAAATTTTCATTATTAATAATTTAAAGTTATATGTTAATAAAAACTTATTGTAACATTTTTTATTAATAAATTTTGTATTACTAAACCACAGTTAATAGATATTATATTAAATTTAGCAGATGTTTTTTAAAAATAAAATAAAATCTTTAGTCCAGTAAAACAACATTAATTCTTTGAAGAATAATTTTATGGAAGATAAGAATATTTTTAGTCAAAAAAATATTTTTGTGTTTTAATTTTAGAAATAAAGCTACATTATATTGTGATAAGTGTTTATTAAAATACTGCTTGAAAAATAATAATGACTTGATGGTCCAAATATGAATATGATTATATTTTTTTTTAAATTACCCTCTATTCAATTGAGCTCGCGAGTCTCTGTTGGCACCGACATCTTTCAATACTGATAACCTTTCTTTTCCTCCCCTTTGGTACTAGAAGCTTTAGAATGTGAAGTCAAGGGAGTCCCAAATTCCTCCAAAGAAATTATAAAAAAAAAAAAAAAAAAACAAAGGAACCAACTAATTAGTACAATTGCAATCAATTGGTTTATAAATTATTATTATTTTTGGTCCGCCGGAGTGGTCCCCTTATTGATTTTGTTGCGATGATACATAGCCATAAAAAATGGACTCTGTATATAATGATGCCGTCTGAAATATAAAATATTTTGAATTTTGTATTATTAATTTCAGTTAAAGACGAACAAGCTCTCATCATTTCTTATGTCGAAGCTTCTTTCCATATATATTAAAACGTTAAAGATAAAAAGCATTGATGTCTGTGTGTGTGTGTGTGTGTGAGCGCGCATAATTCAAAGTGATGTTTTGAAAGCCATTTACGAATAAAATATCCAGACGGAGATAAAGAAAAAGCAGAAAGAATAGCAAGTTAGTTGGGACTGGAGCATCACGGTCTGAAACCCAAGCAACAGCCAAAAGGCGAAAGCCCTCTCCCGAGCCCTAAGGCACGCTATCGTTTTTGTTCAATGTTCCCACTGTGTCATGATTACCGGGGAGGTTGTGTGAAAATTATGGGAAATGAAACCGCAGGCAATGATCACCCACCAATTTTGACTCCTAATACTAATAATTTCTCAACAACCAATACCAATTCACTCATATTAACCATGTGCAAGGTTGAAAGCCTTCACCCAACACAATACGAAAGTGCTGCTGCTATCTTAAATACTCCTATTTCAATATAATTTAGTTACCATAAGCCCAATATTAAAAGTGGGCTTCGAAACGATGGCCTGTTAATTGAATGTTGGGAGAAGATCAAAACCTAGCTCCTAAACAACGGAAGTAAAGACAAAGAAAGAGGAACAACCCAAGCATTTATTCCATGACTATATTCTCAACTGGGAGGTGGGTATCGGATACCCACTTTAAAAATGACTCTTTACCAACTAACTACTACTTCTTTGATCATTCAACAAAAATACCTATCCTAATTCAATTTTATTATTATTTTTCTATCAACTAGCTATCAAACATACAAAATAATTCCCCCATCAAAAGAAAAAAAAATTTGATTCTAGTCATACATATCAAGTCAAACGCCAACTAAAAGGATAGAAAAACATTGGAGAAGGATTCAAACCAAAGACGGCATGGAATGCATATTAATTTTCAAATTCCAAGTTGCTACTTGCTGACCAAACCCATACTCTTGAAATTGAATTGAATCTTTGCCTGCCCCTGCTCTGTTTCAGCAACATCAAGGTTGGATAAGTAATAGGGGAATTTTTTATTTTATTTTTTACCGTAAATGTAGATAATGAGCTGCGTTACGGACCAAGAATCCGGGCAAAGCCCAGTGCCCGATCTCTCTTATTTTGGATCCATATTCTCCGGCTATCCATAATGTGAATGCTGCCACTTTATAGCTCGCTTTATCTTCCATTCACACCTCATTATTGAATTTTTATATCTTATATATTAACCAAATAAAATAAATATTTAAAGCCTAAGGATGAATTTAAAAACGAAAAATCAAAGGCAATATAATTAATTAATTATTACATATTTTCACGCATCACATGACGATCTCGTGCTGATTCTTATCCTCTTACGGGTCTTAAAATCCCAAGTCTGCGTACCAGCTCCCACACGTTATTCGCCAGGTGTCCAGCTTCCGAGTCTTTTAGTCCAGTGCGGTTCTCCTTCCGTTCGATAACATTTGGATTGTTCCTCTTTAATTTATACATATATATTAAAATTTAAAAAAAAAAAAAAAGGTTCTGCTTGGACATCTGCTTCTATAGCCTATATCCCTATATCGGCAGTAATCCATGAAAGTAGCTGATAACACCACGCGCCTTCAAGAAGCACGCGCTACTGTGCAAGCTCTAAATCGAGCCGGCGAGCCAAGTAGGAAGGAGCACTCAAATGAGGGAGATGACCTTCCGTGTCCAACCACTGCACCGTGCTCCGACCACCCAAGTGTTCCTTCATGTAGGTCGCCACAGATGCCGGCACAGAAACATCCCTCGCCGTCTGCATAATACAACACGGTACCTTAACTAAACCCAGAATTCCTCTTAGATCGCTGTTAAACACCGTCCGAGCCACATACAGCGATATGTCGGGCCTCATGTTGAACAAGGTCCTGGTGAATTCTCCAACCGCCGCCGGAACATCGGCTCCAACCGCCAGTGGTGCAAAGCCGTTGACCCATGCTTCGTAGTTGGCCTTCATTGCAGAGAACACTTCTTCAATTTCGGCTTGCTCGAATCCTCCGTGGTAATCTTCGTCGTTCAAGAATCTGAAAAAAAAAAGCGCAAAATTGAAAAAAACAAAAATTAATTGTGGAGTCGGGCCAATTACATGGATAGGGATTAGACAATAGCGGATGCTTTACCTGGGAGAAGCGCCGATGAGGATGAGCTTAGTGAAGAGGTCGGGTCGGCGAATGGAAGCTAGCATTCCGATCATGGCGGAGATAGAGTGACCAACATAAGCACAGCGATTGACGCCAAGAGCGTCGAGAATGATAAGCAAGTCATCAACGTAAGCGTCGAGGGTGGTGTAGCGGCGGAAATCGAAGTGGTCGGGGTTGACACTGCCGGCACAGACGAGGTCGTAGAGAATGACCCTGTAACGGCGGGTGAAGTAAGGGAGAATTCGCTGCCAAGCTGATTGGTCCGTGCCGAAGCCATGGGCTAAGACGAGGACTTTGTCGCCGGCCCCTTCGACGCGGACATTGAGTGCGTCTAGGATGAAGTTGCCCATGTGGACTCCGGTCTACGGATGATTGAAACGTTGAAAGGTGGTTTTGTTGGGAATCTAACGGGGTTGGGGGAGCAGCCAGCAAAGAAATAAAGCTGCGGAGAAAACACGGTGGGGAGTTGTGCGGGTTTGGTTTTTGAATTCTATCTCTTCAGTTTTTCTCCCCTCGACTCTTCCTTTCTTTGAGTGAGTGGTATTTATAAATATAATTGCCAACGCCACTTATATTTATAAATACCACACAAAAAAAACGTCAGTGCACCATCAAGAAGGAAACCTGCTTCTTCTTCTTTTTATGACCCTTTCTATATATATATATATATATATATATATATATATATATATATTAGAAAAATAACTTTTTTTCCTCTAAATATATATTGTAGTTACAGTAATCACATAATTATTTTTTTAAAAAAAAGTTATTAATTTCTCATGTGCAGGCCATTAATGTTTTTTTTTCAAAGTACAAAATTGAATAACTTGTATAAGACGTTCTTTATCCTATATAATATATAATGTCATTATTCTAGCTTTTAGCTACTAGTTATTTGTAATTAATGTTCTGAGCAAATAAAAAATATTGCAACTTAGGTTGTTACAGTTATAATTATCGATATGTGTGTAAGTGCTTGTATATATTCGAGCTCAAGGAAAGATAGAAAAGATGAGTAAGAAGTATTACTTGTAAATGGCTACATAACCAACATTGGGTGTAATTGGGACATGTGTCAGAAGTGGGGATTAGTGGAGAAAAATTTATGAGCTGCTGTCATGTTGCTAATCAAAACAAGAAGCAGCAGCGTTTGGTAGGACTAATGAATTCCATATGATTAGTGGAAAGCATAAACTAATACTAGATTTTGAAAAGAGATGAGGCATAGATAGGGGCCGGGGTGACACGGTGATAGTGACGGCCCATGTCCTATCTAATTATCTGTAAGTTATAAGCAACCCTTCCAAGAAAGGGATTAGTAATTAAGGGTGGCAGCGATTCTATAATTATTTTGACTTTGTATCCCCTTCCCCTTCTTTAGGTGATTGATAATACGTAGAACTTGGTTTCATTTTTCACCATAATAACTCACTTGTTATCCGGGAATTAGGATATTAAGGAGACGTATATGATGACGTCAGACAGAAGATGAAGGGGGATGCATTGCGAGTTCGAACGCAAGTAGTAACAGTATCCATCCATGATCCATATTATATTTCTGTAGGTGGGGGTGTGGACATTTCAGAGACAGAATCTCCCATGCACTGCATCTCCCAGGGGAGAGTGGAGTCCGATTCAATTAATGGCTGTACCCGTCAATTGCACTCCCATGCTCCCTTTCTTACTTGTTTCCGCATCCAACTTACTGCCCACAACATTGACACGCGCCTTTTCTCCTTCTCAAAATTTCGCTCTCCTAATTCCTTCCATCTCTCCACCTCCTATTGTCTGTTTCTGCTATACTTCATACATCAACTTAATGAATAGCCAGCTATAATGGGAATTAATGGGCCTGCAGGTTGTCCCAATTATGTATGATCGTTTAGCAAATAGGGGCTTCCAAGGTCGGAAATGAAGGATAAGAAAGAGCGTGTATCCAGAAAAGCAAGTAGATAAGTTTTGCAGATGGGCCCCCTTGCCCTCGAACTGGCATATTCATTTTGAAACAAAGACAATGACAATATAGAGATAGGGAGAGTATAGGGCTTTCAAAGGTTCTATGGTGTTGATACGACTGTGGAACATTGTGGGGGCAAATTTTCTTGGGTGTTTTAATTGTTCTGTGTGCTGAGTCATGCGCTTCTCTTATCTTCTAGCTTTTATTTTATTTTTTTTCTTCAAAAAGTTCGTGCTTTATGCACCATTTAGCATTTGCCAATATTCTTGACATTGTCTGGGGTAGCTAGAATGATAGATATGTATAACTAATTAACCCACGCTTGGTTAAGTCGTAAACCAAAACTTCAAGCTTTTAATGACCGATCGATTTACTGTATTTTTCTTCCTTGTGTGAAAATGTATTCTGGGCCTGGACTTGCTAGCTGCATGTGCTCTTCACTGTAAAAGCTGAGATTCGAGTAATGAAGCGAATTATTAATCTCTCCTTTGGATATATATCGCTTTTCATCTTTCTCATACCAACATACAAGACTACATAGTTTGGTTTTCAGTTTTCAGTACAGCAACCGCAACTGTACCCACTACCAAATATATATTAGAGAAGGAAAAACCAAGTGCAACCGGTGGTTTGGGTTTCTTGCTTCAGATAAGTGATACTTATATAATTTTTATCATTCATAAATCTCGATATCTAATTATATTTTGAGTATAGTTTCACTATGTTTCCATTAAGAAGGAGGAAAAAAAAAACAACAACAATTCTAAGCCATTAAAAATATAATAGCGACTAACTTTTTTGGTGGTTTACGGTCCCATAAAAGAAAATGAAGTTGTGTTTGACACAGCAAAGTCACAGCTTTATGTGGGAGAATATATTCCCAATATTCGTGTACGCCCTCGCCGTAAAACGATTATAAATTTATGTTTAATATTTTATACGATATATGCCTTCTTCTGGTTTAATTTGTTAATATAATACATAGGATTCGAATTCTATCTCTTCTGCTTTGTTCGCCGTACGACCAAATTATGGTTCTTCGGGACGTGGTAAAAAGAAAAGGGATGGCTCCCCTTGCGTGGAAGTTCCGTTCAAATATACGAAGGATTCTAATTTTATCTGTCTGTGATACAGTGGAGATATAACTAGCTTAAAGTTCATATATAATGATGCCAAGAGAAGTCATTTTAATTAGACATATTCTCGGTGGGAACAACAACTCATTTCATGACATACTTTCCAAGTCAAAAACATCAACTCTAGCTTTAACAAGTCTTCACCTTTAATTAGGTACAATTTTATTTATTTATTTATTTAGTGAAGGTTTAGGGGATGACATTTCAGTAATTTTTGGAGTAATAACTTAAGATGGTAAATATGGGAGTGAGGGTAAATAAAATTAGATTTTGTTTAAAAATCTATCTGAAATTTTAACCAAGGCCTTCTTCCATTGACATCATGCTAAGAATTTAAAATAAATCCCAGATGGACATGTTCAGAAAAGAAAAAGGTATATTTATTACCCTACCAATAAGATAAGGCAAATATTTAGCATCCATTGCAGAAATCGTAGATGGAACATGTTTAGGAAGAAAAGTAACTGAGTAACAGTAGTGATCAGTGGCATTCCTGATACGATGAGGGCAAGATAACAGCAGATGATATCTCATCAATTTTAAGGGTGAATTATGAACACGATAATAATTAAGTTTCCACCCTGTTGTCCTGGTTACGAGAAATGAAAACTTCAAATTAAACTAATAAATTGAGTTTTGAGATATGTTAAGGGTGAGAAAGTATCTACATTAATTCTCCCGGAACCATAATTAAATTCAAGTCGTGCATATATGTATTATGAGGGAAGAGATTTTAGACATAATCATTAAATTCCACTGAAAACATAAGTCTCCATTACCTTTTTTTTTCTTTTTTTTTCTTTTTAAATCTTAATTAGATTCGTCCTATAGAGGCTAGCTAGGTATCTGGTCTTCTTCCTTTTCCCCATATCCTCCGTATCAAGATAAAGTGAAGTTTTGAGATAATTATATTTTTCTTGGCACGCATGTAGACACCAATGCTCCCACTCCATTTGTGGGTTCTACTTGTTATGCTGGGAATAGGATTAGGATGTGACTTTTGTGTTGCGTATTTTGACTTTGTTTTGATGTACTTCCACAGGTTAAGCACTACAGGTACGTGACTAGAGCTTCTCTCCGTCTCGGCCAAAGTATATCATTCTAAATTAGATCGTGCACCTATGAAATTAATAATGCATACATTCAAAGTTCTAACACTTGACTATTCTAGTTTTAGTTGACGATTAATTTAATACTTTAATTTGAAGTTAAGTTTGTGTGTTTTATAGGGGCGGGGTATTAAAAAAAAGGATGATTACAAGGCAGAACAGAACTTATAGTGTCATGTCTAGTAAAGAGGAAGATAGAAGAAATTAAGAGGATGGGATTTGATCGATGTTGATGTAAAGCTGGTTAACGGCTGAATAGTGAATAGCCCGTGGATAACAAACAATAGAACAAAGAAAAGGGAAAAGTTGGAAGAGAAAAAAGATAAGCAGACAAGGGATAGAGGGTGATTAGATTGCGCCTGCACGCGTGCCTTCACATAAGTCCCACATATTTTACGTTTTATAGGATTTGGTGGGGTTTCCCCTCTCCTTCTCCTACGCTACATCATTGCTTTCGTCCATTCATGTGCATGTCTTCATTGCACAACCGCTATTTAATTCCCAAACAAATATACTATGATGCATTTATTTATTATCTAACTATCATATAATTCTGTCATTTTTTAATTAATTACAATTTGATGCATCTCATATGAGAATGAAATGGTATGAATTAAAACACCATTTTAAGCGTGAACAAAGCTACAAATAAAAAAAAAGGCTGTCTCTTCTAATTATTTTTATTCTCATTATAAATCTTTTTTTTCTCATTTATTAAGATGTTAATATTGTTATTATTATTTTTTAATTGGGCGAAGCCTACAACTTAAAAAAAATACTAAAAACTATGGCTCAAAGAGATAAAGAGATAAAAAACATCTTAATTTAATTCTCGATAACACAACAAATAAATTATCTTTTATATAATAACATTTAGTGTTTAACTGTAAATATTTAGTAAATGTCCTATAATATTTCATGGCGATTGTGCCAATATTCTCTTAACTATGCTTTCTTCATCAAAATTGAATAAAAATGTGTTAACACTCAAATCAATAATTTTCAGCTTCTTTGATTCACTCCACCCTTTCCAACTTTGTTACCATCCCTTCATTATGGCTTTCTTCCTCCATAATCGTCATAAGAGATTCTTCTATAGTTGCTAAGCTAAGTAGACGTGGAATGAGAACTTTGTGACCTTCAACACATACTAACTTGAGCCAACCTCAAGCAAGATCTCTCCTAAGGAGAGTAAACTTCTCTCCCTCATAGAGAGTAAACTAAAGCTTTCCCACAGTTAAATGTATATATGATGTTAATATTATTATTATTTTTTTGGATAAGTAAAAAATTATATTCATATATTAGGCACTAAAACTAACAAATAGAAAACAAAATTATAATAAACAAATTCTATAGTTTTTAAAAATAAAAGACAAAATTCAAGTATTGTAATTAAAAAATAAAGAGATAATATATTTCTCAAATGTTAATATACTAAATATTATATTTTAAAAATATAGATATACAATTAATACAATATAAAAAAAGACGTATCTTTAAAAAAACAACACAGCTTTTAATTTTTTATGAAAATTAATTTTTTTTTTTAAAAAATTATTCCATTGTAAGTTTAATGTTATAAATATTTTTTTTATACTCAAATTTGAGTTTAAGATGGTAGATTTGAACTTAATATTTTAAATTTGAATAAAAAAATGTATAATTTTAAAGTTATAAGATCTCTTCTATAAATATTTTTTTTTTAAAGAAGTAAAAAATTATCTTAAAGAGAAAAAATGTCTTCTCAACATAGGTAACTCCTCTCCAAAAGGGGCATAACTATGGTGAAGAAGAGAAAGAGGGAAAGAGATGGAGAAAAAGGGGTGGGATTTTCCAATACCTCCCCCAAAGCTCTGGCGCTTGGGTTGGAAAGTAGAGACTAGAAGGAAGAATGGTGTCCGTGGGCTACAATTGTTTTTATTTTTTGTTAATATTAATAAATACATAATATTTATCTGCTTGTTGTTGCGGGGGCATTGGCCCATGTTACATGTCCTCGTTTCTCAGCAGTCCCTGGGCATGCGAAGTGGATGCCTGCATCGACCTTAAAAATATATGGAGGCCCATAGGGAATTGAATGAGGTTAGCCCAATTATAAGTGTTAAGGGCAGGCTGACATTTTCTGACCAGAACTCGCTATTTTGGGTAAGTCAGCCCCCAGCCTCGTAAGAACTTAACAAAAAATAGGGATATTAATTTCCCATAGTATAATAAGTGTAAAGTATAATAATACTTATAATAAAAATGATCATGTATTTTATTTTTAATTGAAAGAATATCTGATAAAGATTATTATAAATAATTTTGACTAATAAAAACTATTATAAAATTGAATTTGAATTTAAAATGGACTACACCTAGATTTTTAAAAATATCAAAATATGTTATGATTAATATTTTTTTTCAATCACAATTACTTATAAAGCAGTTCCACAGATTTCTGAGAAACACACGTAATTTTTTTTTTCCTTTGGTTGAACATAACAAGTATAAGCTCCACACGAATGTGATTTTTAAAAATTTTAAGAAAAACGGGTCTATATTATTTGCGGTGCCTGAGCTCAAGACATAGCGCGGAAGATTGCTGACTCAACATAGTTTTTATTTAATGGGTGATTTGGTAGTTGACAACACACATTCGGCACTCTTGCTCTAACAAAAAAAAAAAAAAACAGTATGTTATTCCCAAATTTTATTAAATTATTATGAACTCAAAATTTTCTTTATTTATAAATTAACGATGAACAAAATTTACAGCCAAGCTGTAATCAGTCATTTTGTTTAAAGAGATTGTGATTGCCTTTTTTTTTTCTTTCTTTCTTATTTTGCTTATCTCAAAAATACAAAATTGTTTTGTTTGTGTATTTTTTATGTATTCATTGGATCTTCTATTTTTTTTTAATGTATCTGAAGTATTCACAAAGGACCAAAAAAATGTTTAAAGAGGAGAACAACCAATTCTATGTGGAATCACTCGTTTAAAAAAGTCTAAGAATTTTTATAAATATTTTTTCATAATTATAAAAATTATTTTGGAATAAAATTTATAAGAAATTCAATCGCTATTCTTTATAACTATTTGATATTTGTAAATAAATATCACAATAAAAAAATATTTTAAATTTTCTTGAAAAACTTAACCATGTAGCACGCGAACGGGAATTGGTTATTACTAAAAATAACCAAAAAAAAAAAAAAAACAATTGGAGCAAACGATAAGACGACCGTGGATCCCATGTCTTCCACGGAACACCTCTGTCCATAGGTCATTGGATTTGGCCCCTGCCAACGGTGCAGACCAACAGGAATCCCGTTTCGAGACGAATCAGATCGACGGAAAATGTCTCTCACTTCTCAGACTGGCGCACACGGAGTCCCCACTACAGTTTATAGTTGTTTTTTTCCTTAAAAAGAAATTCATTTTACCTTTGTGTGACCAACCTCGCTCAGCTTAGTACAGTTGACTTGCAGATCTTGCAGTGTTTCATGCGCCAACAGATTTTTTTAGTCTACACTCTACAGTGATCCGGCTTTGATTAGGACTTTCTGAAATTTGAAATTTGGAATCTTAGATTTTTTCTCTTTTTCTTTCCAAAAGCGACATTGAGCTTCGTCACGGCCAATAAAAAAAAATTTCAATCTAAATCAACATCAGAGATTTAAATCTTGGTTGTTGAAATCGATTCCCCATGTTTTCCACGAATTTCTTTAGCTTTTCTTTCTGATGTTGTTACTGAGCTTGAATGAGCTGAGTGGAATATCATAGATTTGATTTGAGTTGCCTAGAAGGTAAAGAAGTAGGCACAGATGGAGAGTTACCTGAATGAGAACTTTGGGGATGTGAAACCCAAGAACTCATCGGAGGAGGCGCTTCAGCGATGGAGAAACCTCTGTTGGCTTGTGAAGAACCGTAAGAGGAGGTTTCGCTTCACTGCTAATCTTTCCAAGCGATTTGAAGCCGAGGCTATCAGACGCTCTAATCAGGTTTCTTCTTTTATACCTTTTTTCTTCCCCTGTGTATGATTTGCCAGAAACTTTGGAAGCTTAGCGGAAATTACACGCCTCGTCTTATTCTTGCGATAAAAAGACAAGTAAGGAAAATAGTACAGAACTGCAGCGTTTTCTATCTTAGCTTTCTTCCTCCTCCTCCCTATCCGCAAATTGTCCGCAATCTCCACAAATCTGAATATTTATTTCACTCCAAAGCTCTATTTGTATATGGGATTTTGATTATATTTATTGTAATTAATTAACTTGACTAACTAATGTGGTCAGTCAATTGATTAGACTGTGTTTCATTATGCTCTGATCTGCACAATTTCCTTTCTTTCTGGCTTGCTGTTATAACTCAAATACATTGCTTTATTGGGTTCACAGCTCAATTGAAATGAAATGCTGGGCTGGTCTAATTTAACAATTATGGTAGAGCAGTTAATCTGGTCCAGAAGTTGTTTTGAATTGAGGACAAAAATCAAATTTTGTGGCGAGGTGCTCTTTTTGGATGGTCTACAGGAACTCAATATTTAGGAAATGGCAATACTGGATGTTAACCTTGTTGCCAATCACATAGAAAATCGATCATTATATATATATATATATATATATATATATATATATTACACACTTCATGGGTGATGATATTTTCTTATAGCTTTTTTTTTTTCTGGAATGAAGAACATTTCGCTAGAATGTTGGCAAAATGCAAAATGTGTAAAGAACTTCCTTTGAATTGGTCTTTGCCTTAATGTCATCCCCCTTAGCATATTGTATCAGCTTTGAGGTTATGTTTAGTAAGACTGAGGGGCAAAAGTACTGATAACTGTTATTATTATGGACAATTGTTAAAACGGTAATGAACTAATAAAGTGTCGTCATCATTTAAAGAGCCATTCAAGTTTGACTGGGACTTATATCATATCCGATAAGTTAACCAAATTCTCTAAAAGCCTATGTTTGTAGAAAACAGAGCAATTTCTTCAATTTTAGATTTCTACAATCCCTATTAAATTTGAGATGAATACTTTCTGAATTCCAACTCATGAACTTTTGAATTTCAATTGAATAGTTATGGCAGGATTGAAACTTTGGTCTTCTTACTTTGATTCCGTCATACATTAACAGCTTACTCTAAATGCTTAAGCTTGTAGGGAGATAAGGAATGGAATCTATTAAGTGTTGTAAAAATTTTCCAGCATCTCATTCTTGGTCCTTTTTCCTCATCTCTATACATTGTAGGAGAAGTTCAGAGTTGCAGTCTTGGTTTCACAAGCTGCACTTCAATTTATCCATGGTAAGAGGGTCAACCTGCTCGTATTTAATAATTAATATAAATGTTTCACTGTTACTTAATAAAAGAATCTTCATTCGCGGCAGGTCTAAATTTGTCAAGTGAGTACACTGTACCAGAAGGGGTTAAAGCTGCTGGTTTTGAAATTTGTGCTGATGAATTGGGATCAATTGTTGAAGGCCGTGATGTGAAGAAGTTGAAAATTCATGGTGGAGTTGAGGGTATTGCAAACAAGCTCACTACCTCTATAGATGATGGGATATCAACATCTGAGCAAATACTAAATCAGAGAAAAGAAATTTATGGAATTAATAAATTCACTGAAACCCCAATCCGGGGGTTTTGGATTTTTGTATGGGAAGCCCTTCAAGATACGACCCTTATGATTCTTGCTGTTTGTGCCTTAGTCTCTTTGATGGTTGGCATAATAATGGAAGGATGGCCCAAGGGCGCGCAGGATGGAATTGGTATCGTTGCAAGCATATTGCTCGTAGTGTTTGTCACTGCCACAAGTGATTACAGACAATCATTGCAGTTTAAGGATCTAGATAGGGAGAAGAAAAAAATTACAGTTCAGGTCACTCGAAACGGATGTAGACAGAAGATTTCAATATATGATTTACTTCCTGGTGATGTTGTCCACCTAAATATTGGTGATCAAGTCCCTGCTGACGGACTTTTTGTGTCAGGTTTCTCTGTGTTGATAAACGAATCAAGTTTGACTGGAGAGAGTGAACCAGTGAATGTTAATGCTCTTAATCCTTTTCTTCTTTCTGGAACTAAAGTTCAGGATGGATCTTGCAGGATGTTTGTGACTACTGTTGGAATGAGAACCCAGTGGGGAAAACTAATGGCCACTCTAAGTGAAGGGGGAGATGATGAAACTCCCTTGCAGGTAAAACTCAATGGCGTAGCTACCATTATTGGGAAAATAGGCCTTTTTTTCGCTGTTGTGACTTTTGCTGTTTTGGTCCAAGGACTAGTTACCCGCAAGCTGCAAGAAGGGTCACAGTGGACATGGTCTGGTGATAATGCCAGGGAAATTTTGGAATTCTTTGCTGTTGCTGTTACTATTGTTGTTGTAGCAGTTCCTGAAGGTTTACCCTTAGCTGTAACATTGAGCCTTGCTTTTGCAATGAAAAAGATGATGAATGATAAGGCACTTGTCCGTCATTTGGCTGCTTGCGAGACAATGGGATCCGCCACTACTATTTGTAGTGACAAGACCGGCACTCTAACCACTAACCATATGACTGTTGTGAAAACTTGCATATGTAGGAAGATTAAGGAAGCAGGGAGCTCTAAGATCTCTTCTGATTTCTTGTCTGATCTTCCTGATTCTGCTCTGAAAATTCTATTTGAATCAATTTTTAACAACACTGGAGGAGAAGTTGTCAAAGACAAAAATGAGAAGATTGAGATTCTGGGAACACCGACTGAGAGTGCACTTTTGGAATTTGGGCTATCACTTGGTGGAGATTTCCTCGAGGAGAGACAAGCGTCAAAAATTGTGAAAGTTGAACCCTTTAATTCTCTAAAGAAGCGCATGGGGGTGGTTCTACAGCTTCCTGATGGTAGCTTTAGAGCACACTGCAAAGGTGCTTCTGAAATAATTCTTGCTGCATGCGACAGGGCTATAGACTCAAACGGCAAGGTTGTTCCCCTTCATGAAGAATCCATCAATCAGTTGAAGGATACAATTGAAAAATTTGCCAGTGAAGCTCTCCGAACCCTTTGCCTTGCTTACATGGAGATTGGAAGTGAATACTCTGTTGAAACTCCTATTCCTATTAGCGGATACACATGTATAGGAATTGTGGGAATTAAAGATCCAGTTCGTCCTGGTGTCCGGGAGTCTGTCGCCATTTGCAGGTCAGCTGGAATTACTGTCAGGATGGTTACTGGAGACAACATACATACTGCAAAGGCTATTGCTAGAGAATGTGGAATTCTAACTGATGGTATAGCGATTGAAGGCCCTGAGTTCCGTGAGAAGACTGAGGAGGAATTGCATGATTTAATTCCAAATATTCAGGTGCATAACGATAATCATGCCATTTACTCAGTATTTTCAGTATTCTATGCAATGAGATGGTATTTCCAGAGTTTTGCATGCAGGTGTTTTGTAGAGAGAGAGAGAGAGAGAGAGAGAGAGAGAAGAGCTACTGCTAATTACTCTGTCTTTATAAAACTTGCCGTTCTACGAACCGTGGTCTAGTTAAATGCATGCCAACAACTACTATAAAAAGTTACACGCTGACACTGCATAGAAACTGGCAGAAATAAACTATTAGAGGTTACTATGTAATTCTTGAAACTCGAAAGTATGAGCTTGATGGTCTTTACTGAGAAGCGAGAAGAAATTTGCTTACTACCAACATATGATATGTCTTTATCTTCAGGTAATGGCACGATCTTCACCTATGGATAAGCATACGCTTGTGAAACACTTAAGGACAACATTTGAAGAAGTTGTTGCAGTTACTGGTGACGGTACAAATGATGCTCCTGCACTTCATGAAGCAGATATTGGACTTGCAATGGGCATTGCTGGAACTGAGGTGTGCCAAAAGCATTTTGTATTTGTCTGAGAAGACGATAATTTTTTTTAATTATATATATATATATAGAGTGAGTCTTGGCGCAACAGTAAAATTACTGTTTTGTGATTTAGAAATCATGGGTTCTAGTTTTGAAAATAGTCTCTCAGCTTGCGAGAGTAAGGCTGCGTACATCTTACTTTCCAGACTTCACCAAATGGGAGTTTCATACACTAAGCCGCCCTTTATATATATATATATATATATATATATATATATATATATATATTCAGTCCTACTTATCACGGGATTATATAAATAGATTTATTTGTTATGTTTCACCATGATTATCTTCCAATGCAACTATTCAAATTTATTTTAAGAATAAATCTTTTTTAGAGTCCCCTAATGTGTACTACTGTATGAAATACTTAGGAAAATGGAAAATAGTACCTTGTAAGGTTGTCTGTGTAACAATTAGAAAATTCTTTGGTAGAAGAGAGGCTTCACACTGCATGTTATTTCACTATATATTTTATAATGTTCTTTTGCCAATTTCAGGTAGCAAAAGAAAGTGCAGATGTGATAATACTAGATGATAACTTCTCCACTATTGTGACTGTGGCCAAATGGGGCCGTTCAGTCTACATAAACATACAGAAATTTGTGCAGTTCCAGCTAACTGTAAATGTTGTTGCTATGATAGTCAACTTCTCTTCTGCCTGTTTGACCGGTAAGCATTATAACCTCCTCTTTTGTCTCTTTCTTACACAAGTCAAATTATTTTGCAGTAATCTCATGTTTCCTCCATTTTTTTTTGGGCCTGTTCTCCTTTTCTCTCATGGTATATGTGAACTCCTAGGAAATGCTCCCCTCACTGCGGTCCAGCTTCTATGGGTCAACATGATCATGGACACTTTAGGAGCACTTGCACTAGCCACTGAACCCCCCAATGACGACTTGATGAAAAGACCGCCTGTTGGTAGGAAAGGAAACTTCATCAGTAACGTGATGTGGAGGAATATCTTGGGGCAATCTTTATATCAGTTTGTTATAATCTGGTTCCTCCAGACAAAAGGAAAAGTAGTTTTTCATCTTGATGGTCCAGACTCTGATTTGATATTAAACACTCTCATTTTCAACTCATTTGTATTCTGTCAGGTAAAATTAAACCATCATCATGACATTAAACTCAATAGTGTCTCCATCTTCCTTTGCACCAATATGGCACTGCTACTCAAATGACAGAAGTTGCTTCAAGAGATATTACATTTATGTGCACATGCTTGCTTGGGAAACTTTTTTCTTGAAGTAGCCGATTTCTTATGTTTTAGTCTTTCCTTTTTTACCTTGTTGAACACATAATTAAAGAAAACTGACAATTCCATGCCATCAGTCTTGCTTATTCAGTGAATATGATGCATGTTTAGAGTAGGCAAATTTGTTTTCCTATTTCTCTCCTTGTTGTCCAGTTGGTAGAAGATTGTTTTCCTCCGTCAATGATAAAACATATTCTAACTTATGGAATAAGAAAAACTGTGGTTGCATATCTATTTAGTCCGTCTTAGAAAAAGGATATATCTTTTTAATCTTATTGCAAATGATATTTATCACAGGTTGTCTGATGCAAATAATTATTTTTATTGTCATGCAAATTGCTTCTTTAGGTTTTCAATGAGATCAGTTCCAGAGAGATGGTGAAGATAAATGTCTTTGAGGGCATACTAAAGAACTATGTGTTTGTGGCTGTCCTAACTTGCACTATCCTCTTTCAAATCATAATCATCGAATTCTTGGGCACGTATGCAAACACGACTCCCCTTAGTTTAAAGCTGTGGCTTGGAAGTGTTTTTTTTGGATTACTTGGCATGCCAATCGCCGTAGGTTTAAAGCTGATCCCTGTGGGATCTGTCTGAAGTCAATTCAGACAAAATAGGTACTTTCTTATTTCTTATGCTCTTGCATGTAAATCAAGGTTCTTTTCTTTCTTTTCCTCTTTACTAAGATGCCGCCATCCAAGAGTTTTCTTAGTGTAAACCTAGTTATATAAGCAAATTAAAGGCCAAATTTGGTTTATGTTGCCGGTGCTGGAACAAGACATATATACGTTTATATATACGTTTTGCATGGACTAGTGGTTTGAGTTTTAGATTATTTGCATTTGCAGCCTTGCGGGAGTGTAAATGTGTATTGTACTTAAAAAAAAAAAACAAAGAAGAAGAGTGCTCATTCTCAACTTAGTATATCTTAACCTCATGCAAGACCTGGATCCAATTTCTGCATTTATTGCTAGGGAATGTAGCTGGTGGGTGGGAAAGGAACAAAATATAAGTATATAACATACAAGAATATACACAAATACCCAGCATTTAGATTTAGTGGAAGAAGTTGGAAGGGAAATTCTTTGAATTAAATGTGGCTTTGTGTCTGGTTGTGATAAGAAATTATATCTTGCAGGTTGGTCCGCTCCTCCCAAATGATGGATCGAAAATAATTTTGATGCTGCAGTTAGAGAGGAATGTTCATGGCTAGACCAGAATGGCAGTGTCGTTTTTGCCAAGTGAAAGAAGTGCTTAAATTTAATCCCAATGTTACAGAAGGCGTTAGCAGCAAACTTGGCCGCGGGGAAAGGTGACCCGGAGATAATTGTGGCTGCCATACGACATCCTCCTCATTGTCCATTATAAAACTTAAAACCTATTGTTCTGGACTTGTGTGCTAAATTTTTTGAAGAATGCCCTAGATGGATGGTTGACAAAGTTCATTGATCTTCTCATTATACTCCTTATAGTTGTACCTAATGGATAGCCCCTTGTAATGTATCTGGTTTTATCTCTGCTGCTAGTGTGCCCTTAATAGAGTTTAGTTGTTAGTGTTGAGTACCAGTTCATACAAAAGATTTTAAGTTATTAAATATAGGATGGTGAATAGTTTTTTTTAACAATATTTAATTCTAATTTTTAAGTACACAGAAAATTTTACTCTACTTTTTTATGCGATATTTACCTGGTTTTGTCTACTGTAATTTATTCAATTAGTTGTCAAATTCAAAATATTGTAATTTAACTCTATTAGTTGAATGTTTGTGGTAATCTTAACCAATCAACAGAAGAGCCAGTTTGAATTATATGTTGTAAAATAGCAGGCGAGGATGGAGAGGACTATTGTAGCATTTTAATGCTAAATATGAGCAGAACACTAACAGGAATCTTATACAATGAACAAGGAGTAATCTACATAGACTTGGCAAAGAGTATCTGAAGTACACAAATTAACATAAAAAATACTTTTTGATTCCACAAACAATTGCTTCGGTTTCATGACCCCTGAACACAGCGAAGCAAATAAGGTATGGAGGCAAAACGGTAGGGTCCACATTAAAGGTTACCAGACATTGAAACAAATCTAATCAAATTCATTTTTGTAAAACTTTCGTGATGGCCAATATCCAACACAAACCATGCATCCAATCTCACGAACTGAGTTCTCTAATCCCTTTTCGAAGACACCAACAAAGCATCCCAAGCACCCCCATCAAAACGAAGGGTTGCAAAAGACATAACAAAACCCATTATAAAGCAGGGAATGAAGGTTAAAAAGATCATAAAGAAAACAAATTAGTATAGCCTAATTGGCTCTGTTCATCAAGGACCATTTATCCACCTGGTAACTTGAGCTCTCCAACTTTTGTATTATAGCCCAAACCCAGGATTTTTATTCCTCTGTTCCTCCTTTCTTTGCTTCTTCCTCAGCGAGACACAGTCAACCCCAAATAATTCCTTTCGTCATTTTTCTTTGGAGGGGAATATATAGCTCTATATATTTAAAAAAGAAAAACTTCAAACACATAATCTTCACAGAAAATTATATAAACTCAAGCAAATTCAATATCCCTTAATTCCCATAATGTGTGCCGCCATGACTTTCTTTGTGATCATTGAATGTGAGTCTTCTTCTCTTGGCGGTAGCAGCAGAACTAACTAAAGAACTCTCTAGCACGCTGTTTGACCTCGATCGGATAGTTGAAGGACTCGAGGAATGTATCAACTTGTCTGTTTTAGTTTTCTCCATGTATAACCTCAGAATTAGATTATAGCACGCAAATATGTTTTCCTGTTAAGACTAATTAGTTAAAATCTTTCTCTAAACGTAAGATTTCTGATTAATCTGAACATTAAATTTTGGTATATTTGATTAAATTATAAAAAAAGAACTCACAGTTTCAGGAATCCTATATTGAGAAACTGAACGCATCTTCAATTCTATGGCTTTTCTTGTTAATTGCCGATCCATTGCTGCCAAACTAGCCGCAGCTGCTATCACAGATGGTCTATAATCCATCAAATTGACCTCTGCATAGGAGTATATTACATTAATTAATGCCCCTTTAGTCATATGGAAATGCATTCATTGAGAAGCTCATATAATAATTTAATGTAAGATGTGTTGAGGGAGTACATTGCAATGCTCATAATTTACCTTTCATTACTGTTAAGACGAGTTGCATAGTGTTGGACCAAATATGAGATAGAGTTGGAGGGGATTCGTTGCAGAGCTTTGTGATGAAATAAGGCAAAAAAGCAAAGGGAGTTATAAAGCCCATTCTCCATTCCAATGTGCTCAGCACTAGAAGCTCCATTCTCTGAATCACTTTGTTTTCCAAGTTATAATCTTCTAAAGGAAACTCTGATAGCGCCGGAACATTGCACTCCTCCATCTTGGCAGCCAGAGAAAGGCATGCAACTGATAGTAACCGAAATGCCCAATACTTTTCGCTCTGCATAAAATGGAGAATTCAAGCATAAGCAATAAGCCTAGAAATATTACACTAACCAATGTTGCCGTTGGCTAAAGAGTTGAGCTTACATCAATGGACCGTCTGGAAAGGAATCGATCCAAGTACGTGACAGACAAATAAGCTGTTTGAAATCGAAAACCGAATGTTGCTCTTGTCTGGACTCAATTTACCAAAGAGAAAACGAAAAAATTAATCAAAATTTCCAATTGAAGTTTCATCAATCAAAGTACAAGGAAAGGGGTTGTCGGACTAACTTTGAGAATCCAATTGATAGCATCCAAGCGAGCACTTTTGACCCAGTTATCCAACACCGGAGATTCATCCCTTTTGAACCCAAGACTCATCTCCCTATCAATCAAAATGTCCACATACTCATGCTCGGAAGCACTGTATAAATCTTCATCTACCACCTCTCTTTCCAAGCATGTTTGGTTTTCT
This sequence comes from Gleditsia sinensis, assembly GCA_037074535.1. Classification (NCBI taxonomy): domain Eukaryota; kingdom Viridiplantae; phylum Streptophyta; class Magnoliopsida; order Fabales; family Fabaceae; genus Gleditsia; species Gleditsia sinensis. The sequence goes on from CM073472.1 coordinate 2,703,925, forward strand.
TGGCAAACAAGGCTGGGCACAAAATCATCCATTTTTATTATATTAGTTTTCCCTTTTGGCTTTGTGAATTCGTTGGGAAAAAGATTTCAACAGCTAAAACAATGAGGATAACATGTGTGCAGTGAAATTTGTGGTTGACGGTTGACCCAATGAAGAAAGAGATGGAGAAGGATATTGAGGGAAGCTATGATTTAGCTGAAATCTTAAGGTTGTTGTAGCAGTTACAGATTGAAGACACTGCGATTATCAAGAGTATTGGGTAATAAGGATCAGCATTGGCTCCAAATGTGGCGATATTTTAGTTCTTCTGGTTTATGTGGGGGCGACATTTCACTGCGCTTGTTTTCGCGAGTGAGTGCTGGGTTGGGCAAGTATCGAGGATGATCAAGGTTTTGACCAAAAAAGCCTTTGTTTTTTGGAACAAGTTAAATCGGAGTGGAGGCCTGTCTGAGTCACGCGATTTTTCGCAGAGCGTGAAGAGCACCGCACATTTCTAATGGCCCGGTTCGGGTCGGGGCTTTTCTCAACTGAGCCAAAAACCGTACGTGGGGTCGGGTCCCACTTAACCTAACCGCACCCAGGTCATAGAAGTGGGCCGGGTTGCAGGGAGGGCATGCTGAAGGACCCAGAAAGAAGACTATCCTCCTGACACCCTGACCACTCAAATATTTTATCACACTAACATTATCGTGGATGAAAAATATATATATATATTCATTCAAAATTATAGTTTTTTGAAATATGTGGATACAGTACAATTATTTAAGATGAAGACTATATATATATATATATAGTTCAACCTCAGGTGAATCAAGAAGGGCGTGCTTTAACATTCTCAAGAGATTCATAAATGGTGAAGACACGAAGGAAGTGCACGTATACGTTTCTGGTGTACCCCCATTTCCACAACTTTAATACTCACTCTCCCATTCTGGTTTAAGAAAGGAAATGATATTAAGATTTAATAGAAAATTAATTAATATTATTTCCACGAAAACAAGAATGCACTTTAATTTAAACAAGAAATAAATACTTTTATTTTATAGATGAGAAAATAAATAGAGAGGAGAAAAGGGTTGAGGAATGAGGCACCGCGCTCATAAAGCATAGTTTGGAGAACAATTTTGGGGATCGAACTAGACATTTAATAGTTACTTTGAATTATTCTATAATCATAAATATTGTTAACATTAATTGTTTTACAGTATATATATTCTGTCTTATGGATTGAGAGCTAGCGCCGTTAATAGGCGTGTTTACTTAACAGAGGCGACACCATAAATAATGTATTGAAACTCAATTTAATTTGTTTCAAGACAACTATATTAATGCGCTGTTATCGATACCATGTATATATATATGTTCAGATGTTTATATAGTATTATATTATGGAAAAAATATATAATATTTATTAATTAGCTTACAGTAATTCATAAGCTATTAATATATAAAATGATTTTACTCAACGAAAGTAAGTAAAATCAGTTGATCATATGTTTTACTTATTATATTATTCTGGGATAAATATTTGTTTACAGTATACACCAAGTATGAGTGGATTCCAAATGTTCCTACCCCTGGCGAAGAAGAAGAAGAAAGGAAGATGACTCAAAATTCCAAGTCACTGAAATCTAATCTAAGCCGGTCCTCGTTTCACAATTTGGACATTTCCTCTCTGCCCACTTCGATCTTAGTAAAGAACTATTGTTCAGAGATCTCTGTAAAAAGAAATTGATAATCTTATAAATTTAACAGATCAAAAGAGCTTCGATATCCCTCCGGCCCCAAAATGCAAGGAAATAGTAATATTAATATTTTGTTATTGATTCACGATTTAGTTGGTATTTTGGTATAATATTTACCCTATAGCGCTTGTGAAAGGGAGAGGTAGGGTTAATTGTCATATATGTTCTGTGTTGTTAGTATTGATAGGAAAAGTGAAGAGGTTGCAGAATGATTCATGCATCCATCCCCATCCACCCAAACCAAGCGACCTTTGTTGATATGCGATAGCTAAGCTTTTTGTCAGTTTCAATTAATGGGGGGCTTCCTTCACTTAACTGCGTACAAAAAAACTTGATTAGGTAACTCCCCTCTCCCTTCTGCGCAAACGTACTACGTACCTTCTGCTTATGCCATATGTTATGTTGCCATCCCTCTCCCTCCCGTCTCTTTCCCAGTTCTTGGAAGCATATTTCCACATGCATTTTGTTCCTATCCCGGAAGCAATGCTAAAGAAAACGTTATAAACCAGAGCTTCCTCTTTTATTGCGATTTTATTTTCAAACAGCTACCGCACTGTATATAGGGGTACCCATTGATGTAAGTCATTAGCTTTTTCTGCACTTAAAGTCTCTGCAATATATCTAACGTGCCCTTACTTTTCTTTTTTTCCTTTTACACCTTTTTATAGTTTTATTATTTAAAATAATAGTCGTGCTTAATTATTTATATGAGATATGAGTTAATCTTGTTCCGTTAATGGATTAAGTACAAATGATTAAAATTAAAAGTTCACCCAAGACTTTTATATGTATATATAGCTTTTGATGATCTATGTACTTAGGAATTGATATAATTAATTAAAGATAATCATTGATTATATATATATATAGGCTCTTAAGTCTCAATGAAAGTGATGAAACTTTGAAACTTGAAAATTTAGTCGATATAAGTTAACTTGTTCCTCCTTAAGGTATCGTTTGGTTGATGGTAAAGAAAGGAATGGAAAGGAATAGAAAGCAGAATTAGGAATAGAATGGAATAGAATGGAATGTTGTAAAAAAAATTACGTTTGGTACACAATAGAATGGAATGGAATGAAAAGCTGACAAAATGACAGAAACATCCTTGAAATATAAAAATAATAATTTATTATTATTTAAATTTAAAATTTTATTTAAAAATGAGATAAATAAAAAAATAATTAGTAATATATAATTTTTATAAATATTATTGTTATTTAAAAATTTATTTAAAAATAATATAAATAAAAAAATTAAATAGTAATATAAAAAATTTATTAAAAATATTAATGATTTTAAAAAATAATTAAAATATTATTTATTTTATATTATTTATCAATAATAAATAAAAATTTTTAATTTATTTATTTTTTAAAAAATATTTATTTATTTAAAAAAAATATTTATTTATTATTTTGCATATAACAAGTCATTTTAACAAGTAATTTTTGTAAATTTTTTTAATTAATTTATTTTAAAAAAATATTTTTATTGTTTACTTAAAAAAAAAAAAAGATCATTTCTCATCTTTTTTGGTTGATTCCATCCAAGAGGCGCTCATTCCATCCAAGCTGGGTGGGAATGCTTTCTCCCTCCCATAAAGCAATCTCCATTCCATTCCATCATTGATTCTTGAAGCCAAACACTTTTTTGGATGGAATGGGAATGCTGATTCCCATTCCACCAATTTAATTCCAGCAACCAAACGGGACATAATTATTGTATCTCAAGTTGTTCACAAAATCTCTCTCACTACCCTCTAAAATAACACCACATAAAAACAGCAAAGACTAATCTAGATACTTAAAGGTGTATCCCACTAAGAATCTGAGCAAGCTAGAGTGAGGACAAGCAAATGATAGGAATACTGAGAAAACCGAAAGCAAAAAACAACTTCGGTGTGTAAAGAAAAAGACAGCTTTATATTATATTGTGGATGGCGGATTCTTTCTGGCTTTATTTTTCTTTTGATAATCTCATAGTTGTCTACTTTTTTTTTTTTAACAAAAAATTTACTTAACTCTCTTATCACTAAATAAAACTTAAGGACTATGATGTTATGTGTAGATTGTTAATATATATATTTTTTGTTTATTAAGGTCTTTTGAACAAATAATATAATTTATAGTCCTCTTAATTGAGTAGTATTTATTGTCGGAGCATTATGGGATGGTGGAAATAAATGATTGATATGAATCCTCAAGTGGTGGGCCACGTGCATGCTTCAAATGAACCATTTTTAAGTTTCTGACTTTCTGCTAGATGTAAAGTTATAAGCCAGCTAGTTGCTACAGATCTTAGTTAAGTAGGGAAGGCAACAAGTAGTACTAAAGAAATTAATATCACACGGTGTACATGATCGATATGATAGTGAACCTGAGATGATTGAAAAGGAAAGCCTGGGTGGCGGTACCCTCGGGACGTATATGGGACTGAGGAAACGTCAAATTGTCAACATAAGTGATGCATTCTTGTGAAAAAAAAGGGTCATGTTGGGTACGGATGGGGGCTGGATATGTTATGGAGACATGATCTTCCCAACTTTGCTTCTTCATGTTGTGAAAATAAGTTACCTATTCTATCTTCTTCTTTTGCTTTAGTGACTCTTGAGAAAATTGAGCTCTTTTTCCAACATTCTCTTATATATTAATGGACTTCTAGCAAGCTCAGTCGTTCAAAAAAGCAAAGACTCTCATGGTGGTGAAGCAGTTACATATGCAGAATCGTGAAATTGGAAGGGGTAAAATGAGAGCCAAAGCACAATGATGCGTGAGGGAAATTAAAGACGGGGAGAGTGTTAGCCAGCATGATTGTAGTTGGTGCCTTATAAATTTTCTGACACGCAGAGGGGTTATGCCCCACAAACACTAACTCCCATGGCATCTCATTCAACAAAAGTGCCTGTTCATCTTACCTTGTATTTCACAGGGTAGTCAGAGGGTATAGGAGTTTGGGGTTCCCAATGCTTTGACTGTCCCTATTCAAACTTGCCACTCCCAAAACCCACCGGGCAGTGTGCTCACATGCCTATTTTAGATCCAGTGAGCCTCCACCATCCCCTCATGCCATTTCTCCAATTTAATCACTCTGGCGCCACATACCCTCCATGTCTAATGCCTTCAACTTCATGGTTTCCTTTATAGACTAGGGGGTTTGGCCTTTTTTTAGGTCCAATCCCAACACACGGGCCTTCTCATTTGGACGTGTTTCCACGTTTCGAAACACCACAAAACAACCACTTGGTGACAAATAGCATCATTTCCAAACACTCGGGGCTTATTGAACAGGGATAAAGAGATATCTCTTCCAATCCCCCCCACCCCATACCATATGATTTACCTATAATGCACCAACCCATATCTCATACAGTTTAGCTCGCTCTCGTAACCACGCTCAAGCATCACACCCATGCACCTTCTCAAATCCTTCAGCTCCATAAGTTATGTGAAAATATGCATACTTGCCCGAATTTTATAATTCTGTAAATGTTACAAGATCTGCATTTTTTAATAAAATAGTAATCGTATCATATGGTCTTATAAAAACTTGCCGAAAAAGGGAGACCCCCAGTTTGCCACATGGTAAAGGTTCTGTGTATAAATACCGTAAGAGCCCAATGACAGCACAAATAGAATTATGATGCAAGCAAAAGCCATTGCACGAGTAGCCCATCAAGCCCACTATCAAATGTACGACAGAACCATGCGAGGACCGTGTTCGTCCCGTCATGTACGGCAACGAATTCGTTTTATTTAACTTTTATTTAACATGGCAAGGAATAAAAAAATATTAACTGGAATTGGAAGTGATGCTATTGGTGATGCGCCTGCGCCTTCAAGGGTCATCTTCAAGTTCAACTCGCAGCCAATAATATCATAATCATCAGATATAGATAGATATTTCCCGCTTCCTTTCGATTAATTAAAATATTTTTACTTCTTTTTTTTAGTAATTTCTCCCCTACAGAAGCCAGCCACGTGTTAACGTCGTAGACCCCGAATTGGTTTTTAGGCGCCGGAGAAACCGAGCTCACCAAGTCAGCGGCGGTGAATGTGCCACGCAACCGTATCCACGGTCACTGACTGCGCTCGCTATGCGCTCACCCAATATTTCACACCACCCAGTGTTGCCATGAAGCGTGAACCCCTTGCACCCTCTTTCTCTCTCACCTGATTGTCTCTGAGTCTCCGTTTCTTAAAAGCCTCTATTTTCTTCTTCTTCTTTTTTCTATAAATCCCAATTCCTTTCAGAAGGAGAGAGAGATCTTATTCAATTTCCCTAGAATTTTAATGGATTATTCATCATTCAACTTGCTCCATTTGTCTTTCTTCTATCCCATTTTGATTCTACTCAATTTCACTGATCTCATAATTCTTCAGCTTTCTGGTTCTTTGATTGGGCTTCAATCTTGTAATAATTTCTGACACATAGAAGCAAAAGAAGGAGCCGTCCCGATGGGAAAGCGTAAGTCTCACCCCACCCCTTTTTAACTGAGGCATAAAGTTTTTATCCGTTCACGGAGTTTCTTCTTTTCTGATCGACAAGGGTTCAATTTCTCTGTTGGTTCTGTATATCCTTTTTCTTGGGTACAATTTAGGTTAGTATGAGCATTATCTAGTGGTCAAAATTACGTAGCCTGATTAAACTAAACAGAATTGCTTATTTTAGTAGTGTCCCTACCTTTTGATGCTTTTTTAATATCTAAGGATTAAAATGTTCGAGTTTCTTGTTTGTCTTCGTTTTTTTAAAAACAAATTTTAATGTTTGAGGCGAATTTTGGAGTTCAAGTTCTTGGTTATCAGCAGGTAATTCTCAGCGTAAAAATGCTGCAATGTTGGATAGCGATGATGATGGTAGTGTGAGCTCGTTCTCACCTGTCCGTTCTGATCTCGTGTCGGTGTCAGGCACTGATCAATGGTACTTGGATCAAGATAGTTTGCTCGACCAAGCTCTGGATGCTTTAGATGAGAAGAGGTATTGATGGCAATTACGATGTCTACAAATAGCAAACCTTTAGCCATGCAGTGATAAGATTAGATGGAATCAAATGTTCATATTTTGTAAATTAATATGATGCTTACCTCATGTCATTTTCCCCCCTTCATCTTGGGCCTAAAAGGTATTTTTTTTTTTTTTTGGATAAAGGGGGTCCACGAGGGAGAAGGCTTTGTCATTTATCATTGAGGCATTCAATAGCAATATGCAGCATCGGTTTGTGGAGAAGAAGTAAGCATTTCTCATTTAATTTGTAACTTTTCTGCTATATATTTGTTTTGTAGCTTTTCTATTATATATTCAGTAATTCACAATGAATACCCTTTTTGCCGGGAAGTTTTTATTTTGTCCTCTTGCGTTTTAATTTGAGTCAGACAATAAATAGTTTTGTTAAATAGAAAATTAATCACGGAAGATATATGCTTTACAAATTGTGATACATGTGTCTTCCTCTTCTCTGTGTCTGCTCTTAAGTTCGTCTACCAGTCACTATTTCTAATGTATCTTACCAAGTTAGCTGTATAGCTTATGTCATATGCATAGAGTATTAAAGTGTAGATATCATATTCCACCCAATTATTTATTTATTTCTCTAAATATGACGGTTATTAAACTTTTGTAATTTTGAGATGCTTTCCTTTATCAGATTTGCTACCTTATTGCATCAGTGTCTTGGTTCATTAAAAAAAGGATCCAAAAAGGCATCTGCGAAGGAGATAGCTTTGGCATCTCATGCCATCGGTAATATTTTGATCAACGTGTTCGTGTTCCACATTGATTGTCTTCATTTACTTGAATACTTATTTTAATTCTTTTGCAGGTTTGTTGGCATTGACTGTTGGATGTGGTGATAAAGCATGCGAGATATTTGAACATTCCATCCGTTCTCTTGATGAATCTATCGCATTTGGGTCAGATGCCTCAAAGATATCAGTAAGTAAGATTTTCAAAATATTGCTGGGTCTTGTGTTCAACTTTTCCCTACTGATTCTTTAAAGACTCTGATGCTAACTTTTCTCTGGTCGATTCCATCTATTTTATAGCTACTGCAGTGCTTGGCTATCATCACTTTTGTTGGTGGGAATGATCAAGAGGAAACAGAGAGATCGATGGACATGATGTGGCGAGTGATTCATCCTAACTTAGGTTCTAATGTAGGCATCTGTTTCTAAAGTATTTATGGTTGTTCTGTGGTTTTGTAGTCTTATTAGTTTTATTTGCTGATCAACACTTGCTCGGAGGATTGATTCGTAAGTGTAACTTGTTTCTGATGATGATGTAGTTGCGATCAGTACTTAAAATCTGAAGATGAAGACAATAAGAATGTTTTCTTCCTATATTGGTGTTCCTCATTTTGATTCCGTGAATTTACTGCTTGAGCTATTTCATTTTCTAGGTAGTTGCAGTCAAACCTTCTGCTCTGTTAATAAAAATTGTGGTGTCTACTTGGTCCTTTCTTCTCTCCACCATGGGCGAGTTAAAGCTAAACTCTAACAATTGGCAAAAGTAAGCAATCTTCTTCCTGTGTTTTATTCAATTCTTGCACTAGTTTAGGTGATGTGCAATTCCTGCATTTTTGTAGGTGGCTATGGATAGTCAAATTATTCTGCTTATTGATGCCATAAGTTGACCTAGGACCATAGATAATTATTGAATCTGACTAATTGATTTTTTATTGTTGTCGCAGTTCAATATCTTATTTATCTAGTCTTCTAGATAGGGAAGACCGGTCTGTACGTATTGTTGCTGGGGAAGCACTGGCTCTAATTTTTGAGATTGGAGTTATAGAGAAATTTTCTGCTGAACCTAAAAGTGCAAAGACTCGAGAAGAGAGCAAACCACAGGAAAGTTATGCTCATATCCAAGGATTGAAAATGAAGGTAATAAATCAAGTTAAAAACCTTTCAGTGGAGGCTAGTGGAAAAGGTTCTGCTAAAAAATATCTTAACCGTCAGAAGATCTTGTTTCAAGATATCTTGGAGTTATTTGAGGTAATTTAGTGTTCTATTGCTTATTATTCCAAAATTTCCAAAATATATATTGCTTATGGTTCACATAGGCTACTGAACTTATCTTACCCTGTGATACTAGTATGGTTACTCTCCTGAAATTTCGATGAAGATTGATGGTGATTTGCTGCAGACAGCATCATGGTCCCAAGTAACACAGGTAGTTTTTTGCTTTATTCTATTATCACCTACAGAGCTCTCCTTTTCTGTATTAGCTATTTTACACCTAAATTTTTGCAGTTGAACTTTCTCAAGAATTTCTTGGGGGGAGGGTTCATTAAGCACATGCAGGTTGGTGATCTCTTGCCATTTTTCTTTGGCAAGCTTCTACTGTGCTGAAAAGGTGGTGTTTCTGACTGGGTGGATAAATCCCCCCCCCCCCCCAAATTTTTTTTTCCTTCTAATAGGAAAATGATTTCCTTCATGATGTCTTAAACTTCATTCCCAAGAGAAGGAACCTGACTAACAACGAACATAGAATGTCTGATGGTGAAAAGGTAATTTCGTAATATGGTTGTGGTTAGCTATCATGTGTTATATTCGGTTGGTGATTTTCCTTGTCTAATTGGCTACTATTTTTCCTTTTACATGTCATCGTCCTTTGATCTGCATTTTCTCCCTCGCAGAGAATGTTTAAGTCTCCAAATTCGGTTCTGAACAAGGCAAGGACCCAATTACTTAACAGGCAGCGGATGTTATCTGAGGTTGGCATTTTTCCCTTTTAAACAATATCCCATCTTAACTTCCTGTTGCTATGCTTGTCGGAAAATGGCGTACTGAAACACAATTTTTTTTGCCGAAGTAATTAGATACAATTTGTATTGCTAATAAATATGATAATTTTGGCTGTAAAAAAAGAATGGACAAATCATTGCTGGTCCCGTGTGAATAATATGGTTACTCTCCTTGTGTGTGCAAGTTGAGGCTGCCTCCCTCTTGGGGCGGTTGAGGAACAGAATTGTTAGTAGCTTAAATATACAGGGAAATTCTCACATTTCCAGTATAGGGATTATTGAAACTCTAGATAAGGCTGTAAATGAGAAGAGTTAAGTCAAACACTGGGTGGCTTGGGCTAGGCTCTTTTAATAAACGAGCCTAATTCTATTCAAGCTTGGCCCATTTAAAGACGAGTAACTAGGCTCGGCTTGTTAAGCTCGTTTAATATTAATATTTTTTTTTATAAAATTTAAAATTAAATAAGCTTACACAAATCAAATTAAAATTAAAATTAGCTTCTTATATCTTTTACATTAACATATTTTCTTATATACAAATTATTGTATAATATTTAAAATGAATATATAATATTTATTATTCTATTTCTAATTGTGCTCTTACTGAACCAAGGTGAGACGAGCAGTAAAATTCTCAAATTTGGTTCGTTTAAACATGTTCACTTATTATATGATCCAAGTCCTATCTCAAATAGTTTCAAAAGCTTGACTCATTCATGATTTTCTTTACGTTGTTTCAAAAACTGGGTCGTTCTTACAAAAACTGCAGTTAATTTTACTTATGCTTTGGTCATTTATGTAAAACGTCATAAATATTCTAGGTTTACTATTATTCCTGGACATGAAACTGATCCTTAGTTTCTTTGGTTTTTTATTATACCCTGTTAAATAAACAGGGAAGAAACTTTGGTCACTACGCAGTCAATATGGTGGATGAGGTGGCGTGAGCTTTTGAGTTGGGAGTCAACTATTCAATATAAAGCTCTGTCCACTTAACTTTTACCCTCAAATTGACAGCTGAAAAAAGATTCATGTATTCACTGACTCCTTGTGAGGACGCCTGGAGCGTATAGAAATCTGTACAGTCTTCATTCATTCCGCACTCGAACCCTTTTTCCTTCCAACTTATATTATAAGTTAATAAATAATTCTTATCAAATAATGAATAGAAAATGAAATGTAAATTCTTCGATAATGATAATTATTTTTAAATTAAAATTATATGATAGAAAGATACGGAGTATATAGCACGAACAATAATATATATTGTACTTGGGTACGTGTTCACATTTGAACTATCAATTTGTATAAAAATACAGGATGAGAAACGATGTTATAGTAATGCTAATATTATTATCTTAATAATGTTATCACTTTCCATTTTTTGATATAACACTTCACATGTATTAATTACATGATTATGGGCTTGGTACCAAGGTAATTTGCTTATTTGGCGTTGTTAATCATAAGATGAATATAATTGTTTTTAACTTTTTATCCATATCATTAAATATAAAAATAATAATATTTTAAACCTTTTAAGTATTTAGTTACCAACAATAATATATATATAATTTTATTTTCAAAATCATAAATAATTTTCAAACTTCGGTATCCGTTAACTATAATTACTAACAATCACGTATTTAGCTAATTCAAATTGTTATTCATGAACTGTAATTATTCATTTATTATTTTTTAAAATAAAAAATTGTTAATTTTTTAAAGAAAATTCCCATAACTACTTGCATTCGATTATTTAGATATCAAACTTAATCCAAATTATTTAAATTTCTTTAATTTAAAATAAAAGTGAATTAGATAGATATTGACGGATATTAGATATAACAAAAGTAGGTTAACGCGGAAAGGTATTTGGGAATTGGGAAGGGGGAGAGTCACAGGACGCTACGAAAGATGAGATTAGGAAGCCGTGAGTTGTGATTCCAGGGTGCGTGGGTACCAGCAGGGTACGCAATGGCAGCCTCAGATGCAATTCTCCAATACGCAAGAGTTGGTGGCAAAGAAAAAAGTTTGACTCTTGACATCAGAAATCGTCTTCTGGATATGGGGTGGAAAGTCCAGTGTTCGCAAGATACTGCTCCACTTAGGTACTGTTATATGTCGCCGTCCGGCAAGACCTACTATTCTCTTAAGAAACTCTGTCAAGATTTGGCCTCAAATTCTCTAATCTACGAACGTAATCATTTGCTAGATTCTTCTCAGCATAATGACGGAGGTTTATTGCTTGGCGAACAAGCAAAGGAGGGCAAAACCAAAATCCCTATTCAGGATTCTGTCTCTGTAGCTGATGTACTTGTCGTTGAATCCGAATATTGCCCTCAAGCAGTGATTGACTGGTATACGCTTACGGGACAAGAGGACTATATGAGCGAGGTCACGAAAACTAGCTTGTCCGATTTGTCGTTAAAAGCGAAGAAGCATCTTTCTGCTCTGGGGTGGTCATTCTGGTTTGCTGATAAGAAAGGAAGGCAGGAACTGCGTTATAAGTCTCCTCACAGTGGCAAGAATTATTACTCTCTCAGAATGGCCTGCAAAAGCTGTATAGAAGAGTCTAAAACTGAGTTCCCTTCATCTACAATTCCATTTTCTGCAGAAACAGGCTCTGTACAAACAAGTATGAAGAAGTCGAGACGAGGCAGGAAAAGAAAAAGAGAGCCATTAGGCGATGAATTCAGTTCCATAGGTGGTGAAAGAGGTAGGTATCCACGGTCAAGCAAGAGAGCGAGGACAGCGGTAGCTTCTGACTCCATACAGCGCAATCCTCGAACAGCTATCTCTTGGTTGATAGACAGAAAAGTGGTATTAGCAGGGGCAGAAGTACATTGCCGTAATAAAAGTGAGGTGGTGAAGAAAGGGAAGATCTTTGGTAATGGAATCAAGTGTGACTGTTGTTGTGAGGTGTTCACTCTCAGTAGATTTGAAGTTCATGCTGGGAGTACAAAGCACAGACCAGCTGCCAATATCTTCTTGGAAGATGGCAGGTCATTGTTGGATTGCCAAAAGGTAGCCTTGCGAAATATTGGAGAGAGAAGCTTGAATTCACAATATAGGAGGAGGGTTTTAACGAAGGATCAGGTTGAAAATGACAACATTTGTTCTGTTTGTCAGTACGGGGGCGAAATCATTCTGTGTGATGGATGTCCATCCTCATTTCACCAGAGCTGTCTGGGTTTATCGCAACTTCCCAATGGTGATTGGTTCTGCCCATCATGCTGTTGCAAAATATGCAGCCAGAGCATATACAAACAAGATTCTGATGATTGCGTGGATAATAGGGTTCTCTTTTGCGACCAATGTGAGCGTAAATATCACACTGGGTGCCTAAAGAGTAGGGAATGTACCAAGCTGAAAAACCATCCTAGCGAAAATTGGTTCTGTGGCGGAGACTGTGAAAATATATTTTTGGGTCTAAAGAATCTGTTGGGAAAACCATTTTCTGTGAGTGAAGATAATCTGACCTGGACATTGCTTAAGACCAGGGAAACCGAAAACTCTGAAGCTGATACTAGTGAGATTGAACGGAAGCTGAATATAGCTCTTGAAGTAATGCATGAGTGCTTCGAGCCACTCATTGAAGTTCACTCCGGGAGGGACCTTGTTGAAGATGTCATTTTCAGTAAAGGTTCAGAACTTAGTCGTTTGAACTTTCGAGGTTTCTACACTGCAATTCTGGAGAGGAACGACGAAGTTATTAGCGTTGCCACTGTAAGGATTTATGGGAAAGAAGTTGCAGAAGTGCCTCTTATAGCGACCAAATTCCAGTTTCGAAGACTCGGAATGTGTCGTATTTTGATGAATGAGCTTGAGAAGAAGCTGAATGAGTTACGTATAGAGAGGATGGTTTTGCCTGCTGTTCATCATGTGCTGAGCACCTGGACAAATTCCTTCGGCTTTAAAAGGATGACAGATTCTGAGAGGTCACAATTTCTCGATTATACTTTTTTGGTCTTCCAAGGCACCTTCATGTGCCAGAAACTATTAAAGAAACCTGCAATGGAATCAGGAGAAGTCTGGCCTAAACCTGGTCTTGATCTGCAGCACAACCAACTTATATCTTGCATCACTGAGACTTGTTACTAGGAAAAGGGCTCGAAAATGGTAATTTCACATTCTAGTCCAACTAATGAGTCATGTTATGGCCATCTTTTCCGGGTTTGCATGTATTCAATTAACGAGACAATCGGGCAGATTCATCCCCAATAAATTTGTTTTCCAGTAATTGTGACGGCACCACTACCGTAGTTTACTAATAATTCATTATAATTATGACGTAGAAATTTGAAGTATAAGTAGCGAAAGACTCGAGTTAATTATTTGTGGTGGGCACCACTATTTTCAACATACGTCTTTATACATACTAAACTTTTCTGTTTTTTTTTTTTTTTCAATTTCTCTAGAGTAAAAATACTTCCCATGCTTTATTATCTTAAAATTAATTTTTCATATACTACATATACTTAAAAATCAAAGCTAATTTTGAAATGAAATAAAAACTTTAATATTCATAAATTTTATTTACAATAAATTTATAATAAAATAACAACTCTTCAAAATATAATTATAATTTAAAATGTTTTATTAAAAAATATATGATGATAAAATAAAAAGCATAATTTAACAATAATTTTTAGAAAATTCACATGTCACCACTACAAATTTCTCAAAAAGTGGACAATAAAAAAAAAAAGGATAATCCTAAATTGTGTAAATTCTTTTTTCAGAAATACGAGTCCAATAGTTCAGTTGACTATGATTAGAAAATAATATACACACCACTTTCTGATTTACAGCAAAGCATTAACGACTATGATGTGATTTTTACAAGGAAACGAATGAATCCAACATCTACGCCGACTGAAAATTTTAAATAAAAATGTTTACCTATACATACAATAGGCTACAACTATACAGTTTTGCGGTGTTGTCAAGGGGAAACACACATGTTCCAGTGTTCCACAAGGGAAACAAAGCTTCGTTTACAGAGACAAACATATAACAGCAACAGCATAAGAAAAATAAAAGAAGCCTCAACGAGAAGTCACCGAATTTTATCATAGAAATTAAGGGAAACGATGTAAAGAACATAATGGACCGAATATTTAGTTACTCCAGTTGTCCCGATCCTCCAAAGATTCTTCATTCTGCAATTCATCTTAACCAGGTCAGACAATGACATCTTGGAAAAAAAAGTTACTTGATCTACAAACATGATGATCTTAACGAGAATAGGTTTCAAGAACGTACCGCTTCATCGGCAATTAACCTGGCTGGTGACCAGACAAGAATTTGTCTATCATTTCCACCGGTGTATAATTCCTGTGACAACAAAGAAATCAATTAAAAGTTCTTCGAGTTTGTGTCGTACAAAAAAGCATTACATTTCAGACAAAGTACAATTAAATAGGGTTGAAAATAGTATTGTTTATTTTATATCTACCTAGGATGTCCATGTTGATGAGAATCTTATCTGTAGCGTCTGCTGATTTTACTGATATATTAGTCCTCAACTAGAATAATTTCGATAGTTGCAGTATTATTCTATCTAGAAATAATATTCTTCTTCATTTTAATGACCCAGAATAGAGAGAATTTAGAAATTACTATATATGTTCCTCTTAGGGTCCATTCAAACCTGAGAAAAGAAAGCGAAGTTTTGACATGTAATGGCCTAGAAATAATCGTGGACGAAGCTTAGCACAGTAACATCAGTGGGTTACTGGAATAAATAACAATATCAGTCAACAGTTTACTCCTAGATGATTTGTGAAATGACATATAACTAATTTCTTTGTCTTCTTTCTGCTTTTTTTAGCTTCCTATTTTAAAATGATAATTGAGTTGTCATATTTTAATAAATCCTCTTTCCTCATAATTAAAATCTCCTTTCTTCTACTCCTCTTATGAAAGAAAAGGACCAACGTGATTGCATGTAGATCCAACTTACAGTGTCTTAGACTCTTTCCTTTTGCCTTTTCTATAAAAAATGAAATCTTCAACCCAAAAAAAAAAAAAAAGTTTCTCTTAGAGCGACAGTCAATAATAAAAGTGGACAGTGTGTGTTCATGTTCGCATGAAGGATCTAGGTGCAAAATAATTAACTCGGAAAATTTTTTAATGAATAAACAAGCAAATATTTATTCAGCTTTATATTTCATTAATCTAGTTTCGCAACATCAGAAAGGGTCGGACCAGAGAAAGGCAGAACCTGAATATACAGACCTGATTATTCTAAAAAATTTGAACACCACCTCCAGTTAATGAATAAATTACTCAGGAAGGAATAGTAAAAGAACATGAGCAGGAACCCTATGAACATACCTGATCATGTTGACTAAACCAGCAAGAATTCACACATTCATAGTGCCCAAGGAATGTTGCATATGTGTTCCCTGACCACATGTCGAATGCCTGAATGATATAAAAGTGAGATCAGCATTCATCAAGGTATTTTTGTAATTTAATTTAAATTTTATATATATGATGAAGTAAAGGAAGTACTTTCACAGATCTCATGCATGGAACGAAAACAAGGGTTGAATCTTGAGTGGTGGCTAATTGAATAGGTTTGTTGGTTTGCAGGCGCACTGTTTCATAGTTCACGAGTGTGTTGCAGCCAGATTCAACATCCCACAACCTCAATCTTGAATCAGATCCTGGGTTTCAAAAGTGCAGGAAGAGAGGGGAAGAATTTAGTTTTGCAAAGCACTTTGGTAATTATAAGAAATCAGCCTACAACTTTAATGTGGACTTATATTTAAAATTATCATTTTCATGGATGATTCTTATGATTCAGCGATAGCAAATATAAAACAACCTGCACTTAAGAGATACATGCCATCTTCAGTAACTTTTAACCCTGTCACAGCACCGTAATGAGCAGTTGCACGATCTTGAGTAGACAGCATCCCTGGATGTAATCTCTGCCTCATTGGTCCCTTGGCTGGAAATCTACCTATTCGCATCTGTCTGCTACCACTCCCATTAGAAGGTTTCCTTTGTGCAGCCCGTGGTTTTGTACTCAGACTCTGGCCCACCAAAGACTTACATGTTGAATCCTGTGAGTGATTATGTGGAAATTGTTAATATGGCATGCTTCAATATAAGACACTTTTGGGCCATAATCTGCACGAAACTAACATAACTAAATTTTGCTGCATATCAGCCATATGATTAAAATTGTTATGACTTGCAATTAAAAAAAGAAATAATAATTTATGAATCACTATTTGTAGATAAACAAAAAAATAAAATAAAACCTTAGTTTTTATGGAGCATTTAAGGATTGGCTGGCGCCTTCCAAGCTGGGTTGAAGACTGATCTAACACTAAGAAACAGCCTGCACGCCTGATGTCCCAAAAACGTATTGCACCGTCACATCCCCCAGTAACTAAGACCCATTCACTTGAAGTAGACCACTCCACGGTCATTACTCCATCTGACATCACAGAAAACATCTCATGAAATTATAGGCGGACATCTTATTTTCCTGTATCTCATATAAGTGCACCACTATTTATCTTAAGAATATTTAAAGAGACAATATATTTTAATACTTCTAAAAGCACACAGTTAATAAAGTTTCTCAAATAGAAAGATACAAACATATTGGATCATATTATGAAGACACTTAACAAGCAATTTTTAGCCACACATATTTGCAAGCCCCGTGGAAGTGCTTATATTACAGAAGTCTACATTAGCCTGGAGAATACAACATGTCCTGATAATCAGAAAAAATTAAAGGATTCAGCATATTCCGCTCTTTCTAATACTTCACGTATAGCCTTTAAATATCTCACTTCGGATCCTCAATAAACTACTGCCACAAAACAAATGGAATCAGCATGTAAACTGATATAGCACAGATCCAATAAGTGTTAAACTACCAACATACCACGGTGACCAGACAATGTGTGAGCAAATGCCCCTGAAGCAATATCACAAAGGCGAACCTGAACATCCTCAGTTCCGGCGGCAATAAGCATGTGAGATGTTGCCAATGTAGACATTGCAGTCCTATAGACCTTTCCAGGCATTTTGAAATTCATTACCACCTATAGAATATTATAAATAAAAAAATCCAAAAGACAAAACTGCATATTATTATTTTTATTATTATGAACCAAGCATGTATTAATGAATATAGAGAATAAAAAAAGATTAAGATTCAAGAAGGATAGTCACCTGGGTGGTGTTTGTGTCCCAAACATTTATATGATGATCATATGAACCTGTGATGAATAAACCTGTATCAACCGGATACCATATAGCCGAGGATATGGCATATTTGTGCCCAAGTTCATGTTGCTTGTCAACAACAAATATGCACTTGTGTTTAGATATCAGACCACCTGCTTCATAATCCGTGGCCCGTTGAACATCAAAAATAGCTAGTGATGCATCAGAAGCAGCAGACAACAAATATCTTCCCTCTGTCAAATCAATCTGATTTCATGGTCAAAATGGTTGGATTTTGGATATCCCTAAGAATAGCATATTTACACATCAGCTAGATACTAAAACACTTTTGACATCCAATAGACATATGCAAAATGTGCCTCCTTTACAAGACTCAAGTATCTAACTTACTGCGAAATATGATAATGTTTTTCATCATCTTGAGAAATAAAATCTATATTGGTTTGCATACTATTTGATCTTCCTCTTAACCATATAAGGAGGCATGCAAATCCATAGTTCATTTTCCATGCTTTTTTTTTTGTCTAGCGAGTGGAGTGTATTTTACAGGTGGAAACCAGCACCTTCTATCATGCTAACCCAAGTAAAAGTCTATCTAACGTGAAATTGTCAAATTTTTTACGGAAGATGAAATGAAAAAAGTACTGATTTTCTGCACATAAACTTGAGACGTAAATAACAAGCTTTACTCGCAAGGTTCAAAAGAAAGAGAAAAAGGAATAGAAGGAAGCTGATGATTCGAGAACAAAACAACCGCAGAGCACCTGAAGCGAGTTTATGCCGCCTTTATGAGGGGAAACAACATCTTTGGAATTGGATAGTTGAAGCTGAGCAACGCGATTAGACTTAATGCGATGAACGAAGGATTCTGGGCGGAGTTTCCCCGCTTCTCTGTCTCTGATATGTTTCCACATATTCGGATCATCTTCGAATAGAAACACGCAGTCTCTCCTTCGCTGCTTCTCCCTCCCTCCAACACATGCACACTCCAAATTGAATCTTGAATACAAAGACAAACTAAATCCCTCTAACAATTCTTAGCTTCTTCTTCCCCTGGTAGTGCTTCAAGTTTCTTCCCCCGTTCTCCAGAACGGCGATTGCTCCAGATATGGGAGAAAGACAAGTGGTGAGTCATCATCGTTGGGCCAATGGTAGTTTTTCTTTTGTTTTTTTTGAACAGGCGATGGTAGTTCTGATTGCGCCCATCTATAACATAGAACAAATGTTTGGACCAGCGTTGGGCTCAATTAGGTTTGTAAGCAAGGTTGCCCCAGCTCTGATGGGCCATGTGATTAGTTGGCCCCGTAAACCCCCCCCCCCCCCCCCCAATTTTCTTCTTCTTTTTTTTTTGGTTATTCCTTTTCTGAAAAAATATTTTTTCTTCTTAACTCCTCTCTTTTCTTAGGAAAGTTTGTTTGTTTTATCAGAGAATTTATTTCTTTATTGTTAGAGAAGATTTGATACTAATTAATTTTTAAAAAAAAATTACAATTTACTCTCTAAATTGATAATATTTTGAGTTTGAAAAAAAATCTTATTTAAAAGTCTTAATATTTAAAAAATATGTTACCTCCTTTGAAAAGATTTTTTTTTTAGATTTTTAGTTAATTACTTTTGTCATAATTTTTTTATATTGCTAATTAATAATAGTAAAAAAATTTATGATTTTTTTCCTTTTTAAAAGTGTGAGTTTAATTTGTAATAAATCTTTTATTATCTTTTATTTTTTAAAAAATTATATTTATTTATTAAATATTATGATATTTAACGTGTAAAAAAAACAATGTGTAAAATAATAGAACCAAAAAGAGATGAAAAAGGAAATGGGACAATAGCGAGTGGGAATTGCGGCAACGCTGAGGTCAGTATTATGTCAGGGTAAAATCAGGTAACGACGACAAAACCACCACTCCCTGCCCCCTGCCTTTCAGCCTTGATTGGCCCCTATAATCAGGCTTTCCCCTTAAGCGCTTTCCAATTTCAAAAGCTGGTAATACTTTTGCAACTCCAACCTCACCAACTAAAACACAGTGACCTTAGATTTTGCAACCTTACAAATAGAAAATCGTTGTTCGTTAAAATACTATCAAATGCCGTTATTTATTTTCATCTGCTATGATCTGAGATTTTCCTAACTTCAAAAAATTGACGTAAAGTCTGGTTTTATATAATCCTCATAAGAATAAAATTTTGTATTGTAAAATAGTTGATTTTCCTTTTTGTAATGAGATATACAAACATTTGACATACAAGACAACGAAAACGCTGTGGCCCAAAAAAGAGAGCTCGTGCTCGTGTCTCGTTGGGCGATGATTTATCCGATAATCTCGCCCCCTTTGATTAATGGGTTCGACTTCAAAAACTCAAAAGTGAGATTAAATTGTAAGACGAAAACCCACGAATTTAGGGAATTTAAAACTTCATCTACTGTGGGCTTTTCACTTTTTGACAAGGAGCTAGCTTCTCATCTCAAACGCCATAAAATTTTAGTGTTAAAAAATAAAAAGAATTGATAGATTTTGAGCTGTAAAATATCATTTTTTTTCTCTAAAAAATATTGTTGCACATAAATTTTTTCAAAAATAGAATCAAACTTTTTAAAAATCCTTATTCTTGATAATTTTTCAGAGATAATAAAGAATATTTATAGAGACTAAATGTATCATATTTTTTTTAAAGTATACTTACCTTTTATAATTATTCCAAACGTCGGTCACAAAAATTTTCTTAAAGTCCCCTCATAATGTAACCAAAATGAATTACAAGGCAGAGAGAGAAATTCAGATTATTTTTGCCTAATTTATTTTCAATACTATGCTGGAGTCGTTTAAGTAATTAGGAAGTGATTTAGTTTGAAAAATGTATGAACTAACTAACAACTAATTAAGCAGACATCGGTTAACAATGAAATACAATTGATTATTAGAAGATACTTGAACTCATTTTGTAGTTAAGTTTTGGATTTGTAATTGAGCTTGGGTTATAATAATTGATTTGATCAATTAGGATCCAGAAGAAGAATGAAAAAGAAAAGGACGGCGTCGGCGAGGGATGAGACTTAACTCTGTTTTGAATTCAAAAGTGTAAGTGCGGTGCAGTTGCAGTTGTGGGTTTCCCCCCATGAGACCACTATCTTGTTATGGGTCCCCTCGTGGCGTTTCTTATATTTTATAAAATACTTACCATGGTTTTGATTTTTCAACCATCAACCTGGCCCCGGCCCCGGTCCTGGGTGGGGAGTGATTACTGATTAGTGATTAGCCTCCCTCCTCCACGTGAAACTCATTTGATCATCTCTCATCGTTACTTTTTTCTTAAATTACAATAATATTAAACAAAAATAATTTATTAATGAATTAAAAATTTATAATTTATGCATTATTTAAAATAATTTATAATTTATAAAATTTAAATTATTTTAATAAATTTATTTATTAAATATTTTAAATTAAATTAAATAATTTATAAACTAATTAAATAAATTATAAATTAATTTATTAAATATATTCATAATACAAACTATAATTGACTTTCTATAACAAAAACACATTTAACATTATTCATATAAAATTTTATATCCCAAAAATGACTAATTTTATTCTGATATCTTAACATAATAAAATTATCATATGAATTTTAAATAAATCCCCAAAGGTGTCTGATTAATGATCGTAGACATTTAAGGCGAAGGACGCAAAGTTGACAATCTTTCATTTTGGTGGTTTAAAATTAAATGGTGCCCCAACTCTAACAACTACTTTACTCCTGGCACAGGCACTGGGCTCCCGTTCGAACGCAGAATCTGCGACTCTGCAATCAGTCTCATTGCAAACTTTCTGCACTCACGAAAGTCAAGTCACGAGTTTATTAAATAACAAATGATTAAAAGGCCCAATTTAAATTCAGATCTCTGAATCAATCAAATTCCTCACATTTTTCCCTCGGCTTCTCTTCCACATGTTATGCATTGCAGTCACTTCTCTTCTTTTTGGGCCAAACGCTCGACATTTTCTGCAACCTCGAACCCGATAAATACCGAAGCGTAGCTTTCATGGCGTCGACCGCTGCTTGGTAATTCCAAAGCTCTGTTCTCGTTGTTTGTCTCGCCCTTTCTACCCGTGTTCTTCTGGACAACCTTTTGTCCTCTTCTCTTTTCTCTGACCTCCCTCATCGTCTTTGGAATGATGAAATCTCTCCTCTCTCTCTCTCTCCTCCCTTCTACTAAATACTATTTCATTTTTTTCCCCTACCTATGAATGGTTTCCCAAGCTTTATTTTCTGACAGATGAACTTGTTCTTTGCGTTGTTTGATGGGAATTCTGTCCGGACCGGTCTAAGCTACTTTCGGATCTCCTCTGCTCTTTGTTCCATTACCTGTTTCATTAGACAAGTTGCAAATTTCAACAGCAAGGTAAATGGGAACTTTGTGACATTTTCGCATTCTTCGTTAAGCTACTTAAGGTTGCTGTTTCTCCATCCGAATAACTTACAAAATCAGCATTGTTTAGTCATTTCAAGTTTGTTGTTCATTTTGCAATCGCTGTTCAAAATTAGATGAAATTTTAATAGAAACGTGTTTCTCGTGAAGGCGGGTACTGAGAAGTGATTTTGTTGCCTTACTTGTGACGGAAGAAGATGTTGTGTGCTTGCTCCGGGGAGCAATTCAAATTTGAAGAGCCGCCACAGTCACCGGAGTCCCTCGCAACCAGGGATTTCTCCGCCAGCGGGCTCTCTTCAAGGACTGGGGATTGGGATGTGAAATTTGATGATACCCAAGTAGACGAAGTTGAATCTACTCTCAAAGAAGCTCTCTCCTTAAACTACGATGTACAAATGTGTTTCTTTCTTCGTAAATTTAATTGGTCAAAATGGCATACGGAGTCATTGTGCTGATATTAGACTAGTATCTGATTCTTTTGTTTTTTTGGACGAATTCCAGGAAGCTAGGGCTTTGTTGGGGAGGCTTGAATACCAAAGAAGGAACTTCGATGCTGCCCTTCATGTATTTCAGGGGATAGACATTAAGGGTTTGACCCCAAGGATGATTAGGGCTATTGCTGAGGCAACTAAGCAAACAAAAACACGTCCTAAGGCCGATAATGTGCTTCCGACTGTCATGTCAATGCATTCGGTTAGCCTGCTTCTTGAGGCAATTTTGCTTAAAGCAAAATCATTGGAGGAACTTGGGCGCTACATTGGTATTACTATCTTATTACCTCTTTTAAACAATTTGGCATCTGCTTGTGAATTATTTGATTAACACGTGTTTGCAAAATGATCCAAAATTTTGCATGCGGGAAGCCGGGAACTTGATGAGTTTTGTCTTCTGACGGAGTGAATTTGAAAGTTTCTGCAAATGGAGCGTCAATAACGTCAACAACTGCAATTTCGTTTTAAATGGCAGTAACTTACGGGTGCCAATTCTAATGACTCTTGATTTTTTATTTTTTATTTTTTAAAAAAATTTACCAGATGCTGCAAAGGAGTGTAGAATAATTCTGGATACGATAGAATCTGCTCTACCTAGTGGTATGCCTGAAGGTATTGGCGAAGATTGTAAATTGCAGGAGATGTTCCACAGAGCATTGGAGTTGCTTCCAAACCTATGGACCAAGGCAGGCTTTCTAGATGAAGCTATCACTGCTTATCGGCGGGCTCTGGTCAAGCCATGGAACATGGAGCCACGAAGGTTGGCTGGTGTTCAAAAAGATTTAGCTGCCATGCTGCTATATGGTGGTGTTGATATAACCCTTCCCCCTCAGTTGCAAGTGTGGGGTCCAAAAACACCAGAGAATAGCATTGAAGAAGCTATACTTTTGTTATTAATACTTATGAGGAAGGTGGCACTTCAGGAAATTGACTGGGATAACGAAATAATGGATCATCTTACATTTGCACTTTCAATTACTGGGATGTTTGAATCATTGGCAGATCACGTGGAGCAGATCCTTCCAGGTATCTATAATCGTGCTGAGAGGTGGTACCTTCTTGCTCTTTGTTATAATGCTGCAGGACAGAATGAAGCAGCATTGAACCTTTTAAGGAGGGCTTGTGGAAGTTCGGAAGCAAAGCATAGACCCCATTTTCCTTCCTTTTTATTCGGAGCAAAACTGTGTTCCCAAGAACCCAAACATGCCTCGGAAGGCATTAACTTCTCACGTAAAGTGATTGATATAGCCAAGAATCAAAATGAACATTTTTTGGCTCAAGGTCACAGATTTCTTGGTGTCTGCTATGGGGCTGCGGCTAGAATTTCTGTACTGGATTCTGAAAGAATAATATGTCAAAGAGAGTCTTTGACCTCTTTAAACCATGCGGCTGTAATTCCAAATTGCGACCCAGAAGTGATATTCAGCCTTGGATTGGAAAATGCAATTCAAAGAAATCTGGATGCTGCTTATGAGAATGCAGTGATGTACTCAGATATGATTGTTGGCAGCTCAGGAAGAGGTTGGCAGCTGTTAGCACTCATAGTTTCTGCACAGCAGCGGTTTAAGGATGCTGAAACTATAATTGATTTTGCCTTAGATGAGGCTGGGAGGATGGATCAGTTAGCACTTTTAAGATTGAAAGCCGTGCTTCAAATTGCTCAGCAGCAACCTAAGCAAGCAATAGAGACCTACAGAATCTTGTTAGCACTAATTCAAGCAAAAAAAGATCTTTGGCTTCAATATAAGAACTTCGATCAAGCAAACACATTGAGGCATGAGGTGGGTATCATAGATTGATATGGAGGTTGATTGTAAAAAAGCAGTTGACCCTTGTCTGTGGGAATTTGCTAAAAAATAAGAGGCTTATGTCAAGATTTGTAAATTAGACCAATATCCTTTAGCTTTCTTAACTCTATACAAAAAATTTTCTTGAGAAGAATTTTCTTGCTTGCTTTTGCCCCACTTTGCAGGCATTAACAGAAAGGAACTTGGAAATGGAAGCCTGGCAGGATTTGGCAACCATTTATGCAGATCTCGGTTCTTTTCCTGATGCAAAAACTTGTATCGACAAAGCCCAGCTGATAGAATTTTTTTCTCCCAGAAGTTGGCATAATACAGGTATGAAACCTGTCTTTTTTTTCTTTTCTTTTCTTTTTTGTTGGGGGGGGGGGGGGAGGATTTATTATTGTGTGTTTATGGTAAGATCATGTATTGACAAGTCAATAAACTAAAATTCCTTGGGTGTGGCAAAATTGCAGGGACATTGTTTGAAGCGCAATCATTATACAAGGAGGCCTTTGTTTCTTTCTCAATCTCATTGTCGATAGAACCAGATTACATTCCCAGTATCATTTCAACTGCAGAATTGTTGCTGAAACTTGGTAAGCAATCGCTTCCAATTGCAAGAAGCTTTTTAATGAACGCTTTGCGATTAGAACCCACAAACCATGATGCATGGTTCAACCTTGGATTGGTTTCAAAAATGGAAGGTTCATTACAACAAGCAGCAGATTTCTTCCAAGCTGCATATGAGCTAAAGCTTTCAGCGCCAGTGCAAAGATTTGAGTGAGTAATTGAGAGACAACTCGTAGCTTCTTTGATTGACAGAAAATGAGTTCAACCAATAGTATCATAGAAAAGTCACGCATGGCAACTGAATGGCAAATAATCATCTCACTATTATCATTGCTTGGTTATTAATTTGTTCAAATTGTATAGCAAATCTAGCAGTATCCGTAGATTTACTTCATTCTGCTCCAATCAAATGTCTTTACATTTCAAAAGTTGAATTAATGCGGGAGGACATTAGTTGGACCTATTCTTACCTGTTTTAATTCTGAGATACTAAGAATTAGAATTGGGTTTCCATGTGTCGATGCATTTACATCACCAAAGAAGGTTCGTCCGTTCAAACCTCATTAGATAGGGAGGACTTTGTGACAATGGATAAAATAAGATTATAAGCGTATAATTTTCTCATGCGCTTGTGGTTTAACTAAGTAGGATTATCTTTTTTTGGTTCCTTCGATAGGTAAGCAGAATTTAATCCTTAGAAATAGCCGAAAATGAATAAAAATTATGTATTTAATCTTCAAATTGTTAATCCGGAAAATCCTGCCTCTCATATTTTAGATTGTTTATCCAGTTCAGAGAAAGATAAAATTGTGATTTATTATACATACGCCTGAAAACAGCAGAGTTATAATCATATGCTCCAAAACGAGTATAACACTACCCTAAAAAAATTCATTTATATATAAAACAACCGAATCTAAAATCGGCAAACAAGTCGATCCTGTTCAAGTTAATATTTTTCTTATATAAAGATGAAGATGATGAAATGTCAAGAAAGAAAAAAGACATCAGACTACATTCTGAACTTACCCTCGTTTCTTTCACACCATGAATGCTTACAATCAAACAGAATATCTCTTGGTCTGTAAAACAAAAAAAATTTGACTGATGATGCAATTGCGGTAAAGACCATTTGTTCATCTTTGGAACAAGGGAAGCCGGCAGCGCAGAGAACATGATTGGACCTATAATTAATACTGCAAGAAGAAAAAAGATGCCAGTGAGAATGAGGGTGTACTGTCCACAAAAAAAAAAAGAAAAAAGAATGAGGGTGTAGTCCTAATCTACTAAAACAAAGAGTTCAATCTGGTACAAATATAATACCCTCGGGAGTGGCCCTAATCTAAACAACCTGACGAAACCAGTGAAGCTATCACAATTCAACTTTGTTGTCTTTGATTCAGTAAGTCAGACAGTTAGGTTTAGTCAAAGTTAATTCGTTTTCGAAATGATAGGTTTGATCCAGGAATAGAAAATTTCTCGGTTGACTATTTGATATGCAGCACATCAACCTAATCTGGATCGAAACTACATCTTTTTGTAACCCCCCATCTTTTAATTTATTCATGTGAAAGAGTGGTATAGCACTTTGCAGATAGTTCAAATGCAACATTTGAACGTGATGTATAGGAAAGATTATGAATTTGGTTATCATTCATGTCTCGTTTAGATGCATGCCTAAAACAAAATTGTTTTTCCTTGACAATTGCTATTACAGCTTTGTCGAACCAGTGAAATGAGAACTGTATCGGTGTAACCATTACAATATGTTTATATAAAAATATTTTTAAAAACAAAAAGGTAAAAAACGTTATGTTTGATTTTAACAGGTTGTTTTACACGAAGGGCTCAAAACCGGGACTATATTGAAGTTGGTCCAATTTGAAGTGGAAGTAATTAAACCAACAGGCGGCTTCAGCAGGATGGTTTGCTTGGTTTCTTCAATCATGTTAGAATGATTTGGTCTACAAATTTTATTCACAAGCCTATCTGTAAGATCAAAACAATCCAAGTCATGCATGCCTGTAAAAACCCTAACATGAGAAATTTTCAAGATGACGTATCTAGCTTTTATCATCAACTGTGATGGATTTATATAAAAATCTTAATGCCAATTGCCTTGAAATGAATTCTGTCATTAAACAAAACCCGAGTTCCCATTTTCCGAAAAACTGAACTAAACAAAAATGCACAACCAAAATAACAGACCGCCGAAGTTTGATCAGATAGGTTATTCACCTTACATGTAATAAACAGTTGACCCAGACAGACAAATTGCCCAACCTCAACCCATCTGCCACTGCATCCACAATTGACGAAACCATTTAAGTATTGTTAGTCAAATTGCAGAATGAACAAATTAGCACATTCAAGAGCAATATTTTAAAAGAAATAAAAAGTATAAAAATATCCTACTTAATATAGATTGCGTCCCACTAGATTTATATAATGAGTAATTATACTATAAGATTTAACGACAGTATCAATTAATACTTGCCAAAACATAAGAGGTATCTTGAAATTGAATCACTCTACCTTTAGAACTGGTTCACCTTTGTTGGAGTTAGAAGCTTGCTTTGCCATTCCTTGTTGCTGTGCACGTGCAGCTCGTCCTGCTGGAGAATTATCAAATTGATCTTGCCTGCAAATGCAATAAAAACATATAAAATATGTGTTATATGCCATGCAAGAGGTCACTGCATTTTTGTTTTCTTTGCTTCATCCCTTCTAAGTTTCTGCTATTAAGCTACATATACTAATTTCAGTGGACTTCTATTGTATGCATATCCATAAACATGTTAAAATAAGAATGTATGTCACATGCAGGTCCTTTCCTGTTATCCTATCCATCATAATTATGTCATAATAGCCAAGCAATCCTCATTGACTTTGAAAGTGAATTTGCCCTCGTGACAGTCATACTGCTTGATGCCTCCAGCGGATGAAATTATCCAGAACAGAGCAATATTAATATATGATGTTCAAGTCACGGATGAGAAGCAGCAATAAACACCAGAAGAAAACTAATTCCCTTGGAATTGTAAAACATCATATAAATCCCAGCTTCACAACTGAGTGAATTAGAATAAAATTTCAGACACTAAATACAAACATTACATATTGGGGATTGAGGTTTATTATTCTTCACGAGGGATTAAAGACCAATAGTAATAAATATCTTAATAAAATCCGGACACAAAAATTAGTCCGTCAAGGTACAAGCAATCGATGCCTAATTATTACGCGAAAGATTAATTTCCGTAGTAAGTGTATAATGATCACAATTCCAACCAGCCATGTCGTGGGTTTCCATAAAAACCCAAGTCCTTTAAACATTTGCACGAATTCATAGCTTATTAAAAAATTATCATAACTATGACAATCAGACAGTAAGAATAAAATGAATTTACAATGTAAAAGAAAAACAGACAGGTAGCGAGAAGAGGGGGTTTGCCTTTTCTGGGCGGCTTCGGCAGCTCTGGTGCGAGCTTCTTCAGAGGCCAATCTCTCCTCCTCCTTTGTCATTCGCTTGTCGCCTCCGCCGAAGCAACCAAAGCACAGCCCCATCTTTCCGTCTGTCTCCCTGTCTCTGTCTCCCCTCCCCCTTTCTGTTCAATCCTACCCTCTTTAATCTGTATTTTACCTCTGTTTATCTTTTCTCCCTTTTTCAGTTTTGACTTCCCTTATATTGTGGATATTCTTATTCTTATATTTTCCATTCCTATTTCTAATATATTATATATTAAACTAAATAAAAATAAATAAAAACTGCGGTTTCAGTAACCGCGTTTCTATTCTTCGGTGTTACGTCACGTGCTACCATTGTACTGTTCCTCCGATAAAACCAAAACGACTACGACGGTCACAAAACAAGGATTGGTGTGAGTGTCGTTTCATCGTGCACTAGGCGATGACGGTTCTGTCTTCCCCGTTAGTTTCATTACTCCGACATAGGAGTCCTCGAAGACTTCTGCGAAAAGCAGAACGGCAACAAGAACTTGGAGGGGGGGAAAATTAAAGCTTTGCTAGTACTATTTATCTTTGGAGGTGATTCTTCGTGACAGTTGAGCATTTTGGAGCCTAATTGAGTTTGAGTTGATTCTTCAATAGAAAATAATTTTGAGGTCATTGATAAGCAATCTAGCAGGCATGGTCTAGACTAGAATATTGGATTTGAAATTTTTGCATTCTTTTACTCCTCTTATAAGTAAGGCCTTTCTTTTATTTTGTACTCTTTGTAGGAATTTAACTTAGATTTATAAAATATCAATTTATTTAAAGATAGATTATTTTAGCCCAACTTATTTTGATCCGTGAGTTAAGTGAATAAATCTATTTTGACCCACTTAACCTTTTCTTTTTTTAACATGAATGAATGCCTCACATATTTTATTTCAATATTATATCCTAACCCATTTATAAATTATCTCTATTGTTTCTAACAATTTTAACATATTATGTTTATTTGACATTGTAATTTAAAAAATTATAAAAAGCATAAAATTTACATACTACTTGTTAATATTATATATATATTATGATCATTTATCTTATACAATATACCAAGTTTTTTTTTTAAATTTAAATATCTCTATGTCATAATATCAATAAATTCAATTAAAGTCATAGTAGAAACATCAACTTCAGTAAAAATTTATCATTAATTTATTCCTTTTTGAGAAAATATTAAATTATTAATTTTGATAATAGTATAATAATAAAAGTGACATATTTTTAAATATAAATTATAAAGTTGTAGTCTAATTTTAAATATTGTAAAGTAATTATAGAAATATCATTTTTAAAAAAGAATACTTATTTTTTATTAATTTTTTTTTATATATATATATGACATAAAAGAGTGAATAATTAAATTATATTCACTGACACTTTAATATTAATAAAGTACCATTTGGATTAAAATTTATTGGTTATTAATTATTAGTTTATGTATTATTTTTATAATATTTTTTAAGTATTTAATTTAATTTTTAAAAAAATTAATGAGTTAAAGTGAGCCAAACTTCCAAGTCAAGTGATTTTTAAAATTCTCAATTAATGATAAAAACATATCAATTTACTTTAAATTGACCCGTGTGAATTGGATTGATTCGTTTTGACGGCGGTACCCAATGACCCTTGACAAAAAACGAAGACCTTCACAAAGAATGACTATATTGTAGAATGAACACAGAAGGTGAAAGAAAAATTCAACCAATTAAAGATCATAAGAAAAACGAAGGCGGCTTGTTCCAATGTGGAGGAAGCCATCAGCGGTGAGCGAATCCAATTAATTGCCAAATGCAAGCTACAAGTTATTGTATTAAACTGATAATTCTTATTGTCAATATTAGAAGTGTTCGATCTAGGGTTCAGATGTTGGAGTTTCGCGACCATCTTCCTTTTTTTTTGTCCGTGGGCTATTTGGGTATTTGAAGATTTTGAATTAATCATATTTTTTTAATATTATCAAATCAACTGAAGAAGGTGATATAAATTTGTATAATTTGTCACGTAAATCTTAGTTGGAAGGCACAAGTTTAACTGCAATTTTGTGAGTCATGTCAATAAAATTCAACAATGTTATGGACTCATTTAACGAAAAGAAAAATTTTAAAACAAAAATGTAATTTTTAAGATGAGAATGAATTAAAAAAGAAAATTTTGAGACGAAATTGAAACTTTTATAAAAATTTAAGACAAAAAGTTAATTAGTGCATGCATTGCTATAAATAACCTTATTGTACATTCGAAAGGATTTTTTAAATCGTTGAGGATAATGATCTAGTGTAGGCCTTGGAAGATTCAAGGTTAGACTTTAGCATCCTATGGTGCTCTTATTGTCAATTTCGAAGAGATTAAAGTATATGTTTTGCCAAGACAAGTTAGCCATTTTTTTTTTTAAAGTCGCTTTATTAATTTGATGCAGAGATCAGGGTGGTATATGCACTAAACTCAAGATTAGACTTCACATTGCCGCTTCTGGTATGTCAGTCCTAAATTCTATCTGAACTTTCCATCGTAATAAGATAGGGTTTCTAGAATATGAGCTGGAACCAATAAAGAATAAATTTGGCCAGCCTCAGTTCTGATGAACTGCCACACAATAAACAAAAAGCTTAAATCATCAACCGGCAAAGAATTAGTTGGAAGTTGAAGATAAGGACTAGTGCAAGATAGGACTAGGGAGAATCAGTGGAGAGTAGCGGATTTAGTTTTGGGAATGGAACCAAAATACCGAAATCATTATCACTGGAATGTTTTCTGATCCAACGACGTGGGATATTGAGATACTAACATGGACGGACTCCCTGACCTTGCGTAGGTGGAGTAGTGGCCACGCATCTTACTATTACTTTATTTTTTTAAGAAATCTTTTGTGACCAACAGTTTCTAAGGTTTTTCTTAAATTTCAAACACAAGAAACATCGGTTTGCCAAAAACGTTTAAATAAAAATCAGATTATGATTTACGAAAATAATCAAAAAAGTAAAGCATCATCATAGGGGGGGGGGGGGGCACAAACAGAGTATAAGATATTGAGATCTGTAAATTTTGATTAGCTTCTGAGTATTGGCCCAAATCCATTAGATTACAGCATTGGTTTGTTTTATGGATAAATCAATGAATTCTTATCATCTAGATTGAGCCAGGACTCGATGGATTCATCATTGAAGGAGGCATTGCATCGACTATCTCAGCGTCACCACTTGATTTTCAAGATTTTTACAGAACAACAACAGTTTACATGTCATTGACAATGAGATCGGCCTTAACTCTACCGTAATTTACACTCACAACAGATCGTGAGAAAGACTGACTTTCAACCCATCTCAATCACTTTACCAAGAAAAATCTACGCGTATTCACAACCCACAGAGGGAATTACAGAAGACACAAGAACAGGGGAATGAATATCATATCATCACCTTCACCAGCTGTTTTGATGGCTGTGTTTTCCTCGAGAAACTAAACCATCACTTGCCATCTTCTTCTCACTCATCCCTCTTGCATAATGTTTCTTCTTCATTGACTTTCTTGACCTTGACCTATCCTTCATTGTGGGAACTATATACCACAAAATACAGGTGCAGAGAGTTGCCGCAGATCGTCCAAACAGCGTCAAGAACACCAAAATTAATATCATGACTACTGGCAGATAGTAAGATGGGTGCCCCCACATATCCGTCTTGATATTCCAAGAGAAGTTCTTCTTCTCTGCCTTTTTATCGGATTCCAAATCGGGTTTCTTTGTTTCTTCCACGGCCACGGCGGATTCAATTGCAGTCTTATCCATTGCCGATGGCATGTGCCTTACTTTAAGCTCTTCACTCTTGTGTTTCCGGTCCTTATTTCTCAATTTGACTACGACGGGGACGAATTCATCTGTGTCGGAGTGCACGAACCGAACAAAAGAAATCTCCTGAGGGTTCATCTGTGAGTAAATCTTCTGCCTTTTCTCGTTAAGATCGGCTAGAAGTGCAGAAAACTTGTCTAGCCCACGGGTGGAATAGGGGTTATTGTTCTTGCTAACCTTGCTTCTTTTGAATTTTCTCGGAGAAGAATCCCACGCTTCATCTTCTTCTTCGGGATGAAAAGTGCCGCAGACGAAAGGATTCAGCATATGGTAGTTTGGGTTTTGCTCTGAGCAGCTTTGGGAAGCAGAGGATCCGAGAAACCCACAGTATATTTATTCAAGGTCTGCGCCTCGGCAGAGAAGACTAAATCCAATCACAAGCGGCCCTCAGAGTCAATTCAAAAGGCTTAAAATTATAACTTATTACCTGACGTGGTATTGTTCATCTTTGACTTCTTGGGGAGGAGGAAACTGTACCTGTAGTTTATTCTTTCAAAGAAAATGAGTTACGGATTATAAATTGCGTGTGGAAAGATATCTTGATTTTTGAACAAGTCTATATTATTCAATATAATAAAAAATTTATTTTAATCGAAATAATTACCGAAGATATCAATGTCTTCGAGAAGAAACATTGGTTGAAAACGAATGGCTGCAACGAAAACCAAATAGGACCTATATTTAATAACAATAATCCAAGATGATCCATTCACCGATGTAACCATGAATTAATCGTGTTTGAAATTTTGAAATGTGTTAATTATTGTGTGTATTTTTATATTCATCTCTTGAAAAATTCACATTACTAAGAAATTAACGAACGACTTGATTTTAAAATATAAGAATTACCAATTATATTATATATATATATATATATATATATATATATATTAATATTAACATCTGCTTCATTTTAAATTTAACAAGCATAATTAACATAATGATTAAAAGTATTGGATCATTTACATGCATCATATTCTTGTTCACCTTTCCGGTTATTTACCATTATAACAAACGCAATTCCAAGTTGTTTATTTGGTTGCCTTTATTACGACAACCGCGGTGTCATCGAAAACATTGTTAATAATATATCCCCGCTTTATTATCTCCGCAATCACACGTAGCTAATTGTTTTACTGTACGATCCACGTGGGAATTCCACATAGACATCTCAGTCCCGAGTTCTGCATAGTTAAGCAAATATCGGAATGCGTCGTTGATATGGCTATCCTTCTTCGAAGGCATCTTTATTCTTTGACCCCAAATTCAAGCTCCCTTTCTTACATAGAAAATAATATTCTGCAATAAATAGTAGAATTCGATGTTCCGACAAGGAATTAAAAAAGAGAGTTTCTTTTATACCGTACGCCATAACCGGGCTCTCAATAACCGGTAAGACTTCGTTATTTATGCTGCAGACACGCCTTAAAAAAAAAACATTTTAAGAGCTGATATGTTTCCCGGAATATTGAAGTCAGCATGAAATTGTCAGAATGACTAAATATTATTTTAACGGGAGTACTTGTTTCATACATTGGCAGCCAAAGTCAACTTAATTACGGCAAGCAGTTTGAAATTTGTAATTTGATTAACAACGTTTTAAAATTATATAATAGTTTTCTTTCAATAAATTAATATACTTTTTGGTCAGAATATAAAAAATAAACCACTTATTTGAGTATATAAGAAATTAAACCCTTTATAAAGATGGGAATAGATGAAGAGGGTGCCTCTTCTCTAATGGGATATAGATTGAAAATATGAAAGTCATTCTTAATTACCTTCGACGGAGTGAAACAAATGGAACGATTATGTATTGTCCCTTCTTTTTAAGAGCGGGTCTTGTACTCTTATTTGTTTGAAGCGGATAATTTTTTTTATTTTTTGATGAACAGTTGAACAATTTCTTGTTAATAAGCTGAATTTTGGTTGAAAATTATATGGCAATACAAAATATAAAAGTGTTGGCCCAACAGATATAATATATATCTCTATAATATTATAATATTGTTCGTTTTAAATTAAAAATTTTATAATTTTTTTTTGAATTTTTTTCAAAAAGTCTCGTATTAATAAAAATTATATATTTATTTATATATTTATATTATTTTTAATATGTAGCTAATGTGATAATTTAGTTGCATTCATAACAATTTTTTTTAGGTAGGACACATATCTCTATAATAATATGATATTATTTATTTTGAGTTAAAGTCTTTATAATTTTTTTTATTTGTCTGAAAAAAATTTTATATCATAATTATAAAATTTTATCATATGGTAATACAATAATCTCTCTCTTCAAATAATATTTTTTTTTCCTCGTTCATATTTGAAGAATTTTATCAATGGACTCGCAATATCAATTTTTATCATCTAAAATAAATGAGTACAACGCATATAACTATAATATTATAATATTATCCTTTTTAAATTAAATTTTTCATATAATTTCTTTTAAAATATCTCGTATTAATAGAGATTATATTTTTATTTATATATCTATATTTTTTAATATTTAATTAATATGAAATTTTATTTACATTCTTAATAAAAAGTAACAAGAACAAGTTATTAAGTGTGACCTAATGATTATAAATTTAGATAATTAATAAGAAGCCATAAAGTAAAACTCCTGCTCTATCATGTACCCGAAAAAAAAAAAAGAGTCGCAAGCACGACACAAGGCCCTTTTACGCTCTTAATTGTTGAGACTATGCTATATTAGTCAAGACTGGTGTACGCTCAAATGGCATACTTCTTAAACGTTAATAAATTCACATAGCTTTTGAGATTTGCGACCTGATTTCCAAAAGAACAATACTTGGTTGAATTGTATCATTAATTGCCAAAGCCGTTCATTTAAGCACAGAACGCGATTCAGCGGATTAAATCAACAAACCCAAAAATCAATCAACCCGCATAATAAAAAATGAAATGGCCGAGTTTTTCTTTTTCCCAAATCATCAACAAGGCCGAAAGTCACGATTACGAGTCAATAATGAAACAAAAGACGTTTCTTAATGCCACTATATGAATATGATAGCCGCGCTGAGTTAGAGATGAGAAAGAAGGTGCAATGCCTGCAGTGGGCATAGCGTTGAAGTCACAATAAAATTTTGCTGTATATTGATGCAAGTCTAACTTTCACTTATATTTAATCAAAATTATTTTTATTTTACAAGCATAAGGAATAAAGTCTCCCTTACCTTCCGATATGAAGAACTGAAATAATAATCTTTTGAAACGAACCCTTAACCTGTGATTCAGTAAACAACACATTCGAATTTTGGACAGTATAATTTCAAAGAAAAACCATAAATTTTGTAGTAGTAAGAAGAAGAACAACGAGACACGTAAGAATTAGAAGTTGAAGACGTGAAGAAAGCACATATGAATAAATGGTATCCAGATATCTAAAGCTACCATGCCTAAATACAAAAGTTCAATAAAGTACACGAAACAGGGGCATTCCGAGAATCGAACTCGGGACCTCTCGCACCCAAAGCGAGAATCATACCACTAGACCAAATGCCCATTTGGTTAAGAAAATTAGTAATAAAAATCTCAACTTATACATTAATAGGGAAAATGCAGAAGTGGCAAACTGCAAAGTCTTCCCGTGGGACACTCATTAATTAAATACTAGCTGTCATCATAATTGGAGTTTCGTGAAAAATTGCAATAACCATTGCACGACCATCATTGCCCGTACGTGTGCACAAATCCATCCAAGGACATAGATCTCTATGAACTACAGTGATCTCTCGGTTCTTACTTTTTTACATGGGAAAAAAAAAGATGCTTTTACCCAAGTTAAGAAAAGACTCGGGGATTTACCCCTCTCCAGCTCCAAAGTTGTACATAGTGAAAAAGAAAGAAAGGATATCAAAGTATTTGAGAATCCAGTGCCAGTGCAGATATCCGAAGGTTGAAAATGGTAAAAGATATATGAGTTGTGGTCTGTCTTGGCATAAATGAAACTTTCTCAATCCTTATAACTCAAGAAAATATATGGGTGCTATTATATGAAAAGTGAGATATGAGAATGAAAGCAGGCCAGCTGGATGTTAAATGAAAAGGGGCTGGTAGTTGCCGTGTTGAACCATGGGACCTCACAATTACAAAGTGGCTTTCTAATGCAAATACGCATTGATAAAACCAAAATATTTAATCATTCTGATTTTCAGACTTAGTTGGAGACCTTACTTGGTACTTGTAGAATACATTTCAACAATGAAATTACAAATACGAAAGGTTTAAAGCCAAAATGCCATCGAATCTTTCTTGGTAGGGTCGTGCCAGCAAAAGGGACCTCCCCTTTATCCTGCTCAGGCATTAATGAAAAGTCCCAGTCCTTAACAATG
Organism: Gleditsia sinensis; assembly: GCA_037074535.1. Taxonomy (NCBI): domain Eukaryota; kingdom Viridiplantae; phylum Streptophyta; class Magnoliopsida; order Fabales; family Fabaceae; genus Gleditsia; species Gleditsia sinensis. The sequence continues at coordinate 2,740,641 of CM073472.1, forward strand.
CTAATTAGGCATAAACGAAAGTAGAATTTGCAGAATTGCAGTATTTCACTAGTGAAAAGTTGATTTACAAGGTAAGAGTTACTCTGCGTGTTTCTTACATTTTACGCATTAAGCTTCACACTCAAGAGTCAGTGAGAGAGATAAAATATATGGGAGAAAACAGTGGTTAGGTGTATAAAATTTGGACAAAATGATTGTCAGTGGCATTATATTTGTTAAGAGGTCTGCTTTTAGTCTCCGCAATTTGCTGCAGGTCACATTTCTCATTCCCTTTTCCTCATCTCCTCTTTATTGCTCTGTTTCCCCCTAGACTCAGAGAGAAGCAAAAAACTCAGATACATAGATAATCATCTGCTTGCTTCTGGGCAAGGTGAGAGAAGACAAGAGAGTATGGCATTTGCGGGAACAACCCAGAAGTGTATGGCTTGTGACAAAACAGTTTATCTGGTTGATAAGCTAACAGCGGATAACCGAGTGTACCATAAAGCTTGCTTCCGATGCCACCACTGTAAAGGAACCCTCAAGGTCTCTCTCTCTCTCTCTATGCTAGTCTGAGACTTTCGTATGTAGTTCTTCTTAGTCATGCTTCATAGTTCAAAGTTTCTAGGCTTGGATCTATGTCTACAGTGAATCGTCAGAATACTATCTACAGATTTACTAGAATTACAACAGTGAGTGACATCATTTTCAGCACTTATTTGAATTCAATTCTTTGGTGTTTTTATAATGAAGCATTTTCATCCCAGGACAATCAATGTCAGAACTTTTATCAGTTCTTCGTATGATAATGCTTTCCGTGTTTCTGGTCATTTCCTATTTTTGTTTGGTCTTAATTTTCGTTCCCAAAGCTCACCAGGATTTGATGCTAAAGAACTATAGATAATCCCATGAATTAAAATTGGAATACAATTTATCCAAAGAATTTTGGCAAGCTGCTATAATGGAGATCCAAAGAAAATAGAGATCCAGTTGTTCTTGTGGCTTCAACTTTGGTATTCATTTAAACCTCTGTAAATTAAGGTAGATCTGATTCTTTGTCCCCTTCCTGATTTCATTTGTCACTGCCGAAACTCAAATGGCAACCTTAACTTTTAGTCGATAAGGTTCCAAAGATGTTGTGGAAATTTTAACTGATCAGCACATAATATTGGAATCGGTTTATCTGTTGTTTCCTAATGCTCTAGGCAGTTACTAGATAGCAACTTTTATATAAAGTTGACCAACAGATCAAGCAATGTATTTGCAGCTTAGCAACTACAACTCTTTTGAGGGAGTTCTTTACTGCAGGCCACACTTCGACCAACTGTTCAAAAGAACTGGTAGCCTTGACAAAAGCTTCGAAGGTAACAAAGGATCAAGAATGGAGTTATTAAGTGCCCCCACTATATTTTTATTCTCAGTCACTGATTCCTGCTTCCTTTTGCCTGATTAGGGACGCCAAAAATTGCTAAACCAGAAAAACACATTGATAATGAGGTAATAAATCCTATATCCAGGTGCTTGCCAACAGAACAATTTCAATTTTCTAGCATTCATTTAAGTTTTTGAGCTGTTATAACCAGAAACCTGCAGCAGCCAAAGTTTCAAGTATGTTTGGTGGAACCAGGGACAGATGTGCTGGTTGTGAGAAAACAGTCTACCCAACTGAGAAGGTAACTGCATTGATAAGTACAAAGCATCCATTGGCAGACAGTTCACTGATTTTCTGTAATCTGAATAATTGAAGCTGACTACAAAACTTCTCATTCTGCAATGTGCATCAGGGAATACTATTATTAATGTAATTAACATATGGTCACGATAGTAAAATGTAAATCAATCGTTTTGCAATGATATAGGTCACTGTGAATGGAACTCCCTACCATAAGAGTTGTTTCAAATGCTCCCATGGAGGCTGTGTTATCAGTCCTTCCAACTACATTGCACACGAGGGTAGACTCTACTGTAAACACCACCATATCCAACTGATCAAGGAGAAGGGCAATTTAAGCCAGCTTGAAGGCGACCACGAGAAGAGTGCGATGCATGAGAATGTCAATGGGGAAGAAGTTGCTGCCCAGACATGAGACGGTTGACAAAATGAGTCTTACAATATTTTTTCTTCGATTTCAATATTCTCAGCGCCCTATATTTCTGCTCTCCTGCATGGTTTACCTTTCATTATGAGTCCACAAATATGGTATTCCTCTGTTTCCAGTTGAAGTGTGTGGATCTTCATTATTTGTTTTTGGATTTTGTTGTGAGATTGTTGATTTCCCATATATACGTCACGGACCTAACTACCATTTGTCCTTAAGTTTACTTACTAGTTTGTGACGCTATTAAATTTCTTTTCCATCTCGATCGAACATACAAAAGTTCTCTCTCTGAATCCATGTGATAGTTGCGCAGATCAGAATGATTCTATTACAATTTGCCAGAAAAGACATTTTGCTTTGAGACCAAAAAAATCAGTTGACAAAATGGAAAACAGTCAGATGCGCTTCACTTGTTGGAAGGGAACAAACCTAAATAATTGCATTATGGACCTTCGTGAACCCTGTTTCTGACTGACCATGCAATATCCGATTTAAGTGTCAGTGTGTACTAAAAAACAATGTAGTTGTAATGGTCGAGTTGTGGTATATTTGCATCTGATTCTAAAGGAACAGTACTGTAAGTAATTAATGAACAAACGGTAGAATTCATAACCGTTGGCCGAATGAAAAAATTGTAAAATGAAGAAAAACGCAGGAAAAGCTAAGTAGATGCTTAGAATTCAAGTTTTATTTCGAACCAGACGAAGTATAGGATGGGCAGTTGGATAAATCCTTAGTGAAGAAATTCACGGATAAAGCAGTGTCAGTCAATAATAGGCTTGTTCTCGTAAATAGGCAGCACTTTCTGTTCTAAACACATAAGAAAAAAGAAGTAATCTGGCACTAGACAATGACTCTCAGCGGCTTCTTAGTTCTTAACTCTTGTCAACATAAAGAGACACATGGAAATTGCCATGGTTGTTAGTGTTCCCGGAAATAATACATTGACATTACTGATCTATGTACAAAGATTGCAGAACAAGGAAATTAATCAGTATAAAGATCTAGAATACAGCCATCGCGGGTAATATGCTTCATGTCTATGATAAAATTGTCCCGAAGAAAGCCAAATCCAAAAGTACCATTTGGGTACTGCCAAATCCTTCCCTCTGCACTCCGAGGATTCATTGTTCCAGCCAGATCAGGAATGACTAAGTCATAGCTTGAGCTTATGTGAAGAATTCGACTTGCCACTTCATTTTCTGTCAAAGGGAAATGCTGGTGAAACTCACTGTCAGCTTCCAGTGGTCGAAGATGAAAGCGACTGTCATATAAATATTGCTCCTCCGGGGAAAAAGGAGATTCTAGAAATGTAGCATTCGATGTCCAGAAGACGGGGGCATAGCTGTAATCTAGAGGATTCCCAACACGCCGACATGCAATGCCCCCAATGTCGTCATAAGCCATAAGGTAAAAGGCTAAACTCATGTCATTACAAATTCCCTGCAACATTGGTAGCAAAGAATCCAATGAGTCGTCATACCACCATGAAGAGCTCTTCCCTCATCCAATTTCAAAATCATCTAATTTGAAATAGAAATGAAAGGAGAGATTGTGCAGTAGACGTTCACCCGAAATCCTTCTCAATAATATGGTTGTATATCCACAAGACAAGTTAAGTAGTCTAAATCCTACACTGGAGGAACACTTTGCTGAAGCCAATGAAAATTAACAAACCATCAAGACCAAAATTTCCCAGCTTTTAACAGTTATTCCATATTACGGATTATCATTTGTCCTTTTACGTTTCTCCTCCACTTTAACTTTATGCCGGGTTCGATATGACAAAGGCGGATTATTTATGACGGAAAACTTATATTTTCCACAATCAAACAGAGTAACTTTTAAATGATATCAAATGAAAGATATCAGAGCACCATAAGATACCAATGCTAAAAATTTCAGATTATTGAGCATAGCAAGATAAATGAAGAGTTCAACACCTTCCAAAGGCCTTGCAAAGGGCGTGATGGCGTGGGTGCCCAATTAACAATCTTCACAAAATGCTCCGGCTCCCATTTCCTTTTCGCTAGCCTTTCCTTCTCCCTCCTCCTTTGTTTCCTCGATTTGTCACTACATGGGCTAGTCCTGTTGGCAAATTGCTGATAAATTTCTGACATGAATCGGTCTGGTAAGCTCCCCGGTGATCCACTTTCGGCAGCAAATACGTCTTCTCCAACACTGCAATCGTCTCCACTCAGATTCGCAGCACTCGAACTTCTCCTAAACCCATGTTTCCTTTGGTCTTGACCACTGAAGTTGGCAATGTTTTGATTTTCCTCCACAACAAAGTGCGTTTTTCCCATAAAATTAACATCGACTGGTATCAGTTCATTCTCAGAGAAGTGGAATTGCTCAGAAGTCGCAAATTCACCCGAGAATTCAGTTCGCCCATCTGGATCGAGAAAGTTCACAATCTGTCCCTCCGACGAAAGACTCATCCATAAAAATGGCAACTTTATTACATCGTAGTTACCATTTTTTGACGGAGAAACCCTGGAACCGGCAAGAAATGATGGACCCCAGTCGAAAAAAACCAGCGATGGTGATGCAATCATGATGCTTCCCGGTCCGCTTCGACGCCAAAAGCCAATTAAATTCTCCAATTCGTTGAGGGTTTTGTACAGAAATTTGTAAGTAATTTTCCCATTGCCCCATTTCGTGATCTGGGTCTTCGATCCCCACTTCCTGTCGCACATGGTAAACCAGAGCTTGCTATCGTTGGTACAGAGTGAGCCGAATCGCCTCGACGTGCACGCGAAGGTGGCAATTTCAGATGGTGTAAGGAAGGAGAGAATACAGAGCTGGACATCTTCGGGGAAATCGGTGAAGGAAAGTGAACCCCTATCGTTGTCTGTAAAATTTGAGTCTTTCCGATTCGCCATTTTTGTATTTGGGTACCAGAATTTTCTGCAGATCACGAAGTTCCTTTCTTTGGGGGGATTTGACTGGAAAAGAAGGATACGAACTATGGAGAGATGGGGAAGCAATGTAAGTATAGAGTTTGTTGGGGATAATGTTTTATATCAAATTAGGAGTTTGGTAGATTCTTGAAGAGGGGGGAATGATTCCCAGATTCTCTCAATACGCAGACTGCAGGGGAAACGATGGTTTCGGGTCGCTGGAAACTTCAGTCGAAGTCGTGCTGCTCAAACGGCAGAGAGAAACGTGACGTTTTGTGTTGACATGCCGGCGCATGATCATAGATTCGTACAAACGACCAGAGGTTTTGAGTTGGAAGCAATGAAATTTCTTGAAAGTACTCCTTGCAGTTTGCATATTTTGATTAGTAGCCCATAAAATTGTGTTAACGGTGGAAATTATTTACACGTGTATTTTATTAAATTTTTATTAACTCTTTATATTTATATCAAATACGAAAAAGTGTATAAGAAATTTGTTTTTAAAATAAATGACAAAAAAAAAATGAGAGGCGCGTTGCCATCAAATCATTTGGTCAAAGTATAAGGCACGTTACGTAAAAATTTTGGAAGCGAAATCTAATTCATAAAAAATTGTATATGTAAGAAAATGTAAGCTACTTCATATTCTGACCGAATTCTCGTTATAATGGGAGACTTTGAGAAAACTATGGTAATGCGTTTTCATTGTTTATCTAATACTAAGAAACAAATGGCGTTTGGTAGCAGGAAACCATAGCAGATGAGCACTATTGCAGTATTGCAGCAACAGAGATATAGTAATTTTGGAAGCAGAAGGAGATGGGTGTAAAGCAACCAGGCCTATGGGTGTATATACAAATAAAAAAATGGCACTTGGTTGCTGGAGAAAAAAAAACAAAACAACGACAAGTGGGGGGCTAGTAGTAATAAGCATCAAACAATGTCAGTTTCTTCAATTTCCAGGAATTGGTACGATCGAAGGGAAAGTTAACCTGACATCGACGGCGACAATGGGCTTTCTGAATTGACGAATTCCGATGAGCTGAGGCCCAAGTTTCGCTCGCACTCATATTGGTCCATTAGAATTTGTCACTATTAGAGAGTGTCGGAGAATTTTTTTTTTAATTTTTAAAAAATTAAACTTAAAAAAAATTAAATTTTTATATTTAAATTTTAAATTTTATAACAAGATTTTCAAAAAATATAAATTTTTTAGAATAATTTTTTAATAAGATTTTTATTAAAAATTTATTATATTAAGAGTGAGAATCTAAATTTTTTATATTATAAAAAAAAAATTTAAATATAAAAAGACAATAATATTTTTCATTTTGTTATTTTTTTTTTATCTCTCTTTTACTTATATCTCTCATCTTTTTTCTTTCTCACACATCTCTTTTATACTTTCTCTCTCATTACTCTCTCTCTTTTCTCATAATCTTTCTCTCTTCCCTATTATTTTTTCTGTCATTTCTATACTCACTTTCTATCTTTCACCTTAATATAAGTAATAATAATTGTAAAAAAATATTATAATTTTTAAAAAAATTTTATTATAACCAAACGTAGTAATAAAAGATTCTTATATAAATATTTAAAGTCAACCAAACGTATTTTATATATTTTCAATAATCATCATCTCAAGAAACATAATTTTTAAGAATGAAAAATCTTATCATATATCAAACGCTCCCTTAGAGAAATTGTTTTTTGCTTTGGCCATAAAGTATTAATTTTTTTGTGCCTCTTTTTTCTTTTTCGTCTGATATTCTCTAGATAATGCTACTTATCTTTTTATCAAGAATAAATGCTTTTTTTTTTTTAATTCTTTGTTCCTTAATCATTACTAAATTAGTTAGTATAGCTATAGGTACACCATCGCCAAATTGTAATATAGAAGCTGCAACGGCTTTTTCTAAAAAACATGGTTGGGAATATACGGTATATGCCTATGCTCTATAGGTTTGATGTTATGCAGATTAATTGCGCCCGATCCTCTTGTCAATCGACTTTAAAATCTAATTATTTTTAAGATTTTCTACCTTTGGTAGTTAGAGTTAGTTTCCAGCTCAGTCTAAGGATTCTGCTGGTTCTTATCGTTTCAAGAGAAAGGAAAAGCCATATTATTTTTGCTTCTATTTGAGTTTGTGCTTGCGTGTTATGTTTATAATCTTTCTTTTAACTATTTTCCTTACATATAAAGTAGATAGGAGGGGGAATTTAAGAAATATACTTAGCAAATAGAACTCTTGTGCAGTGCAAGTAAAGAAGTGTCACACACTTCTTTTAAAGGTGAGTTTGCTCCTTCTTCACTTAAGTTTGGATGAGATGAGTTTCTCTCTCTAACATCTAGTAAAAAAGATATAATTTTCTTCTTTTTCAACTCCATTTTTTGTAGTAGGTAAGATCTTGTCTGTCCCCTGAAGGAGGAAAAAAAAAACAATTATCAACCATAAGCAAATGTGGAATGTAAACTTTCTAATGCCAGCCAATCCAAAAAAAAAATTGTCCAATGCCAACACAATGCGAATCATCTACTATGGTAAAAAAAATACAGCATATCATATTGTGGTATAAAACGATAGTATTTCACATCCTATGGCAAGAAAAAACCATTTCAACATAAGATAGAACAGGTCAGCACGACAAGCGACTGATCAAAATTATCAGTCGCTTATTACAGGACCAGACCCTTGATTGAGAGCCTAGTAGCTACTGAAATTATTACCAGTCGACTGGTTTGTCGAGACTAAAAATTCAGTAACTACTAAGTTCTAGACCAATCGCCTAATAGAAAGTTTGGCAGTCACTAAAATTATTATCAATCAATTGATTTACCAAAGCCAAAAATTTAATAGCTATCAGTTCCTGAACCAATGGCCTGATTGAAGGCCTGGTAGTCACTGAATTACAACCACCAGTCGACTGTTTAAAGAAACAGTCAACTGACGGTTGCAAAAGAGACAACTAGGCCCTTAGCCAAGGACTTGGTGGCCTCTGTGAATAAACCACCAATCGACTGGCTCACTCTACAATCTAGACCTTTAACTTTCTCTCTCTCTCTCTCTCTCTCTCTCTCTCTCTCTCTCTAGGTGTGACGGAGAAAATAAAAAAAATGCAAGAAACCCAACTCTTTCTTGCTCCTCCTTTGACCCTAAGAGCCAATTAATGCCATCAAATTGAACCATAAACCACCACCTCAACCTCTCCCATTTTTTAGTTCAGAGCAATGCTGCCTCATAAACTCTCTATTTTGTTTGTTGTGTTCCTCGCTTTGCTTCCTCTAGTGAAATCAAATCTAGGTTCTAAGTGTGTCACGGCCCCAAATGATGGAACACATGACCAGCACGGCATAAGGGTTTCCCCCTAGCCATAAGCCTAACACATAGCATGCACAAACATTCAGCACACAATCCAGTGTACATAATAAATATAACTGGCCACATATGCCACATCCAATATAAGAAAATACTGTATATATATATATATATATATATATATATATATATATATATATATATATATATATATATATATATATATATCTCATGAATCCAACATCCTTGATTCAACTTGGCCCTTGGCCTCATAATACAAACATAGTTATAAAACATAAAACTGTTTTCCAAACAACACATCAAAGTACACAAGAAGCGAGGATCCTGCCTGTAAGTTCATGGAGATACACTAGACATAAACTAAACTATACAACTAGTACAACGGAGCCTTGCCCAAATTGGGGCTCACCAATGCTATATTCAGCCTCCTACGAAGCTGTAGCTGGATCAAAGTCTCTTTGACTATCTGTGGGGAGAAAACAAAAGAGGGGTGAGATTACCACATCTCAGTGAATGGGTAAATCATACTATAACTGAAACAGGGCAAATCAAGCACGAGTGTTTCGCAATGGGTTTAATAATTGAAATCCAAGTGTAAAGATAATAATAGAAGCATTAAGCATTTAACCATAGTTTATTGAAAGAAAAGCTAAACAGTTCAAATGTATGTTCAAAAGATAAAACATGATGAAACCAGTAACAGTAGAGCAAATCAATTATGCATGGTAAGTAATAAATGAAGTTATTTATGCAATAACAATGATGAATGAGATTGTTTAGAAATATTTAATCTTTAAGAAAAATGCACTAGTTTATTGGAGGTCTTTCCTAACAGATCTATCATCTCCCCCAAGCACACAGCAAGGGTAGGGTAATCACTGTAGGCGTAGACATAAGTCCACCCTAAATTCTCCAAGCACACAGCAAGGGTATGGTAATCACTATAGGCGTAGACATAAATCCACCCTAAATCTCCCAAACACACAGCAAGGGTATGGCAATCACTGTAGGCGTAGATATAAGTCCACCCTAAATTCCTGTGTCTTAGGCAGTCATATGCCCGTCACAGTATCTTAAGCCGAAGCCTTCACATGACTATGGTGCACCAGGGCTAGCACTACCTGCGGCTAGCTAACAGTGATCTAAAAGGGTCCCTCCAATAGAAAATATTTGAAATATGCTATTCAAAGAGTTTAAAGTAAAACATTTCAATAACTTTACAATAAAACTATAATTCTCCATCTAGCTCTTTTCATGCATAAAATTCCGTTCTAAAATATATCTCATCCATGAATTCTCATGGAGACTTTTATCATCATAAACTTTTCCTTTAAACATATCGTCCGTAGACGTCACATAGATGCTCATCATGCATCAAATCATTTCATGGCTAACTTAGTTCATTTCTATGACTAAGTTCACATTTCTATAAATCTAACTCAAATGGAGAATTATCAGCCTAGATGCTTACCCTGCATACCTAGAGTTCAACTAGGATTTAAATTTATAATTTCTAACATGGTTGGAATATATTGGTTTTTAAAGCGGTAAAATAATTTAACATACATTCCAACTAGTTAAAATCATACGAGAGAGTTATAAATCAAATTCCTAAACACATGCGCTATAGTATGAAAAACCCACTCACCTTACTAGGAGTCCAACAACGAGAATTTCACCTCATGATGGTTCAACAACCTAGAAAACATAAACATAACATGAGAATTGAAAAACTCTAAACGGCACTATTCATGTCGGAAAACACTATTCACTCGTCGGAAATACTATTCACGCCAAAATCTAAAAACCCTATAGTCTAGTATAGAAACTAATTCTAAGACTATCCATGGAAAGAAATTCGGTAAAACGAAGCCTAAAACGCGATTAAACGGAGTTTTACCTTGGAGGTTACTATTCATGCAATTTTCCTATGACAATCCGGCGACTTCCCGGAGAAATTGATCAGTGGGAATTGTAGCTCTTCTTCCCACGAGTCCAACGGTACCTTGCTTGCTCAAATCGAACGTTCGGATGATGAGATATCTTAGAGAGAAGTTGGAGAAAAATTTTAGAGAGAGTGAGGAAGGTCCAGTAATGGAGGAAATGAAGGAAAAAGGAGGGGGGTCCGCAAAAAAAAAGCTGTTTGACGAATCTTGCCACCGACGAACTCATTCTCGCCGCGGCGAGCCGCGATTTTTGCCGGCGGCGAACATATTTTCGCTGCGACGAGTTTGGGAACCAGAAATCTCATGCTCTCGGAAAAATGCTGCAGCATTCTCGCCACGGCGAACTCATTTAGATGAATTTGACCAAAAAGTCCAACATGAAAGTTGTAGCCCTTTCTCTTAGATTTTTGTAGCCACTTGAATCACCTAATTTGGAGTTCATATGAAGGAGTTATGCATAAAATAGTGAGAAAAGGTCCAGACCACACTATGTTTCGGTTTTTGCCTCTTATCACTATAATATTCACAGAATTAGCAAAAGTGTCCAACATCAAAGTTGTAGATATATGTCTTATCTTTCAGCAAAAATTGGAATCACTTAATTTGAATTTCATATGAGAGATTTATGCTTATATGAGTGACGAAAGGTCAGAAGAAAATGTCAAAAATGCTCTAAAATTTTACATTGTTCTCAACTTCCTTGTTTCAAATGATTTGTATTTAACCTTCAAAGGTTTGGGTTATTACAAAGCGAGTCGCTCTAGTGGCTCTTCCTTCGATGGTTAAAGGCCGAACCCTTTTATGGAACATTTTTTAGGTGAGTCCCTAAGAGTGGGCTGGTGTTAAATGCGAGTATGACCATGTTGTCGAGCTACATCCAGCTTTGTTAAGGACTAACTGGAGTGTAAAATTTAAGGTGGATGATATGCTTTGTTAAGTTTCATATGTGTTTCTGCTGTTGGAGCACACAAAAAGCTTAACATATTTAGATCAGGTATTATTTTTTGAAAATCTAGAGAAAAAGCTTTTTTACAAGTTAAATGCTTCATGTCATTGCCTCTCAACAGAGTGGACATCTTATCTAGCCAGTGAAGTACATTTTATTCTGTTAAACGAAATGCATGGTCACCAACTTTATTGACTTATCTTATTTTGACTTGCATACTAGCTTAGGTGCACTTGAATTATGTGTATGTATATTTTAGAGTGTCTTGCACATTTGGCAATGTTTATTTAGTTCCAAACCAATTGTCACTTCTATGATATTTTTATGTCTTTAGCGTTTGCACTTGCTGTTAGGATAAATATTGTATATGACATATATGCAGTATTGTGTTGCTTATGATTTTTGCTACTGGTTCAACATCTCTGTAATGGATCATGGGTGATAGGGATTAACTTCATTAATAATCTTATTTGATAGGAAGCGGAGGGTATTCTTACTTATACAAACCACTTTGGTGGTTGGGCATGATAACAAGTGAGTTATCCATGATTTTGTTTGGTCATGGATTCAATATTAAATTGAATGGTGGATTTTTTTTTCTAATAGTAACTAGTGTTGATATGGATTCTTTTGATCTCTTGAGAACTAAATTGTGTTAACAAAAAAAATATAGAGAAAAGGTAAAGAAAAATACAGGAGAAAACCAATATATTCGAAAATCTCCTAAAATAGTCTCAGTATTAAAAAATGAGTTAAAAAATAAACTCGAGACTCTTTGAACAATATATTGTGTGCATATTCTTGATTTCTACCTGTGTTTATATTAATACCGCAATTACGTGCTGACTCTTATACTTTTTACTTTGAGTTCACTACTAGTAACTACTTTCTTAATACCATAGCACTTATCTAATGGCTTATTATTGTCTAAAGTTCATCAACAAACTACATTTGTCTGATTTTTTTTGGACCATATATTGGGGGCTTTATTATAGAATTCCCTATTTATTTGACAAGGTTGAGGACTCTGTTCCTCGAAAACAACCAGCTTTCAAGTTTCATCCCTGATTTGAACCTGGTAAAACTTGAGTAGCTAAATGTGTCAAACAATTGCTAAATGGCTCAATGCCAAAGAAGTTTCAGACATTCACTGAAGATTTATTTTTGAGAAATTCGCTATGTGGCCGACCCCTTAAACTTTGCCTAGGAGATGGAACTGGCACTGGAACTTCTTCGGCTGCGGAGATTGAAAACGAGGGAAAGAGAAAAAAGAAGTTGTCTGGCAGTTTCAGTAGTTGCCAGGCCCTCGACCAAGGGTCTGATCCGTAATAGGCGCTGATAGTTTTGACCAATTACTTATCGTGCTGGCTTGCTCTGTCTCGTGCTGAGATAGCCATTTTTTGCCATTAGGATGCGAAATGCCACCATTTTGTACCGCAGCACAACATGCTGTGTTTTTTTCACAACAGAGGATTTGCATCCATGCCAGCAAACTTCAATTTTTTTTGGACGGGCAACAAACTTCAGTTATAAGTCTCTAAACAGGCGTAACTGTCCAATGCCACTTAACTTCAATTGTGAATCTCTAATGGGGTCTTGGATTACGGACGGTGATCGTGGTAAGGTAATATCGTTATGGGAGTGGGTTTGATTGATTTGTGGACCTCCTCAATGTCGAAGTCTGAACTAGCCCAATTTTGCAGGTTTGAACTTGTCGATTTTTTTTTAAGATTGTATTTAATAAATGGTAGAAAAATTTATTTTAAAAAATACATAATTGATAAAAATTATAATTTTTAAAATGTATAAAATATATTTGATTGACCTTTAAAATTATTAAAAATATTTAAATAACATTTTTTGAAAAAAATTTATTTTTTTGTTTGATTATATTTAATTTTATTAGAATTTTCGTACATTTTTTAAAATATTCCACATTCTTATGAAAAAAAATGAGAGAGTGAAAAAATAAAGAGATGAAAGAGAATAAAAGTAAAGAGAGAGAGTAGTATTTTTTTATTATTATAATTATATTATTAATTAAAAATATAATTGTCTTTTAATATTTTCACCCCTCTTTATAAAAATCTTTTTATAATTGTCTTTTAATATTTTCATTTTTTTTATTAAAATCTTTTTATGGAAAATTTATTAAAAAATCATTTTTAAAAATCCTAATTTCCTAATAATAATTTTTTAAAAATTTTTATTAAATATAAAAATTTTAATTTTTCGAATTAAAATTTTTAAAAAAATTCGTGTATGAAACGCTCCACAAGAATCGGTCTAATTTTGCTATTATCAAGTCTGTTTTCTTACCTAATACTTATGTATAATGTTCGTTCCATGCATCCCTTGCATTTTTGCTCTTGTTTCTAGTCCACACGGTCTATAGATGAAGTTACTATGAGACGTCAAATGACGTCTCGAACTGAGTTTCTCTAGTTTTGCATATCAATTGACAAAATTGAAACTTTTTATTGCCTGCAGCCTAAATCATGCGGACTACGGAAACAACTTCAAATGCAAAGTGCTACCAAAATGGTGAAGATGATTAGTCTGCATTGCAATCTACCGATATTATCGTTTTTGGCACGTGTGAACTGAAATAGTTGTGTGCATCTCAGTTATCTAAATATGTATATGCAAACTACCTTGAAGTTTGTAGTAAATAACTTGATTCGTAATACATATCGAGCGCAAGGCCTTTTAGACATTAATTAAAAATAAAAAACCAACTTAGAAAACTATAATTGATACCTAATTTATACTAATACTATATACGGATATGTGTCACGGATACGTTGCTTGTACTAGAACTATTTACAGTAACATTTCAAACATTGTGACTGGTTTGATAAGGTTCTCTGTTACGAGTGTGGAACCTCCATGTGAAGAGATAGTCCCTGGACTCGCAGGATAATCGGATAACGTCACAGAAAGCATTGACCGACCTCTTCTTCTCGTCGGTTTTCCATTCTATTTTTACCCAGCATGAAAACCTATTTGATGAAATTGGTATATTTGAATCACAAAGATGTAGTTTCACCTCCCCACCGATCCTCTTGCATGTGCTACATGGAAGCCGTCCACCACCGGTAACCATCAAATCGAGCCAAGGACATTCTGGTTGACCCACCATCTCCTTGTACGCAGAATTGGCCATCCTAACGTTGTTGTTTGAGTCTGATATGACAGCCGGCAAGGCCTCAGACTCAACCTCTTCCTCGACCTCCTCTGGTTTTTGTGGGGCTTGAGCTGCTGGGGACAGCCTTGGGTCTTCACTAATGCACCCAACGCATATGCTGGAACCAACGGGGCGAACTGCCTTAGGTGCTATAACATTGTGGACAATCGGTGCTTGCAATTGCTGCAGAAGATCCTGTTCTTCTGGAATCGTTGATGTAGTGTTCAAATCGATAATCTCCTCTGTGCCAGGTTTCATTAAGTCAAATTCTGGTGCGAGGTCTTGTTCAGCGACGATGGGAGCGGAAGGAGAACATGGAAGAAGTGGAAGTGTCACTAAACTTGAAGCGCCGGTAGGATTTTCCAAGCTGCAATTGTGCAGTCCCTGGTTAGGAAGAGGGAGTTGAGGAAGGGCAGGAGCATAGCTCTGCAAAGAAAGATTCTTTGCCGGAGATGTTAAATGACAAGGGGGGCAAAATCCTAATATATGCGTCTTCTGTCTCTTGAGGGAGGGTAGTGCTAAAGTAGCTCTGCCTCTCTTTCTGGTCCTGGTAGGTCTGGCCTGCAATTGTGGCCAGAGATTCCTGAGGTAAGGAGACTGCTTAATCTTTTGGGATAGGGCGGAGCCCTCATTTATGGAATTCCCAGGAGTCTCAGGCTTAGGAGCTATGGGCCTGTACCTGGACATGATTTCAGCAGTTTTTGCAATGTTGGTATAAGGATTCAAGGTCTTGATCATGGTGGCAGCTTTCAGTTTGCGCACCTCTGTGTTCTTGACAAAGCCTCACACTCGCACTTGACTAGTACAAGGGTACAAGAAGGAAGCAAACGGTGAAGATGCTATGGATTATGCAAGAACATTGAAGAAGAAGAAGAAGAAGAAGAAGGAACTGATAAGGATGCCATAAAGGGGAGAGTTATAAAGGAGGGAGATTGGGGAGAAAGGGGGGTTACGGTGCGTATGGGTAGTGGAGGATGGAAGGGATGAATTTTGTTGGGGGGGTTTTAAGTTTTAGAATGGACCAATGAGGTCTGGGCATCTCGAAGCTGAGAGGGAGGAGAAAGTGACACTTGTAAGTGTACGGCGGGTACGTGTTGGGAGAGGCTAAGGAATAAGGACAAGTGGGAATAGGGCAGGAGGAGTGGGTCCATGCATGGCTACACATATGATATGATGAAAGTAGGAGTAGTTTTTTAGAAGCGAGGCCAGTGGAGGTAGAACCCGCCCGTGGAGGCCTGGTTCAATCTGTCACGCCAATCAGGCGCCTGGCTGGCTTCTTAATACCCAAAGGATCTCTCATGAGAACGCGTGTGGTGATGGCCGCCATGCGTGAAAACACCTATTAGGATTGGTTTGCTCGCCCTCCCACTGTCTTTTTCCATCGTTTAACGGAACAGTCCTCCTTTCCAGTCGGTTACATTTGGCCTTTTTCCACCTGTCATCTCATCCTCACCCCATTACATGCAATGGATGAGATAGAATCTGATTGGAGGATGAGTATTGGGGACTCATTCTAAACTCAAACCTCCCTAGTATTCCCAATTGGCACACTTACCACCCTACTCGATCAGAGCTTTGCTATAACGTCGTTCGGTGTGCCCCCTTTCAATTAATTTGTTTCCCCTAAATGGCCTCTCGCTTCTTCAGTTTTACTGCTTATGTTCGTCCTTCACGTCACTTTAGTCGCACTCACCGTGAAATGAGTTAAGCTTAAGCACGCGGATTTAGATCACTTGAGTATTCAGAAACTGGTTCAAATTAAATATCTGCTGGTCTACTAGCTTGAGCATCCGTTATTTTTTTCTTGAGTTCACACGCACAAAGTACTGAGAAGTTGAGTCCAAAGAGTGCCATAATTGATATGCAAACTTACAATTATGAATGACAAGACGACATGATTGGCAACGTCATAGGAGGGGGAGTATTTGCTGAAAGAAACATGAATGCACCACTAGCGGTGCCTGGCCCTGGCTAGGTGTTACAGTGTTCTGTGTTCCCTGAAAATTCTCGCTATGCTATGCAGCCACGGAGGTATCCAATTCTCTAGTCTAGCTTGCCCATATAGACAGGAATTTGGTTCTCGGAACATATATATATATATAAAAGATTTATTCAAATTATTAATGATAAATATGTCATTTTTTAAATTTAAGATTTTAATTTATATTTTCTCTCTTTATTTGACTTAAATATTTAATTAATTTATTAATATGTGCTTTGAATATTTTTTATTTAATTATATATTAATTTTCTCTTTAATTGTATTATGTTTTTAATTGTTTTATTCTGATACATATATTTTTATGTAATTAGGAGAATGACAAAATGAGTATTAGCTATGAAGAAAACTCTGTGTCTCCCAGAGTCATTATCACAATAACTATTGTCAAGAGTCAAGACATATACGCAAGTACTTTTGACATATTAAATTTAATTGCTTTTACAATAAAATTACACCCCTAACATTAATATTTATTATATTGATATTGAAAAGAAAAATTATCTTCTAAAGTTTGTTTTATAATATCAGACACATATTTATATTGATTTTATAATATTTTAAATTTTAAAAGCACCAATATTCTTTCCTTATTTTTTGATAATTAATTTTTAAGTTTTGTCTATTAATTACTGTATAAGATGAAAAAAAGAAAAGAAATATAAACCTGATATAATAAAATTAAATAATTTAATTATTTAAAAAATAATTATTCAATACATGAAGTTTGTAACACAATATTACTTAATATAAAAAATTAAGAAAATAGAAAATATAATTATTTATTATTTAATATATAAAAATGATATCAAAATTTATTTATATTTTTATTATACAAATTTCGTACGTATCACAAGTGTGCAACTGTTACATAATTATAACTGCAACAACTAATACATACTTTTAACTATTCAAAATTTGATTTGTGTGAATATGCACAGGTACGCGAAGGGCAGGGCAGCATAATCCCGTTTTTGGAGCGAGCTAAGCAAACGCTACCTAACAATAACGAAATTGACGTGGCCACTTTGAATGTGGTATTGCCGTATTGGTCTCACGAGGCACGGCCATCCAATAAAATTCAAGAAAGGACAAGAGTTGCGGGAACTGCAAGTCTACAGCAAAATGCTTTTACTTGTTTTCCAATCCTCCAGGCTCACTGCTCTGCCTTCTTTCTTATTCTTCCTACTGTCTAGTAAATTCGTGTATCTTCCTCTTAATTAGAAGTTTCAATGGAGGACAAGAAGAACTATCCGCCTCTTCCTTCTAACTATCTCACTCTCGCTCAACTCCAAGAGCGGTGGCTCAAGGAAAAGGAAATCGAACAGAAGCAGAAACTACCTCAGCAAGACGATGACCCAGTGCTTCACCATCCCCATCTCCCTCAAGACCAACAGAGACAACCCAAGACACAGCAACAAGCATGGCGAGTGATTCCTAGACATGGAACCGGGTTCGGGTCTGCCACTGGGAATCTTCAACCGAAGAAAATTCGGCCCAAAAATCGAAACTTTTCAAAAAGCGATCGTGTTGCGATCGAGGTCAGATGTGAAAAGCAGGAGAATTTGGAGGCCAAGGACGACATCGGAGATGAGAATGCTGGCCATGATGATAAAAGAAAGGAATCGAAGAAGAAGAAGAAGAAGAAGAGAATACCTCGAAAACCTAGGGTAGACGGGGAGGACAGAAGAGTGGCTGAAGATGCTGCAGAATCGACAATGGATAGGGACAAAGAGGCGGTGCATTCTGATTTTCATAGGGTCGATGAGATAACGGAAAGCAAAAGTGAATTGAATGTTAAGAGTACAAATTTGGTGATGGAATTAAAGAAGCAGAAGAGAGTAAGCCGGAAACCTAGGGCAGACAGGGAGGAGAGTAGAGTGTCTCAAGATGCAGCAGAATGGACAGTGGAGGGGAACAAAGAGGTAGAGAATTCTGATGTTCAGAGGGTCGATGACAAAGCGGAAAGCAAAAGTGAATTGAATATTAAGAGTAAAAATTTGGTGATGGAATTAAAGAAGCAGAAGAGAGTAAACCGTAAACCTAGAGCAGACAAGGAGGAGAGTAGAGTGTCTCAAGATGCAGCAGAATGGACAATGGAGGGGAACAATGAGGTAGAGAATTCTGATGTTCAGAGGGTCGATGACAAAACGGAAAGCAAAAGTGAATTGAATGTCAAGAGTAAAAATTTGATGAAGGAAGTAGGAGGGAAATTGGGGACCCTATCAATGAAATATGGGAGTGAGAAGCAGAATGTCAGATTAAGAAGACCATATAACAGTTTCCATGGCGCTCAGAGGAATTATGTTGGCCGCCCTTGTAATAATGGACCTTATGGTGACAACGGCAGATTTCGCAGTCAACAAGTAGAGAGGCCGAGAGGTTATAATAAGATTTGGGTTAGAAAAAATGAGAACTTCGATGGCAATGTTGGTGGAATTGAGATAGCCAGTGACACATCCAAGGGACGCGGTGAGCACACCTAGCTTCAGCTTTCCAGAGATAGTGCCTAGTGTTTGTTTTATTTGTCCAAGTTTTCCCTTGCAGTTCCTCGCTAACCTATGGGTCTATGTTGCTCTCTAATGAACCTTAAGTTCGTACGAGGCCCTTGATATCTTTAATTTTAATTTTTGAACCATATATCAAGATGAATGTATAGAATTATCTTTCAAGTAATGAAGCATATTGAGTATTAAATCTATAGTTGCAATATGCCTTGTCATATGCTGCAGACGGTAAGAAATATGTGCACATTATGAGTCTTATTTCTTTTCTCAAGTGAAGTTCGATACAAATATTCTAACACTTTTTGGTTTTAGTATGGAATTAATTTCGTTCAAAGTATAAATACTGTCTACTGGTAACATTCTGCAGAATTGAACCTAGATATTGTAAAAAATCCTCAATCATTATACTTCAAGTTTAGTCATTATTTAAACCACAAGTTTGTGAATATAATAGTCTTATTTTGAGTCTAATAAACGTGAGTCTTTGTGGGAGAGTTACCAAACTACTTTGAAGCACCTGCCTTTTCCAAATCCATGGAGCACAAATAATGAAGATTGCATTGAATGAGTGAGATGTGTTGAAAACAGAATAGTTCATACATCTGCATTTGATGAATTCGAGTCTTGTGCAGTTCTTGGAGTCTGAATGATCAAGTCGTAGTTTTTGCACACAATTTAAAACTATCATAGCTCTCTCAGTTATCATTCAAGAGTATCATATTGTCAAAAATACTTTGAAATCCTATTGGAAATTTAAATACTTAAAGTGGTCAAAACCTCTTTCTTTTTTTGTGTCTGTATATTTCACGAATACAATCCAAAATGCGAATTGTCGGATAAAAGCTACACGACACATACATTTGGAGGATCGCTTTGAGCCGCTTGGTCGTTTCTTTGGTGCTGCAAAAATGCATTTTGGTTCAAACGTTTAGTATCAGACATAGGGACACAGAATCCAGGAAGTGATATTGAAGTATAGAGAGGAAGACGAACTTTCGTTGCTGATTCTAATAATATTAATTAAATGCGTTGAAAGATTAATAAAAAACAAAACCAAGGAGTTGCAATGAAAGATGGGGAAAACTGTTAAGGGAATTCAAGATGTACAAATAATGAAAGAAATTTATAAGAAACTTTCAAAAAGGATATCATGGTAATTAATGTACTTAACGGTTGTAGGTGTTTAATGGCAATAATGGTGTATAATTTCGATTTTTCTAACTGATAAAACCATATCTTTTAATTATTCGATCATCTAAAAATCATTTTGAATAGTTGTAATTGATGAATATTCTTTTAAATAGATATGTTAGGAGTCATTTTCATTGGATCAACGTTGGGATCTTCAAGTGATAGCCTTCCCTCTCCCTGCAACAGATGGCTCAAAATGGGGGTGGCTGTGGCAACAAAAAGGCCGAGGAAGTGCAGCCACACCCAGTGAAGGAGCAATTACCCGGAGTTCAGTATTGCATTAACAGTCCTCCTCCATGGCGTCCGTACACTCTTTTCTTATAACTCTTTCTGGCTGCCAAACCCCCTCCTGTTCTTGATTGGAGCTTTAACACTTGTATTCAAGAAAACTCGGTAGTACAGTGTATTATGTGTTTCTCTGCCCGTCGTGCCATACAAAAACGACCGGAAGAAAGTTCATTTTGAAAATATTGGAGCTGCTCCATTTTCCTCTTGGAAGAAAATTGGCCTGCCAATCTAAAGCATTGTGAACTACATTATATTTAATTGAATATTGTTTTTATTGAGTTTCGTATTTATCTTGTTTGGTTTGTTCGTCTTTTATGATATTCAAAATTTTCCTTCCTTACTTTTTTGGACTTTGCAAGTTGTGGATGTTCTTCGGTCGACTGAAAGGAAATTAGAATGAAGAAACTTGTAGAGTAATGGTTGCGTCCTGAGCTTCCAAACCATTACCAAACTATAACTTTTATTCATCGTCGATTGGTGATAAACAATCTAACTGAGCCTTTCGTCACAATGCAGCTGAAGCTGTAGTCTTGGGGTTCCAACATTACTTTCTGACTCTTGGCATGACCGTTATTATTCCTACTATAATTGTTCCTCAAATGGGAGGAGGCGATGTAAGCACTTAGTCGATTTTTATTTTCTTTTTATGTCAATTGTGCCTTTGCTTTCTAACTCAAAATTTCCATTTCTTTGTAGGCTGAGAAGGCTAGGATGATACAGAGCCTATTGTTTGTTTCCGGACTAAGCACATTTCTTCAATCTTTGTTTGGAACCCGACTTCCAACTGTTGTCGTTGGTTCATACACCTACATAATACCCACAATTTCTATTATCCAGGCCAGCAGATATAATTCGTATACAGATCCCTATGAGGTCAATCAGAGAATATCTACTACTTTTCTTTTCTCCTACATCTCTGTTATTGCTTTGCTGATTTGGTCCATATGATTGACTTTCTCAGAGGTTCACACAGACAATTAGAGGTATACAAGGTGCCTTGATCATAAGTGCATGTTTCCAGATGGTTATGGGATTCTTGGGCTTTTGGAGAAACGCTGTCAGGTTAATAAGTGCGGCTTTCTTGGCTAGGCATACCTGCTGGTCAACTCCTTTACTTACATTTTGGGTTTTGTATCTTATTTGTTATATGCTTGTTCCCCTGCTGCTCTAGGTTCCTCAGCCCACTTTCTGTCGTTCCATATGTAACATTCACTGGACTCGGTCTCTATCATCTTGGTTTCCCAATGGTAAACGATTGTAAATTATTTCACTTCTCATTCAATTAACTTGTAACCATTTTAAGTCTTGTGCAAATTGTCTTTTCATGATTAGATTTGATGACAATAGTCAATAGGCTTATGTTTCCTCCTCTTCTCCTCTATTTCGGCCATGCAGCTGGCAAAATGTGTTGAAATTGGGCTTCCTGCACTGATTATTATGGTTTTCATCTCACAGGCAAGTATTTAATTTTGCACCTGTTATATACTGCCAAGTGTATTTAGAATTACTCTATGCTTCTGCAGTATCTTAATCGTTACATAAGCACTGGGAGGCCTATATGTGACCGATTTGCGGTGCTTTTTTCCGCTGCAAGTGTATGGTTATATGCCCAGCTTCTAACTTCGAGCACAGTATATAACCACAAGCCAGAAACTACACAGACTAGTTGCCGCACTGATCGTGCTGGACTTATCAGCGCAGCTCCATGGTGAGATTGTGTGCTTCTTATTTATAAATTTCCGAATTACTGGTCAATAACTTGCAAGCTCTTCAGAAGCAACATCTATTTCCTGTTTATAATTTCATTCTTCCAAGATGTACATGACTTTATGGGTTATAAGGGAATGGAAGAGCTTTTTCTGGGCCATTATAAGTACTATATATGCCTTCGGCATAATCCACCAAAGTTCAGCCTTTTCTCTGTTCTTTGCCTGTATCAACATTAATCGAAGCAGCTAAGTCTAAGGTTCAGCTTTTCCTGCAACTTCAGATGAAAACAAATATTTGTTTCCATGTAGGATATATATTCCTTATCCCTTCCAATGGGGGAGCCCTACTTTCAATGCTGGAGAAGCTTCTGCTATGATGGCCGCTTCAGTAGTTGCTCTTTTTGAGGTATCTCTCATAACAGAGTTCCATATCTCTCAATCATTAATTTCCTTATAAAATCCATCTGAAAATGAAGAAGTTCATGATGCATCTCATCCTCAACTTAAACGTTGTTTAATTTATTTGCAGTCAACTGGTACCTTTTATGCAGCAGCAAGATATGGAAGCGCCACACCTGTGCCACCTTCGGTTATTGGTCGTGGAGCAGGATGGGTGGTTGGATTTTCTATATTTTGCAATTCTCTGGACTTCTGATCATAAAACTTATTATGAGTAATTATTTGTGTCACTATTATTGTGATCTTAGGGAGTAGGCGTGTTGCTCAATGGCATATTTGGTTCTGTAACGGGAAGCACAGCATCCGTGTAAGGTTTTTTATGGGCAATCGTGATTTTGACCAACATAGTTGATTTCATTTTCTGTTCACCTTTGTCTTGAGATGGCTGCATGAAGAAGTAAATATGCATGCAATTATAGTTTTTAAAATTATGTTGTTGTAGGAAGGATTTTGTTAGATAGGAAATCATCATACTGTAGAGAAAAATCCTAGAACTTGATAATAGTTTGTAGCTGGTGTGCAGGGCAGCTATTGTAACTTTCCAACTACGTTTTGCTCCTGTTTCAGGGAAAATGCGGGTTTATTAGCACTGACAAGGGTGGGAAGTCGAAGAGTCATCCAAATATCTGCTGGCTTTATGATTTTCTTCTCTATTTTTGGTATTATGCTCTGTATTATACTAATATTTATTACTTTTACGGGTTATTGTTGTGCCCTCTAATTATGCTGAATACTTTCCCTTGAACCAGGTAAATTTGGAGCTTTTTTTGCTTCTGTACCTTTGCCAATCATAGCAGCATTATACTGTGTATTCTTCGGCTATGTCTGTAAGTAACTCTATTAAAATCTGTGCGCTACCTCCTGCCGTGTCTCCGTGTAGAACTTGACAAAAAGTTTTATAAATTGGCACATGCAGCTTCTGCGGGTCTTGGTTTTCTCCAGTTCTGCAACCTTAACAGCTTCAGAACCAAATTCATATTGGCCTTCTCATTCTTCCTGGGCATTTCCATACCACAATACTTCAGAGAATATTATCATGTAAAGCAGGAACACGCAGGCTCTAGATGGGTGAGATATCTGTTAAAAGTTCATGTAATTATGTTATAGACGTAGTGTTTACTTTGTGAGTGATTGTTCATTTCAATGACTGAGCAGTTGAATGACATTGTGACCGTCATCTTCATGTCCCATTCAACTGTGGCTGCTTTGGTTGCTTTCGTTTTGGATATCACTCTTTCACGTGACAATGATGCAACCCGTAAAGACAGTGGCTTGCAGTGGTGGGAGAAGTTCAGCTTATATAATGCAGACGTTAGGAATAATGAATTCTATGCTTTACCATGCAGACTCGATGAGCTCTTTCCAGCTCTTTAAGCACCTTCTTCTTGCTATTTCTAGAATCATGTTATGTTATCTTTTGGTTATGAAAATTCCGAGGTGGTATCGTTCTTGTGTTACTAGTGCGCTAACCAATGCTTATATAATTCTGTCACCGTTGATAAATGAAAAATTCTCAAAATATATTCGAGGCTAAAGAAAAAGAAAAACATTTAAAATAACTAACCAAACTAAAATGTATGCTGCGCTCGGCACACTTTGATATATAGCCGAATCACAAACTTAACAATTCGTCCGCAAATATTGACTTCTTGGAAGACAAATATGTGAGAAAAAGAGAATGGAGGTACAATGTAATGTAATCCAGACACTGAACTGTGAAATACGGAGAAGAGAAGAGGGAAGAAAACTGGTGGGAATATTTCTCCGAATATGGTGTTATTGCATGGGTCCTTAAACAGGGGAGAGGTATCTTTTTAAGGTTCGCCGAGTTACGGCACACAAAGAAGACGGGAAATTCTTGTATAAGCGCAGAGTAAGATCTTACTCTGTAATACGTTTAATGATAGAAATCTCACAACAAATTTATATGGAATTGCTTTTTTATAATGTTTAAGGAAGGATTCAACATTTCTTAATAAGTGTTAAAAGAAAATTATCTGGGCTTCTTTTTTTACAAGGCAACCATATATCAGATGGTTATGTTATGTGATTGATTAGTACACGATAAATAATGGGCCGTTGGCAGGACATTTCAATGAGAGCAGAGCAGGGGCGACGAGGGAAGGGAGTAGGGAGAGATGACGAAAGTTCGTCAGCAGATCAAAACGGCGGATAGGGGGAGCACATGGCTTCTTATGGCTATTTTGTCTCGTTGGGATGGTACTGTAACATCCGGAAAACAGGGTCAGTTGTTGTAGCTGCTTCAAAGAGCGAGGTTTCCAGAGCTATTATTCTTTCTTTTTTTTCTTTTTTCTTTTTAATGGTCAAAAGCAGAAAATCTACACAGGAGAGAGAATGATATTCAGAAATTATGGCAGAAACAGGGTTTACGTACAAGTCTATAACACCAGTACCATTTGTGTTATATTAAATCATGTGGTTCGTGAGGGTGGGTGGGCACTACGTTGGACACAACTAAATCCGTAACGCTGCTTTTGCATTATTTTTTACCATGAGTCCATCGCCATTGTTTCTTTAGAAGACACGAGGGAGGGAGCGAGTCTTTTTACCAAAACGGTAGTATCTGTCACAGCTCAGCCCCTAGGTGCGTGCCAATACATGAACCCTAGTTTTGCTTGTCTCATAGCTCTCGCTACTACCAGTTTTTTTTATACCTAATTTCACTTTAATAATTGGGACCATAGCTCTATGTAGAACACTTTTATTGAGGTCATGGAATTGGAATGTAGAATCCATAACCATCCATCAACACCCCCTTTTCAACTGTAAAGAAATTGAAGCTCAAGACATGACGAGATTATTTGTCTTGGTTGTGAAAGGGAAAGAAAGTTGAAGGTAGAACAGGGAAGGAATCTCTTGGAAGACTTTGAATGTCCACAGTCGGTGGTTTGGAACTGTTGCAATTGGCAGTCTCAATCTTTGACCTTGGCTTGAGAAGGGGACCATAATAGCAAAGCTTGTGCTATAGCAAATGCCCATACTGCCACTCTACTACTCTCATCATAACGGAAAGGCTCTTGGACATACTCTCTCTTTCTCACGCTATTACATTACTGTCATTTTCTTTCTTTTCAATTTTCGTTTTCTTCTAATAAATAGCACTAAAAATAACATACATACTTCTTTGCTTTTATCCTCTAATGTCAAGCAGAGGAGGGTAGAAAAAGAGGGAAGATGAAATTTGGTACAGATTTTGCATTTTAATTTCAAAATGCGCTTGCGCATTATTAGATTTTGTATAGTTTACATGACTACGCCTATATATAATTGAGATTGATAATCTCAGTGCTTAACAGAACAATGTCAGTAACTAACAAAGGGACATAATCTATTAAAGGGGCGGGACCAATTGATTATACAGTGGCCCCATTGTCTTAACATAAAGTCATATTTCATTGTCACTTGACAATAAATAAATGGAATAGAGATTCAGTGGCATCCTGGCATCAGGTAGGGTCATTGATTACCTAATTGATTATCAAAATAGGTCCAAAATCAATGTAGAAGATCAAAATTTATCAATATTCTACGTTTCCGATCTCAACTGACGGATTGGTTTTTACTGTTTATGATTTCAACCCCTGCTTTGCATACAGATAGTGTCAGATTCCAAGCATGGCGTTAGCCAAGGCCAGCTTCATAAGGTGACATTATTTCCCAGTACAAAGGCAGAGATGTAGGAAGAATTGAGCCATTTTACTGGGGCCTAGATGTGTTGGAGGTACTATATGGATTTTCTTCCTTTTGGGTGAGGTTAGTTTTTGTCACGTAGAGCAAATTGCAGATAGTGGGCATATCTGATTGTACTCCAGGCTCTTGCATGTTCGTCATGTATGACTATGTCCTCTCAACTTGAGTGGTTCATTTTGTGCCTTTAATTTGACCATTGCTTAAACAGATTTATATTTAGTACAGAAAATAAATGCTACTAGTTAGCAAGGTTTTTGTTTTGGTAAAAGGGTTGGTCTCAGATACGCATAATCGGCAGTCTATTGGCTGTAAGCACTAATGCCAATTGACTATTGTTGGCCTTATATCACTCGTGGTTTCTCTTTATGAAACAGAGGTCTGTGTTTCTCCAATGGCGGTGGTTTGCATATCCCCATCTGTGGGTTCTTTCTGAGCTGTTTTTTTTTTTTGCTGAAAACAAAAACAAAAACAGATCAAACTAGCAGATAAACTTGTTGAGATTAGCAGAAACTTTTCGGCAGAAGAAATGGGTATGTTGGTTGTTGCAATGCAAACACAATATTTTCAAGGAGCAGATAAGCAAATATGTGGGAGAGGGAGCAGAGCGTATTTGTTGTGCAGTCAGTTTGCAAAGCCTCCAACTATTGATAGAAACAAAAAGCCAATCATTAAAGCATCATTAGTTGTGACTTCTGCAAATCAAGATTAACTTTTTTCTTGAAAGGACATCACTATCATTTTATGGGAGCATGGCAATGCCATAATAGCTAAGGGAGTGATAACCTCATCCCTCATCTCATTCTCTCTTTCTCTCTCTTAATCTACACAAATAGACACTATCGTACACACACGCACGCAAGGCCAACTGGCAATATTGATTCATTTGCAAAAAGATAAAATAAGAATTTACCCAAAAAAAAAAAGATAAAATAAGATGGCGAAAGGATTGAGCAAAAGAACAGGCACAGTTTAGAATTATAGTGCGAATCGTTTGTTCTCTCTCTCTTTCTGTCTCTTTTTGTATGTTGATGAATTTTTTTCTTTTTTCTTTTTTCTTTTTTCCTCTACAGTTTCTCTCTTCTACTTATACTGAGAAGAAGAGCGCAAGAAGCACGAGAGAGAGAGAGCAAAGCAGCTCTAGCTCTGAGCTATTTAGCTTGACCACCACATTGAGAATCTCAGGGCGAAAGAAAAAGAAAGACAAACTTGTGTAGCGCTTAGTCGAAGAAAGAAGGATTGAATGGATATATCAGCTTCGCAGTACAATTGCGCGACTGCGAGTGAATCCGGTTGGACCCATTACTTAGACCAATCCTCCCTTTCGGAACATTATTTCCAGATGAAGGGAGCAAGAATGGAGGAGGAAGAAGATTTGTCCATGCTCTCTGATGCTTCTTCTGGACCTCCACATTATCATGATGACGATGACGAATGCTTTTGTGAAGATTGCTATGCTTGTGTTTCTTCTTCCCAATACACCAAGAACTGCAAAAAGAAGAAGAAGGTGAAAGAATATATCAGTCATCAACAGCCTTCACATCTTGATGACACTGCAAGTTCCTCTGTTTTCAGCTGTCGCAAGGTAATTGATAAACTTGTTTTCGTTAATCATTCACATAATATGCGTCTGAAATCTTGGTTAATGTACTCTTTTATAATTGAACAGAAGAAAGCCAATTTCTCGGGGACTGAAGTAGCAGAGAATGCATTGGGTTTCTCCCAAGGTTTCTGTGCAACAGGAAGAAAGGTACCATCTGCACTTCTATTATTAATTTCCTCATTACATTATGTTTATCACCCATGACCCACTTTCATAGTTTATTATGTTGAGGTAAATTTGTTGGTCTCTGCAGGGAAAGCCTAAATTCCAGAAGCAGCACTTGAGTTTCTTAGAGTGCTCTCTTGCTGGAAAACAAGCTTCAGAAGAACCAGGTGATTCACTGTCATGTATATTTTGTTTGTTTGCCTCCTACTAGCGAAGGCCTCAAGGAAATAAGCTTAGAAAGTTAGTCATTTGTCGGTCAATTATGTCTTTTTTAGGTGGATTCGTGGAAGAACAAAGGAAATGAAACAGTTCTCTGGAGTTGGTCTCTGATGCTGCGTTGCTGTCAAACGAGAAGCCATTCAATGTTGAAGGGAATTCCCCGTTTATTTTCTCTTTTCCGTTCGTTCAAAAAAGAAAAACTCTTTTTGGTGTAATTTACTGTCTTTTTAATCTGTTCATGTTCTACTGCCAATGCAGTCCCAAAAACAAGAGAACATAAAAAACTAAATAAGGTTTTTTGTCTTCAATTTCTCTGGGGTTATGAGTGGCAGGCATCTATCTATAGGAACTGTGGGTCTTCTTCACAGTCAAGCTACCATGCACAGACGGAGTCCATTGTTTTCACCAAAGCTAAAATAAATGCACGAAATAGTCTCGAGAACAGTAGCACTAAGATTGTTAAATTTAAAATGCTGCAGAAACTAGCAGCTCGCAAGGGAAACGTTATGGTCCTTATAGTACCCAATTGTCAAAGGATTTCCCAGTAATAAGAGACACAGGGAGTTAATCAGGCAGCATATGAAAGGGAAAGGGCTTGTGAGTTGTGACTCACTTTATTAAGTTGAGCTACTGCCAGCCTAGCTCACAACAACTTTGGGTGGGTAAGTCTGGTAAGCGAAGCCGTTTGACACCCGAAATACATATCCAAATAAAACCAACACCTAAGCTTCTTTTCAGCCAAAAGGGGCAGCCCCACCACCATCTGATAGCTACCCACTTAGAATATGATCCATACATAACACTGGTACAATTATTTATTTTGTTTTGGTTGCTGCTGGATATCCAAAAAAACATTTATTGCTTTAGACTCAGCCTATGCATGGATGTATTACCGAATAACTTCCAGTGCTCAATCCTACTTTCTTGTTCCTTCTTCAGTTGTGTTTGTGTTGATTAACATTTCATTCTACAGTATAAGTTACAAATAATGGTAGCATCAGCATGCATTACCAGATGTAGTGGAAGATATGAAGATGAAGAAGTATAGAAACATGAAAACATTGCATGATGGCCGACCTAAGTACGAAACATAATAAAAGCGGGCCACTTTCAACTCTTTCAAATGCGATTCCTACCCTTCAAGTTCCTTAATTGCAACGAATTTATACCACCAAATACTGCCTCTGTAGATGCTGATTTTACCTGTAGGTGCAATCGCCTTGCACCATCACCTTAATCGCACACGACAAATACCCAATCTGGAGGAATTCATTTGTATCTGACCGTTGCTTACACTATGAATTAGAAAGAAGAAAGAGGTTTTGTTTTTGACAAAAAAAGAAAAAAAAATATTTGGTCTATCGACAGTGGATAATTTTTTGTTTATCAACAGTGTTTAAATCGCGGCACGTAATAAGAATAATAATTTTTAAAATTATTTTTGTCATATGTCATAATCTAAATATTGTTGGTGAATAAAAGATTGTCTACCACCAATGTATCAAATATCACAGAATAAAATGAGTGATCAAAGCGTTCATAGAACGTAATTCCACACTACAGAATCTAAGAATGACTACTTCACCCAAAAGAATATTCCCGGTCACCCATCCTATATCCACTTTACGATTGCTACAAGTGGATAAACTCAGTTCTTTAGGGATACGGATCATCTACTAGGCGCGCTGCACCTCAAAATGTATCGTTTTATATTTTTATTTTTTTTTGAGTTGGTATCTAATACACAGTGATAGATAAGTTTTTATCTACTAACAGTGTTCAGATTATGACATATGACAAAAATAATTTTAAAAATTATTATTTTTATCACATGTCATGATCTGAATACTGTTGATAGACAAAAAATTATTCACCGTCGATGGACCAAATATTTTTTATTTTTTTTTACGAGGTTTCAAAATGCATGGTTTCATTGCAATTTTATTTTTGGGATGAACGCGAGAATGAAATAGTGAGCACTCTTCCCTCTAACTGGGTGTCATAATTCTTTGAACCCGAATTACCCACCTCGTTCCTTAACCATAAGGAACACTTATCAAAGTTCGCGTCGGATGTTGAAACTAAGTGAGAGGGATCTCATCGGCAACAATTGGCCGTCTCGTCCTCCACGGTTGCTGTTAAAAAATCTGTAAGAAGAAGCCTTCGTCAATGGTTGAACAAATTGCAACAGTTTTCTAGAGATCATCGGTGATTTTTCGAAGTATGGTGCTTCGTTCACGTTTCCAGTAGAGCTAAATTCTTTCCCGTTCAGTGGATCTCTGTGTCTTTGTGTTTGTGGGCCTCCGGGCTGTTTTCCTTGTGTCTGGCTTAGGCCAAGTCCCAAAAAACAAAAAGGAGGGTTCGCACCATATATAAATTTCCATCAATATCCGCTTCTTTGCTCGGGTTCATTCTTGCTACTTAAAGAGAGAGAAGGTTGCGGCTTTCCTTCCTGAGGTTTGCATATAAATTGGAGCAACCAAGGAAGAATTTATTGGTGCACAACAGAGAAAGATTTTATATCCGACGGAGAAGTTGTCTACTTCTATTGTGATTTTAATTGCTCTCTAGGCTGTTTGCTACTATATCCTACAGAAAAGTTTTAAAACAAATTTGTGAGCTTAGCTTGAACAAGATTTGGCTTGTAATGGTATATATATATATATATATCTATATATATATATATGTAATTGTAATATGGATTATATATTGATTAAAAAACCATTCAAGACGTTGTTCAAGCATTTTTTGTAATATGAATTCTTACTTGCGGAAGAAATTATTATATATTAATAAAACTCCATCAGCTCTTGATTGGTTTCTAAAACTCTTAGAATCCTTTTATTTCTGATTGTAATATAGACTATACAATTGCAAATCTATTGTTTCTATTCTTGTTGAGATTGAAGTTGCAAATCTATGTTTATGAATAAGAGAAAGTAAGGTAAAAAAAAATTGAATGCTTTATGAGAGAAAGGGACCTGAAGGCATCGTCGGAATGGACATATTGCTCGTCGAAGAAAGGCCTTTGGAAAAGGGAGAAGGCATGAAAAGAAGAAAGCAAAAAGAGAGAACCCAAAAAAAAGGGCATAAAACCGAACCAAATTGAGGTACGCATCTCTTTAGTGTCCTCTTAAATCTTTATGTTTGCGTAATCTTGAAATCTTTCGATTTACTAGCTTGTTCCAGTCCGATAAAATAGGAGAGAAAGGAGGGGGTGGGCAAGAGTAAGCAAAACTAACATACCATACAACTCGACCTAGGATCAGATATTTTTTACAAGGTTGTGTTTCAAGTAAACTAAAATGGAGATTTTATGTGAGTGTACACACACACACACATATATATATATACACACACAAAAGGAAAACCAGTTATATATTTTTTACGGGGTTGTGTTCCATGAAGTCTGAAAATCTTGTAATGCTATAAGGAGAGAAAAAAAAGCATGTTAAATGCTACAGTCTACAAATTTAACAAAATACACTTTTGAAATAGAATAGGAAACAAACCACCATGAAAAGATTACAATTATTGGTAGAAAACGACATTAGTATTTATAGATAAGTCATCTTAAACATATTTTTACCATATGGCAGCATTTCAGTAATATGAATTCAAAGCAACTTAGTATACCATGTCAGCACTTGAACTAGGATTATTTTTGTCCTTTTAATAAGTACCAGGACTTGACCTCAAAAACATCGCAACTGTGTGAGATAAGAGCTTAATTCATAGCAATAATGGAAAAATAAAACCAACAGCTAATACATTTATATACCACAGAATTAATTCAAAATATAATCATAAATTAACAGTTCTTTATAGGCTAATAAACAATATTTAGTTTTATATCAAAGGGGGGGGGGAGAAACTCCAAGACCTATATTAATAAAGACAATCAAGTCTGTCAATAAGCTTTAAACAAAAAATATTAAACATCTACATAGGCACAGGCTATTTTGTTTCTTCAGCTTCTACAGTAAAACCAGAGAAAAAGCATTACTCTCAGCATGTTTATACTCAGCCATAACACTTAACTTGGAACTCATCTTTCTGAGATGGCTTTCCGTTGATCAATTGTTCGACAACCTCAGCCAGAACCTGAAAAACCTTAATAAAAGAAGGGCATGCCAATGGACAAGGTTAGAGACAGAGCAACCATTATGCCTAGGACAAATGCTACTTCCCCAGTTTTTATATTTTGGCTGCATCCTCTTAACACTTTATTTTTTCCTTCCCAACTATCCATAGATATAAAGCATAAGTTTGTGGTGAACTCTATAATATCTCCTCTAGCAAAACTACGAGAGAAAGAAAATATAACTCTGATATCTTACCAGATTTTCCACCTCGTTTCTTAGAGCATTTTCATTTTCTATTTGGTTTATCTGTGTCTCATAAGTAGTTGGAATCAGCCTAATCAAATAGCAAACCCTAGTTGCTCATAGTCAAGCATATTTAAAGTAGGTCAAGCTGACTGTTATATAAAAGTTTTATACATAATTGATCAAAATAGGATGCCAAAATCAGAAATAAATCTAGCAAACAAGATACAAATTTAAAACAAAACAACGAATAAAGTAAAGAGGCAAAAAAGTAGAAATCTACCAGAATTCAAAAATCATTCACATCAAACATCCAATAGGCTTTGAAAATTCAGACAATCAGTCAGAAATTTGACCAAGAAGCTAAAAATAATAATTATTGAGCCTGTAGAGTAGATTAAAGTGTTGAAAAGGTTCGGTGCTTCAATGAGGAGAGGACGTGACAAGTGCGAGACCAGCTCCAGTGCAGAGTGATTTAAGAGGGCAAGACAATAGCATGATAAAGGAAAGCGGAAGTAGTGAGGTTACCAATGAATGAGAGAGAGCGAGAGAGAGAAATTTTTTCTTTCGTTTTAACATATTCATTTTAAAATAAATCAAAAAATAGGGTGATATGTTTAGTGGTGACAATTTCTTAGTTTCTTTTTTCTATGAAACATTTACAATAAACAAAATACGAGGCACTCAATAAGTTCAAGTGAAAATATGAAATTGTGAAGCGATGTAGAAAGTGCAAAGGTTTACAATGGTTTACCCGTCCTACCTAGATATGATTACTTTGAAGAAGCAGAAATAAAGGTTCTTAGAATTTGGGGTATTTTTGTCTCTGCACTGAGATCTGGTCACAGGAAATGAAGTCATGAAAGAGAAGATATTTGCAGGTTCTTCTTGATGGCTAAGTGCAAAGCAAATAGATCTTTGTCACAAATTTTTCAGAGATTAAACTCGTGAAGATGGCTAGTAATGAAGTTTAATAATCTGTTCAAATTCCTTCAGAATAATTCTTGTAATTAATCGTACACTATAGTTGATCATAATATCTTGATCATGACACTGGCAGCTTGCTGCAAGAGAATTGCTCAAACCAATGTTTTGGAGCAGCAGGGTGCATTTTGTAAACACGAGCTACAAAAGTCTTTTTGTTGGTAGCAATAATACTTGCAATGGTATAGGTTTTGGTACACAGACCCTTTTCTGTAAGCCATGTATGGAATCTACACCTAGGTTTAATGCGGTTCTCTAAATCAAAACACAAAAATGCTGGAAATGTGCACAGATACTCTAAGGAGGTTCCCATCTCCTGACACGGGAAATTCACCTTCTGCTCTATAGCTTGAAGTTTTGGTTTAGAATCTTAGGGGCCATACTTACCATCTTTCAGAGCTTTGAGTATTCAATCCCTAAACAGAGAAGGCAATCAAATCTTTTCTGTAATTCACTACTAGAACCATGCAAGTGAGCTAGGACGTGCAAGGTCGAAGCATTTTCTCCAAAGCCCCAACCATGCAACAACTTTAATTTACTCGTGGTATGAACTGGGGTCCTTGAAAAATGAATTTTCTCTAAACCATTTCGGTATCCTTTATCCTGGTCTTCAGTAGAACAGTTTGCAATATAATTAACTAACAACTGATGATTTCCATTCTTGATCTTATCAAAGAACCACTCATATAAATCCAACGCCCTCATTCTTGTTCCCATCACATGATCATAATTTTGACTAACATCCTTCAGATTTTTAGCGGCCAAGCCAAAGAATGTTAATAGCTTCATTATATTAATCACTGGCGTCTCCAAATTAAGATTCAACAATTCAGGGTCCCGAAGAAGCAACATGGCTACTTCTTCCTTCTTTCCGAATCTACAGAAGTACTCAGCTTTTTTAAATCAAATTCTCTTTTCCATGTTCAAGAAAAATTCTTATTGAGTAGATAATAAGCTCATAATCAAACATATTATTGGAGGTTAATTCCATATATACCTCCATTATCAGTCATCAACAGTCATCAACAGCCTTCACATCTCGATGACACTACAAGTTCCCCTGCTTTCAGCTTTCCCAAGGTAAGTCATAAACTTATTTTCGTTAATCATTCACATAATATGCGTCTGAAATCTTGGTTAATGTACTCTTTTATAATTGAACAGAAGAAAGTCAATTTCTCGGGGACTGAAGTAGCAGAGAATGCGTTGGGTTTCTCCCAAGGTTTCTGTGCAACAGGAAGAAAGGTACCATCTGCACTTGTATTATTAATTTCCTCGTTACATTATGTTTATCACCCATGACCCACTTTCATAGTTTATTATGTTGAGGTAAATTTTTTGGTCTCCGGAGGAAAAGCCTAAATTTCAGAAGCAGCACTTGAGTTTCTTAGAGTGCTCTCTAGCTGGAAAACAAGCTTCAGAAGAACCAGGTCATTCACTGTCATGTAATTTACTGTCTTTTAAATCTGCTCATGTTCTACTGCCAATGCAGTCCCAAAAACAAGAGAGAACATAAGAAACTAAATAAGGTTTTTGTCTTCAATTTCTCTGGGGTTATGAGTGGCAGGCATATATCTATTGGAACTGTGGGTCTTCTTCACAGCCCAGCTACCATGCACAGACCGAGTCCATTGTTTTCGCCAAAGCTAAAACAAATGCACGAAATAGTCTCGAGAACAGTAGCACTAAGGTTGTTAAATTTAAAATGCTGCAGAAACTAGCACGAGGAAAACGGTATGTACTCGTAGTAGCCAATTGTCAAAGGATTTCCCGGTAATAAAAGACACGGGGAGTTACATGTTTTTAAACAACGTTATGTTTCTAGTAAACTAAAATGGAAATTTTATATATATATATGGATACAAGGAAAATCAGTTATATACTTTTTACGGGGTTGTGTTCCATGAAATCCTAAATTTCCCATCTCATTATTCCAGCAGCAAGGTAACACGGGAATGAGCCGAAAAGAAAAAAACCAAATGCACATAAAATTGTCAAACGTATATTTAAAACAACTATGGACTACACCTATTACTGATGGAACAAAATTAATTATGCAGATACAATACAAAATATTGGAACTCTGCAATGGATAAGCCAAAAAAATGTAACAGGACAAGGGATTTTTATCCCTTCGTTATATCCCCCCTCGAGCTGAGAACACGCCCTCCGATGGCTGTTATGTCCCAAAAATATGTACGTCAACTGGCGGGGCTTCTAAACTTTTAACCACTTCTAACCAGGGTTTGTCTATTATTAAGAAGGAATTTTTTGAAAGATGTGCTAAAAATAAAACAGGATCCCTGAATTGCAAAATTTCAAAATTCTTCCTATGTTTAAGTCTCCTCTTACGAGAATTTTGTAAATTCCTAGCCATTGAATCTTGAGCATTTAGGAGATCACCATCATCTTGCTCCACTGGTAACCCAAAGTCGATCAAGCACATTGCCCTGAAGGTAGAATAAGTTTCAAACATTAGATATAATGAACCCAATTATTTAAATTTAATTTTTTCCAAGATATTTTCATTTCAAGTCAGTCATGGCTAACTATCACAATTTTGAACCAACCACTCCCAGTGTTGATAATCTGAGCTTTTTAACCAAGAATTTATAAGATATCCTAAAATCTTACTAACTCTGGTTGTAAAGGATTCCAGAAAAAATAATTGTACGTAGACAAGTCTAATCTCACCAAATTTTGAGACAATTTCTTAGCCAAGAGTAAATTACTCTCCCCCCCCCCCCCCTCTCTCCATAATTAATGCATTTATTACATGACCTTCTATTCTATTTTGAAAATATGCACAAACTTCTTCGAAAATTAAAAATATAGAGTAAAATGCTCTCTCTTCATTTAATCAATGTGCTTATTGCACTACTCTCCTTACGATTATAAAAAATATATGCACAAATTTCTCTTAAAAATACAAAACATACTACAATAAATGTCTCAAATATCTTTTAATCATTTCCAAATTTCTTTTCAAATCCAATGTGCTTTCATACTATTTATTTTTTCTCAAAATAATTGTGGAGTAGTTTGGACTATGAAAAAACCAAGTCACCTTGGTTAAAAAAAATAAAGAAAATGAGAGAATAATATTTTATTTATTTATTTTATTTATTTATTTTTTATAAGATTTAAAATTTCGATATATGATTTTTGCAAATGATATAATTTTAATTAATAAATCGAAAAAAAAAAAATATGAAATTAAAGTCATGTAGACAAATTTTAAAAACACATAAATTTCATATAATTAAAAATAAAATAAAATATATAAAATGTATTTTGAATAAAAGACAAACAAATACAAATTTAAAAATAAGACTTGAAAACTATATATTAAAACAAGTTTTAAGTAAAGTAAGATGTAAACCATAAGACTTGAAAACCATATATTTAAAAATAAGACTTGAATTTATTATACAAGTAAAGGAAGATGTAAATCATAAAATTCAAGCGACATGGATGAAATGGAAGAAAGTTTCAAATGTCATTTGAAATAGAAAAATACCGTTCAAAGTAAAAAAAAAAAAAAATTACCATACAGTTACAAGACCTGCTATATTGTATAGTACTAAATGTTAGCGGTTAAAAGATAATATGAAAATAATCTCAATGTTGCAAAAATAAAAATATTATGTTAAATGTATAGACACACTAGTAAAAATATGATTAAAAATAAGTATATTAGAGAGAAAATTGAAATAACACTTATTGAAAATAGTAAAATCTCATTTAAGGTGGTTTAGACATGTGTGGAAAAAATCTACATAAACTCTATTAAGAAGATTAGATCAAATGAAGAATAATCTGATAATTATAAGTAGAGGGAGGTAAAAAAAAAATAAGTAAAACTATTAAAAAAAATATAATAATTAATAATTTATCTATTCATCTCATTTATAATAGATAACTGTAACATCGTTTGATTTATATAGCCGACCCCACCTTGTAAAAAAAAACTTAATTGTTGTTGTTATTTGTTTCTCTTTCATAAAAAAATATTTAGGTTAAATTGTAACTTTTTTTATTTCTAAGGGAGATTCCTGCACATTTTTAAGATAGAGGAGAGAACTATGTAATAAGAGTATTAATCAAAAAATAGAAAAATATCTTACTTTTATTTTAAAAAGTTTACATACATTTTTTTAATAAAGGGAGAAGCTGTGTAATAAAAGTATGAATCAAGAGAAGAAAGAGATTTTACTCTTATGTTTTAAAAAAGTTTGTATATATTTTCATAGTAAAAAAAAACTATGTAATAAGAGCGTTAATAAAAAAGGGGAGAATAATTTACTCTTCAACCAAAGATGAAAATTTTTTAGTTTATATTGGGCGTTTACATTGTATCAATCGTTTTCAGCTACGACAAGTGACCCATGAGCAAAATTATTTACAACACTAAAATACCAATTGACAAAAAACAGATCTGCATCCTGCATGTACGGTTCGGTGAAAAATTCCTCAAACAGTTATGAACAAAGCCAATAATAATAATAATTAAAAAATAACTAGATAAATAAACATTTGACAGCAGTATTCTTGAAAAAAAAAAGCAGTGAGAATTCATTATGTGAGAGATGGGTTCATTTTTAATAAAGAAACTATTAGTTTTTCATACCCAAAACACATATTGCATACAAAATATTTTACTTCTCTCATTTGTTTTGGTCATTTAACCAATGCAAATAGTCTCCTTCATCAAACAAAATAGGCATACCTGGCACTATAAACAACCACCGAAGATGAAGCTGGGGAGGGAGGGAATGAGAGCCCAATAACTTCACCAGGAAATTCCTGATATCTCTTTGGAAGAACAAAGGTATGCCGCATTGACCATTCTCCCAACTGTTTGGCCTCTACGTCCAATGCATACACTTGATTTGTGGAAGTTGTAACTATAAGTACATTGTTGTTTTGGGGCGGAAATCCACCAGCTGTAACAGAGGCACCATCTAATCTTGAAATGAACCAGTGCTGCCTGTTATGAAAAAAAATAAAAAAACATGTCAACATTTTGAAATATCAATGGACAACATGAATCTTAAGTCAAATGAAAGCACTCCCATCTCCCAGAGAAAAAAAACAAGGAAGTAAGAATAAAAATTGATGGACCACCATGTGTGTGTCTCCCTAGAAGTGTCATTTTGCTTTCTAACTTTCTTAGGCAAGATGTCCAAGCCAATTGCCACAGTATAACTAGAAAAGAGTCTTACTACACATTAGAAAAGTAAGTTCTTTAGAGAAGATATTTCGTGCAAAGAATAGTAAGACACCTTAGTATCTCCAGATTGAAAACATATACATCTCCAAAGCAATTCACAGCCGCTAACCACTGCCCATCAGAACTTGTAAACAATCTAGTTATGGGAGGCTCGGTTGGAGGTAATTCATCATCTTGCAACCCACGAGAAGGGGTAAAGACATGCACTAATCCTGAACTGCCCACGTCCACAATCTACAACATTCAAAAGGAAAAAGTATATTGATAAACCAAACCCAAATATATAAATTTTTAATACCAAGCTCATAATATTTTAATCCGTCCTTTCATATTCAACAAACACAGACAAACATATCCACTGAAATTAAAATCAGATGTTAATTCTACAAAGATACTAATTTGGCTATTAGCCAAGTTTAATATATAAACTGAAAATGACACATGTGATGACGAAGACTATTAAAAGCCTTCAAATATTATGTTGTTCAAAATTTATCAAGTTCTCAGTGTAAAAGCGTCCAGAATAGCAAACAACAAATGATAAATTGGACAATAATAAAACTGTAGTCTTCATTGCCGAACAACAACTCATTCACAGAACACAAAAATCTGGAGTTGCTTAAAATATCCAACCTTGCAATTAGCTCTTGGTGTTAATTTTTTAAAACCTGGAGCAAAGGCTTTCACAAACCAAGAAGGATGGTAATCACATCATGTGAACTCCAAAAAATCGCCTTGTGGAGAAAGGTAAGGTTACCATACGTTTACAAAAAATTACAATGGGAGGTGCACAAAAACCCAAAAAACTAAAGCACAGAAGAGATAAGTGTAATGTCAACTTACGTATATCCTTCTATCATGACCCGCTACTATCAGCCGAGAGGAATCGTGAGTGAAAATCATAGAATGGGCAAATGGCAGTCTATGTGGTAGTTTTCTTTTACTAACACTCCAAGTACTTTTCCCAACTTCACACCTCTTCAACTCAAATAGGCTTGGCTTCACATGATCAGAGTATGCAAATAGCAACCCTGAATTAGCAATGGTGCTGCAAATTATCTTCCGAGATGACTTGCTCTTAACTCGAGCAAGCAGATCAGTTTTTGCAAAACCTCCAGCAGTGCGACGGGTAACATCAGGAAAAACACCTTTTTTGAGTTGTACAGAAAGAATATCTAACGAATGTGAAGACTGGACTAAAAGCATTGCTGCTTGATTAAAGGCTGTTTTAAGCACTAGTTGAATTGGTGTTCTCTGCGGTGCAGGGCAGATATCATGTGGAGAGAACTTAGTGAACTCCTTCACAGCATAGGCAAAGAGTTTTGTGTCGTCACCTGCTGATATAAGCATGGGAACCCCCAAATGGGCCCACTTATGGTAACTAAAATCAATGGGTTTTTCTTTCCGACGAGCTCTCTTAGTCTTCTCATCTGGCAAGGGATCTGCCAACCACAAGCATAGAACTAAGAAACAGAAATAATAAATAAAATTGAAAGCAACAAGAGATTTCATTCACATACATAACAAGGGATATACAAATTGTCTCACAGCAGAAATAACATGGGAAGATTAAAAAAGGTAAAATCCTAAGACAGACCTTCTCGACTTATTGGAATTGCCACAGTCAAAGCCCTGACATCATGTGTATGAGCCCTCACATAATCAACATAGATCCATCTCTTCATCATTGTTGATGACTCAATACTGCCTGATGACACTGATTCGCTACAGAGCTTATAAAGGATAACCTTCAAATAGAATAAGCTAAACAAATATTATTATAATGCCACATGGTCCACAGACCCTATTATCTACCAAAGGAAAAGAGGGAGAGCAGAAAACAAATAAAAAAGAAAGTAATAAAAGAAAAATATATTGACTCATGCTTAACTGCATAAGGACAATGTCAAAATGCCTGAGAATCTGAGATCGTCAATCTTCCATCCACAACTATCACTTAGGTTGCTAAGATTAGAAGCAGAAAATATCTTAAAAGCTATTAAAATCAGCAATTTTTAAAATGTGGTTCATTCACGCAATATTGGCAGGAGACGTCCACCAAAATTAAAAAAAGGTACAGGCTTCAGTTTGAAAATCTTGTAATGCTATAAGGAGAAAAAAAAGCATGTTAAATGCTACAGTCTACAAATTTAACAAAATACACATTTGAAATAGAATAGGAAACAAACCATCACGAAAAGATTATAATTATTGGTAGAAAACGATATTAGTATTTATATATAAGCCATCTTAAACAGATTTTTACCATATGGCAGCATTTCAGTGATATGAATTCAAAGCAACTTATTAACAGAGCAAAGTATACCAAGTCAGCACTTGAACTAGGATTTTTTTTTTTTTGTCCTTTTAATAAGTACCAGGACTTGACCTCAAAAACATTGGCAACTGTGTGAAATAAGAGCTTAATTCATAGCAATAGCTAATGGAAAAATAAACCAACAGCCAATACATTTATACACCACTGAATTAATTCAAAATATAATAATAAACTAACAGTTCATTATAGGCTAATAAACAATATTTAGTTTGCTTTTATATCAATTAACAAATGATGCAATTCCATACCTTGCCATCTGAACCAGCGGAGAACACCCTATTATGACTTGGTGCTGCAGCTAGAGCATTTACACCTCCCTTGTGTAATGAATGTGCTTGCAAGAGAGTCCCTTGTTGGCTATCCCAAAACTGGACACTACCACTACTGTCTGCACTAACAAGTGTCCCAGACCTAAAGAATACCCAATCAGCAACAAAGGTTTGCAAATAAGCAGATAGCATGATAGTAACTCCAGTATCAAAACTAAAAAAATTAACGATGGTGCAAATCTTAAGTGTAGAAGTACTGATATTAGATACTCAATAAAAGATGCCTCCAGTTTACCTTAAGGACAGCAATGACCATATACAAAGATCTTGTCCACTGCCCAAACCTCCAAGCCCAGCTGTAATCCTATAGATTTCATGACCCAATGTAGCATCCCAGCATCGTATTAAGCTGTGGGAAGACAAAGGTGAACTATATTTGTAAGCATATTTCACCAACTAGTGCTAACAATCAATGTACAGGTGGATTATGCTGCTGGATCTACTTCATTGTATGCAGCATGAAGAACCCGTACTTATATTTTACCAAAACTACATAGGTGAAAAATGTCCCAGAACTTTCCCATGATAAATGATCAATTTCGATATTAGTACATACCCATCGCTACTTCCTGAATATATAAAATTGGCATCTGTACTCCAAGTCACACTTAAAACTCGTCCTGAAACAATACCATAGAACGCCCTATTAATCGAAACCAAGCAAAACAAATAGAGAAAATGTAGTAAGCCTTATAACTCAGGAGAAGAAATCTCACCACTGACCCGAGGCAAGGATTTTGCATAAATAAATTCATCTGAGTCAGAGATGGAATATATTTGAACGCATCCATCATCACAACCAATTGCTACATGTGGATACTCAATAACAGATTTCTCAAGAGAACCGGGTGGGTCAGAATCTTCTTCACTTTCACTGGTTTCAAATTCATCACGATCATTGTATTTATAACTCAAATATCCATTCCCCCCGTGATCAGGCTCTGCTTCGGTTTTAATAACGTCAGAGTTAGATGGTGCCAAGGCCATTTGCCAGATTGAGACACCAACAGAATCTAGCACAGTCTGCAAATGCATATCAATTTGGGCAAGTCATAAAGTAACACATTAGCAATAATTAGTGCAACCATTTGATTTTTCTAAAACATTTTTTCAACTACATAATGAGGTATTCTTATGACAATTTAAAGACATCCGACAGTACCGGACAAGACCAATATTTGACTCGCCTAAAAAAAAATTTGTTTAGTCCTGAAATTTCTTCAAGCATGTAGACCAAGCAATTGCGTTCAAGTTACCAACAAATTTTCAATTTAATAACCCCACACAACTAGACAACAAAGGTGTATCAGATTTTCAAGCTCATTAACATCTTTAGACAGTGGAGTCCAAATGCAAAACTAACAAAAGCAAACGAAATAGAGCTAATAAAACGTTACAGAACAGTAAGTATATCACACCTTCTGCGTCAGGTGGAAAAGATCCCATTTAGAAACTGACCCATCTATGTTAGATGAGAATAATCGACCGAATGGAATACCACTTAAACCACCAGAGCACCAGATAAGTGAGGATACTCTTGTATTAGGGTCTCCATGAATAGTCTGCGCGTGTCAAGCTAAGTGTATTAGAAACTTACAAGACAGAAACTAGTAATAATAATAACATTAAACAACTCAGAAGCTAGTGAAAAAAAAAATGAAGATTGAGGAGAAGCTACTATACCAACTGGCAGTGCCAGCCAACGGAGCCGGGGGAGACAAGCCAAAGCTCTAAGGAGCCATCTTCG
This sequence comes from Gleditsia sinensis, assembly GCA_037074535.1. Lineage (NCBI taxonomy): Eukaryota > Viridiplantae > Streptophyta > Magnoliopsida > Fabales > Fabaceae > Gleditsia > Gleditsia sinensis. Next base: position 2,783,846 of record CM073472.1, read on the forward strand.
CGAGCTGCGGCTACCTGCAAGCCGTCGACGCTGGTGGCTAGAGATACTACTGGGGAAGGCTTCCAATTTGTCGAGCTGATTTTATACAGTTCGCCCATTCTTTTACAGAAATCGAATCACTGTCAAAATGGTTAGAAAATTCCCCTTTCTTGGATTTGTATGTTCGTTAGATAGCTTCAAGAAAAGGGAATGAGGAAGAGCAAGAGGGGGCATCAGAAAGGACAGAAGGCTACCGAGTGTTCGAAGTTAGGTTTCGGAGGGGTTAAGTGCGGCGATGGACTGAAGAGAGGCATAACTATGATCCGGGTTTCTAATCGGCCCTTTGGGCCAGGAGAGGATTGCCCGCTTTGCTTTTCAAGTTCGCTGTCACTTTTACTTCCTTGCTATTACGTTATGAATGACAATTTTTTTTTTAATATCTAATGGAAGAAAATGTCAAAAAAAAAATCTAACTTAAGAAATAAGTTTTATGTCTACAAATTCAGAGAATTATTGGTTTAATCAATTTAAAATTTAAGATAATAATTAATTTACTAAATAAAATGAAATTCTTAGCAAACCCAAACAATTAATATATATATATATATATATATATAAACCGCGGTATATTTAAAGATGTAAATAGTTTTTAAATTTTAAATCACTTAACAAAAAAAATATAACTTATAGCGTGACGAAGAAAACAAATAAAACAACACACAAGACATGCCGTGGCAGGGGGTTATGAAGTGGCGAGTGGGTATTTAGGTTTCGTTTGGTACCTTGATTTGAAGCAATGGAATGGAAATACCCATTCCATTCCATCAAAAATGTATGTTTGGTTGTCAGAAAAGACAACCCATGAAATGTGGATTCCTTTGGAGGTGGGAGAACATATTCTCACGTAAAAAGGAAGGAATCAGGCAAAAATGAAATGGAATCAAGGTAAAATATTATTTTTCTCCTTTTTTAAATTAAATAAATAATAAAAATATTTTTTAAAAAATTAATTAATTAAAAAATATTCACAAAAAAAATTTTAAAAAATTTAACTTGTTGTCTGTAAAATAATAAATAAATATTTTTTTTCAAAAAAATAAATAAATATTTTTAAAATAAATAAATAATTTAGAAAATATTATTTATTATTAATAAAATAAAATAAAATAAATAATATTTAAATTATTTTTTAAAATTATTAATATTTTTAATAAAAAATTTATATTACTAATTATTTTTTTTATTTATATTATTTTTAAATAAATTTTTAAGTTAAAATAATATTATTTTATTAATTTTATGTTTTAAGGGTATTTTAGTCTTTTTAATTATTTTTATTCCATTTCATTCCATTCCCTTACCAAACGTAATTTTAATCACAATATTCCATTCTATTATATTTAAATCCATTTTTTTCTATTCCATTCTCAATTCTCATTTTCATTCCCTCCTTTGCCACTAACCAAACGAGATCTTAGTTCGTTCACGTTACTGATATATAGAAAATTAGTGATTCTTGAATTTTTATACTAGAAAATTTATATTTAATTTTTTGTATATTAATTTTTATAATTAATTTTTTTTAAAAAATTATAATATCATTCAATTAAATTACACGATTAAATTTTTATAATTTAATTTTTTAAAGATAAAATAAATTATAAAATCATCTTTCAATCAAACTATATTTATAAAATTTGATTGTTAAAATTAAATTAAATATATAAAGTATAATTTTATTTTATAAATAATGGATATTATCTAAATGTAAATTTATATATCAAAATATATAAATATAATTAAAAATTTATAATTTTAACAATAAAATCATCACTTAACGAAATGATAACATTGTATGTACTTTAATTTTGAATAAATACATAATTTAGTATTTAAATTTATTAAGTCATTATAATTTAATTTTAAATTTAACTTATTGTACTATTTAGTTTCTGAATTTATCAAATATCATACAATTTAATTATTTTATTATTTTTATATTAACTGTTTAGTGACATGACCTATTAAGTGTTTATATAACACGTTAAATATTAACTAATTATATCACATTATTATTGAGTTAGCCTACAAAAATAGTAAATATATAGTTTAGTTTCAAAATTTATTAAATAATTACAATTTAATCATTGAATTAAGTCGTTGTACAATTTAATCTTTAATTTTATTAAAGATCAAACAATTTAGTCTTTCTATTATTTTTACATTGACTAATTATAATATAGCACGTTATATCAATGCTGACTTAATTTAAAAAATCTTAAAAATACTTTATTTTTCACTTTATTTTCTCGCTTCTCATATAAAAAATTATATTTTTCATCTTTAACTGACAACGCTATGAAACACTTTCTTACTATAAAATTATTATAATAAGTTTTTTATGGCTAAAAATAAAAAATTATTCTAAAATTTATAATATTAACAACCATGGATAGTTAACTTTACACTTTACACGTTTTGAACTATAAAAAGAGGTCATGATTTCAATGTTTTTACTTTTTTCTTGTTCAGTGTTATGTTAGTTTTTATAATTTTTGCTGTAATTCATATATTTTGATGCTAAAAAATTTATGGTTAATATTTATTAGTTAATCCTTATGATCATATTTAAATGTTGTTATGTATTTTAATAAGATACTTCTTTTCTTGCAGATATTTTTGTTTATCATTTTTTTTTCATTTAAGGGTTGGGAAAAAAGTGTTTTAACTTATGTAAAATATTGTCATTCTACTAATAAATAATTTATAGTATATTTTTTTTATTGAATTATAAATACATTTATGATGACTTTCTTTTTATTGGAATGTTTCTACAGCTTCCATTGTCTTGCAAAATGAATGTAATAATTAGTTTAACAATTTGAAACAAACAATGTTGTATGAGTTTGAGGAAACAATTTTATTTTAAAATTTTATAGAGTCAATGCTAATGTGACTTGATTAATTAGTATTTACAATTCCACGTAAACACTTAACATGTTATATCAGCAAATAATTAAAATAAAAATAACAGAATGACTAAATTATTTTATATTTGATAAATTTAAAAATTAAATTGTATAATGACATGAATTTATAGATTAAATTGTAAGGATATAATAAATTAAATGACTAAATTGTATAAATTTAATAATTAAATTGTGTATTTATTCATTTTTTAAAATTGAGTCAATACTGATGTGGCATAATTTAGATTAAATTATAGAGATGTAATAAATTAAAAGACTAAATTGTAAGGACCTAATAAATTTAAATATTAAATTGTGCATTTAATTTTTTTTTAAAGTTGAGTTAACATTGATGTGTTATGATTAGTTGATATTTAATGTGTTATGTAAGTACTTAACGGGTCATATCAGCAAACAATTAATATAGGTATAATAAAAGGACTAAATTGTCTAACTTTTGATAAATTTGTAAACTAAATTGTTTAATAACTTAAATTTAGGGATTAAAATACAATAACATAATAAATTTAATAATTAAATTGTGTATTTTTTTAATAAATTAAATTAAAAATTAATTTATAAAAATTTAAATTAAAAATTAATTTATAAAAATTTAAATTAAAAGGTTACCTATAAATATGATTTTTGAAAGTTACTTGTGAACGTTCAATTTAACTAATAATAGTTTAAGAGTGTTAGCGATACTTAAGGCGCTTATTTAAATTGAAATCCAAATATTTACTATCACAATTTTAATGCATCTTATAGATCTGGGTTGTTAGGAAATAATATACTTGATATTTGATACTTTTTCCTACAATTTGTTGCTTTTTTTTTTTTGGTACATCAAGGGGCAAATGCCCAATGCTTTATTTTTAGGTAATTTGCGCATCAAGTTATGAAAAGATTTTTACAATTGAAATAATATTTTAGTATAAATTTAAATTTAAAAAATTAGTTTAAAAATTTATAAATATGATCAATAATTTAAGCCAATTGATAAGAATTGAACTATCTTATTCCTAAAATTTGAATTTAATTTTTTTATATAATGTTAAGATATTTTTCAACTACATTCTTCTCATAATTTAAATTCTCATTTTATTAAATATTGTATTTGATTAATAGAATAAAAAAATTATAAAAAAAGTTATCTTATATGAATAAAAAATAATAATTTTTAAAATAGAATAGAATATAATTAAAAAAGACTAAAGTTTTATTTTAAAATATTTTTTTATTTATAAATTATTTATTATTAATAAATAAAATAAAATAAATAATATTTAAATTATTTTTAATATTTTTAATAAAATCTTTATATTACTAGTTATTTTTATTTATTTATAATATTTTAAAATAATTTTTGTAATTAAAATAATATAATTTTAATAATAACATTTTTTTTTTACCACAACTAAACGAGAGGTTGGTAAATCTGATTTTAATAACAAATCTTTTTCAATAAATCATTTATAAATACCACCGTCCTTGCGCAAATTTATAATAGCGACTTGCTCTTCCTGACTCGATTATGGGAATTAGTGAGTCGTCCCGTCGGCTTTAATTTGCCGAGGCGGAAGCTCGCTGTTTGCACCAGGTAGCCAGAACTAGCTTCTCAGCCTCCTCAACAAAGCGTGCACTCTCCCGAACCCACGCCCAAATCATCCTCCATGCTTCCAGTATGAACTTGCAGCCGTAACCAAGCTCGCCCAGAGGCTCTTCCACCTTCGCGCCATTCGCCAGGCCCGTGATCTTTTCTTCATCATACTCGAACCTGATATATTCCTCTCTAATGTCCTCATTAGAGGTTCCTCTAATAATGCTTCGCCTTTGTCTTCCATTTCTTTGCTGATATGCGGAAAAATACTCATCGTGAGCCTGATAACTCCACTTATGCATATGCTATAATGGCTGCTTCGGGTTTTCCTGATGAGAAGTATGGGATGTTGTTGCATGCTCAATCGATTGTTGATGAGTTAGACTCTAGTTTATATGTTGGGTCCGCAGTTGTTGATCTGTAATTTAAGTTTTCACGTGTTGAGTTCGCAAAAAAGGTATTCGATAGAATGCCGGAGCGGGACACTGTTTTGTGGAATACTATGATTACTGGGTTAGTGAGGAATTGTTATTATGGTGATTCAATTGAACTTTTTGGGGATATGGTTGCAGAAGGAGTACAACTGGATTCAACGACAGTGGCAGCAGTGCTTCCTGCAATAGCAGAGATGCAGGAGTTGAGAGTCGTGATGGGGATTCAGTGTTTAGCTTTGAAACTAGGTTTCCATTTTGATGCTTATCTGCTGATGGATTTGATTTCATTGTATTCCAAATGTGGGCAGATCAAAACAGCAAGATTATTTTTCAGGCTAATTAGTCAGCCAGATTTGATAGCTTAAAATGCAATTATTTCTGGGTTTACATGCAACAATAAGACTGAATCCTCAGTCAGGCTTTTCAGAGACATACTCTCTTCTGGTAAGAGTGTTGAGTCAAGCACAATTGTAGGTTTGATTCCAGTGTCCTCTTCCTATGGTCATCTGCATCTGACTTGCTGTATCCAGGGTTTTTTTTTTTAAATCTGGTATTATTTCATACCCGTCTGTTTCAACTTCTCTTACAACTTTGTACGATAGACTCAATGAAGTAGAGTCAGCAAGCTAGCTATGTGATGAATCACCAGAGAAAACTCCGGCTGCTTGGAATGCTATGATATGTGGTTATACACATAATGGTTTAGCAGATATAGGATTCTCTCTTTTTTCAGGAAACGATGACTGAATTTACTCCAAATGCTGTTGCAATCACAACTATCCATTCAGCTTGTGCTCAACTAGGAGCACAAGGTTTCGGAAAATGGATACATCAATTGGTTAAAGGAAAGAATCTTGAGCCAAATGTTTATGTCTCAACTGCCTTAATTGACTGTATGCAAAGTGCGGGAACATTTTGGAAGGTCGGCAATTATTTGACTCAATGAGTGAAAAGAATATTGTCACTTGGATTAATGCAATGATTTGTGGTTGTGGGCTTCATGGATATGTGCATGAGGCACTTAAGCTTTTCAACGAGATGTTGCATTTTGGCTTCCATCCAACGGGCGTTACTTTTCTTTCAGTCTTGTTCGCATGCAGTCATGCTGGCTTGGTAAGAGAAGGAGATGAAATTTTTCATGCTATGGTCAATAAATATGGGATTGAGGCTTTAGCCGAGCATAGATGCATGCATGGTGGACATTCTTGGACGAGCTGGACAATTAGAGGGTGTCTTAGAATTTATAAGGAGAATGCCAGTTGAGCCAGGTCCTGCTGTGTGGGGAACATTGCTTGATGCTTGTATGATTCACAAAGACATGAAAATTGCCCGTATGGCTTCAGAGAGGCTATTTGAAAGGGACCCAGAGAGCGTAGGGTACTATGTCTTACTCTCTAATATGTACTCTGTTGATAGAAATTTTCCAAAGGCGGCTTTAATACGAGAAGTAGTCAAGAAAAGAAAACTGGAAAAGACTCTAGGGTGTACTCTAATTGAGGTTAATGGGACCCCACATGTTTATGCAATGCTGGAGAAGTTAACAGGGAAGATGAGGGAGGTTGGGTATAATTCAGAGACTGTCACTGCTTTGCATGATGTGGAAGAGGAAGAAAAGGAGCTTGTGGTGAATGTTCATAACGAGAAGTTAGCCATTGCTTTTGGTCTTATTGCAATTGAACCTAATTCTGAAATCAGGATCATTAAGAACCTTCCGGGTTTTTTAGATTGTCATACTGCAACTAAATTTATATCAAAGATCACAGACAGAGTTATCATAGTTAGGGATGCCAACAGATTTCACCATTTCAAAGATGGAATCTGTTCTTGTGGGAACTATTGGGGAAGCAGAATACATTATTTTTCATCTCTTAAGCCCTGTGGGGTGGAAGTGGCATCTAACCTTTTGATTTCATATTCTTTGTATTTCAACAATATGATCTTGACTTTCATCCGAAAGAAGATCTCCTCTTCCTCCTGAGACGCGTGTTTTTGCTAAGGTAAGTTACCCTCTAAATTCTGACATGGTTTACACTTTACATAAGCTATGTATTTGTCTACTGGATGTTTTTCTATTTATTTGGTACATACTACTGGATGTTTTCAAACGCTTATTATCACTACATTCTTCTATCTATATTGATGGTGATGATGTTCTGCCCTCCTTAAAGTAAACCTGAGGTGCAATCTATGTCATTTATTCATTGAACGTTTTGTAGCACAGTTTTAACAAATCATCCTCAATTTGTTTTTGGAACAGTAAATGGAAGTTACCATGTTACATGTGCTATCCATTTATCAAGTCTTCATTATATTTACCTTCTTTTCTTTTCCATTTTTTGGTACTTTTCCTGCTATCTTTAAAACCTAGTCGTCCAATTACTTTATGTGAAATTTGGAGCTTCAATTGATTAAGTGGCGAAATACACTTGAACTTATTTGCAACCCAAAAAAAAAAAAAAGAGACTCCATTAGCCATAAAAAGGAAAACAGATTCAAGCCTTAAAACGATACAATAATTTTTGCAGAAAACTTGATTTCAAGCCCATAAGTTAACAAAATAAATTAAAGATTGAAAGAAGACCATAAAAAAGTCATCAATCTTCGTATATCTAGTGGAAGGCAATCTATATAGGGTTTATTTTACATTGATGGAGGTAGGAAAAGACAAAAGGCCATGACACCGAGACACTCAGAATGGACTAACCAAACAAAACTATAAAGTACGGTCCAACATGCGAAGCTTCATTTAAAGCCCGTATATTAACAAGAAAAATGAGCCAGTTCAAAAAAAAAAATTAACAAGAAAAGGTAGGAGTGTAATTAGGTTTGATTTGGTTTGGTTTTGAATCTCAACTAAATCGAATAAAAAATAAAATAAAATTTGGACCTATTCGATTCGGTTGGGGTTCAACCAACCGAACCAAACCGAACCGCCAAAAGGCGATTCGGTTGGTTCGGTTTTTTTTTTTTAAAAAAATGTTTGTCAAATTTTTTTAATTTTTGACCCATTTAAATTTTGTTTGAGCTTATTTTTTTTTAATTTTTGGGTTTATTTATAATTTTTTGGGTCCATTTCAAAAAATTTAAAAAAAATTATGTAAAATATTTTTAAAATATAATAAAAAATAAATTTAATAATATAAATTAAATATATTAAAAATAATTTAGTTCGGTTCGATTTGGTTCAGTTGGACTGTTCCAACCGAACCGAACCGGTCAGTTTTTTTAAAAAAAAATTGAACTAAACCGATTTTGATTGGTTCGGTTCGATTTTTTCAGTTTGGTTCGGTCCGGTTCGGTTTTTGTTCACCCCTAAGAAAATGGAGAAGATAGGATAGTGCCTGTTCAAAAAAAAAATTCACTAAAAAGAATAAGGTATCGTTTAGTTGGTAGCAAAAAAAAGAATAAAAAAAATAAAAAATAGAATGGAATGCTGTAAAAAAAATTACGTTTAGTACGCGATGAAATAAAATAGAATCTCTATTATTTTCCTACGTTTAATATGTTTTAAATAACGTAGTATTGGAATAAAAAATTGATAAAAAGACAAAAATAACCTTTAAATATAAAAATAATAAAATAATATTATTTAATTTTAAAAAATTATTTAAAAATAATATAAATATAAAAATAATTAATAATATTAATAAAATTAAAAAATATGTCAGGAGGTGAAAGTTTACAATCAATATTCAACGTCAACTTAATTTGCAATATTGTTCATAATTTCAAATTCTATTTTGTTATTAATGATGTTAATTAATTTACTTTTTTTTTAATGCAGCTTTTGAGAATCTTGGGCAGCAGAATGAATACATTTTCACATGTTCCTCCAGGCTTTTGAGAAAATGGAAGGCTAAAGAAAGTAAAAAATAAGCAAAAAAAAATATGCAGGGCTGAAGTAAAAAAGTGGGAAAAAGTAAAAAGTAGGGTTATTTTGAGTTTTTCAATTGTCATTCTTATGCCTTTCTCATATTTTTCGTAGCATTTGAGAGGTAATGAGTATTATCTCTCTTGATTCCATCCCATTCTGTGGTAAAGCAGACTCTGCTAGTCAAACATAGTGAACTGATGGAATAAAAATTTAAATTCTCGTTCTATCGGTTCATTTCCACGTAACAAATGGTATGTAAGAAGGGACATGTTTTTGACCAAAGCGACCAAGTTTTTTTTTTTTTTTGGTTTGGCTGCAGTATTAATAGGTTAAGGTGTTGTTTGGTTGATAAAGATGAAAAAAATTAAAAAAAAAATAAAAATAAAAATAAAAAATAAAATGAAATAAATTTAAATAAAATATTATAATTAAAATTACAATGATAAGATAATAAAATAAAATAAAAATTATCAATAAAAAAATTATTATTAAAAAATAAAATTATTATAATAATGTTATTTTAATTTAAAAAATTATTTTAAATATTATAAATAAAAAATAAAATAAATTATTATTAATATAAAAATTTGAATTAAATTTTGTTAAATAATATTAAAAATTTTAATTTAAATGTATATATTTTTAATTATAAATTTTTTTATAAATAAATAAAATAATAAAAAATATTTTAATCTTTTTTTTGTATTATTTATTTTGTACTTGATTTCGAAGCTAATCTAGATTATTTTATATGACAATATTTCGTAAAATCTATAATTTTTACCATTTTTAATAATTAAATTAAGTAATGAAATTTTTATTCTATTTTATTTTTATTTTATGTTTTTATTTTCAACGAAACTAAATTTTGGATGGATTAAGTGCGGCAATGGACTGAAGAGAGGCGCATCTATGATCCGGGTGTTTAATCGGGCCTTTGGGCCAGGACACGATTACCCGTTTTGTTTTTCAAGTTCACTGTTAATTTTACTTTCTCGCTATTATATTGTGAATAAAAGAAGTTTATTTAACATCTAATGGAATGAAACGAAAAAAAAAAAATTTAGGGCTTGTTTGATTTTTTTTTTTTGTTTTTAAAAACTGATTTTGAAAATTATGTTTAAAAGTTGTTCTGTAGAACAAAAGTAAAAAAAATCCGTTTGATAAACTGTTTTAAAAACATGTTGTTTTTTATTTTTTTGTTTTCTGAGAATAAAAATTAGCAATAAAAATAACTTTTTATTGATTCTGTTTTTTTATTTTAAAAATAACTTGTTTTCGAAACAATAATAAAAAGCAGTTATCAAACGAATTTTTCTATTTTAAAAATAACTAAAAATAAAAAACAGTTTTTAAAACTGAAAAACAAAAAGACCCTGATATTGGAATTGGAAATAAGATTTATGTTTATTTGGCATCAATCTTTTTTTGTCCTTGTTAGTTGCCTATTTTTCTAATTCCCTTTATGAAAAAGTGTAAAAATAAACAGAAGATGAGATAAAACTTGAAACACCAAACTCATCATTATATTTTGTTTAGTAACAAAGTCATTTTAATATTTTGTTTTCTTCACTATTATCATACGATTTTTTTATTTAAAGAGAAAAAAAACACTCCTTTTAAACTTTCTCCCTTTCACACAGCACACACACACCCGCGTTTGTGTGTAATATTATTATAATGTCTCTAGCTTACCTTCTTTTTTTATCACTTAGTAATTATTAATTAGTATTATATTTTTTTAATTAAAATAAAAAAATTATTTCATTTTAAATTTAAAACATGTACGAAATTTATTAAATTTTTATAATAATATTTATAAATTATCTATAAAATAATGATATTTAAAATAATAATTAAATTAAATTTTATAAATAAAATATTTCGATTTTTATTAGTTAAACCTCATCTATCGCTCACCCTCCCCTCGTCAAAGCCCACATCCCTTCGGACTTTCATCAAGCATCGCCAATGGCCATTGCCCATGCCACCACTAATTCACCCATTGATAATGATTTAAATAATCAATTAAGGATAATATTATTAAAAATAGCATTTAATAATTTAATATTTCTTTATTCCTGTTGAATTCTCAAAATTTTAAATCTATTTATCAAATTAAATTTCAAAATAATAAATTTGCATCTCATTTACAATAAATCTTTTCATACAAAATTAATTAAAAAAATACAGTATTTGAAAAAAAATATTAATATAGCTAAAAAAACAATTTTGCGTAATTCTATGTTGTCAAACATTAATTTTAACAACGTTATTCTTAAATATTTATTTAAAACATCATAAATTATTCTTAAATATATCATAAACACAGCAGGAATGACAACTTATAAATATTACAACTTGGAAATATTTTATTTAAATTGTTGATGAATTACTCCATGAAGCCTACTACAGGTAGTTATAAATAATTACCTCATCCGTCAATATTAAAATTTGATTCTCAGGTTTTAAAGCATTTGTTTTTCTTCATACCTCTGTGATTAATACCATAAATATCTAAGCATAAAAATTTTTAAAAAGTAACATATATCATTTAAATAAAATGAGCATAATAAATTAGTTTTTATTAGTTGTTTGTTTTTGCATAACAAACTTTGAGCACACAAAATTGTTTATAAAGTATTTTCATTAAAATTTTGTTTGACAAAAATAATTTATTATAATTTATAAATTAATTAAAAATTTATAAATTATATATTATTTAAAATAGTATATAGTTTATAAATTTTTAATTAATTTAAATAAATTTATTTATTAAATATTTTTAATTTAATTAAATAAATTTATAAATAAATTAAATAAATTATAATTAATTTATTGAACTTATTAAATACACTATAAAATTAGGGTGATGACGATAGATCAATTTACCACCAATACCAAAAGCAAATCCTCAAACAACTATAAAAACAGTCTTAATAATATTTTATAGTACTAAATATTTGAATTTATTATATTTTTCACCAATTTAAAATATCAAAAATTATAGTCATATATAAAGAGAGACCGTCTCCTTGAAATAGTGATTTAATTCATATTTTGTAGTATATTTTATAGATCATTGAATAACGAGTCATACTTATTAAGAAGATTAAAAGTTACAAAATCATTCATTTTTGTTTTCATCTTCTTTACAGTTTCTTTAAAAGTTTTTTAGACCCCACTTTTAATAAGATATTCATTAAACAAACAGAGTAACAAAGATGTTTAATTTTTTAATTTAAAAGAGAGCAAATGATTACATTATGAATAAGTACTTAAAAAAGATTAAAAATTTATTTTGTACAAATTGAGAAATAGTTTTTCAACGTAATTTTTTTAAAAATTGATATTGTCTTAGATAAATTTATAAACATAAGTCTGTTATATCAATCAAATATAATTTTATAAGACAGTTCTCTTCAAGATTTAAGATATTTATTATTTGTTAATGATGTAAGAGTGTGTGTATCTCAAAAAATACTTGAGTGTTTGATTTAATAGAGAGAAGGAGAGGAGAGAGAAAATAAATTTTATTTTGTTTAATTTGCAAAGAAAAAGAAGAAAAAATAAAAATAAAATAAAATATATTATATTTTTTTTTAATTTTATTTTAACTAAAAATAAGATTATTTTAAAATATTTTTATTAAAATTTTTGTTTTCAACTCATCTTTAATTTGTCATTTTCACTTTTTTACTAAAAATTTTGATTTTTTTTTCAACATTGTCATTTTTTTGTTTTGATATTAAAATAATTAATTGAGTGTATTTTTATTTTTTTTCTTCCAAATTTTTTTCATTTTTGGAGGATAAGGAATATTGATGAGGGGAGGAAAAATGGACTTCTATTTTACCTCTCCTCCCCCTCTAAATTATTTAATCAAATAGAATAATTTTAAATTTTTATTTTTTTAAATCTTTCAAACTAAACACTATGTTAATTTTATTTTTATTTTTGTTGTGAAATTTATCCCTTTTTTTACTCCAACCAAAAAAAAGAAAAGGAAGAACGATCGTGTCCAACCTTCGCGCAACGGTGTTCTACGGATATACCCGTTTGACTTACGAGCATAGGGCCCAAATTCTACCTGGCCAGTGCCGAGGATACTAGCCCAGCAACTTCGATTGTGAACCCATAAAGCCCAGTAGGCCCAATGCGACGATTTTTGTTGCTTTTTTTGGGGGTAAACAAGTGAAATGCCTGTTGGGTTGGTTGGTTATGGGAGAAGGCGAGGGAAACCGGCAAGCATTGGAGCGCTCACTAGTTAACACAAAGACTGAAATTAAAGGCAAATGAATTTCATATGCTCTCTCTCTCTAGGAAGCTAGGAGTAACTCCCAGAGCCGAAGGCTGTCATTTGCGATCCAACTCTTCATTCCTCAATGGACGATGCATATGCCAGATCTATTCCCGAGGTAATTTTATTTGTGCCTTGTATGTTTGGTTGCCGCGAGAGATTAAAAAAGGAAAATTTTAGTCTAAAATTGTTTCACCACCTTAACCGAAATAAGTTGAGTTCTTACTTTTATCGACAAAATCTGGAAGCAAGCATTCTTCTTTTTCCTTTTTGTTTTCAATGTGGATTCCTCTCTACCAAGTGAGGTTCTGCCACTTCCTTGTCGAATCAGTTTTTTAAATGGATATGAACTTCGATGCGTTCTGCTCTGGTGCTTCTGAGATGGAATCACCATCTTACATACTTTCAAGCACCCACAGACGGTGGGATTTTTATGAAGTCACACACAACTAAATCAAGGGAGATCCGGCACTGGTCTCGTATAATTTAATTCTCTTAAGAGAGTCGGCTTTCTTTGAACTTCGCGCTTTCAACAAATACACGGGGCAATACCCAAGCATAAAACTTTTTCAGTCTTCAACTATGTTCAACTTATACCGTGATCATTAGAACCAGGTCTTGTTGGAACATCACTCATCACTAGCTCAATTTATGTATTTTTAGATAGTGTTCTGATCCTTTTTTTTTTTTTAATACCCTGGTTAGGTCCTCGATTTCTTTGGAGTGGACCCAACAAAAGGTCTTTCTGATACCCAGGTACCTGGAATTTTTTTTCCTATTATTCTTGGCTAGAAATATGAGTTCTATCTGTGTAAGCTCAATTTTAAGCTCTCCAACGGCAGTGAAAACTGTGATGGCCTTCTTACTTTCGCTAAGCAATTACGTTGTTATAAGCTCTAATTTTTTTGAATTGTATTTTGCAGGTGGCACAACATGCTAGACTTCATGGTACAAACGGTATGTCTCTTCCTGTTTAGGGGCACATATTGATATGTAATTTTCCCTTTTACTAATTTTGTGGTATATGGAGAAGTGAAATGAAGGAATGTGGCTTACCCTGAAACTAATTCACATTTTTGTATATCATAGCTAGTGTTTTCTCATTCTGCCTGTTGCTGGCATACATGATAACATAATCACACTGAAAGTGGTGCTGAGGAAATTCACCTTTTGGCTTCTTGTTTTCTGGCTTTTTAATCAACTTAGTATTTAATTTGATGATATTATTCATCTCCTGACATTTTCTTTTCTTTTCTTTTCTTGTGATGCATGTGTTTCATTTGCTCCATAGTGCTGCCCGAAGAGAGAAGTAAGTATATGGCATTGGAACTTCTTCCTTTTCCTTTTGTTTTGTTATATCATGTGATAAAAAATGTCTTCTCATTGTCATACATTGCTTCTTTTTATTAATTTCAATAATTGTTTGACATTTGAATTAAAAAACTCCTCCCTTTTCCTAGCATATTTGATTTGTTGATATCAATTTCTTAAGTTTATTTTAATTCCATAGTGTAATCAAGGATTCCAGTTATTCTATGCTTATCTGCTTTGAAGGATGGAAAACCTTTGAACCCTTACATGTCATAAATACACTTTAGTTCTTTGAATTGAATGCAATCTGCATGTATTTACTGTCTCAGGGCTTTTCAATCTTAAGTACAATTTTGGAGTCAAATGGTGGACTAAACTGGCAATGCTTCGCTAAAATGATACTTATAACAGCTGACCTGATAATTTGAAATGTTAGGTTTTGGTGCCTAAATTTTTTATTGTATTAATTTTGGTCAATGAGGGGCAATTCTTTGATCTTGACAAATTTTATCTTAATCATCATGGTCATTTTAGACAAATAGGTTGCTCCATATGTATATATTAGAATGAATGGTTAATCACTTTGGGGATTGTTCAGGAAGTCTATACTCCATTAATAAAAATTAGATTGGGTGTAATGAGCTGATTCTTGTGAAATCTTACATGCAGGGGCTCCCTTTTGGAAATTAGTCTTGAAACAATTTGATGATTTGCTTGTGAAGATATTAATTGCAGCTGCATTTATATCTTTCATTCTGGCTTTAATAAACGGAGAAACAGGCTTAATGGCATTTCTGGAGCCTTCTGTAAGATACATATACTCTGCTCAGTTTTGTTTGTCATTTGCATGACCAATTTTCTTCAGTAACAAATCATCGATGTCGAGTGTAGATAATTGATGATTAGGATTGCAATTTGGAAACTAGGGTTTTAATTTGTGAATTTTAATTGTCAACTAGGAATTGCATCCTTGTTTGGATAGGGGTATTCCTCTCCTGGCTTATTGTCTATTTGGTTATTTTCCGGGCATTACTCCTATATAATTTATAAATATATAAGATCATGAGAAATTATAATCTGTGTTCTTTTGTTACTTTTTTTGTGGCTTTTGTTTCTATATCAATAATTTTCATTAAGCAGTACACAGATGTGTTGTTGCATGACCTTATTTAAGTCAAACTGTTGCTGTTGCAAGTGGAAGACTTTAACAATGTGTCTTTCAAAATATTAGTTGTTTAGTTGGTGAATGCACCGAAAGCTTCTTTTGCAGATTTAATCGGGTCTATGAAATGTGTAATATCTTATTGTGTAAATTTCAATATATGTACAGGTTATTCTATTGATATTGGCCGCAAATGCAGCTGTTGGGGTGATTACAGAAACAAATGCTGAAAAAGCTCTCGAGGTAATTTTAAAATAACAATTTAGAGCTCACACCAACCTTCTTGATAATGTTTTAATTATGACAAATTTTTACTGTTTTGGGATAGCTTGTTTACTAAATTAAATCACATTCTGGTTTCAATTTTGTTTTTGTTTCACTACTTTTCTGTGCTTGCAACAGGACTTGTCTGATTAAAACTTGTTTCAAGACAGTAAAAAAATATCAGACCCTTTTTCTACTTTGGAATTTCCTTAGGAGGTTTTCAAGTTGACCTCACTTTGATCTATTTCTTTCTTTTTATATTTCAGGAGCTACGGGCCTATCAAGCTGATATTGCGACTGTTCTTCGAAATGGTAACAGGAAGCATCCATAGTAACATGGGCTATGTCGTAATGATTTGTTGAACTTTTAGATTTACATATCTGATTTCAATTGGTGTGGTTATTTCCTTACTTTCTTATCAGAGTTGGTATTTTGAAGGTTATTTCATTAGATTTTTCTGTAATATGCTTTGTTTATAGTGATAGTTGGTGTCTTGGTGATATGCTTTGACTTTGTAGTCCTCTGCTTTGGTGTTTTGCCACATAGTGGAATCTTTTCTCTGCTTACTAATTTTTTTGGGAGGGGGCGGGGTTTTACATATGAGAAGAAACAGAGATATGATTACTTTGAGTGATTGACCCTGATAGATTACATATTCCTGTTGGAGCCAAGCTTCATAATGTCAGGAGTCATATACTTTTTCCTCTCTTAGTATGTGGTTCTATTTCCTGTTTCTTTGTAAATAAATTACATGGGCATGCTTGACTTGTATCTGTATTATATAGATCTATGTATTGACAAATCCTCATTGTATTTGAACTCAGTTTTTGTTTATTCCACATCTTTTTAGACTGTTCTCCACATTCTAATAGACCTCACAGTCTTTTCCATAAAAAAAAAAGGAAAAGCAGTAATAAAGCGGGGTTTCAGTTTTTGCTCCACAACATAGGCTTTGTGTGTTGAATTTACTTTATAGGTATTCTGTCATCTGCCATGGTGATATTATGAGAATCTTCAACAAATTGCATAAAACATGTCATATTGATGTTTGGGATTTATGAATTTTAAAGAATGCTGAATCTATTTCTTGCAGGTTGTTTTTCCATACTCCCAGCAACTGAAATTGTTCCTGGCGATATTGTGGAAGTTTCTGGTAAGCTGATTATGCAATACCTACAAATGAACTGGATTGGTTAAATATACAACCCTAGAGAGCTGAACGTAATAACCTTTGTTTTCTTTGTGAATTTAAAAAGTGGGGTGCAAAATTCCTGCTGATATGAGGATGATTGAAATGCTGAGTAATCAAGTACGTGTTGATCAGGCTATTCTTACAGGTATGCCTGCTGTATACATATTATACTAAATGGTTCCTATGTTAAATTTTTTCAACAATTTTTGTTTATTTAAAAACTCATTATGAGATACTTGATGTTTGCAGTTTATTTGTTAAATTTATTTTTTGAAAGAAAAATGCACCCTATATTCTCCAGTTTAGTCTTTGAACAGTTTTGGTTAGCTTTAACATAAGATGGTAGCTATGTTCTTAATAATATTAAAAATAATAACAACTATACAGTAGCTAACTTTATGAATTTTGATTAATAACTACACTAAGTTGAGAGATTCTGCTAAGTTTATGTTAGGATTTGATAGGCTAGCCTTATAAGTTGTGGAACCTTCTGCTTCTCAGTGGAGCCCCATTAGTAATTTTGTATGCCCATGTTGAAATTAGCAGGCAAAAAGTTAACTACGGCTATATTTAGATTTGGTCTTTTGACCAATAAGAATGGAGGTACTGTGGGTGATATTGTTCAGATTATTGTTCCTAATATTGGAAACTTGAAGTTGTTGACAAATTCAAAGTCGAATGGTTCAGTTTGGAATTTTGTCTGTTGCGCTGTATCTCAGGAAATGAGCCTTGATTATTAGAATTTTCCAACACTGGAGGGTGGCTATAATCGTATTTTCTTTATAAGAAATTAGTAATTAACATTTGACAAAAGCAGTTTGGTGGTCATGCAAGTATATTTAGTGATGACCAAGAATTTGCAAAGCTTCTGGGTTGTAATCCTTGATATGCTATTAGAGCTTGCATGTCTAAGGGGTCAAGAGTTTATTCCTTGCTGCCACCCTTCCTAGTAATTAAATTGAAATTTCAGCATAAGGTATGGTAGGCCTATGTTTTGTCCATGCTTTGAGCCCAAACGACTTTTGTGTGAGGGGTCATGTTAGAGATAATAATAGTAAAACTATTCATGTGCCTTCACCTAATAGCTTAAGCTTTTGAGTTGAAGTGGTCCTTGATAAAGATAATAGCAGTTTTGCATTCTCTCTCTTTCCTCTTCTCTTCTTTATGTACATAAATGAATATATATATATATTTGATTATGTACAGGCTTTTTCATGTAAGTATGTCAGTATAGAATTCAGATACATGTATATCATCAACCCTTTGTAGTTCCCAATTTTATTAGTTGTACCTAGAATTAAATTGTTGGTTCCAGCATGTTAGTTATGACTTGAATTGTTTTCAGTTATTTTCTTGAAGCACATTAGATTGATGTATGCTCAATGATTTAATAAGTTTTTAACTTTTATTTATGATGGTAGGTGAGAGCTACTCTGTGGAAAAAGAGCTTAAAACTACCACAACAACAAGGGCTGTATACCAAGATAAAACAAATATATTGTTCTCGGTGAGAATGTTCAATCCTTTGTTGAAACTTGTTGCCGATAAACTTTGACTTGAAGAATTTAATTTAAGACTAATAGTCTGGTTATTACCTTGCATCCTATTGGTAATAATGTAGAAGGTAGTGGCACTACTGGGTTTTATATGACAGAATTTCTTGTTCATGTAAAAAATTATGGTTTGTCTTATTTATCAACAGATTTTACTACAATACTTGGGCTTTTACTTGAATATGTCAGCTGTTAGTTTTAGTGGATATGAAAATTAATGGTCACGTGATGAAGATGGGTTCACTTAAGTGATTCAACTAATTTCTTAGCAAAGATAGGCAATTTAATCCTGAATGAGAAGTTTTACTTTGTATATATTCCTTTGTATTTTTTTTCCACAACCTGCCACTTCAAGTAATGCTAATTGCTAATAACTTGAGGCAGCCTCCAATATCCATAAATATAACGTATTTTTATTGGTGCATCTTACATTTCTTTATATTTTGGTCAAGAATATTTGAATTAGCTAAACTAGAGGTCATTGTTCTCTATAATCTGGGATGCTCCTTGTCCTTGCAAATGAGATTCTTTTGCCTGAAGTACTTTGTCTATTTTCTTCTATGTAATATTTTATCATCAGAAAGGTTCAATTTTTTACTGTCAGGGAACGGTTGTGGTTGCTGGTAGGGCAAGAGCAATTGTGGTGGGAGTTGGTCCTAACACTGCCATGGGCAGCATTCGTGATTCAATGTTGCAAACTGAAGATGTAAGCAATGTATTTCGCTCATATAATGCTTTGCTTATACTGTTATATCTGACTTCATGCCTTTTTCTCTGCTGGCATATGCATGATTTTTCTGTTCTTAATCTGTAAACTAGCAGCTCCAGACTTCCCTCAGTGGCATCCAGAATAAAATAATGCAGTGACATATATGTATCTATATTTACTTTCTCCTTCCTGTGCTAAAAAGAAAGGAAAAAGTAGGTCTTGTATGTATGGTTGTTGTCCTGGTGTTACTAATCTATGTGGTGGCATTATTGAGTGCACTGATTTTTGTGGGATGGACAATTCAACTATAATTGTTTAACATAATTATGTTTAGTCTTGCAGCCTATTGGTAATTAATTATGTGGTGGAATTATTGAGTGCTCTGATTTCAGTGAAATAGGGGTTGTCTCATTCTGCATAAAAAGTATAAGGGAATCGTGGGTGTATGATTTAGGCCTAAGGAAACTGGGTTATGCCTTCAATTAGTATTGCTGGGTGATAAATCAGTATTACACATGGAATCAAAGCAAAGCTACACATAGTCATATGTGGTAAAGGTGTTTAGGCTGCAAAGGCCTCACTCTTGGTGTGTAGATTTAAGAATTGAGAAAGCTGGCTTTTGTGTGAAACCCTGTACTCATAATGTAATTATTGATGTGGTTTAGCTTGTCATACTGCAAATTATCCTTTACTGTTCTAACAAGGACAAACATAGTGTGAGTAAATTAGGTATCGCTGCTTAGTTACAGCTGTCATATTATAGTAGGGATGCTGTTTAAATTTAATTGTTCAAAATGTTTTAAGATGTAATACTTGTGAATTGTGCCCTTCCCTGATACATGGAAAAGTAAAACTGACCTGGACTTCTATACATGCATCAGCAGCGCTTAAGCATTAATTCTCTGTTATTGGTTGCAGGAGGTGACACCATTGAAGAAGAAGCTGGATGATTTTGGTACCTTTTTGGCCAAGGTGATTGCTAGTTGTATGATTTCTCTCTAGTTTTCAAACCTCAGTTTGAGCATTAATATTCAAGGGCTGCGGTGCATATTAATATATTATATTCTTTTTATAATAATTGATCAGATAAACTACAATATTATTATTGTATTTTTGAGTTGTCTGCCTGGCTAACTCAATTGTTTTTAATGATTCCATTTGAAAATCTGGGCTGTATTCTATTGTCTGTCGTGATGTCATTTTTGCTTCTTGACCTGCATCTGGCTTTTAATGAGCAAATTGAGTTGAAGGGTGCAAGCAAAGAATTATAATTGATTATGAATCAAAGCAAATTGCAAATATGATCCTTCAAATTATATAATATGTTGGAGAACTTGAGAAATATTTGCACGACAAAAATCTTAATTGCATACCTTTCAAGCTCACTTTTCTTCCACTTTTGGAAATTGAGATGGTGCTCCCTAAATGTCTATGTTATTAGGTTATTGCAGGGATTTGCATATTGGTGTGGATTGTAAATATTGGTCACTTTCGCGACCCTTCTCATGGTGGTTTCTTGCTTGGTGCAATTCATTATTTTAAGGTTTGTTCTCATATATGAGGATTGTTTTTACAGTTTCATAAGTTGTACTGTTCTTTGTTATTAGGATTTCTAGTTGCTCTGATATTCTGTTCTTTGTATTTCACTAGCATCATGCTAGAGTCTTAAATCATTCTGGTTGTGGTCTATAATTAAATATATTTGACTTCTGCTCATATTCCTGGTAGATTGCAGTTGCTCTGGCAGTTGCAGCAATTCCTGAAGGGCTTCCTGCTGTTGTTACAACGTGAGTCTAGGACTTGTTCTCTATTGTTTCACTGTAAGCTGTGATACATTGTGAGGTGGTTGTAATTTTGGTTTATATGAAAAAGGATATTTTGGCATAGGTGTTCATATTGAACGTGGAGTTTGTTTTCTAGATGTTGAAATGAATATAGTACACTTGGGTGTTATTTTATTGGAAGTTTTGTCATTTTAATTTATATTTACTAGTTATTTATTTATGAAAGAAATCACTGATGTGAGCTTGAAAACAATGAGTTAACAAATTTCTTAAGGTTCTTCTATCAGGTCATGCCCATCAGGTATTAATATTTCTTTTTCAGTGTACTAAAAGAGCGTCATCATAAAGCACAAACTTCAGCTGTAGTCTATAATTATTTACTTTGACTTTTTAAAGACTGACGTTGTGTGAAATATTTAAGTCTGAAACGTCTAAGCTTTTTCTGTGTCCTAATGTACACATCTTATCATTAATTTAATTGATCTTGCTACCTCTTGATTTTAGCGAAGTCTTTACTATATTGTTTTTTTTAGCATTAGTACTAGTTTTTGACTTCATTTTTGTTGCACTGCTATTTGTATACGAATTATGAATTATTACTTGGTTCCCCAGTCATTGTAAGCTTATCATCAATGCTGACATGTCACATATCTGGATTATTTATTTAAATAAGTAGATTCACATTTATCCAGTTTCTTCCTCTTTTCTTTTATTAATAACTTATTATTGTAGGTGTTTGGCTCTTGGAACAAAGCGGATGGCTAGGCTGAATGCTATTGTCCGGTCTTTGCCATCTGTTGAGACATTGGGCTGCACCACTGTAATTTGTAGTGACAAAACTGGAACTCTGACAACCAATATGATGTCTGTCGCAAAGGTAATCTTTGCATGAGATTAAAAAATAAACAATTTATTCTTATTTGTTCTATGTGGGTTTTAAAAATTAACAGTTTATTGTGCCATCCTTGGTGGACATTTACCATCTTATTGATACTTATTTTCAAAATTTTATGCCTGAAAAATATATAATGAGTGATAGTGCACGTGTATAATACATAAATAGATACAGATATATACATACATAAATACACGCGCGCCCACACACACATGTATATATGTAAAATAAAGCTATTCTTTTCTTGAATTAAAATATGTAAAATATGGGAATCTTCTTGGAATTAATAGAGCACTCCTAAAAACAATTTAAAAAAAAAAACTGTTTCTGGATGTTGAAGGTCTAAAAGATGTTTTCTTCTGTTTAACTGTATCTGTGAGTCATTTTTTGGGTTCTTTATTTGATTCACTGTAACACTGACAGTCACACATGGGGAATATGCACACATGTATTGTATTCAGAGTGATGCTAAGATGAGAAATGCTTTGAATTTCTCATAATGGTTCTTTTGAGTTTGTATTGTATGTGTCTTTATAACATTGTATGTGTCAGGAACCATTTCATCCAAAAGCTTAAGTTGTTAGGAGAAGGCATGCTTGCTCTTAATTGATATCAGAGTTTCTGTAATCAAATGGTTAGGAATTCAATCCTGGCCGCCCCCTTTTTTCCAACTAAAATGAAATTAAATTTCAGAACAAAGTATGATTGGCATGCACTTTATCCATGTTTCAAGCCTAAAGGGCTTTCACATGGGAGGGCATTTTAGAAATATTAATAAAATCATTTATGGGCTTTTTCCAACTCAAGCTTTTGGGATGAAAAATCCTTGAAAGTATCACTGCATGGACAGTCTTTCTAGAAGCATTGCATCCTTGATTTGTTTATTTGAAACTCAAAATGGAAGTACCTATTATTCATTTTGTAATGAAGTGTGCCTTTTATACTTGCCATGTTTTGTAATATAATAATTTCTAGAGAACCTTTTTATTTTTACTTTTGAACTTGAATTTCTCTTTCTTGGTTTATTATAGACGAATATTTATAGCAAATTTCTTGGAGAATTTCTACACCTTATGCTTCTCTGTATACAGGTATGTGTGGTTCACTCTGTGAAATATAGTCCTGAAGTTACTGAATACAGTGTTAGTGGAACAACATACGCACCTGAAGGCATAATCTTTGACAGTTCAGGGATACAGGTAATATTCTTTTAATTATTAGGTTATTGCATTGATTCACGAGCAATTCAAACATGTCAGTTCCCAAAGCTAGTAAATTAACTAATAATAACGTAAGGAGGAGCAGGGATAAGTGCCAATAAGACTGACCTCAAAGCCCTCCCTTTAACAATGTCCACTGGATTGTTTGAGCTAAGAATATAACTCCTTTTTTTTCCTCTTGATGGTAGACATCTAATGCTGCTGCACTTTATAACTCTTTGCATTACTCGTTACTACATTGAAATGAGCCATTTTCCAAAATGCACAAGTCTCTGATACGTGGGAAAATATGGAGTTAAGCCATAAAAAGACTGATGAAAAAGGCCTGGATGGTCTCTATTATATTATTTCAGAAAGTTGGGTGTGTTCTCGTTCTTTGGAGGCTTTTTTGTCAACAAGGTTTAAAGGGTTTGGTAAGAAAAAAGCCTCACTCTTTGTGGAATTGTGCTGTTTTTGCTGTCTTGTGGTGTGTTTGGTTGCAGTGTAATGCTCATATTTTTCAAGGTGTTTCTATGTCCTCAGAAATGTGGGAAAGAATTGAGTCCATGGCTTCACTTTGGTGTTCTGTTAATGGTTTTTGTAAGGGGGTGGCCATTTCATATTTACAAAGTGATTGGACTGCTATTTTGCGTGCTTAGCCTTTAGTTTTTTTCTTCTTCATTTTATGTTTCTTCTTTTTCTGTATTCTCTTTTGGAGGGTATCTTATTCTCCTCTGCCATACCTCTCTTCTTTCTTAATGAAATTTCTTTTTCTATAGAAAAAATGGATGTATTATCACATCTTTTAACTTACATAATGAGTATTGGCAGGTATATAATGCTTTGTTTTAATGCTGCAACCCTGTAACATTTGATTGTTTTACAGCTTGACTTTCCAGCTCAGCTGCCATGCCTTCTTCACTTAGCAATGTGTTCTGCCCTTTGCAATGAATCCACCCTGCAGTATAACCCTGATAAAGGGAAGTATGAAAAAATTGGTGAGTCAACTGAAGTGGCACTTCGTGTCCTAGCAGAAAAGGTTTGTATTTCTATCTTTTTTCTTGTGTTTCCTGTTTACATGTTAATGTTATGCTTGAAGGTCCTTTAGGGCTCAAATTTGTATTATCTGGGCCTTTTCTTATTTGCAGGTTGGTTTGCCTGGTTTTGATTCTATGCCATCAGCCTTGAATATGTTGAGCAAGCATGAACGTGCGTCTTACTGTAATCATTATTGGGAGGAACAATTTAGAAAGGTGTGCTTCAGCAAGTTGGTCGCCTTCTCTTTTCCATTTGTATTTTTTCATCAACATCTCACTGGACTCACATACTTTTACGAAATTAAGGACATGAAATTGCTTGCATATCTACTGTTTGTTATTTTTTTGGCATTTCATGCTGAGATCGAATGCTTCGCAGATTGACCTTTTGGATTTTTCTCGGGATCGGAAAATGATGAGTGTCCTTTGCAGCCGAAATCAGTTGCATGTGTTGTTCTCAAAGGGCGCGCCAGAGAGTATATTGTCTCGATGTACGACCATCTTGTGCAATGATGATGGTTCCATTGTGCCACTTACTGCTGATACCAGAGCAGAGCTAGACTCAAGGTTTCACAGGTTGGATTTTTTATTTATCTGTGCATCCATGCTCTATTTTTTACTTTATTCTTTTTTATGCTTAATTTCGCGACAGTAAGGTTGCTGCCTTGTGACCTGGAAGTCACAGGTTCAAATCCTGAAAACAATCTCTCTGCTTGCGTACATCTACCTTCCCTAGACTCCATCAGGTGGGAGTCTCGTGCACTGGGTCTCCCTTTTTTTTTTTTCAAATAAATGAGAGAGATTCCTGAGCTTGCTGAGGCATTTTTACCAGCAGTATTAGCAGTGCCAAGGGAGCAGTCAACTATTTGATAAATTCCTTGTGGCACACCAGTTGGGTTTTGAAAAATAGAAGTAAAGAAAGTTAGGTACTTGTATGGATTTTTTAACTTGAAGATATCTTTTTATTATAATCCACCCTTCCCCATCTTAACTGGTATTCGTGACCATGAAATTTTCAATGAACAAAGGATCCAGCGATTTAAGTGGTAAGACAGCCATTACCATATCATATCCATGCTTCCAATGAGGATATCCAGTTCCTACTTTGGGAGAAATCGGAAAGACTACTGGATGGTTAATCATGTTCATTGAAAAATAAAAACCAGCTTGCTTCATTGGCAGCTAGTGTATATATATATTTTTCTTTTTGCAATGAGCCTTCACTTATGTTACCAGAGTATTAACATAATAAATAAATTGCATCCTTGGTTCATCAGAAGTCAGTCTTATTTATTTACTTCCTCTTATATTGAATATAAACATTGTTAGCTCTAGGATTTTGGTTTGACTCCATCCCAAGCTTTTCCCTCTAGACTTCCATTCCATGAAACCTTTGTTCCTTACATTGACTAACTTGAGTGCCCATTTAAGCAACCCAAATCCAAGATGCCTTGGAGCATTGATAACATTCACAGTAAAGCACCTCATAGGAGTTTTGAGGTTTAAGTAGCCCAAAATATACATGGACGCCCTATTAAGTAAAGTTTCCTCCTCTTAAGGTGAAAGAAAATATTCTTAAAGGAGAATATTGAAGAGGTTTACTCATAAGAACGCCCTACTGGGGGGGCCATGGGCCTGCCTATTTTCATGAAAGAGTAGGTTAAGTAAATGTCCTTTAAAGTATGCTTCTTAAGGGTGAGATACTCTTAGAGCGTTCAGTATCTTCTTACTTTTTAGTGGTAAGTCTTTCTTAAAAGTTGGTAAGTTCCTTAACTTGTCTTTAATGAGGTTTCAGACTCTGTTAGTTGTTACTCTACACAAATATGCGTGGCTGATTATCCTGTTTCTACAAAACCCTAACCCACTATATTTGTAAGGTTGACTCTATCTTCTTATTAGAACTTTTTCTCTCATTTCAAATGGCATTTAATGAAAGTTCATTTTGTCTCCTACTGACCAGAAGCTTTGAATGTTTACCTACTACTCTTATACTAGGGGGGATGTTTAGCGTCACACACTTCAGAGTGCCCTAAGCATTGGTCTAAGCCTATAAATACCTCTCTTCTTCATTTAACATGCTTCACCTACCTCAGATGTCGTGACTGTAGAAATTCTCTTAGAAACCTCCATTAATGCAATCTTAAGCTTTCAGAACTTTAAATGCTCATGGGAAATTGCTCTCATCAATACCAGGAGATCTTTACAACTTTTAAACTTTTAAGTATCTTGAAGCCCCTTGTAGTGAGGGAAGGAGAGGTAGAAACAAAAGAGTTGAGATAAAAATTTAAGTATTACACTCACTTGTCTTGCCAATGATTCTCATAAGTGCTTCATTTCTTCGCTATTAATCACTCTAAGTGATTGGATCTATCTTGTGCTTTGGATCTACAGGATCTGAATCCCCTATTCTCAAGACAATCTTCATCATAAATTTCCTCCTTAAGGAGTTGACCAAATAACCCAAACCATTACCATACACCTATTAATGGATTTTTCCAACCATTTGAAAGATATTTTTCTGCCTCTTCCTCATATGCAGTTGAGGCTTGAGTCAATCTTCTTGTTACGTTCAGCACATCTTCTGTTACTCAAAAGAAATGGAAATGAAGGCTTTTCTCATCATAGTGGACCAGTCATCTGATGGAAACCGTCCCCCTATCTTAAAGCAATATACCAAAAAGGGCCATCCTCCCAGGGAAGAGCAAGGCTTAGAAGAAAAAGAGTCCGATACAGTAAGGCTCAAGCCTCTGATAGTATATTACAGAAAAGGAAAAACACGAGTAAAGAAAGTTAGTTACAAAGGGGGGTGCACGATGTGTGAAGGGAGGCTAGCTGAATTCAGGTATTAATAGCTGAAAAGAGATAGAATGGGTATGGAGAAATTGGGGTAATAGTGGGAGCGACTGACTGCTAAAAGTGTTAGAAGGAAAGAAAACCTCTTGGGTACTATCTTTCCTTATTGTTCTTTCTTTTTTCTTGTTGAGTACTTATCTTTACGATCACTGGAAAACTCTATTACCTGTGGTTGTATTTTTCTTCATTTCACAAAAATATCAATAGCAATACCATCTCTTATAGTCAGTGAGAGATTTTTCATTTTGCATTTAAGAATCATTATAAGCAGGTTCCATCATTTGGTATCAGAGCGGTCACGTTCTGGGTAATGGTAAGTACAAGGATGAAGAGAAGAATTGACACTCTGGAGAAAGAGATGGATATTATTAAAAACTATATGTTCGAAATGAAAGACACATTGGAAGAAATGCGAAGTCAAAGAACGGAGGCCGAAATAAGAAACTCGAGGGGAAAATCCGAGAGGAACAAAATGTCCCTCACGACTCCCTGGAAGAAGGGGAAGGAAGTAGAGGCACAACTGAAAAAGACGGGGCCGTTTTCGGAGATTGGAATTACCCCTGTTTATAGGGGAAGATCATACTGGTTGGATATTCCCAGTGGAAAGGTATTTTGCATTGAATGGGGTCACAAGTGACGAGAAGATGGAGGTTGTAGCGTTGTGTCTGGAGGACAGAGCTTTGAACTAGTTTCAATGGCTGGATGCAAGATTTTCGGTGACTGACTGAGAAACTTTCAAGCTTGAACTAATGTAGAGGTTTTAACCTTCCTAACTAGGTGACAGACATGAAATGATAGTGGCCTTAGAGCAGGAAACAACAGTCACAATTACAGGGAATGCTTTGAGCTTCTCTCTGCCTCTCTGAAGGATGCCAACGAAACCATGCTTATCGAAGCTTTCAAGAATGGTCTAAAGGATGAGATAAAGGCAGAGTTGAGGATGGCCTGTCTTGGAACGCTGAAGGAGATAATAGGCTTAGTCCATGAAGTTGAGGAATGGAACTGGGTTTGAGAAAAAGCCTGAGAGGCCCGTTGGAGCAGAGACACGAAGCCCACGGGGCAGAGGTTATACCCACCCATAGGAACGAGAGTCCTGGTAAATCTTCAGACTATGAAGTCTTCAATCGCGTTGACCCACCCTAAAACCGAAGGAGACGCGAAGCTTCTCATGCAATCTTCGTCATCATCTTCAGCCACAAAGGGGGATGGCTGGTTCCAAAGACTCATCGATGTAGAAGCCGCAAAAAGAGAACGAGGCCTGTGTTATCGCTGTGATGCGAAATTTTTCTCTAGCCACCGATGTAAGAACAAGCAACTCCAAATCTTGCTATTAGCTGAGGAAGATGAGCCGGAAGAGGAGATCATGCCCCAAGACAACAAAGGAAATATATATTAGAACAAGGAACTCCCTATAGAGTTGTCCATGAACTCTATAGTGGGACTCTCAACGGGCAAAACAATGAAGCTGAAGGATAAAATAAAAGGGGAGGAGGTGACCGTCATGATAGACAGCAAGGCCTCGCATAATTTCATCTCATAGAAGGTGGTGCAAGAGCTGTCAATTCCAGTAACCAAAACAAAGACTTTCGGCATCACCGTGGGAAATGGATATACCATCCAAGGAGAGGGAGTGTGCTCATCAATAACCTTGGAATTACCGACCGAGGGTTCAGGTAACAGAACCTTTCTTTCCTTTTGAATTGCGAAGCGTTGACGTTGGTTTAGGCATGGCATGGTTAGAGTCTCTGGGTGAAGTCTGTGCAGATTGGGGCAAGCTGTCCATGAAATTCATAGTGGGGGAAAAGAGAGTACATATACAGGGAGACCAGTCCCTCTCCAAGACCTTGGTGTCCCTAAAAGCTATGATGAGAACTCTCAAGAAGGTAGAACACAGCTATCTGGTGGAATTTGGTCAACTGTCAGTACAAACAGAGGAGAAGCTCAGTGCCGAAGTGGAAGAACTTATACAAAAATTCGAGAATCTCTTTGTGCAACTAGAAGGGCTACCACCTTTATGGCAACATGATCATGCCATTCAACTCAAAGAGGGGTGTTTTCCCCCAAAATCAGGCATTACAGATACCCACATCATCAGAAAGGTGAGATTGAACAATTGGTAAAAGAAATGCTAACTGTTGGAATAATTAGACCTAATAATAGTCCATTCTCCAGCCCAATTTTATTAGTCAGAAAAAAAGATGGGAGTTGGGAGGTTCTGCATAGATTACAGGGCACTCAACAAAGTGATAGTTCCCGACAAATTCTCAATCCCAGCCATTGATGAATTACTAGACAAATTGGAGGGATCAACAATGTTCTCCAAATTGGATCTCAAATTTGGGTACCACCAAATCTGCATGAAACCAGGGGATGAATATAAGACAGCCTTAAGAACCCACGAGGGACATTATGAAATCCTGGTAATGCCATTTGGGCTTAGAAATGCTCCTTCGACCTTTCAGGCGCTCATGAATGACATTTTCAGGGAGTATTTGCGAAAATTCATTTTGGTGTTTTTTGACGATATATTGATCTATAGCCTTGATGCTACCACTCACCTAATTCATTTAAGGAAAGCTCTGAAAATCTTACAGCACCATGGATTGGTCATCAATAAAAAGAAAAGCATGTTTGGTCAGACCTAACTAGAGTATTTGGGACATGTCATCTAAAAGAATGGAGTCCAGGTAGACCCAGCGAAGGTCAGTAGCATGATCCAATGGCCTGTTCCAACCAACCATAAGGCTTTATGCAGATTTCTTAGACTCACTGACTACTACAGGAAGTTTGTCAAAGACTATGGTAAGATAGCTGCTCCTCTCACAAATTTGCTAAAAAAAGACGTATTCGGTTGAAATGAAGAAACCCAGGAAGCCTTCCAAAAACTCAAGGAGGCTATGACAGTAATGCTGGTACTAGCAATGCCTAACTTTTCAATACCCTTCGAACTAGAAACAAATGCTTTTGGTAGAGGGGTGGGGGCTGTGCTTATGCAGAATGGAAGGCCAATAGCCTATTATAGTCAAACTCTATCCATCCGGGCTCAACAGACCTCAATTTATGAAAAAAGCCTGATGGCCATCGTCTTCGCAGTCTAAAAGTGGAGACATTATCTGCTTGGCCACCATTTCATCATCAAAACTGACCAAAAGAGCTTGAAGCATTTACTAGAGCAGCGGATAATGGGTACTAAACAGCAAAAATGGGTATTTAAATTAATGGGGTTCAGCTTTGAAATTCACTGCAAACTTGGGAAAGAAAACTGAGCAGCAGATGCTCTTTCTCGGAGGGAAGAAAATGTGGTCTTCAATGTCTACTTAGTTTGGCATTTTGTAGACTTGGAAGATTGGGTTTAAGAAGCTCAACAAGATGGACAAATTTTTGATAGTATACAGAAAATCATAACTGGACAACAAATATCTTCGGACTATGACCTCAGAGCTGGGATACTATTTTTTAAGGGTAAGATAGTGGTCCCTAAAATATCAACACGTATTTCCCTCTTTATACAAGAATTCCATAGCACACCAATGGGGGGCCACTCCGGATATCTCAGGACTTACAAACGGTTGTCAGAAGTAATATTTTGAGAAGGGATAAGGAAGGATTTTTAAGATTTTGTGTTTGCCTGCAAAGTTTGCAATAAAAGCAAGTATTTGGCAAGGAACCCAGCAGGATTGTTGCAGCCTTTACCCATACCCGAGTAGGTCTGAGAGGACATTAGCATGGACTTCATCATGGAATTGCCTAGGTCCCAGGGATATGATATTATAATGGTAGTCGTCGCCAGGTTAAGAAAATATGCCCACTTCTTATTGCTTTCTCACCCTTTCATGGCTAAAGAGGTGGCTAATATCTTCATCCAGGAAATTATTCGCCTACATGGGATACCCAAGTCTATTGTGTTAGATAGGGACAGAATCTTCGTAAGTCAGTTTTGGAAAGAGTTATTTAGACTGGCAGGGACTAAAATTCATTTCAGCTCAAGGTACCACCCCCAAACTGATGGGCAAATAGAAGTCATCAACAGAAGTTTAGAAACTTACCTTCGATGCTTTGTAGGGGACAAGCGCAAGTAGTAGACAAAATGGATTCTATGGATAGAATTTTGGTTTAATTCATCCTACAATAAATCCGCAGGATTGTCCCCTTTTAAGGTCTTGTATGGCCGTGATCCCTCCACTATCACTTATCTTGTGTAGAGGAAGTGAATGAACAGATTAAAGATAGAAATCTAATTCTAACTGAGCTAAAAGAACATCTGAAAAAGGCATAAGACGACATGAAAATTGCTGCTAACAAGAACGCCATAATCTGGAATGGCAAGAAGGGGACTGGGTATATTTAAGAATTAGACTCTACAAAATGAAGTCTTTAGCAAAAAAACCAAATGAAAAATTGGTTCCTAAATTTTATGGACCTTATCTTATCCTAAAAAAAAAAAGGCCCTATTGCTTACAAGTTGCAACTACTAGAAACAATTAGAATACACCCTGTGTTCCATGTGTCCCAACTCAAAAAAACCCTTCATCCAACTACACAAGTTCAAACCCTTCCTGTAACTTTATCAGAAGAAATGGAGCTACTGGTTTTTTCAGAGAAAGCGAAACAAGTCCGCACTCATATGAATGGCACAAAAGAAGTACTGATTAAATGGCAACAGCTGGCTGAATGTGATAGCACTTGGGAAGATTATGAGATGATCCAAAATTAGTTTCCCTCTTTCCACCTTGAGGACAAGGTAAATGCTGCAGAGGGGGGTATTGATGGAAACTGCCCCCCTATCTTAAAGCAATATACCAAAAAGGGCCACCCTCTTAGGGAAGAGTAAGGCTTAGAAGAAAGAGAGCCCGATACAGTATGACCCAAGCCTCTGATAGTATACAACAAAAAAGAAAAAACACGTGAGGTAAAGGAAGTTAGTTACAAAGAGGGGTGCATGACGTGTGTAGGGAGGGCTAGCTGAATTCAGTTATTAATAGCTGAAAAGAGATAGAATGGACATAGAGAAATTGGGGTAATGGTGGAAGCGGCTAACTGTTAAAAGTGTCAGAAGGAAAAGAAACCTCCTGGGTATTATCTTTCCTTAGTGTTCTTTCTTTTTTCTTGTTGAGTACTCATCTTTACGATCACTGGAAAACTCTATTACCCGTGGTTATATTTTTCATCATTTCACATAAATATCAATAGCAATACCATCTCTAACAGTTAGTGAGAGATTTTTCATTTTGCATTTAAGAATCATCATAGGCAGGTTCTATCATCATCCCTACTTGTAGATATGCTGCTTTCCCTACTCAATTCCTCCACTATCTATAGTCATGTGGCTCCATAATACAGCCAGTCTCTGGTCTGACCAAAATAACTAAGCTGAAGCGATTAAACCTTATCATGGTGGAGATTTAAGAAATACTCCAAAGTCCAAACTTAAATTCATAAAATTGCAAGTAAAGATTGAACATAATTCAAGATAGTACAGCATCTTGAAGATGAATTATCAGCAATTATTTTTAATTCAAGTTCCCAATAGGATCAACATCATTAGGCATTTGCAGAACAAAGCTTGATAATTGAATAGATTTTGCATACCGTCTGTGCATGACTTCAATGGGTGCTGCAAAAGTTTCAAATTTAATGGAAATAAAAGTTTGACTCATCCATCTCCCTTGTAATTATCCCACCTGTATCCAGCACAAGAAAAGTTAATTCAAGTACCAATAATAAACAAAACAACATATTATATTCGTAGAAGGTCTAAAGTGTTTTATAATTGAAGAAATCAGATAAGAAAAGTAGGGGAAGCATAGAAGTCCTTGGCTTCACATCTTGTTCTTGTTTATGTCATAAGATTACTGTTGTCATAATGCTTAGGGTATGTCAGTTTGGCCCTTTAAATTCTTAATCCAGTTTTTGTGTTATATCTCTGAAAAATTCGCTCTTATTTCTAGACTCAGTGTCCTCCATTCTGTCCATTTTGTTGTCTTTGTTTCCCTTTTTATGTTATTAACACATTTTGTTGGTCAGTTTTGCAGGAACAGAAACATTAAGATGCCTAGCTTTAGCCCTCAAATGGATGCCCTCAGGCCAACAGCGTCTTTCCTATGATGATGAAAAAGATCTAACTTTTATTGGGTTGGTATGCTTTCTTTTCAATGGAGAATGCAGGGTTCAAATATTGTTTACATCAAAGCCAATTCATGTTTAATTCTTTTTGCTTTAGTTAGCGTACTTTTATGATGAACGGTTATAATACGACATCTAATAGAGCTATCTGCACCTCCTACTTTTTGGTTCTTATTTATGGTAATATATTCTATAGGTGAAAGCTTTCTCATATCGCGATCTAAATTGTAGACTTATTAAAGCTGTAAGCAAAAACTGATGCAAGACACAAACTCGAAGACATTATGGTTGTTATAGACCTTGTAACATCATAAATACATGTTTTGACACTCAATAAGAAGTATAGACCAAGTCAGGAGTTACTGTAGCAAGGAATAGACTCTAAGACATTTTGGGGTTTTTGGACATTGTAAAATTGTTAAATATTACGATAAAATTATTCATGAATATTTTTTTAACGACTTAAACTTTTGAGCTAAATTGGTTTTTAATATGATATCAGAGTCTCTATGACCTAGAGATACAGAGTTCAATCCTTCTTGGCCCCGTTCTTCATAATTAAATGCAATTTAAGCAAGCTTGTGCTTTGTCCACACTTTAAATCCAAATATAATGTGGTGTATTTAAGATTATTATAACACTATCTATGGACTTTCACCTAGCAACAAAGCTTTTGAGCTGAAGTAGTCCTTAAAATGTCATATAGATACATGTTTGTTGACCCCTCACCCTCAATAAAGTATGCCTAATGTAGACTTTGAAAGAGATTTGATGTTGAATTGCATAGAAAATTTGATTTGGATTAGCTTTCTTAGCTTTGTTTTTGAGATGGAATGGGATATGATCATATGATCTAACTGATTGTGATTTTGGTCTTTCTGGTTTTTATGAGTGTTTTTCCTCAACACCTTGATCCCTAATCCAGACCTGTGTTTTGTCTAATTTTGGATCATCTTGTTGTTCAGTTGCTGGATTTAAAATTGGTCCCTCGTGTGTTCAAGCTTTCTAAGAGCAGGACTCTGCATGCAGTCATACTTTAATTCATGTCCATCGGGCATCAGTAATATATGACTCTATAATATATTTACAAATTTTCTAGTTTCTCAAATCCTTGAAAATTATTCATGATTGATCGGAACTAGTGGGGAAATATTCACTAGTTTCTCAATGATCTTTTATCTTTATATATATGTAATACAGAATAATATAGTGATGGAAAAACTTAATCCATAGTAAATCATCCTGATACTGTTAACTTTTTTATGGCTGCTAGTTCTTGGGTGTCTCGACTCTTGAGATGACCTGTCCAGCATGCTTTAGTTTCTAAAATTTCTTTCTCATAAATAACTAAATTTTTAATGAATATCTAAATCATCAACTATATACTTATCCAAAGAGGACAAGATTATAATCTGATATGAATGTTTGGAGAGCTATACCCCAAAAGCTAGCTCATGAGGTTGGGAGAGCTTAAAGTTCATGTAAGCTCCCATTAGAATCCTATACTTCCAATGCAAGACTCAAATTCCGCATTTTGCAATTGGGATCCGGACATTTCACCATGCTCCGTAGCCCTAATACCCACAAAGGCTAGTTTTGTGCTAGTTTCACCTAAGCCTTAGGAGAACACTGGCATGACAACCTTTTTTGCTTGATTGCATCTTGGAGAAGTTGTAGAAGGCCCTAATAACATTGATATGAACCTTTGGAGAGCCATACTCCAATAGTTAGCTCATGAGGTTGGCAAACTCAAGGTTCATACAAGGCCCCCATGGAATCTTGTACTTCTGTTGTGGGACACAAGTTCCATATGTTGAAATTGGGATCCTAACATTAGTATTATCTTCTATTGTGGGACTTAAGTTCCATACCTTGAAATTGGGATCCTAACATTAGTATTATGTTGTTTAATATATATAAACAGAAGATTTTGTTTTCTTCATTAAAGAAAAAACAATGAAGTGTTTTAGAATTGAGCTTAGGTCATTATTTGTTGCACTCATTTCATGTTAATTTTTTAAAACTTTCTTTCACATATAATACTCAATCTTTGCTGATGTTAGTTTGCTATATGAAAATGTTCAATTTCATTAATTCATTTGTACATACTACTTTTCCTTTATCTTTTCAATATTTCTCTCTTAAGCTTTTCTTGCTACTTTTCATGTTCAAATTATAATAACATTTACAAGCCTGAGGTTTGACTTCGAAATAAGTAATAGGATGGTTGAAAAAAAAAGGGACATTATCTTTGCATTGGTATAAGAACTAGATGGCTTTTGTTATTTTCTATCTTGAAAGGAGCATGGATATTCTGTGGATTGGTATGAGAACTAGATGCTTTATGTTCTTTCCTCCAGTAATCTTCTGTTCTTTTGGTTCTTTTCTCCATCTTGTAGGTTGGTATGCTTGATCCACCAAGAGATGAAGTAAGAAATGCCATGATTTCATGCATGACTGCTGGCATACGTGTTATAGTTGTCACTGGGGATAACAAGGTGATCAAACTCTCGGGAACCTTTTTGTTGTTTTTACCTTTCAACCTTCAATATCCATTCATGTCTAAAATTAATGAATATTCAATATCAGTCCACTGCTGAGTCACTTTGCCGCAAGATAGGTGCTTTTGACCATTTGTTAGAATTTACTGAACATTCTTACACTGCTTCTGAGTTTGAAGAACTTCCAGCTATGCAGCAAACTCTGGCTTTGCAACGTATGGCACTTTTTACCAGGTAAATTGGGTTATATCTATGATCTAATAGTTTTCTTTAGTTGGAAAATCATGTTATACGTCTGTAATATGAAGAAAAGCATTATTGTTTTCTGCATTCAACATTTTACTTGAGCATTTGTATTAAAAGTTGCATTTCTTCATTGTTTGTTAGGGTTGAGCCTTCTCATAAAAGGATGCTGGTTGAAGCATTACAGCACCAGAATGAAGTGGTATGATTGCTTCCATGATAAAAACATCAACTTTGATTTACTACTTTGTAATGGTTGTTTCATTGACTGGGTTTTTTTAAAAATAAAATAAAACATGATGTCTTTTGATTGTTATAATTATGTGGCTAATTTGTTTATCTGGATATATAATTGCCAAAGTAGAAGTGGCCTCGTTGAGGACTATTTCTTTGGCTGCCATCAGTATTCAATCATCTTCTAATCTAGCTGTTATAATCAGTTGTAATTGTGGATTATTGTGATGTCAATATTTTAGGTTGCTATGACTGGTGATGGTGTCAATGATGCACCTGCACTGAAGAAGGCAGATATAGGAATTGCTATGGGTTCAGGAACAGCTGTTGCCAAGGTATCAACTCCTTTTTTTTTTTTTTGCCTTACAAGTGACTTGCAACATTCTAACTTTGAAAGCCATATTCAACCCATGGTGACAGATGTATGAAATCTTCATAGATGGTTGACCTTTTGTGATTATTTCGTTCTCCTCTTATTTTTGAGAATTTTTTTGGCCAATTATTGTTAGAGATGTTAATGAAACTAATCTTGAGCCTTCCTTTAACATCTTAAGCTTTTGAGTTTAAATGGTCTTCAACATGGTATAATTAGGATTTTGATCCATTTTGCCCTCCATACCCTAATTAAAATTAAGTTTCAGCACAAGTTAGAGATATTATTAAAACTTAAAGCTTTCAAGTTGAAGTGGCCATGGACATTTATTTAATGTATTTTTGTCTTGGTGGATTATCCAAACGAAGGTATCATGCTTGCTCTAAAATGCTGACGTCTTAAGATTTAAACCATGGAGTTTATGGGATAAGGTTTAATGTTGTTTTTCTACTTTTTGCTGAGGCATGAGGCAAAAGATAGATCCTAGCTAAAGTGCAGCCTTAGATATCCAGTTGTACGACCACTTCCATTTTTTTTTAATTTATGAATTTTGAAGTAATTCACTTCTGAGGGTAGCATCATATTAATCTGGTTTTTACCAAATCGTGTTGACAGTTCATGTGCATGGTTTTTTCTTGATGAGTTAAAACTCCTGAACAGCTTTGGCTCAATTTTAGGAATTTATTTCATTTTTTATTCTTCCCTCTTTGTTTTCAGAGTGCATCAGACATGGTGCTGGCTGATGACAACTTTGCTTCAATTGTTGCGGTAGGCTAGCATATCACCACTCTTCTGGTCAAGTTACCTTTTTGTTGTTGTTGATTTTAGAAGCCCTTCTTATGCAGCTTTGTAATCACTTAATTCTTTGCAGGCTGTAGCAGAGGGAAGGGCCATATACAACAATACGAAGCAGTTTATTAGATACATGATCTCTTCCAATATTGGTGAAGTAGTCTGTATATTTGTGGCAGCTGTGCTTGGAATACCTGATACCCTTGCCCCTGTGAGTATCTAACATGTGCTTAGTTGGTATCTTATTTAGCCAATTGGTCTCATGAAAGTAAAAAGGAGATGAATCTACCCTTCTTATTATATGATTTTGTAATTTTTTTATTCAATTTCTGGATCTGGAGTTTATGATTTATATTTGTCACTGACTCTTGGCTTTTCGGCGATTGTTGGTAATTAGTGTGTTTAGTTATCATATATAAAGATGGTCAGCAGTCTCACTCATCATTGAGTGGGAAGTAATCACACATAACGTGCATACATTTTTGTTTTACTGAGGAATAAAGCTTTGAAATTTCTATTATTAGTTCTCGTATCTTGTACCAGGTCCAGCTGCTTTGGGTCAATCTGGTCACTGACGGATTGCCTGCCACTGCTATTGGATTTAATAAGCAAGACTCTGATGTGATGAAGGTCAAACCTCGTAAGGTACTATCTGAGAAATTTAATGTTAGGCTTCTATTTGCTTTCCCCATTCAAAATTATAAATTAGTTAACATGTATGATTTTGATTTAAAAACTGGGGTAGACTTCTAAGAATAATTTAATCAAATAGGATGCAGGGGCATGCAACTTGTTTTCTTGTCAAGTTACTTCTAAGTTCTGATTTGTTCTTTTTGGTGCTTCTATGCAAGTCTATGTTCAGTATTTATGTTTTTAGCCTTTATGAAAATGTGACCTTTCAATGATTTTGATAAGCTAAATTAGATGGGTTTTAGTTGTAATCAAGGGATGGAATTTGAGAGATTCGATTAACCTAGAACAAATGGTCTTCTGCAACTATCAGAAGCTGATTATGCATAGTGCAGAAGTTAGAGATTTTCAAATCTATAAACATGTTATTCTTGTTACAGCTTGAACATAGGAAATTTTAGCTCTGTTTTGCTTTTCAACATTTTTACTTACTCCCCTACGTAAATGTGTAGTAGGGACATTCCTATCATTTATCTTGAGTAGTAAAAATAATTCTCCTTTCGGTCATTAAAAGTAGTTTCTTGTAGAGTTAGTATTCTGATTGTTATTATGCGGTTTTGGTTGTATATTTGTATTTTTTCTGCTCTTTTTTGTTTTGATAGTTTATATATCAGATCTTGATATCAAAATTTTCACCTTTTTTTGTTTCTTTTACCTTTACTATTGTTGGAGCACTTGTCATGGATTATTTCCCAATTTATCATCGCCATGATACATCTTTTTATTTACACAGAAATTTATTCACTTTAATAATTGTCAATCAAATAGCTCGTGATCTCAAGCTGGATTTCTGTTACTATTATTTAATGCTAGTAGATTTTTCTTAGCAAAACCATTCATACAGATTTACAATATATTGTTTTTATTTATTTATTTGTTCATATTATGTTGCAAAATCTTACTTATGTCGTTATGGCATTCTAACTCATTTTGATTGTACAGGTGAATGAAGCAGTTGTTACTGGGTGGCTGTTCTTCCGTTATCTAGTAATTGGAGGTGACCATTACAATCATATAATCTTAAATCCATCATTTGTATCTGGGCCAGTTATCTACTTGATATCCTAATCTTCTATAGTCTGTACTTCTTTCTTCCTACCAATACTTACCTTTGCTAAAAAGTAATACAAAAATGAAAAAATCTGCTCCTTATGTTATATATAGTAACCTAAGAAGCATCAGTACTTGGCTTCTTCAGCCATAACCATAATCATATCCGTACTGGATACACACACTGTATGCCTGCCTCAATATCCCTCTTTTTTTCTTTTTTTTTTTGGTGTCAAAGTATTTTGAGCAATGTCAAAACAGGTTGAAACAGGTTAAATTGTTTCAAAGCATTCAAAAAACATTTTGAAACACGAAACGCATTAAAATGTTGAGAAATGTCTTTGAAATGTACCCAAACACAGAAAAAAGGCTCTAAAACTTGTCAAAACATTTGGTTATTAAAATTTTAAATAATGAATATATACTATATATTATTTTAATATTAACTGTAATACTATTTATTAATTTTTGTATATGCTTATATACAATTTTAATATCAATTTATTAATAATATCATAACCAGCTCCTAGTTCTTTCAAAAATTCCTGTATTTCCTTATCCTATTGCTTCAGATACAATAGATGTACCCGTGTCCATGCATCATAATAGATGTAGAGAAATTTTCCTCTCTGCAACTTCATGTTGCTGACAACATGCTCAAATGTGAGAGAAATTGCATATGCTAGTTTTACTGACTTTTGGTCAAATTAAGATCTTCTCGAGTTGTCTTCAGTTTTTAAAACAGCTATAGGCCCTTGTTCGCTATTCGCTATTTTGCAGGGCTTGATGATTTGACCAAGGATTTAAATTTGTTAATCATGATCCAGCAAGCCATCATCAATAGCTAGCAAATCTTAATCTGCTTTCATGGGAATAATACATTCTTCTTCATGAATTATATTTTTGACATAGAGTATCATATATTGCATATAACACATTAAGATACCAGAAATTAATTAAGTTAAAACTTGCAAAGCACCCGTAATTATGTTATAATTATATCATTTTAGTAAGAAAGTTTTTGTATGATAATACTTCAGTAGCCGGCAAAAACTATCAAATTTATTCTTCTAGAAAAGATTGTTGGATATATAGTCTTAATGTTATCCATTTTGCTTCTTTTGTTTTTATAGTTGTGTAAGAAACCTTCAATAAATTCCTGCCCTTGTCATAATTTTTTTTTTGGTGTTTGATGCAGCTTATGTTGGCCTTGCCACTGTTGCTGGCTTTATTTGGTGGTTTGTTTACTCTGATAGTGGCCCTAAACTACCATATACTGAACTAGTAAGATTTTATTATATTTTCCATTATCATGTGTGTCTTGTTGACAACTGAGACGCTCAGAACATATAAAAGACAAGTGTGGCCCAAGTAATTTCCATATATTTAACATATGAGGAAATGTGAGCTAAAAAACATTTCCTATGTAGAATTAACTTAATTCTATCATGGCTACATCAATTTTAGAAATAGATGATTCTGGACCTTAAGAACTAAATTCAGGAAGCATGAATCAAAGTTGTTGGTGCTTTAGAAGTTTTGATCTTTCGAGGAGAAACAGGGCGAGGCGCAACTTAGACTTTAGGCAGAAATGGCTACCTCTGTAGCACTTATATTGGGTTGACTTCTTTTTACATGAAAATAAAAACAGAAAATCACTTGTGGACATTATGCTACAATGTTTACTAATAAAACACATTTTACACTACAGTTTATACTTGAGTGTAGTTCTTTTTTCCTTCTTCAAGCCAAAATATGTATGTTCATGAAGATATCAGTCTGTTTTCTTTTTTCATTTCTATTGAAAATGGAAGATAGGTATGAAAAGGTGTTTGCATGAGTTGTACCATTTTTCATTTTTAAGAAATGGAGTTCACATTTCCAGAAATTTGGAAAACTATAAGATGTTTCCTCTGTTTTCAAAAAAAGTATGGTGGCATTTGAAGGCAGCTGCCAATATCTAATTGGGAAATGAAAATGGATTGGGGCCAAAATTGAATTTGGAAGTGAACAGCTTTTAAAAAATGTAAAATCCAAAAAATGAAAACTGTTTTCAGGAAATGAATATGAAAAATATTTTCTAAAAGCAAGCACACCCTTAATATTTCTTTCATAATAAATTTGCTTGTACTTATTCTGGTAATAAATGTTCTTCTCTGAACTTTTAATAAATCCATTTCAGTTATTCATATTTTGACTTGTTTTCTTCTTCTAGATGAATTTTGAAACTTGCCCAACTAGGGAGACTGCTTATCCTTGCAGCATATTTGATGATCGACATCCATCCACTGTAGCAATGACAGTGCTTGTCGTTGTTGAGATGTTCAATGCTTTGAACAATCTTAGTGAGAATCAATCTCTTATGTGAGTAATTTTATCAGATTTGACTACTTTTTCAAGTTTATATGTATACTTCCCAGCATCAATTAAAGGGAGGGTAACTAACTGTCACTAAACTAGTAGGATGCATATAATAAATTGCCAGGGTGATGTATTAAAAAGATAATGGGTGTTCTAGTGACATTCAGATATCCTCTCTTAAAAAGAGCTAAAATAGTTTACCTGAACTTTTATATTGTTTTCATCTGTTTCACTAAGTTGGCAATTGACTGTAATCACTCATTTATGCCTGGTACGTATATTCACCAGTCTGGTATTGTAGTTGTGGCAGTTTCTTATATGATTTTGCCTGTTATGTGGTATACATTAACTGGTTAAGCAAAAAAACAAAAACAAAAACAAAAAAGTTGCACATTTTAGCTCTGGCTTTGCACTAAGTGTCATTTGTAGTCTAGTCTCTGAGGTAACATTAAAAAAGAAGTCTGACAATTGATGAACAAATAGATGAGTTTTCTCTTGGTCTAAATTTTGTTAAGAACGAAGCTTTATATTTGCTTTACCTTAATTTATCAGTCATTACTAGTTTACAATGCAAG
Organism: Gleditsia sinensis; assembly: GCA_037074535.1. NCBI lineage: Eukaryota > Viridiplantae > Streptophyta > Magnoliopsida > Fabales > Fabaceae > Gleditsia > Gleditsia sinensis. The sequence continues at coordinate 2,825,904 of CM073472.1, forward strand.
GGTTGTAAGCATGGTGAAGGGCAAAGCTAGAAAGTATATTTTCAAATCCTATTAATATGGATTAAAAAAAAGGGTAACGAGTACTAGATTGGCTATTTTGCTATTAGGAAATGCTATAGGTTTAAGGTTGCTGTTAAGAATGTTGTTTCTTGTTCCTTGTATGAAAGGGAATAAGGAGGGGTTTGCCTATATGAAAAGAACTAACAGTGGGAACTGTATCAATTACAAAATTAAAGTATAACTGGGAATTGAAAGATACACTTTTGCTGTAACAATCTTAATTTGTCTTTTTCAGGGTTATTCCTCCATGGAGTAACTTGTGGCTTGTTGGTTCAATCATTCTTACTATGCTTCTTCACATATTAATTTTGTATGTGAACCCACTCTCAGTTCTTTTCTCTGTAAGTACTTTCCTCTAGCTGTGATCCATTTCTTTTCTTCCTGAAGCGACAGCTTTGCTTTTTCTGTCCCATTTATAAGGAACCAGAATTGTTATTATTATTTTGGCTGCAGGTAACACCGTTATCCTGGACTGACTGGATGATTGTCCTCTATCTTTCGTTACCTGTATGTAGCTTTTCTTCAGCTTCTTCCCTCTTCTTGTGCGCCCCCTTCCCTTCTGATATTTAGGCAGTTAATTTCTATGTTGACTTTGTAGAGAGTTCTATGTCGACTTACTCACATAATTAAACAACTTATGGTTGATATGGACTTAATGGTTGAGCATTTGCTGGACTAATCTGTCACGTTGAGTTCATCAAAGATAAACTTAACTACCACATCTTAATTTGAATATTTTCATTAGATCTGTTAAATTTGGTCTGAATTCTCCTTTTCCCTTTAGAAATTTGTTTCACAGTTTGACATAGAAGTCCATGACTCTTGATTTTGTACACCTGGATTGTGCTATTAACTATTACTTTTATTCATGATAGGCTACTATGGCACCGTTTGATCCATGTAGTCGACCCCACCTAGTGGGAAAAAGTTTAGTTGTTATTGTTGTTGAAGTGTTTTACTCTTTTAATTTCGTCTCTGAACTGTGAAAATTTTCATAATTAACTTCATATTAATCCGTGTTTTCTACTCTAGTTCATCTCGCAACCTGCTTGTGTTTGTCTCAAATTCATTATGTTTGCTTTTTTTTGGGGGGGGGTGGGGGGGGGGGAGGGTTGATATTATTTCCTTAACACCCCTAATATGAAACTTCCAAATTTTCAACACGAGTTTGGGAAGGGAAAAGGAGTTTTTCCAACATGCATTTTTTACCATATAACTTACTATTGAATGTTATTTTCGTTGTCCAGGTTATATTCATTGATGAGGTGTTAAAGTTCTTCTCCAGACATCCTATTGGTAATCTTTATTCCATCATGTTAAATTTCAGCGCAACCTATGATACTAAGTTTCTGTACTAGTGTGCTCAACATGGCAAATAATATATCTATATGGTTTTAGGTCCGAGGTTCAGATTATGGTTCAGGAGGCCTGATTTACTTCCAAAAAGAGAATCGCGCGATAAGTAAGATTTGGATTATTGTGCCAATTCTGCACTTGCTTATGAGAAGTCAGATATTTACTCGGCTATCCTTGATGGGGATTCAAATCATCCACCTCTACTTACCTGGAGTTCCTCAAGGTACCAGCATAGAGACTGTATAGTATTGCTTTTGCTGTGATATTTATAAATCTTGTCCTGGAAAGGCCAGGTGTTGTACAAGACAAAATATTGGCTATGGGTATAATAGGTTGTTATACCTTCAATGATTCGTATTTCTTTGGGGTCCGCATTTAACCAATTTTGCTTACGCAAGTACCTCAAAGGCACACACGGCTCGCTGTTGTGGACTGTAAGCTCAGAAGTTGCACTGCCAATGTATATCTTTCAACACGTGATTTAACGATTCATGTCAATGAAAATGGGCTGAGGGGAAAAAAAAAAAAAACTCAAAAGAATCAGAGAACAAAACTATAGTTTTTAGTTATTGCATATTTTCACTCGTTATTTGCATAAGCTGATCTTAGTTCTGAGAAGTTTTATTTAAGGTCTCGATTTGCTTGTTAGCGAAGGAGAGAGTAGAAATTAAAAATAAAATAGAATGAATTGTTGATATTAAAATTATATTTAGTACAACATATAAAAAAATAAAATATTTTTTTATGTTTGATATGTTTTAATGCAAGAATAAAATAAAAAAATTGATAGAAAGATAAAATTATTATTAAAATAAAATTATCTTAATTTAAAAATTATTTTAAAAAATAATTAAATAATTAATAATATAAAATTTTGAATTAAATGTTGTTATAAATATTAATAAATATTATTTATTTTATTCTATTTATTATTGATAAATAAAAAATTTTAATTTTTTTTCGTCTTTCTATTATTTTTGAATATAAACTGTTTTTTTATACAAAAAAATATAAATTTTAAACAATTTTTTTTATCAATTAAATATAATTAATTGATAAAATAAAATTTAAATTTTTATTCTATCTGTTTAATTCAATGTATGAAACGGGACGTAAATATATGACACACTATTAAATATTACTAAATAAAATATAATAGTTGCCTTTTAGACCCCTACGGGAAGATTAAACTTCTTTCACCTTTTCCAAGGCTATCATAGGTGTTCCAGAGTTTTCTGAGACAGAGTACACGAGTCTCTCTCTCCCTAGGCTGTTTTATTATTGCAGTGGGAGTTAAGTGCTGCATGCATGGTAAATGGGTGCTACAGTAGTTAGAAGGGCTTACGCCGATTCCTCCTTCTGAAGATCAATGGATTTTGCAGTTCAACAGGTTATTCCGCCCTAACCCAAAAGAAGAGGGGGGGAGGGGGGGAGTTTATTCCTCCCTCGGGAGGTCTTCCCCTAAGAATAACCTCTGCCTTGTTATAGAATCATGATGTGATTTCTGATAATTCAATGGCATGTGAACATCTGTTGAAAATTAACTTCAGAAGCTGCTATACAAGGAGCATATTATAGTAGTCAATTTGTAATTCGCGAAATCATATTGATAGAAATCGTATTTTGCATCTGTCTTTATGTCCCGCGTGTTCTTTATCTGTCATATGCAGCTCTCGGTTGTTAATATGAGAAGTAAATGACAGATCGACGTGGTTTTTCTTTCTAGTTGACACTCAGGAGATGTCCTCCGCCTTGTTTGAACTCAGTGTTATACATCAGAATTATACGTGAAGCCTCCAGTCTGGTGAAGATTATCAGCTATCCCACTACGCTTTTTTAATTTCAATTGAGTTCTTTGTCAAGTTTGCATGCGGTACCATGATAACCCGTTGGCGTTTAATGTAACTCTCCGCAGCATAATATTGATGACTAATAAACTCTTCCCGTTTTGTTTTACCCAATAAAAATGATCTCTTGTGTTTTCAATGGAGTTTAAATACGAAACTGTTCGGAAAAGCGAGAGACTGTGATGGGAAAAGAAATTAAAAAAAAAATTAACTGATGAAACGAAAATTAATAATTCAATTACTCACGTGTGTGTGTGTGTGTGTGTATGAAGGTTTTAGCAATTTGGAGGATGCACATATTCAAAAGAGAGAGAAAAAGAGAAAAAGTAAGAAGCTTTCCTAATAAGGCATTGAAAAAGTATGAAAGTAAATGAATTGAGGCGACCAATTTCCATGTAAGAACTCATTTGGTATTCCTCAAGGCCGCCAGTCCTCAAATTGAATAAATTAAAACGGTTAAAACACAAGTCTTACTCTAATTATGCATGTCAGTAACGTCTACCACGTGATTTATCATCTAAGCCATGATTAAGATAATAATGACGATGATAGTCGTATATTATTAATAGCTAAGATAAATAGTTAAAACTGAGGCATTTGCTCATTGGTCTGTTCATATCCATGCATAGTTTTTAAGAGTATTAATAAATGTGGAATATACCAAATAATCCTCAACCACCCTCTCGTAGGTTTCTTAATTTGTAAGTACTATGTTTCAATTACGTATAATTAATTTTGTAGGATATGATTTCATTTGAATTTATGTAACACACCAACTTACGTATAATAAAAGTGAGACTAGGAAGTCGCTTTTTCTTAGGTACTATAAACAGCATCTTGCGTCATCATTGTTTTGTTTCGTTCCCATATATAAAAAAATTGAAAAAGAAAAACCTTTCAAGCTTTATCCCAAAGAATGCAAGCAGCAAATAAAAAATTGTCACTTTGACTGTAGTAAAAAGAGAGAATCAAATTACAAACGACCCAATTAAAAAAAAAATAAAAAAAAATCTAATACCACTGGGACGAACATGGGAGAAAAAGAAAGAAGAATTTGTACAATCTGACAAATCTCTCTCCCCCATCCCACTAAGCAGAGCATTAATTCTGGGGTTTCAATTCTGAAGCCGCTTTAAAAAACAACGTTTCTTTTTCCGACGGCGTAGCTTCTACTTCTCGGGTAAGAATCCGACATAACAGAGACGGCCCCCTCCCCAAGATCATAAGGCGAATCTTCATCAATTTTAGCCATTCCCACACTGGTGGACTTGGGCAACGGCACCCCTTTCGATCCCACAGACTGTGGCGTCCCGTGCTGTCGTAGCACCAAATTCATATCGATTCTATTGCCCAAAGTTCTAGCGGAGGCCACTCTCATAAGCTCTGCGAAATCCTCGTCATTGTCGGACCTGGAAGTGTTTGCGCTGTAGCTTCTAGGCAAGGACGCGAATCGTCCGGCAGCGTCCATGGGGTTTCCGTAGTTCAAGTTATGACCGCACTTTGTTATGCTTCGGACGTAGAAGTCCCTTGCTCTGCCTAGAGCTCTGATGGGCGAAGTAATGATCCTCACGAACATGTTCTGGCTGTGCGCCTTGATCGTCATCTCTGCAGCTTTAAGGTGTTTGATAAAATCACTGATAGAAGAAGAATGAAGTCAGATTTTAGAGAGCAAGAGGTTGGTTTTGTAGGGAGGGGGTGACGGGAAACTGCGAGCCGCAGCATGGACTTTTTCCATAGCCCACCGGATTAGGAAAAACCAAGATAAGAACCTAACCTTGCAACGTGTTGGCCTTTTTATTTGTTTAATCGCAAATGAATGTTGTGCAGAATTGACTTTTGACTTCTTTTTTTAAAAAAGATAAATATAAAATTTGCTCTCTCTCCAATCGTAGTTTGATTCCAGGACAATTCATGACGCTGTAATTTACCCTTTCCTACGCATACAAAGTTTCAACAAAAAATCGTCGCTAGTAAGAAAAATAATTACAACGAGAGAGTTTAGATTGGACGTCTCTTTATTGTAACTTTGAAGGATCTAGACCTTTCATATTTTAGCTAGAAAGGAGTCGGCAACCGAAACCTTCAAATCAGAAGAAATAGCAGCCTTCTATATTAAAGAAAATTAAAAGCACATGTACAGACTTGACTCTTGAGTCTTCGTGAAGCAATTAAAGCTTTCCCATTTTCTCAAGGAATCCATGTCACCACTCTTCAACTTTATCTATTTAAACTAAAAACCTCTTTACGTCTAATCTAATCACCCACTCTAATAGCAAATTTATATTCTTTTTTTTTTATTAAAAAAAAAGTCTAATAAAATAGTTTCGTAAAATCCATATCAGTTCAATTTCATGCGCTATTTAAGTGCGATTCCTACTAAATATCCAATACTTTAAATAAAATAAAATAAAATAAAAAACAGATTTTTTTAAGGAGGGGAAAACAACGGCGATGGTGTCACCTGCCGGCAGTGAAAAAGAAAATGGAGGATGAGAAATACAATTCAATAAGGAGTAGTTTTGTTAAAATGTTGAAAGCATAACACGGAGCTACATAGGGGTCAACAAATGCCGCGTAATGTTGTCTTCATTTTCCTTTTGCCCAATGAATAATATTGATTGCGTAATTAATTAGTTCCTCTAGATCCCACTATCAATATCGCTTCCTTTATTCATTCTTTCATTGTTAAAAAAAGAAAATATATCAAAAATTGGAACAATTACCACTCTAACCAAAAAAAGAAAAAGAAAAAGAAATACTTTGAGGGTAGGGCGAAGTAGGATGGAGAACTAAGATCTCGGTTCAGTTCCATTACACATGCATTACATACACCCAAGAATTTCTCATATTCATGATAATTTTTGTTGGTTGAACAAGACAATGAGAAACTAGAGAAAACCGGCAGAGTAAATGACGATGACTGACGGAACCCAACATCCGCCTCAAATAAAGCCATTCGTTTGCAGCATGAGCCACGAGCTTTATATTGCCAACAACTCCAATAAACTACGCCCAATGTCTTGGGTTTCCTCGTTTCACTTTAGTCTAATTTAAGTTCGGACGGACCCAAAAGATATATAATGTAAATGAAGAATTAAGTATTTACTTTTATGTACTCGTGAAAGGCATCTTATGGTAGTAAATAAGTTTGAGTTGAGAGAAAAAACTAAGAAACATTTTTTGTCTTTGAAATTTTGATTGTCTCTAGAGGTTGATTTCATTGATTTTTTTTTTAAATCTTTTCAATGTTACCATTTTCTCGACATCTTTAAACTTAAATGGATAAAAAAAAATGTCTTTATTGTTATAATATATCAATAAAATAATCAGAATAATAATAAGCATACTTGAAAAATTTATTGATTAAAATAAAATAAAATTATAATCTATTGGACTTTTTTTAACTTTCAAAGAGTCCAAAAAGAGAGAAAGAATAATACAGATTATGGTCAAGTGATGAAGTTATTAGTTCTATAAACTGATTTTTATGCACGTTATTTTAACGGACAGAAGAATCAATCAAATTAACTATTAATAAATATAATTAAATTATATCTTTTTCTATCTGATTCAGTCAATTTTTCGATAGAAATAAAATTGACAGTCAAAAAAATTATAAATTGAATTTTTGTCTAATTTTTTTGTACAATTTATTTATTACAGTCTATACAAGATTATAACAGTCCAACTTATATTGAACTTAATAATTAATAAAATAACAATCTATTATAAAAAATATTTCAACATTCATGGCATTTTATGTATGCCAACTGGCATTACAAATTGTCTATGCGATTGCTTATTGAATGAAGACTTTGACTCCCCTTATGCAGAGAAGGCGAAAATAGGTGAACGTTTTGGTGGTTTCTTTTTCCTTTATGGTCCATGGAACAAAGTCACATTGTCCCTTCTTTTCCCGCTTCTTTTTCCAAGAGCAAGTTAAAATTTGTTTGATTCGATTCTGTGTAAAAATTTGAGAACTTTGGTTGGAGTGCAAGTCCAATAGCTTATAATTATTTTTCTCAGCCAGGTAATGTTTAGAAGAAAGGTAAAATTTGAAAAATGGTCTTCTCATCATCGTGCTATTGTAATATCATCGTAAAGCATTGGACTTGAGTTCAAAAAATGGAGCTAACAAATGATAAGCTAGTTAGGTAATTCTCTATCCTATTTTTCTGTTTTTCCATTCCCAATAACAACTTTGCATAGATTTTCTTAGTGAGTTAGCTTTTAAGAGTGTGTTTGTGTAAACGTTCAAAAGTAACAAAATCACGTTTTCACCGGAATTTTATTAGAAGCAACAAAATGTTGCTTCTGTAAATTGTCCCAAAATTACGTTTGCGTTGTCCCAAAAGTCAATTCAAACACACATTAAATCTAGAAGGCGAAATTGGGAGTGTGACGAGAACGGAACTAATATAAAAAAATCCCATACTTGGAAAATTCAAAGTCTTCCCAGAAAATCATGAGCCATAGAAGAAGCGGATTCTTGATCCTGGAAGTGGCATGTTTTTTTGCCGTGGAACCAAGTTTTCCTATTTTCTTGCAAACTAGCCCCATCTGTTCTATATCATCTTTATTATCTTGTTGAATGATGGCAACGAAAGTTGGGAATTTGCAGGTGGTGGAGAACAAAGGAGAGAAGAAAGAGAAGACGGAAGAAGAAAAAGAAAAGTGAAAAGAAAAATTGATTAGTAGATGTCATAGACAGTTTGAAATGTCAGATAACATTACATAAATACTATGTAAATATTTTCTGTTAATGAGTTTAATAGTAAGAGGAACACTGAAGGGTGTATTTGATTTAACGGTGTCCAAATGTGATTTTGCCCAAACTTAATTTTTGTAAAAGTTATTTTTGGATTGCTTCTGAGAAACGTGCGTTTGAGAGGCATATTGGTGATTGTAAACGAGCGGAGACTCCAAACGTAAAATCAAACATGTTGGTGATGGTAAACGGGCGTTTGGAGACCCCAAACGCAAAACCAAACATGCTAGAAGTCGTCTATAAACATTAAAAAAAAAAATCGAATCAAATAAAATGTTAAAGAAAAAAATCAAACACACCATAATATATACAAAATATGTTGTTTGGGTGATTCATCTAGTCTAAAAGGCCATATTGGAATTTTTTTTTACAAGAAAAAAATTACTATTTATATATTAAGATAGACATAAAATTTAATAAATAAAAAATAAAAATAGAATAAATAAATTTTATAATTTTAAAAAAAGAGATGTAAATTATTTAAATTCTTAATCTCTTACAAAGAAAAAGTAAAAATCTTTTTTAATAAAAAAAAATCTCTTAATAACATTTCTTAAAAAGAATAAATACAAGTAAAACATAGAAATAGAAGAAAAAGAGCTTGCCCATTTCTCTTCCTTCACTGTAGAAATACTTTTTTAAAAAATTAATAAAATATTACTATTGAGACAATACATTAGACATAAAACTAAAAATTAATCAAAAGATAAAGATAAGTGAATTAAATTTAATTCACTTAATTCTATAATTTTTAAAAATATAAATATAAAATATAAAATATCAAGTTTTACAATTAAAAAAATACAGAAATAATACATTTCATAAATATTAATTTATTAAATATTATATTTAAAAATTTTATATATACAGTAATATAATATTTAAAAAATAAAAAAATAGAGACATTTCTAAAAAAGATAATAAATTTTTCAATTTTTTCTGAAAATTAAGTCTTTTCAATTTTTTTTTATAAATAAATTCATAGATGTACTCTTGATTTTTTATTTAAATTTAAAGATAAAATTGTAACTTTAATTTAAAAATTGTAAATTTGAATAACATTACATAAATACTATGTAAATATTTTATGTTAATGAGTTTGATAGCGATAAAAGAAAGAAGAACATTGAAGTCGTCTATAAATATTAAAAAAAAAATCAAATAAAATATTAAAGAAAAAAAAATCAAACATACTATAATATATACAAAATATGTTGTTTGGGTGATTCATATTGCTTAGTTTCAAAAATTATAAAGTAAAAAATTAGTTCTATAATTAAAAAAATAAATAAATAATATATTTTTTAAATTTTAATTTATTAAATATTATATCTCAAAAATTAAAAATATAAATAATACAATAATAATAATAATAATATTTTAAAAATATAACATACTTTTTAAATTATCTTTAAATAATTTTTATATAATTATAAATTTGATATTATAAATTTAATTTTTTTTATTTAAATTTAAGTTTAATTTATAAATTTAAATAAATAAAATATATTTTTTAAAGCTCGTATCTCTCCGCAGAGAAATTTGTTTAAAGAAGAAAATATTCTATTAGTAAAAGAAAGAAATTCACAAATAAAATAGAAAAGAGTAGAAAAAAAAAAAGAGGAAGAAGAAGAGAGTGAAGAGAGAAAGAGAGGAAGAGAGGGACGGGGGTGGGATGGCCTGCGCGGCGCTGTTTTTCCGAAGGGAGAGATGCTAGGGTTCTCTATTCCCCCTGCGTGGCGCTTCATACTGGAATTACTTATACTACTCAGGTATGGGTATTCCACTGAAGATTGGGCGGTTAACGTGGCAGCCCATCTGTCCAGCAAAATGGGAAAGGTTCTTCAAATAATAAATAAATTAAGAAGAAGAAAAAAAAAAAAGAACAAATGAAATTATTGTCCACCACACGTCCAATGTACCCGTGTCTATGTGTATATCCAAACAACCGAGACATCAGAGGATTCCTTCTGAACTTCACATGGCACTGAAAGGAGATGGAAGGGATGTTCATACTATTATGAAAGGATTGGCTTTCAAGATTGCTTTTGGCTCAGTGTTTATGATGCTGTGCACATGTGCGACGAACAACATCCTCCATCCCCTGATTCTAATACCTGGTAATGGAGGGAACCAGCTTGAAGCCAGGCTCACCGATCAGTACAAACCCTCCAGCCTCCTCTGCAACAGATGGTACCCACTTGACAAGAACAAGGAGGGATGGTTCAGGATATGGTTTGACCTCAGCGTCCTACTTGCTCCTTTCACTCAGTGCTTTGCTCACCGCATGATGCTTCACTTCGACCCGCAGTTGGATGATTACTATAATGCTCCGGGAGTTCAGACTCGGGTCCCTCACTTTGGTTCCACCCACTCCTTGCTTTATCTGGACCCTCACCTCAAGTAAGAGCATCAGATCTTGAGTGTCTGCCTAATTGTGACTCTAATTAATGTCTCTGTCCTTATATGCAGGCATGTTTCGGCATACATGGCACCTCTGGTAGATTCACTTGAACAGATTGGTTATGTCGAGGGCCAAACTCTGTTTGGAGCACCTTATGATTTCCGATATGGTCTAGCAGCAGAAGGTCACCCATCCCAAGTGGGATCCAAGTTCTTAGAAGACCTCAAGTGTTTGATAGAGGAAGCAAGCACCACCAATGGGGGAAAGCCAGCAATACTTATCACCCACAGCCTAGGAGGACTCTTTGTCCTGCAACTTCTGAACCGAAATCCACCCTCTTGGCGCCGGAAATTCATCAAACACTTTGTAGCTCTTTCTGCGCCATGGGGTGGGACTGTGGATGAAATGCTCACATTTGCTTCAGGGAATACACTGGGAGTACCCCTGGTGGACCCATTGATAGTAAGGGGAGAACAGAGAAGCTCTGAAAGCAACCTATGGCTCCTGCCTAATCCCAAATTGTTTGGTGGTAGCAAACCATTGGTGATTACTCCAAATAGAAATTATACAGCATATGACATTGCTGATTTTCTCAAAGACATTGGTTTCCCCGAAGGGACTTATCCTTATGAAACTCGAATTCTGCCATTGATAGAGAAAATAGAAGCACCAGAAGTGCCTGTAACTTGCATTATAGGAACGGGTGTGAGAACCCCAGAGAGTTTGTTTTATAGGAACGGTGATTTTGATGAACAACCGGAAATGTTTTACGGGGATGGAGATGGTACAGTGAACATGTTGAGCTTATCGGGCCTTGAGTCACTGTGGGTAGATGAGAAAAATCAAAGCCTGAAAGTGATTAAAATTGGAGGGGTGTCTCACACTTCCATACTCAAAAATGAAGCTGCACTTGGTGAAGTAATAGGCGAGATTGGTAGAATTAATTCTTACGGCACGAGCTTCGTTGCGTAACCAAATTTTTGTGGATGCTCGTAGCAAGCTCTAAATTCTGTAACACAAAGCAGAAAGCTCCTTTGAAGGAACATTAATGTTCTTTCTCTAAATTATATGTTCTTTTTGTAACCTCACGCATTTGTGACCCATAGTGTTGGGGGCTTTTTTTTCTTTTTTCTGCTACAATAGAACATCGATATTTTAGAAATATGGATTTTTCCTTTTAATTTTGAAGTTATTGCACATAAAGCAACTTTAATACCCTGTAGCATCAATGGTGGAAGTTTAATGTGGAAGGTTCTTGCTGGAACGGGGGAACCACCACTGGTTGTGGTGGCGTAATTTGGAATGACAACTGAAGTTAGGTGATGGGCTTCGCCAAGAAGCTTGGCTCTGGAAATCCTCTCACTGCATAGGTATGGGCACTGCTTACTTGATTGAAAATAGCTTGGAGGCATGACATTCAGAAATTGATTTAGCAATGGCCATCAAGTTTGCCTAAGAAGGATGTGAGCTGGGACACCCCTTGTGCAGAATTGATAGAACAGGAACTTCACGAGAAGAAGTTGGGATATGAAGCTCGTATATACATATAAATAGGAAAGAAGATGGTTGATAGTCTGATAAATCAGTTTTACTATATGATTATGTGTTGATTTGTATTTATAAAACATGGGATGAGTTAGTTTCCTAAATTAGTTTACTAGCAGCTGCACATTACTTTGTTCACAAAAAAAAAAAAAAAAAAAAATATATATATATATATATATATATATATATATATATATATATATATATATATAAAATTTATACTAATAAATTTAAATATATATTTATTTTTATGAATGTATTTAAATTTAATATTATATTATATTTTAATTATTTAGAGTTTTACTTAATTGACCCCGTTCTTACTTTCATCCCTACCAATTTCTCCAAAATGAGGCAGTAGAAAGTGGGAAGGGGGATAAAATAACGAGAATGACAGATACCGGGAACAAAAAAGTCGTCTGCACCCTCGTCCAGGTTCGCATAGAAACTAGAAAGCGCCAAACTTGGCCCATTAATATGTTAATACTGAAACAAATCAACGAAGCATGGATATATTGCATTGCATAGTGCATGTGCCGCTTTTCCTGGATGGGGTCTACAGCACCGATCCTTTCGTTTGCTGGATTCGAATCCTTCCTTTTCTTTACGTGGCGACTATTTAAAGTGACGTGCCTATAACTGGTGACGACTATAATAGGTTCTGAACCATCTGATTGCTCCACCCCATTTTTAAATTCGTCGCTCATCATCAGCTATAAACGTTCACCGATTACACTCTCTTCGGTTCGGACACCCCTAATTTTTTTATTTTTTTGTTTGTTAAAAAAACAATGTCATGGTTGGCTCGCTCCTTGGCAAACTCCCTCCGACTCGATGACGACGACGGAAACGGAGACGAAGACGTAGACGTTTACGGTGATGAAGAAAACGACGTCGAGCCCAATCATCCACACGACCCACCAACTACTTCACCCAAAAACCATGAACCTCGTCACCCGCAACATAATCATCAACACCAACCGCACCAACCGGGAGATGATGAACTTGAATCAAATAATGAAGCTCATGCTCGAGGAGTCAAAGAGGACCTTAACGAATTCAAGCAAACCCTAACCCGCCAATTCTGGGGAATGGCCTCCTTCTTAGCTCCGCTCCCAACAAATTCCCACCCTTCTGACCACCACTCCCATTCTGATCCGGCTGCATTCACTGGGAATCAATCAGAGCCGTCTGATCAGCGTGTTTCTAGAAACGATGAAGAGGTTGAGGCGCATGATGACGCTGCAATTTCCTGGATTCGGCGAGACTTTTCAGACATCGAAGGAAGTTTCAGGGACGAGGTCCCAGGAATTTCGGGCATGGGCCCGAATTTGAGTTCGTTTGGATCGGAGTCTGTTGAGAACGAGGAATCGGAAATGGAGGAGTATGACCTTAAACGCGCAGTTGGAATTACAGAGGAGGTGTTGGCCTTCGCGAGAAATATAGCGATGCATCCCGAGACGTGGTTGGATTTCCCTATTGACGAGGAAGACGACACTGATGGTCAGCCTGCTTCGCTATCACTAATATCGTTTATTTTATTTGGATTTCGTGAGAATGATCTTTTCCATAGAGATTCTGGTGTCTTTTGAGTTGTTCGCGAGTCATATTTGGACAATGGAGATCAACTCGTTTTTTATTGCTGTATTTGAAAATGCCCTTCAAATTTGTTTTGTCCTTGAGATGTGGTTGTCTATCAAGGCAATGAGCTGACTCTCACATTACGTTTTCAATGGAAGTAGATGTGACCTGATTTTATTACGTCATAATATGATTATAACACATTTCAATTTAAACCTTAATGCAGTCATCGTTCCAGGTGAAGCTCATCCTATAGTTTACTTAGATACATAACTTAGATAATGTGTTGGTACTTCTTGGTTTTGATCTAAGGCTGCATTCCAGGTAGTGGTAATCATTTGTGGAGGACATGGGCTGTCAATTATTGGATACTTAGTCTGTAGGTTCTTGAAAATGGACAAAACTAATAAAATCAACATTATTGTATCCATTATCTGCCTCAACTAGACATGTATATGATAGGTACTGTTCTGGGAGACCCGCTTTTCATGGCAGGATATCACTGATTATAAGAAATTCAGCTTCCCAATTTTCTTCTTCTTCCTTTTTTTCTTTCTTTACTGATTTGGCAAAATAAAATCTCTCAATTTCTCTTTCTTTCTATGTACTCGTGTCTGACCATTGGGTCTATGAGGCTACTTAGTATTTTATTTGCCTACAAAAGTGGCTAAAAATCTGTAACTTATCTCTTGCGCAGGGATGAACTTGAATGTTGAAAAATAATGCAGTTGACAGTAATTGTTAAATTTGAGATACTGTAAACAACTGTTGAAAATTTTGATTGAATTATCAATTATACTATAAAACAGTTAACATCTTTTATTCTTTTGGTCATTCGTTATGCATTTCAATTGCTTTAAGGATCAGTTTGGCTGTCTACCCAGAACTCATGCTAGCCTTTTGCAGATTTTGACTTGTCCGATTGTCAACAGGAGCATGCTTTGGCCATAGAAAGACTTGCTCCTAGATTAGCTGCACTCAGAATTGAGCTGTGTCCTTGCCATATGAGTGAAGGTTACTTTTGGAAAGTCTATTTTGTACTTTTGCATTCCAGACTTAATAAACAAGATGCAGAGATTTTGTCTACTCCCCAGGTTAGTTACTTGGGATTTTGCCTTTACACTTGTATTGGCCTTGCAATGACCGTATCTTGCAATATGTTGATAGATGCCATTGGTGCAGTCAGATTAAACTGTATTGATTAGGTGTTTATTTTATTATAATTACCTGGATCTTTTAGACCAGAATGAATGTTATGGTGTCTTTATTAGATGGAAACAGCATGCTCAGAATTGGAGTGTAGGTTTTTAATGTTATATTTTGTTACTTTAAATTATTTCATTAGTATTGCCAATTTGCCTTTATGACTAGCTAGGGAATATATTATAGATAGAGTAAGTACAATGTGGTGGGGTAACAAAAAGTGTATCAATAGTAACTAAAGCGTGGGAACGGTATAAACAACAGATAATTAATGTAGACAATAAAAGAGACAGAGATATATGGAGTGAAAAAGTTACCTAACTGTTGCTACGGTTCCTTTGGTTTATGCTACATCGCTACTTAGTGCTCAAACTTGTTAGATTAAATACAATTCAAAGTTCTTCTCAATAGTTCAGCATCACATCTTTCTCGAATTTCTGGATTCTACAAATTTCAGATATTTGGTATGTTTTTGCTCCTAGTAGGACTGTTCATTGCAAGATATGTTTTCACAAGATGAAACCCTTTCTGTCTCTTGATGTATGTCTTACTTGTCAATGTTTATTAAAATAAATTACACAGCCATGCCAGTTAATGTGCTGTTCAATGTGGTGTTCCTCCCTATCCATCTTTGTTTTTCTTCTGTTTATTTGATGATTTTCCTTCTTCAATTAGAAAATCTGTGTCTCGTGTTGGCATCACTTTTGTTGACCCTTATCTTCCTTGTGGTCAGTTTTTTGAGAGCAATTACTCTAATGCTTAAGATAGTCAAAAGTAACAACGGTGATTCTGGCTTTAGTCTAATCTATCCAGCTTTTCGGATGATTTCTTATTAAAAGTTGGAGTAGTTTGCTTGTGTTTAGCCTGAATGGTGGTGGTGTAGTCTGAAAGCAGGCATCAGAGGATAATTATGTGTCATGACTGGATGGTTAATGATTGAACTAATGAGTATGATGTTGTAGAAGAATAGGTTTCTATGGTAGGAAATTGTTTGAAATTGAGATTGGAAGGAGTTGGCTCTGTTATATTTTTGCTATGGAGATTTGCTTTCCTGAAGAAGCTTTATACAGTGTCCTGTGTCTAGTTTAATTCGGTTATCATCCATAATAATATATGCCTCAAAAGTTCGCATCTCAAATTTTTAATGCCTCCACATACAGCTAATATTTTACAAGTACCCATTAGTAGAGAGATTGTTGCAACTTTCTTTGTTCTAATAGTAATATCTGCAGGTTATGGCAGCCAGGGCAATGTGGATGCAGGAGTTGCAGAAGCAAATGAAGCCTGAATATTCTGAGTGGTTTGGAAGAAAAACTTCCCATATAAGAGACGCTGCTCAACATGAGGATTTTGCTTCCACCATAATAGATAATGCTATGCCTCATGGGACGTATGAATATGAACCGACCACTTTGTCCATGATAGCAGATTATGAGACTGAGAAGCACACAGTTGAAAGTTCTGAAACACTTTTCATTGATAAGTCTGTTATTGAGGAAAAACCAATTCTTAAAACTGAGGACAAGGATCTAAGAAGTGGTAGATACTCAAAAATTGTTCTTCCAGACTATGAAGATGACGAGGATGAATGGCCAGAGGAGGATTCTGAATTAGGGGAGTATCGTAGAACCACCATTCCTGTGGTAAATGAAGAGGACATATCTTTCAGTGATCTCGAAGATGATGATTATGGCATGAAAGCTGTTAAATCCCAAACAGATTCAAGGACAGTATGAGATTTCAATTCAAACTACGTGAATGTGGTTCTGTAGTGACATTGGATCTGCCGTCGGACTCAGAACAGTAAATAGTTTCCTGATGTCGGGAAAATAGAATTTGGAACCGGTGTCTGGAGCATTCTTGTACACAATGATTGCCGATGAAGCTCCTAAAGTGCCATGACGTGATACAATGTGTGGCTGTGTATCAAACTGATGACAATTTTTTTTTTCTCACTTTTTTTGGCGGCTGCGAAGTGAGGCATGGGCTTGCTTCCGGAGTTTGCATTTTGGACAGAACTCATGAAAAGGTAAGGGTGGGAATTTGTTATTCAAAACGAACGTCCATGTGATTAAATCAAATTCGGGGGCCAATTCAGTTTCAGAAGATATATGGGCAAGAAGTGTATATAGCAACGCAATCGCCGGAGCAAGAACAAATTCAATTTTGTCATGTTTGTTGTCAAATGGAGTTTGGAATTTTACATGTAATGGATTGCGATTTATGGTGCTTTGCCTATTTTTTTGTGCTCATTACTTGATTGACTTGTGTCCATTGAAAATGATATATTGATTCTTGAAATAACTCAAAAGTGATTGAATAGAATAATATTTGTCTACACATTAATAGCAATACCTAATCGACATTCTCTTCTTGTGTGAATTTTTAAGAAGATTAATATTTAAGTAAAATAAGGTTTTATTTAGTACATGATTATTTTAATTTATGAAGTATTCCAAAGTTTATTGATAATATAATTGTGTGAAAAATATTTGAAAATTTTAATATTGTCAAATATATTATGTTATAAACAGAGGAAACAAGTGTGTTAATGTGCCCAAAACAGTAAAAAAAAATTATAAATTATTTAATACATTAATATAAAATACAAGATTTTATGATAGATTTTAAAATATTTTTTGTCTTAAAAGTAAGTAAACAATAAAATAATTAATAATTTATAAAGAGAAAACTGTTATAATTTTTAAATGATGTAAAATATGATTAAACATTAAAAACTTAATATATTAAGAAGTCAAAACTAGAATAATGCCCAAGTCTGTATCATATGATTGTCTCCGTGATTAGCATTTGTCTTATTTGTCGGGGGTTCCTTTCTGTTACCAATCTAATCTGTGCTCCTTGTAATCTCGGCTCAATATTATGACTCTCTTTAATAAAAATAATTTATAAATTAATTAAAAAAAATTTATAATTTATAAATTTTTAATTAATTTAAATTATTTAAATAAATTTATTTATTAAAATTTTTATTTTAATTAAATAAAATTATAATTTAATTTATTTATCTTATTAAATACATTCTAAATTTTTTTTTCTCTCCTCCATTAATGAAGAATACAGAACCGAACCAATATTGGCGCGATCTATGGATCGGGTGCGTCAACGGGTCCACTTCCTCATAAAATTTCAACCAACCAACCAGCCGTACTACTCATGAATCATATTCATGAGTCATTAAGGAAAGCGCTGCATATTTCCTCTACCAAACAACGATCTTTTTTTAACGCGGTATTACTGATCGGCGATCGCCTCCCTTTGTTCCCCGAAAATTAATAATAATAATAATAAATAAATAAAAGAGCCACCGATTAAGAACTGCGAACATGTTATAACTCTGTCTTCCTTCTTTTCTCCCAATCTTAAGATTCAATTCCTGTAAATTACCAATTATTTTCACTTGGCCTCGATTATCGAGTTAAATATTCGCGAAACCCTAGGTTTATAATTTGTAAACTCTGGGGTTTCTTCCGCTTCTTATGGAGCTTCCGCTGCTGAGGAACGGATTGGATTTCTCTCGGAGAAACAAAAAGTGGCTTATTTTACTCGCTGTTTTTGGAGCCTCCGGTTATGGTGCTTACAGGGTCTATCACTTGCCCTCTGTGTCGAGGAGGAGGAAGCGATTCATGAAGCTTTTGGAAGCCTTTATCTCTCTTGCCGAAATGGTTTCCGATTCCGCTGACACTATTGCCATTGTCTCCAAGGACATGAAGGAGTACCTGAGTTCTGATTCGGATGAAATTCCTATTAGTTTGAAGCAGATTTCAAAAATTGCGAGATCCGATGAGTTCTCCGCATCATTGGCTAGGGTTACAGAGGCGTTAGCGGTTGGAATTCTGCGGGGGTATAAATCCCACGTGAGCAACGACCATGACTCGCAGTTAGGTCCCGCCACTTCCAGCTTTTCTGATAGGGTATTGGAGAGCCTTTTTTCCAGCGCCGGGACTGGTTTTGTCTCCGTTGTGGTAGGAAGCTTTGCGAGGAATTTGGTTTTGGGTTTTTACTCTAATGCTGGATCCATTGACAACTACAATACTGGGGCCTCATCGGATGTACCCGGATGGTTAAATGTGATTGGCAATGATAAGTGTAGACAGGTCATAGGAGACTGCGTAAAAAATTTTGTAAGCACTGCGGTTGCGGTTTTTCTTGACAAGACAATGGATATCAATACTTACGATGAATTTTTTACTGGATTGACCAATCCAAAGCACCAAGACAAGGTTAGGGACATTCTGGTTTCTCTATGTAATGGTGCTGTAGAAACATTGGTCAGAACATCTCACCAAGTATTAACAAATCCAAGTATAAAATCAAATTCATGTTCATCCATGTCTTCAGTTGTTCATGAAAATGAATTTCCAACTGCAAATAAAGATGGCTGCTTGAAACCAGAAGCATATTTTCAGCAATTTAAACTTGGAAGCTCAACTAGTGGGGTTCAGGATAATCGGTGGTTTGAACAGCTTTCATCAACACTGTTAGTGCCAGCGAACCGAAGGTTTGTGCTTGATGTGACTGGGAGAGTGACATTCGAAACAGTAAGATCATTTGTGGAATTTATGTTATGGAGAATATCAGATGGCTTGAAAAGAAGTCTTAGTAATGTTCATGGTGAGGTTGTGGACAAGGGACTGGAAATTGTCAGATATGTTGGGGCTAAGTCATCTATTATTCTTACCTTATGTCTTGCTTTGTATTTACATATTCTGGGCGGTAGTAGAGTTCTCTTGCCTGCTTAGTTTGATGATTAACCCAAATCCATACTAGTACTCTGGTAGTACATTTAGAATGTAGTGATAACAAAATTAGATGTTGTAGGCAAATATTGTTTCCATGTATTAAAATTGAGCTCATATTTCAGTGGATCAAAACTCTTGGCTGTAATCTTTTATTACCTATTTTGCAATACTGAAATGGTTTGAGTGGCTCTTAAAAGTTTCTTTGCTTCTGTGCAGTGTGATGTATATATGTAACAATCTTTTGTTCATTGAACGTATCATAGTTCAAAATTTTCGGTCAATCTTTCAGAAAAGAAAACAATGCAAGCAGCTCTGCAATTTAATGTTTTAGATAAGATCCATTTTATAGCTCTATACCCTTAATGCATGTTATGATCTTGGTTAAGTATACAACCCCCCCCCCCCCCCGGACAACAGTTTATGAACGCAAATCTACCAATTTTACCTTGCCTTCTGAAGAAAATTCCATTTTGAGCGTATATGTTCTGTTTTTCTTTTTCTTTTTTTAATGACAATCATCTGGTTTGGGAATCAATTGACTAATTTGTTTGCCTTTCTCTTAATTTGAGAGTCCCTTGCTCAGTTTATCCTGTGTAACTGCTAACTATTTGTTACATAATACATCTTTGGGGAGTTTGCTACTGGGTTTATATCAGACTAATTTTCATTGTTAAGGGCAGACTATTGATGGAGCTTCGTGATGGCTGCTTCTCTCATATGCTTATCAACCGTTAAACATGGTTGAGAATGATTTCATTCTTTCTGTGGACAATTCCTGGTTTTATGCATGGGAGGAACTTCCGTTTTCCCTGTTACTGTATGGACAACAGACTACACACTTAGCTTGCCCTGATACATTCACTGTTAAGACTCTTGTCGAGCCATCAAGCTTGAAATTCTTTTAAGTCATAGTTAATTTTGGGTGTCATTGTTATTCTTCTATAGTACATCCTTTGCTCTCCTATGGCTTCTGTGGAAATTATATTCTATTGTATTTGTTTCAGTATCTTGAGTAATTTTTTGTTTGATAACCTTGCTTAACCAGTTTATTGCCACTGATTGAAATCACTGTTTTACACAGTGGTGCCCGAGCATGCTTTATATCAACTGTTATAGATGGACCAGTTGCTTGTCTTCATGGCATGTAATCTAGTGCAGCGTCAGTAGGAGAACTATAATTTGATTGCTTTATTTTATTTTATTTGGACAACAATTTGATTGCTTTATTCATTGAAGATAAATTAGCTGTAGCTGAAAAGTGTGTATAGGCTTTGTAAATCTGCGTACTTGGGAGTGTGTTGGAGAATAATTTTTCTTCGGGCATCATGCTTTCCTTTGGTCGCTGAAGTATCAAGGGCATTGGACGGTGTTTAAATGGCTAAACTTTTGCCACCATTAAGTAGTGTAGAATACAGGGCCCTCTGTTTCAAGCAGTCTCTGGGGTTTAGGCAGTTGGCAGGATAGAAGATTCTGAGATTGAACCCGGGAAAATCATCTTGCAAGTTTGCGTAGCAAATTACTGAAGGAGTCCAGTCATCCTTATGCTATCAGTATTGGGGAAAATGGGACTACTGTACTGGAATTTTAAATCTAATTACATCTCAGAGAAGTTAATCTGTGAAGGGAAGGATTGGCCTCCGAAATATGTAATGTGTGCGAGAGATTTTTTTATTTTGTATTTTTTTTTGGACTAAGTATGGTAGAGATTCTTTTTTTTTTTTTTGGACAAGTAAGCATGGGAGAGATTCTACTTGAGCAATATCCTAACACCTAACGCATTCTTGGGCATTTAGGCTCATTTGTCTGACGTGTGGAACCAACTCATTTACATCCTGCCTCAAACCAAACCCCTCAACCAATTTAAAAATTGGGGCGTCTGTTTTGTACAAGCTGAGATGTGTGTGGGCCTTCTCCACAAAAGGAAGCCCCTGCGCGACCGAGGCCATTGTTGTGTTTTGGATCAGGTTATTTGTATATTGTTGAATTTAGAAGAATATCTTCCCAAAGAATTCTATGACATTGGAACAGCCCGATTAATTTATTGTTAGCATTTGTGAGCACAAGCATTTCCACTAGTTAGGCAGAACCAACTGGTCAATAATGGTTGTATGAAATCCACTTGTGAATCACGATTATCCAAGTTGAGAAACATTGGTCATTAGATCCATCATAGTTTACGGTGACTTTGATTTTTCCGGTCTGGTCCACGCATTAGAGGACCTTAAATAACACTTGGACATGACGACAAAAAAGACACAGCCGTGTTTGACAATCCGCCTTCACTTTTGAGGAACAGAGTTAGGCGTTGGACAAAGTTGTACTCCTGTGGAGGATGATGATAGCATGAAAGCTTGAATTTTACATATATGTAGGAATTCTACAGTAAACATGCTGCCATTATATTCTTAATTACGGCAGTTCTTGGCTGCTGTCTATGACTTAGTTTGACTTAAAACGCATAGTATTCAGTTCCCATTCTGTGTCCCCCCAGGTCAGCAAAATAGAGTCTTATCACGAGGTTGATGACATTTTTAATTTCTAAATCCTTTTGTAAATTGGATTTTTTTTTTTTCAAGAAGGAAAGATGCAGATTTTCAGCGTCCTTTTGTGTTGAGGGAGGAAAAAACAATGATGAGTTCTATCATTGAGAGGGACAGTGGCTGTTGACATTATCCTTCTTATGGGCGTGAGGCTCGAGAAATTGACAGTAGATTAGTTGAATCCATAATCAGGAGTTACTGAGATTGTGTTAATAAGTGTGTCAATTAAAGGGTTTAGTTTATATGAATATAGAAAGGTCATTCTCAGTGAGGGGTCTCTTTCCAATCAGAGCAGAAGTCATTAATTATTTAGATCCACATGATTGTTGTGGAGCCTGGAGCTCCATAGCAGCAGCTCACTCAGCCTTTCTGGTACCATGATCGATTGTAAGTGGGGAAAAAAAAACAGAGATGAATTGAAAAGACTAAATTTACCAAAGGAGACAGGCAAATAGGTGTGAAGTTTGCGTTCTTTCGCTTGGAGAAGTAAATAATCTGCAAACCACGGTGTGGTTTAAAAAATTCATGCTACATGAAAAAAAAAAAAAAATTGAAACATTTCAAGTTAAAGTAGGCTAAATTAAATGCAAAGAATAAA
This sequence comes from Gleditsia sinensis, assembly GCA_037074535.1. NCBI lineage: Eukaryota > Viridiplantae > Streptophyta > Magnoliopsida > Fabales > Fabaceae > Gleditsia > Gleditsia sinensis. The sequence goes on from CM073472.1 coordinate 2,848,569, forward strand.
TTTAAGTATAAAAGATGCGTGGAATTGTTAGTAGGCAAGGCAGACAGCACAATCTACCCATTATGTCCCTTCCGCAACGTCAAGTGTTGCCTTTATTCTTTTTGGGACCAAAAATGCACCTCTAAAGCATTTTTGAGAACGTGAAGTTTCTATTTCTATGTCGGTGTGTTCTTTATTTTGGCCTGAATTATTTGAAGCTGTTGCTCAATGATTCAACAGGAGACTGAATGACCCATCGCTCTAATTCCAGTTGATCTCATCACGGGGTACAGAGAACCAGAGATTTTGTGGAACCCATAAAAGTTTTACCGACACTTGCCTGTAATAGTTATGAGAACTTACACAACCAGAAGCGAACTTAGGATATAAAAACGAAAAAAGAATATGTATATATGCATATATATTAAATATTAACAATAACAGGCAATATGTAGTGCAGTAGTAGGACTTTGATTTATTGTATTTGTATTTGGCTGCAGCATGCATGAGATGAAACTGATAATCTTCAATTTCTGGGTTTATGCTTCTGGGTGTAGATATAATCCACATGTGCCGCGAGTGTCCTTCTCATCAAACATTCGTCTTTCCCTTCCACTTCTTGGCAATTCTCATCGTCCAACTCTGCCTTCAATCCATGCATAGCAATTCCCACAAACCCAATCAATACGATCAGAACTATATATTAACACTATCAAACATCACAACTTCATTACTTGAGCCTAACTATATGGAACTGAAAAGAGAAACAACAACTTAAAAAGCAGGCAAAAATGTTTTCGTGGGTTAATTTGAAGGAACGTACCCCATGCAGTGAGGAGTCGGAGCCGAATGCAAAGCTGGGACGAGAGGCGGAGATCAGGCCTAGGCAAAGGAGAAGAAACAAGGTGAAGATGGCGAACAGTTTAGACATACTTTTCTTTTCTCTTTTTCTCTCAACTTTATCAGTGTGTGTGTGTGTGAGAGAGGAAGATAAGTGGAAGCCTGAGACGAGACTATTTTATATATGGACAAACCGAGATGGAATCATCTGATCAGGCATGGTCCCTCCTCGCTGAAAAGTTGATTTCATCGATTCCCACATATAAAAAAAACTTCTTTTGGGTAAATTTAATTTTAAATATGTTTATAATATAGCCACTGATTATGTAAAAAATAGTAACTCAACTAGTAAAAAGAAAGATCGAATCTTAAATAGATAGACATGGATATGGTTGGCGAGTAATTTGTCCGTCGCGCGGAGTGTGTAAAACACGTTTGGTAGGTGTTACCGCACTTGTCTTGGGACAGCTTCTTTTCTATTTGCACGTCTTTGGCTTAAAAAGAAACATGATTTTTTTTTTCTCAATCCATCATGGCTAAAGGGTCTAATTTATCTCCTTCCCGTCAATTCTAACTCATCCTTTCTTAGATAAGATCTGAACCTAGTATTATCATCTCTATTGTTGCTTGTGTTTTAGAAACAGATGTTGAAGTCGAGCTTCGTCGATAATCACAGCCTCACATGACGTGAGGTATTAAGGTTTAAAGCACTACTATATTATCATTAGAGGGGTCTATTAAAGTGCGTAATTGATCTCCCTTTGATAAAGTTCCAGAATAATCATTTTTCTACGAAATTTACGTTTGGGGCTTTTGGTTGATGCCAAATGCTAAAATAAGTCATGAACTCGGGTAAGATATTGTTTAGAACGAGTATCCTAGCTAGCTCTGTGATTAAAAGGTCATCTCATGCGGAAGAGTGTGACGCAGCTTAATAATTTAAAACACTTTAACTCTACAAATTCTCGAAGTATTATATATCTTCTCCAAAAGAGAGAGAGAGAGACGTTATACGTATTCCATCTTAATTATCAATCTATTTCTTCTTTGATTTAAAGTTTCAATACGGAATGGAATAAATTAATTTTGATTTATTATAAATTTTTAAAAAGATATATATGAACAATTAAATTCAACAATGAACTGTGGAAACAAATAACAAAATATTAAAGAATATTTATTTGTCATAATAATAATTAAGTAACATGCATAATGTCTTTTTTATTTTAATAAATAATTTAATTTAAATTTTTATTTAAAAATATATTAATTTAATCTCTCACACAATTTTAAGACACCACAAGATTTTTTTTTATAAAAAAAATTTCATTATATAAAAGTAAAAAATTTAACCTGAATTATATAATTGTTATATATTTTAATTACTATTAATTAACTTTTAATAGTCATAACAATAATAATAATTAATTTTTTTTATTTAGTGAGATCGATTACATAAATCAAACAATACCACAATATTTTATTATAAATAAATTATTAATTATTAAAAAATTTATTAATACTTTTACTTATTTTTTTTTTTTGACATCTCTCTACCTCTAATTATCAGACTGCTTTCCATCTAATTTACTCTTCTCAACAAAGTTTCTACAGGTATTTTTTACACATAATCAAATTATTTTAAGCGAGATTCTATTATTTTTTACATAATAGATGCTACCACAATTTTATCTCTAATATACTCATTTATAATCTTATTTTATCTAATGTACTCATTTATAATCTTTTTTTTTAATGTGTCCATACATTTAGTGTAATAATTTTATCTTTGCGACATTGAGCTTATTTTCATATTGTCTTTTAACCGCCCAATATTTAATATCATATAATATAGCAAGTCTTTTAACTTTGAGCAATAATTTTTTATCATAAATGGTATTTAAATTTTTTTTCCATTTCAAACTTTCTTCCATTTCATCCATTTTACTTGAATCATTCACGTTTTTTTTTATTTCACTGTCATTTTATATAATAAACTTAAGATATTTAAAATTTATAATATTTTTTAATAAATGGTTTCTAAATTTTATTTTAAAATTCGTATTTTTTTGTCTTTTATTAAAAATATATTTCATATATTATATTTTATTTATATTTATACGAAAATTATATGTTTTTTAAATTTATTTTTATAAGTTTAATTTTATATTTTATTTATTTATCAACTAATTTTATATTATTTGTAAAAATCAAGAATCCAAATCTTATTAATGATTATATTATAAAAAATTTGTTATATATATATATATATGTAAACAAACTTTTTACAAAAATATCATAATGCAATGTTTATGATACATTAAATTAGTACATAATAAAATAAAATGACCAAATTAAATTATAACTTTTAATTAATTTTTCTTGTTGACAAAATCAATTAAATTCTTCCCCCTCTGTCCCCTCAGCAAAATTCAAACTCAGTCTCCATCTTGGATGTGGATGCATTGTATGTTGTAAAAGCAACAAAATGCTTCAGGAAAATAATCAAACCGAACGGTAGCCAAGATTTTTCTGAAAATCTGAGCACGTGATATTGTGCTAAATCAATATAAAGCCAACAAGTAAAATACTAAAAACAAATTAATCTTGTAGACATATCTAATCATTCTACTGCATGGGTTGACAATAATCTAAACGCTTTCATATTTAGGAGATTAAAAAAAAAAGCTATGCAATTATTGTTTTATTTTATTTTTAATGCAACCAGTATCATTGTCACAAAAATAACCCATGTGGACCTGTGGGTATAAAGAAGTGACCCGCGAATGGGTCAAGGGCGCATCGCATTCATCAATAATTTGACGTGATAATCGGGCCCCTCAAGACCAATAAAAAAAAGAAGAAGAAATGAGCCCTGAAAGTATGCACCTGTCCTGGGCCAGAGATTAACCCCCGTTAAGACTTTCTGAAAAAGAATTGCTTGGGCTCAATAATAAGGATTAGCAACACATTCGTACCAGTGTTTCTCCAAAATGCAAATTTGAAAAAGTGTCCTTATAAAATATGACAAAGTCATCGTCTAGATTATTCAGGTGGGTTGTCTAAAAATTTTGTCTTTGAACTTTTATAACACCAAAAAGAAAAAAAAAGGGGGGGGGGTAATATGAGTATGAGGCCCCTTTTTAGGGAGTAGATTAGGCAAATACCAGGAGGGGATGGGTAGACCTGGTAGGGTAAACCATAATGAGACGCACTTCCACACTGTGGGTCTCATCATTTTTATACTTTGCTCATTAGTGATTCACTTTATGTTTACGTCTCCGCCCCACTCTTTTGATTATTACACAAAACATTCTCCGTTGGCGACGACGTACCCGTTCTATGTCCACTGTGATTCATGTTTCATGCGAGTATGATACTTAAGGTATTATATTTTATTTTGAGGTATCGTTTTGATAATTTTAAAAACAAAAATATTTTGAAACGTTTCAGAAATTTTGAGGAAATAGAAAATTTTTTAAGAAACGTTTTAAATAATTTCAAATAATATTTTTTTAAAATTTTAAAATATTTTAACATAATATTAATGATATAGATATATAAAATTATGTTAAAATTAATTTGAATTAATATCTATAATTGAATAGTAAATAAACATACTATTATAGTAGAGGCTTCAACTCAAATCCTAATATTATTCAACAACAATCTCTCTCTTACATTTATCTCTCCATCTTCTTCTTAATTCTTTCGTGACATTTATATTTAAATATCTTTTTCTGTCGACCATGATTCTATCTCTATCTTTAGGTATATTCTTCTCTCTTTACCTTTTAATCTCTCTTTGCATCATTTTTGTAGTTTCTTCTTTAAAATGAAGATAATGAAGAAAAATAATGTCATGAGAACAAAGGGAGAGAGTATGAAGTTAATAAAGATGTTGTAACTTGTGAAAGAAAATAACTTGGTGTTAGATGTAATATAATGTTATTTTCATCTATTTTTAGATTGTCAATTTTTTTATTTTTCAAATTAGTTTAGTACTTTTCCATCGAAACAACTCGAAACAAGAGTATTTCCATCGAAATAATTCGAAACAAGAGTATTTTCATCGAAATAATTCGAAATAAGAGTATTTCTATTGAAATAACTCGAAACAAGAGTATTTCTATCAAAATAATTCGAAATAAGAGTATTTTCACCGAAATTTCTATTGAAACAAAAGTATTTCTACCGAAACATTTCGAAACATAGTAATTTTAATTAAAATAGCATAATTTTTTAACAAACACTTCGTTTCGTTTCGATAACTCTATTTCGTATCGGTGACTCAAAAAATACGATCATTTCGATAAAAAAAAAAAAAAAATTTAGTTCCTGATACCATAGTCTAATATACCTCGTCTAAAATGTTTGAGAATTTGATTAAGAAACTCATCAATTCATAAAAGGGTTTGTTTCCTGTCGAAAGAGCCCGTGACTAGGACCCTTCCACTTGTCGTAATTAGGCACTATCTTATTTATTGATTTTTGGGCACGTACAAATAAAAGTTAAGGACGATGAATTGAAAGTTTTTTTCTTTTTGGTTAAAAATAAATAAAGGAAGAGAGACGTGAATGTAATTTCACAAATTGTAATGATACATGCTGGAAATCTACATGTAATAATAATTAAAGCTAGCTACAGAAAACGTGGAGCTTCTTAAAGCCTTCGTTAATTTTCTGTGGCCACTCGAAGGTGGGTGCTAATTCCATGGCCGCCACTACTACCTCTTCCAGCTGCACCGGCTTGTTCAGTCTGCGATCGAATGGTGTGGAGTCTAAGGTTCGAGGGTCGTCGAGCCAAGGCTCTCCCGGTTGCGGGAAGCTCGATGGGGTGGCGATGTGGTTCATCAACGGGGTCACAACGGCTTTCTTTGCATCCCTGGAACGTTGCTCTTGCCTGCGCATCGCCACCGAAGAAGATGTCGAAGAAGCCAACGACTTGCCCTTGATCCTCAACGATGGAAATCTCCGCCACGACGGTCCCACCAGTAGCCGGAGAAGGACAGGTAAAGGAAAGAAAAGTGGAGCAGCACTCATGGATGAAGACGTCTGACTACACAATGAAACAAATACACTTATTGGAAGCAAAATTAATGTCTCTTTTTCTCGGTAAGTCATATATATATTATATGAAATTGTGCCTTTGAAGCTTATAATGTTTTGAAAAATGAAATTAAGGAGTAATATTGTTGATTGCGTTTGAATATGAGATAATGGGAGAATGCACGATTCTTATGTATTATAATAAAGCCTTGCTTAATGCTTACTTGCCCTCTAATAATTCTTGTCCAACGGTCAATTTCTGTTTTGTTCGAAATCTAAAATTTTCTGCGAATGGAAATGAACAAGACATCCTGCATCAGCTATATATATGTATTTTAAGAATCCTGAACCGAGCTTCAATTTTAGACAGAATGCGATTTCATGTACTCGTGAAATCCTAGTTCAGATTAAATTGTTGGAAATTCGTGATCAGTTCTTAGCATATACGGATTTCATGGTGACATTAATTCTTGTACTCTCTCTCTCGTTTCCGTTTCTGATTATCAAATTTAAAAAAGAGGGTGGCTGTGCTGGAAACCATTATTAATGGGGTCACCGCCGTGCTGATAGTGATATCCGCGTGATCGTTTTAGATTTGTGTAGATTTTCATTTGGAATAGAATGTGAAAATCTTGAAGCAAAAGTAAAGGCCGGTAGGACTAAAGTTAAAAAACCCTCTCTCCCATGTCCGTCATATTGATTAATGATATCGTTTGGGTCATGATCGTGCTGTTATTTCACCGGACACACTGTCTTTTACTTTTTCTTTTTCTTGCTTTTTCCGCCGATGGAATCCAAGGTAACTTGGACGTTCTTTGACGAAATTATACCAATAATTTAACTGCTGCGAGTCTACGTTCTTTTTTCTTTTTTAATTAATCATGAAATTTGAATTCGGATCATCAAAAATTTACTATTTTCCTGAAACATATTTGTTCATTTTGACTTTGGCAGTGAAATCCTAAGTTTAATTGGACAGGAAAAAACAACAAAGTTTAGGTAACATGACATGTCGTATAATAAGATAAACATGTTGTCTAACTCACAAATTGGAACCTGCTACCCTGAGCACAACGGCAACCGGCCGGCTCATGCCTATTCATTTAAAAAAAAAAAAAATTGACCTTATTGGCTCTTAGTTCGTATCAAAACAAAGTTAATGAAAAATTATATGATTAATAAACTCGTTTAAAATTACATGCATTGCACAATTGTTAATACGAGAAAATAAATAAATATTAAATTACAATTTATTAATAAAATAAATAAATAAGATATCAAGCGCTTGTAAAATCCAAGAAGAGTTTATCTCTTTAACGTCAAATTAAGTGGTTGTAACTTAACAAAAAGATTAGTTACTTATATCTTTTAAGAGATAAAGTTGACTTGTTCCCCAATTAAAGTGGCAACGGGTTATTAGAAATTTTGTTATATTAACAAGCTGTTACTAAAAATGAATGACAAATATTGACATTAATTTCATACTCTTTTTTTGTTTCCTTCTAAAAGAGAGAGAAGCAAATAATCTTATCCCATTACGTACCCATGAATACTATAGTGTCGGGTACTCTCTTTGGGTTCAAAACAGTATGATACGTCTTCATACTGTTTAAAACTATAATCGCCCGTCCATCTTCGTACAAATTATATGATACGTCTTAAAAATAATAATAGAACAAACGATTCTGCAGCGCTCTGCTGGCCCCCAATTACCTAGACGCCCCTTGTTGAAAGGTACGTAAATATAGGTGACGTGAGTAACGCGTTAAGCAACTTTTGTTAATAGTTTGAGGAAAGATCAGAGTAATTCGAAAGTTACTTTCCTTGGCTCAAAGTTTACTTTTTCTTACATGGCTTCAAAAAACAAAAAAAGTATACTTTAACTATGGTATTAGAAGTTTCGTCACTTATTTTAAGTATGAAACCAAAATAGTTGAAAATGCAGACGTGTATGATAAAGTATTACTTTTTCTTGACTTAAATTTGTTTGTCTTTTTATTTTTTAGTTCAGTTCCAAATTTAAGTATTCCAAAGTAAAATCAAGCGAGTTAATCTAGTCATAGGTTGTCTCTCGACCCAAGTGAATCGAACTAAACGAACCAACTCACCAAAGATTTAAAAAAAAAAAAACTGGATACAAATTTTTTTTTGAGACTTAAAGTTTAATAAATAATAAAAAGAAATTAAATCTAAAATTTTAACTTTATCAATTTTATCCTTAAACTGAGCTTGCTAGTGTAGTAGGATGACACAGATGGAGAAAAAAAATTATAAAATTTATATAATTTGGATAATATCAACAAATAAAATGTGCAACTGCAACAACCATAGCCTTTGGAAAAAGATTTGTAAATTTTACATAATTGAGTCAAAAAGAGATAAAAATAAGATCGGGATAATTTATAATTTCAAATGACTGAATCTGATTATATTTCAATTTTTTTATTAATAATTAAATACTTAGTTAATAATTTCGAGGGCCAAAACTCTTCTTTCTTCGGCTTGTATGGTCAATAAGCGTGCATCGTCAACCATTTAGATATAAAAAACTTCTATGTATATGATAAGAATTATTTTAACTTAAATTTAAAGTATTGCATTAAAATTTATAAATAAATTTATTATAATTTTTTATAAAATTAAATAAAATAAAAAATTGATAAAATATTAACTCAATTTATCTTTTAAATAAATTAAATGAGACCACTCAGTTAATTAATTTTGATGGCCCCATATCCACAAACACCTTGGACGAGCGCAATATCACAATTTATATAAAATACAAGTTATATCAAGTATTAAAGTTGGTAAACAAAAAATAAACATAAAATACATAAATTTTATAATTTTTTAAAATATAAAAAAATTAAATGCAATAATTAAAAAATAAAAAAATAACTTATTTTTAAAATTATAATCTATTAAGTATTATATCTCAATATTTAAATATATAGTTAATATAATATATAAAAAAAATATTATTAAAAATAACATATTTTTTAATTTTTTTAAATATTAATTTTTTTAATATTATAAATAATATAAAGCAAAGATGGGCTCTTACCTTCGTCAATACCTTTGTGTTTTTTGCACTCATCCAATTGAATCTCTTAATTGATAAGTAATATTTGGTATAAATTATCTTTTATAATTCCTAGAAAAATGAGGTAGAAATTTTTTTCTCATGTTTCATATTAGAAATAATATTTTATTCCCATAAAAATTTGAAAAAAACTTTTTTCACTTGTAAAGGTAAGAATAAATTTTTTTCATAAAAATAAAAAAAAATTATTATGTGAAATGATTTAACTATCCTCTATTTTTATTAATATATAAAATTAAATATACATTTGTTTATATATTTAAATTTTAAATTTTAATTCTAAATTTTAAAACTCTAATTGTTAAATTTTAATTTTTAAAGTCTAAATTTTTAATTCTAAATGTTAAAATTAAAAAATTTTAAAATTTAAACCACAACTCTTCCACTCTAAACTTTAAATAAGAATTTTTTTTTAAAAAAATTAATTAATTATTTTTTTATTTTTATTCATCTTATTTATTATTTTAAAAAAAATTCTTTAAAAATATTTTTTTAAAAAAAATTATATTTTTAAAAATATTTCAGATAACCCAATATCAAAATGACAATTTTACTATAATACAATAAATTATTTTTTAAAATAACAATTAAATATATATTTTTAATTTTTTTTTATCTATTTTATTTTTGAGAATAAAATTTAAAAGAATATAACTTTTTGAAAAATAAAATATTTTATAAATTAAACGTAGGTGCCCTTGTCAATTGTTATTTTTTTTTTGTTTAAAATGTTTATCAAAATTAAGGAGACGTTCTAAAACATTAATCGCCGTTGCCGGGGATCGAACCCGGGTCACCCGCGTGACAGGCGGGAATACTCACCACTATACTACAACGACCTAGTTGCTCACTCCGAAACATAAAGGATATATTACATTTCTTTTCATATCTCACCCACCGAAACGCACCAACGCACCGAATGCCTGCTCCCTCTAACGTTGTCGACATTGTTTTCCCGTCTCAGGAGATACGCATGTAGGATCACATCGCCAAGCACTCGCTCCAAAAATTTTTTTGCCATAAACCCTAGATTGATTCTGGAATCCCTAGATTCTAATTTCATATATACAAGTGATTTTATACAGTGGAAAAACTGCTCAGAAGAAAATGTTCGGAGATGACGGGGAAACCCCCACGAGGTGCATTTACGACTTTACCGCTTCTCTTTATCAGGGATTATTCCAGTTCTCTGAATGAATTGTTTTTCTTATCCTATTCGGAAATTCAAAATGTAGTCCTAGATTAATGCTATAGGATGCCGCGTAGTTTTTTTTTTTTTGCTTTGACTGGTCAATTTGTTATTTTTGCCATGCTAATTAGATAATTCATTTTGTAATTGGCTATTGAATTTTCCTTTTGTATGGCGGGGATCTGATTAGCTCTTGATTATGTTCGAAAGGTATGAATTGTTGAGTATGGTAAAGAAGCACTCGAACTTACTAGGAAAAACCATAGTTGAGGAAGGTGATGCTTCTGATGTTGAAATGGATATGAGATTTTGGCATGACGTCTTTGATATGTATTTTGTCCATGGTATGGAGTCAAGGGGACGACAAGATGACGATCTCGTGTTCTTTGTCAGAAAATTGGTATGTAATGTCTGACTGGGAAATTTTGAAATTTGGTTGTTGTTTATCGTTTCCCGATAGGAGTATTGCTACTTTACTACCTGTGTAATATGTATATAATATATATTGTCGAAATTTTTTATTCTTTTTGAAGTCTTTTCTACAGGGATTCCAAGGTCGTGGTTCCAATAATAATGCAGAGAGCGATGCTCCTTATTTTGTACGCAGGTGGGCTCCTAAGGTAAACTCGACATTGAAATATGATGAAGCTTTTTAATTATCTCTCTCTTGCTTAATGTAGCAGTTACTCCATCCTCCCGTCCTTGCAATAATAGATGAAAATTGTTGCTATACCAATATGACACATATGTTTGAGTGTCAGAAGAATTCATGGATATTTGGTTTCTAAATACTGTAAAATTGCTATAAACAACCAAAATGCTAATGCATTAAGCATGCTTTGGTTGCATTTTTTCATTCAGCAAGCTAGAATTAGTAGTTAGACATCAATTTATATCATTATAAGCCTTGAGAATGTGCCTCCCATAATGTCTGTCCTCATAGTAGTTGGAATTGTATGAGTTCGACTGCAATAAGAATTGGTAGCATTAAGGTGATTACTACTCATATGCGATAACAGAATATACTTTGTGAATCAATTCTATTTTTTAATTGCCAAAATTCCTTATGCTTAATACATTACTTTTTTTGACATTGGATGTGGTAGTCCATCCATTGTGAGGCCTAATAATCCTGTTCACTTTTTGTCAACCAGTTGGACAACTTAATTGACGAAACTTCTATAGATGTGGACTGGAGGCGTTCATTTTACTTGAACTTAATTGCTCATACTTCATTCAGTGTAACTGTTGCAATTTGCAGGTAATGTTTTTCCTTGATTTCTTGTCCATCATTGTGTTTCACCATGTGTGTTTTTTAAGTTGTTTGTGGTCTGCAGAGAATGAATATATAATTCAACTTTTTTTTTTTGTCGAAATTTTACCAAGATAAAAAGTTGTTTCCTTATATGGCCAAGATTTCCTTTTGGACGATATCCCGCATTTATTACAGTTTTGCCATTATTGCATGTTGGACATAATTAATGTGAACAGTATTTGCGAGAATTTTTTCTACATTTGTTCGGTTTAAGTGGCTGTACATGTTAGAATATTGTTCCATACACATTATGTGTGTCAAAAATAAAATTGTTCATTGCTTTTGCAACATCCTTCCTTCAAGAGTTGGATGCAAACTATTCAGAGGCAGTAGACTGGTTTTTTAGTGCTGCATATTGATTTTTATGGGATCTGTACATCTGTCGGTCAAATTTAGTGTAATATTCTCAATTTTGATTGAACCATTCCACAGTTTAATGGAGAAAACTGTTATATGTTTTGAATAGATAGCCGTGAAAGGATTGGGGTAAGCTGTATAACACTTTGTAATTTAGGATTTTTATTTTCTTTAACATTCATCAAGGGAATTTGAACTATCTCTTTCACCAGTTACCAGGTTCTTCAGAATCATCAAGCCGCACGAAATACACCATTGTCTCCTATATATAAGGTAATTGCAGTGTAGTGAACCTGTGTCTATTATTTGCAAGTATATTCACTTCTGTGATTTAAAAATTATTTTCACAAGGTGAAAATGAATCTCCTTCTGGTTAGTTCTGATGCAGGATTCGTATGATCAGACTAGATTGATAATTTGAAATTAGGTTTTAACTAGGGTCTTTTACTGTCACTTTCATTATTGATGTTGAATAAATATTTTAGAGTTTATTCTCAGAGTTGTGTGTGTTTTTTCTCCTATTTTTCTGCTTCAAATTCCACCATTATATGCTTGTGAACATCCATTGGTATTTTTAAGTTCATTTCACATTTCTTTTATAGAATTCATTCAATCTTGTGAGAGAATGCTTTCCTCCCTCTCAATTAGCTATGGCTTTGAGGGTGCTTGTGTCTGTGACTGTGTTGATCCACCTATGGTTCGTTTTGGTGAAACTTAAACTAGGGTGATAATATTATGAACTTGGACTAAGAATCCTTCTTGTGAAACTTCAAGCCCAAGGCAGTTATCTTCCAGTTATATAAAAGGCATCTAATTTAGCTGTATGTCCCTTTGCACTTCCTCAGGTTGAAAAGACTGTTTATGCATCCCCAAGTCGAGTAAATTTTCAATTGGACTCTAGAAAGGCAAGTACACCTATCTTTTTGGATGTGTTATATCCTTGGGTAGGAACGATTACTAACTTCTTGAGAGTTGAGACATTCTTATCTACAATTACCATGACACTCTCATTAACATGTATCCAGGAAGTGGAGACAACACCTGCTTATCCAGATATTTGTTTTGCAATTGATGACTTTGACTCCACTTTTGATGCAGTGGTAATGAACCCACTTTAGTAAGTTATTAAATTTTGAATCACATTGTCACATCTGGAATGTGTTAGTATTTCATGTCCTTTGTGGTTCAAATTTTAGAGTTTTCTAATTTTCAAGATATTGCTTGTCTTCTCCAAGAATAGTACTGGAATTATCAGGACTGATTATGCAACTCTGCTTTTTCTTGGTAGCTGCATTTTATAAAAAAATGTTATCTTGAGATGCTTCCATTTGCTTGTAACATGTGTGACTAGAAACTTAAATGACAATATATTTTAGTAACAGCTATTTATCTAAAAAGTAATGGCTGCTCTTGTTAAAAGCCAGTGCTTACGTTGTGCAGTTAAGGGCTGAAATATCTGATTAACACTGCAACTGTAGGAAATAACTTGCATAATATTTTCCTTCTGCAATTCATTTAGTATGGTTTTCATCTTCTCTTGGGAATGCTTGCTCCCTTTGTCAAGAAACAAGGGTATCATAAAATATTTTGCATTTTGATTTTGATCATTTTATAAATCTATCCTGATTATTTCATTTTCTACAGGTTTTGACAGAAAAAGATCATTGCTATTGTGTAGTTCTTAACGCACATGATGGGGCAGCATTTCCTGGTGAGGAATCAGATGATTGCAGTATTAGTGATAATTCTCCTTCGAGAGTTGATCCTAATTCTGCAAAGAGAAAGGATACTAAGGTTTGGCCAATTCTCTGTTACTGGTCGGAGTGAATTCCAGTCTCTTTCAGAATGTTTGAGTTTCTGATTGGTGCTTTCTAGTGTAGAGATGATTTGGTTCCCTGTTTTACTTATGTGTTACAGAGTATAGATTGGGTACTGCTTCACCATACTGTAATAATGAAATATGCAGCATAAAAAAATTTCACTTTTCTACATGGCAGATGGCACTGCTCAGATTGTGCTTGTACTCATTCTTGAAAAGTGAATAATTATCAATAGATCTTTGCTAATTAATCCATGGGTATCATGACAAGTTGAAGGTATTCTCACTTATTTTATGTGTTCCTTCTCTTAAGAAATTTAAACTCATCGGCAAATGGAGGTTTAGGTACTTACAATTAGAATTTGATAAGAGGACTTATTGTGACAGATTAAACAACTAAATCCAGGAGCAATAAGAAAATAAAAAAAATTAGCTGACTGAAATCTTTCTGCTGTAGTTCCAATTAGTATTGGTTTGGATTTTGTACTAGTGACTTTTTTCTCTATGAATCTATCAAATGAAAAAGTAAATGATAGTTTTATCAGTGTCCAATACTTGCCTTCTGTATTTGAAAATATATGAAGTCCTAGTTAGTTATTGGGCAATCATTACTTTTTGATAGTAAAATCAATTATTATTTTCAAAAATAACTCTCTGAAGTACTTTTCTTTATGATTGCATCGACAAATAGCACTCTAGTAAGAATTTCGTACATAGTCATTCTGACTTACTGTTAGCTGTGATATGCAGCTTACCCTTTTCTCAGGGTTTGTCAGCTATCAGATGGTTCGAGATGCATATGATGGTAATTTTTCCTGTAATTCCCTCTATCTGGATAATTGTTTCTTTTATATTCTAGCAGTCATTTTTGAATGTTTTCTGTAGAGTGAATGGCTGAGGGACATGTTTTTAATATATTTAACATCTTGTATCAACCACCTAGTGGGAAAAGGCTTAGTTGTTGTTGTTGTTGTTGTAACATCTTGTATCTCCAGCAAAGATACATGCATGTGAAACTGATCTGGACCTGACTTGTCATCATGTGTCTTGGGAACCTGTGAAATTTGTCCATGGCACAAACTATGATTGGGAAAATATTATTTATCCTTACATGAAATCCTCTGTGCACAGTCATGTTATGATATTCCATCAATCTTATAGAGTTACTGACATCTTCATGCTTCAAGCAGTTTGATTGATACTATAGATTAATCCATGTTGTGGGAGTTAGAAGATGATGGATATAATGTGAAATTTGTGACTTGTATATTACATTGCTACTGGTGCCGTCTACCGGTATTTTAGTTCCCTCACTTACATGTTTCCCCTTTAAACTGCAGCTGGCAAGTCTCGATTTGGGAGCCTTTTATCAGGGGGCCATTCTCCTGGCAAAACAGACAGGATTTACATGAAAGGTCCTGGAGGCCGTGGGGAAGTTGAAGTAGCTGTTTCTGGTGTTGCAGGTAGGAAACTCGTTTATTGCTAGGATTTTAGGAATCTCATTATGAAGTTCTAGTTGTTTCCCACCTTATAAGACGAGAGTTGACAGTCAGCAGACGAAACATATTTCTCATATTATTGTCTGCTTTATGTTATGTCATTACAATTGAATTATTATTCTGTCAAGGTACTAGGCACTTCCAACGTGGTTATAGATTTGAATACTTGGTAGATACGTCAAATTCTCACAGACCTTATAATTTCTTGTCTAACCACCTAATGTATTATGAAGCTCCTTGTTGGACACAATTGGTGTCTGAATTTGTAGTTAATGTTTCAGTTAAATATTATAATAAAACTATTTATGAGTATTCACTCAATAGCTTAAACTTTTAAATTGAAATGGTTTTTGACATGCTATAAGAACCTCACTAACCAAGTGGTGAGGAGTTTGATTTTTGCCAACTTCGATTCTCTTAATTAAAAATTAAGGTTCAGCACAAGGTATGGTAGATTTGTGCTTTGTCCATATTTCAAGTTTAAAGGGCTTTTGTGTAAAAGGGATATGTTAGCAATTATAATAAAGCTCTTTATGAGACTTCACGCAATAATTTAAACTTTTGAAATGAAATTGTTCTTGTCAGTTTCAATTCTATTTATCCAATTCTATTATGTAAGATGTGGATGGAAAGATTGGTGAAATGAAACCTCTGTTGCAATGCCAGATCAAAGTCAGGAGGATTTTGGCCCTTTTTCACCAGTAATATCAAAGAAAGGGTTCGGGATTGGCTCAATTGTTCGGAGAGCAGCATCAGTTGCAACAGTTGCGGCAAAACATGCATATGCAGCTGCCTCTGCCTCTAGCTCCAATTTTGATGAAGAAATGATACCTCTGAAATGCAGCTTAATGTCAATATCCTTGCCCTGGGAACATATAGCATATGATCTTCTGTTTAAGGTGAGGGTTTGCGTTAACCATTTTTTGCTATATAAAATGAGATTGCATAATAGGACACTGTTATCTTCTGTGTCTCGTTATGACAATTTACATGATTAATTAGGGACGGTCTAATTTCGCATTTCTTGGAATTAAATAGACTGTATAGCTGAATAGCATGATGGGACGTGGTTTTATTTTATTTCTCACTTACAGTGTTCCCTTGTTTTGAAAGAACTGATATTAATTATGTGATTCCCATTTTTAGGGAGCTCCACCGGTGAACATGTGAACATCTGATGTAACTGTGCGTGCAACAAAAAAAGAAAGGGAGATCAAACCTGCAAGCACACAATGTCCATGTTATATATTGAAATTTGTTTCCCTCTTCTGACAACTGTCTATAGAGCATGCTGCATGTGCAGGCGTAGAACTGTGCATAATTGGTGTCCGGTTGAGTATCTTGAGGCAATTTGTTGAATCTTAATTATGGATAATGATAATTAGTAGTTGATATCTTTGTTGCCTGTTGGATCACTTTACCAATTGCTAGGCTCGGTTTCCCCCAGGAAATTAAAGGAAATAAGTCGCAGATCAGATAAAGCCAAATTGCAAGCATCGATTGCCACAAGAGTAAGTGTCCAAGAGAAACAAACAAAATTAACTAGAGATTTTCTTGGAGCAGATTCTGCAGCATACACAGGAATATATAGTGCTATTCAGTCAGTTATTGCTAGCATACAAATATCCATTCGGTGCAATTTCGTCAGTCAGTTATTGCTAGCATACAAATATCCATTCGGTGCAATTTCGTCATCAGCATTGATGTGCTTTGCCTTCTTCAAACGTTACAGCTAATTATAAATAGTCTTAATAGTGCTTTGATAATTACACTTTTCTGGGCCAAACAACTTCACTTCGATAACCAAATATATGTGATTATTTCCCCCAATTATCGAGAGAGGAAAGAAAAAAGAGAGATTTGATGATAATATTTAATATTTGCATCGCGGGATGATACATTCCATCACGTCCTTCCTTGTGGGACAAATATTTTCTTTCTGGCGTTTTAAGTTCATTTCTTTGTCATGATGACCCAGTGTTATAAATTTACAATTAAACATCAATTGTACTGTTATACAGATTTTCACTGACAAACAAACGCAAGTGTGACGGCATATGATATAACACGACTGAGTGCTCCCTGTCGAATATTTTACTATTTTTATAATTATATACAATGCATTTCCTTTGAGCCCAATTCTGACAGTCGCTGCCACATGTAAAACGTCCGTCGTATGCCTCATATGTTATGTGATGTATGTATAAATATGCCGTCGTGGCAAGGGAGCGTGTTGCCTCTTGAATTTTTCCTTTTTGGGTGTAGCAGAAGTACAGGCTTTGGTCTTGCAGCCTTCTTGTGTGATCCTGCAATGGCTTGTGGTGTTCCTGGCTTTTTACCAGTTCTTTTGTATTCCCAAGCATCTTATGACACCCAACGCCCTCAGCGCCACCCCAAAAAAAAAAAAAAAAATTGGTATGAGCTCCAATATCTTGATAAGGAACAACAATTTCAAAACTATGGGGTGCAGCAAATTTTAAAGAAGAAAAAAAGAGACCAAAATATTTAAATTGTGCTTGGTGAATGTAAAATCAGAGAGTTAGAACAGAAATCATAAAAATTGACATAAATCAAATCTAATTACTTTGTTAACTTTCATTGGATTTCTTTCTACCACTTCCATTTGGGCTCCTGGCAAACACAATCTTTTACTCCTTTTAAGTTCAACCAAACAAGTTTCTTTTCATTTTGACCAGCGAGAGGCAGTAAATGCTTTTGACAATTTCTTTGAACTGCCATTCCATCATGGTAACATTTCACTTCAATATTCCCATAAAATTAATGTTGACTTTTGAAATTGAACTCTATCCCAAAGGAAGTTTATTATTGATAATCTATTTATGATAATGGCTAGTTAGCTTATAATGACCTAACTTAGCCGCGTGACTTTAAAAAGTGGTGTTGAATGGTAATGGGATCGCCGCCTGAAGACCAAGGGGGGAGGGGAGGCAAAATCAAAAGAAGCTGGGGTAGTTGCTTAGGGACAGACTGAATACAGTTGATAAAGTAGAGGCATCCAAATGGTAATACTCTTTCTTTCTGATAAAATTTTACTCGCAGCACATGCAACCTACTTTGACGCACTCAAAAGACGAGGTTGCTAAATTAAAATCATCTTTATTTCATTAAATTAATCAAGGTTAGCTAAAAACGGCAATAGAAGGATATCATCGTATTCGCATGCATGTTATGATCCACTCACAGTTGCTTTAATATTTTCTCTTAGGTCCAGAGGAACCAACTGCCCTATAATACTCAACTAAGAAAACTACCCCAAGAATATTCCTTTCCATTACGTACTTCATTATTTAAACGTAGAATAGTAATGCCTATCAGTCTATGCCATGTTTGCAGCAGTTCATATATATATATAAAATTGAAAGTAAAATTAGTAATAATAATATATAACCTATTTTAACAATTACAAGAATGAAATGTTAAATTAATTTATGTAGATTAATATTAATTAATTAATTAGTTCAAATATAAAATTAATTAAGTAATCAGTCTAATATTAAATTTATAATCAATTAGGACCTGTCAAATATGAATAATCTGTAATAGATCAGATTAATTATTTACAAGTCCGTTAAATGTGAATAATCTATAATAGATCAGATTAATTATTTACAAGTCCGTTAAATAGAAATTTCAACTTATAGTCCGTTATATAGTCAATTAGTTTTTTATCACAATACTGACTGAAAAAAAAATTAATTAATATTTAAATTATATAAAAATTCTAATTCTCATTTTTATAAATAAAGATAATTATCTTCCTTTAAAAAATAGTAAAATACTATTTTTTTTTTTTGAATTGTGGGTTAGTATATTATAAATTGTACACTCTACTCGTCTAATTACCGACTTTATTTGCAGTTGATCTTATTTATTAGAGTTATATTAATCACATTAATTTTGAGTATTTTATTTGACATATTATCATTACCAATAAATTTATTAAGATAGTCCGAAAACATGTATTTTAATTGAATTCACAATCTTCCACATAATTTTGTTAACATGAAACCGTGAAGTACAAAAGGCAAGAAGTATATGATTCCATCTACGCTGCTTCCACCCAAAATAAAGTTCGAAGGATCGATTTTTAATTGGGTTTGCGTAAACTTGGAAAGTGATTAAACCCGCTTAATGTTTGTTGATGGCAAGTTTGGTTGCTTTTTTCAACTTATTATGTGCGTAACCAAAATGACTTCGGCGCACACTATACACCAAGTGGTCTGGTAACTTTCTAATCCTAGCTAATTGTTTTTTTGTTTGATTCTTCGTCATTAAGCAAAAGCTAATCTTCCCAAGGACTCCATTCTCATACCATGAGAAAAAAAAAAGCATTAAATAGATATAACTATCTGAATTCCCCCACCACCAAAACCCATCTCACATCAATTAAAGTTGCATGGAGTGGTAGGTGTGCACAATTTGTTTTTGTTTAAATAAAAAACACCCCCATATTATTCTACTTTTTTATCTTGTTTGGACCATGGTGCCCCTTAGCTTTCCAAAATCTTTTGCTCTCCTGGACCCACGTGTCTCGCCTCTTCGTCCTTAAATACCCATCCCCTCCGCTTCATTTCTTCCCTTTTCTCCGCTCCTCCTCCCTCCGGTTCACTCTTTTAACCGCGGTTTATGCTGCTGCAGCCATGTTCCTCTACGATGACGAAGCGGTCCCCTTCTCATGTCCACTTTTTGAAACCATACTTACAGCGAGTGATATACAGGACTTGTTGTCCCTCGTTCAATCTGGAGAGCCGGCCAGTCCTAGCTCCTGTTCTCAAGGATCAAACCGGGCGGCTCACTCGATGGCCGAAAAGAAGAGTAGGCGCATGCAATCGAACCGGGAGTCAGCCCGGCGGTCCCGCTGGAGAAAGAAGAGGCATTTAGAGAACCTCACGTACCAAGTGAACCGCTTGAGAATTGAAAACCGAGAACTGAAAAACCGGCTAGGCTTGACCCTGCATCAGCATCTCCTAGTTTCCCTAGAGAATGGTCAGCTAAGATCCGAATCCACAATCCTTTTGGGCAGACTTTCAGATTTATATCGGGTTTTGGGCACCATGCATTTACAGTAGGCGTCGAGCCCTTTATAACCAAACTGTAACAAAAGAAGACTGCACATTTAAGTACGTGTACGTCGTTCACTATACAATAAAACTCTGTGAAGTTAAGAATTTAGAGCTCTCTCTCTCTCTCTCTCTCTCGCGTGTGTGAGCCATTGAAACTGGTTGGTGCATGAGGGCACTCGAATTGATTTCGGAAAATGCTAGCCAGCCCTGTAGCTAGCTCTTTCTGTTGTTTTGTTCTCTTAGTAAGAGAAAACGGGGTGGTAATCGAGAATTCCCATGTCGTTGGAAGTACAATGTAAAGATTTGAGGACCTGCTTTTTTCTTATCATGTTGCCAACTTTTTCTTTTGGTTACTTTGTAAAAGAGGGTATCGTTTTTATAATGATTGGTGACTCTAGTGAAATATTTGAGACTGGATTGGCATCTTCATGGAATATTGATGTTGGTATTAAGGTAGTCAGACATGCCCATGTAAATACGTAGCTTATGGACAAGACCATGAATGCCAATGCCATATCTTGTTCCCTCTTTTATTGTCTTTTGGATAAATCTTTGTTCAAGTATATATGGACTTGACCGAGACCTTGATGGGCAAAAATACTGCTAGCTAGTCTCTCCCTCTCAGCACGACGCAAAAGAAACCAAAAGTAAATTAAATTAGAACAAAGTGCACAGGAAAATGAAATGACTAAAGAGGGGAAAGAACGTACGTGTGGCCTTAAAAATGTGGTTGTAAGGACCCAGAGGACCCACACACGTGAAGAATGACCCTTTGCTCATTGCCTAATTAATAGGTACAGAATTAGGCATGAGTATTCTCTGTCCATCAAAAGCTAGTGAGGCTTTAATTGGACGTGCCTACGTGCCATCGGTTTATTTTGTGTCGGTTCCGTAATAATGTAACATTCTCACTAATTAATTAATCGGTATATATGATGTAAGTATATATGAACGTTTCCTCTTCCTTTTTGAGAACCCTCCTGTTTCTGGGGCCATACTATAAATGAAAACGCAACAATGATCAAACTTTTTCTCCCTTTGCTATGCTAGTTTTCATTCACAAGCTAAAATATGTGGAGGTGGGTATCAGAGCATGGTATTATACAGTGAATCAAGTGCACAGTATTATTTGGCGCAGCTGCAATTGCGCAACTTAATTAATCAACCAACAATAGCTATATTTGTCATATGAAAAATAGTGCGTGTCATTACAGATTAATTGTAAAACATAGTATCTATAATATAGGGATCGATGGTGGATAATATATGTTGAAAACTTTTATAATTCGACATCCACCGAACTCGAAACATATGTCGTATATGTATGTGCAAAGAAGTATATAAGTCAAATACATTTAAAGAATATCAGTGACATATTGGTATATATATGTAATCGTGTTTCCTGCGATCAATCATTGATGAAATAAATAAAGATGGACGTGCACTTTGAAGTCATGGACAGTCTACCTTACAAAGTCACTATCTCTTTTTCATGAATGGGTCCTTTTTAATCCAAGTGCAAGGCATGGATTTGAATTTCAGATTTGTAGCCCCCATCAAATCTGCAAAGTATATATCACTCTCCACAAATTAAGAGAGAGAGAACAAGGGAAAAATTATAATTAAAAAGCCACTTCATCATATAACTCCATATCCATAAGTGTTATATTTTCGATTGGTGCCTCCCCCCTTGTTGACTATATATAGTGTTAATAATGCCTTTGTTTCCTCCCTCTTTCTTCATTAGTAAGTTCTTAGAACTTACGGGAAAGTTTCATAGAAAGAAAGAGGTGTTATCTTTTGACCCAACATCCATCGTGGATTAGATACATAGACAATGAATCCTGATATCGAGCTGATCTGCATTGTCTAAGTGGTGTTACCTTACTCACTTCTCTTTCTACTGGATAAGACAATACTTTGGCTGTCGCTTCACTTGATTGAATTGCTTAATTTCTTCAATTTACCCCCCTGTATAATATTTTAATAACTTGTAACAATTAAATTAAATGAAGAATATATACTTTCTTTGTTTTTTTTCCTAATTTTGCAAGTTGAAACTCAAAACAATTTCAAAGTTCACTTTAAATAAACTGGTCTTGCGCAATCTTAACTTATATATATATATATATATATCTCAAATTTTTAGTTCATCTACAGAGAGTAGGCTGATCCTGTCTCTCATTCGCGTGTACTTGAACAGGCCCATGAATGCCAGATCCCAAAATTTGTAAGACCTGAATAGTTCGGCCCATAGTTCAAAAAAAAAAAATAGTTCGGCCCAGATATCTTGACGTCATTAGAATATAGATAAAGGGCATTTCCGTAAAACCAACAAATTCAAAATTCCCAAAGGCTTCAAGTCTTGAAGCGTAGCCCGCCTACAGTCAAATATCAAATTGGCGGTGGCTTCAGCCTTGAGGTCCCTCTAGATGGTAGATAGATCTGTGAAGAATGGAGAAGGTATGCGTCGCAGTCCGAGTTCGGCCTCGCGTTTCTGAGGATTCCTTCTACGGTAACTTCTGGAAGGTTGAAGAGAATCGCATTTCTCTTCACAAGGTTCATGGCACCCCTGTTGCTGCCTCTTCTTACGCTTTTGGTATATCATCTTAACCTCCCTTATTCTTTTCCGAAAATTCCCACGGTCTTCATATTTGCTACTTTTCTTTGATTTTCACACTTTTTCCATTTTCTTTCATTGCAGATCATATATTCGATGAAAGTAGCACAAATGCTAGTGTCTACGACCTCCTTACCAAGGATATCATCCACGCCGCAGTGGAAGGATTTAACGGTATCTTGTGTTCTATCCTTGAATATTACAAACTATATAAGTAAAAATCCATGAGTGAGAAAGTCATTGTTATTGGGATTTATTTCCAATGTGCCATGTCGATTTGTTGATGCTGAAGTTAATTATTGAAATACGAGCATGCAGGAACTGCGTTTGCTTATGGGCAGACCAGTAGTGGTAAGACTTTCACCATGAATGGTTCAGAAACAGATCCGGGAGTAATTCCTCTTGCTGTTGAAGATATATTTCGAAAAATTCAGAAGGTAGGTACTGCTAGGAGTGTTGCCAAAGTTGACCTACTTGTTCTTCCAATGCTGACGGGTATTAAACAATTTGATACTCAGGTGTCTGATCGTGAGTTTCTGATTCGAGTTTCCTACATGGAAATCTATAATGAAGAAATTAATGACCTTCTCGTAGTGGAGAATCAGAAATTGCAAATTCACGAGAGTTTGGAGGTTGGCCACTGGCGTTTGAAATATTTTCTGATAACTAATGAAGATCTATAAATTTACTGATTGTTTTATGTCTTCAGCGTGGAGTGTTTGTTTCAGGCCTCAGGGAGGAAATTGTCAATAATGCTGAACAGGTTTTAAATCTCATTAAAGCCGGGGAAGGTTTGTAGTGTCACCTCCTAATAATTTATTTTTAAAACACATGCTATATTGACATTGAAGTTTACGCTTTGATTTCTTCCCAGTTAACAGGCACTTTGGTGAGACAAATATGAATGTTAGGAGTAGCAGATCGCACACAATATTTAGGATGGTATGCCGCAATTAATATATTTTTTACTTTGTAACGCATGGCATCCATTGGACAGCCTTTCCTTGATATAATACTCTTAAAGCGCATGCTATTCACATCAAATGTGCAGGTGATTGAAAGCAAGGGGAAGGATTCCAATTCTTCTGGTGATTATTTAACGAGTGATGCTGTCCGAGTTTCCGTCTTGGTTTGTATTCTTTAGGAATTTCTTAGAATTTTGTTGCATAAGAATATGATATCTTTTGTTGGCGTTTTTATGTAGTTCTTAAATTATCAGTTATTTGATGAAGCTTTTTTCTTAAGGGGGAAAAAAACCATTAAAACATACCTGTTGTTGTGATTGTATCTGTGGAAGTAGAATTTGGTAGATCTAGCTGGTTCTGAAAGGATTGCTAAGACTGGAGCTGGTGGAGTGCGTTTAAAGGAAGGGAAATACATTAATAAGAGCTTGATGATTCTGGGCAATGTCATTAACAAACTAAGCGATGGTTCAAAGCAAAGGTATATTCTTACCTGCCTTTTATATTAGTTTAATGTTATAAAAGAATGATGCTTGAACCTTATTTTGGGCAGGGGGCATATTCCTTATCGTGATAGTAAATTAACTCGTATACTCCAACCGGCTCTTGGTGGTAATGCCAAAACTTCCATTATTTGCACCATAGCACCAGAAGAGGTAGGCTGTTATTTGTTCTTTGGTTTGGGTTTTCCCTTACTCTAGTCACCTTTGGTGATTAATGTTAATTCTAATTACAATATGTTGTTAATCTGTTAGGTTCACATTGAAGAAACAAAGGGAACTCTTCAGTTTGCTAGTAGAGCCAAACGCATTACTAATTGTGTTCAAGTGAATGAGGTCTGTGTGTTTTATGCACATCAAATTATCATCTTGTGCCCTCCATTTAATTTCATGTTCTCATGGCTTATACATATACTTTTTACGTGTTTCATATCACTACGACCGCTTCTTTTTTTTCTTTCCTGATTTTCACAATAGTAGCTCTACTTGGGCTTGGGTTAAAAATGTGACATAACTACAGGATTCTATGAACTAGTATAAGTTCATATTGTCATTTTCCACCGTGCAGATCTTGTAGAGCGTGGAAGAAGCATTCTAGTTGGCATCTGGCTTTTATTTATTCATTTCTGAACAATGGAATTGAAGATTTTTTTTTTATTTACATATTTTTTCAAATTACAATATGAGAATAAATACGAAAGGAATTAAAAAATATGTTATCTAAAAAGTGCCCCAGTTCTGTCACTATGTATGGTCCAGAGTACTCTGTTATCAAGTTTCAGTTCATTGATCTGAATTTCTATGTAACCCACTGTTGGATTAGAAGAGTTACCATGGTCTAAAGTTTTAATGTCGAGAATCAACTTACGAGGCTTACTCAGGCCAAAAAGTATTAGACAAACAGATGATGATGAAGAAGAAGAAGAAGAAAAAGGCTTAAGCCTGCTATTTTCGTAGGTGTTTTGCTCAGAAAATAGTTAATGTAGAATCTAGATTTATGAATCATGAAAATCTCCGATTTCTTCCCTGTTGTGTCTTTCTGGAAGCTACCTTCAATTGCATGCTATCCTTCATGTTTGCGACTTTTTTCCAGAGATTTTAATGATGGTGAGAACTTGGCAGATTTTGACGGATGCAGCATTGTTAAAGCGGCAAAAGTTAGAGATCGAGGAGCTACGTAGGAAACTTCAGGTAGTAAGTCTTGGGAGGCCAATTGTTGCACTTAAGACAAAGAATCTTATATAGTAGAATTCTTATTCAGGGATCACATGCTGAGGTGCTCGAGCAAGAGATTCTTAAATTAAGGAACGATTTGCTGAAGGTAGGATCTTCTTTCGAGTTTCGTCTGCTGTCTCTCAGCCATAATTTTCATGCCAAAGCGTTACATGCACCTATTTTATCCCTAGTGTTAATTATCAGTTCATATTCGACTGTTTAGTATGAACTGGAGCGTGAGAACCTTGAAACGGAATTGGAAGAGGAGAGAAAGTCACGTGATCAATGGATTAGGGAGCAACAGAAGAAAATTGAAAATCTCAGCAGTCTAGTTTCTCTGTCAGATTGTGAGAGGAACGAAAGTCAGGTACAACTCATCAAGCAATGACAATTTTCGGTTTTACTCTCATAGCAACTTCAGATTTCATCACTGATTGCTGGGTAGAGGTGTTTTCCGATTCTTTCTCTCTTTCCCTTATTGTTATAGAAGATGCTCTGATGTTCAATATTCAATATACTAATACCTGTGCATAAGTTCTCATGTGGCCAATTATTTATTCTTAAGGAAATTCTCTGAATTTTGATCTTCATAATACTAGAACCTGGTAATTAAGTTCTCACACAGCTTTAAGCCTGTAAATGGTTCGGTTTTTATTTGTCTGCTCTATTTAGGTCGTTATATTCCTCGAGTATTTAGTATGACGATTTTGCTACGCATGGAAGAACTCAAAGTTTTTCTCTATATGCTGCTTTTCTGACTTTTCTTCCTGACAACTTTTCTGGATCTTCTTGTTCTGATAACTATGTATGTTATGTTCCGGACAGGGTTCTTTGAGGCACACCTTCAAGGGAGAGTGCAATGACATTAATAGTACCTGTCAAGGAGATATTTTTAGAACCCCTTGTTTAAAGCCAGCTTCCAGAGCTTTTGTTGCTACCCGTTCAAATTATTCAACATTGCCCGATTATAGCCCTCTTCCAGATGCTTTCAGCAATGTGGCTGATGAAAATACGTGGTTGAAAATGAATAAAGGTTATGTAGTAGACCTTGATTCACTTCAAACTACTCCTGCTCGAAAAGTTCAATCATTCCCGACAAGTGACGTGACTCCTGTGAGTTTATTTTGTCTCATTTTTTTCTAAGGAGGGGTTTTTTTTTTTTTTTTTTTTAATATATATATCTTGCATTTCTGCAGTATAAGATACAATCGAGAAGAGAGTTCGCTGTCTAGAGATATTAGATTATTTTGTTCTTCTTTATCTTGTTAATTTTTTTTATTTTAAAAAAAAAAAAATTAATAAGATAAAAAAAAATAAAAGATATATGATTAAAAATAAGTGCATACAAAATTAAGATAAGACCTATTATAAAAAAAATAATGAAATTTTGTTTAAGGTGATTTGGTCATATAAATTTTTTTTGTAAAAGTCCTAATAAAAAAAATAAATTAGACAGAGAATAGTTCGATAATTAGAAATAAAACGAGACCAAAAAAATAAATAAGTAAAATTATTAAAAATAATTTAATAGTTAATAATCTATCTATTAATTTTATTTATGATAGGCTACTGTAACGTTGTTTGATCTATATAATTGATCTCACCTAATAAAAAAAAATTTAATTGTTGTAGTTGAGCTATACTTGTTGATTTCACCATTTTTGTCAGATAATATATATTTTTTAACATTATAAACCTACCTTCCCATGATTATGTAATAAGGTATTATAAAAATTGAAATTTTATGTATACACAATCTATCTTAATGTTATGTACTTTATATTGTTTCTGCATAATATGATTCATGCTTTGCTGTTAACGAACATTCATCTCGCTTGATAATGTGTGCGTGTGTGTCTATATACATGTTTTTATTTTTTTGTTGGTTGTTTTGACGGGCTTAGGTTTTCCAGGGCTGTTCAAATGAAAAGTATGAACAAGAGGTTCAAGATTTGAGGAGACAACTGGAACTTGCAAATCAGAAGATAAATGAACTTGAGGTTAGTATATAATTTACATTTCACTTTTAAGTTGACATGGATAAACTGGTTAATACTCCAGATGACCAGCTAAATTAGTTGTTTGACTTCAACACTACGAATTATAAATATAACAGAATCCTTGGTCTAATATTGAACTACTAGTTCCAATTATGAAGATAAAAATTTTACATCAGTCGTTCTACTAGAATATGCTCAATGTGGTTTCTCAACATAATAAATCCATTAGGTGGTGCTGACATAGAGATATTAGAGACATAAAGCATAATTTCCGGACAGGTGGATTTGGGGAATGCATAGATTACTATCTTGTGCTTGCTTCATACGAGAATTGGAGAGACGGAAATCTATATTGAGTTCCTCCCACGTCTTGATATTATGTACTAAAAATTCCTTTGCCTGTCCTTGAGCTTTGTTTGACCAACTGTTCTCTCTCTCTCGCGCATTGCTGTGCGTTAATGCATATACTTCTAGAGAAAGCATTCAGAGGAAAAACAATTGAACGAGCAACTTACGGCTGTGATGCCTAAACATCAACAAGAGGCACGACTGATTCGAGAAGTTCCTCAGAGGTTATCTGAATCCATGGGAAACTTCAAAAACAGCTTTGAGGAGGTTTTGTCAGTATTGCAGGTTAAACCTGGGCTCCTCGTCAGCTTCTTTATACCTTTATTTGCCCCGATCTTCTCTAGAGGCTGACAATTAGTTTTCTTCTGGGTTATAAACAGAGATTTGTATCAGAGGGCAAATTAGCGGCTGCAAAAGTGGTTCCGACATTGAGTGAAATTGGGGTGCAGCTATTTGCATCTTTGGAAGCTCATTTTGCAGCAGACATGGATAATGGAAGGTTTTCTACTGGGAATAATGCTTTAATCCACGAACAACAAAAATTGTTTCATGAGAGGCTGAAAAATATAATTACATCATTGGAATTAGCAGAAAGGGCAATCACTGAGGAGGAGGAAGAGAGGACTCGTCGGTGCCGTTGTGAACACAAGGTAGTTGTCTGGCCACAAATATCAAGATATCAATCATTTGTTATACTTGCATTCTTTGTCTTCTGTTTAGGATATTTAGTGTCATTTTCCAGAATTTTGATGATTTAAATGTGAATAATATAATAATAACTGAAGCCATGACTGGCATTTGTTGAATAGCCGAGATAGAGCAAGTATCTAAGAAATGTAGTCTTCATCCTCTTTACAAAAACGGTGAAAGTCATTGTTAACTCATTTTAGTCATTTTTGAGGAATATCAATGCTTGATCGCAGTTATAAGAGATAATCCATGTAAGTTAATGAGATCCCTCTCATGGTCCCCCTTTTAGCAAATAAGACATACCCTTTGGATTAGACAAAAGCTCATCCATATTATGGTTGATTCAGGTTTGCTCGCGACTTTTTCCTAAAACCTTAAAATGAATGGAATGAATGGCAACTCTCGGGATTTCTATTGGGTAGGAAGAAAATAAACAATCAGGGCAACCACTTGATAGGGTTAGAATTAGTATCTTGGTTGTTTCTAGCCTTCAATAGAATCAAATGCCAATGGAGATAGCAAAACATTGAACCTTGTTTTAAATGATTGTGACCAAAAGAACTATAGTTTACAGAGATCAAAATTTAGGCAGAAAGAAGCTGCATGTACTTCGAAGTTTTTAGTATGACTTCAACTATGTGTGCAGTGTGCACAGTTGCGTGCACTCAGTTTTCTGAAGAGCGTAGGTAAAATGATAGAACTGCATTCTAGATAGAAGTGAGGCCAAGAATAGTAGGTTGTTCTTGATTATCTTAAACTAATTTTTTTTTGACAAAGGGCTCTGATTTGGGAGAAATTGCCACTTCAAAGGAGACACTTTGGAATGAACTCAACTCGATCAAAGAAAGGTACCGTGGCTTAGAGGAAGAGTTTAGTGTCAATAATCGCCTTCTGGAGGTTTCAAAAAATAAATATGATAGCTTGGAAAGGGAGTTTCTGCTTTTGAAAGACGAAAGGGACTCTTTACTCCGGATGGTCTCTGAATCATCCCATAGACTTGAAATGGTTTCAAACCAACAGGAAAATGCTTTGAAAGATTTAAATACCGAAGTACTGAGAAGGAAACATCTAGAAGGAGAAGTTAAGCAGTTCACTGCGGCTTTTGCCTGCCGTCAGAGATCACTCATATCTTTCCACGGTGAATTTAAGAGCAAAGTTGAGAAATTGAGAGATCCGAGTTCAATATCGGTACCCAAATTTCGTGGGTCTCAAGACTAGATATATATTAAACCTGTAATATCTTTTGCCCTTTGTTTTCTATGTAATGTAGATTAAACTTAAAGAGTCACCAAATATTTATTTGGTTCTAGCCTAATCGATTTAATAGTTTAGCTTATTGCATTATTTTGTTAGGTCCAAGGGACATGATTTTGGTATCAATCTGTTCGGCCTCATGATTGCGTTATAAATGGGGTAGAAGACAGGTACAGCATATTGCCAAGTATACGGTGTGACAGTTTTGCCCAAGGATTTAGAACTAGAAGGCTGTGAACATCAAGAAACGTTAATGTAGCCTTGATTCTGTCTTATATGTTCTGATTCTTCTGAAAATATAAGAAGCAGATCAAACATGTTGCATCGCCGGGTGAGCCCTGTGTGTTTTTTTCTTTAATACATTATATTGAACTTTTTCTTTCATTAAATTACACTTGTTTTTTTATTTAATAAATAACTTTTTTTTATAAATTGTTAAAAATTAGTATTATATTTTTAATATGTATTGGATCATTTTTTTTAAACTTGAAAAAAAATTTTTTTTGCCTCTAATATAACGGAAATTAAATTAATTTGTGGTTTTTTATGTCATATAATTTACTACTTTGATATTCAAATAAATACAAAATACTAAAATAAGTATCAAAATAAAAAATTGCATGACTTAAACAATCACAGATTAATTTAATTTGTTTTAACTAGGCTACATCACCACTATTAGTGGTATAAAAGTATCATATGTATATATCAATGTATATTACGTATGTCAATATATTATTTTTTAAAACTAAAATATGAAAGTTAAAATTTTAGTAATTTTTTTAGCTAAAACACATAAATCACTATCCCTAGTTTTTGTGAAGTTTTTCTTTTTTGAAAGGACAGTAAGGGCAAAAATGTAATTTTGAATTTGAAGGGAAGGAATATGATATATATATATATATATATATTATT
Source organism: Gleditsia sinensis (assembly GCA_037074535.1). Taxonomy (NCBI): domain Eukaryota; kingdom Viridiplantae; phylum Streptophyta; class Magnoliopsida; order Fabales; family Fabaceae; genus Gleditsia; species Gleditsia sinensis. Next base: position 2,879,307 of record CM073472.1, read on the forward strand.
TAACACTAATTATATTGATGAAATATTAACCAAGGATTTTTTGTATCATAATTTTAAAGTTTAAATTTCAAGTTTTCTTACGGAGAAGACATAATTTAGTTGAATGTCAAAAGAGGTTAATTCATTTTATTTTTTAATTAATAATTTTTTTAATTAATGCTTTTAGTATGTAGATTTTACTTCTAATATATATATATATATATATATATATATATATATATATATATATATATATATATATATATATATATATATATATATATATATATAAACTTTCTTTAAAATAAAAAATTATGCTATAAATTAATTTAAATATTTTTTTATGAAAGAAATAAAATAAAATAAATAAAGGAGGAGTTCTTTAAATTTTCCTTTGTTGCCTCTTTTACTCTTTAATACTAATTATTTATTTCTAACTATTTTGTTTGCCTCCCCCTTTCATATTTCTTACAATATTAATCTTTTAATACTTTTTACAAATAAGTTTTTATATTGGTAATATACGATTAAAGAAAAAAATTTCAACCAATTTTTTAAGTTAATTAAATTGATATTTTGATAGCCTAAAATGCTTCACAATCATAGAGATATTCCCATGATATTTATCTCCTATTTTTATGTTGTTCTCTTGTACATGTTTTTTAAATATAAATCTCTTTTCTTTTTATGTCTTTTTTTAATATGTCTCTATTTAATAAATAAATTTTTTCGCACTTAATATCAGGTTGAGTTAAATTATATAAATATCTATTATATTATTGAGTTAATTAAATAGATATATAATCTTTTATTATCACTATATAATTTTTAATTGTATATTAAAATTTAGAAGTGACCAAAATTTAAAAAAAAACAAAATTTATTATTAGTAAGATAGAACAGCATACTAACAAATAAATGTAAAGCTGATTGACATCTAGACGACACCATAACATACCATGTTTGTAAGAGAGAAGAATCAATTTTATACTGTTTGTGGAATTGCAGTCAGACCAAAATTCTTTGGATGAAAATGATGCAACTAAGATTATGGACAAATTTTTTTAGCTGAAATATTAAGGATTTGCTCCTTCACAACCTAATCAGAGAATTTGGAAAATATGAGAATAGGAACCTACCCTGAAGGATTTTATTCGATATGATAGTGTTTCAACTTTCAACCCTTCCTTCACCCTTCCAATGATCTATTATTCTCATGTATCTCAAGGGCAAAAGAATGCGTTAAGTGAACTACATCAAATGAGAAATTACAGGGAAGCAGAAAATGCATTTGAAAAATCGGATGGACCCAACCTTTCATTACGGAAGCGAAGTTCAATGTAGATGGATCAATGTTTAGGAACGGATTAGCTTGTTGCGAGGAAGTACTCAAAAATGTAGCAGGTGGCTGGCTTATGGAGTTCGTGAGGAAGTTTGGGATTTGCAGCTTCACCAAGACTGAACTTTGGGCAATCTTAATAACTCTAAGTTTGGTGTGAGAAGGCAATTATAAAAAGATCATCATTGAAATAGATTCTATAACGGCAGTTATTTTTATCTGAAGGGATGTGAAAGGGAATACTCATCAGCATCCTTGGTCTTCTAAATCAAAAATTACCTTACTAAGAATTGAAAGATCGTGATTAAGCACAATTATAGAGAAAACAACAGAGTTACTGACTAGTTGATTAGAAAGACTATGGGCTTACATTTTTTTGACAAACTCCCGAATGGATTAGGAACCTTTTTGTTAGATGATATAAGGGGGGTACTACACCTCGAATGTACCCCCTGTAACCTAGTTGGTTCTTTTACTTGTACAATAAAAAATAAAAAAAGAGATATGAAGACAAAATAATTGAAAAAAATTGACATTAGAGGACAATGGGAAAAAGGGTAAATTTAAAGAATTTTTTTTAATTTTTTATAACGAGTATTTAATATATTTAGATTAATTTATAGTATATTTTTTATTTTAAAAAAATATTTATATATGATTTTATAATAAAAAGGTATATATTTGGAATATTAAGTAAAATAATAATATTTTAATTTTTATTTATATATATAATAAAAGTACAGTACAATAAAATATATTAAATAAGAGAATAATATATATATATATTTGAAGTATATTGCAGCGTAGTTTGATAACATTCGTGTGGAAGTTGAGAAAGTTGACGCGCCGCCCCTATGTATTTATTATTACCACAACCGACACTATCCGTCTAGGAATCTAATCAAAAAATGCTACTACCGATTTATATAATTGGAGATTTATAGTTGACAGACATTTTACTGATGTTATAAAATTAATCTAATGACAACCGTTGATTTAGTGGTGAATGTGAAATTAAATATACTGTCGCAAGTTTGTGTGCACAGAGTTTATCCATAGTTGCAAAAATTATCAATTCAGAGTGATATAGAAATTATCACTAATCAGAAATCTGCGTGAGAAAATGTGAAGGAAATAGTCCGAATTTTGTATGAGTCGTTGATGGTGCAAGGTGGATATGCTTTTTCTCTTTATGCCACAAGAATGCTTCTATTTGTTGATAAAGTGCAAAGCCGGTGAGTTAAATGAAGCATGAGAAATTAGTCTTTTGCGTAAGGTGAAGTGAGGGAACCCCACATGGACCTATTTAAGAAGTGCCCGTAATAGTTGGCACAGCAAAATCACAGATTAGACTTTGGATTGCATGCAGACAATGCATTTTGAAATCATTATTGGAGATAATATTTAATCGCATTGCCCCTAATCGCGATGTGAGTTTTAGTCAATTCAGATCCACATAATTGCGCTATTGAGATTACTTTTCCATGTTCCATTTTCTTTCCTTCTCCACCTGCAACTCACAGTCGTAAATAGTGTGGGTCTAAAATTACTTTTCCATTTTCTTTCCATCCCCACCATTGAGCAACTTTGCCTACACTATTTACGCTTCTCTATCCTCAATTATGCTACGCGGGATTAGACCCACACGGTTTAAACTTCCAAGTATTTATCTCGTTCACACACGAGAGGTACCCATGGAAAGAGCATCGCAAAAAATTAGAAATTCCGAGATTAAAATATCAGAAACCATTACTGACGACACAAAATGAAAATGGGAGGGAGAAGGAAGAAGTGACTGTGTGACGCATTTAATGACCCAAAAATCATATTTGTTCAAATTGTCTCTGTGACTCTGTCCCTATCAGCTGTATTGTTGCGGTGGGTGATCTTCACAAACAAGACAAAATTTTTTGGGACCATTCTTATTGAAGATGGATGAAGACTCTAAAGTGTACTTGGAAGTTATAAGGGACAGCCAGGCAGTGAATTCCAATAAATTTCCAAGCTCTTTGGCTTCTCTACGGTGCATCCGAATTTATTTCTCTGCACTTACCACGTCCACACTTTAACTGCGGAAGCCACATCTTCTATTCCTGCACAGCCCATATATTCGCATTTCAAACCCTTCGAATTACTTCCCTTATGGCTTCAGCGACAGCCAGGCCACAGAAAAAACTTGGAGAGTTTCTAAAGGAGCAACAAGAACCTTTCGTCCTAGAGGTTTATCTTTTAGAAAGAGGGTACTCAAAAAAGTGGAGCTCAACTCAGGATCAAGACGGAGGGAGTGGCTACAGCTATGGAGATTCAGGCAAGAGTTTGGAGAGATCAGCCAGTTCTGCCTCAAGCAAGAAGAGAAAGTCTCTGCTGCCTTTTTCCAAAGTTCTTAATGCTGTATGTAAGAAGCTTTCTTTTCCCAACGAAAGCAGAGATGAAGGTACTAGTGTCCCCGAGACTAGTGGCAGGGTTGATCAGACGGTTGTGGAAACAGATCGGTTTTCATCCGCTAGCAGCTCAACTGTGTTCAATTCATGCTCAGAGATTGATGATGAAGAGGAAACTTGGATTTCATCACATAAAGATCACCCTTCGTTATTATCACAGTCACACACTCACCCAGCTCCGAATGTACAGAGGTACGAACTCAAACTTTAAAAAGCAAAAGCTATTCATTTAAAACACATTTGATACTTAGTAGCCCTGAAAATTATTAATTAGTTTGGTTACTCTTACTAACAAAGCCAGCAGGATACTGATAATGTAAAGAACCGCCGGAGATGCATAGAAGACAGCCCTGCTTTTCTGGGCAAGATACCCGTAAGCGGAGTTCAAATATCTCAAAATAGTAAGTCTTTTTTGTACCAAAAAGGAAAAATAGTTAATCTTTTTAGCTGTTACAGACGAAGGATCAACCTTCTTCCTTTTTTCTGACGTTGTGTCAGTTTCTACGGAAGGTAAGAAAGTGAATGAGGATGTTTGGAGAATGGAGCAGAGAATACCCAGTTGCGGAGTCCTTCTACCCAAGAAAATCACAGAAGACTCGATATTTTCAGCTGCTCTCTGGGGATTGCTTATTCAGTCGGCTAATAAAGAGGGTTGTAGCATGGAGTTGCGAGAGATTCTGGGGCCAAATGTTTCTCAGATATTGAAATCTAAGAGAGCAATGCAGAAGACAAAGCAGCTCCTATTTGATTGTGTGAGAGAAATTACGGTAACCCTTCCAAGAAAAAACGACGTACATCAAGGTTACAAACAATTATGGGGGGCTGAAGAGTTGGGGAAGCTTATTTGTGACGAGACAAAAGAACGGGGTCAACAGGCTGGAGATAAGACAAACCTGACATGCTTGTTGACTTCGGATTACTTGAATTCAATCAATGAATGGAGTGGTTTCCAGTCACATATGAAGGAGATTAGCTTTGAGATCGCTGATGCAATTTTGGAATGCATCAACAACGAAATTATTTCGGAAATGACTGAAAATTTGGCACCAACTATATGACAAACTTTATTTCAGACGTAGTTGCTAGTATCCCATATCTAACCTTTCTTAATGTCTTGGTATCTTCATCAGTAGAATTTTGAAACACCGACATGCCATGTGTTCTGAATCAACCTAGAGTCGCTTTTCATAGATATTTATATTGCGACCAGAAACCAAGTTTCAAGTAAACGTTTATTGACTCAATTATCGGATTATAATTGTAGTCTTGTGAGTTACCAATATTTAATCTTACTGTTTATTCTAGTCATTAGGATGCGCCATCAAAAACAAATTAATTTGAGCAATTGTAGAAGGAAAATGTCAGCCATTGTAAACATACATAGGAAAGCTGTCAATATTCGAGAAGTCTCTCATGAGCGAGTTGCTAATCACATGATTACTTCTGAGCAAATTTCCAAAAAAAAAAATTAACCAAAATTTTGTACGCCAAAAAATAAACAAAATGTTTAATCATAATAATTATGCAGGATGAAGACATTTAAACTACTGAATGACACATACACAAGAGGCCAAGGGTGTCACCCCACTTATCTCCAAGCATTTAAAGTGAAAGCTACAAGCACGTCCATAATCTCTGTGGGGACATAATGATGACATCTCCACCCAATATAGCAGCGGTCCTCTTTTTTTTCATGTCGACTCAAAGCCCCTATTTGACGGAGAATCCCTACGCCAACACGCGACTAGCGCGACTGTGGGGACTCGGGCACCGCCTTGATTATATGTATACACCAATCAATTTAGTAGACTTAGTAAAAGGTTGGATATAAGGGCAATACAATTACACCCATGGAGGATTTCAAAAAAGAATTACACCCTTTTGAAATAGCATTGCTGAGCCATCATCCCATGTCTCCAATTATTAAAGCATTTATCTACCTATAATTTGCAAATGTCGAACATGTTAACTTTTTCTGAACAGTAAATTTAAAATTTAAATTATATAGCATTCTTGGCACAAAATGGAAGTGATAATTGATAAACTGCCTCAAAAGAACCAAAAGATTTCTTTTTACATTCCAAGATAATCCTACATTCATCATTGTGCCCCAAGAGAAATGGAGTAACAAGAAACAAAAATAATGATTTCGATCTCCAAAAGATGCAGTTGAAGTTCTTGTATCTCGCCAATACAAAAAGGTTAGTAACAAACTACCGAATCTTTCCATCTTCACCCAGCTTCCCATCCTCAAGTTCCTCATGCCCAACAGTTTTCCTGGAACCATCCCGGTGGTCCCTCGTGTCTTTTATGCCAACTTTCATTGTCGGTATCAGGTGAGTTTGCATGCCGGCATAAAGGTCCCAATTTCAATCCTCTCTACAGAGTAAAACTTATTCTTGAAAGCCAAAACTAAACGAAATAAATATCACATGCCTTTCTGGACCTTTTTGTGGTCATTGCCATGTCTTCGTGATTTCTTAGATGACTCCTCATCCTTTTCAGAATCCACAACCTCCCTGCTGCTCTGATGCCTCTTCAGATACTTCCTTTCTTTATCCTTTTCTTTTTTCTTGTCCTCTTTGTAACCACGACTGTCAGTTAAGTCTAGATTTTCGCTATCCGTTTCATCCTTCTCATGTTGTTCCTAAGACTTCTGTTTCTCCTGTTCTTTTTCCTTATCCTCTTCCTTCTCTTTTTTTTCCATCTCTTTCTCCTTCCGCTTCTCTTTCTCTTATTTGGCCTGCAAATAGTGATGTATATAAGATGTTATGACACTTGATGAAGTGTACCTTATTCAATTCCCAAGTTATGCATGAGTACATGAGCGCACAATGCCCCAATTCCCATGCGAACATTAAATGACGAAACAAGATTTTCACACCCATTGGTATGCATATCAATCCATTTATCCATTAACATCAATCTATTATTAAATAAGAAGGCAAACGAAACACAAGTTTAAAGGAAAAAAAATTCAAATTAACCATAATATTTTATTTTCAGTTTCTAATAAGTAGGAAATTGGTAGAGAAAAACCAAGGGCAACCCAAGAACACCAATAGCTTTATTCAATGACATAGGTGTCTGGTCAAACAATAATAATGATGATAAAATAATGGAACAAAAGAACTTACAACTTAATTTAAAGTTAAATTCATAAAAGCTTACATTTGGTTTGTTCTAAACATGCTTTAAAGCAAGTTGAAGATAAGGTTGTATAGGGAATGGGCTTTGTCGAGGCCAAGCTCCTTACAGAGCACTCTTGTTTGGCTTGTTTAGTGCTCTCAAACAATAGACATACTTAAGAGCTCACCAAAAAGTCAGCAGATGCAGATAATAAGACCTCAACTGAAATCAACCAAAAAAAAACTGAAAATAGAATTGTCATCTTCAAAACCCTAATTAAATATAGATTTTTTCACATCTACATTGAAAGTACAGAAAATTCAAATGCATAAAATTAATTTTGACGTATTATTTCAAAAGAGTGAACGAATAAAAATTGAGAATCACTTAGTACTATAATAATTAGAATAAATGTCTAAAATTTTTGAGAAGTTATCTTTTAAAAATTTCATATAAAAGAAGATCAGAAGGCATGTAATTTATCCTTTGTTTTAGTCTTAAAAACCATACTAACAAGTAGACAACCAAATATATTTTCTTCTCCCCGCTTGCATTCCATCTCTTTAGCTTTTTCCTTTAAGTATGTTATGTATTCATCAAAAATCTCTCTTCTGGAATTCTCATCCCCAATCGATCTGTAAGGAAGTGCAGGAACAGAAAACATCAAGAAAAATTCTCTCACCACGGACACAGACATCAAACTGAAGAATCTCTTTCTAGTTTACGCACTACTCCAGCCCCAAGTACTTGAAATAGATAATGATTAGATACCTATACTCTTCTGTCTCCTCAAAAAGTGTCTTGCAATCCTCCCATGAGTCAGCTCACTGGACGTCTTAGCTCACCTTGATCATATACAACAACTTAGTGAAGCCATCAGCTAGGCGTTGACGCTTCTTAGCTTCTTTTCCTACTCCTTAGCTCTCTCTAACAATTCTTCATATACAAGCTTCAAAAGAAAAACAAACCATTGAGTTCTGATAACGAAGAGACATAATAATACTAAATAGTTCAACTGGCTTCCATCAATCTCACAATAGGGACATCTATTAAAGCATGCATATATTGATAATGAAATGATTTCATTTTATTAAAGTTGAACGATAACACAAGGAGATCCTGTACATTAATTGATAGAAAGACAAAAAAGATTTGAATTCAAAGCTACTATGTTGGCATTACATTATTTAAATTACTTGTTATGCATGGTCAATATAGCTATATATTTTATTCTATAAATATAATGTTAATTTTAAATTGATCTATAAATTTTTTTTAGGGGGAAGTGGGGAGGGGAGGCTATGTCCAAAAAGGGAAAAATCAATGAAATCAAAGGTTAATAATTTTTCTTGTTGCTAAGATTACTCGTTACTTGAGCCAAAATGTTGCGGTTTATATTTTTGTGGCTAAAAGTTAATTAGAATTATATTATCAAAAGTTTCCCTGTGAGAAGTTCAAAGCCAAGACACCAGGACAGTAACTGACACTAAACTCCCCTTCAAGTAAATTACGCTCACGAAGTATATAGTTTTGTACTTTACAAAATATAGCAAAATGACACCCTTAAAACCAAACCAGAAATATTGCCTTCAAATTGATCTCAGATATTGAATGGGAAGCACCATCTTCCAAGACAAGCAACCTTGAAGTCCTCAGATGCTGATGTAAACACCACAGCAATCTGCTTGAATGGGGCAAGTTTGCCATCAAATATAAGCTATAGTTAATACACAAGCAAGATCTCCAGGATGCCTACCTTGCCTAGTTTAACTGCATATTTTACGCGCGTTTTATCTTCATGATACTGTCAACACAGAAGTTAAGTTAGATTTAGAAATAAACGACCACTCAAATAAATCATGACAAGACAAACTTATGATAAATGTTTCAAAAAACTAACAATATATGACAGCTTCATAACCTTCTTTTCAAGATCTTCAGCAAATAAATCTTTGGGAGCTGAACCAGATGTGTTTGATCATTGATGCAACAGCTTGATATTGAGGAAAATCCTTCACCTACAGAATAGGCAACGAAAGGTTATTTTTTTCATATCATCTGACTTTTTATCATGACAAATAAGAGATCTCACTACCTTCAAGCAATAATCTCACCAATAAGTTTTAGCAGTAAGAATTTAAGCAGCAACATGTTCTTCCAACAATTTGCGAAATGCGTCACGGTTTTTCCTTCCAGAGTCGAAATTGATCCTACATTATAACCTTATAAGATATATAACATTATAGACCGGAATGCAACCAATATTCATATTATTAGATTCCACCTTTCGTATTCTTTTTTGCTTCTCCTCTTCCTTCTCCAAGTCACAAATATAGTCCTGCCACAACAAATATCAGCACAATGATCCATTATTCATGCCCAACTATAGATAGGGCAATATACCTAAAATACAAGTAAGCAGCCTATTTTTTCAAGTCGTGAGCATCTTTCATCATGCTCTAGCCGATCTTGAACTTTCTGCCACTGACTATACACATACAAGAAAAACATAAAAGGTCTAAGAACAAATCAATCATGACAAGAGAAATGTACGCCATCATTTTCATAAATGTACCTTCACAAAATCACAGGACTCCAGAAATTTCCTGTATTCTGCTATTTTCCACCTGTGATTCTCTGCAGCATTTTCCTTCTCCTAAAAATTAACGTTCAGATATGATAACAGTAAGAAATAACATGCTTTGAAGCCTACAAGTAAAATTATTTGCAGTCACTTCAATGAAGAAAGGAAACAGATGCTCAATAATATGACAGCAAGCTTATGCAAATATATAATACTACATTTAGCTGACTAATAGATACATTAAATAATATTGGTTCTATTGCATAGGTTCTTAGGATAAACTAATAAAGTAACATATTCTCACCTTCCTTTCAAGTTCCACCATGTAGCTTTCAAATAGATCTTCCCGGTCTCTAGCTCGTTCAACAGCCTTGAACCATTCATCGTTTTCAAACATACAGCTTTGCTGATCATGGTGAAAGACTAACATGCAGAGACATGCCTCCATCTAGTGGATGATGTTAGTTCCTTGCACTCCCGAAAAGAAAATATGCATGCGAATAACATAATAGAAGCACATACTAATAAGGCTTTCATTGCGCAGTAGGTATTAGGTAGTGTTCAACATACTTCCGGCATCTTTGCAAATTCTTCTCGTTCCCTTTTCTGCCGCATACGCCTCTCTTTAGCCCTATGAAGCACGGACACTTCATTTTGGGGCGTATCGGCGTGTCGGACACTCTTCGGACACGGATACACCTCGAACACGCTTCGGACACGTGTCCCGTGTCCTAATCTTTTAAAAAAAAAATTCACCGTGTCGAACACGTTTTTGAATGTGTCCGACACGTTGGGCATTGCTGGGCATAGCAAGGCCAGCCAGAAACCCACGCCCAACGTGTCCAGACACGTTGGGCAATTGCTGAGCGTAGCCCGAGCCCCACAACCCCCGATACCCCCCCCCCCCCTTCAGCTCATTTTCGACCTTTCTCTTCTCTCTGGTTTGCTTTCCCTCTTCGACCTCCTTCTCACGTTCTCTCTGGTTTAGTCTCACGTTCCCTCTTCGACCTCCTTTTCACCTTCTCACGTTCTCCCTTCGACCTCCTTTCATCTTCTACTACCCAGCCGAGCCGAGCTTTAGTCTCCATCACGGCTTCAGTCTCCATCGCCGAGCTTCAGACTCCATCGTTGGGCTTCAGTCTCGTAGTTCGCGACCTCCATTCTCACCCAGCCGCAGGCAGCTCTCAGGTAGGTTACTTCCTCCTGCAACTCTCCACTCTCCATTATCTTGTCTCATTTGATTTTCTGATTTTACCTCTTTGCATTCGGTTTGATGGTGTGATTTCTGGTTTGATGTTTGCATTTTCTGTGTTTGCTGCTTATTTTCGTGTTTTCTGGCTTGCCTGTTTACGTTTGATCTGATGGAAGTAGCTTTATTCCATTCACTTGCTGACTTGATGGTTTTCTATTTCTGCCTATGCGTTTTTCCCCTCTTTTATTCACTTGCGGTTTGATCTGATGTATTAGCCTGGTCTGATGCGTTTTTCCCCTTGATGGTCTCATGCTTGCTTCTCCATGTTTTGTTCCACATAGTTATCTCTGTCCATGCTTGCTTCTCCATGCATTTACTGGTGGCACCAGGTGGCTTCTGAGTTCTAATTTATATATGGAATATGGATGCATGCTAGTTGCTTCTGTTTTGCGGGTTAGTGTATGATGGATGGGTTAGTGACTTAGTATTAGTGGGAAATAGTCAAATAGCAGAGTATGTGATCCATGGTTTACTTATGATTAATTTAATGGATGCTTCAATACATGATGGATGGGTTAGTGAAAAATAGCAGAGTGAGTTAGTGGAAACTGAGAAATAGCAGAGTGCAGACTAATGAATGCCAAATTGTCAATTCTTTTTTATTAATTCTCTTTTTATGTTATTTTATTTAGGATGTCTGAAAGTTTTGATATTGCAAGAGATGACTACAAACCTTTGTGGAGGTTTGTTACAAAAAGGGAAAAGAAAGTAAGGGGTGGAGGTAATGTTCATTTCACATGTAATTATTGTAGAAATGATTACAAAGGAACATATTCTAAAGTCAAGGCTCACTTGTTAAAGTTACGAGGGCTTGGCATAGGGCCATGTAATAAAGTCTCTAATAAGAATATTGTTGATATGAAGAAATTAGAAGATGATGCTTGTGCAAGAAAAATAGCATCTATGCCAAAGAAAGTTCCAATGCTACCATCTACTCATGCATAAAGGATTGATTCATCTAGTAGCAGCTATTCATTCAATTCATTTAGAGTAGGGAGTTTGGGAATTAGAAGCAAAAGAAGAAAAGTTGTAGAAGAATGTCCTCTTGAGAAAGTATACAATAACCATGAAAGAGATGAATTGACGGCCCATATTGCCAGGATGTTCTATTCAAGGGGCCTCCCATTCCATCTTGCTAGGAACCCTTATTATGTGAGTTCCTTCACCTATGCTTCCTCTCATAATTTGTCCGGTTTCATACCTCCAAGCTACAATTTGTTGCGGAATTCTTTATTACAACAAGAGAAGGCACATATTGAGAGGATATTGCAACTTGTAAAAACAACGTGGAAGGAAAAGGGTGTCACCATTGTTTGTGATGGATGGTCGGATCCACAAAGATGACCTCTTATTAATTTTATGGTGGTGACAAAAAGTGGCTCTATGTTCATAAAAACTGTTAATTGTGAAGGTGAGTATAAAGACAAAGAGTTCATAGCAAATGCCATTCTTTGTATAATTAGAGAAGTGGGAGTGGAGAATGTGGTTCAAGTTATCACTGATAATGCTCCAGTTTATAAAGCTGCAGGGGTTCTTATAGAGGTTGAGTATCCTCACATCTTTTGGACTCCTTGTGTGGTCCATACATTGAATTTAGCTTTGAAGAGCATTTGCAATGTAAAGAATAAGGAAGGTTATGAAGTTGCTTTTAATGAACTTGATTGGATAAGGGAAATAGCCAATGATGCTATGGTGATAACAAATTTTTTATCATGAATCACAATATGAAACTGGCTATCTTTAATGAGATTAGCTATATTTAATGAGTTTGTGCCTTTGAAGTTGCTTACCATTGCGGATACTAGATTTGCTTCAATTATCATTATGTTGAAGAAATTTAAACTTGTGAAGAATAGCTTGCAATTATTGGTGATTAGTGATAAATGGAATCTTTATAGGGAGGATGATGTGGGAAAAGTTCAATTTGTGAAAGATAAAATTCTCAATGATGTGTGGTGGGACAAAGTTGATTTTATTCTTACTTTCATCTTTTCAATTTATGATATGTTGAGAATGGAAGACACTGATAAGTCTAGTCTTCACAAAATATATGAAGGGTGGGATAATATGATTGAGCAAGTGAAGAAGGCAGTATTTCGCTATGAAGGCAAGTTTGATTCCGAGGAGTCTATCTTCTTTAATGTGGTGTATGATATTTTGGTGCAAAGGTGGACTAAAAGCAACACACATCTTCGTTGCCTAGCACATTCTTTGACCCCTAGGTATTCTTATTCTTATTTTTTGTTAAGTTGTGTTTTTTAACTTCATTATATTAGTGATAATAATATATTGTTTCAATTCTTTTTATAGGTATTATAGCCAATCTTGGTTGAATGAAACTCCTAATAGAGTCTCTCTACACAAATATGGAGAGATAACAAGAGAGAGAATGAAGTGCTTGAAGAGAATTTTTCAAGATCCCGATGACTTGAAAAATGTTTATGAATATGCAAAATTCTCTTCTTGTTATGAAGATTTTGCTGATTCGAATTGTATGAATCAAAGAGGGAATATGGAGCCACATTTTTTGTGGGCAATTCATGGTCATTCTACTCCACTTCTTCAAAGCCTTGTTTTGAAGCTTGTTGGACAACAATCTTCCTCCTCTTGTTGTGAGAAAAATTAGAGCACATATTCATTCATTCACTCATTTAGGAGGAACAAATTGACACCAAAACGTGCTCAAAATTTGGTATTTGTTCATAACAACCTTCGACTTTTGTTAAGGAGAAGCCCACAATATATGCAAAGTAATACCAAAATGTGGGATATTGGAAGAAATTGTTTTGATGATATGGTAGAAGATATTAGAGTTTTATCGGTTGCAAGTCTATCATTGGATAAACCGAAATTGGAAAAAGTCTTTTTCACATATAAAAGGGATGAAAATATTAGTGATGATCAAGAGATTATTGAAGAAGAGTGAATATTGATTATATTGTAACTTTATGACAATTTTTGGATATTAACTTGTATTATGAATTATAAATTTATAACTCATTTTATGCTATTGTGTGTTAAATTATATTTCGTTCTATGTTATTGTGTGTGTGTATATATATATATATAATTTTTGATTTTTTTAATTGATATGTCATCAACGTGTCGTGTCCTATATTTTTTAAAAATTTACGTATTCTATGTCCGTGTCCGTGCTTCATAGCTTCAGCCTCTAGCTTCTTCCTTTGGCCCAAGAACTAAATGAAAGATTAAATTGATTCCATGTCAGAAAGCTCAACAAAGCCATTGACACATAATTAGAAATGAGAAGCTACTAAACTACTGCACACTGAATCAGTTGACTTGACACAAACCGGAAAATCCACTGCGAGGCCATACATGCAGTACGCCATGGCAGACGTTTTTCTCACCTCATTAAAAGCTTGCTTTCGTTCACCTATTGTTTTTAGCGCACTCTATCTTCTGTCATTGATGATCTCTCTCGTTGCCTGGATAAAATTTTGAAAATAACGATTAGCATTAGTTTTTAAAACTGGACTATGCACAACATACTGAATTCTTACAGACTTATCTGCATACACCAAAGGTTCTTCTTCATTTGCTTTCAGATAAAACCCTCCTTGTGGAAACTCACCTGTGTTAGGGTTTAAGAGAGTTTGTAGGACCTGGCGCGAAACGGTGGGTGGAAAGTGAAAAGTCAAAAAGCTGAAAACTGAGGACCGCGTAGAGAAGGAATTGCGGAAGACAATTAAGTCCCTCTATTTGCGAAAATAATCATCAAAGCATTTTTGGTATTTACATACGATGCCACGAATATCGGGTGAAATTTTTACGCCTTTTAATTATTTGAAATTAAGCTTTCTTAAATTTTTGAGTTACGCTGCAATAATTTCTTTTTGTAAAATATTAACATAAATAATTTATCAAATCAAAAAATAAATTAATTTAAATGAATAAAATTAACCTTCAACGTCATTTGAATACATCATCGAAATAAAAGAATAATAATGTCGATTGATTCTCTTCAAAGACAAGCGCCTTGATTATTAAGGATGAATGTCCTCTCTTTTTTATTAACTAAGTTCATGTTGTTCAAATAATTTATGTATAATTTTTAAAATATTTATTATCAAAATTTTAATAAAATTATAATATGCGAAATAACATTTTGAATGAATCGATATATTTAAATGCATATAATGCTTGCAGTTTATTATAGAAATAAAAATGATGTAAACATGAACAAATGAACTATAATTTTATTAACAAATTTGCTTATGAAAATATATATAAGAGAAAGCCATGTGGTGTGCAGACTGAAATGTCACACAATTTCTGTTAAGTATATATTCGTTTTCTTTAAATAAATATAAAAGCAGGGTATAATTAAGGTATAGATTCGACCCAACAATAATGAGAAGACGATAAGAGCGAAAGCCTAGGAGTAAGAGGAACATGATATATAAATGAAGTTAAATCCTAAGGAGCCACAAGTGATAATTAAAATATTTGCATAAGAGAAATCTCCCAAGAAGAAAAGTAATCATCCATTAATTAATTGAACAATCTATTTTCTCATATGAAGAAAGGGTACCTGATAGAACAGCTGCTTTTTTTTTTTTTTTGGACAAAGATAGAACAGCTGCTTACAACAAAAAGGTTGCCCGGAATATAAAGATTACGTTAAAAATATCAAACTCTATGCACGTTTTGGGGGAGATGAGAAATCCTAACCAAATTATTGTCCCCAACTGTGCAGGATCGCTTACATGAAAATATAGACATGCCCTTCCGTAATATTGACTCGCCATTACTTTTGCGACTCTTGGTGCACTCTTTGTAAGCTGTTAAGAAAGGATCGGGGTCGTCTTGCATCCAACTCAGGCCCTTCTTGGAAGATGTTCTATAATAAGGAGGCTGGAAAGCGCAGGGAGGAAGTGGGATTTGGAAATCACGAACAGAATTCTTAGCACCATCTGCGGAGCACGGAGGGGGTGGGAGATTAGGCAACAACTGCTGCTCTCTTGGTGGGACACGTTGAGCACGAATTCCCTTGGAGACACCAGCCTTCTTTTCACATGAGAAGGCTACCTTTCCAGGTGAATGAGCTCTTGGGTGGCTCATGGTCTTTGAAAGGAATAGGAATTAAAACAAACGCTACAGGTAGTATATGAGTGATGAGGTGCTCAATTAGTTAATTTGATTCCACACGAGACCTTTATATATTTGTTCCACTACTTAATACGTAACGTCATCATATCCCAAGCGACAAGCGGGTAAAGGGACAATTTGAAACAAACGATAGAAAGTTAGAGACAGAATATACAAGAAGACAAGGATATGAAACAAACTTAACACGGTTGACTTGGTTCATATACCTTCTATGTTGATCCTGGCTTATTGGATCAGCTCCAAATATGGCCAGGGAAAGTGCTCAAAGAGCAACAACAATAATTAGTAAAACTTAATGTTGAATCAATTAGTTGACATTTTCACATAAGAATTCTTAAATCTTTGATCTGTGGATATAAATTTGGACCGTTTACTAGAAAAATAAGCTGTAGTGATCAATTTGATTAGCTGTTCTAGAATCAGAACATATTAAAAAGGATCATGACAGGCGAACTTAAGCTGTAGTCTAGTAATACAATATCATACATAAAATCACAATGATTCAGTACTGCAAAACTAGAAAGAAAATAATCTTACCAACATTCAACCAGAAAGCCAACGCTTTACTTGATAGAGAACAGGCTATTTGCCAAAATGCAACCCTCGTTAAGGAGGCTCAATCACGAGCTTCATGATTTATAAGGGATTAATAATCCCAAGCAAGTAGAAGTTTAATGTAAAAGAACTGCAGAAAAGAAGCCAAAATACTAACGCCAGTATCCTTGCTTTGTGCCACTTTTTTTTTTTTCTATGTTTCGTATAGTAATTTCGCACCCCATAGTAAGCCAACAATAATAGTCATCCCAAACTAAACATGACAAAAAATTTCTATTATAGCTAAGCAAGAAAAGCCTGGATATATTATAATACACTTTTTTATTTTAAGTGCCTGCACTAATGGTAATAAATAATCCTTCGTATTCAATGATGTTGAACATCATTACATCCTAGTTATTAATATATGTATATATAGGTGATGTTACATCTAATATTATTATTATTCTTTTCACCTGCGTTCGTATTGTCAAAGATGCATTATCTTATTCAAAATCGAAGTGTATACGTACGACTAGCAAAGTTCTACCATAACTTATTTAATTACGCAAGTTTCTACCGGAGAGAGATCTGATTTGATTAATTGTTAAAAAAAATTTAGATGCAGCCGATCAGGACAAAGTCCACTGGCTGAAATGCTTTTGGTCCATATTTTGGAATTGTGTCTATCTTTAATGAACACTAGATTTGACATTGATACAATATGGCTGAAAGGGGGGAATTCTCTTTTTTTTTTTTGGACAAAAAAGGGGGGAATTCATTATGGGTGAAATGTGAGCAAGGTTATTCAGGCCCAATAATCTATGATGGGCTCAAACCGAGACGAGGGTCGGAAGATTATATATAAAGCAAATTCATGGGGGCATTCATTTCCGTATGAGTCGGTCCGGGCTGGAAGGCCCATCCGAAGAAAGCGAGGGGTTTTGCGGCTAGGGTTTTTAACCGAGGCGTGTGAAGGGCAAGACCTCACCCTCACCTTTAAATATCACCCCAAGTTAGGTTTTGGGAGACGAAGCAGCGGCGTCCAATTCAGTAGGTGTTTTTCTGCAATTCTCTTGTGCCTGTTTGTGTTAATTCAAGCTTTGGCTTCTCCCTCCCTCGTCTTCTTTTCGGGGATGGTCTTGGATTCTTTATTTATTTTTATTTTTTCCAAAAAAAGTATGGTTAGTCATAGATT
Organism: Gleditsia sinensis; assembly: GCA_037074535.1. NCBI lineage: Eukaryota > Viridiplantae > Streptophyta > Magnoliopsida > Fabales > Fabaceae > Gleditsia > Gleditsia sinensis. Next base: position 2,896,896 of record CM073472.1, read on the forward strand.
TGATTCAATGATTTTACAGTATAGAAGAGAGAAAGGGTTGGTTGCGATGATTATAAAACAATTCCTCGTTCTGAATGCTATTGCCATGGCATGACAGACACGTTTACACCCATAGAATATGAGCACCGCCCAACTATTTCATTCTATTCCATTGCGTTTTAGGGCTTTTCCTCGAATATTGGTTGTCCCTCAGGCTTTAATTGTGGTTATTGTGTAGGATTCCTTTGTCATCTTAAAATTGTAAAATTAGAGGAGTTGAATCTTTGATTGGCATGGTATTTGACTATAAATGCTTTGTGCTTAACCAACTCCCGAAATTGACTGAGTGGCGTTTAAAGCCCTAATTTTACAAAAATGCTCGAGGTTGGGGTTACGCACGCCACCATATCATTTATAGTACCCAATTATTCTTGCAGTATTTTAATCTCATTCTCATCTATTTGGGCTCGCATAGAATCTGGTTTGCCCATCTACTAAGTGATGGAACCAGATTTTATGGTGATTAGGTAACAACGTATTATGAAAGGGGCACTTCTCTTTGGTTCGTTGACTCAGAAAACTCGGGGCAATTCGTGTGAAATATATGGTGAATCGATGGAATTTAACTGAGGTTTCTTCGGTGATGTAGTTGTAATTTGGATCACCGTTTGAGTGGACCTGAAACTGGTAGAGTCGTTTAGGCCTGGATTGGATCGTTGAAAAGACTAATGCTATTTGGAATCTTGTTTTCTTTGTTAAATCATAGAATTTAATCAGATGACAAAATACACAGTCAATAAAGGGAAAGTGAAAATTTTGGAAAATCTGTAAGATCATAATCTGAGAACTTTTTGCAATTTCAGTTCGCTTATTCGAAAGCGGCCGGATGTGCAGTTTAATTGTAGTTTTAGGTTTGGTATAAAATAATGAATTTTACAGTGGAATTATTTGTATTAATTTAGAAAAATTAAATTGGCATTAACAATTGAAGCTTCATAAGAAAAAAGAATTAACTTTTAAAGCTATTGTAAATGGAGTTTTCAGATAAAACTTACATATAAAAATTACTTTTCAACAAAAGCATGTGTGTGTTTAGAACGATTTTATCGAAAAACAGTTGCAATTTTTTAAGGAGAAAAAAAAGTAAAATTTTGAGTTCTCCATGAATCCCCTGTCTATTTTTTGTTTTTGGACATGGCATAGGCCATAACACAACAACCCGGCCCAAAGTTCCTCACCATTGAGACAAAAAGATCATGACACAGTACTGATCTAGCTCTACTGGCGTACACCCACGCGAAGCAGCACACTCCGGAAAAACCGATCTCATCGGATGCTGCTCAGAATTATCACACTACCTATTCTCCACCTCTGGGGCATCTTCCTGCAGTAGATTCTTCAAAATTTTTAGAGGATGATACGTATGAGCAATGATGAAGAGTGTTTGGAAATGACGAAATGCGTTGGGGATGCTTAGTTCTGGACCAAGAGGTGTATGGGTCAAATTTTTTTTTTTTTTAGATCAAAGATCTTAATGTTTATTAAATTTGAACTTATTAAAAATTTTAATAAAGTAAAATAAAATAAATATTATAGATCAATTTATACTTATAAAAGATAAAAAAAAATTTAAATTATAAGACAATATATCTTTTAATCTTTATTATTAACATCATAAAAAAATAATAAATTTTACTCAAATATAATTAATTTTAAAATCAGAGTAAAAAAATTAGAATTTTTTTTTTTAAAATAACATACTTTATAATTTTTTTTTAAATAATGACTTATGATATTAAAATTTTTTTAATTTTGAGATGTTGTAAATCTGAAATAAAATATGTAAATTTTTAAAAATTGATAAATATTAAATAATCTTTATGAAAGAAAAAAAAAATTTTAACAAATAAACAAATATTTTTAAAAGAAAAAAATAGACTTTTTTAATAAATAAAAAAACCTTTCCTACTCGAATGCGGCAATACGATAAAGGGGGAGAGAGGGAGGAAGCTACTATTAAAAACAATCTCTCCAAGCTAGGATTTTTCCTTGGCAGGGGTGTCTCGCGGCAATGGAGTGCCTTTTAAGTCGGATCTCACTCAAAAAGTATGGTTCAGAACTAACGTCACCAAGTTCGGCCTCAAATCTCCAAAAATAATGGGCCATTAGGAAATTTCCATGACTAATTCCAACGAGACAGCTAAGATGTTACTTAGTGCCTGTTTAAATTTGCGGTAGAATAGATTAAAAGCCCGTTTGTAGGGCATGTGAACTTGATTTTTGCAGAAGCTCCACTTTGGAGCTTCTGCAAAAATCACGTTTCTCATAAAATCACGTTTCCAAACGTGTAAACAAACACAGCCTTAGTCAGTCATAGATGACAGATCCGGTTATTCTACACAAGGTGGTAAGTAAAATGCCGACTTAGCCGTAACATGATAGTAGCATCTCCCCCCAATTATGGCTTTTATTTTATTTTATTTTATGTAACATCTTATAATTTTTAAATATTTTTTTTTATAAATTTTTTATTTTATATATATGTGTAGAAAATGTTTTATTATTAATGGAATAGATAAAAAAAAAATTTAAGAGAAAATATTAAAAATAAACATGATAAAAAAAGGTGAAATTCTTAGGTAAGAAAGATAAATTTTTGTGAAATAAAGGTCTTAAAATTTCAAAAAAAATAGATTAGGGTAATTTTTCCTAATTTAAGAGTAAAAGTTATTAAGTTTAGTATCTCCACCCATAAATTAAGCTTTCACCTATGGACACTTCATATAGATTTTTTTCGTCTTCACATAAATTTTTAACAAGTCAATAGGATAACCCAATGAAGAAATAAAATATAAACTTGGACTAGAATATAGAAATTGGACCGATAGCCCAAAAATCAAGAAAATGTGACCAAACCCATTATGAAAGGTAGAATTTTAACCAAAGTAAAGAAAATGGGTAAGAATGATCCCAAATCTAAGAGGAAAAATAAAATAAAATAAATTAAGTGATGATATAATAATGTAATAATAATAAAGATTAGGTTACATGGCATTAAGATAAAAATTTAGCAAGTGGTGTGATTCTACATTCATAATTTTGGCAAGTGACATGATAATACAAGGCTTTAGGATAAAAACATCTATATCCTACACTCATAATTCTAGCAAGTGATATAATAATACATGGCATTAGGACAAAACATTCCTATCCCACACAAATAATATCAACCAAATAATGGAGATTCAAGGGTTAAAAATTTGTCACTTAAAAAGGCAAATCTATCATACTTAATTAAGAGAAAAGAAAAAGGAAATGAATCCCTAAATCAAAGGGATCTTGTCCCATATCTTAAGAACATATTATCATAAATTTTAAAATACAAATCTCCTTTTTCTATGCATATCTTGACTAAGGAAGAGGAAGACAAGAACATAAGTTGTTTGTTTTTCAAAAATTCAACAAAGTGTATCCTAATTATGATAAGGTAGACCAATGATCATGAAAGGTGAATTATTTGGTGGTTTATATAAGAAAACCCACCCTTACAACATTAGAATTTCGTCCAAGTGAGAGAGAGGAAAAATAAAAGCAACGTAGAGTGAGGAAATGAGAGGAAGAAATGAAGAAAGAGAAAAGAGAAGTCTAAAGAACTAAGTGCTCCAGGTAAGTTTAACAATATTTCTTTTTGAAGAAAACTTTTAAAACTTATAATATTTATATGAAATTTTGATCTTAGAACTTTGATGATTGGTCATGGATATTGCTATATCATATTATATATCGATCTTGCATGTGATGTATGTTTGAATATTTAGGTTGATATAGATAGTTCTGCATGGGTATGGCTATGGTTGGCAGAATTTTAAGTTTTGGTGTTTTAATTTCTGCGAACCATATATAAGTAATTAAAATAAATGGTTAACATAAGAATTAAAGATATATGTGTCACGGATTTTTAGCCACTGGAATCATTCAATTTGGAGTCCATATGAGGTAGATATGGTCTGATTAGTAGTCAAAGGTCAGAAAATGGTTCATCAGGGAAGAATATGTTAGGATAGTTTCTGTATTTTAATTTTTGAGAATTATCTGTATAAAATTAAAATAAATGGTGAACATAAGAATTATAGCTATGTGTGTCACGGATTTTTAGTCACTGTAATCATTCAATTTAGAGTTCATATGAGGTAGATATGTTCCAATTAGTAAACAAATGTCAGAAAATGGTTAATCAGGGAAGAATATGTTAAGATAGTTTCTGTGTTTTAATTTTTGGAACAATTCTATAAGAAATTAAAATAAATTGTTAACATATGAATTATATATTTATGTGTCACGGATGTTTAACCACTAGAATCACTTAATTTTGAATTCGTATGTGGGAGATATAGTCAGATTAGTAAGTAAAGGTTAGAACCTACCCGAGAAGAAATAATATTGAATTTAAGGGAGTAATAACACCAAGATTTATTACTATTTTGCTGATATGATTAACATAATAGTTTTAGATAATTGTCTTAACTTTCCATAGACACAAAGATCACCTCAATCCAAGTTAAAATGAGGGATTTATGCTCTGATTAGTGAGCAAAGGTCACAGAGCACGGCCAGGCCGTATTCTAAGTGCTTCAAGCACGGGTTAGCCGTGTTCGAGGCTGTTTTTGAGTACATTTAAAGTATTTTTAAAGTATAGCCGTGTCTTGAAATATGGCTAGACCGTGTTGGAAGCTGGTTAAACCTATTTTCAACATTTTTCTACTCTAGATGAACCTATTTAACTATAGGGTAATAGTAGAAATCAAATTGGAAAAAAATGCTCTATAAATTTGTAAGAACATGTGTTAGAAATGATATAAATAAGAAGAAATTGACTAAAGGCCAAACATAAAGAAAATGAAGAGATGAAATTAATATTTAAAAAAGAAGACGAATCTTATAAATGAAAATAGTAAATGACTAGTATATGCCATAGCCATTGCCATTGTATGAACTTCTTACCATCTTAAGTGTGAAATTCTGACATGAAAATATTTTACAAAGTGATATTTAAAATGGTTATGTTCATGGCATGATTATCAATGATTTATGGTAATAGTTATATTTTGATGAACATACTTGTTATTGAAAGCATATTTTTGGCTATCATTGTGAAAAGAAAAGAAATGAGCACGGTCACATGAAAATCCGTGTAGTGCACCAGTAGGGGACGTCCTACTAACGGTTATGATCATATTAATGAGAAAAGAAAGAGAAAGTGGGCCATGCCGGACGGAACGAGAAAAGTCTGTACCGGAGAGTAGAGGATACTCACCCTGACCGGGGTAGCTTGAAATGAGAATAAGTTGATAGCCATCATATGATATTCTGAAAATAGTTAATCCTGTCATACATATCATTACTGTATGATTCTTATGTGCATAGATATAATGCATTTATATGACCAAAGATATTTTTTGTAGTTTATACAGCTGAACATGACGTGATGAACTATATTGATGATGATTTATTGTTGAACTTACTGGGATTTAATTCTTACTATATGTCCATATCATGTTCAGAAAATTAGTTATGCAGCTTTTTTTATAGCTCTGCATTTTAGTGCACATTGGATCGAGTTACTTTATGTTGAACAGATCTCAGAATCAAATAAGATGTTTGTAGTCGAGTTGGCTCAGATCCCAATAAAGGTACAACCATCCGTACCTATATTTCCGGAATTAGTCAACTAAAATAAGCAAGATATAATTATCTATGTATTTAATATGTTGTATGTATATTTTGATTAATGACGTATATGTAAACTCAATATTATATAATAATAATAATAAAAAGTTGTTACATTTTCCCTTAAGGTCTCCAACGGAGTATCTCTTAATATGGGAATTTATTGACTTATAAATAATAATAACAGTGGTAGTAGATGATGAATCGTCTCCGCTTCTCTCATCCAAGTTAAGTTTCAGACCACTTCCCTGTTAATTTATAGTATAGCAATAGAGCTTCTTTTTAAGTTTATTTGAAATGATTACATACGAATCCATATTTAGTTCCATTAAAATATCCTATCTCATTCTCCTCAAACACTTAATTTAGTTACTTATTTAAGTTATTTATCAAAACTTAAAGCATCACTTTGAAGCCAAGTGTATCTTAGATTTGGCTATTAACAACATAGAACACTATCCTTCCCATGTCCTAATCTGACGGATTGAGGACTATGCATTAGCCCAAAACAAGGTGTGCTTTTATAGAAGGTTGGACCGTAAATTCCAATCACAAGGAATAGCTATTTAAATATGCTAATAATCAATATATAGCAAAGCTGAGGAAATTTTTGTAACTGGCATAATTTATATATCTGCTTACAGTCCTATGAATTATCAAGCACTCACTAATATTCACTGATCAAATACAAACTTACTAAAATGGGCACATAAGACGTAAATTAGTTTTAAAAACGAGTCAAGAAAAACCTAAAAATCCAAATTATGGGCCAAACCAGGTAAGAGCAGAGTTTTCAAATTCCCAGATTACACCATATTAAGAGCGATTTAAAATGATACTTGAGCCAAGCACGCATAAAATTCTTTCTCCTTCCTAATTCCCAAGAGTGGATCCAAGGAGGTCATTACACAACCTCGACCCTTCGAGGGTCTTATTCTCTGCCCTTGGACTGCTCCCAGCGCTGCTATTGGAAAGCGATCCAAATGCGGTCTTCTGCAAAACCCCAGTAGGAGATGACCCTAGTGGAGGACTATTATCCCACCCATCAGTCATGAGGTTAAGAGCAGATGAGTTATTGATACAGTCGCTTGTATTGTTATTACTAAGATGAAGAACCTCCCCAAGAGGACCACCCATTGAACTCTCCCAAGCAATTGGAATCCAATTAGCCTGCCTATTACTCGATTCGTTGAGAGCACTTCCCACACCCAAACCCATTTGGATTGGATCTAGCTCCCTTGATAGTCGAAGAGGTGACAATGTGACCTTTTCATCGGCGGGAGAGGTAGTGGACGACATAAAGTCTGACGAGGTCATGGGGATAGAGATTGATAGCTGGGTCCTCTCTGATTGCATGTCAAGTTCGGGCCATGAAACACCAGAGCGATCAGACTGGTCTTTGGGCCAGTCATCAATGAAATGCCTAAGGGATTGTTGCGACTCAGTTTCTCGATCAGAGGGGTTTTGTGAAGAACCAAAGCATCTGCTACTCAACAAGGTGGAGCTTTTCTGTGAAGGGTTTAGTAGGGAGGCAGAAGTGACAAGACCAAACTCATTCCTAGAGGATTCTCCATATAGAATTTGCTCTTTATGAATCATAAAAGGGTTTTCCTTGGGTTTAAGATCAAGAGTGGGAGGCAGCATTGGAAGGGCAGAACAGTCCTGCATTCGCCCACTCGCATTCTCCTTGTTGTTCAGAAACATCCTGAAAGCAGAGTTTCAACGTTAGTAGGCGGGAGATCAGTAGTGTTCATATCATAACTAATACACAAGTACATTTATTTCCAAACAGATGAAGTATAAAACTTTGACACGAACGGAACCATCTTAGTCTAACAAGAATCTTAGCCACCTTCCACCAGTCACTATTGGCCCGGTAAAGGATGATAGAATAGATCCTTTGGTTTTTTTTTTTTTTCGTCAAAACCAAATGAAAGGATAACGAGAAGAATAATTGGGAAACAAACTAGTGAACTACCTAAGATAAAGAATTTATGGTTGAAAAGATGTCAAGTGGCCTAATTCTCACCTGTTGATGTTGGTAGCCGCACAAGTATTAGATGCAAGAGGCTGCAAATTCTTGGATTCGTGGTGTGCGAAGGTAAGGCTGTTGGACGCACCGTTGCCTGGCACCACTACCGACACGGGCGCGGAAGCATTAGGCATAAGCTTTGAAGCGGTGGCCCCGGTGACGGCATGGCCTGATTGGCCTTCCACAGGCTTTCTTGAACGATGGCGGCCTCTGTTCATGTGCCGCTCACAATACTTCTGGTCCACAACGGCATCTCTCGAGCACCGCCATTTCTTCCCATCTGTTCTCCGACACCTTCCAGGCTCAGGATCAGTGCTGTTCGAGAATCCCAGATGGAAAGCTCCCCATCCCACTGCAACAAAACCAAACATCCGTTTATAGAGCAAGATGAAAACAAAAGCTAACCCTGCCTGGGGAGGGGGCCTTGCTCTGTTTTTGGAGACTCAACACAACTTAAAGGAGGGATATATGCAAATCTTGTAAATGTAAGCTTATGCTTTTCTGTAATTGAGCCAAAGGAACTTACGTGCATTGGGCCTTAGGAGTCCGTTTGAAAAATTACTGAACCTAGCAGAATCAAGCGCTTTTCTGATAGGGATGAGCAGATGAGAAGGTATGGCCACTTTTGAAGTTATATACTTGTAGATCAAGGCCTGCTGTTCCAGCTCCATCCACTGAGACGGAGTGAATGGCCCTCTGGTCCCTGTTAAAACCCCATGCGTGCTTCCAGAGTTGTAAACTGATGATAACCCACAAGAAACAGTCAAACAGAGCAAGAAATAGAAACATAGAAATCCAAATTTAAATCAATTTCATAACGAAAGGGATATTAAAAGAAACGGTTACTTCTAAGCGTTAAAGAAAAAAAGGAGAGCGAAAAGAGGCGTGACAGAAGACAGAAGTATCATATCTGGTGTGCAACATTTAAGGGGACTACAACGATGATGGATTATTCTGCTTTGATTGAGGCAATGACAATCAATTTTGCGTGTGCAAGTGAGAGATGGAAAGGGAAAGAGAGTACCGAACCCATCAAAATTTGGAGCTTCTTTTTAGCTTCTATGAGTTATCCTGCCTTCATATGCTTTTCTCCTTTGGTACCCTCTAGTTTAACGTGCAATTTTTTTCTAAATTTCTTCTCCCTCAAACGGGGAAGACAAAGATTTTTGGAAGGATTTTTTTGTTTCACTTTTATTTTGACGAGACTCGACAAAGGCCACTCATCCATTTCCATGAAAAGACCGTCCACCGGTACTGTAGACTCAGACCGTAATGATCCGTAACAACCCATACGATGGCTCGCAAAACGGACACATTTTCGAAAACAAAACAAGCAAACTAACACAAAACTCACTACCTAAAATCAGTCCTCCTCCAAACCAGCAACCCAGAGTTCCCGTAACTCTCATGTCACAAATGAAGAGACATCACTCGTCATTTTTTTTCATAGAATAATGCATGATTATTCCCCTTCCCCCGAAATACAAGGAACCTGAACTAGGTACTGGTACTCATATATACCTGTATTTCTGCTGTAACTGGTTAATGGGTAAGAAAAGGGCAACGTTGCGGTGGGGGAGGTCTTATCCGTTAACAGAGAGTCTGATTTGGGAGAAGAGAAGCTAAGCATTTGCTGGTGGTGATGACCATCAGAAAAGAGAGTGGTATTAGATCTCAGTAAGGAGTTCCTGTGATGAAGCAGCATTGCTTTGGAGGCAGAGATGTCATCAGTCTTAAGCAGTTTGGAGCTCCCCCAGTCATCTTCAGTTGTGCCAGATCTCTCCTGCTTAAGGAATCCAGATCCGTACCATTTCTGCTTTGTCTCAGGATCTGATACTAGAGAAGCAAACCCAGTGTCTGAACCCACCAACCCCTCCAAACCCAGCGCCAAAAGATCCATATAGAAAAGCCCAACAAAAACTAGACTAGGAAGAAGCTGGGGAAATGGAGCATTTGTTCATGGGACAGCAGTGCACAAGCTCCCGTTGGGGAAGGGATGCGCATCTTAGTTTGTTTTGTTTTGGAGAAGGGGGGGTTTTGAAAACTGAATAACAGATATGCTTAAGGCCTTAAAGCTACAAGTTGAAACTGGAAACTGGACAGGCTAGTTTTGAAAGCTACAAGGATGTCTAGAGAAAAGATAAAATAATTGGGGGGAGAGAGGGAGAGAGAGAGAGGGCAGGAAATTGGGGGGGGGGGGGGGGAAGGAAAACTGGACAAAGTTTACATCTCGGACATACTAACAAAAATATCTAATTTTTTAAAACTAGAAAGGCAAAATTTCATGACAAAAGAATTTAAATTTAGTATATTATTTTTGTTTCTCCCTTTCTAACCCTTTCTGCTCTGGATCATGGTCTGCGGATGGTATGAGAGGGCATTTATGGAAACCTCTGAATTGAGAAAAAATTGGCTGCTTTTAAAAATAATTTTTTATTTTTGTTTTTAAAACACTCAAAAAATAAAAAATAACCGGATTGATAATAAATTGTTTTCAAAATAATTTTTTTATTTTACAAAATAATATTATGTTTGTCAAGTTATTTTTATAAATTATTTTAAAAAAATTGTAAAATATTATTATTATTATTTTATACAAACTTATTTTTAATTTTTTTTAAAAATAAGAATAATTATTTTTATTAATAGTAAAATTATAAATAATTTCTAAAAATTAATCTTTAATCTTTATTATAAAAAAATAATTTTTAATATTATTTTAAAAAACCCGTAAAAAAAATTTAAAAACACTTTTAAACAAATTAAATATATTTTTAAAATAATTTATTAAAAAATTATTTTTATTTAACAAAAAAATTTTAGATATATTTTTTAAAAATAAATTTTAAATATAAAAAATAAAAACAGAATTAAAACAAGCTCATTGTATCTTCAAATTTTTATATTCAATTTTTTAACCGAAGAAATCTAGGGGCAGATTGTATTTTTTGGTCTATTTATTTCTTGTTTTTAAAAATAATTTTTTATTTTTAAAATAAAAGAAATTTGTTTGTATACTTTTTATTTTAAAATTAATTTATTTTTTTAAAAATAAAATAAAGCTGTTTTTTATTTATATTTTTAAAACATTTAGAAAGCAAAAAATAACATATTTTTAAAATAATTTAATAAATAATTTTTTTATAAAATATTTTGAAAATATAATTTTTATAAATAATTATTTTAAAAAAAATAAAATAAACTCTTTATTTTTTTCCCCCTTAGACAGGGATAGAAAAAGGGGAGAGTAGTTTTTAATATGGGTTGAAAAATCCGGTAGCGGTTTTAGAGAGACCTCTCTCTCTCTCCCTCATCTTAAAGTTAAAAGGCCAAAGTAATGGTGGGCTGCACGGACAAAGATGCATCGCCACGTGACTCAGTTGCCACTTGAAAATTTCTTCCCCATCTCTGTTCTATTCCCCATCCATCTGGTTCTTTCAAAAACACAACATAATAAAATGGGTTCCCACTTCCTCCTTCCCTAACAGAAATTGCGCATATCTCCCATTATCAGTAGGGAAGAACAAGAAAACCAGAATTAGACAACCCAAGAGACGTCAAATGGTTTGCTTCGATGGTCAATGGACAGACAATATTATTGACCGATGTTACCCTCTGATTGCGAGGCATATATTTTAATTTGTTACCCTGTATTGTAATTACCCCCACTGACTTTTGAATCCAATTGATTGACCAATCTTTTTATATTACCCTAATATCAACCGTACTTAGGCCATGGTCCAGGGACACCCCACGATGGTCCTGTGCGTCCAATTTGCAGGGACACAGATTTATTTCCTTCCATTTTCGGACCCCAAAACAAGATTCGCATTCATTGAGATAGCGAAATTGGAGTGGGCTCACAAGGTGCTTGCCAAAGTTTAATAGATGCATTATAGAGAGAGGGCGATAAAGTAATTTATTTGGGTATAGTAGAATAGAAGACTTGGCGGTGTAGGGGAATGTTGTCGCTTTTGAGACAGCATTCTCATCGACACTGTTACTTTAATTTGCAAAATTAAACTGAGCGAAAATGAATAGTTGAAGAAACTGACATTAATATTTGTGTACTGCCATTGTCTCCCAGGGATGGGATTCTCCACCATATTGTCATCCCAATCAACAACATCCAGTACAATTAATCCATCTCAGCTTCCAACTGTGATACGAATATGATCATATGTTTTGGTAATTCTTTCTCGTAAATCTGACCAAATTCCTATATAAAATTCATCTTCTATTTTTTTTTTTGGTCTGTCTTAATTCTAGATTATCGAGCGGAGGACAAACAACCAGGAAGGGGAGTGAATCGGATAAAATTGGAAGGTTAACGGATAAATGGTGGAAAGAAAAAGCAGGGTGGTGCATCCACGTCAAAATTAATGCAAGGAAGACAAACCCCAGTACGGTTCATCCAGCTAGCGCCTGTGCATAGCCTCATTATTCATTCTCTTCCCATTATTTTTCTTTTTTGTTTGCCTTGCCATCAACTTCGCCAAAGCGGCCCGCAGCTGGAACCCCAAAGCTAAACTTGTGACTAGTCCGATGATTGGTATAATAATGGAACGCGCATTTGTTATTCTACTCAACCAAAAATACACAACGCTTTGGACCATCTGTGACAATTGCCAAATACCAAAATTGTTATAGAAAGGTAACAAAAAAGATAATAATATATCCCAAGATGAGCAATGATAGTGCTATTATTAATATTTGTGCCACGAAAACATAAACTTCTTCTTCGTGCTAAATTATCCGAATTCCACGTTTATCGTCTTGGGAAAAAAAATAATCATTTATCAAATAATTAGAGGAAGTTGAATTTGAGTCGCTCTGCGTTATTCAAAAAGAGCTGAAAAAATGTAACAAAGCGAAGATCACATAATCGTTATCTTATCGCCTGGAGAATTGGCATCTATCCCATCCTTGCTTTCTCCGTTTTTTTTTTTTTTTTTTTCTTTTTGAGAATTGAGAAATTTGAGCACGCTCTCTCCCCTTCTGATGTTGACGTGTCAAGAGCGGATGTGGCGGTGATGTGCTGCGGGGTCCACGGCATGGCTCTTTCTCGTTTGTGATTACTGATATCGTATGAAAAGAAGATACCTTAACATTTGTATCGTGTCTTAGAAAATATAAATAAAAAAGGGAAGACAAAATAAATGTTACGCATAGAGTGCAAATAAATAAAGGATGTTTGAACGGAAAATAAATTTTAATACTACCGCGTTTTAATAATTTTTAAGAATAACAATGTTTACTTGGATTTTAATCGACGGAGAAAGAAATATCTATATTATCGTACGGAGTCCAAACAGCGAGAAGAGACCTGGGAGAGAGCGGGGGTTGATAAAGAGGTTCGAAATGGAGCGGCAAGGTACATAGAGATAGTTCGCCTCCCCTTTGCCGACAGGTTTTGAGTTGGGCCCCACCTATCCTTTATGCTTGTCCTACTTGCGTCACCTTTCGTACCTCCTAGCGGGCCTTTTATAGCCAGCGGGCTCCCACTAACCCACTTGATATTTTTTCTCTTTTGCTTCGGGTGTCGGACTTCGACGCAATCAACCCCTGCACCTCATTTTCGCCCTTTTTATTTTTTCATTCTTTATCTCTCCTCTTCCCGCCATTTTTCTCAAAATTATTCTCCTCTAAATATTTTTTAAAAAAAATTGCATTATATGAAATATGATATAAAATAAAATTAATATTTATTAATTCAAATATAAATTTCATATATTTATTATATCTATGTCTTTTAACTTCACGTTGTAAAATTTTTTAAAAACTTCACAATATTTGGTTTCCCTCTTCACCATTATGAACTGAAAGAAGCATTTTTAGTGTTTAAAGAGTTATGATGTCTTAAGCTAGTATTGTTTTTTTTTAACATCATATTTTGAACTAGTGTATTTTTTAAAGTTTAATCTTGAAATAACTATTCTAATATAAATATTAACATTTTAAGTGTAACGCTACATTATTATTAAATATGAATTTTCAAGTCATAAATAAACTTTAAAAACATATTAAAATCTTTCTAAAATGCTATATCAACTCACGCATTGAGAAAATGAACAAAAGAAATAAAGAATTGATGTTTCGTCCTCAAATAAATATTTCTTTAAAAATATATAATCAATATTAATTTTTACGAGTATAGTGAATAATTATATTTAAATTTGCCTAAGTTTTCTTTTTTAAATGAGTTTATAAAGTTTTAAATACTTATAAATAATAGTTATTACTATATAGAAATGAAATGATGGGTGAGAGAGGGAAAGCAAGAATTTTAACGGACTTTGATTAGACAAAAGTCAAAGAATTGGAAACAGGGTAGATCTTCGTATCTTCCCCAACACGAAGTAGAGCCTAGCTACGAGCTACTCGGTTCCTTGATTACACCGCTTAGTATCAGAGTATTGAGCATATGTACTATCTAGTAGGATTTGCTAATCCTTACTTGTTCAAATGAGGCTCGCCCTCATAATTGGTTAGACAACCGATTCTTAAACCCACATCCACCACTCTTTACTCGTACTTACCAATCTTCTCCACGTCGTTGCGTACTGGCCGAGGCTTCTTCCATCTCTCCTTCTACACTCCAGTTTTCTTTTCTTTTTACTTTCTCCTTTAGACTGCCTAATCAATGGGTAGATGCTGACATTCAACCACTTTGATGCTCACGGTACATTTCCAATGGTCAAATCATGTTTGTGGCCTGTACGTGGTGCCTAGTTAATGCTAGGTCGGTTTAAATTCAAAGACTAGTCTATTTTTTTTTTGTCCACGATTTATTATCATTTAAAAATGATCTATAATTAATTACCCCCTTCAAATTTATTCAACATACTCTTAATTGGACCAAGTATCGAGCAGTTTTTCTTCGTAATCGTAACATATATAAAAGTCTTCTCTTAATGGTTGATGATCTTCTATATAACTTTTTTCATTTTTGCTTTGTTTTGTTAAAAAGGGATGGGACAGGAAAAGAGACACCGCGTTGTAGATTTGATTAAATTGAAAGGGATATGCAGTGTTATGTGCACGGAACCTAGCTAGTGAATATAGGAGTAGAAAGTAGAAACATCAAAACATGGCTACAAAATTAAACAGGACCCCCCCACCTCCCTTCCATTATTGCTATACAGAACTGTTGGCAACCAAACTGCTATATTTTGGGAAAGATTCGTAGTAAATATTTGATAACAGGAGGAAGAAACTGGTGCGGCTTACCTGACAAACTTAAGACTGGTGAACAGTCACCAACACTCACCCTATATTTGTTACTGTTTTATATTCGTCTTTTTAACAACAACAAACAAAAAGGTAGGATTCTAGAAAGCCTAACCAAACGTAATGATTTTAGAGGCATTTGAGCCTCATGAATGCTCTCACGTGACTCACTTACTTACTTGTCCTCTATTCTACTTCTTTGCTTTTGAATTAATATTAAAACGAGTGACGGAGCAAGTATAGTCCAACAGGACCACTGGCCCTCACTACTCTACCTAGTTGACCAACTCTATTTTGAATCGCGATATATATCATTGTACCTATCATCTGTCTCTGTTACTCTTAGCTCTGGAGTTTGAGGAACCAACTACTGAGTTTCCAACGCACTAAACATTCAGATATAAATAATTAATGTGTTAGTTAATTTTCTTCGCGATGCGTAGCTTAGGGACAGAGTAGTTTATTGGGTTATTTAAACGAAACTCGTTTTAAATTAATAACAAAAACAATCTACGAGTATCGATGCATGACACTAATTTTTCTGGGGTTTCCAAATACAAAAGGGGGCGTGTTGTCCCAAAGGCATGTCTTATCACCTTTTGATTTTTAGTCAAACTAAAGAAACGGCTACGACTATACCAACTCGTTCTTGGCTTGTCCTGGGAACAACCTACTCCCCAAGCTTCGGTGTAGGTCTGCGTCTTACGTTTCTTAATCCCTTTGATGTCATCCCATCTCATTTGTATTTGTTTATTTAATTATTGATAAATTATAAATGATTCAAAATCAATTGCAGAAGTTATTTAAGATTTTTTATTTTTTATTTTTAAAAATTATTTTGAAATTTTAATTAATTTTAAAATAAAAAAAATTCGTTTAATAATTTTTTTATTATTTCAAAAATAAATTTTAAAAATAAATTATTTTTAAAACAGAAAAATAAATAACAAAAATTTATTTTTATTTTTATAACACAAAAAAACAAAAAATAATATATTTTCAAAATAATTTATTAAATAATTTTTTTTATTCTATAAAATAATTTTTAAAAATAAAAACAAAATCAAACATACCTTTAATTTCTTATGATTTATTATAAAATCATTAAATATTTTTTTATTATTTTTATCTAAATTTTGAATATAAACACAATTAATAACTTTATTGTCTAAAATATATTTCACTTATATTTTGAATAATTTTATAATTTTTTGAAGAAATTATTAAAACTGAAAAAATATAAAAATTGAATTCAGTAGAATATTATAAAATTATATAAATTTTAAATTAAATAGACTGTTAAAAATAAATACTATTTATTATTTTAAAATTTATCTGATAATTTTTGTTAAAATTTAGATAAAAAAATATATATCACGTGATAATTAAATGATTAAATAAAAAACTATAAAAGAGCTTTCAATTACATTAAAAAAACTGATTTTGAATCAACTAACATTATAATAAACTATAAATATACCCTTGATTACTTTGTCTCTCTCATTCCCATCTCCGACGTTGGCTAGACTCGGTAACAATCAGAGAGCAACATGTGTGTGATATCTTAGGAATTACCATTTTTGTTCTTTTTTTATACGGAACTAATAGAGGAAAGACCATCTGGGTTCGGTTGCTTTAAAACTATTCACCGAAAGTGTATGTATCTTAGTGCTGATCGTAAAGTTATTCTTCTAATAACCATTTGTAAAGTATTATAAAATTGAACAACATGCACTTTGATGCACGTGGTTGTCACGTTCCACTGTTCTCACCCTGCAAAACTACATTTTACCATTTCACGTTATTTTCTAAATAATTTTATTTCATAAAATAAAAATAAAAAAGGAAAAAATAAAAAACACTTGTTCCTCTCCTAGCTTATGCATGTAAACATAGAACGAATCAATATTATTTGTTATTTCTTAATTAATATTATTGTTTCGTGGAATATGTAGTTGGATTTTGAGGTGCACTCATGGCATCCATTGGGACGACCAAAACCCTATGAAAGGAATTGCTTATATGGAAAATAGAGCCGCGAGTAATATATACGTGTGCTGTGGTGGAAACAATGAGATGATAAGATTGGTTATTAAAAGTGATTATTGGCAATACCTAGGCGGGTTTAATTCTTAAACTCTTAAAAGATGCCTCTCCTCTGGCCATTTTCTAGGTTCTAAATCACATTTCCCACTAATACACTTCCTACATGCTAAATTAAAATAGGGCAATCAATAAAAGATTGGTTAGATCGATAAATGATTTAATAGTGATTATTATATGGGTCATGGGGGCGCCTTACGATTATCGAATATTCGCACGCATTAGACCGACTATTATTCTAATGACCAGAGCTCTCCTGCTTTAGTTCATAGTTAATCTTGATTCTCGAGCTGCTCTACCCTAAGCATGTGAGGAAATCTTGGGATTGAGTCCGCCTCTGTTTTGGAGTTCTCTTATCTGTGTTTTGTTTTTTTTCTTTCCATCTTTGTTACTTAACATCGCTGATGCCCTTTTCATTTTTATTCTTTGGTTAAAATAGGCCGAATTATGGGCCCAATACAAATGCAATATATAACCTTATAATATCATTTTATTTCTTATATTTGATAGTTTGAATTTGAAGCTCAAAAACTTAAAAATGTATTTATTTATTATTTTTTAAAAATATTTTTAAAATTTTTAATGTCCTTACTTTATAAAACTTAACAATATAATTATTTTAATATAGTTTTAAATAAAGAACCCTATTTTGCACCAATTCATGCAAAGCGAGCGATTTATAAATTTTGGCCATGTTTTTCCTCCTCTTTGAGTAACAATGGAACATAATTGCCTCACAATTTCTATACTAAACATACATAGAGCCGGTTTGGTTTGCAGAAATAAATAATAATAAAACAAAATAAAACATTCTATTATTTATTTTGATAGAATAAAGCAGAATGCCTTATTCCATCGACTGACAGAAAATAAACTCTTTTTCATAAATAGTAAAATTTAATATTTTACTATAAATTAAGGTTAATTTTATATTTTTTTTATTAAAATAATTTAATTTAATTATTAAAAAATTAATTTTATTATATTTTGTAAAAATTAATTTATAAAGATTTCTTTTTGAAGAGAATCTATTTTTTATTAAAAAATTAATTTAATTATTTTATTTATTCTATTTTTCTATTTATTTATTAATCAAACAATAAAATATTATATTACTTAATTTTTTTTATCGGATATCAAATTAAATAATAATATTTTATTTTCTTTTTTTTTATTCAACTAAAATTTATTTTATCCAACTAATAAGCTGTTTAATTAAAATGAATTGTGAATTCAATTAGTACAATTACAACACATATTGAATTAAATTTTATAACCGTAGATATATAGATAATAACATGATTCAACTCTAATGATTTGTCGTTATAATTCATTAAATAAATTACTTGCATTGTGAACTACAGACAAAGTCATTTTGTTGTTATATTATAATATTTAATTTTTTTTTCAATATCAAATCTTCTTTCCAACAATTGAGAGGCTGTATTTTTTATTTTTTAAAAAAACTCAATTTTGGTGTATTTAATAGTTATTTTTAAAAATATTTATGATTTATACTCACCAATTGAATTAAATCACTTGGCAACACTAAATTATTAAACACGTTAACAAATATTAAATCCAACTACTTTCTACTTAATAGGATAACTATTCTATATTTTAAAAAATACGTCTCCATATTTTGAATGAAATTATTTTTACACTTAAAACATATAAAAAATACTCTTATAAAAAAAAATCTGTCATGTTTAATAAATACTGATATCATCTGTTTGATAAATTCAATTATTAATGAAAAGTAATCCTTTTTTGTTTGTTTTTGGATTAGCACTTTGGGCCTGCTCCTGCAGGATGTTGCAATGAGTCACGGGCCGAAAGGTTTCGTCGGGCCGAAGCACATAAAGCCCCCAAAAACGTACAAGGAAGCTCAGATTTGTCCAAAAAAAAAAAAGAAGAAGCTCAGATCGAGTTAGTTAGGACTTCCACAGCGACGAACATACGAATTGGGGTTTTAGGGTTTCTGATACAATTGGGGATTTAGAGATTTTGTACAGTTAGGAAGTGTGGAGATTAATTGAAGATGGATTCTGACCAAGCCAAGCTGTTTGTGGGTGGCATTTCACGGGACACCACCGAAGATATTCTGAAAGACCACTTTGCTCAGTACGGCTCTGTTTTGGGTTCTACGATTTCGGTGGACCGTGGCACCAAAAATTCTAGAGGTTTTGGCTTTGTTAGGTTCTCTGATATCTCCGAAGCTGATAAAGCCCTTCAAAACACGCATGTAATACTAGGAAGAACGGTCAGTTTCCCTTCTCTCTCTGTTTTTGTCGATCATGTCTTTGTCCATTTGGGCTCTGTTTGCTTGATGAAAGAACCAGTTAAAACTAGGGATAGAAGAGAGAAATTCAAGATTAAATGGGGTTAGAATAAAGTACTGAAATTGTTCTTAAGGCTGGAAAACTGGGTTCTTTATAATTGAATCGTTAAGTTTCAAATCTACATCTGCATTCTCCAATTTCCATTTTCCAAGAGGCAGGAAACCAAAATAAATTCTGTTTGTGGATTTCTTTTGGGGTTGTTTGATTTATGACTAGTCCTTATTGCTTGTTCAGGTAGAAGTGAAAAAAGCAATACCCAGAAGCGAACAGCAACACCAAAACCAACCACAGAGTAGAGGTACGAGTAACTGTAGTAATAATGACAGTAGCCGTGACCATGTTAGGACTAAAAAGGTTTTTGTAGGAGGCTTATCGGCTAGTTTATCGGAGGAGGAGTTTAAGAAATATTTTGAGAGGTTTGGTAGAATAACGGACGTAGTGGTGATGCAGGACAGTATAACTCACCGGCCTAGGGGGTTTGGGTTCATTACTTTTGATTCAGAGGAATCCGTTGAAAATGTCATGCTAAAAAGCTTTCATGACTTGAATGGTAGACAGGTGGAGGTCAAGAGGGCTGTGCCTAAAGAGGGGAACAATGGTTGTGATGGTGTTAATAGAATGAGATATAAGAGTGGAAGAGGAGGCCCTAAAAGTTCCCCTCACTGTAGTCCTAGGTACTTGCTCCCTGGGTTTGCACCTCTTCCCTGGTACGGTGGTGATGGGGCATATTTTTATGGATCTAACACTTCTGGTTGTTGGTTCCCTATGG
This sequence comes from Gleditsia sinensis, assembly GCA_037074535.1. Classification (NCBI taxonomy): domain Eukaryota; kingdom Viridiplantae; phylum Streptophyta; class Magnoliopsida; order Fabales; family Fabaceae; genus Gleditsia; species Gleditsia sinensis. The sequence goes on from CM073472.1 coordinate 2,917,078, forward strand.
GAGAGTATGGGTGCAATGCTTATGCAGTTCCATTTGATGCTCCTAGGAACTTCTGGTATGGCCCTATGGTAACCAGTTCTCATGCTTGCCATGTGCCTTTTGCTAATCCTTCTCCAATTCCTGCACATGTGAGTGGTAGAGTTGGACTAGTTGGAAATGAAATTAGGGGTTACAACAGCATCGCGGGATCTGCGACAAATTTCAGATTTAATCAAGTTTTCGGTACAAGTGGATTTCTACCGGCTGACGTGACCTCACCTAAGATAGAGGAGGTAAAGCAGGATGTTGAGCCTTCGAGTTGGAAAGGAAGCAATGCTGAAACATCCAGTTAACAGATTACAAAGGTCCCTGGGCCTCAATACCTGTCGGTAAATTCTTGCTGACTGTACTTACTGGGTAATGAAAGGTTGGTCTATTCTTTGATAGATGGTGTAAGAGCTAATCACTCTTCTTCTGGCCAGTTTAGATTTGTGAAGATACCTCTTTTTATGTCATAAGTATCTAGTTTAGCAATATGTCATATGTAATTCTGTAGTTTCATCAATAGAGGATTCAGGTTTCTGTAAAATAATGACATGGAAATCCTTTCTATTGTTTTTCTTGTCCATAATAGATGCTATCTTTGTCTGTTTGCAGAAGTAATGTCCGATATCACTAATGCATACCATTGCTTCGGTGGTTCTTTTGCATTCTTCCTGGTTTAAATTTAACTATTCATTGTTTGTTGGGCTTTTTACGTTGCGGATACTTATCATCGGTTGCATTGGGAATGAGGACAAAATTTATATAAATGCAATGGGTCTCAACTTTTTCTCATTGTCATTTGCGTTGCGTTGCCAAAAGCCTTTGATGTTAAGAAGACCATTCAAGTTGGATTGAATTGTCGGTTTATATATTTTATGTTAAAGAAGTTTAAATAAATTCTCTGACCTGGGATAAATTTTTCCTTTTGATGCAACATAGAAATGGATTGTCCATAAACAGATGACAATTTTGTAGTGTTATATATATATATATATATAGCCAGAAAGCTTTGATCAACTCTTTTCATCCCAGTCCAGAGTTCCTTTGGCCTAACCTTTTTAAGAAAAAAACTTATTCTTTTAATTTGTATGATTGTTTGACTTAGAAACTGCTTTTAAATATTAAAAAAAAATTCTGTTGTAAAAAAGAAAAAAAAAATTTGAAACATTTTTTTAATCAGAAGTAGACAATTAATATTCTATTGGATTGAAACACTTTTATTCGAAATTAAAGATTGTAAAATTATTTAACCTTCTCCTTATTATTAATTTAATTTTCTGCATTGGCTCTTAAAAGTTTGAAGTTCAAACATTTTAGGAACTGTAGTAAAATTTAATTTAGTTTTTTATTTTATTTTTGAATATATCTCTATTATTTTATGAATTTTTGTTTATTCTTTAAGATTAATTTTGTTAATATATCTGCAAGAATCTTAACCTCGACTTATAGGAAAAAGTTCAGTAAACTCAAGTCTTTTATGAAAGGCAGAGTTCAAAGTTGAAACAAGATCTCAAATAAAATAGCTTGGAGGAGTTGCTTGTAACAAGGATACCATCCACGTAGTCTTACACAAAGACGGCATGTTGAGAGGAATGCCTTGTGAAAAGTGAGCTATCATATTTTCTTTTGGAATGGAAGCCTAAAGTAAAACCAAATTTTCCAAACCAATGTCTAAGGGCTTGTTTGAGCCCATAGAAATCAAATGCTTATTAGGATACTGAAAATTCAAAAATTGCTCTATATATATTGATATGAAAAATCATTTTAAAATTTTTGAGAAAGTGAATGGAAATTTTTTTTTTATATTTGGTAGTAGTCATAAAATTTTATTTTTAAAAATATTTTATTTTCAAAAATAAAAAATTATAAAAGATTTTACTTTTATTTTTACTCTTTTATTCCCACCTATAAAGGTGGGAATAAAACTTTTTCATGGGAATGTTAATTTTTTTTATGTATAATAATCAAATTGTCCCCAAATTTTAATCTTAATCTCTAAATTTTAAATCTTAAAATTTTAAACTCTACCCTAACTCTTAAATCTTAAACCCTAACTCTAAATCCTGACCCCTGAACTTAAAACTCTAACCTTTAACTCCTAACTCTTAAACCTCAACTTCTAAATTATAAAACTTTAACTCCAAAATTTTAAATTCTAAATTCTAAATTCTAAACTCTACACCCTACACTCTAATTTTTAACTTTTAAATATTAAAATTTGAATCTTAACTTCTGAATTTTAAAAAAAAATTTTATAAGTATTTTTGAAAAGATAATTATATTTTTAAGAATATTTCATGTGAATCAAATACAAAAATAAAAATTTTATGATAATATAACAAATTATTCTCAAAAAAGTGAAATAAAAATCAAACATATTTTTTTAATTTTTTCATCTATCTCATTCTTAAAAATCTCATTTTCAAGAATATAATTTTTTTAAGAATAAAACATTCTAAGTACTAAACACCACCTTTATTTGCTAACCGTTTGAAAATACGTTGTTAAGTCTAATTGACGAATATTATGACACTTAGCGAAAGCAAAAATAAAATTAATTCTAATAATTGTTGACTTTATAACTAGGTTGAAAGTTTAGTGTTAACGAAACATCTTAGTTTAATGAAATCCTTTGACTTATATCCTTGCACATTGCTTAACTCTAAATATGCATCCTATAAGCGTTCCTATTTGCATCGCTGTTGGATCTAGTCAAATTTTGGTTTTAGGTTAAACCTTCTACCTTCCCCCAAGAAGCTAAAGAATTATCATACTGAACAACATCCTCATGGGAAGGTCTAGACACTGAAGGATCAAACAACCCCTACGTTTAATCTTTTTTTTTTTTACTTCGAGACGAGAGATCTCTTTCTTCCTTCGAAGCCCTCTCTTCTGAAGGCGCAAGGTTAGTCGAAGCATTTTCCATACACTCACTTTTTAATTTTTAATTCTATAATAAATTCTTATTTTAATTTAAAATAAAAAAATATGAACGTAATTTTCATAATTTTAGAAAAAAAGATGAATATGATTTATTAATCTTTTTATCACTATGTCAACAAGAATGTTAAGTTATGCGGGATTTACGTGTGCTTTTGTGTTTTGTTTTGTTAGCTACTTTTTTTCTGTTTTTTATTTTCAAATGGTTGAGGTTGACACACCAAAATTATGTTTGTTTTTGTTTTTGACCATTTAAAATCATGCGTGCTTAAACGAAGAAGTCTACACGCCGAATTTGGGGGAGGGCCAACTACGATCTACGTGAGCTTCTCACAAGGCTCTCCAGTCCAGGGAGGAACGTAATAATATTAACTATTAATTATTTTTGTTTGACACTGTCCAGCCTGACATTTGAATTTTTTATATTACAAACAATATATTTTATTTATTATTAAATTTTTAAAAAATATTATTTTGTATGTCATTTTCTTGCATCAGAAGTTATATGTAGGAATGGTCTATTAACTAGGTTGGTTAGAAAGAAACCTCGGCAGCCACCTGAGGTAGCCTTCGGTGGTTTGAGCGGGGTGGGAGTATGGGTGAGGTCGAGGGTTCCACCTCACGTAAATATACCCAAAAAAATAAAAATAAAGAAACCTCGGTAAAATTGAAACCACTAATTTTATTTTAATAAAAAGTCAGAACTACGTGTTTTTGTTACCAGGCTGCCGTTACAAAATAAAATAAGGGTTTGTTTGATTTTTTTTTAAATTATATTTAAAAATTATTATACAAAATAAAAAAAAATTGTTCGATAAATTATTTTAAAAATATATTATTTTTTAATTTTTTGTATTTTAAAAATAAAAAAAAAATAATTTTTTTTTTAAAATAATAATAATAAATAATTATTAAACAAATTTGTTTATTTTAAAAATAATTTAAAACAAAAAATAATTTTTTAAAATAAAAAACAAACACGCCTAAGTCTTTGCGTTCGTGATCGATATTTTTTATGCGGGCATTAATAAACGGTCGGTCCAAGCACAATCATCACTGGCTTATTTTCGTTGAGTTCCTTGGCTCTACTAGCACGGCCTATAATTACCCTTGGATTTAGAAGGTCCCCGTATTCGACCGTGGATACGAAGGGCAAGTGTTCGGCTCAGAATAAGAAAGAAGTCGTGGGTCTCAGTCAAAGGCCTACTAAAAGGGCAAGCGCCAAAAAAAAGCCTGAAAGTCAATCAGGCATATCATAGTGTCTTGTGAAGAGTTTTAGCGATTGAGAGAGAATGATACTGGATATGTGCAGCCTGACATTTGAATTTTTAAAAAATATTATTTTTTTATGCCATTTTCTTGCATCAAAAGTTATATGTAGGAATGGTCTATTAACTAGGTTGGTTAGAAACAAACCTCGGCAAAATTGAAACCGCTAATTTTTTTTCACAAAAAAAAAAAATGTATAATATATTATTAAAAAATAAAAATAAATCAAGAGATCTCCCAAATCGGATTTTTTTCTTAGGGATTGTGTTCGAATCTTACATCGTTTGTTGTCCAATAAAAAAATAAAAAAAATCTTGCACCGTTCATTTTGACCAAAATAATAATAATAATAATGACGCAAATCAAGGATAAAATTGTGGTTGCTCCCGAGTCCTGACGCCCGAGGTATATCGTAGTGTCTTGTGAAGAGTTTAGTGACTGAGAGAGGATGATACTGGTTAACCAAGCTCCTGGAGGGGCACTGTCTGCCAGATGTTCCCTCGCGTCCCCAGCAAAATGCGTCAATGCAAATCCGGCACTCTTCTCTAACCGTAAACCCAAATTCATCACCAGAAGAAGCTCTGTAAAGCCCTTGCAAATTATACTCGCCAAGGCCGAGGGAGGCATCGACTCAGCTTCAGCTCCTAATTCGGCTTCCTCCAGCTCCACTGCTTCTGCTCCTTTTGCCAACGACGAAACGGTCTTCGTGGGTGGAAAGGATGTTCCACTGGAAGGAGTCATCCAGTTCGAAAAACCCAGCAATTCTTCTCGTTTTCAAAAATGGGGGTAATTCAATTTTTTTGAAAGTTAAATTAAGTTTTTTGAATTCATTCATAAAAGTAAATAATTTTGCAGAAGCAGACATTCTGTTGGAATTTATGGTTTTCTGTTATTGTGTTGCAGACGTGTGGCTGTATTTGCTGGTGGGGATGTAATAGCTTTGCTTCTGTTTGCCACGATTGGAAGATTCAGTCATGGGCTATCTGTTTTCGACATTGAGACGCTGCGAACAGCGGACCCTTTCATAGCCGGTATGCTTGTTTTTAATTTGCCTAAACAAGCGAAATTTAGATAGCCGTGTTTTTCAGAAGCGAGGGAGATAAGAAAAAAGAGAACATATTAGAAAATTGAAAACCTAAATGTATTTTATTGCTGCACAGGTTGGTTTTTAGGTGCTTACTTCCTCGGAGGTTACGGGGAGGATGGCCGTGGAATGAACGGTCTGCCAAAGGGCGTCATAGCAACTGCCAAATCTTGGGCTCTCGGGATCCCTGTAAGTTGATTATATGTTATATATGATGGCTTTTACCGTTTATGTTTAGCTACTTGTATCCGTCCTCTAACAAGTTGCAGCTTGAGAAGTCGCTGTTTTGATGCTTTTATTTGCTATTTCACTGTAGCTTATCTTATGTTTTCTTGGGGAAACTTCAATTATTATAGAATAACTTTCAACTGCTAAGTTGTAAGTACCGCTTGAACGCATAGGGCTGTTTGTATCCTTAAGGCCATTGCCTTCTTTATCTGTCCACTACTACTTCCAACGCATATACGGTTCGACAAGAACATTTGCCCCAATCTTGGATACATGAGATGATGGGATACTGGGATGGGATTGCTCCATCCAAAACGTGGGGACAAAACCTGTATTATTGCACATTCCTTTTCTGTAATCTGTGACCATCCTCAAAAAGTTACCTTCTTGGCAGATCGGAATAATTATAAGGGCAGCAACATCAGGTCATTTCCCAAACTATGGTTTCATATTTGTGACTCTGGGAAGCACTGCTGTCTTACTTACCACATGTAGAGTGTTCTTGTATACTATCTTTCCGGTTAACAATAGCAAGAAGAGTGATGTCTACCGCCGCGGCAGCCCCTTTGAACTTTTTGAGGTATGTAAACTTTTTATCTTCATCAGATCTTTAAGATCTTTTTTATTCTTACTCTCCAGAGTAGGTTCTTCCTGTACAATTGCTTTCATATAAACAAGAAGCTTGTGCTCCGCCTTTACATTTTGACTGCATCCCTGAAATATGTTTTGTTTACATTGATTGAACTGCAAGATATGATCTTAATTAATAAATTAAGAGAGAAAATAAATGTGAAATTAGAGTTACGGAGATAAATTTTAAAAACACATAATTTTTGTACAAATAAAAATAAAACAGAATATGTGAAATATATTTTAAGTAAAAGATGAATTTAAAAATAAAAGTTAGAGATTATATATTAAAATAAGTTACAAGTTTTAAATATCTTAGATCTATTATATAAAATGACGGCGAATTAAAAGAGAATGTAAATCATAAAATTTAAGCGGGATGGATAAAATAGAGGAAGATTTTGAGTATCATTTGTGATAGAAAAGTGTTAAAAAAAATTTTATTGTACAGTTATAAGACCTGTTATATTGTATAGTACTGAATGTTAAGTGGTTAAAAGACATCATGAAAATAAATTCAATATTGCAAAGATGAAAATATTACGTTGAATGTGTGAACACACTATAAGAGATATGATTAAAAATGAGTACGTTAGAGAGAAAGTTAATATATCACTTTTTGTGAAGAAGATGATGGAATCTCGTTTAAGGTGGTTTGATCATATGTGGAAAGGATTTGAAAAAATTCTATTGAGAAGAGTAAGATCAGATGGAGAATAGTCTGATAGTTAAAAATAAAGAAATGTAAAAAAAAATAATAAGTGAAATTATTAAAAAAGATTTGATAGTAATAATCTACCTATTTATTTTACTTATAATAGGTTATTGTGATATCGTTTGATTCATGAAATTAACCATATTTGATGAGAAAAGACTTAGTTGTTGTTGTTATTATTGTTGATTGAACTGCAAGGTAATGACTAATGCTTGTATTATTTCTGCTTTCTTGCAGTGTTTGATCTATAAAAAAAAATGTAACTTGCTAGCTATGGAGCAGCCATTCCATCTTTGATTAGCTTATGGAATTCATGCTTGCCATTGCTAAAACTATTATTCAAAATTTCAAATACATAAGATTAAAAATTAGTAGGTTCACATAACCTACATACTTTCGTTTTACATTGACAAGAAGTTTTAAATGCTAACAGTGCAGATAAATCCCTATCTGTTGGTAGCTACTTTTAGTCCCTCATGCTGACTTGTTATTGTTGCTATGTCACAAAAACCTTTTGGAATTGAATAGCCATGTGTAAATGCAATGGGAATTCTGATACAAACTGTGTTCTCTTTTGTAGTTGCTCACATCATTAGTACGGAGGTGGTAGCAGCAAGTTGCTAGTTCAATGCACTTGTAATGTGTACATATTCAAGTAAGAAGTAAATATGTATAATATGTTTTTATCAGTTGAACTTGTTTGCTATTTATCTTATTATAAAGTACAGTAAGTCATTTTGATCATGCTCTGAATGAAGTGATCGTAGATGTTGACTGTTGATTACATTTATCTCAAGAAATAGGAAGGATAGAGAGAGGAGCTGCTGGCTTAAGCGCTTAAAACTAAAAATTTGCCTAGCACTTAGCAGGTATGGTAGATTTTATGATGCCTCAAGGGCACTGGTACTCTACCCTGTTGGCAGCTTTATTAACCATTGCTTTGAAATGGGCATTAAGCTGGATGCATTATCCAATGGCGGATAAAGCTGCCAGTTGAGCAGGGTAACAGCGTCCTTGGGATACCATGGAATTCACCCTCAAGTATAACTGAGAAAGTTCTAAGATTGACCTATAGAGTGGTGATAATGTCTTATTTCTGTCTGATTCTGTCAACAAATCTGCTGCACGTGTTGGGTGGCAAACGAAGAGGTTAATAAGTGGAGTAGTAAAGTTGTGAAACTATGCATCACCATAGTGGTCAGTGGTGCCAAATGTATCTTTGCATGTGTGGGACATTGAGAAACCAGCCAACTTTGTCTATTAGTTTAAAAACAAAGGAGAACCATGGATTTATGATGCATTCATCAGAACTGTATGTCAGATGGGTCATAGTGCACTTGAATTAATGACATCAAGGAAGCTAGTATTAGACCTGACCACTTGAGCTATCTTGTAGTCAGGGCTTGTAATTTTTGTCTGTTGATAAAGTGTTCTACAAAATCTGCCCCTTTGTACTTTTTAATGTTAAATATGGGATTCTCATTCTAATTTGATGTGGTTTTGGAGCACATTTACTATTAGAAGGTTTTTAAATTTGATAGTATTTTGCTGGGGAGCATTACGTGATCAGGGGCACGGCAACAGTTTTGGGTGGCCAATGCCTCTTCGCTGGGGCCTGCAATATTTCAGTAGTCTTAATGGTATAAATAATCTCGATTGGCTTCATTACCTAGTGGACTGGTTAGCAGAAATTACTTAGATTCCTTTAGCAGCGAGACTTGGGTTAGTGCTACCTTGGCATTAATATCATGATATGTGCATTGAGCTGAATCCCCAATTATGTCAACACGTAAAGGATGCTGGCTTCTGTAAATGATGCATATAAATTTAATACCCATGCTCCTTTTTATTCCATATTTCAGTTATAATTTTTTTTTTTGTTTTCAGGCTTTCTTATCTGGTAGAAGTGGATTCTGGAGGATCTCTAAATCTGAAAAAGGGAGTACTAGAAAAGCTCTAGCTAGTGCTTTTAGGCTGCTAATACAAGTTTGGTGTTTGTGTTTTTTTTTTGGACTGGCAGTTTGGTGTTTGTGTTCGTTTCATGTAATACCTCACTGGCCTACCAAAAAATAAAATAAACGTGAGATACCTTATAATACCGTTTCATTTCCTCTTGGGGCAAATTCTTTTGGGCCATGAGCTCGTTCTCTCTGTTGCCCTCGTACAACAGTTAAATCAGGTTATTTGTTAATGGCTAAAAAAGAGCAAAGAAAAGGTTAGTGGTTAATTGGCTAACATGTTTTTTTTTTTGGACAAATAAAATATTATTATTGATTATATGTATAAAGTTAAAAATTAAAAAGAAGGTAAATAGAATATTATTATTGATTATATGTATAAAGTTAAAAATTAAAAAGAAGGTAAAAAAAAGTAAATTAAGTTTAACAATTTAATCTTATTAGGGGTATACAAAATTGATTTAAATTTATTGAATCAAAACAAATTGATTTAAAATAGAATAAAATTGATTTTAATCAATTTAGATTAGTTTTTCAAATTTGAAAATTGACCGATTTGATGGGTTGATCGTAACTAAATTGAACAAATTAATTATATTTAATATTTATCTATTTATTTAAAATAATATTTTTTATTAAGAAAGAGATTAATTAATAGTGAATTTTTAATCTTATAAGATTCATGTAATTTTTAAATAATAAAATAATGTATTTAAATTTTTAAATATAATGTAATTTTTTTTAATTTATTAATTAATTAATTTATGTAAAATGTCTATTTAATATTTTATAAGGGAGTGTAATAGTATACTAATTGTATTTATAATATGTTAGTAATAAATTTAATAAATATTTTATTCACCAAAAAAATTATAAATATTTATTAATATTAGTATGATTGATGATAAGAACAAAAAATGATTGATAATAAAATGATGTTTTTAACATAATTTTTTTTTTGAATATAAGTATATATTAATCTTACAATTTTATATTTAAATAGGTTGTGTGCTAGTAAAAATTAATATATTTTATTTCTATCATAAAAATAAAGAATAAATTTTTTTCATATCTTTTAAATTTAGAATATGAGTAAAATTTAAAAATATAAATTTTTGTCATATTTGATAATGTAATAATATAATATATGAGATCTTATTTTGAACAACAAAATAATTTTAAAAGTTTATCATATTTATATATATGTAATGTTCAAATTCTAATTGAAATTTATATAAAATATAAAAAAAATGAAAATCATGTGATACTAGTAGATAAGAAATTTTTCATAATATGATATAATTAAATTATATAGATGTTGTTGGACAAATGTAAAAATAAAAAAATCGATAAATCAAATTAAATTAACTTGATTTTCGATTGATTTGATTTGATTTGATTCGATATTTTTAAAAGTATCACATCTTTTTTTGAAAATTAAGTTTTTTTAATTTTTTTTCTCTAAATAAATTTATAATTGTAGATTTAATATTTTAATATTTAAATATGAAAATAGAATTGTAAATCTTACTCTAAATCTATAAATTTGAACAACGAAATGTAACAATTTAAAGTTCTACTATCTCTTATAAAAGAGGAAAGCTCTTCTTTAATAAAAAAAAATTTTAAAAAAGAAAAAGGTAATAAAAAAACAGAGAGAAAAAAAAATGAGGTCCAGGTTGCTACGGCTGGGGGGAGGAAGGAAGGGGTGGCAGTTCTGTTCTTTGGAGGGGGGGGGGGGGGGGGAAAGAGAGGGTGGCTGCAGCAGCTAAAGAGAAAGAAAAGCCGCGGCTAAGAATCTAGGGGAGGGGGTGACTGCAACGAGCTATTATTCTTTTTTCTTCATGTCCTTCGTCTCATGTCCATAAATATAGATGAGCAGGCTTAGTCTTTCGTTCAATGGATGGTGTAGAAAACCTGTATGCTTGAATATGTTAGCAAGTGTCATATTATAATTAAACTAAAATAAAAAGATTGAACGATTCAATCAATTGATGAATGTCATTGATAGTTTTTTTTTTACAAGTAAAATATTATTATTTATACATCAAGATAGATACTAAGATCTGTAAATTAAAGATTAATGTAAAATAAAATTTACAGCGTCTGAAAATAAAAAATATAAATAAATTAATAATATAATTAAATATAAAAATAATTTATTTTAAATTTTAATTTATTAAATATTTTATTTCAATTTTTTAAAATATAGTTATTATAATATAAAAAAAAAAAAATTAAAAAAATAATATTGTAGATCTAATTTTTTTATTTAAATTTGTATTCAAATATTTAAATATTAATTCAACTTGTAAATATAGATAAAAGATACGTAAAATATTTAAACTCTTAATTTTTTTTTCAAATATTTTTCAATAAAAAAAATTCGAGAGAAATTTTTTTTATTGAAAAATAAATATAAGAAAATTATAAAAAAAGAAAAAAAGAAACTGCCATAGGAGCTCCGTCCCTGCGTGGCCTTTTTCTGGGTTTGCGGCGCTGAGGGAGAGAGCTCGCGGCGCTGTGTATCGTTGGTATGGACATTGGGGTTCCCAGGTGAATATCAAAGTAAGTCATTTTATTTTTAGCCCAATGTAAGCATGTAGTAAACTCCTTTGAGGGATTACGGTGTTCGTGTGAACTCAAGCACTCTTGGACTATTCTTTATGGGCCTTACTTGGATTAAATTCTACACATAGAAATGGACTTGCTAAGACCATTTTTTTTTTTGGTGAAATGCTCTTTCTAATTTTCTGTTCGGGGTTCAAGAGTCAAGATCTAATCCTTCAACCTACATTCTACCCCAAGTCCAAAAAAAGAAAAAAAACCTATATTCTACCAAAAGTTACTGTTAACTGTTAAGACTTAGAGTCTATGCCATCTCCGGCAAGAATCAAGTAGCCTTCAAAATAGAACAAGTAGATGCCATGTCCTCACTCTCGGGGGGAAAAAAAGAGTTGATGGCAATAAAAATAGCTGTTGTAGCTAATCTACATGTTTAGTGATTCTTAATTTATCAAACAATTTAATATACAAATACTTTTCCTTGTCCAGCAGTGAGATTATTAACATTTCAATGAGAAACGGTAATGAAAACCAATGCTAATTTAGACGACATATATTATTAATGGGCTATGTTAATTTTCAAATTTATCACAACAATTATAATCATCGAGAATTTAATGAAAGAGTATACTTATTATATTCTAAAACACGAGTGTTTAATTTGGTCGCATGCTAAAAAATATAATGATTTAATGTCAATTATATAAAATATTTTATTTTATAAAAATTCCTCGAGGGAGAGATAGCCATAGCTCAGAGGGTGAATTGGATAGAATAGGGTGCGGGTAGCCGTCGGGAAAAGATTGTTTGGGCTGTGCCAGCGCTGTCAAATCAGTCCACACTCCATACTCTGCAGACTATTCTTTTCAAGATTCTGTTTTTCTCTTTTTGATTCACGGTTGACCTTCATATCCACTCCCAACATCAATTTCTCTTCATTTTTCACTTCCTTTGCTGTTAATTATACTTTCATGCGATCCATAAAATCTTGTTCATATCATATTTTTGCAGTAGTTCTATTGTTTAATTTAATTAAATCCATGAATTTATCAGTTTTAGATTCGGCTATCTTATGGGCAAAGGGGTTGGCCATTGGATGGGTGTGATGTGGAGAACGGTTTGGTGTGGGGAATCAGATAGCTTTCTTTTTCACCACATTCCTGGCGTGTCAGTTAATGCTGCCTCTTAAATACCTATAGACAGTACCACAAAAAAGAAATATCTTTTCATAGTCTCGTTCCATTAATAAGCAGATAGTAACGCCGGATTTAGATTTTAAAAGGTCATGGAAGCATACATCAACTACAAACGCCACAGCAAGGTTATCATGTTTTGCTTCTTTCAACAATCCACTTTAATAATCTTTTTCACTATTTTGGAATCTTGTAGACCAGCTAGAGGGAGGTGCCTTAATCAGGATGTGGCCGGTCTCGTTGATTTCCCTTACTTAGGTTTCATTCACGTCACACTGTTTCTCTAAGTTTACTGCGACATTTGTGACAATGACTGGAATCTAGTGAGCTCCCAAACGCAGTCTCCTAGCTGTTCTGAGCTTTCCATCTATCTCCCTTCTCCTCACATAAAAGAACACTGTATTGATAAGGCAGAGAGAGAATCTGGGGTGACGGTGACAGGACATGCAAGCACAGATATTGACATTTCAGTTTTTTGCATGGAAGGGACTTAGGCGGCTTTAATGAGGAGAGAGAGTAATTAGAATGAGCTTAAGCATAGGCAGAGCACGATGGGCACAGCTATTCAGTTGAGTAGCCATAATCCACTTTCTTTTTCTGTTGGACCTACTACTCCTTCAGATTTTGTTTGGATTTTGTGATCTCACGTGATTCTCCATTACTCTTACTCTTTCCCTCATTTAATATTTCTCTCTCATTCTGCTCTTGGGACTTCCTGGTTAACTAAACTCTTGGACATTTTGATTCTATCAAGGTTCAAACCTACGTGTTGATAGTTCGTCCGAGTTTAATAAGCCCTTGTTTAAGCTTTTATAAAATCTAATCTCATATATCATCATCGTTCCCTGCTTTGTTACGTAATACTTCGTCTTTTGAATCTTTAGTAATCTTTATGTAGGTGTTGTGGTTGATCCCTGGAAATCAAAAACATATTCTTAGAAGCGAGCTGTGTGTGTGATGGCACCCTACCACCCACATAAGCGAAACAAGACAAAGTGAAATCCGTGTTAAAGTCTATCATTACAAGAGATAGAGAGGAAAGGAGGGGTGGCTCAGTGCGCCCAGTGATGATTTCTTTATAATTATCCTAAGGAACTCACACGCACAGATACACTGTAAGTATTTGTTTTCCCTCCCAAACAGGGACTACCTTTCATGAAGGTTCAAACCGAAATCATTCCCCTTAGAAAATATGTCTCCACCGATGCTACTTCCCATGCATAAGTGCGTGAAAACATTTTTGCACTATTGAAAAAATGCTTTGCACCATAGAATGCCCATTCCCAACAATAAGTTGAAGGGCCAGTTGGAAAACACGTACTATGTTGTGATTGTACAACAAATGCAATATACCGTCGGTAATTTCCAACCGGACATCAATTCCCGCGTTCAATAAAAGGTCAACAATAATAAACACTCTCAAATAAACATATAAAACAAGAAATATATGTTATTATAATACTAAAAATATTATAATTTATTCACAACTCAAAACATAAATATATTAAAACAATATTTCATTAAAATCAAAATATTCTATATATTAACCTACCACAAAGAACGAAGATAAAAAAATCTCAACGGAAAATTTATGCAATTTCTTCATAATCTGCATATTTTACCCTCTATTTTCAACTTTTTTAGACAAATTGCAAAACCGAGATAAAATAATTATGGGATTGAACGAGTTTGACAGGGTGATCAATTTGCATGTCTGGTTGGATCAAGCCTGCATATGCAGACACTCGCGCCAATGGGATAATGTGGCTAAATAATTATTAGTTTCACATTATACAGATGTTTATTAAATGTATCCATTTCAACATCAACAATTTTTTCGCAACAAAGAAAAGCAAAAAGAAACGACGGGTCACAAACGCCGGGTCCCGAACTCTTATATTAAAATGATGAAGCAGAATCAAGTGAAGTTGCAAGGCCATATTTGAGACAGTTCATAGCTGTACCTGTGCTTATTGAATCACCTCCCATTTGAGTTATCAAATACTATATATTGGTAAATTTTTCTACAATACAAAATTACCCTCGTGAAACGGATAGACTACAACATCCACATATAGTTTTTTATTGGCCATTTAAAACTAAAATAAGATAAAGATAATGATTAAAAAAAAATTGTGCGCATAAAGTCTGTTTTTGGGACCCCTTTGCTTCATCCTTCCGGGATATTTCATGCTAATTAGTGACCCACTTCTTCCCTTTTTTGTCTGGAAACAGGTGTTGACTACTCACTCCGACACCATAGAAAAAGCAAACTAGTTCCTGTTGTTATACATATCACGCCCTTTAGGGAGCGTGACAAAGCTTTATTTTCTTCATAAATATCGGTGTATGATGGCGTGAATATTAAACCAACAAATCTTCCTCATATGTAATAACAAGTATGGCTAAAATAATATCGATGTCAACTATACAAAGGTAATAAAAGTCGTGACAAAGACCCGACTGATATTTGTCTCGTCAAATCGAAAGGTTGTGATGTATAACAGTAACGGTTTGAATATTCTTATTTTTACATTTCAAAATAATAATAAAGTGTATTTAATAATCAATGCCGTAAAATAAACAGATAAAATTTAAAAAGAAGAAGAGAGAACTAGGGTACGACCCAATTCCAACTTTGGCGCAGGTTTATGAATTGAAATATTTTAGTAATTTTCACCGAAAAGGGAAAATATATTTAGTAATAAATTTCGAATTGAGGAGTAAACTTAATAAAAAGTATGGAGGGTTAGGTGCACGCGTTTTGGCAGCGCTGACGCTTAACTGCTGCCTGAGTAGTAAAATCGTATTTTAGAATGACGAACAAATAATATATTGGACACTCAGGAATGAGGAGTAATGTTTATTTTCTTTGAAATTTGAAGCACAAAAAGAGAAAGATAAAATTAACCCGAACTAGGCAATACCGAATCGCACTTTGCAAAACAATTTTCGCTGATTTGCAAACCAAAAGAAAAGAAAGTTTCCTCCATAATTTAAACAATTGTGTTATTTTACTTAGATGCTAGCTGTTGCAAATTTGGCAGTCACAACTCGTTTCTTGACCGTAAAAACACCGAAGAAGAAGATCAAAAGCTCATACTCCGCAGAGGTCAGATTGGATGACCCACACAAGAAATCTCTCTCCAGATTGATGGAGGACGATGGGTTCTTAGTTGTTACCCATTCACGGTGCCCCTCAACTGTAACACTAATTTTTTTTTTTTGGAGAAATAAAAGGCATGAACTAAATTTGGAGCAGTATCCAAGTTGGGGGACTGAAAAGGAATTAATATTTATAAATAGATGGGTTTTAAGAGTTTGCAGAGTGGTTCAGAACGGATGTACTGTATGAAGTGACTGGAGGGGCAGATATATGTCCTGCCCGTCAAATCTATCTCAGCCCCTGCGACCTTGTCACTGTAAAAATTCAAGCAAACTAGTTTTTGGCTAACTGTGTTTCTTACACCACCAGGCCAGTGGATTCATGCCCACTAGATTCAGCTAACCCCAGAGGAGCAGCGCAATAAACCTTTTTTAAGTCTCAATACAAAATTTTGGGTCTGGAAACATTAGCATTTAGAAGCACTTGTGGACCGGAGGTTTTTGGTTTTGGAGTTACGTTGATTCTGGGTTTATGGTAGGGTTTTAGGAAAAGTTAAGTGGGGGACGGAGATAAAGGGGGAACCCAAATTAAAAAAAAAAAACGAAAAAGCAAAAGTCGTGGTCTTTCTCATATACACAGATCCCTATGGAATGAAGTGGGTGCGTTGCTCGCTGGTAATTCATTCTTTTTGCTTAAGTTTAAAGAGATCAGTTTTGTTGTCTTCGGGGGGAGAGATAAGAGAGACAGATTATGTGAAGAGCGCATA
The DNA here is from genome assembly GCA_037074535.1 of Gleditsia sinensis. Taxonomy (NCBI): domain Eukaryota; kingdom Viridiplantae; phylum Streptophyta; class Magnoliopsida; order Fabales; family Fabaceae; genus Gleditsia; species Gleditsia sinensis. The sequence continues at coordinate 2,933,556 of CM073472.1, forward strand.
GAACGAAGAGTTTGGTTCGTTGAGAAATTTGCTGTAGCTAGACAACAAAAACCAAGTCTTCATATGCAGGAGGCAAGAGATCTTTGACATGATTAGTTTATTTGCTGCCCAATGATTGACTTGCCTTGCTGCGAGAACGAGAGATACTAGTAACAAGATCAAACCTTTAAGAACAAGAAAAAAGGCGGAAAGAGAGAGAGATAGAGTGAAGGGAAGAAGATGAAGTCCATGAATGATAGTAACAACGATGGGAATCACAATCATAACTGGTTGGGGTTCTCTCTCTCACCCCACATGAAAATGGAGGCTACTTCTGTCCCTCCTCTTCATCATCACGATCATCATCAGTATCATCATCAAGCCCAAGCTTCTGCTGCTGTCTCCACCGCTGTTCCAACAACCTTCTGTTTGTCTCCTTCTCACCTTAACACATATGGTATATGTTATGCTGATGGGGAAAACGCTGCCTTTCATTCTTCTCCCTTGTCTGTCATGCCACTGAGGTCTGATGGCTCACTTTGTATAATGGAAGCTCTCACTAGATCACAAACGCAAGGTAGGCTTGCTTTATTATATTTTCTTCCCAATCAGCTCTGTGCGTCCAAAAGTTGTCTTTTTTTTTTTTTAATGGCCTTTTAATCATGAACTTGTGGCCTTCTTTTTTAAGTGTTGGTGCCGAGTTCGTCTCCGAAACTGGAGGACTTTCTAGGTGGTGCAACTATGGGGACTCACGATTATGGAGTTAACGAAAGAGAGGCAATGGCTCTCAGCCTAGACAGCCTATACTACAGCCAAAATGCAGAGCCTCAAACCCACAGAGACCTTTCTCTGGACTTTCTTTCAGAACCATTCAGGCAACAAGGGAACATGTCTATCCAATCCCATCCTTACTATGCTGGAATTGCTTGCCATGGTATTTATCAAGCCCCATTGGAGGAAGAAGCCAAGGACAATCACGTCTCCGTTTGTGACGACCGAATTCCTCAAATGGCCGAGGAAGGCACGTCTTGCTTGAGAAACTGGGTGACCCACAGGGAGTATTCTACTCAACCGGCTCCACTGCAGAAAAAGAACGGGGGCATGGGGGATGATCGTGGAGCCTCTGGGTCCGTTGGCAAAGCAGGCTGTGGAGATTTACAGTCTTTAAGCTTATCAGTGAGTCCTGGCTCTCAGTCTAGCTGTGTGACCGCTCCACGGCAGATCTCCCCCTCTGGAACGGACTTGGTGACCAGGGAAGCCAAGAAGAGAGGGCCTGGGAAGTTGGGCCCGAAGCAGCCTGTGCATAGGAAATCCATCGACACATTTGGCCAGAGAACGTCGCAGTATAGAGGCGTCACAAGGTTAGTTCGTGCCACCCTCATCATTGTTAAACCATTCTTTATTTCTTTTCTTCCATTATTGTTCCTCTGTTTCTTTCAACTCTGTAAAGGATTAAAGGGTCGTTTGCTTTTCTCAAGTCCGGTAATAACCTTTTCGGTTCTCCATCAGGCACAGATGGACTGGCAGATATGAAGCGCATTTGTGGGATAACAGCTGCAAGAAGGAAGGGCAAACCAGGAAAGGAAGACAAGGTTAGTGAGACGAAACACAAGTCATTGACATCACTTTGTTTGGAAGCAATTTTTGGTCGGTTCGAGTTGGATTTTATCTTACTTGTGTTGTGCTCCTAACTCTCATGTGTCATGTTTGCGTTTGTGGATGACGATCAATCGAATGTTGCATGTTGCAGTTTATTTGGGTAAGTCTTTTGCTGCGGACTCTGTAATTTCAGCATTCTTGCTATTGCTATTTTCTAAGTGTTGGATTTCACTTTTGAACCTTAGGGGGCTACGATATGGAAGAGAAAGCTGCAAGAGCCTATGATCTTGCGGCCCTCAAGTACTGGGGACCCTCTACCCATATTAACTTTCCGGTATATATTTCAGCTCCTTGGGATATTTGACTCTCGATAATTCTTGTAGCAGTTACTTGCTTGGAATCAGGAATCTCATTGTCTGTTTTTCGTTTGGCAGTTAGAAAATTACCAGGCAGAACTTGAAGAAATGAAGAACATGAGCAGGCAAGAATACGTTGCCCACTTGAGAAGGTACAGATACTGATTAATTGGTTACTATGTTGACAAAGGATCGATTTTTTTGTTTATGATGATGAACAAGTTTCTGTTTTGCTTAACAGAAAAAGCAGTGGATTTTCAAGGGGGGCTTCAATGTACAGAGGAGTGACGAGGTTTGTTTGGTTCCCAGCGATTGAGAATAACTTGGTTGATTAGTGCTAACTTCACTTTTTGTTATTATGCAGGCACCACCAACATGGAAGATGGCAAGCAAGGATAGGTAGGGTGGCAGGAAACAAGGACCTTTATCTTGGAACATTCAGTAAGTCCTTCCAAATTCTCAATTCTTCCAACGGCGTTATTAATTCTGTCACAACAATATAGTAGGGAAGCAGTAACGGTAATGCGTTAAGCGCCAGCGTCGTTTAAACTTTAAAGTAGTTTCACAGGACTTATTTTAGATTATCGTGTCTGCTTCAATGCCTCTTTTGCCAGACACAAGTGACTAGTAATGCTTTTATAAGGCTGACTACTTTGAGAGTTGAGATTTAACAAGTTACCTTTCTAAGGCTGGTTTCTCAGATACGATGACAAAGAAATATAAAAAGGGGTTGCTCAACAAGAGTGGCCTAATGAAAGTGAAAACTTTTGAAGATGCTGAATTTTGTGGTTGAATTAAACACAGGTACTCAGGAGGAAGCAGCTGAAGCATATGACATTGCTGCAATCAAATTTCGTGGGGTAAATGCAGTCACTAACTTCGACATATCTAGATACGATGTTGAAAGGATCATGGCCAGCAACACTCTGCTGGCTGGGGAGCTAGCTCGACGAAACAAGGATAGCGAGCCGAGAACCGAGGCCACGGTGTATAATGCATCAAACCAGAGCAATGGGGAAGCAGTTGAAGCTGAAAGGAACGATGGCAGTGGTTCAGAGTGGAAGATGATGTTGTATCATGAATCTCCTCAGCAACAGTCAAATAGCTGTGTCCAGAAAACCGTCAACTGTGGAAATTATAGAAATTCTGCTATCTCTATGGCCCTCCAAGATCTCATAGGGATTGATTCAGTAGGTTCTGGCCAAGCCATTCTGGACGACACTGCCAAGATAGGGACGCATTTTTCAAACCCATCCTCGCTGGTGACCAGTTTAAGCAGCTCGAGGGAAGGCAGCCCTGATAAAACTGGTCCCACATTGCTCTTTCCAAAACCCCAAATGGCATCAAAGATAGGTAGCCCCATAGCTGGTGGCGTGAGTTCTTGGTTTCCCTCAGCAGCAGCAGCTCAATTGAGGCCAGCTGCTGCTATTTCCATGTCTCACTTGCCAGTTTTTGCTGCTTGGAATGATACCTGAAGGAGGAGGCCCCCCTTTCGTTTGTCATGTGTTCAAGTTTTGCATGTAAAAGGGGGGGGTGGGAAGAAAGAAACATTTAGCATGTGCTTTGGAAAGTCGTTAGTGGAGGAATTTGGGGGATTAACGACAGATGGGTGGGGACCAGTTATCTGTGATCTGTCTGTAACCGGGGGCCTTTGGCTTTATATTGGAATGGAGAGGGAAAGGTTTAATTAAGAAGTGGACTAATGATGAAATTCTGTGAAATGATGTTGCCAATATAGAAGTGGCTCTTGCATTATTGAATTTGCTTTATTGAAGTTGCACCATTAGTTGTTCCAGCCAAGTACGATACCAGCTCAATGTTTCCTCAATAATGCAAAAAGGCTTCTCGGTTGACCACGCCCTATCGTTTTGTTGCCAATACTTGGTCCTCAATCTGCATAACACTATCATTGCATAAACCTTTCTTTTCGAGCTTTATTCCGAGGCAACAAAGTGAACGAACGCTGCATCCCTCGTTATTTATTTATTTTAAAAGAAAGAGGCGAGGGGGGTTCGGGTTTGCAGAGATTCTTGCATGAAAGTTTTCTGGTTGGCTTAATTTTGTCATAATTAGGTGGGAACGCCTCTAAAATTATCATAGAAAAGCCGTTACGTGGTTAAAGATTTGTAAAACTTTTTCTCAAATAGAGTTGCCGTAATCCAAAGAGATATTGGGACGTTAAAAGTGAATTCATGTCCTGGTGTGGACGCTTTAGATCATTAAGACAACTACAGTGGGTGCTGTTAGGGAGTGCTTTCCCACGTGGGTGTCCCTCGTGTGTCCAAACTTGAGTCTCGAGCATTATTATTAAATAGGACGACAACGAGGAATCAATGCCGGGAAAGCTGGAAATAGTGTTCCAGAATGAAGTTGGGAAGCGCTGTTTATCTGCATGCTCTCTAATATTTGCATCACATAATCTGAATTTATTTTACTTTTAATTACAACAACGTCTTAGTAAATAATAATGTAGCAGCAGGAGAAGAAAAGGACAGGTGGTCTGTGGCGAATGATCTACGATGGTTAGGTGGATGAGTGATCAGCATAAGGAATCCAGCTGCCACCTCTGCTTCATGTATTTTTTTTTTCTCTTTTTCAATTAATTAGCTTGTTCTGTTCACCAATTGTTCCTCCCATTCTGTTTGGCGATTTCAAAAAGCTACTCCTCCTAAATGCAATTGAAGGGATTAGGTACAAATGCTGAATGCTACTCATATATACCACTAAGGAATTAAATAATGGTGGTAGGGTCATAAGAGCAATAATGACGACAATTTAATGACCTCTTGGATCAAAGTAAAGGGTTTATACAGTTATACTTGTATCAGATTGGTAGTTGTACCTAGTGCGTATACCAGGACCACCATTAATGAAAAGGATATGCATCACAGCCTTTATGCAATTACGGGTCCTCATCAAGTCAGATGCAATACTTACACTTAATAATGTAATTTGTTTTTTTGAAAAAAATGGAAGAATAATATTAGTTTGCATAATATATTTACTTTATTTTTACAATTGATATGTGATTATATTTGAATTAGTTGCCTCGCATGGAAAACCAAAAAAGAAAAAACAACTTAAATAGTATCGGTTGAGCTTAGCCACATTTTTTTTTTTTTTTTGGGGTGAGTTGTAAAAGAAAAGGATTGTCTAATTAGTATTGCGGTTAAAAGGAAAAACACAGGCCTAAGTTGAGGCTTCCTTTGAATTTTCAACTCGGATAATGAAATTCAAAGTATTGCTTTAAAGTACAAAGCTTTCTTTTGGCGAACGGCGGGAAATGAAGCATATTCTTAGGCCAACACGAGGAAAAAGAACAGGTTTGTATTATCTCCCAATAATGAACTAGATTTTTGGGTTGAATAAATTGTGGTGTAGAAATTTAGCTTAGTCTTTCATGAAAACGGTGCAATTTATTTGGACTAGGGAAAGAAAGCATGGTTGGTTTGGACAAGGCTAGGGAAAAAACAGGCATATGTAAAAGCGAAACACAACAAGAAGCAGATTGCATGACAAACAAAAGGTTGAACTATAATAAGATGGATGGTCAAAAAGGTAGCAAGTCTCGTGGAAAAGATGGGAAAGTAAAAGAGATAGCTCACTCTAAAGAAAAGTGAGATCCACTTGTATGGTTTTTCTATCTATCTTTGGAGATTAGTCAACAAATATGATTACAAATCTTATTGTGGACAGCTTAAGCAAACAAACAGAAACGCAAAAGTTGGCGTAGGACAGCTTTGGAAAAGCAGGTTGCGCATGAGCTGGATGTTTTATGAGGAGTTGAAAATTTGGTGAAGAAAATTTCAGAATTACGTACGTACATGCTTAATGCATTGAAGACATTGAAAGGACTTGACGTTAGGATAACAAATTAAAGAACGTGAATGTGGGGGTTGAATTCAAAATGCACATAATTAAACCCCATAAACAAAATTTAATTAATTGGCTTATTATGGAAGTTTCATTTGGAGATGCATATTTGGTCAAAAGCAGCGTCCCACAAGTGCTCTCTAAGCCACAGCGTTTGCATGATTGAAGGTAGCAATAGCTCTGTGTGACACCGTGGGAATGAAGGGCCTTCGTTAGGTGCATTCTTGGATTTCATGTGACTGCTTTGTAGCCCCACAGTTGAATGCTACAATATTGCCCGAGTTTCCAAGTTGATAGTCCCTCTGTTTTTTTTTTGTTAGGGTTGGATATTGGGGAGAAGGTCCCCACAAATACAAAATATAATTGTTACAGGGGTGCATGCATTGTAACAGAGATGGTCCCAGAAATAGGTTGGATCCTTATCTTGTAATGCAACTTGAATAAAACTTACGGGGGAATGCTCCAAAATCAGGTGTGGTGTGGTAGTGGTATGCATGGTTCAATAATAGGGAGTATAGAGGGGGGACCAAAGAAACCTTGTAGTAGATGTGTGGTGCTGTAGTCGAAAGGGAAAGAATAATGGATGTGAGTGTGTGTCCCCTATAGGCGAGCCATGTTTCGTCCAAGGAGACTTCCTCTAATGCAATTAATCACCGCAATTTGGTCCCCTCCTTCTCAGGTGGGATCTCTGCAAATGACAACACTAAAGTTAGAGTCTATGTAATGTGATTCTGGGAACACCCCCGTTTCCTCTCTACTCTCTTCCTTCATCCCAATTTATGTTCACAATAATCATTACAAGACGGAGAATTTTTGTGTGTATCCTATTTGTTTTACGAATTGCACATGTTACGTTAGCCCCAGATGGTTCTCCCTCTTTAAATCAAATAGAGATGGTACGTCGCAAAGGACAAAGGGTTGGGTCCCCTGAGTCAGAAGTGCATGCCTCTGGGTTCTGAGTTCTGACAATAATTGTCCGTTGTGTCCTTCATTTGGCCATCACTCCCTGCCTCTTATGTTCATTTAAATTGTTCTGTGTCTGATATTTCCTGTCTGTCATTTCTCAAGCATGCTTGGTGGGGAAAGGCAGAGAGTGGTACTGCCTGCTTTTATATAATACAAATACAGACCTATCAACATAATCGGAGTGTTAAAGCGCAAAAGATTTTGCTTATAGTGATATTCTACGTAACTTATAGCCACGAATTTTCAATCTCGTTAGGGCATGACATGACTTTTTATATTTAAAACTAATAAATGCTCCCAATAAAATCAAAATTCTATAAATTATGAACAATTCAACGAAAAAAACTTCAAAGCAGATGAAAAATAAAAATATGAATTATTTGCATAATTTGGAGGTAGAAAGGGAAACTAGAATGGCGCGAGAGGCGAGTGACAAGGATAGGAAGAAAACTTATTTTATAATTCGTTCAAAATTTTTTAAAAAAAAAAAAGAAAGAAAAGGAAAGGGCGGGAGAAGGGGGAGGTGTCAACGTCACGTATCTAAGTGAGAATCTTAGCCAAGTGACAGAAATGCCTCGTGATATCAGATCAGGCTCTTCTTTTTTATCCTTCCACGTGGCATTTAACTCCGTCCATTTTACTGTCTGCGCCGTGACTGCCCTTCCTCCCCCTCTGCCCTCCAATTTCCAACTTCAAATTTTCCTGTCTGCGGGACCCTCCCTACATTTATATTTGTCGTCCTTTTTCACGACCTTTTCATTTATTAATTTCCTTAATTCGTACTTATCTTTTCGTTTTGAGCTTTGCTCTTTTCTAATTTCTTTTTTTTTTATAACAAAAATTGCCAGAATTTTTCGGTCTGCCATCCATTATATTCTTTTAACATATTTAATTCTAGATAGTAAGAGAAAAACACATCTCTTTATTGTCTCCCATAACATTCATTAATATTTATACAAGTTTTCAAAAATTAAATAATTTTTTTATTTCTTTTAAATTCATAATATGGCAAACAAATTAATTTTTTTTTGTCAGTTTGAACTAATTTTAACTTATTCAAAGCCACCTGAGGTTAGCTCAGGTGGTTGGGGAGGTGGGGGTTTGGGTCAAGAGTCGAAAGTTCGACTCTCTCACATGTACCAAAAAAAAACTTATTCAAGAACCGACAAAAAGGAAGAGTCATGGGCCGTCGGTAGACTTTTCCAGTGAGTTCATGGGCCGATTTGGCAAATAGAAAACTTTTGCATTAGGGCTTTGCACAAACATGGGCATTGACAGCAAACCGTTCAAGGTCCAAAAACAAAAACAAAAATGGATTTTAACAAACTTACTCTGGATCTTTCGTAGGCAGTTTTTTTAGAAGTCAATCTCTTCCAAGTCCAAAAAGAAAGAGAGAAGTCGATCCCTTGATTCGAAGGACACTATATTTTGAAATGTCCAAAAGTTTATTTGCCATCGGCTGCTTGATTGCTAGAACTATACATATCAAATTTGTAAGAGAAACATAGGTGGATTAAATAAATTAAAAAAAGAGAGTTGTTCGAGTCAAATGTGGGACCTCAAAAACAAGATAGCATGTTAATTTCTTACTAGTTTAGTATATGTTGATAGCTTGAGATTATTTAAAATATCTCCCATTGCAAGATCTAGAAGGGTTTCATCAATGGCCTCTCAGTTCGGCTCAAAGTATGATACATATTCATTCCAGAACCTGAGACTGTTTTTTTTTTTTTTTGGACATGAACCTGAGACTGTTGTCATTAGTTATGTGTGCAAAGTCGATTGTATGGGACATCACAAGAATACAAGTTGGCCCGTTATATTGGGCCATAATTTTACTGCCTCCGCATCCCAGCCCAGCAAGTTTTCTGTAGCTTCGTTGTAGAAAACGGTGGTTGGTGAATCCATCCATTTTGTGACTGATTGCAAGAGGAGTATGATATCCACGAATGGGTGCAACTGTAGAAGCAGCGTGAATGTGACATACCCACATTATCAGATTAGTCGCTATCATTAAGAGAAGCAAAAGCCATGAGACATGTTTATGCAGCTTTAACCAAGTCTAGTAAATATCCAATCCTTTCCACAGGACGCCAGCATGTATTAATCCTAATCTACTGTGGTAGATCTTGATTACGTCCTTTTTCAAATATGAGGTGTTAAGTGAAGCCAACAATTTCATAATAGCTGGGTCAAGTTGCGAGTTTTGTTGTTGTATCTAAATAAGTATTATACATGAATGGAGAGACTTCTTTTTGTGGAAACATCAATGTCTTCAAATGATTGCTCTTTCTGAGAGAGGAAGCATCAAATTAAGTCCTCAGCTTCCTCAATATACATATATAGCAGCAGCCTTTTCATTCTAAATTTTAAAGGAACCCGATGATGATTGCGCTTCCCTTCCAACCCTTCTGCGCATGCTTCGGAGGGTTTGGTGTTTGGGTATAATAGAGCCGAATGCTGTGTGTTGTGTGTAATTTTAGGGAGGTGTGCAATGTTGTCATCAGATTCTAGTTACCCATTAATATAGTATGATAATGCCCCGGCTGATTATTGGGTTTATATCCACGAGAAGTCTTTGTCTAAATGGAAAAGTGAGGGTTGGCACTTGGCAACTTTATGTAAAGAGGAAAAAAAAAAAAAAAGGGGAAAAGCTTCTTTAAAAGTAGAAATCTTGGTGGCCGAAAAGACTAATGTGGAGAAGAGCACCCGGCGTGGGCTCTCGAGTTAACTTTGTAAAGTGATTTGATTATGAGGAAGGCTTATAATTAAGAGGTTCAAGAACAAATCTGAAGAGATTCTTCTCCTGGGCATAAACCCCATCATTGCTAATTAGGGAGGACCACATCTCGGACGAGTTCCACCCCAAGGTGAAGCCCTTCCCACGCGTGATCGCAACTCATCTTTTTCGTTGTTGCTTATGGCTTAACTTAATGTGAATACAGAGATTAAACAATGTATTCTATGGGTTGGCCTAATTGCGTCACCAAGGTAGCTGCCTCAATGTCTCTTTCACCGATTCAATTAATATTATCTCACGAGACAAAACCTGAACAATTGCGATTGCATCACAAACACTCGTCAGAGGCACCTGTAATTGTCAAATTAATCCCAAAATGCTAGCTGTGCGCATTTTGTTTCCTACTTACTATTCATCTACATACTCATTTTCTTATCTTGTCAATATCAGAATCAGCAAATGCGGACGGTACTTTGACTTTGCACAGATCTTGTTTTGCATATCAAATTTATTGTTTCTCTGTTTGTAATGCAGTCGTTTTCCACCACTCTGCGAATGAATTAAGACGAGGTCATTATACTCTTGTTCCTCCGCTACATATTCATGGAGTTTGATTATTTTTAAAAAATACTTTGAAATTAAAATTTTGAATTCACGAGGATACCAATACAATTTTTTTATAATTAATTTTAATAAATTACAATTTCAAATTCTATCGTATAAAGTATAAACTAAATTTTTTTTCATATAATATTCCTTCAAGTGGTGCTGCAGCTGCTTGTTAATATTCATTCCAATTTTTTATTTTTTTTTGGGGACAGCATATCTCACAACTTGCCATAACCCTCTTTAACAAATTGGAATCGGGTAGCTAATGATTTGCATGACTCGTACTTGCTCCCCCTTCTGGGTGATATATCCGAAGGTTATTAAATAATAAAGAGTGAATATTACAAGCACAAGAGAAATGTTTATAGACTATATACCCTCCTCTATTTGGTGTAGGTGTAGGTGTAGGTCCATCACACATTTCAAATCACCACCAGAAAAATGAACCCTTCTGTTCTGACGAAGGGTCGTTGTGTTGTGTGAGCAATTAATCGTGTTTTTATTTATGTGACCCAATCTACAGTCGTAGATCACGGTCAATGAGAAAACGAGCCGCAGATGTCGGATATTTTGGTATTTACTATTTAGAGGGGTTCCAGCAAGATCACAACGAGGCTACCGGTTGACCGGATAATTTGGTTTGACCGGATTGGCTGGCTCAGGCATTTCAACAGTTAGCACTCTTACAGCTGGAAAACGTACCAGGACAAGAAGGTAAAATTGATCATTAGATTCCATTATTCCTTATGTTCCTCACACCCATTGTTAAATATAGCAAAAAGCTCCCTGCTACAATATTGTTACTTTAAATATTATTTTCTTAAAGCAGAGGCCGAGGACGCCAATAGCCTCCCCTCCCAGCACACGGTATTTTTCTCACTTGCCTCAATCATGCCCCTACACTTGTCCCGTGGCTCCACCAACCCTCCTGGGGGACCATCATGAACCCTCTACAGTGAGGCTCACCGAGGATGATGGAGGTTAGGTGCAAAACTGAGTGTTCTAAAAAGAAATTAAAGAGTGAGTGTGCAACAGCAAAGAGAGAGAGGTCTGTTACTTAGAACAGTTGGCAAATGTGTCAGTAAAAAAGAAAAACAATAGAAATAAATAAATAAAAGAAGTATGTCAATGAATACAGAGGGAGCAAGCTTGGCCTTCAAGAGAAGAACCTCTCGAATCCAATCTACGTTTTGAAAGAAAAGATAATACACACGCACACGCTCTCAGAAAAAGAGAGGTGCGATTAAAATATTTAATTAAACTAAAACTAAAAATTACGGAGAGATTAGGTTCTGCAATAATTCACCAAACATGAGCAGTTGGCAGTGGTTAGTCTGTCTTTTAAAATCATACATGTCACCTCTTAGCTTGGGCAGGTGAGTGAAGTCTCTCAGTCTCTCTGTGTTTTTCTCTTTCTAGCTTTGTAGCTCCTCGTGTTGTCTGTAATCTATAAAAGTTGGATTTTTATGCTACCTTTGATGTTTACGGTACCACCCAGCTGGTGAAATTGGTTTCTATTGTTGAATTCAATGAAGCATTTGATGCTCCTGATGATACCGTCAGACATCTGGTAAAATCCTGCCCCTTTCACCAGTCATTGCATGATTTGAGTCGAATTTGATGCCTTCGGTCCTTCCTGGTTCTTCTATTCCCATCCCAGAATTTGTATCAAGAGTTTCCGCAGTTTCTCTTTCCTGTCTTTAAATCAAAACTAAATATACTTGTAGTTTCTTTGTTCGGATTTGTATAGACAAAATTTCTTGCTGGGTTGGATTGGAGCCTCCTCAAGTGTTCCGAGCGAATCACCCGGGTCTTTGTCGAAAAGACTCAAGATTGCTTACATCAATCACATAGGTGTTTGAATGAATGGAGGAATAGACAAAGGAGAAAAGGGAATCTGCTTTATTTGGAGTTTGATGAGCTGTTAGCAAATCCCATTGTTTGTCTACGTCCGCTTTATGCTCTGAAAGGTTCACTTTCCTGTCTGAGGGGGAGCATTTTCCCTTTTCTGAGCATATAGTAGTCTTGATCCTAGGGTTTCTGAAGGAAGAGGTAACTAGCTGGTGACGACTAGATTATATTCCTTTTGCTTTGTATGTATGATACAATGAGGGGTTTCTTTTACTTTAACTTCCTCTCAGTCCTATAAAGCTGCCAAGGCTATTTGTTCCTTGTTGAGTCCTGCAAGATATCTCGAGCCAACTTAGTCAAAATTCACTTTCCCTTTAATCATGTATTTGTTTACTTCTTCAGAATTACATCTATCTGCAGCCGCGGTCCCAACAATCTGTTGAACCAGGATTGCGCTAATATATAGATTAGCTTGTTGGTTGTAGGAGTTTAGCTATTGAATTCGGGAGATGGGTGGTCATGAAAATGCCATGGGTTTTCAACATGGACCCGACAGCATCCTGAATTGTCCGTCGTCGGGTTTGAGCACAAATGTTTCAGAAATCCCAATTAGTTCTGTGTCTATGGCTGCTAAGCCTTCAGTTGTAGCTAATCCTTTTCTTAGTTCTGCTACTTGGGATCCGCTTCTTTCATTGAATCAGAGTCAAACTTTTGGAGGCTCTTCAATGATTTCCCATAGTCAGTATGGCAGTTCATCTTACCCTCTTGTGTTGGAAAATCAGGGATTGAGTAGCACCTCTCACCTTGTTCAGTATATGTCTGACTCAAATTTTGCGGACATGGTACCAAAGATTCCCTCCTACGGAAGTGGAAGCTTCTCAGAAATGGTTGGCTCTTTCCCCCAACCTGGGTGTGGTGATTTAACTAATTCAGGGTATCGGCCAAATTATAATGCAAACGAGGAGGCAGGCATCGAAAGAGCTCCAACAAATGGTGCACAATGTCAGCTTGAGGATTCAACTCCTGACGAAGGAGCCTCAGGATCTGCACCTAATGGAAGTAGAAGAAAACGCGGGCTTGATCAAAGTTCTACTTTCAGTCCAAATAAGGTGGGTCGAGTATACTAATCAATCTCAGTTAGGACATTGAAAAGTTTATTGCCCTTATATTGCTGAATTTATGAATGATCTGCTTTATAACATCTTTATAGAATGCCGAAGGGGAACCACCAGTGAAGGATTCTTCTGCTGGTGTGAAAGAACACGATGAAAAAAGACAAAAAGTTGAGCAAATTAATACTAGTGCAGATTTGCGCGGCAAGCAATCATTAAAGCAAACTAAAGACAACTCTCACAGTGGAGAAGCTCCCAAAGAAAATTTCATTCATGTGAGAGCTCGAAGAGGCCAAGCCACAAACAGCCATAGCCTTGCAGAAAGGGTACCTTCATACTAGAATTGTTTGTTATGAAAATACCCATTTCTTATTATAAAAGTTTTTTAAGTTGTGGAACTTTTTACTTGCAGGTAAGAAGAGAAAAGATTAGTGAGCGAATGAGGTTGCTTCAAGAACTTGTTCCAGGATGCAACAAGGTTTTTTAAGAGGATTGTGCTTGTTATAATTTCTCATGTAGCATTGTTGATATCACGTAGTAATTTTATTTTGTCATTGACTTCTTTTAGATAACTGGCAAAGCCGTAATGCTGGATGAGATCATCAACTATGTGCAATCACTGCAGCAACAGGTCGAGGTATGCTCTTTACAGTCTAAGTGCGTGTTTGGTTTGGCGGTGGAACAAGAAAAAAGTCCGTTTGCTGCTGATGTAACCGTGATTTTTGCAGAAGCAACACTTTGTAACTTCTGCAAAAATCACGTTTGGGCAAAATCACGTTGTCCAAACGCAAAACCAAACACACCCTAAGAAATAACTTCTTCTCTGCATTGTTATGAAAAGATTGCTATATTTAGTCGGGCATTCCTAGAGGCTCAGTATAACATGTAAGATTAGGATCGCTTGCTTAAAGAATTCTATCTCTTGTCCAAAGTCCAAACAATAGTGTTGATCTAATTAAGACATATTTTGCAGTTTTTGTCAATGAAACTTGCCACTGTGAACCCAGAACTGAATTTTGATGTTGAGCGGATCCTATCCAAAGATGTAAGTGAAGGTCTAGACAATTTAATCTGACTATATTTTAGCACACAACTAATATTGAACGTGATCTCCTGTGCTTAGATTCTTCAGTCGCGCATTGGAAATGGAGGAATTGGTGGGTATGGTGCTGGTATCAACTCTCACTCATTTCCTAGTGGAAGTTTTCAGGGAACCCTGGCAGGCATGCCAAGCACGTCACCACAATTCCCTCCTTTGCCTCAGGTAAAGATGATGAAGCACGCCACTCTCAACTCTCTTGTTTCTCAAAATATTGATTTTTGTTAATGCAGACTGTTCTGGACCATGAGTTTCAAAGTCTCTATGGAACGGGATACGATTCCAGTACAGCTCTTGACAACTTGGGACCCAATGGTAATAACTGAAAGGCACAATCTTCCTTCTTTGCTTGAACAAATTCAAGTTTTTATGCTTTCTTCTAATCTACTATCACGTTGAACAGGGCGATTGAAAACAGAGTTGTAACGTGTGCAACATATATTAAATGGGCTTGTTTCTTCTTCCAACGGAGACTTGGAATTTTCCAGTTGACTGCACAATTTAACTGAAATTAAAAACGGTGGGAAAAACAGAGAAATAAAGGTTTGAGTTGTATAGGATCTTAATACCTAACTGTTGGCTCTTCGAATTTTTAGCAGAAGATGTACATTGAGGGAACGAAGTCAGGCTCTGATGGGTGAAGGTGATTTGTTTTTAACAAGTGTTGCAGATTAGAAATATGTGTGAACTTTTTGTAAGGGTTTTTGGTTCTTTTTGGAAAAAAGAAAATTGTAGTGAATGAAGAGCATGTTAGTGCATAGAGGAGCAAAAATGTTGCATCATATGCAAGGTTGAGAGATTGTGTTGAGTAAGGCATCAATGGCCCCAACCCATTGTTTAAGAATTTATCAATTTACACGAGAATTGAACCTAAATTGTATTCTGCGTTTGCCAGTTGAGAAATGAATCAAAGCTTAAAAGAAATAGACTCCCAAGTTCTAAACTGTCATGCGATATCTTCTATTTGAGTAGTGCTAATCATAAATCTAAACGCACACATATCAACATTTAAATAAATAATCCCATCAATTTTTGGAAGGAAAATTTTATGCGGAGCTATAAGAACTAATGCGAAGTTACACATACGGACAGCATAGCAGGGACAAGAGTGCTTTGTGGTGAATCCTGAAACTAGTAGGCCCATCCTCAATAACGAAGAATATAGAATTCGTTTTTAGAAAGAGAAAAAAATGGTCCACCATCACTATCCTTTTTTGGTATATAACTATTTTTCAGATTTAGGTTGTAAATGGGCAAACTCGTTCATTTAGGTGTCGAAAAGGACGTACACTCCATTTGTTATTATTCGGTAGATGTCTAATGCATCACCTGGCCCATTCATTTAAGGATTCCTTCTTTTCATGTCTCTTGTAGCTTCACCTATTCCACTTAACCTTTAGATACAGTACAGTTAAGGAAAATTATACTGGCATGCCATGGAAATAGAGGGTGATTAAATTATTTTCTTGATAAAGTAAACATGACTGGCCCTCCATAATTGGATGTGGATAAAATTCATATCAAGAAAAGTGATTCGGGTTGAGGCAATGTTTACTGCATCGAAAATTAAGAGATGAAAGCAGTACACGTCGAGCAGCTGATGCTGATATGATGGCAAACTCAATAGCATCGAGAATGCACAAAACCTACAGCTGGTCATCTTTCCTTTCTTTAAATAAAAAAATAAAAAGCAAAACCATCACTAAACTATAATTAATTAGTTTGTTTTTTTTTTTCATTGGTCTTTGGAGAAACATATCATACCAGTCTTAAAATCCATCTTTAAAAAATATCAGGTTTCGTTTAATCAGTGGTAACGAAGAGAATAAAAATAAAAATTAAAAATAAAATAAAATAAAATATTATGATTAAAATTATATTTAATAAAATAAGAGAATAAAATAAAATAAAAATTATCAAAAAAATAAAATATTTTTAAAAAATAAAATTATTATAATAATATTATTTTAACTTAAAAAATGATTTTGAATTATATAAATAAAAAATAAAATAAATTATTATTAATATAAAAATTTGAATTAAATTTTATTAAATAATATTGTAAATTTTAATTTAAATATATATATTTTTAATTATAAAAAAAAATTATAAATAAATAAAATAATAAAATATTTTTTTTTACTGTTTATTTTTTATTTAATTTTGATTATTTTATAAAAAATAATGAATATTCGGTGAAATTTATTTTTTTAATTATTTTTAACAATTAAACTAAAAAATAAAATTTTTATTTTATTTTATTTTTATTCTACGCTCACGAGACCCTTAAAGAAAGTGTTGAAGGTTGAGCTGGCCAGAATTGAATGGGGAATGGGGGCCTGCATCTACACAACAACCTGCCGCCTTGTTGTAGCCCCACACTCTTAACAAATCTGTCGACTTGCCCGAAGCGTCACATTCATAGCAATAGCAATTCTTAAATTTCATTCCAACAGCTGTAAAACCCTCACTAATGGCTTCACAAGTATTCCCACAACCATGGAATACTGTGGCCCCTCTTCCTCTTTCAATTTCGCACCAACTCCTGCCCCTTTAACTCTTACTCTTGGCATTTGCCCTTTGCCAATTACCTTTTTAATTTATTAAAGATTAAAGAAATTAGTTACATTTTAGCCCAAAATAAAATAGGCTAAATATCTGTCGCCTTACACTCAAAATGGTACTTAAGTAGTAAACTTCTGGAATATTAAAACATCAAGCCGACTTGTCTCTCCATCTGTTCTTGTTTACTTTATTCTGAGTGAAATATCTTTCGGATTATGTTTCCCTTGCGGTATTTCTGGCCGAAAAGGTCATTCTCATTTTGTCACTTGGCAGGAATGCAGTTAAAAATGAACTTCGAAAGACTTGCCCCATTTCAACCTTATCTATTATAAAACCCGAGTTCAGATTGTGAGTCCCTTTCAAGCTCCATTCTCTAATTTTTTAAGCTTTTCATTTATTTGTATTCTAGTTCTTTCTTGTTGTGTTGGAAAAAGGTGAGTACAGCAAATGGCAAATTTAAAATCAAGTGAGAGCAGAGGACCACATTGAATTACTAACATCACGCAACATTCATGGTAATGTTTACCTTCGCCATCTGAGGGCCACTGCTAATAAAATCCCACTTTTCTACCTCTGAGCAAGTTGACAAAAATGAATGCGCTATTTATGCAGCGTTCCCGCTAATCAAGACGCAGAGTATTTAGACAAAAGACAAGGAGGATAAACTCGTTCCTGACTCTCACTCTAACTAATCCAAAGGAAAAAGAATTCCCAATTCATGTTTGTACCACAAATTTTCTTACAAAAGAATTGATCCAACAACAAAAGAATAGACAGAAAAGAAAGAAAAACAAAACTCACATATCCAAGAGCCACGAGCAGCTTCTGATGTATTGGCTTTCCAAATTGAGGTCATGAGTTTTCTGTCCACATATCACAATGCGATCTCGTATTGGGTAGGAATTGGATTAGTACGATTCCGAAGGGAGGAGCATGTCTCACAGCCCCTGCATTGTTCCCATAACTGTCTTGAGTGAATTGTGGGGCACGGGCGTCCACCCTTGTTGGTTTGCTGCTATTTATCAATTATAATCCACGTATCTCTACATAGTCCTATCAATTTGGTTTCATTCAACCTGCTCTCCAATCAAGTCTAGACCAACTAACAAGAAGGATATTCCCTGGAATAATAAGAAGTAGAAGTGAATTCCCTGCGCAGACAGGAGACTCCTCACTGAAGCTGTTAATAGCAGGAAAGCCAAAGCAAGCTCCTTCATATATATTCTGTTATGCATCTTCTTCTTCTTCTTAGCAGCATTTTGCTCCTGTCTTTGGATTTCCTCTTTTAATTCCTCAAGTTCAGACACTGACACCCCTTTCTGATGCTTTGGTCCTTTCTGAATAAAGGAAACAAGATCACCCTCTGAGGAACGCCCAGATTTCTTAGTCACAACCCACTCATATGCGCTCCCAAGCTGGAATAGCCCAGAGATCATGGCATTGAATTTGGTAACTGACATGGTATTCTCAAAGAGAAGATAAGGTACGATGAAGGGGAAGGACTTCGGAGCCGGAAGGATGTTTAGAAATGACATGGTGGCAGGGATGTAACAAACAACCCAAACAGGAAGCTCAGCCTCTGGAACAAACATTGTCATGGGTAGAATTATACAGAATAGGGTAAATGAATAGAAGGGCAATATCAATTTTCTCAGAAGAAAGAAGAGAAATATCAAATTGAATTTCTTCCGCACGCTCATCTGTCAAAACAAAAATTATATAAGCACCATTATGACACAAACATGTCGAGATATTAGCATAATAACAGGGTCTTGACAGTTGACATAGACATACCTTGGAGCGTATGATGTCAGGCAAACAAAGGCGGAATAGTTGCATTGGCCCAGAATGCCATCTATGCTGTTGTTTCCTGTAAGCTTCGTAAGATTCCGGTAGTTCACACTGACACTGGACGCATTAAGTAATAATCAGAATGGGAATTAATGAGCAATGACAAACTAACAGATAGTATGAATTAAAAGAGAGGCAAACCTCAACGTCGTTGAGGAAAATAAATTTCCAGCCATGAAGATGAGCTCGAACGGCAATGTCCATGTCCTCAACAGTGGTCCTCTCCAACCACCCACCAGCATCCTCCAAAGCCTTTATTCTCCACACTCCAGCCGTTCCATTGAACCCGAAGAAATTAAGAAAAGTACCATTTACTTGCTGTTCAACCTCGAAATGAAAGGCCAAATTAATGTTCTGCAACCTTGTTAGCAGGTTTTCATCCTTGTTCACAAAGGACCATCTTGCTTGAACTAGCCCTAATTCATCATTATCCTGCAGTAGCACCAAAAGGATTAATTGACGGCAACATATACTGCACTGATGGTGACTTACACAATGCGACGATGAACTAAGTACCTTAAAGTGAGGAACGGTTCTTTTAAGAAAATCCGGGGTGGGCTGAAAATCAGCGTCAAAAATAGCAACGAACTCATAGTCTTTTACATAGTTACAGTTCATGGCAGACTTCAGATTACCAGCCTTGTACCCATCTCTAATTACCCGATGCCGGTACAAAATGTTGGCACCCTCTTTTTGCCATTTTTGGACCTCTTCTTCGATCAGCACTTGTGTTGTTGGGTCATCCGAATCGTCCAGAACTTGAATTAGCAAATTGGATTTTGGCCAATCCAAATTACAAACTGCAGCAATTGATTGATGATAAACCTGAACAAACCTCTCAACTTAGATCAACATAACTCGAACACTCAAGTATTCTAACTTCTACACAAACAGATAATACATAAGGATTATTATGCTTTACCTCTTTCTCATTGCACATGGGGATCTGCACTAGTACCATGGGAAAGAAACCTTTCTCGCCAGATTCTAGATCTACAGCACCTTCTTTTGGAACGGGTTTGATCTTCTTCAATCGGATCCAAAAGCAACCCAAACAAAGAACCAGTCTATCCAAACTCTGAATAATGAATAGCACAATACAGGCATTGGCTAGGAATTGCAGAGGCGGAGCAAGATACTCCATCCGAATCAAAACCCACCGAGTATAGAGCCAATCGAAAACACCTTTCACTCCAAATGAGGTTGCCCACAAGTAGTCCAGTTGAAGATGTGGAGTACCAAAATGCCAACCTTTAAAGTAAGCAGCCACCTCGAAACCCAGCAGAAGCACAGACAACCACAGAAGCACTTTAATACACAAATAGAACCTGCTCTTCACAGTGAGGTTTTCCTTTTCCCTGCCGCCACCGGTTTCCTTATCGTTATCGGCATCAGCGTCCGTTCTGCCAGAGGCTACTCGACGCTTCACGGCTGAGGCTAGCCCCAACAATGCGGGGGCAATGGAGGTCAAGCAACCTGCGGCTCTGTGGGCTTTCAGGAGAAGAACCCAAGTGAGTTGCTTCGCATTTTTGCCTCTTCCTTTGTCTCTTGGACGACTCGACTGGTCGGAAATGAGGAAGTCCTCATCTGAAGGACCCTCAAGCTCAACCATGGACCAATTGGGGTTCTCCATCTTCACCACCACAGGGGTTCCCCGGTGGCTCTCTTTCGCCCACCAATTGAACAAGGGTGCCATTGTTGGGCCTGATCTCACCTGAAAAGAAAAAGAAAAAGAAAACACTTGCTTGCAGTTTCCAAGCAGCTCTCTCTCTCTCTCTCTTATTCTCTCTCCACAAGCTCCTTCAATGCGAAAAAAACCAGACAGGAGAAGCAAAAGGCTATAACTTTGATCTCATTGTCAGAATAAATGGAAGGAGGGAAATGGGAACAGTAACAGACGCGTGGAGGAGGAAGCAGAGCAAGACGTCTCTTAGGGAGGGGTTTTTGGGAGCCAACTTATACGTGAACTGTTTCTGAGAAAGAGAGAGAGAAAAGGGTTTGTGAGTTTGAGAAATACTGAAATAGAACACCATGACCTGTTGGATAAGTCCAAAACAGCTCCGATCCAATTACAGCTAGCAACAAAGGAGGTTTGAGGCGTTATAAGAAGAGGTAGTGAGAGACGGAAAAAGAGCGAGATACTTAAAACAGAGGGTAACAGCTCAACACGTCTTTTATTTTGATTCCGATAATTCTCTCTCTCCCTTCATAAAATGTCTCATGGGAACTCCACCAGAAAATTACCCAAACAGCACATTCGGCTGTCACGAGTAGATCTCTTTAATCACGACGAAAATACTCACACATTTCTCCATTAAAATCCAACCCATTCTAATAAGGAAAGAGGCCAATCATGGAATCAGACTATTAGTACTTAAGAAGGCCACGGCTAACTAAACTAAACAGAGTCACCGTGTAAGACAAAAAGTTATCCTTCAAACACCTTTTTTCATTCCCCCTTGTTTTCCACCAACTCCTTTTAAATTTCAATTAACATTCACAACCACCTTAAAACTGGAAATTTCCTTCTATTTATTTTTTCCAGAAAAAATTCAAACATTCCTTTTCACGATGGTAAGAACTCATAATTACAGGGATTTTCGCGTGCTGAAAGAAAAAGCTTCAATCCTGCCTTTCCTGTGGGTAAATGTCCTTCCCGCGTGAAACCAAAGGAAAAGAGAGAAAAATGAAAAATTTGAAATACGAGGTTATTTATGAACGTAAAAACTAAAAAAGTCGCAGGTGAAAGCAGAGGTAGAGAAAGACCAGAGATGTATTAACAACCAAGCGCAAGGCAATGCTCCAACAAGCCAAAAGGCGTCTTTGGTTTTAGTTTTCAATTTACGATAATTTCATTTAGTGATTCAATTATTGTAATTATTTTTTCTTGGATGAGAATGGGAAAGAGCCTGAGAAATCCATATTCCGTCCCCAATTGTGGAGATGACCAAGTCCTGAGTCTTCCCACAGTAAAGGTTGTGCCACTAATTCCAAACTCCGAATCAGCTTATAATTTTGGGTGTATGACGCACGCTCTACGAAAGACCGTGCTTAACACACTTTTTATGTTATATCATCCTAACCAAATTAACTTAATTATAGTCTTTTTACCACGGATAGCGATTACTGTTATGGTAAATTTGGTATTGTATTTTTTGCGCAATTCAGAAAGCCAATTTTGTAGAAAAATTGTAGCTCATACTACTTTTTATAAAATAAAAAGATGAATGTAATAAATGGTTTTTGAAAAAAAATGAAATGAAGAGACACGAAAGCTAAATACTACTATTTTTTTCTATCTTTTCATTTTATATTTTATTTTATTTTTACAGAAAAGTAAAAAAATTTCGTCTACTAGTTTGCCAACACAGTTGTCAACAAATCCACGCACCCAATAAGAGAGCCCCACTGGAATACCAAGCTCCATATACTAGCCGATGACGTACATAAAAGTTCAAAATTAACCTCGATCCCTACAGCTACGGTTTGAGGCCACCGACAGCCATAGCAGTCAAAAGGAGTGGGAATCACGTAGGGGGCTAATTCGGGAAAATCACGGGTGCAGAAGAATATGCCGGTGTAGTTCGGGATCGCCAGGTGTTATGCTGGAAGCGAGCGTAACGAATAAAAGCGCCGTCTTGGTTTTGTAAAGGGATTTGATGAAGCGATGACAGTATTTGTGAACACGGAAGTGTATGCGGATCAGTCGCATACGAATCATTCGCCAGTTGCACTGAATTTGGATCGCGGTCACGTGACAAAAGTGAAGCGCCGTTTCAAATTTTTAAACGAATAAGCGAGTGAAGGGAGAGGAGAGGATGCTCATTACGAAAAAGAGGGTAAAATGGAGATTTAACTTATACGGGATTTGGAACAGTAAAAGGGGGCTGTATATTTGGTGGGAAAGAGTAAAAGACAAAGCGCGTTTAATATCATAAATCCGCACGTGCGAGTCTGTTTAGATACTAAATCTTAGGACTGTGTTGTGGGTGGGACGCGTGGGAAGACGGATGTGCCGGCCAGCGGAGTTGCGCGCAATCACCGCTATTTCAGCCACCTCACCACTATTTTCTTATTTTTCATATTAATTTATATTTAAAAATAAATTTTATTTTTTTAATTGGTTTTGATAGACAATAAACAAATCGCCTGTTTGTTCTAATTATTAAATCAATATGTGGTAAGTAATAACGCTATGATTTCGCTAGTTCAAACAAGTATTGCCCCGTGTGTTTCAACAGTAGCCGCTTTTTGTTGCCGTATTTTCCTTCCTTTAGGTCTACCCGTAATTTTATTAATTGATTTTAAAATTTTAATTTATGAATGTTGTCTTTCCCTTTGACGTGAATAAAAAAAAAGTATATATTAAATTTAGAAAAATATGGATGGTAAGTACGAAAGAAAATGCCGAGGCCGAGGCAGTAAGTCTACCCAAAACTTAATAATGGTAGTTAGGATACTAACTGTGCTACTTTTACTTGGAGCAATGGAGATTGAAGTGTGTGTCTTTGGTTTGTAATTTAAAACGTTTATCTCTAATTTTAGATGAATAAAACATTATAATCAATGAATGACATAACACACAATTATATATAAATACATATATTTTAATCATCATAGAATTTTTGATATAAATATTTGTCTGCGTAATTGCTCCAATAGTTAAGAACATTACTACATTATCACTTTTATTCTTTTTAATAATAAAATTAAATGTTTTGCCTGCTATGTTACAGTTTTGCATATATTGGTTGGCATTATTCAAAAGAGCGATGAAATATAAACACACAAAAAAAAAATGGAACATAAAGTTCTGGATTCAACGTTCGTGGATGACAGCTCTTTCCAATGATTACTTTTTAAATTTAATTTTCAATTTTGTCGCTCATCAAATGATACAACGTGGATAATTGTACTAGTTTGTTGTGCAACGCTTGGAGAGAAAGCTTTCCAACATTTGAAAGGGAGCAAGACATACGAGCGTAGGGCCCTACGAGGCACGGCGTTTTTATTGTGTAATCAAAAGGGTTAGGTGTAATTAAAGGGGATTGAGCTCTTTTAAGACTGGGATTGCCTGTAATTATAATGATGATCTCTTTAAAAGGACCAACTATTCTTTGTGTAAGTGGACGGTTATTCCCACGCACACGTCTAAATCATGATTCAATCACAAAATACGTTTACACAATGACCCATCTGAGCTAATTGGCACCCCGCACCGACACTTTTTTTTTTCTTTTTTCATTTTTAAGTAATAGTCAAGAAGAATTGTACATTCGAATTAAAACTGATTCATTTTCTTCTATTTTGTATATATTACAGATTTTTCAAGGTTCGCTGTTTTGATTCCAACTTTTCAAAATATTAGAAAACAAATGGTGTTTGACGATGAATGCGATGAAACGTTGGTTCTTTTTTTTGGACTGATGAAACGTTGATTTAAAAGGCAAATAGTGGAGAATTTTTGGTTTAGTGCAGCCAGTTGGACCCTAGTTGGCGCTTCCCTACAAAGGGTCTGATCCGAAACTGATAGGGCCATTCGGTCACTATGGACCAATTTGTTAAGGACAACGCCCAGAAACGACTATAAATTAGTCAAACGGACTTAGTAGTACACACGGCTAGGAACGAATAAACGCCACCCGTCGCATATAATTAGTGGTTTTAGGTTTACTGTAGAAGAATATGGTTTTTTTCTTTTTCTTTTTTAATTTACTTTGGATGACAGTAGGTCTCCTCCGTTTGATCTTTCCATACAGAATGAGAAGTCGTTCATATGCTGTCCAGCAACGGTGGTGTGGTTTTTGTTGATGAATAGCAAGGCACGGTAAAAAAAAAAAAACTGGGTGTTATATTTAATCAATAATTTGAAAGGTTGTTTCCCTATGATTCTCCGTCAAATAAATTCATCACACTAATTCCACAGATGCAAGAAAAGTAAAATGAGGAAATTAACAATACATATAGTATTCTCCTCTCTGGAATTTATTTGTGTACTCCAGTTCATCACTCGCAGCCCACAGTTGCACTGTTGTATTTTATTTATATTTCTGCAACAAGTTTTATCCGTTTAGGTTGTTTAGAATCGGACAATTCTAGAAGAGACAAACTAAATAAATATCCGAGGAATGCTCTAGCTTTGCCAATTGTTAGCGATGAATATATATATATATATATATATATATATATATATATATATATATATATATATCTGCGTCACAAATAGTTTGGTGAATCCACATGCGAACGGGACCTGCATTAAATATTCGAAATCCTATGGTCGGAATTCCTGGGTTAAAATTTCAGGAAGCACCAAAAGGCAGAGCCATGACGCAGGCGATAGCATTACCCTAACCCTATTGGTTAAATGGCTTATCGATTGGATTTATAAGACAAAAAAACTCCCCCCCCCCCTATTATGGCCAAGTGTATCATCATATTTTCACCATTCTAACGCTGTAGAGTGTGAATGCGAATTTAGAAACAAAAATGAAAGTCTGGTAGCGTAACACGTGTATTTTCAAAGTACTCTTAGATACATGCTTGTGTCCAAAAGTTACCGACCAAGTGATCAATGCCATATATGGCGATGCTCTGCGATAAGTGCGTGGGTGAGATCGTAGTAAAGATACAGCAGTCGCTAGAGATGGCTACAGTGCTGGATGATAGATTTTATGCTTTAAACAGTGGAAGAAGTCGGAGACACCGCAATGTCAATTCACACCAAATCAGCATACTAGTTTTTTTTTTTTTGGGGGGGGGGGGGTGGTTAACAATCAGCATACTAGCTTACTTGAGAGAAATGGCAGCTATACTATATGGGCTGACATGGGTGCACAAGGCCCTGTTCTTCCCAGTACAAGCCTTTAGGCTCAGGTGGGGCATGGGCTAATTGTGTGGCCTAGGCCCGGACTTGGCCAGCCTGTACCTAATGTAGACATTAAGAGTGTAACACCCTCTCTAGTCCAAAAAAAAAAAAAAAAAGAATGTAAGGCCCCTCGTCTACTTTTCACTACACAGTGCGCAAATTTTGGCTGCACTTTTTTTTTTGTTGCTCTTTTTTTTTTCTTTTACACCTGTTTTATATTTTTTAAGAAAATTTTCTACTTCTTTTATAATTTTTTTCTTTTTTTTAGAAAAATGTTTAAAACTTTAAGATTTTATTTTAATCAAAATTTACAACATTAAACTCAAATTTATAATTTTAAATAAACAAAAATTAGATATATAATATTATATTTATGATTGAATAAAATAAAATTAAAAATAATTAACATTCAAAAAATATTAAAAGATATGTTACTTCTCAAAATATATATATTTTTTGTTATATTAATTGTGTATTTAAAATAGTAAGATATAATATTTGATAAATTAATATTTAAAAAATATATTATTTTTATATTTTTTAATCATAATATTTTTTTGTGTTTTTAAAAATTGTAAGATTTGTTTATTTTACTATTATTTTTTTATTAGTAATGTATTTTTCATATCTATAAATAGTTATATTTTATTTGTTAAAAAAAAGGACATTAAGAATTTAGCGGTTGCTTTCCCAAGTGAATAATGTTTATAGTTGCCATTTTTTTTGTAATGAGATTACATGATGAAAGGATTTGATTAGCATAATAATAATAATAAATAAATAAAGAGAGGCAAAACTAAATTAATCACAATGGTGAGCTAAGCTTACATGATGAATGGAATTGAATCTTAGAGCTCATAAGTTGTATTTGTCAGGTGAGCTGCTCAGTTCAGGAGTGTTGTGAGGGTTGGACAGTGCATCCACATAATTTGTCGCATTTTAATATTAAATGGCACGAAAAAGACTAGCTGGTAAGAAAATGGTAAAAGCCAATTTCAGGTTTTTTGATATATCTGGAGAAGGGGGACCTCATCCTCGGCACTATGAAAGTAACATTAATGAAAGGCAAACATCGCAAGGCATATATATTCCCCGTCTCGCTTCCCTTCCTTTTAGTTTTTTCTTGATAAAAATAAAAATA
Organism: Gleditsia sinensis; assembly: GCA_037074535.1. NCBI lineage: Eukaryota > Viridiplantae > Streptophyta > Magnoliopsida > Fabales > Fabaceae > Gleditsia > Gleditsia sinensis. The sequence goes on from CM073472.1 coordinate 2,960,165, forward strand.
AAAGCCCACTGACTAAATAGGATAAGACGATGAATCCTCCGTTGATATTCTGTCTTTGAGTTTAGGCTATTTAGCCCACGACACAACGCGTAGGTTATAGACTTATTCCCAGACCGATACATAATTAATGCTTACAGGGAGTGATGTTAGATTAGGGAGAGTCTGCAAACACCCACGTCCTTCCAAAAGTGAATTAAAAAAAGTATATATGAGTAATAATTGTACAATTGATTTTGTCGCGTAGGGAATGGTGACTTGGACCTTCACTTGTGCACATCTACCTCTGGTCAACCACTTTAATGTACAGCACTTCAAGGCGAACTTTTGCATTTTGAAAGCGCGATGGTTAGACATAACTGAGAGATTAATATAATTTTTTTTAATAATTAAATATTTTATATTTATTTCTCTTTTTCAAGTACATCCATACACCTCACACACAATGACTCAAGTGATGGTCCGGATCCGATTATAGCTTTCCATTCTAAGCACCAGTGCCGGAGACACATAAAGTTGAGGGGGACGTTAATTTAAAAATTCTTTTTGTTATATATATATATATAATTTTTATAAAATAAATTATGTCAAAATTTATTTACTAACTCACTTTTAAATTTATATTTAATTCAAAATAAATTAAATTATTTAAAATTTAATTTACATTTAAATTTATATTTTTTTCGTTATATTACAACATACATATTTAAAATTTAAAATTTAAAATAGTGATATCTTTTTCTATTATAAACTCCTTTATCTTTCCACACGTAAAAAATAGAAGATTTAATTTTTTTTCTTCTCTTTATAGTTATTGTTGTGCTTCTAATTTTGACTTATCATCATTTGAATTTTTGTAATTTAATTAAATACTAAGTACTTGTTTATAAAGATAGATTTATTTAAAGCATATCTAATTGTTTCTTTGCCATATTTAATTTTAGAGGATATATTTTTCTAATTAATTATATTAATATTTATTAAATTTTCTAAATTGATATTTTTTGACATTAAATATGATAATATTTTAAAAAAATTTAATTTACAAACAACAAATCTTCTTCGATGTACAATTATTCAAAGTAATATCAAATTAAAATTAATTCAAAAAATCGTGTTTGACCTTAGAATTCTGTGTTGGCCTAGTTAAAAATTGGTAAGGGCTCGTATTTACTCAAATAAAAAACTCAAGGAATCTAAGATAATTGATAATGTGGGCAGGCATATAGTCCGGCAAACCAATACGGGTATTGGTAGTTGATGTAGGTCTACATAGAGTGGAGTGTTGATTTGTTAAAAATAGAAAATATTATGAAAGGAAATTGATTAAATATGGTATACCAGAGAATAGGCAATTAATTTGTCCCAATCAATAAAACTTCGTTGTCGCAGGAAGAGATGGTTTAATGAGCACGCTGGGCACGCAGGTCACGCGTGCCACGCTGACGGCTGGTAGGTAGGGTTGCTCTTTTTCCTCTCTATTTTCCCTTTCTTCGTCATTTTTCGTTGACCTTAAAAGCCCCGTGGGAAGCAGTGACAGTGTTGTAAGAATCTCAAATCTCAATATTAGGTCCGATTGATTTGTTTGTTAATATAAAAATATGTTTATTTACTATTTTTTTTTGAAATATATTTTTAAAATTGTTAATTTTATAATACTATGATATTTTTATAATCGAATTATATATATAATATTTTATTATTTATATAATTATAAAATAATAAAACTAAAATATAATTATATAACTAAAATAATAATAAAATATAAATATAAATTAAACGTATTTTAAAAAATATAAAAAATAAAAATTATTTTTAAATAATAAAAACAAATATTTTCACAAATTAAATACACCTTTAATATTTAAAAGAGAATTAATTAAAAAAACTATATATTGTATTTATCTCCCAGCCGCATTGAGAGAGACTGCAACAACAAAGTCCTTTGGTTTACTCGTGCTTTGTTTCTTAAACACAACCAACAAAGCGAAGTTCTATCTATAATTCAATAAAGAAATTGGTCGCACCTTTGCTCCTCACGATATTGATACAATATTGCTAATTATCCCCGAGTTTGTATAATTAAAGGTCAAACTCTGCAATTTCTAAGATATTTTCCTTTAACGAGAGGGGGCACGTGCTTCTTCTTGTTTTGACCTTTGATAACCTCTTACAACATCACGTGACTGCCTCTTGATCGATTCATTCAAGAAAGTTTATAATTTTATATATTAAAAATACTCGTTAACGCGTAATAAAACACACACAATTTTCATGAATCCAAAATGTTGAACCGAGCAAGTGGCATGAATGAAGCATCGTTGCGTCTAGGTGAACCAGTAAATAAAGGAATGTGCAATGCGCACGGGGCGCATGATATCAATATATTACGCGGAAGGGTAATGTAATGCTGAGGCCCCCGCCTTTGAGTGTGTGTGAACAAACATAGCGCTATATATAAAATCACACCTGTCCGGAAATTTCTCGAGTTCTGTTGAGTAACTGAAACTTTTGAAAAATTATAAAGTGGTCAGCAAAACGGGGAGAAAATAGCCAGAGCCAACACCGTCGCCGCCGTCCTGGTCTCCGAGACCGACCTCGGATCTGCATTCCAAAATGGTGGATCAATACTCCTTTGCTTGGATCCTTTGCTCTGTGCTCACCCTTCTTGCTCTGTACCGTTTCGTTTTTCCCAGGAAGAACCCGATCCCTTCCTCCGAGGCGCCCGCTCAGTGCATCAAAAGTATAACCACCACTAACGAAGAATGTAGATCCAATATCCATGATGGAGAGGTTGACGTAATCATCGTCGGAGCTGGTGTTGCTGGCTCTGCTCTGGCTCACACTCTCGGCAAAGTAATCCAAACTCACTCCCTTTTTCCTTTATTTAACCCCTCGCTCCTGCATTTCTCACGGAATCTGATGAAAATAACTTATTATTTACCACTTTTATAAATAATGGAATTACTTTGATTAAAATAGTAGTGGATATGTGTACGATTTATGGTTTATATGCGAGGAAAGATCTTAAGGAATGAGATAACTAGGTGTTAATGAAGAAAGGAAAACTTCTTGTTTATATGAAGTTGCTGCTAGGGTACTCATGCCATGTATCAAAAATAATTTCTTATTGGTATTCTTGTTCTGAATTTTTCCCCCGGTCATGCAGAATTTTTGGAAGGGATTCACGAAATAATTTGCTTTATCTTCGGTGAATTTGAGGAATTTTAAATCTAGAAGCTACTCAATTGATAGAAATTTTTTTCAATAATATATATGTATATATATTACGAATGAAATTGCTTCCCCAATGAAAAATCTTATGCCAGCCTTTGATAATATAGTTTACTATGTGTTTTCTCTAAAAATATATATATATATAGTTAACTGTGTGATTTCTATCGAACAAAAATTACTATTTCTTCTTGGTATGGGTTCCCATAGATGCTTCTTCCCTGCACTGACAGTGCGGATACGTAATATCAACATAATTTGTACTTGCTTCTTTGAACACTTAAAAAGTAGACCCATTAGGAGTTTTAGTTCAACGCCTCCCATCCCATGGCAGATGAAGATCATTTTGTTTTACCTGACAATTTTATACCGTGCATGTACTTGTCCTCGGAGAGTTAGAATAATAATTTCTGCGGCAAAATGAACTTCTATTTGCGAGACAGTTATTTGTAGAGCTAAATAGTTTTCAGCTGAAGAAACATTTATTTCAGCTGCAATGGCTTAATGCTATTCCCAATCTCAGGGGTGATTGATTTTCACGATTACTTTTATCAGGTGTAAGATATAAATTGAGGCTAGCGAATCTCAGTTTTGCTGATCATGTGTTCACAATATATGCTTGACTATTTAGTTAACATATCTGGCAAGGTTGTTTTTGTCTTACCCTTAGTTATTACTGTCTGCTATTCTGCTAGTACATGATGAATTGACTTGAAAGTTAATCACCTTTTCCTTTGAGTAAGGACACAGTCTTGTAAGTTGGTCTTGGGCATTCTACCAATTTGATCACACAAGGGAATTGACCTTTGCCACGGATTTGCAATACACATCTTTCTCTGGTCTATCCACTATATTTCTGATAGCAATTCTTGTTTGTGTTGTTAATCAGTGTGATTAAGAGCATACTTATAGTTTTAAACTCTTTCAGGATATTAGTAACTTGTAAGCACGGTTTTCCTACAGATACTTCACTATCAACTCCAGAGTCTCTCAAGGGCAAATTATTTTACTTTCATATTGATGTTTATAATATATGCAGGATGGACGCCGAGTGCATGTTGTTGAAAGAGATTTGAGTGAGCCTGACCGAATTGTTGGAGAGTTGCTACAACCTGGGGGCTATCTCAAATTACTTGAGCTTGGACTTGAAGGTAGTGAAAACTTAATTTTGAAAAATATCTTATGTTGTACTTCAGGATTGTGGTTGGTCCTGAATTCTAGAAATACACATCAGAAATTATGTCTTTGGATCTTCAGTTTGAGTAAAACCTCCTTGCTAAATTACCATGTCTTGTGTTTTACTGCAGATTGTGTGCAGGAAATTGACGCTCAGCAAGTGTTTGGTTATGCTCTTTTCAAGGATGGGAAAAATACTCGACTTTCTTATCCACTGGAGAAGTTTCACTCAGATGTCTCTGGCAGAAGCTTCCACAATGGACGTTTTATTCAGAGGATGAGGGAGAAGGCTGCCTCCCTTCCCAAGTATTGTTTTCCTATTTTGTGGATATAGTACTTCAGTTTTTCTTTGTATATTAATAATCACTTGCTATGGTGTTGCATGTGTATATGATTCCAAATGGAGGATCTTATTTTAGTACTTTGAGCTCAATAACAATGTTTCACATATATATCATGTAAATTGATTTTGGTAGACTGTTCTCATCATATATGAGACCAGATTAATTTGGTTCAAAACTATAATTATGCGAAACTAGTATATTTGATGTCTTGTAGCATCGTTTTATATACGGATAGACATTTGCTATAGGCTGCCACAATACAAATTTGACATGATATTGAAATAATTTTCATAACATTTTTGTTCATTTGAACCAAAGGTTTCACTTTGTCACTTATAGTTATACTGTACTTCAAATAATCTGTAGTATACGATTGGAGCAAGGAACAGTTACTTCCCTTCTTGAAGAGAAAGGGACAATTAAAGGTGTGCAATACAAGACTAAAGATGGACAAGAGTTTGCAACATATGCTCCTCTTACTATTGTTTGTGATGGCTGTTTCTCAAACTTGCGTCGTTCTCTTTGTAATCCTAAGGTGAGAATGCCCTTTCTGGCTTTCAGCTTAAATCTGTTATTTTGAGATGAAGTTTCTGCAGCTACATCGTTTGACATCTTTCTCTGAACTAATTGACATCTAAATTTTAAATTTATCTGCCATTGTCATTTGTTTGGTGTTTTTTGATAGCTATAATGCTTGTAAGTATGAGCAGTTTTAAGAATTACAGATGACCAATGTGATATGGTATTCTTTTTTCAGGTAGATGTTCCCTCTTGTTTTGTTGGTTTGATTTTGGAGAACTGTGAACTTCCATATGCAAACCATGGCCACGTTATACTGGGAGATCCTTCGCCAATTTTGTTCTATCCTATAAGTAGTACTGAGATTCGCTGTCTGGTTGATGTACCTGGGCAGAAGGTGCCTTCTATTTCAAACGGTGAAATGGCCAAGTATTTGAAGACAGTCGTGGCACCACAGGTTCCTAAATATGCAATAAGTTTTATAACTTCTTTTTAACCTGGCAATGCGTTACCTTTATTTCGTTGATAGCAGAATTTTGCAAATACACAGTTATTGGCATCTTGGTTGATGATCAAGTGGTAAATTGTTGCAGGTTCCCCCTGAGCTCTATGATGCCTTCATAGCTGCAGTGGACAAAGGCAACATAAGGACAATGCCGAACAGAAGCATGCCAGCGGCTCCTTATCCTACTCCTGGAGCACTTCTGATGGGAGATGCATTCAACATGCGCCATCCTCTAACTGGGGGAGGAATGACTGTGGCATTGTCTGATATTGTGGTGCTGCGGAATCTCCTCAGGCCTTTGCGTGACCTAAATGATGCATCCGCACTCTGCAAATATATTGAATCCTTTTATACCCTGCGTAAGGTATGTTTTTCTTGTATTCTGGTCGTTAATATAACTCAGATGTGTTCGTATACTCTTGTGCTTATCTTGCAATTCAAATGAAGAACCATTTTTACAAAGATATGCGGTTTTGCATATTGACTTCACTCAACTCAAATGGCAGCCAGTGGCATCCACCATAAATACGTTGGCAGGAGCTCTTTACAAGGTTTTTTGTGCATCTCCTGATCAGGCGAGGAGGGAAATGCGCCAAGCATGCTTTGATTATTTGAGTCTTGGAGGTGTATTCTCGGAAGGACCAGTCTCTTTACTTTCAGGATTGAACCCTCGTCCCTTGAGCTTGGTTCTCCATTTCTTTGCTGTTGCAATATTCGGTGTTGGCCGTTTGTTGCTACCATTTCCCTCGCCCAATCGGATTTGGATTGGAGCACGATTAATATCCGTAAGCATGAGCCCATTTCAGTTGGTTGTTTCTTTACGTGAATGAACAAGAGTGCGGAATTGTAAAATCTGAATTTATTTTTGACAGGGCGCTTCAGGAATCATTTTTCCCATAATCAAGGCAGAAGGAGTTCGTCAGATGTTCTTCCCTGCCACTGTTCCAGCTTATTACAGAACTCCTCCGTCTGAATAAAGAGTGAAATTTGGGGAAACATATTCAGAAAGTCAAGATGAGTTGAGCTATTCTGGGTTCGCATCTTTCCGTCATTCAGAATTTGATGCTTCAAGAGATCTGTTAACTTTTTGGCCTCTTTAGTTTGTACTCTTTCCTGTGTCCATAACCATATACATTCCAAGTACAAATAGAGCTTCTTTCTGTATTTCTTAGTTTTGCTCGGATTTATTTATTTATTTTTTATACAGCGGCAAAAGATTTCCTCCTTCATGTATGTATCCTCGTTCGAATGCTTTGACCTATTGACTGTTTTACAGTCTACTGTTCAGCGTCCATTTACTACACGTCAGTTTATCTGAGAATAGATTGGATAATCTTTTTTTTTTCTTCTGGGTATATTAAACATAAGACATTTTACAAATTACTCAATTTTTTTTTTTTTATAAAACAACAGCTAGAACAAACTTGAACTATATATGATGTGCATATTATTCCTCAAACTTCAATTGTAAAAAATTCAGATAATTCGATTGCTGCTAACAAGTGGTGAAAGTAAAACCTCTCTAGGTATATACAGGACAATCTCTTGGCCAAATAAAAAAATAAAAAGGTTCAGTACTTGCGTCTCACAATTGCGTCAAATTATACACTTAAAATCAGTTAGGAGAGTATTTGCAAGTTTAGCATTTGCTTTCAGTTGAAAGAACAAAAAGATAATGTTAAAATATGTAATTTAAATTCAGAAACTATTGCCAAGAAAAACAGAAAAAATTTAGAAAGATAACGAACTAAAAAGTCAGCCAGAACGAGGCTAAATATAGAGATTAATATCCAAGTCTCAAAAAGAAAAGTTTTGGAAACAATTATTCCATTTTTTTAGTAGACGAGTATCTATAGATAAAAATTAATAAAAAGATCAATAAATCAATATTTTATAAACTAGGTTCATCTAAATTTTTTTTTCTAACAGCAATGTGATAGAGATAGCATTCGTTTGTCAAATAATAGAAAACAAGTTAAGATGATCAAAATTAACGGTTTTAATTGTTTTATTATTATTTGATGTATGTATATGTGTGTGTGTGTGTGTATATATATATATATATATATATATATATTTAAAAGAGTAATTTTATAAAAAGCTGTAACTGTTGAAAAATTAAACTTACTCATAATTTGATGCGCTTTGAAATCCATCTCTGAGTGATTGACTTACCCTGTTTATGATGTATTCAGCACGTACCTACAGAAGAGCAGCTTTTTGTCTACAATTGAAGCCCTAATAACAATGGATTGCGCCATCAATGCGAGCTTGACCTTAACACCAAATTTAGAAGTCTTATGGACTCTTCGCCGTCAACCCTAGTAATGCAACAGGTTCTTCAGTCTCTTATGAAGGTCTAGCGTGCAATGCACGACATCTTTACCTAATCGGGTCATGCTGCTGCAACGAATAGTTGTAATACAAAATGAACACCGCATCTAATGAAATCTTACTTTGTATAAGAATAATGCATAAATATTATGGTTAAAAGATGCCGTTTGCCTAGCTAGAATGAGGCCTAAACTAAGTAGAGCAACTGAACTGTTGTGTACACACAACCCCTAATATCTAATGAAACCACATCAGAGGGGCGCTGCGTGCATTATTAATTAATTACAGACTTCTCTTTTCTTACATGAATTTCGAAAAAAATTCAACCCATCCCTAGATAGCAACCTAATAATACATTATCCAAATCTCATTCTCAAATAATTCCCGAAAAGTATTGCAGCCGGGCCATTTAAGCTAGTCGATAATCTGATAATTCTACAGCCAAATGAGGAAATTTCCTCGTCAAACATCTGGAATACCTTATCCAATTAGGTCACAGGGTTCTGAGGCAGTGTTGAGCAGTTACAGATTCTGGTTCTTTCTTTCTTGTTTTATGGCCTCGTAGGAATTCATCACCTCTTTAAACTTGGCCTCTGCAACCACTGTAAAAATCACAGGTCCACAAATCTGAGTAATAATGTGATGGTATGAGGTTACAAGATCTTAGTATCTTACGCAACAGTGCCCAAACAAGATCTACCTCTATTATCCTGGTTCTGATCAGGATGATACTCCTTTGCCTTGGTCCTAAATGCTGTCTGCAAAGATGAAAGTAGTGCTTTATTAATGATACTTAGTAAGATAAAACAAAAGCAATGCCATTGATACAAAGGGCAATAGTAAATATATACTGTCAGGCAGGGTGACCAATAATATTTGCAATATGTAACAATCGGGAGGAGGAATACCACTTGCAATACCAAGTTAGAGTTACATGCCACAGAATACCATTTACGAATAAAATTATAACACTCTCCAGGGCAGCTACTCATTAAAATGTGAACACAACCTGCTTATAATTTGCCTTCAGCACAAATGATAGGTAAAAATCTTTTTTACATATTTCTCAAATCTCCAATGAAATGATAACCAAAGTAATGGTTCAAGAATGGTACTCAAATTAATATATAACAAAGCATGAGTCCTTGCCATACGTTATATATCACAAAGGCTGAAAAGAAAATCATATAAAACAGTCTCATGATGAAAATTTTTCTCTATCACGATGACCGTGCTGTCAATTGTAATTGGTAGATGCAACACCAGCAGTAATATGTAAGTGATTATGTTAATAAGAGAAATTACCTTAATCTCTGCATCTGTATATGGCGTTGTTCTAAACCTGTGGTCCAGCAAAACAAGGTAAAATATTAATTATAATGGCTAATCATGAATGCAGAACAAACATGCTAAATTCTTATCCAGATGGTATGATAGTTCTTTAAGTACTTATTTAATTCAAGCTAAAGATGGAAACTCCATTCATGATCGATGGTTTACAACTATCCATAGATACCAAAAATCACATATTGTTTGATGTCTTTTTCTTCGTATAAAAACTGCAATCTTCTGGGACAAACACTGCAGTGAATAAGATTTGATGTTATTGTCTGCTCTGCTCCAAACATTAGATAAGCTCTTCCATAACTAAATGGATTTGTTTATCAGACATCTTCCTCTTATTCCACAACTTTCATTTATTTTCCAAGACATGGATATGTTATTTTATACTTTCCTAAGTTAAAGAAGTAAACACTTATATGGCATACTATCGAATCACATATTAAATAGGTAAATAACAAGTATTCTGAAGGTGAAGAACAAACAGGGTTTTCAACTTCTGTCACTGTCACTATACAAAATCGAAAAGCTTTTACCTCCAAGAAGTGTATGATTAGAGCATAACATTTAATTTATCTCAATGTCAATATGCTGTAAGTACGTTAATATTTAAAAATGAAAAGCAAGAAAAGATTAAAAACCTGATTAAAAAGCTGAGATGGATCAAATTCATAAAAAATGTATTAATTCCAAAATCTTAACAGGGTTTACCATTCGTGTTTTAAGTTGCCTCAACTGGAGCTTCTCCAATAAGGCATAACTGAAGAACACAAATGTGCTCTATTGGCAAGATTTCAACGACAAAGGACAGGAATTATGACTGTTTAATTTCATAACAAAATTACAATAGTTTCTTGTTCATATGACAACAAGAGACATTTTTTGGGTCAACTCCAGGCAGGATTCCCGGTGACAACTGTTGGGGCAGGGATGGAAGAGACTATTAAGTCTTATATCATTGTCGCCAATATAATAAGGCAATGGAAATTGGCAATATGGGCCACTGGGATCCAAACTAGATTTATAGAAGTACCTGTCAAGACCCAAAACAGAGTAGTGATGTGATAATGAATAGCTTCCGGTCTCTCTAGGTGTTTCTCTATAATTAGTCCTCCAATCTCTGTAGGATGTATCAGTCTTCCAATACCAATCGTCTCTCTGGAAATGTTGATGATATGCACCGGGACCATTTTCCCTCCAGCTGTCATAACTTCTTTTGTACTTGTTTCTTTCTCGGTTAAACACACTTTGCATACGCCTTATTCGTTCCTGTAAATAGTAGAAGGAGAATTATCAAGGTTTGAGTCAAAGTACCAAGGATAAGCAGGCAACCAAATTTTTTGGCAAGCTAAAGTCACATACTGCAGTCAAATAATAAATTTTGCAGTTCATTCAGAAAATATTTAATTCACCCTTTCAATAGATTAAAGCACATCTATCTATCTCAAATCTAAAGAATGCAATGCAAAGTTCATACAAATTATAGAGTATACAAGTAGAGAGACAGAACTCACCACTCTCTCCATCTCCTCTTCATACTCCTCTTGCAGTCGCTTATTGTACCTTTTCCACGCTTCTTCCTGAAAAGCTGATCGGAATGAACTGCCCGGTCCTTCTTTCCATGAGGATTGAGACCTGGACAGCTACAAAGTTTAATGGGATGCGCGATCAGTTTCAATGATAATCATCTGTTTCTCTTTCTTGTTGTTCAAAAGTAGTCCAGTAAGTGTTCTTAAGAATAATAGGAAAAATTCTTTTCTGTTTAGGAAAAGAAAACGTTTTGTCGTTACTCATTTTGTCACTGCATCACATGATGATGATGAAGAATACAGAATACATACAAACCTGTTCTTTTTTCTGAGAATTACTGCCAGTGACGTATAATAAAGAAAACAACACAGAGCAAATGCAAAATGGCGGCTGATCCCCGCAGAGTAAAATTGATAATGCAAACATATACACAGCTTGGGTAAGATTTAACTCTTTAACGTATTTCAATTCACTCTGATTAGACAGTGGCAAGAGGTTAATATCTTTCAAGCATATATTATGCCTACCTGAGCATAGAACCAATCAACAGTCCTCCGCAGCCGACCAACCTGCACAATTACTTCAAGCATTAAATAACTACATCTAATTTAAACGCTCCGCAAAAGACTATCCATCACCCGCAATAAGCTCTATTAGAGCAATATGAAGTACAATTTAATCAGAAGAGAAACAGCGACCAATAACGAACCATCTAGGAACATAGTTGCTGATTTGGTTCTGATTTACAGAACAATTTGAAACGGAATTGAAGAAAAGGACTGCGAATAACTCACGGCGAACGTGGTGGCAGTGGCGCCAATCAAGCCGAAGAGGAAGACTGCCCAAAGCTTCATATCTTGTTCGGCTTGTTCGGCTTTCCCCTGATTGGGTGCGTTTGTCGAGGGCCATGAATCTTCTTGTTTTCGATCTGCTGCGTCTTCCTTCATTTTCCCTTCCTACCTAGACTCAGTGTTCTTGCTTCTTTGAATTCCACAATTCAGATACATTCCTCGGTTCTCTCTCACAAATTTCTATCTTGCTTTGATTCTCATGCTCCTTCCCCCGACTTGGATACTTTTAAACTACGAGCTCTCTTTTATTTTCTCTCCTTGGTGTCGCATATCTTCCCTCGCGCATCGAAGGGACATCGAAATTGCGAGACAAAAACGCAGAGTTTCGATTGTGAATGAGCCCAGGGAAACCCTGGTGCGTTCTCACTCGGATGAACAATTAATTATTAAAAAAATAAAATAAGCTCACCTGCAGATTAATATTTATAATATTAGTAATGGGTAACCCAAATCTCAACGTTTATATTATTATATATATATATATTAGTAATTTTCATATATATTTTATTTACAAAATAAAAAAGAGAAAGGACACCCTCATCTCTCAGACTCTCACCTCTGTAAATCGCATATTTCTTTACATTTCCCAAATCCATCCCCTCGACACCCTACTTGGTTGCTTCCGCCTTTCTCCAACCCACCGTCGGCGTCTCCTCCAGAGGTGAGTCATTTCCCAAATCTGGTTGATTATTTGGTGATTTAATCTGGTTATTTTGCTCTATTGTTATTTCTGCTGATTAATTGCATTTTGTGGAGGGAATCTAATGAATATTTTTGGGGATAGATTAGATCTGGACCAAAAGCAAGTAGGATCCATTTTGGTCGGCAAGTTATCTTTTTGTCAAGTTTTAACAAAAATTTCTGTCTTTTCTCACAAATTGGTGTTAACTAGTAATGGATTTGATTGCAAAACCAGTGTTAGAGATGGCGTGTGAGAAATGTGGGGGGAGAGTGAATTTGGCAAAAGCATATTATATGTTTTTCAGAGTCAGTAAGAAAATATTTCAAGGGCAATGGTGTCATTGCCAGCATGGAGCACTGCAACTACTTCATGCATGTTTGATTCTGCGGTGGACAGGTTTAAAAGCCCGTTTCTTTATTGTAAACGTCCGTTTGACTACCGTAACTCAAGTCTTACTTCTGCAAAAATCACGTTCACACAAAAATCACGTTTGACCACCGCCAATTCAAACACAGCTTTCATGTTGCTTATTATAGTCTCTCAAGTCTCAACTTCTTGTCCCAGTGGCAAGTGTTAAAAATTTAGGATAGGCACTGTTAAACTAAGGAAGAGTAATTATATAAAAAATATAAAACTTTGAATGAAAATCTGTTTAGACATGTATTTGATTTAATTTTTATTATTTAAATTTAGCTATAGAGGATGAGCCTTGGCGCAACGGTAAGGTTGCTGTCTTGTGACCTAGAGGTCACGGGTTCAATTCTTGAAAACAACCTCTTTGCTTGTAGAGGTAAGGCTGCGTACATCTACCCTCTCTAGACTTCAATAAGTGAGAGTCTCGTGCACTGGGCCGCCCTTAAATTTAGCTGTAGAGGCATTTTTCTCAACTCTAATTATACTTTCCACTCATTTAATTCATCACTTGTTAATTCAGATCAATATTTCAGTATCCAAAAAATCCAAAAAATATTTTACTTATTTCAGATCACTAAGTTTCTCTATGTTGTATATGTAATTCATAAAAAAATTATTTTTTTGGACAAATTAATGTTCTGAAATATCTTCTTCTAATCAACTAATTTACTTTAAAAATAAACCACACTGATTTTTTTAAAGAATTACGAAAATGAAAAATTGTGAGGAGATATCATTAGTCGAAATCTACAATAGTCCTTAACTTCTGTAAATATGTGTTTTATCTTGGGTTATATTACTATATGTTTGCACTTAACTAGTTCTAACTTTTAAGTGCATAAAAGTGGTTTATGAAGCTGAATATTTGTGAGATGCTATATGCATGCTCTAGATTGCCAGAGGATATTAATTTATGAATAGTTTTATCATATTGTGCATAATAAATATCTTTTTTCCTTTTTTTTTAACCAGTTGCATTTATGAGACTAACACATATCTTTCATTTAAGTTGGAGGTTAGTATAAAATGGAAATTCTTTTATGAAGAAGAACAAGTTGCTTTCCACTCACAAGAAGCATACCTAGAACTCAACTCCATTTTGAGTTCTGAAACTAATTTTCAACTTTACTTAACAATTGAACGTGGAAATGCTCTTAACTCCTCAGATTGCTTAACCACGTAAATTTAGCTTGAAAATCTTCGAAAAATAACATTCATTTGTTCATTATGATTTCTGATGTGATCCCAAAACGTGAAGAGGATGAGCACTAGATTTTGTTTCTGGTTTAGCTCGAAACAAACAAAGAAGAAAACCAAATCACCCAATTGATAAGCCTAAGGCGCCACAATTAAGCTGATTTGAATTGATTTCACCACACTCAAGAATTAGAGGGATGTGAGTGATAAGAAATCAGAAGTTTTTCGCCACTAACCTAAGTTAGATAAGAGAAGCTGTATTTTCAAGAAACACACTTGAACAATACTGAAAATTCGAAATGGTGATTCAATTGTGCTGATCTTGTGTGATACATCTCATATATAAAGGAGTAAGTTAGTTTTAAGAGACCTAACTATACTACCTTGTAATTCTAAGAGCAGCACCTAGAAAATACAAGAAATAAATGCTAGATGGCAGAAAGTCTATGCTTTCTGCCATTTACAAGGAAAAGTCCTAAAAACGTACATAGGTGGCAGTAAGCCTAAGAGTAGCAATACATGTTGGCAGCACCTAGGAAATATAAGAAATAAATGCTAGATGGCAGAAAGTCTATACTTTCTGCCATTTACAAGAATAAAGTCCTAAAAACGAACATAGATGGCAGCAAGTCTAAAAGTATCAATAAATGCTAGTGACAAAAAGTCTAAGATCAATAAATGCAAGGCTGCACCTAGGAGATACAAGAAATAAATGCTAGATGGCAGAAAGTCTATGTATTCTGCCATTTATAAGAAAAAAAAACGTACATGTGACTTCATGGCACATATTCAGATGTATAGCCTCTTGACTGCTGTTTTCTTCAAGTGTCTTCAATTTTCAGCAAGGTAACTAGGTTCATTTCAAGCCTCTTAGCTCTTGCACGAGTTAAAGGCCCAATTGAAGGTATTTTCTTGTCATAACTTGAAGTTTGGTATTCCATGATCACATCATCCTCCCCTGGTTGAGAAGGATTTGCCCTCAAATCCAAATCATCTTCATCTTGCAAATAAGGAGAAATATCTCTGACATTGAAGGTAGCTGAAACTCCATAATCACCAGACAACTCTATTTTGTATGCATTCTCATTTACCTTTGCTAAGACTTGAAATGGACCATCTGCCCTGGGCATTAATTTGGACTGCCTTTTGTTTGGAAACCGCTCTTTTCGAAGATGGATCCATACTAAATCTCCAGGGCTGAATTGCATAAACTTTCTTCCTTTATTTGCAGCCTTCTCATACATTGAGGTCTTTTTCTCAATTTGTATTTTAACTTTTTCGTGCAACTTCTTGATCATCTCAGCCTTCTGTTTTCCATCCAAACATTCTCGAGCATCAAGTGGCAATGGTGCTAAGTCAAGTGGGGTTAATGGATTGAATCCATAAACCACTTCAAAAGGAGAACGTTTAGTAGCACTATGCACATTTCTGTTATAGGCAAATTCAACATATGCCAAACATTCATCCCAATTCTTCAAATTTTTACTAATGACAGTTCTGAGCAAAGTAGAGAGTGTACGGTTTATCACTTCTGTTTGTTCATCAGTTTGTGGGTGATAGGCAGTGTTAAAAAGCAATCTTGTGCCTAATTTTCGCCATAAGGTCTTCCAAAAGTAACTAAGAAATTTTGAGTCACGGTCTGAAACAATAATTAGAGGTAGAGGGAGGCCAAAGAAAACAATAAGTGAAACTATTAAAAATAATTTAATAGTTAATAATTTATCTATTGATCTCATCCATGATAGGCCACTATGGCGCCGTTTGATCCATGTAGCCGACCCCACTTAGTGGGAAAAGGCTTAGTTGTTGTTTGGTCTGAAACAATGCTCTTTGGAATGCCATGGAGTCGAACAATCTCCTTGAAAAACAGATTGGCAATATTCACAGCATCATCTGACTTGTGGCATGGAATGAAATGTGACATTTTTGAAAATCGATCCACAACAACCATGACCGAATCCTTTCCCCTCTGAGTTCTAGGTAGGCCAAGCACAAAATCCATACTTATATCTTCCCAAGGCGGATCTAGTACAGGCAAGGGCATGTAAAGACCATGGGCAGCTTCCTTGCTTTTGGCCTTTTTACACACAATACATCTCTCAAGCACATGATGAACATCCCTGATCATATTAGGCCAATAAAAGTGTTCTTTCAGCATCTCTAATGTCTTTGCTTCGCCAAAATTGCCAGCCAATCCTCCCCCATGTGCTTCTCGGACAAGCAATTCCCGCATGGAGCAATCTGGGATTACAAGCTTTCCTAAACGAAATAAGAACTCTTCATGCCTATAAAACCCTTTGTATGCTATTTTTTCACAAGCATGGTAAGTTTCAGCAAGTGTAGGATCTTCAACATATTGATCCTTAATAAATTCAAAACCGAATAATTTTGCATTCATCGTAGAAAGCAATGCATACCTCCTGGATAAAGCATCAGCAACAACATTGGTCTCCCCTTTCTTATATTTTAGAACATATGGAAATACTTCAAGAAATTCCACCCATTTGGCATGTCTTCGGTTCAACTTGCTCTGCCCTTTCAAATGTTTAAGGGATTCGTGATCTGTATGGATAACAAATTCTCTTGGTAACAAATAATGCTGCCATGTTTCAAGAGCTCTAATCAGTGAATAGAACTCCTTATCATAGGTTGAATAATTAAGACAAGCCCCACTCAGCTTCTCACTAAAATATGCAATAGGGCGCCTTTCTTGTAGTTGAACAGCACCAATCTCCACTCCACTAGCATCACATTCAATCTCAAATGTCTTTGAGAAGTCTGGTAGTGTTAATATAGGGGCATTGCATAATTTCTCTTTAATCAGTTTAAAACTCCTCTGGGCTGCATTATTCCATCCAAACTCTTTCCCCCCTTTATACATTCTGTTAATGGTGCTAGGATAGTGCTGAAATCTCGAACAAACCTTCTATAGAAAGATGCGAGTCCATGGAAACTCCTTACCTCATTTATGGTTCTGGGAACAGGCCATTCTTTGATTGTTTTGATTTCCTCTTCATCAACTTCCACACCTTGATGAGATACTACAAAGCCAAAAAAATTTACATGATCTTGACAAAAGTAGCATTTCTTCAGATTTGCATAGAGTTTCTCTTTTCTCAGCACTTCCAATATTTGCCTTAAATGTTCTACATGCTCATCATAACTTTGGCTATAGATTAGAATATCATCGAAATACACTACAACAAATCTGCCAAGGAAATATCTGAGCACAAAATTCATTAGACGCATAAAAGTGCTAGGGGCATTAGATAGCCCAAAAGGCATTACCATCCACTCATAAAGGCCATGCTTTGTTTTGAATGCTGTTTTCCACGCATCTCCTTCCTTCATACGAATTTGGTGATAGCCACTCTTCAAATCAACTTTTGAGAACACTTTGGCACCATGTAACTCATCAAGCATGTCATCCAATCTCGGAATTGGATAGCGGTATTTGATAGTGATCTTGTTGATAGCCCTGCTGTCTACACACATTCTCATAGAATCATCTTTTTTTGGTACTAACAATGCCGGAACAGAACATGGACTCATGGATTCCCTTACATAGCCTCTTTCAATCAGCTCCTCAACTTGTCTTTTAATTTCATTTGCCTCTGTGGGATTCATTCGGTAGGCAAGTCGGTTAGGCAAAGCAGCACCTGGTACCAAATCAATTTGATGCTCAATCCCCCTTAAGGGTGGTAATCCCTTAGGCAGCTCTTCAGGAAAGACATCTCTAAATTCTTCTAATAGTTTCTTCACATTTGGGGATACTTCATTTTCTAACTCTTGAAACTCCTTAAGCATTAGCAATAGAATGAGGCTACCTTTATTCAATGTTTTCTTCATCTCTTTTTAGTAGCCAAGCAACTTGCTTTTTGCTCTTCTTTTACTGTCTTCTCTTGCTGTACTTGCATTGGCTTAAGTGGTGCCAACACAATCTTTTTTCCATCCTTCTCAAAGGAATAGGTATTTTTGTAGCCATCATGCAGTGCTCTCCTATCGAATTGCCATGGCCTCCCTAGCAGCAAATGTCCAGCACTCATTGGAACAATGTCACATAATACCTCATCTCTGTAATTCTTCCCAATAGAGATTGGAACCTTCACTTGTTTCGTGACTTTCACTTCGCCTTTGTCATTCAACCACTGCAATTTGTATGGTTGGGGGTGGTTCATGGTAGTTAACTTTAGTTTATCAACTAAAGTGGTGGAAGCAACATTGGTACAGCTTCCACTGTCAATAATGACATTACAAACTTTGCCTTCAATAGTACACCTCGTATGAAAAATATTCTCTCGTTGTTCTTCCTCTGCTTTGGTTTGGATACTCAAGACGCGCCTAATAACCAAAATTTCACCCTCATCTGCATATTCAACAACCTCTGCCTCTTTTAGATACTCATTCCCCTCATAGTCCTCCAAAACACCCTCATCGTCACTCTCTATCTCCCTTTGTGTTTCCTTCAAAATCATCACCCTTTTGTTAGGACATTCTGATGCGATATGGCCATGCCCCAAACATTTAAAGCACTTAATATCTCTACTTCTTCTAGGGGGATGGTTTTCTACTGCTTTCTCCCTTTCCCTAAAACTCTCAGTTTTGGTTGATCCTTTTTTCTCCATTTCCTTATTGTCCCCTTTGGTAGGTTTTGCTGGTGTTTGAGAAAGTGTTTGGAATGGTTTTCCTCCCACAGGTTTAGTCACCCCAAAGTTCCTCCCATACACTCTTTTCTTCTGCCTTTCTACTTTGATGGCTAATTTAATTACATCTTCAAAGAAAACATAATTTTGCAACTCTACTAGATCAGCAATTTCCTTGTTTAGACCACCCAAAAATCGAGCTATGGTTTGCTCTTGTGGTTCATTCAGCTCACACCTAATCATCAAGGTTTCGTATTCTTTCACATAGTCTTCCACGTTCATACCTCCTTGTCTCAAGTTTTGAAGTCTGAAATAAAGTTCTTGCCTATAATAGTCAGGCACAAAACGTTTCTGCATGAGTCTCTTCATTAGCCTCCAACTTCTTACTTCTTATTCACCATCTCTCCTTCGCTGATTCTTCAAGTTTTCCCACCACAGATTTGCATAATCAGTGAATTCAAGGGCAGCAAGGCGGCATTTGGTTATCTCAGAATACTCTTGACATTCAAAGACTTTCTTCACTCGTTGTTCCCATTCTAAATATTCTTCAGAAGAACTTGTTCCCCTAAATGGAGGAACTTTCATTTTGATGTTAATCTCCCGTGCTCTAGGCTGCCTCCTATGCAAGGGTTGTTCATCCTCCTCAAACTCAGCTTCGGCACCGTTAGACTCAGCATTCTCCTCTCTTCTTGGTTGTCTTAGCTGTAGATCCATGAGTCTAGTCATCTGATTGGTGAGTTAAGCCATTTGTTCCATCATCTCTTCTTGTCTCCTCTGCAGGCCAATAATTTGAGTTTGTTCTAGGCTAATCCCTCTAGGGACTGCAGAATCACTCCCTTCTGCCATGATGATCTTTTTTAGGTTGCTGGTCTAGGTGTTTGATAGGGGTAGATCACTCTCTAAGTGTTTAAACTCAGGTTTACTAACCAGTCTCTGATACCAATATGATGTGATCCCAAAACGTGAAGAGGATGAGCACTGGATTTCGTTTCTGATTTAGCTCGAAACAAACAAAGAAGAAAACCAAATCACCCAATTGATAAGCCTAGGGCGCCACAATTAAACTGATTTAGATTGATTTCACCACACTCAAGAATTAGAGGGATGTGAGTGATAAGAAATCAGAAGTTTCTCGCCACTAACCTAAGTTAGATAAGAGAAGCTGTATTTTCAAGAAACACACTTGAACAATACTGAAAATTCGAAATGGTCATTCAATTGTGCTGATCTTATGTGATACATCTCATATATAAAGGAGTAAGCTAGTTTTAAGAGACCTAGCTATACTACCTTGTAATTCTAAGAGCAGCACCTAGAAAATACAAGAAATAAATGCTAGATGGCAGAAAGTCTACGCTTTCTGCCATTTACAAGGAAAAGTCCTAAAAACGTACATAGGTGGCAGCAAGCCTAAGAGTAGCAATAAATGTTGGCAGCACCTAGGAAATACAAGAAATAAATGCTAGATGGCAGAAAGTTTCTGCCATTTACAAGAACAAAGTCCTAAAAACGAACATAGATGGCAGCAAGTCTAAAAGTAGCAATAAATGCTAGTGACAAAAAGTCTAAGAGCAATAAATGCAAGGCTGCACCTAGGAGATACAAGAAATAAATGCTAGATGGCAGAAAGTCTATGTATTCTGCCATTTACAAGAAAAAAAAAACGTACATATGACTTCATGGCACATATTCAGATGTATAGCCTCTTGACTGCTGTTTTCTTCAAGTGTCTTCAATTTTCAGCAAGGTAACTAGGTTCATTCCAAGCCTCTTAGCTCTTGCACGAGTTAAAGGCCCAATTGAAGGTATTTTCTTGTCATAACTTGAAGTTTGGTATTCCATGATCACATCAATTTCTTTCTAATTTTAAACAATGTCCGTTTTCCTTACATTTTACTTGTGCATTGTAAGATCATTTGAGTATCTATTTGTAGCTTATCTAATCTCAATTGTTATTGCATAGAATGTCAACTAATGAACAATTATCTGCTCCTGCGGGTAGTAATCAAGTTACATGAAAGAAACACAAGAAACTCCCTTTGACGTGAATAGGGAAATTTCAGAAGCTTGGCTCCACTTTAAAAGGCAAAAAAATCAATGACAAATGGAAAGCAGTAAGCAAATATTGTGATAGAAAGTTCAGTGTTGACACTAAACAAGGCACTAAACATTTGCATGATCACATTAGGAGTTGTAAGTTGCATACAATGTGGGGCCTAAAGCAGACAAAATTAACACTATGCCACAATCAAGTTCAATGGGAATAGGAGTGAATCACTTGTAGTTGGCAATTATACATATCATCAAGAAATCACAAGAAAGGAAGTTGCACAAATGATTATATTGCATAAGTATCCTTTGTCGATGGTTGAACATGTTAGTTTTAGAAGGTTTAGCAAAGCATTTTAACCTTGTTTAAGAAAGTTTCTAGGAATACAATCAAGAGCGACACAATGAAGATATATGAAAGTGAGAAGTCTAAAGTAATGGAAATGTTTGCAAAGATTCAAAGCGGCATTGCAATAACTACTGATATGTGGATTTCTAGCAATCAAAATAAAGGATACATGTCAATTACAGCTCGTTACGTTGATGATTCTTGGAGTTTGCAGATTTGGATAGTGAGGTAACCACTTAAACAATTTCGTTAAAATATATTTGTTCTTTTTTTTTCTTGTAAATTTTATTATCGATGGTTGAATGTGATGCTTAATATTTGTTTTAGGTCCATATATGTCCCTGCACCACATACTGTTGAGGATCTTTGTGATGTTCTGGTTGAATGTTTATTGGATTGGAATATTGACAGAAAGTTGTCAACTTGTAACAGTTGATAATTGTAGCATGAATGATGCCATGATTGAGTGCATTTTTTAAAAGATTCCATCTACTTCATTTATTTTGGGAGGAACATTATTTCATATGCGTTGTTGTGCTCATGTATTAAACTTGATAGTGAAAGATGGATTGTCAATGATTGGTGGTTCCAATGAAAAAATTAGGGAAAGTGTTGCTTTTTGGGTTGCAACTCCAAAGAGAGAGGAGAAATTTCACGAAACTTGTTGTCAATTGAATCTGACTTACTCAAAGAAGGTTGCACTTGGTTGTAGAACTGGATAGAACTCTACATATTTAATGCTTGCTTCTGCCTTACCATATCAAGAAGTTTTCAAACGTTTAAAACAACGTGAATCTCAATATAAGACTTTGCCAAGTGAAGAAGATCTGAAAATTGCTAGTGAAATTTGTGAAAGGTTGAAATTGTTTCATAGTATCAATGAGTTGTTTTCAGGCAATAAATACCCAACTGTAAATATTTGTTTTCCAAAAGTTTGTGAAATTAAATTGTCTTTGAGAGAGTGGCATACTTGTATTCATGATATCATTCGAAATATGGCTTCAAATATGATAAGAAAGTTTGACAAGTACTGGGTACGACTAATGGGGTGATGGCCGTAAGGACTGTTTTAGACTCTATATATAAAATGATGTTGTTGAATTATTTCTTCCCTCGTATGTGTGAAGATAGTGCTCAGGATGAAATGCGAAGGGTGAAAACCATTTCTCTAAGGAATGCCAAGATAAGGCTAAGGCTTTTAGTAGTGATTCTTCATCCTCGAATTTGACAGATACAATTCATTTTGCCATGAATGAAGATTGGTCCATTGACTATGCCCAATTTGTGAATGAAACGTCTTCAAATTTTACTGTGACATCAGAATTAGACTGCTATTTAGAAGAGCCTGTCATGCCTCATGTATCAGATCAAGATTTTAACATATTAGCTTTGCAAAGAATTGTCAGAGACTCGGGCTTTTTAGCCATTCCTATCTCTACGGTGGCTTCAGTGTCGGCCTTTAGCACCAATGGCCGCTTTTTGAGTCAACAGCGTAGGTCACATGAAAACACAATAGAGACATTGATGTGTTCCGAAGATTGGTTATAGCCTGAAATTGGAGGTAATATAATATTTTGTCTATTCACTTTTTTTCCCCCAAAATTAATCTGATTCTTTAATTGTAAGGTTCTTCGAAAGCAAAGTTTCAAGATCACACAATCAATGAACATATAGATGTTGTTGATGTAAGTGAATATATTTTGATATTTAAATATTTTTTTATGAACAATTATGTTTTATGAGTTTATTTTGTAGGAACCAAGTTGCGAATAGGGATAAGGGATGAAATGGTGGATTAACTCTTGTCACTTTAACAGGAATCAAGGATTTGGAACAAGTTACAAGTGGTGGAACAAGATTTGAACTTCTTCTTGTACTTTGAGCTTGTATTTGTTTATATGTTGTAGTATTAATTACTGGAGTTGTTCCATAGCTTCTTTTAATTTGAAACTTAAGATGCGTTTTTTAGACTAGCATTTGATATATATATATATATATATATATATATATATATATATATATATATATATATTAATTTAATAGGATTCTATATTTTTTTTATAGTATTTTTTTTATTTTTTATTGGAAGACCTGCTGATCCCTGCAAGGACACGTGAGATTTGTTTCCCACCACACCACAGGGACTGGAGATGGTGACAAGGGACTCCCAGGGAGGAACTTCCTACCCTTGCTCCGTCCAATTGCCATCTCTACATTTCTCTTTTCTAAACCTTACGGTGAGCATTTCGATGGTGAGTGAGAGAAAGAGACAGAGTAGTGGAGTATGGTGGAATAAAGAAGTCTCCCCTGTCGAACGATTTTGTGTTCAGAAGAACTTCAAGATACTCATCTTCAGTGTTTAGCAATTTTTATTTTGTTTTTGTGTTTTCGTCCACCCAGTATGAACCAGGATTGTATTCCCTCTATCTTTCAAGTCTCTCTTCATGCCTTAACCTATGCATGGTACAATGAGCCAAGCTACAGTGGCAAAAAGTGCTTTTTCCTTTTGGGAAACATTGGGATTTGGTTGAATAGGAATTCATTAAGAAAGAAAAATTAATTGTTGAAATTGAACGAAATAAATGGCTGAGCAATTCAAACCCAATTCTATTGTGCCTATTTTTTTATTTTTTTTCATGGTTCACCCACTCGATGAACTAACAAGAAACAACCAGATTAGTTGAGCAGCGATGAACTCGAGCCTTTTAGGAGATCTTCCCGCTGATTGACACTGATGCAACGGAGGATATCCTTTTCTCCACCAAACTCTATTACTTTCCGTCTCTTTCTCTCAATCACCACTCAAATGCTCATCGCTCGTACTCCACCATACCCCACTATTCGTCTTTCTTAGTCACCACCGAGATGCTCATTGTGATCCTTGGAGAAGAGAAAAGGTTCGGCAGAAGAAGATGCATAAATGGTGAGCTTTGGGTTAAACCTCTTAAATGTTGACATGGCAAGATATTATCCTTAGATGTGAGGTGTAAAGAGACTGGATGGCTGAGATGAAAGGAAATTCACAGCATAATTTTTTTTATAGTGAAATTTAGAGGATCTCGATCCCATTTTTAATTCGTTGTATCTGTCAAAATGTTCAATTTTTTTAAATATTTTGCCAAGTGATGCACTATTTTCAAGAATTATATTATAAATTTTATTAATACGATGATAAATAAAAAAATATAAATTATCTAATTTTTAATAAAAATAATAATATAAATTGTCTAAAAAGATAAATAAAAAAGAAATTTAACAATATTAAATTTATAAATTAAAAAAATAAATAAAATATAAATGATTTAATTAAGAATATATTTTTCATTTATCCAAGATAATTATTATTTTTGAACGGTAAATAATTTGAAATTATTATTATTATTATTATTTATGACAGCTACTTGGTTTTTTTTAACATGTATCTGAGAGTTGAGATTTTTTTTTTTTTTGGACCATTTGAGAAGATGAACCAGCACATCAGCCTGGCAGTACAAATGGGCTTTTACAGGAAAATTTCTAGAAAGTAAAAACAGCCCCATTTGGACTGAGATTATTATTATGAAAAAATATTTGGTCTATGTGGATAATTTTTTGTCCATCAATGGTGTCCAGATCACGACACATGGTAAGAATAATAATTTTTAAAATTATTTTTATCACGTGTCATAATTTAGATATTGTTGATAGACAAAAAATTATTCACTGTCAATATATTAAATACCAACTCTATTATTATTATTATTATTATTATTTTATACAGACTTCGGGTTGAGATTATTTGAGACCGAGTTTTTGTTCTGTGTTCGAGGATAGTTGGGCTTAGGGCCTCATTTGGGTTGACATAAATGAGCCTTAAATAAATCAGAGATAGCCCATACCAGAAAATGAAAAAGAAGAGGTTGAGCATGGCTGGATGTAACCGACACTTCCTATTCAGATTCTCGAAGTCTGTCCGTAATGGTAATTTGCAACCAAATAATCCATTCCGTTTTTAATTTGGCAAAGCTAAACTACAAAGGTACATCACCTCGAGCCTAGTCTGTGTGACTTTGTCTCTTCAAAGAACAGAAAAAATGGAAAATTGAGATCTAGCGAAGCCATGGATAGCGATTGCATAATGCAGGTTCTATAGCACTATTTACTGGTAATTCCCATCTCATTTTTGGCTAGACAACATTGTATGGATCTGTGTCTGGAATAGGTGAAATTCTACGAAATGATTGGCTTCCCAGGGTGGGCCAATAAATTTTGGGGGCATTCTCACTGTCTTAACATAGCGGACTCGCCTTCACTTCGTTTCTTATTTGCAGATCTAATAGCGTTGTGGGTCTGATCTGCGTAAATGACAAATATCTGTTTACTATTTAGCTTTCAACCAAGCCTTTCCTCCTGATAATATCTATATTTTTATTAATCATATTGCCATACTTTGATTTATGTTTCTACATAATTTTTCTCGCAGATAACTATATAACATTGTATTGTCATAAACAATTGAATCGGAAAGGTATGTCGAGGAGACCGGTAAATGCATCTCGACGATTTGGGGACAGCGGTGGTGGATTGTTTTCCACTTCGAAATCGCGGTCTTCGCCGATTTTGTCTCTTGGGCTCATAATTGTGGTAAGAGCCGATTCGGACGTTGATTTTATTCACATAATGGATCATTCATGGAACTCACTG
Source organism: Gleditsia sinensis (assembly GCA_037074535.1). NCBI lineage: Eukaryota > Viridiplantae > Streptophyta > Magnoliopsida > Fabales > Fabaceae > Gleditsia > Gleditsia sinensis. Next base: position 2,986,013 of record CM073472.1, read on the forward strand.
CTACTTTATTTGTTCTACTTTGTTGGGGAGATTCTAATTACTTTGAGTTCCTCAACTTTTTAGGGTGGCCTGCTTCTCATTGCCTATTCATACAGGAGCTCAGGTTGGTCTCCTATTATTACTTAAATTCGTTAGATAGTTTTCCTTTTGTTTCTTGGATGAACTTGTGCCTTTTTATGTTGATCATGGTATTTTGTCGCTTTCCCCTATTGTGCCCGAACTTAGTTTCATGGATGATATGTACAGCACATTTTAATTTACTGTTTTGTTGTTGTTTATATTGCCCCATAGAATTCCATATACATGCATAGTGCTGTAACAATGTTTCCTCTCTAATTTATGAATAGGTGGATTTGGGAGCCATTTAGAGTCTGTCAGCAGGGTTGAAGGTAATCTGAATTTTTCTCCCTCTACATTTTTATTTGTTTGACCTCCTATTTCTTCAGCCATTAAAAAGATGATGGTGGTCTCTTGTTTGGTATGCATTAATTTTGCAGCCTCTGACATTGTTATTAATTGGTTATTAACTTTCTAGGAAACTACACGTGTAACATGTTTACCATATTAATGACCCCACGAAGTTACTTCCTATTAGTGAAGTTTTTTAAACAACAATAAGAATAATCAAATCTTTTTTTATTAAATGAAATTGGCTATATAGATTAAATATTGCTACAGTAATTTATTATAAATAAGATTAAAGATAAATTGTTAATTATTAAATTTTTTTAAATAATTTTACTAATTATTTTTTTTAGTCTCCTTCTACCTTTAACTATCGGATTGTTTTTTTATCTTAGCTACTCTTTTTAATAAATTTTTTGTAGGTCTTCTCTACATATGACTAAACTATTTTAAACGAGATTCTGCCATCGTCTCTACAATAGTTGTTACTTTTAATTTTTTCTCTAATGCACTTATTTCTAATTATATCTTCTCTATTCATCTAATATTTTTTTAAATTTCATTATCATCAACAAAAAACTTCTATCATCTGCGTCACAATGCAGGAGCTTACTTTATTACCCATGATCGTTTCCTTCCTTCGAGGTTTCCACTTGAAAGATGGCTTGCTTGCGCCATCATATTTAATTTTTTGCTTCCTTTCCTCTTCCTCTTCTTTTTTTAATTTACTTTTCAAACATATGGAATCTTATAGTTACAATTCTTCCTCCTTGTTGTCTAGCATCTATCTTCAGTTCAGTTATAGCATCACAAGACAGTGTATCAGTAAGGTATTCTTTTTCAAAGATATGGTCAAGAATTCAAGAAGATTTTGTCCTCTTTGATACTGATGTGTAGTGTAGAGGGTGAGCCTTGGCGCAACGGTAAGGTTGCTGCCTTGTGACCTGGAGGTCACGGGTTCGATTCCTGGAAACAGTCTCTCCGCTTGCGGGAGTAAGGCTGCGTACATCTTCCCCTCCCCAGACCCCACCAGGTGGGAGCCTCGTGCACTGGGCCGCCCTTTTTTGATACTGATGTGTAGTGTGATCTAGAATGCACAGCACGCATATCTGATTCTTGAAAGAAAAACAAAAAACTGGGGCTGGGTGCTGTAGACTTTATCCTATAATTAGTCAAAATAAGAAAGCTTGACGGGGTATGTAGCCTACTCAAGACTTGTTATCCCACTTCCTTAAGGGATTTCATCTCAGTTCCGTGATGCCATGTTATGAGTCATACTTGATAAAGATTCTGGTTTATGTCAGATTTTATGCTTCTGACAGATGGAAGGCACGGTTCAATTATATCTCTATATTGAACGATTTCTTTTATCAACAAATGAATTGATATTATTATTTTTTGTAACAAATAATTTTAAAATTTGTCCTCTTTGAAATATATTTTGTTGTAAAATGTTGAATTTTATATGCACATTTTATGATGCACTCACGGACTGTGTATTAGTCTTCTATAAAGCAAATTTATATGGTGAAAATGTACTCACGGACTGAGTAAAATTAGTTGCAATATCAACAAACCGTTGTGATAAATGCCGTTGATTTTGAAAAGGTTGTTAGTAATTGGGTCAGTGTTTGGAGTTGTTTAAGGATGTTGGTGGTTCGGTTCAACTCCTAAAAGTCATGACTTATTTGGTTATGTTCTCTACCATCAGATTTTTGCTCCTTTGAAGTTTGAACTAACATTGACAGCCTTATGAAGCAGTATGTAGTCATGTATTTAATTGGCCTCCAGATATATCGTAATTATACAGACCTCCTTAATGCAGGTGATTATTTGTGCACAGCAGAGGTCCAACGAGCGATTCCTGTTTTGCAGAAAGCATATGGTGATAGCATGCATAAAGTTTTGCACGTCGGTCCTGATACTTGCTATGTGGTCTCTAAATTGCTAAAGGAGGAGGAAACTGAAGCATGGGGTATTGAACCATATGATATAGAGGATGCTGATAGTAATTGCAAAGCACTTATCCGCAGAGGCAATGTGCGTGTGGCTGATATCAAGTTTCCTCTTCCATACAGGCCAAAATCTGTTTCTCTTGTAATTGTTTCAGATGCCCTGGATTACTTATCTCCCAGATACCTCAACAAAACTCTTCCAGATCTGGCAAGGGTATCATCTGATGGTATAGTAATATTTACGGGTAAGAGCACTACATGGGATCTTTAAACTAGAGTTCATTCACATCTTCCAAATTAAAGTGTTTTTTTTTAATTAAACAAAAAATCAAAAGGGACGTCTCCAATCTGAACTTCGCTTCAACTCACTTCGATCTATTACATTACAACCCAAAATGGGGAAATGAAAAGTAGGACATATATTTGCAGAGTTGCGGTCCTTCACAAAGTTAATTCTTTTTTTAATAGTAAATGAAACGCTACCATTAAAGGCGAGGGAGCAGGTTCGAATCCCACTCCCCAGCTAGCAATGTCTAGCTCCTTAAAGACAAAAATGAATACTAAATGGAATCCAAACTTAAATCATTTATAGAGCAGAAGTGATTTTTGAAGTATTGTGTTTTTTCCGTCAACGATCACTTTAAATGCCTTTTATATGACTTACAGGTCATGACATCTCATAATATTTATATATGTAGGATTCCCAGGTAATCAGAAGGCTAAGGTTGGAGATGTTTCTAAATTCGGTAGAGCGGTGAGTGGATGTTACATGAAGAATGATATGTTTGTTTATGTTTGTTTGATTCCTTTATTGTCCATTTCTGAGCTTAGATAAATAGAAGGCCCTTCACCCTAAACCTCAATGATTTTGGTACATAGGGTTGTTAGATTATCGCTTATAGTTTAAATTTTTGAATTGAATTGGATCTTGAAATAGTGTTATAACTTTTGTATACAAATGGTCAAATCTTTGAATTTTATCAACCTTCATCCCTTAAAAATAATAATAAAAAAGAAAGAGAAGAAAAAAATAAGAACTATCAATTGAAGTTTAAAGCAAAAAAAAAAAAAAATTAAGCTCAAACGAGCTCGTAGAAGGGGTTAAGTTAGATATCTTAATAAAAATTATTAATATACTATCATTCATCAGTTTTTGAATTGAATTGCTTCTTGATAAGGATGAGTTGAGTTTGTTTACATTATTTTGTAACAGGAAGGGGCTAGATAGAGAGGAGGAAGGAGGATAAATCTCAATTTTTCTTATTTTAAGAAATGGAAGAAACTAATGGACTTGCTGAGAGAGAGAGAGAGAGAGGGGTGGGGGGATGAATCTCAATTTTTTTTATTAAATGAAAGATGTAAAGATATTAATGGACTTGTCTTTCTTCAGGCTAAAATGAGGAGTTCTTCCTGGTGGGTTCGGTATTTCCAACAGACTAATTTAGAGGAGAATGATGCTGCTTCTAAGAAGTTTGGGCAGGCTGCAACAAAGAGTTCATACATTCCAAGATGCCAGATATTCCACCTGAAGTCTCTCCATTGACCTTGGATGATTTCAGTAGTAGCATTGGATCTCCTGGTGGCTGCTTAAGTTTTCATTTAAAACACTTTCTTCGATAAGGTAATTTGATTCTTTGATATATAATGGTGTATTTTGTTGTTGACTGTAATAGATTTATATTCTTTGTAATCTAAATTTTCCTCAAAATTTATAGTAAAATGAAGCTATCTCTCCCTAAAATTTCACTCCCTATTTAGTGCAAATAGTCTCCTCTTGTGTCTCGGAAGTTGGAACACTTTCCCTTCTCAAACTTTGTTTGTGGCCATTGTTGCTACCGAATTGTGTGTGGCCAACTTTGGAGCAGGACTTAAAATTTATTTCCGTCATAAAAACCGCTGAAGGATAAAGTGAACTTGCGGTAGAATCGCCGAGCACAGGCGTCAGAGCCTGGGTATGAATCTATACTGTTATCCATACTTATGCCACCATTTGATACCATTATAACTAAATTATTCATGAAAATTTTATATTATCCTCGATAATCGTATTTTCACTTATTAGTGCAATTATATTTCCTTTTCATTTTTTTAACTTTATGTAGATTTAAAAATTTATCGAACTACCAGCAATCACATGTAAAAATTCATCATCTTTTTCACAATTGTTTGCTTTGAATTTTCACATGCAAAATCAATTGACACGCTGCTAATTTGTAGTATGACAAAACATTCCCACAGATCTCCGCATCTCTATTTTTATGATACATAGTTAAAAATTAAAGATGCTAAAAATGTTAATAACAAATTTATATATACAAAAAATAAAAATATAATGCTAGCACTAATATAAAAATATACCATATACTTCTAATGAGAGAATAAAAAATATAGATGGTATGAATTTTTCTTTTACCAATAATATACAACAGCGAAAAGGATTGAGAATGTGCACTGAGGAAATATAAATATACTTTTAGTTTGTAAATTGAATAGAGATAATTAAATTTGAACACAGTTAATAAAATAATTTTAAGTGATCTGGGTGCAATAGAATCTTACACCGCGTTTAGGTAAACATTTTTCTAAGAAAAGGTCCGATACTTTTTGACTGCACTGATATTTGCACAACTTTCAGGAAAGTTGCATTTGAGTTTTAAGCGTTAAAATTTAAGTGGAACTACAAATTTCAATTTATGAAAGCAGATTGCGTAAATAATAAATACATTGTTTATTTATTAACAGTGTTCCATGGGAAATTAATCATTCAGTTTTCAAGAAAAAAGTACAACAGTGAGAATTTCGAAGCTCAGGGAAAAGGCAAATTATGAAATTACGATCAACTTTTTAATTTTAAGAAAATAATACATATTGATTCTAATTTATATTTTCGAGTATAATACTTTCTTAAGTTATAAATTATTATAATATTTCTCTTAATTTATATTTTTATTGAAACCAAAAATATTAAATCATTTTTTTACATTAATATAATCATATGTTCAGTAAATATTATTTTTTTCCCCAAAATATCCGTTCTCTCACTATCAAAATTTCCCCATTTCTATTAGCCCCGATAGACACCGTCACAGATAAAATTAAATAGAACATTTGGCTAAAAAATTTGAACAGATAAATGAATTGAACTAATAGCATTATCAAATTCTTATCGTCTTTAACTAACGAAGCATTATCCACTCAATGACTAAAATGACCTTTGTGAGATACATTATTATTTAATAAAAATAATTTAAAATTTATAAATTATAAAATTTTAATTAATTTAAATTATTTAAATAAATTTATAAAATAATTAAATAAATTATAAATTAATTTATTTACCTTATTAAATACATTTTATAACGTGGACAGATATTTGACATCAAGCCAATTCCCCCGGCCCAAGTACACTTGCTAGTTGTAGAGGGCAGCCGTGGATGCTTTGAGTTTTTGTGAATATAATAATCTATTAATTTGTCTAAAAAAAAATTACTCTCTGCTTCAATTCCTCCAGAATCAGAACCCAACGTTCAAGTACTGCAATTCCATCTCCAACCTAAGTTCGCCTTCAAAACCCACAAGAATTCCATGTGTTAATTCTTTGATTAACAAAAGAAACCAATCAAAGCTGCGCCGTTTCGACCAAGTTATAGTTCTGAGAAACTCGGTGTCAACCCATAACGAGGAGGGGGCTTTTTACGAAGAAGAAGGCGGGGCCGACTGCGAAATTGAGCTGTCTTGATCCGGAACCGATGCGAGAGGATGGGCATAATTAGATACTGCATTCATAAACAGTTTTTTATTTTAAAAAATATGTTTGACATAGAATATTTTTTAAAAACAGTTTTAAAATTTTTAAATAAAAATAATTTTATCATATTTTTAAAAATACTTGTTTTAAAAATATTTATTTTTAAGATGTTAATATAATAAATATATAAATTTATTAAAAAAATATTAATATATTAAAAAAAATTCACAAATTTTAAATTTTAAAACTTTAAATTTAAGATTTTTAAATTTAAATATTTGAATTTAAAATCTAAATTTTAAGACTCAAAATTAATTTTTTAAATTTAAAATTTAAAATTTAGAATTTAAACTTTAAAATTTTAAACTTTAAACTTTAAAAGATTAAGTTTTAAAATATAAAATTAAAATTTTTAATTATAAAACTCTAAAATTTTATTTTATAATTTAAAGTTTAAAATATATTATTCAAAATAATAAATTTTAATATTTAAAATTTAATTTAAAATTTTTGAATTCAAAATTTTAGAGTTTAAAATGTAAATATTAAACTTCGTGAATTTAAAATTTGATAATTTCAGGTTTTAGTACAGTTAAACAAAAACCGATCCCACACCTTCCTATTGTTTTCTGTTTTTTTGGGTGAGTATTATAAGAATTTTTCTTTTGGACCTGAATTATTATATGAGAATAAAATTTTTTGAGAACAAAGTGTTGGTAATTAAAAAAAAAAAATCCATCTGTCCGAATTCGGGCTTATTCCCGATAGATAAGGCCCGGGTGTACCCAAATTAAAAGCAAGGCGGTCTACGTAACTCGGTAACACGTGTTTTGAGCTCACCGTCTCGCGAAATTTCTATACAACAAGAAGGTCCACGATATTCTGAAGTGCCGGCAGAAACGAGCCAATAGCCTAATTTATAAGTCACGAAGATGACTTGCCGACATCATTTTAAGTGATCAATCGCCCTTCGGGAGTGAGGAATACCTTTATGATTGGCAATGCAGCGAATCAGTAAAGCTTCGAATCTTGGCCAGTTTAAGCGGTTTTATTTCACGGTCACGAAGTTGGATCGTCCCTTCGCTGTCCGCCACGTGGAGGATCCGTTGCTACCGCTATTTAATTTATTCATAGATTAATGTGGCTCCCGCTAGTTCTTTCAAAAGTAATGTAATCGTGAAGGAATGAAAACGTGGCTTTTCATGGAATATCGCCGCCTCCACTAACTAATTGCGTGTTGGCTGGCTGGAACCAAACATCGCTCTCGGACTAATTTGCTGCGATTTCCCGTTTTGCATATTCTGGGTGGAGTTTAAAGAGGAAAAAAAAAAAAAATACGCACACAAAACTTAGGGTTTCAATTTTCTTTGTTGCCCTTTAATCAATCTCGTACCTTCCTGTGAAGTTGAAGCAACGAGCGGCAATGGCGTACAAGTTTTGAGCCCACTCACGTTCTTTTTTATTCGACAATTTCGCATTCTATAAGACTGCTTCTTCTGCTCATTAAATCTTTATTGATTCAGTTCGTTTGGCTGATCACTATTCACCGCCAAATTATTCATTCGTGTCCAGGTATTACTGCAATTTTCTTTCGGGATTTTCTGTTTTACGTTGTAAAGAGTCCTTGAATTTGGTTCGCTGCGCTTTCAATCAAGTAGTCGTATATCGAGATTTTCTATTCTGCTGTACTTACTCTCTTGATTCTCGGTCTATAGTGTTCTTGTAATATGTGATTTCTCAATGAATACGGAGGGGAGTGTCTGGTTCAAAAATCTGTGTTAGTTTGAGGCTGGTGATCTTTGGAATCAATTTCTTGTGTAGACAACATTCAGTGTGGAAGTTTAGACATTATTACTAGTTAGTGATTAGTGACTTGTTGTACAGCTTCAGCTTTTTTTTTTTCCAGGTTCACCAACCTTACGTTTCAGTTATGTATACTGCCAAGTATGAAATTAAATTTTTAGGTATGTATCTTTATGAATATACGATCCCAAAGCAAATGATTCTTGTGCACATGTTTTCAAGCTTCTCTACTTTCTATATCTATATCAACGCGGTGAGAGCACGGGTTTATTATCAGAGCGAGAGGAGCAAAACCTTTCCATCAGATTTTGCTTGAATTTTCTTGATCAAACCTCCAAAGCGTGTAACTTTTTAAAGTGGACATGTGACCTTAGGTGGTCTTTTTATATAGACCATTCATGAAAGATTCACTGGTTAAGATTAATCATTTCACTTTCACAACAAATCATTGCTCTCACTAGATATGCCTTAGTAGGATCAGTTGACGTTTCATAGAATAAGCTTTTAATGAAATCAACCATTAGATAGAAAATTTCATCATATATAAATCATGTTCATTAAATTTCACATTAGTTTTATAATTTACTTTATGATCTATTTGCATACTATGCAATAAGATTAATGCACCAATATAGGTCTAACAGTAAAGAAATTAGTGATGACTAGGTATCTATGATCAACATGATAATCTCATGATTCAGTAGTTGGAATGATGAAAATCACATTTTATAAGTTATTCAGTGGAGTTAGTGTATCAAGTCTCACACCCGTGTCAATGATCATGACCCATAGTTACTCAATCTCTTACTTCTATGCATTGTTGCTTATTGTTTCAAGATGAAAATCACCAAAGTCTATGGTTAGAAAAACCTGCTCTACCTGAACTAAGAAATAAAAATATCTTTCCTTGTTGCAGGTCCCAAACTTGTCTGAAGAAAGCCAATTTTGTTAGACATTGGTTGAACTATATATATATATACTTTTTCAGGTGATGGACATGATTTGGGTGTTTTATGTCACTCTTCGTGGGTAATGAGATGTGCAAATACAGTGGGCAAAGATGGACATCGCTGCTCTTTTAACTTCTGCTGGAATTAATATCGGTGTGTGTGTGGTGCTCCTTTCTCTTTATTCGATATTAAGAAAACAGCCAGGCAATGTTAATGTGTACTTTGGACGGAGGCTAGCCTCTCGGCATTCAAGACGCCTTGATATCTGCTTGGAAAGATTTGTTCCCTCCCCTAGCTGGATATTGAAAGCATGGGAAACAACTGAAGATGAGTTATTGGCTATTGGTGGCTTGGATGCAGTGGTATTTGTCAGGATACTTGTATTCAGGTTGTTTAATCCTTCCACAACTTAATATTTATCATACAATATTTAATTCTGAAATTTGAAACTAGGTTGGAAAGATGCCACCCTATTGAGTGAAGCTATCTGAATCCTAGAAAAGTAGAAGTGAATTATGCTCATTCTCATGATATTTTTCCTATGTTTTGTAATTCACTTTTTCAATGCACTTGGCCGGTGCCCCAAAATAGAGATGTCAGGAGTATACTTTTAATAACATATCACCTGCACAGCAGACAACCTCTTTGGGAGGGATTTATATTTTTGGCATCTCTTTGGGTTTTAGCTCATATTTTTTCTGAGGGTTTTCCCCTATGGATTTGCAGAGGGATTGAATTGCTCTTTTGAGCTATGTTTTTCTTTGGTTTCTCCTTGTAAGTTTGTTCTAGGAGGATTTCTTATCATCTGACTTATACTCTTTTCCTATATATATATATATATATATATAGTTGAGTCAATTAACTAAATGAACTTTTTAGTGATGTTCTGCCTTTGTCATTGGAGTATGGTAACTGTACCCAAGTATGTTCTATTAACGTATCTGAGTTTTTATGTGTTTGCTTTAAGTATCATTTTCATGTTACTAGAAAACAGTTGTTAATCACATTTATATCACTGTAAATATAATATAGAAAGAAATTTTAACTGTTTATTCTGGGGCAATACTTACTGTCAATGCTACTATTTTCTTCTTCAGTATTCGAGTTTTTTGCATTGCGGCTATCATCTGCACTGTTCTAGTGCTTCCAGTGAATTACTATGGTCAGGAAAGAAAGCACAAGCATATTCCTTTTGAGTCACTGGAGGTATTTACCATTGAGAATGTTAAAGAAGGTTCAAAGTGGTAAGCACTATCACTTATTACTCAATTTAAATGTTAATTATGTTAATTTAGTTTGAATAGCCAATAGTGTGTAGAAGTTTAGAGAATAATGAATAAAACAAGTAAGGTTTCTTTATGTTTCATAGGAAAGAATGAACAATGATTTTAGAGGAAAATGGGAAATTACCCTTTTCTTGTCCATTTTCCTCTTTTTTTATTTTCTTCTTGTTTTTGACTCCTCCAGGCCTAGAAAACTACTGAAATTCTCAAATTGAGAACTCAGTTGTGCATATTCCTTTCTCCCAAACAAGACATGGTGGGTGCAGGAAAAATGTGTGGAAAATCAGAATCTAGAACATTGCTAATTTTTGAATTGCTCACTCCCGCTTTTTTATTCTCTGCATGTATCTGTTTTTTTTTCTCTTTGTTGTTTCAATTTTAGGGTGCTCATGTGTTGATAATAAATGTCTTTATTCAGGAATATAATGACAAAGTTGTTACTCATAAGTTGATTTTCTTTTTTTGTTTGATGTCAGGCTTTGGGCTCACTGTCTCGCGTTATATATCATAACTATTGCTGCCTGTGCCCTTAGTTACTTTGTAAGGAGTTGAACTTACCAGCAAGATTAACTGCTTTATCTTTCTGTTTCAGTAGAATGGCATTAACAGTGTTTTTTTAATGATTAATCAACTGGCATATTATGTCTAGGAATTCAAGAGCATTACTCATTTGAGGCTATTACATATTATTGGGTCACCTCCTAATCCAAGTCATTTTGCAATTCTGGTGCGAGCAATTCCCTGGTCTTCAGAAGAATCATACTGTGACACAGTGAAAAAGTTTTTCTCATATTATCATGCATCAACTTATTTGTCACACCAAATGGTTTATAAGTCTGGTGCTGTTCAGAAACTGAAGGTGTGATTCTTAACTTCCTTTTAAGTATTTTTTTATGGTAACATATTTTAAAATAAGTAGTGAGAATACCAACGTTATTTGTTTTTTCTTTATTCCAACTTTATATTCGTGTAAAAATTTTTAATTGCCTCTGTCATCAGATAACTTCTGTCTTGTGCTTATTCAATTGATATGTGATTGCTGTCATTTGGTTCAAAGTGGATAGAGCTAATATGAGGGCCAATTATAGAATGAGTATCTAAGTTTCTTTAATTTTCTGAAACATGCTGTGCTTTGCACTTTATAAGGCTATATGATATGGGATTGCCTTCATTTAATGCTCAGGTGAGAAAAGAGCATAATTTCATAGGAAACTTGTGAACTTGTCAGCTTTTTCATTTAATAGGAAACTCGTAAATCTTTCGATGCATAATGCTCAGGTAAGAAAAGAGCATAATTTCATTCCTGGATGAGTGTAGTGGTCATAGTTTTTGGCTTTTATTGGTATGTTATCTGTGGAATTTCATAATATTATGGTGTCATAATCCATTTAAATGATATAATGAGTGTGGAGAACGCAGAATGTTAGTGTGGACTCTAGAACTTTTTGACAACTAATCCCCTTCCCCTTTTTGGTGGGCTTTGATTATGACCATAGAAGTATAAGATTGTAATGTTTCCTGATTTTCTATTTCAGTCTTATTATCAATTATCTGAATCTGTAGCATTCTTCTTGCTAACGTAATTGCTGGTAATACTTTTTCCAATCCTTTTCCCCCAGGATGATGCAGAGCAGATGTATAAGATGCTAAAGGGTAGTTCATTTGATCTGGTCAGTAAGCCATGTACTACGCAATGCTGCTTTTGTGGTGGACCTACAAATTCTTTTAAGATTATGTCTAATGAGATGGATAGTATAAATGGGAGTACATCCTTTGCAAACATGCCTTTAGACGCAAGAAAAAAGGTACATTTTCTGGCTGGATTGATTTATTATAATTACTAGTGATTTGACATATTGCTTTATAAAGTTTATATTATTTTAAATTTTAAAAAAATAATAATAATAAAAGGTAGTGGAAAGTTACAATTTAAGTAACTACCAGCTTCTTCTGAGTAACCACCTACTATCTATTTTTTTTAAAACAATTATCTGTTATTTTGTTAGGCTTCCACATCAAGACACCCAAAAAGGTCTTAGAGCCATATATATTAATTACTAGTGACTTGACATGCACGCTCACTAATGTGCATATCAATTTACATTTTATTTGTAATAAAAAAAGATATGGGAAAATTACAATTCAAATAACTACCCACACCAATGAGTCAATTGGCCAGTAGTGGTTGAGTCGTTTCCATGGCTAAGGGTTTCAAGTTTGAGTTTCAATCGGCCAAAATGAAAGAAAAAAGTAACTACCAACTACTTCTGAGTAGCTGCCTACTATTTATTTATTTTTTCAACAATTATCTTTTATTTTGTTAGGCTTCCTTATCAAGACCCAAAAGATCTCATAGCCATATATATTAGCATAGATGAGTCTCTGATGTTAATATGTGAACCATTTTTTCCCTTTTTATTGACAGATAAAATTACTTTTTCTGTTGTTTCGTTATAATTAGCTTTCTTTTTTTATCATTGTGTTCATCATTATCCTTATTTGTTTTCTATCCAAATTTTTTTTTACCATTATTTGTTATGTAAGGAAATGCAGGCAGCAGGCTATTACAATTTCTTTTGTCATTATGTAGTCGTGAATATATGTAAGGAATTGGAGGTTATGTGATGTTAAAGATTTTATCATGTCCACTAATATGTGATTTAAGTTGGTGTCTCTATCACAGGAATGCGCAGCTGCTTTTGTGTTCTTTAGAACTCGGTATGCTGCTCTTATGGCCGCACAAATTCTTCAGACATCAAATCCTATGTTATGGGTGACAGACCTAGCTCCTGAACCACATGATGTTTACTGGTCAAACCTTTGCATACCTTATAGGCAACTTTGGATCCGTAAGATAGCTATACTTGTGGCGACTATTGCCTTCATGCTTGTGTTCCTTATTCCTGTCACGTTTGTACAAGGCTTGACTCAGCTAGATAAGCTTCAACAAATGTTCCCTTTCCTGACTGGGATACTTAAAAAGTAAGATATTGCACATCTGTGGGGCAAATGTTTTGGACTTTTATTACTCTTGAAATGGCCTGTTATTTTAGCAATTTTCATGGATTAGGAAATTCAAAGCAAGAAATACACATGATGTTATTTGATAAAGCTACTCTAAATAACAGAGGTGTGTTAGAAAGAAAGAAATTTCTTGTTCTTCTTTGCAGGCAAGCATGTCTGCTTCAACAGAAGATTACTATAATATACTTGAACAATCTACAAAATTACTGTATGAAGCTTATAAATGAAGTTTTGCAACCTTCAATTGAGACTTAACTATTTGCTTATGCTGATTGCTGAGTATGTAGTTTTTATCTCTTGAAATTTAATTATGCTTTAAGTTCTTGCCATGAATGCCATTGTTTGCATTGATGGTGTCAGTATACATATATTTGTTTAAGTTTTTCATTGTCTATTATTCTGTACCTATTTTTGTAATCATATTAAGTAATGCTAAAAATTGAAAAATGTAACTATGTAAGGTACATTGTCTTGTTAATAGATTATCGTAAGCTATTATTGGTGACGAGTTGACAAGTTCACAAGTGGAATTGGAATGTTGGCTAGGTGTTTTAAATTTAAAATGCGGTGCAGTTTATTGTAAATTGACCCTGTATTATTGTGCAGGAAATTTATGAACCAGCTGGTGACTGGATACCTACCAAGTGTGATTTTAATTTTATTTCTGTATACTGTTCCTCCAATGATGATGGTGTTCTCAGCAGTGGAGGGGTTTATTTCCCGTAGTGGAAGGAAGAAGAGTGCATGCTGCAAAGTCTTGTACTTCACAATCTGGAATGTGTTTTTTGTTAATGTCTTTACTGGGTCTGTTATCAGCCAACTCTCAGTCTTTTCTAGTGTAACAGACATACCTGCCCAACTTGCCAAAGCAGTGCCAACACAGGTGATATGTCCAGATTCTTAGAGGATTAAAAATAGGCGTTCTTTACATAGATTTATGCATGTTGGTATTTCATAGTGTATTGTTATGGGGTATGCTTGTGTTTTCAAATAGAAATGATTTATGACTATGCACTTACATTATATGGTAGAGATTTAAGCAGCACGAAGTTTAATTTACTGATTTAATAGTCTTGCTAAATGTAATCTCCTCGCACATTAACTATGTGTTTAACTGTTTATATTTGCTTTAGAAAGTAATTCCATTGCAGCTTCATACTCTAACTTCAAATTTACTGATTCACCTTTACTGTGGCTTTTTCATTTTATGCAGGCTACCTTCTTCATAACTTATGTTCTATCATCTGGTTGGGCAAGTTTGGCTTGTGAAGTTATGCAAATTTTTCCTTTTCTCTGCAATATGATCCAGAGATATATACTTAGAATTAAGGATGATTCACAGAATGGCACCCTGTCTTTTCCATACCATACAGAAGTTCCAAGGATCTTACTGTTTGGATTCCTTGGGTTCACCTGTTCCATTCTGGCACCCCTAATAATGCCCTTCTTACTGGTTTACTTTTTCCTTGCTTACCTTGTTTACAAAAACCAGGTTAGTACTTCTATCAGGTTTTTGTCATTTTGTCTTTTTTTTCCTCGTTATGGACTTTATTCTCTTGACTCTGGTCATAATGCATAATCATTTAATCTTACGTGGAGATTCTTTTTATTTATTTTGTTTTATTTGATTTTGGGCGTCAATATACTTAGATATCCATAACTACCATATTTCCATGAGGCGACTGTTCTGGACAATTTGTGTTGAATGAGATTTCATTGATTAATTCTTGGGGAATTAGTCAAACTTTGCTACATGGTGTATTCCACTTTTTTCCTTAAATTTATGAATCATGAGAATATAAAATAATTAAAAGGAAGACAAGAACTGGAAATTAAGTGATTGCTTATGGAGTTATGGTCTACATGGGACTTACACCTAATCCCTCTGGACTGGAAAGAGCAGATTGAAAGTTGTCAATTTTTTACAGAACCTAGATCATGGAATATCATTTGCAGCTATCTTTTGTTAATTTCATGCGGCAACTTCAGAAATTAGAAAATCTGCATGGAGTGAAAACCATACTTGATTTTAGTAGGGCTGTAAGTAGATTCTGATTCCTTTGTTTTCTTTATCTTGACCATATCTACACTTCTATCCACCCGAACATCCTTATTTTTGTTGCTATTGGAGAGATTCAAAGGGGACTGATATATATCTAAGTGGATTATCATTCGTGATGTTTGATATGTTTTTGCAAGAATTTACTGGCCTGTATGTCTGTTCTCTGCTCTAAGATCGTAATTGATACTTGCATTGCATGTTTTGTTTATTTACTTTTTTTGGTTTTTTAAAAAAAAATCTTCAAGAAAGCCTGAATTTAACATCTGCCTTTTCAGATTATCAATGTGTATATCACAAAGTATGATACTGGGGGACAGTTCTGGCCCATTGCTCACAATACAATGGTATTTTCATTGGTCTTCACTCAAGTTATTGCTCTTGGGGTGTTTGGCATAAAACGTTCCACAGTGGCGTCTGGGTTTACCATTCCATTGCTGATTAGTACACTTCTATTTCACGAGTATTGTAGGCAGCGATTTCTCCCGATATTTAGGAACAATGCAGCACAGGTAAAATCTCCCTCTCTCTCACTTTCCCTTCTTGTCTCTCTTTCTCCCATTTGAATTTGATATACAGTTTGTTTCTAGATCCTTATTGACATGGATCGGAGAGATGAGCATAATGGAAGGACGGAACAGATTTATGATCAGTTGCAGTCAGCCTACTGCCAGCTCACTTTCATGTCACCTGACTCGAGTCCATCTGGTTGTTTAAGTCATAGCAAGGACAAGGAGCAAATTCAGGATTCGGAAAATTTAGAGACAGGTTTGCTTTCATGCAATGATTGGTAATTCGGCCTCGTCTCCAATGTTAGTTATAATTTCTTTGCTATGTGTGCTTTTTCACTTTTCAGGTAATGAGACCAACCAAAACGATGGATCTTGGCCTGTTCGCAGTCCAGCCAAGGCAACTGCAGTACTTGGCGGGAAGTAACCGATCTTTTTTCCTTCTTTTTATCTGCCTTTACACGCTGAGTCGTGGTGATATGCCTAAAAGGGTGGGTGCATGAACAATTTATCAATGGAAATAATACGATTTTTAGCCACTAGGTTTAATTTAGTGGTGAGTTGTGTGAATATTAAGCCGGAGGTTTTAGTTTTAAATATCTTCTCCCTCTTCTCACAAAAAGAAAAAATCTGTGAAGAAAGTGCGAATTGAACTCTGCCTGAAAGTTGTACGACTCAGCAACCTGGAATCTCTTCTTGCTCTCTCTTTCTACTTAGGTTTTATGATTTCTAGAAACTAGAATGTTCTTCGCGATGTAAATATTCATTGTAACATAATATAGAGGAAGGCTGCTGTGTCTTGTTACGTGATAGCTACGCTGTGTATATATATATATTTTTGGTATTCAGAAAGGGCTAAAGCCCTGTCCACACGTAGTAAACTCCCATCACGGAGTTATGTTTCTTGCATATATATATATATATATATTTTTAATCACAATTCTCACAGTGGATTTAAGATTGTATTTTTGTGAAAGTTTCACCTGAAATACTTCTAGGCGACACCAATTAAATGCTGAGTGAAACCCGGCTGCCAAAACCCAATGCAACTAAACATGAATCACTTTTCGGTAATGTGATGGGTTTATGGATGAAAAACTAACTATATCGAATTGTTGATATTTATAATTTATTTGCTTATTTGTATATATAGTTTATGCTATTTAATTATCAAGAATTGACTATTGAGTATTAAGGATATGACATTCTTGCTTTTGAGCTACTAACTTTAGCTAATGATATTTGTTATAGTCATGTATACTAGGTATTTATTTTTTAAGTTATGATGAGTCGGAGGTCTTATAGAAATATTTATTAGATATAATGATATATAGTAGTATGTGTAACCTCGTTTATGTGCTCTCCTTAAGTTTGCGGAAACGAGCATGATTTAAACAAGTTCCTAATTGGCGAAAGAGAGTTGAACATAGGAACATACAGATGAATGTTTCATTGCAAATTTTGGATTAAGCAGGAAACAACCGTGTTACATATTCATTAACAAAAGGGAGAGTGATAGTCATGATAGCATAAATTAATTCCAAGATATCTCTGGCAGCTTCGACACAAAAAACAGAGTGGGACATGGTCGGCTATATTTTCTTCTTGGAAACATAAAATAAATGAACTGCAGTCATTCCGAAACAATTAAGAAATGCTAATAATATTGAAGGCCTGATTGTCAGGTCTGAGGGCGGGGGACTGAAGTAGAAGAATTTTTTTTCATGTTAGTGAGTGTCATTATCAGTTCATAAACAAAGGAGCATTCCAATTAATAAAGATACGGATTTTGGGGGGGTGATAAGAGAAGTCGTCGTTTGGCTGTTGTCAGGGCTAGGGCATCCTGGCTGTAGGCCTCAATCACGGATATTGTTTTGGTGCTTATTATCGTCATCAAGTTTACAGAATATAATGTTAGCCCTCTCTCACTGTCACAACTCATCAGTCAAGTTTTTTTTTTTTCTTTTAAGTTTTGGTTTTATGTTGTAGGCTTGTTGTGTTGTGTTCTTTTCCGGGTTGGGGATATTCCCTTTTATTTTACAGACCCAACTTTGTCTTAAAGCCAAGTTATTCCTTAAGCATATGTTTCTCTCTTTCCGGCGTGCTCGCTACAACCCGAGTTTAACACTTGCAGCTCTGTGGGGGGAAAAAGAAAGTAATAACTCTAGGGATGTGTTGGGTAGAGAGATTCGTTTTTGAATTTCTGAGAATGTGCAGTTGGAAAAGTCAGATTCATTTGTTTAGTAATAAATTTTATAACATGATTTTTAAAAAAATTTAATTTTTAATAATAGAATTTTAAAAAAAAATTCATAAAAAAAATCATTGGATAAGTTGTATAAATTCTACTTAAAAATAAAAAATAATTTTATCATTTATTTTTAATTTTTAATTTTATTTTTTTTATTTATCTTCTCAACTATTTATTTTATGTATAACTATTTTATACCAATTATTATATTTGAAATATTAATATTATACAATATAAAAATTATTTTCCATTTTGTAATATAGTATTATCACATAATTATATATACAACATTACATATTTTTTAAATTTTATACACTTTTTACTCATTTTTGTTATTTTGAGAGGATATTTATAATTATTTTTTTATTTAAAAAGCAAATAGACGAGAATTTAAAAAAAAAATTAAGAGGTATTTTTTAAAAATTATTAATTCTTAAAAAATTTAAATATAATCAAACAAAAAAATAAAAAAATATTATTTAAAATTTTTTAATAATCTTCACATTCAGTCAAACACATTTTACATATTCATAAAAATTATAATTTTTATTAATAATATTTATGAAAAAAATATGATTTTTAAGAAAAAAATAATTTGTTGTATACGTTTTTATGTTTGTGGGTTTAGCATTATTTTTTGCTGTTCGGAATGTGGTATATATGACAGCTACGGACTTATCTATGAAATCGATCTCCACAATTTTGTATACGAGGTTGAAAGGAAACGCACAACTTTTGTGTATGTGCTGGTGTTTGAAAAATTAGGCCTTTTCTTTTTAGAGCTTTTGCGAGTTTTGACCCCAAGTCGCAGAAATGCCTAAACACGCCGATTTTCCGGATAGTGACAAGATCATAAGTAGGATCTCAAACAACTTTTTGGGGGTAGGGGTTGTTTGAAATAAGGAAAAGAGAAATTGTAGAAGTGGAAGAGTTGCATTGGCTAATTGAATGGGGCCAAAGTTTGAAACTTGAAACTATCGACAAAATCGTTAGCTACCAGTTTCAAATTATGTCAACCAATTCTAACGAATCATGATTGATCGTAGCTTAATTACCAGACAGTCAACACAAATCCATCTTAAATATTACAACTGTAATCAACTTCATAATATATACTCGCAATTAGCCAATCAAGTCAGAAAATGTAAAGCCAAATCATTGCTTCATTTCCTCTTTTCTTAAATTGTTTTTCGCACATAGTCACCAGAACAAAGAAAAACAATTTATGTAGGATGAAAGTCAAACGTAGGAGGTCTTGATGTCTTGTGTGGATATGTGATGATGTATAAGTCATCCCTTCCGCATCCATCATTAGATCGACGTTTTGGGTTAGCCTGAGATTTGAATATATATAGGTTCTACCTTTGATTAATTTTTAACCTTTTCTTTGGTTTTCTTACATGAAACTACACACACACGAGCAAACATATCAAAACTAGTTATTTGTGGTAATGAGAAAAAAATAGGAGCAGATTATTACCTAATTCTACCAAATGTGATGAGCAATATATCTATATAATATATAGTAATATTTTGCATTGGATTCCAATTTCACCAAATTAAATGTTGCAAAGTTGATAGTATATATTGAAATTGGAAAAGAGGATTAGGTCGATTAATTTATTAATTAAAATTTAAAACGGATTAAATAGCTTGAAATATTGGATGCAACTGAAATTTAATCTAACTTTTGTCGGGAAGATGCATGCCAACTATATTTAGCCTGAAGTGAAAACTACACCCATTAGAAATTCAACGTTGGAAAGATGATTCAATGTTAATAGATATATGACCGCTAGATTAGTTGTTATGGTTAAAGGTTAAAGCAGTGGCAATTAAACAACAATTCTTTATGCAATAAACTCTGTTTCGTTTTGAAACCAACTTTTGAAAGTTGATAACTCTAATACACTCTAACAGTGCAATGGTTGCATTTCCTGACGACATAGCCATAGAGTACTAACTCTTGTGGAGCCGATAGTGATACGTGATTGCTGCGAGCAAACTATGTCATTTGTTTGCGGGTTCGGTTTAATTTTGAGTTCAAATCTTTTAAAATATAAAACTGGGTCTCAAGGCCAAAGCTACCTATTGTGCATTTGGAAGCATACAACCATTTGCATTTCATATCGCAAACAATGCATACAACCATTAACAGTAAATCCAGATCTAGAGCGCACAGATCACTCAAGGGTCAAAATGCATGGTTGGTCAAACGCATTCTTTATTCTAAGTGCTAGAACAATATTAAAGAGGATATCTGTAATAACTGATGAGTGGTGATCAATAAACACACACACACACGGTTCCGCTTCTTAGCTCTGGCCTAGACCTTGAAGTATAATAAGTCTACAAACAAAAGCGGATTATTTGGACATTGACACTGAACTTCAAGTCCAAGGTCGAGCGTAATGCGACAAAATGAAGAAGAAGATAGAACACTAATATTGTTAATTCTATAATAATCATATGTCAAAGAATGGGTTTAGCAGATTCACATAGTTACACATGTAACTCGGTGTAATTGACTACTCCTGATGTAGAGAGGCCCTGAAATGCAACCCTATCCAATGTCATCCACTGGAATATACTCCCCCCATTATAAATAGATATACAATTATAGATTGTAACTTAACCATTTAGGTGGCGAGATAATGCTGAGGAGAAAAGATGTTAATGTTATTCTTTTCATAAGCTGAAAAGCTACAGATAGGGCTCATGTCATGTGCTTATATATATATACGCCCACTGCATTATCCTGCAGTGTTCCTTTGATTGAATAGCCCTACAGTTTTGGCTCCTATAAGCATTACATATGCGTGCAAGCAAGATATCACATACCAGTTAAACTTAAGTTTTGCTGATCTCCACGGGCCCAGTCATTAGATGCCTGAGATCCATGAACTAATCTGCACTTGAATTTAGGAGGTCTGCAAAATTTCTAGTTAGACCGTGAAGGATATATATATTAATAGCACTCCAAGTTACAGCTAAAGGAAACAGATGGATCTCTCAACTGTCACTGAGAGGAAACAAATAGAGCAGACAATTCGCTAGCTATATATATATATAATGTCTAGCTGATTTTATTGTCTATGAAATCAAATACAAGCTTCACTTTGCTATGAATGGGTAGCACCAGTTTATGTACATGATGCTATTATGCCCCGGGGTACCTCAACTCTTGAAAAGCACATTCTTTTTGCGTCTCATGGTAATTAGAAGCAGCAAGAGGTGGATAAATGAGAGAGCTGGTCTCACCCCAATCACTACTTTGGCTGCAACTAGGGCCTATGTTATCATAATTGACCATGTCCTCTCCATACAAGAACTCCAGCCCGTCTAATCCTTGTGGATAAGTAGGCGCAATTTCCTCAAGTGGTGCGGTGAAATTGCCTTGTGGGAATTGTCCTTGGTTGTTGTTAATAGTATTCATGCAAGCAGAAGAGGCCACATCAACTTCTTGTTGATAAATTTGTTGGGTGGAGGGAGTACCATCAAGGGTAGGCTGGTAATCATCAGAAAATCTTCCTCCGAGCTTGATAAGCAATTTTCTGATGGAATCTTGGTCGTTGAAAGATGGGCCTTGGTTTAGGACAGGCATGTGTGGCCAATATGGCTGGTGTTGAGTCGTATTTTCCGGAGGCAAGGAATTCGCACTCCCTCTATTAGCTTCCTGCTTAAAACTGTTGCCTCTACGAGGCTGTTGTTCTTTGCGGTGCTTGCCCAGAAGCTTCTTCTTCAGCCTTGTGTTCCAGTAGTTCTTTATATCATTGTCAGTTCTTCCCGGCAATTGGGCTGCGATCACGGACCACCTGCTAACACAAAGCAAAAGGGTTCATTAATTTCATATATATATATATATATATATATATATATATATATATATATATATATATATATTCAACTAGGTTACACAGACCTGCTTCCAATACTAACGTAGAGGCTGCAAATAATATTGTCTTCTTCTTCAGAGAAACCCCCGTGCTTGATATTAGGTCGAAGATAGTTTAGCCATCTAAGACGGCAACTCTTCCCACATCTCTTGAGCCCTGATTCACAAATGAAACCCTCACATATAATAAAGATTTAAAGGAAAAAGAAATGGGAAATCCAAATTCTAGTATCTATTACCGATCTTTTGAGGCAAAGCAATCCAGTTACCACCCGTGCCGTTGTTCTCGATATAGGACTTGAGCTTGGCATCTTCTTCAGGCGACCAAGGGCCTCTCTTCACGTTTGCTTTGTCGCAGCAAGGAGCCCTGCCCATGTTGTTGCTTTGCTTTGAGCTTGATCAGAATTATGAGAGAGAGAGCTAGAGAGAACTATTATAATAAAAAGTGGGAGGGGATAAACATGATTCCCAGGACATCCATCTCACAATATTTTATAAAAGGGTGTGTCAGAAAAAGAACAGTATCTGTACAGAAAATTCCAGAAATTTAGTATAGCCAGAATTGGAGAATAAGGTTTGTTCTTCTTGTCTTTCTTAAACCCGGAATCAACTTGTATGTATGTGTGTGTGGGCTCTTATATAATTTTCTTGAACCTTTTTAGTTTTTAATTAAAGTATAATAAATGTAACCCTTATATATATATATATATATATATATATATATATATATATATATATATATATATATATATATATATATGACGACTTGAAGCCTGTTTATATTATGGGCTGCGCTGTACCTGCGGGTCAGCATCTTCTGTTGCACTCTTCTCTCTAAATTCAAATCAATTTAATTCTATATAAATTTGATACCCTGTTAAACTATGATAATTTATATAAGAAAATTATGCTAAAGGGAAACATACTTGCCATATGTAAAATAAATATAACATTAAGAGACAAAATGATAAATTCCATAAATAACAGACACGGAATTTTTAAATTTGAGTAAAAGAAATTTCTCCAGTCTCGTATGATCAGGATTACTCATAAAATGATATAAATTCTTAGTAGAATTAATAGTTTTGCATTTCATTTTTGTAATAAATGATCAATTTAGCTTTCTCTCTCTCTCTCTCTAGTATAACCCCCATTATTGAATATTTTATCATAAGTAGATTGTCTTAATGTAACATGTTACTAGTTGACTACCTTAGCACTTTAGGATAAAGACTTGGTTCAAAATACTTATAAATTAGGGCACATTGTTGAAACCGCGCGCTGCCTCAACTTCATCAGTAGGCCGTTCAAATAAATAACGTCACTTGTTCATTTCAGAGACCAACCTTTTGAAATATAGAGAAGCACTTATTTACAACTAATAATTCAAATTTGTGTCTAATCCAGCTAACAGTGGTGGATATGAAATACAGAAATAAAACGATGAGAAAAAGAGACAGAATGTTATAAGAAATTACATTACACAAGTGAAAAAGACAAGGTATGGTCTAAGAATTTGAGAGAGAAGGAAAGATTATTTGGATTGTAATAATGGTGGTGGGGTCATTAATTCACCAACCAGACTTCACCCAAGTGGGGAAACACCTTGATGTCGAAATTTATAATCGACTGAGGTCAAATCCATCTCGCTGCCTTGGTATTGGCAACCTCAAGGCTAACTTTAGTTTTCTAGAAGGTAAAGGGACAGGCACTGCCCGGCATTAAATTTTTGTGGAAATTATGGTGCATTTTTTTTCTTTTTGGTTGTTGAACAAATGACCGACAAGATCATGAGAACAAGCTAGCTAACGAGCAAGCAAACACTGAAGAACTACTCTCTTTTCATTATCTCCCTCAATAGACAAGCCATACTAAAATAACCAAAAAATTAATACAAGCATTTGAAAGCATTTGTATTCATATTTCATTCACGTCTTGAATCAGAACTTGTGTTTGATATACAAAATCACATTAAAATCATTCAATTTGATTACCCCAAAACAAACAAATAAGAAAAAAAAGAGTGAAAATTGTAAGTTAACGGATGTAGTGGAGGGAGAGGTTAACGTCACATCGATCGGGGGCATCGTTTGGTTTGAACTTAGCAGTCTCTAAATCTATCCTCCTTGGTCACGTTAACTTAGTGCTTTACAGATCTGATCATGCAGCCTGCATTTCACATTTAATGACTTCTCTTCTGTGTATATACAAAGAACCTGAAGAGGCAATGAGCTCCTTAGTTTAAATACCCAGAAAAGGGCTGCTCTATCTGGTAGACTGTCTCTTGCCACTTCCCATAAGAATGTTGTATTGAACTCCCAAGTGCCACCTACAATCCTGCTGTATATCAATGTTAAGAAGAGGTATATATATTCATACAACCCCACCTACACTTTCTCTTCTTTAAATCTGTGACTCGACAAAATTAAGAAGTCAATGAGGCGACTAATATTTAGGCTATTTAATTCAACTTGTTACTAATTCGGACTCATCGAGAACCTAACTAAGTATACTTTTATTTCTGCTCAGGAAAGTGGGAGCTAATGTATATTTTTTGGGAGAGTAGTGCTTGATTTTATGGATCATTCATCGTCTTCTTTTGAAAAACAGATCGAACAATTATGCAGTCAAAAACCATTTAATTAAATAAGGAGAATAATAGAAAAATACATTTAATCTAACCATTCCATAAAACGTTTAGCTGAGAATAGAAGCAAGCAGGCTGTATAATCGTAATTAAATAATCAGAGGAGGAGGACAAAGGTCTGAAAATTAGGACAGCCACCATATTATATGCTTAAAATTTCCAAATCTGATTTGACCTGCATGTTTGAAAAATCAATCACTTCTTGACAATTTCATTCATCATTACAGCTGAAGCCAACTTTCTCTCCAGGTTTTATTATGTTTTATCATGAACCTAAAAGTATTCTACAGTAATAGATATTCAAATGGAAACGAAAAACAAAGTGTCCTCTTGTATTTTATTTCCCGTTGAGATATATGGGTGCCTTGCATGCACGCACGCACGGTTACCGTTACCATGGGATGAAGCTGAGCCTATTATTTTTATGGTTTATTTTAAAATTATAAAAATCAATTATGCTCACATAATATAAGTTGCATTCTATTTGAAAAACAAACATTACAATGATAATCCATGTTAGCTAATTGGGATACGTGTACAGATTAAACGAAATGCTTAGATCTGACGGAAGGAGGGAACCCACTGTTTCAGGTGAAAGTGGTTTGTCATCAAGAGACTACGGAGTTGGGGTTGGAATAGGGCATTGGAAATTACTGAAGTTGTGGGCAGTGAAATTCAAGGTTCAAGACGCAGCTTGACTTTCATCCTAATTTTGTTCTAAAATCAAGGAAAGCCGTATACTTATCTATATCTGATGACAGACAACATGTAGGTCAAACTAGCTAATAGTCCTCAATTTTATGGATGGGTGCATTGAACAGCGGTCTTGTATTCATTCTACGTGGGCTCTTTTTTGTCAACATTTGGGTCCCATTTACTTTTTGGCTGATTAAGTTTCCAGGCCGTGTATATGGTGCATGCACCTAGTGAAAAAAATCTACGGTCATCACTTATTTGTGGGGCAATTCTTGGCCCTGATTTTACTATTATTTTTTTTTTCCCTTTGAGTTGAATGCTTTGGGAAATTGCTCAAATGGTCCAAAAAACAAGATTATTCATGACTAATTTGGCGATATAGGTTTAGTAGTTGACTTTTCCATCTATCTTCTCTCTCTCTCTCTTTTCCTTCATTATGCATTGTGACACCATCCTAAAGCTGTAGGCAAAGGATTTACATACTAAGGTCATAGATTCTGTTTAAACATACTATTGTGGAAATATTCTCTACTGCATAAAGCAGTCAACTTCCAAAACAAACTTGTCACGATTTAACGCCCAGTAAAAGGACAGGTAAATCAGTTTTTGGGCTTTATGCAGGCCCAACAAAATGATTCTTCGAGGGCATTACCCAACACCCATCCAACTTATAGAGTTGAGACAACACCAAAATATGAGATCTGTCCGAGAATCCTATGCGGCGGCCCGAAAAGTGGCAGCCCTTCGAACCCAAATCATTTCCCAGTACCCCTGATTTGTTTCTCACTTTCTCATAGATGTCATAAATCTAACTTAATTCAATTTAACTTAATAATGTCAGTTATTTGATTTCTTAGAATGCCAGCTGAAGAACATTGAAAAAACAAGTCAACCTTAAAAGCACACTAGCATTGAATAATATAGACAGGATTATAAGCATTCAACTGCTCAATGCATCCATCCTTATACACAAGACCATCAACAGGATTACGTTCATTCAACTACACAGTGCATACATTCATACAGGCTTTATCAAAAAAAGCACGTTTGGATCAATACCCTTCTATTGGCGCCGTCGCTTGCACTGGGGCACTGGCGTGCAAGGACCAAGTGTTCCTAATTTCCTATTCTTGCACTCGGGAAGAGCATTCAGGAACTCCTCATCTTCCATGAATAGCTCCAGATTTTCCTTAGTAAGCAAAAACTCCACTGCATCTTCCTTAAACTCATACATTAATCCCATCTGAAGTATTCTACTGAGATTATCTACAGCATTTGCTCCCACATGAGAAACAATACCTTCTGCAATTTCTTGGGCAAAACAAGAAACAAATTCTATATCAATCTCTTGGTCTTCATAACCTGATCCATCAATGATCAAAAGCTGAGAATTTTTCTCCCAAACAACCATACTTTTTGCTTCAACCTCCAGAATTGTATCACTAGACAAAATCAGCCTATAGCTTATTTTAATATGTTCAGCACTCTCGTACACAGGAAGATCAACGAGTGATTTCACAGCCCTATGTCTGTCTTCAACCGGCATGTTAATTTGGGAACCAGCAAGAAAACCAAGGACAAGTCTTATAAGACCCTTATCCAACAGACCTTTCCTTAGACAAGGCTTCACCGGTTGAACTGAAGAGAATATGCTTCCCACATTGCACTCAGTAGACTCGGAGATCTTTCTTACTCCAAGAGAACCATAGATTTCATACAGCTTCCTCGAGCAAGCAGATGATAAAGTAAAAGATTTGGGAATCCAGACAAATAATGGACCAGTCCCAACACTTACAAACATCTTTTTCATTTGCAAATCATCAGGTAAGAAACATACGTCTTTGCTTACAAAATGAATTTCGTTACCTGTACATGTATCAGCAGGTAGTTTGGTCACTTTTTGTTTTAATTGCTCCTCTGTATACAGATTCCAATTGTTTAGAATGTATCCCCAAAAAAAGCGACATTCAACAGCAGTCACTATGTGGTTATCTCTCAAAGTCCACAAATTCCAAAGCTTTATGTAATCATCAAGAGAAGGAAACTCAACAACCCTATAGACTGAAACAAACATAGGGAGTAACTCCTTTTTGTAATATTTGTCGAGAGAATACAAGTGAGAACTAAATAGATTATCCCTGTCATGAAGGACACAAAGGTTAGAGTTTACCCACTCTCCCCCACCAGTACTGCTTTGGCCAGGAATCCAAACCAGAGAGCAAGATTCATCTATAGACTCTGGTTGAAATTGGAATTTAGTAAGGAACTTATATATCCTTGTTATGAGGGAAGTTTGTGCATATGATGGAAGCATTCTATGGAGAAGCACACAAACATCCTTTGGATCAACCTTCACGCCAATGACTGTCAACTGATTCTTATATTCAGATAAATTACTTTCATAAACCTTTTCATCGATCATCAGTAAATCTTTCTTATTCAAAATAGATTTCCAAGCAATGTCAAACAGGATACAGCTCTCAGGGTTTTTGTAACCACTATTAGTCTTCAGCCATCTACTCCTCTTCAGGTTGCCAATAAAATCATCCAGCGTTTGCTGGTATTGAAACTTTGGCATCAAATACTTGATACACTCAAGTATGGAAATTGTACCCTCAGTGGTAATCAGTGCTGGTTCAATAGGTCGCTTCAGACCTGAAGCTACAAATGGAGCTCCTTCTTTGAAATCAGTGACAACACCCATCATCTTTAATTCATCCTTGTATCCATATATTTCAAGACCATAAAATGAATCATCAATGAGTGGAAGATCCACAAATGATGAGACAGTTCCCCATTTAGCACTAAACAAAATTGATTCACCAGGGGCTTTGTACCCATGGCGGGTTTTCAGCCACTTCTCATGTAGCAAATAGCCAATGAGTTCCTGTGCAACAGGATTACTAGTTTCCCTCATGTAGTTTAATAATAAAAACAAGTTGACGGGAGTAAAGCTATTAGAAGATAGGTGAAACTTGATTTGCTTGACTACTACTTTCAATGTGTTGCTGATGTCAGTAGCCACGCCAATCGACTTGAGTTCAGATGCATAAGGCCTGATTGCATGTCCGTAAAAGGCTTCATCAATGATAGGAAGCTCAACAATTAGCAACAAACAGGCCCATTCCAAGTCAGGCAAAATAGATTCTAAAGGGCACCTTGTGTTTAAATTTGTTTTTAACCAGGGTTGATTCACAACCTTTTCAAAAAAGCCACTTGAGGGTGATTCTAAATATTTGATGCACTTTAGTATCAGCAACCCACAATCAGCAGTCAGAGAGGAAGATTCAGCAGGAAACGTGAAGCTTTCAGCAATTAAACTATAGACCTTCTTTTGATCCAACACTACTTCAAGAAGCTCAAGCTCAGACATGAAAGAAGAAATCTTGCCCCCATAGAACATTTCATCAACAACAGGAAGGCTTGTAACTTTAGAAACAGCCTCAAACTCCAGCACAGAGTGCAGAAAAACACTTCCTCTTGGAGCATAATAACCTTGGGAGGTCCTAAGCCACTTACCATCCTTTATGGTTTTCAACCAATGCTCATCAAGATTGTTTCTCCCCTTTAGAATACCGATAAACATCAGTAAGGACATTGCACTGTCTTTCTTCATTCCAAAAGAAGACAAAGACTTGAACTGAGTAAGAAGTAGTTTTTGGGCATCGTCTAATCCAAGTGTAACTCCAATTAATCTTAGTTCCTCTGCATACAAGCTAATGCGTCTTGCATAGAATTCCTGGTCTACAACAGAAAAGTTCTCAAGAACATTCCTTATTATCTCATACATGACTTCACCTGATTCAACCACAAGAATAGATTGATTTGGATGTCTGAAACCAGAAGAGGTTTTAATCCATCTTCCACCTTGAATACTTTCCAGAAAGATTCTAGGAAGAGCAGAAGAACTTCTTGCCCTATGAAACTGAATCCAGTCAAGGAGTAAAAATGCTTGCTCACTAGTGAGGTCAGAGAACACCATTGACAATGCTTTGTCAGGAACTTTTAACTCTGGTAAGTCCAAAGCTTTAGTATGCTTCGTAAGAAACGCAAGGAGTGTCTTCTGAGGAGTACGACATCCAGCAAATTGATTACCCTCAGCATACACATCCCCTAAATCAACATAACTCTGACATAAAAATGGATTAATAGGTCCAAACAGCTTTGACCATTTACTGCCTGATGCTGAGACAAGAGTTATAGCTCGATGCAGTCTTAAAGCCCCAGAACCGTCTACAGTAGGCATTTTGTTACACAAATAAGTAAGTTCGGACTCTGTCATGAACTTCTGTAAGTATGAATGGTAGAGAAACTGGGCAAATTTAGTTGCTTGTTTTACATAATATACAGAACGGCATACCATGTGGCCATAGTCATATGCAGAACAAGCCTTCACACCTGCATAAGAATTCAGCCAAATAATGATAGATGACTTTTTCTTGTGCTTCAGAAGAGCATCTTGTGTGGAATTGGGCAAAAAAAACATACAACTAGGGCAACCAAACTCCGCATTGCTCTTGGAAAGCCAAGCATGGAGTTGAGTTTCTGAACCAAACAGAATTTTTTTCTTTGAAGCATAAGCAGTCAGAAGTTCCACCTTCCCTTTCGTATTGATGTATTTCAAAAGAGGAATTTTCTTTAATCCGCTGTAGGCATGATCAACAATAAAACAAAGCAATTCCACATAGGATTTCTCAGATGCTGCCAATACTAAGTTGCAGGCCTTGATGCATTTCTCATACCACCAGTCATAGGTATTACTGGTAGCGGTAGATGCCACGCCAATATATTCCAGAGTTCGACTGAACCGTTCATCACATAAAGAAGAATGCAAGACAAGTTTCTCTAAAGAGAAAAGGCCATCTAAAGAAACCCCCTCTTTCTTAATTTGAAAAAGAAGTTCCTGAAACTTATGATGGAGCTTAATAGCCCCATTAGGCTTGCAATATTGTATAGTATCAGTAAAGACCTGGCAAGGCACTATTTCTTCATTTTGAAGCATAGCTTTGATGGACGCTCGGATGCTGTTAAGTTCTGGAATTGAAGGAGTTTGAACAGGAAGAAACTCAAAAGCCCGGGTGGTGAAGGAAACTGCAGAAGCATCTCTCAGAAAACACAAGAAAGCATTTACAAAGGCCGAAGGGACACATTCTAGAATTCCCAAGTTCCACTTATTATCCAAAAGTATAGTTTCTCGTGAAGAAGCAAGTATGAAATCAGCCTGGATCACAAAAGGGAAGTTTGTAACCATTGCAGTAGGCAAATATGCAAAGATACCAACAGAAGAAGCCCCAGTTTTTAGTCTCTTTCCAAATGGGAAACCAAGAGAAATAACCCATTCTTGAGCATCCTTCCTTGTGCAAACCTTATTGTCTGGCGTCACTGAAAAAGCCTGCCTCCACATGAAATACTCGCATGTCTCTTCACTTCCATCCACCTTCTCTTTCACGGAGAGATGAAGCACACGTGAATCTGCTCTTCTATCTCTCATTACTACATGATCAGTCTCACTGGATATAGATATTGCTGAGACACTCTCAGCTTCTTCAGGATCACCATCAGTCTGACGTACAGATAACCTTTTTATTTTAGTCAAGAAGAGGAGAAGTTCGGGGTGCAGCCCCGCTAGTTGTGCCTTAACACCTTCTACCTTCTCCAATCTCAAAGGAAGAACAATGGTGGTTGTGGGCAAGTCCTTTTTAAGTCCATAAATATCATGAATGGATGAAACGATATGCTGCTCACCAATCCATTCCGGAACTATATAGCCAATTCCACAATTGGCCACAGGTGTTTCACTAAATCTGACATGATACCCATTGCTAAAAACGTGGGGTTGAGCACTCACTAGAAAAACACTCTTGAACCCAATCCCTTCATATTGCATCAAAAATTACAGTGAGTTCAGGAAACTTTAACGAAAACCAGAAAATAAAAATATTCAAACGAACTATACCATGTCTGGAGACGTATCCCTTCCTAGTTCTTTTGATATTTTCATTTTGATGACAAGTTTCTGCAGACAGATGTGGGAGATAATACTAACCTGATGTGCTGAATTCCATTGCTGAAGATGGGGAAGAACTTCAACTTGCAAAACCCAAGCCCAATGAAGAGAGAGTAGGCAGAAGATTGTGTGTGTGTGAATGAAAGGGTGATCCCCTATATATAGAGCAAAATTAGGGTTTCAGGATTAAAATAATATTTTAGTCAGTATTGTGATAAAAAACTCACTGACTACGTAACGGGCTGCAAGTTGGGGCCTCTACCCAACGGGCTTGTCAGTAATTAATCTGACCTATCACAGATTATTTACATTTAACCAGGTCCCAATCCATTATAAGTTAAGTGCTGGGCCAAGACTGATTACTTGATTAATTCTGTATTTGGACTAATTTATTAATTAATGCTAATCCACATAAATTAATTCAACAATCTCCCACTTGGATAGCATTAATCAATTATTAGGACAAATAACAGAATAACAAAATTTCAGAAAATATTAAGTAATCAGTATACACTAAATATCAACAAAACTCAGAAGTGAAACATTAATACAAGATCATTGAATCCGATAGGGAAACAAATGATAGATACATGATCATTGAATCCGATAGAGAAACAAATGATATATTCGATCATAAATAATGTTTCAACATCTGAACATAATGGAATACATAAATGGACTTTAACCATTCAAAGATGTCAATATTACATCAAAAGTGTCTCTTAAAGACACAACTCAGACTCCCACTAGACCAAGGCATCATCAAAATTTCTAACAAGACCCATATGAGTTACATGATTTTGAAATACTCTTATGGGTAGGCCTTTGGTCAACGGATCCGCAAGCATATGTTCACCAGGAATGTGAACCACACGAGTCTGAGATTCAGTAATCTTCTCTCTAACAAACAGGAGCTTAACATCAAAGTGTTTAGTACGACTGGAATTCCTGTGATTTTGAGAGAAGCATACAGCAGACGAATTATCGCAGTAAATGGTTAGAGGTCGTGATATAGAATCAACAAGATGCATGCCAGATATCAGCTTCCTCAACCATATGGCCTGACAAGTGGCCTCATAACAAGCGACATACTCTGCTTCCATAGTTGAGGTAGCTGTGAGTGTCTGTTTGACACTCTTCCACGAAACAGCTCCTCCAGACATCATAAAGATGTATCCAGAAGTGGATTTACGATCATCCACACAAGATGCATAGTCTGAATCCGTGTACCCCACAATTTCAAATGGATCAGACTTTCTAAAGGTCAACATATGGTGTTTTGTACCTTGCAGGTACCTCATGACCTTCTTTGCAGCTCTCCAATGATCCTTGCCAGGATCACTCAAGTATCTACCAAGCACACTGATAGCAAATGATATGTCCGGACGAGTGCATACTTGAGCATACATTAAGCTGCCAACAGCAGAAGCGTATGGAATACTGCTCATCTCAGTCCTCTCAGCATCATTTTGAGGACATTGAGATTTAGACAACTTTTCACCTTTCTGAACAGGTGCAGTACAAGGAGTACAAGAGTGCATATTAAATCTCTTTAGTACTCGATCAATATAGGTTGCTTGAGACAAACCAAGAATGCCACGAGACCTATCACGATGGATTTGAATCCCAAGAACGAAGGAGGCCTCTCCAAGGTCTTTCATATCAAAGTGGCATGAGAGCATAAGTTTTGTCTCATTCAGAAAACTCACAGAATTGCTGGCTAGAAGGATGTCATCAACATAGAGCACAAGAATGATAAAATTGCTCCCATCAAATTTCTGATAAATGCATTGATCTGAAACATTTTCAATGAACCCAAGTGAGGTGATAACCTCATCAAACTTCAGATACCACTGCCTAGAAGCTTGTTTCAGCCCATAGATGGATCGATTCAATTTACACACTAAGTGCTCTTTCTCTGATTCAACAAAACCATCTGGCTGAGTCATATAAACTTCTTCAGACAAGCTTCCATTCAGAAACGCAGTTTTGACATCCATCTGGCCAAGTTCAAGATTAAATTGAGCAACAAGAGCCATGACGACTCTAAAAGCATCCTTTGTGGATACTGGTGAGAAGGTTTCTGTGTAATCAATACCTTCTCTCTGATTGTAGCCCTTGGCTACAAGTCTGGCCTTATATCTTTCAATTTCACCAGCTGCCCCTCGTTTGGTCTTAAAGACCCATTTACAGCCAACCGGTTTATAACCCTCTGGTAATTCAGCAAGTTCCCAAACATGATTACGATACATAGAGGCTATCTCATCATTCATGGCCTCCAACCAATTAGAAGAATATTGGCTTGACATTGCTTCCTTAAAAGAAACAGGATCTGTGTCATCAATAACATCTGATTCGTACTCCTGCAAATAAACAATGTAATCATCGGGAATTGCTGGTCTGCGTATTCTCTGAGATTGTCTCAACTGAATGACTGGTTCCTCAAAATTCTCTATAGGTAATTCCTCATTACCATCAACTGGGGTCTGAATAACTTCATTTCTATCAGATTGATCAACTACTGATAGAGGTGACAAAATAGGCATGGGCAAAATGGTATTTTCCTCGCGCAGATCAATAGTCCTAGGTACTTGACTCCCACTATCCAAGTCATCTTCAAAATAAAATGCTCGATCAGATTCGATGACTCTGGTAGTGTGAGTAGGGCAATAGAATCTACAACCTCTTGATCCTGTACAGTACCCAATAAAGAATCCGCTAATGGTTCTTGAATCAAGTTTCTTGAGCTGAGGATTACACGGTCTCACCTCTGCCTTGCAGCCCCATACATGAAAGTGCCTTAAGCTGGGCTTCTTACCAGAGAATAATTCGTAAGGGGTCTTCGGCACAGCCTTACTTGGAACTTGATTAAGGATGTATGCCGCAGTTTTCAAAGCATCACCCCACAGAAATTCTGGTAAGGAAGAGTGACTAATCATACTCCTGACCATATCCATCAGAGTACGGTTACGCCTTTCTGCCACTCCATTCTGCTGAGGAGTACCAGGCATAGTATACTGAGCCTCTATACCATGCTCTTGCAAGAATAGAGCAAATGGGCCAGGATTTCGGCCTGCCTCAGTGTACCTTCCATAATACTCGCCTCCCCTATCTGATCTGACACATTTGATAGTCTTGCCAGTTTTTAACTCAACTGCCCTTTTAAAAGTTTTAAAAACTTCCAATGACTCAGATTTCTCATGCAATAGATCGATCCACCCAAATCTAGAGTAGTCATCTATGAAGGTGATATAGTATCTGAATCCACCCATAGTAGCAGGAGTAATGGGTCCACATATGTCAGTATGAATTAGATCCAAAATATTCTCACACCTATTTGCTCCTTTAACTCTAGCTCTAGCAGGAAACTTTCCCTTGATGCAATCAACACAGGTATCAAAATCCGAGAAATCTAAATTATGCAGCACACCCTGTTTCACCATTCTCTCTAATCTTTCTCTGGAGATATGTCCCAAACGCCGATGCCACAACATAGAAGAGTTCTCATCAATTCTATGACGTTTGTGTCCAATAGCAACATTAATAGGAGCACTACAAACATTCAAATTTAGACAATACAAATCATTCTGTAATAAAGCTGAACCAACAATGATTGATTCATAGAAAATATCAATCTTTCCATTTCCTTGAAAAAGAGAATATCCATTTTGGTCCAACATAGAACTAGAAATTAAATTTCTCCTAGAAGTAGGAACATAAACAACATTGTCTAAATTCAAAACATGCCCAGAAGGTAAATGTAAAGAAATGGCTCCTATGCATTCTACTGAAGCAGCACTTCCTTCAACTCCCAAAATGCACCTTTCTCTTTCACTTGGCATCCTCCTGCTTCTGAACCCCTGTAAAGAATTTGCAACGTGAATAGTTGCACCAGAATCCAACCACCAAGAGTCAGAAGATACCTCAAAACTATTGGCCTCAAAACATACTAGAGCTAGAGGAGCAAATGATAAGAATGTACCTTCTTTCTCACGCTTATTTTTCAACTTGTAACATTCAGATATTCTGTGTCCAGGTTTCTTGCAATAATGACAATCACCTTTAAAAGCTATCTTCTTAAAATTCTTATGCCCTTTTCCACCTTTCTTGAACCCAGACTTCTTATTATCAGCGCGATG
Source organism: Gleditsia sinensis (assembly GCA_037074535.1). Taxonomy (NCBI): domain Eukaryota; kingdom Viridiplantae; phylum Streptophyta; class Magnoliopsida; order Fabales; family Fabaceae; genus Gleditsia; species Gleditsia sinensis. The sequence goes on from CM073472.1 coordinate 3,021,384, forward strand.
CTCTGTTTTCTTTCCTTTATGGATATCACCACCTGATTTACTCCCTGATCCATGGGAGAAATAATTAACTGATGGTGTGAAGGCATTTCCCTTTTTTAGTGACTCTTCTTCCTGAGTGACTATAGAAATCAGTTGATCAACTGACCACTCTCCTTCTTGAGAGTTATAGGTAGTCCTCAGAACTCCGTATTGAGATGGGAGTGATTCCAGAATTCGCCAGACCAAATAACTCTCTCCCAAATCAATATTATAAGATTTTAGCTTGTTGAAACAGTTCACAAGCTTCATGATGTGTTCTCGAACACCTGACACTCCATCATAACGAGTAGTGTCCAGTAAAGACAGGTAATAGGCCTTTTGAGTCTTGTCAAATTTCTTGAATTTCTCTCCAACAGCTTTCAAGAAATCAGCAGCCATATCATTGTCTGGAATGCTCTGTCTGATGGTCTTATCCATGGTGTATTTCATCACCATCAGACATACCCTGTTGGAGTCATACCATTTCTCATGGTAAACTTTCTCAACTGCAGTAGAGTCTATGGTAAGATCTGCCGGCCTTGCCTTTCTAAGAGCCAAATCTTCTTTGGCCAGAGCCAAATACATATCCAGGGACTCCTTCCAGTCATCATAGTTTGTCCCATTAAGAGTTTTCACTGATGATAGTTGCATGGGTACAGAAGCTGATGTGAAACATAATAGGAAACATTAATTATGTGTGTGTAACATAATTATAAAACAAAGTTTCCTCCAAAACTCAGCTTATGCAACTATATTCACAAGATTGTTCATTATAATCCCGCCTAAGGGTCTCGGATTACAATAAACCAAGAAAACTCAGTGCACATCATAATTACTTGGCTTATAGAAGGACTAACACAAGAATGTACTCAATACCTCTATACCGATAGGGTACAACAGATATTGAAACATTAAATATATTTACTGCTAACAGATTTATGGTAAAATGGATCAATACAAAATATATTTTGACAATGTCACACCGATAGGGCATATCCATTACCAAATTATATATATACATTGAAATTCTAAAAGAATTCAAATTACTTGATCCCATAAAGTTTTGCATAATTATACTCACGATAGGCAAGTTCATAATTATACAAAACAACATTATATTTGCAGCCATATAATAATCCATCATTGCATAATTTACAAAACACATCAATTTAATATAAGATATATTTAATTCACAAGATCTTGTATAATTATGCTCACGATAGGCAAGCTCATAATTATACAAAATAATAACATAACTTTTGGTATTTAACAATATAATATTGCATATTCTACAAAATTATAACAATTTAATGCAAAATATATTGTTTTAATTTAAGATTAAGATTCAAAATTTATTGTATGATAAACACATATTACCAAAGAGAGTACCCAACATATATATGTCAAAAATATACAAAATAACATATAAAAAATTTTTCAGGTCTATAAGCCGAGAGTACAGTATCTAAAATACTGAATTAATTTCTGTATAATTAAAATAAAATATATAATGGAAATAAAAAATTTCACAAATTATACAGAAAATTATAAAATAAAAAATAAAAATTTCTTGCAGAAAATTCCAAAAATTTTCACGTCGGTACCGCATCTCACGCGCCACACGCGCCGAAGCCCGCGAGTGGGCGTTCCCGAGTGAGGTCGTCTTCCTCACCCGGTTGCCTGAAACCGGGTCGTTTTGACCCGCAAACGACCCGGTTTCGGTTCTTCCATTTTACTCAATTAAATGAACCGATTTTCATGTATATGAATCTTTGGTTGTCGATTAACATTATCCCCAAACAAATTTGCAGTTTTATAGAGTATATATTGCGGATCGGGCCTCGAAATTTTTCGAAGAAAAACCGCCATATAGATCAGTTTATTCGATCGGTTTTGAGCAGTTTCAAGCCACGATTTTCACATATTATATTCATGGCATAGTATAGATGATAACCCCTCTCTCAATTTCGGATTTAATCGGTCAAAACAAAAAAAAACCCAAATCCTAGTTTAAAACCGCGGAAAAATGGTTCAATTTTGTGAACATTTTCAGACTTCTTTGTCAATTGATGATATGGATTGCTAATATAACTTCATACAAACGAAAATCCGAAGTTAATTTGCTCAAAAAACACAGCCAACATAAATTTTCGAATTTCCAGCACATCCTTCATCAATTCATCAAACCCTAACCATAAACATGCTCTGATACCAATTGCAGACAGATGTGGGAGATAATACTAACCTGATGTGCTGAATTCTATTGCTGAAGATGGGGAAGAACTTCAACTTGCAACACCCAAGCCCAATGAAGAGAGAGTAGGCAGAAGATTGTGTGTGTGTGTGAATGAAAGGGTGATCCCTTATATATAGAACAAAATTAGGGTTTCAGGATTAAAATAATATTTTAATCCTGTCTCTCTCTTTTAGTCAGTATTGTGATAGGAAACTCACTGACTACGTAACGGGCTGCAAGTTGGGGCCTCTACCCAACGGGCTTGTCAGTAATTAATCTGACCTATCACAGATTATTTACATTTAACCAGGTCCCAATCCATTATAAGTTAAGTGCTGGGCCAAGACTGATTACTTGATTAATTCTGTATTTGGACTAATTTATTAATTAATGCTAATCCACATAAATTAATTCAACAGTTTCTTGTGATAGAATTTCAGTCAAGTTTTTTGGTTCATATAATTTACCTGCTTGAGTTTTCCAAAAAATTTAATAAAAAGACACCAGCCGCCTAATATATTTACCTTTCTCTCCAATATAACCCCCCTGCTGTCTCTTCCCCTTCTTCGTAGAACGCCCCACGCTGCAAAGCGAGTCCATGTTCTTCTTGGAGAAGCCGAGTTCGTTGTTGAATACCAGCAGGGTAGCAGGGGCACCAGCCCCTGTTACGTCTATATTTGTCAGAACAAATTCAAGAGTTGGCTCAACACCTTCGGGGTACTTGTTGTCCTCTGCATTCTACAAAAGATAAAAGGGAAGCCTTCATTTTTATTCGAGGAGAAAAGAAACCCATGAGGGGCAGGGGAGGAGAATTAAAACCTGGATAAGTTCCATCAGAAAATAAACATCTTTGGTGTAAAGCTCGGCAGAGAGTCCAGTCACAGCATGGTGGAGGTCTTCGGTAAGTGGGTTGGGTTCTATGCCACCGATTGAGAATTTTGTCCGACGAATATCTTCAATATGAAGTTTAGCAGCTTCGGTTTTGAACATTTCTTTCAGTTTTGAACATGTCTGAGAGCAAGCAGAAGATAAGACGTCTTCACTTTCCGCCATTAGAGACGTGAAAGAGTAGAGCACCGAGATAGCATTGGTAACAGAAAAAGATAGAGGAGGAAGAGTTGAGGGGGAATGGCCCTAGACTGACTGCAAATTATGAGGCCTAAGAAGCAGGTTGAGATTTGAGAGGAGCCAATCTGAAGGTAACTCTGCATGAAAAGACCAGCCATTTGGAATTCGGCGAATCGACGGTGCGTCAATGTCAAGTCAAATAACTTCATGAGAATTGAGAAACGTTGCTTTTTCAACCACACTTAAAAAGTTAACTCTACCAAGACTCCTATTACAAATACAGGCTACTTGCCAAAAAATACAAGTTTGATTTTTGTTATTAATTGAGAGGGTTGTTTCATAGATTAACAGGATGTTTAAGTTGTACTTTTGAGTTGCAAATTAAGTTGCTTGTATTACTCTTTACTCTATATGAATTTTTTTTGTAAATACATAGTAATAAATTAATTTATGTAAGCGATCCATGATGATAAAATATAAAAAATAGGAAAATATAAAATTTTTAAACTATACGAAAAATAATTACTGATAGTTTCTTTTAAAGTATACAGCAAAATATTTTTTATATTTATTTTATAAATTACTTTACATTCAATGCATTCACCAAATTTTTATTGGTGCATGCGTAGACTACACTTATATATTAATATATTATTAATAATACAAAATTTATAAGTGAAAAAAAAAATGGATAGCTCCCTTTTGTGTTAGAAAATTTTACATTTTTCGTTGGGCATCCCAAAATAACAATTGATATAATAATTTTTTAAATACCGTTACTTTTATAAATAGTGATATTTAAATAAAAATAATAAATTTTTATTATATATTTTTTTTATTTTTAATTATTATTATTAAAAATATTATTTAAAATAAATTTATATTATTTTTAAAAAAATTATTTATGTATTTATTATTTTAAAGTTTATATTAAAAAAAAATTTTACTTAAAAAATTATTTAATATTTTTTTATGTATTTATTGTTTTTAAAATTAAAATATAAATTAATTATATTCTAAATTAAAATATAAATAAATATGAATAAAATATAAAAATATAAAATAATTTGTAAAATTTATTTAATAAATTTTATAGAGTTGTACTATTAGATTGAAGAGTTGTTTAAAGTAAAAAAAATAATTTAATAATGTAAAATTTATTTAAATAATTTTAAAAAATATCATTATTAGTGATTTTTTTATTAGATGTAATACAATAATTAAAAAAATTTACATTTAAATCTCGTAATGCACTGAAAAGATAAAAGATTCAATTTATCAATTTTGAATCAAGTTGTTCCTTCCTTTTAACAAATTGGGAGTTTTGTACCTCAATATAGCAATATGTTGGAATTAATAATTAGATATATTTTATGTCCAAATTCAATTATCTTGCACGTAGTTCATGAATATAAATTAAGGGGTAGACCTCTTGGTTATTGAAAAAATAAAGTTAGTCAATCAAGATTAAAAAAAAATGAAAGTGAATTAAAAAAATTGCCGTCGAGAAATATCTCTTTCCTCCTTGCAACACAAAATAACTCCTCTCTATCTCCATCAGCGGTCAAACATTAACAGTTGAGAGGGCCGTGGAAAAGCTATACTTGGTGCTATTGATCCAGCGTGGCATCTCTACAGGTTACTGCAGTTGGGCATGCAGCCTCGTGTGCCGCTATTCAGAGATATATTCCAGCTCTGCTAAGTAGTTTATGACTTTTGCAGCATTTTTCTTTTTTGTTTTGGTCAATCCTCCAAGCAAGTCATACGGCCACGGCGTGGCTTCTATCTGGGAGATTCCAATATCCACGTATGCACCTAAAAGGATGAAGCTAAACAATCAGAAGCAATGCAGACTCTACGTTCTCTCTAGTCTGACAGAGCTTGAGTTGGCTGGATATTTTTCCTGATTCCGAATTGCTTGGAGAGGAGTTGGGCATAGAGAAGTTCGTTCCACGTGTCTGGCACTCCAGGTAAGCACCAGTGGCTGCAATCCTGTGGAGCGCCAGCTGGAGTGTCTGGTTCCCGATACTTGGAAGGGTGGCCATCTTTCCTCAACTCTGACAGGTATGTGATGTTCAAAAACTGGACTTGCCACTTGCCATAATCCATCTCTTTGACAACATCTGATATAAATATGTTATTATATGGCTCTGTTTCAAGTTTTGTGGGGTCCTTTTCTGGCTCTGTTTCCGTGTCGCATGTTCCCCCTTCATCCCATTTCCCACCCCTGTAATGTACGGAGGAATAGCTACGAAAGAAAATGAAGCTGTTATTAGGATCTAGACTATTCAATGCCCATGATTTCCATGTCTGCAAGGATCTCCGAAATGCTTCCATCACATCCATACTCATGTTTACCTTGCCTCCTTCTTGGAAATAGCAACCCCTACAAAAAAATATCCCAATAAAATATTAAGAATTGAAGTGAAGATGGAAACAGAAGGCGCGGGTGCCCCTACATCTTAGTAGTTTTATCTGGATTCCACCAATGCCCAGAATTGAAAATAAGAACATCTGCTCCTATCCACTTATTGGTATACCAGTGCAACTTGTCAAGCATAATAGTCATTCGAACTTGAGTGGAGGAGCTCTGTGGTGGACGGGCTATGAGGGACAGGAAAGGTGTCCTGTAATATTCCACTGTCATGTTGTATTGCTCGAACCGCATGACTAGGAAGCCCTTGTGTTTGCTTAGGGGCTTTCCATTCACCTCGTAAATTGTAGATATGTTAGAGACCCCTCGCGTCAGCATGCAAAGTAAAGATTCCCATTGGTTTCTACCCACAGAATCACCAGCAAACACTATGCGCCCATTGCGGCTCCTCTCTAAAAGGTCGCTGGCATTGAATCTGAGAGTAACAGAACCAACAGGAGAATTATTCGCCATTACATGAGCACTGTTTTTATCATTCTGAATTCTCAGAGAAATTGAGGCTAATTTCAACGACAGTTTCATTAATCCTATCATCTTATGATATACTTGATTTGTCAGCTCAGCACACAAGCATAACACCAATTCAGTTGAAGGTAACATTCAGTTAGACCTTGGACCTATTCCCTGCGGGAAATTAGGATCTAATGTGGTCCACAAGTTAAGGTGTTGTCTTGGTTCGTGCCCGTTCTCTCTCGGCTTCATTGACTCCTTCCAAAGTTTCAACATCAACATCAACCAGTCTTCTCTAAAATAATACTCTCGCAAAAACCTATTGTTTTTCAATGTGAAAGTACCTCTCTGAAAGAACCATTCGGAGAACAGAGCAAGAATACAAAAAGATCGCAATAATACATAAAAGAAGGATGCACATGCAGATAACTTAATTAAACTAGCGATACCGTGGAATGTCACAGCCGTCAGGTTGCCATCGCCATTTGCGAAAAGTTTCGTCGTTTCGTCCGTTTTGCCGGCACCGGAAGCCGGGATCAAGAAATGGGCAGTTTTCATTGTATAATTGAAGGGGATAAGTTTCGTCCCAAACCCACCGTCCTTTAGAATAATCACAGGTTCCCAGTGATGACTCGTGTGAATTGTTGGGAAAACTATGTGAGAAGAAACCGAAACGAGAAAGAAAATGTCCATCAAATGGGCTTCCAATGTTGGAAAAGAAGAGGGAATATAGAACCAAGATGACAAAAGAAAAGGCTAACGTCAATTCTCTGTTCATTATTATAGAAGAGTAAGAGAGCCAGGGTTTCTAATGTTGTGCCTTGCTGCTAATAGGGTTGAAAATCCATGAGAAACGGATCACCACTGATGTTACTTTGAAACAGTCCAATCAGAGTTAGACAGATCTATCGTATCAATATACGTGCACAAAATTAAGAAACAAAAATTCATATGCAACAAGCAACATAAATATGCCATTGTCTATAATAGCTTCGGCCACGAATATATAGACTACTGCTGCCCGGTCGTAACATAGTTGTCTTGTTCTGGTGTGCAACTTAGTTGTCGTTCAACCGTCAAACTTTGTATATTTGAATAATTAATTTTAATAAATATGTTTATTAATTAAATGAAGTAAGTTGTTTATAGTTCTCTTCATCACTCGCATATGTTAATCATTGTAAGGACAAGCTTAAGAGTTATATATATATCTCTCCAAAATGAATCACTTTTAAATTATATATGTTCCTTATATTTGTTATTTCCCTTTTTTTTTTCTTTAATCAGTTATCCTCATATATTCATTATGCAAGCAGAAAACGTATGTATATTTAATTTATATCATTTTCTCAAAATAAATGTTTTCTGTAACTTACAAATTCTGGGGAGGGCATTAGGCATGCTGACTGACATGCCATCGCCATTTGCCAATGGAAGCTTTTGTGGCGAACATCAATGACTCTTTTATCTCAGACTCTTTTTCTTTTCTTTTTTCTTTGGGTGCCATATTTCTCTGCCTCAAGCACCGGACTAAGCAATGGGCTTAGGGGTTTTCCATGACCTGTGTTTTGTTTTTTGGAGTAGCCCAAAGCTATGGACCCGCGTTTCTGCTTTAGCTGTTTTCGCTCTTTCCTTTGAGCCTATGGTGGCCCTCGTTGGTTTAAGCCAATAAAAATTTGAACCATATGCATATGTTCTTCCCTTTGTCCTTTCTTATCAAAAAACTTATATCCATGTCATTTTCACTCTCTTCATTTATACCCATTAAACAAGATCAGAAACTTTAAAGACATGTTTGATGGTCTTGATATTATAAGAGCAGATAGAACAAAATATTAAATAATAATAAAATAAAATATAAGTCTTATAAATTTTTATTTTATTGATACGTACTAAATAATTTATTAAATAATATTATTTTATTTTATTTATTTTTTATTTTTAAATAGATCATATAATGTTAAAATATAATATAAATTTGTTAATTATTTTATATATTAGTATAAATTATAAATTATAAAAAAAATTAAAAAAATAATAACCATAAATTAAAAAATAAATAATATTAATAATAAGTACTTAAACGCTCTTCATTAACTCATATGCCATATAAATTTTATTATCTTAAAATGTTAAGATATGATATACATTTTTTAATTATTTTATATATTAGTATATATTTCATATTATAAAAAATATATAATTAAAAAATAATATCTATAAATTAAAAATTTAATAGTATTAATAATAAATATTTAAACATTTTTCATTCTCGTACAACTCTTACAAATTTTACTTTTTTATAATATTAAGATATGATATACAATTTTTTATTATTTTATATATGAGTATAAATTTTTAATTATAGAAATTATATAATTTTAAAATTATATAAATTATATTTTTTTTATCTTATCATATTCTTCTTTAATTCAACCTCTCTCATAGGTTACAAATTTTAATTAACATTTAAAAATAGAATAAAATAAATAAAATTTTATTCTATTATGCTGATTTATCAAATACAAAATAACAATAATATAAAATAAATTATTATATTTTATCACCTTTATTAAGTAATCCAAACAGTTCCTAATTAGCTATTGTAATAGGAAGAAGGAAAAGAAATAGTACACATCTATAGCTAGTCAAGGTTTGAATGTTCCTTCGTTTTTTAAACTAAATATTTAAATTTGTCAATGTTTTTCTTTCATATCAATCAACTGTTATTTTTTGATCCAATTATTCTAATTTTATTTAAGTATAAGAATAATTTTATTTAAAATATTGAGTGTCTTTTTTTATAAATTTTTAATCATCGAATTTAAATTTATTTATTATTTAAATTACAAATTTAGAAATCAATTATGTATTTTTTAACATTTACTCTCTTTTTTTCGTTGTTCTTTTTTATCAAATTCCCCAATATTTCTAAATTGAACATATTCAAACGTCCATGAATGCTTAATTTCTAGCTTTATTGCTGAAATGGGGCTGGGTATTTTAATTATCAGTGAAGTTTCTCAGTCAAATATATATATATATATATATATATATATATATATATATATATATATATATATATATATACACACACACACATACACTTTAACGATCAGTCTGGAATCGTCAATTTTCGATGTTATAATGACATCGAGATTCTTGTAATCTTTCACAATCAACACCGCGTTTACAAGTTTTTATAAAACTAAACTTTGGTTAAGCCGTGAAATACGTGTTGAATTCACTTAGGTGGATTGGATGGGTCCACTTAATTTATTAAAATAAATAAAAAATTACTGGAAAAATTGATATATTAACTAATAATTTTAAAAAGTTTTTTTGTAAATGGTACTTCATAATTATTTTAAAATATTTAAAATTACGATATATAATTTAAATTTAAAAACGTGTGTCACTATTATTATATAGTTATTCAAATTAATGATTTTTAAAGGACAGAGGCAGAAAGACCATGATTGAAACCTGTACTTCATGGATTAAAACGAGAGTACGCCGAATGAACGTGAGTTTGTCAATCAACTCACTTTTTAAGTGAGCTAAACGAGCTCCCCTGGTGAATTGAACCAGTTTTAATGACTACCATTTACAGCCTGTTTGGTTTGGCGGTGGATTGTCTTAAAAGTCCGTTTACATTGCTTGTAAACGTGATTTTCAGGGAAGCTTCATTTTAAAGCTTCTGCGCAAACGTGATTTTTTAATAAAATCACGTTTGCAAACGCAAAAGCAAACACAGCCTTAGTCGTTGATGGTTTCGGGGTTTCCTATTGTAGAGAAGATAGATTTTTTTCCCCTAGCTAATGTGAAGAGAATTGGTAATCTTTTCTTTTCTTTCCAATCAATCATAGATATGCAAATACTTTTAGGACTTATCTGAAAAAGAACGGTGAGAAAGAGTTCAAATTATTAAACAAATGAAAGGAACAACATCAATAGTTTGTAGCCCGAATGTCAATGGTCTAATCCAAAATCTTAATTTTTCTGTAGATAGAAACCATAAGAATAAAGGCAACTTCTGCATATCTCAAAATTCATCACTCAAATTATTTATCGAATAATCTAACAATGTTAGCTGAATCAGATGTGCTCGTGTTTTACTGCCATAATAGCGTCCTTGCTTTCTTGGTGAAAACAAAGAAAAGAGAATTGCTCATGATTTTACTTTCTTTTTCTTCTTCTTCTTTTTTGTGAAACATGGCATCCATGTAATATAAAATGGTTGGACCTTGAAGACAAGATATTCTTGTCATACGAGGCCAAAATTATATTTGAGAGCAACTAGTAGGAAGTGAGGCAGAAGCATTGGAATTTGTAAGGGCTGGTGCATCTGGGGTGGGCCTCTTGACAGGGAGTGACCATACAGGAGGCAGGGGTGATGTGGGTGGGATAGTTACATACTTACAAAAAAAAAGAAAAAAAAAGAGAGAGGCATAATGCCCCTATCTGTGAATGCCTAGTCTGGCCATAAATAGTAACAAGTAGAGCAATGAGAAAACCGAGTGGGGTTCGCTATCGCTTTTGGAAAAGACGATGCCCTGCTGATGCCGATTTGATTTTCATTGTGTCTCTCTGACTAGACCTTTCTTGTCCCACTTCTCTTTAAACTCGCTACTCTTAAATTAACAATCTTGCTATATATTTTCAACCGAGGACAATACAGAATATGAGTAATTTAATTTTCTAAGGCTGCATGAATCAAGACTTGGTTGCTAGTTGCATTAGCATATACGGGGAAAGAAGTAGATGCCGATGAGTGAGAGTGAAAAATAGGTGAAAGGTTAGTAGTTAAATGATTGCGTAGATATCACATTCTAAAATGCAGACAAAGGTAGTGGGGTTTGTTGACATGGACGGTTGGTAAGGAAGAAAAGCAAAAGAGGGGGATGTGGGAAAGCCAAACAAAGAGCACAACCCCGAATTCCCACTGGTCGGCTGGCCTTAACCCCCGGAACACATCTGAAACCTTATCTCCAACACCCTTTCATTTCACCCTTACCTTCCTTCTTCCTCCATCATTGCCAACTTCTACGCTCCATAATCTTCCTTTAGAATCAAATACCCAATCATGCCAAATTATTGGTTGGTCCACCCACCCATCCCCTTCCTCTTCTTCACGTGTCACCCACCTTTGCTCGACACCTACCTCTGAAACCGGGCTACATATAGAAGGAATATCAATGTGTACATGGCCCTCATCACTTTTGTCATCCACTTGCTAGACTCGCAAGGTACAAGATAACACGATAAAATTAATTGGAGAACCTGCATCGATGCCATGCATAGGGGCACCCTTCCTTGTTAAGCTTTCCTTCTTTATTCAATTTTTCTGTCTAGTTCATTTTGTTGTCTAATCTAGCACTCCATTTAGAGCAAGAGGGCCGCTGTCTAGTCTAATCCCAGTTATTCGCAATCATCGCATGGGTTAAATAATGATGTTATTCATTTTCTTGTACTGTTTCCAACTCAATGTCGACCTATCTAATCGTGTTAGAATCTTGTCTGCTAAGAGTATCCAAAATTCTCTATCATTTTGGGATTTGAAAAAAAAAATGCCTTGTTTGTGTCCTTACGTCTATTCAGACCTATTTTATTGCAAAAATTTTACTCCGCACAAATTAAAATGGGAAAAAGAAGTTGACATGGTTGATGGTTATTTGTCACATCAAATTCAAATTCTCAATCATGATACATTGAATTAATTTATTCGTCGGTGATTCTTATCAATCATGCCCTACCAAGTATATTAATTTTTAGCAATGATTTTGATTCGCCAGAAAAAGTTGCCTAATCAAATTACATGTGCGAATAAAGACAATCTTTTTTTTTTTTTTTGATATTAGTATAGTAATAAAGACAATATTTTAAGATGAGGAAATTGATAATTTGTTGAGGTTAAAAAAATGATCGCAGAAACTATGCTGATACTATGTGTCCAAATACTATCCCTTCATTATCTTATTCTTCTATTTATCTTTTTTTTTCATAAAGAAGATTTTAGTTTTAACCTTGTTATAAATAAAACCTAACCTTAATAATTTACATGAGAAAAGGTTGAAAAATAAAATCGGTGAGGAATTTTTTCTTATACTATGAGAATTTTAAGTAATTCTATAATTAAGAAGGATTATTAAAGAAAATGGAAACGACATTTTTTGGGGGTTAGAAAGAAAAAAAACATTTTGATAAATAGATATAAACTAGAACCCCATTTTCATATATTTAAATAATTAGTCTAATCTTTATAGTAGTATTTGTTAAAAGTAAAAAATTGAAGTAGAATCAAGCACCTTCTCGAACAAGTGAAAGATGCGGATGAATGGTAAGTACCCCCAATATATATTTTGCAATTTACTAGTTGAGAACTTTTTGTATCTATTTTTAGTACAATACTAAAAGCATTTTTTGTTTGATAAGTGAAAAATTATTTTGTTAAAATTTATTAGACGCACATACATACCAATGTCAGAAATTAGACTCAATTAAGTGTTTAAGGAATCAAAGCTCTGACCTAGAACATATTGGAAATAATTTTCTTATCAAGTGGTTTATTATTGGATGCGAAGTTCCTGGATCACAAAATTGTATATAGTGGCCATGGATCTCTCTTTCATTAGAAAGAGTGAGAAAAAAAAAATGTCTATTCTATCCAAAGTTGACTTTAATCGCACAAGCAACTTGCCCTTGGTAGAAAACACACATAAAGCACAAGGGATATGGAATTTGTTTCCCATGATAGAGCAAAGATGCGAAATATACTGTCAGTACCCAAATATCACACACAAAATAATAATAATAATAGAAAATTTATACCAAAATTCATGATGACGGTTCTGACTGTTAGATGCAAAGGAAGAGTGAGAAGAGAAAGGATAAGAATGTGATATGAAAGCTTGACAGCCATGTTTCTCAGTGGACGTTGCTTTCTTGTATTTCGCTTGTCTTTCTTACTTGCTTCTTTGATAGCCCAGGGCCTGCCTCCCATCTAAACCATCAACTTGTTTTTGTCGTCTTTCAAGCACTAGCCATCTATATATGGTTCGCTAATAACAGTCAATTTATGCAATTAACTGTGTGCCGTAAAATTATCGTAGAGAGACCTTAAAGTCGATGAATGGCCTCATAAACGTGAAATTTTCCTTAGAAAATTTGATATTTGCAATTTGCATAGTCTGCATCGGTCCAATAGGGTGACAAGCTTATATATTTTAGCTATATCTTATTCATTAAGCAAAATGATATGATGTTTCTTTATCAAATGCTTTAAAAAAAAAAATTAAAGGTTTAGTCAATTTAGCTGAGGAAACTTTTGGCGGTCAAGCCAGTTGGTACACCGCGTCCTATTGGTTAACACTCACAATTCTCAAGAACGTTGTCATGTCAGACTTATTTGATTAATTTATGCGCTTTCTCGTTTTCCTTTTTTTCTAAAAAATATTTTAAGTTGCCCACACGGGAAGTTCCTTCAACAGTCACGGTGCTTCCGGATAAAAAAAAAAAAAAAAAACTATCGTACTTGCTTATTACGATCATAATCCAAGTGCAACATTATATTTCTCGTTAATTTCTATTATTATTCTAGTGGGAGTTAAATGAAAAGTATGAATTAATATATTGTCTGATTGTATTCTTCTTAAAACTATAAATTTTTATAATTAAGTATTTTCTTTTTTGTGTCTCTCAATACACTCTTATAGAATTAAGTTGTTATTTTTAAATAATAAAAAAGATCTCTCATAAAATACGATCCTAATATATGTATCTAAAATTTTACAAATCTATCCTTGAGAGCCACCGTACGAACGTACTACAATCATAAATGCAGCTGCAAGATCACGATTCTTGATTATTGAATTTGAACGTAGAATCGTATTATTCTGTGAATATAAACACGAGAAAATTCTTATTCCCCACTGAAGAATAAAAGATGATAAGTTAAAAAAAAAAAAAAAATCCAGAAGGAAAGTGGAAAAGTAAAAGATTAAAAGGCTTGAAATATTTGCTCTATTATGCGCTATCTATTGTGCTACCCTCTTTTCACGTGATTCCACGTATACCTCATCATACATGGCAAATTTTTTTTTTTTTTGAACTTTCCCAGTTTCATATGAGACACAGGGAGACATTACTTTCTTACGGTCAACCTTGGAGCCAAAAAGAGATATGGGAATTTCATAATTCCAGAAACCATATTCCTTATTGTATTCTTTCATTTATTATTTAATTTGATAAATTAAATAAATCAGTCCCCACAACAAAGTCTCTTGTCATAAACCCCTCTTCACACTCTTCTTCCATCCTCTTCATCCCTTTTTTTTCCATATATATATTGAGAAGATTGCAAGCTAGCTCCTCCAACATTAATTTTCACTCGCTTTGCTTCAGAAAAAATGGGTTTCTCCAATACAGGCCTTCGACTTGGTCTTGGTCTTGGCCTTCATGATCAGTCAGAGAATTGCACGGAGACCGTTCACCACAGAGAAAGCCAACAGAAAATAATGGAGAAGGATCCGGTAAAATGTAATAAGGCATACCCATCTCTTCTCACCTTAGGACCACCTGATCACGAGGCAAATCAACTAGCTACAAAGACTGAATCTGTTAATTTCCATCCAATAGCCTCTTCTCCCAGCGCAGTGTCCTCGTTTTCCAACTGTTCTAGCATCAAGAGGGAGAGAGAGTTTGTGGGCGAAGAGTTTGAGGTAGAGGTAGAGAAGGTTTCTTCAAAGGCAGGTGATGTAGATGAAGATGGTAATCCCAGAAAGAAACTTAGGCTCACCAAAGAACAATCTGCGGTTTTAGAGGACAGCTTCAAAGAGCACTCTACTCTCAACCCAGTACTGCATCATCTCCCTGCTACTTATTATATATCATTCGTCCCCATATGATCTTATAAAAGTTGATTATAGGCCTCTAAATACCCTGTTCTTTCATATTTGTATGTGCCGTACACAAATGGTTCAAGTGTTTTTGGGAAGTTTTTTAATGCTTAATTCGCTTTAACTTTTGTCCTTGTCTGATCAGAAGCAGAAGCAAGAATTAGCAAGGAAGCTAAACCTGCGTGCGAGACAAGTAGAAGTGTGGTTTCAAAACAGGAGAGCCAGGTTATTAATTATTCTGATCAATTTCTCGGCAAATTTATATTTATCTTGATATTCATCATATTACTGACAGTGTTGTTCATTGTTCAAACAAATATAGGACAAAACTGAAACAAACCGAGGTGGACTGTGAGTTACTGAAGAAGTGCTGCGACACACTAACACAAGAGAACAAGAGACTGCAAA
Organism: Gleditsia sinensis; assembly: GCA_037074535.1. NCBI lineage: Eukaryota > Viridiplantae > Streptophyta > Magnoliopsida > Fabales > Fabaceae > Gleditsia > Gleditsia sinensis. Next base: position 3,036,895 of record CM073472.1, read on the forward strand.
AGGAGCTGCAAGAGCTGAAATCAATGAAAACAACGCCGGGAGGCTTTTACATGCAGCTTCCAGCGCCTACCCTCACCATATGCCCGTCTTGCGAGAGGATTTGTGGCGGCGGTGGCGGCAATGGCCCTTCTGCCACCACCGCCTTCTTTATTGGCTCAAAGACCCACCACTTGTACAAACCATTCACCCACTCATCCGCAGCTTGCTAGCTAGGGAGGCCATACGCCAATTTTTCCGGCTTTCTCTTATTTTTGTTCGGGGATTTTGTGTTAGCTAGCGCTAATTCGCAGTAATTACTTAGTAATATTGTAAAATATTCATGAATTAAGGGTAGGGATTCTCTTTCTTTTTCTTTTTCTTTTCCTTCTAATCCTTATGTAAAATATTAATTGGTCACGTACGCTGACTATAAATAACAGAGTAAAGGTTCATACCTCATATAATATCAGTCTTTTCCATTTTTTTTTTATCAGCCTATAGACGGAAAGAACGCTTTATATTGCATCTGAAATTATGGAGTAATCCGGCTCATCAAAGTTGTGCATGAACTTTCGGCAAAAGTTTGTTTAGAGATTGCTTCTTTACTATAAGCTTGTGACACATTCGGATTTTTCAGATTTTTTCGCTTCTTAATTACATCAGACGTGGACGTTTTCTATGTTTGATTTATAGATTTCAACCGAAGATATATCATCTTCGAACGGGTTTCTTAAGAACAATGACTTTAACCCTCGCCCCACAGGATTTGGGGAGAAGAGGTAATAGCTAGCCGAGAACAAGGTATAAAGCATTGACTACATTTTTTATTCAGTCTCGACGAGTCGAATAGTGGCATCAGTCAAAATATGTATCTCATGTATATTTTTGCTAATAAATGGAATAACCACCAATGACTCCTTCCCATACAAGTAGGAAATGTACAAGAGATAGTGCTTAATTGACCTGAAACTCCTATTTTAATTTAGATAAATTTTACCAAGTGTGAGTTAAGCCAGAATCATTACAGGTAGCTAGAAGGTAATTAATTAAGGGTGAGTTTGATATTATTTTCTATTGAAGATTAATATTTATGATAAATAACACATTTGTTAACGTCTATAATTTGCATGTTCAATTTGGTTCTTTTTTTAATTACCAAAAGTGCTGTTAAATTCAAGAAGAGCGCCCTTTAGATCTAAAAATATATGTATTTATGTATGTATTGTTATTTTAAGTCTAAAATCAATTTGAGTTTTCTATACTTGAATTAATGGATTCTTTAATTTGTCTTTTTTTTTATTGACTCCCTACCTTACCTTATAAGTTATGAATTTATAATAAAATAATGGGAAGAATAATGTTGTTCTATTGATAAACCATAGAAGTCTCCGGGATGCGCTAAATCGCGTGGTAATATATAGTCTCCCTAGTAATTAAGACATATGAAATAATTAATAGATGATAAGGAAGCAATCCAAATGAAGAAAAGTGGCTTGTTTAGCTTGGACATACATATGTACATTTGTTGAAATATATATGTAGCAATCAAGTTCATTCATTTGATCCAATAATAGGCTTGCAATTGCGATCTTATCTTTTATTATCCCCCCCCCCCCAACTTTTCAAAGCAGTGTTGTCATGGCTTGTGTTGTACGTGGACGGGTCCCAACATTTTTTTTATTTTATGCATTGTAATGTGAATCATAAAGCGCATGACATATATGTTGGCCCGGGAAGCATACCTTTTAGCTTATTAATTATATAGATGCAATAAAACGTTATAGAAAAAGAATGATAAATAAAAATGTGTTGTCGCCCCCATCATAGAGAGATCAAGCAAAAAGCGACAAAAGGAGTTTAAAACGACAAATAATAATTAGGATCTAGATTAGTCGCTATTATGCTTCTAAAACGCATATGGAATAAAATGGGTTTATCTTGGAAAATCTATCATTGAGTACATCGAAATGTTATCATCATCCATCATTGATTATACATTGTATTAAAGTTATATATATATATTGCACTGTGGTTCTCATCATTATCCAAGTTTGGATGCGCACCAATTGTTTTAATTGGTCGGTGGCACACACCCAATCACCGGTCGAGAAAACAGCTACCCTGATATAATGATAATTAATAAACTGATTACTTACGCATTCCTTCCATTGGGCGAAGCACAACAAGTTGATCCTTTTAGAGGATTGCATGCTTGATCGCAACCAGAATTAGGGAACCTTTCCACGTATGATCACACGCACTTCCTTCAAAAGTATTCTCAAGTGCTCTAAAGGCAAAGAAGTATAACATGATAGAAGCAAAAAGTATGTATATAAAACACTCCACACAAAAAAAAAAGTTTTTTTTTTTCTTCCGCTTCAAGGCAACAATATAATCTGGTTGCCAACTTACACTCCTCAGCATTTTTAAGAGTACAAATTTTAAATGCAACGTATTGGTATGGAAGAATGTGTTTTAAGAAAAAAATTTAATTTTGAATAAAATTAAATAAACACTCTAACTATACTAACAAAAAATAATATTTGTTAAGAAGGGTTTTTCCTATTTGTGGGACCGGCAGCATGCCTTGTTGAAAACGAAACATACTAATCTATAACATGATTTTTGCCCTTTAAAAAAAAAGTGATCGTACTAAGTAAAAACCTACCGATAACTTAAACAATGAAGTTTAGCTACAGAATAGAGGGTTAGTGGGAGGCTTGAGATTAAACAATCGAATTGGGTCTCCCTGCACAGTACCTTGATTATAAGTAGTAACTGAAGAAAAGGAGGAGTTAGTTTCGTAAGAGGTTTTGGCATCTAAAATGGTAATTTGGGCGTGGAATCTTATTAAATTGAATGCAGCCGATGAGGCAGGACTGGCCCCATCTTATATAGTTTATTACTTAGAATACAGATTATATGCATGAAGCCAACATTTGAAGGTTAATGTATATAGTGCGGTCCAACTATTTCATTTATTCGCTGGCATATAAACCCTTTTTCTTTTCCCTAAAAAAAAAATTAAGATTAGGAGGAAGTCGTGTTCAATTGCATCTTGTTAAGTCTTATTTATTTATTTTTAATTGCAATTAAATATGAATTTCTAGAACCAAATAGTTTTTTTTATAAACTTGTTTACCACTTCATAACTTCGTCACCTTGAAATGTAACATATTTAATAATCTCACCTAATAAGCAGGGGGCAAAAGTAAACCTCGCCCGTATATCACGGGCTTGACTCCAAGAATTAAATCAGGTTTGGGCTGAACAATGGCCCAAAGAGCACATACGTTCAATGAACCTGAAGCTCCACCTAAAAGTTAAAAAGGAATATTGCATCCAAATAATTATATATTGCTTTTAGAAAATTTTATTTTAAAAATTAAAATTTTTATAGAATTCATAATTATATAATTAATATTTTTCAATTTCAAAATATAAAATATAAATTCACATGCCTTAACTTTTAAATAATTATAATTTTTATTTATAGGGAAGAGACAATAAGTAAGGATGAAACAAAAAATATCAATCTTTTTAATTTTAAAAATTAAGGTTGATTTTAAGTGAATTACCAACTAATTGGCTCTATTATTTTTTTTGTTCTTTGGAGTGACAAACTTGGAGGAAACACCTTAGCTAGTAATTTGATTAGCAATTAACGATCCAATTGCAGAAGACCCTGGATTTGAGTACCATATCCTCCTAAACTTACCAATATCATCCATTAAGAATATCAATATTTAGCACATATCTATATTTAAATTAGATGCATGTAACCCAATCAAAATTAGATGCATGTCACATCAAATCTCCACAATCTAATTAACTTATTTTAATTTATGTACGTCAAAGACACCTGTCAGATATTTAGAAAAAGAAAGAAAAAAAATTTCTGACTAATTTTTTTTCATAAATTTTCCCTAAACATTTTCTTATTGCCAAAATTAACATATAAATTATTTTGATGATTCCAACCTAAAATCTTATTGCAATATCTTAAAAAAAAAAAAACAAAGCAGAAAAATGATGTTCAAATGCCAAAATCTTCAGAAGAAATTCATTAGTGTCACGTTTTTTTTTATCGATGATTCAATTTTATTTTTTAAAATCTCTTTTGAAATAAACACAAAAATATGTAAAATTTTATAGATATATAAAAAAATAAATTTATCAAAGTCTGTTGTTTTTTTTTATTCATAACACACCACACAGATTTAAATAATAGATAACAAATTGTTTGAAAATGTAGAATATTGAATCTCAAAACAAATATTTTAGAGTATCATCTTTTATTAATAAATCAAAAGTTGAAATATTCAGCTACTTTAAGAAGAGGATAGAGCAGAGAATTGCCAGCAAGAAAGGAAAATATTTACCGCATATAGAAAAGCTGATTTTTTCTCAAATATATCATTAGTTTCATTCCCAATTATATTATGTTTTGTTTTATACTACGTCCTAAACTATCTAATGAACTTAACAATTTTTCTAATGTGGTCATAATTCTGAAACTGGCCTTTGTTGAATAAGACGAGAAAATTTTTGTAAAAATAAAAGGCAAGGTGGTTTTGGCTCAAAAGATTTAAATGCGACTAACTTAATTTTAATAGCTAAGATGATTTGGAGACTAAGCTCCAAACCCAATTCCTTGTTCTACACGGACTAAGTATCACCCAACATGTAATTCCATGGAAGCTAATACAGGTGTTAACCCTTCTTGCGCTAGAGAAGGAGATTATTAAGAAAGAGTATAAATGGTGAGCTATACAGAATTCAACCTCGCAGGATTTTGGCTTACGATGGATCCCAAGAAATAAGACAGTAAGATTATTCGGTGCCACACAGATCTTGAGCGTAAGGCAGTACATCTAAGAAGGAACGTGGCTCGAAAATAAACTACAAGACACCTTTCATGAAGATTTGGTCCAAGCCATTCTAAGGGAGCAACCAAAAAATGCAAAAGATGAGATCATATGGTGTAACAATAATTATGACTCATACACAGTTAAGTCAAGCTATGATATAACGCTGGTGCTGCTGATCCAAGCAGCATGGATCAGGCCGAAGGAATCGCAGAACGGTGCTATGCCAAGCTATGGAAAATAAAAGATAGAGGAGAAGATCAAAATCTTCATGCGGAGGTGCATCAACGATGGACTAGTTGTGAGGAGAAGACTACTAGACCAAGGCATGGAATTGTCAGCAGAAGAATGTCCTGTGTGAAACGCTGATGAAGAAATACTCTTCCACATACTGATTACATGCCAACGAGCCAAGGAGCTGTGGACAGGAAGTGGAATTCCAGGACCAGAATGTTTACCTTCCATGGAGTGCTTTGCTTCATGGCGGTTTGCATTGATACAAAGGATAGAAAATTAATAGGACAATGGAGTAAGTTCAGAATTTGCTTGCTATATTTTATAGTATTTACGAAAAAGCATAAATGAAAAAAAAATTCAGAACACTTGATAGAGTTTCGTGTAAATATTACAAAAGTTTAAAATAATCAATTTAGAACAAGATATTTGATTTGTTACAAATGTTCTCAATTGATTAACTATTTATTGTATTCTTTATATATCACGGTATCTGTATTTAAATTACTTTTCCAGTTTAATTAAAATATAAAAAATCTATCTTTGACAAAAAATCATAAATATTTTACCTGATTCTTAAAATTCCAAAATACTTGCTGAGAACTTGAAATTTTGGATGTGGATTAGCAGCAATTCTATTTTGTTTTAACAAATCAATGTATGTAAAAGGTACAAAATATTGAAAAAATAAATAAAGGAGGATTTAAAAACATATATGATCTCCATGAGTTTCATGTTGAATCTGTTCTAGTTATGTACACTTAAAAAAGATAGCTAGTAGCTCCCCGCACTTACTTTATCAGGTCCACACTAAAGATTGTAAATGACGAAACGACGAAAAAAGTACAGTGACAACACAGGTCTACAGTAATACTGCTTATAAAATTAAGATCCAACAACACCTGAATTAATTATTGCTACCCGACACTAGTTGTAGAGAAAATAGCAGCACAAGTCATTAAAAAATATAACACGAGCACCAATGCATACTAGATCACACCGCACAAAACTAAAACATAGTGAAACTGGAGCACTGCTTGGACATTCTCTTCTCTCCAATTATTGTCATGGCCCTAGACGGTAGTGACCATCTGCCATGTAGTGACCGTCCATATAGAGAGTTGCATTCTGTGGATGCAGCCCATCCATCACCATGAATTGCATGTCTTCAGATGGCTTCCAGTGCCGCTTCCTTTGATTTATGAACCAGTTATTTATTTGCTTTTGGTCCAATCCAGTTGATTCTGCCAACGCCACCTTCTCTGATTCCTAATCATTATATATCCCAAAAACAAAATCATGCTAATTAAACTCATCAAACAGTAAGAAGAGCGTGAATAAAATAATGAAATATATTTTACATACCGAAGGATAGGGCCATTTGTAATGTAATTCCCACCAGCTCAGTAGCTTTTGCCTAGCATCTTTTGGAAGTTTTCCTTTCTTCTTTTTCTTTGAAAGTTCTTGCTTTAGGCTGCCTAAGTAACCACTATACTTCCTCAGCAAGTGGGTTTTAAGTTCACGGTCTTCAGCTCGGGGATCAATCTCGGGCAGTTCTGTTTCTCCACCGCTATTGTCTTGATCCTCTTCAGATGAACCAACACCATCACATTTATCATCTGCACAATTGCTCAACGTGCCAATGCATACATGTCTTAAGTGAGTTCCAGGAAATTCAATGAACATTTTGAGCACATAATTACTACAATGTATATATATAAAAACATTATTCCATATGTAGAAATGATATAATTTATCACGTTGGTATGATATAATACGCTCAGTTTGGTCTCCACGCCTACAATGTATATATATAAAAACATTATTCCATATGTAGAAATGATATAATTTATCACGTTGGCATGATATAATACGCTCAGTTTGGTCTCCACGCACAGGCCCAAGTGCTTCATCTCCCAGCATTTGGACATCATACATGTTTACATTATATCAAATATATAAATGTACAGAGCATCAATTCTGTAAGCTGGGCACTTTCTAGTGGCAAATTGGCAATGTTTAAAAGAAGAAAATGCGACCATAATTTCCATACTATTGAAGTAATAGCAAGCAGTTTACAGGTGCTTCATCTAAAATCTCCCATCTATTTTTTTATTTACTGGTACTTGAAATTTGAAACCTCTAAAGGATTTTCTACACTGCGAATGCCCTTCCGTCCTCCCACCTCCCTATCAAAAAACCGATAATAAGAAGAAAAGATAGCTGCACATTGTCATCATAGAACTAATAATTCCTTCTGAAGAGATTCATAAAAGATATCATGTTCTAGAATGCCAAAATGAGTTGGCAACTCAGCAACCTTGAAGGAAGCTAAAAAACACACAGGTATATTTAGAGTTAATATTATTAAAGAAAGAGAGAAAACGATAAATTTGTTTGTTGTTCTATTTTGGTTTTGTCAATTCTTTTAATAAACCACGCAAGCATATTTTGTTATTGAACAACTGATGTGCCCAACTAGCAAATATAAAACAATGCACAGCCATCCTCAGATTCAGAATGGAAAGACATACGACGATTAAAACATTTTTCTATGCCACTGTTAATTCCATAAAAATTGATAATTAAGCATATAAATTATTTATTGCCTCGTGGCTAACAAGCACTAACCAGGGGAAAAAAACCAATAGTATATGATGTCCATCCTCAATAGTCTATGCACAAATAACTTGGCTAGCTAATTTTGGCTCATATATTATATAAATTAGTGAACTTCGTGGACAGAAACGAAATCACATTCACAGAAGGTGAGACCGGTTAAATTTATTATACAACTGACAAACTACATCAGTAAAGTCTCCTTAGGGCTGAGGGTGATTGGAACAGCATCCAATGTGATCACTAAATATAATTTCACTTAAAAAATAGTACACAGTGTGATTAATTACCATCGTTTGTAAGGGTTAGACAGGAAGAGCCCAGAACTGACCACGATAATGATGTGTATATGTGCGATGAGAATGTCATCCCACAAAACCCAATAAATCAGTGAATAGCAGACTCATTACAGATAAATTCGCAATGAAACCCTAGAGAAATGAGTTTGTCAGAACTCACAAGTCTAGGAAAAAGCAGAAAAGGGAAGCGAACGTGTGAAAATATTGTGAATTTGGGCTATAACCAAAACACAAAAAAAAAAAGGATCAAGTGAAATTGGGAGAATATATGCCAATCAATATATAATAATATAATGAAACTTTTTCTATTACTGGAAATTTAAAATAGCACTGATATAAAGGCTCGTGATTAGGGTTCTGCGCTTGATCAAATATCATTTTTTCTCTTTCTGGGTCCCTCCGCTGCATTTGATGCTGTAATTTTTTAGTTAAAAGTTTCCTCCCTGAGAGTCCGGAAAAACTAAGTTTACGAATCTCAAGAATCAGAGACAATCCGGACCATAAGTTTGTGCACTGCCATATATTAGCCATATCTAAATATTGTTTGCTTCCAGTAAGGGGAAATACTAATGAAGTTGGGGAATGGGGTGCTAGAAAAGAGAAAGATAAGGTACCAGAGAAGATCCGGACGGGTCCATTGCATAGCATATTTAGCTGCGTTTCAATCCTCCGCATGAAATCCATTGCTTCTTGTATAGGCCTTGTTAATTCCTCCCGGTACTTCAGAAGCATGTCATAGTAAGCTTCCTGATTATCACCCACAATCACATCCTTTGCTCACATAGTTGGATTTACAAATATTAGCAAGCAAACCAGATAAATATAAGTAAAAATAGCCCACCATGAATTGGTCAAGTTCTGGGTCCTTTGAAACTTCCCTGGAGTTGGCTGAAGATCGCTGCCTTGCCTCAAACTCCTGCCGAGCAGCCGCCAGACGCGCCACCACTTCCGGTGGAGCTCCGACCTGCAAATATAAAGCTATAGGCAGAGAAACAAAAAGGGATATTGCTGGTTGGCGAACAAAAACTTCTGAGAAATTTCGAACCTTTTGGCAATCCATGTAAGCTTCTAAAAGATTGGAGTACTGAGGATGAGCAGTGATTTTAGCTTTTATAGCTTCAAGTTGGTTAGAGGGTTCGCCCCCTCCATGCTGGTGCTGTTGGTGAAGATTTGGTCTGATTAGAGGGTAGTGAAAAATCTGAGTGTGGTGGGAGGTGTTGGCTTCGGTTTTGACAGTTGGGTGAGGTTGATCGGATTGAAAGCAGTCCGACTGAAGATCAAAGGTATTGATGGGCAGCTGGTGATGATTCCCCACGCTTGAACCACCCGACGAGTACAAGAAATTTGTTCTTGGACCTGTGTTTTCGCTCAGATTAGTATTATATTCCTCCATTAAATATTCAAAATCAGACTCTATGTCAGCTAATTAACCCAGCTAAATAACCACTCCAAGAAGCCAAGGCCAGAAAACCCTACGATATAAAACCCTAAAACTAAGAGATGGCTAATGTTGAGGTTGTGGGGTTAGAGCACAGAATCAGGAGCGCAAGTGAGGTTTTGTATTCATAATCATATAAAAGGGGACGGAAAGGGAGGGAAGGCCGTGGTTTGGAAGAGGGAGAGTGTTGGAGTAAGGTGATTGCACCAAGCAGATTCGGGACAAGGCAAAAAATGGTAGAAGTGAGCAATAATCTCACATGATGTGTAGTACGGAGGTTGGGAAGTGAAGAGAGAGGGATGGTGCAGTCGTAACCGGCAATGGCTCCGTGTTGGGGGTGGTTGACAAGACTTTCTTTCGTTTGCGAGATAAAGAAATATTTCAAAATTATAAAAGCAAGCAAGAATAGCCCCGCTGTTCATGGCTCTCTTTTTTTTCTTTTTTTCCTTTGCTTTAATTCTCTGTTACTCCATTTGGTTCTTTAACTTCTTTAACAATTATTGCACAGTTCAATGGAAAATCATTTTATATACCTCCTTTTTTCCCATTTTTAGTTTATAAATATTTAAATATACAAAATTATATGTTCATTAAATATTACGCATTATCGCTCTTACTAATATTTAAATATACAAAATACTATTCCTTAGGATTAATTTTGTCTACACCAATCAATAAGTTAGTCAGTAACTATAAAATTACATGCTTTTTCCTTTTCATTTTTCCAAAACATACTTGATTGAAATATTGGAACAAATGCTAGCTAGGACCAAAGAGAGTATTCACCGTACTTAAAAGAGACACCAGCTATCGATTAAGCAAGTATTCAAGTTTATTTTATTGAATCAATCAATTAATGGCAGCTTACCCAACAAATTGAATTAATTGTCCTGATAGTTTTGAAGCCATTTTTTAAATTTGAGAATATAATTTTAAATTTTAGTCAAAATCAAATAAACAGAAATAAAAGTTTATTTTATTGAATAGATTCAATAATAAAACCGAATCATCATTCTATTAAATTGAAAACAAATCTATGTGGAGATGAATATCCTTATCTTCCTGACCAAGCCTCTATATGGTATAGAGTAAATTATATTTATTATTTAAAAAAAAACTGAAATCACACCATTTTTAATTGTAAAATTTAAATAATAACATTTCTTAAGATTTACAAAACTTATATTTATATTTTCTCGAGTTTTAAATAAATTATGTTATTTTTTTATTTTATATTTTTATAAATATCAAATTAATTTTTTGATAATTTATATTACATGGAATAATTATAAATTTCTTTAAAAAATAATATAAAATCTAAATTTTAATGATAATTTTATGATTGAATAAAATATTTTTTTTATAAATAAAATTAGATAGAATGTTATTGTAATTTTTAAAAGAGATGACACTTAGAATAAAACCCGAATCATTTCTTTTCAAACTTTTGATAGAATCACATATGTATTTATTTATAACACAATAATAATAGTAATTATAAAAATGTACATAAAGTATTGTGTTGATTTTAAAAGGAGACGAAGTTACACATGCCATTGTGCATTTTGTCTTTAATAATAAACACAGTGCTATTGGCATACAAGGTAAGAAACTTTTTTTGCGTACAGCTTACTTTTACTTCTCTTTTTTGTCTACTAATCTACTAACAAGAATTAGTCTAAGCTAGCCACTAATCATTAGTATTATGAAAACGTAAAGGTCTCCTTTAAGCAAAACGCAAGAGTTCGAATTCTTTTCTGACATGAACAAGTTAAAATCTAAGGAAAGTGGGTACATTTGTATAGTTCTGTTAGCGTTGGTAATCAAATCATGTTGTGTAATCCAACTAAAATAATATGGGAAGTAAATGATTGTAGAGTGTGGAGAATTGGGGTCAGTGTGTACAGTAGGAATTAATTCAACGGTAAGCAGTGAAAAAGGCAAATTTTATTCTGAGAAGTATGTCGTATCCACGAGATCTGAACCCATTGGGAGAGGGTTTTGTACTGTTAGTGACGACCCAGTGCAGCAGAAGCACGTGTGTACAATGACACCACAACTAGCAGCATTCTAGCGCCCAGCGGCCATGGCATGGGTGAGTTTGAAGGGGCGGCGTCGACCGGCATTCTAAATTCCCACAGTGATTGGCAAGTATGCCTCCGATGCCCACACATACCCACTTAACCAGAGACACTCAAACAAAGACCCCACACGCACACTCCCGAGACTCCCGCGCTCCTACCCCTTGGCCCTTTCCTGTTTAATTATCTGTCTTCGCTTTTTTATGACTCTTCTTTTGATTTATGGTTTTCTTCTGAAGCAGATTGGACGTTTCTAACTTTTCAACACAAAGACTCCAGTGTGAGTAGTGTACTTCTTCAGGTATCCTTTCCCCATCCCCCTCCTGCACTTCACTTCATTTGTCATTCAACTTCACTGTTCTTCGCCACTTCCCCATGCATCTCCATCTCTCTATGTAGAAATTTGTAAGTGTCAAAATTAATCATCCCCCATAATACACAGTCCTCATCATTTCCCTCCTACATCACATTCCCAACTCTTTTTTTTTTTTTTAGGAGATTTGAGAGATAGCTGAAAATTGAAATGTCTCGATATCAAAATACCTCCCACTGATCATCGGCAGAAGATACTTTCTCACTTTCCTTAGTCGTATTTTTTTTTAATAAAAGCTAGAATGAGAAAAATGTGGTACACTGTTATGTACTTTGTTATAGCTTCAGCAATTTTATTTTTCAAATCAAAGGTATGCACTCTAATCACGCAGAGCTAGACTATGATAAAATTGTAATAAACTACTTTGATTGTGTAATTAAAATATTTAATAATAAATAGCATCAATCAAAGTTACAGCCTATTTCCGAGTGGCTAATATGGAAAAGAAAGAAGCTGGGAATGTCGAAGTTTTGTTTGAGTAAAATAAATGCGAAGAGGGAGAAGCAGTGTGTAGCACAAAACCTACGTATTTTTCTAAATTTAGACTGATTGATAAGTAAAAGTAATTATTAGTTGTTTTTTGGGTAACTATGCATAGTTGAGGTGTACGTTCCAGCACCACAAGATGTGGTTTATCGTTTTTGAGGGTAAACCTAAAATCACGGGGATTAATTAATTGAAGCAAAACTCTATATTTGATCGCTTCACCTTCACTTCAGTTTTTGAGTTATGTTAGAGTCTAGCTGTCTATTATTGGGCCTTTCCTTTTTTCAATCACATCACCATCAAAATCATCATCATATGAATGAGCTGTTCCTGTCACATCACCCAGAAAGTTACACTTCAAAAAAAATTTTCTTTAAGAAAAGCAGTGAGAGAGTGAAAATTTTGGGTCAATATTTTTGAACTTTTACTCTTCATAGACGGGATATTAATGTAAGTGTAAATTATATTAGTATTTTTGAAATTTTAGTTAAATTATATATTTTTAAATAAAACATATTTTTAAAATTTTAAAATTAATTTTTATTTAAATTTCAAGCACACAATTTTTTTTTCAAATTTAAAAATACTCTATTATTCTTATTTTGAAATATAAATAAAATCAATTAATTTTTATAATATTTAAATAAAAATTAGAGCATAAAATTATATCGCCTGAGAATTATAAATTATTTATCTTATTTTATATTTTATAATATAAAATATGTCATATTATTTATATTTTATTGTATGTACATATATTTTTATATATATCTAACTAAATAAATTAATTTAATTTATTTTCAATTGATCTTATCTTAAACTTAAGTTATATCACTGATGAGATAAAAATTATCATATATATTAATAAATATTGTATATTGCATGTTAATATGCTATTTTTAGATAACAAATGATAAATATTAATATATTAGTAATTATTTTAACTTAATTAAATGAATTATTATCTATAATTTCGTGACTTTTTTATTGGAAAGATACAAATAAATAAAAAAATTACTTTTAAATATTCAAAATAACTAATATATATTAAAAATGTAACACTAATTATATTGTTGAAAAATTAACAGACATTTTTTGTATCATAGTTTAAAATTTTAAAAGATAAGTTATTTTTTTTTAAGAAATAAGTATACTTTAACTACACTTAAAACTAAAATAGGTATAATTTATTCTTATATTATATATTTCTTCCGATCTCATTTATTGAACGCCTCCCGTAAGTTTCAATAAGAGGGATATGATTCAACGTTGCCTAAAATAAATTGGAACAGAATAAATAAATGCCGTAATTTGGTCGCCGCTTCTTCGACTTTATGCAGTCTACACTTCCTAATATATGTTAAAAAATCTCTATACAAAAAAATATTAAATATTGAATGAAATAATAGGATCGTTTTCCAGGTAAAAATTAGGGAAGAGTTATTACAATTTAATAGTATTATTAATAACATTATTGTAGTCACAATTAATGTATATTTATTCATGATGTTTATAAAAAAAGTATTGTTACTCCTAATTAAACTAAGATGAAATTATGAGGTGAGGTTATTGGCATTATCAATTGCTTATTTACTCTCTTTTGTAATTAACTAAAAGTACCCTTAAATAAATTTTGTTCGATACAAGTTAAATATTTTATTAGAATTAGTTTTAATTTGTTTTGTATAACTAATTATTATCACTTTTATTTCTTATTTACACACCTATTGGATTCCAATCACTTTTATTTCTTAATTTTTACTTTTATTGGATTCCAATCACTTTTTTTTTTTTTCTGCAAAGCTACAACCTTTTCATAGTTTTTAATTCTCACATAATTGAATACAATTGTCTAATGTCAAATTAGTGATGAAATATAAATTTCAAGAGTTCTGACAATATAAATAATGCCAAAAAAAAATCAAATTCTTGTGTTAACATGCTTACTTTATTGTTTTAATGAATTTTGAATTATCAATACTTGTTCTGAGTTTCAATGATGTCACTTTTTTTTTATCTAATATTCTTATTTTACAGTTAGATTTTTTTAATAATAAGGAATTAATAATTAAAAATTGACACAGCGTTATTTTTTATTTATAATTGGGAATCAGAAATGATATAGGCATTAAATTGTGAAGCAAAATAATCGTAAATATGAAGGTAGTCCAAAATTATTTTTTATTTTTTAACATATAAATTCTGTGACAGACTAAATAGTATATATTTATAACCTTGTAAAATTATATATACTTTACAAGTGTAACTTTAAATTTAAGAAATATACTTTTTTTTTGTTCAGTCGGACTAAATGAACCCAAAAAAAGAGAGGTAATTTTATATAAATAAAATTATGTTGTTTTTTATAATGCTTATTAATAAAAATTTAAAATATAAAAAATAATAGAGAATTTAAAATAATAAATTAAAACTAATCATATGTATAAAAAAATTTAACAATATATAATTGGGAGTGTGAATGAATCGTATAATAATATAAATTAATTAAATATGTGACTCATATATGAAAATTTAATTAATAGTATTTTAAGAAATTATAATTATAATTTGTTGTAAAGAAGTGTTAATAGATATTTGAGAGTGTCAGCAGCCCCGTCCGAAATTATGCACAGTTGCAATGCACATCACAACTAAATTATTATACAATTATAAAAACTAAACTTATAATTTATACTTTAAAAAAAAAATTTCTTTACTAATTATTATTCATTTGTGTAACACAGAAAATTATTTGTTATTAGCATTACTTATATAATTTAAAACATCAAAAATAAATGTCTATATAACACATTGGATAACTGATAGTATCGGAGACGTTTAAAAAAATAAAAATCACTCTTCCTTTTTGGTTTTTGACGAAAACACTAGGATTCTTCTTAGTTTTTACTGCATTAGTAACTTTACTTTTTTAAGTGATTCTCCCGAAATTTGAAAAGGAATAAAAAAACAATTAGGTAAAAGTCGCATTCATCTCTATCATCTTCCAAATACGGCGTGACTAGTTTGTGCTTATATTTTCAAATTCCAGTCTCAATTCTCGACTGAATAATTATCAGAAGATAAATTACTAAGTTTGATTTATAATAAAATAAAAATTTACATTATGCATTAATTAAAAATGTTACAAAAATAAGCGCAGGTGTATCTGATTAAATAACAGTTGCTAGACCATTAAATTAAAAGAGGAGAGTCCTGATGTATTAATGTGAAATCAACGTTCAGCCAAAAAGGTAAGATAAATATGGACACGCCACAGGTATAAGCAAAAGGTGAAAGCGACGAGGCATGTGGGAACTGATCCACTGCCTTCTAGTTACGCTTCCTGGATTATTTTCATATCAAATGCAGGAGAAATTACTTACATATCCTTCCTCTAAGCTATGAATTAATAACTAGATTTTTTTTATTATGTTAATTCGCTTCTTAAACTCTAATAATCTTTGGTTGGTAATATAACCCCTAGTCTTGAAAGAAGAACAAGAAGAATCATTTTTTTTACCATTGTGAGCAAGTCAAATTAAAAAAAAAAACATAGCCATGTACAAATTAGAATATATTTTTTATTAATGTATTTATTATATAATGTTTTTTATTTTTAAATATATATATTAAAACAAAAAATACAGGATAAACATATCTCCCCTCATTTGATTAATACACTTATTATACTATCTTTTCTTTTATTATAAAAAATATCTACAAATTTTTTTTAAAATAAAATATATGATATAACTTAATTTAAATATATCAAAAGTATTTTATAAAAAATAAAATATATATTCCGCAATTTTTATTTTTTCCTAAAATAATTGTAAAATATTAAAATATTAATTTTATTGATTTAAAATTTTAGTTAAAATTTGAGAAAGTAATATTTTATTTATATATTTTTTGTCTTTTTTTTATAAAATATATTTAATATAATTATGTTAAGGTGTAGTATATTTTTTTATTTTTAAAATATTTTCATATCCATTTTTATAATAGAGTGAAAAAATGTATAGTAAAAATATTAATTAAGAAATGAGAAAATATTGTATTCTTACTTTTTAATAAATTTTGTATATATTTTTTTTAATTGAAGATATGAAATTATAATAAAAGCATTAATAAAAAAAGATAAGAGTACGTTAGTAAGAGATTGAGATAATATTTTATTGTTATTTAAAAAACACAGTGTATATTTTTAAAATAAAAAATAATCATATAATAAATACGAAAAATTTAATAATTTATTATACAAATTATTTAGAATCGTTTACACACAGCTTTTGTTACACTATGTATGATATTTATCAACATATTTATTCAGTTCAAGCACCTGAAACGAGCATTTTGCAGAAAACAGTTAGCAAACAGGATTGATTGATGATTTAATTTGTTATTCTTTTGATAATCGAATCATCAGGATGGAGATTGTATGGTAGAAAATTAAGCAGCCGTGTTTGTGCCTGGCATTGTCAAAAATGGTAAATCCTAATAGCTGGTGAAATAATTCGAGAATATATGCTAGGCAGGAGACAGGTCTTGGCTGGCCCATGTCTGCCACTAAATCATATCATATATGTTTAGCAGCCACCTTTCCCTGTTTAATTAGTCATAATATTCAACAACTAACTTTGTTGCGTAAGAAAGACAAAGCAGATCGAGAAAGAGTTAATAGATCATTAGTTAAGGACATAATATATTATAAATGCGATGGATTATCTTTAACTACTTGCTAAGCAAAGCAATCGGACTATATTGTAAGAATCCGAGGGCATAGTTTAGCTTTTCTCTCACTAATTACGAAATACACAGCCTACGAATAATGTGTGGAGAAATATCTTCCACGTACCACGTTTCTCTACCTTGCTAAGTTCCCATAAATAATTCAACTAATTAATTTATAGGATCATGGGCTCTGTATAATCATCATTGACCTTCCCTCCAGCTGCTAATTTAATTAATTATCAGTGGCAATAAACTCGCTTGCTTTGTTAGGTAAACATATTCCGATTTGCTGTCAAACAATAAACAAAAGATGATTTATTAGCTTCTCAAACATCTTAACTAGTCAATAAAGGATTCATATTCGATCAACATGTATCAGGAAAGTTAGGTGATTAAATTACATGAGTGGATGCGAGAGTACAGTAATAAGCACTATATATTTGACTAAATGAGGGAAAAAGATTGAAGTTGTCTAATTAAAGAGATTTAGAGATTGATTTGATGGAAAAAGACAGAACAAATTCGCGTAAATAAAAACTATAGAGTGCAGTAAAAGAACAGTGACAATGTGCTTTCCTCCTTTGTCTTTTGCAAAAACCTTTTACGCTTTCTTAATATAACATAAACGGTAAATTATAATACTTTTTTGCAAAAGCCTTTTTCTTTTTGTGAAAAATGGAGAAAAAGCCTAGACTAATTATATTAACGAGTTGGATACATAAATGCCATTACAAAGATACTCGGTCAGGCAGTAAACTAATTATTCTTCATAAATACTCATTTTTAATTAGATAAGTATTAAAAAATGTCATTGGATGTGTTCCTTTATGCAAAAAAGCTATGTATAGATTACAAAGAATTTTTCATTAAAAACAAATCTTTCGTGTCTATTTGGGGTCAAAGCAATCTTACAAAGGCATGAACTTTGGACGACTTTTTATTTAATAATGCACGTATGCCTTCAATGGCATTAATATTTAATATAACAACCGAATATTTTATAATTAATTTGCATGTAGCTTATGATGGCCAAGACAAGATCAGCCACATCACTCTATACATGCATGATTCTGCCTTTTCTTAACCTTGTTAGTATGTATATTTCTTTTGGTTAAAAGCTTTTGCAAAGTGATATAATATACCTTTAAAACGTTGAGTGCGCTGGCTTTGTTGATACTTTGAATAAAATTTTAAACGTGCATGGCCCTTCAATCCCACTGATTATGGATAATTAAAACTGTTGATGATTTTTCTTTACATTTGTTATTTGAAACTAAAAGATTAAGGATAATTGGAAACAAGAATCTCTTTTCCCTTTAACCCTTTGAGTGAATATCATCATATTGGAAGCAACTATGCTGATATCCGCACTCACTCACAGCCAAAGAGAATCTCAGCTCATACTTGTTTAATTTCATCCGAGATCTAATCTAATCTGATCGACGCATAAACTTTTTTTTTTCTTAAAAAAGAAGTTGTGTTAGCATGGATAAACGGATTTAATAATCATAGAAATCAGATCTTGATTTGTAATTAATCTCCTTGCATGTTTGCCACTTTTCATAATGAAGATTCTAATGTCTAAGATGCCGATCTTCATATGGCAACCGACAACCCTAATACTTAAACATTTAATTATGATTTTAAAGTTTAATATTAAAAAAATATGATGCACAAAATGAAATTTAGAAAATATGATGAATTGGTCAAGAATAAATATTAAACTACAAGAGTAAAACAAAAAACTATATTATTGCTTTAGATGGAAAGTTAGAAAAATTGTTTTAAGTCACTCGAGTTATGTATGGACAAAAGTATTTTAATGTTTTTTATTAGTGAAAAGTAAATTAGATTTTTTTAAATAATCGATATATATATAAAATATGTATATTTATATTTTTATAATCTAGGATATGAATAGATAATTTTTTTTTAATTCTTACATTAATACTATATATGTTATGAATGGCAAACGGCAAACGGCAAAAGCATGTTCTAATTAACTGGTTCGTCTAAAGTTACATTGGTTACAAAAATGGACAGACAATGGTAATACAAATTCTTTTGGGGAATGTTTATTGAATATATTGATGGATATGTGTGCCGACTTCCGACATAGAGGAAAATAGGAGAAAATTAGGAAAACAGAAGCATGGAATCCGTACATTCAAAGACATTGTTGAAACTCGAAGTTGAGAGGGAGACAGGTCGCAGGTAAAGTGGAGCAGCGACAGGGAGAGTCATCAACGTTGAATACTATTCTTACTCTACGTCCCCTACCTGCTCACTGCACTCGACTTTCAGTTTTTTTTTTTTTTCTTAATAAGTAAATTTTATTTTGCTGCTAAAGATAACTGCGTCTTTTTATATATAATATGTGAGTATGTTCACTTCACTTCACTTGGAGTCTCCTATCTGCATTTTCACTGTCACGCTCAAGACCCCTCACCCCGTCTGTGCCAATTCTTGGGACCCACCAATGGTGTCGTTTCGAGCAGGGCGCGCGAGAACAGCGCTGGAGCTGTTTCCCAATGCACTGCCAACCCCATCATAACTCCCCTCTTCCTGCTGACCATTCATTTCTCATTTGTTTTTTAAATAGAAACCTGATACGGTGTAGAAAATATACGTCATTTTGTAGGTTTAGTTAGATTGTGGAACGCAGGGAGGGAGAGAAGGAATGGTGTCAAAGTTTAGGTCCTATATGACAGTCAGTGTAGTGTTGGAGGTAGTAGGAGTAGGGGGCAGGGATCACTATGTGCCCATGTGAGAAGTGGGGTCCGTGGGTTAGAAGCACCAGGAGTTTAGAGGGCAGGGATGGGACTCCCAGTGGGCCCATATGTATTATCATCGTCATATAATCATATACAATACAAACATGGAGTGACGGAATGGTGGCAGTATTAGTAGCAGCAGATGTAGATGGTGGGAGGCTGTCAACTTGACGTGAGTGGCTCTCTCTCTCTCTCTTTTCAGCTTCTGGGCCATCCTTCTCGATTTGATGCCTACAAACTTTAAATTAATCTCCGTGGAAGTAACTGAGACATATTCACAGTTTTGAGTGGTGCGTTGGCTAACGATGATATCTCTAAAACACTATGGCTAATCAGTATAACTTTGAAAAATAATTGAGATAAGGCCCGGCTGCTGTTGACGCGGGTTTCACAAGTGTTGTCATCATCAACGTCAGAAGGAGTGCAACTACGGAAGCAAAAGAGGTAAAGGATGTTACCACTTATAAGGTTTAAGTTAATATGTTGAAATAAATTTTAATGAAAAATAAAAAAATGTTATTATTTAATATATAATAAAAAAAATTAAGTAATATAATATTTTATTATTTGATTAATAGAAATTAAAAAAATAAAAAAATAAGATAAATAAAATGATTAAATTAATTTTAATATAAAATAATTAAATTAATTTTTTTAAATAAAAAAATTTTACAAATTAATTTTTATAAAATATATTCAAATTAATTCTTTTAATAATTAAATTAAATTATTTTAATATAAAAAATTTAAAATTAATATTATTTTATGATGGAATTATAAATTTTATTTATTATTGAAAGGAGTTCATTTTTTATCATATGATAAAATTGAGCATTTTATGAAATGCTCCATTCCATCTATTCTATCATACCAAACACTAGAATTCTATTTTTTATCTCAAATTTTATTTCATTTTTACATACCAAACGGCACTAAGTTGAGCGATCGGAGTGACCTGTCACTCTTTCGCCTTCTCATCCGTCTCTGTTTTACCCGCTTTGATATTTAATTGGAATTCGAAGGTCAAACAAATCAATCACTACTGCTTATTGATTTTTTAGGGAGGAGGATGGTGTTCTCTTAATTTTGTCTTCTAATTTTCTTCTCTCTTTTTTTTTCTTTTTAAAAAAGAGATTTAGTCAATAGAGCGTGGGTTAATAATAGGGCCTTAGCTGAAATTTTTCTCTGGGCCAACTGGTGAGACCTGAAGTGGGCTTTTTTGTTCTATGCATTAGGGTTTCATGGCTTGGCACTTTATGAGTACGGTGAAGTTAAGTTAAAGTTAATAGATCTACAATTCCATCTGAGATGGACCTCATTTTCTTTTTTCTTTTTAATATCAGATTTATGTCTATAGTTCTATATTAAATTGATTAATAATTTTATCGGGTTTTTGGTGTTTCATGAAAACATTGCAGTATAGCCTTTTTTTTTTTTTTTTTACATTATGGAATTTAACAAATACTAATATTTTAAATTAATAAAAAACCGTCAAGAAAGGGAAAATAACTTTTTCCACCGTCACTTATTCCTCTCGGAAGTTGAAGACGTGAAGTTATTTGTGAATACAAATGAAATACCAAAATATTATACGAGAACCTAAATTTTTTGAGACAAAAGTATTTCTATGGAAGATGTACCAAGCAGAGCATCGTGGACATGGTATTATACATAACTTTTTACCTCAGTCTTGGTTTCATATTTTTATACCTCCTCATCTGACTAATCTCGAAGTAGAAAATGTGATATTAAAAGCACTTGGTGAAATATCACAACCAGTAACAACGTATTTTATTTTATTGCATGAACAGTATTTCCAAGCAAACATAATATTGCATCACAAACTTGTGTAATTCAGCAAGCGAAAGAAAAAGAAATTCCCTTGTATAAAACTACGAGCACACAACATTACAAGGGAGAAATACTTGTGGCTGGGCGAAGCAGGATACTTATAAATTGATGGATACCACCAGTGGCGAATCACCCTTATCAACAACAAATGTCTTGGAAATCTTCTTTGATAAGGTGACAACTTCCAGGTTGTATGTTCCATGGAAGCCTCTGAAACAGAATTGCCCCTGCTCATCAACATGACCAAGACTGTGAGACAGCCACTCATGCTTTAGAGCAAGTAATCTTTTCCCAGCTTCATTGATGTCACCTTCTGCATTCATCAAGTGTGAATTGTCCCGACTCATAAACAGTTCCCAAAATCCCCACAGCATCATACCATCTACTGTAGGGTGAGCAAAAGCTTCCCGCATCATAACTTCCAAATCATCTGCTCTCACATATTCATTGATGGAAGACACATCGAGCTCTGTGAACCAGATTGGGATACCAAGAATACCCAATTTATCAAGGGCAGAGCAAACAATAGGCCCCACTGGACTGTCTATGTGACCTTGAATGCCAATTCCCCCAACAGGAGCACCTTGCTCTTGCAAATCAAGAACATGTTGAATGTATTTTTCTGGACATGATCTCGTATCACATCCATCTTCAACATGATAATCATTCACAAACAGGGTAGCAGATGAATCTAGTTGATGTGCAATCTTGAACATGTTTGCCCTGATATCTTTACCTAGTCTATCTTGATAAAATGAACCATGCATCATTTCATTATTAACATCATATTGCCTGAAATTTCCCTTGTAGCGAGTCAGAAGGCCTGTTAAGCGATTTTGGACAGCCTTCATCAAATCATCTTTATTGAGTGATTTGATCCATTGCTGAACAGTACCATCCACTTCCCAGAAGATACAATGACCACGAGTTTCTATCTTGTGCTTCTGACAGAAGTTTAACATTTCATCAGCATCCTTATAGTTGAAATTTCCTTTTTGCGGCTCTGTCCAATACCACTTCAATTCATTCCCAAACACAGCCCAATTAAAATGTTTCACAAAGAAGTCAACAAAATCTTCATTGTCAATATTTGTTCTGTTGATACATGATCCGATTGGAAAGTCATTCTGTATTTGTCTGACTTTCACCAAGGTTCCAAGATTGTTGGTTGAGTCCAGTCCAGAGAATTTTAAGATAACATCACGCTTGCGGATCTGCAGGGCATCAAATGAGAATTAAGAAAAAATTTTATTCATGATTCAAAGCATCAGCTCATCCAATCAATGAGTCTGATTATACTCAACTTCTTGTTAACATTTCGAACGGAGAATCATGCCTTTTAGTAATCTTATTCAGATTATAAAGATAGGGCGTTACGTGAAATATGTCACATGACGGATCATAGAAGACTTAGCCAGGATGGAGGCATAAACGTATGGGGCACAATTTTGCAGAGGGGATAGCAGAGAATACATTCAATGATTTAATCTGGTCGAGTACCACACCAATTCATCCTAATTATTTTGACCCATTATTGATCTTATATTGTATCAGTCATGTTCTAAACATGTCATGACTAATGATCTCAAGCAAAATACCTCCAACTCTGGAGGCAATTATCTGCATATCACTTGTTCTTCTACCTTTTTATCTTTGGGGTTGGCGGATGGGCGGCGGCATTTCTCTTATGCTACTCATTCAAAACAGTTCAAGTGCAGATAGAGAACCTTCCATATGTCTCTGAAGATATGCATAAATAAATGTAATAATATATGATGAAGATCAAAGCTAGATATTACCTGGTCTGTCTGCTTCCTTAAATATCTAAACCTTGCTTGTCTATCAACAGGGAAGATCTGAAGTCCAGCAACCATCAAGTCTACACCAGAAGCAGGACCTTGGATATAAACCATAACCTTTGATGGTTGTTTCTCTATTCTAAAGGACCCACCAATTTCATGCCATCTGTCATCAGCAACCTCAACTTGTCCGCCATTGACCCACTGGTTGTCCACACCAAGGGCAACATTAACATTCTGCGGACCTGTTGATCCTGAACCAATCCGGACCCAAGCAGATACTTGATAAGTCAAAAAGAGTTTTAATTTCTCAGTGATAATCTGAGCAGGACCCATCCATGTCTGTGTGCGATTGGTCACAAGGATGCAGCGTCCACTTAGGGGTTCATGTGGTCCAAGAGAGTCTCTTGCCATTGGTGGAATTATACGTGGTGAACCAGTTGCAACACTTAAAGTACAATTGCCAAGGGGAAACCATCCCTTGGTACCATCAGCCAGATTGCTGTTCTCAATTACATTAATCCCAAAAGCAGCATTCTGCAAAACAAAAACCAATCTTTAGATGGTTGAAATATGTGGAATTGGCCTTACAAGAAAAGTACATTATTCCAATATTTAACATTTTAATTAAGAATGCATAAAGCGAAATTCCTGAAATTGCAAACATTATTAAGGCAATTTAGGGAAACTGTTTTATAAGTCCAACCTCAACATCTGGTGGTGTTGAAGGAGGTGCTTTAGCTGCATGCTTTAAAACCATAGTATTGACAAGAATGTCAGTGCCTGGAGGGGGACCTTCTAAATAAACGACTACTTTTGATGGGGAACCATTTAGAAGGAACTTTCCCTGCATTTGAACCCAATCTTTATCTGTTGCCTGCACACTTCAGTATGTACCAACTTTGTTCAGCAAATCAAAGAAAGTAAAGGAAGGTTTTTAATATACCTCACATCGTGTGAAATACAGTAATATCATCTTATGCAGACATAAATAAGAAAGAGACTAACTTGGCAATGCCTATATACTGCTCTCGAAGATCCAGTGTTTGAACCCACAAAGTAGCCCGTACATCAGCAGAAGTGACATTGTTCCCATATATCCTAACTAGAGCAGTGACCTCGTAGGCGAGCTTGCGCTGCACTCTTCCAGTGATCTCTTGCTGAATTCCATTCCAGCTTTGTGTGCGCTCCGTTGCAGATGCAAAGACTTTCCCAGACTGAGGGAGAATTTTCCCATCTGCCATGGAGTTATGCAATGCAATCTTGCAGCCTCTTCCAGACCAATTATTCAGGCCATCGTCAAATGTTGGGTTTATTATAATGTTGTCATCTCCAGCAGAAGCACGTTCAGTGCTTGTAGTCTTCCAAAATAAATATAAATAAGTGTCACAAATAAGTGTGTAATAAATATACAGATCTCAAGGGACACTGAAAGAAATGAAACTGATATTAGACTTGACTAAAATACTCAAATTAGAAGTGTACAAATTAGTAAGTGTCTAAAAACATAATTACATGATATTCATTTGCACCGGAACAGGTGATCTCTACGGATTGTATGAGCAGGTCAACTCCAGGAGCAGGTCCTTCCAGATAAAATATAACCCGGTGAGGCATAGTTGGCAAGGAAAATGTCCCTTCCAGCTTCGCCCAGCTGGCCTCTATGACAGAAGTTCTGTAGAAAGTAATAGTCTTAGAAAATGTTCAATCTCTTCAGAGCAAAGGATATGGTACAAAGAAATTTTAAAATTCTGTACCTCCCAATGAACAAGTAACTAGTAGCTGAATCTCGACATTCTAGTTTTAGAGTAGCTAGAACATCAAAAGATCCCTTAGGAGGCCCAGATACTCCAACACAAGCTGAAACCTTGTAAGTGGAACCAATGGAAATTTTGTCTGTGATGTCTTGCTCAAGACCTTGCCAGCATTCCTTACGGTTAGTGACAACAGCATAATTACTCTCTGACCCCATCAACATTCTTCCTTGAGAACCTGATTTAGCTGAAATTACATAGCCATTGCAGCAATTGGGATGCCAACAGTCCAGCCCTCTAGAGAAGTCATGGTTTAGTATGATATTAGTAGCCTCGGTTCTACTTGGACCAGAGATATTTCCCTTCATGATCTGTCAAAGAATACAGTATTTGACAACAGTTAGAGCTGAGTTCTAAGAAAGTTGATACCGCTTGTGATATATTTCAATGTGTGCTTAACATATTGGGCGGGATTCCTACTTACCATCTGCCATAAAGAGAGTGTAGAAGGAGGAGGAGAAGGAAATAAAGAAATTATCAAGCAACACTGATTAGTGCACACCAAATTTTATCGGTTGGCTCAAATTTTTGTTTTTCCAAACAGATACCGCGAGTATCCCCTTGAACTATTGTCTTATTTATGACGTGCTACTTCTACCATTTAAACTGCAGCACTGGTCACTGTTAACTTGGACGCCCTTGACCAATTATACACATCAAAATTTATAAATAGGGTTCAATCTAACGCAAAAAGTAAGATTAGCAACAAATTTTCATCCATTGTGAGGGCACTAAATCGTGCATCAAATGATGTCAATCTCTTTGTGAGAGTTGACATTAATTATAGAAAATGGGGTACAATTCATTGTGGTTAATGCTAGGCTCTTAATACAAGAAGGAACGAGCAAAATCACTAAAGACGTTGAATAGTGTGTGAAGAAAGCCCGTACCTTTGAGTCGATTTCAGGATTGTTCTTTTGCGTGTTTGCCATAGCTTCTCCCGACCTCTGAGCCAATAATAACAGTCAACGAGAACAGCTTCAATAACAAAAATACCAAATGGGCGATCAATTCAGAAGAGAAATATGATCCACTAAGAGAATAAGAAAGGTAGGTCAATTCTGAGAAAATGAAAAGAAGAACGAAGGAAAATACCCGAGGATGATTGTGCTTGGAGTAAGAGTCGCACTTGGAGAGACTGCTTGTGAAGCAGCAGGCAGAGAAGCACTTCATTATATACGGAATGATAGCAAAATTGTGAGTGAAGGCTAAGGAATAGAGCGGGGCCAACCAAACCAAACAATAAGCGAAATCCCTGCTGGGAAAGCCGTTAGCTTTCCATCCTAGTTGTCCTTTGTCTGGTTATTATCAGAACGGCGGGATCAAATGAATTTCATAACCAATTAACGACTTTCAAAATCCCACAAAAAATATGTCTTCCCGTTTTTCCTTGGCAAAGTTTCTGTACCTTTTGCTTTGTCTTGCAGATAAGTAATGCTTGAATTGGAATGGAAGCCTAGGGCTCAAATGCCGAGGATGATTTGGATCCTTAATTTAAAATAATCTCCAACCCATTTGTATCAGACTTCAATTACAAGATAAATGAAGTTGGATTCTTGCAGAGTTAGGTGGAGATGGCTTTTCAAAACGTATAATGGAAAACTGGACTTTTGATCCCCTACATACATAATAAGAACTCAAATTGCAGACATCTGACAGAGCCCTGAGATTAGAGGACTGCCGGTGCCACTAATCCAATCTCTTCAGCTACTAAAATTCAGATTTAACGAACCTTAATAATCGTATTTACGTTTTGCAAAAGTCACACAGAGAGACAAGCCAAATATAAGTCCTAGTGCTTGTTGCCGAATAATGCATTTGACTTGAAAATTTGATATCAGTATATGTATGATCAAGTGTAAAGAATTACTTGTAAGTTAGGCTAGCGGAAGCCGTTTTACACCCAATGGGGCTTTCTGAAACTTGTGATGATCAACAAGAGTAATTCGCGAATGACTGATTTGATGGGTCATGGCTCAACCAAATTTAAAGTTCCCTGTCATTCTACAGCGCAAGTTGATACGTACAGGGGAAGAGAAAGGGAGGGAGAGAGAATGCGAAACATCAGAGAGGAGACGAACCGATTATGTTACTCTTCTAGTCAAGGAAGATCACTTCTGCGTGCAGAAAAACAAAAGATAATTTTGCGGGGAATTCGATGTAAACGAGCGAGGCAACCTGCATAGCATATAAATTCCTCCTTCCTTGCTATCCTAGGGACACAATATAGGAAGAGTGAAACACAAAACACATTGCGGGTGTTGAATATTCTCTGTTTTGGTTTAAAAGTAATTAAGGTTGTAATACCTCTAACCCAAACTCTTTTAGCTCCAATGCCACTTAAAGTTATTCCCCAGGCAGTATCCAACTTACATTAGCGATTCCCGTGTGAAATTTTGCGCAACCAACAAAAGATCGACTTCGATTGTTTCTACGTATGGAGAAGGCCAAGCATATATACATTCTGATTGAAGCAAATAAGAATCTATTCGTGGACTTGAAAAAATAATTTTACAATTGGGCGCAGGTGAACGGAATGATATAATAGTAAAAAGCGAATCTGAAACCAAAGCGACTATTACCAAATTCTAATAGGACAGCTATTCAAACGCAAAACCACCGGTTGGTTCCATTGCTAGGTTGCCGCCCAATTTACAGACATCAGCAGAATGGGGAGACACCAGAATTATTCTCGTTCATCATTTTTGTCAGGGACAGCCCCACAGGACAAGTGGACAACCATTTTTCTTGACAAAGCCCAGGCCTTGATTACCTTTGTAGATGATGGAATTTAGAAATTAAAGTAAAAATTATCTTGGGCCTTGCGTAATTGGATATTCACCTTTCCTTCTTGGGCTTATTGCTTTCTATATTCCTCTCGCAAAAAAGAAGAAGAAAAAGATACCGAGAATTTGGCGTTAATTAAGGTAATGATTTATTATAAGGTGAATTTTTTTTTTTAGATAGAAGATAATGTGGATTGTTTGTATACCTTCCCTTCCCTCGTATCTCGCTTTGAAAGCAATTGGGTAATACAACAATGTTCGGAGAATGGGGACACGAGATATACAACAATGGGTAATTCACAGCTTGTATAGACAAAAACCAATACCCTACGATCGTTTTTTTAATATTGAATTTCCTCACATTGAAAATCTAAATAACTAGATATTTAATACATATAACCTTCCATTAAATTTCTAAAAACCTTAATTCAAATAGCATTTTTTTAAGTAATATATTCAGTTAAAAAAAAAACACTTCCATTCGCTATTAATAAATCTGTTTTGAGAAATGGACTTGTTAATTTAATGTGTAATATGATCTGCCCTCACAAATTTCGCTGCTGCAAGATTTATCATGGAAATGAGAAAATGAAAGCGGATACAAATTTAATAGTATTTGTCTTGAAAAAACTAGAAAACCAAAAGAAATTATACGATATTATATATATATATATATAAAAGATACACTCCAAACTTTGAGAAAATTTTTGCCAGATCAACGTCCTTTTGATAATTTGGAGTTTCATTGGTAGAATATTCTGACACAATATTATGTGTCAAATTCATGGTACAATTATTATTATTATTATTATTTTAATGAAAATTGCCTATATATACGGACCCCATTTGTGCTGGACATAACACTAATTAAGATCAAACAAGGTCATAAATACAAAACCCGAGTATTCTTCTCACAAAATCTTTTCAGTGCCTTTCTGTTATTTTTGAAGCTCTAGACTAATGGAGTCCCGTCAGGACCAATCTCCGGCACGCGCTCTTCTCATATCCTTTCTTCCAACATTTTTTCTTCCCTTGACGTTCATTTCGTATTTTTAATTTTGTTTGGATGATTTTTCTTTCAGATTTCCACCTTGAAAGTTGATTTCCACTGTTCTAAGGACTGCCCACTTGATGTGAAGAAAAGGTTGCAAAAATTCACCGGTATGTTTGAGTTCTTTTTTTCTTTTTCTTTTTTAATGCCATTATTGGATAGGGCTATCCAGCTATATATCGTCAACTTCTTTTAAGTGATTCTAGAAAATATTGAATCTAGGAGTGGAATCCGTCTCTATTGATCCAAAGCAAGGGCTGGTGACGGTTTTGGGCAAAGTAAACCCCATGGTACTAGTGAAGTTTCTTCAGAAAATGGGCCAACGAGCAGAACTTTGGTCCTTCCAAAAAGCACCCATGCTAGCCGAAGTCTATTCTGGCTCCAAGGAAAACACCCATCGCTCACACAGAAACATCAACTCCCGTTGTTGCTGCCACCATGACGAAGACTCTGACTCTGACTCCTCTGACGACGATAGCCTTCATGGTCACTCCTCCAAGAAGAGCACTTTCTACTGGGAACACCCACAATTGAAAGCCATGAATGGCAAAAGGAGCAAGAAAAATAATGGCTGGAAAGATATGTTGGGGTTTGGCAACTACTTTGTGAAACCAGAAGGTTGGATTAAGTCACCACGTCGTCCCAAAAACTTTCCAGCACCGCCTCCTATCACCACGTACAACCCTCTTCTGCGTTTTTACGGATCGACGCAGCCCATGTATGCAAGGGCGCCACCGCCGCCGTCTCCCTATGGTCGGTCAAGTTTGATGGGGAGATTTATAAACCCTATGATCCACTACAGGAGCTATGCAGATAATTATCGCTATCCCATGTAGATCACAAGATATTATCGTACCCTAATATCCAACGTAGGAGAATGTTAGGCATAACTTGAGGCTTTTGTTTGGTTTAATTGCGTATCTAGTACCATTAATGTTTTCTCTATATATGACCAATACCGGTCTTCTTACCTTCTTTCCCCTCGTCCAAGGGATTCAGTTACCTGTCTCGTGTCTGCGTTTGAACCATTTTTTCTTTTTCAAATTTGTGAGCCATGTGGATATAAAATTGTAAAATTCACCCGAAATCGAGGTCATGCACATGAACTGTTTTAAGGGCAGGGTTTTAGTCCGGAGTCACTGTATAGGGGAAGAGGCGGTTCTAGTTTCAGTTAATTCACCCGTCCAATACCCCTGCAATTTCGGATTTAACATAAATGCATTTGCCCCGCGTTTGATTTTGTTTTTTTATTTTCTCCATGAACAAAATACTTCTGTCTCCAATTTTTTTCTAATTTATTACCTGGGATTAAACTCTCGCCCGTCTGATTGATAAATAATTTTTTTTTTTTTTTTACTTTTTTGGAGATCGCAGGCAAAATGGAAAATTAGGGGTTTCTTTTGTCAATGGCAGAAAAGGCCTGGTTTAGGGTTGAGATTAATAAAAGGATGGGTCAGTTCATGGGCGGCTCTTCATTGACGCTTAAAGGACTGATGACTTTCCACTTGTCCAAAAACAAATGAAGGGACGACTGAGGCAGTGCCCAAAGCTTAAAAGCCCTTGATTTCACCTAGAACCAAGGCCCACTATGAAGTTTTCAGCCACTCTTCTCCCCAAAGACTAGTGTGCTAAACTTGTACGAAATGGATGTTTCCCAGATTAGCACATTAGCACTTGGATCGATCCCGCGAGTAATCATGTGGCTCAATACTCACTTTCAACATAACATAACATTTTCTACGCTCAGTTTCATAATTTACCCAATCCAGCTTTGTGCACCCACTTTTTGACTTCATTAGTAATTAATTGGTGGAAATTTTGGGCTTAATCTCTGCACAAAGCCCCCATCACACTATTTATTCCCGGTGTCTTGGCATTAAATGAATGAAAATAATTCATATACTATGGCAAGTTCTTAAAAAAAAAAAAATACAATAGCTTACGAAGAATTTCTTCATATGTGAAAATAATATAATGGCCAGACATGTCAGTCATTTAAACTGCAGTCTAATAAAAGGATCATTATTTTTACATTGTTTGACATGTTGTTTCACAGTTCCACAATTATTATTGACAAACGATTGTAGTAGTCTTACTAATATCTTTTGGCGTGATATTATCAATTTTGTTCCTTTTACATGAATTTTCAATTTGATTTTTTTAATGAAAAATTTAGAGACTGTTTGATAACTTTATTTTCTATTATCATATTCAATGAAAATAAAAAATAGATCTAAAAACATGATTACTTACTATTATTTTTATTTTTAGAAAATATTATTAAAATTTTTGAAAATTATAAAATTCTAAGAAGACGTTTCTAGAATTCAATACTGTAGCGGTGACACATTTTTAAATATTTCAAGTTTATTACAATACATGTAAATAATGTTTTACTATTTATGGAATTAATTTTTTTTGTATAATTAAAAAATTGTAAAAACAATTTTTTTTTTTTTTGCATTTTAGCTTTTGTTGATGGTTATCTGTAATTATTGTTTATATTATTATAAAAATTAATTTTTTTTCTCTTTTTAAAAAGTGTAAAACATTAATTTCTTTTCAAGTTTGGTTGAATAATATTCGACTCCTCTTTAATTTTAAAAAATTATATGCGGATTCTCTTTATTTCAAACCGCGTCAAGGGGTGTGCAGTGAAAATATAACTTTATCCTCATAATAATAAAAATTATAAATATTTTTCACTTTTTTTATATTCACAACATTTAATAAATTTATTTAATTTATTAAAGAATTTAGGATTTTACTATATTTAACGATAAACAGTTTTTATAATCTTTTTTAAATTTAAATTGATAAATATTCATATGAAATCAACAAAGTTTTAAAAATTAACATAATTAAATTTAGATCTATATAAAAACTCAATCAAAATATAATATAATTGATATTTAAGTAGTTATTTTGTAAGGAAAAATTAACTTATACTTTTTTATCATATATAATTTATTTTAATATATATTTATATTTTATCTTCTCATTCTATTTTTTATCGAACAAAAATATAAAAAAAAAAGTAAGAAGTTTGTTGGACGATTTAATCTTCTCATATTTTAGTAAATCGATAGTCAATTTTTTCTTCGATATGAAAAAACAAACTTTATTAACGTTGAGTTATCAACATAAAATATCTGTAATATAATTTTAAAATTAAAAAATAAATTGTTATTATAAAAAAGAGTTCAACGTAATTTAATCAGGTTAAATAAATAGTGTAATTTACTATTTGAAAAATGATATTTTAAGATATATTATTATATATTATATTTTTAAAATACAAGTGGATAATTTATTGTCGAAGAACTTTAGATATTTTTTTAACACACCATTGAACTCAACCTCGGTTAAACAAACCCAACTCACTTTTTTCCCAGTCCACTCAGCTGTTTATATTTCAGACACCAAACCGCTTCCAAAAGTCCCGTCCGAAGTTCAGTACGCTACTGAATACGGAGTCCTCAGACAGAGAGAAGCAGACCTTAAATAATGATGATCCGAGAATCAACGCGTTTGATCTCCAACCTTCAAATTTCTGATTCGGATCCATCTGACAATTCAATGAGAGCATCTCCATCTCCATTCCCCATTGATGGTTTCTCTGTTAACATCAATGTCAATGCCGGTGGTTGCGATTCGTCCACCGCCCTCCACCATTTTCTTTCCAACGATTTCACCCCCACTGAGTTGGATTCATTCTGCGAAGATTTTGACGTGCCTTTCGATGTTTTCTCCGGGGATCATTTCCGTATGTTCGAGTTTAAGGTCCGGAAATGCGCTCGTAGCAGGTCACATGACTGGACGGAGTGTCCGTACGCCCACTTCGGCGAGAAGGCTCTCCGGAGAGATCCTAGGAAATATCACTATTCCGGCACAGCATGCCCCGAGTTTCGCAAAGGGACTTGCATGAAAGGTGATTCGTGCGAGTTTGCTCACGGAGTGTTTGAATGTTGGCTTCACCCGTCTCGTTACAGGACCCAGCTCTGCAAGGACGGAACAAATTGTCGCCGCCGAGTTTGTTTCTTCGCTCACAATTCGGAGCAACTGCGGCTCTTGGGCAAATCATCGGACGGGTCACGGATTTTCCACGCTTTTGATTCTTCTTGGACTAACGCTTCCTTTGTTTCATCGCCTACTTCAGTCCTCAACTCGTCGCCGATTTCTTCGCTTTCTAACTCCCCACCCTCCTCGCCGGGCAACCCCCAATACGGCGGTAGATCGTTCAACGCCATGAGTGAAATAGCCAACTCAATGCGTAATGTTCAACTCGATAATCTGCCTTCTACAGGTGGTCCCCAGGTGGGCCCTGTGTATGGTTCTCCTCGTGGTTTCCAGGTGGGTTCTACGTTTGGTTCTCCTCGTGGTTCCAATCTCCGTTCCGAGTTTTGCAGCCTTCCATCAACTCCGACGCGGGTCAAGACAAAGTCTGGGTTTAGTCCACTGGACCTCTGGGACCAGGCATACCAAGAAGAACCTGCTATGGAGAGGGTGGAATCGGGCAGAGAACTTAGAGCCAAAATCTACGCCAAGCTCAGTAAGGAGAACTCTTTTGGGCGAAGCAACACGGCTTTCAGCTCCTCCTGATTTTGTATGAGTCTCAGAACGCTGAAGTGAAGCTCCCGGAACGATTTGCTATGTTTTTCTGAATTTTTTTCTACCCCGCCGATGCTTTTGAAATCTCTAGCCTGGGAATGTTCTGACATGTCCATATCTTAAATGATTATCATAAAACTTTATGTACATAGTTGAGAAGGAAGTGAATTTTCTCTATTTTGTGATTATTTTTTTTGGACGTTGAACTTTTAACTCTCTGTATTTCGAGTTCTTGGGACTGCCGGATATTTGGTAGCATTTGGTTGGATCTATTTTATTGTATGTTTATTATATGTTCTCCTCAAACGAAGTGTATTTTCTTGCACACGCGTAATTTTTTAGGTATTTAGTCAGAAGAAACTCTGGAGAAAATGTTAACCACATTTAGGCTGAGATATGATATACCAAGCAACTTATATTGGGCGATCGCATGCCCTTTACCACTGGGAATTGCCACATTTTTCTGCACATCCTGGCCAATTTCTATTGGGTAAATCGTTTTCGGCTGGAAAAAAGCGGGTATTTGTCTTCAAGCTTCTTGCGGTTCCAATTTTTTATGGTGTTATCCATTCCCTTAGTTACGAATTTAACAGGTCATCCACAAGTAGGTCTATTGGGTCCCTCTTTCTTCACGCTCAATAACAAGGCAGAAATATTTACAAATTTGAGATTAAAGTAACAAGTTTCAGTTCAATAATTGGAGAGTTTATGAAATGTCAAAAATTTAAAATTATAAATAAATATTTTTAAAAGAAGAATATTCTTTTATACTTAAAAGATATAAAAAATATTCACATAACCTAATATGAAAATAAAAATAAAAATAGTGTGGATAATATTTGAGTATACAAATATTGGGGGGGGGGGGGGGTTAATAATTTCTCTTATATATATTTTGATTTTTTTTTGAAATGAAAATTATAAGTGTTAATAAACCAGAAAAAATTACACAATGGAGCACCTTGTACTGCCTGAAACTGAAAAACTTGTTATAGTGCGAACGACGGGGAGGGAAACCAAGAATATTATCGAGGGATTATCTGAAAGGATTGAAGCTGACAATGCGACCCTTATCTGCTATTCCCTAAAATATCTTTTACCTTATCCACCTCGAGCCACTTGGTACTTGACCAATTCCCTGTTATTTTAAATAAGGAAATATGGATAATATCCATTGAAGTGAAAATCTCGGAGGAGAAAGGATGTGGTCAAGGATGCAGCGCTGCTTTAGGGGGGGACCCTTCAAATAAAGCAATGTCTGATTTTGTTTAGAAGTAAAGGGGAAGGGATTTAATTAGCGATGAGGAAAAGCGTCGAAGGAGGACGAGACAAAAGTGAAGGGTGGTTTCTCAATTCAGTCCTAGTCCAACCACGTTTTCAAGACTTGGAAAACTTACTCCAATTGGGAGATTCTCAAGTGGCGTGCTGTTTGAAAAAATGTCTATGCTCATTATTCATCCCAATCCCAATTCCGATCACAATCCAAAATGGAATAACTTTCATCATTAAGCAACTGTCACATTAAGGACTGTTGGTGGTAATAGGTCGCCTGTGTCTGATTTTCGTTCTACATTTTGTTTTAAAAAAAAAATTGCATATTTAAGTGCTTCCAGTGCCATGCCATACTCAGTTACTAAATTTCGTGTGTCTGCTACTGTACTAAAGGCAATAAAGCAAAATTATTAGCAATTTGAGCATAGGAAGTAAGTTTTACGCAACTTTTTAAGAAATAAACGGTTTAGTTGTTTTTAATTTTTAAAAATTGTTTTTTGATTTTAATTATTTTTAAAATAAAAAATTCATTTCAAAATTATTTTTTATTTTTATTTTAAAAATAAATTACTTTTAAAATAAAATAAAAAAGAGAGATTTTTTTTAAATTTTTAATTTTTGTTTTCATAACACTTAAAAAATAAAAAATTAATATACTTTTAAAATAATTTATCAATCGAATTATTTTTATAAATTAATTTTTAAAAATAAAAAAATTATCAAACAAACTCAACATTTTTACTTCTTTTTTTTTTATATATATATTGAAACCTTATTTTGTAACTTGAATCTATAGTTATTTTTATCAATAAATTTTAGTTCAAATAATACTTTTATAATATTAAAGTATCAGTGAGTATCAGTTTAAATCTCCAGTCCTTCCCTATTATATATCTATCGTTCAAAAAAAATCTGTAATATTTTTTGAAATTATTAATAATCTCAACCATGTTGAAAAAGTCTAAATCCTAAACTGGCTGCTATACTTTATCAAATCTACGATTTTCAGAATTGTCATAATCGGAAGTGTATGGAAGACTTCTCGCTGGAAATCGCTCCTCACTTCTGTCTCCACGCATCGGATGGTGGGTTGAAAGAAAATTTTGGGAAGAGCCCAATAAATAAATTAATATCATTCTCTGCCCGTGGCGAAGACGATGAGGCGTAACTTGGAAGAATGCGTTTCGTAAAAATGAATTAATAAGTGGCTATCGATGTCCTTGATTTTTGAGGTAACAGTTTTGCTTATCTAAGACGAGATACCAAGGTAGGAATTGTAAGGAGAAATTTACCAATTTAAACTATGAGATGGGCTTGAGAATAATATTATTTGAGGTAGGTTCATGTTTTTCGTACTTTGATTCAAAGTGGTCCATTCATAATGAAACAAAATAAATGAGGACGTGCAATGTATATAGACACAAGGTGTAATTTCCACTTTGTTTTCATAAATAATTTAAGACCCAAGATTCATCCCAAGGTTTTGTCTCCGTGGAAAACCATACCCCATAATCCGTGGGCGCATCGCATGGCATTGTATGGTACCAAGTTGAGGAAACCACTTACCAGTTACCAGTTACCAGTTAGCAGTTACCACTTACCGTTGCGTTCCAAAAGAAGGTATTGCTTTTGATTTGTTCTACTTCTGCTCTCTCTATTTTTGAGCTTGCGCATCTCCATTCTCCAAGATGGACCCCCTTCATCTCTTTTGCTACCTAATACTATCCAAATTCGCAACTTGCATCCATCAAAGTTTAAGAATTGAATGCTTTGCTTCTGACCTTGTACCATGCACGAACTGCTCCTTTCCTTTCCATTTCTCTCTGGCATTGGATTCTCCTCCAATCCTGCTTTTTTCTTTGCTTTGCCATCGGCTCCACCCCTTTCAATTTCATTTTCGTTTTACACAAAAATTAGAGGAGAATAAGAAAATTTATGATGTATTGTGGACTCGTCAAGATTGATTTCTCAAAAAAATAATAAGAATACACAATATCTTAAATTAAGATATTATCCCGATAAGTATAATAATTTAATAAATTTGTAATATCATTCATTGCTTGCCATTTTTTTCCCTTAACAGTTTATACGGGATGACCCGTAAATCCAAATCCTTGTACTTGGAATCAGAATGGGACTGAAAAACGACGAGGGGGAGGGAATGGTGAACAGAAGCGATTAAAATAGAATTAAGTGTTGGTGGGAAAGGCCCAAATAGTCGGGCTTAGACCATTCTCCTTTTGGGTTTAAAAGGAGAAAAACTCTTTAGGGTTGAATCGTCGATGATGGTCAGGCGGGTCCAATGCTAATTAACTTTGAAATATTTATATTTTTTTTTAAATTTATAATATTTTATTTTGTATTTAAAATTAATTATATTTTAGTGAAATTTATTGTATTTTTTTTATAATATTAAGTAAAATATGTGTTATTTTATAATTTATAATTTTTATCTTATTATACTTTACTAAAAAAATTTATAAATTTTAAATATAATATTTATTTAATAAAAATTATAATTTTTGACCGGTCAAAAAATAATAATAATAATAATAACAGATTCCTGAACTTAATCGCTTGTCACAAATCCTGTACAGTAACTTTAAAATGCTATACCAACGCCAAGATGTTTTAAAAAAGTTAACGCCACTGAGTATCCCGTTGATTCTAACAATAAAAAAAGAAGAAGAAAATTCAATTAACGAGTGTCAATATAATGAATTAACAATTAAAAGATAAAAAAATTCAAACTTTTTGTGCTTCTTTCTCTCGAGGTTGGTGATGGAAGCGGGTCAAGTTCTGGGTATTTATATATTGGGAATGGCTGACATTTACTCTGGTGAAATTAAGTAAAAGGAGATGATTTCAAACTATTTGACTAAATTGCAACATGGTCTGAAGCAGATTTCCGT
This sequence comes from Gleditsia sinensis, assembly GCA_037074535.1. Taxonomy (NCBI): domain Eukaryota; kingdom Viridiplantae; phylum Streptophyta; class Magnoliopsida; order Fabales; family Fabaceae; genus Gleditsia; species Gleditsia sinensis. The sequence continues at coordinate 3,074,876 of CM073472.1, forward strand.
AATGAATATCTTTTTAATATCCACTCGAGTGGGATTTGAATCCTCATGATCGATCAGTTAAAATTGTTCAGATTCCCACAAGTCCAAGTGCCCCAAAGATGAGAAGGTAAAATTAAAAGTACGTACCCAAAGAAAGGGATTCGCAGTTTGTGCATCTTTGTACCAGTACAAATACTGTATGGGTTGAACTTTGGGGTTTCATGCAAGAAATTAAAAAAAATGAAAAGAAAAGTCACTTGCGTTGTGCCCCGTTTTTCTTCCCTTGTAATTTTGTTCGTTTAACTTGACTAGAGGTTAAGCACCACCGTACAAGTCTGCTCAATGGCTGTTTTTGACATTTTTTGAGCAATCATTTTATTCCACTCCAAACTAAATAAAGAATGAATTATTCAAGCGTATCATAGGACTATATATTCGTAATACCATTGATCAGTTCATGTGAACAAATGGTATTTGTTTTCTCTCTTTTGTTGTTAAAAAGAAATTAAAGGCACGATGACACACACAACTCGAAGTCAAAAAGTGCCTTAGAAAATGACCTTCGGAGTTGGAATTTAAACCATTTGTGGGATGAATTAGGTGGGCTTTTTCAAGCGACTCAGCCCTGAACATCAAAGATTCATTCCCTCCTCCGCCTCTTTCAGCGGTAAAAATTGTCCGACCTTTGGAAATTTACTTTCAAAAGTAAGGTACAACTTTATCAAAGCACGATCATTTATGGTGTTTGAAATTTTCTAGAGGTGCTTTGTTTTTACTGACTGTAATTTTCCCATCTTCTAAGATTTTACTCACAGTTTTCCCCACGTCGTGGATATTTAGATCATAAAATTATAAAATATATTTTCGAGGTCTATATGCTATAATGGCATGCCTTTTCATTTTTCAATTGCTTGGAGATCTGTTTTGTATCATTTACGACTTGCTACAGTTTTAAAAAAAATTTAAACATATTTTAGAAGGCCATTTAAACAGTCTATTTCATTATTGGATAGATAACTTCATGTGATTTTAATTTACAAAATCAACTCATCTAAATTTTTTAACGTATATATGGAAAAGTAATTCCTTTTGTTGAAATTTGAAAGCACCATAAATGAATACTACTTAAGCAAAAAAAAATAATTGCATTATATATAATTATAGAGTGTAGAGAAATTTTATCTGAAAATGCAACATGTTGAATCAACGTCTAAGTTAATTGATCATTTTTATTTAATTCCTTTGACGTCTTAGTGTGATGAAAGGATCTATATGCAAAATTTTAAAAATTTAAGAGTATCGAAATTGAAACAACATAAAATATTTTATTACTTAACTAGCAAGTTAAATCTTCGTTCACTCATCTATTTCAAAAGAAAAATAAAAAAGTTTAAATTGTACTTTTAAAAGATTATTAATTGTACAAAAATCGATATGGTACCGAATCCTCCGTACCAAAATGTAAGAACAACACAAATTGATAAACATCGTGATAAAAAATACATAAATTAATTCAATAGAGAAAGAAAAATTCAAATGGCATCTTCATCCTATAAAATATAAAATTAAATGAGATTGAAATAGTTTTTAGAATTTTTCTTTTAAAGAAAAAAAAAAGAAGAAGAAAAAGAACCGGAGTCGAAACCGTCAAGTTTGCAGGTGCCTGATGTCAGACAAATATAACCAATTGTTAAAAAGTTAATAAAATATATTAGGAATATGAACCTAAATTGGATTGTTCTAATGTTTTGACGGTCTGATGTTTTATATCAAGGCAAAGACATCGTTTTGTCTAATAGTTGACTGGGTCCCTCTGCCTTAACAACAATAAGGAAAGAATAAATCAGAAAAATGAAACCAAAAATCAGTAGTGTGATACAAAGTCAAGCTGTCGGTAAGATGCCACCAAGTTTATAACCCTCACCAGACGCCTCAAGGTGAAGGTCATTGTTCTGTTTAGTAGTGGCCCTTCCGTGGCTCTGATTTTTCCTCTCTCTCTTGTTCTGGTTTTGTTTTGGGTCTGATTCAGAGTGGACATGGGAAGAGCTCCTTGCTGTGACAAAGCAAATGTTAAGAGAGGGCCTTGGTCTCCCGAAGAAGACGCTACTCTCAAGAGTTATGTAGAGGCTCACGGTACTGGGGGAAATTGGATTGCATTGCCAAGAAAAGCTGGTCTTTCTCTATCTCCAACGTCCATTGTTCTACTAATTTACATGTTCACCCATTTTTATTAATGAACCAGCTGCTGATCTTTATTCTGCTTTTTACTTCTAATTGAAGAGGGAGGAAAAATTACATGTTCCCCCATGTTTGAGTTTGCTTACTTTGCTCATTTTAGGGATCGCTTTCCACTATTTCGTGTTTAATTTGTGTTCAGGCCAACCATTTGTTCAATTTCCAAGCCCACATGTAGGGACCTTGTTTGAATGTGTTTTTGTAAATACCATGGTTGGCTTCTGTTGTTTGAAACAGAGACTGGGAGTTCCTCTCTTCCAGCTGTGTAACTTTTCTGTCGTCCTCTTATTATATTGTAGGCCTTAGGAGGTGTGGCAAGAGTTGCCGTCTACGGTGGCTCAATTATCTTAGGCCAGACATCAAACATGGAGGTTTTACGGAAGAGGAGGACAACATCATTTGTACCCTCTATGGTCAAATGGGAAGCAGGCAAATGTTTCCAATTATCTTAATACTATAAGTTTCTGAACAGTGAATTGCTTCTTGTCATTTTTTGAGTTTCTAACTTACTCTCTCATGAATTCGAATTGTTGTCCAGATGGTCTGCCATAGCCTCTCAGCTTCCTGGCAGAACAGACAACGATGTGAAGAACTACTGGAACACGAAATTGAAGAAGAAGCTAATGGCAGGAAAAGTGACCCTCAAAACAATTACCCACAGTGGCATTCTTCCTTCGACCCAATCACTGACCCAAAATTCAGATTTTCCTGCTTCACAAAATCAGAGTCCTTCGCCGTCAACGCTGTCAATCTTGACCGATGCTAATTCTGGGTTTAACGTTAACACTCAAAGCATGAGTTTTGACCCAATCCAATTATATAGTACTAGTCCAGGGTTCATGGATGTCTCAGAAATGAATGCAAGTTCAAGGAACAATCCCACGATGTCGGATTCAAGTTTAATTGCAGTGGACAACAAGTGTTTATCTCTGCTGGATCATGATGGTGATGAAGAGACCCAAGTCTTAATGGATTTTGGGTATGGATTTCCTTGCGACCTTGTCAATGGCCTTTACTCCCAAGAGAAAGTGGGTGAACTTGCTCCAAGTTGGTACCCTGATCAGTTGGTTGATTTTAGCTATGCTGACATTAAGCCACAGGGACTGAATCAAAATGTTGTGTAGGACTGACCTTAGTTATGAAGAGCAAATCCATATAAACATGTGAAGGAGATATTTAGCTGACATTATTCCAATTTGTTCCTCTATTATTTGGTACTTAATTATCTTGTGTTTATAGATAGGAACATATAAGGGTAGGTCAAAGTTTGGTTTGAGCAAATAAGAAAGATTAGAGATTAGCAACAAGTAATGTGTAAGTGTGTGTGTTAAGGTTCATCATACATGGTGGACAATGTCGTTGTGGGGTCTAGGAAACTTGATTACTTAACTGTTTTTGTTTGGGAGATAGAAATATAAGTATACGGGATGATATAAGCATGTTTGTCAGTGGTCACGAATGCTGCATGGAGTTGTGGCCGATTCAAATCTCATAATTGAATATTGTGTCCCTCTCAGACATTAACCATAAAAGATTCTCTCTCTCTTCCCGCTCCCCTCGTGATGCATTTTGAGCAGTCAGACTTGAGAGTAAATGAGCGTTCTGAAGTCCTTAACATTCATCGTAAAAAAAGTGCCTGTTGAATTGATATGTATTAACACTGACTCACATATATATATTCAAAGCCATGCATCTTTCCCCGTACATGTACGCAAACAACAAGGCAGACACGAGATGAGAGGTGGGTGTTCCTATTTCCTAACACTGTTATTTTAATTTCTTTAAGCTCAGCACATGACCTGGCTAGACAGTAATTTTATTTTATTTACACAATCCAAAAACTCATACCTGATGTGCAGAATCAGATGTGGTTGTTTTATTTGACAAAATCTCACAGATCCAATGGCTCTTCATACAAGATTTACTTTTTGTGGTGAAAAAGTGTGTTTGGGTTAAAGTCTGCTAAGTACATATTATCTCACCCCATTTTCAGTATGCCATATTTGCTTCCACTCAAGACCACAAATTCTGACTTTAAATATTTCATCAAACAAATCAATACAAGTCTAGGAGAAATTAATTCCGTTATGCTATTTATGTGCCAACCATAGGCAGCCATAGGTTACTTGACTTTTGTTGCTCCTCGCTTCAATTAATTGCACCTAATTGGTGATTAATAAAACGAGAGAAGTCCAATGCTATATCAGGAACTGCCCTTCTTAATTATGGGTTAATTGTACTATATTAAAAAAGTTGGAGGTCCCGAAAGCTGGCCAAACACTTTGTTTGTTCTTATGTCTGTACCTATGAATTTTAGAGACCGGATCTGCTCCTATAATATTCTCCATATGCTTCTCCATGGCATTATATGTGTGGATGAATATTCCTTCATATATTGAATAGCTTCAAAAACACACAGGGTTACCCGATATTCTTTTCTCTAAACGGCCTTTCTCTTCTACATGCATGTGGGCTATCGGAAAGACTAAAATATGCTTATCTTCTTGTGTAACAAAGGAAACAACATTTAATAACCAAATAGTCTCATTATTCTCCATTTTTATTTTCTATTATAGTGCACGAAAGTATAATGAAAAGAACGAAACTCTTATTTTTTTGTGCCCTCTTATTCTTTATTATAAAAAAATTAATTTAATTTATTATCTATAGATAATTTATTTATTTATTAATAGTATTTAAATTATAATATAAAATAAAAATAATATATTTTAAAATAATTTTTATTAAATATCATAATTTAAATATTATTAATAAATAAAAAATTATTCACTTAACATAAATTAAATATCAACTCCTATTATAATACTTTTTCCGCCTCCCCACACCTATAGGACAGCAGTTAACACGCGTACGCAGAAACATTTCGATATGTGTAGCGGACACAAGAAATCAATTCTTCAGATGATGTCTGCCTGAAATAAACGTTAATTATTTGCATGTTGTTCTGATACTGTAATAAAAGTATATATAGTACGATACCAGTTTTATGGGTAACTATTAAGATAAGGATTTGAATAAAACATTATTAACAGAGGACTTTGTTTCTTATTTTCTCTTTATATGTTTCTTTATGAAGAAAAATCCCGACAATTTTCTTGTGTTCTGTCTGGCCTTTAAGTTAATTACCGGCCTTTGACTTTGAAGGATTCTGGTTCCTCGTCTAGTACTTAAGATGCAATTTTCTGATTGTTAGCATGATTGAACACAAATATAGCCGGATGATTTAAAATATTATGAGCATTATGTACCGCCACTTAACATACCAGCATTAATCAATTAACGAGCGCCACATCTATTTCAAATCAAGCAACAAACATTAATTTATTAAAAGAACTTGCAATTTTTTAAACATATTTGCACTGTGGAGCACTTAATGATTCCAAGATACTGTTATTAAATTCATTTATCTTGAATGGAAAGATATCCAATATATATTTTACGATCATTAATTAATTGAGATCAGAGTCTAGCATGTGATTTTTTCTTTTAATGTCAGAAGCAACGAAAACGAAAGAAAAATCATTAATTTTTCCTTCTTTTAACATCATTATCTTTATTCTCTAGGTGTAAAATTCAAACTTTTAATATTACGTATAATTTTTAACCGTTAAATTTAATCTTAAAAAAATTTGTAAGTATTAATTATTGTTACTGTCGGTTACAGAAATCAAATCAGTATTATTAAAAAGAGACAAAAATTTTATTAACTGACCTAACTTATTTGACTGAAACGTGTTAATTAATTATTTTAATATACAGGCGAAACTATAGTATCTCTCCCTCCATTTGGCTAGAAGTCAATGACAAGACAATTATCTGTAACAAAAAGAAAAACACATAACATGCTGCATATTTTAATAAACGAGTTGTAGAATTGATTGATATTATGTGACATGCGCGCATGTAATTAGAGTGGAGAAAAAGTGATGGCTTTTGCGTTGCCACCGTCAATCAAAGATAGAAATATTAAAAATAGATGTTTACGGGAACAAATAATTGATGAGGAAGAAGCAGGGAATTCTGTCGGGTATAATATATATATATATATATATATATATATATATATATATATCAACTTTAAGCTTTCAAACTACGCTAGTTTTATATTTTGTCTGGGACTAGGAACATATAGGCAGCAGAAGCATCATGTGGAAGATTTATATTTAAAGTTGTAGAAATATCAGCCGCCCAGGATTATTCCATCTGCGCACCTTGGCAGGCTTTACTTGATGTTGGGTTGGATGTCCTTCCTCTTTCTGGTTTACCCATGACTTGAAGTTGGCTAGGCCTCGTTTTGTTCTTCATCACTACTTCTGATATGGCTCATTGTCGTCTTTCTGTGCTAGAATGGGAACTTTATATTTATCATCTTTGGCAAATGAAATATAATATTATATCTCATTTCAAAATTTGGTAATTTCTTAGTAGGAAAAATGTCTGGAGTAGGTCGAGCGCATGTTCCCTCACAATACGTCTCTGCCTGTAATGCAAGAAGCTCCATCGTTTCTTTCATCTACATTCTACGCTCATCTGCATGGTTATTGTCATGAATTTTCGTGTTAAGAGCATATTAAAGACATTAAATGAAACTATTTAAGAATTAATTCTTAACAATTCAAGTTTTTGAGATAAATTGGTAAGATTCAGATGAGCAATTTTGTTCCAGCTAGAAGTTACGTTCAGCTTCAGCTCCTTCCAATTCCTGAGACTGCATACGCTTCATCGATCATTGCAAAAATGAAAGTAAAAGCAGTAGAAAATGTGTCTTGCATATATAGAACACAATCGGATGGGTGAATTCATTTATGCCAGTCCTGTAAGCAATTAAACGGCATGCAACTTGCTCTAGTTAAGAGACTTGGCATACACAGTGAGTGGACCTATATTTCCATTCCATAACTAGCGCATAATGCAACTGAGACGCAACCTTTTTGCCTTCTGGGCATTAGTTTCCCCCTTAGACTCTCTAATTTTGGAAAATCCACAAAGATTACGTTACCATGGTTATAATTAACAAGAGATAATTACCATCTCCGTTTGCATTATAGTAGGAAAAGCAAATCAACAAGCAAGCTAGGTTGATATAAACTCATTGACCCTCAAGTTTTATTTTCATGTCTGATAAAAATACCTTGAGAAGCTTGAAGAGTGACCAAGAGATGCGAATACTACTAATTAATGGCGTGTAACAAAGAGTCAACCAAAGATGATAATTTATAACTAATGACGCTGGTTATGAATATGACGGACACTAAATTTAGTCGTTAAAGTTGACGCAAACCTGGCTCGCATCAAAACTTTCTTATATTTGTGGCATATTCATTGTTTCGTAGCCTCAATTCATAATAATTCTTAATTCAATAGTCACTTTTAGCAGCCCCCCCGGGGCCCATGTCATTCTTTGATTTCTTCCTGCCTCTTATTTAGTGTTTTTTTTTTTTCTCAATTCAATCTGGAACAAGCTCTTTATAGAAGAAGTTACATGAAGATTCATCCAACATTTATATACTCATTAATTGACAGTGATTTTTCTTCCTAATATATCTAAACAAGTTTTCTAAAATCAATTTTATTCGAAATTAATTCTCTCACCACTAAACACACAGTTTTAATGAATACACAAGGTTATGTTCAATGCGTATATAAGGGGAAATAAGCACCCCCGTCCTATTTGTGGATGTTTTAGAAAGGTGAGTCTTTATTATTCTCTATTTAAATAATAAAATAATATAAATTATTTTTATATTTCATAAAATACTATAAGCACAACATTATTAATTATCTAAGTTTTAAATATTTCTTTCAATTTTCATTAAATGATGCATATAGTTAATTTTAAATTTAATACATAATAAAAATATCAAATATCAATATTTATTTTTCATTGATGAAAAATTATATTAATTTTTTTAATTAAGAAAAATAGAGTTTATTTTAAGTATGTAATGTCTATTATTGTAATTTTATATGTTCAAAAAAATTTTAAAAAATTATTAATAAAATTTTTATCAATTAATCTATTCTTTTTTTTAAAAATTAATATTATTTTAAAATAATTTCTTACGACACAGCAATTTTAAAAATTCATAACATTCGTAAAAAATTCTAAATCCAAATTCGGTTAAAAAAAAAAAAAGGGATAAAAAGAAAGGTAACTGCGAGCGTGGCAAAAAAAAAAAAAAATGGAAATGGCAATGATTATTGTACACTGCCTCAAGCATGAAACAGCCTGGCTATGTTTTACGGCTAATGCTCAAAGGAGCACCTGATTGTTTCCGCCCTCTTCCCCATCTGAATCGTCGTCTACTTTTGTTCTTCCTACTCAAAGGTACTTTGTTAGATCTCGTCGATTCCCTGCATTTACACCTTTAAGGCTTTAACCAGATCTACAATATCTCTTTTTATTCCATCAACCTTTCTCTCCTCTCATTTTCTCTTTCTTCTGAAAATATTCATTTGCAGATCCGCCATGGATTTCATGAAGGTCTTCGATCAGACCGTTCGAGAAATGTGAGCTTCACCTATCCTTGCATTGCAATTTCATCTATTTTAACTTCTGTTTGTGGATTTTGTTTTGTTTCTTCTGCTAAGCTGCGAATGTTGATTCCCTTGTTGCCATTACTTTTGGGGTTATAGAAAGAGGGAGGTGAACCTGAAGGTACTCAAGGTTCCCGAAATCGAGCAGAAGGTAAAGATCTTGTTTATAGTAGTATGTTATTTTATTTTATTTTGCTGTTATTTGCAATATACTTCAATCTAACTTCTTATAGAAAATTTTTCTGGTCAATTAAATCACCGTGTTAGGTTATTAATTCCTATTTTTGAATAGCTAGCTATTGTCTGGCGTGGGAATTACATTTATTTAACGACATTCTCATTATAATGCATGAACAATCCTTACGAGTCACGATTGCTGGGTTTCTCTAAAAGTTTGATTTGCTTGTAATGTTTCTGGGAACTGTTTCTCTTGCTCTTCTTTTTCCAGGGAAATGGGGGAAGCATTTAATTTTAGCGCACTATTATCACAATATTGTCGAATCATTGTTAGTGTATCATAATTGTTGAATCACTGCCTAATGAAGGGCTCACGCTTGCTGTGGAGGTGTCATTTTTGCTAACTTAAGGACCTATACTTGCCATTTTTATGCTATAATGTGCTCCGCTTTTATTGCAAATTAGCCAGTCTTGATCCACATTTCTGTGCACATACTGAGTGATTACCAGTCATTGGTGCAGATACACAAGAAACTAGTTGTACGACATTATACTGTTAGATTTTGACTGTTATAAGTGATGGTCATTCTTTCAATTTTAAGATCATCAAATTCGTGCTTCATATTTGGACTTCAATTAACATGGTGCTTCAAGTGATATTATAAGATGAATGGTATGTTGGAACCCTCGTTTTATGTAGATAGTCTGTGGAATGCTTCTATAGCTGAAAATATTAGAGGTATATGAATTATAAACCCATCATCAGTGCTCTTTCCGGGTTGACTTGTATTATTTTAGTGAATCTTTACCATATATTTCTAATTCAGGTATTGGATGCTACTGACAATGAACCTTGGGGTCCTCATGGTTCTGCACTGGCGGAGATTGCACAAGCTACCAAAAAATTGTAATTTTTGTACTTTTGGATAGTTGTCTTTCTCTATACTACTTTTGAAAGAAATATTTCTTGACAATTTTCATCCTTAGGTGAAAATTATTTGATATTTTTTTTAGTTAATTACTTCTGCTATACTTTCCAGTTCTGAATGTCAAATGGTCATGAATGTCCTTTGGACAAGACTGAGTGAAACTGGAAAGGATTGGCGTTATGTATACAAGGTAACACTTATCACATAACCACACTGTTCCTTAATTTTATAAAGTACAAGGAGAAGGCCTTTCTTCCTTTCTGCATTTCCCGTGTTGGTACATATTACTTGTCTATCTTTCAATATCTGAAGCTACTTTTATAGCAGGCATTAGCTGTTATAGAGTATTTGGTGGCACATGGATCTGAACGAGCAGTTGATGACATTGTAGAACATACTTTTCAGATCTCAGTAAGGACCATTCTCTTGTGTTTAGCAAATTTTTTCTTTTAATTTTAATAGCTCAAAAATTATGGAAGTGTGGTCAAATCTTCCACGAGAGATAGAAATTTCAGTCAAAACGAAGAAAATAGGCAAGAATGAATCTAAATCCAACAAAAAAAAAAGAACCATATGATAAAATAGTAGAGTAATAATAATTAAGATTAGGTCATATGACATTGGGATAAAACATCCATATCCTATACTCATAAATTTAGCAAGCCATGTGATAAAATAGTAAGTAATAATACATGGCATTAAAACAAAATATCTCTATGTTACACAAATAATTTCAGCCAAACAAAGAAAATTTAAAGACTGAAAATTTGCCACTTAAAAAGGTAAATCTATCATACTTGACTGAGACAAAAGAAAAAAAAATGAATCCCTAATTAAGAAGATCTTGCCCTTTATCTTGAGAACATTTTATCATAATTTTTAAATAACAAATTCTCTTTTTACTGTGCATATCTTGACTGAAGGAAAAAAAGACAAGAACATGATTTGTTTTTCCTCAAAAAGCAACTAAGTGCATTTTAATTGTGAAAAGATAGACCAATGATTATGAGAGGAGACCACTTGATAATTTTTTTAAATAAAAATTATCTTTATAATATTAGAATTTCGTCTAAGCGAGGAAGAAGAAAAAAATAGAAGTAAGATAGAGTGAGAAAAGAAGAGAAAGAGGAGAAGAGAGGAAGGAAGAAGAAGGAGAAATTTAAAAAATTAAGTACTCAAGGAAAATTAACTCAATCTCTACTCGAATTCATATTTTCTCTTTATCCTTGGATTTAAAATTCACCGTTCTTCTCTTATTCAAGCTACTGAAAAAGTTAAAGGAAATGAGGAATTTTGTCATTTCTTTAAGAGAAAACAAGAAAAAGAATTCACTAAGTGAGTTAAGAAGATCTCTAAGTAGGTTTAACAATATTTTTTTTTTTGAAGAAAAATTTTAAAATTTGTAACATTTATATGAGATTTTGATTTTGTAACATTTAACAAATTAAGTGATTCTAGTAGTTAATTGTGATATATTTTCATGTTAACTATTTTTTTTAATTTTCTACAGATTTTGTTCAGAAATTCAAACACAAAAGTTTCTCTAATTATTCCGAAATTCAGTTTTCTAACAAAATCCTTCTTGAGGTTGTAGCTCATTTTTTTATTAAATCCGATTTCATTTTCTTCCGAATTTTCATCTAACCACAAGATTACTCATTTTAATTAGATTTCTTACACTTAATTTAACATATTCCACCATCCATTTTTCAAGAAAATAGAAATCAAATCATGTATTATTAAGGATGTTCTCAACCGAAATTTTTTATGGTCTTTTTCTAGGTGTTTAAGGCCATATTCATTTTATCAATGTAATCATATCTCATCAATTTTTCACTATATTCAAATATACATAACAACAGTACAAAAGTTTTAAAATTTTGTTACTTATAATCATACCTATGCAGAACTTTCTATACCAATCTAAGTATTTAAATATACATCACATGCAAAACTAAATAGCAACATCCATAGCTAATCGTCAAAGTAGCAAATATTGTAAATTTCATCAAAATTCTAAAATCAAAATCCCATATAAATATTACAAATTTCAATTTTTTTTTTTAAAAAGATATTGTTAAACCTACTTAAAGATCTCTTTAATTCACTTAGTGAATTTTTTTTTGTTTTCTTTTGAAGGAAGTGACAAGATTTTTTTCTTTTCTTAACTTTTCTAGCAGCTTGAATAAGAGAGGGAGAGTGAGTTTTAAACCCCAGAGATGAAGAGAAAAGATGAATTTAAGTGGAGATTAAGTTAATTTGCCTTGAGTACTTAGTTCTCTAGACTTCTCCTTCTTCTTTTTTTTTTTTTTTTTTTTTTCATTTTCTCACTCTATCTTGTTTTTATTTTTTTCTCTCTCTCATTTGGACGAAATTCTAATGTTAGGGTGGTTTTTGCTTAAAAAAATTATTAAGTGATCCTCCTCTCATAATCATGGGTTTATCTTATCACAATTAAGATGCACTTGGTTGCTTTTTGAAGAAAGACAATTTATGTTCTTGTTTTCCTCTCTCTTAGTTAAGATATGCACAATAAAAAGAGAATTTATTATTTAAAAATTATAATAAAATATTTTTAAAATAAGGGGCAATGTCTCCTTAATTTAGGGATTCATTTTTTTTTCTTTTGTCTAACTCAAGTATAATAGATTTACTTTTCTAAATGATAAATTTTCAGTTCTTGAGTTTTCCTTACTTGACTGAAATTATTTGTGTAAGATATTGATGTTTTGTCATAATACCATGTATTATTATCTACTATTTCATCATATGGTTTGTTGAAATTATGAGTGTAAGATATGAATATTTTATCTTAATGCCATGTGATTTAATCTTGATTATTATTACACTATTATTTCATCACATGGTTCTTATTTGTTCCTCTTGGATTTAGACTCATTCTTGTCCATTTTCTTTCCTTTGGCTGAAATTCCTACCTCTTCAAGCAACAATGTTGACAAAAAAAAAGAACATTCTCTTGCATAATCATCATTTACTTTTTATTGGTAAAGGCTCTTTCCAGTTTTGAATATGTTGAGCCTAGTGGGAAGGACGTGGGAATCAATGTCAGGAAGAAGGCAGAAAATATAGTGGCCCTTTTAAATAATAAAGATAAGATACAAGAAGTCAGAAATAAAGCAGCTGCGAACCGTGACAAGTAGGTCAAATTTGTTAATATTTTGAATCAGAGATTATGAGCTTAACTATTCTGTTCTCAGTAAATGAAAGTTTGTTATGCTGCTTTATTTAGGTACTTTGGACTTTCTTCTACTGGAATTACATATAAGTCTGGGTCAGCCTCATCTAGTAGTAGTTACCATAGCGGTGATAGATATGGAGGCTTTGGTTCAAATGATGGTGACAGGGATAGGGACAGTTATAGAGACAATGGTAACTATGAAGAAGAAAGAGTTGAGAAATATTTCCCTGCAAAGTCACGTCATGCAGTAACAAGTGAGAATCAAGGAAACTCCTTCAAGAAGGGTTCTGCACACTCTGTCAGGTAGACCATATCTAACAGTTAATATGGTTTGCAAATATTTAGTGTATTTGGTGTTTGTTGCATACTAGACTTGGAGTATGTCGCCATAAATCTTGGCAAGTTTTCTGAGCAAGTAGTGATAACTACATAACCTACAACGTAAATAAAATTTTAAAAAAATTTACATGTAACTTTGGTGTATATTGTTTTCTGGTGCTTGATATTCATTTATCTTATGTCAAATTGTTGCCTCAAAGTTCTAGAATCACAGTAAGACGCCTTATATTAAAGGACTTGTTTGGTGTTTGACAAAAACATTGCTGACAAAAAATTACTTGCTTTAATACATTAGTTATTCTTTTAGACAAAATACTAAATAGTATTTCGTTCATAATAAGCATATAAAGATGCAATCTTTTATTTGTATGATTAACTCACACTATATCTCCATAAAAGAATATTAAATTTGATTATCATTAAAATTTAGTTGGTATACATTCATATGTGTTTGATGTTCCTTTTTCTTTGAACAATGGCTCTAATACTGAACGAACTCAAAATATTATTTGAAAACAATTAATCTTTAAAACAAATAACCTCTTTGAATAATGATGAAATAAATTCGGCACTAGATTTAATTTGTCCTTTTTTATTTGTCAAAAGCTTTTATGGATTCATTTTCTTCAGTACAAAGTGCATGCTAATATACTATAATTGTATGAAAATTTATAGAAGTGTAATAATTACGAATCCTAATAGCAAAAGTATTTTTAAAAGTTGAAAGGCAGCTAAGTTTCTTGTTTTATGATTCTACAAAGACAAGCTACTAGTGCAAGATATCAGATACGAGATTCTCATTGACAAGGAGTATGTTCAGTCTCTAGCCTTTGATCCTTACTCTTCCTTTTCTAGTTCAATGAGATGATTTTGAGAACACTGGTTAAATGGGATTATCAGTTAATGGATGTGATGCTATTTATCTCTGGTTCTGCTTGGGCTTTGGCTACCATCCTCGCCTAAGGAAACACATGGCTTCTGCATACTTATTAATTTATTCTTTTTTCTGAGCTCAGAATGTTTGTCTTGCAGCAAAAATCAGGATAATGTGTCATCCAAAGTATCAAAGTCATCTACTTATGTAAAGGACTATGATAACTACAGTTCATTTCCCCCACAAAGTTCAAGTGTGCCTGAGAACAATAACGAGGATGATTTTGATCCAAGAGGAACTTCTACGACTAGTAAGTATTCTGCAATTGTCTTCTACATCGTGGTTGATTATTTCATTTAATTATGTTCTAGATTCATAAATATCAACTGATTCAATGTAGAGTAGAAATTATTGTGGTGCCAATCTTTGCGGTTATATGAGCAGGGCAACTTGTGCATACAATGCTACTAACATTTTGTTTTGCAGAGGCAATTTATCTACAAGCTAAGTTTTTCAGATTTGTCGGTTTTCACTGTTACATTGATTGCTAGCCTAAAGCAATCCTCTTTCAAGCCTTTCTTAAGTTGTGGCCTGCTTTGGTTATTCTTATACTGACAAACTAAGGGTATATAATGAAATAACCTGTGTAAAGAGGATGTTGTATGCAATAAGTTTCATTTGATCCCTTAGAAGAAAAAAAAAACATAAAGGAAAGAAAAGAAAAATTGACTTTATATCTGGTGGAAGGATGTGCTGTAATCATAATTTATAACATATATTTGTTTGTGGAATTGATTCACGTTTTCATGACATTGATTTTTCTTTTCGACAGAGGCTTCAGCTGGAAGCTCTAACCAGCTTGATCTCTTTGGGCAAGATTTGATTGGTGACCTCATGGATGCTCCAACCTCTATTCCTGCCGAGAATCCTGCAACAAATGTTGCATCAGAGGTTGATCTTTTTGCAGATGCGACATTTGTAACAGCAGCAGCTCATGTGGACAAAGGAGCTACTTCTCAACCACTGGTGAGAACCTCTAATTTTAATGTTGCAGTAATTTTTCCTATTTCAGCTACCAATGACCTACTGGTTTGGTGGCTTCAACCTCTACTAGAAGAGGTGGGTTCTAAGCTCAAAATCCCCCTCTGGCCGTCCTCCCCTCCTTCACTATCATTGGTTCCCCACAAAGAGAAAGTGTTGCTTTTGTTGCTTAATTGGTGACGCTTGACTGGGATATGCTCAGTTACATTGTAGTATTGTACTTGTTTGAATTTGAAGCATATATAATTGGTCTATTCTTTGGTATGAATTATCATATCAGTTTCTCTTCTCAAATTATTACGTACTACAGTTTTGTTCTGCTATAAATATGTGATATGGTCAGAGAGGGGGACTAAGAGGTGGAGTGAGGCACATCACTTTGAGTGATGTAAAATTTATCATAGCGTGATTGTAACTGTGTTTTAAGTATTTAGAAAAACTGGTCTTAAAAGTTTTTAAATTGTGAAATACTATGGGAGAGAACAGTGATCACCTTTTTCCACTTTTTCCTTGGTACTAACAATGATTTTTCTTTTTAATTGTTGATCTAATGCACAGAATGAGGTTGATCTATTTGCTTCCCAACCAGCCATTTCTTCTTCAGTAACATCAACAGTTGACTTGTTTTCCATTCCTGAACCAGTTGTGCAGCCAGACAGCAAGTCAGAAAACTCTGAACCTATAAACAGTAACATGGTTGATCCTTTTGCTGCTGTTCCACTTAATAAGTTTGATGGATCTAATCTTTTTGGTGAATTTACTTCTCAGTCTGATTCAGTCTCTTCACAGCCCTTGAAAAGTCCTATCAGTGACCGCAGCCATGATAATATGACTGGTAAATCTTTAGCAGAGTCTGAAATTCCAGCTAAAAAGGACCCTTTTCAGGTGAAGTCCGGTATTTGGGCAGATTCACTAAGCCGTGGATTGATTGATCTCAATATATCTGCACGTAAGTTTTTTTGTTTTGGGATCTTATGGCTTTTCCACAGCATAATGTATTACGTAACAAGTTGCTATATTTTCATGATTACCCCGTGTTTTAATGCATGGTCTTTCTCTTCCTAGAGTACATTCATGCATGGTTCCTTAGGGGTTTAATCTGTTAGAATATGATATCTTGTGATTCTCCCTATGATTAATACTGTTAAGATGCCTCGCCTCTGACTACGGATATAAATGAATAGGGTTGGTGGATCTTGTTAATTTATCACAAACTAAAATGAAGTATAAAGTGTACCCAAAAAAAAAAAAAATGAAGTATAAAGCTTCTCTAAGTACCTTTCTTATTGTGTTGCAGCCAAGAAGATATCCCTGGCAGATGTAGGCATTGTGGGTGGATTAAGTGATGTATTAGATGGAAGGGAGAAAGGCCCGCCACCATCAAATTACATGGGAAGAGCTATGGGATCAGGATCTGGTCTTACCAGATCTGGTTTCACACCTTCACAGCCAGCAGGCGGTGACGACGTTTTCTCAAACTTTAGCAGCCAACCATATCAATTTGGTGGGTTACAAAAGTAAAATTCTCTTATTTTCAACTCTGCCTATTCTTATCACATTTTTACTCCATATTCTTTGTGCTGGCATTATTGAAATCATGGGGCTTTTTGGCTTGCTGGGTTTCGTTTATATATACATGACACTGCTGTGATTAAAAGATGAGTTATTATCCAGTTTCAGCGTCTGATTAAAATATGGGTTTACTTTAGCTTTTCTACTATAATAATTACTTAAAAATTGTTTTCGTTGTTTAAATTAACTTTATATAAGCATTTATATATATTTTTTGTTTCAGATTTTTTAATGAAATAAAAATTGATGCTTTCTTAAAATACATAAACACAGGAAAAAGTTTTGAAGACTCATGCTTACATTGATTTTACAATAACTCTAAATGAAATTACATTTAGTTGATATTTTAACCTAAAATTTTTTGGGGTCGAAACCTCTTGAGTATTTTTTAAAATATCTTTGTTGTTGGATACCCCCTGGAGAAAAAAAAGAAAAGGAAGTTACCGAATGAAAAATAAACATGGACAAGAAAAAGAAAGTAAAAAAACAAATGAAAAAAGAAGTACGATGAACGCTGTGAAATTGGAGCGGGCGCGTATCTGAATAAGAAAAAACATAAAATTATATTTTCGTGGATGACTAAATCAACCTGAGTTAACATATGGCTTCTAAATCGTTAGCCAGCAGCCTCTCGAAATTTGTAATCTGGTTGATCATTCAGAACTTCAGTCTTTCATACTTATAATTTTACATACCCCGAATCTGAATCTGATTCTGATTCCAAGTCTTCAGCATATGATTATATTTGGAGGACATTGGCTAGCACGACATTGGCCAAGTAATCAACTCCAACCCCTTGCTCATTCTAACTCTCACAGGATAAGTATAATGTATGTTCAGAAAACTCCTATTTATTTAGGATTGTTCGGTTTAAAGAGAAGCAAAGCATTTTTCTCAGTACATATCCAACATTCTACCCCTTAACATGGCCTCTGCTTTCCTCACCTGGTTCACTGGTCCCATAATGAAAACCTACACAACAAAAAATAAGAATTATAAAGCAACATAGTTGCATATCAATTTTTTTTTTGTGCAAATTGTTGTCTGCGAAAATATGCCAATAATAGTAACAGTAGAAGAACGTAGCCCATAGATGAACAACTTCAGATCAGATTGATCAAGTTTAGAAAAGTTCCCAGAGATCCTCGTAGAATTCTTCATTTAATTCCATAAAATATAATCGGTTGTAAGTCTTCGACATTGCAACATGTATAAATAAAAAATCCCAACATCATCTAGCACTAATATCAAGAGTTAGACTCACAATGATATAGGTATACAACTAATCAATATTATGTCCCCAATAAAGCAGATTCAAATGAGGCAAGGAGTTGGAACGAATTAATTATATGGCATCGAAATTGATTTCTAACCTTGTCAGGTGGGCCCTTGGCACCTCCAGTGAGAATCTCCGCACTGAACCAGCAAACGCATTCAAAAAATTAAAACAAGCACAGATCAGCGCTTCTTAAAAAATATTTACAGGACCAAGGTAACAGGAAGGAGGGAAACAAAGATTTACCTGCAGGACTCCTTAATTGACAATATTGAAGCCCCTTTTTTCCCAATCACGCGTCCCATCTTTCCTTGGGGAACATCAAGAACCGAAAGAATTTCTTCCTCCGGAGCATTTCCATCCACTGTAAACTTGTCTACAAGATAAAAGCACATGGATTAGTAATTAATAGCATGAACTAATCGTTTGTACTTGCATGTCAATCAAGTGTATCTACTAGCTTACAAGTTACGAATTACAATGATAAAGCTAAAAATCATATAGTTATTGGCCTCGCTGTTTAAATCTAACAAACAGAGCAGACAAGAACTTAAGCTAAACCAGCGTTCTATTCTGCATGAACCTAAAAGAGTATCATAATAAATGGATCTGCACAATACAAATTTTCCACCTAATAGTTGCAACCTAAAGAGTTCATAGTTTATACCGTATCTCATTCCCCTTATGTACCCCCAGGGAATTACATATACTCATTTTTTTGTGTGGTAAATTTCAGCATATTAAAATCCCTATTCATAAAAAAGTTAGGCTTAAACTTATAAAGCACCACAACTATCAAATTATGCCATCACCTTCAAGTCAAAGATCATTAATGACATCATATTATTTCAAACTGAACTCTCGGCAGAAAATTAATTCTATGAGGGTTTGGAGTTACAGTTTTGTACAATAGAAACAAGGAATTATATTTCTTTCACACAAGATAGCCATTCAAATCTTAAAGACCTGGAATAGGAGGTAGAGATGGCCAATCAGCATAATCATCACTGTTGACACAAAAGCATCGGCAATACAGGGCACCACGAACTGCAAGATACCATAGAGACCTATCGTTTAATTTATCCATCATCTTGTGATAAATGTAGAGAAGAAAGCGAACATCATCAGCGGCTGCACGGACCATTAATTCAGATAATGGTCTATATGTCCAAAAGTTGGGATCCTGACAAAACAATTAGTAATAATATCAATAGACAGCAGAGATTAATTTGAAGACACAGACACAAAAACATTTTGGCATCGGTATCACATGCAAATTCCTCTTATTTACTTGAACATACAAATCAATATCAACAACAAATGTCGAAGAAATTCCAACATGTAAAATATCAAATTATATAACTCAGAATAATAATGTTTACTATTTCTTACAAGTGCAACAATAACTCGTAGCACCCGTCTATCACACCATGCCACATATCAAATCAAACATGTGACCTGCCCTAATATGCATGTTGGACCAACAGTATTGAGTAATAAAAAATTAAGAGCTACTATAATATCTTTTTCTCAATATAATAATATGGTTTTAAAACCAACCTGCCGAAGGAGGATGCGGACTTCTTCTTTCTCAAGATATGATATACCTACATTCAAAATCTCAAAGTGAAAATGGAGCAAGCAACCACAAGACTCAAAAGACACCTTAAGGAGTTATTAGTCATCTCCATTGAGATTAATTTGGCCAATAAAATAGATTCCATGACCAACAAAAACATTTTAACAGATACCACGATATATATAATACCACAATAACGTGGATCTGCAAGGAGGCCGACAAATGAAATGTAGTTATCTGGAAATCTCTTCCTCCCTTCTTGCTCCTCTATCAGTGAATAAGCAATCTGAACAAAATTGGGGGGATATATGACAAATCACTTAACAGTACACAAGGATCAATAGTCAGAAACATTTACATATTAGTGTAAATTTTAGGTGCCTTCAATTTTTGCATTCTATATTCAGAAATGTTTAAAGTTATGTACACACCAGAAAGCTGTAGAGCTTGTTAATGCCCTGTGAAGAGTGAATTTTGTAAGGTACTCTTTATATCCCTAATTAGAGATGCCCTGTGAGAGTGTTAATGCGTCCTTAGAAGTTGTTCATTTTGTATTAGACTTCAGTAATACTAGCAGTACCAAGAAGGATGAATAAAGCTAATGGACAGAAAAATTATTTTATTTCTTAAAAGATTTTCATTTCCTCTCTCTTGACTATACCTAAATTGATCATTAGGTGAGAGAAGTCAAGAAGTTCAACTTAAAGAATGACTCTTAAACCTTGACTTTACACTTATAGAGACATGCTTAAGTCACCGACTGATGTATTTACTCCAAAAAGGTGCACAATGAAAATCATTTGTTTAAAGCAGCTGATTCAGTAGAAGCTTTCTAACCCAGCCAAGTAATGGCAACAGGGAGAGTAATTCAATTACAAACTACATGAATAATTAACATAAAACATTGTCTCTAAACTGATCATAACTTGACAGACTTCTGTGGCATTATTATTTGAACTATTGAAGACATTGGAAACTTAGGAAAAACCATGTAAGTCTTACACGACTAGCCAAAACAGTTCTATTTGTTGGCAATAACAGAACAGATGAATATAAAAATAATATAGCTGAAATGATGAAAGACAATGGAGAAAAGCTTATGACGGTAAAGTAAAGGAGGACGTAAATCATAGGATTCAAGCAGGATAGATGAAATGGAGTAAAGTTTCGAGTGTCATTTGTGATAAAAAAGTGCCACCGTGCACTTATAAGACCTACTATATTGTATGGTATTAAATGTTGGGTGGTCAAAAGACAACATAAAGATAAACTCAATGTTGCGCTGAATGCTCGGACACACCAAAAGAGATATGATTAGAAGTGAGTGCATTAGAGAGAAGGCTGAGATAGTACCTATTATAGAAAAGATGGTAGAATCTAGTTTAAGGTGGTTTGGTCGTGTGTGGAGAAGACCTGCAGAAGCTCTAGTGAGGAGAGTAGATCAAATGAAAAATAGTCCGATAGTGAGAGGAGAGAGAAAAATAATAATAATAGGTGAAACTATTAAGAATGATTTAATAGTTAATAACCTATCTATTGATCTCATTTATGATAGGTCACCGTGGCGCCATTTGATCCATGTAGTCGACTCCACCTAGTGAAAAAAAGTTTAATTTTTGTTGTTGTTGATGAAAGACAATGAGAGGCTAAGCAGGTAAATTCAGATTTATGAACATAATTAAGTGAATTACTGATGAAAAAAAGTACATGTCTAAACAGGATCCAAACAAGAGCACAATAGTCGGTATTTTTACTACAGTCATCAGTTAAAACCCAAAAACCCCTCCCAATGTTCACAGAAAATCCTTCTAAAGTCCATACAATATAAAATGTGTGCTACTGCAATGGTAATTTTGTTCTTCAACTTAACAAAGGCGCCTAAAAGTGGACGAAAAGGCAACCTGGTAATAATGGGGCTCACCTGGGTATCCACCACATTGTTCAACTTGATGCCAAACTGGAAATACAATGCCTAAAAAAACAAGAATATATCAATGGAGGCTTCGGATTGTCAAGTGAAGTTGGAAAGGCTAATAGGGCAGGACAAGTCTCCTAAAATTCGTAACTTACAATAAAATAACAAGAAATCAATCAAATCAATCAGAGACCTCACTATCTCGTTTGCAATCATGTATCACTTTTGTGATGTAACTAGACTCAAGTGCAGGCTTACAAGCTCTGATAAGTATCTCTCCCCCTTGAATTGCATCAACCAGGTATATAGCATCCGGAAATGCAAGCTGCAGAAAGATGAAACTTAAATGTAGTAGATAGCATAGAAATGACATAAATCCAGTTCTATGACAAGGCTGACCATAAAGAATCCTCTTTAAGCTCATTAAGAGCCTTAAATGCAAAATCACAGTTAGTAGAAAGGGTTTATAACCAATATCTCTCTCACTAAATCAGTAAATAATGGCACCCAAAATTAGAAGAGGCAAAATTGAGAAGCAAATTGAGAAGTATAGAAATGCTACACTGGAGAATCTGCAAAGAGCCTCCATATCGAACATAAAAAATTAAAAAATTAAATGAAAAGGAAGACGAAAATTAAAACCTTTTTCATATCTTGAAATAAACTTTTTCTCATATTAATTCAATTTTTCTTACCACTGTGAGCTAACGCAATTTGAATGACTAGCTTTTTAAAATAAAATTCTTATCCAATTATATCCCATATTTCTTAGCAGCATAAGTTGATCCAACTTAAATACCAGATTTTCAGATTGTATGCCCAACATGTAGCACCTGGATCTAAAGACTTAATGCAGAACATACAATGGTAGAACATGTACCAAATACAAATATCTGGCCGCATGAAGAGACTGGAATTCTAAATATGTACCTTCCCCCACCTTTCCACATGCATCTGTTTAAAAGCAACTATCGAACTGAAAACCACATAGGAAATATAAGAATACAAATAGGTACACATATATGCTTGATTTGATCACAAAACCAAGAGAGAAGGAAGTAACTTAAGAATTAAAACTATACCCGTAGACAACCTTATTAATGATCTGGCTGTTGAAAGGAGAATGTATTGTCATATTTATATGCGGTAATTATTATTAAGTTATGCACAAAGCGAATAATAACTTTGTAATATAATCTTTCTATCTCGATTCTCGATTAATGAACAACAGTATAGCGCTGACATTAACATCCGACTCCGGTATATATATCACAGTTTACCCATTCTTTAGTCTGGCTTACGAAGCAAACCAATGTAGCTCACCTGCATTATACATAGAGCCCCGTTGCGACATAAGTCAACACCCTCACAATCGAAACCGATGACGAGCTGCTTTTCGGGTGAAGGCTCGAGGAATTCAACGGGAAGTTGAGATGCCGTGGTGACAATATGAATAGGAACAGGAGTTGAACGATCGTCATGATCCAGAGGCTTATCACCTGAGTATTCATTGAAACCCCACATAACTCAATGCAATTCAACGGTAGAGTTCCATTAGGTTCAATTGAACAACAAATAGCGATTCAAGGTAACTCGCTATAAATTATTACAGTGTTTATCACACATTTTGTTAGTAAACAAACAATAGATAAAGATGGAGAAGACTGGAGAAATCGATGTCCTAAATCAATCAACGTAATCGAAGCCACCTAAAAAGTTGAAAAGAAACAAAATAGAACAGAAAAAAAGGAATGAAATGAAGTGTAAATTCGCAAAAGAGAAGGAGGAAAAAAGAGGAGAAGAGAGCGTACCAGGTTGTGAGGCTGAAGGTAGAGGAAGGTCTGTCTGATATGACGGAGGAGAAGAGGCCATGTGATCGGACCATCCAAGCACATCACTCTTTTCTCAACACTCTTAACGCTATTTATTCATCCCTTTCGGTTTCGGCTCTCTCTTTTTTTCTTTTCCCAAAATTGACGCTTATTATCTTTTCTCCATTTTTACCCTTTTTAAAATTTACCTGTAAATTTCAAAGTGTTTATTATCCATTTCTCTATAAATAAATAAAAAAATTGTGGGTAGTTTACAAGATTTTATTCAATTTAAAACTGTGTCATACATTCAAAAATGTTTGAAATAAAATCTAAGTATTATATTTATATCTAAAATTTTAATGATTGTGTTTATATTTAAAATTTTAATAACAATTATTTAAAATTTTAATCATAATAAATATTTAATTAAAAATAAATAAATTCCTCATAGAATACAATATTTTGAAAATAATATTGGATAAATTATTGTATTTTCTTTTTATGTCATTTTAAAACATTATTCTAACAATATTAATGACGTGAGAAAATTTACTTACTTATTGCATAATAGAATAGTTGTTATAAAACAAGTTTGATTTTATATAAATATTAATTATCACCTCTTTGAAAAAATTATATATTTTTTCCATCCAATTACTCAATTGAGTAGAATAGAATTAAGCCAGCTTTTTTTTTCGAAATTTAGCTTATGTAAATCTATTAATTAATATATCTTTTATACATAATTCAAGTCAATTTTATCCTATTAAGTTGTGAATATTGTTAATTTCCACTTATTTATAATAATTTAAATGATATGATTAAGTTTATACAAAAAACATTGTCTAAAAATTTAATCTCAAGTGATATTTTTTTCATACTTAAGTGTCAGATATTTAGTGTATGAGGGTTTAATTTTTATTCACTCTTTTCAAATGAATCAATTAAATAAATAACAAGTGTATCAAACAAATTTTATCTTTAATACGTTCGTAACTTATAAATCAATTATATCAACCTAAAAAAAATAATACAAAAACTCTTTATTTTTTCTCACCTTATATATAATTGAAATTAAAATATATTTTTTAAATTTTTTTGTCAAAGGCGGAAAAAGAAATTTTCATCATTGCTCAAACCATTCCAACTTAATGGATAAGTTGCTTTCTGTTACCTTTATCCCTGACGATTCACTTGGCTCCTCAGATAAGATTTATTGGATTAGGTGGGATAAGTTGACGGTGCCTAAGAAGATGGGAGGGTTAGGCTTTCTTGATTTGCATAAATTTAACATTGCCTTTCTTTCAAAACAAGGATGGATGATCCTCCAGTTCCCAAATTCTCTCTTTAGTAGAGTATTAAAAGCCCAGTACTTTCCAAACTCTACTTTTCTTGATGCCCAGGTGGGAAATCTCCTTTAGCGTGGTGCGGTATTTGTGCAGGCAGGGAAGCAATTAAAATGTGGGATTTTTGGAAGAATTGGTGACGGAGCTAACACACAAATTTGGTTGATCCCTAGCTACCCCAAACTGATGGTATGATTAAAAGCCCTGTTTGCCATTTGATACATCGTGATGCCACAGTGGATTTTTTTGTTTGCTCCAGATGAAAAACGCTGGGATAGGTGTTTCGTTGCTTCAAACATGACGAAGCTAGATTAAATTGCAGCATACCTTTATCTCAGCATCAAGTTGGCGATGCTTGGACCTGGATTCTTTCGGCTAATAGATAGTTCTCTGTGAAAACAGCTAGCGTATAAAGTACTCTTGAATGAGGATAGGTTGGTGGGTGATGCCCAAGAAGTCCAAGATTTTGAAAGGTCGATAATGGAGTTTGGAGTGTATGGCGAAGTGTGGAGAAAGATTTGGAAGGCAACAATTCCCTCTTGAGTATAGGTTGTTTGTGTGGTTTGCCTGTAGAAATATTATTGTCACAAGGTACGCTCTGCAACGTCGAGGAGTGGATGGCAAAGAGAGCAAAACTATTCTGCATCTTCTGGCGGGGTGTGAATGTGTTTCGAAGCTTTGGAGGAGTTCAAGACTTCTGTTTATGCAAGAATGGGAAGACAATCTTCGTTTATAGATTGTTTGTCTCATGCGTTGCAATTTTGGTCTGGGAGCGATTATTGCTTTTCATTGGTGTGAGTTACAAACTGTGGGATAGGAGGAATGCCATTCGGTTGCAGAAGAAGACTGAGCCTTTGGATTCTATGTTACAGAAGTGCAGGAGTTTGTTACTTGATTTCAGAATCATGATTCTATGATGCAGGGGCTACAGGCAAGAAGCATTCCCGATGTTTGGCAACCACTTCCTCCACCTTTTTACAAGGTTAATGTGGGCGCTAGCCTGAGGGACGGCAACGTGGAAGCCACTGGTTGCATCATTCGGAATAGTGATGGGGAGTTTTTTTGGCAGCTTTGGCAAGACATGTTGAGGGGCTGACATCAGTGAGCCATCGAGAGGCTACGGCTGCTATTCATGGAGGCTTCATTTACCCTTGACTCTTTTTGCTTCGATGTGGTCATTGAAGGTGATGCCCAACTTATCTTTGGATGCACTTCTAGGAAAGGGTCAGAATTATCCATGCTGGGTTGCTAAAGGAAGATTTCAAGTTCGCATGTTAGCAATCTCGCAATGTCAGAGTTGGGGTTGGGTACCATGGAAAGCTAATGCTGCCAGCTTAACTTGTGTTTGGCTGGAAGAGCCTGTGTATTTTCTTGTTGGTGTAATCTTTGCAGATTTTCAATCTCTTACTGAATAAAAGCAAGGTTTTTGATAAAGAAAAAAAAAATTTCAAAGCTTCATGTGAGAGCTCGCATCCAATATAAGTACAGTATATGACCATGAGTTAATTTTTAAGCGATATTGCAGTTGTCAGTCACAAATTTAAATTAGATGCTATTTAAATTTTTTTAAAATGAACTATGTTTCATATAAACATAAAATATTATTATTCTTAAAATTGAGTATTCTTATTACATCTGGTCTTCTGTACTCTCAATCACTTGCTGGTTATTTGTTTGTTTTATTCTGAGCTTTGGCCTCTTTTTCTTTTTTGGTTATATATAAAAATAAAAAGAAGTGTCCGGGTGTCAATTTAATTTAATAATGAAAATTAGTATAAATCAATAACAAAAGGTTAATTTTTAGTGCATAAATTAAATTGGACCAATTATATTGAATGAAGTTTACATATTACTATAGATTTTTCTTGGAGCATTGCTAATCAGTATTCACATTTCTATGTTATTATACTAAAATTAATGTCCAACCTAATAATATATTTGCATAGCTAAAATTATTAACTAAATCCGTCAGTTTCAATTCTTGGTCATTGACAATCTCCTCCTTCTTATCCATCTTATTTTTTTACAATATGTGTGTGTATCCTTCTTTTTTTGCACACGTCATTGTTTTTATTTAAGCCTTTTATTAATTGCTAACGAGACAGATCAATCCAATAAATTAAAAAACAACTTATTAGCAACATTTTTCTCGAAACAAAATCATTTACCGCCACAAAGTCAGACATCCATTTTTGTTACTTTGGTTTAGATATTGTAGGCGTTATACATTAAGAAGTTGTTGCATTGTCTACGCGGAGAAGGAAGAAACAAAGCTTGGACTATCTCATTTCATATTATGAGATTAATGAGAAGAGAAACTATTGATATATGCTTAAATTTCAAATTTTAACTCCCGATTCAATTTTACAATAACTTATAAATAATAATTAATATTTAATTGATCCTTAATTTTAATATGAACTTTAATATTTAAGTGAACATCAAATTCAATGATACAAATAGAAATAGAGTATATATATTAAAAATTATTTGACAAAATAAACATTTTATTTATAGATAAATCATTAAGGATAAAATTGTTAATGTAAACAACATCAAATCTAAAATCAACAACTTAGGCATTGATTCTTAACACTAATTTTGAAGAATTTACTAAACATTAATTAATTAGCATTATTTAAACTATCCCAATGTTAGAGATCAGTCATTATAAACTTGATCAACAAATTGGTGAAGTTTATCACCATAAATACATATATAACATTTTATAATTTTGTTTTGTTTTGATAACATGTATTAATCTTATTTATTATAATTTTATAAAGACTTTAACACGATTTGTCTTATTTATGTAGCTTTTTATATCAATTTTAAAATTTCGTTCCCTCATGTACCACAAAATTTTAACTTAATTAATGTTCCTAGCTATTTCATTAATTTTGTAGACTCTTCTATATTAAAAACATGGAACTCATAAATTTAGATCTTAACCATTTTTTTTTAATGAATATGGAATTTCAACCAAAAAGGGAATAAAATTTCATAGTTCTTTTTAGTAAAAAAAAAAAAAATATTTTGATCGCTCATAAATTTATTAATTTTTAAGTTGGTTTCTAATTTTTTATAATCATTTTGTTAGTAGATCAGCAGTTTTATTAATTAAAGTTGGGTATGACAAAATGTTTGTTTTGTCACTAAATTTATTACAAAAATAGTAATTCACTAATAAAAATTTAGATTAAATGATTTTTTTAGTACCCTAAAGGAGTGATAATTTAAACTTAAAGATCACATTTAGTAGCTTAAATTGAATGAATTCTTAAAAATAAATAACTGAAATCAACACAATTTTTGTTAAGAATTATCTTAAAACCTAGTTAGTATATTAAAAATCAAAATAAAATTTTAGTCTTCTGTTAAATTTTATGGGAAGTGATGTTAAACGGTGATTTTAATACTATTCCATTATTTAAAAGAGTTACAATTTACAATATATTATTCATTAAAAGAAATATTCATAAAATCGCTGTCAGCCCCCCGCCCCCCTTCCCCCACATATTATAGGTCCGTTTGGATTGGCGGTAGATAACTCAAAATCACGTTTGCAACGTGATTTTGACAGAAGCAATATTTTGTTGCTTCTGCCAAAATCACATTGCAAACGTGATTTTAGTAGTCCTGCCGCCAATCCAAACAGGCACTATATTAGTGTCCATAGTTTTTCGTTGGGGTAGATAACATCCCTCGCGGTTGGTCGTGGGTGACGATTGCAGATTTTATCGAATCGTGCTTTTTCGTTGGTGCCCTTCAATCTGTCCGTCATTTTGATCCCAGGATGGAATTAAACTTGAACGACAGCTAATGACAACGACACCCCTACAATCACTGACCGAAACGTGGAACTCCCACTGCACCATTCGCCAATGATCAAGAGCCACCACCTTTCCCCACTAACCCACCCCGTTATACTTTTAGATCATGCCACGGCCGAGAAATTCCATGGACACACCGAAAAAAGAACAAAAAAAAAAAAAGGGTGATTCCCTAGTCAAAGTGATCCCTCTTTACCCTTTCTAAAATTTCCAACTAAAATTCTCCTATTATATATTTTTAACCTAATTTTTTTAATTTCTTTATAATCATTGAATCCATTTTAATTATTGTCCCCTTATAGTATTCTTTTGGGGTGAAATTCTTATACATTGTTACCTATTTATAGTTCAGTAATTATTTTTTTTTTGGTAAATTATCTTACTTGATTTAGTTTTGTACTAGACCTTAATACACGTGATGCATGTGCAAATTACTAGTAAATTTATAACAACTAGAAATTAATCAAATTGGCTACTTAGCAAAAAGAAAAAAAAAACGTCTCCTATTAGCATAAAGTAAGTAGCTGCTGGATCTTTTGTTAAAAAATAATAAATAAAGAACGAAAAAGTAAGAAAAGTATTAAATAGTAAGTACGAGTTTCAGAATATAATTTATCCACATAAAAAGAACGTTTGGACGACGAATCAAGATTAATTATTTAGTTCAGAAAGGAGCTTCTGGTTCTATCCAAAAGGGGGCCCACAAGTCCGCACTTTTTCCCTTTCCCTTTTCTAATATGATGATCCTCTGAGGAATCCCTAAATAAGCCCACTTCACCTCCTGCTTTTTCCTTTCGAATTTGTCCCCACTATTCACTCCATCGCCGCCTCTATCTCCAATCTATTACCCCTTTTTTATTCCTGCCGTTTTCCGTAGTCCCCGTATTTTTTTTTTTGTAATTTCTGCCGTCAGTTTTCATCATATTGTACTTCTGCTCCGACCGGATAGACTTTTGTTCTGGAGAAATCGATTCATTTCGAAGAAGATTGAAAGCAGAATTTGGCTTGACTTGAGTTCCCTTCGGATTCGGGAGTTGGGGTAATCTCAGGGATATTGAGGAATTGTTTTATTTTTCTAGAAAAATATTGCAATCTGTGTTTGGGTTTTGATAAGTTTTTAGCCATAGCAAGCAAGATTGGCTTTTCATAGGTCCGCTTGGTATCCAGTTGGCCAAAAGTTGTTATCTATTCGAGAAGTGGAACTGATTCCTTAGATTTTCATAAGTTGTTTATCCGCAGCATAATAGTTTGCTTCGAGTTGCACGATTAAGAATTGATTTTGCAATCTGGGTGGGTTTCTGCATGTAGTTGATTGGATTGCAGGTCATGCCTTCTTTGTGTGATACCAGTTTTACATAAGAGGTGTTTTGTTACATTAGAAAGAGTAAGGATGAAGAGAGGGAAAGATGACGAGAAGGTTATGGGGCCAATGTTCCCTAGACTCCATGTCAATGATACGGAGAAGGGAGGGCCACGAGCACCACCTAGGAATAAGATGGCCCTCTATGAACAGCTTAGTATTCCATCTCAAAGGTTCAACCCAGGCGTTCTACCACACAAGTCAAATAGTACTAGTAATACAGTTCCTCCAGCATCTTCAAGCCAGGTAAATATTGGATTTCGTGGCTTTGTTTCTATTCTCAGTTGCTCCCCCTTCCCCTTCGTTTTTCAAAGTTACACTTGCTAGCCAACACTTTGCCTTCTGCGTATTCAATTTTCTGTTATATTGGCTTTGTACGCGTGTCAATGGCCATTGGAGGGTTGCTACTATCACACTCGATACCTGGATGATTGGATATGTATGCTTTTTCTGAGAAAGCACGGAGTTTTCTTGGTGTGCCTGTGTGTGTTTGACTGTGTATTAGGAAATAGGTGTTTCTCTTTCTGACTTTTGGGATTAATGTTTACAGGGGACTGGTCCTGAGAGAAATTATGTCTTCCCAGTTCATTTACCTCCACAAACACCTACTTATCGAGCTGGAAAGTATATTCCTTGTCAAGGGGCAAATGTAAACACTTCCTTTGCACAACTTGAACAGAGAAAAAAGGTAGATGAAGATGACTTTAGGGTTCCTGTATATGTTCATTCAAGGATCGGTCAATCTAATGATAAAATTCAGAAGAGTTTTGATGGGAACATAATCACTCCCATGGGCTCTAGGTATTTTGGTTGTTCAGTAGATATGCAAAACGATTGTGACAGGGACCCGAAACAAATTTGCTCCCCACATGTCAATATGAGAAAAGATGGAAGAGACAAGAGTGAAGGGCTTCCAAAAGTAAGTCCAAGTAGAGAGCAGGCAAAATTAGCCAGAATCATAACAAATGGAGAAAATATTAACAGTCTGGTAAGGCAGGCCAATGTGACTCCAAATCAAGATTATCTAGATTTTCCTATGGCAAATCTTAGCAGATTACGTGGTCGAGATGCTCTCATACAGCCAGAATGTGGAGCTGGGTCACAGTCGAATGATGCTGGACATGGTCATGGTCTTTTTGAATCTACAAGGGATAATGCCCCCCTGCCAAGAGGCTCTCTTCATTCTACAGCAGATAAAAGCAGTCCAGCAGAGGCTATCAATAAAGCTGAATATAATGATTCCAGGACTGGTGGTCAAATACAGAAGGGAAATTTAAAAAGTAGTGAAAATGTTTCCAAGATCTCCATGGCAGATAATTTGTCAAGCATGAATATTTCTCCTGATGATGTTGTAGAAATAATAGGCCAGAAACATTTCTGGAAAGCAAGGAGAGCAATAGTCAAGTAAGTCTTGATGCTTGTCAGTAGCATCTATTTCTTTGTGGTCTTAAATTTAAACTTTTTCTTGCAAAACCTTTATTTTGAAATATGATTGGTGGACTCTTTTACATGCGTTAACCTGATAGAATGTTGTAATTGTTGAATTTTGCTGATTATTGTAATTTTGGAATGAAAAAATGTCAAATTTTTTTTTCTCTAAGACATGTAAAAAGGTATGGCAAGAAAAAAAAAATCCTAAAGTTACTATTGTTGGTAGAAGTTTGTCCATGGATTTAAATAGCCCTGTTCTTAATTTGATGATGACATTTCCACTCACCTTCTTTCTTCTTCTTGTATTCCTGTTTGATTAGTATATGAGGTTTTTTTTGAGAATATGTGAAAACTTTTGACCATGGGGAGAAGGAAGGTAGGACCAAAACCGGTGGATTTTAGCAAACCGATACTTTCTGCTGGGATTTATTCTTTTCTACTTGTGCTGTTAAAGCAGCAGCAATTTGTTTTCTGCATCTTTAATTAATAATTATGTAAGGTGTATGGGCTTCATATTTACCTTTTTATCGAGGAGTTGTATGGCTTTCAGGAAAGGAAATATTGATAGTCTTGGGGTCCCTTCTAACTTGGTGTTTTTGTATGTTCAAAGTCCTTAATAATGTTTTAATGGTGGGTACTGGATCATCTTACAGCAGGGCGTGAGCAGTCTTAATATTGTACTATGTTGGAAGGGTACCCCTGTGACAGCAGATCATCTCATGAGTCACTGTCCTCTAGCAACTGGAGTTTGGATATATTCCTGCCTTGGTTTCCTCTTGCTTGGTTCTCCATTTGACCACAGGGTGGGCAAGTTTCCCTACACTGCACCGAAGGGCTTGGACTAAGAAGGGGACCAAGTAATGCAGGATGATCCCTAGAAGTATGGTAGGGACACTTGGAGAGTAAATGACGGATAGTTATTAGATGTCATGGTGATAAGGGTTCTGTTTTGTACATATAGTGTCATGTTTTTCTGTGTTGAGACATTTAGGATTGAAATTTTTCTTTTTATGATACACACTTTAGCTAGTTGAGGCATCCCACCGTCTATAGTTTGTTCAGATTTTACATCATATAGACACCTTTTGTATGATTTGATGGGTATGTACCCGCCTACCCCTGGGGGTTAAGAGAGAAAGTTATGAAGTTCTACAATTTTTTCCTGGTTGATTGGTTGTACTGAGAATGCTGGATGTACCCACAATTTTATGCCTCAACCTTGACTGGTATGAGTCTGGTATTTATTTTGAAACAGAGATGATGAATTGTGCAAATATCTCTTTTAAATTATAGTGTGATTTTATGTTATAAGCTTTATTTTATTTGGCCTTCCGTAGGAATTTATTCCATTTTAAACCATGTGAGAAAGCTTGTTGGAGTTATAGGGATCTATGCCTGAAGATTAGAGTCTTTTCCTTTGTGAAACATGCTTGTTTATGAGGATATTTATGTCTAGTTCATGATTCATACATTCATTCTTTCTGTAAGATTCGTGTTATAAGATCTCTATGAAGAATGATATGTAGTATGAGTTTTAAACTGGAAGATATGCCTCTTAACCAGTTAGCAACTGGGATTGGAGATCATATGGATTTGGTAGTTATTGGGCTATATGAAGGTCCTTACACCATGACTATATAGTTCCAGATGCTGCATTGTGCACTTTATTTTGATTGTATGTGTCTCAAAGCTTCATTGGATGCATATTGTGCAATTTTCTTGATCCAACTCCTGTTCCTCTCTACAGTCAACAGAGAGTGTTTGCAGTCCAAGTGTTTGAGTTGCACAGATTGATAAAGGTAAAATGATCTCTGACACTGTTTTGTGGCTTGTACTTAGTCCAAAATGGGAAGCATGTTAGCTTTTGTCTCACACATAAGCTCACATGCACATGGACACAAACGTTAACCGTCAGTTCATACGGCTTAATTCGTCTTACTTAAGCAGGTTCAACAGCTGATTGCTGGATCACCAGATCTTTTGCTTGAAGATGGTGCTTTTCTGGGAAAATCTCCCCTCAAGGGAGCTACTCCTAAAAAACTTTCACTGGAATATGTTGTAAAACCTCGGCAACAAAATCTTAAGCGCAAGGATGATTCTGAAAAGCTAAACCATAAAATGGAGTGTTCTGCAGAGAATGCAGTTGGGAAGACATCTCTTTCGTCTGTAAAAAATGGTAGCCACCTTTCGAATTACTCTGGAAATCCACACCAGGCAAATGTTATTGCTGATAATAGAATGGGGCCCTGGTGTTTCCATCAGTCACCTGGGCATCAATGGTTGATTCCTGTAATGTCTCCTTCTGAGGGGCTTGTCTATAAGCCATATCCTGGGCCGGGATATACGGGAACGGGTTGTGGGCCTTTTGGTTCAGCTCCAATGGGAGGTAATTTCATGAGTCCTGCCTATGGTGTCCCAGCTTCTAATCAAGGAATTGGGGTTCCGCCAGACACTCCTCCGGGCAGTGATGCTTACTTCCCTCCTTATGGCATGCCTGTTATGAATCCAGCAATGTCAGGATCGACTGTTGAAAAGATGAGCCATATTGCAGCAACAGGGTCTCATGGTCATTTATCTGGAGAGGGAGCTAACTTTAACACGCATGAACAAAGTTCTTATGATTTGCCAGTTCAGCGAAATGAAATTATATCAAATGTCATGAAGTTTCAGGCATCTAAGGGAAGTGAGTTACAAGGAAGTACAGCAAGTAGTCCTAGTGAAATGGGACAGGGAATCAGCACAGGTCAAATTACTGAAGGAAGAGATGCACTTCCTCTTTTCCCTATGGCTCCAGTTGTGACAGAAGGAGCCCCTCAGTCTCTTGTAACCAGACAACAAACACAAGTGATCAAAGTTGTGCCCCATAACCCCAGATCTGCAACGGAATCAGCAGCTAGAATTTTCCAATCAATACAAGAAGAGAGGAAACAATATGATTCCGTCTAGTGCTGTTCACTGACGTGGATCATTTGAGCTGGTGTAGTGGGTCCAGTTCCCGTACTACTTTTAGGGGAATGACATGTTGTAACAGGCTATTTATTTTGTTTTTGCTTTGACCTAATTATAGCATATTCGTATGTAGATATCTCTGGTATATTAAAACTGGTCAAATGATACGAGTATTTGTTGTTTCCGTATTTATTTACTTTTTTCCTCATGCCATTGAAATGTAATTGACTACGCCAAAGAGTAGGGTCTTCTTGGAGGCAACACAAGTGACTTGTGCATATTATAAACTTTATTATTTTATGGAACGGATTTTCCAGTGGAGCATTTTTCTTTTGCATCTTATATTTTTGGTTTTTCTTCCTCTCTCAGCGTGGGGTATGCCTATTTCCCATCTCCGTTAATATATGCGCACACAAAAGCAATTATTTTATTATTCGAAAAAGTTAAATTCTGCAACAACCACCCAGCCCCAACCAAATTTATACCATCTGTTTTTTCAAAATTATTTTAATTTAAAAATTTAAATTGTTAATGAAAGTTTATAAATAATTTTATTATGAATTTTAATGTCTCTTTTGTACAAATATCTCTTTTAAGTTTAAAGTGTAAATTTGTCAATTATAATTTGTATTAAATTTTTTATTTATTTAAAAGAATAAAAATTGGTAAAGATGAAATTCTTAAATTTTTTATTATAAAATTTCTAATGTCATGTCAAGTTTTTTTACCCATCATTTCTTTAAAAAAAAAAGAAAGAAGAAAAATTAAGTTTAATTTAACTTTTTATAAAAAAAGATTAAGTTTAAACGAATTTTTGTGAGAAAATATGTGTTAGTGATTATAATAAAAATTATTTATTAATTTTTATTTAATAGTTTAAAATTTTAAATTAAAATAATTCTTGATATAATATTAAATTTTTTATAATTTAAAGTGCATTTTTGTGAATAAACATGTTAAAAATAATAATAGAATTATTGGTGATGCTTTTGAAATGTTTTTTTACACTTCTACAGGCATGCTAATTGGTAGAAAGTAAAATCATTGCCCTGTATAAAGAAATCATTCAATGGATAAAATAGGTTCTCTTCTCTTTCCCCCAAAATATGTAATCAATGAATTTGGTAAATACCAGTGCCATGCCAACACTAGTCCTCAAGTTTTTGTGGTTTAAAGTATAAATATACAACATACTTCGTAGTTTGAATTTTTATTTTTCAGTAAGATTATTTATCCGTATCCAAAATCGGAAGAAAAATTAGTAGGACGCACATTTTCACGGTGTAAATTATAATAGCAGTCAACCTCGTTCGTGCATCAAATAAAATGAGTCACCAAACAAATGAATTTAAAAGTTGCCGTTTAATTGCAAGGCCAGGGAATTATATAACCAAGGACTAAATTCAATATATTTCCAAGCAACAATAGAAGGGACGGCGAAGTTCAAGGACAATAGGGAGGCTGTCGACCAGGGCCTCCAAAATAGAAGACAGGCTCAACCACATAACCTTTGATGAAATTGTAGGCTGAGTAACAGTAGGGTTCGTCTGCCCATGAGCTTACAAACTCAGGGTACTTCAAAGTAAGGGAATAGTCCATAATCCTCAAATTATTGATGAAGCAAGCATATCCATATAGACCACTTGCAGCCGACCCACTCCCCATTGCGGTTTCTGTGTGAGGCGACTTTCTCAGCTGCGAACTGAACACTTCCCCACCCCATTCCACCAGTATGGCGCTGTGTGATAATGAACTGAACAGTGTGGCCGGCCAATATCCTACTGGAACGTTGTCTGCCAATTTAAGCCACCAATTCCCCGTTGATTTATCCTGAAATTAATATTCATTCATACATACATTATTCTACACTTTCATTGAAAGTGCACTTTTCTCTCTGTCCAAGATTAATTATTTCAGTTGTGGAAAAAGAAGTAAGAGAATTACCCAGAAAATACCAACGTTGACCACATACTGGGGACCAAGCTGAGATGACAAAGGTTGAAGGGCAGAACCAAGGGCCACTTGGGTGCCCGTTTGAACAAACCCAGAGCAAGTCAGATCAAAGCAACCCGATGACTTGTATGCATCCCTCTACGCCACAACACCCATCAAAACTCAACTTTTTTAACTTACTACAGTACTAGTAAACAAAATAATGACTCCGCGAATGGGTACTTACAGTCCAGTACACAAATAATCGAGTCGCTTTGTCACCATACAACTTTGGGTTCACCTGGGGGGAAATAGAGAGTTTCTGTTATGCTTCATTATCTGTTAATTAATGACAAGATTAAGGGTTGAGAAGTGTGTGTTCCGCAAATGGACTAACCGCCCAGCCTGCTTCAACGCTCTCAAAAGTAGGGCCACCACCCGCCTTAAGCCATATTTGAGCAGTGGTGAAATCGTCTGGCATGTCCACATTTGGATTCCAAACGTTAATATCTGCTTGGGCACCTATATAATTGTAACCCATTGTCGCAAGATATGCTGCCTGCAAGCCTCACCATATTAATTAAACCAACGCTAAGTCTCTCATACTGCTTAATGTAATTCATAGTTTTGATATATATGTTACCGAGCGATTATCCGCAGAATACTTTGTGTAGTTAATATTGGTAGTGTCATTGAGGCTCGGGAAATGAAAGTTTTTGCCATTTGGTGTGATTGATGAATTCCTCAAGTGTGCTGGTGGTTTCGTCCCGAAGTGCTTAAGAGAAGTAGCTCTCAGTAAGTCCTCCTTTTGAATTCTGCGAATGGGGATGGTTCCATTTGGACAACTTCCACTTTTCTGCCATATCTGGGATATCACCGACTCGGCAGAAGCAGTATCTTTGCCATTTGAATTTTGAGATTCTGGTAAAAAACTGGGTGCCATCTGCACAATCCATTACTTAACCATTATATGAATTAAGGAAGAGACACAGAAAATAAATGTAATGCACCTGAATTTTGTGATTCTTTAAAGCAGGATGGTCAAATGCAGGTTGTTTGTAGATGTCAACGCAGTCAATAATATCTCCATCTTCACTCTGCAGGGGAAAAAGAAAATAGTTTTGATGGCAGATTTATGATTTAAATTTCTGGTAGCATAAAAAATTGAAAGTTCTCCAAGAAATTAACATTCAATAGCGACTTAAAACAAAAAAAGAAAGGCAAACCTTAATGGTCTTAACGGCTGGCTTGTGGAGGAGCTTCAGTTTGGCATCGATATCCAATGAAGATGCTCTTGCTTCCACTTTCAAGTGTAAACCAACGCTCCAAGCAAATAAGGCTCCGACTAACAAGATTGCAATGCAACTTTCCCCCATCCTCATTTGACTTCTTTTTCTTCGTCCTACGTAATCTAAATATGTAAGAAAGCCTTTGAATGCGGAAAAAGGATAAAACTTAATAAATGTCATTAATATCTTTGCCAAAATGTTCAAAGAATTTCCCCAATTAATTTTTATAAATTAGAAAACATATATGGAAGGAGTTTTTTTTTATATAAAAAAAAAATCTTTTTCCTTATCCACCTGATCTATATATTTGAGAAATTATTTTTTTCTTTTTTATAAATAAATTTAAGACCTTTTATAATTTTTTTACCATCAAATTAAACCTTATTTAATGGCTTGTTTATCTATATTATTTTTATATGGAATCGAATTAAATCAAATCTACTTATTTATTATTTTTAATATTTAATATTGAAAATGATGCACATACCAAATATACGGAAAATTGTTTTGTGTTTATTGAAGGCACTTCTAATCTAATTAGTAAGTTATACTATAAAAGACAATACATGATTAAAATGATCTAAAAAAAAAGTCCAGAGACTATTTATTATTGCTATAATGTATAAACATTGGATGAAAATTTATGTAAATGGTCGCTAATAAAATATTGAGTTATTGCTTGTAAAAATAGAACCTCAATATTTTTTTAATGAAAAATAATGCGTATACACCTAATAATAACACCGTATAACTACTGGTACGTACATTCATACAACCATCGTGCAAATTGTATTTATAAGATTCTTCCAATTCAATTAAGATTTGACTGGTGAGCGTAAAAACTAGAAAGAGAAGGACAAAAGAATGAACATGTGCGGTTAGATATAATCCTCCAAAGTACACTAATATGGCGTTAATGGAAGAGATTTATAACTAGAAATCTTTTTCCATGTTTTCCGATTTTCTCTTACTAGAAAAAATTATCCTAACATCCTCTCATTTTGAAGGATTATTTCTACAGTCAATTCAAAAAAATTAAGAAAAATATTCATAGTTAAATACTATTTAATTTTTCTTTTTTCGGCTAACAAATTGTTTTCTTTAATATATATGATTCATTATGACATATTCGAAAAATTATTAATCAATTTTTTTAATTTTTTTTAAAGAATTGAAATTCAAATTACTTAAGGAGAATAGCTTATGCTCTTTCATAAATGATAATATCTAATTCTATTGAAATATAAATTTAAAATCAGAATGCTAATGATTCGATCACTAGAGTATTGCTTCGGGGGGAAAAACAAAAAGGAAAAGAGAAAGGACGCTATGTTCACTTTCTTTTGCTGATAAACTCGAGATTAAAAAACTCAAACCAAGGAACTGAATCATAAAAATGTGGAAGCGGGGTTAAGGGCACATTGGGTTTCTACCAGGCCCTCCGTAGTAGAATTCAGGATCTTCAACATAATCTCCAACGTAGCGTGCTTCATAACAGTTATATTCGTCTGAGAATTGATCGACCCATTCTGGGGACTTCAAGATGGGAGAATTGTCATGAATTCGCATTCTTGTTATGGAACCGCAATTATGCAGAAACAGATCAGGAAACTGTCCATTGCCCATTTGTGTTGCAGTATGAGGAGAGTGCCCAACCCTTGAGCTGTAAACTTCACCTCCCCATTCCACAGATTCTGCATGATACCTTATTGCACTGAATAGCTCAGGTGGCCAATAACCTATATTTATTTTCTCATTGTATTGCACCCACCATTTGTTTGTAATCGGGTCCTAAATCAAAGCAAAACAAACAAATAATTTTTTTGAGGCAATCAAATGCTCGAGTAACGTCTAAATCTCACCTTATATATATAAATATTTATCTGAAATGGAAGATCCCCCGGAAGTGATATTGGATAAATTGCTGCACCCAGAGCAATTTCATTGCTAGTTTGAACAAACCCAGGACAAGTCAGATCAAAGCAACCTGTTTCCTTGGAAGCATCAGCCTGCAGAAGTTGGTATCCCAAGACATTAGGCCTCATAAAAAAAAAAAAAAAAAAAGATCCATCCATTTCATTGATGCAAGCTTACCGTCCAGTATACGAATAACCGCGTCTGCCTATCTCCATACACACTCGGGTTAACCTGCAGTTGTAAATAGTTTTGAATATATTGACAGAAGAACCTCCATAGCCCAAAGATTTAAATTTAAATACGCATGAGGGATGATATATACATATAACTTGAGATAGAATTATAAGGCGAGAAAATGATATTAAAGGTTGCTGGGTTGCTTTCGAAGGGCAGTTTATAAAATAAGCAACAGTCACGTTCACGTACCGCCCAACCAGCTTCAATGCAGTCATAGTCATAGTAAGGGCCGTTAAAGAGAGCGACTTGGGAAGTGGTGTACTCATCGTCGGATTCAACAGCAGGGTTGAACACTCTAATGTCTCCTTTGGCTCCCAAGTAGCGGTACCCCACTGTGAACACTATTGCCTTCTGATTCACATCAACATCTCATCCATTGGCGGATCTTCGTGGAGACAGGGGGGGGCGGTCGCCCCCCCCAGAAAAATTTTTTTTATAAAATTTTGAAATAATTTTTTAAAATTTTAGTTAAATATATATTTTCGCCCCCCCTAAAATTAATTTTTTATTTTATATGAAGTTTCGCCCCCCTGAAACCTTGTTCAAGATCCGCCACTTCCATCTCAATTCACCAACTCTATAAGAGATGCATAAGTTGCAATGCTCTAAAAAGATTTGCAGTGAGTTACATACAGAATGGTTTTGCTGTTGCACTAAAGAACCAATATTCTGATTCATCTGAGAAAACCTCGGCTTTTTCCTTCCATTTAGGTCTCTCTTGCCTACTCTTCGAATGGGTACTGTTCCCTCTGGGCATCTTCCACTTTTCTGCCATATTTGCTTCACCATTTTAATCTTAGTTTTACTTCGGGTTCTCGTCCCTGCAGCTGTGCCCTCCTTAGTTGTATTATAAGCGATACTGGGAGTCATCTGATTACATAAGGATCACAGTTTTTGAGTTCGTAAATCAGAATCAATGATAATATGAACATCTAGTGGAACGCAGATCACCTGGATTTTGTGATGCATTAGAGCAGGATGATCAAAGGCTGGTTGCTTATTTATGTCAATGCAATCAATAATATCCCCATCTTCACTCTACAACCATCAGTTGCCAAAAAGACTAGGCATAAACATAAGCTTCTAATGCAGGGCATCGTGGGTTACAAATTACAAAATATGAACAGTAACAGTGCCTTTCTTAAGCATTAGCTAGGAATCAACCTAACTTGCATTTTCTTGGTTAATTACCAGGCTTCTTTAATCCTATACGTCGTCCTAGTTAAAGGCCAATTAAGTAACAGGGAGTGTTTCAACTGAAGACGACGACGACGATAGTCTTACCTGGATAGTTTTTAAGGAGTGCCTCCGAAGGCGCTTTAATTTTCTTTCAGCTCCCAAAACCTTCTGTCGTGGGAACGAGCCATCATATCCACAAGCTATAAATGTTAACCCCAAAATAATGAAGATTAATTTGGATCCCATGCCATGAAGGTATAACACCTTTCCCATTCCAATTCAATGGAAGCTTCTTAATGATCCCTTAGACATAAAACTTCAGATCACTACATTGAAATGGAAGGCAAGTTATCCTAAGATATTGTAAACATTTCTGCATAACTAAGGTAGTTAGCGATGTCTGCATGAGTTACCTTCCATATATCATCCAATTTTTGTTTACATCACTTCTTTGATATTTAATATAATTTTACCCACAAAAGAAAAATGAAAAAAAGGTCAAGATAACCCTAAAGATGAAAGCTTTTATATGCTATTACAAAAATTTTGATGAGCAATCGTTTTTCAAAATTAGTGAAAGGTCCCTTTTATACAAAAGAAATGAAACAAAAAAAAAACCTGAAAATTTTCTTGTTAATTAACTGATCGATGTTTAATTTAATTACTTGTTAGTCTTGTAAAAGATTATCAGGATAATTGTACGTGGGATCCAAAATAGAGTTTTTCACTAACTAATCTATGTATGTCGTGTTTAATTTATTTTTCTGAAAAAATAATAAGAAAAACAGAGAAAGGCTAGAGAAATTAATAGCTGTTTTTGTTCAATATGGTTGGAATCAATCAATATTAGAATTTATAAATCCAATTATGCTTTAATTTCCCAAATAATGGATTAGTTGCAGCCAACTTATTTACGAGTGTGACCAAACCACATCCCTTTTTAGACTTTGCTCAACATGGAGGATGGCAGCATTGTAGTTGATAACTTTTACAGGCTAAGAAGCAAGAGAGTCTCAGGTTCTGACCATAAGAAAAGACCCCCAACACAGATACTGTCACTCTGGAACCATAACCATCCGAACTCAGACTGAAGAATTGGGGTGAAAAAGATAATACTTGACGCCCAAAATATGGTGAACTATATGCTGATGGTCACCGGTGGCTCTGATGACGCCAACTTCTCTTCTCCTACCTCTTCAAGGTTCTTCTTTCCCACTTCTATTTGGCATTTTCATCTTTTTCTTTTTCTTTTTTTCACTCTAGCTCTTAGTCTTTCTTCGCTCTTCACTTTTTCTTTGATAGCT
Source organism: Gleditsia sinensis (assembly GCA_037074535.1). Classification (NCBI taxonomy): domain Eukaryota; kingdom Viridiplantae; phylum Streptophyta; class Magnoliopsida; order Fabales; family Fabaceae; genus Gleditsia; species Gleditsia sinensis. The sequence goes on from CM073472.1 coordinate 3,117,140, forward strand.
ATTTTTGCTCTTCTAATGCAATGTGTCTATCAGTGTAATAGCTGCCATTTCTTACTGTTCTTCCAGTTTTGTTTTTTTTTTTTTTGTTGCCCAAAGGACATACTGTTCGTCCATGTTAAGAAAGTCTCTTTTCACTTCATATATTATTCTTGTTTTATTCATTTGCAATCCTTTTCAAACATTAAATCTATTCACTTTTTTTGCTCGTAGTCATACGTCGGGGTTGAGATGCCCCAATCAATTCCCATTTGTTCCTCGGCTCCGAAAATGCACTAAAAGAAATTGACTTCAGGTATACTCGACAGAGAGATAGACAGATAGTAGAACTGTGTTATGGCGCATATCACAGCCTAACTTTTTTTTTTTAAGACAAAAAGGCTCAGTGTTAGATATATGATTAAATAAGGTTTTATTTTTTTAAAACACTGGAAACTCATATATATCACACAGTGGGACTATCTTATATGCTTTCATAAATCATAACCCACCAACTTCAAATATAATTTAAATGTTAAAAGTCTCAGAATCCCAGCACTTGCGATTCAATCAGTAGGGTGTCCTTGGAAAAAAGAAGAAGCTATATTTCAACCTCCTTCACTAGTCATTATCTAAACATCTAATAAACTTGATCAAAATAAAAAAATAAAAAAACTCAAATAAAGGAAATGGATCAAAATAGTGCTAAAACCTGGTAAACGAAATTTAAAATGGTAGAAACTAGAAACCTGGTAGGCGTCAAATGGAAGTCGTTTAAGGGCACATTGGGTTTCTACCAGGGCCTCCATAGTAGAACTCAGGATCTTCAACATAATCTCCCACATAGCGTACATCATAACAGTTATATTCGTCTGAGAAGGCATAAACCCATTCTGGGAACTTCAAGGTGGGAGAATTGTCACGAATTCGCATTCTTGTTATGCAACCACTACGCCTCATACCAGGAAATTGTCCATTACCCATATGCGTTGCAGTATGTGGAGCGTGCCCTACTCTTGAGCTGTAAACTTCACCCCCCCACTCCACTGATTCTGCATTATAGCTTATCCCTTCGAATAGCTCAGGTGGCCAATAACCTACGTTAATTTTCTCACCATATTGCATCCACCATTTGTTCGTAATCGGGTCCTAAACCAACGCAAAACAAATAAATTAATAAAATTTTAAAGGGAATCAAATGCTGAAGCAACATATAAGTCTCACCTTATAGATGTAAATGGTTATTTGAAATGGAAGATCCCAAGGAATTGATATCGGATTAAGTGCAGCACCCAGAGCAATTTCATGGCTAGTTTGAACAAACCCAGGACAAGTCAGATCAAAGCAACCTGTTTTCTTCGAAGCATCAGCCTGCAGAATTTGGTTCTCCAAAACATCAGGTCTCATAAAAAACCTACATATATACATTTAAGATTGATGCAAGCTTACCGTCCAGTATACAAATAAACGAGTCTGCCTATCTCCATACAAACTCGGATTAACCTGCAGTTACATATTTTGTTGAACATTGACAGAAGAACCTCAAAGGTTACGTTTATAACAAACACGAGGGTGAATATATAACTTCAGATATACGTATAGGGCTTAGGAAGTCTCAGAAAATGATATTAAAGTTGGTGGGTTATTTTCAAAGGCCACTTTATAACTTTTATGTACTTGTAAGCAACAGTTACGTACCGCCCATCCAGATTCAATGCATTCATAGTTATAGTAAGCACCGTTTAAGAGAGAGACTTGGGAAGTGCTGTACTCATCGCCGGATTCAACAGAAGGGTTAAATACTTTGATGTCTCCCTTAGCTCCCAAGTAGCGGTACCCCTCTGTGATCAATATTGCCTTCTGATTCACATGAACACAACACCAATAATCAACGTAGGGAAAAGGGTCTCTCCAAACTAGAAAGAAATGCTATAATGCTCAAAAAGGTGTAAAAGTGAGTTACATACAGAGTGGTTTTGTTTTTGCACTGAAGTATCAAGGTTCTGATTCGTCTTGTGAGAAAACCTCGGCCTCTTCCTTCCATAGTCTTCAATGGAATGAGCCTTAAGCAAGTCTCTCTTTCGTATTCTCCGAATGGGTATTGTTCCCTGTGGACATCTTCCACTTTTCTGCCATATTTGGGAAATCATTGTCGAGGATGACTCTTCATCAGCCCTCTGCTTCATTTTAGTCTTAGTTTTACTTCTGGTGCTGGGATCTGCTGTTGTGTCCTCCTTAGTTGCATTATAAGTGGGATTCATCTGTTTATATACAGATCACCTTTTCAGTTAATCCAAAATTTATGATATATAAACAACAAGTTGAAGGGCAGATCACCTGGATTTTGTGATGTTCAAGAGCAGGATGATCAAAGGCTGGTTGCTTATTTATGTCAATGCAATCAATAATATCCCCATCTTCACTCTACAAATTAAAGTATCCAAAAAGATTAAGCATAAAGATCAGCTTCTAGTGCAGAACACCGTGGGTCTATTTAGAAAATCTGAACAGTTAGCGGAGCCTCTCTTAATCACACAACTTCCCTCTGCCTAACTTCCACTTTCTTGGTTAATTAATGTTGCAGCTGCAGCCAGAAAATACCAGGCTGGCCTCTTGGTTACAGAACCCGAAGCGGAGTGTTTCAACTTTCAACTAAAGGTCCAATTCACAAAGTAAGAAGAGCTGCCAGAAATAGACGATGACGATAGTTTTACCTGGATAGTTTTTAAGGAGTGGCTTCGAAGGTGCTTTAATTTTCTTTCAACCTCCAAAACCTTGTGTGGTGAGAAGGAGCCATAAGCCGTAAATGTGAGTACCAAAATTACAACGAAAATTAATTTGGATTCCGTGCCATGAAAGTTCAACAGCTTTGCCATTGGAAAGCTTCTTGCCGGTTCGTTAAACAGATAATGACAAATGGAATGCAAGTATCCTGAGATATTGGAAACATTTTATTTGTTGGTTTTTATATGAGCAGTAGACATTTGCATTATTAAGGTAGTTAGCGTTGTCTGCATGAGTTACCTTCTATATGTCATCCAACTTCTGTTTACCTCGCTCGTTTGACATGGAAATGCTTTATTTATACGAATATATTTCCAGAGATCGAAGAGAAAAGGGGGGAAGATTACCTTAATAAAAATCTTGCTTGATAGTGCGGTCATTTTACAAAATTGAATAAATAAAAAAGAAGAAGTCTGAAGTGAAAATGAATTTCAAAGTTGAGATATTTGTATCAATTTGAGAATATATATCACAACCTAATATTGTAGTTAATCACTTATCAGGGAAACCTTCAAACTTCAGTGATCCAGATTTAGGTCATTTTGAGAGTCATTCATGATGAAACCTGCTTCTTCTGATCGTGAAGTGGCCAATCATGATATCCAGTGCTGGTTCTAAGTTTCTGGGAGGGATACATGTTATCCCTATTAACGTTATATCCGGCAGAGGGGAAAATTAGTAACAAGTTCAAAGCCATTAAGCACACCTTGCTTTGAAATGTGGACGTGCTTCTATGTACTCTCCATAAGGTGAGACATCTCTTCACTTGGGAAACTTTGCCTCTCTGCTCTGCTCTGAATTTAGTTATGGAAAGCCACAAGAAATGTGTTGTCGGTTTTACACATCTTTTGATTCAACCAAACAACCGGGGTGTGGAACTACTCTTTGTCTAAACATATTGTTGCAAGGAGGCTGCAAACGGAAAATAACCGTCAATGTTTGTTAGCAAATAAGTAAAAGACTAAATAGCTCCTATGGTACTTGATTCTTTAAGATATGAATATTCGTTTCTCCCTTCTTCCGATTTTGACTTCAAGCCTCGTTCGTGTGTTAAAAAAAAAAAAAAAAAAAAAAATCTTTGGTGCTTGACAGAATGATGGTGTGGGGGCTCCATCGTATTAGTTAGTTGTTAGTTTTCTGTTAACATTAAAATTTGAGTATTTTCTTTTCAAAGAAATAGGAATAAGCTAACCGATGTAATTTGCACACCTTCTTCGTAGTTTTTTTAATTTAATAAAAATAAAAATAATTGAAAATCAATAATTAAATATTAAATATAAAAAATATAAAAATTGCCCAAAAATTAATGTACACTTAACAGTACTCTTTTTTATTTATTATTATGGTGAAAGATATTCTCACTTTTTTTTAACAGTCTCTTTTGTAAAGGTGTATTTTTTTATATCCACCTTTTGTATTTAAAATTTGAATTTCAAAGTAATCTCTAAAATAATTAAATTTAGGTTAATAAAATAATATATCATCCTTTATTATTCTCAATGTCATTTTGGTTTTGAAAGAATGTAACAGTATCCCTTTCCCCTTTTTCCCTTCTAAAATGAAAAATGATTCCTCATTGTTAATCATAGAAATACATGGTTAGAAAATTCAAAGCTGTTATGTTTTATTTGGTATTCCATGACTTTAATAAAAAAATTTGTACAAATTTATTTAATAACAAAAAATTATATAAATTATATTCGTTAATATATTATAATATTATTATTATTATTGTCATTATTGTTATTATTATTTTATCACTGTTGTTATTGTTTTGCTGTATAACCATTATCTTTGTAATTTTACCACTACATAAATTTAATTATTTTAATATTTATATAAATAATATATTATTTCTTATTTTGTTAATAAATAAATAATATAATACTTTATTATATTATTTTATATTTCATAGGAAGAGAAAACAAACACAGTATATAACTTATATAAGCCAATATTGTTTATATTATTACACCTTATTTTATGCAGCACGGACAATAGAAAAGTCCACTATGGATTTTCTTACTTTAACTAAACACCAATCATGTTTTCACAGTCTTTTTGTGTTAGTAATGTTTCCGAATTTTCCTCAATCATACGAAGAATATAGTTCGAATTTCTTGTAGATACAAGAAGAAATATAAGCACAAACATTTAATTCTTAAAATAAATATATTTTCTAAACTAATTTTTTGTCATTGATTGCATTTGTTAGTCGAAATAATTTCACTATTACATAGTCATATGAAATTTGAGACTTTTTATTTTCTGTGTTAGAAGCTGCATTGGATTTTTGTAATTTAAATAAAAATTATTTTTATTATGATTAAGGGTTTTTTTTTAAATTAAAATTTTTCTAACCATTGAAAAGACACATTCCATCGTGTCAACTTACTATATTTAAAAATTTATTTTCATACATTTTAAATTTCAAAATGAAATATGTAAACAAATAAATTTTACCACACTCATAAAAAAGAAAAGAATAACGTAAAAGAAAACAGCGAGGAAAATTTGAGACATATTTCTAGAGATTTGACTTGTGAGACGTGTAGCCATTGAGAAAAATACAGAAAATTGATTTCACACAGAAAAGAAATGCACGGCATCCGACCTTACATGGCAAAGTGGCAACTCGCAATAAGAGGAGTCGCACACAACAAAGCCGACCGCTGTCTTGTGGAAAATAAATATATAAAAAAAACATTCTGCATTTATCAGATTGCTCAATTCGTTCACCATCACCCTGGTTTCTGTAGAGTCCATGATTTTGCTTACCAAACTAAATAGACTTTTCCTTCTTCTGGTCTCTCTTGCCGTCTCAACCGGCGAGATTTGCTGTTTAACCACCCCTTCTCCAATTAATTTGTGTTGTGCCTGAAAGAAAATCTGCTTTGGTTTTCCCTGTGATTCCTCGTCACCACCAATTTATTTTTCTGAAACAGCTGATTTGGTATGTCAAGCAATGCCCTTGCTTCATCTCAGGAAAAACCCATTCGGGTTTAGATTCTAGAGGAAGGCTCTGTTTTAGTTAATACGGTAATACCCATGTTCTATTGTCTTGGCCTTCCCGACAGTACACGTTCAAAGTTGATTCGGCAGGCTCTAGTAGCCCTATTAGATCTATGATAGTTCTAGTGCTGAGGACGAATACGTTCTCACATAGATGTTTGAGAATCTGAGTACCGTGTGATGAATTGCATACCCACTTCCCTGCTTTTGTTTGTATTACTGAGTACAGAATCGACTTTTATCCGAGATTGAATCTTGGAGTCTGTTTCGAACCGGAAAGTCTGATTTCCGATTCGGCCCCATTGAAGACGAGTTTCCCGGTGGTTGATTGCTACAATAGAAGTGTTTTGACAGGATGCAGTCGAGGGTTGTAGCACTAGAAGAAGGAAAGGAAACTGCGGTTTCGAGCAGAACGAACCAATCCAAAGCCTTGCCCATAAGATTACTGCAGATACTTGTGCTGTTTCTTGCTTTGTGTGTTGCGTTTACGGTGATCAGTATATACTCGATTAGGCATTTTGGAGTTCAGAATTTAGTGACAACAGTAAATTCCAGTTTTAAGCCCTGTTATGAGGAGCCGGGTGGTCTGGAGAAATACATTAGGCCTCCTTCAAATCTGATCCACAATATGACTGATGAAGAACTATTGTGGAGATCCTCCTTTGTGCCTCGAATCAAAAAGTATCCTTTTCGGAGAGTTCCAAAGATTGCATTCATGTTCTTGACCAAGGGGGCATTGCCTCTGGCACCTCTTTGGGAGAGGTTTCTCAAGGGACGTCAAGGCCTCTATTCCATCTATATTCATTCACTGCCGTCATTTCAAGCTAAATACCCACCTTCGTCTGTTTTTCATAACAAACAAATTCCTAGCCAGGTACTGTGAAATAGGTCTCATGTTATTATTTTTTGTTGGATAGTAATATAAACTTTATGTATCAGATACACAATACACTGAGCTTTGTTTCATATTTTCCCCATAGGAAACTCCTTGATCTTATGTTGCTAATGCGTGGTGGGTGATAGTTTCACCTTAGCTTGCATGAATTGCATGAAGGTTTTCTATTTTGTGGCTTTAGGGGTCTAATACGCTTAAGTGACAGTAAAGTGCAGTAAGCTGTCATGACAATGCAATTACAAATATTGTAAATCATACTGAAAGTATAAAGATGCTGTTAGGAATTCTGTGCATATACGGATGATTCAAAGTATATAATAGTTTGAAGATGAGCTGGAACATGTCATCCTGTAATTAGATTACCAAATTTTCTTACCCTTGGATGCAAAATTCAGAGTTGTCCTGAATGATTTTTCTACAAGACTTATGTGCAGCTTTCTTGTGTTATATATATGTTGGGTAATTGCTGCTTAATAGAAGTCTGGAGAGTTTCCAAATTTATGCTGCGTGCATAAATTAAGATTTCATGGATTGTTCAGCTTTAGCACGTACATTTTTTCTGAGATTTAAGGGTTTCTGCTTTTCAAATGCTCTGATTTTTCACGATCTAATACACCTGAAGTCTTGTTAAAGTGTCAAAGATTACACATTTCCTTACAGACTACAGCTACCCGGGGCCAGTGGTTAGTAATAAGAACTAGTCACATGGAACACATTTAAATTAAGGCCTGCAGTAAACATGAAATGTGAATTACTTTAACGGACTGGTAAACTAGTAAGATCCACTTATTGCATGTGAATTAGTGATGGTAAGATTTGCAAACGGATAAGGATAGCACAGACTGTGAAGTCATTGTTTGAGCACTTCTTCTCCCTTTAATGAAGTAAGAGGTGTGGAGGAAAGGTTGTCAATACCCGCAGGATGGTTAAACTCCAAGCAGTTTGAACTATAAAGCAACAGTTTCATGAGTCTTGTACTGTTTGTTGTGTGTGTTTGCTGCAATTCAGAGCAAATAGTTCTCTTTTTTTTTTTTTGGGGGTACCATAGTTACTTAATCACTATCTTATCCTCCTTGCCCTTGACTAATTAATATAAACATTTGAAAATACATTAGGCTTATGCTTGTTTCCAATAAGTATTAGTTTTCATGTGAATGATCTAGGTGAACCTTGGTGCACGAGATTTTCACTATTCTAATAATTGACAATGGATTTTTGGTGTTTGTGGTGCAGGTTTCAGAGTGGGGAAGGATGAGCATGTGTGACGCTGAAAGAAGACTACTTGCCAATGCATTGCTTGATATCTCCAATGAGTGGTTCATTCTGCTGTCTGAATCATGCATTCCTGTCTATAGTTTTAATGTCGTATACCATTATATAATGAAATCCAAGTACAGCTTCGTCGGAGCATTTGATGATCCTGGGCCGTATGGACGAGGACGGTATAACGGGAACATGGCCCCTACTGTGAATATTACAGATTGGCGTAAAGGCTCTCAATGGTTTGAAATAAATCGGAAGCTTGCCATCAACATAGTTGAAGACACTGCATTTTATGCAAAATTTGAACAATATTGTAGACCGGCTTGTTATGTGGACGAGCATTATTTTCCCACGATGCTGACCGTTCAAGCGGCAAATCTGTTGGCGAATAGGAGCATAACTTGGGTGGACTGGTCCAGGGGAGGAGCTCACCCAGCTACCTTTGGAGGACCAGATATTACAGAAGACTTCTTCAAAAGACTTCGTGATGGTCACCGATGCCTTTATAATAATCGAAACTCTTCCCTTTGTTTTCTTTTTGCCAGAAAATTTGCTCCCAGTGCTTTGCAACCTCTGCTACATATAGCTCCCAACGTCTTGGGCTTCTGACTACTATTTTCACTCTGCATTCCAACTATATATATATATATATTCGGTTTCCGTTGGAATAGAACCTCAGTGTGTCACATAATTCGGGGGCTCTGTCCTGTTCCACCGTTGAGTACTTTGGCTCATTCTTGGATGTATAAAAGGGGAGGTGCTTGATCACCTATAACACTTAAATGCTTTTTAGCCAAATTTCTTTTTTAATATTGTATTTAGGTTTAATGTAATGTCATTATATAATAATGTACTTAATCTTGGACTCACGCAGCTGAAACATCAGATCGGAGAAGATTCTGGAACACGCAGTAACTACACAGCCTGTACACGTGTTATCCCACTATTCGTTGTTAGTGAGGACCTCTTAGTCCAACTTCAATTACGCTGTCTAATTCCAATCAGAATCACCATGATTGCACCCATTACCAATCTGCCCGACTTTCCCGCACGCGCCTACAATGGTATGTTCCATCACCTGAAAATTCGCATCATCTTTCTGAGTGGGCACCTCGTGGGAATGACGCCAATATCAAAATGCCGTTTCCAAACACCTATACGGCATCGTTCCAAGTTCGTTGCATCGCTCATTCATATTTCCTGCTTCTTCCACGTCACAGATTCTCCCAACGGAACCAGCTGGCACTCAACCAAACGCCAGTCTGTAAATTCGGGCAGCTACCCAAATTGCCCCTCTAATCTCGCTCTCTCTTTCTCCCTCTATTTAAACACTCCTTTACGTTGTACCCTGGTCTATACGGCGCAATATCTCGGGGGTACTACTTTGTTAAAACTCAAAAACCCTAGTGTCTGAAGAAAGGCCAACTCATAAAGCTTCAGCTGCATCAATGGCTTTCACCAAGATGATGCTCGTTAGCACAATGGCGGTGCTTCTCACCGTCATCTCCGTCATCAACGCTGCTCACGCAGCCGAGGCCCCGGCTCCCAGCCCCGACTCGCCTTCCGCCGTTATCTCACCATCCTTCGTCCCTGTTTGTCTTGCCGCCATCGTAGCTCTCGTCTTTGGATCTGCTCTTCGGATGTGAGGAAGCTTTGATCATTTTGGTACTGATGGTTTATCTAGGAAATTTATCGGCGTCTCTTTGCTAGAGACTTAGCTAGTAGTATAAAATTGTCTCCTGTTTGCTGTGCACAGATTATATATATATATATATATATATACTCGATTGCGTGTCCCGTGAGAAAAGGTTTAGTATATGTTGTTGTATATATCGATTGCGTGATCTCTCTCGATTTTACTTATGATTTAATTTGACGAGTATTATGGTTGTGTTAATTGATTTCTGGTTATTTAAGTTTGTGCTTCTTTTAATTAGTATTTTTTCTTCTCTAATTTTCTGAGTTAGTTGGAGTTTGAAGCGGTTGATTTAACGGAAAGTGGATGAATATTTATGTGTCTCTGGTTAGTTGACGGCAACATTCAAAATGTCTCTGAAAAACGTGACTGCTTCAAAGCCACTTCATTGGAAAACAGGGGCCAAAGAATTCGCCCATGAATCAGACAGGTCTACTTGAATTGGCGATTCTAGCATTTCTTTTTGGTCTCTGGTGAAACGTAATCTAATGATTAGTCAAAGTACTTTCTACTGGGTTTTTTAAAATTGGCGTATAAATCCATGAAAAATATGAACCCTGCCGCATTTGTATCAGCTGGCAAAACAAACATTCGGTATTCAGCGTTTCATCTATTTTATCATAACAAATGGTCTACTCAATTCGTAGCCCATTAATTTATTTATTTATACTTACTACTAAGAACTGATTCGGCAATCGTCGTTTATTTATTTATTTACCGGGTCTCGTGATTTGTTATTACAAAGCAGTTGCAGTTGTTTTGTTAGTTTCGCAAATTTTAGCAGGTTCTAGATTCTCGAACAGAATGGAACGAGTTAGTGGTCGCTTATTATAATGTTTTCCAAGCTCTCTGATTGAAACTTTATCAATCGAGCTTCAATGACTCTTGTTTTTTGACTTTATAATTTAATATAATGCACTTTCCACAAACCATTAGTATATGATTTATTGGCCGTAGCATAGTGATGAGTACTTGAATTGCTGTTGGGACAAAATAGAGACGCACTACTTGGTGAACAATATTGGTGACGGCGACTAACGTGCCGTTATTTAGTCTCCGATTCATTGGAATGGCTCATTTTGTCCGTAATTTCTGCGGTCTCCATCTAATAGGTTGCGTCTCAATCAAGCCAAAACGTTATAGGCTGCTAGGTAGTCCGGCATTTCGGATTAACTTTTCTATTCTGTCATGTTCTTTATTTTTCACTCCTAAAATTTACAATTCATGCGAAAATTATTTACATTCTGCGACTAAAATAAGGAGGCTTATCAAATCTTATTTGTCAAAAATACACGAGAGAGGCAGAACACTCAATCGTCCTTTGAAGAGTTCTACTTATAGCCTTGACTGTACGCCAGCCGTTAATGGTTTGTCTTAACTTGTATCTTTCACGCATAATCTTGTACGACAAATGCACCTATGAACTGTCTTTTAGTTTAGTACCACCCGAAAGCTATCAATCCTTCCGGCATCAAAATTCAGAACGCTCGCGCAGTTGTGTTTCCCTTATGTTATTATAGGCGTTGTCCATGACAGTACATGAACGATTGCTGAATATTAGGCCCCTTTCTCTTGTTATTTCCGAAGACGTTTTCCAAAACGAAAATGTCGAAACTAGTAATCACGAGCGTGGTGAAAGGGAAAGTAATTTATATTTGATTTCCTGGCATTTAGACTGTCCCAACATTTTCTCACGTCCTTTAGCCAACACAGGCACAAGTAACAAGTCCTGCTCCTCCTATTACTGCCTTGTGCTCCTATTCAGACTCGGAGTCCATGTTGCCCATTGCTTTTAGGCCTCTCGGTCTCTGCATTAAATTATCAAATTCCAGGATCATCGAGACTTACAGTGACAACTAAACATTTAGCATTAAATAAAAGAAAAAGAAACCGACGTGAACTTTACCTTTTTGGATATCTTCTTCTCCCTAACCTCATATCGTTCTAGGGTAAGATCACAAAGCCATGCACCTGGACTTACGAGCTGCAACACAGATCAAAATAACCCAAAGCCAAGTTCAGAATACAAAGCCTTCCAAGTATTTGAAGATTTCTATCCACCTTTATACATAATTTTTTTTAAAAAAAAATAAAGCAGATAAATAGGATTGATAAGAATACTATTGAGGATGTGAGAAAATTAACAATAAGGTGTGTCCTCAAAGACAGCTCAACCGGTTCCCCTCTTAATTTGTCGGTTAGTCCATCAGACTTTTTCGTAACAACCATTCCATCATAACCGTCCACAACATATCATTCCAATCACAGATCCAAAGCCAAAAACATGTATGCCCCCACTCTCACTATCCACATTTACATGTACACGTGTCCAGGCCTCATCCCTCGACACCGCATCATTCCCTTCTTTTGTTTTCTAGATAATAAAATAATATTTTGAACGAAGAAAAAGAAAGACATGTCGTGGGTGACGACTCGAATAGTCTAGGCCGGCTGCGACCAAATCAAACAACTGCTCAAATCCACGAGAAGCCCACCCCCTCCCCCTCCTTACCTAATAGTGTTATTGTACAATGAACCATCTTTCTCTAGTCTGTCCTAAATTCCTAATAAAAAAACAAGATTTCTTCAAGCAATCGAATTTCCTCGGCCTCATTGATTCTACGATGAAAAAAACAAGGACACCAGAAAGCCAAAAATAATTATAAAAAAAAAAAAAGAAACTGTAGGTTCCATTTATGACTAGTCCATAAAATTACTTATTTGCAAACTGACACCATGGCCAGGTTTTCCACTGCCCATCCCCTCAACCTAAATTTTTATATTAGTACTGCCAACAAGAAGTTCCATGCCCAAAAGCATCGATGAGTTATTATTCTCATAATCATTAGTTTCAGAAACATTCAGCGTCAGCGAACCATACGTCTTCAATACGGGGATAGCTGCCTGCGACCAACTGCTGGTCACCCAACCCACAACTTTCTCACTCATACTCCTAACAAAACTTTAGCTCACTATTCGGTGTGAACCACGCTTTCACTCACACGTGTAACTCGGTCCACATCTTGCTATTGTTTGGTAATCCTCTAGGGATGGCTTTTCCAAGCAAAGTACCACGTTATATTGCGCCGAATACAAATCAAATTATATCATTCATCCTAATAAATAAATGTTGTCTGCTCAAGTTCCTAAAACAAATTAAAGCTTATCTTCCAAATTCTAAATGGATAACCCCGTGATACTCCTAACAACTTGTTTTGTATATGTTGATTGCTTCCCCACTTCACCAAACAAAGCTTTATGAGGAAATATAATAACTTGAACTGATCACGCTGAAAAAGTGAAAGTGGAAGGGGGAAAAGTGCAGCTTACATTGAGTGTGCGTTGTATGAATTTGGCTCTCTTCTTGGGTCTCTGAGGCAGCTTGGAGCCCTTGATGGCCAGAAAATCTTCTTCCTTCTCCTTGTTGGTGAGAGCAATCACGAACTTCGGAGGCCACACCGGGGGAGCCGCATCCCCGCTGCCGGACGGTGACCCACCCTTCTTGCTATCGTGCGCAGTCTCGGATGACGCCCCGGATTTAGTATTGTCATTATGGTGGTGGTTGTTGCTGTGATGGGTCCCTCTTTTATCGTGCGCACCCCTGTCCGGTGAGGCAATTCCCCTGACACCCCCGTTGCTTTGCCCTCTCATAGCACTTGAAGTCTCCGAGTTCCTAAATTAAAAATCCACATATACTGTCATTTATCTTCACCCCCCCAACAGCAAGATGTCAAATACTAGAAAAATTCTTTCTAGGGTAACAAAATCAACATACAAAAGATAAATAAATGAAATGAAGTGGGGGAGTCGTGAGTTTACGAAATTGACCTTGGGATGATGTAGATCGCAGAATTAGGAGAAAACAATGGGGAACCAGGACGGGGTATTGCGTGCGTAGAATATAGGAGGATGGTTTTTGGCTTCTTGGGGGGACTTTCGATTGTCGTTTAAAGAAAAAAGAGTGGGTTTGGGGGGGGGGGGGGATCTAATAAAAAAAATAAAGGGTTAAGATTAGATTTTTGATAGAATGAGAGAGACGTGATTCCCAATAACGGGACACACAGCTGATTTTCCATGAGGTTTTTGGCCGTTGGATGTAGACAGTAGAGGGCCTTTTTGGGCAAGTGAAAGTTACGTGTTGAGAGATGGTGGGGGTGGGATGGACATTAGATCTGCGACCTGCTCCCCTCATCCGACGGCCATCAAAGGCCTTTCTGATGCAGTGAACACGTGGGAGCAGACTGTCCATTCCCTGTGTCCCTAGCATTTGAATAGATACAGAACACGCACTTGGCTGTGATCTAGTATGACGATGCCAGAGAATTAAATCCGTCCTACTTATCTTTGGACCGTCATGATACAAGCACTGAAACCTACTCCCTGCCCATACGGATTTCCTTATGCAGCTGCATCGCTATCATCTATTCATATTCTTACAAATATCATCTAATCCATATCAATCCGTAACTTAAAAGTGACCAAAGCACAGAATTTTATTTGACGATAATGATAATAGATGTTATCACCCTGCAACCTACATTTAAATGCAATATAATAAGGTATAAAATTCATGCTCAAAATACCTACAAAATTTGATAACAGCAAAGTCAATGGTGAAATTCAGCTAACTCTACACAATAATAATAATAAATGACCAAAAACACAAGAAGATTGAAGAGGCACAATTATTCAACAAGATTTAAGATGAATTTGCTCACAAATATATAAAACGCCATTGTGTCATGATTATCAACGAACTATCGGGCCTAAACTCCAGAATTGCCGTTGGACCTTCACCTAATTTATATTATGATTGTTGATTTTTTTCTGATTGCTTGGCTAAAAAGCAAATGCACCCATAACTATAGGACAATAGATAGTGTCCTATTTGGTGAGCCATTCTCACTCTTTCATTTGGATGACACGTCCGCCACGACATTGCCAATTGGAAAGTGGACAAAATACTAGTCTCCTAATAGTCAGATAATAATATTCACCCAGATAGCATATACCTTCCATGGCAATAACCCGAAAAAAAGAAAAAAAAAAAAAAGGAGAACTTAATCGCCTTCTCCTAGATTGACAGTGCATTTGGGGGATGAAAAATCTTATTATATATTGCCTTCCTCAGAAAAGCGCTGTCAAAGATGAGCACTTACAATTCCACAGATCCGTCCCACTATAAAGCACGGGTATTTCTTAACATAATGGGATAAATAACATAATTCCATTCTATAATCTCTTTCTCCAAATTTATTTTATCACCGAAGAAAGCTGCACTTCAATAATCCATACAAACGGTAAGAAGACTTGGGGTATTAAGAAGCTATACATTGGGCACGGATAAAATCGGAGAGGAGTTTGCGATTGAATATTCATAGGAAACAAACATCGTTCGCAGGTCTAGTCAACCGTAGCCCTCCAAATCATACTTCCAAAATATGGCCCACGTGCCACCAAAAATAAACCATTTTCTTTTATTATTATATTCGATATTCGAAAAAAGAAAGATCTCAGTTTTTTAAGTCATGCAATCCCAGCCGTTAACTGACCACCATCTCAAAAGCCTCTATTATTAATAATTAGATAATAAAGCAAGAAAAAGGGGAACAGTAATACCTGAGAATTCGTTGAAGTTGCTGAGGCGAAGATGGACGTTGACGAAGATTTCGATACCCGTTACTATGATTGTGATTAGTATTAGTATGAATGATAGTAGTGGTGGGCTGATTCGAAGAATCCTTGTCGGTTCTAACCACCTGCCGATCCACCCGAACTGTGGTTCTCTGAACCGGTGTGGAAGAGTCGTCCTTGACCTGCACCTTCATACACCTTAGGCGCTTCCGGTTCCCCCACTGCAACCCGAAATCAGACGGGGTCGTTTGTCTAATGGTGTCAGAGCTCGCCTTTAATAGCAATGACCCATCCGCTCCCCTTTTGTCTCTCACGCTAAAGATATTGCTCTTGTTATTCATATTGCTCCTGCCGGAGGACTCTTTATCCATCCCTCCCTTGCCGCACCTGTCGTTAATTTATTTAAAAATAATAATAATAATAATAAATAAATAAAAAAAGGTAAAGTTACCAGGGTTAATATTGGAACAACGGAAAACTATGGGTGCAATTATAAAGAACAAAGCCCAAAGGCGACTTTATTTTGGATTCCGCCTTCGTATTCTATGTACAACACCAACACAGACCCTAGGGGCCGGTACTGGAATACACTGCGAGTATAAAATAAGGTGTGCATCGGGAGGTCTACGGTTTCTCAAAAAAGAAAACCGTGGGAATCATGTGCTCCCCAAGTTTCTTCTATATCACGACAAAATGGGTGATGGAAATTATGAGACGCAGAACGGTAGATTATGAAAAATCTTTTGACAAACCATGAGAATATTACATTCAATTTCCAATCGCAAATCAAGAGCTCTAAGATTTTCTTCTTTGTTGGCCGTATTTTGACAGGCCACAACATGTCCAAAGCATAACAACATTGTAACGGGAATTCAATTCAACACTGCTGCTTCCCCGATGCTTATTGGCTCATCCTCTGAGCAGCCATATACCACCTTTGGCTCTCAATTGCGCGCGCCACCAGTCATTTCAATCGATGGTTTTCAAGGCTTCCAAAAACAGAAAGAATTCAGAACTCTCTTCTATTTATTTTTTTTCTTCTGAAACTGAAACCAAATCAAAGAGTCATTGGATACTGAGTAATGAAAAGAAAAAAAAAGGACAAAAATTTGGAGAGCCATAAGTTGCCAAAGCTCAATCAACGATTTTTACGATGCAGAGGAAATAAAAGCTGATTTTTTTTTTCTGCAAAAGGAAAGAAGGATGGAAATATTACACACATCAAACAGGAAAGGTGAATCCTTTAAAAGATAATCTTATGGCATCTTCAAGAAACAGAAGCCCCCTATTGTTTTTTGTAGGGGGAAGGGAGAGGGTGGAGGACCTGAATCCATGATATTGTTCGCCATAAAAGAAGCATCCAGATTATTAGCAAGGAATAGAGAAGCAGTGACTAAAATGGGACAAAACCATGGAAAACAATGCATTTGCCTAAAAGCTCAACTCTATTAGCAATCAATTCCTTGTGGAACAACTGTAAGGAAAAGAAAAGGCACCGATTTTCGATATCCTGCAGGATATGAAGAAGTAGAGAGAAAAGCATCACAGCTATCAACCATAGAAGCAGAAATGAACATTAAAAATCGAATCAACTGTAGCACCGAAGAATAACAAATCCGCAGGCAGATTGCGATGAAAATCAATTTCTCAGTTCTGACTTTAATATTAAAATAAAAATTTATTACTTCCTCACCTAAATCAATTGGATTCCGCTAAAAATCCTCGCCTAAGGTTATACGAAAAGTTCTTCGCTGCTGAAGCTTTCAAATATGCAAATCTATTCATTAAATTCAACAAATGACGACATTTCAGAGCTCAAATCTTCGACTTGGGGTAGACTCTAAATTGAGCCAGCGACGATCGTCTCCGTAATCGGCATACAGTTCCAGAGTTCGAGAAACCGCTTAGATTTCAAGAGAAATGTGTTTACAGCTGACAAAAAAAATGGGGAAATAAATCAACTCAGACATGAAATAGCAAGAAGAAGAGAGATTAAAACTTGGAAGGAATCTTTGGTACTTACAATCTCAATCTTCACAACTGTAATATTATCAAGCACCTCTAAAATCACAATGAACCAAAAAAATGTCCAGACTCCAAAAACGATATCGAAAAGCAAAACAGAATCCACTTGATAAATTAAATTGAATTTGTGGAAAATCCTGGAGAATGCTCTTCACATGCACCTGTAACAAAAATAAAACAAAAACAAATCGGAATTAACAATTTGAGATTCGACACGAAATCTCTCCATGGTCAGAAAGAAATAGATATAGAAATTAAGCCCGCGTCTGAAGATAGAAACCGCTTTCTACAATTACATACATAAATATATCTTCAACATTCACTGCTCAGTTATCAAAATTCGTCTCCCAAAATCCCCTGTTAGGATTTACAGAAAATGGTGGAAAGTATAAGGAAATACTACTAGTCGAAGATAATAGGAGGAGGGAACAAGGCCAGAGCGCCTTCTTCTGATAAAAACCAAATGCTCTGTTTTCATTGGAGACCCTGTTTTTATACATCTTCTGCCACTCTGCTTCACACCAAGCGTGCGCTCCGAAAGTTGCTGACCGTAAATCAAAAATCGGACGGCTGTTGTCTACCCTTCCTTAAACTAAACAATATGATCTACTGTAATCCCGTTACGTCGTTTATGGGTGCCCTTGCGCCGTTAAAAACCTAACGGAATCTTGAGAGTCGTCAGATGCCAATTATTAATTACTTCAAATAGAGTTGTTTATGTAGTTAGTTCATTATGGAGCCTACGGGTAGAGTTTAAGTTAACTAGGATTAGTTAACCAGGTTTCGGTTAGTTTTATTATTTGTCGGCCGAAAACAAGGGCCATCATTTAAAAATTAAGATAGTTCTTCCTGGGATGTCCGAAACTTGAATGCTCCCGTTAGTAAGTACGTTCGAATTGACCAAATCGTTAAATCGTGGCCGTCTGTGAAGGATGATGTGGGCACCTATTTTGCTGACAATTACGAAAAGCTTTATCGACTCCTTATAACTTGGGAGGGGCTCAAAAATTCGTCAATCACTACTAATCCAGAAAATGAGATTATATGCTAAATAAATGCCAATCTGTTAAAACTTTGAAAGTTTTTAAATAAAAGGGAAGGAACTCGATAACAAATAAATTATTATAAATTTTGGCCTATCGGAAGAGGCATGTGATGTGTAATCTGGTATCCCATCTGTCGATTAGCCACTTTGTTTGTATCAGGTTGGGTGGATCCCAGAGAATGATTTGGTAATTGCTAGCTTAAGAGATCATCCCTTGTTTCGAAAAGGGAAGCTCAGGTGGCTTCATGGGAACTCAATTGGACGTCCAATTGGCATATGATAGGCTTGAATAGAAATCTCTGGATCTGGAGTTGGTGTTACAAAGATTTGGCTTTGCAGCAAAATTTGTTACTGGGATCATTTAATGCTTCTCAATTCTGTCTTTCTATGTTTCAGGTAATGATAGTTTGTTCGGTAGATTCATTCCCACACGATTCTTACTTGTTCCGAAGGGGGGGGGGGATTCACGAGGTTAAAATTTCAAGAGGGAAGCCTTCAGTGTCTTGCCTCTTATTTCTTAGAATAAATATTAACAAAGCCACTGCGCTATGAGATTGTATCTAAAGATTTAAGGAATGGTTATAGCAGGCTAACATGGCCGAATCGGCTATCTTCTCAAATAATACATCTGGACATGTGAAGGAGAGAATCATGAATGCATTTCTGCAATCTTGCTCCTCATTTTCACTAGCAGCAGAACTGAACAGAGCCCCATTAATCAATGCCTTGAATTTCTTAGATGAAATCTACTCTAGAGTTGTGATGGAATGTACAAGAAGGAAATTATCATAACTTATGTCACATTGCATGGAGCTTAGTTTGCCAACAAAGGGAACTACGTGGTTTGAAATTCACTTTTTTTGGAGCTTTGCACCTCAAGCAAATCCTACAATAAGGTTTGGGAGGAACATTCCTTATTTAATAGCCATCATATTGAGGATCGTATGGGAGACTCGCAGGAAAGTTTTTACACAGTATGTATATGTAACCATCTCCATCACTACCATGGCTCTTCCAAGGCGGTCTCTCTCAGGGCCTAATTTATTCAATTTGAAAGTGGATGCTTATGATATTGACGGTCAAATGGTTAGCACTCACCCTGAGCCAAATCATGGCTTCAACATCTGTTTGTGATGTGAAAGGACGCAATCCCAACATCTACGGAGGACGATAAAGTTATAGATTTGTTACGATGTTATCGTCTTGAGGGAAAGCTCGTGATTGATTCTCTGGGAGGGAGGATGCCCTGTGCTAGTTACCACGGGACAAGTACACATGACTAACCATAAATTATGTATTGGCCCAGGGAAGTTCGGATAGGAATTAAAGCCCTATCCCTGCTTCTGAAACTAATGCCAGAATCCCCTACTATTATTAAATGACTTTTCTTACATTGATACAAGCCCATAACTATTTTACAAACGTAATCAATGTTCACAATTACACTATAAGAAGTCCTCCGAAGTTAGAGTTGTATTTTCAAAGATGGGATGAGCAATCATGACCAGAATACAGCACATATGTACAATCAGGCAAATAAAATTCACACACACACACACACACACACACACATATATATATATATATATATTGCATTCTATGATTATGCACTGAAACCGTTGCGCAGAGAACTCCATGGACCAGCGGGGACAGTGACGCATGCTTGTGCTGAGGCCTCTGCCATTTGCTCTTTCTGAATTCCTGCATTGCAGATATTCGCAAAGGACCTCATGTGTTTCATCCCATACTGAGACAGGGATCCACAATATGTCTCAAAAGTCCTCACCTGCATTCGACACAAATTAAGAAACAACATTCTCTCAGAGATCAAAGTGATCAAATAAGATGCCTTGGTGTAATCATCAAACAAATGCTAACTCCACTACAATAGTGTTTATTGGAAGATAAAAATGTCGGAGTCTCCATAAGGTCTCGTACTGTAATTATGTGAACTATATAGATTTAGAACTAAACATTGCCCCAAAAAAAAAAAGAACTAAACAAAAAAGAAAATGATTCTTAAAGCATCAGAGAAGAAGCTGAAATGTGGGAATGAGTACCAGTGTTTTCAGACAGTCCCAGTCGTCTACAAGTGGTTGCCCAGCAGGCCGAACAGTGTTGAGCACTATTGGACCCTTTTCGATGCCAAATAAGAGCTTTCCAATAAGTTTAACGCTGTTGTCTATATGCATTCTGTGAGACATTGCTTCCAGAAATTGTTTCTGAGCTTCAAGTTTCCTTGGAGAACCCTCAGGAGCTTTGCGAAACTGGCCAACAACAGTGAAGATGAAATCAGAAATATAAAATACTAGAAATCTTAAAACTTAACTTCCAGAATAAAAGAAGCGTCAGCAAATAACAACCCTCATTTTCTTCTAGTCTTAACATTACATTAGGGCTGAGAAATAAAAAAAACTGCTGGTTGCTAAATATCTAGCCAGTTAAAGTTCTTCTGGATCCAATAGTTTGAATATCTGGTATTCAATCCATCAATTAGGCCTTGAAAATGGTTCCAGAGCCTCCCCTCAAAACATTTTTATGTAACTGTAAATAATAGGTGTCCGTGTTTATTATCACATGTCCTCAGCATTTCAGTTCTTTTTAATTAAGAAATATGTCCCTTTTGATTTATTAAATAAAGAATTAAACGATGTTGCACTCATGTAATACCTTATCCCAGAAATGGATGAGATCAGCATCACGCTGGTTGACTGCTTTTGAAGATAACTTCGTGGAGTTCTCGTCCACAAAAGTAAAATTATCATTAGCAGGATTTGTACCCAAATATAGGTAGAGATTATCCTTGCTAAGCCCTGTATCACCATATTGCATAACGTGAGAGCCATAGACCATCCCACTAATAGTCCTTCTTTTAACCTGTAAGCACAGGAGTAAACAAGATATCTGTCACACAATTCAAACACATTTTCTACTATGTGTAACCCATAAAATTAGTCCAGAAATTTGACTAAATAAAACAATTTCTCCCATGTATTAAAGCAACCAACATAATACCACTGAAAATTTTCTGCATTTTATATCTGTTGGTTGGGTAAACAATTAATGTAGCAACAAAATCTTACCACTTCATATTGTTGTTGCAAAGTTTCTGTTCGCAAGTTGTGTATGTCACTGCTCAGGAGTTAAGAAAATTAAAATTAGCAGCTCACAAAAGAACTAAGAAAATTACTTAGAATATATTAAAAAAATTCACTTAATGACAACACTAAACAAGGGTGTAAGTACAAGAAATGAACAAGATAATTTATCAAAGAAAGTGTTCTAAAAAGTACAGATGATTGGTATGTACAACCCTCAAAGGATTCCCAATTATGCATTTATAATCATGACTATTTTAGGTACCGGATAACAACAGGTAGCATATGTTATCATATTCTATGGCAAAACTTTCAAGAGTAGAAATTCTGATCATACCTATCTTCCATCCATGAAACACTGTACAGGTCACCCAAGCAAGTTTCATATTCTGGGGGAGGGCTAGGAGACTCTCCAGGGCAGTAAGTTCCCCAACTGAGCTCTTCTGCATTTGAAGCTGTTGTTGCATAGATATTAAGACCTTCAGGAAGAAGACCTTCAAAGATACTCCCAGATTCACATGCCTCGAGATAAAATACCTGCATCACCATTATATAAATGCAACGCATTAGCAAGAGGCTTAAACAAAAATTAATGTAAACTGTAAGCAAATAACGGATACTAGAAAGTTAGTAACTTACTAGGCTTTTATACGTTCCAGAAGCATGCTTCTTCTTCAGGACTTCAATCAGATCATTTGCATATAAGTAAGGAAAAGTAGGCATCCCTGAAATCCACCCCCAAGAAGAAGAAATAGAAGAGGCAGATATTATAAATTCATCATGTAAAAATAACTTGGACAGAATTTGGAGACCAGATATTCCCTTTTTCTCTCATGCTCTCACTTTCTCTTTTTGTTTTCATTTATTCTGATAACTATTATCTGCCTTTATGTTACACCTCATGGTACAGAAATAGAATTGAAAAAGAACAACAGAAATCACACCTCCATTTTAATCAACTGTTTCCTTGCATAAAATTAAAGTCTTCAGCAAAAGGCTGACATTAATATATATTGATAAACTAGAATTTCAAATTTGCCTAGCATGCAATTTATTTTAGTACATGTTATTATTACAAAAACTTGCGAGACATCATGCGTAATTCTTTGCTGAATAGATGTTTAGGTAATACATTATCTAACATCTCGTACCATGATATCAATCAATTTATTTCCACAAAAAAATTATATTGTCCAGCTGTGCTGCGTATTTAATACCAAGTTCCTCATTTCCCCCCTCTATTATTAGGGAATTACAGCAGCACAAATTAATTATCCAAATTAAGCACTCAAGACTATTTCGGAGATCCAAAACCTTATCCAACAAATTGGATTGAAGTTTTTGAAATAGTACATTCTAAAAACTACCATGGAGACCCATCCTATGCCATTTCACATTTTCAGTTGATTGTACTTATTTTAACAGGTAAATTACTAAAGAAAATTTTGCTTGGAAAGTACCCAGAGAACAGCAGAACACAAGTTCCAGTTGGGGGCAATCGTAGGTGATGCTATGCTATTCATTCTACACAGACATTATCAAGCAACAAAACGATCAACAATGGGAAACACACTATTCGTCAAAAAGAATCTCAAATACTAGGCCCATACCATGCCAAAATGCACATAAACAATGTATAGAGTTGATATTTTCATTTGAAAGTTTCTGTGAAAAGATTCAGAGCAACTGACCAAGCATCCCTGGGCCTCCGTGATCAGTGTAGTATATAAATATACTATCATTGGGACCACTATCCACAACCTTCCCACTGCCACCCGTAAGAGCCGTCTTATTTCCGAGTATAGCAGCAAAAAAGTTGTTAACAGTAACATCTTTACCAGTGTAGTCCTGCCATAACAAACTCCATGTTAGGATGTTATAAAAATTTGAAATGGCAATAGAATACCAAAATGAAAGATAACAGACCTTAGGGACCCCGTTATAAACATCCTCCCCATCTGGCTTGTTAATGATAATTCCAGGCCTTGGGTTCTCTTCATGGAAAGCAATGTCATCATACATAAAAACAATGATATTCTCTTCTTTCAGACCACCTTTCCTCAGCAGTTGATACGCATGACAAACATCAGCCTGATGAAATAATAAGGTTGAGATTTCGAAAATGAAAAACCTTGGTAAACTCTAGAGGATAACTTGGGTATTTGGAGAATTATTAAAATAATAAAAATTAACAAGTTCAAGGAAAATTTTCAGGGGTACGATGAGCTTAAAATAAGTTCTAGCCAAGCTGGATTACCTAAATACATCAACATAAGAGCATACTAATCACACTAATACATCGGTGGATACAAGATCATGTATTAATTCTACCATATTTGTCAGGCGTTTTGACGATAGTAAATAATGATATAATATTTGGTAAAGGTAAGTTTGTTATCTGCACAACACAGATCAGATATAAGTCAACCTATCTTTTCTTTTACATTTTCGTATACAGACTAAGCCGAGACGAAACCAGGACTAATCGATTGAAAAAACTGAATATTTAAGAAGAGGAACAACTTTACAATAGAAATACAAGTGAATTCGAAACACAAACATAATAATTTCGTCTCCCATTTTGAGTTTCCAGCAAGGGACAAGTTTGAAATCATGTGGGAAGGAGAGGTATGACCTGGTGCCTGTAATTCCAGTAACCGTTGGAACCAGCAATTAATACCGCCCACCTCGTGCCCTCGGTGTCAACATTTACGTGGTTCTCAGCCCTCGAAACTTGGGAGGGCAAGCGGAGAACACCTTGGGTGAGGTCTCGGCCACCGGAAACAACACCAGAAAGGGTTACGATGAGTAAGACAAGGATGGCGATGGGAATGCGGTCCATAGCAGAGAGCTGGGGAGAGCGCAAACAGAAGATTGCACGCAGTACGCAGTGTGTTCGTGGGCAAAATCAATGTTTCAACGGAGTTTCTTTCGTAGAATTTTTGGCTTTATGTGGGGTCCATTGGCGCACTTTTTTATTTTACGATGAAGTTGAAGTGTACGCTATGTATGCTTTGTACGTCATCAGAGTGAAGCTTCCTATTTGTTTCATTGAAATGCGTGCAATCTTTCAGAACCAGGACACGGAATGATGGGAGCATCTGGTCCCACCTCATCAGTGGCCCCACATATAGATTTTGTTGATTCATGTATTATTTAATTGAGTAGTTTTTTCTAAGAATTTAACTGATCACTTTTTTTTACATAATTTGTGTACCTCTTCTAACTTAATATTCCATCAATAAAAATAATCTGCATAATCTATTACTTTATATTAAATTTAGTCAAGAATTCCAAACAATAAATATTTATATATAAAGAGAAGTATCAAATTGATATTGTGAGAATATCATATTTTTATTTAATCATATTGGCTGGCTTAAAAAAAAAACATCGCAAATTTCGGCCATGAAATTGAAGCCAATTGTGAGAAAATCCATGCGGAAGACGGCGATGAATTGGAGGTGCAGTTTCCCCATATTTACAGTACAGAGGACACAAAACTTGCATGGAAAGTCGGGGCCCCAGTTGGGATTGGGGGCTC
The DNA here is from genome assembly GCA_037074535.1 of Gleditsia sinensis. Classification (NCBI taxonomy): domain Eukaryota; kingdom Viridiplantae; phylum Streptophyta; class Magnoliopsida; order Fabales; family Fabaceae; genus Gleditsia; species Gleditsia sinensis. The sequence goes on from CM073472.1 coordinate 3,142,112, forward strand.
CTGGCTTGCTCCATGTGTCCAAAAATTTCGCGGCTATTCCGGTGGCGAGCTCCAATGGTTCAGATCAATATATCCATCCAACCACCCACGTGAAAACGGTCATGGTTTACTTCCACAACTCAAGTGTCACTGACGAATCATGAGGAACTCAAGTTCCACCACTTTTCATAGGCTTCTAACTTTATTAATTTTTATGAACTGCTAAATATATTCTTTTTATGATACAATTGTCATATCCTTAAATATCATGAGATCGAAAATACCAAGAAAGTTAAGATCACAATATACTAAATACCTTCTTAATACCGAAAAAGCATATTCCAGACGACAGATAAGTAGTACCCTATAAGAGAAAACAGCACATTCAAAATATTCATCGGTCCAGGTGATTCAACGTCAAATTCAAAATATGCAAGTTCGGCATCCCAAAAAGAGCGAATAAGGTAAATTCCTAATGAACCGTACGAAATAGAAATACTAAAAAGTAAGATCTTAAGACAAATGTTGCCATCTAACTGCAAACTTCATAGATGCTACTATTACAATAGAAACCACTATAAAACCAAATGCGGAAATTTAAAAACAACTACAATATCAACTCTTAAGGCGACGCTTTAGCAACACCACCCTGCTGAACAGCCTGTGTAGGTGCTCCATCATAGTTTCCGCGCGTACTCCCAGCAGCATTATTACCATCACTAGAATATACCGGAGGCTGAGCATAACCAGCACCATAAGAATTGCTGCCATATGATGGTGGAGCCTGACCATAACCAGGCAGGCCACCTGGGGTCGCACTATAGAGTGGGGGGCCATACCCAGCCTGAGCTGCTGCACCTAAACCGGAAGGTGATCTTTGAGGACCAGATTCGGGTTGAGCATAGCCAGAAGGTGGAGGGTGGGAGGGATACCCAGGTTGCAAAGGGCCAGACTGACCATAGCCTCCAGCTGTGCTAGGTGACTGGGTAGATTGTCCATAAACAGGAGTACCACTGGGCTTTTGAGATTGAGGGGGTCCATAGCCAGATTGCAATGGTGGTTGGTTGCCATAAGTTGCCTGGGAAGTTGGGGGCATCCCATAACCTGGCTGAGCAGTTCCTTGAGGTGGATAGCTCGCAGGGCTGGGGCTTGGTTGCTGGTTGGTACCATAACCTTGCTGGGTCATTGAAGAAGGTTGAATAGGTGGATTAGCCTGGGCTGAATCACCCTGAGATCCATAGTTAGGAGGATGGCCCTCTTGTGCAGGGTTGCTCCCACTACCATAGCCAGGGGCAGAGCTATAGCCTTGCTGCTGATCATACGTTGATGGCTGACTGTATCCGGAGTGTGGGGGCACAGGATAACCACCATAGCCATCCTGAGCATAACCCTGTCCAGGTTGATTATAACCAGAGGAAGGTGGCTGACTGTAATTGTAAGCAGTCCCCTCAGTCTGAGGTGCAGGAACCCCAGGAGTCTGCTGTTGCTGTGATAGTGGCTGTTGACTGTAGTAATCATAACCACCACCATGAGTTGCCTGCTGTGAAGGTGGTACAGTGGACTGATCCCAGTTGGTGGAATATCCACCAGAAGACTGAGGAGGATAGCCTGGATATTGTTGCTGAGACATGTTATACTGGGGCGTTGGACCAGGGTATGCTCCAGGTTGCACATAGCCGTAACCAGGTTGTTGCATAGGAGCACCAGGAGGAACCCAGCCAGAGGGTGGTCGGGCTTGGTAACCTTGCTGAGGATAACCACCAGACATTGATGGATTTCTTAGACGATTCTACAGGAAAAAAATTGTAACCAAAAATAAAAACAGAGAACTCACACAAAATTCCATGACATACAGGTGTACCAAGTAAATAATGCACATACCGATGGACAAATAACTAACACTAAAAAACAACATATAAAAGCACAAGATAAAAGCACAGGTGTCTTTGATTAATAGATTCCATACAGCATTAGAAGGGGGTATAAAGGTCTACATACCGTACAGGTTCTTGATATAACTGAGTTACTCCAGCAGAAGCACACCCTCTCCCTATTCGAAATGAATGGGTACAAAGGAAAAGCACAAAACACAGAAGCAGACAAGCATACAATCTATATCGCCTCAAAAATGCAATCCACCATATAGTATCTCAAAACATGGAGTGTTTGATTCCATTGATGCAATTATTAATAATTCATATTAAATCAAAAATATTAGCATTGGGACCAGCATGTTTTTAACCAAAACACTGATATAATATACACAGTTAAAGAGAAGCAGGAGCAACTATGAATCCAAAATAAAGGACCATACAGACAACTTTTGTTTGCTCCAAGTATACAGAAAATTGTCCTATCAATCTCCTCACGAGCCCAATCTAAGGGGTCAAATTCAATGGAACTCACTTAAAGTATTATTGCAATCATCAGAAAAATAAGTATAACCAATGCATACAACCCATAATAGTTAGGAGAAGGCACATACTATAGCAACGCAGTGCAGAAAGATGCCAGAGGAAGTATAGAATCCATTAGACATAATGAAACAAATTGTAGAAACAATACCGACTTAAAAAAAAATCCTAAACAACATATCATAAATGTTAGTTGAAACAACAAGAAGTGTGAGACAAGGACAGAAATAACGGGATAAAGAAAAATGTTAACTAAGAGGTCCACAATGACAAGTTCAAGGTTACTATGTCAAATGTAGTCCAGAAAAAGACATAAAGGACAAAAAGTGTTTTCAAGTACGTAATAGTTCTTTTGAGTAATGATTTGAGAAAAGGACCAAATGACAAATTCTAAAAGGATTTCAATATAAGAAACATCCAATCCAATGACACTGTATAATATTAAATGAAAACTGCTCCCCTGGATAATAGATATCAAATTTGAGATTTAGAACCATACCAGGGCATGTTGAGGGAACACCAACAAAGGATTCCATGTTAGTGTCACTAATGGTCCAAAACACACTAACCCTACAACAGTCCCAATAACATCATCAGTCACAGGATAGACATTAATAAGAATATTGGATGGTTGAACAGGCTAAAATCCCAATAACTATCCACTTGGACCGACATACAATGGCATAATTAAGGAAGCCTTCACAACCCACCTAAACCACAAACAAGATGAAAGAGCCACCTCTGAAGAACAAGGCCAGGAGCAAAACTGAACCACAGTTTAAAATCAATCCTTGCAATAGCTTAGTACCTTAATTGATCCATCTAAATCTTAAATAAAAATGTTCCAGCATTGTCCTATGAATATTTGAAGACAGAAACTGAGTACAAACGTGTATATTTTTCAATAGAAAACTACAGATTATATATATGTCATAGAGACAGAAAGTCAAGACTGAAAAAACTCCACTAGTTCAAGACCAGTGTCAGATCTCAGAATACACCAAAATACCATCAGTTCATGCTACTATCATATCCAAGTCCTAAATGAACAAGATAGACCAGAGATTTTAACAGAAAGGAGACATATCCCACACTGGTAACTACTGCAGTGACTCAGATTCTTACTCAGATTTCCACTGGACAAGCTAATGCAACCCCACCGTGGCGAGTAGCAGTAAAAGCAACCTACTGGACACTCAGTCCAGTGTATCTTCTACTTCAGTATATATAATAGAACAGTACCCAGTAACAATAAAGAAACCACAAAACTAATATACCCAATACATCAGCAAAGTAAGAATTAAGCAACAGTCATGGACAATAGCAACAAAACCCATGCTTAAGCAACAGATTGCAAAAACCCAGGACAAGGAGAAGCATAGAACAATAGCCACCATAATGAGGACCGATTATGAGACACTCAAGTACAAAAAGTAACAAAACTTCAGGTCTAGTTTTAAGAGTGGAAAATAATAAGGATGCATCCGACAATCAAAATGGCACAGTATCTAACAATCAAAATGGCACAGTATCTAACAACCAAAATTCAAAGACATTCATCCAGAAATGGACAAATCTCGTTTTAATCAAATTAAACAACCCTAACCTAACAAATAGGAAATCCTGAAATGCACTTCAAAATACATCTTTTTAAACAAAACCAGACTTGGCACATAGCAAGCAACAAGCTAGCCATGGCAAAATCTAACATATGGAGATGTGTATTGAACATACCTCACTGGTAACTTGACCAATTAACTGTTTTGCAGACTCAATTTGTTCACTAGTCCCATCAATTTGTAATGTTCTTTCTGATGATGTGTCACCTGGGGGTAGATGCAAAGGTATCACCTGGAAAAAATATAAGGTCAAAGCTACCTTAGAGAACCACATATAACTGGTGCTGACTAGGAATTAGCATCTGTTAACACTTAACAAAGCGTACACAAAGCAACAAAATACTGATTCTCAATGCACTAAAAAGGACAAACCTGAATTCGTGCTCCAGACTGAGTTTGCATATTCTTTATTGTCTCTCCTCCTTTACCAATTACAAGGCCAACCTGCATAAGCAATGGACAGACCATCCCAACGCAAATGGATTAAGAAAAATAAATCCAATACAAGGGGAACCATACTCCAAACATTGTTTTTTCATCCAACAGGCAGATTTCATTACACATACACCCTTTGCATACCTTATTATTTGGGATTTTCATCACAAATTGCCCAGACCCAGTTTGTCCAGTCAGTCCTCGACCAGCAATGCCAGAACCTCCAGCTTCAGCCTGATACAAACATAGCTCATGTTAGTGAAATGTTCCTGACCCAGCACCTAAGCATGATTTGCACAGTTTTACTGGGAAATACTTTATATTATTATTACAAAACAGCTAAAAAAACATAGACCAGCATCTGATATTCACATATGAAATAACTCAATGGACATACTCTTAACTGGGCAGAAGCAACATTCGGATGCATCACAAATTTGCGTATAGGTTTATATAAAGAAAACAAATAGATTCATTGTGCATAATTATATATATAATTACGTGAGTTAAATGGGTGGGTTGGGTTTACACTAATAAATGGATCATGGTCATTTCATAACAAACAAAAATTCCAAGCTGATAAAAATAGTTAAATAGGTCATAATTGACCCAAATTATCTAGATACAAATCAAACACAACCATTTGCCACCCATGCCCAAGATCAAAGCTAGATTCAATGTTATGGTCTTCATATGAATTTGCAAACATGGGACTGGTAGCATAGATCAAGACCAACAATAAAATACAGCTGCAAGGAAATAGTACCTCAGCAAGAACTTCGTTTATTAATTTCTCAGCCGTGGCAATTTGATCGGGAGTACCCATAAGCTCTACCATTCTAGTTGGAGAATTCGGGTCGGCGTCCATGTCACGGGTAACTTGGATCTTCGCCCCAGACTGTGTTTGAAGATATTTGATCGTCTCCCCGCCTTTGCCAATAATGACCCCGACCCTGCCATTAGGGATCTCTATTTTTTTGCTTGCTCCCTGAAAGGCATAAGAAGGTGGAACATTTGATAGTGCCGAGTATTGAGGCTTCGCATCTGTGTTCACCAAGATCAGGGTGATTAACGGTGTATTCATACTAATTAACGACACACTTCAATGGAGAAGCGATAAATACCCAATAAAGCAAGTCAAAGAAAAATAGCTAAACATAATCAAGAGCATTAATAAATACAAGACAAACAAATGGAAAAAACCAAAACCAAGGAATAGGGAGGGAAAACAGATGGAGTGAGCAGGGGGAGCAGAAATAAAGCCTTACCAACGGAATCAAAGCCAGTAGCACCATTCTCAAACTTCGATCGCTTGGCTTCCAGCCCACCAGCTCCACTACTAACAGTGTTCAAGAGGCGAGCAGCGACCTCCTGAGCACGCTGCTTAGCAAGCTCAATCCCGCTTGCGACGGGAGGAGGCACGCTGTTGTAAGAGGGAAGCGGCGCATGAGCACCGTCGGGAGACGGAGATGCGATAGGCGCGGAGAAGCCAGTGGACCTTGGCTCTTCGTACTTTCGCTTGTAGGGTGTAGTCTCTGTGCCCGATGAATACTGTGATTCGTCGGCCATTATAGTCCTCGGCAGAGAAAAAGGAGTGAATCCAGAAACCCTAGAGTAAGAGCCTCAAGATTGACGATTAGGTGCTAAATTCACCGACTTTTCCTTTTTATATGTAGAATGTAGTGGGCGGTTGCTGCGATGCGATATTTATCTTTATATTTGGCTTCACAATTCGTAAATAAATATCCTCTCTCCGCTCGCTTTTCGTTATGGAAATAATAATTTTTAAACAATTTTATCAAGTAAAGTAGAGAGAGAATTAATAAATTTTATTTATCTATTAAACATTAATTCTATCAATCTATCGACTTTATCTTATAAAACATTTTAAAATTTGTAAATCCATCAAATCCGTTCCAAAATCTAACATGTTCTTCAAAATTATTTATTTAATAAAATATTTTTTTAAAATTAAAGACAGTTTAACTTCATTCATAAAAATAAAAAATAAGATATGATTTTTACGAAATACAAGAAGGGGAAGGTTATTACAGCTTGCTGTTAACTAAAAATATTGTATGGTAACAGCAGTTCTCTCCCATTTGGCAAATAAGCGATATTAAAGAGAGAAAACTTAAAAGCAAAACTCAGGTAAAACCAAAGGAAATTAACCATTTGGTCTTATTGTATGATAGATTCACAACTATAATTATTTTATATATGATCCTATGTAAGTCATGACTGTGAATGTATATCAAATACCGCAGAGATGTTAAATATTATTTCAACTGTTATCAGTAATGTGCATTTTTATTTTATAATAAGAAGATTGGTATTACAACTTCAATTGTACCAAAAGAAATATACAACAATTTTTTAATGAAATTTAGAGAAGTCCTATACGTTGAATTGACTCTCAATCAATATTATTAACTTCTTAATTGTATATACCTTTTGCACTTTTCTTTTTCTCTCTAAAATAAATAGACATAAGTCAACCATAGATGAATTATCAAAGCAGAGTCTATACCCAGTTTTTCTTCCTTGCCTGCGTAAGGAATTAAGTTTTGATCATTTGATGCTTTTAACTCTCATTTAATCAAAAAAGGAAATAGTGTTCCACATGAATATGATAGCAGACGTTAGTATAAAGTAACATCAGAGAACATACAATAAGGAAAATGAAACATTCGGGAAGGAAATCTACTCTGTTGGAAGATAGTGTTCCACTTGTCATGAAGAAGGAAGGAGAGACATTCAAGAAATCATCATTCTGAGAAATTAATTCCGGTTATAGAAGGAACAAAGGCTTGATGATACACGGTTGTTGGAAGATACAGAACTTGAGAAAGTGAGGATTAGAAGGAAATCTACTCTGTTTAGTGACTATATTTTAGATGAGTTGCAAGCTGTTAAGCACTTGGCTGATAAGTAAACGGTAACAGGAGTGGTTATGTGGGGAAAGGCGGCTCGTTAGAAGTCAGTTTAGTCTATACAAGGCTAAAACAGCTGAGAGGTAGGGTATGGAATTTGTATGAAGTTCTCTTTATTTCGGGGGTAATTCTGCCTTCATCTTTCTGATAAAAAGACAGCTCTTGTTTTTTCCAGTTTTTCTCTTCTAACACTCATCATCCAGCCCATCCAGAATAAGCAACAGGAAAATTGGTTAACATAAAGAACAAAACTTATGAGTCAAACATAAGCTGTCTTATTTCCTCCCAGGTTAATCAACGTACATAAGAAGCTTCAACAAATAAGAAACACGCGGAATCATAAGTAGATGCGAGTCCAACAGGAATAAACTTCCATGGGGCCTTAAGTTATACAAAAGCTAAGCAGAAGAACGTCAAACAACAAATAACGTCCTGGGATGTGATATGTGACATGGTAATATTTCAATACAATCCTCCCCTTGCAAGGTCCTTAGCAACGCAAACTACCTGTGTATTGACATAGCTTAGCTGCCAAGAAATAAACTTAAATGGCCTCACTTTGTCCACCACATGTGGAAGTCCTTGCGCCTATTGATCTTCTTCTGCAGCTGGAGGAGGCCATATAGTAAGGCCTCAGCAGTTGGAGGACAGCCTGGAACATATATGTCAACAGGAACAATCCTATCACATCCTCGAACAACAGAGTAGGAGTAGTGGTAGTATCCTCCTCCGTTAGCACAACTTCCCATAGATATGACCCATCTAGGCTCGGGCATTTGGTCATAAACCCTACAAGAATTTTTCAGTATCAAGAAGACTAGTAAGAACTTAGTTTGGTTAAGTGCAAGGAAGAAAACTAATCAAGTTCCCCGGGTCCAAATTGATATTGCAAACATGGAAAATTCACGGGATGGGAAATAAAAAAGACCAAAAAAATTAGACTCAACTCTAGTTGATTTGTACAACACCAAGTAGATGAACTAAAAGAATTAGTATAGAAGTTAAAGGTTGTCAAGATTCAAAAGTAATTTAGACACTCAAAAAAAAAAAAAAATTTTTTTGAGCGATCCATAATCTTTTTCCTGTTTTTTTTTCAGAATCACAAGTGTAAGAACCTCTTTCTGACACACAGTAAAAGTGAATGAAACTGCTTTCTGCATCACATTCCAGCAAGAAGACTCTCAGTGGTAGACTGTACTGAAAGTAAACAGAGATTACAAAACCAAAACAACAAGACTCAATAAAAACAGATTAAATACATCATCATTGGCTTGATTGAATATAGAGGATTACTAGTTCTTTTACCAGAAGTGTAATCCAGTCCCAAAAAATCCTTCATTAAACAAAAGTATGGAGATATTTCATGAACATTCCAAGAAGTTTGTTCAACAAATACATAACAGCCTCCAAAAAACATACCAAAGCATTGACTACATTGCAAGACACTTCAGACAATATTTAGTTCCCACCTATTACAAATTATTCTTAGAATTCATTCAGCAAAGACGAGAGGAGGAAAGGACCGGGGGAATCAAAACATACACATTTCGTTCTTCACACCTCTCCCAAAGAACGCCTAATTTATCAGTATCACATCCTAGAAAAATTACATTTGTCAAAAGGCAAACCGTGCTATATTATACGGTGGTAGATAATTTTGAACCTACCACCAACATTGCTCTTAACCAAACTGTATAAATCAACCCCACCACATAATTCTAGAGGAAGAAATTCACACAGAATCAGTAAACCCGGTTGACCTTCGTAAGCTCCACATAAATACAAAAGTATAGGAAATGAATGCAATCATAACACATTATTATGAAACTCAAGAAAACATATACGCCCTAGGTAACAACCCTAGATAAAGCCGACCGAATTCATCGATCAGAACAGAACCTTGCAGACCTAAAAGAGAAGCAGGAACGAAGGAATGCCAACAGAAACTTCCTAATCAATCTTGCTATTCACAATCCAATTCAAGCAGATTTTCTCAGCAAGCAAACACGGTTATTCGAAAGGGAAATAGACACTAAATTGAAAGAAAGAAAGGAAAATTGAAGAGGACGAGAGAGGGAAGGGGGCAATAAATGTACTTGCGGAGTGCAGGGGCCATCTTGTTGGTGAGAGTGCCAGCAACAATCATACAATCGGACTGGCGAGGGCTGGGCCTGAAAATGATACCGAAACGATCGAGATCGTAACGGGACGCCCCCGTGTGCATCATTTCGACTGCGCAGCAAGCAAGACCGAAGGTCATAGGCCAGATGGAACCACGCCGAGCCCAGTTCAGGAGATCGTCAACCTTGGATATCACGTACTCCCCTGCCTTGGAAAGACCGGCAGGAGAGGAAGCCGTTGGGGGCGGTGGCCGAGCATATCGTGTCGGCGCGGCACTGCCAGAAGATGCGGCGGGTGACAGAGAGGGAAGGGTGGTGTGGAGAGAAACTATACGCTGAGGCGACACGAGTTGTGGGAGGCGGGAGGAGGTTCGGCTGAGAAGAGCCATGGAACAGAGAATCAAAGAACTTCGGGTTTGTTCCTCTCTCTCTCTCTCTCTGTTTAATAGGCAACTTCTTTTTCCATCAACCAGGTACAGTCGGTTTAAGCTGCAATTTCGGATTTCAACATTCACTTTCAAGAAAAATAAAAAAGAATAAAAAATCAATTAATGAATTTAATTAATGATATATCGTATCAGGTTGTAATTCTCATTTCATCCTTTTCTTTATATTGATTTTTGGGTTTTATCAAATTTTTAAAATGAATAAGAATACTAGTGACTAGTAATACAACAATCTAACAGTTGTGTTCCGTCGCATTTTCCTCTTAAATTTGCGTTGCCTCCGCATTATTGCAAAAATAATTTCATATATATACTATTAGCATAAGTGTAAAAAAAAAACAATAAAAATTTATTAAAATCCATTTTCTAGCTATAATATTCATTCACACATTTATTTTTAATTTCTCGTTGATACAGGGAGTGTATGTTATGTCAGTATGCAGGTGTACCGTATATATATGTTTTTCATTTTATTTTAATTTATAATTAATGGTCCCTTTTGTCCCCTTGAATTCGAATAAATTTTCAACTTTTTCAAGAACCTTAAAAACAACATGAAAAATTATAGATTTGTTTGATTTTTTAAAATTGTTTTTTAAAGTAAAAAAAATTGTTTAATAAATTATTTTTAAAATATATTATTTTTTGCCTAAAACAAAACAACTCTTCTTTATTTTTATTTAAAAAATCAAATTATTTTCAAAATAAAATAAGAAAACAATTTTTAAAAGATTTTTTATTTTAAAATCAATTAAAAATAATTACCAAACATGCCTTATATATTTACTCAAAGTTTTTTTCTGTACAAAGATAACTATAACAGTAAATTAATAATTTAATATATAAGTGTATCAATCATTTAATTTTATATTTTATATTTTATATTTTTTAGTAAATAAATTTTGTTAATTTTTAAAAAAATTAAACTCATTTCGGCGTTAATCTTTTTATTAGAATTGAGTTCTTCCTGTGGATGATTGAATATTGGTTGGATCAATAATTTAATATTAAAAAGGATTGAATCAAAAGAATCCAAAGCTTTCTCGCAACTACAAAAGATTTTAAAAAATGCACAAGTTGATAATCTCAATCTTCAAAATGAACAACTAACTGTTTGTCTTCCTAAAAAAAGAATTCATAATAGACAAATAACAATTATTTTTATTGTTATTATTTAGATTCTATTTAATAAAAATAACTTATAAATTAATTTAAAATTTATAAATTAACTAAAAATTTATAAATTATACATTATAAATTTTTAATTAATTTAAATTATTTAAATAAATTATTTATTAAATATTTTTAATTTAATTAAATAAATTTATAAATTAATTAAATATTTTATAAATTAATTTATTAAACTTACCAGACATATTCTTAAGGACACTAGCTCTTCCAAAAAGCAGTTATGCAATGCACGTACTTTCCACGGGAGCGTACTAGCTCTTTCAAAAATCAAATTTGCTTTCGTCCATTTTTTTAAAAATTATTGTTAAATTATTAAAAAATTATTTTTTAATAACTATAATTCAACTTTAATTATTTTATGTAATTAAATATAAAATAAAATAAAACCACTTTCTATATAAAAATTTTATTTACTCAAAATAAATTTATAAAATTATATTAAAATTTATTATCAAATTTTTATTTTTATTTTTTTATCAATCAAACAATAAATATTTATAATAAACTATTTTAATTTAAAAAATAAAAAGGTTTGGTTAGTAAAATTTTGAGTGAATTACTTTTTGAATCTTTAAAATATATACATTCTTTTTTAAAATTTATCCTTTAAAATTGGAATTTTTCATTTTAATTTTGAAAAAATTGTTTCATTTTCAAAAATATCATTGTGTAAACACTAGGAGTTTAATTATTCTTTTAAATGCTTAATTGACCTATTTTTGTACACTACGTTTTAACTAAAATTAAATTTTTTATTATTTCAAACCAGTAATGTCAAAAATAACATTAAATAAAATGTAACTTATCAAATTCGATTAAGTAAAATTTTTATTAAGTCAAGCAAATAAATTTATTAAAAAGTCGATATGAGATTATTATTTTATACTATACAATCTTTGAAAGAGTAAAATGAAATATTTAAATTTTGAAGATTTAAATTAAAAAAATTTGTATCTTTCAAATATTAACTTCAAGTACAGATAATGTAAGGCTGAGGCCTCTGGAATCGGTAAGAATTGACTCTCCACTAAACAAAGTGGCTCCATTCAGCAGCCACAGTTGCAACAGAGCATATTGCGCGCACAAATTTTGTGCTCTAAATAATAGGAGAAAATTTGTTAACAAATAAATTTTATTGAATTTTGAAAGGTAGAGTTTAATTTTTAATTTAATTTTAATTGTGTTTGATAAGAAAAATAAATTAAATTATAACTTATTTAATTAATTTATAAATTTGTTTAATTAAATTAAAAATATTTAATAAATAAATTTATTTAAATAATTTAATTTAATTAAACATTTATAAATTATATATTATTTAAAATAAAAATTAATTTATAAACTTTTAATTAATTTAGAAATTATTTTTATAAAACAATTTTTATTTTTTTTATATATCATATAATTCAATTTGGTTTTAACTCGATAGCTTGTTAAAATTTAAATCTCTAATAAGATATTTTAAACGATCGAAACGGGTTGAAAATTTAATACTTCAATCTTTAGGAATGTAGGAGCCACGTAGCACTAATAAGTACCAGATAGGCAAAGTTCTTCCTCCTCGTGAATTGTTTAAAGTCCTCCTACTCATAACACCTCAAAAGAAGAGTCTTAATTAAACACGAATTTTTATGATTATCTTTTTATTAAAAAATAATTAAGCGAACAACTTTGATTAACTATAGTAATAAATTTTTAACACCCGATATGATTTAATTTATCAAGTGACATAATTATCTATTAATATATTAAAATAATATATAACTTAAATTTAATTTCCTGTTATTTTATATATATGATAAATTTTGATTAATTACCGGCATAATATAATTTAATTAGTTGCCGTATATTTAATTTAGAAACTCATTAATAACACTTTAAAAAAAAAATTATTGGTTATTAAATATTAATGTAAACCTTCTTTTTTGTTTGAAATTAAATTTTATTATTGGTTTAAAATTTATAGAGTGGCAAATTTTAATTGACTTAAAATTTAATTGTCTACACATATATCCATTTTCTATGATCCAAAATACAAACAAAAACTGTGGTTCAATATGTATGTATAATTAGAAAATTAGCAAATGACTGCCCGTCTGAGAAAAAAGTCAGACCCTCCCCTCAGATTCCAAAACAGCACATTAGAATCCCGACGTCAGATTTTGTGAGAGTATCGGTGGGCCATAATCTCAGATCCAGAAATGACTGTAGATTCCACATTATCTGTGATGGGAGAAGAAAGAGAAGCCTCCATCACTTGCAATGTTATGAGCCTCGCATAGCAATTATATTTCCAGCACATCTTATGCATAGTACATGTACAGGCTATTTGAAGAGGCACAGGCAAGTGAGTTCTCAGTCGGATGCCACGCTAGATGAAGCAACTTGGTCGTGAAATCAACGGCATTCCCATTTGTATCAACTCCAGCACCATCTGCTCCTTTTATAGTCATGGCAAAGAAGGAAAACAGTAAGGGAAAAAAAATGCAGAATCTGGATAACCAGATGATTACAGACGCTATAAACCAAACACAGAAACCCCATGTAGTTCCTCCAATACAAGTTTGCTGGGGTATTACATTTATAATTTAATTAATTAATTTTTTCCTAGCTGTAAACAAGAATAAGTGAAATTCCTTCCCAATGCAATTAAATTTAGAAAAATATAACATCTAATCAAAATGAATTTTGTTAAATAATTACTAAACACAAGCGAATTTTCATTTAGATGGTGCGGTAGAGGAATACAAATATAAGTCAATATTACAGTCATATTTTGTCCCTTTACATCAGACTTCGCATACAAATGCTGTAAGTGAGCATTAAGACATACCTCTTCTGAGGACACGGGGAAGGGTGCCTAGAGATCTAGAAGGCCTCGATGGAGTTTGAGCCTGTCTCCTGAAAGTACATCAAATAGTAGAGCTACATCATGTCGAGATGGAAATAGTCAACGAGAGCTTTGGGGACAGCCAGCAAAATACTGATCAATTTGCAAAATTAACTTTGTTGAACTGGTTAAAAATGCAACGCAGCATTTCTAATCTTTATATACCTCATGGGGTTCTTGGTTGCTTCTAGTGTTGTTGCTTCTGTGCTGCCTTCAGAACAACCAAACACACGGAACAGGTTGCTGAAATCATAGAGAAGAATAAAACTTTCTTTAGTTAAAACAGGCATCTTAGGTACGTAATTATGACAAAAAATAAGGTCAACATCCATAAAGCAGACCTGTATGAACCTGTTGCCACTCGGAGTCCATCTCCACTAAGACAGCACTCAAATTTATCAAAGATGGAATCATTTTCATATAAATCACAGAGCTGATAAAAGTGGGGAAAAAAACAAGTGAATAGCATTGCATGGTGTCATAAATGCTTCAGATGCTTTTGTTATCATTCAAAATTGCTAGTAACCAAAAAATCAGTCACCTTTGGTCTTAAATGTTCATGAACCTGGAAAATAGCAACAGGACCAGAATCCATATTTATATCCCATAGCTGGAGAGAGGGAGAGAAAAAGAGAAAAACGTGAGATGATAGAACTTAAACTTTGTTATAGGATAAAACATTCCACCATTACAGTCCCAAAGTAACACATGAAGCAACATGAACTCGAGGAAATATTAGCCAGATCAGATTTTCATGTATACAAAGTAATTCAAAATTTATTAATCGTAAAGTTACTTCAAATGTGCTCAAATTGCAAACTTCCTTGCTCATTTACAGTAACAAGATTTTTTTTTCATAATGATGAAATTCCCAAGAATCAACTCATAATTCAGGTTCCATTATATATTACAAGCAATCTAAACAAACAGAAAAACTGATTCCATGGAAATTGCCAAATTCCTACCATACTTCTGCATACTATGGTCCACATGATATTATCCTCTCGGTAATCAGAAAATTCACTATTTTTATATGCTAATTTGGTGCTTTCAAATAATTAATAGAGAAGTACAAGATATTTAAAAAATGGCTTTACAGAAGCAGAAGCAGAGTCCAGGTAAGAATGAAGCTATTAATTTGTGTCACAAAAGCCAGATGATAAAGAGCGAGGCTCATCCAAAGTTGATTAAGATCCACCTGAATTATAATACTTTTAAATCAACATAATAGTTATAAATAAATCAACCTTGAGAGTCATGAAGTCACGACTAAGTATATGTCTACCATCCTTAGAAAACTTGATATCTGAAATCGAGGCAATTATTTCAGTGAAGAAAGATCTTGAACCAGGAGCCTCCTTTTCCTCAAATCTGTAACAATAAAAAATTGTTAACACTTTAACATAAAACATGTATCCTCATCTGTGCACATGCTTATGTTAATACTAACAGAACAAAGTTGAATAAAAAAAGGAAGAAAAGCAGACATAAAAGGAACAGAGAACTTACAATTTGCTATGAGTATCACATAAAGCTGATTGTCGCATATCAATAAGACGGATAGAGCCTTTAGAGCTACTGTATGCTAGCATGTTACAATGAGTAGGATGAAATATTGCTGAAGTGATCACCTCTGTCCATATAAAATAAAAAGAAACGAAAATGAAAGTATAAGCACATATATCAAGTTGATCAGACAAATACCACAAATTTAAGTGTAGACACAACTCAACTGAACAATTAGCAATATCAACAATCCAAAATGACATATTGAAGCTGTCAATGAATTGGCTTGTTCCTCGAGAACTAGCTTCAATATAAATGTGTATAGATAATTAAAAAAGCTTACAGATTTGAACTTCAGTGAAGTTTAGATGCATAAACAACAGAAAGAATGCTACTCTTCACTATTCAAAGACACATATTACAAATAAAGAGTTTCCAAGAAACAAATTATAACAATGACAATTAAACTCCCATTTGAACATGATATTTCCATTCAGACTGGTCTGAGTTCTACCAGTTAGATCCTCCATGTTTGCAGGCTTGACATCAACGATATTAAAACTTTGGTTGCAAATTTCTAAGTTCCAAAGATTTATTCGGAGATCATCAGCTGATATAAAGGTTTCGCCATCACTGCAAAAAGAAAGAAGAAACAATCATAACAGATAAGTGACCATCATTAACATGATAAACACAAACCATGCATCAAAGAGATAAGACATTAAGATCCATGCAAGAACATCAAAACAAATATATAGAAAGAGTTAAACTAACATAAGCACAACCCAAAATTCACATAACTGTTTGAAGTCGTATCCATGTCAGGAATACAGGGACCAAATGCATAATAAATATCCCCATTTCACATGACATAGACAAAAAGAAACTTAAAACATGAAGGCGCTCAGGGTAAGCAACAGCAAGCAATTCAGACAAATTAGAAGTAATGCAATGCAATCAAGAAGATAAACCTGTTGTTTGAAATAGAGTTGATGTGATAGTCATGCGCATGACCATAGATTCTTCTACATCTAGCCACAGGACTTGTCTCATGACTGGTCACCTGATTTTTCAGCATATAATCATTTAAAGACGCCAGTTAAACATCATACAAATCTCAGACTGATAGCTTAGGCACAGTTTATAACTTCTAAAAGATATGTCAATTTGCTTCCAAAATAACATAATACCTTAAATTAAGTAAAACCACAAAAAAAATAGCAGGGCATAGCCCACTTAAATTCTATAAATTCTAACAGAAATTTCAATCTGAGTGCCAATATAACATCATGCCAGAATCATTCTTGGAACAAGTACTACCACAATGGGCAAATGTAGGGATTGAACATCCCCATATGGAATTGAGGCATTGTTGAAGGGTATCTTGTTATATCCTCCATTAGCCATACAGGACTTGGAACTATTTGATGTGCTTGAACCAACAACTGAACCATTTCCCATAGCATGAGAAGAAGCAGCATTCATGTGAGACACTTTCTTCACTTTCCTCTCTTGGACCTGTCTCATAAAGGAAACAGTGAGAAAATGACCATCATAGTATCAAACTCCCCATCAATAGTGCTTGTAGAGAAAACTTTTCTAATCGTATGAGACTTTAACATACAATCTTTTTTATCATGATGAACTTCTTCTGTGTCATCCAGATTAAAGATCTTTTCCATATATTATCCAGCACCAAGCTGTTCTCTTACTTTATAAACAAATAAATTAACAATACCATATCCTGTGTTTGTTAAATAGTAGGATTGAGATAAATATCTGACCGGATTCTTACCCTGGTGATAAGATCAAAAGTCAATCCTCCCAGAAAGGTGTGGTTCAGTTGGAGCAGCAGTTAGAGAGTTAAGATCTATAAACATAAAGGGGTTTCCCCAAATCTTAGTTGCTCACAGACCTAATAAAGGACAAGTCCTATCCAACAAGTAAGAGATCTAGTCAGCCATGCACTGAACAACATAAAACTTGGCCTGGCAAACGTAACCTAAATGTCAAAAACTCTTTCCATTGTAAACAGCTCTCCTAAATATCTTCATCCTAAGTTCTTTATTTTTGGCTAAGAATGAATGATTTTCTTGATTGAAAATTTCACTCACTCAAAGGACTGTAATATAAAACCATCCAAATCATAATAAATGACAACATTTGATGTGAGTGACTAATTCAACCAGAATATATGACCAATTTCAGTGGCTGCTGACCTACAAATTAATTTTTCTATCACGATCATTCATCAACTCATAATTAAATATAATTTTATAGGATAATAATCAGATCTCTCACAACAATCAAAACAAAGAAACATGTAATTATGCAATAGCATCGAAACTAAGTGTTCACTTGGCTTAATCAAGGCATCCAGCAATTATTAAAAAATAACCAAATATAACAACAGTATTGCAGCATGTCATATTTCAAAAAATACAAGGACAATCTTTATTAACTAGAGATAGATACAAGCAAATAAAATACCAAGGATTCACATAGAAAATTGCAATTTAAAAAGTTCAATAATTTTAAAATGCATCCCCAAGATACCTTCCAAAATTTAATGGTTTTGTCATTTGTAGAGAGAAGAAAGAGCGCCCCATTTGCTGTCTGATACCATCTGATTTTATTTATTTTCTCCTCAATTTCCAAACTCTTGAGATAGTCAAACTGAATTGAAAAAACACAAATAGATAACAAAATTAATTAAGATCATATTGCAGTGTAGGGGAATATGAATATATAAGAAAGCATAAATCAGTTAATTAAAGAAATATGATACCTCTGGTTCATGGCTCTGAAACTCAGTTTTGTAATGAAACTCAGGATGATAATTGCTCAAGCAATCCATGCTCTCTAAATCTTTCCGGAGACCAACATTCTAGATATTTAAACATAATATGAATAATGAAATTGTAACTCTAGAAAATTACCAAACAAAAGGGGAAAAGGATATAACTAGAAGCAGTCCACAGACTTACTTCCCCTTTATCAGTTCTTTCAAATAAAACAACTCGACCACCACGATCTCCCGTTGCAAGGTGGTCACCAGTTTTATCAAACTCGATTGCAGATATAATATCAACTGCAAACATACAAAAAAGAGGTAAACAATAAAGCAATATGCACAGACAATCATAAAAGGTAAAGCAAATATTCACTCTCTATAGTTAATGAGCTTCTTCAAACCAATTTGAGTTAATTATGTGGAAAAAGTATTGAATACAACGCCAACATTCGTCAAAAATATTTACAACGTACCTACATTTGATGAAAGGTCAAAGCTTCTGCTAACACCATGTAATAAAACAATAAGCAACTATGAAGGCCTAATAATCATGATTCAATCTAAGTAAGTGAAAATTATATTTCATGAATACTGCCACAAACTATAGAACTGATTTATCTACCATATCTAAAGAACATCAAACACCGGCTACATTTACCCAGCAATTCTAAAGTGTATGATCAAACTACCTTCCACATTTAGATCAAAGCTATATAGTAAGACCACCAGTTTCCCCAAAATCAGCCACCTACTCATTATTTCTCCTTTTTCTGGTAAAAAGTCTTGCACCTTTTTTTTCCCACTTTTTCCTGCTGAATCTACCAACAAGCATAGTGCAAAATGTACGAAGTTTGCAAGTACAAGTTTGGAATGCTATGGCAGTTATACCCTCTTCTGCCATTTGAGATTGTAAAAATGTGTTTTAGAATTGGGTTCAGCATAAACATATCACAGTTGAAATTTTCGAATTCAGTTTGTGTTCAGTCAGTGTATATGTAATGTAAGTGATTCGAAACCCATGTCAAGATCGTCTAATAGAATCACCCGTGCCTTTTACTAGTTGGTTGATGGTCCCTATAAGGGCATGGTACCACAATTTTCAGTTGTGAATATATCATCACAATCATAGTTATAAACGAGGAGCCCAACCAACAAGAAAATAAACCCAACTCTAACTCCTACAAATAAGCAACCACCCCTACCAGCCATTTTAGAGAATTTAATATCCATTTTGACAGAACCCACAAAAAATTATATAAGGCTACACCCATGCAGCATCAACTAAGCCAGGCGTTTCAGTAAGTAAACGGACAACCCATTTTAGCTACATATACTCTAGAGAAGACCGAAACTATATTCTTCCATGCCACAGCCAAGTTCAAACTGTTCTAGTAATATCACAATCGCAAAGAACCAAAATTCTTTTTCAGCCAAAATTTATTCCATCCATCCTTTTCAAGCAGCATATTACAGCAATTCACTACACCCAATTAAACTCAGGGCCGACAACAGTAAAGACTGATAATTTTCATCAAATCCTAATTTAGAAAAAAAAAACACATGATCGAAACAGGACGGCATACCCTCCTGTACTTCTTCTCCGGCTACCCTATCGCCGAAGACTTGGGAAAATTTCCACTCGAGCGGCTGTGGCACTCCCGCTGTCGTTGAGGCCTGGAATTCCACGCTGCCACCACCACCTCCATTCATTTCCTTTCTTCACCCTTCTGCGAGAATTTGCAGACCAATTCGTCGAGAAAATCAGTCGGGTAAGAATACCCAACCCAATGCGAAAAGCAGCCGATCCGAGACTGAAGCAAATTACATTTACATGAATCCGACGGATTAAGTACAATCTTCACCGAATTAAACGGTCCCTTCCTTCGTCGTCGTCCATGTGAAACTAATATTTGGACGTCTATGGACTCAATGGCGATGAAACAAGACAGTCCAATTCCAGAGTGCCCGAAACTTGTGTAACATAAATAATATCGACAATATTCAATCTTCGTTATGTCTCTCTAGGACGAGGAGCAGTTGATTTCCCACACTCTCTCTTCCCCCACTTTTTTTCCTCTCTTTCTTTCTTCCTATATGAATGAAAATGACGGACAAAGAAATTCGTCGTAGCTACCTGTTTCCACTTCGCAGTATGGATATGTCAATGGAATATTACTATTTTGTTTTTTTTTTTTTTTACTAAGAAAGAAAGAATGGAAAAATATAAGCAGCGACAAATTGCAAGTGCTCTTTTACTTTATCTTACTTTTTTTTTTTTTTATTCTGTCACAACAAGCGAAGCTAGGCGACCTCTGAGGAAAGGGACATAAATGTATTATTGTTTTGGATTTTTATTTTTTTATTACTTCTTCAACTTTTATTTATTTATTACGAATATTTTCTGAGATCATTATTAATTTAGTTGAGTTGGTGTAGATCACAATACTGATTACGATTCCTTATTTTGTCCCCTACTCTACTCTGTTTATTAAAAGAATATTTCTGTTGAGACAAAATACAACAGGAAAATTCCAAACTTCATAAATTAAGAAGAAGTAATTGTTTATTTAACGAGAGTGCTTCTTTTTTAATAAATTGATTTACTCCGTCTAATATAAAGTGGATGTAATAATAAACTTCTGCTTCCAATAATACTATTTGGTATATATTCGGCCAAAAATAACATTTAAATTAATATTAAATAATATATAATTGTATATATATAAAGTTACTAGTTTGCTTTTTATACGTGGACGAATCTTTAATTATCTACACTCCCCGCTCAGTGAGTTCTCTTAAGTCAATGGTTAAAAGTTAAAGTGAAAATATTCATCGCCACAAAATTTGTAGCTAATTTTGTGATTTTAGGGGAAATTATAATATGGTCAAGCTTACCCCTTTAATTTGATCCTTGTGTTAAAAAAGTTGAAAAACTATAATACAATGATAAAGGCATATGTTTATCTATTAATTTTATAATAAATTTTAATTTAATCTTTAATTTTTTTTTCAATTGCCTCCTAACATACATAACTTTTTATTTTATATCAATAATTATTTAAAACAATAATAATTTAAACACACATTTATTAAAAATATTATTTAAATAACTGACTCGATTAATATTATTTTAAAATAATAATATTTGATTATTTTATCTAAATTGACTAAGTTGAAATTTTCGAGTCAAGATAAATAGCTTATTAAGTGAAATGTAATGTACATTAAAATTAGTATTTTTATTAATATTTTTGATAAAGTTAATTTTAAAAAAATTACGAAATATTATAGATATATTTGAAAAAAAATAGAGACTAAGTTGAAATTTACTGCTAAATGATTAAAATACAATTTTATTCTAATAAAAAAAAGTTCTCTATAAAGTAGTTGAATTTTCTTAATGAAAAAAATTAATATTTTTGTCTCATTATAAACAACTGGATTCTCATTACAATTTTAATACATTAAATTTAAAATATAATTAAATAAATTTCTAAATTTTCAAAAAAAAAATTAATTTCACATTACTTTTAACATCACAATTAATTAAATTTATTTTAGATTTATCTTACTTTAAGTTTAGACTATACCACCAATAAGAGAATGAAAAATATATATCTTATATACACCGAGGCATATTGCAGATAGTACATGTCATTATGTTATTTATAAAAAAAATCATAACAGTTAGGGCTTATTTGAACTTGTTTAAAAGTCTTTTTAATTTTTTAATTTTATTGTTTTTTAAAATTAATGTTAAAAATAGTTTTTTTTAAAAACAAAAAAATAATAAAAATTTATTTAAATGTAAATTTTAAAATAATGTTTAAAAATATAATAATGTAATTTATGTGATAGTTAAAAATTAATTTTAATAAATTATTTATAATTTTGTATAGTTTTTCTTATTTTTTTTAAAATTAAAATTAATTTTATACAAAAAGAAACAATAAAATAATTTTTTCTAAAAATTATTTTTTGAGTTACACAGAATTTTTTGTTTTCGTAGAATAAAAAAATAAAAAAATAATTTTTAAAACAATTTTTAAACAAGACTTTAATATTTTAGTAACTTTTTTATTTGAAATGGATAAATTATTATATATAATCTAGTGAGACATTTTTTCTTAAAAGAATAAGGGAAAAATTATATTTTAAAATTTGGAGGAAATAAATTTTAGATATATTGATAATTTAACATTAACTATATTGACAAAACTTAACAATAAAGAATACATTGTTATTTTAAAATAAGAGTGAATATAAGTGTAATATAATCTATAAAATATTTCTATATATTTAACAGAATCCTATTCTATTTTTGCCTTTTAAATGCCCATTATGTTTGCCATGTAACGAATTTTTTCTATTCAAGAATTCCCCGTATGACTTTTAAATTAGAACATTAATTTATAAACATTAACAAACCAATAATTTATCTTTTTTGTCACCTCCACATAAGAATAACCATTATCATATGTTTTTATATTTTTTTATTCGGTCATAATTATAATTACAACACATTAACTTCATATAGTAATAAAATTTAATCATATTTTTGTTCCCCTATTTTTAGAAACTCATTAACTTAATTTTTTTATAATTTATAATATAAAATTAATTATAATTTTTTTTTTTAAATAAATTAAACTTGTTCATTTATTAAATTTACTATTAATTTATTACGCATATATTACACATGTATTGTTGAATAATATATGTCATATTAATTATTTAAAAAAAAATATTAATAATATAGACATAATATACGTGTATCGTATTAATAGTAAAATAAATAATAAATTTAATAAAATAATTGGTTTAGTTTATTTATTAATATAAAAAAATTAAATTTATATTATATATAATAGATAAAGTAAATTAACATATTTATGAAAAAAAAAGATTCAAGGGACAATTAAGCTAAATAATAAAGATAAACTTTTTTTATAAAAAATACATTTTGATTAAGTTGTGCCAAGATATTGTTTCTATTGTTTCAATATTTTATGTAGTATTGTATTAATTTAAAAATATTGATTTAAGTGCCATTTCTTCGATCATAAATATCGGCGATCCTAATGCATTTAGGTCAATTTTCCACTCCCTCCTCCTCCCCGTGCAAAATCTCTAATAAAAAAAACATTTTTTTAACTAATTTTATTAATTTTTTTATATAATTCATGTTTGAAAAAAAAAAAAGAGAGGAAGAAGGTTCCGAATTCAAGAGTGGCGCCATTACCGAGTATTCCTTGCCGTTTTTTCTGGTACATGCATTACTGCAAAGCCAGGAGTTGCTTTCGCCTCCAGCTCCATGTTTGAGAGAGGCACTGGGGTGGAGTTCAGCCTTTGATTTCATACGATCAATGCGGCAGCAATTCGATCGGAGGGAACCTCCAAGAAGAGCATCATCAATAGTCGTCGATTAATTTATTCAAATTGCTGGCTCGTCTCTCGTTCGGATTATCGCAAAGAATCCAATTGCAGTTTCATGAAGACAATAATGAGATGATGAATTCAGAGGCGAGTCTTTTGGATGCGACACCGATACTCGAGCGTTTGGTCGACGAGCAATCTGGGAGTAGAGATATTGATTATCACTTCAAATATTTTATTTTCTTCATTATTTGTCAGCGAGAGATTGGTTTCTTGGCAGGATTTGTCATAGCATTAACGAGATCGAAGTTGAACTCAGGTACTTCATAAGCCGAACAGCAGAAGAAGTTGCAGGGTTCGGTAGTCGAGAGTTAAGAGTTCAGACCATAACTGGGTTTCGGAATTTTTACTTTCTGGTTAAGAACTTGTTTTCTGCAAATTGAAATTTTAAACTGTAATGATAGAGTTCTAATATTACTTATAATATGCACTCAATAATCAACTATTTTCATAGTAATCTGGATAACAACGTGTTTAATTAAAAAAAAAAAGTATATATTAAATGGAGGGACAGAGGAAGATAAATTTGACAGCGATATATGGTTGATTCTATATGGACACCGCGAGCTAGGATGAGATCAGCAGAAAACGCAGAGAAGGGATTGAGGATGATACTAAAACGCAACTAAATAATCATACCAGGACTCGGGGCTAACAAATTTTTGATGGCGACCAATTTGTAATTTTATAGCGGCATTTTCCATGCGCTGGTAAAGTGGGAAGACTGAGATGTAGCTGTATCTCCGGACACGGAGATCACATCCACTTCCACTCCAGTCCAGAGTCAATTTGAAAATTCTTTATTATAATATATTATTAATATGTGTGTAAATTATTTAGATCTCTTTTAGTTTGATAATATTAATTTTAAAATTTTCTAAAGTATTAATATTACACTATTAATTTAACCACTTATATCAGTAAAACAGCAACCACTTCATTCTTTAATATTTTATACCACCCATTTATTTATAATTATTCTATTTATTATTAAAATAAAAAATTAATATATGCCGTTGATTAACAATAATTATGAATTTAATAAAAAACTGATCTACAAAATATTAAATAACAATACAAATATAAAAAAAAAATTATACATAACTCAAATTGTTATTAAAACACAACTCAAACTCTATTTTACATTGTCCAACAATCAATTCCACTTGTCGAAAATCAAAGCAAATAAAGGTAGAAAAAAGTACGTTCTTGCGGTCTTTTTTTTTTCTTTAAAAAGAAAAAAAAAAGACAACAGCGTAATAAGTACCTATAACTCATGGGCACTCCTGCAATGTTACCTTTCCACGGAACATAACATCAGATTGAATTTTATTAAATGTATCGAACTCTGCAATCTGCAACCTCGTGATCTGAGATCGGCACCACAGATTTTGAGCGCATCCAACTATGACTTTTTGCCTGAAAAGATTTCCCCCTCCGCGTCTCTCATTTAACACAAATTATACAAGTTTAGTCTCCGTGTTCATTAACTTACATAAATAGCCAAAATTTTGATTTTTAAATCAATTTAGGTAACGCGAATGGCTCTCCCAAATTGAAGTCATAGGCTTCCCCGCATTTTATCATTTATATTTGTATTCACTGGGGAAAGAGAAATAAATGAATATTCATGATGATCTGACTATAATTCTTTAATGAAAAAAGAGAGAAGAAAAATAGAAAAGCTTCTCATGCACTCGGTCGCAAAATAACTTTACGTTATTTTATTCATTTCTTGTATGCATGAGCGTTGAATCTCTGTTTTTGCCAAGAAAACCGGGAATACGGAATGTGATAAAATTGCGCAGAGCCGAATAGTGGAGCCCATCTTAATTGGAAACCCAAACGATGTCTCAACTATATAGAGTCCCATGGGGTTTGAGAGCTGACTTTGCATCTTTTTATAGTATTCTATCAAATCTTCTCAGTATCTTCCCAATATACGAGGAAATCTAGTAAATAATGCTTAGTATACAATGATCGCCCACCGGGCATGTATCATTTCTTTATAAGAATGTATTCATAATAAACTAACTATATATCATGATTTATTCCCATCATTTTATTAATTTATATATTATGTACCGACAATACATACATACTAAAATAATATATATGTAACAAATGAAAATATTTTTAATTTAAATTGAAATATTTAATCTGTCTTTAATGTATTTAGTTTTTTAATTAATTATTAATATTTTTTTACGTGTTTAAATTATTTTCATTCTTATTAAAAAAATAAAAGCTATGCTTTTAGATATTAAAAAAGAGATGTACTAGTTGGATTTATCTGAAAATGAAATATGTGATTTATTGTTGAACGCGTGATTTTTTTGAAGCCTAGAATTACGAAGTTAGAACCAGCAGGTGGCCCGGTGGGGACGGTCGCGGGGGCAATTTTAATAATTTCGATATTAATTAAAAAACAAAAAAAGGACTGTCGGCCTACCTAACCCTAGTTAATTGAACCAGAGGCTGAGGTTGTAACTGTTCATGCGGACCGCTCGTGAGGCCTTGAGTGCCACGGAATCGAGCGTCGGTGACTCGGTTTTGACTCGTGCAAGTTCCGCGGGTGGAATTTAAGAGAGACTGGCATATAAAGCATGGAATCCCAGTGCAATGCTAGCGCCAATTGAGAGAGAAAGATTGAAATGGCGGATTCAAGCGATTCGGTGTCGGTGGACATGGAGGCGATCTCTCCCAAGGCGAAGGTAATGCATTCTATGCATGTATGTTATGCTTTCAGGTTATAATTGATGCCTTTGCCTACATGTTTGCTGACAAAATGTTAGAATGAAGCATTCAATGCTGAAAACAATTAGAAACGGTAGCACTTGTGACATAGGAGTCTGTTTTCGTGTATTCAGCTTCTTGAATAAGCTTAACGAAATTTTCTGGCTCGCTTCATGTGTTATTTGCCGGGTAACATTTTCGTTTATTTTCAGACTTCAGTTATTATAAATATATGATGATTCACTACCCTTTATTTGGTTGTTCTGCGTCTCGGTGCTAGCCTTCATTCTATGGACCTCGTTCTGTTCAATTCATTTCTTTCTTCCGTTTAAAGTGCTATTGATGCTTTTGATTTTGCGTCAAAGATTGCTTTAAATTCAGCATTTCTGACATGCTTTCAAACCTGTTATCTTTGTCCTCTGCTGTCTGAGAATAGCTTCTTTATTCTCTATATCTCTCTCTCATTTTGTTCCCTTTCAGATATCTTTTCAACTCGTTTGTTTCTTCCTAGCTGGATTAACCTGGATATTGCAAAAACTACATTCTTCAATTATCTTTCGTTCCCGGGGTCTTTGATCCTGTAGTGTGGACACATAGTAGCTGGTATTGCACGTGGTAACAGAAAATATTGAACTTTGATGTCAAAGATAATGTAAGATTGTAATTATCCTAGATGCAGACCCAGGGGTCCTTATTTCATTCATTAATCTATTTTTGGAATTGGCTTATTCTACATGTATGGCATTGGAAAGTTTTGGTGTCTTGCTTTAACATATGGTCTTAACCTAAGAAAACAATAAATAATTGGTATGCATGGTTTTGGAAAGTTTAGGTGTCTTGGTATAACATATAGTCTTAGCCTAAACAAACAAACAAAAAAACGGGTATAACTCCCCATTATCTCATCTAATTAGTTTTAAAATAAAATAAAAAAAGTAATTAGGTAAATAGTTGTTTAAAGATCTACAACTCTGCCAAGGAGTTAACAACTCACATGGCACCAATATTGATATTTAAGATTGAGGTGAACATGATGTATTTAGGTTCAACGCCTATTCCTTTCCCACTCTACTCCCTGAGTTAAAACATCCTATGTAAGCCCCAAAAAAAAAAAAAATCTACTATCTCATTACTTTTAAAATAAAAATAAAATGATCGGAAAATTTAATGGATGCACATTTAATGCGTTCAAAACACTAATATCAGGTGTGCAGCTTGAGAATCATTCAGAGTGCAGTGAAATAGTGTAAAACAGTTACTTTAGTTGGTGTGTTATTCCAACTTGAAAGTCAGCTGAAAACTCGATATTTTAAGCCATCGGCTCACTAGTTTGCATTTGGATCTATTTTGATGGGAATAGGATATCAATTAGCTATTTTTAAATGCCTAAAAGCTCTCAAGTTAGTGAAGACCAATATTTACGTTGACATGTTTTGGATGGATTAAAGAAATGAGCTTGGGTTTTGGACTTCATATGTTTTTTTTTCTTATCAATGGTGATATTTTGGCATTGGTAAGAGTTAAATTATGAAGTTCCTTACTGAAGGTACCTCTTGAATTGCAGTATCCATTGCCCAGCATTTCTCTAAGATTCACAACTTTTTGTGTTGAATTGCTTCTTTACATGTTCCTTCCATAGTTCCATTGCACATTTGGGCACCCCTGTATCTTTTTCCTTTTTCCTTTTTTCCTATCTATTTTTTGTGATTGAACTCAAAGTATTTGGACCTTTTTTGGCCCATGTTGAATGCTCACACATGGTCAAAACTGACATAGCTCATTTACTTGATTTTCTCCCCTTCAGTTGTCCCAAAAAATGAAAAGGCGACTTTATAATTTATCATATGTGATCTCTTTTTAATTATGGTAAACTTTATGAGCCGTTGCTGATTAACATCCTACTGAGATACCTCTGCAGGAGCATCTTGTTAGAACGCCTCATGGTTCCATCTCTGTTTCTGTGTACGGAGATCAGGACAAGCCAGCGCTTATCACTTATCCTGATTTAGCCTTAAATTGTAAGTTAACCAGATTTTATGTTATATTTCTATTATTTTGGTTTACTCTTATTCTGTCATGAAATCATTGCATTGTATGAAATACAATTACTTTTATGACATTTATTTTAACCACTATGGAGAGAATGTTGCCTTAATATATTTATGTAGATTAAGTGTAACTGGAGATTCAAGAACATGGGAGTTTTGAGTAATTAAAATATGTATCATGATCTTTATAAGAAAATTGAATATTCATTGTTCTTCTTCCTTTTTCTTTCTTTTTTTCTTGGAAAACAAAAAATATATGGTTGAGTTTCTCATCAAGGTATTTGCTTTCTGTAAAGTTTAGGTTTACTCAAGGTTTTGTGCATAGAACATTAAAAACCAAAAATGTTGTATTGTGACTCTTATCAAAAAGGTTTTGTGAATTTCTCGAGATTGTGTTTGTGGTTGACAAACTAACAATCTAACTCTTGTTATTTTTGTTTTCATCAGATATCTCCTGCTTTCAGGGGTTATTATTTTGTCCTGAAGCGTGTTCCTTACTGCTCCACAATTTCTGCATATATCATATAAGTCCACCTGGACATGAGGTCTCTAGCTTTATGCCTTGAAGCTATGCTGTTGCTTGATATTTCATCTCTAACTGTTATAATGTCTTCATTGTTGTATGCTATAATTTACCTGGTTCCTTATCTTTTACTTTCTTCAAGAGCTATTGCAGTTAGGAGCTGCTGCAATTGGTCCTGATGACCCAGTGCTTTCAGTTGATGACTTAGCTGATCAAATAGCTGAGGTTCTCAACTTTTTTGGGTGAGTATGTTCATTCTTAATTAGCAGCTGTTTTTGGTAAAAAAAAAAAAACACTCGTTTTTGTGATTTAGTTTACAATGTTGATAACTGCAACTTCCTTCTGGAATAGATTGAAAGCAATCTTTTTGTAACTTTTGCAACTGAGCCTGGAAGCTGATGTCTCCTTTCCTTCATCTTGGGAAGGCAATCTGACTCCCTCCTCTCTCTCTTTCTCTTTACAGTCTTAGTGCAGTCATGTGTATGGGGGTAACGGCTGGGGCTTACATCCTTACCTTATTTGCTGTGAGTTGTTGTGATATTGTCTTACACAGTGCAGTTTGCTTCTGTGCTAATAGTTGCGATAATGGGATTTTTCTGATCTTTGCTTTTGACAATGCTTTTGACAATAGATGAAGTATAGACAACGTGTTCTTGGTTTGATACTTGTTTCTCCTCTTTGTAAAGCACCATCTTGGGCAGAATGGTTGTACAACAAGGTTCTTTTTCTAAACCTAAAAAACCTTGTACTATAAATAGACCTTGCTTTTTGCTGAAGACTTTGTAATATTTGCAGGTGATGTCAAATTTACTTTACTTTTATGGCATGTGTGGGGTAGTAAAAGAAATACTGCTGAACCGCTACTTTAGCAAGGTATGCTTCTGCTTCCAAAAGCATTCCTTTTTTCCGTTTTCCAGATGCGAGTTTGAGTCACTTGAATTTAAATGGTGATGATAGGAAGTTCGGGGGGGTGCTCAATTACCGGAGTCAGATATAGTTCAAGCATGCCTCAGAGTTAGTCCTATTATTTCATTTTCTCTTTACATATTCAATAAGATGCTTTTTTAAGGACTGAGTTATAAATGATAGCTGTTAGTTTGATACTGAATACTTGTTTGATGCTGTTTTAATTTTTTTTATTTACAGTCATTGGATGAGAGGCAGAGTTCAAATGTTTGGCGGTTCCTTGAAGCTATTAATGAGTAAGATTACACTTTAAAATAGCAGCCATCTTCCTCGTACAAAATGAATGCCTCCATCTTCTTTCCTTTTGTTTTATTTTTTGAAAAAAAAGGAGGGGGGGGGGGGAGTTGGGATCTGGTATTTATCTGCAAGTCTGCATTGCTAAAGAGTTGGTCTTTATCTGCAAGATATTAGCAATGCTGGAGTTGCATCTCCAATCGGTAATTAAATATATTTACTAGCATTGCTGGTGATTTACTAGTTTTAATGCCTAAAAGAATATGCTCATAACAATTTTAGTTTAGCACGTTCTAGAATAGTAGAATGCAATGTGCTTATAGTTTAGGGTATGTGTCATTAACTATGTATTGGCATCTTGCAGGAGATCTGACTTGAGTGAAGGATTGAGAAGATTACAGTGTCGTTCGCTAATTTTTGTTGGGGATATGTCTCCATTTCACGCTGAGGCTCTCCATATGACTTCAAAGTTGGACAGACGATTAAGTGCCTTAGTTGAGGTGTGTAAAATAGTTTCATTCCATCTTAATCAATGATGTAATTGTGTTTATTGATATGAGCTAGATTTAATAGGCTTTGTTGGTGGAACTACAGGTTCAAGCATGTGGGTCAATGGTAACAGAGGAGCAGCCTCATGCTATGTTAATACCAATGGAGTACTTTCTCATGGGATATGGCTTGTACATGCCATCCAAACTAAGTGTCAGCCCAAGGAGTCCCTTGAGTCCATCTTGCATTTCTCCTGAGCTGTATTCACCGGAGAGTATGGGTTTGAAATTGAAACCAATAAAAACACGAACTTCTTTGGAAATCTAGAAGTAGATGAATGAGTTCAGGAAATTCACTGCTATTTCTGATCTGTTTTTTTGAACGAGTTTATAATTCCGTGGCTGGTCAGAAATCTGGTGAATGAGGTGGATGCGAGATCATTGTAGATAAAGAGATGAGGAAAGGACAGGAAAGACACGGGAAGAGTGGCTGAAAGCAGATATAATCATTCTTTCATTTGTGATCATAGATGTAAGTCAACGAGTCTGAATAGGTCAAGCTTCGGAATTCTTGTTTTTGGATAAATAAAATATTACAGTTCTGGTTATAATAGTAAGCAAACATGGTGGGCATTTTGTCATTACTGTGTAATCTCAATGTTTCATATATCTTAATGTTGATGGCATATTTGCTGTGTTAGTATAGTTTTTTGGTCCACGATAATTTTACTAAAATGAGACTTCTAGTATTGGAATTTATTATTGGAGTTAGCAGGGGAGTTAGATCAGATATATTTTTCACTATCTTCGAATGCTCTATGTTCTAACATAATTTGATGCGGCAGTCACGAGAGCAAAACAAATTGGGGAATTTAAAGACAACTAACAATCTAAGTATTTCGTGTGATAAGCCATTTATGAAGAACTTGATACAAATTTCCACATTCAACGAACAAATGTCAACTCGTCCTTGCTTGGAGACGATGGAATTACATGAATCGCACCTGCTAGCATTAGGACTCCGATTTCTCAAAGAGCTCAAATTCATAATTATTTAAATTGCCAAAGTCAATTTTGAGAGTTGTTTGAAATGTTAGGTGATGTTTGATACGGGAATTTTTGTTAATTGAATATTTGAAAATTTATTTTTAAGATATTTGAGGATAATAAATATATTTTTTTATATATCTCATGTTCAATTTTTTTTTATAAATAAGTTTTCAAATATATAAAAAATTTGGTTACTTATGCACCGGCAGCCAGAGAATTTCAGGAGATTCATGTAAATAAGAATTCATTTTTTTTTTTAACAAATGAGTTGATGAATTTCAAAAGGAAGAATGCAAATTCAACCAGAGTACAAGAAAATGTAATTAAGCTCAAAAAATATACGCATTATGAACATATAAAGGTGTTATTTACTGAGATTCTATTATGTTTAATAGAGTCTTGGACATCCACGATTGAAAGCCTATTTTTCAAAATAAAAGATACCCACCCAAGTACACAGAGCATTATGCACAACTCTTGTGATCAAAAAATGCTTGTTCATACTGTTATGTGGCTTTCTTTACCGTCAGTTGATACTAAATCTTCGGTTGCTCACGCTTATCCAGCTGTTTCTATGGCTGCTCTCCGTTCCTTCTTCATTTCGAAGAGTCTTTCTTTTATTTATGTCAGCATACATTTCCTCAATCAAAGGTTTCCATAGCCGTACACGAGCATTTATAAACCAGTTGGATACCTGGCCAGGTCATTCACCCAATGTAAAAGATCAGAAAATAGGAGTTTGTAAACGCAGCTAATGGTTAGTTCAACCAACCAAACAGTTCAAAGCACTAGAAGAATAACGAAATCTATCCTAACTTTGTCTAGCTTGAAGAAATTGGGAGAGAACAAACAAAGAGTTTCAGTCAAGTAGAAAGTACCTGGCTTCTTGTCAACCCACTTTTTACTGCAAGCAAATGCTTCTCTGCATCTTTAGGATATCTGAAATCCATCAAAATTATATAAAAATACGTATGAGCATAACCCCCACGTACAACTCTAAAGTTTACTAAATTGATGATTAGAGCCTATAAAAGTAAGATTATAGCTATGTTGGACATTTCTAGGATTTTTTTTTTT
Source organism: Gleditsia sinensis (assembly GCA_037074535.1). Taxonomy (NCBI): domain Eukaryota; kingdom Viridiplantae; phylum Streptophyta; class Magnoliopsida; order Fabales; family Fabaceae; genus Gleditsia; species Gleditsia sinensis. Next base: position 3,174,997 of record CM073472.1, read on the forward strand.
TTAAAAAAAAGGAACAAGAAAAAGAAAAAGCTCACGGATGTAGGAAATTCTGAAACATCCAAGCCCGTAGAACAGAGACAGATCTTTCAGGCAAGCCCCTTTGGGGCCTCCACAGCTGATGATCTTTTCTCTTCAACTGTTGGAGAGCCCATTGCTTTCGGATGAATGAAGTTTCTTCTGAACATGAGTTGTTAAAAGTTGCTCCCATGGCAAGAATATAATTGCTAATCCTATCTCGCAGATCCTTGTATAAGAAAGAGATTGTTTGAAGAGCAAAATGTGCATGCACGTGAGGATCCAACTCCGTAGCAGCATGAAATGCAGATACAACAGTATGTACCTCATCCAGGCACTGATTATATCGACTGTCCACCTGAGTGAAAGGAAGATTACTAATTATTGTATGCAAGTTTCAATATGCGACAGGCAACCGTAGAAATGAATATAACATCATACCAGTTGTAGAAGTGTCAGAAGGTGGGACTTCTTCGATTCAGCTGCATGTCTTTCCAATGAAGGTTCCACATGTGCTTCAAACATAGAATTTGCATTGTGATTTATCGCTATCACCGGGAAAGCTGATGTTGAAATATTTCCTTCTGCTCTACTACCAACAGCTGGACAATTTATCACTTCTAGATTTTCAAGAGAATATCTTGCAATTTGAGCAAGTATTTCTTGAATTCCAGTAAGATATCTCGACCCCAATATTGCTTGTGAAAAATAATGCAAATGTCTATTGGAACCATAACTCCTAGAAAACTCCCTACTGCTGCAGGAGCTTTGTTCCAAGCCTGACCTTGTTCCATTCAAGCAATGGGTCCCATCTGAACAACTCACCTCCGAGCACTGACCTGTGGTTGGAGATGTTGCAAGACTTAATGAGAGCTCATTGCTAAAATTAGACGAACCATAAGCATGAGCATTTGATGATGTCCATCCATTTGAATCCAGGTTTGCCATGCATGAATAAGGCTGGAAACTGGTTCCATCAAGCTCTGGAGCTTGGTCAAACTTGTTGACATTCCACTTACCGTTACCAGGCACTTCATCGTAGCTACGATCCCCAAAAGTTGCAAGCAGAGGGTTTGAAGTATCCTGCCAATTATTTAAGATATATGGTCCCAAAGCCTCCAATGAACAGAATGAAGGAGATAAAGCTGGTGATTTCTCTAAATTTTCTTGAAGACCGATTCTAGCAGCAAGTGAAGCCGGAGTAATTGTCGTTCCTCCAGCTAAATGCTCTCGAAACTCACTGTTGTTTACGGGACACGAAGTTCCAAGAGAGGCATCCCCCACAATATTCTTTCCTTGTGATGTAACTAAGGAAATAGAATCAGCAATGCATGCAGGATTTATATTGGGAAAATCCGTATGGATATTACTTGTAAGTTCACTCTGCATTCCAGAAAGCAATGAAATCCCATTTACGACACGGGTTTGGTCATTAAGGTCAAATGAATGGTATTGAATGAGTGGATTTGGTGTCAAATGTTGTGGAATTTCATCTATGAGAGCAGAACTTCGGCCAGCAATGTCCATTGGAGCACTGTACATATCATTCTCCATCGGCATAATAACTAAATGGAAGGACATAAATAGAAGGCAAATCTAGTCCATAAGGATGGCTTTACTTCAACAACTGCATGATCACTCTGTTGGAATTCTGGGTAGTTTGGGCCCTTAATTATCCCCTTTTCTGAGAAGAGTTCTCTATGCACTCCTATGGAAAATCGACGCTTATTATAGCTATATAGAACAATAAAGCGTGAAAATGAATAGATAACTCTGCAGCGTCCTAAATCAATAGAGCATCTTTTTCAAATTTCAAAGTTGGAAATACATTGAAATATGAAAGGTGAGAAAAATGATTTACTATCGACAAACAAAAACAAACGAACTCAAAACTCAAAGGATGCACGTAAGCACAACCAACCTTCTCTTAGTCTGCAAAGGAGGTATCAACCACCAAGAGGAAGCAGAGCCGCTGTATGCAACATTCCTTGACAAACCAGAAGTCTTTCAAATATTTGACAGCTGATTGGCAGTTTATGTGGTTGTCCTCCGAGAAAGAATAAAAAAGAAGACGAATGAGAAAGCAATGCCTGCATAAGGTTTAACAGCTACCAGATCATCCAATTCATCCCCAAAAGATTATAACCACAAGCAAAGAACTAGGCAACTTGTTAGAAAACAAGGAAAGAAGCCAACCAGAAGTCAGTCGTTCCCAACCATGCCAAATTTAAAAGGCCAATACCAAAAGTGCGTTGATTTCTTTTGCATGAACAGAAGCTTTTCATTTCCTTCAAGAATCCCAAACCCAAAAAACGAGATTCATTGTCTCAGACCCCATTCAGATTCATGATATCACTTTCCTCTCTCTCAACTTCTTACACTCAACTCAGAACATGTACTGGTCTTGCGACAAAAAAGACAACAATCTCAAGACAATATTTAAAATTTAAAGGAAGAAAGAGTGTTTGGGCTATGCGTGAGTGTTTGAGATGAATGGGAAGAGACTCATTAATTGAGATAGAGGGAGGAAGAAAAGCCCCAAAAGAGTAAAACAAACAAGGAGGAGGGAGAGTGGGGGAAACACATTGCCCTTTGGTGCAGTGCCACTCATTTCTGTTGCAGGCTTTACCGGGCCCATCTCTTCCCTCTCTCTCTGATATGTTTTTGTCCTCCTCACCACCTCCTATTATCTGCTTCTCTGCAATCATCATAATCAAAATATCTGGATTCTCTCTGTTCAAACTCCTGTTCATGGCAGGTGTTCTCAGAAACATTTTCAGAGAAAGCCCTTTGCTTTCTAGCTATTTTAAAACAAGATGGTAATGTGATGAGAAAGAAAAGTAAATAGAGTAAAAAAGCCTTGTGCTTTCCCTTCAGAATGTAACAACTAAAGGCGCAAGGCAATTGAAATGTGAAAGGACTCAAAGGAGAGAGAAAGAGAAATACTGTTTTAGCAGTGTACTTTTTTTGGGTTGGGCGGAAGGAGAGGGGAGAGGGGAGAGAGGAGATGGCATGGTGATGTAAGCAATGCCAGATCTTTGACGAATTTATCATGGCAATTACACAATCTATCAACTCCTTTCCCACTTTACTTGCATGAGCCAAATCAGCCAATCCTATGTGGATATGGTTTAATTATGATTACTAACCAGACCTCTGTTTTCATTGTGGAAACACAGGCATCAAGTGGGCTTTATCTGTATATATTCTGGCTTTTTTTGTGTGTGGTAAAACTGGCATCATGTTTTTAAATGTATAGTTTTGACTAGAGATTATGTTAATAATTTGAGTTTTATATAAAGTAAAATGAATATAATTGTTTATAAATTTACGTAATAGTCATATTTATTCAATATTAATAGTGTAGTATGCATACTTGATAGGTATTAAAGTGTCTAAAAAGTATCGTTCGTATTAAAATTGCCAATTTATATTATAAACTGTGTCACGAAACATGTCACTTCACATCTGCTTTACTGTTGAGATGCGGTGTGGTAGTTTATTTTTTAAGATTAGATATGGAGGGATAGATTTCTCATTTTCTTCAAATTCAATAAATGCGATATCTGAACTCAAATTATACCCAACTGAGAAAATACTACTTTGCATCAATTAAACAAGACACTTTCATTTAGATGGATTTATTTTGTGTTTTCTCTCTGGATCTTTTGGTCAAAATCTTTGCTGCCGTTACTTAGCCCCACTCGGTTCATCAACTGCAGCAAGACAAAGCTCATCATATATGGGCTATGTGTAAGCTTTTGGACTATAGGCTACAAGCTGAGGCCAGTGTGTCAGAGTGGTGCCCATTCCTCATAAATGACAAGCCACCACTGTAATGTGGGCCTTAGGCTCGGCCATCAATTTGAAATTGTGTCCCTATTTAGGTTACCCATCCACTCATTTTTTTAAACTTTTTTTTTTGTTTCTGAACCAAACAAGTTTGGATATTTTTTGGGTCTTTAAACTAGTTTGGATCACATGGGCCTTACACAAGTCCTTTCATGATATGATATAAACCTAAGTGCAGCCCAAATTGTATGGATTTTGGAATTATATATTGAATTTAGAGTTCAAATCTCAGATCCTTGGACAAAGGTGTAAGGCCGTGAATTGACTCATAATCAACTCTAGAGACATATACCCACCAATCAATTTGTATTTTCATTTATCATATATGAAAGGAATAATAGTATTAGCATGATGGCGAAGAAAAAGTATTAAAATCGGATAATGAGAATTGCCCTTGAAGTTGTAATGGTTAAGACTGAGTTGAATCAAGAGCAGGTGGTAGAGAGAGAGAGAGAGAAAGAGATGCATGAGTGTTGGCAATCACATGTTGTGGAGGGTTGCTCACAAGACAACCCAATATTTGCTCACCTTTTGTCCTTGCCGTTGAATTCAGGGTTGACAGTAAACCGCAGGAAAAGATGTTTAACTACACCTATCTACTGCATTTCTCTCTCTCTCTTCCTAGTTTCCTTTTAAAGATCGATCGAATCGCTCTCAATCTCATCATCCATTATTTTTTACTCTACCCTTTCATATATTTGAGTGCACGAAACGAAAGCCAAATAAACTCCTCGACTTGAAACCCACTTATGCATGCCAATTACCAAGTCTGATCAATATAATTACAATAGTCTTGTGGTGTCATCTTAACCATGTCACTTACATGGAGAGTTAGAGTTAGACCACAAGTCCTCAATCAATTGCTTTCAAAGATGGGAGGCCTATATCCAATTTTGTTTTAAGACTCATTTTCAATTCGTGTGCTTAGATATATACTAACCAGTTTTAAATATTAAATAAATAAATAAAAAGAGAAACCACCAGGTTATTTTATATAAATATTGTAGCCCGGCCAAGATTCATAATATAACTGAAGTCACCCTCGTAAACTAAATAATGTAAAATATACAAATTAATTCCAACTGTCTAACCAAACACCAAGAAAGAAAGAAGAAATGGAAGTTGCAGCTGGAACCATTACTAGCCAAGTCTGAAGGTACGTAGGCGGTTATTATCTCATCTATTGTTGTGCAAGTGGAAGCGGTGTAGCCATGGCTGCCACCCCAAGTTTCTGAAGGTTGAGCTTGACCACAGTGTCCACAAACATCTTTGTATCCTCTCGGGTGTTGCCTTCGGGTATGTCCACAATATAAGACTCTAACACAATAGTATATACCTTACCTTGCTTGTTGAATTCATTAACAGATGTAACAGAGCGATAATTTTTGAGACGGTGCTCCCCTCCCACAACCCTAAAGCTGAGTATGTGTTTGTCATCGTCCAATATCTCCAGCCTCTCGGTGCTGGTGGATGCCGGCAGACCCGAAACCACCGTGACCTCTCTAATGCTGCCAACCCCACCATCCCCCCTCATGTTGCAGCTCTTTATGAAGTGTTTGTATTTCTGAGGGTTCTCGAAGCTCCGAACCAAAGGCCACACTCTGCCCGCCGGACACTCAATTCGTTGCGTTACAATGGATGTGCATGTGTTGGGGGAAGCCTCAAATTTATGGTATTTATGGATGATGGGCTCCAGTTCAGCATATTCTTCGGGGGTTAGACCCTGAGGGCATGCTTCTGCGGCCATGGAAGACGGCTAACTTACTTGTGTCTGGCTACCAAGGATAGCTAATGAAGAACAACAAGGTGGGGTTTCGAGGCAATCATGATGATGGAGATGAATATGGAACAATCATATCAACACATGTATTTATCTGTCCCTGTGTCTCTTTTTGTTTTGGACACATATGCCCTCCGCAGTTCAGTTTTATGACACCTACACTACTGTCACTCGTCAGGACCTAGTTTAACCAAATGTTTTGTTTATTCATTATGGTCTAGTACTACTTTAGCCATACGAGGAAACTCTGTCTCTGAGCACTTTACTTAATATAGTCTCACACAATACTATCTATAATTCAATGACGACTATGTTTATAAATAAGTGACATAAAAAAAAAAAAAAATTCAATTATGACTAAATGTTTCCATGCAAATTGAGAAATTAAGGATATGCCCAAGGACGCTCTATATATAAAAAGATAAGCTGTAGGTGATACTTTTGAGGCTACATTTCCTTTTGGTCCTTGGGGCAAAACTCTTAGGTATAGGTATACAATACATGCATGAATTAGGATTAAAATTGTATATTTAATCATTGAAATATTGTAATAGAATAACGTGTTATTCTTACAGTTTAGAAAAAAAAAACAGAGATTTTCCAGAAAGGGATAAGAATGTAAATATAAAAAGTGAAAAAAGACAAAAGTAAGGGGGGAGTTGTCGCAATCGTTGAAAAGAGCAGGCTCTGGAGATTCGTGGATCATGTGAGAACTCTAACAAACTCTTCTCCGCGTGATCTAAACTTCACTTTGCAGGATTCCCCCCCACCCTCACGTGGACCCACCATTTTCCCCACCTCTAAATTTCGACACTTTGCAATTTCAGACTATCTATGTTGTATAAAGTTTGAAACTTTAAAAAGAGTGAGAGGTTGCTTAACATTGTTCCAAAGCACTGCATCATGGTCATGTAATAAGGGGCTTTCTTCCACACAAAGTCTTAAGAAACAGATATTAATGTACAGCCTTGCACGTATGCGGAGCTTCTGACAATATTAAAGTCTCTCTGACATTTTCTTATTTCTTTTGCTGAATCATTTTTATCTGAAATTAATGTATACTGGGTTGGTATATCAATAGACACCAGATTGAAAGGTAAAATTATATATGAGCCAATCAAAGAATTTGTCTTCGGAACCAGAAATCCTGAAAGCTATATATATATATATATATGGACTATGGTGGAATCAAGCTGACAGAGCACCTTATATAAGGAAACAGGAGAGTAAAAAGGGTCACTGGACTGACATGTTTTGTCTTAGTATAGCAAAAATGCGTGGGGACATGGGCCTTGAAGTTATAAATCCCAACCTTTGGTGCTTCCAATCAGAGTAGGAGCAAGTTTTGTGATGATGCTTGCTTCTCACATGGATGTCTGTGCAGCTTTAGATCCTCTAAACAACAATTATGGTACGTGTATTCATCCCAATTATTATCTCCATCATGGACGCTTTGAGAAACAATAAACAATGCTAACTCGAATCTATGCTACAGAAACGTCACAAGCTGTCCGTTCACAGTTACGAATTCGACATTAATTAATTACCCTTTGGGAATCTCCCAAAACACGAGCTTGTTGCTGCTAATTACATTGTAGTTATATTCCTTCTTCTAATATGTGCCACACTGGTAATTGAATTATTAGCAGTTTCTTCAACAGAAAAATATATCCTCTATAATACAAAAGGTTTTTAGATTTGGAAAATATTAGTTTTGCAGCAAATGAGTTTTTGGAAGCATTGTTATGAATATATAATCATCACAGGCTTCGGCTAAGGCCTTCAATCACTCAGTTTGTCTTTTCTTTTTTGGGGTACAACTATAACCTCTCTCAGAAAATGAGAAGGGCTTCGCAGTTTCCAAAGGAATGGTAGGCCCATCCCAAACGGATCCATGTTAAACTGGGCCGTCTTTACATACAGATAAATTCTACGGGTCATATTGCTTTTCCCTCGTCCTCTTGCTTTGGGTCTAGGGTCTTTAACATTCTTAGGGTTTTCATTTTTTGCAAGTAATTTTGGTCAGCTAATATTTCTGACCGAAAGAACTCGTTGAGTTCTTACTGCTTTTTTAGGTACTTTTTTTTTTTGTGGGTTCGGGAAGGAGCTTTCTGTTGTTTAGCATTTTTGGTACCCCAATCGTATGCTGAACGAGTTGGTGACTTGATAGACATGCATGCCCAAAATTCTGCAACTTTTGAGAGCATTTATTTACAAAGACAGCAGAAAACTCTTGGATAAAATACACACACGTACAACAGAACTCTTCCAATCTTATTTTTACTAAATACACTTCAGATCATATATATATATATATATATATATATATATATATATATATATATATGTATGTATGTATGTATGTATGTATGTATGTATAGACACAGACGCACACGTAATTGTGAACCTTTTGGTGTTAGACAGTTATATATATATATATATTATGCATCACATCATGCAAAAGCAAAGCACAATTTGCTTTATGGGATTTTCATCGCAGAAAAAAAAGGAAGAAGAAGAAGAAAGATTTCAAGATAAAGTAGTTTAATTAAAGGTGGTTAATAAAAATATATTAGCGTGTATTTAACAAGATATTCAATTCCCAACAACCCAATTAGGGAACTAAGAAATGGGTTATGATGTTTCTCTAGTGTAGTTTGGGTCAGCTACCATCCATATATAATGCAATATCACCAATTTAATTAAAATATATAAGTTGTGGGTCCCCCCCTTTTTTAGTTATTGATCGATATCATTGCAAAAAACAAACGATATACAATCAAATATAATTTGCAAGTGAGATGAACTCAAACACATGCATGCATGAGGTTAGATGTGATTCCATGCTGGGTTTTATGTTTCAATTCCTCCTCTCCTTTTTCTCTCTGATTTCTTTTCTTCAATTACTTTGGTGATTGTTGATGTAAGCACTTACCTAGCATAGGCAATCTGGTGGATTCATTTGAAGTGGAAATTAAAGAACCAGTTTTGGGTTAGGTAGGTGTTGTTATTATTTGCAAAGCAACATTTTCTTTTATGACGGCTGATGACGCTCTGCACTATTTATTCTAGAGTCAGTATTTGCTTTTGGAGATTCCTGCCCCTGCAAAAGGTGCACTCCAACTTATTTTTTGTTTTTCTAAGACTTTCCTCATTTTATGCCTTCAGCTCTGAAATCTGAATAGATTAAAGTACTTTTTCAATCTCGAGTCATGATTGGAATCAAACAGTAGATTAAGCGAATTATTTTGAAAGAAAAGGAAGGGGAAGACTCACAAACACACAGAAAAAGAGGATTGGTTTTTGGGCTTGACTAAAGCTTTTGTAACTTGTTTTGCCAGTTACAAAGACTAATCATGCTTCCACGCTACCAAACTCTTATTTAAGAGCTCAGAACCTTAATGACATTGCAATTGCAACTAATCACTTAATTAGGCCATATATAAATTTCATGATCATATTATGAATACTTTTTTTTCTTATTTTCTTCTGAACATTTAATAATTAAACTCTTGTCGTTTGCACTTAATCATGTACCAATAGCTGAAAAATATGTTACAATTATAAATCTCACTAGGGAGAGGGCGTTTAGATATATATATATATATATATATATATATATATATATATATGAAACCCAATCCATTTTTTACTACTATACATGTACTAGCATTTTTGTCATAAAAAACACTGCACTAAAGTTGTGATACTAAACACGAACAACTTAGACAAGAAGAGGGGAAAAAACAAAGGCGGAAGGAAACTAATTACTCATTTTTAAGTTGCCAATACAAGAGTATATAGTTTTGTTGGGAAGAAACGACCAAGTGGTTCTCTCCATGGAGACAACTTTAAGTCACTCATACTTATAGCCTAGTCGTTGTATTCCACAGATAATTTTAATGTGTCCATGTAAATTAAAAATAAAACCCAAAAAAAAAAAAACACATAAAATAGGCTTTGAATTAGGTGGAGCTTCCCAGTCAAGTGGACCACTGGGTCGTACGTTAATGCTTGAGGTGTCGGAGACAAAACCAAGAAATCTTAGGCAACGGAGATTTTCTTAATTAGGGTCCAAACTTGCAAGCAATGGTCTAACATTAGGAAATCTCCAACTAAAATGATGTTGGTTTATCACCATTACCTTCTTAATTTGTCATACAAAATCGCAGTGAGATTTCGTTTTCCATATATCTAATCTAGACATTTCAGCTAACAACTCTCCTAAGCAATATTGGTGGACTTTGCAGTCCTTCAACAACCGTCTGTTTCATTTCTGTATTTATTTCTTCAAAATTATAATTACCCCTTAATTTATATACTTCTTAGCTAAACGAATCCAGCTAATACCACAGCATATGTATATCATTTGTTTCTTTCTTTGGGCAAACATGCATTTGCACGATAATATATTTTGTAATGTTCCATAATTTGCATTCATGTGTAGTCGACGCTTGCAAATATGTGTGCGAATTAATTAAAGTCGTCACCTGGCTGGTATAACCCTAGGCATGAAATGAAGCGTAAATATATATATATATATAGCTGGCGTCCCAGCATGTCCACTGTGCAAATTGAAAAGATGGCTGCGCAATATTAAGGATAAACTCTTTTTTTGTTTAAATAGTGTTCAATAACAATTATATTTGAGCGAGGACTTGACTTGCATTTTTCTATTCTCAGTTGTTATTGAAAACCTTGGGTGGGAAAGATACAAATGGAAAACTATGTTCCTTCTTTCCACTTGCCTTTCCTGATTGATCCTTTTCAACCACTTCCCTCATTAAAACACATATTCACACACACACACATATATATATATTCTAGCTACCTGCGGAGAGTGAGACGACGCGATAGAGATTGGTGATTTCTGTCTCACTGTGTCTCTGCCTTTACTTTTTATTCTGATTTCGGAGTCTGCATAGTGCGGTTGAGAATGGGCAGGAAATGCTCCTATTGTGGAAACTTGGGTCACAATTCAAGGACTTGCAACAGTAACAGAGCGGGTTTTTCCGGTGGGCCAAAGATATTTGGAGTGCAACTTGACCCTTCTTCTTCTTCTTCACCGCATTATTTTGCCATGAAGAGAAGTTTCAGCATGGACTACTTGCCATCTTCGCAGACTTCCTTATATACACCCTCCTCCTCACCCTCTTCTGATGCTTGCTTAGCCAGTGGCCTCGTAGCAAGAACCCAAGAGAGGAAAAAAGGTTAGTTAGCTGGCAACTAGAATAACAAGTGTTACTTTTGAGCTCCCGTAGTGTTTGTTTTTTACGATTTCATTTGTGATCAGGAGTGCCATGGACGGAGGAGGAGCACCGGATTTTTCTCATAGGGCTTAAGAAGCTGGGGAAGGGTGATTGGAGAGGCATCTCTAAGAATTTTGTGACAACAAGAACATCAACTCAAGTGGCAAGTCATGCACAAAAATATTTTCTCCGTCAGAATAACATCAATAAAAGAAAGCGCTCTCATAGCCTCCTTGGTGTGAGTTAGTTCATCTGCTGCAATTGTTTGAGTTCTAAGTAATGGAAATTCCTCCAACCGTCTATGAACAATTTCTGTAAAATATTCTTTGGCAGGTGGAAGCAGAAAATATCAGAGGCGAACCAGTTATAACTGTTGGTCCTTTTGGGTTGCCATCAGAGACAAGAGAAGATGTGAGCTGCAGATGCCTCCCGAGTAGTAAAAGGATTCGTCACCCCGAGTGGATTTCAAGTCATCATAAGTCAGTGCTTAATTGGCCTACCTCTTCAGCAAACTGCACTCTTCAAAGCGTAGAACCTGATTTAGAACTCAAACTTGCAGCTCCCACGACTTCTATAAGTTGACATAATTATAGTACTTATAACTAGCTAGCGTGTTTATAATACTTGACCAAGCTATACTCTCTGCAATGCTATACACATTAATATATGCTGTTATGACTTTCTATGTGCCTCTTCCTGTTCCATCTACGTTTGCAAACCTAAACCATTGCCTGATTGCTTCCTAAAATATAATGCCTACTGATACAACTTTTACATTACGTTTCTATGAGACTTGTACAGTTGTCTAGGATTGTGAAAACTTTTTACTATTCAATTACAAATTTGTAAAGAGCTGAAATGAAAGCCAAGACCGAAACAATCCAAATCCCATAAGTGGGACGGATATATATGAAGGAATCCACCAACATTCTTCACAGAATCTGAATCAGTGGTGTCCAAAATGACACCGTCTTTGGACGTGTCTTCGTAGTACACAGTACATAGTACATACTGTCCAGTTATGCCTATGTAGTATGTACAGAAAGAAACAGTAACCTCGATAATAATTGCAAATAAAAAAAAAAACACTTTGAAGTTTTAACTCGTGCAATGCTGGTACTGAAAAAAACATTGTGCTGTAAACGCGTTATATGGTAATGAGCAGCAGCATCTAGTGGGGAAAAAAAAATCAGATCAAATAAACAGGGAAAGACGTAGCAATATTTTCCAAATTATCGTCCACAAGCTCTATGGCATTTTCTTTGGGTTTCTCTGATATATAAACATTATGAAGTTTCTAATTAAAGAGCAGTACTTGTTGGTCAACGAATTCATCATTGCTTTACAGAGTATTCCAAATCGAAGTGAAAATAAAGAACAGACAATCTTGGCAAATCTCTTTCGCTGCGCACAGAAAAAGAAGAAGGTTACAGGCAGTTGTGCTGGGCATTTGAACTTCTAAATGATGAATACCAGTGATTGTAAAGTATTAAGAGAAAATTGAGGCTAAATAGGAAAAGGGGGGGGGGGGTATTCTACAAATGTAATGAATATTTCAAGAATAATTAATTTAATCACTCTTGAGCTAAATTAATTACATTTATAGCTAATTAGTTTTCAAAGATAATTAGCACTGTTAGCTGGTTTCGAAAGTTAATTCTTTCAAATATAAATCTTTATTTAATTGGGAATTGAAGTTCTAGTACTGCATTTTTCTTTAGATATCTTTCTATATTGCTCAATGTTTGCCACCTTCTTAAAAGCCACCCCAGTCCTTTCACGACAAGCTAATAGCCACAATCTCCTAGCAAAGTGTTTATTGAAGAAGCAAAATATACAGCCTGGAAATCTGTGTTAGAGGAGCAAAATATACAGCTTTTGAATTTGGTTCTCTATTTACAGTTAGCTTTGGAAGGTGGTCAGGTTCCAATTTTTTTTTTTTTGGACATTCATTCAGTCAGGTTTCAATTTCAGCTTGAAATATTTATTCCTATGAACACTGATCGACAACTAGAAGTTGGTTTTCCGTGACAGGGATCAGACAAGAACATAGGCCGAGTGGTAGGTTTACTTCCTGTCCGATTGTAAGTAGTTCAAATCCGAAATCCTACAAAAATCTACGTAAAATATAGGCTGAAATCTGTCACTACGAAGGTAATTGTTGGTATTTGTTTGCCGGTACGTGGTATGGAGTGCCAACATAATGTAATGGCATTCTAACGCTGTCAGCATGCTTCCTGAAATTCTCGTCTTCTTGACATGTTAGATCGTCATAGACACAAAAAAAAAAAAAAAAAAAAAAAAACATATCAACTGCGCACAAGTATAAACATCTAAAATATACAAAGACGAATCATTCAATGGACAGCACTAAGAGGCTACGAAAGTAACATATTTTGATATATTCCAACTACGCTTGCAGAAATTATCGAGCACGATGGCTAATTCAGATTACATAGTAAAAACCACATACAATTTACAAACACCCCCTGCCAACCCAAAAAAAAAAAAAAAGAGGAGAGAGGAAGAGAGAGTAAAAAAACATTAAAGAAAAGGACAATTGAATGTAGAGTAGAGCTGAAGAATGAATATCTCCCCCCATAGCTTCATCTGTAAGTCTTCTTGTCAGTTAAGTTTCTTTCACTATTTTATCCTTCCTCTCCCCTGTTCTTCCGTTACTGGGGTTTGGATGAGTTGCCTTGGTCGCTATATGATCAGTTACGTATACAAGTATTCATCATGGAATAGGTTTAAATGATTCAAGAAAAAAAAACGCAGTTAGTTCAATAAGTTTTCAACACAGCCCGTCAAAACTTGTCATGCAAATATGGAAATTCCTTGTCCAGTACACTGCTAAGAAACATGAGATTCTTGGTCCATCAAAATGATGCGCTGCTTCCCACTATCTGAGCGCAAGTTATCTACCTTAAATCCAATCTACAATCAGAAAGGACATATAAGACATCTTCCGCGGGGAAAAGGGACACCAGTTTAATAGTCTCAAAAATTAATTTGATTACCTCCCCTACACTGTCAACAGAGAACCACCTCAATAACACACCGAGATGCACTACACCAGGAATTAGCTTGAACAGTAAAGGAGTTGTAACCTGCAGAAAAGAGATGAGAAATTATTAATGGGATTATACTTGATAATAACAGCAGTATCACTGAGGTGAAAACATTGAAACATCGTAAGGTCTGAGGTTTGGCTCTCTGTAATCCTTAAATTATTTGCTATTTAGATTTAGAAATGATAAACTCATAGATGGTTACAGGATTTTTTTTTAAGGCTCATTGTTGTTGAAATCCTAATTAGCTAAAAATAAATATAGAACTTCCATTCAAATTGAAGTTGGGTAAATAATCAACATTCATTATGAATCAAAGACCAAATAAAGCAAGGAAGACCAACTGTGACTTTTAGATCCCAGTAACTGTTAATTTAAACAAATGGAAAATATTTCATACCAGACTAAGAGCTGTGGTCCCAAGAAGCAGGAGATAAAGTTTACCCTGAAAATAATTAAACATTAAAATCCACGATGGTTGGTAGTATTTGCAAATTTAAGATTCAAAGTATATCAAGACGTGCAGATTTAACAGATCTAAATTGTTAAAACCTATAAACCCTTAGCATTTCAAGGAAGTGTTTCAAGATACGAAGACCATGCCCATCGCAAAAGCAAGATCGTTTTTATATAATGTGAACATAAAGCAATGGAACACTTAATTTTCACCATGACAAACAACCATTCTAGCACTAACCTCCACTAGATGAAGATTGGAAGCACGACTGAGAAGAACAAAAGCAAATTCTCCGATCTGTGCCATTGACATTCCAACCTATATATGTACATGAATTCAGGTACCTCAACTACTGCAAAGATTGAAAGATAACAGTATAACCTTCAAATTATTAAATAAATCTTACAAGAACTGAAGTCTTGTTGTTATAACCAAATCCTTTCACAACAGAAGCAATCACGATAGTTTTTATGACTACCACCAAAATTACAGATGCTAGCAATATATCAACATGGTTCCAGAGAAAATGAACATGGATCAGCATTCCAATGCTGGCAAGGAAAAGAGCAGCAAAAAGATTGCGAATAGGTTCAATCTGCAAATATAGTAAATATCAAGTGTCAGGTGTTTCCCACAAACTTATATAACCAGCGAGTATTTCTGCTAAGAGTTTGGTTACATAAAATAATCAGAAAAGCTTTATCAATATCCCTAGAGAGATGGAAACAAGACTGTACACCAAACACGAACAGAAAGAGTAGAAAATAATCAGAGTATGCAGATAATGGTTTTCCTTGGTAGAACCAGGCATTTTACTAATGTCACGTGATGAAAAATGGTACAAAATTCAAAATGAGCAATGGATGTGCTCCATATATAAATCTGTCCATGTTTGATCTGCACATGCTGAGAAAAATATCATCCAATTTGCAAATCAATGACTTCAAAAGGCAAAAAATTTCATTTTTACAATTACACATATCTCTCTGTATTCCTTCAGCAGGTGGATGACAAAAAATAAACAATCTATGAATCTAATGGGGTAATATAACCATGTCTCTCAACACAGAACTATATTATTGCTTTATTAGAGACATTACAAATTCCCAGCATGCCTTATAGCTTCTTAATTCTGATATATATCCTTACTTGCTCTAGTGTATGTTGAGCCAGATCAGTGGTTGAAATCATCACTCCAGCAGCAAAGGAACCCAGTTCTAGACTTAGTCCCAGCTTATCACTACACTGAAAATATAAAATCAATCACATACAAAAGGCACTTGATGTATAATAGTATGCACAAGAACTAGCATTCATTATTTGAAACCCCCACCACTCCCCCCCCCCCCAAAAAAAAAGAAGAAAGATACAGCAATACACCACTAAGAAACTCTATCTGAGACACAACAAACAATTGCCTAGTCAGTGGTATGTATGATCATACATCTGCCACATCTTCATTTTCTAGAGTAGCATTGATTGCCAGATGTCAATTCCAATGCACAAGGCCTTATCACAAGAACATATTCCCTTTCTCTATTTTGGCATTCCATTGACCAAGTCATAAGTTTTTTAACTGGAGATTTTAGATTGTATTCAAACCTTCCACATAGTTGATCATATTCCTAGGGACTGGTGCAAATTCTTGTCTAATGGGTATAAATAAAAGAAAAGGACTTAATGGTTGTAATGGATCATGTAAAATGCAGCTAAGGCACTGAGTAGAGGTTCTAAACAGCATACATTTTCATTGTAATAACATCAAATGACATGCAGAATATATTGATTTAGTGCTCATTATCGTGCTCCATAATAATAAAGTGAATTTTCAGTAAGTAATTGCAATATATAGATAATTGTGGCAGATGAAGATTTAGGAAGTGAACAAACCCAGGCTACAAGTAAGCAGAATGCAACTGACGCCAACTGATAAAGTTCATTTGTCTGCACAACAACAGATTATCATAAATCCACTCAAACTAAAATATATAACCAAATGGTAAAACTTTCTAAAGAACAGAATTCCAAGTCAATTCCTCCAGCCCTTCTATTATTGCTTAAAAAAAAATCTTTTTCATATAGGTCATGTTGTGCTTAAAGTAGGATTATAATACAGACCTGTGATGATAGGCTTATCATCAGTTTAAGTAACCATGGAAGGCAAGTACGACACAATATCGAAAGAACAGAGAGGAATGCAATCAACATCACCAACCTGGATAAGGAAAGGCTTATCATTCCCAGTCCACGCAGCTATTTCAACTTAAATAACATGATTAAGACGAGTAAATATATGTAAAGAATCTAGCAAATGAAATTTAAATTTCAGGCACTGAATATGCTTTGCAAACCAAAATGTGGACATCATTATCATCTTATGAAGTGGTGCAACAAAAATTATTCTGGTAATTACAATTCACTTCGAAATGTTCCAATTTAGATAACTAAATATAGCTAGGGTAGTTGTCCAGACACCATTTCTGATCAATAATCACAAACATAGAGCATAAAGAGTCAAGTGTATATTTCTTGAAATATTATCAAACATAAATACAAATAGAAAATTATCATCTATTTTTATTTATTAAATAGATATCTTTAGCATACAAAAATATGCGCTACCTGATAGTACGGAAGCGGAAACACACATTCAAGCTTAGGATTTAACACTAGCATATTTATTCTATTAGATCAAGGTGCTTCTCACTTCAATGTACAAAAAGTGAGATTCAGACACCCTGTAAATCAAAAGTACAAGTAATGAAAGACTTGTACTTTCTTTTACTTTTTCTTTCAGTGAGACTCAGGTAGAAAAACTACAACAAATTGTAAAGTAATGAAAACCTCGGTAAAAGCTGAACATTTCAGATTTTAATACTTACAGCTTTGTCATGGATATCACTCCGTGAAGAACACCTGAAGTGCCACCAAGAAGTGGAAGCAATGCAAACAGCAATCCAACAGCACAATCCTTTCAGGCAAAAGAACTTTACAAGACTTAATAAAACATTTAATGAGGTCATTTATTGTCTAAATAGTGAAAGAAGAAAAGCATTGTGCATGGGAAAGCAGAAAAATAGTTCCATCAAAACAAAGTACCTGCAAAATAAGCGTCCCAATTGTGACTTGTCCATGAAGGGCATTATTAGTGTTCTTCTCCATCAAAAACTTTAAAACCTGGCCAAAATAAATAACTACTAAGAAACAAAACAATGACTGTAATCCCTTTAGATTGCAGTGCATGAATCTACTTCTACACTTCAACAAGGGATAGGATCAGACAGAGGTTATACCACTGCTGTTGAAGACATAGAAAGAAAAGCACCAACAAACACTCCCTCCGATGCTTTACCACCACATAACTGCAAAAAGCACCCAACAAGGACTGCAAATTCAGAATGCTATACAGTAAAGTTTACCTGTGCTAAAGATATCTATTTAATAAATAAAAATTGGCTACCCTGTAACATCCACTGAAAATGCAACAACACTTAACAATCAAATTGTGAATGAGATTTAGGGTTAAAAAAAAGGAGAGGACAAATTAAACGACCATACACCATACCTTTTAAATTTATTACTAAGTTGATCACACAACTCCCACTTAAGCTTTAAAACTTATGAAGTATGATTACATCTTTTTGGAAACTTTTTTTTTTCAATCTATGTTACCTGTCATTGAAGCCATATAAAACAAAATTGTTCCACATTTCCACAGGCACCAAATATCAGAAATCTTGTAAAATAATGAGGAAAAAATCTCCCAGAAAGAAGATAGATGATGACAAGATAAAAAAATTTATACTTGGTCCTTTATCATATAACTCAATTTTTCCTCCTAAATGTGGATGATAGCAGTTTAGAACTAATAAATTTGAAATCCTTTGGACACCTTTTGTGGGATTCAGCCTTCTTAAAACTCTTACTGAAGCAGAAACGCTTGATTCAATCAACAAGCATTCCAAGTTTCAAATCAGACAAGATGTAGCTTACCATTTGGTTTTGAAAATCTGCATTTTTTTGGATTAAAGGATAACAAAAGGGCCAACTTAAGTGATTCTTAAATAACTTAGCTACCAATTCAAATTAATCTAAAACATGGCATGAATGTGAGAAGACTTCATGATCCAAAGGTGACTTGTTCGCAATTTGCATTGCATGGTAAGTCCTTGAATAAGAAGGATAACAAACACAAAGCTAAAAAAAATGTGAATGACAAACATAAAAACATACCAAGGCAGTAACTCCACACAAGCACATAAATAGAAAAATTTGAAGTAGGCCTCCTAGAACAGCAACTGCTCGAACAACTCGAAGCTGAAATTATAGAGTTACAAGGTATGGAATTTACAGTCAATTACCACATAAACAGTATGAAAAGAAAGAACAAAACAATCAGAAACACAAGCCAACCTTGACTGTGGAGAATTCCAGGCCCAATGCAAACAGAAGAAATATTACACCAAATTGAGCCACTGTTTCCACCTACATATATAAATGGTGTAAAATCTGATTTGAAGATAACCAATTAAAAGGTCAAATGTGGAAGAAAAGGATTTCCTTCAGAGATAATGAGAATAAAAATGAAAGAAATGAGATGGGTCATAACTCACAATATAAGCATGCCATGACACCTGGTGGAAAAGGTATAATTGAACAAATTGCCAGGATAAATAAGCTTTATGTTCTTCCAAAAACCAACAGGGACTATAATCAAATTATGATATGTCATTTTTTGGTTCAGTATGAGCTGTGAGGTACAGAACACTTCTGTACTTGGTTATAAAATTTGTTTCCAAAAACTTTATCATTTGACAAGGTAAGAACCGAAGTATAATATCTATTCAAATGTACATAAATATAAAATAATTGGACAGGAAACCAAACTCCAGGATTGTTGTACATAAATATTCAAGCCTTTAAAATAGGTGTTGTTAGTTGTCTTTTCTCAAAGATTAAAAAAATTGCAATAATAAAATCCAACTGAAGTGAATTCTATATGTATACATGTACATATTAATAAATATAAAGAAGAAAAGATTACTTCTAAATTACTATTTACCTGCACCATTTCGCTGATGAAGTTAAAGCCACCAGGTCCAACTATGGAGCCTGCTAGTAGATATCCAGTAATAACCTATCAAATTGAAGTTTAAAGGGTTATTCTACTTAAGTTTTAGTAAAAATGATGTTACAACATATCCAAAGATTGCAATTGTCAAGAACTAAGATCAGAACAAGAATGTTCAGACCGGTTGTCCAGCAAAGGCAAATGCAATGCCACCACAAGTTGCTGAAACAATAGCAACGACAAGGTCTGAAATCAATCTACAATGCAATAGTGTAAAAGTTCCCATCAGTAACATAGTCTACACATGCAGAAAACAAAAAAGTAAAATAGGTTTACCTTAAATCTAGCTGCAGCACTGGATACTTGGATTTAAAGTTGGAAATTATAAAGACATTGTCCTGAAAGAAAACAGATAAGTTATGAATTCAGAATTTGCAAAATCCATCTGAATATTGCTGAGAAGAACAAACATACAAAAGATCCATCTCACCTTTCGATCTATCAACATTGGGGTATCTTCAGCTCTGTTATCATTGTCCAAATTGAATACATGATGGAGTTGAAATGACCTGTAAGTATGGAAAAGCATAATTATCTATATCAAAAAAGTATGTATTAAATGCTCCTTATCAGACTGCCAATTCAAGTAATTGGAAAATACACTTAAACTACTAACTTAAAACTTGAAATATGTACTTTTCTTCTTTTGTATCATTCTTCTTTGGCTTTACTCTGGCCACTGTTTCCAGAACCGCCTGATCAACACATAACGCAAGAGATACACTCAGCAGTTAATCAAGCTCAGAGAAAATATGGTAAATTCGTACAATGCGAAGAAGACTAAAACCTGAGGCACCACTGATTAGTAGCTTGAAACACAGCCATGTTGAATCTTTGAAGAATGCATGAAGAAACACGTGCATGCTAGAAATGTAAAATATATTGATACTTGAAAGCATCTAAGTTCACAATTTTCTCACCTAAAATAATATACCATATAAGGATTATTCAATTAGAGCCGGTCTTTTTAAAATTTAGGAGGGACTACCAATTTCACCAAGCATCAGTAGAAATTCCATCAAATCACTATCTCAAGGTCATAGAGGGAGGAACTCACTTGCAGATGGAGGCAATAGCAATTTGGGAAGATATTATATTTATAGCTATTAGGCAACAGCTGGCACATAATCTTTAAAGTAGTCGATATAGGGAATAATAATCAGTCATTTGACGCAAACATATTGAAGAATTTGCAAAATGGGTGGTATGTATGTATCCTAACTTTTTTTTTTACAGTGTAATCTAATGAAAAAAAAAAAAACCTAAAGTAGGTCACATAAAATAGTTTAAATCGAACAACCAATGGAGCAAATATATAATACTTGTGCTTCATATTCATAATATAGACGGTATCTCAATTATTTCATTATAGTTAGTACTTAAGTATCTCAGATGGAATCGAAGTAGTTCATCATTATTCAAAATTAAGGATTATGGTAAACGAACCTGTTGTTCTGCTACACTATTGTTGAAGCTTCCCGCATCAGCTGCTGCTGGCGTGAAGAGGCAGAAAGACAAGCTAAATGTTAGAACATATTTGAAAATTATTCAATTCTATATATCAATTGTGAAAAACGAAATTAACAACAGAAAAGGAGATTCTCCCCTCACAAACGCCCAGAAGAAAAAGGAAAAAGAATAAACGCAAAATCACAAAGTGCAACAAAATGGCTGTGCCAGTAATTTGTATGTAGACGAATCTGCCTTTTCCAGAGAAATATCAAAGGGCAGCAAGGGCATGGAAACCGCTAATGTTCGGAGATCAGATTTGATGACCTGAAGATATTAAATGAAAATGGCACGTATAGCAGAGTAGAGGCTTCGATAGAAATCCTCAACACCAGTTACTTCATAAACTAATATGAAAAAACCAACTAGGCTGTACATCATTTACAGTTTTTGTATATAGAATTCAGAGCCATTCTCGTGCCGCTTGATATAGAAGACTTAATAGTACAGTGGGGGAGTATTGTTCGTAGCTTGTTTCCAAGCAACCAAAAATCAGAAAGTAAACTGGCAATTAAACTCAAATACGGAATTTCCGGTAAACCGTTAAACAAGTTCAAGGAACTCGAATATAGGAACCTTCATTTTGATCGTTCTCGGTGAACTCGTGCTCCAGAGCTCGATCAATCATGTCGGCGAAGCTGCCTTCCCTTGGTCGAGAGAAAGAGACATTAGACTCGGTTGTGTTGACAATGTCGAGCCGATCCGATACAGTGGGCCTTAGAGCAAGTGAGAAAGCAGGAAGCAGAAGAGCGTGGAAAATAATGAGCAGAACAGTTAAGAACGGCAATTGGTTGTCATAAGTGGTCGATGGTGATCTTCTTCTCAACATTGCTACGGCGGCGCGCGCAAGATAAGCAGACCCGCGCAGGTTAGCAGCGGATGCTGGGGCTGTGGCCGGCGTTTACCGCGGAGACTCTGGAGAGAAGACGGACAGAGTATGAGGGCAGTTGAGAAGTGAGAACAACGAGGACAAAGGGGGACAGTGAGTGAGGTGAAGGGTCAACTTGCAGTCATAATAATTTATTATGCGACAACTTGTCGCATTGACGATGCTGCCCTCGTTTCCGTGGCCAATCTGTAAATTCGGTGTCCTTGACCTTGATCCGGCAAACAAATTTAAATCCCAAATAAACATACGTTACATTATTAAATAATTAAGTAGTATGATTATTTAATTTAATTAAGTTTAAAAAATTACAATATAAGATTATTTGGTATTTAAATAAAAGAACTTAACTGTCTTGGATACATGCAGTTAAAGGATGCTATTTTAGGAAAAAAATAGCTTCAGGAAAATAACTGTTTTTTAAGTTAGTTTGTGAAGTTTCCTATTTCCTAAAAAATAATTATCAGAAATTTTCCCAGCATTGTAAGTTGAGTAAGTTGGGATGGATCAGTTAAAAAGAGGCGCAGATATTCTAAAAGATGGGACCCTGTTTGTTTCATATCTTAATGGTTGACAGCTACCCGATGGTGGATGGCAATGCACTATGTCACCATTCTCAAGTGCGTGTACAAGGGCATTTTGCACCCCCCCCCCCCACCGCATCCTACGTTTCCCATTTTCTTTCACCCAAACTTTATTATTAATGATGAATGCTAAATTCCAGGATCCCTCTATGCAAATTACCTTCTCACGCTTTCGATTGAAGCAATCAAGCCTTGTAAGTCTATGACGCCCACCGCCCAGATAGACTATGACAAGCGATTTACGTCATGTTACGTGCACATTTTTTGGTCTCTGGAAAAGGCACAAAATAGGGAAACCTCCCTGCTCCATTTTTGTCTCTCAGCGAAGCTCGCTTCTTCTTCTTCGGTGTTATTTTCCCCTGAATGACTGATAATGCAGTCGTCATCAAGATTGTGGAGATGGATCCATACTACCTGAGCAATCGAGAGATAGCACATTACTGCAGGAATTCATCACTGGCACTGCAGACATCAGAGTGTCAAAATGAGGATTATATATCAGAGCCAAGAGCTTGCTGTGTTTAGGGAGTACTTCAATTCGACAACATTAGAATGCACGTGGGGATCGCACACCTCGCAATCTTTGCCCTCAAATTGATTTGGTACGGCCTTTTCTATTCCACGTCTTCTTTATGAATAAAGTGCACGTGTTATCATGTGAGTAACTTGCCATTGTCTATTTGAACCGTAGGCTAGCAGGTGTTGTCGCAGCAATATCATAAACTCGAGGGATTGGCAGTTACTTTATTAATTGCTAGTGACAAAGTGGGAATTTCCTGTAATTCTTTAAAATTTTAATGTCCTAAATTTAAAGTTTCCATTTACTAATTGTAGAATGTATTTCTAATTACCAACACTAGAATTCGTACTTTTATTATAGTAGACTAGGACGTGGATATAAGATTTTATATAATAAAAAGAAGAAAAGCGTTTTTTTGAACACCCGAAAATATACACAGAGAAGGAAGGGTGGATAATTAATAAGATTTAGGATCGAATCTCTCTATGAAGAGAAACACACGCATACACAGTGTTGCGCCCCTCATATCCGATCCGATTCGCAACGGCGCATTTACAACAAATCAATATTAGTGCCCGAATAACATGCAATAAATGGATTGCACGTGGGAATCCCATCATTGCACAGGGGCAATTATAAGAACAGAACTCGAACGACCGATATTTACTGAAACAAACACATTGACAACTCTTGCAGTCAATTAAATTAATACATAGTTAACTTATTAATCATATAATAATTTAATTAACAACTTAAGTGGTTAATATAATTATTGCTATTCACGTTTTTTTTTTCCTGAACTCACAGAGCGCCGCAAATGATCTTTCATGGAAGGAAGAGCAAGCATGTGCTATTGGGTTTCACCAACACTATCTGCCACCTGTGTATTCAGGAGTTAATTTGTTACATAAGAAATGAACTTGGATCTCAGACAGTCGCAGTCATTCCTATTTGAGTTCCACAAATTAAAATATATAATAATTTACAACTCATAATTCATGACATTTTCACACCAACAGATATGTACTTACAACTAGTACATGTAAATATGTAATAAACATTTTCCTATAAAGATTTTTTTAATATAAATAACTATATATTAAAGTTCAACTTATGTAGCAAAATTCTAATCCAGATACTTCAGGGATCAGGAAACTCTTGTAACGGACCTTTTCAGGGTTAGTTCAACCACAAGGTAATCTGGAGGTGCAAGAGCATCCTATGTTATCTTTGGACCTTCTCTCGTATTGATCAAACATTTCTTCGAGAGATTGACTACAGAGTCTGCAATGACTCTGGCACTGGACTTTGTGTAACCACCTGAAACATGGGAGGGCAATAAATGTATTACAATAAGCTCAGAAAATACTTTCAGAAAAGGTTTGTCACACGGGTCAAATGAGATCGTCTGCCAGTTCTACAATGAATAACCTAGGACCTAAAGGCGCAATCACATCAGCGCAGGACATGAAAAAATATAAAAGTACAGGGAAAATTATCAGGAAAAGCCCCTCCCAACTCAAATGTGATGCCGAACTTTACAAATAAAATATGCAAAAGGAATAAAAAAGGCCATTCAGTAATGACTTCAAAAATATTATATTCGCTACAAAACAATCACATTATAATGTGATTAAAATTCATTATACAGTCATTTTTAGTGAAACACAGTTACTAAGGACCTTTTGATTATATTATTGTTTAGGGGTAGAGAGCAACCTGATGTGAGCATGACTATAGGAATTTTTTTCTCATGAGCAAATCGAAAAACTTTCTCATCTCTAAGGGCAATCCCTTCAGGACTGATCTGCGTGTACAAACCAACAAAAGCGCCACCAATTGTAAATGATGAAAGAACCAACAATAAACACAATCTTGTAATAACAACTTATTTCTTTTCCATAGAATCCAGAGACAAAGAAAAAATGACCAGGCAACTAGAGTTGAAATAAGTTCATTTTTTACTGCAATAAAATGAATTTAAGAAGGACATTACCTTCAACCAGCCTAATGGATCACCCTCCAGAATGTCAGTTCCAGCATTATAAACTACCAACTCAGGGTCAAACATATGCCCAGCAACCTTGAATCACATGAAAAAAAAATATTCAGGGTACTATAACATAGCAATATTATGGATAAAATGGTAAAAGAGCAAAGCATGGATCGGGAATATTACGGATGACATATTAAAAAGGTAAAAGAAAGAGTACTAAATAGCCTAGAGTAATGCCTCTTAAAGTATGTAATCAAAGAAATGGTTAAGAAGATTGCCAAAGGCATTCTTTCAGTAAAGCACAACCATTTTACAGCTCAACAAATCACCTACAAACAAGAATAATCCTACTGAGCATTGTGCATGTAAGAGTCAATAGGATATAACAATCCACAAGACAAAAATTTCATGGATATTCATAATCCTAGTTGCCTAGAAAATTATACGAGCCAACAAACATTAGAGGCAACTAAACTTTACATTGACATGTAAACATTAACATACCTCGAGTGCTTCATCTAATTTCTCCAGGTAATCTTCTGTAACTGTCCCACTCTGTGAAGTGCAGGGATGAAATAATAACTTATTATTAGGCAGATCAGAAGAAAATATGACTAAAATTGTCCCTCAAATAATGAATATGTACCTTCACTTCAACTGTCTGATTTATGTATTTCTTGGCCTCATAATCCTAATAAAGAAAGAAAAAAGTAAAAGGAAAGAGATTGTTATAACTTTGTAGAGAAAAGAAAGAGATTAATGAGGTATTGACTTAATTAGTCAGCCTCCTTAACTATCTTATTTATAGACTGAAAAGAGTTAAGTACATAATACTAGGAGAATATAACATAAGCCAACAAAGTTGACCTAAGAATATTAATAGTAATGCGAATAATAGCCATATCAGAACACATGCAGTTCTCAAATTAATCACAATAACAATCACTTGTTGTTGACACACCACCTTCGTATACATATTAAGGCCCATTTTGCTATTTCGTAGAAAAAATAGGACTCCAACATAATGAAAAAGCATCTGTTAAGAGATAATGGCAGGTGCATGTTAGAGGTAACAATGATAATAAACCTTTTTTGGTCTTTTTCCTAATAATCGTTTTTGGGCTGAAAGACATAGTGTTAGAGCTTTTACAACAAAGCAATAAGGAGTTTAATCCTTACCACACTCATTCTAATTATATTAAATTTTAGTACAAGGTAAGATGGGTTGCACTCCCCCACTTAATGAGAAAAAACTTAGTTGTTGTTGTTGCTGTTGTAAGATGGGTTGCACTTAACCCACACTTCAAACCCAAAGGGCTTTTGCATGAAGTGGCGTGTTAGAGATAATAATAAAAACCAATCCCCAGCTTTCACCTCATAGCTTAAGCTTTTGAGATTTTTAGTTCCTTGACAGCATCCTAATTAACAGGTTAATTCTTCATGTTTTAATTAACCCCTCTTTCAATTTCAATATCTATATCAGATATCAGTTGCATAGTTTCCTATGCATTTTATTTAGTTTCATTAGTCATTTGCAGGTGTAATCAGATGGGAAAAAGGAGAAGGAAATAAAAACTGCTTCATAATAATAAAATGGAAATAATAATTTTGTAAATAAAACATATAAGAAATATCGAAGCAGATGACTTACAAAAGGATATATTCCAGGGTTGTATACAATCCATCCGATTGGTAAGATGAACCCACCAATCCGATTTAATCAACCCGAAACAAATATTTTTAAGCGGATTCGAGCGGGTTCAAATGGGTGAGCGGGTTATGAACACCCCTATCTAGGATATAGACTTGGCCTGCCAATAAAGACTCTATCATTGATATCCTAAGAGATATAAATAATAATACCAGGAGGAGAAGACTTTTGGACCATACTGTCATTGGTAAAGTCCATTTCATGACCATTTCCTTGATGGGCATCGAGATCGATGATCATCACCCTGTACATTTTGTGGAAAAAAAATGCTTATTTATACAAGCAAGTGTTACTTAGTAGTAGAGGCTAGCTTGTCAATGCAGAGCTCGGATATGACTACCTTGATATATTCAATCGAACAAAAGCAAAGTGGATGCATAAAGAAATATCTGCATAAGCACAAAATCCGCCCCCATTTTCTGCAGAACAGTGATGGAAACCTCCTCCTACGTTGATGGCCCATCCTCTCTCCTTTGCAAGTTTGGCTGCCAATATAGTCCCTCCAACCTACCATTATAATAGTAGTAAGGACCTAGTTTCAGAGAAGTTAAACTTTTGTTTAGAAAACATGTTTCTCCACCTGCTTCCGGAATGGGAAAAGAACTTTACGTTGCAAAAGACAATTGGGAAATAACGCCACGGAAGGGACCTATATTTAAGTATTCCGTATTAGTAACTAACATACGTCCAATTTATGAAGCATCAGCAAATACCGTTCAACCAGATAACAAGAACTCAGTAAAACTCAAATGAAAGCATGTTGCCCAATGGAACAAACAAAAATAAAGAAAACAGACACAAAAGCCTACCATCACAATATATCAGTTTCTTTATACTCTTTGAATATAGAGTTTAGACACATGCTTCAATATAAGATATACAAGGAGTACCAAAGTTGGAAAAAGGGGGCAATAATAAGTATAGAGGACAAATAGCGAATGCCTCAAGCCTCCAAGCCTATGAAAAACACCTCGATTATCTTAGCAACATTTGAACTGTTCTTCAGGCTATTCAAGTATGATTCTGAATGTACCTGGTTAAAAAAAAGAAAAAATTGATTTAGTTCTAAATATTCTAATTAAAATCCATTAATTTAATTCAAATTATTTGTTTCTCTCCGTGAATTACACAAATTGCAGGCAAAATGTCAGTCCAGTAACATTAATGATCAGAATATTAACCACCAAGGAAGTGTGAACCAGTTTTCTTCTTTGGGAGGGTGGGCATTATGTGTGCAAATACATTCCATAGATGTGGCTAGCATTCTTCCATTGAACCTATTTATGTGTGGCAGATTCCCTGAAGCATATTAACATAGCGATTACCACTAGAAGATCATCCTTTGAAGCTTCCAGAGGCTCAACAATGCAAGTTTTGTCTAGAATTCCAAACGAGATGAGGAATCGACAAATGCGACCCCATTTAGATGAATCAAATGGATGCCTACATCAATGAAGAAATAATAAAAAATGTAAGGTCATAAAAGTTACCAAGTTAGGATTCTAACCACATCCTCAAATCTCAGCTATAAGAATTCCATAGACAATAACTACCGGACAATATTAATTATTCGCTATGATAGATGTTATGATACACAAATATAACCCCTGCCCTCCACCTAGCCTAGCATATCAGCCTCTAATTGTTGCTCTGCTAATTTTGCATTTGTGATCCATACATTCCTCAAAACTGATGCACTGATGTCTATAACTTAGAAATACGTTTTTCTATAGCCCATACCGAATTACAAGCTTACGTTATTCTTTTTGTTGTTTAAAAAAATGACGGTATGAGCTCCCACAAAGTCAGAATAGATTATCAACACCCAAGAACTTTCAGCGATAAAACATGCCGAAGCAATCGAGAATAAGTAACGAAGTGCATTGTTTCTTACAGGTCCTCTATGCCCGGAAACGCAATATCGTACGACTCCGAGTAGATAAGTGGAACCTGATACGTCACATTTTCAGTTCAAAAGCTATATTTAAAACGCACACACGTGCACAAGAATCTGTCGTTTACCTTGGAAAGAGGTACGTCAAAGTAGAGCTTGCTTGAGAGGATACGGCTGCGCCGAAGATCGTCAGCGCCATTCGCTGAAGAAGAAGAAGACATTGAGGAAAATCTAGAATTTCGGCGAAGATATCGGTAGAGAATGTGAGAAACTTTGACGGTGGCGACTGTGAGCAACAGGAAAATAGCCGAGCTACGGAGATTCGGAGTCGGCTCAGTTATGAAAGCCGGAATAAAATTCATGACTCAGTGAGTAACCTGGAGATGGCTGACTGAGTTAACAAGGTTGGGCACTGGAATGTTCGACCAGTTCTTAGGGTGGTTTGCGTGCAACGCTCCGATAGACACGTTAGCATTCCACTGTTTCCGCCTACCTAAGCCCGTAATAAGAGAGTTAAGAATGTCAAACAAATAGCCCATCTTCTTCGGTCGGAGTCCAAAGGAATGTCAAAAACAAAAAACCTCCAACTTGATTTAACATTTTGGAAGAGAATCTCTATGTGTGTGTTCTAACGACTTGCGATCAGACTTTAGCTCTTGATGTCCAAAACAAAACAAAAAAAAGACTAGCTCTATTTTGGCTCTTTGAAAAATAAGATTTAGTAGCCAATTTTTGTCCAATCAATGTTAATATGTAAAGGATCTCGCCAATGATATATATATATATATATATATATATATAACTGGCCTCGTGTAACAGTCTTATCATATTTAAATGAATGAATGTTTTTAAAAAAATGTACAATTTGTTTGAAAAAGTGTTCTAAAAAATAAATTCATCAATAATTGAATATGTATACAAATAATAATTATTAAATTTTTATTGAAACGATTTTAAATATACACTTTCTGACAATAGATTTTTTTTAAAAAAATAATATTAAAATTTTTAGTTCTTTTTTCTTATCTCTATTTTAACAGAAAAAATAATTATACTGATATATTTTTATTTTTGATCAAACAAGATAATAAAAAAACTTTTTTTTAACGAACATCTTTTTTTTTTCAAAATAGGCTAGAGTAAATAGATTCTAAAGAGATTGTCAATTATTAGACTTAGTACCAAAAAAAAAAAAAAATTAAAGAAAGCAAATATTTATAAGATAAAGGCAGAATAATACGAGGAGTCCCATAAAAAAAAGTATTCCACGTAGGCTTATGTTAAGTGGTTGACTATCAGGCTATCACCCTCAGGTCTCGGCCATACAATTTGAAGAGATTTTAATTAATTTTAGGAACTATAATCTCATGTTGTGTGCCTTTTAGGTTGTCAAAACTCGAATTACCAAATTATATATATCCAATGTTAAAGAAGGAACTTTCTTACACGCAACAAATTTAATAATGAAACTGGTGATAGCATACTCCTTATAACCCCTCGTGCTTAACTTATTCTTAATTCAATCAAATTGCTAATGATTACTAATATAGTTATCCTCAATACGTAATCATTAGCGATGATTAAATTTAAGAGTACCGCCATACACGTTATCTTCTCTTGTCATCGTCAACTTATTTCATGATTTATGACGCGACAATGCAGTCGTTCGCGTCGGATATTCTTTTAAAACGTAATAATTAAGAAAAAAACCATCGTACAGTTTTACTAAATTAAAAATTATAGTCGAGGGTATATAGAACGGCAATTTGGGTTCTTTAAAATGTTTTATATAGAGAGAGGGGCTGAATGAATGTGAATTAGAGAAACTCACAGAGAACAAACGAAGAGTAAAAGGTGAAAGGTTAAAGATACTACTCTCCCACGAGTTTCAGCAGACGCCCATGGATTCTTCTGTAAGTGATCGAAATTCTCTCTCTCACATACTATCCATCTGGGGTCTCTGTAGTCGTGAATTGTCTTTACCGGTGGTTTTTAATTAATTATTTTTATTTATTAGCTCAAAATTGTGATGGAACGGAGGTCGAGCTCTTTGACGATAGGAGAACGAATCTGTGCGGCGTTCGTACCGTGTATAGCTATTATTGAGGTTTTAACGTTCTCTGTGACCGATTGTTTCAATTTTCGGCCACGCATCCAGAAATTTCGCTACAGTGCTAAAGATCTGGCGCAGCTGGCTAGCGAAACCAGATGTAATTCCTTTGTTCTTCCAATGATGTAATTAAGTTGCTGGATAGTTTTGTTGCCCGTTTCATGTTTTTTTTTTTTTTGGGTGTCTGGTTATATATATTATCTTCAACTAATAATAATATATGGGATGTAACGTGGAGGAATGTGGAGGCTGTAATGTATTATAATATAATATGATATGGAAACTTTGGACATGTTTATGCCATTGTGATTTTTAAATTTGATGAGCCATGGGTTTAAATGATTGGTTTTTCTTCTGGTAATAATGCAGTTTCTGTAAATGAAGTGGAGGCATTGTATGAGCTGTTTAAGAAGTTAAGTAGCTCAATAATTGATGATGGTTTGATTCACAAGGTAATTTGGATCTGTCAAGTGGAACGGAGTCAACGGACAACTATTTTTCAATGATCGACTGCAAATGTTTACTACTTTTGCTGTTGTTATCTACTTCCCCAATATTATTATGGAGTACTTTATTAATGAAAATATGATTTGTAGATCTACTGATATCTGAAAATTTTGAAATCATCATTTTCTATGCTAACAATGGGTTATGAATTATATCTGGATTTTACTGAAGCATATGATGCTTAAGCTTGAAAGAGAGAATATCGCAGCCCTGCATGAGGAAATGGAGAAATTCTATCTATAAAAGCTGCTTAGTTTCTAAACTATCAGGGTTTTCATATGCTCCCACATGAGTATATTATCAATAAATAATTTTTTTTTGTTCAATACCGATAGCATGTAGTATAAATCGTAGTCTAGTAGACTTTTATGCTGAGGATTATATTCTTCCTATGATGCAATGGCCACAATTACCTGTATGTTCCTTCTATTGTAGGAGGAGCTTCAATTGGCACTATTTCAAACCCCATATGGAGAAAATCTTTTCCTGGATCGGGTGAGCAACTCTTTGGCATTTGTCTCATGCTGGATACGATTGGAGATGAAATCAGTTTGTAAGCAGATTACAATGAATTCTTGTGATCTTTGTTAGTAGAATGACCACATGAAAATAAACAACTTGATGAGCTTAGCAATATAGCTGTTTTAACTTTTTTTTTTTTTTGAAAAAATTTTGTTTCATATTTAGCTGCAAGCTTCACATAAAAGTTTCTACTTTTACTAATTTGTTATCTATATGATTGATAGCTAAATGATGGAAATATGTCAAACTACTTTAGTGATACATGATCATAACTTTTTCCCATTTAAAAATTCATTTGCTGGAACTCCTGGCGGCACATGTTTGTGCACTATGAAACTTCTAAGATGCCTTCTTTTCTCCTTGCATCTGCACGATTCATTCATAATGCTTTAGATATACTAACGTGTAAAAACTTTTTTTGTTTCTTCTTTAGGTTTTTGATCTTTTTGACGAAAAGAGAAATGGTGTTATTGAGTTTGATGAATTTGTCCACGCACTTAGTGTTTTCCATCCTTGTGCCCCCATAGAAGAAAAAATTGATTGTATGTTTGAAATTAAGTCTTTTTTTTTTAAAAAAAAAAAAGGTATGGAACTCTATTTTTCTTCAGCTCTCATCTTTTTTTCGTGATGATCTTTTACAGTTGCATTTAGGCTGTACGATCTGAGGCAAACTGGGTATATTGAGCGAGAAGAAGTGAGTGTACTAAATTCATTTAGGACCTTGCAATTGTTGGCAATGCCTGGTGTAAGTTAATTTATATCTGTTGTGTACCTGACTTAGGATTATGTTAAGTGGTTTACGTGGTTTACATGGTTTCAGATTAAGCAAATGGTTATAGCTATCTTGATGGAATCTGACACGAATCTGTCCGATGATCTTCTTGAAGCTATTGTTGACAAGGTCAGTTTTGTTTCGAATGTGAAAATCTAATTCGCATGGGTCAGTTTATTCATAAAATCTTCTCTTTGCCTGAAGACAATTGGTGATGCTGATAAGGACAATGATGGTAGAATCAGTAAAGAAGACTGGAAAGCTTTTGTGAGTCGAAAACCATCTCTCTTGAAGAACATGACACTTCCTTATTTGAAAGTATGGAACTTACCTTTTGTAATCATGCCTTCTTTGCAGTTTACTTTTACACTTTTGAATTCCCCCTTCTAAGAAAGATTTTGTGAGGTCTTAATCCCCAATTTCTTTTTATATGAAAAGAGAGGGAGAGAGTTCCAAAAATCCTTTCGAACTACTGAATGCGATTGTGTTACTTCATCGTATTCCAGGGATATTACCACTCTGTTTCCGAGTTTTATTTTTGACGCGGAAGTTGAAGCTGGAGAACAAGAATGGTTTACAGAAAGATTAATTACATAATTTTATTCTGAATGGATCGGTCCACTCATAGATGTTATCCGTCAGACCAAATTTTGGAGATTTTGTTATGGATAAGTTGGTTGAAGAATTGGATGCCTCATTTCATTGCTGCAAAATGGAAGAAACAAAATTATATCCTGTACAAGCGGGATCAACAACGCTGCTTAATTGCAACCATCCTCGGCGGCCTAATTTGTTTTATGTTTGAAGGACTGTTTGTAATTCGTTAACGGACTGTTCAGCTTTGTAACATGGTTTTTCAGCGACTACTTGCGTTCACATGACCAAGTGCTGCTGACTGGTCCGGAGAATAAAACTTGTCTGGGCACTGAAAATTGTGCATATAGAACAATTACTATTGGGAAAATCTTGAATCTTTTCTAGACTAATTTTTTTGATACAGCACTTGATTCAAAACTTTGTAATTTTTTGTTTGTTAAAAAGTTGTAAATCCTGCATTGGTAATTATCTATATCTAACATGTCATGGACATCAAAGGCAAGTAAGAAAAAGATTGGATTAAGGTGAGCGAGAACAAATGCATTTTGATATATTAATCTTCATCCTTAATATTGTGTAGCTAAATAAATATCCCATTCAATGATTCTTTCCAAAGGAAATCATTTTCTTTCCTTTCCCTAGTTTTGATGAAGATGAACCGAAGTTTAGATGCAGCTGCGTATAGGGGAGACCTCTTGCACTGCTTTAGCCGACTCTCCGAGTTTCGATCTTGGCCCTGCAAATCAATCTCTACGCAACCCCAAGTGTTGCTTCTCTTTGCCCTCTATCTAGGCTGCATCTAAACCCACAACTCAAAGCAATGGCAGACAAGCCGAGCCGAGCTCTGGTCTTGTTTGGAGACGGGTTGGCCCGTTAATCGACTCATCACATGCTCACCTTCATTCTCGAGCTTCCAAAGCTTTCTGCAGAGTATGTCAGATGTCAACTTGCGATGTCGACTGTGTCCTATAGACTACATGATGCGGACTATTCCGGCGACCATCTTGAATAGGCGTTGCTTTGAGTTGTTTCTGTCAGTGTGCCTCCCGCGAGCATAAGACGATAAATAGAGTCTAGCGTAAGGAGAAATTCCTGGCATAGTAATTTAGGGATCCTACTAATATTCCTTACTTTCTCTTGGGGCTGTCTTACATACCACCTTACTTCCGATGTTGCGGGCGTCACTCCCAACTCCCCATTATAATGCCCACAGATTTTCTTTCAATGACTTCAACTTCTTTCACAAATTATTTATTAATGAATCAATGATTATTTCAGATTTTTTTTTTCCTTGTTCCATGCAGCATGGTAGAAATCTCATAATGCCAACGGATAGGTTCTTGCATGAGGAAGCCTTTTAAGCTCCCAAATATGGAGCGTGATTATCTTTTGTTTCAAATTTATTGCTGACGCCAAGCAGTGTAACACGTTCATTTCATACTCTACCAACAAAATTTTGTAAGATAGAATGGGATGCTTAACCCTCACTCTCTCCAGGCGTAGAATTCCAATGCCAGGTCCACATTCTTTTCAATGGTTTTCATGTGCTTGTTTGACTTGTAATCTTCTAAAGTGGTGAATGTCCTGTGTTAAGCCCCAAGAATTGGGCTAAGAAGATAACAGTGCTCCTCTTCTGTTGATTTATGGAATAACTATTTAAATCAATGACGCAAAATGAAAGAAAGAAAATCATTAATATGCAACAGATGATAACGATGGTGTAGCGATGAAGAACGAACGGTACGCTGTTTATTCACCTTACCCTTGAACGTCTCTGTTCCTTTATCAATATGTTAACAATTGAATCTATCATTTGGGGCAGGCAAAACTTCATAATTCTGATACAAATCACAAGACTCTCTCTCTTTGAAAACTCCACTTCAAAAGTCACCTTCAATTCAAGAGTGCATCTAGCACTCTAAAAGATTTTTGAAAAGGTAAGTACCCAAGAGGAACCACCCAATTAAGAGGAGAGAGAAGGATAAGAGGCCAAGCAAGAAGGGCCACCCAACCACGAGAACACCTACGGAAACAACCACAAGGAAAGGCAGGAAAGACCTTACAATTGACTGGAAGTCGACCCAGTGCCCCTTCCATAGTATTAAGGCTCCTACGTTTATCATGTTCCAACTCATTGATCCACCGTAACAGAGCCGATTCAGACAGTTTGCCACAAATGAGTGGCAGTTGCATGTGAAAAGATTGTAACTTTTATTCTCAAAATAGCGCATACTTGACTGTAAGGTATCATCCCATGTGACTGCAGTCCCATACTCGGAGTGCCTGTAGCCATGCTTGCATGTATGTGCAGAACGGTGTGGAGGAAAGCAACACTGCAACATCTCAGATTGCACAGCAAGCTTGTCAAATAAGATAACAATGTGAAGGGAGAACGTGGGGCAATATAAGAAAGAGAGAAAGCAAATTTGAGATATGCTACCTCATTACGATCAAGTTGTAAATATCTTGCTACAGAACCAAATGCAAAATCATCAACATTCACAAAATTGGATCCTGAAAAATCTAAAACAGCTCCATCCTCCCTGCTAATGCCAACATGACCAATGAAGGGTGCCAACCACGAGACAACAGGAAGTGGAGTCCAAACTAAACAACATGGAAACTTTGCCTTCTTTGGATCAATTGGATCAAGTGGCCAAAGCTCATGTTGGATTCTTTGCATAGAACTTGAACCCTCAACGTCATAACTTGCTATTAATTCCATAGTTAAAGTGTACAGTACAACATCCAGCTTTGCTCAAATATCTAAGATGCATCAGTACTGCATCAAACTACACCTTCAGACATCACAACTGCTCCCAATACAGTATACAAATTAAGTGAGCGAGTTATTATTTTAACAATTTAATATGATTTGTTAAGCAACGATAGAATTATAACGTATATGTTTAATTAAGAAGTGGGAGTATATTATATGCCACTGGAAGAACTTCTTCGACAACTTCTAAACAGTAAAATTAATGAGAAGAATGCTAGAGGTGTAAATGCGGCACAAGAAAAATCTCCATTCCTACCGCACTAGAAGACCGTAGCTCTACAAGTACAAGAAAAATCCTTACTTTTAGTTCAAGACATATCCTAATTTTCCCATTTCCATTTGTATGGGCAGGCAAACGAAAACCCAGATGTCTAATCGCATTAGAGATTGGAGAACAGCAAAATTAAAACCACATACAATACTCCAAATTAAATAACCAGTGGAAAAATGAAAGACACTGAAGTTTAGCGGTCCTTACTAGGTACTACTTGCCCGTACAAAAGATGCTGGAAGAAGAGCGCCTATAGATACTTTTGGAATACTAGAGCACCCCCAAGAACCAGTAAGCAAGGACGAAGATCTAGAAGTTGAAGGAGATAACCAAGAAGCAGAAGCGACGCTGTTGGTGGTCATTGCCGTGAGACAAAAATACCACAGACCGGTATGATTTATTCTGATGGGAAACCACTTTAAAAAAATCATAAAATTTTAAAAAGTCTACAATCTGTCCAGTTCTCTAAGAAATTGATTTAAAAGTTAATAGATTTTCATTTCATTTAGAAAATCTCTGGTTTCGAAACAAAGGATGAAGAAACAAGAAATGGGAAAGGTTCATGAACCTGGCTCATTTTTCCCATCACCGGTGGGCCCCTACCATACTTTTCTAGTTGCATTTCTCTCCATTTGTTTATCTCTTATAATTAAATGTCAGTCACGACATAGATGCTTCTAGAATTTGTTCGGCCTTCATGGCTGGAATGGCTTCTGCTGGCAGTCTCATTTATTGAACTGTGGTCGGGGGTAGTGTATAAACTGGGTTTCCTTCAGCTTTGTAATGGTTGGCGTTTGGCAATTCCTAAATTGGTTCAGAATAAATTTTTTTAGTTTAACACCAATTATTACTACACTATATGGATGCGATCAGAGAGATTGATCACGTACTGGTTATAACATTCTTTATTTGTAAATTACTATATGTTTATTATGAAAATAACATTATTATTACTTTATTTTATATTAGATATAATAATTATTGCAAGTAGTTTTTAGCAGACCATATTAGAGAAAAGATATAAAAAAAAATTCAATTTTTACATTTTTTTTATTTATAACAATTAGATAGTGTTAAAATTAATTTATGTGAAATAAAAAATTAATAAAAATTCTTACAACCTATTTTAAAAATCTTGACAATTTTTTATACAATTACCTGCAACACAAGCTATACATATTAAAATTTTTTGTGAGAATAGCCTGCACACGATATATATATATATATATATATAACTGTTGCCATGAAATTTGGTCGAATGTCAATGGTGGTGTCGGTGCCCACTGTAGAGATGGAGCTCCTTCACCCTTTTCACAATCCCTCTTCCTTCTAACATTTTACCACATCCACCAAATATTCCATATCTTCCTTTTACGGTACCTATCAATGACCTGCTTCCAACTATCGTAGGAAGGAAGGAAAAAGGTGGTTCGAATATAGCATTTTGGAATATGGGTTCTGTGAAATATCTTTTCTCCGTTATATTGATGAATTTTATGTTTTTTGTTTTCCACACATCTGTTCCAAATTTGCATAGTTACTCCAAAACAAAAAATTGTAACGATAAAATGGAGGAAGCATAGAAGCCCAAGAAACTCAAGCTGAATAAATCTGCCAAATGTACAAATTCTCCTTCCTTTATCATTTTTTATTCTTTTCTTGCTATTTTTACATTTCCACAAGAACCTGCAGAGATCATATGTTTACAATTTCAAATACAACCACTGCAGACCAAGAACAATTTTGTTTTTTTTTTTTTTTGTCTGTTTTCTTTCTTTCCCGTCTTCCCATGGGAGTCTTTCAGTACTAACTCATACTACAATTGATAGAACCTCCCCTGCCGATACGATACTCTCAGAAGGGTATCTACTCTGTTCCGAATGGGTTGTGTTCAGCCCCCACTTCGAATGAACCGACACTTCCCAGTTCAGCAATCTCTATGTGTCAAAGAGGTAAAAAAAATTTAGCTGTTCTGGCTCTTCGAACCGAGAACTAACTTCCCAAGTATTATTACAATAGCTATGGACAACTTCATCTAATGCCTTGAGCTCGTATTTCCAACAACCAGATGTTGAAGACTGCGGAGTCGAGACATTAGCTGTGAAAATGATGGTCGCAAATGCGGCTCCCTACATACCAAGCAACCCACTTCTAATCAAACAATACAGCAAACATGCAAAATATACAATTACAACACCTTGGACAATCCTCAACTACATAGATATATCATCGATTTATTATCAAAATCATAATTTTGAAAAAGGACAGGAACATAGCATAATAATAATAATTACACTGGTGAAAACCTGCCCTCCATTCTCCCAACAAGGGAGTGTCCAGATTCTAGAATGTGGCTTCTTTTCATGGATGCTAATTGTTGTATTCTATGTATTTCATGACTTCCTTTTTATATTACTAACCTATTTCTTAGCGCTAGAAGCAAAAGGTAGTAATCAGAAAACATAAGCGAGGGCTAGAACTTACATTTGCCAACAGTCACGTATTATTTGGGCGACCGTTGGATCAACATCTTCTGGAATTTCAAGCCGTCTATTTTGGAATCCAACTGCCCCAACAACCTGCATTGGGTTCAACCCTTTCCATGGGATCTTTGCAGTTGCCAACTCCCACAAAATCACACCAAAACTATACACATCACACCTGCAAAAAAGCACCATCACATCATACATTAAACACCCGTCTTTCCCTGAAGGATCACACAGAGAGAGATGCACAATTAACTTACTTCTCATTGGCTGGTTCATTTCTTAATACTTCCGGAGCCATCCACTCGGGCTGCAGACATATAATATATTTAGGTTTTTCTATAAAATTATATCAGTATTCTATAAACTAGCAGTACTTGTTATTCAGGTCAAAGATGAATGAACTACAAGTGTAATCACAGAACTAGTTAAAAAAAATCCTCAATCTATCATGAATTACCGTTCCAGCAGAAGATTTCGAAGACAGAAAAGTATGATGCTTCATGCGTGACAAACCAAAATCACATACCTGTTAAAAGACAGGGAGAAGATATAATAAATAACCTGTGCTGAAAAACACAACTACTGACAGTTCATCTATTTTTAACAAAACAATCAGCATAAAGGGGGGGGGGGGAAGGCTTTTCATTAATGTCATAGAAATACGAAGACATGGAAATTGCAAAAAAGTAAGTTTACTCTTCATTAATCATCACAAGAGATGAAAGGTGAACAAGTAATCAAAGCACAATAATGATATGTTCATCGATTGTAGCACTAAAAAGTGGAAGTAAATATTTATTATCAATGCCTTACAGACTAGGAAGCTCCAACAACTTGATAGAGGTGCCATGCTGCATGCCGGAC
Source organism: Gleditsia sinensis (assembly GCA_037074535.1). Taxonomy (NCBI): domain Eukaryota; kingdom Viridiplantae; phylum Streptophyta; class Magnoliopsida; order Fabales; family Fabaceae; genus Gleditsia; species Gleditsia sinensis. Next base: position 3,214,563 of record CM073472.1, read on the forward strand.
CCATACCAAATACATAATCTTAAATGTCATGCCAGACATATTCTAGGTGTCAGAATTGAAATGTTAAACTTTCATATTGGACAATACTAATCTAATACCCCCCTAAAAATGTATTGGAAAAACTAACTGAACATGTTTTAACATGTACCTAGCACAGCTTAGACATTTTTTATATGCATTTTTTTGGAGAAAAACTACTCATTCCAACATGCATAAAAACAAATTATTTGTTGTTTATATGATATACACTTTATCATGTGAATAAATATTAAGATACAATAGCGTGATTAACTCAATATTTGATCTTATCAATTATTTTTCATCAAATTAATTCATTTAACAATTAATTTGTCCTTTAACTAACTTTGATCATATGAAGGTCCACATTTCCTAGATTTTATCATATTCTATAATTTTAATTTTGATATAACATACCAATGCCATGTCATGTCCTCATTTATTGATGTTTTACTTTGTTGCCATGCTCGTGTCACATCCCCACTTCGTTTCCATTATTTGTAGCTTACAAACTAATCTTTTATATAAAAAATTGTGTTGATGTTAATCTATTTTACTATAAAAAGGAATTCCCCTTCCGGTTTCTCCATTACTAGTGTCCATAGGAAAATATCAATATCAAATTATAAACACTGTAACTGCTGCCAACATATGTATCCCTCTTCCAAAGGATTCATAATTGTAGATTCCACGCACAAGCGGGGAGAAAAAAGAGGAAATAGAAGAGTTGAAACTAAGTTAAAGGATATGAAGGGCACTCCTGTACATGCAAGCAGGCACGAGCCTAATAAGTAAATTTCTATCACTTTTTTGGGACCCATAATCATTATGTCTTTGTCTAATTTCCACATTTCTTGGTGGAATAAATATGTTCCTTATGGAAATTCCATTCCCTTCTATTTCCTTTAATTTTAAGTTGTATGAAGCACATTTCCCAAGGAAAGAATTTTTTTATGAATACCTTAACCACCCAATGTTTGTCGACAAGAAGATTTGCAGACTTTAAATCTCGATGGACAATGGGAGGATGGCTCGTGTGCAAGTAATTCATTCCCTTAGCCTGATATGGGTACAGTAAAGATTTCGACATCAACAAGTGGTAAAGGAGAAGCAATTTAAAATTAAAAATGAGAAGTTAAACATTTTAAACTCATACCACATCAAGAGCCATTCGCAACCGCCTCTTCTCATCAAGTTGAAAATTGGGACGATGCAATAGCCTATACAAACTCCCTCTGCATATCAAGTGACAAATGTACTTTTGGGAACAAAACAACTATATAGTGAAATCAATTAATCAACTGAGTTTAGAGTCTTGGAAATCAATATTAACAGCATATGCAGTAAGCAATAAAAAAACAGCACACTTGGTACTGAAGTAAACAAGGTTCTGAGACTATTCAGGCAAACGGGTAAGAAATAGTCCATGTCATTCTTTCCTTCTTCTAATTTCCTCACTATAATATTCGACAAAAGGAATAGAACAAAAACTAACCTTGGAAGAAACTCCGTCAAGATTGAAAAATGTGGGGAACAAGTAATAGCTCCCATGAAAAGCACAACATTAGGATGCCGAAGCCTCAACATGATCTCAACCTACAGAAACCAATGAGCATGTACGAATAAATATGTATGTATGTTAATGCGTCATATTCATAGATTTGTATTCGTAGGTATAATATCATACTGAAAGTAAGTTAAACTCTGTTGCTTACTTCAGATTTGAACTGAGCCAATGCATCTCCAGAAAAGTCTTGGTTCAGAAACTTCTTCACAGCAACTTCCTATCATGCCAAACCATTTATAAAAAATTACCCAGATCAGTGTCAGTGCACAAGATGAACTACTAGTAAGTACTTTCACAATTGTAACGAGTCCTGCAGTCCAAATGCTTCCCATGGACACCTAAAAAATTGGTTCCAACACCAAAAGCAGCATGACATAGATAGCAAACTTGGAGGAAGAAAATAACTATATTCATTTGTGGATGTAAAAAATGAATTTACATATCATCTATATTTCATTGTCTATAACACACATAATCCACTAATACAAAATATAAAGACAACCATACATAAAAGGGCTACATGTTCAAATGCCCGAAGTAAGCCAAATTTTCTCAGATCAATTTCTTGCTACAAACACCCAACCCCAAAGAAATTTCCAGGAATTTTACTACCAACTCTTACGGCTTATACTAGAGGCTTCATCACCAATTATCTATCCTAAGATCTCAATTTCAACAATGGTTAACAGGAAAAGAATTAATCATTTACAAGTTTCTGAGACAATGAAGTAATTCCAGCTCATAATGTACTATTCTGTTTTGGCATTTCTCAAAACCCTTTATATGAGCATGTAGACGTGATCAAACCTCAACTTGGCATAATCTGAGTGTCCTCTAGAGCACAACATTTTACATTTCAGAAGTGTACATTTCACAGACATTTTGACATGAATTCTTATCACAGAATTACTCATAGAATCAAGAGTAATTGATGACAATGCAAGTTCAACTTCAAACGTACGAGACCATAATCATGATAATGGCCTGAAACAAGATATGTAATAAATTTGAAGAAAAATAACATCCAGCAAGTGTTGCAATCATCAAGGTGTTAAGAAGAATATGAAGGGCAGGGACTTACAGTGCCTTTCAAGTCAGCATGGTAAACCTCACCATAAGAACCTACAGGTAAGATAGTGGTATGAGGTCGGTTGCAACATTAATCATAGACACAGAAAGCATATTTCCAACCAGATAGTACTTGATTTCATTGATAAAATATGTTACATATTAAACAACAATGGCTAAAATTCCAACTTTGTTTGATCTAGCTTTTTTGAACTGGCATTTGCTTGATCTAGCTAAGATCACATTATAATGCTATTATCACAAGCCACCAATAAGATGCCACTGAGCTCGCTAAAAAAGTAGTAGGCACACACGTTCAGCCTATATACTTTTATACAACTTTATGGGGAAAATATTTACAATTACAACATCACATTTAAGTTTGTTAATTATAAACACAAAACTAGCATAAGATAAAAATGACAGATCTTACCTATACCGATACGCTCACCAATACAAAGATCCTCCCATTGAATTTCCCATTCTGTGACCTCCCCCAGTACTGAATTAACTTTCTGGCTTTTACCATCATTTAGGATGCAATCTCTATTAGCCATTTCATTAAATTGAATGGCAGAATCTTTCCCAAATTCATTGTAATTCAAAGCTGCTAAAACCTTATTATTATGACCATTTTCATCATCATAGACAATGTCAACCCCAATTTGTCTTTTGCAAGAAACAACTGCCTTGGTCAAGGAAGACTCAAGAACTTTTTCTTCATACATCTTAAGTGGAATGACAGGAACTCTATCTACAACCATGGCATCAATTTGCTCTGGTTCTTCTTTCTGTTCAGCTAACCAATTAGCAGATTGATAGAATCTGACATCACTGGAGGAGCTCACCCCTTGAGAGGGTACAAGAGAGTTCTCATATCTTAATAACAACTTTTCTGGATCAGATTGAGCAGTATCATTGACAATTTTTTCATTAAGTTGATGAATTTGTTCATTAAATTTATCTTCACCTGTACCTTGTTGATTGATATCAGAAAAGAGATCAGGAGGAGGTAATGCACCACTCTCTAATAGAACAGCATGTAGTTTTTGAGCAAATTCTGGGTTCTTTGCGGCACTAAGGACATACTTGGAGACATTTTTTACTTGCATCTTTTCTGCAGATGATGCTTCTGTTTGAGATGTACTCTCGGATGATATATGTAAAGACCGAAGAAGATTCCCCAAATCATGTCCAAAACTCTCTGCTTGATTTATTCCGCTTTCGTTCTTTTCATCTAGTTTTGCTTGACTGGGCACATTTAATAATTCTTCTGAGTGAACCCTGCCCACTGTTAAATTTCTATCAAGATCAGATGAAACTGCCAGCATCCCTGTTCCATCATCAAGCATCAAATGTGTGTTGTTAGGTAGTTCTGCAATCTCTTCACAACCCCTTACAGCAAGACTGTAGTTTTGGAGCTGATTACTGGGTACTTCAGCAGGAATAAGAGCGCCAGGGGCACCCATCAAATCAATAATGTATTCACTGCATCGGTTCAACAAATCAATAACAGCACTAGAAATTGTTCCAAGTAAAATGGAAGACCAGTAGAGTTTCCTTTATTAAAAGGATATGTGCCTAACAAGAAACGAGTAATGTAAAATACATTTAAGGTCCAATTTCTTGAAAGAAGAAAGCTCAAATAAAATAACTTAAAAACACTAAAGCAACCAATTAGATATAAGTTGCCATTAATGTGCTCCAATAATTTAATAAATAACATCACTCATCCCTTACAGCCTAAATCAAATTCAGTGTTATCCATTGCTTAACAATGCTAGATTCTTAGTAACTCTGAAAAGGAGGAACAACTTTTCTGTCTCCAAGGAAAGCCAGAAGGATACAGGACTACAAAACGGAAAAGTATGAAATAAATTTGCTTTTAGAGGAAATACTTCCTGCTCTGATACGGATTTTCTAACTCAATAGAACACATGCAAATCAGCATGACCTACATGAGATGCTGATTAAAAGAACCAACTGAATAAAGCTCCCTTAAAATAATTGTGAAATAAAGAAGTCAAAATTCCAACCATAAGATAATTACCTGCCATCGTCAGCTTTAATCAAATTCACAGCTCCATCATCAGTTCCAGTGTAATAGCTCCCCTTGACCAGCATGCAGGGAACATTAACCCTATCAGCCATCACCTGAGCAATAACAGAATGAGATAATTAGCTTCAGTTGAAATTTTGGCTGAAAATCAAATAAATTGCATAATTAATATCAATATTGAAGGTAACTTGATGATATATGCTTTTGGCACCACAAAAAGAGAGTGTGAGAAAATTTCATTCTTGCTTTTTGTATATTGCTTGCTCCATATATAGTCAGAAATATGAATTCTGCACTCTTGGTGACTTTATCTTCTTCCATTAGTTTAAACATTTTAACCACGTATGATCATATGATATGCATGTTCCATTCAATGACAACATATTAAATGGACCATATAACTAGAAGAAATATTTTCCACATAAAACGGGACAATATGAAGAAATTGCACAATATTAGTTGTCTTATGCATATCTATTTTCAATGTAGATCCGTTTAACTGATGAGTTGAAAAGATCTTACAACCTTAAAAAGTAGGGCTCGATGACGTGAAAGTCCAACATCAAGACAGCCAAGGGGAATAACAACTGTCCTCAAAGAATTACGTAACTCATGACTCCTCATGGTCCACCTTTTCAATATTTCATCAGGATCACCAACAGGCCCACCCAGTCTATTGACAACAATATCAGCAAGTGTCTGAAGCAAGCCACTTAAAACTAGTCCTTGTTCTGAAATGCAACAGTTTTTGGATAAAGTACAAGCTTTTTTCTCAAGCTGCTTCAGCTCAAAATCAACTATGCGATTCACCAAAATCACTTCACAACCAACATTTTCTGAGATGGAAGAAGATTGCAAATCTACCAACAATGGCATCTTTCCTCGTTCAGTGAAATTTGAGGTGAAGCCATATACATCATAAAATCCATCCATCACTTTCTCTTCATAATCAATGACATTATAGTTCTGCCAATGATGAATAAAAAATAAGTCAGCGCCCGCGATTACACCATGATTGATGATGTAAAATGCCTCAAGTTTTTTTTTTTTTTGGTATAGAGGTAATATACTGAAGTTAACTTAACAAAAAGGAACCATAATAGATGAAAGCCTTTTTTGTTTTTGGGTTCAATGTAGGCCAGATTGGAAATTATGTCCATGTTAATGCATACACAAATTTAGTTATCTGAAACTCCTAAGTAAAACTCCCACATATAAAGCCACCATGAGAAAACGAAAACGCCCAATATAGACCATTACGTTCCCATTATTAGCCATGGGGCACCCCGTGTAATGCTAATAAGCGTTACCCCAAATAAGATTATTAGCCTTTTGCTTTTATTTTATTTTTGTTGGTTCAATATAGGCCTAAATGGAAATTATTTTCATGCTAGTGAATATGCAAATTTAGTTACCAGAAAATCCTAAGTAAAACTCCCACATTAATGGAGCCACACATAAAGCCACCATGAGAAAATGAAAACGCCCGAATATTGAACATTACGTTCCCGTTATTACAGAGGGGCACCCCATGTAATGGCCATACCCCTAATTCTCACTCTAATGCAATAAAGTTGGAGGTCATAATCGCAAATAAAGGCACGCCCAATCAATTTTAAGGGAAACTACAGGATACCCAATAACGAAGCGATTGAAACTGGACGAGGGCTTCCGTGTTGGTGACGGAAGCTGCACACCCGAGGCTCATCTGCTTCGCGGCGTCGATCTGAGCAGACTCGGGGTCCTTGCGCACACCTGGATCGGAAGCGCTAATGGCTAAAGCTAACTGCATCTGAAACTCCTCCTCCAAAAGACTAAAATCGGCTCCCCTGTCGCCACAAATACCACCACTACCATCAATATCGGTCCGATCAGCAACGGATTCATTGGGCGGGATTGACCCCATTGTATTCGAGGCCATGGTGGAAGAAGATGAAGTGAGATTGGGGGTGGGGGTGAGCACTGGGCGGGTATCAGGCAATCTGTGGGGTTCATTGATGCCACCACCGATGTGAAGCTTTCTCAGTAGATGCTTCATTTTGGACATGGATCATGAAGAAGGAGAAGGATGATTCAGTGGGTTTCTCTTTCTAATCTAAAGGAAGGGTATCCCCAGTCCGAGTCTCGGTGCCTCTCTGTACTGCCTTAACCTACGCCCCTTACAAACAAAGCAGATTCGCCTAACCTGCGCACCCTTCTTCGTCAAGCTATCAACACTTGACGGACTTAAATTAACCGCTCACCCATTCCCTCCAATGCACTCCCACAAGTTATGACTCAAAAAATGTTTATTAACAAAAAATAATAACAATCTTCCCTCTTCCCTTGCTTTATTGGAACTGCGTTTAATCTTGAGCGTTGGTTTAGTTGACCTACGGATTAATGATCGTGCAGCTATTAGTGGACCAAATAACATCGCCAGCCTTCATTTAAATTTATGTAGTTACCGTGGACTGGTCGATAAATTTCAGTTGGTGCCACATTTGAATTGCAACGTCCCATTAATGAAAAAAGAAAAAAGAAACATTTATTTTCAACTTTCGAACAATTCATTTGCCAACTCACGCACTTCGTTAAATAAATTAATTCAGTCTCTCTTACGATTTATTCATAACTTTTTCATTTACAGGTGCAGCTGCATCTATATTTCAACACTGCCAATTGGTATCAGATTCTGGGATTCATAAAACGCCCAAAAAGGGTTTGTTTCGGAAAGTAACAAAAAAAAGGTTGAGAGCTTTATTTGCACATCATCAGCTCTATGCAAATGGTATCATTTTATTCTATATACGTCTCACTGAAGGCTTCTTCTACATTTCCAATTTGTAGAGCGTTTATTGGTATTGCATTATTTAACCCATTAACTGATTGGATAAAATTTGAAGTTGACAATAACAATTGGTCTATTCTGCTAAAATAAAAAGCAAAAAGAGCACGGTGATTGCATTCTCAAGTTCATCTTAGAAACACACCTTTTTTAAATTAAAAAAATATGGTACAACAACGGATAAGATCGTATAATAGAAAGGCATATTAAAAGTACTTCAATGAAGGAAATTTCAGCCAAAAGGAAAAGACAAAGAAAGGACATACTGAACGACTAAAGAAAGTAGTTAACGTGTGTAGTAGGTGTGAAGGGCAATGCTTCCTTAGCGGAATCTAACATGCCAGCTCAAAAGCCATGGTACTTGCAATTGGTTAAAGTAGTGTAATATATGGATCTTAGAATTTATAAGTTTAAGATATTTGAATATCTATGTATTCCAAGCATCTTAGTTAAGATGAGCATTTCTGTGAACAAAATGAAGTGTAAGTGGATCCATGCATTGCAGTGGCCAGCACATCATATAGGAGACAGAGATTTTACACAGTCGTGTATACTTTATTCCTATAAAAAGTAGCGGTAAATTACAGCACGAAGGACCTGTTATTACTTCCACCTATATGAATACATTGATCTACATTCTGGTATGTTGGGGAAGGGGAAATGGGACGTGAGAATCAACGTGGATGAAACTTAAAAAGAGCAGTAACGAAGCAGAGGGGGAATAGGTTCATGTACAATCTTGGAAATGAAAAAGAGTGTTTGGGTAGAAGACTATGCTGTGGCAGCAGCCTGTTCCTCTACAACCTGAGACGCTGGGAGAAGGGTGCAGATGAGGTTGCGGTCACCGTACACATTGTCCACGCGTCCTGATACATTTATTGGTAAGTCAGACCAAGGAAATTATGCAGCCCACTCACATTAAAATGAAGGACATAAATTAATAAATACCTGTGGAAGGCCAGAACTTGGAAACACGGAGCCAGGAAGCTGGGTAGGCTGCGTATTCCCGAGAGTATGGTTTTGTCCATGCATCTCCCATCAGCAAAGACGGTGGGTGAGGGGCTCCCTGCTCAATAATCACTCGACTACATCAATATATATATATATATATATATATGCACATAACAAGAAGCTGATGGTATAACATTGCAACATTGGGAAAAGTGAAAAAAGAAAAAACCTCTTACCTTCAGTACATTATTGTTAATATCAGCTTTCCCCTTCTCAATCTCAGCAATTTCTTCTCGAATGGAAATAAGAGCATCACAAAACCTGTCTAACTCAGCCTGCAAATGATATTTCTTCGTTGAATTAGACTGGAGCAATTGCAAAGGCCGCAGGGAATGGGAAGAGGACAAAATGTTTCCCACAGAGTCATACCTTGCTCTCACTTTCAGTGGGTTCAATCATGAGTGTGCCAGGCACAGGCCATGACATTGTTGGTCCATGAAATCCATAGTCCATAAGGCGCTTTGCCACATCTTCAGGCTCTATCCCAGCGGTATTCTATGACACAGATAGCTTACAGTTAATCAGAGTACGAATATTAGTAAAAATAAATGCAGACAAATTAAACTACCTTAAAGCCTCTTAAGTCAATAATAAATTCATGAGCGACTGTTCCATTGACTCCACGGAAAAGGACTGGGTAATAATTCTGTAAAACCCAAAACATAAGATTAATAAGACACTAACAGGACAGAAAGTCTTAGGATCAAGAAAGATATCAAAAACGTAATCTATGTCAACTTGTGACTAAGTAAAAACCTCCAATCGTTTGGACATATAGTTTGCATTCAAAATGGCTATTTTCGAAGCTTCGGTGAGTCCTTTAGAGCCCATCATGGCAATGTAAGTATAAGAGATTGGCAATATGAGTGCTGAGCCCCAAGGTGCAGCAGAAATGGTACCGAGTGGTTGAGACTTGTCAGGGGCAGGAATGCCACCAGTGGGTACCTTCAGTATGGTAACAGATACTTAAATAAAAATAAGAAAGATATTATTAAACAACAACACACAAACGTTTATCTACGCAAGAATTTAAGTTCCATCACATTGTTTTATTCAGGTATGAAGGGAAAATGTCAACCAATTTGGTGGAAGTTAAAACAAGGATGAATTTCTCTGTAAAGAAAACAACGTGCCTTCTAACGAATACATGATTAAAAGCAAGTATGCATGTTATATATATAATGTCAACAATTAAAAAAAATTACCACAGGATGCGAAGGTAAAAATGGTGCCAAGTGTTTCTGTAAAGAACAATGTCCCTTCTAACGAATCTATGATTAAAAGCAAGTATGCATGTTATATATATCTATAATGTCAACAATTAAAAAAAAATTACCACAGGATGCGAAGGTAAAAATGGTGCCAAGTGTTTCTTTACACCAATAGGACCCATGCCAGGACCACCTCCTCCATGTGGGATGCAAAATGTCTTATGGAGATTGAGATGGCAAACATCTGCTCCAATCCAACCAGGACTTGTAAGCCCCACCTGCAAACATGAACCGGGTATCCAAATTTAATTTGACCTATGAACTAACATTGTCTGAAAATTAGGCACCAAACGTTCGATATTAATCCAACCTGATATTCAGAAATGCAGCAACAAAAGGGAATCAGTTGTAATTTGCATAAATGTGAAGATGAATATAGAAAAACAAACCTGTGCATTCATGTTAGCCCCATCCATATACACTTGGCCTCCGTTATCATGAATAATCTTGCATATCTCATCAATACCTTCCTCATAAACACCATGGGTTGAAGGGTATGTTACCTATAATTTAAATCAAAACAAATGAATATCAACAATGCTCAAATTCTTTATGAACCCCCCCCCCCTCTCCCTTTTCCTCTCAGTCATAGGAAGCAAGGTGTACCATTAGCGCAGATAAGTTGTCCTTGTGTGTTTCAGCAGCCTTTCTCAACTCTTCAATATTAATATTTCCCTTGGCATCAGTTCCAACAGGGACAATTTTCATTCCACACATAGCAGCACTGGCAGGATTTGTACCATGTGCTGAGACAGGTATAATGCAAACATTGCGGTGGTGGTCTCCCCTTGCCTACAATTTCCAATTGCCAAAAGAAGCAACCATCACATATATATAAAATGTTTCTGAAAGGAGATAATGTAGGGAAAGCATTGCATCTCTTCTAGATATACAGAAAGAGAAAACGGCACAATTGAGATTATCTGTTACAAGTTGAAATATTAAATACAATGTAAAATTCAATAATAAAAAATTCCCAAAAATAAACAACCAACAGCAACTGAACCACTTCTATGTCTTGAATTTTGAATCTGAAGAAACTATGAATTCCCAACAGAATTTTGACCACAAAAGTTAAGCAAACACGTTCTTAATCATCAAAGTCAACATACCAAATGATATGCACGAATAACCATTAGTCCAGCATATTCTCCGGAAGCACCAGCATTAGGTTGCAAAGAAAACGAGTCAAACCCAGTGATAGTACACAATAGGTCACCCAAATTTTGGAACATTTCCTGATACCAAAGTTGCTCGTTTAGACACAGATAAAGCAACTGTCTATGTCAAATAATTGGGAACAGAAGCATTGATAAGAATCTCTTTCTATCGTGATCATTGACATGTTTTCATTTTGACCTTACAATTTAACTACCTGATAACCTTGAGCCTGTTCAGTCGGTGCAAAAGGGTGAATGTCAGTAAAACTAGGCCATGTCACAGGCATCATTTCAGTTGTTGCATTCAGCTTCATCGTACAAGATCCTAGTGGGATCATACTGTGGCACAGCGAGAGATCCTTTGACTGTAGCCGACTGATGTACCTGAGCAACTCATGTTCGGTGTGGTACCTATTCAGAGCAAGTTAAATTCAGGTAAGCTTCCATAGTTTAACCACGTACATTCAAATTTTGTGGGAAAGGATGTACGTGTTAAAGATAGAGTGTGTCAGATAAGGACTCTCTCTAGTTAGTCCAGAAGGAACTGCAGTCTGAACCTCTGGTGCAAGGGATGCAGCTGTGAAGGAGACCTGAGAATAAAACACGCTTTTTAGATGGAAGTGATGAATAATGACAAAATTGATAATTTATAAAAGGATATATAATATTACGCACAGGCTTGCCGCCAGCAAAAACTTTAAAAAGCTTATCAACATCCTCCAAGGTGGTTGTTTCATCAAAGGAAACAGTGATCTGAAAAGCAACCAAACTCCATGATCAAAGACATACAAAAACAGTCAGCTAACTTGATGTAAAATAAGCAACACTTACTGTGTTTCCATCTACAACTCGCAAATTTATTTCACTTTTGTAAGCAGCATCAGCTATTGCATGGGCATTAGCAGTGTTAACCTTCACAGTGTCAAAAAAGGGAAGATCCTGAACTTCCACCGTTCCTAGTTTCTTTAATCCGAGAGCAAATGCCCCAGCAAGACCATGAACACGTTGGGCAATGGTTTTAAGACCTTCAGGTCCGTGATAAACAGCATACATAGCAGCCATGTTTGCAAGCAGTGCCTAAACAAAATCATATGAGGATTTGACAAAATCATCCAACTCAAGCAAAACCAGAACATAGCACCAGGAATATGCTAATAAGGGTTATTACAGTCTCAATGGGATGACAACTAGAGATAAAATTATTTGTTTTAATACCTGAAATGCACTATGATAAGAGCACGATAAAACTAAAAGGGACTAGATAAAAAATGGCAGTACCTGAGCAGTGCAGATATTGCTAGTAGCCTTGTCTCTACGAATATGCTGCTCCCTAGTTTGCATTGCCATTCGCAAGGCTGTCTTTCCAGAAGAATCAACGCTGACACCAATAATTCTTCCAGGCATCAACCTCTTGTATTCTTGGGATGTGGCCAGGAACGCCGCATGAGGACCTCCATAACCCATGGGAACTCCAAACCTCTGAGCTGAGCCAACAACAATGTCTGCCCCCAATTCGCCAGGAGGCTTCAACACCGTCAGTGCGAGGAGATCCGTTGCCATAACAACCTTTACTCCATGAGCATGGGCTTTCTTGATAAACTCCCCATAATCCAAAATCTCACCCTCAGTGCCTGGGTACTGAACAAGGACACCACAAACATCACCAGATTTGTAATCAATATCGTTAAGATCCGCTGTAACAACCTTAAGATCAAAACCATCCGCTCTTGTCTTACAAATATCAATGGTTTGGGGATGACAGTTATGGGCAATGACAAAAGTCTTTTTCTTTCCCTTCTGAATATTGTTACACATAGCCATTGCCTCTGCAGCTGCAGTTCCTTCATCTAGCAATGAGGCATTAGACATGGGGAGACCAGTAAGATCGGTGACCATAGTCTGAAAATTAAGTAAGGACTCGAGACGTCCCTGAGATATCTCAGCCTGGTAAGGAGTGTACTGGGTGTACCAAGCTGGGTTTTCCATTATGTTCCTTAAAATCACTGGTGGAACATAGGTGTTGTAGTACCCCATCCCAATGAATGACTTAAAAACTTTGTTCTTAGACGCCAGATATTGCATGTGCTCAATCATTTGGTTCTCAGTCAAACCCTCGTCAAACTTATTAAACTTCATATCGTTTAACCGGATCGATTTAGGCACGGTTGCATCGATAAGCGAATCAAGATTATCGAACCCGCACGACTCGGCCATTTTGCTCTGTTCCTCGGGGGTGGCAGAGTTATGGCGACGGGGAAAAGTGTCGCTGGGTTTGAGTGCCTCTACCGAAATCGATCGAGTTTGGGACCCAGCACCAAAACCAACATTACATGACAGATTCCTGCCCAGCAAGTTTTCTGATTTGGATCCTCTGCCTCGGAAAGCAGAGGGAGAAAGTGATGATACGTACCTCGAAGGTGTGTACAGTACAGGGGTGGCAGAGTTCAATATAGATTCATTCTGGCGGTACTGCTTGGCCTGTGAAAGCAGGCGTTTCAGAATCGCCCTGTTCGCGATCCGCCGTGCACGTTCCATGAATGCGGTTACAGGTTCAGAGAAATCTACAAAAGCATGAAACAGAAAACAGAGATACTGGTATTTGTTTGGGAGAGCAAAACTGCTTTCAAAGACAGGGTGGTCCTCTAAGATTCCATTCAAGGGTGAGAGTGAGGAGGGAGTCTATCGGATTATCAATATAAATAAGAATTCGATGCTTTAAATAAACAATATTGAATGAATGAGTAAAATATGCGTGAGACTTCCAAAGGAAATAGCTTCAAGATCTGGTAGAAATGGTAGGTGGTTGGTGACTGCGCGCCCACCTATGAAGGAAAAAGACAGATTCAAGGATATCATATCACTGTGTTACTGACTTACGAAACACCACAAACTCTGGAAATGAATGAATGGAAGGCATTGAAGCTATAGAGATTAAGTTTCAATGGATCAAAATGCGTTTCACTCGCATTCAAAAAATAGATTTTTTTTTTTTTTTTCAATTTTAGTTTTCTGGGTGGTACTGCATGGGGTTCTGATATTTGAAATTGTAAGATTCTACAGAGTCGTTTGCTGGCAGATTCTGTTTCACAATAGGCTTATCTTGTATGTCCAGAAAGAAACAAAAGTTTCTTAGGGTTAGGATTTGTGAAGCAATGGATGTCACTCAGACACAGGTGCAGAAATTTGATTCAGGCTCTTTCCGTTTTGTTTGAATGGGCTCCATCTGGTGTCTTTGGTGGAGGAGATAATTACGGCAAATGTGTATATTTGTGGATGTCAACTTAATCTTTTGATTAAATTGAGTCAAAGATTGTTCATTATGGTACACATGCATTTAGCAAACAAAAATGGTTGGTGGGAGCGGAATTACCGCTTATGTCAGGGATTTAACTAGGGTCGGACATCCTATTTATTTGCCGTTGTTGGAAGAGATTAAAATTGTAAAGCATATTGGTAAGATGTTTGTAGCTTTCTCTCCCCCGTTTTTCTTAATATGAAGTAGACAGCGGCAATTAACTTGCTTGCCAAGTGTGATGATTTAAATATTATTATTATTATTATTATTATTATTATTATTAATAAATCAAATATTAACTTCTTCTTCTTTTTTGTTTTTTTGTCCAATTTTTCGTTAATATTGAACATTGTTAAGAAAATCGTTCTGTATTGACTTTGAGGACTGGAATAATACGGTGCTATGGATCTGTCAACTTAGTTTCTGTATGGAAACTCATACTCCTACTCCTATAAGACTTTGGTTCAAAAATCAATTTGTTGCCAGAAAAACAATTTCGAATAATAAGTCTTTGGGTTCAATTATTATTTTTTAAGAAAAATATTTTATATTTATAGATCTAGATGCAAGAAAACACGAGGAACTTTATAATATCTTGGACCCGAAGCTTTTGTTGGGGGATTTCAAAAGAGGATAATTAGATAAACAATTAGATTTTGTTTGATCGGTGACAACAAAAAAAATAAAATTAAAAATTAAAAATTAAAAATAAAATAGAATGAAATAAATTTAAATAAAATGAAATAAAATGTTGTGATTAAAATTATATTTAATAAGATAATAAAATAAAATAAAATAAAAACTGTTAAAAAGACAAAAATACTATTAAAAAATAAAATTATTATAATAATATTATTTTAACTTTAAAAATTATTTTAAATATTATAAATAAAAAATAAATTAAATTATTATTAATATAAAAATTTAAATTAAATTTTGTTAAATAATATTAAAAATTTAAATTTAAATATATATTTTTTTAATTATAAATTTTTTTATAAATAAATAAAATAATGTAAAATATTTTAATTTTTTATTTTTATTTTTATATTATTTACTTTTTACTTATTTTCAAAAGTAATTCAAATTATTTTATAAGAGATAATCAAAATTTTGAGACTCATAATTTTTATCATTTTTATCAATCAAATCAAAACATAAAATATTTATTTTATTTTTATATTTATATTTTTTTTTATCAAACAGGATCTTAATAGAATAAGACATGGAGATGGTCCCAGAACTGGTTCTAATAGTTCCAGACTTCTAAGTATTTGAAAGTTTTATATGGGCTCAATGGGCTGCTCTTTCAAAGAATCTTGTGAACCCAAAAAGACCAAATTTGCAACATATACAAATGGATTTGACTGGTCTAAAATATAGGCCATTATTTTATTTTATTTTTTGTAAAGAAACTGAAATGAGTACGTTAGTTCTCACTCATCCTGAGTTGATCTGACAAAAGTTACTTTAAACCTAAATTATAGATTTTTTTTTTGTTAACTACAATTGATTTTGCACTCTACTCTTTTAAATATTCGCTTCATCTCACAATTCAACAAAATAAATAATTTCTATAACTAAATAAAATGGAACAAATATCTAAATATGAAGAAAGCCACAAGATAAATCCATGAGAAGCAGCGCGGCCTCAGCAACTTCATCCCGTGGAAACACTTGGTGGTGAAGAGCGGAGTTCCATGCGAAATCCTTGAAAGGAATCTTTCTTTCTGCCTGAGATGAGCCCTTCCACTTATTCTTGAATTGTACAAAATGGTTTGTGCGTAGCTTCTTTTGCTTGTTATGCACTCTGGTCGTCTTTGTATCCATGGAAGTGACTTCACCATTTGCAGCTGCAGCAGCCCTTCTTGCCTTCCTCTGCCTAATGCCACAGGCATTGCAAAGTGACTGCATGCCAACCAGCGTATAAATTGTCACATTGTAGGATCCTAGCCTAGCTAGCTATTATTGAATGATTCTAAGAAATATTAAAAAAAATGTAAAGTACTCAGAACTCAGAAGAATTACCTTAGGTCCCTCAGGGCCACTCCTCCAAAGTGGGGTACTAGTTGTGTTACAATCCGCACAAACCCTAGTGGTGCTATTTCTGTTGTTAAAAACAGAAGAACTTGTTTGACTGTTTTCGTGCTCTTGATTTTGAAAGGATACTTTATCAGTGACAGGAGGACTACTAGGAGTCATCGTTTTTAGCATCAACCTCATCTTAGAAGACATCCATTTTGCAGACCCGTACCCGCTTTTGCTTCCTGCCTCCCCCATTTTATAGAAAGGTAAGTTGTGGCCACCCACCGTGCCTGCTGGCTGGGGTGAAATGAAGGATGAATTGCAAACTTGGTGACTGCTTGATGCACCATACAATACCAGTTCACCATCCTATAAGGAATGAAGACATTAATCATAACAACATATATATTAGATGATTCAAACTAATACAAATGACAATTTAAGATTTTATTAACAGGAATAATGGTCATTCTTTTTTATTTCGACCAATTAATTCAACAAAGAACATTAACTATCCGCAAGAAGCATAATTTAGACCTACTTACCAGTAGCTTTAAGTTAAGGAAGGTTTATCATAAAATTTAGCATTAAAATCAGTTCGGAACGTATAAAGAAAAGGAATAATTTTAATAGATATTAAGCCATATATATATATAAATATATATGTGTGTGCGTGCGCGCAATTGTGGATCATGACCACCGAACACTGTACTGTCCTTCTAAAACTAAGAAAGTTCATCGAGGGATTAACCAAATAGCTACGACTACTGATGTATATCTAGTTAAATAAAGATCAAACAAAAGACCAAAGCCTGAAAATAATCAATCTATTTGCAAAGTGAAATGAAGTGAGGGGCTTTTAAAATTAAAAAAAAGAAAAAAAGATCTTGCCTTTTGATCATGTCTTAACTCTCGGATATCTCTAGTCTGTTGATCAAGTATGTCGAAGAAACTAGGACATGAAAGAGAATTCGAATCCATATTATTAGGAGAAATGAAGATTTGGTCTCGATCTTCTATTTGATTAACGAGAGGGAGAGAAGGACTTGGTGGGTGGAAAGAAACAGGAGTCATGGATCAAATAGAGAGAGAGAGAGAGAGAGACCCGTTAGTCCAGTAGTAGGGTGTGGAATAGGGTAGGGCAAATTAAGAAGAAAAAGCCTAAAAGGGGATGACTACACAGTGGCAGGGTTCTTATAACAGAGGATAAAGGGCAAAAGAAAGAGAGGTGTCTGAGAGGTATTAACGTGACTTTATATAACAAACAAAATAGATTAATATATACACATGCAAGAGACAAGATAAAAGGAGGTGTAGAATGGTACTATTCGACCTCCAGTATGACAAAACCCTATCGGCAGTTTTTCAGTCCTCACACACACACACACACACACACACACACACACACACACACACACACACACATATATATATATATATATATATATATATATATATATATTTTTTTTTTTTTTATTTATCTGTAATTTTTCTAGATTTGAGCTTTCTATCATACCCCTATGCGTAGCAACATATGCATTTAGTTCTTAGCATATCATGTATGTAAGGAGTTTTGAAAAATCCTTCCAAATATCTTAATCTATCCCAGTTTTTCTGTGCTTTTTTACCATGTCAGCAGTACTGCGCTCTAGAATAAATGAGAATATATGTTTCTGGAATAATGAGGATTGTGCAGATCTGAAGAGATAGGCACAGATATGGTGGATGACAGCACCTAACGTCCTTAGTATTGCCAAAATACACCAACGCTACCACTGCAGAGACAGTTTTTATGACAGAGACAGCATCTTTCTAGTCCCCACTCCTCTTGCCCCTCGATCATATACATCTTTTGAATCTACCAATGTTTTTATTTACCTCCCGACCCCCCACGCCCTGTCGAAATTTATGATGAACACTTGCGGATATTTCTTCCTCCTGGTAGATATTTTAGTGGTTATCAAGGAAGAGCGATATACAGATTCATTTCGGTAACTCTCAAGTAACCAGCTCACATGAGCTACAAATGATTACATGCTATATATGCTCAGGGACTTTGGATCTTGTGGGGTGGGCAAGTTGATCTCACTCTCAAATTAACCGTTGCCTATGCCAAGCCTCTAGCTATACCTTTTATCTTTTAATTTTCAGATGGAATTAATACAGTTGAGACTCCTCTGGAAGAAAATTTTAAAAGGGTTTGGTAAATCAGTGGGAATATAATAGGACCGGAACAGAGAAATTATCCCGTTAGTTATATATATCATAACATGATGAACGATAATCACAAAGGTGTGGTGGGGGTTGGAAGCTTGTTGATAATACTCTCCAAACACAATATTTACGATGGAGAAGGAAGCTACGTAAGACACATGTGAATCACTAGCGCCTGGATCGACAAGATATGAGACGTGGTTTACTGATGGTGAGGCTTTGTCTCAACATAACAGCCAAGTGGTAGTGTTGTATATTTGGAGGAAGCTACGTAAGTCACCAAGCCACGTGTTAACATCGGAAGGCAACTTCTGTTACTCTTAAGATATAAGAAAATGTTGGGATTATGTTGTGGTAGAAATTCCAACCTTGACTGCAGATACAATGCCCAAAAAAATCAGATTAGTGTTGAATTTTTTTTTTTTTTGGACGGGCAGACTAGTGTTAGTAAATTAGTAATGGAAGAGGGAGTAAGACAAAAGCTTTCAATAGGCGGACCTCAGTAATATTTAATCCCTTGGCCCAATGGGCTGGTAGTTGGTAAACCTACCCTCAAGATGCGACCCTTTCCTTTCTTATCAGTGAAGTAGTTATTCAAGACTTGTCCAAAAACAAAAACAAAAAAGTTGTTATTCAAGAACCCTAGTCACAGAGCTTCTCCCTCTCCATCTGCTGCAAGTTGGGGGTAGTTGCAATGGAGAGTTTTTTCTCTTATCTGAAGAACTTCTCCCTCCCCAGCTGCAGAGAGTGTCTCCAGGAGGACTTCTTCCGTTTTCTTTCTTTTATTTTATTGTTTTTTTTTCTTTAAAAAAACTTATTTATCTTATTTGAAGAGTTTTTTTTTTCTCATTTGGATAGTTTTTTATTTTTTTATTGAGAAAGATTTTTTTTTTATAAGAGGTGATAGAGTTTTAAATTTTTTATATCATAAATTTACAATTTTAAAGTTAAATTTATAATTATATCTTTAAATTTAAGTAAACAAAATTAAATTTAAAATTATAAATTTATTTTAAAAAATAAAATAAAAATACTTAATTTAAAAAAATGAAAAATATAATATCTCTCGTAAAAATATTATTTTTTAAATATTATATTATTATATATTTCAAATTTTAATATATAATTTTTAATAAATTAATATTTATAAAATGTATTGTCTTTATATTATTTAATTATAAAATCTATTATTTTTTTATTTTATATTTTTTAAAAATATAAGATAAAATTATTAGACTTAATTTACTTATTTTTATATTTTGATTAATTTTTAATTTTATATTTAATGTAGTTAATAATAATATTTTATTTATTTTTTTAAAAAAATTATGAGGGGCCAACCTTTTACCTGCTATATGTTTTGGAGATAAAACGAAATTTTTTTAAAATGTTTGGAGCATTTGTGACACTGGTATCAATCTGCTTTACATCAAATCAAATATAACAAATACCGAAATATTCACGTACATTTGAACCATTATTCGTACACTTGAATTGCGATGCAACAATAAATTGTGAAACAGGACATGCATTCAATCTGGCTTCAGCACGAACGGGTGCTCCCATCACCGGAGTGTAAAGGCATATAAAAATTGGGTCCCCGGGGTAATAAATAAGGGTATTTGTCCTGGGAAGCTAGACCTAAATAATCGAAATAGAGTAGCTAGGATCCCCCAATTCCCAAACCTCAAGGCTGACAGAGTGGACCAAATCTCTTGCTGCTTTCAAACACGGTGATCACAACCTAACCAGTTTAGCTTTATGTTCATTTAAGAGTTCGTACTTACACGTACAACTAGTTAGTTTAGATGTCGTCTTCTGGTTTGCATTGCAAGTTGTAATTAACACTCTGACGAGGTTCTTAATTATGCGAGCCATTTTTTTTTTTGAAAAAAAAAATGAATTTGAATCACATGCGGATACGAAGAATTTGAATTTGAATGATTTTTTTTTTGGTGGAGTTTGTGATCCGTGTATTAATTGGTGTCAGCTACAGGGTGTGAGGGCACCATAATTAATTGGCGGTGGAACTACAATTAAGAGATGCAAGAGAATCCATGTTATTGAATTAGTGCACATTAACTGCCTAAAACAGCACCACACTGCTCTTGCTGCTCTACATCAAAATCATTAAGCTATGACTTGTATCTCAACAACCCGTCCTACTTAAACTTAAATTTTAACAAAAATATTTAATTTAATTAATAATATTTAAATTACGATACTTAATAAAAATAAAAAATTTTAAAAATTTAAAGCAAACTTCGCAAACCTCAAAACCGGGTTGGGATTTTTGTCGAAACAGATACATAAAAAGTTGGAAGAAACAAAGCAGGAGAAGCTTGTCTAACTTTAAAACTTACAAAACACAACTGATATATAATAATATATTTTGGCAAAACAACTCATACATACGTACTGTCTACACTAGCATATCTACTTTGGATAAGTAGGATCCGATCGGTACGGTGCTCTCGACCGGTTGACCCTGTTCCCAACTAAGCACTCTTCCCAGCCATTCATCATCCAACTCATCCCTCCCACTGTCCCCCACCTCGATTCCCGCCATCACCGTCGACGTTGAGTCAGAGATAGAGGCTCCGCAGCTTCCATTCTTGCCGCTATCCATTAATGGAGCCGAAGAGGAGGAAGACGATGATGGAGGCTCGAGGTGTTTCCCCGGCGGGGATGCTGGTTCTGCCACCACCGAGCCGGCTATTTCCTTGTACAACTCCTGCATCACCTCCTCTATCATTTCTTCTTCGAAACACGACTGCCCCGTTTCGTTGTCCGATTCCGTCAACAGCTCATCAATCTTCTCGCCGAGAGCTTCTCTAGTTTCCGCACTCTCTTCCATGCCAAGTCAAGAGACGGGGAACAAAAAGAGACACCGGAGAGGGAGTGTCGAGTGTGATGAGTGATGAGTGCGTGACGCTTAAATAGGATCTGAATTATTGAAAATGAGTCTCCGAGCTGGCAGATTGGTAGGTTCAGGAGTGGTGATGTGGCAGATTTGATGCAGGGGCGACAGGGGAATCCCATCTGACCAATAATACTTCCAAAGCATCAGTCATAGCACGGCAAGGGACAATGTTTTCGTGAATCCAACCGTAGAAATCGGCATCTGACGGTGAATTTTAGAGATAGCCGTGCAGCTTAATTTATTGGAAAAACCCAGCACCTAAGGACAAAACTGCCTCGAGAAGCACGCACGAGTTAGCCAATTGATGAGATTGATCCGAATTGAATCGCTGACACCTCACAGTGCCGGGGCTACCAATTAAAATTATGATACTTTAATTTAAGGTAGACGACACGACGGAACTAAAAATGAATTAAATAATTAACGATTTTATGGAAAATTTAACATAAAGCAGTGAAACAGTCTAAGAGATTTTGTTTTGCACAAGATAAGTTAAGGAAGATTGAAATTCGAGACTTCTATAGAATCTATCCATCATAAATAATTTGACCTTCATTTCCAGGAATTTATTCGCCGGTTTAAAAAAAACCGGCTGCTCTTCATCACTGCGAATTGGGACCTTTACAAGATATTAGAACAGCTTGATACTTGATTGTTTTTTGTTCTTATATTTTAAATTTTAAAAAAAAATTTAAGTAATTGTGTTTAGTACATTAACATGTCAAAATATTGACCGGCACCCACATAAGTACATAGATTTTGAAAGGTGCAATGCAATTGCAAACAAGTAAAGTCATCCATCGCTAGAATCTATAAATTTTGAACTATCCCTTGAGTCACAGACTTGCGGGGTTTTCACTTAAAGCCTTGACGGTTGCACCACGTTCCTGGAGTTCTTGCTTTAACTCTGCATAATATGTCAAGAGGCTATGCAGAGGCTCATTTATCGAGATGATGTCGTCAGATCCACCGTCCACATCCATCTTTCCCTCAGAAAAAATAAAATGGGATGAAAGTGAAATTGGAATTGACCCAACAGATTGATTACATTTCACAGGATGTCCATTGTCCACAAGTGCCGGTCTTGCCGACTTACTATTACAAACGTGAATGGTAAACAACCAGTCCAGGACAAGATTTATGCCCTAAAATAAACGTAACTGGCTAAGTAGAACAGAATGCCTCAATTTGTATTTTGATTCAACATCTCGAACCAACAAGCTCCGCAGCACTATATATATATATATATATATATATATATATATATATATATATATATATATATATATATATATTATTTCCTGTATCTTTATTAATATTATTTTCATATCCATGACTGGATAGCACACAATATTTATCCGGAGGAGCTATAGTTTCAGCTTCGTCGAGAACCATGCAAGAAGTGAATATAAAGAAAAATCAGAACGATGACATACCTATTATTTCTAGATGTAGCCAATGATGTTACCTCCTCTGCAGAAAGAATGTATATAGGATCATAACCATGCAAAGATGTCCTGATTTTCTCATACCTGTAATGTACATAGGATTATAAACCTAAATGCTAAGCCATTATTGCCCAGTAGCTTGTTCCAGCCTACAGAGGAGGACGTGAAGTGAAAATGTACACATATACAGGATATGCTACAAATAAATAAAATAAGAAATAAAGGGGACATAATATACGGAGTTTACAATCTATGACTATGAGCAGTTGCTATGAAAGCCTATCTAGACTGAGTGGAAAAAGGTGCTGCATCATTGGAGCACTACAGCCTAATGGAAAAGGCACTTTTTCTCAATCACAACATGATGCCTTTGAACATTAGTTCTCATCCGGAAATAAGAAAAGAAAGATGAAACAAACAATGAAGGAAACAAAATTAATATATAAAAACTGGCACCAAAGACTTAACATAGATCAACATATTACATCCAGAATCAGTCATTTGAACAAGTATATTAATGTCGGTCTACACTTTTCTACTTTTCTTCTTCTACTATTAGTAGTGATAATAGGCATTATATTATTGCCTTGATGGCATACATGGAAGTCAAATCCCTAACCAAGTGCTCCTCAAACCCGCTCGCCGATTTTCAGAGTTGAAACCAGTCTGATTCCCGACGAAGCTAAGAAATTTGGGCCGATCAATCAGGCCCCCATTTCCGCCAAGTTAGAATGCCCAGAAAGTCTCATCGGACCGGTCCAGACAAGAGAGCGAAAGCGGCGAATATATATTGTTCCAACAAGGCCGAAAAAGAAACAGAATTTTGAAAAGGAGAAAGAAGAGGTTTGGAGCAAAGTAGGAGGTGAGAGCAATGGAGATTGAAGTTTCAGGAACTAAGATAACTGAAACATCTGACCCAGTGAAATCCAAAGAAGAAGAGGATATCCTGCAAAGAACAAATAAAAAAATCAAAGCTTGCATGGAGGAAATAGATCAAGAAGTTGACACAATGGGGGTAGAGACATCACAACCCATGGTTACAGAACAAGCACAAGAAGAACATCTGCATAATGAAGATAAGGAGGAGCTAGTTCCTTTTACTCTAAGCGAGGATAATGCAAACTCTAATGGCCACAGGCATGAAAACAATGTCAGACATTCTGTTCAACCGGTGAAGGGTGGTACAGCCGGAGTCTCCTATAAAGACAGACTCTTAGGATACAATGGTATTGCAAACCACACTGAAGGAAGGGAGGATGAAGAGGAGGTATACTTTACAGAGGATGATTCGGAGGTTGATATGTCAGACGAGGAGGGAAGGAATGAGGAAGATACTATCCCTGTAGTCGAAATTTCAGCGGAGGAAAGAAGAGGATACTATAAAAAGTGGAGAAACTCCTTGATAATCAAACTAATGGGGAAAAAAATAGGATACAGGTATCTGAAGGATAGATTGACAAAGATGTGGCATCCTGTGGGAAACCTCAATCTCATAGACATTGGCAACGAATTCTATCTTGCTAACTTCTCAGACTCCAGGGACTATGAATTTGCGCTACATGAGGGTCCCTGGATGATTGCAGACCATTATCTTGTGGTCCAACGTTGGAGACCAGAATTTAGACCTATGGAAGATAATTTCAAAAAGGTAGCTGTGTGGATCAGGATTCTTTGGCTGCCTATTGAATACTACAACACCCATTTCTTGTGGAGAGTAGGAGACCGAGTGGAAAAAAAGCTAAAGATAGATAGTTATACGCTGAGGAAGATGAACATTGATCAAGGAGATGAATTGGGGGTCGAAAGGGGGAAACTTGCCCGAATCTGTGTCGAAATTGACTTAAGGAAAAAGCTTGTAGTAAAGTTCAAACTGAGAAAAAGAACCTTTAATATTAGGGGTGAGCATAACCCGATCAATCCGAATTAATCCGTTTGAACCCGATTAAAAAGTATCATTTCGGATCTATTGAATCGGGTTAACCAGTTTTATCGGATAAAAATTTTAAAATTTTCGGATTTATCGGTTTGGGTCGGGTTAAGAATTTTGAATCCGAAGTAACCCGACCCGACCGATGAGTTATATAAAAGGTTTTGAAAACCTAACAGTGTGCTTATTGTGGCTCAGTGGTGTTCACTTCGTAACTTAAGGTACCTGTGTTCGACTCCCAATGGCTGCATTTTTCACATATTAATTCTCTCACTATTTTTTTGTACGCAAAAAAAAAAAAAAATTAACTCAAAACGACGTCGTTTTTCTAACTTATATATTGTCCCTCACCCCCCAAACCCTAATCATTCAGCCTCTCAGTTTATCAATCTCTTGCAGCGTTGCCTCTTGCTTGCGTCTTTCTACACTTTGTCTTCAAGGTTTCTGAAATGAAACCAAACCTTCACCTCCCTCTTCGGCTCTCAATCTCTCTCTCAACTTTTCGTTGTTTCCCTTTTGTCTTCTTGTCTTCTTCCACAATCAGCTACGTCGTGGTCACGATTCACAGCAACAATGATAGCAGATCTCCTGGTCTTCTTATCTCCTTCCACCATGTGGTGCACGAAAGCCATGCTCCTTTTATTGTTTTTATATCAATTTCTTCTCCCAATCTTTAGATCTAAGTTTAAAACAACATAATATTTGGAATTTAGAGATGATAGTGGCTGTCAAGTTCTAGATCTGCTTTCTCTCTTCATAGGTGGGGATGCTTTCAATCATCCGCAGGTACCCGACCGATCCGTCTTCAAACCGCATAAATCCGATTTCTTCCGGTGATGTAAAATGTTCGGCGGGTGCGGGTGACAATATCTTGACCCGAAGAATGTTCGGTCGGAGTGACTTTTAGATCAAATTCGACCCTAACCGATCCGTGCTCACCCCTATTTAATATGGAATACGAAGGATTGCATTTTATGTGCTTTGAGTGTGGAAGATATGGCCACAGGAAAGAACAATGCTCGCAGGCCAAAACGGAATCAAAGAGTACCGAACAAGATGGAATTAAAGGGCAAAAATCGCAAATAACAGAACCAGAACCAGAACCACATACATCAAAACACCGTGCTTACCTGAAGAGGCCAGTGTTGCAGACTCAAACGTAGCCGGAGACGGCGACTTTAGACCGTGGATGCTTGTCAGGAAACCTGAAAGGACAAAAAAAGTCAGACCTAGGGTGGCGAAAATTACGCAGAGAAATCAGTCTAGCCCCAAAGCTAGAAATGGATTAAAGAGCTTATCTGTCAAGCCGAAAGACAATGAAGGGACTTCCAGATTCAGCATATTGGATAGCGTCGGCGAAGATTTTGGGGAGACAGAAGGATCCGAGGGTGAAGTCGGCACAGGAAGCGTTGAAAGGTTAAGCAAAGAAGGGGAAGCACTCGTGAAACCCAATGATACAAACTATGCGAGAAAAGGGAAAGCCCCTATGGGGAAGGAAAACGTGGGCCTGGGCCTTCACAGATTCAAGGTAAAGAAACTAATGGAGAGGCCCAATAGTAGCCTGCATAAACCAATACCCAGAGGCTTCAAAGTCCAAGCAAAGAAGCACAACGGGCCCAGAGGTGGAGTGGATGAAAGGAAACGACCCATGCACAAGGAGGCATTAGCAGATCTGCCCAATCAATTTGGACAGAACAGAAACCCACAACATGATCACAGTCCGTGTCATACATGGACAAACATATCCATAATGAAAATGAAGCACCCGAATGAAGAGGCCATAAATACAAAATAAACAATTTTAGCCCCAGAAACAATTACGGAGACTGGGAGAGAACCTTAACTAGGGAGCAACGTAGTCCCATTGGGAATGGAATTTGACAAAGCAAAGCCCCCTGATCATGAAGTACAGTCAATAGAGAAAGCACAGGAAAAGTTCATCGAATAGCAAGAAGACTGTGTTATGATGGAGAGTGAAGAGGCCAGAAGAGTGGCCGAAAGTATGATAGCTTGATGCTGTTAAGCGTCATTTTTTCTTGCTAAAATGTTTTTTTATGAATTGCATGGCTTGGAATTGTAGAGGAGCAGGAGCGAGATACTTTCCTTTCCTCTTAAAAGACTTCATTCGGCTGCACCAATTAAGCATGATAGCACTTTTTGAACCAAGAATTAGTGGACGAAGAGCTGATGCTGTCATTAGGAAAGTGGGATGGTCTGGTAGTAGCAGAGTTGAGGCAGACGGGTTTGCAGGGGGCATCTGGTTATTGTGGGACACTAACGAATTGGAAGTGAACATCATAACCAAGCATAAACAATTCATTCACTCAGAGGTGAAATTCAGGAACAACAAGAGAAAGTGTTTGATTACAGCAGTCTACGGAAGCCCGAAACAAAATCTAAGAAGGGATATGTGGCTGAATTTGAACGAGATTGACATTGACCAGGAGACTCCGTAGCTTTTAATGGGTGACTTCAACACATATAAAAGTATTGATGAAAAAGCAAGGAGAAAATTCTTTAACTGGACATCCATGAGAGAATTCAATGATTTTATCAAAGGGAGTTGTTTGATGGACATTGGGTTCAAGGGACCCAAATTTACATGGGAAAGAGGATCAGTGAAGGAGAGAATAGATCATGTGCTTGGGAACACTAAGTGGCAACAGACCTTCCCAGAGACTCTAGTCTTGCATCTGCCAGCCACCAAGTCTGATCACAGGCCTCTTTACATCAAGTTTTGGCGAGACTCCAGTCAAACTAAGAAACAAAAAGCTTTCAAATTCTAAGCCGCATGGTTATTGGATAATTCATTCAAAGAAGTAGTGAGAAAGGCATGGACGAAGGAACAGGAGTGGAAGGAAGCTGCTGATTGTTTCAAACAGGAAGCTAACCACTGGAATCATAATGTTTTCGGTAATGTGTCCAAAAAGAAAAAAGAGTTGTCCAGACGACTAGCTGGAATTGACAGAGTTCTGCAAAATCAAGAGAGCTCGCCCCTGCTGGAACTAAAGGATGCTCTATGGAAGGAATATGAAGACATTTTAATTAAGGAGGAAGCTATGTGGTTTCAAAAGTCACGATGTAAATGGCTGACCCTTGGAGACAGAAACACAAACGTCTTCCACGCTTCTACAGTGGCCACAAGGAGGAAAAACAGAATTGCCATGCTTAAGGATGAGGAGGGTAATTGGGAATATGACCAAGCTAAACTAAAAGTGTGATATTCCATTTTTTATTTATTTATTATTATAAAGAAAATTACCCAAATACTCCTTTTATCTTAGAAGGAAAAGACTAAATTGCCCTTATATAATTAGGAAATGACAACAATACCTCTCCCATTATTTGTATGAATGCACGCTGCTTCAGAAGAAAATTTTCAGCCAGCAAAATGTGCATTTCTCTCCCACCCAAAACCCTATCATTTCCTTCCATTTTGTGTGCCATCTTCATCCAAATTTCCAGCCACTCAAGTCTCATATGTTAAGACTGGAAATCTACTACAAAACCCCTAGGAAGTTTGAAGCAATCCATTGATTTTTCAGCTGAAAAATTCTGCTCTGCGATTTACTGTAGCAGTAAGGTAAATTCTCAAATTTTTGGTCTTTTTGCTGTTCTATGGAAATTCTGGGCATAGAATCATGTTAAGGACTTGTTGTACAACTTCTATGCCAATTTTTATAAGTAGAAAACATCATTTGATTACCTAGATCATGGATTTTTTTACTTCGGTGAACAGTAACATGAACAGTAACAGCGCTCAAGAAATTTGATTTTGGATATTCTAGGTTGTAGGGAATGAATTGGAGGTTCAAATAATCAAATAAGTTTTGGAGTAGTCATTTAAGAATCTATTAGTATGGAAGCCTAAAGTTGGTATATGTATGTGATAGGAATTTTGAAAGCATAAGGAAAATTCTTAAATTTTGGATTATAAGCTAGCTACTAAAGGAATTGGAAATGCATATAAAATTAAAAGTTGGTGTTAGATTTAGAAGTATATAGCTTTAGCCAAATTGATGTAGGAACCAAACAATTTGGTCTTGAAAGAAATATAAATTTGTATATGATGAAATATTAGACTTATAACATGGTAATTATGTGCCAAGCAAGAATAATGAATATGTGATGTTATATCATAGGTCTCGAAGAAATTCCTAATCAAGTTGAAAGTTCTCTTAATAGCTTAGGCATTGGAAGTGAAAGAAAAAAGGGGTTGCCCTCCATGAATCCCTAAAGGGTGAGTGGATATAGTTTACTATAACGCCTTTCTAAATCCCTCTCATGTTCATGCTTTTTAAAACAAAATTTTAATTGTGAATAGCATAACTTGAGTTTCATGTTAACATTGAATTATATTCGTAAAAGCCATAGGACATGCAGAACAGACCTCTAATAATCCCTCCTGAATTTGAGATGAAAATATGGTGTTATGTGATACTTTATTGAAAGTTATAATTGTATTATTTTTTTTTAAATTGTTTTATATGATTTATGTTATACTGATACCTCATTATTTCTTGAATATGGTGAAATTGTATTTGGATTTATGTTTAGAATGTGTCTTTGGGGCTGAATATAGTGATTTGTCTGGACTTGAATAAAACTGTTGTATTTCTAATTTTGAAGAATGAATTTCTATGTCGGAACTCTGTCCGATGAATGTCTTGAAAGGGAGGGATATATTTATGTCTTAAAAAGAATTTTAACTTCATGTTTTCCAATTATGGAGGAATCATTGTCAGAAACACTGTTAGCTAGTGACAGAGATAGTTAGCCTTGGTACACCATGTAACCCAAGTTAGCAAGGGAGTTGTTAGCCCCTTGTGCGAGCACATGAGGATTGGAATGTGAATAAATGTGGAGTTGATGTATGTCTCCTCCAATAGCCAGTGGCAATTGGCCTGGTTACCTATGGCGAGAATGTGATTATTTACCCGTCCCATTACTGTGTGATTGGGACAGTCAACATATGAAAATGTTAAGGAGTTGAGGAAACTCCTCCCAACCTTATGATATGAATGATGAGAATATGATGATTTACTCAACCCATTGCTATGTGCTTGGGATAAAACATGTATGTGGTGATTGCCCTTACCAGGCTTTGTGCTTGGGTATAAAAATTATAGTTATGGTTTTACTTTAAGTCCTCATTTACACATGTATTTTTAAAGAATTAATTTCTTATTTGATTTTGAAATTATTGTTTATTATATTAAATCTCAAGATCTCATAATTTCTCTTAATCAAATTTATTTAGTTTGTTGTTATTTACATTGATATAGATATGTTATATTCTTGCATACTTTGTATTTATGAAAACTCGTGCGTATGGTCTGTTCTGTTTCAGTTACAGTAAGCTATATGTGCTCACTGAGTTGCGTAAACTCACCCCCTCATATTTTATGTTTTCAGATAGTATTAAAGAGTCCAACTCTCATCCATCCAAACTTGAATAAAGTAGTAGTTCTAGTGGTGAGCCAAATTGTTCTTAGGGCTCCTTAATATATCTTTTGTAATCTTGTTTATTTTCTTTTGTAATCTAGATTGTGCTCCGATGATCATGGGCAGGATCCTATTTCTGTTGTGTACTTTATGTGTGTTGGTTAATGTTATCTATATACAAGAACTGTATGACATGAATTAGTAAGAAGATGATTATGTATATAACTGAAATGTTCATTTATGATATTGTGTGCTAAGTTCTAATTGTCTATTTTGTGGCTTACGGTTTAAGGGTCATCCCTTTATGCCGTGCCAGTCATGTATCCCAAATTGGGATCGTGACATAAAGGCTCGGCTAGAGAATTCTTCAAAACCCTATTCTCTCAGGAAGGAAACTCATATCAGCAGCTCCCCCTGGCAGGCTGTTTCCCAAGAATACAGGCCGATGAACTGGCTGATCTCCAAAAACCTTTTTCTCTAGATGAGATCAAAAGAGTAGCCTTCAGTTTGGGAGCCTT
The DNA here is from genome assembly GCA_037074535.1 of Gleditsia sinensis. NCBI lineage: Eukaryota > Viridiplantae > Streptophyta > Magnoliopsida > Fabales > Fabaceae > Gleditsia > Gleditsia sinensis. The sequence goes on from CM073472.1 coordinate 3,245,339, forward strand.
TAAAGCTCCAGGACCTGATGGGTTACATGCAATCTTTATCCAGAGTCATTGGGAGGTGGTAGGGCCTTCGTTGTGCAAGCTGTTACAAGACATTTATCACAATCCAGGGATGGTCAGGAACATAAATCAATCCCTTTTGGTTTTAATTCCAAAAGTGGAAAACCCAGAATCCCTAAAAGAATTCAGGCCCATAGCATTATGTAATGTTATTATGAAAATACTAACCAAGACCATTGCTAATAGGATGAAAAGTTTCATAAACCAGTGGGTAGGCCCGTGCCAAAGCAATTTCATTCCTGGAAGACACATATCTGATAATGTGATAATAGCCCAGGAGGTTATGCATTCAATGAGAAGGAAAAAAGGGAAAAAATGGACAATGGCCATCAAGATTGACCTTGAAAAAACTTATGACAGAATTAGATGGGATTTCGTGGAGGAGACTCTAAAGGACATTGGAATTGAAGACCACTTCCGGGGGCTTATAATGTGTTGCATCTCAACCGTCTCTATGAATGTCCTATGGAATGGAGAGATGACTGAGAGTTTTGAGACAACCAGAGGACTGAGACAAGGAGATCCCCTATCACCATATTTGTTTGTTCTGTGCATTGAGAAACTGTCTCAATGCATAGAATGGACTGTGGCTAATAAGAGGTAGAAACCTATACGGCTATGCAGGAATGGACCCATGCTATCACATCTTTTCTTTACTGATGATCTTATCCTGTTTGCTGAAGCGAATTTAGAGCTGTGCGAGTTGATTAAGAAATTGCTATCCACTTTCTGCAGAAGTTCAGGTCAGCTGGTGAATGTCAAGAAATCTAAATGCTTATTCTCAAATAATATCAACCATAACCGGGCAGAACAATATAGTCAGGCAATGGGATTCCAACTCACCAGTGATCTGGGGGTCTACCTTGGCATGCCTCTCATTCATAGGAGGGTAACCAAAAGAACCTTCATTCATATTGCTGAGAAAGTTAAGAAAAGATTGAGTGGGTGGAAAGCTAAAATTCTTACTCTTGCAGGAAGAGTTACCCTAACCAGTAGTGTTCTCAACACGCTACCATATTATTCCATGCAGACAGCACTACTCCCATTAGGGTTGTGTGATGAATTGGAGAAAGCTAGCCAAAGCTTTATCTAGGGTGACACAAGTGATAGTAAAAAGACTCATCTTGTCAAGTGGGACAATGTATGCCTACCTAGAAACATGGGAGGACTGGGGATAAGGAAGCTCAGAGAGATGAACGAAGCTTTTTTGATGAAGGTGGCATGGGGGATTGTGAATCATCCAAATGACCTTTGGGTAAAGACTTTGAAAACAAAGTACAAATGCAGTAATGACTTCATACCCAGGTTGCATGATAAAAAAATGGACTCATCCAATTTATGGAAGGGCATCACGAAAGTATGGAAGGAAGTGGAAAAAGGAATCACATGGAATGTGGGAAATGGGAAGACCATAAGATTTTGGGAGGACGATTGGCTAAATGGAGTAGGCCCACTGAAACATGCAGCAATAAGAACCATATCAGAGGATGGGCATAACTGCACCATTTTTGAAATGGTCAATGATAATGGACAGTGGGATTGGACTAAGCTTAATGGGGTACTACCAGAGAGCATATTGAGCATTTTGGAAGTTACAAAAACCCCAGGAAGAGAGATGGAGGAAGACCAGGTGAGATGGAGATATAGTCAGGATGGAAATTTTTCGGTGAAGTCTGCCTACGAGAGGAAGTTGGATTGGCATACAAACGAGCAAATATTCTGGGGAAAAATATGGAAATGGCCTGGTCCTCAAAAGATCAAGACCTTCTTGTGGCTTGTAGGGAAGGAAAGCATTTTAACCAACCAATTGTGTTTCATCAGACATCTTGACGAAACAGGTGTGTGTCATGCATGTGGGAGAGAACAAGAATCTATTTTGCATTGTCTGAGGGACTGTGAAAAAATCAGAAACCTCTGGCTTAGACTTGTTCATCCAAGATACTGGGATCAGTTTTTCTCCTGGGAACTAAGGAATTGGTTGCAGCACAACCTAACACGAAGGCTAGGAAACGAGGAAGTGGAGGATGTGGAATGGAAACTCCTTTTCGAAATTTCAGTATGGACGATTTGGGTCAGGAGATGCGAAGAAATTTTCCAGCCAGGTGTGCAAAATGCAAATGATCTATATTTCTTATGTATTGCCAAAACCCATGAGTGCAACAGGTCGATGGCAGCAACGGACACTATCAACGGTAGGAGGAGAGCTACGAAGGAAATCAAATGGAAACCTCCAAACCGGCAGCAACTCAAATTCAATGTGGATGGAGCTGTTAGTGCGTCGGGTCGTGCAAGCAGCGGAGGAGTTTTGAGAAACGCTGTGGGTGACTGGGTCATTGGATTTAATAGGAACGTTGGATATGGCAGCATTCTTTGTGCAGAGCTTTAGGGAATTTTAACAGCGTTAAACATGGCATGGGAGTTAGGCGTGAAGGATGTTATTATAGAATCTGATTCCAAAACAGTAATTGAACTATGCACCGGAGAGCCCAACAGAAGACATCCAGAATTCAATCTGCTGTTGTACATTAGGAATCTCATGAGAAGAGAATGGAATACCAGTATAACCCACTCATACAGAGAGGGCAATAAGGTAGCGGACTGGCTTGCGCATGAAGCAGGGAGAAATGAATTGGGTCTCAAAACCCTCCCAGAACCACCAGTGGGATTACGTAATTTGTTGCTCAACGACATGAGAGGTGGCTCTTCACCTCGTTCTATGTTTTGTTAGACTTTGACTCTTTATTATACCAAAAAAAAGACAGAGAACGGAAATTACAATAATGGGAAGAGAAGAGTTGGAGATTTGGGTAGCCAAGAAGACGGACAAAAGAACAATGGCATTTCTATGATTCGTGACCGGTGACTTGGCTGGTTTTTGTTGCTATGAGTTTCAATGCAGTGTATGGGAATTGCACTCTTCCCGTTCTATATTGTTTAAATTATAATATAAACTAGGGAACTTGATAATTTTGTAAAACAAATTAGTTTAATTCTATGCTTAGTCCCCCAATGTACAGAAAAAACATAAAGAAGCATGATTTGGTGGTTTTCAAGTTATTTGGGAAATGTTTGAATCTAAAATGAAGTTGATGTAGTTGTAGAATCGAGGGGGAAAGCATACTCCCGTCCTTGGCAAGGGGTGAGTGGGAAGCCCTTTAAAATATCGTTGACCCATCTTGTAATCTTGTTGCACATGATAGTGGATACAAGTTTAGGAGGCTTTCTTTCCTTCTATTTTTGTCGTGCTTTGGTTAAGTTGTCATTATTTAGTTCTTCTCTCATCAGCCATGTTTTTTTATATGGGATGCTTTCTTAGCCTTGATTGTGTCCTTGGAATAATATATTATCTGTTTTGTCGAGAGCTTGAACTCTCACTTTTTTTTATTTAAAATAAAATTACTTATCTTCAGTTAAAAAAAAAAACTTTAAATTTATCTAGTCTTTGGAGAGAAAAAAAAAAATACCCACATTAAAAAAAGAATGGATCTTTTTCTTTTTCCTGTGAAATTACCCAAAAACAAACCTACATCTACATCTTAAAAATAAAATGGGTCAGGCCCAGATTGCAAGCGAAGACATCAATCCAGCCCCAAGGAAAAGCATACAATACGATGCGATCTGCAGCCTAAAGTTACAGCTCATTCTTTTGCTAAGAAAATCAGCAGCTATTAAGTCTACTAAAGCCATATACACTAAAATTCCGGCTGACAAGGCGTCCAAGATGCCTTCAGTTATGAGTGCACCTGCACTGTACGGGTTATAAATTGAAGCAATACCAGTGCCAATCCCAATACCCACTGGCGTCGTTAGTGCGAAAAAGCAAGCCATTATTGATGCTGATGACGTCTTAAATTGAGCTTGGGAAATGCACCCTCCAAGTGCAAACCCTTCAAAGAACTGATGAAAAGATAATGCTGCAATTAGTGGTCTTATGGTACAAGGGCTTTGCGAAACTCCTAAAGATAGCCCAATTATCACAGAATGTGATACAATCCCAAGTTCCAGCACCTGCATCAAAGTTTAAAAACAAACAATTTCAAATAATGCTACTCTGCGAATATAACTAAAGCCAAGACATATTGTAAAGTGTAAACTCCAACATACATCAAAATACCATCTTTACCAACAACCCAATAAAAAAAAAAATCAGAACTGATAAAATGTCTTCCCAAATACCATTTTAATTGGCAATCCTAGACTAACTGTTATTTTTCCTTTTTAAGGTCAAAATTTCTCAGTCACAAAACCTTTTCTTAGTGAAATGCAGAAAGCCGATACAAAGACTTCCCGATAGTCGATCTTGTCAATCCACCAACTTTATAATATACTAATATTTGACGTGGGCCGATGCAAGCATTGGGATATTCTTCACAAAGGAGTGACGGAGCTACATGTCAAGGCCATTGATGATTACAAAGATTTTGATCATAAAATAAAGAAGTAAATCTGAGTTACCTGGGAAACGACAACATGCCGTACGCTACTTTCGCCCTCGTCATCACCGAATACGTGCGAGTGGCCATGGCCGTGGTCATGCCCATGGGAGTGTTCCTTAACACCGCCATGACATGCATCCTTCCCTTGTGGGTGGCTGTGTCTATGGTGCGCCGCGTGGGCATGCATCCCCACTATGTGCATTCCACCGCTTTCCTCTTCCCCAAACACTTTTCCGGTCCACTCCTTAACCTCCAGAACCGGCACAATTCCGGATTCAATGCCAGATTCTAATGATCCGACTCGTCCTTGCTCCTCATTCGCCCGCGGCAACACCTGTTTCCGCTCATAATATTGGGTCCCCACAAAGTCAACCAGGAGAGTTAGAAGCGCTGACACCATGGCGAAGAACCCGGTGAAAGGGAACTTGGACCACGGGGTTTCGGGCAAGCAAGAGTCGGTGAGGGCTTCCGACGCGTCCGAGAGCATGTGGACGAACCCGGTGGCCAGAATCACCCCCGCCGCGAAAGCCTTAGCGGCGACGAATAGGCTGCCGTCCGTGCGGAGGAACCGTCGATGTTTCCCCACGAGGGGTATGGCAATTCCGGTCATTCCCGCAATGAGTATTGATGCGATAGCCACAAACTTGAGGACGAATGCGGCCGAGTCGTCTCGGCAGAGCTCTAATTCGGTACCTCCACAGCTCGAGTTCGTCATTGATTCACTTAGAGACTGGAAAAGCGATACTTTTTTTTTTGGCAGAAAAAAGAGTCCATGAATTTAGAATCCCTTTAAAACAATTGATCTAATGCCAATTATAAAAATTAAAAAGGTAACCTTTCTTTAAATCTCTAATCGAACTGCTACGAAAAAAGAAAAAGAAAAATAATAAATCGGATTAAAAGATTTTGCGTTGCGTATTCGCAGTACGAGTGCATTTAACAGGGTCAAAAGGTAACACAAATTTAATTTCTCTTCGCTCTATATTACCCAAAGAAAAAAAAAACAAATTAAAGTTTAATCGTAAGAAACAATTACCCGAAAAGAGAGAAGAATTTCCAAAAAGACGCTCAACATGGAGCAGCGGCCAGAGATCCTGAAAAAACATAAATAAAGTATGGTGATGGATAAATTAAACATTGGAAAACGGATTAAAAAGCGAAACCGTGGGGAGAGAACCTCAAAGAAGAACATGGGAAACAGAGGGAGTGTAATGGGCGGGTTTAGGGAGGGATTCGAAGGCGATGAAGACGAATCCGAAATTTATAAGAAAGAGAAAGAGGTGTTTGGATTGGAGACGTGATGGAAGATGAAGTTATACTGCGCATAGGAGGCTGCAGCTGCTGCTGGAAGGGAGGTCGTGGATGTGAAGAGGTGTGAAGGCGAGAGAAAGAAGAAGAAATAAGGAGAGAGTGTCGTCATATTGATGAAAGGGAAGGGTGGGAGCATCGGGTGGATGCTTCATTTGCGACTTTTTGCAATAAAATGAGCGCGATGTGTCGACATTGTTCCATTAACTTATTCCTCTCCCTCTCTCTTACGTTTCTTTTTATTAAACTAATATAAACTTGGATCCACAGGCCTATAATCTTTTTTAGTTATTTTCACAATTAAGACGTTATGAAATTGGGTATTATTATTTTTGTTCCTCTCAAATATATTAATCTGTCAAAAAATAAAAAAGTACGCCTAAATATAAATTAAATATTAAAAGTGGTTATAAGATACACGGTGATGGGTTTTTGTTTGAAATTAGTCGGTATTGATTAAGGCGGCAATATTAATAGAGTGTGTTGCAAATGAGGACAGTAGGACACTATTATGGGATTTAATGACAACATCAAAGGAGGACAACAGCATGTTACTGTAACTGGTACAATTGTTTTTGTGGGAATTAGTGATGCAAGCTGGTTATTGTAGGAAGAAGGAAGTAGGAATTACGTGGAATCGTGTCTAGCAGTGGTGGGCAGTTTGGGTATAAGAATTTTGTTGGTTTGACCATCACAACCGTCGAATATTTTGATTACGTAACGCAACAAGAGAAAGTGGTCGTGTAATTTCAACAAAGATTAATGGGATAAAGTTGGATTAATTAGTGACTTTATAATTTGTAATAAATGAATGTGAAGGTGAAGTTTTTGTTAATCCTCAAATGTGAATACGGTTTGTGCCTTTTTTGTTTTTGTTTTTTGGTTTCAGTCAAAAAAACAGGAATCCGTTGATGTCGTCATATCTGATAACACAAAGACCCAATGGAATTCCCAAAATCATTACTACATTATTCATCCCATTGTTTGCGCCCGCAAACGCTGATGAGGCCCATAGATTGTAAGAAACCACTACAACCCTCTTTGTAAGTTATAACTAATACTTACCGAACCAACCAAATTGTTAAACGGGACAATTATTGTGATGTTTGAAAATAATAATTGTTTCAAGTGAATAATGTTTGAAAAAAATTTAATTTAATTGCAGGAGTCACTAAAATACGGGGGTGTATTATCAGATATTTGACAATTATTGTAATGTTTGAATACAGCGTAGAAGCCAAAAATCTAAACACACTAGTTGGGACTAGGAAGGACATTTACGATACGGAGTAGAAAGCAGCGTGGAATGGGGAAAGGCCTAGGGTTGGTTGTTTTTTTGGACAATGAAAGGCCTGGCTTTAAGAATCCCCATATTCTTAGCAGATCGATCCATTTGAAGCCCAGATCTTAAAATGGGCTCCGCCGTGTTTAAATCATAATTATCAGAATAGGCCAACCAGCGAGCACATGTACGTGTCTATCAGTCTATGTGCCAAGCCCTCTTGATAAAAAAAGAAGAAGAAAAAAACAGCTTTCGGACTTTTTTAAATGATCGCGAAGGAGTTCGGCTGAGGCCTGAGAGGCAGGTATCTGGATCTGGGAGCAGGAATGCATTTGTTACGGACTTACGGCATTGCACTCATGCTAAGAGGGTGTGGTCCCATGTTGTCTATCCCTAGAATTTGGAAGGGTCTTGGTGACCTCGGTCACCACCCTGGGAGTGTTGTTTGAGCTGTCACGGTTTGGCGCTTGTGGCAATGGATAAATAGAGACGTCTTTGAGAATGGGTTTGTAAGACTACATGATCCTGTTCGGGCTATTTTATGCAGAGCGAGCTGTTTGTCTTAGCTTTGGAGGTTTAAAGATGCCCGATATAGCCCTGGGATGGCCGGATGTGGTGGAGTCCTCAGGAAAGACAAGGGTGAGTGGATTTTGGGGCACATTAGACATGTGGGTCGGTGCAATGCTTACTATGCAGAACGGTGGGGTATTTTGGAGGGTCTTAAAATTGCACGGTCGATGGATTTTACTTGTGTTGTAGTGGAGAGTGATTCTCATACTCCGCTTCGGGTGTTGCAGCATCGAGAAAGTAGAGGAAAGAATCTGAATAGAATTGTGATTGAAGTGTTTAAGATGCTTTCACTGCCTTGGGAGGTTTCAGTTAGCCATGCCTTCCGGGAGGCCAATCAGGCTGCTGATTGGATGGCAAACTTGGGTTTCTCTGCTGCTCTGGGTCTTCACATCTGGGAGAGGGAGAGGCCCCCTGCTGTTTGCCTGTTGCTTCTTGCTGATGCTAGTGGGGTTTTCTTTCCCCGTTTTGTTTTAGTCTAGTTTTACTTTGTTTGGACCTTTGCCCCGTAGATGTACCAAAAAAAAAAAAACAATTATTTGTATGTTGGGTCACCCATCTCCAACTCCAACTGTTGGTCGTCCTGCTAATGGCTAATGCAACCACCACCTCACGTTACTTCAATCTACCCCGCCCTTTTGTATGTTTTGTTTGTTTGTAGGAGACCCATGGTATTCCACCACGTGGTCCTCGAGATTCGAAATTTCCCAGAACTTGTAAAATGTATGGGTGTAGCCAAATATGATCCGAATAATACCCCTACACAAAATTATTTTACCAGTCCCTCTTAGGTCTTGGTCTTGGCTAAAGCTACTGAGAGACATTTTCTCCAGTCCCCCCCGTAACTCCGACCTAGTCTCTCCCCCTTTGTGTCTCTGTTGTTTGCCCACGCAAATCTGAGCCATGCTTGGGGAATCCGTATCGTCCGCACCCTCATTCTGGGCCGGCGTCTACAGCTGGTTTACGCCCACCGTCTTCTTTGTCCTCCTCCAGCTCATGATTGGCACTATTTTCATTACCTCATCTTTCAGCAAACAAAAACACCCCAGCCACCAAGATTCTCATGGGGACGGACACCCTCGCCAACTTGCTAGATCTCCATCTGTGTTGCAGAGGCTCAAATCCATCAATTTCTACTCTTACGGATCCCAAGAATCTCTCCCCCATACCCCTGAAATTCACACCACCCATGAACCTCAACACCCTGAATTTGCCAGATCTCCTTCTATGCTGCAAAGGCTCAAGTCCATCAACCTATATAATTACTTCCCAACAGACCCGATTTCTGCCAAGTTCACCACTGCAGAGGCTACCCCTTTGCACGCAACTCACGAATCGGAGACCCTTTACGATTTGACAAATGCTCATGAACCGGAGAAACATCATTTGGACTATGCACAAGTAGCGGAGAGTGATGATGAAGAAGCAGAAGAGGACGATGTTGGGGAAATCCAGCATCCAGAACTCGAGCGACCTCTGGACGATATTTACGGCCAGTTACGGGAGGGTCATGTGAGCAGAACCAAGTCGGACACCAAGCCGGCTTCGGGTGAGGTGCCGGAAAAGCTGCCTAGGAAAATGAAGAAGTCGGCAAGCACAAAGTCGGCGTTCTCGCATTTCAAGGAAGACGACATTGTGGAGAATCGGCGGCCGGCGACTATGAAGGAAGCGAAGGTGGGGGCGGCGGAGGCGGACGAGGAGGTGGATGCAAAGGCGGACGATTTTATCAACAAGTTCAAGCAGCAGTTGAAGTTGCAGAGGCTGGATTCCATTATGAGGTACAAGGAAGTGATCCATAGAGGGAGCGGGAAGTAAGGAATAATTGGGAGTATTTGGGGGGTTCCTATTATAATTTTGGTTAATTTCGGGGGTTGGTGCTTGTAAAATTAAGGTTTTATTGGTTTTGTAGTAAAAGTAAAATTAAATTATCGCGGTGGCGGTAGTGGATGTTGAAGTTTATGTTAAGACGTATGTCGCCCTTTATCGTCGGATTTGTATCTGCTTTTTAGCTTTAATTGAGGGCGTTTTGGGTAATGTGAACGGATACCCCTCCTAGTCAATAATAGTAAGATGAAATCCTGTTACTCTCTATTAATGCGGAACCACTTTGGGGAGAAAGTGGAAGGAAAGTCGAGGAGTGAAAGGTGGTTAGGGTTATTGTGTGTTAGCCGGTGTGAAAGTGTGATATTATTTTACCCTATTATTATGGGGATTCGCTGTTTCTCACGTGGGGGAGATCTTTTTCTTGTCGTTTTCTTTACCTTCCAATTTCATTCACAAATGTATCAACAGTTCAGATTGCAGCAGACGGAGGAGTTCCAAAACGGGGAAGGACCAATCCTCTGTTGCTTCCGGTAATGAAGAATGGATTGGTCCAAGTTCTCTGCCCGAGGCTTTGACTTGGGTACAACTCTAGGCCGTTTTCTCAAAATTTTCTTTTATTTATTAAAATGCTGTATGATTTGTCAATTCCAGATGATAGTGACATAATCTCGGCTTTTATCTAGATTGGGGTTGGGTTGTTTAATATGTTTGAAACAAAACCCATCGTCCAATTGAGAAAAAAAAAAAAACAACAAAAAGGATACGACACAGAACAAGATAAGGAATACACCAACTATACCTGTACTGTCCTGCCCTGCCTAAAAACCGCTCGAGTCGGCAAACTAGTGAAGCATGATATGTGTATAATGTAATATGTGTTGGGAGTTGGGAGTTGGGAGCAGGGGTGGTCGTTGTAGTACAGAGCGGTAGCACAAGGAAACCATATGATATGGAGGAGTTGGTAAGCACTAAGCAGCAGGCAGCTGCAACTCCTGATCCTGTGAAGCAAAAGTTTCAACGATCCACTTGCGCCCTCTTTCATATATTCTAGATGCTGTCCCCGTGGCACGTGTTGGTTTACCATTGAGGAACTTGTGAGAGAAACATATGCTTTTCAACAACTGTGTATTATTTGCTGTCATTATTATAATATTGAAAGAGGGGACATTATACACGCTAACTAATCCTTTGTAACTTATGGGATTATCTTAGTTCAAGGAATCATCGACGTGTACACTTTGGATACTCTCTGATATTCTAGACATTGGGTTCTTTCAAATATTATTTCTTCCGAGCATAGACAAGTGTTATTGATGAATTAGAATGATCCCGGTTCTCAAATTGTTGTCCTACAACTAAACGATACGGTCTCCTCCCTGAGGCTGCAAAACCCGTCATCGTAATGATTCAATAATTGAGAGGCACAAAATGCAACCTTAATCGACATAACATCCATTCTTGCAAACCATGAATAAAACCACTTATCATATCCCTTTGGAGTTACGCAAAAGCAACTCTCCCAATAATTACCTAATTCGTTTTCACTTACAACTCTCAACCTCTCATTGCTCACATAAACAATTTCCCAACTTTCCACTCAACTTCATCCCTCTCCCACTTCTTGCTTCTTACCTCCCTCTCATCTAATGCACCAAAATTAAGACACACACAGTTTCGAACTTGTATTTAGAACTGCCTCAACTTTTATTAGCTAATTATTATACTCAATTTATTTTTCTGAAACTTATGTGATTGTTTACTCTTTCTCATCTCTCTTTTTTAAAAAAAAAAAATTAAATCATATTATTATGTTATCAAATTTCAAGACTTATTTTTTCTCCTATTAAAGGAATCCCATTTCTTGAATTGGAGGATGGGGTCTGTGTTGTGCAATCCAATCATAATAATGGATTTTTTTTTGTCACTATTCTAACGAAGTAGTTGTTATTCTTAATGTCCTATATTATAATAAGAATTCAAAGTAACTAGTGCATGCTATTTGAATTTGTCATCATATTTTGTCAATCAAAGATTGAAATTTTGGTGACAATTTGAATTTTAAAGTATCCATCTATGCAACCAAACACAGCCGCAATAGGCCATTAGTCTTACCAGCTGTTATTGGTTGAAAAATAGTGAAATAATAACACATGGTTTATAAAGGACAAAAAATATAGGAAGAGACAGAAATGGACAGGTTCCCAGTGTTCCTGAAAATTCACTCAATCCCGAAGTCATGTCAAAAAACTTGAAAATAGAGAAACAGTCGTGTGTTTGGAAGGTCCGCAAAATTACAGCACAAACAAAACAAACCTTGGCATTCAAGTTTCAGTTAGGCAGCGAAAAAACCCCAAGCTGATACCATTAATAATTTTTTTTTAAAAAAAATAGAACCCAGTTAACCCAATTTTGGTGAAGTGGAAGCATCCCTTTTGGTTTGGGGTACCTATCTCTTTTCCCTCTGCAAATATGCTTCTTTTCTACACCTCCTCTCTAATTACATTACACTCGATTCATCTCATTCCTCTCAAAGTGCTTCCGCTTCTGCGTCCAAAGGGATCCCAATATGACAGACCGAGTCCACCCATCTTCCAAACCCAATGCCAACGCCACTATTGGTGTAGCCGCCGCCAACGCCAACCCCGGCCCACCCAAATCCCAGCTTTACAACGCCAACCGCCAGCTGTACCGGCCTCAATCCCAATACCACCGTCGTCATCGCTCCCACCGCAGTCTCTGCCGCTGCTGTTGCTTCTGGACCATCCTCGTCCTTCTCGCGCTCGCTCTCCTCGTATCCATTGTCGGAGCTGGACTCTACGTCCTCTACCGTCCTCACCGACCCCAATTCTCCATCACCAATCTCCGCATTGCCAAGATGAAACTCGCCACTTCCCCCGACTCCTCCTCCCACCTCACCACTCTTCTGAACCTCACCCTCATCGCCAACAACCCAAACAACCACCTCGTTTTCTTCTACGACTCATTCAGTGTCACCGCCTTCTCGGACTCCGTGCCCATCGGCAACGGGTCCCTCACTGCATTCACATCGGACAAGAACAACCAGAGCAGCCTCCGAGCGGTCCTCTCGGATTCTCGAGACCTGGATACTGAGTCATTGACTTCTCTGAGATCGGGTCTGCAGAAAAAGGGGTTTCCGGTGGAGATTCAGATGGACACGAAAGTGAAGTTGAAGATGGAGTGGTTGAAGAGCAGGAGGGTAGGAATAAGAGTGAGGTGTGATGGAATCAAAGGGGAGGTACCCAGTGGAAAGTCTCCATCGCTGGCTTCGGTTACGGACTCCGAGTGTAAGGTGGATCTTCGATTCAAGATCTGGAAGTTCTCCTTTTAATGATGCACCCCCTCTATCGGTGCAACTCCATCGTTTGCTTCTATCTATTTTTGAACACATTCTCGTTTCAATTTTTTTTTTTTTTTGAAAAAAAAAAATTGTATAAATTTGAGTTTGTTTCTCTTTCTTAATTTTGGTCGGTTGTATTATGTTGATGTGTAAGTGGTTTCTGAAATCTTATAGTAATGCAACTTGTTACGTTTATGTGTGTGTTTATTCAATCAAACCAATGTGAACGCTCTTTGTAGCGTGATGGAAGAATGTCCCGCCAAATGTAGCGTGGGTCGTGCAGTAATCGAAAGTCCATTTAGTTAGATAGAATAAATTTTAATAAATAAATAAAATGTCATTATTTTATTAAATATTGATAAAAAAACAAATTAAATAATATAATATTTTATTATTTAATTAATAGATAAATTAAAAAAATAAAAAGATAAAATAAATAAAATAATTAAATTAATTTTAATATTAAATAATTAAATTAATTTTTTAAAATTTAAAAATTAAAAAAAAAATTTATAAATTAATTTTTACAAAATATAATTAAATTAAATTATTTTAATAAAATTAATATTATTTTATAATAAAATTTTAAATTTTATCTATTATTAAAAAGAATTTATTTTTTATCATATAATAAAATAAAATATTTTATAGAATATTTTATTTTATCAAATTAAATAATAACATTTAATTTTTTATTTTAAATTTTTTTATTTATTTCATTCAAACAAACGGGCCCAATTGTTTCCCCCATTCAATGCACTGCCAATTGACGCTTTCACATCCACACCCAACCGAACACGGAAATCCCATAACTTTGAATATTGGGCATAGGCAGCTAGTTCTTAGACTTCCTACCCATTCTTCATGGGGCCTACATGTAGACACTGATGTAAATTAGATCACTTCCGGCGTACACGTATGTACTGTGATGAAAAAAAAGGAAAAGCAAAGACTTCAAGACTTCCGGCGTACACGTATCTATGTGTTGGCCCGTCTTTGAAGCCATGCTCATTTCAAGTCAAAGTCCACACAGTCAGAGGTCACACTCAACTTCCAACAGTGGACATAAAACCATAACAATGAGTATATGAATCTCTTGGCTACAAACAGTCATGGACTCATGGTGCGGGGTGTGTCCAACTCCATGGGTTGGCACTACTAACATTAATTCAGTCATTCGATGTGCTTGCGTTCTTATAAATATAAAAACGGGCCAACACATAAAGATACAGATTGGCCCGTACAAAAAAATGAAAAAAAAAAATAAACAACGAGTTGCTACACGCTGAAGAGTAGGGGAAAAGGGCCCTAGCCGTAGAGCCCCGCGTAGCATAGAAGATTTGGAGAAAGGTGTTGTCTTTGGCACCATTCTTTTCCTCCGTTCTCTTTTTTTTTTTTTTTAAGTTTTTTTTTTTAAAAAAAAAAATTCTAATTTTTTTTTAAAAAAATTTATCATTCATATTTAAATTTACAATTTTTGTTCATATCTAAAAAAATGAATAGAATTAATTTTAAAAAATAAAATGTGTTGTCTTTTTATATTTTTTTTTATTTTGTTATATAAATTAAAATTTTGTAATATTAAATTATAATTTAATAAATTAATATTTCACGTATGTGTTGTTTATGCTACTTAATTTTTTTATTTTCTATTACTACTTTTATTTTTTATTCACGTATGTTTTATTTATTTTTATTTTCTATTACTACTTTTTGTACACCTTGGAATATTTTTCTTCACATTTTTACCAGGAATGTCCAAAAATAAAAAAGTCATTGTCTGACTTAAAAGATCACATCAATTTGACGCAACATATCTAATCCGCCAGCTAAATTGAGTTCTATTTTACTTTTTCTTTTCTTTTCTTTTACAATTGGGGTTGGCTGGCAAAAATTAACAAATTTTAATGAAGGCAGTGGAACAACCCCCCCCCCCCCCCTTTATTCATATCAATTTTTATTTTATTTTGGTTGTACAAGGAGGCATAGCCCAAAGCTAAGGAACAGCAAACCTAGAAAGGCAAACACAGGAAATATTATTTACAATAAAAGTGTATAAAATTGAACAAAATTCATAGAATCAAATTAAATTAATTTTAAACAATTTAAGTCTGTCTAACAACTGAGATTTGATTTTCAGTTTTTCAACTAAATTTGAATCCAAATTCATTTTATTAATTAATTTTACCATATTTTATTAATTTACTTTTATATTTGACTGGTCGTTGCTCTTCTACCAATCGGGCCACTGTCCCGTGTCTCGTCCCTCTGCTACTGAAATCGTTCACCGCCCTAACCAGCGCTGGCCGCGACCGGCACGGTGAAGACTCTACAGTCACTCCATATACAGCCACTTCCACCATCATCTCTTCTGTGCTTGATAGCTTGAACGGCCAGTTACTGCGTCTGGCTACCGGAGGAGATCCAAGCAAGAAGATGAAGCAGTGGAGAAGCATTGCAACGGTGTGGCAGGCGTGAAAGCATGTTTGTGCTGATTTATCAAATTTTGTTTTTGCGTACGTAACCGCAAGAGACAACGACACGAAAGAGAAAGGTATATAAAGGCGTTAACGAGGGCTGTCGGCCCACTTCTGTTTTTCTCCCCATGATCTCGTTAGGTTCAGAAGTCATTTGTGTAAATACAGCTGCATCATTCTAGCACAAGGATCCGTAAGTTCAACGTAAAGCTTGCCAAGGCATCTGAAAAGATTAAAGAAACCCCTCAACTCCAAGTAGGGAGGAAGGAGCATAGAACCCCGCCCACATTCACCCCCCAAAGTTGAACAGAGGCCAACGAGAGACCCATCGTCACCGTCACACAAGTTTCTCTATTAGCCACCGCCACCAATGCAGTCTATCCTGTCGCCGTCATCAACACAAGAAGTCCCACCATGCTCCATTCTCCTCCTCCAAACTGAATCAAAGTCAGAGCGAGCAATCTGTCTTTTCTCTTCTTCAATATTTATCTTTTCCACTCACTTCTCATAATATTGTTATAAAGAGCTTGACTTTCTGCTCAAGATAACGATTAAGAAAAAGGAGGTTCAATGTTTGCAATACATTAGCCTTGTTACTTGGAGGGCTTTTTTTTTTAAAAAAAAAAAAAAAAAATGTCTTACACCATCTTTAATTTGATCTTTGCTTGCCCTGTTGATTGTTGTTTAAGCTTGATAAACATATACATGATTTGATCAGCTTAATCTTAATATACATATATTCTTTATAGTTCATTTTATTTATTTAATAATTTTTTATTTAAATTTTTTGATAGATTAATGAGTCAACCCATAAAACCAACGGCACGCGTGTAATCTTTGCGTGTATATAATTTATTAATTTGTTAAGCAAAAATATGGAACGACAGTTTCAATTTGGTCCTTCACCACTCACTAAGAGTGCAAAGGATGCCCCTCTTCCCTACGGCACGCATAAAATAAAATGCATTCATAAATAACACTTGACACATTTAGGATGTGAGGTACTCCCTGTCAAATAGACGAATACCCGTATTTAAGAATTTCATATTTAAAAGGATAATTAAAATTAACAAAAATTATACATTCCAAACATGAGCGTCCAAGATTTCAGGGTATCATAAGAACGTAAAGATACCAACTTAATAGATTTCCCCGAAATCTTGCAATACATGGAACAAGTTGCAAACCATCTATGGTTAATAATTACTAAAAATTACACCAAATTAATAGGAACAAACAAGCAGAAGACGGCAAATAAAGGACAATTCAATACATGAGAAACTATGTAACTTACAAATGTTTCAATCCATGCTCTAGTTTAAAGAAATGCAAGCAAATGGTTTTGCTAGAGACACAGGACCGCATAATGACATAAATATACTAAAGCAGACAATAAATGTAGAACAAGGTACTTAAATCCCACTCTTCAGCCTCTGTGCCGATCACAAACAAGATAAAGAACTATAATAGCTTTTGCTCAAGTGGCACTTTCTCTTGACATTAAGTGCCAAGATTCTCGATGCATAGGGTTGGATTCCTAGGAACTATACAAGTCTGCAAATGGCGAGTATCGATAATTTTCGACTTGTTTCAGAAAGGAGATGTGGAAGCTTCCAAGCAATGGGCAAATAAATTATTCGTTCTCAGAAACCGAAGGATTACCACCCTCAGATGTCAAAGAAAATGAAATTATCATACCTTGACGACACACTGTCAAATAGGCATGTATAACTACGAGAGCAAACTCTCAGAAAGCTTCTCCAAGTTCATTCATCCATGAGTATTAACAGCTTCCCAAACTAAATTTTTGGGAATGGGATTAGAAAGATCGCGAGCCTGCAAGGCAGCATTGCGGAGTGTCCGAATTGTTAGTACATTGGCTTTCCAGAATGACACACAATTGTAAGGCAAATTATGTTTTCTGCACAGCTCCTTAACCAGAGGCGAGACTTTCCTCAGATGGCACCGGGGCAACCGAGGAAACAGATGATGTGCCGCCTGGAATTGCAATCCACCATGAAACCAATCCATCCAAGCCGAGCATTTTACATCAAGCGTCCCACTGATCTGCTTTTCAAACCAATCACTCGCGTTTGGAGGGCCAACGTACACACTGGATGAGAAGTGATTCAAACAGAACTGAACATGTTGTATTCCAGTGACAGAAAAACTAACAACGACGAACAATATTCTTTCAGCCCAATTGGGTAAGCAGGAAACCAGTAGAGGATACCAAATCCAGAAAACAAGCAGCCCCAGAAGCTCCTGGGCCCTATTGGGTACCTTTCTCTTGGCTAACAGTAAGATGAACGATTGGGCGAATAAGTTTAATCTAGCAAAGCACATTACAGGATAAAATGTCCAATGCTGATAGCTAACCAATAATCTTGACACAGAATCAAAACTCATCTTCCTCTCATAGTAGCAAGATGTAAGGGAATTGAAAAATTTCGAAGATACCACAAAGAAAGGCAAATGCTGAACATCAGGATCGAATTCGAGACTGTTACAAGCGATGTGATGGGCGTTGTGGTTTCGCTTCCACCATTCAATACTGATGCCTGCAAGACAGTTCCCAGTAAGGATCTGAGCGAACCGATTGAAACCCCGGCTTGTCATGACCTGGTAGTGCCCAGAGTCATGTCCAATCCACCCGCTCTGAATCCACAAGAACCCGATTAGCACACCGCAGCCCAAATGCACCCACGGGCTACTAGAGTACAAAACACCATAAAGGGACAGCAAAAAGAAGAATGCCATGAAGGAGAATGTATAGAAAACTCCGTGTCCTTTCTGTTCAAATAAACCCATTTTCGAGAACTCCGATAAAAGTTTCCGATAATCTTTAGACACCTCGGATACAGAGTAGTCCCGGAGATAATAGCCGGTGAAAAACTTGTCAAGATATTGCCACGCAGAGCCCGGATGGAAAGCCACGAAAGCGTTTGTGACATCCTGGCCGGCGAGATTGAACAATGGAAGCTCACCGCCCGGGTGATCTTTACTCCAATCGGAGACATCGTAGATCTTGCCCTGTATAGAGATCCATAGATCTCCAGTTTTGTTGTGTTTGCCGAGGTCTTCCTGCGAAATGTACTTGGTTGGCTCCGCCATTGTAGCTGCAATCAGGAAGTAAAGAGAGATGTTTTAGCAGATGCTTCTTCTCTTCACCTTTTGTGACTGTAGAAAAAACCCGAGAGTCCCTTTCTTGTAGCAAAAGGGAGAGTTGTTATGGAGTAGGATTAGTGAGTGAGGGTGAGAAGCCAGTGGTTCATTTTCTTTTGAATTTTGTATTGATTTTGGGGGAGCAGGGAGTGGACGGGGACTGGGGTCACGGGGTCATTATTGCGTGGCTAAAGATTGAAAACATTTCGCGGTGAGGCTCCACTCATTGGTTGATCCCAATTTTGAATTATTATTTTTTTTTAATATTTTTAACATTTCTCGTCGTCCTTGCATTCATTATGTTTCCCCTCTTGAATGCTATCTAATGAAGATTTAAGACGGTTAAAAAAATTGCTGGGAGTCGTTCCCAGTAGTTGATTTTTATTCAAGAAGAAAACAAAACAAATTTACACTCCTGGCCGAGCGCATAGCAAAGAAAGATAAGAATCCAAGAATAAATGTCCAAACAGAGGCAATGAGTGTACGACTGTCGTTTTAGCTGTAACACAGGCTGTCCTCCGAAAAATAATGGGAATGGCGAAGATTGAGTAACGGTGAGCATCTACCTACGTAAGCATTAAGCAAGTACTGGAATCTTAGGTATAATTTAGAATATGCCATGTGAAGATGCCGCAGACTACACATTATAACTAAAATATCTTCCGCTGCTTCCCTAACGTCATTGCCAGTTGTCACATGGAGATGCCACGGCCTACACTTTATAACCAAACTATCTTCCACCGCTTCCGTAATTGTGGAGGAGCTTTCTAGTCTTTGTCAGTTGTCACATGTTATGCTTGTAGCTTCGTAATAATTTTTTTTGTTTTTGAGTCTGTGTCTGTCAGGCATATTGTAAAAAAATAATATCAGAAAAATTAAACTGATGGACCGTCAATTTAACCACATCTTGTTAACCATGTAGAAAGATGTTAAGTGATGCGCAGTTCAAGTGATTTGTATGGGGTTTTTCTTTTTTTCATTTTAAAGTAGAATATAACTATTTATATATAAAGTTAAATATTGAGATTAATAAATAGAAAAAAAGGTCTTATAATTTATAATATATAAAATATAAAAAAAATATTTTGATTAAAAAATACAAAAACAATATTTTTTAAAATCTTAATATATTAAATATTATATCTTAATATTTAAAAATATAATTATTATAATATACTAAAAAAAGAGATCGACAACATATTTTTAAATTTTTTTAAATATTAATTTCTTTAAAAAAAAATTATTTATTGTAAGTATAATATTATAAATTTATTTATTTTTTCTGAACTCAATTATATAATTTTATGCGAAAGATATATATAACACTAAATCTCTTAACATCTTCTAAATAAAATAAAAAAAAATTAAGAAGAAAATTATTCTAATAAAAAGAATTTTTTTAAAAAGTAAATATAAAAAAAAACAAGAGGAGGAAGTTGCGCGGCACTTTTATTTTCTACTTGGAGTGCTTCTCGCGGCGCCGAGCCTTCTGTATGGTGAGTGATCAGTATGGTCACAGCACGATAAGTGATTTGTATGGTCAAAGCGTTTCGGCTGAAAATAACAGGCACAACTAATTAAAGTGGGCTTCTGGCAAACAGGTTTGGGTCAACTTTTGGTTGAGAAGACTGAATCGGCATATTCTACGACCATGAATCGAAGTGGCTACTAGTCCAAAAAAAGAAAAAAGAAAAAAGAAATCTAAGTGGCTTACTTGTCCAAAAATATGTTCTACACGGGCTTTTATCATAGTTGCTACATGAATTCAGTTTCACTCAACAGTCTCAGAGGTGGAACCACGTGGACCTGAAAAACTACCGAGTAAATCACCATCTGCACAATTCAATCTGATCATAGTTATTTTGCAGCAAGTCGTCAGTATTTTTTCTTGCTAAGATCCCACTGGACCAACACCTTGACCCTTGGCTTCAACTATGTATAACGTAGCTGCTGTTGCTTCTGCTGCTGGGAGTTGACTTGAGCAAGCAAAGCCTTTATTTGACCTCCAATAGAGCAGCCGCAAGTGCACGAAGCTCTTTATTGTGGGTAGTGGGTAGTTGGAATAGTTTTTGCATTGTCGTAAAGCCCTTTCCAGAAAGTGCTTCCCCTCTTTCCCATATTAAGAGCCTAGGTTCTGTTTCATTTTGTGTTCTAAAAGTAGTTTTTTAAAATAAATAAAAAAATGTGTTGGAAAGATTTGTTTTGAAAATAGTTTTAAAAACTATAATATATAAAAAATGGATTTTAAAGTTTTATTGTGAAAACAAAGTTTGTTCCAGCACAAACTGTGCCACACGGCCATTTAATGAATAAACACGAAAGTGAGGTAATCGGTATTGAGCATATGTGGATATAGCACCTGTGCATATTGATATTTGGTTGGCTTGGCACATTGAAATCTAAGGAACTAAGGTACCTGATGAAAATGTTGCCGAAGCATCTAAAGAATGAACCTACAGGTTAAAGTTTGTACTAAATCCATAGAACAAATGTTGAAAAATAGACATCAATCATATAATAACAAAGTTGTTTAATGGCAACAAATAACAACAGTTTGGAATACGATGATTGTAAGTTAATCAAAATGGCCGCAGTAGCTGAGGGCATTTGTCAAAAAATATATATATATATAGAGCGCAAGAGAACATGAAATCTATGCCGGAGAAGTCAACCTTTGGATCCTGGAGGTTCTGTCTTTACCTCATCAACACCTGTAACCTCCAATTGTTGCTGGCAAGTTCTTGGTTGCCTTGTGTCATTTACACTAAGCAAAACAAGAAAAAGATCAACGCCAATAATTATTCTCCTTAGAATCGTTCGGATTTTAAATCCTCTTATCTTTATGCATTTGCCATTACAGGAAGGCTTTCGTAGAGGGGTCAAATTTCATTCCCCAATTAAGTACTGAATTTGAAAATTTGACAGAGGACAATGAGTACGAAGCTGAGGAAGACCATCTAAATACGGGTTCTCCTAAACTAAAAATCTATGAAAATTAAAAGAAACGTTGGCTTGTGACGAAATTGACGGTGTACGAGTTTAATGAACAAACTGACCTGCGTTATCAAACGCCTCAAAGCCATTGTCTTATTCAGAGGTCCTTAAATTTTTTTGAAATATTTGCATATGTTCGACTCCAATTATAGAAGTAAGAGAAAGTGACTATATTGAATTGATATCTTTTTGGTTATGGATCGAAGACAATCCCTACAAGGTCATGACTTAAATAATCTACCACCGTTTTTATACTTTTAAACAATCACAAACCAAATTCTTTATTTCACTTTTTTTTTTCCTCTCCACTTCTGTATAACCAATTTTTTTTAATGGAAAGTACATTATTTTCTTAAAATATTCTTTCTCACTTTAACATGCCGTACGTGTTATTTTTATCTTAATTTCAAAATAAAAATTAAATAACAATTCGCCATTTATATTTTTTAATAAACATATAAATTTATATAGTAATAACAAGTATAAATATATGTATATATTAGCTTGTTATGGCCATTCCAAGTTTACCCTAACTGATATCAACAAGTTTCAAGTTTCACCAATCTTTCTCCTTTGTTAATTCATGTTCTTTCCCAATTAAAGAACGTCCCTAGTTAACACTCCGCCCAACAATTGCACCTCACGTAATTCAGAATTGACTTCAATATCCTCTTTTTCTTCTTTTCGGCGAAAGTGGAATTCTATGAAGACAAAGGAAGGGTTCACACCTTAATTATCGCAGATTCAATGAAAAAAAAAAAAAACTTCATGTGAAAGACAATTAATATTAATGGTTCAAAAACAATAATCATGTAAGGACAGAAAAAGCTCCTCCATGCATATTGTATCTCCAAAAGATCAAAGACGATCATTGACTGTTAATATTTCCTGCCTGCCCCCGTGTTCCCTTCAAACCTTGCTACCCCTAGCCCTAAAAAAGAAACCAATAATATTATATATTTTACTTCATATAACTTTTCCCCTCCTCATGCTCACGGGGGACTGCAATTGTTGCAACCACACTTAATTTGTTCCCTTTATACTGAATACAATTACCATATTCCAAACTGAGCAAACTAAAATATTAACTGATCATATTCCACAAAACCAAAGTTGCAATCATAAATAAGCAATATTGACGCACATGAAATAGAAATATGTATTTTCATTGTTAAGAATAAATTGATAAAGTGGAGTGCCGTACATATAAATATCTACTTAATTTAAACAGGCACCTTAATAAATTTGATTTGTGTTGGGAGTGCTCGATGCCATAGATTAGTAATCTCTTTCGAATTATGAGATGTGCTGGGGGAGTTTGAAAGAACAAGAAGCCGATGGAGGGGTGAAAATTTAGGTATGCGAATGCTATATACTCAAATTAAGAACTTGTTATCCTACCCAAAAAAATTAACGATTTAAAAAAAGCTTAATTAAGCTCCATACTTTTTCAAAAAATCAGTAATAGTAAAGCCTGAGAAAAAAACTCGTATGTATATGCTGTGGCCTGTGGTGTAGAATAGGGATTCCAAGAATTATCGTACTAAATAAAACATGTACTTTGGACTTGTTACCTTGTCGCTAAGTCATTAGTAACATTGACTCAAATAATCAAAACAACTAAGAAAAAACATCAAGAGACGACATGATTTAGAAATTATTTAGAAACTAAAGGTCAAGGAGAATAGCTGTACCTTACAGAACTATTCAGTGTCCATATACAACTGAAGGAATAAATCTTAGCAAAGGTAGATTAATATGAATGAAGCCTCTCAGACCCCACGACAGACAGAAAATATTCTTGTTGGAAGAAGATGCATGTATACTAAGAGAAGGCGTTATTCGATGGTACATTCATTTGATCGTACGTATTCAAACCTAATTAATTAACCTTGCCAAGGTGTTTGGTTCTGATTCTGCTTGCCATATGATGAAGAACCCAAATGATCGAGACCGGATATATTGAAGAAATGTGTCTGAGAAAATGCTTTGAGACCCAGAAAATCTCTGGTCAATTCATCACTGGCACCCCCAGCGTTGGTTTTAGTAAATTGAGATTCTGATGACTTTGAAACAGCAAGTTCCTGAAAGTTACGGTCGCTTGTAGGATTCAACATTCCCCTGAGAGCATCCTCAAATCCAGTAGCGGAGATATCATGGAAAAGAGGGGATCCTTCTTCCAAGTAGTCGGAGGTGATTCCAGCTTTATTCCCATAAGATGCCAAGGCATGAGCAAAGCCAGTCCCCATTTGGTCACGTGAAGATGATGAAGGCGGCATTGATGAGGAGGCGTACCCTGTAGTACATTCAGGCATGTGAATCTGCTGGTGGGGTCTAAATTTGTTCGCTGTCACACCTATTTGTGATGCTTTTTGCAACAAAGCAGAGGCCGACATATAAGAAGAAGGAAGGGAAGTTGTGGGGTGAGGGTTTTCATTGTGGATCAAGGATTGGTCGAAATGTGCTGGGCCTGGGAGTAATGATGAGGACAAACCTAAAGGCCTGAGAGCACTTGCAGCTTCTCCCACTGGTGGGCAAGCCAACCATGGTGGAATCTCTTTTTTAACTGGCAGATTATATTGTAGTTGGGTCTGCGACGAGAGTAGAGGGTTCGCTGCTGTGATTGCTCTGCCATTCTCCTGTGCTAACGCATCACAGAAGGCTCTGTGAGTGACGAAACTGTCCCTTCTGCACCCATAAAAAAGAGCAACAAAAGAAAACCTTCAATATATAACAACGTTTTAAGTACGCTTTCTCTCTCTTCGCTGTGTCATCTTTTTGTATTTTCCTTCTACTAGGAAAGACAGGAGACATATCAGATGTATGTTAGCCATTAAAGGTTCTTACATATAATCACTTTTACTAAAGTCTTTGATTATTGAGCTTTTCTTGAAGCAACTTTCTCCCATGTTTTTATAGATATTGAAAAAATTAGATAATTAGTTAACTGAATAATCAGATGGTTGTTGTTACCTAGAGAAAAGGGTTCCACAATCACATTTGTACTCTTTGGTGCCACAAATTTTAGAGTGAGCTTTCCAATCGGACTGAACTGCGTAACGCTTGGAGCACTTGTCACACTTCCATTTCTTCTCGCCATGCTTCCTGCAGAAGTGCTTCTTGATCCCAGTGAGGTCCCCGAGGGCCCTTGATGGGTCATGGTGAACACATGTGGTCTCTGGGCACACATACACCTTCTTTCTTATCTCTTTGTTGCTTCTTTGCTTTAGCTTCCATGGCAAATTATGCCCTCTTCTATGAAGCTGCAGATTCTGATCTCTTTGAAACCCTTTGTTACATATCTCGCAAATGAATCGATTTGTTGCCAAGAGGCTCTTGGGAGACAAGGCTATTACTTCAGCTTCTGGGTCTGAAACCACTAAAAGCATTAATCCTCATGATAATTGAAATATAATAGGCTAATCATAACAAACAAATGTGGCTTTTGCACCAAACCCAATATATACTATCAATTAAAGAAAAAACAAAATTAATAGTATAGGTTTGATTTATATCTGACCTGGGTTGCCGGGAAGATTTCTCTTCTTTTTGGGTTGTGGTTCCTGATTTGTTGAAGTCGAGGAGTGCTGAGGGTAGAGAGAGGCATGGGCAGTGTCATTCCTAGTCCCAGAAGAAGCACTTATTTCACTGGATGCAGATGTCAAATTGGACATGTTTTCATCTACCACCAAACCTTTCATCATCTCTAATCAAATTCTCAGATGAGGAAGCAACAACGGCTATTAGACATATACATTTATGAGTACACAGATCTCAACATTTGCACCAGCCTGAACTGGATTAGTCTCTGAGATCTGAGTGCAAAACCTGATTGCAGATAGACACTGCTTACACTAGAAAATGCAACACATGGAGACTAAAATAGCAAAACTGATTTCGTCTGCTCGTAGATCCCACGTAAATTATATATATAGCTCTCTATTAATTCTTGCAGCAGCAAGGAGAGGGGGTAAAGGGGAAGGAGAAAAAGCGGAGACAAAGTGGGTGGATTATCTCCAAATTGACCTACCTACACATATCCAATTCTAAAGCAACCTGCTCTTGCTGGAAGGTGCCTCAAGAGGACGCTAAGCACAGTTAATTTCCTAGCTCCTTGAGGAAATTTCATGGAGTTGTCTGCGTGTGTGTAAGAGAGGGAAAGAGAAAGGAGAAGGAAAGGATGTGGATGAGAAAAGGATTCCTTTTGAAGCTCGCACCTATACAGGACCATAACCCGAGCCAAACAGCCTTGTTCTGACGTGCACTTTCTGTCTTTTCCTTTGTTTTCTTCTCCCCATTTTCTAAAATTTCCGTCCTTAATAATTGCATTACATTATGAGATCATGATTTTCTTCTCTTGTTAATTTAAAAGATATTATTAAATAAATATGTCTTCTGATATTGATTGATTTTTCAGGCCAACATTCCCCTCACTAAAAAGTAGAGATAAAGTAATCCAGAGAGATTATGAACTTTTGACATCATGGGTAAAAGCAATAAAAAGCAAAACTGCTTTTCCCCTCTGCGTACTAGCACTGCCATCAATGGTTCATAGATTGAAATTAGCCGATATGCTCATCTGGACAACAGTTCTCAATTAATCAATATTATATATCTATTTTCATTTCTATGATATTAATCGCATTAATATGATTTACAGTTTACACACTTTTTCTTTTTCAAAATTAATTAACTCCTTTAAATAGCAACATTTTCTTTGTTTTTTAAAGTTTAACGTGAAGGAAAAATATAGGTCGGTCGGTCCCCCATGCATGCTGCCAACCCATCACAATGCCGTTTATCTGTCAAAGACATAGAGGGATTGAGGTGTATCAGTTTGTTTGTATCTGTGTGTATATCTGCCATTTGGAGCGTTATAATAAAATTATCAAAATATCAAATATTTATCAATAATATATAATGTTAACTTTTTCTTAAACAAGCCCTTCATTAAAGAAGCTGGATATTTAAATACGAAAAAAGCCTTCTTCTCTAATCTTCTGGTTGATTCAGCGGTGCCGCCATTTTCAAGGTTGCTTTTGCCACCGTCTCTCATACTAATACTAGTTGAAAAATGAATATGAGGGATTATGATAATATAAAACACGATTATTAATTGATTAGTGTAGTGGAGATTATTTAAACAAAATGTACATATTATATTATTTGTGCCTATCAATAAAATTATTATATGTAAATTTCTTTATAAGCTATTAGAGTTCCTCCCTACAAAACTAATCAAATTTAAAGGATACAAAGCCACGGGATATGATACAATGGATGCATGTTTCTAAAACTGAGGGCTACTATATAAATGTGGGGGGAGTAGGAAAGCTCATTACCCTTCAGACTTTTTTTTTTTTTTTCTCGGTTCTAGAAAACAATGATTACCTTGCATGCCCAAGCATCCGGTAAGTGACATATCCGGCAAAAAAAAACACAAGGCAACAGAGGGAAACAAGTGTGATGATAGAGTAGAAATTTCAAATACACCATTATTTATTCAAATTCTCGAGAGATTCGCCTTCCTCCACTTTTCCGCATTATTTAATTTCAAAGCCCTCTTTTAGTTTTATAATACTTAAGCTTCTTTAATCACGGTCCTCTCAATAAGTTTATACTTTATACACACACACACACACACACACAAGTATTGTTTGTGTTCTTTTCTAGTATTTTTCATATGAACTATAACACGACAATTTAAAGTGAAAGAATGTTGGATGGGTTTGATTGAAACTTCTTTGTGTGGGTGTCGCTATTGTGGGCTCCCTCAGTCCAAAGAATTATGGATAATATTGAACAATACCGGGTGCTCTGCTTCCAGATACTACATTGTCTGCAGGAAACTGGAAAGGATCATTAAAATTGACGAAATTCAAATACGGAAATAGTTAGCTATATTCTTTTCCTGTTCAGAATGGCGACATGGTTGGAAGCTTCATATATACGTAGAGAGGAAATTCAAGCTTTTTGTGGTGAGGATTTGATTTTTAAAAGTACTAATGTTTTGTTTCTATTCTACGTTCGCATTTCTCATGTTGGCTTGATCTATAAGCCAAGGTATCTTTCTAGTCTTTGACTGAAGTAGGTGATTGTTCATTATTGAACATTTCACCATAATTTCTGATTTCTTAGCCAGTTCAGGTTCTTATTTATTAAATTCAATAAATTGGAGTCTAAATCACAAACACAACTTGGGTTCATCCCTAGTTGCCCTGCAGTACGTAGCATGAAAATATATTTTAGGGATCATGTGGGGTTCGTCATAGATGTCTCTTGTTTTCTTCTGCAAGTGCGTCTCAGGAAACTGATAAAAAATGAAAATGTTTCTTAGAAGACCAGGACTTTGAAAACAGGGTTCAATAGAAATCAATAGCGTCTCCTGGCCTTCGCCATGAGAAAAAATAATAATAATAAAGAAATGAAGTATGACATTTACCATTCAAATGACAAATGTTTCGTGTTTGCTCTTTTGATGTTGTAAAATATGCCTTTGCTATTCTAATCTCAAGGAACATAAATGAGAAGAATGAAAATTAATCAAGTCTGAAAGCATGTATTTTCATTCCTATACTTGAAATCCGAGGCAAAGACTGAAAGTGCAATTGTAAAATGCAAACTGGGGTAGGCAATGGAGTGCAACGAAGATTGACTCTTTCTTTTGCGTCATGAATATGTTAACAGGAGGAATTCAAAACAGAAAGTTGATCCTTTCTCTTGCAGTTACATTGACAGTGATATTGATGGAGATATGTGGTTGATTTCCTTTTCTGTTAAAGAGTCCCCACACGGCTTCAACTCTATCAAGTACTGAAAAACAGCTTTACGCAATATTGGATGAACGGTATTTGTATTACCAGACTAATTCTCTCTGTATTTTAGATCAATTACAATTTAATTTTATCTCTTCTTTTGTCTCTGCCATTTGACATTTGTTTCTTGTGCAAATCCAAATGGTATTTAAGATTTATTCAGTTGTTGTTCTTGTTGTTGTTTTTTTTTATCTCATCATCTGCATGATTGATTACTTTTGGAGGAAATTAATAAGCATGACCGATAAAATAGAGCTTCTAGACCTCCAACCCACTTGAGTGGAATATTCCAATAAAGACCATATGCATGATTTAATGAAATCAAAAGACATACAGAATGTTGATCTCGATGACTGATATGATTCATCATCTATGGCGGGGCCAAGAGCGGAGGATATTGTGGGGATCGATGGGTAGACAGGCCACTCTGGCACTGCGCAAGATGATGTTGAGAAAGAAGGACAAAGCCATTGAGAAAACAAGTCTGAAAATGGATGGAGTCACAATGAAACTGGAGGAAAGCTTATTTTGAGTGAGAAAAGGTTGGTTCTAGCATCTCCACAAGAGAAGCAGTCACAATTTCAATGGAGAAATCCCAGAACGTGGGTTGGACCGACAGAAAAATACTGGATCAGCCTAGATAAGAATTCAAAAAAGTTTGAAAAATTTACAAAAATACCACCGCGTTCTAAATTTTCTAAAAATTACCATAAAAAAGATAAATTGATTTCAGGAAATAAGGAATTTCCTTCGGCAGGAGTAACAAAAAAAAGAAAAGGAAAACTGTATATTGAACGCATCTTCCAACATCCTTCCATTCCTTAAAATTTTTGCAGGAAACGTGGGAATTTTCTACAAATGAACAGACCTAATCTTTTCCTTCGAAAACTTTGAAATTACATCAATCATGAATTATGGGTTTTCTTTCGTTAAGTTAAGGAAACAATGGATGGTGTCTTTATGGCAAGTGTGGGATTTGGTAAAGTAGTGTTGGAGGTGGGGATCTGCGTTAGGCTGGAGAAAGCGGAGGAGCCACGGAGCCAGAGAATCGAAGGATGAGCGCAGACCACGATGACCCAGAACCAACCAGTTCTAAATTAAGACAAGAATCATTGAAG
Source organism: Gleditsia sinensis (assembly GCA_037074535.1). Lineage (NCBI taxonomy): Eukaryota > Viridiplantae > Streptophyta > Magnoliopsida > Fabales > Fabaceae > Gleditsia > Gleditsia sinensis. The sequence goes on from CM073472.1 coordinate 3,274,740, forward strand.
TCGTATTCTTGGTTGACGAACTTCCACCGTGATCTGATGGCTGGCGCGATCATGGGTGGGGTGGTGCACACGATTGTGGCCCCAATTGAGAGGGCGAAACTTTTGTTGCAGACACAAGAAAGCAATATGGCTATTGTTGCCAGTGGGCGTCGCAAATTCGAGGGCATGTTTGATTGTATACTTCGTACTGTCAGGGAAGAAGGGATTCTCTCGTTGTGGAGAGGCAATGGCAGCAGTGTTCTTCGGTATTATCCTTCGGTCGCACTCAATTTCTCGCTCAAGGTTTGCTCCAATTTTATACTCTCAGAATCCTTTCTTGCTTCGTTTAATTCAATAGCCTTCTTTTTGTGTATAAATTTGTAGGAAACTTTGCATATTTTTTATGTCTTTGGATTTCTGTTGCGTATCCGTTCATTGTAATCCATTGATTGGTTTTCTCCATTTGCTATACTCTATATCATGTAGGAGATCCCCCATTACGTGAGGCAAGAAATTTCTCTCGTAGCGTGAACTTATTTTCTTACATAGCGTTGTCAAGTGATGAACTTCGATAAAATTTTGTCCTTAAGGTGACTGATAGTTGTTTCTAAGTAAGCATTTAAGTGTCCAATTGAAAGTATTAAAATTGTAATTGCCCTGTCACTAGATATGTCTGACAATAATTAAGAAGCCCTGATAATGCATTCATCTGAGGCTTATATTCCATGATGGTCTTTCTTCCAGCCTTTTTTTATTTTCTTTGTGGTATCAGTTTTGCATGGGCTGCTCTGCTATTTCCAGCATCTCTTCTGGACAGATAGGTTGATTTACGAATTTTGTTTTGCCACTGTTAAGATATAACTCTGGCTTAAGGAACAACCCACATACCTGTTGGCAGAATGACTCTAAAATGTAAAGCACATATTTCACCGATTTACTGTGCGAAGGGGATTTATAATTTCCTGATTTCCTCTTCCATCCCTGTGGTGAAGTCAGACCCTCCCCCTCAAAGAAGAGATTGTACACTTCCCCAAGCAAAGTATAATGCAAGGCAGGATCTTAATCTCATGGCACTATATTAAAAAATATTATGCTTTTTTCCCCACATCTCCTGATTTTTAGGGGCTTTTTAATTTGTTTGCTTTTTCTTGAAATGCATGATATTTAACTTAACAGTTTCTATATTATTTGGTGCTTTGTTTGCATTGAGATAGAAAATACTCGCTGACCAAAATTTCTTGTGAGGATTTCTTTATCATCCTTTTCATTTGTATCTTGTAGATTGGTCTTTTCAGGTCTCTGGTAGGAGTAGACCTAATTCACAAATGTGTGATGTGGGTACGGGTGCATATGCAGAAACATCTTGCTTGGATTTAAGAATCTAAATTAACTAGGGATGCTCATAGATTTTAAGGGTGAAAAAAATTGAAATATAAACTTTGAACACAACGCAATTACAGATGTTGAGAACAACGGCAGCAATTTATCACCAACCGAGAGAGAGGGGATCTAAGCAGCATGTCTCATCCAAGGTAGTGAAATTAAGCGCAGGAAATGCTAACCCAGCTATTAGACATTACCAAAGAACCATTTTAACTATTGTTGCATTGTTGTTTTCTTTGTTTTCCTTCTCCTACCATCCTTTCCCCCTCTCATTCTTTACTCCTTTTTTCTAAGCATGTTCATCTCAGACAAAGTTGAGAACAGACAGTCAATATTTTTTTAATAGAATTTAGATTCGTTGATCTGAGATAATGGTAGATGACATTTTCCAAGTAACAATACACACAACCCCACTATCTATGCATGTTCAATGAGATATATAGCGTAACATTTCAGAAGGAAGTTACATTTCTAGAACTGCGATATTATTTTATCAGTCCTAAGATATATATTCTAAATGTTGTTCGGTTTGTTGTTCACTGGTTTAATTGATGAATGGTTGTTAAGTGAAGCATAGTATGTCATGTTACAGTTAATGCAGAGTGTTGATAGACCATTTTCGTCAACAGGATCTTTACAGAAACATGTTAAGAAGTGGAAACTATTATGATGATAATATTTTCTCCGGTGCATCTGCTAATTTTATTGCTGGGGCTGCAGCCGGTTGTACGACGCTGGTCTTGGTATACCCACTTGACATTGCACACACCCGCCTTGCTGCTGATATTGGAAGGACTGAAGTGCGTCAATTTCGAGGCATCTACCATTTCCTGGCTACCATATATAGAAAGGATGGGATTGGAGGGATTTACAGGGGCCTTCCTGCGTCTCTACAAGGGATGGTTGTACACCGAGGCCTTTACTTTGGAGGCTTTGATACCATGAAAGAGATATTATCTGAAGAATCAAAACCTGAATTGGCATTGTGGAAACGTTGGGTGGTAGCTCAAGCAGTTACAACCTCTGCTGGGTTGATATCATATCCGTTAGATACAGTTCGAAGGAGGATGATGATGCAGTCTGGGATGGAACAGCCCCTGTACAATAGCACCTTGGATTGCTGGAGGAAGATATATAGGAAAGAGGGATTGGCTTCATTTTATCGTGGGGCAGTTTCCAACATATTTAGGAGCACTGGGGCAGCAGCTATCTTAGTCTTGTATGACGAGGTCAAGAAATTCATGAATTGGAGTGGATTGTGACACCAATTACTTTTGGTCATTAAATTCATTCTAACATTAGGCCTATATCAGAGTATAAAGTGTGAATGGCGCCTTGAGAATTAGGGTGATTATAAAACCACAAATGAACTTCATTACAGGTGGAATTCATTGATTCGCCAGGTTGCCGTTGTGGCTGATATACTAATTTTTCATTTCAATATTAAATAGAAATTAGACAGGATACATGGATGTGGAGCCCGGGATGGGCGGCCGCCTTCATTAGTATCAAAAGGGCTTATAACCAGAGTGAATTTTGTGGCTTCCTTTCGGCTTACATAAGTTGAGATACCCAAGTGAGGGGTTCTCTTACGATCATCACACATTCACGATTGTTATTTGTGATTGCTTTAAACCCCAAGTCTGAATTAATAAAGAAAAAGAAAGAAATGATATAATAAATAATATCTTCTGAAATTGAAACACGATTACAGTAAGGTTATCATGTAAACGATTGGATGAATAGATATACAATTGATATAACAGTGAAGAGTTAAGAGCGTTGCCATCCTTGCTTTCCATGTGTGGTAAAGCTTTTTCCAGCGTCGGTGCTTAGTGCGGTCGGTTAGCAAAGGATAAAGGACCTACTTAATTCTCACTTCTCACCACTGTGAAATAGTCTTTTGCATTCCCTTCATCTGGTTCTCTTCGATCCCAACCTAACCCTGACCCAAGTTCCTGTCGTTGTGATGTGGGAAAAATATACAAGGCAAAATGAGAAGAAAAGGTAAAATAAACAAGTGAGGTGGGAAATCCATAAGGATGCTAAAGTAACCCTTATAAATATAATGGATTTCCCACCCCGGGACTGAAAATTAACTTATTATTGACGTGAAGTTTATTGTCATAAAACAAATAAATTAAAGGGGCTTTTGGATCTCTGGACTAGGTTTTCAGACAAGAGTGCAACACATAATAATAATAATAATAATAATAATAATAATAATAATCAAGTATTAAAGAACTTTTGGTGGGGGCTATTGCCACCGTAGGTGCCTAAGTTTGTTTATTTACGCACTTCATTAACGTATAAATCATTTTACAAAATTTAAAAAAAATGTGTTGAATGTGGTTTGTCCATACTTGTGTGAAGGAAAGAATCATTAGCAGATTCCTCTTACGTTAGGCTGTAAAGATTCTAGATGGGGTCCGCCAATGTTGTAAATCAATGGCATGGCATGCATGCCACATCTGGTTAAGAATTAAAGAAAGAAAGAAAGAAGAAAATTGCAAAGTTTAAGCGCACTCACTCTTCTTGGATGGTGGGTGTGGTTGTGGCTGTAGTGGTTGATTCCATCACTCCCTTTCTTTTCCCAACCCAAAGGAAAATAATTAGGTCCCATTGGTGGGAAGTGGGGTTAGGACTCTTACCCTTAATTATCACCTCTCATGCCCACTTTCCTTTCTTAATCAGGACAAGATCCTTCCAGTTTCTTTTCTTTTCTTTTTTCTCCCCCTTCCGAAAAATACCATGCTGCTATTGAATTAATATATATTTTCCAGTTTTTTTTAAACTAATTAATAAGCTATCTTGAACTACCGAGTATTTTAGCACTTTTGCTCCAGCTTATTGATACATTAATATGGTATTGGTATCGACAAACATTTAAAAAAACAAAATCTCACAATATGCTCCGCCAATCGTCCAGCTTCTAAGATGCTCTAACCATCGATAAATCAGCACTAAAGTGCTTGATGTTTAAATTATGAGAACAGGAAGAACGCAGACTGCTATGTGACAACCTTTTTTGTTTTTGTTTGCATTTGAGTTTTAGTTTGTGGCTAGGCTTGGACAACGAACGTGGATATTTTGATTCTTGATGATGATGGGCCTGGCAGTCGTAGATGAGACTAGAGAGTTAAGAGGAGAGCTGAGGTTACGGGTGTAGCCATGCCAAGACGCACCCCTTAAAGCTGTCTCTTGGCATGATGACAAATTCTCGGGCATGTCCTGTTTTAGCTTTGAATCTATCAGGGACAGGCAATTCAGTTCCCCTTCTGGGTTTTTATTTTCGCGAATTCCAGATTCAATAATAATTAATAAAATATCTTCAACAGAAAACTACTATTTATTTCAACAAAATTGATATTAAACAAAACCAAGGAATTGATCGATAAACTTTAATAATCTTGGGGATACCTTCACTTCTTTTGAAAAGTAGGGGTGGGTTGGTTTTGATGAAAGTAAAATACAGTATTCTATCATTTTCAAGAGAAAAAGATTTTTCTTCTTCGTTAAAATAAAAAGCAGTTTATATCGATCTAGTCAAAAAAATAAATAAAAGAAAAAAGAACAAGAGAAGAAGAAGGAAAAATGATTCCAACTCCCTTTATGTAAATAATACTTGCCTTGATAATAACAGCATAATATCAATACACACACACCGTAAGTAAAGTAATTCCATGAAAAAAGAACAAATCAGACAGAGATTAAGTAATTTCTTATAATTAAGAGAACAATATTACGCGCTCCACGGGATTATGTATGGATGTTTATGAAAGGGCCAACAGAGCAAAGCACCAGAAGAGAGCTCAAAAAGGAGCCGCGTTTTAATTTGCAATTATTGAAGGAGCATTTGACAGTATGCTTCTTTCATAACTTTCATCTTTTCCAAAAGTGCTTTGTATTTTGTTAACCCCCTCTTCCTTAACGGCTTAACCTCATTGAAGGATGAAGATCCTCCCTCTTTTGGACGGCCATGATTGTCCCTATCATTGATATGTAGTGGTCCCACACCAACAACAGATCGCCATGGCAGAGTTAAGACAAACACGAAAACAAAAAAATAAACGACGGATAAGAAATTTAGAACCTTTTTTTTATCCCGAAATAACAAAGAGTTACACAGATATAAGCTTGAGATTTCGGGGAGGAGAGCGAGAAAGCCGTCGGGCTATGTATCTACGGACCTGATTGCTTAATAATTGGGAATGGGACCCAAATGTACCGCGACGGAGAGAGGGTCCTGAGTTCTGACTCGGAGAAACGGTGAACCCTAGCGACGTTATCTAACTGCACTGCACACACTGATACCCTATACACGTGTTCCCTCTGTAAGCAGCGAGTATCATTCGCACCAAAGCATACTCGCATCTTTATTCGAATCCCTTCTTTGCCTATTGACTACTGACTCGGTACTGACCATCCATCCCCCCTCAGAAAAGAACGGAACCAAACAAAAAAGAAACGGTTTCCCTAAATTCTGTTATACTCTTTCAACACCAAATTACTCCTGGATTGAGATTTCATAGTCCAACCAAAATTATACAGATTAGTAGTATGAACTCTTTTTTTTTTTTTCAAGGAAATATTAATTATGGAGGATGAACTGATAATCATACCCAGAGAGCACCGACTTCGACGAGCTTGGGGACGAGGTGGCCACTGACGTGGAGGGCGACCAGGGACTCCAGGCCACCGATGCAGGCGCCGCCGATGAAGACGGCGGGAGCGCGATTGCGGAGGGTTTCACGGTCGAGGTCGGAGGAGGTCGGGAGAGCGGCGATCTCGTGGTCGTCCAATTCGATGACAGTGGGGTGGACGCCGATGGTGGCGAGGAGCTTCTTCATGACGTGGCACATGCAGCAAGAGGATCGGCTGAAGATGATGACCGGGTGCTCCGAGATGAGGCGTTGGATTCGAGTCTCGGTGGATTCGTCCACGTCGATGGATAAGGAAGAGGAAGAGGAGGAGTTGGTCATGGTGGCGATGGAGGAGTTCGTGAGGTCCAGGCGAACGACGTCGTTTGAATAACGGCGGAGGCCTTGCATCGCCTCGGACAGGGGTTGCAGATAGAGAGAAAGAGGGAGATGTGATGTCAACGGGGTGGGGGGCGGTAGAAGGGAAGAGGGCGTAGGGAGACTGCAGAGCTCGAAGTGATTTGGCGGAGTTTTATAAATGGAAGGAAGGCATGGTTGCTTACATCACAAAGTACTGTTTTCCGTCACCTCCTTTAAAATCTTCGTCACTGCAGGCTTCGTCCACGCGCCCATATGGCATCTGATCTGTCAACCCATTTTCTTTTTGAAAAGAAGTTACATAAAGATTTTTAACCGATGTTTCACAATTAAAAATATATAATATATGAAAAAAAATATAGAAAACAATCAATCGTATATATTTTTCTAATAAAATTTAATATCAAATATCGACGACTGTATCTGAGTTTTCTCTTTTCCTTTTAAACCGCCCACAAAAGCCCTAATACAAACCTTAAGCAACTATGACAATCTTTGTACTTTTTTTTTTTTTGGGTAACTGAAGTGAAGGGAAACAGCAGAACAGAAACTCCTTGAATTTCAAAGCTGCTTATTCACAAGTGAAATTGTGATCTCTCCTTATTACATAAAATTGAAAAATTACAATAATAAAACCCATATTTCAATCAAATATCTTCATTAATTTAAATACTTTAAATTGATAATTTCAAAAATAACTTTCAAAAATACCTAAAAGTTAATAGCTTTTAATTTTAACCTCTTTTTTTGTTGTTGATAATCTAATTGAACATAAATATTTGAAAAGTAGATTTTGAAATACGAAAAGAAAAAATGAGACGATTCCTATCAACTGGTGTTAATTATATATATTCTAGACATGCGACGTTTCGTTTAAGTACAAATTCGAAAAACATTGAATTTACGAAAGATTCGTATTTGAAGACATCGAGTTCGATGGATACTAAGATAAGAAAATGGGAAAGAGGTCCTGTCTTTGCTTTCTCATTCGGGCCGAATTAACGAAGCTCGAATGATTAATTAAGATAGTAGTTAGGAGACAAAAGAAATTAAATGGAGAAAGATGAAGATTGAAGATACGTATACTGCTGGGGAATACCGGAACGGATATTTCATATTTGGGAGTAACACGGGGTGGTCACCTGGTCAGTAGTTGTGAATAAGGGTGGCGTCCCATTCATTGACTTGGACGTGAAACCGTAAGATTGAACCGTGACGTAACCAAAAGTTAGCTCCATCTCTTATAGTAAAAAGGAGGGGTCGGTTGACGTGGACTGAGTGCTGTGGAGTGGTGATGGACCCCGCCCCATGACATAATCATGGGAAGCTGTTGGCACTTTCCTCGTCATCGTGACGTTCGCCTCGAGACACGTGGCGGTATCTTTTACCTTCCTTGAGGTAGGGAGGCAATGAAAGGAGCGGGGTCCAGCAGGCTTTTGGACAAAGATGATGGGAGCCAATGAAATGAGTCCACGTGGGTGATGGAGTGACCTTGTGGAGTGTGGTCCCTACCATCACGAATCTAAAGTCCTAGAGCCCTTAAAGGTGCGCCGTCGATGGTGGTAAATAGCGTGTCTGCCACAGGGTGAGTGACGACTGCCGGGGTTGCATCACCGTTTTGAATTCTTCTATATATCTCTCAACCACTCCTTCTAATTTATTTCTCTGGTCATCGCCTCTTTTCCCCATTTTATGTTCTCTATTGAAGCTGGAAACCTGGAAGCAAATTGTCTTTTTGAAGGGTCCTGAATAATATAATCTCATATACTATTCCAATTCGACGAAAGGCAAAAGCGAAGGATATATAGAACGAAAGATGATAGCTAGCAAAAATCATATATTATAAGCCCAATCTTAATTAGAATGCGACTGAAAAAGTTAAATGGGTGGTTTCATTAACTGCAAGTGTGGAATCCAAATCAGAGGGTGTAGGTGATAAGATGGAAGAGTGGACCAAAAAGGGGGAGAGTTGGGGACTTGAGTTTGTGTGTGGAAGTGGGACTCGTGGTCACCATGCCCAAGGTCAAATCTTTTATATCGTCGTCAGCCATTCACATTTCATACCACTCGGCCCACTGTATTTGCTTTCTGTGTGTCCGAGGGATCGGACAAAGCTGCAAAGTACCTAGGCTTAGAGAAAACGAATTGCCTGAATAAAATACAGGTCTTATGGAGAGCTGATTGTCTATGACGCACACCAACTAACTGTTCTTTTTTCAAATATGTTTTCAGTGTCTTTTCATTAGCATGATGCCAGAGGAAACCCTCGCTCCTTAGTTTAGTCCCCGTGAAGATAAACACAAACGAGACTTAACTATTGTAATCTAAAATTATTTTTATAATTATTGGTTACTTGTGTTTAAACTTGATGAAATTATCCAATTATTGGGCAACCCACTGATGAATAATTGTACATATGTCCTATTTATATTGAGGGGTGAGTCTACAGAAAGAACGTTTGACTTCTTAAAAAGTTAAATTAAATTTTTATATATTTATAAATTTCAATAAAATATAAACTTGATCTAATAGCAAAACAACTCCTCAAAAATCTAGTTTTCCATATGACTTTATCATTATGGTTGAGTTTTTTTGGCAAGATGATAGTATATTATAGCATGAAAATATAGGTCGAGCTTAATATAAAATGTCAGTGACCAAAAATGTAAAATTTCAAACATAAATTTTAATTGTTCTTGCAGCTAATGCTGTATTCAATTTCTTAATGAAAGTAGATATATCGCTTTTACACAACATAATCATTTATTATCAAATATTAATCAGCGAATCATTTAAGACTATTTTAAGTAATTGGGAGGATAGAGATTTAACTAAAGAATTGAAAATTTTGAACTTTCTTATAAAGAAAATTAAATACCAGTTTTCTAACTGTATTTACTTACCAAATCAATAATTTGTATATATTATTAGAAAAAAATAGTTTGAAAATTAAATTATAAAAAATATAAATTATAAAAAATAATATAAATTTTTAGAAAAGTCATAATTTTTTTAAAAAATACAATTCTATTAAAAGTCGTGTCAAATAGAAATTTGACGTATTAAAAAATGATTATGAAAATATATCAACCTTCTTTCTTTTATTATTTTTTTTGAAATTTTAAATAATTTTATAAAAATAATTTTAAAATTTATTATCTGTCAAAAGTTTCTCTGATCAGTGATTTATCATATACTATACAATAAATATAATAAGAGAAAATTATCAATATCAATTTACAAATAGTGTGATTACATATGTTTTTAAACACAATTTTATTTTTTATTTATTTTTTAATAATATTTATTGAAGATAGATACTACCTAAAAATTAATATACGTCATAATTAAATTTCATATATGGTTAACGGTCATCGATCCCATCTTCATCAATGATAGACTTTTTCTATTATATAACTTAATAATTTAACATGAAATGTTTACATAGTGATATACGGATATATTGTTCACTATTTATTATTAAATTTTTTAACAAATGGTATAAAATTCTAGTTATGTTAAATTATTAGGATATATTTCTTATCTTCATTGTAAGTGAATTTTTTTATATACAATATATTTTTGGCAAGAAATTAAATTACTATGCATATTTTATTTTGTCTGACTCGTGGAATTGGGGGCCAATACAAATTGTTTGGCGCTTTCAACAATATTTGGTCTTCAGCAATTTTTCCTTAAATTATGGTGTTTTTCATACCGCCATTCTATACTTCTGATGAAAGGATTTGCTTTAGGAGTAGATAAATGCATACGCGCGGCCTTTTAAATGAGTGACTTTCTGTTTGATCATGAATTACATCCTTCTATCGTATGGGTTTTTATCCTCAAGTGTGGTTTAGACCTTTTTACTGTATGGCTTTTAGTGGGTAAATAGCTACGCAGTAGGACACGTTGTCATTAAAACGAAAACGGAGAAGGAAAACCCAAAACATGGATATCTAACTACTCAATAGGATTTGTATTGCCCTGTTTTGCGCTGGTTCAATGGGTTCATGATTGTTTTATTTGAGTTGTTGTAAAGTCTAAATCAATGGATTCGGATTAGGGGAAAGAGTTTCCAGATTTGTCTGCCTCGTCGTTTGCCCATTTTGGCCTCTCCGTCTCCGCGAACCAGAATGCGTTACTGGCAGACCTGCAATAGATGACGACGGCGCGAATCATTCTGTCGTCACTGTCAAGCAAGTGGTGGCCGGACACTTGTTGGAATAATGGGTTGGCACCTTTTCGGAGACGGACAGCGAAATTTCCAGCGGTTTGACGGTTTTGGGTGGTTTCTGGTATGGAGGCATTTGCTTTCTGGAAAGTTTTTTCCATCGTGACTCTTCGGTTGGTTATCGGGCGGTTTCTGGGTGCTTAATCGGGGTTCTGGTAATTAATTTTTTTTTTTAAAAGAGGAAGAAAATGTGAGGGAAGCCACTGTATTGCTCCAGAACTTGAACCCAGGTGCCAGTATGGTGCAATTTAGTCCTCCACTACTGGGAAAGCGCCGCAGTCAATTTGCACGTTACAAGTTATTTTAAACTATTTGATTTATATAATTTAAATTTATTTTCGACCAGAGTCCATTAAATTTGGGTTTAAAAGTATTGTTATCTTATAAAACAAAGTGTTTAACTCAAGCGATTTATTTTTTTACACTATGATTATAAAGTTATATGTGTCTAACATATTATGGACTATAAACAAATGCTTAATCACATTAAACTTAAAAAATAATTATTAATACATGGTTTTATAATCATAATTATTTAATATTTAAAACTATATAAATATAAGAATACTCACAAAGAAAATTGTAAATGTAAGAAGATTCACAAATAAAATTATAAAAAATATCACAAAACAATTGTAAAAATATTATAGTAAATTGTGAAATATATAATAAATGTTTAAACATATTAATTTGATATATAAATTCTTAGTAATTAATAATAAAATACTAAAAGTGCTCAACATAAAGTGAAAAGATTTAAATGAAATGTAATTAAAATCTCTTAAATTAAATAAAATCACTAGAGGTAGAAACTCAACTTTTAATTAAATGAAATCTAATTTAAAGATTCACTGAAATTGACAGCAATACAAAAGAAATGTAATTTAGCTATAGGTGATAAATCTTAATGATGTTCATCTGACGATAAGAAATAAAAGAAGTTACGATGCGTAAATTTGGAGGTAAGGTACTAAATTTCGTTTCAAGGTATCATTTCGATGATTTCAGAAACGAAAATATTTCGAAACATTTCGAAAATTTTAAAAAAATATAAATTTTTTTTTAATAAATGTTTCAAATAATTTTAAATAATATTTGTTAAAATTTAAAAGATTTTAACATAATATTAATGATATAAATATATAAAATTATATTAAAATTAATTATAATTAATGTCTATAATTAAATAATAAGTAAAAATGTTACTACAGTAGTGGCTCTAACTCAAATTTTAACAGCATTCAACAATAATTTATTTCTTGCATCTATTTTTTCATCTTCTTCTTAACTCTCTCGTAATATCTATATTTAAATATCTCTCTTTATCGACCATGATTCTGTCTTTATTTTCAAATATCTTTCTCTCTCTTTTTCTTTTAATATCTATTTTCATCATTTGTGTAGTTTTTTTAAAAATGAAACTAATAAAAAAAATGTCATAAAAACAAAGGAGGAGAGTAAAAAGTTAATAAAAATTTTATGATTTGTGGGAGAAAATAACTCGGTATTGGATGTGATATGATATTATTTTTATCTATTTTTAGATTGTCAATTTTTTTTTAGATTAATTTAGTATTTTTTTATCGAAATAACTTGAAATAAGAGTATTTATATCAAAATAACTCAAAATAAGAATATTTATATTGAAACAATTCGAGATAAAAGTAAATAATAATATTTTTACCAAAATTTTTATTAAAACAAAAATATTTTTATCAAAATATTTTAAAATATATAATTTTAATCAAAATAGTATAATTTTTTTAACAAATATTTCGTTTTATTTTAATAATTTTATTTTATGTCCATAATTTAAAAATTAAAAATATTTTAATCATTTTAATAAAAAAAAATTTAATTTCTCACCGAAGAGAAGTTGATTTGTTTTGTACAATGAGCATGCCCGGGTTCGTCCATTGTCCTCTAAAGTGGAAGCCACGTGCGAGGGTTGGGGGCATTATTAACCAACTTTCGATTCCTTGATTTGGTTTTTCCTTGGGGGATCCATATAAACTTGCATTCAGCAATCCAGAGGGTGAGACTTAAGAGATGAAAACGGGGAACTACAAAATAAATAAACAAAAAGGGGGTGGCGCGTAGATGACCGCGCTCTCTAATGTCGGCGGCGTTGGATTCATATATTTCTAAGAAAGATGGATCCATTGAAGTCGGTTGACTGATTAAGTGTGACACATGGGTGACGCAATCTGACACGACACTATCATGTCATTGCTGGCACGCCACTCCTTTCAATTATTCTCACGCTGCTTTTTCATTTTATTTTATTTCGTTTTGTTTTTAAAAACTTATAAATAAGTGAAAATAGGTTTTTTTAAGTTTAAATATTTTATGGAAGCACGAGGGTGAAGTTAGGTGGGGAATTTTGAAACAAATTCTCAAAATACAAATAAGCATTGAATCCAACTCGGTCATACAATTCTGAGGTTCGTGAAACAGTTCCATTAGTCATGGATCGAATTATTGTTAGCTAACTTCATTCCATCATTCTAATGATCGATCTGTGTCCAATTTTGATTAATAATCGGTGCCGATTTATTGTGTGCAAGGATAAGAGTATACGGAGTTGCATGAAGCTAACAATAATAATGTAGATTATTAATGATGAACAAGTTAGAAAAAGTGAGTGGACAAAACAAGAAGGAAAAATATAGACAAAATTGACTTATGGGAAGTAGTTTCAATTTAATGGTGCATACAGTCAAAATATTAAAGCGAAAGTATTGGAAGACACTTGTCATTTTAGATTTTACCCTACAATCTCGATTCGACGTGTTATTCGTTATTTATTAATAATTTTCACTGCCCCATAAAAGCACGGGCTTTTGGAAGCACTTATTTTAAGATTTGCACAATGCCACTAATTACTTGTATAACTATTGGGGCTATGATTTGACACCACCACCTTTATCACCCATTGTTTTATTGTACTAGAAACTAATGTTTGGAATATTCCTACTATTATAAAAACAAAGTCACTTTTACCGTTCCTTGTCCTACTTTCTTTTTAAATCTTTCTCGTTGATTTTCACGGAGTGAATTCAAGATCTAATATATACATGAAGAAGGTGCTGCCATGATAGAAAAAAGATATGACTTAATCACAAGCTAATGGTGCCATGGTGGGAGAGGGATTCTGGTTGGGCATTTTCCTATTACCACTCGCCTACCAAGTAAGACGCCGTGAGTGGCATGAAATTCTTTGACCATTTGGTAGTTGAAGGGAGCTGGTGGCTTATATATGTTGCTGAGTTGAAGGGAATTTTTCATGCATTCTACTTTTGACATTCGTATTCGAGATGACTGGATATTGTTGCCACACACATTAATTAGGATTTCAATACTATCCTACCAAACAAAACCCTTCCTTCCCTTCACTTCATATGTTTATGCGATTTGCACAAATCTCTCTCTCACTACAACTTTGTCTCCCCCTTTGGGCCATCTGCCTCGGCCCAAATATCGTTTTCACAAATTGCTCTTTATAATGCTACTGTCTTTGTCACTTATTCCATAATTTTTCTCTCTCTTAAAGTACCAACAACGTAAGTTTTTTTTTTTCTAGTCCAAAAAAAAAAAAAACAACGCAAGTTTTTGGGAATGTACCTACTAACCTGTCTTTAACAGTTTCCTCGACTCTAAATTGGTCTGAAGCTTCCTTTTTCTATTATAAATCACAGGCTTCTAGCAACATTTCATTGATTGTATGGCGTCCTCTTGGATTGTCCCAAGGTCCCATCTTTTTTTCTGTTTTTGGACAATTGGTCGATGCCTACAAAAAGAAAGCGCCATTGGCTTAACCACAGAGACAAAGGGACTCTGGGTGGAACTATAAATCTCCAAATCTAGCCCCGTAACTTTGGAATGATTGATGCTGAGGAAGATGCTCTTGTGTTGGTTTGATTAAGATTCCATTTCTTAGCATTGTTATAACCCACCTTGACCTTATACTATCAATCACTAGACATTGACCAAATGAATTTATCAAAAATATCACCGGATGGGATTGGGGTAGCTAGCACCTCTTTAAGAAGATGACTAGTAAGAATTACTCTTAGTAATTCCACTTTTCAATTTTTTGTAGTGTGGTCAATGAGAGGAGCCACATTTACCAGGCAACTATTTAGTGATTTTCAATCAAAAGCCCACTTTTTAGCCACTTATCTTTCCAGATCTTGATATTTCATTACCTATTCTTTACCTTCAATGCTTCAAGAGGAAATATTTGTCTTCCATTATGTTAAGCCATCCCTATGAACTGTATCTACCTCTTTTGATTTGCTGAAAGTTAACATTAGGATGGTATTTGTATCTTAAAATTTGTGCACAGAGATATTTTGGATCCTCCATGATCTCTAAAGCTTATTTTGCCAAAAGAAGGATGTTCATGTTTTAAGTTTGAAATTTTAAAATTTAGAGTTTAGAGTTTTAAAATTTAAAATTTAAATAATGATTAAGGTTTAGAAGTTATAATTTAGAGAATAAGATTTAAAGTTTAAAATTTAAAAATTAAAATTTTAAATTTAGAGTTTAAAATTTAAAAATTAAGTTAATATTTAGAATTTAAAGATTAAAAATTAGAGATTAGAGTTTAAAAGTTAAGAATTAAGTGTTAAAACAATTTATTTATTTTACATGAATTTTTTTTTATAGAAAATTTTTATTCCCACCCTTATAGGTGGGAATAAAAAGGTGAAAATCTTTATTATTTTTTATTTTTAAAAATAAATTTTTATGACTAATAATAAATGTGAGAACTTTTTTATTTTATTTTACTTTCTCATAAATTTAAAAAGATTTCTGATACTAAACATTATTTAAATAATTTCACTGTTCAATTTTTTGTAGTGTGGTCAATGAGAGGGGACACATTTACCAGGCTACTATTTGAGTCATTTTCAATCAAAAGTCCACTTCTTAACCACTTATCTTTCCGGGCAACTATTAGAATAGTTTTCAATCAAAAACCCACTTTTTTGCCTTTTTTTGGACAAGTACTTTTTAACTATTTATTTTTCCAAATATTGATATTTCATTACTTATTCTTTACCTTCAATGCTTCAAGAGGAAATATTTGCCTTCCATTATGCTAAGCCATTCCTATAAACTGTATCTATCTCTTGCTGAAAGTTAACATTAGGGTGGTATTTATATCTTAAAATTTGTGCACAGAGATATTTTGGATCCTCCATAATCTCTAAAGCTTATTTTGTCAAAAAGGCGATGTTCATGCTTACGAAAGACCCATCTTTCTAAAGGAACCATCTTTCTTTTAATGGCTTCAATCCTTACCCCACCTTACGCTTAAAGCCCAAATAAAGCGCCCCAACATATAAACTCATACCTGCAGTGAAGAGTTAGAGACCAAAAATCTTAAACCACCCTACTAACATGGAGCAATCCAGTATTATTCAAAGTGAGCCCAAATGTGTCAATTAGATTAAAAACTCAATTGTAAAAAGTGGTCAGAGGAACTTGTCCAAAAAATAAAATATTGGTAAGAGGTTATTAGGTTTGTCTCTGGTTTTTTTAATTAATTTTTTTTTTCTGTACCCGCAGCTGGAACGCTGGATGCAGCCCATAAGTCGAGAAGTTTCCAGAACTTTCAGTAAATATCTATGGCGATATGGCCACATCACAGCGACAGATGGCCGAAACTTCTAATAAATTTCGAGAAAAGCTGACACTCATCAGCAAATATCTCATTTTCCTCGCCCGTCTCTAGAATCTTCTTGCCCCACTGCCTTAAATAGCTTATTCTCTCTCTCCACTCCCGAGTCCCGACTTCATTACCTATCAAACCAGTGTTAAAACTCTTACACGCTTTCTCGGATTCGCTAAAGAACCCGCCTCTTCCATAGTTTCTCTCACTTTCGGTAACTTGCTTCCACTTCGTCACATGGAAGGAATCGGAGTGAAAGAGGAAGAAACCGTAACATGCGCAGCCGGTTCATTAAGATCATCTTCGTCTTCGAGCTTCTCCCCACAGCCCATGGAAGGACTGCACGAGGTGGGTCCACCTCCATTTCTTACCAAGACCTTTGAAATGGTGGAAGACCCATCCACAGACTCCATTGTTTCGTGGAGCACATCTCGTAATAGCTTCATCGTGTGGGACTTTGACAAATTCTCGACCAACCTTCTTCCTCGGTACTTCAAGCACAGCAATTTCTCCAGCTTCGTTCGCCAGCTCAACACCTATGTAAGTATTTAATAATGTTTGTTATATCAACTCTGATTTGTTTGTGCATGATCTTGCTGAATGTTTTATGGGTTGTCGTTATTCTTTGAAGTAATAAATTAGCCTCCTCTGTTTTTTAAGAATTTGATTGCACCATCACTTTACGGGTTTGATTCTATTAATCTTGTTGGTTCGCTATGTAAGTTCTGATGTTTTGTAGCAAATTTTTGCTATGCTGATACATTGATTTTATCAACATTTTTTAATTTGAACCTTGCATAAATGCGTTAGTATGGAGACTTTATAGGATCTGTTGGGTTGGCTAAATAGTTGAATGTGATTTACTAGAGAGTTACATTAGAAATATAGTTCGTTAAATTTCATACGCTTTCCATTTGATTCACATTTGGATATTCTTAGGCAGGGGTTAGAATGACCTTAACTTTGGAAATGTATGCAGGGTTTCAGAAAAGTTGATCCTGATCGATGGGAATTCGCAAACGAAGGGTTTTTGGGAGGACAGAGGCAGCTATTGAAGACCATAAAGAGAAGAAGAAATGTGTCGCAGAGCATACAACAACATGGAGGAGGTGCTTGTGTTGAATTGGGGCAGTATGGGTTGGAAGACGAGCTCGATAGGTTGAGGAGAGATAGAACCGTGTTATTGGCAGAAATTGTAAAGGTGAGGCAACAACAGCAAAACTCAAGGGAGCAATTGAAGGGTGTGGAAGCCAGATTAAAGAAGACAGAGAAGAAACAGCAACAGATACTGACTTTCCTCGCCAAAGCACTAAACAACCCATCTTTTATGCAACAGTTTTCCCAGAACAGACGAGTACAGGGTGTTGAGATTAGACGAAAGCGGAGACTAACTGTGAGCCCAAGTGTGGAGAATTTGCTAGATGATCCTGTGCCTGGTGAACCAGTGGCGGACTATCCAAGCTTTGAACAAGAACTAGAGTTGGCAACTATGGAGTCTGAGATGGAGACCCTTTTGGCAACTGCTTACGGTAATGAATTAAGCAGTGAAATCAAAGACCCAATTTCAAGTTTAGATCTAACAGCTAATGGAAGCAAATTGGGTTCAGGGAGTGAGGCAGTGTGGGAGGACTTGCTGAACGAAGACTTGGTTGCTGGGAATCCAGAGGAGGAAGTTGTAGTCGGTGATTATTGCCAAATTGGTGTGGCTGGAGAGGATTTGGTAGAGAAGGCAGATGAGTGGGGTGAGGGGTTGGAGGAGCTTGTGGATGAATTGGGTTTCCTGGGGTCCAAGCCAAGTGATTGTTTTTAGTATTAAGCTTAGTTAGTCGTGAGTATGGTGTGTGCAACTCCATTCCCATTGATAGTTATGTTGTTATTTATGGTTTAAATAATTTTTGGCGATGGGAATTGATATAGAATATGAATTGTTTTTGGATGCAGCAGGGAAGGTGGTAGTTGCAGAAGGGGCCACCAGATATTGAACTGTATCCTTTATTTATTAAGCAACATAGTGTCTTATTTGCTGTGATATTATATTTATTAACCTTTTGCATTGTTCTGCGCAGTTTGTAGTTATAGTGTTATGCCATGGTGAATTTTGCAGGGTAGGTTTGACAGGGATACGACGAAGGAGTAGCGCGAGGGATAATATGCTGGATTTTCGGATGGACAAAAGGTAGACAGATTTTTGTTTTGTTTTCATTGTATGTGTAATTGGATGATGCAGGAAATACTTTTAAGAATGGGTAACAGCAAAGGCAGGCCTTGGCCCTTTCAGTGCTTTGGGCCTTCAACTAGTTTCTTATCAAACAATTTTGGTCAATTAGATATTTGGGTGGGTAATCTTATACCTTATGGATGCTGATTTGGACGGTGCAGAGAGGTCCTTAGAATTGGGATTCGAAAAGATGGGCAATCGTTTTCAGTCAAACGAGAAGCGCCCGTGGGATTATACAAAATCAATTCAAGCCGTCTGAGTCAAATCGAATTAAATCAAGTCGGTTGAGAATAGATATGAAAATCAATCGATTAAATTTTATAATATATTAATATAAATTATATTTTATATATTTATTTATATTAAATGTGTTTTTTTTTACTCCCCTGCAGCTCCCAGCGCAACGTCTCCCTCCGGCGCCTCCTCACTGCTTCCAGAGGGTGCTTAAATGGTTCATTATCCGGGTGAAGGGATGGACTGGGAATTGCTGTTGCTTTCGTAGCGCTTGCTTCTATCTATGTATAGTGCTGCTCCCCATATCTGAAATCGTTATTATAAGATCAGCAATGGCCTATTTATAAATTTGATTAATGCTAATGAGAAACAGAGCCAGCAACTTTGCTCGTAGTTTTGGGATTAGTCTGTAGTCTGAATAGCTTCTCTGTTCTTCCGTTACAATAACAGCTGCCAAGGCCTTAGGAATAATTAGGAAATAAACAATGAATTGATCCATCCACTGTTAGGTCACAATGTTCCTGTGCGTAAAGTGTTTGGCTTTGGCACCGATAAAAAAGAAAAAAACAAATCGATCGTGTCGAATTAAATTAAATTTTCACAATTTAAACTTTTAAACTATATCGTATAGATTTAATTTTGTTAAAAATAGTTTTTTGGGGGGTGTGGTCAGCTTGGACGGTGGAAAAAAATTGCGCATCGTTGTCAGTGGAGTTTGGAGGTGATGAACTTGGCCTCCCTAATGTCATTTTCTAGTCATTGATCCATTATTATTTGATATACATTTAAATTGCAATTTGTCCATTATTGTTTGGCTTGTCGTTCCATTGCCGGATATAATAATAGCAGACTTTAGACCAAATCTACAACACTCTTAGGCTAGCGCACTGCACATTATTTTGCCGGGTTTTCAACCGTTTCTTAATTACACAGCCCCTTGACTAAAATTTGGCATCATAAATACCGAACGTAATGTAGGGCTACGAGAAAAGTGATCGTGATTATGAGGGTTGGCAAATGGTTAAGTTTGACTGATTTTGGATTGGCTTATAAATGGTTAGGCACTCATTTAACTTTTTAAGTGAGTTCTCGGCCTATAATCTATTGAGGGTTAAAATTAATTCAACCGATAACCCATTTATTTTAAAACTAATACTAATATAACTTGTTTTCATTTTTTTAATGAATAACTAATTAATGATAACAATATTTTTTGAAAAATGAAGGTAAACTAATTCATTAAATAAATTTTGTAACATTTTTTTAAAAACTTATTTTATTTTTATTTCAAAAATAAAATTATATCATATTTAATATTTATTTCTCAAATTTTAATAATTATAGTTATTAAATAAAATTATATTATATTTAATACATATAATATATATATGTCATGATAAATTATATTCGAAAATTGCATAATTTTTTTTTTATTATATCTTATTAATTAAAATATAATAAAATTAAGAGTGAGTGAATAGTTCACTGTTGAGTCCACTCATTAAAAGTTATATTTAAATAATTTATTAATGGTTCGACTCATTTTAACCATTATTTTTGGCAGTGAATAGGAGTATGATCATCTTGTTCGTTTAGCTATCGCTCTCCACGGCCTGTTCCCGATTCTGGTAAACGTGCACCGTAGCCCCCGTGCATACCCCCACAAGCACGAGCTCATACTTTGCTTTTCTTTGGAAAATGGTGACTCGTGACACTCCATTATCTTGTCCTTCCTTACGAAATAGAAAAATGAAATGGATTGGGTCCAATGGTATCTGATTCTTCTATATCATCATTCATATCCCGACAAACACCTCCACTCTTGATTTAGTGATCTCCTCCCCCAAACAGCGCCCCCCCCCCCCCCCCACAAAAAAAAAAAACCCCCAATTCATAAATTGCCTACCTTCATATAAATATCCCCATTAACTGAAACCAAACCCTCTGTCTCCTCTTCCCTCTCATACACAGAATCAACCAAAAAATGGTGCTCATGGAGTGGTTGCTGCCAAGTGTTCCTTCGGCTTCACTAATTTCCACCCTGCTGGCAATTATACTAGGATTCTCGTGTTATTTGTATAGGCCCTGTTGGGGAGTTAGGAAGGTTCCAGGCCCACCATCTCTGCCACTGGTAGGACACCTTCCCCTGCTCGCTAAGTATGGCCCTGATCTCTTCTCAGTCCTCGCCAAACAATATGGCCCAATCTACAGGTTAGTAGATGGTACACCACCGTTGTCAATTGCTTTTGCTTTGCTCATTCTCCTTCTCTTTTTGTGGAAAAAAGCTGCTACTGTTGATATATTATATATATATATATATAGAGTATCTATCTTATATTCAGCAGAATCATGGCAGCTAACTTTGACTAGGGAAAGAGTGGGTCACTCTCCGATTAGATGGAGGCCACAAAACCAACTCATTAATGATGATTATTATTCTGTAGTCAAAATACCCGTCTTCCTCTCATTTATTGTGCTACCTGGTTCCATAAGAAATTGAAAAGGGCCCAGCATAGTTTGACCTTTGTTTTTCTCGTCGTCATTGATCTTTTAAGCACAAAAACGGCTTGTGCGTTAGAAACAAACCCTGGAAATTATGTTTATTCTTTTAAACTTGAGTCGGTCCGTCAGATACTTAAAAGAGAAAGAGTTGTGTTGCAGTTTTATTATTCCTGATCGTACCAGCTGGCAAAAGTCTAGGCTGCGTGACTGTTTGATCTTGGAAAACTAAGTATAGATGAACATAATCTATGTATACCCAAAAACACTTCCTTTTTTAGGCGGATGTGTTAATTTGTGAACGAATGTTTTGCATTAGACTGAACAGGAGAGAATGGGTGCTTTATAATCTGCAATTCTGGATTTAAGAGTTGAGGAGAAAAAAAAGAAAGAAAAGGAACTAACATAATGGGTATTGGAAATCGTTGATGGAGCAGATTTCATATGGGAAGACAGCCACTGATAATTATAGCTGACGCAGAGCTCTGTAAAGAGGTCGGAATCAAAAAATTCAAAGACATTCCAAACAGAAGCATTCCCTCTCCCATTTCCGCTTCCCCTCTTCACCAAAAGGGTCTCTTCTTCACCAGGTATGTAGGAATGCCATGCCTGCACACTTTTTGAAGACAGCATATATGCCTTAAATTGTGGTTTTATGAAATGCAGGGATTCAAGATGGTCTACCATGAGAAACACAATATTGTCAGTGTACCAGCCAACACACTTAGCCAGCTTAGTGCCCAAAATGCAGTCATCTATAGAAAATGCAACCCAAAATCTTGACACCACTAAAGAAGACATCATCTTTTCCAACATCTCCCTCAGGTTGGCAACTGATGTAATTGGGGAGGCAGCTTTTGGCGTCAACTTTGGACTCTCTAAGCCTCATTCAGTTTGTGATTTAATAAAGAGTGTTAACGTAGGGGATGCTGCCGATGAAGTTTCAGATTTCATCAACCAACACATATACTCTACAACACAACTTAAGATGGACCTGTCGGGTTCCTTCTCTATCATACTCGGTCTACTTGTCCCTATACTCCAAGAGCCATTCAGGCAGATTTTGAAGAGAATACCAGGCACAAAGGACTGGAAAATTGAGCGTACTAACAAGAAATTGAGTGGGCGTCTTGATGAGATTGTAGAAAAGAGAATGAAAAACAGGGATCCTAGTTCAAAAGATTTCTTGTCTCTCATCCTGAATGCCCGAGAGTCTAAAACGGTATCACAGAGTGTCTTCACACCCGACTATGTTAGTGCAGTTACCTACGAGCACCTACTTGCTGGTTCAGCAACCACTGCCTTTACATTGTCTTCCATTCTCTACTTGGTTGCTGGCCACCCAGAAGTAGAGAAAAAGTTGCTTTCAGAGATTGACGCATTTGGTCCACCTCATCACATACCCACTGCTAATGATCTTCATGACAAATTTCCCTATGTTGATCAGGTTGGCTGTACTTTCAGAAATTTGCAAGGGCACAGCAAAATACATATTATTCTAAAAGATGTACCTTTCATTTGCAGGTGATTAAAGAGGCAATGAGGTATTACACTGTCTCCCCATTAATTGCAAGAGAAACATCAAATGAAGTGGAGATAGGAGGTTACCTTCTCCCAAAGGTAATAACAATATTTAGAGATTTCTGGTATGTTCTCCATCCAGTAGACCTTTTGTATATCCCGTCACTGATCATTGCGTTGCATGGGCAGGGGACATGGGTATGGTTAGCGCCCGGAGTTCTAGCAAAAGATCCAAGAAACTTCCCAGAGCCTGAAAAGTTCAAACCAGAGAGGTTTGATCCCAAATGTGAAGAAATGAAACGACGGCACCCTTATGCATTTATACCGTTTGGACTTGGTCCTCGGGCCTGCATCGGTCAGAAATTTTCCCTACAAGAGCTAAAGCTTTCTCTCATTCATTTATACCGCAAATATATCTTTCGGCATTCACCCAACATGGAAAATCCCCTACAACTTGAATATGGTATAGTTCTCAACTTCAAGCATGGTGTAAAGCTGAGAGCCATAAAAAGAACATGGTGAAGCGGCTTAACTATATCGTCTAGCTTATACCACTACTGCTCTCCATGAATCATACAAATAGTTTAAAGTGTACTGAGTTCCAAGAGTAAATAATCATCTTCAATGGGTCTGTATTTCGACGGAAAAAAAAATTGATACTAAATGCTTGTTACTTGGACAACAATTTACAACTTTTTGGCAGATTGACAAAATCACAAAAATAATCGAACGTAACGAGTTGAAGGACGGTTTCCCAAATTATTGGGGTTCTACGGTTATCCAGTTAGGGATTACTTAAATTGATCATTTACCCGGATAGAAGCTGCGTGTTGAGTGTTACCAATACCCACAAATGAACGATTATACAAATGAAGAGGCCGCAAGTAGCATCACTATCAAGCTTAGTGAAAGCACAAAAACTACTACTAGCTAACTCAATCAGAGTCTAGGGACTAGGGAACAACAAGATGTTGAACTTAGTTGGAAATAAACCCAATGATCAACTCCATCAAATGACGTAGGCAGCTCTCTTCCTCATTTTGAGCTCTTATCCAAATGGGTCGGAAGGTAAAATGGCCTTGAAAAGTTGATTGAAGGGTCAGAACCAGAACCAGCAGTGCTTTTAGAATCCCCATTAGAGAAAATCGCTGACCTTTTGAGAAATTGAAACTCGTCCATGGACTGCTGCCTTTGAGCTCTGTGATACACATGACTGCTCCCTTTTTGCTTTGCCTTCGTTGACTCAGTGAGGTTCATGTAACTCGGCCTACTGATACTGCTATCTTCTGTCCTATCGGAGGCCAATACGGTGTTCCCGGATATGGGTGTCGTGGATGTGCAAATTGAAGAAGATGCGGAGCTCTCGTCATATAGAAACTCAGAACTTGGACTTGAGGATGCACGAGTAACTTGCCCAACATGGGGAGGCCTAGCGGAAATCCTTGTGGTGACATTGTTCTTTCTGACTTTGACTAAGCATGATTCTGAAGATTTTGAATTTGAGCTTGCCAAGGAATCTACAAATTTCTTAGTAGTTGGGGTTTTATCAGAGGCCTCAGTCTGGGATTGTTCCATTAATCTACTTTCCCAGGGCTTCGCTGCCATCCAACGTTCCAACCAACTCCATCCCCAGTTAGACTTGTCGATCTCATTATTCTTGAGAGAGCACAGCGAGGCATTTGTTCGGGAATTCGAAGGGGTCGATCTCCATTGCTGAAATAGTTTCAAAATATATATATATATATATTTATTATGTGGAAAAAATAACAGAAAATATAAAGGTCAAAAAACTCTTTCAATTTGTTACCTTCTGAGCAAGAGAATATGCAATTGCTCTCTCTCTCTTAAACGCTCCTTCTTGTCTCATCTGTAATTTAGCTTTGACATCTTTCAGTGTTCCTTTGCTATCACACCATCCCTCCTGAACAGATGCAAGCAAAAAAATCTTTCTTAGAGCAAAACCATGGCAAGTGAATCGGGGAGCAATAGCTTTCTTTAATTCTATCACACCTCAGCTTGTTTTAAGAGATCAGCCTTGCTGCGACGTTCATCAAGCATCATTTGCACTGCCTGCCCTTCTATGGACATTCGCACACGACGAGCCCTTACTCGAGCTTGAACACGAACTAGAGCCTGCATGCACCTCAAGGTCACTGCGGCCTGCTTCCTCACTTGTCGACCTCGAACAAGAGCTTGAAGCCTTACCACTCCTTTCAATGCCCTTAAAGCCCTTCTTGCCTGCAATTACAGCACAATGCTTAATGTTTTAGAAACTTCTTCTAGCAAAAAATTTGCTAGAAGGACCACCAAAAGATCAAATCTTATGTGACAAAAACACTTTTAGAACATTAGTTTTTGTTAATTTTTCTACATTTCTGCTGATGTGTCCAAGACTTCATTTAGGCGATGCAGATCTAAACTTGCATTTGGAAACTGGGTTTGTGATGGGTTTACTTTTCGCATTAGCTTTAGGAGAGACGAAGTACTATTATGTCCTAAGGTCATTTCAAATATCAAAAACTGGGTTTTTAAGATTGAAAAAAAAAAGTGCTTTAGTTTAACTTCTGCGTTGAATTGCTTCAAAGTTGAAATAAACCATCTAAGATTTGTCCAATTTACATACCAATAAGAGGCCGGATCTATCATAGCATACAAGGGAACAGAATCTTCTTTGAAAAAAAAATCTGAAGGTAAAGATCTCCCTCACATCATTTTGCATAGTTAGATAAGTTCATTGTTAGTGAGTGCAATCAACCCAAAGAAAAAATACAGGTTGTTGTAGTTATCATTATGCTTTGCGAGGAGACAGAGAACAATGAAAAACAAAATGAAAAGGAAAAGCAGGAACACATCACACTCGCTCTAAATAGAACAGGAGATAGAAATCTTACCAAGAAGCCGCGAAAAGCAGTTTGGATTCTTATTGCGGCCCACTCTTGCCTGACAACTCTAAAATCCTTAGGCGGAGCTCGGACCACAGTGGCCATAGCAGCAGTAAAAGCATCGGGTAGAGGTGGGGAATCAGAGCCCTCCGAAGTCGGTTTGTGGTTTGCTTTGAAACCCTTCCAGGAAGCCATATCCCCTGAAGAACTCCTCCATAACCTCCACTTCTTGCTCTTGCCCTCCTTGGGCTAAATAGACGAAGCAAGTTGGCGTTATTACTGAGAAAAGGGAAGGTAAAAGGAATAAACTTGAGAAGGATAGTACAGGACTTACATGGTCATCCTTTTCGGGTTTCTTGAGTCCGATGAATGCTCTTACCCATTTTCCTGAAGCACCCATGGGTGGGTCGAAAGAAAGCGTGGAGCTCTTGATTAGAAAACGGAGCTGAAAAGAGACTTGTCCTGATACAAAGAAATGAAAATCTAGCGGAGAGGGAAACAAAAAGTTGGGTAAAGTATAAACAAAAAGGGAGAAGAAACAGAAGAATAGTAATAAAAGGATGAAGATTTAAATGTGGAAGTTTAGAGTTAGAAGGAGTAGTGGCAGGGAAGATGGAGATTTGAAATTCAAAACGTGCAACGGACGAATGAGGGCGAGGGGTGGGGGATAGAGCCCGCCCGATTCCTTTGGGAGAGTGCCGTCACGTTGCAACATATCAAGGGTGGTGGGGCCCAGTTGAGAAAACCATGAAAAGGCACGATGCCTTTGGTGTGTAGTAACCGAAAAGTTACAGAAAAGAAAATATGGCCAAATTGCTTTGGGACAAAGGATCTCACAAGTCAGTGCAGTTACGATTTGATGCTGCCAACTCTGTAAGCCTCTTTCCCTTTCTGCTTTTCAAGTGACTTCAGGAGCAGCGCATGCACCGTCTCTCCTCTCTTCCAACAAAACAAATCACAATTTCCCTAACAATCCTTAAATATTAAATTTGTAGATAAAGTATTTTCATTATTTAAAATATAAATTTTTCTATGCTTATTATCTTAACAAAATAGATAAACCATGTTTCTTTTTTTTCACTTATATACAGATATAAGCGTAAATTTCTGTGTACAAAAACGGAAATTGTTAAACCTTTTTTTTTGGACACTAGAAATTGTTAAACAATCACGAGTCTAGTAGTAAGAAGCTATAAAAAGAAGGATGTGGGTTGGCATAAATGGGTTTGGGTAAAGTTGGCACAAATCTGAAAATTTGCAATTTGGGCTCTTAACTTTTGGTGGCATTAGCAGAGATTTGGAATTCAAATGACATAACCGAGACTGTCCTTTCCTTGCTCTGTTTTTTTCGAGAATAGTGCAGCATCTATTAACAACGTGCTGTCTAATGAAGGATCCTAAGCCCCAAAGCCCACATTTGAAGGTGCAGAAGACAGAAAAAAGGGGGCTAAAACGAAAGATAATGAGTTTACCGATGGTGGTAGGAGAACACAGAGAGAAGACAAACAGTCAAGGGAGAAGACCAGGTTCCAGTTTTCGAATGTGCAACTTTAGTTATTTAATAACACCAAATTGATACAAATCCAGGCCAATGTGGTAAGTTAGCCTTAAATAAAAAAAATAATGTCTTGGAACATCTTCACATAATAATTAATAAATTGCATTGAAGACCTAACTCAGCGTGCCTGCTTTTGTTTTGCTGCACGATCATCGCAGGGGAAGTTTATTAATTTTTATAGTATTGTCAGAATGACATTGACTGTCAAAACAATTTAAGGAAGAACGCCATAAAGAAAAATTCTGGCACAGATACTCATCGGTGTTAAGGGATTTTTTCAGACCTTGGACCACATGCGTTTTACAAATCCGAAGAACAAGTAGCATAATCATGAGTCACGATTTGGGTTCAGGTCTAACTTCAAATGAATTTACTTCGCTAGTTATACTTATAACTGAATTTCACCATGAAGATGAAAGAATAATGTGAATATTAAACTTCCCCACTAGAAAACAAATGAACCAGCGGGGTCAATTTTAACTAATAAAACTGTAGAGCCAAAAATAAATTATACAAAAGTACTATTCTACCACCTTTAAACCATTTAACACTTGTGTTTGACCCTTCCTTAACAAGTTTAAACCGTGTGGTCCGTTAAAATGGCTCAAATGAGGAACTTGAATGCGAATAAGTATAATCATTAGTAACTCTGGATGGGATGGCTCCACAATCAGCAGAACACTTGGCATTTGATCTAAGATCGTGCTGAGTTAATCAAAACCCAGTGCAACCTTATTAAGTAAAATAGGTGGGGCATTATAATATCAAATTAAAATGATTAAATAATATTAAAGGTCAAACATCTTATAACACGAATCGCTATGGCTTTATCCAGATAAGATAGATAAACTTGAAATTCAAAAGATTTAAATTTTAATCGAAAGGGATAAAGTAATCAGGCATATGAGGTGAGAGATGTCATGGTGAAAATGAGTTCAGAAAGTGCCAGTGTATAACTTATGCTGCGGAGACTGATTGGGACTTGTGATGGGGTGCTACGCCAAGCCAAGCCTTCATCATGTCATATGTGGTGAAACTAATTGCCGCTGAAGGAACAATCTGGGAACATAGCAATCTACGTTAAAAACGCAGGCAACATGGTGAAATTAAACAAGAAATTACAAATGCAACCAAACAAATGGTCGGGAATCCTAGTTTTGAGATCAAGGTGACCTTAGACTTCTTCATCAATGAGTAATTTAAAACATGGCTATACTTGAATTAGTAAGGACGTTTCCACATGAAACCCTAGATCTTAGGGTGGCAAGTCTGTTTATTGAGCTACAACGGTTCTGCCTAAAGAAATTGAAGGAAACAACCAGCTCATAAATCATTATTATTTATTAGTGTTCGCCCAAATCATTAATTTCATTCCTTGAGTTATAGACAAATGGAGCAATTTACAATTGTAGCCCACTTCTATTACTCAGGTAGTTCACTGGACCAAGCTTTCCAATCCCATAACATTCATGTGTTACCCAGCTGATTGGCCACTTTTATGAAATATCAGCTCCAAGCTATGATACCATGACACAAACAAAATTCATCACTCAATTCATTTAAGTCGAGTTCATGAATTCTATTTTGAAGGCAGAGACAAAAGCTTTTGTAAGCTCCCTGACAACAGAGGTCAGAGAAGCAGTAAATCATATAAAAATTCAGATATTGATCTATTCCAGACTTTGGTGAATGAGAGAAAAAACAACAGCAAAACTCTATATGAATGTGAAGAGAGCATTTGGCAGAGATTCATTCTGCTTGGTAGTTGATAAAACAAATTAAAAACATATTGAAAAGTTTACAACAAAAAATAAAACATGTTGAAAAGAAATCTAAAATAAGTTTGGATAAGTGATCATTACCCTGATGTAGTTGATGCTTACGCCTGCAAACAACTGCCTCCATCCTTGATTACGAACAATCATCCGTAGTCCTTCAAATGTGTTCCTATATCTGGCATCACCGTGAGCTGAATTTTGCAGGCTGCCAACCTGCAGAAGCAAAGATTAACTGGAGAAAGCTCCAATAACATAAGGCCTCTAGCCTCAAATTTCATACCCAAAAAAGAATATATTGCTGATTTATTTAGACCAAAAAGGAAAAAGTTCTACCCAGGATAAGAACATAGAGTTGTGTCGATGTACCTGCATTTGTCTCTTAACAACATCTAAAGGGTATGTTAAGGTCTGTCCAAACAAGCCAGCAAGAGCTCCACAAGAAAGCCGCATCAAAAGACATTTTTTATGTTCTTCAGGAATATGCATCTTCAATTTCTCGTACATGTAGAACTTTAAACCAGCATATGGAAGAATTCCAGTAAGGGTTGGTCCTAAAGGAAAAAATAGGATTCCAGCATGAAAAGTCGGACAAGGCAGAGAAATGCAAGAGATGATTACTGACACATACTACAAGAATGCATTTTTCCTACAAGCAAGCTTCCCAACAGATCCAAGCCTTCTTCACCAATAGCCACAGATGATTAGCATGAAATGACCATAAAAAGTTGTATGAATAAATCCTAAGACATACATACCTACACCCCTATAAAGTGCACGAACTCCTCCCTCCTTGTAGACGCTTGTAAGCACACCTTTAATTCCATTATATGCAGGTCGAGAATGAACCTCTTTCACACCATCTTTGATACTTCCTCTTGTGTCTGCTACCTATAAAATTGTAAACAATGAGATTGTATGTCACATACCAATCTTTCCTTACAAGATAGCCTCTACTTACTTAAGCACTAAAAAATGGATATGACACCACTAACAGAATAAGTTTAGGAAAAGAACTAGTACAGGTTCACCTAATATCTAGATGGAAAACAATCTATTACACACCACAATAAATAAAAAAAACCAAAAACAAAAAGGAACTGGCTATGGTTTATTGTAAGAAAATATGTTTATTTTTGAGATATCTGAGGTATAGAAGAGAATTAAAGAGAATAGGGCATACTTCCAGCAAGAGGCTAAAATTGAAACAGACCTACTAATATATTGTCCTCATTGAACCAGAGTGCGTATATGAGCCAAAGTTCTTTAAGCCAGTAGCTCAGTTTTTATTATCTCGTGTCTTTAAATATGTTGGTTATATGAACATTTTATCTAATATAGACCTCATAGTTTACAATATTACCTTTGATAAGATAAAAACGTAGACCTTATGTATTGAAACCATAATATCCTTTGTGTTCTTTTTTCTCTTTCTTATCTAGTTCGTAATTTACTATAGTCTATCCACGCATGCTTAAGTGTTCTATGAACACCATAACATTGTTTTTTGCTAGTCTTGGTTTTGAAATGGATCAATATGATTTCTTCTTCAGCTGCTGTCTCCTTTTTTTGTTCTTCCTAGTTTTACAACTTTCCTTAAAATTTAATTTCAATTGAAGAAAAAGACCACAAAATAATTGGTAATAAGAGATTCACAATATCATATTGCATATGGGCTTGCTAGATAAATGACATCGAGTCTAGTTCAAATATTTTCAAATGGTTCAAAGATGTTTGAAGGAAATTCCCACCTGAAAAGCGAGTTTGGTACGAGCAAGGTCCAAAGGATATGTACACAAAACTGAAGTTCCTCCTGCGGCGGAGCCAGCTAAAAGATCAATAACAGGACCTGATCCTAAAATAGGATAATTATTCAAGATCCAACACTTATAACGGTCATATGTCATGAAATGCAAGGCTGCATATGGAACAATCCGGATAACACTTGCTCCATTTCCTCTGAAAACACCAAATAAACATAGGTTAACCTTAATTACATATTGCATGAAGACCAGAAAATAAAAAAGGGTGCAAATTACGTCAATTTCAATCTTACTTATACAATCCTGGAAAACCTTCATGCTTTAGTAACCTATTCAAAGATTGAGACACGCCAAGAGTGTGAAATCCTGCTGTCCTTGTCTGTGGATTAAAACAAGGGGGAAAAGAAAATTCAAAGAAAGGTTAAAGAGGGACATACACCCATCAATAAGTATCTTATAAATAGCGAAGAAGGTAAAAGTAAAGCAACAACAATACAGATAACATATATAAATATTTCCCACGTCAAAGAACAAATATTCTTTTACCAATTCACAATAGACTTAATTCAGTAATGAGATGAATTCGTAAAATGAGGCTAGAACCATCGGTCCAAAAAACAGGCATAAAAGAATAACCTTCCCTCACAACACTCCCCGGCCCCCAAAAAAAAAGAAAAAGAAAATAACAAAATAAATTGACAGGAAAAAATGATGCTCCACCTGCCAGAGTATTTTGACCCGCTCCAGTGGCGCAACAGCAGTCTTAGAAAGTGCACCAGCAAACCCACCGGCAATTAGCTCCTTAACATAAACAGGCATGCCATCGAAATAGGATTCCTCCCTCTGAAGTGATGCATTATCGACTAAACCAGCTACGTTTGCCGACAGCGTAGATCCTTGTGAAGAACTCATTGTAAATAACTCCGAATAAAATAATGAGAACAGCCAATGTTTATAAACTAGTCGACTTTATTTACCCACTCTGCAACTCGGAAAACTCCTTATTCCATCTTTGTATTGAAACACAGAATGAAAAGTCGATTTGTTCAAAAGGAAGGTCAAATGGCCTGAAGACACCCAGATATGATTTGGGTATGTTCACAAGCCGATCCTCTTCAGCAATAATTAGATACATCAACAGCTAAGAAGAAGAACACCTGACTGGCCGATTACCCAACGCCCTTGAGTTAGAACAATGGTCTGATGAGTCTGTCGCAAAGACAAGTGATCTGATCGGTCGTCGCACTTTCAGAATTGAAGAATGCCAGGGTTTGTGTCAGAACCATAATTCTGAGAGTGATATGTTGAATCTTCAATGTCTAGCAAATAATCGGCCAGAGAAAAAAAAATATGCAAAAAACCCTTCAAACTAAATAATGCACGCACAGATTGAATAGCAAGTCATACACGTCCGATGACAGTTGAATCCAAGTATAACGAAATTTGGAAGGAAAGAAGACAATTCAAGGCCAAATAGTCGAAGGAAACCTACCAGAGAATGGATGGTGGGGTCATGGGAGAACAGGTATGAAAGCTTAGGCCCGTGAAACAGATACCCGTTCTCCTTCTCCTTCTCCGTGAGAAAGATGACAACTTTACTTTGGATGCCTTCGGCAAACGCCAACGAAAGAACACCTTGTTTATTTCGTGCAAGGGGTGATGTGGTGGACAAGTCAGCCTACAGCTGGTACCATTTGACTTTTGGTGGACCTCGTGTTTTGTCCACGTGAAAATTTATTTATCTTTTCTTCTTTTATTTGGCACAAATTTAAAAAATAATAATAATACGAATCTCTCTCATAAACAAGTAATTTTGGTAAATTCAGTTTGTGGTATGCAAATCTTAATTATTAATTAATTCACCAAAAAAAAGCTTGACTAGACAAAAAGTGTTCATAATAAATGTTAATTTTGAAGACAATTATAATTTATAAGTACTGAGGATTTACATAATTAAACATGTTATTAATATAATTTTCAAGATCATAGCTTGTCATATCAACCTAATTTTTTATTCATACAAATATTTTTATAATTTTTAAACAAAATTAATTTTGTTTGAAGTATTGAACTTATTTTTTATAAATATTTTTCATTAATTTACAATTTTTATTAAATTTAAATTTAACTTCTGTAAATCATGATAGCATAATTATCTCTGTACCAATTTGATATTAAAAATTTGAAATTATTCTTACTTCAATAAAATCACTTATATTACTAAAATAATAATAATAAAGAAGATCAGATCTATGGTGACGCCTGATGTATGTTGTTGTTAAAAGAGGCAATTTTTTTACGCTTTTAAATGGATTAAACTACTCATTCCCAACCCTTTTTAATTTTTATCCGCATGAAGCGGAGTTACGAATCCTACATCAATATAATGGGAACACTCTCCTCGTAATGGTCGAAAGAGACCGAGTCTGAACTTGTCTGATCTGTCATCTGTCCAAGTCATTCACGTAATTGCCTACAAAACAATCACGGAGTTCTATACGTCACTTTGACTTTCGCCCCCTAAAAAATATACTTTAAAAAATATATTTTTATATTTACTTTTTATTATTAATTCGCTATAAGATTTTAGAATCCCAAACCCTTCTTTTCATGACAAAATCTCTAAGATACTCTCTAAATTCATGAGCATCCAAAAATAACATCCCGCTCTCGAACCGTACCTTGTCATCTTCCCTACCTCTATTATCAAATATCCTGTTAAACCTTCGCAAGAAATACTGTGCCTGAACCTTCTAGGGTGGTCAACTACAATGACCGCCGCTATCTCTGCTACACTGAATTGATATTCTAATTTTAGGTGCTCTGATACAACCATAAACAGTCCCCATAGACAAATTCTTTCTCTTCTCTGAATTTTACCTAATTATAGATAGATGCCTATTAATATCTGCCAACTGAAGTTGACTTGTTCTATTCATGTCAACTCAACTGTGGAAACGGCCACCCACATTTTGTCTTGCCATTTCCCTTGAATTTCTTATTAACTTGTTTACTTCATGGCAAATTGGACATTTACCTACGTTAAGGCCTATAAAGCTATATATCACAGAAGTTGGCAGAGCAAGCTATGGCCTTGCACCTGCAAACCAACATTTTTTACAGATAATTTCAGTCTCCCTCGCACTATAATAACGAGGCACATGCATGAGGACCGACTCAAAAACGAGGGAGTCTAAACAAATAAGCTCGTGCTTGTCCAAGTGCAGGCTTCCCGGCGATGGTGATTTAGCGAATATTGTGGAACTTTTCTCAACGTAGCAGTGCTTGAAGCTTTCAGACAAATTAACCGTCTTTTCTATTCCTTAGTCCTTACATTGAATGGACTAAATCATAGGAACCATTCTTCAGACATGCATTCTTACAGGGAGGGGTCATGCTCCAAAGATTCACGGCCTTGTCTAAAAGGCCAACACCTTAACTACAATATTTGACATTGGGCTTTTATTGCCATTTTCAGCAGTTATTCTCAGGAAGATCTTTATGCGTTGTATATTTGGCAATTTGGCTTTAGTTTCAAGCTTAACACGCGACTATGCATATACAAGAGTTTCTAAATTTGGTATCATTCTTAATGCTATGCAATTACGCATATAACTTCACGTCACCATTAATTTTCCACTCAAGGGCAGACGATTGGAATACCTAAGCTGTTTTTTGGAGCATAAAATTCAATACCACTCTGTTTGCGATCATGCACTAACTATTCTAATACAAGAGAAAGCACATACTAACATGCCGAGAAGGTAGAAAAAATTATGTTTCATTGAGATCTTCTTCTTGGACCTGGAGGGCATCGGGATCATTAAAAGAGGATTGCCTAGAAATGGACATGGAGGTCTTGGTTTTAGGGTGGTATGCTGCGACTTTCTTGCCCTTGCCCTCATAAATGACAGCATTCCCTTCGTCCTCAGGGACTTGACATTTTTCCCCTAGAATAATGGTTTTCATCCATACAGAGTCCTCTGCTTTCAACTTCATTTTCTTATTGTTGTCATCCTTATGATCCCTGTTTCTGACCACTGACAATGTTCTCGGCATCTTTATGCTTAAATTAAATGAGAGCTTTCGCTCAGAAGCCGCTCTTTTCATGTTAATGGAGGAATAGGAGTAGGAATCCTTGGGCTGCTGCATGGCCGGTGGAAGAGGCAGCTCCTTCATCTGCGTCTCACTGTTCCCTGGGTCTGTTATATCTTCTGACTTGGATTCTTCAGAGAGCTGAGGATTTGGCGTTGCCGTTGCCTCGGCCAAGGGTTCTTCAGATGCATCGAACTCTTTGTTAATCTCTGAGGGATCAGATAATACCGCAGGAGAAGGGGATGGCTTTTTCCAGAAGAATAGAACACTGCATAGAGATGTGATAATAGCAATGCTGGCAGCCAAGCCTGCGGCGAGGAATGACAAATATAAAATAGGGTGTATCAATGACAACGAGAGATTATCGTCAGGAATTCTTCTTCCCATTAAGGATGAGGGAATGGGATCTCTGGGTGGATCCTGGGAAGTTCCTATAGGAATACGGAACTTGAAGAATCAAACGCCAGATTTTGTTTTGCTTTGTCCTCGTCGTTTGACGTGATTAGAAACTGACTGCTTGAATTTAGGAATTCAGAGGAAGAGTCACAGATTGAGAGAACCATATTTGTTTTCCACTCTTCCTATTTTTGGCGAAGACACCACCAATTTTCATTCAGACTCAGTTACCCTTGGACCTTAGAAAAATGGCTATATTCGTTAGCTGAGTCATCATTACGACTGAGTGTATGTTTGGAACAGTTTCTTTTTCAAAAATAAAGATGAAATTTGATATACATCAATTATGGATAGAAAATAAAGGTAAAGTACGTTTGGGGAGGCACTACACTTTTATTTATTTTTGGTGGAGGCACTAACCTGCTATAATAATAATAATAATAATATTCAATTTTGGAAAATTCATCGAATCAAATCCTATATTTTCATGTTCATAATTGATCTCCCTCAGTTTTGGATTATTCTATTTGAGCCCCAAAATTCAGACTTCTAAGTAACACATCCTAGATCAAAAGGCAAGTGATGCAGGAATATAAATTAAATAGAATTGTTAAAAACACTCACACTGTCACACACCGTGAACAAAGGTTTAGGAACTGTTTAAATATATTAGTTACCTCAGTTAAAAAATTGTATCTGATTTCTAGACATTCAAGATGTTTGGATTAGTACCAAAAAAAATTATAAAATTTTCACATTTTGAATTAAAAGACTATTTAATAATTTTTAATTACGATATAAAATATGAAATTTGAAATACTATATTATTTTATACTTTCATAAATTATTCAAATATCTCAATCTCAACAAACAGACCAGTCCTTACTCCTTACCCTATGATTTCATAGATAAAACTAAAAAGTAAAATAGAATAAAGAAAGATAATATGTATATAATTGTTAGTAAATTGACCACGAAATACAAAGCCGACAAAGAGAAGTTGGATTGGAAAAGATATAGCACATGTGGGCTTCCCGTGCTTGCTTCAACAAAAATAAAGTCTCGTCGATTTCTCTTCTCTGATATACTTTGCTCGTCAATTTAGGATCAACCCCGGGTTGCCCTTCAAGCAATTCGTATTGCTTTTGTTGATTGTTTAGAAAGGTTTTTAAAGTAAATATAAGCTGCGTAAGAGCTACCTTTTTGTCTTGCTTCGTTGTTCCAATGGTTCGGGATTTGAATTAAAACACTAATAACAACAAAGAAATCTCCGATTTTTTAATGGAAGAAGGTTTATTTAGAAGCAAGTTCAAGAGGGTCTGTGTCTTCTGCGGTAGCAACTCCGGCAATAGGGAAGTCTTTAGTGACGCTGCGATTGACTTGGGCAATGAATTGGTCAGTTATTTTAGGGGCACTCTCTCTCCTATTACATATCTTCCTCAATCCTTGATTAACCCTCGAGCTCTCATAAAGAACTGGTATATGGTCCCAGGGCGTTACTTTTACCTACTTCTGGATGTTCTGTATACCGGGTGTTCGACGTTTAGATATGTGGGTGTAGAATGTTTTACTAAATTTGTTTTCTTAGGAAAACAACATTTGATTACTTTGTGGTCAAAGAACGTTGCTTTGATGACTAACTAGTTTTATTATTGCATTTATTGTTCTATATTGGCAAGTCTGATACATTGGACTTGGTCTATGCACAGCACAATGAGTTCATTATTACCTGTGTTCTTATTCTGTGAATTACAGGTTAAGAGGAAGATAGACTTGGTTTATGGTGGAGGAAGTGTTGGGCTGATGGGTTTAATATCCCAGAGAGTGTATGATGGAGGCTGCAGTGTCCTCGGGTATGTATGCCTAAAACTACATGCTTCGTAGTGCTTATCTCGGATGCTCTTGTCATTCACTGTAAGCTGCTTGTTATTGATCAGTGTGTCACCGTTTACAGGATCATTCCAAAAGCTCTCATGCCTCTTGAGGTATTTGTGATTCTAACTGCGTTACCTTTACCTCAAATAATCTGTGTGGTTAATATTTATTTCTCTTTCCAGATGCAGTTAAATGAATCATTTCCAAATGAATTGATTATCGTTTACTTCTTGCAATTTATGTAATGAATTTGTGATGATTTGGTAACCCAGGTTTTAAGTCTAAATGAATAACTTGCATTTCATTTCTTACTTCTTATATATAGCAAGGCGCGTTCAGGGAGAAAATTTACAGCCTTTTATGATAATAATCTCTACATCATGGAAAGATTGTATAATTTGCTATCACTGTGAACAGTTAATAGTAAGTAAGTTGTTATGGATCATTTTGACAGATATCTGGTGAAACAGTAGGTGAAGTGAGAATTGTTTCAGATATGCATGAGCGTAAAGCTGCGATGGCTCGAGAAGCTGATGCATTTATCGCTCTCCCTGGTATTTACCTGAAAAGTTCTCATCGATAGTTTAAAGAAATAAATTATGATTGTATATCTTGTTTCATGTGAAGGCCACCAGGAATCATTATTTGATCTCAATAACTAAACTTTGTTTGAGTTGTTTCGGATTGCCTTGCTTAGTATATAAATTGTCTCTTATTGTCTTTCTTATAACCCTCTCTCCCCTCCTTTTTCTTTATAATCAGGAGGATATGGAACCATGGAAGAGCTGTTGGAGATGATAACATGGGCCCAACTCGGAATTCATAAAAAACCGGTAACTTAGCATGTTCATTTTAAGATAAAATCCTCAGTATAATGATGACTGATTAAATGTTAAGTGAATATTATTCTGTACAGGTTGGTCTACTGAATGTTGATGGTTACTATAACTGTTTGCTTGCCTTATTTGACAATGGTGTTGAAGAAGGTTTCATTAAGCCTGGTGCTCGCAATATAGTTGTCTCCGCACCAACGGCCAAAGAACTTGTGATGAAGATGGAGGTATGACTACAATTACTTTTTTCCCCTTAGAATGTTGGATTGAAACATTAGACTTTGTCTACATGCTAATCTGTGGATTAATATTTTCTGAACATGAATGGTAAATTGCTTTACTAGACTCATGAGTAACATTTGTGGGTGTCGGTAATTTACTAAAATGATAGTTGGCCTGCCAATGATATGCAGTCAATTGATGAGCTTAAGGGCCGCCGTTTGAATCCTAAATCAAAAATCATTGAGCTTAGACATGAGATTCTTTGTGAAACGTCTTACTTGGACCTACGAGAATAGATTGGATCCCATGCATTTTTATATTTCTCTACCTATAACCCTTCTATACTTGTCAAATAAGATTTTGTTGTTCCTCTAGCACTGTAAACATGCATCATATATGTAGGCTGATATCTCAATAGCAAGTTCAAAGTGCCTTGTTCATCAAAAATTCTAAATGTTGAATTCACCTTTTGGCAGCATTATACTCCATCACATGCACATGTCGCCCCTCATGAGAGCTGGCAGGTGGAGCAACTAGGTGATTATCCGGGACAAGAAAATGCAGAATGAGACTTGTATTGGTGATAGGTCTTTCTCTTAAATTGATTCTTCATCATTTGAGACGTGTATAAGAGTCTGTGTAGATGGGGCCAGATGTTGGTTACCGTGTTCTATGTGGTTCTTTGTGACTCGAGCGCTAGTGTATCAGCTTTTGCTGCTTTGCATCATTTTATTTTATTTTTCTAATGGTCAATCGAATCACTGCTCGGTAGTCATATCTGTTTGTTACCATTTAGCAAAGGGAAAAAGTACTTAGAAATGGAAAGAGATGATAAGAATTTCCTGAGCGGAATCTTTGTTGCGCATGGTGGGGTGGCTCCACTATTAGACTTTTGAATTTTGGTGAACTTGGTAGCTGGAGATGACTTTATCATTGACCTCTTGTATGGCTGTGAACAAGTTGAGTTTGTGCTGGGATGCTTTGGCTTCCTTTCTCTCCACTTCTCTGCCAGCTTAACCACATCTTAGGATATAATTGTGTAAATTCAGAGGTCCCTCATGGTCAAGGACCACTAGCTTATTTATCATATCAACAAGCGCTCTCACTGGAAGCAAAAGGGGTTGCTTACTTTGATATTCTTAGCAAACAATAGGATGCAAGTACAACTCTTGCTTGGTGAAATGTGCGGTGTCTGGTATCATAGGAGCCATAAGGCATATCGTAAAGGTAGATAGGAAACACTAGTACTGCCTATGAACAAAACCAAAACATTGTAGCTTAGTTGCTTCATCCATTATAGATATTAATATTGTTTTCTGCCAAACCAATTTTGCGAGTATTAGTTGATACTTGTAGAGCTTATGGTGTAAGCTTGGCCATATTTGTGGATGCCAACAGCATCTGACATGGAATACTCAGAGCAATTCAACGTAGGACCCCCCCGGTGATTGGTCATTACTCAGCTCTTTTTACTGTCTCTTTCATGTTAGTAGAACCAATAAACGAGTACATTGAGGATGAAGGGTCATCCAAGGACGTGGCCCCTCGCAAATGGTGAGGTCACGAGTGTCATGATGCCTCCGGGATTGTCAGCATATGGGGTTTGTTTTGCTTTATGGAATTTTCACCACTGGTGATTTAGTCCTTGTCAATTGTGATGGTGGACCAGTATATTGTCATACCATGAAGTGAAGTCCAGTGGAGATGGCTATTCCTTGCTCGGAGGGAGGGCTCTTCCATCCGTTCTTTCGTGGTCATTATTTGTTCGCTGTCCTCCTGAAAAGACCATAACTCTTAACAGACCCACCATGAAGGGATTGCAGAGGTAATCAACCGCTCATTTGAGAGGTCCCTAGTAACCTTTATTGCTCCGAATCAGCCTTTGGCTTTGAGTCTCATTTATATGTACTAAAAAGGATTGTGCGTACAGTTTTACATTATATGAGTGTATTTAATAAAATAAATAAATTAATTTATAATTTATTTGATTAATTTATAAATTTATTTATTAAATTAAAAACATTTAATAAATAAATTTATTTAAATTAATTAAAAATTTATAAATTATACTTTACTTTAAATAACATATAATTTATAAATTATTTTTATTAAACAAAATCTATATAGTATTACAGGGGAAGAAAGGTCAGTTGTTTTAAGGGGGTAGGGGGTAGGGGCAAGATATTCATCTATAAAGTTGGGAATTGATACAAATTCTAAGTGATAAGATGCTTCTGGTTGAATTATACACGTCTACACTAACAGTCTTGCCACCTAAAATTTGCATCGATATTGGATACGTAACCTTGCCCCAATAACTAGGCATACAAGAAATTGAGCTGACAAATAGTATGCACAGGATATGGCCAAAAAACACAGCTCACTATAGAATAAAGCTCTTGGCATCTGAAAGCTGTCTTGTACTCCACTGAAATGGAAAAAGAAAAGATTAGAAAAAAGTAAAAAGAATATTTGCTTTAGTGACGAAAGGCCTAATAAATTACATAAAATTTTAGGCTCATACCTGTTTAAAAAAAAAGGTGGTGATGTTACACGCACAGAAAATTAATATAACAATATCACATCTAGTTTTCTTTCTTCCGACAAGTAGATACAGGCGAACTGAATAACTGACAACAACGTAGTTGCATAAAAATATCACGTGTAACTGCAATCTACATTCACTAATTTCAAGCACCAATGAAATAATGCTAGACGTGCTAATATATGTTACAATTTATCTCGATGTTGCCAACAACGACCACTATAAAAAGGGAAAGCTCAGTAAAGTAACCCATGGCACAGACTTGGTAAATCAGGATTGGAATCCCTCCCTTCAACAGATTTTCACCCCCTACTGCTAGAATAAATTCTTCTGCCCCGGTGAATTTATAGAGGACGAAGTACTCCTCATCACTCTCTAACACAAGCCACAGGATAAAGTGCTCTGTATTGTAAATTGTTTCCACGCAAATCAAATTCCATCCGTGGTATATAATCGTCATATACAATCTTGAAAAATACTTGGAAGTTTAGAAATTATTTATAAAAGGAGGCGGTGAGAAGGTTAAACAAAAATTTCATGCAAAATATGTCATCCAGAAGGAATGATTCCAAAATATTCATGCCCTCTGATGAAGCAGCAACATAACTGTAGATGTACACTCTGGCCTTAACAGAAGGATCAGAAAGCAACTTAATGCTTAGAAAATACCAAGTATGGATGAAGGGTAAGGATGACTTTCCAACTCATGTCAGATTAAGCTTTTTCTTTGGAAGATGATGATAGTAAATGATTTAACGTTGCCGCTTGAATGACTGCACTTGGGCTTGGTTCCCTGATAGAGGAATTCATGGATCTTCTAGAGCCAGTGCCATAATTCTTATCAACACTGCTTCTCATAAAGCGTCGTGAACACCATGGAAGGAATCTGACTAGTCGTGTTGAACCAACAAGTAAAATCACCCCCATAATAATGAGCAACCTGCAGCAAAATGTTTTGCATGAACTAAATTCTGACATATGAATCTGAAGATTTCCATCTCATCTGAAAAAACAAGAATTACTATTTTGAGTCTAATCAAGAGCTATTTGGACACAGTAATAATGGCCAAACATCTTATAATACCATCCAAGAAGAAGCAACAGGCGAGCTTTTGGAGCAGAAGGGAGTCGTTCACCCAAAGCAAGCATCCCAGCAAGTACACCGGTCAAAATTGATGCCACAGCAGCACATGTAGAAACTATAATAGCCCGCCCATGCTTAAGACCACTTGTCTGCATGATGGGGAAGATAAATATTAAAGAAGTTATCACATGCCCAATTGAAAATGTAAGACTTGGACAAATGTCCAGCTAGTTTGACTGAAATCCCTCCTCCTCCCCACCTGCACCCCAGTTACTGGTTCAAACGACTTCCAAGCTTAAAGGGCATAATAGTTGTGTGAATGTTCCAAAAACCAGATCAGTCAGCAAGAAAGGTTGCCAGCTGACAGTAAGATTGGTTCAGCCAGTTAAATTGGCAGTCAAACTAAATGACATAAAAAATTATAAAAAAAAATCCACATATATACATTGTTATATTAACTTTATATTTAAGCATAGAAAATAGTTATTATTTTATTTGAAATATGAATATAAAAATATAATACAATGTTTAAAAATTGATAATAACATTCATATTAATAACAAATATTTGACATGAAATAAGTCATGATACATATTATTATACTAATATATGAAAAAGATGATACAATAAACATAAAATAGTGTACGCCTTGTAACAGAAATACAAATTGGCATAGTGGAATACCTGGTAGAAAAATCCAGTACCACTGCAACACACACTAATCATGATGCAGACAGGGACTAACAGCTTATGGAAACCCTGCTCCAGAAATAAAAATCCCATCTTTGATATTACAGATGCCATCCTGCAATTATGTATTAACGTTAACATAGTTTAACCACAGGAGTAGTCATATGACATTACATAAATCAAGTTCTGATTGCTTTCTCCCCCCTCCACCTGGGGTGTGCGTGTAATATATGCGAAGACTCTAACAGAGATTTTTTCATTGCCGATAGACAACAGTGAGTTAGAATAAAAACTAATAAGCAATACAATCTATTTTTACATGGTGTAGGTAGTTAATGTCAAGTTGTCAAAGTTTAGATGATGTCAATTA
This sequence comes from Gleditsia sinensis, assembly GCA_037074535.1. Classification (NCBI taxonomy): domain Eukaryota; kingdom Viridiplantae; phylum Streptophyta; class Magnoliopsida; order Fabales; family Fabaceae; genus Gleditsia; species Gleditsia sinensis. Next base: position 3,317,594 of record CM073472.1, read on the forward strand.
TTAAAGATAAAAAAAATCACCATGAGTCGACACATACAAATAATATTGACAAAGGCAACACTTAATATGTGATAATTGTCATAATTTCAACCTGATATTAAGAAGTTGAAACTTGAAATATATGGAAGAGTGCATTCATACAAGAACAGAAAACATAAACATGGTAGATATTAGATAAGGGAAGCTAACAGTACCCAAATAAAATTCCAGATTCCAAGCCGTAAATGATTTCCTCAACAACATTATATTCCATCTGTATCATTTGAAAATGTCAAGTGAGGAGAACAAGAGAAGACAGTATGGATCATCAAAACAACAAAAATGGGTATTTATAATGAAAATAAGCATGTAAATTTGAAGGTGTGCCAACACAAGTAAACATAAAATACCATTTCCTGTTCTCTCCGTTGACGTTTGCATATATGAAGCCATCCATTAAGCAGTACCTGTATAAGCGTTTCTAGAGATTAAAATGATAACTATGTCTACAAGTATCACTGTAGATACACTTGACCTCATTGTATTTTAAAGAAAGTTGGTCAAGCCTATAAAAATACCATGAAGTAAGCATTATTACCAATATCGTAATAATTGTACCAGGTTAATAAAGAGACAAGCATAATGCACATAATGCATTCCAAGAGAAGCAAAATATTTTCATATCAGCTTCAACAAAAAGTTGGAAACTAGTGGATCCATTCACGAAATTTGAAATATGAACACATCATATACATAGATTCAAGACTCGGGTGGACAAAGGGATTACCAAGTAGTTCAAAATAAGAATTTGCTAATTCAAGTAATGTATTATAATTTAAATATAAATATGACTTCATACACTGATTATATGTCACTGTTAAGCAAGGCATTTGCACTTTCACGCATCACATTAAAAGCCAAATACATATTTGGAAGCCATTCTTTGCATAGACTCAGTTAACAAAGAAATACTAGTGTTTCTTTCATAATGCCTTGCAGCATTATCTGACAAGTTTGTTAAGAAAAACTAAGTAAAAACAAACAATATCTTGCAATAATACCCACACTTACATATGCATATTCTACATCTCTGACTATAAAAGCACATACATAAAATAAGTTGGTCCATGAACAGGATACCTACAAACAAGATGAAAACCACAAATGCCAGTACTGGTATTTGAAAAATAGATAGGGCAGCAGCCTCCTGCTCCTCACCTCCAGCACCAACTCCTAAATATAGAAAAGCATGTAATAGTTGATGAACAGGCTCTCATTTATATATAAATATTAAACTAATACCATGTCACTTGAATTTGAATGCAATAACTGACTACACACTCAATTCTATTTGAGTATTCATCCAGTAAACTCTTTTACAGTCAAATAATGGACACGAGGAAAACTTCATGAAATCTCAATCATTGCACAGACAGAGTGTGATACTGTAAGTTACAGAGAAATAAAGTTATTACTTTAACTTTTATCACACATAGATCCAAATTCTGAACTATATGAACAGCTAGGCAATTCATTACTCCCATCATGATCAACAAAATGCATGGTCAAAGACTCACAATTTTTTTTATCACTTATTAACACACACACACACACAAACACCAATTGGTTCAGACTATAGATTTTTTACATATTACCCCAAAACCCTGTTCCTTTTTTCCTTTTTCACGGAAGCAGAATGCTCTTGGGCAATAAAAAAACTTACATTACCTATTGTGCCAAAACCTGCCAAGGTAATGCCCATCCAGTCAACAGCATTCATGACTTCCTTGAGATAGAAATGAGAAAAGATTGAAAGAATTGCAAGTCCACAGCCAGAAACGGGTTGGATGACAGAGACCTATATGAGGTAAACCACCAAATCACCAAGGTAAAAAAAATCTAAGCAAAGTGCAAGAAGAGCATGCTAATGGTATAGAAATCCTTTTGAGGAGCCGTTTGGTACACCATCTTCATCCTAACATCTTGTATGTGTTCGATACACTAATAACCAAGATGCTACCATTTTGGGTGGTATGAGGGCATGCTCATAAGACCGTAAGTGCATCATGCTATGGTTATACCCCTAAAAGCCTTACAATGATGTAAAAAAGTTTCATTCCAATTTTCATACAGAAAAGCAGAAATGAGGACTTGGCAAAAAAAATTTGTTGCATATATAGCTGGTCCCAATAAGGCTGATGTTTATTTTCTCAATAAAATGAAAAACCAATTAATAATTCCTTTGACTTCATGCGAAGCAGAAGTTACAGGAATAGACATTAATGAAAAAATTGTGCACAACATACTTCCTTCCCACAATTTTTCCCCCTCATAGATATGGGCCAGAGCACTTACAGGAGCCTGAGATAATGCCCTTAACATCAATAGTGCCCCAAATATATCCATGAGAAAACCTATCACCCACGTTTTATTTGAAGCATACGCCCTTATGACCTACAAACACAATCATCGGAAAGTTCAGAGCAATCATCAAACAATTACCTCTTTGCCATGTATGCTTGAATGAAAAGTCGGATCTCGGAATTGAAAAACAATTTAGAGTCCCGTTTTCATTCGCTTCAATGAAGCATGTGACACCCGAAGTCGCATAAATCTACGATGATGCATATGTACATACATGACACATATCCTATTCCACAATTGCAAATATATCCAATCTCGCCAAGTGCAATTCCGAATAAAGGCGAATTGGCCAGAAAGAAATGCAGCTCACAAAAATTTAAATTTCACAGAAACCATATGCTTCAGATGATATTCTTAATGAAAAAAGCACAATCTGGAAATGGAACCGAGCCATAAATATAACGACAACATAGCAGAAAACGTGATAGAAAAAAGAACCGAGGGCACAGAGGGAAACATGCCTTGAGCTTTAAAGAGAGAGGGGGAAGAATGATTGTGCCCTTCTTCTGAAGGATCTTGCCGATGTTGTTGCCGGCGGTCGCAACTACCGTTAAAATAATGGATTCCCACATTCTCTCCCCGCTGCTCCGGTCTAAACGATTCTTGCTTCCTTTGCGAGTCCAAAATCGAAGACGAAATATTTTGCTTAGATAACTCACACTTTTGGTTGCCTTGTTACGGTCTAATTATTGTGTTTAAGCATTAAGCAAGCTGTTAATTATTAATTAGCATCACTGCAAAAGATAATTAGTTTGGTATTTTTTTTTCTTAAAAAAATTCTTTAGCGAGTCAAAATAAACTTATCAAAATAATTATATGTGTTAATTTTATCACTAAAAACACAAATTCTAACATAAATAATCAATATATTATAAATACTTGAAATTTTCTCTTATTTGTACAGAGTCTAATAAATAACACTTTAACCGCAAAAATAAGTGTACGTTACAAAATTGGAAGAGAAAAATTATCAGAAAGGAACAACGTTATGCAAAATATAATTATCAAACTTGTACAATAAAAGAAAAAGTTATCATACATAGAGTATTTATAAAGCTTTATTTATATATATAAACTGAGAATAAACAAATATTTTATAAACAAGTTTTATTATTAATATATAGAATTCTACCTTCTGCACATGCACTTGTTATATATATATATATATATATAATTGCCATTTCGCGTTAAAAATTGGTTTGCAAGAAATAGATTATCGAAATCTCATGTTAATTTCGAAATTTGATTTACATATAAACTTTTATCGAATTTTAAGGTTATATCCTTTGAGGATTGACAAAAATCAAATATAGGGCCCAATTCTTAATCAACTCTGCCAAACCAGCATTATTTTCCTCAATTACTGTTTAAGCAACTTGATATTGAGATTCCTTGGTTTACTCATTTTTTGACAACGAAAGCTTCTTCTATCGCTCTATGCCCAACAGGGCATTCACCTTAGGCATTCCCTACGTCTGCAGTCAAACCCTATTTGAAAGTCCCTGAAGTTTCTAACGTTGTTGTAGCATTCCCTACACCATTCATTTAAGCATCAAATCAAGGAGAAAAGCATTAACACAGCTTCGCGAAGCTTCATTTAAAAGCTGTGTTTTCCTTAGTGCCTGTGGTCCGGGTCCACATTACCTGGCTCTTGCCACTCACCCATGCGCCTCTTGCTTTATTACTCGTGTTGGGCCAAAGACAATCGCAAAATGCTTATACAAGTTACTCGACACTCTGGACTAGAATCATTTCATGTTGTCCCATTGCCACAAGTTGCTCTGGAATTGCTCTAATAATTCGCACTATAAACTAGAACAAGGCAGAGTTGCCAAGACGAGTAAGTCGGAAGGAAGCACAAAAGTGGTGGCCAAATGCAAAGTGCTATGGCAATTCCATTTCGTTTACTCTACTTAAGACTCTGCTCTGAATCAATGTAACCAAAAACCCATCAAGTGATGAGCCACTCACTCTTCAGTAAGATATTAATAATCACACTGTTCAGCACCCCACATATTCTACAACGTAACATCTTAGATACTACGAAATTACGAAGACAAGAAGCGAACGTAACCAACTTAAGAAAAAAAATGATAAGAAAAGCAGAGCCCCCAGTTCATCATTTATATAGCAAATAGAAAAAAGAGAAACACACAAAAACTATCTCAAAATAGCAGATGGAGACTTCTGGAAACATTGGATCTATATGCCTAACGTATACTCAATAAGCTGCTAAAGATCCATCTTCAAATAGCATTCAGGAGGCAGTCGTAACATCCATGCACCAGTTTTGGTACCAGCAAGACAGTGATACCTCACGGTCCAGCTCCATAAAGACATTTTTTCAAGGTATTTCCATTCAAATGACCACCAAAACACACAATTGCTTGTAGTTGTAACACATTGGATATCAATAATGATTTCGAGGACCTTAAACTGTCGGAACCATAGAATCAATGAATTTCCTCTACCATTCCTTCCAAGCTTGTCAAGAGCTGTCTTACCTTGAATTATGTCAAAAGAAAGGGGAGGAAAGAGAGGAAACGGCATGGGAAGAAAACGTCAAGATCGTCATACCAATAAAGCTATTTGCTTTGCAAAATTATTCTGTATATAAACACACGCTTACAAGAGTACAGAAACATAGCCAGACAGAGGATTCGATTCGACCCATCATTAAGAATCATAAAGAAGTCTCAGGACCCAACAAACAAAGGCTTTGGCGAACTCAAGGAAACTGATCATAATCCATAAGTCTACAATTCTCCTGATGAACACAAAATTCAAATTTGTAAACAGAAGGGTAAAAAAAAGAAAGATGAGAGTACCCACCAAATCACCACCAGCCATAAACCACCTGCGAGTACCTATCCTTAAGCCACCTGAAGCTCTTCCTGAATGAACCTTTGACCTTCCCCTCCACAGAATACATTTTATAGCTGGCAACCCTTTTTTTCCTCTGAAACTCAGGGTCAGCGAAGCTCCAAGACTTGGAAATAGAAGACCCAGAGATGCTTTTCCCTTTCTTCAACTTGAAGCCCTTAGGACCCATTTGTGTTTGTGCGTAAGAAGTGCTGTAGCTCCTGAGGTCATAAGGTTTAGGTGCTGCGTAGTAGCTCTCCATCTGCATCGTTTGCCCGTATCCATAAGGCCTCGATCTGTCGTAGTCCTCCATGGAAATTGGGCAGCAAGTTCAAGGGTTTGTCTCTCTTGAAGCTTTTTTGATCAGAGAGACAATGGGGTCTAAGTCCTACAAAGACCACAAGAGCTCCGATGGGTTGCCTTACTTTTATTTGGAATTTATTTATGTTATCTCATTTTAATTCAGCTATACGAGTAAGGACTGACTTTGGGCGATAATTGATTTATTTCTTGTCTACTTGGCGTGTTTAGTGGGGAATCATACGGTCTGCGCAATTTGGCTAAGAAATTTTCGAGAAATTTGCTTTTGCCCCACACCACAGATTCCCCCAAGATAATTTGTCTGCAAAAAAGTTTGAATATTCGATTAGACTAAAACAAATGCTAGGAAAAAAAAGTCAAATCTTTAACCAATCAAATTTCTGAAATGGAATTTAAAAGTTGACTAAGTCTACGAATTTTAGTTTAAGTCGGTCAATGAGAGGATATATATTGAATTTGAAAGACTTTTTACAGTTCCAGCCAAAAAAAAACAAAAAACAAAAGTAGATGAATTATTTGGCACCTTGCTTTGCTTCTTTCTTTTTTTTGGCATAAATTGGTACATGCTTGTGCTAAATGCGTATTTTATTAGTTATTTTGATATAGGACGCCATAAACTTAAGAATATTTTCTTGGAGTTTTTTTTTTTTAAATTTAAATCATTCGTGTTGCATCTTTTCTAACTTTGCACTGACGGGAATCCTTGCTAGTAACAAATAAAAAAGTTATAACAGGATATGTAGAAAAGCCATATATTTATTGAATGACTTAACTTACATTACACGTTATGAAAGTCTCACTTGTATTGGGTGGTTCAGCCACAAAGAAAAAAAGTACCAAAACGAAAAGAAGAGCTATGAAGTAATTAACCAATTACTACCAACTTATTATTTAATTATGCCACATTAGCATTTCTCGTGCAGCTCATCAAATTCAATTTGTCATTGATGCATGTAGTCTTATTTCGAGATCCAAGTATTGAACGAGGGGGTGACGTGTAACAAGCACAGGATCACATTTTCCAAACTACTCAAAAATTTTGTAACTTGCTATGAATAGTACCTCTAACTAGCCCGGTAAGGTAAGGAAAAAAAAAAGATTAATTAATACCCAAAATTTAAAAATACATATATAAATATAAATATAAATTCAGCCCCGTAGACAAGATTGGAACGAAAACGAGTCATCAGTTCAACGCGGTGACTAATGACAACGAAACCATGTCCAGTATATTTTTCCACCATTTTCAACCCACATAGCCACCTTCACAGTTCACACACATTAAAACTAAAAGGAAAAAAAGACTTTAGATCCAATACGACAACATTCTGCAATCATTCTTCAGACACTAGAGATACAAGCAGACTCGGAGCAAAACTTGCAACGACAATTTCTACTAGACCCAAAATTAGAAAGAAATAAACGCTATTTCAAATGCACAAGACCCTGATCCCCCTCAAGCTCTATTCAGAATAGAAAGGGGCCCTGGACCATAAAACATAATATATCAAAGAAGATCAGCAACATTGGCTGGCAGCTCTTCAATCACCACATTATAAAACTTTTGGATATCGAACAGCATCCTATCGTCATCCCTGGTCACAAAATTTATAGCAACACCCTTCCTCCCAAACCGACCACTACGACCAATTCGATGCAGATAGTTCTCTGGCTGGGTTGGCAGATCATAATTAATCACGAGTGAGACCTGCTGGACATCAATACCTCGGGCCAACAGATCCGTGGTGATTAAAACACGCGAAGATCCAGAACGGAATTCCCTCATGATGATATCCCTTGTGTTTTGGTCCATATCTCCATGTGTAGCTGAAACCGTGTGATCACGACCCCGCATTTTGTCTGTCAGCCAATCTACCTTCCGTCTCGTGTTCACAAAGATCACACTCTGGGTAATTGCCAATGTCTCGTAAAGATCACAAAGTGTCTCCAGTTTCCATTCCTCCTTCTCAACATTGACATGAAATTGCTTGATCCCTTCCAAAGTAAGCTCATCGCGTTTCACTAAGATCCTCACAGGTTTATTCATGAACTTCCTTGTGATCTCCAGTGCTTCAGGCGGCATTGTGGCAGAGAAAACCCCAACCTGAATTTTTGGAGGCAGCAGCTGAAAAATATCATAGATCTGAAAGGGAGAAGAATAGAAAGGAACACATACATCAGATGGATAACATATGGAACCAAAAGGCAGATCAATTTCAAATTATACAATATAAAACTACAGTATTTTAGATGCATCCTAGTCCTACCATGAAGTTAAAGAATAAAATTAAAGAAAGAAAGCTGAAAGCAGGCACAGGAAAAACGAGAGGACCTGATCCTTGAAACCCCGAGAAAGCATCTCGTCTGCCTCATCCAACACAAACATTCGAATGTAATCAGGGCGAAGGGATTGTCTCCGCAGCATGTCAAACACACGACCAGGGGTTCCAACAACAACTTGAACCCCACTTGAGAGGATACGTTGATCTTCTCGAACACTGGTGCCACCCACACAAGCATGAACCTTGACACCAAGATAGTCTCCTAGTGCCCGCATGACCTTCTCAATTTGTTGTGCAAGCTCACGAGTGGGAGCTAGAACCAGTGCCTGGCATTCAACTAAGCTGTAATCAAGCTGCTGCAAAATTCCAGAACAAAAAGTAGCAGTTTTTCCAGTTCCAGATTGTGCTTGCTGAATTACATCGAGTCCCTTGCAGAAAGGAACAATCCCTCTTTGCTGAATTGCAGAGGGCTTCTCGAAACCTTTTAGGAAGTTACACAACATCATTGTCCCATTTTATCAGGCATCAGTGAAAACAAAGATAGAAATAACAATTATTTAAGATGCTCAGAGGCATATAATTTTGCTGGAAATTAATGTCAGACTGAATGCATATAAAAATGATCGAAACCAAATTTGTCAAAAAGGATTTATAACTTTCGATAACCAATTCTGTATAGTGGCACGCTCACCAGAAATATAGTACGTTGCATTCAAGCATTAATAGACATACAACATACCATATGCATAAATGCCCCTCAGAAGATTCTCTTGCAATCCCATAGCATCAAAGCTTTCATGAACTTCGTCATAAGAAGTAAAGAACTCTTGCCCCTCAACTCCAAGTCTGCAGGCATAATCACATCAAACCAGGAATAAGCATACAACTATATGCAGCACATTCACAGGTAGGCATTATGTACAACAACAATAAGATGGCACCCCTTACATGGAGGAACTAAAATCATATCTCAATGCTAGTGCGTCTCTCTCAAGTATCCAGCAAGAATCAGAGGAAAACTTACAATTCGTTCATCTTAGCATCATATTGACGGGCATCATATTGTGATCCTTCGGGTGCCAAGCTAGCCATCACTGCAAACTATAACAAAAATGTAAATATATTAATATATCAATTCATTTAACTGCCTAAAGACCATACTTGAGATACTAATGTTATAACATATTAAATTTGAAAGCTTCACACAGTTTACACAGTTTGATTATCACTGTGAATCTAATTAAGGATTCTGAAGCTTGCATGCATCGAATGGTATATCCTGTATGGATGCCAAAGAAAAAAGTTTTAGTAGAAGAGAGGTCAATACATCAAAGGCCAACTATCTAAATTACAACATGTATCACTTATTCTATTTCAAAGTTGAGAAGAATGCATCAGTAGGATTTAAATGTCTAATTGTCCAATGATGCCACAAGGCCCAAAACAACTCGTCATATTTACAAAACCATTAATCATAGAAGCGAAGGTTATACTGAGTAGTTAACCAACCTATGCAATAGCAATAATCAGATTGAAAAAGAAGACCGTCAGCAGATAAACCAAATAACCCATTATCACAAATGAATGAAAAATACAAGGGAAAACATTACTGCACGTTCAAGAAAACACCATCACGCAATTATTGCCAAAACAGAAAAATATCGTAAGTGATGAAACACACATTTGTTACCCAAGTTACAACAAAAGACATCACAAATATCAAATATCTTCAGGATAACAACTCCACTATTCAAGCATTTAAAGACATATAGAATATAGCTAACTGCTCCAATCCGCCTATCTGCCAACTATAAAGAAAAACTATAATACGATACGGACTACAAAAATATAACAAGAGAAATACTGAGGTAGAGAACTCAAGAGAAAGTTTAGGTCGAAAAAAGGAAAATCCTTAAGTCTTTCGCATTTCCTTGATGCTTGTAATGGCAGTAGACTAGCTTAGACGCGCTAGGCTAGACCAAACTCGAACAACCCAAATAGCTTTATTGGCTTCACTTTCACTTCTCCCAGTAGTTCGAGATTTTATACAAGTTCTTAAAATAAAATGTAAGATTTTTCGTGCAGAGCTCAAGACAAGACAACTGCCATAATATTTAAAAAGAAACAAAAAAGCGAACTACGTAACAAAGAGACTGCAATCTAGACCAGAAATTACAAATTAAGGAAATCTAAAGACAAAATCCAGAGAAAATCATAAATTTAAAAAATTAAATACTCCCATCAATGAGATGCTATTTTTGGACTGGAAGATGGAGAGAGAAAAAATAAGATAGCAGAAAGTTCAAAGTTCAAACCTTTAACAGAAAAGTAGAATCAGGAAGAAGTCAAAAGAGAGCGTTTGTGAGTGGCTTCTGGGGTTAGGTTTCCCAGACTCCTCGGATCTCCGATGGCTTGTGTTGGGGGAGTTGAGGCAAAAGGCGACGTAGCAGAGAGAGGTGCCGGTGAGGGCAAACTAGTAAAGAGTTGGACTGGCCAATTGTCGGGGGATTTTGAAGCCTTTAGTTTTAGATTATCGGTTTTACCCCTGATGTTTCGTTGTGTTATTGCAGCTGAGTGGACACGGTACGACGTCGTGTTGCGCAGAAAACTGTCTCCTCGGAAATCTGTCTGGTCTGTTTTCACTTTTTCACAGTTGGACGCGACTCGTTCGAGTTTTTGTCTCAGAAACCCAACTACGAAGGAAGCTGACTGCGACTCCGTGGATCCCTTCCTAAGATATAGAGTAATTATTATTTTAAAATTTTTTAATGTTCTAAAAATTATCTTATTTTTACAATAATCCTGTTAACCCACTTTTTTTACTAACTTAATCAACGTTAGATTTAGCAACAACAACAAAAAATTGTTACTTTACTCATTTGAACAGAAATTTTTTAATTTTAGATAAAATATAACTTATCAATTTATGTCATATAAACTGTTAAAGATTAGTTGTGTAAACTTTTGATTAGATTATATAATTAAATTTGTTAATAATATTATTGTGAAGATGTTATTAAAATAACGATTCCTCCTAAAATATAGTGGAAACTTTTTTCCTTTCCACACAATTGAATAATAATAACTTTAATGTAAATTGGTCACTTTAGAATAATTATAAAATATAATATGATCGGTAGATTCATATTCTTCGTGATTAAATGTGAGAAATTTTCTATTCCCAAAATTTTGTACGCTATTCACCAGTCAACTTTAATTATCACGTTTTAGCCAAATAAAAAAATAAATAAAAATTAATCATCATGTAAACAATGAAACTTGCCAATGAGCTAATTAATATTCTCACGAAGTTACCCCAACTCACCCTCCCCACTTAATAGCTATGAGTATTGAGCCTAGGGTATGCCGGGGAATTTAGTTTCCAAAGACACTCCTCTGTTAAAAAGCAAATAGATTATGTCTCCCATAATGCACGATGTCCCTGCGTACCACCTTCCTTTGAATGTGGAAGAGTCCCACTTTACTTGATTTCCTCAATTGGCCTCGGTGTCGAAAGGGATCATGGTAGGACAGTTAATTAGACGGGTCAATGGATCATTATTTTATGGGATTGCAGTTTCCGGTGGGAGTAGCTTTTGAGGGAGGGAGGGGTTGTATTTATGCTATATATATGAATTTTGTGAATATGGCACTAGAGTGGTAATTTCGCCAGCCACCATTCATGAATATTGTTTTCTTCTATGATACGAAGTTGTGTGTCAGTCGCTAGCCATTGCGTCGTGATCCTAGATTCAAAACATCATTCCTTGTGTTTCTATGTACATGTACATGTACGTGTTAATGAGGATTAAAAAGTGAGAAATTTTTTATTATAAATAATTAAATTTATACTATTTTATTTATACACTCAATTACAATTTATTTTTTAATTTTAAAATTATTACAATGTCTTCATCAATTTATATATCTTATCCATCGTTAAATATAATGTTTCACAATTTAGGCCACCCAAAAATATCAAAAAGCCCTCCCCTTACCCGATTTATTGTTTAAGAATATGGGTTTTCTTTGTTAAAAACATGGATAAATGCATCTTATTGGTTTATACTCTTGATATATGTCAGTTTTGCAGGTGTTCACCCCATTAAGATTATACCTAAAAGTTCGCAACATCTTTAAAATAGTGTAAGAGTAAATGCTGTGAAGAGATCTGTGTCAAAGCGAGACGGAAAAATTCCTGCGCGAGAGTCCAATAGCACTTCAATGCGCCAGTTAAAAGAGCTGGGTGGAATTGGGAGAAGAAGGAGGACGATCGAGGTGGGAGAGGGAAGAAGATGCTGATGTGAGAGGGGAAAAAGGAATTTTGCAAGTCACGCTAATTGGTTTTAGGGGAAATGTTATAATCAGATAGGTGAAAAGTATTGTTGATATTTTTTAGTAGCCTGAATTGTGAGTTATTTAAGGGTTTATTTAGAGGGAGAGAGAGAGTAAATTGTAATGGATAATAATTTTTAGATTATTAAAAAAAATACCATTAAAAGAATAAATAAGCGTCATTTTTTTGTTCATTCTAAGTTGTGCTTTAACTTTAAATGGAAAGCTTTTTTTAAAGGCATCTATGCTGATAAATGTTACATAATTAATTTATTTTATAATTATAATAAATAGGTACATTTAAATCCATCTAGTCTTATGTAAATGCAGTTATATTTTAATCATGGAAAAAAAATAATACACTTAGAGTATGTTTGATAAGTCAAGTAAGTTAATTTATAGTGTATTTGACTAACTTATAAGCTTATTTGACCAAATTAGAGGTGTTTGGTAAATAAGTTTATTTAAATAGCTTATAACTTTTTATCATACGCTACTTCAAGTAGCGTATATCTTTTAGCTGATAATTTTTATAATTTTATTCTTTTTTATCTTTATTATTTTATTTAAATTTCAATACTATCCTACTCACAAGATGATATTGTTTTTACTATATTCAAACAATATCCAAATTATATACCCTATGATGAACTTCCATATATTATTGATAGTGACATAAAAAATAAAAATTTAGAGACATCTAATAAGATAAAAAAGATTTGCAACAATATTACTAATTTATTGTGAGACACTATATGATATGTTTATTTCGTATTTTTTGAAATTACATAATGAAGTGTAATTATTAACAAAAAATAATAAATTTTATATAAGTATATCATTTTATGTTATTTTATATTTATCAGCTAATTCAATTGATATTTTACCAAATACTTGTAATTCAATAAATTAGTTTAACAGCTTTCAGCTAAAAATTAATTTTTCAGCTTTCAGCTAACTTTTAAATTTTCAGCTAACTTATCAGCTATTTTTGCCAAACATAGCCTTAGAGTATGTTTGGCAAGTCAAATAAGTTAACTTATAGCGTATTTGACTAACTTATAAGTTTGTTTAACCAAATTAGAGGTGTTTGGTAAAAAAACTTATTTGAGTAACTTATAACTTTTTATCATACGCTATTTCAAGTAACGTATAGCTTTTAACTGATAGTTTTTATAATTTTATTCCTTTTTTATCCTTATTATTTTATTTAAATTCCAATACTATCATACTCACAAGATGACACTATTTTTACTATGTTTAAACAATATCTAAATTATATACCTTAGATGAACTTCCATATATTATTGATAGTGACACAAAAAATAAAAATTTAAAGATATTTATTAAGATAAAAGAGATTTACAACAATATTACTAATTTATTGTGGTACGCTATATGATATGTTTATTTTGTATTTTTTGAGATTACATAATGAAGTGTAATTACTAATAAAAAAATAATAAATTTTATATAAGTATATACTTTTATGTCATTTTATATTTATCAGTTAATTCAATTGATATTTTACCAAACATTTGTAATTCAATAAATTAGTTTAACAGTTTTTAATTAAAAATTAGTTTTTCAACTTTCAGCTAACTTATCAGCTATTTTTGCCAAATATAGTCTTAACATAATCATGTCGTATCATTTAAATTTTCTATAATTTTAATTATCATGTTTTTTTTTTGTCAATATCGAATTCATGTATTTTTATTTTTATTTTTTAAAATAGATACATGAATTTGAGTGGCTTGAACGATGGAGCATATCATTTGCCGGTTCGTTGGGTCGATCCATTTTGTTAGGTAGTTGATTTTAATGGGCTAGTTATAGATTGTTGGGTGGTAGATATTGATGGGCTAGCAGCTAGCCCATCTTCTTGCCGCTTGCTTAAATGTAAGCCTCCAGCTTTAATGTCCAAAAAAAAAAAAGCTTTACTGCCCAGGCCAACCAACGAGGAAGGGTTGGTCCAAAAAAACAAAGTAAGAGGAGGTTAACTCGCTCTTTTGTCTATCTTGTTTGATATATGCTCACTCGTACGCAGGCTTACCGTGATCTCATTGGAAGAGGATGTTAACTTTGCTCTCTTTTGTCAACTCGATTTCCTTTGACATTTTACTTCCTCTTATGAATTAAGCCCTCTATTATTCTTAGGTTAACAAATTAATTAATAAAGAAAGGAATAAATATATAGGAAAGAGAGAAGAAATGTGGAGGGTTCCAAAGCACTGTGGTAGTGCCGACTGGGACACCGCTCGAGTAGGCCAATGTTGGGGTGCACACTGCACATCGGCGGCACAAGATCTGATATGTGATTTAAGCACATGCCCCCAAATTCGGAGCACATGCATGCTCGCACCTGAGTTGGCAACTCCGCCACTTTAAAATTCCAAAGTGACCCATATGGACCCCCCCTCCCTTCTTCTCTCTGATCAAAACAACAATAAATAAAAGAATTGACCCCCCCATGCCCATTTATGATAACATTAAGGCCTGTCTTTGACTGATTTTGTTGGCCACTTCCCAACACACTGGACTCCCTATCGCAGTCCAAAGGATGTTTCCAATGGGGTTTATCCTTCCGCGATATGCCACTTGATGAAGATCGATTTGTGTCTCTTTCTCATATGAATTTGATTCTTTTCCTCTTCAGATTACAATTTGCTGGCTGGCTAGCTAGCTAATTGGGCCATTGTTGGGAGTCCTGGGACAAATCTATAGAATGCCACGTGGATTGGACTTACCATCGTTTGTCAATTGCTATTTGAGTTTGATACGATCAATCCCTATTTTTACTTGCCGAATGTAGTAGCCGGGACAAAGGATCTATACAGAACGTGATGGTTACCCAAAAAGTAAAAGAAAGAGAGAAGAGTTGCCCATGTTAGAATATATAAGATGCTTATCATCATAATTTTTGTGTTGATGATGATGCAGGTGGGTTGTTTAATTTTATCAACAAATATTTGTTTTCTGTTCAAACACTTGAATCAACTTGCATGTACATCGTCTCCCCCGAATAGGGTAAGCCCTAAAAAACCTTATGCCCCCTTCCCTGTTGGGAAAGCTTTTTCTTGCCCTTTTGTGGTGCCCCTACCTCGTATCATCATTGGATGTACCTTAGAGTCACTGATAGATGGGATAGTGATTAGGCCCTTCAATATAACAATGGTCAGAAAATTAGTATTTTTTTCTCAGGCGTGAACAGAGCTTATGGTCGCGTGCTTCGTATATATACACTATAATATGATCATGATCTCAGAACCAAACACCAAGTAAGAGCTTCAGTATTTGGCCAAAATGGTTGGCTTTAACATGCTCGTCATGAGAGTATGTGGAAATGACCATCAAAGTGGTATATATTTAACTAAATCACGCCAAGCATCAAATCTGGTATAAAGATTTTCTTACCATTCAATTAGGGAATGTGTCAAAGGTATGACGTCCCGCAAACCTCGCACTTGTAGCGATTGTTTCGAACATTAATGTCAATGATTTACTTTGCATCAATAATGTACGTTTAAACTAATCTAAAGCATAAAGCATATATACTTTAAACTGCTTTAACGCCGCCTTAGATATCTTCAAGTGGCCTTCGGCTGTGTTGAGCACTAATTGGCTAATTAATTAGCTTGTGGAAACAATTCCTCTCCTTTTTCTTTCTCTTTTATTAAAGGAAGGGGACCTGCCATTATAGTTCCATGTGTTTGGCTGCCGTTCCATCCGCAGCATATTATGTGTAAAAACAAGAGCACCTTGGATATTCCCCGTCAAGATGAACGACAATAATAATACCCTATTTAATTTGTTTTTGCCGTCTGATAAATTCATTGTGTCATTGACTTTCACCTCATCACTTTTCAAAAGCTGGAGGTGCGTATTTTAATTCATTCCATTGAAATCACAGTTATTTGGTTAACATACCTTATCAACGGGGATGCTTCCTCTACAACTAGTTAACGAAAACGCCTTCTAAATTAAGTAATATAATCTTTGAAGAAGAGACTCCGAGATTTCTATACAATATATATATATATATATACACACACACACACACTAATCAGTTGGAGGGGTTATTTTGCACGGAAAAAATCATCAGATTTCAGAGCCTAAGTAATTAAAGATAGGGTTTTGACGACGACCATGGATAGCAAGGATTGGACAATTAATTAAGAGATTTAGAATCACAAGATGCGTTGGTAACAAAAATGAATAAATGAGCGTGTGGTTGGGAATGTGTTGCATATGGGTAGAGATAATAAAGTTTCCACACTTGTTTTTTTTTTCAATTTCAGCTTTCTCTTTTTCCCTTCTGTAAAAATGTTTATAACTTAAATTATTAGAGAATGATCAATGGAAGATAAACTGACATTTATTCCTTCTATACGTGATGCAAACATTCTCTCTATCCGGCTCTATATAAACCCCTTATCCCCTTCACCTCTTCACACAACAATTCCAAGTCCGTTCCACAGAGAACTGGAACAATTTATTTGGGTTAATTAAAGAGGGCTTGACTCTCTTCTTAATCCCAACCCAATTTCCAGAAACGTGGGTTAGCTTAGTCTGATCTAATTTCTATGGGTAAGGGAGGTGACAGAAGAGAGTGGGCACACATGGTACTTTCTTGCATGCTGAAGTTTCATGCTTGAAGCTATGCGTGCTCACCCTCTATCTGTCACCCCACTCTCTATCCCTTTCAATTCTGCTACTTCCTGTTGTCGTTTTTCTATACTCACTTTTCCTTAATTTTTAATTCTAAACCCCCCTACCCCCTAACCCTTACTACTTGGGCTTGCTAATTAACTTGATATACTCCATCTGTTGCGTCTTATATTATAAATTTGGCAGTCTTTTTTCTTTTTTTGGGTTTGGAGTTAGAAAGTACATAACTCAGGACTGTTTACACCATATACGGTAGGTATGTTCTTAGCACGCTGATCTGCAACAACTTCCTTAAACGTGAATATATATATAATTAATCTTTATCGGTCACTGAGGCAATTGTATGTGCGTGGTGAGAGCCTATTTCTCAATTAACTGTGTTGTTTCAAGGAGTTCTGTAACTCTAATTCATGAATTTTGATCTTATACTAGCAAACAACTAACAGTGAAGTAAAGAGAGCAGATTTGTTCACACCGATAAAGCGTCTTAGTCCTTACCATATTAAGAAACACTAGTTTTTCTTTTTCTTTTGGCTATGCAGTGTCAGTTACTGAGTCAGATTCAGAAAATATAATATCCTTAGGGTTTGAAGAAAATATTAATCAGTAAAGCGGTTACCTTTGCTTCTCCCTCAGAAATTCAATGCATTCTGATCCTGACCTCTACTTAAGTAGTTAATTTCCTTAAGGTTGGATTAGTTTATAAACAGTTATAGAGTGGATTTTTTATGTCTTTCATTTTGTTAATTGTCTCCTGCTGCATACTCTAGGGTTCTAAGATACAATATGCTCCATGGTGTAAATTCTTGACCGCCCGCGCTGATATATAATTTGCTGAAAAGAAGCTCTCAGGCATGCGTAATGTGACAAAAGTGAAGGTCTTGCTGACAAGCCCAGTTCCTGCAGCTACACTGAAGGCGCTGGAATGGTGTGGGAAAATTACAAGAATGTAATTTCCATGCATGTGGTTTATGATCTTCATGGGTTTTTAGGACTATATTATCTCCAACAAAGATGAGCTAATTAAATGTACCCATCATTTATAGATTTTTGAAGAAATGAGCGATGACATATGGGTAAGATGTATGTACAATATTTACACATATTGGGTTCGGAATACTGGTTGTGTGTCATCATATTAGAAAGAGTGAAAATTCAAAGAAGAAATGCACAATTTTATCTAGATTTGATGTATTTCTTGATTCATGATACCAATTATATGCCATGTCACTTTGGATTAGTTTAGTATAAGAGAGAAAGTGGCAAGAGAATTGAAGGGGAAGAACCTTGCAACTTATTTAGATTTGATGCATATCTCACTATACACTAATCTTGACAACTTCTCTCCCTTCATTAGTTTCATTTACATTGAATATAAATGTATATTGCAAATTATTGAATTAAACATACAAAAACTCCGCACACGTCTATCTATCATATAATCATAATTCATGTATATACTAATACAACCATTTTCTTTTTTCATCGGTTTTTCTCTCACCTATATTTCTTTTCCTTCAGCCATATTGTGGTTTAGCAAACGAACATCTTATAAAAATGGTGATGATAACTTTCGTTTAATATGGAAAAGATGGACAGAAATTGTTGTAAGAAACAAACCTATATTTTTATTTTCTTCTTTTTCCTTTTTTTCCCTTGGAGCCTCATCTGCTTGCTTTTTTCGCTCTAACCATGTTTTCTAAATTCAAATCAGGCCAACTTCTTTGCAAACAAGATATTTTACGGTTATATTGGAGAGATAAAGATAATAAAGAGAAAAAAAGAAGGCAAAGATTTCTCCTGGATTTCAAAATTGGAGCCCTAGCTAGAATATTGCAGAAGGACGGCATAAGCAAATGCCTACCACCAAAATTTCTCAGATGCAATTTGCAGATAAGATCCTACAAGGAGTTACATAGTCCAAAGTTGATAATTAATTTTTTCTAAAAAAACAAATGAATGCAATGGTGTAATTGGATAAAAAGTGATTCAATACTCACATAAAACTAGGTGAGGTGTTTTTTTCTCTCATGTTCATGTACCGGAACATCAAGAAGTAGTTAGCATGAAGCTCAAAGAAGACCTACAGCACTATGAACTTTGGGCATTAGTCTTAACCTGTTGATGATTGAACATAATACCTTGGTTCATGTCGCGCGAAGATATTTGTGACAAAGTAGTTGTAAAGAAAGGAGCAACAGGAGTTTAAGATATTAGAAGAGGGCATGCATCCCTTGTCAGTGAAAGATTACTTTTCACATTATTGAAATGTTAAAGTAAATACAGCGAGCTATGCCCCAAGCAAATGCTCAAAGATTATGCGCATCGGAATCTGACAAGAGAACTGCTTTATGGAAAATGAAATATACATTCGCAAGGGCTTTGTTTTTTTGTTAGTAGAGAGATACTGAAAGTGTAGGGCAGGAGTGAGTGGCGTGCTTCTAGGGCTGTCCTTGTTTCATTTTTTTATTTAAGAGAGGGGGCAAGCATGCTTTCAGATGAGTCAGAGGGAGGTCTTCGATTCGATTTCCTGTATCCCCATGTACCATTTTCATGCGATTATCTTCGGATTTTTATCCTTTCGTTAAGGTGGCAGAATAACAAAGTATGATCAAGAAATCCAGCTGACAAAGGAAGAAATGAAACAAATTAAGGTTGAATGAAGCGGTCAAACTCTGCCAAAACTTTCAGCTGAAATATTACTATTAGAGGCGTTGCACCAGCATTTAGGAGCAATTAGACATGTCGTGTACTACGGCTTTTATGATAATGTAATTAGCTAATGAGCCAGAACAAAATTATTGGCTTTAATTTTCAAAGCAGTAATCTACCGTCATAATCTCCATTCTCCAAATAAAAAGCAGGCCTCTCAATTCCATACGAATGGCGCAGTTATATGTATGTCCACCCAATTGGAGGGGAAAAACAATGAAATGAAACTAATAAAAATAACAATAATCAAAGTACACTGTCAAATTTAATTTCCCTCCTTGTGGAAGAGCAAGATACTTAATGCCGTGCTAGGAAGATCCTCCTTTAAATCATTGTCTAAGAACCAATTGCTGATAATGCTCTGAGAAATTTGTTGAAACTACACTAGGCCAGCTGTCCACTAATCTAAAACCAAATTGCACTGTTCCTCTACTCGGCGTAAGATATGACAAAGAATTAGTGCAGGTTTTACATCATCTTTACTGCTTCCACTGGTAGCAATCAACTCTTTTGCAGTTGCAAACAAAGGTAATATAGCTTCAGGAGTGTATGTCACATCAGTGCCCATGATGACATCGAATCCTCTATTACTCAATTCCTTTATTTTTGCAATGTGATCCCTGTTTCCCCACTCGAGTCTCTATTACTCAATTCCTCATTCTCAATGGAAGGTGAGGTTCCAAACATATCAACTGGCACACCCTCAGACAAGTCAATTGAGTCATTTGCCACACCCTTCAAATTATTGTCCTTGACTTCCTGGTCAACATTCTCACTGCAAAGATACTTGGACTTTGGTGCAGCTTCTTTACTGCAAGAAGAGTTGGAAGCATCTGAAATGCGAAATACAGCTTGGACCCAACGCCTGAAACCATGAAACAAAGTTAAGGGAGTAGAAAAAAAGAGTAA
The DNA here is from genome assembly GCA_037074535.1 of Gleditsia sinensis. Taxonomy (NCBI): domain Eukaryota; kingdom Viridiplantae; phylum Streptophyta; class Magnoliopsida; order Fabales; family Fabaceae; genus Gleditsia; species Gleditsia sinensis. The sequence goes on from CM073472.1 coordinate 3,338,089, forward strand.
CTGCAGTCAAAATAGAACTTCAAGAAAGCACCTTATATGCAACAAGATACTGAAGCAAAAATACACCGCTCCTCTGAAATGACTAAGATACCATATAAGAACGAGAAATTGGAACAAAAGCAACTTGTGATATGATATGTTACCGGCTCATTACCAACTCTCTCGAGCGGTTCTCAACTTGTTTGCAGCGTACACCAAGTTCTTCAACATCAAAACCATTTTCTTTGAATAAATTGGTCAAGAACTCGTTTGAAAAATAGTAAGCACGCTGGATAGGATGCAAAAGAAACATTACATTTAAAAAGAAGAGGCCCATATCTGTGCTAAATTACAAGATAACAAGGCAATAACTTAAGGCTTACTGTTCCATCACCTCTGACATAAAAGTTGTCACTTATCTTTTGATCCTTGCCAGAAAATCTTTCCTATATAACAGAACAAATAGAATGAAATTACCTAAATCATAAAAAACCAACCTAGTTCATCTCCAGTGCAAATTGAAGAGAAAAAGATATCGTCTGGGATTTCCCCAACTTGTTATAACATAGCCAATACTGAGTGGCATGAATTTTCAGTTATCACAGAAATATTAATTAGAAGAGAAGTATCTGGACAAAATTGTATAACTATCTTTCTACCAGAAGACTTAAAAAATGAAAGCAGTACAACAAAAGAAAACCTGAGCAAGGTCGCCAGTAGCATAGTCTCGAAACAGCACATAACCATTTGGCTGGGAAGGTAAAAAAGGGCATGAATTTCATCACTTACAGACAATTTATTGAGCAATGTTTATGGAAATGCAACATATTGACAATAAAGATAGAAATTCTTACCTTAATAACTTTTCTAACATTCTGCAATACTAGAGGCATCTTCTCTGGGGATACTGCAGATAGCATAAATATCTGCTTAACATGTCAGCTACTTAAACGACAAAGCCATAATTACTTCTGAGCAATAAGAGCTATTAGCAAGAAATAAGTCAAGAAAATGCCAGCTGCTAACTAACAAAAGTAAACGCAGTCCCATAATCATTCTACATTAATTAAAAAAATTATAACTGCCATTTAGATACCATGGTAACTATATCAACTGAAGATGGAGAAATCTCCTGGCAAAGGTTGTCAGCTGTCAAATCAGAGACGAAAGCACTGACACAGGATTCCTTGAAGTCTTTATGTGTCTGGAATAAGCAAGACAGGCTCATTCTTCTTAGAACTATATAAACAATGAGCAATACAAATTCATTCCTGTTGAATATACAAGCGAAACATTTACTCCTAAAGTTAGTTGTAACTACACACACTACCAAAATACATTTCCACTCAAAATTTGCCACATAGTTACATCAGATCCTATTAACCACTAAATTTGTGGTGAAATACCACCAGGTGGTACATTCCAATAGGGGCTTTACTTGCACAACTCTACCTAGTACCTACATCCTAAAGAATAAACTGTGTACAAGAGGAAATTTCCACAATTTACACTAAGTATGTGAATTGGTCTTGAGAGGTCACTGCATAAAATCCACTTAACGGACAAGGCTTCCCCCAGTTCTGTATTTTTAACATGACATGATTTGGATTTTAGACTAATATTATAGAGACTCGCATGGATTCATGTCCCATCTATGTGAGATGAATGTTGCCAGACAAGGTTGAACCAATAGATCAGGATTGAATCAAGAAGTATACAATTTACTGGCCAATGGTCATTCATTCATATATATAAACAGATGATGATTGGGAACAGAATTTACAGAAAAAAATAAATAAAGAAATTCCCAACCTTAACCAACTCAACAGCTCGTGGTGAGAAATCACATGCATAAACAAAAGCATCTGGGTATGACGCAATCACAGGAAAAATAGTATTTCCAGCTCCACAGCCAACCTGTTTAGCAAACAGCAGTACTCATAGATCATTAGATCTCATACAGCAATTAATTGTTTTTTTCATCTTAATTCGATTGCAATGTTGCGTGGCATGCAAATTTGCTAAAATTTACTTTTAGTCATAAGATAATTTATTAACTACATAAGTGCCACTTGCACAAGAAGAGGTGAGCTATCCTCCCATGCAAGCTGAATAGGGTAGAAGACAGAGCAAAGCATGGATGGGAACATTCGTACCTCCAAAATCACTTTTCTTCCTGCTCCCTGGAGATTGAAAATTATTTAGACTATTGGGATATTGGGAAAAGCGAAAAAAGGAAAAAAAAAAAAAACTAAAATGAATTTACAAATTAAGACATTCTTTGCTTTCACTCACAGAAAAATAGTTGCCCCACTCCTTATCCAAGTAATGCCGATCTTTGAAAAACTGAAGAAAAAAAAAATACCAGGGAAAAAAAGGGTATATTACTAATAGTCGGATTATTAATAGCAAATGCGTCGAATATGAAGCGGAGAGAGTTAAAAAAAAAATTTAGGAAGGGAAGCATTAGACTACTCTGGTTTCTAGGGATTATTGATAGTCTGACTGGTTAAGCTTAATGAAAGAATCCTCAGAGAGTCTCACATGCATAAGTTATAAACACAATGAATTTGGAAAACTAACTTTATCTTTGTGCCGGTTGTAGAATACATCCCAATATCTCTTGGCTTGTCTTTCATATTTTTCTGCCAACCAAAATTACCAATGTTAGAGGTTCGAAAGTTGCAAGAAGGTGAGTGAGAGCGAGAAAGAGAGAGAGACCTCTCCAGTAGGGGGACACTCCAGTATTTGTGGTAGAGTAAATTTGTAACCTTTGAGATGGTATTTGTTGCCCATAGTCTTGTTTACCTGACGCCATTGCCCACCCTCTTTCGGGGGTTATACAGAGGGGAGTCTTACAAGTGAGATTAAGCATGTACAAAGAAATATGCAAATTTGCAAAAAGAAGTCACTCTGCAATTGCACTTCAACCCAAAAATTGTCAATTCAATTCAATAAAAGTTATTTGTTCGTTTCGCAGAAATCCGTGTAAGACTCTTCGGGGCATCTACTTTTCTTATCTTCCAAAGCTGAAGCTTGTCAACCAGCTATTGAAAATTAGGAAGCGTTAGGCTTCGAACCTTTTTTTAAAAAAAAAAAATTTTTATTTTGACATGTACAACAAAATTAATTTCTTTTTGGTTGTGACTTAATATTTATTTTAAAAATTAAATTTGTATTTTTTATGTCCAACTTATATTAATAAAAATAGAGTAAAAAATAAAAATACTATTCCAAACAAGAAAACCCTCTGTTGTTTTGTTTGAGAATAGATGCACTTGCAGTTGGAGGGTTTATACTATGCCTAAGACGCTCCCTTTATTGACCTATATTTCTCTTTCTTTCGTTCCTCTTTTTTTTTTTTTTCATCTCATGGCGCTTATAACCAAAAAAAACTAGGTCATGGTTGTCCTTTTCTTTTTTTGGTCAGAGTGTCGTGGGTCTCGGGCAATTGGCAAATCACCACGATACATTTGTAATTTTGGGTTAGCCTTTTTTTTTTTTTGACAAGTGGCTAGCTTTTTCCAAATGGCCTAACATAACGTTTTGTGATTGATCATGAACCCCATTTAAAAAGTCGCCGATGTTGTAGATTATTTTAGGTTAGCTTTTTCCAAATGGACCAACGTTACGTTTTGTGACTGATTGACCCCCTTTAAAAAGGGACCGAGATTCTCTGCTGTGGGATAAAATACAGTACACCATGCTGTGGGTTAAAATAACGCTATTTGGCATCCATATGATGAGAGAAGGCCAGTTTGACGTCCAGATGGCGAGAGAAGGACACTTCAGCAAGTAGGCAACTGGTACAATCTACCAATCGCCCGTTTACATCTGCCAGTCGACTGGTAAAATTACCAGTCGACTGCCGAGTGGAAACCAAGTCCAACTAAAATTCAGGGGCTACCAGTGGCTAGACCAGTCGACTGGCCCAGCGCCTGGTAGCCCCTGAATTTAGGACCAGTCGACTAGTATAACGGCCAGTCGACTGGAGGGAGGCCCTGGACGTATTCTAGAGGCTAGCAAGGGCAGGGCCAGTCGACTAGTATGCCCCTGCTAGCCTCTAGAAGGGCTTGACAGTCGACTGGTTCCTTACAGAGGCTAGCGTATATTTATGCCTTACCAGTCGACTGATTGTCCCGACAGTCGACTGGTAAGGCTCTTTATACCCAGAATTACCCTCATTTTCACCATTTTTCTCGGCAGCTCTCAATCCTCTCTCTCGAATCCTTGGAACCCAATATCTCTATTTCGAAAATTTTAACCAAAACTTACCGATTAAAACCCTCTAAACACTCTCTAATCTAAAACCCCCACCTACAATCTACCGCAACCAACCTACATTTTCTCCAAATCCCCAAATTTTCCCAAACTGTAGTTAGGGTTCCTTAGTCCTATTCTGCAAATTCAACCTTCATTTCCAAATGCCTCCAAAGACATCTTTCAAGAGACCACGAGTTGGAGCTCCCAGCTCATCTCAACCTCAATCTCGGAAGTCCATACAATCTCAAGCTCCTGTCCCCCTATTGACCTCGGTAGAGCAAGAAAAACGATACCAGAAGCATTTTATGGATAGGACCGTGGTCCAGGGTATGTATCTCAATCTTGATTTTCTTTCTAGAGAAAAATTAGAATTGAATATTCTAGTGAGAACCCAGGAAATGCAGCAGTACCTTGGCTATGGGACACCATACTCACCTAGTGTAATTAGAGCTTTTTTTACAAATCTAGCATATAATGAAGAAGAATTGGAATTTAGTTTAGAAGTTAGAAGAGTAAAAATTTCATTTAATAAAGATTTGTTTGCAAGAGTTATTGGTTTGCCTGTTCCTGATGAAGATGCTTGTAAGTTAGATGAGACTATGTCTAATATTTTTTGGTACAACAGAGAAGCTATTGTCTCCAGAATCTTAGGACAAACACGGGTATCTAGTACTAAGATATATACAAAGGATTTGAGTGTTAATACTAATATAGTTTTCTACATGATTTGTCATATGTTGCTTCCAAAGGCTGGAAATTTTTCTTACATGAGTGATTTGGAGCAAGTATTGGTATATTGCTGGCTACAGGGGAGAGTGATATATTATCCTTATTTTATATTCAAGTTTATAATCACAGCTTACAAGCAGGCTAAGAAGGGTCTTCCATATGCATCAGCTATTACTAGACTCCTCCAACATTTTGGTATTGATACAAAAGATGGTCAAGTCATTGTTCCCAAAGTATTCAATGAAAATAACATGAATAGGATGGGGTTTATAAAAAAAGATAATATATGGATCTGAAAAAGAGAAAATGAAGATGAGCCAGAGCAAAGAGAACCTACTAAGAGTAATGAACCATCAACAGAGCAAGGATCAAGCATTGACATGTTAAAACACATATGTAGTATGCTGGAGACTACAAATTTAAAATTAACCAACATGGATAACACATTGATAAATTTGAGCACCAAAGTGATAGGAATTGAACAAAATATGGCTGACTTTTCTGAGAGATTACGTAGATTTGAACAAGTACAACATGGACAAAAAACAATGGATCAAGAGCCAGAACAAAATCATCAAGAATCACAAGATAGAGACATAGGGCATGAGGAGCCATGTCAAGAAGCTAGGGATGAAGAAGCAAAGGAAGGCCATCCAACTTAGATTTTTTTTATTTTGATTGTTTCAATTCTATGTAATACAAGCTATTTTGTATTGGTCTCTTTTGTACTGAACTAATGTATTACATGTTATGAATATGAAACATGAATATTAAACTTTAAATTGCATTGTATTTTTGCTTGAATTGGTATTTGTCTATTTTGAATTGCATTGGATTATCATTAGTATTGATTGGTTCTGACTTAATTGATATGAGATTGGTTTTGCTTTTTGCTCTGAATTTGTATATAAAGTCTTATGAATGCATTTAGAAGCTTATGAACTTCATAATGACCCTTGTTGGTCTGAACTTCATAAAGTCTTATGAGTGTCTTTATCGAACAACATTTTTTATAAGTTGACCAAGCCTTGGTATGTATGTTGCTCTTTGCTCTTTTCATTAAACTTTTTATTTGGAATGTCATGTCTTCTGACTTCGTTTTTCACAAATAGTTTTTAAAACTCCGTATTCTTTTCCAATTTTATAATGCTGTTAAATTTTGCTCCTTGTTGCATGAGAAACTTTAAGTATTAAATATTTATCCAATGATTTCGTGTATTTGATCTAAACATGTTGGAGCTCCTTGCCGTGTTGGTTTGGTTGCTCCAATTGATGTTGTTGTCCCCCTTGGCAACACGGGGCTTGACCCCTCCCAGACCTCTTTCTTCCAAGTTTGCAATCTTGATCTGGAACAATTAGTTTCTTTGTTGAGTTGAGGATACTGTGTTTATACATTTCAGGTGCTTAATATTCCTACCAAGATTAACAAGGGTACTGTAGAAATTATCACCCCTGTGGAACTCATTAGGAAGGGTGATAAGGTTGGCTCTTCTGAAGCTACTTTGCTTGCAAAACTTGGGATTAGGCCCTTCTCATATGGGCTTGTGGTCCTATCTGTGTATGACAATGGTTCAGTTTTCAGCCCTAAGGTTCTGGATCTCACTCGCCCTGTGGTTGTCATATTTGGAGCTTATGCTTAACCCTTGACTCACTTTTGCTGTTTCTGCATTATGAGATGCATGTTTGGGTTTGAGGAGAGGTGAGGGTTGGGGAAAAATCTTGTTTCATTTATTGTCTGATTTTTTTCTCTCATAACATATTAACATAGGATTGGTTCTCCTTTTGCCTTTCCAATGAATGGCTTTCATCGATTTAAGTTTCTATATTACACATCTATTTTCAGGTTTTGGTTCTCCTTTGTCTTAGGTTAATGGTCTATGGATTGGGATAGAGGAAAAAAGAGGTTTACCAAAACTCAAGTTAAATGTTATTTAGGATCACATGACTTTATGTTGGGATAACATGTGATATGGTATGGATTTTATTTTGGGAGGTTAGAAACAAGCTTGCAAATTGTGAGAGTTGCTTTCTGATAAGTTAGGCTCTCTTTAGGGATGAGCCATTGATGTACTATTGATTTACTACTAATTGTTTTGGGCTTCTCTTTGCTCTCTTTCCCTGTGTGTCTGTGCTTACAACTATGCTCCCAGATTTAAGCTTTTCAGCTCTGACCTTCTGTCATGTTAAGGATTGTTGTCTAATGTTCATATCAATATAATTGTTATCTCATTATGTGTGTCTTATCTCTGCCAAGAATCTGATTTGTGTCTTATCTCATTATGTGTGTCTCCAATCTGGTTTTGATGATGCCATCCATATGAAATGATGTGGTTTTGCAGAAAGCATATAACAATTGAGTCAGAAGATGGAGGAGAAGTTCAAGAAGCAGGCTGCTAGCACTACTTCTAATGACCATGTCATGAAGGTAGCTGGTGAAGCTATGGTTGTAATGACTGATTCAACTGTCACTTCCAGGCCATTGCAGGCTCATGTTGACAACAAAGTGCTAGAAGGAGATTTAGCTGTTTTCACTGAAAAGCATTCAGTTTTATACATTACAGATTGTATAACATAAAAATATTTATTGAATGGACATGTTGTAAATTGATTAAATAATAAAGGGTTATTATGGCATAGACAAAGCCATGTTGAACAAACATTTTACAGATTGTATAACAAAAATATATTTGTTTAAGCTTCATACTTTACAAATTGTTCTTATCTATATTCTTTTCTCTCATACATTTAAAATAATTTTGTTACTCACATACTATGCATTCTTTTTTCTTATTCCCTCAAAAGCTTTTAACATTTCACCACTCACATACAATGCATTTTTACTTGACTATGGATATTTAGTCTCAACCCTTAAATCTGTTAGCATCCAATATATCTCCAGAGAATTTTATGGTGTCCAGCGACTGCATGGGCTGATCAAGTGATGCTTGTGGCTATTAAAAACAATAGTTATGAATAATAAGGTAAAAGAAGAGTCAGATGTAGAATAAATTAATTCATTTCCATTTAGCCATTAAAAATAATTATTCATACCGTCAACATATTTATATAACTGAAATCACACTCAGACTGTGTTCGGATGCATTCAACTGGTGTTTTGGATGTAGAAGAAGATATTTCTGTTTGAATCACACCAGGTGTCAAACAGGTCTGCAAAGACAAAGTATGATAAATTATTTATAAAGTAAGAAACACCTAATATAAAGACAATTTCACTTACTTGTGAATTATTTGTTATCTTAACTCTTCTTTTTTGGTGGGATTGAACCTCAACCCAACTCTTCAACCCTTTCTTACTCTTTATTCCAGTTTTCTTTTTCAATCCCCTCGCTTGCACAACATATTCATTATCTGGTTCTATGCTTACACCAGGGCTATAGTTTGGACTCTTTTGCCGTATATGAAGTTGCGTGACTTGGTTGATCAATTCATCTACAGCCTTGTTTACCATAAGATATGCTTCTGGGCAGTCACAAACCTCTGTTGCTAATCTTATCAGCCTTGGACACAGTTGTTTGAACCGTTGTTTACTTCCGAACCTAGAATTTTGTTCTATTTCATTCCCTCTCGTATCATAAAAAAACCCACTTCGGGCTTCTTTTGTCCACCGCTTCAAAATGTACCGATCAGGAAGTTTTTTAATATCCATCACATCAAGTACCTTTAATGCATGACACACAATATACCTAAAGTTTCAAATTTCATGCAACCACAAGAAACGGTTGTATTGACAGGATAAAAAAAAACTCTATATGATCTCTCTTGATTGACCATGCCAACAACATATTCAAAAATTGTACTTGTTTCATTTTTATATTTTATACATGCAGCCGCATATAAATCAAACTCCTTTTGAAATAAATCAAATACAGTGATAGTATAAACTTCGTCAAGTTGTTGTAGTATAAGTGAATTCTTCATTTTCAATCTAGGTACTTTTTGTCGTGACTCAAATTCATGCTTCAACTCGTTGTACCTCTTCTCTTCTACAACTCTCTCAAAGTGTTTGAAGAATTGAGTAACATCTAAACTCGGATTCATGCAACTCTTAAAGTCTGAATTTAAACTTTCACTTAGTTGGGTACTTTTCATACTAAGAGTGAAAATTTGCTTCATATGGCAAGCAGCCCATTTCTCCTTTATCTTGTGAAGAGAATTGAGCCAAGAATTTTGATGAACACCATATTTTGACAACATGCTACTCCATGCCATTTCAAATTGAGCTTCCTCTTCGTATCCATACATACACTTTTTGAAGTCAGTCAAAAAATGAGAGCCATCTTTTATCAAAATTTTCAAATGTTTAATGCCATTTTTCATCAAGTGCCATGTACATAATCCATGAGAAATTCCTTGAATCACCACATGTAATGCTTTTGCCATTGCTTGGTCTTGATTGGTGAAAATAGTAAGTGGTTTTTTTTGCTTGTGTGCCTCCAAGAAGGTTTCAAATAGCCATTTAAAAGACTCAGAAGTTTCATCGTATAGTAAGACTGTTCCAAAAATCACAACTCCTCTAAAATGGTTCATCCCACAAAATAAAGCAAGTGGCCGGTGTGCATTATTAGTACTGTATGTTGTGTCAAGAGATACTACATCACCGAAATAACTATAATCAATCAACATTCTTGTATCAGCCCAAAACACATTGGTTATTTGTTCTTCCATATCCATTTGATAGGCATGAAAAAATGATGGATTTTCTAACATCTGACGTTGAAAATATTGCAACAGACAACCAACTTCACCATATACCATACTTCTTTGCCTTTTAGTTCGGATATAATTTTTTGCATCTAACTTGATAAAACCAAGATTAGCCCTTCCTCCAACTTCCCTACTCATCAAATCAAAAGCCGATTTTTGTCGGAGTCTAGCGTCTTCAGCCAACTCAATCTTATAAGCTTGAATATCAGATAATTTACGTTGAGATGCTAACATATGAATTGTTTCTTGAAGATGCAAGGGGTGATTATGCTCTTCCACAAAATCATTTATCTTATACTTTCCATTCTTCAAAGTGATCCCCATTTTTACTTTACAATTAGTTCTAGTCTCTAATCGAGGATTTGTAGTATTTATATCTCTTTTATCACTCTTTCTACTTCCTTCTTTGCAACAAACAAATTTATAAGAAGTTATAATTCCATCCTTTGGTCTACGGTTACAATAATGTTTTCTAACACCAAATCCTATATTTCTACCATAAGCCACCCAAAAAGTCCATGCTTCATCTAAACTATCAAACTCCATACCTATCTCAGGCTTTAAAATGGTTTCAGCGGGAGGTATTTCCAGTTGTTGTGATAATGCAACCTCTGGCAACTCCATTTCTCTACCCTCCGCTTCGTTTGGCAACTCCATGACTGCTATTGTGCCTCTACTTTTGCTTTGTTCACCGGCTGTTTTTTTCTCTGCTCTATGACAAGGTTGCTCACCAACTTCATGTTTCCCGCTCTATCGTCTGTTGCTTCATGGTTTTTAAGCAACTTATTAGATAAAATGCTGCGTTTTGTTTTATAAAAATAGCGGGAACTAAAAAAAATTGTGTAGAACATAGAATGTCTTTGTATGAAATTAGGAATTGATTAATAAATATAAAATTACCGGATTTTAGTTCATATGATGATTAGGAGAAATATTTTGGCAGTAACCATGAAGTCATTAAGAATTTTCGTGCCAAATAAGGAAGGGAAAACGTAGAAATGGAGACACCAGTCGACTGGTTTAATAACCAGTCGATTGACACTGCCTTTAAAATATAAAAACTCCTCTATTGGCTAACCAGTCGACTGAAAATGTTTTAACCAAAATCCAGAGGCTAGCAGGGGCATACTAGTCGACTGGTCCTGCCTTTGCTAGCCTCTGAAATACGTCCAGGGGTTTCCTCCAATCGACTGGCCGTTACACCAATCAACTGATCCCAAATCCAGGGGCTACCAGGTACTGGGCCAGTCGACTGATCTAGCCACTGGTAGCCCCTGGATTTTGGTTGGACTTGGTTTCCACTTGACAATCGACTGGTAATTTTATCAGTCGATTGACGGATGTAAACGGGCAACTGGTAGATTGTACCAGTCGCCTGCTTGCTGAAGTGTCCTTCTCTCGCCATTTGGACGCCAAACGGCGTCGTTTCAACCCACAACACGGCATGCTGTGTTTTATCCCACAGCAGAGGATTCCGGTCCTTTAAAAAGAAGCCCGCATAGCATTTTCTTCTTTTACCACTCAAAGAAAAAAATAAAGAAATCTACGCCATTCCCCCTTTCTCTCTTCTTCGTCTAAACTCTACTAAGTTTGGACGACAGCCCTCTCCTCCTCTCCTTGTAATTATTTTCATCTTTTTTTTTCTTTTTATTTAAAAAAGCTTTTTCTTTTAATTTTTTTTGTTATAAAAAAAATATTATAATTTTAAAAAATATATTTTATTTATTTATATTTACAAATTAAATTTAAATCTGAATAAAAAAAAATCAGATTTACAACATTAAATTTATAATTAAATAGAAGATATTTTAAAAAAGTTAAAATGTGTGTTGTTTTTTTTAAGATACATATTTTTATTTTATTTTATTATTATATCAGTTGTATTTTTTATTTTTAAAATATAATATTTAGTAGATTTAAGAGGTATATTACTTTTTTATCTTCTATTCATAATATTAATTTTTTTATTTTATAATTTTAAAAATAATAGAATTTGTCTATTATATCTTTATTTTTTATTTGTTAATTTCAGTGTCTAATATATTCTTTGTATAAATGTGATTTTTTAAACAAATAATAATAATAAATAAATCTACATCAATACTCATCATTGAAACTGAATTCTCATGACTTCACCCCCTACGAAGGGTAAATGTTGGTATAGTATACTTCGTTCAAGTCAGATAATCTATAATTTTTTGCGTTTGAGTTTGAAGGAAAGAATTCAAATAGACTCGCTTAAACTCGTTCAATTATGAATGCAATTCCTAAGCGGTATAATTTGAGTTGAAACTGAGGGACAAAGCACAGAGACATTACCCCATCTAAAACTACAAGGAATACTAATACATGACATGTATTATGTATAACAAAACGATAATTACCTGTTCTTACATACGAGAATCTGTCCCTTAGATTATGTCATATTCTTCAAAATGAATCGATTTTTTGTATAGTTCAAATTAAACCAATGACTAAAAAAAAAAATTCAAAATAAACCATCCTTGATTACCATTGTTGAATCTCTTAATTAAATTCGATTGTTCATATATGGAAATTTGGTACAGTAGAAAATTGAAGTAAAAATTCATAACCACAACGCATGCCCTTTCACATTTGCCAGTCCATTTACTGGTAAAACTAAGGCGGGGCATTATTGAACTGGACACCGCGTATGATTTACTGTATTCGCGCGTATAATGTCTTTTCTATTCCAGAATCCCGAGTAGCCCAACCCCGAATGCAAAGACAAAATTCCTTCGAAAACATGAATTGACTTTGTAGCCAAGAACCGAGCCACTTGAACGTATAATAGTGTCCATTATTATACATCTAAGAGTACCAGAAAACAAAATATTACAGCCTACAACTAAAATTTTCCTCCCCTTTCTTCTACCAAATCGATATCTTCTATGAACTACTCGTATGAGGTAATCTAACAAAATAATTTACTTACAGCTGATGAAAACCAATCTAGAAAATACAGAGAACTGTGAAAACAGAAACAGACAAACAGGGGGCCGGAAAAAAAAAATACTCCCATGAGCTTCACTATAATGTTGCTATTCATGCTGGCTTCTCTAGATTAGTATCTGTCTGAGACGTGAGCCTTTTAATTTCGTACTCAGCATTGATGACTTCAGTTTGTTTGGCATCAGGTGTTTCTCAATTTTCCACCGCAGGCAGGTCACCATTCTCAGCTATACTCTTCATTTCCCCATTATTGACTGGTTTTGGGAGTTCTCTTGCAGAGGAGGCTGCTAATAGGCGGCTGATCCCATCATATAAATTCTTAGCATCCATGATAAGAGTAGCTACACCAGGATAGCAACGACCAAAACATGTTGCACAATGAGGATAAGCAACCTACAAAATGAGAGTTCCAAGGTATTCGAGGTTTAGAGTAATTTATTGACCAACTGCAGATAAACAGGAACAAGAAGTACCTCTATAAATGCCCGACAGAGTGAGAGGAGAAGTCCTGACTCATTCTCTCTGAGCATCCGCGTTGTGTTGGATCACAGCAGAGAATCAGAAACAGCCTGTAATCCCTCAATCAATACTTGGGCAATGACATGGTTCAAACTTATTGGAGCACAGGGACGTAGCTCATTCATTGCTGCTGATAAACCTGCAGCCAACAGAGAGATTTCAATGCAAAAGGATAAAGGAGTTTGAGTAGAGGAAGGATTGACAAAATCCATAAAAATTCAACGGACGAAACTTCCAACCAATCAGTCAGCAACCATGAGCTTCCTTTTTGTACTTGCCTGGTTATTTTCCTACCTGGAATCCAGTTTTTTCTATATTCCTTCAAGGGTTATTTCTAATATTAAGTAGAACAAGCCGGTAATCTTGGTTAGTATGTCCAGCGTGTCTAATAGAATTATGTGGTGCTCCAATTTATTATTTGCAAAGAAAGTAAGAACTTAATCTCCCTAACTAAATAATGAAAACAATGACATCATTATCTTCATTTGATCAGATATTACATAAAACTATCAATTTATAGTTAAAATTTTAAAATAGGTAAACAATAACAGACACCAAATTTCCAAAGGAAATCATAAGAAAAGCAATAATTTAACTGACCATTAACAAAAACAGCAAGAGGTGGATGTTACATCAAATAAGAAGGAGTGGCATCCTCCTGACTTTCTTCCCCAAGAGTATTTGCAGGAAAGCCAACTGCTGGCAGGGGAACCCACCGATGTGAATCCAAGATCAACTAGGAACACCAAGAGCTGATTAATTATTTATCACATGAGATTAGGCTACTTGCTGAGCACTGACCTGTTCATGTACATGATTCAGATTGATGCATAACATCAATTACAGGCAACTACTATGTAAAATAATTTCAAATTATCACATGTTCATTTACCTGAAAATTCTCTACCGCTTTACTCATATTTTTTTCAGAATAAGTTGATAAATGCCCTGTAAGGAAACCAATCTATTTATTAACTGTTAAGAATGCTTTAAAAAAGGATATAACCTTAAAATATCATAAAAAGAAAAATGTTTTACTCTTCAAAAAGTGATGGGAGCAAGCCACGAAAGTCCAGTCCAACCCAACCAAGTCCCATAGCACAGTACTGTTAACAAAGCAATAACAAAATATAACAACATTACTGAAACTTCTTGCAGTATAAACTAAAATATCTATCTATATGCCCATTTTCTACAATACTAAGCAGGACTAGCAAGCAGGCTACTTTTAACTTTGTTTTTCCTTTTATTTGTTTATGTGCCTGCAGGCAGGGGAAAGGAATTGCCAAGAAACTTAAAAGCACCAAATTTTTAACATCTGCCTTTCCAAATAATGAGTCTTAAGTATATAGTATACTAATATAAAGAGACTCCTTCCTCTATTACAATTACTGATCTCGCAAATTGGAACAATGTGATAGAAGAAGCTCACCATGCATTGATCCAAAATATTTGACAGCGATCCAACTTCAGTTATCTTTGGAAGCATAACTTTCAGATTTTGGAGGTTCAAAATAATTTGATGCATTGCCCAACTAAGAAGAAGCCTACCATCATAATTCTCCTCACTTCCTGATGTGTCATAAGCAAATATTGCCCGATATTGGTTGACGACGTCAAAAAGATGCATTCTATGACAGTTAATCACCCCTTTTAAGAACTCATGGATTTGTCTGGTCCAGATCGTCAAGTATACCAGTAAGCCATGCCTCTCGGCATCTCAAAAACTGACAATAAATAACTGTCTAAGTCAAATAGAAGCAAATAAAAAAGGTACCAAGGAGCTACAGCCAATAAAAACTATCAAAGTAAAATACAAGCAACAAAGCTGGAGACAAATTACGCAGAGAGAAAATATAGCAAAATCCCACCTGCAAGCGCATTTCATACTCAGTAAACACTCCAATTTGGCACAAATATCCAATTATGCAGAGGCATTCAGGTAGCGGTGGTAAAAAAAAATTGAATAAGACACTAAATACTTCAAACCATTCCTAGGTTAATCAAACAATTATATTCATATATTCAAAATAATCACTGCAAGAACCTGAATATTTGAGCGAAGTTTCTGAAAAAGTTGATGAAGAAGAGATTGGGTCATCTGCCTAACTCCTGTAGCCAACACTTGAATAACAGGTAACCGTTGCAGGGGGAAGAACAAAGTGTAACAAAAATAAAATTTAAGATGCCTTTTCTCACTTAACAGCAAAAATACATGATAAACTGTGAGAAAACAGCAATTAAACTTTCTTTGTATGAAGGTACAAAAAAAATTAAAAATAAAAGACTAACTTTGGATGCATGGTTGAAAGTTTACAAGAAAAAGCCTACGAATCTAAAGCTTCATCATAATTCCCATTCCTTACACATCTGCAGAAACATAGGAATTTATAAATCTTCTCAAAAATAATTTATGTGTTCAGAACAGGTCATGTGAGAGCATTAATATGTGGCCATTTGACTTTAACAAGTAAACTATAAATTCTTCTCCCCCCCTCCCTCCACCCCCCATAAGTTGAGGAATTTCTAGCAAGTCAACCAAGGTACTGTGATTGGCCAGCATTGTTTGGTTCATCTTCCTCTTATTCAAAATCTGTTCAACGCATTCTGTGAACTCACTGCATCCGGATGTCAGCTTTGGGATCTCATTTATCTGTGGGAAAGGAAATAGATGCCATAACAACTTATGTGAATGACAGCAATATTTTGGTTGTACAAAAGTATCAGGAAGGTACAGACCTTGATATATTCGATCCATTAACATCAATTACATTAAAAGCATACTTTATTAGAGAGAGCTAGACGGACAGATGTACCAATATTGGCCTGTATCTTAATTTAGTGTGTCGTTGCATCTAAATGCACCTTCATGCATGATGCATCTGCATGCCTATGTGCATATGTAGAACCCCAAGTAATTTTAGACAACTTCCTGAATGAAGAGGAGCATCAAAGAGAGAAATAGCAGACAAATTATTTTAGAAGTACTAATTTTACCACCTAATTTCCAACAAATAATGGAAATATGTGAAAAATAATAAATGTAGAGCTCAAGAACTCCTCCAAAAGAATCCTATGCTTACGCTTGCATTATGACACCTAGAACCAATCTATGAAGCACGGACACTTCGTTTGAAGGCGTGTCGATGTGTCAGACACTCTACGGACACCGACACTCCTTGGACACTCTTAGAACATGTATCCGATGCATGTCTCGTGTTTAACTTTTTTAAAAAAATATATATAAAAAAAAAACTCGTGTTGAACACATTTTTAAACATGTCTGACACTTATTTTAGATATTTTAAACACAAATCATCCATCTCTTTTAGATTTTCATTTGAAGTTTGAACACAATACCGACGGCTTGTATCCCGATCATAGCAACATGTCTTCTATTGAAGTTGGATTCCTATCATCTATTGTAACTTGCATCCCAATCATCACATCTCTATTGTTTGTTTTTGTTGACCATTGACAATAATTTTCTCTTATTGAATTTATTTGTATGCATGACCATGTGCATATTCCTTTTCAACAAGTCTTCGAAGTTTTTTTTATGCAAACATATATACCTATTCAAAAGTTTGCTTTTGGGATTTAAACTTTACTATGGAAAAAAAGAAAATCAAATTCTTCTGATTTTTGTGTTGTCTCTTAGTGTCTTACATAAACGCAGTGGCAAAGAACTGAAATAGCTTTTATCTATGGTGGGGGGGGTTAAATTATAATAATGTACATATAATTCTTTTTGGAGTTGCTTTCTTACTTTTGTTTTTTGTTATTATAGTATATGCACATAATTTTTGTATTTTGTTACTTCTTTTTATTGTTGACGTTAGAGTTTTATCAGTTACAAATCTATCTTTATATATTCCAGAATTAGAAAGTTCTTTTCCCAGATAAAAGAAATGAAAAACAATAGCGATGATGAAAAATATATTGAAGAAGAATGAATATTTATTGTATGATAAATTTATGATAATTTTTTTAAAATTTAGTTGTGAAGTGAATTGTAATTATTATTATTTTCTGATTATATATATATATATATATATATATATATATATATATAATTTTTGTTTTTTAATTCACGTTGAACACGTGTTGTGTCCTACATTTTACGTGTCACGTGTCCATGTCGTGTCTCGTATCCGTGCTTCATAGGACCAATTGATGGCATAAGTGTTGGACAAAAACACTAATTTCCTTATAAGACAGATTAGTGAGAATATGAAATAACAGTGGAAACACAGAAATTGATAACGGAGTTCAGTCAATTATATCTATGTTTTCAAATCTACTACAGATCATTTTATTGAAAGGAGAAAAATATGCAAAGTGTTTATAACACTCACAACTCAATGAAACTCAAAAAAATTACAATAATTTTCTCTCACTAAGACTTTTTTCTCAAAACCTCTATTTTCTCTTAAACACTCCACTTCTTGATATATAACTCAACTCTCACAAATGGATGAAGAGAGAAAAAATGGATGATTTGAAATGTTTCACTTGGTACTCTATTTATACTAATTTTACTACACTAAAAATAACCTCCACTAACCAATATTTGACAAAATGCACAGTTGAATAATTTTCTTATTGCACCTAATTTGCGGTGCCTAATCTTGACTTTGTGACTGAAACAATGCCTAACAAGTTCTGACAATCTCCTACTTGAAGACTGATTTTAATATGTTTTCACACATTGATCCATACGGCAGCTCTTTGCAGTTTTGTTATTCTTGCAAGCCAACTAAAGTTGAATACAACTTCAGATTTTCGATAGTCACCGTCTTTGCCAACATATCAACTGGATTCTTGCTTCTTCGCATCTTCTCTAGTATTAACATTTCATCCTCTAACAGAGATCTGATGAAATGATAATGAAATTCAATATATTTAGTTCTGGAATGAAATGTTGAATTTTTTGCCAAGTGTATCGCACTTTGACTATCATTGAGCATAACATTCCTCTTTTGTTTGAATCCCAACTTAGTTAACAAACCTTGAAGTCATATCATCTCTTTACTGATTTCAGTAAGGGTGTACAAAAACGACTCAAACTGATCCGGACCGACCGAACCAAACCAAATCATTCAAAAACTGAAAAAAATCGATTTTAAGTGGTTTAGTTCGACTTTTTTTTAAGAACCGAGCGGTTCAGCTGTTAGTTGTGATGAAATCCCAACCGAACTGAACCAACCCATTTTTAAATATATTAAATTTATTTTTTAAAACTTATTTTTATTATATTTTAATATTTTACAAGCCAAAAAAATAGAAATAGGCCAAAAAAATACGAAATGGATCTAAAAAACCGAAAAATCAAATCAAACTCAACCGCTTTTTATTGGTTCGGTTTTATAGATTTGAACCAAATCGATGAGGTCCATTTTTTGCTGAATTCTTTTAGGTCGGTTAGGTTTGATTGAGCCTTAAAAATCGAACCAAACCGAACCGACCTTTGTACACCCCTAAGTTTCAATCACTGCTACATACTTAGTCTCTATAGTGGATAGAGTGACAATTTTATGTAATTGTGACATCCAACTAACAACTACACTTTTAATAGTGAAAATATAGCTTGTGGTACTTCTTTGGTGATCAACTTTACCATCCAAGTCTGCATCTATGTAGTCTTGTACTTTTAACTCTCCCTTGCCAAAGTACAAACACTTCTTTGTGGTGCCTCGTAGATATCTCAAAATCCACTTTACAGCTTCTAATGAGTTTTTTCTGAATTTGACATAAACTTGCTAACAACTCCCATTCCATGGCCAATATCTGGTCTCGTACAGACCATCGCGTACATCAAACTTTCAATAACTGAGGCAAAAGGAACCTTAACCATGAATTCTTTTTCTTCCTCTGTTTGAGAAAACTGATCCTTGGATAATTGAAAGTGACTGGCCAATAGTGTATTGATTGGCTTAGCTCTACTTGAGATAACTGCAAAATTCCCTTATACTTATCTCTCGTGATTTGTATTCCAATAATCTTCTTCGCTGGACTCAAGTTCTTCATGTCAAACTCTTTTGACAATTATTGTTTCAATCTTCTGATATAATTCATATCTGAACCTGCTACAAACATGTCATCAACATAAAATAGTAAAATAATATAGTCGGACTTATATTTCTTGAAGTAGCAACAGTGGTCAGCATTACATTTCTGGAAGCCTTCCTTGTGCATGAAGCCGTCAAACTTTTTATATCACTATTTTGAGACTTATTTCAGGCCATACAGACTTTTCTTGAGTTTGCACACCATATTCTCCTTCCTTCTTTTTGAAAAATCTTCTAGTTGATGCATGTATATCTCCTCATTCAAATCTTCGTGAAGAAATGCGGTCTTTACGACTAACTGCTCAAAATAAAGATCTTCAATGACAACAATACTCAACACTGTTATGATATTATTAAGTTTCACAACTGGAGAAAAAATATCAGTGTAGTCAATTCTTTGCTTCTGCTGAAATCCTTCGACAACTAGTCGGACTTTGTATCTCTTGGAACCGTCATGTTCCTCTTTCACCTGATACACCCATTTGTTATGACGTGTCTTTTTTTCTACAGATAACTTAACTAGTTCTCATGTCTAGTTAGAGATTAGATACTTCATCTCATCCTTCATGGCAAGCTCCCACTTGCTAGCATCTCCAGTCTGACAAGTTTCATCATAACATTTAGGCTCCCTTCCATCAGTCAGCAGCAGGTAGTTCATATATTTCCTGTTAAGCACATGAGGCCGAGAAGATCTTCTCAATATAGGAGTTAGAGTAGGAGGTTGTGTTGTATCAGACCGTTGCGTACTGCTTTGTCTAACTAGGTCCTCTAGCTGAAGACTTGCTACAATCGACTTCATCATGGGACTATCTGGGACATCATCTGCGTCTACAAATACTGGCCCACTCTATCATGAGTCGCTAGCATCAATTTTATGCATGTTCTTATACATTACCTGTTCGTCGAAAATCACACCTCTACTGCAGATCAATTTTCTGTTTTCGTCGTCCCAAGTACAATATCCAAACTCATCTTCACCATAGTCGATGAAAATGCATTTATTAGATTTAGGATCAAGCTTATTTCTGTCTTGATCACTAATATGCACATATGCTACGCAACCGAAAAATCTTAGATGTTAGAATTTTATCTCTTTTTCGCTTTATACCACTTCTGATATTCTATGCTCTAATGGAATCAATGGACCTCGGTTGATCAAATAAGCTACTGTATTGACTGCTTTTGCCCAGAACTGCTTCGATAGACCTGATTATACACAAATGCTTCTGGCTCTTTCTGTCAACATTCGATTCATACGCTCAACTACACTATTGTGTTGAGGCATACCCGACACGATTCTCTCAATTCTAATCAAGTGTTCATAACAAAAAATTTTGAACCTGGTGTCTTTATATTCACCACCATTGTCGGTTCTGAGCTTTTTAATCTTTAGGCCTTCTCATTTTCAGTCATGGCTTTCCATTTTCTAAAAGCCTCAAACACTTTAGATTTGTATTTTAGAAAGTAAACACATACCTTTCAAGGGTGATCATTGATGAAAGTCACGAAATAGTATTTTTTGCAATGGATAAAGTGGTCGTTGGTCTCCAAACATCAGAGTGAACAAGTTCTAACCTCTCTTTCTTTAAAGTTCTGCTACTTGTCTGAAAGTTTACTCTTTTCTGCTTTTCAAGTATGCAATCTTCGCACATGTCTATTTCTACTGACTGTAGTCCTATAAGTTTTCTCTTCGAGTGCATAATCTTCATCCTTTTCTCACTCATGTGGCCAAGTCTTTGGTGCCACATATTAGGATCTTTATTCCTATTGCTACTGCAATTGAACAGCATGCTTCTGCTGTCATGTAAAGAGTATCACTCTTTTTGCTTCAGACAAGTGTCATTGCATCCTTTGAGATCTTCCAATCATCATCATGGAAAGTTGTAGTGTAACTTTCACTAACTAACTACCCTATTGAGATTAAGTTCTTTTTGAGGTCGAGCATATGTCTAACATCCTTCAGCTCCCAAACAGACATGTTCAACTTAATCTTTACTATACCTTTGTCAATAATATCACAGGGTTGATCATCACTAAGATATACCTTTCCAAAATTTTCGAGAACGTATCTCTCCAAGATTTTCTTTTTCAAATTAGTATGGAATGATACTCCAGAATCCAACACCCATGACTCCTCCTTACTCTTTAAAGAGCATATCAACGCATCATCTCTTCCTGAAAAGCAACATTTGCCTCTGTCTTCGCTTCTTGGTTCTTCGGTGCACTCTTGCACTGACTTTTGCAGTGTCCGGTCTTCTTGCAATTCCAACACTCGACAGTCTTCGAGTTATGGGAATTATTGGAATTTCTAGACTTGGACCTCCTATCCTTTGATCTACCTCGATAGTTTGATCTACCACGTCCATTCTCTCGGGTTGAATTTCTTCCTCTTGACTCTGTATGCAATATTGAAGAGGTTGATGATTTATCTGTCTCTCTCCATCGGATCTCTTCATTGAAAACCGTATCACGAATATCATCAAATTTTAACTTATTGCTTCTCGATGAGCTACTCACAACCGTAACAGTAGCATTCCAACTTTCTGGTAGAGAAAATAAAAGTATTACTGTTCATACTTATTCATCAAATTCAATCCCAATTGAACTCAATTAGGTTGTCAATGTATTGAGTTCATTGAAATGTTAAGCTACCAATGCGCCTTTCGTCATCCACAAATTGAATAACCGCCTTATCAAGTCAACTTTGTTTGAGGTAGAGGACTTCTCATACATACTGCTGCCATAAGACTCATCGTGATCTTTTCTTTTGCTATGTTGAAAGCAACATTGCGAAATAATGTCAATTAGATAACTCCGAGTGCTTGTCTGTCTAGAAGGATTCAGTCTTTTTCTTTCATAGACTCTAACTTCTTTCCTAAGAGAGGTTGATACAGATTTTTCTTATATATATAATCATCGATCTACATTTTCCCAAAGCCAAAGTTACACCATCAAACTTTTTAAATTTTCACCTTCCCTTCGTCTGCAGCCATCACTTCGATTCGAATTTGACTTCTTCCAGATTATTTTTGATTATTTCTGCGAACCACCTGTATTAGAACACCTTCGTCGACAAACTAGTACCGTCGACAATATTTCACTATTCACATGAATAGTAACTTTCACTATTAATGAATAATAACCCCACAGAAAATTGACAAAATTCACCGTAGTCAAGCTCTGATACTAATTGTTGGGGGCAGCAAGTATGACACATATTTTCACAATAATATAATATTGTCCACTTTAGGTCAAAGTTTTCATAATTTTTGTTTTTGGACTTCTTCCAAAAGGCCTTATACTAATAGAGATTATATCCTTACTTATATACTCATTTCTTCTCAATATCTATTGTCAAAACTTGTTAGGCACTGTTTCAACCACAAAATCAAGATTAAACACCACAAATTAAGTGCAACAAGAAAATCATCCAACCATGCATTTTGTCAAATATTAGTTGGTAGAGGTTATGTCTGGTGTAGTAAAATTAGTATAAATAGAGTATCAGTTGAAGCATTCTAAATCATCTCTTGTTACTCTCTTTATCCATTTGTGAGAATTGAGTTGTATATTAAGAAGTGGAGAGAGTGTTTGAGAGAAAATAGAGATTCTGATAGGAAAGTCTCAGTAAGAGAAAGTTGTAAGTAATTTTTTTAGGTGTTATTGAATTATGAGTATTATAAACACTTTGTATTTTTTTTTTCTTTTAGTAAAACAATCTGCAGTAAATCTGAAGACGTAAGCACAATTGACTTAACTCCATTATTAATTTTGTGTGTGTTTTAGCTATTATTTTATATTTTCATTAATTTATTTTATAGGAAAATCTGTGTTTTTTTTCAACGATTGGTATCAGAATTCAGTCTAACTATGTGGAGGAGATTCGCCGAACAAAAAATGATGGACTCTTAGTGTTTTGGATGATGAAAGTTGGTATAGTATTTCTGTCGAAAAAATCTCCTCAATTCTGAATAAAGAAAGAGAGTATCATTCGAAGAGAAAAATTATTGTGTTGCCATCCGATGAAATTTTATAATTTTAAACGAGTAATGAAAATACTATTCAAGAAAAGAAATTATCGTAAAAACTCGAATGTAGTCTTTTGTTTGACGAAAGAATTATTAGAAATGTAAATAAAATTTCACATTGATTAAATATTTAAAAAAAATATAGGTATGTAATTAACAATACAATCATCGTTAGTATGATGTATTTTGAAATAAGTCTAAAAATAAAAACTATAAGAGTTTTAATCTAAAATAAATAATATTATATTATTATAGAGACATGTGTCGTGTGTAAGTTATTAATAATTATCTGCTCAATGCACCAAAAGCTTAATAATTAACATGGATAACAATACGTGAGTATCATGATGTTTGTTTCCAACTTTGACTATTAAGTAAATCTGCTCAGCTTAGGCTTAAACTTATATAAGCTTCCAATATAAGTTTATATACGTTTTAAAGATTTGGCATTAAAAAAAAAAACCAACATATACGAAGAGAAAACGTAGATTATATGAAAAAAGTGAGAAAAGTGAAATAAATATCAGAGAGTCAAGATGCTTGTCAATAGAAGAGACTTCCTCTCGAATAGCAAGCAAGGCGTCGGCGGCAGCAGTGAATGCTCGGTAATTACCCACTGCAACCTCATGGATTTGCCTCCGAATCCGCTCCGCATCAACTCGAAGTAGTTCAGGTTCCTAAAAGACGTTAATTACAAAATGGAAAGGGAAATATTAAAGCAAGACCGCAGCAATGTAGAACACACTTTGGTCATGAAAATTAAACAATCCAAGCATTAAAGTTTCAATTCCTATCGCATTGAGTAGGAGAGGAGAGTATGAAGGGACCTTGTGAAGGCGATCGAGGGTGAAGGAGAGGAGTTCAGAGACATAGGGGTGCTGGAAGTCGGAGGCTAGTGACGGGCGGCATCTCCTCCGCCGCACCTTCAGACTCCATTTTCGAAGCTCCCGAAATGGTTGCTTGCCAAATTGGCCGTTGAATTACAGTTGCGAACACTTAGTGAGATACAGATGGGATTCTGCAGATGGATAATGGCATCATAAATTTTTTGTTCTTCCCCCTCTTTTCTTGCTTTCTTTCCCCTTTCGTTTTTTCGGTGACATTCTTTCCTTGCGTTTATTTTATTTTAGTTTTGCCAACTCTCTCTCCTTCTTTTTTCAATCTAATTTCTCATTTTAAGAGCCCTAGGATGTGTATATAAAATTTATATACACTTGAATAATATTTAATAAAAATAAATTTTTTTGGTCAATTAAAAATAATTAGTTAATTATATATAATAATACTAATAAATTTGTTGAGTACGTAAATATTACCAACACTACGAATACAAAGCAAGCAACCACGGTCAACTTCTCTATGCCCTAACATTCCAAATAAAATGAATCCAAAGCAAGCAACATTCTATGTTCCGTTTACAAATTATTGATGAGATGGCCACAAATTGACTCCGATTAAAAAGCACATTATAATTTTTGTTTTTTTTAAGATATTAAAAATATTATAAATTTATATTTAATTTATTGTTAATAAATAATTTTTTATTTATTAATAATATTTAAATTATAATATATAATAAAAATTATTTTAAAAATTATTATTTTTATTATATATTATAATTTAAATATTATTTATAAATAAAAAATTGTTTATGAATAGAATAAATCATTTCTCATATGGGTAGTTAAGCAGAGCTGAACATTCTGGGTTAGCGTTTCAGCCATATTTGCGGTCCCTTCGAGGCTGTTAAATTTGGAGTTCATCGTCTAGCAAATAAAATCGGAGTTGCCCTTTATGGATGCCAAGTTGTTTTACTATTTTCTGGTTTTTTTTTTTCTACACCCATACAGAAAGGAGGGTGCACCAAGCAGTTTAAATCATAAAACTTCCTGCTTCGTAACATGCTGCAACAGGAAAAGGTTTTCTTCAAGTTCAAAGGATAAAAGGAAATCCGACGTTATTAATTGCAGGAATAAAGACATCTGAGTTTCTAACCAAAACAGGAAAAGGTTTTCTTCTAGTTGACGTTAGTGTCTTTTTCTCATTTCTTCGAACTCCGGCGATGATCCGCTTTAGCTTCTCCGAGCAGGACTTGCCTTTCCAGCTTTCATTACATTCGATCCCTTTATGTTTTACATGATGATCTGAACATAGGGTAAAGGAATTTGATTCTTAACGAAGCAAGGAAACCCGGAGGACGAGGGCAAAACAGTTTCTATCGTGGGCAACAAAATTTGCACGGTGAAAACTCTCCTTATGAACTGAACGCTACGGATTTCCCAAGAGAAAACCTTAACTTGTTGGATTTAAACCACTAAGATATACACCAGAAGCGTTATTAAAAAAAAAAAGCATCTTTTTATTTGATTAGTTTTTAACATCATTAGAGCGAAAATAACAAACTAATAATAAACCTGAATTTGCAAACAGAATACAAAGGTTTTCCCCCAGTTCTAATTACATCTAACACCCTGCTTTTTCCGAAATAAATATTTCGGATTTTTTTGTAATACAACTATTACTTACCAACAAAAGAATACCTGATGAAGGCACGATACAAAGAGAAAAAATGCTGCATAACTGGAAGGCAAAGAAGCGTCGGAGGCGTAAAAATAGTAATAAGGATAGGAGTAACCATGTGGCCCCTCTATTACTGTAGGCTGGCCAGAACCCGAAGGAGGTGTGTTGTAGGACTTCAAAGGTGGCGGGGGAGCGGCTCCTGAAGAATGTGCGGAAGGGGTTGGTGGTGGTGGTGGTGATGATGGAGGAAGAGGAGGAGGCGGCGGCGGCGACGCTGGTGACTTTGGGGGTGGCGGTGAGAAGGTGAAATAAGATGGGGACGGGGAATGGGGAATTGCTGGGGATGGCGGTGGGTAATATGTGAGAAGTGAAGGAGGGGGCGGTGAACATATTACTGGGCATGTGGCACACTCACTGATACAAAGTAAACCACTTGAAGGCGATTCAACTTTGTCCTCCGATGTCACTTTGGCAAACACAGCCAGACCCAAAAACCCAACTCTTAAGAACCAAGAAAACCAGCTTCTTTTGATGAATCCCAAGCTCTTGCAATGATCCATTTGATCTAAAGTGGGATGCGCTCTGAGAAAAATTGAGGCTTTGTTCGGGGACTCAAGAATTACTCTCACTTTTGATTGGTGCCCTTATAAGACGGAAACAAGTGATGACCGGAAGACTTCTCCCTATAATGTGAGCGTGGCATTTTCGCGAGCTTGATTTTAGAATTTAGATGCTTCCTTGATGGTGCGGTGTGGTGCGTGGCTCAAAAGTATAGGCCTCCTATTTACTTTTGGACTTGGGTCCTTTTTATCATTGGTTCTCAAGGGTCAGATTTACCATTAATACTCATTTTTCTTATCTAAAGGTCACAATCTGGATATCAGTAAGTATTATTAGTCAAAACAAAACTTAACGCGGGAAATAACAATGAAAGTGCTTGCATAAATGTTTATTTTCCTTTTTGAATCTAATGAACTAACAGGGACAGGACATCATGAGATCATCAAGGCTAATTCTGTACACTTATTATTGACCTTTCCCCCACCAAGCAGACATGTTAATTAAGAAATTCAGCTGATTTTGACTTCATATTTGTCCTTATTGTTACATTTGGAGTTATTTTAATATGTTTTTTCTTGGCACCGTGAGTATGATGAGAGAATTAAAGGACCCATAATTACAGGAACCAAGAAAAACACCAGTCATCACTACATTATCTCCTTGGAGTTTGAACATTGTAAATTTGCAGTCCTTCATTTTCATAGGAAAGGGAATCCGAAGCAAAGCTTCTTTACCAATCTCTCTCTTCCTTTTTTCTTATACCTTTCCCCAAACATAATCCATCTTTATGCGGATCTATTCTCCTCTCAAAGTATCACACTTTATGCTGTTCCTGATTATACTTTACTTTGCAAGTTGGGATTCGAAGCCCCCTTTTTTCACTTGCAAGTTCTAGCAAATTCTTGTAGATTCGAATGTATCGGATAGCATGCATTCATTGCATGAAACATGATTTATAATCCAACTTGAATAACTATGAAACTGTATTCAGATTTTAACTTTATGACAAGTGACAACCAGCACTAAAACGTTCCCCTTAAGCATAATGAAATTTTCTCTCTCCCCGTAGGGAACAACAACTAACAAGGCTCTTTAACCTGAATGTCAATATTGTGGCACAGTGTTATTTAAAATCTTTGCTGTCCTATAATATGTCATCGTAGTAAACATTGCCATGTATACTGAAGTTTATCACAGGCAGTCAGCAAAACCTGCTCCCCTGAATCCCGTAAGGAAAATTCAGAAGATATACTCCTAAAAGTCAAAAAGGAACTTTTCTAGTAAGCATGTCCAATCAACAAAAATATTAATGACACGAACAGATGATTCATCTAACCTCTGCAAGCTATCAGCTAAATGCAGTCTACAAATTACTAGTTATATTTCTTATTCGATGCACCAATATTCAATTGTCTCATCCTCGATTACTACTAGTGTTTTGGAGGAGACATCAAGTCATTCTAAAGTTCCAATATACGAAAACTGTTGACTTCCATTTTCCATGCATATCGTACAGAAGTTTCGAGGAGCAAATGTTTCCAACTGCTAAAAGGAGGCTGAAGATATAACTTTCCACTCCATAGTGTTTGTCACAGCCTCACAGGAATGAGAATTTACGATGATAGATCTGCTTCATTCGCCAACGCATGCGGTTTGAAATTTTGGATTCCCCATTGTCCCTCAATTCACTATCTGTATCTCGGTCAGTCATCCTCAATCTTTAAATGCTGCTACTAGATTCCCAACCCTCATTCACCAAGATTGGCTCCTGGTTAGTCAAAATAAAATCAATTAAAATTGAACTCATTCACAACTTAACATAAATATATTCTCAAACCTATGCATGGAAGAGAGTGCAGAATAAGGTTTAACAGTTGCGTATTAATCCCAACAAACTAATTTGAATTGCATCATCATGTACAATGTGTTAGATGAGTAAAGTCAATACACGAACCTGAGTCCTACTCAATGTCTTTGGCCGTGGATTTCTTGTAGGTGTCGGAGGGTTTCCCGCTTGGCTATGACTCTGATTATAACTGCAATCAATAGGACTATTGTGTGATGTACATCCAAGGTCTCTTAACCGATTAAGCTCAGGCACTATAACTGTTGCAAGATCGGGCCTGTCCTTCTTGCTAAGCTCTGCACAGCTCACAGCCAGTTTGGCAAATGCTAGAGCCTCTTCAAGTGGCCAATCTGTCACCGCAGGATCAAGCATCTCTGATAATTTTTCCTTCTCAATGGCCCTCTTGACGTGGTGAGCAAGACCCATGGGAGGCTTGGCTGTGATAATTTGAAGTAGCATTATCCCTAGCGAATATATATCTGATTTAGTTGTTAACATTCCTGTTTGTTGATACTCAGGATCAATGTAACAGAAGGTTCCAGCAGCCGAAGTCATGTAGTATTGTGTGACACTATCAGCCACAGAAGGAGGAACTAATCGTGCCAGGCCAACATCGCTGATTTTACTCACGTAATTCCGGTCTAAGAGAATGTTGGCTGGTTTGAGGTCCCGGTGCACAAGGGGCTCTGGCTTGCTTTGGTGAAGGAAAAGAAGTACTGTAGCAATCTCAGCAGCTATTACGAACCGTAACCTCCATGAAATAGGCGGGCTGTTATTTTTCCGAAGTAATCTATCTTCTAAGCTACCATTTTCCATGTATTCATACACCAAGCACCCATACTCAGGACAGGCACCAAGGAGGAGGACCATATTAGGATGTCTAATGCAGCTTAATACCTCAACCTATGTATGTTGGTATGAGAAAGTAGATTTTATTAAAATGGCACATCCATATTCTAGCTAGCACAAGGTCAGAGTCAGATGTTTCACGACCATAATAACCAAGTAATGAAAGACAAGCAAAGATACGGTCTAGAATTATGCAGGATAATTAAATATTATGTCACCTATCAGTACATCAAAAACCGTGCACACCATACCTCTTGTTGGAACTGCTTCCTGCCCTGAGCAGCATCAGGTCTTAAGATTTTGATCGCGACTGGGGTGTGATCCAGTTGGCCTTTATACACCGGTCCATATCCACCTTCGCCTATTTTCAGTGATTGGGAGAACTTTTCAGTAGCTGTCTCAATTTCCTCTATGGTGTATTTTCTATATCGAACATCATTTTGAGCTAAAGCGGTTAATGCTCGGTCCTTCTCTTCTGCCACTTTCCTGGCTTTCATCTCTGCATGTTTTCTTCTCAGTGCTTCCTTCTCAGCCATCCTCTTGGCTTCCTCAGCTACTTCCATGGCAACTCTGGCTTTAGCCTTCTCCTTTTCTGCCATTGCAAGAGCAGCCTCTCCAGACAATCTAGCTTCCTCAACCTTACGGTACTCCTCCAGTTTCCATTGATTAATCTCATTAGCCTGCCACGCATTTACACATTCTTGAGTCATTTCATTTGACACCATTAATCTCAACAGCTTGCAGTGTGTCAATCATTAACCGAAGGACTTAAGCAGATGCATATCCAGTTATGGCATAACATCACCTTATTTTTGGCTGAGATTGCTTCTTTGCATGCCGAGCTGTACATGTCCATCGTTTGCTTCAGTTCAAGCCTCAATCTCTTCATCTCAGCTTCTAATTCTCTCTGTAATGAAGTAAGGATACGACAGTTAAAGAGTGTTTGTTAGTAAATTTCATCATTTTATTCTGTTATATAAATGGCATTGTCCCCAACAAAAAAAAAAAAAAAAAAAACAATCAGTTGATAATATTCCCCCCACAAAGGCCATTTTGCACTTACTGAGGGTTGGGAAGAGGATGAGGACCTGGAGCTATCAGACGTGAAGCTTGATTCCATATCTTGTTTACTTACATCCATTGACCCAAACTTAAATGTTCCTGGAAAAGCACTATCGTCCGAAACAGAATCGCGGCTAAATGATGACCTCTGTCCACGATTGGGTAGGTCAATGTTGTCCATTGACACACTGTTAGCAGAACTCTTTGGCCTCTCGCGTACTGGTGTTCTTACTGCATTATTGGTCCTCTCAAAAGACGTTCTTTCCGATCCTTCGTTCGTCCCCCCGCTCGTACTTGACTGTGCCCTGTTTGCAGCCAAACCAAAATATGAAAAAGAAGTAGGAATCGTACTGATCTAAACATTGATATGGCTATAAGAAAGTTGCTGATAAGTTCCATTACTTGGCACCTTACTCCATTTTCCGTATCAGTTGGTATAAGTGCCTGCGTAGGCGGTTGTTTTGGTGGAAGAGCCGTATTAGCCATGGGACGTATTGCTGATCGAGCTGAGACTATCTTCCCTTTTGAAATTACGTATACAGAACTATAATCTGGAGCTGATTTGATCATGGCTGTTGGCAAATCATAACCTATAAATTTCCTGAGGGGATTACAACATTAACGAGCTTTTAGTTCATTATAAATGTACAATTCTGCATATAAAACAGTGATATTAAGCATACACAGAAAGAAAAAGACCTTGCCAGAGCGTTCCTGGTCGTTGCACCCATAACGATACTATGGATGTGATTCTTGTATGCAAAGTCTGAAATTCCTTTGACAACATCACTATCATCAACTACTGCCTCTTTTATCTGGACCTGAATATGTCAAATCAATTTTTCATGCTAGTTTCAAATGCGATAAGTCTCCAATACTCAAACTTATCACTGACGAATGCAACATTGAAACTTGAACAAAATTCAATAGAGTATTAAAATCTAAACAACCCATTATTATTTAATTCAATTCCAGTTAGTAGGGAAATTTTCGATTACATACCAGTTTATGAGGACATATTGCTCGTAAGGCAGAGAAAACGTTGGCTACATCGTTCTCGTCAGGGGGAAAAACATTCGTGCCCTCTGCATAATCATCAGTAAGGAGTAGAAATCGCCAACAGTACACGATAATGAGTCAAATTAATTATCAAAGATTCCCACGAAGTCCATAAATCCCATAAAAAATTGATGAAGAAAGATAAGAGGGTACCTACGATGTGGAATATTGTTTTTGTGCCTAACGTGGACAGCGATGATTATGGGGCTATCAAGATGATTAATTGCCCATCGGAAAGCATGGGCACTGTTCTTGTCTTTGTCTACGGCCACCAAGGTGGTGTTTGAGGGTAGAGCGCTACCATCAAATGGCTGGTGGGTAGACATGATCAAGTTTCGTTCACTACTGCCACTACCAGTCTACCACCACCACCACCCCCACAGCTACAGTTGCAAACCCTGTGGCCCCTGCCCGACGATAGGAGAAGAAGAACAAGGAAAGCAATGAGAACAGAAGCTTGGTTCCTACCTCTTGCTCTGAAGATGCAAGTCCAACCCCATGCAGCCTCACGACAAAAACGGACACAACGAAATTTTGAACGTCATCCTCAACCGTTCCTCTGATTTAGCCATTTTGAGCCACCGTTGACCCCCCCAAAAATAGAAATTACTCCTCGATGTTCCCGTGAATGATCGATTAGTGGGAAAACAAAATCCCAGAGGTAATTAAATATTCTCCCTGTTAATTAGTTTTTTATTTGTTCCGGTACAGATTTTACGCTATGCTTGTAAAAATATGAAAATTAATCCTTCTATTTCTTAATCCATTTTATACAAATTAGCAAAATGCATTTTTTGGCCCTTGTTAGAGCAATTGCAATTTTTTCTTCCTTTTCATTTTTAATTATTGTAACATTTCTCCTAATTTTTTATTTGATTATAATTTACCCTCCACTGTTAAATTTTTCATCCAAGTTAATAGTTTGATATGTAAAATATATCTAATTATCCTTAAAATTGAAAAAAAAAAATACACCAATTTTTTCTAAAGAAAACCAATTAATTTTTTTCTTTCTTTATTCCAATTACTCTGTTTTTCTTTACTGAGGAACGATGGTGGAATAAGCATTGTGAAATCGTCGCGAGGAACATTGTAACAATTTAAAAAAAAAAAAAGTGAAGAAAATTACAATGAAAATGCATTTTCCCCTTGACATGGCATAAAAGGTATATACATGTTTTATTATTAACAATATTTCTATTCTATTTTGATCAAACTATTAAAAGAGAAAAATGTATAAATTTTTTATTAAAGTATGATATAACAAAATCAACTACTATGAGAAAATAAATAAAAGGCTCGATAAAACTTTCGTGCAGTTGCATGTTCTGGGGAAAAAAACAATGTTTCATAAGCCAAGCAAATTTGGAAAAGTCTTCTTGGCTCTTTGTGTTTCTTTCTATCATTTATAAATTGTTTAAATTCAACATCAATGAATTAAGGCCTCTATTAATTAGGTGGATCTTAAGGTTCCAAAATCAAATAGAGTTGGATCCTCGAAATGATTGATAATATTAAAAAAAGTTCTTTTTATTATCAATTTATTTATTAAAAATATAGACCAAGACGAGAGTTTTAATTTTTTGGATGTCTTGTTTATGGAAGCCATCTTTTTTGTTTCAGAACTCTTTTAAGTTAATGTCATAAAATACACTAATACGCTCGTTAGTGGGTTGAAATTTAAAAAGTTAGATTGTGAAAATGTTTTTTTTTTATATTTTTTAAAATATATTTAGTTTTTATTTTTACTTTATTTTTATTATTTTTTAATTATATAATTATATTTTTATTTAAATAATAAATCATATATATTATAATAAATTTAGAGTAATTATAAAAATATTATTATTATAGCACATTACAATATTAAAAAATTTTAAAACGTTATTTTATTTTTAAAAAATTTTCAAAAGTTTAAAAAATATATTTAAAAAAAATAAAGAAATACATTTTAGAACTTATTTTTTTTATTATTACTAAAAATAAAAACATAAAAGAAATAATCTCTTAAAACCACAACTCGCTGGCACTGCTTCTGATGACAGGTGTTTGTTTAACTCTAAGAAGATAATTTAAAAAAATTATATTTTAATTTTTAACATATGTTTTTTAATTTTATTTTATTAATTTTATCACTGACATATTACAGTATTTTCTATTTTTTTCTTCAAACTTTTCTAATTTGAAGGCTTAATTCTTAAAAACAAACTTTAATTTCCATTCTAGTCGAAAACTGGATAGTCCCCTCCAGCGAATCAGTCAGAAAACAAAAAATGAAAAAAAGAGTCCAGCGCACGAAAGGCATAATTTAGTGATTATATTCACTGAGATTTTAAAACATATTCAACCAAATCGGCAGCTTAGTTTACAAAACCCTTAAGCTTTGTTATAATTCTTATCAAATGTCCTTTCATTCAATTCATTATATTCACTTTTTTTTGTAATAGTAAATACTTTTATTCAGGATGGGTTATCGTCTTTGAACGAGGCAGAGGGTGGCTTTGTGTTTTTGAGAGGCTGGAAATAGGGGACTATCCAGTTTTTGAATAAAAATGGTAATTAAGGTTTCAAATTGAGAAAAATTGGAAAAATTGATAAAATTAATATGTGAAAATTAAATCTTCAGAAATTAAAATATAAGGTTTTTAATTTTCACTTAAAATAAAAAAATCCAATAAATTTTCAATAATTATTTTAAATTTATCACGATATATATTAATAATATTTTACTGTTTAAATAAAGAGATAGTAAAAATATAATTATATAAATAAAATAAAAATAAAAATAAAATTTAAATATATTTTAGAAAATGTAAAAAGTAAAACCTGAAGAATTCAAAACAAAAAGTATAAAAAAAAATAGTTTTCAAAAAGGCACTCTAAATATCTTTTTTAAAATGTTGTCCCAAGAAAAAACGAAAAAAAGAGCCGGGACTCCTAGTGTAGAAAACGGCCTGCCGTAGTGCAGACCAGGTTCCCGTAACCCTCCATCTCGAAGTACTGTGCTTCAGATTCAAGCGGAATGATCAACAAGGTCTCGTTTCATTTTAAACTGATCCAACGATAATTCAGATTTCATTTTATTTTATTTAAAGGAAAATGTATTTAAAAATGTAGATTCTGTTTCCTCTTATATAAAATGAGAAGATTATTAAAAAAAAAGTGAAATAGAATATAAATGAAAGACACCAAAATACTTTTCTTATATTTAAATTAAATTTATTAATATTTTTAGTAAAATTTATTTTAAAATTTTATATTACTAATTAATTATTCTATTTTTTATTTATAATACTTTAAAATAAATTTTTTAAATTAAAATAATTTTATTTTAATAATTTTATTCTTTAAAAATATTTTTAATTTTTTTATTTATAATATATTAAATATAAAAAAATAATAAAAATTTCATTCGTTACCTTATTTTTGTATTTTATTTTAGTATAATATTTATTTCTATTTTCTTTTACCAACAATCAAACACAACATGCGTGGAATCCAAAAATAGCGGAACCAGAGAAGTAAAGAAAGATGTTGATAATTAGAAACGGCGAGAAGTCAAAAAGTTAATAAATAAAATAATAAAAAAAAAACTTAACAATCAATAATCACTCTCCTTTATAATATTATTTCATTTTTGTACCCGACCTCGTACAGTGAAAAAGGCTGGACCTTTGGAACCGGCGACGAAAGGAAAGGTGGGGGTGAACACGACGCCCGGTCCGCTTGACATTGAGCTCTGGCCCAAAGCGGCCCCAAAGGCCATCAGGAACTTTGTGCAGTTCTGCCTTGAAGGCTATTACGATAACACCATCTTTCATCCTATCATCAAGGAATTTCTAGTCCAGGGTGGCGATGCGATCCCACCGGCACTGGCACAGGTTTATCTCTTTCTCCAAAATTTGAGAATGTCCGTAGTCGTGTGCCCTAAGTCAATATTGATGTCAATAAATCTGTACCCAGTTGCTGGTGGCAGTGGAACTGGGCAGGTGTCTAATTGAACTTTGGTGTTTTTGTTTTGAAATCTTATCCTATAATTGGGACTTGGCAGACTTAAGCTGCAGTTTGAATATATGAAAAATGCTGATAGTCCTTGTTTCCACTTAATGACAATATATTCAAACGTACACTCGCGGAATATGAGATTTATTTTTGTTCAGAAATAATTAGCTAAATTCGCAGGTCATAAACTTGTAATTATGAAGTTGAAACTACGACAAGAATATAATGTGCAGATCTCATTATTGAAGATGACATTTACTGAACTACTTCTTCGTTTGTTGTCTGTTTGTGTGTGTACTCATAGTTTCCTGTAGTCAGATTTCCTAATTATCGCAGGGGGGGAAAGTATTTACGGGCATGATTTCTCTGATGAGTTCATTCACGTCTAAGATTCAAGCACAGAGATTTAGTTGTAATCAGTGCTACGAACGTGAGGTATAACGACAGATTTAATAATAATAAAAAATTATCGTTAAAATATGATATAACGATAATTTTATAATCGTTGATAAACATTGAATATAACGACGATTTATTAAAATTATTATAAAATTAAATATTATTATTTATGAATAATTTATTTTTTGTCAAATATAATGACGGTAAAAATAATCATCATTATTTCACGACAATTATTATAAATTGTCGTTATATTCGAAAAAAAAAAAATTGTTTATGAAAAGTAGAGCCTGATTTTATGACGGTTTTAATAAATTGTTGTTATATCATACGTCATTTAGATGACAATTTAATTAAAACTGTTATTAAGTATAGTTTTAGGAATGATTTTTTTTATAATCGTCGTTATAACTGATTTTAGCGACGATTTAGTTAAGCCACGATTTTTTTAATAAATCTGTGGTTCCTCCTTTATTTTTATTATGTGATTGAAAATTCTCTTTTACTTTTATGAAAAACACTTGTTAATTTATTCGTATCGGTAGTTTGAAATTATTTATTCTTTTTTAAATAATTATTAAATTTTTTCACAATTTATTTGTTAATGTAATTTGTATTAGATTATTTTTTTATATATTTAAATTGTGAATATATATCGATATATGTCATAAAAAATTTAACATTATAAAATAACAATTCTCAAGCAAAAGTATATATAAAAATTAAACATGAGAATAATAATATAAATTAAGTAGGATAAAAAATTTAAAAAAAATTATAAAAAATAACAACAGTTATAAAAAATCATAATTATTTTTACAAACATAACAATGATTACCACAACTATCGTTAGTCTTTGTCATAACGATAATTTTAAAATTGTCATTAAAATATATTTTAACGATAAATAAACAAAATCGTCGTTAGAATAATAAAATAATAACAGTTTTGAAAATTATCGTTATGTTTAGTTCTAACAACGCAATTCTTATAGTTAGCTGAAACTGTCGCAATATTATTAATTTTATGACAATTTTACTAACCGTCGTTATAATATTTAGCCACGATTAAAATCGTCGCTAAAATCACTAAAAAATTGTCATAAAACCTCTTCTTTTCTTGCAGTGAATAGCCAACGCTGGAACACCACGTTCAAAATGGACTTGCTTTATATATGTATTAAAACTTTCATCTTTAAGCAACATGGTTCTTGTTTTCCATAAATTCACAATGCAGAAAAATGGACTTGCTTTCATTTGGAGAAGCTGAAGAAGAAGGAAAGGAGCATGCATCTGTGAATCAAAAAGATTAAGAACAGTCCTAATGTCTTGAATGATAGTCGCCTTATAAAGGAAGAAACTCCGAATAATGAATTGGTAATTAGGCCGTTCCAGTAGTTTCCCTTCTGATTCTCATATAAAATTCTTACGTATTAGTTATCACATTGCATATACCAAATTGCATTTTTGTTTTGTTTTATTTTATCTGTTTATAATTATCGAAGTGGTTAATCGTTAGAGTTCAATCTTTAGCGTTTTGTAAAATTATGATTCCGTCTTGCCAGGTCCAATCCTGTAAGTGTTGATGATAATTAACAGAGGATGAAAAAATTGTCCTTGAAGAAAAAGGGATAGGATCTGAAGCAAGAGCTGAACGAATGGCCAATGCAGATGGAGATTTACAATTGTTAAATGAAGCCGAGCGAGGGAGACCATTGCAGAAGCGGAAGAAACGAAGACTTCAAGGCGTGAAGATGAGGTATGTTATGATTTTTTTTTTTTAATCTTCTACTTCCTTATTTCTTTTGTATTTTCCCTGCTGGTTTGTGTGCTAAATGATCCATCATTCTAAACTACCAGGAAACGTGATCAGTAAGGATTGGTTGCTTGACCAAAACGATGGGAGACATGTTGAAATTTCAAGACAAACCAAGGAGTGGTTGGGAGATAGTTTAAGTTTAGGTGACATATTGAATCAATGCTCTATTGCATTTCCCATTTCCTGGGAGAGGGCATTGAGTCAGGATGGACAAATCAGCAAACTATCCATATGAGTGTTTTTTTTTTTTTTTTATAAAGTTAGTCATATAGATTTAAAAAAATAATATTTATGAAATGCTAGAAATATATCTAAATAAAAAAACTCTAAAGACTCGATCGAATTTCACTGCAAATCATTAATATAAGATTTTACCTTGTATTTTTGTTTCATTTGTAAGGGCTGCTGAAAATCCTGTTCTAATGCAATATATTTCCCATCGTCATTTGCATGTGTCGCCTATCTTTTCAATTATCATCTGAAAACATAATCAGAAATACTTATTACTCCGCGCAGCTAATAGTTGAAATTTCACAAATTCGTTCAAAGCTTTTGCACACAGCACTTGTTGAGATATACTGGTTTTATATTTTGAAAAAAATTTCTCGCTGAAATAAGCACGTCAGTTAAATTTTGGCTGTAATTTTCCTATAAAAATATGCAGGATTGCATGTCTCGCAGTGATGACCCAAATGATTACGTTGTGCATGATCCTCTTTTGGAGAAGGGGAAAGACAAGTTCAACAGGGTGCAAGCTAAAATGAAGCAACGAGAACGAGAGTGGGCCAGAAAATCCCTCACTTCGTATTGCATGTATCAGCCTGGCAATGTAATTATACAATGCTAAATGATTTTGAATATTCAGTTCATATGCCGGCAACATGGAGACACCAGACGTTGAGTAGAATAATTTGCGCCCACCGACGGAGACGTTGCGAGGATAAAGTTTTTGTGCAGAGTTGAATGGAACGAAGGATTTAGGGCAATCTGCGATCTTGGCGAGATGTGAATTACTGTGCAAATCTAAGTCTCTGCCTCGAGTTCCCACCGAGAAGTAAGAATCTCATAGACGAACCTTCCCCGTTATGCCCTCATGCTTTGAATTTTGCCACTATTCTTTCTGTAATTATTTCCAGCAGTCGAGTTAGTTTGGGGGTAAAACCTGCCAAATTGTCCGGTAGGTGTGAGCGTCTATGGGTTTCCGCCTGTACAAACCAATCGACTAACTCTACGGTTACAAACATTTGACCTCTAAAGCCAACCTTTTAAAAGAAATCAAATGTCTCGCATGTTTATGTAGGGAATATTTTGGGCCGGGTGCTGTGGGGCAATTCGAGAGGGGGATTAAAGTTATGCAGTGTGTATGCAGTATTGGGATTACAGCGCAGACCCGTGTTTTCCGTATCTCTGCAGCTTCGCGAAGAATTTTTGTGCAGTTGGCTGGTCATAATGGAACCAGGCCAACTTCGTGGAATTCCAAATATTTCGACAGTGATCGGTGTAGGAGACGACTCTGACCTTGGAGCCATGAGCCATGTATTTTCCTCCTCATTCTTTGGTTAATTTTGTTGTTCAAAACTGCTGTCGATCTATGAGACTG
Source organism: Gleditsia sinensis (assembly GCA_037074535.1). Classification (NCBI taxonomy): domain Eukaryota; kingdom Viridiplantae; phylum Streptophyta; class Magnoliopsida; order Fabales; family Fabaceae; genus Gleditsia; species Gleditsia sinensis. The sequence continues at coordinate 3,377,092 of CM073472.1, forward strand.
ACTGCACATACTGTCGAGAATCTATTTTCAAGCCCGTCTTTCCGTTTTGAATGATTTTATGAAGGGATGGGAATGGCCTTTTAAGAGGTCGATTACTATTTTAAAACACATGGAAAATTTTATGTTTATTTGTTAATGTATAATTCAATAATTAAATTAATAGAGTAAGAATTTAAAGATATTATTTAATACTAAAAAATAAATAAATTTCTCCATATAGTAACCCTTCAATTTTGCAGTGACGCAAGAAATAAGCAACCATGACAGAAACTATGGCAAGTTTCAAAATTCAAACCTTTAGACAGGAATATTACAAGTGCAGCCCATCTGTCTACCAGACTTTTCTTTAATACGTTGACAAACTTAGCTCGGAGGCAATGTATTTGCTTCCTGCTTTCTCTTAATTTGAGGTCTCTTCTTTTCTGTTTTGGGTTTCCCTCAAGCTTTCGGCCGTTCGCAAATTTATGATTTAGAATGCACATGCGCGAGACAAATAGTCAAAAGCAGTGTATATTGTTGAATTGGTACCTCGAGGTAGGGCCCATCTGTGACAGGATCAAATATGAACATGCCCCAACTATCCCATCTACCCATTCTCAGCAAAAACCCTCAACTAGTACTAGAAAGCAAGAGAATTTAACCATGGATGTAATTTATACTAAAACGAGGGCGGGAGGCAGAAATTTAATTTATTTTCTCTCAAACATAAACATTTACTTTGGCAGAAGTTTTGATTCCTTCATACGTGAGCAGCTGTCGTCATTGCTGTTACGGGTCTCTCAAAGTTTCCACCGATGAAGTGGACCCACAGAAGATTGCGTGACCCACGATTAAAACAGTAAAAAAAAAAAACCAATGAGAATGGGTCCCGTTAAAGTAAAACCCGACTCTTTGGAGAAGCTCAGGAATTATGTGTCCTCCTTCAATAAAATTAGATCATTGTTAAAGAAACTCAAACGTCAACCCCCGTCCATTTTAGCGAGGAAGAGAGAGAGAGAGAGAAAAGAAGAAGATAAATATTGAGAAAATCCAGAGTCACCGTCCTTTACCTAATACCGCCACTACCGCAGCGATATCTAAAAGACAAAAGTTGAACTACAATACGGGCGTTCACACTGCAATCGCAATTTTGTTTTTCTAAATCATCTTGTATTGTACTTCATTCACAATTCATTAATTAATTATGTTCTTTTTTTTTTGGTAAATTATTCACATCGTAATATTAAATTATAAATTAATTTTCTAGTTCAATATTAAATTACATTAAAGGCCCTGGGATCCCGCATTTCTCAATTTTCAATCTCCCCGTTCACACTACGTTTTCGGTGAATAAAAAATCATAAGCTCCATACTCGAACAGGAAGACTACCTTCTCCTTCTGAGTTCTCTCCGTCAGTTTTGTTCGTCTTTGTGTGTCCGCTTCCAGCTTTATCTGTATGAAACTCCCGGCTTTTGCAGACCCACAATCCCTCTCTAACATTTTCAGCTTGCTCCACAGCTCATTTGATCAAATGAATGAGCCCAACAACAGCAGCACCAGAAAACGACGCAGAAAAAATGACAAGAATGGAGACGGCGATGATTGTTCAATCCACAAACAAGGAACTAAGAAGAAAGAATTGAAGGGTATTCTCACTTCGCTGCTATTGCTGGAAGAACAAGAAAAGCGTGACCAGGAAGAACTCGACAAAGTCTCCGAGGAGGATAAGCTGTCCTTAGAGGCGAACCACAAGAAGAAGACCAACGCCATGCTGGAATACTATTCCAATCTTCAGGATTATTACAACGAAGTCGAAGAATCGGAGCGAATCAAGAGAAAGAAATCCCGGGTCATGGCCGGTGCCGTGACTGTAGCCGCGGCTTCTGATGGCTTAGAAAAGGTTCGTATGGACAAAGTGCTAAAATCTGGAGCGGGCGGTGGAACCCCAGGCCACCAGCGGAGGCTCTGGGTGAAGGACCGTTCGGGAGCTTGGTGGGACGAATGTAACAGGCCTGATTTTCCAGAAGAGGAGTTCAAGAAAGCATTTAGAATGGGAAGGGCTACCTTTGATATGGTTTGTGAGGAGCTTAATTCGGTTATAGCCAAAGAAGATACGACGTTGAGAAATGCTATTCCCGTGAGGCAAAGAGTAGCTGTTTGTTTATGGAGATTGGCCACCGGCGACCCTCTTCGACTCGTATCCAAGAGGTTTGGGTTGGGCATATCAACTTGCCATAAGCTGGTTCTTGAGGTATGCACGGCCATAAAGTCTGTGCTGATGCCTAAGTATTTACAATGGCCCGATGAGGCAACCTTGAGGAATATCAAAGGTGAATTTGAATCGATTTCAGGGATACCCAATGTGGTGGGGTCTATGTACACCTCGCACATCCCCATTATAGCTCCCAAGATTAGTGTGGCGGCTTATTTTAATAAGAGGCATACAGAAAGGAATCAGAAGACTTCGTATTCAATTACAGTTCAGGGTGTGGTTGACCCAAGAGGGGTGTTTACGGATGTGTGCATTGGGTGGCCTGGTTCAATGCTCGACGATCAGGTGTTAGAAAAGTCTGCACTTTATAAGAGGGCCGATAAGGGGCTTCTAAAAGGTGTGTGGATTGTTGGGAGTTCAGGGTACCCTTTAATGGATTGGGTTTTGGTGCCTTATACTCAGCAGAATCTCACTTGGACACAGCACGCGTTTAACGAGAAGATCGGAGAGATTCAGAAGACTGCAAAAGATGCATTTGCAAGATTGAAAGGGAGGTGGTCTTGCTTGCAGAAGAGGACAGAGGTGAAACTACAAGATTTGCCTGTTGTTCTTGGGGCATGCTGTGTGTTGCACAATATATGTGAATTGAAGAATGAAGAAATCGATCCCGAGCTGAAGATTGAGCTTGTTGATGATGAGATGGTGCCGGAGGTTGCTTTGAGATCAGCGAGCTCCATGAAGGCTAGGGACGCAATTGCTCATAATCTTTTACACCATGGCCTTGCAGGCACTTCTTTTCTTTAGCTGTCAGGTTGTATTTGAGTATTTGTTACTTGTGATCATAATTCTTTTGCTTGTTTCTACTTTCTATAGATAATATTGAAGCCATTCATCATATTTGTTGAAGGGCTCTGTAAAAGATATATTTGTCCCTCCAACAAATATATGATTGTCGTCTTCAGATGGTCAAGTTATATATAAGATTCACAGACGTGTAACCTAGTTCCATACATCAGCCGCCGATAAGTGATTAGTGAGTGAAATAAGATTTTTTGTTTTTCTTCTGTAGCATCCCTTTTCTTCCCATGAATTTTCTTGATGTTAAAATGTTTTACAAGCGTACATGATCTTTGTTCGTTTTTCTAATTTTATTCTTATCAAGTGTACCAACATTATTATCAGGATATATATATTCACGTCTGTCAATATATTGAGACACTCGTCTTCTATGTTGATTTCAAGCATGTGCCTTTCATGGACTGACGAAGGAAAGATACAACTGAAGCCCAACTTATCATGGCATAGCATTCTTGAGAGGAGCTTTTATCTGTAAAATGCCAGGAAACTGAACGACTGAGACTTAAATCAGAACCTTTCTTAGAGTATCATGATTGTTTCTGTAAAATTATCTACCAGTTACTGTTTTCTTCAAACCAAGCCGCTTGAGATCTGTGTATATGATCAGAGTCAATAGTGGTCATTTGCTGCTGAAGATCTTGGTCTGTATACCTTGTGCATCATGTTCTGTTCTGGAGTTGGTGTAATGAGCGGTTCATATTTTAACATCTCTACTACAAATCTTGTTGATAGGACATTGGATAATAGCACTTGATTGTTTCAAGGGATATTGATTCTTCTGGACACTCAATTTCCAATTATGTTTATGTAAGTATTTCTTATGCTGTTCTACTTATTCATATTATAGTTCATGAAACTAAATTGGAATGAATATGTAACTTTTAGGCAAAGCGGTTTGGTTTTGAATTCCAGGACTAGCAGAGCTGATATAAACTTCTGTAGATAATGCTTGTGAGTTGTGACTCATTCTGAACTCAATCAGAGTGTAGATGGAGATTGGGAGCTAATTGTGAACCACACTTGCTGCCAGAAAAACTTCTGCCAAGATCGTTTTAAGCCTCCTGTAAGTTGAACATCTTGGCCTGGTTGTATTTAGCAGAAACTGAGAAAAACACATGGACGTTACACCTTAACCTTAAATCTTAGTACTTTTCTTGACCATATAAATTACAATATATTGATGGAATGAATTGTTTGAGGCAGAGTGAGTTCACATGTGAGAGACAGAGCTCAACAGTTAAGAGGGACACCTTAGCGTCGGTGCTTTCCCTGGTTACCCTTGTGCACTTCCAGGTTTGTCCCAGCATAAAAAAGAAATCAGGAAATGTATAGCAAGCTTTGATTGGATAAAATTTAATCACAAAGATTAATTAAGAGGGACACCTTAATGTCGGTGCTTCCCATAGTCCACACCTCCCCTGATAAACTTCATGTTCACCCGTATTTCCATGGACAACTCTCATGCCAAGAGTCACTTTAATCCTTACATCGTTCGTGTATTAGATTACATTGTTAATGTAAACAGAAACTTGGAAGATCTTGCTGCAGCTATAGTTCACACTCAACTAAACCCTAATAGCAGAAAATAAAGTATACTTATTTTGGATTTTGAAAAAAGTCAGTTGCAACTTGTTACCAAGGTTCACCAGTTAATATATTGTTCACCTGAATGGTATCAAACATGTTCTCGTTAAGACAAGCAATTCCAATCAACGTGGCTTGCTAATTGGCTGCTCACCACGATCATTTGGTAGACGGAAAGGAAAGTGCGCAAAACGGATCTTTAAGATCTGTGACTCAATTTTCTTATCATCAAACTTGTAGCCTGCAGAAAATTTCACGCTTGAATAAATTATATATTTGCTTCACAAATACAAAATGATCTAGCATATTCTAATTTAAATTTCAATTGACAAGACTACAACAAACGCATCAGTTGATGTGTAGTTGTTACTTCTCAAATAAATGTTGTACATCTGTACTAAATTCCTAATATTTTACATTTGTGCTAATATATGAACATAAAGCAATATGCTATATTTTTTTATAAAACACAACTGTCTTTTCATTAGTTGTTCCCATTGGCTGATTATACAACATAAAAACGTTTTAGAGACCCAATTAAAATATAAAGCAAGTGTTGCAGTTGGATTTAGACATACATGGGGGAATTTTTATTCTTTCTAATAATGTTACAGAGAAATAATAAAGATGCAAGTAATGTTTGAATTTTCCTCACATACCCTTGGATAGACCTTAAATTACAATTATATGCAAAAAGAGCTAACCTTGCAGAGCTTCCATGGCAGTGAGAGCACATTTGGAGTCAATAAACACTACAAAGCACAAAACCATCGCCCTGTCTCCATTCTGCAGCATGCTTGTTAATTTTAAAAACGACTAAATATCCATAATAAACCAGATAAAGGGAGATACTATAGATTAATGCCGTACATTAAAATAAATTTGGCAACAATACCTAAGTGCATTGCTAGAAGAACATCATGACAAGTGTGAGGCTATAGCTTATTGCTCAATAGACATATAATGGTCTTGATGATCTTTTGTGGCTAGTTTGATTTGAATTATAAGAATGTGAACAGAACAAAAAGAAAGAAAATTGTTTTACGAAACAAACCAGCATCTCTCTTTATAGGTATACTTCCTTTTTTTTTCCAGTCATAGAATTAGAAGAATGCCCACATAATTTTAACTACTGTTGATATATATTACATATAACTTGCACAAAATTTTCACAGATAGATCACCCCATGTAGCAAAATGGCATGCATTTCAGCTTATCTAATATGTTGAAGTGAACTAGAGACAGCCATAAAGCCAAAGGCAGATGAAAAACCACAGAAAATATTTCCATCATATAAATGCTTACACGTCTAGGTTCCTTGTGAACAACTCTGACATCCTTATATCTAATAAAGGGACGGAGATGATCTTTAGATATAAGTCAAGGCTTCGTGTTGACAGAACAATGAAGTACAGTAGTAATACCTCGGGCACTTACACCATCATTTCCATAAACTTTTAAAGGAAAATCATTTATCTAGAGAATGATTTCGCTAAATTGTAACTGACAGAAGTATGCATTTCTACAACTATCTTCTTCTTTTTTTCTTTCATTGCATCCAATAAGAATCCAATATACAAGCACTTCCTGTCTATCCATTTTCAATACTATCAAGAACAAGAACAGAGATGCACATGCATACAGACACACATATATGCAGCAAAGGATACGGCCAACTTCCCTTCTAGTACAGTCTTTTGGAAGCCCACCTACAAACAAAATGTTTGATTCCCCTGCTGAAGTTGGGAGACTGTCATAATTGCTCTTAGATATTTGTTTGTCATCATCTATATCAAGAACACCTGGATTATTTCCCAGTTGAGTAATTCGCTTTTCACTTATTATATCAGGATCTTCAAGAGATGGATAGCCCTTTATGTTGGCCCCAGTTGTAACAGTCTTAATAACAGGTTCGGAATAAACTCCAATGCCCACAATATCACCAACACCACATGCCCCCGTCCGCAACAAGTTTATCTGCAGGTGGTCCAAGTGAAAAGTTATTTACCACATGCATTACATACAAACTCAATAATATTTGAAGTTTACCTCTTTCTGCAGGTAATCCGATCCAACACCCTGCAAATCAGTCGATCTTGATCCATGAGGAGAAGCCAATGATGGTGCTTCAGATTGCAGGTAGCCAGCAAATCTAGTCCTTGATAAGCTTGCTGGAACAACTGAATAAACCAGTAAAGGTTCGATGGTAGCATTATTTGTAAAACAAGGAACAGAGTGACAAGGTAACAGTAAGTCATAAGATCACAGTGTCCAATTGATTGCAGTACAGTCAGTCTTTTGTAGGTTAGGAGACTAGTCTGTACAGAGTACTTGCAAGTTAAAATAAAAATCCTTAAAAAGAAAAGATAGTTTCCGGTACTATCGTTGTTTGATTTAGAATTCAATTTAAGCCAACATCAGAAACTCTCCCCTACCCCAAACCAACCCCAATTTCTAGGTAGGAATTTTAAGTTTTAAAGTCTATGAATGTTTTCATTTTGCTTTGACTTCAGTAAATCAGATAATATAATTCTCATCTAGAAAAGTTATAATTCTTCTCAGGTTTTGCTTCAGACATGTGTGCTCCTCAAAGTGTGTTATTTTGAAAGCACACAAAAGTTTTTTATAGATCAGTTAGAAAGTAGATGCCGCGTATGAGAATCTTACTTTAAAAATATTATAGCTGTTTAATACTTCTTTAGGCTAAGCTTTCTTTGAACATGCAAGAGTAAGAATATTTCATATTCACACTAGAAATATTGCTACCAGAAGAAACATAGCAATACTAACAAGTCGTGTTGAACCTCATGGAAAGTGGGAGCTAACTAACGACTGTATTGCTAGAAAGGCAAAATAATGCCATATAAAAATGAGATCAAGTGTACTTATCAAGGTTGTCAAAACTCAAAAGCAAGTTTTGCCTTAAAGTGCTTGGGGGCCGATAAAGCAAAGTGTAAAAGCTTTTACATACTATATGAAACATCCTTTAGAACAGATATATATATATACATAGAACCATTGATATACAAACATTTTAACTTAATCTTGAGCACTACAGTCAATGATCTCCAAGCTTGCAGGTATATAATAGTTTACAATATCATATAAATAATGCTGAAACATCTACCATATATTGACCAAATTGTAAATTAAGTTTATACATGCCATGTCCCTGTCTCGAGGCTGTCAATTGCTACTTACCCTCCTCCGTTTACACTGTTAAAAACTTAATAGATTTCCTTCTCTTAAGGCCACAACTTTCTTACTAGCTGTAAATGAAAAGTTATACTAAGTTCTAAAAGCCAAAATCCCAGTATCTCAGAGCTTTCTGTTAGGTAGAATAAAAATGAGAGTACCTCTGCCTGCGAGAGAACCGTATCCGTAGAAGGGATCCGCCATTGACAACAGCCTCACATGCTCCTCTGTCTTGCTCGCTCTCTCGCTTGCAGTGTCTGCTTATATTCTCCAGTCGGTTTCTGCGGTCGTTCTCTTCGGTCCCTCTCGGCGAACGGGGACCCGGAGAACTTTGGCAGGGAGACGAACGAAAATGCATTTGAAGGTACAGTTTCATTCTAAGCGGCATATATATATATATATTTTAATATATTAGGGCACATGATACATATTTTGTAATTTATATTGAGACTCTAAACTAAGTCCTCCTTTCGCTAATGTTGTATTTTATGAACGCAGCAACGTTACGAGTTTTATGGAAAAAAGAAGATATTATTATAAAATATATTAAGAATTTTCTATTCATCTCTTTTCGCTTAAATAAAATTTGAAAATGGTGCACATGTTCTATATATATATATATATATATATATATATATATATATATATATATATATACTGCTTTAATTATAACATATATCAAGTACCAAAGTATTAAATATTTCCAAAATATTTGAAAATTTGATATAATCATTTATTTAAAGCTACCTTAAAAATAATATGGTAAATTTTTTTTTTAAATTCAAATTATAAGTCTTGTTTGATAATTATTTTTAAAAACTATTTTTTCAAAACAACAAAAACTTATTTAGACTATTTTTATTTTAGAAATAAATTTTGAAAACACTCGTTTTTATAATAATAAAACAAAAATAAAAAGAATTATTTTTATTCTCAAAATATTCAAAAAAAATATAACAACATATTTTTAAAACACTTTATTAAATATATATATTTTTTATAAAATAATTTTTAAACATAATTTTAAAAAAATTTAAAAAAATAGAATCAAATAAGTTTACAGCCAGAATAATTTGGATGAATGCTTCATAAATTCAATGATATGTTATCAAAATAAAATCTTGATATCTAATCAATAATGGATGGTAAGTGAGTTGATATTTAAGTTGATTTTTAGCATATTTTAATTTAATCTTTAGATATTTGATATTACTATTTTATCCAAACTTATATAATATAACTAAAATTGTTTTAATAACATTTAAATAAAAAAAGGAGAAATGTATTTACCCTCTTATCCTCCTCATTCTTAAATAAGGCTAAAGACTATGGGTTTCTTTTATGTGTTGTCAGTTATCCCTTAATCATAAAATTTCGCCAGAACATTTAAAGGGTATATAACCTATCGTTTACTAATATAATAATAATAACTATTATTATTATTATTATTATTATTTGTTTTTCAAATTAACAATTTGAAGAGAAAAACTCAGAAGTCAGAAGTCAAATCCAGAGGAGAAAATACCAGATTATACGGCAGTAGCTTACGAAGCAATACTAGGAAGTCTAACCGAAGACAGCCAATCAGTCACTGACCACTGAATTTAATAAAACCAACCTCTTGAAGGGAGAGTAAGCAACACGACCCAATCAAAGCGAACAAAGTGGGCCTTTCCTCGTTGTTCCCACCTACTAAAAAGTAAAAATCAAATAATCTGACAGCGACACTTTCTCCTACCGCAACGAAGATAGTTGGACACGTTCCTTACCCAGCGCGTGGTGCCGTCACCGTCGCCAGACACACATTTGGTTATAGATGAATAGTTATATTCCTCTACGTGACAATCCCCAGAGGTTCAAAGAACACCAAACAAGATTTCGCCACGTATACGGAAATGTAATACAAAAATTGGTACAAGGCACCTGGCATTGGCTGGCTGGCGAGGGACATGAACGAGACTGTGTCGCAGATGCATTGGATAACGTGGGGTCCTACATTTGGGCTATCCAGCCAGGAGTGACACCCTTCGCTTTTTTTTATTGGCTCTTTCCCGTCATCTCCTCTTCTTGTAGATGCAATAAATAAGAGTTCCAGAGTGTTTTAGAGAGAGAAAGCGGTACTATATATAGGGAGAAAATCGGAGGCTTCAGATACGTATAGATACACTTAGCAGTTGCACATTATCACTCACGCTCAGAGGCGCAGAACGAGAGTGGAAGAGAGAGAGAGAGAGAGAGAGAGAGAGATGGATGCTCTAGAGGAGGAAGAGAAAGAAGAGGAGGTGTTAGGTTCCAGCTCGACACTGGAGAAGGTGGCCGCTGCCAAAAAGTTCATAGAAAATCACTATAGGGCCCAGATGAAGAATATCCAGGACCGGAAGGAGAGGTACGTGGAACAATTCGTTTATTGATTTTCTTGTGATTGCAAAGGAAATGTTTGAAATATAAATTCGTATAAATCACGAGTCCGAGAATTTTTGGGGTATGTGATTTCAGTTAGCTGTTAAATCGAGCACAACGCAAATTGAGGCTTAGATCTTATTATTAAACTTTTTTTTTCCAACTTGCCATGCATTGGTCGCTGAAGTAATCTAGGTATAAGACAGAGTATTTAATTGTTATAGAACGAAATTGATAACCTCTTAATTTAACTGATCCCAGGATTGCTATTGGGTTTAATGAGTTGAAGTGTCTATATTCCATTTGCCCTGTTTGCAGTAAATGCCTAGAATTCTTGAGATATGTCAAACTATTCATTTTCACAGATAATGAGACTCAATAATGGGGATTAGCTTAGATGTCACCGTTTTGAATGTTAACGCATTATAAACTATATTTTCTTCTCTTTTAATAGTTTTTTTGGTGCCGTCATGTATGATCTGGAATGATTTTCCTGAATTTTATGTATGTGAGTTGTGTCTTCATAAGAAGCAAAAATTATTTCTATGACATTTGCCAATTAGATCAGCGAGGAGATCTGCATTTACAACTTCTAATATGATTATACTCCTCAAGCCAATATCCTTATGCTTTTAGTCGAATAAGTTTTCTTAAGCACAAATCTAAAATAAATGACCTCCTCTCTTTTGTTTTTATACATCTTGGCCCTGTGAGTTTTTTGCCTTTTTACCATCTTCTGGTCACATATTGGCAGTTACTGTCTCTACGGGTGTCGGGTGATAATAGTAGCTGAGTAAAATTGGACAATTGATGTTGAAATATAAAACCTTCGAGCCAATCTATATTGCATTACTTACAAGGAATCGTCCTACAATTTTGCAATATATTTGATTTTGTTAATGGCATCTTAGCTTTTCATTTCCATGCAATTTTGAAAGCATAACGAACTGCCACACAAGCACCTAATGATTTTACTGGACAGGAAGGAGAAAAAAGGGTTCGAAGGACAACATTGATGTGATTAATAACTTGAATACTAAATAGGGACGAAACATGTATTTAAGCCTACTCAGAATCTTAAACAGAGATAATGACGTGTAGTCTGTAGATTGAGCATTCTGGTCTGCATTTTTTATTCAAGTTATTGCTGTGAAATTATCTACACACGTACGGTTGTAAAATCACTTATCTATTTTAATCTTGTGGCACGTTGGGTGATATCTCATTATAACATGATGCTTCTATAAGCACTAATGGATGAGATCGTAGTATTTATTGACTTGCTCATAAGAGGCCTTCAGACAAATAGACCAGACCTTTTTTTATTATAAACGTTATAGTTAGATCTTATCCTCAACAGGTGAAACAACATAACAAATAACTGTAACATTTTTTTTTGGTGAGCTTCATCTGAAAAGGAAATAACTAAAATCATAAAGCTTCACATTTTCCATCCATTAGTAGGCATGCAATGATGTGTTGTACAAGATACATTATTTATTTGTATTATTCTCTCTGTGAATTTTTAAACCATGCTTATATATTTTTATAAAACAGTCTCTAGATTGATGCAGATCTTTTGTTCACCATGTGTTTAGACTTCCTGACACAATTTTTTATTTTTCTTCTAGACGTTGGGTTTTAGAAAGGAAATTAGCTTCCTCAGCTGCGCCAAATGAGGAACGGATCAACCTCATCAAAGATTTAGAGCGAAAAGAGACAGAATTTATGAGATTAAAAAGGCACAAGATATGTGTTAATGATTTCGAGCTTTTGAACATTATTGGAAGGGGGGCCTTTGGGGAGGTTAGAACTGTCCCTGGCATATGTATTTTTGTATGAAAATTTTCTTACTGGATACACAACACATGATCTATTTGGTGTTGTTTGACAATGGAAAATCTATTGCATGCTTGTCATGTAATTGTTGGTTTCTAGTATATTGTTGCCTAACTCATTAAATTACAGGTTAGATTGTGTCGGGAGAAGAAATCTGGAAACATTTATGCCATGAAAAAGCTGAAGAAATCTGAAATGCTTAAGAGAGGCCAGGTGAGATAGACAGATTGAATGGAACCACACTTGAAAATACATAATGAATGCATCATCTGGGTGCAAATTACAGATCTGAAATATATTTGGATGCATCGTTGGATGTCTTGCAGATTGCTTAGTTGCTATTTAACTTATTAAGATAATTTTCTACAGGTGGAGCATGTTAGAGCTGAGAGAAACTTACTAGCTGAAGTTGCTAGTCATTGCATAGTGAAACTTTACTACTCGTTTCAGGATGCTGACTCCCTGTATTTAATTATGGAATATCTACCTGGGGGTGACATGATGACTCTGCTGATGAGGGAAGACACCTTGAGTGAAAGTGTTGCTAGATTTTACATTGCACAGAGTGTTCTGGCCATAGAATCCATTCATAAACACAATTACATTCACAGGTTCAATTTGGCTGTGCTTATAGTCTTGTTGACTTAATTAGATAGATTAGCGATGGTGATTTATTGGGTGGTGATTTAGGTCTCTGTTTGCAAACTAAACAGTTGTATTAATTATCATTTTCAGAGATATTAAACCCGATAATCTTCTTCTGGACAAAAATGGTCACATGAAGCTCTCGGATTTTGGCCTCTGTAAGCCTCTTGATTGTACTACCCTGTCTACACTGCACGAAAATCAGACCATGGCTGATGAAAATTTGGCAGAGCCGATGGATATTGATGGATGTTTTCCTGATGCGGACAATAGGAGCCGTTGGAGAAGTCCACGTGAACAACTTCAGCACTGGCAGATGAACAGGAGGAAGTTGGTATGCTATCAAATTTATTGATGTATTATTGTTGGGATGTTGCAGAAAAAATGTTTATGAGCAGAATCATGTGTATGTTTCAAAGGTTTGCTAATCCATCAGATCCAAGAAAAGTGTGCATTTGCATTCATGATAATTACTGAAATGACTTTCTTCTGATGCTACTGACTGTTTCTAATTGCTTATCAAATGCTAACCATAGTTATTTCAAAAATATCTATCTTGAGTCACGGGGCTGATGATTTCTTAACAATTAGCATGTCACTGGTTTCATATTCTGGCTTGGCATGCCGCGGCTAGTCACTGATTTCATATTCTGATGCCTAACTGTTCTCACATTCTTCCCTTTTCCTCTTTGCAAGGCATTTTCTACTGTGGGAACACCGGATTACATTGCTCCTGAAGTACTGCTGAAAAAAGGATATGGGATGGAATGTGATTGGTTAGTTTTTACCTAACGTTTTTGGTCTTGTGATCTATCATTCTTGAAGCTCCATGCAAGTTTCCATTTCTTATTTATGAGCTGTATATCTCCGTTTAGAGCTTTTCTATAACTTTTTGTGTGAACTTTCTTATGGATAGGTGGTCAATGGGAGCAATAATGTACGAAATGCTGGTTGGCTACCCTCCATTTTACTCAGACGATCCAATAACCACATGCAGAAAGGTAAACATCCTTAAATGTGGTATCATAAAAATAGTTAATTTCCAAAGTAATATTGAATTTCATCTATAGTTTAAGCCAATGCTTAACTTACACCATTTCCTATTATTACTCCATGTGTATCACTTGAAGTCATAACAGTTGTCAGTGGATATATGTGGCTCAACAATGAGGTCACTTAAAACCGTTCTCATTTGGCTTGATGCAAATCACTTAAATTCATGAAATGTCCCAAGTTTCTTGAACTCATGGAAATTTGAGCTCAAACTAATACAGATATTAAGTTATCTTATCTTTTTTTTATTCTAATTTTTAAATTAGAGTTTTTAATTTGGGGATTAGGGCTTAGTTAGTTATTTGTTTAGGTCTTAGTTATCTATATCTATAGATAAACTACTATTTTATTTGTTCAGGAGTTTTAGTTTGTTTAGAATTTTGCAACCTATATACCTACATATATGGGTCTGTTTGGCTATTGTTATTTAGATTTGATTATTGATTAATAAAAATATAGTTTTTCTTAAGACATTATTTGACTGCATCTGCTTTCTCTTCCGACAACTGTTTATGCTTTCATTTGTGCCCATGATATTTTAGAGCTCTTCTGGTTATGTTACTATTGGTTGGTGTTTATGCATTCTTTTGTTGACACTTCATTCATCAACTGCTATCAGATTGTTCATTGGAGAAATCATTTAAGATTTCCAGAAGATTCACAGTTGACGCTTGAGGCCAAGGATTTGGTCTGCAGATTGCTGTGTGATGTTGAACATAGATTAGGTACTCAAGGGGCATATGAAATCAAGGTAGGGTGTTCAATGTATTTTAATATTCAGGTTTCTTTTCTATCTTCTAATATACAATCTATGTATATTAGGCTCATCCTTGGTTCAAGGGTGTGGAGTGGGATAAACTGTATGAAATGGAGGCAGCATTTAAGCCACAAGTCAATGGGGAGCTGGACACCCAAAACTTCATAAAGTTTGATGAAGTATGATATGAACTTGTCTCCTTTGTTTCTTTCTCTCCCTTTTAATTTAAGTTATCCCCCATTGTTTTTCCCCTCATGTCTGCTGTTACTGCAGAACTACCAAACTGTTGGAACTTCATGTCCCACCTTTGCTTATAATGATTAAAAAAATTGTTGCTTTAATATTGCTAGCAGAGTGTATGGTTTTTGTTAATATCAGTTTTAGGCTTTTCTGGGTGACATAAATTTTAATACTTTGTAGTTTATATTGCTCTTGTTGGATTTGAAATAAAATTAAAGTTGATATATGTTTTTATTCTGATAACATTAAAAGCTATGCTTTCATGATGTGTGGTGGCTGGTGAGTATGTTTGTTAGGAAAAGTTCTAGCAATTCTGTGTTGGAACCTTTTTTGGTTTTCTACCTTCTCTTTAATGATATTTATACACTGTATATATGCAGCCAGCAACTGTGTTGTCTTCTGGCCTATTGAAACCAAGTCTTAAGATTTTCTCATGATTTTCTTTTCGAATGTCAGGTAGATCCACCAACAGTAGCACGAACTGGGTCAGGACCCTCACGAAAGGTACTCTTGCTCGTATTGATTTTCATATCATCATCATTTTCTTCATTTCAAGCCTTCACTATCCAATGTTTTTTCTTTTTCTTTTTCTCTTTCTAAGGAAGAGTAAAGGCGTAATAAAATTATCATTTGCTTCCCACCTAATAACTTCCTGCAGATGCTATCGACGCCTAAAGATATAAATTTTGTTGGTTACACCTACAAGAACTTTGATGCTGTAAAAGGGCTTCGCCAGTTTGGTATATAATCTTTTACTTTTAGTTGAGAGTTTGGCTATTACATATCCTTGTATTCTTCTTTCAACTGACTAATTATGCGTATTTAACAAAATTGGGAGTGGCATGACACAAACTGAACGAAACTTGAGAAGTGGTAGACCAGCCAACCCAACAGTAACCAAAACCCTTGCTAAGGCTATCTCTCAATTTAGATGATGATGGAAGTCTTCTGCTCCCTTTCCTGATGAAAAGAAGTTGATGTCCTGAATGGATCAATCATCTTCAGCTTCCGTTACAACTAGGAATATCTTTTTTACTGGAACTCAATATACTGATAATTGATCTAAAACTCTGCAGGTGAGTCCATGCAAGATTTTTCTTCTAAACGGGCAGCTGATGAAACAGGTTTACAATTGCTTGCGTCATCTGGAGACCCCATGTTACCATAATAGCATGGACTCGTGCAAGATGCAAAATGAAGCCGATGCCATTTGCAGGAACAATGTTGTGCACAGCATTGTCAGGGTAACACTGTGTGTATTTGAATTTGCATGTATAGAAACGAGAATGAGTGCACCTGGCTGCCCAGGTTGGCCTGTGGAAGGCTTGCCTTCTCTAGTGGCAATCTCTGGTTAAGTTTCAGTTAAGGATAAATTATTCCATGTGATGTATACATGTATTGGAAGAAAGCAGAAATTAGCTATAAAGAAATAATGCTCGAGGATAAATTATGAATGTTATTATTGGCTGTTCAGTCGCCCGGCATTTTTGTAGGGAAATGCAATTTTGATTTTCCGTTACTCAAAAGAAGCGCGATTAGGGTCGCAACATGATCGTGCTTGGCACCTGTCTTTTTTAATTTGTATATTATATGAATGCGGGAACTCCAGTGAGACCTTTTTTGCTACTTCGAATTACTACTATTAGATTTTGAGCTTAAACCAGGCAATTATCCATTTTTTTATTGTTCTCATTTCATAGGCGGGCCATCCTTTTTCCTGAAAAATTTAGGTATATGATGGTCACACAAAGCAACGTAACTAATTAACAAAAATAAATAAATCCAATCGACGATCACATTTTATAATTTTATTGGGTTGCCACATCACAGTTCTCTAAATGTTATCTTATGCTTTTATCACTAGGCATGGAAGTTGGAATATAGCTCTTGATATTTTAAGTTAGAATGATCCTTTGGTGTTAACATCTACAAAAATGTTTATGCCACATGGAAGGGGCCAAAGACTAATGAGGCAGCTGCCCATGCTAAATAAAATCGAGATCTTTAACATTTGAATTCTTTGAAGAAGAAACAAGCAGAAACTGATAATCGTAACAAAAATGTCGAATTTAGAAATTCCAATTTTGACAAAAAAATTTGTATAATACTTTAAAATGTTAAATTTAAAATCTCTTTTATGTATTTTTTTGGCAATTAACTCCTTCCTAATGGTTGAAAAACTCAAACGAAGAAAATCCAACTGAATTCAGCTGGGGTAGGGAGAGTCAACGCCATAGTCAATCAATACAAGTAAAAAAAGATTCATTCAAAATAAAATAATAAAAGTTAAATTGTAAAGCACACTAGACATTATAATTCTTTTGTAAAAGCACTTGGATGAAGATTTGACGTGTGTCCTCCCTCTCTTCCTCAACACACTTTCTACGTCTGAAAGCATTTTCTTGGATATGTTTAAATTTTCTTTCAAGTCTCAACGCACACTCATCTCCACCTATCAGAATTTTAGAATTTTTTTTTATATCTTTTGATATGGATATTTTAAAAAAATAACAAAATTATAAAAATAAACAATAAATAGTTTTAAATATTGATTATTTCATAGATAATGAGTAATTATGTTTTTGAAGAAAAAATAATAATGAATAGTTTTTTATGGTAGAAAATGAGTAATTTTAAGCATAGAAAATAAATGTATTTTTTTATGAATATTACATAAAAAAGTCAATTGATATATATATATATATTAATTAATTAATACATATCAAACTACTAATATAATATATTATATGACTGTATAATAAATTAATAGAATCTATAAAAATAAATGTTTTAAATAATAGGTTGACAAATACTCTAATTAATTTTTTGCATTGATTAGGTATACACCAGAATTTCTCAAGGCATGCAAATTTAATAACATATAAAGACGCACTAGAGGTAGAGGATATTGAAGAAATGAACATGTTACTTGGTCGCTGGTAAATAAAAGCCCATATCGTGTTTTCTTGATGCTTTTTTCTCCTCTGTAGCTTCCTGGCTTTCAGGTGTCAAAGAGACTAAGAAATAAAGTGATAAGGGAGGGATAAAGGACCCTACGGTTGACAAAATTTTGGTAGTGACTCTTTTTCCTTTCTTCTTTTACCTTCCTTTCTTCATTAATTATCACAGCGCGCGCTGGGTAAGCCAGAAAAGAGGCTGAAATGCGTTGCCTCAGATCCAGGGTACTCAAGTGGTATGTGACTGAAAGAAAGGGTGTCATCTTTTTAGGGTTTCCCTGTGATTCTTGGGTTTTTACTTTTCCTGGGTTCTTTCTCATGACTTCCTTTTTCTTCTTTCTCTTTCTTGTGTTATAAGGGTGGTGGTTAATTCTGATTTAATCATTTTGAAATGCAATTTTTTTTTTTTTTTTTGCAGGCTCTTTCCCTCTCACTAGAGTTGACGGAGGTGGATAGAAGAATCCAGAGAAGGAAATGATAATGCCTAGCTATTTATGTTTCAAAATTCCTGAATTGGAAGTTTGAATCCATTGTTGTTGACCAGATCTGACTACCCTATTTCACTTACGCTACTGTTATCTTGTCCAGACGTTGCATCGCCTGAATTTACTTCCTCTTGGTCTCATCGGTTTTCTTAGGCATGGAAAATGGTCTTCTAAAATCCACCGTGCACATTCCTATAGCATTTTCAATCGGAAAAGGAGGTGATAAATCAGTTGAAATATGACAGGTTGTGTGATACCAGAAGCATGGGAGGGTAGCTTTTTGCATGACGTCGATAGGGATTTTGATGGAGGAGATGTCGTCCGCAGTTGCAGTGCCATTAAGAATAGGTAATTCGGTCTGTGATAACCCAAACATAGCTACCCACATGGATGTATCCAGGCTTAAGCTGATGGCAGATGCGGGTTCGTTAGTTAATTCTGTAAGTAGGGTTTCCACTGAGACGGTTGTGGACTCTAATGAGGATCATAATGGTGGTAATCTGGAGGATAAAGTTAGTATCACAGCAGTTACACCACCAAAACAGGATAGAGAAGGAGAAATTCCTTTTTTGGACATGATTTCTCAAAATAAGACCACCTTGATCGCTGGCACCCAAGTGTTAAACCCGGCAATCGAGGAGGATGATTCCTTATCATTGGAAGGCGATCAGATTATTGATGGCTCTTGTTCCCTTTCTGTGGTCAGTGAGAACAGCAGCGTATGTGGAGAGGAGTTCGTCGGTTTTGAGACTACCTCAAAAGTTGGAGCACAAAGTCCCATAGAAATTGAGAAGAGCATCTGCGGTGTCAATATTGTCGCAAGGGCTGCTGATTTGGGGGAAACTGTTGAGGCAGAAATTGTGAGTGAACCCCTTGCTGTGGCAGTAGGCCTTGAAGAAGAGAATGGAGTTAGATCTGGCCCAAAGTCCTCTGCAGTTGTTGTTCATCTACCTAGGGTGAGTGGAACAGTTGGTCGCAGTGTTTTTGAATTGGATTATGCCCCACTATGGGGATCTATATCTATGTGTGGGAGAAGACCTGAGATGGAAGATGCTGTTGCAACTGTACCTAGATTTTTGAAAATTCCCATTCAAATGCTAATCGGGGATCGGGTACTTGATGGATTGAGCGAGTGTTTCAGTCAGCAGATGGTTCATTTTTTTGGAGTCTATGATGGCCATGGTGGCTCTCAGGTAATTTTTTTCTCTCTTTATTTTGTCCTTTCTTACTTAAATTTTTGTAATTCCTTTTTTTCCATCCAATCATTTGAGTGTTTTTCTGCAAGTAATAGTTATCGTAGGGCGTGTTTTCATCATTCAGGTGGCAAATTATTGTCGTGACCGTATTCATTTGGCTTTGGCTGAAGAAATAGAATTTGTTAAGGAAGGTCTGATTAGTGGAAGTATCAAGGATAATTGTCAAGATCAGTGGGAAAAGGCTTTCACCAATTGTTTTCTAAAGGTTGATGCTGAAATTGGAGGAAAAGCTGATTGTGAACCTATTGCCCCAGAAACTGTTGGTTCCACTGCTGTTGTTGCTATTATTTGTTCGTCCCATATCATAGTTGCAAACTGTGGTGATTCAAGAGCAGTTCTGTGCCGTGGCAAAGAACCCATGGCATTGTCAGTGGATCATAAAGTGAGCTACTTCTAATTATAGTTTTGCATCTCTGTATTTTTTACTGATTTCAAGAAATTGATGTCTTCTTGTTATATGGTAGCCAAATCGAGATGATGAATATGCAAGAATCGAAGCAGCTGGAGGCAAGGTGATACAATGGAATGGTCATCGTGTATTCGGTGTTCTTGCTATGTCAAGGTCTATTGGTATGCTCGTCTTAATTATAAATAATTTAGATCATCCCATAGTGTTTACCTTGGGCATTAGTTTGAGTTTCTCGGAAATCCTTTTGGTGAGTGACTGATGGATGATGGGACTCTATTTTCTATGTACTTCTTGTAATTGTCATGGTTTCCAAATGTAATAGGCAGACACCAGTTGCATTATCTTTTAAAAGGACTCTAACTCTGATCTCTTAAATAAATGTTGTTCATATCAATTATAAAGATCTTGAAAATTAATTATTTTTAATGTCAGTATTCTCTCCCCATTTTATGCTATACTGTTCTATGTGTTAAACTGGGATTTTAACAATAAAAGATTCTCATTCTTTAGTCCTAGGCATAAGATATACAACAAATGACTGTCCAAGGCTGTTAGTGTAATTTTCTTTTTACTAAATAAAATCTTGAATATGTTGGAAACTAAATGATTTTATGATTTGCTTTTAATCTGGCTTGGAGAACCTCTTGAGAAATGGCACATTCGCACATTCTCTATGTCGTTCTGTTTCCACCAGTAGTTGAGGGACCTGTTGTTCATAATACTTGGATAATATCAAATTTTGGAATTCTTTGCAGGACCAAGCCT
This sequence comes from Gleditsia sinensis, assembly GCA_037074535.1. NCBI lineage: Eukaryota > Viridiplantae > Streptophyta > Magnoliopsida > Fabales > Fabaceae > Gleditsia > Gleditsia sinensis. The sequence continues at coordinate 3,397,728 of CM073472.1, forward strand.
CTACTGAGACCCAAGTACTTCTGTTTAATACTTAAGACTTTTGGAAAATGCAACAAAATTTTACATTCTTTCTTGTAAACATTTGTTGTGTAATTTTTGTACGTCAACGGAGTCTCCTGCTGTAATTAGGCAGTTGTTGGTTCATCTCACAAAGTCCCACTTACCCTGAATGCCAATTTCAGGTGACAGATATTTGAAGCCATGGATTATTCCAGAACCAGAGATTACGTTTCTTCCACGTGCAAAAGATGATGACTGCCTCATTCTGGCCAGTGATGGTCTTTGGGACGTCATGACAAATGAAGAGGCATGTGAGCTTGCGCAGAGACGAATACTTCTCTGGCACAAGAAAAATGGCGTTGCATTACCCTCAGAAAGGGGAGAGCGAATTGATCCTGCCGCACAAGCAGCTGCAGAGTACCTATCAAACCGTGCTCTTCAGAAAGGAAGCAAAGATAATATAACTGTGGTCGTGGTGGATTTGAAAGCTCAAAGAAAATTTAAGAGCAAGACATGATGGCTTCATCTATTGCTCCTAATTGTTACGATAGTACAATAGAAAGCTTAATATAATCCAATATAGTTTTGCCCATTAATTTTTCACCCGGGCATCTCTTCGCATGATGAGAATAGCACTCTGTAGTCTGTACTATAATACAATCCATCTTTCTCTAGAACTCTTAACTGGTTAAGAGTCTGGTTGTCAGCAAATTGTATTCATTATTATGCCTCCGAGTACAATGGCTCTGTGAGGTATTTACTCCATATTATTTTAATCTATGTTTATAAAAAAGCAGTAGCTATTTCGGACAGTGGCTTTCAAGTTGTGCTCTACTGTGGTAGAAGGTGATGTCAATGAAAGACAAGGATGCCTTCCCAGTTCCCTTTTCTTTTGTGCTTGGAATGGCGTACCTGTACATATCGTGGTTGTAAACAGGAAACTTTCTTTTATCTTTTATCGGTGCTCCTGTTATTTTCATCTTTTTAGCAACTTCTTTATTAGACATTCCTCTTATTCAAGTAGTTCGGCGGATTCAGGCAACTAATTTAACAAACTCTGACCAATGGTCACCTTTTGTTGAAGGGAATTGAATTTGCCAATTGTCTGTATATAAAAAGATTAAGGAAATTGAATTTAAACGTTGAAATAAAGAACTGACATAACATATCTGCAGTCTATTAATAATTTTATAATTTTATTATTACATATTATTAGATAAGGCAACAAATATCTAAGAGAAGAGTGAATTGGTTGTTTCAATAAAACATAAGTTTTTTTCAAAGTTCAAAATAAAAGTATTTGCTGTTATAAAAGATAAATGCATATTTTAAACATTTAAGTGAATATATAAGACTTAAATCACATCTGCATAAAGTGAAAGTTATACCTCCAAAAAAACATATAGAGCAATTTCTGCAACCATACAATACAAAATATATTGCATCAATTTAATAAGTATAAGATTTATCGTAATTCAACTCAACTATTGAATTTACTTTACATTTTGAACTGTAATTTAATATTTTTCACCAAAACACAAGTTTAAACTAGACAATTAAAAGAACTGGATTCTCCCTAGACAATTAAAAGAACTGGATTCTCACACCCATTACAACACTTTACAACAATTCTACATATGTTCTCACACCCAAACTCATCAAGATTTCACTCCTTTGATACAAACTCAAAAGAAACAATATATAAGTCATAAATCCTCTCTTATATAGTGTATGATTTACAATTTAAACTTACATAGAAAAAACAGGGTTTCAAAAGTTCAAAGATGAAATGAAAGGTTCTTTTGATTTCCAATATTTAATGCAACTTAGTATTTATAAGAAAATAAAGATTATAACCGTTAAAAGTTATTTACCATTAGAATTAATAAAATCCAACTGTTATAAAACTATAGATTTTTTTACCAATTGATCACTAGACATCCATTAAAGGCTATAGGTGCTTGTTATTGTGTGAAATCCTTGATTCCTAATTTTTAAAATGTCTATAAGTTCTTGTTGTTTTGTAAATTTAATTTTTAAAATCACATAAACATTCCACTAACTACTATACGCGACTATCGATGCTTTTATTTGTTATTTTTCAAATTTCAAAAGTCAATAAATATCTAAAGCCATCACTAAGAGTCTATTGATCACTTAATTTGTAAAATTTACTCTAGTATAAATTTATAAACGTTTGTTAAACTTAGCTAACTTCTATAGTATTTTTAAAACTTTTTTTTTGATCATTTTATAAACTATTTAACCAACAAACTCAAAAAAATAAAATTAGAGTTTTAAAAACATTTTCAAGAGCTCAAGAATTTTCTAAATTTTTCTACTAAATAGAAATTGAGACTAGAGAAATCTAAAAGATAAACAACCTTTAAACATGGTTTCTCTCTCTTGATTTCATGTAACCTTTTGTTGCAATCTTGAGATATCTCTATGACTTGATGCATTGCAAGCTCCAATACCATTAGTCATTTTTCTTTGTTTCTTGAAGAATCTTTCTCCAAACTTCTTACTTTTAGACCAATTTATACAAATAAAAATTTAATTTAAAAAATTATTATTTAAATAAATCAAAAGACTTTTCTTGAAATTGTTTTTTTTAATATTATTTAAATAAATTAAATAATTTTTACTCACGGGAGCTGACAAGGGAGGGGACTGCTTCCTTCTTGAGCAAATTATTGCGTTTTGGAGGAAGGAAAGTTGCAAAAAAATAAGACAAGTTGCAAAACGGGAAGACGATGAACAATCATGCAGTAGCCATGGCTATGCGATTTCAAAACTTCATCTTAGAATCACATTGATCTGTGTGATTTTGACAACGATTCAAACATCTCAACAATTTGTATCGATGGCCATATGAATTGAATCGAAACACGTGAATTGTGCGTTTTTTATTTCTATGCTTACAAAATACATGATAGCACATATGACAGATAAACACATATAATAACACATTTGTCATCATATATCAATACATATGACATCAGCACATATGAACACATTTGTTATTGTCAAAATTTATAGCACAAGACTATAGGGCTAACACATATATTGATAAAAGGAATGCAAACAAGCCGAACACTTCACATACTCCTGTCCATTTTTCAATATTTTAAGAAGTTAAGATAAATAAAAGGTTGATACAAATATAAGGGATATTCTCAACCGATTATTTGAGTTGATTGCTTCAATTTTTTTTTTCAGTATATAGAACCACTCATTTTAAATCTGTGATGCCAAGTAATTTTAAAAAATTTTGTGCCCAAAAGAAAGTGAAGGAATTTTAACTTGAATCAAATTAATATAACATCTATAATTATTTTAGATCAGTAGCTGCTCACGCACCATTATTAGCAGCGACAGTAAATATTTGACAAACTGGAGCTAGTCATATATTGCACCACAACCATATTCTAGAAAACCACACAATAAAGACGAAGCATAGCCTACTCTAATGGAAGATTGCGAAAAATATGAAGTAAAGAACTAAACCATGTTCTGCAGGCTCTGAATTAGACATAAAGCACTAGCATGTAAAAGCATTAAGATATATGACATTCACTATTAGTACAGGATTTTGAAAGTACGAAAGTGGGTCAGTTCCCTAACTTGGACTCTGGCCCTGCAACTAATTCTTCTCTAAATAGCAATATAATTCTTCTCCAAATGACCTTAAACCTCAGAAGAAACTAAAATTGGTAAAAATGAAAAGTCTAATATAATTTGCACCCTACAAGACTACGGGTTGTGCTATTTACCTTGAGCCGTGTCCAAGCTATTTCTCGTCCTTCTGGACTAACAGAAAGTCCAAAAACAGCATCCTGACTGCAGACCTTGGCCATATAGAAAACCAACATATTAACCTTTAATATATATAATTATCCAACATATGTGTGTGCATTCTGACTTCAACAAATAGAATCTGAAAAACTAGATACCTCGGAAGAAAGCATAAAGTTAAGGGCTTCAAGAATTAGATCTGGATCGGGTGAAGATGACAAGGAACCTACAACAATAGTGAGCTAATAGGTATCCTACCTTAAAAAATGCACAACTTTGCTTAACTCAAAGTTGCAACATTATGTAGAATGCGTGTTTTATCCTGACTTAGATCAGTTTCTCTATAAACTTTCAGAAGGGATTCATAACCCAATCGGTTAGATTTACTTGCCCCTTGCATTACAGCTACATATGTTGCCTGCAACAATAGTACACAATAATTAAAATGGAGAACCTAAGGGGAATTTTCCAGTGTTGAACTGATACGACAGCCAAACTTTCTGATATCAGGCAGAAGTGGTGTATTTCTGTCTTCTAGGAAAGCATGAAAAGGCCTGTTCACTTCATCCAGTGTCAGATCGTGTCCAAAAACAGCTAGGGCAGTCAAAACTTCTCCTCTCAACATTGTATCAAGATGGCTTTCCCAGGTTTAGGCTCCCAGCCAAGATTCCTGCAAAGAAATAAAGAAGTTGAAAAGGAAAAATTTAAAGAAACTAACTAAAAACATAGTACAGAGAGAGAGAGAGAGATGTATATATGCTAGCTTCACTTTTAGGCTATCCAAAATTTTCATAATCTTTTCTTATGCACATTACTATCATCAAAATATTACATGTTAAACAACATGACTCCTAGCAGACATAGTAACTCCATGGTCAACTAGCTCAAGTATTTCCAATCATTATGTTCATTATTAGAGCCACAGGAATGTTAAGTTGTTAACACAGGGCTACTCTAACTGCTACAAATTTTAGAACAGCATCCTACAATGATTTCTGTATGTATGTAACAACTTACTCAGCAGCATACTGGAAGAGGTTGACAAAGAATTGCTTAATATAGTCTACTAACTCTGGTATGGCATCAGCTGCAATCATTTCAACTTTGTAACTTATCTGTAAATTGAGTCTCATAATTAGATCCAAGAAATGACGCAAGTAATGAATGAGCAAGATTTGGAAGAAAACATTACAGTAATCAGGTTAGATAGCACGGTATAATCAAGTTCCTCCCGGTAAGCTCCAATCAAGGAAAGCAAGGAGGTCAATGTTTCTTGGCAAGCCATACAAAGTACATATAAATCATCCAAAATTCCTGTCAAAGTAATCACTCAATTAATGGTCTTTTCCTTTTCTACCATTTGAAAACAATTGTCAACAGGTAATCTAATTTACCAAATCGGTCTGCTGCAGATAATAATTGTTTCTTTACTGCATATCTAAGTCTAGCTGCATGCGCCTCACCATATTTCACTCTGTAAAAACCAGTCTGATCCACATTAAGTTTTATCCAAGAGCTTAGCCCATTATCTTAAGCAATCAGGGATCCAGAAAATTCATTGACATCAAGAGATTCAGTTTTTGATTGCAGAAGGAAATTCTTGCACAAGTCATATGAGCCAATGCGTAGTGTTATTGGAACAATCCAATGACCTCCATGAGCACCACTTGACAGGAATTGTGACTGCCAATTAACATACAAAGCTTACAAGTAACAATGCATATAAGGGATTTTCTTTTTAACAAAATAATGATAAGGAAGAACTATAAAATAATCAGACGCAACAAAACCTGTTCAAACTTCAATTTCTGGTTATTGACTTTGACAGAGACAACAGGATACCCCTTCTACTTTGTCCAAGAGTCCATTAATTTGTTCACAGATTCACCAGATCCTTCCTCAAGCGTAGCCCACAGATTGTCAGTCTTAGCATTTGAGCAGGCATATCATTTTATATATGAGGCTAGTGACCTCTAATTTTATGAACAAGCACCATATAATTTCATCACAATATTGTAATATATAAATAATCATATTTTGTATGATTTATAAAAAGAAGATTCAAATACATACTTCACTAGATCTTCACAATATCACCAAAAGCAAACTATATATTATCAGCATATGCCTTTCATTATTGAATTCAGTAAATGCGTTTGGTCTCAACTCACATGGTGTCTCAGTAATATACAAATCTCAACTTAAAATGTGGGAAGTTGTGGTGAGTGTGTAGTTATGTGAAGTTTCAATACTCCTCTATTCTCTCTTTATTCTAAATATTAATAATAAAAACTGGATTGGCAAGTTAATACACTAGCTGTTGTATATATCACAAACCAAAGAACGCAACCTACTCAGCCTATGCCAATCAAAAGTAAAAACCAAGTCAATCGTAAAATCCTAAGTCAATCCAGTTGAGAGCAAACCCTACAACACTAACAGTTTAATCATGCCAAGTGTACACTAAATATTATTTATTCCATAGTCTTATAGGCATGATTACTGCAGGTTCCTATTTTATGGCTCTTGCAAATTTGGCATTGAACACACATATTACTTATACAACTAGTAACAGTACGTACTGACCTGGGAGCATTAAGCACCAAGATAGCTTTGTAGCATCCTGATTATGGATGCACCTTTTCTATAACTTATTGCATCAAATATTTCATCAAACTCATCAGCATGATTTATTTCTACCTGCAAAGAGAATTCACTAAGATTATAATACACTATAAAGAAATAAGACAATATGTTAAATTCTTGACCACGAGTTACCAAAGAGATCACTTTTTGTTTGTACTTCAATTATGAATATCAATTTTTTTATATAAATATAAACTAATACTAAATTGATACAGATAATATTATACATACTTATGTTCTATGTTATCAATTTATATACCCCACAAAGTCAGATAAAATTGGCCTACTAATTATTTGGGGAAGATAAACTCGGTAGATACACTCAAAAAGTAAACTGAAGTATTAAACAATACCTTTATTGGGTGGGATTCTGCAAGCCCATCCAACCTAAGACTCTCAGTAGATTCATGAAGAAATTGAGACCATATCTTCCACTTGGGAAACAAGCTGTCAGTTGCTAGATAGCTTACCTGAGCACACCAAACACTTACCCTCAGATACTTTAGAGAGAGAGAGAGAGAGAGAGACTGTAATAGCAATCTTATGAGAATTTATGAGCCACATAACATACCCATGTTGCAAATCCTTCATTCAGCCATAAATGTGTCCACCACTCCATTGTAACAAGATTGCCAAACCACTGGTATGCCAGTTCATGAGCTACAACAGTCACAACCTGTACAGCAACCCAAGAACTATTTGTACAACTTAACAATTTGTAATCAGAAAATTAGGTTTAAACTACAACTAAAGCAATTCTGTGGATAAGCAGACTACCCACTGCTTGTTGACAGCAGCAGAATGCTGATCATCATAGAGAAAAAGCAGTCTCCCAGTATGTAACCAAACCATAATTCTCCATCGCTCCAAGAGCAAAATCAGGAATTGCTATCATATCCAATTTTGCAGCGAGTAAGGAGTAGCAAAGTAACTGTTAAATCATTGTAGTTAGCTGCCTGCTAAATGATAAATGATGCAGCACAGCCAGAAACATAACAAAGCAAACTTTCTACTATGAAGATTAACATGTAATCCACAATATCCACTTTTCCATCGTAAGCTGAGATATGAAGGATGTTAAAGATGATTGATGATTGGCAACGGATACTTATGGGCACGATACATGAAAAAGATTTGATTCATGTTCAATTCTAGCAACTTAAGAATGGATTCCAACACCCCCCCTTTTTCATTAAGATTTTGATGGTGAATGTTTGGAGGTTGACAGCAGGGTATGAGGGAAGGATGGACGATGGAATCCCACACCCACACACTAAAGGTTCTTCTGCGCCTAAAGCTTGTAGGGATAGGACACCAAAGCTTCCATGAAAACCGATATGCCAGTGGGATGTCCAAGTTCTAGACCCTCTTCGAGGTTGAATTGCAGGGTGTGACCAAATTATGACAGTAGATAATTTGAACAATAGAAGGAAGCACTTTTGTTGACAATACAGGATATAAGAGTCTTTGACCATATTTCAATCTCCTGTTGTGAGGGATTTAATATATCTTGTCCCCCCTTTCTTCAGTCACAGTCTCCTCAGTGTAGCTGGTTTATGAATCCAAAACAAAATATTTTTTAAAGTTTTGCATCATAAGTTTGAATCAGGAGATTATAGATCAGCGCCAAAATTGCACTGATAAGCTTCATGCAGGATATTGAACTTGAGAGGAAATAAACCTCTTGTGACTGTTTTCTAATAGATTTCCACCCTGAGAAAGAAAAGGATTTTAACAACTCAAAACTTACTCCTTGTATAGTTCCAAAGTCTTTACAGCAACATCTAGGGCAAATTTTCCCTGCTTTGCCTTACCAACTTGAGAGTATACTCGGACTTTGACACCTGTAAAAACATTAGACTGCATTAAGAGGCAACACAACCTACATTACATATAGCAAGCATGATATTACCATTAGTTGTATGATCCTCCACAAAATCGAACAAACCAACAACAACCGCAACCAAAAATTCATCAAACCTACCCCACCCTCTTTTGGCCTTACCACTGAAGCAATCAACCAATACACAGCTTATTTATTTGAAGTCCTAAGCTTTTGTTGTTCCAAAAATCAAAATTCTACCCCAGAAATTCTTAGAAAAGTTTTGTTCGCAAGGGAAAGGGGAGAAAGGGACAAACCTTGCATGCAGGTTCATCCCAACAAGGGAAGCATCGTCTGGCATCAGCTGGTTCAAACTGTGTAACTGCCATGTTCTTTTTCTCACCATTATGCTCATAAGTACTATTAAAAAAAATCCAAATCCATTAATTTCCAATAAATAGCGAATTATAATCACTGACAAAAATAAATAAGTAAATAAATACTGGATTATGAAAAATTGACAACATAAGCATTTTAGGTTGTGAACCATCTAGTTGAAAAAAAATTAAAACAGGTAAAAATTTAAAAAAATCTTGTACTATATGCTACATGCCATTGTGTTAAAAAATCCTTGGATTTTGATATTAAAGGTTTTGAACTCAGCAAAATCAACTAAAGTGATTCAAAAAAGGATCACAATCACGTCTAACACATAAGATGAAAAAGATACATACTTGCAAAATATGTGATAGCACATTTGTCATTATATATCAGCATATATGACAGCAGCATATAAACACATTTGTTATCATCAAAACTTATAGCACAAAACCATTAGGCTAACACATATCTTGGTTATATATTGATAAAATGAATGCAAACAAGTCGAACACTTTACATAATCTTGTCAATTTTTCAAAATTTCAAGAAGTTAAGATCAATAAAAGGTTAATACAAATGTGAGAGATATTTTGGGCTGATTTTTTAAGTTGATTGCATCATTTTTTTTTCAGTACATCGCAGCCAAGTAATTTTAAAAAAAATTGTGCACAAAAGAAAGTAAAGGATTTTTAACTTGAATCAAATTAATATAACACCCATAATTATTCTAGATCAGTAGTTGCTCATGCACCATTATTAGCAGTGACAGTAAATATTTGACAAAATGGAGTTAGTCATATATTGCACCATAATCATACTCTAGAAAACCACACAAAACAAGACGAAGCATAGCCTAATATTTCCTGTGTGCCAACTCCTTTACAGCCTCGGTAAGATCTTTCTCATTCTGAATACTCTGAACCCAGGTTGCATTGATATGAACCCGCTCAAGGCTCTGCTTCAATGTCCTAGCAATTGAAGGCTTAGTACGGCTAGCAAAGAATTCCTCTACTTCCTTGGCCTTCTCAATCGAAGCAAACTGCATGAAAAGCACATAATAAAATAAACTAAATAAATAAATAAGATAAATGATTCTGATGCCATAATTCAATATTCAAGAGCGGAGATCTAAGGTTTGCTAATCAAAACCAATGGCACAAAGCATATGGGGGGTGACTGGACACAAACCGGTGAGATAATTGTACTGACAAAGCGAGTTACCAAAAATCCAAAACCATATGTTTTTGAGATATGTTCCCAATTCTCCTGCATTATATTAATTACATAGCTGTTAGAAAATGATAGAACAGAAAAATGGTCAAAAAAATTATATATCTTGATCTCTCTTCAAAATCAAGGTAGTCTCCTGCATCAATAGCCCAGTAATGGAAGATAGCTGAAAATATGAAGTAAAGAACTAAACCATGTTCTCTACGCTCTTAATTAGACATAAAGCACTAGCACATAAAACCATTAAGAGATATGGCATTCACTATTAGTACAGGAATTTGAAAGCACGAAAGTGGGCCAGTTTCCTAACTTGGACTCCGGCCCTGCGACTAATTCTTCTCCAAATGACCTTAAACCTCAGAAGAAACTACCATTGGTAAAAATGAGAAGTCTAATATAATTTGCACCTCATATGACTACTGGTTACTCTATTTACCTTGAGCCATATCCAAGCTATTTCTCGTCCTTCTGGACTAACAGAAAGTCCAAAAACAGCATCCTGACTGCGGACCTTCACCATATAAAAAGCCAATATATTCAGCTTTAATATATATAATTCTCCAAAACGAGTGTGTATTCTGACCCCAACAAACAGAATTATAAAAACTACATACCTCGGAAGAAAGCATAAAGTTAAGGGCTTCAAGAATTAGATCTGAATTAGGTGAAGATGACAAGGAACCTACAATATTAGAGAGTTAATAGGTATGCTCCCTTAAAAAATGTAACAACTCTGCGTAACTCAAAGTTATGACATTACTTAGAATGCGTGTTTTCTACTGACTTAGATCAGTTTCTCTATAAACTTTCAGAAGGGATTCATAACCCAACCGGTTAGATTTGCTTGTCCTCTGCATTATGGCCACATATGTTGCCTGCCAACATAGTTCACAATAATTAAAATGGAGAACCTAAGGGGAATTTTTCGGTGTTGAACTGATGCGGCAGCCAACCTTTCTGATATCAGGTGGAAGAAGTGGTGTATTTCTCTCTTCTAGGAAAGCCTGCAAACGCCTGTTTGCTTCATCCAGTGTCAGATCGTGTCCAAAAACAGCAAGGGAAGTCAAAACTTCTCCCCTCAACATCATATCAAGATGGCTTTCCCCTGGTTTAGGATCCCAGCCAAGCTTCCTGCAAAGAAATAAAGAAGTTGAAAAAGAAAAGTTTAAAGAAACCAAAGAAAAACATAGTACACAGAGAGAGATGTATATATGCTAGCTTCACTTCTAGGATATCCTGAATTTTTGTCGTCTTTCCTTATTCACATTACTATCATCAAAATATTATATCTTATACAACATGATTCCTAGCAGACATAGTAACTCCATGGTCAACTAGCACAAGTATTTCCAATCATTATGTTCATTATTAGAGCCACAGGAATGTTAAGTTGTTAACACAGGGCTACTCTAACTGCTACAAATTTTAGAACAGCATCCTACAATGATTTCTGTATGCATGTAACAACTTACTCAGCAGCATACTGGAAGAGGTTGACAAAGAATTGCTTAATATAGTCTACTAACTCTGGTAAGGCATCAGCTGCAATCCTTTCAACTTTGTAACTTATCTGTAAATTGAGTCTCATAATTAGATCCAAGAAATGACGCAAGTAATAAATGAGCAAGATTTGAAAGACAACATTACAGTAATCAGATTAGATAGCACCGTATAATCAAGTTCCTCTAGGTAAGCTCCCATCAAGGAAAGCAAGGAGGTCAATGTTTCTTGGTGAGCCATACAAAGTGCATATAAATCATCCAAAATTCCTGTCAAAGTAATCACTCAATTAATTGTCTTTTCATTTTCTACTGCTCGAAAACAATTGTCAACAGGTCATCCAATTTACCAAATCGGTCTGCTGCAGATAATAATTGTTTCTCTGCTGCATATCTAAGTCTAGCTGCAAGCATCTCATCATATTTCACTCTGTAAAAACCAGTCTGATCCACATTAATTTTTATCCAAGAGCTTAGCCCATTATCGTGAGCAATCTGGGATCCAGAAAGTTCATTGACATCAAGAGTTTCAGTTTTTGTTTGCAGAAGGAAATTCTTGTGCAAGTCATATGAGCCAAAGCATAGTGTTATTGGAACAATCCAATGGCCTTCTCCATGAGCACCACTTGACAAGAATTGTGACTGCCAATTAACATACAAAGCTTACAAGTTACAATGCATATAAGGGATTTTCTTTTAAAAAAATTATCCTAAGGAAGAACTATAAAATAATGAGACGCAACAAAACCTGTTCAAACTCCAATTTTTTATTATTAACTTTGACAGAGACAACGGGATACCCCTTCTGCTTTGTCCAAGAGTCCATTAATTTGTTCACGGGTTCACCAGATCCTTCCTCAAGGGCAGCCCACAGATCCTCAGTCTTAGCATTTGAGTAGGCATATCTTTTTATATATGAGGCTAGTGACCTCTAATTGTATGAACAAGCACCATATAATTTCATCACAATATTGCAATATACAAATCATCATAGTTTGTATGATTTATAAAAAGGAGATTCAAATACATACTTCACTAGGTCTTCACATCATCAGCAAAAGCAAGATATATATTATCAGCATATGCCTTTCATTATTAATTCAGTAAATGCATTTGGTCTAAACTCACATGGTGTCTCAGTAATATACAAATCTCAACTTAAAATGTACAAAGTTGTGTTGAGTGTGTAGTTATTTCATATTTCAATACTCCTCTATCCTCTCTTTATTCTAAATATTAATAACAGATATAGTTGTCAGAATCACATGATTCATTATTCGAATTGTGCGATTTGACATGATTCACTTTCTTAGTGATTCTAATGGTTGGGTGAGTTGGAGATGTTCATGAATTGTGGCTTGAATCACCGGAATTGTGTGATTCAGGCTAGGAATCGTGAATCGCACGATTCTAGTGATTCTGAAGTTTTTCATGGCCAGGTTTATTTGATGCACCTGTTTTTTTTTTTGGTTGATTTTTTATTAGCTTCTAGAATTTTTGGTTTTTTACAGCCATCTCATAGCTCTCTGAGTCTTCGACATGGCTTTTTTTATGCTTCTTGCTTCGTTCAAGCCATAGATGTTGAGGAAGATTTGCAAAAGAACAAACAAGGAACAAAACCCAGAGTTCTATTCTCTTATTAGGAATAGGATTGTGTTTTGTTCTTTTATTAGGAATAGGAATCCTATTTCTATTTTAATTAAAATAGTCAACAACTGTTATATGAATAATTAAAACATATTTTAATTAGAATAGGAATCCTATTATTATTTTAATTAAAATTTCCTATTCTAATTAAAATAGTTGTAATCAAACACTATTATATTAACAACTATTCTTATGATTTATGAACTTTATTATGTGAGTATGTCTTTTGAAGACTTGTAGTTAATTAATTTTCTAAATTATTGATGTTAATATATTATTTTGAGTACTTTAGCTATACTATTTGCTTACAGATATTTTATACTATGTATTTTAAGTTATTTTTCAATATGTTCCTAAATCATACAATTTGATACAATTTACAATTTACGATTCAAAAATAAGCTGTACAATTCATGATTTGGATCATGATTTAATAACAATGATAACAAAAACTGGATTGGCAAGTTGACACACTAGCTGTCGTATATATCACAAACTAAAGAACACAACCTACCCATTCTATGCCAATCAAAAGTAAAAACCCAAGTCAATCAAGTTGAGAGTAAACCCTACAACACTAACAGTTTAATCATCCCAAGTGTACACTAAATATTATTTATTAAATAGTCTTATAAGCATGATTATTGTAGGTTCCTATTTTATGCCTCTTGCAAAATTGGCATTGAATATGCATATTTCTTATACAAGTAGTAAGGGTATGTACTGACCTGAAAGAATTCAGCACCAAGATAGCTTTGTAGCATCCTGATTACGGCTGCGCCTTTTCCATAACTTATTGCATCAAATATTTCATCAATCTCACTAGCATGATTTATTTCTACCTGCAAAGAGAATTCACTAAGATTATAATACACTATAAGGTGTTGTTTGGTTGGTGGTAAAGAAAGGAATGAAAATGGGAATTGAGAATAGAATGGAATGAAATGCTGTAAAAAAATTATATTTGGTACATATAATGGAATGAAATGGAATACTGTAAAATTAATTTAAAAATTAATTTAAAAATAATATAAATAAAAAATTATTAATAATATAAAAATTTATTAAAAATATTAATGATTTTAAAAAATAATTTAAATATTATTTTTTTATTTTTTTATCAATAATAAATAATATTTTTTAATTAATTTATTTATTTTTAGAATATATTTATTTTTTTGAAAAAAATATTTATTTATTATTTTACAAAAAATAAGTCAGATTTTTTAAAGTTTTTTTTTGTAAATATTTTTTTAATTAATTAATTTTTAAAAAAATATTTTTATTATTTATTTAATTAAAAATAAATAAACTTGGATTCCATTCCTTTTACCTCATTTATTCCCTTTTAAGTGGTAATGCGTTCTCCCTCTTGTGACAAGCATTCATATTCTATTCCTTCTATTCCACATACCAAACGGTACGTAAGTGATGGAATGGAATGTACATTCCTGTTCCCTCCCCTCTATTCCACGTACCAAACGATACGTAAAGAAATAAGACAATCTGTTAAATTCTTGAGCAGGAGTTACCAAAGAGATCACTTTTTGTTTGTCCTTCAATTATGAATATCAATTTTTTTTAATATAAATATAAACTAATACTAAATCAATACAGATAATATTATACATACTTATGTTCTATGTTATTAATTTATATACCCCACAAAGTCAGAAACAATTGGCCTACTAATTATCTGAGACAGATAAACTCAAAAAGTAAACTGAAGTATTAAACAATACCTCTATTGGGTGGGATTCTGCAAGCCCATCCAACCTAAGACTCTCAGTAGATTTGTGAAGAAATTGAGACCATATCTTCCACTCAGGAAACAAGCTGTCAGTTGCTAGATAGCTTACCTGAGCACACCAAACACTTACCCTCAGTTACTTTAAAAAGAGAGAGAGAGAGAGACTATAATAGCAATCTTATGACACTATATGAGCCACATAACATACCCATGTTGCAAATCCTTCATTCAACCATAAATGTGTCCACCACTCCATTGTAACAAGATTGCCAAACCACTGGTGCGCCAGTTCATGAGCTACAACATTCGCAACCTGTACAGCAACCCAAGAACGTTTTTTACAACTTAACAATTTGTAATCAGAAAATTAGGTTTAAACTACAACTAAAGCAATTCTGTGGCTAAGCAGACTACCCTCTGCTTGTTGACAGCAGCAGAATGCTGATCATCATAGAGCAAGGCAGTCTCCCGGTATGTAACCAAACCATAATTCTCCATCGCTCCAAAAGCAAAATCAGGAATTGCTATCATATCCAATTTTGGCAGCGAGTAAGGAGTAGCAAAGTAACTGTTAAATCATTGTAGTTAGCTGACTGCTAAATAATAAATGATGCGGCACAGCCAGAAACATAACAAAGCAAACTTTCTACTATGAAGATTAACATGTAATCCAAAACATCCACTTATTTTTCCTTCGTAAGCTGCGATATGGAGGATGTGAATGATGATTAATGATTGGCAATGGATATTGATGAAGATAGGACATAAAAATGGTTTGATTCGTGTTCAAGACTAGCAGGTCGACTTAAGAATGGATTCCAACACCCCCTCTTCCCCTCTTTTTTCGTTAATATTTTGATGGTGAACATTTAGAGGTTGACGGCAGGGTATGGTGGAAGGTCGGATGATGGAAGCCCACACCCACACACTCAAGGGTCTTCTGTGACTAAAGCTTGTACGGACAGGATACCTAATTTTCCTTGGAAACCTATATGCCAGTGTGATGTCCAAGTTCAAGACCTCTCCTAGGTTGAATTGCAGTGTGAGATCAAATTATGACAGTAGATAATTTGAACAATAGAAGGAAGCACTTTTGTTGATGATACAAGATAGAAGTCTTTGATCATATTTCAATCTCCTGTTGTGAGCGATTTGATGTGTCTTGTCTTTCCCCACTTTTCATCAGTCACAGTCTCCTCAGTCTAGCTAGTTTATGAAATCGAAACAAATTATTTTCTAAGGTTTTGCATCATAAGTTTGAATCAGGAGTTATGGATCAGTGCCAAATTGTGCTGATAAGCTTCATGCAGGATATTGAACTTGAGAGGAAATGAACCTCTTGTGTGTGTTTTCTAACAGATTTCCGTCCTGAGAAAGAAAAGGATTTTAAAACCTCAAAACTTACTCCTTGTATAGTTCCAAAGTCTTCACAGCAACATTTAGGGCAAATTTTCCCTGCTTTGCCTTACCAACTTGAGAGTATACTCGTACTTTGACTCCTGTAAAGATGTTAGACTGCATTAAGAGGCGCAGAACTAACACAACCTAAAGTACATATAGCAAGCAAGATATCACCATCAGTTGTATGATCTTCCACAAAATCGAACAAACCAACAACAGCTGCAACCAAATATGTAGACATGATTGGTGATTCTTGATATGAAATTGTCTTGGTATCCCCATCTATTTTTTCCTCAATAATTGGCATGTTGGAAAGGGCTGTGAGCTCTGAAGGCACATCCAGTGTTATCTTGAAAGTAGCCTGCAAGATCAATCACCTGTGAATAGCGGCCCCAAGCTCAAACTATTTTTCATTTGCTGGCACAAAACAAAACCAAAAATCCATCAAACCTGCCCCACCTTCTTTTGGCATTACCGCCTAAGCAACGAACCAAAACACAGATTATTTATTTGAAGTCCTAACCTTTTGTTGTTCCAAAAATCAAAATTCTACCCAAGAAATTCTTAGGAAAGTTTTGTTCTCAAGGAAAAGGGGAGAAAGAGACAAACCTTGCATGCAGGTTCATCCCAACAAGGGACGCATCGTCTGGCATCAGCTGGTTCAAACTGTGTAACTGCCATATTCTTTTTCTCACCATTATGCTCATAAGTACTATAAAAAAAATCCAAATCCATTAATTTCCAATAAATAACGAATTATAATCAATGACAAAATAAATAAATACTGGATTATGAAAAGTTGATAACGTCAGCGTTTTAGGTAACCATCTAGTTGAAAAAAATTTAAAACAGGTAATAAGTTAAAAAAATCTCGTACTATATGCTACATGGTATTGTGTTCAAAAATCAACAAAAGTGATTCAACAAAGGGTCAGTAATCAAAGTGCAGGCAAGTTCAAGTTAATCTTTTTTCTTTTCGGATCTAGTAGGAACTTTGACAACAATGAAAAGAAACCTGACAATGCTTACCTTCGGTAAAATCCTTTCATTCTGTCATTCAAAATTCCTTCAAACTGAACAGCCAGGACACCCAACCCGATCGGTACTGTCTCTGGGAACTCCAATACCAAAATTTGATCTTGTTCAAACAGTTCAACTCTTGAAGGCTTGAGAATCTGCAAAGATATCCCGTCATTCTACATCAGCATCAATCTATAGAATTGCCTAAAGTAAATGTAAGAACTGCAAGTCATCGATCAACTCCAGAATTGTCTTAGAAACCAGATAAGGTAACCAATTTACAAATCAGAAAATGGAAAAATTAACTACATCCATTTGTCTACTACAAAATGCTCACGAAGTGGAAGGGGAACTTAACTTTCTAACAACTTGGGAATAAGAACTTTTACTGCAGATGCAAGATTCTTTTGTGCACCCACATTCTTTCGAGAAAAAAACGAATAAGAAATCATGGATCTATTCACTTTCGTAAGAGTTTAGCTCTGCTCATCTGATGACAGTTAGCATCCGTGAGAAAAAATTTGAAAGCCCAAATCTTAAAAAATGATTGTTCAAGAGCTCCAAAAAAATACTGACGTCCCCAAGTTTTGAATTCTTTTATTACCTTCCGAAAAGAACAGGAGTTGACCAACACTCAGCCATCGACCAAGGTGGTGTGTAACTTTGAGGTCTAAACAAAAACGAAACTTTAAACCTCCCAGCGACATATTGGGAGCCAAAAAAGAAATGGAGTCCCCCACAAATTAGGTTCTAAAATAAATATGGCTGCCATAACATGGCACCCTTTCTGTTTCATTTGTTATTATTTCGCCCATGTAAAGGAAAAAAAAAAATGAAGAAAACAATGGTGGGTTTGATACCTTCGAAGAATCTCGGTTTGTGAAGGATACAACATCGTCACTGACGGAGAGTTCAGCAGCATTGAGAACGATGTAAGTGGTAGTGGCGACGATGTCGAGGTCGATGGCGATCGAACCGGTGAAGCGACAGGCGACAAGGTCGGGCTTGAGCCTTATGTTGTAGTGTTTCGGAACGGCGAATTTCGGGAGACGAGGTTGACCTTTGAACTGATCCACTGTGCTCTGACTCGGTGACTGACAACAGTCCGTGTGGGAGAAACGGAGTAATACGAGAGATGCGATTGAAGTTGAGTTTAGGAACCAGAAGTCCAAAGTTTATATAGATTACGCCCAGTCGCCTTCATATATACGACGTCGGTCCCCATCAATTACTGTTCCCGGACAGAGTGAGCGTATCTTTGCTTGGCCTCAGTGCGAAAAATAACAAAATTTCTTTTAACCTTATTTAATTAATATATTAAAATCATTTTACGTAATAAAAGAATGATTTTTAGCACCCAAAAAAAACTTAATAATTTATGCACTAGAAATGTATTATTTGTACTATCATATTTTGAATCCTTAATTCTTTACGGTTTTACAGTTCCGATAATAATAGGTTGGTTATTTCACTTATTTGTTTGTTATCGTTTCTCCTTTCTGCTTAGCAGACAAACAAGAAAGCACCTATAAACCTCGTTATGTAGTACAACCCAAGTTATGCTTATTCTCATATCTAGAAACACAAACACAAATAAAAAATTAATTTTATTGTAAACATAAATTCTTTCACTTAAAATTAAAAATTATAAAATGATCTAATATTATCTTTTTAAATGTCATCCAATAAATACATAAAATTTTACTAACTAAACTCTAATTTTATAAATAAAAATCCTTTATTACTAAAATTTAGAGTAAATCCCCATATCTATAAAAATACTAATATCATCAGTTTAATCTTTTAAAAATATTTGTTATTATTTTAATTTTTAAAATACATTATTTTAGCCTTTATCATAAGGTATTTGAAAAAAATGCTGACAAAGTTATTCAGAAAAATTAGTTTTGTTCTACATGGATTGTCAACTTCTAATATGGTTTATTAAAATCTATATAAAAATAAAATACATCTTTTTTTTATTTAATAAAATTATGGTTCAGTCTTCTATAAAATGAGATTAACTTGTTTTCAATTTTCTCTAAAAATAGTATGTTTTACTTTCATTTAGTTTTAGCAATCCATATTATGTAGTTTCAAATTGAACAAAACTAATTTACAAAAGCAACTTTATTAATATTTTCTTAGAAGACTTAAAGGTCTATAACTAAAATCCTATGAATTTATTTGGAAGTGTGTTTTAAGTGTTTTTATTTTACTATTTTTTTTAAATAATATTTTTAAAAACAATGTTTAAAAAAAATTTGTAGAATAAAAGAACAAAAAATTTTGTTTGAACGTGAAAATATTGAGAACATAATGATATAATCTGTGTAATGACTAACTTTGTTAGTAATGAAAAAAAAATTTAAAAAAAAAAATAAAATCATTTTGTATAAAAATAAAAAAATGATATTTTTTAAATTACATTTTTACAGAATAATTTTTTAAAATAATTTATAAAAATAACATGACAAACAAAATTTTCACAAAAAAAAACAAAAAAATTATTTTAAAAACAATTTTCAAACAATTAATGCCTTTTTCAAAAAATTTAGATTAATATTATAACAAATTTGAAGATCAAACTAATCACACTTTAAAGACTTAAATAATATTTAATTCTAAAATTTATTATTGTGGTTGATAAAAAGTTTTCATAAATAAAATTTCGATGATATATTTCAATATAATTTTATAAACCTATTTTGAGTAAAAAAAATTTTATATATATTGTAAATTTTATTTTATTTATATTTTTTATTACATAAAATGTTTTAAAATTAAATTAAATTAAATATTTTAAAATGTTTTTTTAATCAAATAATATTAGTTGCAAAATTATT
The DNA here is from genome assembly GCA_037074535.1 of Gleditsia sinensis. Lineage (NCBI taxonomy): Eukaryota > Viridiplantae > Streptophyta > Magnoliopsida > Fabales > Fabaceae > Gleditsia > Gleditsia sinensis. Next base: position 3,417,768 of record CM073472.1, read on the forward strand.
TTTAAACATGTCATTTTCAATATGTGACAGTAAAATGTGTTTTTTTAAAAAAAGAAAAAGATTAATCAAACAGTATTTACTCCATTGTTACCGTATTTTTTTGAAACTATTTTAAAAAATTAATTTTAAAATAAATAAAAATTATAACTACACTGAAATAAAGTATGAATTGTTTCCGACACTTTGAAAATAGCAATTAATTTGAATTTTTTGTTTGTTTTGAAATGGAGATATTCAATTTAAAAAAAGGATTCAAGTGTTACTGAAATTAATTCTCTTGAATTATATGGTCCTTTTGGGAAAAAAAATGTCTTGAATTTAATCAGTATTTTTTTAATATGTGTTAATCCAAATCTAAAGTAGGCAATAATTACTATTAGATACTTTGCTTAGCAGACGAACACAAAAACATCCACAAAGTATCTATGCTTTCTTTATTAAATTTGTTCTCAAGTTCCGACTCCAACTAAAGTTATGCTTATTCTCAGCATGGATTGTTTATAATTGATTTGGATTCTTTTTTTTGTTTTATTTAGCTTCCGATTGAAATGTTCAATTCTAAAAGTAACTGAAGTATCGCTGAATCAGTTTAATTATATGATGTTTAATGGGTTGGTAATTTCCCTTTATTTGTTTATTACCTTCTCTCCTTCTCCTTCTCCTTTATTCTTTCCGTGACTTGAACTATCTTGCTCGTTCGTACTATCAGATGGCAGATGCTTTGCTTATCAGACAAACAAAAAAGCATCCTTAAGCGTCGTCTCGCAGTCGCAGGTATCTCTGCTTTCTTTATTAAATTTGCCTTCTTTTTCGGGCTAAAGCAATGCCCATATTCTCAGTTCTCTGATACTGAAATCATAGTTATTGATTTGGATTTTCTTGAGATAGCATTCTGGCCGGCGATGGTCTTTGGGACGTCATGACAAATGAAGAGGCATGCGAGCTGGCGCAGAGACGAATACTTCTCTGACACAAGAAAAATGGCGTTGCACTGCCCTCAGAAAGGGGAGAGGCAATTGATCCTACTGCACAAGCAGCTGCAGAGTACCTATCAAACCGTGCTCTTCAGAAAGGAACCAAAGATAACATCGCTGTGGTCGTGGTGGGTTTGAAAGCTCAAAGAAAATTTAAGAGCAAGACATAAATGATGGCTTCATCTAGTGCTCCTGATTGTTACGATTGTACAATAGAAAGCATAGCCCATTACTTTTTCACCAGGATATCTCTTCGCATGATGAGAATAGCACTCTGTAGTCTGTACTATAATACAATCCATCTTTCTCTAGAACTCTTAACTAGTTAAGAGTCTGCTTGTCAGCAAATTGTATTCATTATTATGCCTCAGAGTACAACGGCTCTGTGAGGTATTTACTCCATATTATTTTAAGTGATGTTGTTTATAAAAAAGCAGTAGCTATTTCGGATAGTGGCTTTCAAGTTGTGCTCTACTGTGGTAGAAGGTGATGTCAATGAAAGACAAGGATGTCTTAGAAGAGCACCAGTTCCCTTTTCTTTTGTGCTTGGAATGGCGTACCTGTACTCGTGGTTGTAAATAGGAAACTGTCTTTTATCCTTTATTGCTGCTCCTGTTACATTCTTCTTTCTAGCAACTTCTGTATTAGACATCCTTCTTATTCAAGTAGTTCCGCGCATTCAGGCAACTAATTTAACAAACTCTGACCAATGGTCACCTTTTGTTGAGAGGAATTGAAATTTGCCAATTGTCTGTATATGAAGAGATTAAGGAAATTGAATTTGAACTTTGAAATAAAGAACTGCCATAGCATATCTGCAGCCTATTTATAATTTAATTATTACATATCATATGTATATTTTTATAGAAGGAATTCAAACAAGACTAAAGCTTTACATACTCGTGTCCATTTTTTTATTTTTTTAAAAAATTAAGATCAATTAAAGGTTAATACAAATGTGAGAGATAATCTCAGCCTATTTTTTTTAAGTTGTTTGCTTCATATATTTTTTTTCAGTATATGGCAGCACTCATTGTAGATCTGTCATGAGGGCGACTAATTTTAAAATATTTTGTACCGAAAAGAAAGTGAAGGAATTTTAACTTGAATCAAATTCAAAAAAAGAAGAATGAAGCATAATATAACACCTATAATTATTCTAGATTAGTAGCTGGTCATGCACCATTATTAGCAGTGACAGTATATAGTTGACAAACTGAAGCTAGTCATAACTTGCACCACAACCATACTCTAGAAAACCACACAAAACAAGACGAAGCATAGCCTAGTATTTCCTGTGTGCCAACTCCTTTACAGCCTCAGCAAGATGTTTCTCATTCTGAATACTCTGAACCCAGGTTGCATTGATATGAACCCGCTCAAGGCTCTGCTTCAATGTCCTAGCAATTGAAGGCTTAGTATGGCTAGCAAAGAATTCCTCTACTTCCTTGGCCTTCTCAAACGAAGCAAACTGCATGGAGAGCACAAATAAAGTAAAATAAATAAGCTAAATGATTCTGATCCCATAATTCAATATTTGGGAGCGGAGATCTAAGGTGTGCTTATCAAAACCAATAGCACAAAGCGTATGGGGGGACACAGGAGACAAACCGGTGAGACGACTGCACTGACAAAACGAGTTATCAAAAATCCAGAACCATATGTTTTTGAGATATGTTCCCAATTCTCCTGCATTATATTAATTACAGAGCTGTTAGAAAATGATAGAACAGGAAAATGGTAAAAAAAAAAACTATATATCATAGTCTCTCTTCAAAATCGAGGTCGTCTCCAAATGATATTTGATGCATCAATAGCCTACTAATGGAAGATTGCCGCAAATATGAAGTAAAGAACTAAAACATTTTCTCAGGGCTCTTAATTAGACATAAAGCCCTAGCATGTAAAAGCATTAAGATATATGACATTCACTATTAGCACGGGATTTTGATAGTACGAAAGTTGGGCCAGTTCCCTAACTTGGACTCCAGCCCTGCAACTAATTCTTCTTTAAATGACCTTAAACCTCAGAAGAAACTAAAATTGGTAAAAATGAAAAGTCTAACATAATTTGCACCTCACAAGACTACTGGTTGTACTATTTACCTTAAGCCATGTCCATGCTATTTCTCGTCCTTCTGGACTAACAGAAAGTCCAAAAACAGCATCCTGACTGCGGACCTTCACCATATAAAAAGCCAATATATTAAGCTTTAATATATATAATTCTCCAACATGTGTGTGTATTCCGACTTCAAGAAACGGAATCATAAAAACTAGATACCTCGGAAGAAAGCATAAAGTTAAGGGCTTCAAGAATTAGATCTGGATTGGGTGAAGATGACAAGGAACCTACAAGAATAGAGAGTTAATAGGTGTCCTACCTTAAAAAAATGCAACAACTCTGCTTAACTCAAAGTTATGACATTACTTAGAATGCGTGTTTTCTCCTGACTTAGATCAGTTTCTCTATAAACTTTCAGAAGGGATTCATAACCCAATCGGTTAGATTTGCTCGCCTTTTGCATTACGGCCACATATGTTGCCTGCCAACATAGTTCACAATAATTAAAATGGAGAACCTAAGGGAAATTTTCCAGTGTTGAACTGATGCGGCAGCCAACCTTTCTGATATCAGGTGGAAGAAGTGGTGTATTTCTGTCTTCTAGGAAAGCCTGAAAACGCCTGTTTGCTTCATCCAGTGTCAGATCGTGTCCAAAGAAAGCGAGGGCAGTCAAAACTTCTCCTCTCAACATCATATCAAGATGGCTTTCCCCTGGTTTAGGATCCCAGCCAAGCTTCCTGCAAAGAAATAAAGTTGTTGAAAAAGAAAAGTTTAAAGAAACCAAAGAAAAACATAGTACACAGAGAAATATGTATATATGCTAGCTTCACTTCTAGGATATCCTGAATTTTCGTCGTCTTTCCTTATGCACATTACTATCATCAAAGTATTATATCTTATACATACCGTGCTATCTAACTGCTACAAATTTTAGAACAGCATCCTACACTGATTTCTGTATGCATGTAACAACTTACTCAGCAGCATACTGGAAGAGGTTGACAAAGAATTGCTTAATATAGTCTAGTAACTCTGGTACAGCATCAGCTGCAATCCTTTCAACTTTGTAACTTATCTGTAAATTGGGTCTCATAATTAGATCCAAGAAATGACGCAAGTAATGAATGAGCAAGATTTGAAAGACAACATTACAGTAATCAGGTTAGATAGCACGGTATAATCAAGTTCCTCCCGGTAAGCTCCCATCAAGGAAAGCAAGGAGGTCAATGTTTCTTGGCGAGCCATACAAAGTGCATATAAATCATCCAAAATTCCTGTCAAAGTAATCACTCATTAATTGTCTTTTCCTTTTCTACTGCTCGAAAACAATTGTCAACAGGTCATCCAATTTACCAAATCGGTCTGCTGCAGATAATAATTGTTTCTCTGCTGCATATCTAAGTCTAGCTGCAAGCATCTCATCATATTTCACTCTGTAAAAACCAGTCTGATCCACATTAATTTTTATCCAAGAGCTTAGCCCATTATCTTGAGCAATCTGGGATCCAGAAAGTTCATTGACATCAAGAGTTTCAGTTTTTGTTTGCAGAAGGAAATTCTTGTGCAAGGCATATGAGCCAAAGCATAGTGTTATTGGAACAATCCAATGGCCTTCTCCATGAGCACCACTTGACAAGAATTGTGACTGCCAATTAACATACAAAGCTTACAAGTTACAATGCATATAAGGGATTTTCTTTTAAAAAAATTATCCTAAGGAAGAACTATAAAATAATGAGACGCAACAAAACCTGTTCAAACTCCAATTTCTGATTATTAACTTTGACAGAGACAACGGGATACCCCTTCTGCTTTGTCCAAGAGTCCATTAATTTGTTCACGGGTTCACCAGATCCTTCCTCAAGGGCAGCCCACAGATCCTCAGTCTTAGCATTTGAGTAGGCATATCTTTTTATATATGAGGCTAGTGACCTCTAATTGTATGAACAAGCACCATATAATTTCATCACAATATTGCAATATACAAATCATCATAGTTTGTATGATTTATAAAAAGGAGATTCAAATACATACTTCACTAGGTCTTCACATTATCAGCAAAAGCAAGATATATATTATCAGCATATGCCTTTCATTATTAATTCAGTAAACGCGTTTGGTCTAAACTCACATGGTGTCTCAGTAATATACAAATCTCAACTTAAAATGTAGGAAGTTGTGGTGAATGTGTAATTATGTTAAGTTTCAATACTCCTTTATTCTAAATATTAATAATAAAAGCTAGATTGGCAAGTTAATACACTAGCTGTCGTATATATCACAAGCTAAAGAACGCAACCTACACAGTCTAAGCCAATCGGAAGTAAAAACCTAAGTCAATCAAGTTGAAAGCAAATCCCTACAACAGTAAAAGTTTAATCATGCCTAGTGTACACTAAATATTATTTATTACATAGTCTTATAAGCCAGATTACTGTAGGTTCCTATTTTATGGCTCTTGCAAATTTGGCATTGAACATGCATATTACTTATACAAGTAGTAAGGGTACGTACTGACCTGGAAGCATTCAGCACCAAGATAGCTTTGTAGCATCCTGATTACGGATGCACCTTTTCTATAACTTATTGCATCAAATATTTCATCAATCTCACCAGCATGATTTATTTCTACCTGCAAAGAGAATTCACTAAGATTATAATACACTAAAAAGAAATAAGACAATCTGTTAAATTCTTGACCAGGAGTTACCAAAGAGATTACTTTTTGTTTGTGCTTCAATTAGGAATATCAATTTTATTTATATAAAAATAAACTAATACTAAATCAATACAGATAATATTATACATACTAATTATCTATATTATTAATTTATATACCCCACAAAGTCAGATAAAATTGGCCTATTAATTATCTGAGGCAGATAAACCCAAAAGGTAAACTGAAGTATTAAACAATACCTCTATTGGGTGGGATTCTGCAAGCCCATCCAACCTAAGACCCTCAGTAGATTCCTGAAGAAATTGAGACCATATCTTCCACTCAGGAAACAAGCTGTCAGTTGCTAGATAGCTTACCTGAGCACACCAAATACTTACTCTCAGTTTCTTAAAAAAAGAGAGAGACTATAATAGCAATCTTATGAGAATATACGAGCCACATAACATACCCATGTTGCAAATCCTTCATTCAGCCATAAATGTGTCCACCACTCCATTGTCACAAGATTGCCAAACCACTGGTGTGCCAGTTCATGAGCTACAACAGTCGCAACCTGTACAGCAACCCAATAACTTTTTTTACAACTTAACAATTTGTAATCAGAAAATTAGTTTTAAACTACAACTAAAGCAATTCTGTGGACAAGCAGACTACCCTCTGCTTGTTGACAGCAGCAGAATGCTGATCATCATAGAGCAAAGCAGTCTCCCGGTATGTAACCAAACCATAATTCTCCATTGCTCCAGCAGCAAAATCAGGGATTGCTATCATATCCAATTTTGGCAGCGAGTAAGGGGTAGCAAAGTAACTGTTAAATCATCGTAGTTAGTTGACTGCTAAATGATAAATGATGCAGCATATCCAGAAACATAACAAAGCAAACTTTCTACTACAAAGATTAACATGTAATCCACAATATCCACTTATTTTTCCTTCCTAAGATGAGATATGAAGGATGTGAATGATGATTGATGATTGGCAATGGACACTGATGAAGACATGACATGAAAAAGGTTTGATTCATGTTCAAGACTAGCAGGTTAACTTAAGAATGGATTCCAACACCCCCTCTTCCCCTCTTTTTTCATTAATATTTTGATGGTGAGCGTTTGGAGGTTGACAGCAGGGTATGGTGGAAGGACAGATGATGGAAGCCCACACCCACACACTAAAGGGTCTTCTGTGACTAAAGATTGTACGGACAGTATACCTAATTTTCCTTGGAAACCTATCTGGCAGTGTGATGTCCAAGTTCAAGACCCTCTCCTAGGTTGAATTTCAGTGTGAGATCAAATTATGACAGTAGATAATTTGAACAATAGAAGGAAGCACTTTTGTGATGATACAAGATAGAAGAGTCTTTGATCATATTTCAATCTCCTGTTGTGAGGCATTTGATGTATCTTGTCTTCCCCCCCTTTTCTTCAGTCACAGTCTCCTCGGTGTAGCTGGTTTATGAAATCAAAACAAAATATTTTCTAAGGTTTTGCATCATAAGTTTGAATAAGGAGATTATAGATCAGCGCCGAAATTGTGCTGATAAGCTTCATGCAGGGTATTGAACTTGAGAGGAAATAAACCTCTTGTGGATGTTTTATAATAGATTCCCGTCCTGAGAAAGTAAAGGATTTTAACACCTCAAAACTTACTCCTTGTATAGTTCCAAAGTCTTCACAGCAACATTTAGGGCAAATTTTCCCTGCTTTGCCTTACCAACTTGAGAGTATACTCGGACTTTGACCCCTGTAAAGAAGTTAGAGTCCATTAAGTGGGGCAGAACTAACACAACCTAAATTACATATAGTAAGCATGATATTACCATCAGTTGTATGATCTTCCACAAAATCGAACAAACCAACAACAACTGCAACCAAATATGTAGACATGATTGGTGATTCTTGATATGAAATTGTCTTGATATCCCCATCTATTTTTTCTTCAATAATTGGCATGTTGGAAAGGGCTGTGAGCTCCGAAGGCACATCCAATGTGATCTTGAAAGTAGCCTGCAAGATCAACCACCTGTGAATATTGGGTCCAAACTCAAACTATTCTTCATTTGCTAGCATAAAACAAAACCAAAAATCCATAAAACCTGCCCCACCCTCTTTTGGCCTTACCACCTAAGCAATGAACCAAAACACAGATTATTTATTTGAAGTCCTAAGCTTTTGTTGTTTCAAAAATCAAAATTCTACCCTGGAAATTCTAAGAAAAGTTTTGTTCACAAGGGAAGGGGGAGAAAGAGACAAACCTTGCAAGCAGGTTCATCCCAACAAGGGAAGCATTGTCTGGCATCGGCTGGTTCAAACTGTGTAACTGCCATATTCTTTTTCTCACCATTATGCTCATAAGTACTATAAAAAAAAATCCAAATCCATTAATTTCCAATAAATAATGAATTATAATCACTGACAAGAATAAATAAATAAACCCTGGATTATGAAAAGTTGACAGCATTTTAGGTGTTGAACCATCTAGTTGAAAAAAATTTAAAACAGGTAATAAGTTTAAAAAATCTTGAATCTTGTACTATATACTACATGGTATTGTGTTAAAAAAATCTTCGATTTTGATATTAAAGGCTTTAAACTCAGCAAAATCAACTAAAGTGATTCAAAAAAGGATCAGTAATCAAAGTGCAGCCAAGTTCAAGTTAATCCTTTTGCTCTTCAGTTCTAGTAGGAAATTTGACAACAATGAAGAGAAACCTAACAATGCTTACCTTCTGTAAAATCCTTTCATTCTGTCATTCAAAATTCCTTCAAACTGAATAGCCAGGACACCCAACCCTATCGGTATCATCTCTGGGAACTCCAATACCAGAATTTGATCTTGTTCAAACAGTTCAATTCTTGAAGGCTTGAGAACCTGCATAGACATCCGCACATTCTACATCAGAAGCAATCTATAGAATTTCCTATAAGTAAATGTAAGAGCTGCAATCCAATTTACAAATCAGAAAATGGCAAAATTAACTCCACCCATTTGTCTACTACAAAATGCTCACGAAGTGGAAGTGGAACTTAACTTTCTAACAAGTTGGGATTAAGATATTTTACTGCAGATGCAAGATTCTTTTGTGCACCCACATTCTCGTGAGAGAACCATGAATAAGAAATCATGGATCTAATAATTTTCGTAAGAGTTTAGCCCTACTCATCTGATGATAGTTAGCATCCATGAGAAAAATTTTGAAAGCCCAAATCTTAAGAATGATTAGTCAAGAGCTCCAAAAAAATACTGACGTCCCAGGTTTTATGTTCACGCTTTGCTCCAATTTTTTTATTAGCTTCTGAACAGAACAGTTGTTGACCAACACTAAGCCATCGACCAATGGTAGTATGAACTTTGAGTCAAAACAAAAAACGAAACTTTAAACCTCCCAGCGACATATTCGGGGCCAAAAAAGAAATGGAGTCCCCTACAAATTAGGTTCTAAAATAAATATGGCTGCCATCACATGGCAACCTTTCTCTTCCATTTATTATTATTTCGCCCATGTAAAGAAAAAAAAATAAAGAAAACAATGGTGGGTTTGATACCTTCGAAGAATCTCGGTTTGTGAATGATACAACATCGTTACTGATGGAGAGTTCAGCGGCATTGAGAACGATGTAAGTGGTAGCGGCGACGATGTCGAGGTCGATGGCGATCGAACCGGTGAAGCGACAGGCGACAAGGTCGGGCTTGAGCCTTATGTTGTAGTGTTTCGGAACGGCGAATTTCGGAAGACGAGGTTGACCTTTGAACTGATCCATTGTGCTCCGACTCGGTGACTGCAACACTCCGTACGGGAGAGAGAGAGTGATACGAGAGACGAGAGTTGAAAACCCAGGTTGCCGGAGTCCAAAATTTATATAGATGGCTCCCCGTCGCTAACATATCTACGACGTCGTTCCCCATCACTCAGCGGCTTTGGTATACAATAAAAATTTATATTTTTTAACATTATTGATGATAATAATAATTTTTTAAAATATATAAAATATATTTGATTAACTTTTAAAATTATTAAAAATATATAAATAATATTTTTTAAGAATCTTTATTTATATATATAGTTTTTAAAAATAATCTTATTTATTTATTTTTTAAAATTTTTTTATTTATTTATTTTTTTAACAAAAAATATAATAAATTATTGTTAATAATTTATTAATTTTATATTAATTTTAAAATTATTAAAAAATATATTAATAATTAAATTTATTTTTATAAAAAAATTTATATAAAATATTGAAGGATAAATATATATTTTATTTTTGATAAAGATTCTCACTTTTATGGGAATCACCAATTCTCACCCCCATGATAATTTTTTTATGGGAATCTTATTTAAAAAACATTCTAAAGAATTAAAGTTTTCTGGGAATCAGAATTTTTATTTTGAAATCAAATAAAGGAATCTTCAATTCTCATATTTAAATTCTCATAAATTCAAAAAATTTCATTTTACCAAACACCCTCTTAGGTCCCGTTTGGTACATTGATTTAAAAGGATGGAATGGGAATCTGCATTCCCATTCTATCAGATAATATGTTTGGATGATAGAATAGACACTTGATGGAATGCAGATTACCTGGTATGAGAGAATAGAGATTGACGCTGAAAATAGATGAAAATAGAGGTAATAAAATGGAATAGAGGTGAAAATACTTTAATGTCCTTCTAAAAATGCCCTTCTATTTATTTTATGAAATCAACCACTCTCTCCCCTCTTTGGTCTCCTACTCTCACCGCCGCTAGGTAAGATATGTATATTTTTGTTTAGAAAAGAATAATATTTAAATTTATATAAATATTATAATAATAAAATTAAAATTTTGTTGGTACTATTTTTAGATTTTATTTAATATTAATAAATAAAATAAAATAAATAACGTTTAAATTATTTTTAAATATTTTTAATAAAAATTTTATATTATTAATTATCTATTTTTATTTTTTATTTATAATATTTTAAAATAATTTTATAAGTTAAAATAATATTATTTTAATAATTTTATTCTTTAAAGATATTTTTGTCTTTTTAACCGTTTTTATTCCATTTCATTCAATTGTCCTACCAAACGTAATTTTAATCACAATATTTCATTCCATTCTATTTAAATCAATTTCTTTCAATTCCATTTTCAATTTTCATTCCTATTCTTTCCGTTGTCACCAACCAAATGAAATCTTAATATCTATTTACTTAACCCCAATGTGAAAGGTAACAATTTTTTTGTTTACTATATTTAATTAACTTAGGTAATTTTTAATTAAAAAAATTCAATAATTTATGCTCTAAAAATGTAATATTTGTATTATCAACTTTTAAATCCCTAATTCTTTGGGATTTTAATGTTTAGGTAATAATGGGTCGGTTATTTCACTTATTTAAAACTATTCAACATTATCTTTTTAAATATCATCAACTAAATATATAAAATTTTACTAATCAAATCTTTTAATTTTATAAATAAAAATATTTTATTATTAAACATTAAAATAAATCACGAAATTTTGATTCTTAAAAAAATTAGTGTCATCAATTTAGTCTTTTAAAAATATTTATTATTATTTTAATCTTAACTTCATTTTAATCTTTTACGTCAAACGTGTTAAAAATAAATTAATAAAAATAAATTAATTTTGCTCTAAAACATTGGCTATTAAAATTTATATAGAAGTAAAATATATTTTTTGATAAAATTATAACCAATTTTTTTTTATAAATTTTGAAATTGAATTGTCCTCAATTTTATTTAAAAATAGTACATTTTAATTTCATTTAAATTTTAACAATCCATAAACTGACGTTGAGCAAAATTAATTTAAAAATGTGACTTTGTTAGCAATATTTTTGCATAGACGTAACATCAATGATTAAAGTAATATATTTTAAAAAAATTTGGACTAAAATACGACAAAATTGACGTATCTACTTGATTGTTTATTTTAAATTTTATTATTTTGGTTGATAAAAAAATTTATAATTAAAACTTTTATTATATATTTTAATATAATTTTATAAATATATTATGAGTAGAAATTTTTATATGTATATTGTAATTTTATTTTATTTTATTTATATTTAATTATATTAAGTTTTTCTAAAAATTAAATTAATTAAATTTAATATTTAAAAATGTTTTTATTCAAATAATATTGACTGCAAAATTAATTTTAAACATGTAATTTTATAAACTATATTTTAAAATAAATAAAAATTGGAACTACAGTCAAGTAAAGTATGAATTGTTTAATATACTTGGAAAGCATCGGAATTAGATGGGATTTTTTGTTTGATTCGATTTAGAGATATTCAATTTTAAAAGAGATTCAAGTATCCCTAAATTAGATAATTATTTTTTAAAAAATATTTCACGTGAATTATATATAAAAATAAAAAAATGATAATTAAGTATATTTTTTAATTTGATCATATATCTCATTTTTAATAATTTTATTTTGAAAAATATAATTTTTTTTTAAAAAAATAAAATATTTCATGAAAGCTACCCGAATTTCATCACTATTTTTTTTAATAACATTTTATTTTGTGTTAATGGAAATCGAAAGTAGGCAATAAAATTAGAGTATCCAAGCAGGATTCTTCGACTGAAAGTGGAATCGTGACATTCTCGATCATCTTATCTCCTCCTCCCTTTGAATTTCTTTTCTTTTCTTTTAATTCGTACTATTAGATGCTTTGCTTAGCTGACAAACAAAAGAGCACCCAGAAACCTCGTCTCACTCGCAGTTCGTGGGTATCAATGCTTTCTTTATTAAATTTGTTCTCTGGTTCCCACTACAGCTTGTCTTATGCTTATTCTCAGTACGGTTTGTTTATAATTGATTTGGATTTTATTATTATTATTATTATTATTATTATTATTATTATTATTATTATTATTATTATTGATTTTATTTAACTTTGGATTGAATTCCAATTCGAAATGTTCAATTCTTAAAATAATTGAAGCATCGCCGAATCATTTTAATTATACGATGCTTAATGGGTTGTTTATTTTACTTAATTTGTTAATTATTCTTCGTTCCCACTATTAGATGCTTTGCTTAACAGAAATTCCCCCTACCCAAAAAAAAAAAAAAAATAACGTTAAGCATCGTCTCGCTGGTATCTGCTTTATTTGTTAAATTTTGCCTTCTTTTTCATACGGACTCGAGTAATGCATATATTCTCAGTTCTATGATACTGGAAGCGTAGTAATCGATTTGGATCCTTTTTTTTTTTTTTTTTTTGGGTTCAATTCACATTCCAATTTTGAGATCTCTCAATTTTGAAACAAGCCATGTACCCTAAACTTAATTAAATTATTTAAACTTTTAAAAAATTGTTTTTAATAACACTTTATATTGTGTTACGGAAACTTTTCTTACTTCACCTCTTCTTTATCTCAGGCTCTCTCCATTTCATGTTATGAAAAATATATTTACATAAATAGAAAAAATAAATCTGCAAGATTATAATTTGTAAAAAATAACTAATTAAAATAATTTATAACATATTTAATAAATTTATAAATTTGTTTGATTAAATTAAAAATATTTAATAAATAAATTTATTTAAATAATTTAAATTAATTAAAAATTTATAAATTATATATTATTTTAAATAATGTATAATTTATAAATTTTTAATTAATTTATAAATTATTTTTATCAAATAGAATTTAAACAATATTAATTTAAAAATTTGCATTTGAAGCAAGTATTTTTTTTTTTAAAAAAAAAAAGCTGCAGTGTATTAAATCCTTTATGGATTCACAGATGAGTTTATTCTAATTATTTTTTAAATTTAATGCTATTACATAATATTTTATAACTATATACAAATTTATAAATAACTCTCTACAGTCCCCGGTACATAATCGACGAGAAAATTTTTTTTGTATTGAGCAATTGTAATTTAAAAAAAATATATCGATTCAGTGATAAATTTATTTAAATTTAAATGAGATTAGAGTCATTTGTTTTAAGTGTATGATGTTGTGAAATAGAAAGTTGTTTTTCTCCCCAAACGAAAAGATTGGATAACCAAAAAAAAAAAGAAACGCCAGCGGCAGGCTAACCCAATCGGCGATGGCTGAGGAATGTGTATTCCGCCGACAATGGGTTTGTAGGGATCAGTCTTCTCGTTGACGGGGTCGGTCCTTATTAGACGGGGAAAAACCAGTAATTGTATTGTTACTCGTTAGCTCCATGAGAGAGAAGAGAGTGTCTTCATCTTCAACCTCGCCCTGTGCCCATCTTAGAGATGCATACCACAATTGCTTCAACAGGTTTCAACCATAAATATTTTATTATGGGTTTCATGATCTCAGCCAAAAATGATTTCTTTACTCAATTTACTTTGAACCCTAATGTCGCTTTCTTCTCCTTCTCTCATCAATGGTGACTTTTTTTTTTTTTTTTTTAAAAAAAAGGTGGTACGCGGAAAAATTGATGAAGGGTCAGTGGGACAAAGAAGAATGTGTTTCTGAGTGGCAAAAGTACAGAGCTTGCCTTTCTGTAGGATCCATGACTATGCTTAAAAGTTTAACCCTACATTTTTGTATCTATCTAAGGAACGTTCCGTGAAAATTACTCTTTTGGCGGTTTTGATTTGTTGAGTTCGTTTCTCTTTTTGGTGATTTTTGACAGAAACATTTGGAAGATAAACATCTGAGTCGCTTCTTGGAAGCTGAAGGCATTGTCAGTTCCATTGCTCAAGACGATTTAAGGAAGGGTTCTGCTTCTGGTGCTTCTCAGTAACGTGTCTTTGATTTGATTACAAAATATCCGGAAGAAGGTAATTTGCAGGCTCTTTTACCCACTTGTTTGATCAATTTTCTTGATGTTTAATGTTGCTCTTCTCGGAGTGGTGCATACATATATTATAAACAAGGAGCATCTGCAAGATCTTTCTTGATGGGTGCTTCAACTCTACATAATTGAGAATCTATTTTTGAGGTAGATAGGGTAAGGGGAGAAGCGACATCCTTAGCTAAAAGAATTTCAGAATTTCCCAAGGTCCTTGGTTGATATAATTAATATTTAAGTTACTTTAGAAGCGTCCACAAAATACTGCATTATCTTATACTCTGAAATTTATATCAGATATTTACATGTTTGCTGCAATGGATGACAAATCATTCTATAATGGGTGATCAATCTATATTTTTTAACTTGCATTGTGTCAAAAGTAGCCACCCAGACTGAACCCTTCATATAACTTGGTAAAACCCCCACAGTAACACAAACAGGTTTAAGAATGGGACCAAAGTACATAAAATCTGCATTCTTCAGCAGGAAGTGAAGTGCCAAATTTAGCTGTTGCAGGATTTTATGTTTTGTGGGGCAGGCTAATTGTTGTCTCATTTCCGTAAGTTATTGACAGATCTGGATGCTTATGTCTAAATTTTAAGCAGGAGCGACTACAATTAATTTGCAGTTGGTATCTGTATGAAGCACGGACACGACACTTCTCGAACACTTTTGGGACACCGTGTCCGACGCGTGTCCCATGTCCAACTTTTTTTAAAAAAAATTAAAAAAAAACTCGTGTCGCACACTTTTTTGAACGTGTCGGACACTTATTTCAGACATTTTAGACACATATCATACATCCCTTTTAGATTTTTATTTGAAGTTAGAATTCAAAACCAACGATCATAGTTTGTATCTTGGTCATCGCAACATGTCTTCCATTGAAGTTAGGTCCCTGTCATCCATCGTAACTTGCATCTAAATCATTGCAACTCTATTGTTTATTTTTGTTGACCATAGAGTAAGTTCGTCTATTTTCTCTTATTGGATTTGTCTGTGTGCGTGGCTATTTGCATATTTTTTTTCAACAAGCCTTCGAAGTTTGTTTTTACGCAAGCATATATACCTATTCGAAAGTTTGCTTTTGGGTTTCAAGATTTTTTACTGAGGAAAAGGAAATTAAATTCTTCTAATTTTTGTATTGTCTCTTAATGTTTTACATAATCGCAATAGCAAAGAGCTGAGATAACTTTTGTTTATGGTGAGGGAGTTGAATTATAATAATACACATATAATTCTTTCTAGAGTTGCTCTCTTGCTTTTATTCTTTGTTATTATTGTATGTGCACATAATTTTTGTATTCTTTGTTATTTTTTGTTCTTGTTAATGTTGAAATTTTATCGGTTACAAATTTATCTTTGTATAATTTAAAATTAAAAAGTTTTTTTCACAAACGAAAAAAATAAAAATAATAGCATTGATAAAGAATATATTGAAGAAGAATGAATGTTGATTGTATTATAATTTTATAATAATTTTTTTGGTAATAAGTTGTAAAGTGAGTTATAAATATTATTGTTTTCTAGTACTATATATATATAATTTTTATTTTTTAATTTACGTGTCTTCAATGTGTCGTGTCCTATATTTTTTTAAAATTCACGTGTCACGTGTTCGTGTCCGTGTCGTGTCCCGTGTCCGTGTCCGTGTCCGTGCTTCATAGCTGCTTCCTTTTTCCTACATGATTTACTGGTTGGCTTTTTTTTCCATCCTTCCTTATTCATTGCAGAAGGACCTCAAGTTCAGTACCAGAGAAATAGTCACCGAAGCACCCTTTTAAATCTGGTAGTTCATTGTCTCAAATCTCAATCTCCCTTGGGTAATGTTTCGGCAGTTTCTTATGTTCAAACTGACAAAAGCATCTAAGGTCGACAATATGTTCCAGATTGTGTTTCTTTGAATTCTCCCTCCAGAATGGATTATTGTTCAACTGAGGGAAGAAAACCATTTACGCATCATCTGTTTTTCAACATGCATCTAAATAAAATGGGAAATTTCTGCATATATAGGTAGTTTACTGTTTACATATACAGATTAATCCAGGATTTGCTGATGAGAAGGAATCTGCCTTTCCTTATTAGGAGAAAGGTGTCATAACTTGGGGGGGGGGGGGGGGGAATACCCGGCCCTGGACTCTTTGCATCAAGTTGTTTAGGGACTTCAACCTGTGAGCAAATACTCAGGCAACTCCGGTTTTTTTTTTTTTTTTTGCCCGGGGGGGGGGGGGGCGTGGGGTGTGGAGGTTGTGGTAGGTTGGGCCTAATTCTGAATCTGTGATCATGCGGGTAAACTTATCTAAAGCTGATTGGTGGTTCGGCTCTCTTGTGTGAGAAATTTTATAATCGTATCAAGTTGTTCCTACTACCAACATTGATTTTCTTTTTGATTGATAGCGGAATATTATTTGTTACAACTTACAAAAATATTTTGGTTTTCACTCCCAAGTCGTTCAATTTTCAGGAACGTAAATATAATAGTTAAAGGTTATTTTCTTGGGTTACCTGTTTTCAAGTGTGATTGAGGCAAATTTATACTCATCGTACGACCAATTCTTGTTAAGAGTTATGCACATGTGAGTTTCAAAGTTGAACTTACGTTTTTCTTTTTCCAAACCAGAATAAGAGATATACGACCTGGGAAGGGAGACAGGTTAGGATTTCCCGGAAAATTCAATGTTAATGGCAGGGATGGTGTGCATTGGGTCAAAGGCTTTGAAATCAACTCCTTAACTACTCTTGGTATCTTTCGACTATGAAGGGAAATAGAGTGACAGTCAGAGGATAGGTTGAGGGTGGAAAATGTTTTTCTTGTAAGGAAAAAAAAGTCTTTTCCTTTTCTAGTCATTATTAATTTCTTGGTCCCACACATGGGTCAGGTTCGAAGTTCAAACACGAGATAGGATTATTACCTTTGGGCACCTAATAAAATAGACTGACATACATCAGGGGATAATATGACAGGTGTATAACTAACGTGGTAGATGGCACTTGCCCCAAACTTTGATATCGAAGGTGGAAGATTACAAAGAAATGAAGACCAAACTAAATGAAAAAATGATTAAATCCCTGAAGGATACGTAAGCTGGCAGATCCAAAGTTAGAAGTGTCATTAGAGTGTGCATCATTATATAGCAGATTTTTTTCCTTGATTTTATTCTTAAGCGGGAAAAGGATTTGATTTCTGCTTAATTCATTTTTTCTTGAACAGGAAATGTGTAACCATCCATTCTTCACCATTATTGTAGCCAAAGAGTTCTGCTACAGCTATGAAGAATGTTCTCCAATAGGCTGTCCACTTAACGGCTGAATCATTGCCGTACGTTGATTCCATAATTGGGTTGATGGAAGTCAAGTTCTCGTCCATTCTTTTGAGCCATTCTTCGCTGCAAGATAAATTTGTTTTGGCTAGGTCAACTATTCCAATTTTAACCATTAACGATGGAATATGTTTAAAGATTGCTGTAATTTTATAGAGCAGTTGAGTTCATTCTTACCTTGTCTGTGCATAGTGTTTACCATTTACCAGCCAATGGTTAACCACAGTAACATCATCCTGCAGACGTCAACAAAAAAATCACTCATACGTGAGCTGAACTCTCGATGCAATATAAATTTAAGGCACAACTATATTGCTGGTGCTTTGATTAATTGTTTTAGAAAATTAATGTGCAATTTTGTTTTCAATATTCCCTTTGTCTTATGACCAAATTTTTTTTTTTAAATAAGTAACAATTTGGTGGGATTCTATTACTTCCTCAGGTGACAAAGCTAGCTAAGTTGCATGGTAATCTTACTTGGAAATAAAGAAGTAGATTTGCTGAAGGCATAGTTCCTCCACTAAAGAAATACCTAGTAATCCAGTCATCTTCATTTATGTCCTACATAAATTAAGGAGCATTAAGGTAAATGAATGGTATCTTTTAATCGAGTCTTATCTATATAGGAAGCAATGCCCAGAAACCAAAATACAACATTGAATAAGGTTCACCTCAAAATGGTAAGCAAATGCTTTATGGCAGAAATGATGAACAAATAGAAGGCCATCCTCTTTCAGCCATTTGGATATCTTCTTGAGAAGATCTTTATAGTTCTTCATATGCTGTGTCAAGGTATAAACCGAGTTTAAAAATTATAAATCACGCTTCTATCAGGAGAAAAAAAGAAGAGAAAACAGAACATGGCGCACAAAGTCTAACCTCAAACATTTCTATAGAAAATATTCTGTCATAAGAAGCATCCATTTCAAATGTGCTAATATCTGCAACAATAATCTCCACATTTTGCAGCAGAAGATCCCTGGCAAGAAAATAGGGAAAGTGATTTGGGTCATCCAGTGATATTTAATTTGCAAGCTAAACATTGATACCAAGAGTCGCTGTTTTAATACTCATAAACTATGTGATATGGCCAATGTTTCAAGTAAATGATATTCCATCAAGCAGCATACCGGCAATTCTTCTCAATGTAAGCTTTCTGGGTTGTGGAATTGCAGATCCCCGTGACTCTGGAATTACTGTACTTCTTGGCAATGTATATACACAGTGATCCCCAACCGCATCCAACATCAAGAACAGCATGACCATCTTTCATTTGTGATCTCTCACAGTACAGTTCCAGCATTGCTTCTTCAGCATCCTCCAATGTCTTTGTTGCAGAAGAAAAATAACAACAACTACAGTAGTTTTCAAACAGAGGCATATGTTATCAACCTCGAGAGTGAGAAATAAACCTCATGTAACTACTTCTTAATTTTTTGTATTTAATTTAAATATTCAAATATCTAGGGTTAGACTAGGTTATATCCATACCTTGTATATATATACACTCTGTAAGTATTCAATGATTAAGATTCATGATTATATTTTCTCATATAGTATAAGAGTGAAATTGCTTCACAGCAACTTCTATGGCTTCTTCAACTTCCTCATCATCAACCCCCAGCATCAATTCCCTTAACTCCTCTTCTCTTGTTGCTCATCATCTTGGTATTACACTTATTTCTTTCACTGCCCAACACATTCTCAATCATTCCAATTATCATTTTTGGCGCTCTCTAGTTGATGCTCTACTCAAAGAGCGTGATTTCATGTCTTTTGTTGATGGAACTAAATCTTGTCCATCTCTTACTATCCTTTCTAATGACATCACTCTTCCTAATCTCGAATTTGCCTTTTGGATTCATCAAGATTAACTCATTTTTCATGCTATCATGTCATCTTTCGAACCAAACATTTTTACTCTCTTTGGTCACCCCACTACATCTAAACAAGAATGGGATCACCTTCAAACTCTTTTTGCCAATCAATTCCGATCTCGTCTCATGGCCCTCAAACACAAACTTGCAACTATAACTCGTGGCAACCTCTCTGTAAACCTGAAAAACCTGGCGAATGAAATCTCTCTCATTTCTCAACAAAAAGAGATGATTTGGATTTGGTCATCTATGCACTCAATGGTTTGGATCCTAAGTTCAAGGACATCTCTGGCCCTTGCGCGTGACACACCAATTTCTTTTTTAAAACTACGAGACAAACTTGTTGATTTTGAAAACTACATTAAAAAGAATGAGCTAGTAAGTTTCTCAACCCCACTCACAGCCAACGTCACAAATCGTTTCAATCCTCACTGACGTCGACCACCTTCACCTCAGTTCTCTCACTCCAAAGCACCTTTTCTCCCAACCCCATCAAACACTTCTCGCTCCCTCTCCACCTGTGTGTCAATTATGCTCTAAAACGGGTCATATTGCTCCTAGATGTTTCAAATTTTTTTCTCATCTCCGTCAATCCAAACCACAAGTTAATTACACTACACCTCCTCCTTTACACATCTGACACCTCGTATCCCCCTCTTAATCCTTCCCCATGGCTTTTTGACTCTAGAGCATCTCACCATGTCACAAATGACTCTACTTCTCTTACTCACAAAACAAATTACCTTGGTCACGATCAAATGCTTGTAGAAAATGGTGTAGGTTTGTCTATTTCACATCTTTCTACTCAATTATCTTCTCCTTCCTCTATTTTTCATCTTTATGATATTTTCTCTGTTCCTTCAATGAAACACAACTTAATTTCTGTTAATTAATTCTGTAAAATAAATCATGCTTCTATTGAGTTCTCACCCTCTTCATTTATTGTGAAGGATTTGACTACGAAGGCATGCCTTCTTCAAGGCTCGAGTAATAGCAACACGTACCCATTTCCACCATCAGTCTCGCTACACTCTCCCTCTCCTTGTGTTCTTCCTACTCACCATGCATCCTCCACTCTTCTCTGGCGTCACAAATTGGGTCATCCCCACACTCGCATTCTTCATCATCTCGTTGCGAAGTTCAATTTTTCTGCGACTCCTTTATTTGACGTTTCTTGTTCATGTAATAAAAGTCACAAACTTTTATTTTCTAGTTCTCATGTTTTTTCATCTACGCCCTCAAATCTTATTTATGTTGATATATGGGCTCTGCTCCAATTGTTTCAATTGATCAATATAAGTACTAAGTTATTTTTATTGATCACTTTACGTGTTATACTTGGTTATACCCTCTAAAGCAAAAATATGATGTTCATGATACATTCATACGCTTTCACAATATTGTTGAAAAATATTTTAACTCTTATATCCGTTGTTTTCACTCTGACAAAGGGGTGAATTCCTTAAATTCAACTTATTTTAATTCAAATGAAATATCATTTTACACTATTCCTCCACACACTCCTGAATGCAATGGTATTACAGAACGCAAGCATTGCCACATTGTCGAAATTGGACTTGCACTTCTTCATCATGCATCCTTACCTACTTCTTTTTAGTCCTTTGCCTTTCAATCAACAAGTTATTTGATTAAGCGGTTACCTACTCCTATCCTATCTATGTCATCACCTTATATGTAACTTTTTAGTCAAGAACCTACTTTTCAAAATTTAAAATCTTTTGACTATTTATGCTATCCTTGATTACGTCCATACTCATCTTATGAACTCAACACTCGATTATCTCCATGTGTTTTCTTAGGATATTCAATCGATCAACATGCATATATTTATTTTGATTTCAATCATTCAAAATTTTTCGTATCTAGGCATGTGAAGTTTGTTGAAACAACTTATCCTTATCATGATTTGTCCCGGTTTCGGTTCAACTCTACCTCATCCCCTTCCTCCCTTGATTCCATCCCAATCTCTTATTATCACGTTATTTTTTTAAATCCAACTCCTTACCTTGCGCCATCTTCTTCTAACCATATGTCTCCTACTTCTAATCCACCTCTTACTCCCTCTTCTTCCCCACAAAATATTATTTTCCCACAGCCTCTCTCTGTCAACCCTACTATTCAGCACTCTCTTCTATCTCAACCCTCATCTCCTTCTTCATCTTAGCCCAGTCTTCTTGAAATCTTAACCATTTTCCCATCCACATTATATTCCCTCCCTAGGGTCCCTTAATTGCTATCACCAAACCTCCTTTGTCTTCCATTTCTTCCTCTCCTTCTCCCAGACAAATTAAAACTCACTCCAAAAATAATATCTTTAAGTCAAAAGTTTCCTTTAATCTTTACACTATTAAGCATCCTTTTCCTTCCAGCATTGAACCTATATCTCATAAACAGGTTCTTCGTAGCCCAAAATGGACGTTGGCCACGTCTGAAGAATTCCAGGTTCTCACACGCAATTGCACCAGGATCTTGGTGCCTCCTCTAACTCATACAAAGATCATTGAGAGTACGTGGGTCTTTCGAATTAAATGCCTACCCTCTGGTAGGATTGACCGGTATAAAGTTTGTCTTGTTACTAAAGGATTCTCTTAACGCCCGAGTATTGATTATCAGAACACCTTCAGCTCTGTTGTTAAGTCTCAAACTGTTAAATTCATACTCACCATTGCTTTGCATCATAATTGGCCTCTCAAAACATATGGATGTAAATAATACTTTCTTACAAGAAACCTTACAAGATGAAGTTTATATGTCCCAGCCCCTTGGTCATGAAGATCGAACTCATCCCAACTATGTTTGCAAACTACATAAAGCAATATATGGGCTCAAGCAAGTATCTCGTGCTTGGTACCTTGAGCTTGCCAAATTTCTTTTTTAATTTGGGTTTAAAAACTCTCTTACAGATGGTTCTCTATTTATTTATAATCATGGTTCTAGTGTATGTAGATGATCTTTTGCTTCTAAGAAATTATGCCCCCTTCTTGGCTCAATTTTGTGCCTCTTTTGCCACTCGTTTTTCACTCAAAGATCTTAGTGCTCCCTCTTATTTCTTGGGCTTAGAATTTATCCTTTATCCAGCTAGGTTGTTTCTCTCACAACACAAATACATCATAGATCTTTTAACCAAAACCAACATGTCCAGTGCTAAGGGTGCTTCACTCTTGGCTGATGCTATTAAGTATCGCAGCATCATTGGAGCTCCCCAATATCTCTCCATGACGAGACCCGACATTGGGTACCCTGTCAACAAACTCTTCCAGTTCATGCATCATCCAACTTTCTTTCATCTTCAAGTAGTAAAACGAGTTCTACAGTATCTCAAGGCTACTATTCATTTCAGTCTCTCTCTCACTCCAAAGTCTCCTCTACATCTCTATGCCTTCTCAAATGCGAACTGGGCTGGAAATAGGGATGATCGCACCTCTACCTTTGGTTACATGGTCTTCATGGGATCAAATGTCGTCTCCTGGTCCTCCAAGTAGCAAAGGTTAGTTGCATGTTCCTTTACAAAAGCTGAGTATTGAGTTATCGCATCAACTATTGCAAAAGTTTCTTGGCTGTTAAATCTGCTCAATGAAATTAGGCTCTCTCTATCGTCCATTCCAACCATTTATTGTGACAACATCGGCGTCACTTGATTATCACTTTGTAAGTGAACATGTCTCGTCCAAGCAACTCTGCATTCAACATGTCTCCTCTCGATCCCAACTTACTAATATTCTCACTAAACCGCTTCCTTCATCATTGTTTCATGAACTCAAATTCAAGATTGGTGTTCTTAATAGAACCTCAATCTTACGAGGGCGTGATAGAGATAAACCTCATGAAACTACCTAGTTTTTTGTATTTATTCAAATATTTAAGGTTAGACTAGTTTATATCAATACCTTGTATATATACATACTCTGTAACTATTCAATGAGATTCACGATTATATTTTCTCATAGAGAGTGTATCCTCTATTTGTGTGTACATGTTTAAGTAAGTTAATAAATTTATATTGATAATGATTTACATCCTGCATATATTTATATAACTGCAATAAAATTGATTATATGGATTTTTACAGTTTCGTTAAGCTACACTTTATCTCTGCATATATATTAAAGAATAAATACAGCAAATTGGTTGCTTTAGCTAATAGAGCAAGCCATAACAAGGTTTGTCCATCGTTCATGTCATAGTTCCTTTTGAGGTAGATATTGTTGTAAAGACTTCTTTGATGTTTCCTCAAAAAAAAAAAAAGAATTACAATATGGCATATGATCTTTATAAACTGCAACAAAATGAGAAATGTTGTGTTCACCTCTC
The DNA here is from genome assembly GCA_037074535.1 of Gleditsia sinensis. Classification (NCBI taxonomy): domain Eukaryota; kingdom Viridiplantae; phylum Streptophyta; class Magnoliopsida; order Fabales; family Fabaceae; genus Gleditsia; species Gleditsia sinensis. The sequence continues at coordinate 3,441,831 of CM073472.1, forward strand.
ACATAAGACGGTCATTGTTTGTGGGTAGTCCTGAACTGTCTTGAGGGAGAAAAGAAAATAAATCTAGTGGGAGGAGGTGAGGAAGAAGGGCGAGAGACTTGTGACTTTCTAGCCTTGTGCTATAGTGGCTTGTGAGAGGGTGAACTTATTGCAAAATAGCTCTTTTACTGATGTTTTATACAAAGTGTGCAAAAAAAGTCAGATAACTCTAAGATATGGAGCTCACTAAGCTTAAAGTATAAAATTGATATATAATTGTCTATAATAGTCACGTAAACATAATACTAATAAATATCTCGGTCTTTATCGTGACCCATTAAACAAATACCTTTTTTAGTATCCTAGGCAAATATGCAAATAATGTAAAATTGATGCAAATTTTATACAAAGAGTGCAAAAAAAAGTTAGATAACTCTAAGATATGGGGCTCTCTAAGCTTAAAGTATAAATTGATATATAATTGTCTATAATAGTCACACAAACATAATACTAATAAATATCTTGGTCTTTCCCGGGACCCATTAAACAAATACCTTTTTTAGTATCCTAGGCAAATATGCAAATAATGTAAAATTGATGCAAATTTTATACAAAGAGTGCAAAAAAAAGTCAGATAACTCTTAAGATATGGGGCTCTCTAAGCTTAAAGTCTTTCCCATGACCCATTAAACAAATACCTTTTTTAGCATCCTAGGCAAATATGCAAATAATGTAAAATTGATGCAAATTTTATACAAAGTGCAAAAAAAAGTCAGATAACTCTAAGATATGGGGCTCTCTAAGCTTAAAGTATAAAATTGATATATAACTGTCTATAATAGTCATGCAAACATAATACTAATAAATATCTTGGTCTTTCTCGTGACCCATTAAACAAATACCTTTTTTAGTATACTAGGCAAATATGCAAATAATGTAAAATTGATGCAAATTTTATACAAATAGTGCAAAAAAAAGACAGATAACTCTAAGATATAGGGCTCTCTAAGCTTAAAGTATAAAATTGGTATATAATTGTCTATAATAATCACATAAACATAATACTAATAAATATCTTGGTCTTTCCCCTGACCCATTAAACAAATACATTTTTTAGTATCCTAGGCAAATATGCAAATAATGTAAAATTGATGCAAAGAATGGATGATCCTAAAATTAGTGTAGGAACAATCATCAGCTAATTCTTTGAGTGTCTGGAGTCGTAAATGCATATATGAATCACTGCAGTTTTCTCTCATGGGTTGCAGAATTTCATCGATTCACGACAGTGGAGGAGATGGGTTTTATTGGCGATTTATGAATACTACCAAAGATGTTTCATAATGAATCAACATAAGGGTAAAAGTAAGAGGTTAAAAGTAATTTTTCAAGTTGTCAAAAAAAAAAAAAGAGGTGTGCATCAAAATACCTGTATTTGAGATTCTTTCCGAGCACCAGCTTGAAGAAAGAGGTTGGTAATTCATAATGCTGAGTTTTTGGCTTATCAGTGTTGATGGCTATAGGCATCTCTTTTAAAGCTGCAAGAGTATCACACTTGGGTTCATCTTCAAACAACATATAGTCACGCCAAACCAGGTTCTCAAACAAAATCTTATACTTCCTAGCCAGCACTCTCGTTCAGAAATTGCATTCATTAAATGTGTAAGGGTGTGTTTTGGTTGAGGGATTTTTTTTTTTGGATTCCTGAGAATATGTAGTTAGAAATATCAGATTTCTTTATTTGATAGCAAATTTTATAACATGATTTTCAAAAAATTTCAACTCCTGACAACAAAATTTTAAAAAGAATTTTCACAAAAAGAATCCATGAGTATAAAAAAACAATTTTATCCTAATTTTTATCTTTTTACCTTTATCTATTTTTATCTCCTTTCTCAACTAGTTATTTTGTGTATAACTATTTTGTATAAATTATTATACTTAAAATATTAACATCTACAATACAAATATTATTTTTTATTTTATAATATAGTACTGTCATATAATTATATATATAATATTATATATTTTTAAAACTTTAAACATCTTTTATTAGAGATATAAAAAAAATACCTTTATTATTTTAGCAGACAACAATAATTATTTTTTAATTTATTTTATTTTTTATTAAAAAATAAACAGACAAGATAATTTAAAAAAAAAGAGCTAAGGAATATTTTAAAAAATTTTAAAAAACTAACCATACAGATCAATAAAGTTTCTTAAAATTCAAATCAAACACGCATATTTCTTATAATTACAATTCTCGTAACGTTTCCTAGAAAATTTGATTGTCACAGAAAAAAAAAAAAACTTTATCGCACGCCAAACGAGCCTAAGTGGGGGTTGAGGGAGTAAAGATATTGTGATTCTCAGTACTCAGAAAATTTCTTAACCTTCCAAGATCTCTATCACATTATATGTTAGTGCTAAATTTAAATCTCATTGTATGAAAATAGCTAGTATTACATATAATTCCGGTTTCTTAATCTTAAAGTTCGGTGTTCGCAAGTCATGCGATATTTGGTGGGTCATGCTATTGTCATTTCAAAGATAAGATATCCAGCACAAAGAGGCGTAAGTGAGGGCATAACACAAAATTAAGAAGCCAAAAGAACGTGAAGTGGGAAAAGGGGTATACAGTGTACAAATTGGATAAGATCGGAGAGCTGAAGTTGAGAGGAGGGCTTGTAACCGGAGCGAAGCCGAGTTGCCAAAAGAAAACGAGTCAGCCTCCTTATGACAGCATCAGGAAGCAAATTCCGCACCAATGAAGCCAACATAAACCTCACCGTAGCGTCATAAGTTACCTGCATTATCCCTTCCATGAACCCTCACGGCTGTCCCCGTTTCTGGGCGAGGAGGCGACAACCTGCACAAGTCTAGAGCAATAGGATGGAATTGCCTACTATCTTTTAATGCTTATCAACTACCAGATTTATGATCGGGCTGCACTCCTCTTTTGTGGTTTATATAGATTGTACCACAGCAGCATTGAAGCATGGACGAAACGTTTTCAAAATTGTGCGAAAGTACATAAATTTTTAAAAAATATTTTAAATAATTTTAAACAATATTTTAATTAATTTTAAATTTTTTTAATATAATATTAATAATATAAATATATAAAATTAATTTAAATTAATTTTTATAACTAAATAATAATTAAAAAAAATATTATTATAGTGATAATTTTGATTTGAATTTCAATAGTATACAATATCTTATTCTTTTTATTTTTTTATAAAAAATAAAATAAAATAATTTTTATTTTTTATATATTATTATATTCATTCACAAAATTTAAGAGTATCTCTCTTGTATGTTTTTTCATCTCCTTCATCTTTAGATATCTCCTTTTGCCTTCAATTCTTTTTTTTTTTTTTATCAATTTTATAATTTTTTTTAAATAAAAACAATAAAAAAAGACAATGTCACGAACATAAGAAAAAAGAATAAAAAATTAATAAAAATATTATGAAAAAAAAAATTTGAATAATGAATAAATTATATTTAAATAATTTTGTATTGAATGTGAGATAATGTTTTCATATTGTTATTTTTTTATTTTTTAAATTTTTTTGATATTTTTTTATCAAATTTTATTTATTTTTATATTATTATTTTTTTAAAATTAATTTTTTACTCTTTTTTTTATCAAAATAATTCAAAATAAAAATATTTTTAACAATACATTCTATTCACAATAATTTCGATCGAAATAGAAATTTTTTTTAACAAACATTCTATTCCTTTTGATGACTCTGGATAAAAAAATATTTTGATAATTTTAATATAAAAAAATGAGAAATTTAATTCCTTAATTCTAAAATTTTTTTAATATTTTTAGTTGGTCTAAAATATGAAATTTTATTTCTATTTTTTATAACAAGAAAATCACCAAAAAAATTTTATTTAATTGGTATCAACATTATATAGCATAAGTATTATTTAGTAGCAGAAATTTTTTATTTAATTAGTATTAGCATCCTTTGTTATTTTTAAATTTTAAATCAATGATAACAATCCACTAAATTAAACTAAAAAAGAAATTATTTTTATTTTTGTATAAATTTTTACTATAAAAAAAAAAACTTAACAGAACCTTCCTTCAATTTTTTGTTTTCTCTTTTTTTGTTCAAACTGTATTATTTTTTGAATCCAATTGTTGAATTACGCGAATGGAAACTTCAATATCTCTAATTAATAATATTCTAAAAATTTATGAAAAATCTATCCATCCCCGATGGAGTACTGGACGGTTGACAGAGCGCTATCAAATTTGTATTATGTGCATCGGCTGCCTCCAGCCTGCCTTTAACAAGCTTGTAATTCCACGAGGTTTTTATCCCGACGATTGTAATCTACGGTCTACTGCTGAAGAAAAATAAGATGAAAATTTGGTGACGGTGGATTTACACGGAGGTTGTATAAAACTTTGGAGTTTGATTTGGAAAAAATCTCTCTTGTTTGAGGAATTTTTATAATCATTTCAAGTTGTTCCTACTACCAACATTGATGCCTGAATATTGTTAGTTACAACTCAAAAATCTTTTGGTTTTCACTCCCAAGTCAGGTTCAATTTTCAGGAAGCCAAAAATAGTAGTTTAAAGGTTAATTTTCTTCGTTTGTCTGATTTCAAGTGTGATTGAGGAAATTTATACTCATCGTAGGTCCAGTTCTTGTTAGATGTATGCACATTTGAGTTTCAAGGTTCAACTAATGGATCTTCTTTTTCCAACCCAGACCTGCGCGACTTGGGGAGGGAGATAGGTTGGAATTTGCATACAGGACCCCGGAAAATTCAATGCCTAATGGCAGAGATGGGGTGGGGTGCATTGAGCCAAAGGCTTGGAAATAACTTAATATCTTTCGACTATGAAGGGAAATAGAGTGACAGGGAGAGGAGGGGATGACGGTAGAAAATGTTTTTTCCCTGATTACAAAGAAATGGAGACCAAATTAAATGAAAATATGTTTAAATCCCTGAAGAATACGTAGACTGTCATACCAAAAGTTAGAATTGTCATTAGAGTGTGCATCATCATATAGCAGATTTTTTCCCTGATTTCATTCTTAAACGGGAAAAGGATTTGATTTCTGCTTAATTCATTTTTTCTTGAACAGGATATGTGAAACCATCCATTCTTCACCATTATTGTAGCCGAAGAGTTCTGCTACAGCTATGAAGAATGTTCTCCAATAGGCTGTCAACTTAACGGCTGAATCATTCCCGTACGTTGATTCCATAATTGGCTTGATGGGAGTCAAGTTCTCGTCCATTCTTTTGAGCCATTCTTCGCTGCAAGATAAATTTGTTTTGGCTTTCAGAAATAGGTCAACTATTCCAATTTTAGCCATTAACGATGGAATATGTTGAAGGATTGCTGTAATTTTATAGAGCAGTTGAGTTCATTCTTACCTTGTCTGCGCATAGTGTTTACCATTTACCAGCCAATGGTTAACCACAGTAACGTCATCCTGCAGACGTTAACAAAGAAACCACTCGTATGTGAGCTGAACTCTCGATGCAATATAAATTTGAGGCACAACTATATTGCGGGTGCTTCGATTAATTGTTTTAGAAAATTAATGTGCAATTTTGTTTTCAATATTCCCTTTGTCTTAATGACCAAAACAAAGCTAGCAAAGTTGCATGATAATCTTACTTGGAAATAAAGAAGTAGATCTGCTGAAGGCATAGTTCCTCCACTAAAGAAATACCTAGTAATCCAGTCATCTTCATTTATGTCCTACATAAATTAAGGAGCGTTAAAGGTAAGTGAATGGTATCTTTTAGACGAGTCATATCTATACCTCAAGCAATACCCAGAAACAACAATGCAACATTGAAAAAGGTTCACCTCAAAATGGTAAGCAAATGCTTTATGGCAGAAATGATCAACAAATAGAAGGCCATCCTCTTTCTGCCATTTGGATATCTTCTTGAGAAGATCTTTATAGTTCTTCATATGCTGTGTCAAGGTATAAACCGAGTTTAAAAATAATAAATCACGCTTCTATCACGAAAAAAAAAAAGAAGGCAAAACAGAACATGACGCATGAAGTCTGACCTCAAACATTCCTATAGAAAATATTCTGTCATAAGAAGCATCCATTTCAAATGTGCTAATATCTGCAACAATAATCTCCACATTTTGCAGCAGAAAATCCCTGGCAAGAAAATAGGGAAAGTGATTTGGGTCATCCAGTGATGTTTAATTTGCAAGCTAAACATTGATACCAAGGGTCGCCTGTCTTAATACTCATAAACTATGTGATATGGCCAATGTTTCAAGTAAATGATATTCCATCAAGCAGCATACCGGCAATTCTTCTCAATGTAAGCTTTCTGGGTTGTGGAATTGCAGATCCCCGTGACCCTGGAATTACTGTACTTCTTGGCAATGTATATACACAGTGATCCCCAACCGCATCCAACATCAAGAACGGCATGACCATCTTTCATTTGTGATCTCTCACAGTACAGTTCCAGCATTGCTTCTTCTGCATCCTCCAATGTCTTTGTTGCAGAAGAATAGAAACAACAACTGCAATAGTTCAAACGTATAGGCATTTGTTATCAACCTTAAGGAGATTGTATCCTCTGTTTGTGCGTACATGTTTAAATAAGTTAATAAATTTATATTGATAATGAGTTACATCCTGTACATATTTATATAACTGCAATGAACTTGATTATATGGATTTTTACACTTTCTTTAAACTACACTAACTCTGCATATATATTAAAGAATAAATACAGCAAATTGCTTGCTTTAGCTAATAGAGCAAGCTATCACAAGGTTTGTCCATCGTTCATGTCATAGTCCCTTTTGAGGTAGATATTATTGTAAGGACTTCTTTGATGTTTTCACCAAAATAAAAAAAGGAATCACAATCTGGCATATCATCTTTACAAGCTGCTACAAAATGAGAAATTCTGTGTTCACCTCTCACATAAGATGGTCAATATTTGTGGGTAGTCCTGAACAGTAGAGGGGATGGGTTTTATTGGCGATTTATGAATACTACTGAAAGATGTTTCATAACCAATCAACATAAGGATAAAAGTTAGAGGTTAAAAGTAATTTTTCAAGTTGTCCAACAAAAAAAAAAGAGAAAAGAAAAAGTTGTGCATCAAAATACCTGTATTTGAGATTCTTTCCGAGCACCAGCTTGAAGAAAGAGGTCGGTAATTCATAATGCTGAGTTTTTGGCTTATCAGTGTTGATGGCTATAGGCATCTCTTTCAAATCTGCAAGATTAGCACACGTGGGTTCATCTTCAGACAACATATAGTCACGCCAAACCAGGTTCTCAAACAAAATCTTATACTTCCTAGTTCCTACTTCCTAGCCAGCACTCTTGTTCAAAAATTGCATTCATTAAAAGTGTAAGTGAGGTTAGGGAAGTAGAGATATTGTGATTCTCAGTACTCAGAAATTTTCTTAACCTTCCAATATCTCTATCACATTATATGTTAGTGCTTAATTTAAATCTCATTGTACGAAATCTTAGCTAGTATAATATATAATTCCAGTTTCTTAATCTTAACGTTCAGTGTTCACAAGCCATGTGATATTTTGTGGATCGTGATATTGTCTTTTCAAAGAGATGATATATAGCACAAAAAGGCACAAGTGAGGGCATGACAAAAAATTAAGAAGCCAAAAGAGAAAGAAATGGAAAATGGGGTATACAGTGTACAAATTGGATAAGATTGGAGAGCTGAAGTTGAGAGGAGGGTTTGTAACCGGAGCGCAGCCTAGTTGCTAAAAGAAAACGAGTCAGCCTCCTTATGACAGCGTCAGGAAGCAAATTCCGCTCCAATGAAGCTAACATAAACCTCACCGCAGTGTCATAAGGTAGCTGCATTATCCCTTTCATGAACCCTCACGGCTATCACCGTTTCTGGGGGAAGAGGCCACAACCTGCTCAAGTCTAGAACAATATGATTGGATTGCCTACTATCTTTTGATGCTTATCAACTACAGATTTATGATCCGGCTGGGCTCCACTTCTGTGTTTCTAGATAATACCATAGTAGCATTGAGGCAAGTGCAATTTTGGACAGTGTAACACATGGGAGGAAATGAAAATATCCCTTCTAACCATTTAGATGTTTTGCATGCTTTTGGCTGGATTATGAGAATAGAAACTTCAATATCTCTAATTAATAATATGATTAAAATTTATGAAAAAGGTAAGGTTTTTATCACCCTCTACATGCACTAGTTAAGAAATTATATAATATATCAATTGTGTATTAATTTTCTAATTTAAAGTACTTTAAAAATATTATTTTTCTTTTGAAGTTACAGATGAAGTTACAGATATCCAAGTGACATGCCAATAGTGATGGATAATCTATCTATGCCTGATGCAGTTCACTGCAAGAGCCTACACAAGGAAAATGACATAATGCTAAACAGAGAGAAAAAAAGAGAGAATTCTGACAATATTTTGTATATCCATTCCTTCTTCTGGCAATTCCTTTCTTATACAATCAATATCCCTCATAACTAACTAACACTCACTCCCAACAATATAACCTCTTGTGCAAACCTTTGTAACAGACTTCCAACTGACATCAAGGAGTGATGAAATCTTTCATCCATTTAGGCCGTATCTTATTTCTTTTGGGCCTGGTCTGGGGAATTAGATCCTCCTTTGAGCCTAGCTCTTCTTCCATTTGCTGATCAGGATCTTGGGTTATGATATCCCCCTCTGCTTCCACAAAGACCTTGCCCTCAAGGTCGAACGATGGGTAATCAGCAAGGACTTTAGTTAGATTTTCCCAAGTGGCGTCCTCCGGATATAATCCTTCCCACTGTATCAAGACTTGAGCCAATTCTGGATCCTCTTCATTGCGCATATCTAGTATGGCTAATGGATGAATTCTGGGCTGATTTTCTGAAGAGATGGAAGGTAACTTCAGTGGTTGTTGATTGTCCCCAAGATAAGGCTTTAGTTTGGAGACATGGAAAACTGGTTACTTTTGATCCCTCAGGTAAATCCAGCTCAAATGCTACTTCACCAATTGCCTTGATAATTTTAAAAGGGCCATAATACCTTTGGGCCAGCTTCTCCACCTGCTTCCCTTTAACTGATATTTGCCTGTAAGGTCTCAATTTTACAAATACCCAATCATCAACTTTGAATGGGTGAGGCAGCCTCTTCTTGTCAACGTATTCCTTCATTGTTTCTTGAGCTTTCTGCAATTTAACCCGAAGTTTAGCCAGGATGGCTTCTCTGGTGCTTAGTTCAGCTTCTGCTGCTTCCACTTTAGAAGACCCTTGCAGGTACTGGGGTATAGAAGGGGGTGGCTTACCAAACATGACCTCAAAGGGTGAGATTGCAGTAGAGGTGTGGACTGATGTGTTGTAGTTGTATTCTGCCCAATGTAAAAAAATTTCCCAATGTTTTGGCTTGTAATGCACAAAGGCTCGTAAATATTGTTGGAGCACTTTGTTAACCACCTCACTTTGTCCATCACCTTGGGGATGATAGGCAGTGGTCATGCGTAATTTGGTCCCATTGAGCCTAAATAATTCATGCCAGAAATAGCTCATAAAAATAGGATCACGATCGGATATGATGCTTTTAAGCATGCCATGTAGTTTACATATTGTCTGGGCAAACACATCTGCTATTATAGCTGCAGTATACGAGGGTCTTAGCATGGCAAAATGGGCAGCCTTGGAGAATCTATCAACTATGACCAGAATGGCTATATGTCCTTGGAATGAAGGGAGTCCAGTTATGAAGTCCATGGTGATGTCTTCCCATACTCCTTGCGGAACTGGTAAGGGTTGTAACAGACCATAGGGTAACCGAGTAGGAGTCTTTATTTGCTGGCAGATGAGGCATGCTTTGATATAGTCTTCAACATCTTTCTTCATTCCTTGCCAAAAGAAATTTTCTTTGATCCGCCCACAAGTCTTGGCAACTCCTAAGTGGTCTCCTAGAGGGGTAGCATAGAATTCCTCAAGTAGCACAGTTTTGAAAGTGGATTGTGGGAGGAGGAAAATTTTGCCTGTAAAAAATAAGACCTTGCTGTACCTTGAACTGAGGGAATTTCTCTGGGGTTTCCTGAATGCCCTGCCATATTTTGTGAAACTGAGGGTCAAATTTATAAAGCTGCTACAACTTGGTTAGGAACTCAAAATGCGGAACTGTGAGACCCATGAGACGGGATTCAGGTTCATACATGCGAGAAAGTCCATCTGCCACTTTATTCTGCATCCCTAGCTTGTAAATGATGCTATATGAGTACCCCAGCAGTTTAGAAAGGTAATAGTGCTGCTCTGGTGTTTGCACTACTTGCGTCATCAATTCCCGAATGCTCCTTTGGTTTGTGTAGATGAGGAATTTCCTCCCTAATAGATAGGGTCGCCATTTTTTGACTGCCTCTGTGATGGCATGTAACTCCCTCACATAAGTGGAGGCTGAGGCTAATCTTGGGCAAAACTTCTTACTGAAATAACAGACCGGATGCCCTTTCTGGATGAGGACAGCTCCCATGCCATGACTTGAAGCATCTGTCTCTATAACAAAATCTTCTTGAAAGTCTAGTAGAGCCAAAACTGGGGCCTTAGTCATAGCTGCTTTAAGTTGTTCAAAGGCTTCCTGTGCCTTTTCATTCCAAGTGAAGGCATCCCGTTTTAGTAGGTTTGTTAAAGGAGCTGCCAGGGATGTGTAATTCCTGACACATTTTCTGTAAAACCTAATGAGCCCCAGAAATCCCCATAGCTGTTTGATGGTTTGTGGAATGGGCCAATTGATCATATCTTGAATTTTGCCCAGATCAGGACCTACTCCATTCCTGGTTACAACATGACCCAGAAAGTCAATCGATTCTTTGCAAAAGCTACACTTTGATTGTTTCAAAAAAATTGATTACACACTAGACAATTGAAAACTATTTTCAGATGATTGATATGATCTTCTAGTGTCTTACTATAAACTAAGATATCATCAAAGAACACAATTACGAATTGTCGCAAGTAAGGTCTAAACAGTTGATTCATAGTCGATTGGAAGGTAGCAGGGACATTGTATAAACCGAACGGCATAACTAGAAATTCAAAGTGACCATCATGAGTTCGAAAAGCAGTTTTGTGCACATCACCTGGTGTCATTCGGATTTGATGATACCCTGAGCGTAGGTCCAGCTTGGAAAACCATTGAGTCCCATGGAGTTCATTTAGTAACTCATCGATGCAGGGGATGGGAAAACGGTCCTTACATGTAAGAGCATTGAAGGCTCTGTAATCCACGCAAAAATGCCATGAGCCGTCCTTCTTCTTAACCAGGAGTACTGGGGATGAGAACGCACTAATGCTGCGTTGCATAATCCCATCTGCTAACATCTCTTTGACCAATCGCTCGATTTCTTGCTTCTGGAAGAAAGGGTAACGGTAAGGACGTACATTGACCGGATTCGAGCCTTCTATCAAAGGAATTTGATGGTCAGTGTCTCTTGGGGGGGAAGCTTTGTAGGAACAGAGAATAAGGACAAAAATTCTCCTAGCAACTTTTCGATCTGTGTATTACTCTTTCCCCCTTCTTCCATCTTGTCCGAGGAAGGTAGAATTTGCATATGGTAGAACTCAGCAATGGCTTCTGTGGACACTAGCCGCCTTAGCTGATTCATCGAAACTTCTTTGTTTTTGAGGTGGGACTCCCCCGTGAGAAGAATCAATTCACCATTTTGAATGAACTTCATAGTTAAGGTTTCATAGTCAGTCAACACAGGCCCAAGGGTACGAAGTCACTGGACTCCAAGAACGACTTCTGCCCCTCTCAAGGGTAACACATACAGATCCATCAGAAAGTCTTGGGCCCCCAATTTGAGTGGAACTTGTGGACATATGGCAGTGCAGCCCAATTCGTCTCTGTTGCCTATCATAACTTGAAATTCCTGGGCTGGTTGTCTGGGAAGGCCCAAGTGCTTGGCAACTCGATCCTATATGAAATTGTGGGTGTTCCCACTATCAATTAGAACAGATACTGGAATTTTCTTTAGTTGGCCCGAAACTCGAAGGGTCTGGGGAATGGGGTGGCCCATTAACGCATGTAAGCTTATTTGGGCCGCTGATAGATCCAAGTCAAGTATAGGCCTAGGGTCCAATTCTTCAGAGCTTTGAGTCATCATCTGGGTCAACTCCGCCACTGGAAGCTCAGCCGGATCAGCGATGAGAAGATAGAACTGTTTCTTGCACCGGTGACCAGGAGTGAAACGTTCGTCACAGTTGTAGCACAGACCTTTCTCTCTCCGAACTTGCAACTCTGCTGGTGTTAGGCGTTTGATGGTCAGGAGTGGTTTAGGTGGGCTAGAAATCTTTAATTGGGTGGGTATAGCTGGTGACCTGTATGGTGGTTTTGGGTTAGTAGGGTATTCAGAGTTGGTTGATTTGGACCGGCGAACTCGGTTGGGAGGATTCCAGTCTTGGATTTTGTCTTCCTGTAATTTTGCCAGGCTAATGGCCTGCGAAAGTGACACTGGCTGTAGCGCCTGAACTTCTCTTCGAATCTCTGGTTTCAAACCAGAAATAAAACAGCTAAGGTAAAAGGGAAACGGCAGACTAGAGATGCGATTCGTTAATGCTTCGAACTGGGCTTGATAATCGCGTACCATGGTGGTCTGACAAAGTTTGAATAAGGCACCTCTGGGATCTTCGTAATGCGAAGGGGCAAAACGCATTTCCAGTGCGTGTAGGAAGATGGGCCATGATAGTAGTTGACCATTGGAATGCATCCACTGAAACCAAGTTAGGGCTTCCCCTTCCATGTAGAAGGACGCGATTCTGATCCTCTGATCATCGTGGGTTTTATGGAAATCGAAGAATTGTTTGATCTTGAATACCCAACCCATAGGATCGGTTCCATCGAACTTGGGTACGTCTAATTTCATGGTGGTAGGAGCTATGGCTAAGGTGCTGTGCGAGCTGTTGGAAGATAAAGGGTTTTTTGTAGATGGTTTTTGGGTTTGAGTCTCAATGGCCGTGATTCGAGTTGTGAGTGAGTTGAGATGATCCATGATTGAATTCAAGATGGTTTCCAATTTGTCTGCGGATTTTGAATTGCCAGCCATGAATCCTCTCAATGAAAGCACCAAATGCAAGAGTCTGCACAAGAAAAATAACGTAATGCTAAACAGAGAAAAAAAGAGAGAGAATTCTGGCAATATTTTGTATATCCATTCCTTCTTCTGGCAATTTTTTTCTTATACAATCAGTATCCCTCATAACTAACACACACTCACTCCCAACAATATAACCTCTTGTGCAGACCTTTGTAACATACTTCCTGACATCAAGGAGTGATAAAATCTTTCATCCATTTAGGCCGTATCTTATTTCTTTTGGGCCTAGTCTAGAAAATTGGATCCTCCTTTGAGCCCAGCTCTTTTTCCATTTACTGATCAGGATCTTGGGTTATGATATTCACAGTTGACAGAGCGCTGCCAAATTTGTATGTATATTTTGCCTGTTATTTCTGAGTCAAAGTAATTTTCATAAGTTTTTAGTTTGCCTGCATTCTGACAAACTAAGTATACAAGAAATAATCATGTAAATCTGCTAACTTAAGGAACAAGATGGGCTTTTGAGTTTTCGATTCTTCCATATTCTTTTTTGTGTATTTTTAATTTCTGAGGAAGGAGACGTTGAAGATGATGATACCATTTATCCAAATTTGCTTGATGAGTCCTACTACGTTGAAGATGATGCTCATGCTGATGGTAATTCGAATAATCTTCAGGTGTTGCATGACGAGGAAATAAGTAAAGCTCTTGGCTTGCACAGAGCCCCTTCAAAGGCTTCGTTTTCCCCATTTTTTTAGTAAATTAAGTCTTCCGTGGAAACCGGTTTTTCAAAATCTGAAGTTAGCTTTCTAAGAAAAGATCTGTTGCCCGAGGACAAGAGGTTTTTTTTAGCATGGAATTCGAAGAGGCCCTTTAAAACTCTGACGCATTTTGATTATCAAAGATTCATTCGTTGTTTCTACCTTCAAAGTCCATTCTATTGAGAGATTTGAATTTCAATGGCATTAGTTGATGCATGCGTTCAAAAGGCAAAAGCAGTATTCTACAGACCAGCCCATCCAGGGTTCCAGGTATGGATGTTCTGTTCATAGTAGCCGAAGTGGGTCTAATCACTCTGCCAAGTATGAGTCTAAGCTTTTCCTGATCTGTGCTGCTATTATTGGGGCATCTGAAATTCTCATAGGAAAGCCATTCAGTTTATCTCACAAGGCTTTTATCTCTGACTTTCGAAGATTTACGGGGTGATAGAAGCTCAGGGAAATGGACCACGAGTTTTAGATTGACAGGAAAGGCCAAAGGAGCTATCCCAAATATCAGTTTCACTTTTGAAGTAAATAAGAATTTCTTGATTGAATTGAGCAGTCATAGTATAAATGTTGTCAGTTTTACTATCTTAAAGCAATACAGGCCTAGCACCATAGAAAATGCTGTGGATTTTAGTCATAGCAATAGGGACATAATGCTTTGGCAGGCTGAGTGTTCCTGCATGATGAATTGGCCGTACCTTCTCGTTCTGATGTTGTGAGGATATGTAATGAAGTATTGCTAAATTGTGGTTCAGATCTTGTCCAAATCAATCAGTTTTCTATGTTAGAAACTTAATGACGGGAACTTCTATAGTTCGGCTGGGGCATGTTCAAGGGATATAAACTTTGGAATTACTGAACAGGGGAGAGAAACTTTGGCAGAGAATTCCTTGAAACCTGATCAAACAAACGTTAATTGGTTGATGTGTCTGCAGTTGAAATCATGATTGTGGATGAGATAAAGGATGATGACATATAACTTGATACTGACAAGGACGCGGGATGTAATTTAAAGGATTACTTCCGTGCTAATTGTATGGACAGGGTTACAGAGGATAATAGCAAACACTTTCATGTGTCAATCTACCAAGCATGGAAGAGATGGATTCAGCTGATAAGACATCAGAATCGAGAGCCTTAAATTCCTTGCAATTGACGAATGGGTTTCTTGGCTAAGAAAGCTATCAAATCAAATTATGAAGCATGTAAGATGGAAATAAAGTCACTTTGCTTGGATGATATCACTGAATATATATGGCTACTGGCTAGTGATTTCTTAAACATGCAAGGCCTGGACTCGGGAGAGTGGTTCATTTGGCTCGAATTATGATATTGGTAGTGATGCCCAATCTCCAAGTGCGCGGCTTTTAAGAGGTTTGAGAAAGAAGCTCTCAAGTGACATCATCGCAGCTTTCGATGCAAATGAAGAGTGTTTGGAGTTTGACTGCATAGATTTACATGATATAGCTGTGGGGACTGTGTTCTGGATTCTGACCGACATTAATATATAAAGGCACCCTTCAGTTCAGATTTAAAACCCATGGGATTCATACTGTAGGTATCATAACCAAACCTGGAAAGAGGCCTTTGGGGTACTGTAGCTCAGCAACAGTCTGGAAATTATACGAGAGCGCCGAATGATCCTGTCTTCTTTCTCTCCTGTGGGATTCTCTCTTGATTTTGGAGATGTATACTCAAATTTAGGATTAGAGTAGAACTATTGGGTATGTATATAGAATCTGACAGTATTGTTTGCCTTGATGTGTCGCTTGTGGGGGTTGCGTGGATTTAATAAAACGTTAAGTACTTTCACATTTCGTGGCCCGCTCGTTTCTTCTTAATAATGTTCTTAATTAACCAACAACCACCGAGTGAACGATTACCATCACCAGTTTAGTAGAGCAATAACCAAGAAAGTCATCAGCTGATCCTAGTGAGTTCAAATCTTTCTTAAGCAATCAGTTGGGAATAACAGACAGAAAGGATATTATATTTAAATTAGAAAAAGACAATACCAAAAGAAAAAAAAAAAAATTGATATTACCGCTTCTTGCAGAAACCGTGCATTTCACCTTATTTTATCTACTTTACGTTTTCCTGACAAGTAGACCATTTCCCCCTCCTAAAGTCAGGCAAACAATATCAAGATGAATTTGTGCTGCGGATAGAATGACTTCTTTTTTGGGATAGATTCCAACGAACAATCACCGCTGAGATTATTTTCTCCTCATTCAGTGCTCGTTGTTCCTGTGTAGTTCAGAACTGGCAGCGTGTGAGGCCTCCGACGATGGCTGCAAATTCTTAATGCTAGTAGGAAATGGGGGTGTCTTATGAGAAACATACTTTTCCATGAGATTTTGTTTTCTAGTTATAACGGGGATTTGTTCGTTGGAGATCATGTCTTCTAGACAGGTGTGGCAAATAATGTCAAGCAGGCAGAGGGTTTACCGTGTTGCATCCGTATTGTCTTAATTAAGGTACGAAATATACAAGTTTCCATATTTATGTCTAGTTGGTAAAGGCAACAGCACAAATTAGGGGAACATATGTATTTTTTATCCCAATGCGAAATTCGGCCAAACCACAGCGAGTATAATTTCTCCGCATAGTTGTCTCAACCTTATAACTCTGATGAAATTAATGTCGTTTATAATCATTAATCATAGCACTATTAGTGCTCTATTCTGTTGTTTAGAAACGTCGTACCTACCAGAAAGTTTTGTTGTGGATAGAGCAGAAGCTGCGCATTTTCCTCTATTTGATCTTCATAATCCTCAAAGGTCAATAGTACATGAGCAGTACTGAGCCTAACAGTGTCGGATGCCTAATAATACTTGACAAGAACACATGCAATATTTTTAGAACTAGTGGGGGTCGTGGCCAACAAAACCGCCAAAATTAACCTCTTAATTTTGGATCTAGCAAAAACTTGGGTGGATGTGGATGCCTTCGTAGGTTGTTACAACATACCTTGGATCCTCCCTATCTCTCTCGACTCTCTTTTTCACTGGGCACCCGTCCACTGAACACCTATAGTAATTCCTGTAATCAGAATCTAAGTATGTTACAAGTTTGCCTGAAGTTTATGCATCAAAGGGAAGTGAAAAAGAAAATTAATTTCCATGAAAGCATTCATCTTTCCCTGCTAATGATCATAATAGATGTTTCATGTAATAAAATCTTATATCCTTCTCTGATAGCTGTGCCTGTGTGTGTGTGTGGGAGAGTGCTAATTCCATTCTGATCTCCCATTGGAGCACTAGTAGTCACAACATCTATAAGCAATTTAGCATCATAGGCTAATATATACCTTGGGTTGGGGCTGTTCTTCACCATCTTCTTCCCATACTTCCTCCACTTGTACCCATCATCGAGTATCTCAATCTCTGACTTTGTTCTGAATGCAACTCTATCTTTAACATTCCTCTCGCGATCACCGCTAATGTCTCCTAAAATACATAACCAGTTCCAGTAAGAGCTAGTGAAACCCAAGAAAGCAATTTATTAAGAGTTGAGGATGTTCATTAATTAGTTACTGGAGTATTGTATCACACATTGAGAAGTGCTATGTAAAAAAGCTCAAGCTACAAGATAAAATCATAAACTCAATGTTGAGAATTTCGCTTACTGCCAAAAGACCCCTGAAAGAGGCTGCTACTTCCTTCATTGGCTTGATGGACCTGGTTCGGGACTTGCTCAGAAACTAATGAGTGATCAGGATCATCATCTGGCCATTCATGATCTTCGAACTTGAAGAACTCAGATAGCTCAAAAGGATACGGGTTGGTGAAATCACTCTCGGGTGAATCTGGTGGTTTTGAATTATTATCCGTCATTTTGGGAACATTGATATGAGAAGAAAGTATCATGTTGGTTCACATTATAAACTCCACGGCCAGAGAGTTAAGTGAGGCGGCTTCAGCGCGACCTTCCTATGAACTATAATAGGAAGCTTCCATGGCAATGGGAAGCAGCAATGCCACGCACCCAATATCAGTGAACTTAAAAAGATGAATAGAGGAAAAGCTGAGAGTGGGGCATGCCAAGGATGACTTGGGGAAGACTTTCAAGAAATGTTGATGATAGTTGATAAGAGTCTCGTGGTTAGACCAACCCCTTCACAACGGTGATTTGAGCTTCCATGCAAGTTTCTTCGAACCACAAGTCAAGTCTCGAGTCTTTGCATGATTCTGAGCCACCAAATATTTTGTTATAAAATGGACGATGATCTGGCTTCTAGATTTTCAGTAGTGTGATATCCTAAATTACACCGACGCATTTTATTGGCAAAGGATCCGAAGAATTCAAAAGATCAATGATCTGTTTCAAAGAGACAGAAAATAAAAAATAAAAAATTCACAGTAAACCTACGTACGAAACATGTTTTAATATTAAATTTCTATTTTCTCAAATTTTTCGCAAACAAAAACCATTTGTGTCCACTTCATATCCTTAAAAAATAATGCTTCACTTTCTATCAATCCATTTGATAACAGTGTATAAAAAATTAAATTCACTGAGTAAACGAAGTGTATTTTAGAACAAGAAGTGATATTATTGTATTTAATGAAGAGAGAGAACATGAAGAGGGTTTGAGTTTATCAGGATTCGTCCATGGCTTATGTTTTTTTATGCTCTAAAACAATCGGCTTCCGTTGACTCTATTAGCTTTGACACGACTTGGGGGCGCTTAATATATAGAAGTGAGGGGAGAAATTGACCCAAATGTTAGATCCTGGTCCCAGAAAAATGCCGCCTCGACACTTACTAGGAAGCTCACAGGTATCTTCCACGTCCTTTCCTTAGTGAAGGGCCGTTCTGGGCCTGATTGGTTCAAATTAACAGGTAGCTAATGAGAGTTGATAGCGTCTTGTAACCGTAGATTGGCTCCAACGCAACCCTGTTGAAGAATCAAAACTGAGTTGATTACCATGGATTTCTCACGATAACCGATGGGATGATGGCAGAAAAGGCAGCTAACTGCCCGTCATTTTCAAAGCTCAAATTTAGGCCTATGTCAAATCAGACATCCATTCTGACACTAAAAAGATCAACCCCTGTTTCTAGGAAGGCTCGTGCCACCATGTATATGCCAAGAGGATTCTATATTAATTGGTACATTTTACTTTTAACACTTCCTCCACTTTGAGTTTTGATGATTATGAATCTCATCTATTAAATTGAAGCGTAAAATATAATCTTCCCGTATGATATGATGTAGAGCGCAGATTTAAAAAAGAAAAAAGAACTAAGATTTTGTCTATCTTCTTCTTCTTCTTCTACATTTTTTTTAACAGTTGCATTAGACATATTGATTTGAATATTTTATGAGGCCATTTTTAGCAATATATATCTCATCTATGTATGAAGTAAGCGGGCAACAGAGATGATTTTATAATTTATTATCAAAGTGTACATAAATTGAAGAAAACTGTTTCTTTCTGTTGTAGAAGTATAAGGAGGCACCTTCAATCATCTTCAATAAAAAATTGAAAAAATTTGATGATTTTCAATAACAATTTAAAAAGGAGAAGAAAACAACAGAAGCGGATTATGAAGCATGGGTCATGGCTGTGATGAAGATTAGGTATTGTATTTGTAATGTTGGAGAGAAAATGAAAATGAGTAATGACAATATAATAATGATGTTGCCATAGTGCCGATGGCGGCGATGTCTGCTTAATTCTTTGACTCTTTTAAGATCATTTTCAACAACAAAAAATTATGCAAAATCTTAAATTAAGCAATGCTTATTAACAGATTATATTATTAAAATATTTTATCATAGCAAAAATATTTAAGAAATGTTATTTATAAAAATAATAATATTTCATACATAAAATAATATAAAATTAAATCGACGAGTTAACATCACAGTGGAAGGTATGAAATTTTTTGACATCATAATGCTAAGTATATTTTTTTACATATTTATTTATTTTTAAAATAAAATACAAATAAGTTAATATTTTAATTTAAAATATATATATATATAAAATAATTTATGATATTTATTTAATAAATTTTTAAAAGTTATATAATTGATCTGGAGAATTAAAAATGTGATAATCCTCAGTTGATCTAATTAGATCCCTACAGGTATGTGGTTTTTTTTTTATATATATTTTAGGGGATATATTAATATGTAAGGAACTAAATTTTTTTTTCTATCGAAATGATCAAAACGTTTCTATTTTTTGAATTACTGATATAAAACAGAGTTATCGAAACGAAAAAAAGTGTTTGTTAAAAAATTATGTTATTTTAATTAAAATTACTATATTTCGAAATGTTTTGGTAGAAATTTCGATAGAAATACTTTTGTTTCGAGTTATTTTAATGGAAATACTCTTGTTTCGAGTTGTTTCGATAGAAAACACTAAATTATTTTGAAAAAAAAATTGACAATTTAAAAATAAATGAAAGTAGCATCATATTACATTCAACACTAAGTTATTTTTTTTTACAAGTCACAATATTTTTATTAACTTCTTACTCTCTTCTCTTGTTTTCATGACATTATTTTTCTTCATTATCTTCATTTTAAAGAGAAAACTACAAAAATAATAAAAAGAGATATTAAAAAATAAAGAGAGAGAAAAATACCTGTAAATAGAGATAGAATTATATTCAAGAAAGAGATAGACTTAAATATAAATATTACGAAAGAATTAAAAAAAATAAAGAGATAGATACAAAAAAGAAATTATTATATAATGCTATTAAAATTTAACTCAGAGTCTATAACAATATGTTTATTTACTATTCAATAATAAATATTAATTTTAATTAATTTTAATATAATTTTATATATTTATATTATTAATATTATGTTAAGATTTTAAAAAAAATTATTTTTTCAAAATTTCTAAGACGTTTTAAAATATTTTTATTTTTGAAATTATAAAAATAATATGTCAAAATAAAATTTAATACTGTATTAATATAAGAACACACTAAACCTTAAATAGCAAAGCATAAAATTTCACAACTAAGAATACGGAATAAGCGAAGCAAAACAGTTACAAACAAAATGAACACCCTTCACTTTCAAACGGAAAGGAAAATCAACCCCCCAAACAAGTCTTATTTTTGTCCATGTCGATGGATTTTAGTTACTTTTCAAGTCTTTGCAATTATCCACTGTCACTTCATTTCTGCCAAGGCCATTTAGGTTCCCCGCCATTGGACTGGACTTCACTCTCGTCCACCCACCAGTGGAAAGGTAGTCAAAGTTAGCCACTTTAGAATATTTTATTCTTAAATTTTGTACGGCTTTTCAATTTAATTTTAAAGAATCTTTTTCCTATCATTTACGTTCGTAATGAACAGTATTTTGATTAGATTCCTAAGATTTTCATGGCAATGTTAACGTGGCCGTTTCCTAGTGGCAATGAATTGTCGTCAGCCTCCGTTCTGGGCCAGAACCCCTTCACTGGGAATGGACAGAGGGAGCCATGGCGCGTCGCGCAACAAAGACGCCAAGAACAATGGAGAAAAGCAGAGGATAAGCGGAGCGGAGAGGTCGGCGTACTTTGCTGGAAGAGAGGCAGCTAAGGTGTTGAGTATGGTTCTTCAGGGTGAAACTAAGCGCCAATCCCCTGCATCCATAAGATTGCTCATATATAGGCCTTCCATCAGAAACAAAAAAAGGGACCTTTGCATTGATTTGTCAGACCCTTGACCTCGAGCTTTCCCTGCCCCATCCATTTCCTTTTTTTAACACCGGTTTCTTTGTAACGGTATCTCTGCTTTTCTAAAATAATGCTAATCATTCCCACATGAATCCACGCAGAAAATGACCGAATTATTGAGGGTAATTATATCCCAAATTTCCAAACTGATGCAGTCATAAAATCAGGAGCGAGATTGCTATTTTTATGGTGATTGAAGCTTTTTACAGATCGCTGACGAAGAGTCACTATGTAGACCTTGGGTTCCGGTCGTAGAAAGATTTTAGTGACGCTTTCTTTTTCTTTTAATTCTGCAGTAGGAAAATTGTAACTTTTAAGTTTTAACTTCTATAAAAATTGTTCTCTTTGAACCAAAAGCAAGTTTGATCGTTTACAAAATGTTCCATCCCCGGCCACAGACACTTGACTGGATCATTGATAATTAGTACCTTTTATGTGTTCCCGGATCTTCCTATCATTAGGGAAGTCTTGGAAGCTGCTTGTACACTGAATAGCAAGTGGAAGAAGGTATAATTAAGCACATAAACATTACTCTTATTCTTATCCTTACTGTATTGTTGTTATTTCTTGTTTCATCTGGTTTGGCCGTTTTAATTTTTCAGACATGTGATCCATTTCTCACTTGACACACTCTCTAACGCCATGTCTTACCGTTGTGTTTGCTGAGACAAGAAGAACTGACATAGTTGAAGATGGCATTTCAGTTTCAGTTTTTTAATGAGAAAATCTTTATTTAGTTAGTATTATTTATTATCTTTAATTTTTAAATTAGTTGTAATAGTTGGTTAGTTAGTTGAACATTAAAATAGGATATTTTCATTTTTGTATAAATTTTTACTGTAACTGTTTTTACTTTGAAAAAAATTTCAGTTTGTCATATTTTTTCTGGTAATTGTAAGTTTTCTCCAATCTTAAAATCATTCCAACTTTTATCTCAATGTCCCTTTTATCATTGTTTTAAGTTAATTGCAACTTTCTTTTCCATGCCAATTTCCGGATATTTGCTTCTCCCTCCCGCGAACCCTCTGAACCACCGCAACCCCAACCATACATGTACATGCTCAGAAGAGTAACCCATTCAAGCCCTGAAAGACCTGCAAGCATTCCACCAATGAATGCTGCTGGTTCCTGCAGATATAGGTACAGCAATAGAAATACTTACTAAAAGTTGGGGAACAACAATCACAGATTTTGCATCCAACCACTGCATATCCTTGCGGGCATCATGTTTTTTCAGCTTACAAAGGTAGCAAGTGATAACAATGAAGTTGATCAAACTAACAGGCAAGAGATAACAATACGCAGTGCTCTTTGTTCTTTTCACTAATATTACTCTTGTGAAAACACTATTAAATTTGCATTTTCTCTTCTCCCTACCTTTCCCAGACCAACGTCTGCCACTCCCAATCCTGGCTCCACTCCATACCCCAGCCCACCGGTTATGAATCCTCCAGACTCCAATCTTTCACCGCCGTCGCCGTCATCATCTCGGGCAAGTACTGCTTCGGATTCTAGGAGTTTGGTGGCTCCGGCTTCGAGCTCACCAAGTCCGATAGCAAGTGACAACTCCTCCTGTGCACGCCTAAGTACCTAGGCGCCTGCATTTTGCAGAATCAGTTGGGGATCGAGAATTTTCATGAGCTTTTGTATAGAAAAACATGAGTTGATCAATTTGGTGGTGGATTGATTTGTGGCTCTGGGTAGCACTGTATCTGTTTTTTTTTTTTCTTTTCACATTTTTTACTGAAATTATGTTATTGAACAGTTGGCGAGACTGACAGATTGAGCATTTTTGTCAGTTGATTTACAGAGGGTGCTGTGGGAGGGAGAAGCAGATATCTGAAATTGGCATTTTTTTTTTTTTTTTTTACTTTTTAACAGCTCAACAGATATACATTATTGTCTATGATATTCTCTGGTCACAGGTAATATTATGTCTGTGTACGAGGACTTCTACTTAAATTGCACAATGCCCAGAAATTACTTCTTCACTTGTGAGAAAGATGACTCAGGAAGTTAGTTACTCTCTCTATGGGTGAGATACGAGTGTAAGTGATGCTTCTGAGTTATCATGGAATCATGGCAGTTCACTATTTTGTTGTATATTTTGTATATCACGTGGCATAGTTATAAGGTTGTTGCAGACTATTTGTAGGGGTCTGTAATTATAATTTAGTAAATCTCTAGGCCGTTTCCCGGGTTGGTGATGCAGAGAAGTTCCTCAACACGCCGCCAAGATGCCTTAGAGTCACATCTGAAATGGCTTTTGGTACAGAGAAAAGCGATGAGCTTTAAACAGTTAATTGCTCTGTATGAAGTTCCTGGGCAGTTTTCAAATCTTCCTGTGCTGCCAGACTCTTATTTTAGTTTTTCGTATTTTCTTCAAATATTAGATTTTCTATGGTTTTTATTTTCTTTCACTAGATACTTTATTCTTTTGATAATATGATGAATAATTAGCTTGCAGCTCATTGGGTTCCAAATAGAAGCCCTTTTGGGAGCTATCATTCAGAAGAGACGCTGCTCTGTTACGTTACCGACTTAAAAGAGTTTCAAAATTTTCTATTGCAGATATTTTTATACCTCGTTATGTTCCTGTGAATACACTTAAACTGGATGTTGATTCTGTCTTACTTGAACTGGGGAAAAAAAATACTCGTTACTTTCTTTTACAATATACGTGATAATCAAGAACCATCTTCTTTCCTTCGCTTAACGAAATTGATATATAAAATATTTCTTTCCAAGGAAAGAAGTGACAAAGTGTATGATGGGAACCCCATAAAGATCTATTTAAGGGGTATGGACTGCAAGAGACATGCAGCAGCTTGGGATAAGAGTAGTTATTGATATTTGTTGGGAATGTTATAAATAAAGGATGAGGACAGCAATGACAAGGCAAACAAAACTTATGGCAAATGGGTTATGGAAGAGATCTAGTCTTTAGAGTGTTAGATTATCTTTATTGTATTTTTTTATATTTTTAATATTTATTTCAGTAATTTTTTTTTAACTATTTTCTTAGTGTATTTTAGATGGAGATCTAAGCCTCCATCTATTGGTATTAGAGTAGTTTCTATTCTAAAAGCTAGTTAACAAAGATGAAAAGAAGTTTAAAAAAAAAATAGAGAAGGCCATTGTAAAGATGATAAAATATATGAGCATAAGGAAAGAATGCTTACTAGAAATGAGATTCTTTCCATCTTTGTTAACCAGCCCTAGAATTGAAACTGCTCTAATATCAATTTGTTAGAAACCTGAGTTATAAATTGGAAATACAGCAGAAATGACAAGAAGATACAAAGAAAACAAGTAAAATACTCCCAGAACCTTGAGGGTTTAGGACCTTCCACAAGATTGCTCAAATTCTACCTACCTTTCTCTCACTCTTCTCTTTTCTTGTTCCTACAATTTCCTGACAAACTCCTTCCAGATAACTTCCACGTTTCTTTCCCATTTAGATAGTTCTTTAGGCAGTTATCCAGCTTTGCCATTCTGTCCATGCTGCCCATTGTCTCTATACCTCTGTTTCTAGCACTTAATTTAGGGTTCTATCAGTGTACTTCCTTGATTTAAATGACTGCTCTACATTTCTGTCGACAACGGTTATTACACTTACGATTATCAGTAATTTGTCAAACAGGTTCAAACGGATAATTTGCTGCCAGACATGCTGATACTCCCACCAGGCATTGATTTGCATGATCATCCTCTTGTCAGGAATGGAAGTATCTTTTTTGCAAGCAACTCACTCTGCCTTGGGCAACACTGTACCTTCATTAAGCTTTCTGAAGGCATGGTGTGGCAATATTCTCTCCAACAGTTCCAGCAGTCGAGAAAATTATACATAGTACATGTTCGATCAACCAAATGGAGAATACAGATGTAATCACATCTGTTATACCCATAGCTGAATTGAATGGGTTTCAACTGGCGTCCCCCTTCCAAGTGGCAGCGCCGTGGTCTTCCCGTGCACGAAGGCTGTAAGTACCTAATTTCACACAGCAATAATTGGTCTCCTAAATGACACACGAGCTTAACAACACATGACACTCTTTACTGAAGGTTGGTTAATAGTGCTTGTTCCTTACCTTGCAGCTTAAAATTTGCTTCGGATAGATCCTGCGCAAGGGCTTCTTCATTGCTTTGTTTACCCGGTCGGTGAATGCTCCCGTTTGGGCAAGGTCATATGAAAATGAAACTAGATTATCTAGTTTTCATAGCTCAATTCTGTTGTTTATCAATAGAGCAAATAGTTAACACCTGTTTTGTTTTGCTTCGGACAGATCCTGTGCGTTCCCACTTAAATTATGTTTTATTTCCCTGGTATTGTCAATTTGTTATTTTCGGTATTTTTAATTTGTTATCGAAAATAATGTATCATTCTCTCTCGTCTCTTTCTTTGAAACAGGCATGCAACAACTAGCGCAAATAAAATGCACAATCAAAAGTACAACAACGACGTCTCTGCTTTACCAAAGAGTTAGACTCGATGCGTATTAGTGTTCCTTCTCCTTTTCTGGTCAATTTTAGTCGTTCGATTGCTTCAAGGTTGTTCATCGCGGATTCCTCTTATCAAAAGAGTGTGTGAGGTGTTACCAAGGAAAAGAAACGATGATAGCACTCGAATGTCAATGAACATTGAAAAACAAAAAATAAAACCATACATTAAGAAGACTAGGTACATATTCAGCAAACCATCAACTACGCACATCATAATTAAAGGACAAAAAGGCATACCAACTACCAAGCCACAAAACCATTACAACACTCGAATCAAACGCAAGACGAAACCAGTAGATATACCTAAGATGTTGCTCGGACAAACTCCCCAACTTGCTCACATTATTTCCTCAGAGCTAACTGATAGCAGAACGCTCAATGTTCACCCAAATGCGTATTCCTCGCCCTCAAGCAATCTTCACCTCAATGGTCTTGGGCTTCTTGGGTTCCGGCGGAGGCAATTTATCCACGGTTACAGTTAACACACCGTCCTGGCACACGGCGGAAATGGCATCGATATTGGCATTCTCAGGGAGCACAAACTTGCGCATAAACTTGCCGACCCTTCTCTCCATTCTCACGTACCTGGCCCCTTCTTTCTCTTCCTCCCTCTTCCTCTCGCCACTGATCACAAGCACATTGTCATCCTCCACCTGAACCTTGATATCCCCAGATTTCAACCCGGGCATGTCAATGATAAACACGTACGAATTGGGAAATTCCTTGACGTCCGCCGGAGTCGCAGCCATAGCCTTGGCATCACGCACGTATGTCCGGGTGGGTGCATTGAAGGACTTATCGGCAGCGTCGTCTGTCAAGTCCATCATCTGCTGTAGAGTGTTGAACAGCGGCGATTCCAAACCCATGATCTTGACATCCATGATTTTCCTCTTTTCTGTTGAAGAGATTTTTCTCGCGGGAGATCGCGTGGCTATATGTTTGGCTGTTTTTGATATGGAGGGACACTTCTATGCTGACAAACCGATCAGGCTAGAGTACTTATAAGGATGAGAGAGTTTAGCAGAAGAAAGTGGAAGTTTCTGGAGAAACAGAGTTTTATGCTTGGACAGTTCCCGGAGGTTCCGTTAGCCCTTCTACTAGCATCCAGAAGAATCTGGTTGTTTTTCTTTTGTTTTAGTAACAGAGTGTATTATTATATTCCTACTTTTTGGGTTTAATTTCATTTTTTTTAATCTTCTTTTATAACTAAAAAAAAATGGAAAAGGACTTTTTTTTGTATTCGTTACTATATAGTATCTATTTTTTTCATATGAAGATGAAGAACAAATAATAATGAAATTAAATAGTATTAATACATTTTTAAAATGTATTTTGTTCATGAAAATTTTAATTTTTAAAATATTTAAAAATTTATTTTAAGATATATTAAAATTTTAAAATTTGTTTTGTATTGACCCAAAAAAATAATTTTTTATTTATCTCTAAATTTGTTATATATAAACTTTTAAATATA
Source organism: Gleditsia sinensis (assembly GCA_037074535.1). Taxonomy (NCBI): domain Eukaryota; kingdom Viridiplantae; phylum Streptophyta; class Magnoliopsida; order Fabales; family Fabaceae; genus Gleditsia; species Gleditsia sinensis. The sequence continues at coordinate 3,469,338 of CM073472.1, forward strand.
TAAAAAATTAAAATATTAATATACCAAATGTTATTTTACTATTACTAGCCCAATGAATTCTTATGCAGACTAGATTTGATTAGAAACCCTAAATAATTGGCTTTCAAAGGAATAATTATTTAGATAATAAATGGTTCTAAATGGTATAGTTTTGATTTATATTAACAGAAAAAATAACTTTGGTGTTGCACGTCTTTTGAGAGGTGCATCAAATTTCATCTTACATGTTGAGTGTCACTCACTCGTCAGGGAGCCAATTATACCATGATTGATTCTAACTTTTTTATTGTTAATATGTTAGCATTTATTAATTAGTTGAATTCAAAAAAAAATTGATTAGGATTACCGATCTAAGAAAATCAATCACAAATTTGTGTTCAACGAAGTGATCAAGATGCGCATCAAAATAAATAACATGAATTGGAATCTCTCTAATTCTCAAATTATAAATAATAAAAAATCTAACTTTAAATATTTTTTCTATTAAAAAAATGACCAAATGCTTAAACGGAAGTAAATTTGTAATGGATGTTGTTAAATGGCCACGGCTGTGTATGATATTGTCGTGTAAAAAAATAATATCAATTGCGTAACTTGATAAACCAGTTGTCTATTGTGTACGAACTGCGTCGAGTATGTCAATAGAAAAATAATTTAGTCTAAAATAATTTATTGTTTGTAATAATATTTAAATTATAATATGTAATAAAAATATTTTTATTATATATTATAATTTAAATATTACTGATAAATAAAAATATATACGACAATAAATTAAATATTAAGTCATACTATAATTAATTACTAAGAACGTTAAGTCTGAAGAAAAGTAAACTCTCAAAAGAAAAAAAAAATTCATTTATTTTCTCGAGAAATTGCATTACATTGCATCATGCGTACACACAAGAAGGCAAAAAGAGAGAGATATTAATCCACCAAAAACAAACAAAACAGCTTTTTATATATTTTTCAGGAGAGATCGACCGGAATTAATGGTTATAATTTAATTAACAGCCTTAACCTCGATAGTCTTGGCCCTCTTTGGCTCGGGTGGTGGCAGCTTCTCCACAGTAACCTTAAGCACCCCGTCCTGACAAACTGCATAGATCTTATCCATGTTAGCATTATCGGGCAAACCGAATTTCCTCATAAACTTGCCCGTCCTCCTCTCCATCCTCACGTACTTCACCCCATCTTTGTCTCTCTCCCTCTTCCTCTCCCCGCTCACCACCAAAACGTTCTCGTTCTCCACCTGCACCTTGATCTCGCTCCCTTTGATCCCTGGCATGTCCACGATGAACACGTATGAGTTCGGGTACTCCACCACGTCGGCCGGTGTCGCTGCCATGGCTTTGGCGTCTCGGACGTAAGCCTTGGATGGATTGCTCCTTCCCTTCTCGGCTTCCTCCGGGAACTCAAGCATGTCCTCCAGGATTGACAACAGTGGCGACTCCAAGCCCATGTTCCTCACGTCCATTTTAAAGATCAATCCCGCTATGAGCTCCTTTCCAAGCTTCTGATTGTTTGGAACGTAGCAACAGAGTGGTTCCTATTTATAGAGGACCTTGAAGAAATTAAAATAGTGTGAGAGTTGAGAAACACAAAATGATGACTCTCTAGAATAGTCTGGTAAAGAACACCGTTGAAGCTTCTTTTAATTAATCTTTCTTTTTCTTCGAAACGGTGCTTTTTCTATATTTTCTCAATTTCAGCTCGTAAGAAAATTATGCAATATATCTTCCTTTGGGTCAGGGCTACAATTTGAAGCCCTTATTGGACTCTCCGCAAAATTAACAAACCAACCCAAAAAATAGGAAAATTAATAATTTTTTAACTAAAATAATTTTTAATATAGTATCTGAATTTCTATATTCAAATAACCAAGAGTTTGATCTGGGATTATAAAAAATTAAATTCAAATGAATTTGACAAGAAGTTAAGTTTAAATAAACTTTCCTCGAAGAGAAAACGTTAAAAAGTATAATAAAATAAAAAAATATTTGATCCATCGGCAGTAGATAATTTTTTATCCACCAACAGTATTTAAATCGTGACACGTAGTAAGAATAGTAGTTTTTAAAATTATTTTTGTCATATATCATGATCTGAATATCGCTGGTAGATAAAAAATTATCTACCGTCGGTGTACCAAATACTAACTCTAATAAAATTATTTATAAATTTATTTAATAATTTAAAATTTTGAATTAAAATAATTTTAAATTCAACTTCACCTTCTAAACTACGAGAATACACATTCCATGAATGAAAAGGCAACGATTGATGTAATGATCAAGTAATTAATTAATATAGTTTTAATCTTAATTTTTGACACATTTGTATACAACAAAATGACACAATCACTAGATATAGTTTAGTATTGAGACGTATAATAGTTTAACAAAAAAAGTCTTGGATTCAATTTTTTATTTTGTCGTATATATATAAAAAAAAAGATCAACCCAATTTCATATTTCGACACACTACTAAATTATTTAGTAGAGTTTATGCACATCACATTTTCTACCACCATATTTTATTATAAAAAAGGAGCCAAAATAATAACCCTTTATTTAAATTCTCACCGGAATCATTGATATCATATCTGTTCCAAATCGTGTAAAATTGAGTTGTAGGATTTTTTAATGCAAAATATCAGAGAGGTACTTTAAGAGCAATATGTGATGATGAAAATTATATTTAAGAGAAGATACGGATAAAGTTTGAAAGAAAGTGTACAAAATTTTCTAATAAAATAAAAAAGTTTTAATAAAGCAGCGTCAATAATATTTCCAGCGGCAAAGTATTGGATATGTCATCGACAAGATTTAACATAAAAAAACTGATTTTAAGAGCGCAGGAATCGGCAATGTTTTGGCCCCCCTTTTATAATGGCACCCACTGGATTGTGCTTGGTGTACACATTTCGCCCATAACAGGCGCAGCTAACGAAGAAGAAAATAGTGTCAGTCAGCAAGTTGAACCTTAAAGGTCACCGATATAGCAACGGACGCGTGTCCATCTCATCGATCCGCAAAACCCTCGCTAAAATCCACAGCATAGTCCCGTACTTTCGTCAAGCTCAAGCCTTTCTCTTTCTTTCCCCCCTTCTCTCTCTCTCTCGAGTCTCAACTTCACCGTATTATTACACTGCTTGCCTTTTCTGCACCCTCTTCTCTCTCAGCAATTCCCTTCCTCGTAGCACTTTGATTTAGCTTTCTTTGCGTCTCCTTGGCATTCTCTCTCAATTGAGTTGCTTGATTAAGAGTTGAGGAAGTGAAAAAGATGATCCGAGTCCCTGAATCTCTGGTAAGAACTTTAGTTTACACCCAATCGGGGTCTTGTGTCAAGAGATGTTTGACCCATTTACGGTGATCCACGCCCGCTCACAAATTTGTCTGCGCAAGAAGAAAAAAGAAAAACCAATTAATAGCAAACCCAGTTCGTTTTAGTTTTGAGTATTAGGCGAATAGAGGTCAGTGAACCTATCTTGGAAGAGTCTTCCAGAATTCGTATAGCTCTTTCAGTGGTTCCACTTCCTCCAAAGTGGCGAAGATGAGCTTAAGTGCTGCCGAGGATGATTCGGCTTCAGAAATTAATATCCCGGCGGAGATAGACTGGCACATGCTTGACAAATCCAAGTTCTTCTTCCTAGGCGCCGCTTTATTTTCCGGTGTATCGGCTGCGCTTTATCCAATTGTTGTGTTGAAGACCCGCAAGCAGGTTTGTACATCCCAGATTTCTTGCTTCCAAATGTCTTTTTCCATTATGCGCTACGAAGGATTCAGAGGGTTTTACAAAGGTTTTGGCACCTCTTTGACGGGAACAATCCCGGCTCGAGCACTTTACATGGGTGCCCTTGAAGTTACCAAGAGTAATGTTGGCCCTGCTATTGCTGGATTGGGGTTTTCAGATACCACGGCCACCGCCATAGCCAATGCTGCTGCTGGAGTGAGTTCTGCTATGGCCGCACAATTAGTGTGGACTCCAATTGATGTTGTCAGCCAAAGACTCATGGTCAGCGGTAGCAAGAATATACTCCCCAATGTTCATTCTGGGAATTACAGGAATGGTCTTGATGCCTTCAGGAAAATTCTTTGTACCGATGGACTGCCAGGATTCTATAGGGGATTTGGGATTTCAATATTGACTTATGCACCATCCAATGCTGTTTGGTGGACTTCTTACTCAATGGTCCATAGGCTCATCTGGAGTGCTTTTGGTTGCTCTATGGGTAAGAGAGATGAGAGGAATTTGGCCAACGGGTGTGGTTTTAGGCCTGATTCGAAGGCTATGGTAGCAGTCCAAGGGTTGAGTGCAGTTATGGCCAGTGGGGTTTCAGCTATCATAACTATGCCACTTGACACAATCAAGACGAGGTTGCAGGTGTTGGATGCTGAGGAAAATGGACGAAGGAAGCCATTAACTGCAATGCAGACAGTTAGGAATTTGGTGAAGGAAGGTGGCTTCCTTGCTTGTTACAGAGGTTTGGGGCCAAGGTGGGCTTCAATGTCCATGTCTGCAACAACCATGATTACTACCTACGAGTTTTTGAAACGAATGTCTACCAAGAGTCAAGACAAATTAACTGCATAGTACCTTCAAGCAGTAGAAGATTATATAGGAATTAGGATCTCCCGTCTTTTCATTATATCTCTTGGACTTTTCTTAATTTTTAGCTTGTAATAGCTGCTTCATCCCCAATATGGTGAGATTGTATATTCCACACTTGTATTTTCTTCTTTCCTGTCGTGAAGTCGCCAAAGAAAATACCTCTCATTTTTGTTACTTTTTTTATATTTAGATGGAGACCATTTTAACTCCTGTAAATTTGTGTGCGAGTGGATATATTGACCCCTCCGGAAATAATATGGAATCTAACAATGCCCTCTGACCTACTTGACCCTGAGCTGAAAATTAGAATGAATTGACGCACAAGATGAGGATGGAAGGATGGTCTGGCGACCCTTGCAACCTTCAAAGGACATGGAGTCATTAAGTGTAAGGTCGAGTGTTTAAGGACGTTCATATGACAATTAACGACCAGGACCAGGAAGGTCATGCGACCCTTTGGGGTTCAATTTTTTATTCGAAATTTATTATATATTTCTCTTTTTTGCAAATTTTACTTTTTTGACGGTGTCAAGATTTGTGAATACTCTCTACTCCGGGACCAAGGTTCTTGTGTGGGAATATTCACAAAGATAAACTCAAACTCCATCCTTATGACACAGATTTATTCAAGTGGAGCTACTCAGCTGATTTCAAAATAAAATTCGAATTGGCTTATTGTTTGCTGTGTTCTAGTCCTATTCATTCTTTCTGAAGATACTGATATATTAGCTATATACAATGGTAAAGCTATGCCAATACCAAAAGTCTAGATCCCAATGAGGTGAGTGGAAGAAGTCAGAATGGGCGGTGGCAGAGGCAGCATATGGGTAGAGAACAATGAACTTAGCTTCTGTCCTGTATTGAAACCAGGGGCTGATTAAGAAAACCAATTCTCCAACAAAATCCATATATCTATGGACCATTAGGAAGCAAAAACAGTGGGCCAACAGACAGCCCTTTGATGTTGTTTCTCTCTCCACCCCACATTATCCTCCCTTGGGACAAAAACAGATAGGATTAGACGAGCAAATCAATCATCCATCATTGTGTTAGAACTCCCAATACAAATGGCGGTTACAGTTATGGGTAGCAGACTTAGAAATTGCTCAATTTGAAAGTGAACCTATTCTTCACCGCCATGTAACTGTGACGCCTATCTTGTAGTTAACGTTCACCACTGATTAATTAAAGGATGTTAAGTTACTCGGCAGGTGGCCACATCACCTGCTCACTAAACATCTGACCATCCGCCTCTAATTCAATGATGATTTACATATATTTGTTTGCAGGGCAACACTACATGCATTAACTCTTTTTTTTTTTTTGTCAACTGTGCCTTAAAAAGTTAAGATGAACAAAAAAGTATATTTTAAATTATATGATTCTGTCAATTAGTATTACCATATGTTGTTGTCCCGTCGTTTCGTATTGTAAGTACATGCTAACATTTGGTCCACACACAACATGCTTTTGCCGAAGGTATGTTCTTTTCCTTGGTATTATTTTCAAATTCTAATAATATCCTGAATAGATGATCTGCTAGTATTAGAATCGCAATTTCATATTTCATAATCATTATATCTTTTTCTCGGCCAAGCCTATGAATAGTCATCACAATTCTACATGGCACATTAGTTTGTTGCTGTCAGTGGAGAGTAATTTGAATTCTCTAAAATATTTTATAAAATAAAATAGATAAAAAGTACTCATTCATAAAATTAATATTTAATAAATAAATAAAATACATTGATTCAAATGTAAATATAACAGATTGTGTCTCTCTTTCTTCAATTTTACCTTAAAAAATTTTAAAACTTTAAAGAATCCTAATCTCATACATCACTTCACATCTTTCGTTTAAACCCGTCCTTGACACATGCTACAACTTGAACCAGAAAAAAAAAATACTATTATGATGAAAATATGAACATTAACATATGGACACAGAATACAGTTACAGACACGAATTTAAGAAAGCACAGAATGAAGTCCACAGAGGCAGAAGAAAAATCAATCCGCTGCTAACATAAACATCCTGATTTAAGATGAAATAAACAGTACCTCAGATACCTAACATAATATTCGAAACAGATTCCCTGAAATTGACAGCAAGACTAAGAAACCTTCCCTACTGCACAAATTAGCAGTCATAAAATCACCAGGATATAAAGTAGCCACCATCCTAGCCAGTGTCAAGGTCGAGCCCTCTTGTTGCTACAGGATGGACATTTATACTGCTTGATATGCTCGGCCCTTGCAGGGGTGATCTTCACACACTTCCCGTGGAACCACTTCTCGCAGATATCACAGCAAATCCAGAACTCATCAGCCGCATAGTTCTCTCCACATGCCCCACACAGTGTCTCCCCATGCTCCTCCTCATCTTCCTCTTCCAAACCCTCCTCATCTTCATCCTTTGCTTGCATTGCCTTTGAAAACTTTACCTGAGATTCAGATCCTCGCTGCATTTGCCAACCGAAACATACAAGGACAATAAATATCAGGTTTGATTCCAAACAATAGTAGAGTTTAAGGTCCCAGGATAACTACTTCCTTTCAATTTGAATTTTAGCAAGTAAAAAACATTATTCACTAGTCAACAAGAGAAATTAATCTCCACAATGATTCATTCCTCTTTACCCTGGGGTAGGAATACAGCTCCAAAATCTAAACTGGCTGTCAAATTTCATATAAAACCAAATAGAGACCTTAAGAATTTTAGGAAATAAAGTAATTAGCTTTGTTGCTAAAAGTTATCCCATTAGCAAACCATTATCACTAATAATTAGTTTTATTTCCATGCTCACGTACCTTAGTGTTTGATTTGGATTTGTTACTGCTATGATTGGAAACTGACTTTTCCTTTCCTTGTTTCTTGGCCATCCCTGTAACAACCTCAAATATTGTTGGAAGTTCATTTATCATATTAAACAGTCGCTTCCTGCATGAAAAATGAGTAGTGGATGTTATTAAAAGATGACTACTCAAAAAGCCACAAAAGAATGCAAATTGAAGCATTATGAGCAAACTTAAGAAAAAAATAAACCAGAAGAAGTCAGTTGATGCAGATTTGACATAGGGATTCTTAAGTTCAGTTCTATTTTTTCTCACTTCTCTCATGCAGTGCATGAGCATATAGGCATGTAGCTCTTATCCTCTTTGCAACTCTTCCACTTGTTTGTTAGGATCTGATATGTGATCACCTATGCTAATAATACTGACAAGAACATCAAAATATGACCAAATTTCCAGAGAAAGTGTAGGTTGGTTCAATGGGTTTGATTTTAGATAAGGATGGCAAATTCAGCAGGCTGTGATCTATTAAATGAAACATCAAAATTGCAGAACAGATGTTAGGCTAGGGTTTTCTGAGACACCATTAATAAAAAACGGAGAGAGGAACTTGAACAGTTCTGGCAGACCACTTCAGTAATTATGCTTTACCATTTTACCGCCTAACAAAAAAAAAATGGAACCTTCAAGCAACGGCATACAAATCTTTTTCTTGTGATTATTATATTATTTTTTATATTGTTTGGAACTATGAACAGAGTTTCATTTTTTCACCTACAAAATGATAAATAATTAAGCTCTGTCCTACAGTGTGGAACAGTCATACTACTAAATTACAGAACTGTCAAGATAGCCAATATTACAAGAGACAATGAAAGTGCATCAGGTACCAAGGCCTAGTTCAAAAGTGATGCTCAATGCTTCCTGCTTTTTTCTTATTTTTATCAGTCAGACTAACAACTAGCTTGATTCTAACCATAGCTTACTTTAAATAAACTATTTACTCATTTTATGAGCCAATAAAGCAGCAAATGAACTTTTCTCCATAACAAGATACATTAAAACTAACTGCTATTTAAATAATAAAAGACTAAGATAGGAGAGTGGGGAAAAGCACCATACATAATGTGAAAAAAATGTCAAAGCTTCCAAACAGTTGATCCCAAACCTAAGTTACTTCAGATCAAACACATGAATCATATTAAGGAAAAAGCTACAATTCATGGTAGAACCATGTTTCTATTAAAGGAAAAAGGGAAAGACATGCCTATCAGCCTTGTCAAATCCAAATCTAGCACCAAAATAAAAAGCCACAGCAAGTAACCATGCATCACTGTGGACAGCAACCAAGGATAGCCAGTCTTTTTCTTGCATCCCATCTCTGGCAAAATTAATACCCAATGCCGGTTCTGGAAGCTCTGGAGGCACCTCCTCAGCAGGCAGATTGACTTCCCACTGCTCACTAGGAAATCCATAAAGGCAAAGATTTTCCTTCTCTGTATCACAAAACTTACATAAGTCCACTTATTTTTCTAAATTAAAAAAAAATAAAAAATTTCAAAAATATAATAACTTTGGATGCTATATAAACGATTTATTATGAGTCCTTGTGGCAGTGGCACAATTGAAACATGGGGTTATAGATTATATCCGTTATTCAGAAGACAAAAAATATCAACTAGGTACTACATTGAAGGCACAAGCAAACAGATAATGTCTGGAACTAGTTCCAAATAAACAGGTTATGTCAAAGACAAACGCCAGTATTAAGGGTTAAAATGTCCCAATATGATATTTTTCATATGCCTAAAATTTTATTTAATAAGTTCATTCTGAATAATATTATTCTGATTTTAAAACATCTTATTTGTTTACCTTCTCAAGTCATAAATAGACATAACTATTTTACAAGTAATCTAACAGATCCTCTTTTATTCAGACCTAGTTACTCTTATGAAGCAGGGCTCCAAAAGTGCTGGAATATAAAAACCAAGGAATCTAGAAGATGCCTCTGAATAAATTTTAGCTCCACTTGGCACATTCTACATAAATGTACACATAGATTATAGATGTAAGTATGACCTTGACTGCATTCCATTAGCCTAAAGAATATCCCCACTCAAATGAAAATTCAAGAGCTGCATTCCTTGAACCCAAAATACATTCTTCTATAAAGATTACTACGGCCCATTAACGTAAAGCAAAAAATGATGTTTTTATCCCCCCACCCCAAAACAAAAGTAATAAATACGAAGTTTCTCACATTTCATATTATATGAATTTCAAAATTATTTTAATGCAAGACCCACAGCCCTCTACATCAAGGACAGAGTCAAGAACAATGGTCTTGGAAGCAACCACAACCCAAATAAACGCGCATGACATTAAAGCTGTAGCCCTTCCGAAACTTATTTTAAAAAAATAGACAATAACTGCTTCACTTGGCACAGCTTGACTACTAGTTGTTCATCTATCCAAAAAAGAGAATGAAACAAACAAAAAAAGAGCCCGAAGAATGAACATAGAGAAAATAAGATGGATTATACAAAATGAAGCCTCACCGGGATCACACTGCTGATAGAACTCTTCAACATCTGCAGAACCAGAAGAAAAAGCACATTACATGTGTTATGCAAACTAGATTGAAAAGAGAAGTTAGTAAGAAAAACAAAAGATTCCCAGAATTGAAAGGAAAAGGCGTAGGAAGTAGGTACCGGTTGTGAGGGCCTTAATCATGCCAGCTCGGCGACCCTTGAAATCCCGAAAGACCTCCTCAACCGTACGAGGATTATAGGGAGCACCTCCGTCCATGTCGAGCTCAAATTGGAGGTACAAGCCCAGAATGAGTGTGCCTGTAAATGGAGGGAAAGATGGGAAAGTATTTGACCAGTGAGCGAAGAAAGAGAGAGAAAGAGAAAGCGTAGGTTTATGCGGACCTGAATCGGACAGAATTGAATATATTAAAGGGATTTGATAAAAGGCCATGGTGTCCGCGAACCGGATTACATTATAGTAGGCCGTTTACGGGAATTTTCAAATTTTTGCGGTGGGGTGACGTTAAAATTAGCTTTCCAAATATGTGAATTTTCACTCACAGGTCAATTACTTTTTATCCACGTACTTTAAAAATAAAAATATGTGCGATTTAGATTAGAGACTTGATTTGTTATTTTTTGGCAGTATTATGTTCACGCTGGTGATGGTGCCCGAGGCGGTAGATAATATTAGGATATGGTTCTATACAAAGTTTGACGTGGCAGGATGTGGGTGGTCGGGGTTATCTAACCATCAGTTCCTCCAGCTGCTGACGTGGAAACAGCAACCTTATGATTAAATCATTGGCATCACCTTATATGGAGGGCCAATAGATGAAGCCAGAATTGAACATATCTGAAAATGCAACTGAAAACAAACAAAAGCCGAGATACATTAACACAAATTCAATTTGTTAGTGTCTATAAAAGTACAAACTTACACAAGTTTACAATATCCACATTGCCACCCACTGAGCAAGTCCCGTCAAGTACTAGGTAATATGCCCGCCAAGCAATAATTAGTCACACTCCTCAGACAAAATTTCACAGCAAAAACTACAAATTAAAAAAGAAAACTCCTTTCCTATATCCTATGTCCTCTTATATGATGACTTTTATTCGAAATTCAATGAAGTTGGAACAACTCCGCCACAATGTTGAATCATTTCTTGTCGAAGTCTCTCAATTTCTGCTTGAGTTCGCGCCTTTGACACTGCATCTTCTGAGTTTAAACTGCTTGTCAATATCTTTATTTTCTTCATAATGCTCTTCACCTGCTTATAAATCAAGACACCTACGTCAGACATGCTCGGCAAATACTACATTCTTCACAAATCAGATAAGCAAAAATGAACCTTTCTGTGAGGCCATCGGGCTAATCCTTCTTTCCGGCATATTTTCTTCACAACAGTTGGGCACAAGTTTACTTCCTTTGCAGCATCTTCAATAGGTAGATGAAAGTAGTCACTGAAATCACTCAGTTTCATCTTTCCTGCTCTCTCTCTCTGCCATTCACCCCAACACTATAACTTGTCAAGAATTGCTACAAATTTTAAGTTCAAAAAAAAAAAAAAAAAAAAAGATACGACTCTTCTTGTTATATTGCCCAGACTTTTGAAAGGACACGGTGAGAGTAGACCCAAAAAAGAAAAAAACCTGTGCTGCAAGGCAAGTCCTAGGAGTCCTCTCCATGCCATCCTCGGCCTCATCAGACATTCCCCCTAAAAGCATAAATTATTTTGGAATTACTTAGAAGGGTCCCCAAGGCTTGTGTACACGAGGTTATCAGAATAACAAATGGCAAAGAGATAAAAGACTAACCAGAATTGTCACGGGTCAAATCAACCAAGTCATCATTTATATCTTCAGTCCAGTCCATTCCAATGCAGAGGGCCTCGTAATAGGCTGACAGTGGATCTTGCACAACGAAGTAGCCTGCTGCATTTTGCTCCACGCAGTACTGCACTAGAAAAATCTTGATTTCTTCTATGCTTCTGTTACAAAAACTTACAATAATTCCCAACATCCCACATGGAAGGGTTCAAAAAGCGTCAGAAAAAACTTGATAACTCATACTTGAACTCGTCCATGAACCATGTAGTCAAGCAGAACCAAAAGTTAGAAACGTACTCAAACATTTGAATTTGATGATTGCCAGAAGAACCCACGCCGATATTCTGTTGATGAATTGCATGACAGATTATGCCAAGTCTTCCATGAATCTCCAGTTTTGTAAACTTAATACCTATACCAAACACCCAAGATGTATCAACTTGATGGGAGCAGGAAATATGCATCAGTTTCCGTTATAGCCCAAAGCTTACCGTTAGTATGAACTATTTCTCTGAGCACTTGACAGCAACTACAAATAAATGGGATTGGTGGTTCTGGCCAGAATGAAAGTTGTACCACTTCACTGAAATTCTGTGGCCCGGGATGACTTTCCCCGTGTAGTTTAGATGGACCCGCGTCATGGTTCCCTCCTTCACGGGAAAAATTATGCACAACGCCCTCAATCATTTGGCCCGAAGCATAACCCTCTAAAATTCCTTCATTTTGTGGGGGCAGCGAAGGAGATTGCTCATTGGATAAATCGGCAAGGGTCGGATTACTATCATTGCCGATATTGAGAATGTTGTGGGGGAGTGGGAGATCATATGGATCATGATACGGAACAACAGCCCTGGGATCCCCCATGTTTTCTGCTTGTTGCTTCAGGGAATGTGGTAGCGGCGCCAAAGTGAAAGCGCCGCCACAGCACCACAACTCTGTTGCTTGCAAGACAGAAACTATGAAAATGGTTTTGTCCCAACGGAATTTAAATAGGGAAGAAAGAGGCGCGAGAGGCAGTTAACGACCGTTGAAAAATGTCGGTTCGGATGTTTAGTTCAACATTTACCACCAGACGACGTCACTTCGTTCGAGTAAAACGACTCATTTCTCATCTCACTGTTTCGGCAAAAAGGACAACCAAGAATTGGGGGATGCTCTAATATATTAAGACATTCTATACTCTCATGACAAAACAAGCAAATTCGTGTAAGATATTTTTGATAAAAACTATATATATATATATATATATTATATTATATTATATTTTCTGCATAATTACAAACAAACATACGATGAAGAAAACATCATTCGAAAGTTTGATCACTCTACGGATAATGTTATTTTGAAACGCGCATCTACAAGCCCTAATTTAAAAATAGGAGCATCTTCGAGTTTTGCATTGTCAGTAGAGCGTTCCTTTGCAATTATATCGATAAAATTTATGTATATTTCGTTTTTTTGTTAAATATTTAATATATTAATAATAAATAATTTTATATTTATTAATAATATTTAAATTATAATACGTAATAAAATTAATTTTAAAAAATATTTTTATTATAAATAAAACAATATCAATCAAATCTTCTTTTTTTCAGTAAATGTTAATTTTGTACTAATAGTCTAACAGTGTACATTCTTAACTTAAAATAGCATAAACCTTAGTGGAGATTCCTATTCAGGGGAAAAAATAGCAGTAAAATTTGATATTGTTCTGTCGTTTAGGGACCGTATATTGTATTTGTTGTGACTTCTCAGGGTACGGAAGCGGCGTCGTTTCTCTTCCGCCACTCATAAACCACGCCTAGGGATAGTCTAAACTCGATAATTCGCGGACATTAAGCTCCAAGTCTCTGAATCTCTGCCACTCTTCCTCTTTCCTTCCTCGCTTCCTTTATTCCTCAACACCCTTTTATATCCCTCCCCCTTTATTCTTTCCCACTAATCGCATCCCCTGTTGGATCAATCTTACCCAGAAGCTCCAAGTCCACACTCCCTCTGCACCTACTATGGCGTCCTATTTCAATCCAGAAAGAGCCCGCGCACCACCAGCCATTCCCATGCCCACTCCTCCGGTCACCAAGGCATCTTATTCGCTTCTTCTTCTTTTTCTTTTTGTCTTGTTGAATGGGATTTGTGGGATTGAAGCGACTGATTTGGTAATTGACTGAGTATTCCTTCTATGGTTTCAGTTCAAGATTGGGCTTTGTCAACTATCAGTGACCCCCGATAAGGAGAGGAACATCGTGCATGCTCGGAAGGCTATTGAAGAGGCTGCTGGAAAGGGCGCTCAGCTTGTTCTATTGCCTGTGAGTTTTGGTATTTCTCATTTGAGAGAATTCGTAATGCATTTACTTTTTCTTTAATCAGCTGTCCTGTTAAGATGTATCATATGCTTTTCCTGAGCAGAGTCCCTAGGGGTTTCTTTACCTGCTGTTTAAATTATCAAAAGTTCTGCTTTTTGAAATTGCTCCTTCGACAATAACGTTATAATTCGTACTATTATTATCTAGTATCTACTATCTAATTGTACCTTGTCAGGAAATATGGAACAGTCCATATTCAAATGATAGTTTCCCCGTTTACGCTGAGGATATTGATGCTGGAGGCGATGCATCTCCTTCAATTGCGATGCTGTCTGAAGTCTCTCGTCTCTTGAAAATCACTATTGTTGGTGGCTCTATACCTGAACGTTCTGGAGGACGGTTATACAACACTTGCTGTGTCCTTGGCACTGATGGAAAGCTTAAAGCGAAACACCGCAAGGTAGCATTTGTGGCTTATTCCAATGCATCTGCTATATACATTTTATGCTGAACCATCATAAAATGCATTATCTTGACATAACAGGTGTTTTGAGGTTTATGAGGACCTCGTCATAGAAGGTTGGACTTGCTAGTTGATCCTTCCAGGAAGGAATCTAATTTCAATGTTTGATTGACATGAAATTTTATAATTGTCGTCATATATTTGACAGCTTATTCTACCAAATCTTTACTCTCAAGTTTCATTTATAGGATCTGGTGATAATGTAAAATATATTTTTGTTGTGTCTACTGTCTACCAAAATCATACACTTGCCACATTTCATAATTGACTAGGATCTGGATGGTTGATAATGGTTGATAATGCATTTGATTGCTTCTTTAATTTCTGACATCCTTGTGTCACTACAGATACACCTGTTTGATATTGACATCCCTGGGAAGATTACTTTTATGGAATCAAAAACTCTTACGGCTGGGGAGAACCCTACCATTGTAGACACAGGTCAACCTATCATTTCATTTCACATTTAACTACATGTTTTGCAATTGTATCTCAATAACAAGTAATGCAATCTTTTTTTCTCTTTTTGGCCAATATATTTGTCATTGTGTAAATGAGAAATGTTCATGCAAAGGCCCTGATGCTAATATTCGCAGACAGCTGAAGAAGGATGGTGGAAGGAAATAAAATTTGTAAACTTATGCTTGCGGTGTTATATTAGCCTATATCTAGGAGGTTTTGCTTTGCAGTCTTATACATTTTTACGTTTCATCTCTAACCTACATGTTTTGTGTTTTAGATTTAATTAGGCGTTATATTAATTACAATTTAGTAATCGCATGCCTCTATGAGGGGTGATTATGTTGAAAACTCCATTTCACTGTGGATGTTAGTCTTATACTGGCTACTTTTGTGCAAGTGATAAAGCCAGAAAAATTATTTAAGAATAGAAAACATTAGCACGATTGGAGGATAAGACAAGTGCTAGTTACTAGTTATGTTTTTTAGCCTGATTTTATCATAAACTTGTTTTAAAATAAAATTTTAGAAAAGTAAGCAAAATTGTAATGGCCTCTTGTTCAATCATTTCATTATTTATAGAATAGCACATTCTTATATGAACACCTTATATGATGAGGGTGGCCTTATTGTTCATTCTTTCTTAAAATTTGCACTGGAAAATTTTCCATTTTTAGGACAAGAATTTTAATAATGAGTTGATTCATGCAGAAGTTGGGCGCATTGGCATAGGCATCTGTTATGACGTGCGATTTCAGGAATTGGCAATGATATATGCAGCAAGAGGTTTTTTTTTCTAATTCACCTGCAAGCATTTAATCTTGTTCTGTTGGGTCCTATAAAAAATCTACAGGTAATTGGTTGTGGATGATTTGAGTTCTCCTAGGCCTTTTATTGATGTCTTCTGTTGTCTAATGTTTGCGTTAAAAACATTGGGGGTGTTTAATCTTTGGCAATGCTGCCTCTTTGTAGTAATTTTAAAAATAAAATAAAATTCTTGTTCCCTGGTATGATATTTATTTCCCTTTATTGTGTTATCGGTGGATTATTGCTCTTATTTATATAGGTCATTAGGCTTTTTTGGGATTGAATTGTACAATTGCATTGATTTATTTCCAAATTCACATGGCACTGCTTATATTACTATACTTGTTAATAAGTTACTTGACATTTACAGTATCAGTTTTTGACTACAGGTGCTCACTTGCTTTGCTATCCTGGGGCATTTAACATGACAACTGGACCATTGCATTGGGAGTTATTGCAAAGGGCAAGGTAGCATAATATGGAACTTAATGTATAATTGACAACCTGAAACATATAATGTAATATTTTTTTTTCAGAAAAATTTACTTACTTGTATTCTTGCTCTAAGTTTCCTGTATGCAATTATAGTACCAGAATAAATTGCAAGCCAGTTGCTGCCAGAAACACTTACAAAATTTTATTGTTTTAATGGGCTTTACTCTAGTTAATTCTGTTAGGTTGAAAATGAGTTTTACCCCTTCTTGCTTCCGCTGACTAAATAATGGAAGTTTAGGGCTGATGGTTTGATGAAGTATATCTATCATTTTTTTTTTAGATTTATGCAGATATATAACCTTGGCCACAGTAATAGCTAGAAACTTTGATCATAGATGTAAAATGAGGCTACCTTTCAGATCTTTTTTATTTCCCATGTCTTCAACACTGATATGCTTTAATTTATTAAAAATATTATGGATTATGCAATAACAACCTGATATATTCCTTTGCTGATGTGTGCTTTGGTTTTTCACATGCAGGGCCACAGATAATCAGGTAATGTAGTGACCCCTTATTTCTTAATTTCTGTGTACTTTCACAGCATTTACATTCTAAAGCCAAAGTACATGAAGATTTCACTAAATAGGTAGTATTTTTGAAATTAGAAGTGTTTGCACTGTGATTAAGAAATCATTGAAAAAACTCAAAACTCTGAAGCAAGGAATTAGATGGTTCACAGATTAGCAGCAAGTGTTGATCAGACTTCGACGACTCTTTCACATCATATGAGGTAACATAAAGCAATAGGGGTTGAAATAAAGGATTTGTCACGCCACTGTTACAGTTGAAGTGGTAGTATTGATGCTACTGACTGTATTGAAACTGGATTATATTCTAAATTTTATCTGTATATTCTAACTTTACTATTTTGTGAATTGCCGATTTGTAAGCTCTGAGTCTGAGGAGTCTCTAATAAACCTTGCTGAAATTCATTACTGACAGTTATATGTGGCAACCTGTTCACCTGCTCGGGATACTAGATCTGGTTATGTGGCTTGGGGCCACTCCACTCTTGTTGGACCAGTAAGTAGATTACTTCACGTTTAGCTTTCTTAGTTTCTTTAGCTTGTGCCATTCAAATGTGCTGATTAATGATTAAGGCTGTGCCATGCTTTCCGAGTTATTAGAAATATAAGGGCAAGCATTTCTTCATTCTCATTGAAGCTTCTGATTCTGAATTTTGGATAAGTATTTATAAGAGATATCAATGCCGCAGTTTGGAGAAGTTCTGGCTACTGCAGATCATGAGGAGACAATAATCATAGCAGAAATTGATTATTCATTAATAGAGCAAAGGAGGTGGCCTACCTTCTAATTTTTTTCCTTCACTAGAAGATCTTGTCTCATTTAACTTATGTGATGCTCTCCGTTATTTATGTCTGCTTCTGTGATTTAAATATTCAGGACAAATCTGCCCTTGATAAATCAAAGGAGGGGTGATCTTTACCAGTTGGTGGATTTCCAGAGGTTGAATTCGAATTGATGAGAGCTGTATTGGTAAGAAAGAAACCGACATTCAGCAAGAGAAGTATATAACGAAACGATGTTCATTATTTCGTCTCTGTAGGATGAGTTCGTCAACTGTTTCGTGGCTATAATACAAATCATTGATATAGAGATGAAACCATGAACGAAATTAAACTTAAAAAAACAAAGTGCTTTCTGGTGTAGATTGTTCTGACTGAGGGAATTTTAGTGGATGTGCCACGTACATGTTCACTCATGCTTTAGCAGAAGATTCACTAGCCAAAACTGGCCCACATAATTTGATCAATGTGATGCAAGGCTTGTATGATCAGTGACTCCGGGTTGAATGGGGTTATGGTGTTGTGAAGTATACTTATGAGCCGCCTCCCAGACCATAAGCCACTGGTTATAAGGCTTCAACTTGTGATTTGTGAAAGGCAAGTCGTGGGAGGCACCTGTGCTGAACCAATCGACCACCCAATATGAAGAGGGTTCTTTTTTTCTTGTAGATACTTCTTTTTACTAACAAATGGGAAAATAGGAATGCGTAGACTAGGTTATTTGGTAATGGGAAGAAATAAGAATATTCGCATCAACAACGGTGAAAAATTACTTAGCACCATGTGAAGATCTGGAGGCCATGTTGGGGTTGGATGCACGAGTTTTATAAAAAAAAAAAAAAAAAATGAGAATGGAATGGTTTATAGTAGAATGCCGAGGTGTGATTAAGACTTGATTAATGCTTAAATTTTATTTCTAATGTTTGTTATCTGACTTAAGTAAATTTTAAAATTAAAACTAATCTTCTTGCTATGCGCCAATTGTGGTAGTGATCAATATAAATGATTTGATGAGTTTAGTTTAATTTGTTTTTTTAAATAATAGTGTGATTTACAAAAGATTTTTAAAATGTACTACAAGGCACAAGGCTATATTTTGTCAAAAAATCTACAGCTAAATAATTTTAAAAAGTTTGTCAAACTTCTAATTCTCTACAAAATATAACTATACCTGCAACTTTAAAATATCAGTTAATGAATATAGTAAGCCGACATAAGAGCTGTAAGTTGTAACTAGAATAATTCCAAGGTCCGCGAATGTTGTGGTTGCTGACTAAACCATCATTTGGAGATAAAATAGAAAGAAGACCGAGATGCATGTGTTTGCAGACACAGTTAGCAGGTATGAAGAAGACAGTGACCTGGTTCTTTTGTTCCCCCCTTTCCTTTTTCTTTAACTGTCACCAAAGAAAAAGATGAAAGTACAGTAGCCCCATTTCTCATAATAATACTCAGTGGATGCTGCTGGTGGATGAAATGGTGAAAATCAGTTTGCTTTCTAACTCGTGAGTTAGTTAAACGTGGCAATGACAAGGGACCTGAATTGCTGGTTAAAGATGAGGACAAGCAATATTGGGAGTGCCATCAATACGAATGCATTGGATTGAATCAGAGACACGGCCACCACGTCAAGAGTGAAATGAAAGAGGGAGAGTTATTAGTGCATGGAGTTGGGCACTTGCACGTGACGATTGAGACCCCAAAAAAGCAGCCAACTCATGCAAGTGCACGTGGGTGCAACTTACATTTGCCTCTGTTAAGGGGGAGATCACACAAGCGTGGCTTTGTCAGAAACCCCGAGGCCCAGAGGAAAAAGAAGATGCTAGTGAGTTAATTTGCAAGGTTTGTTGGAAAAAGAGGACTGTTCCTTTCTTTGATCACAATCTTGTTTCTTTCTTTCTCTCACACTCAGCATAAATACAAAATCCCATTCTCATTGGGATCCTCACTCTCCCGTCTATCCCTTTCACTTCTTAGACTCTGCCGAAACAGCTTTGGCATTGCCCTTCAATCGAAACCCGTAGACGTGGAGAGGCATTAGCTAGCTAGGGCAAGGCTTTGAGGGTATTCCAAATTATACACGAATCGGGTGTAAGGCCATGCCCTTGCACGTGGTACACTGCCGAGGGTCCCCTTCTCATTTGGATGCATGCTATTCCACACATTTCCTTGTCTTACCGGCCCTATAAATTAATTCCACCAATTATATTTAGACTTTATAGTGGAGCTAATTTAAAATTTCATTTTATTTTGATGCTCTCTCTCTTTCTATTTTTGATTCAAATTTTCTTCATCAAACTAATTGAATGCGTTAAATGGATTAACGAAGTTTATTTTCCATAACCTTGCTGTTTCTTAATCGCCTAACCCCCTTCAAATTAGTTCAGATACGGACTGCAGGTGTGAGAATGAGTACAGTACGTAAATGGTTTCACGTGCCAAAACATGGTCATGACGGGGTCAGTTCACGAATTGGGCTTTCCATCGTCAAGTGATAACCATGAATGTGGCAGATTGCCAGTTGAACTCATTCCGACATATCTACATACGTACATTGCAAATCATCCTTCGAATTAAATGTAAATGTCCTCATCAGTTTATTCATGGAACACCACGTGTCCTCTAATTAATATTAATTATTCCCAAATTTAATTTAATTTTGTTTTCCTTTTTTGGCCATTTGTTGGAAATTTCAAACAGGAACCAAGGGGAAGGAGGATGGAAGAATAGGTAAGGATGATTTGAAGCTGTGTGGGTCTCATTCTGAGAAACAACAATGTTTTCCTTTTCTGCCACACAAGGGGGCAAGTCCATTTTCTCCTGCTTTGACTCCTCACAATACGTGCAGCTGGTCTTCACTGCCTAAATATTAAATCTCCCCCGAAGATCCATTGCCATCAGACGTCGAAAGTACATAGATCATTGTCCAATTGGTGGCGGAAGCCAGCCTCAGCTTGCCTCTTTCAAAATGGCCATCACATTGGTTTAAGAGACCAAATGGAAGAGGTTTCTAAGTCAAGGCTTTTCCTTATCTCCAAGATAGGGGGCACAAAGGGTCATGGGATGTTAAGCACATGTGATCTTGACAAGTATTATGGGGGCAAATCCTGGGTGCCCATAAAGCTAATAGCAATGGTGGGGTTTGGTGGATCTTAATGCAGGTATGTTGCATAACTTTCAGTATAGTTAATGATATTTGTTTGCTTTCAATTCCTTAATAATACAACTCCATCACGGCTGCTTATCAAATCAACCGGCTGGGTAACAACAATTACTATTACATGCAGGTAATGGCGCCTAGTAATTGATCATCAATTAGTTACTTAGGTGGGGGTTTTCAGAGACATATCTCGATCTCTTATGTTACCCCTACTTTCCTTCGTTAGTGGAATGCTCTCATGGCCCCATGAATTGAGTTTATAAGCCATTAATTAAAATGACAAACACCCGCGTAATAATTAATATGTGAAAATTATTTTTGCTTTGTTTCATACCATCATAATTATATTTGCAGGTTATCAATATTAAATATCATTTTCTTGACTTATTTTTTCGGGAATAAAACACGTAGAAAAAAAAAAGAAATTATAATTTCTCTTTTTGATTGGAAAATAAATGTTGAGTAAATTCGGATTCCGATTAGTTAAGGAAAGTCTAATTAATTAACGCGTGAAAGTTGAGATTAATTGTCGTTACCAAATTCAGCGCTCCATTAGTGGTGTGTACGCAGTACCCAAGCTTTGGAGCAATTAAGAGGCTCCTTTGTACTTAATTAATTATATCACCAAATTTCAGGCTCCACTCTGTCTAATTGTCGTGGCAATTAATGGCCCAGGATTGATCTCTGCCTTTGACTCGTTCACTTTTTACTCTCATTATTATCTGTTAAGGAACAAAGCGCTTCTATCGTTTTTAAATTCAAAACTCCTCCTTTTTGTAAATAAGCCTTTGGAAGGTTCAATACAAGCATGACAAATTGTTAATTAGGAGCTTCCATTTCCAATAATACCCAATTCGCCTTCAAATATTAGTTTCTCTTTTGCTCCGATTATCTCCCAAAAGTGGGCCATTCACTCTCCCAACATGCATGTGCCATGTTTGCCTAATCTTATCCCTTTTGCTAAGTCATTGTACATTTTTATTAGCTCCCAACGCTTACGCTTCATATATATATATATATATAGCCCATAATATAAACATACAACAAAGAAAATAATTTAATGGCACCATTGAACCTTACCTATAGATATGAACAAAATATAGAAAGAAATCTGATTTCTTTATAATTTTTTATAAATTTAAATGTTATCGTTCGTGTATTTTAAACATATTCCAATTTAATTTGTTACCTAACGATAATCAATTATGGCCTTGCCAGCTCAATTGTAATTTCAAATCTAATAATACTATTTTTTTTTCTTACTTGGCTTAACATATGCAGGGCATCTAATTTTCATTTATTGGGGTGTATTTAAAAACTCTCGCTACCAAACTCAGAAATTAGGAATTGAAGTCACCCCCTCACCCATTTGAATAAATTTTTATTAATACCCCGGTGTACCCAACGTGTGAAATTTGATGTCCCAAACCATAAATGCTTATTTTTTTCACATTGAAATTTCCTTGGACCGTCAAAATAGTAATTAATGCATGCGTGAAAAAATGTTTTTTTTAAGTGCTATGAATATTTTCACATATTTTGGTTATAAGATTAGTTTTAATTAAAATATTGAAGCTATTTTTCCTTGTAAGTTTGATACAATACGTTAACAGTTATGGCTAATTTTAATAGTTAAAACTTAAATAAATTTAATATACTTTAATATGAATTTTTTTTTCTCTTTTTTACCATTACCATGAAATTAGTAAAAAGAGTGATACATGCATTTGATAATTATGTAATAATCTAATGCCTCAGACTCTCTCAACAGTTACTATACTTACTATAATCCAATATACACAGTGTAACGGGTGGGGCCCCAGTGGAAGCTCCGACGGTGATGGGTACGGTGTGTCAATGATGCTCGCGCGACCACATAGTCGATTGCCCGGTCTCTTCAAACTGATCAACGGCTACAAATTCGAACTTGGAAGATACAAAAGGTCTTATATCAAATCTAAAGCAGGGGCAATTAGGGAATAGAATAGTCAGCTACCTTGCCACGTCACCGGATGCCCAACTGGCATTGGCTCCAAGGAGGATGGGACAATGACATCCACGCGCGTGATGACCTTTATAAAGTCTCCCCCTCCCTGTTCCCTTCTCTTCATTCCAACTTCGTAGCGTGCCCTTCAGCTCTCATTACTCTCTCTCTCAAACTTTCTCGCACCTCCTCTTATAGACAGGCATCAATTACTCTGTTCACATTCCAACAACCACAAGTTCAGAAACCAAATCATCCACCTATGATCCTCTTCAATCATGCCCAGATCAGATGTCCTATAACAGTTTCTTTCCCATGATTTTAGAAACCTTCCATAGTAGCTTTTGAATCTTCCTCACCCAAAAAAGTTTCACCTTACTAGCCTTTACTTCCTGTTTGACGGTCGTAATTCATCACTTTCTTTTTCCCCGAACTAATCATTCTTTTCCGTGAATTTGTTGCACACCAAGCATGTACAGGTTGGAGAAGACACTGAGAGAAGATAGATTTCTAATCGATGCTAAAAACCCATCTTTCTCTTCCAGCCTCCTCGATAAAATTTACCGTTCGATCGACGACGGTGAGAGAAAGAGTGGCGAAATGAAGTTCTACAGAGACACAATGGGAAAGAAACAGAGCAGAAGCAATGCGAAATGTTACAGAACAGTGGAAGACGAAGAGATGGCAACGGCAAGTCTTCGCAGAGCTAGTATGCTCGAGAGATGGATGGATAAGAAGGTAAGCGAAAAGGTTGGGACAGAAGGGAGACAGCAGCCCGACCGGAAATTACGTCGTCATCATGATCATGACCAAGACGCTCTGTTTTTCAGTTCAACTTCAAGTTCCTCAGATTCTAGTTGTGGAGGATTCTCATCCTCTGACACAGAGTCCATGTATGGAGCTAGATCACGGGCCTCGTGTTTCGCACCACCGAGGCCTAAGCCGGTGAGAACCAGCGTGTCGGTCAGGTCAGAGACATCGGAGAAGAAAGAGAGAAGACACGAAACCCTTTTTGATGATTATAAACATAACTCCAGCACAACACGTATCGCAAGTCACGAGGAAGGCTTAATCAAGTCTAAATCGAGGGCCCTGAAGATTTACAATAATCTTAAGAAGGTGAAGCAACCTATTTCTCCCGGCGGCAAGCTCACCAATTTCCTAAATTCCCTTTTTACTACAGGAAATACAAAGAAAGCGAAGAGCACGCCCTCTGTCGGAGGCTACGAAGACGTAAACGCCGAGAGAAAATCAAAATCAGGGCAAGCTTCAACTTGTTCTTCCGCATCTTCATACTCACGGTCTTGTTTGAGCAAAACTTCGCCTTCTTCCAGAGAGAAGTTAAGAAATGGAGTTAAAAGAAGTGTTCGTTTCTACCCAGTAAGCGTGATCGTGGATGAAGATAGCCGACCATGTGGGCATAAATTCTTGTACGAAGACAGCGACACTAGTCTGATGCCTGTGTCGGTCCCAACCGCGTGGAAAATCGGACGCTCACCTGCTCATAAGAAGAATGATGCAGAGCTAAAAGTCCCGGTGATGGAGAAGAGCAGGCGAGTAGAGGAAGCTGGAAGAGAGTTCTTAAAAGAGTACCTTCAAACCCAGAAGAAGAGCGATTTCATATTGATGGATTTGCCCATGAGGATAAATGAGGAAGAAGATGATGACGCAGCAAGCTATTCAAGTTCAGATCTTTTTGAGCTTGATCACTTAGCGGTAATGGAAAATGGTAGGTATTGTGAGGAGCTTCCAGTGTATGAGACTACTCATGTTAGTACGAATCGTGCCATTGCTAATGGCCTCATAATGTAGTTATGTTCAGAAGTGGCATAGACATTTTGTTTTTTCCAGCGTTGTCGTTAAGCGTAAATTCTAATTACTTGATTGGTACAGATCCAAAAGTAACTCTGATCAGCTCGAGATGAATTCTGGGTTTTGCGAAAATGACCAAATGTATACGAAAACAGTCGCTTTCTAAATACACATTTTGCCATTGCTAATGGCCATTTTTCTAGTCTGGACTTTACTTGGAGTATCTCGTACGAAATCAAATTGAATTTAAATCTGTAAGATTCATTTTTTTAATGGCCTGATAACGGGGATGGTGTTTATGCGGCAGTCTGAACAGAACCTATTTAAGCTTATGCACATCCCCTGTCGTGTACAATAACTTTGTCTTTTGTATTCTTAGGCATACCTATATGTGTATGTAGATACGTAACTGTCACAGGATCTGGAAATTTTTGGAATGACAATGAAAATGATAAAAGAACAGTAACTGTGTGTTATATAAAAGTGAGTAGGGTACTTGATTCTCTGAAAAGAAAGAGGTGGGGATGCGTTAATTATCGATCATGATCAAACAAACATTCAGATCAGATACTGACAGAACAGTTTGATGGAGGAGGAAAAGAAAGGAAGAAAGGAAAAGAAGAAGGAAAACGAGAGATTCGAGATCGTAATTGCAAGCAAAAATGAGAAGGTGTGATGGTAAAGGGAAAGGCAGATCTTCGCCCATGGGAATAGAGAAAGTGAAGACTAAAGCTTTTGCTTTCTCTCTCTCTCTTTCTTTGCTTCCTCTCTGGAGCTTTTATTTTGTATTTGCCCTGTTACTTGTAGACTGCGCTGCCATTCATATCCTCAGCATAGCGAAGGCTCTGTTTTTTCAAATTATTTAGTGTACTGCCGTGAATCCAAAATTTTCACCGAGGGTGCACTGAATGTTGTCATGTAGATTATTTAGTTAAAAAATTATTTTTTAAAAAAATGTAACAGCATCTAGTGTATTATTGTTAAAATTAATTTGGTCCAATGCACCGAAACTTTTTTCAAAATTTGCAATTTGTTGTATTAATTAGATTTCAGGTCTAGGTTTTTGAACGGATATACACCTTTTTTATATAAAACAAAAAAAACTCAGTTTTTGTTAATACGTACAAAATCCTCCCCGTTTATGGTTCATGCCATGCTGTTATTCTAAAAAAGAAAAAAAGAGAGATAGAAACACTTGATGAGTGGTGAGGACAAGAGTGGAGTTAACTTGTCCTTTGTTTTGGGGACTAGTTAGCGCACAGTACACTGCAAACTCTGCTGAAAATGATGGTGTTGAAAGCTAGTAGAAGGCAGTGGAGTGCATTAAAGTGAGTCATTATTATGGTGGGGGTCAAAGATGTACAGTGGCCAGCTTATGCCAGAAAATTTCCGCGTTTATTGTACACACACAAAATCATGCCTCCTTCGGGACACAGATCAAGATTTGAAACTCCAATAATAAATATTATACAGTATATTATAATATTGGCATTTCATTAATATTCTTTTTTCCTTTCTTGTTTTTTTTTTTGGGGGGGGGGGTGGGGGAGGTTCAAACATTTCTGTATACTATAATGGCAGCGTGACTTCGTTATTCAGTTTCAGATGATAATGACCAAAACAAGGAATTGATAAAATAAAATGACAAAATTCGTCATGCATGTAAAGGAGTATAATTTAAGCTCAATACATATATATATATATATTAAATTTTATATAGCCCAGCCAAAAACCAATATTTTTACTTTGTGTCTTAGTATATATGTCAAATAAACCTGATGGAACATGCATCGCAAAGATTTCTCCGAAAAAAAAAAAAACCTACTTCAAATGCTCAAGCTAGCATTGAAAAGAAGCCCCTAGTAGAGTTCGTTTTTTGTAGACCTAATAATGGCCTACTCGCATAAAGTATATAATTAAGATTAGTACGTGAGGAGCATGAATAAGGTTTGTGAACTTGTGATGGGAGAAGAAGACCCACACAAAAAGGAATCTCCCCTTAGTCAAAGAATTAACATGATCATATCATTGGAAACTAATATAACTGTTACTCGTTTAAATATAGAATGGTGGATCTGTAACTTATTCAAGAAATGTAGGTAGGGAACAGCTTGTGTCATTTTTAATTCAATACTTTATGGTTTTAAGTTGAAAAATGAGTCCCAAAAGTTGTGTTTTTAAGTACAATAAACTTTAACCTGTGAACATTGAGCTTAAATTTTAATTTGGCGAGGAATAGTTCCTGTCATCTTCGTTGGTTAGAGATTCCGTACTGTGGGTGGTGCGGTGGAGAAGTAGCCCAGCAATGATGAGAGGAATAATATTGTGTTTTTCAACAAAAAAAAATTAACTGTTAAATATATTGTTGGTATAGAGATTGAGTCAAAGGTCAGCAAAAACCTTAGTTAATATAATGATAATATTCCTTCCCCTAGCTAATTATTCATGATCATGCATATAATATATAGCTCTAACAACTAGATTTAAAATAAGAAAGCCCAAAAGCATATATACTAATGAATGACTAGAAATTAATTTGTGTATATGTTTACCCCGCTAAAAAACGAAAGCAAACGTAAAAACAATGCACATAAAGATGATACAAGGAAGAGACAAGGCACCAACTCTTATGTGGCTTTTGATAAGGAGGTAAGTTAGTATGGAAGGCTTCCTCTTCTTTTTATTAGTTGGTCATGATGTATTAAAGCCAGTTCAAGTGTTAGAAAAGAGAATATAAAAAAAGTTGGGGCCGGGAGGGGAAGATAAGCATTGGGGTGGGTGCGGCCAGTTTTGGTGGTCTCCAATTTGCCATCTTTTGCTTTGGTAGCAAAAGACAAAGGTATAGGGATTGGCGATCCCTAGGCGAGTTTGCACTAGAATGTTAAACCTCTTTTCCTTTACCCTACAAAGTACAAAGTGAGAGGGTGAAGCTGACGATGATTATGATATTTGTATCTATCTATAGCTCTATGGAAGAATCTCTTTCTCTCTGTCTCTTTTTCCTTCCATCTTCTATTCAAACCAAAAAGCACGTTCACACGGCATTAATCTTGATTCTTGCACTCTCAGTTTCAGGCTTTGAATTATATGGACATGTGCAAGTTGCTTCTGTTCACTGCTTTTAAGAATTTTAATTAAGTTACCCCCTCCAAAAAACCTAATTCAAAAATAATAATAACAATTTGGATGAATGTGAATGTATGTTACATATCAATATTAATTAACTGAGTTGAATTAGGAGTATAACTATGGTGTGCGTTTGTAGCAAACTCCGCCCAACGCAAAACTTGCCATTTTGCTGGTATATCTGTTTGTATAGACGGGTTAGAACACTGTCATTAATTAGACATCATCCTTAAATAAACACCTCTGACGTCAACTAATGTCTTTTTCCATAGTTTGATTGGACAAAGTGAGTGAGTTAGAAGACAAACGAAGCAATCCCAAAAGCCGTGTGGTTATATAATAACAAAAGGGATTGTTGATCACAAAGTCTGTGCTGGCCGATTGCCGCCTGCCACTTGGAAGGAAACAAGATTATAAGGCGCCTTAATACTACTCGTAGAATTGGTGCCTCCGCTCTCATTGCCTAGCAGTAGCAGGAGAGGGAAGAGAAAAATGAACAAGAATTTGAGAGACAGCCCTCAAAGTCAGCAACTATCTCGGCAGTCCTCCAAATCCAATACTAAGCCGACGCAAACAGTGGAGGCACCTAGCCCTATTCCGCGTGGATGCTGTCGAGGTTTTAGTAGTGTCAAGACTATGGGACCAACTGTGTCAACCATGCACCAGCACCACTCTAGAACATTGGAAGCGAAGGTATCATAGCTAATGTTCCATGTCAGTTCATCAACTATATATATGGATCATCCACCCTATGGGCCGCTTTTTGTCTGTGTTGGATAGGGAAACAAAAGTATTGGACCCATATGAACTCCGTACGTGAATTTTAAGATGAAGTTATGTATGGGCCTTGGTCCATAAGGCCACTTCCCATCTTCAATTGAATAGGGTTGTGTGGTGTGCAGGTGGCAGATTTGGAAAAGGAACTGCAGAGGCAGACAGAACTCCGAATCATGTACAGGAAAAGAATGGAAAGAACGCAGGACTATTTGAGATACTGCCTTCAAATAGCACAAGAGAATGGGATCTTGGACCTCATTATCCGCTACAAAGGTGAAGTCCAACAATCTCCGTTGTCTGTCCACACTGCCAGCCCTCCAATTCAGACTCCCCTGCACCCCCACCACCCTGATCTTGCAGCCGTCATCGATCAAGCCAAAATCAACGGATGGGATATTGATCCAACTGAGGTTAGTATAAGATATTAAAATTCTCTAATATTTTACATCAATTATATATGTCTTATATAAGTGGAATATTGGAGCTACCAGATTGAATTGGAAAAGAAGATAGGGCAGGGAAGCACGGCAGACATTTACAGAGCAACATGGCGGGGATTTGATGTGGCGGTGAAGTGCATATCTACTGAGTTTTTCCGAACAAACGCCAACGGCGTCGTATTCTTTGCTCAAGAGATTGAGACTCTGTCTAGGCAGCGGCACCGCTTTGTGCTTCAGCTGATGGGTGCATGCCTGAATCCTCCTCACCATGCATGGGTGGTGACAGAGTACGTGAGCACCACGCTTAAGGATTGGCTTCATGGCCCTGGCAAGAGGCGCGCAGACAGAGTAGTACCACTCGCTCCCTTGAAAGACAGGGTGAGGAAGGCATTGGAGATTGCTCAAGCCATGCAGTATCTGCACGAACAGAAGCCAAGAGTGATTCACCGTGACCTCAAGCCTAGCAACATATTTTTGGACGATGCCATGCACGTCAGAGTCGCTGATTTTGGTCATGCCCGCTTCTTGGATGACCACGAAATGGCTCTCACCGGTGAAACAGGCAAGCCAACCTCCCTAATCGATCAGTTGTTTTTGTTATTTCTGAATAATCCACCATTAAGTCATTAATTAATCATATTTTCAAGTCCTAAATCTTCAGGAACCTACGTGTACATGGCACCAGAGGTGATCCGATGCGAGCCTTATAATGAAAAATGCGATGTATACAGTTTTGGAATCATACTTAACGAGCTTCTAACTGGAAAATACCCTTACATTGAGACCGACTACGGTCCCACCAAGGTTTCTTACCTAGTCATCATGCATGGCTTTCTTCTTCTATTAATTAATTTTGGTTGATATGGGTAGCAATTAATTAATTAAATTATTATGACATTTGAAATGTTAGATAGCCGTGGAAGTTGTGGAGGGCAAGTTGAGGCCTAAGCTTCCAGACGACAAGGATGGCAAACTAGGGGAGCTCATCCAACTGATCGGCCTCTGTTGGGATGGGAATGCATCTACTCGACCATCCTTCGCGACAATCACTCGTAGCCTCAAAACCTACTTAAACAGCCTCTCCTTCAACTAGCACTCTCTTATTATTTATGCAATGCTTGTTGTCACCATTGTACCCTCACACATGCGCTTGGTTCTAGAATGAACTACTAGTCCGGCTGTCTTTTTATTTTGATTAAAAAAAAATTCATGCCGGTTAATGGAAATTAAATCCTACTTGTTAGTTATCAATTAATTTCCTTTCTGATATATAACCTGATTTATCCATTTCATTTTGACAATTATTTCTAATAATCAGTCAGAACAAAAAAAATAGAGAGTAAGTAAAGCAATTATACATAATAAAAGAATTATTATTTGACGTATATTGAAGTTAAAGATTTTATAAACGTTGTAAAATTGGTGGACTGTTTCAATATTTTTAATAATTTTATTATATGTCAATATTTAATATAATATTAGTAAAAATTTTAACTTTCAATTATATCAAATAATAATTCATAATAAAATTATATTTAGACATCAAGTGGCATGAATCCTTATCTTCCTCAATCTTGTAAATTAAAGATTTGTTGTGGCTCTTTGATTTTAGTAATAAAGATTATTATTTGGTTATTATTTAGTGTTTTATTAGTAGAGTTAAAATTTTTATTAATATTATATTAAATATTTACACTTAATAGTTTGTGAATTATATTAATATTTTTAATATTATTTTATCAATTTATCATGTATTAATATAATATAATATTTATAAAAAATTTAATTTTACGGACAATATATGAGTAATAATACTCTCTCTGTACCAATCCTTGAGGGGCGCTGTTAATCACTCTCACTCACTAGTGTCTGTGTCCATCACTTCGTGCCAGTTATGTAAATAGTAAGCCAATCATAAGAGTAATAAGTTGAGGGAGGATGATTATGATATGAATAATGTAGACATTGGATACGTGCCACTGGACGTTTCCTGAAGTGAATCATTCCGTTTCAGAATAATTGTCAGCTCTTGATATTAGTATTTAATATATTAGATAATTTTTTATTTATTAATAATATTTAAATTATAATATAATTATAATACATAATAAAAATAAATTAAAAAATTATTAATTTTATCACAAATCACAATCTAAATAGTTAGTATATAATAATTTATCTATCGTTAATAAATTAAATATTTTTTTCACTTCAAAATCTTTAAATGCCCTTACCTAAACTCCTCCTTTTTCACCTTCGGACCTTCTAAACATTCTATTTATCTCTACGAGTAACGACACTCAGATTTATAAAGCTAATATATTTTTACTCTGATCATGAGATCGGTGGGCGCTAAAATCTTCTGATTTTTAGTAGAAAAATAAATAAAATAGTGCTAATCTCCATTGCTACTCTCAGAACCAGTTTTTTACCTGATAAGTCACGAATTTTGACCTCAAACTAATCGTCGCCCATTGCAATATTTGGGTTTCTCTTCACGCACTTAGGAATTTAAACAGAAAGGACAATTTCGTCACTATATTTTCTGACAGACAGTTAATTGAGAATCTTGTAAAATATTACAAATAACTATAATTTAATTATTTTTAAAATTTTGAGAAAGAATATACAAACTCATATAATCTCATAAAAATAAGATTAAAGTCTTTTTTTACTCATAATATAATGAAATCAAATTTTTTAGTTTTTAAAAGAGAGAGAAAAATTTTTAATTAAATCAAATTAATAAAATGACAATATTTTTTTGGTCTTTGAACTTGATACATAAATTATGTGTTACGGTACTATTATCTTCTCTCTTAAATTATGTGTTATATATTTTAGACCTCTTCAATTATTATTCAATTATTATTTGATGTGAAACTCTATGAGAGTTCTTCCACCCATTTTGATGATGCTTTCACTACCACCCATCTTGGTGATGCTCTCATCACCAAGTGAAATCCTCTCTTTGAGTAGAGTCCACGTCTTTTCATTTTACAAAGTATAAACAAAAATTAGATTGATTTTGATACCACTTATCATGACATCATGGCACCATTATCCTTTCTTCTAAAAGTGTTCATGAAAATGTGCAATGTATCATATGTGCAATGTATCATGTTATATATCTTAGATCTCTTCAATTGCTACTTTACATGGGACTCCGTGACATATGGGTTTGCTGAAAATTGCCTCATGAAGTTGAAGTTATGTTTAATGACATGGGGCGCTTACTATGTTGTGTTATAATTCTTTTTGAATCGAATCGAAATTTCACATCCGGGCATATCCGTTGCTGCATTTTAACAGTAGACTTAGTGTTTTCATGCTTGGCCTTCGTCAGTATTCACTCTCCAATCAAAATAAAAATGTGAACCCACGTTCCAAGCAACTTTGATCCAGTTCATCTATCATATTCCATTTACGACAAATATTGCTGTATGTTTTCAAACTTTACCTACAAATTTGTTCTCTCTCCCACTCCTGAGAAAAATATCTTGTTACACTTCTGTGGTCCTGCCTCATCACTCGTCATAATCTTCTATTAATAACGTCGTGGATATTCGACGAATGCCCAAGTTGCTCGGCAAGTTTTTCCTGATAAATATATGAAATTCAAGCATATATTTTATAGCTCTTTTTTAATATCCGGTAACTCTTTAGGTATAATTTATTTTTAGTATATTTCTTCTATATGGAGGCGCAAGATTGTTGGGAAAAAATGTTACTTGTTGTTGTTGCTCATAGGTTTCGTTTTGATGGGTAAGTTTATTTCTGCTACGACTCATTTTTTTAACTTCAATATGCGCAGGAGTCTTGATGGAGACCGAACATCAAGCTTCGAAAAGTGGTGAAGTAAGCATGGCGGAGAAGAAAACAGCTAACGGGGACGAAGTGGTGGTGGTTATTTCTGGCCAGCAGAGTCCAAATGCTATTGGACACAGCCAAAGTTCCAAAGGGACTAAATCTTTGCCTCCAAAGCAGAGCAGGGTGGATTCGCCTCACAGTATGTCCGTTGAGTTCACCACTGGCAATAGATCATCAAAGTCGTCATCTTTAAATCAGGCTTCCCCTGAGATAAGGTTCGGTTCTAGCCCAAATAAGTCTCCCGAAATTCCTACTCCCAAACCAAGCCTTACCCGGAGAAAGTCACTTCCAAGGTCAGTCTATAATAAGTCTAAATCAAGATTTGGGGATACACTTTATCCTGTTGATGCAATTTTGGAAGAGAGTAAAACTTCAACTTTGCCAGATGAGTTAGCGGTAAATTCGCCTAACAACAAATTTGCCGCTGCTAATAGGACAATCTCCATCACTTCCAATACTCCCAAGATACCATTAAAGGGATCTCCGGGATCAGCTGGAGAGGATGAGGATGAAATTATTTTCAACAAAGTTGAACAGAGTAAAGGGAAGCATAAGACAGTGAAGACTAAGGTTTTGATTGAGTGGATTGTATTTGCGTGCATTGCGGGGTGCCTGGTGGCTAGCTTGACTGTTGACAAATTAAAAAACATAACGATTCGGGGTTTGGAATTTTGGAAGTGGTGTGTGTTTGTGATGGTTCTCTTTTGTGGCATGTTAGTTACTAATTGGTTCATGCACATTATTGTTCTCATGATTGAAATGAACTTTTTGCTAAGGAAAAAGGTTCTGTATTTTGTTCATGGACTAAAGAGAAGTATTCAGTTCTTCATCTGGCTGGTTTTGGTTCTTCTGACATGGGTTCTGTTAATCAATCGTGGGCCCCAGCGATCAGAACTTGCCATTAACATTTTGAATCGTGTAACATGGACTCTTGTTTCTGTTCTCGTTGGGACATTCTTATGGTTGTTAAAGACGTTGCTGCTAAAATTGTTAGCAACAAATTTCCATGTCAAATCTTTCTTTTATAGAATTCAAGAATCAATCTGCCATCAGTATGTTCTACAGACTCTCTCCGGGCGTCCACTAATAGAGGAGGCTGAGAATGTCGGTAGATCGCCCAATGTTGGCCAATTTAGTTTCAGGAGTACAAGAGGTGAAGGAGGCACAAAGAAAGAGGTTCTTGATATGGCAAAACTTCGCAAGATGAAACAAGAGAGAGTTTCTGCTTGGAAAATGAAGACTTTGGTTGACGCAGTGACAAATTCAGGGCTGCCCACAATCTCCAATGTGCTAGACGGCAGTTTTTATGATGGAGGACACGAACAAACTGATAAAGATATTACAAATGAGATGGAAGCAACTGCTGCTGCCTATCACATTTTCAGGAATGTTGCGGCACCTGGTTGCCCGTAAGAATATTTGCACTCTTGTGAATGTATTTATCTTCTTTCTATTTGCCACTTTTGTTACTCCTGTAAAATTCTTTCATTATAAATAGGTACGTTGATGAGGATGACCTCCTGAGGTTCATGATTAAGGAAGAGGTGGATCTGTTGGCTCCCCTGTTCGAAGGAGAAGAGGCTGGACGAATTGACCGAAAGGCTTTAACAGACTGGGTGGTAAGGGCTTTTATTTTATATATGGGCATCTAAAGTTTTTTCATAGTTATGAAGAATTTAAATTATGTTTGGTTTGCAAAAGTTCCATTCCTTAATGCTCGTGTTCTTTAGGTGAAGGTCTATCAGGAACGCAAAGCATTGGCATACGCCATAGGTGACACCAAGACAGCCGTAAAACAGTTGAACAAACTTGTGACAGGGATCCTGGTACTAGTGACCTTAATTGTGTGGCTTCTGCTGATGGAGGTTGCAACAACAAAAGTGCTTGTATTCCTCTCATCACAGCTAGTGCTTGCAACTTTCGTGATTGGAAACACATGCAAGAATATATTTGAAGCTATCATCTTTGTGTTTGTAATGCATCCATTTGATGTTGGTGATCGATGTGTTATTGAGGGGGTTCAGGTATTATATACTAGCCAAATTTTATTTCATTGTTGGGGAGTTACATATTAATCCTTTCTGATGATCTTTCAGCTGTTGGTTGAAGAAATGAACATTTTGACAACGGTCTTCTTGAAGCTTGATAATGAGAAGGTGTACTATCCAAACGCAATTCTGGCCACGAAATCCATTAGCAATTATTACAGAAGCCCGGATATGGGTGACTTTGTCGAGTTTGCAATTGACTTTATGACACCAGTGGAGAGGATTGAAGCACTGAAAGAACAAATTCAAAGGTGAACTAATTGTTACTTCATGGATATATGTATTGATTCCATTTTCTCAGGAAACTTGAATTTGGATATACAATTTTCTTAACTTAATGAATGAATTTGTAAAGTAATATCTTGCATATGTTTTTGACTAAGGGGGAAGATAGGTGGGATGAAAAATGGTAAAGGCCTTGTAGTAAGCTGTCAGCCGAACATAAATCAGGGTTTTACTCGTTTTTCTTTCCATGTTATTAAAAAGGAAAGGATAATTGGGAACCTTGCATGACGGTGAACATGATATTGAAGAGTCGGCAACTCTCTGCATTTTTCTGTTTAATGTGCTAATGTTTTTGTTTAATCAGGTACGTGGAGAGAAATCCACAATACTGGCATCCTAGTCACATCGTAGTGGTGACGGAGATTGAAAATGTGGATAAAATTAAGATTGGTCTCGGTATTAGGCACACAATGAACTTTCAAGAATTTGGGGAGAAGAGCAAGCGGAGAACTGAACTAGTGATGGAACTAAAGAAAATAATTGAAAAGCTCAATATCGGATACAAGCTTCTTCCTCAGGCAGTTCATCTCAGCCCTATTGGATCAGACACGAGAGTACTTGCAAGTATGTGAATCTTCTCTTTTCTGATCGTTGACACCCGTTATGACCTCCATTTAGGCAGATTTGGTTTACGTACGATAGTCGAGTGGAATATAGCAGATAATGTTTGAGTCTTAAAGTGGATGTAAGTTTGTAGATGGGTGTTGAGCATTTGCTCGGCTAATACTTGTGGGAGATCGATCCATGTTTCTTTTTTAACAGAAATGCATTGAATCGAAGATGAAAATTGGCATAGGATCAACCCCTGGAGTACCAGAAAGTTTCCTGACGTTTGTAATATTATTTAATTTTGTCTCTTGATGGAAAGGCGTGGGCTTAATTAAAAGCTGTGACAATCGTAGCACATAATGCTAACTGCATTATTAACACGCATTTTACTTTCACCAGTATGATCATGTACATATTATAAATAGGGGATATTCCGACTTGACCTCAAATTTCAAATAAATTGTGTAATTATCATTGCAGTTTCTGCTTAATTATTTCTTGATATCATTCATGTCCACCTTGACAATGAAAACCAAAATCAGCTTTTATTTATTTTCTGAATAATCACCTAAATTATGTACCAAAATATCTCTGCAAGCCAATCCATAATATAAATATAATATATTTTTGAATAATTTATATTTCAGTCTGAACGCGATTTTAATTGTACAACTTATAAATAATTTTAAAATTTTTATATATCTTTTCAATTCTCCTTTTATTATCGAGAAATATCCCTATTTCAACAATTTTGTTTGACTATTTTTTATTGTCATTTTTTAATTCAAGACAAATTTTAAATTTTAAATTTTTAACTGTTATAACTATTATTTATTAATCTTATTTATAATATATTATTATAATATCGTTTAATTTATATAATATATCTCATTTAATAAAATAAAAATTTAATTATTATTATTGTAATAATAATAGTTGTCATTGCTTTCCTTATGGCAGAAGGAATTGCTGTTATCCAAGTTTCTAACTTTGATCCCGTTTAGTGTCAAAATGCTATTGTTATGACGTTCATAATTTCATCTTAAATTTATTTACCTTTCACTTTTTTAGTTTTTCATTGCTAAGATGCATTTGAATGGAAGAATGTTCGTGTTTTTACTTCATACGAAACTGTAAGTACTGGTAAATGTAATTTATTCAGATCAGATCAAGGCAACGAGCAGCCAAATGAAGCTAACACAAATTCCTAAAACCAGATGTAAATTGTTGATTGGTTTAAGTAAGTTGTTATGCTTGTCTGAAACTCCAGCCCTTCCGTCCTTGTTCTCTGTACAGAAATTCCCCCCAACCTCAGAGTCGATAAGCCACGCCATGTCCATGAACGAATCTAGCATTATCTTCCGTGTACACATGAGTCTCTTTTAGCAGCCTGAAATGACAAACGTACGCGTGCTGACGTTAAGTTAAGGATGCTGAATGTGAAATGCAAATAAAATTTGCTTACGATTGTGAAACGGTCTTATTCATGGTGGCTGATGACTGGAACCAGGCGCCATTTAGATAGAGCAATTCCCCATCTATTCTTGCTTCGATTCTTTTGTCCATTTCCTCAGCGCCAATCAAGAATGGTTCGTCCGAAGCCTGTATTCAAATCATACTTATTCATATATATATATATTCACAACTAAGTATTGCTTATAGACCAAAGCTTGCTTTTTGTTTGCATACCAGAACCCATCCCCAAGTATCGGCAAAAGATGGTATATGAGTTGTGTATGTCATTACATCTGCAAAAATCAAAACAAATTACAGTGATCTACTATTGACTTGTAATTAATAAATCAGAAAGCAAAAGGCTCGACTTAGAGTCTTACACTTAAAGACCTGTTTGATAGTATTATATATGGAGGTGAAGACCTCCTTGTGAGTGAAGATGCCTGCGGGGCCAGCCTGCAGAGGCAAGTGTTGAACAATATTATTGAGTGGATGGAGAAACAGGAGCATCTCAGGAGATTTATGGGCATATTCGTAATATTAATTCACCTGGGTAACAAAAATGCCCTTGTCATTGAGCTTTGGTTTTAGGATCTTCTCATAGAAGGATTTGGTATAGAGTTGATAGCAAGGCCCTCCTTCCACTGGGTCTGCCAAATCTCCAACAATGATATCATACTTCTCCTTTCTGTGCTCTAATTCAGCCCTTCAACGCAATAATTATCTCACATATTTTAGTGTTCACTCTGAAAGGGGTCAAGAAAGAAAGAAGAAACATACTTACTTGGCATCATTGATGACAAGGTGGAGATTCTCATGAGAAAATGCCTCCCTATTTTCAGTCAAGTGGTTACGGCAGAAATCTACCACCTCCTAAAAGAAACACAAACACGTGTACATGCTTTGTTGAATTTGGATGGACGGCAGAGAAGCAATATATATATAGTGTAAAAAATGAACCTTGTCTATATCGCACATGACCACTCTCTCTATTGACTTGTGCTTGAGCGCTTCTCTAGCAGCAGAACCTTCGCCTCCTCCCATTATAAATACCGTTTTGGGGCTGCCCGTGTACATATAAAGTTATGGCAATAATGTTAGAATAGAATGCCTCTTCATACTAGACAATAACATTATCGTACCCGTCCCAGTACTGACTTTTGCTTCCAACTAATTACTTATACGTGCTATATATAGTTCTCAGTAGTTCCCGCGAATACTTCTCAACCTCGATTCCTTCACTTTTTAACATTTTTGCTCGTATTATCCTTCGAGTTAGTGATGGTGAGCAATAATCTTGCCAACCGTGTAATAAAATTATCATTATTTGTTGGTATAGTAAATCATTATCGTATCAAATTTACAAATGAATAAAGCAAGCAGAAAAGAAACATACTTGGGGTGAGATAAGAGAGCGGGATGAATCAAGCATTCGTGATAAATGAATTCATCCACTTGAGCACTCTGCATCTTCCCATCGATCACCAAGGCCTATACGCATCACCATATATATATAAACATAAAAAATCTTACTTAAAACTTTTATCTCCTCGTTAAAGAAAAGTATCAAAGGGTTGCAAACCTTGCCAAAATGCTTTGTGTCTAAGAGAGCTATCTCCTGGTATTCGCTAATGCCTTTTTGGAGCACACTGTTGAAAATGAGAGCAGTTAAAATAACTATGCATATGAAATGATCTCCAAAGTTGATAGTAATGCTTGAGGAAATTAAGTGAGACGCTAAAAGAGTGGGAACCTATTGAGTGCAAAAGACCATTTGAGGTGGTGGTCGATCACTTCCTCATACCAGCAACAATCGTGATTCTGATCATTGCTGAGGTTTTGTTCAGTTTCGCGGTCATAGTTTGAGACCCCATTAATATCATTCACGTACAATACCTCCGCAGCCTCGCCCATGTTTTAAATATCTTGACACTTTCTTTTTTTGACGCTCTTACGAACTGGGCAGCCACCCCCTTTTTATAGCTACTTCGCCATTCTAATATCTCTTGCTCTTTAATTTTCTCCTTCTTTATTTCTCATAATTAATTAATAAAACAAGGAGAGAGAATATGAATAATCTAAATTATTAAAGGTATATCTTGATAAACAAAGTAAACGAGATTGTTTAAAATCAAATATAAACTTTCCTTTCATTTTGTCCCTGAGTTTGACTTGGGAAATGGGAGACCGAGAGGCTACAGTTTGATCATTGCGGTTAGAGTAATGTTATATATAAGATTTGTGATGCGACGAAGAAGATAAACACTCAATAATTAATTATAAAATAAACAGTTCTTTATATTTATTACTTTTTATATAAAAATTATGTCATATAAAATGAAAAAATTTAAATCCATTATTTATAACAATCATATGTGATGTATAAATACATTAATAATTGTGCATATTTTATGTATGATAATAATTTTTGTAAAATTATTTGTTCAAAACAGTACTTTACAGAATTCGGTATTTTCTTTGCTATCATCTAAGATATTAAAGAAAATTAAGTTATCTAAGATATTAGAGAAAATTAAGTTGGGCGCAAGCACTCATACTTTTTGTTTTTAATTTATAACACAATCTCTTTTTTCCAACAGTATTCTCATTTTTTATTCAGAATTCTCAAATGGTACTCTCTGCTTCCTCATTCGTAACTTAAAAAGCACTATATCAATTTTCATCATTCAAAACACTACTCACCACCTTTTGTTCAGAAAATCTTTTTCACATAGTTAGACTGAGTTTTGATATCAGTTATTATGCATAAAGGGTACATATTTTCATAATAGTTTTGTTTTTAGATTTTTTTTTAAAGATCTCATACTAATGGAGATTATATCTTTATTTATATACCCATATTCTTCTCAAAATTTAATCAATGTGAGATTTTATTTGTATTCCTAATAATTCTCTTTTTGAATAAAGGACCACACTTGAGCCTTTACAACACAATCCTTTCTCTCGAACAATACTCTTATTCTTCGTCTGAAATTATAGAATTTTATTAGATAGCAGCACAACAATATCTTCTCTCAAATGATACTCTCATTCCCTATTCGTAATTGTAAAATTCTGTCGATAGAAGCATTACATTAATTCTCATCATTCAAAACACTAAGAGTCCACCACTTTTTGTTTGGCAAATCTCTTTCACATAATTAGACCGGACTCTTATACCAATTGTTAAGTACAGTGAATACAATATATATCTCTACAATAGTATGATATTATTTATTTTTAATTAAAACTCTCAATTTTACTTTTAAATTTTTTTTAAAAGATCTCATATTAATAAAAATTATATCTTTATTTATATATCTATATTATTTTTAATATTTAGTTAATATAAAATTTTATTTATATTTTTAACAATACTACGGTGTTCGTAAAAAAAAAAAATTTAATATTAATAATGTAATTTGTGAATTGTGAAAGACGAAAAAGAAAGGGTTCCCGTGGGTACGGGCACTGGTACTGGTGGTTGGTATACGATGGATGGGTCGCCAAGCTGGCAAATACTGTTAGACGCGTAGGCATTGGGGAGAAGTGGGACTGAACTTTTAAGTAACTGCGGTGACTAGAAATTAGCACGCGCGGAAAGTTGGATTTGTACTTTCTATGGTAATGGTAGTGAGGTCGAGTCTGCGTGGGTAGTGGTGGGGCCATACATCACATGACAAACATGTGTACAGGTGTCATAAGTTGTTTGGACAGATTAAAAAAAAGTAATTAAAATTATTTTTAAACAATTAATTCAATTTTTTATATTCAATAAATTAAATTAATGATAGATAATGTGTGTTTATTTAAAGTTACCTTTATAGAAAAAAGAAATTAGATTATGATATTTGTTTGTATTTAAAGAATATGTTAACACTAATAAGAATAGTTAAGTTAAACAGAGTCTACCCGTAAAAATCAAAAACAGTAATATAAAGTATTGTTTGTAATGGCGAGGGTTTTAGATGAGGTGGCGGAATATTTAGAGAGTATAAGAATTAATGGTGGATGGGAGGAGTACGTAGCAGGGGCGTAATAATGGATGGATGTATTAAGGATTATGGAATTGGAAGAAGGATGAAAAAGTTGAGCGTGGGTTCGCTCCACTAACCATTTCGTGCACGCCCCACTCTCGCCACCACTCCCGTCATCTCCATTTTTTTCATGTGCCGTATTTCCCTTTTTTAAAAAAAAATTTAATGTCCATCGATTTAATTGGAATATTACGTATCAAAATGCGAATTGTAGTGGGCGACTAACGGTTGAGATCAAATGTAGATGTAATTAAAAAATAACAGTTTGTATTGACTGTTGAGAGTTGAGAGAGGTTAATTAGGCAGCTATATATTTTTAACAAATTAAGTAGCAATAAAAAAAAATGTTATCTTGGTAATGATGCTGGGTGTGACAAATAGGAGAGAGGAGAATGTTAATTTGGTTTGCTTGCTTTTGAGATTAGGAATTAAGGCATATCAAAACAAGATTTATTGAAGCTAGCTATGTGTCATCCACCCACCGGCTTGTGACAACGCAATTGGCTTCGGTTTCACTGAGTATTCACTAGACTATGTTCACTGAATAATTACTTTATGCAGAAGCCTTGGGGGGTGTCTGCCATTGCCAGCCATCCCCCTCCCTCTCCTTTCTTATTCTCTGTCTGAATATGACTTTTTTGTATTTTTTTTAGTTAAAAAGTTTTCTTCTTATTAAAAAAAATTCAATATTAATCAAGATAGTAAAACATCTACAACTTACTCTTTAAATTTATAATATTTTAAATTTGAAAAAAGAATAGTATGTAAAAATCTCAATTTTCTCAATCTTAAAAGAATATT
The DNA here is from genome assembly GCA_037074535.1 of Gleditsia sinensis. Classification (NCBI taxonomy): domain Eukaryota; kingdom Viridiplantae; phylum Streptophyta; class Magnoliopsida; order Fabales; family Fabaceae; genus Gleditsia; species Gleditsia sinensis. The sequence goes on from CM073472.1 coordinate 3,511,356, forward strand.
GACATGAAAGATTTATTTTTCTATAATATTTAATTAATTATTATTAAAAGATATGGTTGTCTTTTAATTTAATATTTTTTTAAAAAAATACATGCTTGATTTGTATTTTTTTTTTTTGGTGTTTAGTAAGATTTTTGTAAGTTTTAAACTCTTATATTTGATTATTATATGTAATGGTATTTGATTTGTCAAAAAATAATTTATTATTATTTTATATTTTTGTTTTTAAAAATTATTTAATAAAATAAAAATATTAATTTATTAATTTGATAAATTATCCGTAAAAACATATTATTCTTTCTTTTGAACATTTTAAGAATAAAAATAACTATTTTTTATTTTTTTTATTTTTTTTAAAATAAGTGTCTGCAGAATTTATTTTCAAAATAAAAATAAACTCTCAAAACAAATTTTTTAATTTTAAAAAACTTTGAAAACAAAAAATTATTTTAAAATACAATTACCAAATAAACCCTATATTATTTGGAAACCAATCTTCTCTGCGTACTTCTTCTTCTACTACTAGAATTACAACTATTTATCTATCACTTAGATCTATATGTTGAAGATGAGAAAATATATAAGCGAGCACGGATATCCGTCTGGAAATGAACAAGTTACGTTGTATACTATATTTCATGAGTTAATTGGAGATTATATTAAATAATGGTAAAACCAACGTGGTGGAGCACCAACACAACACACTATGAGCGTAAGCATTAATTTCCACGTTAATGGGGAGACAACGAGTGGAAGCAACCTTTTCAACACACGAAGGTGCTATTGGCTATTTGAAACTATATATATATACGTACGTAGCAGCAGCTAGTTGGAATCATTTTCACCAACTTTAACAATTTCTATTCAAATGCGATCCATCTTTCTATAATATATCTCCCCCCCCCCCCCTCGAGTCAATGGGTTTAACATGCAACACTACCAGAATTGAGCAAAGTCAAACCTTCTATATATATATTTCTCATTCTGTATTTTTCAAATATTGGAGGGACTATTCATGCATTCATATATGCTTAATGAGTGCCGTCCCATTTATATTTTTACTCTTCTACATTTATATATATATGTGTGTGTGTGTATTAATTATAGGCATATGCCAACTAATCCTTGCACGACATTGCAATATTATTGAAGCAGATAATAATTAATATCCCTTTCTACGTAAGATTTTTATTATTATTTATTGTCAGATATCAATAACCATATATATATATATATATATATATATATATATATATATATATATATATATATTATATTATGCAAAGCGAAAAACTATTTGTATAAGGATATTATAAACCAACCTCACTAGTTACATATTCTTGTAAATCGTCTATAATGTTATTTTACCTAACTGCATTATTAACACGCATTTCGCTTTCACCCCTATATATGATCGATCACATATATAATTAATAAATAGCGGAAAGGTTAAAAATGAGAAGTCTCATATTAAAAAACAAATTTATAAAATGAAAAGAAATAATTTTAAAAATATTTAAATCATTTTAAAACATAGACTATTTATATATTTATAAAGTATGGACCAACTCTCTCTTTCTCATAAAAATAATTAAGACCCATTTACAAATTTTAACAAGATATTCCAACTTAAACCTCAAATTTAATATAAATTTGTAATTATCATTTTCTGTTCAATATTTCTTAGTATCATTCATGTCCACCTTGATAATGCAAACCAAAATCAGCTTCTTCTTCTTCTTTTTTCTGAATAATCATTTAAATTATGTACCAAAATTTCTCTCTGCAAACCAATTTAAAATATAAATACAATATATTTTCGGACAATCTATATTTCTCTCTGAACGTAATTTTGATAGTATAATTGAAAATACAACTTATGAATGATTTCGAAATCTTTGATGATGTATAGCAATTAGCAACATTATATACATCTAAAATCATATATATATATATATATATATATATATATATATATATATATATATATTCAACTCTCCTAGCTTGTCAAGGAATATCCCTATTTAAGAACGTTGTTTTACTTTTTCCCGCTGCCATTTTTACATTGAAGACAAATTCAATGTTATCTGAAGTGGCAAATTAAGATTCATCGACAATAATATATAAATAAAAAGGTGCTCATCTTTGCCCAAAAAGAAAAAGAAGAAAAAGGGAGATTTGCAGAATATACAACATTAAAATATGGATAATGATTAAGATAGTGCAAATAAATAAATTGAAAAAAAAATATTTTTATGAAATTACAAGAGTTGATTTTGAGGGGACATCATTGAAAGCGAATTGAGCTTAGGAGCAGGCGTGCTTGGTGGCTTGGCCGGCGTGCCCACTATTACCCGTCTCCACTTTCCCATTGTTGTTTCGAAGGGACAAACTAACAGGCATATTCTCGCTTTTTCTGTGGTGGCTGCTACCTTAGTGCTCGGTGCTCCAAAAACAAACCTATTTTTTTCACCTTTTGCACTTTGTGGATTTTGAGTGACATGCCCTCAAATTGTCTTGCACACGTGCTCTCCCACCTCATTCATCTTAATATGATAAGATTTTGCTACTCCTAGCTTTCCTCGAACACCAAATGTCGCAATTTTCCTGAATGCTATAGCACGAACCATCCCTTTCAAATAATATTCTGAATTGTTAAACCTTTGGTTGAGGGGTCATACTTTGTTATCCAAGCAAAATCCAAATTGGCTTTTCCCATCGGGTTGATGTCAACCCGATAAGGTGTAGATATAGCAGAGGTCTCCTCGGGCACCAGATAATGACACTATGTTTGGTCCCCCTGTGACTACTCAATATTATAGCCTTCCATGACAATACATGAACCCTCCCCATTTTTATTTTTCATTGATTTTATATAGTGCCGCCCAGCCGAATATTGCATAAAATAAATGCCTTCTTGATTAGATATCATCATGAAGGCGTGCTGCGAGGGAAGGAGGGCCTTGTGTGATATATCTCAAAATAACAAAATTTAAAGAGATTTGAGTAACTTGTTTGAGACTGAAAATAGCAATCCACCAACCAGATATTGCCGTCCTTGGTTTGGCCCGCGTTTTTTAGTCATCCTAAATAAGTAACTGTTTCAGAATCAAGCATGTATGGTCTTTTGTTTATGCATGCATTTGTTTTTGGTTTGAACTTTGAAGTGGGTATGCCGTCCAAACTGTTTATAACAAAACCGGAGAGCTCACGGGACATGGCACCAAACAAAAGAAAAATCACTGAGACAAAAATCTAAATTGTGGGATTGGGATTTGATATGACCATTGAAGACTGCAAAGACGCTTTCAAACCCTATTTCTGTTTTTTGTTTATCATTGTTGGCTGTTTGGCTCACTTTCAGAATATTCTAATGTGATATATCAATAAATTTCAAAATCTACTGTTGGAAGAAAGCAGTTTGCTACCACACACTGGTTGTAATCAACGTTCCTTTTTTTTATCAATTTTCTCAAGCTTCTAATTTTTCGTCGTTACTTAAAGACTTCACGTTTGCGTGTGATAGTCTAGTGTACATTATAAATTAATAATTGTATGATATTGATTCCATTGCTAAAAATGAACCACTGTTCCCTTTCTTCATGGATGCGAGTCAAAAGGCCAAACAGTGTTGTATATTTGCGTAGTTTCCTCTATTTTTCCTTCATTTTATAATTGGAAACATGCTAATTCTTCTTATCTAAGATACTTCTCTCAGAATCAAATCCAAATACATATTGCTTCAAACAAAATTCAATGAAATAAAAAGAAAAAAAGAAGTAAAAGATGAGCATCATGCCTTCCTCACTGTCCGTTTGCTTTTTCATTTTCTTGCTTTGAGCATAAAGACGAATACATTGTAATCGTAAACTGCCAAAAAAAGATATGCAAAATCAACAGGTTTGTACCTTATGTTTATATAACAAATGAAGGGGGGGGGGGTCATGGCCGTAAACTGCCAATATATTATGTTTGTTTCCCACATAAGGATTAAATGAAATGTTAACTTCAATCCAGAAGTAAAGTATCTGAAACAATCCACCCTTGTTATTTCATTCACACCACAAAAGGACACAAGAACCATATGTTGAACAGTGAACACACAAGTCAAATCCACGCCATTCTGTTACTCTCAAATTTTACGAGGCCACGCCCGCATAGCTCCCAATGGAGAACAATACTAGCATCTATGCCGGATTTGGTTTACCCATTTCATAGGCTAAACAGGTTATTTCACTTATTTAACGTAGTTCCTGGAAAAAAACAATTCTTAACTGATGCTACGTGAGACACCTTTTTGTTTTTATAATGATGGAACTTGAAGGGGTTAATCAAAATCTGACATGTTTTGGCAATACTAAAAAATTAGCTAGGATCCAGCGTCCTCTAGCAGGGAGGGACGGAGGGAACACTGGGGAGCGGCCCAAAAGTACTGTGACCTGGAACTCGAAGCAACCAGGATTGGTAAAAAGATTGTCCTCTCTGCGAGTTCACTCCTTGGGTTTCCACCCAGAAACGGCAACCACCCGCGACAGTAATTGCATTAAAGATCATATCAAGCATACAATTAACTTTCTCTCTTTTTCTTCTTATCTTTGGTTCAAAAGAGAGACAATTTTAACGAAAGTGAAGAAAAAAAGAGAAAAAAAAGTACTTTTCTTAGTTTGCAAAAGAAAAAAAAAATTTTACAATCTTATAATTTTAAACAAATATATAATAAAATTATTTTTAAATAACACTATTGTCTTCAACTAGTTACAATTTTCTTCATCTTTAAATACCTCTATTTTTTGAGAGAAATAAAAAAAAAAAAAAAAAAAGACTGAGATTTTTTTTTCTATTTTTTTCTCTTATCTTTTTCAAATTATTAAAACAAATAAGATAATTTTTTTAAAAGAGCATCTATAGAAGCTTCTTTATCCATTGCTTCCCTAGCAAGATCCTCTAGTATTTTTACTTTTTTATAAAAACACCAAATATTCTTTTTAATATTTTCAATAAAAGTAGTACTACTAATATAAACTATCCGTTCAAAATTAACATTTTTAACCATGACGTTACTATAATGATCTCAAGCAATATATCTCCTAATTCTTATTTCCAATAATAAACCAATAACAGAATACACATGTTCATTAAGAGAAGAACAAATTAATTAAATAACTCTGTATATATTATTAATATGAGAACGAGCCTTCTTCTCCTTCCATAGTTTAATGGTGCCATCATTTAACATAAAACAAAAATAATGTTTTTAGACATGACCAAAATTATCTATAAAATTTTTGTTATCCATTGCTTCCATAGCAATAGCAGGATCCTCTAGTATTTTCATTCTTTATAAAAATACCTCCTATCCATTCTAATATTTTCAATACAAATAGTATCACTAATATACACTATTCATTCAAAATTGACATTTCTAACCATAACTCTACTATAATGATCCCAAACAACACATTTTCTAGTTCTTCTTCTCAAATGATAAACCAATAACAGAATACACATGTCCATCAAGAGAAGAACAAATTGATTAAATAACTCTATATATATTATTAATATGAGGATAAACCTTCTTCTCCTTCCATAATTTAATCGTGTTATCATCTAACATAAAACAAAAATAATATATTTTTAGACAAGACCAAAATTATCTAAGATGAATATAAAGAGAATACTTTTACAAACATACTATATAAGAAGTGTCACAGATATTTATTATTACAAATATGCTATCAAAGATGTCACACATGTCTTATTACAAACATGTTATAAGAAAATTAAAATATTATGATTTTAAACCTTAAATATTATAAACAAGATGCCAAATTTTTATCTGGTAAAAAAGACAAGATGTCAAGTTGTGATAATGGATTAATAGTACTAGTTCTTTCATAATTTTTAGAATCCGTGATAATTGATCAACCTTGATCAACCTTGAGATGGGAAAATTCCAGTTCAATTTATTTCATAAAATCTTTTCTTTTTCTTTTTTTTTTTTAATTTTGAATCACATTTAATAATCAATAACTGTGTTTTATTACCATATAGTGCTAATATAAAAACTTAATATGTAAATAAATTTAGATGATACTCTCCTATTGAAAATGAAATATCAATAAATAATCAATTTAAGAAACTAAATAATTAATTTGATAACATAAATGGATCTACCTATTTACATATATATATATATATATATAATATAATATAATATAAAGATTAAAAAAAAAACTGCTTTAATATATTGGGCAACAAATTCAATTGAATATACCATTCTCATCATCTTATTGTCAATTAATGTGTTAGTTACTTAATTAGTGGCATTTGGGGGGGGGGGGGGGTTGCCAGGGGTGCACCATTACTAGTTTTTATTTTATTTCATAGATCAAGTCCAAGTGGATGTTACAATATATAATCTACCACAGGTCAACAACGATTGGCAGCAACAACATGGAACCTCCATTTTAGACTATTGTTGTATTTTTCTTGTCTTCTCAGGTGTGCTTAACTAATGACCTCAAAATTTACTTTTCTATTTTGTAGTCAACTAAGTTTACGTGTTTCCCTTCCCTCCATGTTTATTTTTAGGTTAGGAAAACGGTATATATCAAAGGAAATTCTGTCCCACATGTAACTGTTTGGCGCATGCTATATTTAGATCCTTATTGTGCATTTTTATATCAATAGCAATGTTAACAGTAACAATGATTTCAGTTTTCTAGTAGGTAGTTAGATGTCTTGTAGGTGAAAGTTTTCCATTTGAAAAGAAAATGGGTAGAATGTCATCCTCATTGTCTTAGGTCGATAATTTTCATTAGTATATTCTGGCCAAGTTTGTTGCTTCTTCTAATTTCATAACGTAATCCATTGATTTTATTATCTAATTATTTGATCTAGATAATGGGTTGTAAATCTTATGCTGAATTTCCTGTGAAGCCTAACATGGCTACATCTCCAACTGTTGTGAAGTCATTTTTATTTGAGATGAGCAAGATGGTGCGGGCAAAGGCTGATGAGGTATGAGCTTCTTTCTAGACATACTTTCTAGGGCATGAAGATGAACGTGTTATATTCATTTTGACTTGTGCTTGTACCTTAATACTGTTTTAATTTTTTTAAATTAGGAGTTACAGGCAATCAGAAACTTCAAGAAAGTAAAATGTGGTGAATGTGTTGAAGATTTAAAGTCATGGGATGAGGCATACTACTCGACAATGATGAAGGCCTCTGCTTATCAGTTGGACTCTTCGGTAAATTTCCTATATCTGCATTTTTTGGTTTTTATTTATAGTTACATGGGTATCATATCATAGTTTTATCTTTCTAAGATACAAGAAACAAACTCTTTTCAATACAAATTAGATCATAAAGTCATTGCTTTGGGTAGGAGAGTTTTCTTTTTATATACACAGGCTACCTGATGCAGAAACTTTCAATGACTTTTATTTATTTTTTTCTTTCCTTTCATTGGTCTTTGCTAATCATTCATTTTCTTTTTACAGAATACAAGCTCTTACTTCCCACTTGTGCCTGCTTTTCTTGAACTTGCTTACAGTAATGGCTTACGCAAAGATGAGAACGAACGTGCACCTTGTCGGCTTACATTATGTTTCCAAACAATATAATTGTCCCCCACCTCTCTTTTCTCAGTAACGTTTTAACTGTACAGTGCATACACTCATAATGCAACAAAACCACTCTAATAATTCTACAAATCAAAGCACAAAATAGAGATATAAAAACAGAAGAGTACCTTTCATAAGAGATGCCAATAAACAGATCAGAGCGGCACTGGATGAGTGCTTCGCAGTGACTTGCAGTGGTGGGTGCTGCGCAAAGGGAGGTACGGTGGCAGTGGCAATGGCAGTGGCTGTTTGCAATGGTGGTAGGTGCACAGAGTTTGGCATGCTGTTTCTTTCTTTCAGATGAAAATGGACAAAGTTTTTTCCCACATGCGTGCGTAAATAAGAGGCTGAGAAGGGTATAGGCAAGAGGTAAAAAAAGAGATATATTAGTAATTTTATTTTCACAAAATCATTCCCACTCTCATGGAAATCCTAATTCCCACCCCCTCCCTAAGAAATTATTCTTTAAGAATCTATACTAAAATTTGATTCTCAAAAATTGTTGATTCATGTAAATCATGAAATAAAATTAAGAACCAAATAAGGGAATTTAAAATTTCTAAATACAAATTACCAGGATTTAAAAAAGACTCTCCTTACCAAACGCTCCCTAAGAGATAAGAGATCTCGATCACCTCAACATATTCAAAGGCCACCGAACCACAAAACTTGGACTGACAAGCGCCATTTTAACGACTAAATTTCATTGAAACTTCCTAATTCACAGCTTGCAGACCATTAATAGCCTTGACCTTCTCAACCTAATTACTCTAATGTATGATTTATTTTTTCTTGATAAATTTTGAGGGAGTAAAGTACTTCAATCTCCCCTTAATTTTATCCTCTATTTTAAACACCTAAACAATCTCCAAATCTAAGGAAGTCTATCGAAAACTCGAATTTTCTTGAATTTTCACAAGCCAGCAAATGGTGACATTTTTACGACTAGAAACCACAACCCTATGAACCATGCCAATTAACAAGTTGAAGAAGGCTAAAAATAGAAAGACGATATTGTCAAATGTTTCACTGGCATTTCAATAAATCCTAATGTATATCCAGATAATTGCTTTACAAACAAGTCAATAATCATCCCAACATAAGGGCATGCTCCACAAAGGAATAAATCAGAAAGAAAAGATAAACAGACAGATTTAAGGAAAAAAGAGATTTACTTTTTCAGTATATAAACAGACAGATTTAGTTTTTTTAAAAAAGAAAAAAAAGTTGTGAATCACCTCCAAAGATTATAATCCTTGGTGGGGCAGGTTGAATGCCACCTGAGTATCTTGTATTCGAACGCCAAAACAATCGACAGCAGTTTCGTTAGTTTTTCTCAAGAGTTGGGGGGCACACAGGGCTGGAGAAAGCTATAGAGTTGTTTGATGACACAAGTTTAGGACCAAAGGTGGCCATGATTTTGCTCCACTGGAATCTCATAGTCAACATGGCATAACATTAATCTTGATTACATATATGCAATGCAACAAGTTTGGAGAGAGATATCACTTGTCCCTTTCAATCCTTTGAATCGCAGTCAACTGTGAATTTCACCTTGATACTAGTGCACTGCAAGAATAAGATACCCAATGACAATGTCACAACAAAAAGAAAAAAAGCAGACAAAATTGAAGTCAATTCAGTTATGTAAATGGACTCAGCAAATAGGGGGAATCAAGTATAACTTCATAACGTGAAATGGCAGGAGAACATAGTCAAGAGAAAATACAGACACGACCTACAGTCCGTGGAGCTTTCACTAACCATAATATCAGAGAGAGCTCCTATCAAAAACATCCTAAATATATATTGAACATCTTCACAACCATTTGCCCCTGTCAACAAGTCAGATCTAACAATGCCCTATCCATTCCTAAAATTGGCACACCTTAAGTAATGTTCAGATGTCTTACAATTGACATCTCAAGATTTCTGAGAAGTCTCATAGATTCAATTTGCAAGAGAGTTTGTTGCTGAATATTTTGAAAGATGAAACTGTCCCAGACCTTACCAGGGAAGAAAGGGGAGGTGTGAGGAGACAAATGCACGACCCATGAGCACAGTAAGGAAAATTATATATGAGATGTGGAAGTATATTCCAAACTCCAAGCACATTTAAAGAAGCACAAGAAGCCTGACTAACTCCAGCAAACCTTTAGTTTGAGCATTATAATGAAACCCTCTAAGGCTAATAGGTCAAAACCATAGGGGATTAGTAATGCTCAGATGCCAACAGTATGAGCAAGATAAACACAAACTTCTGAAAGACATTTGAGAAAAACACATCAACAGCACAGATGGCGCTTCATGTTCCATGGATCTCTTTTAGAATTTCTACAAGGATATAACTGTTAGTTCTAAAAGAGTATTCAAAAATCCAAGCACTTACCCAGATACACAGGGAGTCAAGACATACTTCATCAAAATCGTCACTGCTGTGAGCATTGGCATTAGAAAGCCAAGGCTCACAAACATCGCAAGGGGCAAACTGACAAGAAACTCAAGGTTGTAGATAAATTTCATATTTCCCGCGTCCTTTTACTTTAGGACATTCATTGAAAGGCACTACGTTATGATAATTTCTTAGGCAAAACTTTTGGTGCATCCTCTCACCTTTACACAGGAATGAAATATAATGACAGCACTGCCTTAATAGATGAAATATGCATCTAAGTTTAAAGACAAACACGCCCAGGACCAGGATACATATTTCAGGCAGGGAAACAATCACATTATCACATCCAGTACACAAATACTTTGAAGCAAAGAAAAAACGCATTGAACATGAACTGAAGCAAAAGCTAAAGCGGGAAGAAGGTGCGCCAAAAGAGAAAAAAAAAAAAGTTAATATGAAATCTACCATCCGCACTTAAGCACACAAGAAATGTATAGTTCATTCCTTGGTTTACAAAGCACCAATGGATCCAGAAACTATTGTCATCCTCAGACACGAGAGAGGCATCTACGAACAACCAACTCGCTGTAAAGATGACTTCAATATCAACATTTATACGTCAAGCCAAACTGGTAGAGACAAATTAGAGAACTCACAAACGTTAACAAAGGGAGGGGAAAACAATTTGATCGACGACAGAAATAAACTTTCAGGCCGTGATAGAACCTTTATAATATTAAAAAGTTTCCAATCTATCAAATATAGAGTACATAAGGTTGAGATGTCAGAGTTTACCTGGAAATAGAATACCTCAAATAAGCTTATAGAGGGAAGATTCCAAGAGTAACACTTATTCTTTATTAAAAAGATATCCAATTGAAGATTATTGAAGATCTGATCTACCGACGCAATCAGAACAGAAAGGGAGAATCAAGGGGAAATCAGTGTAAAAGCATCCGAGTGATGCTTATCGAAGAGAAGAGAAAAGATAAAAAAATAAAATACTTTAGAAACGCGTATGGTAAACCCTAAATGACCAAAAAAAAAAACCACCTCTAGCTCTTGTTCGAGTAACAGTCGCAAAAGCCGCTTATTGTTATATAGAATGCGTGTGTGCGATGGGAGAATCACAAAACCCTAATCGACGGACGAATGCCCAGAAAAATCAAACCCTAGTCCCGAAACTGGACCCTTGATGAACAGAATAAGAAAATTGAATCCCAAAACGGCCTTGGGTGCTTTGAGTAGAGGTATCAAAATGATCTGTCCAAAAAAACAGAACCAGTAGACGTATCAAAATGTAATAAAAGCCCGTGCTTTTGGTATTAGAGTTTACAGTAGACTTTTCTTTTTTTCGAAGATTAGCAACTTTGACCGATGATGTTTTACTTAATAGGCTTATAAAACAAATCTAGCACCTTGAAAAATAGTGTTAGCTTAAAATTAATAATTGAACAGTCAGGGGTGAAATTCGAAAGATCGTGTGTCCTCCTCATATAATAAAAAAAATTAATAATTAAAATATTATATTATTTAAATAAAAAAAACAACAACTAATTTTTTTAAGATAAAATTAATTACATAAATCAAAGGTAACTACAATAATTTATTATAAATAAAATCAACAAATATATTATTAATACAATCTAAAAAATATATAATTTGTATTATGTTATAATTGACTAAATATTTGAATATATTTTATTCAGAAAGAGACTAATTTTAAAACATTTTCATAGAAATAATTTTGATGTTATAAAGAGAAGAATTTTATAATTACTGTAGCCCTGGAGAAATATAAGGTTTGAACTCGAAGCAGTTTAGGGCGAGTACTATTCCACCATCCTGGTTTGGTGCGTCATCTTTGTGGGTTTATTACTCAGGTTTCAAATTTCCACTTGAGTTTCCATCTATTTGTTCCATTTTTCTAGTAAAAGCGTTGAAAGCCGCAATATCTTCAAAACGGAAGCTAAATCCGTGATCCTAGATAGATCCTACATCCAAGCAGTTGAATGTAAAAATATGAACCCGGCAGACACTAAAAAAATCATTTTGGTAATACTCAGACTGCAATATCATAGTGGCATGAGAGAGAGGACGAACAATTATGGAAGTTTCTGAAATAAATATACATGGATTTTATTGCAGGCAATAGAATGCGCATCAAAAGTGCTGAAGATTTTATCCACTTGTATATCACTTGCGCACATCAGCAAATTTGATTTGTTTATTTGTGTATAGGAGCAGTTGCACACACCATTGATCAAGCCGGAATCCAACTCCAATCCTAGTTAGTTAAATGAACCACACGATATAAGGATGCAAGGACCATTGCCATTGCCAAGGGATTCATCATCCAAATCCCTTATCCTCGGATTATAATAATTGCCTCAACGTCCCTTGCAAGATACAATACAAGGAAAAAGTTGCCTTTCATGTTACCTCTTATCCATATATAGAAGACTTCAGTTGACAAGAAGCAGATTCTAGAAGTCTGAATGATACAAACAAACTAGACTTGAGTGTGTTAGGGGGGTGCGGCAAAGAGGGCATTCTGGCTTTTCGTTGCACCATTCCGTTATACAGTTCCTACATGGAGCAAATCAAACTGAAGATGAGTCATAAAAAGGAGCAGGGCATTTTGAGGAATGCTAATAAGAATGGAGGAAGGAAATACCAGCAAAATACGTGGCCACAGGAAGTAGCTGTTGGGTGTTGCCGATTACTCAAGCAGAGTGTGCATTTACTAACTCCACTAGTTACTTGGGACTGCAAAAGAGAAAGAATATCAAAACACAGTAGATGCTCTAAGACATCACATGATGGAGTTTCCTAATGCTAATTAGGCTTTTTCTTTCATTCTGCCATCTGTGAGATGTCCACAACATTTTCAGAAGGAATTTGGTAAATCAACCCTTTCTTGATAGACCATTAGGCTTCCAGTGAAAATCCTTAGTTCTTAGCCGCACATAATCAGTTATAAATTATTTATCAACAGCGGTGAGCCAAAAGTTAATAACCAGAAGTGGAAAAATTTAGAACTTAATCAGATTTCAAATATGTTATCATCTGGATATTGAACCTCCCCAACCATTTTTGTAGCAATGGTCCTAACTCTTAAGCCCAAAGCTTCCTATTTCCTATATAAACAGAACTAAGATAGACAACTATATTAAGTGGTCAAAAGCAATGTGTTTATTCCACCAAGGATCCTATCCTATAGACTTGTTTACTCTGCTGAACAAACACATCTCTGACACCTTCAACCTCTCACATAAAGCATATGCTGATGTATTAGCATTGAGAAGAACAATGGATTGATGCGAGAATTGCACCTCAGAATGTGAAGAGTCAGAGAACCCACTTCCTTTGTCAGTATCTGAAGATGCCAGAGTACCTTCTTCATTTAAAACAGGCAAACCTCGTCCTACAACACATGATGGTGGAGTCAGCTAAAAGACATTTGGTTAATGAAAAATATAAGTCCCAAATACAGTAGTAGACATGGTAATTCTCCCTTATGGTCATGGAGCTCCTGATGAACCAAATAAATTATAAGAAAAAGGAAAATTAGAAAAGTAACTGAATAATTAAACAGTTTAAAATAATTTGTGAGAAGAATCTATAACCTGCTGATCTCTGGTGGGTCCCAAAGGATGCCTGGTGAACTGAACTTGCAATTGAAGATAAATTGCTTCGACGCAGCCCTTCAACAGCAATTATACAAAGTTGAATCAAAAGAAATACTCCCAGAATTTGGTATCTGCAGAAAATCCAAATTAAATAGTACAGAAGTTCTAAATCTAAAACGTCTAGAAAAGAAACATGGTTAATCTGATGCTTGATAATAAATGAGTGAAAAACTTGAGTCGGTGGAGCTAAACAACAGTATTCCAGGATTGTAAAAGGCCAAAATTTGCTTTCTTAAAAATGGAAGGCAGAATGAGTTAATAACAACACAGACTGAGATTCATATGTATAGCCTTACAAAGCACCTTCAGGGGTGTAGCACATGAAAGCGAAATAACCAAATAAAGAATGAAAGAAATCGAAAAAGAAAAACAAAAGAGGGAATAGATAATTTCATGATCAAACTATGAAGTTTCTTCTTGATTCCCCCATATTAATTATAATCTATGTTGCATAGGTACGGGATATGGCAATATATAGTTATATACTATATAAATAAATAAAAACATTTTATAATATATCACGATTCTTATACTAATAAAAATAGATAATAAATTTTTTTACAATATATATAATCAACTAAAATAGCAATCTATGTTTTCTAATATAATCTCAAAGATTATATGACTTTATTAAAAGTAAGTAAGAGTAATATATTATATCAAAGTTGTCCACTGTGTATACTATTTTTTTTTAATTATTGTTAAGATAGATCTCTAAAAGTTCAAGTTAATAGTTGTACCTACAATTTACCTTCCCAAACTAAACTTTCAAATAAAAAACTATATGATATGTATTTAGAAGTGCCCAGGAGTATCAAAGTACCAGTACGATTATATATCCAATACAGATACTGCTTGAATCTAGAAGTACCCATGTTTCGTAGATTATAATTTTAGAATTCCAAAAGACCAATACCTGGGCCTTTGATTTGATGCTTTTCCAATGAACACATAACGAATACCTGCAGCACGTTTTGATATATGATAATAGAGACCTGCAAAAACCGAAACTTTTAAAACATGCTATAACACATTTTATGACTGTAAATGAGTTCCCCAAGCAAACAAAAACCTTCAAAATAGAAGAACATGAGATTAGCACGCAGAACCAATTGCAACAACTCACGAACCATAGGAAGCATCTGGGGACAGAAGCATAAAACTTTGGTTCAGTAAAACATTGCTTTCGACTGAAGTCACTAAACCAAGCAAATGTCATCAAATTATGTTAAACAGCAGCAGGAAAGGGGAAGAGAAAAAAATTGAGTTCCACAGAAACAGCACACAAAATTAATCTAACTCATAGATTCCCTAATGTTTTAAAGAATAAATAACAGCATAGTTGTAATTTAGTAATAACAACAATTAAATCTTTCCAAAACATAAATCATGGTTGCATAACTGGTATTGAATGAGCAAACACATATGGTCTGTTAATATACCGAAGGCCATCTCTGAATTACATGCAACCAAAATCCACTCAGTTTCTCCTTCAACCTTGTCAGAGTTGTAATAGATTGCCCTGATGTAGAAGAAGAAGGAAGTTCACTCCCAAAAGAAGTTTGAAATTCACTGCTCCTAATGGTATTTTCACCATAGATCTCAGCAGATTGTGAATCAGCAAGGACAATGCCACGGGAAGCAATTCTAGAACTGCACAACCAACAAGGCAGCCATTATTAAATTTCAAAGAGAAATACCACTAACTTACTGTGATAACTAGAATAACAAGAAGTGTTAAATTTGAAATTTAAGAAATATTTCAAAGAAAAAGGGGTAACCAACCTAATTCGCTCTGCAATATATGGAACAGCTGTCTGGTATACAATGAAAAGAGCACGCCTTGCAGGAGTAGGGGGAAGTCCATAAGGTCCTCCAACCTAAGACCAAATCACAACTATCAAATATCAAAACATTTGGGGAACAGGAAACAAATCAGAAAAAACTCCACTACAATAAACATCAAGCCTTCAATATGAGAAATGGAACATAGTAGTCTTTACAAAGATATGATCTCAATGATTACAAGGAATTAAAAAAGACTATGGACAATTGAACACATTATAATGTCATACAAAATCTAGTGTGCCTGAAGAAAAGCTCAATCATCTCACATTAAACGTGCCATTCTCCAGAAAGATAAACATAATAGACAACTCAAATCATTCGCAATCAGTCTAGGTCAAAGTTTAATTTCAAAATACTATATGTCACAGTTTATGCAAATCCAGCAAACCTGTGTGATGTCACAGTATTCCTCTCCTAGCGTCTGTTGTCCCGAACCTGTTGTCAGCACATAGTAAAGCATCTGTCCCAAGAGTTTTGTCTGCAAAACAATAACACTTCAGTTAATCTATCTTCAAACCAACAGTGTTTCCCTTTCCAGGATAAATGGATTGAAGCATACTGAGAGAGCAGGAACAAAACATATGAAGAGGAGTGCTCACCTCACTTTGGTAGGCAACTGCAACTCTAGTGCCTGCACCAAGAAAAACAGAAAGCCGTTGGGTTGAGTAGAGCTATAAGCTCATTCCGAAATGAACTTTTTTGCTATAAGAAGAAACTTAAAATGTACAAGCGCAAAAACACGATAAATTAAATAGTTCAATTTAATGAGCGGTTAGAAATATGATCTAGGAAGAACAACTAAAGAAATAGAAGGAAAAAAAAACATATCAACACGTAGAACAAATAATGAGAAGAAAGAAGGCAAGAATTCAAAGTTGAGGGTCTCGAATCAAATATTTTTTAAAATCTTCAGCAATATGATGTAAGAGAGACATAGGGAAATAATTTAAGGGGCAACTTCCATTTTCTGGATATAGCAAGTAAAACAAAGCAAGAGTTTACATATTGTTTCCCATTACAACATCAAAGAGTGAAATGGGAAAAGAAACTGAAATAAAAAGGTGAAGGCGAAGGTTATATATCCTACAGACCAAAGAGATGACGGAAGGCGTCGCGGCAGGCTTCATAGACGAAAGAGGCATACTGATCATCCTTCTCAGCTGCTCTCATAACCTCAGGCTGAGCCGCCAGGGGGAATCGTCGTGTTACAGATTGTTCGGTGCCAGTGGTGGTGGTAGTGGTAGTGGGAACTTCCTCCGCACCGGAACTTTGGTTACCTGAGTTGACGTGCCCATTTCTTCCCAGGTGACCCCAACCCATTATCGCTTTTCTACCTCGTGGGATTCACAATTTCAACAATCAGTTCTGAAATTAGTTCACAAATTAAGCTTTTGATTCTTCACTTCCTGCTTTCAATCAACCACTACTTCCTCCTTCACGGAATATGGGAAGAAAAGCACTGCTTTCCAGAGATGAAAATATTATCTAGAAAAATTTGGACTGATTAAAGGCAACAACAGTTGACCAAAAAAAAAAAAAAAGGGCAACAACAGGCGATGTACTCAGTTCGCTTTAAAAATCCACAAAAGATTTTACCCAAGAAAAAAAAACACACAAAAAAACGATGTCGTATCTCAGAAGCCCAATTCAGACGCAAATGAATCTAAAAGAAAATACACACGCCGTTGCCGGGGATCGAACCCGGGTCACCCGCGTGACAGGCGGGAATACTCACCACTATACTACAACGACATTGTTTCATATAGGTAGCCTCTTTTTTTAAAAAATAATAATTAAATAAGCTTTAAAACTCCAAATAACCATCAGTTAATTATAACTTATTATTCTTTGAGTAAAAAAAATTTTAACAAGCCTAATTTATATTTATATGTATATATGTTGATTGTTCAGAG
Organism: Gleditsia sinensis; assembly: GCA_037074535.1. Classification (NCBI taxonomy): domain Eukaryota; kingdom Viridiplantae; phylum Streptophyta; class Magnoliopsida; order Fabales; family Fabaceae; genus Gleditsia; species Gleditsia sinensis. The sequence goes on from CM073472.1 coordinate 3,528,832, forward strand.
GGGCAAAAAAATAAAAGCAAACTTAATAGAAACAAAATGTGGAGTACTTACTCCTAAATAATCATGCAGTAGAAACTACTGGAGACAATCTGGACGTTGAAGGTGAGTTTAAAAAGCCTAATTTATATATATATTGGGACAATAAAGAGGCAAAAGCCCAGAAGAAACAAAAACAAACTAAAAATATTCTTTGACTGTTACACCCACCATATCACTGAACAGTGAGACCTTCAAGTCACTAAAAGGATCAATCAAAGTATGAATATCGTACTCATATTGAAAGCTATAGTTGGCTAACGAGTCAGCACACTTATTCTTTATTTACAGAGAAGTTGTTTACCGATCATATCACAGCTTGCGAGTTGCTCTCTACTATTACTTGCTTGCAACTTTTCTCCCATGCTATTTCTAATCCCATGAAAATTGTTCAAAGTTCAGCATTTATCGAGTAACAACTGCCTAGGTTTCGCGTGAACTCTTTAATCCAGCTTCCATCATACTGTCAAAGAAACCCTTCACATCTTATAGCTCTCGTCCTACCTTTCACAGTTTCGTCAATGTTCAACTTAACCCATTGCTCCTCTGAGAACCTTCCAACATATATCCATTGATTGCTGCTTCTACACATTTATAAACATTTCCTCATTGTATGCTGAGAACTTCCTCAACTTTTTCCTTGATGACCAAATTTGGTGTAGCAAGTTTTTATGAGTCCTCTTCAAAAAGTTCAATGTTTCTCCATTTCCAAAGCTAACAACAGATCACCCCAAATATTATGCTTCATCTCTTCTATCTGTTTCAACCGAAGTCCTCCTCTAATTTTTGCCTAATCCATTCCTTTCTCCATAAGGAGTAGAAAACCATGTTTTTGTGAGATTTAGGAATGCTTGCCAAGCCCTTAAAGCCCATTGACAGTCTCTAAGCATATGTATCGTGTCTTCTATTGCTAGAGGGCATGCGTTCATTGGTTGTGCATTTCCTTAGTGAGTATTCGATCTCTAGCAACCTGCCACATGAATATTTGAATTCTTCTTGGACCTTGCCATTTCCATATAAGCTCCTAAAGATGCTTTTTCAATCTCATATCAAAGCTACAAATGGAGATATATATGCTTTTAACAATGAAATCTCATTTTGGCTCCATACTCTAGGTCATGTTTGTTACGCAGAAACGAGCTGATGGAACGGGAATTTTGCCATTTCCATATAAGCTCCTAAAGATGCTTTTTCAATCCCATATCAAAGCTACAAATGGAGATATATATGTTTTTAATAGTAAAATCTCATTTCGGCTCCATACTCCAAGATCATGTTTGTTACGCGGAAACGAGCTGATGGAATGGGAATCTGGATTCTTATTCCATCAAATCAACGTGTTTGGTTGATAGAATACTTTTTACTACGGAATGAGTTGGAATCTGCGAAGGTAATGCCCATTACCTCTCAAAAGCAAGAGAAAAGACGGGAATGGCGTGGAATAAGATTGAAAAAACTTGAAATACCCTTGTTTTTTTTTACTTTTTTTAGCTTTTTTCTTACCGCCCTGCATACTTTTTTCATCTTATCACTCTCTCCTGTCCCTTCCATTTTCTCGAAGCTTCTCTGCTTCTGGTGTTAATCAATGTTGGCAAAAAAGCTAGCAGTTTGGGAAACGTACTAGTGTTGCTTGTTATTATGTATAGTAAAATTAATTTAAAATTTATATAAAAAGATTTAAAAATTCTTATAATTTTTTGGTGTTATCATGTATAATAAAATTTTATTTATTTTTAAAAAATAAAATTTTTTTTTATTAAATAGGCAACAAAAGTATTTTTTTAAAAAAAGTAATAAATAAATTAAAAAAACTTATAAAGTATTTTTTGTAGTTGGTGGAAGTGCTGTTTGCAAAGACATTCATAAATAATAAATAATCAAAAATATAATTCTCAAAATATTTAAAAATTAAAAGAAAGAATAAAAAATTAATTTCATATTATTCTCTTTACAAATTACAACTATTTATTATTGATAAATAAAATATAAAATAATATTTAAATTATTTTTCAATTTTATTAATATTTTTAATAAAAATAAAATATTATTAATTATTTTTATATTCATATTATTTTTAAATAATTTTTTAAAAATTAAATAATATTATTTTACTATTTTTATACTTCAAGGGTATTTCTATCTTTTTATCAGCTTTCCATTTCATTGCGTACCAAACATAATTTTTTTTACAACATTTTATTTCATTCTATTCCATTCTATTCTCAATTTTTTTTTATTCATTTTTTTGCCACCAACCAGACGACACCAAATGATTACTTCACCTTCGTCTTGGAGGAGGAACTACATGCAAGCATGCTAATATTCTATGATCTAATAGTTGTTTTACAACATCAAAGTCCCACTCCCCCCTTTCATTAACATAATCACAAACTAGCTTGTTCATTTCTAAGTCAACATGATGACCCTACCTTCAATCCCATATCAAAGCTACAAATGGAGATATACGTGCTTTTAACAGTGAAATCTAATAAGTTCTTTTTTTCTCCAATATTCGCTTGTAAGCACTTGAACCCAAAGATTGTGCTTATGAGTTAACACCCCCAACCGATCTTGCACAATAACGCATCATTCATCACCTGAAGATTCTTTACCTCGACCCCTAGCTTTTTTGGTAGACAAATATCTCTCCAAGCCACTGAGTGTCACCATTTTTTTTTCTCATTCGAACGCCATGTGAAATTGTGTTGAAGTTTTTCAATTTCACGACAAATCTCTTTAGGAATTTTGCTGTGTTGTATATAAAAAATAGACATAGTTGAAATTACAGATTTCACTAATGTTGTTCTATCTGCAAGGGATAAACATTATTTTTTTTACCAATTTAATTTATTATGTATTATATCTAATATGTCTGAAAATTTGGTTTGACTGTCTGTCATTTGAAATATAAGATCTCAAGTATCTCTCTAAATTATCACCCTAATTTATATTATTACTATCACATATTGGTGCAAAGAACGAGTTCTTGCTCTATCACCTTAAATGGTGGAAGCGAAAGAGAGAAACTATGAAGTGGCATTGAAATAGAACAGAATGTGCAATGGCTCTGTTCTCTGCATAGAGTTTGCATCAGAAGCTCCAGTGATGGCATAACTAAGTAACCAAGTGTAAATGCAGATGATTCTGACCATGCAACAATTACTAGTAAACTCAGCATTCCAAGACTAAGAGAATGTCCCTTTAAAGATGCATAGAAATCTCTAAGTCTATCCATGACATAGCAACCTTACTCCTTACTGTGTCTTGGTTTTTTGTTTCAACATATCAATGTAACCCTCTGTCTATTCAATAGGTGAGAATTGAAAAATAAAAAATTAGAGGAAGAGGAATTCAACAAGAAACTGGTACTTCTCAAAGTCAGCAAGAGAATGCATTTATTCATATTCAAATTTTATAAAGCATAAATGTAAGAGGCTAGACTAATTTATAGAAGATTTTAAAGTTCATCGTCCAAAGTAACAACTTACAAAGATCATGATGAATTGGTTAAACGTCCATTGAAATTATACACAATCCTTTCATCTGAATAACTGGAACTTGGCTAGAGCTGAGAAGGCAGACAGATACATTTGTCCCATCGTGGTTGACATTCACAAGCCCAAAAAGGGACTCTGCAACAGCTTTTTGTTCCCATTTCTCTGATTGCTATATCATTCCTTAAAGGATAAGTCTACAACATGTTTGCAATTGATGCATGGAACTGGTTGATGTTTCATAGGATCTTTACATAAGAGAAATCGGTTATTTAAATTTACAGCTTCAACAACTACAATTCTCTCCTGTTTACAAAATTTCCAATTGACACTGCAGACTATTTCTCAAATTCTTTTGAAACATCTTTCCGTTAGGCACATGTAAATTGTAAAGTTTGGATTCACATGTATTTGAGCAAGTGACATATTTCTTCGTAGGGTTCCATTTGCAAGAGTCTTATTTGGGACATAATTGCCAACCTTAAATATATATATCTAGTCCAGTCCAAAATTAGTGAAGTATAATTTTGCTATTAGCACAACTTCATTGTTCTTGAAAGTTATTAATAATGTTTTATTGACGCCATAAAACAAACCCTCCACAATTTTAGTTTCATAAATTTCTGGTGTTCTGATCCAGGCTCACTGTATTTAAAGAAATGTTTTCTTTATTCTTAACTTATATATTTACTACTAGTGGTCATTGTAACTTATTGCATTTACTGTGAATGTGACATAACAAAGTTATAGAAAAGCATTTTGCGACTAGCTCAAGTGATTGGGTGTGTGAGTGTTTCAATTAAGGATGGCAACTTCAATCCTACACTTGTGACCAAAAAAAAAATCTAAACATCAATTTGTAAATTTTGTACCTACCATTCATGTACACTTCTATATATATATACACACACACACAAAAGTTAATGGAACATTTTGCATAAAAAGTAACATTCGAGTAGTATAAATGTATTAACCAATTTGTGTAAAATGACATGTGCCCAAATTCTAGTGCCAAGTAACACTAAAAAATGTACAAAGTTACAAACCAATCACCCCCCCTCCCCAAAAAAACACCCACACACAAATCCCACACGAATTTGTATATAGTGCGTTAGTATTACTATTCAATGTTAATGGGACCAACAAATAAGAAAACATGTGGAAAACATGCAAATATAAATCCAAAATACCGAAAGAAAAATTAAGTTACCATTCCGTATTTCCATGCTGGCTAACTCAAATTTACAAACACAGTCCATTGCAGCACAATCTCAATCTCAACAGTCAATACTAAAGTGAAATCAATTATGCAAGTGTCAATTTGTTGGAAGTCAAAATCATAACCATCGATGCCCACTCTCCTTAGTTTGCATTTTTTTGCATGAAAAGGAAACAGGGATATCTTATAGACAAAAGGCACAATTTACTTTTTTAAAACATGCTTATTATTTCGGTTACTACAACAATGTTAGTAATTGTTATTAAGGTAAATTAAGAGGAAAATGAAAATCCTTCAACTTTACTTAATGTGCAATTTACCCCAGCAAGGTTTGAATTATTAAAAACAATCTACCCTCATAATTCCTCCAGTTGTGTAGAATAAGACTTCGGTGACAAAGCCATTACAATTGATTAAAAAAATGAAGTAATTTACCACAGCAACATTTGAATCCGTCATCAATTTGAATAAAGAACGGATCAATGATGGGAGTCTTGATTAGAACAAACAATTAGATGATCGGTTTGGGGGCAAACTGTCATCAAGTAAAATTTAAGAGGGTTTCTTTCTTTCTTTCTTTTCTTTTACTTACCCTTATTAATATTATTATAGTTGATGTTGTCGTTATTTGAAAGGAACACATACCTTACCTATCTTCAATAATTTTTGCAAAAAGACTGGATAAGAAAAGGCATCCAAATCTATTAGTTCTAGCCTAAGTAAATGATATAACATATGTCAAATTTAAAAAATAACCAACTAAACATTGTATCTAACTTGGACAAACGTATACCAGATCGATCACCTATGTAATAACCGTAAAATTTAACAAAAATTACAATTAAAGGAAATTTAGAATAAAAGAGAGAATTTTGAAAATTGAGATAAGAACCGTAGAAAATATGTATATTTATTACATGGATTAAAAAAATTACAAAAAAGAAATATGAGAATTTATGTTTTGGCGCGCTATAAGTAAATATATTTTTATTTGTTTAAAAATGATTATGTTTTGCTAAAAGTAAGTCAACTTTTAAGTAAAAGAAGTATTGTATTGCTTAAAATAATTATATCGGCCTTTAATGAATTTGTATGGTATTTTTAGAAATATTCTTTCTTTTAATATGAATAAAGATATTTGTTTTAAAATTTGTTTTATTATAATTTTTATTAAGAAAAATTATGATTTAAGAGTTTAACTAAAGATTTATGAGAAAGGAAATTTTTAGAAATTTTTGAGATATTTTATGATGAAAAATGGAATTTATATGAATTTTTATAAAAGAAAATCCTATTATTAATTATTTAATAATTATTATTATATTAAAAAAAAAAAAAAAACGATAACAGAAACCATAAAATGAAAACCGGGGGCGACGATCGGATTCGAGAAAAAACGGAAAAAAGATGCATAGTAGTGAATAGTGAGTGAATAGTAACATCCAATTTTATCTTTCGATTTGGCGTACCAATTGACTTCCGATATCAAAACTGAACGTATTATCGGATTCAGGACGAAGAGTACTTCAGTTTTGACCGATCAGTTTTTCAAATCAACCGTTGAATCGCCGTAGATCTGAAGTAGAAAATCTCGGTAAAAGGTAAGTTCTGAAAAAACTTACTTAGGGACTTCTAATTAGAAATCTGACTCCGTAGATGGATTCAGAAACTAGATAAATATTAGGATATGAAATTGTTTTGTTGATTCGGTAAAATTTTTGTGACAGTGAATAGTGTTTTCCGGCGGTGAATAGTGCGGTGAATAGTGTTTTCGGCATGAATAGTATTTTCCGGCGGTGAACAGTACCCAAGCTCATTTAAGGTTTTTGGACGTTCCGGACTCGATTTTGGGGTCTGTTTTACCGAATTCAGACCAGGAACTAGGATTTTAGGGCTGTCCAATCTGGAGCCCTTACTTGTGAGTGGGTTTTTCATACTATAGCGCATGCTTTATGAATTCAGTTATAATTCTTTCATATGATTTTAACTAGTTGGAATATATGCTAAACTGTTTTACTGCTTTGAAAACCAATATGTTCCAACCATGTTAGAAATTATAAATTTCAATCCTAGTTGAACCCTAGGTATGCAGGGCAAACATCTAGACTGATAATTCTCCATTTGAGCTAGATTTATAGAAATGCGAACTTAGTCATAGAAATGAACTAAGTTAGTCATGAAAATGTTTAAAATGATTTGATGCATAATGAGCATTTATGCGACGTCTACGGACGATCTATGTTTAAAATGATTTGATGCATGATGAGCATCTATGCGACGTCTACGGACGATCTATGTTTAAAGGGAAAGTTTATGATGATAAAGGTCTCCATGGGAATACATGGATGAAACATATTTTTGAACGGAGTTTTATGCATGAAAAGAGCTAGATGGAGAATTATAGTTTTATTATAATGTTATTGAAATGTTTTACTTTAAACTCTTTGAATAGCATATTTCAAATGTTTTCTATTGGAGGGACCCTTTTAGATCACTGTTAGCTAGCCGCAGGTAGTGCTAGCCCTGGTGCACCATGATCATGTTAAGGCTTCGGCCTAGGATACTGTGACGGGCATATGACTGCCTAAGACACAGGGATTTAGGGTTGACTTATGTCTTCGCCTACAGTGATTGCCATACCCATTGCTATGTGCTTGGGGAAATTTAGGGTGGACTTATGTCTATGCCTACAGTGATTACCCTACCCTTGCTGTGTGCTTGGGGGAGATGATAGATCTGTTAGGAAAGACCTCCAATAAACTGATGCATTTTTTTTAAAGATTAAATATTTCTAAACAAGCTCATTCATCACTGTTATTGCATAAATATCTTCATGTATTACTTACCATGCATAATTGATTTGCTTACAGTTATTGATTTAATCATGTTTTATCTTTTGAACACACATTTGAACTGTTTAGCATTCTTACATTTGGATTTCAATTATTAAACCCATTGCGAAACAATCGTGCTTGGTTTGCCCTGTTTCAGTTATAGTATGATTTACTCATTCACTGAGATGTGGTAATCTCACCCCTCTTTTATTTCCTCCCCACAGATAGTCAAAGAGACTTTGATCCAGTTACAGCTTCGTAGGAGGCTGAAGATAGTGTTGGTGAGCCCCAGTTTGGGCAAGGCTCTTTTGTATTGTTTATTTAGTTTAGTTATGTCTAGAGTATCTCCATGAACATACAGGCAGGATCCTCGCTTCTTGCGTATTTTGATGTGTTGTTTGAAAAATGGTTTTATATTTTACAATAATGTTGGTATTATGAGGCCTTGGGCCAAGTTGAATCACATGAATATTTTGAGGCCATGGGCCAAGTTGAATCAGAATTTTGGATTCATGAGATATATATATATATATATATATATATATACACATATATACAGTATTTTCTGATATTGGATGTGGCATATGTGGCCAGTTATATTTATTATGTACTCTGGATTGTGTGCTGGATTTTTGTGCATGCTATGTGTTAGGCTTGCGGCTAGGGGGAAACCCTTATGTCGTGCCGGTCATGTGTTCCATCATTTGGGGCCGTGACAAAGTGGTATCAGAGCATTAGGTTTCCCTGTGTTCATGGAGTAACGGACCTTTAGGTAGGACTTTGAGTATGGGTATGAATCCGGACATGCTTATACTCACGGTGCTGCTAAAGGGGTTCGATAGGATGTTGTCCTTTTGTTTAAGTAAGTCAGTTTATAGTATGCTATGTTGGCATGGTTAAGTAATGGTTAGGCTATCTTTGTTTTATAGCGAGATGCCAGTTATATGAGATGTTATTTGCTTTCCCTTATGTGCTTGGAAAAAGATCCATACAGAGTCTCTCCGCGTGTCCTCTTGAATGGTAGTAGGGCAAACCTCAGCGGAATGCTGAGTTTAGGCAAATCCTATACCACCAAGGTACGGAAGAGGTCAAACTCTGGTATGATAGTTTCTGAATGTGACATCTATTGTACTCAGTTGTCTAGATATGGTAGAGTGTGATGTGATATTGAGAATGAATTAGTTGGCATTATGTCATGTCATTTTGAAATGTCACTAGAAGGTGATTAAATTCAATATTCTTGGAGAATATTTTTCTCTTGATACAAAGAAATCTTAGTGAGATACCCAGTAACCTAATCTCTGCTTTAGCAGTCCATAAGTGATTACAAAAAGGTGCCAAGGATAGTTGGCAGTGGTGAGGGATGCTGATATAAAGTATATCAGTGTAAATCAAATTCCAGTGATTAGAGAATTTTTTGATATAATTTCTGAAGAATTGCCAGGATTACCCCGAAATAATAAATAGAATTTGCTATTGATTTATTTCCTGGCCAGCGTCTATATTTCCATATAGAATGGCACCTACTGAACTTAAAGAACTGAAAAATAAATAGTTACAAGACATGTTAGACAAGGGATTTAAAAGCCCTAGTATTTTTACTTGGAGTGCTCCAGTTCTATCTGTGAAAAAGAAAGATGGATCACTATGACTATACATAGATTATAAACAGTTGAGTAAAGTGAGAATGTGGAATAAATACTCATTACCTCGTATAGATGATCTATTTGATCAGTTAGAAAGTGCTCAACATTTCTCAAAAAAATTTAACTTGATTTGATATTTAGATATCATCAATTAAGGATAAGAGAAGAGGATAAAAAAAAATTTGCTTTCAGGATTTGGCATGGACACTATGAATTTATAGTTATGTCATTTGAATTGACAAATGCCCAGTTGCATTCTTAGACTTGATAAAAATAAAATAAATATTGAAGCCATCCTTGGATTAATTTGTTATTATAATTATTGTTAATCTAAAATATTTTAAGAGTGCAGAGGATCATAAGTAATATTTAAAGATAGTATTATAAACTCCAAGGGAGTATCAGCTATATGATAAGTTCTAAAAATATGAATTTTGACTTAGTAATAGTACTTTTTTTTAAGGTATGTGGCTAGCAAGATGGTATCCAAGATAACCCTAAGAAAGTAAAAGCGGTATAGCAATGCCCACATCTTGCTACAGTTACAGATGCAGATCCAAATCCAATTTGCGCTTCCTGCGGTTGTCTGCCGTCCATTCTATTTGAGCAATAGTTGGATCAGGTACATGAACATATGCTTGTAAAGCATCAATCAACTCCTCAGCATCTGAAGCTAAGATGAGAATTCGTCGTGCTGAGTGTGGGATAAACTTTTGTTCCACAGCATGATCAAGGAAAGATAATAAACCATCAAAGAAGTGATTAACATTTAACAAACCTATTGGTTTGTGATGCAAATTCAGTTGTGCCCAAGAGACTATTTGGAAAATCTCCTCTAAAGTACCAAAACCACCTGGTAAGGCAATGAAGGCGTCAGCATTACTCATCATTCTAGCCATGCGTTCATGCATGGAAGCTACTCTATATTCTTCCCCAATTGTTTTCCCTATGTTGCTGGATGCAGCTAGAGCTGTAGGAATAATACCTAGAACTTGGCATCCTCCTACATGTGCAGCTGTAGCCACACACCCCATTAACCCACAGTTACCTCCACCATAGACTAGATGAATTTTTCTTCTGGCCAGCACCGTACCCAGGTTTTGTGCTGCTTTCACATACTCCCCATCTTTTCCAGGACTGGAACCACAAAAGACACAGATATTTCGAAACTGATGGAATGCGGTTCCCTCCATAATTTCCATCACCTTAACTCTGAGTATGAAGATAAAGATATTAATGTAAGCATTTATTGAACTCAGAAAAGGGCATATTTATAATAGCTATGCGAATAGGCCAGATATTATTAGAATAGCTATGTGAGTGATTGATGGATATCAGCTAAATTAAAGGTAAAAAAAAACGGCAAGCATGTATATGTACAGTAGTTATGACTGTGACCCATATTAAGCACATAAAGAGTTTAAAATAAGATATCACTAGAAATCTGTCTTTTTCTTGTTGTCTTTGATGAAGCATTGATGTCTTGAAAGGTTGTAGGTGATAGCCGTCATTGTAAAAAAGAAGAAAAAGAAAAAGAGTGAAAATGCAAACCAATTAATTGTTGAAGAGGAACAATCACATGGTTTATTTTATTTTCTCAATGTTTTTACCAGTCGACTATTGGTTTATAAGTCGACTAGCTATTTTGAGAAATTTTAATTTGAACTGATTATTTACAGTTGATTGATTATATATATTTTGAAACAACCAACTGCATCCTACCAGTTAACTATGTGCTCTTGTTATCCACAGACTTTATAGGCTCAGAAATATTTCTTTTCCATATGATATGCTTCCGCCGAATAACAATATCTTTGAATTAAATTTTGGTACATATATTCAAAATTTGCGGCCACCGATTGCGGCCACCGATTTTTGCCGAAATAGCAGCTAGATTTTTGTTTACAGATTTTCAAGAATTACGGCCACCGATTTTAATGCTTTTCAATGTTTGTCCAAATTTTTGACTTTCTATTTTGGCACCATTCTCTATTGTGCTTTTCGTCTGTTTCACTGCATTCTCCTTCATTAACGGATGGCATTAAAGGCAAGGTTGTTTTCCCTCATTGCAAGGAAAGATAATTTCTAATCTTTGGAATTCAGTTATTATGGTGTGCAACTTATTAGTAGATTAAAGTAATAGAAATTTTGAAAAGAATAGATGGATGATGATGTAATGGTGCTTTGACGAATATAATTAAAGGAATTAACGGTGTTAAAGTTTTTGAAGAATAAAGTATGGAAAATAAGATTTAAGTTAATCTTGAAATTTTTAATTTGAAAACATGGAAAATATTTTTAGAATCATCTCTGAGAATAATGTAAGTAATTAAGATATTTGTGTTAAGAATTTATACTTTGCTAAATTGAGACTAGTATCTAGAATGAAAATCATGTTGAGATTTGAAAATTTACGTATAAATAATTGTTAAGAAAAGAGATTTCAGAAGAAGCCATAAATTGTAAATATGGATAAACCGAGATAATAAGGATATACTGAGATAAAATGGTACTAGTATAATGGTAAAAAGAAGATACAAGTTAAATTTTTCATTGGCCGATATGTTGGCAAATACGAATTTAATATATTATCTCAAAAGAGTTATTCAGGAAGTCTAAGGATCTTTATTAGATTATAATATGACTAATACTAAATTTAAATGATGTGTTTATACATTAGAAGTTATGCTTTAAGTATCTTTATATTATTGTGGTAAAAGTTGGAAGAAATTAATTGTCCTTAGTTGAACTTAATCATAGCAGTAATTATCATGCCAATATACAATGGCATCATTTAAAGTTTTACATGAACATCATAGGTTTCTTGAGTGAATTGAGAAAAGTTAAACTTTGAAAATCTAGTTTGGAATAACATGCAATAGATAGAATATGACTTATCTAAATTGATGATGCTAGCTTGGAGAGCATGCTTCAAGCATATGTTTGTTTTTTAGATTGGTGAGAGATTCCTTAGCAGAATCTGTCTATAATAAAATGATATTAAAAGATTTAAGCCTTATGTAAGAGGTGTTACAAATGTTTTGTTAAATGACTCAGTGGAGTTAGATTTATTATAAGATGTTATTGAAAAAAAGTGAAAATTGATTAGAAATAATAATACTGAAAACTCAATACAAGTCAAAAGTTTATAAGGACTATGAATGTTGAGTACTAGGAATTATCAATTGGTGATCACATATTCTTGAAGGACTCACCAAAGAAAGAGGTAATGAGATTTGGAAAGAAAGAAAAGTTACACCCTCGGTATATAGAACCATTTGAATTCTTGATAGGATCGGTCTACCACTTGCATTGGATAATGTTTATCCAGTTTTTTTCATGTGTCTATACTACGAAAATATTTACCGGATTCTACACATGTTATACAGTGTCCATAGATTCAGTTACAGAAAAATTTAACCCATGAGGAATAACCAGTAGCAATAGTGGTCAGACAAATAAAGAAGTTACGGTCAAAAGAAATACCTACAGTAAAAGTGATATGGAAAAATTATTCTTCTGAGAAAACTACTTGGAAAAGAGAGGAGGATATACGCGCTAGATATCTGCATTTGTTTAAACAATGAGATTAGTATTTATCTGCCACTATGGTGATGAAATTCGGGGACCGAATTTCTTTAAGGGGGGAAGAATGTAATAACCGTAAAATTTAACAAAAATTACAATTAAAGGAAATTTAGAATAAAAGAGAGAATTTTGAAAATTGAGATAAGAACCGTAGAAAATATGTATATTTATTACATGGATTAAAAAATTACAAAAAAGAAATATGAGAATTTATGTTTTGGCGCGCTATAAGTAAATATATTTTTATTTGTTTAAAAATGATTATGTTTTGCTAAAAGTAAGTCAACTTTTAAGTAAAAGAAGTATTGTATTGCTTAAAATAATTATATCGGCCTTTAATGAATTTGTATGGTATTTTTAGAAATATTCTTTCTTTTAATATGAATAAAGATATTTGTTTTAAAATTTGTTTTATTATAATTTTTATTAAGAAAAATTATGATTTAAGAGTTTAACTAAAGATTTATGAGAAAGGAAATTTTTAGAAATTTTTGAGATATTTTATGATGAAAAATGGAATTTATATGAATTTTTATAAAAGAAAATCCTATTATTAATTATTTAATAATTATTATTATATTAAAAAAAAAAAACGATAACAGAAACCATAAAATGAAAACCGGGGGCGACGATCGGATTCGAGAAAAAACGGAAAAAAGATGCATAGTAGTGAATAGTGAGTGAATAGTAACATCCAATTTTATCTTTCGATTTGGCGTACCAATTGACTTCCGATATCAAAACTGAACGTATTATCGGATTCAGGACGAAGAGTACTTCAGTTTTGACCGATCAGTTTTTCAAATCAACCGTTGAATCGCCGTAGATCTGAAGTAGAAAATCTCGGTAAAAGGTAAGTTCTGAAAAAACTTACTTAGGGACTTCTAATTAGAAATCTGACTCCGTAGATGGATTCAGAAACTAGATAAATATTAGGATATGAAATTGTTTTGTTGATTCGGTAAAATTTTTGTGACAGTGAATAGTGTTTTCCGGCGGTGAATAGTGCGGTGAATAGTGTTTTCGGCATGAATAGTATTTTCCGGCGGTGAACAGTACCCAAGCTCATTTAAGGTTTTTGGACGTTCCGGACTCGATTTTGGGGTCTGTTTTACCGAATTCAGACCAGGAACTAGGATTTTAGGGCTGTCCAATCTGGAGCCCTTACCTGTGAGTGGGTTTTTCATACTATAGCGCATGCTTTATGAATTCAGTTATAATTCTTTCATATGATTTTAACTAGTTGGAATATATGCTAAACTGTTTTACTGCTTTGAAAACCAATATGTTCCAACCATGTTAGAAATTATAAATTTCAATCCTAGTTGAACCCTAGGTATGCAGGGCAAACATCTAGACTGATAATTCTCCATTTGAGCTAGATTTATAGAAATGCGAACTTAGTCATAGAAATGAACTAAGTTAGTCATGAAAATGTTTAAAATGATTTGATGCATAATGAGCATTTATGCGACGTCTACGGACGATCTATGTTTAAAATGATTTGATGCATGATGAGCATCTATGCGACGTCTACGGACGATCTATGTTTAAAGGGAAAGTTTATGATGATAAAGGTCTCCATGGGAATACATGGATGAAACATATTTTTGAACGGAGTTTTATGCATGAAAAGAGCTAGATGGAGAATTATAGTTTTATTATAATGTTATTGAAATGTTTTACTTTAAACTCTTTGAATAGCATATTTCAAATGTTTTCTATTGGAGGGACCCTTTTAGATCACTGTTAGCTAGCCGCAGGTAGTGCTAGCCCTGGTGCACCATGATCATGTTAAGGCTTCGGCCTAGGATACTGTGACGGGCATATGACTGCCTAAGACACAGGGATTTAGGGTTGACTTATGTCTTCGCCTACAGTGATTGCCATACCCATTGCTATGTGCTTGGGGAAATTTAGGGTGGACTTATGTCTATGCCTACAGTGATTACCCTACCCTTGCTGTGTGCTTGGGGGAGATGATAGATCTGTTAGGAAAGACCTCCAATAAACTGATGCATTTTTTTTAAAGATTAAATATTTCTAAACAAGCTCATTCATCACTGTTATTGCATAAATATCTTCATGTATTACTTACCATGCATAATTGATTTGCTTACAGTTATTGATTTAATCATGTTTTATCTTTTGAACACACATTTGAACTGTTTAGCATTCTTACATTTGGATTTCAATTATTAAACCCATTGCGAAACAATCGTGCTTGGTTTGCCCTGTTTCAGTTATAGTATGATTTACTCATTCACTGAGATGTGGTAATCTCACCCCTCTTTTATTTCCTCCCCACAGATAGTCAAAGAGACTTTGATCCAGTTACAGCTTCGTAGGAGGCTGAAGATAGTGTTGGTGAGCCCCAGTTTGGGCAAGGCTCTTTTGTATTGTTTATTTAGTTTAGTTATGTCTAGAGTATCTCCATGAACATACAGGCAGGATCCTCGCTTCTTGCGTATTTTGATGTGTTGTTTGAAAAATGGTTTTATATTTTACAATAATGTTGGTATTATGAGGCCTTGGGCCAAGTTGAATCACATGAATATTTTGAGGCCATGGGCCAAGTTGAATCAGAATTTTGGATTCATGAGATATATATATATATATATATATATATATATATATATATATATATATACACATATATACAGTATTTTCTGATATTGGATGTGGCATATGTGGCCAGTTATATTTATTATGTACTCTGGATTGTGTGCTGGATTTTTGTGCATGCTATGTGTTAGGCTTGCGGCTAGGGGGAAACCCTTATGTCGTGCCGGTCATGTGTTCCATCATTTGGGGCCGTGACAACCTATACCGAGATATGTGATTCATTCACAATTTTACCTTAAGAACAAGAAGGGTAAAACCTTCAACGTGCTCTTTTCCGTTTATAGTCAAACCAATTTTCCTTGTCATTGTAGTCTGATTCACTTCTCATCTGCCACCTGTTGTGAACAAGTTCATCATCAACAGACTTGATTCTCTGCTTGGAATATCTGGAATCATGTGCAGTTAGTTTTTGTTGCCTTATGTCATTTAAGGAAAGACTTCGTTTAAGATCAAATTTTGAGTGGCCATATCGTTTACAGTGGCTACTTTTAGTATAAGGTGTACCTCTCTTTCTTTTGACTTCATAAAATTGGTGACCCTGAACACAATTATTCTCAACCCCCAAGTCATCTCTTTCTATTTCCCTCTTGGAGCCTCTATTGTGTTGTTTATTCCTCTCTTCACTACAGCGGTGGGAACTACAGGGAAAATCTTCAAGTTTTGAACTGGATTGTTCAAGATGCCAACATGACCTCTGGTACCAATTGAAGAAAAAGAATTCTTCTCATCAACAGAGACAATTTCATCATCCATAAGATTATGACAGCCCTGTTCCCTTTTTTGACATTGAGGTTGCCTTTCATGAATGACACTTGCACTTCTCTCTCTGAACAAATAAGACTTTTTATGATAAGAATTTTCAGTCTGTTTATATAGAGACCTCTTAATACAATCATCATCATTGTCAAAAGAATTTTCTCTGCAAGCAAAAAAGTTGCAATGAGATATAAACATAATTACTAGGTCAAGAATCATAGTCTACTATATCAAGCCATAAAAATCGTGTACAGTACATCTCTTTTTTATTTTACTTTTTCTTGGGAGGGAGACCTTTTTGAAGGGGCAGTGCGTAATGTATGCATGCGAGAGAGGAAAATGAAATTTTCTTTTTCCTCTTTTTTATATCATGGCATTAGCAAAATTCAATTGAAGATAATAAAATGCTACAGAAAACTTACAATGATAGGTAATCTCTAACTAAGAATCCAAAAATAATTCAACGTTCTACTAAAAAGAAAATTCTGGGTAAATTAATTATAGTCCTCAACAGATAAATTTATTGATGACAATTTTTAAAAAAAATTGTAAACATTTATCTATATGCAGGCATCCAACGCCACAGATTGGCTAAAAAAAAAACAGCATCCAATGCCACAGCAAAGTGGACAACCAAAAGCAATCACATGACACTGCAGCAGAAGCAACTAATGTTGAACAAGTCCCGAGATATTCACACTCAAGCAAAGCTCTATGTTTTTTGAAAATGCAAAGTAAACTATACTATACTATATAAGAGAGGACAGAAGGACAACAGGCCACCATATGTAGGGTGGAAGAGTAGATATGTACAAGTGACTAAAGAATATTAGTGGAATACTGAAGCATGTGGCAAATGTCCTAAACTGATAAGAGAGTTAGATGAGCCTGTTTCCTATCATCATCCTAGCCCATCATTGAAAAGCAGGGACACAAAATCAAATGAACAAAAGGAGAAAAAAATCACATCAAAGTGGATGTATTAGTAATGCAATGCTTGATATCATCTAAAAATTACCTCTGAAAGCTATCATTTGAGAACTTCTGACTCTTATCATGATTTTGAAAATCCAAAAACTGTGAACCTCTTGGTTGGTGGTCTCTATTTGCCCCCAGTGGAGATGCCACACAAGAAATCTCCGTAAGACCACTGCAATAGACTTTGGCGTCAACAAAATATATGATGCAATTGATTGAGCCTTCCCATTTAGAGGGTACAGTCAATGTAACAACCTAGTTCCACTAACTTGGCATCGAAAAATAGTTGACTCAAGCTGTACTCAGTATATTTTTCAAAAAATAAGAAGAAAAAAAAAATCAATAAATTAAGATAATTAAATGTACCTGAAAGAAGGCATACTGCCATACAAGGAGTGCATAAATGGAAAAGCACAAGATCCTCTGGGGAACACCGGCATTTTGAAAGGCATCACCCCATGATTTTCATACAGGGAAGTGAAGGGCCCAGCATGGTGGAAGAAAGTTGCATTCCAGTATGGTGATATGGAAGGAGGCATTGATCGTAGAAGCATAGCATTCCCTACAAACCCAAAGAAGGTATAGGTCAAAGGTAAGTTTTTCAAATTTCAAAGTAGAAAACACAAGCAAGGCATACTGTTCATACCTCTGTTGCATAAAATATGGACTGGATGTAGCTGGGCACCATCTTATTAGATGGTCAGGAGAACAACAAATATAACAGGTAATGTTACCCTGAAAAATAATCCTCCGTAATTAGCTTGTTAAAAGAATTCCTTATAAAATCTTACATTTGTTTTGGAAAAGAAGCGAAAATATATAAATAATTAAACCAAACATACATAAGTAAACACTGATGACTAAGGAGGAATTTGAGAGCCAAATCTCAATATCATCAGGAAAACAAGTACAAGAACTAGAGAATCTACTAATTAAAATCTTACATAACACGCACTCTTGAAGATTACAACTACTGCATATAAATAAACATAATTTTCATTGACAGGACAGTCAATGAAAATCAGAGTCAGAAAAAGAGAAAGTGCACAACAGTAAAAAGAACTCCAATGTCTAAATTATGATCATGAGTATCAGATGCTTTGCTCAAGTCTATATAAAAGCAACCACATCTAGACAGAGTGACATGGCAAGTGTTCTACGGTCATGAAATTTTACCTTAGATTTTTGCCACCACAGTAACAATTTTAATAGTAAAAAAAATACCTTTCTATGTCTCCTAGCATTCATTAATCTCTTGTCTCCACCTGAAACAGAATATTAACATGAGGTCTTATGCTTGAAGATAAGACTACAAAGCATGAAAAAATTTGAATACTCTACCTGAATTTGCAACATAAACGCTTGGACGTCTCTTCTCCTTGTTAATTGATTCAACTGCAATCCCAAAAGAAAAGTATTAGTTTCAAAAAAAACAGAGCAAAGAGACACTGCAGTAAGATTTCATATAACAATGCAGACAGTGCTGTATTTAGTTCTCGCATATCTTGCTTTACAGCAGAATAACATAAATAATATGCCAATTGGAAAAGAAACAAGGATAAGCAGTAAATATAGGGACAATATAGCAATAAACATAAATGCGTCTTTACAATACCTTCCTTATTGATGTACTGGCATTTTCCCAAATGAGAAAAACGAGAACCAATGCAGCCAAGAGATGCATTTTCTTTGAAGAGCAAATCTTGAGCAGCTTCTCCAATAATTTCATTGGACCCTGTCTCTGTTGCAAGGGGGAATGAGGCAAATCAGTCTCTTTTTGGTGGGTAGGAAGATTATGAGAAACATCCTTCACATAAGCTTCAGATCCACCGTCTGCATATAAATGATAGATTGTTATGATTGATGAGAGTATATGATGTAAAAATAGATATTTTAAGGGAAAAAAATCCTACCTGGAGCATATTGAAAAGAGCCATTGTGTGAACCAGTCGTTAGAATATAGTACTCAAGGAAATGGACAATTGCTTGCCTAAGAGATACATTGGGTAGCAAATCTTCTACTGTACATTTGGAAGAATAACACTTGGGACAAGCTCCCTTCTCAACAAGGGATAGACGAATACCTACAAGCCAGATAGAAAGAACCCATCACCTATAAGGAAACAATATCTAAAAGCATTAAGACTTAGAGAAAACGGGAAGAGGGACCTACACCTCTCACAAAAACTATGCTGCCAGCAAGGTATCATCGTTGCATCCTTCAGAAAGGAGACACAAATTGAACATCTTAATTCTGGTGGCAAATCAATCTTTTGTAAAGATGGAGAAATGGCTTCAATCACCCTTAAAATCTTAGTTGGCTGGCCCTAGAAGTCCTTGAATGAGACAAACTGCACCCTGTACAATAACAAAAGAATGTCATGGAAGCAACCCTTTTCAATCCCTGTCCATTCGACAACAGTAAATTTAAGTCTAAAACAACATAATATAGGAAACAAGTAGAACAGAAACACATACAAGGGCATCACATGCGTACAAATAGGGGACTAAGGAACTTCCATATCTGAATGTGTTGTTCCCTCAGGCATTCTCTTGATAATCACACAAGAACCATTTGGAATTTGGACATCCTCGTTAATGTACTCTGAACCAATGACAATCGTACAAACAAAAGAACCAATAATGAATGCGTGGAAAATTTTCAATTTTAGATCTCCGAATATTTCTCTAGAACAAACAAATATTCCTACATTGCATGGAGGAGGAGAAAATTGTTTGATATTCGATCATTCATAGCATAGAGAGAGTAAGAAACAATAATTACTCTATTGTTTCCCACGATTCTCTAACGAAAAAAGAACTGTAACTCAATTTTAGACCTTTTAATGGTTTTTTATAAAAACAAAATAGATGAGTCAAACCAATTCAATTCAGTTCAATGAAAAGAAGATTTTCCAAGATTGTATAAAAATACGCAAAGGAAATAATGAAATAGATTCTTCTATTGTTTTGCTGTCAAAGTAATTTTGCTCCTTTATTCAGTGACTAAGTAAGGCTCATTCAAGGGGAATGAGAGAGAGGGCCTCGACCGCTGAGGGCATCAGAGAATACAAGATCGAAGTTATGGCAGATAGTGAGGTTCTTCTGGCGAAGAATATTGGATTTGAGATCGCGAAGAGATATAGAGGGTTTTTCTCCGATAACAACAGATTCAAAATCCACAGAGCTCCTGAATTTGAAACGGATAGCCATGGCTGTGCTCCTATGTCAATGTCAACTCGGACAATTATTAAAGAGAGGGGAGCAATTTCTAATGCGTACGGATCTGTATGAAGTAACGGGTTTTCGTACGGAATTACGGTTAATAAAACTCCCGCGTACCCAATCCAAGCCTACTCCGTTGAAACGCTGTCGTAACTGACTAAGTGATGCTTCTACTACCTCCCAGGAATGGGGAATCCATTTTACGCCAGAGAAGGAGCTATTTAAGTAAATAGAGTTTTAACTGAAAACAAATATCTTCATAATATATTTTATTTATACTTATACCAATACATATAACTTTTGGAGGATTTAATGTCTTTTGTATGAAAGAGTGGTTAAGATTTAGTGTCTTGAGATGGGAGTTTAGATAATTATTTAATAATTTATGATATATTATTTTTTTATAAAAAAGAATAGTGCGTAATTATTAAATAATTTTTAAATTCTAAATATTTTATGTGTTGAAAAATAAAATTAATATTGAATAAAAAGTTTTGATATGACTGGATTTCTATGTGTTTTGATACGTCAACTTGAAAAAATAAAAAATAATTGTAAAAAATAGATAATAGATAGTTACCGCCCAAAAATTAATCACTAATTTTAAAAATAAATAATAAGTGGTTACCCAAATGTTCAAAAATACATGTTGATTGCTTAAATATTCAAAGATTTAATTTAATTCATTATATTATTTTTTAATAAATATATTTCACTAGTTTTTTTATAGGATAATTATCACTTAAAAAGTGATAAATAAAAAGGGTCAAGGATAAATTCAATCACAACAAATTTATCTTAATCCTGAAATTTAAAATCCATATTCATATTAATTAATATTTTAATTTTATTTCAATAATAAATGAAATTTCTATATAACAATGCCTTAATTGGTTCTTTGAAAATTTTGAGTTTTCCTAGTTTATATGTTTTATTTTAAGCTTGTTCCCTCTATTAAATTCACATGTATATATGTTTATTTATGAGTGACATGTCACTTTTGTTGAAAAAATAAAGTGTAAACTACTTTATTCTTAACTACAATTTCTTCGTCTATTTTAAAAATATATAATACAAAAATATTTTTAATTATTACACTATTCTTTATTCTATTATAAAAAATATATACACAAATCTTTTTTAAAAAAATATACTATAAGTTAATCCAAATATTTTAAAAAAAATTTGTGAAAGATAAATAAATAATAAAATAAAATAATACCTTCACAAATATTTTTTTTAATTTACTATCTTTTAATATTAATTTTTTTTTAAATAATTGTGAAGCGGTTCGAGTTATCAATACCAATATTATTGGTTTATAAATTTGATTGAAATTAAAATTGAGAAGAAGAAGAAAAAAAATTAACAAAGTGATATTTTATTTATTTATTTATTTATATATGTTTCTCTTTCATATAGGGTATTTAAAATATTTAAATTAAGTTGTAGTATTTTTTTAAAGCCGATTCTTGTTTTCTTCATAACAGAGGAAATGACTCTTTAATAAAAATCTTAAACAAAGGAGAAGAAAGTATTTTATTTTAATTTAATTTTTAAATGATATTTTTATATATCTTTTTAATAAAATAAAGGAAAATACGAAATTAAAAGAAAATATAGTATTTTATTTTTATTTTTAAATAAAATTTATGTATATTTTAATTAAAAAAAGAGTAGTCTAATAAATATATTAATAAAAAAAACAGTAATTTATCCTCTGAGATGACAATTATCCCAACTGACCCGGATTTAGCTTCATTATCTTAATAAAACGAGGGATAACAAAATTGAGAAAGTCTTGAAAACCAAATTTAAAAAATTAAATTACTTACAGACTAATGATAATTTTGTCTGAAACAGGCAACTAGTGGTCCTTTTTTCATTATTTTCCTTCGAAAGAAAAATAAATTTTGAAAATTTGTGAGGTATTGATTTATTGGAATGGACACGGAAGGCTTTAGTTGGACTAGAAATGAGGGAAGCCCGTGTAGCTCACGAGCTCTTTTATGGTTGACTCAGACAAGCCACGAAGTAAACTTATGTAACACAGAAGCTGCTCGGCCCGTATGAAACCTTTTAACCCAAGCTTGTGGACTTTCCATAAAGTCTGAATAATATTTCACTTAGGTCATCATAAAAATTGTTCAAGTGAGTTTTATATTATTATATTATTAAATTTTTATTTTAAGTAATTTTATATTATTTTAAATAAAATTATATTTTAATAGTGTATTTTTTAAAAATTCATTAAATAAATCTCATAAATTATTTCACATTTTTATATTTTATTTATATTTTAATTTAAAATATAATTAATTTATATTTTAATTTTAAAATAATAAATACATAAAAAAATTTTAAATATTATTTTTAATAATAAAATTTTAATATAAAATTTTAAATAAAATAAAATTTTTAATATAAATTTTAAAATAATAAATATATAAATATAAATTTTAAAATAATATAAATTTATTTTTAATAATATTAAATAAAAATAATAAAATATTATTATTTTTATTTAAGCACTCTGTTTAGAAACAACAGTGCTTAAATTTTTATTACCTTTTATACCACTGTAGACAAAATTTACGCTGAGTCACCTTTTAAACAACCCCAACCGGAGTTAAACAATCTTCATTGGAGTTGCTCTTAGAAGGCAGAATTGTTTTTTATGATTAAAAGAATCTGGATGATCCCTAAATCAGAGACCCAGACAGCCTTAATTAAATGGGTACAAGGATGTTGGTCAAAGAGAATGTGTCCAAAGAAGTCATCCTCTTAATCAGTACAGGTTCCATGATTTATTAGTTATAAATGACACTCTCACGATCCCTTGATCGATACGATGAGTTTTCTTGAGAGCATGTTGCTTCACCAAATCAAGCAAGAGTGGGTTTTGCCTTTTGCTTTGAAAGAATACAGCCAGCAGGATGGATCTTGAATAAGGGCAGCACCGTACACACTCTTAATTGGCGTGGAAACCGGAAGCTTCATGATATCAGGATTTCCTGTCTGTCAGTACTGTGTCTTCTCTAACTATTATACATGGAAGTTAGGTAGGTTGATTAGTATACATTGAAAGTTACATATTCAATCTGTGGTGTGATATATTCAAACGTCTTAATTTTGAGGCCAAGCAGAACTGGTGCCGCCGCCTCAAATAATGCTAGATTCCCAACAAGTCAAGATTTGTTCACATTCTTCTCTAGCAAAGCCCTGCTTCGGCGCCTTGTTAATTTGGACGGTATATGGATCACGTGGCAACAGGTTTAATGAATGCAACCAAACCAGGACCACGTCCCATGGGATGCTTATTTTCCTGCTCCATCACTGAAAATATCACCCCAATCACTCTCAACCTTCTGTTACTCTCTGGTGAAATCCTTTCCTTGTTTTTTTTTTTACACCTAACCTTTGAATCTGCTCTTCCTTAAAGTTGGAATTAGTGAAAAACAACCCATTTTTTATTATTATATATCCATGAAAACCTGGAGGAGGTCAATTATGGAACAGCCGAGAGTTTCAGTCTCTTGCTAATTTTCTATTTATATATATATAATATTCAAGATACTATATATGTTCCTGTGACTGAATTATTATTATTTTTATCAATTTCGTAAAACACTAAAAACTGAATTAAATTTCATTTAAAAGGTTCTTATGTAATAATTAATAAAGAAAATTTATTAATAGATATATATTAAACATCAATGTACCTTGCGGAGAGTTGGAGCCCATGCATGGTGATAGATAGTGTTGGTTGGGTAAAGTGTCACTTCATATATGCACTAATTATTCTATTGTACGCATAATGCCAGTGAAAGAGTACAGAAGAACTAATATCATATTTTGGTTATTTGGACATACTGTATATTCCATAGCTAGGCACGTGAAATAATTTATTGTTTTTCCCTTTTGAACGCCACATAAAATATATAATTTTATTAATGAACACGCCAAAAATGTATAAAAGGAGGATTTTAATTTTATTAATGAACACGCCAAAAATGTATAAAAGGAGGATTTTGTTCCCAGTTTAGTATCTCAGAACATTCTAGCTTTATTTCATCTCTATTAACTGTCGAGTGTCAACTTCAACCCTGAACAGTGTGTATTAATTCCCTTCTAAAAGAGATTGACAATAAGAAGGAAGATTATATATGGGGGGGTCGCATTTAAATAACTGCCCTAAAAATTTGGTGATAATCAAATCCGTAAGTATTAAAATTAAATAAATTGTATTAACATGCATGAATGGTTTGACTTTGATAGTGGATCTTCTGCAACATATATAAGACAATCATAGTCTGCAGCATTCACAACAGTCTCAAATCTGATAGCTAGGTTGTGGTTTGAATGCTTAATTTCAACGCGTTGAACCAGGGTCTGCTGTTTGCAACTGTCTATATATTAAGTTAAAAAAAAAATTAGGTGAACTAATTATAGGTATTTTAATTATATATATATTGCTATTTTTACTAGTATTATTGTTATTGTGAATCTTTGAGATTAATGTTTTTAAAACTTTAAAATGATTATAATTTTTAATTTTTTAACCCAAACAAAAATTAGATTAAGATATATATAATTTTGTTTTGTGGAAATAGTATTCGATTGTTCATCAATTTTGCCACCTAAGACGAGCATTGAAATTTATAGCAGAAATTTTGGCTCTAATGGTGATCGATCTCATCCTATAGGACTGCTTGCCTTCAAAGATTCCCACTATATATTACCTATTCCCTGACCATGATTAATTCATTCAAATTTTCAGATTCTGACTAGACTTTTTTTTTTTAAACAGCCATAGAAGGAATTTCATGCTTACCATTTTATTGAAAGTGTACGTAAACATTTGATTTCGAGATTATATGACATTTTTTTGGGTAAATATGATTGTGACATATTTTTATTTTAAACAATAAATTTAAGACATTTTTAGATTCTGCATTGTTTCCATTGTATTGGAAATCTATTAAAACGTTATGCACATCAAAGGAAGGATTATTTAAAAAAAAAAAAATATAGAGTCTTTGGGCAATTTACTGGGTCCCCAAATTAATGACGCATGATTTAAAAATAAAAAGATAAAAAGTTAGTGAAGACAAAATAATTTGTCTTACATAGGAAAACAATTAATATAGGAATCCCACTTGCGGAATGGTTTGATAATTCACCTTCATTTGACACTTCACTTTAATTAGGGCACAAAATTAAATAGTTATAGGTAGCATTTCTGTGAAGAATTCATCACTAGATAGACAAAATATGAAAGTTTGAAGTTGAACGATTATTGTGTCTAAACTCTTCCTGCTACATTTAGATAAAAATATTTCTTAAAGGTTATTAGAGAGACACTTCGTTAGTTTAACTGATTTACATAGGAATTAGTTATACTAACTGATATACTGATGATATATCTAAAAATAGAAATGTTTTGTCATTTCTACCACGGGCACAATTATAGTATACGTTGATATGGAAATAAAATTAGAAATAAATAGCAGAAGGAAAAGAAGTAGTTGCCAAAATTATAATTAGCATAATTCGGGTAATTTGCATTATTCGTATATTACAATATTTGCTCTTAATTAGTCATAACTCACAAATGAAGTGATTTTTTATTTTTTATTTTTTGTCACGGCCAATCCACAGAATCCAGCAGGAGACCCACGGAATCCAGATCCATAGAGGCATTGTCCTGGAATTCATTAGCTGCGGTCCACCAATCGACCATAAGTTGGTCAATAGGTAGGGAGTGAGCATTCATGGGCATGTTGCTAAAGTCTCTGCTGAAATCTAGTGCATTTACTTGGAATTCGTTGCTTCCAGAACTCAAAAAATTCACATCTGGATTCTGATTCTCGTGTACGGATTGAGGTTTTGGACCAGTAGTGTGTGAAGTCTGAGATTGATTGATGGTGATAAGCACGTTTTTGCACCTAGTGGGCTTGGGATGGATTGCTTGTGGTTGGGTAATTGGGGTTGAGGGACGTTGTTGAGACGATTCGGGAGATGACTGTGGTTTGAGCTTCTTTGACAGAGTTGTGTTCCAGTAGTTCTTGATTTCGTTGTCTGTTCGCCCGGGTAGTCTTCCAGCTATGAGAGACCATCTGGGTGTTCCAGCATTTAAGAGAATATTAATGAAAGAAAAAAGAATAAATAGAAAGAGCTAGGGTAGAAGAACAACCAACACACCTGTTACCAAGAAGTTTATGCAGCCTAATAATGAGTTCCTCTTCATCGTGTGTTATGTTACCTCGCTTAATGTCAGGCCTTAGATAGTTCAACCATCTAAGCCTACAGCTTTTCCCACATCGTTTCAAGCCTGCATTTACAATGTGAATTGCAGAACAGAAAACAACAGAGGAGGAATTAGGGTGAGGAAAGGCAGAAATTCAAATACCAGCTCTTTTGGGGAGGTTTCCCCATTTGCCATGGCCGTGGGACTTAATGTAAGAAGTGAGTAACTCGTCTTCCAGGGCAGTCCAGGCTCCTCTGTTCAGTCCTTCTTTGGAGCAACATGGACTCCTCCCCATCTCTCGCCCGACGCCACCCACCACCTGCTCTCTGTTTCTTTATCTCTCTTATTGGCTCCCCCCGTTAATAGAGCAACCATTCCTCTTATATAAAGCCATGAAATGTGTCAGTGATGATTGTGTGATTGCTAGGCACACTAATTCCTATTTATGGAATTCAGGGGTAAACGAATGACCCAAACAATTGTCATCTTCAAGTCTCGTTAAATCAACAAATTCGTGAAATATACTATAAAGAGTATAAGATATTACATTGTTAGATATAAGCACCCTTTTTTATTATTATTATTGTTATTATTATTATTATTACGTGTATATATGTAAAAGAAAATTGTATTTGTAACAGTACTTGGATAGTTAAGTTACTAGCTTACTTAACAAAAAGAGAAGGATAATATATATAGATAAAAATTGTCAATAAAATTAAGGAAAATTAAAATTTTTTATCTTAATATTTGTATCCAATTGTAATATCTTTTCAAATATATTAATTTTCACAATTGATTTCTTAATTCATCTGTATTATTACACTTTGTTCTCTATACTTTAAAGTAATTATATATAGTTATAATTAAAGTTAATATATAATTTTAAAAGTAGAGAATAAAATACAATGAAACAAATAAATTAAGAAAGATAATTAATAAATTACAATTAAAGATAAAAATTATAATAAAAAATACAATTTATCTTAAAATTAAACATCGTGCATTTATTATATGTTTTTAACTTTTTTCACTTCATTTTTTCTCTTCTTTTTTTTTTTTTAATTTCTCAACCAATGGTGTCTTATTCTCCCCCTTTGTAGCCGGGTCTCTAGATGGAGACGAAGAGGAATATATTTTCGGTTAGGCAATTACTCTCTTGCCTTATTTATGTTTTACTGATTTTTCTTAATATAAGAAGATATTAATCCAAGCCAATTTAATTAGTTAAATGAGGAAAAAAAAAGCGGAGCGACATTGATGGATTAGTCCTAGTAGTCCTAATAATTTATTATTGCGTCCAGTAAGCGTGAGCATAACCCATTCACGTGACCGTATGAAAAAAATATTTTAAATTGGATTGGATCAACTTTTACAAATTAGTATAAGTTAATTTTTTTTATAAAAAAAAGTAAATTTAATAGAGTAGGTCGGATTATATTTTAATTCTTTTAAATTCAATCTGATCAATTCGTCATGATTAATCTAATCTAAATTAAAATAATTTTTTTAAATAATTTAAAATTTAAATTAAATTTAAATATATTTTTTCTAACACCATATGATCGAGTTGATAATCTAATCGACCTGATTTAAGACGTCCAACTTACCCCTAGCTAGCGTCCATTAGTAATCGGAGTTGAGTCCGGAGTGGTTGTTTTGATGTATTTTATAATCCTATGAATGAGAGAGAGAGAGAGAGAGAGAGAGAGAGAGAGAGAGAGAGAGAGAGAGAGAGAGAGAGAGAGAGAAAAAAGAGAGTTAGAAGACACTACTGCATTCTACTTAATACTATCCGAGATTGAAAGAAGAGACTAACTAAGTTGGTTTTACTCTGTAAAAATATTTTTAATTTTTAATTTTTTTATTATTTAAAAAATAAGTATGTTTATTTTGTAAAATGAAGAAAATTATTTTAAAATTATATTAATATAAATAAATATAAATATTACTTAATTTTTAATTTAATTTTTTTTATAATCATAATAAACTGTCTTTTAAAATCTAAAATGTGACTTATTATTTTTCATAAATACTAAAAAAGTCATATTGCTTTTAGAAAATATTTTAAACAAATATATTTTTTTTTAAATTCAGTCAAATATATTATTATTTTTAATAAAAAAAATTGTATATTACCATGTAAATTTGTTATAGTGAAATTTTTGTAAATCACTTTATTTTTAAGGTTTGAATCTAAATATAATTTTTTGAAAATATATTTTAAGGTTTTGAGTTTATATATATATATATATTGCCATAATACCTATAGTTTTAACTTATTTATATTTTAAAAAATGAGTTAAATATTTTTTTTAAAATTTATAAATTATTTTTAGGACATATTTGAGAAAATTTTATGTTATATTAAATAAATTTTTGAAAATAATATTGTTTAAAATAATGTTTAATAATGTAAATTTGTTATAGTGAAATTTTTGTAAATCACTTTATTTTTATTTGTATAAATTATTTCATATAAAAAAGTGGAATTTTTTTAATATTTTAATATTTTTCGAATAAATGAATTTGAGTTTGAAAATTCAAAAATTTAATCAAAATGAGAATTGATTTTAAATTTATTACCTGTTTAGAGATGGGACTAATAATTTTTTAAGTATGAATAAAGTACCATAATACCTTACTCAACCCCTACCAAAACTCTATCCGTTGTCATTCTTAGCAATAATCGCTCTAATCATAGGATTGTTTATGGTAAGAGAGAAATTTTTTGTTTTGGAGGTGGTGGAAGGGATAGAAATATGGTTCCCTTTCAAAAAAAAATAAAAATAAAAAATGATCTGAGAAGATCTCGTAGCTAAAAGCCGAAAAAAGGAGTTTTTAAGTTACATTTATTTATTTATTTTAATCTAAAATAAATAATATTACATTAAGGGAGTACAAAATTTGATCTATGTGATCATATTATTAGATAATCAAAATATTGGATCAGTCACAGTTGGCTTGAAAAGAAAGAAAAATATTGAAAATTGGCAGTTTATTGGTGGTTTGGTAGTAATTAGATGCAAGTTTATTCTTGATCAGTAGAGCTTTTCTTTTTTGAGACTGGCGATCAGTGGAGCTTGTATTTCAAAGAGATTCAAAATGCAGAGAGAGGTAACAGGCCAATGATATTCGTGTGGCTGATCGGTAAAGTCGTACAAGAAAAAGATAAACCTACCTTTTTAGGTGGCTGGGTCATTTTCACAAGTTGAAAGAAAGGAAACGAAAGAAAAGAGATACATACAAACAGCAGCAACGAACTTTCTAAACCTGGGAAAGTTTGTTTGAGATTATGGGAACGGTAGATGGTAAAAAATTAAAGTACTAAATTTTGTTTTGAGGTATCATGATTTTAAAAATGAAAATATTTTAAAATATTTTAAAAATTTAAAAATAATGGAAAATTTTTTAAGAAATGTTTTAAATAATTTTAAATAATATTTTTTTTAATTTTAAAAGATTTTAACATAATATTAATGATATAGATATATAAAATTATATTAAAATTAATTCGAATTAATGTCTATAATTGAATAGTAAATAAACATACTACTACAGTAGGGATTTCAACTCAAATTCTAACAGCATTTAACAACAATTTCTCTCTTACATTTATCTCTCCATCTTCTTCTTAAATCTTTCGTGATATTTTTATTTAAGTTTTTTTTTCTCTCGACTATGATTCTATCTCTATCTTTAAGTATAATCTTCTTTCTTTGCCTTTTAATTTCTTTTTGCATCATTTTTGTAATTTTCTCTTTAAAATAAAAATAATGAAGGAAAATAATGTTATGAGAATAAAGGGGGAGAGTATAAAGTTAATAAAGATGTCGTGACTTGTGAGAGAAAATAACTTGGTGTTGGATGTGATATAATGCTATTTTTATCTACTTTTAGATTGTCAATTTTTTTATTTTTCAAATTAGTTTAATACTTTTCTATCGAAACAACTCGAAATAAAAATATTTCCATCGAAATAATTCGAAACAAGAGTATTTTCATCAAAATAATTTGAAACAAGAGTATTTCTATTGAAACAACTTAAAATAAGAGTATTTTCACTGAAATTTTTATTGAAACAAGAGTATTTCTACTAAAATATTTTGAAATATAGTAATTTTAATTAAAATAGCATAATTATTGAACAAACACTTCGTTTCATTTCGATAATTCCGTTTTGTATCGATGACTCAGGAAACGAAAATATTTTGATTATTTCGATGAAAAAGAAAGAAAATTTAGTTCCTTAAAAAAAATCTGTCGAGCTTCAAGGAGAAATTGACATGTAAATCAATTTTTTTAAATCAGCAAAGATTAACAATAATACAAGATATATATTCAAATAAAAAGTTTTAATTTATAACTTAATTTATAGTGATGATTTAGTCTTTTAAAAATTTAATTTCTGAGAAATAAGTTTGACGGGTGCCAGCAAAAACATGAAACAAGAGGGATGAAGAATTGGCAACTAGTGCATCGGCAAATTACGTTGCTCTCGTTGGTGATCATAGCTAGCTATTCTCAAATCTCAACCTCACTTGCGGTCACATCCTACTAGCTCCACTAATGGCCTCTTTACCGTGCAGCATCCCACTCTATATGCAGATTTTGCTTGGCATGTTTGGTTGTTGCTCTTCCTCCAAGCAGGATTGAGGCTCTGGCACCCTTATATAGCTTCTCAGTTAACTTCTCCGTGCTCCTTCCGATATGGAGAAAATTAAATGTAAATATTTTACTAAATAATAATACTCCTATCTTCTCCGATCGACATTCTAGTGACAATTAATCATCGATTATATTGTTGATAGGAAAGGGGGGGAAATCGTACTCTGATATTGGACACAGTGGACAGTGGTATCGTCACTGTCACTGTAAAATTTCACGGCCTGCATGGAATGCGGTCATTCTAGAAAGTATCAAGCCCGGCCACCTGATATCCGCACGTCACTGTTACATAACGCCCTTAATAATGTCGTGTCAGCAGAGTGAGTGCAGCGATCGATCGCAAATGCACTGATCACGTCAACTTACTTTGACATAAAATTTGGTATAAATATCTATGCCCCAGGTTTCACTAGTAGCTCCCCTTTGTCCAAGTGTAGAATATGCAAGAACAGTACATCTAAAAGAGCCTAACCATCTCTTTTTCTTTTCTAGTTCTCTAAATCATTAGTAAAGTTAATTTGGTGGACACCCGAATGTGTAGAGAAATTATTTCAAGCTTTTTAACGGGGACATGACAGAGATAAAGAGGTGTGCTTAGGAGGCGTGCGTTGTCACAAGGACCAAATTGTTATTCCTCAATTAAGAGCATCAATGGCACTGCACCCAAGTGCTGAGATTATAACCTAGTGTGCCGAGTCTCTTCAGATACCTTCAATGTGAATGCATGCATATCCATACCAGCAAAGCTTGAGCTTTACCATTGCTACTTGTTCATTAGGATACCAAATCCCGAAGAGTTCAACCCAAAGAGATTCTCTGAAGGATCAAATCGCTTTCTGCCCAATTGGTTGGGGCCCAAGGCCAAAACTTTGCTTTCTTTGAAGCAAAGATGGCTCTAGATATATAGTTCTTCAACATTTCTTATTTAAGGGTTCGCATTTCTCTTCAGCCACAACATGGAGCACCTATAATTCTTTAATCATAATAAAAACTTGAGTGAACCTCAAAATGACACACATAAATTGTAACTAGTTCATGTATGCATAGCAGTATAGTCTTTTCAGTCTTCATCTTCGATATGAACAGTGAATTCTAGGTTAATGATGCGCAGGATAAGTATAAATTAAAGTTGTAGGTTAGTTTTTCTGTACATCAGTAATCTCAATTTGTTTGTCTTCTATAATCTTTTTTCTTTTTATATCTTGGATGACAAAAAAAAAATTTACGTGTCAATTAGCATTTGGGAAATGTCGCCCCTCTATAATAGAAACTTGCTGACAACCCTCTCCCAGTTTACAATATACATCTTTACTCTTAATTTTTAAGTATGACGTTAACCCGTTTAGACTTATCTCCACCCGTGATGCTAATTTAACACAATAATATGTAAACTGCATCTGTCTCAAAATTTGGATATGTTTTTCTATCACTGTCTTATAAAGTCAACTTTAGCCTCCGGGAGAGCCAATTGGACACTATATTTTCTTTTCTCAAAACGCACATCGTTTAATATTTTAGGGAGAATCTTTCTTTATTTATTCAATTTTTTCCCTATTAGAAAAGTGTTTCAACTACATCTTAATATTATTGTTGAATGCATTTCTTTCTTTCTTTTTGTTATAATTCCTAAAAAATGATAATTCAGGTTGCCTTGAACGATAATTTCTAATCATTATAAGACAAAATAATGCTTGTCGAAATTAACGTCGTCTTTTGCTTCTCTGCCTCTCTTCTTTTCTTTCTCATACACTTTTGTTGAACATGGAAGATTACATGTTCAAAACCACGACGACCTCTTTTGCTTTACTAGTTGTCTATATTATGATTAAACTCGTCCATAATATTTGGTGGAGACCCAAAAGTGTGGAGAAATTATTAAGGAAGCAAGGGATTGGAGGTAGTTCCTACAGGCTTTTGAGTGGAGACATGGCAGAGATGAAGAAGTCTGCCCACGAGGCATCATCTAAACCAATCACCCTCGACAGTCAAATCCTGCCTCGAGTCATCCCTTTCTTTCACAAAATGGTACAGCAACATGGTAAGCATGTTTACAGAATATAATTAATATCAGCAAGGTTTGAAAGAAAAGGAAAAAGTCAATTATTACTGATATATATTTTCCTACAATTATTGATGGATGTATGTTTAGGAAAAGTTTCTCTCTGTTGGTATGGAAGCAGTCCAAGGCTGATAATAGGGGACGTAGAGCTGATCAGGTTGATATTATCAAATAAGAATGGCCACTTTGTGATGCCCTCACATAACCCACTGGTGAAACTTCTACAATTGGGCGTGTCAACCTTGGAAGGTGAAGAATGGAGTAAACGCAGAAGGCTAATAACACCTGCTTTCGTGCTAGACAAGTTAAAGGTGGCATTAATTAAATTGCAAGTGAAATTTCTATATATTTCGTGTGTAAAGTAATAAGATGGTAGGTCAAAAATATACATAGGCAATGGTGCCAGCATTTTATAGCAGCTGTTGCAGCCTGATAGAGCGGTGGCAGATGCTGGTGGACGCCAAAGGATCATGTGAACTTGACGTTGCTCCAGAACTGGGTGTTCTCGCCGGTGACGTTATAGCTCGAACAGCCTTTGGAAGCAGTTACCAAGAGGGAAAGAGGATATTTGAACTCCAAAAAGAGCAAGCCTTGTTGATGCGTGAAGCCTATAACAACATCTACATCCCAGGTTTCAGGTGCAAACTGCAAACAATATTATTTATTAACTTCACAAGTTAAGTATTATCGCATTGTAATTAATCACAGGAGGAAATCATATGGAATAGAATTAATACATTTAACTCATCTTCCTTTTGTGCCATCATTAATTATGTGAGGTCATTATTTTTCTTTTAATATTAGGAATCTTCCCACCCAAGACTAGTTGATCATTTAAGCTAATAATTAAATTGCACTACGGCA
The DNA here is from genome assembly GCA_037074535.1 of Gleditsia sinensis. NCBI lineage: Eukaryota > Viridiplantae > Streptophyta > Magnoliopsida > Fabales > Fabaceae > Gleditsia > Gleditsia sinensis. The sequence continues at coordinate 3,563,074 of CM073472.1, forward strand.
GGCCACTATATATATAAAGTTATTACAAGAATATACCAAAAATTATTGGGGTCATCTGATCTTGTAGCTTCCACTAATTACATAAATTAACAAGCTATCTGTGTGGCTATGTTATATCCAAGATTCATACCCACAAAGAAGAACAAGAGGAGGTACCAGTTATACGACCAAATCAAAGCAATATTGAAGGACATGGTCCAGAAAAGAGAGCAGGCAATGAAAAGGGGTGAATTGGGAGGGCATGATTTGTTGGGCTTACTATTGCAGTGCAAAGAACAAAATAATAATTCTCTGACAATTGAGGATGTGATTGAGGAATGCAAGCTATTCTACTTCGCCGGCCAAGAGACCACAGCCAACCTGCTTACATGGACTATGATTTATTTATCTATGCATCCGAATTGGCAAGAAAAGGCAAGAGAGGAGGTATTAGAGATGTGTGGCAGAAGAAGACCTGATTTTGAATCCATAAATCGCCTTAAGATCGTAAGAATTCTGAAATAAAATAAAATAATATTTTGATTAATTAAACTCAAAAACTAACACATCTGTATAATTTAATTGACTTTGCCACAGATATCAATGGTACTGCATGAAGTGCTGAGATTGTATCCACCTTTGCCAGCTATCTACAGATACACCAAGTGTGAAAGCAGGGTAGGAAGCTTATCCATCCCGGCAGGGGTTGAGCTATGTTTACTGTTGATGCATGTTCATTATGATAGCAATTACTGGGGTGAGAAGGCAGCAGAGTTCAACCCAGAGAGGTTCTCGGAAGGGGTTTCAAAAGCTTCAAAGGATCAAATGGCATTCTATCCGTTTGGTTGGGGTCCCAGAATCTGCCTAGGCCAAAACTTTGCCTTCATTGAAGCAAAGATAGCTCTGGCTATGATTCTTCAACATTTCTCGTTTCAGCTGTCACCCTCTTACGCTCATGCGCCTTGCCTTCTCGTCACTGTTAAGCCACAACATGGTGCTCCCATAATTCTACACCGTATCTAGCTAAGTGGTTTAATTTCTTGCAGATTTCAAGTTTATGCACAAGGAAACGTGATTAATCCCATGATCAATATTCAATAATGTTATGCCTATATTTCCGTACGCATTCTATTTCACGTTTAATGCCATTAACAGGAGAGAAATTGCATTAATTTTTGGTAGAATAAACTTTAAAGAAAAAAATGATCACATGCACTCACCGTTGCTGCATGCATTTAACTTGGGCATTGGTGGTCCCTGGTAAGTGGTGTGGGCTGGACCTAATTAGTTGAATCCAACGTTCCAAAGGCCCATAATGAGGATATGCATTTCACTTGGACTAGAAATCCAATTTATGATCCTATTATTCTCAATTTCTCATCGTGATTCCTTCCTCTTTGACTAAAAATTAAAAGCATGATTACTTTCTCTATCGTTTTCTACTTATTATGGGACCTCTCCCACTTATCGGTGGTCCACCGCGGTCAAGAAAATGACCTACCCCAATCATAACCCACATCAGAATTTCCCTACTTTTCAATTCACTACATCCATCTTTCACTTTTCTTTTTTTTGTCTTTTTATTCTGTTTGGGATCCTATAATGGCACGTTACTCTTTATGTTCTCAATAATCTGGTCTAATTACAATTTAAAAATATTTTCTTCATCAATATTAGTAATTACAATAAAAGTTCTTAATTTGCCCCCTGAAAAATAGAGCACACGCAATTGTTAATGGTAGATAAGTGGACTTTTTCACGGATTATACAAACCTCCATTCCAAGACATTCACACGAACATTTCAAAGTTAGTGTCCCTTCACCACCACCACATGCAATGACAGAATTCATCCTCTTCTTCGAAGATAAACTTTAACTACTCCACAACCCTAGAAAACACCAAGGCCTATGTTTTGTTTTAATTTGTTGAATTCGTCTTGTTGCTCAAATGAGAGATCCAGTCCGTTCGACCACCTTAGACATAATTAATGAAGATCAAGCTTTACCCGTTTCCCATGAGTTGACGAAGCCTTTTGCCAGTTCTTCTTATATAATGAAGTAGTGATCAAGATTGAATTGTGTTGTGGGAGTGACGAACAGATAACAGCTTGAAGATTATAATAAATGATTTATTATTGAGGAGTATGTGGACACGTGAGTTTGGTAAAGTTTAGGATCCAAACAAGATGATACAAATGAGAATGATTAAAGGTTAGAAGAGAACTGTACGAAGGTTCTTGGCATGTGAATGTGAAATGATCAAATCAAAGTGTCCCTAGTAGAAAGCTAAGCCAGGTAAATTGGTATGATGGCAAGTGAGAATCCAATATTATTTACAAACAATTTAGAACAACAGCCATTATTATTGGTATCAGTTGCCAGGGAATAAAAAGTACAGTGAAGGGGAGAGCACTATGGAAATGCACTAGTACAAGTTGACGTAAATTTAACATTCTTAACCCTATATAAGTTTTCTTTAAACAGAATAAATATTAAAAATCTACAGATCACTGAGCTTTGAATCTTGATGCGCTGTCCTTGAAGAACATCTTAGAGACATTGTGTTTTCCAACTTGTACGTACAACTCGGTCTGACAAAACTCTCGCTGGCTACTCTTATATATTTTTCTTTTGTGCTTTACCCGTCGTGAGGTGGTTTAATTCAGAGATAACATTGGCTAATTAAAGCCTTTAATTTTTACATATTTATTTCATTAATTTCGACATCAAATATCATCACACCATTTTCGTTGAGATATTTAATATGAAGTAAATGACGGCAACACAGTTATTTGGAGACAATCACATCATTAAGTTTGGTGATGAAACAAAATATCCAGTGTGGAAATTGTTGAACCAAGAAATCTGCCAATCAGAGAGCGGCACAACTGCGAATGCTTTGCTCAAACAAAGCACGGCAATATGTGACACCCTGACATTTCCAACAAACAACCAGCGTACTAATTGACACAAAAGTGTCAGTCACTCCCGCCCCTCCAATAATATTTTGACACCCAGCACAAGAGCGTGCCTTTGTTGGACTAATTATAAGAACCATCACCCACATACTGATATTAGGCACACCCCAATTCGTCAATGGCAGATCAACTACCCTACATTGTAGCACCAATTATATGTGCAGAATGTTGGATGACCAAAGAAAATGAAGTTGAACCCAGCCTTCACTTCTTTGCAACTATCATTACAACTTCAATCCCTTGTTGAATTATAAGTCTCCCATTGTCAAGTTATTTTAATCCGATCACCCAGCTAGCTATTCTCCAATAACAAATCTGTGCCGACTAACTGATAAAGAGAAGAGATTCCTGCAAACAAGAACCAAGAGGAAAGAGACAAGTGTTGAGGTGACTTGGGCATGGTAACGTGTCAAAACAGGATGAGCAGCCAGGCAGGCAGCCACCACCACCCTCGTCTTTCTAGCACTCTCATCGATTATTAAGCTCAAGACTTGAAAGTCATGAATGATCACGCATTTGAAAATAAGAAGCCCCCCCTATTCAAACCAAGAAAAATAAACAACGCCAAAGAAGATGTACATCATAATGACCTCACCTCAGTACTATATAGGATTACAAATAATTACCAACACAGAACAAAGACATTGACCTCTTAAAATATTATACTTGTGAAAAGTAAAAAAAGAAAACAAAAACAAAAACAAAACCTTTTGTTTAGGGAATCCAACTTAGGTTTTCCCTTTCTATTATTGGTCTCCAACATTCACATAACTAAGATACTTGCGAGATCCCATGCGGCAATCACATCAAACATCGATCTATATATATGCTTCATTCATGCGTATCCTAACCAACCCAAGCCATATCTTTCCTACAAAATCTATCATTTGCCCAAAATCCTAAAAGGATATTATATTCACGATAACTGGAGCTTTTAATAACGGGATTGTCAAGTATCACCTCGTTTTCAAAGCGATACTTCTGACATCACGCCTAATCTTTGAATTATATCACGGGATCCCACATTTCACGTTGTTAGTTTAAAATATTAGAAAAACTGAAGAGTGTACGTACTTATCCTGAATAGAGCCAATTTGAGCTTCGTCTTTGTCAACCAGTAATTTGAAGTGTCTACCAGAAAATTTGGGTTTAACGTTACTAAACAAAGAAAGAAGACAAAGCGAGAATATCAAAAAAGGATGCCTAGCTATGATTCTACCGTCATCTATAAACTAATCATATGTATGAATTATGAGCATGACCCCTTGTTTGGATAAAACCATGCTTTTCAATATGATCAAAATAAAACTGCTTCAGTTCAGTTTTCAATCGAAACACCTCAAAAAAAAAAAAAAAAATAGAGAGATGACATGACCGAGATCTTCTAAAGAATCTAGAAACCAGCCCCAAATCACGTACGCATGAAAATTAGAGAACTGGTCCGAATCCAATATACTACCTAACTTTTCTTATTAAATGTGGATGAAAAACACACAACCAGGTCTAAACTATATGTACTGTTCGATTGAGATCACAAAGAGACAATGTGAGCCTGTTAGATTAAACGTCATCCTTATCCGTATCTCAATTATTTAATTAATACTATTTACTCAAAATCTAAACTTTTTAGATGAATACGTAACATAATATATACGCAAATTTATTTTACTTCCAATTAATAAACGCCACACAAGTCGCTTAAAACGACATGGTTAAGAGGAGATGAAGAGATTATAGATGCGGTTATCTTGGATCCATTTAGATCTAAGATGTAGATGTGGCGACTACTCCTCCTTCGTCCACTTGCCTAATGGAACCGCAAGCCCATGCGCACTGCCGCCGAAAATCAACACCCTCTCTCGTGCCTCTCCCTTTCAAATGCCAAAATAAGGGACCCAAACAAACACTTTAAAGTAAACAAAAGCATATCGGCACAGATTATTTAACTCCTCATCACAGATTGCCTTTTTCTATTTTCTTTTGTTTTGTTTTTGAGATTTTAGGATGGGTTTTTGGCGCTCATCATGTATCTGAATTATTAAATTGTCCACCCAAATCCAACTTCTGCACTCTACAGTGTTCCCCTAATTTTGAAGACCTCCATTTTCCTGCCTTTTGTCTTGTAGGGCCACAGAGCCCATCACTTTTGTTTTTGTTTTCATGGTTCTTTTTTATATTGTTTTTGTTTTATATGGTTGAACTTAGGACTTGTTAAATCAAGTAAAGCAAATAAGATTGCGAACGAGCTAAGTTTTAAACAACTTTTTAGACTTCACTTTCACCAAACTTTTCTTTTCTTTCATAAGCTGTGAGCAACTAAGTCCTACTCCTCGTTTACCAATAAAAGTTGTACTTTTATACATTCTTTCAGATTAAGTAAAGTTATCAACATCCTGGCGTTTTATTTTCTTTTTTTATTTGGGACATTTTTTCCTGCTTTCAAGGTCTGATATTGGCCTCGGATTCTCATATGAATGCTTCTTTAACCAATAGCCATCAGATACAAATACAAGTTAGCTGTTTCTATATCTAAACCAGCCAATGACATGAGCTACAAATTTCATGAAGATTTAATTACTATCATTTTATTTTCTACACATATATAGACTATATCACTTTAATTAAATAAGTCCTACTAGTTGTAATTTAAACAATTTATAAAAAAAAAAACATTTAATTTAAATCTTTTTACCGTTTGTTTGTAAAAAAAAATGTATTAAGAAGTACTTTACTAGTCTTATGGAAAATATTATGAAATGCACAAATCTAGATTAATTAGATTTCTATTAATTAATAATAAAGGATAATAATTTATAATTTCTTTTACTCTAGTTTGTTATTTTTCTAATCAAATTGGGATTGTTAATTAGAGTGTACTAACTATTAACGTAAAGTTCTCAGCTATTATGGTTCTGTTGTAGTTAGCTTGCCAATATAATATAGTCACTCCTTTTGTTTGATACATCAATAAGATTAGTTTATGCTCATTCTTCTTCTCTAGTGGAGAATCACGTTACAAAACAAGGATTGATCTCATGTTCTCATCCATTGTCCACTTATAAGCTCGATGAGAATAACATTCTCCTTTAGAAGCAACAAATTTTTGCAGATGTTCAAGGTCATCCTTTGCAAAAATATTTGGTTCATCTGTACACCGGAAGATGCAGAAACTGGTAGAATCAATGAAGTTTTTCTCGATAAACAGCTGATAAGAAAACTAAACCGTAACGCAGAAATAGAAGAAGAATGAGAGTAAACCGATCTTATTGATGTATCAAACAGAAAAGTGCCTATCTATCTATATATATATATATATATATATATATATATATGCAAGCTAACTACGACATAAGCATAACAGAAGCTAAACTCTTTTATAATAAGTCATAACTAACTCCTGTTAATACACTCTAACATTCTCTCATGAACCAAAGGTCCTTTCTGCAGTTCTAGCACATCCAGCTTAGTGCCACTATGATTCTTCAAAATTTCCCCTTGTACTGAGGATACTTGCATTCCATCCTTAACTCTCTACTTGTGTCTAAGATGACAAAATCTTAAACTGGAGATTGATCTTGTCAAAATTTCAGCAATTTACTCAAGAGAAAGAATGTGACCAATAAAATGCTTGGTTCTAGCTAGTTTGCAAAATAGGATTAGCTGTACTAAAATTGTCACAATAGACAGCAGGCCTCTGTCAAAATAAAATGAAGCTCCTTCATGAGAGACCAAGAAACCAAGTTTGCACCAGGATGGATACAGCTTCCAAATGTGGATCTTCGATCAAGCCTCAATTACCTTATTCTTTTTTTCAGTGTGAATCAAGTACAATGGATATACCTCGAGGACTTATTTATTATCTCTCGAAATTTTTGTAGAATTACGCAGACTTTAATGTGTATGCTCTCTATTTTTATTTCTTTTCAGGTTTCATTTTTCTCTGTGGAGAAATAATAGGAGAGGGGTTCTTGTTTCTAATTAAGGGTGCACAGATGCACAACATTTGGAGTTTAATAGGACGCTTGAAAACTATCTTTATTGGTTTGGAGAATAGCCCCACAACTCTACATACTAAAAAACACATCTATTAGAAGAAAATTATTTTATGTACCAGCGGTAGAATTAAAATTTTTAACAGTGTCAAACTAAATACTGACACTTGGTAAAATAATATTAAAATATTAACACAACAAATTAATTTTATTATATATTTAATATAATATCCTATTGTAATCTATGGGTGCATAGATTGACTAACATTGTCATTGATTAATTCCTCTAATTAATAAGGCCATGTTTTGACTTTACTTATTCTTCTCATTTTAATAAAATTATAAAATTGAGTACAATAGTTAATTTTTATCAGTGTCATACTAAATAATGACATCTGATAAAATAATATTAAAATATTGACACAACAAATTAATTTTATTACATATCAATATTTAATATAGTATCCTATTGTAATCTATGTGTGCATAGATTGACTAACATTGTCATTGATTAATTCTTCTAATTAATAAGGCCATGTTTTGACTTTACTTGTTCTTCTCTTTTTAATAAAATTGTAAAATTGAGCACAATAGTTTTGAGAAAAATTAAAACAAATATTTGACCATTAAGCTAATCACGCGCCAACTAAATTATTTCAAGTCTATCACAGTGCTTATTTGAATATATATATATATATATATATATATATACCTGGCCGACCTTGGTTCCTCCCCCTTCCCTTGTTGGACTTAATTGTTACGGTGCTTCCCCTGTCTTCATATAATTTGTATTCTTTTAATAAAATATAGCAGTTTTAATTTGAAACTATAAACTTAAAAAGAAGAAAGATGATAGTAAGAAATAAAATAGTGGGTAAAAGTAATATTGCAATCACTTTTACTACCAACATGTCCTGGATTTCTTACTTATGTCGTCCCTTTTCAACACAATAATACTGTAATTCTGTTCTAGTTTTTTATTTGACGAATTACGAGGATTTAAACGTCACAACTCACAACTTTAACCAAAAAAAAAAAAAAGATTAGATGGAGGGTTTTTTGAGTTCCGAAGCAACACGAGATCGACCAAGTTAATTAGCCAATTCCATACGAAAATCCTGTGTGAATAAATTAGTGTTAGTTTACTCACTTTTTAGTCTAATTGATGAATTAATATCCTCCGTGGTGTGTTGACAATTGCATGATATATAATAAATAAAGTAGAAAACAAATAAAGTAAAACCATTTTAGTTGCGTGTGATAAACCATTTCAACTAACTATAGCACGAATAATTCATTACTTTTGTAGAAGTGTATACGCAGCTTACAATTATAATATTCCTAAAATATTCCAAGTCCCCTTTAATTAAAGATTAAATTGTGAGACAATTTCATGTTCTTATTAAATCTAATTAATTACATGTATACACGATCATATATATAATGAAAAAGCACTGAGAACACAACCACCTCCCCAGTCAATTGCATTTTGAAATACATAGAGCAATTCGTCAGCCGATAGACGAGTCTCAACAATATTAATATTGTTTTAATTAATATTAAAGTCATCTTAATTATATTATCATATATTAATTACTAGAGTATTCCCCTAACAGTATCATGACTTGCAAGTTTGTTAATATCATTTTTCATTAATTTCAAAGAAAGCAAAACTGGGAGGGATACTTTATTTCAAGTATCAATACTCACATGGAATTTAATTGCTTATTTCTTTTCTTGTAATGTGAATTGGCTGATCAAATATATATACTTTTATAAAGTTAATAATGATCGCATTGATATATATATATATATATATATATATATATATATATATATATATATATATATATATATATATATATATATATATATATATATATATATATATATATCTTGTGATAATCAAATCATAATCTATATATAATGATTCCATTTTAAAAAAAAAATCAGTGATTTCAGAACCAGGAACAATCAAGTAAATCATATTTTTGATCGATAATTGACTAGAAACATGCAAATAGGAAATTAATAATTGGTTAGTATAATTGGTTACAGCTAGTTTAGTGGAGCGTAACTTCATTTTCAAAATATTCATTTTTTAAAATTAATGGTACCTTTACATTTTGAGATTAATTCTTTTTAGATCTTAAAATGATTATAATTTTTAGTCTTTCTTATAATTACATCTCTTAAAATTTTAACATTTGTCTTTTTTTGGAATCATAAATTATTTATCATTCTGACTAATTAGTTATGTTATTTAATTTTTTTTAGATTGAATTTAAAAATATTTAGTGAGTTTGTCACCCAAAAAATAGAACATAAATAATTTTTAATTTATTTGAAAATATAATAACTATGAAAAAAAATTGAAAAGGAGCTTTTGAAAAAATTAGCATAAAAAATAAAATAAAAGCAGAATGTATTATTTCATTGATGATGGAAAAGTGTATTTGTAAACCCCCAAGCTTAAGCTTAGTTTGCTAATTCCAATGATAATATGGTAATGGATGATTTTCTCTAATTGGCGCAACTAATCGAGCTATCCCACATTAGTGTGGGGTGTTAAATGGAATATTAAATACTAGCCTAAAATAGCAGCTCACGGCAGCGGCATGAGGCAGCATTTACAGTAACACTGCTCCTATTAATATAAGTCGGAAATGTGGATAAGTGGCAGACAGATGATGTCGAAAGTATCACACCCTTAACAGGATTTTAAAAGCAGTGATGACGTCATAATTTGGTTGAGTCTGCAAAATTAAAATTAGTTTATAAATTAGAAAAATCCTAAATAAATCCAAATCAGCCGCTATTTAAGGCCAAACTTCACCTGGTAGGACACTCAGTTTATACGAACAACTTAAACAACTCAAGTTTCAGAGAGGGAAACACATCGTTGACCGGTTACCGGCACCATCAACAACTAACTTCGCCGGCGAAGATGATAGCTTACCTGGAGCACTTTGTGCACGGAAGTGATAAAGAATCGAGGCCAGACGACGACTTCACTGGCCTCTCCAAAGCACTTGACCTCCAAGGCACCATCGACTGTGCTCCCACCGGCATAGGCAGTAAAGATTTCGGAGGCATGCAATCTGTGAAGCCCTTGGCCCTCATCAGACCCGCCGGACCCGACGACTTGGCTCGCGTCGTCAAAGCGGCGGCTAGGTCGACGAATCTGACTGTAGCAGCCAGAGGCAACGGCCACTCCATTAACGGCCAGGCTATGGCTAATCAAGGCCTCGTCCTAGACATGCGCACCATGGAGGACGATTTTCGTGTGGTGTGGATAAATGGCTCCGCCTACGTCGACGTCTCGGGAGGGGCATTATGGGAAGACGTCCTTAAACGCTGCGTGGGCTTTGGGTTAGCCCCGCGGTCTTGGACGGACTATCTGAGTTTAACGGTGGGGGGAACGCTGTCCAATGCTGGTGTCAGCGGTCAAGCCTTCCGTTATGGTCCACAAACATCCAACGTAACGGAATTGGAGGTTATAACTGGTAAAGGCGATACGTTGGTGTGCTCCGAAACCCAAAATTCGGAGCTTTTCTTCGGGGCGCTGGGGGGTCTCGGTCAGTTCGGTATCATCACTAGAGCCAGGGTCGTGCTTCAACAAGCTCCACACATGGTGGGGTACTTGGAAATTCTCCGATTCTTTATTTTGCTATCAACTTTTAATGGAAAAATAAAAATATTACACATTCTCTACATTTCTCATTTGTTGTTTGCTTTACCAGAAAATTGTGGTGCGCTACCGCTTGAACGACACGTTTACGGAACGTAATTATGGGTTTGTTTCATGTGATTAGGTGAGATGGATAAGGGTGGTTTACTCTGAATTTGAGGACTACACTCGGGATGCCGAGTCGCTGGTGACTCGTCCAGAAGGCGACTCTTTTGACTACGTGGAAGGCTTCGTGTTTGTGAACAGTGACGACCCCACCAACGGATGGCCCACCGTCCCATTGGACCCGAACCAAGGCTTCGACCCCAATCATATCCCTCCCGCCGCTGGCCGTGTCCTTTATTGCCTCGAACTCGCTCTTCACTATCGTAACTCAGACCACCCTTCAGACGTCGATACGGTAACTAATTTACTCTCTCCCTCGTGTTCGGCACGGTACGCCCTAGTATATGTAGCAGCCGTTTCTAACGGGGTTTTGACTTCTCTTTTCTACGGCGTGTCCAATGATGTCCGAGTTTTGACCTAGGCCGTTGCTAAGTGGGTCCCTTAAGCTAAATGACTTAACCGCATAGGCATAGAGCACTATATGCGGGTCCCTAATTAAAAAGTCAAAATACTCAAGAGAGTTCATTACACGTGTACTAAGTGGAGCCATGGGCATTTGTGTTCTTTTGTCATTATTTTTTAATAATTTTTCTTGCCTACGGTTAGAAGGGGTTCGTGGAAAGGGAAAACTGACTATACGGTAATGATAATCTTCCATTGGATTTTCTGACACGGCACCCTTCATGAAAGCTCATGCCTAATGCCTTAAGAGTTGAAATTACCACTGTAGTTAATTACTTGGTTGCTACTTGCTAGCATGTTTTGTCTCACTCTCGTAATATAGATGGTCCCTTTGCGGTTAAATATGGTAATGTAACATCAGTGGGTGCTCCATACCGCTGATCATTGAGATCTCGCTGACGTTGCATGCGGTCCCCACAGTTCCAGAAATTGCCAAAAAGCCATCATTTTCTGGAATCTGTAAAATTTGAACTGTATGACACGTCCCTTGATTTCCTCCAATCACGTTAATACCCTCGTTTATAGCTACCATTACTAACTGGTGGCTTGGCTTCTTCCCTTGTAGGATGTGGATAGATTGCTTCGAGGGCTACGATTCGTGGAGGCTTTGAAGTACCAGATAGATGTGGGATACATGGAGTTCTTGCTACGTGTTAAGCGTGTGGAGGAACACGCTAAAGCCAACGGCATCTGGGATGCTCCTCATCCTTGGCTCAACCTCTTCGTATCTAAGTCCAACATCCATGATTTTGATCGCGTGGTGTTTAAGAGGATCCTCCGGGACGGGGTTGGTGGGCCCATTTTGGTCTACCCTCTCTTGCGAAGCAAGTAAGTAGCAGTACTTCTTTGGCTTTTTCACTTATTTTCTCTTCTATATATATATTTACCAAATACCAATTCCCTGCCCCCTTTTTTATTTTTTGTTACGTCGAGGGTCGTGAGCACTGAGTATGCCTTGTTGTATTGTATTGCCCTTGCATTTGTCTCTTGTCTACCATGTCTCTGTGGGGACCCTACAGTTTAAATGCGTTGGTTGTTGGTGTCCCATGCATGATTGCCACGTGTAATGTTGACATGACATGAGGTGGCTAAGCGATGACGAGGTTAACAACACCAACGGTCTCTGCGGATGACACGTAAGAAGAATGTGGGGCTGGGGGCCCACTGTGACCTGTAAGCCACGTATACGAATCACCTGAGCCCTTTCAGCTTGATATGCTGACTAATCTTTGGTGAACCAATTTAAACTGGGTGGTTAAGATTTTTAGGGTGGATCAAATATTTTCTACCATTAAGGTCAGCCAAGTGGGACCGTAGAGATAGAGTTTGGATCGTACCTAAGCAGTTTCATCAAACTGACGGGGTGTACCTTCCCACTCTGCGCTGCACCGTACAGTATGACAACTATTCCCCGGTCACGATCTGGTAAGACGGTTTTCCCATCCGCGGGTGGGTTGGCGTATAAGCAAACTTGGATTGGGACAAAGATACAGTGGGGTCCGCATGAGACTTTAATTAATTAATTACTTAATTAATTTTTATTGTTCTAAGTAGGCGAACTTAATGGGAGTGGGGTCCTCGACTGCAGTTTGCCCTAATTCCTCGAAACATGTACCGCGGGGCAGCGTAGAGTTAGTAAAATCGAAGATTGAGGGATGTGAGACTGTGTTTGGTGGTTATGGGGAGAACAAAGTGAGAGAGTAAATAATTGGGTGAGTATTTGAGATTTGCATTGGAAGCAATGTAGCTTTCAATATCAGTGTTGCCATTTGAGAATGGACAAGGATATTTATTCGCCAACCGGATTACAGTGACACCCATATTTGTCTGGTGTATAGAAATTATTTTTAGTTTTTCATGGGATGGGACCAAATCACCCCTCCGGGCTCTGGTTCCAGAGACGGGGATGGTGCAGGTGCTGGAATTTGGTTCTTTTAAGGGACCCCCCCCCCCGGAGTGGGCCAATTTGGCACAAAAAAACAACTGCTTTAAATCACGCGCGTTGAATTGACCTCGTGCAATAATTCAAAAATGTAATTTTAGAATTGTTATCTGAAATTTTAAATGATCTTTGTAATAATGGATCAGATGGGATATCCGCACATCGGTGATGTTGCCAGAGAGTGAGATCTTCTACATTGTGGCACTGCTTCGTTTTAGTCCGCCACCCCCTAAAGGACCCGTCCCAGAGTTGTTGGTAGCACAAAATCAGGAAATTATTCAGTCGTGCTGCAGCGGAGGCTTTGATTTCAAGCTGTACCTTCCTCACTACAAGTCACAAGAGGATTGGAAGCGACACTTTGGGAATCAATGGACCAGATTTGTGGAGAGAAAGGGCAGTTTTGATCCTTTGTTTATCCTTGCACCTGGACAGAAAATATTCTCCAGAATCCCTCAACTTTAGTCATTAAATCTAGTTTTTTTTTTTGTTTTTCTTATCAGAAAATTCCCCCCCCCCCCGTTTCCAACCTCACCAAATAGTTATAAATGTGTAAAGGAATATTATGATGGCCAAATTTAAAAATTGAAACGCAGTGGATGAATGATGGGAATGTGCGGCCAAGATGATGAAACGAGAGGAGTTCAAATCCAATAGAATATATATATATATATATATATATATATATATATATATATATATATATATATATATATATATATATATATATATATATATATATATATATATATCGTGATCGATGAATGACACATCTGTGAAGCCTAATTGGTGGTGGTCACTTTCATCCTGTGAAGCAAAATAAAACTAGCTATCTAGTTGCTTATCAACCACAAGTCCTTTTCCATTTCAATCCTGCATGCCAATCATCCATTCGGACCACCCACTACCTCTCTACGTGTCTTATCGGAGACAATCTTAACTGGCCTTGATGTTTCAGTTCAACATCATTTTTGTCCTCGCCTACCCTCCATGGGCTAAGGTTAATTCATATTCACCCTGCCTTTTCATTCCAAGTTAAACAAAAAGTTAAAAAGTGAATCCCATTGGATTTGCTTCGATTTAGGTATCGGATTCTCTATTCTTTTTGCATGTAGGAACATGAAAACAAGCTAAGAACTCAAGAAAAGCACTCGCTTTTTTTAGCCTAGGCGATTAGGTTTCTTCAAATGCCTCGGGTTCTGCCTGTTTGTTTGACGCGTAAATCAAACAAATCTACTTGGTTTCTTCGTCCTCCACTTTTGCTATCCTTTTCTTTTTGCTTACTTTTGTTGTGATCTTTTTTCCATTTTTTTAAATTTTAATTGTGCTATTAAAAGTAGAGCTGAAATGCAGAGAATACTTTTTTGGGGCTGTCTAAGTAGCTTTAGGAGGCAATAATAAGATCATGATTTCTTGTAAGAAGCACCACCCAATGAGGGAGCGTTTACTGGATTAGTCTCATGCAAAAGGTGTTGTCTACGTCCTTGGATATGCGTGTCGTGGAGGGACGTGCTTGTTTTTCCGTCTACATACTTGTTGACTCTAAAATCGGACGCGTCCTCCCATAATTAAGCTCGTTTAGTTTGTTCAGGAATTAATTAAATATACGCCACATTGCATATTAAAAAATATCTCATAATTTATTAAGTTAATCTTATCATTTTTAAAAACATGTGCATTTGAGAAAGTAAATTCAATTTCGAGTCGGGATAAAAAAAAAGTAACGTATTCCTCCCTTCGTAAACTCCTATATTCCATTTTATTAATTAAATACAATGGATAAATATATCAAATATTTATATTCAAGCAAAAGTATATTTAACATGATAAATAAGTTAATTTATAATTTATAAATTTATTTAATTAAATTAAAAATATTTAATAAATGAATTTATTTAAATAATTTAAAATTTTATAAATTAAACGTTATTTCAAATTTTAAATAATATA
Source organism: Gleditsia sinensis (assembly GCA_037074535.1). NCBI lineage: Eukaryota > Viridiplantae > Streptophyta > Magnoliopsida > Fabales > Fabaceae > Gleditsia > Gleditsia sinensis. The sequence continues at coordinate 3,578,170 of CM073472.1, forward strand.
TAATTTATAATTTATAAATTTATAAATTATTTTTGTTAAATAGAATCCAATTTTTTTTTTTTAAATTTAGGGGTGGGGGGGTTATCTACCCTGTTTGTGGACGTGAATTATTTTGATTTGTTAAAGGATAATTTTTCTTTGAGTGCTTTTCGCTTGGGTGATAAAAAAATAGACGCAAAGGATGATTTGGCGATATAATATGATTGGATTGGGCTGAAACCTTGAATTATAAAGTGGGTTGACTTTGAATTGAAAAGTGGCTGGAGCGTGATGTTCCAGCTCTTTCTGTTTGTTTTTTGGACTAGTATCAATCCAGCTCTTTTTGTTTGTTTTTAGGACTAGTATCAATCCAGCTAATAGCTGGCTCGGAAACGCCCTACTGATTGGGCCTCAGCATCTGGATCATAAATATTGAGGGCCTCTTCATGGGCCCAGACTTTGGGGATTACATAAATTAAGTGCAAAGAAGGCAATGCGAGTTGAGAGTTTTGGACCACGAAAAGAAAAACAAAAATGCAAAGCACTTGGAGACTTGGGATGTATTCGTGTGAAAAAAGGCGTATGTTAAAATTGATGGGCAGCGCCGTCCACAAATATAATGAAACAAAAAAAGAAAATGGTGAATAGGAAAATTTAATGAAATATCATAAGCCACGTATTTGATGGAGACAGGGTTCGTGAGTGGGATTGGCAACGAAGTCAATGGGTCGGCCATTTAGGTTGACCGAACGACCGTGTTTGAAGAGTTTTGAGTTTGGACCTTTATTATTGTTTTCCTGGGGCCCACGTGTTACCCTGTGAGGAAGCCTCTTCCCGTGTCTTTTATTTCACGGCTTTCCCTGCACTTTCATTGTTAATCAATTAAATATGAGTGAGGAGTTTATTAAATATTTATTTGGCCTTGTTTTTATTATAAATGAAACATCCCATTATAATTATAATTGTTTGTGTATAACGTATTAAAGTATAATGGAGACATTGTATGTCTGTGTTCCCAACTTTTCTACGCTTATTATATTAAAGATATTTACATAAAGAAATCTGTCACAAACAATCTTTTAAATGAGGTCCGTTAATTATGCGTTTAAAATGAACTTTTAAGTTGGAGGAGGAGATTATAAATTATAAATAGACTACTTGACCAACAAATTTAGAGTGTCTTTAATTTGTAAAATTATTTTTAAATTTTATTATTTAAAAATTATGTTTATTTTTAAATTAAAATTTTTTTTGATATTTATTTTAAAATCAAATTAGCATACTTGATTTTTTTTTATAATAATGAGTTTATTTAATAATTATGATAAATTATTTTTTAAAATTTAAAAATACCATCAATTATTATTTTTTAAATGATCTCAGAGAATATTTTCTTTTAAATTTTACTAAACATGTTTTTAATTATATTTTATATTTTTAATGAAAATAAAAATAACAAACAAACACGATCTTCATAAATTATTTATGAATGGTTATGGAAATACGATAAAGATGGATCTAAATCACAACTGAAATAACCATTGATTAATTTTATTTATTAAAAATAAACATATAAAATTAATTATAAATAGATATATATATATAAATTTCACTTGTATTTTTTTATATTTAATTTAATTATTTGATTCAATTTTTTTTTTTATAAATTGAGAACCCCTTTAAGGAAACGTAGGATTTGTTTATAATTAATGAATAAAAATCACACAACATGTTTTCTACTGACTTCAATAAAACATTAAAAAAAGGTGGGTGGTTAATGCGAAGTGTAGGGTGTAAGTTGAAGTGGGAATGTGAAGTAGTAACACTGGTTACGCACACGAGTACAGAGCAAGACTGAATACTAAGAAAACGACCTCCCTCCACTCATCTTCTCAATCTATTAAGATTGTGTTTGGTAATTGGAATTTTTTTAAGGTTTTTGAAAACGTTAAGTAGAAATTGTTTTTATATATTTGTTATTAAATATAAAAATTTATTTTTGAGAATCTGACTTATAAAGAGAGGATGAGAATAAAAGTTGTTTATGAGAATGTGAATTTTTTTTAATGTAAAATGATTAAATTATTTTAAATCTTAAATTTTAAATATTAATTTTAAAGAGAGACAGTATCCTCTTTTTGTTGCATTCGTAATACAAAAGTTATTTTATGTACCACATACACAAGACTGCAGGAGCTGATACGGTACGCCGTTATATTTAAGTTAAACTTAAATGGATTTAAGTTTTTTAAAAATAAAATAAAAAATAATAATTTTTTTTCAGAATATCTTACTAAACCTTCCTTAAGCATGAAAGCTAAATTCAAAAAATAATTCCTTCCAAATATGGAACGCATTATACTTAACCCTCCTCGTGTACGCAGAAAAAAATAGGAGACAATGGGTTTATTTAATTTTTCTCTTATTTTTAAAAATTATATTTTAAAAGTATTTATAAAATAAAAAATTTTATTTGATAATTTATTTTAAAAATATATTATTTTTTATTTCTGACTGTTTGAAAAAAAAAGAAAAAAACAAATTTTTATTTTATTTTTAAAAAATATATTTTCAAAATTAAAAAAAATTATTTTTAAAGATTAGAAACAAAAAGGCCCAATAAGTTTCAAAATTGAACTTGAAGAAAAAAAAATATTGTCCAAAAAAAAAAAGGTGGTGGCGAAATGAATAATGTCCAAGTAAACGCCGTCGTTTGCGTCCTGCATTTCTTCACTTTCCGCACAACGTACGAATTTTCATTCCACTTTCCTAGGGTGATGTAGAGCAAACCAACGAAACATCCCAAGAAATCGGCTCCCAAGATCCGATCAGGTTCATTCAATTTCCTCTCCCTCTCCCTCTCAACACTACCGTCATCTCTCTCGCGCTATTCCTATCCTCTTGAGAATTGATTAAATTTCCCGTAATTCAACTTTTGAAATCTTACCCTTCTTCCCACATTAGGGTTTCCTAAGAATCGGCCTCAGCGCTTGAATTTCAGCTTCAAATGTGTGGGATCGTGACCTAGGATTCGCAAAGTTCGCTGCTTCATACTCCAAGTGCATGAGGATTTGGTGCTGTCTATGCTTCAACGACGAAGAAGACGAGGAGGCAAGTAAGGAAGTTAATCGTCCCAACTCTATGAAGGAGATAAACTTTTTTGAAAACGACGGCTTGCCTGATCACACTGTCGGAAATGACGAAGACCCTTTGGTCGGGACTGATACGACTTTAAGTCTCGCGGTGAATGGGCGTGAGCGCGACGATCATTTGAGCATGTCGGAGGAGATGGCTTGGTCTGTGCGTGGATGTGGGTTCGCCCCTTGGTCCAACGCAGCGCCTCAAACATCGAGGCGGTCCGAAGGAGAGAGTAGTTCGGCTTCGACAGCTGTAGGGGCTGCCTTGGAGGTTGCTGCCGAGGACAGTCGCGATTCTCACCATAAGCGCGCCAAAGTCCACTCTGATTTCGAGTGAGTTTCAGACGCACAGGTGTTACCCAAACTGTCCTTTGTTGCTCTTCTCTGCAAATACACTCGTTAACATCGCTCTCACTTTCATATTCTTGGCTGGTTTTCTTTATCCTTATTCATTGTTTTAGGATTTAAACAGCAGCTTCATTCTATAATCTTTTGTTGTCGCAATGTGGCAACTTTCTACTGTATCTGAATAAGATTGTGTTGAAATTTACTTCCTAACTGCGTTAAGTGTCAGAGCCACAAATGTTTTTTATTTTTATTTTTGGCCAAGTGCTCATTTTCATGTATGCATTGGCTCACGGCCACTGGCAAATTTCCCCTTGTTGTGTTACTCTTTGATCAATTTCTTTTGTGTGTCTTAAAGCATCAGTTGTGCAGATTACTGAATAACTTTGCTAGGGTTCACTCAGCATGTACATTTCTTGTGATTTTTAATGTATAATATTACAAATACCATGTCCCTCATGCCATCTTCAGCTGATTTTCACCCTTTCAGAATGGCGTTGCACTAGAAAAAAACTGAATGAACTGGTATTTGAAGTTGGAGAATATTTCTGTGTAAAAGTAAAGTTTGTCTTGTGTGCTATTCCCAGTTGTTTGATTTGGTGTAATTGAGGGAAGGGGACTGATGAAATTTCGTTGAAGGTAGTTTTCAAATTATTTTTTGATGTCTTTCTTTCAACCAAGAGAGTTACTCTTCTGAACTTCTACAGGAATTTTTTTATGTTACCATTATTTCATATTTTGTTTTTTATTTTCCCAGTGTTTCCTTGTATACTCCTTGTGTAACTCATGTGCCCCTTTGGCTTCAATTTTGAATAGAATATTTACTTATTGAAAAAAGGAAGATAAAATGTGGTCTTTGTTTTAGGATATGCTGTTATTTAGCTCTTCACCAGATTCTCTTGAGATATAAACTATTTGGCTCTTTGAATGCAGTTCTTGATTCTACTTGTGTCATTTGCATTTGATGTTGGAGAACTTCCTCAAACCACATACTGATGATTGCCTGGCAAACTTTACCCCATCATTTTGTATATTCTCTGCTGATGTTTAACTGTGTTATGCAGTGAGCTTCATTATGCAACTCTAGCATCTTCTTATACTGGGAAATCCTGTGAATCTACTGACTACAGAGATCGCGATAATACCCAGGGATCATCTGTTCAATCCCATAATGGCACATATTACAACTCTTTTACATTGATGGATACTGGCGAGGAGTATAACTTTGGTTCTAGCTGTTTGAAAGACAGTGAAGGAGATGACAGTGACATCTCGATTGTAGAAGATTTAGTTGTCAGGATGGATCTTACTGATGACTTGTTGCATATGGTATGCTCCAGGAAAAAAGTATCATATTTCTTCAGTTCATTTATCTTTTAATAATAGTTGACCTTCTTACACCTAGTACTGATTTCTAAATTTCCTTCTTTTCCACCTTTGGTAGTTTTGTTTCATTTCTTACATATCCTTTTCTGTATGCATGTGATCAGGTTTTCTCTTTCTTGGATCACCCTAATCTCTGCAAAGCAGCCAGAGTTTGTAGGCAGTGGAGAGCTGCTAGTGCTCACGAAGATTTTTGGAGGTGTTTGAATTTTGAAGATCGGAACATATCTGTAGACCAATGTAAGTGTAGATTGTCATAAATTTTTGTTTATAAAAACTTTATAGCATTGGCAAATCTTATAACATTCTACGATGAAGTGGATATTGTAAAATATGATGTGTGCCACTAGCAGAGACTTGCTGTTGCACTGAGTTAAATGTTTATTTAAAGCTCTGCATGTATTTACAGTTGCAGACATGTGTTCTCGTTATCCTAATGCGACAGCAATCAGGATATCTGGTTCTGCTATTCCCTGGCTTGTCATGGAGGCTATCTCTTCTTTAAGGTTGGTAGCTTTCACTGCGATAATTATGCTGTCAATCAAATATCTATGACTCTTGCTGCTTTGTTCTCATTTTCAGAAACCTTGAGGCTATAACACTGGGAAGAGGAGTGATAGGGGATAATTTTTTCCATGCTTTACCAAATTGTTCTATGTTGAAAAGATTGAACATCAACGATGCTGCACTTGGCAATGGTATTCAGGAGATACCAATTAATCATGATAGATTATGCCATCTTCAACTAACAAAATGTCGTGTGATGCGTATATCAGTCAGGTAAAGAAGTTATAAACTTCAATTCAAAGGGGTAATATTCGATAAATTAGCAGCTCTAAATCATATTTAGAGGTAAACAAAGAAACTTAAAGCTTGAATGTTCTTCCAGAATGTTTGTTAAAAATGTGATTTATATTTTATGTTTTAAAGTGAAACCATTGTGTAGGAACACTGATAATGCAAACTACTTCTATGCTCTGACAAAGTTTCAAATACTAATCCTATCTCAACTTTATTTGTCACTTTACCAATGAGTTAAAACGTAATATTCTATTTTCTCAGGTGCCCACAACTTGAAACTATGTCATTGAAGCGCAGTAACATGGCACAGGCTGTGCTTAGTTGCCCTCTTCTCCATGAGCTTGACATAGGCTCCTGCCACAAACTGCCAGATGCTGCAATTCGCTCAGCTGCAACATCATGCCCTCAATTAGTGTCTCTGGACATGTCTAATTGTTCATGTGTTAGTGATGATACAATACGTGAAATAGCCTTGAGTTGTGCTAACCTTAGTTTTCTCGATGCATCATACTGCCCAAACATATCTTTGGAGGTCTGTTCAGAGCCTCTAATTATTTTTAAATATGGATTGGATTAGCCTATGTTTGACATGCTCCTTTGTTTTTTCTTTGAAGTCTGTTAGACTGCCAATGTTGACAGTTCTGAAACTTCACAGCTGTGAGGGCATCACTTCAGGTTCAATGGCTGCGATATCCCATTGTTATATATTGGAGGTATTGAATTTGTCTAAGAAATGGATATTATTTAAATATTCAATTTCCTTTGTATGCACATTGAAGGTGAGTAAATGATGCTTTCATTGCAGGTTTTGGAGCTTGACAATTGCAGCTTATTGACCTCTGTGTCCTTGGATCTTCCATGCCTGCAGAATATTAGATTGGTACATTGTCGCAAGTACGCTTCTGCCCCATTTTTCTTCATTTCCAGAAAATTACTCTGTTTTTCATCTTCATTTTTCTAGATTTCTTGTGGATTAGACTATTCATGTCACTTCTTACCCTTGTTATTGAGTTTTTGGTTTTTGAATTGTTTTCCTTGGCAGATTTGCTGAATTAAACTTGACGACAATAATGCTGTCTTCCATACTAGTGTCTAACTGTCCTGCGCTCCAGCGAATCAATATCACTTCAAATTCACTTCAAGTATGTCTTGTAAATCTGTTATTTTGTGTTCCCATGCTCATGTAATGCCGTAGCTAAAGCACTGACTTTGTGGCAATGCAGAAATTAGCATTAAAAAAACAGGAGAGCTTAACCACATTAGCTCTGGAATGCCAATCTTTGCAAGAAGTGGATCTCACTGATTGTGAATCTTTAACAAACTCTATATGTGATGTTTTTGGTGATGGTGGAGGATGCCCTATGTTGAAATCACTAATTCTTGATAACTGTGAGGTACAAGTCCTTTTTTACATGCTAAATTACTTTCCGAAATTTGCTTATGCTTTATCTACCTTAGCAGTACGGACTCATAGATGTCAAGGTCTTTTGACTAGATATGAATGGTATTAACCGCAATCTACTTTTTTAATCAGCTTATTGAGTAATTGTTTGAATTTTAAGTCAAGTGGGCCTTTGAAGTTTCTTCCTATGATGCTTTGGATAATTTTTTTAATGTGTGATCGTTTTCAAGGTAAAGTTGGGGGAGGACGTAATCCACTTTTAGTTGTAGTTTTAGATGCTTAAGCTTTCCTGTTTAGAAACAGCATTGGTTTCTTTATTTAAATTAAGTGTCATAGCGGTTCATACAAGAGAGGTGGTATAGAGATCAGTGCAAAGGTTTTTGGTATGTTGGTTATTAGTTGTTGCAATATCATCAGTTTGACACTGTTCTGGGCTCCACCATGGAACTGTTGGCTTCTGCTGAAGATTGCTTGCTGTGTTTGTGAGAGATTAGTTTCTTATAAAATCCTGATTTGTTTGATTGTCGATTCTGATGTTGAAAATTTTATAGCTATACTTTCCTATTATAATTTCGCTCAAAATTTGTGTTTGAATATGTCCAGAGCTTGACAGCAGTTCAATTCATCAGTAGCTCTCTAGTCAGTCTTTCCCTTGTTGGTTGCCGAGCAATTACTGCTCTTGAGCTCACAGGCCCTAATCTTGAGAGAGTATGTTTGGATGGTTGTGATCATTTGGAAAGAGCATCCTTTTGTCCTGTAAGTGATATTGTTTTATGAGGTGCTTTTACTTGTGTTCTACATGAGAAGAAAATATAAATTTCTTTTACTTTTTTTTTTTAAATATTTGGAGGATAAATGTATACCATAGGCACTTAATTTTGGTTTAAATATGAAGTTTTCAATTTGTGTGTTTCACATGCCCTAATCTTGAGAGAGTATGTTTGGATGGTTGTGATTAGTTGGAAAGAGCATCCTTTTGTCCTGTAAGTGATATTGTTTTATGAGGTGCTTTTAATTGTGTTCTACATGAGAAGAAAATATAAATTTCTTTTACTTTTTTTTTTTTTAAATATTTGGAGGATAAATGTATACCATAGGCACTTAATTTTGGTTTAAATATGAAGTTTTCAATTTGTGTGTTTCACATGCCCTAATCTTGAGAGAGTATGTTTGGATGGTTGTGATCATTTGGAAAGAGCATCCTTTTGTAATGTAAGTGATATTGTTTTATTAGGTGCTTTTAATTGTGTTTTACATGAGAAGAAAATATTAAATTTCTTTTATTTTTTTAAATAAAACATTTGGTCATAAAGGAGAGGATAAATGTATACCATAGGCACTTAATTTTGGTTTAAATATGAAGTTTTCTATTTGTGTGTTTCATTGTCTGCGTTGTTCAAACACAAGTATATAATTTGCAAAGGAAGGCTTCAGTTGGCTGTGTTGGGTTAGGGCTGGGGAGTTGGCTTAGCCTTGTATAAGAAACTCAAGCAGTTGATTTTCGTTAGTCTAATTTCCTGTAGATAGAGGCTAAAGACATTCTTTTTTTGCTCCTGGTTCTCAGGTTGCTCTTCGGTGTCTCAATTTGGGAATATGTCCAAAATTGAACACACTTAACATTGAAGCACCTTTTATGGTCTCACTTGAGTTGAAAGGATGTGGCGTACTATCTGAAGCATCCATTAATTGCCCACTCTTGACATCTTTGGACGCTTCTTTTTGCAGGTTATGTTGCATTGGTTATTTTCTTTGATGTACTCATTGTATGTAATAAGACTAATGTTTATGTTTGGACGTACAGCCAACTAACAGATGACTGCTTGTCTGCAACAACCGCCTCATGCCCCATGATTGAGTCATTGATATTGATGTCATGCCCTTCGATTGGCTCGGAAGGACTTGGTTCTCTGCATTGGCTTCCAAATTTGACTTTTCTTGATTTATCATACACTTTCTTGATGAAGTTGCAGCCTGTTTTTGAGTCTTGTTCCCAACTAAAGGCAAGAGTTACCTTATATTTTGATATGTCTACTTATACTATTATATAGATTGTTGATTGAATATATGTTGTCCAGTAGAAAAGTGCTTTCTGAGTTTTGTTTAGTTGATGTGGGTTCTGGTCAAAATTTGCTTTAAATTGACTATAACTAGCAGAGTAGTGGTATCAGTTATGTTGCAGATGATGTCCAACTACTCTTTTTCACTCTCCCTCTCTCTCTCTCTCTCTCTCTCTCTCTCTCTCTCTCTCTATATATATATATATATATATATATATTTTTTTTTTTGAATACCTTAAACCATAGATCAAGGAATTGTTTGCCACCTTTCTTTATATATTTCTTCTCTCTATCTTTTCTTATAGTGCTACCTTCCTTCTGTCCTTGAAGGTATTAAAGTTACAGGCGTGCAAATATCTCACTGACTCATCACTTGAGCCTCTTTACAAGGGAGGTGCTTTACCAGCACTCCAGGAGTTGGACTTGTCTTACGGAACTCTCTGTCAATCTGCCATAGAGGAGCTTCTTGCCTGCTGCACGCACCTCACGCATGTGAGTCTAAATGGTTGTGTGAATATGCATGATTTGAATTGGGGTTGTGATCATGGACAGATTGCTGAGTTGCCTGCTATGACCATCTCATCTTGCATGATATCACATGAGAATGTCCATGGGTCAGAGCAGCCCAACCGTTTACTACAGAATCTCAACTGCGTGGGATGCCCAAATGTTAGGAAAGTTCTCATTCCATCAGTGGCACGCTGTTTTCATTTACTATATTTAAACCTTTCTTTGTCAGCAAATTTGAAGGAGGTCAATGTTGCTTGTCTCAACTTATGCTTTCTTAATTTAAGGTATGGTTGGTGCTGTAATAATTAAGGGTTGGTTTCTATGATCTATCCATATATCCAATGTGGTGATGTTTTTAAATTCTGTGATCTATCCAGCAATTGTTCCTCTTTGGAAAGTTTGAAGCTTGAGTGTCCGAGATTAACCAGTCTATTTCTTCAGGTATTGATCTTGCCTGCCAATTTAAGTATGGGTACACACATAATGTTTTGATGCTTCTTGGTGTCAGATTTATTATTCTAATTTGTTTTTACTTTCTAACATATTGAGGCACTTTAAATTTTTTATAGTCTTTTATCTGTATAACCACTTTTATCAGCTGTCATGTTGCCCAACTGTTTCTTGTCCCAAAAAAAAAATGAGTTAGGTTGACAAAAGTCACCAGCCTATTTTGAATATCTTTACTATTATAATTTTGAGACTTGGTCTCCATGGAATCCTAAAAAATAAAAATAAAAGAATGTGGACAGTAACTGGGTCTTGTAGTTTTTTTTTTCTGGTTTTTAAATGTGTTCTTACTAGCTTCAGTTTATTTGGTCTACTGTCAATCCTGACTTGTTTATATTTTTTGCGGTGTTGGTATTCTGTGGGTTCTAGTCTTGCAACGTTGATGAGGAAACTGTTGAAGCTGCTATATCAAAATGCAGTATTCTGGAGACTCTTGACGTCCGCTTTTGTCCAAAGGTGAGGGCAAATTCCTATTCGCTCTCTCTCTACATGATGATCTGATGCTTTTAATGATATCCTATTTTCGTCCATAATACTGCATGGGTTGATCTTTGACTATCTGTTGTGTCTTCGTACACTTAATTTACTTTATCCTTCATGGGTCCACAGATAAGTTCAATGAGCATGGGAAGATTACGTGTGGCGTGTTCTAGTTTGAAGCGTATATTCAGCAGCTTGTCAACTTCATGATTGTAGCGAAGGATCTAAAATTTTTAATGTGCTTATTCACTTGGAGATTGGAGTGATGGCACACTTGGTAATAAATCCGGTTATTTCCTTGTGTCAGCAGTTCCATTGTTTGTGTTTGTTTGGAATACAGTAATCAAATTGCCATCTTATGTATTGGGACAATAAACCATATTCGCTGTATTTATATTCTATTTTTGGTCTTCATCACATTTCTGTTCGACCTGTTACTTTTGTAAATTTTACATTTCAATTTTGTTGTATGCATATTTTATCCTAAAGCAGTCTAGTTAGTCCTTTTGTTTGTCGTGAAAAGTGGGCGTGTGAGCCTTTCTAGTATGACCCTGCAATAGTGTACCGTTATGTTATGATGCAAATAATGTATTTGTATCAGTGATAAAATACAGAGCGTATTTTTATTTGTAGTTGGCCACGAGTGATTACATTTACATTTAATTCGATTTTCATTAGGATTTTATCGTGCAGAAATCTCTCCTTGAGACTAAGGCTTCCTCCCTCCCCCAACCTTCACAAAGGTTTTTTCAGGAAACTAATCCCTATAAACATGTCTCCCATAGAGAGAGAAAATATGGGTGCTCCGAATGACGTTAGGTTATTTCTCCTTGTTGATCAGGGAAGCGAAGTGAATGTGATCAAATGATCTAGGAAGTTTTTAATGGTAAATTCATTTTGCTTATTGTGCTCTTCGATCAAAGGTTATCCACATGTAATGTGACAGCTGGGCATCCAATTAAATTTCATTGTGGAATGGGTGTTGCCTCAACCGGTTGTGTTGAGGAGTTTTCCAAGTCTCATGTTCAATACTTGATCACTACTGCCACCGAACAAAAGGAAATAGTGAAATTAATTTACAGAAACGTGTTTAATTTGAATATATAATGTTGATCAAGTAGGCTAATATAGAGTGAAAATGTTTTCTAGGTATTCAGAGGATCTCTTCTAATTGCTTTAATTCAGGGTCCAAAGTAGTTGTATCCTCATCTTCCATGTTCCTGTATGAATCGGCTACAACCTTTCCCTTGCTTAGCACATCCGAAGGTACAGTCTTTAAGAGGCTGTAACATACACCATATCAGAAATTGTTTCTTGCACTGTCATGTTTGTCTCATACGTCAAGGCGACACTAAGCAAAATACGTGAAAAAAGCCTGTTACGATAAAATCACCTTTCCAGAGCGTCGAGGGCAGCATCGATTTTTGCTTTCATAGACTTGACTGAGGCTTCGGGTTCATTTCTTGATGCACGCAGAAGTAAGGAATCAAGTTCCTCCAGGGCGCTTCAAAAGAAAAAGAAATAAAAATTCTCCTGTTAAATAGAAAGACAACCTATAGATCCATTGCTAATTGTGACATAGTTGTTTTATGCACAATATTTGTTGGAAAGTGATAACAGTACCTCAGACAATGATCTACATCATTAAATGCAGTTTTACCATTGCCACTGTCAGATGCATATTGCGCCACCTATAAATACAGTTTGTGAAGCTCTGATTAGGTTGGGTATAGAAAATATACCACAATGCAAATGATGTTAAAGTTGGGGAAGGAGGATGTGATGACAAAAATGGTTTCAACAGTAAATGATGTTTAGGAGATTTTCACCTTCAAGCATTTACCAATTTGCTCGTTATGAAGGAAATGAGATGTTCTTACGAAGCAGTTAAGATAATATGGCTTACAATTTTTTTTTTCCAACGCATAATATAAATTCCTATTAGATTCATCTGAATAATTCTAGCAGTATACAACGTTCTCTCTCTGAATTTTTTCCCCTCCTTTCCCTCTCTAAATTCTTTCAGTGATCCAGTTCAATCAGTGTGGCTGCTGAATGGAAATGGTATATACCAAGGTAACTGCTGGCGTTTGGGATGCATGAGGGAATAGTTTCCATGGGCAAGTAGGATCTTGCCATCTTGGGATCTGAACTTTTATATTACAAGAAACTAAGTAAAATAAAATATTTGCCATTAATGAAAGTATACTTTACGCTCAATTACAAAAATCAGAGCTTCGGACGTCTTTTACGCTCAATTATATACTGAGGGAAAAAACTCAAGAAACCAAAAAATTTCTAGTTTAACAAAATTTGGTAGACAAAATCTTTTTCAAATTAAAAAGTCGAAGTAAACTGTAACCACAAAAAGGAGAGTACAAAGAGGTCGAAAAGTTGAAGGAAGCCATTACTCACCGCTCGAATATTTACACGAAGTGATGCTGCAGGGCCAGCACGAAGTAGAGATCGGCAGGCAGAAAATTGGGGTTCATCACCCTCTAATGTTTTCTCTATGGCAGTAAGAACATAAGCATAAGAAGATTTTATATTGTTTTCAATTTAAAACAGTTGCAAACCAATCTGGTACGGTATTTTTCATATATCTGGACATCTAGAATGACCTCCTAATCTCTTACACAAAAAGCTCCATGAAGAAGGCAGTGGTTAAGGCAAAAGAAAGGCATTACCCAAGTCCTGTATCTGTAACTGCGTAAGTATGATAGGTGGTACATAAACCTCCAGAGGATCGAGCTTTTTCCTAGAGTATTTAGGAACAAATTGGAAATAAATCAAACATTCTTCAGAGGGACAATGGCAATGCAACAGACTTAAATGCTTATCAATGTTGTTTGAAGCTTAAGCTTGCCCTTTGTCTGTGAACATTAACTGCAGAACTCAAAAAGTCAAAAGACAACGCTTCAATAAAAGACAAATGAATGCCATAGTGATACCTTTTCACATATTTATCAAAAATGCTTCCTGCAGCAGCCCCTGCAACGTGGAAGACACGAGATCATTTAGCGGAGAGATGAGGATAATTCCCGTGCATTTATTTTCCATTTCTCGCCGACCAAATACTGAATGATACAAGTGTAATGGAAGTGAGAGAGGCATACAATTAGGAATGAAAAACAGGTGCGAGAGAGCTAGAGAGATGGAGAGAAGACGGCGGCCGTCCCGCCATTTTGGAGGTGACAGTGCGCACCTCACACGCAGCGATTGCTTCGGTTTCGAGGAGGAACTCGGTGATATTGAAGGAGGGAAGGTGGAGGAATAGAAGGATTTGTTGCTAAGACTCGCAGGAGTGCCGACTGCGGCCATGCCGACAGAGCATCAGACCCGATACTCTCTCTCACCCTCCGTCGCACATGATAAAAAAAAGAGCTAACCAATTGGGTGGATCTTATCCGCACGGAGCTTTGGTCTAATAATTACAGGTATACCCTTAGCTTTCATTATTTATAGCATCTTTTGATTTTATATTAATTTGATAATGCAAAGTGGATGAAGGGTGGTATTATTACTTCAATTTTGGTTCTTCTGAATAACTAATTTAACTGGCACACTATTTTTAATGTATATGTCTGAAATTATTTATTATTTAAAAATATTATCAATGAAAATAAAATCTCAATAATATAATTTTAAATAACATAAAATTTAGATAGAATACTAATAAAAAATAATTATGAAAATATGAAATAAATCTCTAAAATTACGAAAAAAAATAAGAAAATAACCCACAATTTATTTTTTAGGGTTTTTGGGCTTACAATGGCTTCAATAAGCTAAACCCTAATTGCGACATCGTAATTACAGTCTGTACCTATTGAAAATCTCTTCTTCAAAATTATCATCACCTAATCACCCACTTGAAAATTTATTACTTGTGGTGTTGATTTATAGTCTTTTTGTACCTAGCATTAGATTCTTCTATCTTAGACTTTACCTCTTCTTGAACATCTTACCATTGATTGGCTAAGTTGGCTACATTTGCATTAGTTTTGGGCAACTTTACCAAGTCAACAGCACGCTAGGACGTCTTGGTGTAGACTGCAGATAATGGTGTCTAACCTAAGGCATTGTGGACAACATTTTTGTATGCAAATCATGCCTAACTAATCAATAGCTCAACTATTTTGGCTTATCACCGCAAATACTATTGATAAGATTTTTTAGAGTGCGGTTAACTACCTCAATTTGTCTATTTATTTGAGGATGAGTTGTGCTATTGAAATTTAGAGAGGAATTGACCATCTTTGCTAAAGTTCTCTAGAAATGATTGAAGAACTTATTATATCTGTTAGATGTAATGGTGTTAGGAACCCCATGCAAACGTATTACCTCCCTAAAGAACAGTTTGGCCACATTGGTTGCATTTATCCTTTTTTACAAGAGATAAAATGCGTCATTTGGGAAAACTCGTCAACCACCATAAAGATAGAATACATACCTCTTTGGGTTCTGCCAACACAAAATCCATGGATAAGTCCTCCTAAATGTTCTCTGGAACATGTAGTGGTTTGTATGAGCCTGTATTATGAGATTGTTTCATGGTTGACTGGAAAATATAGCAACACTAGAAAGGTATATCACATCCCTACGTATATGAGGCAATAATACCTTTTCTAAATAGCAGTATAGGTCTTGTCATGCTCTAAGTGACTAGTTAGACCCCCTCCACGTAAAAATCATATAAGCATTTCCCTTAGAAATGTTTTAGAAATACAACACTTCTCTAAAATCTTTGTGAGTAGCATATAACTCTTTAACAATGTCAAGTCCCACAATCTCCTGGCTCATTGTGACAAGCAACTTGGCTCTTTTGCTTTGGGCATTAGGTACTTTATTCTACACTTGTGCCTTATGTTTCAAAGTGAAAGGGAATTTTTTTCAAAAATTGGGACCACCTAGTATGCATATCCTTATCAATTTGCCTTTGACTCTTCAAATATTTCAAGGAATCATGATCTGAATAAAAGACAAACTCCTTGATCAAGTAGTGCTCCAGTTTTCGAAGGATGAAAGATTGTATAATACTTTTTGTCATAAGTAGACCATTTATGCTTGGCATTATTGAACTTTTCATTGAAAGCATACTGGTCTCTTTCTCTAGGACATCATCGCACTTATGTCCACGCTACTAGTGGCACACTTGACTTCAAACAAGATCTTAAAGTCAGGTAATGCATATATTGGAGTAGGGCTTAGCTTTTCTTTTAGAACTACAAAATTAGTTTCAGCTTCCTTACTCCACTTAAATTTTTCCTTCTTCAAGCATTTAGTAATGGGTGTTATAATGTTTTAGAAAATTTTGATGAAATGTATATAAAATGTAGCCAATCCATGAAAATGAACTTTAGATATGGTTTTGGGGCTCAGCCACTCCTTAATGGACCTTTTCTTCATCCACCTGAATGCCATCTACATCAACTACATAATCTAAAAATAGCAATTTGTTTGTCATAAAATCATAGTTTTTCAGACTTTCATATAGTTTTATTTTCTGCAAGACATTTAGAACTTCTCACAAATGTGAGATATGATTCTCCTTTGTTC
Organism: Gleditsia sinensis; assembly: GCA_037074535.1. Classification (NCBI taxonomy): domain Eukaryota; kingdom Viridiplantae; phylum Streptophyta; class Magnoliopsida; order Fabales; family Fabaceae; genus Gleditsia; species Gleditsia sinensis. Next base: position 3,594,330 of record CM073472.1, read on the forward strand.
GACTACAAAACAAGATATAGTCAAAGTAAACAACACAAATCTACTGATAAAGTATTGGAAGTATTGGTCAATCCGAGTGGCATCACAAGCTACTCATATAACTCTTCCTTTTGTCTTGAAAGTTGTCTTCCACTTATCCCTATGTTTAATATGAATATGATGGTACCCACTACGAAAATAAAATTTGGAGAAAACCTACGCACCATGTAGTATATTTAGTATGTCATCTAGCTATTGGATAGAAAACTTGTACCACATTATGATATTGTTCATGTCTCTGCTATCAACACACATCCTCTAGCTGACATTCTTTTTAGAGGTTATTAATGCTAGAACAGCACATGAGCTTTCATACTATCTCAAATGTACCACTAAGAATTAGGTCAATGTGGTGCTGAATGTCTCTTATAGGTGGTAGCCTCGTAGGTAACTCTTTAGTCACAACCTCACTAAAATGTTCTAACAATTGCTTGACTGCATCCTAGTACACTACATATTTTTTGCTTCTTTTGATATCAACACTTGCCTCATGACTAAAGCATGTATCTCCCTGATTTCTTTTATGGCCTTTTCAAACTTAGAAATTGAGTGAGTCAATGTAAGAAAAATTCGCCCCTTCACTTTAAAAGTTTTGATTTTGGAACTTCTTTTTATTGGTAGCATAATATATTATTTTTGCCATCCTTTTGCATTTTGTAAGTATTCTCCCTTCCATCGTGCTGAGTTATAACATCAAACTTCCAGGGCCTACTAAATAGGAAATAATAAGTATTCATATCTATCACATTACAATATATTTCATTTATATACTTACCAATAGAGAAAGGTATCTTACACCATTATGTCATCTAAATTTTGTCTTGAGCTTTGATCTAATTAATTAAGGATTAGGATGCTTCTCCACTTTCAACCCCACACTCTTCACAATATCTTTCATAATAATACTTTCACAGCTGCCATTGTCTTACATCATATATATGGCTATGAATGGTATACTAGGTTTTGAGTAGTTGATGGCGCTGTGTGTCATCCTCTTGTTTCAGTGTGAATATCATCCACCTTATCACATAGCTCACTTTGTTATTATTCTCATAGTCATCGTCGAATTCACAACTTGCTTCCTTTCCATCAGGGCAACACACTTCTTCGTCTTGCTCTACTATATACACTGATTTTCTCTGAGGACAGTCATTGGATATGTGTCAAGGTTGTTGACACATGAAACATTTATGTGTCATAAGTCTAGCATAGGGATTGACTGCCTTTGGTATCTCCTTTACATATGTCATCTTCTGCTTCTTAGTAACTTTATCCTCTCTCTTTTTTCTCTAGGACTACCTCACCTATATTATTGGTAAGTTTAGAGGTATCCCCCCTATAATTTTTATGAGAGTATTTTATTATGCTCCTCTCTTGCATCAACTGCTTAGCCTTCAAAGTTAGGTTATGAACTTCAGATAAGATAACTACTATTTGCAATCATATTTTATCTCTAATGGCTAGTTTCATACCCTCTAGAAATCTGGCTACTTATTTCCCTTTTGTTTCCTTCAAGTCATTCTTCGTGGCTAGCCATGTGAACTCGGCATAGTACTCATTAATGCACTTCTAGTCGTGTTGGCATATTTGGCACTGTTGAAATAAGAACTGTTCATAATCAAGAGGTAGAAATTTGCTCTTTATCGCCTTATTCTTCTTACATTCTAATAGGTGCCTTGCCCTCACAAGTTCTTCTCATCTAAATCCTTTCTCACTAAGCAAAGGTGCCACCTTTCAATTTACATGCCACCAATTTTAACCTTTTTTCTTCTAGAGTCTCCATATACTCAAAAAATGGTCTATATATGTAATCCAATCTAGAAAACTCTTAATGTTTAGGTTACTATAAAAATAAAGAATGCCCACCTTTAACTTGCAATTTTTCTCCCTATCCATGATCATTCCTCCTGTAACATGCATTCTTTCTTAGAGGTTCTTCAAAATATTCCTTTTTTTTCCTACTTGGATTCATCATCTAGGTCTGTATACTTTTCCCGTTTATGAATTATAGGATTAGGGATGCGGATAGGTTGCTTGTGGCCAATGTTGTCGCTAAGCACTCTCCTACCACCATTCTTTTCCCTGTTTGGATCGTTAAGTTATGCTACTAACTGACTAAAAATATCCTCCAAGCAATCAAAATGTTCCTCATGATGTTAAAACTTGATATCGATCTTATAAACTCGAAGAATTAATTCATCAATCTCTACCCCATGCTCTAGGATCTCAGCCCTCCGAACGTTGTGAAAATTGTCGACATCTTTTACTGGACCACCTGACATCGAGCGGTTAAAAAATCACACTCTAATACCAAACTGATTGCTACGAAAAAACATAAAATTAAAAGACAAATATGGAATGTCTGAAACTATCTATTATTTGAACATATTATGAATAAAAATAAAGTCTTAATAACATATATTTAACTATTAAAATACTTAGATAGAATCTTAATTAACAATAAATACAAAAATAGAAAAGAAATTCTTAAAATTAAGATGAAAATAAAAAAGTAGCCTGAAACTCGTGATTTTTAAAGTTTTTAAACTTGAAAAGGCCTCAACAAGTTAAACCTTAGTTAGGACATCATAAAGCTCTATACGCGCTTCGAAACAATAGGTAATGAGTCTCGCAAATCTATTCAAACTAAAAGTTATGCTTATTTTATTAAAATATGTCGTTTTGCGACTCTTTTCTTCTTGTAAACCTTATTATGTGTGGCCTGCTCCGTAAACTCATTGGCAAACATATCCATGTCAGTCATCCAATGTTTCCCTTGGATCAAATAGATAGGCTGTTGGTTCCAGCACTCTATTTGTCATTGAGTACTACATGACTTGTTACTGCCCGTGATGGACTAGCTCTACATTTGAACTGGTATGTTTATGGAAGTTCATCAGGATTTTACTTGTAGCACCCTTTAATGGTGTAGTAGAGCGTTATTATGAAATTTGGTTTTGGCAGTGAGTTAGAGTGGGAGAACTTTAGCTTTCTTGAAGACCAATGAAAATTTATGAACTTATTAAAGACGAATAGGTTTTTGGAGCCACAGCTTGGCAGGTGCTCAAGCAAAAATGAAAAATGAGATAAGAGTTGGGAACAAGTGGAGAAGAAGCAAGACAAACAAAACCTTAGCTGCTGCTTCAAAATGTTTTTCTCGGCAGACAATTCTTCTGGCGGTGTCAAAAACCAGTGTTTTATATATGTTTCATTATTTACTTGTTTGTGTTTGTGGCTGTCAGTCAAACGAGGAGTTGCAAAAATTGAATATTTGCCCTAAAACTAAAACTAATACTAAATGAATTTCACAAACTGCGTGATCTTTTATGACATATCTGGGTTCTTATTGAGATTCTCTTTACGAGTTTGTCACATGGGTATCCAATTCCTAGATCTCGTTTGCTTTATTTTTTTTAACTTCAAAATTTGAATGTAAACGATACATATCTATGATGGCTTCCATGGATATGTTATGTGAGAATTTTGAGTTTGGCCATAAGCCTCCACTAATTTGGTTGTTGGACAATAATTATTTCGTGGAATTATCTTATCAAAATTAAATGCTGCTGGGGTCCTTTCTCTTTTTCTTCACTACACACCCTTTCTCTTTGTTCCGCCCAGTAGTTTTAACTCCTCAGTTACTATACTATAGATATAAATAATTTCTTAGATTCTCATTCTTGAAATTTTTTAAGAAAGTCAAATAAATATCTCAAATTATAAATAGCTAAATAAATAATCATCAAATCACACTGATCATTTACATGAAAAATATTTAAATTTTAATTAACGTTGATAGTTACAATTTAAAATTTAATATTTAAAATTTTAATTTTAATTTTAATGTTGAAAATTTAAAATTTAAATTTATTTATTTATTATATAAATTTTTTTATTTAAAATCTATTATTAATTTTTTTTTTAAAAGAGTTTAACAAATTATTATTATTATAAATACAGCTTTGTATTTGAGAGCGGTGTGGCTAAGAGAACAAAACCCGGGAGCTTTACTAGTGCTAATGATTGTCGCAGTGGTGATCATGATTGGTCTCTCAACTCGGTGGGATGTGACCATTTTGTTTCTTCGCCTCTCGTTGCATTGACTAGCCTTGACTTAATCACCTTCCTATTTTATCTCAATACAACTTTCCTCGTAGGATTGTTGAAAATCTTCCAGAATCTAAGAAAGAACCCATTTCAGCGAAATTTCCAAAATCGTCACGAGCCAACCCCGTATAAAATATCTCAATGCGAACCCTAATCCCTTCGCAACCCTTTCTTTTTTCTCGTCTCCTTCAATATGAATCCCAGTTCTCCTTCTTTTTCTACGCATGAAGAGCATACGTTTGATCCCCAGAGCGCCGAGGTTGAAGAGAGCAGGCAGTGTTTAATTACAAATCTTGATTTGAATAAATACGAAGCAAGATTCACAGCAGGCCAAAATACAAGGGAATGGAAGGTAGAAACAAATCTGAATTCAAATCAAGAGGGAAAACTTTCCCTTGATCTTAACTATCCGAATGTGGACCCTATAACGGGTTATAGAATTGTTGATGGAGCAATATATATCGATTCTGATGATGACGATGGCGTTCATACTGAGACTAGAGAACAATATGGTCATAATAGGAAAAAATATACGAGGGCAGAGAAAGGTAAAGCTAAAATTGTGGAGGCGGAAGGCGATGCATGGTTGACACTTGGGTTGGGGCTACCATCAATGCACCAATTATATGGCCAGGTGCAGGCCTCAACTTCACCTTTTCCGTCGACTTCTGGCACCAATAACAACAAGGTTCTGCGTGACTTCGTCTGCTCTGATTAATCGTAAGACTCTTGAGTCTCTGTTTTTCTTTGTGCATATCGTTTTGGGTGATTTTCTGCTTTTCTTTTTGGTTGTCAGTACTCTGAGTATTGTTTAGAATTGTAACCCAGAACTGCCTGTTTTCAACCGTTGAATAAATTTGTAATCGCTTTCATTCATGAATGCATACGTAAGCTCTGTTCTGACAGAAAGCACAAGTTTTTTCCTCCGGAGAATCTGAAACGTGAAGAATGAATGTCTTTAACAGTTTAATGCATAGTCCGTCCCCCCCACCCCCCTTTCTTTTTTTCTCGTTTTACATATATAATTCTGTGCTGTGCCTGTAACTATTTGCTCTAATTTATTGTTGATTCTAGAAAGAATACAAGTACAAATTGCCATTGTATTGAAGTATCAGTGAACTTGCTATAGTAAGTCCGTCGATAATGAATCTTCGATTTTGTGATTGTTTTTTTCTTAGGTTCGAGTTCGATGCATTTTAATTTTTTTAATATTTGCAAATTTATATATAAAGGGAAATGCTAACTTAGCAATCTCTACTACATGCTTGTTTTGCCAAAAAAAAATCTTCAGTTTTTCACTTAAAAACACGACAAATGCATGGATATTTAAATTGTTTCCTCTTACCTTTGAAAAAAAAAAGTACTTAAATATTCTTGTCTTAATTATATCTTTATAAAAGAATAACTTAAATATCTGTTTTTGTTGAACTTTTAAGTAAAAAAAATAAAAAAGAATTTAAGTCAAAATACCTTATGTAAAGATTGTTAAGGGTAGTATTTTTCCATATATAAAGTATAAGGTATGCAATTAATTTAATATTTTTATATACTTTAGAAATTAAAATAATTATCTATCAACTGTTAAATGTTTCTCTTTTTTTTTTAATTAACAATGTTTAATTTTGTACTTGATAATATAAGAGTATCCGAGAGGGAAGGGAGATATGAATAATGTATATACTATGTAGAGTCTAGACACATAACATCGTTTTATTCATTACCCAGTTACTCATTCTCTCTTTGCTCTCCTTCACTCTTCCCAAACACAACATAAATCATGTCAATCAATTATTTTTCTAGAATGGCAGTTACACCAGGCATGCCTCCAATAGCTGTATTTTTCTATGGATATGTTGAAGTTCTATTGGAAGTTGATCAAAACAGATCCTTCAATTCAAATTAATTAGGATTTTTATTTTAGGTATGAAGTCCTGCTTATTTATAAATGAATGGAAATCACTTTGTGGGACATTGTTTGAAATCTTACTTATGTATGATTTAATTAAGCCAACTAGTATACTCTCTCCTTCTCACATGCTGAGACTAATCTTGTTTTTTTTTTTTAGTCAAGTTCCGCGAAGGGTCGGAAAAGGTGCAAGCATATTTCTCGACCAGCTAAATGATCGCAAACTATAGGAGATTAGACTTTGTACAGCATATTTCGGACATCATGATCAATTATTAATATATGGGTTCTGGCTCAATCACAGCTTTTACATTAATGACAATATGCTTCTTTCCTTGGATATTCTCTTTTGGTGGTACCTGGATAGCAAGTTAATTTTTTTCCCTATCTTATGATTAATTAGCAGGTATTTTGGTGATGGCTCTTTAAGATTAATCATTTACTTTCATGATCGTATTTTGCTGTACTTTCTATCTAACGCCACTTACTTGAAATTAGCAAATTTTCCTCAAAGAGTATATGGTTGTGTTCATTAGAGGCATTTACAATTTAACTAGGGTGCCTTCCCATGGCAGTTACTCAGATCTCAAGGATGTATGCGTTGTTTCCTGTATGGCTCATTTCATTTTATTTTACTATAATGGTTTTGTGAAGAATTAATTAAACTAAAAAGTTTAAACTCTTAACCAAAAAATTACGAATAATTCTATTACGGTTGTGATTTATTTTGACTTTGTGCCCCGCAAGATTGAAAATGAGAAGTGAAGGAGTGAAAAATGCCAATATATCAAAGCGTGTGTGATGTCTAGTCAGTGAACACATTCAATATTCACTCTTCTCTCTGCACTTCCATCAAGCACAACTAGTGCCGCTCTGTTTGTATATGTCGGGAGGGAGGAAAGAGGGAAGCGGCTAAATTCCTTGTCAGAAATGAAAAATGGACTTTCAAAACAAATGCTCAAATATAAACAAATACTCTGTTCTTTACAAACACATTATTACATAGCATTTGAGATCTCACAATACAATTTGAGCTTAACAGCTTCTTCACATAGACGCTTTACACTTCAAAATCAGAAAAAGAAGTATAAGAATCATAACGAGACCACCGGATGAACCACCAACACGATGAATCCAATAACGATCGAATCTGGTAAAATTCCTGTCCAAGAAAGCTGATAAGACTACGGCCAAAATCAATGCAAAGAGCAGGAGAGGCAACACAAAAGCAACGTTAACAGCTTCCTCTTCATCTTCCAACTCACTTGCTGCTTTGCGGTCTATGTAGAGAGGAGAAGCCACAGCTAGCACCACCATGCTTATGGCTGCCAGTCTCTCATACGAAGAAAACCTGCTTTTCCTGCGAGTAGCTGATCCAGCCTCCATTGAGAGACCTCCTGTTTTTGGGCTCACTTTCTTCTGCTAAAACTTATACGGCCGAAGTGGAGCTATTGTGGAAAAGCCACCTAAAGTGCGGTGAAGGGAATCCTGCATCCTGCTTTTCAAAGCAAATCTTAACAATTATCGGCTACATCCAACATAATCACAACTCAGTGGAAAACCCTCTCCTAAATCCTTTCAGAGATTTTTCCTACATTTTAATATTCTTTTACTTTGTATTGTTAGGAAATGCCAGGGCTTTGTAAATAAATCAGTCATAAGTTTCTACAATATACTTAACATTATTTTTCTATATAAAAAGATAAAGAAAAAAATGCAGGAGAGATTGAGATGGATTTTGGTGGAGAATCCCGGACTCTCTTTGATCTACCGGTAAGGAATCTTTGTTTTTTGTTTTTGAGGTTATAAAGAGTATGTTAACCACGAACTATTATTGGCAGCTTACAGATGAAGCTCGAGAATTTACATTGTGTGGATGTCAATGAGATTCCCCATTAACATAGCTCAATATTCGGTGCCGTTGAACTTTTTTTATTTGGAATCTGATGCCGTTTTTGCCGCGGATGTTTGCTCAAGGCAAATCGACATAATTAAAAGCAAATCGCCAGTGAAGTGTTCGGTTTATAAAGAAAATAAAGTATTCAAACATAAAATCTCTCAAGAAGCTGATTAACACAAGTGGACACATGTATGGAACCATACTCTTCGAAGTTAATGCAAGCAAATTCACCGTCACCCATATTTGTTGTTCATTTCGCTAAAGCATTTAAAGCTTAGCATACGCCTTAGAATTTTTTTCACGTTTATCATACATGCTTACATACAAATATTAAATTAAGTACCATAAAATGATTATTAAAAAAATCTTAATTGATGTAGGCAAAAACAAATTCTGTGATTTGGCCATTGGAAGTCAAGGAGCGATGGCCAGAAGTAACTCTACCTAATCTCATGAATCACAGGCTCAAAAATTGTGCTACCTGGGAGTATCATCACTGAGAAGGAACAAGGGAAACTGAGTAATTAAATTGATAAACAGCCAAAGGCACATGTGAGCTATATATCCTAATTGATACCACCAGGGGTCGACCTTTTCCCTTGAAGCCTTCTTATCCATTTCTTCCGTGTAGTAGTAACACCAGTTAATTGTGATGGAGGTGCAAGACTATGTTGGGATTGTTCCAGAACTGGAAGCTCAGCAGGAAGTGCAGCAGCAGTGCCAGTGAAGGCATTTAGAACCAAGAATGCCAGGATGGGGGAGAGATCCAGTGTTCCTCCAAGGGGGGGAATCAGTCCACGGAATATGTTCAGATATGGGTCACATATTGTGCTGAATCAAACGATGACAATTAATATTTTATCAAATACTTATAAGTTCTCAATATAAATAAAATTGAATGTTACACCTATATGTCTACAAAAAAGGTTCATGTTGCAGTACAACACGTATTTACAACAATATAACCAAGCCCAGCAATATGCCTTCTATCTACAGGGAAAATATCCGGGTTCTCTTGGATAACCTCGTGGACAAAGTCACAACAATTTCTTACCATTACATACAGAAACCATAAGGAGCTCAATATGCAAACATATCTTGCTATAAAATTGCATATGGGCCATTGCCACAAGACCAATAAGCCATTAAAGACAAAGATTCAACTAATAAATGGCTTAGTTAAACCGGTCTTAAATCTTATTCCAGAGAGTCTCATTTTTCTTCTCCTAGTCAAGGATATAAAAGTAATTTTGACAAAAGGACGCTAACCTGAGGGGACTAACAATGGCAGAAGGAGAATTTGGAAACCAGGTTAAAACAAGCCTGACAATCAGTAATGTGTTGTAAATGTTTAGGAAATTCAAGATCCCATTAGCCACCACTAGTCCTGCCACTGAATCTCCTGGTAATACAGCAGCAAAATTGTGACTAGACAGCGAGCTCATGTTCTTGTAGTTACTGCAGCGAATCTGAGTGAAAGATCAATAAGGTACAATGGGGTTATTGGAAAGAAAACCCGAATGTTATTCAAAGTTGTAATTTAAGGGCTTTCAGCATAAGAAAGCAGAGCATTATCATGAAAGAAAATGTCATTACCTGCACGCATAAACTGTGAAATTCAGAAGACATAGTCAGGACTTTCTTGACTATAGGGTTTTCAGAAGCAAGAAAGTGAAGAAATTTTAAAAACTTATCAACTTCTGAAGACATGGATTTGCGAAGTTCACGAAGATTGAAATTTGGAGGAGCTAGAGTGTTGAACTTGAAGTTGGATACTCGAAGAAATGGGAGGGCCAATGGTGTTTGAGCATTGGCCCAAGTGGGTTTCAAACAATCCGGCACCATCTGATCCTCTATGCATATAGGTTTCTCACTAGACGATTCATTCACAGCCATTCTTCTCCGTGCAGCACTGGAGCGGTAGCCGAAGAAGATAACGCATGAATGGGGGAGAGAGAGTCATAAAATATCCGCTTGGACTCTCTCCTCAAACGACAACGTTTTCACTTCTAAGTAGTTGGCAAGCCTCAACTCGTATTGACCACGATTGGCCAGGGCCCCCTTCGTCATGCTGATGTAGCCGCCAAACACGCACATGGATATGCTCCCCGCGCAATGAAGGCCAGACATATAAATAGAAAGGACGCGTGTCGCATTATAATTGCGGTTCGAAATGATCAACCTCTACCTTATTTTACTAGTAATATGAAAATCTCCTCGTCCACAAGTTCGCTCTCGATCTCCTACGTCTCTTCGTTTCTCTTTCCTCCGCCTCCGATCATGGCGACTCATCTACTGAAACTTTGTCTCTCTCCTCAACCGAAGCTCTGCTTAAGTTACAGTAGAGACCGTGATGTCCCCGACGTTGACTTCATTTCTCTACTGGCGGCGAAACGACATCGCAGCTTCAGACGCCGAAGCATTTTCCGGCCACAGTCGGGCCCTAAATTTGTCATATCAAACTCCCTTGAAACTAGAATTGACTCACAGGAAGCAACCCTGCAAGGCCAGGGGCAGAGCAAAGATTCGCCCGTTTTACTAGATGTTACTGGAATGATGTGTGGAGCTTGCGTCTCCCGAGTAAAAAACATCTTGTCCGCCGATGAGCGAGTCGACTCGGTTGTTGTCAACATGCTGACTGAAACCGCCGCGGTTAAGTTGAGAAAACTCGAGGAGGCACCGTCGGGGGCTTCAGTTTTGGAGACCGATTATCCGGACTGTGTTGCAGAGAGCCTTGCTCGGAGATTGACTGAATGCGGTTTTCCGACAAAGAGGAGGGTTTCGGGTTTGGGCGTGGCGGAAAATGTGAGGAAGTGGAAGGAGTTGGTGAAGAAGAAGGAAGAATTGCTTGTGAAGAGTCGGAACCGTGTTGCTTTTGCTTGGACTTTGGTGGCGCTGTGTTGTGGATCGCATGCTTCGCATATTTTCCATTCTTTAGGAATTCACATTGCTCACGGTAATGTTTAACTATTCAAAATATAGTTTAGTCACAGTCGGGGGAACATTTTAGTTGTAAATTTGATATGTCAACCGCCGCCTTGCCAAAATATTGAGGTGCTCAACTCTTACTTGCTTTATGGTCTATTGTTAGGAGGACCGCTATTGGAAGTTCTTCATAATTCGTATGTGAAGGGTGGTTTAGCTTTGGGGGCTCTTTTGGGACCGGGTCGAGGTTAGTTCGTATCACTTTTCCGTTGCTGCTATTTTGGTATCTTCTGAAGAACAATGTGTTAAATTGTTAGTTTAGTAATTAAAAAAAATTATCTGGTAAGCCATATTTGTTTGACAATAGGGGCAGCGTCTAGGTTATGTAATAATTGCCAATACATATATAGATTTGCAGAATCTTATGACTCACCTATTAATCCCGTTAGTTCTAGGGGCTTGTAGTCCTAACTAATTAAAGTGAATCATGATGTGAAAATTTTGTTACTAAACTAACTAGTTATTCAGAATTACTGTTCGATGGCCTAATGGCATTTAAGAAGGGATCACCAAATATGAACTCTCTTGTGGGATTTGGTTCTATAGCTGCCTTTATCATCAGTTCGGTGAGCCCCTCTCTGAAATTTTGGCTTCATTTCCTTTTTCATTGCAAGTGTTGTTAATTTGAACTACTTCTTTTCTGTAGATCTCACTATTTAACCCTGGGCTGGCATGGGACGCTTCATTCTTTGATGAACCGGTGACTTTCTTTACTTTCAAATGTTGCAATATTTCTCCTTGGAGCACTTTTTTTTCCACATAAGCCAGGCTTTAACAAACTACTACTCATCATGGCTTGGTGTCTAGTTTGTATTAAATTTACTAACCTCTCACCTGCAGACAATATGCCATTTCTTGTATTTTTAGCTCGTTCTATTCTGATCTTGATAATAAGCTTCTCATGGAGGATTGTGCCTTTTAGCATGCAGGTCATGCTTCTTGGTTTTGTGCTTCTAGGACGTTCTCTGGAAGAAAAGGCGAGGATTCAGGCATCTAGCGATATGAATGAACTTCTTGTAAGCTTCTGTCTTCTCTCCATGCTTATTTTAATTGGAAGAAGGCACCTGCAAGTTCTATATCAAGTGTAAGACTTAATAAACATTTTGAATTTCTTATGTCTGCATTGTTAATATCTTTTCTCAAAGTTTTGTCTATCTTCTGAACCTTTTTCATCTGACTGTTATTAAACAAATGTGAATATGCTAATAAATTTTCCTCAATTATTGGGTTTATATTTTTTCTTTTTATTGTTGTGTACTATCTTAAATCAATGTTGATTTGCTAAAAGAATCATTCCATATTTTATAGGGTTTTGGTTGATAATACACCATTAACATGGCTGGTAAATACTCATTTTGCTTGTATCAGTGGTCAAAATGACCTTTCTCAGAACTAATGACTGTAATTTTAAAGAGTATATGCCTGTATGGATGATAAACTTTGCGTAAATGTAACTGCTGGATAGGGGAGTATTGGTTTTCCATAGGATACTTTAAATTCATAAAAGTCCAAGCTTATTTCATATTTCACTTTTTCTCTATTCTGGTCAGCATTCCTTCTTAAACATGCACAATCCAAGAATTGGAAATTTCGTCGTATAAAAATGTGGCTTCTATGAGCATTAAACAACAAATTGTAGTTTTTCTATTAATCTCTGTGTAATAATTAGACTTAGCTTCAACTACTTCAAGCTTAATGAATGGAAAATTTAAAGTCTTGGAAAGAGTTATTGTGGGATTTAACTATCTAATCTTACACTATCTCATGGTGGTGGATGTTTTGCTAGTCGCTGATATCTACTCAATCAAGACTTGTGATTACTTCCTCAGAAGGCGCTCCTTCTAATGACAATGTGCTTTGCTCTGATGCAATTTGTGTTGAAGTCCCAACTGACAATATTCGAGTAGGTGACTCACTGTTGGTGTTACCTGGAGAAACTATTCCTGTAGATGTAAGTCTTTCTTATTGTTAGTGAAATTCTGTTAAGACCTGTAAAGCTATATATGCAATACCTGAATTGAAGTTTAAAGGCATCCTAGGTGCCTCTTTTGACAGAGCGCACACACACAAAAAATATAAGAACATTTTGACTAGGACCCAGGATTCAACTAATGACACAAGGTGCCAATGATTGGCCAATAATAATGTTGAGAAAAACGATATTTATATGCTCCATACTGGAAGACTTTACTTCATGATTTAAAGATGGAAAATCTCTGGACAGGGGAGGGTTATTTCAGGAAGAAGCATTGTGGATGAATCCATGCTTACAGGAGAATCACTTCCTGTGTTTAAAGAAGAAGGCCTTGCAGTTTCAGCAGGAACTATAAATTGGGTATGCACTTAGACTTGAAATTGCTAAAAAAATTTGTCCTTTATCTATCTGAATTCAATTGTGTGGCTCCTACGTCATTTTTGTTTTTCAAATTTGATTGGGTGTGCATTTATTAATCGATTTCAGGATGGTCCTTTAAGAATTGAAGCTTCTTCTACTGGCTCCAACACAATGATATCCAAAATTGTCCGCATGGTTAGTATGCCATCTCCTGTGATGGGTTACTGATCAGATCCTATATTGTGAATGAAATGATTACATTTTCAGTTTTTTTCTGATAATGTAGTTTCCTGCATCCCTAATTATTATAAGGTGCTCCTAACATGTAACGCTACACATATCGTGTAATTTCTTTGGTTCATCAATTGCAAGCATCATACATTTTGGGAAATAAAATTATTTGTTTGTTGACATATGATATATATAAATCAAACATTTGTAGAGAAATTGTCTGCAATGCGTTACATTTCTATTTTGCTATATTTAGGTTGAGGATGCTCAATCACGTGAAGCACCAGTACAAAGGCTTGCAGATTCAATAGCAGGACCTTTTGTATACGGTGTAATGACTCTGTCAGCAGCAACATTTGCATTTTGGTTAGTATGAGCTCTTACAACTAACCTTTATATTTGATAGGCTATTGTCACTGATTTCAAATGGATTTGGGTCTGACATAGTGATGACTATTAATATGACATGTTGATATAATCCAAGTAAATGTTTTATGATTATCAGTTATCTCTATTTTCTCGAAGGAAAAGTTTCATAAATATTTCATCTTTTCATTAAACTTATACAAGTTTGCTGCATTTGATTCCAGGTATTTTATTGGATCACACGTTTTTCCAGATGTTTTACTTAACGATATTGCAGGCCCAGAAGGAGATCCTTTGCTTTTGAGCTTGAAACTCTCTGTAGATGTCTTGGTGCGTGATGTTGAACTTATGATATACTGATTTGTAATTTGAACTCAAATTCATGACTTAAGTTAAAACTACCTGCTTGTCCTTATTGACTTCTCTACCCTCTGTCCTGAATATTGTACACTCATTTTATAATGGCTTTCAGCTTCTGTTGTTGACTAAGAAATGCGCGACTATATATAAAATTTTGGTTGAAGTATAATGAAGGAATAAAACTTGCATGCCCTTCATCGTAAGTGTTGTTAGTCATCCAAAATCAGCCATGAATTTGACCATTAGCTGGTTTTTGTAGTGTCATCCATCTGAAACATATTGTATCATTCAATTGCATGAGTGTAGATAAAAGAGAGGAAGAGGAAAGTAGGATTAAGGAGGTGTGTTTATGCAAGCAAGTCAAGTTCACTTCTTTTCCTGGAAAAATTAATTTGCATGCAGAAAATTGTGTTATCGACTTTTGAGTACTGAGGTTAAGAATTATTCTTTGGCCCTTCCAGGTTGTGTCTTGCCCTTGTGCACTGGGTCTTGCCACACCCACAGCAATCCTAGTTGGCACCTCACTTGGTATGTTACCTTTGTTTTCTACATTAAAAAAATATTAATGTTATCTGAAGTTACTTCAAAACATATAGGCATGATGTTTACATTGATGTAAGCTTGCATATTGTTCAAATGTGAATAATTTTCTCTGGCACTATGGCTTTTCAACTTTTTCTCTTGGTTGAAAAATTGGTTAACGGTGAGCAGATACAAACCTACAACCTGGTTGAATACGTAGTATATAGTAGTTTCCATATTTTGGACCTTTCTTGAGCTGTGCCAGCATTAGTTACTGCTGGTCGGTTGGAGATATATCCATCAATCAATTATATTCTTGAATAAGAAGCTGTAAAAAAAAAATTTCTTATTCATTTTCTATTTTTCCTTTCTTTTTTATATTTTGTTTCTTCATTTCTTTATTTCTTCGTGGTTTTTAATATCTGGTACTCTTGGTGAACTTTGGTTCCTTAAATTTATCTTAGTGCGCCAAAATAAGATAAAAATTATTGCAATATGAAGTAGCTGTGTATAAATCAGGCATGAGGTGTCTTCTTTCCTTATGGACTTGAATTTTTGAAATCTGCAAATCATATTACTGCCTGGTTACCTGGTTTGGTGCGTTTTGTATTTTCTATTCTCTTTATTTTGTTATATTTAAATCTTCCCCCACCCAATTGGCATGTGTTTCAAATGCTTTAATACTTGAACAGGGGCAAGAAAAGGACTTCTCATTCGAGGAGGAGATGTGCTGGAACGCTTAGCTAGCATAAATTATGTTGCTCTGGACAAGGTAAAGCCCAGACTCTTCTTTCTGTCTCTCTCCCTCATACGCAACGTACAAACAGTCATATACAAGCATTTACGCATGCATGCATGCAAAGTTGTTCTGAAGACAACCTCACACTAAACTTTCAGACCGGAACCATCACCAGAGGAAAACCAGTTGTTTCTGCTGTAGCGTCTTTTGATTATGGAGAATCAGAAATTCTTCAGATTGCTGCTGCAGTGGAGAAAACAGCATCTCATCCAATAGCAAAGGCTATTATCAATAAAGCTGAGTCATTAGAATTGATCCTTCCTGTCTCAAAAGGGCAGTTAGTTGAACCAGGTTTTGGAACCTTGGCAGATATAGATGGGCGTTTGGTCGCAGTTGGTTCTTTAGAATGGGTACGTGAGCGCTTCCAGACAAAAATGAACCCATCTGATTTGATGAATCTGGAACATGTTTTGATGAATCAATCATTGGAAAAGACATCTTCAAACTATTCAAAAACCATTGTTTATGTTGGACGTGAAGGAGAAGGCATCATTGGTGCTATTGCCATATCTGACATTTTACGTGATGATGCTAAATCTACCGTAATGAGGTATATTTTTATTCTGTAACTGTAATTGTATATATTTCCTCAGATTGCTACCTACTCTTTTTAGGCAAATAACATTACAAAAAAGAGGCATTTATTCTTTCTCTGACTGTATTTGGAGTTAGCTCGTGTTGTGCCTTTTCCTTTCTACCAATAGAGTGTTTTGGACAGTCTTAGGCAAATTCAAGTCTTGTGCTTATATTTTTATTGCTTGATTACTGCATTATTTGCTGACTTTGTTGCCCTGGGGAAGACTCCAGCAGAAGGGTATTAAAATAGTCCTCTTATCAGGGGACAGGGAAGAGGCAGTTGCAACTATAGCAGAGACAGTTGGGATAGAAAATAGTTTAGTCAAAGCATCATTGTCTCCACAACAGAAATCTAAATTTATTTCATCTCTTAAAGCTGCTGGACATCGTGTTGCTATGGTATGATGCATCTATCTTCACTCCAATTCTCTCTCTCTCTCTCTCTCTCTCTCTCTCCCAGCTTTTACTAAATAGAGAAATCTGCTATGTTCAAAATTGCACTGAGCTCCTGGAGTGGGGGTGAATCTAATCTTTTTCTTTGTTTTTTAGATGTTTCACGTGTTAGCAATATTAAGAAATGAATTTCATTTTTTATTTTCTTTTCAAGTTTAGATATTTATGCAAGCTCTTTAACAAAGAAAATGGCCAAGGGTAGCAGCTCTGCTGTTCACTCGTGCAAATTTTGGACGCCTAATTTTCCCTTGCTATATTTGTCCTTTCTCTATCAGCATCATACTGCGGATTTCTGTTGTTTTGCCTTGTGAGAAATGGCAGTCAAGTAGCATACATATTAATAATCAGGACTGGCATCCCACTGAGATTATCTTTTTTCTCCACTTCTGTAAGGTAGGTGATGGCATAAATGATGCACCCTCTTTGGCTGTAGCTGATGTTGGGATTGCTCTGCAGAATGAAGCTCAGGAGAATGCTGCATCAGATGCAGCATCCATTATACTTATTGGGAATAAAATTTCACAAGTATGTCATTCTGATGTCCTGAACTTATTACATCCACTTTTATGCATGCCATGTTTTTTGTGCCTTGTCAATCCAAGTGATGGGCACAAGACAACAGCCTTATGCCACAATTTACATGGCCAGTTCCAAAAGTGTGTATTTTTTTTATTTTTTTTTGCATGGTAATATGAGTAAAGTGATCTCCGTAAACGATTCTGATTAAGTACATGGCATTGCAAGATATGTCTGGGGTGGATGGTTTAGTTTTTATACAATCTTTGGATGCTCCTTCTTTAGAAACTGTTTTTAAGTTTGGGAGGGACAAAATTTTGGTGAATATCAATCTTAATATTACACATAAACTTGTGATGGCACTGGATTTCAAAAAATTGAAATTGGCTTCTTTTCCAATAACCTGAAGATTAGTGGAAGATTATTTAATACTATGCATGTGTCCCATGGAAGCCTCCGTATGGTTCTCAATCTTTAGTTTAACTGACATTAGTCTGACAGGTTGTGGATGCACTAGAACTTGCACAGGCAACCATGGCAAAAGTGTACCAGAATTTGTCTTGGGCTGTAGCTTATAATGTTGTCGCCGTACCCATCGCTGCTGGTGTGTTACTTCCCCAATTTGAATTTGCTATGACACCTTCACTTTCGGGTGAGCAACAATCCATTTCTTGTACTGCCGGTTTCCCTTGATTTATATTTGTTGTACCTACCATCTTGTGCTCTTGAATTCCATTTCTTGTACCGCCGGTTTCCCTTGATTTATATTTGTTGTACCTACAATCTTGTGCTCTTGAATATGCATTATGTGTCCATCAAAGAATGGTTCTGTTTATCACCCTGATAATTGATATTACAGGAGGACTGATGGCTTTGAGCTCCATCTTCGTGGTTGCCAACTCATTGCTTCTGCAGCTTCATGAGTACAAGACAACCAGTAGGGGCTCGCTTTAATCACGTAGGCTAAGTAAAATACAAGAGATGCTTCGGCTATGATTATTACATCATCTGAATAAAAGTTCAGCATTTTATCGAATAATAAGAAACAGAAATGCAATCATCAAGGCTCTTCTAGTGAGGTTGTATCAGAATTCCATGTTTAATAATATTGTTTTTCAGATTTAGAATAACTATGCATTGTGAAAATATTGCAGCAGCATGTGGCCGTCTGTCTTCTTGTCAATATACTGGAAAGCCTCATCTTCATTGCTCCACCAGACGACCAATATTGGTAGTAGCAAGCATGTCTTCCCCACCTTACGCTGCCCCGCTTTAATAAATTATTTCTTTAGGAATATTTTAAAGACGCTAATTAAAAAAAACTATATTAATAAGAGTGCCCTTCTTACATTACTTAAATTTAGCATCTCATGAAGTTGTAAGATTTTCTTAATTTGTTAAAAATGTGTGTCAAATATGTCAAAAAAATGTTCTTATTATATAGATAAGATACTTGAATTTATAATACACTAATTTCTTTCTTTGAGAAGTCTTTGCCTTCTAATAAGGTGGAACTAATGCAAACATTAAACATTGGTAAGTTGTTGACTTACTAAATGTAAAAATCTTATTATTAAAGATTTCTTCAATATTTTGACTATTTGATATTCTTTTTTTTTTTATATATAATTAAATTTATCTTATTCCCACAACGCATAGGTTAATAATGACTATGTATGGGATGTTAAATAATGTAAATCGTTTGTATGTGACTGAGAGAACCAAAATGCATTATCTATATCGAAGTGATGCAAACTGTTTTTTAAATGCTTGTATATGATGGAGGAGGTTCAAAGAGCTACATTCATCTTATGCCTTCGCATGCATCATTCTCAACATTCTTGTGTCTCATGTACTCTATATCCTGCGTAACTCAAATCCAGAGTAAGGAAAATGTTGTTTAATGTTGACGGTCTTATAATATCTGAGTCTGTTACGAATGATTTTATATATGATTCTTTTGCAGAGTAGGACGCTATTCTTTTGGATCCCTTCCATACGCGGAAATCCCAATTTTTAAAATTTATCTGCAACCTGGATGATCCATTTGGAAAATTATTTGACCCGAAAAAGGAAATATGGGACCCATGGACCTTAAATATAGACATTTAATGGGCACGTGATTGGGAACAATTGTTGTTGAGGGTGCCTTCATGCCAAAACGCTTTGCATGTGAATAATGGGCCATACTTCTCTCTTGCAATTTAAGTCCTGGCAAGCATGTCTTGCTTCACCACTCCTCTCACAGCGGTTTTTCCCATAAGGCCACCCCACATGAGGATCCCCCGAGAGCTTCTTTTTGTTTTTTTCTTTTTTCTTTTATCCTGAATCTCTAATATTCTGCTTTAGTTGTTTGATAATTTTGAATATCTTTCATTTACGATGTAATCTTAACATTTAACTTTAAAAATTAAAATAACGAATAATTATTTAAAGGTCTACAAATTTTTATAACAAAAAAAAAATTACGAAACAGTGAGTAAATATTTACAAATTCATATTATTTTATTTTTAATAATTTTAATTAAGGGTTGTTTAGCTTTCATATTATCCGGTCCTTCTAAAAGAAAGTTAATCCCTAATTTGAGGAATCACTAACGTGAGAAGGAAAAGAGAGTGCAGCAGGAGTCTGGGTGTGTCAATAATACAATCATCATATCATTATCTCAATAATGAGTACGTAATGCGAGAGGGGTCTGTACCTAAATAAGCAAACATGCCTTAATCTGGGGAACAGTATGCAGATTAAGAAAGGGCGTAAAGTTAGTTATTGGATAAAATGTTTCAGTAACTAACAAAACAAAATCAAAAGCAGGTAAACGACAGTGCGCCATAAAAGTAATAGTTTTATAATTCTTGTCTTGTTGGATAACGAATTTGAAAAATAATAGTAAATTACAAGCAACAGCAGGCGTGAAAACGACATTGACAGTAACGCTAACGGCGTGAAGGGGCCCCGTCTAGGCGTCGTGATCAGGCTTTTGGGAAATAGGTGGGGCCCCGCAGGAATCGTCGTCAGGCAAATGACCTTCCCGTTCCCGAGGTGAATAAGAGAGGGTAACTTTTTTCTCTTTGACGGGAGTTAATCACACTACCTGGGGCTCTTGTGGGCCCTACCTCGATGCAGATCTTCTGTCTTTCTGAAACCTCTTTTTCTCTCTCCTCCCTTTCTCTTTCTCTCTTCTTTTTCAGATTTCAAAGTTCCCATATTATTTACCAGAAGATGCCATGGTAATTCTTTTTAGCTTATATATATATATATATATATATATATATATATATATATATATATATATATATATATATATAATATTATTTTAAATTAAATGAGTTTTTTTTCTATTTTTTAATAATTAAACTATAACAAAATTAACATCATAACAATTTATATATTTCTCAACAACCATCTTAATTCACTAAGATGAACACAGAGACATTTTTTTGAATTGAAAATTATTTTGTTAACCTAAAAAAACAGCATCGATTCAGACGCATTAGCTAATTTGTTTTCTATTTGGTGAAAATTGGCGTAGTGCGATAAATGAATGAAAATTGTATAACTAAATAGCTAACGAACAGAAAGCGGAAAGCGATAAATGAATGAAATGATGAGAGGGGATACTGCGAATGCGATAACAACATTAAAGAGAAAAACCAAAAAATAAATAAATAAACGTAAACAAACATCAGGCCAATGCCCAAAGATCGAGTAAGACTGAAGAGTGAGGGGGAAAGGCCGTCCTTGTCAGCGAAATGGATTGCCTTACATTATTGCCCTTTTCTCTGCAAACTCTCACAGCAAAACCAGAGAGAAAGCGACCCCTTATTTACAATGCTATAGTATCCAGCAAGATAGAGAGAGAAAGCAGCAGAGAGCTGCTGTGTTGCAGGTTCGTAGCAGAAGTGCTGGCTGATAATTTTAACTTTATGCGTGAAATAATTCCCTCTACCTCTCTCTCTAACCTCTTTTCTTTTATCTCTCTCACTGCTCAGACCCTCTCACACTTGTATTAGAGGCCTGTATGCCAGAACGATGTGATTGAACAAGGAAAGCTAAGCTTGTTTTTCTGCCACTACCGTCAAAAACCAGAAAATAATAACGCAACTCCTAATCACAGAAAAAGGAAAAGAAATGAGGAATACGCAGAAGAATACTTCTAAACCCAACTCCGCTTACCCTTTTATCTCCCAGCATTTCAATAGTGGCGAGGGCTGTTAAACACTAGTCTCTTCTTCCTGCCGACGGCCTCACCACGATTCCCAGTTCACTTAAAATCAGAGCCTTTTGGTTTGCTTTAAGTGTTTCATTGGCTTTGTTTCTTGTTTGATGAGGGCTTTGATGTGTCCGCTCGGGTGAAGTCGGTTCTACGGGGACGGGGAGAACGGATATGGCATCTCGCTTTGGACTTGCTCTTCTAGCTTTTGTCATTTGTTTGAATATCAATTCGGTCGATTCAGAAGACGGTAAGTCGTTCATTCTCTCAAGGTTTTTCTTCTATATCTTGGGAGGGGGGGAAAACGACAACAATGTTGAAGCTTTAGGCTTTGGTATATCTTGCACCGAAGTAGTTTGAGAAGTATGAACATCATGACTGCCTTTTTTTTTTTTTTTTCTCTTGGCCTTCATGACTGCCATTGATAGAAAGCCAACTCCTTGATAATTTCTCTTTTTATTTCTTTTTCTGGGAACATGGGTAACTGAAGAAAGGCGTA
Source organism: Gleditsia sinensis (assembly GCA_037074535.1). Lineage (NCBI taxonomy): Eukaryota > Viridiplantae > Streptophyta > Magnoliopsida > Fabales > Fabaceae > Gleditsia > Gleditsia sinensis. Next base: position 3,616,138 of record CM073472.1, read on the forward strand.
AAGCTAAGATTTTCGCTTACTTTGAATCGCTTTCTCGGCAACTAAACAGGGTAGTTCCTCCGTTTTCTGTTGGTCTACTTTTTTAGGACAGCGAACCTTTTCCCGCGAAAGCTGATTTTTAACTTAGCTTCTGAAATCCTCTGTTTTTTTTTTTTTTAATGCGGATTCTAATTTCCATATTGCTGGCAAATTTCATATCTTTATTCATAGGGTTTTGCTTAAAATTATTGAGCTAGACATTGAACAGTTGGTATCCAGACCAAGAGTAGTTGCTGAATAATATAGCCTACAACTAGGGATTTAAAATGGAAAAAATTTCGTGTTCCCACGTTGTTCATGCTTAATATGTGAATATTTTCATTGAAGGAGCAACATTGCTGGAGATAAAGAAGTCGTTCAGGGATGTGGATAATGTTCTATATGACTGGACAGACTCTCCATCTTCCGATTATTGTGTCTGGAGAGGGGTCTCGTGCGATAATATCACCTTAAATGTCGTTGCACTGTAAGTAATGGTATTCTTAGACAGTGTACATAGACAATCTTATCTTGGTTTCTTTTCAATAGAAACAGAAGAGGCTGGTTCTGATTTTCTGTTTTCCTCCTTCATGACAGCAACCTTTCAGGTTTAAATCTTGACGGTGAAATCTCGCCTGCAATAGGAGGACTTGAGAGCTTGATCTCTATGTACCTACTATTCTCCCTTAGACTGGTTACCGTATTATAATTAAGTTTGTCTTACTGAACTCGGAGCTTGGATGGTTGAACTTGTAAACAAAGTTTTTTCTTTATGCCTTGTTTGACAGTGACCTTAGGGGAAACCGTCTATCAGGCCAGATACCAGATGAGATTGGTGACTGTTCTTCTTTGAAGAGCTTGTAAGTTTGATACCCAGAGGCCTTTAAATTTGAATTCAGTGTATAATCTGACAATCTAGTGACACTTGTCTTACTGGGAATTTGATATTATTTTATCAGGGACTTGTCATTTAATGAGATACGGGGGGACATACCATTTTCAATTTCCAAGTTGAAACAACTGGAAAATCTGTGAGTACTTGCGTTTTTAATTGGAAATTTGAATTCCTGGTCCTCTGATGAGGTAATGACTTCTATTTGTTTTTTAAATATCTCAGAATATTGAAAAATAACCAGTTAATTGGACCGATTCCTTCAACCTTATCTCAGATTCCTAACTTGAAGATTCTGTAAGTCACTTTTCCATTCTCTTGTTCTCTTCTAAAGTCAAATTTTAGGGTCTATAACTAACGTTCTCAACTTCCGGAAAATTGGTTCTAGAGACCTGGCACAAAACAATCTTAGCGGTGAAATACCGAGGCTTATATACTGGAACGAAGTTTTGCAGTATCTGTGAGTATAACGTATAATCCATATCTAATAAAGTTTACGCGCTCTCTTCTTTTCCCACATGTTTTATTTCATATATTAATTTTTTTTTCTTCCACACCTCGTATCGTAAGCTTACCACCAATCTTTTTTTATATCTGTCTTTTTCTTTACACAATATAGTGGACTGCGAGGGAACAATTTCGTGGGTTCGCTCTCTCCAGACATGTGCCAGTTGACTGGATTATGGTATTTGTAAGTTGCACAACCACTCTCTTTTCTTCTCAAACCACAAAAGTTTGCATTTTTCAAGCGAATCTGATTATTTTCCTCCTACCATTTTGTAGTGATGTAAGGAATAACAGCTTGACAGGCAGCATTCCGGAAAGTATAGGCAACTGTACTGCCTTCCAGGTCTTGTATGTATATTATCCAATTGCCTGACAGACTTAGCCAAACCTTTTCTTTTCTTTTTTTAATACTTCTTTTAACATCTGTTGATACCAGGGATTTATCCTACAACCAGCTGACTGGAAAGATACCATTCAATATTGGGTTTCTTCAAGTAGCGACATTGTACGTGTTGATTCTTTCTTAGATATTTTTAATGAGAATGGTATGTGGTCTTTCACCTCCCTTATCTAGGAATTGCTCTTAATCTTATTCGAGCTTGCTAGGTCATTGCAAGGGAACCAACTCTCTGGGCATATTCCATCGGTGATCGGGCTGATGCAAGCGCTTGCTGTGTTGTAAGGACTAAGCGCTGTTACTATAGTTTTGAAGCAAACTTAAGAAGTTCTAAATTGATATTTCTTTCTTCTTGACTGATGCCTCATTTGTCTTTTCCTTGATGTCAATACCAGAGATTTGAGTTGTAACATGTTAACTGGACCAATCCCCCCTATCCTGGGAAATTTGACTTACACAGAAAAATTGTAAGTATGCACTAGTTTTTTATTAGTTTCTTCCACTACTTAGACTTGACCTAAAATATTTATATCTATAATCAGATAATTTCTATACTTATGATGCGTTGGATCCAATTTCTAAAATGTTTGTAGGTATTTGCATGGAAATAAGCTGACTGGCTCAATTCCCCCGGAGCTGGGAAACATGACAAAACTTCACTATCTGTAAGAATGACGTAGTGATTTGTTGACATATTGAATTTTCCAGATTCGTGAAGGGTTTTGGCAATAGTTAATTCAGATCTCATTTTGAACTTTAGAACTTCTGTGTAGAAATTCATCAGTTGTCTTCTTGGCATTAATTGAGTGGATTATTGCTTTGAACAAGGCCTCTTAACTTGAGGAAGTTTCTCAGTTTTTGTTTCCTCCATCTTGTATTTGTAATTTGTCGTTTCTTGTCTGTAATTCTCTTTTCTCAGTGGATTAGGTTTCGTATATATAAGTTTTGTTGTTCATGTAGAATTTTCATGAGTGCAGCAGTCTTGATTGGGTTGAAACAAGTTTTAAAGTAGATCACTTATGGTTAACCTCTCATTGCAGGGAATTGAATGATAACCATTTAAGTGGATATATCCCACCTGAACTTGGAAAGCTTACTGACCTGTTTGACTTGTAAGTGTTGAGTACTTTTAATTTAAAGTGTCATCTTGTTGATTTTTGAATAACTTCGTTGTTTATTTATTATTCTCATAGAAATGTTGCTAACAACAAGCTTGAAGGGTCAATTCCTGATCATATCAGCTCATGTAAAAATCTTAATAGCCTGTAAGTAATAAACCTTGCACTATTGCTTTGATGAACGATTTTTTTATTTATTGTATACGTTATGGTGATGGATTTTCCTGTTGTTTTGTATTAGCAATGTGCATGGGAACAAATTGAATGGAACAATCCCCTCAGCTTTTCAGAGTTTGGAGAGTATGACGTATCTGTAAGTTTTGCCTTGACATTCTGGGATATTTGTTGAACATGTCTGCAATGTATTTATATACATAGCCCTATGCTTAATAGAAGGATAAATAAAACCTTGTACAGCTACAGCTTTTGCACTAAATGGTGCCTTTATAGCAAGCCTTCAACAACATTCTTTGTTGTTATCGTCCTATTCTTTCTTTCCTATTGATACACACAAGTATACATGCATGTGTGGATTCCGTCCATGCTTGATCAATTCTTCATCTTTTTTGCATGATTTGTTCTCATTGCTTCATAACTTTGTGATGACAATCCTTAGGAATCTTTCCTCCAACAATCTTCAAGGCTTCATTCCAATTGAGCTGTCACGGATTGGTAATTTGGATACATTGTAAGTATGAATTATCTAATATACATTTTTACATAATCTCTCTGATTTAAACCTAACAGAAATTTTTTCCTCCTAGGGATATTTCAAATAATAATATAAGTGGCTCCATTCCTTCTTCCCTCGGTGACTTGGAACATCTTCTGAAGCTGTGAGTTCTGCTGCTACTTCATTTATTTCTTGAAATGTGTAATGTTTCTTCTCACTGAAAGTTAGCATTCATTTTGTTAGGAATCTGAGCAGAAATCATTTAACCGGATTTATTCCAGCAGAGTTTGGTAATTTAAGAAGTGTTATGGAAATGTAAGTTCATTTGTTTGGTTGATTACAACAAGAGTGCTTTCGTTTGGTTATTTTCTCTGCATCTCTGATGCTTCTCGATTGCAGAGATCTTTCAAATAATCAACTCTCTGGTTTGATTCCTGAAGAACTTAGTCAGCTTCAGAACATGATGTCTTTGTAAGCTTCTAGTTTATTCTTATCAATTTTTCCCTACGTAGTCCTTGCTATGATTTTGTTAACAGAAGTTGGTAGTATTTTATGACCTTAGCAAATCTCATGGCAGTAGATTTTCTGCCTTTAATTGTTGTCTACTCAAGAGATGTCTAATGTTATATGGGGAAAATAAATGGCTTTGTAATATGCTTTTTACTTTTGGGGTCTAGTGGATATTTCAGAATGATAGCACAATATCTGATGTATTCATTAATTTCTTGTTGAATATAGACATGGTATAAATAGGACTTGAATGGCCTTGGAACTATGTATATAACCATTTTTGTCTTATTGGGTTTAATATGTTAATTTTGGCAAAAGATCTTAAGCCATGGTAATTTAACTAGGATTTGTATTATTTTCATTGACATCTCCTGGCACAAAATTATGTAGGAGACTGGAAAACAACAAACTATCTGGGGATGTGACGTCACTTATAAATTGCCTTAGTCTTTCTCTACTGTAAGTTCAGTGTCCATTTTTTCATTTTATTTTTGTGAATAACATACCCTGATTTTTCCAAGGAAAGGCCATATCACTTTTCCTAACAAGTTCATATTGATTGTAACTTTTGTAGTAATGTGTCCTATAACAACTTAGTTGGTGTTATTCCCACAAGCAATAACTTCTCCAGGTTTTCCCCTGACAGGTTAGGGTCATTTACTGTAGAAATGTTCTCTTTTTTACTGCTATCTTCCAAAAAAAAAAATTGATTTAAATGATGTCATCAGCATGTTCTTTTGGATTGTTTGATGCAACCTTTTATTTGCAGTTTCATTGGAAACTCTGGTCTTTGCGGCTATTGGATGAATTTGCCTTGTCATGGATCTCACCCCACAGAGCGAGGTAAACAGAACTTTCTAGCAGAAATATTCTGTTTTTCCCTCCTCTCTCTGCTCTTGCCATCTTTCTGGTATTGTGATCACAGAGAAATTCCCTTGTTCTTATTGGTTACCATGCCTTGTAGAACATGTGAAGTTATAATGGCAGGTTAGCGTCTTTGAGATGTACAAATGAATTGCTGATTGCATAATCAGTGATTCAGGTTTTATATACTATTTATTGATATAGCAGCATCTGAGGAGTAAAGCAACGTTCAAGATATTTTTCTTTTATCAGTTAGCACTAATATACGTTTGTACTCTTTAAGAATTATGTATGATTAACAAACAGAGATATGGATTAAGTTATTCATGCTATGGTATATGATGGTGTGTAAGATAGCTACAAGTTTCTCATGATCATTATTTCTTATGTTATTACAAATGAGTAGGAAGAATATTACAAAGTTGTGTTCTTCCATGGCATTCTATTCCTCCAGAGCTGGATCAAGGGTTTTCGGTGACGGGGTGCTAATTTAAGTAATATATGTCATTGACCATGCAGTTACGTTATCTAAGGCAGCTATCCTAGGAATTGCTCTTGGTGCTCTTGTGATTCTTCTTATGATATTACTGGCAGCTTGTCGGCCATACAATCCATCCCCTTTTCCTGATGGATCACTTGACAAACCAGGTAATTATCCTCTTGACATCCCATGTTTTATACTACCTTAAATGCCTAGAATTACACATCCGTAGATAACCAAACCCCATAATTTTTTTTCTTCTGTGGTGCGGGTTTAGGGTGCTAGAAGGGGTTTGGATGATTTTAATTAACTAGAGATTCATCAAGAAGGGGTTTTCTTGTTTAAAGCTGGTAATGATGAAAATTGAATGAATTTTTTAATATGGCTGCTTATGACGTGACAAGTTTTGGTATAATTCATTAGTGTTTAATAGGATATTATCATCCTGTCTATTGAAATTGAAGCTTACAAGTATTCACCATGAATATGGCAGTTAATTACTCACCACCAAAGCTAGTGATTCTTCATATGAATATGGCACTTCATGTGTATGAGGATATTATGAGGGTGACTGAGAACCTGAGCGAGAGGTATATAATTGGATATGGTGCATCAAGCATGGTATATAAATGTGTTCTTAAGAATTGCAAGCCAGTGGCCATCAAGAGGCTGTATTCTCACTATCCCCAATGCTTGAAAGCATTCGAGACAGAACTCGAGACAGTCGGTAGCATCAAGCACCGGAATCTGGTTAGTCTCCAAGGTTACTCCTTGTCCCCTTATGGGAACCTTCTCTTCTATGACTACATGGAAAATGGCAGTCTATGGGATCTTCTTCATGGTAAGTTCAATCTAGTCCTTGAATGGTTACGAGTACTATGATGCTTGGTATGCTGCCTAAACGTCATAACTACAGCTCTAAACTAGCAGAATTTGCGTATTTGACAGTAGTGTGTGATCATGTGATTAGCAATTTTTCAAGGTATATTGGATTTATGCTTGAGGTTTTTTGATTCCTCTCTTTATTCTATCCAGGACCTTCCAAGAAGAAAAAACTCGACTGGGATCTGCGTTTAAAAATAGCACTTGGAGCAGCCCAAGGGCTCGCTTATCTGCACCATGATTGCAGTCCCCGTATCATCCACAGGGACGTGAAATCATCTAATATTTTGTTGGACAAGGAGTTTGAGGCCCATCTCACGGACTTCGGAATTGCTAAAATTCTATGCCCCTCGAAGTCCTACACTTCAACTTACATAATGGGCACAATCGGTTATATTGACCCCGAATATGCTAGAACTTCCCGGCTCACTGAGAAATCTGATGTTTATAGCTACGGTGTCGTTTTACTCGAGTTGCTGACCGGGAGGAAAGCTGTTGACAATGAATCCAATCTCCATCATCTGGTCAGTCTTGTAATGCAAATCTCTTGCTAACATCATCTTAAACCAAGAATTTAAGTTCCACTAATATCCTTATCTGTCCAGATTTTGTCTAAGACGGCAAGCAATGCGGTGATGGAAACCGTTGATCCGGATATTAGTGCCACGTGTAAGGATCTGGGAGCAGTAAAAAAGGTTTTTCAGCTTGCTCTTTTATGCACCAAGAGACAGCCGGTTGACAGGCCAACGATGCATGAGGTGACACGGGTGCTGGGAAGCCTTGTGCCATCCGTGACCCCACCAATACAAGCAACCCCACTACCTGCTGCTGCTGCGGCTCCACTTGCATCTGCCAAGGCGCCGTGCTACGTGGATGAGTATGCAAATCTCAAGGCTCCACACTTGGTGAACTGCCCATCCATGAGCACCTCTGACGCCCAGCTGTTCCTCAAATTTGGAGAGGTAATTTCGCAGAACAGTGAATGAGGATTATGAAAGAATCAAATAACGTATACAGAAGAAACAGACGGTGTGAGACAAGTTAATATAAAACTTGTATATAAGAATTCTAGTGTCAGTTGTTCGAACCCAATTCTTGTATTTGATAATGTTAGTAAATTTTGATGACACATGTCTGTGTGTGTGTGTGAGACAAGTTAATATAAAACAGACGGTGATCCTTAGCTGGACGGTGGCAGTATTCATCATCAGCACAGTAGCCACTGCTTTTTTGTTTTTTTTTCCTGTGTATGATGATGCTATTTGCTATAAAGATAGATCTTGAAATTAAGGGATTTAGGCCATTCATCTGCGTGCCTTCACTTAAATTATTTATTGAATTTCTTCAAATGTCGTGGCTAAAGAAATCAACAGTAGAAGTCGGGCCAATTATATCTTTTTTTATTTATTATAATGATGCTAAGAATTTATCCTATGCTAGATACTTCACTTGGCTGAGAACACAAAGCGGTGCGGCAGCTCAAGTTGTGCGTTTATTTGGTTCATCTTGCTGGGTCTGCTTCGGATTTAATAATTTTTATAAATAAAAATATGATTTATTTATTAAACGGTTAAATTCATATATTAAAATTTAACAAAATTGTATTCTTACGTAAATAAACATAACACAAACTCAAACTTAACCATTGGACTTACATTACTATTAAGCGTTTAGCAATAAGGCTAGAATAAAAGTGGGATTAAATTTATTGGACTTCGGAGCGTGACAGATATAGTTGACAAATATACGCATTTAATGACCATCTCTGTTTCTGGATCGTTGAGAAACGTAATTAATTGTTAATATGATTGAGCTTTGAAATTTTCATTGGAAATTTGTAACCATCTTATGTTTCATGCTGAGGCAATCTCCTTCCAATCCATCCTATGTTATGTCATGATTTCTCTTTCAAATTATTCATGTCTTTCCTCTTTTATAAATTATTGTTTATTGGACAAAGATAACAAGAAAAAGAAAAAGATTGAATTTCTTCTTTCGTCTCTTTCATCTCCTTCCAATGTCTTCAGACCTCAAAAAGTCTTATTGCAAGCTTATCACAAATTAGTAATTTTCTTTTATATCTTTAATTTCTAAAATTTGTACATTATTTTATTATATATACAATTTTACTTCCCAAATCCCGTAAAAAATATCTATAAAAAAATTGAACTATAAAAAAGAATAGAAGCTGTGTTGTATTTTTTTTATAGAAGTTTTCTCTACATTCTTTTGACTTATAATGATAATTGTTTTCTATTGAATATATTATAAATATGTTATTCGTCGTGGGATGTGTTATTTCTTTTTCTTTCTTTAAATCTCTTGTTCTTAATTTTTTTCAAAGTGCAAGTTGTCTTTTAGTGTTCTTGATTTGTACACCTACCTAGTCTTTTGTTGATGATGGCTTATGTCTCTAATATAATATGTTTTTCTACCGACAAATATTAGATACGATGACAAATGAGTTACACGTTCAATGTAAAGATATAAACTCGCTCTAAATATAAAAATACAAAGACATTTTTTGGTTAAAGTTTCTATGTTGCAACATAATTTAATTTTATAATATTAATAGCCAATAAAAATACTACAAGAAATAAAAATAATAGTATATATTTTTAATATTTATACAAATGAATTAAAAAAAAGTTTGTGTGTTAATATTTTTTAATTATAATTTGCTCTAGATTGAGTTTCAGAGTCAAAATAATAAGGAAATAGATTATTTGTTTTTATATCAGCCCTTTTAAACAAGATTTGGCCAACAAATATTTAATACAATAACATTAATTCAAGAAATTAAATTAATTGTGTAGTTGACTCATTAATCGCTATTGTAGTTAGTATTTATTATTAAATATTTAAGTCTTTAAAAGTTGTCATTTTCTTCCAAAAAAACAAAGTAAGGAAAAATAACGAAGAAAAAGACGACTGCGAAAGGAAATAAAACCCAAAAAATAAAATTATCCTTGACTTCTGAGCCCTAACGGCGTCAGTTAGGCTCCGTTATCTATTCGAACTGGATCGCTGAACCAACTACAGGTCACCACGTACGAACAAATAATTTTTTTAAAGATTTGTTAATAAAATAAATTAAAAGGCAAGTGTACGGACACTAAAATGTCATTGGATGCCGCCCATTTAGCAATCATATCTCCTTTTGCTTTTTAGAGTCTAATTTATTACATGCAATAAATTGTCTTAATTATCTCAACAACGATAACTTTTTAATTAATGTTAAATTGTCTTGTTCGTTGCTCTCAAAATTCTCTAAGGTAATGTTTGGTAGGTTAAAATAAGGTGATGGAATGAGAACGTAAATTTTTATTCTATCCAAAATTATGTTTTATTAAGGTAATATAAAAATAAAAAATAAAAAAATTATCTTGTGAGGAAATGATAATTGTTTCTTAAAATTGATTAAAAAGAAGAAAAAATAATGGATTGAGAATAAAAAATTTAAATATCCTAAAATATCCTTTTTTTTCATTTGAATTTTTATTATTATTAAAAAATAAAAAATAATATTTAAATTATTTTTAAATATTATTAATAAAAAATTTATATATAATATTTTTAAATAATTTTTTAAATCAAAATAATTTTATTTTAATAATTTTATTTTTTTGCCACTAACCGAAAACACTTAAATAGAAGATGATTTCTCCTATCATTATTTTAATCATTCACTGTTAATCACTCTTATTTTTTCGTCTTCATTGCATTTTTAGGTACCGTTCTTAGTTACCCAGATATTTTACTCCTTCATCATATTACCCTCTTCAATTGGTTAAAGAAGAAAAAACATAATTACTTGAGATGGTTTTTTGTTGCATCGAATTTCCCATGTAGTTTGTCTTTCTCCTTCTTCTTTTTTTGGGGGGGGTTGGGTTATGAAGATATTGGACCCAATTTTTTTGGGTTACAGAGACAATAAGCATGGGCCACGAGTGCTTGAATCTAGTTTTCTTTCTAACTCATCTGATTGGCGAAACTCTCGTGGGAGTTGAGTGAAGAAGGCTTGATTGGACAAAGTAGTTGCTTATATAAATTTTTATTGACAGGGTGATTTAAGTTAATAGTTTCTTCAATCTCAGAGAAAATGAATGCATAGGTGATTTCATTGGGCAGTAACTATAATGGAGGAACAGTTTATAGCCCTCATTACACAGTTGTGGGAGGTCCTTGGTTCACTATAGAGATACTCCTTTTGTGAGTCTTTCAGATTACACCATTTCTCCAAAAATGTAGAAATTAATATCTTATACAGTCATTTGAGTGTGAGGCAAATCTACCACATCAGTAGTATATGATCCTGATGAAATTTATGTCCTTGTGATTCTCTTGGTTGGATCTGTAATTACATTGTTCCGCCCGGCAGTAAGTAATTATCCAATTTCAAGGATAGATTTATTTCACATAAAAATTTATAATCATATAAATCATCGGATGTGGTAATAAAATATCAGTCAAATGATTTAATTCCTTAGTTCGATCGTGTTCTAGTTTTTCTCATGAGAATTCTATCAACTAAAACCGAACCGAACCAAGAGAACGTTTCAGCGCCAACCACATAACAAAAACTAGCACTAGAGCAAGATATTCAAATTCATTTTTGGAGTCTGAGATATCGAAAGTTAGTTTTTACTAAGAGCTGTTTCATTTGTGAGGGAGGAGCTCGATATCTTCATTGTTGCAGCAGTGGCACAATGCTGTAGATCGGCCAAGGAGAATGATCGCCACGCACAGAAACTCTGCTGCAGGGGAGAGGATGGCCCACCACTAAATCCAGGATGCAATGGTGGCAGAAGTGGAGGAGGTAACCTCCAATTTGAGTCCTCGCTTGTTGTGCTACTACTGCTGCTGCTGTCGGAGTTGTTCATGGCAACTGCAAGTGCCAGGGCGCTTCGACTTGAGCTTATTGTTCTCTTTGAAATGCCCCCGCTGTTGCTTCTTAAAGGAAAACTTCGATTCTTGTTCCAAACATGATTGAAGGCCATTAAGTTTCTGCGTTTCCTGGTGTAGGAATTCTGTGGTTTTGCAATGTCTTTTACACTGGGCGAAGAGGAAGCATCTGCCAGGCTAGTGAAGGACTTCGACTTGCCATTGTAGAAATTCGAGATTCCTCTACTGCACAAGCATTATTCGATTCGAACCATAAGACAAACAGCAGACCAACATTTATACATTGATTCAACTCAAAATCAAACCAACATTTAAATATTATTTTAGCTCAAAAGCTTTTTTTTTTTTTGCGTACAGATTTTAGCTCGAAGTTTAATTGAACTTGTAGCTAAAATTCTGAAAGAGAGAGAATCAATTGCTGAAGATGAGAGACTTGATGATGGGGAATGATGGAAAAACTTCACACACAGAAAAACAGCCCCGTGTCTTCTCCAAAAGAGGAAAATAAATTTATAAACTAATTTGCCATCCAAGTGTGGTTCATGTGCTACAAAAATGCAACCTTTCCACCGGACCACCAGCATTAACCATATTTCTATGTCTCATACAGAAACTCCAACGCTCTTAAGCCCCTCGGGAATTATTTTTTTTTTAAGATCCTTCTGAAGAAGATAAACTCGATCAAATTTACTTACTATTCTGTAATTACTACATAATCTATCCTAGCTTTAAACAAAAGGAAGAACTCGCTGTCTATAAAATTAGAATCCATGTTTTTCCAAGAGAAAAATAAGAAAAATAAAATCCGTGTTTTCACAGACATGAGAATGCGTAGTACCTGATGGGCAAAACCTCTTCTAACGACTCCATCACGTCCAAAGGTCCATTATACGCACTCTGGACCTCATTTTCCCTGCAATCCTCGTTCCCCATTGATATCTCTGACGACATATCGCTGTTCCTCCCGATCGAAGACGTCGAGGAAGACGACGTACTGCACCCATCATCTGAAACCTTAGCCGGCAGCGCGTGATCTACACCGCTTCTGGCATCCGGTTTCTGATCTTCTGGGGACTCGAAGAATGCCGATGCGTATGTCGTCACCGCGCGCATTAACCCAGAAGGCTGGATCCTCGTATTAATGATCGAAACGTAACAGCCACCGATCAAATGCAAAGAGGCAAATGAATTAAACAAAACAACGGCACTCGGTTGAGAAAATTTTGAAGGCACGAAAGACTACCATGGACGCAGATGTGGAAGCTTAAGAGAGAACGAAAAGCAAACGAAACTAGTGCAAAGGAGGAGGGAGAGAATAGGATGAAGCAGACAGAGAGAAGATAAGATACGGTGGTCTTTATTTATTTGTTTGGCTATTTATAAAATTTAGTAATTAGAGTAAACATTAATCCTTGAAGGGATAAAGTATGGAACAATACAGTATGTACTGAATTTATTTAAACTGAATAGATGAGAAGGGAAAGTCCTTAATCCTTATCCTCATCCTCGTCCACGAGAAATTGAGGGAACGTAACGCCAGATGTCCAAAAATCAAGAAGCAGTGATCGAGTGCTTTAGGTTTGGTTTGCATTTAATTTGCGAGCGAGAAACAGCAACGCAAACGGGGGCGCGCAGTAGGTTAACGAAGGGGGCCACGTGGAAGCTAATGGTGCCCCACTGAGGACACGTTGAGTAACGTGGGCGGTAAATCGGGGATGTAGAGAGTTATGTAGGTATATTTATCAACAACGTTGGATGCGATGAGGTGGAAATAGGGCGAAGCTTATCCACAAAGACGGGGTGGGACCCCCCAATCAACTCCCTCGTTCCCATCTTGCTCCCTCCTTTCCGACGCTTTTAATGGTGTCCCCGTTTCAAAAACGACATCGTAGATGGGAGGCAATGACTAATAATGAGGAGTTGCATGTGGAAGGAGCCCACCAAGGCCCATATCGGGCCCATGACAAAAGAACGAAGGAGAATATTGATACGACCACGTGTAAAAGCAGTTCAACTTATGGCAATAGACGTCTTATTCATCACGTGGTGGGAAGTCACCGTCAGCTACCACCTTCGGTTGGTGGTTACCCCACTTTTGCCAATTGCAATGGCTTCGGTATATGAGCCTTAGGATCACTGATGCCACCAATGGAAAGAAAGAAAGGATAACAATCAATCCGTATATTTATTGCGTATGGCGTGGAATTCGCACATGATTAGATTGTTTGAATTAGGAAAATCGCGTTAGAAAAAAGTCTACGTCATTGTACTGTGGATATCGTCTAGTCATTAAAATAGGGAAACCCAGAGAATAATACGATTTGATATCTGAGCGAGTGACAGAAGAAAGGGATCAGACGGTGGATTTTAGGCAAAATGAATGAACAGCATTAGAGAACGGAGATAATGCTGGATCATGGATTGCTAATAGAATTCCTTTTTGAGACAAGGGAGCTATTTGAGAATCAGAAATTGGTTGGATACTCTTATCATGGGATGAAACATATACAGGGATTGGAAGCTGCAATTTTGTTCGTACGAAGATGATGTTATAGTTTTTACTTACTTTATTGTAAACTTCAACCAGAAGATGATGTTGGAGACGGGTTGTAATTAAGGTCCCAATTACTCCCAACCAAACTCAGCAAAAACGGTACGAGGGACGTTCTCCGTCAGTTCAGCTCAGTTGGGGGATGCCACCGGCACAGCATATATCTATTACTAATATGCATGTCTAAAAGCGATAGACAGAAGAAATCCCTTAATTTTTGTCTTCATATTTTCGGGTCATCCAACATTGCTGGTCGGTCCTCCGCTGAGTCCAAAACCGAAATTGTCAACTGGGCCTCACCTCGAGGCCCATACTTGACAGTGTCCGCCTAACTACAGCTACATATAAATACGAGATAAATTAAACAAATCGCGTCATGTGTATGTGTTCGTTGTATAAATATTTTTTTTTTAAAAAAAAGACCGGCAACACAATGAACAGAAAAAGCGGAGGAAGCGCGAGGAGTTGGCACCTGGCACGGGCAGCGGCAGTGACGGAGAAACAAACAGGCACCAAGAAAATGGAAGAACCGTTTTGATTCGGGTTTTGGTATATTTTACCTTGTGTGCTTGTGATGTGGCATGAAAATTTAGGGATTTGTTGTTGGAGGATGAGAGAAACTACGAAGCTGTTGTGCTGTGTTGCGCTGTGATTTACCAACGGTAATTTTGGTTACTTACCAACTTTGTGGAGCTCTATTCTAATTATAAGAAAAACAAGTAATATGATGAAGCAGTGCATTTGCTCTCTGCCTTATTTCAAACTTAAATTTCACTCTAACACTCTAAGAGCTGTTTTGCCTATTTTCTTTTTAATAAAAGCTGCTTTGTTTTTTTTTTTTTCATCTTATTTAGCCAATACTCAAAACTACTTTTAAATGTGGAAACTAACAATTTAAAACTTTTTCATTGAAACAAAAGGAGAACTAAAAAAAAATTAATTTTATCATAAACAAAAAAACTCTAACTTAAAATTAAAAATTATAAAATTATCCAATTTTCTCTTTTTAAATACCCTCACCTAAATACATATATTAATTAAGCCTCTTAATTCGTTAAACTAAAATATTTTATTATAAAAATTTATTATTTTGATTAATAAATTTTTTTAATTAAAATTATGATAATATATTTTAATTTAATTTTATAATTTTATTTTGAGTATATATATATATATATATATATATATATATATATATATATATATATAGTGCTTTTAATTTAATTTATAGTTAACTTAATAAAAATTTAAAAATAATTAAATTAATTAAAATTAAGATTTAAAATTATTTTTCTTTAAAATATTATTAATTGTAAAATAATTTATAAATATGCCCCTTTTAATAATTTGACAATGCACTTTTAAAAAATATTGGCTAAATACTAACAATATTAGGAAAAACGCTTATAAGATAATTTGACCAACATTATTTATTTTTTATTAAAATTATATTAAGAAAACAATTTGAAAAGAATAGAAAATTATAAACGCCAAACAGACTCCTTCTAGAATGTACTCAGCAAAAATAAGTATTCAGAAGCATTTGGTTTAGATTTATTTATCAGATAGATCATCCAGAGAAAAACTTGAAAGTTTCAGTTTGTTTTAAATCAAGAAAATAGGTTAATACTTGGCCCAAAAAAAATTAGGTTATAACTTTCCCGTTTTTCCTACAAGTAATGAGACCTAGATTTATCATAAATTGTAATTATTATAAATAAAATGTTGAAGATAAAATAATATTTTATTTATACCATTTAATATTTCATTTGTGATTGATTGCAATATTTATTGAATAAATAATATTTTATTTAGTAAATTTTTTATTATATATTAATTAAAAATTCCAAATACTTTTTGTATTCAATTTTTTTAATAAATTAATATTTTAATAAAAACAAGAAGACAATCAAACTTAAAAGATGTGCAAAATAAATTATATTTTATAATAATTAAAAATTTTCTTATGAAAATAAAGTGCAGCTAATTAATGATTTGTTTATTTTAAAAAATTATTATTATTAAATAAATTATTTATTTAATAAAAAATTAGAGTTAGAAAAGTTTATGACTTAAAAAAGACTAAACTAATTTCATATTGGTACGAATTTAGATCTTTAAATCATTTTATAAATTATATTATAAATATTTCATAGTATTAATAAAATATTCTTTTATATTTATCAATGATTGTGTAATATCTAAAATTCATGTTACTCTTTTCTTAGCCTTCAAGCACGATGGATGGTAGTCATTCAAGTCAGTACCCACATTTTGCTTAAGAGAACAGGCTGCTAAAATTTAAATAAGATTTTTTTTTTCTTTCTGAAAATGTAATTATACATCTAATAGCAATGCGATGCGTATCCTCAATAGAGCTACAAAGAATTGCTGAGTGACAATCCAATTTGAGCTATCCTAATAAATTGCATGAGTCAAAGGACAAACCTTGAAAAATATAGCCCAGGCCTGTGCAGCATACACCAAATGATCTTAAGGCCGATATAATTCCAATTTCGTGAAGCCGGTGCTTGTGCTATAAAACTAATGGTATATGCCACTGGCTGCCAATTGTCCATTCTAAAAACAAGACAACTGGGGATCGAAAAAGAATCATTTCAACACCTCCTAATGATATTAACAACGTTCCTACCAATCTCTTCTTTTGTTTTCTCACATACAGGGACATCTCCAATGTACATGTCAAAGAAAGCACCTGGAAGTTTACAAAATTATGATGAGTTCATTTTGATACTTGACAAAAGAATGTGATTATTCAACTTAGCACCATACTAGGTACATATTACTAGATTGAACTAGAAAACTTACGACATAAGTCTTTGCTGTGGACACTTCCAGTAAGATTGCCACCAACTGTACAGGTAAAAGGAACACTCTTAGTCGTGAATATAATTTCCCAGTAATTTGGGTTGCCGATAAAAATGCTGTATAAGAACTAAGAAACGCTTTTAAACAATAAACACCACAAGAAGAAAACATAATTACGTTCTCCTTTTTCGTGTCAACTTGAACCAAGGCCATTGACATGAGTATAAACTCGGTTTCAGAAAAATCATTGAAGGGTTACCAATTAGTACTCACTTTCAGTAATCAGACGTCCATCAGCTGTTCGTCGAAAATCGATTATTGTCCCCTGCAAAATTGCAATAAAGCTAATGTAGCTCTACGACATCCTCCATATAGAGAAAGAAAATGAAGATTAGTAGATTATATACCAAAGGCAATGGAATATCTCGTGTGAAGTATGAACCGAATGTTCTCAGGCAACAAAAATCTGTGGTTGGATTCGTCTAAGCAAAGAAGAGGCCACGGGAAGAGTTAGAAATAATCCAGTGTAGAAGCAACAAAAAATAATTTTACAAATGGAAGTAAAGCACCTTAACTAATCGAGCTCGAAGGGATTTCTCAAAAGCACTGCAACAGAGCACATAAATGAAAAAAAATTAACAATTCTTCAATTTTATTATCAATTCTATATCTAAGACCTTTGAAACATATTGAGGCTGCATTAAAACAAAAAAGACCTGCTTGGTTGACTCAAATCTAAATGCACTTACATAAAATTTCATGGATATTCTATAACAACCAAATTATGTTCCAAAATAAAAAACCGTTCAGCAAATGCTTAGAGGGAAAAAGTAAAACTATTCTCAATATTCGGTCATCAAGAATTTGACGACAGCAAAATTGGAAATAGAGCAAAATACTTCAGAAACATGCAACGGTATAGTTTAAGGAATTTACTCTAGAAAACTCAACACCAAGTCTAAATTAATAACACAGATTTCAAAATCAAGTAAGAATTTCCTAAACTTGGTAGAGAGAAATAGTACATACTTCCTCACAGAACTTATTTTCATCCCCTTGCAATTTACGACAAGCCTGACAGTCATATTGATATCCTCCCTGTGATAGTAAAATGCCAACAGATCCAACAAAGTCAATATCATAACAATGAAACCAACCACACAGCTAGCATAGGCATGCAACTCTCAGAACGAGATAAATAGAAAGAAAATTCTGCTTAAGCTCGATTGACAATTTTATCCACTTAGATTGCCTATAAATGATTATGATATCCTATAAAATTTCCCTCATACTTTATAATGATCAATTGCAATCAATTTCGATCTCCATTCACCAAAAAAGGAACCTTTTTATTTGATAAAATTTTACATGGATAGCACAAACGATTTTTGATACCTGAGAAGATCCCTGTAGAAATCATGGCAGGTACTCAGTTCACCAGCAGAAATTGATCCATATTTTGAACCCAATTTCTCACAGAGAGAGTAAGGATGAACATCTGTAAAAGATTGAGAGTGGCTCAACATATGGGCATAATTTTGCTAAAAATACTTTACAACACCGACAAGCTTATAGTATTCGAGAAAACTTACAAAAACCAAATGCATAGACCTTTAGCGACTTGATTCTAACTATAGTCATGGTTCTGGATCCAGTTCCAACCAGGACCTGAAGCAAATTTAGTTGTTTGTGTTAGTTGATGTGAAAGAGGAAGGAAAATATTTACTCTCAAGCACTGCATTGGTGAAAGGTCACGGATTCAAATGACAATCAAAATGGACCTCCGCAAGAGATTGGAAAGAAACAATTAGTTTTGTTCTAACTGATCACACAATTGGTGTTGCATGGATTACTAGACATCATGCAAGGAACTGAGATACAATTTTAAGATTCTCTTCCAACTAGTCAGCAACACCGCAAGCTGTTTTTAAATAGCAACCTAATTTGCCAATAAACTATATAGTTGATAGCTTATGCAGACAAGGATTTTGTTTAGAGCAAATAAATGAAATAATATATCAACAACCAGCTGAACTAAACATGCAGATCACATAAGTTAATCCTAATGAGAAGCAAGAGGGCCAAAACCCAGAAAAAGAAAATTGTGAGTTGCATATTGACCTCAGAGTCTAAGTTGGAATTCTGCTCTCCATCTAATATATTGTCCAAAATGATGGGAAATTCAATGCCAGTTTTAGGCTCAACAGCATGCTTTGTCTTCAATTCAGGAAAAGGTAGGTGAGCACATCCTTGGGTTTTAACCTCACAAGGCATTTGATCCATGCTTCCACGCATTTGCACATCAGTGTTCTCCAGTGTACCAGCCAGTAACTTCGATGACCTGGGGGTAAATAACATAGAAACAAACTCATTGTTGAAACACAAGGGGGAAAAAATGCCACACGCTCAGAAAGAATCAAATTAATTATAAGCACCTTTTTTGGTGCGACTTACAAGTTTTGAATTGGTGGTACCAATGCTGCAGATAGAGAGAGGACAGGATATGATTGAAGCCTTTTCACTTCTCTCCAAATCAGCCTCATTGCGAAACTAGAAATCTTGGCCGAAGCCACAGGGGCAGGGGGTTTCCTTTTTGATCTAAAACTGAAGTGAAATCCAACTAGATTATGTCTAACAGAAGAAATAGGCTTAACCTGCATAGAAGCCCCGGCATTACCAAGCTGAGAACCATGCAAAGAACCTGCTATATCCTGAGCTACCTTTGACCTGGACCCACTACAAAACCAAACTAGTAAAGCCCCAGCAAGTCTTGATACACGGCTAAATGCCTCTTGAAGAGCCATATTTCCAGGAACGTACAAATTTCTAGACTGGTATATAGAATTGTCCGCAAATGAATGTAACTGCGAAAATAAATGAGACCCAAGATTATGAAATACAAAGGGTTCCAAGGCAAAGATGTCGGGATAAACTCCATCCGAATCCAAGGAAGATAACCAATCGTTCTTCATCTTTGCTACGTTTAATATCTAATGTAGGAACTTCAAACTTCCCCAATTGATTTAAGCTGTTGTATAGGAAAACAATACTTGAGCGAATTAACAATCTGCATAGAGTTTTGGCAGAGGGTGATCAAGCTCAGTTTCATATCGATAGGGCAAAACAGGATATAACTTTATACGATATCATATGAAGAAATTTGATTCCATATTTATGAACCCACTCCGGATTCCGGAACTAGGGCTGGCAGCCTAATTTCAATTTTAACGCTAAAATTTCAACAAATCAAACAAATGATCTTTTGATTATCATCAACCAATAAAAAATTGAGAAAAGAGGAAAAATGTGAAGAAGTTTTCATAAAGGAGATTATTTGGTCATCATAAGTAGATACCCAAGTCTTCAATGTAAACCATATATAACCAATGCGTTATAAAAATGAAAGACAAATAAGGACTTCTCAGCAAAGCAATAAATAATATCATTTTGAGTTGAAAATCCATTTATCCCAACTACCGAACCTAACTAATTTTACCATGTCAGCCTCTTCCTGAAATCAATTAAAAACTGATTCCATTTCAACTCCGAGCAAAAGCAACGGAAATTTTTCCCCAAAGGAAAAAAAAAATAGTTAGAAAAGTAAATAAAGCAGGGGAACGCCATATAGGTTCATGAATAAACATTGAAAGGCAAATGCAGGAAAAAGTTGGAAGAATGTGTCGTTTCTGTTCCTTTACATTCGCTTTTCTCCGATCATCCTCGATTACATGAAAAATCGTGAAAAGAAAAGAAACGAACCTGAAACAAAATCAAAACAGAAACCTCTAAGACAGTAAGACCAATAAGATCCAGGAATTGCCGGCTAATTAATTAGAATTTTCTGCGATATTAGAATGTGAAGTTTCGTTGTTTGTCGTTAGAGAGAGAAGGATGGAATATGCTTTCTGCAGGAACGGGGGACAAGTCATTATGGATTCAAAAACTTCCTTTGGACAAAAATGGAAATCGGAAAATGGGGTATTTTTTTTTTCCGAGTTTTCGTGAGCAGGGTTTTAGTCACGCAGTCACGAAAGTGAGAGAAATGGGATGAGTTGTAAATCTTTGAGATTGTGGCGATCCAATGGCCCACGACCGAGCTGGAGGTGGCGGACACAAAATATGCTTTGAAACTGGTAATTGACGTTTATGTCCTCCCGAATCACGGTTAGGCGAATCGAATCGACTACCTTTCTTTTCGATTCCGAGAGCGTGCAACACACAGGTCGGTGGCTTTGGCGGCGTCTATGAGTCGCTTTCCTGCCTGCGCATTTGACTTGCATGAAACAGATGTATTTCCAAATTTTCTCCAAACAGAAAAGAAACCATATTCACAACGTATGTTCATTTTTTGGTGTATATAGTCCTTTTATTTGTGCAAATTATCATCAATGTGAATGGTTCATTTTGGTAATAGAAGGCATCTTAAGAACAAAAAGTAATAGGTTCGGCTATTTTTTTAACCAATGAATTGTTACGAATATAGGAGAATCACTTGTCCCAAAAAAAAAAAAAGTATAAGCATCGGAAGGAAGAATTATTCCTGTGTAATAAGAAACTGACTATTCTATTCAAAAAAAGTGTTTTGAAAAATCATTTTCCCTTAATTTTATTATTATTGTAAGGAAGTAATTTCTACTGTTTCGTGGACCAGTCCTCAAGGTTGTCAAATGAAAATTGAATTTCACTACAACCCTCTCATGTCTCCGTGGACGGTGGTTATGAACAACGAAAATTGCATGAAAGAATTCCATATCGCAACTCATTGTTTTATTATTGTTCAAAGGAAAAGGGATGTCGTGGGGGAGAATAATAAGAACTCTCTTGAAAGATAAGCTCGTATCCTTCTTGCCCCTAAGGAACTTGTTCGTTCCCAAGTTTCAATCAGAAGACAAGGAACGTAGAACTTGATAGGGCAGACTGTTCAAAAATAAATAAGGCACGCCTCCAATTTTTTTAAATTTTTGGGGTGGCATGAGAAAACAGAGTAAAAATAAAAATAAAAACTAACACATTAAATTTGCATTAATTTTAAAGACTGAAATATCAACTCATTAGCAATACATGAAAAATCGCGTGCATGCCATTGTCAACACAGGAAATTTGTAAGAAAATCATTAAAATACATAAATTAACGGTATGAAAGATATGTTAATGACTATCAATCAATGAAAGGATCATCACAAATCACAATGGCATTTCTGAAAAGCTTTCAGAAAGAGCCTTTCCCCATCCACCCATCCGACAAGATTTACTTGACATTAAATTACAAATGGATTCAATATTTTAGTATACCCGACCTTTAATGTACCCAAAATCCGACGACCTCTTCAATGTAAAAATATCGTATCCCTCTAAATGTATTGTTCCGTGGTCATAATAAGCCAGCCTCAAAGAGATTCCTCCGCCTCAATGTCTCGTCCACCAGCTTGAAAGTCTTCTTTACAACCTTCTGATCAAGGGCAGTGGTTCGATAGATCTTGAAGACGCGATCTACTCGATCTGGAGCGGTGCTCTGAAAATACAATTCCTCAAACTTTTTCTTCACAAACCTGAAAGCATGTTTTATCCAAGTTATTTGGTTGTCTTGGTAATGAAAAATTTCCTTTTTTCCCTTAAAGTTTTAGTTCTATCTCTTCCAGTAGGTAAAGCAATTATAAAGCTTTACACTTAAAAATCCTAGGTATTTTCCAATTTCTACATTGCAATTTTAAAGTGGGAAAAGAGCAGCGGGTAATAAATCCAGGGAGAATATGAATTAAGGAAAACTCGAGTTTGGAGGGCTTTCATCAACAAGAATCAACTGCTTTGCCTTGGTCAACATTCTTCATTATATATCAACAAGGTAAATAGCCATAAAGAAGTTGCTTACTCGTATGCATGCTCAATCTCTTGTTTCCCTGTAGAATCTGACTGGTAATCTTTGAACCACTCGCATACAGTAAGAGGGACCTGTACAAGACAACATATTAGAGCAAAATCGTTATAGCCTCCACCAAAAACAAAGTGTACAATGTTCGAATGGTTCTCACGTTCAGGATCTTCTTCTCGAAAATGTCAAACTTGTTTAAAAATAACATGAATGATGTTTTCTGTACAAAAAAGAAAAGGGCATCGTTATTTCATGAGACGGGTACCAACTTTATCCATCATAATTGTCAGAAAGCATAAATCTATGTTCTCAAATAAAGGAAAAGAGAAAAAAGAAAGTTGACAGAAGAATTTTCCTTATACAATTTGATGTAAGAATTAAAAAAGAGCATAAAAGAAAACCTCAAAGCATGGCTGCTTCAGGACCCACTCAAAAAGTTCCTTAGTCTCTATCATTCTGTTCTTGTTTTCATCCTCAAAAAGTGTTTGATCATACCTGGAAGGCAAATGTGGTGTGAGGTCAACACTTTAGCTTTAAACATTTCATAATATATCTTGCCAGCAAGATTGAAAAGTATAGGTGAATTACATTACCACTCAAAACCTAAACTGGCACAAAAAATTCTATTGCAAATATGCTACCGACTTTTTTAATATCAGTAAATAACACAGCTGCAGGATTAGAATGAGCTTATGCTCTACCTTCATGTAAAATACTTTCTAGTTTATTAGCAACTAATAAAAAAAAGCCAAATTCTATACTACAAATATCATATTCATTATAGTTGTTTATTGCAAACAGAGGTCCTCTCGCCACCTAAGTTAGAAAAGAAAACAAAAAATTAACTGGGTTTTGTGACTTTTTATAGTTTTTGGGGTGCAACACCTTCAGAACAGCGAAGTATAACCATGAGATTGATTTTATTAGCCCACACAGACTTTAGCACTTTTATTATACATCATATTAAAATATGCAATCAAATGAAAGGTAGACCCATACTCGCTAATAGCAGCACAGAATATTACGGCTGTAACTCCTTCAAAAAGATGGATCCATTTTCTCCTCTCATTTCTCTGGCCTCCAACATCAAAGAGTCTATATACTTCACCACTTTTCTTATTTTCTCCAACAGGGCTGTCAAAAATAGCAAAGATAAACTCATCAAATTGTTCTACTTTGCATACAAAATTATATTTTAACTTTTAAGTAAAAATAAGGAAACAGTCTAACGCTCAGTAAATTGGGCACACCTTGCTTCGAGAAACACAAGGAACTGGATAGACAAAACATAAACACACACATGAACATAAGCATGATGTGTCCTTCCTACCAGAATACATGCAAAAGATCATTTCCAAAAACATATTTCACTCGAACAAATTTAACCAAGCATCTGTAATCAATTTTAGGTCGCTTCTGATTATTTAGATTATGTGAGAATGTGATGATGGTCGACAGGCATAGATAAAAACATAAAAAATAGATGAAAATATAGGCAGGATCATGAGCAACAAAGACAAATTGCAGCAACCAAATTTGAGGGCAATCCAAGGATGAGAACAAGTGGATGAATTGGAAACAATGCCACAACAGCAGCAACATTTTCAAGTTAAGCCACAGAAACCAAACTTAATGACCATCATCCTCCGAGTAAATCATTCACAACCAAGGTAATTGCATTCAGTAATCAAACTATCTGCATACATATATATATAGTTACTTAGAACACTCCAAAATGGTTCAAAATGAACAAACGAGCAGCACCACTTGCCATATGACTACAAATCTGTTGATTCAGATGGAATAGACTGAAAACGCTGCAGGTTAACTGCATGTTGGGAACAGAATAACAAAATAGGGATGATTATATGTATCTATCTGCATTATGTCAGTATGAGAGTTCATGTCAAATCAGCATATTCACCTGAACTGGATCTCCACAACACCAGTGGTACGAACTCTTGCATACAGGACATCCTCCTGTAATTGTAAAATAGAGTGAGAAACATTTGAAAGATTCATGACTTTACAACACCTTCAAATTTAAAGGACTGCGATCATAAAGAGAATAAAGATTGCAGTGCACTTCTTTGAAGATGTATGATATATAGGATTGATAACTTTTACAACATATAGTATCATGTCAAGAAATATGCTAAAAAGTGTCAGTTAAATTCTAGAAAAAAAGTTAAGGCATGGTTAGGAAGAAGTTAATTACAGCAAGGCCTTTCAGGACAGAATTACATACCACTAATTACTTCTGAGATCAAGAAAACCCCAATTGATCATCGATTAGTTCAAACTTGAATTGAAACCACTATAACCTTCATCAGTAGTATAGTTATACACCATATAAAATTCATTAACGCGCATTTTTCCCTTTTTTGATAATTAGTAACAAAATAGAAGAGCAAAGGTTTTGTAATCCACGCATATTGACAACTATACCGACAAAAGGAAAAAGAGTATAAGAAACAGAAAACAAGATTTGGATGCTCAGACTTAGAGCATCTAGAAAATCTAAAAGAAAAAAAAAACCACTCCCACCAACAAGAAAAATTGAGTTAGCAACAAATGAGACAGAAATGAGGAATTAAGTCTCAAATATCCATAAAGAAACAAATAAAAAAAAGTATGACTAATTTTTATAACCTTTGTTGGAACATAATTTGCATCAGACAGTCTCTGCAAATTTTCCATAAAATAATGGGCACAATCTGGAACTTGGAGCTCATTACCACGGGCATAAGTTTCCTACAGTTACAAGTAAAATAGGCAGCACATAAATACTAAGTAACTGATTACCCCAAAAAAAAGTAGCTGGAATAAACTAAATCAATTTAAATATCGTCATCCAGCAACCTGAATCGCAGCATCCTTCCACAGAGCGTCTATTTCCTGTGCAAGCTCCATGGTGAGACGTGGGTAATCCAGCCTGCCTCCAATTTCTGATAGTTTCTCTCCAATATCCTGCCAGAAAAAGCAAGCTCTATTTGATTTTAGAAGAAGTTTTTTGACATTGTTTGACAAAGCAACAGATCTCTTCAGGAAAGGAGGAAAAAAAACTCATACAATGAATGGACTTAGGTTCAGTTTTTCATAATAAATCATTTTTAACAAGACACCTCACCATAATATTGTCAAGTACTATTAATGCTTCAGATGAACCACTTAGGACATAAAAAAGTAGAAAGCGTGAACTACCTTGTTTTCATCAGATATAACATACTTTGAAGAATCAGGATCATTCTGAGCCAACTCCTTCAAACCATCATGCAGTGTCTGTTCAACCACGTCGTGTATATATTAAAAATTAAACGTTTTTCAGCTAGCTACACTAAACTTTTCTCACAGAAAATTTTTCTTCTGAACTGCAAACAGTTGACACTAAACTCTATGTATCTTTCATAAAGAAAAATAATCAACACACCCTTTCAAGTATTGCGTACTTTTATTGTCTGATACACATTAGCATGGATGACAGGTATGTAGCTTTTTAGCTCGGCCTCATCAAAGCCAGTCTGAAACAAGAGTTTTATCTGCATAACATAAGAAAATAAATAAATATCAACAATTTAACAAGTATCTACTATGCTAAGTCACAGAGTAATGCAATTTCTTACTTGTTTAAAGATTGTGGACTTCCCTGACTCCCCAGCACCTAAATAATAAAGCATTGCCACATTGAATTGAATCAGTCGAGAAGAAAAATAACAGAAGCAAGCATATGAGATTTAAACAAAGAAGTATAGCAACAACGCACGGGAGAAGACCCTTTAACCAACAAACTATAGATAGATGATGTATCACCTAAATGACCAAGCAATTCCAATGATCAACTAAATAGAATATGAATGGAGTAAAGCTCATTCAGAAATTAAACACCACCTAAATAGTAAAAGGCATGACATTGCAGTTTATCCACAAAGGAGACAAACTATTTAAAAAAAGAAAAGGAAAACCAGAACTATAACAGGGTAACATCGAGGTATTAGGTGCTTTTAGGACAATTTCAAATACCAGCAGATGCCGCAATATAAATTACATATGCCTTTCCATCAAACTTTGGGAAGCATCACTACTTATACCATGCATGATTCCCAGCACGTTAGTCAATCGCTAAAACTGACAAATCTTAACTTTAAAAAGGTATGTTGCGCACAAATTAAATGTACAAACTAGTCAAAGAAAGATCCAAAGATGCTTTCAGCCTTTGTTTTAACTAACATTAATGACCAAGCAAATCCAATGATGACCATATTAAATCTTGAATTGAGTGCAGCTTAATCAGGAGTTAAACAACTTTTTGATAGTAAAAGATTTTGCACCACAAACTGGAGATAGGAGACAAATGATTACAAAATTTAAAAACTGTATCAGGGCCACATCAAGGTACTAAATATTCTGGTAACTGTTTCAAACGCCCAAGTAAAAGGTACCAAGTAGTAGAAGTTTCTGAATATGCTTTTCAGCCTTTGTTTCTTGCTCTATTCTCCTTTCAATTTCTACAGCCTGCAAATGAATGTCAAATTTCTCAAACTGGACCCATGTAACACTTCAAATAAGTAACATAAAGGTTGGGGCCACTAGAAGCATCAGAAAGCAAATAGATTTATGACAGTGAATTAGCACAAAGTTACAATGGAAAAATAAGTACATATTAATCAACCTTACAGACCTGTGTATTTTCTTCTGCATCAGCATCATTATAACGACGATTTCTACTGCAGAGTAGGCCCATATTTTCTGTTACAAAAGAAAGCATAGAATATGGAACAGTCAAGCTCCACCAAAAATGAAACTGTCTTTCAATGCTCTTCTCCAATGCATACGCACTTGGATTTACCTAACAAGAGAATTAGGATAGTATCAGAAGCAAGCAGAGACAAGCAGAATGCCCTCTCAAGGGAATATTTTAAGTCAATTCACAAGCTGATAGTTCATGGAACTTATATCAGCACGCCCAATTTATTTATTTCCAGTTCACAGAATAAGACAGCTGAATAAAGCAAAACAGACTCGAGAGAGCAGGACAGCATGAGCAGGTTAAGCCAAAAATCATATGGCTTTTAATCAAAGTATTTTTTATGTATAAAGTAAAGGATAAATCTGAGTAATTTTTTGGGAAAAAAATCTAGATTGAAGGGACCATGGAAGGTAATTCACTCTTTCACGACTGGGTAAAGATATGGTGATCACATGACATGAACAAATTGTACGAATGCCTCGAAGGTGTAAGGTACACAATGTACGTAGTGTTCCAGTGGCTGTAATCTGAGTTGTACCTTATTGATTTCACTCGCTATGTATGAGTAATAGGTCAATGTCGAGGACTGAGTTAATGAGGATAATAAAAATTCGCAGCGCTGTATAAGAAATTTACATAGAACGTTATTTTTTTTGTCTTTGCGTATGCTATACTTGGTGGTGTTCCCCAGAACCATCAATTAATCAATCTCTTATTATGTGCTTTATCTCGCCGCTAAAAGAACCGTAATCTAGTTATTTGGAAAATCCTCCTGTCTAGCTACTTGATCAAAACCATTCATTCGAAGCTTTTAATGTGGATTTACACTGTACGGAGCAAGAACTTTTAGCAGTTCGAGTGATATAAAAGCATTAACGTGCAAAGTATAATCAGCCCATCAAATTCAAAACAAGAAAGATAACATAGTCGGAAAAAAAAATGCTACAGGAAGCAAATCTGAAAACACAGAAAGTAGTAAAGGAAAAAGGAGCATATGCTCGCATCTTGATCTGCGTATGCAACAACAATTGCAAAGATCTCCTCAGCAAAAATCTGAGCCATGTAAATTATGAAGAAAAGGAAAAAAGATCTAGAAAGAGAATTAGGAAAGCACGCAAAAAGAAGAAGGTACCTGGAAGAAAAAAATGTGAGAGTGGTGGTGCTGGACGTATGCGCTAGATTTGGCGAATTCGTGAAGTGTGAAGCTAGAAAGCAAGTTCAGTTGTTCTTTTGTGAAGTAAGACGCACTATTCCATTATACCACACGATAGTAGCAAATAGTAATGAAGATAGTTATTTAAGGACAACGGGTTATATAATTGCAAGAGTGTGGGTGTACAATTATACACAGAGAGAAATAGTTAAAAAGAATGAAAATGAGAACGAAGGAGAAGGAGGAGGTGGAGAAGGAGGGAAGAAAACGAAGATTAAAGAGAGAGCAGCGCCCGGAGCTGTAAACTCTCCATCCTGCACTAATCGCTTCGGTCAAAGATAGATAAAAGATGGACCCCACAATAAAAATCACTTTTCTATATGTCTTCTTGGGAGAATAGACGCAAATACGCTATATGCATAAATGAGACCGGGACTGTACCCCACTCTCTCTCTCTCCCTCCTTCTAGTATCTATTGTCTATTCTGCTTTACGACCGGAGGATGAAGTAATTCAACCCCGTGATGAATAAAAGAGACGCTGCAATTGCAAAAGAAAGGTTTTTCTTTAATTTCTATAAACATTTTATTTCATCCAAATTTATTAAACTTCGACTCCATACATTAAAAAAAAAATTAGAATTTATCAATGACACGAAAATATTTTTATTAGCATTTGGAATATTTTAATAAATAAATAACAACAAAAGAAGTTAAGTTGATAAATAAAAAAACGATCAATAAATTTGTGCTCTTTTTCTCTCAAGAGCATCGTGTAGCTTTGATATCATAATGATGACACACAATCTTAAACTTGCATCCTAATTTGATGCAATTGTAAATTAGACAAAGGGTTTGCCTATTAAGTGAATTGAAATACATTGGGAACGAGGTTCGTGCAGTAACGTTCCCCAAACGAAAGAGATAGAACCAAAGAGCATAATTTTAATATCAGATCATAGATTTTTTAAAAAGAAAACACAAGCCTTGAGATGATCGGTCAACAAAGACAGGAAAAGGACACATTTCTGTGCGTTTAGAATAGATGCCTATTTGCTAGCCCCTACCTTCCGACGTCGCTTTTTTTTTTTTTTTTATACGGTCATGGTTTATGGTACGTGTATTTTTTGCCTTTGTCGGACTCAAACCCACGCTGCCAACTCTCGCAACTCACAGTCGCAACTAAGATTATAGAGCACATAGGATTACTTAATCTAAGGTTTTGTTAAAAAGTGCTAGAGTACATTATATATATAAATAATAGCTCATATTTTTAATAAAGATCAAATCTTCAAAATATATTAACACAGGGCACCAAGTACATAATACAGAAAAACAAAAAAAAATTATTACTCTTGACTACGTCAATTTACAAAAATAAGTATTATAATTATAAATACTAAATGCAACATATTTTTAAAATATTATTATATTAAATTACAATTTAAATATCATAAAAATACAATTTATACAACAAAACAAAAACAAAAACACATTTGAAGAGAAACAATATATTTTTTAATCTTTTTTAATGTCAACTTTTTTTAATTTTTTTGTTTAAATGAGTACAAATTTATAAATTTGATTTTTTTAAAAAAATTTGAATATAGAAACGTAAATATAAACTAAAAAATATGAATATGAATGTATAAAATGTAAAAATTCGAAATTCTATAATAACTCTTTTTTAATAAAAATAAAAACTTTTTAAAAAAATTATTAAAAAAATATAAATAAAACATAAAAAATAAAAACTAAAAACTAATAAGATATGGAGGAGAGGGCCGGCAGCCCCCTCCCCCCTCTATAAACTCTCCCGTGTTAAGAGTTTTGACCTGAAGCCATAATACGTAGGACTCAAATCTCATCAGTCCATGCAGAAGAATTTCTTCAGTTTTATGACCCATGTTTTCTGTTCCTTACATTGTGGGCCCCCGATCTTCCGTTCCAATCACAATGGATTTTAGGGCGAAACGAATATGGAGCAATGAACTTTTGGCCCAAAACAAATGAAACTGAGAATCATTTAGACCAGAAAAATGTTTTTGAGAATCTCAATTTAAAAAATTAGTTAGAACATAGCCCCACATCGAGGTCATGATTTTCTTAGACATGAATGATAATTGAGATGCAGATAGGCGGTTGTATTTCTAAAACATTGTTTTATAAATTAGTGAATACTAACATAATATTAAAAAAAACAAAGTTGTCTTAATCATATTAGATTATCTAGTAAGTATAGTTGTATTCCATATTGTGTACACCACAATTAAAAACATGCTTCTAATATATGTAATTAAGTTTCAACAGAGAAGAACCACCGGGGCATGAAAGTATCAACTTTACAAAAATGAAAAAACTAATTATACGAAGATATGCTCTCTCTGCAGATATATAGTAGCTGTCATAAAATACATTCAAGAGGACCCGCGTAAGAAATCCAATACAATGTTGTTGAATTCTCTTGGTGTTTCAATTTGAGGAGCATGAGATGCTTTCTTTATCAATTGCAACTTCGCCTTCGTACCAATTACCCTGCAATTGGAAGCCAACAATGTCCGTTAGTTATTGTACCATATCCAATACTGGCTAATTAACCAAAAGGAAAGAAAGAAAAATTGTGTGAGAGAGAAGGGTGTATCCTAGGATATATAACTGGGCGAACTCATACCCTTATAATTATCATCAAATTAGTAATTTCACCATTTTTTCTTGGTCCCATATATAGAACTAAGTCTTTGGCGAGTTCATCATATAATTATATAAAGAGTACTAAGCAAAAAGAATGACTGCGTAAGTGGTTAATTAATAAAATTGAAGCAAGTGGATACATACTGCTTTAGCTCATTGGCCATCTGCACGGGAAATATCTGATCACGTTCCCCCCAGATTATCAGAACTTCCTGATTATGAAAGGCCAAGGACGACAATATAAATCAACCAACCAAAATAACGAATGAATATCATTTACCAGCTTTAGGTATCATCAATGCGCGTGGACTATATATATACAAGTATGAGTTAATTAACGAGGCATGCATCTTACTTGATAATTTCTTTATTAATGTTTGATATTTTGTTTTACATACCTGCTGAAGAGGTGAAAGGTTCGAAGCGTCATCCCTTCCGAGGGTTAGCCCGTCGAGAAGCTCCATCTTCTCCTTCCTATTTTCTGAGTATAAGTTCTGCAACCATATATAAAATTAGGTGGCGCTCTGACTAGATAAGCACACCGACCAATTACCTACGTAGTTGCTGGCAGCTATAAGGCTTGGCAAGTTCATCTAACGGGTACAATACTTACACCTCATACCAAGTACCGAAAGCCATTATGAATATGATTTTTAATGTGGTCCATATATATATAGTTCTCCATAACTTGACACGTCGTCGTTGTTAAGTTCTCATCGGCATTAATTGATTTCGAAAGTTTCTTTCTCTTGGCCTTCTCATGTAATTTAGTATTGAAGCCTTGGAATTTTGCTTAAACCTAGAATACCCAAAATGAACGCCTCTTTGAACCGCCTTAATCTCTTGTTTGAATAAACTAATGAAAATAACTTATGGACGGACGCCAGCATATTATAACAATTTCTAAAGCAATTATGGACCAGATCATAGGAGAAAAATAATAATTATTATAGATGCACTTACAGAAAGTTGGGAAAAGAAGAAAGAGATGAGAATGAGAGGAACTGACATTGAGGAAGTCGTTCAAGAAAAAATCGGGCAACATATGGAGAGGCTTGGACACAGACAACTCCATCAATTTCCGTAACTGTTGGGGAGTCGCCGGCAACATAAGCTCCTCGATCTTATCCAATTTGGCCCTTTCCAACAAGCCCACGTTGTCGCTCCTTCTCATATTAACACCAGAGCTCGCAATTACCACCTTCTCGACCCTTTCCCCTAACATTTTGGCCAAACGATAAGCGACGAAGCCGCCATAACTAGTACCCATTACGTGGAACCTTTCGACTTGTAAATGATCCAGCAGTTTTGCGACTGAAGCCGCCTGAAATTTATCGCTTCGCTCGCTGGACTTGGTTGTGGATGCTCCGAAGAAGATCAGATCAGGGACGTAGACGTCGAAGTGAGGGGCCAAGAATTGGACTTGTCGACGCCATTGCCAAATAGCCATGGGACCAAACCCGTGAATTAAAACCAGCGAAGGTTTTTGGGGGGTTTGATTTCTGGATTTTGGGTTGGGACCCCAGAAGTGGACAGTGGTCTCGTCATCCACGTCGATCGTTTGAGAGGAGAGGCCGGCGGTGATGAAGCAACGGCGGAGGTAGCTGGTGTATACGGAGACGATACTGAGAAATGATGGAAACATATTGGTTGGTTGTGGAAACTTAATGAGGTCAGGCCATGGGAGGGAAGACACGGAGATTGGAAGGTATTGACACTTTCTCGAGGGGTATTGTTTCGGTATTTGGCCTTTTGCTTACTCGGCTAGTTGGGGAGGAGGGCATAAAGATTCTGTTTCGTAAATAATTGTAGGGTCATATTCCAATGGAAATGAAGTTACACGGGTTGCATTCGTAATGGTTGCCTTATTTTGCGGTCAATATATAATTAAAAAATGTCATCAAATCTGTGATTGTGGACTGTCGGGGCTTGGGATTATGCAATGGAAGCACATGGACATTTTTATCTCGTCACACCCTTCTCGTCCCCGAGGAATGAGTGAAAGTTATCTCTCTTTTTTTTGTTTTTTTCTTAGTACGGTTTTAAAGTCAACCTAAATATGCCATATCTTTGTTATTATTGACCTAGAAAGGGAGGAAAGCACGTAAAAGGAAATAGAGAGTTACGAAAGTTTGGAAGGAAAACGAAGGCAATTATGTAACACGAATTAATTGTTGGTTGCAGGGATCAAGGGGGTTGATAGAAAAGGAAGAACAAATTAAATTTGACGGTGGAGTGTGGAAATAAGGTGCGTGGGTTGGTATAGTAGGTTCCTAGTAGGGGGTGAGGGTGACCCACTGCGGAAACTCCTTCACCAAACCCCATTTCATGGTATATATGCTCAACTTGAACTGTGGTTTGGATCCGTCTCTGATTTTGATCAAAATTATCATACGCTACACTGTGCTGACATGAGCATGACCCGCTTCAACCAATTAAAAAAAATTAAAAAAAAAAGACCAGTCAGTCTGACAGTAGGAGTCGCAGGGGCGAACCTTCCTTAGACAGAGAAGATAATCCTCCAAAAAAAATTTTTTTTCATAAATTTTTTTTAAAAATTTTAAAATTTTAATTAAATATATATAATTATCTCTTCAAAAAAAATTTATTTTATATTAGTTGTTAAGTATTTTTTTTGTCCCCTCAATAATTTTATTCAAGATGTGATACAGAGAGTCGAAAACTGTGATGCACGTGTATGGGACTCTGGATGAGTGTGTTGAAATGCAACTCTGAAATGCGTTACAGACAAAATGATGTGTATATGAGTTTGAATAATCTAGTAAAAGGAATACGCTCGGCGGCTCCAAAGTTCAAATTGCTGAAAATAAAAATGACAAATAAGATTGAGAATTGAAAACCATTTCTAGTTTATCTGGTTAGTATAAAAAAAAAAAAAAGACAAAAGAATGTGGTGATAAACATTTCCTTTTTCCCTCGTTACACTATCATGTAATTTTTTAAATAAAACGGTCATCATTAAGTTTCAGATTTACTTCAAGTTCCCGGTAATTAATATACTAAGAATATTGTTTTATGACGTCACTACACTTGTTGTTAGGCCAAATTACTTTAGACCGAGAAAATGGATTTTGATTTTAAGAGTGCACCTCTCTTTGTCTTGCTTAAGTCTGACGGGAAAGTTTTCTTTTTAACAACGTCTAAGAGAAAACAGTAGTCAGACTGTATAGTCTGCGCATCCGCTATTGGACAGAAATAGGGTATGATCAGTTTGTAAATTGATTTGACATTATCACTTTACACAGTTTTAGAACTCATTAAATTCAGTGCATACTGATGCGGTTGGAATATCTCTAACGATGTGTGTGGCATCACAAATTGGATTTTGCTTTGGGTCTAAGTGTTTTAACACAGATTTTCCTTTTTTGGTTCCATGGGACCACAACCTTCTCTGGACTCAGACTCTGCTTTATGGATATTTATTAAACCTGAGAATGCTCAATAGCCCAATCAAGATTTCTTGTAAAAGCTGGCTCTCTCAAGGCGGCAGGACTCTCTCAATTTCCACTGTGTTGAGAAACAGCAACCTAAATGCTAAATTCCTCCCGATATGTTTAAATATTCAATCTGAATCAGAGGGTAACCACAAAGTCAGATGTTATTAATAACGGGCCGGCGGTACCTTGAAGAATATGAATTCATAAAGTATATCTGGGTGGGTAGCTGTTTGTAAGCAAGTCCTCTGTCTATCCCTTACTTCCTACGCAACTACGTAACCAAAATGACAAATTCCAAACTGTTATCTCATTAATTCTAGAGTGAGCTCGGAAAATTCCTGTTCAACCTTTCCATCACTGAACTGTAGTTCTGTTGAGAGAGAATTTTCTTCAAACACTTGGCATTTGCATCTACTAAGGAGCTCAATATCCATAACCTGCACGCTTGCGTACTCGGGTGTCTTGCACAAACTTTTTTGGATTGTCAAGGAACTGAAATCGTGTAATTAAACCTCTTGCTAAAGCCTCTGATCAGCTTATAGCAGAAACTATTACTGTTCGCTCAAGTATTTTTTAGGGCAATTGCATCTTCCAACTGATGTAAGTGCTGACCTTAACAATAATAATGAGAAAAATATAACCCTTTTTTTCTTTCATATCATAAACCAGTATGTAGTCACTAATCACT
Source organism: Gleditsia sinensis (assembly GCA_037074535.1). Lineage (NCBI taxonomy): Eukaryota > Viridiplantae > Streptophyta > Magnoliopsida > Fabales > Fabaceae > Gleditsia > Gleditsia sinensis. Next base: position 3,651,369 of record CM073472.1, read on the forward strand.
TGGAAAGAGCAGTGCAATTGTCAACCAATGATGGCCTTTGCGTAACTCCCATTTTCCTAACGATTTACTTTGGTGGAGTTTAGCATATTTTCCATGAGGGATAGAAGTGGTTGTGGGTTAGATTGATTGGTTCACCCTTTCTCTTTGACCCTCCGGGAAAAATCTATCATCTCCCTGCTTTTTGATTCAATATGTTGCTTCTAGGAATATTGCACATCCTTTTGAAGTCCTCGCTTGTCAGGACTGCTTCTGGAATATTTATGCCTAAACTAAAACGCAGACACACACGTGGTCGTTTGATTATTAATTTATGAAAATCACGGTTCAGTGGTCAGAAGAAAAATGCGAGAAAGAGAAAATTTGGTTGTGAGGGCCTTGCGTGAAGTTTTAGAAGCTATCCTTGATGTTGACATCTTAACAATAACAGCCAAGGACAAAATTCCCTACCAAAAATCAATTGTACCATACTACTTTTATTTTGCTAAAATAAGGCAGATGTCCACAAGATAGAAACTCCTTGATGTGTGCAACAAAGATTTGACGATGGGCTTGCTGGTTTGGCACTTTGAAAAATTAACGTATATATCAGATATTTTTATTCTGCGACCTTCCCGGAGAATGTATATCAACTGCTAAACAAACTTGGTAAGTGGACGACAAGATATAGGGCAATACATACATGTGTAATCGTATGTATGGGGGGTGGGGAGGAGAGTTTAGGGTAGCATTGAAGTCAAAAGGTAGGCAAGATACTTGACCTCTAACTAATTGAATATTTTAGTTAATAATTATGACTATAATTATATACAAAAATAATGACTAGAAATAATAATAAAAAATGATTTCATTCATGCATATACATTCATATCCAAGAGATCTAGAAGACAAGGAATCTCTCCCACAATTTCTCTCATGAGGGTAGTAGGTGAATGCATGTGTTATATATTTGTCATCTTTCATAACTTGTATTTCAGAGTCACCAATTTTTTTATTTATCCTATCTTGGCATCTTCCATTAAGCAGAGGTCATTTGTGAAAAATAAATTGCAAGGTTTCATTGGAGCATTGGGTATATCAGTTCTAGATGACTCCAAAGAAGATTACATGGAAGTCTATTATCTTCATCATAAGTTGTTACAAGACTAACTACCCCTTGCAGGAAAAACAGGTTTTGAAAAAAGGTTCTTTCCAGAGGCTATGCCTCTCGGACATAAGCAATTCCAGCTCCACTCAGGCCATTGACGATCTTTCAGTTTCTCTCGTTGGCTCAAAACTTCATATTTTCACTCTAGAGGAGCTCAGACAGACAACACATAATTTCTCGTGGAGTAATCTGCTTGGTGAAGGAGGGTTTGGACCCGTGCACAAGGGATTTTTTGAAGACAAACTTAGGCCCGGATTGAAGGCTCAGCCCGTAGCTGTCAAACGCCTGAAATTGGACGGCCTGCAAGGTCACAGGGAGTGGCTGGTTAGCTCCCTTAAGCAATTAACTTTAATTTATTAAGATTAGATTTTTCCCTCCATTTCTTTACTAGTCACAAATCACTTTAACATTACACGTTTTCTTAATAAACACTACACTCGTGAATCAATTTACTCACAAAGAACAAATGAAATATGTATGTTTACAAAAGTAACTTAGAAAATATATGTTTTTCCAGGCAGAGATTATATTTCTTGGACAGCTAAGGCATCCACATCTTGTTAAGTTAATTGGGTACTGTTATGAGGAGGAGCACAGGCTTTTGGTGTATGAATACATGCCAAGAGGCAGCTTGGAGAATCAACTCTTCAGAAGTATGTTGCTTTTCTTTCTTCCATTCTTCCTCTTTTCTTGCTCTTTTCCCACCGACGCAGAAGTGAAATGCTGTAGAGGGTCATTGGTGTCTGCGTTTCCAATTCTAATTCAAAGATCAAGATAGCTCAATGATCGAATAACTCGGATCTTCTATCTTATATTTATTGACACTTAAGAAACTAATTTCTTACTGTAAACCAAGCCTAAAAAGCCCTGCTTCCGTCGTTATAATACATGCAGGATACTCTGCTGCCTTGCCATGGTCAACCAGGATGAAAATTGCATTAGGAGCGGCTAAAGGCCTAGCCTTCCTTCACGAAGTAGATAAACCAGTAATATTCAGGGATTTTAAAGCCTCGAATATCTTACTAGACTCGGTATGTTGTTTGCTTTGCCCCCTCTGTTCTCAGCCCTTCCAAGTGGCTATGAAGAGATTCACATGGTGCTTTTTTTTCCCAAATACAGGATTACACAGCTAAACTGTCAGATTTCGGGCTAGCTAAGGATGGCCCTGAAGGAGAAGACACGCATGTAACAACACGCATAATGGGCACACAGGGCTATGCTGCTCCGGAGTATATCATGACAGGTATAGACTACCGTTTACCAACGTGGACAATTACAGGAAGCGCTTATTCCATGATTATTTCATGAATTTCTTTCAGAACAAAGGATATTTTCCTACAAGAAGCACCCTCACTAAGTCACAGAGATATATGAAGCTAATTCATTACCTGATTCCAGGTCACCTTACCACAAAGAGCGATGTGTATAGCTATGGAGTCGTTCTGTTAGAATTAATAACAGGGAAACGGGTAGTGGATAAGAACCGGCCAAGTAGAGAGCATAGCCTGGTGGAGTGGGCAAGGCCTGTGTTGAAGGATCAAAGAAAGTTCCATCGCATTATAGACCCCAGACTGGAAGGCCAATATCCTGCGAAAGGAGCTCAGAAGGTGGCTGCATTGGCTTACAAATGTTTGAGTCACCAACCAAATCCAAGGCCCACAATGAGCGATGTGGTCAGGATATTGGAGTCACTTCAGGACTTTGACGATATATTCATAGGACCATTTGTGTATGTAGCCGTAAGTGAAAGTGGAGACACGGATGTTCTAAAACGCCAAAAAGGAGCATAAAGTGTCGGACAGCATGCCTCATAAGAAAATGAATACCACTATATCCTTGTCACCATAGTGCTAGATAAGAATATATCTCAGATAGCGTTTTTTTTAATTAATCTCTCTCGTTTAAGTTTGTAAAGGGCATCTTGATCTTCATAATTATGAAGTCAAATGTACTTAGTTATAGCAAATTGTGGCCCGAAACAGAGAGCTGCACCAAGGGGGATGCAGTTTGTGGCGAAATTAGTACTACCACATTGAAACACAAATCGTCTGATGTGGTAAATAGGATTCTCAGGTTTGACTATGTCCACAACAAAGGACAAACGGTGGTTGGAAGTTTTTATTCAGTGCTAGTTTTGGCAATTTTTAGAATATAGATCAGTTACGTTCATGAAGCTTATCCCTCTAGCCATATGCCATGGCATCAAAGAACCTCCGCCAGGGGGGATAACCCCACAACCGGTAGTTAATTGGGATGTAATTACGTTCCTACAAACAAGTACAATGCACATGCACTAAACCATTTACATTTATAGAGTGCACCGCATATTAAAATGAGGAGCACTGGTATAAGAATATTGGCAATTTCAGCGACCCCTCAACCACTAATTGTTGATATTTGTCCATAGCAGCCAGCAGTGTTGTTGACATTGATCAAAGCGTTTAAACTTAAACTAACATCCAACTACTGTCTATAGTTGGTTATCTATTCTTTTAATATTTGGTCCCTTCCATCACAACGTTGACCAACTGAGGTGGTTGATATAGACACTGTAAGCCTTATGCAATTGAAACGTGGAGACAATCTTTGATGGACTACGATTATATGGCATCTAGTTATTCGTCGCACTGGCGGCGTGCACCCCGGTAGGTAGCGTCACCTTTCTCTATAAAATTCCTTAACTGAGGTTGTAGTAGCTTTGCTCTAATATGGAGCCAATGGAATCGGAGCAAACATAAATACAAAATAATGATTTGAACAAATGGAAGGTTTATTCCTGGATCGAAATGGAGCAGATGGAATTAATCCGAGCAAACATCAAAGGACATGGACATCGAGAGTTAGTGCTCTGCTCTCTGTAACATTTTAAAAAAGGTGCCTCTAATATCAACAGAGACCGCGAGAGATTGTGAGAGTTGATATAAAGATAATAATAGCCTGCAGCGGATTTTGATAAACCGTAAAATTTTTTAAAAATTATAATCGATTAAAATTATAAATTTTAATAATGTATAAAATATATTTAATTAATTTTTAATATTATTAAAAAATTTAAATAATATTTTTTAAAAATATTTATTTATTTTATTTAATTATACTTAATTTTTTAAAATTTTTTATTTTTATAAAAGAGTAAATAAAAATGAAAAAAAATATATGAGAAAAAATGAAAGTGAAGATAAAAAAAATGTGAGATAGTAAAAAAAATCAGAGAAAATGAAAGGAAGTTTTTTATTATTATTATAATTATATTATTAATAAAAAAATATAATTATATTTTAATATTATAAAAAATATTTTATTTTTATTAAAAATTAAGATTTTCATTTTTTTATAATAATTTTTTGTAAAAAATTTATTTTTAAGAATTTTAATTTTTTAAAAATAAAATTTTTAAAATTTATATTAAATATAAAATTTTTATTTTTTTAAATTGAAATTTTTTAAAAAAATTCGTATATCGGATGCTAAAGTTCAGAACTAAAATGGAACCAAAAATGGAATTCTACAGCCGTGGGTCAAAACGACAACGCATTGCCCCCATTCATCAGAAATGACATTTCTTCTTCGGCACTATTTCGAACTTGGAACTCTGAATCTCGAACATTTTATTCGTGCGACTTAAATCACGAAGAGGAGGAAAAAGAAGCAGACACAGAGAATACAGGCTAATGGCGACCTTACTGGCTGTCGCCGGTGCTCTAACACCGCACGAGCGCGGGATTTTGACAGCTGTTAACGCTGGAGCGTCGAGTCTTTCATTCGTCGGGTCGAGCTTTATTGTACTCTGCTACGTCCTATTCAAGGAGCTCCGCAAGTTTTCCTTCAAGCTTGTTTTCTACCTTGCCCTCTCCGTATGCATCCATTCCACCTTTTTTTAATCCTTCATATTTTTTGTTGGTTTTTAGATCTAAATTTCACTGTTATTGCTTGATTTCAACTTTTTCTTACCACATTTCATTTGGCCTTTAATAGTTAGTTCTCAAATATGTAATCAATCTGATATTGGAACGAATTGACAATCAAGGCGTAATTCGGGCCCTCTTAAGTGAAGTTTGTTAGATATCCCGCTGAAAATAGGTCTAATTAGGACTAGAATTCGGAGTCTAAATATCAAGCTCCACTTAAATATGCTTAATCGTATGATTTAATGCCTAGTGACCTGGCAATTACAGTAGCCTTCTACAAGCAAAATATCAACCCGCTTGTTATTGGCTTTAATCACGTGTGTAAAACCACCTTTTATTGATAAGATCTGATTGCGTTGTTAAAAAACTCTAAGTCAAGCAACTAGTTTCTGTTATCTCTCCTGTTGCCCCTAATCTCTGTTATTTGTATGTGTCGTCAATGCTGTCGTATGATTAAGAATTATTTCCTCTGGTTTTTCAGAATATCAAATATGGCTGTGCCTATTCGTTAGTTTTGCCACATTTGCCTTTTCAGAGCCTTTGGTAAAATGCTCTTATGTGACATTTTCTTTCACTTCAGGACATGTTTTGCAGTTTCTTCAGCATAGTAGGGTATGCCTGCTGAATCAAGTGCAGTCTTCATGTGTATGTATCAACTGATGTTGTTCATTACGTGATTGATGGAAGTTTCATTTTGATTCAGGGACCCATCCAAAGGTTTCTTTTGTTATGCTCAGGGTTATAGCACACATTTCTTTTGTGTGGCATCTTTCTTATGGACTACAACAATTGCTTTTACCCTCCATCGTACTGTTGTCAGGCACAAAACAGATGTTGAAGATTTGGAGGCCATGTTTCATCTGTATGTTTGGGGTATGTGTTTGTGGACGATCAGCTTTTAATTTTTCGACTTTGAGAAATGGACAACTTTGCAACAATCTCCTTATCCAGTAACTCTCCAATACCCTGACTTTTATTTGAAAAACGAAATTTTAGAGGGAATTCATTGTGTTGGAATGGCTTCATTTGTACACCTAACTTCCAAGTTTCACTTTTCTTTCCTTCCATTCTACTGGCTACTTTTGTTACACGGAGTGCATATGACAATTTTTTTACCCCTTATAGGTACTTCCCTAGTTATGACAGTTATACGCTCCTTTGGTAATGACCATAGACATTTTGCCACATGGTGTTCAACTCAAACTGGTCGCACAGGGAAGGAAAGTATTTGCAAGAATAATAGCTTAATTTTATTTTTAAATTTCTGTAAACTGCAATTCTTTTTCCTTTTCTTCTTTCTTTTTAAATATACTTTGGGTCCGTAATTCATATCTCAATTTCATTGTGTAATGTTGCATCCTATAAACACAAATGGACTGGAAGTTGAACTGAAGAGTGATTGGCAATAAGAAAAAACATTTTCTGTGTTGCAGTTCTGCAAAATAAAATATGTAATTATCAGTATGACAAGCAGTTAAATTTGAAGGGTGAGAAAAATACTTGCAAGGCATGATTAAGGCTTTTCCAAAAATTTAATATGGCAATCTATCCTCACTTTCATTTGTGGTTTATGATGCTCTTTATAGTGGCATTATCCCAAAGAAGCTGCTGATACCATGATAGTAAAAACTTAGTTGTTGTTTTTGGAATCCCAAAATTTGTCTTGAAATTGTTTCAGTGTATATTAGACAGTACTAGAGAAAAAGTGGAATGAAAAAACTTGCCTCAATTTTCTGCAAGTTTTGGTTTTACCTCTACTGTATTTGAATGAGATTATTTTTTTATAAAATAGCCTGAACGTTTTTCTTTTTTTCCATCTTCTATAATCTACTTATTTTTTCTATGCAGGCAGTTCATTTTATAACGTTTTATATGCCACTTTGGGGTGCAATTCTTTACAATGGGTTTACATACCTTCAAGTAATACGCATGCTTAACAATGCAACCCGTGTAAGTATTCAAATTTACTTATTCTTTTTCAAGCAAGACTTATTCAGGAACAACCCTTACGATTTTCTGGGGAATTTCAGATGGCAGTTGGTATGTCAGACCAAGCTTATGTCTCAGATGCAAGAGATAGCATGAAGGTATTTTATACTTGTGGCCACTTGAAGAACCATGCATACAGATTAGGAACCCTGCTTTCCTTCCCTCCCCCCCCCCTTTTCCTGGAGAAAAGATAAGAAGGATCTAGTATCTTCTATTTTACATTTCAGGCTCTGAGTCGCTGGGGATATTATCCACTGATTCTAATAGGATCATGGGCTTTTGGCACTATCAACCGGATTCATGACTTTATTGAACCTGGCCATAAGATCTTTTGGCTCTCACTTCTTGATGTTGGAATGGCTGCTCTCATGGTATGACTGACCAAGTCATTGTACTAGCTGTTTTCAGCTACATTTACATTCATTGTTCCATAACTTGTCAGGCAACTTGGCATGTTGCAAACAAAGCCTCACTATTTTACATCCCTTGTGTGTAAGACTCTTTTTGGTTGCATTTTACTGTCTTAAACTATTGGGCTTGTGCAACTTGCCTCCCAAGGTGCTAATCACAGAATGAAATGCATCATGTACTTTGTAAGTAGGCTACATCTAAAAGAATTTTTTGCATCATGTACTCATATTTGACTTCGTTGGGAATGAAAACTGGGTACAGTTTGTTGATATATTATTTTTAACATCTGTTATCTGGAATAATAACTCTAGCATAACATGGTTGGAAGTTTGTCAATACTGTAGAAACTTCCCTAGTTGCCCTGGCAGTCTGAAACATTTTCAACTATAAGAATACACAAAGGATTTGTTTGCCATTATTACAGTTTATTATACAAAGTAATGTTTTATGCCATTTACAATTAGGTCAGCATAATGCGAATAGTGAACATAAGTGCAGCATCATGAAGGATAAAAATGAAATATTGCTAAGTTTTGGCCCTTTGTCTACTTGTTACAGGGTCTCTTCAACTCAATAGCATATGGCCTTAATTCTTCTGTTCGTCGAGCAATTTGTGAAAGACTAGACATGTAAGTCAGATTTCTATTCTATCTATATATTCCTTGAGAAATTCCAATTCGCTTTTAAGTATCCTTTCTGTTGTTGCCATGACTTTCAAGGCCAGTCTATATGTTCCATTTCCATCACCTGTTCTGAATTTTATAATTGCACACTCTCGTGGTCAATTTGTTTGTGCTAACTTTACCACCTATTTTATTTCTGTGTGCACATATGTCTTTTCCCACTATCCTAGCAAGATGCAAATCTCACACTAACTCGATTCCTCTTGGTCTCACTCTCTCCATATCCTCCCAACCGCATCACATTCTTCTCCAGGTTAATAGTGTTATTCTGATTTTCACATGAACAATCTGGTGGATGTTTTACCATCAGATAGAAAAATTTTATTTAGAATACTTGTCATCTAATTGTTTGAGATTTTTAACTGGTGCACTGACAATTACTAGTGTATTTACGAGCACTTAATTTAGAGGAAGTTTATTACGGAAGGTCCAATATGGGTACTTGTTTTCTTTTCCATCTCTGATACTGTTAAGCGACCTTGGTTTTCTATTCAAATTTTACCTTCTTTAGTTATTTTGTTATTCTCGCATTGTCAGCACATTCAATGAAAATGAATAACTAAATTTTAGCTCTTTTAACCAGGTTCTGGCCAGAGAGACTTCGCAAATGGCTCCCTAACAATTTGAAGTATAAGAACCAACAGCAAGAAAGTGAATTAGTCTTATTAAAAACTGAAGATGAACGATAGTGAATGGACACCGTGTAATCCTTCATACCACATTTTGACTTGATTTAAATGAAGTTTTCATAGACAACGAAGGATCTGCTGGCAGGCTGGCAGCACTCATTCCATGCTATTTGTTACTTTGCTGTGTCACTGATTCGAATCACGTCATCCACACTATGAAATCTGCCTTGCATCTCCTGCTTGGTACTGATCGGGGTCCTTCTCACAGAAATTCGTGGATGGGCCGGCTTGTGTGGAATGTGTGGGGAAGCGATGATTATGCTCAAGTTGAGACCCATTTACTGATTGCAGCAGCAACTCTCCCTGTGGATTATCTTTTAGAAGTCTTAATTTTGAGCATTTTTGTACATGTCCTTGTATTTTTCTCTAATTTCTGAGATAGGATGTCCGGTTAATATTTTTAGTATTATAAGATAGATGCACGTCCGAATTGTTATGAATTGCTAAACTATTTTTTTCCAGATCTGCTATGTATTAACTATTTACTTGCCCAACGAGTAAGGGACTTCAGTTTGAAATTTAAAGTGTGTTTGGTTTTGCGGTGAATTTCTTCCAAAGTTCATTTTCAACGTGATTTTTGCAGAAACAATAAAATATTATTTCTGCAAAAATTACATTCACTTTGGGAGAAAGCCAATCCAAACATACACTTATATGTCCGGCTTGTTTTTCTCTATTCTATATCTTCATTTTTTAACCTTTTGACCCGTTGGCAGAAAAAGGAGACACATACGGTAATTTATCAAGTGTAAGGAGGGATGGCCATCCAGATTCAACTATCTAGGGGAGGATATTCACCTGAAGTTGTAGACTTAAGCCTCCCTCATCGAAGGAAGATCTTCAAAACTTGTTATTTGTTTTTATTTTTAAAACATATTTTTTGAATTCTTAAAATTTTAAAAAAATTTAATATTGTAGTATATTATAATAGTGTCATTTTTTTTAATTATTTTAAATTCATTAAGTATAAATAATATTTTATTATTTATATAATTTAAAAAAATAATGAAAGTAAAAATAAAATGAAATCTTAAAGTAAAGATAATTTTAAAAATCTAAAAATAAAAAATAAAATTTATTTTTGAAAATAAAAAATATTTTCAAAGACCAAATTCTAACCGAACCTGTCTTTTGAGATTCAACCAGATGCATCTTGGGGCACAGCCCCGGCCCCAGCCTGATTTCAGATAGGGGCCGATCGATTATGTATAAAATTCAATTCAACTATTGAAGATTCGTGATATCTTCTTGCCTTATAAGAGATACTTCATATTTGACGACTTCTGCTCCTCTTGGAGAGGCACGTGTCTTTGGCCATCTTAAGGACGTTCATCATTCATACCTTGTACAGGGACTTGGACTCAGAAACTTGCGTGGGAATGGTAAATACCAAACCAATACAAGTCAAACCGTTAATCTATTAGCAGCGTTTTGGCTGTCCTGCCACAGAAACATATTTTACGCATCCGAAATTCAAAGATCTTGAGTAATGGACAAGAATAATGAGGAGATCCTTCTGCTCCATTTGGTTGTAATTATTGACAATTTCCAGTTTCCGTTTGAATTACTTTCACATCATTCTTTTTTTTTTTTCTTTTTTCTTTTTTGAAGCCTACGCCATTTCCTAGTCCGATTCCGGTTCCTTTTGCAGACCCCTGCCAAAATGATTGATGAAACTTCCTTGCATTGCAACGATAATTGGAATGTTGCCACTCAAACACTAATCAAACTGCCCCACAATAGATACAATTCCACAATCGAAAGTTCACATTCTGTTATCAGAATTACACATTTATGGACACAGAAAGACGTAACCCAGAACCAATCCCAATCCCAATCCCAAATTCCCAGAAATTAAAAGAAAAAAATGGAAAATAATAACACAGTTGACATTCACGAGTGTAAAGAGGAAATTCAAAGCACAGTCGATCTTTCTTAATTCTCTGTAATTTCAAAACTAAGCACAGGCACAAGAACTATCAACGAGAATCGAAAGATCTTCACCCTCAGTCCTGAAAAAGAAGTAGCCGATGGTAAGACCGACCACGATCGCCACAAAGACCCCTCCGTTAAAGGACATGACGGCCAACATGAGCAAATATCCGATCGCCGAGTTCATCCCAAACAGAACCGCTCCGGCCAACTTCACCCCCAACTTGGCCTTGTCTCCGGCCAGCTTCCGTTGCAGAAGAGGGATCTGGATCTGGGGTGTCGGGGACGGCCTCTCGGAGGAGACGAGCTTCAGGCGAAGGCGTCGATTCTCCAGATACTGGTAGAAAGCCGAGACAACGAGACAAGCAAATAAACTCAGTGCGTAACTTGTCCATGAATCGGTCTTCCACGAGTTGATCAGGAGGATCACTTTATTGCTCCAGTAGAAGGTCATGTGCATCATCTTCGCTACAGCTCTTTAAACCTTTAAGAGACAGTGTTAATCAATTACGAGGACAAGGGAGAAAAACCCACTCGAAATTTTAAGACAAAGCGGAACGAATTGCCTCTCCGAAGGAGGAAGAAAAAGAAGATCAGCAACCCAAAATGGTCGTATTTTTCTGATAACGTAGTACCTTGAATCGGTACGTTGTTACGACAGCGATGTAAGGTTCATAAAATGCCCTCGGAGAACTTCCTAATTACAAATTTCTCTCATTTACGTGCCAACACCACCTTGCTGTTTTTCTGGATTTGGTTACCTGCTTGCAAGGTTATTTGGGGAATTTAACAAATGGCACAACTTGGTAGTACATCTCAGCGTCCCAACTACCCAAACATCGAAATTACTTCTTGACTTCTGCGGATTTAAATTGATTTTTGGACTTTAAAAAAAAGTTTCTTTTATTTTACTTGCAGGAATATACTATAGAACTAATTTCTGAACTCTGTGAAATATTTTGTTAAAAAATATACATTTATTTTGGTGAGTCAACAAAAATTTTACCTTCTAAAAATATCTTTTTTTTTGTTTAAACCTAGTTTATTAAAACAATAATAATAATAATAAAATCAAATGTGGAGAGATATTGCTTTGTCGTTTTCTTTTCTCTTTTGTCTTCGAACCGAAAGAGAGAATAGAATGCCCAGGAATAGAGGCACAAGACCCTCAAGTGAGAGAAGAAAGATAAATGATTAATTCTGATTTGTAATCCTGTTCATTTAAAACGCTAAACGCAATTTACTAAAATGAGCGGCTTTTATGTAATCATGCCCCAAAGACCCCATAAATTGGTGCAAATTAATACTATCATTAGTGAAATAATAACAGACTAACAGCACCAATGGGTGTGATATTACGAGAGAAAACAACCATTAATGTGTAACTTTTAATTAATTAATTAATTACTTTAAATTAATGTGTAACTTTTAATCTTTTAACTAATTTATATATTTTAAAATATTTTATAAGATATTTTTATAAAACACAGCCATTCTAGGAGCAACCAACCACCATGAAGTTGAAAGTTGAAATTAAAAAGAAACCTCACCATTGCACTCAACTCAGAAAACCTGCGTACCCAGATATAATAGTAGCTAATGAATCAAATACTATTCGGAGTACTGAATAAAGATAGAAAAGCCGCTGGACAAAGGCGAGAAAATGAGGTACAAGCCATTTCATTACGCTGCTTGTAACTTTGTAATTATTCGCTGCCTAATGCTTACCTCTCTCTACTCTACCGATACCCCGCTTCTGCAGCCATGTCCGTCTTGCTGCTCACTCTCTTACTGGGGATCCCTGCCACGGTGGAAAAGCAGCTCTGGGATCTACCCAGTGGTCGACACGTCATACGTTCCTTCCTCGGACTCTCCAAAGCTCGGAACACCACCTGTTTCATCGCCTCTATCAAGTCCTCCGTGGGATTGTTCGGAGGACTCGAAGTTCTGAACTGTTGGCAGAACTTCATGTGCCGCTTCAGTGCTTCGTCCGTACTAATGCTTCTCTGCGACCTCAACGTCTCGTCCTTCACTGCCTCCGTACAAAGCCCGCAAATCCAACGACCTTGGTACCTCTCTCGCACGCCACCAATGTACGCCACTGTGCACTCCTCCATCAATCCGCAGCAATAGCATTTGACGAACACTGACTCCAACTCCGTCGACGTCGCTGGTTGCGTCTCAATCGCCGATAGCGACTTCGTATCCTTTAAAATCTTCGCAGCCATTCCGCTTGTGGGTTGCAGCTCCTCTCTGCTGCTTGTTCCCTCACCCTGATTCACAAAACCCAACCTTTGAATTTAATTATGAAATCTTCAATGACAATAATTCAAATCATGTTGAAATATTCCGAAGTTTTCAATTTTGAGAACAGATATATTGAGATTGATTGATGATTTTTTTTTTTCTTTTTACCGTGTCCCGGAATCGCTCTAATTATCCAAGATCCCAAGAGATACTCTAAGGATCTCAAATGGTTATCAGTGAATAATTTTCGAAAGAAAACTATCGCTCCTTTTCCCACTCAATTTCTTCAACTTGCTCGCCGCCAAAAAGCAGAACCCCAAATAGCATGGAGGACATATCAGAGCCTTAACTGACTCTCTGCGGCTCTTGAGAATCGAATTGTAGATCAAAATCACTCCCCCTTTTCCGCTTTCAAGTAAATTGGATCTCTTTTCGGGAATCTGATTTTCTCGTATCTTTCCGTGGTACTGGAGAATATGCGAGCAAAACAGAGCCAGATATATAAGGAGACGGATCTGTGTTCCTCACTTTTTTTATTGACAGAAACAAACAAAAAATCTCCCAATCATGGGCAGATTGGTCTTTGATGGGTTTTTAAAGTTATCCCTACCGGAACATCTCTGCACCTTCGAGCGAGACCGTTGATCTAATAGGCAACTAAAATCCCGTGAAATACGTGAGCTGATGAATCATACACATTCCAGCTCCATCGGGAGAAGGCCTTGCCAGCTATGACGACATCAACCTTTTTCCGGCTGCTCCGAGCCAAACGTGCAAATTTTAAGCGTTTTTCGCGCTCAGTCATGGGCGTGTACGCAAGTGGATCTTTGAGCTGGGGTCACAGCCCACACTCGGTGGGCCACTCGATGGGAGGGTATTCTAGTTCTTTTGTCCGCATTCATTGTCGTCACGCGCGCCACCTGGTTTGGTTTGCCTGTCCGACCATGCACATCTGAGAGAACTACACCAACATCATAAAACGTTGTTATGCAACATTTTGGCTTATTATATTACATATTGGGGTTGATTGACAGCAAAATATGCTGACTAAGATTCACGATGAAGTTGAAGAGAATTGCTTGATGAATTAAAAAAAAATTTAAAAAAAGAAAAAGAAAAGAAAAATAGTACAAAACTACAAGTTTTAATATAATGAGTGTATTTAAATTCTATGGCAAGCATGAATGAATCTACAACTTGTAATCAAGTGTTTTATACTGTTTGGCTAAACTTTTGCAAGTTTTTAAACCAACTTAATTATTGCAGGATCACTTCGTGAGAGCTGGTAAAAGTTCATGTAGGTTACGGCAAGTAAACCTTGCAGCCTAATTGCCAATGATGAGGGAAGGAGAAATCTCAACCGAGAAAGCTGACAAAGATTTGGATAAGTACTATCAATAAAGACTTTTTCGTATTCTTTCTTTCCCTCTCCTCTTCACCGATCTTATCGTCTTCGGCGCCAATATTGACCTATTCTCGCTACAAGACGGGCTGGAGTATTTGCACAATCGTAAACTTATTAGGCCTTAAGTTTGTGGCCCAATAGTTTGAGTGGGTTGGCACGGCACCCACCTTCTTCTTCGGCCCATATGATAATACTTGTACGAGAATAATAGGTCTGTTGGACCATTCGTGGCCACTCCTACTGAGTCCATTCCTTCCGCTGTGCCATGTGCGCACGAATTAGTGATGGACAAGTGTCATTATTTGGCCAGTCCAAAAAAAAAAAATACCACTATTTGAGCTTATATAATGATGTCTCCATAATTAAAAGTCGCATTCCCTCTCCCTGTGGGGAATGTAATAATACTGCTTCGTATTATTATGGAAAGAACTAAAAATAAAAATCGTCATTCAGAAAGAATTAATACTATAGCAAATGTCCTGTTTGAGGTTTTCAAGGGTTATTTCTGACTTCTGCTTGTCAAGTTTAAAATTTACCCTGTTCATTTTGGTTGTATTCTTATTTTTTAAATTTCTTTTAAATTAAAGTTTTAAATTTTTTTACAACAAATAAATAAATCATATTTGACTAAATTATCTTTTAAGTATTTTTTTATCAATATCATTAATTTTTAGTTAATATTTTTTAAAAAAATACTTTTTACTGCAAAATACTAAAAATGAAATGCTTAAAAAGATTTTATAAATAATATTAATTTTGCTAATTTTTCATAATATTTTTTTATCCAAACATGTCCTAACAAAAAAAAGACAATTATAATTTTAAAAATTAAAATGAATAAATTATTATTTTGTCTTATACAAACCTTATTTATATTTATTTTATTTAAAAAAAGTTTAAAAATAAATTCAACTAAATTATATTATATTTCAAAAACATTTAAAAGAAAATGAAGCGTAGTTTAAATATATAATAAAATAAAATAAAAGAACTTTCATGGTCGTACAATTGCGTAAGTAATCTATTATTTTTAAAATTATTATGTAATTAAAATAAACAAATTAAATTACAGTGCATATAAAATCATAAAATAAAATAGTAGTAATGGTAAGAGAAAATGAGAAGAGATTTAAAAAAATAAAGTTAGATAGATTTGTAATTTTTTTTCTTTTATTATAAGTATTTTTGTATATAATAAAATTAAAAATTTTGTTTCTCGAAGTTACTGTTTCTCTATTTTAACAAAAAAAAAAAAACTTTCGCTGATATTTAAAAATCAAGTTTGAGTTTTCACAAAACATGTTTTTCAACAAAAAAAAAAAAATAGACGAAAAAGGCTCGAAATATCACCTTGAACAATATTAATACCAACTTTACTTCACTTACACACACAAGACACCTCTCTTATTGGAGAAAGAGTGAAAATTCTGTATATCAAAATATATTTTATTTTTAAGAATGTGTTTAATAAAATAAATAAATTAATTTATAATTTATTTAATTAATTTATAAATTTTTTTAATTAAATTAAAAGTATTTGATAAATGAATTTATTTTAATAATTTTAATTAATTAAAAATTTATAAATTTTTTTTAATTAATTTATAAATTTTTTTTAATAAACAGAATTTAAATTATTAATCTTTTTCAATACAAATCTTAATTTTTTATTTATACACTTATAAATTAATAATTACTAACAACTTCTTTGTTTTTTTTTTAATTTCTATCGGACGTCTACATCGGGAGGGTATGGTTTGAAAAATACATTTAATCGTTGGTAGTGGGACACGGTTCGATTTCTATGACCCGAAGCACGTTTTGATAGAATAAACTTTTATAGAGTTTGATCAGATGCTGAGAGAGCCCTTTCAACGTCCCATATTTTAAAAACTAACTCACAAAATGTAAACTTTAATTTTCCCTTCGCGTAATTAATATAAATTATCAGCGTTTAATTAATATATAATCCAAGCCGTAAATATAACATTAAATCTTATAAAATTGATATAGAGCATTCCTTGATACGTAAAAGAGGATACCGGGCTTTCAAATTTAATTTTTTATTTTTTAAATCATTTTCTTAAAAAAAAAGTAATTTATTTTATTTTGTTTTTGGTCAAAAAAATTTATCAAGTTGTCATGTCAAGCATACAGAGTTACATGTCTATAGACCAGATTCTATTCAAATAAGATGGTATTGGTGTTATTTTTTTTAAATGTTATTCGATGGATATAAATAAATATAAATTAAATATTTATAAGGTTATTTTTTAT
This sequence comes from Gleditsia sinensis, assembly GCA_037074535.1. Lineage (NCBI taxonomy): Eukaryota > Viridiplantae > Streptophyta > Magnoliopsida > Fabales > Fabaceae > Gleditsia > Gleditsia sinensis. Next base: position 3,668,054 of record CM073472.1, read on the forward strand.
TAGTAAAATTTTAAAACTAAAGCGTATCTTTTAAATATTTTTTTAATATAAATAATATGATTAATTTTCAAAACTAATAGTATCTTTAAAAATTTTAAATATAAATAATATGATTAATTTTCAAATATTTATTTTTTAAAAAAATAAACTGTATCTTTTAAAATTAAAATTGTAGTTTAGCAACATAAAAAGCGTATCAATCTATCTATATATCTTCTAATAAAATAAAATATAATATATATATATAAAAAAAAAGATGTCGGTAAAAATTGGAAAAAGTTGCAGCGACGTTTTTCTTCCCAAATCCCAATCAAGCAGATTAATTAATTTAAAAACATTGTACAGTGCAGATACAGATAGGAAGAGAAAGTTTTAGAGAGAGAAAGAGAGAGGTCAAATCAAGTGGCCGAAGGGTTGGGTGTATTCTTTAGTTTTTTTTTGTGGTGGTGATGGAAGTGATGGTATTAGGCTAAGAGGGTTTCAAACGAAAACCGAGAGAAAAAAGAAAGAGAAAGAGGCCCGATACCTAAAATCATAATACTGAATAGAGAGTTCCCAGCTCGAATTCCTAGAATAATTAAGCACCAGCTTCACTTTATTTGTCCTTCTCCCCATTTCTTACCGTCTGATGATCTCGTGCAATCTTCGCCAATGGATCCCTTTGATTTGATTCGAAAAGGTATAATATTTTGCTTTGCACTCTTCCTTGAATTCCAGATCTTTCGCTTACTTTTCCAACTTCAGTTCGCAGCTTTTGTTCTGTTAGATTGCTTTTACTCCGTGGGGGGGTTTTTCCTTTTTCTTAGTTACAGTTATGTGAGGCGTTAAATTGCTAAAGATCTCTTGAATTTGATGACGGGAGGTTTTCGTTCCTGGTGTGCTCATGCTTTAACTTGTTACTATTTTTGTCCTTGTTGGGTTTAATCCATCGCGCTTTAATTTGTTAGATGTTATTGTGAAATTCGGTTTTCAATTTTCTGGTGATAATGGGCTTTGTTTGTTTGTTTATAGTTTACTATACAAGAATTATTGTAATTTAGTTCGTCTTACACACTGCTTCCGACGTTTTCAGTAATTTACTGCAGATATTTTAGGGCTTTAATTGTTTTACATTGTCCTACAGTTTTTTACCACTTCGGACACTGCTCAATGTTCTTGACAGTTTTTTTTTTTTTTTTTTAAATTCGGGGGTAAGATTAGCTAAAAAAAAAACTGTCTCTAACTCATGCATAGTCTCGTTGCTGTTTAATTTAGCTTTTGGGATTTACTTAGAAGTTACAACATTGAAAATGGCGAGCCGCCAGCTATGGTTCGCTGCAATGATAGTCAACCTACTTATGCCTCTTACGTATACTTCGCTGCTCTGCTATTTTTTAGCAAGTACGCGTGGTGGATTTTTCAAGATAGTTTAAAATGAAGTTCAATATTGAGTTGTTTATTTGGCACGTTTATTTTATCTGGAATACTAGTGATTTCATTTGTCTGGTACATGACATATGAAATTTGTCCTGGAATTTTATTGTTTCCTCTCCCTCCCTTCTTTTGATGGCATTCAATTGAACCATTTTGCAGGGTTTGGTTGAAGCTGACTGGATTTGTACTGTTACTGCTTCTAGACTCTTTCTATGTTATTGTCATTTTGTTCATATTTTAGTTAATAATGAGCTTATCCAAAAAAGGATCATCCCAAACGGACGCAAAGCTAAGCTCTCCAAACAAGGTAACAACTCTGAACCCAAATGCAGCAGAGTTTATTCCTTTTGCCCTCAGATCATCATCATCTGGAAGTAAAAGCTTGGCAGATGCAACAGCAAGGTTCACTACTACTGGATCTTTCGGGAAATCAGTTTTAGAACGATCAGAGTCATCCATTTTAAATAATTCTGATGAAGAGGCCCATCAATACTGGCGTTGTCAGCTCCCCGATGATATCACTCCTGACTTCAAGGTCATGGGAGAAGATGAGTCCCAAGGTCTTGACAACCTCTCTATAGAAGGCTTGTCTATACACGATGATGATGAAGCTTCAAGGTTTACATCTTCTAAAGGAAGTAGATATATATTTAACGAGCAGCAGGAATTATCTCAACAGCATCTTAGCGGCAATAGCTTTGTTGATAACTCAAGGTTTTCCAATTCAACCTACAGGGAGGACCCATCTTCAGCAAGCTTTCTACACACGCTAACAAAACCTTGGGAGAGGCAAATTGGGAATACCAACCAGCATGTTAGCAGTGGTCGAGAGGGGCTTACTTATGATGATAACTCTAGACATGGATTCTTAAACGATGTCATGAGTGAGCAAGCGATTGTGGATGATAATGATGTTAATCCTCTGGAGTTTTTGGCTTCTCAATTCCCTGGTTTTGCTGCTGAAAGCCTTACAGAAGTTTACTTTGCCAATGGATGCGATTTAAATCAAACCATTGAGATGCTCACTCAGTTAGAGGTAAGGTTGATATTTTTTTAGTAACTCACTCTTGGTCAAATTGTGGTTGCTAATAAGCCTCTTTTCATGCAATGGACGATAAAAAATTAACAAGTTCTCAACCAATAAACATTCATGCATAATTCTGTCTCCTAACATTTTGCAATACTATTATTGGTTGGAAATGCACTCATCCCGCAATGTGCTGTAGTAACATATTAAGTCTGATGGGGTGGACGCTAACTGTGTAGAGCACTATCCCTATGTCTTCTTTTGGTAGGGAAAAGCTGGCTCCCCCATAAAGTTGTGAGGTGACTCAAATATGACTATATAGTGTTATGTCTAGCTTCAAGTTGCTATCAATTGTGGCCCCAGAGGGGGGGTGGTTAGTGAATTACATTAGTTATATGATCAAGTAAGGCAATAATGTGTCTTGGATTTTGTAACTTGCTCTTCATTCTGTGGATGTCAGTGTCATTCTTAACATTGTGTTCACTTCATTGATATCCTTCTAAAGTCGGGATTTTTTTTTTGGTAGCTTCAAGTCGATAGTAGTTTCAATCAGAACCTGAATTCAAAGACTCTGTCATCTCCCAATCTCAATGCAATGGACTTTCCTGTACTTGCTTCACCGGATGGCCAGACTACTACTGTGAAATATGCTGCGGATAATGTCCAACAAAGTGGCAATCCCTACCAGTCCTCTGATAAGGACAACATGCACTTTTTCAAGTCTAGTTCTTCATTTTCATCTAGAGGTGCTATTGACTTTGCTTCAGCAGTCAGAAACTTGGCTTCCCAAGATTCTGATATTTGGAAGCATGACAGAAATAGTTCTGGTGATGCTGCCATTGGCTCAAGTAGAAGTTCTCACATTCTGGCTAGTGCCTACAATGGCGGGCAGGGGAGAGCCAACTTTGGGGATAGGTTGCTGAACCGGGGTTCAGCTCGGGCAGCTCCTGCTTGGCTTGAAACTGGTGACACAGTTGGTAAATATTTATATTTATGTGCTTCAATTATTGAATGAATTCCTTCTACACTCTATGATTTTTGACAATTTGGATGTCAGCAAATATGTATTCTGAGCTGCGTGGGGAGGCTAGTGATCACGCACGCGTACGCAATGCATATTTTGAGCAGGTGGGTCTTCAATTCATGCTGTGGAGATGTTAATGAGCAGGGTATGAGAATATAAGTAATGATTTTGGCTATATGCTCCTCAGTTTGTACCAGCATGCATTCCCTAGACTTGCCTCCTTTCTTGCCCTCCTCTAAGCTAGTCCACATTTTACTTTTTATATTTCCTTCTTTTTCTATTTATATCTAATTTGGACTATCAAGTTGGGTTGGGAAAGGGCGGGTAGTTTTACTATTGAAGGTGGTGGGCTGATTCCAAGACAAACATGAACAATTTACGAAGTCAAGAAACAATCGCTGCAAGGCAGGCACATGCCTATCACAACCAACTGTTCTTGAGTGTGCTTTTATGCAGCCTAAGATTTTTGACCAAATGCCAGTGGACTTGGACTTGTATACCCAACCATGTTTGTAAGTCTGTAACTGAGTTAATTGCTCATATTTTAAAAACAGGCACAACAAGCGTACCTCATAGGCAATAAGGCCCTAGCAAAGGAACTGAGTGTTAAAGGGCAACTGCACAACATGCATATGAAAGTAGCACATGGAAAAGCTCAAGAATCTATTTACCGCCAGAGGTTTGTTGTTCCCTAATGCTGTCATTCTCTGTTCCTCTCCATCTTTTATTCTTGGTCAAAAAATTACTTGTAGGAGGTCATCCACAAGATGACATTTTTCTCTACCCCCTCAAAACCTATATATATTGATACAATGAGTTATCTTTTGAAAAGATGGAGCTGCTCTTTTTTGTTTTTAAATTTATTTTTACCTTCCTTTTGTTTCTTTTCTGACGCAAATATTTCTTATACTGACTGCTAACCATTGGGGACATGTTTTGCCTATAGTGCTCTGCTACCTTTAGCCCCAGCTAGTACAAGTTACCAAGTAGTAGCTTTAGTTTTTTAATTTTTTTGGTGAATGATTATTCAGATGCTATGTTGGACTGTGAGCCAGATCTTGTTCTTCTAATGTTACCCCCTACTAGATTGGTGTTCGTTTTGTTGGGTTCTGCAACAGTCATTGTGAGCATTGATTTTTCAGGAATCCGGTTTCTTTAGAGATGCAGGGCAATGGAAGAGGACATGAAAGGATGATAGACCTACATGGATTGCATGTTAGTGAAGCCATTCATGTTCTGAAACATGAATTGAGTGTGCTGAGAAGCACCGCCAGAGCGGTTGAGCAGCATTTGCAGGTTTATATATGTGTTGGTACGGGTCACCATACCAGGGGTTCTCGCACTCCTGCAAGACTTCCAATATCTGTACAGCGTTATCTACTTGAAGAGGAGGGCCTTGACTACACAGAACCGCAGCCAGGGCTACTTCGTGTTGTGGTGCACTGAGCCAACGAGATGACAGTGAATTATACAACTTTTTGACATTGTAAAAGTTGATGAAGTCATAGACATTGTAGTTATTCTTGTATCTGTATGTGGGAATTGATGGCCATGTCAAAGCCTGAAGAAAAGAGAAGGGGCGAGGGGAAGGGACGTGAGGGAGGTGGAGAAAAGCAAACGGAGACGTTAGAATGAATCAGAAAGGCCGTAGCAGAAGTGCATCAAGGTTTTACCGTGGCATCAGATTACATTAGTCAGCAGGGACTCGCCCATATCATACCGTCAAATCCCTTTGTTAATTTTGTACCCTAATTTTCTTTTTTGTCAAATTCCTTTTTTTAAAATCTTTTTCCCATCCCTTCTTTTGATTCAGATGTAACTGATAGAGCTAAATTACATGATAGCGCAATTCACCTTGCCAATTAGATTCAATGCCAGTCACACACCAGTGAGCACTGGTGTTCAAGCACGACTTTTGTTGTTCGTAGTTCTAGTATAGTTGTGTTTCTCATTTACATGGTTTTTCATTTATGATTTAACGCTAGTCTTGGTTTTTGCTCAAGTGTTTGTCTGTGGGAATCATCATCGTTAGTAATATTAAAAAATTATTAATAAATAATCGATATCAGATAAGTGGGAAGGACCGTTAACTGAGAAAATATTTGTAGTGTTAAATCTTATTCTGGTGGAAATGTTTCTGTCTGTTTGTATTTGTCCGCAAAAGTGCTGAATGTAGCAGTTTGCTTTCTCTGAAATTTTTCTGTATATTTTCGTTCTTATTTTTTTTTTAAAATGCCACGGATCAGATATATGATATAATGATAATCAATATTGCAATGCTGAATCATGTGACAAAATCTGGATCACAGAACCAATTCTATATATAATTTGAAAGAAAATCTTAGCTGGATCATAGTATTAACAAAAACTTGTTTCATTTTAATATATTAAAATGATTATTTCACAGTAAAATGTGATTACGTAGTTGCAAAGAATTATAATTGTTCAGTTACAAAAAGTGGTAACGAACTAAACAAAAATATTTCTGTTATCTTAGATAAATTTTTCCTGTAACCTTATTGGCAGATAACCCATAAAACTACTTTTGATAACTACTTAATAGTGAAGATAGTAGCAAATATTATTATTATTATTATTTAAATTTTATTGTAACCTACCTGCCTGGTATAATAAAGAGAGAATTTGATGCCTTTGATTATTTGAAGTTTGACTCAAATTCCTTCATTTTAAGGTGCAAACCTTTGGAGATTCGTGGACTTCCCCGGTTGGTCTCAGTATTTCTGATCATGGAATTTCTGGGCGCACATATTAAAATCTCAAGGCGGGAGATTTCCAGAGTGCTCTCTTCCAAAAGGATTCCTGGTTTGTGAAGTTCGAAGGGAATACTGACAATGAGTTTCGAAAATGCATCTACCACCCATTCTCAGAGCCGCTTCCTTTGTCATCACCATTACCAATCCCTTCCCATCCGCTTACAACTCTCACTTTCTTCGCTGCTTGGCATTTTCGTCGTGTTCTTCATCCTCTTCTCCATGGTTTTCTGTTCTCCGCGATGCCATTGCGGCCTCCCACTTGCTGCTTGGAAAGTGTGCACATGCGCGTATTCTGAAATCTGTACAATGCCCAGATCGTTTTTTAACAAACAATCTCATCACCATGTATACCAAATGTGGGTCACTACCGTCAGCACGTCGGCTGTTTGATATAACACCTGAAAGAGACCTTGTAACCTGGAATGCCATTCTGGCTGCATATGCGCATGCCGGAGATACCGAGGCTGAGAATATTCAAGAGGGATTTTACCTTTTCCGCCTTCTCCGTCAATCTGTTGTCTTGACTAGTCGTCATACTTTGGCTCCTGTGTTTAAGATGTGTCTGCTCTCAGGTTATGCCTGGGCTTCAGAGGCTGTGCATGGGTATGCTGTTAAGATTGGATTGGAATGGGATGTATTTGTTGCCGGGGCTTTGGTGAATATATACTCTAAATTTCAACAAATCAGAGAGGCCCGCCTCTTGTTTGATGGGATGCCTTTAAGGGATGTCGTACTGTGGAACGTCATGCTTAAGGCATACGTGGAAATGGGTCTCGAGGATGAAGCACTCCTCCACTTCTCTGCGTTTCACCGAAGTGGGCTGCGTCCTGATGACATCAGCGTCCGTACTCTTCTTATAGGCGTAAGAAAAACTGAATTTGAAAGGCAGTTAAATCAGGTTCAAGCTTATGCGACAAAATTGTTTCCCTTTATTGATGATTCTGATGTAATTTTGTGGAACAAGACATTGTCTGACTATCTCCGAGAAGGTGAAGCTTGGGCAGCTATTGATTGCTTTATAGATATGTTCAGATCAAGAGTAGCATATGATAGCATGACGTTAGTTGTGATTCTTTCAGTTGCGGCGAGTATAAACCATCTTGAGTTGGGAAAACAGATTCATGGTATAGTTGTGAAATCGGGGCTCGATCAAGTTGTCACCGTTGCAAATAGCCTTCTCAATATGTACACGAAGGCAGATTCTGTTTACAGTGCAAAAAGGATGTTCTATCAGATGAAAGAAGTGGATTTGATATCATGGAACACAATGATATCTGGTTGTGCTCTGCGTGGTTTAGAGGAGGAGTCTATAGGCCTGTTTATCAATTTATTACACAGTGGCCTAATGCCAGATCAATTCACCATTGCAAGTGTTTTGAAGGCTTGCTCCTCTTTTAAAAAAGGCTTCTGTCTTGGTAAACAGATTCATGCTCATTCAATTAAAACTGCTATTGTCATTGATTCATTTGTTTCAACAGCTCTAATTGACGTCTATTTTAAGAGTGGAAAGATGGAGGAGGCAGAGTTCCTTTTTCAAAATCAAGATGAATTTGATTTGGCAACTTGGAATGCCATGATGTTTGGATACATAACGAGCAACAGCAGTCACGAAGCTTTACGGCTCTTCGGTCTACTGCATCGAAGTGGAGAGAGAACGGATGAGATTACAATGGCAAATGCAGCTAAAGCCTCTGGGTGCTTGGTGGGGCTTGAACAAGGGAAGCAAATTCATGCTGTTGTTATAAAAAGGGGGTTCAATATAGATTTGCACGTCATTAGTGGTATTCTAGGCATGTATCTAAAATGTGGAGAGATGGACAATGCACAGAGAGTTTTCAATGAGATCCCTGCGCCCGATGATGTTGCATGGACTACTATGATCTCAGGATGTGTGGAAAATGGAGACGAGGATCATGCTATTTTTATATACCATCAAATGAGACTTGCTGGGGTGCGACCTGATGAGTATACCTTTGCTACCCTTGTCAAGGCTAGCTCTCTTTTAACAGCATTGGAACAGGGGAAACAGATTCATGCAAATGTGATAAAGTTGGACTGTGCTTTGGATCCTTATGTCATGACCGCTCTTGTTGACATGTATTCTAAGTGTGGGAACGTAGAAGATGCATATGGCTTATTTAAAAGAATGAACATGAGGAGTATTGCCTTGTGGAATGCAATGTTAGTAGGATTAGCTCAACATGGAAATGCTGAAGAAGCCCTCTACCTTTTTAAAGATATGAAATCTACGGGTGAAACGCCTGATAGAGTTACTTTTATTGGGGTCCTTTCCGCTTGTAGTCATTCTGGTTTGGTATATGAGGCGTACGAAAATTTTTATTCTATGCAGAAAGATTATGGCATAGAACCTGAGATTGAGCACTACTCTTGTCTCGTTGACGCCCTTAGCCGTGCGGGGCATATTCAAGAAGCTGAAAATGTGATACTATCAATGCCCTTCGAAGCATCCGCTTCAATGTATAGGGCTCTGCTTAATGCTTGTAGGGTTCAAGGAGACAAAGAGGCAGGAAAACGTGTGGCAGAAAAGCTTTTTTCCTTGGAGCCATCTGATTCAGCAGCTTATGTTCTTTTATCCAATATCTATGCGGCTGCCAACCAATGGGACAACGTAGCGAGTGCTAGAAATATGATGAAAAGGATAAATGTGAAAAAGGACCCGGGATTTAGTTGGGTAGATGTGAAGAACAAGGTGCATTTGTTTGTAGCTGGCGATAGATCACATGAAGAAACTGATTTGATTTATGATAAGGTGGAGTATATGATGAAGAGGATCAGAGAAGAAGGATACGTTCCTGATACGGACTTTGTACTTGTTGATATAGAAGAAGAAGAAAAAGAACGCGCTCTGTATCATCATAGTGAGAAGCTAGCAATAGCTTATGGGCTCATAAGCGCTCCGCCATCCTCCACATTACGGGTAATTAAAAACCTTCGAGTGTGCGGAGATTGCCACAATGCAATCAAATATATATCAAAGGTTTTTCAGCGAGAGATTGTCGTGAGAGATGCAAATCGATTTCATCATTTCAGAAGTGGTATCTGCTCCTGTGGTGACTACTGGTGACAATAGTCTCTCTTTGTAATACCCGACTATCCGAATTGACTTGGGCTGCCCTCCTGTGGGAGACTTCACCTAACCCACCTCTGTTTTTTCTAATTATTTTAGACCTGTACAATTGGCATAGAGATGCCTGATATAAGATTAACAACGGATTTTGGCATCAATCTTTTCATCGTTGGCTATTTGACGCAGTTTCAATTGTAGGAAAGGTTGCTACTTGCTATAATGCGTCAATTATTGCAGTTTCAAGGCTGAAAAGAGACAAAGGTCACGGCACCTTTGAACTCTCTTTATTTTTGCACAATCCACTGCAAAGATAAATAAATTGTCCAAAAGTTGTCCCTGGAAGACGCCGTGTAACATCTAAAGACATTCTGAAGATGACAGAGATCTGAGGAAAAAGACAGAAGATTATACAACCCTGATGAAGTAACGACTTCGATTTAAATTAAGAAAATTGTCATTTTCCTAAATGGAAAGCTAGGCTTATATAAAATATAAGTGTGCGTTTGATTTATCTATTTTTAATTTTTATTTTTATTAAAAATTAAAAATAGATATGAAAACACGTTTTTTATTTATTATTTTTTTTAAATTTTAAAAATTTTAAAAATATCAAAAAAATATTTTTAAAATTTTTAATTTTGTAGTACATTATAATGATAAAATTTTTATAATTATTTTGAATTATATATATAATATTTTATTATTTATATAATTATAAAATAGTAAAAATAAAAATATAATAATATAATTAAAAAGTAATAAAAATATAAATATAAATCAAACTTATTTTTAAAAATATAAAAATAAAAAAATAAAAATTATTTTTAAAAAATAAAAAAAAAAATATTTTTACAAAGTAATTTTGGAGATTGTTTGGGAGTCGAGGGTTCCAACTCATGCCACCACTTTTTTTATTTGAAAAAAATACTCTCTTTTTTCATATATTTTTGTTCTTATTATTCAGTTTTTTCTTCTGTTTTTTAAATTTATACAATTTTTTTTAAAATCAAATATTTTTGTTCTTATTGTACAATTTTTTCTTTTGTTTTCAAAATTTATACAGATTTTCTTTAAAATCGAAATTTGTATTACAACTAAATATTAGTTAATTGTTATATTACTATTTTTTTATATTCTTTTAAATAAAATATCCCATAAAAATTTTATTTTAACAATAGTTTTATAGAATTGCACCTCTTAAAATATAAATATAATTCTTATAAAATAATTTAACAGATATTCTGATTATATTATTTTTTAAACATATTCTAATTTTTTTATACAATCAAACGATAAGTTTAATATATTTATACTATTTTTTTTGAATGTACAACTTGAATACAAATCACATTATTAATATTAGACAATAATTAAAAAAAATACATTTTTTTTACAAAAATATTAGAATAAGAATCAAACAATAATTAAATTACATTAAATTTTTAAATAGTAATTTACTAATTACATTCAAAATAAATAAATGTAATTTTAATAATAACAAAAATAGTTTGAATAATTTATAAAAGTGAATGTAAAATAATCAACTTTGCATATTTTTAAAATGAAATTTTTTTCATTTTTTTTATCTTAATTATTATATAACATTAATATAATGTTTTATATTTTAATAATTTATTAAAAAATATAAAAAAATAGTTTGAAAATTAATATAACATTAATAATTTTAATAATAACAAAAATAGTTCGAAAATTTTCACTTTTAAGAGGTAGTTTCAATTATCGTTGACAACAATTTCTTCTAATGAGTGATATATTTAAATACCACCGTAAGGCATTGAAGTATATGATATTTCTTTGACCTTGAAATAATAAGTTATCTCATTTTAAACTTCTATGAATAAAAAATAAATAAATAAAAAAGTGACTACAAATTCAATTAACACTACAAAAATTAAATTTTCCTCTTGAATGGCTAAAAGGAGTAAATGCAATAGAACCAACTTTTTTATTTATAAGTTAAATAAAAATATTTAATACAAAAATATTTTGCTGAAAATATAAAATTTCCTTAAAAAATATAAGATGACTAATGAGTACTCAAATATAACATAAATTTATTTATATATAAAAAAAAAATTTACTATGTATAATCTACAGATGATCTACCAGTCAGCTTGCAATATGTGAAGTTTGAGGAGTTGGCTTAACGTACACTAACTATAATATATATGTAAATGTTTACTTGCTAATTTTTTGTTCTTTGATTATTAATTAACGTTATTATATCTTGTTATTCTATGTTTATTAAAATTTTATATGTGATTTAGGAACAATTTGATATTTAAAATAATTCTTCTTTTATCATAAAGATGACATCAAGAATAGTTTATTTTAATATAATAATCAAAGCATCAAGTAGAAGAAATAATAAGGATTTCCTTTTAATTCTCACACTTATATTTCTCAAATCTAATCTACGATGCCCATGGCAGTGTCTGGAATTATGGTGTAGATATCAGACTCGAGTGGCAGCAATTTGTTTATATAAATTTCTAATAATTAAATGTTCATGTATAAATAAATAAAATAAAATATCAATGTATTTAATATTTACTTAATTTTACTATCAACTATTATTTAATCATTTTATATTTTTTATTCTATAATTTTTTTAACAATGAAGATAATAAACATGAAAAACAATAAGAACTATAATTAAAATATTATGATTTATAAAAAAAAAAATATTGCACTAGTATATCAGAAAAGATTTACGCTCGTTATCTCAGCTATAAAACCATATAACACGTTTTTTTTTAAGTGAATGTCAATTTAAAATTTTAATTTATTGTAAAAATATTTAAAATTATCTTGTGTTCATATTTTTATTTCTATTAAATTATAAATAATAATTATATATAAAATAAATAAATAAATAAATAAATTTTAAAGAAGTAGTTGAATATTTATTTATTTCTTATCCAAAACAAATTAATTTTAAATCTATTAAATAAGTGAGATCATATAGTATAAATTTTAGATATGTTAATATTTTTTGTGGATCATTGTTCACCTTTGGATAGTCTTATTGGTGAATTTATAATTTTAATTCAAAATATTACTACATAGTAGTTATAGCGTTGAGCTAATAAGAAACACATGTCTTACAAGTTAAAACATAGATCAACATTAGATTATATATAATAAAATAATTTTGTACAAATAAATTTATGTTACATTTGTGTACTGTAATTTTTATACATGAAAAATATTATTTAAAGTAGTAACATCTAAGAATACTAAAATTGCAAATGAGATTTTAAGACAAATACAAGATAAATTTTAATTTTGGGAAATTCTATCCCAGCCCAAATCCAACCCAAGCCCATATCCCTGCGCGTCCGCCAGGGTTGAGTGGGAATTTGAACTCTCAATTTTTTATTTTCACCAAATTTATTTTTTTTGGACCGGTTATTTTCACCAAACTTGATCAAACAAAAATCTCCTTAGACCAAACTTGAAAAAATGGATTTTTTGACCAAGCTCTTATGCGGATCAAAGAAACAAAAAAACAAAACAAAAAAAAAATGCTAAAAGTATAGGACGGATCTGGATCGTTTGCTGTGCAGGGAGGCACAGCACCGCGTGCTGTGCCCCCGCACAGCCAGACCAAACGACTAGTTCAATAATCAGTCGTTTGGTCTGACTATTTTTAGAGTATAATACACGGTGCTATGTGCCTTCCCCATTGTAGAAGATCTGGGTTTGTATGAAACTGGGTTGGGTGAAGGTTTTGTAAACTAGAATTTTTACACTTGTAAGTTAAACTAATTATAAATTGTTGTGTTTAGAGGGATAGGTCGCCCCATTTTCCTTTACGCTGAGGTAAGGTTTGGTTGTGTTTCAAAAGCATGACAATATTAAGGTTTATGGTTATAAGTAAAGAATAAAATTTCGTATCTTTTTCATTTAAATTTTTTTATTTTTAAAAATAAGAAAACAAAACAGAGACTATATTAAAAAATTCATCTATTTTCTTTGAAATATTTATGTTGCAGAGTGTGTTGGTAGAAATAGATAGAAAAAAAAAAGTATTTTTTCTAAAATTGTATTTGGCAATTTCATTTTTAAGGTGTATAAATGGTGATGTTGTAATTGTTCGACGGTGTCTTTTAGAATTTGCAACAATACAACCTTCTCTATTAACTCTATGAGTTATGTATAATGTGAAAAAAAGAAGAAGAGACCAACAACACACAAAAAAAAAACTTAAAAGAAAAAAAAAAGGGCAGAAGATGCGAAACTTGGTATTACCATAGATGGTAGATGCAACAATCTATAGCGACCTACAAATGTGGTGTAATCAAGAGTTGGGAGAATGAGGACAAAAAAAAAAAAAAATCTCTTTCAATTAGATTGAAAAATGAAAATTTGAATAATAGATTCCCACCAAACATTTGATGGCAAAACCAAATTTCGTGGCAAAACAAAGAAGTGAATGGATGAGAGAGAAGGGTTTAATTTTATAAATATTAATTATATCAACGTTATTTAATGATAATATTATTATTTAATATTATATTATTTAATTTTATACATATAATATTAATTTTTTTTAAATTTTTAAAAATTATTTATTTTTATAAAAATTTTAAAATATTCATAAAATATTTTTTGTTTCCAAAATTATCAAATTAGAAACTTGAAATAAAATTTAGTTTATTAATTATGAGTTTTCTTTTTTAATAAAAAAACATTGATTTGAGGATTATACTGAAAAAAAATTTTAAACAAAGATTTTTAAGTTATGAAATTTTATAATAAAAATATAATATATGAATTTCTTTAAAAAGAATTCATCACGTAATATTAAATTATAAAAAATTATACTTAAATTTAATCAAGTACCACTCAACCTGGTTCGCGAACTCAAACCAAACGCAAATGCAGGTGTGAGCCGGGTTGGATTGGTCACTAACTGGTTAACTAACCGTGGCACCCGGCTTCTCGGACCGTTGGGTTTGGATTTTGATCCCAGACCCAGTTCGGACTCCTAATCCGCAAAGCCGCTTGGCATGCACAAGTTGGGTTCTTGTTCGTGATTTTAGACTTCTTGCTCTTATAATCGGTTGCTGACTGACAATGTAGTCGCTGCCTACGGGGAGTATCTAGTAACTCAGTTAATTGAAGCATTAGGCCATTGTTCTTCTAAATCTCAACATGGATTCACCAGACCGGAACCAGAATCATAATTGTCTCAACCCGCCCTCCGATGACATAAACTCCAACCCTGACAGAGATGATTGTCCAATCCAGAAATCGCCGTCTTCCATAAAACCCGAGCGCATAGACCCTAGAAGGCATTTTTATTTGTTCCTTTATGGGCAGAAAGATCATAAAAATCGAGCCTTTTTTAATTGGTTTTCGAAGGGCATTGTTGCATATTCGCATTTATGCTTTTCGGGCTTTCTCTGTAGGTATCAATTAGGGGTGTTTGAAATAGCAAGGAGGAGGAACGCAATCGCAGTGTTGGATACCGGTTCCGGGAAGACCTTGATAGCTGTGATGCTCATAAAAGACGTTGGCCAAGCTATCAAGTCTAGTGGCGTAAAAAAGTTGATTATTTTCTTAGCTCCCACCGTACATCTTGTCAATCAGGTAGTTTCCCTTCAATTTTTCTCTTTTTTGCACTTACTTTCTTTTCGTTTGTTTCTTTCTAAACTTCAGTATATTCTACTTGTTACTCATTTTTTTAGCGGTCTTGCATAATAAGGTAAATGGTTGGTTGAGGGGCAGGTTAAAATTAATGGGTTTTATGTTTTCTCTTTGCAGCAATTTAAGATTATAAAACGTCTTACAGATTTTGAAGTTGAAGAATACTATGGAGCTAAAGGAGTTGACACATGGAATTTAAACAGCTGGGAGAAGGAGTTTAGTGACCATGATGTAGGTTTGCTAATTAAACTGCTAATGCTATCTCTCATACTATCATTAGAAAGTTTCTGTAGGCTTCTATTGCTTCTGGTTGATTTCATTTTCATTGATTTGTGCAGTTTTGGGCCTATTGACAGGTTCTGGGCATCGTGGCATTTAGCCTAACAGCTTAATAAACATATTCTACATTGCTTACATATTTTCACTTGTAAATCATAAGTCATAAGGAATGAGAAATCCACGATCAAAACTTTGAAGAACCAGGGGGATTTTTTAATTTCCTCTGTCTCCATAACTAATTTATCTTTGATCAGCATTGACTTGAAAGTGAAATATTGTTGTGTGGGTGTTGGAGATTTATGCTTCCGCCAATTTTGGATTTCCTATTTCCCCATTTGATGTTTTAGTGTGAAAAGCATAGAATACATTAAGTGAATGTTTATCTAAACCTTTCTACCCATGAATAATGATGTTAATATCACGGTGGTGAAGAGTTGTTCTCACTTTTTTTTGATTAGTTTGATAAATTAACAAGCTTCATTCTTAATTGGAAAGTACACTGTTACTTTCATTTTAAAAACCATAGAATACATTATCGTGTTTGATAAAATTACAATGCTTGAATTTACTTTCATTCTTAAGCACGGAATTTGGAACTTTTGCAAAGGTTCTCTGTACTGAATTTATAAAGAATCTAAATTTAATTATCAGGGGTAGGGGAGTACGCTTTGATTCATTAGAGCTACTCCTCCTATTAGAAGAAACCAAACTATTGTCATTTGATAAAATAGATGAGGGTGTAGCAAGGGAAACCATTATCACTTAATGAAATAAAGGAGGTAAATTAAAGTAAAGTGGCTGTGCAGAAAAATCCACCTCCTTCTGTTGAATATTTTCAACGTTTTTTTCATTTAAATTCTTATGTTGAGTGTTGACAAACATTACTGAAATATTTTCTGTGCAGAATTTTTATTTATTTGTCTCTGTAGGGAGTTTTAAAATAAGTCTTCAGTGTGAATCTCAAATCTCAATAACATGGTTTACTGCCAATTGATTCTATATATTATGCTGATAATCTCACTAAAAAACAGACTAGCTCTTCTGAATTAGTGCTTTCCTGATTCACAGGATATTTTATAGATAATGCTACTTTTTTTTTTTGGTAGAAGATAATGCTACTTTATATGAAGTTATCTATAACGAACTCTGATTCAAAATAGTATTATTGACTTAGCTCTATGTTTATTGAATGATAGTATCTTTATGTCTTATAGGTATTGGTTATGACACCTCAGATTCTTTTGGATGCCTTGAGAAAGGCATTCCTGAGGATAGAGACAGTATGCTTGATTATTATTGATGAATGTCATAGAGCGACTGGCAACCACCCCTATGCAAAAATAATGAAGGTGAGCGAAGAACTTTCTATTTTCTTTGCACTTCATTTTTCATGATTTCTTGTGTTTTTCTTCCTTACCGGCCATTTTTATCCCATATGAGTGTGAGAAAAGAAATACAATATAATTATTGTCTTCTGCTGGTGAAGGAATTCTATCACAAAGCTAATGAAAAGCCAAAGATCTTTGGAATGACAGCATCACCGGTAATTAAAAAAGGTATCTGTTTCATGAGCTGAGTTGTCACTTACAACATGATGTGAATATGAAGACTTAGTTAATGCTTGTTTATGAGGTAATCCATGTAGTGAATGCATATTTATGTATCACTTTGTGTACTAGGTGCTTCCTCTACTATGGATTGCAAGGGTCAAATATCAGAACTTGAAATCATCTTAGACTCCCAAGTACTAGTAATTTTTATATCTTTGGGTGTTGAGTCAGTTTCATTTTCCATGAATTCATATGTAACTTCTTATGTAATGTATTTGTTTCTGTAGATATGTACAATTGAAGATAGGACAGAGATAGACGCTCATATCCCTTCTGCAAAAGAGAGCTGTAGATATTATGATCAAGCACGATTTCCTGCTATGAGTTTGAAACCAAAGATTGAAGCATTGTGGTCCACGGTAGTTCTGGGTCATGTCTTACATATATGTTGATGTACAAAATGGATCTTTATTTCTCTTTGCTGTAATCATATATTCTTATATTAAAGGATACTGACTGAAGTTTATCTGTTTGGACAGTATGATGCTTTGTTGTCAGAATTACAAAGGTCAGTGCAGAGTAACTATAAAGATACAGATGATAAATTTAAGACCCTACATAAACGGATGTCCAATGAACTTGCAAAAACTTTGTATTGCCTTGAATATCTTGGACTTCTATGTGCTTATGAGGTAATTTATCATACTCTTAGACGTTGTGGGAAAAAGGTTGTCCCTTAAAGAAAAAGAATATGGAAAATTGATTTCATTTTTCTTTCTAATGGAATATTTAAAGCAGCCATTACTTCTCATGTTCTTAATTAAGGGTTATTGTACATTAGTCTATTAATATGATGCAAATAAAGGAGGATATTAATGTCATGAAACTGATGATCTTAGTTTATTCTGAAATTGGGATACATAATGTCATAATATTATCTAATTACATGACTTATTATGAATGACGTGAAAACTGCCAACTCTCTCATACTTGAATTTATTTGGCTCTTAAGGGTTCTTTCTTTGAGTTTTATTGTTGGCTCTCTTGGATAATTATTCCCATGTGTCAAACGAATTTAATATACATACGTGTAGATATTTATTAGACTCCATTTTTTTCTCATGTTTTTTTATTTTGTGTAATATATATACTAATAATCTTTCAATGTTTTTACAGGCTATCAAAATATCTCTTGAGAATTTCCCCAACACAGAGGGAGAGTGTGAAGCTTACAGAAAAGGTTCTCTGCATTGTAAATGTTTCTTTGAAAAAGTGATGCAAATAATTGGAGAATCTCTGCCTCTAGGTAGGCTTTTTGGCAGAACTCATTTATTTATTTTGTCCACATGCGCCATTTTGAATCTTCATGCATAGTTGAGATTGTAAGATACAAGGCAACCTGCTGTCGGTTCATTTATCACTATATGTGTCAAGCAATTCTGGCAAACTCTTCTGGCTGAAAGTTCTTTATTTTTTAATATTTAGCAACATTTTGCATCAGTAAATATTGTTTAGTCACAGTTTTCTGAGGAATATATGTGAAGTTTGCCGTATATCATCAATATAAAGTTTGAGCTATTTTTTGTCTCCTTTTATTATACTGTCATTGAAGGTACTCTGGAAGCATCAGTTGTACTTTCTCACATTTTTGGTTATTTTTCCTTGAGTATAAATTTATAGCTGAAACGTATCGCACATTTTATATCTGTCCACTCTCCGTTTTGCTTTGACATTTAAAGCAATCTAATGAAGAGGAAAAGTGTTATTGATAAATATATCCTCCTTTTTCTTCTTATTCTTACATGTATATATGTATGAATGTGTGTGTGTCAAGCCTTGCAAGCCTATGATTGATTTGTTTGTCCAGTGCACTTTTAATTGCCACATTGCCTTTATGATGCTAATAATTCCATTTTATATATTTTCACAAAGTATGGTACTTATTACTGGCATTTTTTAATTATATCTCTGCAGCTGATAAAAATCTTTTCGAGGTTGAATTTGATTATACAGAAGCAGAAAATTTGGGTTACATATCTCCAAAATTACATGAACTTATTCAAATCTTCCATTCATTTGGGTACGGAGCTTTGGACCTGGTGTACTTGTTGGATAATGGCTTTTTCTTTGCAATAAAGATGCATTTCACATGATGGCATATTGATCTTTAATCAATGTGTTATGTTTGTAGTGAATCTATCCAGGTGTTGTGCCTTATTTTCGTTGAGAGAATAGTGGCAGCTAAGGTGATTGAAAGGGTTGTGAAGAAAGTTTCCCACTTGTCTCATTTCACAGTTTCATATTTGACTGGAAGCAATACATCAATGGATTCACTGGCACCAAAGAAGCAGAAGGCAACGTTGGATTCATTTCGCTCTGGAAAGGTATCTAATCATTGCACCAGTTGAATTGTCAATAATGTTGGTATTTTGAAATATTATACTAGATTATTAATCCCTTTTATTTAGGTCAATCTATTATTTACTACTGATGTAGTTGAGGAAGGAATTCATGTGCCAAACTGCTCTTGTGTGATACGTTTTGACCTACCCAATACAGTTCGTAGTTATGTCCAATCTCGGGGACGAGCTAGGCAGACCAACTCCCAGTTTATTGTGATGTTGGAAAGGTGAGGCATTTATTTTGACCATCAGGGTTTGGTCACCTTCATAACATCAATTCAGAATCTTTTGAATGTTGGGGACTTTTTATTTTGAACACCCTTCTAGTGTATACTCTCAATTGTGTATCAGTTTATTTTATTAATTTTTATATCTTTAGGGGAAACTTGAAGCAAAGAAATCAACTGTTTGACATCATCAGGAGTGAGCGTTTCATGACTGATGCAGCTATCAGTAGAGGCCCTGGTGCTTCCTGTCTAAGGACTGTTACAGTAAAAGAAACAATTGCATACTCCGTGGATTCTACTGGAGCATCTGTAACTTCAGATTCTAGTGTTAGTCTTATACATCAATATTGTGAAAAGCTCTTAGGAGATAAGTAAGAATATTTATGAATGTTTATGTTTGCTTTTTAACTCCTGAAGCATTTTTTTTAATTTATAATTTTATTCTATATCACTTAGGGACCTCAATACAAAGCCAATTTTTGAGTTTTTGGATACGGAAGGTGGTTGCAAGTGCAAATTATTATTGCCTCCTAATGCAGCTTTGCAAACAATAGTTGGTCCCTTAAGCAGAAATGCTCGTTTGGCAAAGCAACTTGCATGTTTAGAAGCTTGTAAGGAGCTCCATAATAGGGGTGCTTTAAATGATCATCTTCTCCCATCAGTTGAAGAGCCTCTGCACGACCATATTGTGAAAAGCAAAAAATCAATTGCAGGTGCAGGTATAAATTTTCTGCTTATTAAAGTTTTTTTATCTTTGGTTGTAAACTTCACTTAAATTTATCCCGGAAAGAATTATTAATCCTCTTTACCCCTGTATGCATGAATTTGCTAGATTTAACAATGCTGCAACACCTTCATAAGGAAAATACTGTTTATGTATGTGGCATCTTTAGTAGCCAACAAATAGACAGAATGCTGCGTGATATATTTTTGCTTATTTATGAAAAAAAATATATATAATTAATCTTTTGATAACATTGGGCCTGATGTTTTATCTGTTGCATGCATTCCTGCTTATATTATCTAATTATATTTGTTAGTATGCCTTCCAAAGTATTCAGTTATATGTGTGCACTGCAGATGCATTTGATTTTGTTTCCTTTTTTGAATTTGAAGGAACCACAAAAAGGAAGGAGTTACATGGCACAGCCAGCATTCGTGTATTATGTGGGACTTGGGGAGATAAACATGATGGAGCCCTATTTCATGCCTACAAATTTGATTTCACCTGTAATATTGTTAGTGAAATGTACTCTGGATTTGTTCTTTTGATTGAGTCAAAACTGGATGATGATGTGGGAAATGTTGAATTAGAACTTTACTTAATCTCAAAGATTGTGAAGACTTCAGTCTCATCATGTGGGCAAGTGCATTTGGATGCTGAACAGGTATTAAAATATGAGCTTGATTAGATTTAGGAATTATGAAGAGCCTTAATCAGGGTGTTTCCTTTGAAAGTTAACTTTATGCTTTGTTTTCTGTTCTTTATCAGATGAAAAAAGCAAAATGCTTCCATGAGCTTTTTTTCAATGGTCTGTTTGGGAGATTATTTCTTTGGTCTAAAGAAGCAGGAGGAAAAAGAGAATTTTTACTTCAGAATGAGACAAAACCATTGTGGATCCCATCAAATTTGTATTTGCTTCTACCACTTGAGAAATTGAATGATATATGTAAGGGATCTCTGAAAATCAATTGGACAGGAATCAATTCTTGTGTTTCTGCTATTGAATTTATAAGCAAAAAGTTTTCTCTGGGTGCTGGACATTGTGATGATGACAAAAATAACTTATCACCTTGTGATACAAGTTCCTCAGAGGCTGAATGCGGTGGCACAAATAAGATTCATTTTGCTAACTGTGTAGTTGATGTTAACAATCTCAGTGATATGGTAGTTTTGGCCATTCACACTGGAAAAATATACTGTATAATTGAAGTTACTCATGACCTGTCTGCTGAAAGTCCTTTTGATGGAAGCAGAGAGAAATTGGCTGCAATGGAACATATAACCTTCTCTGATTATTTCAGCAGAAGGTGCTGCTTTAGCCACCCCCGGCCACGTGCTCCTTTTTTTTTCCTTTTACTGCACTTCCCTCCTTGATTATTATTGTAGTTAACTAAATAACTTGAAGTTCATCAGGTATGGGATTACACTGAGACATCCAGCACAGCCTTTGTTGCGTGTGAGGCAAAGTCATAATCCACACAATCTTCTTGTGAACTTCAAGGAGGATGGTCAGTTAATTTTAGTTGAAGTTCATCTTACAGTATTCAATGCCATTTGATGTTCATTATTATGTCTTCCAGAAGTTTTCCATCACGATCATAAAACTTTTTGGACTAAGTTCATATATTCCATAATAAATCTTACAGCCTGTTCAGTTTTGAAAACTTCGTAGAAAATTATAGAAAATTTTCTGAACTGAAAGCATCCTTAATAATTTGCTGCTTTTCCCAGTAATCTAGTCCAACAGTTTGAATTAACAAACATAATAATATTACATTGAAAGTAATATTTATCTATAACTATTATTTTGCAATTTTTTGAAGAAAAGGTTCTAGAATTTTTGGACTGCCCCACGTTATACGGGAAAAATGTTCTCTAAAGTGCACCCTGATGGCAACCTATGGATTTGTGAAAACCAACCCTCTTGGTTATCTCATCAACTGTTAATCACTTGCACGTCACTCTTTAAAGTGCAACATGCACTTTAGAATGGTCAAACCCTTAAATAGGGTAGGCACTGTTAAGTGACTTGTTAGATTTTCTTTAAAAGAAAGTCATAATTTGTTGTTTATGAAAATGTAAAATCTTAAAACTTCTTCTGATATCTTTTATTTGAGCAGATACTCTGGACAAGGCATTGGAAAGTGGCGTGATAGTTCAAAAAGCTCGAGCTCATGTTCACATTCCACCTGAGCTTCTTTGTACTCTTGATGTTCGAAGAGATGTGTTAAAGTCTCTTTACTTACTTCCATCGCTGATGTACCGCCTTGAATCTTTAATGTTAGCCAGCCAACTTAGACAAGAGATAAATGGCCAAAATAACAACTTCAACATACCTAGCTTTTTGGTTTGTCTCATATATTTGGATTATGTTGAAAAAATATTCTTTGTTAATTTTATGTTTGCATTATACATATTTTCTTTTGTCAATGTTAGATTCTAGAAGCACTTACAACCTTACGATGTTGTGAAAAATTTTCAATGGAACGTCTTGAGTTACTTGGAGATTCTGTTCTGAAGTATGCTGTGAGCTGTCACCTTTTTCTTAAATATCCAAAAAAACATGAAGGGCAATTATCTTCCATACGCCAATTTGCTGTTTGTAATTCAACCCTGCATAAATTGGGAACAGATCACAAAATACAGGTAATTTCTACTATAAATGTAATTATTTTATTTATTTGACTACTGTCACAGAACTAGTTCACCTAACAGCTTAAGCACTTAGGTGCAGATTCAAGACTGATTGTTATCTCTAGTGCACCTCTTTATTTGTGAACCCAAAAGGGCTTGAAATGTGGACAATGCATCGGTCCACTACTAGTCTACTTTGCCAGCTTTGAAGTCTAATACTTTGCAGATTGTCTAGGTGCCTAGGTGCACAAGTCTGGATTTATTGTTGTTTTTAATTGAGTTTTAAGGTTGAGGGTGAATGTTGAGAAACTATCTATCATTTAAGGATAAATCTTGCAAATTAAGTGGGAGTGTTATAGGTTAGGACTTATAAGTTTATTATTATCTAGCAGTCTTTTAGTTATCCCTTATTTTTATCTCTAGTAGTTTATGTGGTAGTTAAACTCTATTTTCAGAATAATATAAATAAAAGAAGGCTGAATAATGTGTTTTTCTTCAGCCAATAAGTTACCTTTGTTTTTAATCCTAAATTTCAAGAAACCACTTGGTTATGAAGACTTTGATACCATGTCAAAAAACCATCTTATCTTAAAGTTCAAGTTGTTAGGTCTAGCCTTGTAGTTCTTAGAATGGTTTTTTCCCCCTCTGATAGCTATTATTCAACGAAATGCAATTGTTGAGGTCATTAATATTGTCCTTTTATTATTATAGATATTATATTTGAATTCAAAACTTTGGAAAAATGATTATTTTATTTAACATATCTAGTTTGGACACTGGAAAAATAAAAGTCTAAATTTGAGTAAACTCTTATCTGAATGTCTGGACAATTTTGCCCCAAAGTAGGGCACAAGCAGTGAATCCAGTTAATAACAGATTATTTCGCCATTTTCTTCCGACAGGGGTATATCTGTGACTCTGCATTTGAGCCACGCCGTTGGGTTGCCCCAGGACAACGTTCTATACACACTGTTCCCTGTGAATGTGGGGTGGAAACCCTTGAAGTTCCTTTAGAGGAAAAGTTCCAGAGTGAAGATCCAAAAATTGTGGTTGGGAAGTTCTGTGACAGGCGCCACCGCTGGATATGTTCAAAGACTATTGCTGATTGTGTTGAAGCTCTGATAGGAGCATATTATGTGGGTGGTGGACTGATTGCTTCACTTCATGTGATGAAGTGGCTTGGAATTGATGCTGATCTTGAACCATCTTTGGTTGATGAAGCAATTACCACTGCATCTCTTCGCACATATGTGCCAAAAGGAAATGAGTTTGCAAGCCTTGAAACAAAAATTGGGTATAGATTTTCTGTTAAAGGACTCTTACAGGAGGCGACCACACATGCATCTGAGCAAGAACTTGGGGTTGGCTACTGTTATGAGGTAACTCTGGAAGTTTTATTAAGGTTTTGAATTCCTTTGTTTTTTTGGTTTTAATTTTTTCTTTGAGATGAGTTTAGTTAACAATTCCAATGAAACACCAATTTCTCTCAGAAGTGAACATCCAATTAATAATATATTGAATACGAAATATGTGAAAGTTCCATATGATGCTCCTTTAACTTCTTATGTTCTAGCAGAGGCTTGAATTTCTTGGCGACTCAGTATTGGACCTGCTTATCACATGGCATCTTTATCAGATCCACACAGATATTGATCCAGGGGAGTTGACTGAATTGCGTTCTGCTTCTGTCAGTAATGCAAATTTTGCTCAGGTTGCAGTCAGACAAAATCTTCAACCGCATCTTCTGCACTGCTCGGAGTTATTACTAAGCCAAATAACTGAATTTGTGAAGTTCATTTCTGATTTGAACAACACTACCAGGTCACTACCAGGCACTAAAGGTCCCAAGGTTAGTTCTTAAAATAATTATTGTATTTTTTTAATCTGGAAATATACTTTTTGACTCTGTGTGTGTGTGTGTGTTTTTTCGCACTTTGGCTAATTGTTTTCACGATAGACGGCTAGTTAGACCCTTGTTTTGTTGGAATTTCTTTTTGGTTGTCATTATCATTTTTGTATTAAATGATCATTGACGATCATTTGCTGTTTCTGATACAGGCACTTGGAGATATAGTAGAAAGTATTGCAGGGGCTATACTAATTGACACAAAACTTAATCTTGATGAAGTGTGGAGAGTATTCAAACCTCTGTTATCTCCCATTGTTACTCCTGATAATCTTGAATTGCCACCTTTGCGTGAACTAATTGAACTATGCGACTCTCTTGGGTATTTTGTGAAAGAACAATGTAAAAAGAAGGGAGATATGGTGCATGCAGAGCTTACCGTACAGCTTCAAGATGTCCTGTTGATTCAAGAGGGACAGGGTTCAAATAGAAAAACAGCTAAAGGAGAAGCTGCTTTTCATTTGTTAAAGGAACTTGAGGTCTTTTTTGTTCCTCTGAATGTCTCCTTAATGTTACTTTTCCCTTTTATTTTTATTTTAAAAATTCCTATAATCTATGGTATTTGACCAAAAAAAAGAAGCTTTAGTATATTTTCTTGATTTATGCTTTTATGTATACATATTGTCAAAAATATTCCTTATCATAGAACATGGACTTGTTTTTTTCAGAGAAACTAAAAATAATACTACCAGTAAAGATTTTAACAAAACTATATAAATATGCAAACCTGAACATAATGAATAGAGAAAGACAAACTCCAAAAAATTATTACCTATTTCTCTCTGAATAATTCATTTAATGGGCCAAGGAAACAAAAGCTTCAACAAAATTACAACTGTCTTTCTCTTGGTTAATGTCTAGTACTCTAGTCTCTATCAACAACAACAACAACAACAACAATTAAGTC
Source organism: Gleditsia sinensis (assembly GCA_037074535.1). Classification (NCBI taxonomy): domain Eukaryota; kingdom Viridiplantae; phylum Streptophyta; class Magnoliopsida; order Fabales; family Fabaceae; genus Gleditsia; species Gleditsia sinensis. Next base: position 3,693,685 of record CM073472.1, read on the forward strand.
TTTTTCCACTAGGTGGGGTTGTACTCTAGTCTCTATCGAAACTGCTAAAAGTTTTGTTACAGTAACTTCTTTCACTGATAACAGAGCATCTCTTACTGAATTAGTCATGAGCTATGTAGGTTTCCTGATGAAGAAAACCACAATAGAATTCCATGATACATAACATGAAATTCAGTGTTTAATGTTAACCATCACAAAACTATGTTCATTTATATTATTTGCTAACCACCATATCAGCAGAGCTCCTGTCTAACTGACATCTACTACATTGGAAGGTGCTCTAATTTTAATATGCAAATTTTTGTTGGGTGGAACAGTTTATTTACACTTATAGTAGAATCTGCTGTTATCACGTGTTGGGTTAATGAGTTTATTTTTGTTATAGTAGAGCTGCTGTCTAACTGACATCTACTACATTGGAAGGTGCTCTAATTTTTATATGCAATTTTTTGTTGGGTTGAACAGTTTATTTTGTTACAGTTATAGTAGAATCTTCTGCTATCACTTGTTGGGTTAATTAGTTTATTTTTGTTATAGTGGTGTCTGCTGATATTGGCAGTGGTCCATTTTCATTTACTGCTTAGCTTATTGATGGGCCTCCCGTGATAAAAACCTATTTTAGAAGGAATAAGGATAAGAAGGATGGGCTGGACCAAATATAGGGGTGCAAGAAATGTTACGGGTGTATTCTAGGAAGAAGAGAGGGATAGGAGAAGGCGGGGAAAAGGAGGTTGTAACTAACTCCAAATCCAATGTGGAGGAGGAGGAAGTATATATACCAGCTGCATGAAGATAGTGGGTGTGGAAAATTTTCACGTGAATCAGGGAGAGCTTGACCTCTCGAAAGTCAGGCCAGATTTTCTACTTTCCTTTTACTGTTAATTCCTTGTTGAATTTTCTGTTCTACGTAATTCTGCGTTATCTCTGCTGTTTGACCATAGTGATTCTGGTTCAATAGATAATACAGTAATACTCTATTTCTCTCTTTACTTTGGCTCTGTGGACTGTCATTGTTGTTCTGGAAATACATTAGAATAGGAGGTTCTATCACTTATACTTTTATTCTTGCAATGCTACAGAAGAGGGGAATTTCATACCATAATTGTGGGTCCAAGAGAAGAAGAGATAATCCTGATCATTTTTTTGATTCGTCTTCTCTAACTGTGGATTTTAATATTTGCTCTGGTCTTCCTGATGAGCATTCCTCAGAGCCGGTAATGCTTAAAAGGGCCAAGGTGGACAAAACTAACATGCCGCCTAGTGCATCCAATGTTGCCATTCCAGGTTTGCATCATCAATCTCTACCTTATCTTATCCACCCTGCGATTTAAACCCTTGAAATTAGCAGTGTTTGATTCCTTTCCATTTCTATATCCAGGATGAGCAGTTAATTTAACAACTATCTTTTTGGATTCTTATTTACAGTTATTACAACAATTAATATGAAGAAGGGAGGACCCCGGACCACCCTCTTTGACCTATGTAAAAGGCTGCAGTGGCCAATGCCTACGTTTGACTCAACAGAACATAAACAGAGGTGAGTCAATAATCAAATTGTACTTTATTGGGCTCATACTAGTAATTTGTATTAACCTATTTTCAAGTCTGGTTTCAAGGGATAATAAGAAGGAGCAGGGGAAAAAAATGAAAGAGGATTTTTTGTTAGTTATTGGTAATTCTGTAATATTTTAATCTGGTCAGTATCTTTTGTGGCAGAACTCCATTTGAATTCGGCGAAGGTTCGGAAAGAAGAAAGGGAAATAACTGTTTTGTGTCAACTGTACATTTGTGCATACCCAACGATGGTAATATAGATTGCGAAGGAGATTTTAGAGGTGATAAGAAGAGCTCACATGACTCAGCCGCTGTTACAATGCTTTATGAGCTACAACGACTGGGAAAACTCAAGATTGGTGATCTCTAACTTCCACACTTTTTAGAGTCCACAATCCCATTTATTTATCGTAGACTGTAGTATCTAGAAAAAAGGTTGATTGGTAGTCCTTTTTGAGGGGGAGGGGAAGAAAGGTAAAGGATGGGAGTGCGAGGATAAAGAAGACTTTGGATGCCTTTTTTTAAAAAAGAAGAAGAAAAAGTAAACTTCAGAAAGGAACATTTGGTAAGAATATTACCATGGGCGAGATCATTAACCACTAAAAAAAAGAAAACGATTGGTTAATTAAGTCAATATGTGGTCAACCATTAATCACATACTGACTTAAATAACCAGTCTTAATTCACCATTTTCCTCATGGTAAATTTTCGTACCAAACATGGAAGAGTTGAGAAGTTTAACCCATTTCTCCCCTCATTTTACTTCATTCCATCAAACCAAGCATAGACTTGATTCTTGACTTCAGTGTCATGGTCACATATTTGCAGCAATAATATTGCGTGTAATTTCAGTGTGTTATTTGCGTAAAAGATACGCTTTCTTTATTTATGGACTACCTCTGCGCATCGAAGTTTATCACGAACTAGTAACGAAGTAAAATTTCCCAAGGATTGGCTTGGCATTATACACAGGGTAGGTTTTCTTGCTGTGCTTCTATAACATGTATTACTTGGGGTAGAAAACAAAACAAATAGCCCTTTTTATTTCATTTTCCCTGCGATTTTTTATTTCTGAAATGGTAAAATGACAATAACTATTGAGATATAGTAGATGAATTTGAGTTTCTAATTTCTACATCAAATAGCCTTGTATAATTTGCCGTATAATAATTACATAAACTCAAGACTTCCATTTATGCAACGAGAAAGATTTGTTTTCATAATTATATATTATCTACAGCATCCTAAGCCACCACATGGTGCGCTAGCGATGAATGGAGACATGGACAGCTCAAAATCCTAAGCGAAAGGAAACAGCAGAAGTAAATAGAAAGAGTGAGAGGCAGCCAAACTTGCCAGACTGCCCAGTAGGTTTGCATGAAAGTTTGGCAGATAGTGGAATAACGGGAAGTGTAGCCATCTACCTATAGGCAGTGTTTGGTTTAGGGAAAAAAATTTTCCCAGGAAAGTCATATTCCTAGGATTCTCATTCCCCGAAATGTAAGATAGATATGTTTGGTTATTTATCTTCTTTCCTGGGAATGGTTGCTGTTGCTATATTTTTCTGTGGTATGAGTTCTGTTGCCAGCAACTCAAGGTCTAGGTGTGCTTTTCATATGAGAGCAATTCATTCTCTCTAGTTACCTTAATGCTTAATATTTATACAGGATGGCTTATGCTTTCTCTAGAGATGGTGCCATGCCACTCCCAAGCAAATAATGCCCCCCAACTCCACTGCCATACCTTCATCAAACAATCAAAAATGGGGAAGGGAGAATAGAGGTCTCTCGAGTTAGGATAAAAAATAGAGATACAGCATGGCAGAAAGGCGAAAACGATGAATGCAGAGTGAAGAGGAGCAGAAACTCACCTGCAGACGAAGACGACAGCGAGGGAAGATCTGATCTCTGCGATGGGATGAGGTCTCGAGTCTGCGAAAGATGATGGCAAGGGAGGATCTGTTATCTACAATGGGATGAGGTCTCCAGCCCAGGCACGAATGAGCTCGTGAGGATGAGTATGAACGGCACAAAGATGGTGTATGTGGTGCAGGAGAGTCACGTGATTAAGTTTTGGGGCTGAAAGTTTTCCAGGAAACTTTTATTCTCACCTATACCGGTGGGAATAAAATTTCCCCAAACTCTTCATAATCTATATTCCTGAAAATAACAGTTTCTCAAGAATAAGTTTATATATCTCGTAACAAACACGAGATTCTTTTTTTTTCTAAACTTTACTAGGAAAGTTTAAAATTTAACCTGAAACAAACGTCCCTATAGTTTTTGGGAATAGTCTAACCGTAGCAAACAAAGCGAGAATCATTACTAGTTCGACCAGAAAAAAAAATATTAACAATATTAACAGAGATTATTTTAACATGATATTTATATAAAAAATTTCCTAATATATTCAACAAGGTTTAAAATGATTGATTAACCAAGATTTAAATATGATTAACGGGCAATTTTCATAAATAATACTCTAAATGGGTCCCCTTTTTTTGGCCAATTAAATGGTTCCTTATCAATAAATTTTCCTTGAATTAAAGTAAAACGCCAAATATCAAAAATTTCACGGAGTTATCGACCTTAAATTTCTTTTCTTTTTTGTTAATCATGTCATGAACCATGTTGACATTGCAAGGAAAAACAAAATACCAAGAATACTTACTTAGAGGAAAATTCTGACAAGCATTAAATTGTTGCTTAAATCATAATTTATTCCATGCGTGTAAGGATATTTGTTAACTCGGTAAAGTTTATTTATTTATCATAAATTTTTAATTACCCAAACAAAAAATTAGGATAGTAATGACAAGAAGGAACAAGAAAAATACTTGTGATGCCATATAATCACCACCGAACAACACGCTTTTTATATTTTCGGAAAAATTCAAATAAATAAGTAAAGGTATATTTTAGGAATTGAAGAATTACCCTAATATTTACACAGGTTTCTCTGTTGCTGCTTTTCTTAATACAAATATTGTACCCGGTATATGATATGATAATTAATTATCATACAAGAGTACAGTTGATATTTTATCAGTAGATAATTTAGGTGTCAAGAATCAAACATTGAACAATATATTAAAATTATAGACCAAAAGTAACAACAACACTCTTGACACACTATGCAAGGGAACAATAATGCTACACAATGGTAAACAGTTTACTCCCAATATATGAAAGGTAACCAAACACAAGGAAAAAGAAAAATGTTGAACCTTGCTATGTTGGCAGGATCCATAAATCAAAACATCTGGCTGTGCTGCTAGACTTACTTTTAATTCCTATAATTGATTGGTACAACTCGTTTAAGTGGCTTTAGAACTTCTAAAAATATATGTAGGTTCAACTTTCATGTTAGATTTTTTGCTTACAATCAAACTAGAATACGCAACTTCCCACCTTAACTAAGAAAAAAATGGTGCTACAAGCTATCAATCAATCTTCTTTGACGAAAGAAACTTCCCGGCCAAATCAGATTTCAACTTGCATCCGAAAGAATGTGTTCTCAGAAAAATGGCATCAATGTCTTCTTCCTTCTTCTCGTACACGTAGAAAGCTATAAATGCAAAGGTAAATCCTGTAACCATGAGATATAAAACAAACTAGGATCACGGTTTCCATCCAGGCACTGTGGACTAATGAAAAACAAACAAGTAAATGGCAGTTAAGTGCAGGCGAAGATCATATTCTGGGCACAACCACTACATTAGTCCCAATAAAAGGTGCTTCGATGAGGCGAACACATGACCAGTCACCCTCAGGAATGCAAGTCAAGTCAAATCCAACACTAATTTTATATTCACAGCAGAAATCGTCACAAAGGTTTCTGAAATTTAGAGGGTATCTTGTAAAGAACAGAGACAAACTGCTTATCATATATCTCTGGGTATATATCAATATCATTAATATTAAGCATTATGAATTAAGACACTGCACTGGAATGATTTAGATTTTGGCTTCAACATGAGCTTCCTGAAATTGTTTGAACGTTGAACTATAAACTTAAAAGGAAAAAAAAAACTCTTTTCCACAATGCATTCTAATGTTTCAAGCATGATTCAAAATTAAACAATGTTACAACTTGATTATGGCATCAAAAGTTATATTGAGCATCTGTCACAATTATATTGGTAGTAGGAATTGATTCAATTAAATGAAGGTAAACATGCCTGCTTGAATTTGTGTGCAGAGTGAAGACAAATGCACTTCAGCACATGAATGCACACAAGGGGGAGGGGAGAGAGAGAGAGACAGCAAACCTATAGCACATAAGTTCTGAAGTGAAAAGGTTCCAAGGAAGCTAAGAATGAGCAGAGAGAGAACAACCTATTGATCACCAGGGCAAAGACAATTGTCAGCATATCAAATATTTTGGTGATGTCATATAAAATTTTACAACCTCTGGGTAGAAGTCAATATATACATCATTGTACATTGGCCAAGGTATTTAGTAGCAAGAAAAAATATGTGATGCAGCATACATACCTTAAGGAATAGCCCCCAATTATTGCCTTCTGCAAGGGATTTCAAAACATTGACAGCAAAATTCCATGATGAGGCCACTGAGAGAGTAACTTGATGTGACCTATCTTCTGATAAGTGAAACCAAGATGCAGGCATTTTCTCAACTGTATATCCCAATCTAACCAGCATAAAGTAATAATTATAGTTAGCATTTCTCTTAACATCAACATTGTAAAGCTTCTAATAGCTCCATCAATTATGTCATCTTTTTAGTTATTATGCAATAAATTTATTTCTTGAACAAAAGAGGTTTCATTTGAGAGGAGAGAGAAAAGTACAACTATGGGGCAGGATAAGGTATCCTACAAAAGAGAGTAATTAAAACGAAACAAGGAGCCAAAGAGGTGCAAAATATTATGTTATACTTTATTTAACATGTAAATAGCAGTATTAATGTTAACTGACGTCTTGGCATGTTCCAAGAGTACATAAACTACTTACATTTTTTCAGGTAGAATGCCATGAACAATTAAGAAGACCGATGCAAACAATAGGAGCTTTGAAAGAGCTGTAAGGACAGTAGACCCAGATGCAATGAAGTTGTAGTATATTGCAACCACGACTAACAATGCAGTGACAGTTTGCTTTTTATCCTTCCAGAGCAATGTGTCAGCAACTGCAAAAGGCAATAATAGCAAACGTGTACATCAATTAGAACCTATAAATAAATAAATGAATACCATAAATTTAACCCCAGTACCAACTCGTGAAACTTTGTGTATAGAAAGTAGACAAGTTCTGATAATGCTAATTCAGCAAATAAACTATAAACATACAATGCTCTAAAATGGACCATGTTCAAACAGATAATCTTTTTTAATAAAAGAAAACAACTTTTGTTTCTAGATAAATGTGGATCTTTGACTTGGTTTTTTATAAAGAAAAAAGGAAAGAAAAAATTGCCAAATTAAATGCAGAGTGCTGCCTAACAAGTTAAAATACAACGAGTATGTCCGATTAACCTAGGAATTTAGATAGTTAAATATATATAAGGAGCATGTGTGATTAAGTTAGAAGAGTAAATGTAACTAGTGTGTGATTGGGTTAGAAAATTAACTCTAGGTTGTTAGACTTAGACTTAAGAACTCAATTTGTTGCTTCAGGTTTCTTAGAGGTTTCAGTTCAAATACTATTATGCTATTTTACAATGTAAGAGATCATTTCAAGATCTAGATATATGGAATAGGCTTTATTGGATACAGACCTGCTACTGTGAGGCTCAACGAGGACTTCTGCATTACCTGTCATGATTGTACGTGATTTATTCATCCTGAACTAAATGAATTTTTTTTGAATTTTTACTATTATTCTTGTTCATAATTTATAATTTTACTCATACGATAATCAACGTCGCCCCAATATATGGTAGTGTGGGTTAAGGCCATGCAAGAGTAGCAGCCATTTGACCATTTCTAGATGGCAATTAATAGCTGCATTCTCTTATAAAACAAATCCAAACCAACATTTAACAAAACAGCAAATCCAGATTCCCAAAGCAAGATGTTAGACAAGTTGATTATCACACCTCTTCCACCTCCAAGATATATGGAAGCTTTTGAAGGCCCTTCTCTTTTAGTACTAACCAGATTTTCAGCTCTCAAGTGTGGATATGATTCAATTGTCCTCTGCAGACCCTCCTGCAGGGAAATCTTGCATTATCACAAGTTGAATTCCCATGCAAGAACTAGGACTATACAATCACTGAATAAACGTAAGAGCCTTTGTGCACCAAAAACATGCCATTTTTGTTACCCAAAAAAAAAAAAAATCTTGAAAGCCACATCACATTGCTGAGTTCATAATCTGTAAACTAATCTAAACTTAAAATAGCCAATATATTTATGGGATCTGAATTAGAAAACTTTTTGTCCCTTTCAAGTATGAATGAGATAAGGAATTTGGATGACAAGGGGCATACATGAAATTAGAAAATCAGCCGAAACTCCTTAGAAATTTGTACAAGAATAAAAAAATGAGCATCTCAATGAGGTATAAAACCATGTATTTCTGTGTAGAAAGATAACACACTACAATTACTATTGTGAAACATTATAGAACCTGAAGTGTTATGATGGGAGTGTAGCCAAGGTGATCCTTTGCTTTTGAACAATCAAAAGTTCGGCTGCAAGAAAGGAGTCTTATTCTTGATGGTGTCAACTGAGGCACCTTCATCCCATATGGACCTAGCAGCCTATATGTCCACTCGACCACATGTGCAATTGGCATAACGACAAAGGCAGGGACCTTTATTCTTGGCCTGCAAACTACAAGTCAGAGAACAAAGAAAAGGCATTTATAGTGCCATAAATATATTCACTATTTTACTTTGGCTTATATCCATAACTAAATTTCTTATTTACTCTTAACAAAACATATAAAGGAATCTATTGATTATTGTAGATTTTAAATAAGGAGCCAATATTCTGATTAGCAAAAACAAAATCCATAAAATTATAAAAATATAATCACCAGGATAGAGAGAACAAGTTCATAACCTCTAGTCGTCATTGGACAGCACCCAAAGCCTAATGCTGAAATTCAAAGTCCAACTTAGATTTATATCTTTCATACTACGGAACAAAATGAATAAAAGGATGTACAAGTTTGTGTCCGTGTAAATAGTCATAACAATTTTATTTATGATTTGACAACTCTGCACTGCCAGCATGCCTGTTTTTTACTACGAATAGAGCAACGAAAATGGTACTTCACGGATGGTAGGGTAGGTTCAACAAGAAGACAGAAGACTGGCATAACAAGGGCAAGAAATATATAACATATATTAATAGTGTACACAGAAACTACCTTTGATATCCAAGACCTTCCAGAATAAGTGATACAAATTCCCAAAACTTTATAGGTTCCATATTTGTTATGAAATAAGCCTACAAAATGAAAATTCATTAGCAAGAAAATTCTGCAGGAATTGCTGAAATTTCTAGCTTAACATAATCTGGTTACATTTTTCTCCTTAGTAGGAGGAATGCATAATGCAATTTCAGAGTTAGACAATGATATGTTTTCAATCCAAATTTCTCTCTTCTTAATTTTCCTTTACACACTTACACAAACATGAACATATTGAATAAATAATAATAAAATCTTTTCAAAGTACCTTCCCTGAAGCCTTTTCTGCTACTTTCCCTTCAGAAGCTAGAGCTCGTTCAGCACATATATGGGCATGAGCCACATTTCCAACATAAGTGAAATCATACATGTTATTGCCATCACCAATAATGAACTGTTCAAGAGAGAAATATATATCATCAAATGAAACATAGGTTTGATTGAAGAACGTTGCTGCTAATAAGTAGTTACATATGCATGTTATTCTATGGCCATTTTTGCGTGTCCATCCATACCTCTCATAGTGTCATGAAGCACAAGATTTTTCATTTCTCTTAGTCCAATTTCATTCAATTTTTGAATACTTTCTGAATCATCTAGATAGTTCCTATCAAAGATTACATTGTCATGACTCATGAGTGTTAGATCAGTTACATAAGTACCAGAGATTTACCAGGACTCTATAATTCCACAACACAATAAAAATTGAACACAATTTCATCCACCAGTCAGTGGGACTGAGTGCATTACTACATCAGGCAACTGATGCCTAAACTCGGCAGTTACATGCTTTTTTTAATTTATAGAAATACCATGCACACACTTTAATCTTACAATAAATACATTTATGCCTTCTAAAAACTATATTTTGGTTGCTAAATGACTTTTAAGTGGAACTATGCAGTCAGACAAATGATTCAGCCACAGACCTACAGATTAAACATTAGGTGAAACAACAACATTTACCTTCGATTTCCCGGCCCTCGCAGCAGCAACTAATGAAGGCACTAGTAGTTTATCTCCAGGCCCAAAAATGCTGCTAGGGCGTATGCAGCATGTTAGGAGCCCATTAGTGCCATTAGACTTAATGATCAATTCCTCACCCTCTGCTTTAGTTGCAGAATAATGATCGTTATGCTGAAATCAGTTGAATTCAGTTTAAAGCCACGTCATTTTACCAATAATTAGAAATAGTTTTAAATGACAAAATTTTGGAGTAAAATATAAACACCCACATATGTATATCCCAAATTATTGAGTCACTAAGAATGAACCTTGAAACCATGAAACTCATTTAAGTAGTAACTTATGTAAACTTGTTGAAGCGAGTACCTTTGGTGGATAAGGCAATGATTCGTCTCCATTAAGAATTCCATGAACCCCATCAAAGACCACGCTAGGAGAGCTCGTATAAATAAGTCGCTTCACTTTTAGCTCAACACAGGCATCGATGACAGTCTTTGTTCCTTTGGAAGAAAACATTCCGTTAGATTCAAACATGTTATTAAACAGCTGGATTATCCGATGCAAATAGGCAGATAATTGACCCATTACCTTCGACATTGACTGAATGATGAAGCTGGTAATTGTTAATGGAAGAGTTTGGAGCCGCCATATGGAACACAACCTCAGCTCCTTCGCATGCTGCAGTGATAAACTAGCACTTACACAGAGCCAAAATATCTTTCTTTTTTTTTTGGTTAGAATTAGAGTTAAACAACCATAAGCTAAGGAGAAAAGAGCTACCTTTAAGTACTCGGACCTTGTCACGAAGATCTATACTTATATACTGGGCACGACCAGAGCGTAAAGCTTCACCGAGAATTCCCGATTCTTCTGCCGATTCAAGTCCAATGTTGGGTCCCAAATCGGCGATCCGAACAAAGTACATATTGTGTTGGATTAGCATTTCGACCAAATGGCGAGCGGCAAAGCCCCGTCCTCCGATTACCACACACCATCTTTCCTCTATCGCCATAGTTTTGCTATGGAAGAATACAATGAAAACTAGTTCACACTTGGAAGTAGAACACCCCAACACGAATCCAGTGGAGTATCGGGAAATAGTGAAATTCACAACTATTGTAGTGGCGAACTGTGTACGGGAAAAACTAAATCCAGCCTTTACTGGCCTAATTGGGCTGCCCAATCGAAACCGAGCAGCCCGGGAAGGGAAAAAAAATGTTTTTTTTAACTGTAAAAAAAAAAGAGAAAAAAAAACTAGCCCACCCCCATCTTCAACCCACGTACTGCTTTGGCTACAGAAAGAACCCGATGTCCAACTTCACTACTTCAGTCTCAGCGCCTGTTGCCCGTATTCTCATTGTCCAGTATGATTTTGATTCTCTGATACCTCTCACCCAGGCCAAATTTTCTCACGAGAATTCCTTTAGCCCTCCTAGACACCCAAACTACTCTTGGCAAAGAAAACGCGCCCCCTTCTCCCTTTCAGAATTTCGTCGTCTAAAATGAACACGGAAATTCCTTAATCCAATGATAGCGAGGGATATAAAGCAGATGTTAACTGGAGCTCGGAATTTCTTCCTTCAACCAGAGATTGCGGCCAACACAAGGTCCAGAGGGAGTAGAGCCAGTTTCTGCTTGGGATGGCGTTTGTTCCTGTGTCCGATGACAATAAGGAATCGAAAATGAAAGGGGAACTATTTGAGATATTCAATAGAGTCTGAGTTATTGGTATCCAGAATAGACGCGATTTTGGAGGCTGGGCTGCTTGGGACTTTGGGGTGTCGCTGAATTAATGGTCTGAACGAGACGAAGAAGATAGATGTGTGGGCACGGCATTTCATCATGAGAAACGAAATATATTGGGTAAAAAAGGTAGATTCAAAACTGGTGTTTTGTACACTGTTGTTGATTGTTGGAAGGGTTATTACCTGCGGAAAGGGTTGTTTTGTTTTTTCTACGTTGCGCGCATTTGAAGACTGAAACTACCTCAACAGTGATTCCTAATGCCTCTTGGTGCGATCCCATATCCGCACCTGAAGACCATCTTTTTTTTGGGTTATTCGAAAATTTACTTAATTAGTTGTAATTTCCTTTTCCTTTATTACTTACTGTGTTACCATCAAGTATGTGCGTATTATTCAATATCCAATCTCCGGTCTCCATTTTCTTTTTTAAAATAAAAGCTGATATAAACAAATAAATGAGGGGGAAAGTCCAAGTTGGGAGCGTTTGAGGTCAAACCCAGGGAAAAAGCGTAAACAGTTGTCCCTTTTGGGAAAACCGAGAGACATACAAAACAAGTGGGATGGATGTACGATAATGAGAGTGATGATGCAAGTGCTCACATCATATATGCCTGCTCTGCTCGCTTAATTCCAAGCACGACCGCGAGATAATCGAGACGGCTCCGCGGTTAACTTAATTAGTCTCCCGAGCGCTGCGCACGTTTTGTTCATCTTTCCAGCCCACCCATCCATCCCGAATTGGCTGGGATCCATCGTACTCGCGGCGTTTTTACACATCATTCGTAGCGCAATTCATTACCGCGATTAAAAAAATAATAATAACAATAGTGTCGCCGCATCTACTTACCATGTGTAACACAATCATAAATAAATAGCTTTATATATATATATATTGGACGGTGATAAATAGCTATATTTAAAAGTTTATAATGATGAGTATGAATGTATAACAAGTTTTCATGAAACTTATAAATGGGCTATGTCAAAATGATGAGTAATTCTTGCCCCGTGCATGTTTTGTGCTTTAACATAGTAATATTTAGATTATCATTTCTTCTTTCTTTTAGTTTTTTTTTTTTTTTGACGGTAACAACATTTTTTAAGTCAATTCCTGCTTTAACTAAAATCAAATTTCTTCTCAAATGATCTTGAAGATACAAACTTAAATCATTGCATTGGTAAAACAAAATCATATGTCTTGCACCATATATTATAAACTATGCTATCTGCAGATAACATATAATATGTCTCGGTTAACTTATTCTATCAACAAAATTAAATATGGCCCAATCTATCTATGATTACGACTGCTACTTAACTTCCCTGTACGCAACATTTGTGCTTGTATTTAATTTGGAACACTATAACTGCAAAATTGCAAATAATTTAACTGAACTAGCTAATTCATAAACTCCATACAAATTTTATATAGAAGTTACAAGTTAATCATCAAATTATACAGAATGTGATTTGTAAAGTAATTGAATTAATGTATATCACTTCAAAATAAAGTCCCATGCAAAATTATCTAATTAATCCAATAATACAGAGATTCCAAACAAAGCGCGAGCAAATTAAAAAGAAAAGAAAAAGAAATCCTAGCCAAAAGAAGGCCACCCCTAGCTAGCTATCTAATAATAGAAAACAGCAACAATATCAAGCAAAACCTCTGCAGATTATATATATGACGTATGCCTAATAACTATTCTCTGATTACAATCTTGATTGTCACCGGGAAAATCAATTAATTCGAAAACGCTGATCTATGTATGATTATGCAGTGTGTCAGTAGAGAGGATTGGGTTATGATTACTCTTAAATCTATCAAAGCACTTGAGTCGCGCGCATAGAGGCTTTCATATTAATAAGGAAAACAAAATTCCAATTCCAATTCTTTGATAATAAAATAAAATTATGAAAGTACTAGCCTTTATAATTGACTTTTCAAATAATTTCATTAGATGTAAGGAAAAGAAAAAAGGAAAGAATTAATCACAGATCACACAGAGCGCAGAAGGCAACATTAATCCAAGAGCAATAGAAAACCTAGCTAGTAATCAATAAAATTACTTTCTATAGTATGTCATTATATATCGTCTTTTAAATATGAATACCTAATTTTCGTGATGCATGCTTACTCTCATCCATATAATTATTGTAGAGAGTTTTTATCAAATTAAGGACTTAGATTTTGAAAACGAAAAAAAAGAAAAGGAACAACTCTAGTGGTACTTTGTTAACCCAATGAAACCAATGTCAAGTAACTAATCACACAATTTCATTATATCTCTGGAGGAATAGGAAATGAAAGAATCCTAAACCGAATTATAGTAAAAGACAATCCCAACAATAATAGAAAACCCTAGCTGATGAAAAAAAATCACCTTATATATAGCGTGATATTATATATAGAGTTCAATATAAAAGATAATTTAATACACCCAATTTTCACAACGCCTTCCCGGTAATCAATAAATTGAAGCACACTATAAACTGTTATAAATTACACAATTCTGCAGTACATATACCATGAGTCGCGAGACTCATGACGGCAAAACGAACTTAATTAGAAGCAAAAAGATATAATATAGTAGTTTTGTAAATAATTCTCTCTCCATATATATATATATAAATGCCACAAGTATACAAGTATTTTTGAAACGACAATTGTACAATATTTATAGCGAAAAAGAAAAGATAAAAGAGAATAAAATAGAAAGATGGCATAAATGATTAACAACAAAAATAGACCCTTTCCATTTGGTTTGATGTAGACTCTGGCCTCGTGTTATTTAGAAACAACCCATAAATATTGAATTGATGGTGGCAAAAAATCGGTGGAATTTGCCGAAGTAGAGGCAGTGAGTCGCAAGATTCAAAAGTTCCAAAGGATTAATGATTGCTGTGAAAAAGCATCATCACCTTCGTTAGGGTCCCCATTATCGAGTAAATGAGGTGGCGAAGTGGGATATAACTCCCCAGAGTGCATCTTGTCTAGCTCATAATAGAGGTCATTATAATTACCAGAGGCAACCTCATTGGAATTATCCAAGGAGTTCAAAAACGACCAATCTATGCTCCTTATGTCCCCATGGTCCACTTGGACAGTCCCATCAGTAACCCTATTGGACTCAAAGGAAGAAGGAGCAGGTTCTGAAGACTGTTCAAGAGGTGGATCCTGGTGTTCGTTGGCAAACCTAGCAGCAAGCTCTTGAATTTCCTGGTGAGTAAGGGATTGATCGGGAGAAACATTAATCTCGACGGGGGTGTGAGCGAAATTGAAATTGGCATGGCAGCCACGTAGGCAATAAAGGGCCGCATCGAAGGCTCGAGCGGCCTTCTCCGGAGTGTCGTAAGAGCCTAACCATATGCGTTCACGGCTATTGGGAAGCCTAATTTCAGACACCCATTTGCCCCATTTTCGCTTTCTAACGCCTTTGTACTTGGAAGAGTCAGTTTTGAGAGTTTGGTCCGAAGGAGTGTCTGCGGTATTAGGAGTAGCCATGGACGGCTTTACCATATGCAACGCAGATTCCGAATGAGAGGAAGGGGATGTGAAATTGACGGCTGCAGAGACGAGCTGTGAATAAATAATATATAGTGAGATTTTGGAGGAGTAGGATTTTGAAGGTCAGGCATCGGGAGGTCTAAACGTGTTGATCGGGAAGAGCGTAAAAGGAGTGGACACGTGGCGTTAAGATAGGGTGGTGTCAGTAATGGACGCGGTAGGGCCAAAAAGTGAATAGCACGTGGGAAATAGAAGGGGGATGAAGTTGACAAATGGGGTCGTGTCTGAGTGTTGGTGGACCACAGGTCATCGGAGAGTATTTTTGGTTGCGATAGCTGACATGATGGGTGGCATAATCGCCAAATCGCTGTCTCACCGGCGGCGTGTTTTGTTTTTGACACTCCTGCTCCCTCATCTTTACCTTAATTTCCCTCTTAAAATCTACATTTCAATTTTGTAATTTTTTTTTACCTTAATATTGAGGAATACTACTTACACAACTGTTGCTTCTAAATAATGCACAAGCAATCTCATTTTTTATTTTCTCTATCAGTTTCAGATGGAATCAATAGTGCATATATATATATTAATTAGGAGCAGAAATCGTATAAAATAACATTACTCTGTGTCGACAGTGTTGTTAAAAATTTAGAAATTCTTATAGTAATGAGTTATATAATTAAGAAGCCCCAAAGCATATACCTTTTGTTGTTTTGAGAAATTTTATTCACAAAATAGATCCAAGATTAGAGAACCCAATAACAACTTTGTATATGATCAGTAACAAAGACAGAAGTATTTTTTTTTTTATAGTAACAAATTGGCAATTAACTAAGGAATGAATTGATGAAAGTCATTGTATAAAAAACAGGTCAAGGTCGCTCTCTCTCTCTTTCTCTCTCAAAGCTAGCATCACATATAGGCTTAGCTTCCACACCCTATAACCTCTCATTCTTATCGTGATTTTTAGAGGAAATATATATATAGTGTGTGTGTGTGAGAGCGCGCGGTGTGTCTATAGCCGCTTTTTATACAGTTGAATCACTCTTGAAGTATAATTGGGTTTCGATAAACTAATTAAGGATTCAAAAGTAGTGTTGGCTGGGACAAAACAGTGTTCGTCTCCATATCTCAGTGTCACAGACATATCAAAAAAAGTAGCAGGGAGTGAGTGGTCCAATCTAAACTTATCTAACTCACAAACTATCATATCAACCTTCTCTTTCAAAGGAGCACTGCAGATAATTCAATGTGCTGAATGATAGTAATTTCAAACCTATATTGTGATTTCTCCGGATATTAATTTTTGTCATATTTCAATGTCGCCGTCGTTGTTGATATGTTCACATTTCAATTTTCATCACTTCCACCGCCACTCTCTCATGAGAATGGAGGCTCATTCTCTGTTTCCGCCCATCCGTAGGTATTCCTTGTTTGTATAGAATATGGAAGAAGCTTCTTAATTCATTTTAAACATTTCTACTTCTCTTGTATTGCTATAAAATATTATAATATCTTAAGCAACCTAGCTATCGTATCATTTTTTTTAGTACTGCAATATTCTTGTCATATCTTTGCACTTTGATATCAACTTGAGTATTCCATCTTAACTCAATTTTTGAGTTAGGGTTTTCTTTCATATCAGAAAACAAAGTTCTCAATTATCAGTAAGCTTTTGTAAACAAAAAAGCAAAAGCAGTGATTGTGACGCGTTCTAGAAACCAATTTTATAAAGACAACAAAAATAATCGTATCTTCCTCATTCATGGATCACTAAATGCAAAGTCTAACCTCTTTCTTGGTCTCCCTTTCCCCCAGTAGAGAGAGAGAGAGAGAGAGAATTGAGGTTCAACACTACTTGAACTCGTAGTTGGACGGAGAAAACATAACCTTTTTATTCCGGCCGGGACGGGACCCTTTCCTTTTCTTACGTAAATTGCTTGGCCGGCCGGCCCCTTTGCTTTACCTTAGTCTATATTCTCCTGATGTTTTTCTGGTCAAAAGACGTGTAGATTTTGATATATCTCGTGTAAGGAAATCATATTTTCTTCATCTTAAAACTCTGGATAATTGGTTTTATATCAATATATTAAATATATAGTATTCCCTTGTGTTTAACCTAAGCGAACTATTAAAATATATACAATCAATTAAAATTATTATAATATTACCATTTAGTTAAATAATCATAAAATTTGATATTAAATTTAATTTATTGTTAAAATTATAGTTTTCAATCATATTTATCTTATTTAGAAATTAATTAATATGGACCAAGCTCAGACTCAGGCCACTACTTGATTTTTAACAAAATACCATTTATTATAAAAAGTATTTTATAAATGGACCAAAAAATACCATTTATTTATAAAAATACTATTTATTTATAAAAAAATATCAAATTTATTCAAAAAGTTCATACCTTAAATTTTAACAAAATCATATTTATACATTAATTAATATGAACCAAGTTCGGACTTAAACCACTACTTGATTTTTAGCGATGAACCTAAATTAAAGTGAGTTTGGACAAACTTAGCACAACACTTTAAAATCTCCTGAGTTTTAGTCCAAGCTTGATTCGGCTCACAAAAATGGGTCCATGAAGAAAATTAGGTAAAAAAATGAGCACGCGAAGGGAAGACATGAATTGGACATGCAAGTATACATAATTCAATGGGACTTTTGAAAGAAGGGAACTAATTAAATTTGGGTGTTTTTGAGGGAATTGCTTTGTGGAGCACATAAAAAATATAATTAGAAACAAGCATGCCCATGAGTCGTTACTTTCATCCAAAATAAAGAAAGTGTTGTTTCAAAATTGTATGTCTTTGTCATTTGGTCCTTCTGAATTAATTAATGACCAACGAAGGATGATTAGTGTCTCTAAGCATGGGGACCAGCCAAAGAAATATGGTATAAACTAGGTGGGCCTATCCAAATAATATTACGGCGACATATAATTGTGGTAAATAAGAATATAGATGCCCACGAATCGTTGCTTAATTTCTTAAAATTGATGTTTATTATAGTCTAAAACAAATAATTGAAAAGTAGTTTTTTTTTTAAAGCTAAGTCTTTAGCATTTGGTCTTTTTGAGGTGATATCATGGGCTTAACATTTTCAAAAGTGCCCTATCAAATTAAGACGATCAATGTCTGTATATGGGTCCGATTTGAGAAAAATGGTAGGATCGTGGAATACTCACTGTTATCTATCTGCACATATACTTGTAAGCGGTGAATTGTGATTGTCGTTTAAAAATAGTGATATTGTACTCCGAGTAGAATTGCAAGAAAAACTTATTTATATTATTAATCAATCAATCGATAGAAGCATTTTGTTAAGTTTTTGGATGTGAAATGGTATTTAGTTAGAACTTAGAAGCGGTTCTCCAATTTAGTGTACGATTGATTTGATTTGAAGGTCAAACGATGGCGTCCATTAATCAATAAAACCCATGTAGATTGAGTTTCCACACTGAATTATTGGGCATTTGAATTGGGCTACTACGTGTTTTGTTATGTGGACGACTTATTCTATGTAAGTTATTATACATGTTGTAGATGCCATAGCACAAGTTACTTAATTGTTTCTTTGACTAAAACCCATTGCGACTTGCTAACAAAACAAGTCGAATATTATAATACAAAAGGAAGACAACAGTGCATGTTTTAATGACTTTTGAAAATATTTAATTAATTAAAATATTATAATATATTAAAATCTAGTATGATCTCTTAGGGTCAAAGCAGAGAAGATGACAAAAACTCGAAAACAAGGACGAAAGCATAAGTGGATATGAAATGCAGATGGGAATCCATCATATAAAATATTAACTTTAACTCGCGTGTCAATATCACAGACATGAGTCCTGAGCGAAGCATGCAACTTTTTTACCGACCACTTTTTTTTCAAAGATATATAATTTAGGTCTTCAGTTACTAAATAGCATACTGAAATTCACGTCAACATCTACGTCAAATTAAGCTACTCGTAAAAACCTAAGTTTTTTTAGACTAATTAAAGGGCACGCGTTGCACAACTTGGACTTGTACATCTATCTATATACAAAATTCATGCGTCCTCAATTCGTCCCCTCTTTTGAAAACTCAGTGTGTGCTGCTTGAATGATGGTAAACATAAGATTTTGGACGCAGACACGTACGTGCCAGCTGAGATGAGATATGGTGGGATTCAAGATGAAAAACGTTTTTACGCACCAGCCACGCATTCGACTTGCTACACTTCCTAGCTTCGAATCTTAATTTTTTAAAATTATATATATACTTTAAAACCTTGAAATCTTCAAACCTATATATCTTACAAGTCTAGGTCAAATAGTATCCTAGCTAGTGAAGAAATGGTTTCAAAAATGAAAAGGGATTATCCCCTAGTTATGTGACTCACGTGAAAATCATCACTAGTTGAATATTGTTTCCTTTTCTTCTTCTAATTTCGTTCGTGAAAACATATATCAGACGTAAAGATTAGCAATATTAGAAAGTTAAAGCGAGTAAAACAAATATAAAAAAATTAATCTTATTTTTGAACAAACAAAAAATCAGATGTTAGGATACAAAATACAACACATATCTTCTCCAACATCAACTTAAAAGTATAATATCAAATATTATAATTCAATGACACATAAATATAATTAATACAATAAAATATGAAAAAATAAAAAAAAAAGTCTAAAAAGAGTTAACAACTGAGAGCTATATTTTTTTTATTTTTTATACTAAAGTATAAACAATAAATTATAGATTTAAATATAAGAGGTATAAAATTTCAAAACTCTAATAACTCTTTTCAAAGAGACAAAATATTTGCTGTATATAAAAAAGAGAATTCTCACGACAAGAGGAAAAAAATATTCATAAATAGAGGTGAAATGAAAAAAAAGAAAAAGAGAGATGCCTCTAAAACAATACCTGTCAGTTTCATTGATAAGGCGTTAGGGTTTACGTCAATTTTATTTCTCCTTTTAGTGTGTTCAACCCTCCCAAATGGACTACCCTCCCAAATGAACTGAACCAACTTATTAAGACATGTTTAGTTTGATAGAATAAAAAAAAATTTAAAATAAAAAATAAAATTTTATTGTTTGATTTAATAGAATAGAACGTTTTATAGAATATTCTATTTTATCATATAATACAAAAGTGATTACTTTCCCTAATAGATAAAATTTAAGATTCTATCATAAATTAATTTAATTATATTTTATAAAAATTAATTTATAAAATTTTTTTTAAAATTTTTATTTAAAAAAATTAATTTAATTATTTTATATTAAAATTAATTTAATCATTTTATTTATTTATTTATTTTTATTTTTATTAATTAAATAATAAAATATTATATTACAGAATTTTTTTTGTGATATATTAAATAAAATAATAATAATAATATTATTATTATTATTATTATTATTATTATTTAATAAAATTTATTTCATCCAACCAAATATAATTCCTCTTTTTTGCAGTTCGGCTTGCTTCAGTCCTTCGGCTGTCCACTCAGCCTTATTCTCTCTGGTTTGGGCCTATTGGCTTTGTTTCTTTGCTATGTAACTCCTTTTTGTCCAAAAACAAAAAAGAAAATCTTTTTACCGTGTTGTCATATCACAGGCGCATTACCGCCGACATTTTGCTAGGAATGTGCATTGGAGTGCTGTTCCTTTGCATACTTGGAAGATTTTACATTATTTTTCGATTTCCTTCCTTTGACTTCCACTGCTTAGCTGTGGAGCAGTTCAATGCAGCTATAAGAAAGTTGAGTTTTTGGAGCTTGTGTGGAGCCCGGATGGGACAATCAGAGTTGCACAAGCAGGTGACGAGCGTAACTGAGACCTAGCTATGCTGTCACTCGTATTTCCTATGAAATTACCTCCTAACTTTAACACGGTGAATGACTGGGCGGTGAGACAGAACATTTTCAGGAGGTATAATTTATCTTCCTATGCGTATTTCCGGGGGCTTAAAGCAAGATCACAATTCACAAGAATTTGATAAGATGGCTGAGGCTGTTATGCACGAACTACTTAGTTTTACTTTAAAGAAGAGGCCGGTAACAGATGAACTCACTCACTTACTTCCGACGCAAACTAGTGATGCCTCAAATGAGACTTGTTCCGAAGCGCTTTGGCATCTTCTATGTCCCGGAGAGGGGGAAGAGGTTTAGTGTATTCCTAAGTACTGATTGGGAAATGCCCCGTGATGCTTTGGAAGGAAAAAGAAGATTGAGAGATTCAATGACATGTCAGATATGAAAGGTGATAGTGGTTTGCTCACCTTGCATGTGCTGTGAAAATGCTTTACTTATGCATAATTCTGACATGGACAGCGGAGAGGATACCAGCGTATACCACAATTTAAAACATCCTCAGGTCATAATTTTATTTTTCTTAGGAGCCAAGTACCCAAGAGTTTTTATGATATGTTGATGTAAATCAACAACCTCAATCTCCGATTTTGAGTAATATTTTCTGCCTCGATTTCTTAAAATCTATATTGTGCATAAGTTAATGTGAGGTTTTATATTTGCTTGGCGGAAAGTAACATGGAAAAAAGAACATGAAGTTGTATTCCAAAAAATTATTTTAGCCGTATGATAGGAGGTATGGTAAATATATGCAGACATGTCGTTTAGATATCAGTAGACCGAGACAACACGGTGATTGCTGATTACAAGTTTGACTGAAAAATACAACTGGAAATTAAGCATGGAGAAAAACATCATGGAGAAGAAACAAATGCATCTCCATCGACCCTAATGTTACTAAATTAGTGGACAAGCATGGTTCTGAACCTAGGAATGGCACCATCTGGGAGAATCTGGTTTCAATAAATCGACATTATCCTGGTAGCTGAGTTTGTGTTTTAAGTTTAGCTTGCTACCTTAATACAGAGATACTCAATTTGTGATTGGGGGCACTCACTCGCGGTGTCAAACTGGCCTATAATACTCTGTCCCCTTATTATAGGAAGCATAGCTATGATTAAGTTGCAAAGTTGTATCCATTTCTTCAATATCTGCTTAAATCCTGGCCCATTTTCAAATAAGGATGTCTCTGTGTGAGCGATGTTGACAGTATAATGAACCAGTATGTGGCTGAACATTTGAAGTTTAAACAATTTTTTAGGGCTCTAACTTCCTTGTAAAAATGTTGAGAAATGATTGGTTTGCCCATGTTTCTTTAATCCAATCACAGATTGAAGCAATGCAGAACAGCTAATTGAGGGGATCGACTAGTCAATTGCATGCAAGACTAGGATCTGGATTTATGGTATATTCTATAAAACATGTATTATGAGCCTAAGAGAACTAATAGGCTAATATAAACAATCGAGCCACTGATTTTTCTCTGTAGATGGGAACTCGTATTTCTTTTTCAGCAGAGATGCTTGATTTGGTTTTCGGTGTTGGAGGGAATATGGGAACTGGTCCAGGAGTTATGCTAAATGTTTTTCCGGAACATTGGCCATGTGTTCAAATTGGTGTTGCAAACTTTTTTGTGTGCAATCCAAGATTACTGGCTAGTAAATTGTTGAGTGAGACTTTTTCATGAACCCTTATATGTTGCTTTCTTTTCCTAAACCTCTGTATTCTTTCTTTTTGGGTTTGATCTGATCTGAGGAGTTACAGCTGTTCATCTATCAAACAATCTTGCATAATGAGAAGGGGGAATGGCTTTTAAAAAATCTTTATAACAATGATACCGTTCTTATCTGTGTTTTTCTCTTTTCTTAAATTAAATTGGGCTTAAGTAGAGGCTTCTGTTCTACCTTTGGCGGGTAGGAGGAATTAGCTTAATTTTGTCTTTATCTACTGTCATCTTCATTGTTCAGCCCACACATTTACTTTGCTCACCTTCGGGCCATATGTCACAGTCGAATAGTGTGTTTGATTTGACAGTGGTTAAACATAATTTTTGCAGAAACTACAAAGGGATTACGGTGGTCAAACTCCCATTTCTAGCCAATAAAAATGAATTTTTAAACCTATCACCGCAGAACCGAACATGCTAGAAGTAGATGGGAGAAGCTTCAGTGTTTACCATGGGCAACGCGTCGTAGTAATTTACAAATTGCTCACTACATTCACCTCTTTCACGAGCTTATTAACAACTGAAATTATTATTTGTAGTTCTGAGAGCACCGATACACCTAGGTTACATAGTTGCGGGTTCTGGTCTAATCCCCTTTATTTAGCCAATTTATTGATCAACTTTGGTAGCCTCTGCAAAACGTTCTTGTTTTTACAGGGCACTCTAAGTCTGAGGTTGAGGTTCATCTGTGCCTTGTCATAAAATATATTTAATCATTAAGTATGTTATAAAAAATTCAGCAACTTGTTATAAAATTTCTAATAAATGATTTCATCCCTATTTACTGCTAGTCTATAATTGTCATCGTCTTGATATTCATGTCTCCACCATGACTTCCTTCCCATATCTTGCTGGCGCAATCGCATACTACATCCTCACTACAGTTATCAGCTCGGTCATAACAATTATTGTCACCACTCAATTAACACCACGCAGACACCGACAATCTACCGCCATTTTATTTTGCTGCATTTACTCTTTGATTTTAAACTTGGTTCCATCACTAACATTTTTACAATTAGATACTGCATAACTACAATTTATATATATATATATATATATATATATATATACACACTCTTTTAATTATTGAATGATATGAAGTGGTTTCAATTATTTAAATTTTTTTGTTATGTCTAAATTTGGTATGCATTTTCAGTTACTTGCCATGATTGAAGGAGAAAAAAAAAAGGGAGAATGCGGAGGGGAGAATTGGAAAATAAAAATGATGTTATGCAGCGTCACACATTGACCCGAATGTCTGTACCCCATTTATGAATTACCAAGTAGTTTATTTTGATACTAGTTCCAGTCATTTCTCTCTGAGAAAAAAACAAACGCAAGTATTTGATAAACAATCAACCATGCCTATACAAATAATTGTGTTTTTTGTGTGAGGGTGTGTTGTGTGTGAGTGACATTATTCAAAGTGGGGTTTAGCCATTGAAGATGGTAGAACCAGAAAGAAAGATGGTAGCTAAAGTGTACCAACTATATAGAGGGAGGTGGCACTTGCTGGTGGTCCTTGAATCGTGATACACAGTATCCACAAGAGACAGAGCTGTGTCGCCATAAATGTTGAGAACGTTTTTCTTTTCTTTTTTACCTTTTTGGAGAGATGGTAATTCTACACCATCCTCTTATGAACTTTGAATTCAGGCACCCACTTACATTCAATGTGATGAAAACTCTCAACTACACAAATATGGATTAGGTGGTAGCATTAACTGATTCGTAATCATGACTGTCTATATATACGTACACATAATATAAGACTAATCTCACAGCCTTGTGTCAATAATACTCATAGTAAATCATCCGGCAATGGGCAGTGAAGGTGATCTTTTCTCGACAGAGATTGTGAACCGCGGAATCGAATCATCGGGACCAAATGCCGGCTCTTTGACCTTCTCTGTGAGGGTCAGGAGGCGACTGCCGGACTTTCTTCACTCAGTCAACCTTAAGTACGTGAAGTTGGGGTATCATTATCTCATAAGCCATGGCATATACTTGGTCCCCATACCAGTGCTTTTGCTTGTGTTTAGCGCTGAGGTCGGTAGCCTCCACAAAGAAGAGCTATGGAAGAGGGTTTGGGAGGATGCCCGCTACGACCTTGCCGCTGTCCTGGCTTTCTTTGGCGTCTTCGTTTTCACCTTGTCTGTCTACTTCATGTCAAGGCCACGCTCCATTTATCTCATTGATTTTGCGTGCTATCAACCCAGCGATGATCTCAAGGTGAACAATTAGTATTAGTTTGATACAAGGGTAAACAATTAGTATTAATATATACTATATATTTATGCAGGTGTCCAGGGAGCAGTTTATTGAGCTTGCAAGAAAATCAAGCAAGTTTGACGAGGGGAGCCTTGAGTTCCAGAGGAGGATCTTAATGTCGTCAGGCATAGGGGACGAGACTTACATCCCAAAGGCAGTGATTGCTTCCAATGAAAACTGCGCTACAATGAAAGAAGGTCGTGCGGAGGCGTCCATGGTGATGTTTGGAGCACTTGACGAACTGTTTGAGAAAACCCGGGTTCGTCCTAAGGACGTGGGTGTTTTAGTAGTGAATTGTAGCATCTTTAACCCCACACCATCCCTGTCAGCTATGATCATAAACCACTACAAGATGAGGGGGAACGTATTGAGCTATAACCTTGGTGGGATGGGTTGTAGTGCTGGGATTATAGCAGTGGACTTGGCAAGAGACATGCTTCAATCAAACCCCAACAATTATGCAGTGGTGGTCAGCACTGAGTTGGTGGGATTCAACTGGTACCAGGGTAAACACAGGTCTATGCTCATTCCTAACTGTTTCTTTCGCATGGGTTGCTCTGCTGTTTTGCTCTCCAACCGTCGTTCTGACCATAGGCGCGCCAAGTACCGCCTTGAACATATTGTTCGCACACATAAAGGTGCCGATGACCGCAGCTTCAGGTTTGCTTTCCTTATTCTAACTTTTTTTTTTTTATTTCATAATAGCATATATATTTCACGCACATTCCACACTGTTGTGCCAAGAAAGACAGAATAGGAATTACGGTACAAGTTTTGACATTTGAATCCTTATTAGCCCGGGACCAAAAGGTCAAAAAATCGTTAAGGGTAGTATTACATGTATATCTATCTATACACGTACCCTTGGACTCTATGAATTGCTTTAGGATCTGATTCGCTTGCCATTAAGGGCTAGTTAACAAGTAGGAAGTTTCATGTGGACATGGCTATAGAAACTCGAAATAAATAAAGCTCAATGCGGGCTGATATATTTAGCTGCTATTACTTTCTTCTGAACCATCTAATTAATAACTCAGCTGACTTGGAGAACATGCATCTTAATAGTCCCATCAGCCATTACATTTTTGTGATGCTCTGTAATTGTTATAGTCATCAATTGATCAACTGCCGTAATAAAATGGCTGCTACTC
The DNA here is from genome assembly GCA_037074535.1 of Gleditsia sinensis. NCBI lineage: Eukaryota > Viridiplantae > Streptophyta > Magnoliopsida > Fabales > Fabaceae > Gleditsia > Gleditsia sinensis. The sequence continues at coordinate 3,719,880 of CM073472.1, forward strand.
ACAACAGGTGCGTGTACCAAGAAGAAGATGAACAAAAATTGAAGGGACTGAAGGTTAGCAAAGAGCTGATTGAAATTGGCGGTGATGCTCTTAAAACTAACATCACTACATTAGGACCTCTGGTGCTACCGTTTTCTGAGCAGCTCCTCTTCTTTGGCACCCTGGTGTGGAGGCACTTATTTGGTGGGAATTCAGCATCATCATATAAGCCATACATTCCTGACTACAAACTGGCTTTTGAGCATTTCTGTGTGCACGCTGCGAACAAGACCATTCTTGATGAGCTTCAGAGAAACCTGGAATTGAGCGACAAGAACATGGAGGCCTCTAGGATGACACTAAACCGCTTTGGCAACACATCCAGCAGCAGCATATGGTACGAGCTGGCTTACTTGGAAGCAAAGGAGAGGGTTAGAAGAGGTGACCGTGTTTGGCAACTGGCCTTTGGCTCTGGCTTCAAGTGTAACAGTGTAGTTTGGCGTTCCATGCGTCGATTCAAGAAGCCTTCCAGGAACCCTTGGCTTCACTGCATCAACAGATTTCCCCCGTCTCACACACAATCTCCTTGAGCAACTATAACCAATCCATCAGTCTTGGTAGTTATTAATTAATTTGGTGATTGGTCTTTCAATCCTACAGCTGCATTTTCTTTTTTTCATTTTCCTTGGTGGCTTGAAATTGTGAACTGGTCCCTTGGCATAGGGTGCTTGTTTCTCTATGATATATCACTCAAATGTTGTGGTTTCCCTACCCTAACTGTCTACACGAATTAGGAAACAGATCAATATAAATTTTATAGTCTTAAAAAGCATATATACAGAGCAGGCTGGTACTATTTCAGGTCAAGCGGCGAGGGAGATTGATTAGGCTTCTTGTAGCACTTGAGAATAATAAATGCATCAAAAAGTGAATTGTATGTGTCTATCAATTTGATAGTTTACCTAACAACGATATACTTCTCAAAATAAATAAATAAAATTAATGTCTTGGCTAATGGGGCACAGAAGAATCATGGGTTTACCCGTCCTTTACTCAAAATAAACTCCAGTCTGAAGCCAAAACAAAGCTATGAAGACTCTTGCTAATCCCTTGTATAATTGTTGATATTAGACCTTCAAGTTTTGAATTATCAATGAACAAAAGGGTAAAAATTAGATCTCGAACTATACTTTCGTTGACTTTGACTGTACAACACTGGCATGCGGTATTGAATGGGAACGCACAAAAAACTCAAACTAGTTTTTTTCTAACGAACTGAATTAAATATACGTTATTGCATTTTAATCTGCCATGACAAAGATGTATTATATTATAACAACTTAATTTTTCAACCCAGGCAAGTCAACTTCTTTATAAATATATGTTGAATTTACCAAGTAAATATTGTGCGTGAAACTTGCATGCATTTTTCAGAAACTCAGGCGCGATTTGCTGAAAGCACCAATGTGACTTTCTTAATGTAGACTTGCCTCGTTTAGTATGTTGCAACAGAAAAGATGAAAGGTCATAGATTATTTATTACATATAATTGACGTGATGAAATATCGACTAATCGAAGAAAGTCAATATTGATAAAAGGTCGCCATCCAACAACGTATTTGAGCTCTGCTAACTTAATTGTTTGTGAGTTGAGCCAAAATTTAAAATGGCTGGCCCGTCACAACCACTACCTTCAATCCAAAGTTAGGGATTGCCCACTGATTCTATTGGGGGTTATCGGAAACGTTGTTCTTACAACTCTGCTAAGCTTCAGACCCTTCGACGTGGTTTAGAATTTTCAGAAACTTTAAAGAAATAATTCATCTTTTCCTTCTTACATTGAGATATTGGAATACTTACACAACTATATATGCAACACATTTTGATGTATTGAAGTTCGTCAAGTTCAATTCGCATACTCCCAAACACGAACAAGAATATAGTAATTAAGCTGCTAAGCGGCTGTCCTGTTTGGGAGGTTGCGGTGCAGGACAGACAATCTAAAACTCCTCGTGTTGTTCATTATGATCCGTAATTGTCTTGTCTTCTGGTCTTCTGAATAAAGTTGGGTCAACTTATTTAACCAGATCACGTTCAGTGTTCTGCAGTTGCTTGGTCTATGCTGTTAGTCTTCCTTAGTTACTGATAATTTTAAGAAAAGAATAACTGATTCGTACCTGTGAAATCATGGATTCTATTATTTCCTTACCTGTAACAGAACAGCATTTAGTGATGTTTTTCCTCTAATTTCCTGTAAGTTTCATTTGACTTCTGTACAAGTTTAAAGTTTATACGAATGTATTTGTTTCGCATTAACTTGACATCGCTTATGATCACAAACATGAGCAATTATTGTGAAGCCAAGGCAGAATTTACTGTCTAAATATCTTCTAAAAATGGGAAATCTTCAACTGGGTTTGCTCCAATACCGTCATTCAAATTCCTACAGTCCTACTCTGGAGAACCGGTCGCCAATCTCAGTTGGAATGTTTGACCCACTTCGTCTTTCAACCTCATATACCTGTATAAAGAATCGTAGTTGATGCAAATATTGTTACCAATTATGCCTTCGATTGACCAGCATTTGTCTCACTCGCGTCTGCGTGTTTTTTTTTTCCCTCTCTTCCCCTTCCCCTCGATTTATTAAAGAGGAGGTACAGGGCCACTGATCCAAAGGGAATCAAGTAAAGCGAGGCCTGTTTGACTATCATTGATGACAACCGCCTCCTCCCTTTATTTTCATATTTGTACTTCCTCTCAATTTACATGACAATTACATATATTATTCAACTTAAAAGGTAGAAAGTGGAGCAACGTGATAAAAACTATTCTTCTCTCGTATTATTTTGTTTTGTGTGGCCTGCCTAGCTACCGAAAGAGAAGAAAAAAAATGAAAGGAGCCAAGGATTTGGTTTAAACAAAATAAAATTTCCTTGTCACGCTAACCACTCTTCATCCATACCTTCAATATCGCCAATGTCCATGCTGTGTATACACAGTCATGAAAAAACAAACGAAAGAAACGGAAAATAAAAAAAGATTAGTATGCATTCAATATAGTCTGAAACCAGAAAGGGATGAATGCGTTAAATGGATTTATACTGCCGCCGTTGAACAAAATAAATATAGGGAAAAACAAAAAACATTATTCAGTCAACTAATGCAGCTTTTACAAGGAAAGCCCATAAGTTGTGACATAGAGCCGCAAATTCCACCGGGCCAACCTTCACAACTTGACTGTAGAATTAATGAATTATTACCTAATTAGGCCTTAACACAACAAAACTAAAAACCCACTAGGAGGGGAAAGAACAGTATATTATAATAGATCATTAAAGAGAACTTTTTTTTAATCGGAGAAAAAAAGGATTATATATATATATATATATAAAAGAGTACGTTGACTGTATAAAACTTAACCCTCTGAAAGTTTACCAAAAGTTTCAAGAAAAACAGAGAGAGAAGTATTTGAAAGACTACTATCGGACTCGAATGGTGATCGGAGATCGAACAAACTAGAAGAACCTGTTGCTCGTGGCTTCTTTTTGAAACATAATCCAATTGTATTTAGTCTACTGTTGGTTCAGTTTGAACATAGCTAATGACTCCAGACGCAAATTTCCCAAGAATAGAAAGTCCAAAGAAAACTTTTATTTCTTTAGAAGGAGAAAAGATGAAACATTTAGCAAAAAGATGAGTCATGAGACCCAGTTAGAATGTCCATGAGTACGTTGACGTTGCAAGAGACCGGAACAAACGAGAAATTGGCTTCTTCCTTTTCCTTAGCAGTTACAAACAAAAAGCACTTCCTAATCAAATTTGCATATTTGAAATTCTGAAACATGTATTGAACTTACCAAGGTAAGGTAGGATCTAGGAAGTAATCCTCCGAGCACTGTTCTAAGCAGCTCTCGTTTGCATTCAACCAAGCTGGAAATTCCACAAGTTCTTCAAAAATAGGGTATGTGTCATTTTCAGTGTTGGGTTCAGTTGGCCCGTGTTCCATGTTCTTCAAGAACTTGAACCACCATGCCGATGTGACCAAATTCATAGTGTCATTCCATTCCATTTGATATTGCTCTCCTAACGATCTGATCTCTGCCATCCCTTCATCGTCCATAGCCGCATGTATACCTCCAGTGATCTGGGTTGCAGAAGTCCCCTCTCCTTGTGATATTGCAAACGAAGGAGCCTCCTGTTCAGTTGTAATAGAAAGTGGAGGCGAAGATGATGATGGAGATGAGTGCGAGTGCAATGATGCACTGCTGTTATTGAGGTAAAGGTTAGCATCCAAGTTGTTGAAATCATGAAAATTGAGATTCAAACCCAAAGTCTGATTTGGAAGGTTGTAATTGGGATTTTCAGGCATGAGGGGTGGTGCATCTGGGGAAGCAGCGGACCAGGTCAAAGGATGAGAGAAGGACGAATAGGAAAAATCATCCATGTAATTTGAGAAATTGCTTGTGCATGATGGATATATTCTGGGATTTCTCCTAGACTTGAATCTTCCATCTTGCTCAAAACTTGGGCGCTGCAGAGGATGGAGGGATACTGGTGACCGTTGCTGCTCTTGTTTGGCTTCTTGTTGTTCACTGGCTTGTTTCATAGATGCCCTGTGAAATTTTAGGGCAGTGACAATCTCCTTCCTAGCCTCTGCCATATTCAGAAGTCTTTCTTGGTAAGGCCTACTGGTGTGGAGTCTCCGCCTAACTTGTTTTTTATGTTGTTGGGGTTGTGTGGGTTGCTGTGCCTGCTGGGCATCTAAAACTTTGCCACGTCTGGCTGAATTTGGAGCCGGGGAAAGATCACCATCTACAACCCAATCTGAGCCGTTCGGGTTCATGGCGGTGGATAGCTGTTTCACTAGACTACGGATGCAAGCACTAGAGAGAGGAGGCTCTTCTTTAACTTTATAAAACTCATCTATTTCCATTCCTGGTTAGGTCTCTTGCTTTGAAGGGCTGCATCAACTCTGGTTTAAATAGAATTCGGAAAGGAGGTGATGGGTTGGCGGATTCATGGGTTTTCTCCCACGATTCTGAGGGACAAAGTACACAATGCAGAGGCAGATATGTACTGACCTCAACAAGGTCCTGCTCCTCCTGGACGGCTTCATGAACGTTATAAATAGTTGGGCACAGCCTAGGGCCTTTAAAATATTTTGGATTTTTCCCTGTTTTGGCAAACTACGTTTGTTACCATTTTAATACCCGCTTTAAATGGACTCTTCTCAGCGTTGCTCTCTCATTATGGCACCTCTTTCTTCAACAATAATACAATCAAGGCGAATCCCTCATTCGCTCATTTCTTCTACTAGAAGCGATATACCATATAACATAAGGCGCTTCCAATTGTTGTCTCCATCATAACAAATTGAGGAGTCAAATAATTTTAGCTTTAAGTGGTAACAATTTTATGTGTCATTGAGCAAATATTAAAGGTTAAACCAAATAAATTAGCTTCTTGTTTGTTTAAGTGTATGAAATGGGATATAATTTAAAATATAAATAAGGTAAAAATAGGGCAATACATTACTTATACCTCTATCAATAATTTCAATTAATAATTTTCTTTCCTTCCAAACAGGGAAAGGATTTTCATAATATATCTAATCTACTTTCATTTTTCTGTATTGATCTTCCATCAATTATAATTATTAATTTTGTTTCAGTGTATATTTAGTGCTCCGAAAATATTAATTTACTAAATCAATTGAAATAAAAAATAAATTAATTTATCGTTAATAACCTTGCCTCAAAAGTCAGCAAGAACCCAAGGAGAATGACAGAAGAATCTATACTACTTTTATAACCTTGCCTTTTATTTTCTACATATTATATGGCAGAAGAAACGAAACTCCAAATTTTCTGATTAAACAAGTTGTTGAATATCATCTGAGTCCGTTCAGTGAACAGAGAGAACTTGGAACTTTAGTGAAGGCGAATAGTTAGGACAAAATACTCCACCCCCCCCCCCCTCCCCTCCCTGGGTTTTCTCCGTCTCTCCGTGTACTCTTGTAGCCAGTTTTTGCTTTTCCTTGTGTAAGATTTTTTGGTCAGTTCCATTGTTTAACTAGAAATGGCTTCTACATTATTTATCTCACATTCGTCTGCCAGCAATTATTGTCAAAACAGTGCAAATATAAGAGCTGTTTTTACTTTTATAAGTAAATGAGGCTACCTAACCGAATTGAATTATTTTTTACCGAGATTGGAATCTAACAAAATTTTCGTGAAGGATACTCATTATTAAAACACGAGAAGAAAGATGTAACATCAAAAGATAGTTTATAATCAATTCTCTCTCTTCTTGCTAAGAGTAGAATCCATCATCTCCAAATAAGATTCTCCCTCCCCCTTCAAGATTGCAGGCAAAAATGATCAAAGCCAGTCCAGGAGATTTTGATTAGCCATAGACGAATCGAATTAACAGAAGAACAAGTTAAGAGACGGCGGCATCAGACCACAATTATCTAATTGGGAAACCAGCTTTTTCACTAGTCTTATTCCAGCACCAATTATATTTATGAACTGATACTGCAAAACGTTCCTAGATTAATAATTTATGACAGTAATTCCCCAGAAAGTACTATCGATTCAGTCACCTGATTGACAGTAATTTACGACTCACGACAACCTTACGACTTGCAAGGATTTCAACCTCTCCACATATCCCAGATGATAACTTTATAAATAAAATAATCAATTGTAAATACCCACCTCAATTTCAGTATATATACGTCTCTCAGAGCATGACTTTGTAGCCAACTCGTCATTCTCCTCTTTTTTTTTTTTTTTCTTTTTTGGAAGGAAACTCTATACTCAAATGTTACTCATAATTAATCTTGTGAGAAACGAAGGGAAAATCGTTAATGAGCCAAAAGAATGATTTGATACATTGATATCTCATATAGCCTTGTCTGATCTTCAACAATTAACAGCCAATATGATAAATATATAATGGTAATGCATATGTGTGAGAGAGAAAGGAAACAGGAAGAGAAAACAAGCCTCTTTGTGGATGTTTCTGTCATCAGTGGATAACATCGAGGCTGGATGGATGGATGGAAGCATATGGGACTCTCTTTCTTTCTGTTTCAGAGATAAAACCAAAGCCAAGCAGCCAAGTTCAGCCAATCCCAGCACCCGCAGGTGCAGTTGCCCCTTTCGGATAAAATTTAAATGAAAAGAAAAGAAGAACGCCCGCTTTTGACGAATCACAGTCGCCCACACTCACCCACTTACGCTTTGATTGCTCATCCTCTATTTCTCTCTCCCGGGCTTCGGATTCCATTCACACCAAGTTTAAAATGTCTTCACCCTTTATCCTCCCCTTTTCATACACCCAAAAAAAAAAAAAACACCATTTATTTGCAATGGATTTTTCTGTGTCCCAGAGACCTTGCAGGTCTTATCTTCTCTCTCTCTCCCTCCTTTTATCCGATTGGTTTCCATAAACAAACCAGTGCAATGGCAGTGATTATTAATAAATCCCATTAACTGACATTCACATTTGTATCCTCTAATGCAGGGAAAGTGAACCCCACTTCCTTGTAGCTATACGACTTCGATTACAGATTTACCCTTCTCGATCATCTTCTGAGTTGTGTCTTTTTGGTGGAGGATAGTTTTTCCCCCAATTAAATTCTATCCCTTTGTAGACAAACCCATCTTCTCCTCCTCAGCTGTGCAGGGTTTGCCGACCCTTATTGATCCCCAACTAAGGAAGCACTTCGTACTTATTAAACTCTCAAATTATTATTATTATTTTTATAGGTTTTTTTTTTATATATATATATATATATATATATATGTTATTTTAAAAAATAACATAACTCCGTCGATGTGTTGGGCCTGTTCTGTGAACGTCCTTTATCACATAAATCTGGCATGATACCGTGGGACCGCCTGCAGCACAGACAGACATGATATGACCACTCATAATCCAACGCCCACCTTTCTTTCCACTGAGAGCGCTCGCAAGAGGCATGCCACGTGACATAGGGCTCAAGGGCTCCAATCAAAATGAAGTTTCCACGTGCGGATCAGGAAAGCAACGTGAAATAGACGGTAGTACACTATGAATTAAAGGGGCTGTTATTACGTCAAAAATATGTTATAGAATAAATTCTTTAATTGTTATATTTAAATTCTGATAAATTTATTTTAAAAAATAAATTAAATATAATTACTTCTAAAAATTATAAATTTTTCCCTTTACTATCTTCCATTGAAAAGTCTTTTTTTTTTGGATTTGGTATAATTGAAGTCCACAGTAAAATGCTAATTTGTGTACATTGGCTTAGTTTTGGAATGGTTCCCTATAAAGTTGTTGGTGATGGTATTGAAAGTTGAGATAGGGTACATAGTCGATGGAAATAGCCATAAGTGGACCTGAATTAATCAAATAGAATTTTGAGATGCTTTGATACTTTTATCTTATATACTCTAGAAATTCCCAATTCACTTTTGTTTAACGATGGAGTTTATTTTGTTAATCCACTGTGGAATAAGATAGCTTGCTCATAAATGTAGAGAATCCAATTAAGGAGCTCCGGTGGGAATCATCAATATTAATGTTACGCAGTGGCCTCCGCCTCCACTTGGGGGGGTTTTGTCGTTTGAATGAAGAAATAGTGATTAATGCAGCCACTCACAATTGTAGTAAGGTCACTTTCCGCTATAAAGTGGGCATGGGCTCTGTTGGGACCATTTTTATGTTTTAAATCTGCAACCAACTTTCAACTTGCTTGTGCAACACTAGAACTAGTACTAGTACTAGTGCTCCTTGTCTTTTAAGGGATATAAAATTTTCACCGAATCACTAAATACCCCTTTTTTAAAACTTTGAATTGCAAGTTGCAACCAATCAAACCCAACAAGAACCAATCGGAAAACTGTGGACCGTCCAACACCTAACAGGAACTCAAGTTGTACGTACTGAGTTTCTCTTCCGTTCATTCATCGCTCTACTTATGCTTTCCATTTCTTGTTCTAATAATTAACTCTTAACTCGTCTCTCCTTCCTTTCCTATCCTGTTCTCTTCTCTTTTTCCATTTTCCGATTTACTCTATCAAATATTTTAAAAATAGAAATAATTATTTGTGTACAGTTGCCTCTCCATTATTGGAATCTTTTGCAGCCCAGAAGCCCATTCATTGAACATGTGGGCTTCTAATCCACCGCAATCACTATTATCTCCCCCTCCCCGGCCCCAAAAAAAAAAAAAACAAACAAACAAAACGAAAAAAACACACCAAAACAGGATCCGTATTTTTTGATGAAAAATGTCTTTTTGGTACAGCTAGCTAGGGAACATTATCACACCATCGAACACCCATTGAATCAAAGAGGCAACATGAAATTAAAGTGTGTCCGAATACCCTCCTAATCTATATTATTATATATGTATTTAATTTTTTTACCCAGATTATATTTAATTATTGAATGATAAAATAATTAACAATTATTTTTCTGAATTATTTCAAATATTAAATATAAATAAATAAATAAATAAAAACAAATTAACTTGCATGTCAAACAACTATATATATGTATATTGTTTTAAGGCTATTTTGGAAAGTAAATCTTTCTTGATACTTATCCCAATGATTTCCAGGATTTGGATTCTTACTATTTTTTCTTAAAAAAATTGCATCGTAGACTCGTTGTACATCTTCACATGTTATATATATAAAAAAATCATTGCCATTAATATCCTAATTTTATAACATTTAATAATAATTTTTTATGTATTTAAAATACTTTGTACAATTCTATTTCAAGACTTTTTTATTTATTAATGAAGTTATATTGATGGTTTTTATGTTTATTAATAGAATTTAAATATTTTTTCTGTAAAAAATAGTTAGAAATAATACTTTAAAACAATAAAAAAGATATAAAGATGCTGACATTAATGAAACAATGAATGAATAATAAAAGAATAAATTAATTTAATAGTTGATTTATAAATAAATAACTTAATAATTAATATTTTAAAAAGATAATTGGAAGTCTACCCAAATTAGAAAACTGTAATATTATATATGTATATATTTTTTTGGATATTTGAAAATTAGGAAGATTCCACAGTCCACGTGGTTTTTATTCCAAAGCAACTTGTGAGAAGAAGTGTTTTGCCCCGAAAAAACTGCTGATAAGCGTGAACCTTTTGGTTTAATCAAGTTTGTGAGAATATTATATAAAACACAATAAACTCAAAAAGAGAAAATACTGAGTATCCTCCTTCCTCTGTGCTGCCGCTCTGAGTCTCTCGCCACGCTACCCGTGCATGCAGTCTCCGATTTGTGCATCTGAGACGACTCACCCACATTCTGCCATGGACCACCAACATGTCAGATCTGATGACAAGTTTCTTCTGAATTATCAACCATCCGACCTCCGAATTGCCTCCGAGTTTTTCACCACATGGCTTCCCTTCCTCTCCAGAGATCTGTGCCCGCACTGTACCCAAATTCTTTCTGATCGCATCCGTTCTATTGACCCAGGTAAAGATTTTCCACTTTACTGGCACTACTAAGGGAAATTCTGGACTCTTTTTTTTTTTCATTAGCTATTGGTTCTTTGCGGATTTGTTACGCCCATTTGAGCAAGGCATTTAGTAAGCAATGGGTTTTCTGTGTCGCGGAAGTTGGCAGTTTTACATTGCTGCAATTTCTTTTGTTCATTGCATCTTGCGTGCGCTGTAAGGCTTTGAAAGTCCACTTACTGAAATCTTTTTGTTTTGAACGACCTGTAGAGTCTCGTGATGATGCTCAAAGCGAGCAATTTGTGCAGAATTTGTATGCGTCCGATTCTAAAGGTATGCAATCACATGATACGACAGAAAATCATGACGACAATTGTGACAATAATTCTCTCGGGAGTTGGAAAGATGGAGCAGAAGCAAATTATTCGGGTGATGTATCTGGGGCGTCTGAACCTGTGAACGAAACTTCTACAAGCGAAGTGGCTTGTCATTACGATTCATCTTCAGTTGAGACCCCAAGTACGCGTATGTCTTGGGCGGACATGGCGCAGGAGGATGAGTTTGGCGATGAAGAAAATGAATCGAACAAGCTGACGGCTAATTCTAACTCTTCGGTGGTAATGACAGCAGAAGTCCCCGAGAAGCCTAAGTTGTCTAGGGAGCAGCGAGAGTACATTAGATTCATGAATGTCAGGCGTAAGAAAGACTTCATATGCTTTGAGAGAGTTAATGGAAAACTGGTTAACATTCTTGAAGGGCTCGAACTCCATATGGGTATTTTTAGTGCCGCTGAGCAGAAAAGGATAGTTAATTACGTTACTTCACTGCAGGAGATGGGGAAAAAGGGAGAATTGAAAGGTCTGTTGTCTCACCCTTCTAATCAGTTATTCCATGTCTTTTTATTAGTATGAGTAGTAAAAAGTTTGGTATTAGGCGCTTATAAGTTTGTCGGCGTCTATTGAGGCTAGATAACTGACCTCTGACCGCGATCCTTCATTTACATCAATAACGGACAAGTTGAATAATACCATTAATCATGTGCAAGTTCATCCATAACGGATAGCCATGGCAGAAACCCATATTATCAGTATGGTTGACAAAAACTTTAGGTTAAATTTCCCAATACATTTTTCTGTACCAGGCGATTTTTTTGCTTTGTATTCTGAAATGGCATAAAAGAATTTATCGATCTTTTCTCATTTTCTCTTTTGCTGTCTGTAGCAAATACTCTTCCTTACATCTTATGAATTCATATGCGTGAGAGAAGAAAAGGATCTATGCCCTATAAGATTAAGTGAACATCTGAACTTTAAGTTGTAGTCAGTGACAGTCCACTTGGCTTCAAGTTCTAGAATTTTTCTTTTTGGAAAAAAGGAGGAACACTAAAACAAAACTACATTGAAACTTCACGAGGGAAGGACACCCCTCAAAGGTCCTCCCACAGAATAGTCCCCATACTCTCAGGCAGAGAAACTATCTCATTGAAACCTAGCTGCATATCATGACCTGGCATAGCCATCTGGTCTGCTGCCCTGTTTCCTTTGCAGTCAATATGCCTGATGTGAAACAGTAGATGGTAGCTTTTTGTTTTTGTTGAAAGTTGAATATTATCAGATTACTCAGTGTTCCACAATCCACGGCACAGTGGCTGAGTAGTGGATCCTTAGAATACTAGCCATCATATGTTTATTAAGTATTGTCATGAATTTAATTATCTATACCTCTATTTCTCAGTGTAGTTTTGTAGAGTGTAGATGTGGCTGTCACATTGTGTTTGAGACTATGAATCATGAACACCAATCTTATTTGTTTGTCGGTGTCCTTTATTCCTTCTTTTCATATAGTTACCTCATTTTGCATCATGCTCTGAGATTGTTCTTGGTAGATGAGCATGCTCTTAACACTGTTTGGCTCAGATCCTGAAACTTGATATGATGCCAATCTCATAACTTAAGGTATCATCAGTGCTGATGTAAAAATCCCTGTTAGTCTAATTGTACTTGGTTGGAACCAGAATGTATAACCAACCGGGAGGTGATGACATGTTCAATAAATGTATGATGATCATACATTCTGAGCTCCATCTTTCTAGTGTTTATTAATCAAGGAACAGGCTAGACCTTTATCCTTAGGAACTTTTCATTTTTGAAAAAAAAAAGTTATAGAGGATCTTGGAACTTGTTATGGATATATTTTCCTTAATCTAATATAGGAACATGCATGCAAAGAAAAATATTTAAATTGATTTTTATCTGTTGCTTCCATTTGTCATTTTCCAACCTGAAAATAATGGTGAAGCAACCAGCCTACCTATGTATCTTTTTCTTTCTTCTTTGTAATTACTAGAGTAACTATACTTGACAGATGATTTTTTTTCAGTCATCTAATGAGTACCAAGCCCACCTATTCTGATCTTCCTGTATTTCTTACTTTTGCCAAGATTGCTTAGTTGATTCAAGTGTGAATACAAATTTTGACTATTAACATGTGTTCTGAAATGAGCAATGAAGAATGCATACTGGGATATATATTTTCTGGGGTAGATTATGTCTTATTTATATGGGAATTACCAATCATATGTAGATGTAATTTTCATGTTTCTCTATAATTTTGAGTAGCCAAATACTTTGAGAAGTCGATGAATTTGAAACCAACTCAAACAAGCCAAAGGTCCTTCTCCTGAGGAATAAGTATGGTGAAAAATTAGTGACCTTATTTTGCAACATGCCTATGCTAAATATCAGTCAGAAGAAACTGAATAGATAAAAGGTTTTCTGTCTCCCTCATAGGCTATACAGCATTGAGTAGTTGATAAATTTGTTGGGTGGATTTATTTGAGTGACTATATAATGTTCATTCTTCTGAACTTTTGTAGATCGGACATTTTCAGCTCCTCAAAAGTGGATGAGGGGCAAGGGACGTCAAACTATCCAATTTGGGTGCTGTTACAATTATGCTGTGGTCAGTATATACTTCCGTTACATTTCTTATTCAAAATCTTTTACACATGCCTTTGTTTGGAAAAATTAATTTTTATACTACGGTGGCCCCAGTATAATAACTGATGAGTTTGATAGAGTGGTGAAACTCCTCTAATAAATTGTATCGATCTGCTTACAGGATAAAGATGGTAACCCACCTGGAATTCTTCATAAAGTGATGGTAGATCCTTTACCTGATCTTTTCAAGGTTATCATACGACGGCTGATCAGGTGGCATGTGCTTCCTCCCACTTGTGTGCCAGATAGTTGCATTGTAAACATTTATGAAGAAGGAGACTGTATACCTCCACACATTGACAACCATGATTTCGTTCGACCATTTTGCACTCTATCATTTCTTACTGAGTGCAATATAGTTTTTGGATCAAACTTAAAGGTTATTGGTGCTGGTGAATTTGATGGTTCAATTGCTATTCCCCTGCCTTTGGGGTAAGTATACAGTGTGGATTTATTTCTTAAACTTTTTCTATTTAGTTTACTGGACATCAGATTTGGTTATATTGAATTTCCATTAATTTATCGCTGCAATGGAGGATTCAGAATCTTATAGTCAGCCTGCTTTTCCTCCAGATCTGTACTTGTCTTGAATGGAAATGGAGCTAATGTAGCTAAGCATTGTGTGCCTGCAGTTCCTAATAAAAGGTACTTAATGAAAATTAAGAAATTGTATTCACTCTCTGCTTGTGTGTACCTACGTTTGCGGTTTTGACACCATTGTCTTATTATTGATCCACATTTATTATTCTGTTAATTTACTAGGATATCAATCACATTTAGAAAGATGGATGTATCCAAACGGCCTACTGGGTATGTTCCGGCGCCTGATTTGCAAGGAATACAACCATTGGTCTATGAAGTTCACAGGGAAAAGAGGTCAAATGGACCCAAACCTAATCGTTATATGAAGAGACAGAAGGACAGAAGAGGTAGCAGTAGGATGGATGCTGTGGGATCTGCAAATGAAAGTGATAGATATATGGAACCTCGTCAGTTCACTCAAAGTCCACAAAGGCCTGCAAATAGGTGGAGTAGGGTGAAGCAAGGTAGTTAATGGATGTGCTGTTATTAGGATCTAAGCTAAGGTTTCTGTTGACCGGCGGACTGCAGTTCGCTTTCTGGTCTTGATAGCGGAGTGTTAATTGTCATCATGTGATCTTTATAAATGTCCATGCACACTCAAGAAGGTCAGTTGGGGACAACTTAGGTTTCTTGCTTGAGCAACAGGTGGCTGTGTATTTAGTACCGAGCTTAAATATGGTGGGGCTGGACTTGGTAGGTTAAGATTTACAGTTGGATCAGCTACGTCAAAAATTCCTTCTTTATAGAAAGATGGCTTCAGTAGGTCAGTATACGAATTTGCAGAGGGAGAAGCAGATGAATATGTTTGTTGAAGAAGGAATTTGAGGGAGAAGACAGAGTCCTCGAACTTTTGCTTCCTCCCCAACTGTTTCTGCAATTTCTCTAGTTGTCTCACCAAATCCTCCTATTCCATTGTTTATGCTATTGTCTCAAAGACGATTATTACGATTATTTTAAATAAAATATAAATTATCTAAAGAATTCTTTTTATATGTCCTTCGGAAATCGATTTTATTGTGGAGGAGGATGAAAATCCAAACTTGAAAAATCACCAAATGTGACTGTTGTATGGGTTTGTAATATTTAGAAACTGAAAGTTTAAGTCATGATATCCATATTTAATTCTCATGCGGATATTGCGCAAAAGCCATTAATGAAAGAAATTCTGTTATTTATTTGTTGGGGCGATGGACAAATGGACACGATAAAGCTCAATGCATCTAATAAGCTAGTTGGCTAATTCCAAAGATCATATATGGCTGATGAAAGTAGGTAAATGTGCATCTTACCCAAAAAATAAATAAATAAATAAAGGCACGTAAATTTGCAGCAGAACAAACGCATCTAGCATCGTCAATTTCACCTTCAAAACATGCGGAAAAAGCTTTCAAGAAGGTCATCCATTGACAATAATAACACGGGAAACGGTTTACATCTGACAATCAATGAAGAAAATTACAATATCTGAGTTACTGACTTATCACTTGGTTAGTTTCGCCATCTCTATGTTGGTACCAATCTAACAATTCACAAGGGAGAATAATCAAAGGGTGTCATACAGAGGCCTCTATCCTGGGCTCAAATGAAAAGGCAGACATGAACTCTATGACTTGACCATTTATGCAACAATTTGGTAATTCAACCCAGGTGTTGGTCACCAAATCACATAGGATATAGGTACAAAGGTCAGGGGAGTTCAAGCATATAAATATCCGGTCACCAGCTCCAACACAGTTAATATCTGCCTTCTTCCCATACCACTCTTGAGACATTGCTGCAGGCATTGCCGCAATCTGATGCCAGCACCTGTTAACCTCATCATATTTCCACACCCTGACACTTTCACTCTCCAAGAATTCTGATAACAAAACAACTAGCATCTCACCATTACACTCCACCACATCAATAGAGTACTCACAGAAGACAGGCAATAACCTAGGATACTCACAGAAGCTCTTGGTTGTCAAATTGCAAGCTACTACTGTCCCAGAGGAGCTAAGAAAATACGCTATTTCCTCACCATCTTTCTTTGTAATAACTGACGAATATTGCTTTGATGGGCTTCTTTGCAACTGCATGTTACTTGCCACCACATTTCCAGCCTTGCTAAGAAAGTACACAACATTTTCATCTGTTGAATCATATTCCACACAAGTATCATCAACCTTTCTTCTCAGTGCAGTCTCGTCTTCCCAGCAACCCAAGCTTGAATCGTACACTTTAAAGGAAAGATTAGGAAGCTCCCCATAGATCAACACAATCTTGTAGGAGAGTTGGTGTTTAGAAGATTCACTCATCACAATGGCATTAAGAGAACGATTCTGCGGGGTTGTGCGCAGAGGAGGGAGTTCCCTACAAGATTTTGTCACAGGATTGCACACAATGAAATTTCCTGATAATTTGCGGTAACAAATCAAGCCACCAGAGGTAGCAACAGGCATGCAACTTGGATTAGAATCTTCCAGAAGATAACGTGGATAATTGAGTCTTTTCCAACTGCTTTCAGTAGAGTCGTAGATGATAGATTGGTTGAGATTGGGAGCAACCATAAAAAACCAAGGATCCCTTGAAGGAACGTGAGAGCAGGCAAGCTTGAAACTTGCAGAAGCAGCAACGGATCTCCATCTTTTGCACACAGAAGTAAGGCGAAAGAACGTGGAAGTTGGTAGCCATGAAAGCACCCTTTCAAAGAGGTCTTCATTAAGGTCATCCAGAGAAAAACTGTTGGAGAGTGGATAGTTTACACTTTCTGGTGACTTTCTCTTCAAACTTACCCTTCTACCAGGCTGATTATTACCTTCCATTTGACCACAAGTTTGGAGAAAACAACTGCAACAATAAAGGGAGCAAGATATTATCAAGAAATCAACTTTTCCATTTTAAAATCCTATAATTATAATAGAAACCAGTGAAGACTTCCGAATCGAACCCAGAAACATATCAGGAAAAAGAGTAGCAATGAAAAGTTTTGTAAGAGGCAAAAATAAAGATTTTCCCTTCTACTTGCACTCCTTTTCCTTCTGCCCTGATTTTTTTAATTTGCCAAGGATATCACGATTCTGTACCTTAGAAACAAGAATCTCTCATAGAACAACAGCTCAGGGATTAACAGAACAGAAACCCAAATCTCTCATTGTGTGCGCATACATGAAGCTTGAAGCTTGAGATGCCAACAAAGTTCCCAACTCCCCTCCCCTCAACCCAAAAGAAAAAAGAAAACGGGAAAGCTTTCAATTAGAAGGAAAACCCTAGCGCCGAGACTGGAGAGCAGGAGAGGGCACGAAACTAAAGAAACAGAGGATAAGAGAGGAACACCAAATCGTCACCTTCAGCAGAACCATATATTTTACTCCCCATAACCCTCTTTTGCATAATTAGTCCAACGTCTATTTGCAACCAAACAAAGACCAGAAAGATATAATCTTTCAGTCAAATCAAACACCTTTGCATCAGGGCCAGATAAAAAGAAAGCTAAGATTTTCCAAGCAGTAAAGTCACAGTCACACACGCTTGATTACTGGAAGCCCAGAAATTACCAATCGAGATGACACAAGAACAAAATAAATGAAGGGAAATGTACCTGATAGAACTGAAACAGCTGCCTTGTGAAGTAGAAAACACAGATAGGGCAGACCTAGTATTCGGTGCTTGTTTTAATATGGGTGGTGGAGGAATGAGGAAGAGGGGGCAGGAAATCCGAAAAAGGAAAAAAGGGAAAGGGAGCTCAAGTATAGGAAGTGAGGGAGGAAGCTTCCTGGGTAGCTCCCTTTTTTTTTTTTTCTTTTTTTTTGTATGTGTGGTAGGAGTTGGATAGTGGTTGACACTTTGACACAGCCAGTTATACAGGGCACACACGGGTGGGTTAACGTCAAATATAAAACTAGGATTTGTTAGTTTTTACAGATAAGAATCTCTAAAATATGGTAGGGAGAAGGGAAATGGTTGACTCTGCTCTCTAAGCAAAGCTTGGCTTTGGATTCGAGTTGAAAACACCAAACAGAAAGTTGGGGCACATGAAATCACTTTAATAGAATCTACAAGGCTGCATAAAAGAAAGAGAAAGCAGCACCGAGTTTCAAAGTCGCTCACCCATGTCAAAGGGGTTTGTCATTTGTGTGGTGTGGTTTGCTGACTCTCCCAAAGCAGAAAAGCAACCCCCCTTGCATCCGGTCCCTTTGGTTCCTCGTTAAGGAATCTTTTGTCTTTTTTCTCAGTAATACTAATAGCTCCTCGCCCTACAACTACAAGTCAATGCTCATTGCTCAAAGCCAAGAAGCATTTTAAATTAGTTGGGAGAAATTATACATAGAATAGCAAAAGCCGTTAATTGCGATCTTTTTCAGCTCCCTTCTTACTCTTTTTTTGTCTTTTTCTTTTTCTGCTGTTCGTGTGCTTTCAGATCAAGCAGATGCTCGCACGCCCAAAGCCAGCACGGACCCCATCTCCATCTCTGCAAACAGTAGTGCCTTTGGCCTCTTATCGTATCAATTACGCTTTCATCAACTTCCCTCATTCTAATTTCAATGTATATTATAATGAATAAATTACCATTTTCTTCTACTTCTTTCTTTCGGATGCTTCAAAATTATTAGTGATCAAACTAACATTGATTACCCAAAAAGAATCTCAATAAAATTTATTTATCAGAAAAGACTCAAATACGATCATTCAAAAATGTCATTATAACTTAATATTCACGTTTAAATGTAATTACTAAAGTAATCCCAAAAAATTAATTACTATTTTTTTAATGCAAACAAAATTAAAAGCCATATTTGTGATTCTTCTCGCTTTTCAAGTAAATTGAACACTCCAAAAGTGCACACGGATTAATTTACGGTGAGAATTGATTTATATATACAAAAATGTTTCGCATAAACTTGTGTATTGAACGGTAACCATAACTTTATGTATTGAATAACTACATTCTCAAAATAAAATAATTACTTGATGAACTTTATTGAAATACTTCTTATACAAGTAGACTTTAATTGTCTTTTTTTTTCCTAATTGTTTTCAGAAATTGACATAAAAGTGCAATGATATTTAAGACTCGTAAGTTATTACTGGGAGCGAGACATTTGCTCGACACATTCCCAAGAATTATTGATGTGATCTCTCATCTCTGAACAATACATCTAGTTTAGTATAGAGATTCTTAATAATCTTGAGCATTTTTTTCCAAAGTGTATTTAAATAATAAGTTCAGATTGAATGATCTAAAAATTAATATCAATTTTATTATCAGGCATGGAATAACAATGGTTGAATTCCATTAATATTATAACCCGCCACCATATTATTCTCGCAGTTTCCGTCGCTATCAATATTATCTTTACATATTTTGTCCTAATGAAGGATGGGCAATATTGTCATCGTCCATTTTTTTTTTTTTTGGAACAATATTGCCTTTTCATAGAAGTTAAATATCCAAGAATATTAATCGCAACCTTCCTACCAAGCATGAACATTCACATTCTTGGCATATCATCCCCAAAAAAAATATTGCAAGATTTTGCAAACTATTAAGCTATTCTGAATGCAAATTATCTTTTTAAAAAATCTGGGGACACACTGCAAAAATAGAGGCATGCGGCACACCAGATTAATTTTGTTTTCTTATGTACAAGAAGTTAAGGGAAAACACGAGAAAGGAATTATGTTTTGTCACTATAATCAAATTAAAGAATCCACCTAAGAACGCCACAATAGGATCCGAGGTTCCTGCAAAAAATGAAACCCCAGACAAAAATTCCCAACTCACCAACTCTTTCTGATGACGGGATCAACAAATGATATGAAAAAACAACAAAAATAACTGCCCCTACATTAATATAAATTATCCCCTGATATTTCTATTCTTTTGATTCCAGTTCCTTCGTCAGTTTCAGAACTGTAGAGTGGCAACCCCTGCATCAACTTGATGCATCTCAGCAGAGGATGTTTCCGTGGGCAAAGAACTAATGGCAGGAAATACCGTACGACCATCTTCACCTGGAACAGCAGATTTCATTGCACTTGCATACCCGTTGCCATAAGTTGTATTACCCCTTGCTGTATTTGACTTGAATTTAATCACCTCTGTATGTTCTGAATCTTCTCTTGTGCTTTGATAATCCTTTGAAGAAGAAGAATCTTTATCAAAGCAAGAAAAGCCATTTGGCAAACCAAGAGAAGGACCAGACTTAGCCATATTGGTATCATCTTGGTCTTCCACGCATGTCTCTTCTAAAACAGATGAGCATGGATTTGATCTAACCATATCTATATCCCCAAAATCTCTGACAGCTTGTGAACCTAGTAAATAAGCAGAACTGCAGGGGACCTCATTTGCAACATCAGCAGTTGACTCAACATCAATAACGTCCATATCCTCAGAATGCTCTAAATTGACATCATAGTTTATTCCATTCGATGACTCATTTTCACAGCCAGAAACCTTCATTTCTTGACTGCAGTCAGATGTCAAAACCTCAGAACCTTGACGGGTAGTCACAGTCTCCATACTCGAGAAGTATGCAGCTTGATCAGTGGGGTCAGGCTCCGCTTCTACTTTTACAGTGTGCTCCTGTCGCTTCCCTGATGATTCAGTGGTTTGAAGGCCTGATGGCCTGGCATTAACCCTGTCCAGATTTAGATAAAGAAAAACATGCAGCTTCAGTCAGAAACTATTTTATACAAATTACAGTAAAAAAAGTTACATGCATCTATCCCAAATTCCTTCATGCGTAGAAAGCATTCAACCCTCAGATAAGATAGATTCAGTCAATGGCAAATCCCCCCCCCCTCTCCTGAAACCTAGCGCGGGTCCAACTTAATAACCAAGAAAAGAAAAACCTAAGCATCATGCAAAAGATTGGGTTAAATGTAAATTGGGCCTAAACTGGTACTCTTATGGTATGAAAACTCATGCCAAATTCAGCAATATCAGTTAGCCAACAAGTTAATCAGCATCATTCAGGCAGAAGGCAGTCAAATCCTAAAAGAAAGGAGCACTGCATCCGTTTTCAGAATAACTCAGAGAGAGAGAGATAGAATATTAGCCAATTCAAAACAAGTTCACAGCAGCACCTGCTGTACAAAAGTATGTATGCTCCCTGAGAAAGTACCTCCTCCAACTCCACACTCATAACCTGAAACATATAATGAAAAATAAATGAGAATGCTAAAGCTTCAAACACATTATATGCTGCAGTTGGTGACCACATAGGAAATTATAGGAAATTACATGGGAAGACAGAATTCTACCTTCCCATCATCAATCCTATACCAGTTTCCAAGGAAATCCTTGATGCAGCAGATGTAATGACCAAAAAATGAAGCATTCAGCATATCCACATGAACTACAACTGCATAAAGCTTATAGATATCTGATCTTTCTCCTGCTTCACTCATGTAAGGGCTAAGATCTAGAGTCTCAGGAAAAGTTATTCTCTTGTTAAGTTTTCCAAACCTGCCACTCTGCAGTACACAACACCAAATGAACAAAAAACATAAGACAGCCATTACTAGAAAAACTGCAAAGTTCAAGATTCATTCAGGACTTTCCATTTTACAATAAGAAATAGAATAATGTACTCAAAATATGGTCTTCAATTATCCAACACTAACATCAACACAGTTCATGCCATGTGAATCACATTTTGGGAGGGTTAAATACCACAAATTATACATCTAATATTTAAAAAAGTAGACTACTTTGTAAGACAATCTCCAGCAAATTGCTCAAACCTGAAATCTTTTCAAGGCAATGGTAAGAATATTCGGAGCTTGTTTTACAGTAAGACGTTTCCATGCCTTGACATAGTCATTGCACCTGCAAACAGCAGCAAAACAGGTATAAGACAAAAACTAACTGACAGCAAAAGCACATGACCAGAAGCAAATTTTTCAATTCTATATATCAAAGCATGGCCGACTTGCCACAATAAAACCACCCCATTTAAAAGAATAATTTTCCTAAATCCCTGTAGAAAACATATGCTTATGGATTTCCCATCCCAACTATAGCAACCTCCAAGAAAGCGCACCTAAAAAAAAAAAATCTTAGATGTGCATATTAGAATTAAGTGACCATAAATATCCTGAATAATCTGATGGAGACCTATCCATCATAATCCTTCCAAGTTTGCATTTCAGTCATCAAAATCTTCAAAACAAGAGAAAAAAAAACAGCTCTTGAATTGTTTTTAAGGATAATTCCCAAAGCTCAAAGCTACTCCTCATATCAACCCACACCACATCCTTTGACAAGGTATGTCTAAAGTTCACCACTTTCCAAGCTCCTTAATGTATTGCTAAACTAAGCACGAAGAGAAGTTGAAATCAAAATGCAGCACCCATTTATAGTTTACATGATGTCTATACAAAGCATAGAGTTCCAACAGGCAACAGCCTCAATTTCACTTTTGTTGAGTTTAACTGTTTAAGGGTTATGGTCAACTATTTGCATATGGGTCAACAATAGTAACTCTAGGAGTTCCTAGAAAAGAGATTTTAAGTTGACTTTTAAACCAAATAGTACTATTAAATACATTCTACATATTCCGGAAGTTCCAAAGAGTATTGGGAGTGATTTGCAGGTTTTTTAAATTTCAAAGTTTTATTTGAACTAATTCATATTTGAGATATGAATTACCATCAAATAAAACCCACTAGTTGTTCCTTGTATCAAATTATCAGCCTAAAACCCAAGTGGCACCTACCTATATACTAACTTTAACTGAAGAAATAAATACTATATCCTCAATAGGAAAAATATATTTCACTAGAGAAATAACACAATCGTAAACTTAAAGATAACAGGATATTCAACCTTACCCATCACATTTATACATATTTTCCCCATGAAGCCACTCCTTGACAGTGAACTGGTCCAGACATTCCTCCAGGGAGGCAGCATTTCCTTGAATTTCAACTGTTAAGTCCATCATATTTTCATGCTGGTTTGAAATCTTATCACATTTTGAGCAAATCACCTATATTGTTGCAACAAAAAAAAAAATCAACACAGGCACATCCACATCAGCAGTGAGATAACAAAAGGGTTAAAATTGAAAACCATGGATTACAAAAAAGAACAAGAACAAGAACAAGAACAAGAAGAAGATGCTATGGAGGACTCTAGATGCTCAATAAGCAAAAGAGTAATCCATGAAAAACTATGACTCAGAATGCTCAACAAAGCAAAGTAGCAAATCACATGACAGCTTGAATCTCACTCTTCACCACAACCCCAGAGCAAGCAAGCAAAAACTTATTCTTTATCAGAGTCAAAGTGCAGCTTTTTTCCAGTCTTCACAATTGATCAACATTGGGTTACAAGTAAAATAAAGTACCTTCTGACTCCTTCATAAATTATTCCATCAAACAGATTAAACTAAGTGCTTCAGTCCGTTCAGTGTGACTGTCTTCCAAAATCTTAATTTTTGTTATGATCACTTACATATATTAGAAACAAAATCATTAGGATGACAGCAAGAACCACCGTGACGCTATCTTCAAGAGATAACAATTGCATATTTAATGTTAAGCTTGTAAATTTCAGATTTTAACTTGCAAAAGGATGATGCTATCCTGCAACTTACTCCCATCCTTGAAGATACGGAGCCAAATTTTCTCATCTGAAGAAGATCAGGTTTAAACCTACAGAGACTATGTTAAACTCCAACATAGCAAAAGAAAGGAGATTCTACATCATTATGGAGTCTTTACTCTTAGTTATAATACACATCAGTTCATGGGATGAGAAGAGGAAACATGGCAGGTCTCATTTAATTTATTTTAACAAGAACATGATGGTTTCAGTCAGATCAGATGTATGACCTGAGATTCAAGATGACCACCAAAAATGTGTTGAATAAGAGTTGTCTCTTGCAGGCTAGGAAGGACAGCTTTTTCTCCACCAAATTCATGAAGGCAAACGGATTGCATTGTATCAATTGCAAACCTACAAAAATGTAAGAAGTATTGAAATTCATTAGTGTTTTAACAAACTAAATTTAAGATAGATGTCCTTCTAAAGCACCGCCACTGTACACTTCACTCAAGAAAGTCACGTGACATTGCTACAAGAGAAAAGCAGACCTCATGAACTCATGAGCATCCTCTTGTCTTCCATAACCTAGAGTACCACCAATATTTGGCAAACGTGAAAGAATATTCATAGGAGAAAAGGCCTGTGAATTTTGCCTTGCTCTTTCAACATGAATTTGAAATTCACATAGGAAGCACCAATCATCAAGACTGCCTGAAAAGCCACAGTAAACAACCATTAGCATGAGCCATGAGGAAAAGTCAAGATTCGAGAACCATTAAGACCCACAGTACGATCTAATTTATAACATTACATTCTCCACGATGGCCTTTCTCCAACATGTAGGCAACAAGTGGCCTTGTGAATGAGAGACATTGAAGAACCACATTAGCAAAGCAGCTGCACAGATTTGCAAAGCATTTCATTTTAGGCCTGAATGCAATCTAAGGATAACTTATAATAAAGTTTGGGTGTGATAAATACAAACCTGTTTCCACAATTCAGGAGTCCACAAGGAGGAAATCCTAATTTGTCCCAGTTAAATAATTTAACAAATTCATCATACGGAAAAAGAACCTGAAAAACACTAATGTTAAATTTGGGTGTTCGAGAACATATATAAGATCCAACCAGGTAAGCAGAAAGTTATGTATTCTATCATGATTTCTATAAGAAATTACATCTTTAGGCTGCTTGATAGGCTGGGACGTTCTGCGATCCGGTACCAGTGCAATTGCAGAAAATTTTTTACCCTCTACAGAAGCTTTAAACCCACCATTAGTTGCCCCAGCCTGGGTCAAATTGATTCCACTGGTTAGATGGAAATCCTTGCATTTTGTTTTATGTCCAGATTCCCAGTGGGACTGTTGGCATGTTTGTGAGCTGGAAATCAACACAGGCAAAAGTCAGTTTGTATTTTTTCTTTTTTTCTTTTTCAACTATGAAGAAAACGATCAGATAAAAGAGCAATATAAATTTATTCGTCAGTCAATTTTGAAGTTGCAGCACCAAATTAACTAAAACTAATAGTGGACGAGATGCTATGAATTACTGAGATAGAAGAAAGTGGAAACCCTCATGTCATATTGAAGACAAAAAAATAACAAGAAACCAAGAAATAAGAATAAAGAAGTAAATGAAGGAGGGATAGTGAGTGGTACCAATATCGTACGGCTTTGCAGCGGGAGCACTTCTTAGTTCCATTATGGCCACAGACGGCGCAAACAGGTTCTTCCATGAGAAGGCCAGGCATTGCAGTTCGATCGGTGGGCTGGTCCCTGTCGAAATTGGCGTCAACCTCAAAATATTTCGAGGCCGTGTTTTTTAGCAAGGTATGCAATCCAAGAGCAATGACAAAAGCGGAGAAGATAAATTGCAGGAACCAATTGAGCTCCCAGGATGCAACAGAGACAAGCATCTACGCCACGGCCACGTTGTAGAACGGCGATACGGCCTCGATCCTAAGGTTTTTCATGGATTATAAACTAGAATAACTACATAGGAGCAATTCAAATTAGGGTTTATTGGGTTTGTTGTTCTATTGTTTGCCGTGTCTCGTTTATTATGCATGTGTTGGTTGAGTAGCGAAGATAGCAAAGAGACTGGAGGGTGCTTCTTTTCATTATCACTTTTCCTTCTTTTCCAAGGAGACGGAGTTTTGTTTAAGAAAAGAGGGAGACAGGAATAAGGAGATTCGAGGGAGAGGATCTCACGTAAACTACTAAATTTTATTTTTAAGTATTATTTTGATAATTTTAAAAATAAAAATATTTTAAAAATAAAAAAATTTTAAATAATTTTAAATAATAAAATTTTAAAATATTTTAACATAATATTAATATTAATAATATAAATATATAAAATTATATTTAAATTAATTTAAATTAATATTTATAATTAAATAATAAATAAATATATTAATACAGAAAAATTTTTGATTTAATTTTTTAATATCATTTAATAATAATTTTTTTTAATATTTATTTTTTATTTTAAAATTTTTTTTTATAATTTTATTTTTATTTTTAGATTTCTTTGAGGTATTTTTTTTAATTTTTTTTTTATTATTTTTATAATTTTTTTTAAGATAAAGACAATAAAATAAAATAATATCTTAAAAATAAAAATAAAAATAAAAAATTGACAAAAATATTGTAAATCGTGAAAAATAATAATTTAGTGTTGAATACGATAAGATATTATTTTTATTTAATTTTAAATTATTAATTTTTTTTTATTTTTAAATTAATTTAATATTTTTTAATTGAAATAATTTGAAATAAAAATATTTGTTTTAAAATAATTTGAAATAAAAATATTTTTATAAAAATATTTTATAACATAATAATTTTAATTAAAATTTATAATATAATTTTATTTTGTATAAGTGATTTAAAAAATAAAAAAAAAAATCAATTATTTTAATAAATAAAAAATTTAATTCGTTGTACGTGCCAATTTGGCGTGGGGGGGGGGGTCCATGCTATCCGGTTTGCTTGTGATCCGAAACATTTTTGAAATTCTTATGTATTGGCCTTTTTAGTCTATTATTATTATTATTATTATTATTTAATATGCTTTCGTGTATGTTTAATTCTCCGTTGATTCGTAAGAGAGGGATGGGTCCCATTGGATGTCCAACTATCAAGTTCATATTGAGAAAATTGAAGAATTCACAATCCTAAACTCGGATTCGGTTATGAAATTTCAAAAGCTTTTTATATTTTGGGTTTAGAGAAAAACCAAAAAGAGGATGGAGACTCGAATTTAAGATATGAATAAAATGTGAAGTAAAATCCTATCCCTTCAACCACCTCAATCTTTAATTTAGCCGGTTTGGTATTAATAGAATGTCATAGATTTTGATATTTTCATTGTTTGCCTCCTTAATCAATTGTTTAATTTCTGCTTCCTTTTTATTTTTTTAGACTAATTGTTTGAAAAGATATTCCCCCAGATTAGGCATGTTTGTTTTTAATTTTTAAAAATTGTTTTTTATTATTATTTCAAAGACAAGTTATAAAAATAATTTATTTTTAAAATAAAAAAATTTATTTTTTATTTTTGTTTTCATAACATAAAAAAACAAAAAATAATACTTTTAAAATAATTTATCACATTGAATTTTTATTTTTATTTTATAGAATAATTTTTAAACATAATTTTAAAAAATATTTTAAAACTAAAAAAAAAAACAAAATCAAACAAAGTGCCTTGTCATTTTCACTTCATCTCTCGCGTTTTTGCCATCACAATAGATATTTTGTAAGCTTTCCAAGAAAAATGTTAGTTTTTTCCATCTTTCTCCTACCCATATTTCCAACCCCTCACCACGTTTCGCTTGCCCTATCTTCTTTCCTCCAATGCATGGACTGCCCAATCCACCTACTACTATCATTATCTCAATTGGGCCCAACCCATAATATATAGGTGGACTTCATAAGGCCTAACTCAATTTAGGAATATTTTAGAGAACAAGTTTTAGGCACATTTTTGTAAGATATTTGCTATCATTTTTTATAATAAAAACTTGATATATGGACATTTTTTATAACTCAACATTACATGATTTATTTTTTAAAAAATTTTTATACATGTCATATTTTTATTGTGAAACCTCATGACAGACACTTAAAGAACTTTATCCGAGTTTTTTCCTATTTTGAGCAAAAAAAATAAAAATAAACACTCAAGTATGTTCAATGGTGGCACCCCTTTTTCTTTTCTTGGTTTCCTTTTTGGTATCCTTAGTTTTATTATAGTAGTTCTTTCACATTTTCTTCTCATCTTGTGAGAGTTTCTTTCTTCCTCACTAAAAGGTTTCTTCTCTCTTTATGAGTGTTTTTTTTTTCCATCATTGGTAGGACTCTCCCCTTTATGGTAAGAGTCTTTGAAATTTCAAGATGTGTAGCTCTTTCATCTAAATCTATAATTTTTTTATATATCCTAATAAATAAAAAGTTGTAGAAAGTTAACTTTTAAATAGGGGGTCAGAGTATGTTGTCTTTGCTTAGAAAAATTTCTATTTTCTTATAAATATGTTATAATTGTTCTTTTTTTCATATTGATAAGATGTAATTTTAATACAATGGTTTAGATTAGCTAGAGAAGTGTATTATTTTTATTTTCTCTAATAGCTATTGTCTTGTGTTTGTTTAAAAGTGCAAGCATACGAATTAAAATAAAAATAAATTTTAACAACAATTTTTAATAAAATTATCGTTAAAATTTTTAACGATAATTATACACCGTCATAAATTTGATGTATTTTGTAAACTATAAGTAATTTGTTGTCAAACCATGGCTCAAAGACAGTTTTGAAATTATTATTAAATTTATTTTAGCTGCGGTTCAAAATCGTCACTAAAATTATGTTATGTTTTAACAACAATTTTTGTATTTTTTTTTAATATTTTTATAATTGTATCTACTTTAATAATAATATTTGCAAAAGAACTAATTTAACGAACAAAATTTAATTAAATTTTACAATTAAAATTGATATTTAATATAAATTTAAATCATATTATTACATTATAATTATATAAAATTTATAGTAAAAATATAAATTAATTTTAGAAGTCTAAAGACGGGTGTCCATTGCTTTGATTGCTTGGTGCCTAAAAAAAGGATATATATTAGTAATAAAAAAACTCAATTATAAAAATATTCATTTTATATTATCTTACAATCAAATATTAATTATGAATTATCTTTTCTTTAGTTTGGAATTACCTAACGTATAAGCAATATTATTTGATAATTTATTAAGGCATATCAAATGGATGGATTTAGTTTAAAAACTTTATCTATGAAATATTTTTAATGAAATAATTTTGTTTGTATATGGCTTCTTATCTTATTAAACCACATTTTTAAATGACACAAATTGAATCCACTTTAAATGTACTTTCATTTGCTAAAATATTGATATAATAAATCAATTGGCTACTCATATTTTGAAGATGAAATTAAAATTCATTAAGGTGTGGGAAATAGATGATTCTAGTGCTGTTTTTATTCAAAATTCTAATAACCTTTTAAAGTTTAGGATTCCGAATTAAGATGAGTTAATAAACAGAAATATAAAATCAAATATATTAGAACAAAATCAACCAAAGCAAATAAAACGCGATATAACAATAAAATGGTTTATTTATAAAAACTATTTACAATCTGCATATAGAATTATGAGAAAGGCATATATGATATAAGAAAAGTTTTCATATTGACAGATGTTATTATTTTTACAATATAATTCGGCAAAAAGAAATTACTAAGCAGTGTTTACAAAAAATCTCCAAAAGAAAAAGAAAACATTTACAAAAATTTAAAAGTTTATTGCAACATACTCAGCATTTACAAAGATGAGGGAGAAAAATAAGAGAAAAGAGATAAAAATTGAATAATTATTGTATTTAGTAATAATTTTTAAAAAATTATCGTTAAAAACTGACAGTTTAAAAAAATGAGTTAAAAATAATAATTTTTATAAATAAATTTTAAAAAAATATTATTAAAAATAGATAATTTTATAAAATAACGAGACAATAATATTTAATGATGGTTGTTTAAAAAATTATCATTAAATAATAATTATTTACAAAAAGTGTCATTAAATATTATTCAGTAGCATTTTTAAAAAATTTATTACTAAATAAATACCATTGAAAAATTATCGTTTTTTATATGTTTTAATGATAATATTTTTAACAGTCGTTCAAGTTTATTTTTATTATAGTAACTCATTAAACTTCTTGACTTGTAAGCTTGCCTTACCTTTTAATGTTATTGGACTATGTGCCTAATACAATCAATTTCATCATGTTGATGAACATATATGTGACAACAAAAGGTAATGACGAGCACCAAAGCCACGATAGAGAAGATAAAAAAAGACTCATAATTGCAATATATAAAAGAAAAGAAGCAACGGCTGTCAATCCTAGCGTTATGGAGGCTGAGGATTTTGTGTCGGAACAAGTTTTCTCTATCAATATCTAAAAGATATTGTTGCAAATGTAGTAATGTAAATTAGGGAGCGGAAAACAAAAACTGAATCTGTTTGAAGACGACAACTTGTAAAAAAATGAAATAATTTTCATAAAGAAAGAAGAGGGCAGAGAGGAGAGAATATGAAACTCTAAGTAGTCACTACAAGAATAGCGTGATTTAGTGATGGTTATTTAGTGGTTTTAGCGACGGTTATAACCGTCGCTAACTGTCATAATGACAGTTTTGATAACCGTCGTCGAGACATTGGCCTTGCGACGGTTTGGACCAACCGTAGAGATAGCATCGTTAAGATAGGGTTTAACAACGGTTATTTTCTGTCTTAACGACAGTTGCTCAACCGTCTCCGTATATAGATTAACGACGGTTCGTACAACCGTCGTAAGTAATTTAGATATAACGACAATTGTACGAACCGTCGTTATACATTTGGATATAACGACGGTTGTACGAACCGTCGTTATACCTTTCTAATTTTAAATTTTTATTAAAAATTATTATTTTTCAAAATTATTTATATTTATATTATTATTACCATATTTAATTTTTTTCAAATATATATATTTATTCTAATAATTATAATTGACATTATTATTTATTTATTTTTAATTTTTATCTTAAATTTCATAATTTATATTTTAATTTAGTTTAGTTTAATTTTATAATTATTATATTTAATTTTTTAAAATATAATTTCTTGTGTCAAATTGTCTATTTTATAATGTTAACTTTTTTTATCTCTTATATCGTTACATATTAAAAATTTAAAAATAAATAGTATAATGTAAATGACATTCATAAATAAATTATAGAAATAAAATTAATAATGACTTAAACATTAAAACTACAATATACATTTTTGTACAAAAAAAATAATATACAATAAATATATATCATCAACTCTCAATTCGGACTCTGAAGACTCTGTGGCGTCTGATCTTCTTGATGTCCACTGCCTTTATCACTAGGGACTTGAAAATTAATTTTATTATATAAGCGTTTTGAAATTAAAAATATTAATAATAACAATTATTTATGAAATTCAGAATTTAAATATTACCCTAATATTTGCACTCGGAACAAGTGCAATGTCAGGCGGCACTTGACCTGGAAAGTTCTAGAGTAAGAACGTCATAGCTGTCTCCATCTGTCTCTGTCGAGCTATCATGTCAGCGTTACGAGCCTCTCGCTCCGCCTCTCGTCGCTGCTGCTACGCCTCTCGCTCTGCCTCTCGGCGCTGCTGCTCGACGTCTCGCTCATGTATGGCCGCTTTCAGACGAGCCACCTCATTCTGTAATTCAGTGTATGAAGGCTCAGACCCAGATGATGAGCTCGATCCAACAGAGGGACGTCCGAAGACTTGGGTTGGACAAACACCTAACCCAAATCCTCGAACACGACCCGAGTGCTCTGCAGTTCCCAAGGCTATCGCAAGTGAATCATCTGTCGAGAGCTCTTGGGAAGAGTTATCCTCCTATTGGATTGAGACAATTTTTTCTTATAAAATGAAAAAGAGACGTTAAATTTTTATTACAATTAACAAATAATCAAATAAAATTTTAAATTAACATAACAATAGCTATATTTTACATACCGCAACTGCTCGAGCCTCGTCATTGATGTATGTTCCGTCAGCCCTTTTATGAGCTGCCGTCCATACATCACCGCGAGTCACTGGGTCCCCAACTTTCGCCTCCTGAATAAATAAACAATTAATAAAAGTTTTAAAGAAAAATATTTTTTATTTAAAAAGGAATAAAATTTTTTTGAAATAAAACTCACAAGCTCAGCCCTTCTACGTGCAAAACTCTTGGATTCAGTTGTATGTGGCATCGTCATACGTCTTCTGTTACGTCTATTTTGAGCAGCCATATCCTAAATAAATGCATAAATAAAATAATTAATCAATGTTTTTGAAAATAAAATATATATGAAAAAATTAATATAAAAAATTACTCTGGTCCTCGCGTTCAGCCGGTAATCAACGAACGTAGCCCATTGGTCACGTGGAATGCCAGAGGGTACATCGTTCAACAACTCCTCCCTTGTCCTGGTCCCATCGTACTTGAGCCGAAACACATTATAACGTGCGGCTCTCCACTTGGCTCCAAGTGACTGTAAAATGATCTTCTTGTGGAAGCCCGTCACATTAAAATGTGTCTACAAAAAATAATACAAATTTCAGTTAAACATTAAAAATATTAAAGTATACTTATGAAGAATTAACATTTTATACCTGTATCGTGTCACGAAACACTCCTACCTTGTAATCCTTGGGAATGCTCCTCCAATCTTTATATGAGATAGGAAAGAAACGGAAGTTATCTCCAATGGTGCCGAGGAAGACACCAAAGAGACCACCTCCGTCTCCAATGAGCTGGTGGGTGTCGTTACACCGGACAACCACCTTGTGCCCACTAGGTAACACCCAAACATTGTGGACAGTCATCTGTCTGGGCGTCACCTAACCGGTCTCATCTGTTACAATATAAAATAAATGTGTTAACTCAATATTTGGACGCTAATTATTATAAATATAAAAAATATTTTATATTATACCTATAACATCGACTGTCCACGATCTCCCACGCCTACGCTCCTGCTGAGCAATCTGATGCTCCACCTCAACGCCCCCTAACAAATCATTGACGTCCAGGTTGATATCAAAATCGTCGTATGGTTCCTGGGCGTCGTAAGAGAGGATTGTAGACGGGGTGGGATCTGACTCCGGTGCTGTATCGTCAGATGGGGGTAGTGTGGACGGTCCAGTCTCTGACTCTAGTGCCCTTGAGTCCGGAGGTACCGTGGACTGGACATCTACTGACTGGACAGTATCATCCTCGCAAGGCTGTCCTCCCTTGCTCCGCATCGTCACTATGCCTGTCAAAAAAAAATTAATAATATTAATTTTACCTCATAAATTGTTCATTTAAAAATAAGAAAATAATAAAACCATATATCAAAATACATAAAAAGCATAAATTGTTCATAAAAAAACTTAAAATATATTCAAGATAATACAGGGTCAATTTAGTACCGTAACAGACATAAATTTACTGTTTCTTCTGAAAATAATGTTTCTAAATTTTGAACACGCAACGGATCACTATCATATGAAATATTATCATCGTCCTCGCCCATCTCATATAAATCACGAGGCTTCAAATGTACAACCATATTCCATTTGTTGTCAACCGCATCTTCTACATAATATACTTGATGCGCTTCGGATGCTTTGATGTACGGCTCATCATCGTCATTTTCACCGGTATGAATCAATCGTGAAAAATCGACAGATGTCACCCCGAAACCATCCGTGGTAATGCCTCTCGCTGTTGTTGTATTGGCCCACATACATTTGAATAAAGTAACTGTAAAGTGACCGCGATAATTCAATTCTACAATATCCAATAACTTTCCATAATACGACACTCCACCGAATTGCATATTTCTGTCACTGCTACTTGCATAACTCCTCATCCCGAAAATACCGTGAACTCCACTATTTTGGGTTGTCAACCCTTGGTCTCGCTCTAATGTTCGAAATTTAAATCCATTTATATTGTATGCAATGTATCGGCGTGCTCTATCCAAGGGCCCAATTGCTAAAAATTTTAGTTCAGTTGATAATGTCTCACTATTATCATTTGCTATCTGGGAAAGAAAAAATGAGTCGTGAGTTATGCTCATATTAGATTGTAAATATAAATTGACTAGGTAAATTATATACTTACACGACGTGTGAACCAGGAAATAAACTCTCTCTGAACTTTTTTATCTATCTCAGAAGACGGTCAGGTTCTACTTCGTAAGCTATGTCTTACCCAATCTCTAAATCCTCTGTAAAAAAAATTGAGTCGTAAATTTAATGATTCATATCCATTAGATAAATATTAATGTAACAGTAAAGTTTGGTGTACTCACTGAAGATAAGATTCGGCTTCCGGATAATTTATTAAGACATACCGATGGATTTGCAATTTTTCTCAGGGAGAAAGGGTGAAATACTCGAACCCAACAACTGGCCTTCCTACTTGTGGAAACAACGTACCCCCCACTGACGTCACATTAGGTCGATCGTCGACCCGAATAGAACGATTGAACAATGTTTCTACACCCTCCAAATACCTTGAACAAAATATCAAAACTTCTTCAGCAACATATGCCTCGGCTATTGAACCCTCTGGACTTGCTTTATTTCGGACGAATGACTTAAGCTTACCCAAGTATCTGTACAACATACGTTAAACTAGGTATGAAAAATTGATAATAAAAAAAACATAAACAAGATAAAATATATTTGAATTTTTAAATTCTTGTACCTTTTAATAGGATACATCCAACGATATTGAACTGGTCCGCCTAACTTGACTTCTTGGACCAAGTGAACTGTTAAGTGTACCATTACTGTGAAGAAGGAAGGAGGAAATATCATTTTCATATGAGACAGCGTCAGAACAATACGATTTTGAAGTTGATCAAGTTCACTGACATTTAAAACTCTGGAACAAATATGTCGAAAGAACGAACAGAACTCGATAAGAACTGCAGACACTTGCTGAGGAAGTGCCTTCCTTATGGCAAATGGTAGTAGTTGTTCCATAAGAATATGACAATCATGATTTTTCAACCCACCAATCTTACGTTGTCTTAAATCAATGCATCTAGAAATATTACTACAATATCCGTCAAGCACAGAGGTGTTTTTCAGTGTTTTGAGAAAGATATCTTTACCTGCATTTGTCAACGTGAACAAAGCTGGCGAATACTTACCATTCTCATTTGGCCAAAGCTCTGACCTAACACCTAACTCCTGTAAATCTCTTCGTGCATTGATGTGGTCTTTTGAACGGCCAGTGTCATTTAATAAAGTATACAGAATGTTGTCGCAGACATTTTTTTCGATATGCATCAAATCAAGATTATGCCGCAATAAATTGTTCGCCCAATATGGAAGTTCAAAGAATATACTCTTTTTTCGCCATTGTTGAGTCCCAGCTACAACCCCTCAGTGACTTCGGAACCTCTGTTCTCGACCTTCATGTTATCCGTTCTTTTCGAATACAATGTTAATATCATTAATTTGTCTGAAAATATCTACACCGTTCAATTGCAGTGGAGGATTTCTTCTATCGTCTGTTCCATCAAACTTGTTAAGGGCAAGCTGAAATTTGTGACCTGGATTTAGAAAACAACAATGTCCCATAAAACACCATTTTCGACTATGAAGAAGGCGCACAGGAGTTGAATCAAAATTACAGTGTGGACAAACCAATCCAGTATGAGTATTCCAACCTGATAAACATCCAAGGTCAGGAAAATCACTGATTGTCCACATGAGAGCAGCATACATATTGAACGTGTCACTGCTGAATGAATCGTAAGTCCGCACACCGTCGAACCATAGCTCCTTCAACTCTTCAATCAACGGTTGCAGAAGTATGTCTATATCATTTCCCGGTGCCTTTCTACCAGGAATTATCATTGACAATATAAAAGAACTATGCTTCATACACTTCCAAGGAGGAAGATTGTAAGGGATCAGTATGACTGGCCATATGCTGTAACTTGTACTTAAATTTACAAATGGATTGAAACAATCGGTAGCAAGGCCCAAACGCACATTTCTAGGATCAGATGCAAATTGAGGATTTAAGATGTCAAATCTCTTCCATGCCTCGGAGTCCCTCGAATGCCTCATCATACCGTCACTATTTGTGTATGTGGAATGTCATCTCATATGT
The DNA here is from genome assembly GCA_037074535.1 of Gleditsia sinensis. Taxonomy (NCBI): domain Eukaryota; kingdom Viridiplantae; phylum Streptophyta; class Magnoliopsida; order Fabales; family Fabaceae; genus Gleditsia; species Gleditsia sinensis. The sequence continues at coordinate 3,755,724 of CM073472.1, forward strand.
TCGGTAGTCTTAGAAGACATAAACAATCTTTGTAGCCGGGGTTTTAATGGAAAGTATCTGAGGACTTTATTAGCCACCTTCTTCCGCTTCTCCCCTTTTTTCCTCGGTTTTCACCTTGATGCATTGCACTTGTTACAAGCATCTTTATTTTCATTTTCTCCCCAAAATAGCATGCAATCATTTTTACAGGCATGTATTTTTTTGTAGTTCAACCCCAACTTATTAATAATTTTTTTAACCTTGTAAAACAAAGTTGAAATCTTTACATCCGGAAAAACGTCAACCAATAGTTGCAGCATCATTGACATAGCCTTGTCGGATATCCCGCACAAACACTTGATATGGTACAAATTCATCAGAAATGACAATTTGAAGTATTTGTCACACCCTTCATACAATAGTTCTTGCCCATCCTTCAGTAATTCAAAAAAAAATCTCTCATGCCTTCGTCCATCCTTTCACCTGACGGTGGAACCGGCATATCAACAGAATCAACACTTTTATGTTCATGATGAATTTTAAATACTTCACGGACCATGTCCTGCACAAGGTCATTTCGAACGATTGGACGTTCTGGAACATCATGTAGTACTATTTGATGTCTTGTAGTAGGATCTTCTGTTACCCTTTCTCCGTGCATACTCTAAAAATAGTAGCCTTGTAGAAAATGCTTGACGATCAAGTGTTGGTGCACAACCTCCGTAGCTTGCCATTTTTTAAATCTGTACTTTGGACATGGGCAAATTATTTGACCTTCCACACCCGAGTTAGCATTTACAAAGTCTAAAAATCCTTGTAGACCTTCCAAATACTCTTGGGTGTGTCGAGGTTTATGGATCCAAGTCTTATACATGACTGAAACCATTATGAAATCAAAAAAATTAATTAATAATTCACTGAATAATGTATTCTTAATGCATAACTTCATAATCTAACACCTTATCGAGAATTAAATAATATACGACAAAAAAAAATTAATGATTTTTAATTCTATTTAACAATTTAACATTTCTACTTAATTTGTATACTTAAATTTAACTAATTATGTTTAAGTTAAAATAAATATTACAATTTTAACATGGCACTTTAACTGGAAGAGAAACTAATGCACTGTTTGGTTACTCAATTTTCTATTATCATTTTCAATGAAAACAGAAAATAGAGTAGAAAATCTGTTTGGTTAGAATTTTTGAAAATTATTACGTGAAAATGGAGTTCAAAATATCTGGTTTTATTAATAAAATTAGACTTATGTATTTTTAATTGGTTTTATGAATACTTTTGAGTTTCAATAAATGTGTTCTACATTTTGTTTGCTATTTTTTGTCTATAACGTTGGTAAATAAATATTTTATGAATTACATTTTTTTTCACTATTATTTTGAAAACTCTGTAAACTCTCAAAAGGTGCAAAACGCGGTGAACTCTCATTTTTGTCTATTTTCTTTGTTGTTTCAATTTTTAAAAAATTCAAACCAAACATGTTTTCATTATTTTTATTTTTGAAAATACATTTTCACTTTGTAAACCAAACATGTTTTCTATATTTTAAAAATTTGAAAATGAAAACTATTTTTAAAAAATGAAAACTGAAAATGAAAATTGAAAATATTTTCTTAAATCAAACAGGCCCTAAGTTATCATATTAACATTGTTTCACCTTATGTTATAATATTTCAGTTTAATTTAATTGAGATAAAAAACTATATTTAAATCTACTATACAATATTTCGTACAATTTTCTGTTCAGATGTCACTTTAACTGGAAGAGAAATTAAGTTATCATATTTAAATTGTTTTACCTTATAATTATGAACATAAAATTCTAAGTTAATAATTATTAATATTTATTTAATTATTCTAATTAATAAATATAAATATTAATTATTTTTTACTATTAATTTGTTTAAATTAACAACAGATATTTAACCTATATAACATAATACATTATTTTCTAAAAACATAATATAATTTATAATAAACGAAAAGTATAAACTATTTAAATCAAACATACAAATATATCAAAAAAAATTTAAAACATTAAACATAATTAATATTAAAATACATACCTTATGTCTAAATAAACAACTCTGAATCACAACTGTCTATATATAAACGAAATATCTACATATAAAGTTAAAAAACAAATAACGTACTTAATAAATTTAAATAAATTTACAATTTAAATAAAAAATAATTCATAATAGTACAAGTATATAAAAATTTACCTCAAATAAAGCAAATAAATTCGAAGCACCAAAATCACAAGAACCTTTCACAGAAAAAAACTCACAAGCGTTTGTAAGAAGAAATAGAGAGAAACTGAAGTTGCGTAATGAAAATGAAAGAGGTAAGGCGAATTTATAAGAAAAGGCGGGATTTAACGACGGTTCAAAAAAAACCGTCGTTAAATATGATTTTAACGACGGTTTTCCGACAAACCGTCGTCCAATGGGAGCGTGGTATAACGACGGTTATATAAAGCGTCGTTAAACCGGAGCAAATCCCTATAAACGGTCTAATTTCCATCGAATCTTACGACGGTTAGTTTTAAACCGTCGTAAAACAGTCTATTTTTCCAAGAACGGTCGAATGTCCGTAGAATATAACGACGGTTTAGTCAAAACTGTCGTCATATCTCCTATTTTTACGACGGTTTGTTTAACTGTGGTTAAAACCTGATTTAACGATGATTTTTTTGACCATTGTTAAATAACTATCGCTATTACCCGCTTTTTTTTGTAGTGAGTTGCTCAGTTGGGTTGCCTAATTCCCTCACAACTCCATAAAGGAGAAAGTGGAAACAAAATAGTTGAATAAAGCCCATGTACTTACATTAGAAGCAGATAAATAGATAATAAAAGCAAGTATTCATATGGGCAAATAATGCACCACAACAATTCAATGAAAGATCAACCCGGGAGTAGCATTATTGATTGCCTTTTTAGTTTTTAAAACACCCCACTACATATTATTTATGTGACCATTAAGCAGTTTTTCCTTTGTTTTCTGTTCTAAATAATCAGAATCAGCATGCATGTGGGAAGCAACATTTGTATTTGTTTCATATATATATACAAAATTGACAGAACCAAAGACTAATAATATGAGAAAGTGCCTTGTTTCCTGAAGTCTTTTGTTCTGGGCTCTCATCATGCTTTATATATATATATATATAAAGAAGAAAAAAGTATTTTTTTTTCTATGTTATACATTAATGGAATACAATAAGTGCATCAAAAAGACAACGAAGGTGGAACCCTTGACCGTAAGGAACGAAGGTTTGGGTGGGGTGAAAAGTGTGTATGAGATATTTAATTAGTTGAAGTGGTGGGCAATGTTTGATCCCAAGTTTGTGGTATATTGTGGTTTAAAGAATCCATTAGTTTACGGGCAGGACACGATGACAGGACAAGGCTTAAAAAGTTTGGGCAAGAAAAACCGGAGTGGTGTTTTCCACCATAAGCTCCTTACACCCTCCTCCTACCTAGTACCTACGCAGTACCCATCTCTATATGCTCCTTCTTGCAAGGCGTCACACTTTTAAAAAGTTCAATAGGCCAAGACGCGGAAAATGTAATTTGCGATCTTGCAATCCCTACGAAGATAACTCCTGCATTATAGTTAAATTCGAAATAAAATAAATCAGGTTAATTAGTGAACAAAATGCAAGCGATCAATACTAGTCTCTAATTTGTTTTCAATAAACCCGAAACGTTCATATTGCTTTTGCAGAAGATTTTTATATCTTAGTAATATACTTGTTGTTGACTTTTAGTATATGAGTCAACAACTTTCTGTTTCCACAACTCGTATCTTTTTATATATATTTGAGATCAACACGTGTTAAATTATTTCCAGATAAAACAATATAAAGGCAAATCCATTTGACAAACCAAGCCCCGAGAATCTTTACTGAATAGCGCCGCTGCCCGTGGTAGATCGAGTTTCTTTTCTCTTCTATTTCATAAATTCCTCGTTACGTGTTCTTTTAAAAACTTCCAACATTTTTAGTCATTCCAAACACTCGTCATTATTCTTTTTTGGTCAGAATTCGCCATTATTTCAATCACTTTAGGGAGTGTTTGATAGGGAGAAATTTTTTAAATTTTTGAGAAATTAAATTTAGAAAAATCAAATTTCCATATTTGATTCTTAAATTTTAAAATAGAATTTTTAAGAATCTATAATTTTTGAGAATAATTTTTAATAAAAATTCTCACCAAAATTTTTTTATGTAGAGGGTTGGGAATCCAAATTTTTCAGAGGTGGAAATCCTGCTAAATAATAAAAAAATAATTTTATTCTTTATTTTTATCTTTCATCTCTACTTATTTTTATATCTTCTCAACTATCTATTTTGTGTATAAATATTTTATATAAATTATTATATTTAAAGTATTAATATTATACTATGTAGATATTATTTTTTATTTTGTAATATAGTAATATCATGTAATTATATATGTAAGATTATCTATTTTTAAAATTTTACACATTTTTTGTCATAAAAAAAATACTTTTGTTATTTTGAGAAAGCAACTATAAATATTTTTTAATTTATTTTATTTTTTTATGTTTTATTTTTTATTAAAAAAATAGATAAGATAATTTTTTTTAAAAAGCTAAAAGATATTTTTAAAAAATTATTGAAAATTCTCAAAAAATTTAAATATAATCAAATAAAAAAATAAAATTTTTAAAAAATATTATTTTAAGATTTTTATCAATCTTAAAGTTCAACCAGACACATTTTATATATTTTTAAAAATTATTATTTTCATTAATTATATTTTTAAAAAAATATAATTTTAAAAAATAAAAAATTTTGTTGTATATCAAACACTTTTTTAAAATTTTATTTATATGAGTGGCAGGCAGCTGGGCCTGCATGAGAGTAGGACCCATTTCCTCCCGCATTACCTGTCCTTTATTTTATTATTATTTTTTTCAAAGTTTTAGTTTGCACAATTTAATTCGCAAAAAATGTTGACTCTATTAACTTTAAAACGTCTTTCATCCAACAAAAAAATGATGGGACGGTTACCAAACCACCTGAATGTCCACTCAGCATTTTCAGTTAAAAACAAAAAATTCCAAATAATTGAAACGTCCATTGACATTCGAGCTAAGCTCTCCGTCTGTGGAAGAGACGGAGGTTCAACTTGCAAATGGGGAATAAAATCATTCCGTTCGCCTAATTTGCCCTCTTCACTGCTGTTACCAAAATCATTGAATCAGTTAGTAGTAGTAAGCGGTTAATGAAGATCCAATTTCAAAATTAGATTTTAATGCATAAAATTAATTATTTACGTAACAAAATTATATTAATTAGTACTCGTATGCTTATTTAAATAATATAATTTTAATGAGTTATAATTAAGGTGCAATTTTTACTATTAGAGATATTTACTTTGATAGTTGAATTATAAATTTAAAAAAATAAAATTAAAATATCAAGAATTTTTAAAAAACCCTCAACTTCATTTAGAATATTTGTTGTATAATTGCTAAAATTAAGAACTTGACTTATGCATGAGAAAAGTGAAAACACATATCTTTTTAATGTGAAAACCAAGCCAACAATTAATGCTTAAAACTAGAGGAAAAGGAATAGTAAAAAGACAAGTGTTGGAATTGAAAACAAGCATGGCGGCTAGAGCTACACCGTTGAAAGTGTGCAAATGAAGCACCCCATCTTTAGCACCCTGTAATTAATCCCGTATGTAACGTACACGGAATCTCATGCACGCAAATGACAGGAAATTACATTAATCTCGTCGTGAAAACTCACGTGAAATAGTCAGCTAGCCACAAGGGTTTAAATAAATAATTATTTTTAGTATCCAAAAAATACCATTACCTTAAAAGTTGTTAGCATTTAAATAACTATATATGTTGGTTTATTTATAACTACATATATATAAGGTCACCCTGCGTTGGGAGCGCATTAGCAAGAAAGGCAGTGAAAGGGAGTGTATCCCATTAACCAAAAAAATTTCTAAACTAAACCGCTTATTGAGGAGGTTGTCTGGAGAGCAACCAACCACTATCTAATCTATGCTGTTACCTCAATCGCTAATAATTTCCAACGACCAATGTGACATCACCAACCAGGCAAAGGCAGATATGAAAGCCAAGTGTCGGGAAGGAAGCGTCCCAGATGGCAATTCGTAATTGATGTGGGAAAGGGGCTAAGTAGACAACACAGTTCAAAAAGCAGAAACAACAGAGGAGAATATGGCTTAGTTGTTCAGATGCACAAACAAATAGGGCCATCAGCGTATTTAATTTATTAGGTTATTTTTATAACCTAGATCAATTTATAACACACCCATGTCTCTCCAACTAATAATAATAATTTCTTTTTTTTGGGGTTTAGAGGAGGACGTGATTTCATTATTGGGTATTTCTTTATGTTTTATATTCACTCTTGCTTTTGGGAACCTACTATAATAATAATATCCCAATCAAAAGAGCTTCATCATGGAAAGCAGAACATGATTAGAAAGTGATTGTTTTGTACCGAAAAGAAGAAGTGATTGTTTATCATTTTGGATTGATTTTTAGAGAGACGTGGACGTAATTTTTACAGAAATAATATTTTATTGTTTCTATAAAAATTACATTAAAAATTAATTTTGAAAAGAATTCATCGCAAAACCAAACACACCATTTAACTTTCAATATACGTAGAAGACATAAATTTAGCAGTGCTCAGTGTAAAAAAAAAATGTTATCTTGAATCGATTGAATAAACAATTATACCAATGCGTGAAGTAATGAATAGGGATTGGTACAGCGTCACGGGTTAACTAGTTATATTAATCCCAAGAATAAAAAGCTGGTCACAAACAACGGGGTTTGGTAAAAAGAAAAAAAAATTTAATTTAAGAATTGAAGATTATTTTATTTAATATTAAAATAAAAACTATAATTTTAATTCTTGAAAATAATTTTTAAACAAATTTTAATAAAAAATTATCATAAAAAGAGTGAAAATTGATAATATTTATAAAAATGAAAATTATTATTAAGAGTAAAATAATAATTTTATCTTTTAATATTTTATATGTAAGTTTTTTTAAATAAAAATAAATTTAATTGTTAATATTTTTTTTAATAATTTTAAAATTAACGTAAACTTAATAAATTATTAACAATAATTTATCTTATTTTTTGTTTAAAAAATAAACAGAATTTTTTTTAAAATTTAAATATAACTAAATATATAAATAAAAATTCTCAAAAAATATTATTTAAAATTTAATCAAACATATTTTATATATTGATAAAAATTATTATTTTCATCGTGTCTCTAAAAAAAACCATAATTTTCAGAAAAATAAAACTTTACCGCAAACCAAACCTAACGTGAATCTGGCTAGCCGCCCCCTTGCTTCATTCACGTCTCAGTAGTACAAGTACATGCATCGCCAAGCAAAATAGCCAGCGCGTCATTGAATGCGCTGCACCACCACCATGTGTCCTTGTCCCACTGGAACGGGCGCTTCCTCTGGATTTTAAAACTCCCTCTCCCCATAAAAATTCATCTTCTCTCCCTACAATTTTATGATTGTTTGAATCTACAGACCAGAGAGAGAGAGAGAGAGAGAGTAGTGCAACATTATAAGATAATTGTTTGATTGACAGCTGATGCTATGCCAGAGAAAAACAAACTCTGAACGTTGCCTCCTAAAACAAACACTCTCCCAACTAAAATATGAAAGCGTAAAAATGGCAAACAATTCTCTTTCATTTTGGACCTCCTCAGGCACATGGCTTCTTTGGGTTTCTGTTCTCTTCAATTTTCTTTTCCTTTCCCCCCCCCCCCCCTCACAATCACATGCTGTACTCTCTACGAGCTGACGCTCTCTCTCTCTCTTAGTGATTAGCTACGTTTTTCTGCTGTATCATTGAAGGCTTTTGACTCCATACTTGAAGAGATTCCTCAGATCTACAGGAAAAAGGCTTTTGACATTGTCATCCTAAATTCTTCTTTCTGGGTCTTCTTTGGTGTCTGGCTTTTGATTGAATGTAGAAAGGTATGCTTCACGATGGCTTCTTCAATTCATTGTCATCATTATAATCATCCATAAGATGATTTGCTTTCAACTATATATGTTCGGTTTAAGGGAACCCATTTCAATTCTTGTGCTTTCCCACTGAGTTTTTGGCTTGTTTTGGTTAATGGATCTCGGCTTCATTGATCGCAGTAGGGGTTCATTCAATAATTTTGAAAGATGGTTCAATTCATCGAGTGTTAATTTCTTTCTTGCCAAGCATTATTTCTTCCCACTCTTGATTCCTTATAATAATTTCTTTAACTTTGTTTTTTTTTTTTTCTTTTTATCGTGATCTCGTTAGCTTGACATTCAACCAGCTCTTTTGTGTCTGATGACCTTTTTGTTTCCTTAAACTTGTTGGTCGATGACTTTTGGTTAAAATTATGAGTTCTGGCTACTTTTTCTGAAAGTTGGACATCTTGCCATGTCTTACGGTGGGTCTAAGTCTAACTTCAGAACAAAGTCATGACATTGCAATGGTTTAACTAGAGTTGATCTTTTAATATATTCTTTCCAGAAATTGTATTGAAATTGAAGGCGTATCATACTTACATGGAAGTCATCTTCGCCTAACAGATTGCAGGAGGCTTAGAACTCTGGCTTTTGAAGGATGTATGAAAGAAATTGGATGTAATCAGGGTGTTTTGATGGGTTGCGAGATGGAACATGACTCAATTGAGGACATGGACATTGAAGTGCTGCCTTCAATGTGGCCCGAAGATATTGGAACTGATGTTGGAAAACAATTCAACATAGAGAAGCCTGGAAGTGAGCAAGATATGTTGGAGGAGGTTACAATAATAGAGGAGCCAACTATAGTTGATTTCAAGCGCCTCATGGAACTTACGAATTATACAGACAAAGGGTCATCTCAGTTGACGTACCTTATGAAACATTGGGAGTATAAGCATGCTAATGCTGTGCGTCTTCTCAGAGAAGAACTGGACCACCTAAGTAAACAGAGGCAGGAAGCTGAGCTCAGGAAGTTGGAGATATTGGAAGAGCATCGATTTGAGGAAGAAAGATATGGTGGTGATAAACGTCCCATTTCCATCTTGGATGAAGTTTATGACATATGGCAAGATGTGCCACGCAGGAAAAGCGATATAGTTGTTCAAAACAGAGGAATTGAAATAGATGCTGAATATGATACTGTAGTATACTGGAAACAGCGGGTCCTGCATTTGGAAAAGCTGTTGGACGCAAGTATACAGAGAGAGCATATACTTATGGAGAAGTTGCAAGAAAGTGTAAAGAATCTTGAAAGGCAGTCCTCACCTGTGGAAGAACTGTCCCAGATTCTGAAAAGGGCAGATAACTTCTTACATTTCATTCTCCAGAATGCACCTGTTGTCATAGGCCATCAGGTAAATTGCAGTGAATATGCACTTGATTTCTGTCTCTGAAACAGCTTCTAGAATGATCTTAGCATATCACATCAAAATTGATCTGTAATGTTCATATTTAATAAGAAAGTGCCAGCGAGCAGATTACACAAGTCAGCAACTTCAACTTGTAATTAATTTATTTTGTAAAGAGCCATATTTATTTTAGCTCCCACTTTTATATCGCTAGTCGGTTCATCCGTTGAAATATGGAAATCGAAATTGTCATATTGTCTAGTTCAATTTATGTCGGCAAATCCTACTAGGAGTAGCAGTAAACTACACAACAAGGCTACAAGCACTCATTTGTGAATTACATTTACTTTATGATAATTATTAAGGTTTACAATCTCATGAAATGGCACCAAATTCACCTTAACAAGGGTATATCTTGTTGTGGAGCATCAGGTGGTACGATAACACGAGTGTAGGAACTTTTAAGCAATTTGATATATCAGCAATACTCTGGAGATAGTAGACAATGTATCTTTTGAAAACTCGGGCCTAATATTATGCAGAACTTTACTATACCTTCTTCATTGTAATTTTTACTGGTTTGTCATAAGATAATGTTCAATTTGCGTTTAGCTGCAAAGGACTGATTCCCTAATCTTCTTTTCAGGACAAAGAGCTGCGCTATCGCTTCATTTATAACCATTTCCCAAGTTTGCAAGGGGAGGTAGTGAATTTCTGATAAAGCTCTCGGAAATTTCTTTTACTTCTTGGTTCTTTCTCAATGTAGTTTCTGCAATAAGTGCACTGAAATATCTCCACTCTTAAATTTACTCATCTATATCAGGATATCATAGGAAGAACAGATGTGGAAATTTTCACGGGATCTGGTGTTAGGGAATCTCAAGATTTTAAGAGAGAAGTTCTGGAAAAAGGATTACCTGCAAAAAGGGAAATTACTTTTGAGACAGAATTATTTGGGTCAAAGACATTCTTAATTTATGTAGAACCTGTGTTTAGCAAGGCAGGGGAGACAATTGGTATAAATTATATGGGAATGGATGTAACAGATCAGGTAAATCCTATTTTGCTTTTGGTGGCACTTGCAGTCTTCTTGTTGTATAGTGGGTATTTACATTTCTGACAAACCGCAGGTGAGAAAAAGAGAAAGGATGGCAAAGCTTAGGGAAGAGATTGCAGTTCAGAAAGCCAAGGAATCAGAACTAAATAAAAGCATTCACATTACAGGTTTAATCACTCAGTTCAAGCTCAAAACTTAGCTGGAATTTTACTTCAATTTGCTTTGGCAGCAAGAATGCTTATTATTATTTTTCCTTTTAATAGAGGAGACAATGCGTGCAAAACAAATGCTGGCAACCATGTCTCATGAGATAAGATCTCCACTGTCTGGGGTTGTTGGCATGGCTGAAATTCTTTCAACCACAAAACTTGATCGGGAGCAAAGACAACTCTTGGAAGTGATGCTTTCTTCAGGAGATTTGGTTCTTCAACTTATAAATGACATACTAGACCTTTCCAAGGTTGAGTCAGGTCAGAAAAGTGACAACTGCCCTTGTTTTTAAGCATTCCTTATTTCTACCATCTAAAACACTAATTTTGAAGCATTCAAAGAGCAATTTGGAAGTTGTTTACATTTTTAGTGGAAACAAAAAGTGATTTTGATATGCTGACCTTTGTGTATGTAGGAGTTATGAAGTTGGAAGCTACCAAATTCCGTCCAAGAGAGGTAGTAAAGCATGTACTCCAGACTGCTGCAGCATCATTGCAGAAAATGTTAACCTTAGAAGGTCATGTGGCAGATGATGTACCTATTGAGGTGAGAATATTTTAAAGCATGTTTTCACCTACTAAGTGCGATTTGATTTAACTTCAAGCATAATTGCAGGTCATTGGAGATGTTCTAAGGATTCGGCAAATTCTCACAAATTTAGTCAGGTATAATTAAGACCACTTGAAATATTTCTATTTACTTTGTCTTGTATAACATCCTATTTTCTTTCAACTTTAATAAAGATGATTGATTGCTGGAAAATTCAGTAATTGCTGCAAGATTAGCAATCCGTAACATGTTCATTTTTTTTTTATCTCCTTCGCTACCTTACTATATTTTACACTTTGCAGCAATGCAATCAAGTTTACCCATGAAGGGAAAGTTGGGATAAATCTATACGTAGTAGCAGAGCCATGTTTTGCAAAGTCCGAAGAAAGCCTCCACAAGATGAGTGCAGACAAGCCGAATGTTACAGCGGAAGCACTGACAGAAGAGAAATATGTGTCAACGTCTCAAAGTGGGAGTGAACAAAATCATGCTGACCGTCCCACCCAAAATCATGCATTCAGTGACGAATGTAGATCTCCGGTGAAAAGCGAATGCTCGAGGAATGGAGATACTGAGGAGCAACTTCATTCCACTGAAACAACAGCGTGGATACGTTGTGACGTTTATGACACAGGAATTGGAATACCAGGTCTCTTTTCAGTCCTATGATATATTGAACCAAAACTCTGCAACTTTAGATTCATTATTTGAACAGCAAGGGACTCATCCGATTTATATATGTGACAGAAAATGCAATACCTACTTTATTTAAAAGGTACATGCAAGTGAGTGCGGACCACGCTCGAAAGTATGGTGGCACAGGGCTAGGACTAGCTATATGCAAACAACTGGTAAACTTTCAGAAAACTACATGCAAGTTTTTTTTTTTTTTTTTTTTGTGTGCTGATTAACATTATAATCTTCCTGAGATCGACTCTAACTATACACCTTTGCCGATTATTCTGTGCAATTGGAACAGGTTGAGTTAATGGGGGGTCGTCTAACGGTGTCTAGCAAAGAACACTGTGGTTCTACATTTACTTTCATACTGCCATACAAGGTTTCTACAGATTGTGATCATTCGGACGACCCCGACGAGCTCTCAGATGTGGAAAATAACGATGCTGTATCTGATGATACGACAGAGGGTTTCTTCCAATTCCAACCACGCACTTTGGGCTCTCTGTTTTCTTCCAATGGATCTAGCAAAACCCAAAAGTTATTACCGCATAAATTTGGGTATACAGGTTCACATAAATTTAATGGGTTTTTGGAGAATTCTTACTTATTCCCCTCTAGCAACATCAGATCAAAAGGGACAACTTCAGTTGAGGATACATCCTCAGTGGTTGATGCGCCGGAGATATCTGAATCAGGAAGTTCATCAAGTCACAACCCAGAAACGGAGAAGGAAAACGTAGTTGGCAGAGACAAACAGAGTCATGATAAGACATATGCTCAGTCCCAAAATGGTAGTGCTGATTATTCTCATCATATGGAGGCAAGTAGAGAAATTGCTGCAGCAACAAAGTCAAGCGAACCCCCGCAAACAAGACAGACTCAAACCCAAGAGAAGGATAACAGAACCTCCCAATGTGTAAGCAGCAGCAGTACATCAGCAGTAAGCAAATCCACATTGGAGCCTAAGATCCTTCTGGTTGAAGATAACAAGATCAATGTCATGGTGACACAGTCCATGATGAAGCAGTTAGGTCATAGTATTGATGTGGTGAATAATGGAGTGGAAGCTGTGCGCGCAGTTCAGCGCCGGAGTTATGACCTCACTTTAATGGTACTTTAAGCAATCTGCGTGCTCCAGAAAATTGGATTGTTCAGCCGTAACACGAGATGCGTTGTGTTAAGTAAGTGTATTGCTAATTATGGTACTTGCACTTTGCAGGATGTATGCATGCCAGTTATGAATGGTCTTCAAGCAACAAAACTGATTCGCTCTTTTGAGGAAACTGGCAATTGGGATGCTGCTATAAAAGCTGGAATTGAGCAAAGTCTACCAACTCTAGATTTGCAGAAAAGTGAATGTTGTCTACCTTCCACAAAGCGGATGCCCATTATCGCGGTAAGCGTACTTGGTCTTATTGTCCCTTTTTCAAGGAACTCCACCTAATCTAGAAGATTACAATCATTAACATGTATTAAACAAGAAGTGGTTTTAATATTAAAATCTTTGAGTAGTTAATGATCAGTGTGTTCACAATCTCATGTTAATGTAGATGACGGCAAATGCTTTGTCAGAGAGTGCCGAAGAGTGTTACGCAAATGGTATGGATTCATTTGTGTCGAAACCTGTGACTTTCCAAAAATTGAAGGAGTGTCTTGAACGATACCTGCGGTGATATCCCTGTAAATTTCAGCTTCGTGTATAAAAAAAAAAAAAAAAGGAGCCTAGGAAAGTTTTGTAATGAATGCGTCATGATCTCCTCCATCATTAGTGTCTAGTACCTTAAATTGTATAGATGTAAAATATTATTTTCATCTCCCCTGTATTTTTATTAGTTCAGAAGGGAGAGCAGTAATCTCTGCAATATAGTTAGGCCTTATTGGCATTACAAGGAAATTTTCAAATACGAAATCATACCAGGCACAAGGTAATCTCTTCTAACATTTTACTGCTTTTTAGTACAAAGTTATGCAGAGTTTGCTCTACAGAAATTAAGCAAGTGAGCAGGCGAGTGCCAGAAGTGATGCAAATCAATTTTTTAAGTTCGCCGTCATCTTCATTCTTGAGGGATATGGGATTTCTGTAGATATCTTACCTTATGGGATTGCCGTAGATATATATTATCACGATGAATTAAATCTCATACTTACCAAAAAGGGAAAGTATTATTGTATAGAAAGGTGTCACTTGTTATTATTATTATTTTTTAATCTGAGTTTCCGTAGTTACTTATACACTGCAATTTAAGAAATTGCCGCAAATAGTGGTAAGATGTAAGAAATGAAAAAAAAAAAAAAAAACTGTCTTGAGGAAAGTCATGCATCCAGAAGTTGTGAATTGTTTCTTATAAAGTTTCGAACTTTTCCTGCTAGTCCTAAACACACAATTCTTTTCTTACAACCCTTACAATTTTGACAAATAAGTATGAGTGGAACAAGTATCATTGAAAATATTCAGATTAGTGCCAAGTGAACTCAGATACGTACAAAATTCATATACGGATACTCTCCCTCTTGGATTTCTAAGTACTAAACTACTTGCTAAAGCTTAATAGCTGCTTCTATATGTGTATACCTCTTAAGATGCCTAACCTTTTAGATTAGAATGAAACCTGGAAGAATATTTTTGGTTCAAGTATGTTGGTGAATTTGAAGGGCAGTGTGTGCGTCACTTGAGGTTTCAGCAACATTTATATCATCAGCGATTCGTTTTGTGTTATTTAGGGAACCACAGAATTTAAAGTCTTTCTGGCAGAAGACTTTAAACATGACCCAAATTCTTTTCCGGATGGAGTCTTTTGGATCCCACCGCCTCAAATCTTGGCTATGCCTGCTAAGGAACATAGCCAAGTATATGATGAGAGCTGATAATGATGCCACCCCTGCAACCGGGAATAGTCCACGAAAGCTGTCAAGATCAAGAATATAGGAAGCATCCACTGCAGAGTGCAGACAACGGGTTTCATTCTTGAACCATTTGTTTTCGATAGCGTTCATGGTATCTTTATTCTGCTCTGTCAAGTTTAATATAGCCCTTGTAATATCAGTTAGGAGAAGGGAATTCCTTCTGAAGGCCTGCAAGACATACAAAGAAAGCCCTATAAGAACTTCAGATTGGACAAATAACACTTCACTGGGACTGGGAGGCACTTACAAAACCAAATCCTGGAGATTTATAAGTAGGTCCCATCATGGTATATTTGGAACAATATGTCACGAACTTACTCTTTTCTCCCTAGTAAGAACTGTGCGGCACTTAATTAAGACGCTCCTCCTGATACTTAACTAAGTTAGCCTTCTTCAAGACACCTCTCCCAGAGGCAAAGTGACTAAAAGAGAGCAAGAGAGAAAGTAAGAGAACTTAGAGAACTTAGAGAATGTTAGAAAACTTCTATTGATGAGAACTTCTTGGATTATTTACAAATGAGTGGGTGATGGGTTTATATAGCCCATCTCCCCTTGAATTAATGGCTAAGATCGATTTGATCCAACGGTCTACATTAAGTTTCTAGAGAATTTTAGGCCTATTAGTATTTACATGATGTCTCTACATGGTTCTAGAGTATTCTAGAACCTACAAGATGTTTCTATTATATTCTAGAGTCTTTTGCTAGCTTCTAGAGACTTTCAGAATGTACCGAAATTATTTAGAATATTCTAGAAACTTCTAGAACCTTCTAGATGTTCACATGGCACAACTGCTTACTGGGCGCCAAATCATGTCTACATTGTGTCTACGTGGCGCTGATGTGTCAGGGTGTGACACTCTCCCCCACTTATAGCGCAGACGTCCTCGTTGCGCTCATCTCATTAAAGCACTTTAGGTGGTCTTGGAACTGCCAAAGATCTTCTTCTGTTTCCCAGTTAGCCTCACTCTCTGGCAATCCCTTCCATTTGATGAGATATTGGGTATTTGGCGGTACCCTTCTTCTTCTTCTCTGGACTCGGCTGGCCAAGACTTTCTCCACTTCACGATCAAAAGACTTGATAACAATGGGAGGCGCTCGCCTAGAGTCACTCCTTCCATGATCTTCCTTATCCTCATGGTAGGGTTTGAGCATGCTGGCATGGAAGACCGGATGTATCTTCATCCTTGGAGGAAGATTGAGCTTGTAGGAAACCTTTCATACTCGCCCAACAACCTCAAATAGGCCTTCATACTTACGAATTAGGCCTTTGTGCACCTTTCTAAAGGCCTTGAATTGTTGTGGGAGAAGCTTCACCATGACCATGTCTCCCACCTGGTATTCCACGTCCCGCCTCTTTTTATCTGCCCACTTCTTCATCCCCTTTACCGCTTTACTCAGATAAGAACGTGCAACATCAGCTTGCTCTTGCCAAGACTTCACCATATGGTAAACTCTTGGGCTCCTCCCCTGGTAAGAGTTTAAAAGGGTATGGGGTGTCAGTGGTTGTTATCCGGTCACAATTTCAAAAGGACTTTTTCCCGTGGACTCGCTCCTTTGAAGATTATAAGAGAATTGTGCCACGTCCAAGAGCTTTACCCAATCCTTCTGATTTGCACTCACAAAATGTCTTAGATAGCATTCCAACAAGGCATTCACCCTTTCAGTCTGTCCATCAGTCTGAGGATGAAAGCTTGTGGAAAAGTGTAGCTCCGAACCCAAGAGTTTGAACAGCTCAGTCTATAAGCGGCCAATAAAGTGGGGATCCCTGTCACTTATGATCGTCTTAAGCAATCCCCAATACTTAACCACATTCTTGAAAAATAAGCGGGCAGCTTCCTCGACTATATAGTCTGTAGGGGCAGGTATGAATGTAGCATACTTTGAGAACCTTTCTACCACCACCATGATGGAACCAAACCCCTCAGACTTAGGCAAAGCAGAGATGAAGTTCATTGAGATACTTTCCCACGGTTGCTCCGGTATTGGTAAGGGCTCCAACAACCCACTCAGAGCTCTGTTTTTTACCTTGTCTTGTTGGCATACAAGACAAGTCTTCACATATGAAATAACCCTCAACTAATAAAACTTTTGAAGATTAAGTACAAATCATTTGAAACAAGGAAGTTAAGAACAATGTAAAATTTTAGAGCGTTTCTGACCTTTCGTCACTCATATAAGTATAACTCTCTCATATGAAATTTAAATTAAGTGATTCCAATTTCTAATGAAATATAAGACATATATCTACAACTTTGATGTTGGGAACTTTTACAAATTCCGTGAATATTATAGTGAGAAGAGGCAAAAACCGAAGCATAGTGTGGTCTGGACCTTTGCTCACTATGTTATGCATAACTCCTTCATATGAACTCCAAATTAGGTGATTCAAGTGGCTACAGAAAGCTAAGAGAAAGGGATACAACTTTCATGTTGGACATTTTGTCAAATTCGGCGAAATGAAGTTCGCCGCGGCGACAATATGTTCACCGCGGTGAGAATGCTGCAGCATTTTCCCGAGAGTATGAGTTTTCTGGTTTCGAATCTGGCCGCGGCGAAAATCGCGGCTCGTCGCGGCGAGAATGAGTTCGCCGGCGGCGAGATTCGTCAGATAGCTTTTTTTTACGGACCCCCTATTTTTCCTTCATTTCTCTTTCATCTGAACCCTAACTCTCTCTCTCTAAAATTTTTCTCCAACTTCTCTCTAAGATATCTCATCATCCGGACGTCCGATTTGAGCAAGCAAGGTACTGTTGGACTCGTGGAAAGAAGAGCTACAAATCCCATTGATCAATTTCGTCGGAATGTCACCGAAAAATCGCGTGAATAGTACCTCTAAAGGTAAAACTCTGTTTAATCGCGTTTTAAGCTTCGTTTTACCGAACTTCTTTCCATAGATAGTCTTAGAATTAGTTTCTATACTAGAATATAGGGTTTTTAGGTTTCGGCATGAATAGTGTTTCCGATGAGTGAATAGTGTTTTCTGGCATGAATAGTGACATTTAGAGTTTTTTCAATTCTCATGTTATGTCTATGTTTTCTAGGTTGTTGAACCATCACGAGGTAAAATTTTCATTGTTGGACTCCTAGTAAGGTGAGTGGGTTTTTCATACTATAGCGCATTTTTTTTATGAATTCAGTTTATAACTCTTTCATATGATTTTAACTAGTTGGAATGTATGTTAAATTGTTTTACCGCTTTGAAAACCAATATGTTCTAACCATATTAGAAATTGTAAATTTCAATCTTAGTTGAACCCTAGGTATGCAGAGCAAGCATCTAGACTAATAATTCTCCATTTGAGCTAAATTTATAGAAATGCAAACTTAGTCATAGAAATGAACTAAGTTAGCCATGAAATGATTTGATGTATGATAAGCATCTATGTAACGTCTACGGACGATCTATGTTTAAAAAGGGAAAGTTTATGATTATAAAAGTCTCCATGGGAATTCATGGATGAGATATATTTTAGAACGTAATTTTATGCATGAAAAGAGCTAGATGGAGAATTATAACTTTATTGAAATGTTTTACTTTAAACTCTTTGAATGACATATTTTTTAAATATTTGCTATTGGAGGAATCATTTTAGATCACTGTTAGTTAGCCACAGGTAGTGCTAGTCCTGGTGTACCATGATCATGTTAAGGTTTCGGCCTAGGATACTGTGACGGACATATGACTGCCTAAGACACAGGAATTTAGGGTGGACTTATGTCTACGCCTACAGTGATTGACATACCCTTACTATGTGCTTGGGGGAATTTAGGGTGGACTTATGTCTACGCATACAGTAATTACCCTACCCTTACTGTGTTCTTGGGGGAGATGATAGATCTGTTAGGAAAGACCTCCAATAAACTAGTGCATTTTTCTTAAAGATTAAATATTTTTAAAATATCTCATTCATCATTGTTATTGCATAAATAACTCAATTTATTACTTACCATGAGTAATTGATTTGTTTTTGCGATTATTGATTTAAGTCCTGTTTTATCTTTTGAATATACATTTGAACTGTTTATATTTTCTTTTAATAAATTATGGTTAAATGCTTAAATGTTTCGATTATTATCTTTATATTTGGATTTCAATTATTAAACCCATTACAAAACACTCGTGCTTGGTTTGCCCTGTTTCAGTTATAGTGTGATTTATCCATTCACTGAGATGTGGTAATCTCACCCCTCTTCTGTTTTCTTCCCACAGATAGTCAAAAAAACATTGATCCAGCTACTGCTCCATAAGAGGCTAAATATAGCATTGGTGAGCCTCAGTTTGGGCAAGGCTCCATTGTACTGGTTGTATAGTTTAAGTTTATGTCTAGTGTATCTCCATGAACTTACAGGCATGATCCTCGCTTCTTGTGTTGTTTGAAAAAATGGTTTTATGTTTTACAACGATGTTTGTATTATGAGGCCATGTGGCATATGTGGCCAGTTATATTTATTATGTACTCTGGATTGTGTGCTGAATGTTTGTGCATGCTATGTGTTAGGCTTATGGTTAGGGGGAAACCCTTATGCCGTGCCGGTCATGTATTCCATCATTTAGGGCCGTGACAACATAACTCTCCACTTCATCTCGCATATGAGGCCAGTAGTATGCTGAATCCAGTAGTGCCAAGGTCTTCTTCTGTCCTGGATGACCAGCCCATTTTATGTCGTGGCACTCCTTGATTAGGTCTCTCCTTAAACTGTTCCATTTATAAACATAAAGTTTCCTCTTTTTGGTGTAGAGAAGGCCATCCTCCACCCAGAATCTTCTGGTTTTGCCTTCTCTTACACGTTCTATTAGTTGTTTTGTCAGGAGATCATGACTCATTCCTTCCTTTATGAGCTTTGTAATGTCTCCTTGGACTTGAGAGATGGCAACCAACTCAATATTTTGATCCACTCTCCTCCTAGAAGGAAGTTGCTTCGGCAGCTCTGGGGGCGTAACATCTTTTTTCTCTTCCAGAACCTTCTTGATGCTGAATGGGAGATCCTCCTCTCTCTCTGCTGTAGACTCTTCTTTTAGAGTAGCCAAATGGGTGACTTTCCCTTTCTTAAGTCCCTTTTTTCAGCTGCATAGTAAAGATCTGCTGAGTCTCCTTCTGCTTGGAAAATGTGGGAACCATACATGGAGACCCATTCTCCATGATGTACACTGAGTCGCAGAATGGCATGGGTACGACATTTACCCATCTCAAGAAATCCATCCACAGGATTATCTTGAAATCGTCTATGCACACGATAGAGAAATCCACAGCTCCTTTCCAAGAACCTATGGTCATGTCTACCCCGTAAGCTGCTTCAGCAATGGCTTGACTACTAGCATTGACAGTTTTGAGCCACCCCATCTTTTGAGATACCTTTAGTCAAAGTCTCTCGGTTTCCCTTGGTGTGATAAAGTTGTGGGTAGCCCTAGTATCTACGATTGCTTCAGCAGGCTTCTCGTTCAAATGGATGGTCACGAACATTAGCCCCTTTCTCTCCTTGTTCGGAGAAGGCTCCCCAGCCTTCGCGGCATTCAACAATTGGAGGGTTCCTATATTGGCTACCTCTTGGTAGGGGTGAACAAAAACCGAACCGGACCGAACTAAACCGAAAAAACCGAACCGAATCGACCAAAAACCGAACCAAACCGATTAAAATCGGTTTAATTCGGTTTTTTTTTTTGAAAAACCGACCGGTTCGGTTCGGTTTGGTTCGGTTGGGACGGTCCAACCGAACCAAACCGAACCGAACCAAATTATTTTTAATATATTTAATTTATATTATTAAATTTATTTTTTTTATTATATTTTAAAAATATTTTACATAATTTTTTTTTAAATTTTTTGAAATGGGCCCAAAAAATTCGAAATAAACCCAAAAATTTAAAAAAAAATTAAGCCCAAAAAAATTCAAATGGGCCAAAAATTAAAAAAAAATTGAAATTTTTTTTTTAAATAAACCGAACAAACCGAACCGAACCGAATAGGTCCAATTTTTTTTTTTTTTTATGGTTGGTTCGGTTTGGTTGAGGTCCAAAACCGAACCGAATCGAACCTATGTACACCCCTACCTCTTGGGACTCTCTCTCCTTTGTAATTGAGGCCAACGTCCCTAGCTTAGAACATTCTTTCATTGGGTGTGGTCCTTTGCATACGAAACATCCAGTCCTTGGCACGAAAACCTTTTTCTTCTCTTCGTACTCTTTCTTTAAAGAGTACTTGTTCTCCTTTTTAACAACACCCTTCCCTCTGTCTCCCCCACATTTACCATATTTATTTTTAGAAGGGGGTTTAGTCTTGCACTCACTTCGATGGTATTCGATGAGTGACTCTATCACGGTAATAGCTTCGTCAATATCCTTAACTCCTTTTCGCTGCAACTCCTGCTTGGCCCATGGTTGGAGACCATCAATGAAGAAGAAGAGAGCATCCTCAGTGGCTAGGTTAGGGATTTGGAGTGTGAAAGATGTGATCTCCCTAACATAGTCACTTATGGTAGTCCTGTGCTTGAGTTCCCTCAGTTTCTTCTTAGCTTCATAGACCTCATTTTCTGGAAAGAATTGCCTCTTCAACTCTTTCTTGAATTCTTCCCATGTATTGATGGTGCACAGACCTTTCTCCATGTCTGCGTGCTTTCTTCTCCACCATAGAGTTGTATTGTCAGTCAGATAAAGGGAAGCAGTGCGTACCTTTATATGTTCCTCTTCAATGCTCATGCACTCAAAATATCTCTTCATCTGCCAGAAGAAGTTTTCTACCTCTTTGGCGTCTTTCACGCCTTTGAACTCCTTTGGTTTCGGGAGATCAATCCTTGCAGTTTCTCGTACTCCACTTGAACCTGCAGAGCTGCTAGCTTGCGTCTTCACCTCGTCAAGAGATGCCTTAAGGCTATCTAACTGTCTTATGACAATCTCTATCTTACTCTCCAGGGTATCAAGGCGCTCAGCCCTTTTCTCCTCACCCTTTTGAGCATTGAACACGTCCTCCTTTATAAGATTAAGTTGTCCCAATACATGAGACTTTAAGATCTCCTTGTCGTGCTCACCCCTTTGTAGGCGCATATCCATGGCCTCCAAGGTGTTCTCCAACAACATAACCCTTTCCTCCAAGACAATAAAATCTTCAGTCTTTGGCCTGCTTGCCCCACGAAACTTCTTGCCACCAACAGTGGGAATGGAAACATCACTTCCCCTCACACATTCTGCTTGCTCTTCTGTCACGTGCGACATAATGCTGGTAGAGTCGTTCACGCCCTTCGTGAACCGAGCTCTGATACCACTTGTCACAGACTTACTCTTTTCTTCCTAGTAAGAACCGTGCGGCACTTAAGTAAGACGCTCCTCCTGATGCTTAACTAAGTCAGCCTTCCTCAAGACACCTCTCCTAGAGGCAATGTGACTAAAAGAGAGCAAGAGAGAAAGTAAGAGAACTTAGAGAATTTGGAGAATTCTAGAGAACTTCTATTAATGAGAATTTTTTGGATTATTTATAAATGAGGGGGTGAGGAGTTTATATAGCCCATCTCCCCTTGAATTAATTATTAGGATCGATTTGATCCAACGGTCTACATTAAATTTCTAGAGAATTCTAGGCCTACTAGTATTTACATAATGTCTCTACATGGTTTTAGAGTATTCTAGAATCTACAAGATATTTCTACTATATTCTAAAGTATTTTACTATATTCTAGAGTATTTCAATATATTCTAAAGTATTCTGCTAGCTTCTAGAAACTTTCAGAATATATTGGAATTATTTAGAATGTTCTAAAAAATTTTAGAACTTTCTAGATGCTCACATGGCACAACTACTTATTGAGCGTCAAATCATGTCCATGTCTTGTTTACGTGGCGCTGATGTGTCTGAGTGTGACAAATAGCTAGCCTGCACAAGTTTGGATTTCGTCAAATACCTCCGTTTTCGCTTCCAATTGTTAGAAGTTGATCACATTCTTTTGGAGAATAGTAAGCCTGAAGCCTGCTTTCATCAATATGTCTTAATAATTCATAAAGGTAAGAACCATACTGGTACCCGACAGAGTCCCCACTCTGTATGAGTTGATTCACATCAGTCAGCGCAGGTCGGAGTTGTTGAACAGTCAAAAGCGTTGTGAAACTAGCAGTATAACTGAGTCAGAATAAGCACCACAAAAACCCATATGATCCCCACAAATTTGGCCAGGTTGCTATGGATTTTCTCCCCTGTAACGAAAGCATTTGATGTTTCAGATGATTGGTGAAAATGAGAGACAGAAAGCAATAGGAAGAGAAGAAAAGTTGGAACCATAACCACAGATGAAGATATTAGAGGTAGCTTGATGTGAGGGAGAACCCCTGAATTCTTCGTTGATTCGGTGTTCAAGCACCCAAACCACAAAACCGACGAAGACAGAAAGGCGCCACTTGTGAGCCATAGTTCCCATGTCATGGGCTTCAAGAAAATCCAAGTATTTGTCTTGTTCTTCTCTTTCGTTGGCACCATAAAAGTTACTCCGCTCTCGGTGAACGGCAAAGTGAAGTCCACTTACAAGGACCTCTTAAACATAATCGTTATATCTCCCATCACTGCATCAAATTGCTGTGGAACCGGATAATACAGATGCAGCATGAGGCACTTCTGTCAAAATCTACGGCGTACTATTTCTTTGTTTTGCAATAATTAATCATTCTGACAAACAGATTCAAATCTTTATTTTCTATCTTTCAAACATTCAGCTGCATAATACTACCAGTTATTCAATAATTATTCCAAATTATATTTTTTGAAATGCCATATCGTATGCATGAGGTATCAAAGATTAATGAGAGAAATCTTACCCAAACCAAGATTTGCTGGATCAAATCATCGTAGAATATGCCTGGGCGGAATTGGTCATGTTCATGAATAGGGCTGTTGAAAGGTATGAATTCATAGGGAACTACGTACGGTAATGAATTCATTGCCGCCTTGAAAACGTCTATCCAGTAGCCACTAAAATTCATAGTGTTACTACCAGAATCATAATGGACACCAACCAACGGAGTGAATCCAGTTCTCTGTTTTACTGGAACTCCTACTCTTAGATTCTTCCCGTTTGAGGCTACATCCCACCCTTTAGGTGGAGAGGAAGAATCCCCTGGCCATATAATTGGTCCCAGATTGGCCTTTGATGCAGAATATGTGCTCATGTTTCTGTGACCCAGTTTTCTTTCCAGTCCACCGTCTGGCGTCCAAAATCCTACCACTTTTTTCCCATCACCAATCACGTTTATTATTTTAGAAGTTGATGAATTGACCTATCCGTTGACCCATCTAAAATCCCCTGCGAGGCCTTTAAATGTGGTTTTGAATAACGCTTCCCGTAGTTTCGGACCACTTTGAGAGACCCCCAGAGTGTGAAAATGTGTTGCATTATCAGAAGCGTTTGTGTTTCGGAAGCTCCATTTTGAAATGCCAGTCATCTCAATTGCCATGGCCAGTGCTGTTGCGGCATCATAGGCCCATAGACCCAAGACATTCAATTGAGCTCCTATGATGCTGGGGTTTTCTCGTTGAAATTTGAATTTCCATCGAACTTCAAAATCTTCTCTTCTTAATTTGGATCTTGGAAAATAGCTGGTCACCCCTAGAGCCCCTTGCATTCAATCGGTGACTGAAGAATTCATCCAATCCAATACATTACTCATGGCGGTGGTCATGATCCAAACATAACCTTGGGACATCATCCCAATGCCTGTTGCCTTGGTGAACAGACGGGAACCCAGAATGGGGCCCATATGCACAATAAATACTCTGTTGGACATCATTCGTAATTTGGGAAGCTCTTGGACAATTTGGTGATCGGTTGCTGATGGGGAAATTGCACTTTGATAGGGAACGAATACGTTTGCCTCTTGCAAGGCTTTAATCATGGAAAGAATCACTTCCTCCCTATATATTCCTTCTTCGTAAATGGGCACCGCTTGCTTCCATTCAAAAGCTTCAACAATTGCCGCAAGGGCTGGTACTTGAGATGTGTCGCTCTGTGCGACTCGGAAAAAATAAGGACTGGGAGGGTTATTTAGAGAAGGGCTTGAAGCTGAGAAAGATATGATGGGAACATGAGCTTTGTTCCCGACATCAATAACAACGTTGGCTTGCCTCGAGTATTGTGGGCCTACGATGGCTTCTACCCCCACATTTTGTATCAAATCTACAGCTGCAATTGCATGGAATTCAAATGGAAAATCAGGTAAGTTACATTTATACTTGAGAGAATACATAAGAAATTAATAATATGGTATTTATAATGAATTCGTAACTGCAGAAGCAGCTGCAATCGCGTCTCCCTTGGAATCCTTGACGTTGAGAAGAATCCTAGTTTTATATTAACTAGGATGCAGCTCAAACCCATCTTCCTAATCCAAGTGTCTATACTAGAATGAAAATTGCTGGTGCTGATTCAGAACCAGCTAATAACTGATTAGTGGATCTGTAGAAAACTAGTTGAAAATGAAACATAACAAAATTCTACGTTTAACGTCTATACTAGAATGAAAATTTACTGATAAATAAGTTTGTTTTTTGAAGTCTTAATAGAATTCAAGTTTCAACTAATGATAAATGAATTAACCGAACAGAATTTTGGATTAATGTCTGGCTGGTTTCAAACTGGGGTACGTAGATTTTTCGTCAGCCTTTGAGACTGACAACCTTGGGTCGGTCAATTCCCAATCAATTTTAAACCATCTTACACCATGATGGCTTTAATTGCTAGTTAATTATGTTATTAAATGTTAAAGTAGTAATGTCATACTCAACACCCTTTTTCTTGTCAATTGGAATAACAAAGAAAGGAGGGTGGCATGGACGGAAAAATATATGGGAATTAATTATCAAAGTAAACCATAATGAATATTACTTTTAAGATAGTAACAATAATACATCTGTATAGCAGTTACTAAATCTTTTCTCCATATTAGTATAATCTTATACTTCTTTTTTTTGTAAAAAATAATATTCTTTTTTTCCTCCTAATATTTCGTACCATGCATCTCGAATCTTAATTATTCAATAAAGAAAAAAAAATACGAATATTGATCGAAGACTTTTCCTACCAATTTAGAGTAATTTGGCCTTAGAAATAGTACTAGTACTCTTTAGATGCATTAATGAGATGAATATATACATCATCAAGGCAATTAAACAAATTACATTTATATATATATATATATATATATATATATATATATATATATATATCTGTTAGAGTTGGGGCTAATCTTATCGGTTGTCTGCAGGGTCTGGTGGTAGAGTGGTGGGAGGCAGGACATTTTGCGCCATTCTTACCTCCATGTCTTGAGGTGCATGAGCATAAGGATGAAAATCTCCATTGTCCGCGGAAAACACTGCTTGGTCTCTGTAAAATGAGGAGTTTGATTCCGTTTGACTAGACGGACTTGGTGGGGAGTGAGTACCTGTACCAGGAGACGACTCAGTTGCACCAAACCGATGATGTGCACTGCTAATTTCACTTTTTCTAAATGCGTGGGAGCTCAGGTCTTTTTGGTCAAACATTCTAAGCAACACACTAATTCGTTTCCGTATTGGAGTGTTAGGATTATAGTGCAGCCATACATGCTTATGCTGACATAGGAATGTAACTGCAAAGATGCAGAGAGCTGAAACGGAAGCAACCCCGGCTATAAGGAATAGGCCCCAGAAGCTATCAAGGCTTAGATTATCAGAAGAAATTGGGGCATCAGGCTGTGGGCAATTACTTTTCTTGAACCATGCGTTCTCAATTGTTTTCATTTTATCTCCCTGAGTCACATTTAGGATTGCCCTTGAAATGTCAGCTACAAGAGGGGAGCCTTTAGGGAAGACCTGCGCAATTTCCAACATTTAGAGGAACTATGCATTATAAGAGAGACAGAGAGATAGGGTGCCAGAACTTACATAACCAAATCCGTCTGTTTTAAAAGTTGGAGCAACCGTAGTATACTTGGAGCAGTAAGTCGCAAGAAACACCTTCACATTGGGGATTTCATCGAAAGCAGCAGCAATACCACCATTTGCACTTCCTATTGTGAAAAGTTGGTTACAATTTTGTGTGGAATTATAAGGCATAAGCTGGGAATCTTGGAATCCCATACCCTTCAAGATCCCATAAACAAAAGAACCTTCTAGGTACCCAACATTCAGCCTATTCAGTATTAGCTGATTCACATCTGTAACACTTGGACGGAGCTGCTCAACTGTTAAGAGCGAAGTCAAACTTGCGGTGTAGCTTTGAACCAAAATTAGAACAACAAACACCCACATCATCACCACAAATCTAGCCCAGTTGCTCACTACTTTCTCCCCTGTAAAAAAAAAACAATTTATAATATTACCTGAGACAGCTCATACTTCCGTGATAGCTAAAATGATATCCTACTTCTAAAAAATTATTTCATGGGTTAAAATACTAGAAAGATGGGTGGCTCTTACGATGGGCAAACACCATGATTGAGAACGAAAACCATAGGCTGGTGCCAATCTGATGCCAGGGTGGCCCTCGGAAATTTTTATTTATTCTATGTTCAAGCACCCAAACCACAAACCCAACAAATATAAATGAAAAAGCGGTGGTTGCCCATAAATCCCATGTCAATGGCTTCAAGAAAGCCCATGCATTCTTGTGCTTGTGTTCTATGACTGGAACAATCATTGTTCCACCAGATTCTGTGTATGGCATTGTGAAGTCCACATAGTTGGACCTGTTTGCAGTAATCGTCGTATCTCCCACAACAGCATCGAAATTCTGTCAATGCAAAGTTACTTTTATCTTTCAGAGATCAAAATAAAATAAATATTTTCTTTGGTTAAAATTGTCCTTGTAATTGAGATTTTGAAGCATACTTAACTGAAGAAAACAGAGGGGACAGAGGAGGGTAGCAGAAAGATAGAGAATTACCCCATAATAAACTTGGTTGATCAGCTCATTGTATGTTCCTGCTCTCACACCATCGGGCTTTGCAAACGGGATAAATTCATATGGCAAGGCATAAGGCAACATTTCCAGCACTGCCTTGAACACGTCTATGCAGAACCCAGTCACCTCTGTTGTATTAGTGCTAGCATCATGTGTTACCTTCACAAATTCGGGGAAACCATTTTTCACTGGAACTCCTATCCTCATCTTGTACCCATTTGTCGGAGTATCCCAACCCTTTGGGACAGAGTAAGTATCTCCTGGCCATATAATAGGCCCTAAATTGTTCTTCTTGGTAGAATATGTGCTGGTATTTGTTAAATTCAGATTCCTCGCAAGTCCAATCTGGGATGTCCAAAATCCTATCCTTCTTTCCCCATTACCAATCACATTTATTATCTCAAATGTCGATGCTTGCAGTTCCCCATCAACAACGTTGAACTCTCCACTGAGGCCTCTAAATCTGGTGCTTGATAGGACTTCACGCAACTTTTCACCGTTCTGCGAAACTCCAAACCTTTCAAGATCCGTTAAATTGCCTAAAGCATTGCTCTTCAGGAAGCCAAGGTTGGTGGTGCCAACTTTCTCAATAGCCATTGCTAATGCTGTGGTAGCGTCATAAGCCCACAATCCAAGAACATTCAAATTTGCATCAACAAGGGTTGGATTGTCTTGAATGAATTTTCTTTTCCATCGAACTTTAAATTCATCTAGCCCTTTTGTTTTAGGAATATAGGTCCTCACGCCCAATACTCCTTGCATTGATTCTATGACTGAGGAGTCCAAGGAGTTTAACACATTAGCCAAACCATCGGTTACGATCCAAACATAGCCTTTGTTCATCATTCCAATCTCTTTTGCTATGGTTAAGAGACGAGTGCCAGGAGTGGTGGTCATGTGCACTACAAAGACTCTAGTTTGCATGGTCATCAACTTGTAGAGCTCTCCTCTAATGTCTTCATCTGTGGCAGAAGGAGAAATGGAACTAAGATAGGGGACACGAGCATTGACTTGTTGCAGAGCATTGGTTAAGAAGGGTATCACTCCCTCCCCATAATCGTTGTCTACGTAAATGGGCACCGCATCTTTCCATCCGAAAGCTTGGACAATTGCGCTAATGGCATTCACTTGAGCTGAATCGCTTTGTGCAATTCGAAAAAAATATGCACTCCTTAGGGAAGCAAGAGAAGGACTTGTTGCTGAAAAGGTTAAGATGGGCACATGAGCTTGGTCTCCAAGACTGATCACAAAGTTGGCCTCCATTGATGTCATTGGCCCTATTACGGCTTGCACTTGCTCTGTTTTTATGAGATCTAGAACTATTCATCATGAAAATATGAAAATCAAAAGCTTGTTTGATTTCGTACTTCTTGCATGAAGATTGGGTACAGATTTGGGTGGGGGGGAAAATGGCAGCGCAAAATGTTATATTCACTGATCAAGTAACTACTTTTTGATTGTCTTTGTCGGTTTAACTTTTGTCATGCTGCGGAATGAAATTTTCTTATTATTCTTTAAACAGTCTGTGTTTTACATAACGTTATCAACAGATAATTTAGTTGTCATGGAGCATGTTTTAATTAATATGAATCTAAATCTAAAACAATTATTCGATTAAAAACCAGATGTTATTGAAATAAAGCAAGTAACAACTTTTTTTTCCGACAAAATAATTTTAAAAGGACAATTGGGCACCACAAATTGAGCATTGGGAGTATTAAGAAATGTTGAAATGTAAAAGATTCGAAGAATTATGCAGAAGCTCAAGTCCTCACACATTTTGGGTTCCCGCAGTGTGCTGAATTGAAAAGTAAAAGTTTTGTGGTTTCCAACTTTAATAACAGGAAGCCGTGCAAAATTGACCAGTCTTCATACCAATCATGAAGAAGTAAATAAGTCAAAGATACGTAAAACGAAAGCATATGAAGAAATAGGCAGATGCAGAGGGAGAGAGAGAAAAAGAGAACCATGAGCAGCAGCAGAAACGACGTCTCCGTGGGAGTCCCTAACGTTGAAGAGGAGGGTGGTGTTGTAATGAGAATGAGAGAGATGGAAGTCAGAGAGGGCCATGTTGATGCAGCTTAATCCAATCTTTCCATTTATTCGGGAAAGATCAAGCACAACTCCTACTTTCACTGCTCCTGTGGTGTTGTCTTGTGCGAGGCCCGGGTAGAAACTTAGAACTAGGGACCAATGGAAGATGAGGGCGAGAATAAGTTCGGCACGGTGCTTCATCATAATCTGGGAATATGAAGCTAGGACTAGCTTTGATGTTGAGGGTGTTTTCAGAAAGAAGAACTGAATTTATTGTAAATTTATGTTTGAACGGTTGACATAGTACATAGAACAACTTGTTTATTTACTATTCTTTTCGGATACGATCAAACGGACTTGTTTGTTTTGTTACTACAGTTCCCAGAAAGATCCGATAACCAAAAAAAAAAAAAAATTATTGCCGTATAGCGAACATTCTTGTTAATTATTAGTCAGACGTTAAAATATCTTAATAAAAAAAAAAAAGAGGGCTGGGAAGGTTTTTTTTTTTTTTTGTTTACACATACAAACAGAGTACAACTATTAATTTTTAAAAATTTGGTATCTGAAATTAGTTTATATGCACTTTTAAAATTTATAAAATAATTTTTTTATTACCACTAAAAATGAGGTGACTTTCTAAAATAATTTATAAAAAGCTTTATAATATTTTTTTTTTATTACCACTAGCAGAGTGACGACGGCAAGAGTTTGCAGAGTAAATTATTATTTTTATATTAATGGTAATTATATAAAATACACATTCAACGTTGTAAGACCGAACGATGGTTTCAAATTAATTGCACAAGTAGGGGGAGTTCATTATTTTATTTATTATTTTTAAATATTTTTCGGCGAACAATAGTTGGGTCATTTCTGCGCTGCGTGTTGGGAAATGGAAACATTTCTTTCGTTTTGGTTTACTTTGATCAAGTCAAAGTATATTTGTTCATAAAATATCTCTTATTTTAAATAAAAAATTAATAATTTCTTCATCTCTCGTTGTTAATTAAACTTTGGTGACTTATGCACCAAAAATAGCCTCATGTTGTCAAAAAAAAATTAAGAGCAGTGAGACTTGATGTTTGTTAGGAGACATGAAAAGAAACCCAAACCACAAAAAATAATGATTTTATGTACGTATATCACTTTTCTTATGATTTTTTCAAAGAAACTTAATTAGTCAAATGACAGACCGCATGGTACCTCCGCGGACTCTAGACTCGTATATATATATATATATATTACCGAAGAAACTTATTTTGTCCACAATCATATGCCTAGTTTTCAAGATTTTGTCAAATTCCAAGTCCAACAAAAAAAAAACTCAAAAGACTGCAAATTTCAAAGTAATAAAATTCAACTCAATGAAATTTCTTCATTTTCCTAAGGTTCCAAACACTACATTTGGGTATCAAAGGAATCTATTGCAGTTGGTTGGTTAGAGAAAATTATTAGGTGTTTTCAGAGAAATGGAGTCCTCTTAGTTTATATTAATGAAATTTAAGTTCCGTGATTTTGTTATACAGACAAATTTTCTTTGCATTGTATAATCTTTAACGTGATATATCATTCTATAATATTTACCAACGAATTGAAAAACTCCACGTTAAACCATATAGGAAAAGTATGAGCTAGCTCGAATAATTAAACTTATGCCAAATGATAAATTGCTTGATTATTTCTCAACAAGCTAATAAAAATATATCAATAAGCCCTTACGGTTAAATAATAGTACAATTACGAATTCGAATGCCTAAGAGCTGAGGTTACTGCTGTAAGTTGCTTCCTGGGCTCACTTCGGGAGTACTAGTTCGAGCACACAGTGGTTACTTTTGTGTGTTGAGGTTCATGACCTTTTGGATTAGCGTCACCATCATCTGCATAAAACATTCCTTGATCTCCATAAAGGAGAAGTTTGAATTAATTTAACTAGAGGGACTTGGGGAGGCCTCAACCCCACCCAAACCCTTACCATGGCTACTACAAGTTTCACTTTTCCTGAAGGTGTGATGCGTCTCGTCTCTCTGGTCAAACATCCTTAGCAAGACGTGAAATCGTTCGCATAATGAAGAACATGGATCACAGCGTAACCACATCTGTCTGTGCTGATATAAGAATGTAACTACGAATGTGATGAATGCTAATATGGAAGTAACCCCTGCAATGAGAAATAGGCCCCAGAAGCTCTCAAGGCCGAGACTACTTGAAGAATCTGAGCCATCAGAATCTGGACAAGTCCTTTTCTTCAGCCATGCGTTCTCAATTGTTTTCATTTTATCTTGCTCCGTAACATTCAGGATTGACCTTGAAAAGTCAGCTACAAGAGGAGAACCTTCAGGGAAGACCTGCAATTCATTCAAAAGTAGTTGACAACCTTGCCCTCAGAAAGAAAGTACCATAAACCAAACAAGCTAGAAAAAGGCTGACACACAACTTACAAATCCAAAGCCGCCGGTTGTAATAGTTGATCCTACCATGGCATACTTAGAGCAGTAAGTTCCAAGAAACAGTTTCACGTAAGGAATTTCATCGAACGCAGCAGCAATACCACCATTTGCACTTCCTCGTTGGAAAAGCTCATTGCAATCCTCAGTAGAATTATATATCTTGAGCTGATAATCTTGGAAACCCATGTCCTTCAATATTTCATATACAAAGGAACCTTCTAGGTAACCAACATTCAGCCTATCCTTTATAAGTTGATTGACATC
This sequence comes from Gleditsia sinensis, assembly GCA_037074535.1. NCBI lineage: Eukaryota > Viridiplantae > Streptophyta > Magnoliopsida > Fabales > Fabaceae > Gleditsia > Gleditsia sinensis. Next base: position 3,788,214 of record CM073472.1, read on the forward strand.
GGTCAGAGTTGGGCGGAGCTGCTCAACAGTCAAGAGTGACGTCAGACTTGCAGTATAACTTTGAACCAGAATTAGAACCACAAAAACCCATATGATCACCACAAATCTACCCAAATTGCTCACCACTTTCTCTCCTGTAAATGTGCACAACCAAGTATTCATAAATGAAATTATTTGTCAAGATTAGAAAGATAGATAGGTGTTACTTACGATGGGCAAACACCATGGTTGAGAAAGAGAACCATAAGCTGGTGCCAATCTGATGCGACGGAGGACCCCTGAAATTTTCGTTTATTCGGTGTTCAAGCACCCACACAACAAATCCCAAGAATACGAACGAACAAGCGGTTGTTACCCAAAGATCCCATGTCAATGGCTTTAAGAAGGCCCACGCATTCTTCTTCCTGTCGTCTTTCACTGGAACAAGCATTGTTACGCCAGATTCTGTGTAGGGTAATGTGAAATCCACATAGTTGGACCTGTTTGCTATGATTGCTGTATCCCCCACCACGACATCGAACTTCTGTGAAGCCAAAATAACTTTTTATCATCATTTTAGTACATAGAAGGGACTAAAGAAGATATTTGTTTGGGTTTTCAAACTGTGGATGCAAATTTGTGCTTTTGAATTAAATTCAATGAAGAAAAACAGGGACAGGAGGAGACAGAGAATTACCCCATAATAAACTTGGCTGATCAGCTCATCATATGTTCCCGCACTCTCACCATTGGGTTTTGCAAATGGAATAAACTCGTATGGCAGGGCATAAGGCAACACTTCCACCACTGCCTTGAACACGTCGATGCAGTACCCACTCACCTCCACTGTATTAGTACTTGGATCACCGGTTATTTTCACGAATTCAGTGTAACCTTTTTTCACTGGGACTCCTATCCTCAGCTTTTTCTCATTTGTAGGAATGTCCCAACCCTTTGGAATAGAGTAACTATCCCCTGGCCATATAATCGAACCTAGACTGTTTTTAGATGTAGAATGTATGCTTGTGTTCGTTGAATCCAGATTTCGGACCAGTCCACTCTTTGGTGTCCAAAATCCTATCCTCCTTTCCCCATTGCCAATCAAATTTATTATCTCGAATGTCGATGCTTGTAATTGCCCATCAACGACATTAAACTCTCCACTGAGGCCTCTAAATTTGGTGCTTGATAAAGCTTCCCGCAGCTTTTCACCATTTTTTGAAACTCCCAACCTTTCAATATCAGTTAAATTGCCAGAAGCATTGCTCCTATCAAAGCCAAGATTGTTGGTGCTGACCTTCTCCATGGCCATTGCTAATGCTGTGGTAGCATCATAAGCCCATAGTCCAAATACATTCAAATTTGCATCTACAAGGGTTGGATTGTCTTGTAGGAAATTTCTTCTCCATCGAACTTTAAATTCATCGAGCTCTTTTGTTTTGGGAATATAGGTCCTCACACCCAAAGCACCTTGCATTGATTCTATAACTGAGGAATTCAAGGACGTTAATACATTAGCCACACGATCGGTTAAGATCCAAACATATCCCTGTCTCATCATTCCAATCTGTTGTGCTATAATTAAGACTCTAGAGCCAAGATCAGCAGATACATGAAAAATGAAGACTCTGGTTTGCTTGGTCATCAACTTGTAGAGCTCTCCTTTAATGTCTTCATCTGTGGCAGAAGGAGAAATGGAACTAAGATAGGGGACGCGAACATTGACTTGTTGCAGAGCAGTGGTTAAAAAGGGTATCACTCCCTCCCCATAATCGTTGTCCACGTAAATGGGCACAGCTTCTTTCCACCCAAAAGCTCGGACAATTGAGCTGACGGCTCCTACTTGAGCTAAATCGCTTCTTGCAAATCGAAAAAAATATGCACTCCTAAGAAAAGCAAGAGAAGGACATGTTGCTGAAAAGGTTACGATGGGCACACGAGCTTTGTCTCCGATACTGATCACAAAGTTGGCCTGCATTGATGTTGTTGGCCCTATTATGGCTTGCACTTCCTCATTTCCTATAAGATCTGCAGCTGTTAGTCATGAAAATCTGAACTTTAGAATCTTATTTGACTTCCGATTTCTTACCGTAAAGATTGGGTTCTCTGATCATGTAAATTCATTATTACTGTCTATCTCATTTTGGATTTCTGCTATCAACAAACATGAAATGTAATAGAGCTTCCAAATTCCAAATTTGAACCGAAAGTTAAATTTTGCCTTTATGAATTCAGGATGGCAAAGACATAATTAGCAGGCATGCAGGAGTAATATCTATGCCAGAATGATCAATACCAACAACAAGCTGTGCAATCAAATGAAGAAATAGGCAGATGCAGAGAGAGAAAGAAAGAGAGAACCTTGAGCAGCTGCAGTAACGACGTCTTTCATGGTGTCCCTGATGTTGAAGATAAGCCTGGTGTTGTAATGTGAATGAGAGCTATAGAAGTCAGAGAGAGCCATGTTGATGCAGCTGAATCCAATCTTCCCACTTGTTGTGGCAAGATCAAGCACAACTCCCACTTTGACTGGGACAGTGGTATTCCTTTGTGCCAGCCCCACGTAGAAACTTAGAAATAGAGACAAACAGAAGATAGGGGCAATGGCATGAACAAGTTTAGCAGGATGCGTCTTCATAATCTCGGAATATCAAGCTATGTTAGCTTTCGATGTTAGTGGTATAATCAGAAGGAAGCCTATTTATAGTCGTGGTGGGTTTGAAAATTTTAAATTGGATTAGTAGCGTGGGGAAATTGTACCCCTACTTCGACGAGTTGTGGTTGGTTCTTCCACTTATATTTAATTTATTATAGCACTTTGAAAAGGGAATATTTTCCCGGTTAAGCTTTCTTTATCATTAAATGTTATTTGAGATTGTTAAATTATAAATTAAAAAATTATGTTATCAAAAAAAAAATTAAAATACAAATTTCGAAATACATCAAAGTTCAATCTCAGGAAATCAAGGTGTTTGAGAAATTATTCGACAAACTTTCCAAGTTCAAACAGAGTAACACAATTTAGTTTGCTTTTCATAATTGGCGTCTGAGCCTTCATTTGGGCAAAATCCATGGAAAGTACTATGTATTTTCGGTACAAGACGTAATCTAGAAAGCGGCAGGTCGTATATATTATATATTTGAACAATAGTTGAGTAACGGTTCCTCGGTCTTTGGGAATGCTCCATTTGACTAAATCAAAGTATTTTTACTTATAGGTCATTTCGTATTATAACTACAAAATTCTTAATAATTCTTTTTTTTTTTGTTTTCTCATTGGCAAGAATATTTTCAACGCATTTAAAAAAGCACAAACGACATGCTAGTCCCACACTTGACCAAAGAAGCCTAATTTATTATTCATTTCTATATTTGAGTCAAGTATGTATAGTCATCCATCTTAAACCATGCTGATATCGGAATTTATTATAAGTTAGCTTAAATCATTAAAATATCAGATTCATGGTAAACTTGAACTTATAATATCATTGTCACTAAGATGATGCAATGTTGTTATGAATATATACAACATGTTGTCTGATTGTGCAATTTACAAGAATGTCCATGTGATTGTTGAAGAGGTGGAGTTAGGCTGCTGAGGCCAGTTGTGGAGTACAAGTACCGGCAGATGGTATATTTTGCATTATGGTTATTTCTATGTCCTGAAGTGCATGCCCATTTGGATTAGCATCACCATACGTTGTACTAGAGGGACTTGGGGAGCCGTGTGCAGTTGGGGAGGCCTGAACCTCAACCTCAACTCCACCCAAATCTTGACCATGCCTCCTACGAGTTTCACTTTTCCTCAAAGTGTGAGAACTATGGTCTCTTTGGTTAAACATCCTCAGCAACATTCCAGTTTGTTTCCATTTTGAAGTATCGGAATCATAGCGTAACCAGATGTGTCTGTGCTGATACAGGAACTGGGAATCATAGTGTAAATTCATCTAGCTCTTTTGTTTTGGGAATATAGGCCCTCACACACAAAACACCTTGCATTGATTCTGTAACCGAGGAATTCAGGGACGTTAATACATTAGCCACACCATCTGTTAGGATCCAAACGTATCCCTGTCTCATCTTTCCAATCTGTTGTGCTATAATCAAGAGTCTAAAGCCAAGATCAGCAGACACATGAACGACGAAGATTCTGGTTTGCATGGTCATCAACTTGGAGAGCTCTCCTTCATCTGTGGCAGAAGGAGAAATGGAACTAAGATAGGGGATGCGAACATGGACTTGTTGCTGAGCATTGGTTAACAAAGGCATCACTCCCTCCCCATAATTGTTGTCTACGTAAATGGGCACTAAAATCACACAATTATTCGATTAAAATAACAGGTGTTATTAAAATAAAACAAGTTACAACTTTTTTCCGTCACAATAATTTTTAAAAGACAAGTACACCACAAATTGAGCTGTGGGAGTGATCAGAAATGTTGAAATGTAAAGATTGGAAGAATTATGAAGAGGCACAAGTCCTCAAACTTTTTGGGTCTCTGCTGTGTGCCTGTGTGCTAAATTGAAAAGTAAAAGTTCTCTGGTTTCTAACTTTGAACTCAAAGACTGAGTCAATTGTACATATAACAAGAAGCTGTGCATAATTGACTAGTTTTCATACCTACCAGTCATGAAGAATAAATGAGTCGAATATACATAAGGCGCAACCGTAGAGAGAAAGGAAAAGAGAGAACCTTGTTAGCAATTATAATAAAATTATTAATGTGTGGCAGCAGAAACGACGTCTTTGTGGGAGTCCCAGACGAAGAGTGGCCTGGTGTTGTAATGAGAATGAGAATGAGAAAGATTCACAGAAGGCCATGTTAATGCAGCTCAATCCCATCTTACCAGTGGCCGAGACAAGATCGAGTACGATTCCCACTTTCTTGGTGTCTATATCCAGTGGGTAGGAAGAAAGCAAATGTACTGCAATGCCAATGGGATAACTTTTTTATGCTTACACGGCAGTAGGCGGGGGTGAATCAGTCCTGAATTCAATTTCGTACACCTTCGACGAAGTCAAACCCCAAGGAAGAACGTGGGATAGAATAATCAAACAGGCTAAACTTACATGGCCGCAAAAGAGGATTTGAATTTTTAAAGTTTTTTTAACAAAATTTATAAAGTCAATTTAAAAAAAAAAGACACGATAAAGTTAATATTTAATAAATAAATAAAATTTATTAATTCACATGTAAATCTTTTTTTCCTCTTTATCTTTATTTTATAATTTTTTTAAATTACTTTACATAATTTCAATCCAATCAAATAAAGATGGCATCTGGAAAATTCTATCAAATAAAGCATTTAACAATATATAAAAATAAATATTACTATGTATTTAATAATTATTTAATAATAACTATAATTCATAATAAATTTAAGTTTGTAAGATTATTACTCTTGATAAATATAAGGAATATTACATTTTATTACGACCAGTGACACTACGATGAATATGACTTTTGTAGTTATTTTTAACGTCAACATAATTTTATAATTGATTAAATTTTAGCGTCGAAAGAACATTGTTTATTAAATGAATTATGTTGTCACAAACTAGAGGCACAACGGCTAAGTATAGGATGAAAAGCTAAATATTAGAACCTGTTTGACAGAAAACGTTTTTTTTATTTTATTTTTTTAGAAATATTTTTTAAATTTTTGAAAATTCTAAAATTGTCCCTTTTCAAAAATTTTAGCATCGTAACGTTCTATAAAGATAATATTTGTATAATTATTTTAAAATAATTATAATATGTATAAATAATATTTTATTATTTATATAATTAAAAAATAATAAAAATTAAAACAAAACAAAAATACAATTATATAACTAAAAAATAATAAAAATACACCCCAATTTTTTAAAATTTTAAAAATAAAAATTGTTTTAAACGAATAAAAATAAAAAATATTTTAGAACATCAAATAATTAAACTTTTATTGTCTTTTGCTTGTTATGAAAATGGAGACAAAGAGTGTGTTTGGCAAGTCCAATAAGTTAGCTTATAGCGTATTTGACTAGTTTATAAATTTGTTTGACTAAATTAGATGTGTTTGGTAAACGAACTTATTTAGGTAGCTTATAGGGTTTTATCATACGCTACTTTGAGTAGCTTATAGCTATTAGCTTATAGTTATTAGCTTATAGCTTTTATAATTTTTTTTTTGTTATTTTATTGAAATTCCAACACTATTATACTCATGACCCTTGACGCAATTTATTGATTTTCAAGTTTTTTGTATGCACTTTTTTTCTACTAATCAAGCGACACTTCCCAAAAGTGGGTGAATTTATATTTTTAGAATACTGATGAAAAATAATCACAGAGTAAAAGAAAAAAAATTAAAACTAACAAATTATATTTTTATATTTTTTGAGATTACATAATGAAATATAATTATTAATAAAAAATAATAAATTTTATATAAGTATGTACTTTTATGTCATTTTATATTTATCAGTTAATTTAATAGTTAATTTTATCAAACATTTTTAATTCAATAAATTAGTTTAACAGCTTTCAGCTATCAGCTAAAAATTAACTTTCAACTTTCAACTAATTTATCAGTTATTTTTACTAAACATAATCAAAACCTAAATTTATAAAGAACACAAGTACTGTTATATTATAACTTCTTCTCATCCTCCCGAGTTTTAAAATATCAACGTAACTGATTAATATGCAAGATATATATATATATTAACGTCAGTATTTTTTTAATTTTTTTTTGTTGACAGAAATCATGTTTACATGGATCCCATCACGTGGGGTAACTACAACCATTTGAGCAGAACAATCAAGACAAGGCATGCACTTGTATTATCAGTTTAACAGCATTAAACTCTGATTTTCCAGAGAGAAATGACTTCTGATGCATCCTACTCATAGCATCTTACATGGTGAAATTTCGTATTATTTGAGTGTTCCTCTTAAACTATATATAACTGCAAGCGTCGATGCTGAAATAGGAAAGTATATAAACTATCACACCCCTCTGCGTTTTTGTACAATTACGAATGTCTTAAAGAGTTGCTTCCTGTTCCTGGGGCCACTTCCGGAACTAGAGTAGTAGTAGTGGCAGATGGTATATTTTGCATTATGGTTATTTGTAGGTCTTGGGGTCCACGGCCATTTGGATTAACCTCATCAAAGTCTGCAGCGAACGTTTCTTGGTCTCCATAAAAGGAAAAGTAAGAATCACTTCGACTGGAGAGACTTGGGGGGCAATTCGTTGTTGGGGTGGCCTCAACTGCCTTTTCACTTTTCTTGAAAGTATGAGAGTTGAGTTCCCTCTGGTCAAACATCCTTATCAACATCCCAATTTGTCTCCATCTTGAAGTATTGGGATCACAGCGTAACCAGATTTGTCTGTGCCCATATAGGAATGTAATGGCGAAGATAATCAATGCTAAAATTGAAGCAACCCCTGCAATCAGAAATAGGCCCCAGAAGCTTTCGAGAGCCAGACTATTAGAAGAAACCACGGCACCACTCTCCTCACAACTGTTTTTCTTCAACCATGCGTTCTCAATTGTTCTCATTTTATCTCCTTCGCTCAAATTCAGGATTGCTCTTGAAATGTCAGCTACAAAAGGAGAACCTTTAGGAAAAACCTGCAAACGCAATCCACCTGAAAATGTCAGCAACATATCAGCACAGAAATTGAATAACAAAATTTGAAAATGCCCCTACTTACAAATCCAAAACCCCCAGTTTTAAATGTTGGTCCCACCATGGCATATTTGGAGCAGTAAGTTCCAAGAAAGAGTTTCACGTAAGGAATTTCACGAAACGCAACAGCTATGCCACCATTTGCACTTCCTTTTTCGAAAAGCTCATGGCACTCTTCTGTCGTATTAAAGGATTTGAACTGGTAATCTGCAACACCCATCTCCTTCAGAATTTTTTCCACAAAAGAATTTTTCACGCAACCAACATTCAGCCTATCCTTTATAACTTGGTTCACTTCTGTCAGAGTAGGACGGAGCTGCTCAACAGTTAAGAGCGTCGTCAGACTCGCAGCATAGCTTTCAACCAGAATTAGGACCACGAAAATCCATACGATCACAACAAATCTACCCAAGTTGCTCACCACTCTCTCTCCTGCAAGACCATGAAAGTTATGATAGTTTGAGTGTGCCTCAACCACAAAATCATTTGTGGAAATAAGGAAAATGGGTAACACTTACGATGGGCAAACACCATGGTTGAGAAAGAAAACCATAAGCTGGTGCCTATCTGATGCAAAGGAGGCCCTCTGAAATTTTCGTTTATTCGGTGTTCAACCACCCACACAACAAATCCTATGAATACAAACGAACAAGAGGTTGTAACCCAAAGATCCCATGTCAATGGCTTTAAGAAGTCCCACGCATTCTTCTTCCTGTCGTATTTCACTGGAACCACCATAGCTACCCCAGATTCTGTGTATGGCAATGTGAAATCCACGTAGTTGGACCTGTTTGCTAAAATTGTTGTATCCCCTACCACCGCATCGAAGTTCTGATAATCCGTAATTACTTTTTAAGATGATTATAATGGAGAGAAAAAGATGTTTGTTTGGGTATTCAAACTCTATATGCAAAAATTTGTTCTGGAATGAAATTCAACGAAGAAAGACAGGAAAACGAGGAGACAAAGAGAATTACCCCATAATAAACTTGGCTGATCAGCTCACTGTATGTTCCTGCACTCTCACCATTGGGTTTTGCAAATGGGATAAACTCATATGGCACGGCATATGGCAACACTTCTAGCACTGCCTTGAACACGTCGATACAGTACCCACTCACCTCTGTTGTATTAGCACTTGGGTCACTATTTATTTTTACGAATTCAGTATAACTATTTTTCACTGGAACTCCTATCCTCAGCTTTTTCTCATTTGTAGGAATGCCCCAACCCTTTGGAACAGAGTAACTATCCCCTGGCCATATAATCGAACCTAGATTGTTTTTAGATGTAGAATATATGCTTGTGTTTGTTGAATCCAGATTTCTGACCAATCCATTCTTTGATGTCCAAAATCCTATCCTTCTTTCCCCATTACCAATCACATTTATTATCTCGAACGTCGATGCTTGTAATTGCCCATCAACGACATTAAACTCTCCACCGAGGCCTCTAAATTTAGTGCTCGATAAAGTTTCCCGCAGATTTTCACCATTTTTTGAAACTCCCAACCTTTCAAGATCAGTTAAATTGCCAGAAGCATTGCTCCTATCAAAGCCAAGATTGTTGGTGCTGACCTTCTCCACAGCCATTGCTAGTGCTGTGGTAGCATCATAAGCCCATACTCCAAATACATTCAAATTTGTACCAATATGGGTTAGATTGTCTTGCAGGAATTTTCTTTTCCATCGAACTTTAAATTCATCAAGCTCTTTTGTTTTGGGAATATACGTCCTCACACCCAAAACACCTTGCATTGATTCTATAACTGAGGAATTCAAGGATGTTAATATACTAGCCACACCATCTGTTAAGATCCAAACGTATCCCTGTCTCATCATTCCAATCTGTTGTGCTATAATCAAGAGTCTAGAGCCGAGATCAGCAGACACATGAACGACGAAGACTCTGGTTTGCATGGTCATCAACTTGTAGAGCTCTCCTCTAATGTCTTCATCTGTGGCAGAAGGAGAAATGGAACTAAGATAGGGGATGCGAGCATTGACTTGTTGCAGAGCATTGGTTAAGAAGGGTATCACTCCCTCCCCATAATTATTGTCTACGTAAATGGGCACTGCTCCTTTCCACCCAAAAGCTTGGAGGATTGCGCCAATGGCATTCACTTGAGCTGAATCGCTTTGTGCAATTCGAAAAAAATATGCACTCCTTAGCGAAGCAAGAGAAGGACTTGTTGCCGAAAAGGTTAAGATGGGCACACGAGCTGTGTCTCCAAGACTGATCACAAAGTTGGCCTGCATTGATGTCATTGGCCCTATTATGGCTTGCACTTGCTCTGTTTTTATGAGATCTAATGCTGTTTATCATGAAAAGACTGCAAATCAGAACGTAGTTTGACTTGGTATTCATTGCATGAAGATAGGATACAGATTTGAGGAATAAATGCTAGAGCAAATGCTGACGTCATTTTTTTTGTCAAGAAATATTTGTTAATAAAACATGTAAGAGACATATATACTTGTTACGCATTATAAGAAAATTTCATTGCATAGAATGAAATGAAGAAATAGATAGCAGCACACAAACGCAGAGAGAGGAAAAGAAAGAAAGAACCTTGAGCTGCAGCAGTAACGACGTCCGTGTGGGAGTCCCTGATGTTGAAGAGTAGCCTAGTTTTGTAATGAGAATGAGAAAGATAGAAGTCAGAAAGGGACATGTCGATGCAGCTCAACCCCATCTTACCAGGGATTGAGGCAAGATCAAGTAAGATTCCCACTTTCACTGGAACAGTTCCGTTTCTCGTTGCCACGCCCAGAAAACAACATAGAGTCCAGATAAACAGGAGCAGAGGGTAAACAAGTTTTGAAAAATGCTCCTTCATCACGGTGGAATATCAAGGTAGGCAAGCTTTGGTGTTCATAGCGGAGTGGGAATGAAGCATATTTATAGTCGTCGGAGCGCGGGGGTTTTAAAATTTTTACCAAAAGAAATAGCACATTCAAAAATTTATCCTTAATCATCAATCACAAAATTCATATTTGTCGGTGGAGTCTCGACTTTGACAACTGATTTTTTAATTTTAAAAACAACTGTTCTTTGCAAAGCCAATTTGTCATTTTCTGTATTTATTAAAATGCATGTTGTATATATTTTCTAAAATGAAAAGGAATTCAAGGTCTTGGAATAATTTTGGGTCTAAGTTCCTTGTATGGTGGTGTTGTGTAACAGATGAGAATTCAGAGTAGCTTATAAAAATGAAGGTTTTTGAATGTTGCATGAATCTGCCGACTTGTACAAAATATATGGAATAGCAGATGACTTGAATATAAGTAATTGATTCAAGTCAAATCTCCATTCCAGGGGTTAAAAGATGTCATCAAACAACCCCGTGTCATTTGTTACTTAGGACTACTTCATGAATGAATAAAATTACATTTGTTCCAGCTTCCACGCAAACACACACACAAATCCTGAAAAAAAGTCACATCTTTGCAATACTTGCTTACAGGAAGAAGGTGCCTCACATTCAAACTTGGGTTTCACGGAGCTTACAACCAAAACCCACCCAACCAATTCGATGAACCCCTTTTAAGTACCAAAAATAAATGAGGAGAACGCGGAGGAACTGCTCCAGAAACTCCCTACAGATATTTTTTTAATATTTAATGTATATCAGCATTTGAACAAATACAGATTCTAGCAATAATTTTAAATATTGATATTGTATTTTTAAAATAGGTATTTTTATTAGAAAATTAATAATAGTATCAAAATTACTTTTTATAATGTGATAATTACATTTTTAGATATAGTTAGTTCATTATTATTAGAATTTTTAAGAAGGATAAATTTGAAAATATCGTTCAAAGTATACAACACTACACATCAATAACTTGTCTATACTAACAAATTTACAGAAGTCACATCACAAAAAACAAATTTCCGACTCCTCCGTATTAGTCTGCAAATTTCAGAACACTTTTATCCACGTCTATTTGATCTCATTATTAATTTCTTCTATTTCTTTTGTAACATGAGCTGCCCAAGAATATTTCACTCATGGACTGTTATTACAAGGCGAAATTCCATTTTTCACTCTTATTTTTATATTTCATTATAATTTTATAATTATCTATCTTATTACATTTAATTCTTTATGGTCTATATTAACTTGTGTGATACTCATTTTATCCACCTTTACATAATTGACCGAAAGTAATATTTTTCCATCAATGGGTCTTCTTTTTTTCCCTGTTTTCTCCATTGTCTCTGTTACCATATTGGGCTAACTATTCCAAATTGTGGTGTTCCATACCCATACAAACTGCACTAGGTAAAATGTGTTCCCCCCCGCCCCAAGAAAAAAAAGAAGAGGGGGTAGTGGGGGGGAGAAGGAGGAGTTGAGTTTGGGCAAGTGGGTGGGGTGAGATGGAGGAGCCAATTTGATTGTTTTGGTCACAGTTTTAAACATTTGAAAGGGACGGTATATATAAGGAACTTGGGTAACGTTTTCCTCCAACTTGCTGTGAAATAATAACTTAGAAGAATGACGTGAATTCATATAATCATATATGTACGGATTATAGGATATTCCTGAAGCTTAAGAAAGTAGATGGAAGTCATCTCCCAGAAGCAGTGCTGATCACCCTAACAGCGCATCATAGATCCTTACACTTAGCTCTGCTCATGGCCGTTTCCTCTCTAACTTGCTTATCTGCATCTTTACTTGATAGTTGCAAGGACGAACATAGGAGGTTGATACAGCCCCTCCACAAGTTGAGGCTGAATTTCCTTCCATTCATTATAGCATCTGCAAGTTGGAAACAAAAGCAAAACAAGAGAACTCATAGTTGGATACGCAGGCGTGGCAGAATTTGGATACATGGCCGAATATAGGATCCTTCAGCTGTGCCTCCTTGTTGTTGGTGGATATATATATATCATCCTCAAAATAAAATAAAATAAAATAAAATCCTTTCATGGATCAAGTTTAGCCAAGAATTATGAAAATAATTTTTAATTTATTTATAGATTTGGCGCCCTATCTGCTGTTTTAGTATTTATCCATCTGAATGAAAATGCTTGTGGATTTATTACAATGGGAATTAGAAGCATATATATATATATATATATATATATATATTCACAGAATAAGATTATTGAAGCAGAAACGTCACACATGTATATATCCACCCAAGTTGGGAATGGGACTAGTATTCTCTCTGGGTTGCAAACAAAAGATTCCAACATCAAATCTCTGAATTTTAATTAGATTATTTTGGACGCTAACTTAATGCATGATTAATTAAAACAACATAAACCTCGCTCCAGACTAGCTAGTTAGTTTGTGCTCTATCCACTTTTGATGCCACGACGCCTAGCTAGTTTTTGAAATATATCCAAACATGGATCAATATCCTATAATATAATTATATGATTTATGCTCCAAATATTAATATTTTACCACTAATCACCATCTGTTAATGATTGAGGTCGTGAATAGAAACAAAGGTGCTGACGTTTCATCCACTACAACAATAGTGCAAGCCAAAAACCCACCTTTTCACAACTCTTTCGGTCCTCAAGTACTTCCCCACTCAAACATGAGTTTTGATATATCTAGCTGCCTAATTTGATATGCGGCTTGGTAGCTTTGCATGTAACATTTAAGCATGGATAATGGAGCATTTTTAGTAGCTTATCCACCCTATAATGTTATATATATTCATGATTAAGAGCATCATCTAATAAACAAATAAAATAAAAAAAGAGATTTGATGAATTAATTAGAAATAGTATAGGTGAAGTAGAATATGTAGAATCTGATGTGATGGCTCAGTAGGAACAAAAGGGACCCTAAAAAATTCGAAGTTAAAGTTAAGAGAGAATTTCAACTCCGGGTGCTTCTATCTTTTTAATGGGTACAGAATATATATATATATTGACATAATACAGCAGAAGCAATGAAGCATCAAGGTGGACATTAGACGATGCCAAAGGGAAAAAGAGGCCACTATTTTGATTAAAAACTCTATTAATTTTTCGACTATATATACGAAGCAAACTAATCAATGCAGATAGAATATGGAATCAGCTGCTGCGTCACAGGGAATATATATCCCAAAATCACAAGATTATTGATTGGTAATCAAGATATCCTATTCCTAGCTCGCATGAAAAAAATACTACCTTATAATAAGTCCATATTTAAATAATGCTGAAAAGACTCAACTACTGCACTCCATATATATATATAATGAATTAAAGAAATGAAGGTTATGTTCTTTAAGGATAAGGAGGGAAGAAAACAGTAGAGTTTAATTATTTAATATCCGCGTGAGTCTTCCTTGAGTGCTCCACAAATATCTAGCAAAAGGACGCGTCTACTACTACTACTACTATAGCCAAGTGAGGGTTAGTTGGGAAGTGGTAGAGCACACAGGTTGAGTTTGGTACGATGAGTCCATGCATATGTTCGTCTGTCGTGGGAGATGATTACCCGCACATTTTGGAATTGATAAACAGGGCACCCCATTGGAGGACATTAGTTGGTGCACCAGCAACTAGTAATTCACCAAGTCAAGTGCCACACCCACGCAAATTAAGAGCCATGATATGATGATGGCGCAGAGATCGTTAATGGGGTTCACAAATCAGATTGAATCCTTCTCAGTTAGCCGCTAACAAAACTTGAAGCCACAACCCACAGTAAACAAAAGCAAATGATCATGATTTTAGTCTCAAAATACACAAAACATATAAGATGATGGCATTCTTATGTTGAATGCGTGAACAATCTGGGACCATATGCATGCCACCACTTAACATTATCTCAAGCCTATGATTACAGTTCGGACTATACAGCTCCTGCCAGCGTTTACAATTATTCCCACTAATATTACAAACAAACAAATCAAAATGCCTCAGCCCACCAAATAATATTTGTGCTTCCCTTCATTTAGAATATTTATGCCAGTGGCTTAACATCACACACGACAAAGACAGCTCGACTATTTAAGAATAGTGGAAAGAATCCTCACGATTTATTCAATTACAAATTTAATACTAATATTCAGATTGAGATTGTTTGGAAATATATCATACTTGTCTTAGAATAAAAAAGTAGTACTTAAAAAATTTACGGCCAATTAGTTTCTTAAAATGTTTCCCTATGTTTTTCTTAAAAGTCAACTTTTCTATAGAAACTATATATGATTTTATTTCTATTTCTTTCCTTTTAATAAAAATATCATCCATGTTTATGGAATTATGGTGATGAATCTATTTCTAGAAATATATTTGTGGCATGGAAACACATTTATTTTTGGATATTTGTTTTGTGACAGGATTTTTAGAGACAGGACATCTTTTGCATTTTATGCGACCAAGTGTACCTAAAAAAAAAATTCGTTTTTCGTAATGAGGTAAATAGTTATAAAGCTACTTGCTCTCAACTTTTTGAAAAATAGTACAATATATATATAAATGCCAAATTCACGATGATTTATTGCTAATCTCTCACGATCTACAGCATCTATTTAGGGTAATAATAATATTCTCAGATACCCCATCAAGGATATTGATCTAAAAACGCTTCAACAATCAAGATGAAGAATGACAACCGCCGTAATAATTAGTTTGGAGATTTTAATGCGAAGTAAAAGTCTCCCATTTGACTTTTCATTTAAAAATGTTAACATAATTGTGTCATTTGAAGTGAATTCTACTTCGTTATTAAAACGAATCCTCACTCATATTTTAGAACCATTGATTTCCAGTGTCATTTCTACAAATTCTTATACCTATATATAGCTACATATATAATCTTCTGATTTGGAAGCTTCATGAGAAGGGATAATTCATCCGACTTATTCCGGAAAAATCACATCTAATCGGATATAATTTCCTTTGTCACTTCGAAACCAAACTGATATATGCTCAACAAATGGGAGAGTGAAACGTAACAGTTGCATATTAAAGATCCATTGTTCAAATTCATAGTCGAATATTTAAGAATTGAATAAGTATTATTCTACAAATAGAATGACAATAAAAATTGATTATAGAGGTGTCAACTCTTTTATTATTATTATTATTATTGATGGTAGAATAATTCTATAAAAAAAATTATATAAAGGGGTTTTAATTTTTAAATCTCTCTACCACTTTTGCTTATTAATTTTATACTATTTTTAATATATGAGACAAGATTTAGAAGAATTAAAAAAATTTGTAAAAAAAAATAATTGCAGGAGATTAGTTTAATTTTTTTAATTTTGTGTTTAATCGATTTAAATATATTGTTTTAAATTTAAAAATATAATTAGATAATTTTTAATATATATCACGAAAAACAATGACGCTCAATTTGATTCCAATAAAGATTAAATCAGAAATCGAAATGATGAAACAAAAGGAAAGCTGCAATAGCTTTGTTTCCACTTTGCCCACACTGCTTATTCTCTTTTATCCCAAGTTGATGATTGTGGTTACTTTCATTATACTAACATCTAGTCATACAGCATAGTGCGCTTTCACTGTGGCCTTGGATAGGGACCCAGCAGGAACCCACACTCGAAGCTGGCTTTCCTAACATGGATAAGCGTCTTTCTTATTTTCACCAACGTAAATAATATATGAGAAAATATGAATATTACATCATCTCCCAGGAAACATTCATTTCTAGACGCATTATTGATAGTGCAGTGGAGTCTGGAGTGGAGGAGTTTTAGAATATTAACCTCACTCACTTCTTTCGTGCTTGTATATGTGGAAAAGCAAGATTATAAATTACTATCCCTTATAAGGAACCCCACTCTTTCAAAAAGAGCAAATTGTCTTCAAATGACATCATCCTGTCTCCATCCACCGTAAACATCTCTCTCTCTCTCTCAGCTATATTCTCAAAATAATTTGCCAAAATGATGATGATGATATTTAAGGAACAAAATATTTCACAAGTATAATACAGAACAAGAATATAATTAAAAGTCATCATATAAAAAGAATTTTCTTATTGGTGACCGTCGAAGTAAAATCTGAAGTTTTATTTTTTAATCTTTATCGGTGAAGGGGCGACGAATAGAGAACTTGAAAAGTACAGAATTTCTGGCATACTTCAACCTGAATGAAAGAATCAATCCCGAAAAAGGGACCCACACAAGGCTTTAATCCAATCAAAGCTCAAAAACCCACGACGACACTCATGGGTTACACGGGAATAGGATTCAAGTTTTTTCGTTTTGTTTGGGGGGGGTGGGTTTACCCTGTTTGCAGCACCGGTTACAACAATCAAAACAGGGCCAGGTCCGTGACTGCGATCCAGTTAGAAAAGCGAAGCAACCACTTCCACTCTCACTCACACTCATTATAAATGCACTGCGTCACCCATCCCTCTTCTTCAACCTCACCTTCTTCCCCTCTACCCAAAAAGCAAAAGCAGAGAGACAAAGGCAAAATGAGAACTATTCCCTCAACTTCATCCGCACCCGCTTCATCATTCACTCCTGCTCAACGCTCCCCATGGCACTCTCCGGTGCCATACCTGTTCGGAGGACTTGCTGCGATGCTGGGTCTGATAGCGTTTGCGCTATTGATCTTAGCTTGCTCTTACTGGAAACTTTCAAGTCATTTGCAAGACGAAGAAAGGGGCGACAGAGACTTAGAGAAAGAGGAAGGCTCCGCGAAGAAAGAATCAGTGAAAGTTTACGAGGAAAAAATTCTGGTCATTATGGCCGGAGATGAGATGCCTACATTCTTGGCCACCCCAATGTGTTCCAAGTTGTCATCTTTTGGTGATGGAATAACTGGGAAGGCCGTTGCCGACAGTAATGAGAATTGTGAGAAACCGGAGAAGGAGATGGAGGCGCATGTTCAAGTTACAATTCCAGCAGAAGCCCAACGACAAATCCCTTGAGAAAGTTTAAGGAAGAGGGAATGCGAGAATGACATTTGTCTCTGTTTCTCACCATTTTTTTTTTCTATTTTCTTTTGGCTTAGTTTGCCCGTTTCGGGTTTTGGGTGATCGACCTTATTGGTGTTCCATGATTCGGGGAATTGTAAATTTTAGCTGAGATGAATTAGAATTGAGGGAGTTCTCTTTCAATCTAAAAACAGCCACATACCAGAATATATTAACGTGTTTTTTTATCTTATTTTTTTACATTTTCTTTTTATCATTTCTACAATTGTCACTTGTTTCTAAATATTTTAGCAAGCGGCTACGGCTGTCTGTGCACACCATTTGTTTGCAGAAAGACTAACGACACAGCGAAAGAGTATACCGTTTTTGAAATTTCAAAAAATAAATAGAAGTGTGATGTAGGGAATAAGGAACTTGTTAAATGTCAATTGTGGTACCCAGAACCTGTTGCAGTTACGATGGAAATGTTATGACAATTGAAATATATATATATATATATATATATGATGCATAGGAAGCATATTCTTGGAGAGAAATTCATTTCCTGGAATGCCATTACAGACACATGGCAGAGGGCATAGTCCTTGAGATCCAGCAGTGTTGAGCAATTTCCTTACATAAATAAAATCTAGAGTAGTAGCATAGCACAGGGGATGAGTTGTCCGTGATACGCGGCTCCGGAAGGCCGCGTCGCTTGCCCTCTTAAAATACGATCCAACATTCCAAATTTAATGTACCGGGTTTCCCAATATACTCGTTCACTCCCCCCCCCCCCCTTTTTTGTTAACAGGACATGTACCTAATACAATTGACAGCTAGACATTGGAGTGTGAGCGAAGTGTAATTATTGAGATGTATTAATCTTCGTTCTCGTCGTAGGTGAGAAGTGTCCATCTTGAAAGAAGTTTTAGGCTTTTGATGGCATTCGTAGGAGAAGCCACAATAACAGAAACATAATACAGGCTTGCTGTTTCTTCTTCGTTTTTCCGTGCCCTCTCTTATTTGTACTTTAGGATTTGATGAAAACCGGCTACTCATCTAGAAATTGAAATATAAATGTTGCTTTTAGTAGGACACTTACTCCGAAAATATAATAGAATGTATAAGACGCCACTTCAAAATCAATACTGTCGAAAAGAAATTAACACTGAAACGGCCTCTACTATCAAAATTGTAATTGATTTATTCAACTTTGTTTTCAGCTGTATAATTGCATGAGGCAAAGAAGAGAGAAGGAATGCGGCACCAGACGCAGAAAAAGGCAAAAAAAAAGATGGGAATATGTACGAGCATTGCATAATGCTTTAATGAAAACATGGCAATCATATGCAGCACGCATATGGCAAAGCATAAACAGAAACGACGTCTTGTGCTCTACAACTGAACTGTACTCATTTGTAATTTTCCTGAACAGATTCCACATTTGGTTGCCTCATGTGTCCAATCAGAATCTGCCACTGAACCTGCTAGCGAGGGGAAGGGTGAGTTAGACTTAAAAAGACAAGTCGCATTATAGTTTTCACTTTTCATGCTGTCCAGCTCTTGTTTCTTCTTTCATAACTCCTCAATGTTTTTTGTGGACAAGCATAACTCCTCAATGTTAATACTTATCAATTTGCACAAGTTAGGTCCAATCCATTAGCCTATAGGGCCTGCCTCCTAGGCACTCTGTGTACGAAGCGCAGGCTAGGTAGCTAAGCCCATCTCACCTTATGCAACCTAGTGTAGCTCTGCGGTTAAGTCTTTAATAAGTAGAATTCGAAGTTAGATTTTTCACTCCGCCTCAATCATTTGTAAACTTAAATAGAAAGAGAAAGAAAACATGTTTTTCTATGATATTTTTTTTTTGGTCAAATGTATTAGTATTATGCGTGCTAAAAAGTTATGGTTGAATTTGAATATTTTAGTCTAACTAGAAAAAATATTAATATATATATATAATATGATGTATATGATAAATTTTTTTTTCACACTAATATATGACGAACACCGTAAATATTATTATGCTCCACTTCTTAATTTGATTGAAAGGATAATGGGATTATTATTATAAAATGGCAACAGGGGATTGCAGAAGAGTGGATCAAATGCAAGTATTTAAATTCATTCATTTTATATTGAGAGTGTTTGGAAGTCCATGACTTGGCGATCAAGGCGCGAATATACAGTGTGCATACAAGTTGACCCATCAGTTTATACGTTTTTTCAATTAAACTTACAAAAACTGAACTCTATTTTAATAAGAAAAAGCATCGAGTTATATAAAAGGTTCAGCTTACATTGCCATTTTGGTCACTCTTGGGCACTTTTACATTTTATTTGTTGTGTTTGCTATGTGCATCTTTTTGTTATTTTGCATTGTTAATTATAGAGAGGACTGGAGGACGATGAAGATAAGACACGGTTCCCTCTCGTGCGTAAGAGCAAGAAATGACTTGCCGATAATCCAATATTTCTGAGTCCTCCATCTCTCACTCTCTTTCTCTTTCTTGTCATCTATGCATAGTCACTAGCCTTTAGATTTGTTTTATCAAGTTAATTAGTACACTCACAAATTATATATACATGTTCATTAATCTTTCAAGGGTTAAGCTACTTGGTACTTTTGCGCTATATTCAACCCTCACAGGTATGAGCTTGTTTTTATATTTTTATTGCATAACATTGAGCTTGTTAAGCTGTGCATCGCTTTAGATATCTGTGTTTT
Organism: Gleditsia sinensis; assembly: GCA_037074535.1. NCBI lineage: Eukaryota > Viridiplantae > Streptophyta > Magnoliopsida > Fabales > Fabaceae > Gleditsia > Gleditsia sinensis. Next base: position 3,808,459 of record CM073472.1, read on the forward strand.
TCCAGACGTTGTTTATGACTTGGGTTTAGTAGCATGTTTATATCTGTTTGTTTATGAACTATATGATTCCATGCACACAGAGAAAGATGGGAATAAGTAGATAACATGGCGCAGTAATATGCAGCATGCAGGGAGCAAAGGCAAGCAGAAACACAAGGGATGAACTATTCTCTCCTTTTTTTTTTTTTTGGACAGGCGGAGGAATTATTCCCGTTTGTAATACTTCTGAATAGATTCCACAATTTGGACAAGGGAGGCCCAATTCATTGGCCCGTGCCCGTAGAAGCCCATCTCAACCGGACTAAGGATCAAAATCCCCGAAAGTTATTGGGGCTACTTGTAATCATAATTTAAAATCGAATTTGAGTTTGAATTTCTGTAAAATTATTACTTGAAATCAATTTTAAAAATATTGAAAGAAAGAATCAAGTTTTGTTATTCTATAAATATAGTCAATGTACGTATAAGCATAGATTTCCAATTAATGTACAACCAGTCCTCCATTTTAGCATCTTAAAACAAGTAGCGAGGGTACATTGAGATGGAGGTGGGAGAAAGATGTATCTATACCATTAAGAACTCCAAAAAGGCCAACGATTTCACCATCAATTCTTGTCTCCTAAAAATCTATCTTCCATTGAAGATCTCTTACCAGGAGAGCTAGAATATCCGTAGCTGAAGTTGGCACTCTGACTGTCAACAGAAACCACAACAAATTTTACATCAAAATCATTGTACGCATGCAATCCCATCGTTGAGTATTGTAATTCAAGCAAATTTTAAAGAATTTTAGGGGTTCATTTTGTTTTTAAAAATTATTCTGTATAATAAAAATAATAAAAAAAATTTATTTGATAAACTGTTTTAAAAATATTATTTTTTGTTTTTTGTGTTCTAAAAACAAAAATAAAAAATAAAAATAATTTTTTTTTATTTCTGTTTTTCTATTTTAAAAATAATTATTTTTAGAATTTATTTTTAAAATAATAACAAAAAATAGTTACTAAATAAAATTTTTTATTTTGAAAATAACTAAAAATAAAAAATAATTTTTTTAAAATTAGAAACAAACAAGGCCTTAAGTTCCACTTTGGATCAAATTTAAAAGTATTAAGAGATATTACCATTTTTTTTAATTAATTCAGTGAATGAAAGAAATTTATTTTAAGGGGTGGCTTAACAAAGAACCATGTGTTGAAGTGCACAGGGCAAGTGTCCTGCAGGTGGGACAGTTGGCAGTAATAATTTTTTAAGGCATAGCATTGGAAATGTGAATAAACAAAAGAGTGATCCCTATAAAATAAAAGTTGTATACAATAAAGAACTTAGGATGGAATATGCCAGGAGCAGGTAAGTTGAAAGACTATTATATACAAAGAAGGCCAATTATTGACTTTAATTGCAAGCTCACTTTGTTCTAGCATTATTTTTGTTTTTGGAGCTGGAGACTGGGGTTGGTACAAGATTTAATTTTATTTAAAATATTAAAATTATTCTTTTTATAAATATTTTTTTTATTTAAGTTTGAAATTTTGATACTGTCAAAATCTTTGAACTTAAATATTACTTATCATTTGAATAATAGAAACTAGTAACTCTATAAAAAAAATAAATGTTAATTTATACATGTCCCTACTCACTAATATTATACAAAATGGATTATTTTATTTTTTGAATACAGCATTTTGTATTAAATGTCACTATTGAGTTATAATAAATTTGATTATTTTATAACTAACTGTGATAAAAAATTAGAGTGAGAAAAAAAAAATACAAATACCGGCCTTCAACATTCCTTGAATCGAGTTAGATGTTTAACCTTATATCCTCTTGTGCACAATTAATGCTAATATGAATTATACGTGTTGCGTGATTCTCAAGATTTTACTAATAAAAACCAATGGCAGATATTGGGGATACTTGTAATCATAATTTAAAATCGAATTTGATTTTAAATTTCTATAAAATTATTACCCTGTCCTTTAGGACATATATATAGGTCAAATAATATTAGATTTATTTGTAATAATTGCAATGATAGTTCGGTAAAAAGAATCTAAAGTTTACCCGGAAAGGAAACCACCTAAAACTGGAAAGAAAAGTTGTCACACTCCACGTACGCCGTATTTTCATTTTGCGACATACCCAATACATGGCTTTATAAATGATTCACAAGTGCTATAAATTCTCTACTGTTGTCCGAATTATTTATAAAGAAATATATAAATGTTTTAAAATTGAATTTATATTACATATTTTTATGATTAACTTTGATTTATAAATTATTTTCTTAGAAATGGCAACATGGGATGGGATTAGATGGACCAGAGTGTAAGGAAGCAAATTCATGACCAACTTCTCATTTTATGTTGAGTTTCTTTGAAAGTCCATGACTTGCCGAGCAAGGCGTGAATATTTCCTATTAATTAAGAAAAAAAGCATAAAAGTTCTGCTCTATATAAAGGTTCGGCTTACATGCCCACTTTGCTCATTCACCCTTCATTATACTCAATGAGGCTCGTCTTGGTTCCCCACCCTCCTGCTCGTTGCTTCCAATATGAATATCTACTTTTCATAGCTGTTTTATTTTGCATTGTTAATTAGAATCGAGTGGAGGACGATGAAGATAACACTTGGTTCGCTCGTCGTGCGTAAGAGCAAGAATCTTGCCTTGCCGACAATCCACTATTTCTGAGTCCTCCATCCCTATCTCTCATTCTTTTCATCTGTGCATGGTAATTGACCTTTACGTTTGATCTTTCTGGTTAAATACACTCGCCAAAATATGGGCTTCTTTCATATTTCATTGCATAACATAAAGCATGCGCATTAAACTGCGCATCTACATCTATTTATCTTGTTCCTTATATCTCTATCTGCTTACCTTTTATACAGTCATTTATGATTTGAGTTCAGTAACGAATCTAGAAAATGTTTAATAGAAAGCATGCTGTACAAATCTTTGACGGACGCAACCCATAGAATCTGCTGCTATAATTTATTGGCAGCACACAACAGTTGCGTTTGGAGCATCTAGTTAACCCATTTTGTTAAGCAGCCTTAATTTGTGTTGCGTGAATACCCTTTTGATTTAGCATGCGACAAACAATTTTTAAGTAAATGCCGAAGTAAATGAAGTGGAATATATTTGGACCCTCAAATCCCAAGGATCCAATCTCTTGGGGTTCAGAACTGCAAAAGAAAATCCAGTGCCACCAAACAACATTGCTATTTCTCACTTGATTAATATTATTACATTTGATACAAGCTATGATTGACGTAGAACAGAAATAATTGATACTACGAAAACCGGATGGACAATTGGAAAGCCCCGAGAAAGAAAAAAGATCAACAACACATTTACAGCACTTCAACTAAAATTTAGGCCTGGCTCTTTACACAGTTATTTTCTCCTAGCTACAATGGAAGCGAGACTTTGAGACAGCTCTATGCTAGAGGACCATGATGAGTTTGACATTTTCTTTTTCGTGTTATTTCTATTCTTGCTTAGTACAGGGCTACATGGAATGCCTATGACGAACTATAAACCGATTTATCACATCCCATCCTTTGATCTGCCACGGCAGTACTTTACCCTTCCGCTGAAGGACAATTACCCGGAGCACTACAAGAAGAAGCATCTTGATTCATCAAGAAGCGAACAACAACACAGGTGATATTGTCAGCACTACCTCTCTGACATGCTTCCTGAGTCAGTCTCTTTGCTGCCTCCTCTGCATCCTCAATTGGTTTAATCAAAGCAACGGCTTCCTGAGCAAAGGTGAAATTTTACCATAAGTCAGTATCCGGAGTTAACAGAGTTTGACTGTTTTGTTTGCAATTATGCATTTTGCAGACATTCCCACTCTTCTCAGTTGAAAGTGAAGGAGGAAATGAAAATCACTACAAACCTCATTTGAGACAACATCCCATAGCCCATCACTGGCTAATATAAGAAACTCGAGAGAGCTGTCAATTTTTTCTTCCTGCAAGACCACAAGCATTTTTGTAATTAAAATATACAGAGGACCAGGAAAATGAAGTTTCAGTAAGTGCACGTCAGCAAGAAGATAAGTCAGGACATATCTCTTCTATGTAGAGACCTCTTATATAACAGAGTGATACCAATTAGTTGCACTCCTCTTCAAGAAGCTCTAAAATGCTAATGAACAAGGATGATTGCAGAATATGTATAACAACATGAGATCTTCCTCTCCACTGTACTGTTTAACCAGCAAAATGTGGAAATTTCAAAACACACACACACCCAAAAAAAAAAACTCTTGTGCATACAGTTGAAACTACAAGGATGACTAATTGACTATATGCATAATGTGTTACAAAAGTTTTATAAAGAACAGAACAAATTCATCAGTTCCATTAACAGACAAACCCATAGGTAGTTGTGGAAGCTCTTTTTAATTTGTCTTTATTTTTCAAACATCTCTCCCACTCACTTTTGTGTTACAGCATTGTGGCTGTACATATAAACAAATGGGGGTAGTTAAGCACGTTATAAGCTTGTCTTTATTTATCATTGTCTAATTTCAGATAGAACCTTCTTTCTTCAAATCACTGATAGATTGCTTTGATTGTGAAACATACAATAAAGCCTTCATCCTATGCATGCAAAGAATATTTCCAAGAATGGATGTTACCATTATAAAAACACACCTGGATTTCTGGATCAGCAACAACATACTGCTTCAGGAGTCTATCACCAAATGCACGAGAAACAGCAAGAACACCACCAACTCTCCAAGTTCCTGTAAATGTAAAATTAAGTTTTCAGTAGTAATAAAATAGATAAAGTGTTACGAAGGAGTCAGTTGACTTAGTGGTACTGTAGTTATCTTTAGGACGGAGGGTTTCAAGTTTAAATTCCAATCGAAGCTAAATGCACTCAAAAGAAGAAAAAAAAGTTAAACCATTAAAATCAAACCAAGAAAAATAACTAGAAGATGACCTTACCAGCCCACATAACAAAGCCCCCTGCATCTTCAATTCTTTGCCTCTCATCAGTTTGGTCTGGCTTGTGATCTCGAGAAACAGCAATGGCTAGAGGAAACAAAAAAATGTAAGTACCATATTAACTAAACATTCAACATGAGAAGGACGAAGTGATTTTCTCATATGATATGAACATATGCCTATGCCCCATGTACAAATTATGACCGAATCATAAAAAAAAACACAAGTAAATGTGACAACATATGCAGATATACTCAAAATAGAAGGTCTGCAGTTATTCTCATAATATTTTAGTAATGCTTTCACAAATTTAATATTTCCTCAAAAGCACACTAGGATGTTTGAAACCCCACAAGCTTGTCCATTAGTGCAGAAAGAAAAAAAAAAGCAAGGTAGTTGGTGTTGTAAACTTGCTCCCACAAGACAATTAACGGGAGAATTTCAAAAAGGTAATCCTGGCAAAAATAATTTCAATTTAGGAACAATTAACTAGACAAGCTGTTAATTAAGCCAACATGTGGTTAACATATTAACCACTCTTTGATCATTGTTTTTCCACTTTTTCATTACACTTTGTTAGCTTTAATTGTTTTCAAACTAAAAACATCTTTGCCATGAATTCTTTCTTTGGAATCTTTCATTATTAAGCAATACATACATGCCCCAAAACAGATTACTTGAGTTTAGATCTTAGAAAGTAGAGACATCTAAACACGAATCATGCAGAAAGCAAATGGTTGGCATAATATAGAAAACTCCAGAATCCTTAGACATTCAGAATCGTTGTGTCCAAGATATATAAGAAAATAACAATATAAGTAAACATATGTACATGTCGAAGAATGTATACATGTGTATATAAAGCTACTTGACTTACCTGTACCACCCCTGCATATGACAGCTCTGGAGTCCCCAACATTTGCAACAAGCAAACGGTTACCAACTAGGATGGCAGTGGAAGCGGTTGATCCAGCATCTCTATTTTGACTATTTTCTGATTTCAGAAATTCAGAGTCCGTATGGTTATATGCATCAGCTGTAAAAAAAAATGGTTTGGAAGGGAAACACACAATTATTCTCGGGATTTTGCAAATTGAAAAACAGTGAACAAAAATATAATGCCGCTACAGGTAGACGACAAACCTATAGCTGATTTGGTGTCAGAAATAAATTTTGGGTGTTTGATCAAATTACTAAAGAGGTTTTGCTTGACGTACTCAGCAGCCCGAGCACCACCGTGACCTGAGAGTTATAAAAAATAAATTTTCAGCTGCCTTCTATATTTGTGAGGAGAAAAATAATACTATCAAGCATAGTCTAATAGTTTAAATATTTGAGTCCAACCAGTAGGAAACAATTCCTACATGCTTAAATTAATACAAACAAAAAAACCCAATATTTAATTTCTGATGACAACAAAAGACAAACACTACACTTGAAAATTGCTAATATAATGATTAAATGAAGGTCCTAAAATTAATTAAGATAATGCTAAATAGAAGCATCCATGACTTATCAGACATGAAAGTTGAGTTTGAAAAGAGAAGGTTGAAGCATCTGGATATTATGCCTAAAGAAAGAATGAACAGATAGGCAACCTTGAAAGATTTCCTTCCTGGTTTGCAGAAAACAATACTGTCGCAAGACAGAAGTTCACAATCAGATTGACATGAGGGTCAAAGGAGAGAGCTCAACAGTAAATGAATCCAACATCTACAATGTCTATATGTGTGTGTGTGTATTTGAGAAAATACGTCCACAAAACTGATAAGACTGAAAATGAAGGGAAAATTACATGAGATGGGCATAAGCACACAAGCATCGGCATATGGCAGTATTAAGTTACAATAATTAATCTCCTAATATTCTAGAAAGGGAAAATATTGCAATAGAAATCAATTTAAAAAATACTGACAAAAGGAATCGAGTTTTGTTATTCTCTATAGTCAATGTATAAGCGTAAATTTCCAATTTATTATCACCAGTCCTACATTTTAGCATCTGAAAACAAGTAGCAAGGGTATAACGAGATAGGGGTGTGAGAAAGGTGAATCTATACCATCAAAAACTCCAAAAAGGCCAACGATTTCACCATCAACACCATCAATTCTTGTCTCATAAAAATCTTCCATTGAAGATCTCCTACCAGGAGAGCTAGCATATCCATAGCTGAACTTGGCGTTCTGACTGTCAATAGAAACCACAACAAATTTTACATCAAAATAATTGCATGCAATCCCATCATTGAGTATTGTTGTTCAAGTAAATTCCAGAGAATTTTAAGTTCCACTTTGGATCAAATTTAAAAGCAGTATTAAGTGACACTACCATTTTTTCTAATAAGTGGATGAAAGAAATGAGTCATGCATAATCCACAGATCATATGAGCAATGGAAAACAAATTCTTAACCGATTAACCTATTGCATCCAACTCAAAAGCAACCTTTAGAACAAAAAACGAATTTCAATAGATGTTCCCTTATTGTCACAGGAACTAATCTTGCGTCAAGGGTATATGGTAGAACAAGTATGACATGAACCAATATGTATAAGTCATAGGACAGAAGAGAAGATACAAAACCAAAAGGACAAGCTAAAAACCATAACTATCGTATGCTTATAAACACAAAAGATTGAGCAGTATTAGGACAACACAGGCCTTGTCAAAGAAATTTATTACACGGTATGACAGTAAACACATAATAATTTCAACGCATCTGATTCATGTTTCTAAAAGTCATATGCATGAATCGCACGGAACAGAATTGGTAATATCAAAGTAACACGGTGAGGAGTAATATAACGCCGGGGAATACATAGCAAAAGTTCAATACTACCAAGCACGAACAAGATCAATCATCAACAATAATCGTAACTAGTAAAAGCGCCGATAAAGGAACCATTTTACCCTATTTTAGATCTAAGGAAAGATCGATATGCTAGAAGCTAACCTGAGGCCCCCGCCGCTTATAGGTGCATCTTCATCAGCATGGACCTGGCTTGAAGAGGACAAAACTGAATTGAGATATCCCATTTCGAAGCTTGAATATTCAGGGTTTACAGATAGTATGCCTTTGATCAATATGAGAAAATGAAGAAACAAAAACAGTATAGCGTATGTATAGCCTATGCTCGCGTGCCAATTATTCCAAGTTATCATAACACGAGTAGGGTAATTCGAAATCACCAACTGTCAAGTTTTACCTGCAAAGAAACCCCAGAATGAAGAAATTGTAAATAATTGCACAACACTTGATAAATGGAGCAAAAGACAAAACCCAGTACATAGATCTTGTTATTACAGCTATTAAGCAGAAGATAGTGAATCCAGGGGGGAAGAAGATTAGGACTAGGAAAGAATTATTGAACAAGTGAAAGAGGACAATTATTGATTTAGAGAGAGAAAGTACCGGAAGAAGGGAAGAGAGAAGAAATGCCTCGACAGAGAGAGAGAGAGAGAGAGAGACTCCGGGACGTTTAAGGAGAAAACGACGAGAAAAGAGAGCGGGTGGGGGGAGAATGGAAAACAGCGGGGATTCTCCGTTTCATGATTGGTTCGAGTCAGCTTATTTTTGACATGTCAAATGCAATCTTCTATCAGAGACTTGAGCAAACAAAATTAATATGGAATAAAAATTTATGAGTTTTATTACGTTGAATGGTAAATTAATTTTGGGCTGAAAAGGTTAAAAATAGGAGGGAAGGTGCGTCATGGTTGCGTGGACAGAGCAACGATGAGATACGCTTAAGGGCGAGACCGAGTCAACGCCAACACAGCAGTGTATCCATAACGCCATATCTAATGGGGGGTTGCTTAACCGCCATTAAAGTTGTTTATGCCTGACACATTTTACGAAGACATAAAAAAAAGATAAAATTTTAAATATAATTATTTTTATTATAAGTAACAGTATTTAAATTAAAATAATAATTTTATATTATATATTTTTATTATTTTTAATTAATATTATTAAAAATAAATTTATATTATTTTAAAAATTTTATTTATATATTTATTATTTTAAAATTTATATTAAAAATTTTATTTTATTTAACATTTTATATTAAAATATTATTATTAAAAATAATATTAATTTTTTTTATATATTTATTATTTTAAAATTAAAATATAAATTAATTATATTTTAAATTAAAATATAAATAAAATATAAAAATATAGAATAATTTATGGAATTTATTTAATAAATTTTTAAAGGTTGTATTATTAGAGTATAAAATTATTTAAAATACTGTAAAATTATTTAAAAAATAATAATAATATAATAGTTAAATTCATTAAATAATTTAAGTGAATACTATTGATTATGCTCTAATTCATTAAACAAGTCATCCATCCGATGCGGTGGTGCTGACACCACCGGGGTATCCGAGACACGGGGCTCTTTCCCTGAGTCTGATTTGGTAGCATTGGTGGATTCCCAATTAAATAAATGGCTATTTGGGGGATTTTCAAACTAGCATCTTCTTCCAAATAACTTGATTACGTAATTAATTTAGTTCATACTCCAGTGGTGTTCATTTTTTGATACACGGTGAGCTTCGCTTCTTTCGAACAATTGACAAAAGATAAATGTCATGCAATTAACTGTAATTTTCAGACCTTTTAAACAATATGGATAAAATTCGAGCCATTAAATTTTGTATGATTGATTTGTAAAAATAATTTTTTATTTTTTATTTTTTATATGTTATATTTTTAAAAATATGTTTAATTTATATTCATATTTTTATTATTATTTTATTATATGATTATAATTTTATTTTATTTGTATCATTTTTTAATTATATAAATAATAAAATATTATATATATAATTTTAAATAATTTAAAAAATACTATAGTTACAGTTTATTATAGTGTTAAAAATTTAAAAATTATATTTTTAACGTTTATAGAATTTTTAAAAATTTGTAAAATATTTTAATAATGATTATTTTTAATTTTAAGTGAAAATAAAAATTAAAAACACTTAAATAAAATAAACTCTTAATTTTTTTTATAAAAAATAAAATGATTAAATATATTTTTAAAAAATAAATATTTTATTTTAAATAAAAATATAGTAGACCAAATTAACAATTTACTTTTGAAATAAATATGATATCAAAAGTTTATTTAATGCTTTTCATCAATTTTTTTATTGCAACTCTCAGAATCTTTTCAATTATAAAAAAAAAGGTATAATATAAAAATTAGAGAATTTGAATACAAATTTAAATAAATAAATTATTATGTATGATTTAATAATGAGAAATACACATGAATTCCATTTATTAATAAAGAAACTTTTTTACCCTAACCTATAAATTTAATGACCCATAATAATAATGGGCCATTATTATAACTTATTGAAGTGTAGAGGCCAAAAACTAGGTTTGATGTGTTAAGTCTAAGTTTGCCTAGTCTAAGTTTGCTAGCTTAGTCTAAGTTTGCTTGTGTTGTCTGTGACTTTCACGAATTTCTCTCCCACGATGGCGAACGAGCGTTACTCATCGTCGCGGCCATGGTTCCTCGACGCAGTGCCTTTCTTAGCGCTTGTTCTAATTGCAGTTCATGTCCTCGCCTTGGTACTCCTCCATTTCCTTCCCTCTCTACTTTAACCTCTCCAGTTTCTTTATTTTAATGCATAACTAGAAATCCCTAATTTCTCTCTGCTCTTCTGACTGCAGGTATATTCGCTTTACAGATTAGCGACCCAGAAACAGCCGCAAAGGAAAAAGGTCCACTGACGAACAGCTTCATTTATTGAACACTGAGGTGGAGGCAGAAAGTAGGTGAATCACTGAATCTTCATTGATCTTGCGGGAGATTTTATTCCGTCATCAACTTGAGAGCATCGTTGCCGTGGTCCAGACTCTTAAATAACTCGTGATTTTTTAGTCGTTTACCGCGCCACTGTAAATGAACTGGTTTAAAGTTCATATCAACACTGACCATCTTGTGTTTTGTCTGATCATATGAGGAGCAGATCTTAAATTGGCCAAATTTTTTATTGATAATTAACTTTTCTAAAGCTCTTTGTGTCTTCTGTGTCGTTTGGGAGGATTTCTTTTCTTTTCTTTTTTTCCTACGCATTTCCTGTGTCAGGTGTGCTTCTGAAAAGTAATTGTACCATAAATTGCTCAGAATATGCGAAGATAGAATTGAAATTACTAACTTCATTATAATGAACACCTCTACCCCTCCCCGAAAATGAGAAACTTGTATTCTTTCTGTTAAATGAGATTCTTCAACAGGATATTATTTGGTAAAAGGGTTTCTGGTCAGATCTTTCACTGATGTGTCCGTCTTTAAATGTTTCTTCCACTCTCTGTCTTTATAATATAACTAATGCCTTAATACCAATGGTCAATGTAAGAGGACATTTTATGTAATGTCTTCGAATTTTTTTGTTTTTGTTTGAATGGACAATGACATGTTGGGAGTCCTGAAATTGATTCCGTTGATGTTGTTTTGCTGATGTGTCTGACGAATTCAGGTTTGCATGAAAATCTAATCATTGTGGTAGTAAAGTTGTTTAGATTCTACAGCTCTTCTCTGAGATGGAAGTTATTCTAAGCTAGCTATCAACTACCAAGATGAAAGTGTACATTTGAAATTTTTGCATGCCTGCCTGGGGGAAATGGGAAATCACCAACCGTATATGTAGGGAAGTAGAATGTGAGCACATATAAACAAGTTTGATATAGGAGTTGATTATTGGTAAAACTTACGAAAGCAGGCCTGTATGACTAAGTTAGGTTTTGGTATACACAACCTTTTCAATTCATAAAAGAAGAAAATTATCATGATAGACAGATTAAAAGAGTATATTAGTTATTGACAGAGGATAACTATCCCCTCTTTTTGGTATAAAGTACTGAAGAAAAACCTGTTTCCCCCTTCTCTCCCTATTCGTGTTTTCTCTGCATTTGGGATTGTGTTCAAGCCTACAAGGGAGTGTTGGAGCCGGTAACATGCTACCCTAAGATCTTGGTGTACTACCTGAACTTAAAAATTGGGATTTTCAAAATTTTCTAGAAGTAAATTTATCTTTGGGTGCTAGTGGACGACCTGAAGGTTGAATGCTTCCACACGATGCCCGAGCCGGTAGAGCCCAACATTAGTTACCATGTTTGTTTAAAAACGAAATTTTGATTTCAATTTTAGATGTTTATAAAGATTAAAGAAACCAATCATTGTCTATAGGCTGGAAATTAAGATATAAAAGGGGGCAACGGCACTTATCGGTGGTGTAACTGTAAGGTGTTCAACAAGAGGTAACAAGCTTGGGACAGAGCTATGGGAATGAGGTAGTGAAAATGAAGTGAGAGAGTGAAAGATGTTTACCAAGAAACTTGGTTGATAATTAGTTGTTAATAAGCAGGGTTAGTAACTTTTTCCTTTGTAGAAGCCTTGTGTTACACGAAGATATTGGGTGTCTATGGTTGAAATGGTTTATAAATTTAGTGTCCAAATCGGTAATTAGGGACCTTAGGTTTATATAAACATAATTTGAATCATACTTATTCTAGTGATGGAAAAACAATCAAAAGAAAGCGTAGGCGGTAGCAGAAAGCACCACGGGGTCTCAAGACTGAACTCTAGAAAAGGATGATCGACGCGTGTGCTGATTATAACCACCTTGTTATCATTCATGTCGCTATCCAAAATATAATCCTGATTCTCCAACTTGTCTTTCTAAATTTAGATTTCCCCGGTATTCCCATCTACTAAATTAAATCAATGGGTTTCTGTGTAATGACCTATAACCCCTATTTCAATTCAACCTCCGACGAATTGTATTCTCAATTTTACATATTTTATCATTTTATCAAATAAACATTACTATTATTATTATTATTTCATTAAATTCTAACACAAATTGATTTTAGTTGGTATGTTTGGTTGACAATTTATTACGATTGGATGCACATGACGACAAAGTAGACACCCAGACTAAGCCAAGCATTTATCTTAACTGGAAAGGCGTTTCATTAAAATTATTATTTTTGTTGATGACAAATAGACAAAGTTGATGTTGTCCGTGTGATATGAATATTGACTTTTATGTTATTCTTAAAATATTAACATATGGACTTACGGCGTTAGAGCACATGATATTTACCAGTGCGCCACTGACCAATGGATTGGAAAATCCAGGTCAGGGTGTTTCCATCGTTCAATCCTAGCTGGCCCACATTTAAAAAGTCTGCCTCTTTTTCTTTCTTTTCTTCTCATTTTTTCCTTTCTTCCTTCCTATAACACACCAAAACCTGACATTTAAGACACTCCCAGTTGTGCAGCGTGGACATGAATATAGCTTACCCGGTCCTACAGTAATAGTACTTCATCCATGTGCCCCAACAACCCTCGGAACTCCGGTCCCGAATGGATATCCGATGCAGTCAACCGTGGATCTCTACGCCCCGTCGACCTACATGCAGGAACCAACGGTTGGGCCTCACCGCCCGCCCACCTCTTCTCTCTTCGTTCCAAAAACTACTTCACAAAACGACAAAAATGCCCCGCGGCCGACTGCCTACTTTCCCCCTCAGGTATGGACTGGCTCAAATCCGCCGGTAAACTCGAGAATGTTCTCGCTCGCCCAGACAATCGTGTGTCGCACGCTCTTCGGGAAGCCCAATCCCAAGGCAGGTCATTGAAGAGCTTTATCTTTGCACTGAATCTGCAAGTGCCCGGTAAGGACCACCACAGTGCAGTGTTCTACTTCGCCACGGAGGATCCAATTCCGACCGGCTCACTTCTTTACCGGTTCATCAACGGCGATGACGCGTTCCGGAATCAGCGGCTGAAGTTGGTGAACCGGATCGTGAAGGGACCGTGGATTGTGAAGAAGGCGGTGGGAAATCACAGCGCATGCTTGTTAGGGAAGGCCTTGGAGTGTAAATACCATAGAGGACCGAACTATTTGGAGGTAGACGTTGACATTGGAAGCTCAGCAATCGCGAACGCTATCCTGCGCCTTGCATTGGGATGTGTGACGAGCGTGACGATAGACATGGGGTTTCTGGTGGAAGCACAGACAGAGGATGAGTTGCCGGAAAGGTTGATAGGTGCCGTTAGGGTATGCCAGATGGAAATGTCATCGGCGACGGTGGTAGATGCCATGGGATAGCATTGGCCAAGGTTAGTCTCATAACTCTGGCGATGACGACCGGAATGGTAAATCATGATTAGATATAACTATTAATTATAAGCATTTGTGTTTTTTGCCCTGAAATCTTGCTGGTTCTTTTCTTCTGTACGGAAGAAATAATTAATTCACCCAAATTTGGGGTTTTATTGAAATTGTAATTCTCCTGAATTCTTTGACCCACCTTCGTCATAAAAATGTTGTTACTTTTTTTTTTCTTTATTAGTAGATAATTTAGGTGTTAAAATAGGTGGGTTGGGCCCAATTTTTTTGGGATTGATATTTTGGCAAACCGAATAGATCTGGCCCTTTTGTTCTGGGCGAAATGGTTGCTATCTAGGCTCCCAGTGATAAGGACCGTTATCAGACAAAATGATCGCAATAATATTAATAGATATAAGTGCCTTCCCAAAAGAGGAAGCAACCATGAGGAAAAGGGGCCGGGAAATGGGAACTGTGGAAGATGGCGGTACCCACTATAAATGGTGGAATTAATATGCTTGCCTTTTATCGGGCCTACGCCAGATTGCTGCATCCAAATTATGCAACAAAATTGCGCAATCTTATTAAATTTGAGGGGTGAACAAAAACCGAATCGGACCGAACTAAACCGAAAAAACCGAACCAAACCGACCAAAAACCGAACCAAACCGATTAAAATCGGTTTAGTTCGGTTTTTTTTTTTGAAAAACCGACCGGTTCGGTTCGGTTTGGTTCGGTTGGGACGGTCCAACCGAACCAAACCGAACCGAACCAAATTATTTTTAATATATTTAATTTATATTATTAAATTTATTTTTTATTATATTTTAAAAATATTTTACATAATTTTTTTAAAATTTTTTGAAATGGGCCCAAAGAATTCGAAATAAGCCCAAAAATAAAATAAAAATTAGGCCCAAACAAATTTAAATGGGCCAAAAATTAAAAAAATTTGGCAAAAAAAATTTTTTTTTTTTTTAAAAAGAACCGAACCAACCGAACCAAACCGAACCGCCTTTTGGCGGTTCGGTTCGGTTCGGTTGGTTGGACCCCAACCGAACCGAATGGGTCCAAATTTTTTTTTTTTTTTTATGGTCGGTTCAGTTTGGTTGAGGTCCAAAACCGAACCGAACCGAACATTTGAACACCCCTATTAAATTTCACACTTTCTTAGAAAATGATTTGAGGGAATTAAGATTTGATAAAATAAAAATTAACAATTAAATACTAATTCAAAGCCAGGATGTTCTTGTGGCTTTAATTTTTATGCACAATAGAGTAAAGATTTAAATTTAAAGTTTGGTGCTAATAATTTATTGCTTTCATTACCAGCTAACACCATAATCAGTGACTTACAAAGTGTTTGGTAGTTGATTACATTTGTCTGTAGCGGGGTCCCTTTTTAACTCTTTTTTTTAATTATCTTTTCACACTATTTAAATATAAATTAATTTTATTTGGTCTCTGACATTTTTTTTATACACAAAATGGGGATACAAAAATTTTTTTTACAATTATTGGACTACATCAAGGGTCTTCTCTAAATCCGTATCTTTTTAATTTAATTTTGAACGCAGTTACCGAACATATACAAGAGTTGGAGCTTCAATGCATGATTTTTGTAGATGATATAGTCTTAATTGGTGAATCGAAAGAGAAAATAAATATGAAGTTAGAGTCATGGAGATAAACTTTAGAAACACATGATTTTCGGATAAGTAAAAATAAAACAGAATATATAGAATGTATTTTTAGTAAGAGACGAACAAATACGAATGTAGACGTGAAACTTGGAGACTATATATTAAAACAAGTTACAAGTTTTAAATATCTTGAGTCTATTATACAAAATGACGGCGAAATAAAAGAGGACGTAAACCATAGGATTCAAGCTGAATGGATGAAATGGAGGAAAATTTCGAGTGTTATTTGTGATAAAAAAGTGCCGCTCAAAGTTAAAGAAAAATTCTACCATACGGTTATAAGACCTGCTATATTGTATGGTACTAAATGTTGGGCGGTTAAAAGACAACATGAAAATAAACTCAACGTTGCAGAGATGAGAATGTTGCGCTGGATGTATAGACACACCAAAAGAGATATGATTAAAAATGAGTACATTAGAGAGAAGGTTGTGATAGCACCTATTGTGGAGAAAATGGTTGAATCTCGTTTAAGGTGATTTGGCCATGTGTGGAGAAGATCTGCAGAAACCCTAGTGAGAAGAGTAAATCAGATAAAAAATAGTCCAATAATTAGAGGTAGAGGGAGGTCAAAGAAAACAATAAGTGAAATTATTAAAAATGATTTAATAGTTAATAATTTATCTATTGATCTCATCCATGATAGGCCACTATAACATCGTTTGATCCATATAGCCGACTCTACCTAATAAAAAAAAATTTAGTTATTGTTATTATTGTTGTTGTCTGATATTATTTTTGTATACTTAAATTTTGTACCAATTATTTGGACATGACATCTGGCCTAATTTTTTGCTATTAATTACCCGCAACTGTGAGCCAAAAGTTGGGCCTGGAAGTGATTAAGAGCAACAACCCCATAAAAGTTTCTAGACAATTGTTACCAAAAACAACAAAAAAACAGAATTTGGTGACGGTAGATTCTTAAAAAGATGATGTGTGGGCTTATAAACTGAATATTGACAATGGAAAAAATTGAAAACTGAGGCATTATCAAATGATACGAACTATATCTACTGGATTACGAAGTATTTATTTCTGAGAATTTAATTTGATCTGCTTTCATACTTCACAAGAAACAACTAATTCAGTACTCCATTTACTAAGTCCATCATTACGAACTATATTTACCACTATTCATTTATTATCCACTTCTAATACATGGCCTTTTTTGACAAACACAGTTGAAAGTTTAATTTTTAAAGCAGGCATGCAGCAGCTGCCAAGAACCCACTTATCCATAACCATAAATCTCGTGGCCTTAGGTCTCAATGACTCTCTAACAACCGAAATTATTTCATAAGGTGACAGTGTCTAGCATGCCTGACAAACTGCAAAGAACAAGAAAGAAAATTTGGATTAAAAAAAATTAGGTGCTGCACTGTGTATCTCTGCCTTTATTTATGCATTAGTTACTGAACAAGAACGTCGAACTTCCCCCTCTTCACCTGTTTTGACTCCAATACCGGTGAGCTTCAAGAAGGACTGGCCCCATTTTTCAAAGAAAAGGTCTTGGTCGTTTGCCAAAGCCTCTACTAATTTCCTTGTTTTGTCATCCTTCAACAGAACAGAATCCGACTGGAATAGCCCTTTGTGGGCCACAAGGTTTCGGTAATACTGGTTGTCAAACGCCATCGGTGTTTCAGGATCATTGTCAACTGTGACAGACGGGGTTGCACCCGCTGGACAATGTTCCATTAGCTCATTTGCATAGCCACTGTCAAGGGCTTTGTCAATAAGCCTAAGCTTTCCCTTGGAGTCTTCCTGGAAGCGATCCCTGAATGAGCTGCAATGAGCTGATCCTATGGTGTGAGCTCCTGCAAACCCCGGCTAAGCGTCAATATATAGTAGAATAGTAAGATATATATATATATAAAGCAGACATTGAGAATGATTATCCCCAGGCCCCAGCTAATGTAGTCGTTGACAACCAATTTCATTTTCATGCCCTGTTGTTTCAATTTGCAGGTTCTTATAATCTTATCCGTAAATCATCAATACCTATCAAAATGTCTTGCTTTTGGGATTTTACCTCAAGACCTTAAAAGTCGAGTCAAAAGTTCTACAAGGTGTAAATTGTAGGATGTAAACAGGGTCATTTACCCTTCTAAGAAGAAAAGCCAGTGGAAGAGACTAAAAATCAAAGAAATAAAGATTATTATAGAGAAGCAAACCGATGAGTATGATCATTCCCAATCCCTTGCAATTCAAAAGTTTGTATTGGAGCTTTGGACGTAGGATGTTTACCTGAAAGGATGACAAGATCGTCAATGGACAATCCTTTAGAGGAAAAGAGCTTAATCATCTCATCTATTGTGAAACTTGTGTCCACGATGTTGGGTCTGACATTTGAAGCTGCTGAAACCATTCCATCTCTCCTACCCGTGGGAATCTGAATCACGGGTCCACCAACCTGTTCTCCAGTTTCATCGATTAAAGTACCATACCAAAATTGTACTATTGAAGGATATAAGCAGAGGAATGAGGGAGGACTTACAATCTCAACGGCATCTCTAGCAGCCAGAGCAATTACGTCAGCACAAGAAACAGTTTCAGGACAAAATATCTCAAGGACTCGTTTTGCTGAATCTACCACTGAAAATCCTCCAACAGACCTATTGCCCGGATCACTTTGCTCTGTATTATTCCCTTGTAGCATCACAGACGCATCACATCCCTGCATATCATCAAAACAGTTATTTACACCAGCCGTGATGTCGGTGGCCAATGTAAGTCATAATGTATGGAATTGAAAAACCAATAACATGGACTGCACAGTCCTGATTGCACGCAACCCCTGAGGTTATCTCGGCCTTAAAACCCACATGAATTCCCATCTCCATTGACTTACTAATTAGGAGTCACTAGTACTATCTTAGGAAAAATGTTTTATAAGAATAACAAAGAAAAGGGAAATGAAGTACTAACAAGTAACAACACTAACCTCCACGAAGCAATCGTGGAAAACCAGGCGAAGGAGCTTTCCAGGAATGGAGGGATCCGTAGAAGAGATTGAACGGATTGTGTTTCTTACAATAAACTCTGCTGATGGGCATGAAGCTGCATAGAAATTGAAAGAGAGGCTGGCTGAAACGGACAAAGCAAAAGAGAAGCCAAGAAGAGTTGAAACTATTGTGGGATAAACTAGCGATCTTGTCTCCATAAATCCAAGTTTTGCCGTTCAAGCAGAGTGTTTGCAGAGAGCATAGATTGTCTTATTTGATATTGAAACATATAGTGAGAGAGAAAAGAGAAGGTGGCTATGAATGTGTATGTTAAAAGCAACATTTATGGGGTTGGGTGATGTCAGTGGGTAGATGGGGTTTTGGTCATGCAATTTCCTTCAAGCCCATCAATGGTGAACTCTGTCACTACGCATTTAAGAAGCTTCTTGGCATCTAATACTTTTTTCTTTCATTTGGTTGGTTTTAATAGTGATGCGTTACTTAAATGGAAGCCATAATTCTGGGTCAGGGAACCCTTGCTGCGCTGCCTTTCTCTACTCACTGCATACCATAAAAGCCACCACATTTGGTAACTGGTATTACCTTAATTAAAAGAGAAAATTCCAGAAAAAAAAAATGGTCATTGATATGTTTGTAGGCTTTTGCATTTGAAAATACCATCTTGTTTCTCAGAAAGAATTACCATTAACTCTATTTCTCTATATATACCACCTGCCATTTTTATTTTATTTTTTTAACAATTCATCATATTGCATGACCAGAGTTCCATACCGACTATTCTGGTTTAATATTTAAGAATTATATTATACATGTTCAACTTTTAAAAAAAAAAAATTAAATGTCGGCTCATACATAATTTATTTATGAAACAAGTTTAACTTAAGAATTAAAATTAATTCATCATCTATCCAAAATTTGATTATTAATTATATTAAATATTATACAAGTTATTTACAATCTCCTAGATTGCAATTTGCATGGTAACTAAAATAATCATTTGGGGATGTTGAAGTGTAGAACGTAAGAAGGCAATCACCTCCAAGTGTCGAGAGACCATGTGTCCCAGGCTCCCAGGTCGCAGATTGTGTGGCCAGGAATAGAACAAGAAGCCTCCAAGCAAAAGCAACATCCACCGAACACAGACAAAACGACTCTTCCTTGTCCCATGGCTTCATCAATTTCTTGGGTGAACACTGCACTAACAAGTATCTAGTCTGTATCTTTCATCTTCCTTCCACCCACTTCTTGATGGCTTTGGTGAACCCATTTCTCTCGCACGCCCAAACTTGTCTGTCTTTGCGTCTTTCCTCTCCACCATCCAACCAAAATTCACCACTGCTCCTATTTTGCTCTCTCTCATCCCAACCCTTCAAACCCTTGTCATCAAGACGGAGCCAAGCAAGGTGTGCCGCCGTAGCACCTGTCAAGGATGGGGAAGATCACAAGGTTCTAGTGGGTGCTTCCAGTGAGAGGATCGACGTTGCGGACTACGACTGGACAGAGGAATGGTACCCGTTATACCTCACTCAGAATTTGCCGGAGGATGCACCCCTGGGTCTTAAAGTGTTCGATAAGCAGCTGGTGTTGTTCAGGGATGCCAATGGCCACCTTCAGTGTTACGAAGATCGCTGCCCCCACAGGTAACTTTTCTGTTCTCTATCAACAACATTTTGTTCTCCTTCCTCCCAAATCCTACCTTCTATGCCTTCCATCTGCCCTTTTCCACAATTGTTGCTGCCTGTTCACATCATCCCATCCACAAATTCAATGTACTGAACATTATTCTCTCTTTAGTTTTACTCAGCCAGTGAAGCTTGTATACTGATTGGATTGCATGTACTGTTCACCATATTAGCCATGGGATTTTTCTTGGATAATCTCACCCTACCATTATGTCCTTGGACTTCACTCACAAGTCACAAAGAAAGAAAGAGCCAACAGTATATAGTTAAAACTTTTATACGGTGAACTCTTTGGCTAACCTCCAAAAGGAATGCCTTGCAAGACAATATGGTAGCTCGTCAACTCTTGGCCGCCTTAGTAAGGAGTAAGATCAGCCTATGTTTTATGCTCAAATCCAGGCTAGCATTGCAAATAGAAGATAGATATTACTCTGAATTCTTTCAACCCAAAAATCAATTTGTAGATGATCTGCAAAAATATTGTAAAATTTGAATTCTAGTTCGCGAGAATGAATATGGAAAAAGAAATCTTAAATCTTTAACTTGCTCTTTGCTCCTTTTTTTCTTACTTTATCTTAATGGAAATTAAAAGATGTGACGCTCCTTTATGTAACTTATCATCAACCCTTCGTATACGTCTGCTTGAAGTGATCTTTGCATTGTTGGTTATTGTTTAATTACTTAGCAGTTGAAATAAGACGCTAATTCCTCGGTTACTAACTTCTAGACCTTATTTGTTTTTTTTATTCAGGTTAGCAAAACTATCTGAGGGCCAGTTGATTGATGGAAGGCTAGAGTGCCTATACCATGGATGGCAATTTGAAGGCGAGGGAAAATGTGTGAAGATACCTCAGGTATGTCACAGTTCTCCTCATTGCTTACACATAGTTTCTTCTCTGAGAGTAATGCAATGTGTTGTTAACTAATCTATTTCTACAGCTTCCAGCTGATGCCAAAATCCCTCGTTCAGCTTGTGTTAAAACATACGAGCTGAGGGACTCTCAAGGAGTTGTGTGGGTATGGATGTCTAGACAGACACCTCCAAACGTTAATAAACTGCCCTGGTTTGAGAACTTTGCAAGGCCGGGGTTTCAAGATATTTCAACAACTCATGAACTTCCATATGATCACTCCATACTTCTGGAGAACCTGATGGATCCTGCCCATATCCCCATCTCTCATGATAGAACAGATTGGACTGCAAAAAGAGAGGATGCGCAACCTTTATGTTTTGAGGTGACTGAACGGACAGATAGAGGATTTGCAGGTTGGTGGGGCAGAGAAGAAGATGGGTCTATGCCTAACTTCTTACGGTTTGAAGCTCCTTGTGTTCTTCAAAATAACCGGGAAATTGTTGACAAAAATGGTGAAAAGAATTACTTCACAGGTCTCTTCCTTTGTAGGCCAACAGGGCAAGGAAAATCCATGTTGATAGTAAGGTTTGGAGGAACAAAAAGATCCCCACTAGCAAAACTGTTCCCTAAATGGTACTTCCATCAGAATGCAAGCAAGGTGTTTGAACAAGACATGGGGTTCTTATCATCACAAAATGAAATCCTAATGAAAGAGAAGGTGCCCACAAAGGAACTATACCTTAATCTCAAATCCTCAGACACATGGGTTGCTGAATACCGGAAGTGGATGGACAAAGTAGGGCATGGGATGCCTTATCATTTTGGTCATAGCACCATTTCATTGCCCAAAGAGCCTGCCGTGATTGAACACGCCCCTGCTGGACTCATTGCTGGACTATCAGCTTCTTCACCTGCTAAGGGGGGCATTGGAACAATGCATGCCCCAAATTTAGCCAATAGATATTTTAGGCATGTGGTACATTGCCAAGGGTGTAGAAGCGCTGTCAAATCTTTTCAAACTTGGAAAAATGCCCTTTCAGCAATGGCTGTTGCATTGGCCGCATTGGCAATCCTGGTGTCTGCAAGACAGTGGAAAGCCCTTCTGTTAGTATCTGCGTCCATATGCTCAGGTGGAGTCTACGCATGTTCAAGCGCCATCGCAATGAATACCACAAATTTCATTAGGACACACAGGAGATTGTGAGCGATATTTGTTAAAACTCTGACGGTGCTTTCCATATGAATACTTATAGTTATGTCTAAATTATATGGTTACTTTGCATCTTATCTTTAACTCCTCTCTTATATTATTATACCTGACCAAAAAAAGGAAAAGAGGAAAAATTACTCCTTCCAATAAAGGCAACAACCATGGGGAGCACCAACGTGTTGCATGCGTAACCTTACGAATATTCAAAATCAGAGGGATAGAAGCAGGGTATCCATAATCTGTAAAATTATCATTACATTCATTACATGACGAGAACAACCTTTAGGACAAGGATTTATCTATGCCAATCAAGTTTACTTAAGCATTTACATGTTGAAAGAAAATCTCTCGTATTACTGGTTTTAACACTGCTCCCCCATGTCAAATTTTGTAAAACAATGCAAGTCTACATGTTAACAAAATGAATGTGTACTAATTGATTGCTTCAGATAACATGTCAGCCCTTCTTAACACACAAGCTGGACAATTTTAATGTAGAAGTAATCTGTTATAGAAGCCACTGTATTTGTTATCAGTTGGCCATAAAATCCAGCACAGGAAACATTTCCTATGGTAAATGAGGTCTTTCTTCAATATCTCACAACTTAACAGCTGTACTCCATCATTTCTGAGTATTACTTCTGCTCTTTGGGAGTAGGAAGTTCTTCCAACCACCTTGCACGAAAGCCTGTTCCTTGACAATCAGTGCAGGACGTTGATCCCTGCATGATAGCAAGTTAACAACATGATAAGTCTCGTATAAACTGGTATGCTGAGCATGTAAACACCAGAAACAATATTAAGTAGGACAACTGTGTTGGTGAATTCACATCAATCTTTCATCTGAGGTACCTTTCCAGTGCAAATAATACAGCTTGTGTTTCTGGATGGAACTTCACAAAGCATATTATCACCAAGAATAAAGAAACCTGTACCGCCACACCATTTACATTCAATAAGCCCTTTTGAGTTGCAAGATGAACACACGATTGGCCTCGGTTGCTGCAAGCATAATGTATATTGGAGAAATCAAGAAACAGCATAGAACTGTAAAAATGTATTTAGACAATTCCATAAAGTAGATCTCCACAAAGCAGAGTCAGTCCGATATCAATTAAAATCAGAATATGGTTCAATATATTTGTTTTCAGCAGCAACTTTTAAGTTGCAAGCTAATTGGATGGACAATAAAAAAACCATCTTATCATTGAAATTGAAAAATTCTTTTCATTTGTACTGCAATGATTATTTATTTGCATTGACTGAAGCTGTAATTATCGGAAAAAGGTGTAAAAAAACTTTTTTATAACATAATTTATGCAGTAATAAAAATGTTATCATTGGATATTTATTTTTATCAGTGGATTTTAATCTGTGGCATTTACTATATTTCTTCTTCTGCAATCAATGTCCCTAACAATCAATCAAACAGAACTTACAAGAGATACCAGAATTGACATATCTGATGCAACCTATAAAGCACATGCTTGTTGGTCATCCAAACGCACCCAGCCACTACTCCCACCACATTAAACGATAAAACTTATAGATTACCTTAAACTACCTGAACAGTCCAGTATAAGCTATTTATCTGTATGACTGTTAAAAAAATAGAAATCAAGTGAATGAGTATGAGATTCCAATAACTGAAAGGGGAAAATATTAATATGTAAATCATAGTTATTCATGGACAAACTTTCTAAAAGGTTTAGATCACAAATTTAGATAAGTCCACATCCAGAAGACATGAAGTCTACTTGAGAGTTGATACATGTATACTTCTACAAGTCTAGCATACTTTTCATCTGCATATGAATCTAGAGAAGAAAGAAGGTCTTTTGATGAATAGATTACACCCGGATTTGAGCAGTTGTGTTTCATTCTGGTCCATTTGTATCGTGTTTTTTAAAGGCCGTAATTTTTCCACCGCATGACGAGCGCATATACTTAATTTCTTCGCAAAAAAGTTCTCATATTATTCAATTGTACCAAAAAGTAAATACTTTTTTTTACGAGGCAAAACTGGTAGTCTGGTACACAACTAATAAAATGAAAATTGGATTCGAAAAGGGCACAATACTTACTCCCCAGTGTGGTGAGAAGAAAAACTGAACCATGTTGAAGGGGTTTATCTTTCATTTTCAAATACCTGAAGCTATACATGTACATATGGTAGCATACGCAAATCTGAGCCTAAAAATGCTCTAATTAACTGAAATACTATGAGCAGGTAAAATTGAAAATCAAAAGCTACAAACCCAGAGAAACACACGTGTTGATATAAAAGAGAAAGAAAACCTGAGAGATCAACCAGGCTCGTTCCATGCGCCTAGCGAAATCAGAGGAGGAGTCTACCATAGAAGCACGGATACCCGTAACCTTAATGGTGCGAGACCTTGCATTGCTGGATACAACACCTATCGGTACTCTTCCCGCGAATAGGACGCTTTTACCGTCTGCTATCTTTGGAATGAGCACAGACCCACCACAAGATACACAGCTCGTCATTTCCTTCTTCACACAAAAGAGCGAGAGATGCGAAATTTTCAAGTTTGAATAGGAGTACCGCAAAGCCAACCAAAGTTCTCTCCTTGTCGAGACCGACGGAAATATCGTGCGATATTTTTCTTGTGGAAAACCTTCCGATTCCAGTGAAGCGATGGAAAATATTTTTTTAAAAAAATAGAAAAATAAAATCAACGCAAATTTCACGCTGTACACAACTGGAACTACGTTCCGCTTACAATTCTGGGATTGCGATTTCGGAATTCGGAGGGGACCAAGTCTGACCCTCAACCTCGGAGTATTGGTACACGGAGCTTTTTTTTGTTTTTTTGGAATCTCCGTTTGGAAACGTTGTCATGTTTTTTTATACAAATTTTAAAAATTATTTTTTAACTTTTTCACAAAAAATTTTTTATAAAGAGAAATGAAAATGTGAGCAGGTTTGATTTTAATTTTTTCGGTTTTCATTTTGACTTAAAGTTTAAAATGAGCATAAAAATATATTTATTAATTATTTTTATTTTTATTTAAAAAAATATCAAAAAATTATTTTTAAAATTTTTTAACACTATATTAAACCATAATGATAGTATATTTATAATTATTTAAAATTATATAAATAATATTTTATTATTAAAAAATAAAATAAAATTTAAATTATATAATTAAAATAATAATATAAATATAAATTAAATATATATTTAAATAATATAAAAAATTAAATATATTTTTACAAATTAAATATATTTAAATTTTTTTATAATATTAAAAAATAAATATAACATTTATTAATGATATAATAATAATAATAATAATAATAATAATAATAATAATAAATTTATTCTTTTTTTTCATTATTTATCTCTCGTTTTTTTTACTCTTTCACTACTTTCTTATTATTTTTTCACTTTTTTTTTTAGTCTCACTTTTTCTCTGGTAAAAACAAAAATTATTTTTAGAATATACAAAAATTTTAAAAAATTAAATATAATTAAATATAAAAATAAAAAAATTTAAAAAAAATTATTTAAAAATTTTAAAAGATCAATTAAATATATTTTATATATTTTTTAAAATTATTATTATTATTTAAAAATATGATCTTTAAGAATATATTTTTTTTGAACTGGCGGAACAAAATTTTTTAATTCCCAAGTAAGAATCTCTTTTTTCTTTTTTTGGTCAATCTAAAAATCTTGGGGGTAATGATTCTCTGGGCTTCCTCCATTGAGGTGCTTGGAGCCCATAAGTCCAATAGCCCATATATTACTTGGACGGGTTGTGAAGTATGATGCCATTTATTTAACTCCAGATAGCTTGAACAAAAGCCATAAAATAAAGACTTTTGAGTTAGTGAAACAATAAAGAATAAACGTCCATAAAATCACATTCGTTCTTGTTTGAAACAGGCACACACTTGCCAGTGTAAGAAAAAAAAAAAACCAAGAAACAGAGACACTCAGACGCACACAATGCACAAGGGCTGCTACGACCCCCGGCCAACATGTGAATAATTTAGTTCAACTTCTCCATGATAATCACATCACGAGTTGCAATTCCCACGTTGGTCAGTGGGAACTCCAATATCTATAGGTCTCCATGTGCCCCCCGTCAAATCAGGTTCACATTGCCATATAACACAACAAGCACGTGTTTTAGTTGGTCGGAAAATCTAAAATATGCTTCGCCTCGAACCTTTTCTTATTGTGATTTGTGACCATAATTATCAACTGTGACGCATAAACGATCATGAAAGTCTTCATAACATGCTTCATTTTTCCTTCTTCCACTTATCCCTTGTATAGGATGTTTCACGCCTTTTTATGCGCCTAATTTAAAACTTGTTTGTCTCTCAAATTTACATTGCACTACTCTTTCCGTTCAAAAGGATTATATTATTTACGTACTTGTAATTCTTGGTTTTGTATTGGGGTTGGGGGCTTTAACACCAATACTATTTGCATTTCATCGGAGAGGTCATCTTTTGTCTTTTGACTCGTTGTCTGACTAGGCATCTACTGTGGCAGTCACCTATTGGTCCACTTGATCTCCGGGTGAAGTGTAGTGTGGCCCCCACATCTTAATCGTGAGGCGAGGCTGAGACCCCAGGTCGGCGTCCCGCGATCAAGTCGAAGCAAACCCAATCCAATAAAAGAAACCTCCAAGTCCAAACCTTGCCTATCTCATAGTCAAGAGTGTATTTTTGTTTGAAACCCCGAATCTTCTCTCTCTCTCACAGCACTGAATTCTCTCTCTGTGTATACAAACCCTTTCCAAGATTTTAACTTTGTTATTCGTTTGAGCCATAGACTTCTTGTTGGTTCCTTTTCAATCTCTAATGTACTTTTTTGTTCACTTCCACATAAAGTATGCTCTTGCTCTATAGACAAGGAGTGTAGGTGTTTGATTTTTCACCTCCTCAGCAATTGATCAGTCATGCATCATCCTACAACTGTTAAGCAAGAACCCAGTTTACTTCTTGATTTTGCATCCCAATTTGGACGCTTTCCATTTGATTCGAGGTTTCTCAACTTGGGATCAGATGGTCACTCTTCATCCTTATCAAATGTTTTGTACTTTGATAGAGTAGGGGGTGCAGTTCATGCAAAAAAACAAAGGCCGGCCACTTCACTTAGGTTAGGAGGTAGAGGAAGTTTTAATTTTCGGAGATTTTTTAATGACTTCAACAGAGCCATTAGGTTTCACTGTGAAAAAATTCCAATTGGGTTTGCTTCGCTTCGGGTTGGTTCGGGGGATAATAATGGCCTGAGAGAAGATGGTTGTGGTGTTCTGGTCGATGATAGATTGCCATTAAATGGGGTTGAGGCTGAGAACCCGAAAAGGGTTCTGATTTTGATGAGTGACACTGGTGGGGGTCATAGAGCCTCCGCAGAAGCCATCAAGGATGCTTTTCATGAAGAATTTGGGGATGATTACCAGGTTTGTTTTTTCATCTTTTGTTTTACCGTAGTGTATGTTTGGTTGCCTGGCAATGCTGGAAATAGAAGAATAGAAGAAAGACCTCCGATTCCTCCAATTTCGCTGCCAGAAAAGAAGTTACAGTTAATCTAATGGATGGGTGCATGAATACATATATATGTGCGTATTTTTAATATAATGTTCTCAGTCATGAGTTCATGTTACAGGTGTTTGTTACTGATTTATGGTCCGATCATACGCCTTGGCCATTTAATCAGCTTCCTAGGAGCTACAGCTTTTTGGTTAAGCATGGACCTTTGTGGAAAATGACGTACTATGGAACTGCCCCACGTGTAGTGCATCAGTCTAATTTTGCTGCTACTTCAACATTCATAGCTCGGTGAGACTTTGGTTGCCTTCAAATAACAAATTCTAGTATTTTTTTTTTTTGTCAAGTTACTTCAATGAGAAAAGGGGGAAAATTGCATAGGCGCATGTCATCACAAAAACGAGAGTTTCGCCAAATGACTCCATGTATATGTGAACGATCTGAGATATACCGGTCTAACTTTCTGAATTTATTTATATGTTCATTACACTTCTAAATAATCTCTTCTCCCCCCTGGGCCATCATAAAAAGAGAGGGAGGGGGTGGGGTGGGGGTGTTAAACTGTAGGAAAAGCTATTCTAGCTGCCTTTCTTTCAAGTTGAAGCTTCTCGTCACCATCATAGAAACAGAATAAAGTATATCTGGACTGTTTCCTTGTTTTTACGGATCACTATTTCCAATGTTAAGGATAATTTGTGTACTCATATTTGGAAAACACGGTGGTGTTTTTTAAATGATTGGTTGGGTTATGTAATTATAAATTTATGTAGCTTGATTCATTACAATATAGAATACAGCATGGTATTTCTAATTCAGCATTCAGCAATATTTCAGCCTGGCTCTAATTTGAATTCTGTATATTACATATTTAAATGCATCAATTCTGGAACAATTGCTCTCTAGTAGCTGTTTGTTATTTGTTGTGCATATTTAGATCTTCTCAGAAAAAAAGAAGGTAAATTCACATGTCAATAATGATTATCCTGTCTTCTTTTGTAGTGAGGTCGCTAAAGGGCTAATGAAATATCAGCCTGATATAATAATCAGTGTGCATCCGCTCATGCAACATGTTCCACTCCGTATTTTGAGGGCAAAGGGTCTTTTAAAGAAGATTGTTTTTACCACAGTTGTCACAGATTTAAGCACTTGCCATCCTACATGGTCAGTTCTGCTTCTCTTATTTTCTTTCAAACACGATATGCATTGTCTGGTTTTGACATCTTATTTCTTGTATCTTAAGGTTTCATAAGCTCGTAACAAGATGCTATTGTCCAACAACAGATGTTGCAAAAAGGGCGCAGAAAGCTGGACTGCAACCATCTCAGATAAAGATCTATGGTCTACCTGTCCGACCTTCATTTGTTAAACCTGTTCGACCAAAGGTTTGTTATGTTCATATTGCTATACCTCAATTTGTATAGCTTGCTTGCTTACAAGACCAGAGTTGGAATGAAATCATGCAATATGTAGTGCTATATATTTTATCCTGAAACGACCTTCACTTAATTGTCTGATACAGTGAGATAAGATACAGGAAATATGCAGTTACAATAAGGAGTCATGTAATTGAAGTTGCATTAGGTTTTAGAAATTTTATGGCCAGCAAATTTTGGCCATCTCTATGTCACTGATGTTCAATTGCTCAAAGGGCAGACCCACCAACTAGAGCTGCAGTTATTATTTCATACTCACTGTTTTTTTCTTGTCAGCATGAGAAAATGGGAACAGAAAATAAGTTGTTGATCATTGAATAAATGTGAAAGGGTAAACTCCTTAACCCTATAGCTTTGAGGGAGAGGGATTATGGAATAAAATTCTACTACAGCCTGTACTGAAGTACTGTAATTTCTGGGTAGTGTACACCATTCTTGGTACTTGAAGTTAATTGATGCATATGCAGACTTGTATTTAACCTACCTAAGAAGTGTAAATTTAGGTCCATACAGCAGTTTCATTATTTTCCCTTTCAGATCAACCTTAGTAATCAATATCCTACATATGTTTTGATTGGTGTCCAATTCCAATGAAATTTCATAGAAAGTGTGTACTCTATGAAATTTTGACTGACAAGAATAACTAAGAATTTTTGGCGTTTGATGTTATTAAATCAGATAACATTGACTATATTTGGCTTCTTTAATTTATGGTATAGGATGAATTAAGGAGAGAATTAGGCATGGATGAAGATCTTCCTGCTGTATTACTTATGGGGGGAGGGGAAGGTATGGGCCCTATTGAGTCTACTGCTCGGGCTCTTGGTGATACATTATACGATGAGAATCTTGGGGCCCCGATAGGTCAGATCCTTGTGATTTGTGGTCGCAACAAGAAGCTTGCTAACAAATTGCTTTCAATTAATTGGAAGGTTCCTGTGCAGGTATTGATGCTTTCAAAATCTTTCCTGTGCCTTGTTCCTACTTTCTCAATCCCATGAATGTGTGTGTGTGATGTGTGCATGCTCAAGCTTCCTCTCTCTCCTCCCCCCCCCCCTTACTCCCTTCCTGTCTGTTTTTATTTCTACAAAACACATGCTTAAAAATATACTTCTGTCAGATATTGTAATAAACTAGTATGTGTATGTTAATATTATTACTTGAAAGGAAAAATATTTTCTCTCTTACACTGGTTGAAGAAGGATCTATCCTTGTTGAGCAGATTCTTTTATGGTATTACATATTCTAGTATGTTTGGGATTTTAAAATGTAAGCTAATTCTATGTGTATAATAGGATATACAGGAACTAGTAATGATACTATAACATGTATCCCAGTGGAGAGAATTCAAGTAGGAAAATGGAAGAGCATAAGTGGGACTCCAAGAAATAGATTGAAGATATAGTTATTACTATTAGTGTAGTCCTAGGTTGACTGATTGCTAAAAGAAAATTCTTGGGAAGGATTCAGTTTAGTTTTGACTTTTGATAAATGACTTATGCAATTGACCCCAATTATTTTGGGTGAAGGTATTTGGTTCTCTTATCTATGCCTTTTGCAATGAATATATCTAATGTTTGAAAGTCACTCAAGTGTATCTCTGTTATTAAGTCACTTCAAATATGAGTTTGTCTTTCCACATCGGAGGTGTGGAACTTCGAAGTCAAGTTTCTGCATGTAAAGCTGATGCATTGGTCTTGAAGGTTGGGGACATAAGATAAACAAAGCAAGCATCATCGTATAAATATCCATAGAACATGCTGATTTTTTTTTTAACCCCTATTTAGGTCAAAGGATTTGTCACTAAAATGGAGGAATGCATGGGAGCTTGTGATTGCATCATTACAAAGGTATGCTCTCACAGTAATGACTAGTGTTTTCTACCTCAATATGACAACATTAAATGAACCTTTTTTGGTCATGTAGGCAGGCCCAGGGACAATTGCAGAGGCCATGATTCGAGGCCTTCCTATAATTTTGAATGATTACATTGCTGGACAGGTATTTTGGTTCCAACCTTTTGAATGTTCAAATAATCCTCCTGGCTCAATTGTGTCCATGAGCCTCACTAAATTTGTGGCCGAGTTTTGAAACTCAAGTAGCTAGTAGACTACATAATAAAGACCTGCATAAACAAGGTGTATTATGCAATTTGTTCGATAGAATCAAAGTAGGAGAATACGGATTTGTCTAAATTGCTGGTTTATAAGTGATATAATCACAGACACTACGACCCAAGTTTGCTTTCATTACAGGAAGCTGGCAATGTGCCCTATGTAGTTGAAAATGGATGTGGGAAATTCTCTAAATCGCCAAAGGAGATAGCAAAGATTGTTGCCGAGTGGTTTGGTCCAAAAGCTGAGGAGCTCAAGGTAATGTCACAAAATGCACTGAGGCTGGCAAGGCCAGATGCTGTGTTCAAGATTGTTCACGACCTTCACGAGCTTGTTAGACAAAGAAGTTTCCTACCTCAGTACAATTGTACAGCTTAACATTACAGTTAGGCAATTTTTAACGGCTGAGAAAATGAGTGACTGGCCAAAATACGTGTATGTTCTTTCCGCCATTTGCATCTCATTGTTTAGGATTCTCATTCGAAAATAATACAGTTTTGACTGTTTCCTGCATGCCACACATTGTTCCTGTAGATTCAGTTGATGGGTAGATAATTTATTAACTATTCTACCCATTCCAATGCAAATTGAACTAGATAAAATGATCACTTGCATCAGATTTTCCAACTAGGAATTTGAGTTTATGTCCCACTATGTGCGTGTGAAATTTTTGTTTTCCTGATAAAATGCTAATAATCTCAAGTTTTCATAAATAATCTTATGTGATTTTTTTTTTCGGCAATTAATGTGTTTAAAAGTTCAATATGCGACGGGTAGTCTTTTGCATTCGAAACTCACATTTAAACCATAAAAATTTGGCTTAGTGGTTGAGAAGCAAGACTTTTTATTTTAATTATTCGGATTTAAGGGTTAGAGTTAGCGTATAAGAGAATATATAATATATTAAATCGATATAAGAATTGTATTTCTTTTGAAAAAGTTAATCTTTAAAAAATTGTTAAGAGGCACAAGACAGAGAGTATCCTCTTAACTTCGTCCCCACGAGATTTTTATAAAATCACATTTAAAATTATTTGATTTTATTTTAAAATTTTATTTAAAACTACAAATTTTTATATTCAATTGATTTGTACAAAATTAAAGCAAAGCAAAACAAAAGAGTTGATTGTTTTTCTGCATTTCGGCTAGAGATTGCAAATTATGGCTCGCCGGTTTTTCCGGAAAATTTTCTCTTTATTAATGTGGACATGGTTTATTTTAGAATGGGGAGATATATTTTGATTGGTGCATAGAAATAAAAGTATAAATGCGCTAATTATTTTATTTATTAATTTTTTTAAAAAAAATTGGATATATGAATATGGGATTATTCTTTTCAAATATCTCTTTATTGATAATAAAATTTTAAAGTTTTGGAAACTGGAACCTCCCGCCTCCATGAAAAGGTTAGTTCTGCTCCTCGTAGCTGAGCTTGTTTCTGTTTCTTTTCGCTTTGTCATAGCTTCGTTTCGTTTTCCCTTTGTTCATTATTTCCTCCCGAAAGTAAATTACTTCCTAACTTTTTAATTAATACTTTTACTATTTATTTTCTAGGTTAATAATTTTATTCTTTATTTTTTTAATATTCTTATAAAAATATATACTTTCATTACAAATAAGAGTAAAATATTGTTTACTCTATTAATTAATACGTGTATTATACAATTTTTTTTATTATAAAAATATGAATAATTTTTTTAAATAAAAAAATATAATATATTTTAATATAAATATATAAAATACATTTTATGAAAAGGAAATAAATAAATAAATAAAATGATATTTTTTTAAATTTTTTTAAATTTTTAAATAAATTTTTAAGTCAATAAAATTAATTAACATAAATTACTTGGAAATTATTTTTAAAAAGAATAATTTTAAGTAAGTATTATTTTATTTTTATTACAAATATTTTAAATATTTAAATTAAATTGTAATATATTTTTTATTTTTAATAAAAATTTATTCATATATTTTTTATAATAAAAAAAGAGAATAATATAATAATCATATTAATTTTAAAAAATTATTGTATACTTTTAATTTTAAAAGATTTGTATATATTTTTAGAATAAATTACTTTAAAATTATTTTTAAAAAGAATAATTGTTATTAAAATATATTAAATTAAAAAAAATTGAGTAAGTTTTTTTTTGTTATTTGTTTTATTTTTATAAAAAATAATTTAAATATTTAAATTAAGTGGTAATATATTTTTATTTTTAAAAAAAAATTATTCATGTATTTTTTATAATAGAAATATTAATTACAAAAAATTTATTTTATACTTTTAATTTTAAAATATTTTTAAAATAAAATAATTATATAATAAATATATTAATAAAAATAAAAAATTATTCAAAAGAAAATGGTTGAAACAATTTTAAAAGTAAGTGGGGAGACGAAAATACATTGGTACAAGGGATTTTTGTCATAAGGAATTTTTTTTAAGAAATAAAAAAATAAGATAATGAAGCATTATGTAAATGGAAAAATTAATATTAGTATAAAATATTTCAAGATATTATTTATTTTCCGTTTTTATATTTACTTTAAACGTGGTGTCGTTTATACATCGGGAACATCGAAACACGCGTGTAAAGCGACCGCGAGGCCTATTCCTGCAGCAGTTCTGAGCAGTAAAGAGAGAAAAATCAATCGATGGACAAGGGAAAGGGAGTGATGGGAGGCGGGGGACGAAGATGGGCCGTTGACTTCACTGACAATTCTACTTCTCCTTCTTCTCGCGACGTTCCTGATCCTCCCGGTTTCTCTCGCGCCTCCCTCGATCAGGTTTTGTTCCTATCTTCCTGTCTTGTGACGCTTGATTCAAATCAATTTTGGAGCTTATGGCTTTTTCTTTTTAAATTTTATATCTTTTAGGACGATTCATCTCTTAGTCGCCAAAAGAAGGACGCGGAATCCACCTGGAAAGCCCAGGTAAAATTTTATTTTAAATTTTTTGTTTGTTTATAATCATCATAATTTCTCGATTCATTGTGAATACGGTTTCCTTCTTAATTTTTTATCCAACGTCGAAGTTTATTATTCTAAATCATAAACGTTGTTAGCTGCTTTATGCTGAGAAGCTTTCTTTTATTGGATTCAATATTCCTACCAATATCCCGGTTTAGACGTGTAATTCTTTACTGGAGTCTTATAGTCTACTTGAGCAGACATTCTGTTGAGAATGATAGCTTCCTCCATCAAGTTTCAGCGTGTGTACATTGAAAATCGATAAGATTAGATTATGAAACGCTTAAAAAAGCATAGACTTACGTGAGGGACAGAGGGAGTGCGAAATTCGTGCTCCCCCAAACCACCCCCCCCCCCCCTAAAAAAAGTATCTTATGGGCCCAAAGTATCATTTTCATTTATATTTTTTAGTTGTGTTTTAATTGCTATCCTGTATTCTGGATCAACAGTAATCTTATGTTCAGATTTTCAATATTTTGCAAACAGAAAGCTTGGGAAGTGGCACAGGCCCCATTTAAGAACTTGCTGATGATGGGATTCATGATGTGGATGGCTGGTAGCACGGTTCACTTGTTTAGCA
Organism: Gleditsia sinensis; assembly: GCA_037074535.1. Classification (NCBI taxonomy): domain Eukaryota; kingdom Viridiplantae; phylum Streptophyta; class Magnoliopsida; order Fabales; family Fabaceae; genus Gleditsia; species Gleditsia sinensis. The sequence continues at coordinate 3,843,619 of CM073472.1, forward strand.
TTGGTATTACCTTTTCAGCTCTTTGGCAACCAATAAGTGCATTACAAGGGGTCGGAAAGGGTAAGATGTTTGTTAACTGTTTTCCTGCAACTTGTTAAGTCCCCCCCCCCCCTCCCAAAGTTCTAACTTTGTCCTAATATTGGTTTTTTTTAATTTAGTGTTTTAGTCTCATTAAACACCTCTAATTAAAGATAAAAACTGTTATTTAAGAGATAGAAGAGTATGTTTTATATGATTCAAATTCATTGTGAATATGTGATTTTGATGTCCATGCCCCGTGATATCACCATTTTGCTTTTCCTTTTTTATGTATGTTGTTAATTATTTGCAGAAAATTTGCATATCAAGTTGCCATGGTCTTTATCATCTCCGTTGAACCAGAAAGTATTGGCTAGCTAGAAATTGGTATAATTGTAGTCCATAGAAGTTGATGTTTACCACTAGTGGATCAAGTTACGGCTGGAAATAAGTTTATTCAACTTTAAAATCATGTTGATTTTAAAAAATAAACCTTAGAGATCCCACTTCTCCTCCTCTGGTCATTTGTGATAAGAAATTGAGCTGATATTGTACTGATTTCTTAATGGCTGATCAATTTATGATCTGCTTCATTACTTCATTTTTTTATGTTTTTCAGTTTTGCTTCTTGAACTATTTGGGCCTGCCATGTGATAGTGTTAAGTGGCATGAAAGGAGTGTTTTTAGGATCTTCTGCATCACTTTTGCTTCTGTAGAATTACGTACTTGATATCTACTACTCAAATTACATTGCTCTATTTGCATTAACTCAAGATAGTCTAGTTTCACGTTAAAGAATTTGCTGCATTGAATAGCATTTCTGTCTCCAGTTTGTAGCCTTCTGATTATTTGTAGTTTATACTTTTTGCAAAACTTATGCTGTTGGACTGTGGTTTGTTTTGAGCTCGTTAATGATTTTTGTATATTTGATGCAGTTTTTGAGCCTTACAAAGACAGTAAAGTAGAGCTTCTAGGGCCTAAGTTGCTTTTCATAGCCCTTAATTTGGGGGGCTTGGCATTAGGTGTTTGGAAGGTAATATAGTAGTCATGTAGTGCCTTTAAATTTTCATGATTTCATCTCCTTAATTGTAACTTTTATGTATGTGCTGAGCTGTCTTCATTTTTTTCTACATTCATCATTTTGTTGTACAGCTTAACACTCTGGGTCTTCTTCCTACACATGCATCAGATTGGGTCTCATCCTTACCACCTGCTCAGGTTGGATTCTTTTTTGTAAGAAAGATAATTGCTTGTTATTTTTGTCCTAGTGGTTTCAAAATATTTGAGTTCTTTTTCTCTTTAAATGAAAGCTTAAGATACATTATCAGTCTCAAAACCACTTTGGCAACAAATTTGAGCATCTGCTGGTAGATCTAGGTTATTCATTTGAGTGAATGGGTCACTACAATGCTCGCCTTTTTTTTTTCTTCTTTTGTCTTGCAATGCAGCTAAATTGTATTCGCATCTAAATTTAAATTGTTAAAAATTGCCCTTTTGTCTTTTATAGAAAAAATGTTTTGTTATTTTTTTTCATTTACTTTGAGTATTATCCACCTGTGAAGTGACAGTAAAATATATTATTAGATTTCCAATTAAGTAATGATTTTTAGCAGTATGGAGGTTATTTTAATGGTATAGCACCTATCTCAAGGGTGTACTGTTCGAAACCTGAATTCCAAGTAGCAATTATATTCCTTTGAATCCATATTTCTCGGGAAGCTGTAATCCTTTTCTTAATTTATCTTCTCATTTCTCCCATATTAAAGCCAGTTTGAAGTACTCTGTTATAGTGAGGACATTATCTATGTTCTTGATTATATTTCTGCTGTCTACAACCATTATTGCTGCTAGTTTTTTAAACTTTCTGAACTATTTGAGTAATGAGTATAAATTTATTAATCCTTTTCATATTTTCTGTTCAATTAGTGGGTAGTTCTCAAGAGATACCTTAATGTGGAGTATACGCAAACATCCTTGTCGATATCCATTCTTTGAGATGCCTTGATATGGGCAGTCCTCATAGCGATTTTTTAATGTTTCGAACTTGGCATCCTGATCTTCTCAACGCAGTGTATGAAGAAGATAATTGTGCATTTAGAAGTGCTTGTTTATCAATAGTACAAATATAAACAGTAATTAGTAAACCTATGTTGAGATGAAACTGGTATCTGGAAGTAACAAAGTACAGCTTATAAAGACATTTAATGGTACTATTTATATAAGAGTAATTGTAGAAGTATATAAACTATTTGTAGTATTAAAGATTAGGATAAAGACTAGGTACAATGCTGTTAGATGTTGCTGGTATAGACAGATATGTGCTTTTAAGTTTACTATGTCAACTTGATAAATAAGATTTGTTTTCTGATTTCAGACATGATGGTTGATGTTGAAAATATAACCATAATTGATTGCCAGCTCACCAACTTTTTCTTCACTTCTTCGCCCGTGAACTAGATAATTGGTTCTGTTATTTTCTTGATTATGATGCTGTAAATACCTTTACAGCAGTTGCTTTTTTCGTATTCTAACCTTGCTTTTTGTTTAGGAGGTGGAGTATTCAGGAGGGGGTGTAAGTTTGGGCTGATGTGCGAGCTGCTTCTTAAGGGTGGCATTGTCTTCACAGGGAGTATAATTGATGCAGGATGAGAAGTCGGTGCATATGGGTCCATGTCTTATTATAAGGGGCGCTGTGGACCATGTGAGGCGTAGATTGCTTCTGATTGCAAACAATGTATTCGATTCTTGAAGTCACCAAGATTTAACTGGATTTGTAGCAGAGTGGAAGTGCCCTGGATAATTAAGAAGTTTTGTTTTTATTTATTTATATTCATGAAGCATTAAGACGGTAACTTTTAGCTACTGGTTATTTTGGTTCATCATATTAAGAAACGAGACTTATTTTAGAGTTGATTAACGTTTTACCCAATTGTATATGTACGTGTGTGTTTGTTCAGCAGAAAATAGAAGTTTGAATTTTATTTTTCTTTTTAAAAAGGGTGGAAATAAAATTGAAATTTTGTGAAAGAAAAACGGGTTAACATGAATTCAAAACTTGTCAAGTCACCTACTCTCTTATCATATTGGAATATTCAATTTTAAATTTAAATTATGGCATATTGGGTTTCAGCTTCAATGGAATCTTTTTTGTATGATTCTTAGCCGAGGATAAAGGAAGGAGGAAAAGATGCAATGAATATTTCACATCGTACAATACATCCACCTTTTATATTTATTTACTTTTCCTCTGTCTCTGGCAGCAACCATTACGAAAATTTCCTCACCTCAATTACTCTCTGGATTGTGACACCTTATTATAAAAATAAAAATGAAAATAAGGCAGCGGGTAACAAACGATGGGCTTGGAAAGTATATAGGGAGAAAAATGTTTGGTGAGATAAATTATCTCAAGTAAGCGTGCCTCTGCCTGAAATTTGTTTGGTGCTCTCTGTCGTCAACGCTGCAATACCCAATGGAGCTGACACCCCAGCAGCTAAGCCAATACAACGGCACCGACCCATCAAAGCCCATATATGTGGCTCTCAAGGGCCGTGTGTTCAACGTGACAACCGGAAAATCTTTCTATGGCCCTGGAGGACCTTACGCCATGTTCGCAGGGAAAGACGCCAGCAGAGCTTTGGCCAAGATGAGCAAAAATGACGACGACGTCTCGCCCTCCCTCGATGGCCTCTCTGACAAAGAGATCGGCGTTCTTAACGATTGGGAAAAGAAGTTCGAAGCTAAGTACCCTGTTGTTGGCCGTGTTGCCAATTAATTCCCATCTATCGATGTATTTTTATGCTTATTGTGCCTCTACCAGCTTGTATTGGGATTTACTTGCTTCTGATTATCTGAATACTGGTTACTCTATGTTTTTGTTTCTGAATGTACGTACAATTACCCATAAGCGCAATAACAAAACTCTGTCTGGGTTATTCCTCTGGGAGAAAGGGGGATTTATGTATTCTTGAATTTGATGCTTACTGTGCTAATCAAAGATTGAATTTTGGATTGTCCATGTATGGTTAAATAGGGACTTGCGTGTTTCTGAATAATACCAAATTGGTTAATTGATTCATGATTTAATATTTTACTTGTACTCGAATAATTTGATTCGAGCTCTTGTATTTTTTGTGCTCCTTTTATCAGAGAAACTCATGAGGTGGTTCCTAGAAAGCTTCTTTATGCTCCTTCCATTATTCAAATTGTCCAAGTGCAATGTTTCACTGGCATGTTTTCCTAATCAAAAGGTTTTTCTACTAAGGAGACGTATTAGTTAAATTATATATGAAAATTTACTTAGGTTAGATTGATATGTATTTGGAACAGGTTGGTTTTCATTGAAGGCGCTAGAATTCAAAATCCCATAGATGGCTATTGGAATGCTTTACTTTCTATATGCAACATGCCCTTTACTGTGATTCAAATTAAAACTAAAACTTGCACTTTTTGTTTCAGATTTTTTACTGTACTTTGTTCTTATAGATTCAATCTTCTGTGATTCAAGTTGGAACGATGAGCAAACACAACGTAATATATGTTTAAGCCTTGGGTTGCCCAGTTTATTAAGAATGCTGACAAAACCTGATCTTAGTTCTGGAGAATATATAAGACGCAACTGCAAAAAAGGTTTCTTTAAATTATGTTAGCATGAGAAGATAAGAAAAATGTTGAGATTTATTAGTAGTCATTGAGTACGAGGGTGTCATCAACTGCTAACGGTATAGACTGCAGCTATGAATAGAATAACTATAAATTTTGGACCATGTTCAGTGTCAAGCAGAATGAACAAGTCAGCACCATCGGCATGCGTTATTTCGTTTTAATCCACAAAACCTTGCTTTAAAAAGATATCCCGATCGGCTTCCCATGACTATCTGTCATCTAAAATTTTCTGATTTATAACTTGTCAAGTATTTTGAGAGCATTCTACAGACCAAAAAAAATCTCATGTTTGCTAAAGATTTTATACCGAATGATGCTACGTGAACGCGAACTCCGTGTTCACCACAAGTGTATATAAGTGTATGCACGCCTGCAACGGTGATTAAGGAGGTGTACAAGCAACTCTCCAGGAGTCAACAAGGAAACTGCACTACTGCCTTTCCCCTTACATTATATAAAAGCCTGAAATAGAAATAGACAGTGTAATACACAACAACTACGACCATTCTGAATATAGTTGCTAAAAACAATGATGCAACTGATACAAGATTTAGATGCTGAAACAATAAGTCCTACCAAACCATCCATACTTATACAACCGTCACCATAACTAGATATCACCGTTACCCTGCTGAGCCTTTGACTCAAAGAAAAGTCTTACCGTTGAGTAAATGGTAGAAGGTTCAGCCATTGCACCATTGCCGTAATCCCCACAAGCCAACCTCTTTGTGACAGGTGGAATGAGAGAAATCCCAAGCTCATCAATGGAGATGAGATGCCGTTCTGTGAAAGGATTGTTCCACATAAAAGTGTTCATGGCTGGTGCAACAAAGAGGGGCTTGCTGTAGTCCCACGCTCTTACAATACACGTCAGTAGATTGTCACATAACCCTCCAGCAATCTACAACATTAGATATCTGAGTTAAACTAAGGAAAGGAAAAAGTAGCAGTTGTCATCTACATGAGTATTTATATGCACAAGCACATAACTATATATGACGTCAACATAAGAACTGAATAGGAATTAACAAAGCATCATGTGATCTTGTCTGAACTGTACATGCAGGTTAGCCTTAGATGAGTCAGCTTGTTTAATGTGCAGTGAATCGTAAGCAGTGTTCTCATCATGTTTCTACGTAGAGAGATAAATCTGCCAATAATTTCTTAGTTTAATTACCTTGCCTAGAGTATTTGCTGATAATGGGGCAATGACCATGATATCAGCCCATCGACGAAGCTCAATGTGAAGCACACTATCACCTAGTTTTTTCCAACTAGACCATTCATCATCATCAGTATATAAGATTATATCCTTGGGAATTGATGTCCTGTCAATGAAATGCAAAGATGCTCTTGTGGCAACTGCTTTTACTTCTGCCCATTCAGAGAAACAATGACAGAGATTTGCAAACTTTACAGCTGCAACACTTCCACTAGCAGCGAGTAGAATCCGAGGCTTCCTTGGGGCAGCATTTACTATCAAAGACTCTCCTTCTACACTTAGAGGTTCTGAACAGGCCATCACACATATGTTTCAAAAATGATCTTCTATATATAGGATTTAAACAGGAGTTTCGGCTTACTGGTTAAACCTTCAACCAGGAACTGGTAAAAGCCTATTAGAGGAGACAATAAAGTTAACTAAAAGTTTGTGGCATTTGAAATTGTGAATGCACAAGTACATTCCTTAGATATTGACATAAATATGTGGAGAAATAGTTTCTCTGTACCATGCCCTGAATTTATTTAAAAAAATATGAAATCCCTGTATTTATATATTTAAGGATACATCCATACCCACATCAGTGCAACATATCAGAAATTCTAGCATCACTGGTTCACGCATACATACAGAGAGCAAAAACTGTAATCATCATATTGACTATTTAATAAATGGAGAACGTAAACCCAAGGAATTAAAGGCTTAGAACATCAGGACAAAGAGATTTGTTGAACAAAAAGTGTGCATATACTGCAAATACCACCTCCAGATTATGGGAAGAAAACCCATCCTTGTGCAATCATAATAACAGTTCCACAAATATGCAAAAACTAGTCCATCTATCAGGAATAACGAGCGATTGTTAAGGAGAAAGAGCCTATCCAGTAGAACAATGCCCAGGGCATGCTACTAAAATTATAATAAGCAGCTTTGAGCTTCTCATCAATAAAATTGCGAATTTTAGCAAAGGAGAGAGTGAGAGTAGTGTTGACTGAATACAGAATAAGAAACGAACTATATATTACCATCATCAATTCTGCAGAAAACTCGAAAATTGAACCAAATATTCGGTTCAAGAGCGTGGGACGTGGGTAAAAGCAGGACCATTCATCACTAACTCACGGAAAACGAAAGGACAAAGAAAAACAAAAGAATGAAAGCAGAAGTTCCGTAAAGGTAGTGTTAAAGAAAGAAGTAATTTCACCTGGTGAGCTCAACTGATGGTATTTGCTGGGGTAGTCTATGACTCAAATCTGAAGAATTTCATCAGCAACTTAACCAGACACAAACAAGCTCTTTGGAGAAAAGCAGAAGCACCTAAAAATCGCAGCTTTTAATTAGTATTAAGTGTTTCGTGGGACAGATTGGTATTTCAAGAATCATTAGGGATGTTCGGATCGCCCTGAAAAGGGAACGCCTCCTTCCCTCCGCCGCTGCCTTGCTGTTGGGTCGGGTTCGGGTTGGCGTAGGTTGCACGGACAGTTCAAAATAAAATTCATTAACAAAAATTAATGACAGAAATCACTAAAGTGAGAACTTTGAAATAAAAGACCACAATATTTTTTACTTGGGTCATTTTTTTTTGGACGGAATTTTTTTTTTTTTTTTGTGAATGCTAATAAAACGTAAGTGTCTTCTGCTTAGACCCAGCCCAAATTATAGGCTTTTTTTTTTACGTCCAAAAAAAAAAACAAAAAGGAGAAATCCAGCAGCCCATATATCGGAACGCCAAGAAAATATTATCACCGACTTTGACTTACCTCCAAATTGGCCTTCCCGCCCTCTGTTGGAGTTGAGGTCTGTGACGATGGAAGAAGCTGCTTTCGCGAGTTTCAGAGAGAACCCGAGGGTCAGGAAAGGCAGATTGGTGCTTCTGGGTTTTTTACACCCTTCGATCCGGTGAGCCTCGGTTGTAGGTAGGTGGTGAAATCGGGTTTCAGAGGCTCTGAAAGCTAGAACGCGGTTGGGGTCAGTGCCGGTGGCCTCTCTTTTTGGAGTTGAAGATCTGATGCAGAAGATGCAGCAGGGGTTCAGCTCTTCCTTTTTCCCGAAGTGTTTTGCTTCGGCTTTGGTTTGGTTGATTGAGTTTGCAGAGAGCTGGATCAGGAAAGCCCTGATTCCTGTGACTCTTTCACTTCCCTGTGTATATACGCCCACACAAACATACAGCCGATTCCTACTTTGAGTCATAATACACACCGTGGAACGGGGGTGTAAATAACCCGAACAACCCAAATGAAATCATTTGAATCCGACCCGAAAAATAACATATCGGTAGAGCAGATCGAGTTTGTGGATTAGAATGGATTAACTTTTTGTAAAATTTTGAGTTATTCAGTTTGGGTTTGGGATATTTGACCCAATATAACCCGATACTATGATAAAAGATATAAAACAAAATTCAATTTAAGTTAGTAATGCAACTATGGTTGAGTGATAAGAAGTGTAGGTTATTAAGGTTCTTGGGATCGAATCTTGGCAGTTGACATAAAGTCTCCCTTTTTTTTTATGCCAAAAAAAAATAAAATGAAATAGTGTCGTTTTAGCAATTATATAAAGACATCCTTGAATAAAACTCTCGTCCCTTACTCTCTCTCATTCTTTGGCCATCATCACTCTCATACGAGATTTTGGAAAACTTCTTCAAAAGAAGTTTCTTTTTTTCGGTTTATATAAAATCTATCGAACAACAACATTGTTCCCTTTTAATTTGTGCCAAACCGTGAAATTAAGACCCTTGTCCCTCACCTTCCATCGCTCATTCTCTCGCCGTCGTACATGGGCTCCTAAAAAACTTACTCAAAGGAAGTTCCTTTTCTCTCATCTATGTCAAATCCACAAAATAACTGCATTGTTTTTGTCTGGTCTGTGTCAAACAATAACCCCTAGCGTTCTTATTTTGTTGTTAACTTTCTGATTTCCTTATTGAACCTTAGCATAACATAATCCATGGCGTTTGTTCGGTTCTTTCTCATCTCCAACAACAGATCATAAACTGTTTGCTTTGCTTTTCTTTGTTAGATTTGTCAGTATGTTTGCTTTATTTTTCTAGATTCATCTTGTTTTTGTAGATAATCTGTTTCTACAAATCTACACTTCCTTCAACTTTCTCTTATCTTTTTCACTCATTTTTGATTTTTTTTTTTTTGAATAAGCATTGACTCTTCTTCGAAGACGACAAGGTGCGTACTTTGGGTAGCATCGTGACTTGATTAAAGTATAAAGATCCGAACAAAAATGAATCACGTGGGTCATACAAGATCTCGGTCGGAATTGGATGGTAATTTGATGACCCGATGCTGTTTAGTCGGGTTGAGTCTAGACCTCAATCCGATTGAACCCGACCTGCTTACAAATATACAATATATATATATATATATATATATATATATATATATATATATATATATATATATATATATATATATACATAAATTATTTTTAAAATTAAAAATATAAGAGAAAAAATTACTTTTTATTAATACATTTATTGTAAAAAGTAAAATAAATTATTCTATTTTTTAAAATTAATATTGACATTTTTTATTATAAAAATAAATATAAATTTTTCTGATAAATAAGTTTTTATTAATATATTTTATTATATTATATTTTTTATTAAAAAAATGTACGTAAAAATGCAATATTTTATTTTTTTATTAAATTTTTATTACAAAAATGTATATTTTAAATTTTAATTTTTTTATAAACAATAAATAAATAACAAAATAAAATAATATTTTTATAAATTTTTTATTTATTATCTTTTAATATTAATTATTTTTTACAAAATAATTATAAAATGGTTTGAACTTTAAAAGTATCAATTTTTTTAATTTAAACATTTAACTAAAAATTATTAGAAATAATTAAAATTTTAAATTTTTTTATTTGTGTCTGACATTTAAAATAAGTTTTAATATATTTTTTTTATTTTTTTAAAATTTTTATATATAATTTTATAATAAAAATATTAATTAAAACAATAATTTAATCCTTACATAAACGCAATATATGCGTAATTTGTAGATTAAATTAATGAAAGTAAAATAATTTAATATAAAAATTAGACTTGGAAAAAGAAAATGTTAAATTAACGGACAACTTTTATAAATATAGGGCAGCCATTGCTTTTAAAAAGACCGATGCGATGACACAACGTCAATGAGTCGGTTCTTTGTTTTTTTTTTTTTTTTCCTCTTCTCATTTGCCCTTCTTGACGGAACATTAGAAACGCAAAAGCTAAGAAGCTACCCGTTCTTCATTGTTGGGTCCTCGGAAGTTTATCTTGGGTGAAGCGTAAAGCTTGCTTTGTTTTTTCATCTCCCTCGTCAAGAAAACGACCTATAACTAATTGAAATCGATTTCCTTTTACCTTTCATTCCTTGGATACAGTTTTAAATAATTTCTTGTGTTAGTTATTTGTTTTCTTTTTTCGAACATATCATTGAAAGATACGCATAGACTTTCTGTTTCTGCAATAATTATATTCTTTTAATCTGTTTAACATTCAATTAAGCTTCTTCTATGTTCCAAACAAACCCTACATACACTAACCCGGAATCTTGCCAGCATCTTGCTGATTATAAGCTCAAACATGGATTAAATGACTACAAAGCGATCCAAAAGTTCCTCGTTACCTCCCCAACCGGGAAGACTAGTGTCAAGAAACCCAATACAAATATACCCAGTTGCAGTCGCTGTAATGGTTACGGAGGTAGATTTTTTATTTGTCTGATTTGCTCTTCTGTCACTTGTGTGGATCATACACTTTTGCATCCCCAATCTGAGACTGGCCATGGCCTGTTCGTAGACATTGAAAGGGCAGAGCTTTATTGTGGACTATGCCGTGATCAAGTCTATGATCCTGATTTTGATCAAGTTGTGATGTCTAAACACTTAATGGTTTTGCCGACTAGTGATTATGGGAATGAGAGCATTGGACAAAGATTGACTAAAAGGAGGGGATTGGCTTCAGGCATTGGATTGGATCCAAAGAAGTCTAAATATGAATTTCCCGTGAGCGATCGGAGGGAGAAATCGTGTTATCCCCCAGGTTTAAGGGGATTGAATAATTTGGGTAGTACTTGCTTCATGAATTCTGTGTTGCAAGCATTGATACATGCTCCTTCTTTCAGCAATTATTTCTTGAGGGGCGGGCATCGTCCCGAATCTTGTCAGAAAAGCGCCACCGACCGGCTATGTTTGCTCTGTGATATTCATGTTATCTTTGGAGCCGTGTTTTCGGGCGATCGAACACCGTATAGCCCTGCTCAGTTTCTCTACAGGTCTGCTATTGTTCTGTCTTTGAACTCATTGATTTTAGCCAATTTCCCAGTTAGCTAGGTTTTCATGTTATAGATATAATGGCTGATATAATGGATCTATTCTGCTTCAGCCTTCGTGGGACTATCTATTTGCTTGCTGTTGCTTTTAGATCCTCTTAATAAAAATTGCTTCATTGGTAAATTACTTAATTTTGAATCTCCTGATATTCAACTTGCTGGACCCTGGTGATGAAATTGTTTGAATAAGTAAAGAACAGATGAAATTCATTGATTCCACGAGCTAGTTAATTGTTATAACAATACGTCATTTGATCTGAAGTTACAGAAGTAGCATGCTCCAGTGAAAATGTTTGGGCATAAGCAAGCGTGTTTTTGTGCACATATGCTGTATAGCCCTTAACCTGATGCTTTTCATACCACAAGGTTGAAGTTGATTATCTGCTTGTATGTACATAGCTGCAAATTATCTGGAGCAACTTCAATTGAAACCTGAAACAATTATGTATTTGGATCCTTTATATTGCTTTGGTGCTCAAACTCTTGTTTCCTGTGAATGGTGATTTTTGTTTCAAGCTGGTGGCGGCATTCAGAAAATTTAGCAAGTTACGAACAGCAGGATGCTCATGAGTTTTTCATTTCGATGTTAGATGCGATCCATCAAAAAGAGGGCAAAACAAGAAACAAAAGCAGAGGTACTTATATACTGAGATTTGGGTTTACCTGCGTATTCATTGTATCATATGCACAATGTTAGCGTCAAATATTTGGCTTTCTGTGTCTTCAATGCAAGCATTTGCATGGTGATGTGATTTATTATCTGCAACTGGGAGTTGTAGTCTGGTCATGCACTGACTATAGGGTTCTCTGTGTATCTCATTTTAGAATATCTGGGAAGAAATAGGATTATATGTAAGTGATTTTTTTATTAAATAACGAAGTTGTTAACTTAATATGGTACTTCTGTTATTGAGCTATTTAAAATCTATAAAATAGAAACATCAAACATTCTTTGAATACTTTTGCATTTTGTGACATATTTCAGATCTATCTCAAGGTATTTATGTGAAAAAATAATCGTATCACTTAATAAGAAAATGAATAGTCTTGTCACGTCACTTCGTTGTTATGTTTTACCCTCATTTATGTTATTGTTTTACACAGACAGTGCGGATTGCCAATGTATTGCTCATAGGGTATTCTCTGGGCTGTTGAGATCAGATGTTACCTGTATGGTCTGTGGATTCACCTCAACAACCTATGACCCTTGTCTGGATATTTCACTTGACTTGGACAATGTTAACTGCTCTTCAGCAGAAAAGGGTAAGAAGCTTACCAAACGGAATGAGGATAACAGTATGTCAACACTTCTGGGTTGTCTGGATTTGTTCACCAGGTCAGAGAAGTTGGGGTCAGACCAGAAATTTTACTGCCAAAATTGTCAGGAAAATCAGGAATCGTTGAAACAAATGTCCATAAGAAAGCTTCCATTGGTACTTTGTTTGCATGTAAAACGATTTGAACACTCTTTTGTTGAAAAAATGTCAAGAAAAATAGATCGCCACCTGCACTATCCTTTTTCCTTAGACATGACCCCTTATTTGTCATCTTCAATCATCAGAACCAGGTTTGGAAATAGAATGTTTGCATTTGGGGGTGATGAATCAGATATGATATCTCAGTTTGAGGTTTTTGCAGTGGTTACACATTCAGGGACGCTTGAATCTGGTCATTATGTTTCTTATGTGCGTTTAAGGAAGCAATGGTACAGATGTGACGATGCTTGGATAATTGAGGTTGAGGAGGCGGTTGTTAGAGCTTCCCAATGTTACATGATATTCTATGTGCAAAAAACGTTGTACAATAAAGCAAACTAGGATCTGAGTTACCTGCCTGGAAGAGACATATTTCCTCCTTTTTCGGGTTACTGCCAGAGAGGATATTTGCAAGAGAATGTGTCATCATTAAAGGCCAGCTTGATGCCCAGTGAGAGCAGAATGGTTTCTCTATGATTGTCCCTTGGATTAGGACAGTCACACGCAGTTCACTGCTGGCACGATGTATGTGGAACATGCATCATCAAAATTCGGACTGTTAAAAGTTGAACAAGGAAAACAGATGGGTTGCTAATTTGAGTGTAATTGAATATTTGTATGTGGATATTTCGTCAGCAGCTTTGAAACAAAGATCAAGGAGATAGAAGCAACTCAACTCCTTCATGTTGGGTAACAACTTATCATAATATGCTTACTCAAATTCTTTGATTGCAGACTAGTCATGTACAGAACAACTGATTACAACTTATGATCATGAACATTGTTCAACCATTGTTACTCTTCAGTCCCCACACAAAGTGTGGGGGAAAAGAGAGAAAACTAAGAGAAATAGAGGTTATTTGGATAATCGTTTGCTGTAGTCTCTATTCTTTCTTACCTTTACATCACCATTATCATACTTTTTTGTTTCCATTGTTGTTTTTTTCCTTATTTTTCCCTTGTGCTTGAGAGAAAGAGAGAGGGCTTGCCGCATACATCTTTACCTAAGTTGGCATACTCTTTTATATATATATATATGTTGTGAAAGTGAAAATCACTGAAAGGGGTTGCGTCTTTAGGGGCAAGTCCTCTTTACAAAACTAGTTCCAAGTACCAAACCGGGAAGAAAAGGGTATTGAAGGTTTACAGTTGGTCATTGAACAAGGAGGATACTAGAAATGAAAAGGTAGTAGTCTTTTTTTTTTTTTTTAGCAGTCATCAGAGAGAGAGAGAGAGAGGTGCTAGAAAGAGAGGAGCCATTCGAGAATGAATAAGCTGCCAATCATTCACCTTAAGGGGGTGTTTGGTAGAAGGAAAGTTTTTGAATTCCTGAGAATCTGAATATGGGAATTGAAGATCCCTTTGTTTGGTTTCAAAATAAAAATTTTGATTCCCAGGAAACTTCAATTCCTGGGAATATTTTTTAAGTGAGATTCCCATGAAAAGATTACCATGGAGGGGGGTGGAAATTGGTGATTCCCATGAAGGTGGGAATCTTTATCAAAAATAAAAAATATATTTATCCTTTAATATTTTATATAAATTTTTTTATAAAAATAAATTTAATTGTTAATATGTTTTTTAATAATTTTAAAATTAATATAAAATTAATAAATTATTAACAATAATTTATTATATTTTTTGTTAAAAAAATAAACAAACAAAAAAATTTTAAAAAATAAATAAATAAGAGTATTTTTAAAAGCTATATACATAAATAAAGATTCTTAAAAAATGTTATTTACACATTTCCAGCAATCTTAAAAGCCAACCAAACACATTTTACACATTCCCAGGAATTATGATTCCCATCAATCATGTTTCCCAAAAAATATGATTCCCAAAAACAAAAAACTTTGTCGTATACCAAACGCCCCCTAAGGATTTCTCATCAAGGTTCTAATGTGCAGGCTAATTTTGGTATTGTCCATCAGTTTTACTCGCTTTTCATTCAATTTTTTCTCCCACTTTTAAATTTTAATATCGGGCTTAAAAAGCAAGGAAATGACGGTAATTGCTTTTCTCACGTAACTCGTGTTAGATTAGTATGAATTTTTTTTTTTTTTTTTTTACTGGAGCTGATGACAATTTGTATCGCTGAAATGTTGATGGAGAAATTCGAGATCAATCTGATATGGCCCTTCAAAGTGACTCAATAGAGGGGTAAAAACCATATAAAGCGAGCGACTCTGTTAGTTCCATGTGCTTCTTTGGCCAATTTTTTTTTTTTTGACAAGATGCAAATATAAAGGTCAACAAATAAAAAATAATAGTAAAATAAATAAATTTTATAAAATAAAAAATATAAATAAATTAGTAGTATAACTATAAAATATAAAGATAATATATTTTTTAAATTTTAATATATCAAATATTATATTTTAAAATTTTAAAATAAAGTTATTATAATATAAAAAAATGTATTATTGAAAAGATAATATATTTCTTAATTTTTTAAAATTAATTTTTTTAAAAAAATTATTATAAATTTAATTTTGTACTACTTAAATTTGAGTTTAAAGGTATATATATAAATTTAATGTCTTAGATCTAAAAAAAAAATTTATTAAAAATAAAATAAAATTCTCTTTAACGAAAGAAAGATAAAAGAAATAAGAAGAAAAAAAAAAGAAACGTAAAGAAGAAGAACATGCATAGCAGCCCCCTGCTTGACGCGGGCCAATTGAAAAGCCCGTGAGCGTTTTTTTAATGGACAAGTTGAAGGCTTCCATCAATAGGATTACCCCACGGAGATATTATAAAATTAACAACCTCGAAACCGATGATTAAAAAAGATTATGGAGACAAGTTGCCGATTTTTTTTAAATACATTGGAATCTTTGCTATAATACAGCCAAATTGAGATCTTAAGGGATCATATACTCTTAATATCACATTAAAGTTTCTGAACGACTCTAATTTTTTTGTGCTTCAAGATGTCGATCGATGTAATTCACTATCAATTACTTCTTTCTTTTTTAATCCTAATAGACTTAGCTTTTTAAAGTTAAATATGGAAAGGAGGTGGATAGGATCATCAACCTTAATACTCACTCACTCGACCGAAATTAATTTGACTTGAAAATCTAATAATTTAGACATCAAATTTAAAAGTTCGAATTGAATATTCTTTCGGTTTTGAGCCGCACTTGACATAATTTGACCAAATTATTATTCATCTTATTTAATTATAAATGCAGTTTACTTGTACATATAAGCATAGATCGGCTCATGTAATTAGTAAACTAAAAACAAAATCAACCTTTTAAAAAATATTTTTAGATTTAATTTTTTTTAAATCAAACAAATCTTGTCTGGGAGTAACACTAGATTAAAAAAAAAATTAAAAAAGGGTAAATTCTTTATTTATTTATTTTTTTTCTTACTGAAAAACTTGACTTATCAGTAATATCCTCAAAAAATTTGACAAACGAAAAATTATGGGGTGATGCGTGCAGCTGTTGAGGCATTGGATTCAGGAATATGGATAGATTATACGAAACGGCCACGTGTTATTTTCTGATTTGATACTTCTTCTGGACTTTGAAATTTATGCCAAAACTTTTGGATAGGACCTTCAGCACCGTTTTTCTTTCGGACAGCGCCGCCCTCGCTCTTGCCGACGTGGCCCCACTTCACTCCTGTCCTGTGAGGCCAATCACCTTAATCCACGATCATCATATCATCTTTAATGGTCAGATTATTTTTAACGGTATAATTCATTAAAATTATTTAAATAAATTTTATATTATTATTTTTTATTTTAAATAATTTTTTATTTTAATAATATAATTTTTAAAATTTATTAAACAGATTTTACAAATTATTCTATATCTTTATATTTTAATTTTAAAAAAATAAATACATAAAAAAATTTAAATATAAATTTTTAAGTAGAATAAAATTTTTAATATAAAATTTAAAACAATAAATACATAAATAAAATTTTTAATAATAACAATATATAATAAAAATAATTTTTATATTTAAATATCATTATTTATAAAAATAATGATACTTAAATTAATCAAATATTTTAGTGTCTCACTTTAATACCATCGTAGAAGTGAAAAAGATAAATAACTCACAATGAGAATTAAAACCTTCATTGGAGACGATCTTCTTATACCTTAACATTTTCTATTTCTTTTACTTATTTTTCTATTGCAACTTTTGCTATAAATAGAATTTAAAGTCCAACGAAATCTTAACGTAAAATCAACTTTTTACCCTGACCCATAATGTTTAATATAAATAAATAAAAAAATTTAGCAAAAATTGGTAAGTTTCACTGAAACAAAATGAATAACAAATTAAGGTCCTGCAAATTCTACTTATGAATGTGCAGCACTGGCAGTAAATATATATGAAAGGAAAAATGGAGAAAATTAAATGAAAAGAATTGATATTGATGTAGACTTCTCTACTTTGATTAGTCAAACCTGGGAAATTACGCCGTCGTTAACTTTAGAGGACACCGGTTTTGATATTTCTTACCTCTTTCTAACCATTTTCCCATTATAAGATTTTATGCGGTGTGGAGGAAGGGTCCCTTGCAGATTTCGCTGGGAGGGCTTCAAAATGGTATTAAGCACAACCCACTGGAACCCGGTTCATTAATAGTTACACTAATTCCTTTTTTTCTTCTCCAACTACCTACCGGTCAACGTTTCCTCTTCAAGATCTCCACTTTCTTTTGGGGTATAACGATTGAACACTGAACTCAGGGTGACATGATTTCCGACTGGAGGGTTTTCTTGTTTGAAGAAATATGAAGTAGAATATACCACTTCTCTGAGGATTTTCTTTCGGCTCCATATTATCAACTGAGCTGATTCTTGAATTGGGTTCCGATCCTTTGTTGAAGAGTGAGGATGCAGGAGGAGGAAAATCTTGAAGATCCCTCTGGTGAAGTTCTGAAAGAGGATGAATCCAACAAGGGGCTTTGTGGCTGTCTCTGCATTCCCATCCATTGGTTTAATATGCTCTCCAGGGAAATGCATTGGAGTTTTGTATTCGGGGTGGTTGTTGTCTATGGAATAAGTCAGGGACTGGGTGGAGCTCTCGCCGGCGTTGGCACGAAGTACTACATGAAAGATGTTCAGAAGGTGCAGCCATCCGAAGCACAGGTTTATGCAGGAATTACATCCATTCCTTGGATTGTCAAGCCTCTATGGGGTCTTCTCACTGATGTTCTCCCGATTTTTGGATATCGCAGGCGACCTTATTTCATTATTTCCGGTATATATAATGCATTATACATGTCTTCTCTCATTTTGCTATGTTCATATATCACAGATTCTCAACACGGGACAATGAAACATTCAATTCACATTTTAAATGGGAATAGTACAGTATTTGCTCAATATTTCACAGCTGTTCTTTCTCTTCTAGATATTTGCTTAAATATTCATCATTTTAAATCAATTTCATCGGATCTATGTGAGATTGGCAAGCTAAACATCTCAATGTTGTGGCCATGTATTCTGAGAAGAGTAGAAATAAATGGAGAAAAAAAAAATTGCATTGACACTTACATGGATAGATTAATTTATATATAATATGGAGTTTTCAAATTTTTTTTTAGTGGATTGGAGTCTGCGTCGATTATTTATACTTGTCCTTTTTAACATTTGGGGGCAGATTAACGAATCGGGACCTGAGGAATAGTATAACAAATTCAGGTATGGTATATCTGAAATTTCGATGGAAAAAATGGGATAATGTGTCTTAATTGGGTCACAAACTCTGTGGACTTCCTTAGACATCATGAAACATTGGTCAGTATGCTTGATATAGGATTCTGTCAGTCAATAGTATGCTGCATACTCCTGTAATGCAGCACCAGTGACTAAGTATAGTAACAAAGGAAGCCAATGATCACTGGGTCTAATGCATACTGTTCTGTTTGAGAACAAGGTGGGAAAACCAGGTGCATTTGTGTGAGAAGCTTACCACTATAAACATATGTGCATGTGTAAACGGATCCGTACCCTATCTTACTCAGGGAGTCCATTATGTACCCTTTTTTTAACCAATACTTTCTTACACTGTCCTGGAGAGTTGTGAGGAAATCATCTGATGCACTTACTTCCATATATTGGTTTTTTCAAATTAAATTAATTAACTACTTATGTCATTTGATATCCTTCACCAAGGATTGAGTGATATAGGTTCTATGAAGATGAATGCTTATTTTCACTATTACGGGAATGTAAAGAAAGCATGTGTACATTAACTTCTCTTTAGACAGCCTTTGAAGGCTTACAATCAAAACCATAAACAAAATGTATTATGCCTGCATTGTATATGATATTCCTTTTTTAAAATTTTTGGTGAAATGTTTATGAGATTCTTATTGATTATTAATATTTACTGCTTTTTTTTTGGGTACTATGACGGCAAGAAGGTTGGAACTTAAGACATTCTGCAAACTACCCAAAACATCACTAACCCACTCCCCTATTGCTTTACAAATCATTGCTGCCTACAAAAAAGGCTTGAGTGTTAATGGAGATTCAGAAATTGCTTCATTTATCACTGTAGTCTGACTTACTGCTCCTCTGTTTGGATCTTACAGGTTTTTTAGGAGTGATTTCCTTGCTCTTGTTATCTTTGCATGAAAACCTGCACCTTGTATTGGCCCTTTTGTCGTTGACAGCTGGAAGTGCTGGGGTGGCAATAGCTGATGTGACTATTGATGCCTGTGTGGCACAGAACAGCATCTCTCATCCTTCACTTGCTGCTGACATGCAAAGCTTATGTGCCTTCAGTTCTTCTGTTGGAGCACTACTAGGATTCTCCGTTAGTGGTATCTTTGTTCACCTTCTAGGCCCTACGGTTAGTCTCTTGAAACTTATGTTTTCTTACATTTTCATTTTTCTTTTGTCTTCAATATACTGAGTTTTACTTAAATAGAAGAGTTTTTCCTCTCTTAAAGGGGGTGTTCGGTATGATGACAATCCCAGCTGGACTTGTTATTTTGGTTGGAGTCCTACTTGATGAGCCTCATATGCCCAACTTTGCTTACAGACAGGTATAATTAACTCATGTCATTTCTATGCTCATAATATACTTATAATTTGATGTTCCACGAATTGTGCCTAGGTCAACCAAAAGTTTCTTGATGCTGGCAAGGCTATGTGGACAACATTGAAGAGTGAAGATGTATGGAGGCCTTGTTTATACATGTACTTATCCCTTGCATTGAGTTTGAATATCCTTGAAGGAATGTTCTATTGGTATACAGACTCAAAGGATGGACCATCTTTCTCTCAGGTATTTGGTTAGGCATAAATAGACTGATATTAGAATACACTTTTATGTGGATGGGAAGTGTCATGGCTCCCTCCACTTTGGAAAAGATCAATCCAGACCCCTTTCTCCTGCTGTGTATGAACCCAATACTCCTCCCACTCCCACCCCTCTAATCTGAGAAAATAGTTTACATGCCAATGTGACTATGACAAACTGTCTTCCAATCCCTCATGTTGTTGTTGTTAGGACCCCCATCTGTGAAGCTGGCATGCATATCCCCAACTCACAGCACTATGGGATTGAGTTTTATAGCAAATATAATAGGTCTTGTCCATAAAACGAGAATAGAACAAGAAGAAAAAGTTTGCCTCAGGTTATTTCTCTAGTTGATCCAAAGATCCCTTCCCCTGCTCTATATGGCCCCAAGACCTTTTTTCTATCTGATGTGGACAATTGATGCAGATTGCTTATGTTAACGTTATGTGGTAACTGAGATCTTGAATTCTTTTGATTACAACTTCGTTTTGCGCCATTGTTTTACCTTGACATAATTAAAATGATTTGATACGATGAGAGTATTTATTTCTTTTGCTAAATTTGTCAAGTGAAAACAGTTAGCTACTGAGTATTATTCTCGTGAATCTTGTGAAATATAAGACCTTTGTATAAAATGCCAGTAACCTTTATCGTTCATCTTTCTTTATACAGGAGAATGTAGGTTTTATATATTCAATTGGCTCAGTGGGCTCCCTATTAGGTGCAATACTATACCAATATGGTCTTAAGGATTACGCATTCAGAGATTTGCTCTTCTGGACTCAGTTGTTTTATGGCTTGTCAGGCATGTTAGATCTGATTCTTATCTTGCGATGGAACTTGAAATTTGGCATACCAGATTATTTCTTTGTCGTGATCGTTGAAAGTGTAGCTCAAATGACTTACAGGCTCAAGTGGATGCCTATGCTTGTACTCAGCTCAAAGCTTTGCCCCTCAGGAATTGAGGGCACTTTCTTTGCTCTGCTAATGTCAATTGATAATGTTGGGCTTCTCTCAGCGTCATGGGGAGGAGGCTTTTTACTCCACATGCTAAAGATTACACGAACGCAGTTTGATAATCTCTGGTTAGCTACTTTGATCCGGAACATATTGAGAATTACTCCTCTTTGCATGCTGTTTTTGGTACCAAGAGCTGATCCCAACTCTTCCATTCTTCCAAGTGAAACCTTAAATTCAAAAGAGGGTATTGAGACTTCAGAAATTGAGAATATTGAATTGGTCTCCCTTGTCAATAGTGTTGATGGTAAATAGCCAAGCAAAAAACATTCTTTTAGACTCTGATTGAATTTTAAATACATGAAAACTAGCAAGCAAATATTGCTTGATTTCATGCAGAGAAGTGAAATGAGATCGAGGAAGGTTTTAAGCGGCTCTGATGTATGATTGTTGCATTTACTTCTTCATGATGTTACACTTCCTTTCCAATAACCCATGCAACATTCCGTTATAGGATCAGTTTGTTGCAACCAAAGACACGAACACAATTTCATATATACTGCTTGCATGGTAAAAGGATTAAGTGTGATACACTCTAGCTCACGTGAGTAACTAGTAACTGTTGGTGGTTAAACCCTACAGTCTATATAAAGGAACTGATGAAAATGTTTGTGTATAATGAAATGAAAAAGACTCAACCGATATTGTGTTTCTGTCGTCTTCTTGTTCTTTCTTTAGTTTCTTGAATTTCTTCACATGATCCCTTATTTTGGTTTCCTGACTATCACAATATATACCGTATTCCTTCATATTTCTTTTCCAAAATCTCTGAGAGTACCTAAAGCAATACAAGTCTCTGACCTTTCCACCCTTACATTATATACTAAAACTGAGTTTCTTATAACTAAAACTATTTAACCACAAAAGCAATGACCTCATTTAACTGTGGGAGTATGAGTTAGTCTAAATCAGATACTGGTATAAAATAATCTATTTATGTAGTCCTGGGCTTGGCTATAGCTCAACAGGCAACAGCAACTCAATATCTAACGTTGGCGAGGCTCGTAGCTAGTGAGAGTTCGGGGTTGGCGATTATAACCAATCGCCTGCTCAATGGGTTGGACGAGAGTAAGGATCATGCATGTCCTAGGGAAGCATTGGCATTGAAGCTTCACCTGAAAGAACTTTTATTGCCTGTCCTGCCTTTGGCCTTTCCTTATCGTTTGGATGGCTGAACCATAGCCCCGCAGTTAGCAAGCTTTTCATTTTATCTTCATCAAATATCCTGTTCAATCTCTCATAAATTGCATTCAAAATATTCCCTTCCTCGCAGGAGGGCATTTGGTAAACACTAAAATATTTTGTTCTCAAAAATCATATTTTTATAAATATAATTGATAAAAATTATAATTTTTGAAAATGTATAAAATGTGTTTTGTTGAATTTAAGTTTATTGGGAATCTTCTATTCTTCTATTTAATTATATTTTATTTTTAAAAAATTTTAATACATTTTTAAAAAATATCTTTTATTCTTATGAAAATAAAAATAAGAGTGAAGAGAGAAAATGAGAAAGAGGATGAGAGAGAAGGTGAGAGAGTGAAGAGGAAAAGAAATAAGAGAGTGAAAGTGGAGAGAGAATAGTTTTTTTTGTTATTATTATAAATATATCCTTAATAAAAAGATAATTATATTTTAATATTATAAAAAGATTTCCATTGTTATGAGAAACTAAGATTTCTACCCCTCTCCATAGAAATATTTTTGTAGAAAATTTACTAAAAAAACCATTTCTAAGAATCTTAGATTTTCAGAAATTAACTTTTAAAAGTTTATAACAAATATGAAAATTCTAATTTTTTAAATTGAAATTCTCAAAAAACAAAAAAAAAAAAATCTTTATACCAAACGCAGTTGTCAAACCCATCTCGACAGAGGGATATGATACTCCTCATCCTGGTAAGTCCTCCTCCCACATGCAATTTCCAGAGCCACAACCCCATAATTGTACATTGTCTGATTTTTTGCTTGCTCTCCCTTCATTTATATATTATGGGGCAAAGTACCCATAGGTCCCTGCCAACCCAAACAAATAAATAATTGGACAAAATAATAAATAAAAAAATAATAGACAAAAATTAATATAGTTTGATTTATAATTTACATTCACAAATAAAATGATCAATAATTTTTCATTAACAAATTAAATAAAAAATACAGAAATATTTTTTGTTATACTCACAGATTAGTCTATATTTCAAATATATTTAAATATATCTTTCAATAGTGTATCATTCTACACAAATTGATACTCTAAATATATTTAAATATATATAAATATTTCAAAATAGTATATCATTCTTACACAAATTGATACTTAAAATGATTACTCAAGTTTACTTCTCTACTTTGAATAATATCTTGTACAAATATCTAAAGTGATATTTATAACCATCATAAAAGAGTGATATTTGGTTGCCATTCACTAAACTATGCAAAAGTCAAAGAAAGTGGCTAACTTGTCTTTTAAAAATCATATTCAAATTGAAAATATAAGTCATAAATTTTTACAAATTTTTTAACTATCCAAATAAATAGTGTAAGTTTTAAAAGTCAAATATTATGACTTCCATCATTTCAATAAATACATACTTTTCTTTACATGTTTGTTGATAAAAGACAAGCATATCTAGCAAAGTCAAAGAATGTGGCTAGTCATTTTTAACAAATATGACTATATTAAATTTAAGTCACAATTCAACACCAACCCTCTCATTTGAGTTCTTCATCTGGGATCCACCAGCTTTGCAACCCCAAAATACCAAGCTTAGTGCTGAAATCTGTGTCCAACAAAACGTTAGCTGACTTGACGTCTGTGAAGGGGACAATGCTCAGCGTCTTCAATGAACTGCAGTGACCGCGTCTAAAGCTATCTTGTATCGCACGTTCCATGGCAGAGTTGTTCTGTTGCCAAATAGACGAGTTTCAAGGCTTCCATTTGGCATGTATTCAAACACTAATAAGAACTCACCTCCCTCGTGACACCACTCAATAAACAGCACCAAGTTTTTATGTATAAGACGGCTTATAATCTTCTCTTCATTGATGAAGATTCTCTTGGAATTTTTGAAGTGGACGAAAATTCTTTTGACGGCAAAAATGCGTCCTAAATCATTCAGAATGCCTCTGTAAACTTGTCCTGAGCCTCCTCGTCCTTCGTTCGTCTGCAAAGCCATTGGTGGCTGCAAATAATTCCTGGTAATAAAATCTTCTGGGTATGGCGGCTGTGTGGAGATCAAATGCTATGGTGGTGCATCCGAGGTTATCAATATTTTTTCTCTTCCTCTTTATGAGTAAGCAACCAACAGTCAATGCGAAAACAAGCTCCAGAGTTGTTTAAAGTATTGCAGAAACTATTCAACTGCTTTTTGCCTGTCTCCCGAGTCCTGACTTATTCAAATTGAACTGGATTCCCATGATTGGATTAGATGCCGCGCCGGGTAAGCGTCAGTAGCTCAGAATTCAGGTAGGGCTTTCATGAGGTGAATTTCGTAAGAGGGGCAATAGTTGCGCGTAAAAGATTCACTTCCATTGAAGGACTAGCACACACAAAGGTGGGAAGGTAGTAGCACTGTATGTTATCAAAGCATGACCTTACTTGTTGCTGTCAAAATTAAACGTGGTACTTGGGAGGGATTTGATGGAGTTGTTGATCCCATCAACGTTGGTACCGTTGAATAGGCGAAGTTGGTGTTGGTTTTTGGGAATTTAGTCCCACATCGGAAGTTTGTTGAATTTGGGAAGGGTCCTTAGCCTATAAAAGGAACCCTCACCCTTAGTAAACTACACACCAAACTTTGTAGCCTTTTGACTCTTCTAAAGGCTTAGTTGATTTTCTCTCCTTTGTATTTTGTTTGAGGAATATATTTGTAGTGGTGTCCGGGGACGTAGGCACAATTGGCCGAACCTCGTCAAATCCTGGTATTCTCTTTGTTTGCTTTTCTGCTCTTTATTTATCATTGTTAGCCATTGTTAGATTTGCTATTGGTGGAAAAATAGCTCAATTTCCACAACAATTGGTATCAGAGGTTTTGGTTGCGATTTCTCTTGAAAATTTTAGTATGCTCTGTGGTTGCGGTTTTAACTGATCTTCCACATCAGAAAAAATTTCTTGAGATTTTTTTGTAAAGTTGGTGTTAAAATTGCTAGTAAAATATTGTCTAATTAAGTGCATGTCTAGGAAAGTTCTGTCTAAGGAAACTGGTTTTTAAGTGGGACCGTGTGACCCCTCCAGTTTTTCCTGGGAATTTTCCTGGTGCATTTTTTCAGGCTAAATTATTACTAGTAATTTTTCCACTTTTGAGCAAAAATGGCTGATGATAAAGAGCAGACTCAGAAAGCCACAGTTTCCACTACATCAACTTCGGCAGCTTCTTCGTCGTCAATTTTGACGAGATTTGCTGCGCCAAATGCAAGATTTGCGGTGGAGATTTTTGACGGTACGGGTCATTTCGGAATGTGGCAAGGTGAAGTTCTAGACGCGCTTTTCCAGCAAGGTCTAGATATTGCTATTGAAGAGGAGAAACCAGATGAAATTGAAGAAAAAGAATGGAAGACCATCAATCGGTTGGCGTGTGGTACTATTCGATCATGCCTTTCCAGAGAGCAGAAATATTCCTTCTCAAAGGAAACTTCTGCAAGTAAGCTGTGGAAGGCATTGGAGGAGAAATTCCTGAAGAAGAGCGGTCACAATAAGCTCTTTATGAAGAAGAAATTATTCCGGTTTAGTTATCAACCGGGTACCACCATGAACGATCATATTACTGCTTTTAACAAGGCAGTAGCTGATTTGAGGAACCTTGATGAAACCTTCAAAGATGAAGATCTGGCATTGATGTTGCTGTTTTCACTTCCTGAAGAGTATGAATTTATAGAAGCTATGTTACTTCATGGGAAAGAGAAAGTTTCCCTCGGTGAAGTATGTAGTACTCTATATAGTCATGAATTGAGGAAAAAAGACAGGGAGGAAAGCAAGCATGCGGAGGTGGTTGCAGAAGCACTGGTAGCTAGAGGCAGACCACAAAGCCAGAAGAAAGGAAGAAGAGGAAAATCTCAGTCGAGAGGCAGACCGAGTAAAGATGAATGTGCCTTTTGTAGAGAGAAGGGGCACTGGAAGAAAGATTGCCCTAAATTGAAAAATAAGGGCAAAGTTGACAAAGGCAAAGCTATTGCAGAAGCATGTGCTGCTGAGTACAGTGATGAAGATTCAGATCTTTCACTGGTTGCTACAACCTCCACAAGGCGATCTGACAAGTGGTTGTTTGACTCAGCATGCAACCAACATATGTGTTATATCCGGGAGTGGTTCTCTGAGTTCAAAGAAATAGACGGTGGAGTTGTTTACATGGGCAACGACACATTTTGTGAAACAACTGGAATCGGTTCAGTCTACTTAAAGAACCATGATGGATCAACTAGAGTTTTGACAGAGGTCAGGTATGTACCTGACATGAAGAAAAATCTCATCTCTTTGGGAGTCCTAGAATCCAAAGGATTGACGGTGACAATGCGAGATGGAGTTTTGAAGATAGTTTCTGGAGCTCTGGTGATGTTGAAAGGCACCCGGAAGAATAATTTGTATTACTATGGTGGTAATACAATTGTTGGAACAGCTGCAGTTGCAACTCTTGATGATGAAGGGTCAGATGCAACTAAGTTGTGGCACATGCGATTAGGGCATGCAGGTGAAAAATCCTTGCAAATTCTGTCGAAACAAGGATTATTGAAAGATGTGAAAACCTGTAAGCTGGACTTCTGCGAGCATTGCGTGATGGGAAAGCAGAAGAGGGTGAAATTTGGCACTGCAATCCATGATACTAAAGGTATTCTGGATTATGTTCACTCTGATGTGTGGGGTCCTTCCAAGACAGCTTCTTTGGGAGGAAAACATTATTATGTTACATTTGTTGATGACTTCTCTCGAAGAGTGTGGGTGTACACTATGAAGTCAAAGGATGAAGTGTTAGATTGTTTCCTTAAGTGGAAAAAGATGATTGAAACTCAGACTGGCAAAAAGATCAAACGGCTTAGAACAGACAATGGAGGTGAATATCGAAGTGATCCGTTTGATAAAATTTGTCAAGATGAAGGTATTGTGAGACATTTCACAGTTAGACATACACCACAACAGAACGGGGTGGCTGAACGCATGAACCGGACATTGCTGGAGAAAGTTCGGTGTATGCTGTCCAATGCTGGGTTGGGCAGACAATTTTGGGCTGAGGCTGTGAGATATGCAAGCCATCTGGTTAACCGTTTACCATCAACTGCAATTGGTGGTAAAACTCCTTTGGAGATTTGGTCTGGAAAATCTGTTACTGATTATGATTCTTTACATGTATTTGGTTCCGCTGCATATTATCATGTGAAGGAATCGAAGTTGGATCCGAGAGCCAAGAAGGCGCTCTTTATGGGGATCACTACTGGTGTTAAAGGATACCGCCTCTGGTGTCTTAAGACCAAGAAGATAATCGTTAGCAGAGATGTCACCTTTGATGAATCTGCCATGTTGAAGAAGGTTGATATTCAACAGATCAATAGTACTCCGCAGCAGGTGGAGTTTGAAAGGAGAATAGACCCAGTTATGTACAAAGAAGGAGAAACTCCTTTGGCAGAAGAGGAGTCAAATGAAGAAGAGATTCCAACCCAAGAATCTCACCAGCAAGAAGAACCAATTGCATTAAGGAAGCCACAACGGGTAAGACACAAACCTGCTCGATTTAGTGATATGGTGGCTCATGCATCTATAATAGTGAATGATGAAATTCCTACCACTTATCAAGAAGCAATTCAAAGTTCCGAAGATGGAGAGTGGAGGAATGCTATGAATGAAGAGATGCAGTCTCTTCATAAGAATCAGACATGGAAGCTAGCAAGTCTGCCAAAGGGAAAGAAGGCTATTAGATGCAAGTGGATATATGCAAAGAAAGAAGGATTTCCTAACAAGAATAGCATTCGCTACAAGGCGAGATTGGTAGCTAAAGGCTATGCTCAGATGGAGGGAATTGACTACAATGAAGTCTTTTCTCCAGTGGTAAAACATTCCTCCATCAGAATCTTACTGGCCTTGGTAGCTCAACTGGATTTGGAATTAGTTCAAATGGATGTAAAAACTGCATTTTTACATGGAGACTTGGAGGAGGAAATCTATATGACTCAGCCGGAGGGGTTCAAGGTTGCTGGAAAAGAAAATATGGTATGCAAACTTGAAAAATCTTTGTACGGATTGAAGCAATCTCCAAGACAATGGTACAAAAGATTTGACAAGTTTATGTTGGGGCAGAAGTACACAAGGAGCAAATACGATCACTGTGTGTATTTGCGCAAGCTACAAGATGGATCTTTTATCTATCTTCTTCTTTATGTTGATGATATGTTGATAGCTTCAAGGAATTCTGGAGAAATTGACAAGTTGAAAGCTCAACTGAAGCAAGAATTTGAGATGAAAGATTTAGGGGAAGCTAAGAAGATTCTCGGCATGGAGATAAATAGAGACAGACGATTGGGGCAACTTCGTCTAACTCAGAAACAATATCTGAGAAAGGTGCTGCAACGTTTTGGCATGGATGACAAGTCAAAACCTGTGAGTACTCCACTTGCTCCTCATATGAAACTTAGTGCTGATTTATCTCCGAAGAATGATGCTGAACGAGAATATATGGCGAAAGTTCCTTATGCAAACGCTGTTGGTAGTTTGATGTATGCTATGGTGTGTACAAGACCTGACATTTCACAAGCAGTTGGGGTTGTGAGCAGGTATATGCATGATCCTGGTAAAGGACATTGGCAAGCAGTAAAATGGATTTTACGGTACATTCGGAACACCGTGGATGTTGGGTTGTTATTTGAGCAGGATAAGAAAATTGGTCAATATGTAGTTGGATATTGTGATTCCGACTATGCTGGTGATTTGGACAAACGAAGATCAACTACCGGTTATGTGTTTACACTTGCAAAGGCACCGGTTAGTTGGAAGTCAACTTTGCAGTCAACAGTTGCTTTGTCTACTACAGAGGCAGAGTATATGGCTGTTACAGAGGCTGTTAAGGAGGCTATTTGGCTTCAAGGATTGCTGAAGGACTTGGGAGTTAGTCAGAAGCACGTCAAAGTGCATTGTGACAGTCAGAGTGCTATTTGTTTAGCAAAGAACCAAGTCTATCACGCACGCACGAAGCATATAGATGTTCGATATCATTTTGTAAGGGAGATTCTGGAAGAAGGTGAAATACTACTTCAGAAGATCCAGACAGCTGAAAATCCTGCAGATATGATGACCAAGATAGTGACATCGATCAAGTTTCAACATTGTATGGACTTGATCAATATTGTGAAGATTGCAGATGGATAGCACCGTAGGTGCTTTTGAAGACACTACTAAAGATAGTATTACTGTGAGAGAAAGTTTTGTAACTTTTGGGACTTTATTCCCAAGGTGGAGATTTGTTGGTTTTTGGGAATTTAGTCCCACATCGGAAGTTTGTTGAATTTGGGAAGGGTCCTTAGCCTATAAAAGGAACCCTCACCCTTAGTAAACTACACACCAAACTTTGTAGCCTTTTGACTCTTCTAAAGGCTTAGTTGATTTTCTCTCCTTTGTATTTTGTTTGAGGAATATATTTGTAGTGGTGTCCGGGGACGTAGGCACAATTGGCCGAACCTCGTCAAATCCTGGTATTCTCTTTGTTTGCTTTTCTGCTCTTTATTTATCATTGTTAGCCATTGTTAGATTTGCTATTGGTGGAAAAATAGCTCAATTTCCACAACAGTTGGGTAGGCCACAGAAGCCATGAAGAAGCCGAAGCCGTCACTGTATTGGTTGCTAATGCTACCCAGTAGCGAAGTGTGTGAGAATGCAGGGATGAGAGTCCCAAAAGAGTAGGGGTTGAGAATATGTGCCTCGCCCAACACGGAACAATGATTTCACTGTGTTGAGCTCAATGGATCCGTCGGAAATTCCGGCATCACCATCGAATACTATGTCGTTTCCAGCAGCATCGACACAGGAAGTAACAAGGTTGAAATCACGAGATCACTTGGCTGAGAACCTTATCAGCGATTGTAGGTTGAGTTTTATAAGATTACAGTTGTCCAAACTCTTTCAGTAAATAACGAGATTGGGTGATGAATGTGGGCCCTCCTTACAGAAAGTTATGAAATGTGAAAAATGAAGCATACACTAAATTCAACGTGCTTTTATTACTAATCGTAACAAAAGAAATGCCTCGATGCTCCATCATTCTCATGAATAGGGCAAAAGGTCACGATTGAAAATGAATAAAAATAAAGTACTTATTCATATGCACGGGAATTATCCCCAAAGTAATCTTACTGCGCGTTGGTTATCAGTTTCAAAAATGGGTGTCATTTTTATAGTAATTGATAATTAAAAAAGGGTTTGATATTTTCTACCAACACAAAAATTTGTAACCGAATTTTCTGTCTCGTAATTTTGTGTATAAAAAGAGTAGTATATATGCAAGTTACAAGGTTATAGAGTTTCATTAAACAAAACACAAATACACATTTTGGAGTTAAACAATCAAATCAGATCCCCTGGACAGGAAGTCCGTAAACATACGAAATAGAGTCATGCAGAGGCTCAGGGCGTAAACTAACTAACGTCCAGTATTGCCAAGGCTGGTAGTGATGGGTGTTGATTGAAAGGAGTTAGATTGTCCAATGGTTGGACAAGAAGGAGCATCATGCATATCAAGTGGAAGCTCTGGCATTGGGGATTCAAGTTGAAGAACCTTAATTACCTGTGCTGCCTTTGGCCTTTCCTTGTCCTTTGGGTGTGTGCACCACAGCCCCACTGTTAGCAAGCTTTTCATTTCATTCACATCAAATTCCCACTCCAATCCCTCGTCACTTGCATTCAGAATATTCCCTTCCGCGTACAGCTGCCATACCCAGTTCATCAGAGGGACGTGGTATTCCCCATCCTGCAGGTAAGTCCTCCTTCCACATGCTATTTCTAAAGCCACTACCCCAAAACTGTACATGTCTGATTCTTTGCTGGCCCTCCCTCCACTTATATATTCTGGGGCAAGGTACCCATACGTCCCTACCACACCTGTCCTCTGAGTCCTTAGTCTGGGATCCACCAGCTTTGCCATTCCAAAATCACCTAGCTTAGTGCTGAAATCTGTGTCCAACAAGACGTTAGCTGACTTAATGTCTCTGTGAAGCACACACTGCTCAGCGTCTTCATGGAGATAATGAAGGGCAGTGGCGACGCCTAGTGCTATCTTGTACCTCACATTCCATGGAAGTATTCTTCTGACGCCAAACAGATGAGTGTCAAGGCTTCCATTTGGCATGTATTCAAATACCAAAAGGAATTCACCTTCTTCGTGACACCACCCGATAAATTGAACTAAGTTTCGGTGTATAAGACGGCTTATAATTTTCACTTCGTTGATGAAGATTTTCTCCGAATTATGGAAGTCGGCAAAAATCCTTTTCACAGCAACGATGCGTCCTAAATCAGTGAGAATCCCTTTGTAAACTTGTCCCGACCCTCCTCGTCCTAGCCTTCTAGTGTCTGCGAACCCATGGGTGGCTGCAACTAACTCTTGGTATTTAAATCTTCTAGGTATAGTAGCTCTATCGAGATCGAACTCTACAAGGGTGTGCCCTCCGAGGTTATCAAGTATTTTCCTTCTCTTCTTCATGATGAACCAACAAACGCTGGCTACCATAAGAACAAAAATAAATGAACAAGTTGCAACAACTGGTGCCACAACCTTGTTTTTTCTGTTGCCAGCTACCTCGGAATCCGTGGAATTCAAAGTGGAACTAAATTGCCAAGAATGAATAATATGTCGTTCAGGGAAGACACCAGTGGCAGCTGATAATCCTATAGTGACCCATTCAGGTAGAAGTTTCATGAGGTCTATTTGGTAGGACAGAGAAGCGTTGGGCATAAAAGCACTGGTGCTTGAATTAACGAAGGACCAAAACACACTGAGGCTCTTGGTAGAGGCATTATAAGTTATCAAAGCATGGCCTTTGTTGCCAGTATTCCTGTCAATGTCAAACCAAGTATAAGCGAGGGATTTGATGGAGTTGTTATTGATCCCAACATGCCGCATTGATGGATCAAACTCGTTCGAGAAGGTATCAAATTCAACAGAAATAATATGATTTGGGGGCACGCCGTCCTCGTTGGTAGAATTGAATAGTCCCAGATAGCCACCGCCGGAATTGGGAGGAATTACGTAGCCAATAGGAGCCAAGTAGAAGGCGAAGCCGTCACTGTATGTGCTTTGATTCATCCTATCAATAGTGAATGAGAAACGGGTGGTGAAGTCTGTGAGAACCCCCGTAGAAGAATCCCATAGACGCAGAGGTTCAGCATATATGGCTCGTCCAACACGGAATGATAACCTCACTGTGTTGAGCTCAATGGATCCATTGGAAGGGGAGGCATCACCTTCGTATGCGATGTTGTTTGTCTCACTGTCAAAACTAGTTACATTGAAGAATAGTGGATGAACTAAGGGAGGGGAAAAGGAGAACACCACAAGAACAACCATAAAGCAATGAATATTGAGGAAGTGGGGACAAGCAGCAAACATGGTTAGATTCATGAGAAGATCTGCGTGGACACAAGATTTCTAGGCCAAAAGCCAACGCAGCTTGTCTACATTTTGATATATAATGGCTGCTTATGAGGTTGCCATGTAAAAAGAATATCATGTATATGGACCAAGTCATTGGTGCTTTTTTTTCTCGGGGATCGAACGTACAAAATAAGCAACTTGACTGGATTTCATTTTTCTATCTGTTGTGTGTCGGCGAGAGAGAGAGAGCGAGTGAAGGGATAGGTTTCTTGCTGCTATGCCATACAACGTGGTAACCCACTACGCATTTCTTACAAGTTTCAATTTGAATAATAGCTTAATTTCATTTTGTCCTCTTATTTTTTATTTTTGTAAAGGTGTCAATTTAGTTTTTGTAATAATGTCAATTTAGAGGATAAGTCTTGCCGCAATGGTAAGATTACTATCTTATGACTAAGTGGGAGTCTCGTGCATTGGGCGTCCTTTTAATAATGTCAATTTAGTTTTTGATAATATTTTTTAATTTTAATAAATAAGTTAAAATAATTTTTGTATTAAGTTTACTATATTTTTTATTATTAAAATGCACACTTTTATGTACATCATTAAATAACATATGTTATATATAATCATAAAAAAATTAATAGTAAATTTAGTTACGTATAAATGATATATGCATATCAGATTGACAGTAGAATAAATTAAAAATTAAAAAAAATTGTTTTGACTAATATTGATAGATACCAAATAGAGTCAGTTCAATATTTTCTAAAATTTATAAAAATTTTAAACAAAATTTAAAAATGAGGCTTTTAAAATAAAATTATTAAAATAAATATTAAAAAATATTTTTTAAAAGTTTAAAGTCTAATAAATTATAAAAAAAATTGTAAAACTCATTAATGACAATTCAAAGTGACTGATTATCCAATTTTATTAAAATTTAGTAGATTATCGTGTTTTTACTATATATATATATATATATATATATATATATGTGTGTGTGTGTGTGTGTGTGTGTGTGTGTGTGTGTGTGTGTGTTTTTGTAGAGTAATTAATTACTGTTATATGTGATATTATTAATTTTAAAATTTTCTTCTTTTTTTTTGTACAAAAAGGGGACGTAGCTAAGCCCAAAACAAAAAAAAACAAAAAAAAATTACAAAGTAATTAAATGTGGAAGAAAGAACTCCCGTTGAACAATTTAGTCATTATCTTTCAAGGAATATAATCAATTAATGTGAATATATATATACACGGTGGGACGGTGCAGTAATAATCAATTAATGTGAGTGTGCTTTATTAATTGAACCTAGCTAAGCTTCATTTAAGTAATAGCTACGTTTTACAATAAAAAAAAGCATGTAATCATGGGACGGTGCAGTATTAAAAAATGAGAGACAGATAGACACAAGAATCCAGTAATGTTTACAAGATATATGTTAGAAATATTTTAAAGTCCGTGTGTATCTTTATAAATATTTGTGAAAGTCAACGCTAATTATGGTTATGATAGTGCTAATTAATGTTTGTATTTTGCTAACTTAAAATTTGATGCTTAAATACAGAGATAATGCTTTTCATTTTGATATTAAACACATTTATTTTTTATATTAAAATAATTTTCTAAGACACACACATATCCTAATAAAAAAGAAAGTTAATCAAAACATCCCAGCAAGAAGAGAGTTTTGAAAGCAATTCTAAAAATTCCACTTGGGAGCCTCACACATGCAAATTGAAACTTGTAATCCATGCGTTGAACTAATCATTTCAATGGAAACGAAGAGGCGTTCATTATCTGCCTATTTGGTTCAATAAAATAAATATAAAAAAAGAATAATATATGGAATGATACATTTCATTATTTGGATGGATAGAATTTGGTTTAGAGTAAGGGTGTAAGTCACCTGAACAATCCGAATGAAATTGTTTAAATCTGACTAAAAAATAACGTATCAGATAGATTAGATCGAGTTTGTAGATTAGAACGGATTTATTTTTTTATAAAATTTTGAGTTTATCAGTTCGGTTCGGGTTTTAGACATTTGACTAGATGTAATCCAACCCGATTGATAAAACATATAAAACAAATTTCAATTTAAGTTAGTAATGCAACTATGGCTGAGTGGTAAGAGGCGTAAGTTTTTACTTAAGATTCTTGAATTCGAGTCTTAGCAGCTAACATAAATTCTCTCTTTTTCTTTTATACAAAAAAAAAATGAAACGGGGTCGTTTTAGCAACTATATAAAGACATCCGTGAATGAAACCATCATCCCTTACCCTCTCTCCATTATTTTCTGGCCGTCATCACCCTTATACAAAGCTCCGAAAAACTTCCTCAAAGGAAGTTTCTTTCCTTCGATGTATGTCAAATTCATCGGACAACAACGTTGTTCCCTTCTAATCTGTGCCAAACCGTGAAACTGAGACCCTTGTCCCTCACCCTCCATCACTCATTCTCTCGCCCTTGTACATGAGCTCCTAAAAAACTTCCTCAAGGAAAGTTTCTTTCCTCCCATTTATGTCAAATCCACCAAATAACCACGTTGTTTCCCTCTGGTTTGTGTCAAACAATAGCCCCCAGGGTTCTTATTTTGTTGTTAACCTTTCGATTTTCCTATTGAACCCTAGCACAGCATAATCCATGGTGTTTGTTCGGTTCTTCCTCATCTCCAACAGTTGATCATAGAGCTATTTGCTTTACTTTGTCAGATTCGTCAGTATGTTTGCTTTACTTTCTAGATTCATCTTACTTTTGTAGATTATCTATTTCTACAGATCTACACTTCCTTTAACTTCCTCTAATCTTCTCCACTCTTTTTTTTAATAGGCGTCGACTCTTCTTCGAAGATGACAAGATGTGTACTTCGGGTAGCATCGTGACCCGATTAAAGTATAAAGACCTGATCATCCGAGTCATACAAGATCACGATCGGGATCAGATAGAAATTTGACGACTCGATGCTGTTTGGTTGGGTTGAGTCTAGACCTCAATCCGACCGAACCCAACACACTTACACCCCCTAGTTTAAAAGAGGGGAGGGAAGGAAAGAGAAAAAAAATAAAATTTATTTATTTAGTTTAATTTAAGGGAAGAGGAGGGGAGGGATAATAATTTTTTTTATTTAATTTGTAAGTAGAGGAGAGAAAAAATAAAATAATATGATCATTATATTCTTATCATTTTATTTTCACTAAAAATAAAAAAATTATATTAATTTTGTTTATTAAAATTTTTGGTTAAGTCTTGGCCTATTATCTTTTTATTTAAAAAAGAGATTGTATTTTTTTATAGATTTTTTATTAAAAAAAGAGAGAACAATTTTGAAAATTAGAAACTAACGCCTCCCATCTCCACCAAATCTCCCTATTTTGGAGAGTAGGGATTTTGAGAAAGAAAAAAATTTGCCTCTATATCCCCTCTCCTTCCCTCCCTCTAACCAAACGTAGTCTAAATGCTTTATTCCATTAAAATTGGTTGGTGGCAAAAGAAAGAATAAGAATGAGAATTGAGAATGGAATAGAATAAAATAAAATACTGTTATTAAAATTGTATTTGGTATGACATGGAATGAAATAGAATCTTCATTATTTTCCTACGTTTGGTATGTCATAAATAATACAGGAATTGACTATAAAATTGATAAAATGACAAAAAATACTCTTGAAAAATAAAACTATTAAAATAATATTTTTTTAACTTTAAAATAATATAAATAAATAAAAATTAGTAATATAAAATTTTTATTAAAAATATTAATAATATTAAAGAATAGTTTAAATATTATTTATTTATGTTATTTTGTTTTGTTTTATTTTTTAGAAAGATATTTTAGATTTTTTCAATTTTATTCCATTCTATTTTCTCTTTTTTTATGCATTACATCATAAAAGATAATGTGCATTCCATCATACAAGGTAATGTATATTTCATGGTGACTACATTCCACCAACTAAACATCACATTTGATAGAATGAAAATCTAAATTTTTATTACATCCCTTTATTTTTACCAACCAAACGAGACCTATTAGGCCCATTTGGTTTGAAGGAATAGAAAGGGAAAGGGAGTTGGAATCAGTCTTTCCATCGTTTGGTTTGATAGAATGTGAATTCTATAGAATGTAGGATTCCATTGTTTAATGGAAAAGGCATTCCTATGTGTATGCAAGGGAATATGATATTCCATTGCACTAATAACAATCCAGACCTCGAATTTGATAACCTCTGCGTGCGTGCCGTCTTCTTTTTTTCTTTTTCCCATCTTCTTTTTTCTGGTCCTTCTTTGTGCTCCTTCTTCGTGGGTTCTGCTTCTGCTTCGGTCCATCTCACCTTTATCTTTTTCTGCTCGTAGCTTCCATCTCAGCTCTATCTTCTTCTGCTCGCAACTTCCATCTGAGCTCGTTATTTTCTTCTACTCGCAGCTTTCATTGCAGCTCATGGTCATCCTCTTCTTCTACTCGTGGAGGAGAAAGCATTTGTGAAAATCTGTTCAAGAATCGTCCTAAAGGTAAACTTCATCCTTCTTGTTTATTCTTCGTTTTACAGATCTAATTTTGGGTCTTAAATGTGTTCATCCTCCTTTGTGGGTCTTGAATGTGTTCATCCTCTGTCGCGAACCAGGTGCCTCCTGTTCCTCAAATCTGGAATAGTTAAAGTAGTAAACACAAAACACTAAACCCATATGTTTGAATGTATACAAAAATACTAACACAACCACATTCAATAAAAGAGGGTTACATTCAGGAACTGCAAATAGAATTATGAACATATTTTTCGACTCAGCCCCACATGTCATAAATTTATTGCAAAATCTATGAAAAATACCTAAAGAATTACATCTAAGTTTTGTCCACTTTGGGTTACACTCATGAACTGCAAATAAAAAATTGAAATGGTATACAATACCCATAATGACGAGGTTCAATTTGTTTGTTTTTATAATTTATTTGATTTTACTTAAATAAAGATATCCATGTTGTCTTGTTTCCTAATTGACATCCCATAATAGGATGACAGTTGATCAAACATAACTTCATGATAAGTTTGTCCTATTTCAAGGTCTTAGGTTGTTTTAGGGTCATGATATGAAATTGCTTGTGATCATTTGACATAAATGTGTTGATATTTCTTTTGCCTTTCATATTCTATTAATCTATTATCGAAGATCAGTTTTAGATTCCAAATTTCCTTAAAAAACAACTTTAATAAGCCATTATCTTCTATTTATTTTTGTCTAAATAAGCTCTGTTTGAATTATATATCTTAATTGAATTATGTGTAAATTAATTTAAACATTATCTTGCTGTAATATTAAAAAAATATTATAAAATAAATAGAAAATTAAGTAAAAAAGAAAGGATCAAGGGCAATAGAGAAGGAAAATTCCTTTTCTTGTATTACATCTCTGTATACAAGCTCATGAATATAATAACCTAAAGGTTACAAGAATTGTAATAACACAATATCAAGGGAATTGATATGGGGAGTTTTGCCAATGAATGGAGATGAAATTTTTTATCTATCTTGAACATCCATATTATTTTTTTGGCTCATAACAAAAAAATATAGAGTAAATATATAAAGTGCTCCACAAAAAACATATAATTGGAAGCTCTAGTTTTTGAAAATATAACTTTGAACAAATTAGTTTTCGAAAAATATATAATTATTGCAAATTGATTTGTGAGACGGTATAAGATTATATGACAAATAGTGTATTTTTTACGTAACAATGAAATCCAAAAAAAAAAGTATTTTAAATATGTATAACACAAAATTTCTAGTTGAATTATTTTATGATAGATGAATTATTTGAATTATTTTATAACAAAGAAAAAGAAGAGAAAAAAGGGGAGGGGGAACCATCACCTCTTGAGAGGGGAAAGAATTATAATTGCTTACAATAGATATTATCCTTTTAAACATGCCATTAAGAAAGATCAGGAAGGTAATCATTTTTATTGTTTCTGGCTATAATTTTGAAGGTATTTTAAATTCATTAACAAGCAAAAGCTATGATCTTCAAGATATATACATGAATGATTAAAACATATGCTCCTTATGCTATAACAACTGCTACTTGCATTGCCAATAATTTACCAAACCTCGTGCTTTTCTAGTCATAAACTGCATATTTTATATCCAAAAGAATATGGACAATGAGTCAAACACAAATAGAGTGTCTATGTTGCTTCTCTATTGTATAATGTCGTCTATGTTTTTTTCTCTCTCTCTTTTCGTGTGGTGCAATATTAATATGTCATCTTTTCTATTTAGATATTAAAATTAGTTGTTGAAGTTATCCTAACAATTCAATATTTTTTAAATTTACGTTGAAATGATTTCTTATCACCACTGTTTCTGTTAGGTTTTATTTATGTTTCTCCAAAAAGGTGCAAGATAATTTAAGCAAGCAAAAGAGGATGGTCTTTCCCTTCTCCAAACTAAACTATAACTTTTCATCATATTCAGCTAACTACTCTATTGAGAGTTGAACCTATATTTCTCCCTTACAACTAGAAGTTCATGATTAATGGAAAAGTCATACTAGTACCATACTAGTACTGTACTATATATATCTTTATAGATACTATTGTGACATTAATACTTTTAGGGGAATAAAAACTTATTTCTTTGGAGATGCTATAATAATGGTCCAACCACCCACTCAAACCTATCTCGTATAGGCATTTATATTTCAAACCCTTTCTCTTGCCCTATATTTTTTTCTTATAGGATTTTTCTTAGATATTATTAATAAATAAGTGAATTAAAAATAAAAAACTAATACTTAAAATGATTAGACTTGCTTTTGAACTTCTAATATTTTTGGCTAAAATATGGAATATAAAGAGAAGACGAACAATGTTATTTACATAAACTCATCTTCACATATAAATTCTTCAAAGAGACTTCATGTTCATAAAATAATTATTAAAAAGTTTATTTATTAATTTAAAATTAAAATATTTGAGTTGATAAATTAATTATAAATTGGGTCAGTGTTGAGTTTGTGATAAATGTAGCTTGTAGATTTGGTATATTTTTGAGTTTAATGTGGATTCATGAATCACATGTGGCTAAATAGCTAATTTCATTTTGGTCCATGATATGATTGGCTGCCACTAGTATACTCTCATTAAATCTAGTAGGTGTAATGTATATCTTTTATTGAAAAGGAAAGAAGGGTGGACCTTCCTTTCTCATATAGGCTTCAAGCGTTAGAAGTGAATTGTATTTTGATGATAATTTTTGACAACAATGTATTGTTTATGAATTCTTTTAAGTGGTTGTTCTTTTATCTATTTTTATTTATTTTTCACCACACAATGTGATCATCTCTCTCGTATTTTTAAAGGTATATTTTCTCCCTTCTGGAATGGAGTAAACAACTGTGCAAGTCCTGCATGCTGTATTATTCTGGTAGTTGAATATGGCCAACACATTGCATAAAATGTGTATTATGATTTGTGTGGTTGTTTTCCTTCATCGTCGTAGGTTATTGAGTAAACCAACCATCAGATACAATATAAATTTTCATCAAAAGAGGGTCCACCTTAGAAATATGGTTTACTCTACTTATAACCAACTTAGGATGTATAGGTCAATATTTGATCGTCTATGTTCCATGCTTCATAGTATTAGGGGATTAAAATTTTCAAAAAACATGTTAGTTAATGAGCAAGTAGCAATATTTCTTCACATTCTCGCTCATGACATTAAGAATAGAGTCATACAGTATAAGTTTGGGAGGTTTGGAAAAACAATTAGTAGGTATTTTAACTACGTTTTGAAAGCTATAATGCGGTTGCATGGAGAGCTGTTTAAAATCGTAGAACCAGTTGGTGAGAATTCAACAAATAATAGATGGAAATAGTTCAAAATCAGTATAAAATCTACAGTTAATTTGACCAAATTTCTTAAATGGTTCTTCTTTAATATTTGCACTTTTATTTTTGAACTGAATAGTTTATATGGATGTTAGAATTGTC
Organism: Gleditsia sinensis; assembly: GCA_037074535.1. Taxonomy (NCBI): domain Eukaryota; kingdom Viridiplantae; phylum Streptophyta; class Magnoliopsida; order Fabales; family Fabaceae; genus Gleditsia; species Gleditsia sinensis. The sequence continues at coordinate 3,884,216 of CM073472.1, forward strand.
TTGGTGCCTTTGATAGAACTCACATACCAATTAAAGTGCCAATGGAACACCAATTAAAATATCGTAATAGAAAATGAGTGATATCCACGAACGTATTGAGAGTTTGCTCACAAGATGGAGAGTTTATTTATGTCTTTTCTGAATGAAAAGGATTTACAGCAGATGACAGAATTTTACATGATGCAATTAACAGAGTAAATGGTGGCCTAAAAGTTTCACATGGTGTGTATGCTGGCACCATTTTTTTAAATAAAAAATTATCCTTCAACTACATTAGCTAACTATATGAATTTACACACATGTTATGTAGGGTTTTACTACTTGGTTGATATTGGTTATACAAATTGTGAGGGATTCTTGGCATCATACCGATGTCAAATATATCATTTGAATTAGTGGAGAGAAGGGCGCCAACCGAACACCGCACAATAGCATTTCAATATGAAACACTCATCAGCAAAAAATATCATTGAACGGTGTTTCAGGATGCTGAAAAATCGTTGGGCTATATTTAGGCACCCATCATTCTATCTCGTGAGAACTCATAATCATATCATCATGACATGTTGTATGCTACATAATTTGTGTAAGAAATAAAATGGATATGATCCCATACATGATATGGAGGTTAAATATGAGAATGAAAACTAAATTGAGGATGACAACCAAATATTAACTATAGAAACATTTGACGCTTAGAGCAACTGGCATGATCTTTTAGCTAATGAAATATTTAATGGTTTTAGGAGAATTTAGGACGTTTTTCATTTGTATTAGTGTTGCCTTAATATATTATTTGTGAGTTTGTATGAACCTATATTTTTTAATGTACTTTGACTTTACATTTTATTTGTGAGTTTGTATGAATCTATATATTTTTAATATACTTTGACATTACATTATATTCGAGGTTGTACCATGACATTATATTATTTGCGAGGTTGTACTTTTAAGCAATCTTTGTGATTGATATTTATCATGTTTATCCTCTATTTTATTGCTGCCTTATATTTATATTTTTTTTACTTGTGTAGTGTTTGTTTGTTGTAGTGCTTTAATAGAAGACGTGAGTAGTAGTCAAAGAAGCAAGCATGTCTGGACCTCCGAATAGGATAACATACTTGTACAGTGTCTTATACAAATGAAGATTGATGAAAAATATATGGTGGATAATGAATTTCGGCCAAGCTATTTGACCTATATTGAAGGGTACATAAATGAGAGAGTTCCTGGGTGTGGGATAAAATAAATGCCCCATATACAATCAAAGTTGAAAACACTGAAAACAACTTGACAAGTTGTCTATGACATGATCTATAGGTCAAATACTAGTGAATTTAGTTGGAATTTTGATACCAATACCGTAACAGCTCCGAATGCAGTGTGGAATGAGTACCTCAAGGTTAGAGTTATAATACTTCATCGGATAATAATTATTATTATTTTCATTAATGTAATTTATATTCTCATTAATATTCTTTTTTTTCATGCAGTCGCACAAGAAAATAACTCTTTTCAAATTCAAGTAATTTTTTCATTTCGAAAATCTATGCATTGTTTGGACAAAAGACAAGGCTTCTGGGAGGGATGTAGAGACTATATCTGATATTCTGAATACTGATGCAAGTTCATATGCTACTGAAGGGATTAATGGCGTTGGAAAAATGAATATGAACCAAGATGATGAATAGAATGGTGTATTTTCTGAGCAACCATTAACTCCAAGTATTGAAGTAACTTCAGACTTGCGCAAAAGATGTAGAAACGACAGTGATATCATTTTGGATTCTCTGTCCAATGGTTTTGACTTAATGGAAAAGGGAGTCAAGGAATCCACAAGGGAGATTGCAACCCATCTTCGTCGTATTACACACGAAACAAACTTAACTAAGAAGACAAAAAAATTATGGGAGGAGTTTACTAAGGTGCCAGGTTTCACAAAAGAGGAGATGGCGAAGGCGGCCATAATGATTGGTAAAAATGAATCAATATTGATTATGTTCCCCACACTCCCACCGGATGTTAAGGAAATCATCATACGTGATTACATCAAATAGTTATGTGTTCAATTGATTGTATTGTATTAAAATGAGTCAATTGTAGTGGACTTTGAGTTTTGAACTTTGTTTTAGCAATTGTTCAATGGATGGTATGTAAATCAGTTGCATTAACCTTTATATTTATAATTATGGTATGTTTTAGTCACTGTGTTCAGTTGTATTGTATTAAGATTTGGATTTAATCACTTGTTTTAGCCTTTGTATTGAGTGAATTTAGCCTTATGTTTTACCCTAATGTGTTTAATTGTATTGTATTAAAACTTGAATTTAATCTTTTGTTTTAGCCTATGTGTTCCATTGCATTAACTTAAAGATAATTGTATTAACCTGTGTATTTATAAAATAGTATATATGTATTTGTATTAGTGTATAATGTTCAGTAGATGATATATGCATAACATCTACATTGATAACAATTAAGAAAAACGTTCTACATATAGCCAGACAAATGTTTACAAGATAAATTGATAACAAAAAAGAAAAACATTTTACAGATAGTCAGAAAAGTATTTTCAAGATACATTGATGGATTTTTGTATTACTAAACTCAAAATTTTAATTTGTCTTTCATTCAAAATCCAACTACAACTACAACACCAAATAAAACACACCATGACACAAGACAAATGAATCTCCATGAGTTCTTTGCATTCCCACCATTTCGATTTATCATTTCTCGACTTGATCCAGGTAAATTTCGTAGCTACTTGATTTTGACTAGTACACGTCTTCTATGCTCACGCATAGGAGGATCTACCCATCTAAAGAAGTCACATCACTCAATTGACTGATAATTTGCACAGCTTAAAAATCTCCTTCTGAAGTTGTCATTTGTGAAGAACGTAAGTTGACAAACTTACTATCCACAACTACACATAACGGTGCTGCTCTGAAAGTTTCCATAACTCTGGTGGTTTGAATCTTGTGACATAATTCAGCACTCGATCCTGGAAAAGAAAATTAAAGAATTAAACTCAAGTCAAGTATTAGCTGAATATATGATATATCCAATAAAGGTAGCCAGCCATATTTAGCATTGAGTAGTATGAATTTTCCTTATAGTTTTTCTTTCTTTAAGGTAGGCAGCCATATGAAGGGATGTAAAAAGTTAGGCACCATAATACATAGATAAATTTTTTCTCATTTTTCAGAATTTATGTTTTAGAGTGTATTTAATCACTAACAAGGTCATAAGGTGAATAAAATTGTGTTGCATTATGCTCAATATTCTTTGCATTTTCAAATAGTAAAAGTCCCAAATCTTCACCCCCTGGTTTCCTTCCCAAACCTTCCTGCCCCCTACCCATGACACACTATTCATACCTTTTCAAAAACAGCTCATCAATGTCACTAGTTACTACAATTTCTTCAAACATACTTAAAACCTCAGTACACAAATAAGCACCATGAAGGTATTCAAGAGTCAAGACTTCTATAAAACTCATTTAATTGTATCTAAACATCATAAGAAATGACAGATGAATGAAGGAGAAGTATTTTAATCCATATATATAAAAATAAGGGGGACATACAAAACTATTCTAACTATCGGGGGATTAAGTTCATGAGCCACACCATAAAGTTATGGGAGAAGATAATTGAGTAAATATTAAGACAAAAGAATTAAGTCACAGAGAACCAATTTGGTTTTATGCCAAAAAGGTCAACAATGGAAACAATTTATTTATTGCGGAGATTGATGGAAATGTATCAAAGAAGACGAAAAAATTTGCATATAGTTTTTATTAATATGAAAAAAGCATATGACAGAGTGGTAATTAGAGGGGTTTTATAGAAGGTTTTAGAGAAAAAAAATGCGTATTGCTTATATTCGAGCAATCAAAAACATGTCCGACAGGATCACGACTTGTGTAAGAAAAAAAAATAGGAACACAAAAGATTTTTTCACAACTATTGGACTACATCAAGGGTCTTTTCTGAGTCTGTATCTTTTTAATTTGATTTTGGACACAGTTACTGAACATATACAAGATTTGAGACTTCAATGTATGATTTTTGCAAGTGAATCGAAAGAGGAAATAAATATGAAGTTAGAGTCATGGAGACAAATTTTAAAAACACATAGTTTTCATATAAGTAAAAATAAAACAGAATATATGGAATATATTTTTAGTAAAAAACGAACAAATACGAATTTAGATGTAAAACTTGGAGACCATATATTAAAACAAGTTACAAGTTTTAAATATTTTAGGTCAATTATACAAAATGACGACGAAGTAAAGGAGGACGTAAACTATAGGATTCAAGTAGAATGGATGAAATGGAAGAAAGTTTCGAGTGTCATTTGTGATAAAAAAGTACCGCTCAAAGTTAAAGAAAAATTATACCATACGGCTATAAGACCTGCTATATTGTACGGTACTGAATGTTGGACGGTTAAAAGATAATATGAAGATAAACTCAATGTTGCAGAGATGTGAATATTGCGCTGGATGTGTGAACACAATAGAAGATATATGATTAGAAATGAGTGTATTAAAGAGAAGGTTGGGGTAGTACCTATTGTGGAGAAGATGGTAGAATCTCGTTTAAAGTAGTTTTGTCATGTGTGGAGAAAACCTGCAGAAACCCTAGTGAGAAGAGTAGATCAGATGGAGAATAGTCTGATAGTTAGAGGTAGAGGAAGAGCCAAAGAAAATAATTGGTGCAACTATTAAAAATGATTTAATAGTTAATAACCTATCTATTAATCTCATTCTTGATAGGTCACTATGGCGCCGTATGATCCATGTAGCCGACCCCACCTAATGAGAAAAGATTTAGTTGTAACATCATACTTAATGTACATTTATTTGTTTATTATCTGTTTCATTTCACAACTATTCTCTACTGTTTAAATTACTAATACAAAATTTTAAGGATATAAGTTACCTAATGGTACAAGAATAATGATGCATAGTATGCACAAAAAGCTAACATTCACAAACAGAAAACAATTAACTAAAAGAGCAATAACAGAATATGTACAAGAAAAAGAAGCAGACACTTCAATGCCAAAAAAGCAATAAAATATAAGAGGGAGAAGAAAAGATATTAGGCTAAAAAAAAAGAATTTGCAAGAGGGTTGTGCATAGTGTTGCCTTAGAAAGGAACAAAAGGAGAACAAAGTTCTTGAACATTGCCAAAATAAAATCTTAATTTTTCTCTGGCTAATTTGTTTAAAATGTTATAACTTCAAAAAACACACCCATAACAACTTGAAGTTTGTACAGATTAGCATGAAGCCATGAATTCAAAACTAATAAAAAAACCTGATGCCATTGTTTTAAGGGTTGAATTAGAAGAGGTCCTAATCATAGTCAATTAGTTGATGACAAGATTGAGCACCAAGAAAACAGAAGAGATACACGAGCATTGTAAAACTATGATAGCTCTAATGATTTCATAACACATCAGTGATCAAATGAAGCACATGGCATTAAATCATGAATAATATGTAACTAGCCTTGTGAGCCATCATATCAATCAATGTAGAGACAATATTTTTTTTGTCACTGACAATAGATTAAATGTAGTCCGCACATGTTTGTTGTTTGTTAAAAACCAAACAAAAAAGTTAACTTTTAAAAAACAGAAAATAAAGTAGGAAAAAAAGGAAAGATAGTGACAAAGAGATAATTTCTTTTCATCCATATTTCGCCATCTCATTTTGGCTTATTACAGAAATTTAACACATGTTTCTTGTCCAAGGAGAAACCAAATTATAACAAATTTGAAATAGATTTTAGAAATTTTATATAAATAATGGTGAGTGGAAATGGAATGCTGATCCACTCAACCTCAATGACTTGAATATCAAAATCGAAGTCATTGAAGGGAAGGATAAAATAGACAAAAAGTAGCCACCAGGGCTCAGCCCAAGTGGTTGAGGTGGTTGGGGATTTGGGGAGAGGTCCTAACCTAAGTTTATGTAATGATAAGAACTTTCAATGGTGTTAAAAAAAAGAGACAAGAGAAAGTAATCTGACCATGGAGTCCAAAAAACTAACTAAAAGAAGAGTAATATGGAATTTAATACCTTAGACAAATCTAGATGACCAATGAAAAATATTATACTGCAACTACTGCAATCTCTATACCAGTAAAATATTCTACAAAGCAGCAAAATAATAGTGCTATGTACAATGCAGTGATAGTGACAACAATTGTTAGTATTAATTTAAGATAAAGGTCTATGTCAAACCAAAAAGTAAAATAAATATCATTAGCAGCAAGGAGTTGATGTTTGAAAAAGTAATGGATTAATGCCATTTGAAGAAGGCAGTGGCGGGTAGCAAGGCAAGACTGATGAGCCCCCAAGACGAAGAAACAACCTTTTTGAAATGAGAAAAAGAATAGAATGATGTTTACAAAGAAAAAGTGACGGAAAAGATATCCATTCTATGGTCAATGATGTAAAGAATATAATAGCAGAAGAATAGTCAAAGAGAAAAAAGTAAATGGCATAACATTGCCCTTGTCTTGATATCAAAATGTGAGTTAAAATGAAGGACAAAGGAATGAAAATTACTTACAATACATATTGGAAAGAATAAATCTTTCTTCAAAAATAATAATAAGTTTTCTAACAATTTAAACAAGCAATGTTAAACCATGTTTGATAAGTGATTACTTGAAAGCAAAGAATAATTACCACTTGTTAGGGTTTTCAAATTTGTAACTATACACAAATTCTTTGGGAACTCAATTTAGAAACTCACAAGGTAAACAGACACACATAGTGAATGAAGCTCACTATGTGTCTGAGAAATAAATGAAGCATAACATATAATGAGCTATTAGAACTTAATAACATATTACTGAAGAAATTTTGATTAGTGTGTAGTATAGCTAGAAAATCTAGTTGCTACAAATTTAAGCAACAAGATCATCAAGATAAATTGAATGTATGAATATGAAGGTGGGAATTGAAAGCAAGGGCTTGTCTTTAAAAGAATTTTTATCAAACCAAAATCAAATAACTAAAAGAGTAAAACAGTTCCAAATTAAGAATGGTGAAGACAATAACAGAAGGTCAGGACACCCAATGCGCCACTATATTTCTGCTCTATTCAAGAGCTTTAGGGTGAATTTTGTAACTATAATCATTGATGAGAGCATGAAAGATAGATATGTTACCCGCAATTAGAAAAAAATAATACAATCGGGTTGCTTGGTGCCTCTTTCGATGGCTGAGAAAATCGCCGCTAGTGGGATCAAGAGGACCTCATGGGATGTACGGAAAGTCTAGGGAAAAGAGTGGCCGAAGAGGGCTTCTGCATTTCTCATAGTGACGACAACCATGGCACAAATTTGCTCACAGTGACGTCCCTTGTTGCTAGAAGATAGTGGTCTTTCGAAGATGAGGGCTCTGCTTTGGGGGCCTCACACTGATGCAGAGAGAAAAAGCAGTTTGTATTTTTCAAATAAAAAATGTTTTCTTCTTTTTTTATTTAAAAATAAAAATTTTATCATATTTTTAAAAATAATTTAGACATTCAAATGATTATCTTTTTTTATTTCTTTTATTTTTTTATTATACTAAATAAAATAAATAGATTTTTATTTTTTTATCCATTTTTTATTCTTCTCCTTTTTCCATTCCAATTCAATTTCATTATAAGAGAAAAGTGATTCCATTGCAAGAAATGTAAAATCCCGTATCCCTTCCCAATAAAACACATATTTACCCATTGAGAAGCTCTTTCTCATGAATCCGGTATTCCTTTCCCAGAAGCTACTGCGGATTTTTGCTTCGTATTCTCTCCACGGCGTTCCACGGTTTCTGCGTTCCTCTGCGTCGCGTCCCCTCCGCGGCGTTCGACGGCTTCTGGGTATGATTGCCGTCTCTTGATATACCCAAAAGGCGACTCCCAAGCTTTGCCAGGTTACATCTCTATCTACGTCCAAATCATGGACCCTGGGCACTTCGTCGTCCAAATGGGACTGCTTTGCCAGTTATCGTTGAGCAATTGGGAATGTCGCCGACGATTCCAAGACCATTCATCGGGATTCGTGGCATCGGTTCTCAAGTAAGAAGAAATCACACGGGTGGTGTGATTTCACGCCTTCCTCTACAGTATTGGATCCAAAATTGGGTTATTTGTTTAATAATGATTCGGTGTTGATAACAGCCGATATACTTATTCTTAATGAGTTGATTAATTTTCCTCAAGACAACAATGAGGTGCAATTATCGGCGTCTTCCTCATCCATGATATCTTCCTTTGTAGTTGTGGGCCCAGTGTCCGACGCGTTGAGTGGAAAATTCACTTGGAAAGTGCATAATTTTAGTTTATTTAAGGAGATGATAAAAATTAACAAAAGAAATGCCCCGATGCTCCATCATTCTCATGAATAGGGCAAAAGGTCACGATTGAAAATGAATAAAAATAAAGTACTTATTCATATGCAAGGGAATTATCCCCAAAGTAATCTTACTGCGCGTTGGTTATCAGTTTCAAAAATGGGTTTCATTTTTATAGTAATTGATAATTAAAAAAGGGTTTGATATTTTCTACCAACACAAAAATTTGTAACCGAATTTTCTGTCTCGTAATTTTGTGTATAAAAAGAGTAGTATATATGCAAGTTACAAGGTTATAGAGTTTCATTAAACAAAACACAAATACACATTTTGGAGTTAAACAATCAAATCAGATCCCCTGGGCAGGAAGTCCGTAAACATACGAAATAGAGTCATGCAGAGGCTCAGGGCGTAAACTAACTAACGTCCAGTATTGCCAAGGCTGGTAGTGATGGGTGTTGATTGAAAGGAGTTAGATTGTCCAATGGTTGGACAAGAAGGAGCATCATGCATATCAAGTGGAAGCTCTGGCATTGGGGATTCAAGTTGAAGAACCTTAATTACCTGTGCTGCCTTTGGCCTTTCCTTGTCCTTTGGGTGTGTGCACCACAGCCCCACTGTTAGCAAGCTTTTCATTTCATTCACATCAAATTCCCACTCCAATCCCTCGTCACTTGCATTCAGAATATTCCCTTCCGCGTACAGCTGCCATACCCAGTTCATCAGAGGGACGTGGTATTCCCCATCCTGCAGGTAAGTCCTCCTTCCACATGCTATTTCTAAAGCCACTACCCCAAAACTGTACATGTCTGATTCTTTGCTGGCCCTCCCTCCACTTATATATTCTGGGGCAAGGTACCCATACGTCCCTACCACACCTGTCCTCTGAGTCCTTAGTCTGGGATCCACCAGCTTTGCCATTCCAAAATCACCTAGCTTAGTGCTGAAATCTGTGTCCAACAAGACGTTAGCTGACTTAATGTCTCTGTGAAGCACACACTGCTCAGCGTCTTCATGGAGATAATGAAGGGCAGTGGCAACGCCTAGTGCTATCTTGTACCTCACATTCCATGGAAGTATTCTTCTGACGCCAAACAGATGAGTGTCAAGGCTTCCATTTGGCATGTATTCAAATACCAAAAGGAATTCACCTTCTTCGTGACACCACCCGATAAATTGAACTAAGTTTCGGTGTATAAGACGGCTTATAATTTTCACTTCGTTGATGAAGATTTTCTCCGAATTATGGAAGTCGGCAAAAATCCTTTTCACAGCAACGGTGCGTCCTAAATCAGTGAGAATCCCTTTGTAAACTTGTCCGGACCCTCCTCGTCCTAGCCTTCTAGTGTCTGCGAACCCATGGGTGGCTGCAACTAACTCTTGGTATTTAAATCTTCTAGGTATGGTAGCTCTATCGAGATCGAACTCTACAGGGGTTTGCCCTCCGAGGCTATCAAGTATTTTCTTTCTCTTCTTCATGATGAACCAACAAACGCTGGCTACCATAAGAACAAAAATAAATGAACAAGTTGCAACAACTGGTGCCACAAACTTGTTTTTTCTGTTGCCAGTTACCTCGGAATCCGTGGAATTCAAAGTGGAACTAAATTGCCAGGAATGAATAATATGTCGTTCAGGGAATACGCCAGTAGCTGCTGAGAATCCTATAGTGACCCATTGAGGTAGAAGTTTCACGAGGTCTATTTGGTAGGACAGAGAAGCGTTGGGCATAAAAGCACTCGTGTTTGAATTAACGAAGGACCAAGACACACTAAGGCTCTTGGTAGAGGCATTATAAGTTATCAAAGCATGACCTTTGTTGCCAGTATTCCTGTCAATGTCAAACCAAGTATAAGCGAGGGATTTGATGGAGTTGTTATTGATCCCAACGTGCCGCATTGATGGATCAAACTCGTTCGAGAAGGTATCAAATTCAACAGAAATAATATGATTTGGGGGCACGCCGTCCTCGTTGGTAGAATTGAATAGTCCCAGATAGCCACCGCCGGAATTGGGAGGAATTACGTAGCCAATAGGAGCCAAGTAGAAGGCGAAGCCGTCACCGTATGTGCTTTGATTCATCCTATCAATAGTGAATGAGAAACGGGTGGTGAAGTCTGTGAGAACCCCCGTAGAAGAATCCCATAGACGCAGAGGTTCAGCATATATGGCTCGTCCAACACGGAATAATAACCTCACTGTGTTGAGCTCAATGGATCCATTGGAAGGGGAGGCATCACCTTCGTATGCGATGTTGTTTGTCCCACTGTCAAAACTAGTTACATTGAAGAATAGTGGATGAACTAAGGGAGGGGAAAAGGAGAATACCACAAGAACAACCATAAAGCAATGAATATTGAGCAAGTGGGGACAAGCAGCAAACATGGTTAGATTCATGAGAAGATCTGCGTGGACACAAGATTTCTAGGCCAAAAGCCAACGCAGCTTGTGTACATTTTGATATATAATCGCTGCTTATGAGGTTGCCAGGTAAAAAGAATATCATGTATATGGACCAAGTCATTGGTGCTTTTTTTTCTCGGAGATCGAACGTACAAAATGAGCAACTTGACTGGATTTCATTTTTCTATCTGTTGTGTGTCGGCGAGAGAGTGCGAGTGAAGGGATAGGTTTCTGGCTGCTATGCCATACAACGTGGTAACCCACTACGCATTTCTTATAAGCTTCAATTTGAATAATAGCTTTATTTCATTTTGTCCTCTCATTTTTGTAAAGGTATCAATTTAGTTTTTGATAATATTTTTAAATTTTAATAAATAAATTAAAATAGTTTTTTTATTAAAATTATTATATGTTTTACTATTAACATGTACATTTTTATGTACATTACTAAATAACATATGTTATATTTAATTATTAAAAAATATTATTAATAAATTTAGTTATATATATATATATGATTTATAACAGATTGATAGTAGAATAAATTAAAAACTAAAAAAATTGTTTTGACTTATTTATTAAAATTAGTAGAATTAAATTTGTATTAAAAATTATAAAAAATTAAATTAATACATTTGAACAAAAAATACAATTAACATGGCCTGCAATATTGATAGATACCAAACACATAAAATATATGTGTTTCAAAGTGAGTAGCATCAAAAATTATAAAAAAAAAATTAAATTAATACATTTGAACAAAAAATACAATTAACATGGCCTGCAATATTGATAGATACCAAACACATAAAATATATGTGTTTCAAAGTGAGTAGCATCAAAAATTATAAAAAAATTAAATTAATACATTTGAACAAAAAATACAATTAACATGGCCTGCAATTAATATTGATAGATACCAAACATATAAAATATATGTGTTTCAAAGTGAGTAGCATCAAAAATTATAAAAAAAAATAAATTAATACATTTGAACAAAAAATACAATTAACATGGCCTGCAATTAATATTGATAGATACCAAACACATAAAATATATGTGTTTCAATTCAAAGTGAGTAGCCATATATACCTGGTAAAGTTTTCATCAATGACAATCCAGAGTGACTGATTATCCAATTTTATTAAAAATTAGTAACTTTTAACTAAATTACCTTGTTTTTACTATATATATATGTGTGTGTGTGTAGAGTAACTAATTACTGGTATATGTGATATTATTATTTTTAAATCTTTTTTTTTTATTTTTTAGAAAAAAGGGACGTAGCTAAGCCCAAAACAAAAAGAAAAAAAATTACAAAGTAATTAAATGTGGAAGAAAGAACTCCCGTTGAACAATTTAGTCATTATCTTTCAAGGAATATAATCAATTAATGTGAATATAAATATACCCGATGACTTAATTTAAAAACTGACTCCATTTACACGATGAACTGGAAGTTGACGAGGTGTTAGTGTGCTTTATTAATTGAACCTAGCTAAGCTTCTTTTAAGTAATAGCTACGTTTTATAATTAAAAAAAAAAAAGCATGTAATCATGGGACGGTGCAGTATTAAAAAATGAGAGACAGATGGACACAAGAATCCAGTAATGTTCACAAAATATATGTTAGAAATATTTTAAAGTCCGTGTGTGTCTTTATAAATATTTGTGTTTTAGTCAACGCTAATTATGGTTATGAAAGTGCTAATTAATGTTTGTATTTTGCTAACTTAAAATTTGATGCGTGAATACAGAGATAATGCTTTTCATTTTGATATTAAACACATTTATTTTTTTATATTAAAATAATTTTCTAAGACACACACATCCTAATAAAAAAGAAAGTTAATCAAAACATCTTAGCAAGAAGAGAGTTTGGAAAGCAATTCTAAAATTTGCACTTGGGAGCCTCACTCATGCAAATTGAAATTTGTAATCCATGCCTTAAACTAATCATTTCAATGGAAACGAGGAGGCGTTCATTATCTGCCTTATTTGGTTTAGTAGAATGAAAAAAAAAAAAAAGCATATAAAATGGCACATTTCCTGGTTTGAATGGATAGAATAGAACATTCTCTACATGCTCTATTCTATCACTTAGCATCTGTTTGATATACTGTAATAAATTTTAATAAAAAAAAATAGAATGACATTATTTTATTTAATATACAATAAAAAAAATTAAATAATATAATATTTTATTATTTAATTAATAAAAAATAAAAAAATAAGACAAATAAAATGATTAAATTAATTTTAATATAAAATAATTAAATAATTTTTTTTAAAAAAATAAATTTTATTTAAAAAAATTCTTATAAAATAATTTTTATAAAATATAATTAAATTAAATTTTTTAATAATTAAATTATTTTAATATAAAAAAATTAAAATTAATATTATTTTATTATAAAATCATAAATTTTATTTATTATTAAAAAAATTTATTTTTTATTATTATGTCATTAAATAATAAAATCTCACTTTCTATCTTAAATTTTTTTCTATTTTAACGTACCAAACGGGCGAAAAAATGATTCGATTGCAAGGGATGTGAAATACGTAATTCCTTCCAAAAAAACATTACCCCTTGAGAAGCCGTTTCTCATGAATCCAGTATTCCTTTCCCATCAGCTGCTGCGCGGATTTTTGTTTCGTATTCTCTCCACGGCGTTCCGCGGTTTCTGCGTTCCTCTGCGTCGCGTGCCCTCCGCGGCGTTCCACGGTTTTTGGGTACGATTGCCGTCTCTTGATATACCCTAAAGGCGACTCCCATGCTTTGCCAGGTTACATCTCTACCTACGTCCAAATCATGGACCCTGGGCACTTCGTCGTCAAAATGGGACTGCTTTGCCAGTTATCGTTTAGCAATTGGGAATGTCACCGACTATTCCAAGACCATTCATCGGGATTCGTGGCATCGGTTCTCAAGTAAGAAGAAATCACACGGGTGGTGTGATTTCACGCCTTCCTCTACAGTATTGGATCCAAAATTGGGTTATTTGTTTAATAATGATTCGGCGTTGATAACAGCCGATATACTTATTCTTAATGAGTTAGATTAATTTTACTCAAGACAACAATGAGGTGCAGTCATCGGCAATCTTCTTCATCCATGATATCTTCCTTTGTAGTTGTGGGCCCAGTGTCCGACGTGTTGAGTGGAAAATTCACTTGGAAAGTGCATAATTTTAGTTTATTTAAGGAGATGATAAAAATTAAGAAGATAATGAGCCCAATTTTTTCGGACCGAAATCTTATGCGGCACAAAAATTACAGCACGTGTGCTGTGAATTTTTGCTAGTCATACTAATTCACTGGTGTGACATTAATTGATTGGTGTAGCTAGTGAAATCGACACAGCACACCGTGTTGTGCTCGTACACACCGCAGAGAATTCTAGCGCAATTTTTCCTCTTGGAGAGTGTAATTTGAGGGCTAGTGTGTATCAGAGCTCGGTTAATGGGGTAGAATATCTGTCAATGTGTTTGGAAAGCAAGGATACGGACAAGACGGTGATGTTGTCTGATAGGAGTTGCCGGTGTTTATTTCGAATGTCAGTCTTGAACCAGAAGCCAGGTTCGAATCACATGCATATGAATCTTATTTTTTTATTAAAAAATTTTGATTATTTTATATTAAAAATAATTTAATTTTTTATTCTTTCATTTTTTTGTACTAAATAATAAAATATAAAATATATTTTTTTATTACATACTAAATAAAATAACAAATTAAATTTTCATTCTCACTCCTTTTTATTTATTTATACAAATTCATTCCACTGATGAATCAAATGGGCACTATAAGGTTTTGAAAAGAAAATTTATTTCAGAAACTGTTCGCGGACTCGCTTTCTAGAACAAGGAAGGACCCTAGCTACGTGTATATCTGGACCCAGTCAATACGACGAAGAACACGACGACAAAATCAAAAGGACAAGTTTGATTTTATGTTGACTTTGTTAAACGGATCCGGGACAAACCGACAGGTCTAGCCCACACATGACATAGTCCCATTCGTCGGCGGGGGCAGTATCGCCTTTGTTTGATTGAAGAGTAGTGAGGGAGTTTCGGGGAGGGAAAAGGAAAACACCGTAAGAAAAATTATGGGTCTATTTATTTTTAATTTTTTAAAATTATTTTTTATTTTTAAAACAAAAAAAATTATTTTTATTTTTTGTTTTTGATTTTATAACACAAAAAAATAAAATAAAAATTTCAAAATAATTTATCAAACAACTTTTTTTATATTCTGTAAAATAATTTTTAAACATAAATTTTAAAAACAATTTTAAAAAAATAAAAACAGAATGACCTATAAATCAACGAGTACTGTACAAGTAGGGACAAGCGGCCAACGTGGTTAGATTCATGAGCAGATCGGTGTGAACACAAAGCTAAATTTTTTTTTGGACTGAGATGCACTTCTTCAAATTAAGGAAGATATACTGGGCCCTAGCCCACTCGAGAATCCAGCCCATTCACTCATTCCATTTAAAGCTGTAGACCTACATATAAAAATTAAAAATAAAGTGCTTTGGGTCACTGTAACAATGGCACTGTGCATCGCCGAGCGAGAATTAAAATCTAAGTTGGCAAGCAAACCTCGAACCTTGCGTCTATAACCAAACACCTAGGGTTCGCTCCCTTATTCCGGATTAGGGTTAACTTTTCAACATCCCAGAAAGCCTTTGGGCGCCAACCAACTTTGCTGTCGGCTTCGGGTAAAAGTTCCAAACTTTTCACCTTCAAGTTAAAAGCTCTAAATTCCAATTTCTGCATTTTGTTCACTTTTCGCACTCTCTCCTGTCATGGTTGCATTTTATCCCTATCTTTTACTTCATGGTTCTTGGGTTATCCCGGTGCAATCATTGTAGAAACATGGTTAAACCACGTTTTGGATTTGAAATAAGAGTGTCGACACTTAGATTGATTTTCTTCGTATATCACTTTATTGTTTTTCTGGGCACTGGTTAATGGATAAAATGAATGCTGAGAATTTGGGTTTGAGTATAAGGATACCAAAATGAATCTTCGGCCATATCTCATGCTTTCATTTTTATCTTTTATTTTTTGTCTTCTGGTTACTTGGTTCTTTCTGATCACCCCGAATTTGCTTGATTCGATCATCTTTTCTGGATTGAGTTGCTTGAGAAAAGAAGATTTTACCTTTATCACCGATTTTGGTTAAGCGTTCTAAAATTTGTCTAAATCTTTTTGGTGTTGGCAAGGGGAGTGGATTAAGTTGGGTTCAGAGTAGGCTCAGTTACCTTCGTGTGTTCACTGGACAATTTAAATCACCTCTTGCTTTTGACGTCACTTGTGTAATTCCAAGAGAGCTTTTAATTTTACGTGCACTCGGATCAGATTGCTGAGATATAATATAATTTATTACATGGTTAGACTCTCATTTATTTTTCCTGGTATAAAATCCTTAAATTATATGATGAACTTTTATTTTGAAGCTCTGTTTTGAGCCTTCAATGGCCTTTTCATGTAAAGATGATAAGCAGTCTTATAGAGTCCTAATTAGATAGTAGCAGGTGCCTCGGACCAAACTAGTTTTGACTGTTGCGAACTTTAACCATGTCAAAACGCTGTTATTTGGGATCTGGAGAAAACTATTAGATGGACTCCCTTTTGCTTTCAATATTATATTTCTCTGTTACCTTAGTTCTCCACCCTTTTATTCTTAGCAAAGTTTTACACGCAAAGTTGTTATGTATCTAGTTATTTAGTTTAATGTGCTCTAGTAGCATTATGGCGGTTTCCTGCAGTTAAAGATATGTATACATTGGAAGATTATGCACTGGAGAAAACTTTTCTCTCACATAAGGAACTTTTTAATAGTTAGTTGTCTACAGGAATTCTTAATGAAAGGAATTGATTTGGTCGGTTTATTCAAAGATCAACTACAGCTTGTGCAAATCTTGTTACACAAAATAACAAGTCATGTAAATTTACTTTTGTAATTTGGATTTGAAAAGGGCTAGAAGAATTAGAAAGTTCATGCTCCAATGCAGTGCAAATTTTCTGAAGATAAGTGAAAAGAACCCAATATCTTAAATTTGAAGTCTTGAATAAATAGAAAAACGGATAAGAAATGAAAATAAAGGAATAACTGAACTACAACTAAGCAATGCAGTAAAAGACTTGCATTTCAAGTCCTGGATAGAATTTTCTATTCCTTGGAACAGCTTGCCCTCCCCTTTAAATAACCTCATTAGACAGGTTGGTAACACTCAACTTCATAAACCCACTTAAAAAACAGTGGACCATACACATTTTCAACAGTAGCTTACATAATCAAGTTACTCACAGCAGAGTATAATCAAATTAACCCACAAGTCACAACCTCCAGGTAGAACGATAGCTAAGAGGAAGGGGATTCTTGGTTTCTTCCTTGCACATGCATTGGCCATAAATATCTATATGATTGATAGATTTTTCTTCATTCAGAACCAGTCCAATCTGAGCCGTTTACCAAAGATGAAGTGTCCTGTGAAGCATTTCTGCACCAACCAGCATGCTAGGAAAGTTATCAATCCCTAGCTATATAAGTCTTGTCAGATCTCTTGATAGAGATCTACCATCAAACTTCTACATCAGTTTAACATGACTTCCCAAATGTTACCAAAAAAAGTGCTGCTGTAGGATTGAATTCGTTAATATCTAATGATTGATAATTTGATATTATTTCATTTGACTCATCAGCTTACTGCCTGACAATGTCTAGTAAATGACAATAAAATAGTGCTTATTTCTGGTCTTAGAAGACAGATCAGGAAGCAAGTTCTTCAATGAACATTTAACATACCCAATTATGTTATAAGCATGCCAGTGCAGATAACCTTAGCTTTTTCCATGTGTATTCCACTTCTCATTAGTACACGATTGATCTTTCAAATTTTGATAAAGCATTCTTACAAATGCTTAGAGTAATTTTTTTGACCATTTATCATAGAACTTGGTTTCAGACACGTGAAGCACTAATCTGATACTTGAAAAAACTATTAGAAAAGTATTACCGTCCAAGAAAATTAGTCTTCCTAATTTGTTGGGGGTCACACGTGTGGTGCTTCTTATATGCTTCTGCATCCCTTTTTTCTTATTTTTTTTTCAAGTGTCAAACAACCTAAGGGGTGATTCTTAGCATTATAATCAATGTTTTAAAAATCAGACCTGTCATTGAACTAGAAAGAGTAGTGGTTCATGGTTTAGTGGTTCAACTGCCATCGGATAAAATATAACATTTATTAAATAAATAAATTAATAAAAAAAATTAAAATAACAACTATAAATACCTTTAAATAATATTAGATTATCTAAAAATCTATAGTTTTATACATATATACATAAAAATAATGCAGTATAAAAATAAATTTTTAAAAAGGTTTAAACGATAAACTACATTATTATTTAGAATTTAAATATTTAATGTCAAAAGTATTAATTTTATAATGAAAGAGCATAATATATATAACTTGTCAACTTTTTTAACACAGTTATGTGGCATTATGGTGAAGAAGGCTTAATGAAATATGAATGCTAGGGTTTGATTCCCAGTGTTGCCGTTTTCTTTAAAACCATTTTCTTTTCATATATTAAATCAAAATGATGTTGTTTAGCTTTAGCAGCAAAATAAATAAAAAATAAAAAACTTGCCAAACTGGTTGAACTGGCCAGCTCACCAGCTTGACTGGTTTAATACCGGTTTTACACTGGTTTAATGGTCGTGACCAGATCGGTAGGGTGGGGACTGGTTCCCCATTTTTCCAGTCCGGTCTGGTTCTGACAACCATGATATAATACAATAAACAGAATATGGCATGCTTATTTGGTTGTTGCATTTGATTAAATATACTTTTAATTGCTAAATTCTAAATTTATAATGGTTTGGAATATTATCAAATATTTATTTTCAACATGTAAGTTATTAAGTTCATGGTCAATACAAAATGATTGTCTATATTGCTTTAACATTGGTCTTGAAAAATATATTCTGTTATGAGGTGGAGTGATAATTATATAAATGTTTTGATCAATCAAAGTTGTTAAATGGGAACTGATAAAATTGTCATTAATATAATTAACCAAATGGCCTAAAGATTTGATAATGTTCAATTAAGACTCAAGTCCTTGTTAATATTTCCAAATTAATGTATGGACTATAGAACCGGTCCATATTGAATTTAACTCAAGACTAATGGGGATGCCTATGAGCATATAGTTCATATGTTCAATAAAGATTTCTCACTTAATGTGGTTTGTTTCTACTTTAATTGTTTCAAGTAATAGAGACAAATTAACAGATTGATTAGGTCAGCTTAAAGTTAGAATTAGGATACAACATCTTTTGCTATACTTGATTCGCATTCTCAAATCTCAATCACCAAGATGGGAGCTAAGTTTCCCTATTGTCCTAGCATAATACTTATGAATTGCTGTTATAGACTTTCCACAAAATGACAATGATGTGTCACAAAGAAGTAATTCTACCTCTTTTATTTGTTTCAAAGAAAGTGCTACTTCTAAACATAAAAACCCCCTTTTTAATTTTAAGAATAAAGGAAAAAAAATTCTTCCTTTTCCTTTTCATCTGTCTCAATTTATGGCACAAAATACATTTCATAGTCAAAGCTTTAATGGTTTTGTTGAAATATGGGTTTCCTTTTTCTTCATATTTCTGGTTGAGGTTTTTTTTTTAATTAATACTAAATTTGGTTGTTGGCCGCCCCCTACTGGTAAGCTTTAACCTAATGCTTTATACTAATCATCTACTGAGAACTGTAATGATTTAGCAAAAATACAATATTTTTCTAAGCATTGACAATACCTTTTAAGCTCTTAATAATTGGCATGTATTTCAAAATTGGCAATCATTAGTATAAACTTAAAGATGGTATATGTTTTTCGTTATGCACACCTAATATACTGTTTTTGTGTTTTCTAAGGAGTAATGGGTAGTCAAACTGCTATGAGCAATGACCGGTCAAGGATGAATTGGACTCCATTAATGGAACGCTATTTTGTTGATCTTATGTTAGAGCATTTGCACAGAGGAAATAGGGTTGGCCACACTTTTAACAAGCAGGCTTGGACAGACATGATCACTGTGTTCAATGCTAAATTTGGATCTCAATATGACAAAGATGTTTTGAAAAGCCGTTATGCAAATTTGTGGAAACAATTCAATGATGTAAAGAATCTTCTTTGTCACATTGGGTTCTCTTGGGATGCTACCCGTCAAATGGTGATAGCAGATGACTTTGTTTGGGATGCTTTCATTAAGGTGCACTGCTGTATTAATATAATTAATTATAACAACTAAAATAAGTATTACATAACTGTGAATAACATGCAGGCTCACCCTGATGCACGATTCTACAGAACAAAATCAATGCAAAATTTTGATGATTTGTGTGTAATATTTGGCTCCACAATTGCTGATGGAAGATATAGTTTATCAAGCCATGACGTAAGCTTTGATGATGTAGTACAAGGATTACATTTGGGTGAGTGTTGCTTTCTGTGCCCAGTTTCATACTATAGTATTGGGAGGCTTATGTCTGCATATTATATCCATTGCAGCTGAAAATAAATTAAAATATATACTCAATCCTCAACATACTTATTTAAATGATATTCATAAAGTAATCAATTGTCAGCCCACACTTTCATGTTGAATGGAAAAAATGTTCCATGCAAACTTCATGATGCTGCCAGGAGGCATTCTTAAACTGATTTCGTAATTCGTTAATGGTTATCTGCTTAGGGTTTTTAATAAATCAAAAGTTTCTGGGATATAGTTGCAGTAAATTAGGGAACGTCTCCTTTCTGTTAGAATGTTGCATTATTATTCAACAAATGAAACAAGCTGCCTCAAATATTGAGTTCAATATAATTGAACCCAGAGGTTTGCATAACTGTGCAAGAGAAATTATATATCCAGTATAATCAGTATTTGATAGTTATTCCTTAATTTGTAGGTGAAGAAATGGGAAGCATTGCCCTATCCAGTAATGAGCATCCAAGAACAGATTGGACTGCTACCATGGACCAATTCTTTATAGAACTTTTGCTAGATCAGTTGGGTAGGGGCAATAAGGTTGATAATGCATTCAATAAAAAAGCTTGGACAGATATGCTTGCCATGTTTAATGCAAAATTTGGTTCTCAACATGGTAAAAGGGTTTTGAGGCACCGGTACAGGAAACTGTCCAAATATTACTGTGATATAACGATTCTTTTAAAGGAAGGCTTTTCATGGGATGAAAAACAACAAATGCTAGCAGCTGATGATGATTTCTGGGATGCTTATATCAAGGTATATGATCATGAAGACTCTGGGTGTGTGCATGAGTTGGGAAGGGGGGAGGATTGTATGGAGGAGTTTATGCACATACTATTATTACACATGCTTCCTGGGGTTGATTGACTTAAAACTCTTGTAGGCACATTCACATGCACGAGCTTATAGAATGAAAACTTTGCCAAACTATCATGATTTGGAATTGATATTCAGAAAGGGGTCTGGTGATGACATGAGTAATTTACATCAGGAGACAAGCTTTGAAGATGTCATATCAGAAATAAATGCTGGTGAGTGACAACCTACATCTTTCTAATATCCAGTTCAAGCTATTATGTTTATGTCCAGAATGATTTTTATAAGGTTTACAACTTGGTCTATAATGGTCACTACAAACTTGTGGACAATCAACCGGTACACTTGTCTGGAGCTGTAGTTAATTACAGGAACTTTGAAGGAGTTGAAATTTTTCATTAGTTGTCTATGGCTTTTGTATCTTCCATTATCCTCATTATAAATGTAGTCTGGATTTTTATTACATCAAAAGATTGTCCTAAAAAATAAAGTCAACATGAATTTTTGTATCTTGTGACAAAACGTGAGGATAGTACTTACCAGCTCTCCTTTAAGAATGACACCTAATTCAGATAAGATGTGATGTAATTGATATTTTTATGATTCATTTTTGTGGCCTTATGATCTTTGGAGAACAAGTAGTTGCTGTATGACTATGTATTTTTCTGAAGGTGATGGAAGAGGGAATCACAACCCCAGCGGTACAGATCGTACAAGAACATATTGGACACCTCCAATGGATCGTTGCCTCATTGACTTGTTATTAGAGCAGGTGAAAAAAGGAAATAAACTTGGGCAGACATTCATAACGCATGCTTGGAATGACATGATCACATCTTTCAACAAAAGATTCAAATCTCACCACGACAAAGATGTTTTGAAGAATCGTTACAAACATTTGAGGAGACAGTTCAAAGATGTAGACAAACTTCTTGAGCAAAGTGGGTTCTCATGGGATGATACGCGAGAAATGGTTGCTGCAGAGGACTATGTTTGGGATGCTTATACAGAGGTGACCTATTCTGCACTCTATTAAAGTGTCTCAGTTGTTTTTTGGCTAACATACAACTGCTGCAGGCACACCCCGAAGCTCGATCACTTAGAGTTAAAACCTTGCCAGGCTATCGCAAATTGTGTGTTATATTTGGAGAGGAGTGTTCTGATAGAAGATACAGTCATTTGGCACGGATTGCAGACCCCAGTGGTGAATTACCAGTGTTGATAACAGGTATGTTTCTTACATGATTTATGAGTTATGATAGCAAGGCAGTTTCTTGGACAGCATGAGTTGGTAGATTTAGTGAAGAATGTGGTATAATAGTATTGATGTGTTGCCTCTTAGGTTAAGTGCCTTCTAGCTGTTGTTTCTTAGGGTTAGAAAACATTTTTTCTGCCAATAACCAATTTTCAGCTCTTGGGAAATTTTCAACACAGCAATCTTTACCCAAATTAAGACAGCAAGTGATTATTGGAAAACCTAGAATTTAACTCCAATTTAATATCTTATTTCTGGTTGATATAGCAACTTTTCATAACAGGAGGTACGTAGTCTTGTTAAAGATATGATTATATGGGTGCTCATTTGTTGATTCATTTTTACATGTTAAATTGTGAATTATACCTTGAACTTTGTTGATCACTAATTACTTCTTCTTTCCCATGATTCCTTCCTTTAATTTTCTCTTGGGATGTCCTAAATTTAATCCTATATAACAAAACTATGGCTTTAAAATTTTTTGGTTTCCTTATTTACCTTTTTCAGTTGCAAACAAGAGTAAAATAAAATAACTAAATTCTTAGCATTAGTTATGGGCAACTCAAGAAAGTAGTGTGTTGGAAATTATGTGTAAATACAACTAATTTTCTCTCTCACGCATAGTTTGCGTTTCTAAAATGGCCCAATTTAATGGGCAAAGGTAGTAAACGGATATCTGTGTCTATAATATTAGTTTATTGACAGAAGAAAACCTTCTAGGAATTCAAGGTTTTCATGAGTCATGACCATGCAATCTATCCTATATATATTGACAATCCTTTTGAAATGTCAAGTAGGGTTTTGATAGGTATCTATGAGAACTAAGTTGTTTCCAGAGAAAACTAGTTGGTATTCTGTATTCTCATGGCTATTTATTTATAATTCAAAGGTGAAGAGAATAATACCACTTTTCCCAGTGTTTATTATGCTGCTACTACGATAGAGTGGACAGAGTCAATGGAATGCTGTTTCATTGGCCTTATGATCGAGCAAGTAAATCAAGGGAATAGTGTTACAAATAGATTTAACGAACAAGCTTGGACTCATATGATTGAAGCATTTAGTGCTAAATTGGGACTCCAATGTGATAAGCAGTTTCTAGAAGATCAATATTTCTGCTTGATGAAACGGCATAATGACATCAGCAATCTTCTCAATCATAATGGATTTGCATGGGATGAAACCCTACAAATGGTAATTGCTGAGAATGATGTCTGGGAGGCCTGCATTAAGGTATATTCTTGCCTCCATTGACACTATTCTTAGTTTGATATCTTTTGGTATTTGTCCATGTTGCCTCCAGTTAGTACTCCAACCCCTCCGTACCTCTGTTCCTCAATTAGAGATGTCTGCTTGCATGAGGAGACTATATGAGGAATTTAGTTTGTAAGTCTAGTGTTTTTCACAATCTTATTCACTCCAAACTGCTGGTGTTTGATATTTGTAGGACCACCCGGATGCTATCTTATATAGAAACAGGTTTTTGGATGCTTACCATGATTTGTGCAAAATTTTTGGAAATAAAGTATCGGATGCAAGAGTGAGTGCTCAGGGGCAGATTCAGTGGATGGAAGTAAACAATATTACCGTTGACATGGATATGGATGGAACGTGCGGAAATTTGGTGGTGACTAATAACACTGAAGTATCAGGCCAGGATACAGAAAGGCCAACTGAAAAGGATATGAATAGAACATCTGGAAATTCTGTTGTGACTGGGAACGCAGACCCGGATAATAAAAGGCCAAACGAGAAGGATCTGGAAGCAGCGTCTGGAGATTTGGCTGTGACTGGCAACACTGAAATATCAGATCGAGATATAGAAAGGCAGAGGGAAATGAATATGGATGGAACGTCTGGAAATTTAGTTGTGACTGCCAACGCTGAAATGTCAGGAGATTTAGAAAGGCCGAGGGAGTTAAATATGGATGGAAAATCTGATATTTTAGTTGTGACTGGCAACACTGAAATGTCAGACCGAGAAAAAGAAGGGCCAAATGAATTTCATGTGGGCAGAACATATGGAAATTTAGTTGTGACTGGCGGCACTGAAATACACGAATGTGATAAGAAAAGGCCAGGTGAGATGCCATCAGTCTACAGACCTCTCAACAAAAAACCAAAAAAAGATCTGAGAATGAAAGAAGCTTTATCTGAGATGGCGGATGCTGTCAAAACACTGATGAATGAGAAGGAGAAAAACAATGACAAATCATTTGAAAATGCTCTAAGTGCACTTCAAGCTATGCCAGACATAGATGACGAGCTAGTAATAGATGCTTGTGATCTGTTTGAAGATGAGAGAAAAGCCAAGACTTTTTTAGCTTTGGATGTTTCTTTGCGAAAGAAATGGTTGCTGAGAAAGCTGCGTTCATAGTAGCTGCCTACCTGCATGATACTATTGTAGCATCGACCATTTTATGGTTGTCCAAGTTTAATCCGTTTTAGGAGGTTTTGAACTTTTCCTTGTTGAGTTTTAAATTTTTAATTATTGTTACTCGGGCAAAGTTCTTATAGTCATAGAAATTTTGTACATTGCAACCCAGCTCAATCATATAATTTTTTTTTTTTTTTTTTTGGGTTTTTGAAGAGAGAGGGAGGGGGTGGGGGAAGACTTTGAACTCCATTGAGAGCTTTTCCTTCGAGGTTTGAAGCTAATAACTATTCTATTATTTATTGCAGCCAAGTTCTTAGCCGCAGAGGTGAGATTTTGGACGTAAAGCTTTTTAAGTGGGCAATGAAACTTTTTCCAACAGTGCTTGTCCCATTGTATTTGCTTAATGAATGAGAAGCGGTAGCCTCAAAAGTTTTCTCTCTGTTTATGTGCAGTTTCTTAGAGCGTCGGTGGTAGTTATCGAGTTTAGTGCAACGTCTAATTGTTCTAAGCAAAAGGCACTTCAAAAACAAAATAAAAGCCCAAAAAAATTAAACATTTGAGACAAGAGAAGTTTCCTTTTTAAGTTCGGGTCAGCTGACCAACCCAATTAACGTACTTTACCGATTTTATTAAAGACATATCATCTACGTCAAAATTGAGAAATTTTAAAAAAAAAATTATAATTTAAAATGTGTTTGATAAATTAAATAAATTAATTTATAATTTATTTAATTAAATTAAAAATATGTATTACATAAATTTATATAAATAATTTAAATTAATTAAAAATTTAAAAATTATACACTTTAAATGAAATATAATTTTTAATTTTTAAATTATTTTTGTCAAATATAATCTTAATTTTTAAAAATTTAAAAAAAAATTATGACAATATGATTAATTACGCAACTTGTAATCACTTTCATCTTCAGACCACGGATATAACATAACTGCCTTAAGATCAGAAAAAATAAAAATCCGCTTTCCAACGACCTCTACTAGCAGTCACTTTATTTTAACCAAAATAGTTGGTGTTTAGGAATACTTTTAAAATGTAATACACCGATCAAATAAGTCTTGTTATAGCACGCCTTATAATCTACATAACGAAATAATTTTATTACATGAACTGGTTATCTCCAACATAATTAACCCAGCTAGAAGGCATATGCTGAGGCAGCATATGAACCTTCAAAATTACAACCGAGATTATCCTGTGCACCATAATTGTTTCCGAAGGTGATTGAACTTAAACTCATCGTATATCAACGAAGTAATTCACTTCTTAATAGTACAGACTACAGATTTCAAATAAGGACAAGTTTTCTAAACTCTTGACGAGGACGAAGTAAACCAGCCAACAACAATTACTTCGTCAGACACTTGAGCAGCACCTGCTATTGATATTGAAAATATGTGCTACGAGCAAGTACAACTTTTGTTGTTCACAACATAGCCATCAGAAGTATAGCCCACATCACAGACACTTTATGATTCTCTTTTTCGAGATTACTAGAAACTAGAGGATTGAGCTACATCATACACAAATCAATGTGCCAATTTCTTCAAATGTTGAAAGGTCCGTTGTTTAATCCACTGTCGATCATAAGGCAAGTAAGCTTGAATTGTATGATCATAACTGCAAGTAGAAACCAAACAGTCATACTTGTCACTGCCAAGGCAACACACAAACACACAGAAAACCTACCTATACAAAAGAGTCGAGATTAAATATACACAAACTGAGTTAAGCACGTTAGGCTGTTTCATTTGTTAATTTTCAGGAGTGGACCATATCAACTGGAGCCAGCATATGATGCAGCAATTCCATGATTTCTTTCCTTTGAAGAAATACAATTCAATGTCCAAAGGAACCTAACTTACAACAGATTACGCTTCCAGTTCATCATCAAAATCCAGGTGAAATGAGTAAGTGACTGACTAGTGAACCCAAGTGTTGAATTGTGAAGAGCACAAGGCATTGGTATATCTTTTCTCATTTCTATCTTTCATCTTTTGGTTGAATACTATGTTCCTTGCTAAGGTTGTACCATTTTAAATCATAAGAAACAGATCGATATACTTTGCATTAAGAAATCTTTGAGTGCATTAAAGCACTATGGAAACCATGCTTCTGTGCGTTGTGTGAAGGAGGAGGAACAGAGAGAGAGAGAGATACACTAGAGCACTCATGTCTGTAAGACCGTCTATGAAGTTGTAGAGATCAGCAATATCATAAGAGAGATTTCTGATGGCCGGATTTAACTCCTTTAGCTTCCTTTCATATAAAGCACAGATACCTGCATAAGCGCAAGATTATAAATTCTACTGAATGCTAACTATGGATCCATATCAAGTAATTAGAATAAAAAATAAAAATTATTTATTCATATGCTTTTTAACTTGTTTAGACTTTCAGGTTTACTAAAGTTACATATCTTCATCGTCTTGAAAAAGAAAGCTTTTCCTTATCATCATTACCAGAACGTATTTATGAATTCAAATTCTAAATCTTCCCTTTTGGGCTGACCTTCTATTATACATTCCTTCTTGCAGTATTAGACATGATGCCTTGCATATGTACGGTGTGTGTGTGTATAACTGTGTTAGAGAATCTATGCCAGTTCACTGAAAATGCAAAAAGGGGTGTAACTTTTGTACACATGGAGGACCCAAAAGAGGCCACTTTGAGGGCTACAATATACACACTCGTTTAATTATTTGTACACAGATGTCAGAGGTGTTTTACCCATAACTGTGTTAGAGAATCTATGCCAGTTCACTAAAAATGCAAAAAGGGGTGTAACCTTTGTACACATGGAGGACCCAAAAAAGGCCACTTTGAGGGCTACAATATGCACACACGTTTAATTATTTGTACACAGATGTCAGAGGAGTTTTACCCATAAATTGGTACAGTGCACTGGATTGGGTTTCTGTTAATTAGCATAGGTAGTTAGACAGCATGCAACTACATCCAGTAGCTGATTATTATTGTGACAATGTTGCTGATTATTATTGTGACAATGTTGGGTCCCCTATTACAAAGGTCTATAGTAGGACATAAACAGAACGGCAGTTATGAAACTGAATTTAAAAACTGGCGGGCAGTTATGGAATGGTTTGGGCAGTTATGAAACTGAATTTAGAAGGGAGATGAGAAGGGCTGAAAAAAAAAAGGAAGAAGAAAAAAAATTGTGGAGAATGGTCATCTGAAATAGCTAGCCTCACTGTTGATTTTCAATTTCAAGAAAAGCTCTGATTCACTCAACTTGAGTGGAATTGAAAGTCTTAATAGAAATCTGCTTATTTTCTGTGGTAAGAGTTCTATCATTCCAGTTCCAGAACATTACATGTTACAAGCACAACTATTGTTCATGCACACAAAAGAACAAAGCTATTATTTGATGATCAACCAAGATGCCAAAAACTTAGTTTTTTATTAATTGAGACTTGAGACTAGATCACCTAATCCAACCTCACACCACAGTACTAAAACTAGTAAAACTGAGGGGAAAACTTCTATAAACAAGTATATGGTGGAGTTCAAGTTTCCAATATATCAATCCCCATAACTTGCAGTTCATTTTTGTTCTTTTCCTCTTATAGTTCAGACAAATACCTCCCCAAATTGATTGAAATAACAGGGAAGTTGTATAAGCAGCATAAGAATACTTAGCATGGGAACCCAAGTAACCACCCAAATTTTCTTTTATAGTAAGAAGTACCACAAAGTCCGAACTAACAAAATCATAATCTAAAAATCAGCATCATAACAAAACCATCATAACCTAAGAACACTTAGCATGGGAACCCAAGCAACCACATAAATTTTCTTTCAAAGTAAGAAGTACCACAAAGTCCAAACCAACTCAAAACCAGAACCTGAAAGTCAGCATCATAACAAAATAATCACAATATTGGTGTTGAAGGGTTCAGTAAATGCACATCATGGCCTAAAGGCTAAACATGAATTTTATCTTTCAATGTATAAACCTAAAGAGTAAAGATATAACCATTCTACAGAGAAATTATTTTTCCTATTTTACTCAGAAAAAAGA
This sequence comes from Gleditsia sinensis, assembly GCA_037074535.1. Taxonomy (NCBI): domain Eukaryota; kingdom Viridiplantae; phylum Streptophyta; class Magnoliopsida; order Fabales; family Fabaceae; genus Gleditsia; species Gleditsia sinensis. Next base: position 3,913,074 of record CM073472.1, read on the forward strand.
GAAACATATTAACACTCCAAAGGTAATTAACCAAAAAATTTCTTGATTTGCTTCTGTGCTTAACGAATACACCGTGATTAAGATCAGCTCCACAACAGCTGGGTCTAGCGTTTATGTATTTTATTCTTATCTTCACTTCGTTCTAAATGACTTTGCTTCTTATCAACAAAATACCGTACCTGAAAGAAAATTGCTAATATTTATAACCCAAGATCTAATTGAATCACACCTACCTGTTTAAAATTGAGGCACGCCCAAGAATCGAACTTTCAACTGATAATTAATATAAGTGAAACTATAAATCACTTCCAATATATTTTAATCATAATTATTCGGTTTAAAAGAACTTGACCCTTCACCAATCTAAATTTGCAACAGTAGTTGAAGGTGTATAAGTTGATGTTATTGTTCATTATGTTATTAAACCTATGCTACCTTCCTACTAAATGAGAGTTTGAGCATAAACCAAATTTAAAAAGCTATCATGCATTCTAATTGTTTGGGATAGTGGTCTGCTTGCCAAAATGAAAACAAGACTCTACCAAAAGAAAATCTGTCAAGACATCTCAAAAGGTAATGCCTATTCCTCTCTTATTTTAAATTCACAAAATTGCACGTCAAGGTCATCAATTCCAAGTCTGACCAGCAAGATAAGAGGTTTCTATATTAATGTCACGCTATTAAATAGCTAGATAATTTAAAAACAAATCAAAGATACTAGCAAAAAACATGGTTGCGAGGATGACAAAATTCCCACAGCAATGGCCAAGCTATACCCACATGTAAGACGTACCATCCATGGCCTGACTTATTGAATCATAATCCATAAATGTTCTCGTTGCTCTGCTCTGAGAGGTCTGCATTAGAATAATTGTGTGGCGATTAGCCTACATATGTGGACAAAAAAAATTACAGTTAGAAAATCAGGAAAGAAAAAGCATGAAATTAGTATGAGACGAAAACATTAACTATTTGTCGAAAATTGCCAATTTAATCATAATTTGCTCTAATAACATGTTTTAAGTTAAAGAAGAACTAGATTATAGTACGTTGGAAAGAAAGGTTATGCTAAGTTGCCAACAAAATGAAGATAGAAATAAATTAAAAGAGGAATAATGCGATCTACACAACACTTAGGGCCAGAATTGTGCACAGCTGCACCCATGACTCCATCTTAGCTTAGCAGGGAAAAAAAATAAGTGAGGTGGCACAGACACAGACAGAGCCGCCTGTACAGTTGTGACTGCAAATTATGTGCCAGAAGCATTACTCTTAAAGTCTTAACAAGATCCCACTTAATCAAAAGTCAAGACAATCTCTATGTGCCCAAACAACTCCTTCCCAAGTCCACAAAAATAGGAAAAGGTTCAACAATCATATAGCTGTTGAATATTCAAGAAGTGATGGGCCGTCCTTGTGACCGTGATAATGCAATAACAATCATATAGCATTAACAACATGAAAGTAATTTTAAAAATAAAAGGACCAAACGGGGACAAGGGACAGGAACACATCATATATCTGCATAATAATAATAATAATAATAATAATAATAATAATAATAACAAAAAGTCTACTTTCTCTTTATCCGATTCTATTGACAAGTAAGCTCAACAACACTGAGCCACAAATCAAACACTTGATGCATCAAAAACCTAACTTGTATTCTTCCCCCATGTTTTATTGGAAATCAAACTACGGGTTTACAGAAAAAAAAAGAATGGAGAGCTGTGCAAGAATCATAGCCCTAATTAGTTTCTATATCCCGAGCTTCTTGTGTAAATCAAACTATAATGGCCAAAGCTGATGAAAATCTTACCATGTAAAAAGGAGGTGATCGCACAGAGCTGGGAATGTAAAAGCTGGGAGTGTAAAACAGAGCTGATGGCGTCGTTCGTTGCAGCTACGCAAGGTACCTATGAGGCGACCGGAGACGCGGACTCGATTTTGAGAAGGGCCACTGGAGTTATGCCAGGTCAGTAGTGAGGGTAAAAACGAATATTTGAAAGTTATGCCCTCTCTCTCCCCAAAAAAAAAAAAAAAAAAAAAAAAAGTTATACCCCGTTGCTTTTGTTACAAAAAAAAATTATATTTTTAAAAAATTTCATTTGCAAAAATTTTATTTTCAAAAAATTTAGATAAATATGTTTGGTTATCATTCATTTTTCTAAAAATATTTATTAGAATTCTCATCATAATTTTATTCTCATATTTGGTTGATACAAAATATTTTTAGGAATATAATACATTTTAAAAAAAAAATTAAGAAAATGATACAATTATATTCTACTCATTTAAAAAATTTGACTATTTTAATTTCTTATTACAACCAATTTCAAATAGGTTTTTTATGTATATATTACTCAACCATAAATATTAGCTAAAAAACTTATACTCTTAAAGTGCAAATTATAATATCATCAACATAAAATTTTAGTACTAATGTTTCTAAAAAAATACTGAACAATATAAAATCAGCATCACAAATTAAAGGCAACATATGATTTCTCAATATAGTGCAATCATTGCCTCTTCTGCTAGTAAAAGTTCAACATATGCCATGAAAACATAAAGAGCTAATTAAATCCAAAAAATATGGTGCAGAACATTAACTTAAAAAAACTACAAATTACTACCATAACACAGTGTAATTAATAGATGTTTGTTGTTAAAATTTGTTGCACATAAAGAGTTTTCAACTCAGCATCAATAGTAAAGAAGAAATCTATTGCACTTTGATCTTTTGTGATTATAGACATAGCCTTTACTCTTTCTATATCAGTCAACTGCTCAATCTTTTTCAATTACTCAAATACTTTCATCCTCATTTTCACTCATTTTTTTCATGCTTGAAGCACCCAACAAGGTCACCAATGTTGTCTTTGGTGCTCTCATACACTTTTCTTATAGATTGTATGGTCTGTGAAATTTCAACAATAACGGCTTCATTTCCAGTGGTTGTTTTCCTTTTCCCTTTGGCACTAGATGCAGAATCTTGACCTTTTGAAGCCCCAATTCCAGTATAAGTGGAATAATAACCAGGAGAGTGTGGAAGTTGTGTATCAACCACATAATCAAATGAAGCATCATCTATGTCCACATCATCACCCGTAAAAAAGACATTTTCTTGTATCTCTCTCTCCATCGCCTCAACTACATTAGTAGAATCTTCAGCATCCATCACAGTGGCTCTATCCTTACCAAACACCAATGCCGAGTCATCAAAATGAGAAAATGACTTCTTGAACAAACCTGCAGCATTTAGATGTGTCTGTATTTCAAAAGAACAAAAGTTACTACAGCCATGAGTATAATATAGCATGAACATGAGAACCACATTTTATTTCTATTAATGCACACATAAATTATAATATGACAAATAAGGAGCTCCTGCACCTTTAAATACAATAACTTATATTGAAAAGCTACTATGAAGCAAGAATAAGGAGATCCTTCTCCTCTGGAATGAGAAGAAAAATAAGATAAGAAAAGGAGAAAATATAAAGAAATAGAGAAAGCATAAACAATACAACTCCAAGCATTGAACATTTCTGTTGCAAGGTTGTCTGTCCATAGACTCCAAGCATTACTTGCCTCAACATGTCTAATCATTTCTTCAAACATGACATCCTCATTGTTGTTAACTTTTGTCTCTATTATTTCTTTCTCTAATGGATCTACAGGCATTTCTCGTCGAATATGATTATGCAACAAGCAACATGTAATAATTATCCTCACTTGAGTCTTAACTGGGTAAAATAATTTATTCTTTAAAATTGCCCACAATCCTTTTAACAATCCAAAGTATCTCTCAATTATATTTCTAGCAGAAGAATATTTCATATTAAAATACTCTTATAAGGTTGTAGGTTGCGATTCATTCCTCCACTCATTTAAATGATACATTTGTCCTCTATAAGAGGCTCGAAACCATTCCCTATTCATATATCCAGCATCACATAAGTAATAATAATCTATTGTAAAATATACAAATTTAGATTAAAATATATCAGAAACAATTAACATGAATTATGTAATATCATATAAGTACATAAAGTACTTTGAGAGACTTTTAAACAATTCTTACGAAATATAGCATATCTTAAGACCCTAGAGCCCGCAGCTGAATCCTCCCACCCAACCAAGACATAAGTAAATTGCATGTCTTGAGAACAAACTCCCAAGACATTGGTTGCCAATTTTCTCTTTCTTATTCTGTATCTAGGTTTATCAGCTTCTAATACATTAACTTTTATATAAGTTCCATCTAATGCTCATAAGCAATTCTACATTGAGAACACAAAAAAGGCACAGTTACTAAAGTTCAAAAAAATAAAAACAAATCCTATTTATGTTTCAAAGGAGAAGTTGCAAAAAATTACCTTAAAACATTTCCATCTCTCATCAATACAATTTTCCTGAATTAACTCAGATTCTTTAAGAAGTTCTTTGTGGCATCTTAAGATGATAAGCAGAACATAACTAAATCTCCTACTAATGGTCTCACCACTCCTCATGAATTGTTTTTTAGTGATTATATTTTTAACATCATGGGAGATTATATGTAAAAAGATTGCCACCGTCTCTTCCACTCCCATATTTTTAGATGGTTGTAATTGACCTACCACTCTCAACATATGGCATAAAGAGTGGAAACTCCTCCTATCCATCCTAATATTTTCAACACAGACTAAATCTGAAACAAACACCACTCTATCAAAATTAACTTCCTTTACTCGATGTCGACCATATGAATCCCAAGTCTTATTATTACGATATTTAAGATAATCGATTATGATATATGCACAAATTGACATCAACACTACGATAAAATCATTTACCATTTCTAAATACAAAACTAAGATTGCAATAATCCTCATCTTCCTTGTTTTTTGCAATTGATCCATAATTCATTAAGTCAAATAACTAGCATAAGAAAAAAATTAAATTAGAATCTACATTAAAAAAATTATTTTTCATAATACATTTGAACATGAAATAGATTCATTTATCATAGTTACAAATTCATTTTTGATTTTTTAAGTTCTCCAAAAATTTCTACAGAGTCTCCTATATAAAATGGACATTATCAAAATATAACAGTTTCAAAACAATTAATAGAATTATTTACAATTCTTGTATATCATCCAATACTCAAACTCAATCTAAATCAAGACAAATAAAACCAAAATAGTATATTTTAATCCAGACATCAAATTAAATTCAATACTCAATCTCAATCTGAATCAAACTCATACTGCATGATTAGGCAACCATTACTTAATTTCTCAACTTATTCATGCAGCACAAGAGAAAATGCAAATTTAACATAGTACTCTCTAACTATCCCCACTAGAATGACTTAAGCAAGATACTAGCTTGACGCAATAATATTTGTCATATTAGTTTTCTGTCCTAATTCATTTTTATGCAAATCTTATCTTCTTCTGTAACCATACTATACACATGCTTCTACATTTTTTCTGAGATGTGCAAAGGTGTAACATTATGGGACATCGGGATAGCATTTGGCAGAATATGAGAACCATTACAAGGAGTAACCATTTATGACCTGATCCAATTTAACAAATACAAGTTTTAGGAAGACTGTTGATTGTTCACTTGTTATAAAATTACTACATAAACTAGTATTTTATTCCCATTACAAGGAGAAGGAATTAGCTACTGTTAAGATAAATGCAGCAGAAATCATGGGAGCCCATCGTGAATCGAAAGTTCAAACCAGCAGAAATCATCAAAATGTCAGTAGAAATCATCAAAATTTTATTCCCAATTTTAAACAAACTATATATGAGAGTACAGAGGAGCGGGGAAGGGAGCAGTAGACAGAAATATGAGGGGTAGAAATTTTTTTATCAAACAATCAAAAACACTTATGGTGGGAAAATGGAAATGGAAGGGAAAGGGAAATGGAACCGGGTCTGAAGGAGCAGAAATCGCCGAAAACTCACCTGGTAAGCAGACGATGGCGATAAAGGCAGACGAAGATGATGAGGCACGGGTCTGCAGGGATCCCTGTCGCAAGAAGGAGCCAATAAGAAGGTCTCACGGTCTCACAAGAAGGAGTTGTCTCGCGGGAAGGAGCCAACAAGGTCTCATAAGAAGGAGCTATCTCGTGGCGTAGGAGGAGAGGTATTGTGGGATCGCAGCGCAGGAGGAGAGGTATTGTGGGATAGGTTAGGTTTGACCGAAAGTTTTCCAAATCTTTTGTATTTTGTATTCCTAAGAATAAAAATTTTCTAAGAATAAATTTATTTACAGTGTAACAAACATGGTAATTTTTTTTTTAACTTTTCTGAGAAAGTTTAAAAGATAACCTCAACCAAATGCCACCTTAGGTTATAAAGATGTTATTTGCAGACTCCATCTTTTCCCATAGTTAATTTAATATAAATAAATTATTAAAAAAATAATATATATATATATATATATATATATATATATATATAAACACACACAAAAATTTAAAAATATATAAAAAAATAATTTACTCGTATGTAGCTTTTCCACCCTTTTTGTTTATTTGTTCGCTAAAAAGAAAGATAAGTGATAAGATCAACACAAAAATATTAAATTTAGAGTAATTTTTAAAATTAAAATCTAATTTAATTTAACTTCATAAAACTTGGTATTTTGAATTTTCATTAATACTTATATTTGATATTTGGAGTCATCAAAGATTTTGTGTGATACTTTTGAATTTTATTATGAAATATTTTGAAAAATAACTTTTTCCAAAATCTCAAAAAAAAAACAGCTTGTGTTATTTGAAATCAAATAAGATAAATTAAATTAATAAAAAATAAATGTAAAGCAAATCACTACTTCCTTTTAAAAAAATCAATACCATCAATTTAGTATTTTAAAAAAAAATCATTATTTTAATCTTAAATTTTTAAACAATAATAATTTATTCTCTAACATCAAGTTTATCAAAAAATATTAGTAAAATTATTTATGTAAATTAATTTTGTCTACAAATTGTTAAAGCTTAAATAAAAATAAAATACATAATTTTTTAATAAAACTGAAGTAAAATTTCGATAGATTGATAGTAACTTTAACTTTGATTTTATGAAAAAAAATGATGTGTTTTATTTTTATATTAGTTTTAACTATTAATAACTAACATTTCACTTGAAAAAAAATTAATTTATATGGGTGACTTTGTTTGCATTATGCCAAACATAAAAATAATGCAATTTTAAAAAAATATTTTTAAAATTAAAAGTGATAGTATTAATTTTTTCAATTTTCAAAATAATAATTTACTCCTAAATCTATATATATCTATATACTAAAGAATGCTTTTAAATAAATTAGTTTTAAAATGTTACAAAAATAATACTAAAAATAAGAGTTTGTTTAATTTATGAAAATAATTTTTATTTTTATTTTTTAATTTTATATTTTTAAAAATATATTTAGTTTGTGTTTTTACTTTTATTAATTTTTAATTATATAATTATATTTTTAATTTATTTTTATTTTTATTATTTTATAATTATATAAATAATAAAGTATTATATATATATATATATATATATATATATATATATATAAATCAAAATAAATGTAAAAATATCGCTATTACAATAAGTTATAATACTTGAAATTTTCAAAATATTTTTTTAATGTTTTCAAAATTTTAAAAAATTTAAAAAATATTTTTTAAAAATAAAAATAAAAAATAAATATATTTTTATATTTATTTTTAATAAAAATGAAAATAAAAATTAGCTAGCTTTAATCCGAAGTTGATTGATTTGTTTGACAAAATGAAGGACGAAAAGCCACTAAAACTAGCTCGGGCGGTGGAGGGTGGGGGTTTGGGTCAAGAGTCGCGTGTTCGACTCTCTTACATGTACCCAAAAAAAATATGAAGGACGAAAACTTGGAACATGATTTTCTGGCAATTGCTCGTGTCTTGTTATCCTCTAATCATGAAAGCGTCTTCTTTTTTTTTGGACAAATCACGAAAGTGTCAGGTGACAAATATAGATCCACTTATCAAACGGGCCTCAATAGTTAGTTCATTAAAGAATCCCTTAACTATGATCCAATAACTTGTCCAAAAAAAAAACAAAAAAACTATGATCCAATAAAAAAAAAATTCTATATGTGCTATTAGTAGCCAACTTGAAAAATGGCATGGTTCGCCAGAAAAATCAAAATAAAATTAAATTTCTGTAAACAAATTATATATACTAGCTTAATTGGTACGGCTTTTTCCATCACTTTTACAGATTTGATTTGGTTTGGATCATAAGGGAAGTGATATTTCAATGACAACATCAGCATTATTGAGAATTGAAGCGGGATTGTTGCAAAGAATATTTTCTCAGAAAATTATTATATTAAAACCAGAAAAAAGAAATCTTTTACGAACCCACCTCACCAAAATTATTATACAGTAAGGGACAGGTCGATGTGCAGCTCCCGCAACCAACACACGCATGTACAGCATCTCTTTAATATAATTATAATAGACTTCCCGAAGATCTTTTGTGATTCGGCTCCCATTTTAATATTTGTTTTCGTAACGTAAGGATTTCAAATCTCAAGGTTTTTATGTCTTTTTTTAAGTCCTTGTCTGTTGTTAAAGCCTTAACAACTCTCGTTAAACAACATACTACGTATGTTCTTGTACGTATATGTATTTGTATAATTTGTTATGCGCTGTGCAAATAAAATATTATTGTACGTATATGTGGTGTAAATAACAATTTCTAAGAGTATTATACATAAACAATGCAATAAATCATGAGAGTGAAAATTATTTACATTGTTTTTTATTTTTAAAGTCAAATGATCATTCTAGCATATTTAAAGGTGCCTTCTAAAAATAATTTATGGCACTCTTTTTTCAACTAAATCGGATTAAACAATTGACAATTAGTTTGATTCCATTTAGTTTAATTGGTTTTTGCCTCTTTAATTTTTTAATTTAATTTAATTAATGATAATTTTTAGAAAAAAATATATGTAAATTATTTGTTAATATTTATATATCAAAATTTTTAATATTTAATCTTAAAATTAATGTTTATTAAATCAAAACAAAAAACTTATAATTATATACCAAAAATATAAATTATAAAAATTCACGTAATGATGGGTTTATTTTGATTTATTCGAAAAATGGAAGTAAATTAATTTAATAAATTTTTTGATGGTTTAAGTTGATTTAGTTTAGTCGATGTAGGAAGTTAGAATTTCTTAACCACAAAATAGTAACATAAATGTGAAAGTGAAACCGAAGTCATGCTCGTGCGCGCCAGCGAGGGGCAGAGAGGTGTGAAAGCTAAGCGATGTGATTTTTTTCAAAAAAAGTTCACCCAAAAAAATGTGATGTTTTTAATTAATAATAATAAAAAAAAACACTCCGTTTCAAGAGAAAAGCTGGGAGAAAAATAATAATAATAATAATAATAACAGACAAAATCAAGAATGAGATGAGAACAAACTACGAAGGAGTAGAGAGAGAGAGAGACAGAGTCAAGGTGTGAAAATGTAGTTATAATCCATGAACAGTCACCCAAAAATTCAGAGATTCCAAACAAATATCATCATTCTCCGGAAAGTCTTCTTCTTAGCAGCTGCAGTGCTTCTTGATTCTCCTTTCTATCCCTTTGCCTTTCTTTGATTCTGTCCAAAGACGTCGTTTTCTTGAGTTCCTCTACTCTCTATCAATCACTCATTCTCTCCCCCCCCCCTTCTCCACGAAAAAAATCTTCTGGGTCTTTCTGAATTACTAAGAGAGTTACTTTGAAGTCACCCTCATTTGCCGTTGCTGTCAGTTTGGTTCTGATCTCCGACTCTGAAGTGGAGGCCCTGCCGGGCAAGTGAGTATATCCAGAATTTGGATTATACTTTTGAGTTGTAACCTCTTATTCCATTCTGATTCATTTATTGGTTGATTTATCATCCTAGTTTTCCTCGAAGCTACCTTCTGGTTCTGGTTGATCTGGATTATCTTTTTTATTTTTGGTCGACTGTTGTGCTTTTTTCTAATTCCAAACCAGAATTGGCATCAGCTATCACATCACGGTCTCAGATTTTATACTTTAAGGTTAACTAATGTCTTAGTTCGAGGCGATGAACTGCAACTTTGCGTGCTCGAAACTTATGTTAACTTTCACCTTTACACTCTTAATCCCAAAATTTTAAATCTGTGGGTTTTGTTTAGAAATCCCAACTAGGTTTTGACTTTCGACATCAAGGATAATTATCTGATGCGTAAAGTGGCTCTGTAATGGTTTGGGCTGACGCTTTGCTGAATAAAGATATGATTTTGCTAATCTGGTTAGAAAATTACGACAGTATGTTTCAAGTTTGAATCAGTATTCTTTTTTTCTTTTTTTGAATACAGGGACTTAGTAATCTCTTGTAACCCCACACTATATACTTTAAACTGGGCCTTACAGTCATCCTCCAAGTTTTTTTTATTTTTTTATTTTTTAACTAGGGTTTTTATTTTTTTATTTTCTCCACAACACAAAGTCTTGTTATATCTGCGAAATTGGTTTCCTTGTTTCCGTTGTTCTATTTTGCATAACACTTATTTTCATATGCCTGCCTATCCTCTAATTGCCGTTTGGACCTCCTTACTCAACCATTTGTTTCCTCATAATATTTGCTCTTGCCCAAACTTCTCAGTGCTCACTTTTGCAATAGGAGGAGAACATCTCAGTATAAATTTATTTTATATTGTTATCTGATCTTTTATATGCCTTCTTATCCCTTCCATTTAAGAATGCTGCCATCACCTATTGCTGATATTCTATATCCTTTGTTTTCCCATTTTTGCTTTTTGTGATGCAAACATTTAGGACCTCCAGTTATGCCTATAATTTTAGATCACTCCATGGTCATTGTCAGTCTTTAACTCTATAAATGAGCAAAAAGAGTCATCAACAAATTTCTTTATGATTGTTGTGCAGAATCCCCAAAATTATACTTCATTTTTTTCCCTCCACTTGGGTATTCCTTGCACAATTTCCCTTAACTTCTCATTTGTGTGTTGCTTGATCTAGATCTGTCACAGAATGCACCATGAAAAAAAATTAGATTTGCTTGTTGGGATTATGATAATAATTTTTAATGCTTTATGCAGCCTCTCCGCTTGCGGGGGTAAAGCTGCGTACATTTTCTCTCCCCAGACCCCACCAGGTGGGAGCCTCGTGCACTGGGCCACCCTTTTTTATGCAGCATTTAAACTAATTTTTAATACTTGCTATGGTATAAGTTTTCCTTTCTTTTCCTGTTTAAAGAAGTTAAAGTTGTGCTTTTTTGTTTGAATTCAGATAGGAATGGGAACATATCTGAGCACTCCCAAAACTGAAAAGTTTTCTGAAGATGGTGAGAATGACCATCTTAGATATGGTTTATCATCCATGCAAGGGTGGCGTGCAACAATGGAAGATGCTGTGAGTATTAATAGAAACATTTGCTAGTTTTATAACCGGAATAATATTTGCCTATGAATTCTATGACCCACCAATGTCTTGTCTAGTAAGAAGTAACCGGGGGTGATAGTGTAGAAGTACACTAGGTTGTATAAGCCATGAGCCAACATAAATTCTGAACTCTGTTGGACAGTTTATCTAGATTGCTCCCATTTGTTTGTCTAGTTGCAATGCAATGAGATAAAGTTTGTTCATCAATACTGCTTTCTCTTTCCCATTAGCCTTCCAAGTTGTTAGAATACTGGTAAGTATATTGATTGGCAGATAGTTTTATTAGTAATGTGCTTTATGGCACAGCAGGTCACTCTTACCTAATTCATCATGTAACTAGGTTTCAAGGAAATGTTTCAGATAAATAGACCGGATGGACTTGCTTCCGAAAGGATTGTATGTGGTTGTATGGGTTTTATAGGGCTTCTACCCTCCAATCTGATGGAAGCAGATATATAGATGTTTTCCAATTCTGTGAGAGGAGTGGAAGTTTCACGATTCCTTGAAATTTTGAGCAATCTGTCTACTGAGGATCTTCAACAATATGTGATGATCTATTGTACAGCTTTCTATTGTTTATTGTATCGTATAATTGAGCTTAGCTTAACTACTTGGTCCAGATTAGTTGGTGTTGTCTGGAATAATGTGCATATACTAATTATACTCTTTGGATTTTCATACTGATTCATTGAAATTTGTGATACTTTGATTGCTCTTAAGTCAAACCATTAATATGTTGCTGATTTTTTTTATCCTCTCTTTTGTTAGCATGCTGCATATCCTGATCTCGATGAGTCCACTTCATTTTTTGGTGTTTATGATGGTCATGGAGGTAAGATTTGAAAAGGTTTGGCTACTTGGATTGATGCCAGAATGCCAGTTTTTGTACTTTATTGCGGGCATCTTGTAACCATGTTACAGTTTTCTTTTTTCTGTCTGTTTCACTTTTTTCTTTTGGTGAATATCTCATCCTCCTCACTTTTTCCCTTTTAATAAGAAAAGGAAAACTAGGATATAAAATATTCTAAAAGATTAGAGGATGTAAAACAAAAGAAAAAAAACAACAAAGTTCAAAGAAGCCCTCTAAAGCAGAGAAAATTCAAAACAGCAATTCTTTCCACAGCTCCCTGTATATTTTCAAGAGACACTTTTGCAGAAAGCAAGCTCTTGATTGTACCTTTTCTGTCCTTATCTTTCAGTAAAATTTCTTCTTTCTATACAATGTGAAAAAGAAAATATCAAGTTGGCCTTTAGGTTGCTATCTAACCATCAATAATTCCAACATTTGATGCATAATTTAATTTGATTTCTCTGATGGTTTATGCCATAGCTTAGGGAAACTTTTAAGTTATATGGAAACTAAAGCTTGTGAGGTGTGTGAAGACCCTACTGTACTACCATATTTTATCCTTTGCTTACAAGTGGAACTTATTTACCTTGATCCTAGGTGTTCATTTTTAAGAGTAAACAATGCAGGCTTCTATCGTTTGGGTCAAATTGGTTTTCTGCTCTGCCTCTAAATCATGTCTGTTGTATGTATTATACTGTGCTATTCTCTTTTTCTTTCTTGTAGCTACCGGTTCCTTGTATATAGTACTTTTTAGACCATTTCTGGTAGAAAATATGAGGTCCTTGTATGTAAACATTCCTCTACTTGTTGCCTTAAGTTTTATTGAGAGAATGGATAAAGTTTCCTATGAGGGTTACTGATTCTTACTGGGGAAAGTGGGGAATACTGCATGGGCATTTTGTGTCATTTGTAATCAACAATGTGTTATGGAACCTCACTTAATCCTAAACTTTTCAGGTAAGGTGGTTGCAAAGTTTTGTGCTAAGTATCTTCACCAACAGGTGCTCAAGAGTGAACCATATACATCTGGAGATATAGGAACCTCTCTTCAGAAAGCTTTTTTCAGGTTAGATGAAAAAAGAGGGTCTGTTTAGTTTAATTACTTAACAGGTAGTTCCTTTGTTTTTTATTCTGCAACTACATGGCTGAAACATGATTCATGCGTGTATGCTGTTGAGTCTTCATACTATCAAAACCTTTCTCTTTGGATCATCAGCTAAAGTTTTGCTTTTCTAATTCTTATTCTAGAAACTGTCGTTTCAATATACAAAGAGGTGTAGGTGACAATGGTCTCATTCTTCGAGTCCCATAGGTTTGTTCCACTCACTTGAGTAATGGTAAGAGTATGATGATTGTACATTCAGCCTTTTGTAATGGTGAGTAGTAGCACGCTAATAAGTTGCTAGTTATGTAGCGTATACAATAATTTATTAGATTTCTTTAAAATTATGAAACTAAATGGTAGACATAAAGTATGACATTATCTACTCTCTCCCTTCCAAGATGAAAAGGAAAGTGATCACAAGTTGCTAATCAACTCTTCTCTGTCTTCCCCACAGCCCCCGGAAGTGAAAACAAAGAAAAAAGTTTTAAATTGGTATGTTATTATTATGCAGAATGGATGAGATGATGCGTGGTCAAAGGGGATGGAGGGAATTAGCTGTATTGGGGGATAAAATAAACAAGTTTACTGGGATGATAGAAGGATTGATTTGGTCTCCACGAAGCAGTGATGGTAATGATCAGATTGATGATTGGGCATTTGAGGAGGTACGCATGGGATTTGAAAAATGATGCCTTGAAGTTTTCTTGTTGTTATCATTGCTTTGGTGAAAATTTTGGTTTTTTGCATACATTTTTGCTTCTCCAGACGGGCTGTTCTTCTACGTGTCAATTAAATTTGAACTTTCTCCACGTTGCCCTTTTTCTTTTTATATTATTTTTGGACATTCCATAATTTGAACTTATTTATTGTAACTAGGGACCTCATTCTGATTTTGCTGGACCAACTTCAGGAAGCACTGCCTGTGTTGCAATAATTAGAAACAACCAACTTGTTGTTGCAAATGCTGGGGATTCACGCTGTGTGATATCTAGGAGGGGTCAGGTAAATCTACAATGAAATTTTTTTAAAAAAATTATTCTTTCTGCTTTCATGGATAATCCATACCCAAGTGCAGATAAGTATGTCTGCTGTAATTTTTGTTGGTGACTTGGTGGCATAATTATTGTACAGTGGGCAACAATGCACGCCTCTTAATTTCACTGGCTAAAGACTTAAATCGTTGAGGGGAATAAAAAGAATATTGTTTGTCTCATTTCTCCTGTGGACTATATTTGTTCAAGTTTCTAAGGTTATATAATTCTTGTAGATAGTTACATATATAGTTCTGACTCTGCGTCTTTCCTGCAGGCATACAATTTGTCTAGAGACCACAAACCTGATCTTGAGATTGAGAAGGAAAGAATCTTAAAAGCTGGTGGTTTTATTCATGCAGGGCGAGTTAATGGCAGTTTAAATCTTGCAAGGGCTATAGGTAGTTAGTTACCTATGGACATGTGAACTTTCTAAAGATTAGTTTGAGCTTCCTTTTTTTTTTTTTGTATCATGGTCCCTCTGTACCTTTGAGAGGCAGATCCATGAAATTTGTGGACATGATAAATAAGTGCACCTAAACTGAAAAACAACTTTCTCCTGTTTAATTACTTATGCTTTATTTTGGTTGTTTGTGGCAAGAGGAGGTTGCTCAGCATGAAGAGCTGTTTAAATTTGCATATATGAAGATTTCTAATTTGTATGCATGCATGGTATACGCTACTTGTATGTCTGTTTGTTCTGGACCCAAATACCTGTGTAAAGAGACAGATTATATTCAAGTAGGGTGGATTGTTTTAACAATTGCCATTCTTTAATTTGTTCTAACTTACTGTAGGTGACATGGAATTTAAACAGAATAAATTTCTGCCTGCTGAAAAACAAATTGTGACTGCCAATCCAGATATAAACACTGTAAGTTTGTTCCTGTCGTTCATTTCTGCTTACTGTCTAAGTGATGCAGTATTCTGTAACTTACTTTCTCAATATGGTAGAACCAATGATACAATGATTGGTTGATTGGTTAGGACTCACTACTATTTATTGAAGTATCTGACTTTTATTATCCATCTGTAATAACTGTATTGTTTTCGCTTTTTGACATTTTACAGGTTGAGCTTTGTGATGAAGATGAATTTATGGTGCTAGCATGTGATGGCATATGGTATGATTCCTTATGGTTTCATATGCTAGTTTTCAATTTTGAATGGTTTTATGTAATGGTTGAGTACAGTGGTCATTTACATTATTAAAATGTAATGGCCAATAGGATTTTCATTTTAGACACGAGGTAGACGATATGAGGAGTGTCTTTTGTGGCATGGTAAAAGTTTCTTCATTTATGCATATGGATACTTTTGTTGACACCAAATTAGTGTGTGACCCTATGAATTACAAGATGCAACTCATGCCCCTGCATGCTGCCCTTCACATTTTTTCCAAAGGCTATCTATCTACAAAGCATAATATAAATCTGATTGCTGGATGTGTTGGTTTCAGACAGTTTCTTGGTTGCTCTCTCTCTCTCGTAGTTATGTCTTCAAAATTCTTGAATATCATGATTAATTTACTTCCCTACTGTAATGACTCTTTTAATTAAATCCCTGAAGTTTTGTGATGGAATCTATGTCTCATTATTTTCAGGGATTGCATGTCAAGCCAGCAATTGGTAGATTATGTGCATGAACAACTGCACTCGGTGAGTTCACATTTTTCCCTGATAAAGAATCTGATTAATAAATGGCCATCATTCTTTTCCAAAAGTCTTGAGATTTTATGATAATTAAAGCAGTACTTGGTTAAGGGTACTTGGATGGAGACTGGATTGATAATCAACTTATTATTCAAATATATATTGCCGGTCTTGGTAATACCATCCAAATGGCTGATCTGTGGACCAGATATTTGACATGATATTATCTAATCATGCAGATAACAAAACTTTCTACGGTGTGTGAAAGAGTACTTGATCGGTGTTTGGCACCATCAACTCTTGGTGGCGAGGGATGTGATAACATGACAATGATCTTGGTGCAGTTCAAGAAACCCGCCCGGTCCTCTGGACTAGCAGCAGTAGAGCAATCCTCTTCAAATGAACAAGCTGAATCCGAACTGAAACTGGGGAAAAGTCAAATTTAGTAGTTTTTTGGCTGAAGCAGTTCAAGCATGTATTATATACAGTGTGGACCACTGGTTAGAATATGTCTGGATGGTCGTTATCCTTTCAACTAGCTTTATATACAATGGTTATATATAAATATTGCATTGTTTTTCCCTCTCTACTTTCTTGTTTCTTGTGTCTACCCTTCACACCAGGAGCCTGCTCTGGTGCTCTGTTGGTTGCCTCAAGCCTCAACATCCGGCTCCAAATGTAGCATATGTTGTTATATGCTCTGCTAGTTGCTCCTAAAACCTAGTTTAGGAGTTCTTCATTGTCTTCCTTTCCTATACAACCAAAGAAACACACTCTCGATTGTCGCTGTTGGACCAACAAAATCTATACATCATTGATTTAGGCATCTTAGAACGAAAGCAACCGAGCCTGTTTTGCTTGTTACTCTTATCATTTTCGGACCTAGCTTGCAGGGAACTTCAACTAGCCATCAAGCAATCTACAAAATGTTGTTTAAATCTACATGTTAATTACATTCGGCTAGAATTCCCAACTCAACCAAATTTCAAAATTCTATCATGAACAATCAATTGTGAATTTATCTCTTGCATAAAGTTACACACTTCAAAGTAATTGCGATCTTTTATTGAAGGGAAAATTTTAAGTGTTTAGCATGACAAAAATTAAGAAGTTAAGTGTCTGTTTATTTCTTATTTTTAAAAATTATTTTTTATTTTTAGTTATTTTTAAAATAAAAGAATTTATTTAATAATTATTTTTTATTGTTATTTTGAAAATAAATTTTAAAAATAAGTTGTTTTTAAAATAAAAAAATAAAAAATTATTTTTATTTTTTGTTTTTATTTTTAAATATAAAAAATATTTTTAAAAAAATTTATTAAATAATTTTTTTAAAAAAATAAATTTTAAACATAATTTTAAAAAATAATTTTTAAAAATTTAAAAATAAAAATAAAATCAAACAAATCTAATATTTGCATGGTTGCAAACAAGATTTGTTGTTCTTTATTTTCTGTGACATTTTTATATTTTGGGAGTCGGTGGGGGACGAAATTGAAAATATGTGCAGTTATATACAGAAAAATCATTAGTAGTTTCTTATCCCCGGGTGAAAACGGATGCAAGCTGAATCTTAATGAATTTCAACAACGACATCATGAGCACAAGGAAATTTTTTTCTATTTTGAATAATAAAATTTTAATATGTGGTATACTAATAAGATAAGAAAAAAAGAGTTTTTTTTTTCTTTGGAAAACTGGGAAAAAATATTTTTGTCTTCCCACCTTTTAATCAAAAATCAATGAAGAGGTTAGAGACAGAGTGATGATTTTGAGAATCCCAAATTTCTCGGGGGTAATTTTGGAATTTACGATCCTCTTTTGGAAAGATGGAAAGAGCTTGAATGTCCTAAACTATTGCAGGGTGTTTTAGTAATTTCAAGACTTTCCTTGTTTCTCGCAAGTAAGTGCACCGCCAGCATTCCAATTCATCGGCAATCTGGAGCCATTTATCTCCTGTCTTTCCTGCACCCTTTTTTCTTTCTCTACCATACCCAAACCTTCCCCAAGCCAGATAGATATCCCTTTCTCTTTCTAGGACTGTTTCTCTCTCTAAAATGGCAAACTGGCCCCGCTGGACTATAATTTCCATATTGGAGAAAAACAATAGAAAATTAAAAGAGCGCAACGTTACAATGAAGGGAAAGCTAGATAGATATGTCTTCTATTGTCCTCCAACCACAACTCCCTTCATAAAACAAAATCCTTTACTTCCTACTAATGTTATCCGTCTTCATCACATTTCCTTTCATTCTTTTTTGGGGTCTGTTATCACATGGATACAGAAAATCCTTCTCTTTTTAATAGCCCCAGAGACTTATGATTGATTTTACCTTTTCAAAAAACGCGGTTCTTGATTTCTGCCATTCCCATTGGAAAACCTATCCCTGCGCTTCTGCTCCTGTACTCTTTCCATCGAAACATTGAAAATTGAAGGATAGGATGAAAAGGGGTTTTGTTAATTCTCATCAATTTTATGGTTCTCTTGAAGATTCAAAGATTAAGCACAAATACCATTATTTGTTGGAAGATTATCTAGAGTTGCAAAAGGTTAGGGTTTTATTTAATATTACTTTTGCGCTATGGTATATTTTGTCTCGCCGCCTAAATTATGCTTTTTTATCTTAAAAGGTTCTCACTTTTAAGCCCAAACTTATGGGTTAAATTTGGTTTCATGGTTTCGGTGAAGGCAATAAAAAATCACCATTTTATACCTCTCCTTATGCCATTTATTTAGACAAGTAGTTGGACTACACATTCTTATCTAGACATATATGAAGGTTTGAACATTGAAGTGAGCAGATTATGTTTACGTTGGGGTTTTATCATCTCTGAGTTTCTGGTTGATTTAGTTACTAAGATGTGACAGGAGTATGTTTCAAAGAAAAAGAAATTGCAAATTGAAAAGCAGAAGAGAGAGATACTTCTGGATGAAGTTCGGTATGAAACAGAGTTCATTCATGGTTATAATGTTTTCTTGTTTTTGAATAATTCTGTGACACTGCTTTCTGCTTTCAGTTTCTTGAGGCAACGGCATAATTATCTAACGAAGTCACAGTTAACCAAAGTTGAATCAGATATTGGTATTCATCAAAATGCTGATATCTGTGATGCGCCCATTGGGAAGAATAAGAATTACGTTGTCAATAAGGTACTGAGTATTGACTTTGCTGGAAAACCCAACTTTTGTTTTCAGACCTGAGGCAAATAGTAACCAAATTGAGGGATTTTGGACTTAAAAACCAGAATTATCACGACTTTTTTTTTCCCTCGATTTATTTTAAAAAATTGATGCCAATTCCTTAAATGCAGTCTGTCACAGAGCAAGAAGGCAGAGGGAGGGAGGAGCTTGTGTGGAAGAAACCAAGTATAAAAAAGAAGCCGAAGAATTGCTTAATCAATAACAATAAAAGTGCAAATACGAAAATATCAAGGCAAGATAAGGTAACTTTGAAAGTCTGAATTCATTATTTTCAATTGGTGGAGGAGCAACTCTATGTTTGGACTTTGGCCGAGGAAGAAGCTGTCAACTAAAACTGCAGAAACAAATTCTGATGCTTACTATTCCTGAAAGTCTCCCAAACTTGGTTAGGAAAATTTTGTTTGAGTAAATATTAAATTTTGGGAGCAAGATTTGATTTCTTTTTCTATATATATATATATATATATATATATATATATCATACTAGTTGTAGTTTGTTCCTGAGCAAGGATTTGGCATCAAATTTCTTCTTAATTGATTTTCTTGAAGAAATTTAGTGTGTAAATTTTAAATAATTCGAAGGATTTTAAAGCCTAGTGTGGCGACTCTAGACTTACTCAATTTTAAATTATTTGTTTCGGCTTTATAGTATTTCCACCCTTTCTTTTAGCTAAGTGGATCAGTTAACCCTCAACTTTGAGGGACGCTTATTAGAAATTTGTGTGTTTGGTTGTTGATTTGGTTGGTTAGTGTTGTTTTGTCAGAGACTTTAGGAACAAGAATTTGTTCAGTATTTATCGCAATTGGAGTACTTCCATAATCCTTTTACAAATCCATTTGCCGAGGGAGCACTATTTTTATTAATTTTAATAAAGGTCACTTGTATTTAGACCAAAACAAAGAAAGAAAGAGAAGGTAACCAATATCTCTTCTTTCTTTTTAATTTAAGTATAGAGTTGAAACATATTGTAGATTACTTAAAACTTCATATATCAAACTCACTGGTCTTCAAGAGGTTTTCTTTAAAGATGTCGATGTCCTCTATTGGTGTATTCATTTACATTGCAAACCAGTCATTTTCGAAGGTAGCAATTCCAATCCCAGTTATTGTATCAGTTTCAAGGCATGAAACACCGCAATGTTTTGAATAATATTCTAATTACAATGGAGATTTTGAAAGCGTTAAAAAGTGTACTTCTGAAGCGGTCACAAAAAAGGGTAGCAGTAATTAAATGCCAGACTCTGGTGTGTGTGAATGACTTCAACATTTTACGAACTTCATGATGTCCCACTCAAGCCCATCCCAAACCTATAAATTCTTTCTCCCTATTTTTTTGGACAAGTATAAATTCTTTCTCCTTCAAGTATGTAAGACGAAGGCCTCATCCACATAACTGGGGAGGGTGGGCCTGCAATTACAAAAATAACTGTTTGAATAAGGAACAATTATTACGAACTTGTATTCTAAGCATAAAATTTATTCTACAAGGGATGAATACTCACAAAGTTCATGGACTGCACCTCAAAAATACTATGCAGTATACCTGGTCCTTGAAAATTGATGACACCCTAAATTGTTGAGGTGTTGCCAGGATGAGGTACTAGTTTGCACAAATGTAAAAGCTGGATATACATCTGGTCCCACAAATTGTCGAGGCAACAAGGCAGAATGCCCCTGGAATCAAAATGATATTCAGAGTTATAGTTACCCCGGATGGCTCCTCCGTGGAGCTACATAATTACATACATAACAGATGATTCCATAAGATAATAAGGTCAGCACTGATTAGGCAGCTGAGCAAATGTTCCCGTGTTGGGGCTGCAACCCCCAACCATCATCTTCTTGTAGACTGCAAAGGCTCGGTCTGGATTTCCCGAGATACTATGCCCTCGAATGAGAGCATTATACGTGAAGACATTAGGTTCAAGACCCATAAGTTGTAGTTCTTCATACATCTTTCCCGCTTGGTCCACCATTCCAACTATCCCAAGATTAAGAATCAGTGAATTATAAGTGTAAAGATCAGGAGTGATGCCCCTATTCTTCATTTCATTAAAAAGAGAAAGAGCATCCTCCAACCTCCGCGATCTTCCAAGACCATTGATGATGAGATTGTAAGAAACAGAGTCAGGATCAAGACCCGTTAACTTTAGTTCCTCAAAGTATTGCAGAGCATCATCAACTCTACCTACCATGCACAGGCATTCTACAAGAATGGTGTAAGACTTCAAATCAGGCCTTATTCCTTCTTTAACCATCCTTTCGAACAAATCACAAGCTATTTCAATTTTACCTGCTTTCCCAAATCCATTAATGAGAATATTATAAATAGCACAGTTGGGCTTGCATTGATAGTCTGACATCTCCTCAAAGAGTTGCATTGCTTCCTCCAACCTTCCAGCCTTCAGAAGACCATCTATAAGAGGGCCATATGTACAAGGAGTGGGAGAGAAATCAGCACTTACGAGATCATAGTATAAATCTAATGCCTTATTCAAGTTATTAGATTTCACAAGGGCAGAGATGATAATATTATGGGTTATTGCATTAGGCTTGCATCCCCTAGAAAACATCTCCTTGTACAGTTCAAAAAGTTCATCAATCTTCCTAGATTTTCCAAGAGCATCAAGCAACAAGTTATAGGTGAAAATATCTGGGCCACAACCAACATTCTTCATCTCCACATAGAGATCCCAAGCTTTTTCAGTGATATTACATCCAAGAAGCCCATCCATCAAGCAATTATATGCTTCCAAGGTTGGGTGAATTCCCAAGGTTTTTGTGAATTTGTCAAATAAATTTTGAGCATCGAGGACCTTGTTCTGCTTACACAGTACTCTGATTAGAGGTAAAATTACAGTGTCATCTCGACAAATCGAACTGCATACCAATTTTTCAGCAAATAAAATGGCATTTTCTAATTCTGTTTGAATTAAAATACCTTCCATTAATTCTTCCCAGAATTGTTTGCCTGTCTGTAAATGAACCTGATGTACAAATTCCATGACAATCTTAATTGCATCCTCAACCCTCCCATGCCTCAAAACACCAGGAAGGAGGGTGCACAGAGTTACATGATCAGGGTAGAGAAATTTCTTCATCTGATGGTAAAACCAGAAAGCATCACCAGTTCTATCTTCTTTGATCAAGCCATAGATGATAGTGTTATATGTCAGTACATCAGGACTGCAATTCATCGTTGTCATCTTATATAGCATCTTCAAGGCTACATCAACTGCATCATTCTTGCAAAGACAATCCAGGAGTGTGTTCAAAGTTACTGTGTTTGGAGGACATCCACATTTTGTCATACTCTCAAACAATTCAAGGGCCTTTTGGAGTTTTCCCTCCTTCCCCAAGCCAGCAAGTAAAGTGTTGTATGTCACAACTGTAGGAGCAAGCTTCATATCCTTCATTCTCCAAAACATTTCCCATGCCTCATCAACCCGATCAGCCTTGTAAAGTGTGTCAATTAAAGAATTTACTATAATAACATCAGGCTCACACCCACTGCGCATCATCTCATCCAGAAGCTTCAAGGCTTCATCTATTTGCCCCACTTTGCTATAGCACTTCATCATCATATTATAGGTTACTGAATCTGGAGCAAGCCCACAATTTTGAAGCTCATTAAATATTTCTTTTGCTTCTCTTATCCTACCCATTTCTGCAAGACTATATAAAGAAGCATTACAAGCTACTATACTAGGCACAATCCCTCTATTTTTCATTTTTCCAAAGGCATCAAGAGCTTTTCCAGGATCACCAGACTTTCCATAATAGTCAATGAAAAGAACATATGTATAAGCAGTAGGTTCAACACCCAAAGATTTCATATTGTTGAAAAGTTCTAACGCTTCATCCAACCTTCTCAGTCTCAAAAGTCCAGAGATCAGTGTGTTGTAAGTATGAAGATTTGGAGAAATTCCTTTAATCCTCATGACATCTAACATAGCAAAAGCCTGTTCAACGTCTCCAGATTTGCATAGAGCATCAATAAGTATGGTGTAAGTAACCACATCAGGAGCATAACCATCAGCTTCCATCTCACTCCAGAATTTTTTCACTGTGTCCAAGTCACCACAGTCACTAAACTTGTCCAATAAAGTAGTGTAAGTTATTCGATCAGGTTTATGACTACTAGTTCTCATCTTAATATATAATTCCTTGGCTCTATCAAGTTTTCCTGCAGCACAAAGAGCATCAATTAGAACGGTGTAAGTAACAACATCTGGCCCACATCCATCATCTTCCATTTTCTTTAAAATTCCATATGCATCATCAATTTTCCCAGCTCGACCAAGCACTCTAATACATATGGTATATGTATAAATATTAGGCCTCAAACCCAATGTTTTCATCTCTTCCAATAAACCCAATACGGTTTCAGTATCCCTTCTCTTCCCCAATCCTACCATTAGTGCTGAGTAGGTCTTCATGCTAGGCTTAATTTCTTCTATGATCATTCTCCTGTAAACCTCCAAAGCCTCTCTACAAAAACCAGATTGAAGTAGTAAATGAATCAGTCCATTATATGAATATGCATTCAAGACAAAACCAGCTTTCCTCATTTTTCCAAGAGCAAATGGTGCTTGTCGAATCCCTCCTTTAACAGAAAGAGCCTTAAAAATGATCAAGTATGTATTCAAGGTTCTCTTGATAATTTGCTTTTGCATCAAATCGAAGACAAAAGCCATATCCCCTATCCTCCTGTGAACCTTTAAGAACTCAAGCATGTAATTGCAAGCTTCAGTCGTATGAACAAAATTGGGCAACTGGGCAACCGACTTAAAGTAGGAAAGAGAAGAACTTGGTTCCGAAATTGACTTAAGAATGCCGATAACTTCTTCAGAGGACAGTTTATCTTTTCTCTTCTCATTTACCACAACCATCTCATGTGAACAATTCTTTCCAATACTCACTTGTTTTATTCCGTGTTTCTTCCAATTCATCATAGACCCATTCGGCAAAATCTTCATATTTACACAATTCCTTCGTCTTAACAACCCATTATAGCTAAAAACGTAGACATTACTGTCAGTCAAGGGACAGCTATAGGATATACCACCATAACACATGCTTGAAGAGCAAAGGATTAACACTGCCATGGAAACGCAATGATAATAGACAAGAGAGCCAAATGGGGTGACTGAATTTCAGAAAACCCAGAGAAAGCCACTCATTGAGTGGTGAAAGACAGCTGAATTGTGTGACCAGAAGTAAAACACAGAAGACGGGCATGCGCTAACCTGAATGTGAAAGAGCCAGAGGGCATATTAAAGGTAGCCGCTGTCCGAACCGATAAGCTGGGGGCAGATAATTGGAAAAATCGGGAGCGCATCAATTAGTCACTACGTATTCCATGGATCATGGGGTTTCCGGCTTTGGAGGATTTCAGGATATTATGAGGAAAATTTGCCACGACCTTACCACAATTTCGTCGTTTTGTCCTTTGCATATACAAACACAAACTTGATTTTCCCTTTGTGAATTGGAATGTGAGGATATGAAATGGCCAGGCGAAGCGAGTAAACATTTCTGGGACGTTATCAATAAAAAAAATTATTTTCGTTTTTCATTTAACAACTATTGAAATTTTTTTTTAACAAAAAATTGAAAACATTAGGTTAGGTCAATTATCTGCACTCACCACTCGCTTGTTTAGTTTAAACACTTCTCCTCTTACTTGTTTACCCTAATTTATATGCTTATATTAAAATATAAAATATTGACAAAAATAAATTTTTTTATATAAAATAAATATTTTAAAAATATAAAAAATAGATAAATTATACTAACTATGATATATCATCCCGAGTCTAGGAAAAAAAATCATTTAATGAATAGTACATATATATATATATATATATATATATATTAACAATTTATTTAGTCTATATTCAAAAAATTTATCCTCAGTCTATTTAAGCCGGAGTCTTCCATGAAAAATAAAAAGAGTCGTAATTTCTGAGGGAGGAGAGAAGGAAGAAAACAGACACGGCAAGAAGGCTATCTTCGAAAGCCCTAGTGGTGCTCATCCTGGAAACTGTGTCTGCTTTCTTTCCTTTTACCTGCTTTTATATCTCTTCTGTGTAATTGTCTTTCTGATATTGGTACACATAAAGAGGCAATGAAAGGAATTGAAAAAGAGAGCGGTGCAGTACCAGAATCCGTGATGGATGCAGTAAACCAGACTTTGGCCAACGTAGAAGAAGTGCATTCTCACTTGCAAGAGTTTTTGTCCCTCTCTGATCCTGAAGTTCTCACCCAAATGGCGCCCCTTCAACGGTCTCAGTCCCTTTTCTTGCTCGCCAAAATCACTTCGACCCTTTATACATGTAAATCAAGTTCTGGAAAACCTTAGCTTTTTTTTATTATAAAAAAATAACTATTATCTAGTTACTATTTCAAGATTGGTTGGACTTAAACTAATTGTTAATTTTCTTTCTCCATTCTCTCCAGTGAAGTTGAGGTGTAGTGGGGTTCACCCAGATGACCATCCTGTCAAGTCAGAGCTTGTAAGTTCCTGCTAATATTAACGCATTTGTACTCATAATGGATTCAATCAAATGAATAGTTCCAGGTCAATGCTTTGGTTAATTGTCATCACGTTTGTGTCTGTGATCACTGGATACCGTTCTATTGTTAGTTTTGTTGCAGGTTATATTAACAGTCATAATTACTTGCTAATTGTGTTGCGGACATAGCCATTGAAAATGAAATTATGCATGGATGATATCATTCAACCTAGACATGTCTGTTTGCGAAGTAATTAATTTCAATTCGCAGGACAGATTAAGCTTGTACCAAGACAAACTAAATCGTCTTGAAGATTTGAGTAAAGGTACAATTATCTCTTTCTTTCTTTCTTTTCTTTTCTTTTTTGAAAGAATACATTTATGCAATAGTCCTGTCTGTTGAATTTTCATTTTAAAATAAAATTGGAACATGGTGCAACTTTCTAATGCACAGCTAGTTGTTTTCAGATCATGCAAATTATTTGAAGAGTTCCAATTTACGTTAATATGGTTCTCTGTTTCATTTATCTGCTTTTAGAATTTGGTTGGATGATTTCGTTATTGTTTTTGAAGCTCCACTGCGACCTTCTACTATCTTGAATCATCAGGCAGCTACCCGCTTTATTGAGCACTCTTTACCTGACCTTACCCCAGGTGGGTTATCAATTATTTCTTTCTGGGGTCATCTGCCCCTATTCCAATTTGATCTGATGTCAGTAAAAAAAAATTACTTTTCATGCAGAGCAGAGGCAAAATATGAGGAACATAAGTAGAGGGGAGAGGCCAAAGAAGAACTATCAGGAGAGGAGTGGTCAAAAGAGGAAATATCAATCTTCTGAGAAACAATCGGTTCAAACTGCTGCCAAAGAATTTCTTGAGAAAGCAGCATGGGAGCTTCTTGGTAATAATACCGGTGGTATTAAGGGACCATTACAACTCAACAGTTCTGATGATGATGATGAACAACATGTGAATTGATTCTGTTGAATTCTGGTAGAGTTTCTTGTTGTGTTCTCATTTACTTTACAAATATAATGTCGCAAATTTTACGTCTTTTGTTATTGTAATCGCAGTATTTCTTTAATTAAGGGTGTTAAGAATCTACTCTCTATCAGTGTTATAGTGAATGCTGAGCCATCAACCCCTTACTTTTCTTTCCCCTTTCAATGACTGAACATAGTCATAGACATTGGGCAAAAAAATGGTGGGGCTCAAAAATCACATTGTGTATTAAAATGGCACCTATTATCTATTAAATATTAATACAATCATACTCTATACATCACTTGACCATCAGTGCCACTTTTCAGTCACTGAAACTATTGAAATCATGTAAGTGTTCTCTCTTCTTCCTCTTTTGTTTGTTTGCTTTTTTTTCTTCTTTCCCTGAAGTTTGTCTCATCTTCACTTTTTACCCACTTCAAAAACTTCTTCTTTTTTTCTTTTTTTCTGATTTTGAATCTCTTTTGGTGGCCTTCCTATCAATGAGCACTCTCTACTTCCTTTCCATCACTCTACTCCCAATCAATCTACACTTTTCAATGGTAGATAGAGGAGTATGTGTCTAAATTCCAACGGACCTAGAGCTGGTTGTTTCAAAGGACTGGATATTATTTTGACAAGACTATCATATGCCTAACAATGCTTTGCAGCATGATCTTCAAATTGCCAGGGCAGTAGACAAACTAGATATATTTATAACAAGTTACTAAAAAACTATGGAAAAATCATTGATAAAAATATGATACTTTTGTTTTCTTATCTCGCATAGTATATAATCATATCTTATCTTATAGGTAATAGCACAGGTTACACTATTGTAGGATATAGTTTAGACTCAAAAAATTGTTAAACACTGATATATGTTGTGATTTAAGGATAATTATTATGTGATTATGAGTTTGTTCATACGGCCTCGGTGGCCATCCCAGCTGTCTGCTTCACTCTCACCAAGGAGGGGGAAGTACATTAGAGAAAGAAAGATGAACGGTCACCAGAAGTGAAGTACAGGGGACCTACTGTTCATATAGCGCTTGAAACACTGTGATGGGGAGCAGTTAAAAAAGCATCTCATGCTGCCCAGTTCCTCTATGGCAAAGAGATGCGGCGCCTTACTTCTTTGACTTGACAGACCTAGTACTTGGACAGGGAACAGTGCCTCAAAAGGACAACATCGAAGCACCCACTCAAGGGAACATACGGTGGGAAGGCTTGGCTGATTGGAGCAGGAGCGCCTTGTAGCGGATAACTCCCTGCGATCACCATTCTTAGAGGACAGGATGCAAAATCTGATAAAGATATCGAATATCCTTTCTAAAGCAACCTCTCAGCAGCCAAACTGAGAAGCAACTTCTACTTTACAGAAAGACCCTCCTTTGACATCCCCAAAACAACATCCTTCATTTATTCCTCCCAATCATTGCTATCATTGGTGCATCACTCCAAAATCCCCCTGATCAAGGCGGCTTGGGAGTGATATGCATAAATGCTTTATACCCAAGCATGGAAGCACACCCAGCCAGCATTTATGGCATTGACTTCCTTCTTTAGCTCACTTGCGCATGCTTTACATCATGCGACAGAGCCCTAACCCCTTAAAAATACTGCATGGGAAACTCTCTAGAGGGCAGGAGTTGGATGAAGGATTTTGCATCAGTTGTCCCTAGAAAACTAAGAGGGTGCCTTGTTCCTTCCACCAAAGATTCCTCACAGTTTGTTCCCCATCTACTCACCTGAATCCAACTTGTTCCCGGAACAGAGTTCTTTTTAACATGAGTTTGATTTTTCTATATCTATTAGTCATTATGCATGATATTATGGTTTATGAGTTTTTTTATAAATTGTGTGCTGCATTTTCATGTAGCTTGCACAATGATATGTGCTATGTGCAATAGCATTTTGGAGCCCTTGGCTCTAGAAGTGCACTACATGCTATTAATAACTACGTATTGAACTAATTAACTACTCTTTTGGTTGATGTTTCTAAATTGGACATGTTTGCACTGATTTCCCAAAGTGTAATTCTCCCTGCTTTTTTCTGTCTTATGTTGTTAGAATGTAATCATTAAGCTTGATTTTAATATGACCATTTTCTGTTTAAAAGAATCATGTTTTGCCAGCCTTCCAACCATAGTTATTACTTATTAATAGCTGGCTATGGCGGATAGCGCACCACCATAAAGGGTGGAACTGCACATCAGGTGTGGCATTGCTATTTTGTTGTAGTGTGGCTATAGCTGCACTACATGTGCTATTTTCTGATGGCTGTAGTTTGTGCTATTTGTGCCCCATGAAAAAGGGCATAAACCCTTTATTTAAAACACATGTTCCCAGGCAGAAGGTCTTCAGCCTTTAACTCTTCTCTGTCTTGCAGCACTCTTTATCTCCTTTAGCACCATCTCTGGTAACTTGCAGTTACTGGCAGCCACTTGACAGGTATCCACTCTATCTTCTCCCTCTTTTCTTTGATTTTTTTTGCCCCTGATTTTGGACATGTATCAGACATGATACATCTTCTTTGAAGTATCAATGCTTCGTAGCCCTTCACTCTACCCAATACCCTTGCTATCAATTTGCCATCTCTACCTTTACTCTACCTAGTACCCACTTTAATATTCTTGTCTCCCTCTCAATATGAAGAAGAGGATAAAGCTTAGACTCAAAAAATTTGTAAAACGTTGACATATTTATGATTTCACTTGATGTGATTTATGGATGATTATTAAGTTGTCATGAGTCATGTCTTAAATGTGAATTTAGTTTTTCCATATATATTAGCTGGTATTGTTAGTATATCGTTTCATACTAAAATATATTGAATGTATTTGGTATATTTGTTGTAGTTTGCACAGCGCATTTTTAAACCCTTGTCACTACAAGTGGCCTATGAACTAGTAATAACTAATAACTAATAACTAATAACTATTAACTATCCTTCCAACCAATAATACTGCTCTCATTTATTATGGAATCTCTGTTTGATGAGCCAAACGTTTTTATTGGTAATAATATTTTTCTTTTTGTAATAAACTTAAAAGGACCTGTTCAGGTGTACATATATATAATTTCCATTTTTAAGGCTGACCTATTGTAGCTTGTATTCTTAAACCATTTAAAGGTAGAGATTAGGGATTGTAATTATGGGTTGTGTGAGATTTGAGTTACTTCTTTCATAAGAGGCACTGAGAAAAAAAAACAAATAAAGTTAAAAACTTTTGACAAATATTTCTGGCCTATCACTGAGTTCTAGCTAAATATGTGAAATTTTTCTCCAGAATGGCACTTTGCAAAGAAATTTTTTTTCCTATATATCAAGATTCTTGTATATTTTATTTAGCATGACTGGCTGTGACTAAATGGGAGATTTTACTTTGGCTTTATTGATAAATATAAAGAAAAGCCTTCTGTGGTATTCCTAGAAAGTCATAGTTATATTATTATAGGTAATATCTTTTAGTATGAGAAGGTCCCATGCTCTTGCCACATTTGAAGTAAAATGGTTAAGCTTGTAACATTTAAGTTCTCCTTACCTCCTGATGAAATTGATTCTGTGGAAGACCAAGTATACTCTGTTAGCGTGTGCTTCTGAGTTGAGGTAAAGAAAAGTTTGAACATAGTTGGTCCATTCATATCAGTTTGAGATTCGTGAGTAATCTAAATACTACTTTGCTTGTATGTTCTTAAACTCTAGTAAACCATGAAATATGTGAATTTATTACTGAAAAATGGGAAATAAAAATCCACCAATGCTTCATAGTAATTATGGAATGCATACCTAAAATTGATTGGCCTATGGAGATATGCTTGAACAAGTTGGTGCATTCTCCTAAGATAGCCCTGAGGGTAGAATCATTTTAAAATGTGCAGGTGAAGCTGCTTTGAGTTGACATTATTTATATTAGGTTGTTTCATATGATGTTTAGTATGTTTTTCTATTATGCTCATTATTCTGTTAATCTGTTCTAATTGATGAACGAGGCAGAAGTACCTGCTCCTGGGCTATAATTTAATGAAGCTTGCACTTTTATTCCATTAAAGACCAGTCTGACACAAATACATGCTCCTTTTTCGCTGCCTGAGTTTATTTTTCCTGGAAATTTTATCTTCACACTATGGATGAACAAAATAAAGCTGTTTTGGCAATCATCTTTATGCAAGTCAGAGAAGGGATCATCACTTTGGTCTTGTTTCTTTTCCATGCTTATGGATCTTCTTATTTCTTGGCGATGCAGGCTTTCAATAGCGTTCATTATCTATGTTAAATGACAAGGGGGTAGCATATTGACATTTTTGCACAAGTCAACTATCCAAAATGCAGTACCAGGGGTTGCAGGAGGCATGCATTATTCAAATCTGTCTTTAGTTACACGTGTAGGAGTTATCCAATCAACATTGCTGTTTGCAAGAGACAAGTGCTTGCGGCATGTGACTGGGGGAACTATGCTTTTGTGTTGTGTCATAATGTTGGAGTGTCGGTATCTTGCTCTTCATTTCATTTGTACTTTAGACCATCAATGTGCTTCAATTTTTGATGTGTGGTAACTTATCTGAATGCTGTCACTGATCAGGCGTTTAGAATGGTGAAGACCAAAAAAGAATCGGAGCTTTAATTAGCCTATGACAGCACATGTTCGACTTTTTGTTGAACGGTTGCCTATATTGCATATGTTAATAGCGGTTTAGACTCTATTAATCATTTTTATATATTGAATACACAGGCAGTGTCCAAAAGAAACGTTAGTAAACTAAATCAAAGTATACACATATGAAGTTTGCCATATCTTTTATCAAACAAAAATCCAACTTCATAATTTTCTTTTGAAGCGTTTGCATATCTATTATTAAATGTGAGAACGTTCGAAAAAAAAATAATGAAACTGGAGGAACCACTGTAGTTTGTTGATGTGATATTTCAATTGTCTCTGCACTTTTAAATTTTGACAAATATTTTTTTAAAAATTAACCAAGTGATTTACAGTTTAGCACAAAGAAAATATAAAATTCAAATATAATCCAATTTTTGAAAAGAAAAAAACTATACGCTCCCTTTTGGCCATTTGAAAAAGGAAAAAGGAAACGCATTCATTCCCTCATGAATCAACTGCTCAATCAAAGGAGTCAGCTTGGCACCATAGGATCACATAGATAAACCAGGTACGTTCAGATTTATATTAATGGCAAATGCTTCTTTTGATAATAGTAAATAATCTTCGATGGCCAACGACTGCGTCTCGTATAATCTTTTCAGGAAGCATGGATTGCTAGGAGAAAAGTTTTCCTTTTATCCTTGCTACTCGTGAGGAATTTAACAATTAAAAGCTATTATAGGGGCTTTAGGGGAAAAAATTATTCAAGCAATTGGTGGTGGTTTTTATTGAGTTCAAACATCAAACTGAAAAAATCATTGAAGGCAGTAATTTATTACAGTTCATGACATTTCGAATCTTCTTAACTGGGTATATAATTCCAGACAGAGGTAGACATGCCTGAAAACGCTTCTGCCACCATTGGTGAGGTAAAAAGAAGCTTTTCAGGTATGATTTAAACTTGGACTAGAAGGCCCATCCGTAAGTCATGCATGCTGCTAATAGTTAATACCATACTCGCTTAGGTTGCTCCTTTGCTCTTGTTAAGCAAGTTTCTGCGTTCTTTGATGGTTTTTTTTATCCCTCTGGTTTACCATGCAGAGCTTAATCAAATTGTCTTCTTGATTTCGCTGATGATCTTCTGTTATCACTTTGACATGCACCTCTCTGTCAAGTAGTGCATCTGCTTGGTGGATTCTTTTCCTATTTGATTTTAGATTTGTAATTTATCTTCTTGAGTTCAATCTCTCTTATTTAGTTGAATTGGGGAATTAGCTTTTACTTTTTATTTGTTAGCACCTTTCTCGTTTTGGCTTCTTAAATCTACCTTCGACATTTTTTATAGCATCATGACCAGTCCAAAAGTGCAACATTCCCAAAGTAATTTTCTTAACTGAGTCCTGATGTAATTTTCTTTTTGCAGAGGGGATCAGGGAAGGGCCTTTGACTAAATCTGTCTTAGCGGATCTTTGCAGGCCATGAAGGTAATTTAATATGAATGTCCATGAGAAAACTCTCCTGTAATTTTGTGAGCGGACATAAATGCAGGATGGTACAGAATATGAATAGAATACTAAATTTTTGCACATATTTGAAAAAGAATCATATAATCACTACAAAAATAATAATGAGACGGAGCCATTCACATCAGAAAGCCCACATAGTCAATACTCCCAGAGCCGCCATAAGGCTACCTCGCAAAACTGAGGCACTGCTGGTGGGAGCAACAGCTGGACCTTCGAGCTCTGTCGGAGAAGGTGCTGGAGAAATCCCGGTGAACCTGCGCTTTGGAGTCAGAACCACTACAGTGAGCTTTTGGCCCTCCTCACAGTGCCCCTTTGCTCCACTAATGAAGTAGAATGACCCAGGACGGTCAAGCTTCACTTTAGTGTTTCCGTCGTTGTACTCTCTAATGGGGTTGGAAGTACTGCAGTTAGCATAATCTTCCCTGCTTACTTGCAAAACTGAGTCTTTCCCACCGTCATATTTCCAGACTGGCAAAGAAAATATCAACAAAAAGAATAAGTGATTACTCATGGAGATATTATACAGAAAGCATAGATGGGTATAAGAAAGGAAAAAAAGAAGACTGAAAATGAAGGTAGAAGTAAAAAGTTACCAAGATGATCGCCGACATGGAAACGGGACCGTTCTGCCCATTGGTTGAGAGAGTCTGATTCAGAAGATGGTATCTTCCACGCACCTTTCTTGCCTCCAACCAAGATTTCCTTAGCTGCAGAGAAGCCAAAGAGAAGAAATAGAAGGGAAAGAGAAGCTAAGGCAGCTCTTGAAAGACCAGCCATGGATTCGGATAATTGAAAGAGGGGTGTGGGAGCGTCCTTTCAATATCGAACGGATGCAGAGTGAGAGCCTTGTTGCATTAGGGGTTAGGCATTCGGAGTATTTATCCTAGTGATTAAGGGGCAAGAAACTAGCCGTTAAGACTTCGGAGACAGCATGGTGTGGGGGCCATTGGCTTCGTGGGTTTTGTGCCAACTCAGTTAACGGTTTAAAAAGTTAAAAGACGAGAGCGCAGTAACTATATCCCTGACGGGAATGGAAGTTGGAATACACGCAAATCAGCCTCTTGCGTATCTGAGTGCAAATGGTAGAAGGGCAACTGAACTCGTACATTATGTTCTGTTTCTCCTCATGGTTCAAAATTCCCGTATTTTTCTGTGTTTCAATAAGATTCTTCTCGTTAAAAAAAAATTTCTTTTTTTTTTCCCGAATTATTTGAAAAAGAAATAGAAAATTGAGAGAAGACACTAATGCCTGCTACTGTGACAGATGGCAGCTACATGTGCGGAAGACGACCACTTTCTGATAGACGTGGCAATTAATGTTGGTTCCTCTGTTCTCCTGTTTTGAGGCAAAGTGGCAACACACAGAAGTCGGAGTAAGGTATCCATGGGTGGAGAGGAAGATTGGAGGAAAATGGCAGACACGCACAAAATGAGTCCAGAGGAAGTAAAAGCAGCAGGAGTTGAAGCCTCCAAGAGACCCCTGGACACAGTCCCGGTGGAGTTCTTCATCAGAGGCGAGCCCTTCCCTTCAGCATGGGCGCCACCATTACTGTAGCATCCTTCCTTCTTACGGCCGCCATGGGATATTCGCTCTTATACGTCAAGAAACAGCCCAAAGCCGGCGCTGAGGATGTTGCAAAGGTCTCCGTTGGAGTTGCAGAACCTGACGACACTCGCCCCAGGAAATAGTCCCAGCTTGTGAATACGAGTGCAAGGGCCATTCAGTGTGAAAGACTTTCATACAAATACAATGAACGCCTTGTTATTCACGCCCTACATGCTATACTACTCAAATGTTTTGTTAGTTTTAAGATATTAACCGCAGCAAAGCCAACTGTCCATTTTCATTTCAAATAGGATTCAGGCATCGGTGCTCACGAGTCCAAGATACACAACGTTGATGAGATTTCATTTTTATTGAGATACACTTGCTAGTAATATAGTAACATCCGCCACGGAGGATCTTATGATTCTCCGAGAACGACACAAAACAGCCGCTGGGATAGCCTAGGGTACCCAACAATCTGTACTTTTAACAAGTTATCCTACTTGGAGAATTTTAGCTAATGAAAAAAAGAAGAAAGAATCTCCTGTTGCCACAATACAAAATTGTATAGAAATAGGTCACATCTGAACATGATAATCCCTGAATTTCAAAACCTTAATACCTGATCAAAACCTTACATAACTTTCTCCATCCTTCAAGAAATTATATTCAACCCGAACCGACTGCTATAACTAATCAATCTTCACCGAGGAGTAGATAAGCCTGGTGAACCAATAGCATGCATAGAATCCGATGGTACCGGTTAGCACAAAAAATGCATACGAAGCTATAAGCATGTACCCGAAGTACAATATAGCAGATACCAACTTCGTGATTTCAAGCTTGGTGAAGAAGTAAAATGTTGCATAAAGGAAGAGGTAAAGTGCAGAAGAGCCAGATGTGAGGTACGACCGCCACCACCACAAGTAATCCTCACTGCACAACTGGAAGTAGCAAAGCACAATGGTTATTTCTGCACAAGTGACGATGAGAATGATGAAGACCAAAAAGAGGAAACCGAAGATGTAGTAAAACTGATTCAACCAGATTGAGGTGAGAATGAAGAAAAGCTCAATGAAAACGGCTCCAAATGGGAGTATTCCTCCAATCAGAACTGAGAAGACCGGGTTCATGTACCAGGCCTGCTCAGGAATCTGCCTTGGGATTTTGTTTGTCTTCACGGGATTCTCAATTGCAGGCTTCTTGAATCCAACATAGCTACCCACAAAAACAAGTGGAACTGAGATCCCAAACCATAAAAAGATCAAAGCAAACATTGTACCAAAAGGCACAGCTCCAGATGATTTTTGGCCCCATATGAGAGCGTTCAATACAAAGAAAATGGCAGAGACAACTGCTGGGAACATGAGTGCAGTCCTGAGGGCAATCTTCTTCCACTCAGATCCTTTGAACATTTTGTACAAGCGAGATGACGAGTAACCAGCAAAAAGTCCCATGAAGACCCAAAGCAGGAGCATAGCTGTCATTAACGCACCTCGGTTTGAAGGAGAGAGGAACCCAAGGATCGCAAATATCATGGTTACTAGTATCATCCCCAAAAATTGAACACCGGTTCCAACATAAACACATAGCAGATCCGAGTTGTTAGGGGGTCTAAAAACATCCCCGTGGACAAGCTTCCATCCAGTCTCTTCTTGGGCTTCCTCCTGAGTCTCAAGCTCATTGTATTTTGAAATGTCACGGTAAAGTGTACGAAGCATTATCATTGCCACCATGCCCGAGAGGAAGAGAACAATCATCAATGAGTTCACAATTGAGAACCAGTGAATTTGGTCATCACTCATGAGAAGATAGGCATCCCATCGTGAAGCCCACTTCACATCACTCTCCTAAAGGTAGCAAAAAGTAAAAGCAGATAATAAGAACAAGGGTCGTATTATGAAAATAATTATAAAAATGAGAAGAAAACCCAATGGCATTGAAGAAAAAGCGTACAGTTTTTTATGAGAAAACAAAATTAGAAGAGCGATAACAGCCCACTCATGTGACAGATAATCATTCAAGCCCGTCCAGGAAATCTACAAGCTTCTCCAATCAAAGGCTCAAACATATATTTTACTACTTGGTTCATGTAAGCTCATAACCATTCTAATGTAGCAAAAAAAAGAAGTATACGTGTACCATTTTGTCATCTCCATAATCTCACCTGGAATTCAACATCATATGTGAATATAATATCCTTGTTCTCTTCAACCTCTTGAGGAGTATTGGAGTTAACAACTGTGTGTTTGGCATGAGGATCGCAGGTTGTCAAGCGAGTATTTTCATCCCATTTCCCTTCATATTCATGTTTAACACTGCACATCAACATTCAGATTTGAAAATCACAATTACATGCCACAAAAAGAGGAACCAGTTAGAAGGAATGAACAAATAAAATGAGCAGGGCCCAAAAGAGTGACCTGAATGGCTTAACCTCAAAGCCCACAATTCTGGCAGATTCAGTTTGCAAATCCCTGTGATACTTGACAGTAAATGATAAATGGTTGTGGATAAAATACTTCTCCTCCTTGCTCTGGGCATTTAGAAAAATGTAAGCACAAGAAAATAATCGACATTCACAAGAGACACTGTAGGATGAAACAATCAATATACCCCACTATATTGGCCTTTGAGTCCAACATGGAAACCAAGCTGATAAACAGTAGAATCCTGATCCATTCGTTTTATAGGAACAACCAGAGGAAGGTTATCTAGGATCCTGTGAATCAAAAGAAAGAGTCATTACAAGATATAGCTTATATCAAAATTGTGATCGAACACTGACAGTAAAATATAGTTCAATTACTGGCTTGACATACATGTTCACTCGATACTCATCATCAATCTTCTCTTTAAACTCCTTTGTAGTTTTGGCATCAAGCGTAAGCTTACACACGACATTACACATTTGTGGCTCACGCATTTTAAACTGCAAAAAAGTTTGAGTCAGCATCAGCAGATAATTTTGATAAAATTAAACAGGTCAGAGCTAACATATAAAACTGACCGCATAAAGGGAATTTTCAATGCGGTCACCACGAAGTACTTCCCCAAGATTTTCTGCACTGTCCTGTATTTGTTTTGGGCGACAATAAGGAAGTGAATAATATGTGTAAGGAAGCTGAGTCTTTGTCGATGTTAATTTGTTAACTTTCACTTGCAACGGATCTCCCTGCACCAAAGAAATAAAAAAAGGGCAGGCCAACTTTTAGAACGGTTCTAATGATAGATTGATAGATTTTTTTCCCTCTCAACATCATAAGTCCCATAGAAGTTGTTAAAAGGAGTGCAAATTGATTTTAGGTGAAAACTCAACCATGCACCATTATCTGATGATATTATATCCTTTATAATTAGAAATAATGGGAAAGTAAAAGACTATACTACTACAGATACGGGGATTAGGTGGCAGAATGAGAACGCAAAGTATATTAGAATAGGATTTAGGATAAAAGAAATAAAGGAAGAAGCCCAAAAGCTAAGTAAGCTATTAATTACATGCACCAGATGACTTATTGCATTATATGAGTGACTAATACGTTATTGGAGAATATGGAGTAGCAAATCCATGAAAAGAAAGATGGTGGTCAAATGAAGAAGTCCATAAAGTCACAGATAAATAACCACTGCAAGAATACAAGGGCTATTTACATTGGAAGAACAAAGCAAATTATAAGCACAGCACTAAATTACAAGAGGCAGTAGACATGAGCCATATGAAATTCTAAATACTCTTTTATTACAATTATACCAAGGAAGTAAAAGGTTACAGCCGGATTCTGAAAACCAGCTAGATTTTACCTTTGAAAAGGCACAGCGGAACTATTGGTAAATCTGCACGGGGACTTCACAATCACCTGGGTATACTGTAATATCCATAAATTGGCTAAAGGCGGTATGATTGTTTGTGTCACAGTAGACAGCACGTACAAGCATTATTCAGTTCTATTCCAGTTAATGCGATCAAATAAAAAGTGCCGCCTAGCTAACACTTCAATTGTTCATATCAAATTGATTCACAGCGGACTCTCACAAATTCACTTCTCCGAAAAGAATAATACAAAGACAGCGCGTGAAAGTAGGTTATATAAATGGATATCTTTTTGTTCCCATCGTCTTTTAAGGATACATTTCTAGTTTCCGTAGGAACTTCAGCTTGAGCTCCAGCCTCACTAGACTACTCAGCAAACACCATTCAACAATAACAAGATCCTCGACACTTAAATCGATAATCTTCAGAAAGCAACAGTGCAATGGCCGCTAAATTGGTACGTAGGAAATGCATGATAAATATTGGAATCGGAGCTTCAATCTCAACAATCCTAAGTATCTCAGGAAGCATCAAGACGCAAAACAAAAATTGAAAGAAAAAAGAGACCAGCTCACTCAGCTTTAACCAGTGGACGTCAATCATAGAGGTGATCTACTAAAATAATACCCAGTATCGGGTCCTTTCCACAGATCCCATATTTTGAAGTTTTTGAACACAGATCAAGAAGTTCGCACGCAACCAGGAACAAATAAATGAGTAATTCAAAGGAAAACATATACAAATATGTGTATATGAAAGAGAAATGAGGCTGACCTTTTCGAAGTCCTGTGGAGCGACGCCGGGGAGATAGAAGCAGTGAGCGCCATGGATGAGAAGCAAAAGAGTTGCGTAAAACATCAGCGTAGGGAAGGCGAGAGATCTCCAAAACGCCATGGCGTTCGAGATCGAGAGGGGTTAGATCTAAAGAGGGAGGAGGTGCTCTTTCAAATGGCTGTTGTTATGTCCGTTGTCGTGAGTTATAAGGAGGAAGAGAAAAGAGGATGGAAAGAGTAGTAGTAACTACAAAGAGAACGGGGAGATTTTCTCCGGTTACAATTGGGTACGGTTACTGTGTTCAGCCTATCCAATCGTGCCGCGTAAGTGCTTCCACTTCAATCTCCCCAAACACGGTTCCATTCCATCCTTCCTTTTTTTTTTTAATCCATTTAAAGGGAAGTATGCATTCTTCGGAAACAAAAATATATATACATATTATGAGTCAGACAAATCAATGAGTACGGCAATTGCATCTTTGATTATTTTCTCTTTTAATGTGTGTGTGTTATTAAAACAACATTATGTCTTACCATTTACCAAATATGACACAAAATTCTCAACACACTCCTCAAAATAATTTAATGTACGCGACGAGTGTATATCAACGGTCATTGCTACGAGATTTGACTTTCGAAAGATCTACCGTAAATAAGTTTGATACTCGGAGAATACAACGATAAAATACGGATGTGAAGTTTAATATGGCTTTTAATAAAAGGTTTTTTCAAAAACAATTTGCCGTTCTGTCGGTATTTGATTTTGAGCCGCATTTATTATCCGAGTGGTGGCAGCCCGTTGAATTTTTTATTTTTTTTGGGACAAGCGGTTGATAGATTATTATTCGACACTTCGTATTGGACAGGGTTCAGTCAAATTTGTCTAAACAAACCCAACCTCAATTGCATTGATTGGCCCATCATAAAAGATTTCGCCCAAATTGAATGCGTATATTTTGGGCCATTTAGCTTGCCTAAGTCTATCCAAAAAAAAAAGCTTGCCTAAGAACCCAAGACCGTGAATTAGCAAAGAGCCAAGAGAACAGAAAAGTCAATCTAAATTTTTTTTTAAATGACAATAAAAAATATATTTAAATTTAAAAAAATAATTTTTTTATTTAATTTTTAAATCGTGACACGTAATAAAAATAATATTTTTAAAATTTATTTTTATTATATATTATAATTTGAATATTATTGATAAAAAAAATATTTATTGATAATTAATTAAATATCAGATATTAAATTTTAAAAAAATCTTTTTATATTTAACATTATAAATTTGAGTAATATGCAACTCGATAAAAGTTTAGTGAAAAGGTTCAATGCATGTTAGACAATGCCATCATAAGTTAGGCCTTCAGCATCTTATCAAAATCAGTAAACATCTTTTAATATGATATCAACTACTCTAGAAAAGGAAGAAGAAACCCTTTCATCGTTGAATGGCCATTTTATTCAGTCATTTTCAACAGAAGTTGTACGCAGTAGGGTTCAATTCGGAAAACTGTTCATATCAATATTATAAAGTTTAATTTACTTTCGCAAAACGCCATACTAAAGCGGTATGATGACAAAGCTCCAACAACCAAAACTGCCACCAAGCGATGAGGAGCCATGCGAGGATTGGAGCCTTCAAATCTTAACATTAAAAAATATGAAACGCAATTACAGAACATAATAAACAATTAGCAGGCGGGGTGGTTGCGAAATGTCATCTCAACCAAAAGTAGCTTTTCAAAAATAACATGTTTGCACAGCAGAATATTACCATATCGATCCCTTTCAAGTTAAAGGGCACCCAAAAAAACATTACTTGTTGAAAGAACAACAATCAGAAACTTCACGAGCTGTAAACCCAAACCCCGAAGCTTGTTCTAAATTAGGACGCAGGCAGAGAAAGAGGGGGGTT
Source organism: Gleditsia sinensis (assembly GCA_037074535.1). Lineage (NCBI taxonomy): Eukaryota > Viridiplantae > Streptophyta > Magnoliopsida > Fabales > Fabaceae > Gleditsia > Gleditsia sinensis. Next base: position 3,954,069 of record CM073472.1, read on the forward strand.
GGGCATAAAGGGAGCCACATGGTCCCCTGAGTTGGCCACTTTGCCAAGGAAAAGTCCCTCCGCACCTCAATCATCATTACAAAATGGGACACTCCATCAAATCGATCATCATCATTTATTTATTTGTGATGGCCTTTTGCCCACGCCTAATCTCAACCATGATTTCTCCATAAGAACCACACATGCGCAGATGATTTGACCAAAGGTCGTGACACCATTATGGCTTTATCCAAATTTTTAACCGAGGTTTGGACATAATTAACCACTAGGTGTGTCTTTTTTTAATCATGCTACCTATTAACAACTCTATATGACTTGTTGCTCTTATGATGGCTCAAAAAGAGAAAATAATCGTCCATCTTGGCCCCGGAGAATAATATTTTTTAGTATAGGGCGAGTATAATAATATGGCAAAAACTTTCAAGAGAGCCATAGTTCCGCCATTCACCCCTCTTATACGATTAGAGGATTCTGTGGACCCTTGTGAAAGCTACTACACATGCGTTCGCGCAAAGGGGTACGTAGCTTGGTGTTGTGCATATATATCTGATCACAGAATATATATAAACTTCCGTACTGAAGTTATCGATCATTTGATATAACAAAGTAGCTGAGGCAAACAGCACAAAAAGCAAAAACAACTCTTATGTATGCTGTGAAGTATAAACCAATTTGTGGGTTATTGCAATTCATTTTTCCCCGCCATTAATGCATACAGGTAAAAAGGAAAAAAAAAAAGTGATACTAATGTAATCATAAATTGGCCAGGTATGATTGGAGTTAGATAATATTGTGGTAGAGTTTATGAGGCAGTGTTGGTCCAAGTGATCGATCGAGTAGACTTCAATTCATAAATGAGTGGGGTAATTAAATTGCTGATTCAATTATTCATTACTATCACATAGGAGGCTTTCATTTCGATGGACGTACGATTGGTTCGATTATTATGGCAGTATATCGGCAAGCAGTAGTAACAGTTGGCACTGGACGGGAATTAATTGCCACTGATAGAATTTTCTATACTGGGTTGGAATTTGCAAATGGTCGTCAAGGCCGTTTATATTACTACCAGTTTCGGAGTCAAGTCAAACAAGTCATATCCATCTGTCTCTCACTCAAACATTTGAGCAAACAGTTTGTGTTATTATTGTGTTTCTAAGTAGAACGGCATACACAATTACACTTAACTTTAATCATTGATTTTGTGAACTGGGACTCGGTATTTTGTCACGACCGGACACCCAATTTTAGGCTTTTATTTAAAAATGCTGTGATTCTCTTTCTTATGTTTTTTATAATAAAAATTATGATATCTGATATTTTTCGTAATCCTTTTTTTTTTGTTTATATTTTTAAACGTCTTGATTCTTTTAATTAATTTTTAAAAATATTTTTTAGAACATTTATGATTATTATAGTTAAATTTTAAGATATATTTTTATTATATTATTATTATTTTACATTTTTTACATCCTAGTCTAACAAAATTTATATTAAATACACTATCAATTATTTTAACTTTGAAGCAGTTTCTATAAAAAAAAAAACCATTTTGTTTGGAAAATATATGGTCCCTCGCCGTTTTGAATGGTTGCAAAATCTGTTTCTCCCGAGCTAATGGGAAAAAATCTCACTGCTTCTGAGTGAAGCTATTGGTGAAGACGAGGAATTGAACAGATCAAGAAAGGAACTGAGGGCTGACACTTTAATGCGAAGGAATAGACATGGAAACTTTGATTGGATTTGGAAGGATCCCATGGTCTCGTGGTGCATTGATGGTAGGAAGATATGGATGAAGATAAATCTATAAAACATGGTGGTGGAGCTGGATATTGAAAAACCGGCAAAAAAATGTGGATAGCAGCGTGTTCCACCTTCTGTGGTCCTAGAGAGTAATGGAAGAATGAAGACTATTTCAGTTGTTAATTATGAAGACAATGTGAAATAATTTTTGTTGGACAAAAGTGGCATAGGTAGATAAATATATCAACTAACTATAATTATTAATAAGGGGACCATTTTACTTATGGCATAAAGTTATTTTTTTATTTTTTTAAAAAGAAAAATATACTATTATATATATATATAATTTGCCATGACCTTATAAAACTTTTAGACTTGTTTGGAAATAATTTTTAGAACAATTTTTTTTAAAATTTTTTATTCTTTAAAAATAAAAAAATTTGTTTGTTATGTTATTTTTATAACTTATTTTAAAAACTGTTTTATAAAAGTATAACTCAAAAAATAATTTTTAAAAAATATCATTTTATTGTTTTTTTTTTTTGTGCAAAATTATTTTTAAATTAAAAAAAACTATTTTATTATGAAAAAATTATAAATAATTTATTAAAATTAAGCATTAACCAGCATGCAAATTATATTATTTTGTTCTCAAATATTATTTTTAAAATTTATATTTTCTTATTCTAAAAAATAATTTAAAAAATAATAATAAAATAAAAACATTGGAAAACAATTTCAAACAAACTTTCTTTTTATATTTTATTTTTTATTTATTTATTTTATTGTCCTTGCGCAATTAAATGAGACATTGCTTTCCCATTTCCGTAAGCAAGAAAAACTGAAGAACAACAATTCCTTTTCTTTCAATTTGCATTCATACTTATTATCCCTTTCTCTATCACTCTATTTCTTGATGCAAGTTGCTAGGATGGTGAGATATACACTTATTACCTATCCCAACAAATACGCAGATCTAACTAAGCATATTAAAGTTTTTCCCCCTACAGTGGTTATTTTTTATTCGTCACAATAATTTTATTGTATGATCGGAACATGGCCGTGAATACATGAGGGAAAAAAAAATGGCTCACATTTCTATAACCTAATAAGTCAACGTGTAAAAATTTTATTTGATTCATTAAGGTCGTTGACAACTTATTTATAAATTTAATTATATATATATATATTTGATAAATGAGTTAAATTAAAATACAACATATAATTTAGTTTAAATTTATATTTAATATATTTTAATTAAAATAACTCGAACATAAATTAGACTCCACTGGGTTGAGCTACATATGCCGCCGCTATAGTGTTTTGCAGCCCTATTAGCAAGCAAAATCCCAGGTTAACCCAAGCCGCGCCTGCCATGAGAGCGACAGCGTGTCATATTACTCTTTACAAAATAATTGGTGGATTGGGGCGAAGAGGGGCATTCTCGAGAATTAATATAAAGAGTAGGGACAAAATGGTCGAGAAAGGGTGGCGTGCTTTAGCGACATAAAAGGCTCACAATATCCTGAGTTACCCAGTAATACAGCCTCTACTCTCTGTTACACTCTACATATATAACACCCATCCTTGTAATTTTCCCTCCCTCTCTCTCTCCCTCTCTGTTTTCTTTTCCTGCAAAACTCGGGGACTTGAGAGACAACTCGTCAGGCCTGGAAAGATCATTCATTCACAGCGTACGGAGGGCGTGTGCTATACATTGCTTATAAAAGAGATACCCTTTGTGAGTTGCGCAAAGGAAGATCTGCAGCGAATCGGGATGATTTAAAGCGAAGGCGGCGATAATTTATGATGAGTTTTTTTAGTGAGAGACTCCTTCCCTCGCTGAAATCTAATTAATTTTCTCCAATAATTTCTGACGTCTTTTTACCAAGGCATTTCTATTCTGACGCCATTTTTATCTCTGCGCAAATAACTTGTTACCAGAGTCAGGGCAAACTCTATTGCTAACACGTTTTCTCTCCTTCCCAATGAATCACAAGTGCTCTCTCTAAGTACCCTGCTTTTTGCAAGTTGCAACTAAAGTTCAATTGCCACCAGACTAGAGTACATTTTCTTGCTTTTAATCCCTTTCAATCTTTCCCAACCACTCCCTCTCTCACTAATAGCGTCATCACTGCCCATAGGAACAACGGCTCGAAAATCGAGTTGTTGGTATGAGGCAGTAATTGTTTCAGTCCAATGTGTATTGCAGTCTGGAGTAGCGTGTTAGAGTGTATTCCGCTGGGCAACACCATAACTGATCCGGATTTGTATTCCTGTTCGGCGTCTTAGTAACAGAGCCAGCATCATAAACCACCGTAGCCGAGATTGTTTTGTTCCTATGGCCTACTTCTGAGAAAACGGAGGCGCAGTTTTTCGTTTAGTCTGAAGGTTTTTCTGTGGTTATACATTTATACTTCGTCTAGTCCGAGGGAAGTATGAAGTTTATGAAGTTGGGTTCAAAGCCTGATGCTTTTCAAGCTGATGGAAAGTCTGTCAGGTGAGAAGCTTCTTAGCTGATATTCTTTCTCATTTTTGTATTTTCAAACACATACTTGAGATTCCTCTTCTTTCCCTTGACCTTTGCTTGAGTAATATGCAGAGTCGTTGCATGTTTTGATTTTGTTTCTGGTCTTGTCTCTGCTTTCGTAGTGAGTCCTTCAAGTGTCTCCTGCATTATTGGCTTATATATACTATATCTTCGTAGTGTTTTTCCCCTGTCAGTACCAACCTAATATGTATTAGAATTGTTTATCACTTACATGTACTTAAGCGGAGTGAGGCACTACAATTTGGAGTTTTATTCCTGTATGCGTTGGAAAACCAAGATAAGCAAACCATAGTTTTTTGGCCTACACAACCCATCCTTTCTATTCTACAAATAATGTTGAAAACATTGGAGCGAAAGCCTCATTAGCGTCTTTTAAAATAATAACGAGGTTAATATTTTGTTGCCTGTCATAGAAATAAAGGGAGAGAGGGCGTCAAAAAGCAATTTAGTCGGAGGTGGTCCAGTTCGAACTGTGAACTTTTTAATGAGTTGTGGTCCAGCCATGGTAAAGTAATTAGAAGTAGTCAGCATCTTCAATCATCACAGAATGCAAAGCCTCTTTAAACAACACTGTTAGGTGTAACATGCCTATCAGTTTTCTATATTGGACGAGCTTTAGCTTCTATTTTTACCGACGAACTCATATCAGTGTTACGTTCTATATAGAGAAGGTTAGATAATTTCACTTGTGGATCGATGCTTTTAAGGATAACCTGATTTGGTCACGTTTCAGCCTGTTCTAAATTGTGTTTGACTATAAAATGTCATCTATCATGCATGTGCTATGCCTATGTAACTAAGAGCCACATGTGGTCAGCCTTGGAAGTGCCCACAGTTAATTATTACTGGGCTGTTTAGTTATGCATTAACTGTTCTGCCAGTAGAGGTTTCTTTTGCATCAGGAGGTTACAGAAAGAAAGAATTTCAAGGCGTCGCAATGCGTTAAGAGTGATGTTTCAAACATTTAAGTTTCAGTGACAAAAAATTTGTAAGGAGGGACAATCTTATTTTTTTCCGTTTGGGCAGCGGTTTGGCCTTTGGAGCCATCTGATTTATGTCACGTTATGTAATATAAACGCGGGGCTGAATAGTATGCATCTTAATTTAAAACAATTGGCTGAAGGTTTCTGACACAATGATGTTGGTTGCTCGTTCCATCCAAATCTTGCTGAGTTGTGACATAGATCTTCTGTGCATTGCATGATATTAATTTTTTTTTTTTTGGGGTTGGGGGGGGGGTGCTGTTCTGTAATAACCCGTAAATCTTCTTTTTTTCATAAAAATACTTGCCCTTATTTAAAAGCTTATAGCATGCCAATTTCAATTCATGCAGGTATGTGTCAACTGAATTGGCCACTGATGTGATCATTAATGTCGGTGAAGTGAAGTTCTACCTTCACAAGGTGTGTAGCTTTTCAGCATCTTAGCTTTGTCCTGTTAAATATACACACTAGTATCTAGTGATATTATATTTACAGCTGCGTCTGTAATAGTAACTAACAGGGGATAGTTATTTGAAAAAATTCAATAATTTAACAACATAATCTTGTGCAATCAAATATCTTCAGTGCTTTTGCATTGGATTGAGAGATTCAAAGGTTAGTAATTTTAAATTTGACAATATGGCTTGTCAAGACTCAAGGATGGTATTCTAATTTGTGTATTGAATATGCATTTCTCATTCCTATATATCTTATTAGAGGGGGATCAGCTAGCTTTTTGCTTCCACCTTTGTTGTTTATTATTTTTGACTTTACATGATTTGCAGTTTCCTCTACTGTCTAAAAGCAATCGACTGCAAAATCTGGTATCCAAAGCTAATGAAGAGAACTCTGATGAAATTTACATGGCTGATTTCCCTGGAGGGCCTAAAGCCTTTGAAATATGTGCGAAATTCTGTTATGGAATAACTGTTACTCTTAATGCTTACAATGTTGTGGCTGCCCGTTGTGCAGCTGAGTACCTTGAGATGAATGAAGACATTGATAGAGGAAACTTAATTTTTAAAATTGATGTGTTTCTAAACTCATGTATCTTCTGTAGCTGGAAAGATTCCATAAATGTTCTCCAAACTACTAAATCTCTGTTGCCATGGTCTGAGGATCTGAAGATCATTGGAAGATGCATAGATTCCATAGCTTCTAAAACTTCTGTGAACCCAGCAAACATCATGTGGTCTTACACATATAACCGGAAAATAACAGAGCCTGATAAAATTATTGAGGACCATATGACGTTTCAAGAGAAAATTGAGTCTGTTCCTAAGGATTGGTGGGTTGAAGACGTATGTGAGCTGGACATTGATCTTTACAAACAAGTCATGATAGCTGTGAAATCAAAGGGAAGAATGGATGGTGTTGTAATTGCTGAGGCACTAAAAATTTATGCATTCAGATGGTTGCCTGATTCTGTTGATGCATTGGTTTCTGATGCCCATGCTCGGAAGAACAAATCTTTGGTAGAAACAATTGTCTGCTTGTTGCCATCTGACTGTGGTTTGGGCTGTTCATGTAGTTTTTTGCTGAAACTATTAAAAGTGGCCATATTAGTTGGAGCTGATGAGTCATCCAAAGAAGAATTGATGAAGAGCGTCAGCCTGAAATTGCATGAAGCTTCTGTTAAGGATTTACTGATCCCTGCAAGGTCCCGCCAGACTTCCACATATGATGTTGCATTGGTACAATGTCTTTTGAATCGTTACATGACTTACGAAAGGGGCAGCTGTGATGTTGAAGATTTTGAGGAGAAAGATAAAGGAATTGATAAATCTGTCTTAAGGCATAGCTCCTTAATGAATGTTGGCAAGTTGGTGGATTGTTATCTGGCTGAAATTTCACATGATCCAAATCTCAGCCTCTCTAGTTTTGTTGACTTGTCACAGTCAATTCCAGAGTTTGCTAGACCAAACCATGATGGTCTCTACAGAGCTATTGATATCTACTTGAAGGTAGGCTTTTATAACACGCTCCTTGATTTTGTTGGCTATCGAAATTGTATGTTACACTGGTGAGGTATGTGTAAACACGAAGGGTGCTGTCATTCTATACTAAAATCTAAGGGGACTGACTGACATTCAGCATTTTCATTGCTTCTATCTTGAGTGCCCTGGTGCAAATGTTATTTTCCCTCATCTAATTGGTTCCTCGCATCTTGTGTCAAAATAGATTGTTTTCTCTTATCTCATATATTGGGTTACTTGCTCCTTGTTACTGTTTGTGTTTTATTACAATTTTTTTTTTAAATCTTTTGCTTTTATATATGAAGCTTTTATGTTCGAGCAATACTTGTAGGAGCAGGATTACTAGCAAGGCACTTCAAATTTCAACAGCTATTGGTGAACTAATCTGCTACTTCTGAATAGTATGCGTTCCTTATAATAATAACAATGACAGTATCATAATGGGAAAAGCACATAGTACCTTTCCTATAAGTAAGAGGGTCCTGATTTCTAAACTAATCACACTCCCTCTGTGTACGGCCCAAAATAGAACGATAAAAACCGAAAATGTTTGCCTACTTATTATATGCATTATTTTATGTCAGCTTTTGTAGCTTACTAGACTTGAGTAGGAAAATGCTGAACAAATAGGAGCTCCTTGCCGTGTGTGACATTTTAGCATTAAAAACCAAGTCTTTTGTTTTCAGGAGCATCCGAATTTAACAAAAGCGGAAAGGAAGACAGTAAGTGGACTGATGGATGTCAAGAAATTGACAGTGGGTGCATCTATGCATGCTGCACAGAATGAGCGCCTTCCACTTCGAGTTGTAGTGCAGGTTCTCTTTTACGAGCAGGTTAGAGCTTCTGCCGGTGTTCGAGCTCCTGGTAACAGTCCATGTGATCCTGCGCACTCTGTTACGAGTGCAGATGACGATTGTGAGAAAACAGAGGGAGAAAATTGCCGGTCTCTTAAAAGCCAGATGAGTCATTTGAGTATCAAAGATGAAGAGTTCCGTAAGAACAGGAAATTGAGTAAGGGGAATAGCAAATACTTTAAAAGTGGCATGCAACTGCTGCCGTCTCGATCAAGGAGAATCTTTGATAGGTTATGGATTGTGGGTAAAGGACAAGGAGAGAATAGGAGCTCCGACACTTCACGGAGTTCTAATAGCCCAACTTCTGTTGTCCCTATAGATACCAAATCATCTGGTTCTTCCTCAAGACAAAGGAGGCATTCTGTCTCTTAGGGAGGATTTTGCAGTTCATAGATTATTAAACTGTCGAGGAAGGTTCAAATTGCTGTGAAGTGAGATGGCTAGGAACTGTTATAGTTGATCATGCGGTGCATGCACATAGTAAAAAAGAAAAAGGAATCACTAGTAGTTTAGGAAATGGTATGATCTCAATCTTTGATATTTTTGTTCAGTCTATTTGATATCTTTGTTGCAAGTGTGAGATCTTTCTTTAAGGAGAGAGAAAAAAAAAAGTGTAAGGTTGTCCCTCCTATTAAATCGTCACCGGGGTAGGGATTTCCCTGCTCTGTGTAGTCTTTCTTTTTTTGTATAGAATCACTATTTAATTATATGAGATGATTGAAAGCCTTTTCTCCATGTTTCTTTATTCATGTGAAGCGATAGACAACAGATTTTGGAATATTCTTCGTTGGGACAGTTTTTTTTTTTTTTTTTAAGGGGATACATATACGGACAAACAAATAAAAAGGTTTTATGGAATACTATTTTCCCCCAGTATATAGAATTCATATTATATATTAAATTAAGGCCTGACGTATCATCCCAATTTCATTTGCTAACTTGGTAGTTATGGAATGTGCAAGAAATTTGAAGCAAGTTAAAACTCAAGTTAATTTAACAAAATTATGGTAAGTGAGCTCCTTTTATTAATTATCTTTAAAACAACACCTCGCTTCGCTTATCAATTCTTTGACTCACAAATCATGGTGGTTGGGCTTGCATATATAGAACATTAGGTGTCTATTTATATATATATGTCAACAGATTTGGATAATTAGTTTCATCCCCAAAATAGTAAATTAGTATTTATATGATATGGAAATTCATGAATGGACAGTCAGGTGGTAGGCTCCTTTTACTTCGTGGGCTTGATTTAGAGTCTACACCGAAATGGCCCAAAAAGTCCAGATCAATCCATTGTGTCCAAAAAACCAAAGACCCTTTGGATTTCGACCTGAAGTCATTTTTCGAGAGAAAGCGTTTCAATTTCACAAAAAAAATAATAAAAAAAATTATTCATGCGTTCGTCCATTTTGAAATCGGCGTGACCCGAATAGTTCACGCCGAAGTCCGTCACTGTGACGCCGTTCACTTCAGAGCACAAACATCAAACATCTGATCGACGAAAACTGAGGAAACTAGAAAGAGAAGGGAACGAGAGCAGAAGATGCAGAGATTGAAAGCTCTGCTACCAGACAGTAGGTGCTCAGTCCGCACACTTGGCTTTCATCGTAGACCCTTCTCTGCTCAACCAAACTATGTGGAACGTGATGACCCCCAAGACCAGGTCATTTTTTCGCGTTCCTCTTAGTGCTTGATTTGCTAACTCTGAAAGTGTGTGCAGGTTTACTCGCTGAAATTTAGTTATTTTTTAGAAAAGGAAAATCCCTGTATGTTTTTTTCAAATTATTTTCTGGATTCGTTTAATATGTTTCCTGTTGGTTTCTGCCCATTTGTATATTTTCTTTCAAACTGACTAGTTCTTTGTGTGAATTTAGATTTTAGTTGAAGGAAGAGCTATATCGAGAGCTGCTGTTCTCAACAGACCATATTCTCTTAATGCACTCACTACTTCGATGGTCTGCCCTTCCTTCTCCCTTTCTTCCTGCAACTTGTCCATTGGCTATTTGAATTCATTCTCTTTTGGTAAATGTTGTAAACGGAGGTTGATTCCATTTGTAGGCAGCTCGACTGAAGAGATTGTATACTTCATGGGAAGACAATCCTGATATTGGCTTTGTTTTAATGAAGGTATCAGGTCGTTTTCACACCACTACGTTGTCACAAAACTACAGAAGTACTCTTCATTCCCTTCTTTAAACTTTAATACCCCTCCACCATAAGGTTGAGGATTCTTTTTGTTTCTCATGGGGTAAAGAAGCATGATTTCCTCCCCAAGTATGGTAAAGGAAGGAAAAAAGGTCACAATGTTATTATCCACCATATTTTCAGTTTCACGCACACCGTTTGAAGATTTATAGCATGTTTTAGTGAAGGTGGGCTTGAAATAGTCGTGGATAGTATTAAATCGGTGGGTTTTATCAAAGGCTGTCCTAAGAAGGCTTTAAATATACCCTTTCTCTCGTAGATATTGGTCATTGCTTTGAGTCTGAGTTCTTCTCTTCAATTTTTTGAAGGCTAGTGGGAGGGCTTTCTGTTCTGGTGCAGATGTTGTAAGGCTTTACCAATTACTGAATGAAGGTGTGTTGTATTTCAATATTTTTTTAACGAGTTCAGCATTTACTTACTTTCTGTCCTTCAGTTAAGTATGCCAAATTACGTATTACCTTTTTATGTTACGCATTTCAACTTACTTCTATCTAGCTAATTTAGTGAATGCATTTATCATTAAGTTAACTCACTGAAGAGGCTTTCTATAATCATCTTTAATTACAGGGTTAGTGTATACTTTTTTTTCATTGAAAAGTAGTTGCCACTTAATAATTTGAGTCTGTTTTTTTTTTTTGGGTGGGAAGGAGGAAAGTTGCTTATTATTTTTATGTGAAATGACATTAAGGGTTGGCTATTAGTACTTAGTTCCGTCTAAATCTTACTGTACATGACATAATATCTAGTATTCATAATGAGCAGGAAATGCGGAAGAGGCTAAACAGTTTTTCAAGACATTGTATTCATTTATATATCTTCAAGGGACATACCTTAAGCCACATGTAAGTATTGAACCATTTCGAAGGTTGTTGTTTGAGATGTTGAGTAGTTTGGAGAAATTATCTATTCTTCGAAAATAAGTGTTTTGTGTTCATGTTCCTTTAATGAAAACTAAATACTCCATATTCTGTGAAAACATCATGTTTAAACTGGACAACCATGTGCTTGCCCTTGTATAAATTACATTATACTATTAATTATTGACTATTTCTGCTTGTTTTACATTTTGCAAGATAATTTTTAAAAACTGGAATAGTGATTGGAAAGTTGCTAATGACATTCTTGATGTGAATAATAGAAAATATTAGGAGGCTATATCTTTACTCTTAAATTGAGTTGAAGGAAAGATATTTGACTAATGTCATGCTTAATTCAGTTGATTTTGCTATTTTCTGGCAGCTTATTTTAATTAATCATTTCATTTAGTTCAAATCGTTAGTATTTGCAAGAAATTTTCTGGAGAATTTGCAATAAATTATTACTCTTGTTTTTTTTAAGTGATCATATTTCTGAATGAGGAATTTTATGGGCATTTATGCAGGTTGCTATTTTGGATGGTATAACTATGGGATGTGGAGCTGGAATTTCACTTCCAGGGATGTTCCGTGTGGTAACTGATAAAACTGTATGTGATTCTTCAGATGCTTACCAACATATTATACTAAACCATTTATGAAAAGCACTAAAATTTGAGTAGCATAGTTTAAACTGCATTGCTTGTGCCTTATGATCTTCTCCCTTGTTCAACGTGTAGATTCTGTTTTTTTATTTTCCTACAGTAAATGCAGGCAACTCAACAATTCTTATGCTTAAACTTTGCAGTTTTTTTCTAACCCAGAGGCTCAAATGGGTTTTCACCCTGATGCAGGAGCTTCCTTTTATCTCTCTCGTCTGCCTGGCTACCTAGGTAATATAAATTTTGCATGCAATTTGAGAGCAAGGCTTCTAAATCACATTTTTGGTACTCTGAGACTCAGTTGAGTCTAATTGTTTAAAAATGTATTATAAAGGTGTTATCATTTAAAAAATTTATGAAATGGAAGTCATGAACTTTTGATTTTAAGATACTGACAACATAACTTGTAAAGATGTTGAAGAGTGCTAAAATTAATGTTTATTAGCAAGTTGAAAGATGTAATCAAATAGAATTCATACTTGTGATTTTATTGGCTAATTTAGCCTGTAAATAGATATTTTTCTATTTAATTATAACTTGCTGAATGCTTAAATATCTTAAAACCTTTTGCTCTTTATTGGTCCATTTTGCAACCTTCACACACCAATTTTTTTTTCCTTTTGAGGAGTTCCTGCCAAGTAAAAAATCAACCCTTCATTGACTGCAATTACTTATCATGCTAGAAGTGACGTAAGAACATCCCATGGAAGCGTTTCATCTAAAGTTCGCCTAAAACCTGCCACCCGAGTGTCCTTGTAATTTCTGACTGGTGCCTCTCTTGAGTGTGAAATCCCAACTGAAGTACCAAACCTTAATGCTTCTCCTCTCCCCAACAAATGCTTCATACTTTGAAGTTTGAACTAGAATCCTGTCCTTTGATATGCTTTTGAGGTTGCCTCTCCCCTCAAATTAACCAAATCCCCAGCATAACTCCATATTTGGCCTATGCTTTCTGCCTTGATGAGAAATTCGTGCTTCTAAATATTTCCTCAACCCTTACTGGAGAGATCAGTACAGAACTGTGGATATTCGAGATATAATAAAAGTATTCTATTGCATTGTATTGATAATTTCCATAATAAATTAGAAAAATATTCACAAAAAGTTATTTATATTTATATTATCTTATGCAGGGGAATACCTGGCCCTTACAGGAGACAAGCTTAATGGTGTAGAAATGATTGCCTGTGGCCTTGCTACTCACTATACTCTAAGTGCAGTATGTTTTTTACGTTGCTTTTTGTGTTTCTTTCTTTGTTTAGTTCTCTGTCATTTACATGAGTCAGCTTCCCTTGACAGAGGCTTGCTTGGCTTGAAGAACGCCTTGGTAAACTGATCACAGATGATGCTTCTGTTGTAGAGACAACACTTGCACAGTATGGCGATCTTGTTTATCCTGACAGACAAAGTGTTCTTCACAAGTAATGTTATATTAATGCTTTTTTAACTCTACCATTCTACTTCCTGATAAAATATAATTTTGTTTTTGTGAACGACTTCTTTTGTCTAAATTTATCCTGTCAATGGTTTTAATACAGCTAAATAGAATCTTCTATTAAATTTGTAACTGTAGAATACAATTTCAAATTTCCTTGCTACTTTCAATAAAATGCAGTGTATGAACACTAGAAAGTAGTAACGTTTCTTTATTAAAACATGCATTGAGCAATCCCCTGAGAAATTTACTTATTTCAGTTTATGGGCAGTTGACATGAGGATATATTTTAAGGTGTGAGAGTGTAAAAGCCCTCAGAAGCTTTTGTTGGTTGATGAGCTCTGACGAAGTATTCTTTTAAAAAAAATTGAGGAGAAAAAGGCCAACATCCATCACCTGTAATTCTGTGTATTAGCAGATGGATTTGCTATTAACTGCCTAAGAAGAAATAAGTTATTATGTGTGATTTTGTATAATATTACTGTTGTATAGCCCTGAAATTTATGTAACTAATAATTACGGATTTGTTTACCCAAACAAAATTGTGAGTTTGCTGTGATGCATGAGAATGGAGGAGTAAATGAAGTTTTGAGCTTTCCTTTTAAACAAGACTAACATTGCTCTATGCTTACACAAAAATGCTGTCTCACATCTGGCACCCTGCATCATTCTCTTCACTTCATTGTGAGTTTTCTGTGTTTGAGTGTTCTGTTCTATTTTTGACTCAGGATTGAGGCAATTGATAGATGTTTCAGTCATGATACGGTTGAGGAAATCATTGATGCTTTGGTAAGCATTATATGAAATATTTTCATGATTTTTTATTAGGCTGGAGATAAGTTACAATTTTAACATCACAATAGAATTTCCTAGACCCACAATCAACTACAATTGTAAGATTATGTGGACTCATTTATTAGATAGCCACCTAGCGTATCTTTCAGTCTTGATCTTATTTTTTCCTGAAAGATGGAATTTGTTATAAGCAGATTTCTTGGTACATTATCGAAGATCAAGGTTTGTTTCATCTTTAGTAGTTGTGACACTTTCTGAGAGTTCCATGGGCATAACTTGTATTAACCAAGCCATGGATTCACAGCCCCCCTCCCCCCCCCCCCCCCCTCTCCAAAAACCAAAAGGAAAAAAGAAGGAAAATAGGCGGTGAACTAGAAAAATCAGTTTGTTTTGTTAGAAGATAGCGGTAACAAGAATATCGGGGAAAGCATACACTCTTTTGTTCTTGACTACTCTTCAAAACGAATTTCTATTCACTCAGGAGAAGGAAGCAGCGGAGTCTTTTGATGAATGGTATACAACAACACTTAAAAAGATACGAGAAGCCTCGCCACTGAGTTTGAAAGTTACTTTAAGATCTGTGAGTTACATCTCTCGTACATTTATAAATTTCCCTTCCCAGTTACTGTCTGACCTCTGCTTTAACTTTAGCTATTAAATTTAGATTCGTGAAGGTAGATTTCAAACACTTGATCAGTGTCTTGTGCGTGAATACCGGATATCCCTTCGTGGAATTTCTAAGCAGGTCTCCTCTGATTTTCTCGAGGTATGACAATATGTTTTTCAGAGAGCACCTTTAATTTGTTTGTTTTTGTTCTTGACTTGTTCTCTAATCTCTATGAAGGGTGTTCGAGCTAGACTGGTTGATAAAGATTTTGCACCAACGGTATCTATTCAATCTGTGCATATATAAATTCGGTAGATATTTTCTTTTCTTGAGAATTATCTGAAACATTTGAATGAAATTTGCAGTGGGACCCACTTAATTTAAAAGAAGTATCGGAGGACATGGTTGAATACTATTTCTCTCCATTTAACGAAGTTCAGTTTGAACTGGAGCTGCCCACCACTTTGAGGGAACCTTATATGTGAGCGGCATAAAAGACGACCTTTATTCAATGCCTGTCAGCAGCAAGGGTGGTCGAATAAGTTCTAATTTTACTTTTAAACTCTATAGAACAATTTTTTTTTTTTTTGACGTCTTTATTGTAATAGCATCAAAATGTAGCAGTCCTGTGTTTTCGTTTATTTGGGAGGGGGTTGAATGAATTCTCACGAAGTCTTTGATTTTTTGGTCTTGGGGTGTGACTGAACAGAATAAATTCGCTCACTCTTATCGTTGTTTAATACTTTAATTCGACCATTCCATTAGTTTGCCAGGCAGACTATAAGCTTTTAAGCCAAGATTAAAAAAAAAAAAACCTTCTAGCATGGTAGTGTTTTGTTCTAGTTAAAGAATGAAAAATTGAGAACCGGTGACTGATCAGGGTTTATTACAGGCAAGGCCAAAATTGTTGAAAATGAAAATGCATGTCAACAACTACCAGGTCCATTAGAACCTTATTGGGAAAAAGAAGGGACATGTATTTCTGCCAAACATTTGAAATATTTTTATTTATTTTCTGCCATTCAGCGTGTCTCCACTTAGAGATTCCAGATAGTTCTCAAGAAAAGAATTTTGCTTGCTTGGTTTGTGATTCATCAATATTCTCTTCTCCTGTCTCCGCTTCTATGTTTTTCTTTTTTACTTACCTATATGCCTCTAGTACTATTGTACGTGGGTTCAGAAATAAATTATATCTTAATATATTCGTATGTAAGAAGAGATCAAAACAAAAGAAAAGTGAAGAATAATTTAAATTTCCTTACTTTTTTTTTCTTTTTTTTTCAGAGTATTTCCTTATGCTATTAATTGTGTTTTTATTACGAGAGTAGCTCATTTATTATTATATCTAATTTATTGCTAAATTGTCTAATTTTTATCACCGTAACCCTAACCCTGGAGGTGACTTACAAATCATCCAACATTTCATCACAACTCTAGTTTTTGGTATTATAGTTTGGGTTTCTCTAGACGTTCAAAATTAAATGTTTTTTTTCCGAACGATTTAACGATAGATTCCCATTCCCGTGCATTGACCACCATTCATCACCAACTTACTGTATTTCTATATTTTTTTTTTAAGTTTAATTGTCATTCTCCATTTTTAATTAGAATTTTTAACATATAATCACACTATAGTTACACATCAGTGATGAGTACTTGTATGTTAAACATTTCAAGTAACGTGGGTTAAGTAT
Source organism: Gleditsia sinensis (assembly GCA_037074535.1). NCBI lineage: Eukaryota > Viridiplantae > Streptophyta > Magnoliopsida > Fabales > Fabaceae > Gleditsia > Gleditsia sinensis. Next base: position 3,970,431 of record CM073472.1, read on the forward strand.
ATGACATTTTGTCCCTCTCCTCTAGACAGGATGCGGCTGGCGGCTGAATGAGTGGAGGCACACACAGAAATTAGCATATTCATATTCAAAAGCAATTCGGTTTGACGGATTCATTTTATAGAAGCTCGTCCTCGTGATTCACGAAGAACATTGGTTACATATTTTCAACATTTTCGAACTAACCATAAGGTAGGGTTTTTTTTTTATGAAAATAAACAAACAAGAAATTCGCTAAGAATAAGATAATTCAAGACAGGAAAAATTGTAATGTGGACCTATAATACTTTTTACAGAAAAACTACAAAAGAGTGTAATTTAATTTATAAGATTAATGTTATGTTTGATAAAAATAATTAATAAGTTAGTTAAAAGATTAAAAATTAATTAAAAATTGAAAAGTTAATTTTTAATTAAAAATTGTTAATTAAAGTTGAAACATGTTAAATTAATTTATTAAATTTGAAATGTTTGATAAAATTAGTTATTAAATTAACTGATAAATATAAAATGATATATTTATATAAAAATTATTATTTTTTGTTAATAATTATATTTTATTATATAATTTTAAAAAATATAAAATAAATATATCATTTAAAGTTTCACAATAAATTAACAATATTATTGTGAATCTCTTTTATTTTAGTATATGTCGCTAAATTTTTATTTTTTGTATCACTGTCAACAATATCTAAAAGTTTATCATGAGATATGTAATTTGAATGTTGTTCGAATATAATAAAATAATATCATCTTATAAATAGAATAATGTTAAAATTTGAATAAAATAATAAAATTATAAAAATTAGTAGTTAAAAGTTATATACTACTTGAAGTAACGTATGATTAAAAAATTATAAATTATTTAAATAAATTTATTTATTTTACACTTCTAATTTAGTCAAACAAACTTATAAATTAATCAAATAAATTATAAATTAATTTATTTGACTTATCAAATATACTCTAAACCCAGCTGCAAGAAATAAACTTTTGTAATAGAAAAAAAGGTGCTAAAACTTTATTCTAATATTTCCAAGAAAATATATGATGACAAAAAAATTATTATATCCAACAAATAAATAAAATTTTCCTTACACACGAATATCCCGGGATAAAAAAAAATGCAAGAAAATAATGAAAGAGGAAGGGAAATTTTTTTTTCCCTAAAACCACCTATGATTTTACGTTTCACATACTTTGCTTGTATATCTGCAGTGCCTTCATAGACAAGCGCGATAATATTTCTTGTCCTCGGTATATTTTTTCTTCCAAAGCATTCTTGTCCTCCCTATAGATTTTATTTCCAAAGCCAGATGCATTGGCACGCATGAATTACAGGCAACTGTTAACATTCCGGCCTCCAGGAACTTGAGCTACTTTAATGAGCATACATTTTGACCAAAAAAAGAGGGCATACATTGCTTTAAAAAAATTCAGCAAAGGTGAAGGATGTACACTCATTCTAGCAAGTGATAATATACTCCAAGCTAGCATTCATAAGAACATCTAGATATAAACAGTTATATTTACACCACTCTTAACATGCAAGTTTAAGGGGAGTGGGGTACAAGAGGCAACATGTAAAAAAAGGACTAGCAGAGCTGGGATTCAAATTTAAGACAAATGCCCATGCTAAAAAGCTCCTGGCACAATAATTTGGCACCATAGGGTACATTGACTTTGACAATGTCATCAGCAGATTCACAGAAGCGGCAATAGGGACCCCTTATTTTCCGGCCCCCAGATACAGGGCGAAGGATCACATTTGCAATATTTTTGCATTCCCTGCAAATGTGCATCTGAGAAGAGTCACTGAGCGTAAAGAGGCGTTCGTGCAGGTTGGCTGATGCACCATGAGCTATCAGACAGTCACGCTCCATTTCACCAAACTTGATACCCCCAAAACGCTTCCTGTCTGCCACAGGCTGTCTGGTTAGCGGGTGAACTGGACCAGTGTTCCGGAATTTTACTTTGTCCTCAGACATGTGGTGTAGTCGCTGGTAGAATGTTGGACCCATAAATATAAGTGAACGGACGATCTCACCAGTTCTCCCATTGTATACTCTCTCATTTCCCCATCTTGAAAATCCAGCTCTGCCACATACTCAACAGGAACATAAAATGACAACTAGAAAGATAGACCGGGAAAAATAATTCTTACACATAATGTGAGCCAAGAATAAGAGGCAAGCCAGAACATCTCTACAATTTGGAGGACATTATTGGCAAATAAAGAACAGAATAGTCACATACACAAGTCCAAGCAGAAGTTGAGATATAATTTCCTCCTCTAGAGAATACCCCAAATAATATGCATTCTCATAATCCGTATATATCATAATACTTTAAGTAAGAAGCAACAACTCCATATAACTAATATTCTAAAACTGTACCTGTGAAGCTGATCTGTTATGTCATCAACAGAGATAGCGGAGAAAGGGGTGGCATGTCTCGATAAACCACCACAAGCAATCCCTTTTCCTAAAGCAGACTCTAGGAGTTGCCCAGGAGTTTGCCGCGAGGGAAATGCATGTGGGTTTATAACAATATCAGGAACAATACCATGTATTGTAAAAGGGAAGTTCTCCTGCGACTCCAAAAATCCTAAGACACCCTTTTGTCCATGCATACTAGAGAACTTGTCTCCAAGAACTGGACTTCGAACCTGCAATGTCAATGTAGATAACAGAAATTTTCCAGATTTGAATTTGATGTATTCGTCATAAAAGTCAATTTTCCCTTGTGCATTTACATATCCAGATTATGTGTGTATGAGCGTGTGTGTCTGTGCGTATTTCCATCTCTCGTGCATGTATGCATGTGCTTGTGCATATAGTTGCTTTGTGTGCACTGCTGTAACTCACGTAGATCTTAAAATGTTAATGCATGAGGACACAGGCTCCCTTCCCAGTAACTTCGGGTTTATTTTCACCAATCACCTGTCTCAAAGAAACCACAGCAAAATTCTTCCCCTCATCATTTGACGACAGCACAACTTTCTGAACATACCCCCTTTCTGTGTGTTTAAGCTTTATACTATGATCAGCCCCTGAATCTGCACACCGCCCAATAACAATATCACCACTCTGCAGATTAGCACCAACATATGGAAAGCCATCATCATCCAGGCTATCAACACGACCAATTTTACTTTGTATCTTTCCAAAATTTACAATGTCATCAGGTTTTCGCTTCTTCTCTGACGATTCCTTATTGTCAATTTCAGATTTGTAACTCCTTATGTGCTCAGATCTAAACATACCACGCTGCAAAGAAGCACGGTTCATAACCAAAGAATCCTCTTGGTTGTACCCCAGATGTACATTGACAGCCACAATTGCATTCTGCCCATTATAAAATTCAGGCTTTGGAAGTACTCCATTATGACTTAGGGGATATCCTGGTTTTCCAAGACAGTCAGAAGTCATTGTACGAAAAAGAGGCTTTTGGGGATAGTGTAACTGGTGGGACAAAGTATCAACTCTAATGCTAGGGTTCATTGTAGAGAAGCCAATAGCCTGTGATGAGTGCTTCTGAGACTGATAGAGTACCCTCCGCGCATGGTCATGATTAGCAAATGGTACAAGTGAGCAGCTTAAACCCAATAAGAATGACATGTCAAGTTCACAGTGTGTGTACTTCACAGAAATGTTAGCTTCATTTGCAAATAAATACTGAACACCCCAAGCAGTGCGGCAGTCTTCTTCTTCTTCAGGTCCAATAAGCTCAATCACACCATGATCCAGAAGAGACTGGAAGGAGTAATGCTCCCATTTAGATCCTTTAATCTTGCCTAGATTATCAACTACTAAAAGAGGACGCAGAATCCTTCCAGCATCAGAATATATGCGCACTTCTTGTTGGCGATGATCTCTTTTAATTTCCACCTAAAAGGAAAAATGGTTATCATTAAATTCAAAGAGAAATAAAAATAAAATAAATCCAAAAAACATATTGAAAATAGTAAAGCTTTCTTTATATACAAAAGAAGAAAATTTATTTAATAGAAGTATTACAAAGAAAGAGGATAAGATAACTTTCTCAACAAAAGTTATGAAAATAAAACCAACTGTCAACGAGAAATAATAATGTTACTAATACAATAAGATCTCCAATCCCAACAAAACATCAATTTATTGATGCATATAAAGAGAAAGAGGACCAAAACACATTAAATAAACTACCTAATGTCTTAATCCAATCCAATCACATACACAAGGGAAAGTATCTAACAAAAAGTAGGCTTAAGCATATGTATTGATAAAGAACGTATCTGCTCTGGAGTTTCTGAAGTTGTTGACCCTATCCTACATATAATACTTTACACCGAGGCTCATATTAAAACATGGCAAGCATGTCCTAAGGAAGAATAAATAAATATAAAAAATATGGCTTGCATAGCATAGAAAACCAACATAAAATGGGAGATTAAAAGTTAACCTGATGAGGCAATTCATTTCTACGTCGTTTATTTCTTAGCCCAGCCACAAATGAAGAGGAGTTTGCACAAACTCCAACCCAATCCCCATTGAGGAATACTTTGGCCATTCCACCCAGTTCAGTAGAAGTATCATTAACCAGCTCTTCCATTCCACAATCAAACAAATGAGGCAATATAGACTCATGTATGTTTGAACTGACTAGTCCTGTAACAGCCAAATTTTTTACAAGGCCACAATTTTCACCATCTGGGGTAGAGAGGAAACACACCTTACCCCAGTGAGAAGGATGCCTGCAATCACAAATTCCATTATTATAAAATCAAAGCAATAGTTTACTTTATTCATATATACAAAAACACTATATTTGAATGTCAAGCCCCCTAAAAAGAAATAACCCCCCTGGCAACACAGACACAGATAACTCAGTACAAAGCATTAACCGTTGGGGAGGGAGAGAGTAAACGTCTAAAGCTGCCAATTCTATGAAATCACTTGTGACAAACAGCGGATGCAATCTGTAAAGCATAGGAAGACATGGTCTAACTCGTGCCTAATGAAGACAAGACATTTGAATTTTGAATTTTTTTCAATTTTAACACAATGTCTTACAGATCGATCTCCATCACAACTTACTACATGTATACAGACCTCCTCTTCAACCAAAGCACTTCACCGAAGCTAATAATGCAACACAATTAGAATGTGAAAGAAAGTTGCAATTGTCACCACGAAGCTCAACATCTACAAGGTTGCACAAGCAGCTCTGTAGCACCAAGGAACCAAGAGTTTAAAGGCAGTTTATTATAGTAATTTCTCAGTCCTAGTGATGGCCTGCATTTGGGCTTGGGTTTAGGTTATTAGGAGTTATAAGGTCTTATTTAATGTCTAAGATTTCCTGCTGTGTTTCGCACCAGTAAGGAGTCTTGGTCCCAATAGGATTAAAACTTTATTTGCAAGCCTATCCATACCTCAATTTTCTAACCTGTTCAAACCTACATTTCTAGGCGGACAGGATAAAATATTATTTCCTTTCAAACTCTACTTGATTCTTGCCCGAACTGACTTAGTACCCTACTCTTCTAATCTAAAACCCTCATTTTGCAATTATCATTCCCAAAAAAAAGAGGAGGGGAGATGAAGAAATATAAAAAATATAAGATGTTAATGTAACAGCTAATACTTCAGCGTTACTGCATCTGTTGTTGACAGATACAAGAAAACACCAAAAGGCCTGGAAGAATAACAATTCAATCAAGTAGGATCTAACATTGGCACTAGCACATGCCCACCAATTATGCACTTCCCGACCGAAAAATAAAGAAAAAAAATAAACCAAGTTTAAAGTAGCTTACGGGTATCTAGCATCTCCAACCTTTCCTGTGTACTGAACTTGCTGCCTAGTTCTTCTCATTTCAGCCATGGTCTGTAATGGATTTGTTCGCCCAACATTTGCTACCACACCAGATATCCTTTCCATCCTTTTATAAGGATGTGACCATGCTCCAGTTGAGAATGCTCTTTGAAGACCATTTGTAATTATAGAAGCATCAAGATAGTGCTCAATGGGACGCACATCACGATCTCCATAAAGGTCTCTCTGCAAAACCTTTCCCATACGCTTCCGAGCATGTGCAATATGCACTCTCAGCTCCCGCTCAAGCAGCTCACCAGCCAACTCAAGCCTTTTGTTTCTGAAATCATCCCTGTTATCACATCTTCGGCGGCCAGTATAGGCCAGTAAGAGACACTTGACCATATATGCAAGGAAGCGCGTCTTTCTCTTCAAGCCACTAATGCTGGGAAAGGCATACATGTTTAGACACTCTTCAATGGATTCTGTAGGTGGAAATTTGCTACGTTTTACAAGTCCATCTAAGTGACTAAGGGCTACATTCCCTTTGCGAAAGCCTTCACACCCCTCATCAGCATGACGAATGGATGCAAAGAGAATATTTTGAACATTGGCATCGCCATTGCCATAATCAATGAGCTCTATAACCTCTCTGTCTGATGAGACACCAAGAGCAAAAAATAGTATCCATACAGGAATCTCAACTGACAAAAAATATACTGTAAGGACCTTCTCTCCACCTTTAATATCTTCACTTCTGGGATTTGCTACCAGCTTGATAATTAACCTATTTCTCTTCACCTGTGACTTGTAGGCAACTGTCCAAAATGGATTACTTATAATCCAAAGTCTCTTTGAATAGATTTGCTCTTGTGCAATAAATGTCTGCAATAAATTTAAAATAAATACATATTTATAACAGTAACAAATAATTCTATTGTGAAGAAATAGTAAAGACTAAAAAATTTAAACATAACTGCAGAAAGGGATGAAAGAAATTTTTTTTAATGAAAACAAAACTTATATAGAGAGAAAGGAGATATAAAACATGAGAATAGGGTATCCACCTAGAAAGCCAAAGAAGACCAAAAGTAAAGGAACAAAAAAAAAATTTAAGCATGCAGCAAAGTTGCCCAGTCTCTTTGCACATCCAAAAGAAACATTTCCTTAAACGACCCTTGAATCCTTGAGCTGAACACCAAAAGGAACCTCTGAACAATCATTTCCCATAAGTAATTTAAAGATAATGTTGTAACAAAACACCACAAAAATGCAAGCATTCCTCTCTAGCCAAATGTTGCAAATAATTGCAAAGACCGCATACTGCCACAAAGAACTACCTTCCTTCATACAGCCAAAACCTTTGAACCCTATAAGGAGAAACTGCTCTAGCTCCTGCGGGGCAGACAAATCCAACTCTCACCAAAAATCCCGAACAACTTATTCCACATGAAACCAGCCACTTGACAGTGTAAAATTAAATGAGCACCAGTTTCTACACTATTCATGCACATAATACAAACATTAGGGGACAAGCTGTCTGAGGTTCTTGAATATGCAACATGTCATTTCTGTTAATTATATTGACTGTCCAAATAAAATATTTGACTTTCGAAGGAGCTTTAGATTTCCAAATGGGTTATCCAAGAAGGAAAACTTCCCTGGTAGGAGAAGAAATGAGGAAGGGAAAGTATAATTTTTTCAATAAAATTGATATTAGTTTAAAACTTAAAATCATGTATGCAGTGCACTCATGCCATCTCAAATTATCAATCTACAAATTCTTCAAAATGGTCATCTACATTGCATGTGTGATGAGTCTATTATTAAACATAGTTCAATCTCTGACTATTTGTCTTCATCATACTAGAAAGTAGAAACTTGATTAAAAAGAAGGAAATGAATTAATTAGTAAAGAAAATTGTAAACAGGATATAACTAAGTTTACACCATGAGTTCAGCTAACCTTCTCTGCACCCTTGATCAGAAAGTAGCCTCCATGATCAAAATCACAATCGCCTTTTTCAGCTCCTTTCATCCAGCATAGATCAGACTTCACCATGACAGGCATTCTCCCAACAATTATTTCCCTGTTATCCTCCTTGATAATCTCTTTATCAAGGAATTGTTCTTTTCCAGTCTTAAATTTGTCACTTCTAACCAATCTTGGGATATATACCTAAAATTGATACAGACACAACATATATTATCAGCATATACTTTCACAAATTTTAAAGTATCAGATACTGCTTCCATAAATTGTTTGTCAGGGATGACATTGAATACAAACACTATTCATCAAATCATATAATGTGCTCCACAGAAACACATGAATTACCTTCTTTTTAAAGTTTAGCTATCAAACTGAACAAGAAGCCATCTCTTAAACCACCATTTCTATAAAAGACACCCAGTGTAAAACCATGAAAAGAACAATATGATGCTTTTCTTTGTGTTTTATGAATAAGTGTATTTCCAATGGTCAGCTACTAGAAGGGATAAATGACAAGCACCATTTGTTAAGCATCAATGAATAATCAGCAACCAGAACATCCCTCAACATAAATTGAGCAAAACGTTAATAAGAGAACCTTAACGAGCAACCTAATGCAAGACCGATAAATTGCTTTTAGGCAACACAATTTCAGTTACAAATTACCTGAACATGAACATCCACTTTCATTTTCGATGAATATGTCATCCTCTGCAACCGGGCATGCCTAGGAAGCATCTTGAACTCCTTCACGTTTCCTTCACCACCCCAGAATGTGGGCTTATCAAGGGTGACCTTCCCAAACCTCACTGATGCATATCGCCAGTCACCTTCTCCCTTCTTTGAGGGATCATACCCGGGCTCAATAATGAGCTCACCAAATGAATCAAACGCATTCTGCAGACCCTCTTTGATGAACTCATTGTAGGAGTTGATCTGGTGACTGATCAACCCATACTCATCAAAAAATAGCATTGTAGCCTTCTTACAGAAATTTTTAAGATTTTCTTTCCCCAGTTCACTTATATTTGACAAGTCATGATCGTCTTCCTCTATATCCATATCAACCGCGTTGGAATACTTACTACTACCCTTACTAGAACCCACATCGGCACCCATGACTTTTTTCTACACTATCTGCCAAAATCCTTTCCCTTGAAAATCTACCTCCGAAGGAATTTAATTAAATAGCCAAAGCGGAGAAGAGAAAACTAGTCATATGACCTGCGGGATAGACCAAAGAAAAGCTCACAACACCACTCTCCAAGGGGATCTCGAATCCGGTTACCTATTCAAGGTAACAGGACAAAAAATCACCATAATCATGAAAACAAATTAAATAATTTTAACATTCTCTCAAATGCCCACTCTAAAAAAGGTAAAATAAAATAAAAATCTATCCCATTTTCTCTGTTTATCCTTCATTTGCAAGGAATAGGGCTTAAACAGGGAAAAGCAATGATTTTGCACAAACTAACCGATAAGGGATCCATGAAAAAGGAGATGTCGACAGAGCAAAGCAGACCGAGCTGCCGTATCAGCTGCAGCGACGCTTTTGTTACTGCTACCGAAAGAAAAGCCTCTCTTGGCGGTGAAGCGGCGGCCTTGCTCTGCTCTCTTTCTGAGGTTCTGCAAATGGCGATTTTTTAGGTTTGCCCTGTAATCGAGGGGTGGAAGCTCTCACTGTTGACTGTGAAGTGAAGAGACGAGCAAAAAAAATACTTCAAACTTTGAACGTCTTTTCTGTTTTTATTATTATTTTTTTACTTTTAAAAAATAGTTTTTATTTTTTATATTTTTAGAACAATGTGTTTAATTTATTTTTTATTTTACCAATATTTAAATATTTTTATACAGTTTATAATAATTTTAAAAATATTGAAAATTCTGAAATGTTTTTAAAATTTTTCAAAATATTTTTTTATAAATAATAAATAATAAACAATAAACTGAAAACTAAAAATAGAAAATCAAATTTTTTTACGAAAAAGTAAATAAAAAAAAAAGAAAGAAGGAGAAGAAGTAAACTAGTCTTCCAAATCAAATAAAAATTGTTCTTGGTCTTGCTTCTAATTTTCCCAACGTTAAAAGAGGTGTTCGGTTGAAGCTAATATTTTATATTCTTGAAAATGATAACGCAGAATTTTATTTTTTTTTGTCAAAATTTAAAATATTATTTTTAAGAAGTTTGAATTCTTGAGAATAATTTTTTAAAATAAATTTTCACACAAAAATTTTCATGTGAGGTGAAAATTAAAGATTTTCATAAAAGTAATAATATTTTTATAAAATAAGATAGTAATTATATCTTTCACTATTTATCTTAAATAATTATCTTTATTTCTTTATTATTTAAAGTAGATTATTTTTAGTATTTTAAAATAAGTTATAATTTTTTTTTAATTTTTTTTAAAATAAATAGACAACAAATTTAATATATATAATATTTTTGAAAAATATACAAATTTTTTTTAAAAATTTAATTATAAACAAACATAAAAACAAATTATTTTTAAAATATATTATTTAAAAAATTTTAATAATTTAAAAAATTTTATTTATGTATTTATTGTTTTAAATTTTATATTAAAAATTTTATTTTACTTAAAATTTTATATTAAAATATTATTATTAAAAATAATATTTAAAATGTTTTTATGTATTTATTATTTTAAAATTGAAATATAAATTAATTATATTTTAAATTAAAATATAAATAAATATAAATATGTATTGTAAAATTTATTTAATAAATTTCGGAGAGTTATATTATTAGAATATAAAATTATTTAAAATAATATAACATTATTTAAAGTAAAAAATTAATCATATAAAAATACAAAATTTATTTAATTTTAAAAAGTATCAGGTGATGTTTAAAGAACTTGAACTTTATATTAATCTAACATATATTAGAAGAAAAAACAAACTTTGAAAAGTTAACGTTTAAGTATCATAATAAAACGGTAAAACTGCTTCTTCTTTTTCTTTTTCTTTTTTATATCGAATGCTTTGTGATGATAAAATTTTTCTACCATCTTATATCAGGTGGAGTCCAGAGCTCCATATGTTCATTTCGCGAGTTTAAAATCATACGAAAGTGACAATAAATCATCATGGGAACAGTTTAGTCGACATCATATTCCTTTCTTCGAGTAACTTTGCATAGAGTTGGCTTCAATCGAGGCGGCGGAGGAGGTACTCGACCTGAACAAGCTTGGTAAGAGGTATTACCCATTTTTCGTACAGAAGTGAAACTACCAATGGATCAACCTTGTATTTTCCCTTGCTCTCATCACGGTCAAGGTTCACTTCCTGCCCAAACACCCTGGCCTTCTTTTCAACCCTCTTTCTCACCATCTCTTCTACGCTCTTGAATGTCAATAATTTCATCAATGCTTCTCTGTCCTGCAAAAACCAAACGTCCATTTTTTCAATCGAAGACTGGCACAGCATGTTTCTCCTTCAGGGATTTCGAAACCAACAAGAGCATGGTATTTGGAAATTGATCATGACATATAAATAAGAAAAATATAATTAATTGCGCTATTAGTAATTGCCTGCACTATAAGATGGAATTAAGTTTGCCAACACACGCAAGCTGCTCCCACTATATTTTAAAACCAATTATTGGCAATATATTCTTTCACATGCAAATGATTAGGGACAGCACTCACAAGCCTTACTCCTTGTTCCCAAAAGATAAAGGACGTTGGATAGCAAACTTTTCATTTATTAATTACTGCAATAGTTACGGATGAAAGAATTACACCTGAGCACGAATTAAGGGCTCATAGTCTTGAGGAGATTCCCTGAATTTGACCTCAGCCACGTACTTTCCATAATGAATCCTCCTTGAGATGGCCTGCAGATATTTCATGGAATAAAATACTCCTTTAGGCCGCTGTTGAAAGTTCCCTTCAAACTCAGAATTTTTAGTTAGACCAAAGTACATCAATAGAATGAAAGACCGCTTTCAAGAGGGGGGTAAAAAAACTGGAATGTGAATATAAAGATGGATCTGCAAAACTTCATCCACAAACATATTAATAAAACAAATTCCAATAAAAACCTCACCTGCAACGTGGAAAGATCACTAGCTGCAGTTTGAGCATAGTTGCCATCATCACCCGAGGCAACAAACAATGGAAGCAGCTCATGAAAGTACATTTTCCAAATAGACTTGTTTATGTTAATCGAAGCGGCTGCAGCGTGCAAAATCTAAAGATGGAATTAACAGAAAGAAAACATTTTCTTTACGTAGCATGTAATGCGAAAAAGCATACCAGAGTGTCGGTGAATTACCTGTGAGAAAGGGTAATTTGGCGCCACTGAGTGTGGTAAATCTTCTGGGAAAAAGGAATTTTCTTCAGGGTTTTTGTATCTACCTGCCTGTAAAATACCATATTACTTATTATATGTACTATTTCAGGTGTACTAACATAATTCCAAGCAAACCAGAAACAGTGTAGATTCCCATAGATCTACAATGCTTACGGTTGCCTCATTCCATTAAGTCCATATGAACTTGATTAGCAACAGAACTGGCAAATAACTCACTATTTAACAGTAGCACCCTATCTTATATTGGATTCCTAAGATTGAGAACTAATTATGGATTTAGCAAAGTCTTTGAATTAATATCAGTTATACTCATAGAAGCACAGTTCCCTTTGTTTATTCTTAAAAATAAACGTCTTGCTGAAGGTTATTAGTATTCCCAGTATTTAAACCCGTGCCTAGTTTCAACAGATTTAACCCCCTTTTTACATCGATTTTTCAATACCACATTAAGTTTACCTTTCTCCTTTGACATATATGTTGATAATAAACATGAATTAATAATGTTCATGGCCTCACTTGATAAAAATGCGGCAAACACAATAATGACAAAAATTGACAAACTCAAACAAAACAAGATTGTGTAATAGATAAGCTACAGGATATTGGAAGGACCAAGAGCGATAAGTTAATAATTACCTTAGCTTGAATGGACTCTGTATTCTTAACGACGAACTCGACCAACGAACCAGAAAAACCGGGCATATTAGGAGTGTAACTTCCATCGTAAGCGTGAGAATTGATTGGGAATTTGGCTCTCTCTATGAGGCTATAAATGATGGTATCTTCTTGTCTAACCAAAGCCTCTCTCACTGAATCTAGCGTGTACTCATTCCCCGAGTAAGGATTTGACACTGCTTCTGTCATTCTGTATCTGTCAGTGGAAATTACCAATATAAGAACCATAATTCGAAATCGAAACAGCATGTTGTTAACCCAAGCTGGAAAACACAGTGTAAGTCTGATTACGGAAGAGCAGATGTTATGTTTGGTAGCAGAGAAAATTGATTAGAAAATAGCACAAAAAATGCGATGCCGGCATGCCACGGAATATGAAAGCATAATATATTATATAAAGGCTAAGGTCGATTCAACGCCACTCGTATATAAAAGCATAATAAAGAGCGAGACAAGAAATAAATACCTTCCAATTAAGATCGACAAAGTCCTTCTGGCTGTGAAAGAGTCAGAGGAGCCAATAAGCTCTATGTTCTTCTCCCTACCTGCTCGAATAACCAAAATATAAATGAGATGTGACAGAGCCGGAGAGCGGCGATGCCCTCTAGTGGGAAAGAAGTGGGTGCGTACTGCCCACGCCTGAGATTCTTTTAATGCTAGCGTACGGCAGCTGTGGGCAGTTGTCTTTGCTTCCTTCCCTTGCGACTTATGATTGAAAGGTCGACTAGCAAGTCGTCCAATTAACGAGTTGAGGGTGTTTGGTAGTAAAAAATTTTTTTTAGATTTTAAAAAAATTAAATTTTTATGTTTAATTTTTAAATTTTAAAATAAAATTTTTAACAAATATAAATTTTAAAAAAAATTTAGTAGAATTACCACTAAAAAAATTTTAAGTAAAAAAATTTAAATTTAAATTTTTTATATTATAAAAATATATAAAAATATATTTTTTATTTTATTGCTTTTTTTATTTTTTTATTCATCTTTTTTATTTTTTATTTTTATTTATATTTTTCGTATTATTTTTTTCATTCTTTTTTTTATTTTCTTTTTCGTAATATTTTTTTTTATTATTTCTACATTCACTTTTTTTTATTTTAATATAAATAAAAATATTTTTAAAAAAATATTATAATTTAAAATAAAATTATTATAATTAAACATAATAATAAAATATTTTTAAATAAATATTTAAAGTCAACTAAATATATCTTGTATATTTTTAATAATTATTATTTTAAAAAAATATATTTTTAAAGAAATATAGATTTATTTATTTTTTATTTTAAAAAATTATTTTCTGTTTTCAAAATAAATAAAAAAATTGATAATTATTTTTTATTATTATTTCGAAAATAAATTTTAAAAAATTATTTTTAAAATATAAAAAAATTACTTTTGTTTTTTTTTTAAATAAAAAAATAAAAAAAAATAACATATTTTTAAAATAGTTTATCAAACAAATTTTTATTTTATTTTATAAAATAATCTTTAAACATAATTTTTTTTAAAAAAAAAAAAAGTAAACAAGCCCCGTTAAAAATAAAATTTTTTACTGACCAAACGTTCCGTAAGAGAATTAAGAAATCGTCCTGCTAAATGAGACCCAGGCCGACCCACACTAGTTTGTTTGATTGACGGATGTATCCATGGATAAAATTCACTTGATATTTAAGATTGCCAGATAATGTGTTTTTAATTGACCTTGTCTATTTTAGCATTCTTATTAATCCCTCCATTCATTAAAGTCTATGGGCTCGTACACCAGTGACTTAGCCAACATATTCCAGATTGAACAAATTGTTGGGCTTGCGCCGATGGGGGTATGGAGCAGGGTTTCCTGGTCTAAAAGCTATGAGGAAGGTTCTACTGGGAAAGAGCTTTGTGGGTTGCTAAGCGAGCAAAGGTTTTAACTCAACTCTTGGATGACATTGAGAATTCCAAGTGAAATTGTAAAAGCTGAGGTTGTCCGTAAAGGAGAATTTGAGTAAAGATCTTGATGCCAGCTAAAAACAGACTGCACTTTGCCCCCGATGAATTTGAGTTGTCAAACGCCCCATAAAAAACCATGTTCTTATAAACTCGTAAATGTCTTTATGTGTGGTTTCTTCTACAACCTCTCCTCTTCCTCTGAAGAAGGCGTCATCTGAGCTTAGTTAGCCAGGCTATATTCCTAAGTTCGTTTTCTTCAGCGAGACCAGCATGAAATTTTAGGCTCGTTATCGTTCCTTGAGAGGTTCCACCAAAAATAATAAAAAACTTCAAACAAAGAATCTATTCATTCACAGGTTACTTTGGAAGGAGGTACGCTCTGGGATTGAGGAACTGACCCTTCGAAATCTACCATCCATTAACCAGAGTTTGAGAACAGAACATGCTTGTAATATACTATAGATAGATGGTAGAATGAAAAAAGACTTGGAAACATTACTATATAACTTCCACAGTTGAACACCAGAAGTTTCATTAGGATGAGAGAACGAAAACAATAATTACAACGCAAATCGAATAGCAAAGCTTTCTACCAGAAACCTAGTATGCGTAACAAATTTATAAGGCTTTGTCCAAACTATTTCACTCCGTTGCTTACAGTCACCTGAACTAAAATCATATCTTCCATGAAAATTTCAGAGGCTTCATATATCTTGAGAGGTACACCGAAAGTGGATGACAAATTTATTTTGGCTTCTTTTTGGCCATTACTTCTCATTTGTCATCACCAAACCACTGAATATCATGTTTCACAGCATTTGAGCCAGACGACAAAATCAGAACTTCAAAAATTAAATGAAGCAGGCCATTGAACGGAACATGACTACTTAACAATCTCAGTTGTTTGATCGATATCAGACGTTCAAAAGCTATCCTGCAGATCGATACTCACCTTTTAACTTAAACGCAGCCTCAGGATCGAGTCGAAAAGTAAACCGTGAGGTTTCTGGAACATGCTGTGAGATAAGTCGTGCAGTGTCTTTCCACCATGTAACTTCTGTTTCTTTCTCAATGACCTTATGCCTGGCACATTCTAAAGCATAGTCCAAGTCTGTTATCCGTTCTTGCAGCCTCGCTTCAAGTAGTTCATGCAGCCTTCTCTCCAGTTCAACCGGAGAAACTCCAAAAGATACATCTGTACTTGCTCCTTGAGGGTCAATTATTTCACCAAAACTCGTACTATGGCTTTTGGTACTTGAGTCCTGCCAATTCCATTTTTAGCGACTCGAATATAGACAGAAAGACCAATAATAGAAAGTAAAGACAAATACATTGTGAGATAGTGCATATCCTTTTATTAGCAACATGCTAAGCAACCAGAAGAATGCAATAAAGAAAATCAACAGCCCAAGAAGAAAAGAAATAACATCATATAGCAGCAAATTTAAGATAAAATTAGCATAAACTAAAAGTAACCTCTTATATAAAGGCCTCTTGGTATATAAAAAAACATTATAGTCAAGCTTCATCTCATTGTGCCTTTCTACTGATTGAGATGACTAATTTCGAAATTCAATAATATTTGAAAACCCTCATGGTAATGTCAAAGCCAGAAAACTAACAGCATTTTTTTTTTCATTATACTAATATTTGATTCTTGCTCCACCATCTGTCTATGCATCAATGAGACAGAAGAATTTAATGAAATGTCAAACAGAAAACAGCTGATACACTCACAAATATGATGAGAATAATTAAATAAAGGAAAAGAAATACTTGTGTCACTGGAATGAGGGGCGGATTTAAATATGGATCATCTCCGCGGGAGAGAAATTCATGAACAAAGCCAAAACCTGAGTGGCATAATGAACTAGTATAGCTGACACATAAAATACAAAGAAAGAAGCTTACACACTAAGAATTTGATCATATCTGCACAAAGTATTAATAGTCGCAACTCATGTCAGATTGGACTAACC
Organism: Gleditsia sinensis; assembly: GCA_037074535.1. Lineage (NCBI taxonomy): Eukaryota > Viridiplantae > Streptophyta > Magnoliopsida > Fabales > Fabaceae > Gleditsia > Gleditsia sinensis. The sequence continues at coordinate 3,987,150 of CM073472.1, forward strand.
ACATAATAGTTTCCTGAGAGTTGGATTTCAACAGAACTTAATGATATGACTCTCAAAGCCACAAGTCATTAGATGATATTGGTTGACTCGCATAATCTTTTCTTTTCTTTTCTTGGTAGTTGGCTGATTCATCCACATATACAGTAGTCAACTATCATAAACAAAAGTAATCATGAAAAATGAAAATATAATATCATCTACCTTGATCCTTTCTTGTTGCATATTTTCAAAAGCAGTTTCTTCATCCAAATATAGTTGCAACCGTTCTAACTCAACTTCAAATTCTACCTCAAGTTCATGTATTCCTTCAACACATTCATCTTGTTCACTTAAGTTATACTCGAGAAAATGATTATGAACCATATTTCTCTCTAGCAATGGTTGTGACTGATCTAAAAGATGACTATTTGAGCTAGAAACTTCTTGGACATCAGTGATGGAACAGGCAAGGGTATCACTCTGTTTCAATGGCTTAAGAAGTGGCTCTTTCCTGGGCAGTTCCTCTTTCACGTGCTGTAGAAGCATTTCCATTTCTTTCCGCAATTCAACCATCTTGCTAAACTCGTTTTTACTTGCTGCAATCATATACAGCAAACCACAACTAACTCCCAACTTAAAAGATGTATCACTTCTATAAGGCCCTGCAGAACATCAAGTTAACTATGAAGACGGGAAATCTCAAAAACAAGAATAAAAACAAAAAAACAAAAAAACAAAAAAAGGAGGAGAAACGGAAGGAAAGAACAAAAGGAACACAGCCAGACTTTCATTCCAAAGAAAAAAACAAAAGCAGTGAGTGGTGCATTTGTAAGTATTAAGATTCCCAAAATAATGTTTAAAAAAATATATACTTGTCCCTCGAAAATGATAACTATAGAATGAATGATATTATCCAACAAAGTTAGTATTTGATGAAACTGGTATGCTTAAATAATGTCTGAAGTATATATAAAGTTTACAAAGAATGAAACCAAACTTCATATGAATACTAAAAGTGATGTTCTCATGGAATCTTTACATTCATCTAAATTCCACTAATCAAGAAATCAGTCCATCAATTTTAATCTCAACTTATTAAAAAGTACATCATTATAATCGCCGATGTCATATCTATTAAGAACTAGCTAACAGAGATATCGATAACTAAGTAGACTAATTTTATTAGACATGGACGTAATCTGCTAACTATTAAAATCTAGGGTTGACGTCCCACATTAAATAAAATTAGTTCACGTGCACAATTTGGTTATGGTTTTCCTGACAAACCTAGCAAGGGACTGAAGTGATGCATTTTTTTAAAAAGTTAAAATTAAAATTATGACAAAAATTTTTAAAAGAGCAAAGTGATTATACCAATTATGGACCAGTTTGATAGTTTTCTCAAAATAACGAGTCTATCATTAACCACTTTAGCAATCAAGAGAAGCCATCAATATAATCAACCAGGATTTCTAAGTTTAAGCAAGTAGCTTAAGGTTAGCACCAAGATTATCAATTGAACCATTGAATTTACCATCAAATGTTGAGACGACCATGATAGCAGGGAACCTAGCTTCTCACCTGACTCCTCGTCACCATTCAATCCGTTCACCGAACGGCTTGTGCGCAAAGACGGACTCTTGAATTCTGTGGGCTCTTTCTGTATCTTCTGCCTCTGTTGCAATACCCGCGGATCCTTGGCTCGTCTCAACGCCGCCAACAATCGAGCAACAATCCGGCGTGGCGAATAGCAATGAATAGCTGCACACCCATGCATTCGTTGCCGTGTTTCTCTGACGCCATCCATGGTAGGTAGCCCTATGCAATCACCGCCGTCGCCGTCGTCTTCCTGAGCAAGAAGGATATTGGCAACGCGTAAGCGGCGATGGGTGGAGTGAGTGGAAGGCAGAGGTTAAGGGATTTATAGAAGCGCTTGTTCATTTGGATCGATGCAGAGAGCACAGAGTGGGAATTAAATTCAATGAAGGGAGGACTGAGTGCAGAGATTCAAACTAGAAAGCCAAAATTGGAGGGAAAGTTGGGAAGTGGAGCGCTACCTTCTCTCTGCTTCCCACCAGTCCATAATTAGTTCTCACTCTAATTGTTTGTAGGTTAGAGATGGAATTGAGATAGCAATCGATGCCCTAATACAATGAAGCAAATCCGGGACAATATATTAAAATATAAAGTGCAAAAAGTTGCATAAAATAATAAAAGAGAGTATGAAGAAAATTATAGGGCTTGTCTCTGATTTTAAAAAAAAAAATTTAAATAAAAAAATTTGTTTAATAATTATTTTTATTATTATTTTAAAATAAATTGTTTTTAAAATATAAAAAAAAAATCAAACAAATCCATAATTTTATTTGAATTCGTAGGTGAAAAATACTTACTTGATATTGTAATTCTTTTTTGGGCCATTGATATTGTAGTAGTTTGGGCAAATCTTTTTTATGCATTCAGTTAAAAAATTTATTGGAAAAACAACTAAAAGAATTGTGCTCATGAGAAGATCAAATATATTTATAAAATAAAAAGATGAAACTATTCAATTATTCATAATTTTTTTATTAAAATGACGGATAAAGTAACTTGTTTAATTTGTAGTGTTGCATTTATTTTATTTTTTTAAAAGGCAATATAGTGTTGCATTTAAATAAATCGGTATGTACGTTCATGTCTTGTTTTGTTTTGTCGTTTAATTTCTTCCTCCCTGCCAAATCAATACGCACAAAAATGGGAGACATGCGTAGAGAATGTGCGACACGCTGTTTTTAGGGATTGGCTGATACTTATTTTTTAAAAAAAATTGCATTTAAACCATTTATTTAATATAAATTTTGAATTTAAATTATTTATTTTTCTACGCGACGTATACGCAAGCACTCGTTTTCTATCACCATTGGAATAATCTATGCACTGTGACTTTCTGATAGAAAAAGAAAGTACAGACAGAAGATTAATCGCAAAAGTGTTTTAGAACCCCAAAAGATGAAACAATAAGGTCGTCGTCAATCAACGCTAAATCCTGCAGATTAAAAATCTATCTGAATCCTTAAACCCAACGATGACAAAAGTTCCATTTTGGGGAACCACTTTTGCATTTATTATTTTGACGCGTGGCCATAACAGTGGTTGCGTCATAACTGTGTCCCATCATTTGCTAATTTAATTTCTTAACCAAAACGAAGTTGATATTCCCGTGAATTTCATTTATAGTTTGCAGCGGCGAGGGAAACTTCTATAAATGCTACATATCTGCTGTATTTGTCGCCTGCTTTTTCAGTAATACCTCTTTCTTTTTTTTAAATAATTTTTATTTTTAAAATAAAAAAATATTTTTATTTTTAAAATAAAAAAATATTTTTATTTTCAAAATATAAAAATAATATATTTTTAAAATAATTTATCAAACAATTTTATTTTATTCTATAAAATAATTTTTAAACATAATTTTTAAAAATAAAAAATAAAAATAAATTTTAAAGCTTTTATACTTATAATAAAAAAATGTCAATTCAATTAAAAATTTTGAATTATTTTTTAATAATATGTATGTCAAGTATAAATATATAAATTATCAAGTAAAAAATAGTGAATAGTATAAAGATAATATTTTAGAAATTTAAAATCACTACTCTTATGATCAAATTAGGACGTCGTGTAACGGCGCTGATCCTTTTTATGACATGATTTTTTTATTCTATTTTAGGATGACATGTAACGGCGCTTCATCAATAAAGATTTTTATGTTGTTTTATAAAGATCCTTTTGGCGACGCTTGTTTTCTCTCTATGTTTTTGTTAATTTCTCGTCTTGAATGATTAAATTATATGTATTTTTTTTAAAATTAAATAGATTAGATATGTTGAGAAAAGACTCAATATTTGCAAGTAAAAAAAAAAGAGTAAAGGAAAAAAAATTCAATGAGTAAGTTTTTTTATTATTATATAAATGGAGTAGTAAAATTGGCACTGTAAAAGATAGACGTCAAATCAAAAAATTGATGCCAATTTAGTTTAATCTTTAATATTGTTTAGTAAAAAATAATAAAGAATAAAAAATGGCAAAAATTGATGAACTTGAATGATTTTATTAACAGGTAGATCACAATTCAATCACACAATTAAATTAATAATCGATTTATTAAATATCTGTCATAATACTATAACAAATTGTTCTTTTAGATATCGCTCCTTTCTTTCCAATTATGAATAGCCAAATTTACTTTATCGTCGCTGATCGCATTGTGCATTTGTCTCTTGGTTTGATTCCATCTCTCCTCCTTGTGTATAGTATCAGCCTCACCCCTTAGTTGAGAATAATGAAGATTGTGGACAGATATTAGTTACCTCCGTTGAAAAAGGGAAAAAAAATGTAAAACAACTAAAAATGAGATTACATTTAGTTTGTAAAAAAAAAATTTTATTTTATTTTATTTTTAAAATATAAAAATAATGAATAAATAAGTTTTTATAATATTTTTAATTTTTAATGAAAATAAAATTGATTTTTTTTTTGTTTTTCGTTGGCCGATGATATTAAATTTATATATATGTGACAAATCTTTACACGTTCTTTCAACGTTGCCATAAAAAAAAAAAAAAGGAAAAAAATGCCTACGTCATCATAAATCTTGTTTGTCTAAACCTTGTATTAATTCATATGAATTATCGCGCGGGTCATTCTTCGTGGGAACACGCACGTGACCGCAACTAAGTACAAATTTATTCTATAATTTGTGAGATGACTCAGATGAGTGAGAGAGAATGCAAGGAGCATAGGCACATCATTATCATCTCAATCTGTTTATTCCCATAGGACCAATGATGCGGACATAGAGAGAGATAGAAGACAGAGACTGAGTTAGAGAGAGACAAACCTCAGATCCTCGGATCCCATATTGTTCTTCTAACGACCACCCTATCTAATTCTTCCCTCTAATACAACATAGGTCCTATATATATATGAATATCCAACCATTTTCTCTCTCTAAAATGATGGAACTCGGAACTCTTATCTCTCTTGATTGAAAGCTAAGTTTCCCTTTCTCTTTTCATCAGATACATAAAGTGCATGTGAAGACAAAGACAATACCGAGATAGTGTTTCTTCAAGGCCCAGCAAAATCCATTCTTCTGGTTCCTGAATACACACTCCCTTCATCATTGTTATTGATTCCTGTTTGGTACCATTTCTGCGATCCGGGTATATAAGTCGCTTTGAGTCTGAGCTCGAATGCAATGTGGGTTAAATTAGGGCAGCTATAGGTGTCCTCGTGGGTGACTCTCTCGGATCTTAAAGACAATGGCGTTGTTCCGGAAGTTCTTTTATAGAAAGCCGCCCGATGGGCTTCTTGAAATATCTGAAAATGTTTATGGTACGTTTTTATTTTGCTCATTTTGCATATACATCGGTTCTTCGAGGAGGGAAGAGGGTTGGCTTCTGTTGACTGAAATGATTTCATCTTTATGCATTTTTAATGGTGGCTTGAAGTATCTGTGGGTAATTTTGCAAATATCAGCGCGGATAACGGGAATTATATGAGTTTCCTATATTTGCAGATTAAGATACGCAGTCATTACATTCTAAATTCCAGTTATTTAATAGGCTTTTGACATGTTGTTCATGATTTCTCTATAAAGCATAAATATTCCTTGTGGAAGGGGTCATAACAATCGTATTGAGGGGAACCTCAATGTTTATGCACTTTTACGGCTGAACTTGCTCCTCCGAGTTTGATGTTCTGAAGTATTCAAGTTGTATTAAAATTTGCTAGGCTTCCTTTACCAAATTGTCAAAAAAAGAATTTCTCCCCCATCCTTTTTATCGTTCCTAGCTCAAGAAGGCCTAGTAGAAAAGTTCAGATTTAATATGTCAAGATTATGCAAACAGTGCAGTGATGTTTATTTACCGATAGATGATAGTCAATGTTGTTTTCCAAATTTCCTCTAGCGGTTTTCCTTGAATAGCCCGGGTGGCCTGTTAGAAAATTGTCAATTTTTACTTTGATATGAAACACTAAAATATTATCCATTTACCTCTGAAATTGGTGACTGGAAACTTGTGCTAGAAACGCCTAGTGCCTTTCTAGTGTATCACTTACTGTGCCTATCGAATTTCCACATATTGCTAATCTGAATGCTCTTGCGCCGTATCTATTACTTGGTACATATTCATGATACTAAAGAATTAACTTTACATCATGTTTATGAGATTGTAATTATTTTGTTGGTGCATGTGTAGTCTTTGATTACTGCTTTACCACGGATGTTTTGGAGGAAGATGAATATAAAGTGTATATAGGGGGAATTATTGGGCAACTTCAAGATCACTTCCCTGACTCTTCGTTTATGGTGTTTAACTTCCGGGAGGGAGAGAAACAAAGTCAGATTGCTAGCATTTTGTGTGACTATGATATGACTGTAATGGAATATCCTAGACAGTATGAAGGTTGTCCATTACTCACCATGGAGACGATCCACCACTTCTTGAGATCAGGTGAAAGCTGGCTTCAACTTGGGCAACAGAATGTTGTCTTGATGCACTGTGAACGAGGTGGGTGGCCAGTTTTAGCATTCATGCTGGCTGCTCTCTTGATCTATAGGAAGCAGTATACAGGGGAGCAGAAAACCTTAGACATGATATACAAGCAAGCACCTCGGGAACTTTTGCAGTTGATGTCACCATTGAATCCCTTACCTTCACAATTGAGGTATCTTCAGTATATATCAAGAAGAAATGTTGGTTCAGAATGGCCTCCTCTAGATAGGGCACTCACATTGGATTGTGTTATTATAAGATTAATCCCTAATATGGATGGAGAAGGTGGTTGCCGTCCTATATTTAGGATATATGGACAGGATCCTTTTATGGCTGCTGATCGGACTCCCAAAGTTCTTTTTTCAACTCCTAAAAGGAGCAAACTTGTTCGGCATTACAAGCAGGTGGCAGTTAAATCCCTTTACGCTAATTTAAAATTATTTTTTACAGCAGGCTTAATTTTACTTTATAGTTCCCCCCATTACTCTTAATCTATTAATTTGAGTTTCATATTTTTTACAGGCTGATTGTGAACTGGTTAAGATTGACATCCATTGTCATGTTCAAGGCGACGTTGTTCTTGAGTGTATTAGTCTGGATAGTGATTTGGAACGTGAACAAATGATGTTCCGAGTCATGTTTAATACAGCTTTTATAAGATCAAATATCTTGATGCTTAACCGTGATGAAATTGACATATTATGGAATGGTAAAGACAATTTCCCAAAAGACTTTAGAGTAGAGGTATTTATGTCGCCCTTTTCCTCCTACTTTTATTGATTATAGTTAGTGATAAACCAATTTAATGTTTATGGAATGTATTTTTATTTCTGGTTGAAGGTACTTTTCTCAGATATGGATGCTTCTTCTTCTGTTATCTCAATTGATCTGCCTCGTATTGAGGAGAAAGAAGGTCTTCCTGTTGAAGCATTTGCTAAGGTTCAAGAAATTTTCAGCAATGTGGACTGGTTAGATTCAAAGACAGAGGTAGCGAATGTGCTCCAGCAGATCACAGCATCTAATATGCTTCTGGAACAATTGGACACTGGGGTTTCTGCTGCAACTAGCAGCTTGCTAAAGGGGTCAATGTCTGGAAGATTTATATTTGAGTCAAAGACACTGCCAGAAAATGATATCAATAGTATGACATCCACAGTTCAAGGAAAACTATCCCTTTCCCCCTTTGAATCATCTGTGGATACTTCTAATGAAAACAAGATAGAAGCATTAGAATCAAAGTCTTTGTCAGAAAATAACAGCAAGATTCCTGCATCCATTGGTCAGGGGAAACAATTAATTTCCTTGTCAGAACCCTCAACAAATTCAGATTCTGCTAAAAAGAAGTTTGAATCATTAGAATCAAAGGCATTGCCGGAAAATTATACGAAGGGTCTTACATTGACGGCTCAGGGGATACAATCTATTCCCTTAATTGAATCATCCGTGGATGCAAACTCAACTAAAAAGAAGATTGAAGCACTAGAATCAAAGGCATTGTTGGAAAATGATACCAATTGTGTTACATCAACGGATGAGGGAAAGCAGTCTATTCTTTTAATTGAACCACCCGTGGATGCAAATTCAATGAAAAAGAAATTCGAACCATTAGAATCAAAGGAATTGTCAGAAAATGATATTAAGAATCTCACATCCACTACTCAGAGCAAAGAATCTATTCCCTCATATGAACCGTCTGTTGATGCTAATTCAATTGAAAAGAAGATTGAACCTCAAGATTTTCAGATTGCTCTTCAGTTGCCCACCCAATCTAAAATCATTTGTCAACGGGTGCATCAAGCTTCTCGATCAGCTCCACTTTTATATTGTAGTTCCTTACAAGGTTCACCTGTACCTATATCAAGATATCATAGTGCACCATCAGCCCTTGGAATAACAGCCTTATTGCAGGATCATACTGCAAAGGATGTGAAGGAAGAAGTCACTCATGCAGTGACAGTGTCTCCCCCTTCTTCTACATTGTCTCCTGTCTTAGAGGCGCCAAAATATATAGAGCATAGTACTACATGTGTTCCTCCAGTATCATCATCAACATTGCTGCCATCTTTATCAACGAAGTCTTCAATGGGTGCTCCTGCTGCCATAGAGAACACTTTTGGGCCCCTTCCTCTTGCAACTGCTTCTCGTCCTCTCCCTCCTCCTCAACCTCAACCTACTTCAGAATTGATGCAACCTATTGTTACCCAGCACTCTGAAACTACAATACACGATAGAGGTCCAAAATCACTAGTTCCTCCTCCTCCACCTCTTTCTGAGGCTATCAAGAGTTCTCTTTTAACCCCTCCTCACGCAACCCCAGTTCCTCTTCCTCCCTATTCTCCTGTGAAGAGATCATTTTCATCCCCTCCACTACCCACTTCCTTTCCTGGAACATCTCCACGTTCCACTGTAAAAAATTCATTCAAAGCTCCCCCTCCCCTGCCTTCACCTCCATCTTCAACTGTTCAAACTTCATTTTTAGTACCTTCCCCTCCACATTCTGGAATTCCTTCTTCAGCTGCCCACCGTATTCCTTCTTTACTGAGCATGAATAATTCTGTTATCTCTAACCCTCCTCCCCCGCCTCCCCTTCCATCTTCAACTGTTCAGACTTCATTTTTAGTACCTCCCCCTCCACTTTCTGGGATTCCTTCAGCTGCCCATCCTATACTTTCTCCACTGAGTACGAATAGTTATGCTATTATCTCTGTCCCTCCTCCTCCACCCCCACCTTCATCTTCAACGGTTCAAAATTCATTTTCAGTACCTCTCCCACCAGGCTCTGGGATTCCATCTTCAGTTGCCCATCCTACTCCTTCTGCACCGAGTATGAACAGCACTACTACTATCTCTAGCCCTCCGCCCCCGCCCCCGCCCCCGCCCCCATCTTCAACCGTTCAGACTTCATTTTCAGTACCTCCCACTCCGCTCTCCGAGATTCCTTCTTCAGCTGCCCATTCTGTTCGTTCTACAGTGAGTATGAACAATTCTGCTGCTATATCTGGCCCTCCTCCCCCACCCCCACCCCCACCTCCATCTTCAACTGCTCAGACTTCATTTTTAGTACCTCCCTCTCCACTCTCTGCGATTCCTTCAGCTGCCCATCCTGTTCCTTCTCCAACTAGTATGAAGAATTCTGCCGTTATCTTTGGCCCTCCTCCTCCACCTCCACCTCCTAGACATTCCGGTATGACATCTAGTCCTATTCTTACATCATCAATGCCGCCACCACCACCCCCTCCTATTTCTGCTTCGAAAACTTCATCTAAGAACTCTGCAACTGTTCCACCTGTACCTCCTCCACCTTTTCCTTCTTCCAATGGGTTGTCAAAAGCTGGGACTGCCTCTCTGCAATCTCCTCCTGGTGTTGGTAATGCAAATGTGCCTCCAGTTCCTGGACCGCCTTCCGGTGTTCCATTTAGTGTAAAGGGACGTGGCTTGTTGCGAACAAATCAAAAAAATCAGACTCAAACTAAAAGGAGCAATCTGAAGCCTTACCATTGGTTAAAACTAACAAGGGTCATGCATGGAAGCTTATGGGCTGAGACACAGAAACCTGATGAAGCTTCCAAGTATGAGTTCTGTGATTAACCTTTTTCTGACTTTAGGTCTATGAGAATATTCTGAGCTTATATGAATTTTTGGTTATTCTTGAATCTGTTATTATCTTTTTGGTGCTAGGGCTCCAGAGTTTGACATGTCAGAACTTGAGAGTCTTTTCTCTGCAGTTGCCCCAAATTCTGACCATGGAAGTAAAGGAGGAAAATCCAATCGCCGTGCTTCAGGGCCTAAAGCTGAAAAGGTTCAACTGGTACGACTCTTAATATCTATCCAATCTGATTACTCCAGCTATCAACTATTCTATAAAGAGAACAAATAAGTAGTATTCCATTTTCAACTCTTGTATTGAAACTTCTAAAAAGGAAGTCCTGTATCGAAAACTGCAATCCGTTTTCTTTCCCCGCCTCCTTTATTTTACTCAACCAATATCACCGCTGATCCTGCACACGGATGCATTTTTCACTTCTAATAATTTTCGTTGAAGAATTTGTGAGTTTTTCTTCCTTAATGAATTGGTTGTTATTTACCTATGTAGATTTTTATATAGTCTCCTGGTCCTTGTATCTGATGCCTTTTATTACGACTTAAGTTAGTCTATCATTAATAATCTTGAGGAACCTCTTAAAGAAATTGAGGTCTTGATAAATAAAATGAACTCATGCTATCTTGCAGATTGAGCTAAGGCGGGCATATAACTGTGAGATCATGCTCACAAAAGTCAAAATCCCTTTGCCAGATTTAATGGTGAGATATAGATACATATACATATACATATCTTGTAGTTTCCATTCACAAGTGATTGCTATGATCATTTTGAGTTCAATTCAGGTCCCACAGAAAATCAATTATCAAACGTTGGTTAAGACTTCCGCAATAGTAACTCTTGCATTTACGTTATAAACGAATGGATGGTCTGGAGTATATCTTGTGAACTAATTATGTGAACTGTATATTTCTTGACTTAGAGGATCACTTTTATACTGGGTTGAGATTGGCATAATTTATGTCTGACTGTTAGTTGAAAGTTTAACCTAAGCTTTGATATGAATTCATTTATTCTGGCGTCACAGCAGTACACCTATGCTCTGCTTGCTATAACTTCCATGGGATATTCATATTGGTCAATTAGCAGCCCTGGGAAATTTACTTTTACTGCAAAAACTTTAACGAATCACTTATACCCTTAAGGAGAAAAGGAGAAGACCAAACAGAATATATCATTGAAAGACTCAATAACAGGGTGTACATGATACTGATCCTCAACCTCTATTTATACTAAATTACTAATACTATGACCGACGCTTATACTTTTTGCTTGGGTTTACTACAGGTAACTCTTTTAACTTACAAAACTTTGCTAAATCTTTAATACCTCTTAATAGGGTGTACTATAAATAATTCTATTCTTAACGGACAAAACTTTTCTAAATCTTTAATACCTCTAACCAGTTGGCTTGAGATTTTTGTATGAAATGGATTTAAGTTAGTTTTGACTTTTCATGAATAGTTATCTGTTTTGTCAGTTTTGGGGTTTTTTCTTCCTTCAATATTTTATTGTTAGAGAAGAGAGGCAAGAAAAACTATCGTACCCAAAGAAGATACGCAATTTGTTTTTTGGGTTTTCTGTGGTTGTTCTTGGCACATTTAATTCAAACCTATTATTGACATACAGGATCTTTCAATTCTCTCACCCCCCCCCCTCCTTTTTTAAGGATGCCAAAATCAACCTAACCCAGACCAATCATCACGAGATTGGTTTGGTTTGGGTTATGATGCACAGTCAGTTTGGGTTGAGGAACAAACCCAAATCTTTCCACACTTTTGACACACCTAATTTAGAAATCAGAAAATCTAATCTCGTGCTAGGTATTCAGTTAACCTGGGCAAACGGTATTCAATGTTATATATAATACACCTTCAGCATTTGGACATAATTATTAAATCTTAACTCTGGTGAAGAGCTCTATGAATTTTATTCGCATTTTCTTTCCTGAAGCAGTTAGTGAAAATACATATTATGTTTTATTTCAACAATCATTTTACATTTCCTTTGTTTTTATATAATTAATTTGGTAATGGTCATTGAATGCACCTTGTGATGTTGTTATATGTTATCTTATAGCTTCCTACTTGACTATTGAACTGTCTTTGTTTTCTTTTCAATTCTAACTGACAATCATGGACAAATTATGGATAACTCACATAGTTAGTTTGAAAGCCACGTGCAGTTACATACATACATGTCCAATTTATGGGTACTTTTTATATTTTTGGAATTTTGAATTGCTTCAAGTCAGTGATTAACAAGTTTGGCTCTTAGAATATTTAGTTTTTCTTTTCTTTTCTTTTCTCATACTTTACACCACTGTCTTTCAAGAGCTCCGTGCTTGCATTGGATGATTCAGCATTAGATGCTGATCAGGTTGAGAACCTCATAAAGTTCTGTCCAACCAAGGAAGAGATGGAACTGCTCAAGGTACAAATGTTTTTTTTACCTCAATTAGAAATTCATGACACAGGGAGAGCATCATATTTCACAAAATTGTATGTTTGTTTGAGCTATAGTCATACATTATATGCAGGGCTACAATGGAGATAAGGACAACTTGGGAAGGTGTGAGCAGGTAGGTGGACTTCTACTGTTTCTCTATGATCCATTTTTTTCCCTTTTAAAAGCAATTTCTTAGGGTAAGATGACTATCATTAGTGCTACAATAAAAAATTATTATTAATTAATCAACATTGCTAGACTCAATTTTTTCCCAATGTTTTAATTTAACCTACTGTTTTTACATTTATGTTCAGTGATTAAACAATGAGATGTCATTTAAACTGGAGATTGAATTCTCTAATATGGTTGCCTTACGATGTATGGTTTTATGAAATTCCTTCATGGTTGCATGAATTGTTTTTTTATCTATTATATCCTTATTGCTTTGCTTTGTGATAGTTCTTCTTGGAATTGATGAAAGTGCCAAGAGTAGAATCCAAGTTAAGAGTTTTCTCATTTAAGATACAATTCCGCCCTCAGGTCAGTGGACAACCTTCAATCCTTTTGCTTGTTAAATAATTATTTTCTTACAATTCAAAATTTAGCTGCTCTTGTGCACTTCACTATATACTATGCATGTAGGTTTCTGAGCTTAGAAGGGATTTGAATATTGTAAATTCTGCATCTGAAGAGGTAAGTCATATTTCTGTATTTTCTCAACGCTCTCTGGTTCTTATCTCGGGGCGTTTCTACTAGCATTTCATTTCTTGAGCTTTCATTGTTTTGCATATCAGATCAGGAATTCAGTCAAGTTGAAAAGAATCATGCAGACCATTCTTTCTCTGGGTAATGCTTTAAACCACGGAACTGCAAGAGGTGAGTTAAAGCTTCCCCATCATAAAATATGTGTATATACACAGATGACTATAAAAATTCATTAAAGTATAAAGTCGTTATTTATGTACATTCTATTGCTAGTGCTGTAAATTAACTTTTTGTTCTTCTATAAATAACATTTTCTTGGAAAATAATACCACGTATTCTTGATTGTTTTTCTCCAAGTTAATTTAGAAGATCACTGTAGGTTCTGCAATTGGGTTTCGATTGGATAGTCTCCTTAAACTCACCGACACACGTGCCAGGAACAACAAGATGACTCTCATGCATTATCTTTGCAAGGTAAACATTCTCTTACACTGGACGTGGAGAGAAAATGGTGGGAAAGAAAGTAATAGTATTCGTATTTTTCTTCTTATGTTAGGATGAAGAGAAAAATGAGAGGAAAGAAAATAGGGAGAAAACTATTTTCTCTTTTTAGGTTGTGCAGAAAAAATGTGAGGAAAGAAGACTTGCTCTTATTAAATGCCCTACTTTAAATGTAAAACTATTGCCACCACTCTATTACTGATTTAATATTATTTTAGATATTATCCTCAACTTTTTACATCAAAGAAAGTGAACACTTTTCAATTTTTAAAACAAAATATATATTTTAATACCTCTAAAGTAGGTATCTTTCAAATATTAATGCTAAGAACGGAAAAGGAATAGAAATATATTCAGCTTTCGTTACCCACAGAAAGTTAAATTTCTCCTCTGCGTACAACCTGGAAATAAAAATGTCTAATTTGCTGATTACCAGATTCGTTCAACATGGATTTATCTGAATTGATTGATTATATGCAGTATATGTTGAGGTTGATGGAGTTTATATTCGTATCAAGTGTATTTTACGATTGCCTTGGTATATGTCTTGTCTGTCAATATGTGATTTATAGTGACAAACATATATGACACTTCCCTGTTTTCAGGTGATTAAATTATAAAGCTGTAGGAGGCACTAATGGACTCCCTCCCTATCCTTAAGGATGAAAAGGTTGGAGAATGAGACTAAAATCAATGAATTTAAAATATGAGAAGTCTCCTTTTCAACTTGTAATTTAGTTAGCCATCATTAACTGAACGAAGAATTATGAGAGAACTGAATTATAATTCAAATATACCTTTAAGAAAGGAAGTCTTGAGATGCAAGAAAGAAAGATATCACGTCTTTATGAAGGAATAATTCACCCTCCACAGTTGCTATATTTGGCTAGCTGATGATGCTTGAATTGCTTGATTTTCAATGACAATTGTTTTTTTAAGGTTATGTATAGGAAGAGCTCTTGTCCTCCAAAAAGAACAGAAAAAAAATAAAATGATTCAGAATGTAACTAGATCATGAGAATTAAAGGTTGAGCGAAAACAAATAGGAAGAAAAATGACCCATTTCAATGGGAAGTCCCGATTCAATATTGATAAAGATAGTGTGACTTTTTAAGGAAAACTTGCTTCTCCAGTATCCGTCTTTTGATGGGTTACTGAGCAGAAGTTCGCTGTTTCCTTTGGGCATGCGGCTGAGAGGCTCAAGATAGAGAGAAATTGATTGCTCACTTTTCTTACAAGAAGCTTGAATTACTGCTAATTTCCTTTTGTTTTTGCCTGTCAATAATAATAAAGGAAGAATTTCCAGAAAAGAGAACTTAGGAAACGTTGCCCCTGATGATATCAGGTTATTACAATAATTCCCCCCTTTGAGCCACCTGTCAAAGATGAGACGATAGTGTCTGCATTGAAAGGTTTAAAGTTCATAATTATTAAGGAAACTTAGAAGTGTATTCTTGCATCTATGCCCCTCTTTACATTCGCTTCAATAAAAAGAAGAAATAGAAGCATTTACTTTAAGTAAAAGGATAAAGCAGCTCTATGAATCTAGTTTATAATAATTTCAATACATATCTACATTCCGTTTTGCTCTGCGTTTTAACCATTAGAATTAATTTGATTCGCAAGAAATTAGTCATTGCATGTTGCTGTCATGAGAAACCTGCAACTTCAGTTGTCAATTTAATGATTGGACCCTTACTATTATGGGCTACAAGGAGAAACAATGCAGCAATTAGAGCGAATCCAATGCAACAAGGCCTAGGTCTTTGCTAGTAGAAGGGGAGGTCATGTGGAAGAATAAAAAGGAGTTAGTTATGGAGAGAGAGAGAGAGAGAGAAGAGGATGAAGTGGTTATAAAGCCAAGTAGAGGCGCAGAAGGGGACATGAGAAAAATGGATTTGGGAATGGGGCTGTTAGCTGCCTAGTGTTAGAATTGTAGATGTGACCTTTCTGTTTTTGCTCTTTTCCTTTCTATGCTACTGTTCCTGCTGTTATATGAGAGAATTGGGTATAGGGAGATGTTATCTTTTATCTTGTATTTTCTTTATATTTTTAGTGTAATTACAACAATATTCTACTGTTTTCATAAAGAAATTCCTGATGGAGAGCTAGGTCTCCATCATTTTATCTGAAACATTGCCACTCAGTTGTGCTTATATGACCATGGTGTGTCAGAAAATGGTCAATCCTTTGTGTTTCTCTGTAGCAGTCAACTCTAAATTTTTTTTCCAGTGAATTCACATATTAATTTTTCTTTTTTGGTAATTGACAAATTGCAGGTGCTTGCCGAAAAGCTGCCAGAACTTCTAGATTTCTCAAAAGATCTAGTGAGTTTGGAGGCTTCAACCAAGGTATCTTTTTCTGTTCCGCTGTTCTATCAGCTGGTTTTATTTTTTTACTCATTTGGTGTATACTAAGCTATAAGCAAGTATTTTATAATCCATACAGATCCAATTGAAATACTTGGCAGAGGAAATGCAAGCTATTAGTAAAGGACTGGAGAAAGTAGTTCAGGAATTGACTGCATCAGAGAATGATGGGCCTGTGTCAGAATGTTTCTGCAAGGTACAATGTTTTTGCAGGTCATCTACATGCTTCAACTAGATTAGACTGACTGAGTTCATATCAATGTATTATAATAGAGGCTTGGTTTGGGCTACTCAAGCCAGAAAAATCTAGTTCAATCTTGCCTTGTGAATGTTCACATGCTGGCAGCAAAGGATGCATTTGAAGGACCTCCTTTATGAATGAGAATATGATAATATAGATATTTAAATAAATGTTAGTTCAAGAAATATAAGTAGTTACAGATTCAAGACAATCTATTGATGTTCAGAACTCAGAAGGCATAAAAGTTGTCTTAACTTTGACAAGTCCAAGTGATTGATAACATCTTAATATTTATTTAGTAAGTTGGCATTTTATTGTTATATCCTTTAGATTCTGAGAGCTTGAAGACACTAACTTCAGAGTACATTGATAATGGTAATAGAATTATCCCTACATCACATCTCCTGCCACACCTTTTAGGCTGTGGGGCACAGTATTCTGCTTCGTCCAATTCCTTTTGAGGAGGCCGTGGACTTTTTATTATATAAAGAGTGTACTCTCCAATTGCAGGGTTAAAATTTGCAAGGCGACTGCCTTTAAATTGTTTTATTTGAACTATTGCCTTTTTTACATATGATTTTTTTTTAATTTTTTAGTTGTTAGATATGCCTTCAATGACATTTCACTGGATAATATTCAGATTTTAAAGGAATTCCTTAGTGATGCTGAAGCGGAAGTGAGGTCTTTGGCTCAACTTTATTCAAATGTGGTATGGATTCATTTCTTTCCTTTAGAGGATAGTTTTTGTGCTTACATGATGAAGCACTCAAACGGCTAGTCATGTAATTGAATCTGGATTTATCAGGGTAGAAACGCAGATGCATTGGCTCTATACTTTGGAGAAGATCCTGCGCGGTGCCCATTTGAACAAGGTAATCTCAGCACGTAATTTTTAGTAGCCTGTGTTAGCATGTTGCTTTATCGGAAAAAAGATTCCAAAAAGGACCCAGAACTGATTCAAATTGTTAATTCACCATTCATTAGCTTTTCAATTTTTTTCCATATCTAACCCATGAAAAATGTTCATATTTCTGTTGTTCCACTATATCCTGCATGCTTTTTAACATATCTAGTTTTGGATTTGGTGTCAGATCTCAATGGGTATCAATGTGCCTGTTATCTTTAGGAACACTTAGTTTGCACCTACGTTGTGTTATTATTCCCTCTGAGTGTGTGTATTAATGTAATAAAATAAGGAAACAACTGATATAATCTCATTATCATTAAAGTCCACGTTAGTTTTTTATTCAAAGAAAATATTTTGTTACAAAACCAAAATATATTATAACTGAATATCCACGTTTAGCACAAAATAATTACTTTGAAAATCAAAGTGGAGAGCTTTTTGTTAAAAGAACTTAGTGAAATTCTGCAAAGTAGCTGAGACATTGTAAATCCAGTAAAGTGAAAACTTGCCATAGCGACCTTAGCAGGGATTTTTTCTCTGTAGTTGTATCTACTCTGCTCAACTTTGTGAGGATGTTTGTGCGAGCACATGAAGAAAATTGCAAGCAGCTTGAATTTGAAAAAAAGAAAGCACTGAAGGAAGCAGAAAACGAGAGGTTGAAGTTAGCATCTAATAAAAAGGAGTCTGAACACATGATACGGACCCCCATCAAGAGTGGCAATATGAAATGATCAGATGTTATGAAGGCCTCAAACTGTTATCCAGTTGATAAAGTTTCCTTCTGGACCTTGTGTGGCACCATTGACATTGATGATGACACAATGACTGACATTATATCTAATGCAAGAATTTTAAAGCCGGTGGCATAGGGCTGAGGATGAGACTAACTGCAAGCAGTAAGCTTTTCAAAACCCCGTTTTTCTTTTGATCTATATGCTAGTCGTGAATTTTGTATTGACATTCATTTAATTATTAATTTGTTTTATGCGCAGCAGAAAAACAAGAGTTTTATGGTGTTCAGTTCGGTGAGCTACCTGTATGATGATGATCAACAGTTTTGGTGTACAAAGGAAAATGATTTAGTTTTTCTCTGCCAGTCCTGAGTTTCGATGACTGGGCAATAGCGATGTAAATGCTGACACATGATAATTTATCCAGATGAGTAGATAGAGTAGTATTCGCATTCTTAACTGACAGCACTTATAGGCAGGTATACTGAGAACAACCATTGAAACACCGCAATTGTGGAAGTTCGTTTTCCATTATCCCTCCTTAGTCTACAAGCATTGAAAAAGACAATTACTTCGTAAATATAGAAGGAATTGGCTAGAAATTGAATTTTTCATTTTTTCCCCAAGCCATGGTTCTTCTCATTTAATGACTTCATAGTTTTACCATATAGATCTGCATCAGTAAAGAATAAAAAGCGTGCCAAGCAGGTTGAAGTTCCATATGGAAGAACCGATATATAGCAGAAGGAAACACGCTATGGTAGCAGAACTAACGTCAAATCCCAAATAGAACTACGTCTCAGTTCAACCCATCATCCTCATTTTTCTCCCTATCTCTTCATCAAATCATCAAGTGAAATTATGAAGTGTAGAAAGAAAGATTGCAGACTTCCATTGGGTGTGTTTATATATATATGCATCATAAATTACACAAGTTTAAAAAGTCCGCTCTGAGATCCTATGGGTTTCCTAACTAAGTTCTAGATATCATTCTGGGGCCTACCCTTCCGTTTGTTCTGCAGGGAGTTCCAAATGATTGCCGTCATTGTTTTGTGGCTATTCCGGTACTTTTGTCTCTTTATACTCATATTGTCGTAGTGGTGGGTTTGGGAGCAAAGACAATGATTTCATACTTCTGCAACACTCAAATTAAGGTCGAGTTCTTGTTGTTGCTTACGCTGGCAAGTGATGGAGCGGGCAACTGCTTCAGCTAATGCTACGGTAAAGTTAGGATCTTTGATTAGAGAACCCACATATTCTTCAATTTTGCTGTGGCTACCATGGTCTTCAATGTGTCTTCTGTGATCTGTTTGAGCCCAACGAGGAAGCACAAGATCAATGTTGGTCGCTTCTGATTCGTCAGCATTGACTGGGAGAGGTAAATCAGACGTTGAGCCTCTCGGGGTAGAAGAAGATGGTGACACCGAGTAATCAAGAATGCCATGGTTGTGCTCGCCTTCATAAGTTGCAACAAGGATGGACCTATCTTGTATGCATCTTTGTACCTACAGTGAGTAATTGATTGAAGGTTAGAGTCTATCTTGGACCATAATTTCATCTTCAAGTCCTTCCTCATATATATCTCACATATAAACGCATTATTAACCATATCTGTTAAAGGTTGTTTGGAGTGTTACTCTTAAGTCTTTAAACTTAGTGGTTTTCAAACACCATCGTCGTAAACAAATTAAACCTAAACCTTATTTTAGGTCTTGATCAGTTCTTTGTGCCATCTTACTGAATCGAAACTGTGAATAAACAACCGAATGTTATGTCCTGAGTGCATTCTCAATGTCCTTGAATTACTCAATCCTCTAAACGACTGATCATCAGCAGATATAAATAATATTAAATATGAATATATAAGTATACCTTCTTTTTGACTGGGCAGCTGGGAGACATGGAGCATCTGAAGTAAGCTCGGGGCGATGGATTGTCTTTGGTAACCTTCTGACCATACTTCCTCCATTGATAGCCATCTTTTACCATCTATATTCCCAAGGAAATTTTCAAGAAATTAACTAACGAACTTCGTGATAGATTTGAAACACAGACTAAAGGTCGAAAGGACATACCAAACTATTGTCCTTTGGGTGAGTTCTGGCAAAGATTTGCACTGGCTTATGTGCTATTGGAAACTCAATTCTTGGTCTCTTGTTTGTGTCGTAACTAATTACTGACCCGCTTTGCTTTAAATCGACGCTCATCTGCTCTGCGCTTTTCTCTTGAAGTTGGGACTGAAGCTTTCTGTATTTGCAGCTCAGAACTTCGAGCATCACTCTTAGAGCATTATTCTCCTCCTTCACATGTTTCAACTCCGCTTGAAGCGCTTCCGCCTAAACAAACAATACTGCTGTAAGTTTCCTAGAATTTTCATAATCAGTTTATGTGTATGGGTAAGGGCATGCTGTAGTTGAATGATAGATTTCTACCCAGAAAGCGAAACAAGAATTAATAGAAAACCCCACGTTGCCCGAATGGAGAAATTTGGGGTACAAAAGCAAAGGAGAAACACAGTTACCTTTTCGACCATTTTGGTACGGTGAAGTTGAAGGAGCTTCAAACACTAGGGGAAGAATCTATCTATTTAATTACTTGGCTACTAAATAATTGAAAGAATGGTATACTGGAGTTCGGAACCCTTATTTATAATAGTAGGATGGGGTAGTTGGAGGCAACTAAAGATGAAAGAAACGAGCCTTTGGTGGCTGCTCTCTCTAACTCGTACAGTCCTCAGATCAAATCAGAAGGAGCTGGATCTGGGTCTTTGTTTCTTCGTTTCAACTCCATGTGTTGGAAAAATGTAGATTGATGGATATATATAAGAATTAATGCTTTGAACGGTATCAGATACGACAATCATAACGTAATCCGGGAGATGTCATCTAGCTGACATACTCTTTGCTTTTGTTTTAGACGAGGACACGTTAACTTTCTAGTTTCTTAATTTCCTCGTTATGTTTCCGACGCGTGTCCGCGGGTGAAAAGAAAAGTAATGGACTCCAGAGTCTTTTTTTAGTCCTCAGATCCAGATTTTAGATGTACGATATACAATTTTTTTTCTCTTTCTTTTTTGTGGGGTATTGCTGTGTCTCTATTCTCTAATACAAAAATAATAAGAAGGGGACAATTAATTAATAATATATATTTCATATTTTTGCAATAAACAAAAAATAAAAAAAGAGACGAAGAAATTAAACTCGCACCACGTGCGTCCTTCAACATCGTAAAAATTAAAGCTCAAACTCTTCTATATAGGTAGAACGCCTATGACACGGGAGAGTTGTTGATGACCCAAGACTGGTGGCATTTTCATCGAGCTTTGGCTTCAATTGTAAAGAAAATCCAAGGGCAAGGGCAAGATTAACTAAAAACAGGGAGGGAGCCCCGTCAATGTGCTTATCCTTTAATTAGACGCACGCCAAAGTCACCGGCAGTCTTTTTGTCTTATCTTTTGTTCCGTCGACGCTATTATTTTTATATATTTTAGATCTAAAACTGTCACGGCTCCTGTAGAACTAAATTCGTGACCCACACAAAAGTAAGAATAAATTCTATCCTATAAGTTTAAACTCAACTGACACTAAGTTATCACTATGACTTACAACTTACAACATATAGGTATAAACAACATCATGCATACCATAAGAATGGTTCAGAATTTATAAATTCACATACAATTGGCATTAAGCCATATAATACAGAAATTATCTGTTTTTCATACAACAACGGTTCTAACAATATTCAGATACGCAGGGATGCAGGGATCCTGCTTGTAGTTTATGGAACTACCTTATAATACAAACTAAAAATATCTAAACAACTGGGAGTCCTGAAAGCAACATGGGCTCACCACAACTCTTTTAACTCACTAAACAGTTGGAGCTGAATCTGAATCTTTTTGACTATCTGAAAAAGGAAACATATGATGAGGTGAGTATAAAACTCAGTGAATAGGTAATCTTTACTACAACAGAAACAGGACAAGTAGGGCACGAGTTTTTCCTTCACAAATATAAAATTAAATGCAAGAAAAATATGAATGCAATATGTATCATGTGTTTGAATCAATAACAAAAAAAATTCAATATTAAAAGGCATAATATTAATGTTAGAGTTTAAACTCTTTCTATATCATAACTACAGTCATTTTTCAAGTATACAATAAAAAAAATATTCACCATCAATCAGCCCAAAAGCCTTAGTCCATCGGGTAAAAACCTGTAATCCATTAGGCAAAAGCCCGCAAAGTCCATCAGGCAAAAGTCCGCACAATCATCCATCAGGCAAAAGCCCACACAATCATCAATCAGGCATAAGCCCGCACAAGGCATAAGCCCGCACAATTTATTCATCAGGCAAAAGTCTGCACAATCAGTTAAGCAAAAATCCATTACACAAACTTTAATATGCACTAATCAACAATAGCCAAAACAATATCAACTTAGTTTATATATTTATATCCAAAAGTCTACACATGTGCCTCATAAAATCATTTATCAATTCATATAAAATATCAACATCACCATAAACCAATAGAGAATTAAAATATAAATTATGCTTGTCCTGCATTTCTAAAGTTTATACTATGAGTCATATTTTAACAGAAATAAATTTCACATTAATAGTCATGTTTCATGTGGATGTATCAAATGGATAGGTAAAAATAATGTCATAGTAAGTATTATTTACTCACACACTAGAGATGCGTAGTTGAACTCTCTTGATTTCTTCCAAAACTCAATGGTCGAATTGATGCTGAAAGCTATCTTCCGCTATCTCAAAACCTAGAAAAACAACTTTGGCATATCAATTTCTAACCAAATACCACGAATTCACTATTTTATGCCAGTCAAAACACTGTTCGCTGTTACTGTTCACACGTATTAGTTACTGTTCATCCGAAACCCTTTTTCATGATTTAATCCTTTAAATCATGTTTTTCAACCAGAAAATTATGAATATACTGATGATTCTATATTCTAAACATAATTCTAGGTTTAAAATCACTAGAAAACATTAAATAATTTTGAAATTCGAAACTTATCCATCGCAGTTACTATTCATCATTTTCGGTGAACTTTCGGCGATTCTTCGGTGAAATTGATCGGTGGGTTTTGAAGTACTCGTTGCCACAAGTCCAACAGTCCAGACGGTTTGTCAATCAGAGGTCCGTAGCTCTAGGTACGAAAGTTTAAAAAGTGAAAGAAAAAAATAGTAGAAGGGACTGCAAAATGTTTTTGCTCTTCAGGTTCTGGAAATGCAGACCCAATTTAATACAGTAAATGCTACAGTATTTTATTTTATTTTACTACTAAGGGGCATTACAAAAACTAATTTTATTTAAAATATTAAAGTTGTGTTTCTTCGTAGAAATTTATCAATTATTGAATTCAAACGTAATTATTATTTTCTCTCTCAAAAAATTCATATATTAGATGATACAGCAGTGGCGTTAACTAGCTAGTCCATTATTTGATCGATGTAAGAATCTCTCGATCAGAATTTTTATAAAAAAAAATACATGTAGTCGGTTTGATAGGGGATAATCAAATCTTACCAATAATTTTAGAGGACGATAAGAGATACAATAATTTGTGGATTAAAGTTGGTACTTGAAATTTTATTAAAAAAAATTCAAGTTAAAGGATTTAAAAATTAGAATATTTAATGGTTGAATGTTAGGAATTTAATCTCCCATCTCCGGGAAATTGAAGAAAGTGTATTGGATGTAGTGGGGGGTGCGGGCGGCGGAAAAAGCAAGAGTGGAAAGTCAATGGTGTTTGAAAGTCAATCACCTAAACCCACACGGATTCGCCCACTCGACCGACCCCACGCACTTATAAAACGACAGTATAATAAGAATCCTTCCTTCCGGCCTGACCTATAACAGTTATTATCACTACCGGTATTCATGGATAAGCATCTTTCACGGACCTTAATTTTTAACATTGACTTGAGTTTGATTTTTTGAATTCTATGATCTACCTTTGTTCTTTTTCTACTTAATTTCCTCTTAGCATAATTCTTCAGGGCCAGCCGAAAGTGGGTGAATCTAAATTTTTTTACTAAGATAAATTAACCTTGAATTTGGTGACGAAAAAGACGATATTTTCTTGTTGCATATATAGTCCATACCAGTGAAGAACTAGCTTCAATAAAATTAATGCCACCACAATCTAATGATCAACATATATTTGTTGAAATAAATTTTATATATATAAGAGCTTTCATGCACAATATGGCAAACTAAAATCCAAGACAAAATCATGGAATTTGCACTGCTGGTTTCAGCATTCAAAGTTACAGTACTTGATTTGCGTCGTTGGGAGCTTTCGCGAACGTATGAAAGAAATATAAATGCGTTTGAAGAGGGAATGCATCTTCGTGGCAGGAATCATGTGAACGGAGATGCATGTCCGGTTCGGGCTGGTCAATGTATACGGCTATTACGTGTATTTGTGGGGCAGGCCAGTGAGAGTGAGTGTTGTGGTCATACTGATGACTTGGGGTCCATCGTGCTACCACTAATTAACTCTCACTAGCCGCCGCCACCATACGTGCCCATCCTCTTCTTCTGCTTCATCAATTATAAACTTAGTTTACTCAAACATGTGCAACTCCTAATTGGAATCTGGGTTTCAGCAATTCATCTTCAGATCACATGTGTGTCAAGTATTCATCTTCACTTAAAGGTGTGCTTGGTTCAACGGAGTAAAATGAAGAGTAAGAAAAAAAAAATTGTTTTTAGTTTAGCTTAAAGAGAGAGGAAAAAAGAGAAAATAAGGACTTATTTAATTTTGTTTTTGTTTTTTTATTTTTAAAATTTATTTTTGAAAGCTATATTTAAAAATTATTATGAAAAAAGAAAATAAAAAATTTTATTTAATAAATTATTTTTAAAATATATTATTTTTTATGTTTTAAAAATAAAAATATAACTTTATCTTATTTCTGGTTTTTTGTTTTAAAAATAACTTATTGTCATTATTTTTTTTTACCAAACAGTTACCATACGTGCCCATCCTCTTAAAACTGCTTCGTCAATTATAAACTTAGTTTGCTCAAACATGTGCACCTCCTAATTGGAATCTAGGATCTTGAGATCACATGCGTGTCAAGTATTCATCTTCACTTAAGTGTTTGATACTACGATTATTCTCATAATTCAGAGTATCGTGATTTCTATTTTCAATAAATAATTCAGAGTTATTCAAATATAATATATTTAATAAAAGTTCACAAAATTCAAAACTTAAAAGACAAATCTCTTTTCATGAAGCTATCAAGTTCAAATATCTCTTTTCATGAGAGCTCCAAATATATAGGGATGCAAGTTGTAAACTCCCACCAATATACACCAAGAAGAAGAAGGAGGAGGAGGAGGAGGAGGAGGTCTGATTGTATATGAATTTAACTATGTAATGAGGGGGGAAATTATACAAATAACATATAACTTTCGATCCAAGACAGCTCGAAATTGAAGCCACACAAATGCTCTGAAAGCAGTGCTTTGAAATGTATTAAGTTGCGATCAACAACTTCAATTAATTATTTGCATTGGCAGGTGTTGTTAATGACCGCAATTGATGTTGGCTTTGACCATTTTTTCCTATATATTTTATTGCAGTTGTGATCATTGCAACACATCCTTATCCCAATTTGTAAGTTTTTCATTTGAGATTAAAAACAGCACAAACTGAGGGTGTATTTGGTTTGATCTTACAACATATCTTTACTATAGAAATCACATTTGTATGGAAAGAGGAACAGAACCTCATTTTCTAATTTTTCTTTCATGAATTTCAGGCAGCAATATATGTATATATACATTCTTAGTCTCCGCGGGAAACCAATTAGCAAAACAAGAAAAACCAGTTCGCGGTACCTTTTACATATGGATCTTAACTATTTGTTCTGGGTAGTGCGATCTAAAATTGTTCCCGAAATGGCCGTAGCCAGAGCTGATGTGAAATAGGGATCTCTAGTCAAAGAAGTAGCCATTTGTTGAACCAAAAGCTGCCGGATGGACTTGTGATCATTCTCAACCAATCCTGACTGCTGAACCAGGTCAAGGGTCACCGTCGGCGCTGACAGACCGGGAACTGAATCAAGGACTTCGCTTTGGCTGGAACCCAGTGATAATTTGGTTCGTTGCACGTGGTTGTGCTCTCCTTCGTAAGTTGCCACCAACACAGTTGGGTCCTCTGCACTTCTTTGCACCTAAATATATGGTAAAAAAAAAAAGAGGTCAAAGTTATGTCTATCTATTGTTTCTAAATTAATTTTATGAAGGGAGATCGAGCGAGTTACGTACCTTCTTTTTCACTGGGCAGCTTGGGGCGAGGGAGCACCTGAAGTAAGCCCTAGGAGAGGGGTTATCTCTAGTGACCTTCTGACCATATTTCCTCCACTGATATCCGTCTCTCACATACTGTAATTATATTATTTATACCCAAAAATAGAAAAAAGGATTCTTAGTCATAGTATAGTTAAAAAAGCCAAGTGCGAAGAATTAGGAGGTGAAAGTTTGGTTGAGTTGAGTGATTAGTAAGGACAGAATTAGGCGAAGAATAGTAAATTGAGGAACTTACTAAGCTGGTATCAGATGCCTCCGTCCGCACAAGAACCCTCGAAACCTTAGCAGGGGTGTGATCCTTGGGCCGTTTGAATGACCCCTCAATAACAGCATTCAAATTATCAATACAATTATTGGGAGTTTCAGGCTTTCTCTTCCTTGAATGCGAGTTGGAGTTCATCAGTAGTTGGCTCAAATGCTTTTGCAGAGAACTGTAGCTCTCGGACATGCGGGTAAGCGTCTCGGTTAGCCTCTTATTCTCGCAACGTAAACGACGCAACTCTTCAATGATAACCTCTGCCTCTGCTGCTTCCTGCTCACAATCAAAAAAGAAAATTAAATTTTAAACAAACAAAGCAGATTGATGAGGTTAAGTTCATATTATGCGAACCGAAGGACTGTCGTTGAGGTTGAGACAAGTGTTGGCGCACGATGATTCCATTACAGAATCTGCTTATCACCGCTAGGGTTCTCCGATATTACCGAAGGAGATAAACCCATAAAACAAAATGCAAATATATATAAAAATCTGATTATTTTTTTTATTTTGTGAGGAAAGGAAAGGTGCAGGAAATTAAGGAGGCCTCGTCGTTGCCACGGTGTCTACAATTTGCCTTTAATACTTTTGAAGTTTTTAACCGACGCGCATTGGAAAGTAGATCTAGAAAGATAATGTGTCAAGCTTCAATTCGAAGAGTGCCTGAACAAGAATTGCGCTATCATTTCAAGGTCAAGTTTATATCAATATCACATTAAATAACAGCTGAACTAGTTTTGGATTATTCCCATTGACCCTCAATAAATTATCTCATCGACTTTGAAAGTGTGTGGTTAGTTTAATTTCCGTATCTCTTTTTTTTTTAAATTAATATAAACAATGACACAAGTATTTTTTTTTTTTAATAATTATCACGTGAACTTGAGTTTATTATAAACTTTAATTATAAGTATTATGAAATTATGTCAAACATCCAAAACCTTCCACATATAAAACAATTACACATAAAACATTTAATAGCATAAATAAAATATTATTTATATTTAATAATTATTGTGTAATGACTAAAACTTATCATGAATCTGAATTTATAAGATCATTAATTTTTTTTTCTTTTGGTGATTAGGAACCTTAGTCTATAGCTTGTCTTGGATTTTCTGGGATCCCTTTCTCAATCTGGTACTAATTAATTAGAACCATTGAGCAAATACGTACAGGTATCCCTCCTCTTGTTTTTGATCAATTCAAACCTACATTCATTGATTTCGCGTTAGAAAAGGTAAAAGTAATGCACGTCGTCAATTTTTAATTAATGACTGTTCACACTTTAGGTTTCCACTTAATAAATATATTTTTTATTTTTATTTTAAATAAAAATAGGCCGACATCTAAATATCTTTTACCATTTAAAACCCTCTAGCAAATGTATCTATATATAGTTTTAATTTTATTAATTAACTCATTTAAACTTTAAAAACAAAAATTGGAATTATCACTCCAATATTCTCGAGTAAGCTAGCGAAAATGAAAATTTTCAAGTAATTAAATAGAATTTTGATGAAACTTGATTCAACGAGTACTCTTAGTGAAACTTCTTGGCAATTTAGATTTGGATGAAACGGGTTGTTTGTAACATATTAAAATTGGAGTTTCTAAACTAGCGTGTTGGATTAAATGCATATATTATTTGTCACGTATTAAAATATTATATGTTAATTGGCACACACAAAAAATACCATAAAAACATATTTAATTATGTTAAAAACAGTGACCAGATTGTAATCAATAATATTCAAGATAGATGCTATCTATGAAGCATATTAATCGACAAGAATATTTGCATTGACCAGATTATATATATTACAAACAACCAGTTATATATATAAATTGTTTGTAAAAGCGCGTGTCGTGTTGAAGCAAAATAAATTAATGCTCTTTTACCAATAAATAAATGCTCAATTGAAACATAAGATGAAAAGAATATAAATGTCAAGAGGCACATATAATTTCACTTCGACGGCTTCCGATGACTTATGGGTGTTAAGCTCTGTGTCCTTTTTCTCCAGCTGGTTACCCAAAAAAGAACAGGTAAAAAAATAGACCAAACAATTATAGTGTCCAACACTCCCGCAAGAATCCCTAATTCCTGCCTAATAATATATAACTACTCTAAAAATTGATTTATGAATAATTACACAAAGAAAAATAGATAAATTCTAGAAATAAGATATTTAGACGAATCTATATACCTCTTGGCTCCACAGACTGATCATCCTCTAAACAAATTTGACAGATCGAATTATCC
Source organism: Gleditsia sinensis (assembly GCA_037074535.1). NCBI lineage: Eukaryota > Viridiplantae > Streptophyta > Magnoliopsida > Fabales > Fabaceae > Gleditsia > Gleditsia sinensis. Next base: position 4,016,055 of record CM073472.1, read on the forward strand.
ATTCAAATTATCGAACGAATGAGTTACTGATCGATCACTATATATATAAATCAACTATCTGATATAGAAAATTAGGCGCACTGGATAAATTTATGAAATCTAAACTATTATTAATTAATTAGCGTATATCTTAAAACAATCTAGAAACCCCACTAAATTTCATAGGTAATTGTTGGAGACAGTCCATTAAAACGCTCTTTGACAAATAGAAGCATATTGAAAAGCTTGGCCATGAATAAATTAACTCGTACTCAAATCAGTTGGCACGCAAAGTGAAATGTCGTCTAGCCTGTGGAATACAATCTAAAAATTCTAATTAATTTATAGTTGCACAGACTAATTAAGAACATGTTTGGATAAATTATTAAAAAAAAAATTACATTACAATTATATATAGAAAATAAAAAAGATATTTTTTTGGAAAGAACAAGAAAAAATTTTATTTTTTTAATTTAAAATTGCCAAAAAAAATTTAGAAAAAGAAGTATATTAAAAGATTATTTTTTATTCAAAACAGGAAGTTGTCTAAACCAGTGATGGCTACAAGACGTACAGAAATTGAAGTCGGCAATTAATTAAAATAAATTTCAAAAAACTTCCAGAAACTGGGGAAGAAAAAGATAACGCGCAAATGGAAGAAAAAAATGTATCAGATAGGTTAAGGAAAATTTGACTCAATCAGACCTTGACTTGAACTTGGAACTTGCTTTGCAGTTTGCATTAATGTGTACCAATGCAATTGGCCAATTTGGATGCCCAAAAACTTTAACTGTGTCACTTCCACTGTTCCTTTTTACGACCGCAAATGCAGAAAACGTACGCCAAAGGTTAGCGAACGCTTCATCTTCTCCTCTCTCTTTTTTCTTTTGATATTTCGTATTCTATCATATATTGCATAACTGTTTTTACATCTATTTTTTATTTTTAGATAGCATTAGTGATAACACAGAGACATTATCTCACTCTTGAATTTTTTTTACATACACACGCACATTAAAACAAGAAAGAAGAAGAGAAGATTTTACACACACTATATTGAACTCAAATTGATACATTCTGAGAGCATGACTTGCAAGTCTTTTATAGGCTAAAATAAATAATATAATATTACAAATCCACTTGTGAAGAAAGCAAAATATTGATCCATATTTTGGTGCAATCACAGGATGCGGTGCAGCCTTTGTAGTACAGTTTTGTAGGCAGCAACATGTGCAGCTTGGTGTAGTCAGAAATGCAGTGCAGCCAGTGTGTATTAGTGCGGCTCTGCATTTGGTGGAGTACAACTTGATTTAATTATCTGTCAATTAGAGAAAAAAAAAACCTCAATATGAATAAAATCTTAGGGACCAATATGTATATTCATACTTATAATTGAATCTTAATTTGGTAGGATCAGTTCACACTATGAAACTTATGAATAAATAAATAAATAATCAAGGCATGCTCCCGGGTGCAAAGTTTTAGCCTGTTTCTTAAAACTTCCACAACAATATGCTGGAGTAGATGGCCTTGATATTTTCTGTTTCCACATCAACTTGAGGTCTATAATTAATCATTCATCAATTATATACATGTGCTGCAGTTTCCATTACTATTTCTTAAAAAAAAATGTAATTACGTTAATCAACCATATATATATATATGACTTAACTCGCATTCATCACCTTCTCTCGTCACCTTGCTTTGTCTTTTACTCCTTTTTTTCCCCCACAAGATTCATCACCTTCTCTCGTCACCTTGCTTTGCCTTTTACTCCTTTTTTTTTTTCCACAAGATTCCAGTTCCCACTACTCACGGTTGAAAAGTTGAATTTTCCCCAACTAATCTCTATTGTTTTGCCTATTTTCTGAATTGGAAATTGCTTCTTTCATTTTCTGAAAAAGTTTAATTATGTTCCTATAACATCTTTCATTAATTAAATCTTGCGCATTATAGTTTTAATATTCATCATAACTTCCTTTGCTTGACTCGTAGCTAGTTCGGCCATAATGTGTTTCTTATTCCTTTATATTCATCAATACGCCAAAGAAGTTTTACAAACGGACCACAGTATTGAAAAAGCAGGTGAAAGTTGATAGAGAGCTAGTTAGTTAGCTATCTATCAAATTTGGTAAAGTGGAAGGAAGACTATAAACTGGTTTGGGTCAAGCAAAAAATAGTTTTGTCATGATGACACGCAGATACACACATATATATAATTTAAGTCAAGTCGTGGCAACTACCACTTATTTATATCGTGGCATAGGATCTGACATCACCATGCTTACGTAATCTACTGACTTCATAATTTGATACAATGCGATGCTCGTTCTTTTGGTTGTATCCTGGCTTGCTGATCATCACATATTGTGTTCACACGCACACGCAAATGCACACGTGCTTTTTTTCGGTTGCTTTAATTTTTATTTTATTTTAAATAAATTAATAAATAATTATATTTAATAAATAAGTACAAAAATTTAAAATTTATAAAAATCTTAATAAAAAACAATAAATAAATAAAATATACTTTAAACTTTTATTTTAAAAAAGACAAAAATTTTAAATTAAAAAATAGTACACCTCTTAATTAATATTAATTAAATATTATAAAAAAAATTATAATACATTTAATCATATTACAATCTATTAAATATTTTATAATAAGATAAAAAAATTATATAAAGAGATATCATACATCTCTTAATTTTTTCTAAAAATTAAGACTCCTTCTTCGTTTAATTTTTTTTAACCTTAAAATATTATAAATTTGAAGAGTAAATTATAAATTTTTCTTAAAAAATTTAACTAATATCGGATCTTTTCTGAATATAGGAAAAAATATTTAAGAATAATCTTTCTTAAAGAAAAAAAATACTTCTCTAATAAAAAAAATTTATAAAAAGGAAGAGATTATTTAAAACTTTCAAACAATAGAAGAGAGAGAGAGAAGGGAGGAGGTGGCTGTCCCCTCCCCCCAACTTGAATAAAGTGAAATAGTCTTTAATTAAATAATTTAATTATCAATATCTTCGTTAAATTTATACTTACTAATTAACAGAAGTTAACTATTATTTTTCGATAAAATAAATGAAAAGGAAAACACCACTCCAACTAATAAACTAGCTAGGTGCACTAAATTAAATTACTTTGATGCGTAAATAATATAAATACAAGAGGAAATATAATTACTTTATTGATTAAATTAGAGACACTAGCTAAAAAAATGCAATTAACTCAACATAGACCCAATCGATCTGCTAAACAAAATATTGGGACAAGCGTGTGCCGACATTGGCGCAATTGCTCACATGAAGTATTGTAATTTTGTGGAATTGCGGGACAATTGTGAAGGGAATCGTTTGAACATATACAAAATCCAAACGTTCAGGAGTTGAAATGATATATGGCATATAAAACACGTTCGGATTTCATATGAAGAAAGCATATATGAGCGTTGATATTATTAATTATTAAATATTATTATTAATTATTTTAGTTTCGGTGGAGTGGGGGACAAGAAGCACAAAATTATATATAATCGATAAGCCTTCGTTTGGGTTATGCTAATATTAATTAGGACAAAGTTGTGCATTCGGTAATATTTCTAAAATATATATTATATTACCCATAAAAATGACGGGTTCTTTTCAGAAGCATATTCTTGAATTTTTTTTTTTTTAAGATAATAAAAATGTAAAGTTGTGGAAACTGCGCCTTAATTGATTTCTATGAGGTGACCAAGCTTGGATCATAATTTGCTAAAAAATCTTTATTCTCTCTAGTTACAATAGAATGGGAACTCTAGTGGATTTGTTCAATGTGATGCTCGTTTTGTACGGAGGTTTCCCAATAAGCTTTATCTAAAGTCTAAAACCCTTTATAGGTCAATTTAGGGTCGAGATCCTTTTGTGGTAGACAGGCATGTGCCATGAGCTCCACGATATGTACTGCTCGTTGTGAATGCTAGCTAATTCACACCCCACTTGTCTCCCAACTACATTTTTTCGATCTTACTATTTTTTATTAATTATTTTCTTACTTTTTTTATAATATACATGACAAAATGAGACATAAAATAACAATATCTTAAGGATAAAATACAGTAATTATTTAAACGTTGATTATATATATATATATATATATATATATATATATATATATATATTTGTATAAATATCAGAGAATCAATTTGATTTTATATTAAAAAAAATTAATTATAGAAACAATTTAATTACTTATTACACATAGTGCTGGAGGAATATTAAATGATTATATATAATTTTTATTTTTTTAAAAAAAACATAAAATAAAGTGCTAAAAAAATTTTATGAAAAATTTTAAATAAGAAAGTAGTATGTATTATCTATATTTGAATAATCAAATATATATAAGATATGATCATGACTTGCACGAGGATACAAAATGGAGATACAACTTGATTTTAGATGCAATTATTTAAAATATCTAAGATTTGAAGACTTGATGTATGATTTTTACATATAATATAGTTTTAATTCGTGAATTAAAAGAAAAAATAAATATGAAATTAGAGTGATGGAGACAAATTTTAAAATAACGTAATTTTCGTATAAATAAAAATAAAACAAAATATATAAAATATAATTTTAGTAAAGTAAAATTTAAAAATTATATATTAAAATAAATTATAAGTTTTAAATATTTTATTCTATTATATAAAATGATGGTGAAATAAAGAAAAACGTAAACCATAAAATTTAAGCAGAATTGATGAAATAGAAGAAGATTTCAAGTGTCTTTGTAGTAAAAAAAATGTAAAATAAAATAAATAAATAATGTTAGAAGTAGAGAAATGTAAAAAAAAATTATAGATAAAACTATTAAAAAAATTAATTATTAATAATTTCTCTATTAATTTAATTTATAATAAAATATTATGATATCGTTTAATCTATATAATCCACTTCACTTAATAAATTTTTTTTAATTATTATATTTAACTGTATAAGTATCAAATAAATAATGTTTGATATTTGCATGCTACATTTGATTCTATTAAACGTCAGGCTGCCCATGTAATTGCGATTTTACTGGAATTGGTTGGATTTCGAGAGTCCTTCTTGGGCATTAGCCCATTGAATCAACGATCAGAAGCCATGCTACTCTTGGATAATTTGAAAGCCGACTCAGTGAGCCACAGCCCACGGGCCCAAAAAAATAATAGCATATGTCAATCATCCATTTGAATTTGTTTATAAATTATCAATTTTAAAGAGTTCAAAACACAATATATACACTGAACTCGCATTTTAAAATAAACGGGATATAGAATCATTTGTCGATTTCCATTTTTTTTAAAATTAATGCCGTTAAATTCTGGAAATTACGAAAAAAAAAAATACAAGATTCAAATCCTTTTAGCACAGATCCTTTTACCTTTCCTCACCGAGTTCACTCACAGAAACCTGAAGATGTAATTGGGAAGTTTTTGCAGCACAATAGATTCTCTTGTACTACGATAAATTGATGGAAATTGCTTATCTTTGGGATAAAAAAAAAAGGGGGGGGGGGTTTGGGGACGCTAAAGTAAACTATTGCGCGTTTGAACTTTGAACTCTAATACAGAATTGACGCCTATGTTGTAGAGGTGTTTACTGGGGCTGGTTAATCTGTCACCCGGCGAATTCAACATAACGTTCACACAATTTTACGGATCGAATTTTGTTGTTGGGTTGGGTTAAACAAATTTTAGCCCGTCCTGGGTGAATTGGTGGCGGACAGAAATAATTTCAATCGAATCTAACTTGCTAACCTACACACATTATTGTTTTCATATTTTTATTTAATATATTTTTAATAATTTAAAAATTGATATTTTTTTATATATATATTTTCCTTTTTTTATATATAATTGTAGTTTTATTTTATTCATAAAAATGAAAAAGGGAATATAATTGTCACAAAATATAAAAGTTGAGAGTTATTTTAATCACTCTAAATATATATTCAACTGAAATTAAAAATGAAAAAACAAAATATAGTGGAATAGCAAACAATACAATCAAAGAAGGCACATAGCAAATTTCAACTATTTTTCATTATCATTTAAAATTTTCGCCGCAATTATAAAGTCTTTTTATAATTTCACTAAAAAGTAAAAAAAAAAAAAAAAAGCTTACATATCTAGTACCAAATTGACGTATTAGATATTACTGGCATTATTATTAAAGATGGTATCATAGCATTTTCGGTCATAAAATAAAAGAATAAAAATTGTCAAATTACCAAAAAAAAATAGTTAAAAATAATATTTCAACAATTTTTAAAATACTAAAAAAAGTATAATAACTGATAGTCATTCATAATAAGATTTTCACACATATCTTTTATCAATATTTTAAAAAAAATAGATTTAAATTTAAGTAGTAAAAATTAAACTTTAATAATAAAACATTCTTACTGTAAATAGAAAAAAAAAACTTTAAAAATAAAACTCTCAAGGCAGAAAGAAGATGACCACAGAGAAAAGTACCAAAAACCCTCTCTCTCTTGTCTTTTTATTTATTTTTCTTTTACCTACAATAATATAAATAAAATATCAGTGCCCATTAATTTTATTTCATTACATATATTAATGTTAGATGTTAGAGATTACGTCTACAATTAAACAAAAAACAATTGATTTTAAAACAGAAAAGAATTTAATTTTTTTGTATAAAAATAAAAAATAATTTTGACCCGTCATGTCAACCCAACCAACCGCATTTGTGCAGATTGAATTGGTTGAAATTGATTGAATATTTTGTCGAGCCAATCCAATTCTCACAGCAACGTGCAGTGTGAGTAAAAACTCTCCTCACAATTCGACCCTACGTGATGTTGTCTAATCTGTAAATCAACTCACCACCTCACTTTTGTACTAAGTAATCTCTTCCCTAACTTTCCCGCCTCAAACGGATGCTTGACGCGTGTGACAATTGACAAGTTCTTGTGGGAACCCCTGAAAATGAAGGCACATCTAAATCGCCCCCTCTGCTTTCCATGTCATATTGCTCCTTTGTCTCTCGCCTTTCCCGTTTCCACCTCTGCCTTATTTTCACGTCATACTGACAAAGTTCTCATATTCTGTTATAATTATGGTACTTTTCATTTATAATATTCAAGGTTCCTTCGAATAATGGGAGATCTTTTTCTTCTTTTCTTTTTTCTTTTGTTTTAAGAACCTTCGTCATTGGTGTCATATGGAAAAAAGAAAAAAAAGAGAAAAACTAGAACCGTACTAAAACCTTTGGCATATACCCAATAGATTAAAAAAAAAAAAAACTCGTGATTGTGCCCAAATCTAACTTCCTTACCGCATTAAAATTGTAGGATAATTGCAATTTATGTACAATCATTATCTAACTAAATATATTTCAACCCCAAGTCCTGTAATAAAGACCAAAAGGAGTAAGAACTGTGACCTGGGGGAGGCTTCTATATTAAATTAAATTACTTGTTTCTGACATTCTTCTCCGGAACCATCGGCGATGTTAACGTTGCTCGTGCTATCACCTTGCCACGTCCAAACGATGTCTTTCAGCGCGGGCCTAACGTCTTCCTCGCAAAACTTGGCATATTCCAAAGTGTCGCCGGAAGACTTTGAAAACTCCACGACGGCGACTTCCGGTGCCACCTCGAACACCTCCGCCGTCACAAACAACCTCCCCTTTCTTCCCTCCGATGTCCCTTGCAGCCTGATTTTAAAGTCCTTCACTTTCGCTACCTTGAAACTTAACCCCTTCGCCACCGTCTCAATCTTTGATATGATTGCCGCGGCTGAACACTTCGACGTGAACATTGACCCAGTTTTCCTCTTGTTCTCGAACAACCCGGACAAATCAAACCCGGAAGACATTGACGAAATGAATTCGAACGCATTGAAAAACTTGGGCGATGACAGCTTGGTTTCGGAATTTTCAAGTTCGGACCTTTTCAGAACGTATTCACCGGCTTTGTCCGTAGCGGATTCTTCAGATTGAAACGCAGCTGCTCTTGAAAATCCTTTTCGAAACCAGGGGACCCGCATTATAGCAGGAATCGAGGCTCGTCTCTCTGGGTCTGGAACGAGAATCTTTGAAATCAATCTCCTTGATTCCGCTGAAAACCATGGAGGAAATTGGAAATCGGCTTTGAACACCTTATTGTACATATACACAAGGTTCTCATCCTGAAAAGGAAGAAAACCAGCCAGTAATGCGTATAGAATCACACCACAAGACCAGATATCAGCCTTCGATCCATCATACCCTTTCTTTCTCAACACTTCAGGGGCAATATATGCCGGAGTTCCGCACTGGGTATGGAGGAGACCGTCGTACCGAAGCTGTTCCGGCAACGCCGATAGGCCAAAATCAGAGACTTTGAGATTCTCGTTCTCATCGAGCAACAAATTTTCAGGCTTGAGGTCTCGGTGCGAGACGCCTCTGCTGTGACAGAAGTCGACGGCACTGATTAACTGTTGGAAGTACTTGCGGGCAAGATCCTCTTTGAGTCTGCCTTTGGCGACCTTGGCGAATAGCTCGCCACCGCGGACATACTCCATGACGAAGAAAATCTTGGATTTGGTGGCCATGACCTCTTTGAGCTCAACTATGTTTGGGTGTCGAACCATGCGCATGACTGATATCTCGCGCTTGATCTGCTCCATCATCCCCTCTCTCTTCACTTGGTCTTTGCTTATGACTTTAATTGCAACACTCTCGCCGGTGGCTATTTGTTTGCCGTAATAGACTTTGGCGAAAGTCCCTTTGCCCAGAAGCCTACCCATTTCATACCGGCCAAACAGAGTGTTATTCTCCTCCATTGATTCAAAAGCCATAGATTCCGTAACGATAACAGTGGCTTATTGTTGAGATAGCATGCTAGCGAAACACATTTTCGTGTAAGTAGGAATCGAAATTTGATTGGGTTTACAGAAAAATGCTGCGGAAAGCGATCCCAGAAAGAACAGAGGAGATACCGATTACTCTGATTTCCATCGTATGAGCTCATTAAGAAATTGAAAAAAAGGTTATTATATGGGATTGGGGACCCAAAAGGAAGGCGAGTTGGCTCATGATCATTGGAGTGTATGGTATATTATTCCCTTAACCCGAAAGCCTGCCGAATGACAATTTTCGATATGCAAATGAGCAGGGGCCACGTGGTGTTGGTCGAAAAAGAGTGCACAAACAAATAATGGACAACCTTAAGTGGTGTTATTATTCGTCATTCTGCGATTTGCAACCCGTTTGGTCATACAAAGAAGTATTAGACGCTGAATTGCAGTTTTATTGTTTAATTTAAAAAGAAATTGGATTTTAGATTCTTAATTATAATTTTAATAATTAAATTGATAAAAAGTTTTTCTTCAAAATTGTTTTTCTTGCAAAATAAATACAAACAAAATTTAATGTAAATTTTTTTTAAACAAAACAAATGGAGCCATAATAAAATAAAAATGACATATCAGGACGAAGAGATTCCGTAGTTTCATCATTTTAAACCAATACTGGGCAGGCCTTTTTTTTATAATCTAAACTACACATTCCTTGTGCTAAATAATTATTAATTACGTTTAATCCAATGATTAGTTATTGTTCCAAAAAGCCTTCCCTAGTGGGGGCAGGAAGATGCAATAAATTAATTGACTTTTGGGTCCGTTAATCATGGTGGTGCTTAAATGCTTGGCATTATCGACGGTACATTGACAAAAAATGTATATGAAATTACAAGTTTGATTATCTTTCTCTATACAGTAATGCATATAAAAATTTTGTTTAAAGCTTACTTTACCATATTTATATTTCTCCATTACAAGATCATATCACGATTTAGAGTTGTTTTGTTCTTTAGATAAATTCCGTCGATTTCAACAAATTGTACCACACCCAAAAAAGGCAAAGCGTCTTTTTATTTTTATTTTTTTATTTGTACCAATGAAAAAGACCACATTTTAATATGCTATTTGAGAAAAATAGAGATTTTAAAATGTGTTATGATTGTATTATTATTTTAGAACTTGTTTGGAAATAGTTTTCAAAACAGTTTTTTTGTTTTATAAAAATTAAAAAATTTGTTTGTCTTATTATTTTTATAAATTATTTTTAAAAATTATTTTATAAAAGTGTAAATCAAAATACAGTTTTAAAAAAAAATACTATTTTGTTATTTTTTTTGTTTTTGTGCAAAATTATTTTTAATTTTTTTAAAAAATAAAAAAAATTATACAAAATTATAAAAAATTTATTAAAATTAATTCTTAACCATCACGTAAATCACATCATCGTATTCTTAATTAATTCTTGATTTCACTTATAAGATTTTTTAACATTAGATGATTTAATATAAAACAACTGATAATTTCACGAGAGCCGGCGCTTCAATGCGTGGAGGAGGAAAGAAGCCTTCAGACAGGTGGCGGCTATTCAGAGAGTCAATGGTGCGGGTGGGAAAATTGGAAAGTACTCATTTTCGGGACAATTTTCCCATCTGATACGACGAGATATGAATTATTTTATCTTTTTTATTTATTTATAAATATATTAAATTTAAAAATTAAATCGAAAAAATTTAAATTTACAATTGATTTCATTTATCACAGTGATTTTGGGCAGAGGAAGTTGCGTAATGGACATTCCACAGTTAAGATTCAGTTAGCAACGGGGCACCATCGCAGGACCAGCCAACCACAACGACTTTTTGTCGTCGCCTCCTTCCATCAACTTACGTAGTGACGAGTGTCTCTTACTTGCAAAAAATTCCCTTTAAACACCATTATTTTTTATTTATTTTTAAAATACCAATATTTAAAGGGTGTGTGTGTGTGTGTGTGTTTTAACACTAAAAGATGGTATGGTATGTTGGGTTCATAAATTTTTGAGTGCATGGCCTAACATTTTGGTACTATATATGTTTGACATCAAATTCACGAACTTAATTATCTTCCTGCGAGCTTCCAACGCTTTATTTTATTTTATTTTTGAAGGGAGAGAGAGAGAGGTGAGGTAGGAACTCGCTTTCGTTTGAGGATTATAAAAGGGAAAAGGTATTATGAGTTATGAGTAGTCAAAGTAAGTTCGAGTGTAACGTCACTATCGAGCAAGTGTTGGAGGAGTCACGAATTGCCATCTCCTCTGCAATAATGCATGCCCAAATAGCAAGACAAGACTTCCACTTTCCTACCTTTCTCTACAAATGTTCCACGTATCGATTTTCAAATAAGCTGTACATTATTATTATTATTTAATTAAATAACAAAAAATATTATAGCACATAAGTTTAAATGCAAAATCTCATTTTTAATGAGAATTTTTAACTTCAATTGAAAATTATTTATGATAAATCATAATTTATTATGACACATCATAATATAAAAAGAGTGTTTAAATTTAAATATCCTTATTTTTATAAATAATATTATTTAAATAAAAAATTATTTTTTATTATATATTTTTATTATTTTTAAGTTTTATTATTAAAAATATTATTTAAAATAAATTTATATTATTTTTTAAAATTTTATTTATATATTTATTGTTTTAAAATTTATATTAAAATTTTTGTTTCACTTATAAGTTTAAATTAAAATATTATTATTAAAAATATTATTTAATTTTTTTTATATTTATTATTTTAAAATATAAATAGAATATAAAGACGTAAAATAATTTATAAAATTAATTTAATAAATTTTTTTAAAATTATATTATTAAATAAAAAATTGTTTAAAATAATAAAAAAATTATTTAAAATAAAAATATAATATAATGATATAAAATTTATTTAAATAATTCTAATGAGCTCTATTATTGCAAATACTATAAGAGCTCTTAGGATTCAAATTCAAATAAGATAGATGACTCGGAGGCCTAAGTTCAAAGAAGCCGTCCATCGAGACATTATGTTTATCTCAATCGCATTTCAATAGAGCCGGTATTTGTGTTCCCAGTTTTGGACCTCCACTTCAGCATATAAATATTTTTTATTCCAAAATCTTCTGTACGTTAATAATGCTGACAATTTTATAATATTTTTTTGGTAGCACTATATATTTTATAAGTTATAACTACTATTAAAATTAAACAGTAAAAAAAAAACAAAACAAGTGTAGACTATCCTACAACTCCGCACAAATCATTAATGTGGAACACTAAAATTTTATAGTTATGTTTGATAAAACTCCTTATGTTAATGAAATATTTTTTTTTTAAAAAAATAAATTATTACGTGTGATTTAGTAATAAAGAGTCTGTTTATTTTTAATTTTTAAAATAAAAAAATTTATTTGATAACTGTTATTTTTTATTATTGTTTTGAAAATAATTTTAAAAAATAAGTTATTTTTAAATAAAAAAATAAAAATTGTTTTTACTTTTTGTTTTTATTTTCAAAACACAAAAGAATAAAAATAATATATTTTTAAAATATTTTATCAAACGAAATTTTTTTTAATTCTGTAAAATAATTTTTAAAAATAAAAAAATAAAAACAAAATTAACTAACTCTAAAAAATTTAATAAAAATGGTTCTGTAAGGTTTGAGAGTTTTTTTTTTTTTGGACAGGCACTGGCGTAAGGCTTGGGAGTTAAAATCCAGCAGTAGTTGCATCAGGGCTTTTAACCGAGCCTATTATTATAAGCCCATCAACTCCTTGAGGGAAAAATATTCAAGCCCATACGGTTGTTGACCTAAAAACAAAAAGCCCATTACAGCTCATGCCGGAAAACAAATCCAAAACAAACCACATGGCGGCATGTGACCAACGGCACTGGTCGAGGTGCACTGTCATAGAGAGTGCCCAGGAGTGTGAGTGAGGTTGGAAGAGCTCAATTATGGAAGAAGATCGAATATTGGGATTTGTCACTGCGTACCCGAGGAAGAAAATGTTTAATCAAACAAAGCAGGCCTTCCAGGAAGAACTTAAACAGAACAAGAACAGTTCCTCTACTGATTCCCTTATTGCCTTCTCCGAGCATTTTTTCCCCTGTATCTCTCTCTTAATGTTGCTTAATTTTGTTGCTTGCATTTTCTTCCATCTCGCTTGCTTTTGCTAATTTCAACGTACCTGGAGTGTTGTTGGTTTAGACACAGGAGCCAATTTATTGGGATGGTTAAGGACTTTGACAATAGTGATAGTTGCATGTCCTTAAAATCTTATGCGTTACGGAGGAACATGCGTGTTTCAGAAGCTATCTTTATTTTGGATTATTTAGGCTCTCAGTCTGTAATATGAGATAGGTTCTTTTTGTTGGCGTTCTTGGTTTTCAGAAAAAACGATGAAGTATGGTTCTTTTGCAATACTTCGAAGCAGAGTGTTTTGTCTCTGATATTTCACAATTAAGACCTGCAAATTACTTGTTTAATTGATGTGCTTATGCTATAATACTATAATACTTTGCTAGTAAGTGTATCGTGGACAACTTCATCAAAAACCAGTTGGCGTGCTTGTCAGCTGCTAAAGAGGAATTTGATACATTTATTTTGCAGATTGGAGAGAGGTCCTGCCAGATACCATGATGGGTATAGCAGACTGAGATTGTGGGCTTACAGTCCACTAGATTTGTACAAGTTGCATACTTTTTATTTTTAATTATTTTCTAATTTAAAATTAATTATCAGACAGTTCTCTTTCAATTTCTGCTGTTGTTACATGGTTTAACACTTTTTGCAGCATGAGTTGCTACGAGTGCTATATTCAGTATTTATCCATTGCTTTATGGATTTGTTGGCAAAAGGGCTTATTCAGGAAGTTATGAATTAAACATCAGAAATATTGATTTATTGTTTCTGAGAATGCAAAATTTTCAGTGCGTGCCACTAGTGCAACGTGTGTTTAATGATTCCGTTTACATGGTTGTGGCCGGTATCCTCAGCTCATAACTTTTTCAATAGCTTCCATTAAGACCATGAAATGATGCACTTTCGAGTCCTTCAAAAGTTGGAAGGAGTTATTTCTCCATCTCATCTGGAGGTTGGCTGCTGTCTGAAACCTTCTATCACTTTTTGGTTTCTTGATGTTACTGGATTATTAGCATTAATTTATCACACAATGTCGTTCTTAATCAGGAAATGAAATTCCCTCATTTCCTTGGGCAGAGCAAATTCAACATAAAGATATGTGGGGTAATTAATCTTGATTCTTGTTGGTTAGTTTGTCAGATATACTATAATTGATTTTTTTTTCTTTTGCACTTTACACATATTCAAAGTTTGCAACTTCTGTAGGTAGTTCCAGTCTTTGAGGACTCCTCAAACTTTTAGCGCCCTTTTGGGTTTCTATTCCGTCTTCTTCGTCTATAATTTTGTAAATGTATTTTTGACCAGCATTTCTGATGCTTTACTTTTTGAAAAAATGCTTGGTTATTAGCATTTCACTCTAATTGCAGGTAGCTAAGCTTTAAGTGTTTAGTGGGTCTGCCTTTTTGATTGCTAACGAAGCCAATCTGTTGACTGGATATCTGTATTATGCACTTTCTTGCAATTGTAATATATATTAAACAAACATTTAATACTCCTATGATGTTGTAGTAATATTTCTGTAGATTATATAGATGCATTGGATATTGCTGTGATGCTCTTAATAATTAACCCTTGGTGACAACTATTCATCATCTTGATCTGGTACTATAGTGTATCTGTATTTACATGTTCAAGTGTGGATCTTTAGCATCAAATATAACTTACCATTGAGAGGGGAATTTCAGGTCGTACCGTAATTTTCACCCTACTATCTGTTGTAGTATGCCATTGCTTTGTTCTACTCTTTCCATAGTGAATGTGGCTTGTGTGAAGAAATAAAGGAAGTAGCATGCAATTTATGTGAAGATGACCAAGATATAGAATTCATCATTGTCTTTGTTTATAAAGTTGATGCAGTATGAGGTGATATCAATTATGACATATGATATATAGATTATTTTAAGATGTAATTATTATTTGGGATTTGATTTGGGGTTTATTATCTATAATTTGGGTATTTATAGTTTAATTGTTAGGTCTTTAGATATTTTATCCCTGTTAACATTAATGTTCTATTCCCTATTTTGAATTAAGATTTCTTGACTCTTTAAGTTTAGGTTGCTTTCCTAGTGGAATTAGGGTTGTTTGAGTTGCGTATTTAAAGGAATATTTATCTAAATTAGGATCTCACCTATTATAATTGAATTTGAATTAGATAATGGAGTATTTTTGAGAATTTCCCTTGGTTGCAGTTCCCATCCTGCACATCAATATGCTCTTGTTTCAAAATTTACAACGTTAAGACTGATATTTTTGTTTATCCTATAAAATGGAGCTACATTTGTGGGAAAACTTATAACAGTTAATGTTTTGCCAGTATTCCTATGAGCTTCTGTTGCAACATCTACACAGCACAGAATGCAATCCACCTCTATACTGGGCATTATCAATGAGCATATTAACTTCCAAGGTAATTTTCTTCAATTTAAGTTGTATCTGTTCATTTCAAATTTTCAGTATTGTATGTACCTCGTTGTTGTTGCAACAATTAATTTTTTTTTTCTTCTTTGAAGTTACTCTTGGACAGCGAAACTCAATTTTTGATGATCCAGAGGCTGTTACCCTCACTGGAAGCAGCCAAGATTGAACGAACAAGATAAATAAAAAAGAAATACTTTGGGCAGTGAGTTTATATATCTATTGAACTTGACAAGTTAGAAATCATTTTGCTAATATTTTTATTAATGTGCTTATAGTTACTTAATTTTGCAAACTTTCGTTGTAATAAAATTGAATTCACAGTATGTAAAATACTATTCAAACATTTAAAGAAATTTGTCCAACGTCTCTGTATTATTGAGTTTTCATGCAATGTGTCACAATTGAATCACTGATCACAAGTCATATTCTGCTTATCTAAACCCTTTCTGCGGCCTGTTTAATTTAATCTTAATGTTGTTCCAGTTGCAAAAGCCAGAAATAAACAAAAATTACTAATTGCATTTCAGGAGTTAACTACATGATCGTTTGCAACTTTTGCTGGCTCTGTATTTTTGATAATATGACCCAAACTTGGCCTTAATTTAGAGAGTATGAAGAAAAAAATTTGAACTGGAAGTCATGTTTATTAGTATCTATCTGCTTCCTAAGTTTAGTTTAAATTCAAATTTGCAGTCATTATGATTGGTAAGTGGTTAATTTGAGCTGGCATTAGTTGTTTAAAACCAAAGACTAAGCAGTTTTGGTAGCATCCAGGACACAAGCGGTTGTTTGAGACTCTTGGTTTAAAAAAGTTCAAGTTTCAATTTTTTTTTTTACATAAATGCTTTCCTAATATAAAATGGGGGATGACTTATTGAGTGATGGTCTAATTTCAGTAGTATCAATAACTTTCTGTCGTAGTTGCTTGAAGACTCTTTAGAAGAACGCCTGGACAAGGTTGGGACCTTGCTTTCAGACAATGAAAACGGGAAAAGGAAGTCAAAGAGGGCGACAATTATGAGAGTAAGGTATCCCTCTAACTCTGTCAGGCCTGTCTATCCCATGCTTGTCTTTATTGGGTAACCTCATACTGTATGTTGGTCAAAATCTGTGCACTTCTGACGGTATGTGAATGGATTTCAATTGAAGACATTTTCATTACTTTAGTTGATATCAAATGGATTTTGCTTGATTTTGTCAAAATTTGAATGATTTTTAACTTTTGTGTTTTACATTCTTCAGAAAAGATCAATTGAAGGAGGAAAGCAAGGTTCTTCAATGTTGGAGTTTAAAAAGGACAAGGTCGGAAATGCAACAGGGAAAACTACAAAATCTGAGGCTAACACTGTATCTGCAGCCCCGTGAGTAAAACCAGAACTGTCCTTGCCTCTAATGTAGTCTGTCGATCCAATTTTCCAAATTTGATGTAGGCTGTGGATTTAAAGCAGAAGGCAATGCACAATGTCTTTTTTTTTCTTCCTTTATTTAGGAATTGTGTAGTGAAAGTTGGTGGCTCTGTTCTAAAATGATTAATAAGATTACCATTAAATGGTACTAATGGAGTCGAAGTGGTTTGGGCGATTATGGGGTGGTTTAGGGTAGTTATGGAGTGGTTTATATAGTTACAAAATGAAAAATATTTTAAAAAGAAGATGAGGAGAACTTGAAAAAGAAGGAACAAAAAGGAAAATATCCTAGACAGTGGTTGGAGACTGCTAGCATCTTGAATGGCTAGCCCCAATGTTGTATTTCAATTCCAATAATAATGCTCAATCACTCAACTTGAGTGGAATTGGAAGTCTAAATAGAAATTTGTTTATTTTCTATGGTAAGAGTTCCATCAATTGGTATCAGTGTTTGGACTGACCTCCTCCAAAAGGGCTATCTGTAGAGGGTGTGACCAAGTGAACCTGCAAGAAAGGTGCAACCCACTGTTTGGAACTTGTTGGCCAGCGTGAGTGTCCTAGATAGTGGTGAGGTAGCATGAGTGCTACAGAGTGTAGCTGTCCCTCCTCAAGGATGTCAGCTCTTTAAGGGGAGTCGAAGTGGTTTATGGCAGTTATGGAGTGTTTTAGGGAAATTATAGGGTGGTTTATGTAGTTATGAAACTGAAGGGCATTTAGAAAACTAAATTTAAAAAGGAGATAAGGAGGGCTAGAAAAGGGAGGAGAGAAAAAGGAAAAAATTCTGGAGAATGGTTGGAGATTGCTATCATCTTGAATCCTCATTGTTGTGTTTCAATTCCAATAATAGCTTTGATTCACTCAACTTGAGTGGAGTTGGAAGTCTTAATAAATTATTTTCCGCCATTAATTGGTATCAGCACCTAGACTAACCTCCTCGAAAGGGACTACTTGTAGAGGCTATGACCTAGTGAGACCACAGGGAAAGTGCGACCCGATGTCTAGAACCTATTGGCTGGTGTGAGTGCCCCAGATTGTGGGGGATCCGGATCCTCTGCTGTGGAGGGGGTATAACACGCGGTGTTGTGTCCTCCTCCACAGTAGAGGATCCAAACGCGATTGTGGTAAGGTAGCGTGAGCACTGCATAGAGCAAACATCAAGGACGGCAGCTCTTTTGAGGTGGTGCCATGATGGACCAGGATTCTCTGTGGTGCACAATGCTGTGCACGGGAGAAAGAAGATTTTAAAAAAAAACAAAAAAAAAAACCTGCCTTTAGCTGTGCACAGCACGGTGTTGTGTACAGGATCCATGCGCTGCCATGATGGAGTCGGAGTGGTTTGGACAGTTATGGAGTGCTTTAGGGCAATTGTAGAGTGGTTTGAGTAGTTATGGAGTGCTTTAGGGCAGTTATAAAATGGTTTGGGTAGTTATGAAACTAAAGGGCATTTATAAAACTGAATTTAAAAGGGAGATGAGGCCTGGAAAAGGGAGGGGAGAAAAAAGAAAATATTCTGGAGAATGGTTGGAGACTACTAGCATCTCGAATGGTGGCTTGCCCCACTGTTATATTTCAATTCTAATAATAGCTCTGATTCACTCATCTTGAGTGGGATTGGAAGTCTTAATAGAAATCTGTTTAGCTTCTGCAGTAAGATTTCCATCAGAGACCAAAAACAAAAAGGAAGTGGCTCCTGAGATGGGCATATTTCTGGTTTAAATAATTTTTCCTGTACTCCTAGGATTTTAATATTTTTATAAGGTGATTATTTTTATTTAATCAACTAGCCAAATCACATAATTACCAATTAGTCACCAAAACAAAGTTATTTCTTTCAAAGCTATCAATATGACTTAAGGTGAAATTCTGAAATGTGTTTTTATGTTTAATCCTTCTTTTGCATATAGAGGTCCCAGTTTTAAAACTTTGGGGCTTTAATACCTGTGATATTCTTACTGATGGACATATACAATTAATATGGTGGCATCTAGATTGATGTTTAACTTTGATTAAATTTAGATATCTTAAACATAAGATGAACTTAAACAGTTTAGCATAACTCAAATATTTGGGTTGAGACTGAAAAAGAAGTTTGCTGGTGTAGTCTAGCAGCTCTCTGAAAGCTCAGTTTTAATTGCTTTGAAATGTTTTATGTTTAAGAAGATCGTAACTTTGTGTAGTTCTAGGGTCAATGTTTGTTGTAGACCATATATGAAAAGATTTTTACCTTAGAAGATTGAGACAACTGCCCCTTTGTAAATCTTTCTTTTGAAATTGAAAGTGTGCTATTTGGAAAAGGTGGAAATAGTGGTGCTTGGTGATTTATGCTTCCTTTCCTTTCATTTTCTAAATAAGAAGGGGGTTGATAGAGAAACTCATAAGATTTCTAAATTTAGTTTCAGCATTTCATAACTTGAGAAAAAGAAGTATCCTATCAGTTGTCTCCGTTACTTGTTCAAGTCATTCAATAGGATTTAACTGATATAAATATTTTACATATCTGTCATTGAGCCAGTGAATTCATTGAAATTTTTGTGTTCTTTGTTTTTATATTCTTTTCCTTTTGGTACAAGGTGAGAGTCATAAGACTAAAAATAACACAATCGGGATGAAGTCCCACCCTTAGCATCATCTATCAACAAGAAACCCAGGCTATTTGGAGGCTTGGCAAAATAGTGCAGCCCCAAGCTCATCCCATGAGCCTTTCTTGTCATCCAGTCCGCATCCCTATTCTCCTCTGCTATCAACTTTGTATAGTAAGCTGTTAAATGAATTTAGGTCAAAATTTTCAATCTTAAACTTATAATGTGATGGAAGCTGATAGAGATTTAGGTAGTATGGGATGTTTAAGTCTTACATCGAGTTGTATAAGATACTTGATAGCATATTTAAGTGGTTAAATTTTCTTCTTTTAACGGCTCTCTTTTGAGAGTAGAGTTCTTTAATTGTTTGGGTGTCTATCATTGGTATTTGATTGTCGGCGTCACGAAAAGGACTTTCTGCAGAGGGGCTGACCGAAAAAATTGAGTAGAACAACGCCGAGTGAAGCGTCATGGAGTGCGGCTGTCAAGACATCCACATTTAGGGACAATAATATGATAATGACTTAATAATATGGGATGTTTGATGAGGTATTGAAATGGGTTGATTCTGTTAGTGTTTAAAAGTAAATTTTTCTAGTTGTTTGGGTGCCTCTCAAAAATTCAGAGTTAAAAAGAAGTATATAGGTTTGTTTTAGGGGTCTTGGGTAGGGACACATGGCAATTTATAATAGGAGAAGTTATAGGTAGTTTGTTAGGAATTGGTTATAAATAGAGGGGAAGGGCTGAGGGAAGAGTTAGGCAGAAATTGGGTGAAAATTGTGGACAGACACATCGCAATCTTGAAGTGCTAGGAATTGTGGTGTTTTTTTTCTCTATACTTTTACTTAAATTCCTAAGAAAGATTTAGGACTCCATCAATTGGTATCAGAGCATAGTTTTAAGCACGATTAGCACGACAATGGCAGAGGCTACAGAGATGAAGAAGGATATGAGCAAAATAAAAGAATGCTTCCTGGAAATAAGGGAGATCTTGACAGAATTGCAAAATCCAGAATTGCAAAATAAGGGAGATCTTGACAGAATTGCAAAATAAAAGAATGCTTCCTGGAAATAAGGGAGATCTTGAGCAAGGTAAATTCTCTTAAGGAATAGAGGCTGAAACGGCTAAGAAATGCGACCTGAGCTTTTGCTGTTGGTGTGATTCAACCAGAAAAGGTGAAGTGGTTTTTGTTACTGCTGCAATGGGAAGGATGACCCCACCCTTTGCTGTTGTGATCATCAACCTCAGGTTTTAGTGATGGTTGAAGAAACAGGGGAAGAAGGAAAAGGGGAAGCCAAACAAATTGGAGTCAAGGGAGATGCATACACTGGGAAGGAGGTGTTACTGTGGGGTTTAGAAACAGGGAAAGGAATCTACAAGAAAGAGAACCTGGAGAAATTTGGGAATATTGGGGCTGAAATTGGGCCTCAAACTTGTACTCATTTTCTGTCGTGGGCGTATGAGACAAAAGACACAAGTTGGTTTGAAGACAAAAATAGATGGTCTAATTATTTTTTTGTTATTAGGCCTAATACAAAATATAGGCTAGCTGAAAACTTTATTAAGAGTTTGTGGAATTGGCGGATGGACCAAGACAATGCAGAGAGCAATGGATTTGAGGTTTCATTGGCTGAAAGGAGAAGAAGAACGAAGAACAAGGGGAAGAGATGGGAAAACAGCTTTACACTGGGAAAAAGCCTCAAGTTCCTACTTCAACCACTCACTTTGAGGGGAATTGGAATCTTCAAAGGCGGCATAATGATAGAACCTCACAACTAAAAGGAAGTATATGAATTTGTTTGTTTTAGGGGTTTTGTTTGGAGACACATGGCAAGTTGTAATTGGGGAAGTTAGGGGTAGTTTATTAGGAATTAGTTATAAATAGTCGGTAAGGGCTAGGGGACGAGTTAGGCAGAAATTGGATAAAAATTGTGGACAGACATTAGCAGTCTCGAAATGCTGGGAATTTAGGTTTTTTTTTTAATTTATATTTTCAGTTTAATTCCAGTGTATATTTTTTCTATTTTCTTAGTTAAATTCCTCATGGAGATCTAGGTCTTCATCATAATGATTGATGAATGTCGCTGCCATCTATTTAATAATATAATGTTGCTTTCTTGCAGTCCAACTGAGGTAGAGCATTCCATCCTTGAAGATTTAAGGAACCGTGTACCATTGAGTAGTGTTGCACTGCCATCAGTTGGCTTTTACCCATTATCAATAAAAATAATGGATACATTCTAATTTGTGGCAGAGCAATGTTATTTGATAATGTTGGGGCTTCCATTACTAAATGCTTATTTTTTGGTCAAACACCCCAGCTTAAGCTGTTTGTCAATATCCGATGATGGATCATTGGTTGCTGGAGGATTATCTGACTCATCGCTGAAGATTGTCTCTACATTCACCCGACCCAGGCCCCAAAAAAAAAAATTCTCCCTTTTTATAGAGGTTTATCATACTGGATAATATGAATTTGTGGTGATTTATGAATTGCATGCATAGGAATGGGATATGGGAAAGCTAGGACAACAGCAGGCCAGTTGTAAGTTTATACTTGTAAAGTTTTATGTTTGTTACCAAGCTATGATTAATGCACTCTTTGCTTGAATAAAATGAATATGGTTAAAAAAAGGTTTAATACTTCACAGAAAAGTTTTTACTACCCTATATAAAGGAAGTTGAGTGGTATCTACCACCTCCCTCAGTGATATGGCAAATTGTTCTGTCTTTAGAGGTTCCCAGGGGGGGGGGGGTTGGTGGGAGCTTTCTGGGTCGTTCTTTTTTGTTGTCGTTGTTGTACTACTGGATTGTCAATTTCTTTTGAATTAGTGATTCAATTGTAATGTATATGCCATGACTGGTCCTTAGTTTCAAAGTAAGCTGCTATTTGAGAAGTGATATTGGTTGAAGGGAGGGAAGCTTGTGCTAGTTTTGAACAATTTAATGCTCTTATATAACTGTTTAGTTTTACTTGCTGTAACAGTAACTATTTCATTAATGAATTCTGCTATTATCAGCTCTTTCACAGGGTGGGAATGATGCATCACAAGATGAAAAATTGTTTATGCAAAGTGGCGGGAAAAGACAGTATACATTATTTCAAGGTCATTCAGGGCCTGTTTACGCAGCCACTTTTAGTTCTGTGCGGGATTTTCTTCTTTCCTCTTTGGCAGACTCAACAAGTATGTTTACTTGATTCATTTGTGTTCTTCCACACTTTTGAAAGTTATCTTCACTTTGTTTCTTTTGTATATTCTTTTTACATTTTCAATGCTGAATCTTATATGAATGTATTATGCAGTTCGGTTATGGAGCACAAAGCATAACGCCAATCTTGTTTGCTACAAGGGACACAACTACCTTGTCTGGGATGTTCGGGTAAAAAGCCATTACCTCTGAATTACTCTCAGTTAAATAGATTTCATCTATGTATCCTGATGACGAATGTAGTACTCAACACTTGAAGGAAATAATACTATCCTCAAATGTGATGCCTATATATTCTGACTGCTTTTTCTAAATCTAGCACGTGTTTATGCATGTCTTACCACTGCAGTTTCCTGATAATCTCCAAATGTCTGGAAAATATAGCCTACACTTTTTCGCTTATCTTCCTTTTCCTTTTCCTTACAAGTTTATCATGAATTGAATGTTATAGTGGACTTTCTCTTTCTTTTCCCCCTTTTCTCTCTCTGTAGTTCACTTCATAATTTTTGGTTAGTGCTATGCCTATTATGCTGTGTGATACTTTAGGAAATTGAATCCTTGGATTTTTGTGGTATACAATATAAAAGAATATAACATTTTCGTATTCTAGTATTACTTGGGAGGGGAAACAAATGGCTTCTTTCTCAGGTACCAATCTTCTTTTTGGCTTGGATCTACTTCAAAGTAAGCGCATCTTTAGAATTTGTTCGAGAATCACTTTTAGGGCTTGCGTTATTCACTTTTGTTTTGTTCTCTCATTACTACAGCATGCTTTAAGATGATCATATATATAAGCCAAAATTTGATATATTGTTTATACTTTTTATCGTAGAATCCAAGAGTTTGAAGTAGAGAAAGCTCTGAAGAGAATGGAAAATGGCAAAGCAGTAGGACCTGATAATATACCTATTGAGGTGTGGAAAAGTTTAGGAAGGAAGGGTATAAGTTGGCTCACTAAGTTGTTTAATGTGATAATGAAATCTAAGAAAATGCCGGATGAATGGAGGAGAAGTACTTTAATTCCTATATATAAAAATAAAGGAGACATACAGAATTGTTCCAACTATCGGGGGATTAAACTCATGAGTCACACTATGAAGTTATGGGAGAAGATCATTGAGCAAAGATTAAGACAAGAGACTCAAGTTACAGAGAACCAGTTTGGATTTATGCCAGGAAGGTCAACTATGGAAGCAATTTATTTACTACGGAGATTGATGGAAAGGTATCAAAGCAGACGGAAAGATTTGCACATGGTTTTTATTGATCTGGAAAAGGCATATGACAGAGTGTTAAGAGAGATCCTATGGAAGGCTTTAGAAAAGAAAGGAGTACGTATTGCGTACATTCGAGCAATCAAAGACATGTACGACGGGATAACGACTTACGTGAGAACACAAAATGGGGATACAAAGGATTTTCCCACAACTATTGGACTACATCAAGGGTCTTCTCTGAGTCCGTATCTTTTTAACTTGATTTTGGATGCAGTTACTGAACATATACAAGAGTTGGGGCCTCAATGCATGATTTTTGCAGATGATATAGTCTTAGTTGGTGAATCGAAAGAGGAAATAAATATGAAGTTAGAGTCATGGAGACTAATTTTAGAAACACACGGTTTCCGGATAAGTAGAAATAAAACAGAATATATGGAATGTAGTTTTAGTAAGAGACGAACAAATACGAATGTCGACGTGAAACTTGGAGACTATATATTAAAACAAGTTACAAGTTTTAAATATCTTGGGTCCATTATTCAAAATGACGGTGAAGTAAAGGAGGACGTAAACCACAGGATTCAAGCTGGATGGATGAAATGGAGGAAAGCTTCGAGTGTCATTTGTGATAAAAAAGTGCCGCTCAAAGTTAAAGGAAAATTCTACCGTACGGCTATAAGACCTGCTATATTGTATGGTACGGAATGTTGGGCGGTTAAAAGACAACATGAAGATAAACTCAACGTTGCAGAGATGAGAATGTTGCGATGGATGTGTGGACACACCAGAAGAGATATGATTAGAAATGAATGCATTAGAGAGAAAGTTGGGATAGCACCTATTGTGGAGAAGATGGTTGAAACTCGCTTAAGGTGGTTTGGCCATGTGTGGAGAAGACCCGCAGAAGCCCTAGTGAGAAGAGTTGATCGGATGGAGAATAGTCCAATAATTAGAGGTAGAGGGAGGCCAAAGAAAACAATAAGTGAAACTATTAAAAATGATTTAATAGTTAATAACTTATCTATTGATCTCATCCATGATAGGCCACTATGGCGCCGTTTGATCCATGTAGCCGACCCCACTTAGTGGGAAAAAGGCTTTGTTGTTGTTGTTGTTGTTTATTTTCTGTTTTTTTAATCTTTTACCCCTCACGGCATTATTGTCTGCATTTACGTTATAAAGTGCTATATTATTCTGTAGGTGCAGTTTAGTCCTGCAGGTGCAGGGCATTACTTTGCCAGCTCTTCGCATGACAGAACTGCTTGGATTTGGTCCATGGACAGGATACGGCATTTAAGACTAATGGCAGGGCACTTATGCGATGTTGATTTGAGTTATAAACTCCAATACTCTCTCATTCTCTTGCTTGTTCTAATTTTCTCTAGAATTTAACATCTGTCACAATTTGTGTCTCAGCTGCTAGCTCATTCAAACTTATAATTTACATATTGATTGCTCCTAAAAAGTATGTTTTCTTATCTGTAATTATATACCAGTGCTTTTATTCTGCACATATTTATCAATTTGTGATACAGTATTTCCTTTAAGTTGAGTAACACGTTTGAATGAATAAATTCTAATCGGAAGCTCCACTCATACACTGTCTGTAGTGAGTTGGTCCATCCAATATTGTGTATGGCGTCTCAGTTCTCACCAACATTTCTTGAGTTAAGAGATGACATGCAGTTTATTGTGTTCTCAAGGAAATAGGATGCAAAAAACAATAATAAATAAATAATAGCATAGAAAGTAAAAATCGTAAATCATAATGCTAAACGGTGCCAAATAATGGGGTTGAATCTGCTTCTCTCTCTCTCTGCGTAACAGCTATCAGGTTAGAGTAAGAAATTTTTAGGTCTGATATTAACTCTTTTTTAAATCCACTACCAAAGACACAGTTCATTACCTGCTTCCTGGTATCCAGTTGTTTATAGGAATATTTTGCCTCGGCGGTGATTTGATTGGTCCGGCAGACATTCCAGCATGAAAGCAAAATTGTGTTGTTCTGATTTACCTTTCTGGGAATCCCTATTCTCACCATGTAGAACTCTTTTAACTGAAGTATAATAAGCAATGCTTGCCAGTTCTATGTTCCTGTAGTGTGTGCAATGGCATTCCAACTGCAACTACATAGCTACCGGTTCCACTGATGAAACAGTTCGACTATGGGATGTGCAGAGGGGGGAGTGTGTCCGAATTTTTATGGGTCACAGGAGTATGATTTTATCTTTGGCAATGTCTCCTGATGGTCACTAAATAGCATCCGGTAATGAAGATGGCACATTCATGATGAGGGACCTCTCTAGTGACCGCTGTCTCACACGTCGTGTGTCCGGACACTTGCTTCGAGATGATTCTTACACCCAATCAAATACAATCAAACTTGATTATAGTTAGGAAGGAAAGTCAAGGTTTCTCAAATAGCTATCATCAACTTCCTAATGTTGTTTCTGCCATTCATTATTGTTGGATGTGTCAGCTGTGAGGGTTCTCTTCTTGATTATGGGATGTAACTACGAGTACAAAGATTCCAAGGACTGAAGCAGGTTCGTCTAATAGAACAAACTGGGGACATTTTATTGTATCTTCAGGAATTTGGTTCTTATTTGGAATGATCAACTGCGTATTTCTACCTTATTTGCAAGAGTGGGTAAATTAGTCAGTGTCTGGATTAAACCGATTGGTTAGACTGAAAATTTGATGAATTAGTAGAGGGGATGATTTGGTTTAACCCTTTAAATCGTTCAACAAAAAAGAAAAGAAAAACTGATCAAATAATTGGAGAACCAATAAAATGTCGGTCAAAATCAACAAAAAAAATGATGAATTGAAGCGATTTGAATAATATACTATTTTTCTTATATGTATATTAAATTTACACAATTTTAACTATTTCTAAAGCTTTTTTTATCTCAAAATAATGTCATTATAACTGATTTTTTTAAATATTAATAATAGTTATAAGTACATTTCAATTTTTTCGGTTAAAAATAGTACTGTAATAATTATTATTAAGAAGTATGAATTCTTTTTATATGTAATAGAGTTATTAATTAAATTTAAAATATATTAATATGTAATATTTGATTATTTTTATTTTAAATGACATATTTAGTTAATTTTATATATTTAAATTTTAATATATCATTTATAATATGAAAAGTTAGAAAAACATATATATTTTGGTTGAATTAATAAATCGATTTTCTCATTAATTCAATGGTGGATTGGATTTTTTAAATACCAACTAGAGTAAGATCCTTGAAAACATGACCGACCAAATCTCTGCTTGTCACTCTTTGCCAGTAAATGCCCTAGTTCTATGTCGTATGGGACATGTTCAATAATTATTGTGAAGATTAGATAATCAAGAAATTGTATCCTGTTGATGGTGCAGTTTTTTCAAAGGAATCTTCTATTTGCAGCTGGAGCTGTTGTAAAATGTGGTTGAAACTTAAAAGCCTTGTTTTGAGTATACATTGTCAGCCGATGTCAGATCACAATGACACGAGCATGATTTATTGTCAATCTCTCTGCCCTAAAGAACTAAATATTTCTGTACTCTCTCATCATCTTGTTTCTCGTGGCCTCTTTCCTCTCGAGGTGATATTGGTACAGTACACTGGAATTGACTGTGACCTACTGATCATGATGTAGCCAAATATACCTCTTCTGCTCAATGTCCCTAAGTAGATTGGGAACTTAGTCGCTGAAAACCCAGGCATTCTTGCCGGGGCGAACGGATTCAATGAATAACTATTTCCCGAATATTGCTTACTCTCTCCTCCTCCTTCACTGGGTCCTTGGACCTCCTTTGTACCTGTAAAAAGAAAACAGGAAGGAAGAATCTCCTTGACTAGTCGTCTATGTAACTTGATCTGGCATGTATTATTGTGAACGTTATATAGATAATATAACGGATAAGAAGATGAATGAAGCCTATATATATATATGTATATAGATCATTAACATCTTGGCATATCACTTATTATCTCCTCGACTTTTATCATTATCCAACATTTGCTAACAGTAACTACCATTTTTCTACATCCCAAAGAATTAATAATTTATTGGCTTCAAGATCGAATTAAAAGAGAAGATGAGGACGATTCATGTTACAAACGGAGTCATAATTACGAACTTGTTATTTTTCTTCAAGGAGGACTTCGAACTCACTTGCTCAGGCATATAATATCTATCCCTCGATCGCCTTCAATGACAAAGGCAGAAACACCATAGTTCTTCAATCCACAAGGATAAGTACTGTTCTTGAGGGTTCAATGGAAAAAAAGAGAAAACATTCACACATTCCAAATCCTTATAGAGGGACACCTCGAATATGCCTCGTGATTTTGAGGATTTGAGAACACAGAGGTTCAACTGCCTAAAGCATTTTCTCGCAATCGTACACTATTATAGTCATCAGCTATAAAAAAAAAAAAAAAAAAAAAAAAAAAAAAAAAAAAAAAAAATTGAGACCTTTGTAGACCCCACGCTTCTTGTGCGAGAACACTGGTTATTCCCGCTTCCCAGCATCTGGATCAATCCATCTTTATGATCAAAATAAAGCCACCTTATCTTCCACAAATTAACAACACATTAAATACCACAAGGGAAAAACATAAATGAATAAATTAGAACATAATAAACAAGTGAATATAATCTGCAGTAAGATCTTAATTTCTGCAATCCTTGGTGATCATGCATGTCTCCACAAACATGGGGCAACGTTAGGACAGCTACATTGTTTCTCTCTTGTTCGTCTCCACCTTTACCATTTCGAATATCTGCTACTATATGATTCATCGTCTCTCCATGCATTTATTTAACTAGTAATTAAGCACAACCATAAACATAATAAAATTCCCCAAGATTTAACATGCGATAGAATCTCAGGAAACAAAATCATAATTACAGCTTTGCACACGACCATACTTTGTGTTCAATGTCCTTTTATCACTATGAACTAACTGTGTCTCCCTTTTTGATCCTCAATCATTGAGCTCGAAGTTGTAGATGTGGAAAGGTTCATGTCAAGTTAACAGATCACTCAGGCACTATAACCATTTGCCTGCAGATGTGACAGTGTTATAGATTATAAAGTTATTGTTAGTCTATGACTCTTAGGTTTTACTATCTGAATGTCATAGGATCAATCTATTATAGAGCTCTAAATTCTTGCGGGGAAAAGCTCATCCTGTAGCATTTTACATTCAGTTACTCGAAGATGCTAAAACATTATAAACATTAGCCTAAAGATATGAGCATTCAGTAAAAAGAACAAAGAACTGTACATGATGCATGATCTAATTAGAAGACTAAAGTTCAAGGGCAACTCGAGTCAACTGAAACACCATAGAACTTTTAAACTCTATATAGAATGAGAAAGCACTGCAAAAATTAAATGTTTATATTACTGCTTCCAATTAGAACATAAAAATTTATTCTCATGCAATCTATAATAATTAATCATTTATTTTACCATCTGTTGTGTTGTATTTTAGCTGGTGAAAGTTTATGTATTGTCTCCTCTAAGGATAACGAAAATAAATGTGAAAAGGGCTGCTCAAACGTTAAAGATAAATTAAGCACAAACAAATAAAAAACAGAAGAAGTTATTGAACAAGCATAAATAGCAAACTAAATAACTACAAAAACCTTTCTTTAACGTAATGACTTCTAAATTAGATATAAACTAAGATTTTCACAAAAAGTTTACACAAACCGAACAGAAATATTAACCAAACACCAAAATGCTAAGTTATAAAAAAGAATTACATTAGCTTGTCAAATTAAAATCCTTAACGTTAGTTGAGATGAGTTCATGGTGCAGAGAAATACATCTCCGTCTTGTCTAGGCACAAAAAATAAATCTCCAAGAAATTCAATCAACATAAAATCATAAAAAAGAGTTTATTAAAGGCATTGCTAACCTTTAAATCAGAAGCAAGTCACATTAAAAATGGGGTGCCACTCTTTTACTTCAGAAAGACTAATAAATTGGTAACCTTTCAATAGCACATTTACTACCTTTTAAAACATGTCAAAGATCCCAACATCAATGTTATTTTGCATTATACACCATTGGTGATAAGGGATTCAAAGAATTGTAAGCAAGGTAAATGGTGGATAAAATAACATATTCTCAACATTAAATGTCGATAAGAAGGCATAACATCTTCCAAGAACAATGCAGCCTATGCATATCTGCATAAACCTCTCCAAAAAAATAAAAAAATAAATAAGGCAGATGCAGGATCAGCTTATGCATAGAAAACATTATCTCGAGGTCCTCGACCAAATCCAGTAATTTTTCTGGGCCATCTATGTATCCCCGCATCACAGTACAGTAAGTAACTAATATAATTGCTCAAAAGAATCTTGCAATATTACATCCCATTTATTACGAAAACCCAGTTATACGGTGACACTAGCAAGACCAAAGTATTAGGAGCTGTAGGAACAAAAATGATGCTCAAATACTCAAACAAGATAATTTAATACTCTCTCCGCTCATGGAAGAAGCAACCCTACGGTAGGTTGTAGGGTTTATCTTCCAAAACTAAAAATACCCTTTTGAAATAAAAATGTATATATTGTAGAATCTAGCCATAGATTCGGGTGAGAACAAAAAGCCAACCAGGGCTACATCGCATGCGCAGCAATTATAAAATATACATGGAAGGAAATGAAATCAGGAAGATGATGATAGACAGTAACCAAAGCATCGGCGAGATGAAATTTTGTGAGGACCATACTAGATAACGTGAAATGGTCCCATGTTACATATCCCACCATACAGATGTTGCTGCTTAATCTGCACAGTGATCAGGGGTATCTTCTGCAAGAACCATCAAAAGTCACGCTATCAGGTTAGTAGTGACGCAAATATAAAAAAGAATTACGAAGTAATAATATAATCGATCTGAAAATAGAAAATATTCTAAGAGTAGTAAAAAGGGAAAGCATTCACCCAACAACTTGTTTTCACTGTTGGATAATGATAGCCTTCTCAGTGATCTTTCAGCTCCATCGAATGGCTAGAGAGAAAGAAAAGAGGATTTGGAACGAAGCAGGACCAGAAATAGTGATGGAAATTAATTCCCAGCACCGGAAGCTGACAGAAGTAGAATGAGCACGCAAAAGCAAAAGCATATATCTATACCAAGTGCCTCTGTGTGCTCACTCTCTTCTGTCAATTTCTATGTCCCGTGAAAGAAATAAAAAAGGAGTCAGGAAAATACATAGGCCTGCGCAAAAAAGGAAAGGAGAAAAAAGTGTTTTGGGAAAAATCAAGAGAAAAAATTTATAACTGATTCAGATCTGAGGAAAAGAGATATACCCATTAACGGAAAAGATAACCAAACGTGAAAAAAGGAAAATCTAGGATCTCCCATATTCTTCTAATTCAATGCTTGGAGCGCGAGCTTATTTGAAAAATCTAGGGTTTGTTACCAAACAATCCAAAAGAAAAGGACGGCAAAGAAATCGGACAAGCACCGCGAGAACAGCAGAGAGGAAACGCCAACGGAGAAAGACGAAATAAGGGAAGAAAGGAAGAAAAAAAAACCCCCCACAAACTTGAAAACCTTGGCGGTTACTTTCTCTCTTTTCTGCAGTCTCGGTGGTTTTGTCTTAAAACTCATGGAAACACGTAGCCAGATTCTCAGAATCATTACTAGTGTGCCAAGGACGAGCACCGTAACAAACATGGCGGTTGTGCCCAACTGGATCGAGCAGGCTTTAAAGATCTCGAAAGATGGTTATGAGCATTGCTTAGCTTTGCCCATTTATAACCAAATTATCATTATCATGAGTCTCTATGAGGGGGGAAGACAGAGAGCACGAAACTTCTCTGGAGATTGGATTTGCGTGTGTGCGGCTGCAGTGGCTTACGTGGGTGGGTGACTTCTGATGGAGTGAGAGCCGCTGATGTGACTGATCGGAACAGATTGGACTACTCCGGACCGTCAGATGTTATTTTCCTGGGGAATGGGACTTGATAGGACTGCGTCATTTAGGGAGACAAAGATTGGGGTTGATTCAGAACACTGTGATCTTTTGTACTCCAACGCTTCCAAGGCTTACGCTAAACTGCTTTTTTGATAGCTTTCCCATCACTACTCTCCTTTCATTATTTTAAATATTAATTTATAAGATTGCCGTTGATATTTCCTCATTTAGGTTATGTAATTTTCATACACTTTAATGAGCTAGATTCTTGTTTTAGTGTAACAACAAATCATTAATTATTGTTTAATTTTCTCTTTGTGAGTGACATTTCTTAATCACATGTTTTAATAATGCACGTAGTTAAGAGTTCTTTATTTTTGTTATATATAAAATAAAATAAAAAAAAATTAATATTTAATACATTATTAGTAGATAAATTTTTATTTATCAATAATATTCAGATCATATTACGTATTAAAAATAATTTTAAAAAATATTATTTTTAATACGTATCACAATTTAAACATTATTGATAAAATATTATTTATTGTCGGTGAATTAAATTATTTTTTAATAAAAAATTATTAATAGAAAACAAATTGAGGGTGTATAAATGTATATTTATAGTGTAGTTTGTCGTGATATGATTGGTTGGCTGCGTGAGTCCGTAAACGCATGAAACGCGTACGACCTGCCACCTAATAAAGTATGTCCTGTTTGGGGTTTATCAATAGGTACCCCTGCCCTTCATTTATTGTATCAACCCCAAGTGGGCGGGGACCCTGCCTTACTTTCTCTCTCTCTCTCTCTGATTATTCTCTTTCATTAAATTAACAATCTCTTGCCGCTTTGCAGATATTAACTATGAATTTTCAATTTTATATTAAACACCTACCATTGACTTCGTTGCTGATTCATGCGTTGGGTTTTAAACTTGTATTTAGTTTTTTTATCGTTGAAAATTATGCCTTTTGTTAAAAATCTAAACTCATCGGTTATTAATTAACTAAGGTCAAAAATTAAGCTGATTTTTAAATTTTTGTTCATTTTAAACAAACTAAAAATTGTAATTATTTTTAACTTATTTAATAAATAAATCAAGTTAGCTAATTAAAAAATAAAATTTTATATTATGTATATCTATGTATATATGAAAAACATATATTATAATATTTTAATGATATATAAATCATTATATTTATGTTTAATTTTTAATAAAATTATATATAAATAATAATACCTCGTTGATAATCAAGTTGTAATTAAAGTATATATATTTAAATAACTTGCCCATCTTTAGGGTTTCATGGACCACTCCACTTGCCACTGAAAGGACCCCCAGATAGGAACTGCTATGTATATAAGTCTAATAATTAATTATTCTTCTTTAATTTTAAAAACATTATTATATTTTTTTAGGCAATTAAATCATCTTCGCATAGTACTCCACCTCGGGAGTTTTCTACAATGCGAAATTTAAAATTCAATATTAATTAATTGATTTGAAATTTCAAACATATAAACTTGCAAGTCTTAACAAGTAAATAATTTATAACATCGCTTGGGTACGAATTTCAAAATCTTATACTTGAAGACTTATCCTCTGATATTATATATTGTGAGATGATCAATTGGCAACTTAACCAATTAATCTCTATATATCTATCTGTCTCTCGCAAGCATATATTATTAATTAATTAAGAACCAATTTTATGTATCCTCATGAATGATTCCTTACAATTCATGGCACTTCCACTTTTGAGGCATTATTAATTAATGACGAGTGTCAGTGGGTTGCAATTTGCAATTTACTCTCGGCTATAAAAGCTTAATTAATTAAACCATATATATATATATATATATTTTTGGTTTAATCCGTGACACTGACTTCTTTTAATTTCAACCAAACTTGTTCTTCCACCAAAAATCTAATCCCTTTGAATTTAATGCACCGTTATTATAAGTGCTTGAATGTAGATAATACAACATTACGAGGCCTTCTATGTTTATTATATATGCCTGCCTGCTGCTCCTCCTGCTGCTGCTAACTGCATCTGTACTGTCTTTTGAGACAAAATTCTTAATTAAAATAGCGATTCAATCTGTGTCTGTCAACAGTCAAGATACCTGTCCCCATCCCAAAATAAGCGGAATCAAAACTTTTGAATATTAGTTTCCTACCAAATTGTAAAGAGGCAAGAGCTTTTCACCTTTAATTTGCATACCGCGTCATACTTCTCAAATTAATTAGTTATTAAATTATATTATATTTAGTTTGAATCTTCTTTAATCATAGGGCTTGGGGCATTTTAAAATCGCATGCCCTGTACATATTTGTTCTCCAATAATATTTAAAACCATAATGTGAAATGTCTATCAAGTTTTCAAATCTCACATTATAAATATCTATCCGTGCTCATTAAAAAAAAATGCATAGAATTGGAAACAATTAGATCTTAAATGCTTTTTAATAATATTTCCAACTGATACACCAAATATGCAATCTTAATTTATTTATTTTTTTCAAAATAAAGAATATAAATATATTTATGATATTATATCTAAGTTGTA
Source organism: Gleditsia sinensis (assembly GCA_037074535.1). Classification (NCBI taxonomy): domain Eukaryota; kingdom Viridiplantae; phylum Streptophyta; class Magnoliopsida; order Fabales; family Fabaceae; genus Gleditsia; species Gleditsia sinensis. Next base: position 4,050,418 of record CM073472.1, read on the forward strand.
AAATTTAATATATGGATCACACAGCTCTTTAATTAATGTAGAATCTTGTAATTGCTCGTGACTTCTTTAATTAGTGTATAATATTAGAAAAGGTTAATTAACGGATTACGCATGCTACTCTATTGGCCGGTCTAATCATCAAGGCTTGTGATTCCTCTATTTTATGCTACAAATTTAATACAACAAAGTACAAAGCTACCACACTCGATGATCTCAAGATGCAGTTGCAAAATTCATATATAGCTTTTGCTTTAAGGCAATCTAGCTAGTTACTCTCTCTTCTTTTTTTTTTTTGGAATTAGGATGATTAAAAAAAATCCCTTTGATTAATGTGATTCGCCTAATTAATTACTATACAAAGAGCCAAATACGAGCTTCAGAATATATATGTAGCGGAAAAAAAAATGTAGAGTTTGGAAATTAATTCAAAAGGCATAAAATTCCTCAGTACTTAAAAACTTCGGCTAAAGGACAAGAGGAAAGTCACTTTTGCTTGGCGAACCATATGTTGAAGTGGGTTTTTTAAAATCTAATTTTCTCTTTAAAGATACACGACGTGTAACCTCACTTCGCAGCAACGTTTGACCAATTTAAAGCGAAGTAAATGACAACTAAACAACCACCGCGAAATAGAAAAGAGGAAACAAGAAAAGCAGAGGCTACTTTCCTCCTCAACCAGACAACCAACCAAACTATATATCTAAGAATTAGAGCTCCAACAACTACCGACCAAATAAGCAAAGGGAAAACCACCACACCACTATGCTTCTTCTTTTTCTTTTTCTTTTTTAAATGAAGTGACGGGAAAAGGGTGCATTTCGATATTGCATGTGGGGATTGTAGGGATGAACTTTGCAATATTCAATTTAAAATACCCGAAAAAAAAAAAGGATGTAATTTTTAGAACCATATCATGACCCGCGAGGACTTTTAAGATGATTTTGGGTCCCCAGTTAAAAGGTATATAAAAACATGGCGTGCCTTTTCTTTGATCGATGTCGAGTTTATGAAAACCATAACTGCATTTGTCAAGTCTCAAACTGACTGCGGTCTGCGTGACCAGAATATTATAAATTGAAGAGCAATAAATTAATTAAGATCTATGTAGAAAATGAAGCATATTGAATAAATAAAAATTCAGGAGATAAATTAACGGATGTCGAGTTTATGAACGGAAGACACGCACGTTTTGTCACGTCCTAATTAATGAAGTGGGTTCAAATTTGACAAAGGACATCACAATAAGAGGAGGGATTGGGCCTCCACCGCTTTTAGCAACGCTCGGCTATTAAGTGCAAGATACAAAGGAAAAAAACTAATTAGCGACCAATAAAAAAATGCGACACTAACTCTGACTAGAATTGTCTCGTTATCACAATAAATCAACCTACTGAATGTAACCAGTCCAATGACTCTTTCCCGGTCACGAACAAAATTTCACAATTTCTTCGATTCTCAATCATTAATCTCTTACTTGGATTTATTCATTTAATTGAAGTTCCCTTTCCAACGAAGGTAAACATTGAACCCTATAACAACATTCCTACGCTTCGATCACAAACCCCAATGTTGCCGGACTGTATCAAGAAATATACAGCTTCCTTATATGTAAATTGTAATCATTAGAATGTCAATTTGCGGAAAACGGTGAACACTCGCATGCACTGCTTTTTTTTCACCCTGAAAACACGCAAATTAGATCGGAGCTAATCTTCTACAATACTCTTATATGTGGTTGCTTCTTACAATAATTTAATAGCTACCGAGGCATCATTTCCGTTGCCTTACTGTATCAACAGCTACCACCCATCTTGCACCAATGATGTAAAGATAGCTCGATGTACAATGCACGGTCGATAGGCCAGTCAAATTTATGAAAGCATTCTTTTAATGAAGGATGCTATCCAATTGTTTTCTGCTGTAGCCTCCAAATAACATCCATCTAGAAACAAGGAAAAACAAATAAAATAGATACTAGCCCTTACTGCTACTATACTAGACTAACTATGGATAACAATGCTAGCAACAATATGGATATTACCGCAACGATGAACAGATACCTAATACAAGGCCTAGATTGCACTACAGGGCTCGGATCAGAAATCCAGAATGATGTAAGGAAGATTACATTACTAAACAGAAGACGAGCAAGCAGGTATGAGGAATAAACAGTGAGTAGAAATTCTTTTCTAGCCTCTTCTACGCTTCTTTCCAGTCTTGGCCCCACTTCCTTGCGTCTTGGAAAAACTCGATGGCTTACCCTTTGTATCTTCTACCTCTTCCATTGAATCTCCTGAGTTCTCTTTCTCTGAATCTTTTGGCTTCATAGAACTGGATTTCCCCTTTCCAGAGCCATTAACATTAGACTTACCACCACTTTTGGGGGGTTTGCCCTTGGAGGCAGAAGCAGTGTTAGATGTTTCTTGCTTGGACTTTCCTGCCCTTGGGGTTTCTTGCTTAGACTTGGCAGAGGTTTTTGGCGTGCTAATATCATCCTCCTTTGATTTGCTCTTCTTCGGAGTATCAGCGTTCTTGGATTTGATAGACGTCTTTGGTGCAGGATCAACAGATTTATTACTAGCACTCTTGGGAGTGTAATCCTTAGATTTCCCAGTAACTTCCTCTTCTGATTTGCCGACAGTCTTGGAATATTTGGATTTGTTATCTTTGCTGCCATCTTTGGACTTACCACCAGACTTTGTGGATGCACCCTTTGATTTACTGGATTTGGCTCCTCCACCACTAGAAATTAGAGTCGAAAATTCAGCTATCAACAAAGGATGGCACAGAAATTGAAATATGATATTCACAAACCTTTTGGAAGAAGCATCCACCTTTCCTTGCTTAACTGAGTCACCAGCATTTGCTTTCCCTTTCTTCTTTGGGGGCCTAAATATGATCAAATAATGGGACAAATGTATGAGAACAAAGATTCATCAAATTCAGAAATTCAATCCAGAAATATGTGGACAAATCAAATGAAAAATCCTAACTTTCAGAGCAACAAGGTCCATGCCAACCAGCATTTAGCAGAAGTACTCAAATATTTGTACTTATCGTAGGTTAACTAGTTAGGACCATAATATATGGTAGCTTTGAAACAACAGGGCTACCACAAGCCCAAATAATAGCACCAACCTGGTGAAGGACACATGTTGATGCACTGTCTACAAAAGGACATCACACACTATATATAGCATACAAATATGCATAAATATAATTTCAACAAATCTCTAAAAATATAACCAAAATAATTATTAATATTAAATGACATCAACAATAAGTAGAACATACATATCAGGCAAAGCATCAGGACTTGGGCGATCACTTCCTTCTTCCTGTTAACAGAAATAATCGACATCAATTTAGACATAAAAGAAGTTAACCAACAAAAGACAATTAAGAGACCTACCCCATCTGAATCAGATTCATCTTCAATAAACTCCCATTTTTCCCTTCTAAGATTTAATACTTCTTCATCACCATCATCATACGAGACCTATAATCGGTGTTAAAGATAAGTATATACAAGTATATTAATGAAATTTAAAGCTAAACTTTTTTAGAAAATAATTAATTCATCTAGAGTTTTGCATTAAGAAGTCAGAGATAGAAGATCTATTATTCAATGGAAACTATATAGAACAAGGTAAAATGTTTTTCCCGTGTAGAAGGGGGGAGAGGGGGAGGGTAGAGATGACTAGTAATTGCCAAATTACCTTGTGCTTCTTTCTGGCAGAATCAAAAGAATCAACGACACCTTTATAAAACCTGCAAAATTATATGTCAATGAAAATAGAAAATATATACTTTTTATTATACCATAACAGAACACGCATATGATTGAGCTCAAAGCCCAGGAAAGACTATACACTCTACTCCAATTCAAATATATAGTTTCTCCCATCCATCATTCCAAAGCTTTGGTGCAGCAAGTTATAAGAAAGTCAACACAGTTACAGTTTATCAAATGCAACCTGGTGTAACTACAACAAGGTGACAGTCCAACACCATATACTAATTCTTAAAAAAAAGGGATACAAAATAAGCTAGGGAGGAATTCAAGTTTATAAATAAGGCCATGATAAATTAAACACAAAGGTATACTAGAATCATTGGGTCCGTTTATTTCTAGTTTTTTGATTTCAGCTGTTTTCAAAATAAAAAAACTTGTTTGAAAACTGTTTTCTTTTTTTTATTTTTCTTTTTTTGTTGAAAACAAGTTTCAAAAATAAGTTGTTTTTAAAACAAACAAAAAAAGGAAATTATTTTCTGTTTTTGTTCCCACAACAGTCAAAAAGAAAAAAAACATGTTTTCAAAACAATTTATCATATTTTTTTCTTTTGTTTTGCAAAACAATTTTCAAACATAGTTTTCAGAAACAATTTTATTTAAAAAAAAAAGAAAAGAATCAAACAAGCCAATTATCTTTAATACTCGGAATATTCACAACTCAAATGTAATGAAAATAAAACATAAATGGTACACAAAGCAACATTAATTTAGATAAAATATCTAAGAAAGATATAGCTAGCAGAAAAAACAGCTAGAAAACCATGTACCCAACAAGGCAAACCAGTAAATAACATTCCATGCTTAACCAAAATTTCCAGGGACAGCGTGTCATACTGTCAGGTACTTACATACGATCCTTGGGCCACCAGACTTTAACCCGTGAGCCAACAAGATTTTCACCAAGTTCCTTGGTATCGGATACCTAAGACAGTAGCCATTTGACTTAAAATCAAACTGAGAAGCAAATGGATATTCTTAAATTAGCAAGAAAAAGCAGGAATTATGCGTATTACGAAACTATTTAACATGGAACAGATTATGTGAAAGGTAAGCATATAAACACTTGCATTACACTAATACTATTAGTAATATTAAAAAAAAGAGGTACAAAATAAAACGAGAGGAAGACAATACAAGCACAGAAGGAAACATAACATCCATTAGTGATATTTCACCATATCAGTTACACATTTAAAAAGGACTCCAACAGATTTGACCCAACTTCAAAAATGCAGCATGGAAACCATAGCTGGAGGAAAAACTTTCCCAGACTTAAAAGTTCCATTAAATATTGATCATATAACATACATTTTATTTTATAAATTGAGGGAAAAGGGACGCGTACATTTTCTTTTCCTGGAGTGCGCTTCCTCTTCAAATTTTCCTTGGGAGTCTCCTCTGAATGTTGTTCATCTTTAGTTGATCTTGTACCTGACTTTGGTGAAGGCAACATTTCCTGAATAAAATAAGATAATTCTATTGATTATTCGACTATAAAGAAAGAAAAACCAACAAGGACCATGTTGTAATTATATAATAAATCATAGCTAAGAAACAGGTTCTACAGCATTCAAAAAAAATACCTTATCCTCATCTTTGGCAGATTTTGTAACAACAGTTTCAGAAATAGCTTTTCCCCGCACCCTCCTTTTCTTGTCCTCTGATTGCCTAGTAGAGGATCCACCGCCAGTCTTGCTGCTTTCATCAACTTTCTTGGCCGACTGCTTTTTTGCATCTGGATCACTTGCAGTCCCGCTTTCTTTCTTGATCGAATCTACCACAGCAGTTTTTTTCCGATTGGAGCTCCCACCAGGTGCCTTTTTTGCTGACCTCCTGGTAGGTTTTGCTTCTGTATCACTAGTTCCTTCAGATACCTTTTTGGGAATATCCTCTGCAGGTTCTGCCACTTCTTTGGCAGAGCTATCTTTCTTCTTTGCTCGGCCAGGTTTCTTTGAACGATTTTCATTGGGAAGGCTCTCACTTGGTGGAGAAGCAACAACGTCAGATTCATCCTCAACTGCCTTTGGTGATGAAACCTGAGCATCAATATCTTTATCATTCTCTGAAGGTTCAGCTGCCTCAACAGAATGGTCGTCCTGAGGTGAACTGGTAATGTCCTTGCTGTGACTTTTAGAGTCAACCAGTTTCTCAGCTTCCTTCTCGTTAGCAACAGCAGGGCCCTCAGAAGGTTCTGCCAATTTTGTTGAACTAGATGTCTTTCCTTTCCTCTCAGTGGCTTGTTCTGGCTTTTGTTCTGTATTGTCAACCTTGTCACTGTCCAAATTATTGGGCTCCTCATCACCTATAGCCGTACCTTTTGATTGATTGGAATGATCAGCATCCTCTTGCTTCTTAAGGGACTTTGAATCTGCCAAAGACTCATCTTCCCCAGCTTGTGCAATGCCATTGCTCATGACTGACTTGGGAGATTTCTCACCGGCAGAATTATCTTCTTGAGGAGGTGCGGCTTCTCTTGCCTCCTCTCTAACCACCTGATAAAATAAAAATTGATGCGTTCCAATATTCATTTGCTGTGTAAGATTTGCTAAAGGCTAAAATCCAGAACCAAAGAAATCAATAGGAAAGCGTGAGAAAAAAAACTATGTACCTGTGTTGATTCCTCCAATGGTTCTTTGGCTGATTTGCTCTCATCTGCCTGGGAAAAAAAAATACAATAGAACCAAAATGAACATTTCACATCTTCAATGGTTTTCAATTCCAGTTAGATGTTAGTTTAGATGAGACTGATAGAAAACTTACCACATGTTCACCAGTACACACATCATTTTGCTCCAAGCTACCAGGTACCTCTTGGCATATTGTAGCCAGTACCTTACTATAATCATCGAGAGAAATACCCAGGTTGTTCACTGCTTGCACTAAGTAGGGTCTAACCTTGGTCGCACAACTTTCAAGGACTCTCTCCCCCAACTTTCGAGCAACTGGCAGAACTTCCTAAACCATATAAGCAATAAAAGCAAGGTTCATTTGCAAAATCACAATCTACTAAAGAGAATGAAATCAAAATTGTTAAACACAAACCTCATTTTCTTTCTTCACACTGGCCAAGATTGGAGAGAGTAGGTCCAGAGATATATCTTCACTTTCCTCTAGAACAAGGGTCATAATAATCTCCATGGATGAAAAAACATTCTCTGGGTGATGTTCCCTGAAATTTTCAAATAAAACTGTCATAACCAACATGTTCATACATTAGGTATCACCAACTAGATAAAGTAAATATAACTGTAAAAATTACTCAATGCTCAAAAGGTTTTTAAGCAGAAAAACCCTAACTAAATTATATAGGGTGCACACTACAATAATAAATTTACAATAGATCACTAAATATTAATTTCAGTCATAAATGGAAAACGTTTCCTCTCATCTTTTAAAAAAAAAACAAAGAAGTAAGATATAATCTGCCTTGCTGAAAAACTGTTGACTTGGAAGCCTGGATTATGCCCTCTAATTGACTACTGTAACAAATCGGTCAAATGTTTTAACTTAGCTGTTATATATGCAAACTATATAATGCCCAAGAATGCAATAAATGCCAATATCCAAGTAACTATTAGAATCACTAGTCAAATGAATAATATTAAGATATCATCTAGAACTGAAGATGTAACAAGAATCATAAACACCAAATGCATCATCACCCTTCATATCCTTGGAATTCATTTCAGAGCCAATATTGCCTTTTTCAAGTCCTTCATAAATACGTAGAGAGGATTCTGAGTTCTACGCATGTACTGTAAAATTTTATTTCTCTCATGAATGGGTAAAATACAATTGACAGCATTCAGGGGTCAATAATAGAAATTTTTTTAAGAGGATCCTTAGCCAGAATTTGAATTTGGTCAACAGTAATCAGTTCATCCATCTTAAAACGATTGTGCACCTGGAGGCACTGCATATTTACATAAATCAACTAACGCATAATACACAGACAAAGTTACCAGACAAATGAACTAACTATACAGCACCAACAATTCAGTTGCGAAAGATTAGATCAAGTCTTAAGTGAAAACACACAATGACAAAGCACCATGCTAGCCTAGTACACAGTTGCTCTTACCTTACTGCCTTAAAGAAATGCTGAAACATATCGAAAATCAGGGCATCACATTCAAGATCCAGCATTACCACACACGACCTGACCTTTGCAACAGTTTCAAGAATCGAGGCCCTCTTTGCATACGATGGGCTTGACTTATCATAAAGATTTTCAAATGAAGATACAATTAATTGAAAGACCTCCTGCAAATTAAAAAGATGGCCAACACTTTAAAGCTGTAATTTGTAATGAAATAATAATTGAATACATAAAATTTTGTTCCAATAGATAGCACACACCTTCATCTGGTCATCATCATAAGGTGCATCAGGTGCAGTTATTCTTGTTATTTCACTGATGCAAGAGGCAACTGCAACTTTCACATCAGCATCTGAATGCTTTATGAGTTTATCAGCAACCAATGCTTTCAATGATGGAGACAGTGCATTTTGCATAGATTTGGTAGGTGACTGCTCCACCCTTGACAAGCAACTCTCAACTTGCTACAATGCCAAAGAAATAAGAACACATAAGATATAGAAATGTGCTTGATCTTTAGACCAAACATAGAATTAAAGTATATATTATAAGACTTGCATATCTTCTATTTAAGGATATTTACTTAGCTTCACATTGCTTGACACTCACAGTTTACTTAAAACTTTCCAGATGAAAAGAATAGTGGACCCAAATTCAGGTACATGACAGGTCCCCATAGTCTGCTTACCTAAAGAGAGTTACTAGTTTGCATAGAAAGTTGAATAATGCATATCTTTCACACAACTTAGCATCAACAGGATCTTCTAAATCTACAATTACCCAATATACCATATGCAAGAGTGATCTATAATTTTTTTGCAGTTTCTTTTAACTTCTAAATGTAGTTGTTTTCAGAGAGAATTTATAATAACAGACAGCATCAAGGTCTTAATCCATAAAATATATTACTATAAGAGGACAAATTTAAACTCGAATTGAAAAGATCCGGAGACTCCTGTTTATCCAATCATCTTTTAATCAAGTGATTAAAAGTTTGTCCTATAATGTTTTTGTCATGTGAGTGACTCTAACATTTTTTTATATTATAGTTAAAGATTACAGTATAAAATTATTTATTTACAATAGGATTCAAAGGCTCTTTAGAGTTAATTCTTCATTTATTTTGGCTATTTTTTTATTGAAAAAAAATATATAGTTCTTGTTTACAACAAAAGTGGTAGAACACAAACTTTTTTTAAAGAACCAACGTCTAGCAGTAACAGGATAGACAATCCATTAGCATAGGGTTTTGTCATATCTTAAAACATAATATATATGGAACTCGATCCAAATTATCCCATTCACTTATAAATTTACTCCCTTCCAAACTGGGGTATCGCAAAATCACTCCTTAATATTCCTACTCCATATCAAGTTTTCAAAGCCTTACAGACCCAGGATTTGTAGCAAGGAAGGGAAGGGAGGGGGACAATTTTTAAGCTACGTGAAGGATATTAAGCAACTCAAAACTGAGTTTTAGTAATTGACTTTAAGATAACAAAATAAAAACGACTAGACTCATCAACTAAGCAGGTCAGAGTCTCAGAGATAATGCAAAATTATCTTTTAGCTCAATATTCTCATTATCTTAACACAAAGCAGTACAAAATGTATACAATTACATATACAACTCTGGTAAGTCCATCAGGTTCTTTTACCATCAATTCCTATACAATCATACATTTTCCAAATAGGTGAGATGTAATTTTACTTCTTCCTCCAATTATACCCTTTCTAATTCCAACTTTTCTGCCAGTCGACCCAATTCTAACAAAAAAAAAAAGGTTCTCTGTTCAATATCATTTCTTATGGATCCAATCACTGATTCTGACAATCAATAAAAACATGAACGAACTCAAGGTCAGCACTCAACTTAACTTCTTACACTTATATTGCTCATTTAAGACAGCCCAGTCAGTATCTGAAATCATTTGTAATTTCTAAAGCAGACAATCGTTAAGGGTAATGTTAATTATAACCCATCCCGGTATATTAAATAATTGAAGAATAAATAGGGATATTAATAATGTAACCAATGAGAATCCTCAATAACTTTTAGGGATCTTGTGGAGAAAATAGCAAATATACGAAGATATTATCTACGTAAGAGCATTTATGCTAACCTAATATTTGCTATAACAGTTCTCATCTGGTAAAAGAGCCAGATGGAGTTAGGGGTAATAAATTTGTATAATTCCTTCCAATATCTCGTGTTTACTACTGGAGCCTCGTTAAAACGCCATAGCCTAACAACTTCAGCTGCTATTTTGCAGTTTTGGGGCTCCACTTAACTGATTCATAAATTATATATAAGAACTACGAAGAGGTAAGCTAATTGAAGTGATTTAGTTACCCCAAAAACTATCAATACGGTTAGAACAATCACAGTAGCCGCATGCAACGCGAAAATGAAATGGCTACTCATATGGATCGACAAAACCAACGGAGTCCGGAAAGAAGCTTCAATAACGATAAATACCCTTAAACCCAGCATCAATAATCCAAGAGTCCCCAAAGAAGGGGCTAACTAAAACAACAACACAAATACACGAGTAAGACTTGAACGGGGAGGTGGAAAACATGGTAAAAAAAGGAATTGAGGGTAAAAAAGGGATAAATTAAAGAAGGCTTACGTCTAGAAGAGGGAGGAGCTCATCAACAGACGACGGAGGATCTAGGAGCTTGTTTCCAGCTTCGAGAAGCTGCTCTTCGAGCTCTTTATCCGCGGACGTCATTGGTGCTGTATGTAAATCTCTTCCTCTAGATCTTCGACAACCCGGCACCAGTTTCCTCGGCTTCACTCCATTGAAGCCCTAGAAATGCACGAATCGAAGCCAGAGAAAGTGGATTTAAGACCAGTGAAGAGAGGGTGATTTTCTGAGGGAAACTAAAATGTTAGGGTTTTTTTTTTTATTTTCTCCTCGAGAGAGAGAGAGAGAAAGTAAAGTGAGATTTTGGGAAATTTTTCGGGACGAAAATCTCCGGTGTAAAATACTACAATATATACAAAGAGGATTAAAAAATTTTCTACTTTCGCTAGCCTTGTTTCTATGGCATTTCATTTGTGCGCTTTAAAAAAAGAATCCAGCGAAACTCCGCTCGGATTTCGCGGGTTCGTGAATTTGAGTTAAATTTCGGGCTTCGAATCCGCCTTTAGGATCTTCAGGCTCCTGGGCCCCACGTGGCTTTCCTTAGACCGTGGATCTTATTTCTCGCCCTTTTTTATTTTCAAAATTTAATGCCAATTTGCCTTTTCTTTTTTATGGTGACGAGTTATTGTTTTTCTCAAAAAACCATTATTTTGACATGAAAATAAATGGCTTAACAAATATCAGTTGATGTTGAAAATTATATAGTTCATGAATCCTAAGGTGTGACGCATCCAGTCCAAACCCAACACAGAAAAATATAATTGTATTTTTGTCCCCCCGAAAGGGAAAATGGTTGGACTGCGATACAAGAATCTCCCCATGGCTACAAAATGGTAAAGTTTCGCAACGCCGCTTATGGATTTATAAATTTGCCATCCAAAAAATTGGATTTATAGAAATATAAATAATTCCCTTTCAAAGGCTAAAATTAGATGGATGACCACGTACATACATATTCATAATTACTTTCTGAGTTGTGGTCTAACAACGTAATTTGACATTCTTTAATTACAATTATGATTGACACGTAAATTAAATTGGTACGAGTCATCCTTTGAATGATTAAACCAAAATATTTAATATGTTATAATAAAGAAAACAAGAAGGGAGCATTATCAATTATCATCCTCCACAAATCTTTCTTTTGGTTAATTAAGTGCACGTAGTAGAATTATACTATTTTCTCGATGGGATTTCGAAAAACCATTTAATTGTTCATAATTACTTTCTAAGGTATGGTTTAATAACATAATAAAAATACCCAGAAACAAAAAAAAAACCCCTTTAGGGAACGGCTGATCATTATAAAAAGCTAAATGGACACTCTGGTTGACTTCCCAACGGCTATGTCAACCGAGAGCAAAAATGATTGATGTTCGAATTATAAGCAATAAAATCTACTTTGAGAATTGTATTACGAAGACATACGGGGGAGCACCTTGGAATTACTTTATAATTTATATTATCACCTTGCAATGCAACCCAGTTCCATGACACGTGTATGTAAATACAAAACATAAGTTTGTGCTCTACGCCCGGCTTCAATTAGGCTACATAAATACTACGAGAAATGAAACAAGTATAAACATTTATTTTTTGGTACAAAAATTTATTAGGCAGATCTAGTTAAATTTGACATTGCACGCTTTAAATTATATTTGATAAAATTAATTTATAGATTATACACTACTTTAAATTAATTAAATATATTATAAATTAATTTATTTAATTTGTCAAACACATTCTTAATTAATAGAATCAAGATTAATTTGTGTTTCATTTAATTTTAAAACTCAACTAAAGAAAAACATACAAATAAATAAATAATACGTAAATCATCGAGTTGGAGGCAGAAAAGTGACCAAAATTGTGTGATGCCTATCCATTAAAGTAAACAGCAATTTTGTGTGGGAAAAAAAAGCGTGCTAATGCGGTTGTTTACCATTAAAATAACGAGAAGGATTGACATCGCCAGCAGTTTCATTTTGTCTTCAATAAAATAAGTTGTGACAGTGAAAGCATCCACTTGTAAAATTGTTAAGCCCCAACATGTTTGACAATTTTTAGATGCTAAACTTGTTTTGTCTCCCGCGATCGCTGGAAATTAGAATATCGAAAGATGACAGAAATGTGTTACATCCTTCTCTATATCTATTTTGTCTTTCTATTTCAGAAATATATCCGGGTGAATTTTCCTTTAAACCTCCTCACAAGCCATGCCACCTGTCTCTCAGAACACCATAATGTACGGAAAATACATATAATATGAATAAACGTGAGAAAAATTATTTTTTTCAACCGACAGTGAATCACATATAAAAATGTTTCTAATATGTTCATATATATATATATGAAGAGTTAATAAAATCTCATAAAACAAGAGTGTTAGATGACCGAGGCCCTTAACACATCTATTTTACATAATTTCTGTTGACCTCTTTTTCACCTATTTTAAGTGCAAGAAAACCAGTCATAATTTATACTTTCCCTTTCCCATTTTCCCATCATTGTTCAAGGACAACAATTTTTGTGAAGGCAGTTATACGAAATCCGAAACTATAATATATTCGAAAATTATATTTTTGTACTCCAAAAATTTGAGAAGCTTTATGAAAAAAAATTCATTAACTACGGAAGTATTTTTTTTTTTTTTTAAAATAAAACCTATTTAATTTTAATTTTTAAAAATTATTTTTTATTTTTAATCATTTTAAAAAAACTCACTTAATCACTGTTTTCCTTTATTATTTTAAAAATAAATTATTTTTAAAATTAAAAACAAAAACAAAAAAAAAATTATTTTTATTTTTTATTTTTAAAACACAAAAAAAACAAAAAATAATATATTTTTAAAACAATTTATTAAATAAATTTTTTTATTTTTATTTTACAGAACAATTTTTAAACATAGTTTTTAAAAATAATTTTTAAAAACAAAATCAAATAAACCCTTAATTTCGTAAATCAGAAACACCTAATATTTTTGTTTTTGCCATCTTAAAGGACATGGTTGCCGAAACATTTAAAGAAAAAAAAAAAAAAAGGGTCCTCTTTCCACCGCATATTTACAGCAGTTTAATTATTTAGAATGGCATCCATAAACTGCTCGACGAGTGTTAACAATTTACAAAATATAGAGAAATCACTGGGAGAAGAGAAAAGATAGTTTATGCCATCGCTTGACACAGGCACTGCACGCCTGACAATTGTCATACTTCAAAACTAACCACTGGGGGGGGGGGGAGCTACAAAGGACATCCCTCCTCGGAGATTTATAGCATTCTACTATGTGTATATTACTAATCAATAGGCATTTCATCCCATGGTATAAGAAGGTGCAGGTAAGTTGATCACTGTACTCTTAACCTTCGTCATCAAGTTAATGCTGTTAGGGATTCCTTGCGAACCAATTCCACTATCTTTCAGACCCTGCCACAAACCATCACTTGCTTCTTTAGATGGTGAAATTAAGTCATTCACTACACAAAATATGTTGATAACTCTGCATGACTTATTTTTCTTCTGGGATGCATGATATGATTGAAAGAATGGCGCTTATTTTAGAAACCTTTGAATTTGTTTCTGATAAAGAAATACGTTTATAACTAGGATTACAATCTATAAAATTTATCAGTAATTTAGCAAGATGGAGGAGAAAGACTGCACCTGGAAAGGAAAATGATCCGGTCCACGAGCTGGAGCAGAATTAATTTGAACTGTTCCTGTCTCCATTGCATCGCTTATCAGTATTGCTTTGTTTATGTCTCTTGTAAAGACACAACCCTGCGTTAAACAGAGGATTGAAGTAATAAGGGAAAGAAAACTTCTCTGCCCTGTCACTGATTAATATCATTTTGACAGAGAATGCACTGAACAACTGTTAAAAGTCTCAATTGAGAATGAATTCAATGAATTACTTTTTTTTTAAAAGGAATAATTTCATTTAAGACTGCAATTCATAAGAGCATCTTACTATTGCAAAATTGTAGGAACTCGTTCATTGAGTAGCAATGCGATTACAAGGGAGACTTTCTTGAATTTTAGGTTCAATAAGATAGTACATAAAGGGGACTCATGGATTACAAAGAAAAATAGGGAAACAAAACAAATTAAATCATTCTTACGAAGGGGCCCTCTTATCCTTTGGTCCTGAGATCAAAATCAATGAGTGGCAGATATAATATACGTATGCATATAGGTTGATAGATGGATACCTGAAGTCCAAAATTGCTAGCATTACAATGGTGGATTCCTTCTTCAACAGAATTTATTCTGATAACCGGCAGAACTGGACCAAATGGCTCCTCCCATGCTATCCTCATATCTGGACGAACGTTATCCAACAGCAAGGGCCAAATGAGATTTCCCTCCCTTTTGTACTCCTGGCAGAAAGTTGCTCCTTTCTGCTTAGCGTCCATTACCAAGCCTTCAATAAAGTTAGCAGAGGACTCCGTGACAACTGGAGTTATATCACAGTCATCCTCAGGAGGCCCAACAGTTAATTTGGCAACTTTAGCATTGACTTTCTTAACAAGAGTGTCTGCAACGGATTCCATGACCAAAACAACCTTTACAGCTGTGCATCTTTGACCACTGACATAGAAGAGAATAATTTTGTTTCAGAACATATTTGTTATAGGAGCATTTTTGTCAAGGGAGAGAATGCAGCCACAATGAGAACATTGCAATATATAAGTTAGATCCCATCATCAAAGTTTTAAAATTAAGAAAATGTAAAATTCTTCAACAAACTGCAAAAATATGATAATGATAAATAAATGATGTGTTCAAGTCCAATTTTCCTGCATGAACAGGATCCTTGTTTGTATTTCATTATATTTGTTTCCAGAAGAGAGATCCAGTGAATGTTTTTCTTTATGGGGGAAAGAGAAACTAAACATAATCATAAAGCTAAAATAGTAAGGTCACGTGGCTATTGGACATTGTCAATAATTTTGTTATTAAAATGCCAAGCTTTTCAATTAAATGATATGACTAGGCCATATCAATATTCCTCGTGCAATAGATTTCTTAAAAATCTACATAGTTCCCTTGTGGAAGGTCTATACACTCTTCAGTCTTCACCTGTAAGAGAAGCCTCCTTTTACAATGTTAGCAGCTACCAAATCCAAATCAGCATCTTCAAGAACGATGCATGCATCTTTTCCACCCAGCTCCATTTGAAGAGGCATCATGCCTGCTTTCTTTGAGATTGCAATTCCAGTGTCTCCACCTGTGAAACTGTAGATTAATGTGAATTAGGTGGTAGGATGTGCCACTTGCAATGACATCCAAGCAAAATAATATCAGGGTCATGTTATATGACTTGAAATAAATGTCTGAATATGCTTGAGATGGCTTAAGATATCTGAACCTCTGTTGGAACTACATTTATCATGAATTATAAGGTTGAAAAGAATAAGACCTGCAAAAAGGAGAGTACTTTGATCAAAAGGTGACTTGAGAATTACCTTATACAGTTCACCCCTGGATGCATCGTGAGAAAGTCACCAATTTCAGAACCCTTTCCTGTCACACAGCTAACAATACCTTTGGGAAAACCAGCCAAATGAAAGCAATGCACCATGTGAAGTGCGGCAACGGCACCCTGCAAAAAGAGAAATTTAAGGGTATGCACGTTGTCTGACTCACAAAGCTATTTGTATGTGGTGATCCACTTGAATATTAATTAAATCATGCAATAACCAACACATAAGCAACAAATTGTGAATAACTAACATGTATAGGCTCTATGAATGGTAGCATACCTGGGTAGGTGGTTTAAGCACAATAGAGTTTCCAGCAATAAGAGCAGGAGCAATCTTTGAAACAGCCAGGTTGACAGGATAGTTAAATGGTGGAATAGCTAAAACAACCCCTAGTGGAATCTGCATACAGCAAATCACTCATCCAAAAAACACATTATTAATAATCACAATTCACAAGCATAAGTAGTCAATTAAATGCTATAGACGGATATGGTAGAAAGAGGTTATAAGAGTAAAATTAATTTATTTTCTTTGCATTTCATTAGGAATTCAATTCCAACCACATCATGGCAGTCTTTAAGAGCTAAAGCAAGGCGATGCCTCAATCAGTTTCCAAGAAGTAAGGATATTTGATGAATTAAAAAAACTTCCCTTTTTCCAAACTTTCCACCAGAAGAAAATTATCAATTTTAAACAAGCCTGGAACGTATAAAAAGCATTTACCAGACATTAAAAAGCTGTTTTGGACCAATGTATAGAAAGTAATGAGCTTTCTTTATAAGAGTTTAATAGCACTTTCAGACCAATGTATACAATTGTGACGAGTTTTCTTTATACGTTCTGCTCTTTGAGAGGTTGGTATGCTTGTGAGCATGCGGCCAATGATTTTTTGGATATTCCTCTTGAAATGTAATATTCCACCTTAAAATATGTAAAATATAGAGACATTGGACATTGCGACTTTGATGTGAGGACAAAAACAGCTTACTAATACTGAACGCTATAGAATCCAGTCCCACGTGCTACAGAGAAGGTGCGAACCACCTCCAGGAGAGTGGGTCCATTACCTTGGAAGTGAGACAATATTTGGTTCTTTCGTTGCCTGGAAAACTATCAGAAACCAGAAATTTCCCTTCTCCAAGAATTCTCACCCCTTCCTCAGCACAATATGACACTAAATCACCTGATCTGACAACCTACATCGAAAACAAACCATAGTTAATAGAATATGTATAGTGAATGCCCAAATCTCAGAAGCACGTACAACATAATTCAGGTACTAATTTTGGCTCTTTAAAACCAGATTAATACTTCCAAAATGTTATATGCTTGATAAAACAAGTTTTTTAGTCATTAAGATCGAATTATTCATTGTTAAACGAAAATATGTTAAAATCAAAAGTTCCCAAATTCTGTACTACTTGTTAGATATTTGTAGGTCAATAGGACTGAAAACAGTGATGCTACTAAAAACATACAGGTAAAAAAATGAGGCCTTTCCAATCATTAGGTCATGAAAACATCTTATTCTACATACTTCAGTGACGGCATCTTTAGCTGGCTTCGCAATCTCTTTGACAAGGCACTCGGCAATGGGTGATTTGTGCTCCTTCAGTATTGCAGCCACCTTGTGAAGCAACTCTGCTCTTTTCCATAGGGGAGTCTTCGCCCACGATTTTTGTGCTGTCTTTGCAGATTCTATGATCGCGTTAACCTCTTCCTGTGTGCAAGCTGTTCGAATTTCGATTAGAGTAGGAAATTATACCGATCGCTACATGGAAATTTTTTACAAAAGGAGTTTGAACAGAAATTAAAATGGAAAGTAAAGAGTGAGTTGATGAGGGGTGGGGTGGAAATGAGCACCTTGGACCTTGAAGTGGGTCTTCCTGGTGGTGGGATTGATGATCGGCACGGATTTTCCCGAGGAGGACTTCTTCCACTCTCCATCGGCGTAGTACTTGAATACATCACCATCAATGATCTCTGCAAAAGTCGCAGTCCCTGCCATTTTCTGAGCGACTGAATTGAACTCTGGGTATGGGTCGATCAAATGGTCAAAGGTCTATGAGCTAGAAATGGAGTTTAGACTTCAGTGTGAAGTATCGCCTTGGCTAACCAGGTGCCAAATGGGGGAGAATCTAAATGCAACTCGCCACATTTTTATACTCTGCACAATTTTTCGTATAAATAAGTGTATAATAAAACGTGCAGCCACCGGGTGTACTCTTCGTGTATCAAAAAATAAAACGTACTTTAATAGTTCGGTTCAAATATTTGTTTTATCTAAATAGCGATAGTGCAGCCACCAGCCACCAAGTGTACTCTTCATTAAAAAAACATGTTTTAATGCTCATCGCGATAGTATTTTATAAAATTTGAAAAATAAATATTATTTTTATCAATAATTATTTATTTACACTTTATTTTTCAAAATATCAATTAGTTTTAAAATAGTCAAAGTTCATTAGAAGATAATCACATGCTTCAATGCTCCGCAATTCCATATCACCCATTGATGGGTTTTGAAAAGAGAATGATACGCCAAATTAATAATTTTATGTTTGGAAAGAAAAGCGAGAAAAGAGAGGATACGGTAAAATTTTAAGACGAAAAGTTTATAATTTACTGTTCGATATTTTATAGATAAAATGAAAATAATAATAAATTTTATTTTCAATTTATGTATTATGTGTTAATTAAGTGTAAAACAATTTGTATTGTAAAATATACATTAATTTTTTTCTTTTTTTTAATAAAAAAAACTTAATTTATTTTTCGTATTCCACTTTCAATTATATCAAGTATAGTATATTCAGAAATTTTACAAATATGTGTAAAGTAGGAGAGGGTTGAGATATGGACACAAAACTCAGCCGTTTGACTAGATCTCATCTTCTCAACAACAGGGATCCATATAATTAAGCACGCACAACATAAGCATCGCCTTCCCACGAGAAGCGGCTACTCAAACGAGAAAGGAGGAGTTCTTGTAGCTTCGATCAAAGTTTTTTGTTTTGTTTTGTCAACCCTGGCCTAAAATCTGTGGGTCAGGCCCACCTAAAATTCGGGCCGTCCAATGTTTTCATGATCCAGAAAAAAGTATATGACTCATTGTACAGAAAAAAAAAACGTCAAAGAGAGTTCACATCCATGCCTATCCCCAAAAAAAAAAAAAAAAAAAAGAGTTCGCATTTATATTCCACCCACTAAAAAGCTTCCACGTCAATAAATTCACCACGTGTTCGTTTCCTATTCGCTCACAATATGTCACTTAACGTGTTTCTAAGACTTCAGCGTCTCCATCTCCATGACTCCCTTTTCTCAGTGCTCTGAGGTTTGAAGTCTTTACAAGCACGGATTTTTCCACACTGAAATTCATCGCAGGCCAAAACCCTCATTGCTCCAATCGATATTAATACGGATCAAACTCTCGGTCTTTACCAAGCAGGAAGCTTTTTCTTCTCTCTAGGTTCCGATCTGGATAATAAGTCGGGTCGAACCGTGGCTTCCTCGGGGTCACAGAGCCTTTCTCGAAGAAAGCATTCTTCCGCTCCTTCTTCTTCTACGCAGAACTCCGGGCCGACCCGGATTGTTTATAGGGAGCAAAGGAGTCCTTCTGAATCTGAATTTCCTTTCTGGCAACAGAATTGGTTCATAGGATTGCTCTTCGTCATGGCTCTCGGATTTTTTGCCTTTGCCCTCTTCCTTTTCCTCAGCCTTGATTCAGATTACCGTCCTTCTTCCACGGCATCCGCTGCTTCCTCTGAAGGTGTCGAGGTTTGATAATCTTCAACTTTTGTTGTCCTTTTTTTACTGCAAAATTTTGTTTGTCTAGTGCGAAGTATGATCGGAAGGGAAAGGTACTGGGTTTTTTGTTTGGCTGATGAGAAATCGAAGGAGTATTTTTGGGAAACTGCGGTTAGGGGTCTTGCAGTTATTCTTTGATGGAAACCTAATCTATGGCGCATGTGAATCACGCTGTTTTCATTATTTTCTAATCTGTCTTCCACCCGAAGGTAGTTTTACTGAATTTATTGATAACTGATAACTTTGCTGCTTGATCTCATATAGGTGCAGATTACTTATGGAACGGTTCTGAAGCTGATGCATGAGAGGACCAATTTTCGGTTGCATTCCCATGATGTACCATATGGTTCTGGCAGTGGACAACAATCAGTTACTGGCTTTCCCAATGTTGACGATGCTAATAGTTACTGGGTAAGCTCTTTTCTATGGTCTTAGTATTTTTCTGACGCTCCTTTTCCTTTTTGCATTTCGAGTTCAAAATATGTAGTATTTTTTTTTCTATTAATATATTAAAAATGAAGACCCCTGCATTATCCTAGACCTAAATGCTACAAAGCTTCTGCTTGGTAATGACGAGAGAGAGAGAGGGTTTGCAGTATTGAGCTTATGGCTTGGGGTTAGAAGAAGAAAGAAAAAGATTTGTCCTTAAAATGCTGCTACTTCACATTTGGTCTTTGTCTTGAGTCTTGACACTAGACTTTCTTATATACGGTTTGTTAAATTCGTGATTTCCACTGTTTCTTGCTCATACAAGATTTTACATTTTCACCCTTTTTGGACACAAATAATTTTTGCTGTTAAACACATTCATTTTGAAATTTTAAATTTAATCATAATGTATCAGTTAGTACTTGACCGAATTATCCTTATTTAGTTATGACAATATGCTTTGTCCATTCTTTTGCAGTTAGTTAGACCTCAGCCAGGAACTTCTGCCAAACAAGGTGATACAATTAAAAGTGGAACAATCATTAAATTGCAGCACATGAGGACAAGGAAGTGGCTGCACAGCCATTTGCACGCATCCCCAATAACAGGCAATCTTGAGGTTGGTGGAGGTTTTTTATTGTTCAGTACTATCTGCTTTAGGCTGATTCACTCTAATGCTTCCAGGTGAACTTAGACAGATTCTATGCACTCGGGAACCTTTGTGTCCGATTTGGCTTATTTAATATATGATTATGAGAAGTACTCGGCATTCAATACTTGTTCTCATTGATAAAACATTGCATATACCATCTCCTTTTGCACTTATTTGTCTATCTTTTCTGTTTTCTTTTATGCTTAGCAAGATCAAAGGTTGGATCTAATTTTCATGTC
Source organism: Gleditsia sinensis (assembly GCA_037074535.1). Lineage (NCBI taxonomy): Eukaryota > Viridiplantae > Streptophyta > Magnoliopsida > Fabales > Fabaceae > Gleditsia > Gleditsia sinensis. The sequence goes on from CM073472.1 coordinate 4,071,580, forward strand.
TTTGTCATATTTTACAAGGAAATAAGTCTCTCATCTTTGCAACATTTGACAGGCTGCTATTTTTATGTGTTATCTCCCTTGGTTAAAATAGTGAGTGATATTGTAATGAACTGTGAACGTTGTACTGTATGTATGTTTAAGACTTTTTTGTTATACATTTTCATGGACGTACTTGTTCAGTGCATACCCTTCTGTTTTAACTAATAACAATTCATAATCTATGTAACCCTAGTCATCTGTGAGGAGTCCTTTTTATCTTAATTTAAGAGAATTATCCTTGACCTTTGAGCAAACACCTTCATTTGTTGTATTTTTTCCCTATGATCTTATTACATCTCTGTGTTAATTATTCTCTTCTGCTCTACATTCATTTCTTTGACATGTTCCTTAACTTTCCAACATCGTTTATTACTAAGCATACTATATGACAGACCTAGAGTCTGGTCAAGGAATACTTTTATGTGTATTTATCCACGTTTAAGTTACTGATCCTAAATCTATGAATTTGATACACATTATTTTTACTTACTATTTTATTTTGCTTTGGACATGAATCATAACCCTAGATAATGAAAGTTATCATTTTTATGTATTTTTGGACCCTAAGATCAACCAATTATATCTCCACTTACTCTTGTGAATTGAGTGCTTTTAATGTAGCCAATCAGTACCTAAAGAACATACATTTTAAAGCTTCTCTTGGTAATTCTCCCTTAGATTAATCTTTAACATTTTGTCAACTGGTATAATATTAATTAAATGTGTACTATGCAACTGTTTAAGTGTATCAGTGTTGATGTTCGTTGGTTGTGATTGCAAATACTCTATTAGCTCCATAATATTTTTCAAACTGACTTGTATACAGCCACATATGTTATAGAAATATTCTTGAGATTGGCCTTGCTCCTATTTTTTTTTTCTCTCTTTTCTTAAAAGGGGTTTCCAATGGAGAATAGTCTGATAGTTAGAGGTAGAGGGAGGTCAAACAAAATAATAAGTGAAACTATTAAGAATGACTTAATAGGTAATAATTTGTCTTTTGATCTTATTTATAATAGACCAATGCGGCATCGTATGATCTATGTAACTGACTCTACCTAATGAGAAAAAGCTTAGTAATAGTTGTTGTTCTTAAAAGGGGTTTCCACGGTCTTTATTGGTAGTTCTCTAATTTATTTTCCCTAAGACTTTTAATATATAATGTCATCTTATTCCAAATTTTGATGTGTTACTATGTGTTCTATGCATGTTGCTTCCCCCCCCCCCCCCTTCCACTTTCAAGTTATCTCGTCATAGGTGTTGACTGCCCTCAAAATAAGAAAATCTTGATACCATTTACATTTTTGAATTATAGAACCTAAATGGAAAGGTGCTTGCGTAGAGCTTAGATCTTTTTGATGATCCTGTAGTTTCTTTGCATATATGTGGGATTGCTATCCAAATTCTGATTCATAGATAATCATTTTCGGAATCACAGTAGCAATTAGATATCTGAATTTATCCATTTGAATTGAAAATAGGTGAGTTGCTTCGGAGGAGAATCTGAATCCGATACTGGGGACTATTGGAGGTGAGACATGATAAAATTTTCTGAAGATATTTACTATTCAATAATCGGTTAAGGGCTTCATATCATTTTCATTCTCATTAGGCTATTCATAGAAGGAAGTGGAAAGACTTGGAAGCAAGATCAGAGGATTCGGCTTCAACATGTGGACACTGGAGCTTATTTGCATAGTCATGATAAGAAATACACACGGATTGCTGGGGGACAGCAGGAGGTAAGAAAAGCATTGAAATGGAAATATCTTTTATTTTAATGGTAAAAGGAAAAAAAAAATTCAATAGAAGATTGAGTTACAGTTACGCAAATAATTTTTTATTCTCCTGAAAAACTTTGGACAATTATTAATTACTGTTATTCATCTTCCTGGTTTTGGCTATCCAAATTTGTAATTAATATTGCTGTACTGAGCCTCAGTTTTAATTCATACAGGTTTGTGGTGTCCGGGAAAAGCGTGCAGACAATGTGTGGTTGGCAGCCGAAGGGGTGTACCTTCCAGTTACTGAAAGCAAATGAAGTTGATTATCTTATTATTTTGCATTGGTAAGAATAGTTTGTACAAACGGGTACTTGGTGTTTTTGGAATTCTTGGTAGCTGGTGGTACCCGGTCGGTCGGATGAAAGATGTAGGTGGGATGTTGAATATATGAGCAGTTTTAATATCATAATGTTCTGCCGTTGCTACACTTGGTTATGCATTATTGGCAGTCCGCTTTACCTTTGCTGTACCTGTTTTCTTGTTGACGAAATTCGCTAATTATGGGTTTTGATTCTGTTTTTGTTTTTTTATTTTTAAAAATTATTTTTAAATATTGTGTTTAAAAGTTATTTTATAAAATAAAAATAAAAAAAATTCTATAAATTGTTTTAAAAATATGTTATTTTTTATTTTTAAATAAAAATTAAAAATAAAAATAATTTTTTATTTTTTTATTTTAAAAATAATTTGTTTTCAAAATTTATTTTTAAAATAATAATAAAAAATAATTATTAAATAAAATTTTTTATTTTAAAAATAATTGAAAATATAAAATAATTTTTAAAAATATAAAATAAACAGATCCTATGTCCTCCTCGAGAATTAAGAAGATCGGTCGATTTTTAAAAATTTTTCATTCCTGAATTTTACATTCAGCTTGGGTTCATATGAAATCATCAATTCATCAACCATGACTACTTTGTTTTGGGATGGGTGCAAACACTCTGCCAAATCAATATCCATACTTAATAAATTTTGTCAACGACTAGGTAAGGAAATTATTGCAAATAATTTCAGCACTTATAGTTTGCACACAGTCTACATATTTAATTTTCAATTGAGAAATTTGGCATAATTTATCTTGAATGTTATGATGTATAAAAAGTTTCTATACTAATATTCAAAATATTTGATGTGACTTACAGATAAGCTAAGGAGATGATTTTATTTGAGTAAATTATTTAACTTTTTTTCTATAGTTTTAAAATTAAAAATATAGAGTAAATTTTTTTTTATTATTATAAAAATATGCATTATTTTTTTAAAATTACAAAATTTGTTATAATTTAAATTAAATAAAAAATAAAAAAGTAATCTTCAAAATTTTTTAATTTATTCTTTTTTAATATTAATTTTTTTTCAACTATTTTGTCTTGGTATTCTCTTCATGGTTAAAACTATTTAAACATAAAATATAAAATTATGTAATAATGATAAATGCTTTTATATTCATTTACTTAACTATTTACGTAAATAAACTCAAATTAATATTAAGTGTAACAAAATTTATTTTTTGGTTGTAGAGTAAGATAAAAGAAAAAAGAAAGATTTATATATAGAAAACAATACATTAAATGTTTAAGATAGAAGAATAAGATAAAGATAAAAATAAAGTATGTTTATTATTGCGAAATGGTTAATTATCAAAATATTAATTTCGTTATCAGTTGTTTAAAATTTTCTCTTTGATTATATTTTACTAATAAGAATTTATTTAGAAAGAAAAAAAATATAAAATTAATACTATAAAACATATGAAGAAGAGAGGTAGACCAAATAGTTAAAAATAAATAATTGATATTAAAGTACAAGATGAAAAAAAAATTAAGAAAGTGCTCTCTCCTCTATTTTATTTTTTATATATTTTTGTTTGATAAAATATATTTGAGATATTAAATTAAATTTTAGTATTTTAAATTTTAAATTTTAAATTTTTTTTACATATTTTTATAATAAAAAAAGGATCATATAATAAAAATATTAACTAAAAGAGGAGAGATTAATTTACTCATATTATTTTGAGGCATATTTTTTACTTTTATAAAAAATTCAAATTTTGATTTTCATGCTAATTATACAAATTTTTAAGTATCATGCTTTAATATTTACGTAATATAAACCAAATGGTTCCACGAGTTTAAATGATTACAAAACTAACATTAAAAAAAAAAAGGAAAACTTAATGCAGTTTTTCTTCCTACAAGTCTTCCCGCCTCTAATGGCAAATCGTATGGCTATATTTGTTTGCTTTCTTTTGTATAATCAATTATTTGTTGTCACAAGTATACTTGCTTATATGGCAAGCCTCGCCAGAGGAACTCAACTCCCCAAGCTTGCTCACTTTATTACTCCAGTCATCACAAAAAGACTAATCAAAAGTGGAACTCAAATGAAAAGAAACAGACTTTGTTATGATTTATGAACATGTATAAGAATAACCTACCTTTTTTGAGGTACGTGCAGAACAGAGAGATTATCATAGTGAACGCATGGTCCTCCTCATAAAAGAGGAAAAGAGAGTGCCTTGTAGTTGACGAAGCAGAAGATATTAAAGTTTTTTAAGTTCTTTTATTACCCTTTAAGTTCATTCTCAGGTGAGGAATATAGAGCTGTCATAGCCTAGTGGTTTTGTACAGTGTGCAATGTTAAAACTGTCTTCCTCCCTGAAGCTTTATGAAGGAATCCAAGAACCCAGCTATATCTAGACCATGGTGGGGCAAGAAGAAATTTTGTCGCATTCATTTACTGCAATCACCCAACAATTTCGGGTTATTTAATGTTTTGAACACATGTCAATGTCAGTTTAGCATATAATAAATATATCTATGAATGGGTAGTAAGCCTTTTACTTTCAGAACATGCCTATAACTTACTAACCCTTTAAAGTTAACAATTCGAAAGCAGACCCTGTGGGAGCTGTGGTCCATGACCGCGAGCACAGAGATGAAATGCCACTTCTTCTCAATTCAGTAAAACACACACACACCACATGTACATTGTTTTCATCCGGACAGACACATCACCTACAATGATTGGCACCCACTTGCAATTCAGCAACTCTTTTACTTGTTAGCAATGTGAATTAATATTTTTCATGTTAAAAAAGTATCCAAATTGCTGATGTAGAAATGAGTCAATGACATAGAGACCAGATGTATTTCTCTCATACACTCACTGAGCTCCACTTGAAGATTTTGATGTTTTTTGGGTCTGCTATTCAGTATCAGCCTCTTCTGAGCACAGGTATATACCCATCATCTGTCGGCAAAAACTCAAAAGATATCCTATTCTCAAATACTCAGGAACTTTAATGGAGCTTAACCAATTGGATCCTTAGTTCCTAATTGGCGTCCCGATAAAATGTGCCTTTGTTTCTTCCAGTAAAGAGCATAGGACAACAGAAACCAAATGTAATGGAACGGAACTCCCATGAAGACCAACCTAGAATTGGGGGGCGAAAGGGTAATGCAAAAACTTCTATGATAGTGATGCATCATTTGGTTGTGTAATTATGCAATACAATTCAGAGGTAGGCCAGTACTTCTCTAACTCTAGGGAATAGGGTTAGTATCCCTGAAATGACGAAACAGGGTTGTGCTAAACATCTGATGTAGGGTCTGTAGCTGAGATAATGGAATCTGGCAAATGTGGTCCTCTTCCATCCTTTTTTTAATAATAACGTGCCCTTCTTTTTTCCTCTTTGTAGGTTCCTTTTATTAAAGGTAACTTTTTATTGCCCAATATATGGTTAGATACTCGCGATTACAATTTATTATAACTAATTATCTCCTCTCCTACAACTATCTTTACTTTGATTCTCTTCTTCTGCTTCTTGTAACCATGGGCACTCTGCAGAGCATACAGTGTTCTAAATTATTAAGATAATTGTAGTAAATGGGACAACACAGCATAGCAAACAGAGAACTTAAAAAGAGGTAGTAACAGAGGGTCCATGATAATTTTAATTTTGGTGAGTGCGGTTGTTGAAAGCCTCCGAGTTATAACCTCAACTACAAGGTTCTTCTTTAAATACAACATTTCCCCTAATAAATAAGAAAACAACATAATGAAATTGCAGCCTTAGCATTGGCCTTGTATAGTCCCCACTTGACTGTACAAACACACATGATTATTCAAAACCAGAAATAATTGAAACCACTAGCTTCGTCCAACACACTGCTGGGACAACAACTTGGAACCACTTAACTTAATTAACAGCTTCCTCTGTGCTCTGCTCTAGCTAAAATATCTATGACTATGAATACATATAGCAGAGCAAGTGGCCTTAATTTGCAGTACAATAGGCAGGCTAAGCTTCAGTGATCCAATTGATGGTAGTAGGGTTTCAGGCTACAGCCATAACTACTGAAGGAGAGGTTATAGCATTTGCACTTTCTACCATCCCCCCTGCTTCCTCTTATTTATGATCATAACTTAGCATCAACCACCATTATTTTTGTTTCCTCATTTATGCAAAATCCTGACATCCACTCCTCTGTTACACAGACGGTGCAAGTGGTAGGCGTTGCATACTGTTCAGGCGTTTTAAGTTTTAGATCTCTCTTTACCCACAGAACTTTTGAAATGGATCGCCACTTACATCTCACCTTCAATATACTAATGCGAGAACACTAAATAATTGAAATATAGTGAGCATAATAATGTCGTTGAGATTAATAAACAATTCCAGTTAACCAGTTTGACAACCAAAATTACCTGTCTCATTTTATTGTTTTGGTATCGTGCTTGGAATTTTTCGAAACTTAACCTATGTTTTTTAAGATATAAATTATTGAAAAAAAAAAAAAGGTATTCAAAATGATGTACTTTACTGGTTATCTATCTTCACGAGGTTTTTGAAATAAACCCACGTAAAAATGTATTATATTTCAATAATTTTGCTGATGATTCTATGCAAATAATTTATATAAACATGGACCATTTTATGAAATTTCTAGATAAAAGCTTAGGAGTATCCTTTTTTTTTTTTACTAGTTGAATATCACTGTTAAAAAAAATATCAGACATAAAATATAAAATAAATTAGAAGACGAACTAAACTTAACTAATTTAATCTAAATTTTCTGTGACAAAATTTTTTCAACTTTCCTAAACCTGCCATCCAACTAGGAAAAACACTGTAACTCCAATAATTGATGATGCCCAAGTAACAGACTGCTTTTGGACCCCGACCTCCACAACATATATCCTTCGGAACCTCAGGCTAAATAACTAAACTCAGATAAAGTAAATGACAATTGACGCTTTATTAATGTCATATGATACAAGAGTACCAAAAATTGGAAAGCTAACATGACATTAACATTGGAATATTTACACCAAAAGTCACCAAAATCAAAGCATGCAAAAGAAGATAACATTATAAATGACCATACCCCACAACAAACATTATGTAACATGGACATAGTGGGGACAAAATGTCCTTCAATTTTTTTTGCGACGAACAGCTCAGCTTTCCATCCAACCTGATCCGATTTGCAATCCTACCATTCCATTCAGATCTGTGACTAGTCCGATTTGCAATCCTACCATTCCATTCAGATCTGTGACTAGTTATAAGAAAATAGTTCAGTACACTGGGTTATGGCATAAACAAATAGAGGGTAAACTAATAAAATTAAGGGGTACAGCTTACAATCTCAGTGCGAAAGATTCCTTCTGAAATATTAACACATGAATTGACACACAGCAGCAGGAAAAAGATTCTCTAATAGAAAAATGCACTGAATTGTCAATTGCTTATATGGAAAATGAAAATGACCGGCACCCTTTCCAACATTAGCGTCAATTAGAAATATTAAACCTATAATGGGGTTGATACGTAGACAAAAGTGTACTAATGGTTTGAAAGTGACTCCTTGAATGTAGGGATGATAGCATGACCGAAGCAACCCTAGGATTTTCCAATTTTGCATGTCATACCACCGACGGAGAAGCATCCCTACAAAGGATCGCAAAGCTCATAGTTTCATGGTGATTGTTTATCTTTATAGTTTGGAAGGTCTCATTTTCAGTTTAGAAACAGTAAGCTTTCAAGTTCGGTGGATACATTCCGGCCAAAATGAAAAGTATCTTCCTTTCGAACACACCAAAAAAACAAAGCAACCAGAAATGATGCAACCAAAAGAGAAACTTACACTAAATATATATAATTATATAAGGAGATTTTCACAAGCTATGGCTATATTACCAGTGCTAGCAAATAACTACAAGACCAAAAGCACAATAAGATTGTCATGGGAAGACTAACTTCATGGTTCATTCTCTACAATCTCGACTTCCTCTTCAGCATCTTCAAGTCTTCAAAATGGCAGGCTCTTTGAAGTCGAACTTGAAGTCAGTGACTTAAAATGCTCGGATGGAACGAAATCCTGGGGCAAGTTGGCCCTCTTCACAATTTTCTTCATGTTGTTTTGCAAACTCTGCTGGACTAATTGCTTCACTGCTTTCTTCTCGTCACTCATCATATCTTCCTCCTCCTCCAAACACTCTTTTCCACCTCCAAATGGCTTCGTACAAGATGATGAAGAGCCACATATAGGAGCAGAAATAGTTGAGCTAAAGTTTCCACCGTAACTCCCAGATACCTGCTTCCCTTTGTCTATCCTCAAGCATTCCAATATCCTTGAAGCCCTTTTCTGTGCCAATGCGGTACCCAGAAGCATCAACTCAAGCAGTGATGATACAATCCCCGCCTCAATCATGGCCTGCCTGTCACCATAGGCTTTATGTGCCATAATCATCAAAATGTACGATGTTTTTTCTTGGCAACCAGCTGAATCTGTCCAATTCAATACATCAATCAGAATTGGGAATGCATCTGGCACCGCACTGATAGCTTTTCGACCCTCTGGAGTCGATACCAAATTGCTTAGGATTGAGAGGATTCTTTCACTTACTTCCATGTCTCCTATTGCGTTTATTAGAAACGGAACCAAATCGGTTTCCAATATGAATGAGATGTTGGTTGGAAAGATTGAAAGATTGTATAGTGCTCGGAGAGCATCTTGCTTAGCTTGGGAGCTACTTTTATTATCTAAATTTTCAAGGGTTCTAACCAGGAATGGTATTGCACCCGAGGATCCAATTATTGGTTTATTCGAATCCAAAGCACTTAAGCCAAGGAAATTGGCAACAATTGCTTCAGAGACTGATGAATCTGGAGCAGTTGGTGATTCAATGAGCTTTAGCATCTTGTGAACAGCACCAACTTTGACAATGGCTGCTTTATTTCTGCAAAAGGGTACAAAGAGAAAGATCAAATTTTATTGTTATTTAGAGAGAAAAAAAAATGTACAAGAATTAGAGAAAATAAATATATAAAGAGGTCAAAACAAACACCAGAGCTTGAAATTAAGCACCAAAATTTGCTTGACAAATAAAAAAGTGGGAAACAGAGCAGAAAATTAGAAGTTAAATAAAAACTATATGAAAATAAATATTGTAATTCGAACTAAGTGTAAAAGAATAAAAATAAAAACCAAAAAGGGAGGGAAGGCCGAGTGAACCAAGAAAAAAAGAAAAAAAAATGACAAAATTAATGCGCTAAACAGACAAGAAAGAGAAAGAAGAACTAGCAACAGGATTTTAATCAACGCTGAAATCATAATATGTGAAGACTAAAGTTAATTCGGGAAGATGACATGCAAACATCAATTTAATGGAAACAGGAAGGGTAAAAGAAAAATGGAAACGAAGAGATGGTAGCCCAAACTCACGCATCGTTGCCGATCCCGAGATTGAGTAACGCATATAGGCAAGAGATCTGAGAATTAACGTCGTCCAAATCAAGCATCCCCACCAGAGGAGGAATCGCTCCAAGCATAGCGAGTGTCCCTCTGACTACCAAGTCTTCCTTCGCAAGCAATCTCATGGTGGCCGCAGCCATTTGCCGCTTCGTCAAATCCTCACCCTGCAACTCCTTCACAATTTTCTTCAGCTCCTCCAAGGACTCTTCCTTTTTCTTCGTTTCGGCGTCAATCTCAGACTCGGCTATATTCAGAAGATCCGATAGTTTCTCCGACCTCGCATTCGATTTCGGCTGAGACTTGGAAGCTTCCTGCCTCTGTTCCAGCGACTTATCCTTCGAGTTCCTAGAGCTAGAGGCTGATCTCGTCGTTGAGGCGGTAGAGCTGAAGTCGTTGTGGTGGCGGTGGTGATAACGAGAGCTACCGCCGCAGCTGACGGCGTCAAAAATGATGCGGCGAAATGAGGAAGCAGACAAGGTATTCCATAGACGGAAGTGGCCATTGACGGTACCATTCCCGGTAGGATCGTGATGGTCGAGAACCAGAGAACCAACGTTGTTCCGGTGACACTTTGCCATTGTCCGGCGACCTACATTGCAGAGAACAATCCGACGGAGAGAGAAGGAAGCAGAATGCTATTCTATATTTGTATTTAGTTACTTCTTTTCACAGTGCTCAGTACGGAGACCGAGGCAGAGTAAAATGAGTGCACCTGAGTTCACGTTTTAGTGTTTCTTGGCTTCTTAGCTATTTATAGTTCTCACAGAGAGTGTAGCTAAAAACAACAATAATATGGAGGTGAATGCGTAAAGCCCTGTTTGCTTGCGTTTTTTTGGAACCGAATCTTTCAAAAATATATGTTTTTCTACATTCATAATAACATTCCATTTCCTTCGGCTATGAATCTCATAGAAAATGAGTAATTATTTTCTACAAAGGAAATGCAAAATCGAAAATCCATTATTTAATTTCTTATAATTTTTCCATTTATACTATTATTTCCGTTAATTTTAGGTTGACACATTTTTTTTATTAAAAACTTTCCCCAAAATAAAAATAATTTGTGTAAATTAATGTGCCACAATTTTTTTAAGGCGAAAGGCAGTCAAACAAACAAAGCAGAACTGCAAAGTTCATTAAAATTGAGAAGTAGAAAAAAAAATAGGATAAAGCTGTGCGGCGTAAGAAGAGAGAAATGAGTAAGCTTATAAAAGAAGCCACGTCGTTGCACAGCTTTGCGTTGGGAAATGCGTGGAGTGGACTATTGTGTATACAGTAGTAACACCGCTGCCAGTAATGTGCGGAACAGGGAAGTTTCGTGGCTTTTGATCGTGCGGGGCCCAGAATCGTGTGGTATCCGAAGATTTTGATTGGAAGATATATTAGCGTCGTGGTAGATGAGCGAGCATACAGGGCACCGGTTGGGTGAGCTCCAAGTCTCAGGACTCAAGGGTGCGTGTCAAAATCTGTACTCTAACTTAAATACAGATGGAAGGGATGGGATTGGAACCCATGGACCATAAGCTGACTTATCAACCAGAAAATTAAACAAGCGAAAAACATTTTTTATTTTTTATTTTATTTTACATAATTAAAATTTTAACTTTTTTATACTCTTTACCTTATTTATTTTGAGTTTAAAATTTTATTATTTTTTATATAATATTATCTCTCAATACTTAACTACCATTTCAATAATATAATTTATAATTTATTAAAATTTATCTATTAGTATAAATATTTTTATATTAAAAAATAGTATTTAAATAAATAATTTATTACTTTTTAATAAATTAATTTTAATTTATTTTATAAATAATTTTTTTAAATTTATTAAAAAAATCTCTATAAAAATTTAAATTAATATAATCAAAAAATTATTTTATAATTTTATAAGTTAAAATTTTATCAAAATTATATTTTTTATTAAAATTATATTTAAATATTTAAAAAAATTATAAATTAAAAAAATATTTTTTAAAATATATATCAAAATATTAAATAATTTAATTTAAAAAATTTTATAATACAAAACTTTTGTTCATAAAATTTTATTTTATAAATATTTAAATAAATTATTTATTCGGATGTTAGCAAGCAACAGTCCCCCGCAACCGTCCTAACATTCTAATCTAATGTTCCAATTCTCAATTCAAACAAATTTTAAGTGTTTATTAAAATAAAAAAATTTGTGGCGTATCAATACCTTGCTAAAAATAAATTGACCATAAACCATCGGTTCACTTTATTTTCAAGATTGAGTCATGATGATTTAATGAGTTAGATTCATTTTTGACAATTTTATCCAAATTTTTATTAAATAAGAAACTATAATGTCAATATTAAATTATTATTTTAATATAAAAAAATAACAAAATTTAAACAATTTTTACTAAGTGGGGTTATATAGGCATTTTCCCAATTAAGAGTTGTTAGTAATAAAAATTATTAATAAATCTTCAATCAATAATTCAAATTTTTAATTTAAAAATAGTTTTTGACATGGTAATAAAATTTTAAGTCCAGATGACTAAGAATTTTACCTTTCTTAATCTTTATTTTGATAAATAAATAAAAAAGAGAGAAAAGAAAAAGGCTAACAAAAAATTGAATTTTAATTTGTTCTTTTTATTAAAAAAAGTATATCTTCAGCAAATAAATCGAAATATATACTCAATTTTATTTTGTATAGGAATGAGTTGAATAACAACTCAGGTTTTAGTGTTTTTTAAATGGAAGTCCCAAATTTCCAACTCCTTTTCCTTTCTTAATCAGTGAATTTGACTTCCGAGAACTTCCCCAATAAATACGTAATTACGAAGAATTTTTGGTGTATCGATTTCACAAAGCTCTTTTTTTTATTTTAAACGTCAAAAAGCTGTGGTATTATAAAATTGTTAATGACACCATAAAACTTATTATATAGTTTGCCACATATAATGCCACGGAATTGGATCCTCTGCTGTGGAGCAAACACAGCACGTCGTGCTGTGCTCCAAAACGACGTTGTTTGGCGTCCGAGTGGCAACCCGAAGCCAGCGCGTCACGAGACATGGCAGCTATATGGCAGCCAGCACGCCAGTCGACTGGTAAACATACCAGTCGACTGTCGCGATCCTCAGGCGACTGGTCCAGCCGCTGATAGCCACTGGACCAATTGAAAAAAAATACCAGTCGACTGGCATTTCTACCAGTCGACTGGTAATGTGCAGGGGACGCCTTTGTTGTTCATTTGCCAGTCGACTGGTTAAAGAACCAGTCGACTGGCGTGTCTAAGTCGCCCAAATACCAGTCGACTGTTCCAGCAGCTATAAGCTCCTAGAATATCACTCAAGTTTAATCAGTCGACTGCCATAAATAACAGTCGATTGTCGAGGACCATCAGTCGACTGACTATATATATAGTCGACTGATGTGACTGGAAAAAACTGCCACATTTCCACAACAGTCGACTGCCATATACGAAAGTCGACTGATGTGGTCGATTAAACCCGGAATCCCCAAATTTTTTCCCCATTTCGTGAAATCCCGATACCCTTCTCTCAAAATTTCTCTCAATCTCAAACCGATTTTCGCCATTGAAAGCCAAATCTCACCGATTATTTCTCTCCAAACTCTAATCCAACCAAAACCCCGAATTAAAACACGCATTTCCCCTCCAAATCACAACCAAAATCCATCCATCCAGCTGTTCGCGTAGGTTTCAGGGTTCTCCGAAACTTTTCCAAAGAATTTCTGTCATTTGCAGCCATGGGTCCTAAAACTTTGTTCAAGAGACTGAGAGTAGGGGGAGGCTCTAGTTCATCTACTTCTATTCGGCCATTGCTCACTACATCAGAGCAAGAGAAGAGGTATGAAAAGCATTTTATGCAAAGAACTGTGGTACCGGGAATGTTCTTCAATGTAAGTTTCTTAACTAAGGAAGGTTTTGAATTGAATAATTTTATCAAGACTCAAAATATGGAAAAGTATCTGTGCTCCCAAACTTCATACTCTCCTTCCACTATCAGAGCATTTTTTACTAATTTGGAATACGATGAAGAGTCTTTGGAATTTAGTTCTACCATTCGTGGTACAAAATTTAAGTTCAACAGAGATTTATTTACTAGAATTGTGGGATTACCTGAACCAAGTGACAATGCTTGCTTGTTGGATGAATCATTGTCTCTTATTACCTGGTATAATAAAGAAGCTGTAGTGTCTAAGATATTAGGAGGAGAATATGTTGCTCATACCAAAATACATACCAAAGATTTAACCATCAATACCAATTTAGTATTTTATATGGTTAGTCATGTGCTGCTTCCGAAAGTTGGAAATTATTCATACATGAGTGAGCTTGAGCAGGTTATTGTGTATTGTTGGCTGACTGATAAAGTAATTGATTACTCATATTTGATGCTGAAATTTCTGATTGTTGCACACAAACAAGCCAATAAAGGGTTGCCATATGCAAGTGCCATCACTAGACTGATTAAACATTTTGACATTGATCCATTTGATGACCAAGTTATTGTACCTAAGGTTTTCAATGAGTTTAATATCAATAGGATGTGATTTACAAAAAGGAACAATAAATGGATTCGAAAGAAGGAGAATGAAGATAATCCTATGATGTATAATGAAGCTAGTGCAAGTGAGCAAACACAGGCAGGACCACAGGCAGATGCTACACCCACTTCTATGATACAGAATTTGACTGCTATGCATGATACCATGAATACTAAGCTGAATAGTATGCATGATTTTTTGAACAATAGATTCAACAATATAGATAGTACTCTGAATATTAGGCTGAACAGTATAGATGATACTCTGATTTCTCTGAACACTCGTGTATTGAGTTTGGAACAGAATGTGTCAGATTTGTCTGTGAGATTAGGCAGATTTGAAGGAGTTGAACTGGGGGTTACAGAGACAGACAAAGCACGTGATGAGAGAGAACAGAGCCAACTGAGAGAACAAGAGGCAGAAAAACTTCATGATGAGATAGAGCAGAGCCAACAGGGACAGCAATAGGAGACTCAGTTATTAAAATTGTAGTGTTGAATATTTTTGTCAATTGTAACAGTCAATGATTTAATATTGACTATTTTTGCTAATTGTATGGATCAATGACAAATGAATGATAACAAGGAATTCAATATTCAGCAAGAGCATATTTTACAATATTTTTTTTCTACTAATAGTATTCTAATAGACAAAATACATATAAATTATAAAATTTCTGAAAACTCCATTGCATCAAGGGCTCCATGGAATGATCAACTTCTGTCTACACAAGAAAAAAAAATTATGAGGAAATGACATTAATTTAAAGTTATCAGAGCATGAAAAATTTATTAATGAGAAAATAACATTAAATTTAAATTTATCTTACTGTTAGCAATCTTTTAAAATAGTTTCTGAAAACTCCATTGCATCAAGAGACTCCATGGTATGATCAACTTGCGCCTACACAAGAAAATAATAATAATGAGGAAATGATATTAATTTAAATTTATCATAGCATAAAAATTTTATTAATGAGAAAATGACATTAAATTTAAATTTATCTTACTGTCAGCAATCTAGTAAAACTAAAATCATGGTCTTGTGATTGAGTGGATACATGGTCTTGTGATTGAGTAGATGCATAAAGTATCGAAGGTGTAAATAAGGATATTATTGATTGGGTCCCACTGTGCAACCCACAGCCCTATAAAGATAACAATAAATTAATAGTTATTTAACAAATTTGGTTAAACACATATATTTATAATTTCACCTACATGTGAATCATTGGATCTAGGAGCTCTTCTTTTTCTTTGAGAATGAATTTCAACCCAACTCTTCAATCGTCTTCTACTCTTTATGCTAATTTTTTTCTTCAGTCCCTTAGCCTGTGTGACACATTCAGTGACGGGTATTGTGGTATCAAGTTCTGAACTCTTTTGCCTTAAACGAAGTTGCATCACTTGTTTATTCAAATCATCAATGGCTTCATTTACCATAATAAAGGCTTCTGGATCATCTGACACTTCAGTTGCCAATCTTATCAGCTTTGGACAGAGTTGCATGTATCGTTGCGTACTCCCAAGTCTAACATCTTCTTCAATTTCATTTCCCCTTTTGTCATGGACCACATTATTTCTTACTTCTTTTGTCCACCTATTTAATATGTATTGACTGGGGAGCATTTTAATATCTCTCACGTCAAACACCTTCAAAGCATGGCAGCACAATATACCAGAGGTTTCAAACTTTCTACAACTACAATAAATAGACATGGTGATAGGGTCAAACAAAACTCTAAAATCAACATCATGATTAATCATCGCAACCACGTATTCATGCAAAGCCTGGGTTTCATTTCTTTGTTTTATAGATGCAGCTGCATATAGATCGAATTCTTTTTGAAACAAGTCAAATATGGTGACTGTATAAATCTTAGCAAGCTGTTGTAACATAATTGAATTCTCCATTTTCAATCTAGGTAACTTATGACGTGATTCGAATTCATACTTCAGCTCACTATAGCGCTTATCTTCTACAACTCTCTCAAAGTGTTTGAAGAACTGAAGAATATCTAGTTCGGGTTTCATGCAACTTTTAAAGTTTGAATTCAAACTTTCACTAAGTTGTGTACTTCTCATACCAAGCGTGAAAACTTTTTTCATGTAACAGGCTGCCCACTTCTCTTTTATGTTATACAAAGATCTGAGCCACGTATTTTCTTCAACACTATATGCTGACAATAAGTTGATCCATGCCAATTCAAATTGCATTTCTTCTTTATATTCATACATACACTTTTTTATATCCTTCAACAAATGTGAACCATCCCTTATCAAGTTGCCCAAGTGTTTAATAGCATTTTGCATCAAATGCCATGTATATAATCCATGAAAAGTTTCTGGCATCATTTCACGTAATGCTTTAGCCATTGCTTGGTCTTGATCGGTAAAAATTGTTTGAGGTTTTTTTTGCTTGTGAACCTCTAAAAAAGTTTCAAATAGCCATTTAAATGATTCCACCGTCTCATCATACATCAAAGCTGCTCCAAAAATCACCACTCCTCTAAAATGATTAAATCTACAAAACAAAGCAAGTGGTCGGTTTGCTTTATTAGTACTGTATGTTGTGTCTAAAGATACCACGTCACCAAAATAACTATAATCAATCAACATTTTTGCATCCGCCCAAAAGACATTAGTTATTTGCTCTTCGATATCCATTTGATAAGCATGAAAAAATGAAGGATTTTCTAACAATTGATGTTGAAAATATTGAAGTAGACATCCAGCTTCTCCATAAACCATGCTTCTTTGTCTTCTAGATCGAATATAATTTTTAACATCTAATCGAGTATAGCCAAGATTAGCTCTCCCTCCTACTTGCATACTCATCAAATTAAAAGATGCCTTTTGTTGAAGTCCAGAATCTTCAGCCAATTCAATTTCATGACCCTGAACTTTAGATAATTTACGCTGTGAAGCTAACATATGTACCGTTTCAGGGAGATGAAATGGATGATTATGTTCTTCAACTAAATCATTGATTTTATATCTATCATTCTTAAAAGTAATTCACATTCTTGCTTTACAATTTGTTCTTGTTTCAAGACGAGGATTTATTGTCAAAATATCTCTTTTATCAGCCTTTCGAGAGCCCTCTTTACAACATACAAATTTATACGAAGTTATGATATCATCTTTCTTATTTCGGTTAAAGTAATGTTTTCTAACTCCAAATCCTAACTTTTCACCATATTCCACCCAGAACTTCCATGCAGATTCTATACTATCAAATTCCATACCTAGTTTCGGCTTCACATCCACCTCCACAGACGAGTTCATTTGTTGCTCTGCAAGAGAATCATTCGCCACCCCTATTATCTCTTGCTCTGCTACTTTATTCATCGAAAGCATTTCTCCACTTTGCTCTCCTTCTGTTTCTTTCAGCAACTGCATTGCTATCTGTTCTTGTCCCACTTCTTCGTTCAGCAAATCCATTTTTCCCTTTCTCCCTTGCTCGGCTTCATTCAACTCCATTGCCCTATCGTCTTCGCTCTGTTCGTTCACCAACTCTGCATGGTTTTCCCGCGTTCGTATCTTTAGCTTTTATGTTACGTTATGAGAAATATATGAGAAAACACTGCGTTTTAAGAAATTTTTGAGAAAGAAGAGGGGAATTAAAATTGTAAATATTTTAAATAATAAATTTAAGGTGAATTTGAGAATAAATAATAGAGATTTGAGAATAAATAATAGAGATTGGATTTTGATTTTAATTTTTTAAAATATTTTGACTATTTTTTTAAAAATAAAAAGTCTACTAATAAAAATTTTATGTAAATTTCGAAATAACAAGCCAGTCGACTGGTCCAACCAAACAGTCGACTGGTATTTAGGCGACTTAGACACGACAGTCGACTGGTTCTTTAACCAGTCGACTGGCAAATGAACAACAAAGGTGTCCCTTGCACATGACCAGTCGACTGGTAGAAATGCCAGTCGACTGGCATTTTTTTTAACTGGTCCAGTGGCTATCAGCGGCTGGACGAGTCGCCTGAGGATCGCGACAGTCGACTGGTATGTTTACCAGTCGACTGGCGTGCTGGCTGCCATGTGGCTGCCACGTCTCGTGACGCGCTGGTTTCAAACGGCGTCGTTTTGGAGCACAGCACGGCGTGCTGTGTTTGCTCCACAGTAGAGGATCCAATTCCTAATGCCACCCACACGCATGCCCGCTTCGACAACACTAATTAGGTAATTTGCACAATCCAAAATAATCGAACATCCAGAAAGGCTCTTTAGTTTTTTTTTTTCTTTAACAAAATGACAGCCTTTCATTTAAAATAAAGTGTAGCGGCCATACAAATTTTAAATATAATAATAAATAAATATTTATAATTTTGTTAAATAAAATTTTACTGATTCTATAATTTTTAAAATAAAAATAGTATTATAGTGAAATAATTATTTTTATTTAATTTTTACACTAGATCTAAAATTTCCAAAACATCATAATATATTTAAACTAAAATAAAAAATACTAGAATCTCGGGGGACAAAAAACTCAGTTTAACAAGAGTGAGATTAAAAAATAGAAACTTTCAAATCTATTTATAAATAAATAAATTAAAATAATTTTTTAAAATTTATCATAGATAAATTTAATAATAAATATATAATTTTATTTTTGAATTTATTAAGTTATTATACTTTAATTCTTAAATTTAAATTAGTATACAATTTAATTTCTAAATTTAACAAACATCAGACAATGTAATTTTTTCATTATCCTTACACTAACTATCTGCTAATGTAGTCCGTTAAATGTTAATGTCATCTAATTATGCTACATTAATATTGACTCAATCTAAATAAAAATAAATAAATACACAATTTAGTCTCTAAATTTAATAGGTATCTATAATTTAGTCATTGAATTTATTATATTCCTACAATTTATTCCTTAAATTCAGGTTATTACACAATTTAATTTTTAAATTTATTAAATATTAAATAATTTAGTCATTTTGGTATTTTTATTTTAATTGTTTATTGATGTGAGTATATATGACACGTTAAATACTAACTAATCATGTCACATTAGCATTGACTCGTTTATAAAATTTTGAAATGAAATTGTTCCCTCAACATCATACAATATTGTTTGTTTCAAATTATTGACCAAACTATTGCATTTTTTTTTTTTTGCAAATCAATGGAAGTCGTAGAATCATTCAAATAAAAGAGACTGTCGTAAATGTATTTATAATTCAATACAAATTTTTTTTATTTTATCATTTATTTAGCAGCAAATTGTCAATATATTCTATAAGTTAAAGTACATTTTTTTTTTATCTCAGAAAAAAAAATGATATATCTCAAATAAAAAAATTTGTAAAAAAATAAGTATTTTATTAAAATACATAACATTTAAACACGATTATGAAGACTAACTAATAAATATTAATTAAAAATATTTCAGTATTAAAATATTTAAATTAGAGTAAAAATTATAAAAATTAGTACAACACTAAACAATAATAGATTAATAAAGTTAAAATTATGGTCTCTTCTTATAGAAAAAAATGTATAAAGTATCAAGTTAACTATCCATAATTATTCATATCACAAATTTTAAAATAAATTTGTTATTTTTAGTCATAAAAAACGTATTAAAATAATTTCGTAATAAATGAGTGTTTCATGACGTGATTAGTTGAAAATAAAAAATATAATTTTTTATATAAAAAGAAAAAAAATAAAGTAAAAAATAAAATATTTTGAAATTTAAAAAAAATTGAATCAATTCATGTAGTGAGTTACATTGCAAGTAGTTAATGTGACAATAATAAAAAAAAATTGTTTAACTTTTGATAAATTTAAAAATTAAATTATATAATAATTTAATATAAAGACTAAATTGTAAAAATTTAATAAATTTAGAGATTAAATTGTGTATTTATTCTTTTTTTAAAATTGGTTCAGCATTGATGTATTATGATTAATTGATATTTAACTTATCACGTAAATACTTAACAAGCCATATCAGTAAATAATTAATATAATAATAATAAAAGAATTAAATTATTTGACGTTTGATAAATTTAAAAATTAAATTGTGTATTGACTTAAATTTAAAGATTAAAGTATAATAATTTAATAAATTTAATTATTAAATTATATATTTATTTTAAATTTAAAAAATTTATTAAAAAAAAAGCCACCACATGGGCTCTTTAAAGCCTAAAAGTTTTGAAGAACACTCTCAATGACTAGAACCCTAATAGAGAGAAGAGAGGTTCGAAGAAAACTAGGCAACGGCTTCTTCTTCGTCTCGGTGTGAAAAGACTATATAATTGAAAAAAATGGCGATTAATATATTAAAAATGTTGTCCCAAATTAAATAAGAGCTTTTGGATTAATTCTTTTTAATATTTTCTCTTTTATTTTTTAATTTTCTCAAATTTAAAAATTTTGAAAGAGATACTTGTTATAATAACTATTATACTTATAGATATTTAATGTTAATATTTACTAAACTTATGATTAAAATTAAATTATCAGTGTACAAATTTATTAAGAAAATATTTGATTTTTGAAAATATTTTTAATTCGTATTCTTTATTTTTTTTCAAATTTTTATTATTTAGAAAGTACCTTTGTTGTGTAAAGTTAAAAAAATTTATTCATCTTTATTTTTAAATAAATTAATATAAATGGTTATAAATATTACTTAATTTTTTTAATCTTCAATTGTTATGAAATTATTATTTTTTAAATATTCATGGTATTGTATCTTTTAAATTACAAAAATACTCAGGTCATTTTTGAAAACACCGTGACATCTTTTAGATGTTTTTCATTTTTACTTTATTTTAATTTTTTTTTATAAAACATTTACTAATATATTTTACTATACATATTTTTAATAATAATAAAAAAAAACAAGTCCTAAATTTGTAAGGACTCACATTTTTCTCCCTCTCTCTCATCCCGCAAATATACCCTTTATATTGATATTGACTCATCTTTTTGGTGATTACCATATAATGCAGTGCTAAAAGACAGTGATTGAGTTTGTTTAGAGTAGTGTGTTTGTCATATTTACGTGTCAAGTCAAATTTGTGTTCATTGTTGAATAAGAAATGGATTACACTTCTTCTCACTTATGTGATTTTCGTGTCTCTGCCTTCCATAATGGATCATAAATAATGGTGTTTTACAGGTTGCTGTAGTTTGAAATTCATATTTGAATTAAACCAGCTTTCATACATTTTATAATTTAAAAAAGTAAACTAAAGTCATTAAATATAATTAAAATTATAACAAATTTGAATAGTTTACAGATTAAAAAACATGCAACCTTGTTTGAGTTACAAAACCATTCTCACTCCATATTTATTTCTCGGAATGTGGAAGGGATTGCCAATATAAAGTTAAACCAATACATATAGTTCAGAATTTGGTTCGGGAGTAGATAAATAGAGCCTCCACAGATAGCTAGCAAGGAAGCCTAGAATGACTACTTGCCATTTCTTCCTTTCCGAGTTTCTTTGTCACACACTGGCGCAGCCCGTGTTATTGAACCCCTTTCCATCTCTCGTTATTTTGGGCGGTTATTGTGATGCCCATTTTGAGGAACTATAATCATAAATTACCCATCTCGTTACATATTTTGGCTAAAATGTAAAAATATGGGATATATATGAAATTGGTAACAATGGGCAACTCAATCATGACTCAGTCGAAACATTTTCGTTTTATAAGCTGGAATAACATTTATAGAACTATATTAAACTCACAAAAAAAAAAAATAACAATAAGAGTTGTTTTCATTTATGATCATGTGAGTTCACTCTCAGGCTTTACACTTCTATATGTAGTTCACACTTCATAGGCTTAATTAGCTTGGTTTACGATCATTTCTATCCTTATCCCTCGGCTAGTATGGGTCTTGCTCGCTCTTATGAGGCATTAAGCTTCTTCATATAACCAAGTACCAACAAAAACATGTAATCGCTCTATACTAAGAGTTATTTTTGTGTGTTAAACGGCCAAGTGACCAAAATTTTAATTTGTAAGCTGAGTTTTGTCAACACCAGTTGGCGGATGCGGGTTAGACAATCATTTTGGCCCTCCCACCACTCAAATTTTATAGGAGCACGAGTTTGCTGAGCAACGACCCTCTTTTTAAGAAACTTGTTCCAGCATGATCCGTCTGTTTGTTTGAGGTTTGTTAACGGTATACCACTCCATTTGCTTACAAGATCAGTGACCTCTTCTTTAAGCAAAGATTTTATTCAGATTTTTGGGAGTCTGCCAAGTTTAATAGTCGAAGGACATCAGAATTTATGATCACAGCACCTGTTGTTTTGCTATTCTTTCTTCTTATATAGGTTTAAGGGAACTTCAAATCATCTTGAATTGAGGCAACAAAACCAGAAAGGGAAAAAGAAAATTCAACGCCTGCTGCTTTCATTGAGAGTCGAACTCAAGACCTCCCGCTTACTAAACGGGTGCTCTAACCAACTGAGCTATGAAAGCAGATGAAACTGTGCATTAAGTACATATCTAATAACCAATTTTCTTTACCCATACATTGAGGTCCAATCCTGAATTTATTATTTATTTTAATTTGTGCAATCATGTGCCATTTGTATCTAAATTATAACCCAATAGTCGTTACACAGAAAATTATACCACACATGATAATTCATGATCAAATTCTTAAGCATATTTGTTTTTTTTTTCTCCCTATCTCTGCATACATTACAGCTAATTGTCATTATTTTTGGATTTCTTAAACACGTTCAACGCATATCTAAAGAAGAATGAAAGTCAGAACTTTTAAGTCCTAGAGTTGATTATTAGTAATTTTTTATTCCATGTTTGAGCAACACCGACTGTAATAATCCTCCTTGTTAATTTCTCCGTGCGTTTTTATTTTTCAGTCTTTTGACCTCGCGCTCTCTCGTGTAAGTCATCTATATCCAAATGATTTCGTGGATTAAAAATAACAAAGTTAAATGCTACTATGCTTGGTGTGAAATGTAAACGATAACTTGACAAAACCATTTCTTTTTTTTTTTTTTTTTAGGAAGGGAAATCTGTACTCTCATTCCTTTCCCTCGTCATTCCACGATTCTATAACAAATCAAAAGTCGATTACGAAAGGGAGTTAATCGCTATCCAACGTTGTTTGGCTCCTAATTGACAACTTGATCGATAAAATAATAAACTTAGCTTAGTTTCCCAAATGAAAAGGATAACGTAGCAACGACAATTATTTAAAGGATTCGTGATGGACTCGTTGCCTGCCATTTTAGACCATGTGCACCAGTATGATGCGGATCGGAGTGATTCTTACATTATTTTATATTATATTTTAATATTAATTATTGCTTGGTCTTTTTAATTAATATATTAGAGATCATTATTAAGAGCTTCCAAGTTCTAGTTTTTTAAAGGTTGCTGATGACGACCCAAAAACAGGAGTACGCCGATAAATTTTTTTTTTAATATTATTCTTAAAATTTATTTTCATACATTTTAATAATAATTTTTTATGGCCCCTAAATTTAAATAAGAGTTGGTATTTGGTACATCGACAGTGGATAATTTTTTATCCACCAACGGTGTACATGACAAAAATAATTTTAAAAACTATTATTCTTATCACGTGTCATGATTTGGACACCGCTGATGGACAAAAAATTGTTCACCGCCGATGTACTAAATATTTTTTCTTTAAACAATATATCATAGCAAAGTGATAAGTGGAACAAATACTTAAATAAAGCAAAAAGTCATTATTTATCTAAGTTGTAAAAAAATGTAATGTTAAAAAGAAAAAAAAAACTAATGATGGGATTATCTGAGATAATCATCGTGTAACTATTTTAATTAAATTGAAATTTACTGTAAATTAAGAAGCATGATTATCCGATAAATAAAAAAACTAAAAAGGTGGGTGGCAATGTGGCATTACCGGCATAATCGACAAACGACTCGTTTTGTATTGTCGGATCTCATATTGCCAGAACTAAATGACTTAAAAACTGTAATTGTCTAAGGAAGCGGCCGCCCCTTTCTACCCTTTTCACAAGCCACCCAAATCCACGTTCCTATTCCTCTCCTTCCCTCTCGATCCATTCCCTTGTTCGTTGACCTTCAAATTTCTTTTCACAGAAGGAAATTTCCTGATTCTAAGTTTGAGATCGGCAAAACTCGAGCCTCAGTATCTTGTCTGCAGGGTTAGAATTCTCACTGTTGCCTAGTCCTCATCCTAGGGTTCCTACTTTAATTTTGGTTCAGTTCAAACTGTTAGTCCTCGTTGATTAATGGTTCGTTATACTTGGGTGTGTTTCAGATCTAGTTGATTCTCGACAAAGTTTCTAATTTGGAGCTTTATTCACTGAAATCCACTTCAGGTTCTAAGTTTTTCTACGCTTGTAGATTTTTTATTTTTATTTTGGTCTATGATGGGATTCTGTCTGAAAACTATGTGGAAGTTACAATCAAGCTATCGTTTCCCAACATAGTTAAGTTTCGGGATCTGAACGATTAAGCTTCTTTTTTTTTTTTTGCAGATCTGGGGTTGATCTCATTTTTCATTCTGTTGCTCGGACTCTTTCGTCGGAAATGTCGATTTTATCGAAAAGCGATTCGATTGAAATTAGGGACGTTTGGAACGATAATCTTGAAGAGGAGTTTGCATTAATCCGTGAAATTGTTGACGAATACAATTACATCGCCATGGACACGGAGTTCCCTGGAGTGGTTCTGCGCCCCGTGGGTAATTTTAAAAACATCAATGACTATAACTATCAAACTTTGAAGGATAACGTTGATATGTTGAAGTTGATCCAATTGGGTCTCACTTTCTCCGACGAGCATGGAAATCTTCCTACTTGCGGTACTGACAAATTTTGCATTTGGCAATTCAACTTTCGTGAATTCAACATCAGTGAGGACATATTTGCAAGTGATTCAATTGAGTTGCTGTGCCAATGTGGGATCGATTTTAATAAGAACAGTGAGAAGGGCATTGATGTGAACCGGTTTGGCGAGCTATTGATGTCGTCAGGGATTGTGTTAAACGATGGGGTTCATTGGGTCACGTTCCATAGTGGGTATGATTTTGGTTACCTCCTTAAGCTATTGACATGCCGCAGCTTGCCTGATACACAGGCGGGATTCTTTGATTTGATAAATATTTACTTTCCCATGTTGTATGACATCAAACATTTGATGAAGTTCTGCAACAGCCTCCATGGCGGGTTGAACAAACTTGCAGAGTTGTTGGAAGTGGAGAGAGTTGGTATGTGCCATCAAGCAGGATCAGATAGTTTACTCACGTCTTGTACATTTAGAAAGTTGAGGGATACATTCTTCAATGGCTCTACGGAGAAATATGCCGGGGTCTTGTACGGTCTAGGCGTTGAGAATGGACAGACTAATTGAAAGATTGGGAAATGATTAATAAACATTTGTAGAGTACGTTAAGTGTGAGCTTTTTACTTGTGTACACTTCTGCCTAAAAGGTTGTTGTTTACTTGTAACATTTCATCTTTGTTTGATCTGTAACTCAAACCTTAGCTGGTTTTGTAGCTTGAGTTCTTTGTAAATCACTTCAGTTAGTGTTTCAATAATAATTCATGATAATTCCTTAAGTTTGCAGCTATTTCTTCTGATCTTGCTATCTGTTGTCCTCATTGCTCATGCCTGAAGCGTTGCTGCCTAGATATTCTGAAAATTTTAATCAAACCTTCGTTTAAAGAGAGGATAACTAGTTGCAGACAGAAGGTGTGCACTGTGCAGAATTAGAAAGCTCAAATACAGCATGATTAAGCTCGTTTAGACATCTAAAGTTCAATTCAGACCCTACTATAAATCCATGATTATACTTACTTACGCTAAACAGTTGCCCTCATCTAAGAACAAACGACTGACCACCTTCATTTATAAATAACCTTCCTTACCCCTCCCTCGAATGATTGATATCTTAAAATCTCAATTATCAGTTATATTACATTATTTCTATATTTATAATTATGCCACAATATTTAAAGGAATAAACTCAGCCGATAAAAATAAATAGGACAAAGAAAATTTGAGTATACTGCTTGTAATATAAACAAAAATTATATCACGACAATTATTAGACTATAAATTTATAAATTTTGAGTTGTATTAATATATTTTTATAAAAAATATTAACACATAGTCCTTGAATACATGCTAGTGTGTCTTCGTCATTTTCAATCCAAATAATATAATACTAAATACATATTTTTACCCTTTCCTAAATTTCATGCGAAAAAGGGTATTTTTGCATCTCTAATTCCATAATTTCATATGAACAGGTGCGGCTGTTAATCTCGTCGCTGTCAGCATCACTGTTTCTCCTCGACCGCCCTTTTGATAATTTTCTTCTTTTTCCAACTACGGCTCTGGTGTCCGGCGGAATACCGAACCCGTAGGCCCAGATTAGACGGTTATAGGTAATTCTTCCACAACAACCTCCATATCACTTTTTAGCACACTTCAGTTTGAAGGCTGATAGCCCAGATAACCGCTGATTGGTGTTATAGTTATTCGTAACAACATGAAAACGGTGAATGAGTTTTAATAATTTAGGGTTTCTGCTTTGTTTTGGGATATGGGAAGTGTTCACTGATGATAGTATGCTTGTTCAACAAGAACTAACGTGCAGATCCACGCCAATTGCTTCGTAGGTTCAGTGTGGACTTGTGCATACAATTATAAGCACTTTTTTTATTATTTCATTTTATCGTTTTGAAGTGTCATTACAATTTTAGGTTGTTATATCTAATATGGTCCTTTGGATTTTAGTTTGAACAATTTGTAGTTTTTTTTTTATTATATGCGATTAATAAGGTATACCTAATTACAGGTGTATAATAATAATGTTCAACGATGGCACCTATCTGTGTGATTGAGTCATGCCTCTATACTAAGGCGTGTGAATTTACATGATGTGTGATATTTGTTCATCTATGTACTTTTGGCTGAAGAAATTTGGTTTTTAGAATTGTTGCTAGGTTTATTTTGTATTATACTAAGGAATTTTTCCATTTTGTTCCAGTATCTACATTCATAGAGAAATCCGTATCTGATTATGCATGTCTTTGTTTTATATATGTATCTGTATATCTACATGTATATGTACTTATGCAGTTATGCCTCAGTTCATTTTCTTTACAGTTGATTGGTGGGTTAAGTTGCTATAATTATCGTAGCATTTCTGCGGAGGCATCTTTATGTGATTTACTTTTTAAGAGTGAAAAATTAATTTTCCCATGAAGAGAAATTTGACAATCCTAGAAACATGGAACCACCTGTAAGTCTGTGACAACTGTGCATCAGATAATCTCAATCAAACTGATAACCTCCAGGGAGCACCTGGGGCCTGTTTAATTGATCAGGATATAAAAACAATGCATCAATTATAAATTTTCTTTCTTTATTTGGTTTGATATCCCAAACAGTCTTTCTCCACTGTTTCCTTTCGTCGTTTTACTATGATAACGATAACATCATTATCCGGATACAAATTATGCCTTTTTACCAAAAGGGAAAGGAAATAAATTCAGAACACACATGTGAGCACAACTGGGGAGCTTAATCCACGCTAAAGGCAATGGAATTCCCATTCCCCCAATCTTAACTCTAACTACTCAGTGTTGTCAATGATAGCCACCATGGCAAAATGACATGGAAGCCAATAGCCCGTTCACCATAAAACTGCCAAGATGGGGCAACCTTATTCTGGTGGTGCTATGGTGCCCACCTTGTGTGTGGTGTCTGCTGCAGTGAGTGACAGCAATTTCTCTCATTGATTACCATTTTTTCATACCTCCAGCCAATGGGCCTGTGATGTTTAAAGCTAAACGAGTCTTGCGGTGCACTCTGTCAAAAGAAATCAGTAATTTAAAAGTAAAACCCCATAACACACTCATTCCCAACTTGGTTTTCAGCGCAGGGAATCCCATTGAGGCTCCTCCTCCTTGAAATCATCAAAGACCATGCCAAAATACTTAGTCAGATTTATTTAATCTATTTTTTTTCTGTTATGTCTCTGAACTTTTTCCAGCTTCTGCACAAATTATAGAATGTATTTTGTTTGTTTTTGCATCTTCTTTGAATGTGTGTCTAATATATTTATTTATTTAAATGGCCACCTTTGCCTCAAAATGGTAGCTGCCACACCATCTCTCATGGCATTTTTGAGGCTTGTCACCGGTGACAGAACTGACACTGCCACAAGTCAGCTTTGCTTATCTCAGGCAAAAAAAAAAGGGAACTTATTTTGGGGCTCTATTATTATTTTGAAAATTTTTGAAAGCCTTACTTATAATTTTAAATGTCTTTGAAATCCTATCTATTTGAACAAAAGGACTTTAGCATTAAAATATGGTTCAAATAATATAATTTGAAAAATAATGCATCTGATTTGACATTCCAAATGATTAAAAAGCAATTCAACTTCTCAATTATCCATTGAATGGGTTTGGGAGATGTTAAAGATCACTTATGCGCAATTATTCTATTTCTGATTGACTCATCTCATTGCATCACTTGGGAATATTCAATTTAAAAATTAAGTCTTCTACTAAACTAAACGAATTTTAAATCATATGTTTTTGTTCAAGATCTACAAACATTTCATCTCTGTGAGATTTGGGTTATTAATTTTGGATTTTGTCATCAATTTTTTTGTCACACAAATGGACTTATTTAAAGGTGCATAGGCATATGAGTAAATTTTTTTTATTGAAATATCAAGCAACAGTTTTGTTGGTTTTGTTGTTAGTGTGTTCATGTGGTGAGCAAAAATACATAAGGAAATAGTTTTATCTGATGTTTCCTTTTATTTCAGACTATAAACTTATATTGTAGCTCATTTGGAACATGTCAATTTAGTGTGCCATGATTTTTCCTTTAGACAATATTGGTTTTGTTGCAGAATTTGATTGATTTATTGAAGGTTTGGTTAATAAAAATGATTGTAATGTTCTTTCTTCCTCTTTTTCATTTGAGAATTCATGTCTTTCTAGCAGAACATGAGTAGCCTGGTTGAGAGGCTTCGTGTAAGATCAGATCGCAAGCCAGTTTATAATATAGATGACTCAGATGATGATGCTGATTTTTTGCATGGAAGACCTGCGAGAACTCAGGAAAAGTTTGAGAGGATAGTCAGAAGTGACACAGTATGCTACTTTCTTCCTTTTTGCTTTAGTGATTTTTCATTTGATTTAAGTATGGTTTATGTTTCTTCTGTTGGTTCTTTATCTTAAATTTGTTGCTTAGGTATTATGGTGTTGAGTTTAGTGCTTAACTGAAAGTTAAATAATTAATATAGTTGCTGTAATGCAAGAACCCTATATATTCCTCTGTTTGTGTTATTACCATGTCTTGGAATATGCAGCCAAACTCTTAAGATGTCCTTTGTGAATTTTTTAAGATTTTTGTAATTCTGACATGCTCTTGATTGGTGAGAATTGTGGTGGAACTTTTCCCCTAAAACTCTTGGTTCAATTATTGTGTAGTTTGGATAAAATGTAGGCTTAAATACAATTTTGATCTACCTAAAATAGAGTTTGCACGAATTTAGGCCCCTTGTTTTAAATTTACTAGACTTGATCCTCCTATTTTTACTACTACAACGACAACAACAACAACTAAGCCTTTTTCCATTAGGTGGGGTCGGCTATATGGATCAAACGTCGTCACAGTGACTTATCATGAATGAGATCAATAGATAAGTTATTAACTATTAAATCATTTTTAATAGTTTTACTTATTATTTTCTTTGACCTTCCTCTACCTCTTAACTATCGGACTATTCTCCATCTGAAGTCTTCTGCAGGTCTTCTCCACGCATGACTAAACCACCTTACGCGAAATTCTACCATTTTTTTCACAATAGGTGCTACCTCAACCTTCTCTCTAAAGCACTCATTTCTAATCATATCTCTTATGATGTGTCCACACATTCAACGCAACATTTTCATTTATGCAACATTGAGTTTATCTTTATGTTGTCTTTTGACCGCCGAATATTCAGTACCATACAATATAGCAGGTCTTATAGCCGTATGGTAAAATTTTTCTTTAACTTTGAGTGGTATTTTTTTATTACAAATGACACTCGAAATTTTCCTCCATTTCATCCATCCTGATTGAATCCTATGGTTTACGTCCTTTTTTACTTCGCCGTCATTTTGTATAATAGATTCAAGATATTTAAAACTTGTAACTTATTTTAATATATGGTCTCTAAGTTTTACATCTAAATTCGTATTTGTTTGTCTTTTACTTAAAAATATTTCATATATTCTGTTTTATTTTTTACTTATACGAAAATAATGTGTTTTTAAAACTTGTCTTCATGATTCTAACTTTATATTTATTTTCTCTTTTGATTCACCAACTAAAACTATATCATCTGTAAAAATCATACATTAAGACCCCAAATCTTGTATATGCTCAGTAACTGCGTCCAAAATCAAGTTAAAAAGACACGGATTCAGAGAAGATCCTTGATGTAGTCCAATAGTTGTGGAAAAATCATGTGTCTTCATTTTGTGTTCTCACGCAAGTCGTAATCTTATCGTACATGTCTTTAATTGTTCAAATATACGCAATACGTACTCTTTTCTTCTCTAAAGTCTTCTTTAAAACCTCTCTTAACACTTTGTTATATGCCTTTTACAAATTAATAAAAGTCATATATAAATCTTTCTGTCTTCTTTAATACCTTTCTATCAATCTCTGCAGTAAATAAATTGCTTTCATAGTTGATCTTCTTGGCAGAAAATTAAATTGATTCTTTGTGACTCGAGTCTCTTGTCTTAATCTTTACTTAATGATATTTTTCCATAACTTCATAGTATGACTTATGAGTTTAATCTCCCGATAGTTAGAACAGTTCTGCATGTCCTCCTTATTTTTATAGATAGGGACTAAAGTACTTCTCCTCTATTCATCCGGCATTTTCTTAGATTTCATTATCACATTAAACAGCTTAACGAGTCAACTTATACCTTTCTTTCTTAAACTTTTCCACACCTCAATAGGTATATTATTGGGTTCTACTACTTTGCCATTTTCTATTCTCTTTCAAAACGTTCTCTACTTCAAACTCCTGAATTTTACAATAAAAAGTATAATAATGGTTCTCCTTTGCAATATTTAGTTTGTCAAAGTCTCAAATCATGTCGTTCGATAAAAAGTCTTTGAAAGTAACTCCCAC
Organism: Gleditsia sinensis; assembly: GCA_037074535.1. NCBI lineage: Eukaryota > Viridiplantae > Streptophyta > Magnoliopsida > Fabales > Fabaceae > Gleditsia > Gleditsia sinensis. The sequence continues at coordinate 4,102,946 of CM073472.1, forward strand.
ATCGTGTTTAGATATTTTGCTTTCTTACCAAAACATTATCCTCTTCATCTTTAATACATTTTACTTTATCTAGGTCTCTTGTCTTTCTTTTCCTATCCTTTGCAAGTTTGTAAATTTTTCTTTTTCCATTTTTAGTTCTTAAAGATTGATATAACCTTTCAAAAGTTCTATATTTCGCTTCTCACAGCTTTTTTAGCTCTGTCTTATCCACTTTATATTTATTTTAATTTTTATTATCTTCACATAAGTGCCACTTCTTATAACACTCTGTTAACCTTAATCTTATCTTGCACTTCTGCATCTCATTACCAAAATTTTTTATCCTTTGGTCCAACGTCTCTTGACTCTCTAAGTATCTAATGAAGAGACCACTTTTATGCAGTTAGTAAAAATAGATCGACCTAGTCTAGTAAATTTAAAATAGGGGGACTAAATTCTTGCAAACTCCAAAATAGGGAGATCAAAATTGTATTTAAGCCTAAAATGTATAGACTGCTTATTGAAGACATTTCATATAACTTATATGAATTCTGAAACATAAAGTTGTCTTTTTTAAGAAGTACGATGGAAGCATATACTTGTATACATATTAGGAATACTTTTCCCGTTTAATATAACAACTGAAACTTGTCACCTTTTTTGAGTTTAAATTTGATCTACTATCAAAGTAAAACTCCCTACACTATCAGTAAACAAGAAGTCGACATGTCATTAAAATGACTAAGATATTTTACTGGCATTTTTTATATTCTATTAGGTAGGTAGCATCAATGAATGGATGAAATCAATAGTTTTTTTTTAAAATTCATAAATGTTTTGTATTTGTCGTTATTTTGTAGGTAGCATCTTCTTTCCTTTCTTTAGATTAGTAATTGAATTTTTCCCACCTTGTTTTAATGGGTTTATTTCTTCCCACTAGAAAGAGAATTCATGCCAAGCCTGTGGAGAAAGTGGAAATCTTCTTAGCTGTGAAACATGTACTTATGCCTACCATCCTAAGTGTTTACTTCCACCACTTAAAGCTCCCCTTCCAGATAACTGGAGGTGCCCTGAATGTGTAAGCTTTAATATTTAATACTAGCAATACCTATAACACATTATCCCTTGGTGGATAGCCTAGACTAATTATTCTTATTTATTGCAGGTTAGCCCATTGAATGATATTGATAAAATATTAGATTGCGAGATGCGCCCTACTGTAGCAGGTGACGGCGATCCCACAAAACTGGGTTCAGAGCAAATTTTTGTCAAACAATATCTTGTTAAGTGGAAGGGATTATCATATCTGCACTGCACATGGTAAATTTGTGGGAATTTGTTCTTCATCAAGTACCATCTTTGCATGATTTCTTTTGCTTTGGAGTTTTAGAATTCTGTTGAACCTTTTGCAATGCTTATTATGTAATACCTTCCATTTCTCACCCTCACTACATACATTTCTGTATCATTCCCTTTTTTAGTCCAGTATTGTTTTTAGCCTTTTCAGCATGCTTTCTTAAAGTTTTGTTTGCTCTGAATCAGTTGATCATTTTTGGCATTGTCTATTTGGCTACATGTCTCCTTCCCTTAGGGTGCCAGAGAAAGAGTTTCTGAAAGCTTTCAAATCACATCCTCGTCTGAAGACCAAAGTAAACAACTTCCATCGTCAAATGGCATCTGTCAATACCTCTGAGGATGACTTTGTTGCCATTCGACCTGAATGGACCATGGTTGATCGTATACTTGCTTGCAGGTTCACCTATTTGCAATTTTATCTTCCTCCTTATGCAATATAATATATGATGGGTTCTGCTTTGGTCTTTGAACTGACTTTTGAACATCAGATTGACTTATAATTAATTTGTTCAAGAATTTGAGAGACTTAGCGATGATTTGAAAGTAGTTCTTGTAGAGTGGGTGTGTTAGGTTAGGTCCAAACTGTCACATTTCACTTTTAGGTTGACTACATATTGAACTAGGAAATGAATCTATCTTCCTGATTGTCAGAATTTGGGGGACTGTGGTATTAGCTTTTTGATTGATCAGCTGTTAGGTCTGTTTAGTTTGTTCTATAATTTTATGGTTGAGTTTAGACAGGTGATTTTTTTCCTTCGTTATTATATCTCATATTTTCTTCCAGTAATGGACCCCCCTTATTTTGATGAATCACATTGGTCTTACTTCCTGATCTAGTTCTGAAAAAAGAATCTCACTAGCCTCTTCCTTATCAAATAATTTTTTCTTTCACTCTTCCCCAACAAATTATAACATATGTCCATCATAGATTTATGAGAGAACGGCAATACTACAAAATTCAGATAGTCACTTCCACAATGTGCAACATAGTGGAGTAGAAAGTTCCCAAATTATAACTTTTAGTTATTTTATTTTATTAATATTTGGGTTTTTTTATTTTTTTAAAAATCTCTCGATTAGTTGTGGTTATTTTATTCTTTTTTTAATAAAAGCGAACAAATGCATATTTTTCATAGAATATGATTTTTAAATGGCACAGGGGTGATGATGATGAAAAGGAATATCTTGTGAAGTGGAAAGAGCTTTCATATGACGAATGTTATTGGGAGTTTGGGTCTGATATTTCTTCATTTCAGCCAGAAATTGAAAGATTCACTAAATTTCAGTCTAGGTCTAGAAAAATTTCTTCTAGTAAGCAGAAGAGCAGTGTTAAGGTTGGTGCTGAAAAAGGGAAGCATCAGAAAGAATTTCAACAGTATGAACATAGCCCTGACTTTCTTTCAGGTGGTATGTTGTTTTCGCTGATCTGTTCTTCTGGCATGCTTTATATTTGAATTATCTTGATCACATGATTTCATTTTCATGAATGTAGGCACTCTACATCCATATCAGCTTGAAGGCTTGAACTTTTTGCGTTTCTCTTGGTCTAAGCAAAATCATGTTATTCTTGCTGATGAAATGGGACTTGGTACTACTGTTTCTCTCTCTTATTCTCTATCTATTTATTCCCTTCCTTTACCATTTGTCTCCTGTTTCCCTTAAATTGCAGTTTCTAGCTGAAATGTGTTATAGCACCTTGATAGTTGAGTTGTTTGCTTGCAGGAAAAACCATACAAAGTATTGCTTTTTTAGCATCCCTCTTTAAAGAGAATGTTTCTCCACATCTTGTGGTTGCTCCACTGTCAACTCTTCGAAACTGGGAACGTGAATTTGCAACATGGGCACCTCAAATGAATGTTGTATGTATATGGAAGTGTTGGCTGTATTGTTATTTTTGTAGTTATTCTTTTAATTGTATGTTTCTTTCTTTAGGTTATGTATGTTGGATCTGCCCAAGCTCGTGCTGTTATAAGACAGTATGAATTTTACTTTCCAAAGAACCAGAAGAAAATCAAGAAAAAGAAATCTGGTCAAATAGTTAGTGAAAGCAAGCAAGACAGGATCAAATTTGACGTCCTTTTGACATCATATGAGATGATCAACTTTGACACAGCATCATTGAAACCTATAAAGTGGGAGTGCATGGTAATATTTTACCTCCCATTCTAGTAAGAAAACAAGAAAAAATAATTTGATATTATTATTTACCATCTAGCCTCATTAATGCTTTCTGCTAACTGCCAGACATCTATATGTGTATGCAGATAGTTGATGAAGGTCACCGTCTCAAAAATAAGGATTCAAAATTATTTTCTTCATTGAAGCAATATTGTAGCAGACATCGTGTACTTTTGACCGGGACTCCTCTTCAGGTTTATTTTTAGATTATGTATTGTGCCATAGTTGGATCACTCCATGATCGTGGCTTGATTTTCTAGCATTGATCAACTTAATCTTGTTTAGTATTTTTTTTTTGGATAGAATTGATAGGAAAAGATATGTCCAGCTTAAATTTTTTGTTACCTTAAATGGGGCAAGCAGCCAATAATTGTTCAGTTTAATATGTCAGTTACAAAAAAGTCCATATGTTTCTCAATTTGTGTATATTTTAATTTATTCACTGGATATGTTTCTTTCTCTATAAATTGATGGCAACTGAAACTAGTAATTTATGTAATTGATTGTTAAAAATCTTCATCAGTTGAACATGAAATTTTGTTGCAAATTAAGTGCAGAGTTTCTGTTGGTAGTTTCTTTGCATTTGTTCTGTTTTCTTCCTTCTTTCTCTTTACACACACACAGGTAATATGTGACTAGCAACATGACTGCCGCATATGAAGTCCTCATTATAGTATTCATAAGATGTAGATATAAATTTTTAGAAAAATGTTGTCAGATAATGGAATAATATAAAGATTGTTTATCATATGTTATCATAAAAATCTCGTGTGTATGTTTGACTGAGTTTATATATTATTTCTGGGTGCATACAACAGCGTAATTGTTTACCTTTGCATTTCTGAATACATATATATGTACAGATGATGGACGGATGTCTATGTGTATCTTTATTTCACTCTGGATCCCCATAATGGTGCATATCTTTCTTCTTTTATCCAAAAAAAAAAAATTCTGATCCTTTTTTTTTCTGCATTTTACTTGGATAGTATATCAAATTGTTGTTCTTTGGATACACATTTAGTTTTGGTTTTGATTCTCAATTAGCAAACCTGCTTATCTAAATGTTGTGGTTAAATTTTTTTTTTAATTTTCCGCCAAAATTTACTTATGGCAACTTTTTTGGTACACTTTATAACCTTTAATGCATATTAGTGACTCGTTAGCCTGGTTGCATCCGTTTGGTTTAAGAAAGAATAATAATGGAAATTAGGAATGAAATAAAATGTTGTGATTAAAATTATATTTGGTACAATATGAAAATGAATAGAATAAAAACTTACAAAAAGATACAAATACTATTGAAGAATAAAATTATTAAAATAATATTTTAATTTTAAAAATTATAAATTATAAATAAAATATAAAAAATTTATATTAATATAAAAAATTGAATTAAATTATGGTAAATAGCATTGAAAAATTTAATTTAAAAATATATATTTTTAATTATAAAAGAGTTTATAATTAAATAAAATAGTAAAAAGTATTTTAGTTTTTTTGTTTTTCTTTTCATTGCATTGTTCACTTTCTATCAGTTTTTAGAGGTAATGTCAATTCCTTCGTAAGAGATAATTAGCATTTGGGATCCACATATTTTATCAATTTTGCCAACCAAACGAGAGAATGGAATTTAGATTTCCATTCCATCACCCAAATTCCATCTACCAAACGGGACCTAAATTTATCTATTGATAGTTGAAACCTACTTACAGCAACTTGTCTGGTACATTTCAGAACAACCTGGATGAACTTTTTATGCTAATGCACTTCCTTGATGCTGGGAAGGTTAGTATGATGAAAATAATATGAGGTATAGATTGCTTTTAAGTTTTTCAATTTGCTTATGAATATCAAGTATCTTATGGATTTCCTACTGCTGATAGTTTGGAAGCTTAGAGGAGTTCCAGGAAGAGTTTAAGGATATCAATCAGGAGGAACAGGTTTCAAGGCTTCACAAAATGTTGGCTCCACACCTCCTTAGAAGTATATATCTTTAACTTGAATAAGTGATGTAATTACACCTCATTTGCTTGTCCGTATTATTGCTAATACTCAAGTTTTGTAATAGTATTGGTTGCATTGGTTTGGGTATTTTGTTATGTTGCCTTCATCTATGTTCCTTCATTGAATGATGGTGAACCTAGTATCCTCGTATTGGTAACAATAAATTTTTGTGATTATTTTTTGCAAATTCTTAAATTTATCAAATCTTTTAAGTATGTCAAGGACCATTTCATCCCAAAGTCTTAAGCTATTAGGTGTAGGCCTAGGACTGTTTTTATTAATATTTCTAACACTCCTCCTGACACAAATCTCCCTTGGACTTGAAGAGTTGACAAAACATGGACCCTAATCTATTATACTTAAATTACATTTAACTAGGAGAATAGGGGTAGCTAGGATCTGTTGAAAATATGGATATATTCAATTCCCCCATATCTCGGTCTTTGTTATTATTTTTCTGTTGGTTGTGATTTAGTTTCCTATTTTGTATTGCTTAGTTTCCTATTTTCTCTAAGACTGTTTTTCGATCCTTATTAAGATTTTATTACTCTTTATTTTGTATTTATCACAAACCCAAAACTATGCCTATAAATCTTGTCTGGGCTCTCATTCTAGAGATAAGATATTGAGGATCAGTTTTTTCACTTTAAGTTTTCTCTCCGGTGCCATTCTCCACATGGTATTAAAGCATAGGCACTATTGAGAGGAGACCAGAGATTCCAATCATTTAGTTCTATCAGTAATTTGGTATTGAGGGAAAATAACAGGAGGGCTCTTAGAGGCTCTATTAGTCTATGCTCTATAGTTCTTATAATAAACTAAAGTTGATAGCTTGTATATAAACAACATTTTAGATTGCTGAAATGTGGATTAAATTTTTGGTGCCCTTGTAGGAGTGAAGAAAGATGTGATGAAGGAACTACCTCCTAAAAAGGAACTTATTTTACGAGTCGAATTAAGCATCAAACAGAAAGAATATTACAAGGCAATTTTGACCCGTAATTATCAAATATTAACTCGTCGTGGTGGTGCTCAGGTGAGATTCACGCTTTATTGAACTGACCCTCGATGTTCTATTCTTATGCTTAGCTTTATAACATATGAGACAACATCTCAAGCGTAACTTACAGTAATGGTATTATTGTGTGTTGGATGTTTTTGAATCAGATTTCTCTTATCAATGTTGTTATGGAGTTGCGCAAACTTTGTTGTCATCCTTACATGTTAGAAGGAGTTGAACCAGATATTGAAGATGCAAAAGAATCAAACAAGTAAGCTCACTGCTTTTATGTTAGCTCTCTCAGAGCGCCAAGGACAATGTGATGGTCTATTAGACTGACTGTGCTCTCTGCTTTATGTGTTAGTATATGTTCATAATTGTAAAGAATAAAAGAAAGAGAGAGAATGCTTTGAAAAGCATTGATCTCTTGGAGGCTTGTGTTACATATATTTATAGAAGAGTGAAGGTTATTTATCTTGAGATACAACTAATGTGGGAGTTATATAGTCCAACTATTTCAACACTCCCCTTGAGCTGAGGTGTATACAAGCTTCATCTTATTACAAATTTAACCCTATTGAAGAGAAAAAACATCAAACTCAAGTAAAAGTACTCAAAAATAGAAACCAGCTAATTTAGAAACTAATCAACTTCCCTGGTGACAAATTTTCTTGCCTCATGGTGACTTTTTTTTTTGGACAAAAGGCAGCCCAAGAGATTACTTGGAATAAAGAACATAGGTTTGACAAATGTTACCATATGCTAGTATGGAGCATCACCATCGAGGCCAAAGAAGAGAGCATTGTAGAAATGCTGGTAAAGAGCACATAGTTTGTTGCACAACAGGTAGAGTAGTTGGAGTGACCCACAGCCAAAGGAAAGCACCCCTCGTATGATGCATAGTGGGAAGAGTGGATGGAGTGACACACAGTGGGAGAATGGCAACACTGGTATAAAGCACACCGAGAAGAGCTGCTGGAGTGACATGCAGCCACAGAAAGATTTTGCTAGTATAATACACAGCGAGAAGAGAATGGCTAGAAGTTGTTGGAAAACTATTGGAGAAGTTGCTAGAAAACTGATTGAAGAACCATTGGAAAACTAACAGTTAACAAAGACAATGGAGTTCTATTGGAAAAGTGGCTGGAGAACTGTCAGATGACTACAGGAAATGGTGGTTGGACATCTAGAAGTGAAGGGGGGGGGGTGGGTCAGAGCTCCTTCAAAGAAGTGGGCAGAGCTCTTGCCCTGAAATCTACACAATTGAGCTTACTTTCTCTCTCTCCAAGCTCTGATACTATGTAAAGAATAAAAGATAGAGAATGCTTTGAAAAGCCTTGATCTGTTGGGAGGCTTGTATTTACATATATTTATAGTAGAGTGAAGGTTGCTTATCTTGAGATACAACCAATGTGGAACTTATACAGTCTAACTATTTCAACAATAATCATATGTGCTATTGGGGATTGTTAACTTGTGTAATCAAATTGACACATATGATGCTTTCATGTTTAAAGTTAAAATTGTACTATAATTTGAATAAATTTGTGTTGTTGATTTACTCTCCCCCCCCCCCGGGCCCTCCGGGCCAAAATTTTGCTTTTACTCTTTGACAGACAGCTAGTGGAATCATCGGGGAAGTTGCAGTTGCTGGACAAGATGATGGTGAAGCTTAGAGAGCAAGGACACAGAGTCCTCATATATTCACAATTTCAGCACATGTTGGACTTGCTAGAAGACTACTGTTCTTACAAGGTATTTAGTTAGCCTTATGAATTATGTGCAAACTTGATATTTTTCTGTATGATCATAGTTGTTGATGGTGCTTGGTGCACCGGCTCCTGGAGCCATGGCGCGCAGTACCCTGTGCAGCGAGTGACAACAAGCAATGCAATCTTTCCTTATCAAATGCACTTTTCTAATAATTTAACTAACCTCTTTTTGTAATTAGTTTTGCTATAGGACCCACTACTCGAGCTAATTGTCCACCTTTTCCAACCAAATGTTCTTTCTTTATTATGTATGGCTGTGCCAAGGGCATAGAAGTGGATTCTTATTTTTGAGCAAACACCTTCCAAAACTTACAAGCTTCTTCAACAATATACAGCTTTCTGGATATACGGTGCACATGATGATATAATTCAAAATAAATATAGAAGACAAGTAAAATATCTCTTGCGTGTGCTTCCATACACACATATATAAATATATGAAAAATATTATCTCATATTTTAAATATAATAACTCCAACAATCATCCAAAATCTAAATGTATCAGGCATAAATTACATAAACACTAATATGTAGAGGGAGTTCCAGATTGCATCCCTTTGGCCCAAAGCTCTAAATCCTATTACTTTCAACTTCAACAGATTGGTTAACTTGCTTTTTGGATATTTATGGTCCCTAAAAGTTGTTGAAATTTGAACGTTTATGAAAATATAAGCATTATGGTAGGTAAACTATCAACTTAACTGTTCTATCCAAAAAAAAAAAACTTAACTATATATATTAATACAAACCATGATGTAAACCACCATATCAGTTGAATTGACTTGACTTCATATAATTCTTTGGCCAGCTGAATTGAATATAACCATTATGCATAAGTTTTTTAATTAGATTTTTGCAGTTGAGTCGCCAATAGTGAGCTTGAGGTATTTGTTTAACACTTTCTAATAACTAATGAGTAGTGATGAGTGTCATGCATGCTGTGCTATTGTCTAGAATTTTTCTCATGACCCTAAGTCTAACGTATGTGAAGAATCAGAAGAAAGAAATAGATAGGGAGAGTTAGAACTTAGACTAACAGATACGAGAGAGATGGAACCATGAAATCAGAGAAAGGGGAGACAAATGAACAGAGAGGGAGATAGAGATAGAACGAAACACAGAGAGGGGGAATAAAACAGCACTGAAGAAGAAGAAGAAGAACAGAGAAGAAGCAAACCCGATGAATAAAGGCTGCAAGCCATTGAGGGCCTGAAGTGTGTGAACAGGGGTTAAAAAAGACCCTCAACATTCAAATTGTCCATGTAGCAGGTGCCATGCGCCATGCCTGTGCCACACACCATGGCGCACCATCAATGACTGTGTATATTAATTTGTTTTTCATTTTTCTAACAGAATTGGCAGTATGAAAGGATAGATGGCAAGGTTGGTGGAGCTGAAAGACAAATAAGGATAGATCGTTTTAATGCCAAAAATTCTTCGAGATTTTGTTTTCTTCTTTCTACTAGAGCCGGGGGATTGGGGATAAACCTTGCAACTGCTGACACAGTTATTATATATGACAGGTGAACCTTTACATGCTAGTTTTTTATAACAATACTTGTATAAAAAAATTAATAATTTATCTTGGCATGAAGTGTCACTGTTTGCAGGTAATTTGTTACATATGATGTTATTATCTTTGCTTGACATATTGTGCTTCCACTTTGGCAACTATGATCTTTTAAATATATTTGCTTTTGTTCAAAAACAAATGAAAATCTCCGTAATTATTCGTTGTCCTTGCTCTAATGTATCTGATTGGTTGCATGTGAGTAATTGCATGTGTCTCTTCTTTATTGCTATTGATGATTGCTATTATCCGTTTCATTCCTTTTTTCTTTCTTTTGTCCCTATTTTTTATTCATGTGACATATAAATTGTTAAGCTGTACCCGTTTTTTTGGGCTATTAGACGTGTAATATTCTTTATGATCCACATAAATATGACGAGATTCAGCTAGTTCTTGTTGGCTAGCTTGTAAGTATAGGTTTATGTGGATTTAGAGAGTGAGGTGGGAACCTTAATTAGAGCAACCTCATACGATATTTGTTTTGACAATGTGAGGGAGATAGTTTGTCACTTCCTATTCTTGGTTTAGTGCTTTTTTAGTTTAGGCATGTAAACAACCATGTAGCGTGAACTTTTTGTCTTGGAATATTCTATTTTGGAAAGATGTTATCAAAGGAATTTCAGGAGACTACTAACAGATTTCTGGAAAAGAAGCATAATGTCAAGGAAACACATGCGTTCTGCTGCCAAGTTTGCTGAATACAAAACTAATGGAAAATTGAAACAATATATTTCTTATATTTTGTGATGGTAGTCTGGAACTTAAACAAAAAAAATCATTGATGTGTCTTTTTGCACAAAAATTTTGTACATTCGTTATGTCTTCAAGATCCATTTAATGATAAAAGGGCCAGTATGATGCTCTATTTGATTGGATAAGGATGTTGTGACTGATATTCACAAGGAATTCAAACTTGTTGCAATGCTTGTTCTAGTTTTCTCTGTCAGGAAGAATCTAACTTTGAGAAGGTGGTGGCTATTTTGTTTGAGTAAATTTATCACAGTTACAGCACTTAAGTTGGTAACTTGGTATTTTCTAGTTTATTTAGTAACCATCAGGAGTGCTTGTAAACTGTGTTGCCTTGGTTGACAAGGTATTTTCTTTCATTTATTTCCATATCATATATGTTCACAGTACCATGTAGAAATCTTTTTCATATTCGCGTTGTCGCTTCGTTGAAGTTAATGGTGGGGAATTTTCATTATATGCTTTATATTGGTGCTGAAAACTCAAATGATGCTAAAAGATTAATATTTTATTTCTGTTATTTATTATGCAATCCAATTTTTCATCATAATTATAACACAATGATAAACTGTCATTCTGAAGTGATTGGAATCCTCATGCTGATCTACAAGCTATGGCTAGAGCTCATCGACTTGGACAAACAAATAAGGTTGGAATTTAATTTATTAACGTGAAGTTGATAATTATTGTTGAATTTACATGTCCTAGTAGTTTTCTGGTGTTGCAGGTGTTGATTTATAGGCTCATAACACGAGGAACCATTGAAGAAAGGATGATGCAAATGACCAAGAAGAAAATGGTGTTAGAACATCTAGTTGTTGGGAGGCTAAAGGCTCAAAATATCAACCAGGTAAATAGTCCTCTTTCAATAATAAAGGTTTAAGCTGTAAAAGCTGATGATAACAGTTATTACTTATTAGTATCATTGGCAAATCCAAATCTGTGTGATTTGAAACAGTATTTTGAATATCTGATGGTAACTTTTGACTATTGAATGTTCTTAGGAAGAGTTGGATGATATCATTAGGTATGGCTCGAAGGAGTTATTTGCTGATGAGAATGATGAAGCAGGAAAATCCCGCCAAATTCATTATGATGAGGCTGCCATAGATAGGTAGTCCTGCACTTATCATTCTGAACTAATAAATATAAATAGCTAGAGAATTTTAATGGATGTATTTCTTTCATTCATAGACTGCTGGATCGTGAGCAATTTGGAGATGAAGAAGCTATGTTGGATGATGAAGATGAAGATGGATTTCTGAAGGCCTTTAAGGTTTACTACTTTACTTTATCATATAATCATGCATATGAAATTTTGTGCTCATAATGTTTATTCTACTTTGATTACTACACTTAGTTTTGCAAAGAGTGGTGGTGTACTTGATTAATACTCCTTATTTATGAGTCTGCATGTGAAAGCGTTCATACATAGATAGGTAAACACACAGACACCTGTAAATAAATCAAAATTAGGGGTGTTAGGGAATTAAGGAACCAATCATTCTTATGAACCGGATTGCCTGTGTATGTTAAGGCCTGCCTTTGGAATCCCTAATTTATGTCCTAATCCTGAAATACATTATTCTGCTGGTATTCATATATTTTTTGTCCTGCCCTTCTCTTTATGTGTATTCTCTTCATCTCTTGAAGTAGTATTCTTCTATTTTGTTGCACTTGCTAATGGGCCCACTTGATATTATGTACTCTTATTATGTTGCCATGACAGGATCTTATCTTTAGGTAGTTGTTGCTGATCACGTTATTTGGCTGTAAACATCTTTGATTCATAGTCATTGTTGTAATTTCCCATGCGTAATGAATTTGATATCTTTAGTTACCATGTGCCATTGTGCTTATTGTGGGCATCATTTGTTTTGTTTTATAAATACTGTTGTTTGCTATATAGTTCATTTTCTTCTTTTTCTTTAATTTCTTGCTTTCTTGCGGACCTTACTTTGGAATTCTTATTTTATATATTTTGCTCTCCTTTGTTTACAAGGCATTTCTTACTTCTTTAGTCTTTGCAGTGCTCTAATTGCAACATGTTTCCATTATATTACTACTGAATTAGAAGCATACAATCTGGACAGTTGGAAATGACAAGAAGAATATTTTAAAAAAAATTGCAAGAAAAATTTCTTTGTTTGTTAAAATGATGCTTTCTTTGCTCCTTTGCATTTATTCTTATTTATTGTGAAATAAAATTTCTCTGGCATAAAAACTACTCAGCATGTTGAATACTGTGATTTGAAAACCTGTTTGATTGGAAAGATGTTGAACTTTGTAAATCTAAACTGGTAACTTAAAGGATGTGTAACTGCAAAAATGATCCCAACCTTCATTTAATCCTTGGTGGAGGTTTCCTGAAACTTGATTAGTACTTAGTCCTGGAGTTCAATGTTCCTGATGGTACTGCTTCAGGATTCTGGATAAAGCTGTGACTGGGGCCTACAGTTCTTGTTGATGAAGCAATTCAAACGTCCATGAATTTTTTGTCTTATATCTATGATCTATGAACATCAGTTTCTGTGTGTATTGCAACATATTTGGGCAATTGCACAGAATCTCTTTACCGTCAATTCTTTTTGGGTTTTTGTTTGGTCTCAATGCCTTTCATGGTCTGAACTCTAAACTGATTATTCATGTTGTAGGTGGCAAATTTTGAATATATTGATGAAGTTGAGGCTGCAGCGGAGGAGGAGGCACAAAAGAGAGCAGTGGAGAATAAATCTACTGTGAACAGTTCAGAAAGAACAAATTACTGGGAGGAGTTGTTAAAAGACAGATATGAAGTGCATAAAAGTGAAGAGTTTAGTACCTTGGGTAAAGGAAAGCGAAACCGCAAGCTGGTATGTGTTTGTGAGTTCATGCCATATACTAGTAATAATTTGCAAAGCCAAGCCTATTGGTTCCGGCTGTCAATAATAAGTTTGTGTGTGATTATGCATGATAGTACCAATGAATTCTATTTCTCTTTGATATTGGTAAGTATGTTCATGCACACGCTCTAGCAGTTAGAGGGTTTATACCTTAATTGTGTCTGATGTAAATGTTTTCTTGTCTCAATATATAGTATATGCTTATAATTTCCTTTTTCAGTAAGGAGAGATTCACATATAGGATTTTGGTACTCTAAAGTCATTTTTTTCTGTTTTCTTTTCTAGATTTGAAAAGGTAGTGTTTGTATTTCCCTAAAATTCCAGATGGTTTCTGTTGAGGAGGATGATCTTGCTGGCCTGCAAGATGTAAGCTCTGATGGTGAAGACGACAATTATGAAGCAGAGGTTGTGGATGGTGATTCAAATTCAACTGGAACTACTTTCAGTAGAAGGCCTTACAAAAAGAAAGCCCGTGGTATTTTTTTATATTCATTTAATTTTTAGTATTTTATTGATATTGATGGAATTTTGGATAATATGATTTTAACTGTGATATTTTTTTCCCAACAATCTTTAGCAGCAGATAGCACAGAGCCACTTCCTTTGATGGAAGGTGAAGGGAAATCATTCAGAGTACTTGGTTTTAATCAAAGTCAGAGGGCTGCATTTGTTCAAATTTTGATGAGGTTATGCTGTAGTTGTTAGTTTATGATGTATCTGATTTTGTTCTTTACCTTTTATGTATTGAAAGAATTCTGCATGCCAGTATCTGCAGTTTATCTCACTTTCAGAATCTATTACAGGTTTGGGGTTGGTGATTTTGATTGGAAGGAGTTTTCTTCTCGCCTGAAACAGAAGACATATGAAGAAATTAAAGAGTATCAATATGGATTTTTCCTTTGTTTAACACCTTATTTAGATGTTTTATCTTATAATTTAAGATTTTATTTGAACTTATGCTAATGTTTTTTGTCTGCATGCAAGCTTTTATCCCATGGTATTTTCTTTTAAAGAGCTTTTTGGGGGGGGGGGGGTTAGATGGCATTTGGGCACATTTGTGGTACAGTTGTACTGAAATCAGTAACAATTTGGATACCTTTTAGTTCAGGCTTACTGGAACAAATATATTTTGCAAATTTTTAATGAGAGAGATCTTGCGTATTACTTGTATATCACTTTAGTTGGGAAATAGGTTAGTTTATAGTCTCTGCATACAGGCGAACTGCTGTCTTTTTGCAAAACCAATGCTCTAAATGTTTTGTTATAAAAAACATAAATTGCTGAAAGCTGCAATAGTGGTCTTGTTTTCTTTTGGGTAAATCCTGCATATGATATACCCACTTCTCTGGTAATTTCAAAATAAGGGAGCATTAAGGACTTTTGTAAGAGTAGTGCGTGTTTTCTCTTTCTCTTTCCCTTTTCTTTTGTTTTTATTCCTCCAGCTCCATATTTTCTCTTCTAATATACTTCCTTAAGATGAAAACATTTATTTTTACCGTATGTCCTGTCTGACTGGCATTTTTCTATCTATATTTGTGTGTATGAGTCATGAGTATGTATTTGTTCTTGGATATGTGCACATAAATGAAGAGATTATGCCTGTGCATGCGGACCTACATTTGAAAAACTATTAGCTACAGTAAAATGGGTTTAAAAAATGTTGAAAGATGAAATTGAATCCACTCCACTATATTAAGTATGACCATACATTAAGTTGAGAAATTTGATATATACTTGTGTCTTTTTTCAGTTATGGAACCCTTTTCTTGTCTCATATTGCTGAAGATATAACTGATTCACCTACATTTTCAGGTGGAAAATTCTTGTTGCTACCAGTCCTTTTCTTATTTTCCCATGTTTTATATCTTCAGTTTACTGATCTTTTACTTTTGTCAATTATTTGGCTGTAGATGGTGTTCCAAAAGAAGGGCTTAGAATACAAGATGTACTTGTTAGGATTGCAGTTCTGCTCTTGGTAAGAGACAAGGTAAGTTCTGCAAGGCAGCTTGCTCTATGTTTATTAGCGTATCAAATCGTTATGCTCTGCTACTGGCCTTTCTGCCCAATAAAAAAAGTTTTTATGTCTCTGGTTTCTTTGCATGAGAAGCTGTTCTTGAGTTTGAACAATTTCTTCTATGATAGCTTTTAATTTACTTTTCTTTTTTTTTTCTTGGGAGAAAAAGTTTATTTGCAGTTATTATTCTTCAAACTGATTTTATTTTTCTCCTTATGGGGATGTGGAATGATAGGTGAAGTTTGCATCAGAAAATCCTGGAACTCCACTTTTCTCAGATGACATCTTATTAAGATACCCAGGGTTGAAGGGAGGAAAGATGTGGAAGGAGGAACATGATTTAGTGTTACTGCATGCCTTGTTGAAGTATGTTACTTTATTTTTTATTTTTTAAATGTGCATGGGAAATTGCGTTACCTCTGTGACCAAAATAGTCCTTTATGTTTTGGATTCTCAAACAATGCAATAAATAGTATCTCCTGACAGCATAATAAAAAATATTTTAAGTATCCGTAGGCTTGTATGCTATAAAGTCTATAATACACATCTACTTAATTGCTGTATGTATGTTGATTAGAGTTGCCTTGTCTATATTCTATAATTTGAGAGAGATGATTG
Source organism: Gleditsia sinensis (assembly GCA_037074535.1). Lineage (NCBI taxonomy): Eukaryota > Viridiplantae > Streptophyta > Magnoliopsida > Fabales > Fabaceae > Gleditsia > Gleditsia sinensis. The sequence goes on from CM073472.1 coordinate 4,119,069, forward strand.
TATGTGTTGGTGTTTTCCTATGTTTTTGTTTTTGTGGGTTCATCATTGTTGATATATTAATAAGATAATTCTTTTTTATTAAGGCATGGTTATGGACGGTGGCAAGCAATTGTTGATGATAAGGATCTGAAGATTCAGGAGGTCATTTGTCAAGAGTTGAATCTTCCCATTATAAATTTACCAGTACTAGGACAAGTTGGTAGCCAGGTGCAAAATGGTGCAAATTCAACGAATGTAGAAGCACCCAGCAACCAATCTAGGGAAAATGGTGGGAGTGACAGGGCAGCTGACGGTGCACTTGGTTCTGGTGATGCTAGGAACCAAGCACAGTTATATCAAGAGTCTTCCTCTTCGGTATTGTATCACTTTAGAGACATGCAGAGAAGACAGGTTGAGTTTATAAAAAAGAGGGTGCTTCTGTTGGAAAAGGGGCTCAATGCTGAGTACCAGAAAGAATACTTTGTAAGTTTGTTTATGTTTCATTGTGCATAAAATATTTTTATAAAATTTAATATCTTCTCTTTAGAATGTATAGGTTAAAATTTAAATAAAAATTGAACAGAAGTCGATTACAGATGTGGCTGTTGGATTTAAGTTAAAATCTGCATATTACAACTTAAAGTTTTTTTTCTTGGGTTGGGGGGGGGGGGGTAAATAAGATAGAGTCATGAGCCTCTTGTAATATTAAGCATTTTAGGTCTGTGTGGCTTGCTTATTGCCAAAAGCATTGTTTTGCATCCTTTTACTATTAATCATGTATTTCTCCTTTTTAATTATTATACTACTAGCATGAACTAGATGTGTACTTTGATTTGCAATTATCACCACCATCAATTCATATTTTGGTTGGGTTCATATTCTCAAGTGTAGATATGATTGGGCTTTCATTATGTATTGATTTTGATCCAATAATGACGATATAGTTCATGCTGTATAGATCATACAGCATTATTAAATATATTATTTCCTTCTGATGAATTTTGTTTCTCTTGCTTTTGAGCTGACATCTCTTCCCCTTGAACTTCGGATGCAGGGTGACCAGAAAGCAAATGAAATGATGAATGTAGAATTTAAAAGTGAACCAAAGGCTACAAATGTGCCTAGTTATAAATCCGAGGAGACTGACAAGCAAATGATTGATCAACTGCCTCAAATAGAAGCGATAGGTATGATTCTATTGTTTTCCATTGAAAGCTGTCTCATGGTCAGACAATAGCAATTACTGAGTTTGCATCTGATGTTCAGTTTGCCTTTCATTTTCTTTGATTTTTTTTATCATTTCTTTTTCTTTGAAGACTTTTTTTCATTGTTTCCTGCTGCTATTTACACACAAAAAATGCTTGATATAAAAGTTCTCTGTGATGCTGCCATTTTATTCAGCTTCAGAAGAAATTTCTGTTGCCGGTTGTGATAATGATACAAATCGATTGGAATTGGTTCGGCTTTACAATGAGGTATATGTAAATACTTTTGTATTGCGAACTCTTTACTGGCTGCACTTGCTTATGAAGGATTACTTTGGTAAAGCAATAAAAGAAACAGAATTGTGGAAAATAGTTCTATTCTGACAATCTGGATCAACTGTCCTTTCCTCTTTATTGGCAGATGTGCAGGGTTGTGGAGGAAAACACTGTGGAATTGGTTCAAACATTTTATGCTAGAGAACCAGCAGAAGTCAGCTCGATGAAGAACTTCCTTCCCCTAGAAAATATCTGTGAAGACATCAATAGAATTTTATCACCCACAAAACAAAGGCATCCCACTGCGGTAATGGCAACATTGAATCCGGATAACAAATCAGAGGCTTTATCAGAGGGTGAAGTTTTGGACTCCAGATTGCCGTCTGTCTCTCAAGATGACCGCAAACCTGATAATGTGGTAGACGATGGGAGCAAAGATGCGGGGATAGAGTCTGAGCTAAAAAAAGAAAGCGGACCAGGGACGCGGGGAAGTGATATAGAAATGGGCGAAACTGGGAATGATGCTGTGTTGGATGAAAACACGCATAAATCTGACCCAGGCGTCGTTGTTTTGGATGATTAAACGCAATAATGAATAGTCTATCATACATTGTAGCAAAATAGTCAAAAGGGAAGCATATTAATAATATAAAATGCCAGTGTAACTTGTTTTAATAGTTATAGAATTTCTTGATTCAGGGATCAGTAAAAAGCGTTCATATGAGTTGGTAGTTAGATGTCTCTTTTTTACGGAATTGAACAGTTTTTGATCGATTGTGTTTTTACTATGTGGCATTTGCTGTTCTATTTATAGATTCTGAAGCACATTAGGCTCAACCGAAGCAAGTGAATTTATAATGTTAATAAAATAAAATTAAGGTATAAGAATTTTGTTAATATTTTTTTTAATTTAAAAGTCATCTCAAACTAAACTTAAAATTGCCTTAATAATATCATAAATTTCAAAGATAATTTTATTGATATTAAATTATAATTCTATCTTTAAATTTTTCATAACATTATTTCGAGATGGTTATATTTATAAAAAAATAATTTTATTTTTTATTATTAAATAATTTTTTATTTATTAATATTATTTAAATTATAATATATAATAAAAATAATATCTTTTAAAATTATTTTAATAACGTATTATAATTTAAATATTATTAATTGATAAAAAATTATTCATCACATTAAATATTAACTCATTCGTATTTCTGTTTTTTAATGTTAACAAATGATAGTTTGTGAATTACGGCATTATTACGGTAGTGTAAGCTACAGCAACCAGCGGGCATTTATTGCTATCGTATTTAATAAATCCCCTATCATAGGCCAAAACATTCCCATTCTTCATTCGGGAATACCATGTTTATTGTCAGCTCAATCACCTTATTTATGGATCACTAACAAAAATTTGCTAGAAAAACATGCCTACGCAAACGACATGATTAACTCCATCATAATGGATTGTCGGACAACAATGCATTTTCACAAAATTAGAAAAGCCACTTCTGGAAGCAATCTAAGGGTGTGTTTGGATTGGCGGTGGAAAGCTCCAAAAGCCCGTTTCCACCGGGATTTTGCCAGAAGCAACAAAATGTTGCTTCTGCAAATTGCTCCAAAATCACGTTTGCGTTGGGAAAAAAGCCAATCCAAACACACACTAAATAAGCTTCAGCCTACTGAGAACCAAAGACAATAGTGGAAACAGGGGAAACGATGATTTGAATTTCACACTTCAAAACTCATCAAGCATGTCCACCCGTGTAATCATCACAAATGAAGTCTCCGTCCACCAATTTCACCTTATCTTGCTCCTGCATCACATGACCATGGTATCAAATGAAACATGAAGGAAAAATATTTAGGATAAATTCAGCATTAGTACACAGAATAAAGATCATAGACACAAAGTTAAAGATCATGGTATTACATTTTTTGTGTTAGTTCAATGGCATCCACCTAATTCAAAAGATAAACAGATGCTGTAATTGTGTGGAACAGAAGTCACAGGACAGATACATCAAGATGTGATTAATCAGATCTGAAATGATTTTCAGCCATCAAGTATGCAAGGAAACATCTCTACGATAACCCTCATAGCATTGCCTAAATGTTATTACCTGTTTCATCATTGCACTGACTAAGTCTTCCAGTGAACCAAGATTATTAGAAATGCGACTCCGTTGTGCCTTCTGCAGGCCCATCATGTACCCCGGATTTGGTTTCATTGAGGTATCTTGAGTTGATTTTGTGACCCCTTCATGGTTCATTTCTAAGGGATTTTCGAAATTAAAGTCTAAGTTTCTATGGAAGGATGAGTTTGTAGGAACATGGGCTGATGGACCCACAGCACCATTTACAGGAATCAGAGTCTCTAATGAATGGTAAGTAGCATCCTGATTCTGGTCATCCCACCCTTGATATGCCACATTACTGCTTATTTTCCCAGCTGTATTATTAAAGATATCTGCCATTGATTCATGGGATTGACTGGACAATGAAGTGATGGATGAAGCACCACTTGGATTCCCCGCATGCAAGTTATCTGCACAAGGTATAGCAGCCGGTCGAAAACATTCACTTGCATTTGCTGAGTAAGAATTTGTGTGGATCCCAGATGATTGCACAGCACTTGGCCAATTATCACTACTGCACCTACCATGATCCAGCAAAGAATGGGAAAATTCCGAATGTCCTCTGCCCCCGTGCCCTTGTGTGTCCTGAGAATTTGGTTCTAACATCAAGGGGTTGTTTGTGACACCCAGAAGAGGATTGCGTGAGCCACAGGAGGTTACTATTGGTCTTGGTAGTTTATTTGAGATGGGCGAGATAGCTTTATCATCAAATCCAGTGGTGGGAACTTGAACAGAATTAACGACCTTATTGGGTTGTAATTGATCGAGCCCTACAGGCACCGGTATTCCCTGAGCTATGGCTGACTGGAAGTTAGTGGGATCAGTCATGGAGTTGTTTAAATTTTGTGCATGACCCAACTGAAGAATTCCTGGTGAAGGCAACCCATGACCACCGAGACCAGCAGGAGTGTTCAATCTACCAATCATCCCACTATATGGGAGGGGCCGAAAAGCATTGTTCTGAAACTGTCCAGAACCACTCAATGGTTGCAGATGTTTAAGTCCACTCAGAGAGCTCATTCTCAAATAGGATGGATCTGCACTCCCTAAAGCTGCCACCATATTAGCCTGCTGGTTTGCCACACAGCTGATTCTCTTCAGATAGAGCCTATATTTCTGCAGGCATCAGATAAACCAGTGAGGCTCCCTCAATGAAAACGTGTAGGTCATATAAATTGAACTACCTGGAGATGGCTTGCCACATTCTCCCTCGTAAGCTTTTCAACATTCATCAAATCAAGGATTTTTTTAGGTACAGCTTCTGCCACCAAAAAAACACTAGCATCTGACTACCACATATAAATTTCCAGAAATATAACGCTAGCTAACTGAAAATAAGAAAAATAAACATATTGATAAAGAACATACTGTCAATGCCTAATTGATTAACAGCAGCAACGAACTTCCGGTGAAGCTCCACAGACCAAACAACCCGAGGCTTCTTCTGGGTTGATGGGTCCTCATTGTCATGAACATTATCATGCTCCTCGTCTTCTTCATCATCCTGATCCTTCCTTTTTTTGGTCAGCTTTCCATTCTGATCCGAATTTCCTGCACCTGCTGACCCTAGTCCGTTGCAGCTACCAGAATGAGGCTTGTCTTGGTTGCAGGTGTTGTTCCGCTCCTTTGAGTCTAACTTCTTTCTCCTGATTACATGTTGCCAAATGTTCTGTAGCTCCTCAATTCGAACAGGTTTCAGCAGATAATCACAAGCACCATGAGCAATTCCCTTCATCACCAGCTTTGTGTCACCATTTGCAGACAACACTGAAATCACACATTTTTATAACATGAAACGAGAAGACAAAGCAGCAGCAAATGTCTAAGTTTCACATTAAGCAAAGTCAGAGCCAATAATCCGTTTTTTACTCTACGTACGAATCATTAGAAAACCATAACCTCAATATTTGAAATAGAAAAGGATGAACAGATGAAAGATGGCGTTTATAGTTCCTGCTTACTTATGACAGGTAGGTCCATTTCAAGTCCCACGAGCTCCAGCAGCTTAAATCCATCCATGTCTGGCATATGAACATCGCTAATAACCAGGTCAAACTTGTTTTTGTTTTCTCTCAACAACGTCAATGCTGTTATCGCCTGACTAGTTGTCGTCACTGCAAAATTCGCCAGCCAAAACTAAAATAAATATCATTCCGAAAGAGCACATGAACGTATTTCAGATATATCACAACGCAAAGCAATTGCAGAACGTTCGAAAACTTCCAATCTGTAACGTAATCCTAAAACTCCCCTTTAGGCTTAGATTTAGATCCTTCATCCAGTGAAGCCAAACAGTTTAGACAAGGTTTGATCTTTAAAACCCAAGCCAGAACAGAAAGTCACCTGGGAAGGGGAGGGGGGAATTAAAGCTATTAGAAGGGCAAGAAATTGAAATAGAAAGTGGTGAGCTACGAATTGAAGACGTTGCCAGCCACTAAATTAAGCCAAATATGTTATTTACTAGAAAAACCTAAAAATGAATCCTATAAACTCAGAAATTGGAGAAAGTGAGGAAGGAGGGACCGAGGGTAAAGTACACCCTGATTGGCTAAAACACCCTGCGTACTATTGATTAATACAAGTGTTGGTATCTGAATATTGATGACCAAATGAACAAACAGATTCTTCATAGAAACGCTAACTGAACCTCAAAATCTAAAGAACAAAGCACATATCGAAAACCCAAATGCCCAGTCTTACAAAAAGGAAAATAACATCATAAGTACGAGAAGCAAACCGTGATATTGGCATCTCCGAAGCAGAGTTTCCAGCACCAAGAGGCAGGTTGGGTCATCGTCAACGGCAAGAACACGCATTCCTACAGGAAACTGATCTCTGGGATCATCCATTCTAGTCTCCACGGTCATTTTCTCGGAAGAAGTATTCAGCAACTCAAACAGATGATGATAAAGTCTTAAAGGATTTCCCTTTACACTATTATAGTGTCTGTTTGATGGGTCTGAAACCAAAGCTCAGTATCTATGGAAGAGAAGAGATACTTGGAAAAGGATTTGCAAAGGTCTAAGAATAAACATTTAACTGGGACGGAGTGAAGAGAGGAATGAGATGTTGAGGCATAAAAATATCACAAATTAAGAAAAAAAAAACAAAAAAAGGTTGCATTCTTTTCTCCTTGCATGTGTCTGTAACTGTAGAAGGAGAAAGAAATGGAATCTTTAACTCTGAATGGACTGTGATAGCTGATTGAGGTAGATTGACAGAAATGGACCTTGTTTCTAGTTTTGGCCAGAATTAGATACCAGGAATCAGGATGGAATTTTGAAATTTGCGGGGTAAAATTCACGCGCCGATGGCAGACACAACCTTGGACGGTGATTGGATTTACTGATTCAGTAACCACACCTGTGTTTTGGATTAAAATTTTGACCTTTAACTGTAACATTCTGTCCCATAGATTCTAGTTGGGAAAGCCTTATTTCAAGCTTAATCATGAGATGAATTTCCGCACACCCCAATTTTTAGGCATTGATCAGCCAACAACAATTAGGGAGAAATATATTATTCCCAATCTCTATCATTATTACACTTGATATTAAATTTCAAATTGTGTCTTAATTTTCCTAATTACCAATGCTCCTGTAGGCTGTAACCGTTTAATGTGTTTTAAAATCATTAGTTGTAATTTTTAAGCTAGGCAGTTATAAGTCTTCTGAAATTATAAAAGATCCTATTATGGAATTTAGTCTTTGAAAGAATCCTAAGTCGTCAACACTGTCTGGAAGATCTGGCAGGATTTCCTTCATGAAGATTTTCTTGTACCTAATTAGCATTTATTTAGTCAACGTTCCAAATTCTCAACAAAGACCAAACTGCATAATGTCATTTGGATCCATTTTCTTGGATGGTTTCGACTGTGAATGTGGATGCCAAAGGGGACCACTACAAGAGAAGAAGATCAGAAGACCTTGTATGCTCCGTTGAAGAGTGATTAATGGTGGTTTGAAGAAATTACATGCGCTTAGATGGGTAAATAGACAATATCTGTAAATAAAATCTGTTACTGTTTTTGGTCTTGCCATAGAGGGAGACTAAGGTAGTCAAAGGTGTTGACTAATGACCAATGGGGTATAACAGTTCTGAGAATTTGTGATCATGAGAAAAAAAAAACACTTTTTTGTGCGCCTACATCTACAATAACTGCAAAAGTTAACACAGACCTATGAGTCACAAAAACGTAGACGGGCACTTAGAAAGGGGTTCGTTGGAGAAAGAAAGATAATGACTAATAAATAATGGTAGGCGATAGCATGCTATTGCCTATTGTCTATTGCCTGTTGCCTATTGTGAACATCTACTATCTAACAAATCATCGCTCAGTTGAATGCCCACTACGTTGATTGTGGTCTATGCCCATTCGAGTGCCCCAAACTTTATCATATTCTTCTTAAAGTTATATTATTACGTTTTTCCCCTTTCTTATTATGGGGTTTCCATCACGAACCCATTTGTTGCATTTAATCTTTTTTTTAAAAAAAAAAATAGTGCATCACAAAACTGAGTACATAGACAATCTGAGTGAGCTAACTCAACCATGACCGTAGAATATTAATTGAAATACCTCTAATTTAATCTGCCTCGAAGTATCCCGGATTTGAAGAATATACTTAGAGATTGCCGAGCTGGAAGTGGCAAAGATGTTGAAGAAATCAAGACAAAAATAGTTGCTTGGAAGATCCTCAGGCATATTGTATATGGAAATAAGATCCCAATGAGCTAATTTATGATTATCCCGGGCACCATCATTGACCATCCACTAATATTCAAATGGATTTCAGCTTTGCATGATAACCTCTGCCTTGTATAATAACCATTTCTCGAAGATTCATCCCCTGGCACAAAATCTTCTGATTCCTATTTGCTTTTTGCAGGCACATGACTTCCTTTATGCCCACATGTTAGTCTTTTTTTTTTTTTTTTTCGTTGAATCGGGGAGGGTTTGAGAGAGAAAGTGTCTCTTATTAGCATCCTCGAGTTTAGTTAACGCTATCTCTATAATCTACGTCAACAACATAACCCCAAAAAAAAGAGTTCTCGTTGGAAAAGTGTAGAAAATTATGTTAATGCTGCTGTGCACCACATATCACAAAAAATAAATGTGAACAACTTTAAGATTGCGTAAATCATTGCTTCAATTATTTTGGGTGGTCTCACAAGAATTTCATCCAAGTGGAAGGAAAACAAATAAGAATTGTGAACGCGAGGATGCTTCCAACCATGAAACCATTCTGAGGCGTTCCTACTTTGTACTTGTAGCCTTTGTAGGAGTTGAATACAAGAGTCTTTTCTTCTTTCTTTTTTTATAATGAAATATAGAAAATATTATTTTTTTTAGAGAAGAGATAATATTATTTGCAGGAATAAAAAAACTTGAGGAAATCAAAAGATATAAGATAGCACTATAAATAAATACGTATTTTAACAATTACTTACTATATCAATACGAGAAATTTTACAAAAAAATATAACTAAATAAAGATTACAAAAAGAATCCTTCAAGATGAAGATCTTAAGGAGAAGAAATCTCCTACGAAGGAAGAGAAAACTTCCATAAAATGAGAGATTGAGTGATTTTCTTATTATTTATTTACTATTGTTATCATCTCTCTTTTTTTTTTGGACTGGCTGGATTACATGGTTGATGATCCAGTCATTATCCCTCCCAAGGGCCCAAATGAAATACCGAGGAAGCCCAATGAGGGAGCAAAGTGGACCTTACTTCTGATGGACTGGACTGGACATCATCCTCCCGCATTATAAGTAATAGAATAGGAATCGCTTAGTCCATCATACTCTAATACAAACTAGCACCGTTGGTTTTTTGCTAGACAGTTTTAATACAAGTTGCATTGGCCTCTCCAGTCTGTATCCATGGATCTTTTTACTCTGAAATAAATTAAAGGAAACATTTGGACTATAGATGCAGCTAGCTAAAGTGGTCAAATAGTTTCACTTTCATTTAGTGCAATCTTTGTAAGAGCATGGCAAACCAATAAACGACAAGTATAGTCGGTGTAAGAAGCCACTTCGGTCCTCCTTTATTTTTCAATTTTCCATTTATCCCTGCACTTCACAGAGAAAAGCCATGATTTTTCTTTTCTGTCCATATTCTTTTCATTTATTGGGTCGACCTGCTTCATAATTAAATATCCAAAAAAACAATTTAAGACTTGCTTCGTAACTGCACCTATCTAAGGTAATAATAAAAGAATTGGCATTTAGTACATTTGATAATAGATAATTTTTTTTTTCACTAGTAATATTTATATTTTGATATATAATAAAAATAATTTTAAAAAATATTATTTTTATCACATGTCGCGATTTGCATATTGTTGATGAATAAAAAATATTTGATCTACCGTCGATAGATCAAATATTTTTTTATAATAAAATTTTTGACCTTTAAAAAAAAGGTAAAATTGTACGGCAATGAACTTCATTGACCCAACCAAAAAAGGAAAAGAAAGGATTTTTCAGTTTTATCTTTATTTTTTGCATGGTCTCCAAAAATTCCTTGGTATATGATTTATTTATTTTTAGTCGGCGTTTCATAAGAGACGAGCTTTTTATTGTAATCAAACGACGCATTATAATTGGACATTTTTATAAAAGTGAGTCTGATAACAATTTGTCAATAAAAGCCGGCGATGGAAATCCAGTTTTGCTTAAAGAGAAAGGCAGTAGTTAAAGAGTGACTGTGTCATTATGGCATCACTATTCCTGATGGAAACCCAGTAACAAAATTTCTTAATTAATTTCAAAATAAATAATAAAATTATAGCTTACAATCCCGTAAAAATCTAATTATTCAGACATGTTTTATTACTTGCAAATCTTTGCATAGAATTTTTTTTTAAAGTCATCGTTAAATGATTAGGGGAAAAAAACATATTTTACTGCTGAAATGTTGATTTAAGAACACCTGAAAAACAATATTGTCCTTAAGCACCACGTCTTTTTCTTTTGAAAATTGATACAATTATAATATATAAATAGCAGAAAGTTGAATTCCAAATATTGAGTGAACAATAAAATATCGAATAGGGTATAGTTTTTTAAAAGATAAAGTGTGCTTCAACATAACAAAAATGAGCTAATTAATAAGTAGGAATAGAAGACGTTTTTGTTAGTTGGACAAGAAAGAAAACGACTTGAGTTATAGGCCGTTTACACCGATGGCCGCTGCGGCATTTGTTGATCTTTTGAATAACATATATACATTGTCTTACTTGAAAAAAAAATGTTGGCTTGACTAAATACTGGTACTGAAAACCTGTGGTACATCGGCATATGGTTTGGGATGAAAAGTGAAAACGACTCAAGTGATATACTGTTAATTAAGTTATATATCCTCCTTAATTAATAACATATAGTTTCGTGAGAAAATAAACTAGGCACTTGAAAAACGACTTTTTATGATATTCGTGAATGGGAAGTGAGGGGGCCGGTAAGATGATGATGCACAAAATTAAAGAAAGGTGAAAGAAGCATATGGAAAGCAGAAAGCAGAAGATGTTGACAAAATGAACACGAATGTAGGTTATCTTTAAGACTATAACTCATGTATTGATTTGTCATCATCTGCATGTGTTTGTGTCTGATAGAGAGAGAGAGAGAGAGCTTAATTTGTGTTTGTGTTGGTTTGAGTGTAGAAGAAAAGTCGAAAAAGAAGATTAGATCAAAGTTGTCTTCTTTCGAGTACTTTGATATCTTAAAGATATGTTTAGGAGGAAAAGGGAGGTCATGGATAGCAACTTTGTGGCTTGCTTTTTTCGGGTGGCTTTCGAATGACAGACAGAGAGATCTCTTTAAGAGATTTGGTTCTATGTCTTGATTAGACAGCTTCAACATTATACTTAACATGGAATAATCGTAAGAGTTTGTTCGTCCAATGGGATTAATTTATATTCCAAACCCTCACTCATCGCCCTTTAAAGTGGGGTTTCGACTTTGCTGGCTAATTAAAGTTGCCCCAAAACAAAAATGACTTGTAATCGTGGAAACAATAATTACATATCTGTATATATAAATATATGCCAAAACCAAGCCTGTAACCTAAGCCAAAAGATTAACTTGCAGATTTTATCATTCTTAATTTAATTTATTAATAATAAGGTACATTCATTTGGAATACCACCATCAGGGGCATTAGAGGGACTCCACGTCAGCATCCCCTTTTATTTGTCGGCCATTTGTCCCTTCTGATCCCACTATATATGCGACAGATACACACGGGATTTTCTTCAAATTAACATATTCTTATTTATTACCCGTGGGTCACAGCATATAATTAAGGACGCAAGAGACCATAATAAGGTTAATGTAAAGATTAAGATTGTATTAAGTTTGCGCAGGAAATACTTGGAAGACCTCATCCAATAGACTAATACCATAGAAGCGGTGGTTTCTAGGAAATTAATTATAAGAAGACAAATTAAAATGGAACGCCGAACAAGTTCAAAAAAAGCAACTTCCTTCCAAGTTAGAGAGGCAAAGGGACAGTCTGACACCAACATGGGACCTGGGGGATGGACTTTCAAGTACACAGGAAAAGCTGTTTGGTGTACATGACAAAGTTTGGCTTTGTCTCCTATGATTGAGGTACTTTAAGCCGCGCGTGATGGCTTCACTTGATAATCTTGTTCTCTTGCTCCGTCCATCTCCAATGCCCAAAATCCAAAAACACCATCTTACTGGTTTGATTTCCAACTCAAGCCGACGCAGGACGTCTCTCACAACGTGTATCTGCAGTTGTGCGTGAGCAAATTAATAACAGGGCCAGGGCATTCATTCGGTGATGTTGATTAATTAGTAAAAGGCTCAAAATCATACAGTACTCATGATAGAAGTCCGATCTAGATTTACAAGAAAGAAAATACTATATTATTGGTAACGAGTTATAGTTTCTTCGCATACTTTAATTACAAGGTGGGCCTCAATTACTATACAATTCCATATAATTAATATAACTCTGTATTCAGCAACAAGTTGAATACCGGAGTTGTAATCAAATTAAGTCAAAAGTGCAAATCTCCTAAAAACTACGGTACTGCTTCAACGACATATAATACTTGGGCTTCCTTATACATGAACAGGAGGATAAAGCATTTATCCCCCACCAGTATATATACTATTTTTAACCCATTTTACGGTGTCAAGAATCAACAAGGGGACGAAGCAAGTACTCTGAGATGGAGCCATACCTTTGTGATAATTTCAGCATCCGAGAGGCTCCTCCAAGTCCAAGCACACCATTGCAGAATCCGCAGGAAAAGCAACACAAATCTGTCGAAGAAGAGGAAGAGGACAAATACCAAGAAAAGGAGGTGCAAATAGATACTTTATTTGACCTGAATGGCTCTGGCCATGATTCTGGTGACAGGTGCAATCCGGAACTAAATCTCATCAACCGTTTGGATGTGGATTCAATTTCATCTAAAACTTCATCGGATCAGAAATATCCTCGATTTTTCTCTTGCAACTACTGTCAGAGAAAGTTCTACAGTTCGCAAGCGCTTGGGGGGCACCAAAATGCCCATAAGAGGGAGAGGTCAATGGCTAAAAGAGGACAGAGGTTAATGGGCTCAGCAGCAGCTTATGGGCTACCTTTTCTGCAAAATCACCGGTATACGAGTATGTCACCTCTACCCCTCCATGGTGCCTGTAATAAAACTCTTGGAATTCAGGCGCACTCTTTGATCCACAAGCCTTCTCATATTTATTCGAGACCCCTTATTGATCAGCAGCCTGGAATAGGGAAGCTGGACATGGCAAATTTCCACAGAACAACATCAGGATTATGTTCGCGGGGCAGTGTGGGTAGGTTTGAAATTGTAAAGACGATGACGGGTTCTGCAGAAAGTGGAACTCTTTTGAAGACTAATCAAGAAGAAATGAAGCAGCTTGATTTGTCCCTCAAGCTCTAGGCATAGGATCACTAAGTTAGTGTTGGATGTTGAGTACCTGAGTAGGGTTAAGCATTTTGTCAAATTTCTTTTCCAGCATGTGAAATAATATCCTGTAATTTTAATTTATTTTATTTTGTGGTATAGGATCAAAGTTCTGTTTCTGTTAATGAATTCAGACACGTTCAATTTCTGTTGTGAATGTAATGGGTAAATCTAAAGGGATGGAGCCGATTTTGGAAGAAGTTGTAAATGTTGTCAGTCTCGAGCCCGGGCCAGTCGGTAATAAGTAAAGCATATTCATGATGTGTTTAAATTAATTAGTTTTTTTTTTTTAAATATGGAATCCATGAAAATGCCAACACTGATGATGCAAACAAAATATAATTCCTAGACTAAGTTCAAATTAATTTAAATTTCACACAGATTATACAAAATTGAAAGATCAAATTAAACTACTATATCCATGTTGAATAGCTAGCTAGCGCCTAGATGTATGATATTTTCTGGGAAGTAAAATTTGTGATATGAATATTCCTGAAACTAATTTAGACAAGGAGTCATTCCTGCTCGCCTCGCCCAAGAAGATTCTGATTTCATGTACCAAAGAAAGATAAGAAGGGCAAAGATTCTGATTTAAATAATAATAATAATAATAATGACTACTGTTTGTTTGTTTGTGCTCATATGGAACGTACGGTAGATTAAGACTTGCTCTTTTATTTAGGTTATATCGTAGGAATGTGTATGGTTGTCCTATGTGGGGAGCATGGTATGGGTCTCTCTCCACGAAGTGGCCTCAAATCTTGAAAACATTCGTGTGTTATATATAATATATTATTAAAGTCTACCTTGCATTTTAATTAATTAGTCCTTTTTTTCAAAAGATTTATGAAACTTGTGTGTTTAGTCATCAGAAACAACAAAAGGTTTTGGCACGCGTGCAAACCAGATAAGTTTTGTCTTCGAGTGAGAGCCCATCATTTAGAAACCTACTTTTGAGTTAATTATCATAAATGACAAATGCATAAAACAAAACATATTTATTTCACAGCTCAACTCATAACAATGCACTTGGTTTTGCGATCCGGATGCTTCAAGAGAGGAGTACTGGGACTGGCAAGCGATGTCGTTTGGGAGTATTAAGAAGAGTGAAAGGGCGACTTCTCTTGAATGGACAACAGGGTTTTCTCTGGCTTTGTTGGTCCAGATGTTGTCCAAAAACAAGACCGAAGGAGAAAGGAGTTGAGGAAATGTCGGTAGTTGGGCAAATGGATTACATTTTTTATTTTTGGGCCTTAGCAATACAATTGTGTTCAATTTCATGGGCTAGAGATTAAAAAAAGAGCCGTCTGTGGATTATTGGGCTCAATTAGTGTTACAACAACAAACTAACATCTTGGTTCGATCTCTTTCATCTTATTCTGGTTAATCTTTCTTACATAATTGTTAATGTAAATATTTGCTATTGTTGATATGATTATATTTGAACGAGCGATGTTATTCTTTTCTTTTCTTTTTATTATGTGTGAAACTTAAATATAGTTATAAAAAAATTTATAATTATTAAATTGATAGTAATATTAGCTATCGAACGAAGATATTTACATTGATGATGTAATTGTTAATAATAATATTATGTAAATGGGTAAGAGGTGTTGAGACAAATATATATTATATTGGTAGGCATGCATTTTTTTGTAATAAAGTGATTGCAATGGCTGGGAGGAGTGGAGACGGTTGTTAAGCGAGTAGGTGTTGAGTGACAGAGATGTTTGGCCGGGTGGACGTAGACAAGAGAGCACGGTTACTACAGCTGCACAGACAGCACGCGTGAGTTTGGCTGTGACAAATACAGAAAGAGGCTACGACGTTTCCAACTTCCTCTTCAACTTACGTGGCAATAACTCTCAACACAAAACCTGTAAGGGTGATATGAAAACGCATTGGCAACCAAGAACTTCCCTTTCCTTTTTGTCTTTGAAACCTTGGTTTATGCCTTTTCTGTGAAAAAATGAAATCAAGATCTCATTTTTCAATGAACCCAAGAGAAAGGTGCTAATTACAGGTCCGTGCCAACTTGGCAATTAAGCATATAAGCTTGGCCAGGCGGAATACACGTATGAACCGTCACGAGTCACGACAAGATGCACATGAAATTTACTTAAAAGCTCATCGTCTATGAGCTTTTTTTTTTGTGAATAAAATATTAAAAAAGAAGAATCATATCTTTTTTTTATTCCCACCCGCCACGACTTTAGAAAGTTATTCCAGGATAAGCATCTGAGCTATCTTGTGGGAGAAAGTAAAGATAGTAATGTGACAGAAAAGAAAAGAAAGAAAGAAAGCATCGATTCCCTTGGTACCAAATGATGAATAAAGTTATAAAGAAGGTGGTGCGCACAGGATCTGTATTTAGTGAATGACAGGCAATGTTGAACACCACTCGCTAATTAATTGCTGACCAAATAATAATTATCATTGTAAAAAGCAACAAGCTAGGTACGTACTACGCAGGGGAAAATGGTTGTATTGCCGTGAAAGTTGGTCCTGACGGCAAGTTTGATAGCAAAAGGTAATATGAGTTTGGAGGGAAGGTAGGGCGCTGGGTGCAGCTTCTAAATTGAGTCGTGAGGGCAGAGGAGTCGATGGTAATTGTGTGCAGTTCCAAAATAATGAATGAATGCATGTTTTGCAGATAATGGGCAGTGTTTGGGAAGCAGTGGGCTCCCAAACCCCGACATCCCCTGCTGCTAATAATTCCACCTTGTCTCCTGCTTCATTATCACACATCATTTGTTTAGGGCAACTTGAAGCATGCCGCAATCATCATTTTTTGCAAGTAAAGCTTCCTTAAAATATTTCTTCAACACATGATATCATGATATGGATTAAGAGGGGAGAAAGTAAGTCGGGGGATGGAGAATTTGAAAGTCAGAAACATCGAACAGTGCAATGGATTTCAATGCTTCTCAGAGTCAATCTCTATTCCCCATGAATACCTCATATGTTTACTTCTCGTCGTGCTCTTGCCATCCCCAAGACTTTTACACTCATTTCACTGTTGTGTTATACTAGTCATTTCAAGTCCTGCCTCGTGGACCTCGGAAGGACCGTAAAGTTTCTTGAGAAAAGGGGAACGCAAGTAAAATAACAAGCTAATTAGTCAGTGTACCCAAATTTTGAAGCTCAAAAAGTTTCTAAAATCATTACGGTTGATATGAAGTTGTTATGAGAATTTTTTATTATAATGATCCAATTCATACAGTGCCATAACAAAGTATTTATTTGATGTGGCCACGTCAACTTATTATTTACCACACAATTTTTGTAAACATTAATTAATTTATTTATTTAAATAAAAAAAGAATTTTATGACAAACTATCGGAACAGAATGGAACCGTATTTGAATGTCAGTTTTACCATACAAATTTATAGATTCGTTAAACAATTATTAATTTTCGTAATACATTTAACATAATATTTGATTAATAATAGAGATATCCCTCCTCAGCACGAGGACAATAAAAGCAAAAGTACTTTCGGCCGCCGGTAGAAACCAGGTACAAGATTCTCCTCCTCCTCCTCCTTCTCCTTCTCCTTCTCCTTCTTCTTTGGGGGAGCAAATCATGAGAAGGCAGAATCATTTTATTCAAAGAGAATTTCGAGGGTTGTGACTTCCCCATCTGCCCTTGGATTTTCTCTTTACTCTCTCCCGGCCGTGGCCATTACATATTCTCACCACTCGCCGGAAACGAACTCTGTCATCCCACCAAATTGCCGACTTTTGCTTCTCCGAAGCTTGGGTCGGCTTTCAAGGTTTCCAGGAGGAACTGCCAAAAAAAAATTAATTACAGGGAAACAGATAATGTTGTGTAAAATGGTACTGGCGCCGCGCAAGAAGAGGCAGGGTAAGAATCCGGTTTACCTGAACGTCTATGATCTCACGCCAATTAATGGGTATGCATATTGGCTTGGCCTCGGAGTCTATCATTCTGGCGTTCAAGGTAAGCAAGCTTTTGACATTCATTCTACCCTGACCTCTTTGTTTCATCTCTTTTTTTTTTTTTTCGTTTCTTTGCTTTAAAGGAAGCCAGGAAACGAAATGAAATTTTGGGTAATTGGGTATTGCCAATTCGTAACCTAAGATCAACCAAAATTTCGTTCTTTAGTTTCTTCGCGCGAGATAATTTTTTATCGAAATCCCGGATTTTCAATTTAAATCCGTGGTTGCGTAACTTGTGTTGCGTTTATGACCGTGAATTCTTGAGTGTTGTAATCAATAGTATGAAACAGAAGAAAGATTTGCCTTGAATTCTAATATAATACCGGGATAGGAAGATCGTTATAGGCTCAAGACTTATACTGGTACAAGATTATTGCAGTAATTTTGCTTCATGCTTGATTGAGTTGGTTATTCAGTTGAGGAAGACACTGAAACGTTATAGTGTAGACGTATAATTTGCAAGTCCTGTTACCAAGAACCCCAAGCTGCAGGTTAGGTGGGAGGGAAATCTAATTTGAAAATGAGAAAAGGAAAACCTGCTCTGACTGAACTTGATATTAATCTTCTACCTTGGTTTTCTTTGTTGTGGTTGTTTGCCATTACTTTGGTTTTAATTTCTTGTAGTTCATGGTGTTGAATATGCATTTGGAGCGCATGACCGCCCCACAACGGGGATTTTTGAAGTGGAACCGAGGCACTGTCCTGGTTTCACTTTTAGGAAATCAATTTACATTGGATCAACAGATCTGGACCCAAGAGAGGTTCGGTCATTAATGGAGAAACTAGCTGATGATTACACTGGGAACGCATATCATCTTATCACCAAAAACTGCAACCACTTCTGTAACGATGTTTGTCTCAGAATAACCAGCAAGTCAATCCCTCGTTGGGTAAATCGACTTGCTCGACTTGGTAAGAAATTGATCAAAGTGTATTTCTATTAGTTATTATCTTCCAACCTGTAAATATGCATTGCGTTTCACTCGGATTTTGAGATGAATTTTTAGGCAGATAGAAGAATTGTCAAAAAGAAGTTCTATCATATAATGTTTCCTTTCCGAGAACAAAGGTGTTTTTAAGTGTGAGAAAGTATATGTCTTATTGTGGTTGTGATCGTTGTATCCTATGTTTCTTGCTAGCCTATGCTTCTGATAATTTGTCACTAGATTGAAATTACTGTTAGAAATTCATGAAAGAAGTTGTTTCCAACTAAGTATATCTGTTACCGTTGAATTGGATTCAATAGCATGAAAGACAACAGGGCTATTCTGATAGCATCAATGAAATCTTGAATTACTAGCTAATCTTTGATTATGCTACAGTTTTTGTCAATTAATATGTATCTGTATGGCAGAACATGCTATATTTTCTTTTTCTTTTTCTTTTTTTTGTTTATGTTCCTATGCTTTACCTGAGTAACCCCCTCCCCTTATGCAACCCTTCCCAAGGACATCATGATAATAGCTCGTGCTTCTGAATAAATAGGTTTTCTATGCAACTGTGTTCTTCCACCGGGACTAAATGAAACAAAGGTTCGACAAGTCCCATTAGAAGATAGGGCTCCGGAGGTAGAAAAGAAGAAACTGAGAAGCCAATCTAGCAGGTACGAGGCTTCCTCCAATCCACCATTATCATCATGCCCCCCAGGTTCAGCAGTTAAAAGTAGTAGCCAAAGGCATTGTCTTCCGCCATCATCGTCTTTGATTAATGGGACTTCGACCTCAACCGTAACAATTAAGTAAAGCTCGGACAGAAGTCAGGTTCTTAAACTTAGTGTTAAAAAGTATGCGAGAAACCAAAGTTGAGCAGGAAAGCAACTTTTATATGTTGCTCCATCGTTATGTTCAAGAGTATATCTTTGATAGTTTGGCAATAGCTGCTAGGGAATGGTTGCTCTGTCTCTGTTCTCTTTGAAATGCTGTCTTTCTTAAGTGAATGAAAAGGTTTACGTTTTTCTTAGTCTGATTCGAAGGATAATCTTTTGCCGCCTATTCTTGACTCTCGGGTAATTTATAGTATTGTGTAGGACAGTGTACATTCGCCGAGTGGGAAATGCAAGGTAGCAAATCTAAGAGAAATAGAGGGTAATACTGTACAAAATAGCACGAAACATCATGTGCTATGATGTGCTCTGTGTTAAAATACTGAATCTAATTTTTTTTTTGGGGGGGGGGGGGGGGGGTCATATTCTTATTTTGTCCGCCTCAGATCCGAGACCATGCTCCAGCTTCCCAGCAGGAAGAATAGCTAAGCATTATTGTGAAGTCATGCCTTGTTTATTTCTCTTCGTCGTCGTAACTTGATGGCCCAAATTTTTTGACTGGTCTTTAGTTCCCTTTTGGGAGTGGCGCTAATAATAAATTCACATTTAAGCGTATGATAAATGTGGATGAGCCGTAATTGGTTTAAGACCCAATAAAAGGCAGTCTTAGTCAAAGCAGCGTATTACTTTTCTAGATAGAAGAATAGGTTACTATGGCTGATCAACATCACGTGCGGTTTGCATATCCAAAAGAAAAAAGAAAATCGCATGCAATATAAAATTCACCCTGTGGCGTAACTAACTAATGTGGCAATAAATAAGTATTTCCAAATTCTTTAAACATAATTAGGGTAGAAGAGGTAACGAAAATAAACATATTCGCCAACGATTAAATTTGTCATTTTGGATAGAATTCTGAGAGGAGAGTGATTTGCAGGCGTAGCACATGAAATCTGAATATGTACGGTTAAATTAGAATGGCTCCTAGTTTGACTTCAACTAAATGCGGGTGCATTGCTTATTCCCCACAAATTAAATTCTAACTACATGAAAGGAATCCTAGTTGTACAAACAGCGAAACTTGCTACTCCTTCTCACTACCCTCCACCAATTGACCTTTCTAGTTTGAACAAGCAAAGCATAGAACCCCCCACCACCACAAATCAAAGCCTTCAATTACTATCACGATCACAAGTAGAGGAACGAGAGAATCATAATCCCTAAATAACAAAACTCTGGTCTATATTATTACAGCACTAGCCACCATAGAAATTAGCATAAGTAACCTCAGATTATTTTACATCAAATTAGTAATATTATTTTCTATAGCATACCAGTAAATTAAAACAAAATCTGAACATACTATTTAAAAAAAAATTGTTATTTCACCATTTTTTTCAGCCTTGCATTTGGGGACGTTACCTTTCTTTTCCTTTTTGGTGTAAAGTAAAATAATATTATATAGGAAAAGGATAAAAACACCTATTTTGCTGTGCTGTTAAATAGTATAAACCCCCTCCAATTGAACAATTGATCCTTGGTGGACTGAGTCAACCAATTGACGGTTAGTACCGGTGGCAGTAATTGCCAAATCAGTGAAAGAAAAAGTCCTGCTTCGCCGTTGCAAGAATGCGCATTTTCAATTACTATTCCAATCAAAATCCAACTGCTAAGAACACCTAAACAAAAGGGAGGGGAAACTCAACCAATGGGCTTTTTGATTTATCCTTCAGAACGGACAATAACAACAAATTGAAAGTAATTCTATCCACTATGCTTAATTAAAATTGCTTCTCACTGCAAAAGAATTTACTTATACAGAGACAGAAAAGAGGTGAAAGGAGAGCCTGTATCAAATACAAGTAATAGATTTATCATATGCTTCTAAGTAGATTTATTCAACTTCTATGTTCGCCAAACAAATTGGTTAGTAGGGAAAAATCTATCCAGTCAGGAGTACTAATAATAGCACAGAAGAAAATCCAAGCAAGAGAACACAAATCTATGTTCAACTTTTCCAGGCATAAACAAGCAGAGAAAATCCAACGGGAACAACCAACTCATTCTCCTCCACACTCGACCATTCCTGCACAGAAGAACTTGCACCAAAAGACCCAGCCGACGATGACATTGACACTGACGACGATGACAAGCTCTTACCCATTTTCCCCCATTCATGAGACCCATTGACGCCCGCGTTCCAGTTTTGATGCGTCCACAAATTCATTAAATTTTTGTCCCCAACTTCTTTAATTCGCTCTTCATTTTCTTCTTCAAATTTGAACATAAAAATCGCATGACCGTCTCCGTGGTCTTTCTCGAAAAGCCAATTGTAGACGTCCCATGAGATCTGAATGGGTACCCCATCCACTTCCACTCTCTCATTCCCTCTAAATTTCCACTTCAATCGCTTAATCTGCAAAACCCTTTTGCTATCCACACTGAAGCAGAGGCGGGAGTCGTCTCTGTAACCACAATCAATCTGTATCTCTCTCATTTTGCCTCCGAATTTCGCTTTTGTCCTGTATATTTTGTTGGCAACAACATGCTCCCTTTTCAGAACGAGAAATTGAGTATTCTCGGGCTCCTGTGCTCTGCTCTTGGCGTACGCATCCTTACTGGCATCGCCAACCAGAAGGGTCATCTTCTTGTCCACAACCACGGCAACGTAGAACCCGAAGAGAGGTTCAGGTCCGGGCCCAAATTTGGCTTTGGAAATGTTCCAGAATATGTGAGTCCTGGGGGAAAGCTTCTTGATTCCATGCTTTTTCCAGAAAAAGAAGGGCTTGATGTGGAGGTCAAAAGAGGAAGTAGGAGAAGGAAGAGGGGATGAATCAAAAGGATGGTGATGGAGGTGAAGATGGAGGGAGCGGCCAAGAATGGAGCGAGACCAAGTGAGGGAAACGAGGCCGATGTCGGTGCGGTAGAGATAGGTGGCGAGGTTAGGGTAGGCGGGGAGTGGATGTGGGGGCGGAGGAGGTGCGGAGAAGGGACGACGGAGGGGTTCATCGGCGGAGTGGGCAGGGCGAAAGCAGGAAGGGAAAGGGGAGGACATTAGGCGTTGTAAATTGTAAATGCGGGTTTTATGATTATGATTCTGGGTTGGGAATGTGAGAAGAGATTGAAGAGAAGGAAAATGGGGTTTTGGAATGGAATTGTGTTGTGATGTAGGGTTTTATGGAGAAACGATCACGAAGGGAAAAGGGAAGGAGGGGGGGTTTTACAGACAGAGAAGACGAGACACAGACCAAGACTCTGTCTCAGAGTGTCTCTGACCCTTGCCTGAATTGAAAGAGTTGGAAAAGCCCAAACCCCGAAGGGGGGACCCCGGACTTACCTGTTAACTGGTAAAACCGCATATTGGACCTCTGAATGGTTTTTTTCTATTTTTTATTTAAAGCCGAAAAAGACTCGGAAAAATCAATTACAGGAACTTCCCACTGTGCCCTTCACGGGTTTGTTCTTAAATAAAAGCAAATTACTAATAATATGCGAATAAGCGAATTAAAAATAAAAAACGAAGCTAAACTTAGATACGACAGTACCGCAATTAAAAAGAATCAGACACGACAGCGCGGAGTCATACTGATGTCCACCGGGTCGGATCTATCCCGTGCTCCCTACAAAATTATTTATTGTTTAAAAATAAAGACAAAGAATAATTCAATTATTTAATTTAAATTTAAACTAAATTGAAAATTTAGGATATGCATTTAAATTTAGATAAATAATTTTGTATTATTAATGAAGAGAAATTGATATAGTTTCGTTTACCTTGATAAGGCAAATTTGCCGTTCATCTAAATATTGGTTTGAATACGATTGGTTGAGGTCACATTTGTGCAATCAAACGTACGTATAATGTCATAACAAATTTGGAAGTCATGCCAACGTGTCTGCCTCTGCGTGCTTTAGAACAGACTCAGGAATAGATCAATAGACTAACAAGTTGCCTCTCCCCTCCACCCATTACCTAAAAACATTCGGCATTTTATAATAACTGGTAGTTAGTTACCTACCTACCCAGTTCAATATATCAAGTTTTTATTTTTATTTTCGTGTATATATTTAAGAAGAAACTAATATATCAATAATTTACTAAAAATCCCCCCAACATATGCAGGCAAAAACTATTTCTTTTGAATCGTCTTTCGGTTTTTGACTCTGATTTTTTAATATCTGTGTGGGTTATGATGGCCCTCCTTAAATTGATTTTTCACTTTTGAACATGACCTCCTCAACAATGAAGACTTGTTTCCACAAAGCGTGAAGTTGGCCAATAATAAACAATGGAGTAAATTAGGTTGGAAGGAAAGCTGGGTACACAGAAACTGGCTTCGGTTAGTTCTTCTCCCATGAAGCCGGTAAGGCTACGACAATTGACGCCAAAAGTGAAAACTGAAAGTAAGACCAAATATAACACAGTTTTATACAAAATAATTTCTTATTTTTACAACATGAATTTATCATAAATATGTGCTTCCTGTTTGTGGCATTTTATTTTATTTTATTTTTTTAAAAAAAAGGTAGAGAGTTTCTACTTTAATTAAATAAGAAGGCAAGTGGGAAGCAATTAGCGTATGGGTAAACATTGGGAGTTGACGAAGTAACCTGTAAAAGCAAATTGTGAAGGCCCAACTTTAGAGTCACAAAGAGAAGTGGAGCCTGAAAGAGAGAGTAGGGGTCACATGCAAATCGACGAACAGTGGGGACCCATGCCAGTTTGAATTGTATAATAAAATATGACAAAGAATGCATCAACCGCAGACAACACAAACATCAAACTTTAATCCAAGCCTTCTTAGCCTCAATACACCAGCTGCTCTCTTGACAACAACCTTTAAGGTTGCAAAGTACAATCAACAATCGTGCGTACTATTCATTTCATTAGCCTCTCCCCTTTGCTTCCTTTGGCGTTCAACTGGTCAAATATGATTTAGCTCTTCGAGTTTGGTGAGCCAACAATTTCCCAATTGCCACTACCTACATTAATTTCTACAACTTGTTGCTTACCTATTTTTATAGAAAAAATATTTAGTACACCGACGGTGAAGAATTTTATGTCTACCAACAGTGTTTAGATCGTGACACGTAGTAAAAATAGTATTTTTTAAAATTATTTCTGTCACATCATGATCTCAACATTGCTGGTAGACAAAAAATTATCCACCGTCGCTATACCAAATACCAACTTATTTTTATATGTGAAAACCTGCATGATTGTCAGATATGCCTACATTTTTTATGTTTAAAAAATATTTGCCAACATCCACAGAACCAACATCTTATTATTACGTAAAATACTACAAAAATAAAATTAACAATATAAAGAACCCAATTGGTTGTTTTTTTTTTGGACAAACCCAATTGGTTAACAAGATGTATAAATAAGGCTTTTCAATTGGACCAAAGCCCAATGGAGCCCAACTTGTATCTA
This sequence comes from Gleditsia sinensis, assembly GCA_037074535.1. Taxonomy (NCBI): domain Eukaryota; kingdom Viridiplantae; phylum Streptophyta; class Magnoliopsida; order Fabales; family Fabaceae; genus Gleditsia; species Gleditsia sinensis. The sequence goes on from CM073472.1 coordinate 4,143,805, forward strand.
TTTAATTTTAATTCCTGCCGCTCTGTCTTTTATATCTGAAATTTTGAGTTTGTTATTTTTAAATGTTTTAAAATAAAAATTTTCTGCGAGAAATTATTTTTTGTTTTTATTTTAAAAACAAATTATGAAAATACTTGTTTTTAAAACAACAAAAGAAAAATAAGGAAGGATTATTTTTGTTTTCAAAACATTCAATAGTAGATAACAACATATTTTTAAAATAATTTATTAAACAAATTATTTTATACTTTTATTTTATATAAAAAAATCTAAATATAATTTTTAAAAATAGAATCAAACAAATAGTTCCTTTTCATTAGTGATCTCTTTCTTAAATAATAAAGAAGAAAGACCATTTTAAAGTAGCTATTAGTTTACAAACTGGGGGTTGGATCCGGGGGGAAGTTTTGGTGGCTCCTGAGCCATTAGGTTTAGTAGGGCCCGAAAGATGGCCAAAATAAGTAGATGACAGCGAAGGAAAAGGACGCAGTTGCGAATAAGAGAGAATTATTATTTAAAAAAAATAAAAATAAAAATAAGAAGTTGAGCCAAACGAGTACGAGAAGGTATTCAGTAACTGATATCATGCGCGCGCGTGTATATATATATATAGAAGAACAAGGTTTCATTTAAGATAAGGTCAGACTGTAGTCCTGATTCTCATTTGATGGATAAGGTACAGGACTGTCTTTCTTTCCCTTTCACGCTCGCTTCTCTTTGGTCCTCCGAACATTCATCCAACCACGCCATTCATCGGATATACTCAAATCTACGTAAACCTTAGACAACAAGTACTATGTTATTTGTCTTATGGATTAGTGGTTGCGGAGTGCTTATATAGAGGTGAGCCTTTTCCTTCATTACTTGTCCTACGGCCCGATATACCAATAATGGGCCTCGAGCCCTCCACAGGATGAATATTAATATCAAGCCTGGTGGATCAGTAATAAGTGGGCCCATCACTTAGGGATTTTGTACAATCCGTGACCTTGACATGCATGTTTATGAGGCAGGAGAAGAATAAGAAAATATATATATATATATATATATATATATATATATATATGCGGGAGGGCCCGGGTAGATTTGCCTTGCTGCTCAGGCCAACTAGTGGAAATTTGAGACAATATGCCATCTACTCCTTTAACACCTAAAATGCAAATAACTTCAATCGGGTTCGCTGCTTGGCCCTGTTTGCTACCAACAAAAATATCGCCTTCCCCATATGGCCTCCAAAGTATTTTGGCTTTTCCGCAGAGTAGGCCACCCACTTTTTTCTTATTCTTTCGCTTCTCCAACAAAACCTTTTTCACCCTTTTGGATTTATGCGCGACTTACCTGATCCAAGGCATCTTCAATTCAAACAAATATAAGCCTAGGCCATGCATGGTGTCGCCCAACATTTCAACTAGAGAGATTGATTGGATCCGCCATCATTGTTTTGACTACTTTTTCCCTCTCACCTTTGACTCCTTCACTTACCTTTTATTTTATTTCACTGTTTCCATCTCCGGGGAAATTCAGGCCCTTTCAATGAAATTTTGTACCCCCAGGAAACATCTTTAGAGAAAAAAAAAAAAAAGGCTCTAAATTTATATAAAATGAGTAGGCGTTGAATGTACCAACATTATTATCGTCAATTCAGAGCTACAGGAAACCCCCGGGGGGGAAGGGGGGTAAGAAGGAATATGCTTCTCATGGACAAGACAGCCATAATTCCCTCTAAAACTTTTTTTTAAGATTCAACATACAAGACAATTCAACTCCATCAATTCCAAATATGGGAACCCTATTTAAACACACATCGTCAAACTGTATATAACTTAATTAGTGAAAAAAAACAGACCAATTACGCAAACATACAAGACTAAGAGTGCCCATCAAACTCGTTCACTAGTAATTAACTTAATTACATATTCCATAAAGCCTTATAGTTACCCTTTCTGAGTTGGGTAAATGTTGGAGTTGCCACCTGTCTCATGAACCTTAAAGTGTGCCTCCGGGGTCACAAGATTTCAAACTGTTCATGATGAAAAACTCGCTAACATGACATGATTTAACCTACTTTGCTGATTCAAAAGTGAAACCAAATCATGAGACTAAACAACTTTACTATTTGATGGTTGTGGGGAACAACATCAATTCCAAACACAGGTGAACAATCATCACTTCCACCGATAGAGATGGTACGACAACCCCCAATACTCCATGAAACTTGATACAACCATATATACATCTTCAGCTTTATAAATTATATTCAAATCCATCATCCACATTTGTCCAATTTCTTCTTTGTTCTCTTGCTGATCATCACACCAAACACCTCTGTTTTGACGTAAACACTTCGAGGAGCACAAATCTTGCAATTAAAACCTATAAAATAAAATAAAAAATATTGCAGCAATCATATGAATGGAATTTCAAATAATAAAATTTGAATGGGAATTTACTCATAATTAGCTTATAATTTTCCTATAGAGTTTGTTCCACTTCAGACCAAGTAACAGTTGGGTGAGCCAATAAGGTTAAAGCTATAATTATTGTGGAGAATTGCAGATGCGACAGGAATCTAGAGTTGCCTAATTATTGTGTTCGACTGAACAACATCTGGAGTTAATGAAGCAGACATCAAACTATCTTAAGATGATTAGCTAATGAAGTCTGACTAATAACACTCGGCCAAAAGCATTAACAACCGCCACTCAAAACTCATCCCCAGAGTGGAATTTGAATGACAAAAGATAAAGATAAAATGATAGTTACTGCTGATTAAATTCGTAACAGATGAAGATGTGGCAAGAAAACGACATATTTTCCTTTGATGTATGTGCAAAATCCTCACACCAATCAAACGGATTTATTAATCACGCCTCTGTTTTTCACACCCTGATGATATTGTCTCCCCAAAAGGATTGCCAAAATTCATTCAGTGATTTTGATAACACTATCGTTTTCATGTTTGCGTTTGAACAGTGTCAAAGATTCCGCTGATTTAACAATTTTAGGACCTCGCTTTCTTCTTTACAAAGAAAGAGGGCCAAAAACAAAAAATAAAAACTTCCATCTCTTCCTATTTCTAAAGGTAAACACCGTCTCTTTTAAAATTCTGTATAAGTCGTACAATGTTTATTCATTATTTTGCTATTAATTTATATGTAACCGTGATAAAACGAAGTGAATTTTTTTGGGTATGCTAAACTGAACAGGGACCATGACATTTTTGAGAAAGAAGGTATGAGTTTCAGAGACATAATTGGGTTTGCTGCGTCAGTGGGGGAAGAGTGAGGCAGAGGGGTGGGATTTGAAGAAGAAAAGAGGAGCTAGAAAGAGTAAGCTGGAAATCCTTTTGGAGAATAAAATGGAATATGGGCCCTTACATAAATCATTAGAACACCCACTCGATCTCATTCAGTGTCTCTTCTCTTTAACAGCAGCAATCCCTAACAAAAAGCCAATAAATTTAAAAGGTATTCTTTTCTCCAAAATGCCATCCTCCACAGCAACAATAAGCATATCTTTTCTGCATCAGGTCAAAATTTTGTTGTTTCACGCATATACCCAAACGAAATTAATCGAAAATCCAACGTTATGCTTCACACTAGGTCTCTCAACAGAGTTTATAAATGAACCAAGTTATTTTAATCTTGTTAAATTCACTTAGTGGAGAATATATTATTTTACCAGAGTTGCTATACCTATGGGGATTGGCAGTTACTTGAATAGTTTAGTCAGATAAAGATTAACACTGTTTGCTTCATCAAGTTGCAGGGTGATTGAATTCCAAAGCAGAGACTTCAAAAAGACACAGGAGATATAAATAGAGATTCTGAAGTGAAATTTCAGATTTTGTCACACTTGTAGTCCATTTTGCATTATAACGCCGCAGAATAAGTTGCAATTCTTTTATTTTAATGAATTCAATTATTACTAGTGTCAGAATTATAAGCAATCTCAGTGCATAAAATTCTACAATCTTTGAAATAAAGGGATGCGGCCAGTGGCCAGTTTTCTAAAAAGATGTGTCCTTTGACAAACCTTCCCATACATTCCGGACAAAACACTAAATTGCAACTAGGAAGGCAAGTTGCAAAGGCCATGGTCTTAGAACATAGACATTAACTTGATAGATTACTACATCATTGGCTGTACATATAACATTATCTAATGGGTCACTTAGAAGATATATCTAGGACCTAGAGAAGAGAGGGCCTAAAGCGCTAATAAGAGGCAGGGAAGATTGAGAAAAATGGGTTAAATTAGCAAAATAAGCAGCATTTCCAAGAAGAATGGTTTTTCATCACAGAGGCTGAGGTGGTATGACGGAGCAGAGCTCAATAGAACCGTAATGAAGCAGTTCCTCTATCATTTGCTCAATGTGATCTTCTTCAAGAGGTTTGAACTGCTGAGCACTTTCCACCTTAACCTTCTTCACAACCCAGTTCGCCTCTGATTCTTTCTCCTCCTGGGGACTCTTGTGTGCCAACATTGTCTCAGTTTCGCTGCTTTTCCCAGCCAAGTTGCTTGTGGAGACAACATTTGGTGAAGCTACTAATCTCTGAGGCTCCGGTAACGAGGGTCTAGTCATTTGCAGCGAAGCCACATAGCACCTATGCAGTTTTGCAGTCAAAGTTGCAGAGAGAAGCTTGGAAGATGACTGTGACGCATTGGGGTTGTAAGGGAAGTTGGTTCTTGCCCTCGGACCACACATTAGCCTTGCTGCTTCATCGTACGCTCTAGCTGCATCTTCTGCCGTTTCGAAAGTACCAAGCCAAATCCTAGTCTTCCTGCACCAAAAAAAAAAAACGTTTCATTCAACATGGTGAATTGAAGGCGCATTAGGCGTGCATGGTTGTATAAACAAAGGTGCACTTACAATAGAGGATGGCGAATTTCAGAGACCCAAGAGCCCCAATGCCTTTGTCGGACACCTCGGTATCTCTGTTGTGGTCTTGCCATGTTAGGGAAAAGATGTTTGTGAAAATGCTTGAGCTTTGATGGGGGGACTGCAAGAATAGAGAAATTGTGTGGTACCAACTGAAGGAGGAGGAGAGGTGGGTTTTTGTAGTTGGATTTTTTCAGAGACATAGGACTCTTTTTCTAAGCTATCTGGCTCCCAATTTAAGATCAGGGGACCCACAAGGATTTTGAGGTCTAACCTTCTTTTTTCTTTACATATTTGCTAACAGTTGGCTATGTTGTAATTTGCAAGCCATGATTATTGAATAACTATATCTAGGGACAATTCAACAAGCCAAATTCAATTCACATGTCTCTCAATATATGATAGCTGCTTTTGTTTTTATCTATATTTAACTGTTGCTTTATTACCTCTTTCTTCTCCCAGAAATATCTAAAATCTAAGGTCCTAGTCCCGTAGATTCTTCTCATGTGAATAGGGAGCATTGTAGATAACGACTAGTTTTGTTGTACCCTCTGTTGTTGATGTTTGAACTGCAATATCTTTGAACATATCATTCTGAAATATATAAAGCTCTCTAATTGCCTTAAAAACTTTTAGAGTCACTTTTAATATTGGAGCTTCTAAGTCTGTTCTTTTTCTTTTTCTTTTTGGTGTGTCAATAACACATTTTAGACCTTGGTCTGGACCATTCAGAGACCAAGATAGGAATCATATGTTGCAATTTGGTAGTACGATCAATAAAATTGTTTAGCGTTAAAGTTCCTGCATCAATATGTTAGCGTGAATATGTATGTTTTATGATTGGGTCAATCCCAAGTTGGGAGTACATCGATTAAAGATCAAAAGATTCTTAGAGCATCATTATTAGCCTAACACATCAAATCATTTGATCGGATCTCTTCACTATTATCAGATCAATAACCAATCTGAGCAACAACCTCTTTTATTTTCTTTAGGGGTGGTAGAAGGGAAGGAGGCATACAAATTAAGTGTGCTCGTCGTGGAGAAAAGGTATAGGTACTTGGGAGAAGCTGTAAACAATTATATACAGCCATTTTATTTAACAGGAATAATAAATAGAGTTGATGAGCAATTGGCATGATGAAGTTGAGAGTTTTGTTTGTATTAGTTGATTTTGTGGGGTTTGGCGTATATGAATGCAGAGGCTAGTGGGATTAGGATGCTTGGGAGGGAAACAAAAGCATATGGTGCTTCGTATGTGTGAGGACATGTACAGTATATGAGAATTTTGGTGGGTAGTGGCCCATGTTCTCCTACTGACTATTCGCCCACATGCCAATACTTCATTCTCCATTCTTCAGATTGTGCAAGGCATATAAGAAAATAAGTCCTGAACCATATAAAATAAGTTTTGGGAGCAGTTCTCAGACCTAAAATAAAATATTTCTCCTTTCTTTCTGCTAAAATTTAAGTAGCTATTGTGAAGATGACAATTATGCTTGTTTCGTTGGTGTTGAAGGAGTAATTTTGGTCACTCCCATCATATCTTTGTCCCATGTGCGTTTGCTAACGGCTAAATACCTTCTTATTTAAATAAAAGATGGATGGTGTCCATTCTGCAGAGGGTGAACCTTCGCACTTGAAATCAACATAATCAGATGGTGGTCAATAATGAGCTGTTAAATTTTTTTTTTTTTTTTTAGGAAGAAAGTGCGGGGGGAAAGAGGGAATCTTTGGTTCTTCAACATTTTTTTAGCTCAGTTTGTGTTAAAATACAGAGATATCTGAGAAGGGAAAGGTGAAACTGTTTTGCTTTTTAGTTCATGTTCATGGGGTAGTTTGCTTTTTGTTTCTAATCTTAGCCGAAAGAAAAGAACACTTGCGAGAGGAGGGAGAAAAGACAGGAAGAAAGAATAGAAGGGAGACAAGAGAACAAGTAGCATGTATGTCAAGGATTGAAAGATTTGGAATCTTGCCACTATTCCTACTCTTATGCATCTCTATCTGCCTTTTTTTTTTTTTTTTTTCTTGGTTTACAGCTAACATATCAAAGTGAAGTGCACAAAAGGTCAAGAAAGTGATGGGACCCATCCATACATACGCGTGAAGTGGGTCCCGAAAAATAACATGGGTGATGAGAGCAAAAGCAGGCGTTGTGTGTATAATAAAATTGGATTCCTCGCCTTTCTATCCATATGTGTGTTGGAGCAAAAACCTAATACTCCCACGGTTTGTTGGCTTTTGAGTCGAGGTCGTGGACTCTCACATGCAAACTTGCCAACATTCACAATCCATTGAATTCAACAATAAAAAAGACAAGGGTGAGCTGCGTGGTTCTGAGGATAAGCATATATAACATGGGAATTTGTCTATTAATCTTATAAATTCAGTAGCTTGTGTTTTTTTTTTGTGTGTGTCGTAAACTTAAATGCACACATGCATGCACATATCAGCATTCCCTTGTCTTCCTTTCATATTTTATTTCTTCCTTGAGAGTTGATCGTATTGTTGAAAGAATGTGCGAGAAATGAAGTTTTTCTGACCTCCGGTGCATCCTTTTGCAAAGAACGAGATGAGGTTGACAACTAATTCCTGCCCGTTCAGTGAAAATAAATATAAACAGCTGGAAAGGAGAATCGCATACAGATTGGGGTAAGAGAAGGTCAAAGAGAAATTAATTTGATCGTCAACTTGGTGATGGGAAGCATCATAAAACGTATATATTGGTAATTGGTGTCGTGAACGCGCTTCGGTTGCAATTGGTAAGCTAAGCAAGTAAAATGAAGGCGATGTGAGAGCGATAGGTTTGTCTTGGCTATTACTCCCCAACCGCAGTCCGTGGGATTTTGGTTATATCCTACCTTTCAATTTTTACCCACGACTCATCATCAGGACGCCATGATATATAATTAATGAAACGGCCAACTTCCATGTGCATGCTCCAGTTTTGCAAACAAAATCCAACACCTCCACTGTGTAGTATATCATATTAACTAAAGGTTTTCTATAGAACCCCCAGTTCTATTGATGTCACTAAATATTCTCTCTCTACAAAATTAATAACTTGGCTAGCTGACATGAAGATACAACCTCGATTAAATTTGTACTGTTACCCTTTACAAAATGATAGAGATCAGAAATGCGTATATAATTTGTCGTCCAGATGATTGGAATATGGAGGAGAGAAGTCATCAGTTTTGTGGCCACGGGTGAAGAAAGCACATGCTCCGTGTTCTCCAAACCACATCCACACCATGTGGTTGGCTTTGGCTACCTTAAACAAATAATTTTGCACACACTCTTGTGTTTTTTTATTTAACTCCTTGGTCTACATGTCAAACCCCATCAGATCAGTATTATGAGCGCTTTCATATTGGTTTGGCAGGTTAAGGCATATATAAATTACATTGCCTATATGGAAATAGATAACGGGTTCATTCAACAACAAACACCGTGACATGACAGGTTGTAAATTAAATGGCTTTCAGATATTTCAAATTAGGACTAACTGCGATAATTAAGGAAGCCTAAGACTAGAAAGTCGTCGTAAAAAAAAAAAACATATTGCCATGTGACATGATGTGTGAAAAAGACTGGCCTTTCCCGCCAACTTCACCAGCCAATGGGTTTGCTTTGGATGAATAGAAACAAGAAGGAAAAATTGCGAGCTTCAATGGTTCCCTGCCCATGCACTTCCCATAGGTCAACATGAATCAAACCAACTTAAATTTTTTATTTATTTATATAATTTGTATTTGATTCACTGTAATTGTATTAAACATTTTTACTTCCGGCACTATAGAATTAATATTGAGGCCCAAAATGATCAAACAAGATATTGATAGGACTGTTATGCTAAAAGAATGATAGTATAAAGGTGGAGGAGTCTATATTTAAAGATTTTTAATTGTAATTAAGAAAAGACTAAAATATCGAATAAAAATATTAATATACCAACTATTTATTTATTTATTATTATTACTTTTTGTACAAAGACCTAATAATCAAATACATAACAATATAAACTACCAAGAGTATAATACAAAGAGGCAAAGACATCTAATGATAGACTATCCAAATTCAGTTTGCAAATACATCAACTCATAAAAAAAATAGGTATTATGATTAAAAATATCAAAAGTAACACATCTTTTAAAAGTTAGTTTATCAAATTACAATCCAAATAATACAAACACACAATTTATACAACCATAAAAAAAAACAAAAACACATATTAGAAGACGAAACATATTTTTCAACATTTTCTCAATTTAATTCAATTTAGTCTTTCTCTATCTAGATAAATATTGAATAAAAAATTAATTTTTTTTTCTTTATATTTAAACTCAAAATTGTAAATTTAGATATATGATATGTAAGAATTTGAAGTTCTACAACTACTCTTCTCTAATGAAAGAAAAAAAAATTCTCTTAAAGAAAAAAAACTACTTCTCTAAAAAAAATATAAAAAAAAAATATGAAACATAAAAAAGTTAACAAGAAATGGGAGAGCAGACAGCCACTCTTTAAACGATTTATAAAAATTAACACATCTCTCAATTTTTTTTAATTTAATTTTTTTTAATTTTTTTTTATCGAGATAAATACTGAATAGTAAATTTAAATTTTTTTTAATATTTAAATTTAAAGATGTAAATTTAATTGTATGAAATATAAAAATTTGAAATTCTACAATTACTCTCCTCTAATAAAAGAAAAAAAAATTCATAAAAAGAGAAAATTATTTCTCTAAAATATATATATAAAAACATAACAAAGTTAACAAAAAATGGGAGAGGAGACAGCCACGACAGCCACTCCTTAAGCGTTTTAGGCCCAATAATGAACTCGGTGAGGCTCATGCACTTTTCAAAGCTCCATTATTGTCTAGTATGTTTGGCCCAATTCCCTCCAATGATCATACACAGTTGATTGCTATTACTTACGAGTAACAATAGATATTGTGCCATTACCAGAAAAAAAAAAAAAAAACAATAGATATTATCAAAAAAACAAATAAAGAGTAACAATAGACAGAGTACGGGGAATACACGGATACAACGGTTTTTTTTTTTTTTTGGCCGGGGTTGTTTTCATCACAACCATCTATCTACAGACAGTCAAGGATTAAAGCTATCTAATGTCCTATCTTTTTTTTTAAAATGACTTAATCACGAAAATAAAAAATAAGATATACTTTTTGAAAAACACAAAATAAATAATTTATTTTAATTATTCTAAATATATATTCAATTTAAATAAAAATATAAAAACTAAAAATAAATAAACGATAAAAAATTACATCATTAGAAGTCTTTCAAACATGTCAAAGAAGGTAAACAACGAGATTCAATCAATTTTCATTAATGTTTTTATTCTTCAACGCAACCACCGAGCCTATCCACCATATTATTATAGAAGAGGAGAAAATGATTACAGACATCCACCAAATTTATTTGTTAAATATTATTAACACTATCATAAAAGAAAATATCCCTGCACTTCTATCTATAAGATAGAAAGCTGACAGAAACTAAATCACTATAAAATGTTTAGATAGTGGCTTTCAGAACATCAAAAAAATTAACATTTCTTTTATTTTAGAGAAACCTTTTATAGAAAAAAAAAATATGAAAAGTAAGCTTTTTTCACAGATTTTTCGTCATTATTTGAAATATATAGTTGTAGATGTGAAGAAAAATATTGTAAATCTTGACAACCAAATGCTTTTATTTTGAAAAGAAAAAATCTTTCAAAAGAAAAAAGAAAAACTCTCATGTGAAAGATAAATAAAATAAAATACTAAAAAAACAAAAATAAAGGAAAGGGACCGTTGAGCTGAGTAGTTGCAGCGACGCGAGGATTTCGGAAGAAAAAATTCGAGACCTCTTTGTTTCGTTCCCCGGCTGAACTCAGACTCAGAGTGGAAGGTAAATATTATTCGACAGGCCAGGCTAGACAATTTAATTTCATACTTTTAGAAAAGAAAAATTAACTTCTTTATATTTAGTTTGATATAGGATATATTAAATCACCTACAAGCATGAAATATTGTGTTTTAATTTTAGAGAATAATTTGAGTGAGACTAAATTTAATTTTTTTTATATTTTTGTTCAACTATTTTTTTAGATAAATGAAAAAATTATATTCATATAAGATGAAGAATACATTGAACATTATGGCCAACAAATAAAAATAAAGATAGAATAAATAAATTTTACAATTTTAAAAGATACAAAACAAAAAATTAGTACTATGATTAGAAAATAAATATGCATACTTTTCAAATTATAATCTATCAAATATTATATTTTAAAATTAAAAATACAGTTAATACAATAATAATAAAAAAGAGAAAATATAATTTAAAGAGACAATACACCTCCTAACTTTCTCTCTAAATATTAATTCTCTTTAAGTATATTCTACTTAATCGCAACTTCAGTATTGTAATTCTGATTTATTCCATTTAAATTTAAGTTTAATTGGATAAATGAGATGCATTTCTTAAAATTCAAATACTTCTTCTACAATAAAAGAGAAAAAAATGTAAAAGAAAAAAAGACTCTCTTAAAAGAAAAAGAAAAAATCTTTTATGAAAAAAGGAAATACACAAATAAAAAATAGAAATTCAAAAAAAAGGATAATTAAAAGAGGGGAATGGAGTTGCCACGACAACTCTCTCCAAAGCTGCGGTGCTACTTGAGATTTTTTTTTTGAACGGGGCAAAAGCTAAGGACACTCGACACACAAAGGCCATACAAACTAAGAGACACGAGGATAAGGATACACGTCACCCATCCAGCTCTCAAAAAACAAATCAAGGAAGCAAATTGAAGCAACACACTCTAGAAAAAATAAAGGTCAAGTAAGATCCAACCTCCAACGAAACTCACACCCAAAGCACCTGAATCAGTTATCTTGGAAGGATCAGGTCAACAATTAGCTGGAGCCTCAGTCTCCCTTAATGAGATCCTCCTTGAAAGCCAACTCAAAAAAAAAAAAAACCATAAACCTCCCTATCCTACGCCTAATCATTCGCTTGATCTTTTTCTTTGGTCCTTGATCTTGTATCTTCCCTCAACATTTATTTTAAGGCCAACGATGGGGCAACTTGTAACATTTTAAATCTCTAATAATGTTAAATAAATTTAAAAATAAATAAAAGATACATATGAATAAAAATTAAAATATTTAGTTATAAAACAATAAGACATTTGCTATTGCTATTGCTATTGCTGGTCATTTTATCTTCTTTGTCTCTCTTCTATCCATTTCTTCTTCTTCTATAAGCTTTTGAGTATACTCTTTCTCCAATTGCTTTGTACCATTTATTGTATATCTTCCCCTTTTCAAATTCAAGTAATTTTTTATTGCTGCAACTAGTTCGAACTCCACCTGCATCCATGTGCTTGTATCTTCTTCCATTGCTCCCTTTTTTTCATCTTTTGTATCCTCCTCACTTGGCAGGTCTACGTAATAGTTCTGGTTCACTTCCCTTTCTCTTGCTTTCCTCTTCCATTTTCTCTTTATGTTATTTCTATCCCCATGTACTCTGTTGGATGCATTTTGCTGATCTGTTACTTCGGTTATGGCTTTCTTCTTTTCTGCATTTGTTCCTCCATGTTGTATTTCTTTCTTATCTTCTGTTGGGCCAGTTTTTCTATCTGTTTCCTGCCCAGAAACTCCCTGGGCTTTTGTTAGTTCTTTCTCTTTGTGTGGATCCAGACCTGTTGGTTCTGGTTGTCTGCAGTCCATCTCTACTTCCTTCATGAGTTGTCGAGGCCCATTTTGCTCCATTGGGCTTTTAGCAGTTTCGGGCCCACCTTTCCTTCCACTTGCACCATCTGTCACTTCCATCCAGCTCAATCTTTTAGACCCTGTGTTAGAGTATGCATTACCTCTCCCTAGTCGCTTTCCTATCTCCTCTGCTTGGTAAGTTCTATTCTCTTGTCTCATCTGCTCTACTTTATTTTTTCCTTCTTCAAACGTTTCTTTTTGTTTGTTTCCTCTGCTGTCTTTTCCATTCTCTTCTTTTCTCCATGTATTGCTTCCTTTTGCTCTGTCATAGCTGCCATCTGCCCACAACTTTAGCCTCCTTTTTTCTATGACTTCTTCGTGATGTATCTCTGCTCTTGCACCATTTCCAATGTTTTCAATCTGACTCCTTATTTCGCCTGAGCTCCTCCTTCCACCACCCACACTCCTCCATCCGCCTTCCACCCTTCACCGTCCACCACCCTCTTCCCTCCTCCACTCACTCTCTTTTGCAATCAAATTCAGAGGTTTAGCTAGCTGAACCCCTAGGCCGAGACCATATCTGGACAAGTCTTCTTCTCCCACATTTTTTTCTATCAAACTTTCCTCCCTCTCATACATGCACTCTTTTTGTTCATGCCCTAGTCTCCCACATTTGTAGCAATGTTCTTGTAGCTTCTCATATTTCAACTTTATCCACATACTGGCCCTTTCTTTCCTAGGAACCCAGAAACCTTTGATAATGGGTCTCTTAACTTATTGAGTATTCTAACTCTTAGGAAGTGTTTGCACATCATTCCATCAATGACTGGATTTCCTCCTTTAATAACTTTGCCTATTCTGCCCCCTATTGTAGCTCCATTTTTCCTATTTAGATTTTCCAGAGGTAACCCATGGATCTGGACCCAATACGATGAATAAATAAACTCCATATTTTGCAAAGCTTGGTTTGAGTTCCATCTCTGAAGGTTTAATAGATGTCCTAGAATATTCTAGAGAGCTTCCTCCAAAATTATGTTTGCTGTCTCCTCCTCCTCAAAGTTAAACAAGAAAGAATTATTCTTGATCTCCACTATCCTTAAGTCTCTAGGTTCTCCCCATCCTTTGCTAATCATTGATTTAACAGTCCTTTTGTTGAGAGGCCTGTCTACAATGACTTTCTCTACCAAGCTTCTCTTGGTCAGGCTCTGAGATTGTTGCTCATCTACCTTCAACAACATGCATTCCTTGGTCTTGTCTACTTCTTCCCCTCTGCTGCAGCTTCCTTTTGCCTCTTCTGTTATCCTGGTTTCCATGCTTCCTCTATACAAAATGTTTCTCTCCCTCTAAAATTTGTTGTGATATTATAAATGCAGATTGATCCTCTCCCTCTGATATCTGTTGTGAGATTAGAAAGAGACTTGAGCCTATCTCAAGTAAACAACCTCTTCCTAGAAGAGAAAATCGCTCTCCATATTGAGAGAAAATCATATCCTTTTGTTAACCATTTCAACCAATTATTTTTACACATCTTTAAAAAGGTTTTTTGGGACAATGGCAGGGCCCAAAGATCATAACCCAAGAAAAAGAAAAGTAATACTCATTTATCTAATTTTCGAAATGAAGTCATTTCTTCCATTGACCCTTTCTTTCCTAGGAACCTAGAAACCTTTGATGAATGGGTCTCTTAAGTTATTGAGTGTTCTAACTCTTAGGAAGTGTCTGCACATCATTCCATCAATGACTGAATTTTCTACTTCAATAACTTTGCCTATTCTGCCCCCTATTATAACTCCATTTTTCTCATTTAGATTTTCCAGAGGTAACCCATGGATCTGGATCCAATACGATGAATAAATAAACTCCATATCTTGCAAAGCTTGGTTTGGGTTCCATCTCTGAAGGTTTAATAGATGTCCTAGAATATTTTAGAGAGCTTCCTCCAAAATTATGTTTGATGTCTCCTCCTCCAAGTTAAACAAGAAATAATTATTCCCGATCTCCACTATCTTTAAGCCTTTAGGTTCTCCCCATCCTTTGCTAATCATTGATTTAATAGTCTTTTTGTTGAGAAGCCTGTCTACAATGACTTTCTTCACCAAGCTTCTCTTGGTTAGGCTCTGAGATTGTTGTTCATCTACCTCCAACAACATGCATTCTTTGGTCTTGTCTACTTCTTCCCCTCTACTGTAGCTTCATTTTGCCTCTTCTATTATCTTGGTTTCCATGCTTCCTCTATACAAAATGATTCTCTCCCTCTAAAATTTATTGTGATATTATAAATGCAGATTAATCCTCTCCCTCTGATATCTGTTGTGAGATTAGAAAAAGACTTGAGCTTATCTCAAGTAAACAAGCTCTTCCTAGAAGAGAAAGCCGCTCTCCATATTGAGAGAAAACCAAATCCTTTTGTTAACCACCTCCCATTTCAACCAATTATTTTTACACCTCTTAAAAAAGGTTCTTTGAGACAATGGTAGGACCCAAAGATCATAACCCAAGAAAAAGAAAAGTAATACTCATTTATTAATTTCTCAAATGAAGTCATTTCTTCCATTGGCCCAGAAAAAACTCATTTCAATTTTTTGGGCTCTGGACTGATGATCATAAACTCCATTACATAGCTAGCCTATTGTTTGTTTGGGCCTTTTACATGGCCCATCCCCTCGCAGCCCAACTGACCCACTAAGTAAAAGGGGCTCCCTCGGAGCAAAGGCTCTGTCAGTTAGGGTTTTCGTCTTCGGTGGATTCCCAGTTAAACACACGGCGCCGTCGATCTCCACGGACGAAGCGAAAATGGTACTCATCGTAATCTTAATGTATTAGCAGTGTGATGTTGTTGTTTAATGGCGTTTTTCTAATGGGATTTGATTGTTGTGGCAGCCGTCCCACAAGACCTTCATGATCAAGAAGAAATTGGCCAAGAAGATGAGGCAGAACAGGCCTACCCCCTATTGGATCCGCACGAGGACTGACAACACCATCAGGTTTATATCGATTATTGTCTGATTTCAAGTCACCCCTCTCTCTTTATGTTTCACTGTGACGATTTTTCTTCTTCAGGTACAACGCCAAGCGCCGTCGCTGGCGTCGCACCAAGCTTGGATTCTGAGCTGCTTGCCTGCGTATTTGAGTGTGTATTTGAGGACTTTTAACTGTAATTATGAAAAAACCAAAATATTGAATAAAAATAACAATATATCATCTATTTATTTATTATTATTTTTTTGTTTTTACAAAGGATTGATGGCCAGATACATGACAATATAACTGAAGACACAAGGGATTTAAAGATTGAGACGAAGGGATCTAAAGAAAGACTTCAGATTCAGCTCTCAACTACAACTCAGTTCACCTCTGATTCTTGCTCCTCCTGGGGCGTCTTGTGTGCCAACGTTGTCTCAGTTTCACTGCTTTTTCCAGCAAAGTTGCTTGTAGAGACAACATTTGGTGAAGCTACTGATCTCTGAGGCTCCGGCAATGAGGGTGTAGTCATTGGCGGCGAAGCCATATAGCACCTAGGCAGTTTTGCAGTCAAAGTTGCAGAGAGAAGCTTGGAAGATGCCTGAGACACACTGGGATTGTAAGGGAAGTTGGTTCTTGCCCTCGGACCATACATTAGCCTTGCTGCTTCATCGTACGCCCTAGCTGCATCTTCTGCCGTTTCGAAAGTACCAAGCCAAATCCTAGTCTTTCTGCACGAAAAAGAAACGTTTCATTCAACATGGTGAATTGAAGGCTCATTAGGCGTGCATGGTTGTATAAACAAAGGTGCACTTACAATTGAGGTCGGCGAATTTCAGAGACCCAATGGCCCCGCTTCCTTTGTCGGACACCTCGGTATTTCTGTTGTGGTCTTGCCATGTTAGGGAAAAGATGTTTGTGAAAATGCTTGAGCCTTGAGGGGGGGACTGCAAGAATAGAGAAATTGTGTGGTGCCAACTGAAGGAGGAGGAAAGGTGGATTTTTTGTTGTTGGATATTTTCAGAGACATAGGACTATTTTTCTAAGTTATCTCGCTCCCAATTTAAGATCAGGGGACCCACAAGGATTTTGAGATCTAACCCCCTTTTTTCTTTACCTATTCGCTAACAGTTGGTTATGTTGTAATTTGCAAGCCGTGATTATTGAATCTAGCGACAATTCAACAAGTCAAATTCAATTCACACGTCTCTCAGTATAGGATAGTTTGCTTTTTGTTTCTAATCATATGTTGCAATTTGGTAGTACGATCAGTAAAATTGTTTAGCGTTAAAGTTCCCGCATCAATATGTTAGCGTGAATATGTATGTTTTATGATTGGGTCAATCCCAAGTTGGGAGTACATCGATTAAAGATCAAAAGATTCTTAGAGCATCATTATTAGCCTAACACATCAAATCATTTGATCGGATCTCTTCACTATTATCAGATCAATTACCAATCAGAGCAACAACCCTTTTTTATTTTCTTTAGGGGTCGTAGAAGGGAAGGAGACATACAAATGAAGTAAGCTCGTCGTGGAGAAAAAGTATGGTTACTTGGGAGAGAAAAAGTATGGTTACTTGGGAGAAGCTGTAAACAATTATATACAGCAATTTTATTTAACGAGAATAATAAATATAGTTAATGAGCAATTGGCAAGATAAAGTTGAGAGTTTTGTTTGTATTGGTTGATGTTGTGGGCTTTGGCGTATATGAATGTAGAGGCTAGTGTGATTAGGATGCTTGGGAGGAAAACAAAAGCATATGGTGCTCCGTATGTGCCAGGACATGTACAGTATATGAGGTTTTTGACCCATGTTCTTCTACTGACTATTCGCCCACATGCCAATACTTCATTCTCTATGCTTCAGACTGTGCAAGACATATAAGAAAATAAGTCTTGAACCATAAAATAAATTTTTTTTTTTTGAAAATTAAGTAACTATTACGAAGATGACAATTATGCTTGTTTCGTTGGTGTTGAAGGAGTAATTTTGGTCACTCCCATCACATCTTTGTCCCATGTGCGTTTTTGCTAACGGCTAAAAACTTTCTTATTTGAATAAAAGATGGATGGTGTCCATTCTACAGAGGGTGAAATTTCGCTGTCTGAATGATCAACATAATCAGATGGTGGTCAATAATGAGCTGTTAAATTTTTTTTTTTCCAAGAAAGTGTGGGGGGAAAGAGGGAATCTTTGATTCAACATTTTTTTTTGCTCAGTTTGTGTTAAAATTCAAAGTTATCTGAGAAGGGAAAGGCGAAACTGTTTTGCTTTTTAGTTCATGTTCATGGTGTAGTTTTGCTTTTTGTTTCTAATCTTAACCGAAAGAAAAGAACACTTGCGAGAGGGGGGGAGAAAAGACAGGAAGAAAGAATAGAAGGAGAGACAAGAGAACAAGTAGCATGTATGTCAAGGATTGAAAGCTTTGGAATCTTGCAACTATTCCTACCCTTGTGCATCTCTATCCGTTTTTTTTGTTTTTTTGGTTTACAGCTAACATATCAAAGTGAGGTGCACAAAAGGTCAAGAAAGTGATGGGACCCATCCATACATACGCGTGAAGTGGGTCCCGAAACATAACATGGGTGTTGAGAGCAAACGCAGGGGTTGTGTTTGTGTATATAATAAAATTGGATTCCTCGCCTTTCTATCCATATGTGAGTCGGGCAAAAACAAAATCCAACGCCTCCACTACTAATTGTTTCTATATATCTAATGCTTTTTGGGAAATGTATTTCTGAGTTTAGAACCCCCAGTTATATCGATGTCACTAAATATTCTCTCTCTACAAAATTAATAACTTAGCTGGCATGAAGATACAACTTTGATTAAATTTCTACTGTTACCCTTTACAAAAAGATAGGGATCAGAAATGCGTATATAATTTGTCGTCCAGATGATTGGAATATGGAGGAGAGAAGTCATCAGTTTTGTGGCCACGGGTGAAGAAAGCACATGCTCCGTGTTCTCCAAACCACATCCACACCATGTGGTTGGCTACCTTAAACAAATAATTTTGCACACACTCTTTTGTTTCTTTATTTAACTCCTTGGTCTACATGTCCAACCCCATCAGATCAGTATTATGAGCGCTTTCATATTGGTTTGGCAGGTTAAGGCATATATAAATTACATTGCTTATATGGAAATAGATAATGGGTTCATTCAATGACAGACACCGTGACATGACAGGTTGTAAATTAAATGGCTTCAAATATTTCAAATTAGGACTAACTGCGATAATTAAGGAAGCCTTAAGACTAGAAAGTCGTTGTAAAAAAAAAAAAAAAAAAAACATTGCCATGTGACATGATGTGTGAAAAAGACGAGCCTTTCCCGCCAACTTCACCAGCCAATGGGTTTGCTTAATAATGAACTTGGTGAGGCTAATGCATTTTTCAAAGCCCCATTATTCTCTAGTATGTTTGGCAAAATACCTCCTAATGATCATACACGGTTGATTGCTATCACTTACGAGTAACAATAGATATTGTTCCTCGGGAATAACCATCCCTAATTAATTTTTTTCAAAGATTAATAGGAAAGCCTGTCTCCTCTCCCTTAGCACTGCAAGAAACTCCCTAGGCAAGCAAAAAAGTGCCGCGCAAGGAGGGGTTGCTATGACAGCGCCTTCTTTATCTTCTTTCTCCTTTTTTTTTTTTTTGTAATTTTCTTATATTTATTTATTTTATGAAAGTTTTTCATTAAGAGATTTTTCTCTCTCCATTAAATATTTTTTTCATAATAAAAAATTAAATACTTTATATATTTTAATTTTAATTTATAATTTTAAACTTAATTTAAATAGAAGAAGATTCGATTTATAATATTATACTTACAATGAATAAATTTTTTTTTAAATTAACATTCAAAAAAAAAAAATTGAAAGATATATTAACTCTTTAATGATATTTTTTTTTTGTATATTATAATAGTTATATTTTTAAATATTAATATATAATATTTAATAAATTAAAATTTAAAAAATTTATTGTCTCTGTTTTTTTTAATTATAATATTAATTTTTTTTATATTTTTAATTTTTAAAAATTATAAAATTTACTTATTACATCATTATATTTTATTTATTAATTTCAGTACTTGTCTTTATGTATAAATATTAACATATATATATATATATATATATATATATATATATATATATATATATATATATTGTAAAAAGAAAAGTGAAACAATAAATTGAGTACGAGAAATACAACGGTCGGCTGGGGCATATTTTAATCACTGCCATCTAAAAATAGTCAAGGATTAAAACTATATAATATCCTATCTAATTTTTTTTAAAAAAACTGGATCATGAAAATAAAAAATAACATATAATTTTAAAAAAAAATACAAAATAAGTAATTTATTTTAATTATTCAAAATATATATTCAGTTTAAATAAAAAAAATATAAAAATTAAAAATAAATGAACAATAAAAGATTAATTTTAAAAGTTTATATAATTAAGAGTCTTCCAAACATATCAAAGAAGGTGAATAACGAGAGCCAAACAATTTTCGTCAATGTTTATATTCTTCCATGAAACCATAGAGCCTATCCACCATATTATTATAGACGAATAGAAAATGATTACAAAGCTCTGACACCAAATTTATTTGTTAAATATTATTAACATTATAATTTATTTGATAATTATTTCAACAATAAATTATTTTTTTAAAAAAATAGAAATAAAAAAAATATTTTTATTTTCAAAATACAAAAAATAAAAAATAATATTTTTTTAAAATAATTTATCAAATAATTTTTTTTTATTTTACAGAATAATCTTTAAAAATAATTTTTTTTTTAAAAAAATCAAACAAGTCCAAACACTATGAAATGTTTGCATTGTGGTTTTCGGAACACCAAAAAACTATAATGGTTAATTTTTTTTTAACATTTCTTTTATTTTAGAGAAACTTTTTAAAGAACAAATCTGAAAAGTAAGCTTTTTTCACAGATTTTTCGTCATTATTTGAAATATATAGTTGTAGATGTGAAGAAAAATATTGTAAATCTTGGCAACCAAATACTTTTATTTTGAAAAGAAATGACTCTCATGTGAAAGATAAAATTTAAAAAAAAATACTAAAAAAAACAAAAATAGAGAAAAGGGGACCATTGAGTTCAATAGTTGCAGCGACACGAGAATTTCGGGAAAAAAAAATCGCGACCTTTTTGTTCTCGTTACCGGGGTGAACTCGTGGAAGGTAATATTATTTGATCATATGCACCCCTCTTTGTAGTATTTGAAGCTAGAAACGTACAGGCTAGGCTAGACAATTTAATTTCATACTTTTAGAAAAAAAAAATAAACTTTTTTATATTTAGTTTAATTTTAGAGAATAATTTGAACGAGATTAAATTTAATTTTTTTTTTCAATTTGGTTCTACTCATTTATCTAATTTCTGAAATCCAGTCATTTCTTCCAGCGGCCTAGAAAAAAACTCATTTCAATGTTTTGGGCTCTGGACTCATGATAATAAACTCCATTACATAGCTAGCCTATTGTTCGTTTGGGCCTTTCGTATTTATCTGTGTTTAGCACTTAGGTGGACCCATTCCACGCAGCCCAACTGATCCACTCAATAAAAGACGCTCCCTCGGAGGAAAGGGATTGTCAGTTAGGGTTTTCGTCTTCGGTGGATTCCCTGTTAAACACTCGGCGCCGTCGATCTCCACAGACGAAGCGAAAATGGTACTCATCATAATCTTACTGTATTAGCAGTGTAATTTTTGTTGTTTAATGGCGTTTTTCTAATGGGATTTGATTGTTGTGGCAGCCGTCCCACAAGACCTTCATGATCAAGAAGAAATTGGCGAAGAAGATGAGGCAGAACAGGCCTATCCCCTATTGGATCCGCATGAGGACTGACAACACCATCAGGTTTATATTGATTATTTACTGATTCCAAGTCGCCCCCTCTCTATTTTTGTTTCACTGTGACGATTTTTCTTCTTCAGGTACAACGCCAAGCGCCGTCACTGGCGTCGCACCAAGCTTGGATTCTGAGCTGCTTGCCTGCGTTTTGCCCTTCATTCCTTGGGTTTGTCTTTTTTTAGGCTTTAGGTTTTAAACAATGTCGTAGATTTGTTGTTTTGCATCTTGTTCGAGAATCAGTATGTTGTAGTTCACTGATGGGATTTGCCACCTCTTCAATTTGGATATTTTTCATATACCGTACCATATCATTTCAATTTGTCTTATGAGTTATATTTAATTTAACTATTACCTCTGCACTTATGTTTAAATCGAACTTCTAAGCTTGTCTGTCCGATGATTATGTTTTATGTTGTTTGCTTGATTCTTTTGGGAACATGTCACTATTTTTGTTGTTGTTTCATTTGAGATTTGGTTTGTCTGCTTGATACCCATGTTTTACTGGCATCTTGGGGTATTCATTTTTCATCATTCTCAAGTCTCACCATTTCCTCCGGTTGGAATCAGAATAAAAAACCCATTTCTCCCTATGACAGCAAGCAAAATATCCCCCCTTTTTTCTCACTGCTCTTGCCTAACCGGATTTTCTAGGACGATTGTCAATGATCTGAACCGATTGATTATTGATACTCTGAAAAACTTTAGACCGGTGGTTTGAGAATTCAACATACGGACAACTGCCAGGTTAACGACTTACTTTCTCAACCTGTGATTGTTAATTATCAAAACTAAAAGCTGTAACTTTAACCACTAGGTTCGTAGTAACACCCAACTTGATGCCAATTTACGTTTTAGCCGGGGAATCTATTGTGTTTATGCATTATGTGCTTGGTTTCATCGATAATTTAATAAAAAATTTACGTCCTTTAATAAATGAAGTTAAAAGAAAAGACGCGTACTGAAATTAGCTACTTTACTTTATTTATATTTTTCTAGTTCAACTTGTGTCTGTGTTACCTTCCTCAATAAATGTCAAACTCAGGCATTGGCATTCCTTACGTTAGTGATATGTAATGGAGATTGCAACTGAAGATCATGAATTATGATTAGTGCGCCGTTCTCTTATTGAATAAACGAATAACGCCGCTTTCTCTTAGAAAACGCAATTTATCCTGCCACGGAGAATTGGAAAAAATGGTTCCTTCCTGCCGAAGAAAAACAGCTTACCTAAACAACGAGGTGTTGTTAAATCGGGAATGATTAACCGTAAGTTACTATTAGCTGTTATCGAAGGGCCAGTCCTACAAATACATAAATGTTTTTATCACCAACCAAAAATTTCAATCTAGCTATTTCTTTTACTTTCATGCTTATCACAGTTTTACGGCACTCATAATCAGGTACTAATATTTTGGTGATTCGTGAATTTTTTAATGAATTTCTGGAAAGCGTTTATCTAGCACCATTATATAAAATAAAATTTATAGCAGCTTAATATTGTACCATCTCCACCACCTTGAAGCTTTTTCACCATGTCATTAAATTTTAGGGGTTTGCTAGTCGAAGCCTGGATGTAGATGAAGAGTCGCCGAGACTGTTTGTGGCACGTGGTATGGAGGTTCTGGTTGCTCAGTCATAACAGTAAAAATCTGGGTCTTTATACGGAAAGAATTAGGGCAATCAATGCTATTTCCTCATCACCAGAAGCTGCAGCAAGGTGTGGCAAATAAACTATGCCGCGCTTGCTATTTTCTGAAGTTGTATGTGCTTGCATAAGAAGAGAGAGCGGAATGAAAACTAAATATACAAGCTATTCTTCAAATGAACCCGCTATCAGTAAATTTTGTCTTTTTCACTAAAATGGAATGATAGACTGTCTTATTATCCTCACAAAATGCTCAAGTGATATGTTAAATCAGAAGATCTGTGGTTCAATCTTCAGGGGAGTCAGGATCGTGTTTTGATCAACTACATAGCCAACTGAAAACGCTTGAACGAACAATGTACTCTAATCACTCTCCCCGTTCATGGAAAGCAGAGATGGAAATGATGACCGGAAGGATAAAGAATGTGAGACAGCGGCTATATTATAGCATTTCTTCAAAACACCAGTGAAAAGGATCGGCCATCTATATACTTGAGCACATAGGCATGTTCTCATACACAGGCCTGAGGTCATTGCCTTCCCTCAAGACTTCTTATCTCTTGTATCCTGGTATTTTTTCAGTTCCGGTTCCTAGTTACCGACCTTTGACAGCCAACAGTATCCTTAGAACTCCTGAACTGTGAGCAAATTTCCCCATTTTTGTAGTAAAAATAGAGTCCTGAGTCTAACAAGAATGGAGATATCTTATTCTTCCTGCCCTGTCACTGTCACTATCCGTTGCTTTTTCCCATTTAACTCCCGCTTTATTATTTTACTTATTTTTTGCCCTTTTAATATGCTTCCAAACTCTTTTGAGATCCCGAACTCTTGAATTTTAACTCTTATAACAGATATGAATCCATAATTTGGTTTCGCTTTATTACAGTATTGCCACTGTTCTTCCTATATTTGTAAACGTTTTTCTCCTATCTTTGTCTGATCGGAGTGAGAATATGACAAATAAGTGGCATTTCTACATGACAAAGGATGGAAGGATTTCCCTGGCAGGACTGTCTTTGCCTAAATGTGAATACCTTGCAGATGCTTCCATTGATTCCTTCCATAATGTCAGTTGAAACTCTCGACGAAATATGTTTTAGAACCACACTTGAATTTTTAATGATAACTATACCAGTCATGGGGTTTAAACTTACATGAGGATATTCAGATGTTCTATCCGAAAGTTCTATTGGAGATTTTGCAACCTTGAAGAGAGTTGGCAAAGTAATGACTCTTTCTCAGTTTTATGTTGGTGAGAGTGAGAGTGAGAGTGATGATGCATGCTAACAATAATTGTGTTGGCTGCAGGAATCGATCCGCCTCTTCAGTTTCTATTTATCCTGCATTCAATATGATTGAACGATTTATAATGACAGATACCTCTCTTTCTTGAAAGAGTTCATACTTCACCCATGGTATATTCGTGTGGTTACGGGATGTTTTTCTATTGCCCAGTTGATCATGGATGAGCTTGTAACTAGAAAAACGTAAAATGTTCATGTTGGAAAGGGATATAGAGGTGTTATTGTATAGTCAGAATAGACTTATGCAGCCACCTTTATGCGTGGACACTCGTGTAATTAACTAGTCAAGCGTTATACATTAAAATGCGCAGAATAACCAAACCTTGCTCTTTTTATTCTTCCAATTCAGCATTATAATATTTTATGTGCAGAAAAGTCACCCTCATACACCCAAAATAGGGATGGGAAGACAATCAGATTCTCTCAATGGTTCAATGTCGTACAAAATGATCCCTCTATACACCTTTTTTTCATAGAACTTAAATTAAATTCTTTACATCTGTCATTAACAAATCAATGTCCTTGTACCCCAAATGAACGGTCTACCATGTTTCGAGACAGAAAAGCTCAGTTGGCATCGATCTGTAATTTGAGCCTTAACAAACCCAAATGGTTTAGCAGCATCACGACTCATGTCCTTGGATTCTCACTCTGCATCACTAAGACACCGTGTGTGTCACTTGTGAAATTCTCAGCGTTCCTCCAAGCTCAATTGGAACAAGAGGGATTAGCGAGTGAAGAACGTCCGTAATCAGTGGACGGTAACTTGGTTCTGGTTGCACGCATAGCACAGCGACAGCAGCAACCTACAAATATGAAGTTATGTTTCATTAAGCACATTACAGCTTTTTGCTTACATGATTCCAAAAGCAATTAAATAGTATAATTATACAACTGGGCAATGTTTCTGATTCACAAACCTGGTATAAATGCTTCACATCCATTGAATTCTTAATCGCAGGATCCACAATGTTTGGAAGCTTGGATCTGTCAGTGAGCTGTGGCATGGCCTGCAATCATGAATGCCCTATGTCATTTGCCATACTTCGGTATGCAAACCGATTGAATTGATTTTTTATGGAATCACAAGAAACTTATACCCATGTGACAATGGATTGGCATTGAGCTGGTGCCAGTTTTTCCACTGGCTTCCTTCCTAATAGAAGCTCAAGAAGGACAACTCCAAAAGCATACACATCACTTTTATCAGTCAATTTACCTGTAAAATTAGGTAAATGACAATCTCCTCAAGAACTAGTGCAAGTTATACTAACAGCAGTATTTCACACATTACCAATTTCTCCTACGGATCCAACCCATTTCTCCATGTTCATTGAAAATGTCAAGGAATGATATTTATTTCAAATGACTCAACAATCAAAACATATAAAAATCACCAATAAATCCAAAGCTTATAAGCGTTGGCCCTCATTAAAAACTTCTGATGTTTCTCATATTTGAGACCCCCACCTAATTAATTGTTGTTGTTGTTTCTCATATTTGAGGCATGATTCAAAAGAATCAATACCCCTCACTGATGCTTCCTTCAAATTAGTTGAGCTCGGGTTTTGGTTGCTAGTGTCCGTGTATTCTTTTCCACGACTGACAGGTAGGAACTAGAGAAAAGTAGGCATATGAGATAGTAACGTGCAATTGCAACTCACACCACAATGAAATTAAATAATCTAAATGGCCTTCCATGTCAGTTTGGCAGGTAGATGGCCTAGATGAGCACAATATGCACAGATCATGTGCTTCCAACCCATCCTAATCTCATGACATCATTGAAGTCCTCAAGGGTCCCAGACGAACAACATTTTGGATCTGGTTTGCAGGAAACTCAGCAATATATTAAATACAGAGCAACATTGTCAGATCAATGCATATGCCTTGAAATGATAACAAGTTTCGTTGGCTTACCATCTAGAAGATACTCCGGGGCTACGTACCCCAAGGTGCCTGAAAGCTTGATGTTATTCTTGCTTTGGGACCCATCGATTATGGCAAGACCAAAATCAGAAAGCTTGAATCCACCAACGCGTACGTGGGCGCGCACAGAAAGAAGCTTTGGTTAATATAATAAATGAAAATAATGTACAGAAGAAGGCTTTTGGTATAATCTTATGAATTATTAAAAATATATATATATATACAGCAACTTCAATATGGTTTTACCTTGGCATTGAAGTTTTCATCTAAAAGAATATTAGATGATTTCAGATCTCTATGGATCACCGGAGGCTTACAGTGCTCATGCAGATATTCTAATCCTCTGGTCAACAGTCGTTAGCATGTTAACATGTAGGCATCAAAGCTCTATAGAAATATTAAAAACTGAACTAAGGAAGCTCACCTTGCTGTATCAAGAGCAATCTTCATCCTCATATGCCAAGTCAATGCCGAACCGTGAGAAGGTCCTTCATCATGAACAAAATTTGTAAAAGAACAATGTTTATCATTCTTCAAAATTGATGTCACTGCCTTTCTAATACCCTTTTCTTCCTTGGCAAATAAAGCATCAGATGAATATGTCTTACCATGTAATTGAGTTTCCAGGGATCCATTTTGCATCAACTCGTAGACAATAAACCTCGTGTCGTCATTAATGCTACAACCCAGTAAAGAAATTATATTTGGATGCTGAATTTCACTTAACAAATCCACCTCGTTCTGCAATACAAGAGAGAAAGTTAAATTTAATAATGAAGAGGCAAGGTGAATTATTTGCAGACACTACCTCGAATTCTCTTTCAGCATTCTGACTTTCACAGTGCAGTTTCTTGACGGCAACATCCAGGTTATCATCCAATCGAGCCTTGTAAACACATCCAAATCCGCCCTGGCCCAAGATGTTACTTTCCCGGAAATTGTTTGTTGCTTTTTCTATTTGCTTATAATCAATTATTGGAAGAGACCCTTTTCTACCAACTATCTTGATAGAACTGAATTTACTCAAAAATGGAGCTAGCGCGAGCCCTTTCTCTGCATCTTGGAGTTGAAGACAGAACCAGGAAGAAAATCTTAGACAAATTCACGAAGAAATTTAATAATTAAGTTTCCTATTTTCCTAACACCCAGAATTGCGAAGCAAGACAGAGATGGAATAGAGGTAAAGTACCTGAGCTTGGAACGTTTTTCCTATTGGATTTGGACGGATACTTCCTATTATAAATCCAGAAGCACAACAAGGACAAAATGACTGCAGCCAGTGCCGTACTTGCTACGGCGAGCGCTATTACAATTTTCTTGTGTGAATCCATTTGGTGCTCTTCATTCTCCACCTGAACACCTGATTATATAGGACTTATAAAGCATCATCAAAATGGAAAGAATTTTCTCGGTTAAACCATCAAGATTTAGCAAATTAAGAGAGCTTAGGCTAATTGGTGGGATCTACAAGAGACTCGAGAGTAAGAAGGACAGAAAATATAAAATTAACTATACAGTGCCAGCATTAAATGCTTGTGGCTGATTTTCAAATTTAAAATTGAGATAGTTTATACCCAACTAGAGACAGTGGAAGCACTGGGGTGAGGGAGTGGAATGAGTACCTGGGGAGAAAGCAGCCATTGAAGCAGAAATTGGAGAAATGGTTGGGAGTGGGACTCGAGATGAGGAAATGGGAACTGGGATGGAGGAAACAAGAGGGTCTGCTGCGGTATAAACCCAAATGGGTTCGTGAAGACAAAGAAGCAGCACAGGAAGCATAGGAAGAAGCTTCATTTTCATTGCTTCTTCTGTGTCCTAATAGCACATGAAGATAGAGATATGAAGAGGGGAGGCCGTGAGGGAGGGACACACGCACAAGCAGAGAAAGTTTGTGAGGCCTTTGAAAGTAACCCGTTTTGGATGTTCTAGGCTTGACCTCCTTTTTTTCTTTTTTATGATCTTTCATTTTTCTTATCTTTTGAACCTTCTTTTGAGCACGGAGCACATTGTTTTTTTTTTTTTTTCCCTGTTTTGTTGTGTAACTGTCTCTCTCTCCCTCTCTCGTTTCCTCTGCCGAAGGAAAAGGAGAACAACAGCAGACATAATCCATTATGTGAACTTGTGCATTTCTGCAACATGGACCTTTTTTTTTTTTGCACTTTTTTCTATCACTTTATAATTTAATAGAAAATAAAAACAGTTGAATGTTTTATGTAAAAACTATAGCCAAAATAATACTCGATCAATAAATAACTATACCTTGTAAAAATAATTATTGGTGATGACACAAGATAATGGTGTATCTTTTTTCTAAAGCATTTAAAGACTTGTGTCCCAAAAATTAATGCAATGTGTTTATTTTTCTCCCCCGTTTGATTTGGTGGGAAACGGGGAATACTGGCAGGCGTAATAGGTAGCTCATTGAATAATCATCCACCAAAAAGGTTAAGCACAACGTTACGTAAGATGAGATCATCACTAAGTAGTAGAAAGTCGATTAGTAAAATACATGGCCAACCCAAAAATGTATAGCTTGCTCCTTCTTAAAGGCAAGCGACAAACAATGTGACAGAAAATGCATTCATCATATTCATGGGTAGAGGCGGTAGACACGAAATTGCTTAAATAGTAGTTAGTAGAAAAATAACACATAGTCACGTGTTAGGTAGATTATGGGTTTGAACTTTAAATTTTTGAATTTTGAAAATCAACCACGTCCTCTCTCCAGCCTCCAGGCTCCAGCTATTATGCATGTGTATTTCCCTTTTATTATTTATTTAACCAATTCAACATGTCTTAGATCATACTGCGTTTCACAAAACGACAACTTACGTCCCCCAAAGCTTCATTCATGGCGAAGCTTTTCATATGTGACGCCGAACTTTTTGCAGCTTTAGCATGGTTTTTTGTTTTTTGTTTTTAAATAAAAAGAGAAACCCATTTGTTATTATTATGTAATAGGTGAGGTTCATGTCGTATGTTTCTCCATTTATGTGATCATCACTTAATAAAAAGATTAGAACAGCTCTCCTTCTCGTCTATTATTTGGGTTAAAGAGCTCTATAGAGAGAGAGAGAGAAATGAGTTTGAAATGATAAACAAACTAAACAGCGCTCACTAGAATAAGATGTGTGGGACATAACTGGAGAAGAAAAACTCACCCAAACCCATCATGCTTTTAAATAACACGTCTTCAACACATTGAATTGGGCTCCCAAAATAATTTCTTTTTCTTCCAAAAAAGCAGTAATCATTTTCTATTGTAATTAATAATCTGTCTAAGCAAAGATATTGGTATATTTAGAAAGTTGTAAGTGAATGAAATTGTTGGGTAGATGTTAATAATTCCATAATGGAGTAAGTATATAGCACTCCGCCCCCACAGCTTTAAAACTCGTTTCCTTTGTCTCTGTGGGATAATAATTTGGTATGCATTGATAATTTCATTTATGAGAGAGGTGGAAACCATGAAAAATGGGGGCCATCTAATTCTAAATTTAAGATTCCCAAAAGGGTTTACATTCTTTAATTACGATTAAAAAAATAAGAAGAGAAAAACATGATCAAAGGGGATCCACCCCTGCCCCCCCAAAAAGAAAACCCCCCATGTGTTGGTCTGGAAGGGAAACAGCGAAGCACCTGTTCACCTTCAACGCCCTCCGATAACGGTTCCTCAATTTCCATCAACTCCATGTTTTGGGCTGGTATTTAGAAGCCCAATATTAGACCGCTTTTTCCCTAATACTGAGGGAAGCGACCTTAGGAATGAGCCCAGAATGAGTATCATCCAATAGGACCTGCATTCCCTAATCTTCTGTCTTCATTCAAGGACCAGGATGATATGGGAAGATAATTTAAGGAAATCCGAGGACAAGGTTCTGTGAGAACTTATTGTTATGTTTTAAAACAACAGAAAAGATATGTATTCTCTTGTGTTCGGGGATCGAAGTCTCAGATTGACCAATATATGACAGTCATAATGCAGTAGGATGAATGGGTTTTTACTCTTCATTAGGGTAATCACAATTTGAGATATGACTTTATGAATCGATGCGTTGCTCTACAATGTGTGGTTGAAGTCTAAAAAAGATACATCATATACAATTAAAGTTGAAAATATAAAAAATCAATTAGATTACTATATTTGATATAATATACAGTATAAATATTAATAATTTTTAATATAATATCGTTAACAATTGTGTCATGACAGATAAAAAAGTATGCACAAATATTTCTGTTACTTTAAAGATCTATGTATTGTTTAAAGAAATGATCATGTAAATGGTAATAATCTCAATCTATCTATGACATCATCGAGGATATGGATATTGAAAAAGAAGGTACTTGACTTGAAGACTTAGAAGACATTAATATGTTTCAGGATCCTTTTAACATTCATGACATATCATGAAGTCCTAGCAATATTACAAATAAGGCTAATTTAGGCTCAACAGACATCGTAATGACCCTTTTAATCAAATATTTTGAGATGTGAGCCCAGGTAGATGTTGACATTTAATTAACAACAAACAAAATTGTTAGAATTATAGAAATAATGTTTGTTGATACATGAATGTAAGAAAATAGTGTCTCTATGTCGAGTCGAAACAAGTTGAGGGCCTAACAAAACAATAACTTCATTTTGCTCATAATATTCTATCACTAGATGATTGTTTATTAGTTAGATTTTATCCATAACATATGAGAAAAAAGTTAAATGGATTGACGTCATAATTTACTGATTATATTTGTTATATGTGTTTGTCATTTAATTTTTTTTGTGTTTAGCTATTTTTATTGTCTATTTGCCATTCAACTTTTGTTGTGTTGTTTGACTATTTTTATTATCTATTAACCATTATACTTTTATTGTGTATATTGACTCAATTATAATTTTTTTGTGTTTATCTATTTTTTTATGTCTAATGGTCATTCAACCTTTGTTGTGTATATTGACTTATTTATTATGATTTTTTAGATCAAAATTATTATTTAAATTCATTTATATGTTAATAAAAAGTAATTTATAAATAATAATAAAATAGTTAGATATGCATATTTTTTAAAACAAAAATAATGTTTAAATTTACGTATATATTGTAATAGTAAGATTGAAATTTTGTTGGTCCCGTATTTGTATTTTATTTATTATTTATGAATAAAATAAAATGAAAATATTTAAATTTTATTAATATTTTTAATAAAATTTAGTTCAAATTTTGATATTACTAGTTATTTAATTTATTTTTTAAAATAAATTTTCATGTCAAAATAATATTATTTTAATTATTTTATTTTTTAAAAGTATTTTTATCTTTTTGCCTATTTTTCATTCTATTTTTACATTATTTAAAACATATCAAATATAAAAAAATAATAGAAATTTCATTCATATACTCATGTTGAACTAAACATAATTTTAATAATATCATATATTTCATTATATTTTTAATTCTCATTTATATTTTCTTCTAACCTACAATCTAAATGATATCTTGTTTTTTTTTAAATAAGTGAAAAAATCTCATTCATACATGATGATTAGGCACTAAAATTAGTAAACAGAAGATAAATACATGATAAACAAGTTCTACAACTTCTAAAAATACAAAAAAATAATAATTCTATGACTAAAAAATAAAAAAGATAATACATTTTTTAAATTTTAATCTATTAAATAATACATCTCAACAGTTTAAATACATAATTAATATAATATAAAAAAAGAGAGACGTATTACTAGAAAGATAATACACCTCTCAACTTCTTTGAAAACTAACTATTTTTAAATTTTGTCTATTATTTTTTTTTTGGACAAGTAAATTTTTTTTATTTAATTGTAAGTTTAATGTTATAAATTTAATTTTTAAATTTTAAATAATAAATTTAAATTTAATACCGTAGATTTGAACAAAATATATGTATACATTTAAATTTTTCAAAATTATTTTGATGGAGAAAATGATTTTTTTACAAAAAAAAAAATATTTTAAAAAATTTGATAAAGAAGATAACGAAGAAAGGGCGGGTGGGGGAGAGAGAGGGTTTCCATCCCATCCCCCAAAGCCTTGTTGTGCTGCCTGCGGCGGCTAAATTTTGCAACTAACTAAACAAGACCTAAATAAGCGTTTTGAAGATTCGTGGGAAGCATCTTGGGCAAAGGCAAAAAGGCCCATCACATATTCATACTGTTGACCCGTCCAAAAAAAATAATGTTGGTACTGTTGAACAATATTCCTTTTTCGGACCCACTTCATTGCCTGGCAGATCAAATGAAATTTGCGTGACACCTCAGCTGTTGCACTTCGCTATCACCCACAAACTCTCTCTCCCTCGCTTCCTTTTTTTTTTAATATATATATATATAAATTTTTTTTTACCCTCAAAAAATGATTTTCATCATTCGAGTGATAAATAATGTCAATTATATTTAAAACTAAATTATTGAAACTCTCTAAATACACTTTAAGATTCTTTTTTAATATATAATTTAATCAATGAATTATTAAAACCAAAATTTAATTGCAACTCTTTGTATAATCAATAAAAAAAGTCAATTATATATAATTTGTGTACAAAAATTATATAACAAAATATGTAAAATTATTTCTAAAAATATATATTATTTTGTTTAAAAATTAAAAATTAAAAATTAGTGTCGATTTTTTAATTTGAATTAATTAATTAAACAAACATAATATTATATGTTTATTTAAATGAATAAATAAAACCGAATTAAACTTTTGTATGTATTGAACTGGATTATTCACGAACTAACCCATTATTTACAGTTCTACCGCAAAGTACAAATTGCAAGATGGAGACATGAAGTCGCCGAAAGACGCCCTTTGTCATTCACGCTTCATTTCTTAGGGTGTGTTTGGATTGGCGGTAGAAAGCTCCAAAAGCCCGTTTCCACTGGGATTTTGCCAGAAGCAACAAAATGTTGCTTCTGCAAATTGCTCCAAAATCACGTTTGCGTTGGGAAAAAAGCCAATCCAAACACACACTTAATCATTCGTCCTTTTCTCTTTTCCACTTTTTTTGTTGTTGTTGCCATTCTCACGTGCCTGACTCTCTTTTTTGGCCTTCTTCTTTGTGCGCGTGCCAATCTCTTAACAGTGCAAGAAGTAAGTAAGAACTACCCGCAGGCTCAAGCCGGGACAAGAAAGATCTCAAATGATAAAGATAAAAGAAAAAAAATGTCATTTATCTAACATTATTTTCCCCCATTTTCTTATAGCAACCAGGTAATTAACGCCTAATTGTTTCCTAACATAATTAAATACCTCTTTTCTTTTTCAAGCTCGTCCAAATATAATAAATAAACAAATCATAAAAATATGAGTTTCTTCTACTCACATGGCTACAAAATATAGAAGAAAAATATATATATAAATTTACACCTTTAGTTAAGTATGATCGATGTAGAAAATTTGATTCATACAATTTGTTTTTGTTAAGTGAATAGGGTTAAATTTTAAGTGAGCTTACTGTGTTATTTAAAAAATTAAATATTGTAATGTATGCAAAGAGCACTTTTAAGTGTATAAATAATATTAAAAAATGTGCGCAAAGGCGTATTGTAAGTTTGACAACTAGTTTATTGAAAATATGAGAATATCTTAATATAGTTACTATTAGTAACGGTTTTTATTAAAAATCTTCAAAGATATTGATGCATTTCACTTGAATTTATACAACGGTGACGGTATCACTATCAAGGCTTAATGTGAAAATGAATTAGGTCTAATAGCTGAACTATTAATTTTTTTACAAAAATATAGTTCTGAATTTATGAAATGGTATTTTATTTTAAAAATAATTTTTTTTAATCTAATTTTATTTAGTTGTAAAAATTAACCAAGGTCACACCAAACTATGCTTTCAGAGTTGAAATATTTGTATGAAAATTTAAAATTTAAATAAAAATAAAATAATCAATTTTTAAAAATAATAAGCCATTTTATTATTATTATTTTCGCTCTTATATTGCTTGTTTTTTATAAATTTTTTTAATTCCATTCGAACTAAAGTAACCCTAAATTGATAGATGTAAAAATAAACGGGGAGAGAGATGACGGTGTTACGGGAAATGAACTTACGGGGAGAGCCCTAGTTCCTATTTCGTTAGGGGGATAAAGAAATTAAAAGTAATAATAAACTGGGTCAGTGCCACATGTCATCTGGTGGGCCCAAAGCACCAAAAGAGATAGTTCCCCATCTAACGACGACGAACTACAAAAACCAACAACTGGAATCTACACCATCCTCACCACCACATAATATCCAGCCCTCACCGCTTCTCATATATAAATCCATCTTCCTCCTTCTCTCTCCCTTTTCATCCCACTCCCCCCCCTACCTTCTCTCTCTCTCAAACACACACCCATAAACGCACACTCACAAGAGACTCTTTCTCTCTCCCCTTCTGTTGGAAGACTGTCATCGACGGACAGGTTAGGAGATGATGGTCAAGGACGAGTGGGTCAGGGCGGCGATGACGGATGACATGGTCGTGGTGGAGCTTCTGATTCGGCTCAAGCAGTCCCAAGCTGCATCCCTGCCAGCCAAATCTGAACCTGTACCTGCGGCGGTGGTGCCGCTCAGCTGGGGGCTAAAACAGCGACGCTCCAAACTCGCATCAGCTTTTCGCTGCGACGGCGCCATTTCTAGAAGAAAGGAGGACGATTCTACCAGATGCAGCCCAACCACACCGCTATCTTGGAGTGGAGGCTCTTCTCCCTCCGCCACGGCCGATGGTTATGAAGAATCCAGCCGCCCTACCATTCTTTCTCACCACGCCGCCAGATCCAAGGTTCTCCTTCTTTCTCTCTATCAACATCTTATTGAATTTGTGTGTGTCTGTCGCTCGCTCGCTCTAGCCGGTGGGGTCAGAGTTTCGGCCACCTGATCTCTATTCTCTGGTGTGTCAGACTCGTCTTCTTTGACCGAAATACCCCTATAAAGTGCACGTAATATCGCCTAGGGAGCTGTGGCCCTTGGCAGTTGTGGTGGCTTCGTGCGTTGGTCGACGTCGATAAGACATTCTTTTCTTTGGAATTACGTTTTCCGGCTTTTGACGACCACCTTGCCCTCCATCTATTGCTTTCTAGTATCTTTGGTTTCTTCAAAGCTTAAGCCTGTGACTGTGATTCGTGGTTTTCATTCTGCCGCTAACGAAACCAATTCCATTCCCTTCTTTAAAAGGGCAAATCCGTTAAACTGCAATCTGAGTTTGATTTTGCTTTTCCCTTTATATTTCATCTCGCACTCGCTGAACAATTCCGTTTTTACGAGGGATGGAGAAGGGCCATGGATAATCGTGGCAGTTCCCGTTTGGTGCTGTTGTGTTCTCATTCTTTCAATTTTTGTGTGTGACGAAAATGCCCCCGGTTAGTCGGTTACTTGGGAGAATTCTGATGGCGTGAGTGTAGTCAGCAGAAGCCAATGGCACAAAGCGGTTCACGTTTTCTTCTCGCCTCTTTTTGGGTCAGCTGTCATGTCATTCCATATTCAGCGATGGATTGACAAAAATAACCTTGACCGCTCCTGTACCCAGATTCTCCTAACGGGACCCCACCTTTCCGTGAGAACAATTTCCCAGGGTTAGAGCATCTCCAACGGGCGTTCCTTAAGTCCCACAAACGTTTAAGCAACGCATCTTATAATTAAGATGCCATTGGAGTGCGCCACGGTGGAGCAACTGTTGCTTATCCAAGCAACGTTGCTTAACCCGAAAATAAAAAAAAAATAATAAAATAATTGTTGGCTCCATCAACCGGTATATCGTTGGTGATGTTTCCTGCCTTCTGCATCAGTCCACAACACCAAAAATCAAAAATGAAGAAATCAAAAATCAAGAAGAAAAACAGAACTCAACCAGAAATCGAAAACAAAATTAACAAGGTGGAACCAGAAATGAGACGAAAGAAACCAGAAATCAGAAAAGCAAAATAATCAGCCCCAGCATCAAAGTCCACAAAGAACTAAATTGCAAAAACCACAAACGAAATCAACAACCCATAATCAGAAAACAAAAATAAACTAAAAAGGAAAAAGGAGAAGAATGAATATGGCATTGATATTTCTTCTCGTTCCTTTCATCGCCCCACATCTCCAAAAGTTAACTTGTTCCTTTCATCACCCCACATCTGCATCAAGGTCCACAGAGGACCAAATCGCAAAATCAACAACAGAAATCAACAACCAAACCAAATATCATAATCAAAAAACAAAAAACAAACTAGAAAAGAAACAGGGGAAGAAAGAAGAACGAAGATGGCGTGTTTTGGAGGCTGAGAATGCGACGAATGCTTGGTTGATTTGGGAAGAAGATGGCGATGCGTGAAGCGTGAGGCGACGCTGGAGGTTTCGAGAATGGATTGCTAGAAACCCGTGAAACTTGAGGCGAGATGCTGGAGGCGTTGGAGAAGAAACATAGAGGTTCCAAAATGAGGGAAAATAAATGGGCTCGGGAGAAATGAGAAGAGGACCGCGAATGGCTTGGAAACCGAGTGGAAAGAAAGATCTCGAATGGCCTGGAAATTAAGTGGCATGGGAAAATGAAATGGCCTTGGAAAATATAAAAATGGCGATGCTATAAAAAAAAATAAAGCTCAGCATGGGACCCACTTAAGCAATTTTCAAAGAATTATACCATTGGAGTAAAAAGTGATATAGAGTTGCTTAGAGAAAAATGTGATGAAATGGCAGTGTGGAGCCCACTTAAGCAACTGATAAGGGTTGCAGCATTGGAGATGCTCTTAGTTCTTAGTAGGAGCCCTAGTCCCTGAAGAAGTGGTGATGTGTGAGAGGGTTTTTTGGACATTAAGATAAGGGGTTTTTGGGGATTGGGGTAAGTGTTTACGGCTAGAAAGGAGAGGAGTGGATTGTGGAAGTTTTGCTTGGAGATCCATAGGTATGGGTCTTTTTTGGAAGAAATGAGACGGCTCCTGTTTTGGACTTCTGGGTTGCGTTGTGCTAATTCTCCCGTGACTGAGGAAGGTGGAGAGATGATTGTGAGAAGAGGGATGGGGGGCTATATGAGATTGAAGACTTAAAAGAGGGTAGTTGATGCCCTTAAATTGGAAAATGAAATAATAAAGCGTAGCCCTGGCCCTTACATTTTAAGAGCAGGTTTATGGGGCGCGGAAGCTACACACGACTAGCATTTGTTGTTGATGGACTTGCCCCACTTTTTTTGTTTGTGTTTGGGGGGGTTACATATTTTATTTAAAATTCAGAAGGTCACGTGAGTACCAAAGGAGGATCATCATCACGTGCCTCTTCGTGACTTGGCTGGTGTAGGTGCATCAGGGTACCGAATCTTCCGTCTGTCTCCGCTAGCTGTCCAATATGGTTAGCTTCGTTAGATTATCGGAGTCCATTTTGGGGTTATCCGAATGAGAAGTGTTTTGTTTGGAGCTGCGGATGTATACGTATTATAATGAGCAACCGTCTCTGGCGATATCTTTTAAAACCAATTTCAGATGAATCCCGGCATTAGTGTCTTTCTATATCCTGAAGAAATTCGACTTTTTTTTGGGGCTATAATTGTGTCCTTTTGGGTTGGTAAGTTGACAAACCCGAGGCAGACCCGCTTTTCATTAATCCTTTACCTGCCTTTAATTTTAGCCTCTTAATTTTGATTTATTCCTCCATTTTTATTCTTTTTTCTTTTTGGTATTTATCATCATCCAATGCTGCTTTTCCTTTCCCCTTTGTTTAATTCCATTGTGATTGTCATCGTCTTTTTACCTTAATAACAATACATAACTAATCCTTAATGACTGAACATTTTCAGACTACTGCGACAAGTGTATGTACTGGAAACTCTGCCTCCACCAAGAGGTGCAAAAGAAAAAAGGTGAAGTTAATAATTATTTGGCTTAATTGCACTTTGTTCCTGTCAATTTTTAAATTTAAAAAATGTGTTAATTTAATTTTTTTATAATGTATAATATAAATTTAATTTCTCATTTTAATAAATGGATCAAAATAATTTTTTTGTTATGGTTAATCTGTCATACACATTATATATATATATATTACTAAATTTATTAATTTTGAATAATTGAACATAATACATATATGTATTGTAAATTAATAATAGAATAAACGGTTATAAATTAATAATAAAATAGACGATAAAGTTTAACAAATAAATTATTTTAATTTATTTATTATAATAAAATAATTTAAATTTATATTATAGAAAGATTAAATTAATATATTTTTTAAAAATAAAGAGACTAAAATACAATTAAATTTATCTAGTTATTTTTCTTTTGAAGCCTCTGAAGTATACATCATGGTCAACGGTATCTAGGTTGAGACGCCAATGGTTTCTCGTAGCCTTATGTTATTCATATATTCTAAGCATGATTCTTTCTGGCCTTCTTCTAGACCTTTGCTGAACTCAAGGAGGAGGAAAGCTCCCTGCTCAAGGAAAGGATATATTTAAAAAGGGTATCCATCCCTTCGTTTTTGGTTATATTCTTACGCTCTACCCTCTTCCCTTTTTCATTTTCCTCTGACTCCTTTTTAGATGGGCTGGGGCATGCGTGCTTACTAATACCACTGTTATTTTGCAGGAGATGGCTAATCTTGATGCAACTATTAGGGCACAGAGAGCTAAAAATGAGAGCTTGAAGAGGATGAAGGTAAATTCCTATGCTCTTTGATCCGTTTTGATGCATGTGTGCATTATATATAGCTGTATTGTATGTTTAACCTTCAGAAATGTCCGTTTGCTTGCTTACCTCAGAATTTTTTTTTTCATTTCCAGCTTGATTTGAGTTCAGACTCTCAGAACAATCCAAGTTCAACATCTGATGAACTGCTGCGTACGCTTTTTGGTCAACCCCACCAGAGAATGGTGCAGGCCTTAACATATGCAACTCAAGATGATAGTAATCCTCGTCCCCTAGCAGCAGATCCAAAGGCAACGAGGAGTGAGCCAACCGGGGAAAGTTTCTTCTTGGTACCAGATCTAAATATGATGCCATCTGAGGAGGCTTCTTACTCAGATGCATTATGTGGAATGAGTTAGAGAAACGCCCACAAGTTCATGATCCAGGTAGAAGATTCTTGGAACAGTTGCAGTTTGTGAGGATGGAAAAAACACGAACAAGTAGACCACTGGACAGGCCGAGGAAGCTCTATGAAGGCTCTAACAAAAACCCTTTAGACAAAGTCATAGATAACGTGGCAGTC
Organism: Gleditsia sinensis; assembly: GCA_037074535.1. Lineage (NCBI taxonomy): Eukaryota > Viridiplantae > Streptophyta > Magnoliopsida > Fabales > Fabaceae > Gleditsia > Gleditsia sinensis. The sequence continues at coordinate 4,183,387 of CM073472.1, forward strand.
ATATTTCAATATGGTTTCTACTTTCTAGGTTAGGCAAGCGATACTAGCCATTAGGCTGTAGAAATTTTAGTGCTGCAGGTTCGTCGATTTCCGAAAACTACTGATGGGGTAGAACCTCGATACTTCCAATTTCGGAGTTCTTTATTCATAAATGTACCATTCTTTGTAGGTTAAAGCTCTCTGATTCCTTTGAATGTACCCAAATTATTCTGCACTAGAGTTTTGTTGGCTTACGATGATGTGTGCTACTTCTGCTTCTACTTAGAATTAACATCGTAGCACCTCGCACTATGATGTCCAGTCTAAAATACGCACCTTCGTGGAAAGCGAGCGAACAGGATCCCAGCAATCCTGATGCTTAGTGTTGAACTTCAATATTGCATCAACTTCTCTCGGTCTCCTTTATACATATAGATATGAAGCTATTTTTTTTTTTCTATGTTCTGGGAAGACCTTCCATGGCTTTTGAACGCACCTTCCGCCTAACATCATGCATAAACATTCTAAAAAAAAAGTGATGTGCTTACATTAAGAATAGGATAAATAGCTCATCCAGGACTCAGGTAAAATATCACTAATTAAAAAAGAAAAAGAAAAAGCATAATTAAATAATAAACAAATGAGTTGATGGTAAGAATTTTGGGCAGCTATTAAGAAGTACTAGTTTTAAATCTCCTTACCTTACCGACACCATCTGAAATCCCCATTCACATGTCGGTAAAATCGGTGGTTGAGGATTCCTAAATGCCTTTCTCCTTTTTCGACAAGAAGTTCCTTGTTTCATACTTCATCCATGTCGGCCAGCAATTTCCCTCTAAAAGGTAAAGGGCTAAAGGCTAAATTTTTTATGGTTCTCTGCAAAGTTTGATGGGCCCCTTTCCAATCTCAGAGAAAGTTGCAACCTGGAGAGGGTCAACAATACTACTTTCTCTCGGAGGAATTTCCAGGAAAGAGAGGTTTACTCTTTGGGTCTTTCCTTAAAACATACGAATAAAAGTAAAAGAGCACAGCAAGTGCCAACTCATTTTGAGTATGACAACATCAAGGTAAGGAAGTTCGGAGAGGTTCTCATTATAATGTGAGGATATATTTGTCGTATGGTCTGGAACTGGGTGATTCTTGTGGTGGTTTAGAATACGATGAAATTGATGCCATATATCAAAGAAGCATGTCAGGGGAGGAGACAAGCGCTCAACACAGTCTAATTGATGCCAGTTTTTTCGTGCAAACCGCGCAGTATGTGACGGAGCTTTTGACATGCCTAGGCTCTTCAATTTATTCTTTTTTAGGATAATTCAATGGCGATTTTGATCCTTTTAAGTTATTTTTTTAACGGATGCATTACATTTCGAAGGGATAGATATATCGAAGCCAGATCAACTTCTGTTTCTCACCAACCAACATGAAGGCACATTTCCATGACACAAAATCCAAGTCCACGGGTGATAATATTCTCTCTTTCAAATGCTTTTACTCCGTCTGATCACATCGTTTATTTGTAATTACATAGAAGAAAAATGCAGCAAACTTATGGATGCAGAAGTAATATACATTCCCAATGAGAAAGCTAAAGATGATAATATAGATCTCTTCTGCTGCAGAATTGGAGGCATCTCGGTGATTTTGCAGGGACAAAATTGATTTTACGTTAATAAAGATCGGCTTCTCTTGCTTTGTTTTATTCGTGGATAATTACTTAGGCAACAGAGTCCTAAGCATATGTGCGTTCACACTAACTGAAGAAGAAAAGAAAAAAAATCACAAGGAAGTAAATGTTCTAAATTGGAGTGCATCTACAAGGAGAATTACTATTGAAACAATTCGTTGTAATTTAACAATGACCACAACTTTAACCCACATGATAACTTATGTGGACTGCTTTAGCTTCTCTTCTACAAGCTCAATACAGCGGTACAAAACTAACTCCAGTGGATTTAGGGTACACACAGTGTCAACTGCAAGCTGATCATAGTCGTTTTTGTTCTCTGACATTATACCTGTCACTAAGGTACGCAACGGAAGCAACCATTCATTGTAGGCCTTCTGTAGACTGTTCTTGGACAGAACTCCAGTGCGGTTTGTCTTTCCTGTTACAAGTGTAATTAGAGCCAACACTTCAGAATGGCATTATTACACTTTTAATTCAGATTAACTCTGCTGATCTACTACTGATTATCAAAATCTACCAAAGAAATGACAGCATTTCAAAAGTCATCATCGCTTTAATTGATAACTCATTGATGTGACATACCCCTAGATTCAGTCATCAATACAAATCTGTATAGGTTGAGGGCTGACAAGGCCTGCAGGTACATAAGAGATGGTATAACTTAAAACTCTTTCATATCAATCCAAAATCTGAAAAGAAAATGAGAAAAATGTGGAAGGCATTCTCAAATAACTGCACTTCAAGCTACCAGTGTTAAATCAACTAGAATAACTCAACAAACAAGAAGAATACCGCATCACCCTGCTCAGGAAGGGAAGGAGGTCCCCCCTGTGGAGGTCTTAGAACCAACTCCACCAACTCAAGGACACTGGGTTTCCAAAGTAATATATCTGGACATGCTTTGCCTTCAGTCTGTGGGACTTGATTTTCTCCTGATGTGCTATTGCAAATTTCCATGTGCATTTCCTTCCTGAATAGATCGATAAGAATGGCAATCTCGACAAAGTCACAATACAAGAATTAGATGATTTAACTTTTGAAAATCATTTAAACAAAGACCAGAGTTTAACAAACTTGCTTTAGAGGATTACCATGGAGGAAGAATCTGTATTTGTAATCAACGCTTTTAAAATGTCAAATCTTTGAGAAATGGGGATATCATCAAGTACCTAGTTGTGAGTAGCATGAGAATATTAGAATCACAGATATTTTTAGAAAAATGTGCTTAAGAAATTAAGGTGGGTTTAAGAAATACCTTATTTCTCACTTATGAAGAATGCACATTTCATATTGCATGTAAAATATCAAAAACTGCCAACTTGAAAAGGCATTGTATAAAATTAGAAACTTACTCTTCTTAGCACATCAAAGGCTTTCTTCCTAAGTTCTGTGTCCGGGGCATACATGATAACCATTTTAACAGCCTGAAAGATCAGAGAAGAAACATATCAGGATTTTCTTTTCCTCATAGAGAAAGAAGTAACAGATTGAGCTGCGGTACACAAACTTGAGTCAGGCATTGCAGCAAACTACCTGCAGAGCTGAGAAAAGATCAGGCATATAAGTTGACCACTCAGAAAGTTCATCATCATATTTTCCAGAGATACATCCATCCGTGATGCAAAGCAAGAAGTTGATAGTATGTCTCTTTAACTCCCATGGCAGATTTACAAAGGAGAGTACATGCTTTAATGTTCCCACTGCTTGCCACCTCTTGGTCTGGTTCCTAAGAAGTTCATCCTTGATGGCATCTAAATCCTCTTTAGTAGCATGAGCAACCTCTTCAGAGACATGCCCCCAAATCACTGCAAAAATGGAATTTTACAGCTCAGTGAAAAGGGAAGTGCATGAAAGAAAAGGCAATAATTCAATTCTGGTAATTTTCCTTACACAAACCTGAAAGAGCCGAGCCATGTTTGATATAAGATAAACAACCCATATAGTCATCTATGTCCTCTGGATAATTGAGGGGGATAAAAGAAATACATTTAGGTGGTGTAAAAGATGCTTGCCTTATAATGGTAACAAATAAATATCAGGCGTACAGTAACCTAAAACATCTACCTCCAAAAATGAAGCTAGCCACTGTGTCAACAGCATAACTGGTCAGGAGATTAAGATATGATAATCCACAATATGAAATAATGTGTGACAGTTGTATCACCAATGAGTGACAACTGGAAGCTTCATAGCTTACGCTGGCTGAAAGAAGAGCCTGGATATTAAAAGTGCATGGTATCATAATACATATCAAAATAGATGAAACCAAATGGATAACACTGAAAATAGTTGGGAAATAAATACAAATAAGAATAAAATTTTGGTGCAGTAGAGTAAATACTGACCATGCACTGCAGGACATACAGACCAAGAAGAGCTCGAAGCTTCTCATTCATACCATCCTCCTGCTGCAAAAGTAAAACTGTCAGGAAAAAAATTGAATATAAATTAGTAATATTGAATCTTTCCTAACAAAGCAGGAGATATATTATATTAAAACTCACAGACCATCTTAGTGCAAATTGCATATATTGAATTTGCAATTTCTACAGCTCTTTCAAATACACCCTCAAGTTCTGCATCGTCTGTGTCCAAAGATATAGCCTTCAAAACATTAAGAATGATAGGAATGGCTTCTTTTACTTGCTCAAACTGACGCCTCTGAATGGAGTTAAAGACTGAAAAGGCCAAATGACTATGAATGAAAACTTCCTAGCAACATGGCTTCAAGATTTTTTGACAGAGTCTGACATAAGTGTTCAGCCCATAACAAAAAATGTAAAGAAACAGATGTGTGAAGCTAATGCACCCTTTCATGCAAGAAATTGCATCTTTTTTTCATCCTTCAATTGGATGTGTGACAAAATGCTGATGAACAAGTCAGGGCATCTAACCTTTTTAAAACTTCTCTTCCAAATTGATCCATTCATCTCTTTAGAAAGCAAGGGTAGTGGAAAAACAAATTATGAATTTTTTCAGTTGTTCTCAACAAACTAAGTAAAATTAATTTTTTGTGGGATCCAGTTGTCTCAAAATATTATTATATAATAAAATTTGGTGCAATTCAGTCTGTGAATAACAAAACAAGCCTGGGATCCAGGGGCCAGTGCTGGTGGGGATCTTTACAACCCAGCTACGAGCAATTCAGTTCCAAGATAATAAAAAGCAGGTTCTTACATTATATACAATCATAAGATTCATTGGGTAAAAGGATACCAAAAAAATGAAAAAAGAAGATAATCCAAAGAAAACTTTAAGTTGGAAGTGAACTTGCAAAGTAGCTGCTGCCCATCTTTCTAATATCAGACACAGTTAAAATTTCATTTCCTCTATTAATTGAAAAGATTTGTAATTGATAGAACTCATAAATTGAAAAGTTCACTATAATGGAATACCTTTTGAGATCGCACTTAAAGGAGGAACAACATAACTAGACGCCTTGGCCATCTTACTTGAGTAACCTAATGTCTGTTAAAATTAAATCAGCAGAACGAGGGATCAAGACACAAACCAAAGATGTTTAAGGTCGCACTTGTAATGACATGTAAATCTTGGTATGCAACTATGACATTATTTAAATACATATACAGTTTACGTAAATAACAAGCAGTGTTTTTAAATAAAGACATTAAACTCACATTGCAAAGAATTGGAAGCATGTCTCTTGGACCACACATCTCTATAAACTGATCAATGATGCTGATAGACATATCCAAAAATCTACGTGAAATGCCTGCAAACTTTGAAACAGCCTTTGGCAATTCGAAGGAGAGGGCATCGATAAGTACCTGTTGTTTCACCAAACAATCATTAAAATCATTCATCACTCTACAGTAAAATTAACTTTCAACTGTCAGTTTCAAAGAAGACACCCACAAACAGAAATATGTTTAAGTATGATCTAAACAATTCATTCCCATTATTAGTCCATTTAAAAGCTCTCATCTGAAGACGAGATCATCTAGATGCCACCAATTGACATGTCTTCTTGACGTTTAAGTTGTAACTTGTAAGTCTATTTTACCTAATAGTCTAATACTTAAAAAAGTTCATTTTGTTAATACTGGAAAACACAACGTCTGAGGGGCAAAATATGACTGAAAAGCTAAAGTTAGCTCACCTGGTCAAGTGAAGGAGAACAGGTATATTGATAGATCTCAGAGAGAACTTCAAATGCATTGTTCTCTTCCTGTTCATTGTCTGGGTCTGATAATGCAGCATCCAATACAGAATCGAGGAACTTGACAAGCTCAGAGATGGTATTTTCAGATTGGTGGAAATGTCCAGCTTCATTCAACTGCAAAGTATAATGTCAGGAGTCAGGAGTGCTAATAATGACCCTTCAGTTTATAAAAGGTCAGACATCAATTTTCTGCCTTTAATTTCTTGACATAGTAAGAGCTTTACTAACATACGTAAAGACAATCCAAAAGGTAATGCTATCAATTTTCTTCCCATGAGTAAAAAATCTCAGCCTACCAAACACATTCTTCAATCCAATTTTGCAGCATATTTGGCTGGAAGTATAGCCTAAGGATAATAAGAAACATAATATTATACTAAATATGTGTTTCTCCCTAGTTGCCCGAAAACCTAATTCAAAGTCCTCATGTACAATTCAAGGCAACCAAAATTCTAGTTAAGCAAAGTTGTTTGCATTTTTTAACTTCCGAAAATGATAGCAAATTTGGTGCCTTCAGTATGTCAGGAACTAAAATCTCACCAAAAAGGGAAATAAATAAAAAATGAAAACAAAATAGTGTAGGAGCGAAGTGATTAGTTTTACTTTAGAGAACGATTCAAGAATTCTTCGAAGGCGAAGCACGTCATTCCGAGCTTCAGAGAGCTGGAGATTCTCGGCTTTGCTCTCTACTTCTACTGACATGATAGTCAAACCATCCGACTGGCGCTAGCTTCTTTTCTCTGTGCTTGCTGAGTTTCTTTCCGCAGAGAAGAAAGCAATAGAGGAAAGAAGACGACGGGGGCAAGTTAGTCATTTAATGCCTAAAATAAGGGTATTTTTGTCATTTCATTCCTTCCCGATCTTGGTTAAGCATAAACACTGATCTCGCTCACTGTAACCGCTCGTGCTTTGGCCTCCGCCATCTTGCCCTGCCATGGAGCCGGACGTGAGTATTGAGAGCTCGTCGATTATCCAGGTGGCGGTGCTACCGATCGGGACGGTGCCGTCGAATATGCTGCGGGACTATTATTCTATGCTACTCCCTCTCCATACGATTCCACTCTCGGCGATCAGCTCCTTCTACACGGAGCATCAGAAATCACCCTTTGCTCATCAACCATGGGACGCGGGGTTCCTGCGATTCAAATTCGTTCTGGGAGGTGCACCTCCAAGCCCATGGGAGGACTTCCAGTCTCACCGTAAAACGCTGGCTGTCATAGGCATTTGCCATTGCCCTTCCTCACCGGATCTTGATTCCGTTATTGATCATTTCTCTAATTCCTGCAAGTCTTACCCTTCCTCGCTTGTGGATCGCTGCTTTGCATTCTGCCCAGATGATTCGCAGGTGCGCAGTTCTGTTTGTACAATTTAGCTCTGTTGGACAATAAAATGGAATTCGATTGGAAACAGAATTTTATTGGATCTACTTGTTTTTCTTTCATTATGCTTTGGTTGCAGCTTGAGGATGGAAGTAAAAAGGGGGGTAATTTAAGGTTGTTTCCTCCTGCTGATCGTCAAACTCTGGAATTCCACTTACACACTATGATGCAAGAAATTGCTGCCTCGTTGTTGATGGAATTTGAAAAGTGGGTGCTTCAGGCTGAATCTTCTGGGACCATACTCAAGACACCTTTAGATTCTCAAGCTAGTCTCAGCTCAGAGGAGGTTCATGTTTAGGTGTCCTAATTATTTGCATTTGTGTTTAGTTTTCTTCATGGAAGAAATGTTCCTATCTTCGATTTCCATATGCTGTTTTCTTATGGCAATTTCAACCTAATTCATCTTGAATATTCTGTTTTAAAATATGCAGGTTATCAAGGCCAAAAAACGAAGACTTGGGCGTGCACAGAAGACCATAGGCGATTACTGCTTACTGGCTGGATCGCCAGTTGATGCTAATGCCCATTATTCTACTGCATTGGAACTTGCCAGGTTGACCGGCGATTATTTCTGGTATGCTGGAGCGCTGGAGGGTAGCGTTTGTGCCCTGCTGGTATTTTCTCTTCTTTCTTCTATTTAAATTTTTCGCAATATTCATCATACCCCTTTCATCCAAATTAAAAGTGTTTTCTTACCCTTACTATTCTGAAAAATAAATTAAATTGAATTAATTTGTTGTTTCATATGCCATGCAATTTTTTGATGTAGTATTCAAAGGAATACTAAAGCAGAAAATTGTGTAACATAAAAAACTACAAATTAATTCAATTTATTTTATATTTTAATGCATGTATGTATATATTCATACATATCTAACTATAAAGTAAATCAATTTTTTCTTTGTTTTATATTTATTTTGCGTTAAACTTAGGCTATACGACTATTGGCATGATCTTACCACACATTACTGTGCATACTGCATAGTACATGTCAATATGCTCTTTTTAAAAAATAAATCATAAATTTTAATATTTTAGTAATTTTTTATCAATTAAATTACTATTCATAATCTTGTGAGCTTTTCTTAAAAGAACAGCAAGGACAAGAAAGTACTTTCAAGTTTAGAGGGAAGAGATTTTATTTTTGTATCATAATTTTATAGTTTAGGCTGTGGGTTGTTATTTTTAAAATAAGAGAGGAGAGAAATGTAATTTAGCTGACGTTCAAGGGAGGTCAATATAATTTACTCTTTTGTATTTTAAATAGAAAGCATCAATTGGTAGGCAGTAGTAAAAAAAGAGGAGCCAATACCTGGAATTCTCTTTTCCTCATTTCTAGTCCTATTAAGCAAGGTCTTAATGCTTGTCAGAGAAGGACTAATTTCATATGTTCAGAAGACAGTCATATGAATTTTTGTCTGCTATTTATGTTTGCTTTGGACTGTGGTTATATTAAAAGGGCAGAGGCTGAGGGTTAAATTAATTGAACTTGGAAACCCTGAATGTCAGATATAATGTGGTTGATGATTCGTTTTTGAGAGTGTTGGAAATCAATCATGAATCTGGAAAGGAAAAGAAAATTGCTACTTTCCAGAACAACTGCTGTATAGCGTTTCATGGTATCTATGACCTATTGCATTATGAGAACATGAATGCAATATAGGTTCCATCAAATGAGATGTAGTAGCAGCATATTCTGGCAGTAGATGGTATAGAAATATAGATATGGTGATCAAGGTTGTCCTAAAAATTTGACTTTCATTTAATGGTACCAGATTGATCGTATGGGCCAGAAAGATTCAGTCTTGGAGGAGGAAGTTAGATATCGTTACAATAGTGTTATCCTGAATTACAAGAAGTCTCAAGATAATGCTCAGAGGTTACTATTTCTTCTTCGAGATTTTGTTAGCTGATCTTTCTTTAAGATGCCTTCGTTATTTTCTACTTTTTCTTGGTTGTTTCACTTTTACTTATTTTAGATCTCTTGCAGAATTCTAATTGGTAGTTGCCAATCCTTGGTTTTCTTTAATCGTTTTGTGCAGAGTTTCTCCCCTAAGTTTTGAACTTGAAGCTACTTTGAAATTGGCAAGGTTTCTTTGCAGGTAGGTGCTTTGCCTGAGCTTACAATATAATAAATTTGGCATGTTGTTTCATTATGCTTAGAAGGTTCAGTTAAATTTAATTTTCATCCATGTAGATGGTGCATCATGCCTGAGCCTTCGTAAATTGAGTTTCAATTGTGTGACTAGGAGAAGTTAGACCACCATAATATTCATATTTTCAGTACTTTTACTTGAAGGCTACATGATTTCACCCTTCTGTTGTATAAAAATAGTTGAGATTATATATTTGAGTGTCTTGACATGTACCAGGCACAAACAGAAGCATACAGTGGTCACACTTTTTTTGGAATTTGCATTGTAGTATTATGTTAAGTAATGTGTTTACCCTTTTATTTTTCACAAAATTTGACCTGAGTTCTTACAATGAACAGGAGAGAGCTGGCCAAGGAGGTGGTGGAGTTGTTAACCAATGCTGCAGATGGTGCTAAATCTTTAATAGATGCCAGTGATAGACTCATATTGTTTGTTGAAATAGCTCGTCTGTATGGTAGTCTTGGTTACCAGAGAAAAGCTGCTTTTTTTTCAAGGCAGGTTGCTCAGTTATATCTGCAGCAAGATAATCATCTGGCTGCAATTAGTGCTATGCAAGTTTTGGCAATGACCACAAAAGCATATCATGTTCAAAGTAGAGCATCAATCTTTGATCATTCTCTTCATAATGTGAGTTTCTAAGTGCCAGCCATCAGAACACTTGATTTTTTTTCTTTGGGCCATCGAAACACCTATATATATGTGGTATTCTTGTGTTTTGTTGTGACTGAGAAAATATTCATTTTATGCGTCGGAGATATGAGTTTTGATTGATATGTCACATATGCATTGAAACTAGAGACTATTGAATGTGATAACGGTAGTCAGCAATCCTCTTGCTATGACTGCTTTTGTCATATTTTGAATTCATTCACTGAAAGTCTGAAGCAAATGCCCTGTATCCACTCCTGGGCTTGAAGCTTAAAGCTGTTACTCTGGTCGAGGCTGCTGTTGGTTATAGACGTTTGCCAGTCAGACCTATCCCTATGGGTCATCTGTCATCATGATACACTAACCATTGGATGTAATATGAAGAAGGATGTTGGCATTGATTATTCTAATGGAAATCATAAGTCAAGACTTTGCATAGCAAGCAAGAATAGAAAAACGTATTGTGCATCCATGAACTTTTGATCTATTTGTTAATCAAAACTTAAACACATAACATTTAGTATTAAAATTTCAACTTCTTCATGGAACCTATCTTTTTTTATCTGTGCTACTTATATTCAAAGTATCTGAAGTGCTTGTCTGCAGTTGCATCTATTCTTAGGATTTGCAAATTTTAATGGTAAATATCTTACCTATCGGTAGAGAAACTCATCCCTACAATTTTAGTGAAATTATCTGATAAAAATGTTAGAACCGATAGGTTTTAAAATGAAAGAAATGAAATGAAAATTATTGGTTTTCAAGTTATCTAAATGCTGACTTGCTAGGTTATCAACTTTATGTTGTGTTAACTTCTGTAATTTAGGTTGTCAGCTTTATGAAGTTAACTTTTGTAATTTCAAGGGAAGAAGCAAAGTTCAGAAATTCTGAAAGGTTTCACGTTAAGCTTTGGACTGGCAGAAGAATGAATGCCAACTTCTTAGTTGCATTGATGTTTTATAAGTCATGTCATCCTGTTGCAAATTGTAACTTACTTTGTATCTTGCGTATGCTGGCTGGCCCCTCTTTCCATCCTTTAATGATTTTTTTTAAAAAGATACAGTTTTAAAAAATAATTTGATTATACTAATTTCAGAGGTGGAAAGTTTACTATGAAAGTATTGCAAGAAGTCAGAGACTCATTATAATTAATTGATCATTAAGAATTGTTTTATTAGCTTTATATAATTCACTCTATACTTTTGCATTTTACGAAGCTGTTATCTCTCCTTCACAGAAGGGAATAGGATCAAGTAATGCTGATAGTGGGAAAAAATATCACCAATCAGCTGTCTCACTATTTGAGTCTCAGTGGAGCACCCTCCAGATGGTGGTATTAAGAGAAATTCTGCTCTCTGCTGTTCGTGCTGGAGACCCTCTTGCTGCATGGAGTGCAGCAGCAAGACTTCTCAGATCCTATTATCCTCTAATAACTCCTGTTGGGCAAAATGGCCTAGCCAATGCACTTTCAAATTCAGCTGATAGGCTGCCACCAGGGACACGTTGTGCTGATCCGGCCTTACCTTTTATAAGGTGTTGACTTGCTTATGATGTCTTTGCGTGCAATTTAAAGTATGAACAACTGAACAACTGAACAAGACATATTGTTTCATAATCCATTTCAAATATAAAAAAACACGTTGAGCACCTTATGCTTACTGAGTCCTCAGAGCAAATGAGTATTGACCAGTAGGAATACAAATCATTTTCCTTTCGTTTGGGATTGTTAAATTTTCCAATGCCAAAAATATTCACAGTTTTCAGTATGTTATTGACAGCTTCTCTTGCATTGCCAGGCATAAGCAGTTTTGTTACAGAATTTACAGTTCTTTTTGGAATAATTACCTGTCCAAAATATCTTTTTAATGACAAAAACACTAATAACTTTTTTAATGGCAATTGGAATGATATTAACTTCTATTTATTCATTATCTATGTTATGGAAGATGGCTATTGTTACAAGCATTTTAATACACCAAACTCTCTTGATAAATGAATGAAATTTTGGAGAAATTACTCAGGTAGCAATTTATCATTGATTGCTTCCAGGTTGCATTCTTTTCCGCTCCACCCTACACAAATGGACATAGTAAAACGCAATCCAGCCAGAGAAGACTGGTGGGCTGGTTCTGCTCCTTCAGGTCCTTTTATTTATACACCATTCAGCAAAGGAGAGCCGAATAATATCAAGAAGCAGGAGCTTATTTGGATTGTTGGAGAGCCTGTTCAGGTCTTGGTGGAATTGGCAAACCCGTGTGGCTTTGATTTAAGGGTTGATAGCATCTATTTGTCTGTGCATTCAGGAAATTTTGATTCTTTCCCTGTGAGTGTAAGCCTTCCACCAAATTCATCAAAGGTGATCAGCTTATCTGGCATTCCAACATCTGTGGGATCGGTTACAATTCCTGGGTGCATTGTTCATTGTTTTGGTGTTATTACTGAACACCTATTCAAAGATGTTGACAATCTGCTTCTTGGAGCCACACAAGGACTTGTCCTCTCTGATCCTTTCCGATGCTGTGGATCTCCAAAGTTGAAGAATGTATCTGTTCCAAATATATCTGTTGTACCGCCACTTCCATTGCTGGTGTCCCGTGTTGTTGGGGGTGATGGTGCCATTATTTTATATGAAGGTGAAATTCGTGATGTATGGATATGTCTGGCTAATGCAGGCACAGTTCCAATTGAGCAGGCACATATTTCACTGTCAGGAAAAAATCAAGATTCTGTAATCTCCTATTCTTGTGAAACTTTAAAATCTTGCCTCCCCCTAAAGCCTGGAGCAGAAGTGACTTTACCAGTCACCTTGAGAGCCTTTCAGGTTGGTTCGGTTGATGCTGATACTGGTGCTGGGAAGAGTGCCTCTGGAAGCATTATGAGGCATTCCAAAGATGGAATCAGCCCATCATTATTGATACATTATGCTGGTACTTTCTTTAGAATATAATCCTTATTTGTCTTTTTTTGCTTTCTAAATAATGATCTATGTTCTTTCCACTAGTATTCATTTAGTTCAAACCTTTTATTGGTGGATTCTAACATTTAAATCTCTAATTTAACCTGCATAGTTTGCTTCTTCCCCCCCCCCCCTCTTTCTCTTATTTTTGTTATTTCAGCGAGAGTTTCTCTTGCACGTTACCCTGGCATGAACAGTGATATATGTGGCCTTGGTTGGGTGCCTCATGGTGCTTCAATCACATGGCATATTTATACCCTCTGTGCTTTCATACATGTGTGCAAACAATTTTCTTCTGTGCTCTGGGCACCATTGGCGACTATGGCGTCATTTGATCCATGTAGCTGATCTTACCTAATGGGAAAATGTTTAGTTGTTGTTGTTGTTGTTGTTGTTGTTGCTCTGGACACCATTGGCTTGTGTTAGTCTCTTTCTATCAGGTTGCAATGTTAATTCCACTTTTCATTTTAGGTCCACTGAAAACCTCTGGAGATCCTCAGACAAATGGATCTACTGTGCCTCCTGGCAGACGCCTTGTCGTTCCCCTGCATATTTGCGTTTTGCAGGGTTTATCATTTGTAAAAGCTCGGCTGCTTTCAATGGAGTTTCCTGCACACGTTGGTGAAAATCTTCCAAAGTTGGTTGACATAAATAATAAATCCACTGGAGGACATGTTGACTCTGAGACAAAAATTGACAGATTGGTTAAAATTGATCCTTTCAGGGGAAGTTGGGGATTGCGATTTCTTGAACTTGAGTTGTCTAATCCAACTGATGTTGTGTTTGAAATTAGTGTCTCTGTCAAACTGGAGAACTCTAGTGGTGATGATATTCTTTCTGCTGATCAGGATGCTGCTGAATATGGCTATCCTAAAACTAGAATTGATAGGGATTGCTCAGCCAGGGTTCTAGTGCCTCTTGAAAATTTTAAACTACCTGTTCTTGATGATTCCTTTTTTATGAAGGATACTCTGGCAGATGGAGTTAATGGAGGCAGAAATGCATCCTTCTCTGAAAAGAACACGAAAGCTGAACTCAATGCTTGTATCAAGAACCTTATATCTAGAATTAAAGTTCGATGGCATTCAGGACGCAATAACTCTGGAGAGTTAAATATTAAGGATGCTATCCAGGCTGCTCTTCAGACATCAATTATGGATGTCCTGCTGCCTGATCCATTGACGTTTGGCTTCAGGCTTGTCAGGAATGGTTTTGAATCAAAAAAACCTGATCCGGACAAAGTATCTAATATATATGTTGAGTCTGCTGCATCAAAAGATTCTGTGCTTGCACATGAAATGACACCAATGGAGGTTCTTGTCCGTAATAACACAAAGGATCTGATCAAGATGAGTCTTAATATTACTTGTAGAGATGTAGCTGGAGAAAATTGTGTCGATGGTACCAAGGCAACTGTTCTATGGACTGGTAATTTCTAACTTTTATCTGGTTTTTGTAATTGACGTGCATTTTTATCAGTTTCTGAATTTTCTTTTGTCCGTCTTAATTTATCTTTTTTCAGGCGTTCTGAGTGATATTACTATGGAAATTCCACCACTTCAAGAAATTAAACATTCTTTCTGCTTGTATTTTCTTGTCCCGGGAGAGTATACACTAGTAGCTGCTGCAGTGATCAATGACGCAAATGACATTCTTCGGACTCGTGCTAGGACCAATTCAGCTGATGAGCCAATCTTCTGTCGTGGACCACCATATCATGTTCGTGTTCTTGGGGCTGCATGACTGTTGTCCACAAAAGTGAGAACTCATATAGCTCATACTTTTAGATTTCAGAATTTTTGCTTGAAGTACCACTTTTTCCTTTGGCTATCTAGGATGATGTATTGCAGTTACACGCCATGCTCCTGGAGGTCTTCTGGTTGGGATCGATTCCTGGAAGCGTTGTTCCGAATTGAGAATTTACCTTATAACATTATATCTGTAAATGGTGTTTAATGTACTGCGACGAGACAGATTTTGCCCTTTTTCTTTAATTTTTTTGAGAAAACATATGCTTCTTCCAATACAATCATTGATAGTTTATTAGATATAAAAAAGGCATCATCGTTAACAATTTGACTAATGGTGAGAAATACGCCTACTTGCAAAAACTCTGCAAGTCATCATCACTAATGTCGTCATGGATGATAGCCTTTCAATCCAAAGCTTTATAATGAGTTCTTCAAACAACTGAAGCAGGTGCATTATCCCATGTTTCTTTCTTTTCTTTTTTCTTTTTCCGGGGAGTTTGAGTTAGCTTTTGCTTTATCATTATTATTATTATTATTATTATTACGAACATCTCTGTAGCTTTATGGAAGATTAAACCACTTGTTCATGAAGCCCGTGCTTCCTCACACATGAAGCAGCAAAATCAAAATGCGGAAGCATGAGATATTAAAAATCCTTGCTTTCCTGCCATGAACTTTTACAAGTTCTATGTAAGTGAAAAGTCGACAGGTCGATAGTTTTATTTCCTACTTATTTTGCAAATATTTATGGTCCAGATATTATCAACACATGCGAACTAGTCTTTAATCATAAACCCACAACAACATATTTATATTAGGAAAAATAATACAACTCATTTATTGTTATGTTTAGTTGTGATCTATAATGGCGATCAAGGGTTCGGCAAAATAATTTATAGCTACCCCGCGAAATACAGTACTAATTTTATCAGGTTTCTCTAGCAGTTATTGTACTTATGTCTTGTTTATTTTAAAACATGGCATTATATCATGAAAATATTATTCTCTTCGAAAAAATTAATCTATAACAAAGTTATTTATTCATACTTAAAACTAAATTTCTAGCGCAGCAATCACATCGATGTCGTTCAGCACTGAAATTTTTAATAAACTAATTATTTTTCATGGCGATTTTAATCGATTATTTCATTACGAATAACACGAGTTTCATGTTACAATATGCAATAATTAGGTTGTGAATTGCTTGCTTAGCTGTATTTCATTACTTGCAAGAGATGTAGTTATGATTCTGATTTGACCTGGGGGTCGGATTCTAGGTTGCTCCTGTGCTTACCAAACCTTTCAATGTGTGGCATGTGACTTTTGTTGTTTGTGACTTTGAAATTACGTACTCAATTCCGCAGAGTCTCCATCATCAGAATTCAGAAATTGTTTCTAGTGCAGTAAATCTCTGAAAGTGGAACTCAAATACCCGCGCCATGCTTTATTTTTCTGTGAAATGACGACTTTTTGTTTACCATATACAACTTCTTCAGTTAGGTAGAAGTTAGATCTGATGAGTTGCCTCAAGTTTGAATTAATATTGAAGATAGCGGACATCATTTTTCTTATTTGTGTATGGGATGAAATATAATTATCATTATGGTTTGAAGTAATATTCATACATAATTAAAATGAAAAGCTAGCTTGGACGTGGTCAGTGGTCACCCTTTCATGTGTTGCATGTGAGAAAAAGTTTCTGTAATTCGTGACTTTGAGTCTCCATCATCACAAAACCCTTTATTGGTTATAAAGATTATGGACTGAAAATGGAAGAAAAACCATTTCCTTCCGGATTTGACATTTTTGCCCACTTTCATTTTCTGCTGTTACCAGCATTTCCACAATTAACACCTTCAAACTACGTCTCTGGAATCACTTTGCATTATTGTCACTTCTTAATGTCAATCAAAGGAGAAGAAAGTTGCGTGATTGAATCCATGAATTGATCGTCTTTATTTATTTATTTGTAGGAATAAAATTTTTACCTTAAATAAAAAGGAATTGTTCGATAGTGGCTTTTCGGATTACCGGAGCCGCAAAAATCCCAATTTTCTTCAACTTCTCCGTTTTCATGGGCTAGATTAACGGATTTGGGCCTTGTTTAGTCTCAGTCCAAGAAGAAAGGAGAAAAAAGTTTCAATGGGGAAGACGCCTTTTATTCCCTTTTCGTTTTGCTGTTTAAGGAGAGGCGGGCTTGGTGGTGTGGGAGAGCAAAGGGGCATATTGAGAGAATGAGGCCACTCTCTAACTGTTACCGGTTGGGAGAAGGGAAACAAGGTATTCGGCATTCTATTAAAATAGAAATGGGAGGAAAGTGACCCAAAAGAATATGGGAAATATGGTACTTAGGGACACTTTTGAAAGTGACCGAATGCCCTATTGACCCTATGGTTAGTACTTAGTAGTAGAAATGAATTGGAAGGAAAGTGACCCGAACGAAGTTTCAAGGAACTTCACATTGACCTTTCTTTTGTTTTAACTTAATTCATATAATATTTATAATATCACCTGTTCCGTCACATGCCTCCATTTGATTCATTCCCCCCTTCTCTTCCCTTTCACATTCACCGAATTCTTCCTTGTATTATATTGGTAGTCAAAAAATCAGACTTTGAAATTTTCCATAAGAATGATCGAAAGGCCAGAATGGTTTAAACTAGAAGCATATTTATTATCCACAAATTTGTCCCAACAATGCCCGAATAGTCATCGACGATCATATTTGTTATAATTTATGCTAGAAAAAAAAAATTATCGAAGCCAATGGCTACTATATTAATATTCTTTCACTGTCTTGGTAAACAAACAAGAAACGTTTCATATCAACCCAAAAAAAAAAAAACAAAAGTACAAAACTATATATGGAACTGTCGTGCATGCCAGTGTCGATTCACGGCCTTGAATAGCCTAATTTATGTACAAGAACCAGCGAATTAATATTATTCATTTAATTATTGCAATGATGCTAATTATTTCTCTCTCTCTCTCTCTCTCTCTCTCTCTGTGTATGTATTTATTCGTATACTGTATAGTAGGCATGGCAAGCACACCCTTGCAACATATACTATGTTTGAGTGTGACTTGTTCTGAGTTTCCTTGATGAAGCAACCCTTAAGAAAAGAAAAGAGGAGTAGATGACTGGTGTGACAAGACATGAAAGAGCACATAGAACGCAAGCATCAAAACTACTATAGCACCAAACCAAACAGAGAAATAAATTTGAAGGAAAGAAAAGATAGAAGCATCTGTTTAAGGCATGCATGCTTGGTTGCTTGTATCAAATATAAGTGTCCTCTAATCTGATTCCTTTTTCCTCATCTATCATATCATCTACATTTCCTGGTGGGGGCATTAATTCTGCTTCTTCCTCTTAATTAATTCCATTGGAGCGTGTGACTCACTTCTCCTTAGCTGTTGTGGATGGAAGCAACTGCATTCGTATATGAATATGCTTAAGTTTTGAAACGCTGGTTTTAAGTGTGAAGAAAGCCAATAGTGGAAAAAGTGGTAGTGTAGGTAGTCGATAAGAGAGTACAGTTGAGTGGCTAAAGTGGTCCTGGAAAAGGAAACAGTGCTCTCGAGTGCTTTTGTGGTCCTGCACTTCATCAAAGCCTAATTTGAAGGCAGCTGAGGAGGGGCAAAGGAGACATCCCTCGGTGCTTATGTTAGCCACAACCATGCATGGGGACAACAAACTAATGCTATTAGACTTTAGTTCTCAAATTGAAAAATAATAATCTTTTCCTTGAAGCTCTAAATTAAACTGAGTTTTTCATGGATGTAAAAGTGATAGGATAGGGTTTAGGAGCATGTGGTGAATAATGTAAGTGGATATATACATATATCTATAAATATATATTCTTGATATAGCTAGCTAGGTATAAGAACCAAATGGACGTCCTTATTAAGTGATGAACAAAGAGCATTATTTGGGGTACCACTTTTGAGCCAAATTCCCTCCCTCCATAAATATATATACCATTATACTTTGGTTTGGTGTGCACAATCATTTTCGGCGACAAAGTGCACCTCAAAAAAGCATTCAACATATGGATAGAACAAGTGATCCATAGTCCTTATAAGGATAAGGCGATCGATCACATCCTTGGTGGGGGCTGCGCCATTGTCACGCGTTCACTTGAATTAGGACATTTTCCATTCTAATGTCCAGATACTTACTTAGGCTTCCTTCCCCAACTGTTCAGCTAAAGTTTGTGATTATAACTCTTGTCTCGTCGTTTATATACCTTATCCCTTTGGCTTAATGGCTATAAAAGCAACGGTAGAAAATGCCAAGAGCTGCCTTGCTATGATTGGCCCTAGACATGCCTTAAATTTCCAACCTTAGTTAGAGACCTTAAACTACGAATCAAATGAATGCTTACTTTTGGTTGAAAAGAGATTTGCTAGGTAGCTAAGGTTACAGCTTAATTAGGGTTTTCTTTTTGGACTCGCATGAATGGCCTGTTTAGGTTTATGGGAGAAGACTGAGACCGACCCTAGCTGGCTAGGGATTCGTCAAATAATGCAGAATTATACTCGTCAAAAGCAGATTCCACGACATAAATGGGATCCCTTAATTTCCCTGCTGAGGAAGGAAGGAAGGACGTACGTAGAGCCAAAACTGTTGAGGAAGGATTACATTTACATCCATCTCTTAATAGACAACTGCTTATCAGTCTATTGATAATATTTTAAATCAGAATCACAAAGTACTCGCTCGCACTTCCGTAAAACAAAAGTAATATACAATTAATATCTGAGCTTGGCTATAGATCAGGATAAGGACAAACCCATACACAAGGGGTGTTTCTTAAAAGAATAAAATGAACTGATGTGGGTGTGGAGCCCACTGAAGATTATAATTAAACCCCAACCTACCAAACCCAAAAACATTATCATCGGTATTTATTAATATTATAAATAATAAAAAATTATATGTATATATATAAGGGGATTAACGAAGGTGTTTTACTTGAAGAATGATTAGTGAACAAGGTAAGAGGGAAGGGAACAACCGGAAGGGCGAGGGTGAGGGTGAGGGCTCGTGTAAAACGAGTGGGCCCATTGCTACCGTCCAAACCCCTCAAAGAAAGGTTGCGTGACCCTCTATCATTGGTCCACCTTGACACGTTGGGTATGGTACCCCCCAAAGTTAGCGGATGCTCCACGAAACCTATCTCCTTACCCCATAAGGAATTTCAATTTAACCTTCACATCACCGTCTTTTTATATTTCAAACACGCTCTTTATTTTCGTGATTCTCTCTTCTTCTTTTTAAAATTAATTTATATTTAATAATAATCAAATGTTGACTTATTAGAATAGAATTTTAAACACTATATGGACGTAGAAGACTGCGTTTTTTCAAATTGTTCGGAAAAAAGAAAATATATAACCGTAATATTTTAAAAAAAGTTATTTATTGTCAATTCAGCTGTAAAATTTATATATTTTTTTTAATTTGATAAAGAAATAGATTATTTGTCGTGATTGAACATTTATAAAGACATTTTCATATTAAAAATATATAAATTATGGTAAGTAAAAATAATTATCAATTATAATCATTGCTCTCGAAATCATTGTCCTCCTAGATATGCGGTTAAAATTGTCAACCCCGTTACTTTTCTTAATTGTTATTGTACGTCCCTATTATTATTTGATATATTTGTAAATAATATAGTAGTTATTAAAAATATCGCAGGTAAATACTAAATCTGGGGGAATGGAATAAAACAAAACAGAACTATCGCTGTATTAAAAGTGGGTTGTGGTGGCAAATTTACTTGCCCCTCCATCACAAATGTATATATATATATATATAAATATGGATATGTATGTGTGGGGATTTTTCTGTACTTTCTGTTTATTATGTTTCCTTTATTCCTTTTCCATGGGTTGCGGGGTGTCAAAGAAGGTCTCTATCAAATAAAAGGGCCCTTGTTAATCCCAAAAAATTTATTAAAAGAAAAAAAAAAGTTTATGGAGACATCGTTATTCATTGGCCAGTAGAGTCTTGTTCATCATAATATTGCTATTAGGACTTGGCTTTTTTAAGCATCATTTCGACTACTTTTTATTTCTGCTTGTTTTAAATAAATAAAAACTAATATTTTAATTATAGGATTTCCTCCTTTCATAGCTCCATTTCTAATCTTGTCAAATTTATATAACATGCATATATCTACATTCTGAATCCTTCCAACTTATCATTTATCACTGAAAAAAAAAATTATATCCGTATTTATTTTTTATGACCAAAACAATATTTTACCGACAAAAATTTATAAATTTGAAAGTTTTTTTTTTCATAATATAATAAACAAAAATATTAAATTTTTTATTAATTTATCAAATGTAGAGATAGCACATTTTTGTCAAACCTATACTTTCAAGTTTAAACTTAATTTACTGAAGGCTCCCGTAAGTTTTTTCATATTTAAAAAATGGGAAAATTGATTAAAAAATAAAATGCAAGACTAATGTAAAGTCAGTAATTAAATAAACATTATATTAGAGTCGTAGATAAAATTTAGGGAAACTCGAAATTGGGAGAGCTTCATTATCGTTTAGACTCGGCTAAACTTCTACGGGTACTTCTTAAAAACGAGGAAAAAAAAGTGCGTCTAATACTTTCATTGGAAATGAGTAATGTTTATACATAATATAATTAATAACTTTAATAAAAACAATAATTCAATAGAAAATTGCTAGGAGCATTACTATGTAGGAAAGGGGAACAGAACAGGAAAAGGCGAGGTATTGTCAATGTACAACAGAACCACGCGTGGCTACAAACAGCGACGGATTCCTTGACAGCCGACACTGTCTCATTTTTTATGCCACGCACCAATCCTATATCACTAGAGGTAATTAAGCAACTTCTTCTTTTTGTTATTTAAGAAAATGCTAGTTTGAGTATGGGTTATATATATATATATATATATATTATCGTTGCCTTACATCGATCATATGCAAATTCAAGGGTGAAATTCTCCTTATAACAATGAAGAGTTTTTTTAAAAAGAAAAAGAAAAAGAAAAGTAAGGAACTCATAAAGATAACGAAGGAGTAAGATGGAGATAAAATCAATGTCAAAACGAAAGTGTTGGGAAAGGCGAGAAATGAAGCACATGGGAGCTTAGAAAACGAGAGACCACATCCGCGGTGGTTGTGTTTCTTTGAATTACGTTGTTTGATAGGTTAAATTATTTGGAAAAGACGTCGTCAAATTTGTCAATTGTCGTTATCCCAAACACTTATCTTCCGCGCCCTATTAATAATAATTCTGCTCATTTACTTTTATCTCCTTCTTTTGTCGTTTCCCATTTTTAAAAGCCTTCTATAGCTCTATTCTATGCTTACTGATTAAAATATTTCTTTTTCTACCGCAACGGATCCCATAATTCGATTTCCTATTTGGTGCCTTATTTAAATGAGAGATATTGTGTCTCATAAAGCGAAGTACCTTAAATTATTAAATAATTTTATAGCACCATCATTTCCTCATTTGCCGCCACCGGATGAGACACCCCCCCCCCTCCTCTCTTCGTTTCTATGAGAATATTCATCGTATCTCACTTACTTGACACGAGGGGGAAAAAAATTAATAATCATGTAAAATTGTTGCAAATATATCTAAGCTCACGAAAGAAATTCTTCGTTTTTTAGATTGATCTCCAAAATGGCAAATAATTCTTTTCAAATTGTACATCTGAATATTTTATAGTAAAATAAACAAGAAACGAAGTAATGTAAGTAATGAATTGCACTCCATTTTTTTACTCGTGGCCACATTTTATTTCTATTACAAGATTATTTATTAAAAATAAAAAAAGATGTCGATCCATAAATTACAGTAGTCGTTTTGCCTAAAACAAATAGTTGAGAATATGTAACCAAGGAAAAGAGAAAAAGGTTACTTTTTTCTTGTAAATTTTAATATATTTTTTAGAAAAAAATATTACATAAAAAATTAAATATTTAAATTTACACGCATTTAAGACCTCTTATCAACATTGCATTATAAAATTACAAGGGCTGTGCTATTATTATTGATATTGGTACGGTTAGTAGTTGGCTATTTAAAGGTCAAAGTTTTACGAAAGTCAATATTGACTTCTTCAACTTTAGAAAAAAAATCCTCCTCCATTGAAATTAATGGCACATTGGCATTTGATGATCCCAATTTAGGAACATACATTAACAATGCGAGTTAGGCCAAAATAGGCAATTACTTAAATAATTTATTAATCCAATATAAAAATATTCGAAAAAGAGCCATTTTATTAATTACTAATTTTGGAGTAAAAGATTAAATCAAGCCACACTTGTGGAAAGACGAGTTACTCGTCAATCAGAAAATTGTTGTTGTAATATTTATAATAAATGCCGATTTAAATTTTATTTAATAATTCATAATAATATGTGATAGAAAAGAGAAAATATGCTGAAGGGACGCAATCTGATCTGACGAAATCCTGAGAAATTACGCAACTACCCTTCTATTCGCAGGGGTGCTGTGCCGTCCGCCTAAGGGTAGCTCTGGTTCCAAACAGAGAAAGTAATTAAAAAGAATAAAAAAATAAAACAGTATCCCCTCCTCCTTATTCATATGGTAATACTAAAAAGTAAATTGGAATGTCTAGAAATGAATGATATTAAGTAATTTAAATAAAGTAAATATAATTTTAAAAAAAGATAAGGGGGGACCATAGCCATAGGGGTTATGGTTGGAGGACAGTTTGCCGTAAACACCAAACAGTATTGTTCCGAAGGTGGACCCAGTGAAAAGTGGACCCCTATTTAATTTTTTCAAGTTTCTCTTCCAACGAGGGCCCACCCGAACCTGGGACCACAATCTAGTTTCCGCTCTCCCTCCCCCCCAGTTCGCATTGATTGAGCCGGCGGCTGTCAGAGAAGTCAAAATTCTCGGTGGTCCCCACCCTCTCCGTTTCTCCACTTGGACGGACCCGATAAGCATAACTCAGGCGCGTGCTTCTGCTGGTCCCCCCCCTTCCAAGTGGTCCAAGACACCAGCTTGAGACGCGTGTCCATGGGTCATTGTCTCGCGAGTGGCGGATAGCCTAGCGACGTAACTCATGGTCCCCTACTATAGACTGAGAATCCTGCTGTTTACCGACATGTTACAGCCTATAACCGGTCACCGAAGCAATGTTAATCCCATGGAAAATTCTAGCGGACGACTAGTCGTGGAGGACGAAGAGGAGGGGGCCGGCTGTTTGGAGTTTCGACACTTTGGAGTAACTATAATTAAACTCAATTTCTTTCTCCAAGACTTTTTATTAATTACGTTATTTACAAAAAATTTAAGTAAATATATTTATATTTAAATACAATATCAAATTATGAAAAAACTATGCAAATAATATTGCACTTTCCAAGAATCCGGAGATATTTGCAAGTTGTAATAACTAACGTAGCCGTTTTATTATGGAAAATTTATTTTTAAAAATAATAATTTTTTAAAAAATAGCGAGTATGAAAATTAATTGTTAGAAATTATTTTATACTTACGAATAATTTATTAAAAAATAAAAATAAAAAAATACATAACTTACTGAAAATGTATAATCAAGCAGGCTAATTGATCAATTTTTTTTAAAAAAAGTCATATATATATATATATATATATATATATATATATATATATATATATATATATATATATATATATTATGTTTTAAAAGATGCACACATAATATTTTATTAATTAACCGCGGTAGAAAATATTCTTACTTGGTAGACGTCTATGTGTACTTTTAAGGTAGAGTTGATCAGTGTTGGTCAAGAAAACTCTCAGCTTCTGCTTTACGGCAATCACAGCAACCCACAGTACAAGTACGCCTTGGTCCGACTAAAGTCTCTCGCTGTCCCACGCGCCCGAGTTTCCGATACCATAATAAACCGCTAATCCAAACGCATCATAAATAAAAATCAAAACTCGGGAGATGTTTGCCAGCCGAACAATTCCGTACCTTCAGATCAGAGCTCCTCGACGTGGCTTCAATCCACGATTCACAAAGGTCTATTAACTTTTCTTTCATTTTTAACTTTTTCTGTCTCTCCTCTTTATTTGGCTTTTCTTATATTATATTAAACATCTTATCATTGTTTTTTTTTTTAAACATTAGTTTATGATATCTTAATTTATATGATGATTATGAGGCAAAGGCTACATTGCATCGAGTTGTTTTATTCCACAACATATTACGTAAGCTCACAAATCACCAAAATTTTAAATTTCTTAAAAAAAAAAAGAAAACAAATAAAGATTCACGTTGAATTAGATAGTAATTTAAAAACAAAAATATCTGTAACAAATATATAATCAATTTTCTGAATAAAGTATCTAATATATATATAATATAACTATTTGATTTGACTTTGTTCGGATTTTTAATTCCATCGTCCAAGAACTGATATAATCAGTTTTTCCTAATTAAAAACTTAATTTTAATCTGATTTGATATTGAAATAAAATTAATTGAATCTGAACAGACGTAAATGAAGTCACCACTCTCGTCCCAACAAGGGAATTCAAAACTCTTCAATAAATCAACAACATAGTAACATTTTTTTTATTGGTAACAAAATTTGAAATATGGATTAACATTATATTAATTCTCGTAATGATAATTCAAAAACTTTTTTTTTTCTCCAGATCGCATAATAAATTTTATTTCTTATATTTCAGGTAGAGTTGATCAGTAAGCATTAAACCAAATTATTTTTTGATATATGAATTTCAAACTTAGAATGAAATTACAGATAATATGGACACAGACAAGAGAATAATAAATAAAACAGACAACCATAATTAATGAAGAAAATCCATATGCCGGATCCTTACTTGGGAAAAAAAAACACACACACACACACACACAAAAATACAAATATAAAGACGATCTCGTATTTAATTCCTATAATAATAAAAAATAATCACCAAACCCAAAAGGGCTATTCACAAAAAAGCAGTTTTCAGACCAAAAATACATTGACATCTGAAAACCACTCTACCAAAGACAAAACCGCCTCATCCCTGTGTCGCTCTCGGGGTCCAGTCTCATTTCTTAACCATTAATATACGTTTATGGTAATTCCCAACAGACCCTCCTCTTCTTTTCCCTCTCTACACTCGCTGCTTCTTCTTCTTCTTCTTCTGTATCTAAAAATACACGCCGCATATCTTCATATCCTACAACTACTACACCAAACTCTCTCTTTCTCTCTCTGTGGCCCTTCATAGGTTGCCATGAACTCATAGCGAAATATCGACCTGCTCTTTGGTCTCCGAGGTCGCTTACTCTGTCTTTCTTATATGGCGTACCACAACCAACATCTCTCCCAAGGCCTCCCGCTTAACCATTTCACTGACCAATCTCATCAGCACCAACAACAGCAGAACCAGCCTCTTCCTGACAACTCCTTGCGTACCATATTGCCGGACCCCGGCGCTAAACCCGGCTCCGATCCCCGCCACCACCACCACCACCACCACCCCCTCCAAACCGCACCCAATTGGCTCAATAACGCTCTCCTTCGCACCCACTACACCGACAACAATAGCACCAACAACAATAACACCGCCGCTCCCAACAATAACAACGCCACCAATTTCCTCAACCTCCACACTGCCGCCTCTGACTCCCCTGGAGCTGCCTCCCAATCCTCCAACCAATGGCTGGCCCGCCCGATCCTCCACCGGAACCACAGTGACGTCATTGACGACGTCACCGCCGGGGACTCCATCATCGCCGGCGCTACCATGTCCCATGAATCCACCGATTTGAAGACAACCAGCGACAACCTCAATAACAAGAGTGAGGCCGTGGTTGTCGACAGCGGCGCCACCGGGGATGGCTTGGTGAACTGGCAGAATGCTAGGTACAAGGCGGAGATTCTTTCCCACCCGCTGTATGAACAGCTGCTATCGGCCCACGTGGCGTGCTTGCGGATCGCCACGCCGGTTGACCAGTTGCCGAGGATAGACGCTCAGCTGGCTCAGTCGGAGAATGTGGTGGGCAAGTACTCGGCGTTGGGACATGGGAGTCAGAGCATGGTTGGGGATGATAAGGAACTCGATCAGTTCATGGTATCTTAAAAATTTATTTGTCACTCATTTCATTATTTCGTAATTGGTAAAAACTTTATTTTGTGTGGACTCAATCAAAATTTTTGTGATTATTGTGGTTTAAGTTTTGCTATTTGCGTGTCTATGGTTGGAGAGCATTCTAAACTGGAGCAGAAGGAAAACCTACTACTGCCTTTGTGGGTGTGGTGATGGCTGCAATTAAAAGACCTTCTAATTTCTTGTGCAAATGTTTATTCAAATTTGCGGCCTTTTTGGATGATGGCTCAAGTGACATGGATTCAAGACCTCAGGAAGAGGCTAACAGAGGATCAATGGAAAAGAAACGAGGGAGTTGAGACTAGAGTATTCAGTATCGGATGTTTTGATCACTATTAGGGAATTGGAGGTGAAACAGGGTTTCTTTTCCGGAGAATGAAAATACGTAAGAAGGATTGAAATCTATTATTAATAAACTGGAGTAATGAGTGAAAGACGTCAATAGAAAGTATATGGTTGGAATTTGGCTCGTAGAGGTGGTCTTTAAGCTCAATCTTAGCCCGAATCAGACGTCTGAATTCTACTTACTACATAACTGTGAAAATTTTATCTACTCCTTAGGGCAGCAGGGAAGGGAAATCATGTCTGTATTAGACGATGAATGGTTTTTTTCAAGTTCTTTTTTTAGTTATTGAGTTTCTGTTACAGTTTCTTCTTACAATTACATCCGTAAGGGGGAATTGTCTTTGGTTTATGACTCATCCGGCATTAGTTTCTTCCTAGATTTGAATTCCTGTCAAGTCTTAAAATGAAATTAACCTTATTTTTATTAATATTCTGAGGAATTGTCTTGTAAGATTATGCTACTTTGGGACAGCGCCTGTATCTTGATCTAGATTATAACTTAGAATTCTGTTCTTTACACTGATACAGTTACAAATTATGATATTTTGTTTCTTGATGTTGCAGTCGCACTATGTTTTGTTGCTCTGTTCATTCAAAGAACAACTCCAGCAGCATGTTCGGGTCCATGCGATGGAAGCAGTAATGGCTTGTTGGGAGATAGAGCAATCCTTACAGAGTCTAACAGGTTCGAAAATTATCTTGTTAGTGATTGTTACTGTCCTTAACATATACTAATTTTTAAGTTAATTATGAGCAAACCCATTTTTAAGTCAGATAACTATAAAATCTTCTTTTATGGATCCGAAAGAAGCTATTGATGTTGTTTGCTTATGATTTACTATAGAGTCTAAGATTGAGACCGAGGGCTTGTTGCTGTCAAATGATTCAAATCTTAAAATGAGGGATGGATTTGTATCTAATCATGTTTAAACTTCTTGACAAGGTGGATTATCAGTTAGTATTTCAATCTCATTGTAGCTATCGGTGATGATTAAGACGGCTAGGGAATTACATCTGTGGGTTTTTGAAACTTTAATCATAAGTAAAAGTAACTTTTACTAATTTTGGACCTTGTGCATTGCCTTCGAGATAGAATGATGACAGTTTCTTGAGTTCTTAAAAGAACGTTAAAGATGAATTTGTAGTGCAATGCCCTGTTGTATAAATTTTGAGCAGGTTATATCAACCAAGTTCATGTGCACTAATAGAACATAGAAAGCATAGCCATTTTTAAAAATTGATGAGTACTGAAGTTATGATTGTTCTGACATGGTGCAATAACAGGAGTCTCCCCAGGAGAAGGTACAGGAGCAACAATGTCCGATGATGAAGATGACCAAGTAGATAGTGATGCCAACTTGTTTGATGGTAGTTTGGATGGTTCAGACATGGGGTTCGGCCCCCTTATTCCGACGGAGAATGAGAGGTCACTCATGGAGCGTGTGAGGCAAGAATTAAAGCATGAACTGAAACAGGTAATGGATGGTTCCCCCCTTCCTTTTTTAACTTTCTTCCCATGTGAGTGGTCTCACTTAATCACTTCTTTCTTTTCTTTTCTTTTTATGTAGGGTTATAAGGAGAAAATTGTGGACATAAGGGAGGAAATTTTGCGCAAGAGACGAGCAGGGAAACTTCCTGGTGACACAACCTCTGTCCTTAAATCTTGGTGGCAATCACATTCCAAGTGGCCTTACCCTACAGTAAGTCTGGCTAAACATAACCCAACATTGCCATCACTTCAATTTCTATTTTACATTTTCCACAATGTCTTTGCTAAATTTTTCAGACACGGGGTTTCTTTAAAGAACAAGAGAACCAAAAAAAAAAAAATTCTACACACTTGTCTCCCACTAATCCCAATTCCCTCATCAATATTCTCTCTCATGATAATCAGGAGGAAGATAAGGCAAGGTTGGTTCAAGAAACTGGCTTGCAATTGAAGCAGATTAATAATTGGTTCATCAATCAGAGGAAGAGAAACTGGCACAGCAATCCTTCAACCTCTACGGTTTTGAAGAGCAAGCGCAAAAGGTATTCCTTTCAAAACAAGCCCTTTTGTTAATTTATACATTCACGAGCTTTGTCCCAACTTTAATTTGAAAAGAAGTAATGCAGGTGATAACAGTGCTGATCGTTACACTTAAAAGGAAGGGAAAGTCCAGAAGAAGAAGAATTCCTGTGGTGGTTCTTTCTCTGGAAAGGCAAAGAGAAAGTAGATTTGCTTTGTATTTGGAGGAAAAGGGAAGAACACCATTAAACGTATGCTCCAAAGCCTGCACAAGGGTAAAAGATAGTTTAGTAAACGTGGGATGGGGGTGCAACATATTTAGGAAGTTCACTTAGGAATTATATAGTGGAATCAATTTGGATCAACTCCGCGGGCTTATGATTTTTGTTCGCATTTTAATGCTTGTGAAAATATTATTATATAAGTATAATTAATAGCGAGGGGTTGTGGGTGTACAGTAATAATCTGTGCGTTTTTCCATACAATCATACTAATTTTTTGTTTAGTAACTTTTTTATTTTTATTATTATTATTTTGAATTGTCAGTGTTGGTAAAATTTGGTATATGGCAAGTATCTACAAAATCTCGGTGGGTGTGCATCATTATAGAAATTCTGTTGACATTTAAGTCGTGGTAGCTTTCTTTGGCAAGTGCAGTGCAAAAGGGAGGTAACATTTTGAGTAAAGCCAAAGGTATATTATGTACTAATGGTAGTTTCGGGTTTTTTATTTTTATTTTTTTGTTTTTAAAAATTATTTTATAAAAAAAAGTAAAAAAAAAATTGTTTCATAAACTGTTTTAAAAATATATTTTATACTTTTGAGAATTAAAAAAATAATTTTTTTCGAAACTTAATTTTAAAATAACAGAAATTAATTTTTAAATGAATATTTTTGTTTTGAAAATAATTAAAAATAAAAAATTATTTTTTAAAATAGGACCTAAAAAAATACTTGGGAGTTTGAGATTGCCTATCTCATTCTGTCCGAAAAAAAAAAGGATTGCCTCTATGGTGATTAGGATAATGGGAAGAGTTGCTATATTAACACCGTTGGATTTACATTATTTATTGTATCACTTCTGGCAAGCAACATTTAATTTTAGAAAATTAATTACGTTATTTATTATTTTATGTCAAATTAATAATGAATAGGTGTACTGAAAAAAAATCTGAAAATAGTATTTAATTGTAACATTTAATAGGAACTTGGACTATCAATTTTTAGTAGACAAAATAAGTATACTTATCTATCGCTGAATTAATTCTCATTCTGATACTAATTAATACATGGCACCGAATCGCAACCCAATTATTAATGTTCTGGTATTGGAATCAATAATAAATTGATTAAAAATAGTTAAAAATTTGTAACATCAATAATGTAATCCTTGTATTATTGATATGATTGATTATACTCATATATTAACAAGGTGCAAACCACGACTACCATCATTAGACCTCATAAAATACGTCCAATCTTTATCGAAACATAAAACAACAATAATGCTATTTCTTTTTTTCCTTCTGTACCTTACATATATCATCTAATTAATTATTTGTTTCATTTACATACATTTACTTTGTTAAAAAAAAACTGTGAAATGAAAATTAAAGCAAGCTGTCTGGTTTATAAAATAATAAAGGAATATATATATATATATAGGCCAGAAGATCAGTTTCCCTAGACTGGGGATTCAGAGTTGGAGATAAAAAGAATTGTCTTTCATGTTTTATTTATTTATTTAATTTTTGTTGTTTCTATTATCTGGAATTATCTTTCTCAGGCAAGTGTATATAAATACGTACTTTAATAAAGTGGTGTATTTATAATTCCTCAAATATCAATGAAACATATTCATGTACACACGTTCAAAAATATCCTTAATTTTTTTTTTGAAAATAAAAAAAAGTTGCTTCCATTCATTATACCCAGAAAGAAACAAAACAATTCATGAGGCGTTGCAAGAATCAGAAGTAAACGATCATATTAAGGTTCAATGGAGGGTTTGAAGAACTGGTCTCCCATTGTTCCCCAGACAATTCGCATTGTGATCATAGTATCACTACTTGATAGTTGAAAGTAATGGAAAATAGCTAGCCATGAGCCACTCTATTCCATATGAATACACGTAACAAAATCATTATCAACCTTATATGAATTATAGACGTCAAATAATTACAAGCGGTATCCATTTTATGTTCAAATAATGAAAGAAGAAGGAAATTACAATTTACTAGCGGGGAAAAATTAAGAATTAACAAGAAGAGAATTGGCGTTGCCGATCGATGACGAAGTCCAAAAGCATTATGAGTTCCCTCTGTTGATCCCAAGTGGATCTGCGTATCGAGCGGAGAAACCAACATAAACAGCATCACCTTGCTTCTCCGTCCCATCATCAAAATTAAGAGAATAACTCCTTAGGTCATACCGGAATTGCACTCTCCTTTTCTTGTTGGCCATGATCCTGAATCTGTAGCGTATAAAATTCTTCCACTTAGGCCCTCCCAAAACCTGCGACAACACCTTCACTTTCTTCAACTTGTGCTTCAACCCGTTCTCACGTTTCACACCTTGTCCTTGTTCTTCCTCATACAGCACGTATCCGTCCGGGCGTCTCCATGAACACCAGATTCCCAGCAAGCACTCGCATATCGATGTGGATGTTGCCGTCTCTTCGTAATCGTACTCAACTGCTTCTTCTAGTTTTGGTGAATCTTCGCTTATGGCTTCTTGTGAGCTTCCCATTGAAATCAAGTCTCATACGTACCAGAGCAGCACTGACGCTATATATAGAAAGAGATAGGAATCTCAATGTTCAATCCCAGGTGAACTCCTGGTCCTTGCGTTGACAGACGTTTTAGTGAACTCAAAAGATAGGAAGGTGACGCGGGGGGTGTTCTTCGGATAGTAAGGACCGATGTTGTACTGCCACGTGGACATAGTAGTTTTGTAATCCGTCACTGGGTGAGATGTCGTGTATTGGTTGCGCTGTTTCTTTTGCCTATTGTGACAGACAAGTGAAGCTGAGTATTAGTTGCCTGTGAGGTTAGGTTCGGCACGTTAGGAAACTGGGAGAGTGCATATGCCGGCCAACCGAATATTATAGAAGGTAAGCCTCATGTGGCGCCTGTCAATCAACAGTTGGGAGCCAAATAGATCCTTTGTCCTCTACTGCCAACCGCATCTGCTAACCATTTTCTTTCTTAATTAATCTGATTATATATATATATATATATATATATATATATATATATTATTTATGTGGATATGATTATTTTGGGTCGTTACTTCGATTCCCTAAGGATTATTATATACAAAAGTTTCTTCGAGTTAACTTTTTAATATATCTTGAATTTATACTTTATATCTTTATTTTTGAAATAGGTTTAATTATATTTTAAATTGTTTATTTTAAAAAATATTTCAATTTAGTTGCGTATCATTTCTCTCACTTTAAAAAAAATATTATATTAAATTTTATTGTAAAAATATCTATTCATATATAAATAATTTTAATAATATGACTGTTAAAAATCTTATATGAAATATCTCTAAAATTATTTTTCATTATCAGCAATCAAAATAATATGTGAAAATTAAATAATTTATGTTATACTTTTAAGGCTCGCATAATCAAAATTTATTTCTACAAAAATGAATTTTAATTGATTAATTTAAAATTTAAAATTCACACAAACACGAGGGCGCATAGACAAGAAAAATGGTGAAATAACTTACTTGTCACAAAAAAAAGGTAAATTATATTTATTTATTTTAAGTTTGACTTACACTATTTTTTATTTCAAATGAGAATTTTTGACCAAAAATAAAATTTTAAAAAAATTTATAAAATTTATACTCAGCCTTTTAAATTTTAAAAATATTATACTAATTTTTAAATCTTATATTTATTAATTAAATCTTTTAATAATTTTTATTGCATTAAATTAAACTATTTATAAATAATTATAATTTTTTAAAAAATATATAAAATATAAATTTTATTGACAATTTTAAAATTAAAGAAACAAATTTTTATATAAATTAAAATATAAAAATGTATAAATGAACTTTTTAAAGCTTACAAAATTTAATTATAATTTGTTTTAATAAAAAATATTTTTATGTATTTCCATGACTTTCCATCGTTATATGCAGAGCGACTTTTGTTTTAAAATATCGATACCCAGAGTTCAAATTACTCTGATTCTCACTAAGAAATAAATTTCATTTTAAAATACCGTTTTGATAACTTTAAAATTGAGAATGTTTCAAAAATTTTATAAAAATTAAAGAATTTAAAAAATATATTTTAAATAATTTTTTTTTAATTTTAAAGGATCTTAATATACTATTAATAATATAAATATATAAATTTAAATAATATAGTATTAAATAATAATAATATTATTCAAATAACATTAATATAATTATCGTTCATAAAATTTGATAACATTTAACATATATAAAACATTTAATACAAATTACATATTATACTTAAAGTTTCAAATTATACAATACAATATCAACAAAAATTATTAAATAGTTTAAATCAATTAAAAATAGAATGTCTAGAAGGTAGATAATTAGAATTTGGATATAAGCTAAGAGAAAATTGATAATGTCTCTCCACATTGTCACAATAATCATTTCAAGTCATGTGAGAACAGAAAAAATTATCATACTTCCAATTAAATTTTTTAAAATTTTCTATATTATATATTGAAAAACGCCAACCAACCTGTGAAAATGATAAGTAAGATGAACCATATTCCAAAGTTGCACCATGATTATATGCAGAGGATGATTAATCATATTCATAATTTTGACCATATGTCGAAGATGATGAATGATAACTAAATCCATGACTATAAGACTTATATCCTCCAGTGTTAAGTGAAGAAAAATCAAAAACCAATTGTTGAACATCTTGCATTTCAACATCATTATCACTTGTTCTGTTATAATCAGAAGGTCTATAACTATGATATTGAGTGCAATATTAAAAATCTTGTTTTGATGTAAAAATCACTTGACTTCTTTCATCAATTTTATCAGTAGTTGTGATATTTTCACCACCCATTTTATCATCTCCGTCACTTGTATCTGTATTTGTGTCAGTATCAGTATTTTCTTCTGATTCCTCATCAATATCAACAGTAGCTGAAAATCGACGATGTGTTGATCTTATCATCAAAATTTCAAACTCATCGTCAGTAGTTAATTTATATGGTTGAATAGTTTGTGAATCTGACCATCGATTAACAAATGTAGCCAAATAACTATTTAGTTTAACATTTTCAGTATTTTCATTCAATTCATCTAATAATGCATCACTAGGATCATCCAACCATTCTAAAAGGCCATCATTTTTTTCAAAAATTGTAGTTAAATCAATTGCTCTGAACTCAACATCTTTTGAATTATGATATTTGATAATATGCTTCAATTTCAATCGCATATTATATTGTGCAAAAACAACCTTTTCAAGTTTATCATAATTTAAACGATTACGTACTTTTGTGTGAATAAGTGCAAATGTGCTCCAATTTCTTTCGCATCCACTAGATGAAATTGTCTGTGACAATACTCTTATTGTAATTTTTTTCAAATTTGGAGTATCAGCACCATGCATAAACCACCATTCAACTAGAAAAAGAAAAAGAAAAGTAGTGCATGTTAGTTAATAATATATTAAAATTCTTATATATACAGACGATATTTTTTTAGTGATATAATAAGTCAAACTTAGATATGTTTTTATCTCTTTCTTTGATAGCCAATTTATCAAAAAATTCATACATAGCATCTCGATATATTTTTACCTACATGAAAAATATAGTACGAACAATTATTATGATTTTGATCACAAACAACAAAGATAAAGAAACAATAATAAATAACTCATTTTGTAATATCCGATTTATTTATTTATTTATTATTATTATAGGAACTTTGTAAGATCCGATTTATTTTAATTTTTTTTCTTCACGTTACGCATGTTAAATACGTCATATGTATAAACACAATGTATATGTATAAATATTTATTACAAATCTCATACATGTTATAATTATACAATATAACATTTCAAAACACAATATATATGTATACATATATATTACAAACCTCACACATGTAATATTTATACAATACAATATTTTAATACATAAATAAGAGTCCATATACAACACTTCACTCCTAAAATACAAAGAGTGAGGAGGTAGTGCTGATATCGAGATTTCCATCAATGACGTCATTCCCTGTTACATATCTTTTTTTTTATCTGAACATAACACCATAATAATAATGAAAACAAAGATTCCCAATAGAGTCAACATAAATAAAATATAATGAGAAAAATTGCAGTTATATTCAGTTGTATAAACTACAGAAAATATTAAGATTTGAAGATAAAATCATCACTTCAGTTGATGCATAATTAACATACTATTTATGCACTCAAAATTCACTCTTTTTCTTAAAAAAAATGTTTAGACATATCACAATTTTCAATTCACTCATTTGCTATACACATAGTGACCGATCGACTACAGTTACAATAAGTGATTAGAGAATGTGAGTTCATCACTCATCAACTTTCTCACATTACTTCTGTCACCTGGTTGGAATGGTCCTCCATTGACTCACTCCAGCTAATAGGGCGTCCCCTACTTAGTACCGTCTCAAGTCATACAACCTATCGATATTCATACACACATATAAATGTATATATATAAATGCATATTCATTAAATGCAATATATAATTATCAAGCAATTCGCCATAAGTTTTACGTTTGTCATTTAATCACTTTCATAATATGATGCATCATTTTTATACCAAATGATTAATAAACATTCATCACATATCAATATCAAATATGATTCATTTTAATTCAAATAAAGAAAAAAAGAAATTTGATATATCAAATCATCATTTTAAAAGTATTTTTCTTAGATATATGTTTCCTAAAAATATTTCAACAAACAAGATAAATTTTAGACAGAAAATAGTGAAAAATATCCAACATGGCGTGACCATGTTCAAGACATGGTCATACTTAAAAAATACTTCAAATATGCTCAAAAACAACCACGAACACGACCTGACCGTGTTATGTGATATTTTCTCACTTATTTAACTATATCTCCCTCATACGAACTTCGATTGCGGTGATTTTAAATTCTATAAAAATTTAAAATAATTATCTACAACTTTCATGTTTATCATATCTTTAGATTCCTTACAAGTTATTCCAAAAAAATTAAAAACAAAAATACTTATTTTACCAATCTGGATTCTAGACTAATTCTGACATATGCTCAATTAATCAGTCATATCTCCCTCATATTGACTCCAATTGAGGTGATGTTAAAACCTATAAAAAGTTAAGACAATTATGTACAATTTTTATGTTTATCATTTCTTTAAATTCCTTACGAATTATTTCCAAAAAATTAAAAAAAAATGATTATTTTTACTATCCTGGATTCTGACATCTGCTCAATTAATTAGCCATATATCTTTCATATGGACTCCAAATTAAGTAATTTTAGAGCCTATAAATCAGTGAGACATGTACCTACAATTCATATGTTGACTATTTCTTTAAAATACTTGTCAAATTTTTCCAGAATTCCAAAAATAAAGACTTCCCAAATTATACTGAAATTCAATTTAGTCTAACTTCTCCTTTGTTTTTTTTTTATGTAATCCCATGCACCCATATGCATGTCCATACAATCAAAACAGAATTTCATATAAATATTCAGACCACATGTTTTCCAAAATCACATCTAAATAAATCTAAAAGCATATATATAATTTTGTACAAAATTTATGAGTAGATATTAAATTTACCCCAAACAAATTTTTAAATTTGATACTTTGATTTTCCTTTCCTCTTCCTTCTCTTTCTTATTCCTCTTCTTTTTCCTCCTCTTTCTTTTTTCTTCTTCTTTCTTTTCCTCTCTTTTCTTTTCTTTTCTTTCTCTTCCTTACCAATACTCCTTACCAACACTCCTTTTTCTCCCTTATAATTATGACTCATTTTTTCTCACCTACCTCCCTCATAATTATTAAAAAATTTCTTACCTACCACCCAATATTTACAACTTTACCATCTTCCATCATTTACAACATTGTCAAAGTATTTACAAAACTGTTATATTAAAGAATTTACATAAATGTCATTTCAATTAAATTATATAAATATCATTTTAATCATCTTAAGATCTTGTTTGATTTGAGTAAAATTGTAAAATAATTTAATCCTCCCTTGAGATCCAATATGCCTTCTTCTCTCTGAAAGAAATAAATTTCAATTAGTAACATAAAAAAAAAATCGGAAATGTTACACATTTAGTGCATAGAAAGCTTTAGTTGAGTTGATCTCTAATAAAAAAATCACATGTTTTAAGTGCCTTCAACAAAACTTCTCGAGATTCAAGATTTTCAGAGTATTGATATGATAAATTCAAATAATAAGCTTTTTTTCCAGCGCGAATAAAAAATAAAATGCTAATTAGTATAGTAAAAAATAAAATAAATAAGGATATATTGCGAAAATAAAAAATATAAATATATAATCAAAGATTTCATTCATACTTGTCATATGAATATAACTTATTATTTGTTTATGCCAACGACAGTCAATGACATCAAGATACTTTTTGCATAACTTGAGAGCTATTGTTTGAATTGTTGATTTGACTTTACACATTACTGCATAAACATACGACATTGTGGCTCGCTTTTCTCCGTCAACCATCCTTAGAACCTTAGCAATTGGCATATGTATATCAACAAATTTTTTTAGATTCTTCCAAAAATTTGGATCTAATATGGTGAACTCGTGTTTCAACTGAATCTTTATTAGCAGAACTTCTAGACTATTCATTTGAAATTGCCATTCTTTGTAACCCATTCTTGTGCTCCAAGAGACTTGTAAGAGCAATATAATTGGTTGCAAACTGTGTTTGAGCTGGTCTAATCAACTCTCCTGTGCAATAGGTTCTCATAATGTGAAAAATTTTAGAACGATTATAAATAAAATTGGTACACATTTTAGCATCTTCTAAAACCTTCTAAACTTTTTAAAACTTTCAAAATCATGAATTATTAGATCAGGAGAATAAGCAGCACAATAAGCAGCACGATAAGTCCAATACAAGTGTGGTCTCCTCTATATCAATAACTCACCAGCCTTCTTATATTCAAATGCATTATCTATAATGATTTGTATAACATTA
The DNA here is from genome assembly GCA_037074535.1 of Gleditsia sinensis. Taxonomy (NCBI): domain Eukaryota; kingdom Viridiplantae; phylum Streptophyta; class Magnoliopsida; order Fabales; family Fabaceae; genus Gleditsia; species Gleditsia sinensis. Next base: position 4,221,895 of record CM073472.1, read on the forward strand.
GTTTCACCAACTTCTTCAACCGCTTGATCCATCAAGGTAAAAATATATTTGGCATATTTTTCTCTTCCACTCGTATTAATTGATTTATGAAAAATTATTCTCTCATCACAATAGATTTAAAAGTTTATGATTGTTAAACGAGTGATGGATTACCAACCATCACACATAATTGTGATGCTATAAGTTTTCCATTTCTTCTTAAATTCTTTTATCTCTTCTATTTCATCATCAAGAATTGGGCCACTAATTTTATAAAGAGTTGGACCTTTTACCCCTACACCTGCACGGGTAATTTCATCAATCATGATATCATAAAATAGACCTTGAGCTTTGTTAGGTGGGATATTTTGATAAATAAAAAATTTATCAATTGTTTGCTTTGCTGACTTTGCCCACTTTTTAGGATTCCACAAATGGTGCAGTTTTTGTTGATAGACATCTCGTTAGCGATATATTGAAAGATGTATTTCTTCCTTACTTAGCTTTTTTTCTTTTTTCTTGCCAAAAAATTTGCTTGTAGACTCTTTTACACTTTTACTACGAAAGAAAGGTCTTTTTCCTTTATTTAATATTGACTAAAAATAACCATATTTATGTCTTCTTTTTTGCCCTATGTATATTTTCAATAGATATTTGTTTTGCATATTCTAACTGTCCCTTCTCTTTAATTGTCATATCATAGTTTGAATCCTTAAATGATATCTCTTGAATGACAACTCTTCTTCTAGTTTCACCCATAAGAGTTTCTCTCATTTCAATTTAATACTGAATTGTTTGTTTTCTTTCTATTTACCTTTTAAAAATTCTCTCATTTTATTAGCAATTTCTCTAAGGCATTTTTCACATCTATCAACATTTGTATAACTCTCAGCTAGGTGTTGTTTCAATCGAGTTATACCACCACCCTTCATTATTTTATGACAAAAATTGCATTGTACATGTTGTCTATTTTCACCCACTATTTCTCCGTAGGTCCAACCAGGATCTGTTCTTCTCTTTTTTTTCTCTGTTGGATCTTCCTCTATTAATATTGTTTTTCCCTTACATTAACTCATACATGTTTCTATAAAATTATAATACAAATATGGAAATAGAAAAAAAAACTCTATATCCTAATATCTGATATTAAATATTATTCATATATGTATATGTAAAAAAACATATTATTATATAAATACCATAAATATTAACTATATATACTATATATAAATAATAGTAACTAATTTTAATATAAGTAAACAAAAAAATTAACATTATGAACACAAATAACTTCTTTTCTATTAAAATATGCAAAATATAGAATAAAATATTTGAAGAAAATTTATTTCTAAATACAAAATAAATTCAGCATCCATTTACGTATTTAAATAAATGTGTAAAAATTAATAATAATACAAAAATAAAAAATTACGAAAGTGTAAAAAATTGTGAGTAAATGACCAAAATCCTATTACAATTTATGTGTAAAAATGATTATATAACTAAAAAATGATATAAACTTAATTAGGAGGTTAAAATAATATTTTATATTTTATTATTTTCAAATATGTTATTTTTAAAAATAAAAATGCTTTAACAAAAGAGATAAAATAATAACTGTATTAAAAAATATATTAATGTTTTTTAAAAAAGATATAAATATTTTTAATTAAAATCGTTTTTTAAAAATAATTATTAATAGATGAATAAAAATTAAATTGAAAAATATTTTATATTTAAGTTTTACGTTATTTGGAATAGTAAAAAATTTCAAATATTAAAATATTATATTTATTTCAATAAATATATTAATTATTTTTATTAAATTAAAATTTAATTTTCACCCATTTATATTTTTATAATTATAATTTTTTTAAAAATTTAAATAAAGGTTTTAAATAATTTTAATAAATAAAATATTTAAAAATATTATATAAATAATATATTAATAAATAAATAAAACAAAGTCTGATGCATTCTGGTGAATCATTAATTTCATTAAAATATTAATTTTGATTTTTCAATTGCCAACCATTAATGGTGATCCGTGATGCGTGAAACATATATTTTTATTGATTTAATTTTTCAAAACCTATTTAATGTAAGAACCAAATGACGCAGAGCACATTTAATGAATCAAAAGACGTAGAACACTTCAGAAAGAAGACGTAGAATGCTCCAAAAAGACAGTGAAAACTCAAAAGATACAAAGTCATTTAAAAGACATCCATGTTCGAAAGAAAAAGAAAGCAAAAGACACACTGACAGGGAAAAAACGAAAAAACAAGTAAAACGACTAGACGAAAAGCAAAGAAGAAAGAAAAAAAGAACTATTCGACAGCCAGAAGCTTCATCTTTTTCTTCGTGAGTACCTCCTTCTGTGTTTTTGTGCATATTTGATCTATTACCAACAGCGTTTGTTTGATTTTTACAGAGTATAATATATAAATTTCGGATCTACAATAGATGCTTAGGACTGTGAAGAAATTTAAGCTAAAAATGTTAACTTTTTTTCTCAGTTACGATGATTTGATCTGATAAAAACATTTTGACATTTTGTTTTTGATATTTTGTTTTTGATTCTTTAGAGAATCTCTGTAAATTCAGAGATTTAGATTATGATATTGTCGGTTGAGTAGTTTACCACTTTTATTCTTATCATTTTTTTGATTCATTTTTTCACCAAAATTAAATAGTTTCGATCAATACACATCGTAAAAAAGCAATTTTCACCAAAATTGTTGAATTTATGAAACAATATACTGATTCATTTCAGTTCGCACCAAAATAAAAAAATTTCAGTCATTTCTATCGAAACGACATGAAATTTTGTTCCTTGATTCTTCTCACTTGCATCCTCTATGGTAAGTTTTTTTTACGGAGTCATCAGTGTTAAGAAGTTAAAGAATAAAAATGATGTGGCATTTTTTTCAATCCTCCTCACATAATAAAAGGTTTTGACGAGGCTAATCTTGAGCTGCCATTAAAGCACTAATACCTTCATTTAAGAGAATATTTTTAATATAAAAAATTTTAAATTCAAAATCTTAAATTATACGAATATTTTAAAAGATAAAATTATAATAACATAAGTTCAAAATCAAATCTAATATTTTAAAAGCACTCATTTATAATAATCATAGAATTGATTGGATCATCAGATTATAGATTATAAATTTATAACCTTAACTTATTTTTTTTATCAGAATTATTTCACGAAAATTTGTCATAGTAAATAAGAAGGGAGAAATAATCACACTTTGGTATTGTTTGGTTGGTGGCAACGGAACGAATGTGAATGAAAATTGAGAATGGAATAGAAAGGATTAAATTTAAATAGAATAGAATGGAATGTTATGATGAAAATTACGTTTGATAAGGGAATGGAATGGAATAGAATAAAAATAGTTAAAAAGACTAAAATACCCTTGAAACATAAAAATTAATAAAATAATATTATTTTAACTTAAAAATTTATTTAAAAATAATATAAATAAAAAAATAATTAGCAATAAAATTTTTTTATTAATAATAAACAATCTTTTATTTTTTTTAATTTTTAAATTATTTGAGGATTGTGTTTTGAGTTTTTTACATAACAGTAAATTTCTTTCTAGGCAATCTGTGCAAAAACGATAAAAAAAAAAGGGAACACCAGTGATGATGTAAAAATAAAATGCAAACAAAAAAATGGAAAGATGAACACCAGCGATGATGCAAAAACGAAATACAAAAAGAAAAAAAGAAGAAGAAGAAAAACAAGAAATGAGAAGGGCATTTTAGTTATTTTACAATTAATTATATTTTTCCATCGCTTTTAAGAGTCATTTTTCATTTTATTACATAAGGTAAAGTCCATTTCTTTGAAGTTGTATTCTACCAACCAAATGTGGTATATGATAGAATGGGAATTTAGATTTCCATTTTATCACGCCAAATAATTGTACCAAACAGATGCTTAAAGAGTGCGTTACAACAGGGAGTTGTATGCTGTGTTCGAAAAGGATGAATTGTTCTCGAGAAGGAATATATTGATTCTTTCCCAATTGATTGAATTGTAGGTGCGATGATTTACTTCACGGGCAATATAGCTAGTTCAAGTTCATGATAGCCTAGCTCCGCCAAGAAAAAGAATTGAAAAAGCATCTGACTCCTTCATGCATGCTCCACTTGGCTTGGGGATATAGCTCAGCTAGTATTGAGTTGTGATTATGAGTTGAATGACTAATTGTCCAAGTGGTAATGATAATATCTTGTATTTAAATCAACGACTCACTTTTTTTAAGTAAGGGGGAAGAGGACCAAAATAAGTCAGCCATAAACTTTGCGTGTGCGGATAGAATCCCCCGGGAAGTGTTAGAATGGCAATTCCTACTCTTTGGGGTACCAAATAAATGACTAGTGAAATTGGAGTTTTGAGTATAAAAATTAAAAAATATATTAAAATGACGGAGTATTTTCCCTATTGAATTTGAAATTACCGGGCCAACTCATCTATTCATAGTGGGGTCAAATTTTCATTTTTATTTTTTCGTATCGAGGTAGGTGTCGACTGAATGACTGGCTTAGGAAGGAAGAACGGGTCCTTAATTACGCTATCGTCTCCAATAACCCACCCATCCACTACTGGCAAAAGACGGGCAAGAAAACAAATATTGGGCCCAGCCCCTTATGGCATTATCCGTTTCATGCGAATTTCCAACATTTCTCAAATATTTCTCACCATCAAACAAAATAAGAAAAGGAAAAAAAAAAGATGAAACCAAAAAATGAAAAACTAAGGTATGAGGATTGTGGGGGAATGTGTCGGCAGTTAAAGACAAATATCAAATAAAAAATTGTATCAACCAAAACAAAGAGGTCACAACTAATTATGAGATGACAGTAGCAAAGCATCCAAAGTTAATTTGTTTGTGATGGCAAAATGCAGTCCGTCTACAAGCCGAATTGGTAAAATAACAAATCAAAATTTACCATTTGGAGTAATGCTTGTGAAGTATGGGATGGAATTAATTCAAACTTAAATGACAGAAGAATGAGAACAGCATCTAAGAAAATTGATTATATACCCACTTCTACACTTGGGATTGAAAACTGCAACAATCAAATGCCCATTGAATTATAAAATGAAGCCGTTCGTTAGATATTAACATTTTGCAGACAAAAGCTGGAGCCCACGTTTTGTACAATTTCAGGAAAAACAGTGAGGCGCGCTTAAACTTAAAAAAAAGTCATTTCTTGAACTCGCCAATTCAATGTTTCTTGCTCGTCCACATTTCAGCTGTACCCAACAATCTCTCACGGGCTACTTCTCCGATGACAGTGTCGGAGGTGACGCCGGCAACCTCGAGGCGAAATCCCTTACCGGAAATTCGTCATCCTCTGGGGGGCCTTCGTCCTCAAAATTGAGGGCGTAACTAGATGGGTCGTAGCAGAAGTCAGCCGATTGGGTACGGCGATGGTGCTTGCGGCCCAACCGGGACTTGACGCGGCTCCTGACTCGGGTGGAATCTCCCGACTCGCTGGGCTCCGATTTCTTGAACCATGCCCCAGGAGAAATGGGTGTCCAAGGCGCCCAGAGCGTTCGGGGCGTCTTGGATGCTTGTAGCTTATTGTAGTACAAGTCCCCGTCGTCTAGAGGTTCGTGATGAGCGAGAACAATGCCAGAGAAACAGCACACCCTCAATTTGAACTTTTGCCTCATAGACGATTCTCGTTGGTACTCGTTATGCATTATCAGCGCTACCTCTTCAAAATTACAAATTTCAAATTACGAAAATGTTTTTTTTTTCTCTCTCTCTCTCTCTCTCTCCTGTTTCCTGGCTTTTTGAGAGAGCGAGGGAATTACAAAAAGGATATGAGGGTGGGGGACGAGGTAGTGAAGTTGGGTATATGTAATAGGGGAAGGGGGAAGAAAGAGAGAGAGAGAGAGAGAAAGGGGGAAGGATGCGGAGAGAAGGTGAGTGTGTTCGTGGGTGTGACCATGTTATTGTTAGGCAAGCTGGATAGATGAGCTCAACTCTGCTGGGAAGGGCCGAAGAACCCGTGGGAGTTTGTGGATTTTGTGTTGTCTTCTGGTGATATATGCAGTTGATAACTCTTGACCAAAAGTGACTTTTTGTTGCATTTTGTTTTTTCTGCTAATTTGTAATGTAACTGCGCCCTCGAATATTCGGTGTAAAAAAGTAAAATATTACATGGGATCGGGCTATCGTGGTTCATGATTGGCTTCTCGTTAGAACTGTAATTATCTCTTCATCTATTTTTGGGAGTTTACGATATTTTACTACTTTTTTTTTTCAAAATCATAAATCAACCGAACTTATTATAGCGTCATGGTTCAATTATAATTAGTTGCAGTATTTCATCTTTAGTGGTGTTTGGTTTGTTTATATGTTCAAAATTCCTTGACAACCAAGGCAAAACCAGAAACTAAGACAAATGTTCAAAAGCAGTGTTATGCGGGTATTAACTATTAAACAGGGGTGGTCGTGGGGGATGTATGAACTGCTTAGGAATGTCACGGGGAACGCTGTTTTCAAGTGACCATAACTAGTGAATTATTTAGTTCATTCAATAATTTTTTTTCACTTCGTCCAAGGAAAAAGTGTATGCATATGGAATTTTTCTGTAAAAATTAAGTTTTTCTTTTAATTTTTGCTCCATGAGGTTGAAAATATATAAAATGGTAGGTCTATTTGTGGAAGAAGAAGGAATGAACAACCTAAACACTCATGTTCAATTGGTCGGCCTTCTTGGAATCCGGTCTGCTGCTCCTCTCTCATCGACTATGGTCAAAGACCTACCGCACTCAACATCAGAGCATATATCGAGGGACAGCATTCGTCACACCATCCCTCGGTTCTGCCTCGTTTTCTCGGTACACTATTGTCGTCTGCTTGCCTAGCAGATGCTTCCTTCTCTCCCTATTCAGGCTCATAAAATTGGGGGAGTGAGTAAAATAAAGATGAAGTTAAATGGCTCCGAAGAACCATGGTCAGGATATGCCCCTATACTTTGTGTTTGTTGGATAAGTTTGGAAAGATGGGCTCAAATTCTTGTTTATTATGCAAATAGTGAGTGAGAAAATAAACCCTGTTGCCTTAGGTATGTTCTAAGTTTGTTTTGCCAAGAGTGAAAGGAAAATATTTTATAGGAAAAAAAAAACCAAGAATAAAGTACTTTGAATTTTATTGTTACTTTATATTACCTCAGTGATTTGTCTCGTGAAGATCACAAAGTCCAAACATCATCTTCCATTCTTTACTTTGCTTTAATTTGAGGAAGCGATTGTTGGTTTTTTGTTTTAAATATCTTATTTAAGATCAAGTTCATCAGTTCTTGAAGAATGCTATGAATTTATGTACTTGGTATCAACTTCTACTGGAAATGGAATTATGAGATTTTACGAATCTGGAGGCATCAAGAAATTAGCCTCTCATATATCTTCTCTTCAAGATGGTAAGTTTTTCTTTTTATTTGCTGGAAGGCATGCTTCTTGCATACAGACAAAAGGAACACAACGAAACTGGTGTGGGTTAATTTTGATTCGTTGCTTAGGATCATTAAGATTAGTACTTTCATTTTTCTTTTAAGTCACTGTCCTCTTGTAGCGTTTACATGGCTCTTGCAGACTTACATTCCTTCATTTTCGTCTGATTTCTGCATTATAATTCACGAGTCAAATATTATGCAGGCTCTCATGTTATGGAGATTGATAAGATGGGTAGTATGTCGTTGGAAAATATAGCAAAGGATTATTTATCTGAGCTTTCAGTCATTGTGAATATACAACTATCCATTTTAAATATTTGTCTATTTCAGTGTTAAATTTGCCGTTGTTTTTTTAATTTTGGAGTCTTGCTACACGCCGAATACACTTCAATATAGTGGCAAAGCAATCTTTGCGGCGATTCTCTCTCTCTCCAGGTGGCAGCAATAGCAAGGCAGTTTGCTGTCTCGCACAACTTTACCCTTGCATTCACTTGTCTCGGGAAAAGTAAATAATTTCAAATGTGGTTCTGATACGAGCAAAACCTTAGTTAGGAACGCGGTAAGGCATGCAAGCTGATATGGACTCTGGAAAGTTGTCTTGATATCTCTTACAATAAGTGCTTGACCTCTTATCTTCTTTTCTCTATTATGACTGTGACACTCTCTATCTTGTATATGCAGCTCCTTGTCACGGACTTACTCTTTTCTTTCTAGTAAGAACCGTGCGGCACTTAGCTAAGACGCTCTTCCTGGTGCTTAACTAAGTCAGCCTTCCTCAAGACACCTCTCCCAGAGGCAAAGTGACTAAAAGAGAGTAAGAGAGAAAGTAAGAGAACTTGGAGAACTTGGAGAATGCTAAAGAACTTCTATTGATGAAAGTTTCTTGGATGGTTTATAAATGAGGGGGTGAGGGGTTTATATAGCCCATCTCCCCTTGAATCAATGGCTAGGATCGATTTGATCCAACGGTCTACATTAGGCTTCTAGAGAATTCTAGGCCTACTAGTATTTACATGATGTTTCTACATGGTTCTAGAGTATTCCAGAACCTACAAGATGTTTCTACTACATTCTAGAGTATTCTACTATATTCTAGAGTATTCTAATATGTTCTAGAGATTTCCACTAGATTCTAGAGACTTCCAGAATGTGCTAGAATTATCTAGAATGTTCTAGAAGATTCTAGAACCTTCTAGATGCTCACATGGCACAACTGCTTACTGGGCGCCAAATCATGTCCACGTTGTGCCTACGTGGCGCTGATGTGTCAGGGTGTGACACTCTCCCCCACCTATAGCGCAGACGTCCCTGTCGCGCTCATATCGTGAAAGCGCTGTAGGTGGTCTTGAAACTGCCAAAGATCTTCTTCTGCTTCCCAGCTAATCTCACTCTCTGGCAATCCCTTCCATTTGATGAGATACTGGGTGCTTGGTGGTACCCCTCTCCTTCTCTGGACTCGGCTGGCCAAGACTTCCTCCACTTCTCGATCAAAAGACTTAATAACAATGGGAGGCGCTCGTTTGGAGTCACTTCTTTCGTGGTCTTCCTTGTCCTCATGGTAGGGTTTGAGCATACTGGCATGAAAGACCGGATGTATCTTCATCCTGGGAGGAAGATTAAGCTTGTAGGAAACCTTTCCTACTCGCCCAACAACCTTAAATGGGCCTTTATACTTACGAATTAGGCCTTTGTGCACCTTTCTGAAGGCCTTGAACTGTTGTGGGAGAAGCTTCACCATGACCATGTCTCCCACCTGGTATTCCACGTCCCGCCTCTTTTTATCTGCCCACTTCTTCATCCTCTTCGCCGCTTTATTCAGGTAAGAGCGTGCAACATCGGCTTGCTCTTGCCAAGATTTCACCATGTGGTAAGCTCCTGGGCTTCTCCCCTGATAAGAGTTTGTAAGAGTGTGAGGCGTAAGTGGCTGTTGCCCAGTCACAACTTCAAAAGGACTCTTCCCCGTAGACTCGCTCTTCTGAAGGTTGTAAGAGAATTGTGCTACGTCCAAGAGCTTTGTCCAGTCCTTCTGGTTCGCACTCACAAAATGTCTTAGATAGCATTCCAACAAGGCATTCACCCTCTCAGTCTGTCCATCAGTCTGAGGATGAAAGCTTGTGGAAAAGTATAGCTCCGAACCCAAGAGTTTGAATAGCTCCGTCCATAAGCGGCCAGTGAAGCGGGGATCCCTATCACTGATGATGGTCTTAGGCAATCCCCAATACTTAACCACATTCTTGAAGAATAAACGGGCAGCTTCCTCAGCTGTGCAGTCTGTAGGGGCAGGTATGAATGTGGCATACTTTGAGAATCTGTCCACCACCACCATGATAGAACCAAACCCCTCAGATTTGGGTAGTGCAGAGATGAAGTCCATTGAGATGCTTTCCCATGGTTGCTCCGGTGTTGGTAATGGCTCCAACAACCCACTTGGAGCTCTGTTTTCCACCTTGTCTTGTTGGCATACAAGACAAGTCTTCACATAGCTCTCCACTTCATCTCGCATCTGAGGCCAATAGTAGGCTGAATCCAGTAATGCCAAGGTCCTCCTCTGTCTTGGATGACCAGCCCATTTTGTGTCGTGGCACTCCTTGATGAGGTCCCTCCTTAAGTTGTTCCATTTTGGAATATAGAGTTTCCTCCCTTTGGTGTAGAGAAGGCCATCCTCCACCCAGAATCTTCTGGTTTTGCCTTCTCTTACAAGTTCTATTAGTTGTTTTGCCAAGGGATCATGACTCATCCCCTCCTTGATAAGCTCTGTGATGTTCCCTTGGGCTTGAGAGATGGCAGCTAATTCAGCTTTTCGGCTTAGTGCATCAGCTACCACGTTTGCCTTCCCTGGCTTGTACTCCATTGTGTAGTCAAACTCAGCCAAGAAGTCTTGCCACCTTGCCTGCTTTGGTGTTAACTTCTTCTGAGTCTGGAAATAACTAGTAGCCACATTGTCTGTCTTGATGACAAAGTGTGACCCTAGCAGGTAATGGCGCCAGGTCCTCAAGCAATGCACCACCGCTGTCATCTCCTTCTCTTGCACTGTATAGCGCCGCTCCGCTTCATTCAACTTGCGGCTTTCATATGCTATAGGATGCCCCTCTTGCATAAGAACTCCTCCAATAGCAAAGTCAGAGGCATCGGTGTGCACCTCGAACAATTTTGAGTGGTCCGGGAGAGCTAACACTGGTTCCTTTGTCACAGCAGCCTTTAACTCCTCAAAGGCTCGTTGGCACCGCTCACTCCATTTCCATGCATGATCCTTCTTCAAAAGGTTGGTGAGGGGTGTGGCTATGGCAGAATAGCCCTGAATGAACCGCCTGTAGTAGTTTGCCAACCCAAGAAAAGATCTCAACTCTGAGACTTTGGTTGGTGGCTCCCATTCCTGTATAGCCTTCACCTTAGCCTGATCCATCATTAGGGTCCCGTCCTTGATAACATGCCCCAAAAAGTGTACTTCACTCCTTGCAAAAGAGCATTTTTCCTTCTTCACATATAGAGAATTCTCCCGCAATATCTTGAATACGATCTGGAGGTGCTTAAGATGTTCCTCCAGGGTGTTGCTGTAGATGACAATATCGTCCAAGTATACCACCACAAATCGATCAAGGTATGGATGGAAAATCTCATTCATTAAGGTGCAGAATGTGGCTGGTGCATTGGTCAAGCCAAAAGGCATCACCAACCACTCGTAGGACCCATATCGTGTGACACAAGTGGTCTTAGGTTCATCACCATCGGCAATCCTCACTTGGTGATAACCCGACCTTAAGTCTAACTTTGTGAACCACTTGGCCCCTCCAAGTCTATCAAATAAGTCAGCTATCAAAGGAATGGGGTATTTATTCTTAATAGTTACCTTATTAAGAGCCCGGTAGTCGATACACATCCGCAATGATCCATCATGCTTTTTCTGGAATAAGACCGGCGCTCCATAAGGTGCTTTTGACGGTCGAATGTATCCGGCATCCAGGAGTTCCTTCAGTTGCCTTCTAAGTTCCTCCAATTCTGGAGGTGCCATCCTGTAAGGCGCCATAGCAGGTATCTTAGCTCCCGGCTCTAGCTCGATCTTATGATCCACCCTCCTCCTGGGCGGTAGTTTCTTCGGCAACTCAGGTGGCATGATATCCTTGTTCTCTTCTAGAACTTTACTGATACATGGTGGAATTTCTCCGTCTTCCACCACCGTAGTCTCCTCCTTGAGTGTAGCCAAATAGGTGACTTCTCCTTTCTTGAAGCCTTTCTTCAGTTGCATGGCTGAGATCTGCTGAGTTCCCTTTTGTTTGGAAACTGCGGGAACCATACATGGAGATCCCTTCTCCATGATACACACCGAGTCGTAGAACGGCATGGGTACCACATTTACCTGTCTCAAGAAATCCATCCCCAGGATTATCTTGAAATCGTCCATGCACACGACAGAGAAATCCACAGCTCCCTTCCAAGAACCTAGAGTCATGTCTACCCCGTAAGCTGCTCCAGCAATGGCGTGGTCACTAGCATTAACAGTCTTGAGCCACCCTATCTTTTGAGAGACCTTTAGTCCAAGTCTCTCGGCTTCCCTTGGTGTGATGAAATTGTGGGTAGCTCCAGTATCTACCATCGCCTCGGTAGGCTTCCCGTTCAAATGGATGGTCACGAACATTAGCCCCTTTCTCTCCTTGTTAGTAGAAAGCTCCCCAGCCTTTGCGGCATTCAACAACTGGAGAGTTCCCATATTGGCTATCTCTTGGGACTCCTTCTCCTCGGCAATAGATGCTAGAGTCCCTAGCTTGGGGCAATCTTTCATCTGGTGTGGACCCTTGCATACGAAGCATCCAGTCTTTGGCACAAAGGCCTTCTTCTTCTCTTCATACTCTTTCTTTGAAGAGTACTTGTTATCCTTCTTGGCAATACTCTTCCCTTTGTCTCCCCCACCTTTGCCGTAATTATTTTTAGAAGAGAGTTTAGTCTTAGACTCACCTCGTTGGTACTCGATGAGCGACTCTGCCACGGCAATGGCTTCGTCTATGTCCTTGACTCCCCTCCGCTGCAACTCCTGCTTAGCCCATGGTTGGAGACCGTCTATGAAGAAGAAGAGAGCATCCTCGGTGGCTAGGTTAGGGATTTGGAGTGTGAGAGATGTGAACTCCCTAACATAGTCACTTATGGTGTTCCTGTGTTTGAGTTCCCTCAGCTTTTTCTTGGCTTCATAGACAACATTTTCTGGAAAGAATTGCCTCTTCAACTCTTTCTTGAATTCTTCCCATGTATTGATGATGCACAGACCTTTCTCCATGTCTGCATGCTTTCTTCTCCACCATAGAGTTGCATTGTCAGTGAGATAAAGGGAAGCAGTGCGTACCTTTATATGTTCCCCCTCAATACTCATGCATTCGAAGTGTCTCTCCATTTGCCAGAGGAAATTTTCTACCTCTTTAGCGTCTCTCACGCCTTTAAACTCCTTTGGCTTCGGGAGATCAATTCTTGGAGTTTCCCGTACTCCACTTGAACCTGCAGAACTGCTAGATCGCGTCCTTACCTCGTCAAGAGATGCCTTAAGGCTATCTAGCTGCCTTATGACAAGCTCTATCTTGCTCTCCAGGGTATCAAGGCGCTCAGCCCTTTCCTCCTCACCCTTTTGAGCATTGAACACGTCCTCTTTTATGAGATCAAGTTGTCCCAATACGTGAGACTCTAAGATCTCCTTGTCGTGTTCACCCCTCTGTAGGCGCATGTCCATGGCCTCCAAGGTGTTCTCTAGCAGCGACACCCTCTCCTCCAAGACAACAAAGTCTCCAGTCCTTGGCCTACTCGCACCACGGGACTTCTTGCTACCACCGGCGGGAATGGAAACATCCCTTCCCCTCACGCATTCTACTTGCTCCTCTGTCACGTTCGACATAATGCTGGCCGAGTCGTTCACGCCCTTCGCGAACCAGGCTCTGATACCACTTGTCACGAACTTACTCTTTTCTTCCTAGTAAGAACCGTGCGGCACTTAGCTAAGACGCTCCTCCTGGTGCTTAACTAAGTCAGCCTTCCTCAAGACACCTCTCCCAGAGGCAAAGTGACTAAAAGAGAGCAAGAGAGAAAGTAAGAGAACTTGGAGAACTTGGAGAATGCTAGAGAACTTCTATTAATGAAAGTTTCTTGGATGGTTTATAAATGAGGGGGTGAGGGGTTTATATAGCCCATCTCCCCTTGAATCAATGGCTAGGATCGATTTGATCCAACGGTCTACATTAGGCTTCTAGAGAATTCTAGGCCTACTAGTATTTACATGATGTTTCTACATGGTTCTAGAGTATTCCAGAACCTACAGGATGTTTCTACTACATTCTAGAGTATTCTACTATATTCTAGAGTATTCTAATATGTTCTAGAGATTTCCACTAGATTCTAGAGACTTCCAGAATGTGCTAGAATTATCTAGAATGTTCTAGAAGATTCTAGAACCTTCTAGATGCTCACATGGCACAACTGCTTACTGGGCGCCAAATCATGTCCACGTCGTGCCTACGTGGCGCTGATGTGTCAGGGTGTGACATCCTGCTGAGCTCAAAAGCTTACGGAGTCTATCATTTCCATATCTGGAGAGGGTGGGTTGATTAGCCCAACGAGCACAAGTGATGCACAATATCACCCCTCCAGCTGCCATGTAACTGTGTTTATTAAATGTAATCCATCTGCACTGAGTGGCCCATCATTTCATTTTCTCACCTCTTCCTTTCTTAAGCTGTCTATTGGAATGAGTTGGCCTCTTTAAAATACGAAGCACCTAAGGATACTGCCGAGGCAATTCTCTTGAAGCGACCAAATGTGGCTGCAGCCTGCTCTTTTTTAGCTGCTTATCTGCTGATATCTATATATGATCAAATACTAGGACTAGGTCTGCAAATTCAGCCCTTCCCTTTCACAGATATAGTGTTCAATTCCAATTCTTTAGAAATGTGATTGATACATTAATTACAGTAGAAGATGTCAAGTATGAAATTTTAACAAGGATTGTACGCATTTCCTTTCAAAGATATATAGTCTAAAGTAATGCTAGACTTGCTTATTATTGTAATATGACCAATAAAATAACGAAGGACTATGTAAAAGAAAAAAGAGAGAAGGTTTTTGGTGTAGGGGACCCAAGCTACAGAAACTGTTGTAAAAATTTCATCCCACCTTCTGATTGATATACAGAAGTTATTGCATGGAATATTCAGAAATGAGAACCGCTGGGAATCATCCAGCGGGAAATAAAAGAAAACCAACTTTATGATGAACTACATGTGGAGTGGAGCTTGCCGTGACAGAATAGTGTCAGTGTGGACCATTTCACATCGTTTCTTTCCCTCTCTCTCTATTAATTCTTCTCAAGTTGTACATCACTCTTCAACCTTCATAGATTCACTTTTAAGATATTACAAAAATGTAAGTATCCAATAATAATAGACATTTCAAAGAAAAATTATCCTTTTTTTATTATTATTATTAAAAAGGGCGGGAAAAGGGAAGGCCAGAAAAACCGGCAGAGATGTCGTGGTTATAGTCAAAAAGTGTACACTGGGACTGTATAAATAGGTAATTACGTTGGGGAACGAGCCCAATCTAATTACTCACACGCTTTCTGGGCCCTCCCCCCTTCCCTTTTCTGGTTTACATCTCATCTCCCACTTTTGACCTTTCCCTCGTCCTCAGAGGGAAATCGGCCCAACCCTAATCATTTATATATTGCCAGCCTTTTTATTTTGTTTTACAAACCCGACTATTTTCTTAATATTTTTCAAATTATTTGAACAAATTAAAAATTTTCTGACAATTACCTTTAAACATGTATACATAGAAAACTCCTCAAATTCAATTGTGCAAAACAGTGCTTGATATTTGATTAGTAGAGTTATAAACAACGTTAAAAAGATATAATATCCTCAATAATGGAAGTGGAGTTTGATTTTAAATTTGTGATTACGTTGAATGAGACGACAACACGAATATTTTTGTTTTGGTCAATGACAACATCAATACTATTGTGAAACAAGCATCCATCCTTACCTCTCTTATAATCTAAAAAAAAGAGAAAATGCTGTGCCATCATCGTGCACTTTTTCATACTCCTAACAGGTTTTGTAAATTACCAGCAGTTCCCACTCTCCCTCGCCTCTCTCTCTCTAACCAGTAATCATAATACTTACGAAACGATTTTCTCTGGTTATTTTTCACAAATTATCGTCATATAATAGTGAAATGGTTTATGGTTCTTAGTAGTCTTTTAGATCAAATGTCAATATTAAAATAAAAGGTGCCAGAATTAAGAAAAAAGAACAAAATTTAGCATTTTTTTCCCATTAACCAAACATTAACAAATCCCCAGATTAATTGGATTATACCATCATAGATTTTGATTATTTTCCTGGCATAGAGTAATGGTGGGGTACCCTATACTGGGGAGTATCCAACGCTAAGCCCCTTCTTTCAAACCCCATATTTTCCTACCGTTAATTCTTCCTTCTCCGTCTCTCTCTCTCTCTCTCTCTCTCAGCTCTACACACAGGCAGAGTTGCTGTGTCTTTCTCTGTTTCTCTAAAAATGATGTTATGTTACCGGCCAGTGCCACTGCATTTTTCTTTTCTGGCCACCTTTATCTTACTTCACTCCTCAACTGTCTTTTCCCTGTCACACCGCAGCTCTCACTTTCCACTCCTCCGGACGCAACCCATTTCAGGTATTACACTCACACCTTTGTCTGTTGGTTTTTCTTTCTCTTCCTCACTCTTTGGCAGCCCAGAAACTCTTCAGAGTATGAACAACAGATGATTTTGAGTATTACAAAGTTCTTCATTCTTCACCCAGTTTATGTTCAGTGGAAAACTCACAATGCAGAATAATATCTCTAGTGATTGTCGATAACCTCACTCCTCCCTTAATATTCTTTTATTTTACTTGCTAAATCGAAAAGATTTGTGTGTTACACTGTATATAGATGTTTTGGTAGAGAAGCATGAAACTTTCCTTTTGTTTTTCCAGGGCGGGAAAATGAGAGAAATGCTGTAGGCTTTTATCGGGAGACTAGGCCCGGTAGGTCTCTTGTAGATGAAATTGTTGCCGAACCATTTGAGAACTCACCCCTTCCATTAGCATTAGCTGCAGAGAGAACACGAAGAAATGACCCTCTTGACGGGTTCAAAAAGTACACGAACGGATGGAATATCAGTAACCACCATTATTGGGCTGTAAGTTCACCAAACTTTTGGTGATTCACTAATTTGTGTAATATTTCTTTGTTAGCATATTGTATTTCATTTATTATCGCTGTTAAGGGTTGGATTTTGCCCAAAATAAAGAAAGTTTTAAATTTTGCAATTGGATTTCACTTTGGGAATTAAAAAAAAATTCCGAGCAGCATGTTATATTAGTTTGTAAGAAGTTTTAAGCTTAAAAAAAAAATTAAACAAAGAAATAACTGTTGGAATTGTATAGAGAATTTTGCTTAAACTTTTGGGATGACTGGTTGATTAACAGAGAGTTGAGTAATAAAGGATCATTCTTGCCCTTGAAGTATGAGGAAAAAGTTAACTCTTAATTCCTGAAGTACTTGGTAGCATTAAACAAGACGTGGGCGTTTAAATGAGCATTTATAAAGATATATAAGGATTTTCCCTTGAAGATTGCTCTAAGTGAATCCTAAATTTTAAGTAGTACATGTATGACTTATCAATCAGTTTTACAAGATGCAGGCATGGAGCTGTCGTTTTGTGTTAATGATAGTTATAGTTAAGAAAATAGAGGAGCTAGGGATTGCAGCTTTTTGGAGAATTATTTAGCGTTCTGTGATTTCTTAGTGGTGGAGTTAAAGGTGTTAGGAAAAGAAAGCTGATTTAGGAGGACAGTTGGTCATTGGTTCTAGGCTGTTTCCTTTTCAGCTCATGAAACTCTCCTCGAAAAGTTCAAACTAAAGATAGAACTGCTATAAATGGACAATTTAACTCTAAATTTTATGAGGGAGTCACAATGGATCTATGAAAATATTACCTGATCAATAATGTTCTTTCCCCTCCCCTTCCCCTCCCCATTTTGGTGTTGTTTTAAGATTTTTTTTTTCTTTCTAATTTTAATACTGTAATCAGTTATACGACCTTAGGAAGTTTTTGTTAGCTCTTCCCTGCAGTATTGGTTTTCTATAAACTCAGTCCACTTATTGCTTTTATTTTTGTTGAATGCAGTCTGTGGCATTCACTGCAGTTCCCGTGTTTGGTGTTGCTGCAGTCTGGTTCCTTGGCTTTGGCTTGTGCTTATTGCTCATTTTTCTTTGTTACTTCTGTCGTAAAAGAGAGCCTTATGGTTATTCTCGATCATGCTATGTTCTTTCCCTTATTCTCCTGATATTATTCACGTTTGCGGCAATGTACATATCTCTCTCTTCCTCTGTTTTTTCTGGTTTCATGCTGAGTCTGATCTTTATCGCAAATTGATATATTTATATGTGGTAACACTTAACAGGATAGGAAGTCTAGTTCTGTATGTTGGGCAGGGGAGTTTTCATCATAGTACTACGACAACATTGGAGTTTGTTGTACTTCAGGCAGATTCTACAGTGGACAAACTTAGGAATGTATCGGACTATCTTGCTCAAGCCAAGCAGGTTGGAATTGACCGAGTTTTTCTCCCTACTAATGTCCAAACTGATATTGACGAGGTCGAAACAAAGATCAATGCTTCTGCTAGCACACTTGCCGATCAAACAACGAACAACTCAGATAACATAAAAGATCTCATAGATTCTGTGTAATGATTGATTATTAGGTTTCCTTCTTCAGTTTCTCTTGTTTAGTTTCTTTTCTTTTCTTTTTTGTTTACTCTATAACATGAATATGGTGACACTCCTACAGGAGGCTGGCGCTTATCATAATAGCTGCCGTTATGCTACTCTTGGCATGTCTTGGATTTTGTAAGTTCCAATCTTAATGCAGAATTTCTTATTTGTTGACCTGGTATTCACTCATGTTCTGCTTTGTTACTTCAGTGTTCTCAATCTTTGGAATGCAGCTTCTCGTGTATATGTAAGTGAGATATTTTTTTGTACCTCTTACTGTTTCTTCGCCGGCAAACATAAACTCCATTCAAAATCACACTTTCTCATCAAATGCTTTGGCAGCTTGGTAATTGCAGGATGGATTATGGTGACCGGTACCTTCATTTTATGTGGCATGTTCCTTCTTCTCCACAAGTAAGTTCCCTAAAAAAATCTGAAATGGATTTTTGATATGTTTATAGAGGAATAAAAATAATTGTTGTTTGTATGGCACTGCTAGTGTGACAGCAGACACTTGTGTTGCAATGGATGAATGGATACAGTATCCCACTGCACATACAGCGTTAGATGATATTCTGCCGTGTGTGGACAATGCGACTGCACAAGAAACCTTGTTGCGAAGCAAGGAAGTAACTTCTGAGCTTGTGAATTTGGTGAACCAGGTGATCACCAATGTATCCAACATCAATTTCGCCCCCAATTTCACACCACTCTTCTATAATCAATCTGGCCCCCTCTTGCCACTCCTCTGCAACCCTTTCCATCCTGACATGACGGATCGTCAATGTGATGCGGGCGAAGTGTCCTTGACCAATGCAACACAGGTAAACTAATTTGAACAATGCATCTGCTTCTCTCACGTCACATGATGACTCTGAGTTGTTGTTCTTAATCCAATCATTGCAGGTGTATAGTAACTATGTGTGTCAGGTTTCGCCATCTGAGATATGTACGACGCAAGGGCGTTTGACTCCTACCTTCTATAACCAAGTATCAGCTGGAATCAACGTGGGGAATGCCTTGTATAACTATGCTCCATTCCTGGTTGACCTACAAGACTGCACCTTCGTTCGGGAAACTTTCAGCGAAATATCTAGAGATCACTGTCCTGGACTACGACGTTACAGCAGATGGGTGTATGTTGGATTGGTAATGGTGTCCACTGCCGTGATGCTGTCCTTGATCTTCTGGGTTATTTATGGGAGAGAGCGGCAACATCGTCTTCATACGAAAGAGTTGACAGCTTCACCAGCCCACATTCCTCAAGGGGAAAAGGATAATTAACCATATATCCATTGCTAGAAGTAGGTGGATGAACTTATCTGAACCCAGTTTAATTATAGCTTATTTTCTAGTGCAGTGCTTCTGTATAATTGTGTAGCTTCCCTCTGTTTGACACAATTTTCATCCCCGAATTTTTATTGAAATGCCATCATTTTTATAAATACAGAAGCTAGCAGGATAAATGAACATGCCGGCCGGCATTGGGGGCAATAAAAGGAAGCCCAAACTTGGAGCTGTGCGTTCTAGCTTTTGGGAGAAGCGTTTGTGTAAACTCACCCCATAGTCAACACCAGGGATCATCATTAATGAAAGGCTAAACCCAAACCGGTGAAGTCTAGTTAGGTTCTGTAACACTCTAACACAATACGAATAGATTAAGTGATTAACCCGTTCTTCTTATCGTTACAGCTGTACAACACACTACCTTTGTATATATATACAAAGAAATGCAACCTTCAACCAATACACTTACACCACCTGTCATGCACGAACTGTTACTAAGCTAACTCCTATGACTAATACATAACATATATTTGAGTTGCATTCCTATCCTCCAATGGGCTCACTGCAGGGTTTAATGACCCAAAAAACAATATTTGCAGGGCCAGGGATCCAGGCTAGAGAGTTAAAGTTTTGTATTTCTTTATTATCGATAAATAGTCATTTTTAATTTTAAGTGACTTTGACAAAGAGGCTTTCGCTATCATATTCAGCACAGAGAGCGCCGCAGCAAACCCTAGAGCCCTCTCTCCCCAGACCTCAGCTGCAGCAAGTTCTGGCAGCCACCCCCCATCTCTCTTTTTCTGTTATTTTTTATTTAATAAATTTTTTTATAAAAACTTTTTTTCTCTTTAAAGAAAGTTTTTTTTTTCCATTAAATTTTTTTTTTCATTTAAAAAGTATTTATCTTTTATTGAAAAATATTTTTTTCACAAGAAATCCAATACTAATAAAAAAGAAAATCTACAATTTACTTTTTAGATTTACAGTATTTCAAAGTTAAAAAAAAATATAAATAAAAAAAGAGCCTTAATCTTCAGAGAAAATTAAGAGGTGTATTGTCTCTTTTTTTTAAATGACTTCTTTATCTTCTCATAAAATATTTAATAGATTATAATCTGGTTAAATGTATTGTAATTTTTATAATTTTGATTAGTATTAATTAAGATGTGTGTTATTTTTTGATTTAAAATTTTTGTCTTTTTCAAAAATAAAGGTTTGATTTATATTTTGTTTACTTGTTGCGTCTTACTAAAATTTTTTGTAAATTTTAAATTCTTGTTCCTGTTTATTAAATATTATGATTTGTTGAGCCGCAAAAAAAAATTTAAGTTAAAAATTTATAATAATATTGATAAAAAAACAAAAATTGAGTCATTGAATTCTTAAGAGTAGATAAAATAATAATATTATATATAAATTTTAATGTTTTCTTTATATTTATATCGTGTAAAATATTTTAAAATTATAAAAATATATATTAAGGGTCGTACTTCTATGACCCATGGGCTCCTCCTTGTTGCACCTTGATTGGGTAATCATAATGAAGATTCTCAACAGCTAATTGAAAATCTTGGGAGGGAACATCAACCAGGAACATGATTAGGAGTGATAGTTCTTAAAACCCATACATGCGGAAGCATTGCTTAGACATGAAAATAGACACCAATGAGTCCATGACGCACGAAATGTCAAAGACATGCCTGGGCTCGAATAATTATCAAAAACCCTAATCATAAACTCAGAAGCTCCCACCACCCCATGTGAAGGAAAAAGCCCTTTGTCTTTTGGTGTCCAACATTCTCATGTGAATGGGTATGCCTACTTTGCCTACATCCCACTAAAAAATATTCGCTAATCTATAGTTTATTACAAATTTAATACACAAATCTTCCTATATTCCACACTTCTCAAACATAATGACCTCAATATAATGGCACCAATACATATTTTAAACTTAAAATATAAATATTCTGATTCGCATCGTAACCGCCCTTCGATACGGCTTCATAAAAGAATAGAAGTAAACGAATTGTTAACAGAGTAATATAAAGACGAAGATCAGAGAGAATGAGATTCAATTAAACAATTGTAAAATGAAAGGAAATGATCTTCATTCGCTCCTTCTGTTTACAATAAGGTATTTATAATAAATTTACTATCCACAACTTCTACTAATTAATTTTAACTCACTTACAACAGAATACAACTATAGCAGAGACACACTACGGCTAGTGTAGCTTATCAAAATGTACTTCTTCCAACAAGAAGAAACCATTTATTTATAGGCACAGCTGGCCATTATTATGAGTAGCAATTTCTTGTTCAATAATTTCAAGTTTGTGCAACTTCTTCCACTACAGGCCCACAGATTCCAATATATATATATTTATATATTAGAGGGTTCTGTATCTTTCATCTCACCGAGGGGGAATAAGAAAAAGTGGGTATGTTCATTATTAAATATGTGAGGCGGGAGGTTAATAGGTGACCAACTGCGGAAGCTTTGGTTCCACGAGTTTTGGTTGGGGCATCACCACTCCTATTCCTATATTGGCTCACCTGTTCTGTTCTCCTACACAACTCATTGTTTGTTTGTTTGTTTTCTTTGAATCACTTGTTACGAAAGTTTGAGACATCAAATAGAAATAATAACGAAGTATTTAGTTTGGTGCGTGAAAAATTAGGCATTTGGCCCGACTCTGCAAATTAATTAGTATTATTTAAAGAAGAGCATGCATGCGATGAATCAATACTAATTACTAGAGAGTGACAAACTTCCAAAGTTATCGTTGTTTAGGATAACGTCTCAATAGAATGATGTAATACATTAATACGGATGATTTATTTTTAGAAAAAAAAAAAATTCCAAAACAAATTACTGCGACAGAGCTTGGTCGTTTGAAAATATTGTCCCGATGCCATTGTGTGACAATAATGAATCGTTGTCAATTATTATCCGTCCCATTAACAACAACCAGCTGGATATTAATTAAGAAATTTCGATTCGTATATTTTCAGTCCCTTTCATCTTCACGTGCCTTTCTTTTTTAGTTTATGTATTTTTTTTATATTCAACTATTTCTCCCGGCCATCAACAAAACATCGCCAACCTCGTTTTAATGGTCGAAGACACTGCAAACTTCAAACACCTATTTCAAATGTAAAATTAAAATAATAAATAAATTATATTTTGAGACCCACCCAAGGTATATATATATAAGATTGTTCGCTTGACACTCAAGAGTCTCGAAGGGACAAGTACCTACTTTGTGATTAGCTAATAATTATTACTTATGTATATTTTGGATAAGATTCACGTCCGGCTAAAGCAAGGAAGTTTTGATGTGGCTTGTTATAAAGTTCGTATCAATTATAAAATGTGAATTATTAACTCGTTGATTCAGAGAAAGCGTACCAACAAAATTTACTCACAAAAGATATTATTAATCTTTTATCTTATATTCTTAATATATAGTTTATGTTTTTTCTTTAATTTCTCAAGATGTTTTTTTTTTTTCACAGCTATCCTCCATTAGAAGCAATCTTGTTCGAGCTGTCAAAATTTCATACAGGAGCTATTGTTCTCTCAACAACAGTTTTTTTCATTCACAAGACTCGAACCTGAAATCTTTGTTTAAAAGACATCGAATGCCTGTCACTTTTGCTAACCGTTCTTGGTTTTCAAGATGTTTAGTAATACTATAAAATTAACTTTTTTTTTTCAATTTCTGTTATAATAATAAAAAACTCTTTTAATAAATATTTATTCTAAAAATTAAACTTATATTTTTATTTTAAAAATATAACTCACCTATTATGAATTATTTGTTTTTTCACGACAATCTGAAAATATCCATTAATACTATAATCCCACCTATGTTAGATCTGATTTTTCACGATCTAATTGTGGACTCTGGACTGCCAATGAGAAAAAAAATGTGTCTTTACGTTTTTCTTAATGTGTTGAAATATTTTTTAATTATATAAACAGTAAAATATTATTTAAAATAATTGTAAAAACGTTATTCTTATAGCGACCTATCATACTAAAAATTTTGAAAATATATTTTTGAAAAGTAAAAGTAAAAAATATTAACTAAACACGTTTTCCTAATGAAAATAGAAAACCGTCGTAAAATTCTCCCGCCTAACGTGAACGCACCCAATGCAGAATATACGTGGCGCGAAACCGTGGTGGCAAATCTGCAAAAGCGGCGGGAACCTTCATTTGACTGTTTTTGTGTTTGAATCCAAAAAAGTTGAAGATGGAAATAAGCTGAGGAAGATTGATTTAATTTTATAATGAATTATTTAGATAATTTTAAAACTAATTAATCACACATCTCTTGAAAAATAAATAGAATTTTCCAAATACAAGAAAAAAAATAATTTTGAATTTAAATTGTAAATGCCAAAAAAAAATTGAGTGTGAAAGCAACCACAATGATCGAGAAGTTCTGAAAAATTGAAATTTCTCATTTATTTTTTGAAAAGTTAGAAGGCGTCAATGAATCCGGAGCAACCAAAAAGTCGAATACTTGAATTGCAAGGCCAAACGAATTGAATTAGTCCAACAAAACCGCCACTAACTAGCTTGGGAAGGTCCTCCTGTCATTTATTTTTATTCTCTCATAAATGTCTAATTTCATTTTTCTTTATTTTTATTCTCTCAAAAAAAATTTATTAGAATTTAAAAATTTAAATTTAAATATTAATATTTAAGATTTATATTTTTAAATTTAATATTTATGATTTTATAATTTAAAAATTAAAGTTTAGAGTTTAAATTTTAAGATTTAAAATTTAGATATTAAAATTTTAAAAAATAAAAAAATTTGTATTCAGTTTTATATATGAATAGAAATGGAGGATAATTTCAAAGGTAAATTTTTTTTTTCTGTTCATGAATTTTTATTTTCGAAAATATTTTATTTAAAAAAATATTTTTTTAAAATATTAAATATGAGAAAAAAAATTTCCAACCTCATTTTGTTTTTGGTTCGATAGAAATGGGGGCGTCCTGTTATCAATGACAAAGAAGTGGGTTTCTCGTACATTTCCAGCGCGGTGGTTTCCTAAATAATCGCATACGTGGCAGCCTTTGCGGATGCCGAGGGAAGCAGTTAGACGAACGGCTTCTGCTATTCGTCGTATTGTGCAGTCCCAAGCCGTTGGATCAGAATCCAAACCACACCCGCTCTCCTCGTATACGGGACAATTAACCAAACCCTCACTAAACCATGGTTAAGTCAACTAACACTACTCCTCTAGGTCGAAAATACCCCTGCACTGTTCAATCAATCACCATTCACCCCTCTCCTGTATTCAGCTATAAAACGAGCCTCAGAGACGCGCTAGGTTTTGCCAAAGTAACTCCCCAAGGGGATGATTGAGGAAGTAGGAAAAAAGAAAAGAAAAAATATATATCCCTTTTCTACGTTTTCCATTATCTCTCTTCTGCCCTAAAAATGGCTACCTCGTCTTCCAGAACAAGATCAAGCGGACCAGTGCTTCGCTCACTCTCGCCCTCAAGTAGATTCTGCTCCTACTCCACGTCAAATACTCTTTTTTCTTCGTCATCGTCAGCTTTCGCTTCCTCTACGGGTTCTAGCTTTTCATCTACGTCATCCACTTTCTTCAACGAACCCCATCAATCCCATCACCTTCACAGTCATCATCGGTCGGCTTCTCCTACTCGTGTCAATTTATATACCTCTGCTCCTCCCTCTTCTGCCGTCCGATTTTCAATCGACCACCGGTCCATCTCTCCTAACCGGTCCATCTCCAACCATATCATCTCTAAGAAGAATCATCCTATCTCGATCCAGAAGAAGACCTGTATGTGCTCGCCGACGTCGCATCCAGGTTCGTTCCGATGCAGCCTTCACAAGAGTGTGGCGAGAAATAGCGGAAGCCATCACGCCGATTCGTACCCGTCTAATCGGCTAAACATGCGTAGGTCAGCGATGAAGAACTCACTGGTGAGAATAGGAGGAGTAGAAGGCGAGTGGGTCAAAAGAGCTCTGACGGCATTGATTCGGCCTTCGTCGCATCAGCAGAGGAGGAGAGCGGGGTTCGAACCCAGACCCAGTCGTCTTTCGATAATGTCCAAGGCCGAGTATCTCTGATTTTTCGCTCGACAGTTTTATTCTTGTTTTGCCGTAGTTTCTAGCATTGTGATATGCCGTCAGAGTAGGAATTCAGCGAAGCTGTTAGATGCGAGAGATTTGCTGCGTGAGTCCTCTCCGGCGAGTTTTGGTTTCGTCCTCTGGAGCATTGATGGTTTAAGTCAGCGTTCAGCTTAGCTTTAGTGGGAACGGGAGCCGACAAGGTTGGCGCCGGGAACAATGGAAGGATCCGGCATAGATAGATGAGACTGGACCCAGAGAATTCTTTTTTGTACATACCATTTGCTATGAAAGATTCTTGGTCACTTTTTTTATTTTTTCTAAATCAAATTTAAAATATATTTGATCTCGCATTTTATTTGAGATCTAAGCCGATGAAATTAATTAAAACTAAAACCTGAAAAGATGGCTTGGTATTTCACGCACCATTGATAAAGTGCGTGACCCACCCCCGACTGTTTTTGCAGCGTTGGATTCTGTTATGGTTGCCGTTCTGTATGGAAGTTCCGTTGCTGATGACCCCGTTTGACGGTTCCCTTTTCTGTGCCGTCGTTGACTCTCCGTTGTTCGTTGTGTTCATTTGCTGTTTAGGCAAGGTATATTATTTTTGTTCTCTTTTTTCTTTTCTCTCTCTTAAATTTATCAATTATTTTTTGTTATGAATTTATTTATATGTGCAGGGGCGTACGTGTGTTGCAGCTGGAGGCGGTCCTTGTGATGCCTTTGATGGATTCCATCTGTTTGTCCCTTTGTCTTAGTCACGACGATGACCTAGAAATAAAAATATAAAGTAAGAATTAAATACCCTGATGTGTATTAATTTACTAAAAATAAAAATGGAATTGATATGACAACACAATGAATAAAAGTGAAAAAATTTGAGTTAAATTGCTCATTCACGGAAATGGAATTCAATGGAGAAGCTTGGGATAAATTGAGAAGATTCGTATGGAGATGATGGAAATGGTTCATGAGACAAAGCCAACTGGCTCACCATGTGGTATGATTCATTATAATTAATGGGAAATCATTTCACCCGGACGTGATTATGGACTGTGGAGACAGAAATTGGAGTTTGATATTTTGGGGAGAGTAATTAAATTGAAGCAGTTGTCTGAGTGTTGGAGGAGGCCTCCGTTTCAGGAATGTCGGTGATACTACTCAAACCTTAAAATCGGACCCAGAGAGAAAAAGACCCATCTTGTAATGACCTCTTCCAGACATATGGCGTGATTTATTCAATGAGTAGGTTGTTGAGTTTTCCAATGGCACCCACCATACTTAACAACTTCGTTCCTAGTCCTACATACCAGAAACTGGTCGGTAGTCATATTGAATTATGACCGCTACCTTGTAGTTTTGGGAGAGATTGGCAGCTGAACAAGCATGGCTTTGGTTACCCTTCATACAAACAGAGTCTGGTTTTGTGTAACAATAGAAAGACGGCCATGAAGGAAAGAAGATGGTCGAATTTGGGTCGGCGAGCAATTTGATTCAACACATTGTGGTCCTTCCAATGGACCCCAGTACTGATGGTAAATTTAAAGCGGACAAAGTTTATCCACTTTTTCGGAATGGATATCTTTGCTCCACAACATGTTATCCCAGGTACATAAATAAAACAGAAAACGGTTGTACAGGCTCTCAGGTCTCTGGTGACTGCTCAATATTCACCTAGTCACGGGACAAGAATCTCGACATGTTAAAGCACATACACATTAGATTTAAATATAATTGCACGAGTTTGAATGAAACAAGTTTAGATGAAATTGTTTCAATTTAAATACAATCATACGTGCTATTACGATTACTTAGTAAGTAATACCCAAAGTTGATGAACCTCTTAGCTAAATAATAAATAATTATATCCTATAATGAACGACGAATAAATTATTTAAACAATTTTTTTTTTTTGGCCGTAGTTTTAAACAATTTCAACTATCTAATTGTACATGTAATGCCTTGTGGCCCATTTCCAATTAGGGTCCCAATAACTCGTCTAAAAAAAACAAATTAGGGTCCCAATGTATAATTTTTTTTTGGTCTCTATTAGGGCAAGGAAAGGCTATCTTCATCTTGGGCTTCTTTTGGATCGCAGGGTTGGGCCTTCATAACCCTGTTATTCCACAATTGCTACACAAAAAAAAAAGAAGGAAAGAGATTATGGCACTTAAATAACATCACTGTACAGCGCAATAGCGATCTCTCTCTCGCGGCGCACCAGAGGAACGCCGCTCCTGTTTGGGGAGGTAGCTGCCATGGCAGCTCTCTTCCTCCTTGTTTTTGTCTCTTTTTTTTTATTTTTTTTTAGTAGGAAAGTCATCTTCTTCTATTTGAAAAGTTTTTTTTTTCATTAAGGAAGTCTCTTTCCTTCTTTTAGGGAGATTTTTTCCTTTGTTAAGAGAAATCTTCTCTCTTTTATAGAGATTATCCGGTGTTCACCAGCTCTTGAAGATCTACATGTTTTGTTTCAGATCTACAATATTTAAAGGTTAAAAGAATCTTCAATGCCATGAGTCAACATCTTCAGAGAAGATTGAAGGGTGTGTTGCCTTTCTTTAAAAGACTCGAAGTTTTTTCGTTCTGATTCTAAAGTAAGTTGTAGTTAGATAAAATTTGTATTTTTTTTATGATGTTAATAGTAAAAGTTTAGAGGTGTGTTGCCTTATAATCTAGATTTTTTCTATTCTTCAGAAGTGTAGGCTGATCTGTAATTTCTATTTTTATTTAGTCTTGCTAAAGGCTTCTATAAATTCAAATTTATACCTGATTATAAATATTATGATCTTTAATCTGCTAAAAAAAAAAATAACATCACTGTGATGGTATTGCCCTTGTTTATAAGTAATTTGTGCTCATTAATTAAATAAATAAATGAAAGAAGCATCCGCACTGGTTTTCTCTTTGTAGTTTGCAATGAACTTATATAAAAAAGACAAGGAAAATAAAAATGAACTGAAATCTTTTTAATCTTTGTAATTAAGATTATTTTAAAAACATTTAAAAGTAGTTGATAAAAATAAATAAAATCGATTGAATCAAATCAAATTATTTTAATATAAAAAAAATTAATTTTAAATTTTTTAAATTAATTTTTTTAACAAAATTTACTAATTTTAATTTTAATTTTAATTTTTTTTAATTAAATTTAAATGAATTAATTTTTTTATTTAATATTATATATAGAACATCTTTGACTCTGCGTGTCTTAATACTTACACCCATCGTACAATTTTCGTAAGGACTCAGAAAAAGTGCACCTTAGGCCATAATATTCACTCAAATTGTTTGAATAGATTTTATAGGTGCTATATTATTATTTTTTTAAATAATTTTATAATATCGTAAATAATTTTATTTTTTAATAATATAATTCTTAAAAGTTTATTAAATAAATCTGATAAGTTATTCTATATTTTTATATTTTAATTTAAATTATTAACTCATCTATATTTTAATTTTAAAATAATAAATACATAAAAAAATTTAAATAATATTTTTAATAATAATATTTTAATATAAATTTTAAAATAATAAATATATAAATAAATTTTTTAAAATAATATAAATTTATTTTTAATAATATTAATTAAAAATATATAATAAAAAATATTTTTTATTTAAATACTATTATTTATAAAAATAATAATACTTAAATATTCTCATAATTTTTATATTATTACAGATATAATCCACGGTGTGACAACTTTAAACAACCTCAATAAAGATTAAGGGTGCATTTGATTGGTAAAAATGAAAACATTTTACTGTTTAGTTTAATAAAATGTCTTATTTTATCACGTCATAGAAAACCAATTTTTTCTTATAATAAACAGAATTCAAAATTTTATTATAAAATAATATTAATTTTATATTTTTTTATTTAAAATAATTAATTTAATTATTTTGTTTTTTTTAATTTATTTATTAATCAAATAATAAAATATAATATTTTTTTATCGTTTATTAAATAAAATAATAATATTTTTTTATTTTATTAAAATTTATTTTACCCAATCAAATGAGTCTCAAATAAGTCTTGTTGAAGTTGCCCTCACAGAATCAATGCTTATATGAACTCTCACTCACTTTGTACTTTTTTTAAAAGGAAATCACATTAAATGAGTGCAAGCTTTGGAGCCTCCTTATTAAAGTCTCCGTACTATCAAAATCTTTCATGTTTTCCGGTGTTGCAGCGCACACAGTTTTCCAATTTCCTCTTGTCTAAAAAAAACCAATTTATGAGATCGATGTAGTATACTATTGACAGAGTGTGACCTCTTTGATGTGACTAAAGTTAAGAATGTGAAAAGATGGGAGGACAAGGCTTCGCTCGAAATTTAAAAATAAAATAAAATTGATGAAACAAATTAAATTAAATTAATTTTTTACAAGTTCGATTTAATTCGCTTCAATTAAATTAAATTAATCTACTTTTTTTAAAAAAAAATTGTAATTGGTTCGATTTACTTTACACCTCTAACTTTTTAAAGATTTGATAATCAATTTCCTTATTCGCTTGAAATACAAATACGATTGACGATGACTTTGTTTTGCAGGTAACAACGCAATGGCATGCTATCTATCATAATAGATACAGAACTGTTTTAATGTTGGGAAAAAGCAAGGCAAGAAGAGGAAAAAATGAAAATAATACCAAGTATGCTTGATAACTTGACATTTTTCCTTCTCATCATTTATCGAATCTTCTCGAACTTATTTCCCTCTTCCATCCAAAACATCAATCACGGATTGCAATGCACGACCCAACGACGTAGCTAATTATGTGTATTTGCTGGTGAAGTTAAATTTGAAAAGAATATTACTTTCTATTTTTTTTTTTTATGGGGTCACAGGCTGGAGTTTGTTCATAATGATTACAGATTACGAAAACTCCTATCATCCATTGCCCTTTCGCTGGTTACTTCTGCCAACATGATCGGGGTTGATGATTTTAACAAATGATCCACCCTTTTGGATGTAAATCTTACGGGCCAATTTGGTACAAAAATTATTTTTAATTTTTTGAGAATTTTAATTTTAAAAAAATAGGATTTTTATATTTAATATAAAATTTTAAAAATATATTCTCAAAAAAGTAATATTTTCACACAAAAAGAGTTAAGAATCTTAATTTAATTAATTTTTTTTATAATATCAAAAGACAAATATATTTTTTATTAATAAACTCTTACACTCTATCTTCTTTTCTTTCTTCACTTTTTCATTTTTTCTTTTATTTCATCTTCATTTTTTTTAGTATCTTCATTCTCCGACCTCTTACTTGATTTAAATGGGATAAGATAAATTTAGAAACACTTATTTATAAAAAAAGGCTATAAAAAATTGTAATTGTTGTAAACATGTTCGATTTCCTACGCGTAACAGTAGGGTTAGACGGGGGAAAGCTCTCAATTATTATTGAGAAAAAAAAAACAGGAAATTTGTGTCTTAGACGCTACGAGGCTTTGCATCAATTATCCATATATGTTGAGAGCTTATTTAAAATTAACAAATACTTTATGTTCCATTTTCTTTTATCATTTCTCTCTTTACAACTTCTTAACTGGAGTATCTTTTGTGGGATCCACTTGTCTTTTTTTTTTTTTTTGGCACCACTATTCTTTAATAACTCAAGTACAGGATAATATTTGGACCCACCACCTTCACACGCTTTTGTTTTCCCCATTCTCTTCAACGTACGTGAGACTACGCCGTGTTTATCAGAGCAGGTACTTATCTACACGCTCCTTCTTGGAAGGTAGAACTCTACGTTCTTCTGCCAACGTTGACTAGTGCAAAGGCAAACCCTAGGGTAAGAGAGAGTATTTAGACATTCTCCTCCCATTTCCACAGTAGCCTCAGACACATTTCACGTTCGCTCTCCCCCTCAAACGTATTTAGGAGCATACCAATAGAACGCTTCGGGAAGTTCGTTTTATTACTGGAATTCGTCTTTGTTTCTTTCTGGATCAGTGTAGTTCCATCCTGATTCAGACAAGGCAGAGAAAACAGCCACAAATACGAGACAGCGTATACTTTCCCCTCTTTCTTTTCCAATAATCGACTTCTGAAATACGTTAATTTCCCTTTTCTTTAATCTCGATTGCGTGAAGTGGATTGGGGGTTAGAATATCAGAATTTCTGTTCCAGTTTTTCTTTTTCTTATTCTTATCATTATTGGGTCTTGTTTCTGCAATTTTCTGTCCTATAAAGTTTTTGGGATTCACATATTTTTCTCTGGCTGTATTGTCAAAAGAGTACCGGTTGTGATTAAAGTCAGAGTCTGTAGAACTTTCGTCTTGGGGGTTTCCTTCTTGTTAAACTATTAATGGGGAAGCCGTCCGGTAAGAAGAGGAATCCTGTAACCCAGAAGGCTGCAAATGCAAACGACAAGCCTAGCAAGCCCCCCGAGCGGACTTCCAAAGCTTTTGACGAAGACACAGCAATGTTCATCAACATGTCACAAGATCTCAAGGAAGAAGGTAATAGACTCTTTCAAAAGAGGGACCACGAAGGTGCTATGTTGAAGTACGAGAAGGCCCTCAACCTCCTTCCCAGAAACCACATAGATGTTGCGCACCTACGAACCAATATGGCTGCGTGTTACATGCAACTGGGTCTTGGAGAGTATCCTCGAGCAATTAACGAATGTAATTTAGCACTAGAAGTATCGCCCAGATATAGTAAAGCTCTGTTAAAAAGAGCAAAGTGCTATGAAGCATTGAATCGATTCGATTTGGCATTGAGAGATGTTAATTATGTTTTGAGCGTGGAGTCTAATAATCTTAACGCATTGGAGATCCTGGAGAGTTTGAAAAAGACGATGGAGGAAAGAGGCATCACTATTGATGAGAAAGAGATTGGTTTGGCCAGTGTAGAGCAGCCTCCCTCTGCTTATTCGCGTAGAGTGATTAGAGAGAAAGTGAAGAAAAAGAAAAGTAAAAAAAGTGGGAAAAGGGTAGAGGATAAGGTGGTTGTTGAGGAGAATGTGAATGCTGTTAAAGATAAAGAAGTGGTTATAAAACCAATTAAGAAAGAAAAAGTGGTTGTGGAACCTGTTAAGGAAGAAAAAGTGGTCACAAGGATGGTCAAGTTGGTATTTGGAGAGGATATTAGGTGTGCGCAGTTGCCAGTGAATTGTAGTATGAGGTTGGTGAGGGATATAATTAGAGATCGGTTTCCAGGCTTGAAGGGAGTTCTTGTGAAGTATAGGGATCAAGAAGGTGATTTGGTTACTATCACTACTACTGATGAACTGAGGTTAGCCGAATCTTTAGGTCATGTGTTGGGTTCACTTCGACTCTATATTATGGAAGTCAATCTAGACCAAGAACCATCTTATGATGGAATAATCAATGAGGATGAGCTGCGAGGTGACATCTTTGAGCTTGGGGTTATGAAAGAAGGCAGAGATGGAGCAAATAGGATGATTACTGTGGAGGATTGGGTCATCCGGTTTGCAAGGCTGTTCAAGAACCATGTTGGGATTGATTCTGATTCATATTTGGATATTCATGAGCTGGGAATGAAGATATATTCAGAATCAATGGAGGATATGGTAACAAGTGATGATGCTCAAGAACTTTTTGAAATTGCTGCAGATAAATTTCAAGAGATGACAGCTTTAGCATTATTTAATTGGGGGAATGTTCACATGTCCAGGGCGAGGAAGCAGGTTTCCTATTCAGAGGATGGGTCAAGGGAATCTTCTTTTGAGCATATTAAAGCTGCATATGAGTGGGCACAGAAGGAGTACAAGAAAGCAGAAATGAGATATGAAGAGGCCTTGAAAATCAAACCAGACTTCTATGAAGGATTTCTGGCTCTTGGGCATCAGCAGTTTGAGCAAGCAAAGCTCTGCTGGTATTATGCAATTGCTGGCAAGATGGATTTAGAAGCTGGCTCTTCCCATGAGGTTCTACAGCTCTACAACAAGGCAGAGGACAGCATGGAGAAGGGTATGTTGATGTGGGAGGAGATTGAGGAGCAGCGTTTAAATGGACTATCCAAATTAGATAAATATAAAGCACAATTAGAGAAAATGGGTTTACATAGTCTTTTCAAGGATATTTCTTCTGATGAAGCTGCAGAGCAAGCTGCAAACATGAGGTCACAAATATATCTTTTATGGGGTTCCTTGTTATATGAGCGTTCTGTTGTGGAATACAAGATAGGCTTACCAACATGGGAGGAATGTTTGGAGGTTGCAGTTGAAAAGTTTGAACTGGCTGGAGCTTCTCCAACAGATATAGGTGTCATGATAAAGAATCATTGTTCCAATCAAGCAGCACTAGAAGGTATGGGATGTGGAAACTGGAAAATGATCATGTATATTTTTTAGATTTTTTTTTCAGTATTTGAAATAACTAACCGACCACTTTACATTATGATAGGTTTGGGGTTCAAAATTGATGAGATAGTACAGGCTTGGAATGAAATGTACGATGCCCAGAGGTGGCAGTTTGGTGTTCCATCATTTCGACTTGAACCCTTGTTTCGACGTCGTGTTCCTAAACTTCATTACATCTTGGAGCAATTTTAAGTTTTCCTTCTTGAGTATGAAATTCTTTAGAGGCATAATTAATGTTTCTGTTTCTTTACATCATCTTTGTGAAGGTTTCTTCATCCCATTTAAAAACAGGTAAGTAAGACTATACTTGTTGTTTTCCTTGTTCTTAACTCCCTGATTGTTCCAGAAAAGTTATTTGGATTTCCTGTTGTTAGATTCCCAAGGTTAAAATCACGATTTCTGTATTCAGAATGTTATTGAGAGTCTGAGAGATTATATCGGAATTCTAATGTAGTGGAGAAAAT
Source organism: Gleditsia sinensis (assembly GCA_037074535.1). NCBI lineage: Eukaryota > Viridiplantae > Streptophyta > Magnoliopsida > Fabales > Fabaceae > Gleditsia > Gleditsia sinensis. The sequence goes on from CM073472.1 coordinate 4,256,371, forward strand.
CTTTCTAGAAATTTCAGAAATTTGGTTTCATTTATATGAACATAAATGTATGCCTAATTTAAGTCCTCCTTCATATCATTACCAACAAACTGAAAAGCTATAGGGATTGATTGGCTAATTAACTTTGATTAATTTAGAAATGGAACCCTTTTTAGACTCTTGTTTCAGTTATTTCAAAATAGTGATATTCTCATGTTAAGGTTCTGACAGGATCTGGGTTAAATGGCTGCCTCTGGGAATGGAAAAAGTTCAACTGCGCTGTTTGTAATTTGAATTTGCAGCCTGACTTGTTTAAGTTTGCAGTGTTTATTATGTACAAACATGGATTATCCATTTCCTGAGATGTCATAGTGAAAAAATGTGTTGTTATCTGAAGTTGTGAGCATTAAACTTCATTCTACTTAGGCAGTCATATGAACTTAACTGAGTGATTTTGAAGAGTTTTGGCCACGCAAGATGCCATGCTTAGTGTTGATTAACATTTGATGAGCACAATATTGATGCTCAGGTTGCTTGGATAATACAGAAACATAGTAGGATCGTTGTCTCTGGTTTATTTGCGTAAGGAATGTTCATATAGTTTGTTGACATTATGTTATTTTTCATATGAACCCTTTTGCTGAGTTTAAGTCTGTTCTTCTGGTCTGATATCCGACGTGTGTGCGTGTATAGGTCAAACTTTAAACAGCCTTCTAAATACTGATAGTTTCCGTATCTTTGATGGCGAAGTTTTGTAATTGATTGATATCATTTTTAAAACGAGATTTTACTCTCTTCTCACTAGCTACCTCCCAGAAGGAAATTGTGGGTTTTCCGATTTAGGCGTGGGATGGAAAGGAAAATGGTTAACATCATGATAATCTGACTTGTAACTTTGGAGAACAACTTTCTCGTTTATCTTCAAAATAATTTTATTGGAGCCATTTGATTGTACTGAATGAATTTCTTGTCTTTTGATTGCAGGGTTATTTTTGCTATACCAATTTTTGTAGCCATTTGATTGGGAGCCGTGATTGCATTTATTATTTGTTAATTTTGTATGAGACACATAAATTAGACTAGAAAGCTTGCTTGTATCAATTGTTGTCTGTTTGAGGAAGGTTTTTGTGAGGATGCTGTTCTTTATATTTGTTATATGGGTGTATGATTCATTATGTTTTTTTTTTTCAGATAGTGGTGTATGATTTGATTTGTTTAGTTTGCTGGTTTGTTGGAGGTTCGCCGATTATTTAGGATGTCATGTCGGATTGTCATTTGTACATTGGGACCATCTATGGGTGTTATGTGGCAGAGCACAGTATACTTGTGTGTTTTTTTTTTATATATATATATAAAAAAAATCATGTTCTTCTTTTTTAAATATGTCGTTATCATTTTATTTTTCATGTTCGAAGTACAATAGTCCCTGAAAGTGACATATAGTCAATCACAGTTGTCTTCGTGGGACAATATAATTAAAGATGTGATGAATTTTAAAAGGTGAATTTAAATTTCGATAAAATTTACAGTTCCATCAGCAGTTATATCTTGAGATGACTCGAATTAATTGAAAAAGATTAAGCTAATATTCAGTGTAATTTTTTCTCTCAATGGAGTAACTTGAAATCTTAACTTGATTACATGGTTATAAATATCAAATGGTATTATTTCAGTCTCATTGTTAAATTTTTTTATGGATTGAAGAGTTGAGAAGTAATTCCTTGATAACATGTAGTTGTCCTCACTTTAATGAAGATAGAAGTCAATTTAAGTTACTACTTTCCTCAAATCAAACCAATTATATTATTGGTACAAAGTGAAACACCCAATTTCATTGTCGTTTGTTCAGTTTTGTTTTTGAAGCAAATAATTATTTATCTATTTAAAAGTATATATATTTTTAATTTAATTCTTTACAACTTTATTTTTAATTTAATCTGTTGAAAGTTATTTAGTTTTATTTTTTTTTCACTTTTATTTTGTTAACAAATAGTTATTAAAATTATTTATTTAATCTAAACAAGATTCGGAGGGAATGGTTTTGATAAATTCTTAATTTGATTATTGAAATAAAATCTGTTGAATATCTATTAACGAAATTAAATGTGAACGTTTTTTAAAATAAAATAATTTTAAAAAAAATTAAGTTAGAAGAATAAATTTTTGTGAGATTAAGTTACAAGTATATATATTTTATAAATACTCAAATAAAAGTTCACCCTTTTTCTACTAATAAAATCTCAATTTCCCAAGTTGGAGACTTGCTTACTTACTACAAACCCGGATATGTTTATTCCTTGCTTTTTTTTTTATTCTTTGTTTAGTTATGTGTGAAAAGAGTTTTAAATAAGATCGGAAAATATGACGTGGAAATAGCATTAACTCCGTATAAAATCCGGAAGACAACTCCTAGTAGCCGGAGGAAAGAGAGAAATGAAAGAGTCCTGCTCTGAAAGTGGCACTGTAATGCATTGAAAATAAATATACACACACACGCACGTTGTCTTGCAGCTATAAGAGCTGGCTGCTCTGAAAGTGGCACTGTAATGCATTGAAAATAAATATACACACACACGCACGTTGTCTTGCAGCTATAAGAGCTGGCTGCTCTGAAAGTGGCACTGTAATGCATTGAAAATAAATATACACACACACGCACGTTGTCTTGCAGCTATAAGAGCTGGACACTCTGGGATTAGTCTCCTTTGTGATTTGCTACTTGTAAGAATTCTAATGTCACACGGATCCTATGGAACTTCGTTACAGAGGCAGGTTGTTTGTATTCAGGACGAGCTGCTCCCTATGCCTTTCCAAACATAAATCCTTCAAGCATTTCTTGTCCGCCCCTCCCTGCATCCATCACCTCCGCTCAAGCTCAACTCACATCTTCCTCTTCACTGCTAATTACTGGAATTTGCTATTATTGTTTCAGTAAACAAACGGGTTTTCCTCCTGGTTCCTTCTCACCATTATCACACTCTACAAGACACCCATAGGGAACCTGCCTCTTGATTTGGAATGTATCAATATTCATATTGTTGGGACACATTTTCTATCCATCACTTGCGAAGAAATATATTCCCAGCACAAGGGGTTCAATATTTCTTTTGAATTTTTGTCTGATTCATTTCACCAATTACCAGTAAATGAGCAGCTAGAAGCTACGGGGGACTGTATTCACTTGCCATATCTTGCTATTTGAGGGTTAAATTTTGTTACATGGACTATGAAGATGCAATTTGATCGTTCTGTGCCAACCACCAATGTGTCGCGGACTTCTCTTCAATTTAATTAATGTAAAACACGTCAAAAAAAATAAAATTGATTCATTCGACACAGATAAAAACGATAAATATGATTATGTTCAGCAAGAGATATAATTTAGGGATCCCGTCCTTTATGTTGAGTCTACGCTTTCACAAAAGCGCCCAGAAAGATTTCATATAAATTTATACAATAAGTGCAATCTTGATCAACCAGGAGTCTTTATCACCTCAATTCACCTCAGACTCGAGTCCAGTGACTCCCAGAACCCTGGTGTTGGGTGGCTCATTATCATCAAATGGGAATGTGCTCCAGTTAACTCCTGGCTCCCTAGGCTCAAACACGTAAACACTACCATCCGTGAGCCCCACAGCAAACTGGGTTGGTTTCTGTGGATGTGCAGCAATAGCAACTGGGTAGATGCTCACACTGCGACCACCATATTATATGATTACAATGAGTGGCAACGTAACTTACATATTGAATGAATGTCAACGTATCAATTTTGGAATACTACTAATCTATCTTTGTCTAAGAAGGAATATTTGATTGGAAAATATGACCTGAGCCATGAAAAACCTTGAAACTGCAACTCTCAGATTAAAAATACATAAAATAAACATACCTTGAAGCGGGGGAAAGGTAAGTGGCGGGGTTAATCCTACAAAGCAGTTGAAGATTTGAAGTATCAAATATTGCCAGAGTCCCATCAACACAACCGGCATACACGGTCTGGCCATCAGAGGAGAAAGTTGCCTGGGAGATAACCACAGAATGTACTGGACTCCACTGGTACAAAACAAAAACCATATTTATTTGTTTCCTAACAAGAAGCAGCATACAATGAAGAAAACTGCAACATATGTCAGGGAAGAATAGAGAACCTGGTTGACACATCTCAGTTCCGTTGCTTCATAAATTGCAAGATGACTGTCCTGTACAGCCAGGAAACAAATCTGATCCCGGTGAAACTGAATGTGAGTATCAGATAGTACTTCTGGCGTCTCCTCTCCATGCGTCTGCAAGTACCTTTCTTTCCGTTTTTCCCACCCATCGGTAGTCCATACACAAATCTGAAAAACAACTTAAAATGGTAACAAAGCTTTTCCTAGAGCTGGGTTAAGATTAAAACATGTTCCCAGAAAAAAAAAACTTAGTTTTCTTGCTTCCCTACTCTTTATGGGTACTCATCGCGTGTATGCCTGTGAACTAATAAAATGGAACTAACCAGCCCAAGGAAACAGGTTCGTATTGGACAAAATAACAGGGCAGCTAATTCAGAAATAGTAATAGTGATCTCCATGATGTATGTACTGAATATTACACTCTAACCTGACTATTCACATCAGCAGAAACAAGAATGTTTAAAGCGCTTGAGAAGGCAAGCGCAGTAACTCTTTTAGAGTGGCCCGCAAGCTTGCTTCTAACCTGCATAAATGAAAGACGTGGACAACTAGCTTCAATCACCTCCGAGTGGGAAACGGTGCATACCTTTCTCAATTCAAGTAAGAGATATTACCTTGTTTGTACGGACGTTAAATATAAGAATGCTGGAATCATCCATGCCTACAGCAAGTATATTATTATCCTGAGGATAGAAAGCAAGAGATGTTGCCTTGGGTGGTGGAGGCATGATAGTTGTCAGAGTCTGTTATTATCAGGCAATGTGTAATATCTGATTAGTTATATCACAACATTATTATAAACAACTGGTAAAAACACAATAACTAGTTATAAGTATGATTTTAATATAAAACAAAAAGAGAAAAAAAATATTTATGAACTACTGTGGATGAAAAAGAAGTATACAATGGGATAACTATATTGAAAACAATTTTCTTTTTTCAAGAAAGGATGGATGAAAAGGAAGCTTATGAAATAATATGAAATTTTTTTGAAAAAATCAATACAAACAACTTCAAAGAATACCTTAAATGTCAACATGTTGAACAAGGAGATTATACCCCCTGATGTCGACATGAGATATGAATCATTTTTTGATAAAGCAAAACAGGCAACTGGGTCTTGAGGGTTGATGCTTGCAAGGTCATTGCACATGAATCGCAAGCCACTCATTGGTTGCCATATGCGAGGGGAAACTTGGGATGTTGCCTGCATGTAATAAATACCTCATGATATAAAGTCAATTAAGACTCCATATTCAACTCTGGGAAAAGTAAGAACAAACAGAAGGCGGCGAAAAATAGAGTTTATATGAATATGAAAGTGAATATGACGTCTCCACTTACCTGGCCATCCAAGTTTTGGTTATTCTGTGGCCATTTCCAAAGTAGATGAGTACCATTCGATGCTAATGCCAAAATGGCATTTCCCACGTTGGTGTAAGTCAGTCTGACAATCTGTACTTCATTAGAGGGAAATTAATAAGAATTTTTACCTAGTTGTTTGTCTTGTATATCCAATTGTGCAAAACACATATTACGTGCATGATAACTTCTATTATAAACTTAATATAGCTCATTGGTGCACTGCTATTGACTCCTTAATGCTGGTAGTTTATTCATGGGCTCCAGTCCTAACTGCTATTGTTCTATGCTTTGTTCTCAACAGGAATACCAGACCATCAAGTAAAGGGAACTCCAACTGTATCTGCACTTGCCTATCATAATTATTATCCCATAACACGTTATGACATGTAGCTGAATGCGAAATCCAAATATTTTTGAGATAACTGATACTGCATGTAGTTATTAGCGATAAATGCCAATAAAATTTCATACCTTTTTTACTTTGGGATGAACAGGGAGCTGCAAGAACTGGCACTGAGATGGTTTAGAAATTTCAAAGAGACTCCCAAACTTTGATTTGTTATGGGTTTCTTCAGTTAAATTAGATCTCACGTCCTCCAAGTCTTCTCTGTTCTCATTCTAAAAATAAATAGATTATGTCGAGATGGCATCATGAAAATTAGCCTACTCCACAATTAGATGATCAGAACACCTTTGTATCATGCTCATAAAGGTAAGCAAATCAGATAAACAAATAACCTCAGGTTTACTCTTCCACGCCTAGTAAAAATTATTTCAAAATTTACTACAAACCGTGAAAATGCCTCCATCTGTGACTCCAGCACTAGCATCAGTCAAAGTCGGACTTTCCGCATGCTGCAAGAAACTAAAAGCTTAAGGTTTGGGAAATACCCCTACAGAGGCAATGATAATTCTTAAAATGCTAACCTCTCCCAAGGTTTCAGAGAGAACAGTGGGGGCATGAACAGAAATAATTTCATTTTGTTTCAATGAAACATCATAATCAGTTGCTAAGATTTTGATTTCATTTTCTTTCGCAGCAACAGCCAGTAATCTGCCCTCTTTGTTGAAGCGAATGCATGGATGCGCCTGCACAAATGAAGAGCAACTGAGAATTCCTTTTCATTGTCTAATATTTCACTAGTTACACTTCACTAAAACTACGATGACCAAGTATCAAGCACTACAAACATTTACGATTTTCAATCATTTAAATTTTCAACTTTGGGTTTTTGTCAAATTGTTAACATGATTCCCAAACAAGCATTTAGAATACTGATAGGCCATAGAAGAACTTACTGGTAGGCCTCCATTGGCATCAGTGCTTGTCCCAAGCTTTACATTATCCATATCCCAAAATTTAATCATATGGTCATCACCAGCAGCCAAAAGGCGGTTCTTGGTTGTATCAAAATTGATGGTAGAAAAACATGGAACCTTAAGTCCCTCATACAATCTTTTTATATATCCTTCACTTTCATCCCATTCCACAAGATATGGCTCTCCATCTTTACTAGTTCCACATGAAAAAAGTCTGCGAGAGTTTGTTAACAATAATTATACAACAGTCACCTATTTATTGTTAACTGAAAGCATATTATTCCAACAGATATGATGTTCAGTAACCTTTGATCATCAGCACTGTAAGCCAATTTGGTGTATCCACAACCAGGGGCATCAAAATCAACTCTGGCGCCCATATTATCATATAACCATGCCTTAATCTTTCCATCAATGGAAGTTGAAAAGATAAACTGAGGTGCAGGAGCACAAGGATCACATATCATACAATGAATGCGACCGGTCATAATTTAATGGCACTACATTCAGGGGAAAATAATCTAAAACATTCTTACATGAACATGTTCCTTCATGTGAGGACAGATAGAATAAACAGGAGCATCGTGACCATCAAAAGTATAACATCTCTCACCAGTTTTTGTATCCCACACCTTAAAAACAGGAATAAATACATGATCAGTTTCTTTATGACTAAAGAATTTATCATCTGTCGTAAAGTTTGACCTTTATTGTCTTATCGTCACCACATGTTATGACTAATAATTGCTGGTGAAGAGAAGAAAATGCTAGATCATTGACACTGCCATCATGAGCTTCAACCTGATAAGAAAGTATTTAGCGTTAGACCCATAAAATTATTCATATCCATTTAACTAGAGATTTAGAGGGTAAAAAAAAATAATACTTCTAAATGCTGGCAAATGTGATTCCCACCACGATAGAAATATAATTGAACAATGTGTTTTGAAAATGCAACCCCTGTGTAAAGTAGGAACAATTAGTTAGGAGTAATAAAAACTTTCCAATCATTGGTGACTAGACTTACTTTTATTAGCTGAATATCCTTACCAAACAATGAACCATCAGGGCTCCACATGATTCTGTTAACAGAAACACGCAAGTCTTTTTCCAGGGCTGCCTGAAAATAATTGGCATTGGTCCAGAAATTAGATCATTCACATTATGACAACTATGCTCTAGACAACCTAGGCTGGTAGTAGAGATACCTTGAAACTGGTTGAGCAAGCTCCAATATTCCAAACTTCAAAGTTTCTAGAAAGCAACTTCTCACTGGAAGTAACATCCCAAAGTCCTATATTGCCAATATGACTTCCAACTGAAGAAATATGTCAGTGGGCATATATTAGCAGTTTTCACTTTTTCAATATCAATATTGCCCCGAATTACATTGAGAAGAAAATAATTGTCAAACAATAACATCATATTGTATGAATCAACCTAGAAGAACAGTATGCCAAATAGGATGAAAATCCATGCTATTAGGAGGCGAATCATCTTTCAATGTCTGAACAACAGTCCTGGGAAGGTCATTTGCTATCGCTGAGGTCACCTGCACATAAAGGCACACCATCCCTTTGATGCTGCAAATACAATATAGGAAATCTTAGAAGTTGAAGAAAGAAATTTCATTTGGCTGACCTCATCTAAAGCCTGGCAGGGCCTTCCCTTGGATATTTTATTAGGATCCCCTACAACCTCCACAGCTGTTTCTACAGAAAGGCCGTGAAAGATTACCATCATATCCAAATGACTACCTAAGAAACAATCGAGGGAAGAATCAACTCTATACCTGGGTTTTTGTTAGCAGCATGAAAGAGTGCCGAATCTGTTACAGTAGATAGGCAGCAATCACCACTCTTGGACAAAGGTGGACAAGACCTTACAACTGAACTAAAGTCATCCGATTGCGCTATTGAAATATTCAAACATGGTTTACAAACATGGTCCACCAAGAGGGATTGAATAACAGGATCTGGAAGAGGATCTTTACAAAGTAGATGCTGCCAATTTAAGCTGACAAATTGGATAATAAATTAGTTTTCTACCTGTACAATGCTAGGATATCAAGAATAGTATTGAACAGTGTAATCAATGCACTAAAACCATAGCACAGCTGATCTAAGAATGAATGCAAATAATACATATATAGTATCAACTTCAACTAAAGAAATAGAGTGAAACCTTTGGTTTAGAAGATGGCGTAACCTCTGACATTTAATGGCTGGAAATTTAAGCTTTCCATTAAACAGAGGATTTGCCTCAATGATTTTCTTAATATCCTGTATAACAATCTTCCTCACAGAATTTGTATCTTCATAAGCTGAAAGTGATTCATGATCCCTGTATAGGCCCAGAAAGAAGGTACCAATGTGTGACCATATGAGGGATGTCACCGACTACATATATAAAATCACTATATTGGTAACTAAGTCATACCTTATATTATTAATTGTCAAAAGCTGAGTCATGTCTTTGAACAGCTCTTCATGCCCTTGAGAAAAAACTTTTAGATCCTTGATGAGGATATCTAAAGCCTTGGCACGATCATTTCTAATGGAAACAAGTCAAAATGATTTCAGGTAGGAACAAACTATGAACAATTTATTTGAATGACAACAACTAAGTTCGAGAAAAAATAGGATGCCCAGAAGAAAGTTCTTCGATCAACGAGAACTCTATATGAAACTTAAAAAGCGTACATATCCAATGCCTCAAGGAATTTCTGTTTCCTCAATTCAAAGTATATCTTGGTTGAGTGCCTATTGTCATCAATGCTTGTAAAACTAGATAGATAGCTCTCAGCGTCATCCCATTTCCCAGCAAGCACCGTGTCCTCAAAATATTTCATGTCAAAGTAGAACCCACTTTCACGCTGAAGCCTGTGAATTCATGATAAAAGGACATTAATCCCCATAAAGAATAATGATGAAATCAAAGCTAAAAAGCCAAAATGGGGAGTTTACATTGTGGTAGGGAAAGGGGACGAGGGGTAGGGAAGGGAGAGAGACATACGTGTGTGCAGTTTCCCTGAAACCTTCCTCTTCAAAAAACTGTAATATTAAGAAGACAAGCTCTTTCCTGAGGTTTGACATTTCCACAAACCCCGTTTGTCTTACAGACTACCTGCTGAGCATCATTGGTATATCTGATGAAGAAAAAATCAGATCTTTTAGCAAATCATATTATGACTCTGAATCAAATTGTAATACTAACAAATTCAATAGATATCTTAGCTAAAGTATTCCAAATTTGCTTTAAGAATAAAAGATCAATTGACCAGATAAAACTGATGAAGGGGTCTCATCTGAAAAATTGGGGTTCTTCAAAATGTCCCTCTTTAGATTCTTTTCAGTTCTGAATCCAAGAAGAACAAAGGTCAGGCTTTTGACTTTGGAAATAGGCTCCATAATTACACAACTAGAAAAAGCAGAAGGAAGCTCCGATTAGATCCAAAAAATTTAGTAATGAAATTTCGGGTTAAAAATGTTAGGGCTGTTAACAAACGAAACTGAACAGAAAAGTCAAGAAATAACTCAGATCAAGGTATCTTCTCCAGTAGACTGCGACCATCGTCATCATACTTATTGTTGAAATTTGAAAATTCCAAACTTGAAAGGTTTTTCTGCTTCGAAAATTTAAGACAACGTTAATAAAAAGAGAAGAGAGAAAAGGAACACCCAGAAGAAAAGTTTCTCAAAGCTCACCTGAAAGATGAAGAAAAAGAGATGAAGAAGAAGAATCTGCTATTTAAAATTTAAAGGAAGCCTTAGAAAAGGAAAATGAGACTGAAATTCTTCACTTTTAACTTTCAGATGCCCTTTCGCCAGTCTCCAGCTCAGCTTTCTGAACCAAATGCAGTGGTTACTGCTTGAGGCCGACTGATTTATAATCGGTGTCACAGACTAAATGATAAACAGCCCCAGCCATCTCATCTACATATGATAAGACCAATGGCCTATCATAGTCACTTACCACAGGCGTCCATGTCTGGTCCATGCAGGCGGGTCCCACAAGGGACAGATGGTCTTTGGAGTATGAGACGCCTCTGCAAGTTATTTTCACCAAAAAAAAAAATTTAAGAGCGTAAAATGTTTTGTTTTTAAAAATTATAATTTTTTAAAATATATAAAATATATTTGATTAATTTTTAAAATTATTAAAAAAGTTTAAATAATATTTTTTAAAATTTTCATTTATGTATATAATTTTTAAAATATTTTTTTGAATTTTTTTGTTTGTTTATTTTTTTAACAAAAAATATATTAACAATTAAATTTATTTTTATAAAAAAAATTACATAAAATATTAAAATATAAAATTATATTTTATTTTTTATAAAGATTTTACTTTTATGATCATAAAAATTCTTATTTAAAAATTATTTTTAAAAATTAAAATATTTTAAAAATCATGATTTTTATTTTAAAACTAAACAAAATAATTTTTAATTCTCATATTAAAATTTTTTAAAATTAAAAAAAAAATTCCTATCAAAAACCTCCTAAGGAGGAAGGTTTTTGTTAAAATAATAATAATAATCCTAAAGTAAAGCCTGTTGCCACGGTTGACGATTCGTTCTGCCCTTTGGGACGAAGAAAAGTAAAAATATGAAATACATGAAGTTTCGTATGTGTAAGAGTAGAACGTAATAAATATTAATAGCAATGACCTTGCAAAGAGGGTACGTAAAACCACCAATGATGCGGACTACTCCCAATTCAATTATATTCTTCTTTTTATTTATATCATATAATATTTGAACCACTTTATAAAAATGTGATTTTCTTCCAGTTAAATATATATAAGCAATTTTATTTCATTCATTTGATGTTATAAATTCTTTGTTAGAATGTAGTTAGTCTAGCTATAAGTGTAAGTCCAGCTTACAATTTGTTATGCTGACATAGCAAGATTGGTTAGCATAATTTGTTACGTTGAGCTGTATATAAATACATTTCTTTGTATCAGTTATGATAATAGAAAATATTACATAAAAATATTACACTATGAGTTTTCTTTCCTCTCTTTCTTCTGAGTAAGCTTTCATGGTATCAAAGCCAAATCCTCTCGGCTAAACTGCCATGGATGAACCTCAAGAACGACTTTCACCACCTACAAATAAGAAAGGTAAAATCATTACATTTTCATCGTCTCTCTCTCTTAAACTGGATGATACGAACTACCTACTGTGGAAGCGACAAGTACTAGCATCGGTAAAAGGATTGAATCTCGTCAAATTCTTCGAGCCGAATGAGGTCCCTCAAAAATACAAATCTCCAACGGATGCAGCTTCAAGAAAAATGTCTGAAGAGTTTTTGGAATGGGAACTACAAGATCAACTCATCCTTTCATGGCTCCTTTCATCGATGAACGTCAACATGCTTACTCGCATTGTGGATTGTGAGCACATGTTCCAAGTCTGGATTCGACTATCCGAGTATTTTGAATCTCATACCAGAGCTAAGGTGTGCCAGCTCAAGAGTCAACTTAGGTCAGTAAAGAAAAATGATCTATCTATGTCTGACTACTTGCTTAAAATTAAAGCTTCGAATGATGCACTTGCTGCAGTAGGATATCCTCTAACTAATCATGATTACCTTGATATTATCCTGACTGGTTTACCTATAGAATATGAAGCTTTTGTCACTTCCATACTCACTAGAAAGGACATTTACACCATACACGAAATAGAGGCTTTGCTTCTCATTCAGGAAGCTAGACTTGAAGATTTGCACAAAATTCCACAATCAATTAGTGTAAACAATGTACAAAATGACAATGCATCACCTGTAAGCACTGGCAGTACATCTAGTGTTAACATGACTCAGAAACCTCCACCTCCATTCAACAACAGAGGATTCAATCCAGGCCGCGGTTTCAACACCTTTCGGGGTAACTATTCAAGAGGCTTTCGTGGATTTCGAGCTAGAGGCAGAGGTGAAAGATTTAATAGATCTGCAATAGTGTGTCAAGTGTGTAGCAAGTATGGGCATACTGCAATTCAGTGTTACTATCGCTATGACTCTACCTATCAGCCACCTGCAAACTACAATGAACTACCTCCACACAAATATCAAAACAACTTCTCTACCATGACTGCCTCCTTCAATCCACGGTTGACAGATAATGCTGAGTATATAGACTCTGGAGCTACAAATCATGTTACTCCAGAGTCTTCCAATCTCATGCAGCATCTTCCTTATGCTGGAGGAGAAAGAGTGCATATTGGTGATGGCTTAGGATTGCAAATCTCCAATGTTGGTCAGTCCTCTATTTCTTCCCCATTTACTTCTGCATCACTACATCTGAAAAACCTGTTGCATGTTCCATCTATGTCTAAAAACCTCCTTAGTGTCTCGACATTTGCTAGAGATAATCATGTCTATTTTGAATTTCACCCTTCTACTTGTCTTGTAAAGGATCAGAACACACACCAGGTTTTGCTGGAAGGAATACTTGACAAAGGCCTCTATGTCTTTAAAGACTTTCCTCTCATTCATCTGAAGAATAAGAATTCTGCTGCAATACTTCATCCTTTATCTCCTATAGCTGAATCTTCCCATATTTGTAGACTCACGGTTCAGCTAAGCAATAAAAGTACCTCTGTTGCCACTTGGCACAATAGACTAGCTCATTGTAATACTCAAACCTTGTATCATGTGCTGAAACTCTGTCACGTACCCACGAAGGGTAATGAAAAATTTCATTTTTGTAAGTTTTGTTGTGCTGGAAAAATGCACAAACTCCCATCCCCTCCATCCACCACTATTTACACACGTCCACTTCAGTTAGTACTTACTGATCTCTGGGGTCCAGCACCAACTCTATCTAGCAATGGCAATAGATATTATGTCATATTCATAGATGCATTCGCGAGATACACTTGGTTATTTGCTTTGCAAACCAAATCACAAGCGTTTGATATGTTCAAACACTTTAAAAGTCAAGTCAAAAATCAGTTCAACAGCAAAATTCAAGCTCTCCAATCTGACTGGGGAGGTGAGTATAGAAGCTTTACTACCTTTCTGCAAACCCATGGCATCCAACATCGGATTTCTTGCCCTTATGCCCATGAGCAGAATGGCATTGCAGAAAGGAAGCATAGGCATTTGACCGAAACTGCTCTCACCCTTTTAGCAGCTTCATCTCTTCCTCACAAATACTGGGATCATGCATTTCTCATGGTTGCTCATGTTATCAATTTCTTGCCTTCCTCCACCTTAAATAATGACAGTTCTCATCAAAAACTATTTGGCCAATTTCCAAATTATCACTCCCTCAAACCTTTTGGCTGTGCATGTTATCCACTCTTAAGACCATACAACGCCCATAAATTCAGTCAAAGATCCCAAGAGTGCACATTCCTTGGCTATTCCTCTCAACATAAAGGTTTTAAATGTTTACACCCCTCAGGAAAAATTTATATCTCTCGCGATGTCCTTTTTAATGAGGAATACTTTCCCTTCTCTCGCACTCACTTGTCAGCTAATTGTCCTGCATCTCATTCCCCTCCTACACAGCCCACTGTTCCGTTATTACCTTCCATGTTATTCTCTCCTTATTCAACATCTTCTTCGTCTCTCCCCTCCCCTGCACCTTCTCTGTTTTCTATACCAGATCATTCTCATTCTCATGCTCCTATCCATCCCTCTTCACCCGAATCTTCACCTCCCACCATTGAGCCATCTGATATTTCTCCTCTTCCAGACACCTCATCTATTCCCTCTAATCCACATACACTTCAACATCCCATGATCACTCGGGGTAGAGCAGGTATCTTCAAACCTAAAGTTTTTGTCTTACATAAAGAACCAACCACAATCGAAGAAGCCCTCAACATTCCACATTGGAAATAAGCAATGATAGAAGAATATCAAGCCCTGCAACAAAATCATACGTGGATTCTTTATGAACTTCCAGCTGATAGAAAGCCCATTGGATGCAAGTGGGTGTTTCGAGTGAAAGAAAATCCTGATGGATCCATAGCCAAGTACAAAGCACGATTAGTAGCCAAGGGATTTCATCAACGAGCAGGCATTGACTTTCATGAAACCTATAGCCCAGTTATGAAGCCTACAACAATTCGGGTGGTTTTAACCCTTGTGCTTGCTCAACGATGGCATCTTCATCAGATAGATATAAATAACGCGTTTCTTAATGGCCTTCTTCATGAAGATGTCTACATTCAACAGCCTCCTAGATTTGAAGCTACAAACACCAAGCTGGTCTGCAAACTTCAGAGGTCTTTATATGGTCTAAAACAAACTCCCAGAGCTTGGTTTGAACGACTCAAGACTGCCTTACTGCACTTTGGGTTTACATCCAGCAGGTGTGATTCCTCTCTTTTTATCCGAACTACCTCTTCTCATATTACCATTCTCTTGGTCTATGTAGATGACATCATAATTACGGGGAGCTCCTTTTCTGCCATTATTGAACTTATCACTCACCTAAACCTCAAATTTGCCCTGAAAGACCTCGAACCTCTCAACTATTTTTTGGGTGTTGAAGTAAAACGGCTGCCTGATGGGTCTCTTCATCTCTCTCAAACCAAATACATTTGTGATCTCCTTGCGAAAGTTAAGATGCATAAAGCTAATTCTCTACCTACCCCAATGGCTTCGACCATCAAATTATTCTCCACTGACAGCCAAGTCTTAGATGATCCATCCACTTATCGATCCGTTGTGGGTGCTCTGCAGTATGCTACAATTACTAGGCCTGAAATATCGTTCACTGTCAACAAAGTATGTCAGTTCATGCATTGCCCAACTCAGATGCACTGGAAAGCTGTTAAAAGAATTCTTCGGTATCTTAGAGGCACCCTAACTATGGGGTTACACTTAAGGCCATCATCCCAACTTGATTTGCGAGGGTGGTGTGATGCTGATTGGGCATCCGATTGTGATGATAGGCGCTCTACTTCTAGCTTCTCTGTGTTTCTTGGTGATAATCTTGTGTCATGGACTTCCAAGAAACAAACAGTGGTCTCTAGGCCAAGTACTGAATCTGAATTTCGCAGCATGGCCAGTCTTGTAGCTGAGATTACGTGGCTTAAGTCTCTTCTTTCTGAATTAAAGGTTCATTTACTTGATCTTCCTGTTTTTTTTTGTGACAACCTGAGCACGGTTTTAATGACCAGCAATCCTGTTCTTCATGCAAGAACAAAACACATTGAGCTTGATCTCTACTTTGTACTAGAAAAAGTGCAGAATAAAGAGCTGTTATTTCAACATGTGAGTTCATCAGACCAACTTGCTGATTGTCTTACTAAGCCACTCTCCATGTCTCGTTTTCAACTCCTCAGAGATATGCTCACTGTCAAAACTCTTGAAGATTGTCTGCCACAACATGTCGCAGGAACCTTCTTCCAGAAACCTTCTGATGAATCTAGCAGGAAGGATGAACAAGAGCAACATGGAAAAATGTTAGAATGTAGTTAGTCTAGCTGTAAGTGTAAGTCCAGCTATCAGTTTGTTATGCTGACATAGCAAGATTGGTTAGCATAATTTGTTACATTGAGCTGTATATAAATACATTCCTTTGTATCAGTTATGGTAAGAGAAAATATTACGTAGAAATATTACACTATGAGTTTTCTTTCTTCTCTTTCTTCTGAGTAAGCTTTCATTCTTGAAAAAAACAATTTCCAGCGGAAATGTTAAAACTGCAATATTGTTGACGAAGGAAATTAAGGTTGTTTGCTTTGAACCCTGGGTTTCATTATCCAGATATTGAACACCATCCGTTTTGGCTGGAGCTAAAATTCTCAATTTGACAAAATTATCATTCAAATTAAATTAATTAAACACTCGTAAAACTGCCAAGAGAAGAAAATCCGAAATCAAATTAATTATATAGGCACACCATATTTATAAGCAGACATTTTTAGAGTCTTGCTCTTTTTTCTTTTTCTTTTTTTATAATTTTGGCACATGACGTAACTGTGCTTCTGAAAATACACTAGTATACAACCAGCAGAATGGAAGCACCGAAACAGAAGCAGAAGAGTAGATGGCATTAGAAAAGAAAGAGACATATATGGAATGTTTCTAGATATAACGGTTCCAACCGAAGATATAGGAATGAAGCCTACGGTTCCATTATTGGTAAAGAGACGCTGCAGGGTAGTCCCCAATGGCGGCAACTCCAGTTTCTCCTAAAAACAGGGTTCAGAGTTATACTCTTTTTCAGGTCACTCAGCAAACGCTTTCTTGCCTCTGCTTTCTCAAAATTTCTCAGCGCCTCATGAGCCCTACACACACACACACACACATTATGTACATATATTCAAGTTTCATAAATATAACACCCTAAATATTGAAATGCAGGAAATCATGTGCATGCACCTGTAATCCTCTATTGACACAAGCTCCATAGCTTGATTATATATTTAGTCACTGTATTCAGTAAACTGGGGGAACTCGGTTCTCAAAATATCTGTAGCGAAGCGTCTGACGCCACTGTGAATTATTGCATAAATAAATAAATAAATTATTTGTAAGAAAAAGATTACTTTGATTTCAAGAGAAATGTAATTTAGGTGAGGGGAGAGTAAATGAAGCAAGAAAGTCTTTTAGTGTTAATTACTCGTCCAAAGCTTCCAATAGCTAGCTTTTGTTTCTTGATCTCAAATATTAGCTTTTTGGAGTACTGGTTGTCATCAATTGAAGTGAATCCTTCGACATAATCTTCAGCCTCGTTGAAAGAGCCACTCAAAATCAGCTCCTCGAAGAACTGCATGTTGAAGATAATACCGGTTTCACGCTCCGGGCTACAGAAGTTGAAAACAAAATAATCAATAAGTAAGCCATATATAGAATATTAACCAAAAAACATGGAAATTTCTTGAACCAGCGCCCAGACCTATACACAGATACTGAAAATTGCGGTGAATGTGCAAAAGGGGGAGACGAGAGAAATTGAAGGGAAAAGAAACTAAAACCCACCTTCGAGGAGTTTCAATGATCGAGGTCTCGATCGGTCCACCAAATATTGCAACACAAAGAGGAGGATGATGTCGTCATGGATCGTTGGTGCAGCCATGCTCGTAGTTATCGATTCTGCTCCAAACACACCCAGTTGAACCAAAACCAAATTAAGATTAGTATAAAGACGTACGATCCTACAATAAAACTTAAAGAAAAAACCATAATAATATAAATCAACGGGAGCTGAAAATTAAAGTTTTAAGAAATATGTAGGAATTCAATGTATCTGATAGAGCGAAAAAATAAAAAAATAAACCTACTTTATTTTTGCCATATCTTCCCGGGACCATAAAGTGGTTTTTCCATAGGAAACCCTAAACACAACCAGCAGAAAGACTCAGAAAGGCATGCACGATGAAATAAAGTAAAGTGAAAAAATACAAGTTATGAAGACTGGAATGCCGAAGAAGAATAAATGCTTTCTTCTTTTCCTTCTTCTTTTTCAGCTGAAAGGAAGAGAAAATAAAAACGGGAAGAAACAGGCTCACAAGATAAACTTGGAAAAGTATGCTAGGGCGAGATTGAGGTGGTGTTGCGCATGGAATTGTGTTGGGAGGAATTCTCACTTTATAACTGGAGATGCACATGTGCGGTGGCTGCATTGGTAAGTGAAAACTGCTTCTGGTGGGACCACTGTCAATGAAAAATTGGAAATTGATGCACTTTGGTTGACTGGATTGAGAAAGCTGCTCTGGACCCAGGATATGGAAGGCCCACACCATGCTAATACCCAGGATCACCTCAGGCATCTCCCAACCACGCGCCTGATATATATTTCCCCAAGTTTTCACCAGGCATTTCAATATTTTACAGGGAAAGAAAATTCGGTTTGGCTCCCTTTTTCTTCTTAAACCATCACAAACTTTGAGCGTATCATTTTTTTGTACTTTTTTTTTTAAAAAATTTATCATCACAATTATAATTTTAGTATATTATATACAATTGAATATTCAAATTATGGTAACAATAAATTTTTTGACTTTTTCATGTGGACGCATATGCATGTATTTATAGGAGAAACACGTAAATAAATTTGTTATCTAAAGCAACAAGAAAAAAATGAATATACAAAGTTAAATAATTTTCACCAACTAATCATTTTGTATTTGTAATTGGATCCACTCTTTTGCCCAAGTGAATTCAAGTAACCCGCTTGGTTTAATTTTTTAATGTTATTAGTGATTATATAATTTGGCTTGACTTTTTGAGTATCGAACAATTTTAATTCAATAGACTCCCGAATGAACTTTAAATGACCTAGGTTGGCTTATTATGAATCTAGCCATGGATGATACTAGTCCTTGTAACTATAGAAGCACAGACGTACACGTCAACAAATTGCTATGACATTATTTCCCACGACCACGATATGAATCAATGGTGATCTTCGGTAGAGATCGTACAAATTGTATAGATCCAATTAGAAACTCACATGAACCAAGAAAAATTCTTTAGAATACCCATAAAATCGTCTATAAATAATGCTCCTCTACTCTTAGGTAAAATTCTTTGAATTTATTATTTTATTATTATCACCTGCATTGATTTGGACATTAAAATGTTTTATAAAAGCCTCTAATCAATCCAACTTAACACGAGACAGTGCAAATAAATTTAGACGAAGAGTGTATTCATAAGTTATTATTATTTTTATTTCATTTTATTATACATATATAAAAAAATAGTGATCTCCCTAAATAATTATAAGTTAATGGTATTTTAAGCAGTCACATCTAGACCCCTGCATTATTTTAATGATTATTTAGTATGCTACGTAAAGAAATTTGTATTTGTTATCATAATTCTAATGAAGTTGTAATACATTAAATTTTAAAATATAAAGAATTGAGGATGGCGACTTTTAAAATATTGGCGTGATATTTTTTTTAAATTTAATGTGGTATTACTTGATAAAAATCTTAATTAGCGCGCTCTTTAACTATTTGACTATTTGCATCTTGTGGAAAAATTTAAAAAATATATATATATATATATATTGACAATGACTACGTTACCTATTAATTAAGTAGGATTACCATTTAAAACTTTTGAAATTTTAATTGGTCAATACTTTATAATTAATCTTAAAATTTTCATACATGAGACTGAATATTGATTTCTCAACAAAATAATACTTTTATTTACTATATATAAGCACATTTTAGGTTAGTCTTGCAGCAAACTTGCAATATAATCAAAATCAAATTTTAATTTTGAACGAAGTTCAATTCTTAAGCTATTAAGTGTAATTTAATAATGAAGAGTATAAATAATAATTAATATAAAATTTCAAATTTAAACCTATGTTCAATTATATACTAAAAAAACATAGTTATATTTTTCATTTATTGGATTGTAATTGTGGAATTGTCATATACTATTTTCTCTTCTAAAAGAGAGAAAAAAAAAACAAATTAGATAAATTTTTATTTTTTATCTTTTAAATTTGTAGTGAACATTGATTTAATTTTTTTTTCGAATACATTATTAATTAATATTTTATAAGGGTTTGTTTAGTTCAGAGTAGGGGAGACAAGGAGAAGAATTTTATTGGAGTGGAGGAAAGTGGAGGAAAAATAAATTTTATTTGTTTGATTTGTAAGAGAAAAAAAAAGAAAAAGAAAATAATATGACTATTATATTTTTATTATTTTATTTTTATTAAAAAAAATTATATTAATTTTTTTGTTGAAAAGTTTGATTTATCTTTTTATTTTTTTTAAAAAAATATTTTTTTTATATTTTTTTTTTAAAAAGGAGGAGCAATTTTGAAAGATGACAATCGATGCCTTCCTCCCCTTCAAAACTCCACTTTTGGAGGAAAGGACCCCATATTCCCTCTCCTCCCCTCCTCAATGTTGAACTAAAGGAAAAAATTATTAAAAAATCTCTTCTCTCCCCTCCCATTCTCTCTTCTCCCCTTCAACCAAAAAGTGTAAATGTCTCCTTTTAATTTTTAAGACAAAATTTTGTCAAAAAATTAACAAAAGAAATTAACTTAAACATACATAATATATAATCTATTGAACTATTCATTTAAATAATTAATTTTATATAAAAATTTTTTGTCACTTTAAAATTCATAATTAAATGTCGTTGTTCGAGACTAATAAAATTTTATTAATTAAATCAATTATTTGAATGAATAATTGATCAATAAATAAAATATTATATATGTTTATATTAATATTTTTTTAAAATTAATTTTAAAATTTTTTAAAAATAAATTTATGAAATATTAAAATTTATTCAAATTAAAAAAATTAGAGATTGAATTAAATTTTTTTAAAAAAATTAAAATATGACTTTATCTATTCAAGTATGATCCGATTTTCCTAAAATAACCTTATCACGGCGACTTATCATTTCCAAGGCGCGTAAGAAGCACCCTCCTAGATTAGGCGAGTGCAACATCCCCGGCCTTGAATTTTGCAACTAGGTAAGAAACGGAGAGATGGGACCCGTACAGCGTCGCCCCGGAACAAACTTGTAATCGTAACGCTTGCATTCATGCATGCCTCTCGCGTGCTACTAGGACTCACTAACCATCTCACACTGCCTTTTTCTTACGGGGAAAATGTCGTCCGCCGAAAACCAACGCAGGTTTGCCATATTGCAATTGAGGTTATCCAGCATTAATTTTGTGACCAATTTCTGTGATTTTATGCGCATTTATAACATAATCCGGAGTCAATATTTTGACCAGATTGAATAGCCTCAAGAAATACTGTCTAAAATGAAATCGCACAATGAAAACTTTACTAAATCACACCCGTAGATTTTATTCTAAAAGAGCTTTAATTTCTGTGCTGCCCTTTCCAAAAGCAGTTTCTTCCTTCCTTCCTAAAGACGACAACTTTTCAATAGTCAAACCAGCAATTACGAGTACATTGCGGATCCGATTTAATTCCAGCATTTATTGCCCATTCAAGGCAATTATTTTTGTTTTTGTTTTTCTAGTGGAAAACCGAAACACAAGGAAGCTACAATGCAACCATCCTGCTCAATGGACCCCGGCCCTCTGATATCATTCACCATTTTAGGGAGCTCGTGAAAGCCAAGATCAAGCTCATGACCCCAGTTAGCTAACCAGTTGCGTACATTACATACACCTCAATATATATAGACTGCAGTTTTCGGGCCCCTCTGTTTCAAATTATTAATATTGGAGCCAGCCAAGCTCTCAACTTTTTCAGACATTCTTACCCTCAAACTAAATTGTGTCTGTATAAAATGTATTTAATTAATTAAATTTTATATATGTCGTGAGAGTGAAGTTTTTAACATGATGATGTGAGAAAATAAATGTATTTATGTGGACAGAGGTTTTTGATAAAAACTGTTAATTAATTAATGACAATAATACTGGATACTTGGAACTAATCTACTTATCAGGAAAGGTTTCATGCTTCTTTAGAATAAAAATCATTAGTTCGAGTTATCTTCCTTATTTAGACAATTAAAAAAAAAGGCAAGAACAAAATATCCTAAGTTTATAACTACTTTTTATTGATTCAGATTGGTTTTCCTCTTTTGTCTTTTTAAGTTTATAAAATTTATTAAAGATTATATTGATCTCTTTTTTTATTGTAAATTTTTATATAATTTAATTTAATTTTTTTATGATTTGTAATACATTAAATTATGCAATTTATAATTTAGAAAAAACATAAAACCTATATATATTATTAGTTTCACATAAATTAAAAATAAAAAGTGTGAATATATAATTTAAAAATTTCAAAAAAAGTAAATATAATACATTTTATTATTTTCATCTTTAATATTTTTTAGTTAAATAGAGTGTTTATTTATTTTTTAAACATTAGTTTAATACATTACGTACTATGTGATAAAAAGAACGGGCGACAAAGTATCTAGTCATATTAATTGGCATTATAAGGGAGAGATTAGAACGGAGGACTTTGCAAGATTCTGTGGGCCCACAGTGACGGAAGCAATTGCGGCGAAAGGGGAAAACTATGCGTGATGCGTTGGTGGCATGGGACCACCTACAGTTTCACTTTTATCCTTACGTCATCTTTCACTGTTCACGCACTACAGCCCCTGTCCGAATACATTATTAGCCAGACAAATATTTAATAAAATATTATTAAATAAAGAGGTCTTTCTTGGTCGCACTCACCCTCCAAGCGACTTACACTGCCCCCCCTGCCCTCTACGACTACGAGTGAAGTCGGGTGATGACATTTCAATGGGACCTACACTGCGGTATACTCTGTGATATAAAGCGGCAAAAATTGGATGGATTGTCCGTTTGTAATATACAATATAGATATTTTAACATTTAAATAAAAAAATATTAAGAATATGTTTAATAAATTAAATAAATTTTCTTTCTAATTTTCATTTTTTATGATTAGTTGAGTGCAAAATCTGTTGAGGTCAAAATAAGACTAGAGCGTTTCCTTCACTCGCTTTGGATCGAGTGAGTTTGGAACAAAGTTCCTACCGTCACTGTCATCTTTATCAAAGTCGAGACAGCTGTTGGAGTTTCTTTCCTACGTGGGACCCTCTTCTGACCACGTATCTTGTAAGTACGATAACTTATCACCTTTTACTAATCTGCTTATATGATTGTTCATGGACCACTTATCCCTCGTAAGAGCCGCCTGAGGGGCTGAGGGCATATATCCCTCTGTCTTCGCTCTTGGTACCACAACAGCGCCATCTGGGAGAACGAGCTCTGCTATTATAGAGGCAGAGAAAGAGAAGAAATTTGTTGTTTATAAGTGTTTTGTTCCTGCTCTGCTTAGTTTATCTCTGTTTTGCAGGTGTGCCTCCGGTCTTGAACCTTTAGCTTTTCGACTGGGACGCTTTTGTTTTATTCTGGCATACTTTTTTCATTTACTTGTCCTGCTTTTCGCTGATTCAAACTGAAAGTTAGCTTTACTGTTTCTGCGTATTTGAAACCCTAATTACATTGATTTACTTTACTACTCCAAGTTTATCTGCTTCCCATCGTGATGAATTGGTTAGTAATCTCGCTGAGATGAAATATCATACGCCAGTTTTGCTATGATTTTGGGTTTCCGTTTTTTTTTTTTGGGGAGGGGGGGTGTGTAAAGGCGATTTTCTTTTCTTGAATTACTTCTTTCCATTGTTTAGTTAATTGAATTTTCAGGTCCTATCTATTTCTAAATGCTTCTCTGTTTCTGACTTGTCTGATATCTATTCAGGATTTAGAAACTGTGTAAAGTGGTGCCTGGTGAAAAGCAGATAAATCGATGCTCATTACAAAAATGTTCAATCTTTATGTTATTGGGATGATGATAATTTACATCTATGACATAAAGTTTTTAACTAAAACAGAGAACCTTTCTGGCTTTGTATGATTTATAGCCTCTTGCAATAATGTCACTGATAGTGGTTGATTTACTGGCTGCAGAGATAAAAAGGGGCAGTGTTCATGGCGTCTTCACTTGGTAGGGACCTTATCTTCCTGATCCTGCAGTTCCTTGACGAGGAAAAATACAGAAATACGCTTCATACGTATGAATTTTGCAATCTCTGTTCTCTATTATCTCCTCAATTGATATCTTTCCGAGATTAATACTCGAACTAACATTTGGCCATTTTTGTGAAAAGGTTGGAACAAGAATCAGGATTGTTCTTCAACTTTAAGTATTTCGAAGAGCTGGTGCTCAGTGGAAATTGGGACGAAGCTGAAAGGTATCTTCTGGGATTTACTAGATTTGATGACAATAAGTTTTCGATGAAGGCTTTTTTTGAAATTCGGAAGCAGAAGTATCTTGAGGCCTTGGATAAGTAAGTTATGGTTTCAAAATTTAAGCTTTCTAATAGTCGCTCACGTGTGTTTTCTTCGGTTTTTCTTTTGCTTGATATGCAGTTACCTCGTATACATGTTTAATAAAATACTTTATCTGCTCCATCCCTTAAATTATCAGGCTTGATCGTGCTAAGGCTGTGGATATCCTAGTGAATGATCTCAGGGTGTTTTCCTCTTTTGATGAAGATTTGTTTAAGGAAATCACCCAGCTTCTTACTTTAGACAATTTTAGGTATCTTTCTCTTAGAGACATTGGCTATTGATATTGATGTATTCAAATGCATGGCTCGATTAATATGATGTGATTTTCACAGGGAAAATAGTTACCTGTCTAATTACAGAGATACAAAGACTGCAAGAGCTGTCATGGTGGTCGAACTCAAAAGGCTTATTGACTTGAATCCTATTTTTCGTGAGAAATTAGAGTTCCCTCACATAAAAAGTTCAAGGTTGAGAATGCTTATTAATCAAAGGTAACATCCCAGCAATGGCATGAGAATAATAAACTTTATATAATAAAATCATCGTTCAACCAATTTTCATATATTTTTAACCTATTTATTTCTTATATTTTTTTATCCAAAGTAAAATGGAATTCTTCCATTATACTTCAATAAACAAGAAAAACTTACAGTATTAGTATAAATAACATATTTTAATTTCTGTAAATTGCTTGCTATACTTATGTTGGCTAAATGTCACCAATTGACTATGATTTTGGCATGACAGCTTGAATTGGCAACATTCACTTTGTGTAAATCCTAAACAAAATCCTGACATTGGATCCCTGTTCCTGGATCATAATTGTAGAAGTTCTAGTGATCCATTAGCACAACTGTCTGTAAGCAATCAGTTTTTAGCTTCCACCCCAAAAGTTGAGGGTTTTCTTCCAATAGGTGGAGCCACTGGGGTGAGTAAGCAAGTTGGCATGAGTGATTATATACAAGGTTAATGGTGCTTGTGTATTTTCTTAAATAATAATTTTCTTTTATTTATTTATTTTTATTATAGCATCCATTTCATCCCTCGCCGGCCTCACTTCACACTCCTTTCACGACATGGATGCCTAGTTCCTTAACCGTACCGCATGCAGCAGTTCCTGGAAATATCAATTATAGTGGTCTAACCCAACCAGGTAAAGTTATGTCTTGTTCTCTTTTTCAACTTGTTTTTGGTCCCTGTTTATTATTATTTTTTTAATGTGGAAAGAGCTGCATTTTCAATTTCATTTCTTTTCCTGCTATAGGAACAGTGGTAAAGGGTCTTGGGGGTCCTGATGAAATGTACAGGATGAGGATGTCTGGGATTTCGGACAAGGTTTGTTAATTCTAATGTCTAAGTGAGCCTTCTAACTCAGGTTAACAGTTAAAATCATACATCTTTAGGCAATATGTATGAAATTTCTGTAGGTTATGCATCCTCCTGCATGTTCTACTCAAAGCCAGAACACAGCAATTTTCCAAACTGATGAATTGCCCAAGACTGTTGTACGGACACTGAATCTGGGGTCAAATCCAACAAGCATGGATTTTCATCCTCTTCAACAAATGCTACTTCTAGGTTGGTACAGATGAGCCTCTCCTTCACGAATCTTGTCTCATTACAGTAACTACTATGATACTTCCCCATATATATATATATTTGGTCAATCTGGTTCAATTTCATTTTTATTTTTTTAGTTGGAACAAACGTTGGGGATATAAGTTTGTGGGAGGTTAGTTCGATGGAGAGGTTGCTTGCAAGAAATTTTCAGGTATGGGATATTGGTGCAAGTTCAATGACATTAAAGGTGAGCTCCCTTTTACTTGCTTTCAGTCTTAATTAGATAGCATGTTTTGATAATCAAAACTTCTGACTTATAAATTACTCCTATGAACTTCAGGCATCTCTAGTCAAAGATCCATGTGTCTCAGTAAGGCGTATATTGTGGAACCCTAAAGGTTCTTTATTTGGTATGCTTGAAAAGTACATGACCAAGGAAATGGTTGAAAACTTTTGTATAGTTATAAAATTGTTGCTACCTGACCCCATAGAAATTACTGTTCTATTTATCTTTTTTGGGCAGGAGTTGCATATTCCAAACACATGATGCAGTTGTACACCTATCATGGTGGTAATGACATACACCAACATTTGGAGGTGGGTCTGTTATTCTCACTGGTTCATGTTTAACTAAAGTGCTACTTATCGATTAACACATTTTTCCCCCAGATTGATGCTCATGTTGGAAGTGTAAATGATCTAGCATTTTGTAATCCCACAACGAAACTCTGTGTGATAACTTGTGGTGATGATAAAACCATCAAGGTTGGTTGTGAAAATTAATTAGGCCACTAGTGAAAGAGGCATAATTACTCATTTGTATATATCTATAAATTTAGCTTTGGGATGCCGCCACTGGTGCAAGAGTACGTATTTTTGAAGGCCATGATGCTGCTATATATTCTGTTTGCCCACATTTTAAGGAAAACATTCATGTAAGGTTTAACTTTTTGTGACTTATTCCACATCTCTTGCCTGTACAGATGGTTTACTATAAGTTATTAATATTTAATTATTTACCCATTATTCCACAGTTTCTATTTTCCACATCAGTGGACGGAAAAATTAAAGCATGGTTATATGACATGATCGGCTCAAGGGTTGACTTTGATGCTCCTGGTCGATCCTGTGCAACAATGGCTTATAGTGCTGATGGGAGAAGGTTGATTTGCTTGATCTTTTACACCATCCTAATGGTTAATTCATAACTCAACTGCTTAGTAAACAAGTTAAACTGGTCATATTTGTAGGCTATTTTCCTGTGGGACTAGTAAAGATGGGGAGTCACATATTGTTGAATGGAATGAAAAAGAAGGCACTGTCAAAAGAGCTTACCAAGGACTTCATAAGCAATCTTTAGGTGTTGTTCAATTTGACATGACCAAGAATCGGTTTTTGGCTGTTGGTCATGACTATTCAATAAAATTTTGGGATATGGATAACATCAATCTTTTGACAAGTGTTGATGCTGAAGGAGGGCTACCAGTAAGTTCTGTTAATGGATTAAAGAACACCTGTGTGAACTCTTAGATGGAGTTTTTAAATTATGATATTCATCTTCTTCTCCACTTTGAAGGCTAGTCCTCGAATCAGATTCAACAAGGATGGCACCTTATTGGCTGTTACTGCCAATGATAACAGAATAAAAGTGCTGGCAACAGTAAATGGTCTGCGTTTGATGCGTCAGATAAAGGTTTGAAAGATTTTCATGTTCTTTTGATTCTCTGCATTAGTCTTGTCGTGCTATGTATGTATGTAGATTAGTTGCTGCACTTTTGCTAGCTGCTTTGCGTTAACGTTTGCTTGCATACAAGTGTACTACTTATATATGTGTAAAATTACTTTGATCAAATTTACTGAATGGGTTTATCAGAATACTGAGACAAGAACCTTTGAAGATGCAAAACTTAAATTGATGAAGGGACTGGTCCCGCCAAAGATCTGGAAGTTATCTGAAATCAATGAAGCTGCTCAATTTAGGTCACTAAGACTAGCTGCCAGCATCAGGATAGACAAGGTACGGGATATTTTATCAATTGATTCTTAGATACTCTCTCATTACTCTTTTTACATGACAGGTTCAGCACTGTGTCAATTGATGACATGTCTGTTCAGCAGTATTTTGTTTGTCTCCTATCTTATTTATTGTCGGTGGAGAATTTTGCAGATATCCATCTATTTTTTACATCATATGCACTTTTGTGGATTTTAGAGAGGCTTCTGAGTTCTAACTATTGCTACATTATTCTTAAATTCACTTCAATGTGCTTTGAACAGCATTTTATTTTCTTTAGTCACGAGATTTCTGGATGGACTTGAGCTGAAGAAGCAAGTAAAATGTGGCAGTAGAAGTAATTATAAGCCATTTAATCTTCTTACTTAAACTCAAATGGCATATTCATTCATAAAAAAAATGCAATCACAGCACTTATGTCAGCCACTAGTTATTTATCAGTGAATTCTCTTCTGACAACTGCAGATCACAAGATTGATTTACACTAATACAGGAAATGGCATTTTGGCATTAGCATCAAATGCCGTCCATTTATTTTGGAAGTGGCCACTTAATGATGTTAATCCAAGTGGCAAGGTAAAATTTCTTTTTTTGTTTTGCATCTGTTTCTGTCTAGGTATTCATATTACTTCAATGCACAAAAATCTGCACCGTGTATGGTCATTGGGAATTATTTTTTTGTTGCTTAGGCAACTACCAAGGTTACTCCTCAGTTCGTTCAGCAAATGCCAGGCACACTAATGACCAATGACTTAACTGACAGTATAACCAGAGAAGCTGTGCCCTGCTTTGCTTTGTCCAAGAATGATTCCTATATGGTGTCAGCATCAGGAGGGAAAATTTCTTTGTTCAATATGCTGACATTCAAGGTAATTTTATAAATCAACTATGAAACCTTTTAGGTGTGGCGGTGTGGCCTCACTCCTATTCTATGAAGGATAGCTTTTGAATATTTGCTTCTGTAAGCACTGTTTGGTTAAAGCTCCAGTTTTCAGCAACAGAATTGATGGCATTATATTTCCCCATTCTTGAGCTTAATAGAAACAGAGTTGTGCTTCTTGAACTTATATTATTAACAATATTATATTTGTGGTGTTTTTCACTAGCTTCAGAAACAACTTTCAATTTACTTGACGAATAAGAAACAGTAGAAATTGAAGTTCTATAATGAATTTAATTCAGTCATATTTTTATCCAATCACCATATATGACTGTGGAGAAGATGCATCTGCTAAATTTCAATTTATTGTCAGTCAGTGATTTAGTGTTCTATGATAAATTACAGACAATGACAACTTTTATGTCCCCACCACCAGCAGCAACATGTCTAGCTTTCCATCCTCAAGATAACAACATAATTGCTGTTGGTATGGATGATAATTCAATCCATATATATAATGTCCGCTTAGATGAGGTATGATGTAATATAGAATACATGTCTCTGATGCCCAGTGAATCAAGATACACGGAATTATCATATTTTCATATTACAGGTAAGCAATATGCTAAAGGGTCACTCCAAAAGAATCAGTGACCTTGCCTTCTCTCATGCTCAGAATATACTTATTTCTTCTGGGGCAGACACTCAGGTTGGTTGTCTATTTTTCCATAGAAAGTCTACTAAATACTTAGCATGGTCGTCTGACATCTCATATCGAGATCTTTATACTGCAATTCTGCATTATTTTTATGCTCTATTTTCGCCACAGAGAAAAATAACAGATTATTGTATTTCTAACACAGTCCAATACATTATCTGAATTTTTTTTCTTTGTTATTTAGATTTTACTGTGGAAGTCAGATAGTTGGGAAAAGGAGAATAGAACCTTCTTGCAAATTCCAGTAAGAAGGACACCCAGGACATCCCTCGCAACATCAGCCACCTATCTTCAATTTCACCAGGATCAGATACATTTCCTCGTTGTACATGAGACTCAGCTAGCTATATATGAAACGCCAAAACTTGAATGTGTAAAACAAGTATGTTCTGCAGTATTATATTGTTTGAGATATTAAATGTATTTTTGAATTTCAAGTTTTTTTATTTAAACTATGTGGTTCAATAACTTGTTTTGCACTACACTGATCAGATCACAGTGCACAGACATTATGATAAGACACCATTGCAAACATACACCAGAAGGAGGACACGCCAGAAGCTCACTTAATAAATATTTTATTGCATTATTTTTCTGTTTGAATTATTTCTATTTTTAACCTAAAGCTTTCACAGCTAATTTAAAACTGGGAACTGTTATTGTGACTTTTTTGGTTGATGAAGTTGTCTTCCCACCATAACATGCCTTATAATCATTGATCAGATTGCTATGAAAATATCATGCATGAAGCACTAGAAGTGAGTGGGTTCTTGTCCTATATACACTAATTAGTATAATCTGTTTTGTAATTTAGTGGGTTGTAGAAGAATTTTCAGCACCAATTTCCCATGCAGCGTTCTCGTCTGATAGCCAGTTAGTCTACGCCTGCTTTGTAGATGGAGTAATACGAATATTTGGTACTTCAAATCTCCAGCTGCGGTGCCAGATTAATCCCAGTGCTTATCTTCCTTCTGATGTCAGGTACTTTACATCTGTCTTATTACCTGTTCAAGATTAATATTGCTGTTGATATAATGGAATACATCTAACCTTTTATATCAAGGATTCTTCCCTATCTAGTAGTGATAACAGTGCACATTCTAGATTTCCTTGTTCATTATACCCGTTTGTTTTTTGCTTTCCTGCAGAAGTTCCGCCCTATACCCTCTTTTGATAGCTGCTAATCCACAAGATCCAAATCAGTTTTCCATAGGGTTAACAGATGGTGGGATTCAAATCTTTGAGCCACTTGAATCTGAATGCAAATGGGGTATGCCCCCACCAGTTGAGAATGGATCATCAAGCCCTTGCATACCATCACTTCCTCCCTCTCATTTCGTTGACCTCGTTGTCGGTGGTTAAGGGACCAAAAGCAGAGAGACTTGCCCACCTTATCTCTTGCATTAAACTATCTCAAATTTATTTATAGTTTATAGTGTCAGATTGTAAATAATATGCTTAATGCTATCTGTTTCTGAAGCTTCCCGTCCCCTTCAATAGGATTGTTACAAGGAATTTTTGCAATATGGGATGCACTAATATTTGAATACGTTAAGTGTTTTTTTTTTTTAAATTAAGGTTAGCGATATAGACGAATGCAACATGCGTAAGGATTGTTGAATTTAGGTACACCCTTGCGAGCATCTCTTCTAAAAACCCTACAGGAAGTGGAATGACAAGCATAAAATTAACCACAAACAAAAAGTGATAAATGTCCTGAAGCTCGCCAACAAGCTAGTGATATCAGAATTTTACGCTTGGTTGAACAATCTAGATCTTTGTCCCACCCAAAAAAAAAAAAAAAAACAATCCAGATCTCAATAGACTTGGAAATGTCATCCCACATCTTGTTTCCTTTTTAATTCTAACAAAGTAGTACTTGGTCGAATTGCTTACATCTAATGTTTAACATCCTACCTATGAAACAGCAATTGGTACACAAAAGGAAAAATAAAGCGTCAAGCATGAAGAATACATGTTAACTCGAGCAACGCAGGCCAAAAAAGATCATGCAATTCACTGTTCTTCTCAAGCAAAAAGGAGCAAAAGGGGTAATAACATGTTTCGTCAAGCAAACCATAATTGCATAATGTTAGTGCATGATTGTTAAAGATGACAAGTGAGCAGATTTACATAGAAGCCTACTCTTTAAGTTCTAATAAAATACGCTATCTCCAAATAGCAGAAATTTAAAATTCAACTATTGCACAACATTAATAAATATAAATTTATTTTGGCATCATTTTGCCACAACAAAATTCTTCAAACATTTTTACCCCCCAAAAAAAAAAATCTTCAAATATTGTATCTTGAGTTTCTTCAGCTCCTAATCAGAAAAAAACGACTTGCTCTTTGTTTTCCCATTACTCGTACATACACCATCTAGTTGCTTCTCCCAGCGCCAGGTAACAAGCTTGCCAAGGATGGAACTCCTTGATTTCTCATTTCTTCTTGTGCACGCTTCATTTCTTCTGGATCTGTTGCCATCACAATATGATGGAACCATCAGTAGTAGTTAGGCCGCTTTATAGTTCTATAAATGATCTAATAACTTCCGCTGGGCAGATTGTTCAAGAGATGACCATATCATCAAATAAAAATGCAGAGCAAGAAGGAAGCAAACACGACACAATACACTTGAGAATGTGCAGCATACATCTAAAGGAGGGTCACTCAGAAAAAGTAAAAGTAAACTTTATTCATAGAAAACACTCCAGCATGAACTTAATAAAGAGACAGCAGATCAGATCTAAACAGATAAGAATTATTCATCAATAAGATCAGAGAACTGAATTGTGAGAGGCTAAGCACAACTTTCGGGCAATGAATAGCTCTTCAAAACGTATCACTCCATAAGGTTTTTGTTTTCGGATAGAATATCATTTCAAAATATAGTATTCTGCATTTCCATTTCAATTTTGACTGATAGTTTGAGGTCTGAGAAAAAGGTAACTTCCACGTGATAGCGCTAGCCTCTTGAAATTATCTAGAAGGAAATAACTAGTCATTTCACCCTTCCACAGCAAGTACAGACATGTAGACAAGCGCAAGAGTCAGACTCTCAAGGAAATGAAATAAGTTTACAAAGCAAGTTTAGAAAACATACCCATGTTCTCCATTAATTTTGGCATTATGAAGACAACAAGCAGCATAAATCCCACCATCAGACCCATTGGGCTTTTCACAATGGACATAATAGAAAAGGGTTCCCTAATCTGTAAACAAGATAGTATGAGGCAGATATTCATATGATAATTTGAAGGCACTGAGAGGATAACATAAAGAACTTGAAGAAAGTAGTCTATTTCAACCTCGTAATACTGTTCCTCCCTCAATGGCTCTAGGACTAACTCACTGAGCCCTCTCCTATTCTCTGTCAGAGCTGCCTGAATTTTTCCTGGGTTTCTGGCACTGACATCAACTCGTACCTATTTTTATTTTATTTTAATGAAAACATTCTAACAATAGTGAAAATATGGAGACAAGAAAATATCAATAAATTAGTAAGGAAAAATTTGAGATGTAATTTGCAGATTGAGAATCAACCGGAGAAAAGAAATAGCCTATTGCAGCAACTTCAATCAGATGAGTCCCTGCTGGCACATTGTGGCTTTAAGCATACAAGTTAAGGAATAATATCAGTACTAGCTACAACTTCTCAAAATCAAAAAAAGAGAAGAGGAGGGAGGAAGACTGATTAGTATCCCAAAGTGTCATCAATGCTAAGAAGCATGGATACTAATACTAATATAGGATACATGATACGGACATTATGATACAACAAAATGTTTAGAGTTTACATATAATTTGAACTATATCTGATATAAGTGTTGAATACATATCGGACATAATATATCTATATCTTTGAAGTATCAATGTTTCATACTAATCATACAAATTTAAACAGTTGTGTTAATAAGTTCAAATCAAAGGATACAATGAGAAATATCCATCAGGCCTCAGAAAGCAAACTCTTTGACCACCATTAAGTAGGACTTTGACATTTGAAACTTTCCCAGGAAGAAAAAACTCTTTTGTTCCCAAACCTGCCAAAGAGAGTACTAAAAGTTACCATCATGCAACCAATTTATATAGCAAACCTATGCACAGTAGGATATTTGATGTGTAACAAGCAGTATGCACTATGGACAATGCAACCATTATGTTTCCACCTTTTAACCTCCTTGGTAGCTAATATGAACTTTGCATCATCCTCCAGCAGATGTCAACATCTGTGACATGGTTGCTAATTTACTTACACTAACCATTTAAACACCTAAAACCTTGCAAACATGAGAAAATTTCAGCTAGAGTTAACTCAACCATCAGTAATCAGATATATTGTTAGGCCCCCAATCCATCAGGTGTACCAAAGGAGGAACAAGCAGGGGCAATTGGACATTATTGGGGTTAAAGCCTATGACAAAGAAACCACTCCTGCCCATGATAAAGAAGTTACAAGTGTTGAATTAGGCTGGACAGGTGGCAAAAGAGGAGTTGACAGTTAACCAAGGCAGTTAGAGGGGAGAATAAAGTGGTGGAGGGCTGTTAGAGAAGGCAAGGAAATTTGAGAAAAATGGGGAGTGGCTGGCATACTTGAATTGCCAGGTTGGAGTTCTTTCTTCATCTTTTAATTTTTCATTGTTGTTAACTTCTTTCTCTATAGACTGTTTCTGTTGTTTAGAGTAAGAAACTATAGGTTACAACACCCTGCATCCAAACAATTTGGTATCAAAACACTATGTTCCAATTGGATGGTGAATACAAGAATGATTTACGAGTCAAAATGCTGGAGGAGATGGGAGGGGTGAAAGAGAGGCTTGGCAGCATTGAATCAAACCTGAAAACGGTGGAGGTGCTGGCTGAAATTAAGGATTCAATGGCACACAGGTAAACCAGGGGGAAATAGCCTCTAGTGCAAACATCAAAACAGGGGGACATACCTGTCCAAGTACCTTTTGGAGATGAGACATGGGGTAGCAGAGCAAGCAGTATAGGAGGAAATGGTTGAGACTCAAGAAACAATTCAAAGAAAACTTGAACTCCATATTTTTTTTGGAGAAGATCCTTGTGGATGGATTTTAAAGGAAAAATGTTATTGTTTGGTGAATGGAATTAGAGAAAGGGAGAAGGTGGCTTCAGCCACTTTCTGCATGGAAGGCAATGCCTTAAGTTGGGTCAAATGGATGGAAACCAGATTTCTATCAACAAGTTGGGGCGGCTCCATTCCACACAAGGGGGAGGGGATTGCCCATGAGGAGTTGCTGGCTTTAAGGCAATTGGAAGGGGTGGAGCAGTACGGTGAGTGTATTGAGATGCTGTCTGCGCCATTACTGGATCATTCACATAATTCATTAAAAGGGGCTTTCATTATCAGGCTTAATGAGGATATAAAGGCTGAATTAAGGATGATTGGGCCCACTACCTTAGCTCATGCCATGTCTATCGCTGCAATGATGGAGGATTGAAATTTGGCCTTAGAAAAAATCAGGGGTCTAAAACCACTAAAGGGGCCTCAATCTGGAAGTTACTACAGATCCAGTTCCTTTGGAGAATCATATTCTCGCCAAATAAGCTTAAGTGAGCCCAGTGGGGCTTCTTCTTTCAGTCCCTCAACAGCCTATCAGCCACAACCACAAGTGGTTATGGTGTGGCACTTATTCCTTGAGAACTAACAGTAAATTTATTGAAGGCAGAGATTCGGGTAGGAGAGAGTACAACTTTAAATCCTCACAGATGCTGAATACAAAGCCAAAAGGGAGAAAGGACTTTGTTTTAGATGTGACAAAAAGTTCAGTTCAAGTCACAAACGTAAGAATAAACAACTACAGATTCAACTTGTTGGTACGGAGGAGAATGAAGGGGAGACCAAAAATAAAGAACGGGAGATTACCTTGGAGGATAACCAAATTGAACTCTCCATGAATTCTATAATCAGTACCAAGTCTTTTAAGACTATAAAATTGTGTGGGACAATGGGACCCAAGGAGATTATTATTCTGATTGACAGCAGAGCTTCACATAACTTTATTTCAAAGGATATTGTTGCTGAATTGCAATTACCCGTGGATCACACTTATAATTTTGATGTGACGATAGGTAATGACTTTAAGCAGTGCAGAGGATAATGATCACCCAACACTTCTTTCCTTTTGAACTTGGGAGTGTGGATATGGTGCTAGGGTTGCGTGGTTAGGCTCTCTTGGGGATGTTTGTATTAACTGGAGTACCTTGACTATGGCTTTTAAAGGGATGGGAAGAAAAGTCAGATTACAGGGGAAACCATTCAATCACAAAGATGATGGTATCACTCAAAGCACTGTTGAAATCAGTCAAAGATGGAGGACATGGGTATTTAGTGGAGTTTGGGAGTATGGGGATGCAACCTATATTGGAAGACAGCATGAGCAACCCAAAATTAGAAGAGTTGCTGTCATGGTTCCCTGCCTTATTTAAAGTTCGAGAGACATTGTTTCCCAAAAGAGAGCAAGATTATGCTAAAAAAAATTGAAGGAGGCATCTCAGCTCACTAATAACAGACCCTATCAGTATCCTCACTACCAAAATCAGAGATAGTGAAGATTGTCAAGAGAAATGTTGGTTGTAGGAAGTATTTGGTCAAGCAATAGCCCTTTTCCAGTCCAGTGCTATTAATAAAGAAGAAAGACAGTGGATGGAAATTTTATGTTGATTACTGCACCGGGCTTTAAATGAAATCACAATTCCTGAAAAATTCCATATCTTAGCCATAGATGAACTGTTGGATGAGTTGGGGGGTGCTGTGATTTTTCCAAACTTGATCTCAAAGTGGACTATCACTAAATTAGAGTTAAAGAGAAGGACACGGCCAAGACAGCTTTTTGCACTCATAATGGTCATTATAAATTTCTGGTAATGCTGTTTGGATTATCTAATGCACCATCTACATTTCAATCTTTGATGAATGGTAGTTTTAGACCCTGCTTGCTAATTTCATTCTAGTATCTTTTAACAACATATTAATTTTTAGCGAGAGTTGGGAGTTGCACCCAAAACCATTTGGTGGTGAATTAAAAAAATGCTCATTTGAGAAAGAAATAGAGTATTTGGGGAACACTATTTTGCAGCAACGGGTAGCAGTTGATCTGGAAAAAATAGCTAATATGCTCAGCTGGTCCATTCCCAAAAACATAAAAGTTTAAGGGGATTTTGGGACTTACCAATTATTACTGATGATTTATTAGAGGATATAGCAAGATAGCCAAACCACTTACACAATTATTGAAGAAAAACGCTTTTTTGTGGGTACATGAAGTTACTACAGCATTTGAGAGCCTTAAAACTGCTATGACTACTGTTCCCATACTGGTGTTGCCTGATTTTCTAAAAAAACTTATCTTAGAAATAGATGCTTCAGTTCAGGTTTAAGGGCTCGAAATTTTGAAGATAATCTTGAATTATAGGCCTTGTCATTCGGGTAATGGGAATTGACGAGAGGAAGATGTGAGTAAAGATGAAAAAATTTCTGCTATTATTCAAGATTTGCTAGTTGATTCTGCTAGTCATCCTGGTTACAAGCTGGTACAGGGCAGGTTGTTATACAAAGGGCAGTTAGTTTTGTGAGAATCCTCTGGTTTTATTCCACAATTCTTACATGAATTTCATGCCTCTCCCCTTGGGGGGCATTTGGGTTTGTTTCACACTCATAAGTGGATTTGTAATATTTTGTTTTGGGAGGAGTTAAAAAATAAAAATAGATGTAAAAAAATTTGTGGCTTCCTGTGCAACTTGTCAGCGACACAAGTATCAAGCTATGAGCCCCGAGGGTCTCTTTCAGCCATTATCTATTCCCACAAAGGTTTGTGAAGATATTTCTATGGACTTCATTTGTGGCCTTCCCAAAATCCAAGAGGTTGACTCTATCCAAGTTGTGGCAGATCGTTTAACAAAATATTGTCAGTTTACACCCCTCAAATGCCCATTTACAGCCAAGGAGGTCTCTGAAATTTTTGCCAAAGAGGTGGTACACCTTCATGGTATCCCCATTCAATTGGTCTGAATTGTTCAAACTCTCAGGTACCACTCTCAAACTCAGTTCAGCCTATCACCTTCAAACAGATGGTCAAACCAAGGTGATTAATCACTGTTTGGAAATTTATTTAAGGTGTTTTATTGAGAGTCACTCTAAGTAGTGGCCCAAATGGCTATCTTAGGCAGAATTCTGGTTTAATAGCACATATCAAAGTGCTATAGGGATGACCTCTTTTCAAGCCCTCTATGGAAGAGACCCTCCGGTCCTTTTAAAATTTGTGGATTAGCCCTCCGCTAAAGTAGATGAGTTAAATCAGTATTTTAGGGAAAGGAATGACAATTTGGAACAGTTGAAAGATCAATTGCCTAAAGCCCAAAACAGTATGGGCAGGCATGCCAATAAGCAATGCAAAGATGTACATTTGGCTGGACAGATGGCAAAAGAGGAGTTGACAGTTAACCAAGGAAGTTAGAGGGGAGAATAAAGTGGTGAAGGGTTGTTAGAGAAGGCAAGGAAGATTTGAAAGGAACTGAGTGGCTGGCAGACTCGAATTGCCAGGTTGGAGTTCTTTCTTCATCTTTTAATTTTCCGTTGTGTTCAATTTCTTTCTCTATAGACCGTTTCTCAGTTTCTACTGTTTAGAGTAAGAAACTCTAGGTTAGGACACCCTGAATCCTAACATATACCTTGCTGATGACAAGAAACACTAACAGGTTTTGGTGACCCTTTTAACCATTGAATCTATTCGAAGTTACATTTTTCTCATCCTTTTCTAAATGAGATGCAGCAGAAAGCAACAGATGTTTTCTTTTGAACACAGTCGATCAAAGTACAAATAAGAGCCAGACCAAAATATCAAAAAATACAAAGTATGAATTAAGTTTACTACCCATGTTTTTCTAATAAAATTTTATATTCTTAAGGTCTGATCAGATCAAGTTTCACTGTTTAAAGTATTCATTACTCTATAAATGTTAAACGTTCAATTAATCTGTAAACTAAACAAACAAAAAATTCGGGCGGCTGCAGTTACATAAAATGCAAACTGAATCTGATTTTAGCACACAACTACATCACAAACTTTTCATACTGAATGCCATAGAATTAGTTCAGTGTTCAACGTTTCTGGGGACATTTTTCATATTATAGTAGAACCTAATCTAAATTAGTATCGAATTTATAAGTCATTCTCCAAAAAAAAAAAAGACCTAAATCTAAATGTCCAGCACATCCCGCTTAAATCATTAGTGAACAACTGAACAAACACTATGGTCAATGCTGATATTGAGAGCAACTGGTCTCGAGATGTAACCCAGATATCAAAACCCTCAACCCCGGAGGCCCAACTCACATCTTTTGTAATCTAAAATTGGGTAAAGTGCACAGAAAGGTCCCCATAATTGATTGGAAGCGACATAGTCTCACAAGAAATCAATTGAGAATTTGAATTCGAGTTATAAAATGTCAGCAAATATCAGACATATTGTAAAAACATACTCGGGATCTTCACTCGACCATTAATGGCGTAACCCTCAGCAGACCTGCAAATATTACATTTATCAAAAGATTAAATCAATGCCAAAATTCCTAAAGCAACCTTCTTTGGAAAATCAGAGGAAAATAATAGGGTGAAGACCCTTTAGTACAAAGGGAAACCAGAGAACTGTATCAAGCTCATTATATATCAAATTATCAATAATAAAAAAAGTGTGAAATTAATAACTGATTTATCAGCTGTTCTACGTCCAAAGCTATAGGAAAGAGTAAAATTGAAAACTAGGGTTGCCGGGGTAGTGCTATAAAGACTATTAAAAAAAAGAAATTCGTACCCAGACGCGTGAGAAAATGATGAGGAGAAAAGTGAGAACCATAATAGTGGGAAAAGAAAAAGAAAGAGTGGCTTGGAGAGCATGGTCGATGCCATAATAGGAGAGTGAGATATGGAATATTTTCTGATCTAAACGAAGTAAACTTTCTTCGCGTTCTCAGCTGTCGAAGAAGCTGGCATGCGGCTATCCGCAGGATCACAGGTTGACACACTTTATTATGTTATTTTTCTTAAGATTATTAATAATTTAATATATTACTGTGAAATTAGTAGTTTTACTTTTTTTTATTAAAATTAAAAATATGATTGAAAATATATTTAGTAAAATTTAAAAATAAAATAAATATATAAAATATTTATTTAATATTTTTAACATTTGCAAAAAATAATCAGAAATATCTTATAATTTTAAAAGAAATTTTATTATAAATATTAAACAATTAAAATAATTATTAAGATTAAATTAAATATTTAATGCTAATTATATAAGAATAAAAATGAACATCATGTTATAAAAATATTTTTTAAATAATAAAAACTTTCAAATAAATAATAATAATAATAATAATAATAATAATAAAAACAAAGGCATTGTTACATTTCTTATCAATATCGTCATCCATTCTCAAGTTAATTTCTCACGACTTATATTGTGTCTTTTTAAAAGTTGTCATTAAAAAAAAAAAAAAATCCTCCTTGTTTAATAGATTAGGTCTCACTTAAAGGAAAAGAATATAAAGAAGCAAAATCTCTCTCCTTAACTCCAAAAGTGAAAGAATTTGAAAGAGAGGAGAAGCACTGAATCAAAATTTTCTAAATTGTACTTTTTTAATTTTTTGAATAAAAGATAAAAATACATTAAAAAACTACAAAGCTTTTTTTTTAATAAAAATATAATAATCATATTTTCTTTTTATAAATTAAATAAAAAAATTATTATCCTTCTCCTTCTCTCTTCTCTCTTTTAATTAAATAAAAAAAAAATTATCTCCTCCATTCAAATTCCTTCTCTCCCCTCCCTTTTTTTTTTGAACCAAACAACCCCTAAGTTATCATGCTTTCATGAAAAATGGATGTGAAGGGATTGGCAGGGAAAGTTGCCTCAGCTCGTTGAGTGATCAAAATCGATTCAATCCAATGTCAGTCGAATCAATTTAAATCAACTTTATGAAAGTTGATTTTTTAATTAGATTAATTGAAAAAAAATTTAACTTAACTAGTTTAATTATTAGATGTTTAATTTTAAAATTCAATTCTAACTAAATAATTTAAATATCATATATTATAATTCATTTGTACTATTCAATTACGTGGCATTGTGAAATTCAAAAAATGTGTTGATTTAGGAACTTATAAACTAACTCTTCATAATATTATAATTATTTTTATTGTAATATAATATTTGAAATATTTAATTTTATAATAAAAGTTGAATAAATGTAAAATGTTACATGATTTTTATTTTATTTTTATTTTTTAAAAAATTGACGATCTAATCCAATACAAACTAATTAATACAAGATTGGATTGATTTAATTATGATCATTTTAATTGAATTAATATGATAAAATTTTTGACAAACCAAATCCATAAAACCCCTGCCATTGCCATCCATTCTAAGATACTAACTCTTGCATTTTCCCCCGAAAAAAAAAAGATTACATTGTCTAATATTTTATATAAGCCTTTTAAAATGAGCTGAAAATCTATCTAACAATCTAATTTAAGAAATTTCAACGTCAACAAATATTTAAAAACAGAAATTAAAAAAAAAATTAAGAAGAATTATATTCCGTTCAGATTACAGCAATCTGGGAAGGAAGGGGGGGGGGGGTAGATTGGCAACTTATTATGTGTAAAAACGGAAAAAAAATGCCTGGCTAACAGCATAACCTAATCATGATTACAACAAAGACCTCACTCTAGAATCATTTACACAACAAATACAGAATGGAAAGTACACCATTTTTTTATTTTTTATTTTTGGTTCTATGAAGATGCCAAACCAGGACCGATGCATTCATGGTACAGCACCCAACCAGGACAGAGGAACGCCCAGAAAAAGAATCAGTTTTGGAAAATTTAAGGCAGAAGATGACAATAATGCTATAATCCCAATTTCTTGGCGAACCAGTCTGAAAGATTAGCTATCACAAAGCCCGCAAACACCTGCACCTCAACGCCAAAACAATTCTGATATTAATATGTGAAGTTAAAGTGACCACCATATATGAGACTATTTCTTAACGTTGTTTTGACATCCAACATGTTCATGCAATCCATAAGCGGATGAATGAGCATGGAAAGTGGCCCCACTAGAGTCAAAGGAAGAGACAATCATTTCTTTTATGGAGCAGATTCTGATCTGTTAAATTTATGCCTTTTAACAATTCTCCCAACCTCACTCTCCGTTCATGCCTAAGGTTGAAGATATCTTCAGAGAGAAAAAAGCACCTGAACTGAGCCAAGAACATATATTGCTGAATAATGCCGACCATGGATCACCATGTCAGCCACCATAGCAAGAGGAATAGTGAGTGACATGCCCAAAGTGGCCACAAGGGGAGTTGTCCATACAACGCAAAGTGCCCTGGGTAGATGACAATTTCTAATATAAGATTTTGAGTAATTGTCGGTGCATGAATTATTAAAAGATTAATTTCACGTACCAGAAATAGTCTGAGAGTACACTTCCAATAAATCCATTGGCAATAACCACTTCTTCCAATTTAGCAGAGTGGGGAATTGTAAATTTAGGCTCAATGCCTAAGGCCATCAAAGGCCAGACTGAGAGAAATATAGTAGAGAATTAGTAATCAGTTTGGTAAAGCTATGTGAAAAGAAGGATGTGCTTATAGAACCTCGCAAGTTGACATTAAAGAAGCATTGCTAATTAAAGACTTACCAAGCCACCATAGTGCTACCAGTGTAAACAAGCCTATATATCCAAAAAGCTTTTGCACATCAATTCTTTCTCCCTCTTCACCAGAAACTTTTTTGAGAAGAACTGCAGCATTAAGAAGAAAAAAAAAAGTGATCATGATTCATCAAAACAATCTGACAGAATGAAGAACTGCGTCAACTAACAGAGTTGAGACATTGCCTAACCAGTAAAGAGACCATATGTCACGGCAGAGAGAAGGCCAAAAAGATCTCCAACCAGAGAGCGCTTTCCATTGCTGAACACAAATATCAACTGTCAACGCCCAAAAGGAAAAAAAAAAGCATTACAAAAAGCAAGCTGATAACATGATATATTAAGTCTGCAAGACATCCTATAACATCGTAAGATAATGTGAATGTCTTCTGGGACAGCAATTTGGCTCTATAACACTCTTCAGCATAGTTTTTGTATCAGGTTTGGTTTTGTACATTTCCTCTCTGTCTCTGTCATTCTACGAATGACTGATTTAATGAACAAATACAGGCAGATACACATTTCTCAGAAATGACACAGCAAAAACCATATCTGCTTTTGGAATTTAAGAATGGAAGACAGGAGGCTGTTCAAACCCCTCCTCCACTATTGTCCAGCAGGGCCATCACAAAGCATATGAAAAGCTTAATCAACAATTATTTCTTTGAATTCGTTATATTTTCAAAATATAAACTGAGACCAGTGATACCAAAATAGCCGTTAACACATCAACCAAGGTCTCAAGACTCTCAACAAGTACTTCAAGGACACAACATTTGATATAATGATAATTATCTAAAATTTGGAACCAAGTATAAAAGGAACTATTCTCTTTCTTGTATTGAATGACAGACATAAGCAATTCAAAAGCAAAATTTTTTAGATAGAATTTTGTTAGTTGTCAACCAGCAAAAAGCATAAAGAATAAAATACCTCTACTACTTAAACATTAGATAATATAATAAACGATGGCAAAAAAGAGAGTAAAGGCTTACTCAGCACTTAATTGTGACTCATCTGCAGCCCAAGTTTTCCCCAGAGTTGTCATGACAACCCCGGCCATACTGACAAAGACAGCAACTACTTTGGCTACATTTAAAGAGTCTTGGCCCAAAATTGTACCAATGAAAAGAGTGAAAAGTCCTGAAGTAGATGACAATACTGTTGTACTTGCAACACTTGTACGTGCAAGGGCAGCATTTGATAGATACTGAAAGCAATCAGGGAAAAAAAGGTTAATAAAACTCACCCTTCCTTGATGTTGTCATTGAACAACATAAAAATCAAGTTAACCACGGATGACTTGAGAAAAAAAAGATCATGGCAGACAAAAGGATCCGCCATGTAAATACTGTAGAAGTAGACTACTTTATAGAACTAGTCATGTATGATAAGCAAAAAACAAAGGTTCAAGTATGAGAGGGGTGGAAACATCTCATTTTACCAATATGATCAATACAATGAAGCATTTAATTACATCAAGAACAAGTCAACCTCAGTTTCTCAAATTTCTAAAGCTTCCAACCGATTGTGCTATGAAAGTTATCTATCCAGTGATCTAACAGTTCCAGGCAGAATTGCAATCAAATTACTTTATAGGTAACAGGACATAAAACACAGCAAAAGTGTGATGAAGTGTTCATACATACTAGACTTCTTCAAGGAGTGTGTAAATGTGTGTGTTGCACATTAGCGCCTCAAGTAAAAGTCATACAATAGCAATTTATATAATGCAATCATAAATATAATGAACAACTTATTGGCAGAGTGTTTCAGAGACTTAGAGCGAC
This sequence comes from Gleditsia sinensis, assembly GCA_037074535.1. Taxonomy (NCBI): domain Eukaryota; kingdom Viridiplantae; phylum Streptophyta; class Magnoliopsida; order Fabales; family Fabaceae; genus Gleditsia; species Gleditsia sinensis. The sequence continues at coordinate 4,300,709 of CM073472.1, forward strand.
GAGTGCATGTGTGCCTTGGACCACAAGTATAGGTCAAAGAATACCTGTTTATAGAATGGAATGAGAATTCTGATGAATGACATGTTAAACAATCAAGAGGAAAATCCATTGATTGTTAAGAACTAAGAACGTTCAATCATGTAAGAAACCAGTTACCCTATAGTTACTGTGGCAGAAGACTTATTTATGAGCATAACTAATATAATCCTGATATAGTTTTACATCTTGTCAATTCATGGCTGTTTTATATGGGTAGAGAAGCGAGTCAAAATTGACAGAGTTTAAGAGCGGTGATATATGACAATATAAATACATGACTGACCTCTGTTATAAACCAGATAGGGGCAATGTAAAATCCATAGGTAGCAATTTCCCTGGAAGTTAGTTCTCCCTCCGCCTTTAGCACATGAGTATCATTGTATCTAGCCACCAATGGCTTTTCTTCTGCAAGAGTTGAATGGTCCAATTCACTATCTTTTAGAATCATACTCCCCAGTTCCAGTTCAATTTTTTTCTGCACTCCTTTCCCAGTAGAAGACTCATCCATGCTTTCTGCATTTTGACCACTTTTAGAAGAGCGGTGTTTAAATAAGTTACACAACCAGTCCTTAATGAATGCTATTGGGAGGTAAACTACCATAAGAGAAGCTCCAAGATATGTCACAGCAAATGGCTGCTTATAATCTGTAAAAATACCCTGTTAAGAAAGGTATTATTCAGAATAGTATTATTATCTAAAAATAAACTGTTGATAATTTTATTTTGTTATAGGAATGTATGCATAGACATAAAGTTTGGATGCGGTCACACTGTATGATGAATACCACAAAAAACTAACCCCCAAGCTGAAATTCAACATATGAAAGTGTTTTAACAAAATACTGCCGCATCATGTGCAGATCAGGATTCAGATGATGCAATACTAGAAAAATGAAGTGAAATGCCATCTTTGGGAGAACCCAATAACTTGAAAATTTAAAGTTTCAAGTTTCAGCCAGTGTCTTCTGGAGGACACATGTAATATAACAGCATAAGATTTAACTGGAAATTTTCAACCATTTTGTTTTCAACCAACAGACATATTGTGCAGGATTGCAGTTCTCATTCCGTCAAAACTAAGATGACTGCATGTTATCAATTGTTCCACCAACGAAACTTTGATCTTGACTAGGAAGAGTTTATAACTGCAATATGAAGTTTCAAATGGTGTATCGACAAAAGTGGTAATTTTCAGAAACTTTTAACGTTAAGTCACATTAACACAGAACATCAGCTTGCATCCATCTCTCAGACACAACAGCCTCTTAAACGATTGTGTGATTAATGGACTGTCCTATGCTAAGAGCCGAGGACATAAACCCCAAAATCATTTTATCCTCTTCAATTGATATTTAACAAACCTGAGTATCGTAAAAATGAACAAAAAGAAAGAAATCCAGATTAACTTTTAACTCAGCACACAATCAGAAACATATACATATGCACATTTACGAAATAGATTCGACCCTTGGCCAAAAAATTCAGAAGGAAAATTAAAAAGAGAATTTTTGACACATAAAATGGTTCAAAGGTCACCTGGGTGACTTCGGCGGAGGAGACCCATATAATAACAACGGTGGCTATAAGGAACAATCCAGCCTTGTATCTCCAGCCCATGACAAACCAAACTATGCCCAGATGGAGAAACTACAGGAATTGCAAAGATCGACAGGGTTCTGCGAGATCCCTGAAACAGCCTTCAATATGTCACTTTGTCAACGGCATCAATGAATGCGATCTCCTGGAAAGTATAAGCTTGAATCTTGCGTGCTTACTAATTCGACAACAGGGAGAGAGAGAGGAAGAAAACAGACTGCTTTGTGCGGCAAAGCAATGCTGCGAAAGTAAGGGATAGAAGGTCGAGGGAGAAACCTTGGAAAAGAGAAAAGCCAGAGTAATGGGAAGAAAGAGAATGAGAGGGAAGAGTTAAAATTAAGTTTCGGTTGTCATGAATTAATACTCGATCGTCTCTCACCCGTTACAACTATGAAAATGATTTGTTTCTGTCCTTACATGCTTATCCACCAGAAAAATCCATCAAATAAAGCCCTCCCAATCCCATAGTCTTTAATGCATATTATCTTCTTTCCCCATCATTCATCTTTCTGTCCTAAATTTCCCTTTTCTTATCTGTGACTGTCTTGCATTCCCACGTTAAAGATCCGGTGCTTAAATTCTTTATAAGCATGATATACATACAACCACTTTGTTGCGTTGAAGTTTGTTTCTGTAGTTCCACCATAAGCATTTTTTACCATTGAAATTATGACATCGCATTTGGAAGTAAATTATTTAGAGCAACAAAAGATAAGGTGGAATTTTCCAGATCAGACATAATTTTGTTAGTTGGTAGGTCGTTCTGGCATTGACAAATCGAACTTTAAAAATATGTTAATGACAAAATTGGGATATCCTTAAATATTTGTCAGGTGAGACGCCACTAGATCATCGTGGTGCTCGAGACAGTGAACTAATGCTTGCTGACAAAGACAACCATCATTTTTAAAAAAATTTCTGAGGAATATTTTTAAACTAAAACAAAATGTTGTGCAGTAGGAGGAGATATATCACCCGTTTCTGGTAACTAATGCTGCCTCATATTTGTTATCACATATATTTGAAGATGTCCTTATTGCACCTATATTTGTTCCAAAGTTGAAGGTATTTCTATCTACAGTTATTTATTTAATGAAATTTAATAATTTTTTTAATTACTAAACAATATCCAATCAGTTATTTACAAATTTATTTTGGGTGTGTTTGGATTGACGGTGGAAAGCTCCAAAAGTCCATTTTCACTGGGATTTTGTCAGAAGCAACAAAATGTTACTTCTGTAAATTGCCCCAAAATCACGTTTGCGTTAGGAAAAAAGCCAATCCAAATACACACTTTAAGTATATGTTATAATTCTTCGACAACCTTGTTCCAGAAGAAACAAGGTGATTTGGTCTTTCCAAACACGGAACGGGGATCATTCCCTCTCTCTTTCTTCCACGTTGGCACAGCAATGAGCTTCATATTTTGAAGTTGCTCCCAGTATTTATAGGCAGCAATTCTTTTTTCTTATTTTTTGAATCTAGATGAATAAATTATTTCGATTTTTTATGAGATATGATTTTTTAATTTATCTTATTTTATGAAAATTTTTAAAAAATTCCTTAATTGTATCCTTACACTATTTTTTTTGTTCATATAAATATTTTTATATTATTTGAATACAAAATTAATTTAATTTACAGTATTAATTTTTTTTACAAGTAATTTTTGTAAATTCAAAATTCTGACGTTAATAATTTTTTTATTCAAAAACCATAATTCAATGAATTTTACTTTTATTGTTAGACTTGATATATCTTTAATAGTTGTAAATATATTAATAGTTTTTTCGCTTGAAAGGAATTTTTTTGAATTAATAAGAATGGGGACCACCATATAAACCGTAAATTTTGTTTTATAGCCTTGAAAAGGAAGGCAAAGTTGGTACTTTGGTAAAATACGATTTTCCTATGAACGTCAAGAAATCCAAATTTGTCTAGTCAGCTACAGTGTGGACTCAACCCAACAAAACCGGACGAGAAGGTAATTATAATTATATATCCCAAGCTTTTCAATTCACACTCTGGGGCTATAGAATACACAGCAACTCGCGCAGCTCCAAATGCTTGCCTTAAGAAGAGGCTGTCCTATGTGAACTTTTTAAATAGCTTCAATTTATTTTTATTCCAAACTAAGTATTTATTATCTTTATTTTGTTTTAAATCTGAGAGTTATAATTTTTTTAAATAACTGTCTAATAATTTATTATATGTAATCGATTAACGAAGAATGTAAATAATTTGTAGAAGATTTTATATTCAGATCTCCATTTCATTTTAAAAAAAAAACACTATCCCATAATGATTGTGCTTCTATTGAAAAGAAAAATAATTTTAGATTTTTTTTTATAAAAGTAAGATTTTGAAATATTCTCTTATCGTCAAATTTTTTTTTAAAAAAAATCCTTTGAATGCTTGATTTCCTTCCGATTTATAATCATGTTAAAATGTTTCGACCCGTTGGAAGACCCCATCCTCTGTATCTGATCATGTTCTACGTGATGTGCCCACAAATCAAAGAGGTATTCTTTTCTTCCCCGGTAAACATTAATTGCCTAACTCTGAAGCATATAATACAAAATTTACGTAATTACGTTGCTCCATTGAGTCAAGCGATAATGTCTAAAATGGTGAAAATAAAAAATGTTTAAAAGACTCAACAAAAAAAAATTAATGACATTTTTATAATATTTAAAGAGAATATATCATAAATATTAAAAATTTAAATATTAAAAATTAAACTTAAAATTCAAATAAGATTTATAGTTATTTATATTAATTTTATTTGAAAAATAAAAAAATTCACTTTGTAAAATAAATTTATTTTTAAATAATAAAAAATTATAAATAAAAATAAAGTTCAATTTCACTTTTAATTCTTTTTTTTTTTACAATACGCCATTTTAATTTCATTATAATTTTAAATATAAATTTGATCTCGTAAATTTGTCTATATAATAAAATAGTCATTCTGTTAATACAACTATCTATTATATCGTTAAATTGCTACTCACACACAATATATGTATTATTAAATCTCATTTATTATGTTTACTCACTCAATATATCTACTGTGACAAGTTGTCAACTATATATACTCACTCAATATCAAATTTAATTTTTGTCTTTTAAGTCATTTAAAAAATAGAATAAATACGAATTTAGATATAAGATTAAGAGATTATATATTAAAATAAATTTTAAATTTTAAATATTTTGAATTTATTATATAAAATGATAAAAAAAATAAAAGAGGACTTAAATTATAAGATTTAAGTAGAATAGATAAAATAGAGGAAGATTTCGAATATCATTTGTGTTAAAAAAGTGTCGCTTAAAGTTAAAAAAGTTTTTTATCGTACAGTTATAAGACATGCTATATTATATGACACTAAATGTTAGACGGAAAAAAATAACATGAAGATAAATTCAATGTTGTAGAAATAAAAATATTACGCCAGATGTGTGGATACACCAGAAGATATATGATTAAAAATAAATACATTAGAGAAAAATTTGGAATAATACCTATTGTAAAAAAGATGGTAGAATTTTACTTAAAATAGTTTGATCATGTGTGGAGAATATCCACAAAAACCTTAGTGAAAAAAATAGATCAGATAAAAAATAATTTGATAATTAGAGGTAGAGAAATGTAAAAAAAAAAAAAAATAGGTGAAACTATTAAGAATGATTTAATAGTTAATAATATATTTATTGATCTTATTCTTAATATGTCATTGTGGTGCCGTTTTATCTATATAGCCGACTCCATCTAGTAAAAAAAGTTTAATTATTGTTATTCATTCAAAGAAAAAAAAATTCAATTATTATCACTTGTTATGATAGATATAATAATTTGTGTTTATTGATATTTATATAGTATTTGAATGGTAATTTAATGGCAAAATTAATAATTAACTTAACATAAAAACTATTTTAATATATTTAAATTTTGTTTGGTAAAAATAATTTATAAATTAATTTAAAATTTATAAACTAATTGAATATTTATAAATTATATACTACTTGAAGTAGTGTATAGTTTATAAACTTTCAGTTAGTTTAAATTATTTAAATAAACTCGTTTATCAAACACATTTAATTTAGTCAAATAAATTTATAAATTAGTCAAATAAATTATAAGTTAACTTATTAAACTTATTAAATATATTATCTTAAGAGATCATATTCATATTCAAAATTATAGAGAGACTAAATTAAATCATTCTAAAATTAGGAGATAAAAAATACTATTAAGTGTAAAAGTAAAAAATAAAACAAAAAATATTTCAAAAACCACACTAAATACTTATAAGTATTTGTCTCCTGAAGTTAAAAAATTGAAAATGCATATATAGTCCGCAACCTTTAAGGTTCCGTTATAAACAAACTATAAGATCTTATGTATTAAGGCTTTACATAATAAACGATGATACCCACACAAAAACTAAAATAATAATTATTCTAGTTTCTTTCAAGAAAAGAACTATTTAATATCGTATACTTTGCAAAGGAAAAAAAAAATGTAATGTTGAGCTTTCATACCGTATTCATCCTCTCCTGAACTGAAAAAATTTGGGTTCGCTAAGTAATCAGCCGGTTGAATGGGCCAACTGCCAAGTCAGAATTGTCAAAATGACTGAGCATAAAAATGGGACAAATAAATTAATTCTGGCCGCTCTATTATCCGAACTGCGAAAGCCTATATTGAATCCCGATACTTATGCTGTGGATTCCACCTAAGATGCAAATTAATCCTTCCGGATTTAGAACCGTCCATGGTGTAAGTGTCCTGATATTCCCCTTTTAAGATAACCTTAGTGAGTGTCAAGATCACTCTTCCAATTCTGTCCTGCAACATCCATACATTTCACTGCAATTACTAAACGTATTACTGATTTTAAGAAATCTGCAGTGTAAGATTAGGATGGCAAACTGAGGATTATAGGATACCAGCCAGAAAAACATAAGCCTCAACCAATATGGTTAACTATTTTTCATGATCTACTGGTACCAGAACATTAATCAATGCAAAGGAATAATTTTTGGGCTCTCAGCCAGGAAATATTATAGAACATTTGTTACTCTCGTTGCAGCACTCTAGCAAATGGATATGTCGACTACAGCATTAAATATTAATTCCCTACAATATGTACTTCATCAACCAAATTAGCATAAGTTAGGATATATATATATATATATATATATATATATATATATATATATATATATATATATATATATATATATATATATATATATATATGTAAGGTAACAAGCTCAAGCAATACTTAATAAGAAACAACTTAAATGAGAAAGGTTCACGAGATAACCTTCCCAAAAGTATCATGATCCCAGACTTCAACAATCATCAAGTCGTGTAAAGCATCCTCCACAACAAAGTCAAATGTTTGATTCCACACTGGGTTTAGGCATTCATTTACAACCTGAGAATACAAGAGCTAATAGTTAATCTATTGTAACGAAACAGAAATTATAATGTTCACAAATGAAATCGATTAAAAAGTAACACGCGCTCGGTAAAATTTAAAATGAAAAGGATTTCAATAACCTTTATAATTACTAATCTGAATTCAAAGTTACTTCAATTTGTAAACAGTATAACATATCAAACTTAATTTGTTCTTGAATGCCCTCAGTCTTACCCTAGTCTTGACTTTTTTGTCCGATTTTTTCAACATAAGGACCACAAAAGGGTCAGCCTTGCCCATGAAGTCCACCGCTGGCAAGTCTTCAGCCGATATCACTGTCACCGAAAGTACCCCTCTTACGATAACATTTTTCTTCGGTGCAGAATCCCCAGCCCCTGTCTCATCACCCTTAAGGGTCCTCTCGAAAGTAGTTAAAGAAGAATCAGGGTTGAAAGGGTTTGTAAAGTTGTTCTCCCGGCCAATTGGGATGTACAAGAGCTCCAACTGCACCTATGGACAGGTATCCGGACTTGAAGACGACTGGAAACTCAAGAACCTTATATGAAATATTGCTATGTGACTCGTATATTTCACAAATAGAATGCTATATGATAACAAGAAAACATTTAATTAATTCGAGTAAAACTGACAAGTAAAGACCAGATTTGATGCCCATCGCGCATCAAATTTGTGCGAAGTTTTTCTTATTGGACCAGATATCTTAAAGATAGATGAGGTAGTGTGAAGTGTCCATAAATTAATAAATTTGAAGGCTTCTTGATTCTTGTATCTGTGCATGCCACTTGGACCCATTCATATACAAATATGGTATATATCTATCAGCTAGACGAATATACAGAAGATGGAATTCTTACCTCACCCCTGTATTTGTTATCTCTTTGGACTGCCAAATCCTTAACCAGTTTTAACCATACATCCTTGACAACACCAGGTTCAAGGTCCTTTAGCTTCACTTGGGCACAGCCCATGAACTCTGGATCCTGAAGGCCTTCATCATCAAAAATTCTTATCGTTAAGTGCTGTGTACAAACATCCTCAACAATGAACTCGAAGTGCTCATTCCATACTGGATTCAAGTCATTATCCTGAAGATACCGGGTCGTTGGTTTACCACCAAAATAAATAAATTAACTGAGCTTCCATAGGGGAAGGTTGTCTTACGATTATTTTGCTGGTTTTGGTTCTGTCACGAAGCGGACGTACAAACATTACAGCAAAAGGATCGGATTTGCCGATTAGATCTTTATTTTTAAGTTCCTTCGCTTGCACTAGTTTTACTTCTAGTGTTCCCATCGGTTTCAACTCCAGGAAACTGTGACAAGACAGAAATAATTCATACGCACTGGAATATTGTATAAAAACTAAGAAAAATGTTGTTGATATTGACGAGTGATTTATAATTTGCTAAACGGATATGCAGTACAAGTGATGAAATTATAAAAGATAAATATTGGAGAAAGGGTGAAATAAAAAATGTAAGAACAACGATGCATGGCAGTTTTTGTGCTCAAGTTTAATTATATATACTCTGCAACTGCAACCAAAGAAGCTATTCTCGAATCTCGAGGTTGAGATGGATTTCATTTAACTTTAATATCTAAAGAAAATAGAACCAGAAATATCTTCCCAATGATGCATGTCCAAAGTCCAAACACTATTATCAATGAGCATAGGGTTTTAAATTTAATCATCAATCCTTGCTAGTAAACTCAGATATTGGCTCGGGTTCTATCAGGCGGAAGGAGCCAGCTCAAGGTCAGCCGAAGGTCAAGCTCAACCAGATACTGGAAGAAAAAAGAAGACTAAAACACATTTTTAGTTCATGAAATTTAACTGAAAATTTGATTTAGTTTTTTAATTTTTTTTCTCAAAGTCGTACTTAAAATTTTAAAAATGTTCATTTTTGTCCGCGACATTGTCAAATTTGTTGACAAAAAAAAAATGCTGATGTAGCAATTTAGAATGCCTACAGTATTCCAGACTACGTGACATCTAGTCTTCTTTTTTTATTCTCTTTTTCTCCTTATTTTTTCCATGGCCGAATGCCTCTATGAACCTCGCAGCATCTAGCCGAACCCAATCGCCGCCGCCTTCTTTTCTGCATTCCCCATTATTTCCTAACGGAAGTTCTGAGTCAATCGTGGTTTGCTTGCTCTGCGGCCAAGATGCGAATTGGAAGTACACAAAAGGAATAAACTATTACACCCACCATAAAATCACTCTTATTCGCCAGAGAAGCTACTACGGTTGCCACCGATGCTAATTTACTCTTACCCTAATACCATGTGACAAACAAAAAATGCGACATGGCATACAAAAATGCCATGCGACAAATTTGACAGTGTAAGTGTGAGGGACAAAAAACTGACGATCTTTAAGTTTTACAGGGCATTTGGTTGGTGGATTGAAGGCAGAATTCTCAGAAATATTATATGAGAATGAAATATTTTCATATGTAGTTCAAGCTTTAATTTCTTTTTTAAATATAACATTCTCAAGAATATAATATAAGAATATTTTCATGTTTCATTTGAAGAAGGTGAAAATATTATGATAAAGTTTGTGAAAATATTTTTAATTTTTTAATTTTTAACAGGTTTTTATTTACAAATTTTTAATATTTTAAAATCATGTTTATTTTATGAAATTAAAAATTTGTTTATATTTATTTTTAAATTTAACTGACATAATTTTTGAATTTTTTCTTTTATAATTATAATATTATTTTAATTTTATTTAATAATTATAATAAATTTTTAAAAGTACAAAAATATCACCAATTAATTTTTAAAAACACTAAAAAATAAAAATTTATTTTATATGTTTCATTGATTTCATCTACCAAACATGTTTTTAGTCATTTTTTTTAATAAAAATAAAAATCAAATAAATTAAACAAACTTTTATATTTTTATGAATGAAAATACTTTTGTAAAGTTAAAAAATTTTTGTCTTATGACTCTAAATTTTAAATTTTAAACTCTAAATCCTCAAATATTTAAAACTAAAAAATATATGAATTATAATTATTAAATCATAATTCAAATCATAAATCGAATAATATATTTTTGAATCGTATCGAATCGTAAAATTTAAAAACATAATAAAAAATAATTTAAAATATATAATATAAAAAATATATAAACAAATAATATAAATAAAAGACTCAAAATAATATATGAACTCTAATAATTTAAAAAATTAATTAACTATTAAATCTTTAAAATATAATAATAGAATATGAGAATATAAATTTGTCTATACTTAAAATTTGAAGACTTAACTAATTTTTTACTATGACATTATTTGGGGTGTTTGTGATTTGGAAGTATTCCCAATCCACTTTTTTATTGGACACAACCACCATTTCTATTTTCACTAAAGATTTATAATAGATTTGACTATTTAAGAGTATTAATAAGATAGAATGAAATAAAACCATAAAACACAGCCTTAATCATGCAACATGAGAAATAAATAAAAAGCAAAAAGGAGACCTAATAAAACAAACTCTAATATGAAGAAAACAACTAGCCATGAGCAAAGCTGCAATATGACTTTGAAGAGGTGAAGCTAACAAATCGGTCATGAGAAGGTGAAAATAATGCAGCTTTACTCATGCAACATGAGGTGAAGTTAACTAAAATAGAACATTACAACATTATCAACATACAACGAAAACAACACAGTTATAAACAACTACAATGTGATTAACAAGCAAAGAGACAAAGAAGACAACCCATCTATGAATAAGTTCTAGAATCGCCAAAATCGTGCGATTCACAATTTTCGGCATAAATCGCACGATTCTGACAATTTATGCCAGCCTTTGATTCACCCAGTGATTAGAATCGTTAGGCATCCGTATCGAATTGAATCATGTAATTTGAATCGTGAATCACACGATTTCAACTACTATGCTCCAAACTTTCAATCTCTCTTATTCTAAATTTTAAGTTTGAAACACTAAAATTTTTACTCTAAACTCTAGTGTATATTTTATTTTTTGATATTTTATTTAATTATACATGTATTTTATCTTTTTTATATGTTAAAAACTAATAGATATAATTTTAAAAATTTGTCCAATATTTTAAAAAATATTAATGTAAACCAAACATAAGAATATTAAATTCTAAAAAATATAGTAAAATATTTAAAACGAGTTAAATACAATAATGTTATATTCTCCAAAATATGATTTAAGAGAATCACATTTCAAAAAAATGTGCTCATTTTTAAAAAAAATTTATTTAGAGAAACAAAAGCTTCATCCGAAAAAAAAAATTAGATGAAGGTGTATTTAACTACTTCTTCTATATTTTAGCTTTAAATTATTTATGAACTCCATAATATAGCTATTGATAGATACATGAGAATTTGAATCCTCTGCTATGGAGGAAACACAGCACCGCGTGCTATGCCTCAAAATAAGTGTGATCAATCAACTGATCATTTTCCATGACCAATCGACTGGTCAAATAACCAGTCGATTGGTCACACTGTGAAGGGGGGCACAGCACGCGGTGCTGTGCCTCCCTCCACAGTAGAGGATCCAAATTACATACATAAAAGACATCTGAAAGATTACTTTGGCCCAAAATAGCATCCCTGGATCGGTATAATTTTTTACCTTGGAGGCATTCCTTGAAATGTCGATGGGATAGGATAGGTCCCAGTTGCGAAAGAAGGAATTCAAGGAAACTTCCTCGAAATTAATCTCCTTATATTAGTACCAGTAGCCAAAAATTTTATATATTCCTAAAACATTGGCTACTAAATAAATAATTTTCTCCTTTGAGTATAAAGTGAGAATGAATTTTTACATACCTGTAATCCCCTGGTATAATTGGTATGATATTGCGTACTGGCCAAGTTATAGAATCTTCAATAGCATCCCTGATTGTTTCCTGAATAAATGATACAGAAACTTATTATTACACAGCTGTATAAGTTGATTAAAGAGTTATGGACAATATCTGGCCCAAAAAAAAAAAAATGCTATGGACAATGCAAAATGCAGATTAATCTACGCAACTTTCGTAATTGATTAGACATTAGAATTGAGTTGCACCCTCTATTCGAATCTTTGGAGCTCATTAATTTTAGTTGGCCATCAGGTTCGGTCAAGAGATTTGACTTCATAAATCATAGATGCCTTCATATATTGAAATATTAAGACAATTTTCAGAACCAACGGAGGAGATTTCTGAAAAATTATAAAGCAGAGTAAAAAGAAGTAATATCTTAATTAAAATTGGATTAATGAAGGTTTTCTATCATTTAAGATAGACTCAAAATGAAAACTTACTAAACCATTGAAATATTTCTAGATTGTTAAGTAGAGAAAAAGAAAAAAAAACTACAACACTTATTATTTAGCAAACTAAAAATTCAGTTACATACATAGATTGTATTTGTGGCTCATCAACCTCTAAAGTTCGTAGTTTATTCCCAGAACAACTATCAAAGGAATAAACGAAGTACCATAAAGACATAATTTTTTTTATACCTCTATGGCATTGGATACCCCTGGGATACTTGAAATGTCACCACCAATAACCTTAAGAGTGAAATCCAGATCTCTCTGTTGGCAGAACAAAGCAAAAAGATACAAAATTTAAAGAATTGCATTTTTCTGCAGTTTCACACATATTTAAATTAACTCCTATTGACTGTTATTTATAATAAGTGTAATTTTTGATGCCAACATTCCGGGCCCGAATGGACGCATGTTTCTGTTTGGATGACATCAAGGAGCAGAGATGAGTATATTCTGTACATTTCCTTTCTTCAAAATGTTGATGGCCCAAAAATATTATGAAAATAGTTTTCTTTTTAACTTCCTCGGGAATGCACTAAGTTTACAAGGTAATATAGCTGACCTTTTCTCTCAAGGAATAACAAACAGCTCCAAAACAAGGAAACTGTTCTACTAATGGCCTGAACATCAACCTGAAAACTCCAGTGAATGCAATATCTTTCACCTATACAAACAAGTTGCCAGGAAAGTGAAAGAACAGAATGATGAAGAATGTCTTACAATAATTGCTGACAAATGCAAAGTCTTTAATTATCTCACTAACAGACTCAGTTTCATCATCCAGTTATATCGATTAATGAAAAGTATGGATATGTTATGTTGATAAAGATAACAGAATCCTGTATGAAGATACTTAGATGTAGGCATGACCATGATTGTCAAACTCAAGAGTTTAGGTGAATCTGTGAAGGAAAAATAAATTTGGATCGAAAAGTCACAAGAGTTTACATTCTTCAATAAATAATTATTAAAATTATATATATATATATATATATATATATATATATATATATATATATATATATTAAAGTAAGAAAAATATTTCAAATATTCATACATCAATATCCAAATGTCAAAATAACATGTAATGTAATAAAATCTACCACATAACCAAAATATAAAAATTAAAATAACAATTCATCTTTTTCACCAATGTCACCATTCACTAAAATCACCATGATCATCATCATGTGCGTCAACATTACTAGGAGAAGCTGGGTAAGGCAAGGCGCAAGGGATGCAGAAGGGATGGGTGTTGTGAAACTTTTATTTTTTTTGTACATTCATTTATAAACTAATGATGGCACAAAGAACAGTGTCAAAACATAAATGCAGAGGAAACAAGTAAGAAAAATTAATCTTACATCTTTTGAAGAACATGTACTACAATTAAAAAATATAAAAATAACATACTTTATAAATACTAATTTACTAACTATTACTACTAAATATCATAAAAACACAACTAATACAATTAAAAATAAAAAAATAGAGAAATATACATAGAGAAGTAATATATCTATCATTCTCTTAGAGATAACTCTTTTTAATATTCTTCTATTCAAATACAAGCATAAAGTTATAAATTTAAATATAAGATATGTATAAAGTTGAAACTTCAAAATCTCTTGTCAAAGAGAGAAATTTTTTTTTTCTAAAAAACGTAAAAAAAGTCTCTAAAAAAAAAAGAAAAGAACTTTCATAAAAAAATACAAATAAAAAAAGGCAAAAAAGAAGAAGAGGGATGCTACCAGAGATAGCACCCCTCAGATCTTGACTCTCCTGTGCTCCTGCCTCTCCTCGTGAGATCTGCATTGCTTTTCCCCTTCCTTCGCCTCACCATATCTAGGTTAGGGCTTCCAAAACAGAGAGTTTTGGGGATTGGGCTACAGATAATTTTCTTAGAGACCTGGGCTTTAAAAACCGAGGGTGGGCATTTTTTTTCAGCCAAAAAATTGGCTCAATACGCATTTTCTTTTTATCAAACTCGTAGACTCGCGTAAAATCATAATTTTACATGAGTTTACTCTTATTCCACCAAATTTTGATTTTTGCTTACTAATTAACACTTTTTCCTAACTTGAACTTGTAAAATCGTGCAACTTTACAACTTAAAACGTGTTTCTAGCAATCTTGGACGACGAGGCAAAGACAAATGCACCAGAATATACATTTCTCTCAAACATAGGGATACCAACTAATGTATTTATATAATATACTTCAAAAAGCTCCATTCTACTGTGTCAGATTTTGCTCATGTCCAACTTAAAAGTCATAACCAGATCATTGTCCCTTTTTTTTTCGTCTTCATAAAATGCATTAGCTCATTATTATAAGAAACCTGTCCAGCGTACATTGGAGTCTTTTCACCATGACTTTGGAGGAAATTTTATACAAAACTAAGCACAAACTTGTCGGCCTCATGTGAGTCATAGATTGAGCATTAGGGACCTTGGAAATTAACACCAGAATCTTGCGATTAATATTATGTAAGAGCCTCGTGAACCGGAAAAATTCGGCAGATACTGGGTGTGGGGACCATATGTTCATACGCGATGTCACTTTTTTTTAGAATCCCGAAGAATGTCATTCGGATCACCTGTGGCTGTAGACTAGCTGAAAAATATGAGATAGAAACATCTGCAACCTCCTTTCTTCTCTCGTGCAAAATCCCATAAGCATAAACAATTTTACAGATATTATTTGCAGCTCTTCTTTTAACTGTTTGCACGTGAAAAAAAGGCCATGTTCTTATCCCCTTACCTCAACCACTTGTCCCTTGACTTTTGCTTCCAGTGTACCTCCAAGCATCACATTGACTTTCCTCCACCTCCTTAATTCGCTGACTGTCATATGAACTCACCATATTAAGCTGTTTTAATTCTTCCAGTAGTTGCTGAATTTGGCACCGTGAATTCAGATTATTTCTTTTGCACCACTCCACCAAATTGTGCCCGCAGTCCTTATGCTTCGAAATTTTTTGAAAAGTTTTAGATCCCGAAAAAGTTGTGCTCCACTGCTGCACAATAATGTTCCTGACTTCTTAATTGTGCACCCACCTTTTATAAAAAAATAAAGCACCTTTTCCTTTTACTTTCCTCCGCTAAAGGAATATGCAGGAGGATTGAGCAATGATATGAACGAATCCTTTTGAAATGAGCAACCATCATATCACCTTGCTACTCATGCTACTCAGTATTGGAGAGAAAATGGTTCAGCGTCTTTTTAACATTCCCACCACCATTTCATCTACTTGTCCAAGTAAACGGCTTACCTTCAGTTTTAAATTCAATGAAACCTGTGGTTGATAATAATTGAAGTACACAAATTATCTCATCAAATTCTCCCTCGTCATAAAAAAGGTTGCGATGGGGGAAACAATAGAAATCCATGTGCCTTCAGCCGAAGAAGAAGACTTATTGAACATAAGTGACAAGAAAATTAAGGCGAATGACTTAATAGAAAAACCCATGGATGACACCATGATCGAATGCAATACACAAATAGACTTTGCGTCTCAACAAAACAACGACTCCTTACTCATGGGAGAAGAACCACACCAGGAGAGTCCTAAGCTGCAACCAGTTAATGACATTAACAACCCAGCAACAGAACTGACAACCAACAATCCAGACCCCTCTGGTGGGGAGATCACCAACTGCAGAAACGGATCTTATAAAGATAAACTCCTCGGTTTCAATGGAGTAGACAACATCACAGAAATGGGCTTGGGCTCAGAATTCGAGTGGTCTGAGGAGGAATTGGAAGATAATGAATTATAGGAGGAAGACAACCAAGAAGGATACGCTTGCCCAACAGTGGAGGTTACGCTGGAAGAAAGGAAAAGTTACTATAAACTTTGGAGGAAATCCCTCTTCATCAAACTTATGGACAGAAGAATTGGATTCCATTATCTAAAAGACAGACTCTCAAAAATGTGGCATCCCAGGAAACCTTCAACCTTATAGATGTGGGAAACGACTTCTGCTTAGTCAATTTCACCAATAATAAAGACTACCAATTTGTTCTTCATGAGGGACCGTGGATGATCGCGGACCACTTTCTGATAGTGCAAAGATGGAGACTCAATTTTCGACCCTGGGAAGACAACTTCAAGAAAGTGGCTATTTGGATCAAGATCCCGTGGTTACCTATAGAATATTATAATAGCCATTTTCTATAGAGGTTGGGCAACAGAGTGGGGAAGACACTCAAGATAGACACCTACACACTATGGAAAATGAACTCAGACACAGGGGAGGAGTATGGGGTTGAACGAGGTAAATTCACAAGATTGTGTGTGAAGATCAACCTTAGGAGGAAACTAGTGTCCAAGTTCAAACTAAGAAAGAAACTCTTCAAGATCGAGTACGAAGGTCTGCACTTAATATGCTTCTAATGTGGAAAGTACGGCCACCAAAAGGAGGAATGCCCTGAGAAAACGAAGAACGAACAACCTGCACAAACAAAAGCAGACAGGGTCACAACGATAGCCAAAAACAATGAGAACCCACCAAGGGAGTTGAAGTGGAAAATCAAAACACCCCAGAAGACTTTGGCCCTTGGATGATTGTCAAAAGGCCGGAGAGGAGATTGAAACAGAGGCCGAGAGCGGCGGAGGAAAGTCAAAACGCATCGGCCAGGAAGGGGGAAGGCAAACCGGCGTCTGCAGGTGTAGGCTTCCCGAGGAATAGGCATAGTAGTAGATTTGACATCCTAGCAGAGGTTCTCGAGGAACAGGGAGATGCAGAAGGTTTTGAGCCAATAGCTGAACATAATAGCCCCGCCATAGTTGGCGCGCCTGACAGAAATAGGGTTAACACGGAAGAGGAAATGTTGGAGAGGAAAGCGAATGCTTTCAGGGAAATAGAATATGAAACCCTAATCAAGGGAAAAGAGAATTTAACGGGAAAGGCTCAGAAGGAGAAGATGACAAAACTTAAGGCAAACGAAATGGGTCAAGGCCGTCTGATACAAAGAAAAAAATCTTATGGGTTAAAGCTGGATATACGCAAAAGCCCAGGCAAGGCAAGGGCTAGGCAGACAACTGGGAAAGGCTCAATACTCAGTAGACAGGCCTTAATAGAAATATATGACTCCCCTAATCAAGCCCAAAACCAAGGCCCTCAACCCAAAGACCCAGATGAAACACGGGGCTAACACACAACCTCTGTAGTAGAGGCATAACGGCTACCAGCATGCCGTTGAACGATGGAGAGAAGAATCTCAGGCAACGTCACACGTAGGAGATCATTATCAATGAGAAACCGTCGAACCCCAATCTACAATTGGTGAAGATAACAGAGAAAAGCTTGAGGTCCAATGGAGATGAAATGGTGGGAGTGGAAGGCACATAATTTACCAGAGTGTACAGCAACTTGCTGTAAATCAAGGTCTTCTCTTTCTCCTCCATCATTTTATTTATGAATACAAATTTTCTGTTTTGGAACTGTAGAGGTGCAGGAGCCAAGACATTCCTTCACATAATAAAAGATATGATTAGATTGCATCGGCTGAGCCTTATATCCCTTGTGGAAACCAAGATTAGTGGCTCAAGAGCGGACAAGACCGTAAAAAAGATTGGTTGGGACGACCACTATAGAGTGGAAGCAAACGGCCTAGCTGGCGGCATCTGGGTGCTATGGGACCAAGGTGTGCTCAATGTCAAAATCATCCAAGAACACCAGCAATATATCCACACAGAGGTTAGCTTTAAAGGGAAAAATGTCTCATGTCTGCTAACTCTGGTTTACGGCAGCCCACAACAAGCCAAGAGGAGATAAATGTGGGAAGGTCTAAAATCTCTGAATAATCCTCGAACTGAACCTTTGCTCGTGATAAGAGATTTTAACGTATACAAAAACACAGATGAGAAACATAGGAGCAACTACTTCAACTGGAATTCCATGAAGGAATTCAGGAACTTCACAGACCACTGCGCGATGATTGATTTAGAATTTAAAGGCCTAAAATTTACATCAGAGAGGGGAGAGGTGAAGGAACGAATAGATCAGGGTCTTGGAAACATGAAATGCCATACTTACTTCCCAGACTTAATCATCCTGCACCTCCCAGCCTTAAAATCCGATCACAGACCATTATGTGTCCAACTGAAACTAGAGAACGCCTTAGACAGAAGGAACAAAGCATTTAGATTTCAAGTTGCTTGGATCCTGAATAATTCTTTTCAAGACCTAGTCAGCGAAGCTTGGGGGAATGACAGACAATGGGGGGAAGCATCCAAAAAATTTAGAAAAGAAGTAAAAGATTGGAACCACAAGATATTCAAAAATGTGTTTCTACAGAAAAAAGAGATCATCAAAAGAATGTCTGGGATTGACCGAACTCTCAGCCTTCAAAGGAACCCATTTCTGCAGAACCTGAGAAAACAACTGTGGAAGGAGTATGAGACCATTCTAATCAAGGATGAGGCAATCTGGTCCTAAAAGGCACGTTGTAGCTGGTTGAAAATGAGAGACAGAAATACAAGATTCTTTCACATAACCACAATGGTGATAAGAAGGAGGAATAAGATTAGAGCACTGAGAAATAATGAAGGAGAATGGATCCAAAACAATGAATCACTTAAGGAGATGACCAGAACATATTTCCTCAGCATTTTTACCCAAGACAACACATCCCCCTGTAATCTCCCTCTCAAGGGAAGATTCCTAACAGTAGAAGATGAGGATTTAATCAAGCTACAGGCACCTTTGACGAAAAAGGAGATAAAAAATGTGGTCTTTAATATGAGTGCTCTCAAAGTACTGAGTCCCGATGGACTGCATGCTTTATTCTTTCAGAGCCAATAGGAGTTAGTTGGCAAATTGGTATGTAAGATATAATTCAAGAGATCTTTACCAACTCGGACAAGGAAAAAGTTATTAACCAAACCCTCCTAGTGCTTATTCCCAAAGTAGACAACTCTGAAACACTTAAAAGTTTAGACCCATAGCTCTTTGCAATGTGATATTAAAAATTCTAACAAAGTCAATTGCAAATAGGCTCAAATCACTTATGAAAAAATAGGTAGGACCGTGCCAAATTAGCTTTATACCTAGAAAGAATATCAATGATAATGTAATCATCGCTCAAGAGGTCATTCACACAATGAGGAGTAGGAAAGGCAAGAAAGGGATGATGGCTATCAAAATTGACTTAGAAAAAACCTATGACAAGCTTAGATGAGATTTCTTAGAAGACACTTTAAGGGAAGTTGGGCTGAATAACCATTTCACACAACTCATCATGAAATGCGTATTTTCGACATCCATGAACATACTATGAAATGGAAAGATCACATAGACATTCAATGTAACTAAAGGAGTTAAACAAGGAGATCCACTTTCTCCTTATCTTTTTGTCTTGCGTGTAAAAAGGCTCTCCCATTGCATTGAGTGGGCAGTGAAAAATAAGACGTGGAAGCCCATATGCATTGGAAGGAATGGTCTCCACTTATCACACATCTTCTTTGCCGATGACTTGGTCCTATTTGCAGAAGCTGACTTAGAGCAATGCAGCCTAATCAAACAATGTCTACAAACTTTATATGTTAACTTAGGGCAGCTAGTTAATGACTCCAAATCTAGATGCTTTTTCTCCAGGAATGTCAACCACATAAGAATAGAGTAGTACAGCCTAGAAATGGGATTCCCACATACAAATGACTTGGACATATACTTGGAAATGCCACTCCTACACACAAGAATCAGTAAGAGGACCTTCAGATATGTTTCTGAAAGGGTGAGGAAGAGATTGAATGGTTGGAAAGCCAAGGCACTTACACTTGCAAGGAGAGTAACCCTTACTTGTAGTGTCTTGAATAACTTACTCTATTACTCAATGCAAACAACGCTACTTCCCTTGGGCTTGTGTGACGACTTGGAGAAAGCAAGTAGAAGCTTCATTTGGGGATATGGAGAGGGGACAAGGAAGATTCATTTAGTGAAGTGGGAAAAGATCTATGAGTCCAGGAGAAATGGAGGACTGGGAATCAGAAAACTAAGGGAGATGAATGAGGCCTTTATGATGAAGATTGGTTGGGGTATAATTAAGAAATCCGAGGCACTATAGGTAAAGACCTTAAGAGCTAAATACAAAGTACCCAGCCACAGAATTCCAAACATAATGAATACCACAAAGGAGTCATCTAATCTATGGAAGGGAGTCAAAAGAGTGTGGAAAGATGTAGAGTGTGTGATAACAAACAACATAAGGAACGTCAAAGACACTTTCTTCTGACTAGATGACTGGGTTTCAAATTGTGGAAAACTGATATCCTAGGTTATAGAACCAATCTCCAATGAGGTCAAGCTATGCAAAGTCACTGATATGGTTACCTCAGAGGGTCAGTGGAACTGGATAAAATTCAAACATAATCTCTCCGATGAGATCTGGACCTTTATTGCACAAATTGTTCCTCCAAACTATGATCTGGGGGAAAATTCGATGGCTTGGAAATGGAGCAACAATGGTGAATTCTCGGTTAGGTCTGCATATGAAGCTCGGGTGGAGAGACAGCAACCAAACCAGACACTTTGGGAAAAAATTTGGCAGTGGCTGGGCCCTCAGAAGATTCAGACTATCATGTGGTTAATCTGGCAAAATAGCTTATTAACTAACATGATGCTCTTTGATCACAATCTATACTCGACGGGAACGTGCCAAGTATGTCGTAATGCCCCCGAAACAATTCTCCATTGTTTACGGGACTGCATACATGCAAGGAATCTCTGGATGAGAATTGTTCAAGTACGACACTAGAGAAGGTTTTTCAGGGTAAGTAGGGAAGAATGGCTTCAGATCAATATCTTGTGAGAGCTAGGAAGAGAAGAGTTGAATTGCAAAATGTGGAAAATTTTGTATGGGATCACCTGCTGGAACATATGGGTGCGGAGATGCGAGATCATATTCTAACTGGATGACCACCCAACGCAAGACCTACTATTCGCGTTGCATCCAGGCTATGGAAAGTAATGTCTAGATCCAAGGAAGAAGGATGACAATCAGAGACATAAGATGGAGTCCGCCAGGAAACAACTCAGTAAAATTCAATGTGGATGGATCTGTCATTAACGACAATTGGGCCAGCTGTGGAGGAACACTCAGAAACGCTGCAGGAAACTAGTTAACTGGCTTCACAAGAAATTTAGGAAGGTGTAACATTACTATGGTTGAATTATGAGGCATATGCATAGCCATGCACTTAGCGTGGGAGGAAAATTGCAGGGAAGTAGAAATTGAATCAGATTCAGAGGTTGCCATCAAACTAAGTAAGGAAGGGTGTAACAGAGACCACCTTTACTCGAACCTGATCCTTCAAATCAGGAGTTACACGAGCAGAGACTGGGAAGTGAATCTGAGGCACACTTTGAGAGAAGAAAACATAGTGGCTGACTGGTTAGCGAAAAAAGACCACAGCATGGGGTCAGGCCTGCATTGTTTCACAAGGCCTCCCAATGGAGTGGACCAATTATTATTAAATGATATCAGGGGACTATCTACCCCACGAGTCTTTGACTCTACTTTTGTACCCCAAAAAATGAAACCGGTGGTTAATAAAAGAAGAGAGACCCCTTCCTTGGGACAAAGAAAAAGAAGCCCCTTTTGCCTTTCTGATTCCCTCAAAATTTCATTGAAGTCACCCCAAATCACTATAGGCTCATCACAAGAAAAAATAATATTCTTCAACTGCTCAAATTAAGACTCGCATATCCCTTGATCAAAATGTGAGTGAACTCCCAAAAAATGCCATTGATCATTTGTCTAGTCTATCTAATCATCATGACGTAGTACAGAAAAATTCATATTAGACTTCCACTCCATTGCCAAGCCCCAAGCAATACCCGTTGGTTCAACAATGAAACTTTTTCCAAAGCCACAACTACTGATTATTTTTTGCACCTTCCTGCTACCATTCTTTGATTCCATAATAAACATCAACTTTGGAGAATGAGATTTATAAATCTCTTTAAGGTTAAAAATTGTCAAGAAATTTCCCATATCTTGACAATTTCAACTCAGTAGCCTCATGGATTCAGGTAGGGCCATTTAAGGCAGCGATCCCCACCTGATCACAATAAACACCATTTTCATCAACCCGTTGCTTCTTGCTTTCTTGGCGCACTAAATGTTCCCTTTCACGTCACCCATGTTTAAATTAATTTCTTGCAAAAGTCCCTATGTTTCTTACTGCATTCATAGTGCCCTTTCCCCCTGTACTATCACTTTTTCTTGCAAGCTTTTACAAATTTTCCTTATCTTTCACTGTGTCTGTTGAAATTCTACATTGGCTGGATATCTAAATGTTGTGCTCCTTATAAGTTTAGACAATTCTCTCTCTAATGATTCGAATTTTAGAAGTGGAATTAGACTCAAAATTTTTTAATATAGTATCAGAGTCTACTCTAATTTTTGATATGGCATATGTTTATTATTACAAATTTCACGCTCCAGATATTTAACTCTAAGCGTGAGGGAGGTGTGTTGAAATTCCACATTAGCTGGATGTCTAAATATTGTGCTCTTTATAAGTTTAAGCAATCTTTTCTTTTATAATTTAAATTTTGAAAGTGAAGTTAAGCTAAAAAAATTTTAATAGTGCCCTCATCTTAAAGAATTAAAAACCATAACCGGTTGCTCCAAATAGCCATTTTGCACCTTGATCATTGCACCTATATTCTCATCACATGCACCAACTACATGATTCACCATTGTTTAATTCTCCAATTGGCAAACCGTTAAAACATCCCCCACTTTATAACCCTCCATTAGCGCCTCGTTGGATGTGCCAGCCAGGCAACTCTCTCCCTATGTCTGCATATATCTTTCCCACAGAGTGAAACAAATTGGTTTGAAGACCCCTCATGAATCACAATAACATCGTGGTCCCTTATTTCCCCGCTATGCCCTCTAGTTGCCTTTCCCCGCTATCTGAGCATGCCCCATTTTTGCCAGACCCTATGGCTTGAGTGAAGCTAGTCTCCTTCACCTCTTGGTTTAATTGGTCTTGCACCTTGCCCGAGCCACTAATTGAGAGATTTTGAAATTTCTGCACCAACTTCGCTGCCCCCACCTCCTTGTTATTTGATGAAGAAACACACCCTGCTGTACAAGGTGGGCTTTTTGGGTGTAGATTGTTCTTCTCATCCAGACTTTTCCCACTGTCTTCTGCCCTTAATTCTGGCCCATACCGCCTTTCCTTAACCTGCCCATCTATTTCATCTTTCATGAGCTTGCCACAGTTTTTTCTTCTTGCCCAATCACCTCACAGTAATAGCAGAACAAAAGGAGTCCTTCGTATTTAATCTCAACCTATATCTTCCCTTCCATATGTTTTGCCACATAGAAGCCCTTCTTCAGCGATTTCGAGATATCAATCTTGGCTAGGACCTTCACAATAAAACCCTGCTGTCCTTGAACCCGAAATATACCCACATCTTCCACCTCCCCAATTTTCTTTCCAACGATGTTCCCCATCTCCACCGATCGGCAATTATTCGGTATGCCCCAAAGTTGTGCTTGAAAGGAGACTTTATCAAACTTGATATCTGATGGATCAAATCCCCTTTGCCATGGCTTAACTACATGTAGCTGAATTCCAAAAGATTAGGCGGTGATTAAATACTATCTTAAATTACTCGAAGTGAGCTCATGTCTCTGGTGGCTTTACTCTATCTCCACTGACTAGCTCATAGTAGCTCTCTCTCCCTAATATCCGTAGCTTATCTTTTAATAAAAGAACTAATTGGTATAACTTAAATTATGAGGATAACGTATCTTAATTGAATAGCTCGTTGGATAAAAAAGTCTCCTGACTTAAAGTACCATCTTAGGGATTATCCAATATGGAACATATGTCATAAGATAATTAATAGACTAACCATGAGAGAACTTTGTGATTTTTTTTTTGTCTAATAGTTAATTATTTTTTAAGTTTTGAAATTAATTCGTTTATAATATTGAATGTATAAAATAATTTGTATAGTTATTTACTTGTTAAACAACTATAAAAAATAATTTATACATTTAATATTATAAATGAATAATTTCAAACTTAAAATTTAGAAATTATAACGAAATAAGACTAGTTATTATATTTTTCCTTTTTCTATATTATTTTTATTTTCTTATATCCATGGTACTCTACAACATGTAGACGTTACATGAAACCTTCACCCAAAATCATCAGCATGCATTTGCAAAGAACCAACAATCGGCGAAGATATGCAAATTACCTGTACAGGTAGGGCAACACCAATTCGAGTATTAATGTCAAGTACGATATTTGGGTTACCATCCCACTTCATCTCTAAGTCTATAGTCACTCCCTCATCAGAACAGCTTTCTTCTTCAACAATCGCAATTCCTACATATTTAATTTCCAGCAACTTATATAAATAGCAGCATAATATTCTGGGAACGAAAAACCAACTTCTTCATTAACGAGTTCACTCTGTTAATGGCAACAGAAAAAAAGTTCACTTTGTTTATTTTGCTCCCGGAATGTCATGGATACAAGAAGTTGAAAAGCATAAGCATAAACTAGAATTCGTTTTCATTCTTCTAAATCTAATGTCTTCTTATTTTATGTATAACTTTTGGATTACTATTATTATAAATAAACACAAATATTTTACAAGATGAACAGATCTATGTATTGAATTCAGGAGCAAAGCAGTTAACAAGTTCAATTAATGACACAACATTTCTTAATTCATAAGTGGAATTCCCAAATAATTAATCTACCATTACTTACATGAACTGATTCAATGATACAAAAGGATCAAACTAACCTGTAAATTGTGGAGCCACGGTACCAAGCGTCAACGCAGAGAACGTGAGTGAAGATAAGACAACTGGCCTGTGTTGTTCAAGAATGGGTTCCACGTTGGTTCTTATCAACTCCGATGCTGCCTACGCCATGTAAATACCCCACATCCAAAGAATGAAACGTTATTTTTCCGATATACTCATTCGAAAATTATCAACAGCCGGAGGAATCAGATGAGATTCTTCATTGAAGTACCTCATCAATGTATGGCCAAATTTTCTCTAGTTGGCTATTAAGCCAATTTATCTGCTTTGGATGAAGAATTAATATCAGAGCCCACATCAATATGTAATGCAAGGATTAATAAGTGTGTAGATAAGAGAATATATAGACAATAAGATGAACTTAACTTCTGTTTGCGAGTGAAAACCACCCATGGTGGATAGAACTTAGGGGGCAAAACACTTCTGGAATCCTCCACTGTCATCCTTGCAAAAGCTGCTATTGTCTTCGCCTAAAAGCATTCACAAAAACGGAGAGAAAGAGATCGACCGCCGAAGAACATTGGGATAACGAAGACGATTTAATAAGTCAGCCAAAAAAGGAAGAAATGAATCGAAATCAATTGCAGCATCCAGAAAATACCAAATCACAGCGACGCCTTGATCGGCTAGCTCCGTAACGAGCAAAAACGACGATCAACCCGACACCAAATAAGATGCCAAAGAACATGCCGCTGAGGAAGCCCATTTCCGGAGAACGTTACAGAGGCGCTATAGCAAATGCGGGAATCACAAGTTGTGTATCTGCTTCGATATTTTTTGTATTTTTTTTCAGCTCAAATATGGTTTTTTTTTTTTTGGGAGACGGATAGGTTATGTTGGAAATAAGAGTTCATTGGTCAGTCTTGAGCAGAAGGGGAGAGAGTTGGGAAGTTTGTTATTTCGAGCAAGTGTTAGGGCGGGGAATCCTGAAATATGTTAGTTAAGTTTCCACATCACTCCCATTAACGGGCCTCTCTTGGCCCAATGGCTTTTAATTTTTTTTTTAAATTACAGTAAAAGGTATTAATAGATTTCGTTTGAAAAATTGTTTGACTGAAGGTGAATAAATTTTTTTTTTTTTTAAATTATCTTACTTAGTAAAACTTTTGGAGGAGAGGGGAGGGGAGGCCAAAATTCCTTCCCCTCCTTCAGAATCTCTCCCCTCCAAAAGTGGAGAGATTTAGAGGGGAGGTTCAACGTTTCTTCTTATTTTTGTTTTGTTTTTTTTTTTGAATAAAACGTAAAAATACAAAAAATACAAAAAAAAATTAAATAATAAATAAAAAACTCTTCATCAAAAATTTAATATAAAAAAATTATTTTTAATAAAAATATAATTGTTATATTATTTTATTTTATCTTCTTTCCTCTTATAAACTAAACAAAAAAAATATTATTTCTCCCTTTTTTTCTTTTTAAATTAAATCAAACAAAAAAATATTTTTTTTTTCCTTCCTCTCCCCTTTCCTCTCCTCTATTAAAATCTCTTTTCTCTCTTTTGAATTAAACACACACTTAAGCTAAATTCTTTCAGAGGAGTATCTTAAAATTATACTTTTCCACGCATATTTTGTGAACGATCCAAGAAAGAAGATGGAGAAGAGAAGATAACAGATGAACAAAGACTTTCTGAATGTTATTCAAGTTAACTTACACGGATGAAGGTTGTTATATATATATACACCGTTTTGCATGACGTGTCGTGAAAAAAGACGTAACAGAATAACTAACGTAAACCTAATCTAACGTAAACCTAATGATACGTTAAACTATTAAAATATAGGTCTAATACCCCCCCTCAAGCTGGATGTGGAGACAATCCAAGCTTGTGTAATAGTTGATGAAGTCGTGGGTTAGGCATAGGTTTCGTGAAGATGTCTGCAAGTTGATGTTGAGTAGGCAAGTGGGATACAGATATGAGGCCATTGGTGAGCTGTTCACGTACATAGTGGCAATCAATGTCTATGTGTTTGGTACGTTCGTGAAAAACTGGATTACGAGCGATATGAACAGCTGCCATGTTATCACATTTGATGGGAACTGGAGTAATATTAACAACTCCAAGTTCATGCATTAGTCTTGTTAACCAGGCTAACTCGGTAGTTACTCTTCTCATGGATCGATATTCTGCTTCTGCTGATGAAAGTGAAACTGTTGTTTGCTTCTTTGACTTCCAGGATATAGGGCTTCCTCCAAAGGTAATGAAAAAACCACTAACGGATCTTCGAGATAAAGGACAGGCTGCCCAATCCGAGTCACAATAGGCCAGGAGTTTCATGTCCGAACTGGAGTTCATTAATATTCCTTGAACTGGGAACGAATGAAGATATTGGAGGACATGTATTGCAGCGTTAAGATGAGCAGAGCAAGGATGTTGGTTGAATTGGCTTAAATATTGTACAGTGTAGGCAATGTCGGGTCGAGTGTGTATGAGAAAGTTGAGCTTGCCAATAAGTCTTCTGTATACGGATGGATCAGGCAACGGATCTTGCATGTCATGACCTAATGATAGATTTTGTGCAGATGGTCCAGCCACTTGTGGTAATTTATGTACGTTGAATTCTTCACAAAGTTCAGAGGTGTATTTTGCTTGACTGATTAATGTACCATGTGTTGTTTTGTTGATTTCAAATCCAAGAAAGTAATGCAGCTCACCAAGGTCTTTAATCTTGAACTTTTCATCGAGATATTGTTTAATGGACTGAACTTCAATCATATCGTTACCAGTGATAAGCAGATCATCAACGTAAACAGCGATGATGACAATAGAATTTGATGTCTGCTTTATGAATAGAGAGTAATCATTTTTGGAGTGCTTGTAACCTCGATGAATCAGAGTAGTAGAGAGTTTTGCATACCACTGACGTGAAGCCTGCTTTAACCCATATAGGGATTTTTGCAGTTTGCAGACAAGTGAAGTATCGGATACATTAAACCCTTGAGGAATCTTCATATAAATATCTTCATCTAGGTCGCCATGTAGAAATGCGTTATTTACGTCCAGCTGGAACATGCTCCACCCATTTTTAACTGCGAGTGCAATTATTGATCTGACAGTGGTTAACTTGACAACGGGAGAAAATGTTTCATCGTAGTCCTCTCCTTCTTTTTGAGTGAAGCCTCGGACCACCAACCTTGCTTTGTGACGCTCAATGGATCCATCGGCTTTCCTCTTAATTTTGTATACCCACTTACAACTGATTGCCTTTTTTCCTTTTGGTAACTTCATCAATGTCCAGGTATTGTTTGCTTCTAATGCATCAAACTCTTTCTTCATTGCTTCTTGCCATAATATATTTTCTGCTGCTTGTTTATAACTCCGAGGCTCGTATTCATTCGTAATATTTGGGATATGATCCTGTCCAGAAACATTAAAACAAACAGACTTTTGAGCAAGACAAACATTTGTAATAGTGTGTGAGCAATGATTATTTTTAACTTGTTTAATATTTGAAGGAGCAGAAAAACCACACACATAATCATTAAAGTGAGAAGGCAGTTTTGAAAACCTGGTTGAACGTCTAATATTATCATTGTTGTTTTCAGAGACATTATTGTTAACTTCATTGCTAATAAACTGGGTGCTTTCGGGTGAAACATGAAGATGGGAACTTTCAGAAGAAGTATGAGGCTGTGAATCATATGAGTAAGGATATTCATAAGAAGAATTAGAGTCAGGTATTACAGTTTGAGGTAACGGCAAAGAACATGATGATGTCAAGGGACAGCATGTGGGTTTATCTTTAAAGGGAAATATGTTTTCATAAAAAATAACATCACGTGAAACTATTATTTTATTGGTTTGAAGTTGAAGGATTTTATATGCTTTCTTGCCGAATGGATATCCTAAGAAAACACCAGCAAAAGCTCTAGGCATGAATTTATCTCTCCCATTAGAAATAGTAGATACAAAACAGAGACAACCAAATGATTTTAGATGAGAAAGAGGTGGAGGGTGTTTAAAGAGTTTTTCATAAGGGGATTGGTTATTGAGTACTTTGGATGGCATCCTATTTATGAGATAGGTTGCCGTAAGGACGCAATCACCCCAATATTTTTTGGGAAGTCCTGACTGAAACAATAATGCTCGGGAGACTTCAAGAAGATGTTTATGCTTTCTCTCAACAACACCATTCTGCTGTGGTGTATAAGGGCAGGATGTCTGATGTATTATTCCTAAAGATGAAAAAAATGATCGAGCATCATTGCTATTGCCAAGCTCAGGTGCATTATCAGTACGAATTACTTTTATTGGTTTTTGAAATTGTGTTTGTATCAACTGTATGAAAGATTTGATAGCAGAAAATGCTGAGGATTTATTGGGAAGCAAATGAAGCCATGTATTTCTACTAAAGTCATCAACTATAGTTAAGAAATATGACTGTCCTGTATATGTGGACGTTTTGTATGGCCCCCATACATCTATATGTAAGAGATCAAATGGCGAACTAGTTGAAATATTGCTGGAAGGAAATGGAAGTCTGTGTTGCCTAGATTGAGAACAAACAAAACATGGCCCAATGTCTTTATTGCTATATTTCGGAAGATCAATAGGTAACAAATGAAGCTTATATACAGGCATGTGACCCATACGTAAATGCCATAATGCAAGAATGTTATTTTTGCAATGTAAATCATTATTAATATTGCAAGATACATGAGAGGACAGATTAAAATCAGAAGCTTCAATATAAGATTGTTGCAGTAGATAAAGATTGCCATTTCTTCTACCAAGGATCACTTCCTTCTTCATGGAAGGGACCTGTACATGACAAAAATCGTTAGAAAATGATACATGACACTGATATTGTGAAATAAGTTTAGAAACTGAAAGTAAATTAAATCTAAATGACGGAATGTATAAAACATTAGATAGTGTGATATGGGGCGATATAGTTACTGTCCCGGTGGAATTAACTTTGATATTCTCACCATTAGGTAGTGTGATGGTATATGGAACTTGTAAATCATAAATATTAGAAAAAATGTCTTTATCAAAACACATGTGATCTGACGCCCCTGTGTCTATAATCCAAAAATGCACTCTGTTTTTGTTAGATACTATGTTACCTGCAAAACTTGCTGCAGCTAACGTATTAGGTATTGGATTTGCATCAGAATGCTTTATTTGACTCAAAATAGTCATTATTTGATTATACTGATCTGAAGAAATCTGAGGAGCATTACTGGTGACCTCAGTATTCACATTATCGATTGGCTCGGTTTGAACAGACCCTGAAAACTTCCTTGGCTTCTGAAATTTGAAATCTGCAGGATAACCGTGTAACTTGTAACATTTATCTTTTGTATGTCCCGGCTTCTTGCAATAATTGCAAATGAGAGAAACTTTCTTATTCTGATCAAATTTCTGTTGGTAAACCGTGCGAGCATTTCTATCCATATTAACATTCATAGCTACATTTTCATTAATAAAGGATGATACAGGCGCTGAAACTTCTTTTTGCTTTTCTTCATGTACCAACATAGCATATGCTTGATTGAGATTAGGAAGAGGAGATATCATGAGTATATGACCTCTAACTATCGAAAAAGAGTCATTAAGCCCCATAAGAAACTGAAATAACTTTTGATCCTCAAGAAACTTATCAAGAATTTTCGTTGCACCGCATGAACAACTTGGCAAAGTTTGAAGTGCTCTTAGCTCATCCCAGATTCTTTTGATTTTGGTATAGTATGTAGATATACTATCTGAACCTTGAGTAATTGAGAACAACTCTTTTTGAGCCTGATAAATCAGCGTGCCATTTGCTTGTTCAAAACGCTCAACAAGCTCTTTCCACATCTCACGTGCAGTTGATACGTAGATAACACTTTCTGCAATTTCTTTGTTTAAAGAATTGAGTATCCAGCTTATTACCATATCATTGCATCGATTCCACGCCGCAAGTAGAGGAGAACCAGATTGAGGCTTCAAAACTTCACCATTTACAATACCCAACTTGTTTTTCGCAGAAAGAGCAATTTCAATAGCTCTTTTCCAAGCATGAAAACCATTTCCATCAAACTGCTTCGAAACTAGGACAATTCCAGGATTGTCAGATGAATGCAAGAACATCGGATTTGAAGAATCAAGAACCAGATTTTCAGAGACTCCATTAGAGGAGTTTACAAAAGGCATAGACTGGCTTGCCATTATATCCAAAAAGAAATCAAGATGAGAAATGAACTAAATTGATATCTTGATAGCTCTGATACCATGTGAACGATCCAAGAAAGAAGATGGAGAAGAGAAGATAACAGATGAACAAAGACTTTCTGAATGTTATTCAAGTTAACTTACACGGATGAAGGTTGTTATATATATATACACCGTTTTGCATGACGTGTCGTGAAAAAAGACGTAACAGAATAACTAACGTAAACCTAATCTAACGTAAACCTAATGATACGTTAAACTATTAAAATATAGGTCTAATATATTTGTCAAAACTAGTTAATTGTGAGTCATACTAAAATTATTTTTCTTAATAATTATGAAAAATATATTTTAAAAGTATAAAATAAATGACAAAGTTATGTGCAAGTAAAATTTAAAATTATATACGTTAATTGAATGAGAGATATCAATTTTATTTAAAAATTATATTAGAAGTTTTATAATAATTAACTTTAAAATCGGAGGCTCAATGAATATGCATCATATCACGGATGCTAGTCGGAGGCTTTAAAAATACTAAATATATAATATTGTCATACATAATATATTAATCGGTTAATTTAATTTATATTTTTTAAAATTAAAAATTAAATTGAATCAATCAATTTTTGTAATAAAAGAATCAATTTAAAATGTTTTTAATAATTCTTTTATTTTATTTCGATTTAAATCAATTCGATGGTTTTAATTTGTTGAGATCGATTTTGTATACTAAAATCTACCAGATTGGAAATTTTCAACTAATTTAATTAAGGGAATATAGCTTTGACATCTCATTTATTAAATAAATAACTTAGAGTGTTTTCCTCTTTTTTTTGGTTACTGGAACCCACATTTTTAGACAAAATTTAAAACTTATTAAATTGATATAGGAGAGCGTATTTCTAAAATTTATCAAATAAAAAAATTTATTTAAACAAAGTTTATTAAAAACATCTTTAACTATAATATCAAAATAAAAAATATAATTTTTTTAAAAAAACATTAATGTGTAATTAATTAATAATATATTGAGGTAACAAATATCCACATTCATTATAAAACTAAAATTATGTCTTCATAATTTTTTTGTTATCCATCACGGCAAGAAATGAGCGGTTTTGCAGCTTAATTTTAACAATTGTTATCAAAACTCTTGTTAAAACATAATACAGCGATGGTTTTTTAAAATTATCTTTATTTAACAACAGTTTTTATTGTCGCTAAAAATAAAAAAATTATTATTTATTGACAATTTTTAAAAACTATCATTCTTTTTCGGTTTCTCTGCCCTCACATGCCTCTCTTTTACTTTTCTTTACGTGTACTTTTTTCATCGAATTTTGTTTCTCTCCCTATTTTTTTCCTCGAGGCGCAATTCTTCTCTCAATTGTCTCCCTCTACTATTGTTGCTTCTCCATCAAACTATTTCATTTCTACTCATCCCTTTCAGCCTGCAAATTAATGGCTTTTTTTTAGTTTTGTTTTATTTCTAAACTTTATTTTTGTTTTATTTTATTTGTCATATCTAAACTTTTTCTTATGATTTTAGAATGTAAAAAAAGAAGAAGAGAAAATCAAGTATGTAGAAAATAAAATAAAATAAAAGAGAGAAATAAAAAAATTAAAAAAACTCTTGATACGAAATATTAAAAAAAATAAAAAATAAAAAATATATAACGATAATTTTTATTAATTTAACAATCACTAACAAATTATCGTTAAATCGTCACATTATAATAAATTTTTTAAATCATTGATAAGATGGTGGAGCGAGTAAATTTTGCTTGTAATCATCTTTAAGTGATTTAATTACAATTAAAATTATCGTTAAAATTATTTAAAAATTATTATTACCTCATTATTTTTGTAGCAGTACATAAAGATAAATTTTTGACATAATTGTGATTTTCACAATGAAATATATTAAATAAACTGTGCCAATTGAAACTTGAAAGACATATTAACTGAAATTTAATATTTATAGTCTGCCCGGCCCTTTTAAGTTTTATTTTTGTCAATCGAATGTTTATATATATATTTCGCATAATTGATATTAACTTATATATTCTGTTTTTTTAGTATTTAAGATTCATATTTAAAAAGACTTAAAAAATAAAATAAAACTTGTGAAGATTTCCATTAAATAAATTAAAATAGAACGGCTAATTTAAAAGGTGGTAACGATTAAACAACGGAAGGCTCACGGCCAATTGATATGACACGAAACTAATAGCACGGCAATACGGTTCGGCAAGGAATATAAGGTAACTAACTATCATGACTGCCAAATCAGAAATGGAGGGAACATTTTGGAACACTATTATAATTGATATAAAAAAAAAGTAATTAATTTACACTCGTCTATAAACAATTATCCATTTGTTCATACTGAATAGTTGAGTAAGCTTATGAGGAATGATAAATGCTACTTATCAATTTTTTTTTATAGTTATCTCTGTTAATAAAAAAGTGCAAGTAAATCATAAATTTACATATAATTATGAAAATGTTTCAATTACGTAATTAGCAATATATATTTCTGTGTTCCACGTTACGTACCTTATCTTCTTCATAGTTATATCATAATAAAGGTGTCAGTTGGAGATATGCTTGCGGTTCCCGATGCCTTTTCTTTTTCTACGACCATCAATGTGAATGTTATCCTCCTTTCAAAGCTCCATGCAGATTTGAACGCTCGTGCAAATCAAATCAATAAAATGCCATGTGGATTCGCTTTTAAGTTTGGCAAAAAAATAGGATGCTTGACAACGATCGGTAGGCGGTGAACACCAATGCCATTTGCCTAAAGGTTTGGAGAAAATTTATGTAAGGAGGAATACTCAAAACATATTATTTCAAAACCTTTCGTACTTAATTGTGAAATTCGTGCTTTACTCATTCAATGCCAATATATATTTAAAAAAATATATAGTTATGTGTAACTAAAACTGTTAATATAAATAATAATAATAATAATAATAATAATAATAATAATAATTCATATCTAAAGTCACCTTGATAAGAATGCATATAATTTTAAAATATTTAAATTTAAAAAATAATTTAATTTATTATTAGTGACTATATTTTATTTATAAATAATATTCAAATTATAATATGTCATGATTTAAATATTGTTAATAAATTAAAAATTATTTATTAATAATAAATTAAATATTAATTTTATAAATTAAAAAAAATAGTGAATGATCTTGTAGTGCAATATAGAGAAAATTAATTAATGATATATTAAAAAATACTCTTCAAAAAAAAAATGGAATCATGTGAAAAAGCACGGTTGGATGCGGTGGTTATGTTTAATGGTTGATGAGAGTTATGACATAAATTTGAAAATAAAAAATCCAACACTATAAATCGAAGGCAGAACTCAGAAGAAGCAGTAAAATAGCGATCGACGAGAAAGCAAAAATACAAGTTCCAACCCCCCAACCTCTCCAGAGAAGTCGCAGAGCTTTAGAACGTGGAGGTTCTTGTAGATTATCCACACCACACCCACGCCGACACTCATTACTTTCATGACCCAATGTCGTATGCACCTGTAAAAGCGCTCGCCGTCTCATTCCTACGCAGCGGCTCACCCTCTTTTCGTGTCTTTGCTCAATCGTCACGGTTCAGTTGTACGTGAATATATTTCTATTATAGTTCTGAACCTCTGGAGTCTAATGGCGGGAAACGATTGGATCAACAGCTACCTGGAGGCTATCCTTGACGTTGGACCTGGAATCGCTGACGATAATGTAAAACAATCACTGCTGCTCCGAGAAAGGGGTCGCTTCTGCCCAACCCGTTACTTCGTCGAGGAGGTCATCACCGGATTCGATGAGACCGATCTCCACCGTTCATGGGTTCGAGTACGTTCACTTTACCATTCCCTTCCCCTCCCAAATAACCATGCCATGTGATTACTCAATATCTAGCATGATCAAGATCTGTCTCACTCACTTTTTTTTTCATTTGTTTTCATTAAGGCTGCGTCGATGAGGAGCACAGAGGAGAGGAACACGAGACTGGAGAACATGTGCTGGAGGATTTGGAATTTGGCGCGCAAGAAGAAACAGGTTCTTTATCTTCTTTATTCATTATTTACTTTCGGGTTTTCAATTTTTTTTTTTATACCTGTCTATGTTGTCATGAATGAACAATTCACATAGCATCTAAAATTTGGAATTACAAAAAAATTATTTTGTCTAAGTGGTTGATAATTTATTCTATGAAGACTCACTAGGCAGCAGTAAATGCTCATTTCATTACAAAATATAAGTTTTCTTCTTGAGATTATGAATATGTCATTTCAGAAAGATTGTATGGTAGATGAAGGAGGACATGATGAGAGGGAGTTATATGCAAAATCGTTCTTCTAGAATTAAACTGCTTCTTCTCTGGTCATCTTTTCTGAGTTTGAAGCTGATTCTGGTTAATTAGGTTGACATTAGTCATAGATGGTCATACCATCACTATTTAAGTTGGGGATATTATGGACAGAAAAACAGACTTTTAAGGAGACGGAAGCCTGTGTTCGTGAACCATAATTTTCATTTTAGGAATCACTGAAGTAGAATTTTGCTTTTAGTCTTTAGGGCTATCTTATAATAAACTTAAATAATTTGCTCTGGGATTCTATATCAATCAGAGGTCTTCAGTAGAAACTACTAGTATCTGATAAGTAGAGCTGCATGTCTTTGATCTTTTGTAAGTTGTTTGAAATTGGATTTATAATGCTTTATTGCTGTTTGTGCCATATCTGATTGAGGAATTTAGAAAATTTACACTCTTCCACTGTGGCTACCTGGCTTCACTTAGTATTTGATACGTTTAATTAAACATTATAATGGAGCTTCACATTTTGAATACGGATGTCTTTTACATTATGAAACCAAAATCTTGTTTAACTATCCCTTGTCACATCTGGTTTCATGTCCATGAATTGATGTGGTTTTCACCTAATTTCCTCTGATTTTTTTTTCAGCTCGAGGTAGACGTAGCCCGGCATAATGCTAAGCGTCGTCTTGAACGTGAAAGAGGACGTCGAGAGGCAACTGCCGACATGTCAGAAGACTTATCAGAAGGAGAGAAAGGGGACACTGTAGGTGATATTTCAGCTCATGGTGATAACACTAGGGGGAGAATGACTAGGGTCAATTCTGTTGATGTGATGGAGAACTGGGCTAGTCAGCACAAGGAGAAGAAACTCTACATTGTTTTAATCAGGCATGAACATAAACTTTTCCATGCAATAGCTCCTCGAGGTTGTATGGAGGTCTTTAGTGAGTGAAAACATTAGCTTGTTTATTAGCGTTAAAATCTTGGTATACATTGATGTTTGATTTCATAGCCTATTATATATTTCTCATTAACGATTGTATTTATTAATGTCTAACTAATGAGATTCAACTATTCATCATGCAGCCTTCATGGCTTGATACGAGGGGAAGACATGGAGCTAGGTCGTGATTCTGATACTGGTGGTCAGGTAATCTAGGGAGTTTATGTTTCGTTTTAATGTGTTTCCTCTGTTTCAAAGATATTAATTGCCAAGAATTTTAAACCTTCCTTTCTCTTATTCAGGTTAAGTATGTTGTAGAACTTGCAAGGGCATTAGGTATGATGCCAGGTGTTTATAGGGTTGACCTGCTAACAAGACAAGTATCAGCTCCTGATGTAGATTGGAGCTATGGTGAACCAACAGAGATGCTGATTCCAAGAGGCTCAGATTACTCATCTGAAGAGCGTGGGGAGAGTAGCGGGGCATATATAATCCGTATTCCATTTGGCCCAAAAGATAAATATATACCAAAAGAACGCCTCTGGCCGTATATACCTGAATTTGTTGATGGCGCACTGAAGCACATCATTCAAATGTCCAGAGTTCTGGGTGAACAGGTTGGTGGTGGACATCCAGTCTGGCCAACTGCTATTCATGGACACTACGCTGACGCAGGAGACTCTGCTGCTCTTCTGTCTGGATCTTTAAATGTTCCCATGCTTTTCACTGGCCATTCACTTGGACGAGATAAGCTTGAACAACTTCTAAAACAAGGAAGGCAGTCAAGAGAAGAAATTAATGCCACCTACAAAATAATGCGGCGAATAGAAGCAGAGGAGTTAGCTCTTGATGCCTCTGAAATTGTCATAACAAGCACAAGACAGGAGATTGAGGAGCAATGGCGCCTTTATGATGGCTTTGATCCAATCCTAGAGCGCAAATTGAGAGCGAGGATGAAAAGGGGTGTAAGCTGTTATGGAAGGTTTATGCCTCGCATGGTTGTAAGTATCAAGAGACTCATTATGTTCTAATTCTTAAAACATTCTTTTCTTATCATCTTTATGGTTGGATAATTATATTAACTAGAGTTTTACATGCTCTAAATTATCATATACGTCAAGGTGATTCCTCCCGGAATGGAATTCCATCATATCGTTCCGCCTGATGCAGATTCAGATGATGTGGAAAAGAACGAAGACAATTCTGCTCCTGACCCCACAATTTGGTCTGAGGTCAAAACTATTCCTTCTTCTTTACTTTTGCATTGGTGATAACATGATAGTTACTTTTTAACAATTGCTAAAACTTTTTTTTTTTGGGGGGGGGGGGGGGGGGGGGGTTGTATATTTATTCATTACTATACTGTTGAATGACTTTTCAGATCATGCGTTTTTTCTCCAATCCACGCAAGCCAATGATACTTGCACTTGCCCGGCCAGACCCCAAAAAAAATCTCACAACTTTAGTCAAAGCATTTGGAGAATGTCGCCCCCTCAGGGAGCTAGCAAACCTTGTATGTTCAACTCTTAGAGCTACCCTGCTCATTGTATAGTTTTTTTTATTCCTTTTGCTTACTTTCCAAAAACCTTATAGTTGCGTATTTTCTATCCTTAATCTAAATGCCGTCAGTTCAGAAGTTTTTTTCTTAGACATTCTACACTCTTTCTGCTGTTCCAGACATTGGTCATGGGAAATCGTGATGACATTGAAGAAATGTCCACAACAAATGCTTCTTTGCTCCTTTCAATCCTAAAGATGATTGACAAATATGATCTATATGGTCAAGTGGCATATCCGAAACACCACAAACAATCTGACGTTCCTGATATCTATCGTCTAGCGGCAAAAACAAAGGTAGCTTAGTTATATTGTTTATCAAATAATGCTCAGAGAAGTATTAATTGCTTCCCTTTTCTTAAAATTCTGCATCATTTAACTCCGACTAATTGACAAAATCTTATACACCTTGATACCCACTTTTTTTTTTTTTGAACGTAGACCTTGATACCCACTCAATTATTTTTAGACTCTCATTTGGTATCTGGCTTATGGCTTTGAGTACACAGTTGAGTGAGTAGAAAAAGAGAGTCACACAATTAGAGGAGAAAGTGTAAGCCACTTTGGTCCGGTCAATTTTGAAAGGCTTTTGATGTCAGTTAAAGTTACGTTACATGGAAGCATTGTGCGAAGATTTTATTTCTTCAATTTAACCGGATGACAAAGGAAACTGGCATAATGAAATGAACAGAAATCATATGTATTTGCTTAATTGACTGCAGGATAAAGGATTACTTAAGCTTGTCCGGTTAAAAATGTAAATGCCTGCGCTGAAAATACTAATGTCAAAACTAAGTGAGGCATGTTCTAGTTTTGGCTCAATTTGTAGGTTCGCGCTGCTCAAAAAGCCATTCATAAATGAGCAAAAATGAGTTAGTGCACAAGTTTCAGGCTTAGCTGTATTTCGATTCCGTAACAAGTTCAGATACCAAATTATTGGCGAAGGTGTATTACTTGAAAAATTGGATACCTGGAAAAGGAACTGATATTTCCTTGAGGCTGCAATTGTCTCTGTTGAAACCTCCCACTCCCAGAGCAGAAACGTTCCTCCAAGCTAAAGCCGATTCTTCACCCTGTTCTCTTTCTCCCCCTTGCCTCCCTGTTCTCCACTACTAATTCCTCCTCTCTCTCCCGTAACAACCTCAGTATGCATAACAGAATTCCTCTCGTCACTCATCCCACGTGCTCCTTTCCTTCTTCTGGTATATACCCTCCACACCCTTGGGCCCCCATTGGACTGATCCATCACTTGATCCCCTTGGTTTGGGCCTTGGGCTCCATCAGTCTCTGGGTTCCAACTAAATTTCTTGGGAGTGCTTTAGACTCCATTAAAATTATAGGGTTTAGGTCTCGAGCACCAAAATTTTCACTCTGACATCAGCTTGATTTTTGGTAGGAATTCAACATTTGAAAAGAAAGATTTTAATCATAAATATAAATATATTAGATGAATCCTTTCTCCCCCGAACTTTTACAGTTTTACTTATGTATTCACTCTTCGCTAACATTTTTTTTTTAAATATTTGTAGGGTGTTTTCATCAATCCAGCTTTTATTGAGCCATTTGGACTTACTTTGATTGAGGTGCTTCTCTTTATCCTTGATTGCAAATTTTGTTGTGATTAAAAGTGAGTTCGCTTTAAGTTATAACACAAGGCCCATCTTCCCAGGCAGCAGCTCATGGTTTGCCTTTTGTTGCGACAAAAAATGGCGGCCCTGTTGATATTCATCGGGTTTGTCAATCTGCTTCAACCTTTGCATAATTTAGAAAATATAACTTCCCCTGATAATTGAAGACATAACTGAATTTATGCTTTATGATAGCTTATTGTCGTTGATGAATGAATTCTAATGTATTTCAGGTTCTTGACAATGGTCTTCTAGTTGATCCCCATAATCAACAGTCCATTGCTGATGCTCTTTTGAAGCTTGTTTCTGATAAACAACTTTGGGCAAAGTGCCGGCAGAATGGGCTGAAAAACATTCACCTTTTTTCTTGGCCAGAGCATTGTAAGTCTTACTTATCTCGAATAGCCACTTGCAGGCCAAGGCAGCCAAAATGGCAGAGAAATGATGCTGAAAGTGAAAATTCAGAATCGGATTCACCTGGTGATTCCTTGCGAGATGTAAAGGATCTATCGTTGAACCTGAAGCTTTCTCTGGATGGTGAGAAAACTGAAGAGAGTGGCACCCTTGATAATTCCTTGGATACCTTGGAAGAAAATACTGTTAGTGGAAAGAGCAGGACGGATCACGCTGTGTTGACATCATCAAAGAATATCTTAGACAGCACACAAAAAGTAGGGCCGATGGTTAAAGACAGCAATACAGTAAGTAAGTTTTTGACGTTGAGAAGGAGAAAATACATATTTGTTATTGCTTCTGATGAAACTTCAACGCTTCTTGAAATTATTAAGAAAGTTATCAAGGCAGTACAGAAGGACAGGGATGCAGGCTCCGTAGGTTTCATATTGTCAACTTCCTTGACAATATCTGAGATAAACTCTCTTGTAGTTTCAGGAAAATTTAGCCCATCAGATTTTGATGCTTTAATATGTAACAGTGGTAGTGAGCTCTATTATCCATCTGCAACCTCAGAGGACATTCCTACTGGACTTCGCTTTGTTTTAGATTTAGATTACCGATCTCACACTGAATACCGTTGGGGGGGAGAGGGTCTGAGAAAGACTTTGGTTCGTTGGGTGGCTTCAATTAATGATAAAAGGAAAGAAGATGGACCGATTATATCGGAAGATGAAGCATTTTCAACTGCACATTGTTATGCTTTTAAAGTGAAAGACCCAACCTTGGTAACGTTCCTTATTCTATCGTGTGTGCGATTTATCCCATCTTAAAGCGCCAGTGCTTCTATCCTTTTGTAAAATATTTATAAGTATGACAAGTTCGATTCCTATTCTATAATGACAGCTTTCTCCAGTTAAGGAACTTCGGAAACTAATGAGGATCCAAGCGCATCGTTGTCATGTTGTATATTGTCAAAATGGGACAAGGTTGAACATCATCCCTATCTTAGCTTCCAGATGCCAAGCTCTCAGGTATATATGTGAGAAATCAGTTGGTCAGTCTTGCATTTTTCTTTGATATAGTTTGTTCTTGTTTTCTTTTAACTAATAGTAGCTAGATTGTTGAAAGTAAGGGTCAACCCCAAGTATAAAGGATAATTCTGCTTGTGCTTCACTACTCCCTATTGGAGATTTAGGCAGTGTTTCAACTAACGATTGCGAAATGAAAAACCTTTGCTGTTAAGTTTTTATGAATACTATTTAAAACTATAAGTAGTGTAAAATGATGACAACGTGTGAAATATATCACTTCAGAACATCCTTATTCTAAATGTTTGATGTGGCTCTCATGGTTAAAAGTTAAAACTTCAAGTGAATTATTTTTAATTGATCTGTGTTTCCAACATTGGTTGTTTAGTCAAATAGCAGAAAATTAGGGTCATGGTTTACGAGAGATGTTTTGACTCAAATAATTTTAAGGGGAGTAGGATCCCTTTAAACACATGAAGTCCAGATTCTCGACAACTACTGATGAGATTGAAAAGGCTTGTTATATGGTCATACTCATCTAAACATGTAATGAAAAAACATGGTGGTTTTTACAACGATACAGGGAGCCTATGATATTTAATTTGCATCAAGAAGAAACCTAATTATACAACCTGCCCTCTTTATTGAGCCTACTGCCTACTATCATCAAACGTTTCTTTTGGTATCTTGAATTATCCATTTATTGAAGTCCCATGTGTTTGTTTCTTTGATAATTACAATCATTAACCTTAGCCCTGCTGATAGGAATATTATCATTCTAATACTTACTTCAGGTACCTGTACGTTCGTTGGGGAATGGATTTGTCCAATACCGTGGTAT
Source organism: Gleditsia sinensis (assembly GCA_037074535.1). Classification (NCBI taxonomy): domain Eukaryota; kingdom Viridiplantae; phylum Streptophyta; class Magnoliopsida; order Fabales; family Fabaceae; genus Gleditsia; species Gleditsia sinensis. The sequence goes on from CM073472.1 coordinate 4,342,833, forward strand.
TTGTGGGAGAATGTGGAGACACCGACTATGAAGGATTGGTCGGAGGGATCCACAAAACTGTGATAATGAAGGGTATTGGCTGTGATTCACGTAAACTTCATAGTAACAGAAGTTTTCCACTCGAAGATGTTCTACCTTTGGGTAATCCCACCATCGTGCAGGCTGAAAGACAGGATATCGATGACATAAGGTCATCACTGAAAAAAGTAGGCGTCATTTGCCAATAGACCTCATATTTCATGTATATCTTACTCGAGCAGGAGCCTATGTTATCTATCCGTGTTGAAATATGTTTTCTATGTTATGGGTTGGGTGTCGCAATTACCTTCAAGCCAAGGTCCTTCTCCAGAAAGCTTCTTCATTTTTTGAAGACAGGCATTGAGCTATGTTGGTCGTTGATGGTGTTTCTTAGTCATTCCCGTTGCTTTCTCTTTTAATAAGAATTCTACAGTTGGAACAATTCCTCTGTTATTCTGTGCTCTGCTTGGACCCGACTTTATTTTAACTATTGCAGTATGGATCTTTATTTACTCGAGATAACACTGCCAAGCAGCTTTTTCCCTTCGAATAATATACAACCTAGTACCAGCACAGTTCATAGACTTGCAGCTTGCTGAAGGGCTTGCATCTGAGTTAATCAGGGGAAATAATTGCAAGCCAAAAAGTCAGTAGTAATTAACTAACTGTTATATGAAAGTCCCATGTAGTTTTATAATAAGATGTCTCAACATACTTCAATACGGCATGACTCCCTCTTTTCTAATTGTCTTGTGTTGGAAATTGAGTGATAATGCATAAGAATAGACATTGGAAGCCGTATGGTTTATTTTGTTTATTTTTCCCCAGTGAAGGTCCTAGCTAGGCAACTTGATAACAAAGCGATTTAGTCACAGAATTGAGGAAGTAATTACTATAACCACTGAAGTTTCTAACGTGGCGATTAATTGGAGGTTACCAGAATGATTACTATCTTTTTTTGTACCAACATGATGGAGAGGCGTTTCCGAATATGGGTTTACTAGGAAGGAGAGCCACCCATTTTTTCCATTCTTCACGAGGGGCTAATGAATGACATATCCTCGATTTGAAATTTATGGATGACTTTGATAGTGGAGTTCAATTCATGGCAGCATAGATTCTTCCAAACGACCAAAACTTCTCAGCAGACTATAGCCTAATGGTCAAGCATTTGGTATTAGATTTGAGATCTCAAATCTAAATCTTATTGGGAGATGAGCCGGTTAAAACCTTTTTTTTGTGTGGAGATAAAGGCCGAAGCCTAAGACAGCTGAAAGGGCACAAGCCCAAAAAACTGATAGACACTGTGGCCCAAAGAGGTCTATTTTCTTTTTGTAGCATATATTTTAGGAACTATTTTTTTTTTATTTGTTACTTTTCTATTTATATGTGCTTTATTTTTTCTTGTGAGAAAAATTCTACTATACCCAAAATGTAAAGTGCCTCGCCTAGATGTTAACTGTGAACATTCAAATTGATATTAGTACCAACTAAGCACAGTACCGATATGTTTTAAGCAGATTAATTGCTTCATAATTACAACTTTAATACATCAATCTTCAAACATAACAAAATATCCTATCAATCTTTTTAAAAAAGTGAAAATATTAAATGCACATTTCTTACAATTAGTCTTTTACTTTAATACTTATATAGGTCTTGCTCTCATTTTCTTTTTCACTTAAATTTCGATACTAGCAACACTCAACTACCTTATGGGCTATTGGTCTAATTTTACAGAGATTCTTCGAATTTGATTTCAATTTAATCGGTGAAAAGGGAAAATAAAACATGCGTTTAACTGTTAAATTGTAAGGCTAGGTAATTAGAATGTTATGCAACGAAATTTAATTTTTCAATTTGTATGAAAGATTAATGAGTGTATTAAAACTGATGTAGTAAAATTATAATTAAACCATATTTCATAGAGATAAAATACATTTGTTCCAATTTATAGTTTTGAAGCAACAGTTCCAAGTTCCAACCAATCATTGATGTCTCATTCCCTAAATCAAAATTCTGGAAAAACTGGATCGTGGGCAATTCCCAATTCCCAAACAGCCGTACCTTTTGAAGTGCAACGAAAAGAACTATTTAGGTGTTGGAAAGGCGTAGATATAATGAAGTTGAAGTTGACGATTAGTTTTTATAGGAATGTTATTTTAACAAACAAACAAAATATTTATTTTTTGAAATGAAGGAAGAAAATCTGGTTATATACTTGTATAGTTTCGGGTTCAAAAACTAGTTCTATAATATAGGAACTACGTAGGATAAGTCCTAGTTATCATATCCTATTGTTAATTATCTGTTTGTATATCCATAACTATATATATATATATTATATGGCTTTAAAAGTTTTTAGTATTTTGGTATAATATATATAATATCAATTTAGATAATAAGAAATTATTTAAATATTTACAACTTTTCCTTATCTTATCTTAATTTTTGTTGGGAAAAAATTATAAGTAATTGTTTAAAAATCTATTAATATTTAATTAAATAAATATATAAGTATTGTATTGGTTTTGGTTTTCTCCTCTCTTGCGTACGTACAATTTCACGTTTGCTATATATTATGGTTATTCTGAATATAATATTAGTCACCAAAATTATCAATTTTAATTTAATAAAGCAAAGTAAAGGAGATCTAATAAAAATTTCACTCATCTTTGGAATCCGAGAAAAAGATAATCCAAATCACGAAGGATAAGTGCTCGAGAAATTAAATTTCAAAATAATTGGGACTTGCCGTTTAAACGAGATGGAAACATAGAAGAGTTTTGAGGCCTCAGGACTCCACAAGGGGCAATTTTGGACCTGGCTTTGGCGGGAACGGAAGTTAACTAACACGAATCGCATATGAGATCACGTTTCTAGTTATACGAGGGGACAAGAGTGTAATTTAAATTGTCATCCAGAGGGTTAAATTCGTCATTCCATCTCGCATTGCCTCACCCATTACACCTCAGTAATAGAGTGTGACTGAAACAGGGATAGCTCCATCCCGGTCTCCATCATTACGCCTTCCCTGCTTTTTTTCTCCACATTGAAGCCTCCTCATTCTCTCGAGAAAACCAAACACTGCAAAATTTGACACAGAGAAACAAAATGAGGAGTATAAATAGATATTTCTTCTCTGTAATTTACTCGCTGTTTCTGATGTCGATCATCGTCGTCATGTTTCTTCCAGGTCAGTTCTTTTATCTGATCACATTCGATGGCTCATATCCGGGATATTACGTACAAATAGATCAGTATCGTATCACCATTCCTGCTAAAAAACCACTCGAAGTTGTTGGTCAACATGTACATGGCGGTGATCTTCCCCCGAACAAATCCAGTTATCCTACTGTAACCGTAAGTTTCACTATCTACACCTTTCTCTCTTCCTTCCACCGGTCGAGTCATTGTTTAGCATTGACTAATGCTATGTCTCTGTTTCTTTTTGCTCTGATTTAGTTTTCCATTTTTATTATATGGAACTTTTTCTTCTTGTCAATTATCTCAATCGGTTTCAATTTGGTGGTATTTGTTGCCGTCATTTTGTTTCAATCGAACAGAGGAGAGTAGGAATACAGAGCAGAGAACAAAAGCTCGAAAGAGGACTTGCAAGAGCAAGAGCTTCGATTCGCAGGGCAGTAGCAGATAGGACAAGCAATCTCTCTAGTTTGATCACCACAGACAACGACAGCGACCATTACATTCCCGCCGGAGTTATATATCGTGACCCGCGCTTATTTCACCAGTAAGCCCTCCGCGCTTTCTTTTTTTAGATATAACTATAAATTAATTTGAATGAAATCGTCGAAAGCTTATTCACTGGTTTGCTTGGAAGTCAGTACCCCCACCGTAAAATTTTCTATGCCACGATGTTTACTTTTGGAGCTTTTTTTCCGTTTTATGATGGCATAATTTCTTTTCTTCTACTAGACGATAGGGGGTGCAAAGTGCGCTAGCATTCATTCACTTCAGAATTCGTAGTCCAAATAAAGCTTTTGTGAAAAGCCGCTTTACTATATATTTATTGGAACAATTGGACAGTGTGCCTTGTGGTCACTCCATTTATCCCATGATTACTATCACAAAAGAAAGTAGCCATAAGTACTTCATACGTAATTGAAACCTTGATCTTAATTAGCATTATAATTAACTTTGGAGTTTATTAGTAGTTATCCCTGTCTCCCCAAATTACAATTTTATTGATTTCAATAACTAAGAGATACGTTTAACGGATGATGGTCCATCCTCGGGGCAGTAAGTAGTTTATGGTCAATAAATCAGCCAAAAAAATAAAAATAGCATGCACTCATTTTGTTATATATCTGTTATAATTGTCAATTTTATTATGGTAGGACCCTTGTGATTCTTAAATTTGACTTTGAAGTGTAATATATAATAAGCTTCGGAGACCATATGCAGTGTATTAGTTACTAATTCACTGTGCTATTTATTTCTTAGATTTAGCTGCCTTTGTAACGTTGTTAATTAGCTCTTGAATATAATCAGAAGTCTCAATAGACCATGTTTCATCAGTTCTCGTGGAAATTTTAGTTTTATAATTTAAGGGGAGGAATAATTTGAAGAACTAGTTTATGCTAATATTTAGCTATAAAAAAAACAAATAATTAATAATTCCTTTAATTTGAGTTTCATTTTGAACTAAATAATTAATCACATTGTGTGGTTACTGGTTAGATGATTCTTTCTTTAAAAATCCAAAATAAAAAAGGGTGTTGTTATTAAAAAAAAAAGGACACGATGAAGCTTCCAGTTTTTATTTTTTATTTATTTAAAGACTATCATTTGTCACATAAAATTATGAAAATTTCTAAATAAAAATAAAGTGGTAAAAAAGTCTGTTCTTTCCACATCAATAACCAACAAAAAAAAACGATGTTATAACTTCCCATTGTTAATACAGGAGCTACCTGGAAATGGAGAAAAGATTCAAGGTATACGTATACCGAGAAGGGGATCTACCAGTTGTTCACGATGGCCCGTGCAAAGACATATACTCAATTGAAGGGAGGTTCCTTCATGAGATGGAGCACGGCGTTGGGAGGTTTCGGACCAATGATGCTAACGTAGCTCATGTGTACTTTTTGCCATTCAGTGTGACCTGGATGGTCAAGTACCTCTATACTCCACACACTTACGATCTCAATCCTTTAAAGCAGTTTGTCTCTGATTATGTGAGAGTGGTGTCTACTAGGTACCCCTTCTGGAACAGAACTCATGGTGCTGACCACTTCATGCTTGCCTGTCATGATTGGGTTAGTTTAATTCCCTTTTCTATCTTTCCCTCTTTAGTCTTTACTTATTACGTTGATTCTTCTATATATTGTATCTCTATTCGTTTTCTCTCCGTTATGTTAAAATGTTCAAGGTTGAATTAAATTCATTTCAATTTCAGTAACTAAAAAATGCTGGAGCTTTAACTATTCTCCAATTTGCTGCACTGGACCAACTGATTATATTGCACAATATACTTCTCTTTCAGCCCTTCATGCTAAAATGACTCCCTCGTGTATATTCATCTTTTTTTGTTTACCTGATTTCTGTAGGGTCCTCATTCAACACAGGGCAACCCTTTTCTCTACAATACGTCCATCCGGGTCTTGTGCAATGCCAACACTTCAGAAGGTTTCAACCCTCGAAAGGATGTAAGCCTACCAGAAATCAACCTTTACGGAGGCATAGTATCCCCAAAACTCCTTTCACCGCAGCCGAACAACGCCCCACGTCCGTATCTAGCCTTTTTTGCAGGAGGATTGCATGGCCCAATCCGTCCCATCCTCCTCCATCACTGGAAAAACCGCGACAATGATATTCGCGTCTACGAATACCTCCCCAAAGACCTAGATTACGATTCCTTCATGCTCAACTCCAAGTTTTGTCTTTGTCCAAGTGGACATGAAGTGGCCAGCCCTAGAATCGTAGAGGCAATTTATGCCGAATGCGTGCCTGTGATCCTATCGAAGGATTATGTATTGCCGTTTAGTGATGTGCTGATATGGGAGACGTTTTCAGTGCAGGTGGATATTTCAGATATTCCACGGTTAAAAGAGATACTAAATGCAGTTTCAGAGAACAAGTATCGGAAGCTCAAGGAGGGAGTAAGGGCTGTAAGGAGACATTTTACGTTAAATCACCCGGCTAAGAGATACGATGTCTTTCACATGATCTTACACTCAATATGGCTCAGAAGATTAAATGTGGGACTCGTATAGACTTTTACCAGTTTCGCTAATCTTGTAATTAAGGACAAGTAACTTAATTTGCATTTTTTCTTCTTCTGTATTTTGCTTTCAAATAGGGACCCTGCAGGATGATATATAGTTGGACATTTTTTAAAGGCCAAAATGATGGTTTGGCCCTTTACAATATAAAGAAAATGGAATTTTTTTTTTGTAATTGCGAAATTCATGCTAGACCAATTGTTTTTGTTGAGCCTCGTGAGGATTGGATTTGACATTAATATAGCCCTGGGACATATTTCTTTGTCTAAATGTTGGATGTCGCAGTACAGAAATGTAAAAACTTCTTATTATTTACAGATGGAGCATTCAGAAATTCTGAATACAACCAAGGTTTATAATTTATACATTCTAAATCTCGTTAAAGAGATTGAGAGCTTCGTGGAGAATATTTGAGCAAAGCTAACTAGTTAGAAAAGATCTACACATTACTTCATTGGATGAAGCCATGAGAAAGACGTTCAATCCCAGACCTTAGCTTGTGTCCGAAGGAGAGACGCGGACTGTGAGGCGAGCTTGGCATGCGAGTCTCATTCTTGATGTGAAAAACAATAGGACCGGCCATTTCTCTCTTCATAGACTCGATGAAGTAATCAACGTCAACTTCATTCCCTGATATGTCTCTCACATAGAAAGCATTCACGGACTTCTCTCCATGCGTTTCTACATCTGCTCGAACAACCGCGAGGCCATTCTCTCTGAGGACCCTGGTTATGTCTGAGAGCAACCCAACTCTGTTGTCTGCGCACAACTCTAGCCGAACTCCCTTTCAAATTACTCCAATAATTTAGTTTTTTCTAAACAAATGATGAGATTAAGGGTGGGTGGTTTTGCAAAGCAATATGCTAATTACCTCACAAACCCGGCGTTCTATGGCTGCCTCTAAGCATTTGGCTACTCTTTCCTTTTCGCTTTCTGTGCTCAAAGCATACCCATCCATATGCCGGATGAAGTATTCCTGCACAAAATTAGTCAATCATAAATTGAACTTTTGAAGAGAAAAATGTAATTAAGCATGCATATGATACCTGAAAGGCATAACTTGAATGGGAAGTGATGATGGACGCATGGAAAATGACGTACTGCATGTCGGTGAGGGTGCATACAGCATCAAACATGAGCCTGGGTCGATCCTTACACTTTATGCTCACAATGGAATACCCCTTTTGATCACAGCTTTCAATTCTGACCATGGTTTTCCTTGCCATCTCTTCCTCACCTTCCGACGACGTACTGATCAGGGGACTGGAAGGAGCTTCGAAGTCTCGAACCGAAAGCATGAGCTGGTGCAACCTGCGCTCGACGGTGGTCATGGTGCCTTCTCCACCTAGAAACTCGGCAGTCTTGACTTCTCGTTGGTTGGGGAAGGTTCCGATGAGAGTATTAGGGTTGGTGGTGGCGCGGAGGACGGTGATTAGATGGTCTTCGATGGATGCGAGGCGGCGGGGGTCTTGAATGGAGGAATGTGTGGATTGGTCAGAGATGTAGACAACGCAAGCCAACCTGGCATTGTGGCTCCATGCATGAGCTTCAACAATGTTGCAATGGAGGTCGGCCAAGGCGGCGGAGATCTCGGAAAAGAGACCTGGCCGATCTGCTCCGCTCATTTCAATAGCTGTGTGCTCATTTGAGGGAGCACATGGGAAAACCTTATTGGAATAAGCCTTGGCCATCACCGAATGTGGTTGTGGAGATCCCCTTGATCTTCCTATGGCCTGCATGTATTCGTTTCACATTTATCGACCTCTCTATACCCTCTTTCACTTCATATATAGAACATCCAAAAAATCAATTAGAAAATATTAAACCATCCAAACAAACCCCCCCCCCCCTCTAATTTTCTCTCCTTCAAATTCAACTCATATTGTTGGGGAATTGCGCACTACCTGCTGGATATAGTTAATGACTTTGGGGTCCATTAGTTTGTTGCCATGTTCATCTCTGACATGAAACACTGCAAATTTTGTATCAACGTTTATATTAGAATTTGTAGACCCAGCAACTTTGATTTGAGTTGAAATAAATATTAATTAGAAGATACGTACGTACCATCCATGAACCAGCTAGCATCAGATGAAATATAGCTCTTGCAGATTTGAAGGTTCATGTCGGTTAAAACTTGCACCACTTCTAGAAGGAGACCCTGCTGGTTAACGCTATCTACCTGAAACGAAATGGCTCATTTTGTTATGTAGGTAGCTGAATCAGAGGGTAATTAGAATATCCACATTATCTTTTACGCACCTTAACTACCGTGCAACCCTCCAAGCTTTCATTGTCAATGTTGACTCTGCAACTGCATGCGAAATCCATTAATATTGCATGTCATCATGTGGAGCTCAAACAAATTGGAATTTCAAAAGAGTTTGAACTTGAAGAATCACTTACGTGGGGCCATTTATCCTTTCTGGGAGATTATCAAACTCAGGATCAAAGTAAGGCCAACAAACTTTCTTCATGCTGCAAATGAGACACGAAAACCCTTCACCTCAGGTGGCTTCTGTTTAGACTATCGAAATATTTGAAACAAAAAGTGGGTGGGGAATTAAGAAAACGAGTGGACTTCATATATGACAACCATTGATATATAGCTCATGGTCAAATTAACAGCTCATTAATTACATGCTTAAAGAGGTAGTCAATTCTGCCAAGCGCAAGAAGACCAAATTATAACTTCTTGTTCTACATAATTAGCAATTCTAATTTCTAATTTGCCGACCAATGCTTGACTTTATGACAATTATGCTGCTTAAAAATATGGGGTCTTACTAATTATAATAATATTATATATGGGCAAAAAGGTCGTCAATATATGTAGTTTAATTAATAATCCAAGAGCTTCTTCTGCCATCTCAAACTTTGCATGCTTTCCTTTTGCCCTAACAATGTAAATCTGCTATTTATTCTGACGGTTTATTTCTCCCTCAGCTTCAATTCTATAATAGACAAATGTAGGACGAAAATAATTTATTACACCTTCTTGAACTAATGCGAGGGAAAAAAAATTGATGCAGTATATAATAGTTTGAGGGAAGCCATGCACTGCAATGAAAATAAATAGAAAAATACACGAACAGTTGAACTAGAGTTTTTGATAAAAAAAATGTAGATTAGATTTCAATATAACAATGTATATCAGGCTTAAAAATAATTAACTACAACAAATTTGAGAGGTTGAAGGATCAACAAATTTTGCTGCTTTTTGTTCAGGTAACAGACCAGGAAGATGGATTTCGAAAGGTTTATGAAAATTACGAAGAATAAGACAAGGATGATGATGGAAACTCAGAAAGTGAAACGAGCTTACACAAATAACGTAGGGGTCGGGGGTTGAGAAGCCCAGCTTATAACCAACCCAGCAATGCCCAAAAGAATGGCCAGAAGAGAGAGAAGAATCAAAATGTGAGTTCTCTCTCTCGAAAGCAAAAGATTATCAAGAGTAGTATGAGAATTCTTGTGTCAATATATTGGGTAGGAAGAGGGAGAGAGAAGGATCATCATCATCACTAATATGGTGGGTAGCGAGCAAAATATGTGGAAGAGAATGGATCTTAGAAAAATCAGACAAAGTTAAGAACGGCAAGAAAAGGACACGTACCAACGTCAAATGATCAGACACGTCAAGCCCCGTTTTGCACTGATTTCTTCTTCTTCCCACAATTTTCTCCTTGCATTCCAATTTATGTATGTGAACCCCCCAAATATTTGAGTGATCCAGAAGCAAGCTCTCCCATTGCCCCTGCTGATTCGGAGCGACAGACATGTTTGAATAGTAAATAAAATACAAGGACAATGTTGTTTTGTAATTGTTCTCTTTTTAATGTGAACACTTGGAGCGGTTCTAATCCAAAACCAATTGACTTTTTCTAACTCCTATCCCTTACACGGGATTTCTTTTTCTTTCTTTCTTTTTTCCCTTTGAACGTCTTGAAGCCATACTAGAAAAGTCCTGTACTGGGACATTTCTTGATACTAGTTATCGCAACTTTCAAACACGCAACTTAAAAACATTACCCACCAATATACGCTGGCAGCAGGCGATCCCATGATTGTGTTGTGATTATCACCATCCAGCTGAGTCATTAAGCATTCTGCTGACCGGTAGTGAACCGCAGTTAGGATTCAGGGCCTTTCATAATTAAAACTTGAGATCTTCATGAGTCGTAGGTCAATAAATTTTAAGTGCAATCTTATCGTCCACCTCAAGTCAATGTGAAGATTCTCAAAATGAAGCTCAATGCTGATAGAAATGCAGTTTAGTGGAACACTACAGACATACATTAATTTGGTGTCCCAAACATGATCGGACAAATTTTTTTTGTTTTTATTTTTATTTTTATTTTTTTTATTGAAGATCGAACAAGATCTTTTAGGAAGAAAAGGAAATTCCCGACCAAGGTTGGACATTAATAGAGGAGCCTCACTTCCAAGACCCAACGACGATAATACAGATGCAAAATGGAGATAAACTGAGAAAACTATAGAAAACAAATAACTTAAAAAAAAAACTTGTAATTAATTTTTTTTTCTCAACAAAAAAAAAGGCGCAAATGAGAATGGCATTTGCAACTGTTAGTTCCATTGGGCTCTCACTTTCTCACATTTAACAGCCAAATTTCTTCATCATTCCCTTTAACCAGCATCCATCCTTGCTCCAACAGTTGTACCAGTCAAAATGCCAAAGAAATAACTGGACAAGAATAACATCCCTTAATATTGAGATGTCACATCCTGAGCACAAAGAACCAAGAAGCCTATGACCCAAGAATGAATTCAAGTGTGATTAAACCAGGGTCCAACTGCACCATTCACATGGCCATTGCTGTGGATCCCTACTCCATTTGGAATGAGTGTTGGGGGCAGTCCCACAGCCATTGGCGGGGATGCAGCAGGATATAATCCATGGTTTTGTGGGAGACCATGGGGGCTCATGAGAGGACTGCCAGCTGGACTCCCCTTACGCTGTTGAAGGGCGTGGATCTGCCTCAGCCCTTCTTCATGTATTCGTGATAGTGTTTCCAACTCTTTCATTGACAGCGCCTCCAGACCAGCACCATATAGAGGGGCATGTCGTGACATTTCCTCCTGTAGTGAAGCCTCAAGCGTGTGAATATATTGCTGCAAAAGTAAGCAGGGGCATTAATCCAACCGTATTCCTCTCAGGAGTGTATTCAAAAATGCCAATAACTGTTAACAGTGCTAGAAACTAGAAAGATAAAATTGGCAAGGGCATAGAAGTTCAAATGTCTTCTATACCAGAACAAATACGAAATGCTACTAGCTAGGGAAATAGGAGACATACTACTTTATTTTAAGCCATCCAACAAAATACTACTTAAAAGCTGATTTTGAACTAGAGTGACCTCGAGCTGAAGAATTTCAGACACAGTAAGAATGAAGCAGTACACACATCCATTGGCAGTACAAACCAGTAAACCACCCATCTAATATTAACAATAATACATAGTAAACCTCATACCAAAAAAAAAATCAATTATATCTACTTGATTACATTCAGTTATTCAAGTTTACCCAGCAGCATATCCTGCTCATTTATCCTATATTTGAGCACCTTCAGACAGTATTGAAATTGCAGATCAAGTTGGCTGAACAAATTCAAGATACAGGTAACATCTAAACACAGAGTAGTTCCAAGAAGGAAGCACTATAATTTTTTTTTTGGTACATAGGAAGCACTATAATTTAAATATGCTTGTAGAAGACAAAGGCACGTGACATATAAGATGATAAATAATAAAATTAAATTGTTAAAACAATAAATAAGGAAAGGACGATCCCCATGTTAAAACAAACCTGGCAGGCCTGCAATTTTGATTCCATGCCATCAATATATGCTTCACACCTTGCAACCTGCTCTTCCTTCTCCCGCTTTTCTTCTGCAGTTTGCCCAACTGTTTGTGTCAATCTATGAATTTCATCCTCAAGTGACTGTCGGATTTCTTCCCGAGTCACATTTTCTGTTGCATATCTTTTCAGTTCTTCATCAAATCTCTTCCTTGCAGCTTCAGCAGTCTTCAATCTTTCAGCAAGTGCATTTTTCTCCTTGACTACTTTCTGTACATAATACAAATTTACATAAATTCATGACTTAATCCCATTAGACCAACAACATCAAACTAGTTATCAATGCAGATCGAGCAATGAAGCTCGGCCCCTTTTCCCAGGCCCAAAATTTTTCATGTCACGATGTCATATCGTATATAAATAAAATATTTTCCGAACTATTATTCCAAGTGCTCTTGTTGTTCCAGATCTATTGTCGTGATTGAAAGTTATCATCAATATAAGATTTCAATAGTTTTAAAAATAAAAAAAATCATGCCATAGAACCTGTAGATAACAAATGAATAGAAGAGAACAAGATATAATACTTCTTTATCCCATTATTTTCCAAATTGTAATTGGGTAAATGAAAATACCTGTATAAGCTAAATCGTGACAACAATAATAGCCAAAAGACATTATGAAATGAAATAAATTCACAAATCACAATCAAGTCGGCAGTTTAAGATAGAAAAATTTAGACAGAGATCACTAGCCACTCAATAATCATCATTTTATCAACATTCATTAACCCACCACCTATGAACAACTAAGGTTTAAAATTAGCACTTTATATCCCTTTCACTGCTTTGTAGGTTTTAATTATTTTCCACAATACAAAAGCCTGAATGCCATTGTAGCACAACAGGACGAAGAAAAACAAGAACCAGGATGACCCTTCTGAGCAACTAGCTCTGTCCATAAAACCCAATATCATAACATCCCTCCCAAACCAAAGTAAATGATGTGACAGTTAAAAAGGATTTCTAGCTCTGTCCATAAAACCCAATATCATAACATCCCTCCCAAACCAAAGTAAATGATGTGACAGTTAAAAAGGATTTCAAATAGTCCCAACCTCAAAGAAGGTATTAAGTTCATTCCCACGTCAATATTTAAAGGAAAGTTTTACTCCCTTAATCTCATAACAACTCCTAAGCAAATAAGAGATGTGAGAGACTAGTTGCAGAGAAATTTCCAAACATGCTGAGCTGAGGCATTCAAGAGAATATCTATAATCCAACAAGGTCAGGCCTAAGTTGGTCCAAACGGCTCAAGAAAATTCACTATAGACTTAAAATAACTAGGAACTCAACCATAGAGAAGATACTCAGTTAACAAGAAAATGATTTTTTATGTCCTATGTTACCTCATTACTCTCCCTTGCGTTAGTTTGTCTCCATAAGCAAACAATAAGTATGAAATGTATTAATTCAGTAAGGAAATAGCAGCACAGAGGAATAAGTGCCAGTTTGGCCATACTTCTAATTTTTGCAAAACTTTTTTTTTAATGGAATTTTTAAGAAAACATTGAACAAAGAAGCAATTACTGTTTGACCAAATCATCAGTTAAGTGCTTTTATCAATGTCATAAGTCTATAGCCAGTCCTTAAAAGAAAACACATTTTACTGTAAAATTACTAAAAAGACATATTTAGAAATGTTTTTGTAACCAATACTATCCGGATGGATAAATTATTTTAAATATTCGTTATGGTTACTTTTAATTAAATTATAATTTTTATTTAATTAAAATAAAATAAATCACAATAAATATTATAAAAATTATTAAATCAATATATATGTATGTATAATTTCTTATCATTATAGTGAATTTCATGATGAAATATTTTTATTTCAGAATTAAGGGACTTAATTAGCTAGATTTTTTAAATTTAAATTTAATTTTGAGTAAGGGTATTTTTGTCCAAAAGAAAATTAATTTTCTGCTACTTCTGCTTCAAAGGAGCAGCTTCAATTTCCTGTTTCCTTCCTATAACAGAAAAATAGATTTTGCTACCACTGAAAAGCAGCTTTATGTCTTGATCAAACATAACAGAAAACTTCAATAAAAGCACTTTTCTTTAAAAAATTAAGAAATTTTTTTCCTTCATAGCAGCTAGGTCAATCAAGCTCTAACCCATGAATTGAAATCTAAGAGGAAAAAAAAAATGAAGGCTATCTGCCCCCAGGAACTTGCACAAACTAGGCACAAGTATTATATTTGCTCACATAAGAGTTAAAGAGAGGGGGAGAGGCCATTGGGGGAATCATGATTGTAATCAAATAAAGCAAGTGCAAAAGTAGCTAATCTGTTCCCAAAACACTAGTCCAAAAAGCTGTTGTTCCACAGAATTGAGTGTCAATGATTGTCAGATTTTGGAAACCTTTCCACACATGAATATATGCCAGTCATAGTATAAATTAGCTGAAACAATATTAGTTGCAGCACAACTTCTTAATCAAGATGCAAACAAGATGGATGTTGAACAGTAACATGTACCAGGCAGCATTGAAAATCTGCGTAACTGAGTGTATATTTTCTTAATAAATTAAACATTAAATGGTTTATACTAGATACCTTTAATTCATCACGTTTCCGAGACTTCAATTGCAAAATTTGTGACTCTGCGTCATGTAGACGGTCTTGAAAAGCTTTCTTCTCTGCAGAGAGCTTTGTTATTTCATCATCCCGCTCTGAGCGGACCCACTCAAGCTGACTCTCAACTTCTTGTGCTTGTTCTGATAGCTCCTTCTTTTCCCGAACAAATCGATCCATCTCAGCCCTCATTTCAGACTGTCAATTCATGAAGAGCATCAGACCTAAATTCTCCACAAGGAATTAGCATGAGATAACTTCAGTATACTATCAACTATGACATTAAATACCTTGAGACGATTGTTTGTAGCCTCGGATTCACTCAGTTTTTGTGATATAGTAGCTTTTTCCCTAGCCAAATTAGAAACCTCAGCTTTTGTTTCTTCACGAACACGAATAATTTCATCTTCACTAGCACATAACTGGTGCCATAAAGCTGCCCGATCAACATTCGCAAGTTCAGCAACTTCACGCATCATACTCAAAACAGGTCTAATAATTTCCTGCTCCTCACAGACCAATGTAACCAAGATATCCAAATCCAAATCTACTTCACGACCATTATCTGTTGTGCTGGTGGCACGATCAACAAGCCTCTTCAGCATCCTCCCCCGATGAGATTTATTGGCATACCATCTAAACAATATAGTGTAGAGCAATTTTACAAATTCTTTCACACATGGTTCTCTAGAGAGGGCCAATGTTTCTGCAAGACCAAGAACGGAAGTAAAATCATCCCTTTCAACTCCCAATTGCTCATTAGCATCTCCCTCTGATAAAGTATCAGAACGCTGAAAATTGTCAGCAACATATCCGGAATTACTGTTCAATCTTTGGGAAAGGCGCCTTTCCAAAACCAAGGCTACAGACTGAGCACTGAAAGCACCTCGAGCTACAGCTCTCTCAAATGTCTGAGAAGCTTCAACAGCAAGACAAGGTATTGATAACATCTCAATCAGTATATAAATGTCAGAAAAATGATGACTAGCTCGGAAAGCCTGCTCGTCAACCACATGCAGTCCAGAAGGAGCAGTGCTATGTTCACCAAATAAGAAAAGCCCACAAGGCATCCCTGAGCAATTATCACCATAATCATCATCACAATCAATGTCCCTCAGTATGGTTTCAGCAACATCCCCCCAACTATTTATAGTCTTACTCAAAAAGTCAAGGACATGAGGTGACACCTCAAGACCTAGATTTTTCAGCTTGATGCGAACTGATCTAACCTAAATATATACAGAAATAATAAGGTTAGGAATGCTTCATAAAACATCTTGGAAAGAAGACATAAATATATTAAAGGAGCACAGTGAAGTTTTCAACTGTCTTCAAGCTTACTGCTTCAGGGAGATGTTGACATTGAGATGCTGCTTTGAATATAAAATCTATGGTTTCAGCAAGGGGTTGATCATTTGAATTTGTCAAAAGCTCAACTGACTGGAACAGAACCCGTTCCCACACTTCACTACCACACTCCAGTTGACTGAGCGCTGCAAAAACCTATGGTACAAGAAAAAGAACATCAATAAAAGAAAAATAATGTGGCCAAATGCATAATCATTTCAATAGTGGTGGGTATCAGCCAAAAGTATATATAAATTTGAATAATTCATTCCCAGGAATTTATATGTATATAATAGATCAACTTTTTAGATATGTCATTGTGGAAAGAAATAATATTCTATCTTACAGGTATTCGTAAATCAGGTTCTGCATCTGGCTTTTGAAGTCGCTCAAGGAGTGCACAGGCTGCGTGTGGATGTTCTGAATGCTCAACTAATTTTGGTACCAAAGCAACCAGGTCTTCTTGCAAATGCTTAGGAGCTTTGTCCAAAACAAGTGCAATTTTCTGTGCAGAGTGAGGCCGCCGTCTTGGCTCAGGACAGCCTTGTGTAACAGCCCCATCCAAGGTTCTTAGTGAATTTACTATCAAACCTAAGAGCTCCTCAGATTGCTCTGGACACTTGGTCTAAAATTCCAAATTCACACAATTAATACTATTAGATATATTTATTGAAAATCACCTCTTAGAAATAAAGATTTGTACCTTTGACCGAAAGGATGCATTGTCTGAACCAGTAGCAGATGTCTCCGGAGGACTAATAGGCTGTCCAAGAAAAGCTTTTTCCTGAATACCATTACCCCTTAAATCAGAACTTTGAACAGCAGATGTGTTACTACTTTCTTCAGCGACAGATTCCAGTCGCTCGTAAACAGGAAATTGAGCAGATTCTGTTGCTCCATTTTCTCTATCACATTCCAGAGGACTAGCAGCTCTACTGCTGTCTAGAGAAGGCTTTGAGCATGCATCAAGGGATTCAGCACCAGAACCCCCTTCAGAAGGTTGGCAGCACTCCACCATTATATCCAAAAGCAAATCAATGATTGCCTGCTGCAACACTTTAACCCCCATCAGCAAATTCATCAAACTGGGAGAAGACTCGTCGGCCTTGGTGACCTTCCTCCCATCACAACTACCAGAGAGCTTGGTTGGAAGAAGCAAACGCTTTACTTTCACAGGATCATCAAGATAAACCCGGAGTCCAGTCAAAAACCCAGCAATTGCACCAGTATCCATTAAAAGTTTTTCTCTTAAAGTAACCTGTGGCTGAGAAGGATTATCTCCATATGTTAGGTGAAATCCTGCTCTCGAAAGAAGATTTCTGAAAATATCTTCTTCGTCTCCACTTATTCCTTCACTGTCTTCGGAGTCAATGAGTTCATCAGGATCAGTTGTCAAAGCATCTTGATCATCCTCTGAAGCTAAAACCTGATACAATAAATTAACAAATAAATAAGATGGTATAAGCCACCATGCAATAAGGGCAATGAGAATTTAATACTACCAGTATTTGTAATAAATTTCATTAAAAAGACTTCTCTCTGACTTCCTATATTACAAGTTTGCAACCCACTAATAAGCTATAAGGTAGACCATATATATAATCATAATGATATAACGTACTCCTAGACTTAGAAATGCAGTAAGAGATGATATTCTAGTAATCTATGATCTGATTGTCATTTGGAAACTAGAGTTTGAAATTGGGAATTTGAGTAATTTAGGGCATATTTATAAGCAATTTAGGATTTTAATAAAGGTATCTTGGCCTAGGGATGTCCTATCCCACAGTCGTGTTTTTATTAGAATTCCAGCAGTTGTGTCCTAGTTGAATTAGGATTATTTGAATTTTAGTTCAATTGAATGTTTTTAGGTTACCTATATATAGACCTGTTGTCTTCTTAGGAACGTACCTTTATTATGGGATTGAATGAAGAGAATAATTGATTTTTCGTTAATTTTTTAGGTTATTTTCCTAGTTTTCCTTACCATCACCTAGTTAGATAATATGGCCAAGGTATGAATACAAATATGCTTACAAGTTTTATTGTATTTTAAGAAGTATAATGGATGCAAGATTAAGAGGCTAAAGCAGTAGCCAACTTCTGTAAAACTGCAATAGTACAAATGGGGGGAAAAATAATTTTGTTCCAATAACTGATGACAGGAAAATCTTCTGTTGTTTCTATTTAGAAATGAAAACAAGCTTGGTTTCATGGAAGGTATTTTCATTTACTGGGTCGTTGCTTGCACCCTATTAACAAACGATGAGCAAAATTTTAAAGGAAGAGGTCATATTTTCAAACTTGATTGTTCCAATTTTACCGTACACAATATATGATTAATGAAAAACCAGATATTAACTTTTAAATTAGTGAAAGAAGTAGAAGAGCTCAGGGTCACACAGATAGCCATGCAAAATATGAGTAGTCTTATATCTGAAGACAATATGAGTCATCCTACAGACATAGGGAGGGTATAGAAAAATGGGGAGACACAGAGAGAGAGAGGACATTTGGCATCTATTAATAATTGTAGGCACTAGGTAACATATAGACAGGGCAATCCCATATACACTTACCTCTAAGTCTGAAAACTCAAACCAAGGGCAGCAATCCAATATTTCACAAACAAAAACAACAGTGTCACGGACTAGAAACCCTGCATCTGCTTCCAACATATCAGACACTTTCATGAATTGCAAAACAGAATTATTCCATGTCTTTGTACAGATGGACGATTCCTTCCACACTGTCTTGGCTGGATTCTTTTGATTCACAACAGCCATCTTGTATCTCACCCAAAAATTTTTATCTGGATCACTACCAACAGCCTGGTCACTCTCTAAATAAATACATATGGTGTCAAAGGACTCATAAACACCTGTCACGGAAAAATAACTTTGAATCAATGAAGAATGCAAAAATCCGCAATCACTACTTTCTACGAGTAAAATACAGGAATTAATATATGCAAAATAAAACACCTACCAATCCGGAGTTCACATCCACCAGCCTGAAAGAATTTACTGAAGATTTTTCGAGTCTCCATTATTTCCTTAAAAGACAGGAAATTCTCCACTTTCCATGTAAATGAACTTCTTTTCTGACACCTATCAATAAGGGAACCATTACTGCTTACCTCTGAATCATAATCAGTAAAATCCTGCATTATCGATGTCTCTTTCAATATAAGAACTTCTGCCGAGAATACAACAGTATCCTGGACAAGAAAACCTGAATCTTGATCAAAGAGACTTGTAAGTGTCACAAATTCACGCCACCCCCAATCCTTTGCAGCCTTGGAATAGCGGTTCTGAGATTCCTTGGTGACAGACTTATCCTCCATCCTCTGGTTCACAACTGACAACCGATGACTAACAAAACAACTCCAATCACTGGAAGTATTTCTTGAATCTGTAACTTCAAGAAAAACTGAAAGGTGGCACGGTGGCTGAGACTGCCCTGATAGCGTCAAAGCATATTAAAAAAAATCATCAGACTCCTCTTTACTTAAAAAATACTGTGTGTAAGGACCAGACCACAAACAAGGTCTAAAGTATAAACATCAATTCATTAGTTCTTCTTGCTCATTTGATATACAAGTATCAAATCAGCTCAAATATTCGTAAAAAATGTGTATAGACTGCAATAACTCCCCTTCAGTTTGAACAATATAGGTAAAATTGTACCAAAATATTCACAAGGATCACATTTCAGGGAGTTACACTTTACTGATAAGACATCAGTTACTTAATTTACAAATGATTAGAACGTCTAATAGCTATAACCCTAGAACCAAGCAAGTGGTAATCACAGACAATGAAAGATTTCCAAAATGAGAAAATGGCAAACCTCGAGGATAAACAATGAGACGACAATCCCTGTTACCAATCTGAAACCTCCTGCTCTTGATGCAAAGACCTGTGATTTTCCTCTTCTTTAATAAATCCTTCAACCTAGTGAAATTTTCAATCCTCCATGTGAACTTTCCCATATGGCCATCTGATTTCCTTGCGCCACCCCCACTTCTCGCTGCAATTAAAGCCCCATTTTTAGAGAAGCTACTAAACTCCTTGATAACATGAAATGATGTACTAAAAACTGCAGTGTCATCCACGAGGAACCCTGAATCAGGCCCGATAAAATCCGTCATCTTCATATAATCATTCCAGCCCAAGCTCGTATTGTCACCACTCTTATTATCAGCTGCAAACCGCCCGTATGAATCCCTATGCATGTGATTGGAGCCTGGCTTCTGGTTCAAGACTGACATTCGAAATAAGCACCAGCAACTTCTATCAGACAACATCACCGTCTTGTCCGTATCCTTGCTTTCCAAACACATTGACAGATATTCGACCCCATTAACCGAGCTCTGATACACACTAATCCTCAAATTACACTCTCCAGCAGGGAAAACCGGGCTCATTATCTTCTGTGTTTTTATCATATCCTTAAATAAACTAAAATTATGCACTTTCCAAGTGAATTTCCCACTCAAGACGTCGGACACAGGGCACGCAACCACAGAGGAAGATATCACAGAGGACGAGGATGATACCGATGATTGCAACTCATTGTTGTCTCGAGTGAAATTAACAGACTCATTAAGAATAAGTATATCGGCTGTTATCAATACGGAATCATTATTAAACAAATAACCCAATTTTGGATCAAATACAGTTGAGGAAGGTGTAAAGTCACACCACCCGTGCGATTTCTTCTTACTTGAGAACCGGTGCCACGAGTCCCGATGAATGGTCTTGGAGTCATCGGCGACGTTAATGATTGCTAAACGATAGCTAGCAAAGCAATCCCATTTGGAAGACGAACTGCCCCGAGGGTCCATAATTTGGAGGTAGATGGAGATGTACCCTGGCAAAGCCTGGGAGTCACCCTTAGGGTATATCAAGAGACGGCAATCATAGCCTCCGACCTCGAAGTACTTGCTCCACAGTGCCCTAGCTTTTATTTTGGGAAAATTATGTACCGTCCATCGACAAACGGCGGAGTACTCACCCCGGCGATCGATGGTCACGGTTTCCTGGGCGCCGCCTCCGTCCCTTGAACCCAAGGCCAAGTCCTCCGCGGCCGCCGCCGACGAAACTAACGCGGGTTTGTCCGATGACGCCAAAGACGACGACGAGGATGAGGTGGCAGGCTGTGATTGTTCTGTTGAAGAGGGTTCAGAAGGCAAAGACGGGACTGCCTCAGACGAACTCTGCTTCATTGTTTTAAAACTTTGTTCCTGTGTTTCTTTCTCTAGTTTCTGGTTCGTATTGATCAATATCCGAGTTCGGGAATAGAGAAAAGAGGGAGAAGGGGAAGCCGGGGGCTGATGTGTGGTTAGAGGTAGCACAGGGAAGCTTTGGACAAAGGGGGCGCATGATAGTAAACTAGCGCCTATTCTTTCCTCGATTTTTATATCTGTTCGTCACAAGGTGGCGCATGATAGTTATCTTACGCCTTTACTTTTTTGAGATTAATATGGCCTGCGTTCGTAAAATCTAATGGCCAGCAGCTAAGTTATACAAGCAGTGATAACATACACGAGAGACTAGCCATGTTACTTATTATGGGCATTTCCTCACCGTTTGTTTTGCGCGTGTTGGGACCCATCGTGGCTGCACGTGCATGCAGAAGATCATCCGTCATTTCTCATTGGAGTCTCTTGGGTTGAGATATTCCAATAGGGCCACGTCAGCGATGCAAACAAATTTTAGTCATGTAGTACAATGAATCGCCTTAATTTGCCCCATAATTCCCCCTCCCCCCCGAATTGTCCACTTTCCACCGTTCATAATCCTGAACAAGAACGCAGCCTTAGGTTGATATTGGGTGTGGCTTTTTTTCTTTCATTTGATACCTGAAAACAAATTATCTTTAAAACTTTAAAAATTAATCACAAACGATATTGTTAAATTGTTTAAGTTAATTTCATAAGGCTAAAATTTCAATTTATCTTATCAATGAACTAATAACATACTGATTCATAATGGCTTTCGTTGACCCAAAAAAAAAATATTCCTTAAATAATCCAGTTTTTGATATAACATGGAATAGGAAAGAGAAATCAATGCCTATTCCATCGAGATTGCGTAAATCAACATTGAGATTCCCAAAAATAATCTTCGCGAAGTAAATTATCAATTGGTCATTTCAAAGTAGGAGAACAAAAGTCCAAATATCATGATAGAAATTTAACTATTGATTATGGGTTTATTTCAGCATTTTCAAGCACTACTTGTACACTTGAATCTCGATAAGGCGTTATTAGATACAAAGAAGATGGTTTCTTGATTCAGAATTGTCCCTCCAATCTTTATGGATAAATTTACAATGAATAATTTATGCCTTCACAATTCAAAGCCACAATGACACATTATTATTAGAGTTTATTTTACTCTAGTGCAAAACGACGGTCTTATATATAGTTTCTTGTCCACGTCATTTTCTGTTTCTCTGATAGCTTTCTATATATAGAAACTATTTAGTTTTGTACTACAGTTTTTACCAATAATAAAAGTTTTCTCTGAGTTTATTTGATATGGTATCAGAGCATATATTCCTTCTCGTTTTCTTCAGATTTTCTTGGTAAACAAACAGATTTTTCTGATTTCGAAGTTCAGCAATGTCTTACTCTGAGGCGGTGAACAACCAGAGGCATCAGGTTCAGCCGATTACACCAAGGCATGAAGAAAATCCTTCGAATCCTTATTATTTACATCCAAACAAAAATCCTTCGCTCGTTCTTGTTTCTCCATTGCTTTCTGGACCAAACTATCATTCCTGGTACAGATCAATGCGCATGGCTCTACTTTCAAAGAATAAACTCAAATTTGTCGATGGCAGTATAGAGATACCAGAGAAGAACAGTCCAATTTATTCATCTTGGGAGAGGTGTAACACTATGGTCTATTCTTGGATAGTTAGGTTGATTTCTCCATCAATAGCTAAAAGTATTCTATGGTTAGATAATGCAGCAGATGTGTGGAAGGATCTTTCAAATCGATTTTCTCAAGGTGATGCAATCAGAGTTACAGATCTTCAGGAAGAAATTTACTCTTTCAAGCAAAATACAATGAATGTCACGGATTATTTTACACAGCTCAAAATTCTTTGGGATGAGTTTTGCAATCTAAGGCCAATTCCAATATGCAGTTGTGATCTACAGTGTCATTGTGATGCGCTCAAAAAGATGAAGAAACAACAACAGGATGATTATTGTATAAGGTTTCTGAAAGGTCTTAATGAAGGATTTGCAACAATTAGGTCACAGATTCTAGTCATGGAGTCTCTACCTAACATAAATAAGCTCTTCTCACTTGTTATTCAACATGAGAGACAACAATCTGGATATACTGGATCAGTGGAAGAACCATCAGTTTTTGCAACACAAGGTCAATTTGATAACTCACAAATTAGGAGAAATAATGGTCCTGGTTATTCTACTCCGTATCATTTTCAAAGAGGTGGTATACAAAGGCGTTTTTATGGTAATTTTGGAAATAGACCTACTTGTAGCTTCTGCAATAATGTTGGTCATACGATAGATACATGATATAGGAAGCATGGATATCCTATTGGCTATAGAGGTAGAGGTAGAGGTGCTACTCCACGAGCCAATCAAGTTTTCCTTGATGAGTGTACTGATGAGCATCATTTAGCTGAAAATTTTGCTTCAAACTCTGGCTCTTCTAATCAAGATAAACATATAACTCAGAGTCCTCCTACTGTAGAATCAAATAATTTTTCACCGACTGTTTCTATTACTCAAGAACAATATTAGTATCTAGTGAATTTGTTACAACAATAATCTGTTTCTGAGAAGCCTCCTACAGTTACACCACAGGTCAACCATCTCACTTCGAATTTTGCTCCACTGGCTACTTCTAAAGGTATTATTTCTCTTTCCTGTATTGGTGCTGATGTTTTTTCATTAAGTTGGATTCTAGACACAGGAGCCACAGATCATATTACCTGCCATTTCAAATCTTTTTCATCTTCTAAACCTGTATCCAACATTTTTGTCACTCTTCCGAATAATCAAAAAGTTCCTGTGACTCACATTGGCACTATTCCTCTTACATCTCACATTATCTTGCATGATGTTCTCTATGTACCAGCTTTTAGTTTTAATCTCATTTCCATCAATAAACTCACTCTAGCTTATCCTTGCTGCATTACCTTTCATAATCATTTATGTCTTATCCAGGACCTTCAACTTGGGAAGACGATTGGCATAGCTAGACAACACCATGGCCTTTATCAACTTGATTTTTCATCATCAGATAAATTTTCTTCTGATATTTTTCCTGTCAGCAAATTTCCTTCTATTAACACTGTAAATTCTAATGATGTATGGCATTTTCGTTTGGGACATCCTTCTACATCTAGGCTTCAGTTGCTCAAAGAATTAGATAGTTCCATCACTATTCCTACCTTTGATCACTGTGATGCTTGCCATTATGCTAAACAGAAGAAATTACCCTTTCCTACTAGTATCTTTGTATCTACTGCTTGTTTTGATTTAGTGCACATTGATGTATGGGGTCCCTCCCCTGTAATTTCCATTCATGGCCATCGATATTTCTTGTCTATAGTTGATGATAAAAGTCGATTTTGTTGGATTTTTCTTATGTCATCAAAAGCTGAGGTTCGCAAATTACTACAACATTTTTGTGCTTTTGTTGATACACAATTTGGTGTTAAAATTAAGTGCATTCGTTCTGATAATGCTTCTGAATTTCATATGCCTGATTTCTATTCTGCCAAAGACATCATTCATCAAACCTCTTGCATCTATACTCCTCAACAAAACTCTCTAGTGGAAAGAAAACATCAGCATATCATGAATGTTGCTAGGTCTTTAAAATTTCAAGCTGGTTTATCATCTGCATTTTGGAGTGATTATGTTGCTCATGCTGTTTATTTAATTAATCGCATTCCTTCCCCTATTATTTCTGATCTTACTCCATTCCAAATCCTTCATGGCCAGCCTCCTTCATTTCTCAATCTTAAAACCTTTGGATGTCTTTGCTATGTCTCCACTTTATCCCATAATCGCACTAAGTTTGATAGTCGTGCACATGCTTGTATTTTCCTTGGTTTTCCTACTGCTACTAAAGGGTTTAGAGTCTATCATCTCCATACTGGTCAAGTTTCTGTTTCTAGAGATGTTCACTTTTATGAACATATTTTTCCTTTTAAAAATCAGTCTTCTTCCTTCTCTTCTGATTTTGTGTTTCCAGCTTCTTTTTCCATGCCTTTAGCTGAACCTTCTCCTTCTTCTTCTTCTTCTTCTTCAGCTCCTGTTTTTCCGCTTCCTACTTCTGTTTCTCCTTCTTCTGATTTCCCACCTCCCAGACGCTCCTCTAGATCCCATAAACCTCCTTCTCATCTTCAAGACTTTGTCTGTTCTTTTTCTTCTATTCCTTCAGTCTCTGTTGTTCATTCCACCTCCCCACATCCTATTTCTTTATATGATTCTTCTCTGCACCTTCCTTCCGTCCATCAGGTTTTTCTTACTCATCTTGATCAGAATCCTGCACCTTCTTCATACAATGAAGCCATTAAACACCAATGCTAGAAAGATGCAATGGCCTTGAGATTACAGCCTTGGAACAAAATCAGACCTGGGAATTGACTGATTTGCCTCCTGGTAAGCGACCCATAGGTTGTAAATGGGTCTTCAAGACCAAATTTAAAGCTGATGGTAGTATAGAACGCCACAAAACAAGGTTGGTTGCCAAAGGGTATACTCAACAACATGGTCTGGACTACTTGCATACTTTTTCCCCTGTTGCCAAGGTCACCACTATCCGGTTTCTTCTTGCTTCTGCTGCAGTAAAAAATTGGTATCTTTATCATCTTGATATCAATAATGCTTTTCTCCATGGAGAATTAAAAGAAGAAGTTTATATGACACTCCCTCCTGATTTTCATACTTCTGCTTCTAATAAAGTTTGTAAGCTGACTAAATCCCTTTATGGGCTCAAGCAGGCCAGCCGGCAGTGGAATGCCAAATTAACTGCAGCTTTGATCTCTCAAGGTTTTACTCCTGCTATCTCTGATCCATCTTTGTTTACCAAATCTGCGGCTTCTTCCTTCATTGCCCTATTGATATATGTGGATGACGTGATTATAGCCAGCAATGATATTATCTTGGTCAATGATATCAAAGCTTTTCTTCATGACACTTTCAAGATTAAAGACCTTGGTCCTTTGACATATTTTCTGGGTTTTAAGGTCGTGAGGTCTTCTGATGGCATTTATTTTCATCAACGCAAGTATTGCCTTGATTTACTTCAGGATGCTGGTTTTCTGGATTGTAAAGGTGTTTCCACTCCTATGGTTGTTTCTTCTTCTCAGTCTCCATCCCCTGTTCTTCTGGATATTACACCTTATCGGCGCTTGGTGGGCAAGCTTTTGTATCTTTGTAACACCCGACCTGATATCACCTTTTCTGTCCAGCAGTTGTCCCAGTTTCTTGATTGTCCCACTTCTACGCATATGCAAGCTCTTCATCGGATTCTCCGTTATCTTAAAACTAGTCCTGGTCAAGGCTTGTTTTACTCTGCTTCCACTACTTTACAGCCTTCTGCATATTCTGATTCTGACTGGGCCTCTTGTTCTGCTACCCACAAATCCATTACTGGTTTTTGCTTGTTTCTTGGTTCCAGTTTGGTTTCCTGGAAATCCAAAAAACAGAACACTGTGTCTCGGTCTTCCTCTGAGGCCGAGTACCGTGCTTTGGCCGCTGTCACCTGTAAAATCCAGTGGATTCAATATTTGTTTCGTGATTTGCATCTTTCATATGATCCACCTGTCTCTGTGTTTTGTGATAACCAGTCCGCGATTCATATCGCCCAAAACCCAATCTTCCACGAACGTACTAAGCATATAGAGATAGATTGCCATCTTGTTCGGGAGAAGTTGCAGTCCGGTCTTATTCATCTGCTTCCCATTGCTTCTGCTGATCAGCTTGCGGATTGTTTTATTAAACCTTTATCCTCTGCTTGTTTTCATTCTTTTATTTGCAAGCTAGGCATCCACAATTTGTATGCTCCAACTTGAGGGGGGTATTAGAGTTTATTTTACTCTAGTGCAAAATGACGATCTTATATGTAGTTTCTTGTCCACGTCATTTTCTGTTTCTCTGATAGCTTTCTATATATAGAAGCTATTTAGTTTTGTACCACAGTTTTTACCAATAATAAAAGTTTCCTCTGAGTTTATTTGATAATTATGCCTTCAAGAACCATCTAGTTAATTTGTTATCGTGTCGATGGAGAGAAACATATTAATTAACACTTAACAATGGAAGTGGTATAAAGGCCAAAAATAATAATAATAATAACGGAAGACACATAAAAGTTTGAAAAATAATTTAGACTGTAGCAGTAACTGTAAATTACCAAAGCACTCTTGATGAAACTGTTTTGCGATAATCACCATGCAAAACGCCAGTTTCATAATAAATAACATTACAATGCAGGATGACAAAATCTGAAGACTGCAAATGGAATTGTGATAGAAGCTAGCATCATAAGAACACCAGAAATCGTGCTGCTTATTATATACACTACCACTCGAAATCACTGTAGAGACAAGTGACAGAAGAGGTCTCTGAAAGAATCACCGTCACTTTTATCACAAAATAAACTTCATGAGCCACCGAAGACATCAAAAGAAATAGAAAAAATGTATATATAAATATCATAACTAGTCCACATGCGGGAATTTAGCATATAAAACAATAGGACCAGGGAGCACAAAAAATAAACTTCCCTTAGCGTTGAATAGACCAAGATAAATTTCAAATTCTTACACTTCCCGCTTTTGATGGACAAAAGAAGCAAGAATCCAACACTACCAAGTTGCGGTGCCATAAATTACATAAATAAAATTCAATCCAACTTTTGTGATATAACTGTATAGATATACAAAAGAAGACATCAGATGCAAATTTTCTGAAGATTAAGTAGTAATTGCAAAAGCCCAATCAAACCTCATCATCGATTATACAACCCAAAATACATAGATTCTGTTGCAAGAAATAAGCTAATAGTAGCACACATGCAGACAGCCCAGCAATGAAGTTTAACAAATGAGATCTGCATAACAAGGGCGGCTAAAGAAGTTAAAACTCACTTGCCAATCCCTTCACTTCAGGCAAGATGGTAGCGCAAGCCCATGGCAAACAAAGGCCAGCACAACATAAACTATCACTAGCAGGAGGACTATAAGTGCAACCCTGCAACATGCAAGCATTTTAACAGTGGTTTAAAACCCAAAAATTGACCATCTTAACAGCGGCTAGATCATAACAGGGAGTCCAGAACAGAGAGGAAAAATGGATGAATTGTGCTAAGACGCAGTGTGATAGCATGTTCATTGTTCACTACTCTAAATTATTCTAAAATCAAGCGACAGTAATCACTATCAAAAGACAGCTCAATATAGATTAACTGAACTCTCACTGGGAACAGAAGAGGGGAAGCTCTTACTTTACATTTATTTTATCAAATATAAAACAAGAAAATGCACACTCAATATCCTAGAAGTCAGACCAATGTTATGGAAATTTATGTCAGATTATTTATAACTAATTAACAATGAAACTACTGCAAATAGTAAAAGCACACAAAAGTAAAATTAGGTTTTAGATAGAGAACATACGTAAGTTTGACATTTCTCCACCAGACTGTGCTTCTGAAACGGCGAGCTTGCTTCCTGAAGCGAAAGGTGTTTCCTTGCATATTAGCAGTTTTATCCACCAGCAGTTCCAATCGGTCGCCCCTATCTAAAACTTTGTCAATATTTTCTATCATGACATTTCGTACCTATTAAAGCACACAAGCAAAGAAAAGACATTTCAGAGAGACACCCAGATACAATACTGTTATCAGAAAGATTTCAACAAGCATAACATATAAAAGTCAGGCAGTTGCATTTATAGGAATTAAAATCAAATAGAACGGCTATTCCATGAGAAAATCTACTCCTATCATTAATTGTAAACTAAATGCCAAAATTACATTTCTACAGAATCAGGATCCTGTGCTTCAATCCAACACATGCTCTGGCCATCTGTTGCCACAAACACAATTCCTTTTCAACTAGGACAAAAATTACCTGGAAAATCGTCCTCTCATGGACAATATTAAATAATGTGTCATACTTGTCATTGGGAAGAAAAATATCATAACTTTTGATGAATATAAATTGTCCAAGTAAAGGATAACAAATCTCCAAATACTTACAAAATTCAGTTCAGCAACTTAAGTTCAATTTTATCAAATAAAGTGCTGCCAATACTCTGAGGGGCTGATGATTGGGACTTGTTAAAAAAACATTGTCATCATATCCTTAAAAAAACAATTGGAATATAGAGGAAATGGGGTTCAACTGGTCAAGTGCGTCACCATAATCGCTGAAATATGTATTATAGGTTACTACTACAGAAAGATATTTTAGGACATCTTATATAAAATTCATTCTAAGCTTGACTTTATTGTCACCTCAAACAAAGTAAATAGCATAACTAATCCCATGCCAACATGGTTCATTCTTAAACTATATTATGTTCTGTTCCTCTCATTTTTCAGCTCAGTGTTTATATAACAGGCTAGAAGACGCATGCCAATAGAATTTACACTAGAGATTATTCAAAATTATATATATATATATATATATTTACTAGAGGTAGTTGGGGGCTAGAATTCTTTGTAGCTTGGGATTTAAGAAGCTCGAACCTATGCCACCTCCTTTGGAGGAACACCAAGTTTACAATTGAGTCAATCACAGACATTCAAACGTAATTATATGTTCCTTAGTAAGAACAAAATAATATTATTATTTGCCAATATTGTAACGTGATGTCAACTTTCAAGATTTAAGATCGTATCATTGTCACATTACTTTAATAGATACAATTAATATCACTTCAAAGAGATGCAGATAACTAATGTTTGAATCATGGGCTTTACCAACTGGCTCTAATTGATCAAAATAATCACACATCAGATATCAACCACAAAAAGTCTAACAGAACGAAAAACTGATATGTCAAACAGAGAAGCATGAAACCATATGTTTATCCAAAGTTGATTTGTTATCTTCAATGATTGATTTACTGGAGGAATTCAATAATCACCTGACTCATTTCACCTTTTAGTCGATTTATTCTATCAGCATTAGGATCATTTGAGTAATATTCCATTTGCTGGCTTAAAACCCTTGAAAACTCATCATTCATTGCATAAGCATGAGCTGAATGAATAGCACGTCCATAAGTCCTCACAAATTTCTGATGAATGTCTTCAAGAAATGCAAAAGGAATTCTCCCTGCAAAAGGACAAAGTTGAAAGTATATCAGCATACAAAGAATTGTACCCATTTCATGCAATGTCCTAGAAGACCATACTAAGTACAATTTACCATATGAGAGGAGCTGTAGGTTTTGAATATAATCATCAAGCTCCACATATGCAAGACTATGGTACCGCAACACCATGACTCTATACATGCAACAAACTTACAAGATAATTCCTACTTTAATCCATTTCTCAAGAAAATGAAAGCAATAAAACGTAAGAACCTCATTAGTACATCTGCAGGTCTCTAATGACATCTTGCAGTACTATTAAGTACAAGAGGCTAATTATGTATCAATGGTCCAGTTAAGTATCAGATACCTTGTATATCCGAGTATTTAATCCAAACATATGCGCATGATGATGTCCGAGTTCCATTAGGAAGTTTTCTGTAACAAATGTATAGAATTCCACAATTCTACAGCTTTCCAAACTCAAATCAGACGAATTTGCATGCCAATCAAAACCAAATCTATAATAGCATACAGAATTGCATGGGATAGGACGTCAGTGCCTCAAATAGTGTAGTGTATTTAATCGAGAACTTTGCTACTCATATACCCACAAAGAAAAAAAAAGCCAACCATTTCATGTCTTGGTCTTCAATTACGCAGAAACGTCTACATTCCATAAGCATATCGACCGCGGTCATAAAATATTGAGGAAAATTGGCCGAATTAGGTTTCCACCTCAGAAATCAACATGAAATTTCACCTCTAAACGCTGACTTCAGGCACAACGCACAGAAATGATCCATAAAGATAATAAACAAAAATTTAAAAAGAAAGAGAAGGGCCAAACTTACTGCCGGCGGTGTCGTCGGCCATACAGAGGACAGTAAGACCATCCGTGCGCTTAACGTGGAAGATATACCGATCCTGAGAGTAAGAGACGTGTGTATCATTGTTGCCTGGTATCTTCTCCAAAATCTGCCGCGCAATCGCGCTCGCGTTCGTGGACGTCGCACTGAACTCCGCCAGAACCACCGATCCCCTCGCCACGAGCGCATACAGTATGGCCATACCCTTCGCCTCTAATGCCACTCCCTCGCGACGGACCCGAACTGTATATTATGTATCTACCACGAGACTTGAAATATCTAGAAAGTTAGTTGGGTGGATAGGAAACAGCTATTCCAGTTTTGAGAATTTTCCGGTAAATCGGAGATTCATCGAGTTAGATTCACTTCAATATCCAAACGCAGGATGAATCTTTCATTTGTCTGTCTGTTTCTCTCTGTTGGAACAGGGTGACGACTAGTGTTTTTTCTTTTTCCTTAAATAAATTGAATATATTATCTATCCGTAAGAAGTCATAATTGCTCAGACAATAACTAAATTTATATAATTAAGAAAAAAAAAGTTTTTTAGAGTTTAATGTCAGCTAAAGTACCGGCACCATGAAGATGAAAATGAACTTTGGGAATTATGGATCAAATAACGCAGTCCTATAATACCCATAAAGAGAAAACAAGCCTCTCAAATTCATAGCCTATGTGGTTCCTAAATTGAGGGAATGTCAATCTGTTTCAGCATAGACAAGTGCCGACTACCGACGGAGCCAAACTACGAGTGCACCGCATCGAAGATGGTTCCTGGCTGGCACATCTCGCACAATTAACCAAATGAACACCAATTTTATATGTCATTTGCAAACTACCATTTCAAAATAAAAAAAGAGAAAGTAAGAAACTCAAGTGCATGATCAGTTTCACATAAACTGGCGAGAACTCACGAGTCCAATAACGTTGTCCCAAGGAAATTCCGATCAACTATAAACTATGTGGTTTTTACATATTTATTCATAAAACTCAAGAAAAATATAACTTATTTCTCAACTTGAAGTTACTTTTGGATAAATCATGCAAATTCAAATCCTAGTAAGTCCCCTATTTCAAGGACCTGGACCCCTGCTGTGCTCAATACACAGCAGAAAGTGCTGTGATCCCAAAACGCAACTTTTGACTACGTTTTGAGGGTTTCTTTTTAATTTTATTTTTATTATTTTCTTCAAAAAATTAAATAAATAGTAAAATTAAAAAAATATAAAAAACGTTCTATTTTTTAATATAGTTTTAAAGTTTATTTTTTTAATATATTATTTAGAAAAATATTTTTAAAACAAAATTTTAAATTTTAAAAATAAGAATTTTTTAAAAATAATTTTTTATTGAAAAACTAAATATAAGTTGTTAAAAATAATTTTTTAATTGAAAAACTAAATATAAGAATAAGAAAGTGTTATGTTTCCTTGTAATTTTTTTAAAAATGTTTTTAAAATTTATTTTTTTTTAATAAATTATTAAAAAAATATCTTTTATATTTTTCAAAAAATTCTTATATTTATTTTTTAATAAATTTTTAAATTTTTTCAATAAAAATTTTTTTTGGATAAATTCTTATATTTTTAAATTTTATTTTTTCTTTAACTTTTTATTTAATTTTTAAAATAATTTATTTAAATACAGTACATCTTCTTTTCTCTTCCCATCACTCCTACTACTACTCCCCATTTCCTCCTGTTCTCTGTTTGTTACCATTGCCCCTCACCAAATCCTCCAAAGACTTGTAGGCTTTGATGTGAGTACAACGACACTTGAACTGATCTCAAGGAAACAATCTCTACCTAGGAGAGCATTGCACCTCTCTGCCTAGACGAGCAGTACAACTCTCCCAAGGACGAGAGCAAATCCCATATGTTACGTTATTAAATGGAATACTTGGTGGTAAGGCCGAACTGATTCTATGGACCCAAAAAACAAAGCCAGATTCCAGGTCCCTATTTCAAATGTTCTAATAATTTCCCGTGTCGAGACATTCCATAAAATTATAACGATACAGACGAGCACGGCTTTAGCATATTTAGAGTCAGGCCCATCGGTGATATTGTCTGAATATTTCCATATTTAAACCCTACCCAATTGTCCAAAAAAAGAAACCTTTACACCCAGGCCTAAAGTCAGAAACCTATCAGGCTTTAACCCACCTCGATTGGTGAGCGATGAGACTTGCAGTGGATATGGATAGTTTTGTTTAACTAGTTATAATTTGGTCCCAAAAAAA
This sequence comes from Gleditsia sinensis, assembly GCA_037074535.1. NCBI lineage: Eukaryota > Viridiplantae > Streptophyta > Magnoliopsida > Fabales > Fabaceae > Gleditsia > Gleditsia sinensis. Next base: position 4,376,344 of record CM073472.1, read on the forward strand.
AAATTATTTATTCTTTCTGTATCCCAAAAAAAAAAAGTTAGTTCTTATTTACTTCGTCAATGATCTAGCTAAAAAAATTGGAATGAGACGGGGGGTTCTTTTGCAGCCACCAACCACCAATTGGAAGAGAAGACGACAAGGCCGGCCTTAAAAAATTTTCAAATCTACAGAAAATATCTCATATCTAGGATTTATTTAGGACTTCTCTTATTTCTTTATATATGGTGTCGGTGCCATTTTCTTTTGAATCTCGATCAAATGGTTCCCTTTTTTTTTTCTTTCTAACGAATGCCTTTTATACTATCAGATAGTGGAACTTTTCAAAGTCGCTATAACAATTTATTGGATTTTTTCTGTTTCTTGTAAATATCCTGCAAATTTACTCAATGGCAACACTTTAAAAATATCTATATTTTGATGACGTGTTCAATCTCTCCTAACAATTTTTTTGTAATGATCAAAATCATTACAGTTAAAATCATTAGATTTATCACAAAATAACTATTAATTTTTTTCTAAAAAAAAGGGTAAGTGAAAATTCCCAATAATAATAATAATTTTATCAGAAATTTTCTATAAATAATTTGCAGTGTGCATTTTTTTTTTAATTACAAATAAGACTTTCTAGGCTTTGGCAATAGAGAGGGAGAAAAGAACACAACTATTCATCAAACTATTAGAACGTAATAGTTAATTATGCACAAATTGTGTTTCCCCTTCCATAAGACAGTAGTTAGTTAAGGAGATGGTGTTAGCATGACGCGGGGGAAATTAATATGCATTGTCTGGAAGCATATAGATGATTAGAAAAAAAAAAAAAAATGAAGTTTTATTTTTAGCTGTGAGAAATCATTTTCCATTTGAAAAGGCAGCGTGACTTTCCAGAGGTTCCGTCACCGTCTATGAATGCTGACCTTTAACCACGGGCACCATTGCCCGGGCCGCCAGTTCATGTTAAAATCCAGGCATGTGCTAGCTAGCTGCTCTCGAACATGCCTAATTGATACAAAACTCCAGCAATGGACCTCAAACAAGACAAAATATCCAATTAATGCTATTTAATTAAAGTCTGGAAATTAAATTTCTTAATTCAACTTCCCTTTTTCTTGTCCTCCTTCTTCTCTGGCATAATTATTCTTCATTTGTCTCAGAAATCATAACCTAAACATCAAGACTTTCTTTCATATTGTACCGATAACTATGCGCTCCGGAGAAACCAGCCAATCATACCAAGTCTAAGCTGCTATCAATCTTTTTACACTCTTTATCAAGTACTCTATAAGAAGTGAAACTTAAAAATGTTCCGTGCTTTATATTTTTAAATTTTAATCGGGCACATATATAAGCCAAAATATTTCACGTGATTCTTTATTCTTCTGATGCATTAGCCTTGAAAAGGTTATCACTTCCCGTGGAACGAGAACCAGTAAATGTTAGAATGTAAATCTTGTCCACAATTATTTTACCCGACCGTTGAGAATCATATACACCTTTTTTCTGTTGTAAAATTACAATGAATGGATGAGAGGAAATATATCTAAGTCGAGCAAGCTAGCTATGAGCAACCAAAAGGTTACTGGACCCTTTTTCTTAAGTAGTTCAGAAGCATACAAAAAATCCCAACTGGAACATTATCACATTCTTCACTCTCTTCCACTCAATCAGATTTCCATCATGCACCTCACAATCTGTCTTTAAAAAAGGTCCACCTCCACTGTCCTTCCCATATTCAACACTCACACATACACGTAGTGTTTTTTATTTGCAAGAGCCATGGCTTCCAACAAAGCCCTTGCAACCATTTTTGTGCTATCTCTCCTTTCCTACTCAACATTCACCGGTGCTTGTGGTTCATGCAACCCAGTGCCGGTGCCAACGCCTCGCACCCCAAAGATCGAGCGTTGCCCCACGGACACGTTGAAACTAGGGGTGTGCGCCGACGTTCTTGGACTTGTTAACGTTGTTATTGGAACTCCTCTTTCGAGCAAGTGTTGTGCATTGATCGATGGTCTGGTGGATTTGGAAGCTGCCCTTTGCCTTTGCACTGCTATTAAGGCCAACGTGCTTGGAATCAACTTGAATGTCCCCATCGCCCTCAGCTTAATCCTTAGTGCTTGTCAAAAAACTGTTCCTCCTGGTTTCCAATGTCCGTAGAATCGAAAAATTAGTCAAATATTTTATCTGCGCTATAGCCCCCGCGCACGTCTTCTACTTTTGGTGTTGTATTGTTTTATTTACAATTATTCTTGTCGTTGCTGCTATTTGTGAGTGTACCTAAGTCTTTGTTCTACCAAAGTTCGTGTGTTTTATTTTATATTCAAATTAAATTAATAATCAGGCAAGCGTGTTTGCCTTGATTTGTAGCCTTTGTCATTTCTTTCTTTTTAGCCGAATATATATGATATCTTTTATTTGTGTAGTAAGCCTTGGAGAATCCTTTTAAACTGCTGCTTAAGAAGCAACTCCATGATCTTTCTCGGTTTGGTGCTTTTAATTATTATAATTATTATATGCACATATCTCATGAGTTAGTGGATATATATATTTGGCCTAAGTTTGTAGTTAATTAATATTCGAGGTAAATGAACTCAAATATTTAAGTATTAAGCCTATAAATTTTTAGGCAGAGGGCAATAATATAATCTATGATGAACTTATTTAATTTTCTTTAAATTTTATACGATTTTATTATTTATTGAAAAAAATTAAACATTGAATTAAGTATGTCAAAAAATATTTTTTGAATATCGTGATTAAGTTGCTTTGCTCGCCGGGACAAACTTGAAAATGCATTTTTATATATACATTTGACTTAATATATTTAAACCAATTTTACTTTTAGTAAGTGCGATAAATTGGAACTCCACTTTACCGCTCTCATTCTTACAGTATGTACCATTGATTTTGATGACGTTGAGTCAGTTAAAGATTCCGAAAGAATACGTCATATATTTGAAACGGTTACACAGATGCGCTTGTAATTAAGACTCATGGAAATCCCTTCTTTGATCTTTATATATAGTATTACATAGGATGATAGGAGCTAACGAACCGATGGCGGTTCCGTTTTACTCTTGCAAATATCACAGCGTGCATGCGCGCAGATCTTAGGGACTCGTGTTTGGTCCTGTGACAAATTCCTCTGCTCCGATCAAGTAAATCAGCTTATGCGGCGAAATGAACATGTTCGGATTATTATCTTTTTGGCCATGAATTTCTGTGGGTTTTGTTTTGTGCTTTTTAGAAGCATACCCAGTTGAAAGTTAGAACACCCAGGAACATATGCAGAGCAGAAGCATACCCAGTTGAGGGATGAATTAGACGAAAGTCTAGGCTTCCAAAAAAGAAAAAGTACATTAGCAGCTGTCCCTCGTTGACAACACGTACAAGAGCAAGCTTGTGATAAGGCATGTTCGAACCCTCCCCTAGTCCCCTTCCCATCGATATCAATCCTCAAATCATTCTAACCTATGTTTGTTTGGCGTAACAAAAGCAAACCACTATGGAATGGGCCTATCGTAGACGATGGAAGGCTAAGTGAGTGAATGTCTGTTGCCACGCGCACTGAAACGATAAAACATGTGTGATCTTCGCCATTTGGTTGTTTTTTGAGCTTTGGTTCATTGTTAGCTCAAGCTTCTTTTTATTTATTTATGTGAAAATGAAAATTGAATCTTGAAATCTCAATCTTAGCCTCAAAAGATATCCATTGAGGGCTGCACAAGAGCAATAAATGTCGGCTTTCGTAATTAACCTTCAAAGCCGATAACTTGTGGAAGGTATTCGTATCTCATAGTCCTCGCTATTTTCTGATAAAAAGAAAAGGTTTATTTTAATTAATAATACAGAAGGTGCCGGGAGCACTAAAACAGTGGAGTGGAGTCCAGCACAGGAGCTCTAGGAGTGTAGGATGCGAGACCATGGGATGAGATGAGATTCTACCGCCTCACATTTGGATGCCGTCGTTCCCAAACCCAAACCAATCATGTTTTTATATCGTTGGACCTTGTGTGAATCATTATTCTATGTCATTGTCGGTTTTCTTAATTCAATTTAGATGGCTCCACTCACACCATTTTCCCTTTAATTCCCGTCAAACATTTAAAATAAAAAAATAATATGATATTGTAAATATTTTTTTAAAAAAATAAATTATGTATTTTTGAATTATAAAAAAATTCATATATTATATTTTTATTATAGAATTTAATAACAAATACTTTTAAAAACTTTAGCACAATTTTATCCTTTCCTAAATTCTGTAAATTGCACATTGATTGTTAATTTAAAAAATATACTAAAATAGCTTGATAATTACACACACATATATAATTACACACATATGTACACGCGCGTCCACACAAACACAAATATATATAAAATTTTTTATTAATTATTCCCTTACCTTTTACTTTAGCAAAATTTGTATTGCAACGGATAATTTCCGTTTTCACTAAGGGTTATAAAATTTTAGTTTTTTAATGATTTATTCTTTTAAAAATTATATTTTTAAAAATATTATTTTTAAGCAGGGGTGTTCAAAATCAAACTGTACCGACCGAACCGAATTACACTGATCAAAAATCGAACCGAACCAAATTATTTTTAATATATTTAATTTATATTATTAAAATTATTTTTTATTATATTTTAAAAATATTTTACATAATTTTTTTCAAATTTTTTAAAATGGGCCCAAAAAATTCGAAATAAGCCCAAAAATTTAAAAAAAAATAAGCTCAAAAAAAATTCAAATAGGTCAAAAATTAAAAAAATTTGGCAAAAAAAAATCGAACCAACTGAACCGATTAGGTCCAAATTTTTTTTTTTTAATGGTCGATTCTATTTGATTGAGGTTCAAAATCGAATCAAACCGAACCTATATATACCCCTATTTTTAAGAATAAGATAGATAATAAAATTAAAAAAATATATTTACTTGTCACTTCACTTCTTAAAAATAATTTACTGTATTATCATAATATTTTTATTTTTATGTTTAATTCAAGTAAAATATTTACAAAAATATAATTAATTTTATAAAAATATCTTTAAAAAATTAAAATAAAAGGAATAATAAATATCAGAAATAAATAAATAAAGAAATGAGTAAACAAAAAAATAATATTTGTTATTAACTAAAAAAAAGATATTTTTTATTTAGGGTTTAAGAGTTGAGTTTTAGAGAGTAAGATTTATGAGTTAAGTTTTAGAGGTTAGTATTTAAATTTTAGGGGTTATAATTTTAAAATTTAGAATATTGAAATTTAGGAGTTAGAGTTTAAAATTTAAAAATTTAAAAATTATGGTTTTTGAATTTAAGAGTTAAAGTTTTTGAATTTGGGAGTTAGAGTTTATAATTTAAGATTTTCAATTTTAGGATTTAATATTAAGAATTTAGAGTTAAGGTTAGAGTTTAGATTTTAAAATTTAGTAGTTAGTATTTAGAGTTTATATGTTAGGGTTTAGAATTTATATGTTAGGATATAAAGAATTTTAAAATTTAAGAGTTAGTGTTTAGATTTTGGAATTTAAAATAATTAAAAATTTATAAAGAGTTTAGAATAAATTCTTATTTTTATACTTTTAAATTTTAAACTCTAACTCTTAAAATTTTAAATCTTAATCAGTAAATTTTTAAATATTAAATATTAAATTTTACACCCTAATTTTAACCCCAAACTCTTAATATTAAATCTTAAAATTAGAAATTTTAAATTTTAAATTTTAAATTTTAAATTATAATCTCTAAATTCAAAAACTTTGACTCCTAATATATAAGCTCTTTATATTCTAACACATAAACTTTAAACTTCAATTATTTATATCTTAACACATAAATTCTTTTTACAAAAATGTGAATTTAAGAAAGGAATGACAATTTAATCATTTTATATAATTTATTTTTATTTTCGTAAGTACAAAAAGCTTTTTTTTTTTCTATTTCTCTTCATAAATTTTTATTCTTCAAAATTTTTTACTTTTGAAAATAAAATTTATTTTTAATAACAAATGTGAATTTTTTTTAAAATCTTAAAATATTTCTTGTACAAAACATCAACTTAATGCAATGCAATGGTAGAAGAAAACAAGGGGTTTGGTTGATTTACATGTTAGATCCAAAGCAAAGCATAATAGACTCGAAACTATCAAACTAAGCTCGAGATTTTCATTAGACACGTATATATACATTCGAAATAAGCTCGCGGCTTCTCTTAGCCACGTTGCCCGTTCTAGTTTTCACATGCGCCGTCAACTGTAGCTGACGAAACCAAGAGTGTGACGGTGTGAACGCCATCCGGCTTCCCGCCTGCTCTCCGATTCAATCACCGAAACCCCTAGCTCCCTGTGCTCACTTTCACTTCACATCCCAATTCCACCGAGGGACTTCTTGTCCATCTGCTATAATATGATCTTCAAAGCGTAGCAATACAAAGCGAATCCTAGCGGTGAAGGAAGAAGATGCAGAGACGGAGTCCTCCCAAGCACAGGCACGATGGGACTTCCCCACTGCCCCTTGGGATGGATTGGAGTCCTCCTCCTCGAAAATGGGTTAGCTTTTTAATTTATTGTGTAATATGCTTAATTATAGTTTAATTCCGACAATTTATGCCAAATTTGGATGAATATTAACTCTGTGCAATCGTAATTTGACATTGTTGATCACTGGTCAATCTTCTACACTTCTTTGATGGCAATCAGCTATCTTTTGGGTTATTTGATTGCTTGCTGGGGCTGTATTATCGTGATTTAATTGTGATTTTTTCAGCTTCCCTTCACTCGGGGGTTTTAAATATCCGTAAAACATATGTGTCATCACGATGAACTGTCTTCTGTGAGCGTCTTAAATTTAATTGTATGTAGAGGGTTTCTCGTTTTTCGCTTCTAAAATCAAACTAGAATACTTGCATGCTTAGTCCCTTGACATAATTGTTTATTAATCACTTGGAGTCCATGTTGCTCTTCACAGAAGTTGTTGGGTTAACTTGGATGCCCTGCTTCCTGTTCGTGAGATGTTCCATGTTGCAATGATGCAGTCTTCATCTACCTTTGTAACATGAGAATTGGACTAGCCTGCTTTACTGTATGCTTAATTCATCACATGCGGTGTTTCCTGATATCCCGTATTTATTGTCATTGAATGTCATATCCTCACTTAATTCTGCTGCATCGAACAATGGTTTTACGTCTTTTCGTTTTTTAAAAAATGGATAACATGTTTGCTTGTGACCTGTATAAATGCACTTCAAGGATGTACAGAAATAAGAGGCATTTCTATCTTGAATTTTTTATTAGTGGCCTTGGGAGTTGTCTGGCAGTCCTTGTATTGTATGTGAACCTCTTTTGACCATCCCAGTTCTCACTCAACGAGCAAAGGATATGCTGCAAACACCTAAATTTAATCTCCAAATTACTCATGAATCTTCATCTGTACATTTTTGTATATAATTTAACTATGCTAGAGGAAGTAAGAAATAATACAGTTTTATAAAAAACATTCTATATTTTAAAATTGCATTAGAGAGAAAATTGGAATAATACTTAGTATGTAGAGAAGACAGTAAAATTTAACTTAAGATAATTTAATCATGTGTGGAGAAGATTTAGAGAGTATCTTGATAGCTAAAAGCAGAGAGAAGTCAGAGAAAATAATAGGTAAAATTATTAAAAAAGATTTAACAATTAATAATTTTTCTATTAATTTTATTTATAATAAATCACTGTAGCGTCATTTGATTTATATAGTCGATTCACTTAGTAGAAAAAATGCTTAGTTGTTGTTGTATTTTATATTTTAAAATTGCTTCATGCCATTTGATAATGACTGAAGTAGTTTACTACCTAAACATATTTCAGAAAGCATTAAGCTAAAGGATAGAAATTTTTCGAAGAGGAATTTCTCTAGAAAATGTTTGACACTTTCCTCTCAAGTGGAGAAGAGGTTTGCAGAAAAATGAATTTCATATTTGCTTATCACACGGTTTTAATATTAAGGAATTGTAAATTTTACCAATCGCAAGGAAGATAGATATTCAATTATTTTCAACATCTAAAACAGTTGTCTATTAGGATAAGTGGTGGTTATTCATCATAAAACTTAATGATTTATTCATTTATTTCATTAAAATCCAACAATACAAATATATTTTTTTATCAAAATTTTGAATTTTGGTATCCTAAGCATATTTCATCCCTTCATTTCCTTTTTCAGTTATTGTCTGATAGCTTGTATGCTTGTGAGTTGTGACTCTTATTTATGCAGAATTTCGTATTCTTTGTAAATTTATATTTGTATTCAATTTACTTTTTGATCCACAAGGTCCTTATTGTGCAGAATGGGCGGGATACACTCTGGCCACACAATCATCGTACAGGTTGGAGTTATTGTGTTACAATACCTTCTTGGGTTTTCCTTCCAAAATCAAGGAATTCAGATCCTATAGTGGTACTTAAGTTATCAATACTCAAATTTATATTCATGGCTTAGATGCTGATTATTTAGTGACTTCTAGTTATCTATGTTGTGGAATAGTAGCATCTTGGTGAACTTTCACTTTTTAACATCATTAGGGGACAGTTCTACAGGGTTCAAGTTGGTATACAATCACCTGAAGGAATTACAACACTCTATGGAGTATTAAGAAGGTTCAATGATTTTCTAAAGTTGTTTGCTGATGTAAGTTTTTGCTTTTTTAACTGCATCTTTAACTTATTAGTTTTTCTTCCCATCTCAGTTATTACTTTGACCGACATTCTGAAACTCTGTAGTAAAGTGAGCAACTGAGCATTAGTATATAAAAAAGATTGTGTGTTTGGATGTCTGTATCTCTTTGTTTAACTCATACTTATTTGTAGACATCTCTTTTGCTACATGCTGTTTTTGTAGCTAAAAAAGGAGTTTCGAAGGAAGAATATCCCTCCAACTCCACCCAAGGGACTCTTGCGATTGAAAAGCCGAGCATTGTTGGAAGAGGTAGGTGATACCTTAGTTCATTATGATGCTAGTTTTTTTTTCTGAAAAAAAGAACATACTAGTTGACCTACAGGTGTCATTTTTCTTGAATTTGCTTATTTAATCTATTTAATAACAAGTGCTATAGCAAATAAGAATTACTAGCATATTAAAATCCAGATCTGGTATGGGCAACTGGGTTCCTACTAAGCTCATTCAGCTTAGGCAACCGTCTATTGCTTATTCTTCTAAGCCTTATGTTTCCTTTAAAATTCTGATTCAATAGTAGACAGCATTGCATATATTTAAATGTAATGTTATCTACACAACCGTGCATAACTGTATAGATGACTCTATTTAAGTTTGGGTAGTCCCACTTAAACCTCTCCTATTAAACTCAGAGCCAACTATATAGTTGTGCAAAATTGAGAATTCAAGAGTTAAGTAGGTAGCATTGTTCTGTTTTTTAATTATGCAAGCCATAGGTCAATTGCTATGACATTTACTTTGCTTCAGAGAAGGTGCTCTTTGGAGGAGTGGATCACCAAGCTGTTGTCTGACATTGACGTATCAAGATGTGCTTCAGTGGCATCATTTCTTGAACTAGAAGCTGCAGCTAGATCTTGTATGTGCTTGTCCATTGCATATTGAATTTAGTGTGCCTGAGATATGCCAGTGCCATCTGTTTTATAATAGCTTTAGTGAAACGCATACTTACTAGAATCTGAAGAATTGTGAATATAGATTTTTTTGGCTCATCTGTTCTTTTAGCTTTATCAAATTTTGACATTTTGTAAAAATTAAAATACTTCTCAGCACTTCAAGATGCAAGTCTGCAAAATTCAGAAACAGATCATGCTTCCAATAGCACAGCTTATTCAGTGCAATCACCTTTCCGTTCAAGCTTATCATTAGCTGCTGGTAGTTCATCCGTTCCATCAGATTATGTTAGTGATACTGCTTACGAGCCATCTGACCTTGGAACACCAATAGTTGGACGGGATGATAATTCTGAAGTTGGCACAGATGATCTAACACTAGGTGAAGATATTAAAAATCCCATAGAAAAGCTTGTACAGTATGGCATGTCAAATATTGATGAGGGCTTGTTTATGGGTCAGGCTATTCTAGAGCAATTGGAAGGCCTTCCTAGGCATAAAGTAATTGCTAGACTGGTCAACTGTGTTGCAGAGAAGAACAAAAGTATTGGAAGTTCTTATAATGCTTCGCTTTTAGCTGATAATGCCATGGAGCTTTTCTCTGAGCCTGAGAATGCCAAGGTTATTGGTCATGTTCGTAAACTATCAAATGGGAGCATTGGAAGTGATGGAAGCTCTTTACGGGGCAGTGACATGTCTAATTCAGGGATTCTAAATACATGGGGTGATGGTTCTCTTGACCTTCCTGGAGTTGCTGTGGTATCAAGAGCAACAGATATTCTGGGCAATGGGGAGTTGCAGTTTACTGGTCATGCTCAAGTAGTCCTTCAACTGGATCAACGCCAAAAATTGAACAGGATTCTTTTAACCATGCAGCGGAGGCTAGTCACTGCAAAAACTGATATGGAGGATCTTATAGTTAGATTAAATCAGGAAATGTCTGCAAAGGATTTTCTTACCACGAAGGTATATTTCATCATGCAATTCATTGTAAACTAATTTCTCATACATTGTTAGTTCGCCAGCAGATGAAAATTGTTATAATGTACTTGAGTTACAAATGAATATTTCCACAATCTGTGGAGTCCTGTGGATTCTTTATAGTTCCAATACAATGATATATGCATACAAGCTCCAAAATTGTATAAATCTTACTAGTTATGTTTCCACGGTTGATTGATTGTATCCTGTTCAGGTCAAGGATTTGGAAGTAGAACTTGAAACTACCAAACAGAAAAGTAAAGAGAACTTGCAGCAGGCTATTCTGATTGAGAAGGAAAGGTTTACCCAAATGCAGTGGGATATGGAGGAACTTCGGCGGAAGTCACTGGAAATGGAGATCAAACTAAAGTCTGAATTAGTATGTCATTTTTGTAATTGCTTTACAGATATCATATCTCTTTGTCAGACTTTGTGATTCAATAATGGTTCATGACATGACATCAGGGTGGAAATACCTATCAGAGTTCTTCAACAGACGAATCAATTTTGCAGGAGAAAGATCTACTGTTACAGAATTCAAATGCTACTCAAGAGAAGCTGGACATTTTATCAAAACAGTATGAAGAGCTAGAAGCAAAATCCAGAGCAGATGTTAAAGTCTTGGTTAAAGAGGTCAAATCCCTTCGAAATTCCCAAACAGAATTGAAGAAGGAGCTTAGTCAGTCAATAAAGGAAAAGTGTGAAGCTGAGGTAGGTTATTAGATGTTTCTTTGGATGTTCTGCCTCTTGACAGGTCATATTCTTTGTCCATTTACTTGTTTGTGATTCTGAATTACTGGAAGTCATAATATACATATTTCTTTTTGGTACATAAAGTATATATTCTTTATCTTTGTTTTTTTTCCTTCCTTTTGAATATTGCTCTAGATTTTCCTTTCATTTTACGTTGAATTTATGTTTTTAGTTTTGTTTTTATCAGTTTTCCTTTACTTAACCAAACATTTTATATACTTTCTATTTATGTGAAGTTATATGCAATGTAATGGGAATTACGATATCTTGCAAGCTTGAATTTTCTAGCAATTTCTTCCACATCACTCCACCATAAATTCATCTTGTTTGATACGTGGAGTAAGTCAAGCTATGAACCCTAAATGAGCATATGATGATTCTCTGCTTGTGTTTCTCTTATGTGTGTATTTAGAAACTCGTTCAGCATGAGAGAGAGAAGAAGGAGCAAGCAGAAACTGCATGGAGAAATCTGTTGCAGAAATGCAGGCTTCTTTTCAACCAGCTTCAAGAGTGCAACATCAGTTTTCCTACAGAAAATAAGGATGGCACAATCATGAATTTTTCATCACTAACCGACACTTTTAATCAATCAACTATACATGATGACCAGATTAGCCTCATACTAGCAGAGGTATAACATATCTCTTTCTGCTCCTTCCTGTGCTTTTACCAGTTACACAAGAGTTAATGCAACAATTTTAGAGATGTATCTCTCATATCGTGCAAGTTTAATAGAATTTTCGTTTAATTTGATCAGGTAGAAAACTTAGGGAAGGATAACGGAAGTGGTGCTTCCAATGTAGATAAAATGGATGGCGTAGAAGATGGTGTAATCTGTGATGATGAATTGAGGAAGATCATAGCAGATCTGTTAATCGACAATGGTAGATTGAGAAAACAAATAAACTGTGTTGCAAGACATGCTCTCAAATTGGACATGTCAGCAAGTGATGATTCTCCTTCAACAGAGAATGTAACCGGGTCTTTAGAATTGTGAACTGATGTGTGTGTGTGTGTATATATATATATATATATATTTATTCTACTGTCTGAGTAGGAGCCCACAGTGGACGTTTCTCATTTTTGTCGAAGATCATATGCTGTTCCTATAAGTTATACCAGATGTAGTAACCCCCTTAGTGTATATCCTTGTGTACGAGTTTTTACTTTGCACACATATACGAGCCTTTGCCCTGTTCCAAATTTTTGTAAATAATGAAAATCTGGAACTTTTGTCCTTATTGAAGATTGATGATGTCTACTCTTGCCATCATATGCATCATAAAAAAAATGGGGAGGTGGATGGATTTTTTTTTCCAACTGTATTTTAGTCAATTGGAATAACGCATGAAGAATTTTTTCTTGTTATGATTAATCAAGAAAAAAACACAAATGATAAAAAAAAAAAAAAAACTAAGCGGACACGGGGTACTGAATTTGAAAACAGAGAGAATGTCAATACGAGTTGGCAGTCATTCATATGCACTCAACGGCAAATATGAATGTGTTCGCTCACATGGTTTAAAAAAATATATTAAGTTTCATATGGATGTGGAGCTAAAAGATAATTTACAATATCCTATCGTCATTGTATTTTTAGCGCAAAAGAAAAGAGAAAGTCTCGTTCCATAAACTAAATTACAAGTCCTTCACAATATTATTATAGTATTTCTCATTGCATTAAGTTATGCGGTGTTATTTTTATTTTAAATTTTTTTATGATAACCTCCCCAAACATGTTTCTAGAAAAAAGGGGGATTCCGGAAAGACCCTGAATAGAAGAGTTTTCGATGGATGCTTTAATCGCGACCCATAAGCAAAAGTAGGCTTGGGACAAAATTTAAAATCTTTCCAAAATGGACTGGCTGGGGAGCTAGATTTTTCCAAAATATTTGAAAAAAAAATTATTCTTGATGTATTCACATTGTTTCAATGGGTTGGTTTAAAACGAAGAAAAATGAGGCATACATTAACATATGAATATCACAAAAATCCATGCGAGATTCATGAATGCTCGTTTGAAATTGTTAGCCATACAAGAAATTACGGACATGAGGGGGAACATTTTCCAGGATGATCTTGGAGCGACCACAACTCTCAGCCGAAAACTGATAGTAAGAGCATCCGAAGCAGAGTTGAAATCGCATATCTACATGAAAATTATAAATTTAGAAATCCCCATGCAACATTATAGTCAGGAAATCTAATGAAACCATTGAAGCAAAGGAAAAAGGAATTATTCCATTTTTCAAATTCACATGCACTGGTGTTTGAATTTCTATGTGGCATACCTCAAAAAGAATTATCCATTCGACGCGGCTCCACGAGCACATATAGTGGCTTTCCATTAAGCCTGCAGTGTCCCTGGAAGTGAAGGCTCTATTTGAATATAATTTTAGAAAATAAAAATGAAAAATATAACACAAGGTTGTTCCCAGTCATATTATCTGAAAAATCTATATCATCACAAATAGCAAGCATGATATTGATTCTGCCTCCATATACCTAGACATTTCCCATCAAGTTTCAAGCCATACTGTAAATATAGGCTATAAATATGATAAAGGAAGCATTAATTTTTTTGGGGTTGAGAAACCTTACTTTTGAATTACCACTAATTAAAAAGACGGAAATTTTTGAGCCAACTAGTGAAACAAACACACACAACTTACAAAAGTTGTAGTTTGGGCATTACCTTAACCTCAGGCACTCCAATCACACAAGCACATTCAATTACTTCAGCACCGACACGTTCTACAGAAAAAAGTCGAAAAAACCATCATGATGAGTGGATTAAAGAAGGAGAAGAAGACCGTATAGACAAAAATAGTGAATACAGAAGAACAAAAGCCAGGAAATCACCTAGTAGTCTTATTGCAGCTGATAGAGTTCCACCTGTAGCCACCAAATCATCAATAACTAAGGCCCTTTCACCGGGCTGGACAGCGCCAACATGCATCTCCAAACAATCAGTTCCATATTCAAGATCATATTTTTCTGAAATCACTTCACCTGAATTTGAAGCATGTCAAGAGCAGAATTTGAATGTGCATATGCAAGTAAATGATTATAAGCTAAAAATAAACTATATTTATTTTTTATAAGAACTTATAAAAAATCCTTACTTTTAACAACCTATTTAAACTAGGCCTATACTATTTAGATTGGCAAGCAAAACGGAGCCCCCAAAAGGATCATTTATCATCATCTTGGGTAATTGTGATCCTTGCAATATTGGTCTATATATAGATGACTGCAATAAACAGCGTGGCTTATTAATCCTGTGTTCATCAAATGAATGCAGCAATGGCCCAGTTTCAAATTCTCGCATTAAATAACCGACGTGTAGATAAGACTGCTCAATGTGGAAAGCGGGAGTAACGAAAAGACAAGCCAAGCAGCGGTACTATCTCATAAAATATATCTTATTTGGCACTTCGAAACGCATTTAGCATTTTAACTTCCCCTTGGATGCTTGACTTAATTAGTTTCAACTTTCAACTAATTGTCAAGCCAATGGACATTAGAAAGTTGGAGCTAACAAGGCTTTTCCACTCAGATAAAACCATTCTATTCCAAAGAAAAGCGATCTTCAACTACTTCTGTTTTGGCCAAATATTTGATCTTTCATCTTAAAGAAATAAAATTAAGCAGCAACGGTGTCTAAATATATTTTCAACATAAAATAGGTATACCTGGCAGCTTTCGAGGTTTGCGTAAAGGAACAAACTTTGCACCAATGCCCAAAGCAATTGAGGGACCGAACATGAATCCTCGAGCTTCAACTCCTACATATAATAATCCAATACCATAACCACATACAAAGAAATTTTATTGAGCAATTCTAATGCAGCTCTTGAAGTGCAATACATCCAACTCTTCATCAAACCCAAATCCAATGGTTCAGTTAAGTGTTTCACTGTGAGAAGGATCCAACATAGATGCAATTGATGCATCATTGTTAGAATGACACTCATGTCTGAGTCCATTTCCTAGAAGAGAGTATTTACAAGACCTATATGTAGCTTAAATGTCAGTAGCTCACCACTCACACCGTGAAAATATATTCAAGGTTACAACAGAACCCTACCAAGTTGTTCAATAAGGAAAACAAAAAATTCATCATTTACTCGCGAGAGGGGAAACTAGGGAGATCATTGTTTCCTGTGTGATGAAATATGGAGAAAAATGAACGGAAGACGAGAAGAAGAAATAGCATTCAAAAAATAAGCAAGCGAAGCCTCTTAAGAATTGTCCCAAAAAAAAAAACGCTCTTATAAACAAAGTTGCAGTTATAAATATAAGAAACGTACAACATTCATTAATTAATTGTGTTCAACCAAGGCAAAAATATCCAGTAACCGATCAAAAAACAAAGGACGCAAATTAATAGACAATGGACGACTTTGGCTGTCAGAAAAAGAAAATCTTGGTGCGAAAGATCAATATTTATGCCATAAAATTTGCTTCAGTTTCCTGTTAAACCTTAACAGTATGTATTTTTTTTTCTTTAAAAAAAAAAAAGAAAGTACAATTTTTTTTAAATAAAAAATTGGTAGCATATAGAGGAGTTCAGAGTACAGTGTAGTACCGGCAACAACGGAAATATCCATGTCTCTGTAACGATCGACAAAGATATCGACAGTGTCTTTGAAGGCCTTGTGATCCAACAACAATGTCGTTATGTCTTGAAACATGATTCCTGCAAATTTCATTTTTTTTTTAAAAAGGCGTATATAGAATAGGTTCAGATCTGTTCGACAAAAGTTCGAAAAGAAACTGCAGGAAGAAGATAAAAAAAACAAAACAAAGGCAAGTGAAACGGAAAATAAAAAAATGGTAATCTAATAATAGAGGGAGCAGAGTGTGTGATGGAAGCATTATTAAAAACCTTGCTTTGGGAAGTGAGGCACCACTCTAATGGCTTCGGAGATGGCTTGGAGCCTTGGGTCTCCCTTTAGACCATTCTCTTCTGCAAACATTTTTGTTGCAGCTATGGTAGATTCTGCAATCTCCCTCTCCCTCTGGGTATGTCTATCTTTTTGGTTCAGTCTGGTTCAAGAAACTGAGAAAAGCTTGGGGCTTTCTTTTTGTTTTCCCTCCCAAAAGTGTTCTCAGTTTTCTATGCGAAAGTAATTGCGATTGGTTTGGTTTAAAAATATGGGCATTTTGTCTGAACCTATTTATATTGAACGAAGCAGAGCACTCTGTGAGAATAGGGGATATGGACAACGCGCGAATTCGGGCACCGTGTGTTCCACGAGGATGATTGAAAACGGCATATTCTTCATTGGTGAACGAGGCGTCTAATTATAAATTAGATTGAAAAGAATGTTCTATTTTGAAAATCTTAAGGAAGCTGATAAGGAGCGTTGACCTGTTTGTCCGTTGCTAACATGTAATCTTGAGCTTTTCTTTTTTTTTCTTTTTTAAATGTATAGCGGATAATGATTTCCTTCTTTTTTTATTATTTAAAAAAAACACTATTAGATGTATATTTGTTATGTAATTGACTCAGAAATATGTTTATTTTACTAAAACATGCCTAAAATATAAAAATATATAACAATAAAATGATAATGTAACATTTTTTTTAAAAAAAAATTGAAGAATAGAAAAATGGTAAATCTAAACAGTTATTTAGTTGCTATCATTTGTACAAAAAAATGTGTCAAAATATTTTTATTTTAAATATGTCGGGCGTTTTAGCGTAATTGAAAGGACAAAAGAGAGAAAACTATTTATGATTGAATATTATATCATACTGAGAGTTTATGTCATAATCCCTACCTCGTAATACCCTTCGGTTAACACAAGACGGTAGTGTGTCAGAGAAAACATTAACAATTATATAAATAATTAATTGAAGATGACATTAAATATAATTTTATTAATAATTTTAGTTAGTCTTATCCAAAATTGAAATTAATTTATTAATAAAGAAAGTGAGAAAGGTTGAAGTAACGCGCAGAGGAAGGAGGTGTTGCAGCCGGACGAGACACCGACGTGCAGGATTCACTGTTCATGCGCACGCGAGTGTACTATGAAAATATGATTAACATGATCATTAAGAGCTTTAGAGGAGACCACCTCTCACATCTCTTAGATCACGAGATCGCCTGGTACGCCATTGCCAACGGTCAGGATCATCCACATTCCCTTCCATGAGATCACGTCCATGCTCGAAAAAGATCCTGCCAGATCTTTCCTTTTTTTAACTACGCTCCAAGTCAAAGCCCCCCCAAATCCCCGTATCCTCATCCCCAGTTCACAAGTCTACCCTTCTTACCGTGAGACTCCTCGACACTTTTTTTTTTTTTAAAAAAAAAAATTTATTTACCAATTATCAATTATCATTTATGATACCCTTTCAATTTCCATTTCTTTTTTTTTTCCCTCCATTCCAAGAATCCCTTGCATCTATGGTTATAATGCTTTTTAAATTTTGCTCCAGCCATCTTTATTTTGTTATAAAGTATTGACTTCCATAAAACACAACCAAATTAATGTTGGATTTAAATAATTATATTTGAAAACTTTTATAATAAGATTTTAAATTATTAATATAATGTTAAACATTAATTGCAACATCCATAGTAGAAAAATCAACGTTATTCTTGTCAAAAAAAACATAAGTGGAAAGGAGGATTTGTAATCATATCGGGGACGATAGTGGGATATGGGGGGGGGGGGGGGATCGTGCGGTGGGAAGTGGGGTTATAATTATGCAATCATAGAGAGATACAGAAGATTGAGGTTACGAAGGAATGAAATGGGTTTAAGATCTTCTTAGGATAAGGGACCCCACGTAATGTGAGTGCATGATTTTAGTCATTAATTACTGTGGGCGTGGACCTCGTACCATAAGCCTATCTCTATTTCTTACTTTTAATTTTCTTTTTTATTTCCTTTCCTTGAAATATGGTTGGCTTAATGATGAGGCTTATCTGGAAAGACCCACCATAGCATCCTTATAATACCTAACCCCCAACTAAATCTTAATTTTACACTTTATAGTTAATCATACCCTGACAGATACTGCGCCTCCTTCGTATCAGCTTTCATTTATTATATCATTTCTTCATTCCCCACCCTTTTATCCGTTTATATCTCCACACCACCCTTTCAGATTCTATCATTATTGCAACCATTTAAAAAATAATAATAATTTTGTCGTCTTCACTTTTGAATTTTACTAACGTCATGCGTAAAATCAAAGGGAGAGAGAGAGAGAGAGAGAAAAAAAATAAAATAAAAGAGGGATCCAGCGGGACGGAGATCTCGTGCTTGCATATTATTATTATTATTATTATTATTGATCTCTCTGAAATGCTTAGATTCCACCCATTGTTACTATCCAGCTATTCATTATTTTCATATCTTTCTAATATGAATCATTATTTAAAATGGCTCAATGGAAAGGCCGGCCATTCATTGTCGATTTGTTAAATCGGTCTAAAATGACAGCAAAAAAGAAATCATGCATTAATGACTTTGGAACGGCTGAATCTGTAAGGAACCTTGTCCAGAGAGATTGTTTGAGCAGACCCCAGAAACCGGAAGAAGAGATGACCAGAGAATCTTGTCTTCCAGCAGCACTGGTAGGCTTAAGGAAGAAGGACGAGCATCTGCACGACGCAGAGAGGGTGGAGGCTAAGAGAAAGCTGAAACCTTCTGACGCTGAAACTGTGATCCAACAAATTCCAGATCTTACAAATAAATTGGTCACACTCGAACCATTGTTTGGATAAGGAAAATGACGTAGGCTACCTTGGATGCTCTTTCTTAAACCCCCACTCCTATTCCAGTTGACATCAATGAAGTATCCTTACAATGTATGATAAATAATGATTTATGAAGAACAATTAGGTTTGGTATAACTGGAAAGAAGAGGAAATGAGAAAGATATTAGAAAACAAATTATGCTTCAAGGATTCATGGCTTATTTTACTCCTCCTTTGACATTCTTTTCTCCCTTTCAACAAGCATCCCGTGAAGTTCCTAGTGGTCATTATACAAAGCATTTTTTGGGAAGAAAATAAGTATGAACAACGTAAGCTACTCCTTGGTAAAGCATTTATACAATTTTTGCATTCAGAGTCAGCCCAGTCTGCATTATTTTACGTTGTTCCATTTTCAAGTGGTGTTTCGTCAAATTACTGTATAGCAGAACAGCGGATGGAAAAGCTAGTTGATAAAAACCTGTACATGCATTAGTTATTCAACTATGTTGACATAGGCTTGTTCAAAAAAAAAAAAAAAACTATGTTGACATAGGAGTGGTAATACTACCGACCAGTGGGTGTGCTAACACCTTCTCTGAAAAGAATATTAGCAACTGAAGGAACCCATGCTGTGTTGCCAGGATTTATAGTAACAGAAGATTTCCGTGCAGGGTTGCTAGCATTCTGGCTATCTATATGCTGATTTTCACTCTCTTTTGCATTCAGCTTCTTCCTATTCCTCCCCACTTTCTTTCCGATTGATATGCCTAGTCTCGCAGACGTAAACAGGCCAAATGCAATCAGAACAGGTCTGACTACCCAGTGATGATCCTCTACATGTTGATACTTCTCTATCATCCCAGGGCAAGTACTAAAATTAACCACTTCAACTTCGGATGGATCAGCCAAGAAGGTGCTCGATTCATCCCCAAAAATCAACATCCCTGGGAATTTGACTACTAGACACCCATTTGGCAGGACCCATGAAATTCTTCCAGTAGTCCAGGCCCCTCCCTTTCTACGAGGCCATTCAAATCGAGGACTCAAAACATTTGCTTTCAGCCTAACAAACTGCCCCACACAGTAAGACTCTGACATTTCAAGTTCCGAAGAATTTCCTCTCCAAAGAGTCTCCAGCCCAATAAATCCAACAGCCACTCTACCATCGCGACTAATGGAATGTAGAATACCCACTGGTGAGTGCTTCTCATCTTCTTCCTTTAAGCGTACCCAATCGCCAGCTGCCAAACCAAATGTGACACGCTCTATAGTTGAAGTATGAATCCTTAAAGGGTCATGAATACCATGGATCCTCACTAAAACAAAACCATGATCTGCACTGCGTTCTAAACCAACAACAGTTCCTTCCGGGACATCCATGTTTTGAGGTTTGCATGAATTGGTCCGTTTTCTGGATCGTACCATGTCATTCACTTGAAGACGATCCTTTGAAAGAAACCAATCTGTGTAGCCAGTGCTACTTGATTTTTCAGCAACTCTCATGGTTCCAAGATATTTCCATCCTCCATCATTGTCAAATGCATCCAGAGAGCTGCAACGTTGGTAGAACAATTAAGAATAAAGTACTAGTTAACATTAGAACATAGCTAGAAATTAACTAAAGAAAAACAGTGCTAAACTAAAATTAGTTCCAGTATTTCTCGATTTCTTTTAGGTGGTTGCAATACTGATTGTAGTTTAGAGTTTCAACTCTTTCTGGTCCAGGCATTATCCCAGATCAGCAGAAGCAAAGGTATATAACAGTTTCACTAATTCTCAACCAACTGGATACCAATATTAAATGTTCCCAATTCTTAATAAAGCCTTCATAAGATACAAGCTAGGTTAAATGAATGAGCTTGCTAGCTATATCACGGGTGACAAAATCACAAGCTATATATTTTGCAGGACACTAGAAAACCAAGAAATATCATGATACTTTTTCCAATATATGAATGTACAGAAGGGATATCACAAAAGTTTTTAACCAAGTATTTAGCAAGGAAAATGTTGAAAATCAATCACTATGCCTCCAATGCTACGAGTCCATATGTGGACCTGCATACTCATTTTTATAGGAACTCCCCATATATCTGATACATGTGGACCAATTTTTATCCTCATATGGATAAAATGGTCAGTACAACTTGAAACCATAAATGATCATTCCAGAAGAATGTATTACAGACTGCAGTTTCATGGAAAAAGGTAAACTACCAATAACTAGCTACGCAATAAAATTAAAATAGATCATCAGGCTAATAATAAATGAAAAATTACTAGCAATACACACACACACACACACACACACTATTAGCACCATGTAAACATGAAATTAAAAAGTTGTTATTGGAAAATGCTCATAAATTGCATGACCATCCTGGTAAAAAGGATTTCCTAAAGATAAAGACAACATCCCTACATTATTAGAAAATACCAGATACTAAATTTCCTATTTGGGGTCACATCCAAGCTCTTAAAGGAAGCCTATACTACGACTTGTAAGCATAATCTTCAATTCAATTTAAATTTATAACAACTTCAAATTCTTAGAAGCAAATGTAAGGGACACTATTTCTACAGTTCACTGTAAACCCAGCCTGTTCCTGTAGAAGATAGCATCAGCTCTTACATTGTAGTCATGATGCATTTTGTCATATATATGCACTAAGGCATACTAACCATAAGACCTCTGCAGAGTGGAGATGACTAGACAAAGAGATCCTAAGAAGAATGAACCCAACCCCTTTGATACAATAGCCAATGGAACTTGAATTCCTATACCTGCATCACTAAGGTGAACTATGTTCCATGGGGTGATGATTTTATGTTTGATGGACCTTGGTTATTTTCATACATAAAATGAATGCAACTAATAAAATAAGCCATACAATTCACTTAGTCCTAAAGATACCAAAAGGCTGTCTAGCTACATTAATTTTCTAGAAAAATCTTCAATGCATGCAAACCTTTTTAAGACATCCAGAATGTCTGCCATTAAGGGACGATTCCTCAAATCATACTCAAAGCATCCACTTAGGATATTCTCGATTGAAGAAGGAAGGCCACTTGGAATATGAGGTTTTTCATGCTTTTTAACAACTAATTGGTATATTTCTCCAACAGATCTCCCACACCAAGGCTGATTACCAGTCAACATTTCCACAATTGTGCACCCAAATCCCCATGAATCCGTCTCAAAAGATATAGGGCCTCTGACTTCCGGTTGCCATTGCTCTGGAGCCATGTAATTTGGAGTCCCAAGCCTGTGAGCCATATCTGAGCTCATGGATGAGAAGCCAAGCAGAAGA
This sequence comes from Gleditsia sinensis, assembly GCA_037074535.1. Taxonomy (NCBI): domain Eukaryota; kingdom Viridiplantae; phylum Streptophyta; class Magnoliopsida; order Fabales; family Fabaceae; genus Gleditsia; species Gleditsia sinensis. The sequence continues at coordinate 4,398,725 of CM073472.1, forward strand.
CTGGGAATACCAAAATCTCCCAAAATTGCTTGGTCATTATTATCAAGAAGCACATTAAATGGTTTAAGGTTGAGAATTAGGATCCCTTTTGAATGAAGTTCCAGAATACCTTGAGCCAGATTGATTCCATACCTGCAGCCAGTAAAATGCCATTAGTATTGACGGCCTGTTTTTTTTGGGTTATATCAAGATAACCTTAAAACCACATCACCTCAAAACATCATACAACGAAATCCTTCCTTCTCTGAGCCTAGCCATTTTGTCACCAATTGAGCCCTCATAGAAATTCATGATGACGCATATCTGTGAGTGAAAATAAATATATTGTTAGCTAGATACAAGTCAGATAGGTAACTTGAAATATACCAGAAATTGAATAAAATAATCATCCTAGTCCAACCCTTCCACTTAAAATTGAAATCCCATGTAACCAGCAAGACATGGTCACTCCTTGGCACTTCAAATACAATTCATCAAATTTCTCTAATACAATCCTCATATGATCCTCCTTGATTGGATATAACATCTTGGCAGCAACGTCATGGTACTCATCATAATCTGCAGTTGACTGATGATGAGTTGCCAACCAAACATCTCCAAAGGGTCCTCGACCAATTCTGTGTCTAAGTTTCAACCTTTCAGGTTCAATCCATGAACTTGTGCGGCTGGATGAGGCTCCGACAGTTCTAAGGTTCTCAGGATCATCTCCCAAGAGCTCATACTCAAAAGAACCAGCTGGTGGAGTAGCAGTGACGTCTTTAGCCATCCCTCAATCTGAAGCTAAAATATTGATAAGAGAATTTAGCAAATAGCCACAACTCACAATCCAAACATGATCATTTACGGAGGTAGGGGATGGGAGTGGCGAAACCCAGTGTGTTTAAGCTGATTGCTAAGTAATTAACAAGTTTAATTCTGATGGGCGCACCTCCTGACTATCAATGCGTTAAACAAGAACACGACATAAATTCAACAGGCTAAAGTTCCATTTCATATAAATATTATGCTGAAGCTGGTAATAATTCAAAGGTAAGTCTATAATATTTTTTTCACCATTTCGCATTCGTTAATTTTGAAACAGCAAGATTACAAACAACCTTATCAAGTAGCAATAAAAGAAGAATCAGTTAATATTAAAAACAGACGGGCACAAGGAAATAGAATGTTTTCATCACATGAACAAGAGAAACAAAAATCTTTGACTGAACTGAGCTAGATACAGCTACCTCTTCTGCTTTAAGTTAACAACTAAAGGCAATCCGAAATTCAACGGCGCCTTAAATTCTCAATCTTCCTCGCACCTAGGCATGAATCAACCGCCAAAAGCCCTCCCGAAAGAACTATTCAACTCTGACCCACCCACTGACTCAGTCACCCAAACTCAAGCCACCATCAGCATATGCAAAATCTTAACCTTTTTCAGGAAGAAAAGAGGAATAAACCAGAGCCCGTAAAAACCCGAGTTCCGAATAAAAAATTCAGGAAAAAACAAACAGTAGAAAATTCACTCAGAAGAGCAGCGAGGAACCAAAGCTTGGTAAACAGAGAAAAGGACAAAAATATTCAAAAATTACAAACCCAAAAGCAAAGTAAAGTCGAGAGGAAGAGAGAGAAAGGAAGGAGAAGATGTTAAAAGAAGGAACTTCTGGACCTTGGAATCTTGCAAAAGGGGAATCTGAACTCTGAAGCCGAGCGAAACAATACGGGCTGTATATATTCAGTATTAACGTGAATATATACTCCCCGAACTGAATACGTGGGACCCACGATGCTGATATGATTTAATTGGATGATTTTACTTTGGGAGTAGAGAGTAGTGCACGCAATATATCATTCCCCCCGCCCCCATAACGCCACGTTGATATCAAATAAAACTTGTAAGTTGGAAAAACTTCAAAATTAAATAATAAAATATTAACATTTGGCGGCAAATGTGTATCATCGAATATACGGCAATCCAAATAGTTACCAAAATTTGATCTATGAAAAGGATAAAAGCAAGAGGTACAGATGAAAACCAATCATACTTTCTTTCTTTTTTTAACTCTATGCACGGTATTTCCATCCCGACAACTTTTCTGAACTATTCAATTACGCTATTGGTTTCTCCGAGACTTGTATTACGAGGCATTCAAATTTATCCAGATTGAAGCTATGGCAGCTAACATAGCAGTAAACATGTTCATGCAAATTTGATCAATTTTTAAATATTTTAAGTTTAAAATCTTGTTAAATAAAATAAAATTAAGCTGCTCCAAGTCCTGGGTCTGTGTGATTTGATATGACAAAATTTTGGTCCGTTCAAAAATGGGCCTCGTACTTTTCATATGCGGCTTTCAGCTGTCATATTTGGGCCATTGTTTAAATTGGTATGCTAATTTCACAAATAATCGCTTATCCCGGGTCATAATCAATATCTGGTACAAGCGCAATATGAGAGTCGGAAGAAGGAAAGAGGAGCATGGTGTTCCAGGATGCTGGAGTGACCTGATTTATGACAGTTTACAAGTCAAATAAGCAACAATTTGTTGCTTGACGCTTTGTTAATTGTTGGTAAGAAAGAGTTCATTACGATACTGTTCTGGCAATGACGTATTTGGGAATTATGCAGCCCATCAATCTCATCACTGACGTTGTTCTTGTTCATTCATCATACTCTGTTATGATCCAAAAATAGACCACAGAGGGTCTCCGGCACGTAATTCATTTTATACTGCTCACAATTTGATATTTAAACAATGTTATAACATCCAAAAATACATATAATTCATTCTCCATCCACATAATTAGATGTCACGTCATGCAAGCACCGCAAGAAATAAGAAACAATCCAGACTACACAATCCAATAAGCGGGGCTTAGTATTCTGTATTGCTACGCCTATTGACTATGAAACATATCTAGGATCTTTAATGATCAGCATTTGCCTTTGCAGTTACTTAGGAACAGGAAAACCTTATTATGCTGTTTTGCATTTTGTTGTGTTTCTTTCCTTTCTTTTCTTTTTAATATATATATATATATATATAGAAAGAGATTAGGGGATAACTTTCTGAATTCAATTTCCTCTTACTTTTCTACTCCATTCTTCCATCAGGACTTCGGAGGATTTCAAATCTCCCTAAAAGCGATCCATAGTGAGCATGCAGATTTTTCAGTCAGCATTCATTTCACTAAACATATGGAAATCCAAAATATGCAATTTTACAAATATAACACCAATCCTTTTGTGTTGCATTGAAATTTCAGAAAAAGGGGAGGGGGGGGGGGGACAACTAAGCAGTAGGAAGAACCTTCTTAACTATCTCCTGGCTAAGATTAGCAATTTGGGAATCAAGGGACTTAATAGTCTCTTCCTTTTGCCTCTCCAAGTTAGCCAAAGCCTCCTGCAACTCAGCCTCCACTTTCTTCCTGCCCTCGGCCAGCTTCTGCTCCACCTCGGCCTGAGTCTCCTTCTTCATCTGATTCAGAGCTGCAGATATCTCGGCCCTCGCAGCCCTCATCACAGCCGTTGCCTGTTCCTCCAGCTGCTTCACCTCCGCCGATGTGTCCTTCACGCTGCCCAGCTTCTCTCTAATCGCCGCGTCTCTTCCGTCCATGAAGTTCCCAAGCGGGGTGAAGTATAACTTGTCCAAAGCTACCATCAGAAGTAGAAATTCCGCTATTATAATGGGCAGGGTCAAATTGAAGTCAAAGAGCGCGGCTTTCTCAATTTCTCCCGCAAGAGAGGGCGGGGCAAAGGTCAGTGAGGTAACTGCAAGGAGGGAAAGGGATTTGAGGGTGGAGGGTGAGAGGGACAGGATTTGGGGCTTCGGGAACTTAATTACTGGGATTCTGGGGAGAGATATTTGGAGAATGGGAAGTTTGGGTCTGGGGGAATTGGTGGAAACCGGAATCATGGGTTTGGTGGAGGCCATGATCATGTTGGCCATGGCGGGCGTAGAATGGGTTTGCTTTTGTGATTGGAGATTTGGATTTGGAGTGTATGTCTCTCAGTCTCCGCCTCAGCCTCTGAGAATGGCAGTATAAGGGAAAGGTGGGGAGGATTTGGGAGAAAGGGCCATCTAAATTATTTGCCACACAAATTGGTGAGGATGTATGACAATGGATTATCAGATCAATTGTACGTGCAGTACGTGCGGGAATTTTCAATTCTAATTGGGTTGGCTCAGTCGTGGTCCAACGCAACGCATTACCCAACCCAACTCATCACCTACACACGATTCATTCTTCCAACTTTCATAGGCGAATCTGTCCAAAAAAAAAAAACTTTCATAGGCTAATGACCAAAACAACAGTCCCAAAAAAAAAAAAACTGTCATAGGCCTATTTTTTAATTTTGTTTTTGTTTTTTTTCTTGGCAGTAGAATCCGCTTCGAAAACATTAGGCTCACTTATCTCGTGAACAATTCACACGCAATCTTATTTTTCCGAGTTCTATAGATGCATTATTCTCCTTTGCTGTTATAGGACATATAGTAATGTTAACGAAAATAAGAGGCCTTTTTTTTTCATTTTTTAAATTTTATTTTTACTTGTAATTTTTTGTTGTTTAAAAAGTACCTTTATTTTGCAAGCTAAAATTTTATTTATTTTATTTTAAAATTAAACTATAAATATTATTATTATTTAGTTTAATTTTTAATAATTATTTAATTATTTAATAATTATGATATACCCCTTCTGCTTATCCCAATTATAGGGTGACAAAGGAAGAAAGAGGGGGAATAAGGAAGAGGGAAGAGGGAAGAAGGATGGAGGGAAAAACCTTAGAAGCCTACATAACTGGAAGGAATTGAAAAATGAATATGCATTTCATTACAGAAAATGGACCCTAGCTGCAGCAACATCAAGGCCTGTGTTCAGGAAAACAAGAAACTCTACAGAAATCTCATGCCAGAAGCCGCATATGAGACCACATAATCTTGCCCCATTATAATTTTTGCTGTCTGCCATTAAAGAAACAAGCATGGTTGGAAATTCTATAACAGTCTCTATGTACAGTCCCATACTCACCACTGTCTCAAGCATTATGGCAACGATCATTCACACACACACACACACCGTTTGCATAGATAGCTTTCAGTCTCTCGCAAAAATTAGGGTACGTGTGAATTAAGAAAAATATTTCTCCCAAGTATCAACACCCAATCCATGTATGTCTCCGATAATAGCGCCTTCTCCTGCAAAAGCTTACAATCCTTCTAAGCTTCCTAAAACTTCCTAGTAAGCCACTGGCAATCCTTAATGGACAAATCCTGCCTTCTGATCTTGTTCTTCTCATTACTGCAAGCCGGGTGTAAGAGAACAACCCTCCCAAGAAGCCTGTTATCCTGTTTTCATGATTTCCAACTGGACCATCAACATTATTGCAATGCTGAATCTTCCCATTCTCTATGACTATTTCATCCAAGCCATTGTCATCATCATTGCCATCATGATCTTTCTGTTGATAGCTATTTACTTTTGATGATGACCTGCATGTTGCAATTATATTATCCAGCTAATGTAAGGACTTGTTTGATGAAGTTACAATATCAAAATACTGGAACTCTTATAGCAGGCGGTTCCCTTTAGTCTATCAACCATATTAGTAGTTGTTCCACACCCTTTAAACACAAATTATCAAGCATCAACCACTAATATAACAATCACGAGTGTCAGGAGGTAGCAAGTCTCCTATAGTTTTATGGCCAGGTTATAATTGAAGACCTTGACAGTTCTAGTGTCTTTTCTTTTCTTCTTTTTTTACCCCAAAGTAGACCTTTCAGAATAACATTTGCCATAATATCTACTTAATACTATATGTGGCTGGTAATTAAAAGAAGAGGAAAAATGGTAGAAAAAGTGACCCTAGCCTTGTATCATATTGAATGAATACTAAAACAGATGTGTCACTAACGGAACCAAGTTTCCATTCATTTGGAAGTTCCCAGTATATCAGGTTTTTTCTTTAGTAAAGCAACTGCCTTCATACATTCAGTAATTCTGTAATATTAACACCGAAAAAAAAAATCATTAAGTAGCTAGAACTGACCTTCGTTCTACAAGTAAACAAATATATACTGCCCAAACAAGAAAAGAAGTGATAAATGCATACCGACAACTTCTGCTCATTACTTACTTGTTACAGATAAAAAAGCAGTAATTTGCATACTGCAATAAAATGCTACTAAAAGGTAAGAAAAAAATCCAATGGTCAAGGAGCAAACTTAGAGATCCTTGTGTATTGTGTAAGCAAGTTTAAATATTCTTTGACTAATAAGTAATAACAGGTGTTAATTGCCCACTATGTAAGAATCCAAGGATAGTTTTAAGCCCCACTTTAGCTATACAGAGAATTATGAAAAATTGCTCACACAAATCACATGGGATAATTTTGACATTTTCCGAATGATAAACTTCGTTCGTAGACCAATCAAAGCACTGGCCATGACACTACTAGTGCAAGCTGCAGATCAGGACATGTTGATCTTAATCATGCAGGGGGCAGCTGAAAATTTAGTTGAGTTAAATATTTTTATGATTGTAACAGCAATACATAAGAGAAAACTGAAATGTCCATGGATAAATTCTTACCCCTTTTTTTGTTTTGAACTAACAATTCTTTTCCGTAATCGCCTTCTTTTCCAATTGCAACTGTTTGAGACATGACGGATGAAACGAAGCTGCACAAACCAAAAGAGAATAGTATATATTATGAGAAATAGATAAGGGTCGTGTTGAAAAGAAGGCAGTTTGAACAATGATGGAATACTTAGATTTTAGCTCTGATAAGAAATTAGATCGAGAACTAAAGTGTCCCAATTTTCCATTTCCCTACATTATGGTTGTCTCTAACTAGTGAGATTTGAGAGTCCTTTTAAATTGTCAAGTAGGTTGTATTCTACCCAGATTCAAGACATACGATTTCAACAATCATCATCAATGTTTGAAAATTAACATTGATTATAAATAACCATCAACGTGAGCAAAGATACGTTTCCCTATCTATTGTCCAATTAGATGATCTTCTATAAATTTACACATTAAGATATGCATATAAATTGCCAATGCAGATCTCCTCCATCTGCAACTTTTTCATCCATGCAAATTAATTTTCCCTCAGACACATAAAGAATAAATTAAAAAGCAAAACCTCAAATGACAAAAAACGAATATGTGGAGGCAATAAATTGTGATAATTCGGCAAAGTCTTTCACCAAGATGCCTAAATTAGAAGTTACAAACCTGGTCACCATCCTTAATGCCATAGTTTCTAAGATAATCTGTTTCTGTAACTAGCTTCTGTCCATCATAGCATAAGCAAAATTGCCCCCAAACATGTGACCTACATGAACCAGTGTAAATAAATAAGTAATAACAATAATTAGAGAATAGATTATGACAATTTAGTCTTAAACCCAAGAACCATCGTTTCTTCATTGCCCCTGTCCTTGATAACCAAAACTGAGGCGAGAACGTGATACAAAAATAGATTCCAAGGACTCAACAGAGTAAGATTTATAAAACTTTACAACCAAGAAGCGTTCTAAAAAAATCAAATTAGTAATATTACATTAAGCATGCTTCATCTACATATGACAGATGAGTAATAAACACACCATGAAATTTTTCCTGGCCCATTCTGAGGCATGTGACTGAAGACTGCCTCCACTGCCTCCCTAAGTTCTGCGATAGTGGCTGTCTTTGTAACTTGAATATCTGTGAATAAACTCGTGTCAAAGGACCCTAACACTACTAGGAATTTCAGCGAAAATTTCCTTAATTTTTTTGGTCACCAGTAAAACACAAAAGGAAAAAAGATGATGAAACTTAAAACGAGAAAATTTTTAACTGAAGAAACTAGCTTGAAGAAAAAGGAAGAAAATCAGTACGTAGAGAAACGAATTACCGAAGCAAGAGCCATCCAACTTGAGCACTGAGAGCCTGAGGGGGTCCGAAGGAATCTTGTTATAGGAAAAACTCTTCCTGGAGAAAATGCCATCGATGATCAACAGTGGAGAAAATGACAATGTCAGGGAACGTCGATGGTTCTCCTTTGAAACCCCAGAGGCAAAATCGCCCTCTATCAACCCACTCTCATCCATAGCTCTCAATAGTCCAAACCCTTGGCTCAATAGCGTCAGGAAGCGACTCAACCCATAATCTTTATAAAAGGGAGAAGACGAAGAGATTCTTGGAGCAGAACAACACGCATTGTGAAAATGGAGTTAGGATTGGGCTTTCGAAACCGTAAAGGAGCTTGTGTCTGGGAGATTCCTCATAGAGAGAGAGAGAGAGGAGAGATTGCTTTGTCTTTGAAGTAAAGGAGACCGAGGTCTGAAGGAGGGGAGATCGGAGATGACAGTTAGGCTCCGGGAAACCGTTACACGCACCGTCAACCGACTCAACAACCATTTGGGCCTTTCTACTCCTTTCCTTTAATATCGATTGTGTATTTTCTCGTGAGGCTGTCACAAATAGAATTCATTATTTTTTTTCTTAAAGAAATAAAATCAATTCTAAGCGAAGATAATAGGACCAACATGTGGTGAGACACAATATTTAAAAGTTGTGGGTCAAATAAAAATTTGAAATAAAACTAATAGCATAAAAAAAAATTATTCATTTCAATAGTTTTGTTTTCCAGAAAAAAATAGTTATTCATATCGTTAATTGGTGTAAATTTAATTTCTAAACTATAGTTGTACACTCACAATCGTAATTTACAAAAAAGCTAGAAAAACTGGAGGAGGGCGTTTTAAAGTGTTTTTGGTAACATAGGAAGATAGAAAGCTTGCTTCTTCTTCCTTTTTTTTCCTCATTAATTAGTCAATAGATGTAATAGTGTCTGTATACCAAAAGACACTGATTAGGTCCATATATATAGTATTTCAGTATTAAAACAAGTCTTGCATTAGCTCAAACGATACTTTTTACTGTCTGTGGTTACTTTTAACCTTTATAGATTTCGAATTTGTGGTGTTAACTCTGACATTGGTTGATATATTTAATACCTTAAAATAATAGCCGGACATGATGCAAAAAGATGCAACTCATTATTAGTATTCCATTTTTGTTTCTTTGCTCTTCCCTGAGAGTATGGATCAAATATTCATTGTTCTTCATTTTTAGTTTTTGGTTTTTGTTTGCCATATTGCTCCTTACAAAACAGATAGAAAGCAGATAACTGAAGCATACTGTTAGATTGCTAGAAAGACAAACGAAGCGTCCGGTTTCTTGAAGTGGTAATACTTATTTCCCTTAATAGAACAACTTCATGTTCACCTTTCATTTTATTTTAATAATCCTGGAGAATATTAATCAGTTCCTTATACTTTAACTAAAATAATTATTTAACTTCTCCTTTCAGACACTTGTTGAAGACATGCAGAAGAAAAGGATCATTCAAATGATGAGCATTCATCCGAGGCTGGCAACTAGACTGCCTTGTGACAACTGTTAAGTTCTATATTTTGAGACCTGACATTCATGTAAAGAAAAAAGGATAGATATAAATTAAAAATGGATCGACGCTTGCAAGAACCCATGTGAAAAAATAATCTTCCGTCCTCGGTTGTTTCGCAATATGCACCCCCAAAATCGTGTTCCATTCTACCCAATATTTTCATACGAGAAAAATGCGAAAAGAAATTTAAAATGCATTGATAGGAGGAAACTCCAACAAATTCTGTCAAAGATGGAATTGCTATTAATAACACAAACAATGTAAAGAGTGTAATACAAAGAGAGGGGTGCACAGGATTCATCGTAGGTGAACGCGCTACTATGATCAATTTTGGTACGGATGCCCTTAAGCCATACGAGCAGGGCTTAATCCCCCGGAACAAGTTGGAATGTCAATTTTTCACAAAGCAAAATTTCCGAAATATTTTCCCACCAATAAATAAATAAATAAAATCCTAATACATCATTTATATTAGCTTGATCGCATTTTTGACAGACCTGAGGTTGTTTTAGACTCTTCTTTTCTGAGGGACCGAGAATGATTAGCGGGATGTGGTGATTCATGATTGAAGCACAAGGTTGTCTCTTACGTATCCCTCCTTGAGTACTTCAGCAACTTATTTGCCTATAAGCTTATAATAGGCATATAAACCAGAGCCACCAAAACCGAGAAGTTGTCCAATTACATTCCACTGCAACCAAAACATAACACATTCTATCACGACGGAGTCGGAAAAAGATCTAAACAGTAAAAAATACACCCAACTGAGAAGAGCAGTTCCGTTGGGACCAGAGCACTCACAAAATCAAACGGTAGCCCACCAAAAAGCATCCAGCCGAGGCCAATAGTAAATAAATCCTATACGCCAATCAGAAGAAATTAAAATCCATGCATAAAAACCGCAAGGGTGATGGGACAATCTCTTAAGACATTGAGAATTAACAAATAAAATAGAACATATGTAGTCTAGGATATACTTCTGTAGAGATGAAAGCACATTGGATTCCATGGCATCATGAAAGAGATATTCTTAATCTAATTTAAGCCAACATATCGTGATACATAATGGTGTCACAATCTAATTCAAGGTTATGTTGATTTTGACTAAACATCATAATTTAGCCTACTTATCAGAAACTACTATTCAGCACTAAATACCAAGTTCTACTTCTTTTTTCCCAATTCTTCATAACTGTAAATTATACAAAATCTAGCATTAATTTAGAGTCAAGCAAAAAATATTTTCAAGGCCCCCACTTAAATCAGATGGATCTCTCTCTCTCTCTCTCTCTCTATCTTACACATCCCTTGAGCAAAATAACTCATAACACAAATACATATTATGACATCTACGGATCTACCTAAGTTCCAATCTTTAATAGCCAACCTATAGTAGGAGCATCATAATTCATACATGCAAGCGAAAGAATTAGGGTGAACAAACCTTTAGATTACCACAAATCGTCTGCGTGAGAGCTGAATTTAGTGTTGTGTTCAGAAAAATACTGTAATTCAAGAAGAAAGCCAGCATGCAGGAAAAAAGCAAAACAACCTGCTCAACCAAAAAAGAAGAAAAACATAAAAATTACAACTACAAAATTTTACGAGTGAAAGAGAACTGGGCAAAAAACTTGATGCTGAAGACAATATGAACAAGGATGGGGACCTAGTTGCCGGAAGCAGATTACTGGTACAGGACATATGTGTACACAATTATCACCATATTTAAGTTTAAAAAAATAAAACAAAGATGGATGAATATTTATATCATTCACTGAAAAAACCCCAAGCTCCTGCTTGACTTTCCAAGTATGACTTTATTATTAATTTTTTTATTTTTCCTCTATGAACAACAACCAAGGATGAATACTACTACTTATTTAAAGGAGAACAACATCTGTTAGCAGTCAGAATGTGTAGAACGTACAATAAAACCAGGAGAAAAAAGATAAGGAAAATTGATTGCCATCTTCATGTCACCCCGAATTAATGTCCAAATCAGCAAAATTGGTCCACATATGATACCTATAGTACAGTAGAAAAAGCATTTCGAATCAGAAGTAAATATGAAATGAACCACTCGTTTAATAATGCAAAAAGAGGATTAGAAGGCTTATAGGCTCATGGATACAATCAGTCAGTTTACCGTTGCACCACATAAGGCCAAAGCTATTAAGCCCGCTGGATTTTCCTGAGAGAAGGATATTATAACAAACAAACAGTAAAATGTCAAACTAAGAAAAAGGTTACAATTATAGAAGTTCCAATTCATGAGAGAATGAGAGTATGGAATACTACCAACACGAGCTATGGTTGCAAGATATACTGCAGTGGTGATGTTTGACATGAAAACAATGGCATAACCATAAGCATCAAATGACAAGTCCCGCACTCCCGCAATGAATGCACCAAAGACAATCAAGCCAACACTGATAACAACCTTATAAATTTCAGTTAAATGAAGAATCAGGGAGATGCTCACTCAAACAACAAATTAAATTTTAATGTTATAAAGAAAAAGATTTATCATTCTTAACGCAATTGATTACTCTCACAAACATAATGAATTTCATTAAATTATACATCTCAAATTTGATATCAAAATTTCAGATGTATTTAGTCAAATACTACAGGTCTCATCATGCGATGAAAAGAAAGCTATTTACCTGAAAATAACAGAGGATGTATATCTCTGCCCCACCAGAATATACTCGACGAGCATGGTAAATACCACTGTTGTCCTCCTAAGGGTGGTGTACATTGGAACATTTACTCCACGAACAGACTCCATGGTGGCTAGCTTTCAAGGGGAAATACAAGTGAACAAAAATCATAAAAATATAAAAATGAGTGATGATTAAGAATTTGTCCTTTGAAAAAATAAAGGGAGGGAATAGGGGCATACCATGTAAAGTAAATATGCTCCTGCCAGAGGCAAGGTGTGCCTCAAAGTCTTCCATGATACAAATTTTGTTGAATTGTCAGATAAAATCAAAGATTCACCTGCTGCGAAAGAAATAATCTTCCAGCGCCTCAATACATAAAGAAGAAAACAAGAACATACTATCTGCAGCAAAAAGAAGAAAGGCAGTCTTGTTTATGATTTTAAAATAAATCAAATGCAATTTAAAAACAATCAGATAGGTATTAGAACTGCAATTCTGAAGATATACTGCAAAAATTCCAAAACATTTAGATTCAATACTATTTCTTTATACCTCTTCTCAAAAGTATGCAAGTACATGAGAAACTTTCCTATTGGAGAAAGTAACGTATAAATCAATGGCTTAGACATAATGAAATAGAGAAAACGCTTGAATTCTTCCCTTAATTAAGTTGAATAGTCCTTAATTACTTAGTGCCTTAGTCTGAAGAACTACAACTCTTACACTATAGAGACTCTACTAAATAACTAAGGAGCATGACACGGTTAGTTAAGCAAGATGAACAAAAGAAGTGGAAAAGCAAAGAAGGAGGAGGAAAAGGCAGGACAATTATCAACCAAAAAAAAAATGAAAGTAAGAAATAGTATTGTGTCCTCAATGAACAAGTTGTTTAGGACCACAAAGGGAGTTACATCAACCAAGCATTCTTGTAGACTTTAGGAGAAAGCAATTCATGTTCTTGTTCTTCCTTTTAAGGAATGATAGAACATAAAAGACCACTTGTTCACAATTTTCTGCACGTGGTGCCCCAAAATTTGTGGCCTATTTGATCTTGGCTTTTTAGAATCATGCGATTATTCATAATCCACCGAACTTCCATGGAGTTGAAGAGAAATTGTCGTAAGAGAGAGCACAACATTGGCAATTTTTTGAATGCGTAATTCTAAGGAGAAAAGCAGACATCATTGTTATCATTTACTTTTGAAACATATTAACTGACCTAATATTATATTAAAAATTTCACCCATGAACCATAAATTGCCAACACTGTTGAAAATGCATACATCTCACGGTAAGAAAACGAAAAGAAATTCTTTCTAAGGATCAACCTGAAGAAGAGTGATGACATTTGCAGATGGGAAGTTATAAGATGAAAGAGCCGCCTTATTGAACATCACCAAAAGCACTACAAAACAAGAATACAAAAGTAATGAGTAATTAAGCAAAAAGCAGCATTCATCTCCTAATGGAAAGCCTTGCCCGACAGACTTGACACAATATTGAAGCACCCACAGCAAATTTTCATGAATTTAAAAATCTTAAAAAATTGAAAAGTTAGACTAAAAGAGACGCTTAATTTCGATACAAGTTGGGGGAATTAAACCAACAACAGTCCGACATGTGAAAGAGATCTTCCTTAATTGGAGAAGTTCTTCATATAAGAACCATAGATATTGCAGATAAGATATACAACAACTTCTAAAATAGCAAAAATTTCTAAAAAGAAATACGACAAAAGTAGGAAAATAAAAATGAAAATTTGGACAAGTAATATAGATGCACCTGCGCATGACATGTAAGAGATAGCAGCGTAGACTCCTCGTTTGGTCATGGCAGAACCTTTAAAGAGCTTCTCGTCGACCTGATAAGGGCTCTCTCGGTCCTGGTCCCTTGGAGTATCCGATACCGGCAGTATCAGATTCTCCGACGAATCGGACGGTTTCAGAGACATATCTCAGCGCGCGCGCTCTCTCTCCGTGGAAGAACGTGAAAAACAGCAAAAGGTTCTGCCCTACCTCGGCTATTGTTGGGAATGGAGATGAGGTTTTTTTTTTTTAAAAAAAAAATGGAGTTGGAGGAGAATACAACGTTTAGGAGGAGGCAATGGACCCAATCAAAGACTCCAAGGTGAGTCCTGACTCGGAACTCGGAAGCTTGACTTGACTTGGTCAACTCTGTGTCCGCTGCATACTTTCATCGGCTATTTAGCTGAGATCAAGTGTAAATCTCGGTTTGCGTTCCATATTACTCTGCCAATACTTTATGTTTAAAAATGTCAAATATTTTTATTAATTCATTATATAAAAATATTATATAATTATTTGAAATAACAAGATTTCATTGGATAAAAAATATATAAAAATTGTAAAGCATTATATATCATATTTGTTTAAATGTAAAGCTGTTTTTTTATATATATATAAAAAAAAAAAGTTAGTCTATCCGACTGGTCCATCCAAGATTCAAAAATCAACTTAGCGTGCAAAATAGTGCCTAATCAAGCCGCCCGCCTTATTTATTTCAGAAAGGCCTTGGGCTAGTTGGCAAGTTGTTACGAACTTACGATGTTTTTTCCTTCTGGGTCAGGAAAGCCTGGCTTTCTTTTGGGCCATCGAAGTTCTATCGGCAATCTGATCTTATCGTTTCAAAACAAGATACTTTCCATAACCAAAAATATAAAGAGAGAAGGACAATTTGATCTTATCCAGGCAGTGAAAACTGAAAGTATTCTCAGATGTAATAATAAGAGAGGCAAAATGATGCCAATATTTGTACCATTTTACTCAGACAACGCGTAAAACAAAGCATTGGCCTTGTCCCCTAATAGAATTGAAGTTTTCCTTAAACAAACTAATCATGCTTTCAACACAATTATTACCGTCTGAATAGAGACTTAATAGTCCACTTTCTAGACAACTTGACAATTAGTGAAGGTTTCGATTCCAGCTTTCCTACATGGTTGAGACATGAGGAAACTTCAAAATTCGCATGACATGGTTCATAGTTTTGTAAGTTCGTGGAAGCCAATGATAACGAAAGTTCGCCCCCCTGATGAAGCCGTATTTTAATTAAGAACCGGAAAAATGACCCAAAGTATATAACTCCAAGAGAAATAGAGCCTATATTTATTTGGTGGGTGGATATGGTTGGATTGATAAGGATGTATAGCAAGACATAAATTGAACAAGCACATTGAACAGAAATGGGCCATAGTTTTCTTATCTTCATATCAAACCCAACTCTGCTTTTCTCTTTAGGAACTCTAGTGCTCGGATAGATATCGCTTCCCATGGGTGGGGCCTTCATCAAACTTGAGGACCGGAAACACTGTCTCCTTTGCATTTCTTTCCGTTATCGAGAATTGAGGGTGACTTACCTATCTATATTTCAATTCCTGCAGTGAGGGTCTTAGCTCGTGATTCCAAGTATTTTGAAGAGTAGAATTGGGTTTCACCTACTCATACCCACAAAGTGTTTGATGTAGCGAGTGAGTTGTACGAGCGTGGGTGCATCAATTAATGCCAACTAAAGGGTCAGCTACGAACGAGACCAAGTATACATTTTGGGTCCTACTAGTTGAGTTTGCAACATCCACCGCACGAGCGTGACACAGCAACTGGGACGGACAGATGAGACCCTTCAAAAGAAATGGTTCGAATGCCGATACACAATGGTCATGCGGGTTCGGCCAATAGCAGAATTTGCCCATCTGCATCATCACGTGGGCTTCACAAGGTCTACCCTCTGTTATGCTCTGGACCAGCACTCCCTTGTGCTGTATTGGTAAGTGGGACTTGTGATCCTACAATTGTATTTGGAGCACATACCTAACGTCTGATACGCTGCTGGTTGTTTTGTCCAACACATCTCGCTTTCTATCCTTCTCCGTGAAGTTCCCCCGTCTATGGAGTACAGTGGAGTCAGAACCTAAGCCGACAGAAAGAATCGCTATATTTAAATTGTATGAAGCAAAGAACTGGGTGGATTAAGTGTCAGTAATCAGTATTATTATAATAAAGAAGATGAAGCGAATATATATATATATATATATATATCTGGGTGGATTAAGTGTCAGTAATCAGTATTATTATAATAAAGAAGATGAAGCGAATATATATATATATATATATATATATATATATATATATATATATATATATATATATATATTATATTTGTTTACATCATTGGATTATATGGAAAGTGTGGGTTCTAACATCATGATATGATTGACGGGACAAATTGGACATATTAGCGAACAAAATCAACAGGTGCATGAACTACTTACTGTTTTGGGGGAAGCTCTTGATAATTAACTAGCCTAATGAACGTAGTTTGGTTTATTACAGGCTCATGATCAAGCAGAGCATCACTTATTCGCAGCTAAAATGTTTGATACAAGTTCATCATGATTTGAGTAGTAAGTGGTGACACACAAGTTTGACATCTGTCTTTGATGTTAATATTTGGCAATAAAGGGGTGGAAAAGCAAAAAAAAAAAAATGATTAATCAGGAATCCAAGATATACAAGTTATGCAATTTGATACATGGATATCTTTATATCTGCTCCCTTCCTGTCTTCTTATCATTTTATGGGTAAAGGTTGTCATACTTCAAAGCAGTATTAAATTATCCCAACAGTTAATGACCCCCAACCCCCAGTGTCTAATCAGAATGATCCTCTTCACCAAATTATAGTGCTAATGAATGTGACAGTTCCTTATAACAATTAACAAAGTATCATACAGCCAGGAGAAAGAAAAAATAATAATCTAGGGAGGGAGAGGATATGTATGTAGGGACGCCGAGGCAGGTAAACTGAGACCAATAAAAGAGCGAGGTGGCTTTGGCACGTTGGTGCACCCATTCCTCAACTAGCTTATAATGCTGCTGGTCTTTTAGCCGACCCAACTTCCATGCTGTCCCTAACTATCTCTATTCCACAAGACAATTGTCCTTTTCATTCTCTCCCTCACCTACGCATGCACACATATATATAGTTACAAATTCTCGAGAATCATCCCATTCACTTTGAGCTACTTCCATATCTAGCTTAAAAAATTGCTCTATATATATGTATATTCTCCTTCTTGCTTTATACTAGGTTTTGATTAGCTTGTTAGGTCACATGGAGCTTCAGTTAGGTCTGGCTCTCCCTATTCACAATCCCATCGAGGGATTCGACCTAACCAATGGTGGCTTAGAGAGTTCAGAGTTATCGAGGCCCAGTTGCTGTCTGAAAAGCTACAAACATGTCAAAAACAAGCGTAGCTTTGAAGAATCATTTGGACAATCTTTGAAACCCCTGCCTTTACTGGTATGGAGCGGACAACCAAACGAGGAAGATGACCGCAGTGGAAAGAAAAACAGAAACACTTACACAATAAACGAGTAAGTTGGTTTCTCTATTCTATTCGCCGCTTGCTTTGCCTATGTTCATTATCAAGTAATTTGATCGAACAATTTGATGATATTTCTGGGTAACATAAGCTAATTAACTTCTCAATTACAAAAACAAGGTGAAGGACATCTATTTTGCTTTTATGTGCATATAGGAATAACGAAGAAGAAAACCATGTGGTGGGGTGGCCACCTATTAAATCGTGGAGGAAGAAGAAATTCCATCAACACCCCAGAGTCCAGATCAGGAACGATAGGATGCCAGCTGAGAACGAAAGCAGGGGACCAAACTCCTTATTTGTCAAGGTTAAGATGGAAGGGGTAGCAATAGGAAGGAAGATCGACTTGAGGCTGTACAACTCTTACCAAACTCTTACAAATAAGTTAATTAGCATGTTTGCTAAATGTAAGTAATAGGTACTCTACATGTATTTTGTGGTTGTGTGAGGTATACAGGGGATCTGATTTTTGCTTTTGCTTCTATGCATTTTATGCGCAGACCAAAAATTTAAGGAAGATGGGGCAAATTATACACTCGCTTATCAAGACGAGCAAGGGGACTGGCTGCTTGCTGGAGATGTTCCGTGGCAGTGTGTACACTTTATACTCATACTTTCATTGAATATCAATATTGCAAAATAAATAAATAAATAAAAGATTCCAAAGCATTTAACATTCTCTTAAATGACGATTATGCAGATCCTTCATTGATTCCGTGAAACGTTTGGAGATATTAAGAAATGGCATTGAAGCTACCTGACATAATCAGATTGCAGTCTATAAGTTGATCTTTACGTGATAGTTTCGGCCAAAACTTATTTGCTTGAATCAGTTGCAGAGAGCAAAAATGAAATTAAGTTGGCCTAAAACAGGAATATCATAACGCAAATTAAGATTTTCGTGATCAAACGAGGAAAAGATAAAAGGGTTTTCTTTCCTGTTGTATGCATTACAAATCCTCATGTGGTTTTATGTTTATGGCAATGTGTTAGAGAGAAAATGTTTATTACGTTTAATTTTATTAAGCATGCATCCTAAATTTAGTTGTGCATATGTATGATCTTAATAAACTTTTGTTGTGTCATGTCAACTATATGTAGCAGCGTTTTCTCTAGCATTGTCTTCTAAACCACCGTCTTGCGCACATCAGAGAAGATTACGAATATTTGCAAACAAATGCTGCCAAGGAGTGATCATCATAACTAATAATTCAATTTTCTTGCCCACTATTATAAATTAAATATATTTTGCAACCAAACTCGGTGTCAAGGTGGAGTTATGCATATTGCGACTTAGAGATTGTATTTCATTTAAAAAGAAAAAAGAAAGAAAGAAAAAAACCTCATGTCCCGTCCCATCTGAATTAGAATTGTTGCATACTTAATGTTTTATTATTTATCATCTTACTCGTAGTATGATTTTTGTACTGTTAGAATAAATTAACCTTTATATAACAATACATCATATATAAATATATATTAATTCTAACAAAAAATATATTATGCAAATAAAAATAAAAATATGAGGAGTCCTACAAAATATATATACGAGGACTTTAGGATTGAGGAAGTCAAAGATACAATTTGTCAGATAGTTTTCGACAATGTTTTAGAGATGCACAAAATTGTGAGAAACAGCTTATGGATTTATAAGATTCAACCGTTGGTGATTAAACCATGGCGGAGGAATAAGCTTGGGGAGGCTAAAAGCTTTAGTTAGATGATTGGTTTATTGTCTTTTGGGGGAGTTTTTCATTCATCTTTTTAGTATTTGTTCGTTTTGTTTGATGAATGTAAATTTTGAGTGGCATTTCTTTCTTATTGTACTGAATCTCAATTTTCTTTTGTTGAACAAATAAATCTACTCTTGTTAACAAAAAACAATGATTATTTTAGTTATAATTTTTTTTTAAAAAAAATATTATTTTAATTTTTTTATTTTAGTCTAATAAGAAAAAAATCAAAAATATTGTCCATATCTATTAATTTGTTAGATTATTGTTAGATGCATGTGCGGTGGAATTAAAATTTCTATCAACACTATATTAAATACTAATATGTAAGAAAATAATATTAAAAATATTGATACAATCAATCAATTTTATTATGTATTAATATTTAGTGTTGTGTTGATAAAAATTTTAATTCTATCATCGATATATTTAGTAATAATCTTAATTTATTTGACATAGAATAAAATTTATGCAAAAACAAAACACATTATTTTTTAATAAAGTTATGGTAAAATTTTCATAAATTGAGATCTTTAATTTTATAAAAAAAAATATGTTTCTTTTCATATAAATTTCAGTTATTCTTAATAATAACTGATATTTCATGTAATATTAAAATATATAAAATTATTTTTTTAATTTTTTTTTATAATAATATTGATATTATTAAATAAATTAAAATGATATATTGTAAAGAAATTATAATTAAAATAATAATAAATATATTTAAACCGATGTTATCAATATTTGGGAAGAACTAAAATGACGACTTACTTTTTTTTTTTTTTGGGGAATTGCTTGCTTTGTGTGACGACTTACTTTAAAGTAACATACTGGTCGTTGTTTATTAAATTATTATCAAGCGGGAAGAAGGAACCATGTAACAATATCATTTAAGTTTTGACAAATTTTTTGAAGAATTGTTAGTTTGAGTGTTTCTTCTTGGCTCTTGCACCCTAAACCTTCCAAGCAAAGAGATTGAGTTCATTTCGAAAGGGCTCCAACCTGCTTCCTTTCATCGATCCTTTCTATTCTGCTGATCAATGGATGCCAAAGCAAGGAAATACGCAAGTACGGTTTACGATATGCTCTTGTTCTTACTGCATTTTCCTTCTGTTTCCCTGCACTTGAGTTCGTAAACCCTAATTGTGCATTACTTTTTTCAATTTCACTTTCTATGAAGAGGTGGATGTGGACTCGGATACGTATTGGCAAGTGATTATTTTGATTCTTCAGTTTCTTGCGGAGGAAAATTGCGAAGAGAGTCTTCATCTGTACGATGAAATTTTCATCTTGTTATAATCTTTCTAATTTTGCTTGTAAAATGCTAGTTTGAGAGTAGTTCCCCTACTAACCCATTTTTCTCTTCAACTTCTCTGTGAAGATTGGAGCAAGAATCAAATGTTTATTTCAACTTGAAGTATTTTGGGGATAGAATTATCAATGGCGAGTGGGAGAAGGCAGAAAATTATCTTTCTGCATTTACAAGGCTTGGTGATAGTTTGTTGTCAAGGAAGGTATTCTTTGAGATGCGAAAGCAGAAATATTATGAGGCAATGCTCAGGTAAAAGCCGGGCTCCATTTTGATTATAAATTGGGTATTTCGCTGTCAATTGTGCCTTTCAACTGTTGACTTGATAGCTTAGTTATCAATGTTTTTTCTGAGATACTGGACATGGTCTTTTTAAAACAAAAAATCATTGGATATGTATCTGTCATTCAGTTTGCAGAAAATTGAAATATAAAGTGGCTTAGGGAAGGACATATGTACGTTACATATATCACATTTCTCTCTTTTATTTGGGTGAACTAGGGGAGCATCTTTATGAGTGATGGCTCTGAA
This sequence comes from Gleditsia sinensis, assembly GCA_037074535.1. Lineage (NCBI taxonomy): Eukaryota > Viridiplantae > Streptophyta > Magnoliopsida > Fabales > Fabaceae > Gleditsia > Gleditsia sinensis. Next base: position 4,419,818 of record CM073472.1, read on the forward strand.
ACGAAGTTGCATGGAAGGCAAAAGAATCTCAATCATCTATTTTATTTCTTCTTTATGATTTATTACCTTGACATGTTTTAAAGTATACTAAAAAGCTTGGGATTTTTGTGTTTGGTTAATTTGTTTCAGAAATGACCTTGCTGAAGCTGCAACCATTTTGCAGAAGGATTTAAGTGTGTTTTCGGCTTCTTCTGTTGATAACTATGAGGAATTTACTCTGGTTCATTCTTCAGAAAGTATCAGGCAAGCAAAAGAGTTATCTTAGTTGGATTTTTCCTAGCATATTCTTATATCAAACTTTTTATAATGACATGGAATAGTTACCTGCAGGGAAGATGAGAAACTATCCTGGTACGATAATACAGTGCATGCAAGGGTCAATTTGCAGAGTGATCTGAAAAAATTAATAGAGGGAAATCCTACTTTCCGAGATAAACTTGTGTTCCCCAAATTGAATAATTCAGGACTCATGTCAATAATGTACCTCATCTACCCAAGTCCAGAAAAGAAAACAAGCATCAAAGTAAATCGGCCATTTATTTTTATAGGCTTTATACATTTTAATTTTGTTTGCATGAAAAGCCTATTATTTCCATATGTTCCTGAAAATTTAATTTGGAATATCTCATTATGAATTTCATATGCTTTTATGTTGCCTGATTTCGTGTGTGACATCTTCTCATCTGATGCTTACATAATATATCTGCAGGAAGAACTAATTTACTTAATACTTCAGTTTCTTGATGAAGAAAAGTTCATGGTCACTCTTCACAAGTATGTCGCTACTGTATCATGTTTTTGGCTTTTTCCCCGTTCATCTTTTATCCAAGGTCTTATTGTTATTTTATTCATTCTAAAAAGACTGATACAAACATTTTTGGGCGAATGTGACCAAAAACATGTCTGTTGAAGATTGGAGCAAGAAACAAAGATTTTTTTCAATCTTAATTATTTTGGGAAATTACTTATTCATGGAGAATGGGATGAGGCAGAGAAGTACCTTTCAGCCTTCATAAAGTTGGATAATCGGTATCCATTGCTGAGAATTTTTGAGATGCAAGCTGGAAGGCACCTTGAAGGTTTTGATGGGTAAGTGTCAGATTGGTGTTATCATTTTCTTGTTTCCATATATTGTCTTTTTTTTTTGTGATGAGGGTTGTTTAACTAAAAACACTGTGCGTAAAAAGGATAAAGGTTTATTTATGCAACCACTTCCCTGTCACCTAAAATGAAATAAAGAAAGTGAAATAAGGGTGTAGAAGAAAGTCAATTTAATACATTTGAAACTGTTATTGAAGAAAACCTTTGCCACAACTTTTGTACACATATTTTATTCCAACAATCTCATATACCTTAAAATCACATTTACGAGGGTATCATTGTTGTTATTATAATTTTTTATTTTAAAAAAATAGTATATTTTCTATTTAACATATTTTGAGAATAAATTTAATTCATAACAGTTTCATTATGTCCTTTATTATCAATAATATATTATACTGAACTTTTCCTGCAGAAAGAATGACATTTTATCCAACTACATGGATGCTTCTTCTGTAGGAGCTGATCTGCTTGACGGTCTGAATCAATTAATTAGCAAGTATCCCCTTTTGCTAGATAAACTCAAGTTTCCTTGCATGGATAAATCAAGACTCTTGACAATAATCAAGCAGACGTAAGCTAATAGTTTCTGTTAATAGTTTATATGGTTATTAAGATAATTACTTTTATAGCTATTTCTCTTTTAAAAGAGGTAATTTTCCGTTAAATGTTGCAGTATGGACTGGTGGGTTCCCCATTGTACAAAAGCAAGAGCTAATCCTGATAACAGGGCTTTTTCTCTGGATAATATACCTAGAGTACCTTACCTTTGTTATGATCCATCTGTTCTCATTAGTTCATCCCGTTTGGAGACAGGGCAATCAAGCATACCATGGATTTGTGGGGTAAGACTAAGATAATGTATATTTCATTCCCTTATTTATAATTCATTTATTTCTTATCCAAACTTTTAGTCAGGAAATGAGTAATTAGCTAGACTGCAATTCCAATGTAGGTGGACAACTACATGCAAACTGATGTTTGTGTAATTCCTCTACAGTCATTAATTTTTTGCATTTAAATTCATGTTTAGTCTAATGATACAAGCTGCATGACTGATGTGAATTCTGGGGTCAGCCTGAGGATAACAGAGAAATCCAAATTACAAGTCACTCAGAACTGTTCAAGCCAGAAAGAAATGAAAATGTCAGTTCTTTGCAATATTGAGGCGCTGCATGAATTTTTTTGGGGAAAAAAGATCAGGTACTTTTAGACTGATACTCGTTCTTCATTTTCATTGTATGTAGAGGTAGCAACTGCCCCATAGACCTAAACTTTGGAGTTGGCATAAAGTCATCAACTGAGATAACAGAGATCAATGAACCATCCCAATGCTGCTTGCTTGTACTCCCTGATGATTCATTGATGGCAAGGGTATGGGTCCACTGTTCTATAATCTTGAATTGAAGACTTCCAATATGTAAATATCCTGAAGTTTTTAATCATGCTGAGTCACTGGTGAGAAGACTTAGTTATAACTTTTTATGCATTAAATTCTCCCACTTAGCTGTTAAATCTTCAAGTTCGGGGAGTAATTCAAATTGGTTTGTTATTATTCTTCAGCACAAACTCGGTTTTGGGGCCCGAAGATTTGTAAAGGAGTCCTGACTCCTGTTATGACATTTCTAGCATTTCTTCTTCTGTCTATTTTTATTGGTGGGAAATTGTCACACCTAGCATTATGCACTATCCCTAACAATGGTGTTCCATACACTTTAAGTGGTAAACTGGTTTTCTCTCTCTTAAGGTAAACAAACATATAGAAGGTTAATCTTTCAAGAAAGTCGTAGGGCCAGAGAAAAAACTAACAAAAAGAAAATAAAAATGGGATCTCTTCTAGCAATAGCTAGTGTTTTCTCTGTCTGTACATGTATGTTTTGTGAGGAACTAGTTCTTGTGTACAAGTTTGATTAGACTTTTCATCCCATTCTATTGGCATAGTTTATCATATTCTTAATTTTTTTTTATCTAATGTTAGATACCTTTATCTAATAAGTAATTGAAAATATTGAAGTAGCTCCCCTCACCAATAATGTGAAGTATTTTGCACTCTGATGGTACTTTGTTGGTTTGCATGTGAAGCATAAGCTGGGAGATTGTGCTTATAAATCTAAGATTCAATATATAATTCAGTACTTTGTTTGGTTTTGGATATCAAACTTTATAGCTAAGATACTTTCTGGTTTTACAAACCATATCAGGTTGCTAGGTTAAATTATTCTTGTTCAGGGGATTTCATATTGGCCTTAGCCCAAAATGCTATGCACAAAGTTTGGGTGTTATATGATGATAAATGCTTGTCAGGAAAGGTACTTCATTGCTGTGTAGTGAATCTTGTTTTCATTTTGTTGCTTCATGTCTGAGAGATTCTTTTGTATGCTGTCTCTTTGTACAGGCAATAACTGATATCCAACCTTTTTTACATCAACCTTCAAATGGGCAAGTCATGAAAAATGATGTAGGTGTAAATCCCGAACACAGCGTTCACTGCTTTGCACTGAAAGATCATCATCTTCTGTCAGCATCAGGTGGAAGAATCTCCACATATAATCTGAAGACATTTGAGGTAAACAAATGCTGTCATCCTCGTGCTTTTGTAGATTATTGTTTCTTGCCTAGTTTCAGACATTTTCTCCTGCCTGTTCATTCCCTGCAGACAGTGGAAACAATTGCAGTCCCTCCACCTGTGGCTACATATTTCATCTTTCTCCCTCAGGATATACTTGCTATTGGTTTAGATGACTCTACAATCATAATTTACTGTACCTGCACTAAAAAGGTTGGGACTATGTTAAGTTTGAATTTATATCAACTTTGTGAAATTCACATTGTTGTTTCATCTATTAGCAGGTCAAAGCCAAGCTCCACGGTCACCAAAAGACTACATGTCTTGCTTTTTCTCACAATTTAAATGTACTCGTGTCATCAGGAGCTGATGCTCAGGTGAGTTGATTCTGTATACTGGTTAACCAACAGAATACCATGTCTGAACTTTCTTTATTTTTCTTTAACAGGCTTTTACTGCCTCTCAATGCTATGCATTTGTCCTTTGCTTGATCTGCCTTATTCTTTTGTCTGTTTTTGGTTTCTATTGCAAGTGTTTGTCATGAAAATAGAGTAGCAATGGCCTTGGTTGAATTCAAATTTAGGAATAGTCTATGCCTCTCCTCCTTCTCTTTTCCATGGTATCTAGCCCTAGTTCGTGGTGGCAGGGGATGGGGGAATGCTTCCTTCTTACTGAGGACATTTTGTGCAGCTGTGTGTTTGGGATGCAGCTGGATGGAAGAAGCTAGCAAATAAGACTTTGCACAGTTTTCATACTGGGCAGGTGCCAGACCCTCCTGTAGTGAATTACATTGAGTTTCACAAGAATCAAATTCATTTACTTTCTGTCCATGAAAGGCAGATAGACATATATGAGGCACCCTGGCTGAATCACTATATGCAGGTCTGAAAATGGCTTAGATTAATTATGTTCAGTAGTTCCAAATTTTAATTTCGTGAAGCATGATTGTTCAGAGTGTTCCACCGGAATCAGATCTTCCAATCACTTATGCCACATACTCATGTGATGGTCAATCAATATTTGTAAGCTTCAAAAATGGGTGCATAAAAGTCATTGCCAGCGAGACACTTGATGTAAGATGCAGGATCAATCTTACTGCTTATGCACAACCAAACCCTAGGTATTTCTTTACAATTAATTATGAGTTTATTAACCTTTATATTTCAGCTAATGATGTAATGGCATTACGCAGCTTGGAGGTTTATCCTACAGTTATGGCGGCAAATCCATATAAACCCAATCAAATTGCGGTTGGGCTTACAAATGGTAGAGTTCTTGTTCTTGAGCCGCTAGCTTCTGAAGGAGTGGAGAAAGAATGGCACCCGTGAAACCAAATCAGCTGGCTTTTTAGCAACATTGAGATATCAAATCTGTGTGTTCATAACTTTTTCCCTACTACAATGAGTGACAGCATTTTTTTTGGTCTGACTACATGTGTATGTTCGTTCCATTAGGGCCCTTGTCTATATCTTACCCACTGCCTGCTGGTCACATTGTGCTGAATTGATTTTGCACCTCTCTAGTTGCTGATGGCTGGCCAATATGATCGCGACAGACCGAAGGCTGAGGACTTAATGTAGTTGAAGGAGAAACATTAGCTTGGTGAAAAATTATTTGTATTCGCTTTTGCTGTATTCAATTGTAAATTGCTGTTTTACTAACCCAAAACAGAAGTAGACTCCCCTCGTTTCTTTTTCACAGTGATGAGCTTATATATATATATATATATATTCTTTGGGAAACAGAAGTAGAACACTCTATACCAACCCAGTATGCGATCACGGTGGGACTCGAACCCACAATCTCCCGCTCCGGAGGCGAGCGCCTTATCCATTAGGCCACGCGATCTGCTAGTATAAAGAAAGCATATCTTTAAAATTTTATAGCTCGCGGAACAAACCAAAAATAAAAATAAAAAATTTCAAATATCAATAATTAATCTTGGTATAATATTTTAATGAATAAATTATATTTGTATTGAGATTTATAAAAATTATGTTCACATATTTTTAAATTTTAAATTGTAAGAAATTTTTTATTTATAAAATTGTTAATAAAGTTTACATTTTATAACTTTTTTTTAAATAATTTAATTTAATAGAATATAAATTATTAAAAAATAAATTAATATTTATAAAAGTTTAACATAAAATATGTTAGCGCCGCTTTTTTGAAATTTGAGGTAATTATAATTTGTATAAATCTAATAAAAAAATGAATATAATTTATTGTATTTTAATTGAATATACTCAATTCAATATGTGGGTTAGAGGTTCATTAAAGCATTTAAAGGAAGTATGTGTTGGATTGTTTGCTTTTCAACTATTTAGTTTAGACTCTTCAAAGTCAACTATTCTAGATGCATGCACTTTCATCCCCTTCTCCGCGGGCTTCTTTCAAACAATCTTTCTTACCAAATATTTAAATTTTATTTAATAAAAATAATTTATAAACTAATTAAAAATTTATAAATTTTTAATTATTTAAATAAATTTATTTATTAAATACTTCTAATTTAATTAAATAAATTTATAAATTAATCAAATAAACTATAAAATAATTTATTTATTTTACTAAACACACAAATATAAATTGAGATTAAAAGAAACTCTTTATTGTGAATACATAAAAAATTATAATAGTTATATTTTTTCAAACCTATTCTTAGATTATTTTTTAAAAATTTGTACTAATTAGATAAATGAATATATAAAATTTAGAAATTCGATATAACAATTAAAAATTATTATTTATAAAAGTATACTTACAAATGTCAACTTTTATTTATTTATGATACTTATGATTGTTGAACTTGTATATACGGTGGGTTTTATGAATCTCAAGATAATAACTTTCTGCTTGAGTATTAATAGTTTTGGGACAGTAGTGTATTAGTAATAGACATAATGATCTCTATTTATGTAAAATCTTAAAAGTCTCAATAGAGATGATAGTGTGCGAAACAATTCCGCAAATAATTAATTAATTCTTATAGTGAATAAGGATAATTTCGGGTTCAATGAGTGTTAATCACTTTTTAATGATGAAAACGTGCCCTTGATTTATTGTGGCATTTCGAATTCAACTAGAGTTCACCTCAAATAATTACAAGTAAATTTTGAATGATGGATATTCATAATATCAATTTTTTTAAGATATTACTTGAAATAAATATTAATATGGTTGAAATCAAATAGAGCCAAATTAAGTTTTACATGCGCAAATTTGTTTATTTAAAATAAATGTTAAATAAATTAAAAATTGTGATAATTTTTAAACAAATCAAGTTTAAATAATTTATAATTAATAATAAATAATATATATATATGAAGCTAATTAAAAAATATAGGTTTATATTATATATGTCTATGTATATATAAAAATAATATTATAGTATTTTTAATGAAATTATATATAAATAAAGAATATAAAAATAATAATATTTAACTAATAAATTTTGTGAACTAAATAAGATAAGCATTAAATTTTTAAATTGGATTCCTTTAACTAAATTAGTTTAATATATTAATTAAATTTATTTATATAATAAATGAGTTGAATTCAATTTAAATTTTTAACAAATTAAATTTGATTAGTTCACGTACATGTTTACATCTTTAAATATTAATATGAAAGGGTGTCCAAATAAATGTTATATTTTCATTATATAATTAATGTAATTGTTACATTGAATCTCACACCGATTTACATGAACGAATCTCGCTCATTCATCACTTACTTTATCAATCATTGTTATTTGAGACAAACATTTCGTCCCAATTATAACAAGATAACAAAGAATAAAGGCATAAGGAAAAAAAAAAAAAAAAAAAAAAGCTCAAGATTAAATTGTTAATGAACAAATAATACGAAAGTCGGGAAATTCCCACAAAAGGTGACCCTCACCCTCGTAAATATAAATAAATAGCAAAGCATCCCTTGATCCCTTCCTTCTTCATGCTTTCCACCGGCATACTTCTTCAAGTTCAAGTACAGCCCATAATTGAACCCTTTTGGAATCCACCATCCAATTCAAGTGGGCCCCTCCAGTCGCCGCACCCAACCAAAAAATCTGTTTTCTCCGTAAACCGTACGCGTTGTATGGTAATGAAGTAAAATCCGGCATATACCCTCCCCCGTTTTACAAAATCCAAAACAAACCGTCATTTCGGCTTTCCGTAGCGTTTGATTCTTTCTAGATCTCACGTCGCACGGCTCACCTTCTTCCACGTCTGTCTCCTCTTTCCGTCATTCTGCCTTCCTTCTTCTGCCTTCTCTCCTCCGCTTCTCTCGTTCCTCAGACACACAGAATCTAGTAACGAGAGCTAATCGGAGCATCCACATCGAAGCTCCGGGAGCTGTGCCCGACGTCTTTTTGGGCTTCCAGAGAGTTCGTAACCATGGATCTAGAATTCTAAATTCTAGAAGGCGACAAGAACGGTAAGCTCCAGCATAAAGGGATTTATGGTTTCTACTTTTAGTAATATGTTAATTCCATAATCTAAGCTTATATACATCAAGATGAATGAGCTTTTGAAATTCCAACTCCTTATTAAGTTATACACGCTTTTATAGCTTCGAGAGCTTTGCGACTCGGAGACTCTGTGAGTGGGGCGTCAGGTTGGCGTGGAAGGAACATTGTGAAGGTGGTGAATCAGTTCCAGAGATGGCACCGAGCACAATCCGTAAGGCGATTGGGGCCGTTAAGGACCAAACTAGTATTGGGATAGCTAAGGTGGCTAGCAATATGGCGCCGGAACTCGAGGTTGCCATCGTGAAGGCGACCAGTCACGACGATGACCCTGCCAGTGAGAAGTACATACGCGAGATCTTGAACTTAATGTCTTACTCTCGAGGCTATGTTCATGCGAGTGTGTCCGCTGTGTCCAAGCGTTTGGGGAAGACCCGGGACTGGATTGTGGCGCTCAAGGCACTCGTGCTTGTTCACAGGTTGATGAATGAGGGACCCCATTTGTTTCAAGAGGGGATCTTGTATTCGACCAGGAGGGGAACGAGGCTTCTGAACATGTCTGATTTCAGGGATGAGGCTCACTCCAGCTCCTGGGATCATTCGGCTTTTGTGAGGACCTATGCTATGTATCTGGATCAACGCCTCGAGTTGATGCTGTTCGAGAGGAAAAGTGCGAGTGTTGGAGGTGGGAGTGGCGGGGGTAGTGTGGTTGATAGACTTGGGGGCAGAGACAATTTTAGTTCGCCACCACCACGGCCGTACGAGTACGAGTATGGAGAATTCAGGGGGGAAAGTGGGTACGGCAGTGGAATGAGACGGACCCGATCATTTGGCGATATGAGTGAAACGGTGGGCCGAGAAGGTAGAGAGGAGAAAAGGGTTGTGACTCCATTAAGGGATATGAAACCTGAGAGGATTTTTGGCAAGATGGGTCATCTGCAGAAGCTGCTGGATCGATTCTTGGCCTGTAGGCCTACAGGATTGGCGAAGAATAGTAGGATGATTTTGATTGCATTGTATCCGGTTGTGAAAGAGAGCTTTCAGCTGTATGCCGATATTTGTGAGGTTTTGGCTGTGTTGCTTGACAAATTCTTTGATATGGAATACCCGGATTGTGTTAAGGCGTTTGATGCTTATGCCAGTGCGGCAAAGCAGATCGATGAGCTAGTTGCCTTCTACAATTGGTGTAAGGATACTGGTGTGGCAAGATCATCAGAGTACCCAGAAATTCAGAGGATTACTAGTAAGTTACTGGAGACACTGGAGGAGTTCGTGAGGGATCGGGCAAAGAGACCAAAAAGTCCAGAGAGGAAGGAGGAAGCTCCGCCAGTGGCTAAAGAGGAAGAGCCAGTACCGGATATGAATGAAATCAAGGCACTGCCTCCACCTGAGAATTACACCCCGCCCCCACCACCACCACCTGAGCCAGAGCCTAAGCCACAGCAACAAGTTTCAGAGGACTTGGTAAATCTGAGAGATGACGCAGTCACTGCAGATGATCAGGGTAATAAGTTCGCTTTGGCGCTGTTTGCTGGTACACCAGCAAATAATGCAAATGGATCATGGGAAGCCTTCTCACCGAATGGACAGCCTGAAGTGACTTCTGCTTGGCAAACCCCAGCTGCAGAACCTGGGAAGGCCGATTGGGAATTGGCGTTAGTAGAGACTGCTAGCCATTTATCAAAGCAGAAGGCAACTTTAGGTGGTGGGTTTGATCCGTTATTGTTGAATGGCATGTACGACCAAGGAATGGTCAGGCAGCATGTCAGCAGTGCCCAACTGAGTGGAGGGAGTGCCAGCAGTGTGGTGTTGCCGGGGCCAGGAAAGAGCACAGCACCTGTTTTAGCGCTCCCTGCCCCAGATGGATCTGTGCAGCCAGTTAATCACGATCCATTTGCCGCATCATTGAACTTTCCACCCCCATCGTACGTGGAAATGTCTGATATGGAGAAGAAACAGCAGTTGCTTGTGCGGGAGCAGCAGCTATGGCAGCAGTATGCAAGGGATGGGATGCAAGGTCAAGCTAGCTTGAACAAAATCAGTGGTACCGGTTACTATCCTGGGGTTCCTATGCCAATGATGCCTTACGGAATGCCCCCGGTCAATGGAATGGGACCTCCGACCGGGTACTACTATACTCACTGATTTTCCATTTTTTCCCCCCAAATATCTACAGGTGACTTTGTTTAATTTTTACGTTGACGTGATGTTCTTCTTTGTTATAAATGGGGCGCCATCTTATTATTGATATTTGCACCTTAGTATCATGGGAGGGAATGCTGGGGAGACTGAGTTGAAGAGGTAAGTTCTTGATGGGGTTTTGATGGTGAGAGATGTGAGGTTCAAGTCCGATGTCTGTGTTTTGTAATTGTTAAATGTTCTTCTCGATTTTGTAATTACGGGATTCTTCCTCTTGAAAAACAAGCGCCTAACTACTGTAAATTTTATTATTTTACTAAATCTTTGATCAAATTTTGTTTATGGCGAATGGTATTTCCGTTAGTGGGGACTACGTCAGACCTGTATATTTATCAGGGATTTAATTTTCTTCATGTAGATAGGAAGAGTGAAATATATTCTGGTAGTTTGATATTGGGTTATTGGATTAGTTTTTTATTTTTTTGCTTATTAAATTATTATTTTTTCTTTAGCTTCTAAAAGTATCAAAATGAGCTATTTTTAGCGCTCTCTTTTTTTTCTATAAAGCTGAAACCTAAATATATTTTTTATATGATGTGTTCGTACCATAAGTATGAGAGTCAACATATTGACCGCATGAATGTGAAGCTTAGAAAATGGAAAATTTACAAGTTGCAACGTTGACGAAAAGGAGAGATGATTTTGATTTGAAGGCTAAGGTGCTTTAGACAAACTTTGGGTCGGCCAGACAAAATACTTAGACCGGAATTGTTTAGTCAATGTTGGTAAACATTCAAATTCAAAAGTTGGTTTTAGAAATTATAGAAGTTGAAGTTATTTCAAAGTCTCGTAACCAGGCAGAAGAACCTCATTAAAAGCACCAATAATTGTTTCAAGGAAGAAACTTTCGGGATTCACGAAACATTCTAAATTTTTGTTTGAATTCGTGCCAATTACCAAACATTTAGAATCAAATATTTGTGCTAATAAAAATAAGTGGAACCTACTATCAAAATCTCATAATATTGAGTTTGCCTTTACCCTGAGAAGCTCCGCTCCTAAAATTGGATGTGTCTGCTTTTTCTTGCTCTTAAATATCCAATCGGTTGTCTCTCTGTTGATCATGTGCACACCTACCCGTAGACGCAGCCAAGAACATAGGATTCCTTTGTAACCGCACTTTAATTGCCATTATGTTTATTACATATATTCACGGCCTATCGTGCTTTTGAACACAAAATGGCGATAGAGATGCCAAACGATTATTAGATTAATGAAGTAAAAGGAATTTCTGTGTAGACTTTATATCCTGGCATTTTAATTATAAGAACCTTATTGGCAATTGGCATCCATGACTACGTCCCCACCCATCAAATGGCCTTGAAATGTAAACCTAACCAATTATACTCGATGCTCGTGGCTCCCTTTTTGGTTTCAACTTTCATCTTTTGGTTTTGGAACAATGACAGTTCTTAAGTTGTGCTCCCTCTACGAGGCATCGTTGATGGTTTATCTACATCACTGCATGTCCTTAGATTTCTTAGCCAAAAAGAAAGAGAAAAGAGAGAGAGAGAGAGAGATAAAGGAATAAAAAAGAAAAAAGAAAAGGGACCCAATTGGTAGCTTATTTATGGATCACGTTGATGCGGCACAAAGCAGCACCGTGCATGCCAGACTGGTTTGTTTGTTTAAATACAAAGACTCTTTTCTAAAATAATAGGCAAAGGTCAAATCATTCAAACTCATTACGGTTGGTTAATAGCAATACCTGTAGTTTGGATTTAATAGCTGTGAATGCGATGGATAACTATATGCTAATGCCAACTTGCATTCTCGTGTTGTCCACGGTGGTTGAATAAAGATTTGCAAAACTTAGATGTTCGCTTTGCTTTTTCATTTTCGTCATTGTTTTTTTTTTATTGCTCATTAAGATTTATAAATTACTGCGTTCTTAAGTAAGATATTTTTCCTTTATGAGTTAATAATTTTAATTTTAAAATTGATGTTAATTATATATTTTAAGTTCCATTTTTAAATATTGGTAGTAGAAACGGAAGAAGTAGTGGCTCCCAAAATTAAAATGTCTCGGTTTACCTATTTTTTTTTTTTTAAAAGGTGGTAGATATTGAAAGATCAACTGCAACTTTGTTGGGGCGGTGGTAGGTCATTTCCCTTCTCCCGCAGGCCACAGCTTCTCGCGTAGTAGTTCGAAGAGAGTTGTTTATTGGTAATTTATTTGAAAAAAATTATGAATTTCTAGGTAAAAATATTTTAAAATTATTATGTATATATATTAAAAAATGAGGACAGAGTTGTAAAATTACATCCAATGGTGGGGTAATTAATATTACCCAAAGCCATAATACATTTTTGGAGCAGGTAACAAAAGAGGTTATGTGTTACTGTGTTAGTAAAGAATTGGGATATTTTCGGTAGTGTTAGTTAAGTTATTGCATCAAGAGGCATCGTTTAAAGTTATTAACTTAATCACATAATCAATTAGAGGTTGTTTAGTGAATAATTATCCTTCAGCTCCACAAGTTGCTAGTGAATCCCTCAGTAGTAAGGGATAGCACCCTATTATGCTACTTCTTCTTTTTTGTCTATATTTTTTTTTTGGACTATATTTGTCTATATGATGCTACATTAGAAACCCAGTAGAAACTTTTAAAAACTGGGCTTTCAGCCCAATTCAACTCCCATAACTATTCTGATTGTTCAATATTTATAGTTCATTAGTCCCCCACTTTGTCCTACTCAAAGCCCTAGCGCCGCGTGACCTACTTTCCTCTCCGGCAACAAACACAAAAAGTTAGGGTGGTTGCCTTTTCTTCTTTAAGGGGTGTTTGATAAGAAATTTTTTTTTTTGAATTATTGAGAAACTGAATTTAAAAAAATTAAATTTTTATATTTAATTTTTAAATTTTAAAATAAGATTTCCAAAAATTCATGATTATTGAGAATAATTTTTAACAAGGATTCCCACCAAAATTTTTTCATATAGGAGGGTGAAAATTCTGATAAATAATAAAAAGATAATTTTATCATTTATTTTTACCTCTTATCTCTACCAATTTTTATATCTTCTCAATTATTTATTTTGTGTATAAATATTTTGTATAAATTATTATACTTGAAGTATTAATATTATACTATACAGATATTATTTTTTATTTTGTAATATAATACTATTATGTAATTATATATGTAAGATTATCTATTTTAAAAATTTTATATATTTTTTGTCATAAAAGAAGCACCTTTGTTATTTTGAAAAGACAACTATAACTATTTTTTAATTTATTTTATTCTTTTATATTTTATTTTTTATTAAAAAAATAGATAAGATAATTTTTTAAAAAAAGTTAAGGGACATTTTTGAAAAATTACTGAAGATTCTCAAAAAAATTAAATATAATCAAACAGAAAGATAAAAGTTTCCCATCAAATATTATTTTAAAATTTCCATCAATCTTAAAGTCCAATCAAATATATTTTATACATTTTCAGAAATTATTATTTCTATCAATTATGTTTTTTAGAAAATATGATTTTCATAAACAAAAAATTTTGCCATATACTAAATGCCCCTAAATTTTAGAATAATTCCTTCTTTTTTTAGTGAAAATATTTTCTCTTCTTTAAATTTTTTTTATTAAGATATTATTATTTTTTATAGTTCTTTTTTCTTTTTCTTTTTTTTAATAGTGGGTTAGCGTTGAAAACTCGAAACTTAGTGGGCTTTTACAGACTCGCACGGTGGCCCAGCTGATGGTAACGTGCCGGCCTTCAGACGATAATCGGATATTCCTCTTTTTCTTATATCTAAGCTAAGTATTTTTATTATATTATTTTAAATCAAGAATTATCTTTTATCTTTGTATTATAAAATAAATTTTAAATAAGAAAATAAATTTAAAATTATTTTTTTATAGTTTTAAAAAATAATTGTATTCCAATAATAGCATAAAATTAATAATTAAAATATTATAGTTATAATTTTTATTTTCAATTTATAATACTATATTTAATTTACCATAGAAATTATAATACAAAATTTTACTCAATAATTTAAATTTTTGAAGTTAAATAATTTTTTTTATATAAGATTCAATCTTTGATAACCTCAGTTTCATAAATAAGTTAATAAAAATTAACTTTATCACAAAATGTAATAAGTAGATTTACATTTCAAACAAAAATTATTAGCGTCTATTAAAATTTATAATAAAATATTTTATTAATTTTTATTTAAAAGTTTAAAATTTTGAATTAAAGTAATTTCATAATAAATTTAATATCTGAGAGAGAATGGATTTTGCATGAGAATCAAAATCCTTAATAAGGATTTCTGTGTAGTTTAAATCAGATTATAGGTCTTATAGCTATTGTTTAGTTGTTCTTGTAAATTTTTAAAGAATTTATGTCAATAATAAATATGAAAAATACAGTATTGTCGTAAAATGAACTTCGATATTTTAGCTATAAAAAATGGAATAGCGCGAAGAGTATTTCTAAAATGTAACATTTATAATGTGTGAAGTTAGAAAAAGAGGGAGCGGGACCCAAGTCGGTGAAGTTGGACAAAGTGAGAGGCGAGAGCACGTGCCCTTCCAAAGTCAATGGTCAAATACTTGCTACTAAAATCCCACTCTCTCCTTCTTCTTTTTTTCCTTTTTAAATGAAGTGCGTTCATTATTCACATTTACGACACACACACGACCCTTTTTCTCTTCTCTACATTCACACTACCCCGACCTCTCCTCCAAATATAGTAATACCTAACATACTTTAACGAAAATGTTAATTAAACAGACCAACCACGCCTCAACTTTTTGTGTACCAACATTTTGCCTATTTAAACTTCACAAAATTTACAACGCTTTCCCATTCCTACACCTAATCCCTAAATATTACCTCCTTTGCTATCCTCATCAACGGCTCCAAGGCCTCCGGGTCGAACTTCCTCGCAAACAAAAATGGATCCTCCCTTCCATTCGGGCGCCCATCAGACCCCTCTACTTCTTCATCGCCGTACCTAGGCCTCCTTTTTCTCATGCTCTCCACCAGTTCAGGCCCCACCTCCGACGCATTGTACGTGCGGGGATGTCCATCATAACGGCCCCTCCAGTCCACGTGCGTCAGCGTGGCTGGCACGCACCCTTTCGCGTCCCGCATGCTCAGCAGGGTAGGGAAGTAATTCTCCTCCGGGTAGCACGTGTACTGACACACGCATGGCAGCCTGAATTTCGACCATAGTGTCCGGTCAGTTACCACCAGCCTCGCGTGCTTACGTGTCAATGCCCAAAATTGGGACCCTATACGGAAGTCCTCCAATTTCACCTCCGGGAGCATCACGTCGGGCCCACGCGCTGCCCATCTGTCGTACGCCCATATCTCGTTCTTCAGAATCTCGATGAAGCTTTTCCTGGTCCGGATCAGCGTACTGTACGTGAAATTGAAGGAATGCAGGGGGATGCAGGAGGCGGACAGGAGGGCAAACATATAATTGGAAGGGTCGTCGATGAGCGCGTGGGCGAGCAGACGGCGCGCGGCCGAGATCAGCGTCGGGGAGAACCTCTCCGTGTGTTTGGAAGGGATGATTCGGTTGGAGAAGACACCGGAAAATGGAGGTTCATAGGAGAAACGGGGGTCGGCGTGGACGTAGATATTGAAGAGATTCTTGGGGGCTAGATTGAAATAGGATTGCCAAAGGGGCGCAAATGGGAGAGGCGTTGTGGTGAGGAATAAGAAGGCTATCTTTCTGGGGGAAGTGGGTGTGGGTTTGGCCTTGACATGGGCGGCGACCCGGAAGAGCAGTTCGTCGTCTTGAGGCATGGAAATGACATATTTGCCTAAATTCTTGCGGTGGCGATGGGTACCGAAGAAAGGGATTGGCTGGGGAAGAATGGCCGGAGCAGTGGGGGCGGAGGCGGAGTTGTGTTTAGAACTAGAAGTGGTGAAGACAAGGGCAAAGGGGATGCATAGAAGTAGTGCGCAGAAAAGAGAGAGTGGGCTGGGAAATAGCATGGCGAAGGCGTTTTGGGAATTGTCAGATGGAGAAGAGAGTGAGTGATTTTGAAGAGAAGGATGGGACTTGGTTGGAATCTAACAGAGTGTTAAATTGACGACGGATATATGTTTGAGCTCATAATCACTCCTAAAAATATCGGTTTGTGTAGATTTGTATTTTCGTATCTACTCTTGATTGCCTTACCTAATCCTTTTGGCTTCCTCCTAATTACTTGCCTTTCCTGCATTAACTCAATCTTAGCCGTCTCATTCATGCTGTCTCAGTGTTCAGGTATTCTAGACTACATGGGTATCTAAACACACCCACACCTGGCCGCCATGCCAGTCTCGTCTCGTGTCTCCCTTAACTTGGCTCAAGCAACAGTTTTTGTTGGATTATGCATGCGCTTCCCACGTATATGCACGCTGTCACTCTCATTCAGCAACTCCATAAAATCTCATTTGTGATATTTCAGGTATTAATTATTAGAGAACAATATTTATTATAGTTAAGAACATGCACCTCAAACAATTACTCTTTTGGATCCTATTAAAAATAGGTGATTAAGAATATTTAAATTTATTTAATGGTTACTAGAAATAGTAATTTTTTTTTTTGAAGTTACTGAAATATCTTACGGGTTGTACAGGTGAAATCAGATGAAGGTTAGCCGGTGTTCTCTACCCATAGGTTGGGTGTGACTGAGAGAAAATGGAGGTTGAAGAAGCACCAAATTCCACCATTTCTGACGACCAAATGTCCAAAAAAAAAAAATTTGAAATTGATTCGAGGTCGTCGCTTAGTTTAATTGTCTCAAAAACAGGAAATCAAACGGATGGGCCACAGTATTCAAACACATCGGTTTCTCTTTCTACATGTGGGAGCAAGAGGGAGGGAAATGCTGAGGAAATAGATGCTGATCTTGTCACTACTAGCGGCGGATGGGATGTTGACCTGAATGTGCTGATATCGGAATAATCAAGTTGATTAGGTATGCGGGATGGAAAATGAAGTTTGATTAGGTTTTAATCACAGTGACGTATCAACCAAAACTTAAATGGGATGGTGAATATACTTTTATATATGGAGCATGGGACTTGGGAAGGGGGGTTGATCTTTATGTTGATCCATCCTCCAAAGTAAACACAAGGGACCTTTCTCTTTTTCCAGTTGTTACAGTTTGAGTAGAGGTTGGGGTTGCCCTGAGGTCACCGACAGTGACACAATGACCGTCAAATGGATGGTTAGGAGAGAGGGGAAGACAAAAGGCAAAAACTACAAAAAAGCGAAAGAGACTCTTGGGGCTCGGGGAGGCAGGCATGGGGATGAGTGGGGGACACACAAAAAACTCTTCCCTTGCAAAATAATTGAGGATTTTGATTTTTGACATGATATAAAGCAATATATAATATTAAATGATAAAAACAGAGAACAAGAGCTTTTCCCTCTTCTGCTCACTCAATCGTGGTGGTACTGCATTTTGCTCAGACCCTGTCTCTCGACTCTTTTCGAGACTCTTTCTCAACAAAAAAAATAAATAAATAAATAAATAAAACAAGACGACGTTGCCCACAACATCTCACACACCTTGGGGTTTTGTTTCTCTTCAAGAAACACAGCACTCTGCTTCTCTTTCTGTCTCTCCAAGAACTGCCCACCATGCCCCGGCCAGGCCCGAGGCCGTATGATTGTGTTAGAAGAGCTTGGCACAGTGATACACACCAACCCATTCGAGGAACTCTCATTCAAGAAATTTTCAGGTGCTCTCTTATCTAATCTGACCAAGATCCATTTGCTCCCTCGTTTCGTATCGTATCTAATCTCTGCTTTTTAAGTCCTAAATAGGGTTGTCAATGAGATACATGGCCCTGCTACTAAGAAGAATAAAGAGTACCAAGAGAAGCTCCCAATTGTTGTGCTCAGGGCCGAAGAAATTATGTACTCCAAAGCCAATTCTGAGGTACTTTTGTTGCCTGCGCTGAAGCTAATTTCTCAGAAAATGGAAAATAAGCACAGTTTTACAGTCAATTGTTTTAGTGAACGGAAACAGAAATTTTCTACATACACAAGTCCTATCCTTTATGATTTCTATAATCCTGCATATCTGTTGTTGCGTAGGCCGAATACATGGATCTTACAACCCTTTTGAACAGAGTAAATGACGCCATTGATACAGTAATTCGACGCGATGAGAGCACCGAAACTGGAGAGTATCTCCAGCCTTGCATAGAAGGTAATTTAACAACTCCAACGAAACCCATATTTGTACTTTTATTGTTTAGTTCTGCACCAATTTAGCCACTTCCTCATTTGTTTCATATCTGTGGGTAATGTTGCTTCAACATTTGGTATGACTCAGCCACTCTCTGTTTGGGCTGCGCCCCAATGAAAGCTTCAAGGAGTCAACGCAATAGCCCAAGGTGTTATCTGAGTCCCAGCATTGAACAGCTCCCCAGTGTCGCTCATAACACAGTGCACGACCCTGCCAGAGGAAATCATACAACAAAATCGCATTATGCGTCTCCTTGCTCAAATATTGTGAAATCTACGCGTCTGGGCGCTGTATATCAAAGGTTGGTTTTCCGAAATGATGATCCTTCCTCTAACACATTGCCCTTTGTTTCTGACAAATTTCCTTCAATTAGTAAAAAACAGCGCTTGGAACATCCACCCTCGTCAAACTTGTTTTCAGTTTACCCCTTGTATTATGGGAACCACATTCCATTTGATGAGTCCCGGAATGGTTCTACAACCTCGCGTAAATCAGTTTCTGAAACTTCTGGACCTGACATTATGGGTGCCTGTAATTCAACAGTTTCAAATCAGAAATTCCAACCATTAAAAAGGGGAGATCCTGAGAACCAATCCACAGTTGGATGTGATCTATCTCTCAGGTTAGGCCCTCTGTCCATGCCAGCCCCGAGTGTGGCTGAAGAAGGGAGCAATTTCAGCGCCCAGATCTCCCAGAGTTGTTGCTTTACAAATGTGCAACCAACAAGGCAGAAACGGAAGGCTGATTTCAGCAACCCTTTAAACAATCAGCAAGTTTGTTTGAAGCCTTGGATATTAGGTAGCAGGTAGTAACTGCAATCCTGACCAAAAGGGTGAGAAATTGAAGTCTCTAGACTAACTTCTGCTTCACTATGCTTTGTTGAAATGGCTATGTAATTATGTAAAGCTTGAGTTTCATCTCGGCAATGTTCCAGTACATTCCCGAGTTATGTAAATTTTGATGGAAAACGAATTGGAGTGTTTCTTCATTGCAGTAAAATTTGTCATGTCTAACATATGTCGCTCGTCCAATATCAATGCACCTGTTCTATCTACTAGACGTACATAGGGTGTCCCGTGAAATGTAGGAGTTGGATAGGTCGAAGAGGACTAAAATTGCAAGAGTGAGGTTTGGTTACAAAGACCAAATAGTAAACGGAGATATTGCATTTTCAAAAATCTTGTCTAAAAATCCTGCCGTGCTGGGAATCACTATTTGTAGGCCAAATTAGCTTTTGCCATAACGCTTAGAGGATTTTAGAAGAAAGGTAAAGTACACTGTTATAAATATTTGTATGATGTGTCAATCATGCTAATGTTTAGGTACTTAGCTTCATGTATGTGTCAGACATGAATTATGGTAAGTAAATTGAAATGGGGAGACAGGATCTGTATCTTGGGTTGCTGAACCTTAAACTATGCTGTCAAAGGAAATAATCTTGGGTCATTAGAGATGGGATCTGTGGGTCCCTCCAGATTCTTGGACTCGAGAAATTGATTGAAGAGAAGTAATTAGGGTTTTGGTCATGGAAATGGCGGACAAGCATATCTCCCTTTGCCATATCTAACCATCATCTCAACTCTAAAGTCAATATGCTCTTAGATGTAGAAATTAGAATGGACCACCTGTATCATGTATGAGGCCTTATTCCATTTGGAAGGTAAACGAAATCATTATTAATGACTTGATCGGGTAATTTTTGCTACTTTTGCATAAAGGAGGAGGACAAGTGGTAGTCACTAAGTAATTTCTCCTTTGCCAACCAAAAACACCTATTTAGCCCATCACTAATCACAGTGCCACAATCAATAAGCTTATGAATAGGCGAAGCGAAAAATTCAATGGACCTTGATAAATCATAAATAGAATATTCCTTCTTGGCGTACAATGACAGTGCAATCGGAGAAAGATACAAAGAAGTGACGTTAAACGTGAGAGAAAACATGTGCAAAATCTACACAAGGTGTGTTTCAATGTATAATTTACTTTTCTTTTTTATTTTATTTTTCTACTTTCAGTTCTTGTGTATAAGAATCTGTCGAAGGGAAAATCTACGAATGATGTTTACGCAGGTATTATTTGCGATTCATCTTCACACTTAACAAAATCACAAGGTTTAGAAGGTGCAGTTGTTGCAAGAAAAAGAATGAAACAAAGCTGACTCTCTTGAAGTGCGTTTTCTTATTGCAACAATTGTTCCCGGTTAACAAGGACCAAAAAAAAAAAAAAATCTTGCCACCGACATATTATCCATGGGCAATTTTCCTATCTACCTAGTGGGGCACAATGCCAATATCAACCTCTACCTAGTGCTTTTCTCATTGCTCCCTCCGCCATGAGCATTGAGGCACAAGGGCGAGCTCAATTAAAACTACAGCCTAACTTCACAATTCAACTTCTAAAGCTCCACTTGAGAAGAGAGACGAGGTGGAAGAAGAAGCTGGAGACGGGGATAGTGAAGAGCTATAATGGAACTCAATCTGCAGTAGCCGGTGAAGATAGGGATTAGAAATAGAGCCTTTCTTCTCCTGTTCCTCTAATTGCTTCAGTGGTAAGGCTGAGAGAAAGCGTTTAACAAACTCTTTACAGCACTCTTTTCCACTGCAAACTAACTCAACCCTTTTCTCCTCACTCTTAACGCCACCACTTGCTTTGTCTACTTTTTCATACATCAAACTCGAATCATCAAACTTCAATATGAATGCCTTTTTGCACCCTTCAAAAAGCCGCTCCCCCAATGAGTCAACAATATAATAAGCATCTGCTTCTACCTTCAATACGAAGAAATGATCGTTCCAACTTACAATGTAAATCCTTGGCTCGTAATCGACCACATTTCTGTTAATCTGGTCCCAAATCTCATCAAAGGACATAGCTCCTTTCAAGCATTCAAACTTGTCAGGGGAGAAAAACCCAGTATATGATTTCTCAGAAACAACAACCAGAGGCCTCAGATTGGCCTCTATGACTGTGTCCAGATCAAAATGCTTATCTGGGAAGAGCTTTAAGTGGGCATCACTGTCGCATAGCCTTCTCCATTCAGACGAACCTTCTGTAATGAGGTTATCAAATTCGAGTCTTGTTGGCATGTCCTGGTTGGAATGGAGCCAGTGGGCTATGAGTGTAACTAGTGCTGCGCAAGCACTCTCGCCAGAGGCTTGTTCGCTCCGTTGGTCAAACGAAGCAAAAAACACATTGGTATTGAGCTTGGCCCGCCCGTCTCTGCTCGTCAATTCCTTCACTTGCCAGTCTTGAAGGTGAGAAAATTCATCTGATTTCTGCAAGAAGAGATCAAAGTGACCTTATGCCTCTTGGAAAATATTTAACTAATACAATAAAAATAGAGAAAGTGATGGTTACGTACAGAGAAAGGGCCTGAACGGGGAGTCAAAGTCAGTTGTTTCCTTGAAGTTGTTCTAAAACTCAATCCCTTGAAGCTTCTATTCAACGACAACTTTGACCAATTCCCCTGGACTGTGTCCAAACGGGTCTCTGTCTCTGAGCTCACAAACATCTCCGACTTGTTTGTTGGGTTTGACACTGCTGCATTGTTAATGCTATTGCCACATCCACTGCTTGTGGAGAACTCAATGGACGACTCGTCTGACACGTAAGGACTCTTTTCGTTAATCTTCCCATTGTTTTTCAGAAAGGTCACGGAAACCTGTTAATTGTATCAACAATGGTTCAGTCAGCAAATGTTAATTTAACTTAGCCATTATCTATTATCGTCAAAGTTTGTACAATATTTTGCACTATCTCATTCAAGGAAAAAAGAAAACAAACAAAAAAAAGCAAAATCTCATTGTGATTTTTTTTTTCCCTCATAAACAGAGTCAATCCCGGGATTCATGACTCATGAGGTAATTAATTTCATGACTGTAAATTTTATTCCACAGAGAAAAGGGGGGAGGGATTCACGCTTTAATCAATCAGAAGTTGATACCGAACATGGCATTAATAAATATTCTTTTTTTCATAAAAAATATTATCTCCTCTTTTATATTTTATTTTTACTATATGGCTACAAAATCTTTTTTCAAAATCAAAAGATAAGCTACAATTAAATTTATTTAAAATATTTCATTAGTTATTTTATTATTTACTTATATCATCATATAATGTTATATTATTATATTTTAATTTTTTATTAAAAAATATGTGATATTAATTAGTGATTTTTTTCTATTTTTACTAAAAAAATATTATTGTTCAATTTTAAAAAAAATATATTTTAATTATTTTTAAAATTTTAACAGTATAAAAATTAAAGGGTTGGAGAAAAAAAATATTAAAAATATTTTTTAATGTATAAAAATCTGTTTATACTTTTTTTATCTAAAAATCAAATTCTTTTACAATTTTTTGCTAATAGATTTAGATACATATTATTTATATCTCTACAAAATTTCATAATTTTTTGACAACAAACGAAATTTTTTAAGAATTATTTCTTTTGAAATATTAAAAAAAAATAATCTAAAACTTTTTAAAGACATTTTTTGAATCTCGAGTTGAATTATTATCGTGTAAAATTAAAAATAATTTATACTGTTTTAATACTTATATTATTTTTTTAAAAATAGATACACTTCTTAATATTTATATTATTAAAATATTGAAAACAATTTAAATATGTTTAAAAAACAATAAAAAAAATATTATCTAATATCATTTGTATTTTTTTAAAATAAAAATAAATATAAAAAATGATTAATTTATTTTTTAAGTTAATATTATAAACCCACAAATATAATACATTAATCAGACAAAATTTTGACATGAAGGGAGTTTGACCAACGAAGGGCAATTAGGAAATATTAATTATTGAATTAAAAAAAAAAAAAAAAAACAGGGTGGAGGGACTTGGGTCATACCGATAGGGTGGCTTCGATGGACAGACCATTGACCCTCAATTCGATTGGAAGCTTTCTTTGAATCTGACAATTGGACTCCGTCTTCATGTTCTCCCTCACCAGCAATTCCGCCGTGGGCAAGTTCATCGAAACTTTCCCGATCACCGTCATTTTAGCTCTGGGTTTTCCTTCACTCCCCTCTCCCTGCATTTTAATATTGAAACAAACATATTCAAATGAAATAATCACATCATAACAGAAAGAAACAAACGAACAAAAATTCATGGATAATAAAAAAGACAACAAAAGCTTACATATAAGACTTGAAATGCCATGGGGCAAGCACCAACAGAGTCATCGTTGACGACGACATGAAAATCGCGGAGGTCCCGTGCGTCCCATAGGAGAGATGTTGCTTTTCTGAGGGGTCTACGGTCGGCGATGTGGGTGAATCGTCGTTTAGATGTCCGACGAAACGGAAGTGTGAGACGTGAGACTGGGTTTGAAGAAGCAGGTTTGGCAGTAATATCGATGGCCACCATCTCATTGCCACCCACCTGGGCTCCGAACAGTCCTAATTCAAGCTTCAAATGGTTCAATTTCACCTCGTACTTGTTGTTCTGCTTCGGCAACTTTAGTGTCCAGTACTTCATCTTCATCTTCATCTTTATCGTCTCTCTCTGCCTCGTTCGTTAATTCAGTTTCTCGTTGCCGTTGTTTTTTGATCAAATGATGAAGCCGTGGGAATAGAAAAACGCTGGAACGAATCTTAATTTGGAATGTAACAGCTTCTATTGCATTCATTTTTATATCTCCTGTATAAAAACGATGGGGGCATTGCAAATTTGGGAACGAACGAGTCATACTTTTTTTCTTTTTCTTTTTCTTTTCTCCGAGTGAGAGGGCCCCTTTGGTCTACACACGTTTCATCAGGGCACACGCTTTTTTTTTTTTTTTTTTCTTACCACTTATGGACGGCGGTGTAAAGAGAAAGAAGTGCTTGATTTCAATCACGTGAAGGAAACGTGATCCAGCGGGTTGGAACTCCGCAAATATGGATGATGTGGTAACTTATTATTGGTCATAGATGATTTGGCAGCGTGCTCTTGAGGAGGTGCCACGTCAACGATTCCCTCCCAATCCGACACGAAGTAAACACGGAAGCAGATGCCATCAAACATCGATTACTTCGTTCCTTCACAACCCTCGTCCTCGGCTTCAAAAAAATTAGTTGAAAATATTTTTAAACTCGCTTAATTTTGGGTCAAACAAAGATTTCGATTGAAAAAGTAAACATTTTGGGTTCACCGGCCCAGACCAAAAGGGGTGCAACTCGACAGCTTTTCTGGTTGGGCTTAGTTCGGGCCGTGAGTTGTAAATGGATCAATTAATTAAGTCCGTCTCAACTCCCAAAAAAAGAAAATTAAGTACGTCTCTGGATGATATAATTAATCACACGAACAAAGAACTTGTGGATGATCCGCGTTAACGAATCCTTAGCACCCGTCCTGTTTGCAAGCTTTTATTGTATACGTGTTTTCGGTAATCACAACCAAAATATTTTAAAAAAAGAAAAAGAAAAAAAAAAGGTATAATGGAACTTTCCTTCTTTCTTAAAGTGCACAGCACGGCACACCAAAATATGCCTAATACCCTTTGTCTATAGTAAAGAAAAAAAGGCGATGAATGGCTTTTGAAATTTAAAACAAGTATAGCGTTTGAAATGCCAAAGCATCTCTTTCCCAGCCTTCCAATCATATTTGATAATTATTAACTTAAAAAAAAAAAGTGTGACGATCATTTAATTTAGCCATTTTGAATAATGGAATCTCGACGGGTCGAGTGATTCTATAATTTCCCCAAGTTGAGATCTTTACGTATCTTATAATAAAACAAGAAAAAGCCCCATTTTCTTAAGACGCCCACTTTTTATGAAATTCTTTATTTGTTTAACAACTCCATGATAAAAATAACGTTGGTTTGAAAAATGCCTTCAAACTTATAAACTGACCCTGAGCCGAGGTTGAAGAGTTCTCAATTATATATACCTTCTCGTAACTCAAAATCGAAGAAGCAGTGAATTATAACCATATAAAGTACAATTACACAGTCGGTAGTTCCCCGCTTCTGAAGAGATATTCATGTTATAAATTTTGAATTATTTTGCATATCCCTCTTAATGATTATTAATATGTGTATGTTCTGTCAGAAGAAAAAGAAGTGAATATTTAAACAGAGTCAACTGGTAAAAAAATCTGTAGAATAAATTAATATAATAATATATTAAAGTGGATCTTATTTTTTTTAAAAAAAGATATGTCTTATATATGTTTGTTTATAATTTAGTAAACTGAATTAATCTAATTTTTCTCCGGTTTCAATTATTAAGAAGACGATAAAATTGACAATCATGATGAATGTGTAAATCACATGTGAGGTAACTTTAAATGGTACACGTGGCTTGTTCTCAATCTCACATCCTTAATTAATGTTTAAACTTAATATTTAAGAATAACTAGACAGCAGGTATTGGATTTGCAGCAAAATGAGAGATCCGAGCAAAGTCACCGGAAACCAAAGCATGAAAATGAGTTACTGGGAATACCCATTTTGTCATTGTCATGGATTTAGTTGTACGAAGAATTGTATTGGGATGCCTGATTGTGAAAGCTTTTCGATGTCATTAAGGTAGGTTTATAACGCACCAAATGACAAAACCATTTGTGATTGTGCTTCCAAACGCCAATGAAAAACAAATAATTTGTCTGGGAACCCTTGTTTCTTTTACTCCGTTCATGTGCTCGGTAGAATCGAATCCAACTTAGATTAGTAACGACTACAAAGCTTAGACTTAATTTGTTGGATTTAGTGTGGATATTTTTTTTTTCTTCACCAAATTTTCATAGAAAAATATTATAGATAAATTGACAAATTTAATTGATATAAAATGGTATTTTTTTAAAACTTAATCTCAATATTTTGGTCATTAAAAATAAAAGAAAAATAAAAAGACTAATAATTGAATTCAAAAATCAACGAAAGAAACCTTTGTAAATTATCTCGGAATCAGTGTATGAAAAGGCTACAAGAAAAGAGGATCTTGTCAGTTGGTGTGGCCGTGACGGCTAGGTGTCCAATCAGCATAGGCTCCTATTTCATTCTCCACGCCAAGATGCATTCCCATTAGCATCGCGCGGGCCGCATCCCTACAATTCCGCTATATTTTAGGATTTTGTAATTATCGTCCATTAACGTGAATTTTTCCATTAATTTATTAAACCATTACTTCACAACTTTCATCATTATGATTTGTTACGTACGTCAGTGACAAATTTTGCAATTTAATAGATGCAGGTCTGCAGCCGAATTTTGGGTTCGTCAGACTGAGGGGAAAGAAAACTCTTGCCTGGCCTTTTGAAAAGTGTCCCTAGTTTTTAATTAGCTTTTGCCTCCCAAACCCTTCTGATTTTACCTCTACCGCGTGAAACTAATGACCTAGCATCGGTATTGGCTTCAACTATGGCTCTCTATTGGAGGAAGGGTTCCTTTTTTTGACATTGTCAATACGGTAACCAATTAACTTATTAATGATGGCCGACAAAATTACTGTACGATCAAAACACGCATTCACCCACCGCTAATACCGTAAGGTAGTATTTAAAGCAGATTAAAATGACATAGAATTTACGAATTATGTGGTGAACTTTATACATTGTTGTGCAAAATTAATGCAATTTATTAATAAAAATATAAAGAATTTATATCCCTAAGAGTAGTGCAGAAACAAAGCAAGAGAAGAGAGATGATTTGGGATGGGACCCAGCATTTCAACTTGGTTGAACAGGTTACCTGGATGGGTTTGTGTTAGTTGCAGAAACATTGACGCTGTCCTCACATTCGTCTAACTCTGTAAAGTATTAAATACGTCCAATTGGCCTTCAATCAATGCACCCTTCCCCCACCTTCCTCTATCCTAAACTATTAAATTAAAACAACCCAATACCCCAATGCAAACCATTATTAATTCATTGTATTAATTCAATCACGAACACATCTTTCCTTTCAAGCTGTCTGTAATGGAGTATAAATGGTTATGGGCATTCTATAGCTAATTAAATCTTCTAAAACGAAGAAGAAATTTTGCATTTTTGTTAATTTCCTCATTATTTTAATTATCTTCTTGAGATAAGAGGAATTGGTTGTTGATCACAATTTAGTATAAAATAAATAATAAGTTAACATAGAACCATTGCATTATGAAAATTGATAACGTAAGACCCTGGAAATAAATACCTTGACTAAAAATAAGTCATTGTCTAGTTTCTATATAGAAAAGGAGTTCTTGGATCCGTCAAATGGTGTTTTACAGTTCCAGAACTACCTTTATAAGACAAAAGCCAACCTCAGATCTCTCAACCTTATGACAGAAGCACAAACGGATTGAGGAAAAAGCCAGCGACCCTTGTCTGCAAATCAAATCCACTTGTTTCTCCGCTCTCTAACAAACTTAGAAGGTGAGAGCTACCTCTCTATGCCCTTTACCGTCAGTATCTTCCTGTACTTCATAAATTGCCTTGTTTGAACAAGATTTCCTGTTCCCTTAATTATGCTAGTGGTCCTGCCTTCTGCGACCAAAGTAAGAGCACCCCTCAGTTCCATCTCATGCTTCTATCCCTTCATTTGTTATCTCTGTTATCATGGACCTCCCAAATTTAGTTAACCTCTATCAATTTTTCGAATCGCTGTGCCTGACCTCCACACCTTTTCTCAGTCATGTCCATCATTCTTAAGGTTGTCGTTCCTCAGGTGTGAAATCATAGTTAAGGAGATTCCGGCGGATGATGTAGATTTCTGTGGTGGTCAATTCTTCTGTAAACAATCTAACAGCTACTTTTCCTTCGCTTGTGTTCATATTTGACCCCTAACTGCTCCTTTTATTGGTTGGCAGCGGTGTGCAATCTCATTTCTTCTAGGTAACCTCGTGTTCCACTACGCGGCCAAAGTCAAGCAACATTCGGCTTAAACTTCTT
Source organism: Gleditsia sinensis (assembly GCA_037074535.1). Classification (NCBI taxonomy): domain Eukaryota; kingdom Viridiplantae; phylum Streptophyta; class Magnoliopsida; order Fabales; family Fabaceae; genus Gleditsia; species Gleditsia sinensis. The sequence goes on from CM073472.1 coordinate 4,448,266, forward strand.
TTCTTCCTCAGTCCTCTGGTCGTCGTTTTCATACTCTGCCCTGTCTGCTGCAAGTATGTAGTTTAATTTCTGAATGGTTTCATAATTCTTAGTTCTGCGAACTCCAGAATTTTCTTCCTTTTTCGTGACATTTAACTTACCCAAAATAGTAAGGGTTATTGGAGATTTTGGAGTAGCTATGGAAAAGCCCCGGTCCTTCATCCATATTATTATTGGCACCCTCTGGTTATCTATTCTCGTTTTGTTTGAAATCTGTTTGGCTGGTTTTCAAAGTGTTGGCAAGATCTCTCCGGGGTTTCAAGGCTCTCAAATGAATTGGATTGACAAAAGCGGTATGTTTCTCGTGTCAAATAGTGGAGAGTTTGCGTTTGGCTTTACCACTACCACGAATGACAGCACATTGTTTCTACTAGTAATCGTCCACAGCTACAGCGACAGTTCCAGAGTTGTTTGGACAGCCAATAGAGGACTTCCTGTTAGTAATTCTGATAAATTTGTGTTTGATGAAAAGGGTAATTCCTTCTTACAGAAAGGAGGCACTGTGGTTTGGTCTACAGATACACAGGGCAAAGGAGTTTCGTCAATGGAATTGCAGGACACAGGAAACTTGGTTTTGCTGGGGAACGATAGTACAGTAATTTGGCAGAGTTTCAGCCATCCAACGGATACCTTGTTGCCAACGCAGAACTTCACAGAGGGAATGAAACTTATCAGTGAACCTAGCCCCAACAACTCGACCTATGTTCTTGAGATCAAATCTGGTGATGTAATTCTCTCTGCTGCTTTTCAAAACCCACAGCCTTATTGGTCTATGCAGAAGGATAACCGCAAAATCATCAATAAAGATGGTGGTACAGTGGCTTCGGCTTCCATCAGTGCAAATTCCTGGAGGTTCTATGATGCAAACAAATCCTTGTTATGGCAATTCATTTTTGCCCAAGATTCAGGTACAAATTCCACTTGGGTTGCAGTTTTGGGAAGTGATAGTTTCATGACTTTCTCTAATCTCCGCCGTGAAGATTCAAGTGGTGCCTCACCAACAAGAATACCACAGAGTTCTTGCAGTACACCAGAACCTTGTGATCCATATTACATATGCACAGGTGATAACAATTGCCGTTGTCCTTCTGTTCTTAGCTCTCGTTCTAATTGCAAAACAGGGATTGTCTCTTCTTGTGATAGCTCAAAGGGCCCCGTAGAGCTCATGAGAGCTGATGATGGACTCAATTACTTTGCGCTTGAATTCCTTCCACCCTCTTCCAAAACTGATTTGAATGGTTGCCAAACTTCTTGTCTAGGAAACTGCTCATGCCTTGCTATGTTCTTCCACAATAGTTCCGGGAATTGTTTCCTGTTGGAAAGGGTAGGAAGCTTCGAGAAATCTGATACAGACTCTGGTTTTGTTTCTTACATTAAGGTCTCGGGTGATGGAGGTAGTGGCACAGGCGCGGGGGGCAGTGGAAGCAGCCATAAACACACCATAATTGTTCTGACTATTGTCATATTAACGGTGCTTGTCATTGCCGGTCTGCTCTGCTTGGGACTCCGATGCTACAGGAAAAGGCAAAAATTGCCTGAGTCTCCTCGAGGGAGTTCAGAAGAGGAAAATTTCTTGGAGAATTTAACTGGAATGCCAGTCCGTTTTAGCTACAAAGATCTGGAAACCGCAACTAAAAACTTTGCTGAGAAGCTCGGGCAAGGGGGTTTTGGCTCAGTTTACAAAGGAGTTCTACCAGATGGGACTGCACTAGCTGTGAAGAAGTTGGAAGGCATTGGCCAAGGGAAGAAAGAGTTCAGGGCTGAAGTTAGCATCATTGGCAGCATTCATCATCTCCATTTGGTGAGGCTTAGAGGATTCTGTGCTGAAGGAACCCATCGGCTTCTTGCTTATGAGTATATGGCAAATGGCTCATTGGATAACTGGATATTCAAGAAAAACAGAGGAGAGTCCCTGTTGGATTGGGATACGAGGTTCAATATAGCTCTGGGAACAGCAAAAGGACTGGCTTACCTGCATGAAGATTGTGCTTCGAAGATTGTCCATTGTGACATCAAGCCTGAAAATGTTCTTGTAGATGATAATTTCCAGGCCAAAGTTTCAGATTTTGGTTTGGCTAAACTCATGACTCGCGAACAAAGCCATGTTTTTACAACACTAAGGGGAACCAGGGGATATCTCGCTCCAGAGTGGATCACAAACTATGCTATCTCAGAGAAAAGTGATGTATATAGCTATGGGATGGTGTTGCTGGAGATAATTGGTGGAAGGAAAAACTATGATCCGACAGAAACTTCGGAGAAATCCCATTTTCCATCTTTTGCTTTTAAGATGATGGAAGAAGGGAAGTTAAAAGATATTCTGGATTCAAAGTTGACAATGAATGAAAATGACGAAAGGTTTCATATAGCTATCAAAGTTGCATTGTGGTGCATACAGGAAGATATGTCTCTGAGACCTCCCATGACCAAAGTTGTTCAAATGCTTGAGGGTCTGTGTACTGTTCCTAAACCACCAACTTGTTCTCCCCTGGGTACTCGCCTTTACTCAACTATATTTAAATCTATCAGCGAAGGTGGCACCTCTTCAGGACCATCAGACTGTAATAGTGATGCTTATCTCTCTGCAGTTCGGCTTTCAGGGCCAAGATAACAATAACTGTACCCTTTTTCTTTTTTCTAATGTAGAAATTTTCACCGTTAGCTACTCTTGTATACTTTGATAACTTATTCTAATTTTGTAATGGGAATTTCCACCCTTAACTGCTCGTTAGTGTGCTATGTTGTAGGTTTAAGATACAAACTTGTGCAGTTCCACTAGTGTGCTGGATAATTGCAAGGAATAATGAAGTTAAATAAAACGGTTATTAATGATTTTTATATTAAGAAATTTCACATGGAAAACATCTTCTATAAGACAAACAGACATTCAGTAAAGGCAAAGCAAAACTGCTGAGCGCTGACTGGAGGTAGAAGACAAGTCAATCTCCACAGTCATCCTCCTCCTTAATTTGATATACCTAATTGCATTTTGGAAGTTTAAAAGTTTGAATTTTTCATACGCAAGAGTAATTAAAATCTTTAGTAAATTTTTTTGAGGATTAAGTTAAATTAGACCCCGTTCTCTTTTTTTTTTTTTTCAAAAATGACATCTTAATTTTTAAAATTTTAAATTATATCATAAATTTTTTTTATTAATTTATTGTTAATGGAGTTAGTTTTAAATTCTTATTCCAAATTTAAAAATAGACTTTTACTTTATTGTACTCTTCTCTATTTATGCAGTTTTTTTTTAGTTTTATCCGTTGTTGTAAGTAATATAAATAAAGAAGAGTTAAAGATTACAAGGGCAAAAATATATTTTTAAATTTGAAGTGTAAATCTAAAACTAACTTTGTTATTTTTAAAGTTCTTAAAGTGGGATGATATTTTTTAAATAATTAAAAAAAATAAGTGTAATTAAATCAAATTTGAAATTGAGTATAATTTACTCTATAGTCTTTCTAGTTTGTTCATAATGTCTCAATTGTTTATTCTCAATATATTCTTCAATTTTTGAACCACTCTATGTTATGTGATTTATAAATTAAATAATATAATTATTTTATTTATATTTTTCCCACGATCCATAAACTATTCTAGAACCCTGAGGAGTGCGTTAAACTTAAATTGCAATTGCAGGAATCAACTATCGTTTAAGTGTCGTTTGATTAGTGATAAAGAAAGGAATGAAAATAAAAATAGAGAATAAAATGAAATAGAATAGAAAATAATGAAATGCTGTAAAAAAAATTACGTTTGGTACATATAATAGAATGAAATGGAATACTATAAAATTAATTTAAAAATTTATTTAAAAATAATAAAAATAAAAAAATATTAATAATATAAAAATTTATTAAAAATATTAATGATTTTAAAAAATAATTTAAATATTATTTTTTTATTTTTTTTATCAATAATAAATAATATCTTTTAATTAATTAATTTATTTTTAGAATATATTTATTTTTTTTAAAAAAATATTTATTTATTATTTTACAAAAAATAAGTTAAATTTTTTAAAGTTTTTTTTGTAAATATTTTTTAATTAATTAATTTTTAAAAAAAATATTTTTATTATTTATTTAATTAAAAAAAAAAACTTGGATTCCATTCCTTTTACTTGATTCCTTCTCTTTTGAATGGTAATACGATCTCCCTCCTCTGACAAGCATTTTTATTTTATTTTCTCTCTTCTACGTACCAAACGTGGAATGTTCATTCCCATTTTCTCCCCTCTATTTCACGTACCAAATGGCTCCTTAAAAAATTGAGAAGGGAAGCATTTATAATTCATATATTGCAGAATTTAATATTCTTTGTAAATTTTATATTTTATGTATTACTATTAATATAAAATATATTTATAATTAATTTTATGTTATGTTTTTAAGTTTTATATTGTATAATTTCCTTAAAATTATTGGTAATATCTAACTTATTATAAATATATAAATTTTAATTAAATAAAAATTATATTTGGTGACTAAAATATTCACTTTTCTCATTTTTTATTAAAAAAAATAAAAAGATTGGATTGGCATAAATTTTATCGCTCTTTTGAAATTACTTTGTTTTAGAATGATTTAGCAAAAATTTACCAAAAAAAAAAAAAAAAAGAGTGGATTAGCAAATAAAGACTCGGTGCGAAGGCGCCCACACGCAAAGGGGCAATTCATTCTCTGCTGTCTGTTGGTGATATGACTTCAACTCTCTCCATCTCCAACCATTCTCTGCTTTGCTCAACTGCTTCCTCTCCCTTCTCCGAAATCAATTTTCCCGCCAAATCACAACGGCCGTCTTCCTCGCCGGTCAGGTTCCGCTCTGACAAGCCTAACGAGTTCGTTTCAGGTGAAGTAACCTCTCTGAGCCAAGCTTAAAATGTCACGATTCGAGTAACTTCGGTATTTATTGCGTTTACATGCTCGTATCGCAGGTCAAAATGGCATATCGGCCTCAATTATCAGAAGGAGAGGGCTAATATTTATTGCTACACTACCATGTCTTCTTCCCTTAACTCAAGTCATGGATAGTCGTGGTGCAAACGCGATCGAGTAAGTTAAGCTAGTTTATCTTCTTGGGGTTTTATTTCTTTTTTCTAGTTTGAGAACTGTTTGTACTTGTAACTAAAGAAGCTATGCTGATGAGATTTGACTAAAGTTATACTTGCACCTTTTCAGTAAATGAATACAATTTGGTCAAATGGATTGGCTAGGCTTCCACTTTCACTAAAGTTATAGCTGTACTTTTGACTTTATAATGCTAAGATGAATAAATCTCACTGATGCTCTAAATCTATTGCATATGTCCATTTGGTTAAAATAATTAATAATATGTACCATCTAGTTAAGTTTGTATATTGTATTATCATGCTGGATGTATACTCATTTCTGTGCTATTTCTCTACCCCGATTTAAGGCCAGGTACAAAGGAATATCTGTTCATAAAAGAAGAGGTCAGGAAGGTATTGTCAAAAGGAAAGGCAGCAGGTGTGCTTCGTTTGGTTTTCCATGATGCTGGAACCTTTGAAATGGATGATAATACAGGTATTCATCTGAGGGAAATTATGTCTCAAACATGCTGGCCCTTTTCAGACAGCAAAAACTGTTTTATATTGCTTCAGAATGTCAATGGATAACATTACCTCAGTTAAATATTTTTTGAATATTACATATTAAGATATCTGTAATTACTCCACATTCAGTGTGTTATTATTTAGACTTTAGACTATTTAGTTGAAACATTTGAGCCTGCATCTTGCAGTCTACATGCTATCTTGATCACTTCATTTGGCATCAAGCACATAGAATTAAACTAAGTAGTCCTCCATAGCCCAATCTGCTTTTAGATTGCTAAATTTTTTATTGTTTTCCTTTCCTATATTAGGAGCATCTATATATCGTCTTCTAGACTAAACACTCATCATCTTTGTCATGGACACAAAGCCATGTTATTAAGGAGGATGATTGTAATGGCTAATTCCTTTCTAGTGAAATGATCTGTTAGTGGTGCTACTTTTTGTCCATGTAATCAGTGTCATCATGCGGTGTTTTCTTTTCTCACCCCCCCCCCTATTTTCTTGCTATGTTTTGTTAGTAGTTTGAGACTTTGCTCATCAGTTGGATTTTTATGGGTAATTTTTCATAAAAAATGATAGGATATTAAAAAGGAAACAGGGTGGTCTTCTAATATGTTCTTTTTGCAAATGTGTTTTCACCAGTAAAAAGTTTATTTTCTTAATTCTTTTCTTATGCTTCTTAGATTTTTTATGTAAATAATGCATATTTCATGTTATTGCAGGTGGCATGAATGGTTCTATAGTCTATGAACTTGAAAGACCTGAAAATGTTGGACTAAAAAAATCTATTAAGGCATGTTCTATCTCTCTATTATTCTTAGTCTCCTTCCCTCTCTCCCCTTCTTTTTCTTTTTTGTTATCCCAAGAACTCTATATCATTGTACATTCAATATACAAAATTCTGAATTTAATATGCATGGATACAGATTAGTCTTTTATGTTACAAACCGGCTAATGCCTTGGTGGATGTATTGTTTAGATTCTGCAGAAATCAAAGACTCAAATAGATGCTATAAAACCAGGTCATTGTTTTCTCTGATAACAGCTGCTAGAATGTCTCAATAGTAATTTTTGATTTGTTCTAGGCCAACACATTTTAGTGTTATCTCTATCAGTATCCTGGGCGGACTTGATTGCTGTGGCTGGAGCTGAAGCTGTTGCAGTATGTGGAGGTCCAAATATCCAAGTTTCACTGGGCAGGCTAGATTCATTGTAAGATGCCAATTATGTAGTTAGTGTACATATGGCAATTTTATTTTGTCTTGGGATACAACAAATAATAAATTACATTTCAATATGATAAATTAGATGCTTCATGAATATGATATTCTAGCCTAGTTTATGTACAGTGTTAAAGCTGTTGTTGAAAAATTATTGATGCCTTTACTGAATTTATTGGGATTTAATTCATAAGTTGTTAATTACAAATGAGAACCAGGTGGCGTGCCTTCAGTCCATAATATTGTCATTCTTTTTTATGGATAGGGAGCCTGATCCTGAAGGAAAACTTCCTGAGGAATCTCTCAATGCTTCTGGTTTGAAGATTTGTTTCCAGAGAAAAGGCTTTTCGTGAGTAGGAGGAAAATCCCTTTTATTTTGTCATTTGCATTGTTTAAGCCTGTAACAATGATTGATTGCCTGTAATTTCCGTTTTGGCGACCCTCCAGGACAGTAAAATTATTTAACACCAAGTTTACATTTTTGCAGCTATATGTAGTGACATACTAAAAGCAGTGTGTTGATTGTCCATATCGTGGATTATTAAAATGGGTGAATCTGACGTCTTAATCTTAACCCAGAGTAACAAAGGAAATATATATAATAATTTACTTTGCTCATGCATTGTTCATCAATGATGGGCTTCTCTTTGTGCAGAACGCAAGAACTTGTTGCATTGTCTGGAGCCCACACTCTTGGAAGTAAAGGTTTTGGAAGCCCAACTTCTTTTGACAACTCATATTATAAGGTTCTTCTGGAGAATCCATGGATGTCTTCAGGTAAATTAACAACTCTATTAAATTAATTTACAGATTGTTTTAGGATCCCACTCTGGATGTTAGTGTTCAAATCTGACTACAATAGAGGAGATCAAACTCTGTGATTACACACCCATTTTCTGTGCTGGTCAAACATATTCATTACCTTCGTGCTCATGTCATTCAATTTTATCTGATGTTGTCACATTCATCTACTGTAGTGTTCTCTTTTATACAGGTGGTATGTCAAGTATGATTGGCCTTCCTTCAGATCACGCACTTGTTCAGGACGATGAATGCTTAAGGTTCTTCATCTTTTAACTACCTTTAAAGCTGCCCTTAATATGATATTTACCCAGTTTAGTTGTTACTAGGCACTAAACTACAATATGAAATGTTAAAAGTTCTTTATAGCAAGATCAAAAACAAATTTTATATACAGTTAAAAACAATGAAAAATGAGAAGCAATTGGATGTCTTAATTTTAGTATTCTAGGAAATAACCGTTTGTGTAGATTTTCCGTCAATTAAGTACAGTACCAGTATGATAAGTGTACTTGCGCTGGTGTACTTCTTCTACTGGAATATGAGTTTACCCATACTCCTACTCATTTAGTTATTTTCTGGTTGAAATTTAAAATATCTGTTTTTTAGCAGCATGATCCTGAACCAACGCATAACCCTGTTCAAATGCTTATAGGATGGTTGCTTGTCGGATTTAGGGCCTCTTAAGTACTCCCTTTTATCCATTAAAGGAACAATGAGGCGCTGAGAAGAATCTTTTTGTCTTTAATAAATGACCGAAAATCATTAGCACATGACAATGTAATGTCCTCATGCACCACATGCATATGTTTCTGCTAATTATCTGTGTATTTTAATGTGCATATCTTAAGAGAACTGCATTTATTGCACAGATGGATTAAAAAATACGCGGACAACGAGAATATGTTCTTTGAAGATTTCAAGAATGCGTATGTCAAGCTGGTGAATTCTGGGGTGAGGTGGAAAAGCTTATAAATTCAGAATTGGATGTTCCATGGAAGGGGCCAAATTGTTTTAATTGATTTGATGGATGGTGCTAGTTGGCGCAATAACCATATAGTCTTGGGGGCTGTGTTCTGAAGTGGCGTGAATCGCCGAAGATCTTATTCGAGGGAGGTTAGGAACCACGCTCATCTTAGCCCCACCCCACCTAAACTCGACGGCTCCTCAATAGTTTTGTTATTCTTTTTAATGGATTTCGAAATACAAAACAAAGAAAGAAACCAAAAATTATAGCATTTTCGCATCATATTCATGTGCTTTCACTTTCAAAAGGTTAGTCAGGTGCACATTTGCCTTTCCATCCATCAATGAAGCCTTTCCATCCTAGGTGTTGATGCTTTTATTTTTTTAGGCCATAAAGTTTGATGCTTAAGGCATGACTCATTTAGAAGCCCCATTTTTTTGAGCAAAAACCACCGTTTCTACTGGTATGCCACATAATTTGTCATACTTAAAAGAGTTAGATGCGATTAAATTCAACTCATCAGAAACTTATACAAATATGATTCCGTTCGCTGGATGATAAAGTGGATTTAATACCAAGGGCATGAAAAAAATCTCAAAAAGCCTCTTATTATCTGGAACTATTTTGTGTGTGTGTGTGTGGAGCTGAACTGTGGCAAAAAACTTAGTTAGACATGTACATGCGTTTTGGTTGTATATAGAAAAACAATGTAATAAATAGCAGTCTAATTCTATTACTTTTTTTTTGGTACATTCATCAGAATCGAACACACAGCCCCATCCCAACAGCCCCAACCCCACCACCACCTGAGCTAGCCTCAGGTGGCATCTAATTCTATTACTAGAAGCAGGCAGTTGCCCGCTTGCCCCATTGGTATGAATTAGACACAACCTAAAAAACAGAGATCCCCCACTTCCCAGAAGAAATATTACTAATTTAGTCTTTTCCTTTTCAGGCACAGTACACCCAAACAAATTTATGTCATATTTTAAATTAATAAACCTGCCCAAAACAGCTGTTTAATTGCATCAATGGCTAATTTTATGTAACCTGGAAATATAGTTATATTGGGACATGAACCTTGTGGTTCAATTGCAATTCCATGTACAATGATTCATAATAGATCCCAGAAATGGTGACCCAATAAATGTTTGTAATTAATCACCCTGCTGGTGGGGATACACAGACGTCGCTGATTAGAGAGGAAGATGAGATAAGAAATTTCAAAATAATATTGGATAGGAGGGCTTGGAATTGACTTGTACAAATGTCTTGCACTTGGCCTGGCCTCCTTGTCCGCACCTTCTGAATCTTTTTTAATGGATGATTGTGATTGAGAGAGAAATGTCTTCAAATTTAAGAAAATTGTACGGCACCTAGTTGATACCTTCATCTCTATCTATCTCCTATTAGAGAGAGAGAGAGTTGGCATCTGATGGCATGGACCAAAATCAAAGTCTTAGAAAATAAGGAAACTAAAAAGAAATGGAAAATGGTGACACTCAGACAAACAACACCCACATGATTTGGAGTGAAGATACTTAACAACGAGATATATAAGTCCAAAATTTTGTGCTTGTGGGTCAACTGAGCTTAAAAGGCTCAACTCTTATGTCCTTAGTGTTGGCTTCGACCTGGAAAAGATTAAAAAAAAAAAAAACTGTTTGAATGCTAATTCGTAACATTCTTCATGTTCCATTGTCGGGGATCTATTATTTGTGGTTTGATTTCCATGGTTCCATGTCCTCACCTTCAAATTGGCATATCCACAAGATAACTTAGGAATCTTATCATTACAAAAGAAATGGAGATAGTTGATGTTTACTCTGCTACCTTATAATTCTAACTAATCCTTTTCTATGTGACTAGGAAACGATTATTTATTCAACTCACCAGCCACCCTCCGAAATTAATAGTTAAACCAAGGATGCAGATTAGTCATGCCACCATTGAAAACAAAGAAGTAGAAGGTAAATTATACATAAAAAATAGATTTAGTAAGTGAATTTCATCCCAAAAACATCATTGTTAAGTGTTCAATAATTCAAACATCATTATCTTTATTAACTTTGCAAAAAAAGAGAGAACTTTGGTCCACTGATCCACTCGCTGTCTACGGCAGCAGCTGGGATCAATGAAAAGTTTGCTTGCTTGCAGAGAGAGACAATCAGACAATTGTGTAGGGAATATATACAATATTATATACTTACATTTCTTTTTCTTTTTCTTTCCCACTCCCACACATACAAAAAAGCTTTCATTATCTCAATGAAAATGGCAAATATCTCAAATTCATGTTTTTATATTCTTAAAAAAGCAAATATAAGTTTTCAACAAATTAAATAGCATATTCCAAAAATTAAGGACCCGTTTAGTAGATAAAAAAGAATGGAATGAGCATTTCATTCTTTGGTTTGGTTGTTGGAATTGGTAAAAATTGTGGATCCCACGGAATGCCTATTCCATTCCATTCCCTCCTACAAGGTAATCAGCATTACCTCTGAAAACAGGTGGAAAGTAAACAGTGCGATAGAATGGAAAGTAAAAAGACTGAAATATCATTTATTATTTTATTTATTTATAAAATTTTTTATAATTAAAAGTATATATATTTAAATTAAAATTTTTAATATTATTTAATAAAATTTAATTCAAATTTTTATATTAATAATAATTTATTTTATTTTTTATTTATAATATTTAAAATAATTTTTTAAGTTAAAATAATAATATAATAATAATTTTATTTTTTAAAAGTATTTTTGTCTTTTTGACAATTTTTATTCTATTCTATTCCATTCCATTCCATTGACCTATCAAACGCAATTTTAATCACAACATTTCATTCTATTTCATTTGAATCTATTCTTTTCTATTCTATTCTTAATTCTTATTTTTATTTTGTTTTGTTGCCATCTATCGGGAGTTAAAAGAATTCCAACAATCACATATTTGTTTATTTTTAATATTCTTTATTAAAATTTATATATTCATAAATATTCTCTCAATAATTAACACACGCCCCACCTGCTAAGTTGTGGAGTAGAGACAGTAAAATATCCATAATCAACGGGTACTTGTAAAATTTATTTATTCGAGATGGATATGAAGATTTTTTTAAGGGTCTAAATTAAAATTATGTAAATTTATTTTTTAAGATTTTTTAAGATTTTTATTTTTATTTTATATAAAATATTTTATGTAAATAAGTTGAAAAAAATTAATATTTTAAATTTTTTTGAGATAAATGAATATGAATTTAAAATTTTAAAAATTCAATAGATATAGGGGTAGTATTCTATTCATACTCATACCGTAACCATGACCATTCTTGTGGAGAAGGGTGAGTAGCAGAATTCCAATTCAAGTTCCTTCTCATCTTCTGTTTCTGTCACGTGCCATGTATAATTGTTTCAGGACTGCATTTTAGAGCTTCTCAATTCAGATATTTTGTAAAATACAAAATTACGGTCCATTCAAAACCATTTAAATTGAAACAATAATTAAATACATTTTTTATTGCACGATTCTCATAAATATAATATAAAATATCGTTATATCTAAATTTGGGGAAACTTACTTGAAAGGTTTTAACTTGGAACTACTAAGTAAATTCAGATATATACATGTAATAGTTATGAAAATATTAATAACATTTATGTTTATACTATCATTTTTTTTGTTAATCTATTTATGAGAATTAAAATCCTAGAATTTTCAGTTTTTTTAATATAGGAGGTAAAAAAAAAAAAAAGAGAGGAGTGGGAGTATTAACAATAATGCATTATCACTTCATCAAAAGTTGTTTTTTTTTAAAAAAAAAAAATGTTACGGCAATAGGTGGGGGATGGGGCTTCTGAGGTTGATTGACAGAAGTCATGTTTGGCTTAAATCAAAATTTGTGCCATCCAACTTGGCTTAAAAGCATATCTGTCTTGTCTGGTTGGTCTCGGAGTCCATTAAGCAAAGCAAATTGTTTTGGTTAAACAGAATATTGTTTGGCGTAATTTTTCCTCTGATTTTTTTTCAATTATTGATATCTCATAAAAAGAAACAAAATTAAACCCAACCCAGGAGCTGCACAAAGAGAACGGCTTTAATTAGCGATAGATTTTGTGTTTGTTTTTGGCGAAGAGAAAAAAATTGTTTTAAACAAAACACATTTCTTCTTTAAGAGGAAAACTATTTAGTATTTAATATTTACATGCATGCACGCCAACAAATAATCGTTAGGAATAAATAACCGTTGTAAAAACTACCAAGTGTAAGAATTGTACCCTTAATGTACACTGATATTCTTTTGCACTTAACTATATATGCCCGAAAAAAAAATGAAAAAAAGGATAATTATTTTTTTTATTATAAGAAATTCAAATTTTGAATATTTGAAATAAACGAGACGAAGTAAGAGTAGGGAGATTTTCTCTATTCTTTATCACTCTCATTTTCGTGCTTCTCAAGCTTTATGATGCAGTGAGGGTTATGGGGGGAAAAAAACTGGAAAATAAAACAAGTAAATATTTCAAGCAAAGCGTTAGGCTGAAACGAGCAAGAAAAAAAGAAGAAGAAGAAAAAGACCATTCGGACCGTGAATTTTAAAAAGGAAAGTGGCCATTAACAAATACCAAAAAAATCGGGAATATTGTCCTCCCGAAAAGGAAACATATTTAAAATAATAAAGAGGGCAAGGGGGGAAGCGTATTTTCGTGAAAATCGGAAGAGACTGTAAATTCTGTCTCTTTTATTATTATTATTATTATTATTATTATTATTATTATTATTATTATTATCTTTCTCTCTCTGTCTGTTCGCCAAGGCGACCTCACCTGGAATTGGATTTGAAAACCGCTGGTATAAAAGACTGCTCTACCTTACACTCTTGGTTCCCTCGATTCAAAAACGCATACAAATTTAAAATTCTTAATTTATCAGAAACATCTACTCTTCAATCTTTCGGATCTCGTTGCTCGGGCTCGGATCCTCCGATCGTTAAATCCATCGTCATTGTCCTCCTCCTCATCTCACCTTTCCGTTATCGGGCAGATCTCTTCTGTACTCTGCAACTCCCCGCTTTATTCTAAGTATCGAAGCTACTCGCCTTTTGATGGCATTTTGACTATCGTTAGTTTTACGAGGTAAGAGGACAGCGTCAAATTTTACTTATTCCCTGTTGGGTTTGTGCTGAAACTGTTCGGAACTGAAACACGGAACAATTTTTTTTTTCTTTTTTTTAATGCGGGTTCTGTTTTTAATTGAGCTTCTAGTAATCTATTGATTTGTTTGTTATATCTTTTCTGCTACCAAAAGAGTTTTAGTTCTCATCCGTTATTTCATGGCACTATTTTCATATGCGGAGATCAATGCTTGATGATAGTTTTCAATTTGGAAGTGCGATTTTGCGAATCGAAGTACTATCGAGCATGCTGGTCTTGCTTACTCTTGTTTTATTACCCCTGATTTGCTCGGCTGCCTACTTATAGACATCATATTTTGAGGCTATGAGTTCATATCCTAGTGCCTTTGTACTTGGTGCCGCGTGCTTCGTTTGGTAGCTAAGAAAATATTGCAGAAGCAAGTCAATTTAGAGCTTTAAATTAGGTCTCTGTTATTTGAATCCTGGTGGACCCTTCTTTCCTTTCATTTTAATCCTTACATCTTCCCAATTTATCCCAGTTGATCTTTCTTCATGCCCTTTGCATCCGAGCTGAGATTATATTCATATTTTCATACCACGAAATTGCTGTATATTGTCCATGTGGTTTGAATGCCCTGCTTATATCCTCATATCTCATTGACACTCGAGAATGTGATGCTCTCTCCCTTCTGATCTGTAAATAACTTATGAACACGCTTGACAAGTCTATTATTTTGTCAGGGGGTAAGTTGCCATTAGACCATAACGCTGATGAGTTCTGTTTTCTTAAAGAGTGTAGACTATATTTTTGTTCTTTGGATGGTAAAATACAAATTAGTTTAAGTTCCATAAGGACAAGATTTATGAAAATTTGAGAATTGGTTTGGATGCTTTTTGAAAGTGTCCATGGCTAACATGGCAGAGGATGAAGTTTAAATATAAGCACCTGAAGCATGGTAATATTTGTCTTGTAAGAATGTAGATTGGTGCATCAATGGTCTGTTTGTCTAAAATTTTCAATAAGTTGCAATTTACCTTCTGCGTGTAACTTGTAGTTGTGAATGATGGATCCAAATAATCATCCACCTGCTGATAGCCTTGAAACAGTCCACCAAAATGGTGTTCATGAAGAAAAACCTTTTAACTCTGGAAACGATGGTGTAGTCTCAGATGGCATAGACCCCAATGTTGCTAAAATTGCAGAAACTGTTGCTTTAAATGGAGATTTTGAAAAAGTTGTCCAGTTGGATAAGACTGCAACTAATGACTTATCTGTGGGAGAAATCAAAGAGGGATCAAATGACAATGTGGACAGCAACAATCTGACCATTTCAAAGGTGGCAGACATTTACTTTTTCCTTGGGTTGGTTTTATCAAGTTATCTATTCTAGATTATTTGAATCTCATTTATTTGCTTACATTCTAGGAAGGGGAAGCGACAATCACAGGTCGAACAAAACAATCAAGAGCAACAAAGGGTTCTGTCAAGAATAAGAATGTGAAGCCCCCAAGTCCTAAAGGTGTTCATGCTGGTTGGGCGAAAAAGAGCAAAGACGGAGAAGATGAAGCAGCATTATCTGCTGTCCCAAATGGTACTCTGTCCTTAAACAATCTCTCAAGACAACCTATTAAAAGTAGATCATTCAATGAGAGTCAGACTCAAATGTCCAAGGTAAACTCTGTTGTTACCTTCACTTGCTTTTCCAAGTTTTTTGTTCAGATGATTTTGCTTCCCTTTGTTTCTTCTTGGATCTTTCTTCTTCTTCTTCTTTTGCATTAAAATTATATCTTCACTGTCCCTGATAGTTGTTGCACTTTCTTTCTCTCAGCACTCCGGAAAGTCTGATGCAGCATCTTCCAAAGCACCCTTGTATGTGATCCTTACAATTATTTGTGATTGTTTCATAATATTGTAGTCAAAGAAAGAAAATTCGATGATATAGAGAATTGATTTTGATTATTATTCTCTGACTGGTGAGCTGTGATTTATTGAGTTCAGGGAGAAGACAATACCAAAACTATTGAAGGAAGGACCTCTTGATGAAGTTCAAGGAGAAGCAGAATCTTCGTTGTATCCTTTTTCTTTTCTTTTTTTTTAAGTGCCCTGCCTTCTTGCTTGTGAAATGGGGAGTTACTTGTAATTTCTTTATAATTATTTAGTTAGTTTGTATTTTGTGGGGTTCTTTGTGTGATTATGTTTAATCCTTAATCCACTCTGTAGAAGTACCATTGCAGAAGATGCCAAAGCCCGCAGGGCAGGGACACTTCCTAATTATGGATTCAATTTCAAGTGTGATGAAAGAGCTGAGAGAAGAAAAGAGGTAAATGTTTCATACTTTTGTTTCCACCTTTTGTGTGACTGTGTGGGTTTCTTTTGCAATAAGTTTGTGTATTGAAAAGGAAATGCTTTTTTGCTGGGCAGTTCTACTCTAAGCTTGAGGAAAAAATTCATGCAAAGGAAGTGGAGAAGAGTAACTTGCAAGCAAAGACCAAGGTGACGAATTTAATATCTGAGCTGAATTGTAATTTGTCAATGTCCCTATTAATTACATCAATCTTTCCCTTATTTTATAGGAGACCCAAGAAGCTGAGATTAAGATGCTTAGGAGGAGTCTAGCATTTAAAGCAACTCCAATGCCAAGCTTCTACCAGGAGCCTCCTCCTCCTAAGGTTGAGTTAAAGAAGGTAAGTGTGTGTGTGTTCACCCATGCCCCTATGTGTACTACCAATTATTATCAGAAGAAGATTGTTGTTTGCTTTAAAACCATATGTAACATGTGTATCTGTGCATTTGTTTGTCTTTGTGTGCTGCTATGCAAATGCACAGATCCACACAAATACACATTGCATATGGCTTCGGAGAATCAAAGCATACAATCATCTCCTGAACATAATTAGTGAGAGTCCTCTTTGCTAATGAAAGCTTTCATCTCACTGTTGACTCTTCATCAATTAGCTTCTGACTAATTAAATGCCTAGCTTGTCCTTGTAGACCCTGTGATCACAGAATGATTGTCTCTTTTAGCTTGTTCTAAACAAGTTCATAGTTGTTATAGTTATTAATCATTTGCCTAGATTGGCCTTTTTGCAATGCATGTTATGTTTACTGGTGCAACCACAAAGTTGAAGAGCGCTGCTGGAGATGAAAATGGATGAAAAGTTTTAAATTATGGAGCTCGGGTACTTAGTTATAATATTGCTGATAAACTTAATTTTCTGATGTTGGAGCAACATTTATAGACTTGAATAACGATAAACTTGTCATGTTATATATGATAATAATTTAATATACCACATGTATTGAAATTTATTAATTCTGATTTCAGTTGGTAAATTCTATGGTTCACTAGACAAAGTTAAAGACTATCAATTAGAATACTGCTTCTACTTTTGCAATTACCTGCCATGAGGAACCTTTAAATTAGGACTGTGTTTTACATATATCTTGTGGTTTTCAAAATATAGGTGGTTTTATTAACTCTTGATGAATGGAGCCAAACTATGTCGACAAGATTCTTTTGTTTTGCTGCACTATCAATAATTCTTACTTAATTCCTGGATGGCTTCTTCACTTAAATTTATTTATGGGTGAATAAGCTGACTGGATGCCAGTCTACTCTGATTTTACCAAGAGTTGCATAGTTTTTAGAAATTGATGCTCATATCAATTGATGTTTAAGTGGGGGTGCTCAATGTTGTTGACCTCAACTATCTTGCAATAGTTCACCAGTTATTTTTATGTCCTATTATATCCCAATGAATGTCAGAATGTGGCATACTACAACTGCAAGCACTTCAAATTCCTTTTAGCAACAAAGTGATGCCAAAAATCCTGTTTTCTCATTTTCTGTTTGGGGGATTGTCTGTTATCTGAACCATTCGTCTTTTCCTTGATCTTGTTGGACATTACTGATGTAGATACCAACTACAAGAGCAAAATCTCCCAAGCTTGGTCGAAAGAAGAGTTCCAACAATTCAGAGTCAGAAAGAAACACTAGCAGCAATGGTCGACAAGGTCGTTTAAGTCTGGATGAGAAAGTGTCTCAGAGTAAGCCCACTAAGGTTGTTACGCCTGTCCATCAAAAAAAGCCACAACGGAGATCTCTTCCTCCTCGACTGCATTCTGAGAAGACCAGTTCATCCAATTTAACAACTGCAGGCACTTCATCTAAGGCAATGAATGACCGAAAGACCTCATTGTCCGGGGTAACAAAGAAAGGTAGCACCTGTTCCAATGCAACCGAGGAAGAGAAAACGAAGATGGTTGCAGCCAGTGAAGAGAACAATACTGTGTCAAGTGAGACAAGTGAAGCCCCACCTCATATCGAAGAGCAGAATGCAGTTCTTTCAGACAAGCCTAGTGAAGTAAAATCTCATGTGAACGGTGACATAGAGGTTGAAGAGCAACATCAGATTGCGTTGGTACAAGAACCTATGGCAGCAGAACATTAAGTAAAGAACAGGAGCAAAACTGGATGCTCTCTTTAACAGTTTTTGATTCATCTCATGAAAATTTAGAGGCATATTGCTGAGATTATTTCACAATTAAGGCTTGAAGATTTGCTTTATGGTTTGTGATGTCATCTTGTCCAGAGCAGCATTGTTTCTTTATGTTCTTCCTCTCAGGGGTGCTGGTTTTGTCCTTGTAATTCTCTCTTCTGCTTGCCGCAATGTAACTATTTGCCAGGTTACTCTAGTATGCAGCAATTGCCTGTTTAGTGAAAATATTAGGGAAAATTTTGAGTAAGTTTTCAGGTACATTTGGTTCATGCCTTGCTTTGTTAAACATTTGGCATAGTGACATGAAACAAGCTGTTTGTGTTGTGGAAACCCATTTGCCGGATCATATGCTTGACTTACAACAATTCTTCGTGCTTCAATTTCTATTGTAATTGGGATATGCACGGTCTAATTCAAGTCCGCGTCCACCCTCGAACCACATATGGATAC
Source organism: Gleditsia sinensis (assembly GCA_037074535.1). Taxonomy (NCBI): domain Eukaryota; kingdom Viridiplantae; phylum Streptophyta; class Magnoliopsida; order Fabales; family Fabaceae; genus Gleditsia; species Gleditsia sinensis. The sequence continues at coordinate 4,466,955 of CM073472.1, forward strand.
GCACCCACGAGCAACCAAATAGATTCATTTTCTCTTTCCTTCTACTCAATTTTTCTTGAGTAAATGGGAATTCTGTAAATTCAAGTGAATAGTTCTTGTAATCTCTTTTTTAAAAATCTTCATTCCCTTAACTTGAAACTTGCTTCTCGATGGTAAACTGTAGCTTTCACATCAGACATAATAGATGCGCTGGGACTTTTATTTTGGACTTCATCATATCCAAAAAATTTGGTTTATCTTCGTTCAACAATAGTTATCAACATACGCTTTTGAAGATGGCTTGATGGTTAAACGTCTGTTACAAGCATGTTTTTCCTTTAAAAAGTAAAATGCATTCAGCTTTAGCTCGGACGAGTGTGTTTTAATTTAGAACGGCAAGAAATGTCTATATTAAAAGCCCAAAACCATGCTTTCTAATTGCCACGGCTTGAGAAATCTGTTTGTACTATGATCAGTACGAGTTATCGTTGATTTCTGGAGTTCTAAGTAAAAAGGAATGAGGGAGAATTCTTTTGTGTGACAAGGTGATTAAGACGGACCATAACCCCCAATAGAAAATGAAAAAGATAAATGTGCGACGATAAATCTTCATGAAGTTTTATTTTTAGTTCTCAATAGAGCGATATGAAATAATCACTGAAATATAAATATCATCTACATAACTTAGAATAATTAACAATACAAAATTTTAAATTTATCTTAAAAATTATATTTTAAAAAGTGAATATAAATATCGAGTATTTTGAAAAAGAATGTTTCTATCATACTCAATGTCTGCTATATATCAAGTATAATTACTCATCCATTTTATAAAAATTTTCCAAGTATTTCAGCTGTTTTGAATATCGGATATTTCAGCTGCGAATATTAAAAATGTGTAATATTTTCAGATTCAGATATAGTTCATATAATGGACGTGTTTCAAAATTAAAAAAAAAAAAAACGAGTATTCACTCATTTTCACTTTTAAATATGATTTTAATGTAATAATAAGATAAGAAAAAATAAATGGTAAACTTTTTTAACAAAAAAAATAATTTGAACAACAAAATTTTTATCAGAACTCATCATCAGGGATAACAAATTGTGCTAAATTTTTCAACACAACTTATCATAAGGGATGACTAGTTATTTTGAAAAGTTTCAAGAGAAAAATGAGTAAAAATAAAATAAAATAATTTGTACAATAAGGCGAATGAGAAAATATTTATCTCAATGCCCACGATGTTATGCAATCAGAGTTTTTTCTAGAATCGACATAGGACTCCGCTACCATTGAGAAGAAAGTGACATTCTGCTCCTCCACTGCCCTCGCTCTCTCTCTCATCATTAAAGTTTGAATTCAAGGTGGGTTACTAGACGATTGTACAAGATTTTTATATTCAAGCATCTTTTGTTACTTTACTAATAAAATTCCTTTATTCGGAATGATTTAATTGTGAGAGACGTGAGTACTTTAAAAAAAAAAGAGTAAATTATATTTATTTTTTTAAAATTTATAAAAATTGTAATTATGCTTCTTTTAATTTTAAAATATACAAAAAAATTCTATTTACAAAATTATTAAAAAAATTTATAGTCTATGTATTTTTTTAAAAAAAAAACTCATAACTAGTCTAATTTAATTTATTATAAAACATCAAAAAGTTAAATTAATATATTAATAAAAAAATAAAATTCAAAAGTGTAAATATAAATTTTAAAAAAGTTCTTATAAAAAAAAAGTGTGAAATTAATATAATTTAATCCAAATTTTAAATAGATATTTTTGTTTTTTTAATTTATTATATACCAAAAAATTATCTGCTTTAAAAAAAAAAGTGGAACTAGTTAATTCGTTCACGTCCTCATGGTGAATAAAATAAAAGGTGATGTTAAATCCAACTGACTACAGGCAGTAGCAGACAATTTGTTGGGACTTGTGAGAGAAAGGCGAGTGATGAATATGAGAAATGCAATGCATTAATCCAAGATTCCGTTAATTTAAATACATACGTAGCAGCTGGGTGGCTTTACTGCCGAGATCAAATCCAATACGGAGCCATCACAAGAATCCCATTCATGAATAATGAAGCATTAGCAAACTTTCCTTTGGCATGACAAGACTCATTTTGGCGATATTCTTTGCCAGCAGGTGGAAACAAACGGATAACAGTGGAATAGCTGCACATCTAAGCTCTAGAATGGCCAAAGTCTTAATCATGACGACAGAAGCTTTCACTTCAATATGATACCATTCTTAACCACTACAGATTTTCCAGTAAAAAGCTCATCAAAACTTGTCTTGGTGTGATCAGTCTCCGCATTATTTGCAAGTGGAGCTTGTCTTCCAGACTCAGCCTACTGTGGCTATGTCGGAGCGGACCTACCACCCTTTGTTAAGGATGCTTCGTGTGAATTGTCTTGTGTAGCCTCTTAATCTCGCTCATGCATCAATAAGTGTTTTATGCCTTTATCTGACAACGCATAAGCCGTTCTAGAGTCTGACGATATGGGAGTTGTTCGGGGTAATATGATAGAATTGAAACATTCGCATGCCAAAGTAAAGCCAATCTTTTCTCATTAATACATGCTAATACCGATCTCAAAGAATATCATTAAAATACACCAACATCTAAACTTGCTATTCTTTCCCTCCACCAACATCTGGGTCACTCACCCTCGTTGCTCAAATCCGAGCTTCACTCAGGGAAGAGGGCTAGGGGGATTTAGATACTTCGTTGAATCCGCAAATATAAGCAAGCGTACAATCAAGTATAAAACGATCTCAAGCACATCTCAGCTATTTTAAGACCACAAATGTTTATTTAATTTTTCATAGGATAACATACATCACAAAGGGCAGATAGTAGTATCACTACATGATACAGAAGTTGCAGTTCACAGTTCACTAAAAATGATGCCGAAGAAAACTAGGACTTGGTGAGAAAAAAAACATCCTTTCCCAGAGGAAGAGGGATGTAATGGCAGACTTGTATAACTTGCTGCCATGTCCAAAGCCCCTGAACACAAGGCACCATAACTCCGAACTGCCCACAGCAACGAAAATAATCAACAGATCAGACTCTGGAACTTTAACCTGCCCTCCGAGTAAAACAGAGGCCCAACCCATCACGAGCCGAACAGAGTTCAAAAACGTGAAAGGTTTGGTAAACATTGGACAGACTCTGGTACATATAACAGTAACAGACTCAGAAGGGAAATTAGTACACATGGTGGCAAAACCGACGGAAAGACAAGCTAAAAACATCAGGTGCCAACGCCACTAAAAGATTCCTAAATCCAGAAACCGGTAACTATGTTCTCAGAGAAATACAGCCATTTAGAAGATAGCAGCCCATTAATAGGAGCTGAAAATCTTTGAACAGATTTCCAATTGAAGGAAACCTGCAAAAAAAAGATTAAACGACTGTATGCTCTGGAAAAAGGGAAACAAGTCACGAGATGACAAGACCCATAGTTAGCGGACCCAAAAACTACTATGAAATACTAACATAAAAGCTGTCTAAAAAACCTCCTGCTTAAGCCGATCCACGGCACTTCAAGCCCTTATCTGCAGAGTGAGATTCATTCTTCCTGCTTAAGAGAGGATGTCACACCTCCAAAGAAGTTCCACAAGCCTGTCAACTGAGCGTCTGCTGATTGCATTGCAGTGCTGGAGATTTAATCCCAAAAGGGTCTCGCCCAATTTTCTCAAAGCGGCCAGGCTCTTATTCGAAACCAAAGAGCAACCTGACAGAGAAAGAATCTGCAAATTGAACAGGTTTGCACGTGCCAGAGCTGTAACCCCCGCGTCAGAGATTGCACAGTTGGAAACATCAAGATCACAGAGCAATGGGCAATTTTCTGCAACTGCCATCAAGCTAACATCACTGATCTTCTTACAACCACCAATGTTGAACACCTCAAGAGTCCAACCATGCATATTTGCCAAGGACAAAACTACTTTGTCCGTCAGATTTATGCAACCACTAAGATTAACTTTAACCAGACCAGCCTCTGAGCTCTCGAGCATTGGAAGAAACCCAGCATCCGTGACTCCCTCAAGTCCACACAATTCCAATTGCTGCAGCTGAGGGCAAACCTTTCCCAGCACAGCCAGGGTGCCATTACCAAATCCAGGACAGTTACGAATTGATAATGACAGAAGCGACTTGCAAGGAGATACATGAGGCAATACCAAAGTCAAATCCTTAATCCCAAAGCAGCTTACCAGTGCAAGAGACTTCAATGTGGCGCCACAGTTGAAAAGGACACCAAAAAAACCAAATTGGGTGATCCTGTGGCACTCCTCCAATTTCAGGCTCTCAAGTGACACAGCAGCTTTGGCAAAAGATGCTAACCCTTTGTCTGATAGAAATGCACACTTATGGAGGCAAAAATGTTTGAGATTAGGACATCCCCTTCCTAAAGCATCAAGCCCAATATCTGTTACTCCTCGGCAGGATGCAATCAAGAGTGATTTTAGCTTCTGCAACCCATGACCATTACCCATGACCCAGAACCCTCTCTCGCTGACATTTGGGAGGCAATTAAGGTCAAGATCAGTAACTGCCAAGCCATAATGTCCAATAACAGCTAAAGAGAGATCAGAAATAGTCAGGGCCTGGAGCTTCACCTTGGTCAGAACTAAAGAGGCTGAAGTAAATAGGCTAGCAATTCCCTGATCACCAACGAGTGTGCAATCCTTGATTGATATGGACCTTAGATTGGAGCTACACTTCCCAATAGCTTGTAGACCTTCATTACCAATTTTAGGACATGATTCTATTGATAACTCGGTCAGATTGGGGCAGTTCTTTGCAACTGCAATCAAAGCCTTGTCAGAAATTGTGGGACAATTGTAAAGGTCAAGCTTCTTTAACTGGTGACATCCACTAGAAATTGCAATTAGGCCTTCATCATCGATAGTACTAACATTCCAGAGAGAAAGAACCTTTAAAGAAGGGCATCCACAGGCAACTGCCTTGAGACCAAGATTAGTCACCCCACGGTCTGAATTGCTCCCACGGACTGAAAGCTTTCCCAATCCACCACGAGAAGCAGTCCCAACAACAATAGCAGCGAGTCTAACATCTGTTGCCTTCTTTCCTTCCAAGTTACGGGAAAGGTATCCATCACCCCCAAATTCCTGATCATCAGCCTCCTTTCCACTAACATCATTCTCATGACTGGTGTTTCTGTTGCCGCAGATCTCATCTTTGCAAAGATTGCTTAGAAGCAGAAGCCAGCGCTTGGAAACACAAGCACATGAACTCCTCTCTTGGCCCCCAGGCAACCTTCTAAAGATCTCAAAGAGGCATTCATCTGGCAGAGCTTCAATAGATGTCTGCTGCTTCTGCTCAAACCATTCTCCACTGAGAAGAAACGGAGCACTGATGCGTGATCTCTTCCGAGGAGGAAAGTAAACATCAACATGATGTCCAAGAGACAACAAGAGATTTGGTTCCTTGGGGTTAGTGTACATTGACCCCCCAGGGTAAAAATCATCACCTCCTGTGACCCAAAACAAATACGAGTCACACACAGAATTTTGCGCATATAAACATTGAGGAGACATGTAGATTAATCTAGCACAAGCAAAGATGGAAAGTATCTATACTATAAGCGATATTTTTGAATAAACAACACAACAACAGTTATGTTAACAAATTATCTTACATCACATATTAAATCCAAACCCATCCCATACTATCTCATCTACAGATTAAATTCCGAATCCATGGTTATACCTCATCAGATCCACCAAATTAATCTAACATTAGAACGGCAACAGGACAATAAATACTCCAATGATCAACTCTCATGATAAATGGTTACAATTCGACAACCTTCTCTTCGTCTACTTAAAAATCAGTCATCGCACTCACAAGCGGATGCATCTAAAACGACTTAAAGGCCTTCTTAATAAGACAAACGCGGAAAATGAATGAAAGCATCTCAGGTAGCAAGCCACCCACCGACCCGCATGATCAACCACCATGGTTTGGGGAAATTAAGAAAATCAAGAGTCTCAAAGCAAAGATGGGCTAATGATGAAAGCTTTCACCCAAATACGAAAGCGAAGCCAAGAAATTGAACAAATCTCTGAAAAAAAATACAGACTAAACAACCTCGGGCCATAAAAATTCAAGCAAACTCATAAACATAAAGGCTAAACACACGAATCGGAAGAAACATATTACTAATCCGAAACTCACCGGTAAAGCCGAAGACCTTTGACATGGGTACAACTCAAAAAACCCCGGGAGGTCAAATATGCGTTGTTCTCCACCAAAGAACCCTCGAAAGAGAGCAAAAAAGATAGAGCAGAAGAAGATTGTGGCGATATAATAGTGTCGAGAGCAGGAATGCATGAGAGAGAGCAGAGCTAGAAAGTCATGAAAACCCTATTGAAAGGGCAAAAAAAAGTAACGGAATAGAAACAGGTGAGAAGGGGAGACGGAAATGAAGAGGCGATGAATGTCAAAAGGGAAGCCTTTATTGCAATTGGAAATACATTCGGGTACGCCACAATACACCGAATGCTTGCCCACATACATTGTATCAGTGCATTGAAGTGGGGTTGCTTTGTAAAATATTCTCCCACCAAATGAAAACCGAAAACCAGAAACCACATATACATTGCATCTGGTCTTTGGTTTTTGCCCTTCTTTTTATGGCCTTGTTTGGCAGCTGGAAAGTTTTGAAATCACCCAAATCCTGTTTTAAAAAACAGACACAAAATATACAATTAATGTTTTGGGTTTCTGTAAATTTATATCATGTCATTTCTTAACAGGTCGTTTTCATAATAATAATTTTTTATTTTTAAATATGTGGAGTTCAATCCCCGTAACAAAATAAGAGGTTGATTTTAGAAGATTAATAAGAATTCTGACTTTTTTTTTATATTGTCTTAAGCGATATTCAAATAAAAAATAATTATAAAAAAATATCTTAAGAATATTAATAGAATTATTCATTTATTTTTATTTAATTCTGTAAGTTATTAACCGAGTAATAATATGACTATCCCGGTAGTGATCCCAGATAACACTTTGAATAGATCCAAATGATTCTTAACAAAAAAAAAAAACAGTTTGATGCACTTGCAACATGTTTCTTCCAAAATTTTATATGCCTAACTTGGGAGCAGCCAATAATTTTTTCTTTTATAAATAAAACATTCAAAATAATTTAGACTAGTTGACCAAAGTCCAACCCGGGGGTGGTTACCTTAAATTTCCGTTTGTTCATCGCTGACCGTGTCCACAAACACTGAACAAGGACTTGTAATTTGGGACAGAAAGAAAAAACTGAAAATTATAAATTCTGATTTTGGATTCATCTATCAAAATTAATAACCAAATATTAAACATATCGTCGTCGATTGTGACGCTAAAATTTATTTTATGCAACATATTATATATAACTGAAATTCAAATCCAACTCGCCCATTAAAAATAAAAATAAAAAATTGGAAAAAAGGGGGAGGTTCTTGCCCAGTGCTTTCAAAGTACGTGCACCAACCCAACTTGGTAATTTTCTATTGTTGTACCTTCAAATAAGATCCATGACTTGAGCTGTTTTATGATTAATTGCACCTGTGCCACCTTCTTTCCCTACTATTCCAACTAACATTATTTATTAAAAAAAATTTGAATATTTGTAAAGTTACTAAATACACTCAACACAATTATTTGCTTATTTAGGCTATGTTTGGTAAAAATAGCTGATAAGCTAGCTGAAAGCTGATAAGCTAGCTGAAAGCTGATAAGCTAATTTTTAGCTGAAAGCTGATAGCTGAAAGCTGAAAGCTGTTAAGCTAATTTATTGAATTAGAAGTGTTTGGTAAAAATAGCTAATAAATTAGCTGATAAATGTAAAATGACATAAAAGGTCATATATAAAATTTATTATTTTTTGTTAGTAATTACATTTCATTTTGTAATTCTAAAAAATACAAAATAAATATAGCATCTAGCGTTCCACAATAAATTAGCAATATTGTTGCGAATCTCTTTCATTTCAGTATATGTCTCTAAATTTTCGTTAGTATTTGAGAAAGAAAAATATTCAAAAGAAACCTGAAGATTAATAAATAGCGTAAAAAATTATGAGTAGGATAATATTGAAATTTAAATAAAATAATAAGGATAAAAAAAGAATAAAATTATAAAAGCTATAAGCTAAAAGCTATACGCTACTCAAAGTAGCGTATGAAAATACGCTATAAGCTACTCAAATAAACTTGTTTACCAAACACCTCTAATTTGGTCAAACAAACTTATAAGCTAGTCAAATACACTATAAGTTAGCTGAAATGACTTGCCAAACATACTCTTAATCATTAAATAACAATAATTAAACTCCAGCAACAGCGTGTTCACATTCAGTGTATTGTATTGTGAAACTTCCAAACACGATCCAATGCGGAGAAAACAGTAAAGGGATGCGCTCCCAAGGTCAACCACTCTTTAGCTTCACTGTGAAGCCACGTAGACATGGAGGAAGCCACAGCCTTCCCGTCCTTTTCCTCATTTTCCGGGTTTTCAGCTGATGGCATTTATGTAGAGATTTTTGTTATTACAAAAAAAAAAAGGAAGACGAATTCCAATATCCATGCAGTGTAAACAAATTTTAAAATAATTTTGGTCGTTCCTTGGTTATTTTCTACGGACAGATACCCCAGTTTGTACTTTCACGGATACACATCAAGTGCGACTTTTTTAGCCTCCCCAAATAAACAAGTCTCGTTATTTACGAATTGGTTCCACATTAGAGAAGGATGAGGTGGCACAAGGCGAAAGTAAGATCCTGAGCTGGACTGCTCTAAATTATCCACTCGTTCATTGCTTAATTAATCAATATCATAATATTTTTTCATTAAATAGAATAAAATATTATTATTTTATTAATATATTTATTATACAATTTTTTATTTAAAAAATAGATACAATTTTTTTTAAATTACATTTCTCAATTAGTGTTTTTATCATACAATCATTTTTTTATTATAAAAAATATAATAATTTAACTTAAATATATTAAATCGTTTTGATAAAAAAAATATATGTAAAATATTACTAGTCAAATTTTTTTTCCAATTTTTAATCAATTTTTTAAATCAACAATAATACTTTGATCATTTAAATTATTTTACAATTATTTTAAAAAATAATTGAAAATACTGAATTAAAAAATTATGAAAGAGTTATTTTTTTTATAAAATCTTTAAATTAAATTATAATATATTTTTAATTTTAAAAAATTTTGTATAAATGCAGAATAATTTAAAAATGTTTCTACGTCAAATGGGTCTGTAATAGAGAAAAGATGGGGGGGGGGGGGAATGCAGGCATTGTCATTGATTAAGGTAGTATTTATTTTGAGAGATTTGGAATGGAAGGAAGGGAAGGGGAGAAATTTTTTTTAAAATATTTTATTTAAAACAATAATTTAAAGGAGAAATAGAGAAAAAAAATAAAAGAATAAAATCTCTCCTCTCTCTCTATTTTTTTCCCTTTAAAAATAAAAATATTTGCAGAGAAGAAAAAATATAAAATATAAAAAAATAAAATTGAACTCTTCAAAATGATTTATATATTTATCTAACTTAAAAAAATATAATAGTTATTTTTTATATAAATTAAATAAAAAAATTATTTTCCCTTTTTTTTTCCCTTAAACTAAACTAAACTAAACATCCTCTTCCCTCTCCTCTTTTCTCCCCCATTAAAACAACACGACCCTAAATTACAAGATGACCGTCGCCTTTTCTAAATATAAAAAAAAAAAATTGTGAAAATCATTCTCCCTTCAACTAAATTTTACTATGGTTGCGTTTCTCTTAAATATTTATCATGCTTCCCCTTGGGTGTGGACTTCAACAGATTCTCTTTCCTATCCTCTGAACGCATGTCGTCCACTTGGATCAAACCGCCCCCAACCTATCTCATTCCCGGTGCGCTATTTTTCAAGAATCACTCCTTTTTAGGCTGACAATTAAATTATTTAAATAATCCATTTCAGTGAAGGATTTATGGTGCATGTGCAGTGGGGTCAGACTGAGAGGAAATGCCACAAAACTGGCGTATATTCAGAGAGGCTGTTCTTTCAATTCCAAAAACGGCAATACATTCACGTGTTGCCTAGTTCAATCGCAGCCATAGACTGTTTCGTTTGTTGCTAAACCCTTCATTTCCAGAGAAAATATCCTCTTTCTTTTCATAGTAGCAACTACTATTTTGAGTGATGAGGTTAGGAAGCTTATAATGATAATGGGGGCTACCACTTTCTCATCCCTTTCATTGGCCCCACAACCACGTTTCTTTTCCCTGCTGGGAAATGACAGCATTGTGTGATATTCATTGATGCATCCACACTCACATCATCGGAGAGAGAATCAATTCAGAATAACTCGTATAAAAAGAAAATATTACGTGGTCTTGACAACGAATGGATAAATCGTGGAACACGTTGCTATGTGGTTTTGATTTGGGTAATCTGCGTGCGTTCAGGTCCAATTTGGAGGCCACGACAGTTTCACATTTGAATTTTTAACTGAGGTTGAGGCAAATAAACCTAGTAATAATAAAAAGAATATACACCAACTCCCTGATTTAGCGTGGTTGTGTTTTCGATATATACGATTCGAGCCTTTGCGTTGCTATACTTCGTATAATAACAATTGATAACAGAATAAACACGAAATTGATTGCAGCAGTAGCCCCTGCGAACATCCGCAAAACACTAGCCTGTCAAAACTACAGCATTCACAACTATTCAGTAGGACGGTGAACAAATTGCTCCTCACCCCTCCCAACCCCGCAAAAACTAAGGCCCTATTTGGTCGCTCACTCATACAGGCCCTCTTGCTCCCAAATATCAACAAGAAAGTCAATCATTTCCTGTCACGTAAAAATATTATAACCAATCAGGATATGCTATCCCCCATACTAGAATATTAACAGATTAATTTCAGAAGAATATACCCCCAGAGGAACGGTATGGTGGAAAGGCTTGTTGCTCCCAAGTACACTCTCGTAGCTGGCATTCCAACTGCGTCCAACATCAACTCACAATTAGAGTGGATCAATCCCAAGGAAACGGAATACTTACTTTCTAGCAAGTTCATATACAAGTTTACTGCAATTCGGTGCAGAAAGCTTGTATATTTTATTTACCTTTTTCTGGGTTCTCCAAACTGTGTCTGACTCTCACACATTCTACTTTCAACCCATTGTTGCCTTATCTGGTGCCATAGAACAAGACCTGCTTCCGTCAAACTTTTCTGAGATTAAAAGAATTACTTTCATAGATATGCATGCAAAATGTAAAAGTCAAGAGTAGTGAAAAGGGCCAATGATATGAAAATGAGAAACTTGAAAACTAGTTTGTATCTGTCTGAAGAGGAAAAGAGTAACCACGAAGGTACAACTCACGAGCAAACTTTGATTAAATACAAGAGAAACACAAGAAGCAACAGATTATAGATAGCAAACTTGCCATGATTGATAAATTCAGGATGATGAATATAAGTGGCACCACCACTACTCTGAGGATCAGATGGTTGGTTTGATATGCCCATTGATGACATGCTTTTCTGGGACTGAACTGCACTCTGATCCATTTCAAGAGTGCTGCTGCTCCACAAATCTTCTAATCTCTTGTCTTTCTTCCCTGTTCTTTGTCCCTTAGATGGTTCGTCCATTGAATCAATTACTGGAGGTTTTGTCAAGCATCCAAGACAGCCTCTGCTCTGTTGCAAAGCAGGTTTAACCACAACCATGATTAACACCAAATGTTCAAGTCTATTCAGTCTACCAGCTTCAACAAAAAAGAAGATTATGATGAACTGCAGATACCAATTATAACAAAAGTCAACCAACAATTGAATCAACAAAAATTAGCTATTTCTTCTAAATTTAGAGAAACAGAAACAATATATCCCCGTCCTTTTTTATGCCAGATACCATAATTGAACTCAGGAGCAAATCATGAAACAGGAAACATGCGTCCTTAAAATTGGAATTAGGGAAGCCTGCATATTGATAGCATAATAGAAGCAATAAAGGATGTGGCCAGGCTAAAAAGGCCATAATTACACAATCAGGTCCAAAATTAAACCTGTTAGCAATGCCCAAAAGCTTTTTTGTCTTCTATTTGTTTCTCTTTCCATGATTGTTGCAGACAGATGGCTCTTATGATGGACAGAAAATCTAAATTCAGTTAATATACACTGAAAATCCCCTTGCAAACAACCTTTTTCCATTATTGAAAGCATAAGAATACGAGAACAAGATCCGCAGAACAGTAAAAATGAACAGCAGGGTTTCTTCTCAGAGCATCTCCCCAATTGTGTTAACAAGCAACACCTAGAATGCACATCTCCTATGAAATGCTATAGAGGAACCGAAATACTACTACTTATCTTATTAGTAGCTCCCTAAGGATCCAAGGAAAGAATGGCAAAACAATAAACCCCATCAGATTGCCCTGTTTACCAGGTCTTATGCTTGCTTCAAAAAGAAGAAACTACGAGAACGAGATTCCTTGATAAAATTAGAAAAAGTACAACAAACTACGGAGGATGACCTTAACTTACCCAGAAGACTCGGGAGGAGCCTAAGGAATTAATATTTTAAATTAATACTTTCTTGAAAATCCAGAACGATAAATTCAGCAACATTACCTTAAGCAAGGCAACTAGTTCTGTGGTCTAGTTTAAGCCCCAGTGGTTTTGGATCTCACACTACTCACTTTCTGAGTTCGTTTTCTTCTATTACCTTCTTGCTAAACAAATTCTCAAATCTCACTTTGCTTTTTCTTCCCTTGCCCAGAAATTTCATCAAATTTAAATAACTTAACACTAAATTACATATCTATTGAATTGATTTCCTTTATGGTTTAGACAGATTAGGTCGGATCGATATTCAATCGTCTTTTTCTCTGCTTCTGCTACCAAGAAACAAGCAAGAAAGAAAACAAATAACTCACCCCATGCATGCTAGAATCCGCCAGAGCCAAGGTGGAACGTATCTACAGAATTGCATTTGTATTTCACACAAGTCAAAGCATAGATCTGTCACGTAAAATTCTAAGTCCAGGAAGGAGATAATTCAATACCCTGCATTTACAATAAAAAGTAGAGAGCCACCCAAAATTCAATAAAGAGAAGAAAAGGGGGGGGGGGAGCCAAAAAAAATCGAACAAAAATAAAAACTCGAGTCAAGAAGCAACCTCTAGCAGCGAGTTAGCCAATAATAATAATAATAATAAAATAGCGTGGCCTGTTTTGCTGCTGATAAACTATAAGCTGAGACACTGTTACTTTTCCTGAAATTTTCATGAATAAAATAAAGAAAAATACCTAGTTTGGAATCACTGTTAAACTGGGCCTGGAGAATTCAACCTCCTTCAGGAATTGTGAAAAAGGTAGGTGCTTTGGTTGGAAATACAACCAACAAAGTGTTCTCTCAGTTTCTAAGTTTGGAATTGATTATGGAACTCAAAGAAGGGCTCTTGTGGGAGGAGAATGGAAGGAAATGGGTTGATAAGTTTGGTTGGGCACTAAATGCCATCGCCATGCCTCTCACAAGTTACACTTGATTTTCAACGGAGGGAGAATTGTAATTAAACTTTTGAGTTTTATTGTGATTTTACTTGAGGTTGACGAGGAAACAACTCTGGTTTTGGAGATTGAAAAATCCCGTTTAGTGCTTATCCTCATTTCCTTATTGCAGATCCACTTGCGTTTGAAAATTCCCTCGTGATGTCATCGAGGTAGAATGGTGCTTTAAATATTTAAAATGGTAGAAGGAACTCTTTTAGAGCAACTGTGAATGAATTTGACCTAAAATTCGAAAAAGGAAAAAGGGGAGGGGGGAGGAAAAAGCTCTCTTGATGGTTGCAAATATGATATTTAAAAGTAATGGTTACTTAGGATTAGTTGGTCCGTCCTTCTTCATCTGACTACATATTCAATTCTCTCGTCCCAAAATAATACATTATCCTTTTATTATAATCTCTTAACTGGAATTTGTGTTCCTTTTTCACCAACCCATGACCCATGCATCCACGCCCTCTGGTTTAGTCGTAACTAAATTAAATTCATTCAAATTTAGTAAAATATTTCTTTTCAAATAATTTTGAATTAATTTGAATTTATCAGATTTAATTTTTTAATTTTTTTTAATTTAACTTAGCTATCTTAATATAATTCAAATATTTTAAAATAATATAAACTTTAATTAAATTAAAAAATTAAATTTGAAATTTAAATATTGTTCGAAGTAACCATTCTCAACCCACCACGATTTGCGATTTGTACTATCAGATGTCCACCGAAGGAAAGCACAAGCGACCGCAATTAATTCTACCAAACTTCACATTCACTGCTGGCGGATAAATAAAACATTTAATGCTCCTAAAAAAGTTGTATAAGTTGAAACTTTGTTTAGGATGACATACAATGGGCTTGGGCCCAAATAGGTGTATAGCAGCCCATGACTAGGGAAAGAGAAAAAAGAAAAGAAAAGAGAAGGTAAACAACTCGATCATAAAAGTTACTTAAAAAAGATAATCACTTCCAAACATAGAAAAGCCATAGCTTTCAATTAATAACATTCTCGAATATCAATAAAATTAAGGAAAGAGGAAAAGAAAAAAATATTCTCAAAATATGGAAAATGGGCCCAAAAAGCTTAGGTAAAAAATAAAGATTGCGAAATCATGCTTTATGTGATTCTAAATTTACTAGATGTTTGCATTTGCATTAATCACGCTGCACTTCAAAAAATGCATAATGAAGTTTAAAACTAAAGTGTAACGAAATAGTTTGGCCCTTGAAAAAAATGCTGCCCGTCGAGAAGGAAATGTTGTCCCCCTAATAAATTGACGGGCCAAAAGTTCGCTCTAATGAAGAAGAAACATATGGTTGTGAGAGGTATAAATAAATTATCAAATCCCCAACGACCTTCTAGTTGACCAATTCCTAAATTGTGGCGTCACTTAACGCCAGAAGAAAGAAGATTGCCAAGTCAATGTTCTAAAAGCATACTCTTTTGTGAAATCTGTGTAAAAGTACAAGATAAAAGTTTACATGAAGATTTAAAAAAAAAAAATGTCAACGGTATATTACAAATATGGTCAATATGAAATTAATTTTTTTTTTTAAACTTTAAAATGATTAAAATTTTAAATTTTTCTCCCAATAATATTTTCAAAATTTTAACTTTTGATTTTTTTTTCCCAAAGTCATAGATGGCTTCTCATTCCAACGAAGCAATTATAGAGTACATGAATGTTTTTAAATAGTAAACACACTAAACAAATTATTTTAAGTATGATCTCTTCGTAAAAGAACTATGTAGAAGTATTGCATAAAAGCTTACAGCTTGTCAAAGATTGCTCTTTTCACATTTCGAGTTTGAAAAAGAAATAAACTTTTGAACATGTGGATGCTATTTCAAGGGTTTTGCTTTTTCATATCCACATGCACGTTTCCCTGTTGTGTCTGTGCTGCTCATTTATTTCACTTGTCAAGAAGCCATAGATTTATCAAACTTGTGCAGCTGGAACTTTTATTGCATCTCTACTGTGTTTCACTTCCACATTTCGACCTATCCACCGACAATTCATATAAATTTCAAGAGACCTCGCAAGCTCTCACCACTCGCACATTTCACACTGTACCTCAAACTCACTATTATTTTCCTCCATCTTCCGCTCGTACTTTGCTTCTCTGCAACCCTCGAGTTGTTCACGCGCGATGGTACAACCAAAGAAGTTCAGAGGAGTCAGGCAGCGTCAGTGGGGCTCCTGGGTGTCCGAAATTCGCCACCCATTACTGTAAAAACCTCACCAAACACTACACTACTAATGCTGCCACCTCCTTTCTTGATTCTCATTTAAATTATCATTCTTCTCTCTCTCTCTGTATCTCTTAGATTCCTTGTGCATTATGTTATATGAGCATTTCCTCCTGTCAGATTCAACTTGTTTTTTGTTTATGCATGCAGGAAGAGAAGGGTATGGCTGGGCACTTTTGAGACAGCAGAGGCGGCTGCACGAGCGTATGATCAAGCAGCCATTTTGATGAATGGTCAAAATGCGAAGACCAATTTCCATTCATCGAAGAATGAAGCTGAAGAAGGCGACACTTGCTTGTCTCCGAAGGCTCTTTCAGAGCTGCTCGGCACGAAGCTCAGAAGGAGTTGCAAAGATCCATCGCCGTCCCTGACTTGTCTGAGGCTAGATGCTGACAATTCTCACATTGGGGTGTGGCAAAAGGGTGCAGGACCCCGTTCCCACTCTAACTGGGTCGTGAGGGTAGAGCTCGGGAAGAAACAGGGAAAGGGTAAGTCCAGTTTGTCAGAGGACGATATTGGTGGTGAAGCTGCCAATGGGGCGGATGAAGAGGACAAGGTCGCAATCCAGATGATTGAAGAGCTACTTAATTGGAACCCCGAGCCTCTGGATAAACAAGGAAGCCTTCCAACTCACAGTTCCTGCAAATAGGATCTCCGTTTTCTGTTATCTTTTCTCACTTGCTTTTGTCTTCTGTAAAAATAGTATTAAATGGCCACTCTGATGCTGCCCTGTGATTGGCAAGAATCAACACTTGGATTGACGCAACTGTATATCTGCAAGCAACATGTAGATAGATATTGTGGAGGGCAACTTAACCTGCCAATTTTTCATTTACATCATTTAGCATATTGGTTATTGGAAAACCACGGGCCTCCCTCGTTGGCCCAACAATCAAAAGGCCGGTTAGTGGTTAAATTTCTCAACAAGCCTCACTTGGGGATGTCTAATTCATAATTGAAGCAATTATTGGAAAGGAAACGCTAGGTATGTCACTTTATTTTTTGTTTTCTTCGTTATCGTTCTGCTTTTGATGTTGATAAAAGTGGAACTTCCTCTTCCTTTCCCTAAATCTTGTCCATACGGTAAGTGGGGCTTAGAAATTTGCCCCTCTGGTAATGACATTTACAGCCCTCGGATTAGTTGATGCTGAAGCATGTGTTTTTGCTTTATTAAGCGCCTTATCATACTTTATTATTAGAAGTGTATAAGACTCAATAAAATAGATCAAATTAAATTGAATTATTTTAAAAATATGAAATTTTTTTATTTTTAATGATTTAAATCAATTTTTTTTATAAAAAAAAAATGGAATGATCTGGTTTGACTTAAAAAAAATTTTCAACTCATCGTGACAAGCCAGAAGAAGTTAAGAAGAAAAAAAATCAATATATCAAATTAAATTGAACTAATTTTTCATAGTTTGATTTGATTTAATTTCACAAATTTCAATCAAAATAAATATATTTATTTTTTAAAAAATATATATAATCAATTCGATTTAATTTAGTTTTAAATATGAATCGAATCGAATTTTTTTACACCCTATACTTTTTGTTCAAGATTTGTCTTGTAAATTTGCATTCTGAAATAGGACAGATGGGCTGTTCAATTAAACCAATCAGAGTCGTTTCGTACAGAAAATCATAGATTTAGCTTTACGCATGGAAAATTTATGAGAGCGCAACATTGGCACGTGAGATGCATAATAGAAAAGATAAGCCGTCACCGAAGGCCCTCGAGTCACTTGCTTTGCCATTTAAAACACTCACCCACTCACACCCACCCACGCTAACGCTCAAACGAGTATTGCTCGTTCTCTTCCTCATATGCACTGTAAGGCAAGCAATTATAACTCGGCATTCGCGGTCATGACTCGTGCTTTTTCTCTCTATTGAGTCTGCCTCAAATTAAATTGCTATCCCACGCCTCGGGATAATATTAATAAATATAATATGCTTGAATAAGAAAGGGCATCCAAAGAACACAATAATAGAGAGAGAGAGAGAGAGAGAGATTATCCATTTGTGTTATACAATAGGTGGTGAACATGTTCTTTCTCTTCTTTTTGATAAAGATGGCATCTGATTCTAAGTTCTTACTACCACTTGACACCATTTTCATATTGCAAAATTTGTTGTTACAACAATACGAAATCGGTCATGCATTTTTGTGGACACGTCTCGCTTGCTATTTATCTACCAAACAATGCTATTGCTATCTTGTTTATTTTTTCTTTCACAAAAGGATCACTCCATTTATAGATATCAGCTAAAAATATTGGCATATTTGGGCCTTTATTTTAAATCACTGTTCTAAGAAACCAAAATACAGCTTGCGGTCCAATAACACCCTATTTAAGACAATGGCCGTCTCGGTCTCAGAATATAAACCCTCATTTTAATTTACAAGGTATTTGGCTGCTCGCCATCGCCATGCTTGAATAACAAAATTCATAATATTCTTAAAAGTTTCAGGGAATTAATAGAAAAAGAAGAAGAAGCAGCAGAACCACGTGATCAAAAGGGTAATCGTATGCTGTGTCTGTCTCAAAATATGATGATGAAGTATATTCCAAATTCCCTATCCTCTCGAATATTCTAATTTCAGAATTCAAACGCCCTTTATTTACTATTTAGTTTTCACTTTTAATCCACTTTCCTCCCACTTCTCTCTGCTTTTCCAAAGGGCACCATCTTCTTAATCCTCGTCGTTTCTCCGCAATCTTCATTTCCGAGCCTGACGGATTCCTTGCGAGCTACACCATGAAGTTCTGGAAGATCCTTAGCAACCTCATCGAGCAAACTTTACCCGATTGGCAGGACAAGTTCTTGTCCTACAAAGATTTAAAAAAACAGCTGAAGCTTATATGCCCCAAAGACGTCGAGATTCCACCGACTAAACGCCGCAGATTGGACGGCGAAGCCGAGATCGCCAAAGAGGTCAATGACTTCCTTAAGCTTCTCGGGGTCGAGATAGAAAAGTTTAACGCTTTTTTTGTTGAGAAGGAAGAAGAATATGTTATCAAATGGAAGGTAACAATTTTGTTACCACTATTTCCTTCTGGGATTTTCTGGATAACCTTCCCTATTATTCTTTGTTGGAATCTGTTTGCGAATTTATAATTGACTTCCAGTTTGGGTGGTAAAGGAGAGTTTAATATTTTTCCTGCATGTTTAGTGTCTGATATGATTAATGGCTGATATGTGTGTGTGTGTGTGTATTATTTTTATGGGAATTATGAAAATATTTTGTGCATGGTGGAGTGTTTATTGGCCTATGAAGTCTGAAGGCGTACTCCTTTTTTTCTTCCACCTGCCCTTCAGTCATCTGTTTGGTTGAGTTGCAGTGTTGCACCTGGGTCACGTTCTTTCAAATGCAAAGTTGCTCACATGATTTACTTTGGGTCTGACGACCTGCTGTCTTCATCTCATTTCCTTCTCTCGAATTGCACTTGGATTTACCGCAGTAACTGAACATTTGATCAATTTAATGAGAAAGGTGGCTGTTGATTCCTTAAAAGTTCCTTTTCCTTGAGGGCTGTTGTTTGTGGCTGTGTGCTACAGTTCTAAACTGTGAGTTTTTAGCCTACCAGTATTTGGAACCGATTAAGCCATAGTAACTTCTTTGTCATTTTAGGATTGCTTTATTGTTCAGCATGTGCTGGTTCTTGAAGATCAGGATTATACTTATGATTTAAGCATTCCTTTGTTGTTTAGCATGCAATGGTAAAGGCATAGGTTTGATTTCGCATGTCGTAAGTTTGATGTGGAAAGTTGTGTGTCGTTTTGCTTATCAGGTGAGCAGAAAAAGTTCTGAGCTTTAGTTGCCGTTTAATTTTATAATCTTTGTTTTATGGTTATAATGCAGGAGATGCAAGATAGATTTTCAAGGACTAAGGATTCAAATGAAGAGTTGGTGACAGTAGGGAGGGAGACAGTGGATTTTCATGGGGAGATGGTTTTGTTAGAGAACTATAGTGCACTTAACTACACAGGTAATTTGAAGTGGCTGTGCATAAGACCTATGGATTCAATTTTGATTGTAGGATGGTGAACTGTAGTAATAACATATGATCATTTGTAAGGATAGTAAGCACAGTTGCGATATATAACCAGATGAATGATAAGAGAATGTATTATACTTTATTCTTAGAAAATTCTATTGGGCAATTGTGGTTTACCATATTTTTCCCCAGGGATAATTAATTAAAATCTATAGCACTTTATAAATCTCCTAAATCTGTTTTGCATAACTGATGTCACTTCTGTAGTCTTATAATTCTTTTCTGATATTCACTTGTTACCTTGAGCTGAGCAATCCATGCAGATAACCATGGAACCTTCTACTAAAAGATGAAAATGATAACTACAGAACCTTGTTTTGAAAGACTTGAGGCCTGCTTTATTGTATCTGGATTTAATCTATGTGTTGCCGACCATACACTTTTTTCTCATCGAGGAATTCAATAGAAAAGAATGAAATTGCACAGTCAAAGACATCCTACTCTGGAAAACAGAAAAGAGAAATAATATCTTATCAGTATGCAATGTTATTGTAAACTTTTATCATAAGATCTTCTTTCTATACTTTTGATGCTTTTCAGGTTGGAGTCAAGTTGTTTCCTCAAGTAGTTAACTAAACTGATTTCTACTAATGCTAGTCGGCAGGTTGAATATATCACTTAAATTTGTAAACAGAAGAATGCATATAAGCAAGAAAATGAATAATCGAACCCAAATAATATTAGATCTGAAGAATTGGGCACGATGTCTCTTGCTTTTCTTCTTCTCTTATTTATTAGGAAAAAAAAGTTTGGATTGGGAGTGAGGGTTTGATGATGAATGCTTGGAACGAGTTGTATTCCTTCTATCTTATCTCTTCTTCTTTGTGAAGGTCTAGTGAAGATAATAAAGAAATATGATAAGCGAACTGGGGCACTAGCTCGCTTGCCTTTCATCCAAGAGGTTTTGCACCAGCCCTTCTTCAAAATTGATGTACTTAACAAGCTTGTAAAGGAGTGTGAGGTGATGCTAAGTAATATTTTCCCCAAAAATGGGCCTTCAGGCCCATCCTTATCCATCGGTGAGGAAGATGGGTGTGGCTCCATGATTGGGAACGAAGATAAAGAGACATTGGAGCAAGTTCCCAAAGAACTTGCTGAAATCAAGCATATGGAGAACATGTACACCAAGCTAACTTTATCAGCACTGCACACATTAGATGAGATTCGAGGTGGAAGCTCAACTGTAAGCATCTTCTCATTGCCTCCTCTGCATAACAAGGCCTTGGAAGATGATTGGAAGAAAATAACTGCTCTAGAACAAGCAGCCAAATAAATCTTGGTAATGACTTGGGATTGCTGCTGACTCTCCATCTCCTTATTTTTTTGTTAATACGTTCATCAACTTAGTTTTCTACGGGGAGAACTGTTCAGAATGAATTTGGATGGGAAAGCGTTCTCCTCTGTGGGACAATGGTGGTAGATGCATGTGGCTTCTTCTTTTTTTTTTTTTTGCCTTTAATTTTAGAAAAATGCTTTCTTCATGCTTTGGGGGTCACGGACTACTCCACTGTAACTGTAAGTCAAATTTTAACCCTTGACATTGGAGTGTAACCAGTATCGATATGTAAACAAGTTGTTCCTATTGTAGATTTCCAGATGAAATTGTTAGTTTTCAAGGATGGAAAGAGACGGTTTGGAATTTTTGTAATGATTACTAATATATGGTATTGTTCTTATCTAGTTTATTTAAAGTAAATAAGAATATGGATGGACTTTAATATGGTTGTCAATGAGCACGAGGAAATAGCATTGCAGAATTTTGTCAAGAACACCCTTGTAGTGGAAAATTGTCCTATCTTATTTACTGTTAAGATTTTGTCTGTGATGGCAGATTGGATAAACATTAGTGTTATTGTTGATTACAACTCATCAAATAGAGGTATATTATTGATCCACAGCTCAGAGGGTAGAGCAGATTTTGTCTGTGATGGCAGATTGGATAAACATTAGTGTTATTGTTGATTACAGCTCATCAAATAGAGGTATATTATTGATCCACAGCTCAGAGGGTAGAGCGTCTGGTTCCCGAGCTGAAAGCAGTAAGTTCTCGACTTTTGTGAGGTTATTATTGCCGTTAAGCCTATATAATTTATAGGAAAAAATGCATTTTGCCACCCTGATCTATGGGTGCAATTGCAGTTTCTCCCCCTTCCTTTTAATTTGGACAATGTTCCCCCATTTTTTATTTTTGTGGCAATCTCCCCCCTTCATCTATTTTTATTCTTAAATATAATATTTAGATACTTGAAATGTCTTAATTATCTCTCAAATTTTTTTTTTAAATTATTTTTCGTATTTTAAAAAATACTTTATTTTTAAGAGTATGTTGAGAAAGGAATTTTTGTTAAAATAAAGTATTTTTTAAAATACGAAAAATAATTTTTTTAAAAAAATTAAAAAATAATTAAAACATTTCAAGTATTTAAATATTATATTTAAGAGTAAAAAGAAATGGAGGGGGGAGATTGCAACAAAAATAAAGAATGGGGGGAACATTGTCCAAATTAAAAGAAAGAGGGGGAAACTGCAATTGCACCTATAGATCAGGGTGACAAAATGCATTTTACCCTAATTTATACTTCCCACTTAAGATAGAGAAGAATCTTAAACATATGGACTTCTGCTGCTTATCGTTTGGCATTGTCTTCCTACAGCTTAAGAAGACTGTTACAGCTCGCTTTTATACTTTTAGTAATCATGTAAGCTGTGAACCTTGACTTCGGAAAGTTGAACTTTCTTGAGTGACTCTCTACGGGGACAAATACTTCACAACATGTCTCTGTGAAGACGATTCAGATCAATGCATGTCGTGTAAATATCAACGACATATTACCATACACTCATATTTTGTGGCAATGAATGAAATGTTAGGGATGCTAAGTATACCGGAAGGCTTCCAAGCTCTAACTATTTTGGCTGTGATTTCGAGGAAGCATAACTGTCTGCAAGTGAATGGCTTAAATTCCCAGCAGTTGAGGTTTATGTAGCTGTAATGGATATATTTTTTTTGTGGAGGATTGAAGTAGAAGTCTAGAAGAGTTGAAGCAACACAAAACAATGCCTATTAAAGTGTTACCCATGGCTTTCTACAACGCATGGTGTCCTGCATCTATCTACATGACATTGATGATTGATGAGTGAACTGAGAACTAACAAATATGAAATTTTACAGAATGAAAGTATTTGTAGCCCCTATATGTATGCATTTGTGAATTGGGAAGTTTCATTTTGCAAAATCATACTAGCCCAACTTTCTTATGGCTACAAGAGGCAGTCGCTGGATTTTTATTGATCATAAGTGCTCAAGAATCCACCAATAAAGCCAGCGCCATTGCAATTTCCACATAACATTTCCTTTCTGCCCCTGGAAAGAAGGTTTGTGATTGTAAGTTTCGTTTGTGGGCATGCAATGAGGAGAAAAATTCTTCGTCACATGCTAATAATAAATGGGCAAGTGCATTTTTCTGAACTCAACATGTTTAATTTAGAATGGCAAATAGGGGTTACTGCTCAGAGAGAAAATAAATATGAGATATTTCGGATGGTTCAATCGTTCATAAAGGTACCCGCAAAGCCAACATGATTCACCAGCTTTAAACTGTCCATCGAAAAGATCAACAGAGTTCACCCCACTACCTTTGCACTGAGAGCAGAGAACAGCACCTGTTAATTACACAACAAATCTCAATGTTGAAGCCGTATATTTTTAGTTAATTACATAACAACATCTATTTACCATATAAATTGAGAATCATCTTACCATTTCCATCGCAATCTGCACAAATTACACTGTTGGGTTTTGTATTTTGGTTACTCTTTGCTGCCTACATTAATAGAGACTGATCATTTGGGGGAACATTTTTTAAAATGATCATTTTTGGTTAATTTGATTTATGTAAATTTCTGTACCTAAAAAAAGAGGGGAATAGAAAGAAAGAACACTTTCCTAAAATGAATATAAGCATAAACAAACCTTTGCAACGAGGCAGAAAGATTGAGCAGTGGGAGTGCCTTGAAACACACAATTGACTCGGACATGCTTTGGATTTGTATGATTTTCTATAACAATACCTGAGCATTCAAAATTTGGAATTTAAATATACACAGCTGAGCATCAACCCAGGAACAAAAAGGGAAGTAAACAGGAGATAAAGAGAGGGAGCAACCTGGGACTGTTGCGGTTTTGAGGGAAGTTAGATGAGTTAGGCACGAGGCAAGGGCCATTGAGAGAACAGGAGGCAAACCGATTCACTTGGTTCTAGTTATCGGATAGATATTTTTATTTTAGTGGCATTGCACCCTGGGGGACTTCAGATATGATTGGATTAGATACTCATAACTAGAAAGATTTTTTTTTGGGGACAAAACTAGCAAGATTTTTTCAAAGAAGCTTGGAATCCATTTCCCAACAGGGTCCGCTTCCAACGTTGAATGCGATAGCTTGAAGCCCACTTGGCCACTTATTTCATCTAAATTTTTCCAAAGTTGATAATTCCTATTGACCAAAATAAATTTGATAATTACTAACCTTTTGTCTAATAAAAAATGATAATTACCAAATAAACATTGGTAATTTAGGAACCCTTCAAAAGTAAAAGTAACTTCCAGAGTTATTGCTTTTTCATTTTAGGTGGGCAAATCCAAATGTACTGTTAGTGAATTTTCATGAAGGCAATAAGCATTTTTTATATGGAAAATTTTAAAAATAAAGTTAATATTTTTTTATAAAATTTGGTCACTAGACCTTACCTAATGACTGAAGTTATATGATATATGGTTATTTGATTTGGCCAGTTTAACTTAAATTTTTAGATAATGTAACATAACACACATTCCTTAACTTAAAATCCTACAAATGTATGAAATCATAAGTCATTAACAAAAGAATAAATAAAATATGTAATTGGTGTTACTATACTACAATAATTCAATGGGGTAAATTATTATAAATAAAAAATTATGGGCTAAATTATATATACTTTTAACTTAAAAAAATAAATTTATTTTAATTTGAAAGATGGACATTAGGAAATTGACATATAAATGCCATTAGTATTGGTCTAGTTTGAGTGGATATGGAGTCAACTGTCAAGGGCATGGCGGCCTTGGAAAAAAATAAAAATAAAAACAAAAATAACAATAACAAGAGCGGCTTCTTATAAAATGCCTCCAAGCCCTTAACCCTATTTATTATCGGTCTCACTCATACGCCCCTCAGCTTCCCTTCTCGCGGTCGTCGAGGTTCCGCTCTCTCAAGTTTATTTGTTTTTCAGCTAACCAATTTCCTTTGCAGACTCTTCAAAACCCTAACCTCACTACCAACCTTCTATCCGAATCGTCTCTTCTCGCAGGTATTCTCCTTTTACTATTCTAAAACCCTAATACTCCAGAGTTCTAGTCTTAAACATTAGAATTATTTATACTTTTGTTTCCTTTTAACTGGAATTCAAACGGTGCTTTTATTGACCGTGTCTTCCATGCTTGGCTTTGTAGAACATGGGAGAAACAAAAGACGAAGGATACGAGGAAGAGCTTCTTGACTATGAAGAGGAAGAAGACAAGGCGCCTGACTCCATCGGGACTAAAGTCAACGGTGAAGCTGTCAAGAAGTAAGTTGTCAATTGTTTCTTTTAGTCCTGAAAATAATGTTTCGTATTGTCTGATTTGTGTGCTAAAATTGATAAGATGGAAAAATTGTTTGGTAATGGTAGATTGGGGGAGTGTGGTAATTCATTACAATCCAATTGTAATTACGTTATCCAGTATCTGATTAAACTTGAAGACAAGCTTTTTCTCTGTTGTTAATTGCCAAGTAAGCATAAGGTTTCTACATTTTTTTGGTGGAAAATGGGCAGATTCTTGCAACAAGGCAATGGTCTGACATTCAAAGAAGGAAAACATA
Source organism: Gleditsia sinensis (assembly GCA_037074535.1). NCBI lineage: Eukaryota > Viridiplantae > Streptophyta > Magnoliopsida > Fabales > Fabaceae > Gleditsia > Gleditsia sinensis. Next base: position 4,492,775 of record CM073472.1, read on the forward strand.
ACTTGAATGAAATAAAAGAATTTTGTGTTAATTTTTGTTTTATATTCTGAAAACGATATACATTACTTGAATATAGTTTCTTTTTTGTTTTAACTTTGTTGCGCTGGGTTTTCCTCTTTACCAGCTCAAGTATGTTCCCTTTATATATATGTATATATTTTTTGCAGGGGCTATGTTGGTATACACAGTTCAGGATTCAGAGACTTTCTTTTGAAGCCAGAGCTCCTTAGGGCTATAGTGGACTCAGGATTTGAACATCCATCTGAAGGCAAATATCAAATTATCTCTATCGTTATTTAATAGTACATTTTGTTGAGCTATTACTTTTTTCTTGGTGAAGGTTGAGCTATTATTATTATTATTTAGGTTTAACTGTAAGTTGAAATATTGTATTGAAATTCACAGTTTTTTTTTCCATAGGTTTTTTTTTTGGTTTCATCCTTCTCTCTTGCCCTTCTTTCCTCTAATAAATTTTGCGATTGGGAAATTCTACAGAATGGTTGGATAATCAGTCGTCTTTGCTAGATTGCCCAACTTTCCTATTAAGTATCCTTATTTAGTGATATCTGTTTTGATAGTCTTACTATTTACAAAAATGACAATGACGCTTAACTTATGTATTTGTTTAATTTATATTTTACAGGTAATACTTCTATCATAATCTTATTTAGGAGAACTGATATGGTTTGGTAAAGCTATCAATTTAAAAGGATCAGAGAGGTTTATTTTACTTACCACCTGTTCCTTCAACCCATTTTATTTGATTCACCATCAGTGCAACATGAGTGCATACCTCAAGCAATCCTTGGAATGGATGTATTATGTCAAGCTAAATCTGGAATGGGAAAAACTGCTGTCTTTGTGTTATCAACATTGCAGCAGATTGATCCTGTTGCTGGCCAAGTTTCTGCACTTGTTTTGTGTCATACAAGGGAACTAGCTTACCAGGTATTTATGGGGACCCAGTATATGAAAACTTTTGGAATACATTCTTCAATTAGTTTTTGGTTCAAGACGTGTACAATTTGGTTTCATGTAGATATGTCATGAGTTTGAGAGGTTCAGCACATACTTGCCTGATCTCAAGGTTGCTGTCTTCTATGGGGGCGTCAACATTAAAGTTCACAAGGATCTGTTGAAAAATGAATGCCCTCATATTGTTGTTGGAACACCTGGAAGAATACTAGCACTGACCAGGGATAAGGACCTTTCATTAAAGAATGTTAGGCATTTCATTTTGGATGAATGTGATAAGATGCTGGAATCACTGGGTATGTTTAATTTGAGTATTCTTTTTTAGTGCTTCCTGTCATATTGATGTGGTTTTCCCTTTTCATTATAACAATTCTGCTGTCTGCAGACATGAGGAGAGATGTGCAAGAGATTTTCAAGATGACACCTCATGATAAGCAAGTTATGATGTTTTCTGCAACACTCAGCAAGGAAATTCGCCCAGTCTGCAAGAAATTTATGCAAGATGTAATATCCCATGGCCAGTACTACTTGAATTAGAAGTCTCTTTTTCATTATACCTTCATTCCCGAAGAGCTCTTTAGTCATTTAGAATGCAATATAGTGTTATTTTTCCCACTGATTTTTATGGAAATATATAGCTGGTCAGGTGGAGGGTGTTTGTGTGGTGGATGGGACTAGAAGATCTCAATGGGAATGTATAAGGAACACTCCATCTGTGGCTGTGGTGCCTTATAATTCTGTAGTTTCTTTTTTTGTTTGGTGGGTTCACTTTTGAAGTTTTTGTTTAAAATAGACTGTGACTGCTAGGTGTAGCAAGGCTATTCTTTCTTAGTCTGAGAGGGGGAGGAGAGTTAGTGTATTCTGGAGTTGTCGCCACTGTCCATAGAGTGTTGAGTGTCAGTGGTGCTTGCATGGTGTGACTAAAAAATGTATCTGCAAGGAGACGAAACAGATGGACCAGAAATGTGATTCGAGGGATCTGGATCCATCATTCATTTCGTTCTGGATTCCATTAGCTTTGAGGAAAGCCCCTAATATGATTTACTGTGACATTTGTTCCTTTCAGCCCATGGAAATTTATGTCGATGACGAGGCCAAGTTGACCCTTCATGGACTTGTTCAGGTGGGCCTTTTGTAACTGGGATCTCTCTCTCTCTCTCTCTAAGCTGTATTATCACTTATGTCAATGACTGAAATCACAGCACTACATCAAATTGAAAGAGGAGGAGAAGAACCGCAAGTTGAATGATCTTCTTGATGCACTTGACTTCAATCAAGTTGTCATTTTTGTAAAAAGTGTCAGTAGAGCAGCTGAGCTGGACAAACTACTTGTGGAGTGCAACTTTCCATCTATATGCATCCATTCTGGCATGTCCCAGGAGGAAAGGTTTGTTTTTCTATTATGAGGATCTCAGCGGGATATTTCTTCATTCATTTTCAGCTGATGATTCAATTGTCTATGATCGATTTTCTTATTCTGGTATATATGGTTCTCATTTGTTTGTTTAGCCCACTTATATTGTTAATTATAGAAATTAAGTGGTTGTCGTGTTGTGTATGAATGCGATAATTCTATATACTGTGCTTTTGTTTCTCTGCCAAAGAATGCTTAATATTTTTGCAATTATGAGCTCCAATGAAGAATGTGTCTTTGAATATATGACCATAAGACAGGTATGCAATATGTAATTGTACTATATTACTGGAGATGGAAATTCTAGTGTTGGTATTTGATCTTGATAAAACAATTTATTTCCATGGATTAAAGATTTTGGTTTTGTTTGCTCAGTTAGTTAGACAATATACGTTGTTTTGTTTATTTAATCTAGCCTCGTGGGGTTTATATCCAGTGTTGCAGTCACACTGTTTTTTTATTCTGCACATTGGCGAGGAGCTTCTATCTCTGCTTCATTACATTAATTGCTGTGCTTGACTTTTTTTAGTATTTAAGCTTCAATATTCTAGATGTTATATGTATCTATTCATTCTTTTTTCTTTTTTTAATTATTTGATTTGCGTTAGAGGTATTTTGACTATTTCTGAGTTTGAAGAAAATAAAATAGATTTGCATGTTACATTGTATATTCAAGTAAGTTCTTATGGCCTTGATCTGAAGGTGACGGGTAATTTAGTATTTTGGAATTTCTGGTTGAAATTGTTGGATATTCACATTATTGGACAGATAGGGTTTATGATGTGCTAGAATAGCAAATTGAACCATTTGATGTGAACAAAAAGTGGTGATTAATGGATAATGAATGTGGTTGACTGGTTGTATAAATGAAAAGGAAGAGGGAGGGGGGGTGCCTCGTACCTCCTTTCATCTACTATTTGTTTTACATTCTGATGATAGTGTTTCATTTATAGTTATGTCATTAGAGAGGTTCAGTGTATAATTGGTTTGGTATTTTGTGGTCTTTTCTTTGTCTTACTAATCATCTAATATTAAGTTTTACAGAATAACAAATGGTCAAGTGCTTTGCTGACTTGCATTACAAACTTGTGTTGCTGACTTGCGATGCTAACTTGTGTGACTGATCTTGATTATGTCATTTGAAGGTTAAAGCGTTATAAAGGATTTAAGGAGGGCCATACTAGGATTCTTGTAGCAACAGATTTGGTTGGTAGGGGAATTGACATTGAACGTGTCAACATAGTTATAAACTATGACATGCCTGATTCTGCAGACACGTACTTGCACAGGGTATGGTCAGATAATTACATTTGTTTTCAGTTTAAATTGGTTTTAATGTCACTATATTCTAGTTCACTGTGATGGTCTCACCTTTATTGGGTGGAACTCTATATAGGTTGGCAGAGCCGGAAGGTTTGGTACCAAAGGCCTTGCAATTACATTTGTTTCATGTGCTGCTGATGTCGATGTTCTCAACAATGTATAGAACTTTTTTTTTTTTTTTGGTTATGATTTATTTGTGGGCTATTAGCAGTTCTAATTTTGTTTGTTGTATATTCCAGGTTCAGTCAAGGTTTGAGGTGGATATAAAGCAGCTTCCTGAGCAGATTGATACCTCTACCTACAGTATGTTTTCATCCATTAAATTTAGGTCATTTGGGCATTTGGGAATGTTCTATCTATGTTCTTATTACGCTTGGTTCTCTTGCTATAATGTGCTATCTCCATATGATCATGGTATGTCTGTCTAATATTGTTAATACCGAGGGTTTATCTATTGTAGAGTATCTTGTATTTCTGTTTCTAGGGTTTACTGATTAAAGCATTTTCTAGAGGATTCACCCTTTTTTAAAGTTTGCAAGTTGCATTTTGATTCCAATAATCACTTTTTGCGGCAGTTGGCTAAAAAATAAAAAGGGATGTTTAAGTAGCTCCATATATAGGATAATCATTGAAATTACTTGTATAGAACTACCTAAAATTGCTTTTTTCTCAATTGGGTTAAGGGAAACTGTCTTGTTTAATATTTGAGCACCTTTAGGTCATGGCTTTCTCTGTGAAACTGGAAATTAGAGCATGGTGAATTCTAAGAATCACTGTCTTGTCTTTTTCACCCCTGAAGTATATTCTTCTCAGTTTCCTGTATTTAATGATGATATTATTGAATTATTTTATCTGTTGTGTCCTCTATTAATGAAGAATTAAATGAAAAAATTCTCGATGAACCTCCATTTTGTCTACTTTTATGTCTGCACTACATTATATTGGATGTGCCACAGTTATCCTACCCGCGTGTGTTTTGATGAACTTGTATGTTTTAGTTGGGATACCATGGTATGTATGCATGTGTGCAAGATTCTCGTTGATTCCAGACATTTCACCATTTGCGAATGCTATAAGCTTTTGTTTCCTCCCTTTTGGGCTTTCGGTTTTATGCTATTTTGAGCTGCTGATGTTAACTTAATTACCTTGTTTTCTTCACATTTTATGCAGTGCCATCATAGTAGAGGTATGTTAAGGACTACGCTTAAATTGCTGGGATGGTATGAGTTAGCTTTTGCAGACTAATTGCATCCTCCCAGAGAAGTGACATGTGCCCCATGAAGCTGGAGATGATCCACCATGCTGATGTCTCGAATCCTTGGAGTTTTATAAACTGTGATTCTACCTCCGTAGAGGTTTAACAGTTTTAGTGCCTGGAAGAACTTTCGCTTATAAATTTATGGTTTTTCATTTACTGTACTTCTGTAATATGTAGATTTGCTCTTAGGAGGCACATTGTTTCGATTAATGACAATGTTTGAATCAATTGGATTGGCTAGCTGGTATCATGGCTGAATGAGATGTACGGTCTTGATTCACTAATATTTTGGTGTGGGGAAGCTCCCAATGTGGACCCCTCACCCAGATTAGTACACTGTTCGAGTATTGTAGCGGGGCTTTCTAAATGGAGATTCCAGAGGTTTAATTTCTAATTATAAGCTACGATCGAAGCATATTGCTATTGTTTTGATTAAGTTTTGCTTGATAATGTGTATGCATGTAAGACGCATTGCATGTGAGTGCTATGTGCTGTTGACTTATTCCCATATGAATAAATTTTCGTTACTTGGATGACTATTAATTCTGGTGCGGGAAGTGTAAGCTGGTTTTAGTCATCCAAGCGATAATATTTTTTAGTGAATGTAGAAAAAGATATCGTTAGAAGTTTTAGTGTTGAAAAATAATTTTTAAAAATATAAAATTATTGTAAATTAGTCTATTTGAACGTTATAATGAATTTAGGGGATGTAACAAAATTTATTGGGTTGGTTTATTTTGTAATAAATAGATAATTTGTGTTATACATTTTTAAAACATGTTTTTTTATTGGTTTTATTATTACTAGGGTTGAGTACAATCTGTTAATTCGATTTAATTTAATTTAAAAAAATTATTTCAAGTCAGAAAAATAAGTTGAGATGAGTTAAAATTTAAAAAAGAAACTAGATTTTAATGAGGGAGTTGGGTGTTTTTTTTTAAAGAAAGTTTTAAATTAAATTTGACTAATTTTAAATTTTAAATTAAATTTGAGTTATTTAAAATTTTAATTGAATTTGAATATTTTTTTAAAAATTTAATTATTACGGGATTATAAATTATTTGTTAATTAATTTTATAATGTCTTAATTATTTAGTCAAAACATTTTTTTTAAAAAATTTCGTATTTTTTGAAGATAACTTGTTCAAATGATACATTAAAACTTTCAATAGTATATTTTTAGATAATTATTTTATATATTTACTCTAATTTTTTTCTTCAAAGACACTAATAAAACACCTGCTTTTTTCATTGTTCAATATTATTTAGTATAACTGGACACGTTTTAGCTATATTAACAGAATACGCAGCTCGGTTTATATGAAAAAAATGGTGTTCATATAAGGTTAACATATATATGCCAATCATAAGACTCAGGTTCTTTATCATTTTCCATTCCACCATCGTGAAAGGTAATATATGTGAAAAATGATCTAGCGCGCGTATATATATATACACACACACACGTGGTTTCTTCATTTGGAAGGTTCCAAAATAGAAAAATTCTCATCTATGATGATTTGATTTAATATTGAAAATGTTGTTGAAGAGTATAGAGTATAAGATTTGAAATTCGATGAACTCAAATATTAATTTTGAGAAGTTTTTGATAAATGTTGATGTTATCAATTTAGTTTTTTAAAAATATTTATTATTATTTTAGTTCTAACTTTTAAAAATATATTGTTTTAATTCATGATCTCAAATCTATTAAGATTTAACAAAGTTGTTTATATAAATTAATTCTATTTAATATAGAACATTAATTACTAATTTAAAGTGTTAAAATTCTCATAAAAGTAAAATACACTCTTTTTTTAATAAAATTAGAGAAAATTAATTTCAATTTATAAAAAATTAATCCTAATTTTATTAAAATTTGATGTATTTTATATTGTTTTATAGCCCATAATAGCAATTGACATTGACAAAGTTAGTTTATGTAGAAGAACTAAAATGATATATTTATTTAATAAGTTTGAATTAAAATAATGACAAATATTTTTGAAGAATCAAATTGATGATCTTTTAGAAATAAAAATAGTAGTTTACTATAAATTAAATTGTAAAAGGTTATATTTATTGCAATTGGTATACACATAAATTGGATGCATTGAGTTTTTTTTTTTTATTATTGGTCCTGTTCGTCTTATTCTAGGGGCATAATTGCTTATCATCTATTGTTGGCTATTTCTTTCCACTTTTGTGGCTCCTGATTTGGAATATTCCAAATTAAATACATCACTTCTGAATTGCAGCATATAAATTAAGTATGAAATCTGCATTTAAGGTGTCGGTAAGAAAAATAATGGCAAATTAAATAATGTATAATGCTATAATATATCTAAATTTACAAGCAATTATTACAGTTTAATTTCATTAATGCGTTTTCTGTATTTAATTATTTTTATATCACCTTCAAACATCCGAAGGAAAGAACTTATTACAAGATTCATTTATGTCAATTAAATTTCTAGCTCCTAATTTTGTCGTGATTCTTGGCATTAATTTATATTCATCAAGAGGGTAATTGATTTGCAAAGGCCTCAGTCTATATAAAGCAGTTGCGGAAGAGTGTCCATAGGCATCAAAGTTTTGTGTTCCATTGCATACAAAAATATGGTTAGTGATTATGTTTTTTTTTAATTTTCTTCTCATCCCATATGAATTATCCTTTGCTAATTCAACATTATTTTATGAACGCAGGACTCGCTTTTGATTGGGTTTTTGATATTTTGTATTGCTTCGCTCAACATATGGGCTGGACACGGGGCAAGTGTTTTTAATGTGCTTCAATACGGTGCCAAAGGAGATGGCCAAACTGATGATTCCGCGGTATGTATTCTATCTCTCTTTGATATAATTTGCTTCTTAATATTGAAATGAAATAAAAATAGCATTATTTGCAGCGTTAGCATATTTGAGGTTGATTCTTTTTGTAGGCTTTTGTGAAAGCATGGGAAGGTTTTTGTGGAGCAAGTGAGGGGGTACCAACAATAGTGGTACCGGGTGGGTATACTTTTTTAGTGCGGCAAACCAGATTCAAAGGTCCCTGCCGCTCCAAAAAACTGCATATTCAGGTAACATTTAACTCGAAATTAATAGAAGAATGCATGAAAGGAACATGCTCTTGTGATTAAATTTTATTGCAGATATTGGGGACGATAGTAGCACCCCACAGAGACGCTTGGGGAGGATGTTCTAAAAATTGGTTATTTTTCACCGGCGTGAGTGGTCTCACTGTTGATGGATCCGGAAAGATTGATGGTCGAGGTCAAGCTTGGTGGACTAACAACCACGTAATAATTATATTTTCTCCTGAATTCTTCATTCACGTTTTGGTCAAAACTAATAATAATGCAACAAAATTCATATTTTTCAGGTGAATGGAGTATGCCGCGCAATACCTACGGTTAGCAACTCTGCCATTCCATTATATATGTGTATATATATACATACACAAACAAAACAAAACATGTTCAATATAATTTGAGTGTTGGTGTTTTGGGATGCAGGCACTTCTTTTCTATCGTTGCGATGGGCTTGAAGTAAGTGGGCTGACTCATGTGAATGGGCCTGGATCACACGTATACGTAGTCCACAGCAGAGACGTCACGCTCTCTCATCTCACTATTTCTTCCCCAAAAGACAGTCACAACACCGACGGCATTGACATCGGAAACTCGGTCCGAGTTAACATTCTTGACTCTATCATCGGAACAGGTACGTGTTCTCAGTTTCGAATTAATTAATGAATGCATTTTTGAATTTTTGAGTCTCTACCTTTACCTTAATTTGTGGTTGTGATATATAGGTGATGACTGCATTGCTATCAAAGGTGGCTCATTCTTCATCAACGTCACCCAAGTTACTTGCGGACCTGGTCATGGCATCAGGTTTCTCTCTCATTAATTCTCACTACATCTAATGGATTCTCATCCTAAAACATTGAAATTGATATCAGTGTGGGGAGTCTAGGGCATAACGGGCAAGAGGATAAAGTGGCACAGATCAACGTGTCCAATTGCCACTTCAATGGGGCTGAAAGTGCAACTAGAATCAAGACTTGGCCGGGAGGAAAGGGATACGCTAGGGCAATCTCCTACCAACATATCACCCTGAACCAAACCAGAGACCCAGTTTTCATAGACCAGCATTACTGGCACACCGGAGAACAGGTTGATATATATATATATATATAATTGAATTAGTGTTCGAAGCATAACAAAAAAAAATTATGGTATGCATGTGTTGATGAGAGGTTTGATAATTGCATGCAGCCGCAAGCACTGAAAGTGAGCGACGTGACATTCAGTGATATTCATGGAACGTGCGTGGATGAAAGAGCAATCGTATTGGACTGCGCCAACATAGGCTGCACTAACATTAAATTGAACCAAATCAACATAACCTCAATTGATCCCCACAAGCCTGCTTCTGCAATATGCAATCATGCTCAGGGCACGGTTGCTGACACTTCCCCTCCTGTATCTTGTCTCTCTAAGTGAACACACACCTTATTATTATTTGTCCTACATTAATAATGTTTTATATATGTGTATCCGAGCGGCTTTTCACATTTCGCAGAAATTATTAATAAAATGATCAATTTGGAGCTCATGATCAGTTTTCCAATTTCATATTTTCCTACGTAGTACTGGTTGACCTGGAATAAAACACCAACCCAAAAAAAGAATAATTTTCATGATGATGAGGATTGAGTATAACAAATTAATCAAACTCTTAGGAGGAGACACAAAGACGACAAGTAAACAAATATTCCAGCCCTCCTTTTTCACTAGTCTCTTGTTGAACAAATAATAAGCACTGGGGTTATTTCAACCTATCTCATGTGGAACACTAAAAGGATCGATATATGACGAGGCTAGCTAAAAAGAGACAATATTAATTATAATATATTATACGAAGTATGAAACTAAATTGTCTTATCCCCCGTTTTTTAATAAATTAATGGAAATAACTTGGCTCGAAATTAATAAAAATAAAATAAAAAGTAAGGAGCCTAATGAGTGGGTCAGAATATAAATGGTAAATGGGTAACCGTCTGGATTAATGTACAGTATTGGGATGAAAAGTGAAGGATGGGAGTAGGTGGAGGGAATGCATTATTATTGATACACTGGAATTGTAGCATCAACAAATGCAGACAAATTTCAAAATAGCCCGTTACCATATGTTTTCTATAAATACATTAACGCTTCCTTTTCTGGGTGGTAACATTGTATATTTCCACACACACATACATATACTTATAAATAATAAATAAAATAATATTATATGGATATATATATATATATATATATATATATATATATATATATATATATATTGATGACTTGGGTGAAAAAAAGCATTCTTTGGTTTATATATGTGAAAAAAAATATTCATGTAATTATAATATTATACATTTAAATATGAATGTAAGTACATTTTGTTTTGACAGATACTATTATTTAAATGAACGGACGAACAGGGTTTAATTTGGTAGGAAGATGGAAATTTCTTTGGATTTTGGATTAATGATCAGCTGTTCTAATATTACGATTAATTAACAACTTAACTTTGGTTGTTAGAAAACTCGTGCTTTCCGTATAAAATTCCTATGAACATTACCAAAATCATTACAAGGAATTTAAAAACAAAAAAACAAAAATGTTTTTAGACATAAAATTTTGTGCTTATCATTTTTCTTTTTCAGGATGAGTGCAACAACAAAACCCTGTATTGCCAACAGGAAATTAATGAGTGCCACAATGCAATAGTTATCCTTATAATAATAAAATCCCTTGCCGCTGCATTTGTACGTATGTGCTAAGAAGTTTGCTTTGCTTAAATGATGAAGACAACTAAACATTAATTAGTTTTCGATTGGTCTGAAATGGTGCCACAATTAAAACTTATATATATAAAGGAGTCGCAAAGCAGAAGTATATATAATTAATGTGAGTGTAAAATGTATAATGGTTGTAGTTTAAAAGAAATAACGAGTTTATTTGTTTACCCAATCATAATATATAAATTCTAGCATTTTCTTTCTTAATTTTTAGTATTGGTAGAGACGACAGCGTTTGGTTGTTTTGTTTGTTTGTTTGTTTGAAGTTATCAAGTCTACGTTTGGTCAACTGATGTCAGGTAAAGAAGGCATGCATGTTATCCCACGTTTACTCTCTCCTGTTTGATTGTGTTTTCATCCGAAACTGAAATTTTATGTTCTACAGATAAACATCGAGGTGGCATATTTGTAATTATATGAACCCAAAGGAAATTAAATTAATTACAATATTTGAACTTCCAGCCAAATAATGTGAAAATTCTTTTCTTATTTCAACATGTAACTAAAAAACTTGGTCATGAGAGAGAGGCTGTGTGTGTTTGGCGTATGTATAAAACCATGACGTGCGGTAAAAAAAAAACGGCTGCGTATGTTTAAACTTTTTGAATCGATCCAAACAGAGCATTCATTCAAAAGGAGAATGAGGTGTTGTAGATGCCGATAAATAAATTGACAAAAAAAAAAAAAAGAGAGGCTTTGAATGGGGCATGGAAATCAAAAGAGGATATAGCCGAGAGTATCATTAGTCCATAAAATCCCTGGAAATTAAAAAAAGGATGTCACGTGCAAATCATGCGAGGGGGGGTTGGTATCTTTGTTGCAACGCAGGTCCACCTCTGACCCATTTTCTGATAGTTGATTACACACGTTCTCGTATTTAGGATGCTCACCTGGTGATTTTCTGTGTGCTACTCACCCTCACACACTGCCAAACACAATTAAGGGTTTTGGGGTTACATATAGGAACTCTGGTTTTATACCAATTCAGGGCCACCATTTCCTTATTTTCCCCCTAATCACTCTGCGAGCATTCCCTTTTTCTCCCAAAATGGCCCCCATTTCTGTCCAAGAGATCCATCTTTTCCACAGACTCGACCGCCAGCTCTTCATTTGCTTGCTCTTCAAACTTGGTCGTCACCCATCACAGTCCCTTCTAGTCATGGCCTTGTGGCTTTGGCTTGAGAACGTTGGATACCCTAATGTCATCGGAAAGCTGGTGAGTCTCTCTCACAATCTGATCAACGCTCTAGCCAACGAAGCCGTGGCTTGCTTGATGTGCTTGGAGGCAGATAACCCTCGCATCCCAATGGGCGGAGGTCTTCCCCTAACCACAACCCTAGCTCAGAGAAACATCTCCCTTCACCTCTTCAATCAGAAGAGGTTCACTGCCATAGCAGGTATAAAAAGTGTGCTCAATAACATTTGTTCCAGAATTTTCACCGACATTTTACAGCATTCTCTGGGTAGCACTGGCACATCACGGCCTAACCCGCTTAGGCCATTGGTCATCCCTGGTTTCCCCCACCCATTATTTGGTGCCCTCACTATACCCCCACCCACGGAGGACCTGGATTTGCTTGAGGAGAGGATATGGACTGGAGGGCGACCCTCCGACGATGTTAGCGATGACGACAAAACCATGTTTCTAACGTTTTCAAGGGGGTTCCCTGTGACGGAAGAGGAGGTGACGGATCTGTTCACGAGCTTTTTTGGGGAGAATAGTGTGAACCGAATATACATGGGAATGGGAAATGAGGAAGTGCAGGATGAGCAACCTTTGTTCGCGACCTTGGTTTTGGATAGTGTGGGAACAGTTGATCGGATTCTGAAAGGGAAACGCATTGCGAAGTTTCGGGTCAATGGGAAGCACATCTGGGCTCGCAAGTACGAACGCCGAGACTGAACTGATGATGATGAAGCACCTAGAAAGTCCCAATTAAAGCTACATGCCAAAACTTAAAAACGCAGCTAGGCATGAAACGCATATTATGATATCCTCGTTTGTTTTCTTGCTCTGTTTGATGAAACAACCACATCTTCCTTTGTTTTGCTTTTTTTAAGTAGGATGTATATAACTCCCAAAGTGTTAATAGGGAGTTTTGGCTCAATGCATTGTTTTGTACTAAATCCCTTGCTTCTCATTGCACCTTTTCCTCTATATCTGTATGTAAACCTTAGTTGTATAGAACTTCTAAATGTGGGTTCCAAATCTTCCATTTGAAATGCTGCTTTGGTAATTTTCGGGTTTATTTCTTAGCCGTCTTTGGAAACATACGCCACTCTACATGATTCCTGAACTGGTACTTCGTACATTGTTGATTGTTCGATATATAGAAATTTTTACACAGATTAGGTATTTGTTACATTTTCCTTTTTACCTTCTAATTGCTTTAATCTCATGCTTTTCAAGGTTTTTAAAAGAAATTTGTAGTACAAATATTATAACATTTTATTTATTTATAAAAACAATTACATATCTAGATAGAGTTTGTGATACAAAAAATGTTTACTATATAGATATATTTCATGATATATAGTTTGTGTGAAAGTTTTTACAAATTGAAACTGCCAATGACATTCATATGTCGAAGATTTTGGTCAATAGAATCATAAATGATATAATTATTGAAAGATATTTTAGCAAAAATTAATTAAAGTATTCAAGATAGAATAAACATTTTCAACAATCAACTTACAGTTAAACATGTGTTCATAATAGATAATGTCTAAACAAATTACTTGGCTGATAATTTTGTTGCAGTTTGCAGATTGTATCATGTCGAAGATTGAGTATACTTTATATAATAGAAAAATCGGCCAGGCTTTTAATCTAATTGATAAAACTAAGTATAATAGATTTAGAAACAAAAAATTTCTATCTTATTGCATAATGTGATACTTTTTTGTTGAGACTATACATGAATTTAAACCCCCACATATTGATTTAGTATTATGTGTAGTTTAAGAAAAAAATTTGTATGATTAGAAATTTTCATCAATTATTACTATTTTTTATTTTTTATTTAATCATTAGCGACAACATAAATCCAAAAATAAAATTTAATTAATACTAACGGTCTCGTAATCTAGTTTATACGTATATTCTTTAACTTTTATAACACGTGTATGTATTCGACAAAATTGTTAGTTATTAGTTAATTCGTTATGCAAAAAATGTATTTTTGTTTTATTCGCAGTATTGTTATATGTATACATACATACATACATACATACATACATATTTTATAATAAATAATTTAATACCATATAAATTCAAGAGTCTTATAATTTAATGAATATTCTTTTATAATATTAGATTTATTAATTATTGTAGAAAATTGGTAATTTAAAGTTCGGCATGTTTGTTTTCTATTTTTTAAAAATTATTTTTTATTTTTAATTATTTTTAAAATAAATAAAATTTATTTTATAATTATTTTTTGTTGTTTTAAAAATAAATTTTAAAAACAAGTTATTTTTAAAATAAATAAAAAAATTCTTTTTATTCTTTATTTTTGTTTTCATAACAAAAAAAAACAAAAAATAACATATTTTTAAAATAGTTTATCAAATAAATTTTTTATTTATTTTGTAAAACAATTTTAAACATAACTTTTAAAAATAAAAAATAAAAATAAACAAATCTTTTATTTTTTTAAAGATACTAGTGAAAATTTGATTATCATCTTTATAGTTATAGAAAGACTTTCATTGTTATATATTGTCGACTTATTTATGCTAAATTACGTTCTTTTAAACCTTTATATATTGAAAAAAATAGAAGAAAATAATGTTTGTGTCTCTCTTTTATCATTGTTATATTTTCAATTTATTCAAAACTCTCAGACCAGTTAGTTTATTCATGCGTTTACTAAAATAATTTGTTTATTATACTACGTACATGATATTTTGGAGACCACCCAAGACTATTTGCAAATAATCTCCTCTATAGAAATGTTGATTATACAAAGAATTATATATGTCTACATTACATATAATATAGATATGCAAATCCACGTTCAAAGATGTTTCCTCGTATAGTATAATTAATAAGGTTTTGTTAGAGTATTGGACTCTCAACTAAAAGTATATATATATATATATATATATATATATTATGAGATTAATTTTTTAAAAAATTTTAAAATTATTATAATTTATTAATAGTGGACTCTTTATTTATTAATTATGTGTGATAATAGATTAGAGTTTATTTTTCAATAGTTTGAACTTCTAATTAATCTTATGTCCTGTGAAAAAGTACAAATAAGACATTAATATTTAAAGTTTCTTATCTATGCAACAAATTAATATTTAGTAAATTTTATATACATTTCTTACACTCTAAGTGTAATAAATTAATAAAAATAAGCGTATCAATTTTATTATTTGATGCATTTTTCACCATAAGGTTACTATAACCAATATTCTAAATAAATATTTACTTTCAATAGTAATTATAATTTTTGTTTATACAAGTTAGTAATTACTCCAATTCACTTTAAACTTTTAAGTGACATTTAGTGTATAAATATTTTAATTTTTATGTACTTAAAATTTTATATATAAAAAAATTTATATTATTTTAGTTATATACAACATATAAAATTTAAAATTTTTATATTTAGTATATTTAAATATCTTAAAAATAAATTTGTAAATATCTAAAAAATTATAATTTTTATATAGAAAACATCATCTTTGTTTTACTTGCAAATCATCATTGATTTACGGGAGAAAGAAGGAAGTCTCACAAGCTTCTGATTTATTTAATAAAAAGATTAAAAGAAAACTGCAAAAAAAAATTGAAAATAGTGCCCTTCGTATTGAGAAATGTACCAAAAGAAAATTACTGAGTACCCATCTCGTGGACTAGGGGAAGTGTCCTTCCTCGGTCACAGAGGTGGCAAAAAAATGATTTATTTGCCCTTTTGTTGCATGAGGCGGTATTTAGTTATTTGTAAGTAGATAATTTTTTTGTTTATTAAAATAAAAAATATTTTTAAAGACCCATTAAATATAAAAATTAAGAAATCACAGCTCAGGTGGTTTGGGTGGGGTTATGGATACGTCGCGTGTTCGATCATGATATGTACCAAAAAAAAAAAAAAAATTTGGATGCAAAAATTATCTCTTTTTTATATTTTTGGTTCCGGTTTTTTTTTGGGACAAGTGGTGCGTTTGGTTTGCGAAAACGTTTTCTGTTTTCATTTTCTGTTTTCATTTCTTGAAAACAGTTTTCATTTTCTAGTTTTCATATTTCTGAAAATACGTTTGGTTTGTGTTTTCATTTTCACTATTTTTTAGTTATATTGTTGTATTTTTATTTTTACTACTTTATAATTATATAAATAGTAAAATATTGTATATATAATTCAAAATAATTGTGAAAATTCCATCATTGCAATGCACTACAAAATTGAAAATTCTGAAAACGTCTTTTTGGTGTTTCCAGAATTTTCAGAAATTCAGGAAACATTTCCTGAAAATGAAAACAGAAAACAGTAAACAAACGCGTTTTCATGTCTGTTTTCAGTTTTCAGTGAAAATGAAAACTGGAAACAGGCAAACCAAACGCACCCTAAAGGTTCAGTTCTCATAGACCGATTTTCTGCTTTGTATTCATCGTTGTCCCTTGTGAGACCTCCCTCTCTACCTAAGAAGACAAGAAATAGCATTTGTGTCACAGATCAACCTCTGCCATACCCGGCATCCGAACCCAAACAAAAGTTAGAATGTTATCTTCTAGTTATCCAAAATTCTTCCCACAGCTTTGCATTTTCATGAATTAAAGACGAGTCTAAGAACAATATAGTATTCAAAAGGTAAAAACTTTGTTCACCGCTATATATGGGTTCTGTTTGTTGTGTGAGTTTCTCATCCACAGCACCACAACCATGATGTTTGTGCTTTTGTTTCTTTCTGCCTTGCTTATTCAAACCAGTTCAAGCTCTGTGATTGACCTCAATACTTTCTGCTTTCCTTCGTTCAGCCCTGAAAGTTGCAGCAATGGTGAGCTACTCTGTATGGGCTCCGTGACCGCGGGCACTGGCTATTTAAGTCTCACGCCGGACCCACAACCAGGCAATTCAAGTTTACCATCTTCCACAACTAACAAAATAGGCCGAGTTTTGTACCCTCGAAGAGTTCGAGTTTGGCCAGCAATCATGACCACCACCTTCACTGTTAGGATCACTCCAATGCTTAATTCGACCAGCTCCGGTGATGGGATGACATTCGTTTTTGCACAAGATCAGAGTCCCTCACCAAATGGTAGCTACGGTTCATATCTCGGCTTATTTGATAGGTCTACACAAGGTAAATCTATGTATTCTGGAAAATATTCGAATTTTGAATTTGTGACTTGCATAATTTTTTCAAGCGCACACGTACCAATATACACATATATAAACAAAGAAAGCAAAAATGTTACAATCTGTGACCAATGCCATTGGTATGACAAAATTAGATATTTTCTCATGATTCCATTTTGTACGACAAAATGCTTCAGCGTACTGACCAAATTTAGATTGTCTTGGAAGAATTAATTTCGAGTCGTAGAACTGATTTTGGCAGAAAAATAAACAAGAAGAATGGTTAAGTGTTAAACTATGGAATCGTTTTGTGTAGGACAATTAGCTGTGGAGTTGGACACTTTCATGAATGAGTTTGATCCAGACGGAAACCACATTGGGATAGACACAAGCAGCATCACAAGCCCAATTGCTGCAGTGAGTCTCAATAGCACCGGAGTTAACCTCAAAAGTGGAAGAGACATTGAAGTTAAAATAGAGTATGATGGTTCGACTAATATTCTGTGTATGTCCGTGGGATACTCTGGAAGCCAGTTAAAAAGCGTTCTGAACCATTCAATTGCACTGTCAAATATAGTTCCAAGCTCCGTTTATGTTGGTTTCACAGCCTCCACCGGCAATACTTTGCCCGAAAGCCATCAGGTCCTCAATTGGGTATTCACATCAGTGCCACTGCCCGTTGATTCTGTTAAACCCAGTAAAGATGACACCATCATGACCATACTGCTAATTGTCATACCCATTTTTCTGGTCGTGTCCATAAGCTCAGCTCCATTTATTTGGGAAGCTTTGAAGAAAGGAGATGAGAGGGGTGACAAGGAAGAGGATATAGAAAGCCTATCAAGGACAGCTGCAGATATCCCCAAGGAGTTCACTTACGACCAATTGTCAAAGGCTACTTACAACTTCAGCAAGGAAAATCTTTTAGGCAGAGGCGGATTTGGTAGTGTTTATAAAGGCATCATCATATCAGATCCTCCAAAAACCATAGCAGTAAAGAAGATTTCTGCAACCTCTAAACAAGGTATGTCGGATTTATTTCCTTATGATATACTCTCCAATCTGCGGTTGTTGACCCTTTTGGTTTTCCCTCGTTTCTTTGGGTTTGTACATCAGGTGAAAGAGAGTACTTAGCTGAAATATGTACCATAGGGCGGCTTAGGCACAAAAACTTGGTGCAGCTACAAGGCTGGTGCCATGAACGTGAACATCTTGTCTTAGTCTTTGAATACATGAAAAATGGAAGCCTGGATCGGTTCATAGGCAAGGACATTCTGGACTGGCAAACCAGGCACAAGATATTAGCAGGACTTGCATCAGCATTACTCTACCTTCACGAAGACTGTGGTAACCCTGTTGTTCATAGAGACGTTAAGCCAAACAATATAATGCTGGACTCTGACTACAATTCTCATCTGGGCGATTTTGGGCTTGCAAGATTGCTACAAAATGAAGAATCAGTAATAACAAATCTAGCTGGAACTCCGGGATATTTGGCCCCTGAAGTAGGGTTCACAGGGAAAGCCACCCCAGAATCAGATGTTTACAGCTTTGGAATGGTAGTACTTGAAGTGATATGTGGGAGAAGATCAAAGAGAATTATGGAAGAAAGCAGTTTGGTAGACTATGTGTGGAATTTGTATGCTCAAAATGCATTGCTTGAGTGTGTTGACAAAGTACTGAAAGAGCAATTTGATGAGGAAGAAGCAAGAAGGGCATTGATGATTGGGCTGGCATGTTTGCATCCCGATGCCATGTCCCGGCCAAAGATGAGAAAAGTGGTGCACATATTGCTGAACCCAAATGAGCCTCTAATGGAATTACCAGGAATGCGACCTACTGGAGTTTATTTATCAGTATCTTCGTCTACATCAACTACAAACTTTGGCTCTAGAGATGCATATGCACTGATTCAATCATCCACGGTATCATCCGACGAAATATCAATTGCGTACGATCAGCAGTGACTCCATTTCCAGTTGGTTATTACTTTTAGCCTTTAAAGAAGTAGTCGTTGCTGAAGATAATTACTCATTTGAATCAAGTTTATCAGAGAGGGAGATAGAGATTCTGTATTAGAGGAAAGAAAAACAAAAAATATGCGTCTGCCGGGAGTCGAACCCGGGTCTATTGCTTGGAAGGCAATTATCCTAACCGTTGGACTACAAACGCTGCTTGTTTGTTGCGTGCTATGTAGTGAAAAAATTGAGATGAAACGGGCTGGACGATACTTTCCCTTTTTCTTTCTCCTCATCAGGGAGACACGGACAAAGACCGGCCCAAAGCTTTCGGAGTTTATTTGTTTAGGCCGGGGCCCGTGAGGTAGTGATTAGTTAAATGTATATTGAGCATCGTAAATCCTAATTGTCCACAAACTTTCAGTGAAAGAAAGGTTATACATGTTTTGTTAATTTCAAGCCCAAAACATAACCCAAAAAAAGAAAGCATCAATATTGATTCTGTTGGGTCATAGCAATGATAATTTTTCGATGTCTTAGCAAACTCAACTATTTAAGCGTCGCAGCTGCTCTCCCCTCCCCAGTTGCAAACTCTAGTTGTACAGGAAGAAATTGGGGAGGTTGCTACCAATAGCAGTTTTCTCCCTCCTCCCCCTTTCCCCTCTTTCATTATCCTTTTGTTTTCTTTCAGTAAAGAAATTCTCCTTTTTCATTTGAGAAGTTTTTTTCTTTCAGTAGAAATTTTTTTTTCTTCTTTTAAGAAAGGTGTTGGAGCTTCAAAATTCTACATTTCGTTATCCAAGTATGCAACTTTGATGTTTGAGCAACGATAAATTAACGTTGAGGAAGAAATTGAAGAGATATAACTTTCAAAGAAGATTAAGAGGTGTGTTGTCTCTTCTAGACGCATCTCCTTTTCTTTCTATTTGTTAAATGTT
The DNA here is from genome assembly GCA_037074535.1 of Gleditsia sinensis. NCBI lineage: Eukaryota > Viridiplantae > Streptophyta > Magnoliopsida > Fabales > Fabaceae > Gleditsia > Gleditsia sinensis. Next base: position 4,512,809 of record CM073472.1, read on the forward strand.
GTATTGTTATATATTTAGGATTTTGAAATGTAAGTTTGGGTAATCTAGTCAATGTGAGGTGTGTTGCCTTTACATTTTTTAGTTTGTAAGACCTGTTATTTTGTATTTTGTATTGTCAGAAGCTGCAGGATTAAGTTGTTCGACTTAATTTACCTGCCTTTATTTTTTGTAATTTGACTTTATATCTAATATAATCAATAGTGATTTTCCACTTGTAAAAAAAAAAAGCAAACTCAACTATTTTCTTCACTTACCTAATTGGCATTAATTCCTCCCCTTAACGTCGCTGCTCCACTTATTGCTTTGAATCCTGGTCTTTCCTTTTATTTTAAAAATAAAATTAAAAAAACCTTCGTTTCAGTGGTGTTTTAGTTGACTGACCATACAGTGACCAAGAATTCTAATTAGTTTTGTGATAATAAGACTGCGGTTTATCTTCTTTTTTGGACGGGCCACAAGGCCTACAAAGCAATAACAAAGGCACAAGGCCCACCTGGGAGACAAAGAGCATCCGGAATCTTCCTATGTCAGCTCTCCAGAAAAACAAAAGCAAACAATAGAGCACCACACTCTGAAAAAAAGAAAAGGAAACTCCATCTGCATCTAACCTACCCCTACCAGCTTCACCTTTCTCTCGATCCTGACTGCGGTTTATCTCATGTTCTCTATATATTAGTTCAATAGCATATTCTTTGGGTTGTAGAATTCAAGTCTCCAAGTTGGACCACACGTACTCTCCCAACTCCAAAGCCTATCAAATATTAAGTATCTCTGTCATTTTCTGGGGGTTTTTTTTTTGGGTACGGTTGTAAATTATTCATTTCAAATTTGATATGTGAAACAAATAATTTTACGTGGTCCTAATTTTCATAATTAGTTCATTCAATATTTAACAAATAATTTATTTCATTTAAAGCATCACAAAATTACGAACATTCATAAAAAAAATACAATTATTTATAATCATAAAATAAAAGAAACTTCACTTAAGAATTTATTTAGTAATTGAATTTTTAATACAGTGTGGGTGGAGCAAGGGCATGTTTGGCAGAACGAATGAGATTAAATAAAGTGAAGGCTGGGCTGCGTACAAGTTGGGCAATTATACATGGTTTATTTTCCCAAAGTATTATCCATCAGTCACCCTGGCGAAGCAGTCTCTGTTCACTGATGGAACAAGGAGAATGCCATTATTGATATATATATATATATATATATATATATATATATAAACAAACATTGAGGGGTTCAAATTTCAAAAATTAAATTTGAATATCCGCAAACATTTAAGCATTTGATATTGATATTTCAAATGGATCACAATTTCCGTCACCAAGACCAAACAGTGAACTCAACGAGGACCCATATGGTAGGGCGTCAAAATCAGGCCCTTCAAGGAACAGCCTAACAAGACAAAAGTCAAAAAGCAAATTTTATAAACGGTGACATCTTCTTGCAAAGTTTGGCAAATAAGAAGGAAACAAACATCAACGACAATGCCATTTGTGGCTGCTCTGAATCCCAATCTATTCATTAGCAGCAAATGGTAAGAATACTTCATTGGCTGCAACATTTGCGCCTACGAACACGAAGCGGAAAGTGGCAAACCCGTAAGTTCACCCATTATTAATTGGAGACAAATTCAACAAATGGGTTTTCCACACAAATTCAATAGTGAGTTGCAAATTTGTCATCTATATTTGCAACAATTTCCCTTTACTTGTTGCAATTTCAAACTCGAGACTACCAAAGTGTGTTGCGTAAACGCTAAACAAATTTGTTTAATAGTTTATCCATACACTGTTATACAATTCTTGCACGCCGTCTAATGCAATGCTGCCGACACATTTACTCCTCTAAAAAACACACACTAACGATCAATTTGTATTTTTGAAATATTGATACCTACTCACGGGTTTCTATGTCCCACGTGCTTCATAAATGTTTATATATAATTAATGATTAATTTACTAGAATTCTAATATTTGTATTGTCCATCATGTTCACCCATATTGTTTTATTTATTTATTTATCAATCTAATCATATTTTTTAAATACAATTTGCACATTTGCACTCTCGTATACTTTATTTTTGTCTTTGTTTCTTTTTATATTTATCTTTTTAATTTAATTAGGATAACCTTTTTTGCTATATTTGACAAAAATAACTGATAAATTAGCTGAAAGTTAAAAAATTAACTGAAAGTTGAAAAATTAATTTTTAACTAAAAACTGTTAACTGATAGCTGAAAGCTGTTAAATTAATTTATTGAATTAGAAGTGTTTGATAAAATTAATTATTGAATTAACTGATAAATATAAAATGACATAAAAGTACATACTTATATAAAATTTATTATTTTTTGTTTGTAATTATATTTCATTATGTAATCCCAAAAAATATAAGAATATAATTTGTTAATTTTAATTTTTTTTCTTTTACTCTATGATTATTTTTCATCAGTATTCTAAGAATATAAACTCACCTAATTTTGGGAAGTGTCGCTTGATTAGTAGAAGAAAAGTGCACACAAAAAACTTGAAGATCAATAAATTGCGTCAAGAGTCATGAGTATAATAGTATTGGAATTTGAATAAAATAATAAGGATAAAAAAGAAATAAAATTATAAAAACTATAAATTAATAGTTATAAGCTATTCAAAGTAGCGTATGATAAAATGTTATAAACTATTTAAATAAGTTCGTTTATCAAATATCTTTAATTTGATCAAATAAACTTATAAATTAATCAAATACGTTATAAGTTAACTTATTAAATTTGTCAATATCTAATTATAATTGATGTTTAATTAATTATTTGGAATATTGAAAGCTGTATTCCCTCTGATAGGAAGGTAGTGTTTCATTTTCTAATCCAGTAAACCACAAAGCCTCTTTATATGGCTACGTTTGGCATCCTACTCCCTTACCCTCGTTATGGATTCGCTTCTTCTGCATAAATGATCATTCATGGTCAACAAAATTAGACAAACGTTAATTAAAAAAAAAAAAAAAAGGCAAAGCTTGTGCATGCTGGGCGTGTGGCGTGGCGTGCGTATGAATATTGGTTTAACACGCGCCCCGCACGTCACGTTTAATAAAACGTCAACGGCGGAGGCCAAGCGGGCGCACGTGGCAAGTATAAGTGGCGCCCCACCTATTTTTATTTCGTATTTCCTTCCGCCCCTCGCTCTCGCCGGACTTCTGTTTCACATTTCAATTCACTTTTTTTGGGGTGATTAATTGACTATCCTTTCCCCTTTTCTCACTCCAAATATGGGCTATCCCGTAAACTTCACCCGAGGCCCGTTATCTCTAGCCGTTTAGGATTTAGCCTCTTCCTGCCAATACATTATTATTACCAAACTTCATATTTTACAATTTTTATTTTTATTTTTATTTTCTCTTAACTAATCGTTTCCCGCTTCTTGCTGCCCAATTTTACTTCAAAACAAGAATAAAAGATAGAAACTGAACAAATTGTTAGATATAGTTTCCAAATAAAATGCTTTTTTTTTTAAAAAAAAAAAATTTATATGAAACCGAAAAATCCTTTTTTTTTTTTCTATTTTATTGAAAAAGGTTTATAACTTTTGATTTTGTTTTCCCTTTTTTTTAACAGTTATAGTGAGCTTCCCCAGGTTCAGGGCGAGGCTCAGTTATTTTACCGCATCCAATCGATCTGTCCTCTTAACTCACTAAAATCAAGCTCCCTCGGCTCTCTCTCTGACCGGACCCTTTCTTCGTCCCTTATCCCTGCTCTCTGTTTTTTCCTTCCTCCCCACCTCCTTTACGTCTTTCTCCGTCAATGGGCAAAGGTGGCTCTCTCAGCGATGGTGTCGTCAAAAAGATTGTTCTCTCTTACACCTACGTCGCCATATGGATCTTCCTCAGCTTCACCGTCATCGTCTACAACAAGTACATCCTTGACAGGAAGATGTACAATTGGCCCTACCCCATTTCCCTCACCATGATCCACATGTCCTTCTGTGCATCCCTTGCTTTCCTCCTCATCCGTGTCTTCAAAGTCGTCGAGCCCGTTTCCATGTCCCGCGAACTCTACATTTCCTCCGTCGTTCCCATCGGAGCCCTCTATTCTCTTTCCCTCTGGCTCTCTAATTCCGCTTACATTTACCTCTCTGTCTCCTTCATCCAAATGCTCAAGGCCCTCATGCCCGTCGCCGTCTATTCCATTGGGGTTCTCTTCAAGAAAGAATCTTTCAAGACCGATACCATGGCTAACATGGTCTCGATCTCAATCGGTGTCGCCGTTGCCGCTTATGGGGAGGCCAGATTTGATACTTGGGGTGTAATCCTTCAACTGGGTGCCGTTGCTTTCGAGGCCACCAGGTTGGTAATGATCCAAATCTTGCTTACCTCTAAAGGGATCTCACTGAATCCCATTACTTCTCTTTACTATGTTGCACCCTGTTGTTTGGTGTTCTTGTCTGTGCCCTGGATCTTCGTGGAGTACCCTGTCTTGAAGGAGGCTTCAAGCTTCCATTTCGATTTTGTGATTTTTGGGACCAATTCTTTATGTGCATTCGCTTTGAACCTCGCCGTCTTCCTCCTCGTCGGAAAAACTTCTGCTTTGACGATGAATGTGGCGGGTGTGGTGAAAGATTGGTTGTTGATTGCTTTCTCGTGGTCGGTAATCAAGGACACCGTGACACCCATCAACTTGTTAGGGTACGGGCTTGCCTTCCTGGGTGTGGCTTATTACAACCATTCGAAATTGCAGGCACTTAAGGCGAAGGAAGCGCAGAAGAAGGCTGCGCAGGCTGATGAGGAGGCAGGCAGGTTGTTGGAGGAGAGAGAAGGAGATGGAATGGGGAAGAGGAACGAGCAGCAGGATTAGTTCAACAGCACATTTTGAAACAATGAAAGTGGAGAAAGATAAGAGAAATAAATCAAGGAGGCAGAGTTTGGATTGTATGCAAAGGGAATTGACATGCTCTGTTCTCTTGTCGTGCTGTGGACAAATTGCCAATTCGTTATGTTATTATTGGTGGCCGTGGCTAGTTCGTAGTATTATCAGGAATTTGAGATTCGCACCTGTTTCTTATAAAGCCATTGTTACTAGACTAAGAATTTCAAATCATTCTATTTTTGTTTTTTCTCTTCTTTGTTATTTTGCCCCTTAGTTCTTTGTTATGTTATTTTTTATAGAAGCAGTTCTACGTTATGTTCTTGTAGCAACTCGTTTTGTGGAATTCAAAAGCTTACGAATTCATAGTTCATTTCTATTTACAGGCTTCGGGTATTATGAATTTGAGTTTGATCATATACCTGATATTAAGGATGAATAACATTTTGGTTCTGGTTTTGTTATGTTAAAAATGTGATTATCAGATTCAAACAAGTTACTCTCTTTGGGTAATGGATACACCAAGAAGAAATGTTGAATTCTTCGTCGTTTATTGAGCACACATATTCTATGGGTTCCGATCTAAGTGTATACTCGATAGGATTGAAATGTCGTAAACCGTAATGCGTCACAAGTTACCTTATGTATTTTGAAAATTTGATCTTTCCCTTTTAACTTCACCTTGATGTCAAATTCCAGTATTGTTTGGAAGGAAACATAATGGCTTGGTGAATTATGTCCTTATTTTATTTGGTACCTTGTATACATGTTAGAGGAAAAAAAAAAAAGACGTTGGATCTGGGATTCAATTTGTTTGGTGCTCCTTTTCGAGGTTAGCGACTGCAGATGCGCTGTTAACTGAAACATGGCAAGATGTCCTTGAGTAGTCTAAATGTCTAATTTCTGATGCAGTCACTGGGGGCATCATGCATCATCCCCTACATGTGGGAGAAACTTAATTCATCAATTATTGAACTTCAAGTCTCGAGACAGAGTGTTTCAATTAATATAAAACCAGTTTCACTCTTTCTTTTTGTTTTCCTATAATCAGCAGAAATTGCTATAATCCAAGTTCAAAATAAATGGGGAAAAGGACAACGGCTTGTCCACAAAATATGTCATTGTAAAGGAGCTTGCTACCTTATTGGCCGGAAATCTGACACTTCTTCACAAGATTGTCCAACAAACCCAAACAGAGTATAGGGTACTTGTCTTAATTGAATGAACAAAATCTTGTAATATTGTCGTGCCTTCTCGCAGAACGGCACAATAAATATATGCAGAATCTGTTAAGGAACTGAGCCACTTCCCTAGTGAATCACTTGACTAGTTCTCGTTCGTTCTTCCTTATCTGTGGTCTTCGATGATACTTGTATTATCCCAGTGAATCTTTGATCAGTGCGAAGTAATTAATCTACTTTGTTCATTGGCATCTCTCCACTCTATCGGATGTGAGGTTGGTTTGTGACAAGGATGTATCATCACTGGCCGCCCTTATCTGGGAAACCTTTATGCTTAGTTTCTTATAACGCTAAATAATTAATCAGGAACAAAAGAGAGAAAATATTATGCTGAGTGCGAATTCATTCATATTCCCAGTTAAAGGGGAAAAATTAGTTAATGATATGGGGTTGTTACCTGTAATTACCAACTTCATTGCTCAACACAAAAATGACTCAACTGTGCCAGGCCATGAAACCAGAGTAATGTTAGTGTTATAATTTACACTTAGATAGAATATAATTCTATTTTTGTATCCTTTGTGTGTCGATAAAATGTCAAATTACTTAACATAAAACAACTATTTATTTTTTAATGACCACAAAGATATATTTTTTAATATATTGGTTGTCATCTCTCCCACATACTTTAGATTCATGCATGCATGGCTCTTTTTTTCTCTCTCACCTCTCTTGCGGTGTTTTTAGTTTGGGCTATCTGTCTTCATAAAAAAGAAAAGAAAAAAAGGACGTCATGGAAAAATCATTAAAGATGCTTTCGACTCCTACTAGATTCTGCATTACTATTAGGTAGAAAGTATTACTCTGTTGCCCTAATGATCCAGCCCTACGAGGTTATGTTCTATCTATGTAAGCAAGTATGGAGGATCACAGGACGTGGCGTGCTAGCGTCACCTAAACCCCTCAAAATGTTAAAGCACTACGGAAGCACAAAGAGAACCAATCAGTCAAGGAATGCCTCATTCTGTTCTGGTAACGTTGTCATATTGCGATTGAAGTTAAACTCTTTCACTTGTTTCTGCCATTTCTCCATTTTGGAACATTATTCATTCCTATTTTAGTTGGAGCTGATGCCACGAATATCTTGAAAAAGTATAGTTGGGAAGCGCACGTCTACAAAAAGGTTATAGCTTTAAAGGCTGCAGTGGAGCCTCTCTTCCTTTTCCATTTATACACCATTTTCATTTTCTTTGGGTCTCTCTGGCTTTGTGCATGCGTGTAAGGTCGTCTGGACTCGCCCACAATCCTATTAAATTGGTGGGAAACAGACAAAAAGAACTGAGTGGCACATATAATGGGCGTCTATGATTTATCTGTTAACTTAGGAGTAAATATAGTTTCGCATTCAATCTTTTTTTGTGATGGATGACTGTAACACACGAGTAATAGTTTGATTAGAATAATTGACTCTCGAATTATTGTTGAATAAACTATTTTTAGAGAGGCAGGAAATCAAATTGGGTCCTGCCTCTTCTGTTGCTGAATGATTTATTTTTGCTGTAACTGCGTTATAGGAATGATCATAGCCCGAATGTGATTGTCGTGGATTCTGATGTCATAATGAGGCTATTCCATTGTGGTTGCGCCACTTGAAGATTAACAATTTGCTACTAAATACATGATAAAAGATATTCAAAGTTTCAACTTTCAAGCACTCGGCTGCTCATTGCCTCTCTACATTGTTCACTGAATGGCGTGCTTCAAGTTATCAATTTGTGCCTGCTAGATGTAGATCAAAGCAATGGCAATTATGGATAGATTACACCCACTCAAATTGAATATGACTGGTTGAGACCTTGCCAAAAGACACAGATTATTCATATCTATTTGACTCAGTGGAGGCTTAAGCCTCATCTTCAGTGGCGGCTACACATCCATTCAAGTCTTGACGGTCAAAATCCATTAGCTAGATCAATCTTGTCTTTCCTGGTAAAGCTGACTGGTGTAGATTTGAACATCCAAATCTGGTCATCATCTAGGAGCATTCTATTGTTTCTGATCCCATATAAGTTCTCGTACAAAACAAACCAAGCAGAGGAAACAGCATGTTCCCAATCCCAATCCCAACCCCATAAGCAAATAACAGCTGATATTTTAAACTTGTGGCCATATAACTTCTTTCTTCTTTTTAATTGTAAGACGTGCTTCCCTACCAACAAAATTAAACCAAATGTATGAAATGGTTTTGAATTTCCCATCTATAATGACTACTTGTCATTCTAATAAATGGCTGCCGTTTGGTGACTTTAGTTGAAAGCACTGACTTCTGCTAAGTGCAATCTTGAACCCTTATAATGCCATTATTTATTAGGAACTAGAGATATGCCCTTGTGCTACTGTAAGCAACTCTCAATTTGCATTCCCACCAATAATAATCATGGGACAATTTCTAGATTCTAAAGTCTAGTTGTATTTCAGTGTTCTCGAATCTTAGCATATTCTGATCATTTAGTATGTGTATATATAGCCCGGGGGAAATAAAGAACACCATGAGTTTAATATTCTTGGTTATGTATTCTGCTTCAGGTTACTACTTTCTACTTTCTAGTGTTGATTTGTTGTGGTATTGTAGTCAGTCCAGGCATATCTGTCCTTTTCTTCCACAAACCAGTTGTTATTTACATGGTCAATACTTAAGAACTGAAATATATTGTTAGATCAATGCTTTGGCAACAGTAAGAATGATTAAGGGCAGAGACCGTTCCTTCTAATTGATAACATTCCAAGTTTATTGAGGTCATAATATCAATTATACAATCAGGCTCATATCTTGGTTACACGATTCTGCTCCCCTTTATGGTCTTCCAGTTCTCTTGTTATATCCTGTAAGAACCATGATGGAGTTAAGTTAGGAGGTTGAGATGGAAGGAGAAGATGAAACTTTTGAATATGTGTACTTACTGGGTGTATTCAATATTGATTTTTGCTTTATGAAAGCGTGAGATGGCTGCAAAGGCTTCTTTGGACATGAGGAAGGTGTTGGAGAATGGAGATTTTGAACAGAAATCAACCACTCTGACATCAACACTAGCATCTTTGCATGGCCTATTATTTCCACTCACGCATCTTATTCTGTACCTCCTACCACAGGCTGCCCCGTTATCCCACAACCCTTCACTCACTGCGACAAACAGATTTCCGGGAGGGAACTGATCTCTCCTATTTCCGTCACAGGCGGTAGCTGAACAAACATGATAACCAAAAACTATCAGGACAAAGCATGTTACACGAGTACAAGAAATAGTACACCTAAGTTGGAGCAAAAGATGAATTTTCTACTCACGTATGTATGGGGGTCCATAAGAAGCAGCAGTACCAACGTCCCCAGCAACCGTGTTCACTTGGTCGAGCAATAGGGTTGAGAAGATTGGAAGTGCTAAGAGGGTTATCATGATTGCAGCCAAAGCAAAACTCACTAGATTGTGTTTAATGGCACAACTTGGTCGCCTCTCAATTTATAACCAACCATCAAGGCTGCGCTTCGATTTTTATCACAGTTTTTAAAATTTTAAATTATTCATATACTAAGAATCACGTGACATGTTGACTGTCTAACTTGATTTGACTTTAAAGGTTCTGTATGACCTTCACGGGACTATCGTCCGTGAGTGACATATTGACATGTAAGGCCACTAGGGATTAAGGTGGATGTCTTCTATATGTCCAATTCCCATATAAAACTAAAAAGAAATAAGGAATGGAGGAAAATGAGAAGGTGACCCTCTAAAAGACTGAAGGTAAATGAAAGAGGGAGCGGAGCAAGGGCTTAATGGAACGTGAGACAGCAAAGCCTTCGTCCTGCATGAATTCGACTGTCTATTGGTAAGAGATTGAACGTTACATTTGTTTTGTGTGGACTTAATGTAAAGTATTTAACATTAGATAATTATTTCTTGCAGCAACTAAGCAGTCCTTGGTGATATTTTGGAGACGGCTTCTTCATCTCTATAGCTCATTGTTGTACATCATAATCGAGAGCCGAATCATGAATTAAACTAGGAAACTTGCACAGAGACAACATAGCGACCAAAGAACTAGTTTCAACAATGAAGAGGAACATGGAAAAAAATAAATAAAATCTAATAGAAGAACCAACAAAATTCGCTTTTAAATCATCTTCCGTTTCTCTAGCTTCGTCAGTATTTGAGGCTGGGCCTATTAAATGAGACGTAATTGCTTCCTGGGCCATAGAAGCCCTCAATTTGGTTGTATCTAAAACCAAGAAACCCACAAGGAAAATTGGCTTGGGAGAATTAGCAAATCTTATGGACTTGATTGAAAATTGTTTCAAAATAATTTTTTTTATTTTTTTTTTATAAAAATAAAAAAATTTGATTATCGTATTATTTTTATAAATTATTTTTAAAATTTTTTTTATAAAAATTTAATTCAAAAAATAGTTTTCAGAAAACACAATTTTGTTGTTTTTTTTTATTTTTGTACAAAATTATTTTCAATTTTTTTAAAATATAAAAAAAATTATACAAAATTATAAATACTTTATCAAAATTAATTTTTAACCATCACGTAAATCATATCATTATGTTCTCAAATATTAATTTTAAAATTTATATCTAAACAAGTTTTTTATTTTTTTTGTTCTAAAAAAATTGTTTTAGCATTGTTTTTAAAAAACAATAAAATAAAAACACTTGAAAATACTTCTAAATAAGTCTTATATAGTTTTGCTTTGTTTCAAAAGAAGAAAGCAAGAAAGAGTAATTAATGAGCACCAAACAATAATGGTATTAATTAAATTTATTTTTCAATTAATGTTATTAAATTTTTATTTTTGGCAAGAAGATCCTGCCGGCATAGCAGATCTCCCAAATGCAAATAATATTTCTTTTTTCTTTTACATGAAAAGCACGAGAATCACGTGTTTTGGTCGATATCCACGCAAGTCAAAAGAATGGCAATGTCAGAAGGAGTAAACTCTCAAGGCCCACTCAAACCCCACATTAAGTCTAAGGTTACTAGGCCCACTTATCATCATTATCATGCCCAATGCTAATGTTTAAAAGTGTCTTCATCCTTTGACCCAAAAAAAAAAAAATAACTGTCTTCATCGGGTTGGGGGGTCCTTTATCCGAATGGTAAGCTTTATATTTTGCTATGTTATGGAGTTTCGGTTGAGACGGCAAAGGTTTCAATCAGTGAAAAGTTTGCCCACAAATACAATGAACGGCTAAAAACAAAAATATTTTTAAGTAATTAAAAATTTTAAATTGCAATATAACTCATTTACCATAATAAAATAAAATTCAATTTATGTCGAAATTAAAAAAATTACAAGAATAATGGATGCATTTCAGTATGGAAATGACAATAAAGTCAATGATATTGGAGTCGGAGTCGGTGCAAAGCAAATGAACTTAAAATACAAAGAGATGACAATGAATGCAAACGAGGCATGAAGCTGGAAAAAGGAACAGGAAGAAGTCAAACGACGTCAAAATACGTTGTCCCTCGTGTGTAGTATTTGAAGGCTTTGGTGGAATAGAATTATATGCTTCCTGCCCACCTAACGCCAGCTCCCCAGGGAGGCTGCGAAACAACGAATACAACGTGTAGTTGTAGAGAGAGAGAGAGAGGGAGCGAGACACACTTTCACCTACCAACCTCTCTCTTACTTTGGCTTCCTTCTTCTTCCTCACACTGCCTCCTCCTTTGTTGACTGGTTCTTCTTTAACCAAACAGTGCCGGTAGTGTGTCGCATATAATTTTCTCAATCACTCGCACCTCCAAACGAATCTACAATATCTTCCTTTCAATTGTATCCGATATCCTTTTTCTTTATCAGAATGATTCTTTGATTTCCATTTATTCAGAAACGAATCTTCTTCTCCTAATTGTTCTTAGTAAGCCTGAGGCCACGGGAGCAATGGATTTGGGTGTTCATTAAACCTTAACAGGAAGCTTATTAGAAGGTTCTGATTGATGGGTAGGAAAGGAATTCAACTATTTGATGACACAAGAGATGGATTCTTCTCTGTCTGCGATTTGGGGTCTCAATGGAATCGTCAAGATGGGTACTATCATCCCGGAGGCTTATTTGCCAGTGTTGGTCAGATGGGAATCGGATTTGGTATTCAACCGCAACCTAGTTCTTCTGATTCTCGGGACAACGGTGGCGTGAAACTTCCCTATACTGAATTGTTTGTCAAGTATGTGGAATCACCGGGGAAAGTTCGGATCTCTGGTGTTTCAGAGGAGGAAGAAATTCAGAGCAAGAAGGGTGGCCTTAAACTGAGAATTAAGATCAGAAATCCTTCGCTCAGGAGGTTGTTTAGTGGCGCAATAGCTGGGGCACTGTCCCGCACTGCCGTGGCTCCATTGGAAACTATAAGGACTCATCTAATGGTGGGGAGTAGCGGCCAATCTACTGGTGAAGTCTTCCACAATATTATTAAGACTGATGGGTGGAAGGGATTATTGAGGGGTAATCTCGTTAATGTGATTCGAGTTGCACCTAGTAAGGCCATAGAGGTAATAAACTCCGAGTATATTTCACATGATTTTGATAGTTGTTCTTTCATTTATCCGTTTATGTTAGTTGATAGTTGAATTGGTTGTTTTTGAAGGATCTTCAGGGTTACTTGATTGCTTCCTGGTTGTCACATTCTATGTATTCTGCAATTATGTACTTTTGGCTTTACAATTATTGTCTTCGATGCCATGTGCGGCCTTTTAATTTTATTCAATTATTGATTACTTAGTTCTTGCATTTCATTTTGTCATGGATTTATTGCTATTGACAGGATTGGTGTTGAATTTTTGAGAGTGCTCTTCATATTTTTAAATGGGTATATTACTTTTAGCTAGCATTGGGTGATGTCCCTTCCTCTGGAATGTTGATGACGACAATTGCGTGGGCACATTACTGTTATCTAAGTTTCAGTTGGCATTTTTCCACCTTCCTGACTATTTTCTAATCCTGTACCAGTTGATTTAGGGGCTCATGCGCTTTTATTTGTGTTGATGCAGAACTTTCGTATGGCAATGCTGCTTTTCTTCTTTTTCTTTTTTCCTTTTTTCTTTTTGTTGAGGCTTTTTGGTAGACGATAAGTATATCGTCATCTCTTCCAAGGCCCAAGCTATAGAAATTTCATATGCCGTCCTTTTTTATATATACAAGTCAAGAACCAATCATGGATACAATCTATTTTAGCATAGAAAGAGGAAAACATGCTGTTTGTTCTTGGTACTTGTAAAAGTTTTGTTGCAAATACAGCTTTAAATTGTGAAAGAATTGTTTATTTTCCAGACTCTGATCAAATATACTCCTGCTGTCTTACACGGTAGTTTTTCTGTATCTCAATATATTTTCTCCCGTTTCTGCAGCTATTTGCTTACGATACAGTTAACAAGAATCTATCGCCGAAGCCTGGTGAACAGCCCAAACTCCCTATTCCTGCATCATTAATTGCAGGTGCATGTGCTGGAGTTAGTTCAACTATATGCACATATCCTCTCGAATTACTCAAGACTCGACTAACTATCCAGGTATTTTCTTCATAAATAAAACAGAGCCTGCTCCCTGTATTTATGTTTTTAACATCCTACCTGAAATTGATGGCAATGATTAAGCTGGGCTAGTAATCTTGCAGAGAGGTGTTTATGATGGTCTACTTGATGCATTCTTGAAAATACTTAGAGAAGAAGGCCCTGCCGAACTTTATAGAGGCCTTGCTCCTAGTCTTATTGGGGTGATTCCATATGCTGCCACCAATTACTTTGCCTATGACACGTTACGGAAAGCATACCGAAAGGTGTTTAAGCAAGAGAAGATTGGCAACATTGAAACCCTTTTGATTGGATCAGCAGCTGGTGCTTTTTCAAGTAGTGCTACTTTTCCACTTGAAGTAGCTCGCAAGCATATGCAAGTGGGAGCTCTCGGTGGAAGGCAGGTTTACAAAAATGTGATACATGCCCTCGCAACCATACTTGAACAAGAAGGGATCCAGGGTTTATATAGAGGGCTGGGACCCAGCTGCATGAAGCTAGTGCCAGCCGCTGGAATCTCTTTCATGTGCTATGAAGCGTGCAAGGGGATTCTGGTTGAGAAAGATGACGAGGAATAGGTTGAGTTGCTCGTGCTGATCATCTATTGAGGCTAAGTGGCGAAACTGCCCTTTTTTGTTTTCATATTCAGTTAATTTATTTTGCACCTTTTCTAGATTACTGGAATTTTTTCCCCGTAAAATTTGTTGCCAATATACTTTTGCAAGCCATTGATGGATCTGTTGTGGCGTAGTTGCTCATTTTCTAGTTCAATAGTAAAAATTATCAGTTGCCAACTTATCATCGTACTCTGTTTTTGATCCCAAGTGATGCCGCCCAGTAGCATAAAAGATCAGTGTCAATGGGAATCAACTGTGCTCATCGCCGATTATCTGCTGTTCTCAACTCTAGATTTAAAAAGGGCTATGGGACTTCATCTTCTTATGATGGTAAATTCAATTTCATTTTCTCTTAAGCATGTGCAACCATTATCACTCAAAGTCAATGTAAACACCATGAAACCCTTTTTTTTTTTTTGGGGGAGGGGGGGGGGTGGTGTGGGGTGTTGAGATAGAACATAACTCTGGGTTATTTCACGGGCACCCGTTGAAAATAATAGAAATGAAATCTACTCAGAAGCTACCATAATCAACCAATCTTATAACACAAAAATGAATATTGAATAGCACCGGAATTGAATCCCACAAAATCCTATTAAGAATTGTTACTGCAGTTGGTAACGCTAAGTCAGCTACTGGACCTTTTAGGAAGTACACAGATTCTTTTTTTATTTTTGAGAATCTCAAAATAGAAAATGAGAATTTTTATGATTGGTGCAAGTTTTAAAAAATTTATTTTTAAAAAATTAAGATTTTCAGAAATAATTTTTTAATAAATTTTTCACAAAAATTTGTATAAAGAGTAGTGACAATTTATATTTTTTAAAAGGAGAAAAATCTTCTTATAATATTAAAAAAATAATTATATTTTTTATTAATAATATAATTATAATAATAATAAATTTTTATTTTTATTTTTACTGTCTTATGTTTTTCTTTTCATTTTTTTTTTCTTTATTTTTGATTTGTCTTTCATAACAATAAAAGATATTTTTTAAAAATATACGAAATTTTTTAAAAAAATTAAATATAAACAAATAAAAAAAATAAATATTTTTAAAAATATTATTTAAAATTTTTAATAATTTTAAATTTTAAATAAACACATTTTATATATTCTTAAAAATTATAATTTTTATAAATTATATTTTCAAAAAATATAATTCTAAAACAAAAAATTTTGTTGATTATCAACCATTTAATTTGACAAAAAAGGACCAATAAGCTAAATTCCAAAATACAGATCCTCTTAATTCTGCTCACTGTAATCTCCGACATCTTCAGTAGCAGCGGCCATCAACTCATCAAACTTTTCTGACTTCCTCAGCACTATTTCAATCTGTTATTGTGAAACCAGCCTCAGCCTCAGCCTCAAACACACGTTATAAACTAATTGAAATACATACATACGTACACACACACACACACATATATATATATATATATACACACATTTGCTTTCTGAACAGGTCGCAATCCTGATTCCTCCCTCATGTTGATAGAGGAAGTCATGATTCCTATTTCACGACATTAACATTATGAAAGTTCTCAAATGACTGAAAACAAAGTGAATGAGAGACGGCAAAGACTCACTCTTCTCTACAGCCAGTCCATTATTCTTAAGGATCTAAGTTACAACCGTAGCAATAGCTGCATATAAAATGAAGTATTTAAACCTCAACGGTGAAATAGAAATATGTCCAACAGTATACATGATGATACATAACTACAGCAGTTGCACCACTTAAGCATATAACCCCAAAGGCATTGCACTGCCCGTGTCTCCTGACAACCAATAAATATAATTTATTGATAGGTCAAAAGGAAATGCAGCGAGGGCTAAAATAAAGCCAAAGCAAGATAATAATAGTCTAATAAAAATAAAAGGTCGAAAGGGTAATGGATAATGGGCGTAACTACCTTAGCTAGATTAACATAAAAGAAGAGGGGTTTCTTTGTATTATAAACTTGAATGCGGTTCTTATTGATGGAAGAATCTAGAATATTGTTGAGATTGTTAACTCCCTTTGTTAAGGCGTCCATGTTAGATAGTGAATGAAACCCTAATACCGACTCACACTTTCTCTTCCGCAAGAAATCGGACAACGAGGCAATAAAGCTAAACAACATCCTCCTTATACACGTCTGTTCAGTTTTCAATTTTTCCCGATTTCCTTTTGCAACAATGTCGTTTTAATTTCACCTGTGTGTCGTTCCCAGTTTTTGTATAAATCCTCTTAAAACTAAAATAAAAAACACATTTCGCCTTAAATAAATTGTTTTATCTTAATTTTAAAATGTCTAATTATTTATGATCTGTCTCATAAACTAAAAATAAACATGATTTTAATATTATTATAAGAAAAACATTAGTTGCCGTCAATAAGTAATAAAACCGGCGAACTAATGGTGTAGCCGCACACTTGGCCATCTCATGCAATAACCAAATTGTATTGCAATTTCACTTTGTCGCAAAAAAAAAAGAAAATTACAATTCCGCCAATGACACCAACACAAAGGGCTGGTAAACAGTAACACAATTTTTTTTTTAATAATTATATTTTATAAAAAAATAATTAATAAAAATTATAATTTTTTAAAATATATAAATATATTTAATTGACTTTTAAATTTATTAAAAAATTTAAATAATATTTTTTAAAATTTTTTTTATTTTTTTATTTAATTATATTTAATTGTTTAAAATTTTTATATATTTTTTAAAAATATTTTTTATTTTTATAAAAAATTAAAGAGAGAAAAATATAAAAAAATAAACAAAAAGAGAAAATAAATTATTATTATTATTATTATTATCTTTTAATATTATAAAAAAAATTATGTTTATAAAATTTTTACTCTTTTTTATGAAAATATTTTATTAGAAAATTATTCTTAAAATTTTAATTTTTTAAAAATAAATTTTTTAAAATTTGTACTATATATAAAAATTTTAATTTCTCAAATTAAAATTTAAAAAAAAAAAAATTCATAGGCCAAACGTCTCTCGAGTAGCGTCTCGTTTGCTTTCATTAAATTATTCTCATAAGTAATTCGTATTCTGTGGACAGACGAATAAAATTACTTTGGGAAGGACCAAAAAAAACAAATAAAATAATTTAATAATATACAAGCACGAATGGTACAAAGAGACTTTCACGCTTCATTTAGATCCTCCAGACAACTTTGATAGAGTGAATTTTTACTATATACATGATTGCAACCTTTTCAGTCTAGGCAATCAGAAAGGGGAAGGGAATTTGATGCAGCATAATCATCTTCAAGATAACTAGCAGTTGATGCCACATTGACCATTGCCAGCAGCCTTTGTGCCGTCAGAGGTGAAGGGGTCAATTCTCACCCACAGCAAGGAAAATATGGAAGCAAGGAGAATTGACCAGACAATAACAATTGTAGGGGTGCGATTTTGCCGACCCAAGAGACCCTTCAAGAATGGGTATAGATGGGCAATGACCCAGATTGCAAAGAACAGCTTCCCAAATAGTGGACCCCAAGATTGGTAACCACTGTTTATGGCGTATGATACGCCAGCCACAACCCCCACCAAGTTCACAATAAGCACTGTTGTGGGAGGGATAAGAAGTGATGTCCATTTAAACACATAAAGCTCTGCAAAGTCCCCATCATCATCTGATGCCTTTGATGTGACAGTGAAATTTGTATCGATCCCAGCAAGCACTTTTAGAAGCCCTTGGAACACAGCAAAAAGATGAGCTGATGTACCACCAATAACCCAGAACTGTTCATTCCTCCACCAGTCTTCTATACTGACCCCACTCCACCTGAGCTCCAGAATTGAAGTAGCAAAAATAGAGACAAAGAGAAGAATGAACCACATGCTAGCAAAGTTGCTTATCTGCATATAATTACCCAAAGGTTGTCAGCCTGAATTCTTGCATTGAAGACAAAACAAAAATTTCAGATGAGGCAAGGAATTACTTACCTCAGGAATAATAAATTTATTTGTGAGAAGACAAAACGCAGGAAGAATACAGTAAGCAATCAGTGGGATTGAGGTAAGGGGGTAGACAATAGTGTTAATATAAGCCAGCCTCTGCAGAAGTTTCAATCTCCCATTGTAGCCATACCATAGGGGACAATGCCTGCTAAGAAAAATCTCAATTGAACCCAAGGCCCAACGAAGCACCTGATTGAGACGGTCAGAAAGATTGATGGGAGCAGAACCCTTAAATGCTGGGCGAGGTGGCATGCAATAGATAGAAATCCAACCACGTGCATGCATCTTAAATCCAGTCAAGATATCTTCAGTCACAGAACCATAGATCCATCCAATCTGGAGGAGTCAGAAAGAGTTTACTTAGAACCTCAAACACATGCTATCCATTAGTCTCACATTACAGATTTCTTTATAGCAAAGGACAGGGTCATCAAATGCAGTAAAGCACAGTGGTTATTTGCTGAACTCACCTCTTTGCCCCATTCTGTCTTGTCCTCGTAACCACAGCTGATAACATGGATTGCTTCCTTTAGAAGAGTTGCAGGATTGGTTGAAGGTGGAATACCACCTTGCTCCATGAAGGTGGCCGCAATGAAAACTGGGGACTGACCAAAACGCTTCTCTAGGCTCTTCTGAGACATAAGAAGTGACCTCTCTTCATCATATCCTGCAAAAGAAAGAGAATTCATTAAATTCCATATAGCATGTAGACATTCTGTTATCTTATCTTTCTGGCAATCCTGTAAATAAGGGGGTAAGAGAAAGGGTTTCTATCATTGTGGACCTTCAACACCCTCCTCTATGTCTTCCATGTTGAAGATGGGGATGGTGGATTCAGTTCTTTTTGCTGCCCTCTTCTTGTCAATGTACTTCTTATTGCCACCCCTTCCTTTCTTTCGAGAACCCCAACAACTCTTCACAATAATGTTAGGCTCCAAATCTTCCTCAGTCAAAACAGGATCATAACCATATAGAGCTTGCCTATTAAAACAGCAACCAGTTCCAACATAGACCGGGCCCTGGACACCGTCCAGCCCTTTCAAGTTGATCTGATAGATACAAAAGAGAATTTGAATTTAGCCAAAGAAACTGAGAGCAAGTCATGGGGAAAAATAATTTATTTTTTCAGCTTCACAAAATATAAGGTGAGACCTACATCAAAGAAAACAATATTGCGATTGGCATATCGATCATGCAAGTCAATGCCATCAAACCGCTGTGGAAATTGTACATAACATGTCTTCTTTCCAAGAACAGGATCCATCAAGAAGCACATGGCTTCTTTAAGAGCTTTACTATTATTGAAATAGTGGTCACAATCGACGTTCAAAAGATATGCACCATTAGTCAAGACTGCTGAAACTCGAATCTACATCACATAAGATAGATCCAAGTTATATATGCAAACTTTATTCAGCATATAAGTTTCCAGTAAAAGCATGGACAAACAACTAATCACATCATGCCAAACATGGCATAACAAGGAAGTGCCAAGTATTTTTTAACAAAGGAATAAGTTTTGCTAGTAAATAAAATAGTCATCTACGTAGTAAACTAACATTTCCCAAGGTAGCTTTAGAAGCTGTAATTGAGTCCATCAATGGGAAATATTGAATCAGGGCACCATGTTTTAGGTTATTTTCCATATATGCAGTTCTTAACATAAGCTGATCACTGATGAATAAACCCTATTGCAACACTAAGCACATAAACTCAGTAAGGGTACCTCCAAAGTTGAAATATAGTCATTCAATCTATAGAAGTATGTATTGGGTAAAACCATAATCCAAATTAAATAAGAAGCGTGAGCAGTACAAACCAAAGCATTCATAGCTCCAGCTTTCTTGTGATGCTGGAATCCTGGTCTCTTCTCACGAGAAACATAAACAAGTCTAGGTAGCTCATTTCCATCTGTATCAAGCCCTCCACTATGACCTAAGAACACCTGTACAAAATAAATTACTATTAATTGGAAACATAATAGAGAAAATGCAGAAATCATATGTGCAATTGGAGAATATGGTCATACCTGAATCATTCCAGGATGATCCCTAGGATTATTTCCAGGCCAAGGAGTTCCATCCTGCATAGTCCAACCTTCTTCTGGCATCTTCTGAGCTTTGGCTACAAGGGCATTGATCCGTACTTTGAATTCTTCATATTCTCTCTGTCACCAAATTGGTCAATATTTAATTTTCTATACAAATTTGCTTAAATTAAATCATTTATGAACCCAACAAAGGGGCAAAGCTTAGAAGATATGATATGCTAATTTATAAAAGATTGGGCATTGTTGTCAATAAACTTCATCATTTCTTATGTTTAAAAAGTCTGAAATTCAAACAACTAATAGAACATGGCAACAAGCAAGCATGGCATTCTGCATCCTCAAGAACAACCTTCATTGCTCGGCGCTCTTTCACAAAAGAAGGCTGAATCTTGTCCTTCAAGTAATCTATCTTCTGGGCAAAATAAAATTCAGGGGCCCTTGGCTCAATGTTGTGTTTTTTGCAAAAGGGCACCCACTTCTTTGCAAACTCAGCTGTTTCTGAAAGGGCTTCAAAGGTCAACATAGCTGAACCATCATCTGATACATAGCAGGAAACCTTGTCTACAGGATAATCAACAGAAAGAATTGACAATACAGTGTTTGCAGTAACAAGAGGAGGCTCCTTGAGGGGATCCACTGTACTAACAAATACATCGACAGGAGCCAACTGCGACAGTTCTCCTTCGCGATCATATCTAAAGAAAACAAACTCAGTAAGACAACAAGTCCCACATTGTAGCTAACCAAAATGCATCCCAAGTAATAGACATAAAGTGAACTACCCTAACCTTAAAGCCAGTCTGTCAAGGTAAGTCTCACGATTAATAGGAAACCATTTAGGAAACTGATCCAACAGCCAGGACAAGGCAAACCAAATCTCACAGATAACTGATGTCAACCACAGGGGGTATGCATCTTTCACAGGGTGAGTAGTACGATATTGTAAGAAGAAGCCCAGAATAATAAGTCGGAGTATGATTACAACACGGTAAGGGGTCAAATGAGAAGAAGGAATAGGAACCACACGACTCAAAGGCTGTCGAGCATCATCAGCCCTGTCATGAAGGTAAGAAACAAAAGAAAAGTTACAAAGTACCTAAGTAGATGAAAACTTCTACACTCTTTCTGTGAGTTATGAATTATAAAATAAAAACAGTTTTATGCTTCTAGCAAATAAAGATGGCAAAATGATGGAATAGGACCATGAATAACCAAATTTGTAATAATAGCGAAAAGAAATATGATCCATAATATAATGTGTAAGAAAGAGAACAGAAATCATCTCTGATGAATTTGAACGCAATCAAAAGAAAACAATTTAAATTTTGTGTAGAATAAATAAGCAAAGACTGCCACAATTGTTCCCAAGTTAGATCATCTTGTCATTAAACATCAATCCACGTAGCATAGGTTGCTTACATTTGAAGTTCTTCTCCATTGGAACCAGTCCCTTCCATGTCTCCCTTCCCTTCAGTGTATCTACCAGTCATTTGTACCATATTTTTCTCCTGCTTGAGCTTCCAACCTTCAACCCTTTCTTTCCAATCAACACTTCCCAGGCCATAAGAGTTTAGGTCTTTTGATGGGTCTACAATTCTCACTGGAACTGTAATGATAAAAGTCATGGTCAACTGAGAACCCATAATAACCACAAAACATGATAAGAAGCATAACTTTGAGTTAACATCATACCTGGCTGCCTTGGATCAACATAGGGTAGTGAGTGAAACTTTTCAGATGGACCCAAAGGACCTGATGTAGTTCGAACAGATTGGGTGTCAGGCGTACCACATGGAATCTCACCAGACAACTGACCATATAAATAGACACTTAGTGAACAGGTTTGCAAGATGAAGTACCAAATACGAGCAGAACATTATTGAGCAACAGGAACGAGAACTAAGTGGATAATAAGGGCATGTAACAATGAGGTCCACAATTAATATGTCCATTAAAATTCATTTTCTCACATACTTCCAGGTACAGAAATGTATCAGAAAACATAAATGAGTCAAATACTAATTACAGTGAGTGAAGAAGAAGTCCATCACACACTACCAGCTGTCCATTAGTGAGAAGGGGAATTGGTTGTTGAGAATCATGTCTAGAAGATGAAGAAAGGTCAGCATCTTCTCCTTCCCATTGCCTCCTCGCCTTGGTATCTCCTTGGCCATATTTGAACTCATTCTCTAAATCATCCACATCATCTTCATCATCATCCCCCTCCACTCGAGGACTCCCTAAATCCCAGATTCAACTTCTTAATTCCAAAAATAAGAAACAGGATTAGACCAAAAACATAAAATAGAATATATAAACAAACTAACCTTTGTGCCTTTTGTATCTAGTCTTGCACTGGGGGCAAGACTGGTTTCCATCTTTTCGCTCATATTCATAACAAGGACGACAAACTGGGAAGGCACACTCATTGCAAGCAACAAAGACATCACCATTGGCTGTTAATCCAACAGTATCTCCACATATTTGACAGATTTGGCCATTCAAATTCTTTAAGGGTTTGGGCTGCAGAGTAGAGACAGTTTACAAGTTAGAATTATTCAATTACATAATAAAAGTTTTATAGTCTGCACTCTATATCAATTTCTTACAGAAAACATAATAGAATGAATTGCAGTAATTCAGAAACATCCATTAGTATTGTTACAAAACCAAAGTACGCTAATTATAGTCCACAACCATAGTTCTACCTGTGGTCAGACCAGAAGGCATCCTGCCTGACCTATAAAAGTGACAAACTACGAAATTCCCATATACTATTAACAGATTCAATTCAACATATGAATTACAAAAATCTCCCTGCCACCATGCAACATCAAGAGAGACTTATTTGATTCTATTTTTTGATTTTTTATTTTTAAAAATTAATTTTAAAAACTATGTCTAAAAATTATTCTGCAAATAAAAAAATATAAAAAAATCTGATTGATACACTATTTTAAAAACACGTTATTATTATTCTCTGCTTTTTGGGTGTTATGAACAAAAACAACTCTCCCTTATCTTATTTTTGTTTTGTTGTTTTAGAAACAAGTATTTCCAAAACTTGTTTCCAAAACAAAATAAGAAAACAAGTTCCAAAACAAATTTTTTTTTGTTCATAAAAAAAATTGAAAACAGTTAAAAAAAAATTATCAAAAGCTTCAAGAGCAGCACAATAAGTCATATGGCAAGTACACACTATCAATCTAATTATCTAATTTCTCTAAATCCAATCATCCGAAAGAATTTTCCGTCAATGGATTGAAAAGAGAAAAGGAAAATGACAGCACCTAGACATTTAGGAAAAAAAAAAATCCAAGGCAAAAAGAAAAGGAAGGATGAGAAAGAGAAAGAGATCCACAGGGACAAGACAAACACAAATTTACTAATTTCTTTAAAAAAAAATCCTCACGTAATATTAATCTCTAGAAGGACTAAAACTTCAATAATCCATTTCTACTCCAAGGAAAAAGAGTTGAACTTTTGAGGTCAAGCTCACTCCCATTAATACTGACAGTGAACGCATAGATCTAAACTCCAAAAGGCAATCAAAGAAGGAAACAAGTAATAGAATGAATTCTTATATGCAGAACATTTAATATGATCACTAACCTCTCCCAATTAATGAAAAGAAAAGATCCAATTCTCATAGCGAACATCAACTCCCAAAGTTAGGCAGTTGCTAAACAAGAACATTGCTACCGACAGTCCTAAGAACCTAAGTCTTAAAATGGGTTTGTCAGAAACACTAACCCCGCTATCCGAATCGTGCCGAATTCGAACAAGCTCGTTCCTTTTATAAGAGCCAGCCACCATTCCGGCGGTAGCTTGCATCTTTCTCAAGTTAAGTTTCCGTGGTTTTACACTGAAAGTACAGATCAAGGGAGATTACGCTCGGAAGGGTCGTGAGATTTGGAGACAATGAGATGAGGCAAAGCCTTCTACTCTAAGCCCACTCCATACGCCATTTGTCTTCTCGCACTCTCCTCAGTTCCAGATGCCCATCAGTTATTGTCCATCTGGTTTTTATCATCCCTTTTGCTTATTATTTTATTGTCCCAAGGTATTTTTACCGGGAAGATCAGTTACCGGTACTACTCTTAAGCCACTTCGCTCATTATTTCAGTCTCCTACTCACTCTCCCTTCTACTTTCGGGTGGTACTTTTCTGAATAGAAATTTTGGTGGGACCCATCAAACTTTGTTGACTTCTCATATGTTGCCAATTGTGTTTGGACACGTGTCAAATATGGGTCCCAGTGAAAGTGGGGGCGATAAACTAAAGTGAAGATTTAGGTACCAAATATTATTGTAAACCGGTACCAGCCCTTCTGACGAGATACGTATTGCTGCCTATAAGCTTTTCGACCCGCTGTCGGTGCCATATCATTCAATCGAAAATGAACCCCCCCCCCATTATTCTAAATTACAAATTTGCCCTATTTTTCAGTTTATTTTACTCAATTTAAGTTGGTATTTAATTCTCAAATTTATATCAGCGTACATGTCCTTCAAAAACAGTTAATTTGGAAGTACAAGTTTCGTTTAAAATATGAAAACTGGTTTCAGTAGAGGTCATTGGGTGAGGTGACTTTGTCAGCTCGAATATTGTTTATTTATGAAGTATAATAATGTAAATAAAATTGACAACAATTCAACCATAATAATAACTCGAGAGTAATATAAATAGTCATAGTCATCAAAAAATAACATAATAATACAAAATTCACGAGACTAACTAATAAATTAAACATGCTAATTATGAGCCAAATTAAAAACATTAAACTTACTAGTCATGCTTTTAGGCTGTCTATCTTTTTTTTATCTAACATCAAAATTCTTTTATAAAGAATGATTTTGAGTTCCCATTTCCCACCCAATCCCAAGGACATTATGTTGTTTAGACCTCGAAGAATCAATTCAAGTAAATAGACAACCGTTTCAATCATTAATATTTCGACATTCTCGAGCTGTTTTTATAATAAAAGCCCATAAACTAGGGTAATCAGCCTCGCTCCTAATTTTTTGTCTTGTTTATTAGTGTTAGTGATTAGGCTTATTATTTAGTTTTTGGTAATACGCAAGTTCATTCATGTAATACTGTGGAGTGGATTGTCCGAGTATTTTATGCGTCTCTGCAAAGGCTGGGGCACAAACGGTGGGGCTTACCCATAAAAAGACAAATGAAGCTTGGAAGTCCAAGTGTTTCTAGGTGCATCATCTTCCTTTATTCTGCATTGCGTAAATGCTGGCAACCCACACAGATGGGGCCGTCATCATGAAAACGATTAAGCTCCAATTTCAACATTTAATCGGTAATGCCTTCCACCAAACGCAACGTAGGTAGGTGACCAAATTAAAGTGGGTGTCATCATTTGGTCCCAACAAATTTCGTACTACTATACAACGCCTTTTGTGCCTGTGCCTCGGATCGAATCCAACTAATTGAATGAAATTTCACTGTCTACTACTAGGTATCTTACTGACTCCCTCACAATAACTCGCCCCCACCCCACAAAGACGGCCACAGTAGGGATTACTCGTGATTATTGCATGAAATTAATAAAGTGGAGCATAAGCAATAAAAATTCCGCTGCAGACCATATTGACAAAGCATTTCTAAGGTTCATCCTTCATCATAGTTTAATGCTCACCTAGAATTATCAAAGTTAATATTTCAAGCTTTTTCCAAGTTTTCTCTCTTTATTTTTCTATCTACTTCTGTCTCGCATCTCATCAAGTCCCTTCGTTGACACCACTAGTGCCTCCTCTTCTGCTTGCTGTTGTGTTCTTCAATATCTGCATCACGAAATGGCATACAATTACACAACTACAAGCTAAGCAGGATAAAGGTTCAACTAAAGCGAGACGCGAGTGACACATGAGACAAATTTATGGAGTATTAGTATGCAAATTGTATTCATGCTTGTCATTGACAGCATCAAAATCCATTCAACAATCATGAAACTGACAATTTCGCTTAATTACGATATGATTATGTGAGCTTCTATAGTTCAGAGCTTTCTAAGGGAAACAAGTAGTCCAAACAGAACAACCTGCTCAAATTAAAATATTACAATTAAGCACACACTGCCCAACCAAAAAGCGTTAATATGCATTGATACCAAAGTGAATGCTGCAACTATTTTGTGCTATTAATGATGGATGACATACCGAAAATATTATTCAGAGTACAAGGCAATAATAATTAATAACGAATCACGATGCCATCTAATAAAGGATATACTGCATGAATTATATCAAAAGCAAACTTCGCTCACATTGCCCATCTCAACATCATTTACTGCATAAAGATTATGATGAAAAGATGGTAAATAAAAAAAGTAAGCAAAGTTGACATACATGTCTTAGCATCTGATTCTCATTCTGCAAAGTGGACAGCCTCTCCTCCAGCTCCGAATTCTTCTTCTCCAAGTCTTTAACCCTTGCTTCCAAATCAACCAAGTATGCCTTTTTTCTCTCCCTTGCTTGCTGAGCTGAAACTCTGTTCCTCAGCAGCCTTCTCCATATTTACACCCCAAACATTAGTGAGATTACAAAATGCAATTAATCCCGTGAAGAAGGGACAAGAATGTAACTTCAACCAGATGCTGATCCCAACTTACATACCTCTTGAGCCGCTTGCTTTCTTTGTCAGCTGGGGTTCTTCCCCTCTTCCTCTGACCCTCCCCTGTCCCCTGAACCCGTTCTGGATCGGCAGCTGAACCGGTGTCTGGCCGGGAGGCCGAGGTTCCCGCGGACTCGCCACCGATCTCCGGCACCCTTCTGATCTCCTCATCACTCTCCTGACCTGAACTACGATAAATTCAGGAAGATAACCCCGGTAAACAATCTAGGCTACTCAAGATAAACCATCTTTTATTTATATAACAGACGAAGAATAATGTAACAGCGAGGATAACATTAGTTATGTGAATTTCATATGAAAAATCGATTTCGGGAAGAATAGAGAAATCCAATGATGAAAATATGAAATACAACAAACCCCAGGTGGATAAGTTTGAATTTCCCAGAAATAACAGAGATTGTTCAGCAAATATATGTTCCAAAATAAGATTCGCCCAGATTCCAGAACCAGATACTACTAACAGCCTCTATACCGTTACTACGAACTTCTCTAAAATCCTTAAAAGGATTAATATATCGAATGGATGAAAACTTCAGCTGCAAAGAGTAAAAGCCATTTCGCGAAGAATGAGACCTTCTTTCACTTCAAGCTGGAGAGCAGAGTTTGAAGATTTTTCGCTGCTTGAAGGCACAGAGCTTGCAGCAATGGAACTTGTTGCTGTGTCCTGCATTTTTGCCCACGAATTAACAGTCCCACAGACGAGATATAGAAATTGGTTGCGACAATAATATTACCAGTTTTCTTCTTAATTATTTGAGAAAGAGAAAAAGAGCGGGATGGTAATCACGTTGCAGTTGCAGAGAGAAATTGACAGAGAAGACTATTTTCAGTGTAATTATGACCGTTGAATTTGTTGAGATCTGACGGTAATAAAATTACGATCGTGGAAGAACGTGAGCCATGAGGGATCTACTTAATCAAAGGCTGTTATATGGGATCGTGGAGAAATATAGACCGTTGATCTGTTACATCGAACGGATGGTAATTGGGATGAGGAAACATTGAATGAGGACCAGGACTAAGAACATGTGCCGGGTGGCTGATAATGATGTCAGAGGGAACGCTGTCTCTTCCTTTAAGGAAAGATCTCGACGAAAATACCATCGGATTATTATTATTTTTTCCCTTCTTCGTTGATGCGTTCTTTTAGAATAAAATAAAATAAAATAAAAAATGTAATTCGTGCCTACGTGTCAATCACTGAAAGAAACCGTAATTATAAACCTTTATTCTTCGGTAATTCAATTTTTTTTTTTAAATCTATAACTAGGATTTGATCCGTCTCATAATATCCTGCATAATAAAAAAAATATAAACATGATAAAAAATTCATGTTGCTGAATGAAAATTATATATTTTGAAAAAAAAAATTATGGAAATATATATCAATTGCAAGGCAATGTTAATCATTAGACTACGTTTCATTTTTGGTTTTTTATTCTGTAGAGTCATGAAAATTAACTTAAAGCCATCATTTTTAAACATAAAATAAATAGGAGAGTTTCAAGTTTTAAGATTGAAGCATAGAGCCTCTCCAACGGGGATCTTATTTGTATTGAGGGGAGTTTAAGTGGAGTCCAATTTATATGATAATAAAATATAATTTTTTTTTGACCAAATTTAAATACCGTTACTTGTATAAATAATATTGTTTAAAACAAAATAATATATTTTATTTAATATTAATGAAATGACAATAATGAATCTCACTTAAATAAATAATTTAAGTGAGTTGCAAGACTGGAGATGCTCTTAAGTTGTAACATTGTGAGCTTTGTGATTTTTATATAACAGTGTAGGCCTTGGAGTACAGCGAGTGGCGGTTTATGCGTATGTTTAGGGTTAGAGTAGCATTGAGGTTGTCGGTTAAGAAAACTGTTCTTGTTGGCTTAGGTGAGATGAGGTGAGGTGCATGAAACTCTGAAAAATTCGAAGTGGTACACTGGGGTAACTGAATCAACATAAGTACTCTCTCCAACTTAGAATGAACCGTTCTCTCTTTATCTTTACGCTTTACTTGATTGCATTTTGATTGTTTTCAAATTAAGTTTTCACTGATTACTTGCTTAATCTTGATTGAGCGCACTCTTCTGTTTTTTGGAAAGCTCAAGCTCATGCTCATGTTAGTGCTTGCTGGTTCAACTATATTTCTCTCGTATGAAGCTTCCAGCTTTGGCTTGGTTTGCTTTTAAGCAAGTTACAGCTTAGGTTTATATACAAAAATAAATTGCTTGTAATCTCCAGCAACGCACCCTTCGCCCCAGTACATACACGAAAAAAAACAAAAAAGCATGGCCAAACAATACAGAAGCCATGTATTTTTTTTGGAAGCTTTATATTGGGGCCACCCTCTGATTAAATTGTCTCTTTCTTGTACTCAACCCCTCCCCCATTTGTTCTATACAAAGAAATGTCTCTTTCTTATGATTCCTGAACAGATTCATCTCCCAAACAAAGAGGTGTCTCCATTCATTTTGTCTCTTACTGAAGCATCGGAGATAGGCAGGGGCCTTTCTAAATCTTTTTTGCAGTCGCTTTATGTTAAATTCCCATTCACTCTCAACAATTTTTTGTACTGGCCTCGTTTACCTCTCTAATATTCTTCTATTTTTAAGTTTAAAAGAAAGGCAACCAATAAGTCAATTGTTGTATTGGTCTCATTGCCATATTATGATAAGCTGTTAAGACGGAACAACTAAGTGTCCCGTTCTCAAAAAGTATTAGCCGGAACAAAGCACCTGTTCTTTCTTCCAGGTTTGTGCTCATGGCTGGGGTACGCCATGGAGACAGCATTTGACTCTTGCTCTGGTTTCCTTGCTAGTGCCTACTAAGTGAGACTTTCGACCTTCGTACAGATGCCATCCCTTCCACTACATACGCGAATGTACTGTTCCCGTTGGGCGTTGTCGCTTACGCATATTTAGTGGTCGAATATGTTTGTCTTAGGTCTATTGCAATTTAATAAACTCCCGAGGTCCCAGAAATGTTATCACCACCTAGACTCCCAGAGACAAGACCCTACCCGAATCAAGTTCTCCCCAGACGCCGTGACTATCATTTTCTTGATGCATTTCATGTAAAAGGAACAATCCTCCCATATTGTGTAATCTCAACCTCGTGTTCACAACGATTCCAAGACCTACCCTTCCCTCCCAGCAACTTCAAAACCGCAAGACAAATGGACTTCCTTCGTGAACCATGGATCACATCTAGCTTGCAATGCAAGTATCAAAAACCGTCCTTCCAAAATGTAATTGCCTATACAATTCTAAATTTTCTCAACATATATTTCCATCAAAATAAGCTAAAAGAGAAAAACAAAAAGCTTCAAGCAGCTTCAGGAACAGAGCGCTGGTATGGAACTCGATCGTCTGGAACTCCGTCCTCAGTACGTTTATCTTCAAACCACTTAACAACTCTTCGGCGAGGAAGGTTGGTCACATGCACGATGCTACTGATCATCGCATTCTGCATAGTAATTCAATGCAGACACATATGCATATTAAAGTTAACTGACTCTGTTTTAAGGAAACAGTGAGACAATTATACTAACTAGCAGGAACCACAAGACTCATGTTTACTGCCAAATGCAGAAATATCATATTAGGAAATTGATTTGATCTACAGTGAGTGAATAATTTTTTGTCTAACAGTGTTCAGAGATCGTGATATGTGACAAAAATAATATTTTTTTAACATTAATTTTGTCACGTGTTATAATCTGAATGAATAATATTGGTGAACAAAAAAATATCCACCACTAATGTACCAAATACTAACTCTATTATATTATTTAGTGTCACAAACACTGGGTGCTCTGAACAATTTATCCTCCGCCTCTATACTTCTCTCACACTAACTCACCATATTTAGCTTGAGCACAACTATGTGAACCACTGACCTTCATTTTGGCAATTACAATAGATATTATGGAACTTACAAACCAATAGGAGTAAAGCACATAATACATGTTAATTTAATTTCATGCACAAGAAAAGTATAAGCATGCATGTATTTGATGCTTCTGCCAAAAACATTTGATTCAAGAGAAAATAGGAGTAAATTATAAAGTAATATATTAACGGACATTTTAATAGTTAGTTATGGATGCTCTTCTATCACTCAACTTGTGATATTGATGCATGCAAAACTTTACTTACAGTGGGCCTCTTTGTTCTCTTATAGATCCTTTCCAGAGTGTCAACTTGTACCATTTTCAGTCTCTTTTGAGCAGACCATCTATGTTGCCTGACATGAACAGGCACTTTAGTCTTTGATTCAGGCTTTGCATGATCCGTGCTTATTTCTTTATGAACAGTCTCCATGAGATTGTTTTCAGGCTCCGCTGCTGCTGCTGTGGGTTCATGAGGTAATGACAGACTCATCATTAAAAGATTTGGAGGAGGGTCACGGAGCAACTCTAGAACAACAGCCCTATCAAGACAAAGCTCGGCAGCAAGAGTTTTGATCTGCAAAATGAGGTAAGTTTTGAGAACAGAGTCCAAAAGCTTAATATTAGGCACCTCCCTGTTGCAAGCCTTTCATGTCAAATTACGCAAGTCAACAGAAAGCTTTTCCTTCCTTTTCCCTTCTCCTTTCTTCGTCATTTGAAAACATAAGTGACCACTTTCAAATTCACATCCCTTTAAAGAAATATATCTCCTAAGTTCCTAGCCTTAGTTGAATGGAATTTAAGCCGAAGTTACTGTACTTGCAAATTAATCAGACGTGATTTGCCTCTAATAAGGACTCTAAGTCAAGCCAGCAACTAGAAACCCAAACAAGCAACCCCATCTAGTTTTTTCTTCTAATTAAAAAGCATTTGTGGTCTTGCAGTAGGAAGCTTTTGTATATAACTTATGACAAAAAAGCAGGCATAAGGGGAGAAACTTGGAAATTGCATCACAAGGTTTTCTAACAACACTGGGGTAAATGGCTTGCAAAATTGGTTGACATTTTTCCAGACAGATTTCAATATCTCAAAGTTCCAAATGAAAATATTTTAATTAGTCATTCAGGAAAACAAATAATTAGGCAAGGAAGTAGAACCGAAACAGAGAGAAAGACAAGGAACGAGTGATAGCACACTGTTGTCTGACTCTCACCATGCCGTAAACAGGTACACAATCAACTTTATGCTAAAAATTCTTAAATTAGATATACAAGACACTTACACTTGTTTTACGACGACCAGCTTTCAGAGCTTTAGCTAATTTCCGCAGTTGCCAATTTCTAAGGTTCAGTGACCTTCCATTTCCATCTCCATCATCATCATCTTCTTTTTCTTCTTCTTTATCATCAATAATATTGTCAGTTTCTGTATCATTTATGACTGAGCTTAACATTTCTGTGTCATAGTCCCCCAATGCGTCCTCCAACTCGCGTTCAAACCTGGCAAGGTCTTCCTCAGTTATCTCATCATCGCTATTATCCATGGACATGTCATCATTTTTTAGATCTTCTTCCAGTTGCTTGAAGAGAAGCTCAAAAGCATCATCTTCCTCATCCCCCTCCTTAACTTGATTATGAGACAACTTTTGCTGAAAAAGAGAAAGCAAGATATTTAGTTGCTAGCAAACTGGTTACTCAATTCCAAGACTAAATATAATCCCAAATACATCGACACAAGCAAGTAGTTAGTATTAGCAGCCTTCAGATTTGAAGCTCAAATATTAATAAATTAGAACTTAGAAGCAAGACAACAAAGAGAAGGAAAAAAAAATCTTCTTCATACCAATTTTTGAACTTGATAGAAACAAAATAAAATACGGTAGACGATTGAACGATATCTTCTAAATATTATAAGAGAAGTTTTAGAGGGAGCAGCTGAACACATAAAATTTCAAAATTTCTTGCATTGTTTGCTTTAGAAATTTTAAATTAAACAACTATTTCATGGAGTTCTAGTTTCATGAACAAAAAAAAAAGACTTTCTTTTTTGTTACAGATAGTATTATCTCGTTCACTAAGCTAAATACACTAAAGCACTACAAATTTCAGGAAGTTCATTATCTCTCTTAGAATGGAAATGAATTTGACCCAACCAAGCACAATTTCGGAGCTCGACAGCTTATAAAACTACAAAAGCCATTTTCCTATTCTTGCTTACGAGTTTTCTTGGCAAAACCGAAAGAAGTCCTAGTATTCAAAACCACCCTCCTATTTATTTTTGGAATTAAGAAAGCAAAATGTTCACCTTTTTCTTTTTGGAAGACGAAGATGCGGCGGCGATTGCAGAGCTGAGGTTTCGACCGCGAGAGGATAGAAAGAGGGAGCAGGATAGGGGTTTACGTGGAAAAGTCAGACTACCCACAAGGAAACGCTCACTTTGAGGAGATGATAAACATTGAATGGCCATGGATTTTGGGCATATCGGCGGGGAAACCGCAAAAGCCATCACTTCGGTTTATCTGTCTGCAGAACAGCCTCAAATCGTTTTTCCAATTGAGTTTCTATTTCTTCCTCTGGACTTTACAATTATCTTGTGCGAAACAAAAACTAAATAACGAAAGGAAGCGAATATCGCTTTTATTAATTGCACTATATATCTCAACGCTTAAATGGAAAAAAAAATGGTATTCTTTTTTTAAATTTTAAAAATGGACTTAAGTTGTAAATACTAATAAATAATAAAAAAAATGGACTTAACATTCTAATCTCTTGAAAATTTTATTTTTGTTGTCTATATTTTTTAAAGAAACGACAAATTTGAGTGTTCTATTTATAATTAAATGTTCAAAGTAATTTCAAAAGTAAAAAAAAAATTTATTGTAATTCGTACGATATTGAATACTCAAAACTTACTCGGGAAAAAAAAGAAAAAAAAAATGGCTGTACAAATTTAATAATATATATTAACAAGTTGGATTTTGGTAAAGTTTTAGATATTGCAATCGTCCAAATCAGCTGAAATTTTATAAAAAAATATATTCACATAAACTATATATTAGAAAAGATGTTTTGTAATTGTAGTTCGCCTTGGTTTTGTGGCCACCGAGGCCTAATACTAATTTGTTTTGTTACGAAGAGATTATTTTAAAGATCGTGTTAGGAGAAGGTCCGGCATGTTGAATAGCCCTTGCCCATATTTCATTTATCCCGGAGTACCCTTTTTCTGCTACGTAAACCCAGTCCCAAAAAAATAAAGCCTGACAAGGTGTGGCTCAAGGATTCCTCGGACTCAAGTTACACTGTGAGGAGCATATGTCCCTCTTGAATTCAAAATTCTTTTTGTTAAATATATTTGAAAATATGTAAAAATTCTTCTTAAATTTATATTTTATTTTTTATAAAATAATTTATGTTAATTTGACCTTGGATAAATATATATTATTGGAGATCATTAATGTTATAAAATTAGTCGGTTGCAAATTTTGAAAGGCAGTAAATGAAAACCTTTGTTAATAAAGTCTCTTTGTTTTGCACAACTTGACATTCCTAAATACGAAAGGGATGCTTCTATTTAAAAGGGGATTATAGACTATAATTTAAGAGATTACATATCTTACTCAACTTCAAGAACTTAATTATCATTTTATTGAGATAACTACAAAATTACTTCTTTGTTTGACATGCTTAATTCCAAATGACTCATTTTTTTACATTTGGCAAACAAATATTGACTCAATTTGTCGAGTTTTACCCAAATGCTTTTTTTTTTCAATTCAATCGGTAATTCTTAAAAATCAATTAGAAATATACATTAGTGATGCGCACAAAATAGCGATAAATTTACAATTTTGAAAGAAATTGATAATTCAATACAAAGTTAGTTATGACTTAAAAACACTTTGTTTATCCATTAGTATATTTGCTTGTTAAGTTGACATTACCTTTATTTATTTTTATAACAACAATAGTGAAATATACATTAGTGAAGATCTATTTTTTGCAATGAATATATATATTCCACAATGAATATTCACTGGCTGTCTGTTGACAAACTGTGCTTGTAACAGACCTTAATGCTCGCAATGGGCACTGTAGAAATGTCTCAAAGTGCCACGGCAAGAGTCTCTTCTCGATAATTCTGATAATTTTAAGAAATCTAGTTGCTTACTGCTGTGCAAGTTCATAACTGACAATCAGAAGGATTTTGATATCAAGAACAATGCAAATGCCCGGCCAACACTGCAGATCTTTACCTTGTGTGGAATCTGTTGATGAATATTTGGATTGATTGTAAGTGTTCAGTGCATGCTGTCGACGTTAACCCAGTTGGGGAAAAATCTAACGGGGCAGTCATTAAATGATACACATAGCGCGCGAAAGATAAAGAAAGAACGATTCTTTTGTTATTTAAGATAATTATGAATTTATAATTAAATAATTAGAGATAATTTTAAATTCGAATGCAGTTACTAATAGAAGTCTTTAAGTCCAGGAATTGTTATCTTATTAGTGTTAGGATTAGTTTTTGGTGTTATTTTATTAAAATTATGATTTATCTTTCCGTATTTGAATAGAATTAGATTTTTATTTATTTTAATTGTCTATATATATATATATATATATATATATATATATATTGAGATTTTGATATTGAAAAATTATTGTTTCTCTTCTGTTTTGTCTTCTTCTTCTACCTCACTAGATAACATGGCTAACCAAAAAGAAGAAACCGCATTAAAATTTGATGACAAGAAAGACGAGGTGGAAGAATATTTGCTTTTGACAGAGCAATCTAAGAAGAATCATCAAGGAAAGTCAACACTTGTTGATGAACCAGTAAACAAAGATGTTGAATGGCCTTATCAAGAATGTGCGGAGTTGGAGAACATGTGGCAAGATGGTTCCAAGGTATATATAGATCATCAGACTTAATTATTTTGTCTGGTATGCATATGAAAGAAATTTCATAGGAAAATAGATTGCAAAAACATGTTTGTCAGGCATTTACAATTTCTGTCATTCCATTAAGGTTTTCCTTGAGCAATAGAATAACTTTTACAGTCAATATAGGTTTATCAAAAGCACCTTGTCATGCATAGTCGACGTTGCCTTCAGTTTGAGGAAGCTGCACCAAATCCTTTTGGAAGTATGAACAACAACCCCGTTCCTCCCCACGTTCCACAAGATCCAATATCATCAGCTACCTCTTCCAACTGGCCCAGTTTTATAGAACTGTCAAATTTGTTTATTCAATTTGAGCGTCCCGCAAGTGTCCATAATGGAGGGAAATTAAGCTCTACAGGTTATGGAAATTTTGAGGACTCCCACCAAACAAGCCCCAAAAAGAAAAAGTCAGTTCTTGTGTTCTTTCTCATCTTTATTAAGTTTTGTTCTTCATCGCTTTAGTGGGATCACCAAATCCTACCTTGGTCTTCAGGATGAAAACACCAAGCACACCTGCCGACGATAAAAGGTGCAACTGTAAGAAGAGTAAATGTTTAAAACTGTAAGTGAATCTTTATGTTTCTGCTATCTCACTTCTTATTTTTTTAATGATATGCAATATCTATGTATTTTGATTTGTTTGTTTGCAGCTATTGTGATTGTTTTGCTGCTGGATTATATTGTTGTAAGCATTGTGGTTGCCAAAACTGCTATAATAGAGAAGAGAATGACGATCTTGTTGATGAAATAAAGGAAGAGATCGAATCCCGTAACCCACTTGCATTTGCCCCCAGGATTGTACAGCGTGCCACTGATTGTCCATCAAATAATGTGGTATGAAATCAGTAATTCTACTTCACTTTTCTTTATCTTCTGCTTTTAAATATAAAGCCAATGGTTTCACTTCATGCATGTTCCCTCTGCAGGAGAATTTCAATCTAACGACATCATCATCCGCAAGACATAGAAGAGGTTGCAGTTGCAAAAAGTCAACTTGTCTGAAAAAATATTGCGAATGCTATCAGGTTGTGTATATCATGTAATTTTTTATATGCTTTAAATTGTTCACCACTGTAATTCCTGTATCCGCTAATTACCTTCTTCTTTTTTTCATTTGAAAAAGGCTAATGTTGGATGCTCCGGTGCATGTCGATGCGTGGGATGTAAGAACATTTTCGGCAGGAACTATTGAAAGAAGGCAGAATTTACATTATAAAGTTTCAAAATTTCTTCTATTCTTCGGTTTAGAAATTTAAAATTAAACAACAATTTCATGGAGTTCTAGTTCATGAAAAAAAAAACTTTCTTTTTTGTTACAGATAGTATTATCTCGTTCGCTGAGCTAAATATACTTAAGCACTATAAATTTCAGGAAGTTCATTATCTCTCTAAGAATGGCGATCAATTTGATCCGACCAAGCACAACTTTGCAGTTAGACAGCTTATAAAACTACATTTCCTATTCTTGCTTACGAGCTTTTTGGGCAAAACCGAAAGAAGTCCTGGTATTCAAACCACCCTC
Source organism: Gleditsia sinensis (assembly GCA_037074535.1). NCBI lineage: Eukaryota > Viridiplantae > Streptophyta > Magnoliopsida > Fabales > Fabaceae > Gleditsia > Gleditsia sinensis. The sequence goes on from CM073472.1 coordinate 4,550,075, forward strand.
CTATTTCTTTTTGGAACTAAAAAGGCAAAATGTTCTACCTTTTTCTTTTTGGAAGACGAAGAAGCGGCGGTGATTGCAGAGCTGAGGTTTCGACCGCGAGAGGATAGAAGGAGGGAGCAGGATAGGGGTTTACGTGGAAAATTCAGACTACCCACTAGGAGAAGCTTGCTCTGAGCAGATGATAAACATTGAACGGCCATGGATTTTGTGCATATCGGCGGGGAAACCATAAGAGCTATCGCTTCGGTTTATCTGCCGGCAGAGCTAGTCTCAAATCGTTTTTCCAATTGCATGTCTCAATTACCTCAAAAAAATGGTTTTTTTTTAGAAGTGAACATAGCAACGAAAAAAAAAATATCTTTTATTATTGTATTTATTTATAAATTATTTTATAATTAATATATATATATATATATATATATATATATATATATATATATATATATATATATATATATATATATATATTAAAATTAAAATTTTTAATACTATTTAATAAAATTTAATTCAAAATTTTATATTATTAATAATTTATTTTTTTTAAAATAATTTTTAAAATTAAAAATATATTATTTTAATAATCTTATTTTTTTTATATTTTTATCACTTTCCATTGCATTTTTTTTCGTACTAAATAATATTTTATTTTATTTTATTTTTAATTTTGATTTTTTTTTAAATTTATTAACCAAAGAGAACCTAAATGTGAAATAAACTTTAGATATCGAAAGAAACCAAATATTATTTTTATTAATAGTACTGTGTCTCAACGTTTAAATGAAAAAAAAAATATTATTTTTGAAATTAAGAAAATAGACTTAAGTTGTAAATATTAATAAATAAATAAAAATATTGTACCCAATATATATATATATATATATAGGGACTTAACATTCTTTTTTTTATTTTTTTTATTATTACAATGGACTTGACATTCTAATCTCTTGAAAATTTTATTTTTGTTGTCTGTATTTTTTAAGGAAACGACAAATTTGAGTGCTCTATATATTTAAAAATAATTTCTGAAAAGTAAAAGAAAATAGTTTTTAATTTTTACTTTAATTTGTACGATATTGGATACTTAGTTATAAGTTAAGCCTTGTAACTAATTACAGTTGAATTGATTATGTGTATATAAGCACTACGTAAAGAGTTATCATCAGTGAAGGAATAAGATTGCAGTTTTTATTCTCCTTCTCGTTCATCCTCCGCATACTTCCTCTTCTTCTTCTTCTTCTTCTGTAATCTTGTTTCTCAAATCTTCACAATGACTGGCCTAGAAAAAACCATGTTAAAATTGGATGACAAGAAGGACATGGTGGAAGAACCTTTGCTTTTGACAGAGGAGTCTAAAAAGAATCATCAAGAAAAGCCAACATTTGTTGAAGAACCAGTCAACAAAGATATTGAATGTCCTTATCAAGAATGTGCTGAGTTAGAGAACATGTGGGCGACCCCTTATGATTTTGAACAGATCATGTCGCAAGATGGTTCCAAGGTATATATATATATAAATCATCAGACTCAATTCTTCTGTTTGGTATGCATATGTATAGAAATTTCATAGGAAAATAGATTGCAAACATGTTTGTCAGGCATTTACAATTTCGGTGATTCCATTAAGGTTTATCAAAATCACCTTGGCATGCATAGTCGACGTTGCCTTCAGTTTGAGGAGGCTGCACCAAATCCTTTCGGAAGTATTAACAACAACCCGCTTCCTGCCCACGTTCCACAATATTCAATATCATCAGCTACTTCCTCCAACTCGCCCAGCTTTATAGAACCGTCAAATTTGTTTATTCATTTTGAGCATCCTGCCAGTGTCCATAATTTGGGGGAATTAAGCTCTATAGGTTATGGAAATTTTGAGGGTTCCTACCAAACAAGCCCCGAAAACAAAAAGTCAGTTCTTGTGTTCTTTCTCATCTTTATTAATTTTTGTTCTTCATCGCTTTAGTGGGATCACCAAATCCTCCCTTGTTCTTCAGGATGAAAACACCAAGCACCCCTGCCGACGATAAAAGGTGCAACTGTAAGAAGAGCAAATGTTTAAAACTGTAAGTGAATCTTTATGTTTCTGGTATCTTAACTTTTTTTTTTAATGATATGCAATATCTATGTATTTTGATTTGTTTGTTTGCAGCTACTGTGATTGTTTTGCTGCCGGATTATATTGTCATAATCATTGTCGTTGCCAAAGCTGCTGTAATAGAGAAGAGTATGACGATCTTGTTGATGAAATAAAGGAAGAGATCGAATCCCGTAACCCACTTGCATTTGCCCCCAGGATTGTACAGCGTGCCACTGATTGTCCATCAAATAATGTGGTATGAAATCAGTAATTTTACTTCACTTTTCTTTATCTTCTACTTTTAAATATAAAGCCAATGGTTTCACTTCATGCATGTTCCCTCTGCAGGAGGATTTCAATCTAACGACATCATCATCCGCAAGACATAGAAGAGGTTGCAGTTGCAAAAAGTCAACGTGTCTGAAAAAATATTGCGAATGCTATCAGGTTGTGTATATCATGTAATTTTTTATATGCTTTAAATTGTTCACCACTTTAATTCCTGTATCCGCTAATTACCTTGTTTTTTTTTTTTCATTTGAAAAAGGCTAATGTTGGATGCTCGGGTGCATGTCGATGCGTGGGATGTAAGAACATCTTCGGCAGGAACTATTGAAAGAAGGCAGAATTTATATTATAAAGTTTCAAAATTTCTTGCATTGTTTGCTTTAGAAATTAAAATGGAACAACTATTTCATGGAGTTCTAATTCAGTACAAATAAGACTTTTTTTTTTTTGGTTAGACATAGTATTATCTCGTTCACTAATCTAAATATACCAAAGCACTCTAGCTAATATCTGTTTAGATTGGCAACAAATTTGGTCCAACCAAGCACAAGCTTTTGCAGCTCGACAGCTTATAAAGCTACAAAAGTCATTTCTCTAATCTTGCTTCATTGCGAGCTTTCTGGGCAAAATCACCCTCCTATTTCTTTTTGGAATTAAAAAAGCAAATTGTTCATCTTTATGTTTTCGGAGAATGAAGATGCGGCCGCCATTGCAGCTGAGGTTTCGACCGCGAGAGGATAGGAGGAGGGAGGAGGATAAAGGTTTACGTGGCAAAGTGTCAGACTACCCACAAGGAAACGTACGTTCGCTTTGAGCGGATGATAAACATTGAACGGCCATGGATTTTGTCTGGGACCGGGAGACCGCAAAAGCCATCGCGTCGGTTTATCTATCGGCAGAAAAGCTTCATATCGTTTTTCCAGTTGAGTTTCTATTTTTTGCTCTGGACTTAAACGATTACAAAGTGTGAAACAAATTAAAGAAGAAAATATCGCTTTTATTAATTGCAATATTTATCGACGTTTAGCTGAAAAAAAAAGGGTATTCCTTTTAAAATTCATTTTCTTTTTGGGGTTGAAATACGGGGCACAGCCCAAAGCAAACTACAAACAAACTAATGTAGGAAGACATGATCCATTGTTCACGTACGAAGGTACTCAGGAAGTACAATAGATATCTGTAAGGGGGTTCACAAGAACGTATCCGTCTGAGAATGATGTCGCCGAGTATGAAAAATATTGGACAACAAGGTTTACAAACTAGATACTATCATCAGAGATAAAATACTCATGAACATTGAACATTTTAAATCTTAAGAAATACTTTGTATAGTCTCTTTACTATTAATGTTTTGTACACATGAGCTTTAGAGGCTAGCATCAATAACAATGGCGATGGACGAATTTTCTCTCTATTGCTTGTTTTCATCGTCCATTTCGGCTCAAACTTTATAAAGAAAATATTTTCGTCTGAGAAATATATTGGAAATTTTTTTACTGAAATAGTTTTCACTGAAATCATCTTGGTATAAACGGAATGGTCTTCACTTTCTTTCTTTTTTGTCAGAATAAACGGAATCTTCAGTAACAAATAGTTGTAGTTCGTCTTCGGTTTGTAGGCTATTCTGAGGCCTAATATTTATTTGTTTGTGAAGAGATTATTGAAAATATTAAGTTGGGAGAGGGCCCGGCATGTTGATAGCCCAAGCCCATATCTTGCTCTCTTCTCTAACCTCAAAACATGGTAGTTTTAAGGGTTGTGTTAAAGAAACTTGAGATAACAAATTGAAGCCCGTCAGTGAATCAGTTGCTTGCTCCCCTCTCCATCAGAAACCTGGCGCCACGGCTTCTTCCTTTTTCACAATCCTCGTGACCGCTGTTTGTACTTGTTTCGCGTTTTATTAGTGCTGTTTTTTTTATTCCATAGTTGTCGTGGGAGTTTTTTTCCTTTTATTTGTAAAAGATTTTCTCTCTTTGGTAGTAAGAGTATTTGACTATCAAGATTTGCAACAATTTTTTTTAAGATCTTAGCTATGCTCTTCAAATATTAGTACAAGATGTGTGAAAAAAAGTTTGTCTTTAAGGAAAGTAAGAGGTATGTTGTCCTTCTTTATTTTTTCTTTTATTAATATGTAATAGTTATTTTTTTATTTTAGTTTATAAGTTTGTAAAAATTTTGCTGCCTTTGACTTTGTTGTCTATCTCTTTGCGTACCTCAAAACACAAACTTGGTTAATTTTCTTCATCCCTTATATGCTTGACTAATCTTCTATATTTGGTGCTGGCCTATATGTTTATCGGATTTTATGTTTGTGTTTAAAAAAAAATAGTTGAAACCCATCTAATCTGATCTCTAGTGGAATAGAAACTGATACTTTTGACCCATAAAAAAATTTATAAACTGATACTTCTGTTTTAATCTCCTATATCTAGTGATATAAGTTCAAAGTTTATACCACAATCCACAACCCCGAATGTTTCAGGAAAAAAAAAATAAAAGTTATATTTCGGAAAGAACCAACCATATGAGAATAACAATAAAGTTAAAGCATCGAACAAGGCAACGTACCCTAGTTCTCTAGTGACTTTGCAAATGCATCTTTATAATTAATGCAACTTTAATTTCTCATGAGAAGTGTTTGACCTGTAAGCCAAAGCTCAATATATCCATTCGTTTCAAAGGAAAAAAAAGGAAAAAGGAAGGGAAAGCTTTAAAAGCTTTGAACATGCTTGCTTGGGTTGAAAAGAAAGAAAAAGGGAAAGCTTTTGAAAGTGTAACTCATTTTTCGTGCATTGAATTGGATTAAAAAAAAAAAAAAAAAGGTCTCTTGTTTTTGCTACCCTTGACCGTCACAGTGTTAGATATTCAACCCAGCTGGTTGGTTTTTATGACATTTGGGACCCAACTGACATATTAAATCCTCGTGATCAAAGATGTTGTTGATGTTCTGCTTTCATGAACAAGCGTCTTTCGTTGGTCTTGTCTTTGTTAGATTGGCATGCAACCAACAAATTCAAAAAGAAAAGCAAGAAAGATTAAATTAACTATAAAGTAAATAATAAGAACAAATTAAAATTACTTAATTAAAAATTTTGAGGATTCGAAGTTTATTTCAGCCAATGAGATCGCTAATTAATTTCAAATAATAAATGAAAATATTTAAATTTATTTAATTAGTAATTGTTAATAACAGTGTGAACTGAACTAAGCAACATGTAGTGATATATTTTGAGTATAAAAAAAAAGGGTCTGTATTTGAGATTTCATAATAAGATTTTTAACGCTTTAATCTTGAAAGTGTTGGATTTAGAACACCAAATACTCTGCATTATATCAAGCAAATTGTCCTGAATATGACTAAATGGATTCTCTAAATAGTAAATATGCAAGTGTATGTGTGTGCGTGCACCACTGTGAGAGGGGACCCAAATTATGATGGGGGAATCTGCAATGTATTGGTTACTGAGTTTGGCTCAAATCCTCAGTCACCTCCAAAGCACATGATTGAACGGCTGGTACTTCACTTCGCTAACATCAACAAAGCATATATGAAGTAACACAAAGCTTAGACTAAAGTGAAAATAAAGATTCGATCGTGTTAAAAAAATATGTAAACGGTGTGTGTAGGAGCAGTCCACTAATGAAGTTATGGCTACTTTTGACCCATAAATATTGCTGTTAAACGTATTTCAGGATGTTAATGGGGGAAAGCCATGAAAGGTACTTTAGGTTTTAAGTTTCGGAATCCTATGTCAATAAATGCTTTCGAAAAATGTAGCATTCATTTAATCTCCTTGATTTGAAACCAGCAAAGTGATTGAACCCTGCACGCATGAAACTAGAGGATAATAATACAAGACCACGCCAATTATTTTACTAGATTTAACTTAGGTCAAATTAATTTGATCAAGGTTCCAAAGAGAGAGAGAGAGAGAGAGAGAAAGAAAGTCTTTTTAATTACATATGTGCGTGTGTCACCTTCTTAATTGTTACCTTTTTTTTTTTAATTATATGGTTTCGCTAGTTTTTCTTTGATTCTTTTATTACATTTCTTAATAAGAATTTTAGTCGAAGCTTAGGTACTGCTGATCTGAGGCTTGCAATTTGCTCAGTTCATGGTTAACCCTAATAGTTACCGGCACATGCCTGCTTGCAGAGCATAACCGGAGCATAAATGCACATTCAGTCAGAAAATAGAAATTGTTCTCGATCTTCTTCTTAAACTTTGATTTTCCCTAAGTATCAAATAAAATAATTAATCCATTCCATTTAGAGTCCTGAACAATATTAATTCCAGTTAAAATAATATATAGCAGATTAGTTTGAGATCTACATTATGCTGTGAATATATAAAAATATATATTCTTAAATCTTCCTGTCAGATGAAAAAGCAGTCTTATATGCCTTTAAAGGGTAAAACAACATAACATATATAGAGTTATCTTCAATATCCGACTTGCATGATCTGAGCGGCGATGGATTTGCGAATGGATCCCAAAGTGGTCCATGCGCAGATAAGAACTGCTGGGTAAAGCGTATTTACGTACAATTACAATTACAGTTTCGTTGGACCACTCCCCACTTATTTAAAAGAGAGAAAGAGAGTGAAATTAAATATATAAATGTAGAAGACGGCATCCGTCTCAGACTGAGACACATATTCTGATCACATCACTACGATAATATTCATAATGAGGCTTGGAAGGCCCCTCTCTCAAACCACATTATCACTGATCGATATATATTAGAATGACAACACTGAAAGTACATAGCTAGCTAGCTGCTGAGTGATATACCAGAATACTCAACGCTAACAAAACTTAAAATGATAATTCGTCTAGAAAACTTCCTAGAAATTAAAAGAAGGAAACATAAATAGCAAGAGTAAGTAACTATCACTGGGGATATATAACCTCTGGCTCTGATCAGTTCTCTTCCTCTTGGATAGCACACCTATAAATTAAAGGCATGTTAGGTGTAATTTTATGCACACTGTGATGGAATATAAATATATATATATGAAGTACAATACCATATCAGAAAATTCTATGATGAATATGGAGATGTGCCACTACTAGAGTCCCTTGGTGCATTGCATCGATAGCACTCCATTCTATTAGCGAAGTTATGCTCGTTGCATCCGGACCTGCCCAATTTAATAAAGACAATTAATATTAAATTATATATTCCAAGTACAGCAAGAAAAGAACTTTAGAGAAAAGAAGAATAAAGTGACCTGGTGCATATCCAGTCACCGGATTTCCAGCCAGAGCGGGCGGAGGTGGTACTGGCGAAGCCATAGCCTCTGATCCTGGGCATGTCGCCATCAGCGGACGACTCTTCCTTAGGGGTACCACACTTAAAGCAGCTGGAGCGGCTGGCGAAGTTGTGGGCTCCGCAGTTGCCGACGGCACAGTACCAGTCACCACGGCGGACATCCGGCCCAGTACTGAACCCTCTACCAAAGCTTCCATATTCACCCCTTCCCTCCCCACATCGTTGGCACGATTCTCTTCTCTGGAAATTCAGGTGGTTGCATGTCCTGCAGTTCCAATCTCCTGGTCTGCTCATTTTCCTTCACAATTTTGAAAAGCCACACACACAGTTAGATATTCTTCTGCTCTACTATTCTTATATATATCTTTCATAGGGATCAAAGGCAAAGACTATATATATATAATATATTTACACTATTGTATACATGCATTTCAAATGTATATGTAAAAATGCTACAGCATGAACAAGGCAATGAAAGGTGCAGGCTATTGAGAAAATTGGCTTTTGAGTAGGGAGTCACCTCTTAAGTTTCGACAGAGTTTGAAGGTACGTACTGAAACAGCTCCGAGTTAGAGAAGCTATTGTTTTGTGCTTGTGGATGATGAGCTTAAGGTGACTTATATACTGCTATTATGGCCTCGAATATGGAGTAAATCGAAGTAATTCACAAGATAAGTTTTTTTTTCTTTTTTTGCCTTGAACGATCATGATATCGTCAAAAACTAAAATTGGAAAAGGGAATTTCCGAAATGCGCCTCTACTGAGTACAGACACCAAATAAAATATTAGATAAAGTTATATTCAGTAACAGCGTCTTTTAGGGTTTTTGATGCCAAGTACAAAGTGCATGGACACATCAAAGCCTCTTGCACCATTCAGAATAAAGCCATATTGATTGGAATAGTTGGCTTGTGACAACTGGACTGAGACTAAAGCTTCAAAGGAAAGTTCCATACTTACATTTCTCACCATGCACGTAAAAATAAGAATTGATTATGAGAAAAACATGGAGCTTAATTGTTCAACTTTGTCCAGCTGCACTTTTGTGTCCCCACATAAAACAAATTAGCATGCACTGTAGCCTCTAAACACTGCAAATGGCCATGTCCTATCTTTTAAATCTTGTAGTCCATAAAAGATAGCAAAAATACCTTTTGACTGTCGATGCTGGCTGAGAAAGAATCACAAAATGGTCCTTACCAATCACCGCATGGTCTAAGTGTTCCCTTTTTTGCTTTGATCAGTGAGGATTGGATAAGGAGGAACACATAATTCATTGTTTATCACTGGACAAAATGAATATTCCCCACACTTCAAGGAAGGCCTTAAGAGAGATTGACCCCACAGGCCCCTTATTCCTATCTTATATATATATATATATATATTGCTAAGGAGGGGTCATGTCTCTCACTTTCAATAATATACTTTCAGAACCTGGCCAGGAGTTATAAGGGTCGTCAGAAACTATATGATAAAAATGAGTGCTGCTTTTCAATTTTGAATATTCTTCTTTTGTACTCGGGACTCAATTTTGAGGTGCAAGTCAAAATGGTTTTAATAAATATAACACAACCTAATTTGTTATGTGGTGATATTCTTTAGTTTTTTTTAACTATTAATTGCTGTCACAATTTACGTGGATTTTGCATTCGTTCCTTAAATAGGAGGAATTGCAATAAAAATTATCGTAACAAGTGAGACAATTATTCCATTTGGCCATACACTATAAAAAAAATAAGTTTTAACGATGACTTTTTAATATTTTTAACGACAATTTTAATTGTTGTTAAAAATTTTAACAACTATAAAAATTATTGTAAAATCAATGATTTAACGACAATTTTGAGAATCGTGGATAATTTTTCGTTAAACCATATTTAACGATAATTTTAAAACTATCGTTAAATTTATTTTTGTGATGAAGTTTTAGCTGTGATTTTTTAGCGACGGTTTAAAACCGTTGCTAAAACTATTATTTACTTAAACCCCTTTATTTATTTATTTATTTTTTGAAAAAAATCCATAAACAGTTTATTTTTATTTTAATATTCTTTATAATTATATATTTAATAATAATAACATCCACACACAAAAATCAATTAAACTTGAGAATTAAAATTTATATTTAAATGAAAGAAAAATGAGGGAGTAGCATTATTCATCAAAAATTGAATCAGTATTATTTTTTTGTGCAAAAGAAATAGAGAGAAAGAAACATTTTTCATAAAAATTTGCATCATTATTGTTTTTTTGTAAAGAAAAAATATAAGAAAAAAACATTCTTCACAAAAATTCTAATAGAACAATAAAAAAAAGATTTCTCTAAATAAAAAATAATGAAAAGAAGATGAGAGAGAAAAACTAGAGGAAGACATGTGAAAAATATATAAAAATTAAAATATTTAGCGACGATTTTTAAAAAATTATCATTAAAAGCTGACATTTTAAAAAGAAGTGTCAGAAATAACATTTTTAGTAACAATTTTTTTAAAATTGTTATTAAAAAATTGATAACTTTAAAAGATAAGTCAAAAATTGACAAGTTTAAAAAATAATGAAAAATAATGATATTTAATGACAATTATTTAAAAAATCATTGTTAAATAGTGATGTCGTTATTTTATGTTTTAGTGACGATTTTTTTAATCGTTGTTAAAATTTATTTGTGTTATAATGATATAATTTTACATTAACGTGGTCCGAACTCTCTAATATTATTTCGTACCTTAAATTTTTTTTAAAAATATACCAAACCTCATCAAGTATCCAAATTAACCCTGGAGCATCTAGAACGTAAAGAATTTAATTATTCTGTGGTGATACAATTTTAGTTACAAATTGATTTTACCAAAACTTCGGTGCCATAAGGTTAATGGTGATATATATATATATATATATATATATGAGACCCTCGTGCAGGATGCTAGGTGAGATATTTGTATATAGCTCATATTATTGAATTACCATTTAATGAAAGATAACGATTCAATATTGATTGGTATTGGAATGGTTCAAAACTCAAATAAAGGAGCAAAAATTGGTAGAGTTTCGATAAAGATAGTCGAAGCTGATGGTGATGGAAGAGAAGTGTTCGAGGTTCAAATTTTGACCATCTTTTCTTTTTCTATTTCTCCTTTATTACTGATATGGCTTTTTCGCTGTCATTTCTTTTCCCCTCTTCGTTGTCGCCTATTCTCTCTCTTTCTTTCTCCCTTTAATTTCCCTCCTATCTCAGTGTATGATAGAAAAAGAAACAGAGAGACGGAGACTGTGATTAAAAAAAGAGAGAGAGACGGAGAGGAGAATTAGGGAACAATAGAAAAGAGAGAAAAATATATTGAGATGAACGCAAGCAAAAAACCAAGCAAAACTTAAAACTAAGAGATTACCCACCATTTTTCTTGGGGAATGCTAAAGAAGGCTGTGGCAAGCTGCGAAAAAAAGCAAAAAGAAAGAGGGGAAGAGTACTGATTCGATTCTCTTATCGGGATTTGCTTCCATGCATGACCAAATGACCAAACCCATGTACGCCTAACATTTACAGATGCTTTCTACTTTATCTTTTTATCACTCCAACAAAATAAGGGTTTAGCACACTTTTCAAATTATTTTAGAATTTACTGTTATGACTGATTTAGCAACAATTTTTAAAAATTATTGTAATATCACAACTTAATGATATTTAATAAACTATTGTTAAATCAATATAAATTGTCATACTTTTTTTTCTTTTTTTTTTTAAATATTTTGTATTTTTTTCAAATTTTCTTCTCTTCTTTCTTCTTTTCGTATCCAAAATATTTTTGCTGAAGTTTCAAATCCAATTAAATACAAAAATTTAAAATTTCATTACTATTGTAAACATAAAAAAAAAGTTAAATATGAATAAAACTTATAAAATAAAAAAATACACTAAAATATATATATAAAAAACTATGGTTCATTAGAAAATATGAGTAAAAGTGAGCACTTTGATGAAAATCAAACATCGACCAAAGAAGCAACTCAATTGGTAAAGAAGCAAGAAGGCCAAGGGAGAAAGAACACGAAGAGAGAAGGTGGAGAAAAACAACGGAAAATAATAAAGAGAAAAAGAAGTGAATTGGCATAAAAAATAATAATATGTAAGGATAGTTTACAAAATTTGTCGCTAAAAACTAACATTTTTTAAAACATGCTAAAAACAATGATTTTTTTAAATATTGTTAAACAGCAACGTTTTATAAAATTGTTACTAAAAACTAACAATTTTGAAAAATACATAAAAAAATTATAAAAGTTGATGTTAAATATCATTACTTAGCAACAAATTTTTTAAAAATTAATTAAGTAATTATGATTTAAAAATTATCATTATTTTATATTTTAATAACGATTTTTTAATTGTAACTAAAATTTCTTTGTTATAGTAACGATTTGCATATAGATCACCAAAAATTTCAAAGTTTTTAAAATATTAGTCTGCATATATAAGAAATGCAGATCTTGTTTTTGTTTTACTTTTATAATTATTAAAATTTATATTATATTTAATTTACACTTAATAATTTAATGTTATTTTTCAATAGTTGTTAGCCGCTGTCAAATTATATAAATAAAAATGTTTATTTTGATTTCACAAATTATGGTACTCTATAAAATTCATAATTTTATTATTATTTATAATCAACGGATTTAATGGTTAAATATGTGAATTTCGTATCTTCATTGCTTTGATTCGTAAAAATTAAAATGGTTTCATTGTCCCAAGTGATATACAGAAATATAATCAATTTTACATAAACCGTATTTAATGTATGTCACGTAATAATTTGTGTTTGGGTTGCATGCACGTGAGGGGGTAGAAAGATGTGAGTGACGCCATCACAATGATTAAAGTTGTTTTCTTTTCTTTTACTTTTTAGACCTCCAACATCTTTTATAATTTGCTCTGGGACTCCCCAAACGCCCATCCTCAATTCGTTGATTTTACACAGTTCTCCACCCATATCGCTGAAATATCTTTTGTGCACAAGCTTCGGACAAAATACCCTCTTAAGAAAAGGCCAACACTGCATGAAAAGAAAAAAGCGAACCCAAAAAAGAAAAATTCAATTTGAAATCTTATGCACGAATAACACAATAACGAGTGCATCATGTCGTGTTTATAATGTAGGAACATGAAAATCTTATAAAGTTTGCATAATTAAAGAACGATTTTTAATGGCTGTCCATGTAGATCAACCGAAAATTGAGGTTTAAAATGGGTGAGATAATGCTTAGATATTAGGAAAGGTAGTAGATTTAGTCACAACTTATGCACTCAATACAAACCCAATTAACGTAGGAATTGATATCTTATATGATAATATGTATGTAAATTAAATCATTATAGGTTGTTTGAAGAGTGACTTAATTATATTAGACTAATGGTTATATTTATATGTATTTTTTGATGAAATTTAACTTTAATGATCATGATTTTAAAAACAGTTCGCGATCATGGAATACCTAAATCTTGAACGTTACTCCAACAAATAGTTGGGCTTGCATCACTAAAATAACAACAATTTTGTCGCCAATTGGGTCAAGCAGTTATGATTTACCTATGACCCAATTACTTGTTTCAGCCCAAATATACATACGTAGAGCCCAAATGATATGTAGATTTTTCTTTAACTGCTTCTCCTAGTTATTGGGTACTTCCTCCATGTAAAATTAGGGTAGCCAGGAGGATAAGGCCCGGCCCAAATAAGACAAGAAGGCCAGTAACACAACTTCCCGCTCGCAATTCAAACCCCGCCCCTGAACTTGTGTCTCTCGCTCACTTCCTAAAAAGAAAAAAGGAAAATAAAAATAAGTGGGAAATGAGAAAATCTACATTTTCCGTCAGTTTCAGACTCGCAGAAGGGCAGAAGAGAAAAAGATGTAGTGAGAGGAGCCTAGGGTTAATGAGGGATTGTGATCATGGATTCTCCTGAAGCTGCCAAGAACACTTCCATTTCTACCGCCACTGTCAATACCGCTTCTTCTTCAGAATCTCCTCCGGTTCAAGTAATTTCACCTCCTAATTCTACAGTTTCCATATACCTCTTACACTTGACTTCTTGTTTTTTGAACTGCTATATATAGTCATTTTTAGAGTTTTTTTTTTGGTACCATAGATCGCATTACAATTTTCTGCATTCCATTTATATATATATTTATTGTGAATTATATTACATTGCCAGTTAATTGGCATGGATTCAGGTGCTGAACTCTTGTTACTCATTTTAGTCATCATTTTGAAGCTCTAATAAGCGTGGCTAGCACCATTTTAAATCACTTTGATGCGTTAGTACTCGGTAGGGTGTGTCATTGAATTTGATTGGATGGGTTTCTCAGAATTTTATGAGTTCTGATGTATGCTTTCGTCTAATCTGTTTAGAAATGTCTAAAGAATTATCTTCAGGCCAATCTTATTCAAAATATGATGGATATGGTGGATGTCTCATGTGTCAACATTTTAATTCCAGGAGTCCCCCTTTTTCAGCTACGTAAATACCTTATCTCCAATAAAGCCTGTCAAGGCTTCTGGTGTGGCTCAAGGTTTCCTTGGACTCAATTCTCCGCCTCTTGTATTCACATCACCACATATTAATACTCATCGTGGATCACAGTTCTTGGAGAGGTCTACCAATTTAGATTGTATTATATAATTTTTTCTATTGTGAATGCCCTAGCTGTTTGTTGACAAACTCTGTCTGTATCAGGCCTCAATGCCCGCCATCGGCCAGTGTAGAAATTTCTCAAAATGACAGCAAGAGTCTTCTCGATAATTCTGATGATTTCAAGAAAGCTAGTTCTTTACTGCTGGGGAAGTTTATAATAGACAATCCGAAGGATTTTGATATCAAGAATGATGCAAATGCCCAACACTGCAGTTCTTCACCGTGTGTAGAATCTGTTGATAAATATTTGGCTGATCCTACGGATATTGATTGTATGTATTCGGGGCATTCAGTCAATGCAGATGTGAAACAATCTGACAAAGTTGAATCATCACTAAATGACATAACTCACTCGGAAGAAACCATATTCAAATTTGATAACAAGAATGGTCCTGGTGACAAGGTGGAAGAACCTTTGCTTTTGACAGAGGAGTCCAAAAAAAATCATCAAGAAAAGTCAACATTTGTTGATGAAACAGGAAAAGTAGAGGGGGGAAAAAAAGATGTTGAACGGCCTTCTCAAGAATGGGCAAAGTTAGAGCGCACTTTCTCTGCTGACCTTGTTTTTGAGAAACAACACTGTGATGATTCACTTGTCCAGGTAATCATGGAATCAATAAAGTACTTACTGGACAGGCAATATTAATAGATATGACTAGTGTTATCTAAATTTTTTTTTGAGTTATTGATTTGCAATATTTTGAGTCAGTGTGCAGGAAATGAAATGCAAGATCATCATGATGGTACATCTGGGTCGATGCCTGAGCCTTTGCAGAATGTTAAAGAATGCGAAGATTGTGAGAAGGGGCTGACCTCTTATGTAATTGAACAGAACATGTGGCAAGATGGTTCCAAGGTATAGATCATCAGACTTAGCTTTTGTCCGGGATGCATATGTATATTTTTGTTTCTAATTTTGTTATAGTCCCCTCATGTCAGCTTGAATTTCGTTGAAGTTTTGTTTTCTGTCTTGTGTCTTTTATTTTCTTGATCTGAATATATTCTTTCATGGTTAATAATAGTAAACTTGACCATGTTTCTTCTGTTTTTCCATATTTTGGACTTACTCCTGTCAATTAAGAGAATGATAAATGTAATTTATTGACTTAGACATACTATTAATTCTTATGCTTTGGAGTTCTAGTTTGTTTTTGGTAGCTTTGCATGCAAAATGGTAGAAATCCTTTTAAGAAAATCAGAAGCAATGGTATACAAATGGAAATGACATTTCTCAGTCATTCAGGCGAGGGTTACAAATTTTACCAGACCTAATTAGATATCACATCATGGTTCTGGGGACCTCTTAGGCTAAGGAAATGGGATTTTCATTCATGAATTTATATTGAGCATGGAGAAGAATGTGACCAAAGATGTTATTCTTGTAACTGTTTCATTGAGAAAACAAGTGTGGCCTAGCGGCATTATCTACTTGGTACATGACCAATCTATTATAGAAATTTCATAGAAAACTAGATTGCAAACATGTTTGTCAGGCATTTACAATTTTTGTTTTTCCATTGAGATTTTCCTTGTGCGACAGATAACTTTTACAGTCAATGCAGGTTGATCAGAAGCACCGTGGAATGCGTAGACGTTGCCTTCTGTTTGAGGAGGCTGCATCAAATCCTTTTGAAAGTATTAACGGCAACCCGCTTCCTGCCCATGTTCCAGAAGATTCAATATCATCAGCTGCCTCCTCAGATTCAAAAGATTTAAAAGCTTCTCATACGGCATTAAATGCGACTTCAAGGGAAAAGCAAATGGTCAAGCTGTCCAAACCTATCACTTCCTTATTTTCTCCACCATGTAGTGGAGACTTCCCTATGTCAGGTACCAAGCCATCAGGTATTGGGTTACATTTAAATAGCATTGTAAATGCTATTCCCCATGGTCCTGCTGCACTTACAGGTATGAGAATAACAGATGGTTGTATTGGTTTACAAGACAGTAAGTCAGTGACTTCACTGAGCTGCCGTAATGTGGAGAACATAAACAAGGGTTTAATTTTATCAAATCTGGATGGGCAATCATCAGTCGACACTGAAGATGAGAGGCACGAAATGAATGGTTCAATAACCGCAGGTTCTTTCTCCTCTGAGTCGCCCAGCTTTATAGAACCACCAAATTTGTGGATTCACGTTGAGCATCCTGCAATTCTCCATGATGAGAGGAAATTAAGCTCTATAGATGATGGAAATTTTGAGGATTCCGACCAAACAAGCCCCAAAAAGAAAAAGTCAGTTCTTGTGTTCTTTCTCATCTTTATTAATTTTGTTCTTCATAGATTTAGTGGTATCACCAAATCCTACCTTGTTCTTCAGGAAGAAAACATCAAGCACCGCTGGTGATAATAAAAGGTGCAACTGTAAGAAGAGTAAATGTTTAAAACTGTAAGTGAATTTTTATGTTTCTGGTATCTTACTTTTTAATTTTTTTTAATTTTTTTTAATTTTTAATGATATGCCGTATCTATGTATTTTGATTTGTTTGTTTGCAGTTATTGTGATTGTTTTGCTGCCGGATTATATTGTGATGAGCATTGTGCTTGCCAAGGCTGCTTTAATAGAAAAGAATATGAAGATACTGTTGTTGAGATAAGGCAACAAATCGAATCCCGTAATCCACTTGCCTTTGCACCCAAGATTGTACCACGTGCCCCTGATTGTCCATCAAATAATATGGTATAAAATCCTTGCGGTTCCCTTTTCTTTGTCTTCTGCTTTCAGATATAAAGATAATGGTTTCATTTCATGTGCCCCCTACAGGAGGATTCCAATTTAACGACACCATCATCAGCAAGGCATAAAAGAGGTTGCAATTGCAAAAAGTCAACGTGTATGAAAAAATATTGTGAATGCTATCAGGTTGTGTACATCATGTAATCTTTTATACGCTTTAAAATTTTCATCACTTTAATTCCTGTATCCACTAATTGCATTTTTTTTTTCATTTGTACAAGGCTAATGTTGGATGCTCCGGTGCATGTCGATGCGAGGGATGTAAGAATGTCTATGGCAGGAAAGAAGGTAAGAATTTATATACAAATATATTTTTTGTTAATTCTTAGTGCGGCACAAAATTTTATTCAATTTTTGTCTGACAAGTAATGTTAAGAAGTTCTGGGTGTTACTTTTCGAAATGTAAGGATTATTTGGTACGATAGGAATTGAACATATAACCTTTACCCAGGTGGCATGCTAGAGATGGTATAAATACGTCACTCCATTATCATCTGCAATGCACTTTAGGGTGGGTTGGTTGTGAAGAAACTATGAAATATCATTTCTTAGTTAAACGAAATATGTCATAAAACATAGCTGTCAATTTAGTTGTACGCCAAAGCGTGGGGGAGTGAGATCATTAAGAAATGCAATTTAGAATGCCGGTTAATGCGGTCTATATCTTTGTATCTCAGATTACATTGCCATGGAACATGCTTTGAGTGAAGGAAGGGTGAGAAACAGAGTTGAAGAAGGATCAAATAGCACATTTCACAATAAGCCGGAAATGGTGGCAAAGAAGACAGATTTGTTACATGGAGAGTTCTATGATCTGCATCGCCTCTCTCCTCTAACACCATCTTTGCAATGCTCAGAGTATGATCCTTTCACTATAAATCCTTGGGGAATGTAGAATTATAGTCTTGAATACATGTTTTCTGATGTCTCCACTTTTGTGCTCTTATTGCCCTTTTCTTTGTATCCAGCCATGGAAAGGAAGCCGCAAATTTCCGAGCTCCTTCTGGAAAATATTTTCCAGCCCCTGAATCTGATGTTAATGTGTTTCCACCTCATGCAAATTTCCCTAATTCTCCAAAGAACTCAGAGAGCAGTCTTGTGATTCTGGAAACAGAAGAGATGTTAAGAAATGGCTCGTACGATTGCCAACTGGATTGCAACAACGGGGAGATAATGGATCAATCATCACCAAGATGTAATTCAATTAGCAACGTACATCATCTCACTCCTCTGTCTAACCCTCCGTCAATGTATTGTGCTTCATTGTCATCTAAAACAAGGGATCAGACACACATTCCACATGCCCGACTGTCCCAGGGAAGTAGTCGCCCCGTATCTGGCGGTTCCCATCGTTGGCGTATTTCACCTATTACCCCAATGACTAAAGTAGGTGAAACCAAATATCTACAATGTCTTGAATCGGATAGCAGACTTTGTGACATTCTAGAAGATGAAACAACTAACATGTTGAAGGAAGCTTCAACTCCCATTAAGTCCGTGAAAGCAAGATCCCCGAAACAGAAGCGAGTTTCTCCTCCTCACGGTCATCTTCGGGAACTAGGTTCAAGCTCTTCGGTAGGCTTGAAAAGTGGCAGGAAATTTATATTGAAAGCTGTGCCTTCTTTCCCACCATTGACCCCTTGCAGTGACTCCAAAGGCAATGGTAACGAGGATTCAGGTACTAGTATCAGCAAGTGACAGACGATCTCGAAAGCTGAAGGGCACCCCCAATGTGGCGTTGGTTTGGGATTTTTATCCAGACAGAAAAAGGTTGTATAAGAATAAAATATGATTGATGTGGAAATATTTTACTTGAGCGCTGAAGTGAAGACCCTCGCTTATGTAATGTCGTAGGTTGACGTCTTGTCAGGGAAGGGTATGTTGACCAGTTCTTGAGTTATTGTTCAATAATGTTAGACGGACTTAAAACTTCCATAAACTGTCAATATGCATGTCTTTGTTTACCTTACAATACCAAAATTGAATTAATGCGGGGTCTAATAGCTTTAGATACAGGCGCTTGCTAATTTATGATTGTGTAAACATCACTTCATTGATATCTTATATCAAAATTGTGATAGCTACACTTCTTATTGTGTGAACAGGTTCTCAGGTGACCTATTGGCTGAGCTTGGACGGATCAATGCAAAATTCAAGTTGCTACAATATCGTTATTCAATGCGTAGAATTTTATATATTAGAACATAAAGGTTTTCACCAGTCTCTTTCTCTGAACAAATGTTTCTGTTTCTTTTTCTTTTCTTTTTTTTATCTTTTTGGTACAGTCTGTTTCTTTTCTTTTGGTATGAATGCTATTATATGTTTTTCAATCTTTTAAGGGAGACCAGAAGCAAGGGGAAGTTGGCCATTTTAAGTAGGCTAAATAAATTTCATTTTCTGAGCATTAAATTTAATTTTAATGTTCTAATCTACACCGGTAAACAGT
Organism: Gleditsia sinensis; assembly: GCA_037074535.1. Classification (NCBI taxonomy): domain Eukaryota; kingdom Viridiplantae; phylum Streptophyta; class Magnoliopsida; order Fabales; family Fabaceae; genus Gleditsia; species Gleditsia sinensis. Next base: position 4,569,587 of record CM073472.1, read on the forward strand.
CTACGATGTTTTTGTACTCGCAAGGGAGTTTGTACGAGTTAAATCACCGTGGCAGGTTACCATCGAGAAAAGAAGCTACCCTCCAAGTTTGTCTTAGCTTTTCAATAAACTCAACAAAAAAAAGGGACGTTACAGTTATAGAAAGATAGACCAGCCGTAGATAAGTTCGGTTTAAAATGTGGCCTTGGCTTGGGCTTTTTAATATTTGAAAAATCAGCAATCCTTATCAATTATCAGTGTCACAACTAATTTTGAAAAAGAAAATAAGGCACCACAACTAATAAAAATAAACCAAGATTTGACTTTATTAGGAACGAAATATAGAAACCAGCAATATCCACTGGCATTGGACATATTGAATGAAATAAACAAAATTTGCTGTATGTGTAAGAACTATCCATGTCCTCCCACTAAAGCAAGAAACATAGCAACCCCTATAAAAGTTTATTCAGAAAGATAGAGGATACCAAGGAAATAGGAGAGAGAATGAAGCGGCTATACCATATACCCCACGCTACTATCTATTCTATAGTGCCTCTTCCATGGCCTAAAGTATGCTTTTATGTCCTTTTCCTCGCGAGCTGTTCTAGTTCAACCGAAATCCCTCAAGTCCCAAATTTGCAGTTAGCCAACCGCAAACCGCATCAGTCTCTTCAGGGACAGTATAATGACCCAGCCTGCACAGCAAAGGTCTACCGTTCATTAGAGTGCCTTCCAGAAAATAATATTATAGGCTTTGCAGAACACAGTTGAATACCCATTGTAGCTCCTAAATATAAGATTCCTGAATCCAGCTGAACTTAAGGTTTGAGCAGACTTCTCTCCATGTTTGAATGCAACCACATCATCAACTGCAACAGGAATTTAAGATATAGGGCATTGATCAGGGATGAAACCTTTTTCCGACCACATGATTGAAGATTGTATCCTATGAAGATTTTGAACTCCAACAATATAAGCAGGCAGAGATCATTTTGGTTACTATTACTAGCTGGCATTTTAGACAACATCTTAATACTTGTGTTATGATGATAGTTAGGAGTTCTGATAGTAAGTATTATAATCCTCTTAACTTCTCATTTGCTTCTGCCTACAATATTGCTCTGATAAAATAGCTGTCTAAGAATGTATCTATGGTGCTCCAGAAACCATTCAACCTCTAAGATCTCTGTCTTCACTGAACAAACGAGAGCCAATTAGTATATATTTTGTTAACATATTGTATGGAGATATTATCTATACAGAGGACAATATATCTTTCTCTGCATTTTCTAAAGCCATCAATAATTGATATTAGAAAATTTAACAATTGTTCCACATAGAAGCTTATTAAAGAGGAGAAAGACACTAATGCAATTAACAGCTATGATTTGTTCATGAGAATCACGACCATGATATGGCCAAATGGAAATAAATTAGTATTGACAGAAACATGTTATCTGAAAAAATTATACTAAATGTTAACATGGTTCTAAAAAAAATAGTCAACAAAAGCTTATAATTACAGCATATAACAAACCAAGTACAAACTCTAACAAGGAATCATATGCCGGTGTTATCATACCAGTCAGTTTTTAATCAGTTAACCTCCTACAAAGATTTTTTCTTGTGCAAATATATGACTCAGAAACACACACACACACACACACATACATCATGGGCGTGTCCATTGCTGCAGTGACTATCACATTTCATTAAGGAAGAAGCAGGAAAATAACAACTGATCCATTAAAGCATTATCTCAAATCTCTGACATAAATCAGGGAAGGCTGTCTGTTTCTGAAGTTATAGTAATAATAAATTTCCATCAACATGCAGGCCTCTTGATAGGAATTCAGTAAGAAAGATAAATGAACCAATCATGGTTCGATGTTAATTAAGAAAAAGATTCCCAATAAAAATAAATTTCTTTAATTATAATGAAAATTGATTAAAACTATGAATACCTTGGCCATGGCAAAGAAATAAAGGCAATGCTACTGCACGCCTTGTGGCCTCATGTGATCCTTCAATTCGATCTTTCAAGGTCCTGCATAAACAGTAGCTTCTGAGTTTATTATCTTGCTTTTAGAAAAAGGATCATGTGAGTGACTGTGCCTTGATAGTAGCATTTTATGTATTGGCCAGTTGACATATTATTGAAACCAAACCTCGAACAAGGAAGCCAGCCACTTAAAGCAACAATTACACTTAAGTTGACAGGATAAATATTTCCATTCCCGTAGTGCCCCAAAGCATGGCATGTAGCTGAGTAAAGTGCAGTTGCAGCACCCATGCTGAAGCCCCCGACGCCAAGTTTGACTGTACAGTCAAAAGTAGCAATAGCATTTAAATCAAAGTATATGCAACACGGATTTGGAAATAACAATCTCATGTACATGGTATAACTGTTAATAATCTACATGTTTCAAGAAAGAGTATTTCTCCCTCTTCAGAAAATTTAACCAGAACTCCTAGGGTTACAAAAAAACCTTATAAGTTCTTGAATTACTACTTCAGTCACTTTATTCAATGAGTAGAAGTAAATAAATCTAAGCACAAAATTGAAAGCATATATGGAAAACCATGTGAAGCCTCAGAATGGCTTCTTGGGCTTGTAAGCTGTCACTGTATCATCATACTTATTCTGTGGAGCTGAATAAGGGATAAAATGAAAGAGTATAATTTTATGCTGATACAAGCATATGACTACATAAGTTTTTGCAGCCGCAATATTGATGGCTTAAATTTTACTAACAGGGTAATGGTCAAAGATAATAAGATGTTATGCTAATTAAAAATGCTCTCTCTCTATTCCCCTAAGAAGCACATATACTAATACGGCTACAGGATACGACAAATATGAATATTGTGACACAAAAAAAAGTAGTGTTTATATATAATTTGAAGGTTGTGTTTTATCTAATACGAGTGTTAGACACTATGCGTCTCCGTCTTTGAAGTGTTGGTGCTTATAGTTATTCCGTAAACAAACATGGTTGTAAGTTGTAATCAGTCCGTACTCATGCTTACTACAGGAAAAATTATTGCAACATTATCATAGAACGATTATTCTCTATGGGACAACCAATATTAAACTAAATTGAGCATAATGTGGTTAATTACTTCAATAATCTCCAGATCTTTTGTCAATTCCATTGACTAATCCCCCAATAATGACAAGCCCTTGGCTTTTAATAACCAAGATGTATGTCGTATACTTAATAAAGTTTGTGAAAATTTATTGCAGTATATGAGTCACTCCACATGACTCAGAGCAATGGCTCCACTGATCAAGTACCAGGTCACAAGGCATGGGATATGTTCAAAGCCTAGTAACTACTTGTAAGATATATTCTGTATTTGTGGTGTTAAAGGGTTATGTCATTTGATTTTCTAAGGGGAGCTTCCTATGATAAATGCAATTAATTTATATCATAAAACCTGAGGAAAAAAATAGTACAGGTCATTCTTCATATCAATCTGATAATTAAGAGTTTCTGAAGTGAACAGGGAAAACCTACTATTTGGAGGCTCTGTTGACAAAAGATTGGCAACATGTGCTGCAGAAGCATTTAAGCCCTCTAAATCATCTGGAGCATCTTCTGAAATATCTCCTACATCAAACCCTGGAATAGATCACTCAATCTTATTAGACTTTGGCAGTTATGGCAAAGGAGCAGGAATCATATTTCTACACCAAATGTAGAGTAAGTTACCGAAGAATTTATATATGGCACAACCAATCAAAGAAAAATGGGAAAAGAAAGATGGTGTTGCCAAGTCAATCAAGCATACTTTTCAGGCATTGAAACTTACAAGCAGTGCAAGGAAATCCACCAAATATGGCTACAGGTCGTGTTGGAGCAGTTGGGCAAATCCATTTAATCTGACAGAAATTTCATGCAAAATGAAAAAGAATGGTATAAGTTTATCAAGAAGACACGTGCTTTTCAAATATTACATTATTAGAGCAGCTCCCAGGTGTGCAGTAACAATGGAAAAGTGTAAAAAAAAAAAATGGTTAAACTTACATTTGGAAGAGGAAGAGTTTCCAAGAGCTGGGACCAGCTGCAAAACAAATTGAAATCCTTTTCATTCACAATTTGCTAATCTTGAACTTTCTAACTAGGCAATCAAATATGCTAAAGTATAAGAATATTAGAAATATCCAGGGCCTAAGGATGCCAGCAAAGGTGAAGATAGTTGCAACTATTATAAAATTTCTTTAAGGATTATATCAACCCCTATCTAATTTTGGGACCACACAATAATAAATGGCATAAATTAAATTGTATGAATATATCATAAACATGGAAACCAAGAATTAATTACTTAAGCATTGGGACAATATGCGTCCTTGTTTGGTAAATACTAAATAGTATATTTATGTCTGCTAAGTTTTGGGAACGACATAGCTAGTGAAAACGTGGTCCCATGTTCCATTATTTGCTATATATAAATCCCAGATTCAAGGTTTCCTGTACTGCAGAAGTTCAATTAAGAAGATGAAAAAAAAAGCCTGCTAATAGTATTTTTTGGTTGACAGAACCGTTATGCTATCCCACCTAAAAAATAGGTAAGAATCTTCTGAAAAAGGATATCAAGTTCAGGAACACACACACACACACACACGTGTGTGTGTGTGTGTATACATATAAAGGAAACTTCTACACCAGAAGAAGACAAGATATTGACATTCCCCCGTAACTTTCCTCAATTTTATTAGAAGAAAACAAATCCACCATTCTCACAGCATATTCTCAATAAAAGTAGAAGGTAACCACTCAAATTGAGTTTGCCAATAAAAAAGGAATAACTTGTTGACAAAATAATAATAATAATTAAAATTCCAAACATCAGAAACTCCTAACTATTGAGCCATGCACATTGACAACTACACTCATTGAACAAATGCGTGGTGGTCGATTGCAGCAAGTTCAATGAATTTTCAATATATGGTCTTTCATTCCCTTTGCCAACCAGCTAAAAAAGAAGTAACTTTCTCTCCAAAAATAAATCTCCAGATGTATACTAACACAGAGGGTTAATTTTTTTTTTTTTTAAACAATACTTGCTACTGTGAGAAAATATATATTCACGATAGCAACATACCTTGAGCCGTTGTCACCAAGGCCATGCAGCCAAACTATAGTTGCCTGGTGTTTCCCTTTAGGTCTGACCACATGGGTCCTTCCAAACTCAAAAGTCCTTCTAGCAGTTCCACTACCTGAGACATTGCAGCAAGAAAGTTAACTTCACAAATGCCAGAAATCCTAGATGATTTAGCTGCTAGAGAGGAATATATGTTCTTCACCAATAAATCTATTTATGTAGAGCACCGAAGATGCCATGGGATAAAAACTGACCCGAACTCATAGAGGAGCTGTTGTAGCTCATGTTTTTCTATCCAAACAATTAATCCGCTCAGGCCACTATCGCAACGATTAAGATGAGTTGCTGCAATGAAGAACATCAACATTAGGTATCTCTATTTATACACAAATGAGAGGTGACAAAGGAATAATAATAATGAATCTGCATCAGCTACTCTGCTTAAACTAGCTAATACTAGCTGAAACCTCCTTGAAAATTGACAGAAAGTGAAAGGCACTAAAAAAAGGAGATAGTAACAAAAGGGACCAGGAAAATATAAAAAAGGGACAAACCTTTATGAGCAGAGAATCCACAAGAGATCAAGCGCAAAATGCAGAAACGAACCAAGGGAAGTGTTTACTTTGTAATGCACGGAGAATGAAAGAGTGAGAGAACGGAGAATCTAGGCTTTGTGGACATTGGGTAAAGACTAAGTAAAGCACTTCAACTACGACAACAAGTAGAATATTGCCCAAATCTAAAATTATAAATAAAACACATTGCCGGTTTACATTTTGCAAGATTGATCACCGAAAAGTTACCCATAAGCGAAATAGTTGAATATAGTCATTCCGGGGGCTGAACCTGCAAATATTTTTCATTTTTAATAATGAAAGAGAATCTCTAATAAAGAAATATACATACATATTTATATTGAATGGTGGGAAAGAAAAGTAGGTAGAGCTATCTTTGCACCAACCTGATGGGAAACAAACCCAAAAGCATATGAACTTTTTCCTTTTCTTCTTAACGTGCTTTGTTCGTTCCCACGACTTTCGCCTTCCGCTTTTTGTTTCGTCAATTCTTTCTTCACGCTCCCGCAGAGAAACCCCCGGCAAAGCTGCTGGTTTCTTTCTTACAATTTTCCCTCCGCCAAAAAGGATAGGATTTTTTTAACTCCCTTTTTAATTTTTTTTCTTAACATTTATGTAAACTGTATTATGTAAAAATTTTGAAGTCAAATAATTTCAGCAAATAGTAATATATAAATTTCTGAAATTTATTAATTTTTTTATAATTATTATTTAAGTGTTTCGTGACACCATCTTTTAAATTGATATGCAAATTGACATAATTTCTGAAACATTTTTTAAAAAATAAAATAAAAATGTCTTATTATTTTATTATACAATTTTTTATATTTATATTAATTCTTACAGTAAAATCTTAAAACATGATATTCATATATATATATATTTTTTTAACTACTCAAGAGAATTCGGAAAAAACAAAAATCAACTCATAGGTACGAAATAAAAATAACTTCCATGGAGCACCAAATGACATACATGGTTTAAATCCAGCTGGCACAGAATAATCTCATAATTGGAGATGAAAGAGGCTTCATTATGATTTTTGTGGAAAGACATCCTAAGATGAAATTTTTTTTTGTCTGTTTCTGCAACAAAACCTCGCAATTTCAACTTTAAAAAGCAAAAGTAGGGTTCATACTTCCAATTATATCTCCGTATCAAGCCTTTTTCTTTCGGCTTTTCCAAAATGGTGTCTCGTTTTGGTTCTTTACAACTTTTGAAGATTTTTCGTCATCTTTTATATAAATCTTTTACAACTTTGCGTGAACTCTATACTCTACGCTAATATTCCTCAGCGTCGACAACAGTTTAATAAACAATAAAACCTAAGAAATCCTTTTTTTTTATTTTGAATGACTGGCATTGCCCAGAAAAAAGTTGCCAAATGAATCATAATATATATGCAAGAAGTCCCATTAATAGGTCCCATTAATAGGCTTCACAAACAACTGCCAGCAAGTTATCTTTTTAAATAGGCCTTAACCTCATAAGCAATTGAAATGGGCATCTTTTGACATTTTAAATTCAACTTGACCTTACTCATATATTCTCCATGACGCAACTTCACTTGCATTGCTATTTAATTGCTGCTTTGCTTGTGGAATATTAGACTTTGGAGTTCAGGATTCAACCAACTTTGGCTTTTCTTAATTGTCTTGGTGGTACAGAAACTGAACTATTTCTCTCTAGAGAGAGCTGTTCTGCAGCAAAAATGCTTCTTTAGTATATAAGTGGAACATTTTGCTTTATTCTCTTCCTTCTAGTTCTCACCTCAGCGCCACAATTTTGCTTTATTTTAACCACCGTAGCAAATATTAATCCTTCGTTGCTCTTCATTCTGATTCTAATAAAGTCAACCATGATGAAAAGACAAATACAGCTGAATTCCACGGTGCAGTGCAACAAGAATATTGATCATGATTTCTGGTTGGCAGATTTGAGCTGAGGCCCAAAAAAACCTAAAAATAATAGAATTAATAATAAAGTGCAGTTTTCACTTTTGCAGAATATATATAAGTAAAAAACCGCCGGTCATTAATCTGCTCTCTCATTTTCATGTGTGTTCTCATTGATATTCAATGCAAATTGACATCACCAAATAACCTTTTCTTTGGTGTGCTTGACCTTCATGTGCATTCCTAAAGGACTCCACTTTCGTTACTTCTTTATCAATGCCAACCTTCTGTGGCAATACCTTCTTCAATATCTAGCATCTTTCAACCACCATATAGAAATGGTATCCAGATTAGATTTTACACCATATTAATTAGCCTATAAAATATGAAACCAGGATGCAACATCAAATTTTAATTTTCCATAGAATGGGTACAAAGTTGAAACAAATGTGGAGTCAAAGTAGTGCTTTTTCCTTTAAGCAAATAGGGGATTCCCTTCCATTTTAGTGGCTAAATTAACCTCTGCCATCTTCTTCATTAGCAAATTAGCTTTCTCTCGAACTCTAATTGAACCTCTGATAGAAAGATCGGCCAGTGCAGTTGAGAATTCTGACAACATCAGAGCCTCTTTGATGCAGTCTTCACTGTCATCAAAGAGACGAAGAAGGATTTCAGCTGCTCCCTCCTTACTCAACAAGGACCTCTCTTTCAACACATACAACATCGAATTTACTAACTCATCAGTCTTCTTCAAAGCATTGAGCCCTTCATCAAACCTAGCTAGTAGACCAAGAATAGCAAGAGAAGTTCCAGCTAGATCCTCACTCTCAGTGCTTTGAACCACTTGAAGTAGCACAGGAACTGCACCGGCTCGCACAGCCAAGGTGCAGTTTCCATGGAAGTGGACAAGCTCTGCTAAACAACTCAAAAGGTGATGGGCATCAAGGTCACCACACCCTGCTATAACCTTAACCAACAATTGGACTGTACCTGCTACTCCTAATTTGGCCTTATTCTTATCAAGCATTGCCAAACTGCAAATCAATGAGGAGGCTAATTTGCAGGAATCTGGAGAAGTTGGTGAGCTGATTCGGGAGTTTAGATGATAAATGGTTTCCATATCAGCAAGAGACTGCTTAAGATCAGGGTTCAGGGAGAGGTTGAAGAGGATCAACAAGGAAAGGGTTTGGACGACGGGGGAGGGAGCATTTGTTAGTGAAGCCAATATAGGGATAGCTCCATCTGTTTGGGCGAGAAAGGTTCTGTTTTGGGGACTGACCTTGGTGATGGAAGCCAGCGTTTGGAGAGCTTTTTCCTGAGTTTCACAAGAGTCTGCTTCAGCTTGGGAGAGACATTCACTAATGGCCTCCTGAACTCGAGCTGCAGACATCTTCCCTAAACTTTCACTTCTCTAAGCGATTTCAAGATTCACTATAAGTTATCAATAAATTAGGCGAACTAGATATATATAGGAACGCAGATATGTGTAGATAATTTCAATGCTGTATAGTAGTAGCTTTGGAAAATGCTCCTCTTTTCTTAAGCGATGATCCCGTAGTTCCTTCTTTTTCCTTCTTTATTGTCCCTTCTCATTGGCAGGAGGCGGGGAGCAATGGATCGGCTCAGTAGAACGCATTTTCCTTGGAGATTGTCTACGTATTTTGAGAATAGAATTGAATAAAATTACTGGAAACACAGGCAAGATAAGGGCAGGAGAGCTGAAGATGGCCATTGGGGGCCACATCCTGGACTGCTGTAAGGACCCGGGAGTTCATTTGGCCATTGTTTAAGCCTGATTCCCTACAAACCTTGAATCCCTCTTTTACCATTGATTAAGTATAAACTTAAACAATTAGAGGCAGTCTGTGGGAGCCGCTAATTTTCATTTAAAAAATTAAATTTTATATAACCGTCCAATAATTACTCATTAATTATAATTCATTTTTTATTTAAAACTAGTCATAAAATTTTAGCTGACTACTCATTACTTAACACACAGATAGAAACAATCTTTTTAAATATATACCAACTCAGAAGAATGGATGCAGTAAACTTATCTGGTTGATGCCGTCAACCAAAATTTGAAATATGTGACCAAAATTTTATAATTCAACTGGAACATTTAATAACTACAACATTACCTAGGTTACCACACTCTAGCTGCCTCTAGCAAATACCTCGATAACAACTCAAACCGCATCCTAAAGGGGCAAACAAGTACCAGAACTTATTCCAGTAGATATCTTTCAAACATGCTCGCATATTAGGAAAAATTAAATAAAATCTAAGACAGGCAGGTGAGTTTAAAAATTGAATCCTCCAGGTCATCAAAAGTGACAGTTTAATAAGATTCTCAGGTACATATTCACCTTTGATCTGAATCTGGAGAACCATCTCCATATGAGACCAAGCCTTTCTTTCCATCTGGGCTTCTGGATGATGATGACCTTGACCTGTCTCTACTAGCCCGTCGTGGAGACTGCGATTCAGCAGAAGATTCAGATTGTAATGGACTACGGCTTCTCGAAGACGACCTGTGCCTCTCCATATGAGGAGAAACACGAGATCTATATGGCTCAGCTGGGGAATGAGTGTGAACAGGGCTACGGCTTCGGCTGTAGCGGCGAGCACGGTAACGAGGGCTGCGTGATACAGAGGGTGTCCTACTTCTTCTGCCTCTGTACCTACATATAGGACATAATCATTTCCTCTTCAACAGGCAGATTGCCAGCATAACTAACCACAAAAGGGGATAAACCAAGGCTTGGCACCAGAAATATCTCTAGGCAGTGAATAAATTCTTGATAAGAATAAACTATGCCTTTTAGACTATCTCTGGAAATAGAAATTCCAAGAAATGCAAAATATTAAGAAAGTGGATAAAAAACCTTGGCGGTGTTCTTCCTCGTGGTGGTGGGCTTCTGTAACGCCTAGGTGAATACCTTCTGTAACTAGAATATCTGAGGACAGAGAAGTGTAAGATTATTCAGTGACATTCAACTCTCCATAGAACACTGCCTTAGTAGAATGCCTAGATAAAGAACTGTACCCAGTTTTACCTGTCACGGTCACTTCTTCCATTGTATCGGTATGACCTCACCGGAGACCGAGAGGGGGTTCTATACCTTCTTGCATAAGAATATCGCTCACTAAAACCTCTTCCCCTTCTTATACGCTTTGGTGATGCATCAGGAGCACTCCTTGACAAACTCCTAGCACGAGGTGACCTTGCCTTATGAACAGGGCTAGGACTCCTAGAATAGCTGCGCCGATTGCTTCTGCTAGGTGCCATGACAGGACTTCGGCTGATGCTTCTCCTTGAAGGGACCCTGCCAGAACTTCTGCTTAAGCTTCTTGCAGAGGATTTAACTGGACTCCTGCTCACACTCTTTCTTGAAACCCTTACAGGGCTTCTGCTGAACGATCTTCGTGAAGATGTTCTGGGAGAGTTCCTGCTCCGGCGGCTACAAGATAAGGATCTCACAGGGCTCTTACTGACACTTCTACGAGAATGAGTTCTCACAGGGCTCCTACTGACACTTCTCCTCCTGCCCCTCACTGGGCTTCTGCTGATGCTCCTACTGATGCTCCTAACAGGACTTCTACTGAAACTCCTCCGTGATGGAGCATGAGGGCTTCTACTACCACTAGGGCTTCTGCTCATCTTCCTTTGTGGACTAGCACTTGGGCTCTTGCTGTCACTTCTCCGGGGACTAATACTCATACTCTTACTCATGGTCCTCTTAGGACTCAAGCTTCGACTCCTGCTCATCAACTTTTAATAAAATACCAGATCTGGAAGAAACAGTAAGCATAAATAATAACTGAGGTGTGACGGGTGGAAAGTAGACCTAGATTTTCCTGGATGAACATCCATCACGTCAGGCTGCCTCTCCTCACTTCTGTCAGATCTAGAGTCAGCTCTAATCCCATTGCCACACCGTTCTCCATTTTCCTTTGGGCATTCTTCCACCTTCTCTAGCATACCCACTTCTTCCCTCCTTCTATGATGCATGGGTGGTACTTCTTTATCCACAACTAAAGGAGACTGAACTTCAACTGTCATACAATATGCACAAAAATTGATTATGAATCGTAACACATTTCAACAAAAAGAAAAGAACAAATCAAGAGAAAAAATAATAATAGAATGTTATGCAATGAAATGGTCCCACTTAAGAGAATGACATCTTTTACACATAAAACGGACCGTCCAAACCATTTACTTTGCATATAAGTGATTACCTTAATTGTTACTTCCAATTCATGGGCAAAAGTTAGAAGACATCTTTCCTGCCTCGAGATTAATGGCTAGTAGTTAAAAAGTAAAAAGGAGATCGTGGATACAGTTATACCACTAGAGAGATGTAAAGTTGGGCAAGTGTAGAGCACTCCCCCATCAAATACCCAAGAACACGGCTTTAAGTTTTTTTTTTTTTTCAAAAGCTTGTTTTTCATAATTTTGCTTCATTGAAGACGAGTCACAGATTAAGTGATTTATTTAGATCAAGTGATCAACTAAAATAGGTAAATATACTTTATATAAATAATACCATTCTTCTGTGAATGATCTTTATGCTTTTGCTCCTTAACTTGAGCATCAAGACTTTCACCATCAGAGCTGCCATCGCTTTTACTCTCACTATCTGAATCAGTAACACTGCCCGATTCCCTAACAAAACACAACAGAATTTCAGTGGCATCCATGAGCAATATTGAAATCAAGTATGACTTGTTACAAGTGTGAATGGGAGCATGTTCAGTTGTTCACAAGAATGAAATATTGTTAGAACAACAAATAAATTAATGAACTTTTCAACCTACCACAAAGCATAGATACTCCTCTTAACCCAAATCGGGTAATAGAGTGAGGGACAAAAACAAGCAGGACTGTGTCCTCCTAAATGAACAACAGTTTCATCACACAGACATTGCCAAAGTATTGAAAAGAATATTGCATTAACTAATCAATATACAAATGGAGAGGGAGAATACTACAAAAATCAGAGATCAAATTCAGGGACCTAACAAAAAAGCATGAAAGCATAATTCATGGGGGGAGAAAACCGCCCACATGACATACATCAATCCCCTTCAATGCTTCAATTACCATATGAAGAAAACACTGCAACGGTGTCAAGATCTAAGCACTAATGATTAGCACTTAGAAGTAGTAATATCCATCTGACTGAACAGCAAGCATGAGATATAGGGTACCTCTTTCATGATGTAGACAGAGAGAACGCAGATAAAATGAACCCAAACATGAGATCACACAATCCCAGTGACAATTATTATATGCTCATCACAACAAACTAGCAAACAACCACAATATAGAAAGGAGAGATGACTGGAATCTTCAATCCAATTAATCATTACCAAAGGTTTAAGTAGTCAATACCTTCTTGATCTGTGCTTTGATCTCTTATCTCGTTTCCTACGTTTCTTGTCACGGCGCTTATCCCTTCTTTTTCTACGTCTATGTTTATCTTTCCTAGAAGATCTCTTTCTCTTTCTTCGCCTGTCATCGCTGGAAGAACTTATGTAAGATGATGAGGACAGATCTGAATCAGAATCACTATCAGAGTCTGATGTTTCCATGTCTGAATCTGACAAAGTCTCTGAATCAGATGAGTAGTATCTTTTTCTCCTTTTCCTTTTGTCTCTCGAAGATTTCTTGTGCTTTCCCTTCCGCCGTGCTTCATGATTATTGGTTTCAGAAGTCAATTTATATGTCTTCTTTCCATCTACAAAAATTAAAAAAATAATCAGAACAAAAAAAATTTAATGACAAATCTAGCCAAGACCATACAAAAAGAGGGGGATAACACACTATCATACATTATACTCTACATCTAGTGTTGGGGATTGGAAATATTCTTGAGATGATTCCAAATTTAATCAATATCCTTTGATTTTAGAATAAAACTCAGTATCGCTTAAAATGGGCCACGAGTGTCACCTTCATTATATTCACCACAATTGATTATTTTAACCGTTACAGTTGGAGGCCCTTCTTCATCACCCACATCTTCAATTTTCTTTAATATATTATGCCCTTGAAGAAGCTTCCCAAAGACTACATGCTTCCTGCAAAAGACCCCACAACTGAACAGGATAAGCAAAATATACACATAATCAAAGACAATAATTTTACATCAAGCAATTTATTCTCCCCCTTCCTTCCAGACAAGGGAAAGAAGCAGAACATAGAACAATAAATACCAACAATTAACCATAAACAAACCTGTCAAGATGGTGATCAGCTTTCAATGTGATCAAAAATTGAGAACCGAGCGTATCGCGATCAGCAATTGCCATGGAAAGAAGACCTAGTGCATCATGCTTAAGCCTAGGAGACTCATCTGAAACAAATCACAGGTACAATAAGTGAAGACTATGTAAATTGAGCAATATCTGTAACATCATACACTATTCTGAATTTACCCATTCTATACAATACAAGCTTAAAAGTACAACTTCAGGACAGTGAAAGCAGAGATCCATCATTCTCACCTGGGAACTTCAAACCGTATATGCTTTCTCCACCAGTCCCTGCAAAACGGGAGATAACATGATGCAGAAGTGCTAGAGATTACATCCAGAGGAGAGAAAAGAAGAAGAACAAATTTAGGAAATTATATGAGCCTAGACTAAACTTCTACTTGCAACCAATGTTGTAAAGTAACAATTGATTTACAGTATTATACCTACTACCATACAGTATGGGGGGGTACACAAGTGGTTGATCAGAATTATAGATTTATCTAGACACGTACATATCAATACTAATAAACAGCTAACCTGTGATTTCCCCACTGATACACAATTGAACTAATTATTCAGGAATATATTCCCAGTAATAACTATTTCTACGTGAAACTAAATTTAATAATTTGGTAAGAAGAAAAATAATAACCACCGCAAATGACATAATTTAGACAAATAAAACATAAAAGGGGTTAAGAGAATAGATGAAAAGAGCACAGCATATAGCAATGTCCAAAAAACCACCCAAACTTTAAAAAGCCAGTTAATTTTGTGCCCTAATAGTTGAAAAGCCAATCCGTGTTCTTGCATTGCAGTGGAACTTAGTTGATTATGTTCTCATTCAACTTAGAAAAAGAAATTACCAGTGCCACAGGAAACATGCAAATGGAACAAGGCTTGGAACTCGGACAACTGAATAACCAAATGATAAAACATAAACAAAGTGACTAAAGATATTGTATCAAATTGCAAGCTTCAAACACTGGATGGGTAATTCATCCTACGAGGCAATGCATAAATAGAATACATACCATTTCGATTGACGAAATCACCACCCTGTAAAAGGAAAACCAGCTATTAATACACATAACCATATTACCACATTGCATACAAAGCGGGATTGGACATAGTGAAGCTTATTAGCATTATGAGTATGGACAACACAGTAAGTACAACCTTAAAACTATATCACAAGAAAAGCAGTCGTGACCATCAGCCCTGTATCCTACAGCATAAACAAGGGTAATTGACTAAAAGAGGACCACTACTAATTCATGTTCAACCACAAAATGATAAGACATATATGGATCTACACTACAGAAGAACGATCTAGATGTAACAAGAATGAAAAATAACATACCTTCACAATGGAGCCTTTTAGAATGTGATGGAAGAAAGAACCCTTGTAATGCAGTGGTTTTCCCGTAGTTGGACTGACCCCTTTTTCTCCTGAACAAATAGCAAAAATTGAAGAATAAAAAGGGGGGAAATAGGAAGGTTTTGCTAAGAACTGAAGAAATTTTTACAGGAAATTGAATTGATACCTGTACATAGGGCACGGAAATTTTCTGCAGTCTTGGGAGCAATATCATAGAAAAGCTGTGATGACAAGAACAAATCCCCAGGCTATGAATTTACTCTCCCCAAGTAAAAGAAGTTGCAAAATCCAACAATAGAAACTAAATAATATATTGCTATGATTGAAATATATTAAAAAGAAAAAATGTACCTCAAAAACCATCCTTTCAGCAGGATCCCCATCTATAGAGACATCCATAAACAGCAGGGGATTCTTCTTCTTAGTCATTGTCATTCTTTTAAGAATCAAAAATCAAGCCAACATAACCACTGCTCTAAAGTCACATTAAATCAGTAAACAAACACCAATTAATTATTGATCTGAAGATAATAATGCATCAGAAACAAACACCAAGTCCAATGGATATCAAAGCATCCTAACTGCACTTTCAGGGTTGAACAAAAGAAATTTTTTGAATACTTTGTGCCTTCACAAAAAGTTCAAATATTTCTATAAGTGGTTCCTAATGAACCATGGGTATCCATGCTCAAAAGTAAATGCACAGACAAGTAATAGATTGCACTACAGCATTACCAATATGCTACTAAAAACATAACTTTTCTTCAGCAGCTTCTTCATGAGACTGACAATTCAGTTAAAACCTCAAATTGGTAAAAGGGAAAAATGAGCAGGGTAGAGATCACAATTCACAAGACATAATCAACTCAGCAGAGTCGTTGTGAAATAGGGCTTTCACAAAATAAAGTATATCCTTATTCCTCAAGGAGGAAATTAATTAGCATGCACAAACATTTCACAAAATAAGCCATGCAACTCGTCCTAATCACAACATAACTCTTCAAATTACATATAGACAATTCAAATGTTATCATGTCACAGTGTCTGTGTTGTGTCATGGTGTCAGTGTAAATGTGGTGTTGCGCGTCTTAGTTCAGCACCAAAAAAAGCAAAGGAGTATTTTGGTCTCAAGCATCACATCGGATCCAAGTCCTTCACAACCATTGCCAACTGTTGATGATGACCTCAGAATGAGAAATCGCAATAATATTTGCAGTAAATTCCACTAAAACCTCAAATGGGTCAAGAAACCAGGTAATCATCTTCCAAACCAATCACCAAAGTAAGCTCTTGTTATAATTCAACTTAGATGGAGTTAACAACACAAATAAGAGACACGTCAGATATTAGCTGCAAACCTTAAACCCTAGCTATATTTCTGGAAAAACCCGATGCATGCAACAAGTTTTATCATCAAGCCGTCGAGTTCGATACAAAAAAGACTTAAGAAAACACTCGACGCTGAGCGTATTTACAACATACCTACCTATAACGCAATAAATAACATAATAACATTAAAATTGAAGTGTGCTTAAATGGATGAGCAGATAGATCAGTGTTAACCATGGATTCATAAAAGAAAAATGCAGAAATTAAGCACTAGTTTTGTCCGAAAACAGCAGTATTAGAAGAAGCCCTAAACAGCTCGAAAGTTCACCTGAGAGATGCGGAGCCACAGAATCGCTTGGAACAGATGAGAAGCAGAACGAAGTCAGGTGAAAACCTAGGCTTATAAATAAAGAAGTCTAGCTGCTTCTACTGGAGCGTAAAGTACCGGGTTATCCCTGGGTGTGATGAGGAAAGACGACGCTGTCCTTCGTGGTTCTGGCTGTGTTAAGTATATTTTGTTTTACGGTTCTTGCAATTTATTTTCTTTCACTTTGCGATCATATCCTATAAAATACTTATAGAAAGAATGATAATTAACTAATTAAACGATTCAAGCTTCCATTTGAATCGGCACCATCACAGTACTTAAAAATATATTTTTCTACGATTTTCTTTAAATTATCTTTAATTTTAATAAAAATTAATTAAAATATATTTATCTTTATCTTTATTTTAAAAATAACGGCTCTTTTTCAAAACTTTAAAATTATGACGTAAAAATACTCTTTATTATTAAATTTCTATCAATTCTGTTAGTGTTAGATTCTCTATGTACATTAGAATTTTTTTAAATTAAAAATATTTTTTGTTATTACTATTTTAAAAATAAAATAAAATAAACTAATTTATTATTTTTATATTATTCAATTTTTTATTTTAATATTTAATTAAATATTAAAAAAACCTTACAGTGTAAAAATTATAAATTTATTCAATTTATTTTGTATATCAAAATTAAAATACAACATATTATTTATAGTATTTATGTATATTTAAATAATTTATTTTAAATTTAGACTATATTACTATTGACAAAATGAAATTACCATATATATACTCGTGTATATTATATAATACATATAAATATTTAAAAAATAAATTGTAAATATTAGTATTTCAATGATTTTATAATTAAAATATATAAATTACTACTTACAATCACATGAGATTTTTCTTTTTAAAAAATAACAAATATAATTTATCATAACGATGAATCTAATTTCCTCGTATGAAAAAATTAACCACCTGAAATGTTACATGATAAAAATGAGTAAAGGAAAAGAACAAAATTTCACCCAATCCAACCCCAAAACCGACATCGAAGGTTTGCATGCTTATCTTGCGTAAGTTCTCTTTCCCTTCCCGAAGTTTGCGACTTTGGCACGAATTCAGCATCCGAAAATCGCCTGGTTACTGGGTCTGGAAAGTGACGAGGCAATTTTATATTTATAAATTAATTATTTTTAATTTATAATTTTGTAAACTTTTAAATAATTTATATTAAATTTATGTATAATTATGTATTTATTTTATAGATAAAAATAAAATAAAATAAAAAAGTAAGACAAAATTGAAAAAAAAAAATTTTAATTTTAAATAGTTTTGAAGTTTTTTTTATTAATTTAAACATATATTTTTCATTTAAATTCATGATTCAAATGGTTGAAGAAAATTAAGAAAAATATCTATAATTTTTATTTTTGAGTTTTAAAAAATTTAGTGTCAAAATACTCAATATTGACATCGCAATTCAAATATGATAATACAATTTTTTTAAAAAAATAATAGATAAAAAATGAATATAGAATTTGAGTTAAATTGAAATTTTTTTTATTAAAAAAATTTGAGTTAAACTATAAAACTTTTTAAAGATAGATTTTGAAAAATATTCAAAGAATTATTTTCACCTTTAAAAGAATCTTTGAACTATGAATTAAAAAAATGAGGAGACAAGTTCAAGTTCATTGTGGCTTCAATCTTTTTTGTTTTTATTTATTTTTTAAGATTATGATATAGTTTAGTTATGAATTTTTATATTGTCTATTCAATTTAATCAATAAATTTTTTTAATTAAATTTTTATACTATGTATAAGACTTCTAATTATTTAATCACTAATTAGATAATTTATTAATCATAATAAGACCGATAGAACATTTATATGTCTAAAATAATATATAGGAACCATAGATTGTATGTAAAATAAAAATATATTTGTATAGTCTATGCAATTTTAATGGAGAACTATAGATTTTAATAAATATTTATTTGTTATAATTTATATAGAAATATAGTGGGTTAACATTCGAAATGTATTTTTGTTAGACATCGAGAGAGGTTAGTAGATAATTTAAAATATTTTGACTGATAATTAATATTATAATTTTTAAATTAAAAATATAAATAAATACAAAGTTGATTAATTATGGTAAAATTAAAATTCTTAAAAGTTTAATTCATTAATAGTTTTTAATTTATTTATTTTTTATTCTATTTTATTTTATTTTTATATTCTTAATCAATTTAATATTTGAATTATTCAATTAAGATAAATTTTAAAATTCTTTTGAATAAATAATTTATACTCGCTTATAAAAATTTTATTTTTATTATTTAACAACAATAATATACATTTACGTTTAAATAAATATTTAATTTGTGCGTAACAAAAATCCAAGTAGATTTATATGTACAGAACGAAGACTAACCTCACTGACACTGGTACAAAATAGGGGCTATCATCTCTGTTTTGTGACTTACATCTCTGTTATTTGCTTTAGCTTTGTTACCATGGGTTACAAATTGTAAATTTGGAAGCATACATTATGAAGCAACTTACTCTTGATTTCTTAGAATGGAGATGTATTTTATACATCAATTAATCAGAAAGGGCACTTTTATATAGTAAGCCAATTCGCTGGAAGCTATAAATACTCAAGTGACTGAAATGAGACCTTGTGCATAACTGGATATTACCACTTTATGGCATGTGTTACACGGAAATACAGTAAGGGAGCATCTGTAAAGGGGCTCTTAGACATACCAATACTTGTTTTTGTGTTGTTATTATAGTCAAGTTTCCACGAATCAGGTATATGTTTCCAATAACATATAGTGTTAGCTTGTAATTAAGTATTATACCATTATACAACTCAGTATTTGTAAGTTAGTAAGGTTACTTCTGTTAGCATCTTAGGAAGTGAAATCGCATGAAAATTATGGTGGTAGAGTGGAGAAAGCGCAAAAAATCGAGGAGATTTTGAGAGCTCAGTTCTTATTTTTCTATTTTGTGCAGAACTTCGACTATATTCCTAACTTCTTCTAATTTTACACAACTTTTTCTCCCTGTGAGAATTTCTTTTCTTTTGTACAAATATGTTCCTTCTTAACAACTAAATATTGAACATTTTTATTGTTATAATATTTATTTAAATTATTTCTTATGAAAAATTAGTAAAAATTGTCTGTAGATGTTATGATGAACGTGGACAAGACAACCACGTGTGTGTATGAAGTTGAGATCTATCGACCTTGATATAAGACTTGATACACTTATACAATCTAATAATTTGTTTTAGATTGTGATTTTATTTTATTAGTTGTTAAATTATAAATAATCGTCGTAATTTTATATGTCAAATTTTAAAAAAGTTTTAAGTAAACATAAGTATGTGATAGTTTCCTTAGTTTAAAAAATTGAGCGTGTTAATTTTATTGATGAAGAACAAAATAACATTGGATTAATATGAAATTTTGTGTGCATTGTAAACATGAGGGAAACTTTCAATCCAACATAAATTGTGAATTGTTAATCTTACAAAAAGTTCTTCATTAGTGTAAGATTGCTTTTGATTTACACGTGTCAACAAATCTTGACACTATTATATATTTGTGGACATGCATAACACACAAGCATGTACCTTTTTGTCTTTGCTCGAATTTTGCTTAGCCCCAAAGATGGGGGAGACACAAGCTTAATCCAATAGGGTTAAGATTTAGGAGCAAAAGTGGTGGGTTGTGGTTGTGGCTCTTTCTTGGACGTCCTCTCCTCCTATCTCTATCTAATGCATGATTTATTTCCATTCCAACGTCCTTTGATTAATGTTTGAACTAATTCAGGTAGCAGTTATGGATGTCCGTTGGGTATCCCTTGGATGGTTCTTCTGGATATCAGCAAAATTATGATGGACTTCATTGTGAAAGCCAAACTAATGCAGAGTCTCGACAGCTGTGGAACGGGAAAAGTCCAAATGAAGTTGCCAAAGCTTCAAATGGGTTTTGTGGAGGAAGTCCAGTGGACAATCAGTTGAGAATTGTAGACATTTTAGTGGGTCATATGGAAAAAAATCACGGTAAAGTGGAGAAAATATATTTTGGCTTTGATTAGATTTCAGATGGAGGTAATGCAAATAGTTGCAAAATTGTATTTTCAGAACAAATCGGTTAAGCATAACATAAATGTCAGTGGGTATAATGATCAAAGCAACACAGAAATGTCAGAAAACCTTAATAGGGTTTGTTTTGATAATTCAAAGGGTCTCGGGCAACATTCTGATGCATGTTTGGAGAACTATAATGGGTTCTTTGCTGATAAGGTGTTCACAGCAAAACCCAAATGGGTCTGGAGGAACCTTTCAGAGTTCAAATGGGTTTTGGACCGAGGGACCTTGAGAGAGGATGCAATATCCTAATGCATGAAGTTCATCAGGCCTTTCAGGGTTGCAGGGAAATCTTAATTCTTAAAGGGAACTTTACACAAAACACTGGGTGGTTTCAGTAGGCACCAAATGATCATTACCTAGGCAGTAATGAAATTTATCATCAGAACCCGAGATTTGGAAAAGTTCAACATAACCTAAAAGTTGGTCAGTATTCTGCAAACTTCAATGCTGTTCAGAGTTCAGTTGATGATTCTTACTTATAAAACAGTGGAAAACCTGATGACAAATCAGCTGAGGTATCTAATGATAGTTTATATTACCCCTGAGGAACTATATTTCCGCATGGAGGGGAAAGTGAAGGAAGCAGTTGGAGTTTTGGGATTGCTGGAAAAGTAGGGTATTCCAGTGGATTTGCCTCAATATTTAAAATTAATGCACCTAAGTATGGCGGCTAAATCTCTAGAAGAAGCAAAAATTATACACAAACATGTCTTATAATATATGTCACCTCTTAAAGTCAGCACATACAACAAAATATTGGGGATGTATTCAAGATGTGGTTCCATGGATGAAGCAGCCACTCTGTTTAAAAACATGTTTGATTGTGATCTAACAACTCGAGATAGTTAAGAACGGCCTTGCAGAAGATGTAGTTGATATGTTTACTCAATTTAAGGAGTTAAGACTGCAACCTAATGGTCAGATGTGATAAGATCGTATCTTAAGCAGTTATTTGTTATGTTATTATGTCCTAGTTTATAAGGCAATTAGCTAGTTGTTATTTGTTATGTGTAGCTTATGTTTAGTCACATTCATTCCTTGTTTCTTAGGTAGTGGTTAGGAGCAGTTTGTTTCTTTCAATTCTGTAAGGCTATTTAATAGCTATCTTTTCCATTTAATAAAGTACGATTTTTCAGAATTGTTCTTCACAAGTTAACATCTGGTATCAAAGAGAAAAGCAAGTCTATAACAAAGTGAGAAGGAAAACATTGAGAGAATGGGGTCTGAAGGAGAAAACAGAGGTTTTTCTCAACCCTCAATTCCAAAATTTGATGGAGATTATGACCATTGGAGCATGGTCATGGAAAATCTTCTTCGATCCAAAAAGTATTGGTTCATAGTGAAATCTGGGATTTTGAGGTCTCAACTCAATCGGCTCCGTAGGGATTTTGAGGTCTTGTTAATGAAGAATGGAGAGTCCATCAATGATTACTTTGGAAGAGTAATGGTGATCACCAATGATATGCGCAACTGTGGTGAAGACATGGCTGATGTCAAGATAGTTAAGAAAATCTTGAGGACTCTCACCGACAAGTAGAACTACATTGTTTGTTCCATAAAAGAGGCAAAAGACATCGACGAACTCTTAGTTGATGCACTACAAAGTTCACTTCTCGTCCATGAACAGAAGTTTAAGAAAGAAAGAGATGGTGAGCATGCTCTGAATGTCTCACATGATGAAGGAAGCTATGGCAGAGGTAGAGGGCGAGTTGCTTATAGAGAAAGAGGTCGAGTAAGAGGTCGTCAAGGCTTCAACAAGGCGACCATTGAGTGTTATAAATTTTATCAACTAGGACATTATCAGTACGAGTGTCCTAATCAAGAAAAGGAAGCCAATTATGCAGAAATAGAGGAGTCAGAGGAGATGCTCTTAATGGCTTATGTTGAATGATTTGGAGCAAAGAAACATGAAGTGTGGTTTCTGGATTCTGGTTGTAGCAACCACATGTGTGGCGATCCATCCTTGTTCATCAATTTGGAGAAAGGATTTACTAGAGACGTGAGTCTGGGCAACCATATGAAGATGCAGGTCGTTGGAAAATGAAGTGTAAGATTGATCTTTGAAGGGATCATTCATGTTGTGTAGGATGTATTCTATGTTTCGAAGTTAAAGAACAATCTCCTAAACATTGGTCAGCTACAAGAAAAGGGTCTTGTCTTTTTGATCAAGGAGAATCAGTGCCGCATTTATCATCCTTCAAGAGGACTCATCATCCAGAGTCAAATGACTATGAATATAATGTTTGTCTTGCTCTCAAACACAAGCACCTCAAAGCAAGGTATAAAGGAGACGTGCCTCCAAGTAGATGTTCAGAACTTAGCTCACCTCTGGCATCGAAGGTATGGACACCTAAGCTCCATTGGATTAAAAACTCTACAAAGCAAAGAAATGGTGAAGGGGCTGCCAAATTTTGATGAATCCAAAGAAGTATGTACTGAGTGCTTAAAGGGGAAGCAACATTGAGAAGCCATTCTTAGAAAAGCAACATGGAGAGCTGGAGCAAAGTTGGAGCTCATCCACGCTGACATTTGTGGTCCTATCTCTCTAGCATCCAATGGACAAAAGAGGTACCTTATATGCTTCATTGATGACTTTAGTATGAAGGCATGGGTATATTTTCTTGCATATAAGAGTGATGCATATACTACTTTTAAACAATTAAAAAGTTGTGTAGAAAAGAAATCTGGTGTTTCTATTAAGTGCTTGAGAACAGATCGTGGAGGTGAGTTTACATCAAGTGAATTCAATGAATATTGTAGAGAAAATGGCATTCAAAGGCAGCTGACTATAGCTTACACACCACAGTAAAACGGGGTTGCAAAGAAAAAGAATAGAACAGTGATGAACATGGTGAGGAGCATATGAGAAGGATGTGTCAAAGAGTTTCTGGCCTGAAGCAGTCAATTGGGTATTCTATGTACTCGATAGATGTCCAACATCAGCGATTAAAGACAAAACACTAGAAGAAGCCTGGAGTGGAAAGAAACCATCAGTCGAACACTTTAGAGTGTTTGGTTGCATAGCCCATGCCCATGTACCAGATGCTCAAAGAACAAAGACAAGAGTAAGAGCTACTTGGAATAAGCACAGAGTCTAAACTCTAAAGGATATAGACTATATGATCCACTGAGTAAGAAAATCTTTATTAGTAGGGATGTTGTCTTCGAATAGGACAAAAAGTGGAGATGGAGTAATGGCTACAAGAATCTAGTCAATCTGGAGCTCGAATGGGGAGACATTGAAAATGAGGCTGTCAGTGAAGCACAAGGTAATACAGAAGCTGAGCCCAAAGTGACAATAGGAGGAGAGGAAGTTGATATTGCTCAAAGTCCTGTTGCTCAAAACTCTGCTCATAATTTTTCTCTAAAAAGCTGCAGAATTAGGAGAACACCAGCCTGGATGAGTGATTATGTTGCTGGTGCTAGTGATGAAGATGAGGATGGACAGGTTCAGTTTGCTCTGTTTACTCAATTTGATCCAGTTTACTTTGAAGAAGCAGTTAAGAGTGACAAATGGATAAGAGCCATGGATGCTGAGATCAATTCCATAGAGAAAAATAGAACATGGACCTTATCTGATTTATCAAAGGGAGCTATAAGCATCGGTGTGAAATGGGTATACAAAACAAAACTGAATCAGCTTGGAGAGATAGAGAAGCACAAGGCCAGATTGGTTGCAAAGGGATATGCTCAGATACATGGGATCGATTATGAGGAAGTTTATGCCCCCGTAGCACGAATGGATATAGTAAGGATGATCCTTACTCTTGCTGCACAAAGAGGCTGGATCGTCTATTAATTAGATGTGAAGTCCGCCTTTTTTCAAGGAGATATCTTGGAAGAAGTATACGTATATCAGCCGAAAGGTTATGAAGTGAAGCATGATGAGAATAAGGTTTATAAGCTTAAGAAAGCCTTATATGGGCTAAAGCAAACACCAAGAGCCTGGTTTAGCAGAATAGAGGCATACTTCAAAGATTTGGGCTTTGAAAAGAATGCTAGTGAACAAACCTTGTTTACTAAGATCAGTCAAGAGGGAAAGCACTTGATTGTGAGTCTATATGTTGACGATCTAATTTACACTGGAGATGATGAGTCTATGATGGAAGAATTCAAGTTGTCCATGATGAAAGAGTTTGATATGACTGATTTGGGAAAGATGAAATACTTCCTCGGCATTGAAGTTATTCAGTTTGATGGTGGAATCTTCATAAGTCAAAAGAAGTATGTGAAAGAAATGTTAAAGAAGTTTGGAATGGAAGGGAGTAACTCTGTTTGCAACCCTATTGTTCCCAGATCCAAAATTCATAAGGATGAAGGCGGCATGAAGGTGAACAGTTAAGTATACAAGCAATTGGTTGGAAGTATGATGTATCTCACAACCACAAGGCCAGACGTGATGTATGCAGTAAGTCTTATTAGCCAATACATGTCCCAACCTACAGAATTACATCTCTTAGCAACCAAAAGAATCATGAGGTATCTGCAAAGCACCTCAAGCTATGGTATTCTCTATCAAAGGGCAGGTAACCAAGAGTTAATTGGGTTTACTAATAGCGACTACGCTGGCAGTGTGGAGGACAAAAAAAGCACGTCTGGTTATGCATTCATACTGAGCAATGCAGCTGTAGCTTGGTCTTCTAAGAAGCAGCCCATTGTCACACTAAGCACCACGGAGGCAGAGTTTGTAGCAGCTGCAGCATGTACATGTCAACTGATATGGATGAAGAGAGTGCTAAAAAAACTTGGCTATAAGGGAAATGCGAGCTCAGTCATATTTTGTGATAACAGCTCCACCATTAAGTTATCCAAAAGTTTTGTCATGCATGGGAAAAGCAAGCACATTGATGTGCGATTTCATTTCTCACGTGACTTAGTGAATGAAGGAGTTGTGAAACTTAAATTCTGTGGAACAAAGCAGCAGATAGTAGACATATTCACTAAGCCTCTCAAGCTAGAGACGTTTTTGGAACTCAGGAAGAAGTTGGGAGTTTGTGATGCACCATCAGAGTTAAGCTAAGCTAGCAGCTTAGTTTAGGAGAGGAATTAATAAGATCGTATCTTAAGTAGTTATTTGTTATGTTATTATGTCCTAGTTTATAGGGTAATTAGTTAGTTGTTATTTGTTATGTGCAACTTATGTTTAGCCACGTTCATTCTCTGTTTCTTAAGTAGTGGTTAGGAGCAGTTTGTTTCTTTTAATTCTGTAAAGCTATTTAATAGCTATCTTTTCTATTTAATGAAGTACGATTTTTCAAAATTGTTCTTCACAAGTTAACAAGATGGTCATTGGAGGTTTTGCTGCATGTCGTATGCTTATTGCTTAGAGATATTGATGAGGGGATGCTGCACTTTGAGTCCATGAGCAAGGATTATGGCATTGTACCATTTGTGGTTCATTATCTCTCTGTTAATGGAGCGTTTAAGGTTATCGAAAAGATGCAAATGGAGGCAAGTCTGATGTACGGGAAAGGGAACATGGAATTGGGGGTTGCAGTGCTGAGCTAGTTGAGCTGCTGGCTCCTGCTGGCAATGAGCAAAAAAGGCTGACCTTATGCTCTGGCAAAAGAGATAAAGAAGAAATTAGCAAGTCAAAATCTCCTGGAGTATAGAGCAGGAGATACTTAGTATTCTTAAGTCACAAATAAAAGAAGCTGGTTACCTTCCACATAGGCCAAGAAGGCAAGGAGGAAACAATTGTTGCCCGCAGTGAAAGGCTTGCTATTGCATGTGGTCTCTTAAGCAGCTCTGTCCACCGTCCAATCCCCTAATAAGATAATCAAGGACCTCCGTGTTTGTGGTGATTGCCATAATAATGCATTGAAGATTATTTCCAAGCTTGTTGGCAGAGAACTTATCACTCGAGATTCTAAAAGATTCCATCATTTCAAAGATGGGATGTGATCTTGCCCATATGGCCAAGATTAATTGTCCATGTATGGGACATGACATTGAAATTTAATATAATAAGACCAATAAAAATAATTGAAAATGAAACCAGCGTAAAAATATCATGCTTTAACTCATTTCTAGTCTGAATATAAAAAAAAAAATGATAATATTGGTGTGAGATTATATCCTTAATATATTATTTTTGGGTAATTTCAATTTTATTGATTATAAGTTATTCAATAAAATAATTAATCCTTTTAATTTTAATTTAATCAATATTTTTCTCATTTTCAAATTTTTTTTAAAGATATAATTTTAAATAATTTTTGTGAATTTTTCAAAATTTAATTATTACAGCACTTAATTTATTGTTTTTAATTATTTTAATTAATTAATTGAAGAAATAATTTTTTTTAATTAACTCTATAAATTCAACTAAAAACTATAAATAATGCACTTCTCTCATAGGTAAATTAGAGAGATATAATTTTTAAAATTAGAACTTTAAAAATAATTTTCAGCGTACATAAAGAATATTTCAATAAATTAAAAGGATTGCTAAGCCGTCTCCTAGTCCCACTTATCTACCCCGCTAGATACCAGAATCGTAAAATACGAGCAAATTTCCTTTTTTTTTTTAATCTAAAATAAACCCTAATGTCTTCATCGTTCGGCAACTCATATACACTTGAACAGTAATCTCAGAGAGACATAAGAAGAGATTGAATCAAGATTATCTGATATCGCAGGTCGTCGAGGCAGGTTATCATCCATCTTCCTAAATTTATCATCATGGTTTTGGTTCATCTCGTTATATGCTTTTACAGATCCAATTTATATGCGATTAACTTGTTGATAGTTCGATTATCGTAGTTATTACATGATTTTAAAATGAATTTTATGTTATTTCTGTATAATCTTCTCGTGCGAGTTATTAGCGTCTATGATCTTCTCGTGTGTAAGTGATTGTTACATTATAAATTTTATGCGATGTGCGTAGTTGTCTATAATATTTATTTGAAGAGTATGAGTTTTTTTTAAATGAAAATTTTTGAGGATCAATGAAATTAGTAACTAGGCTGTTCTACTCGTTTTTGTATTAACATAATATTGTTCTTGTCTTGGCACACAATTTACGTGAAGAAAGGTTTTCTTGTTGAAATTGGTTTTGGTTGACTGGAAACCGTTTTTAACTCGTTTCACGAACATATATTGTTCATTGAATACTAGTTTCTCAGAAATGATTTTTCTTGGGGCTGAACAAGCAAAATATGTCATTTTTCTTACTGTTACAGGTTTGAGTTGAATTGAAGTGGCCATCACGAGATTCAAAAAGGGGAGTAGAGTGGAGGTCCTTAGCAATAGAGGGGTGCCTTCTGGGGAATGGCGCTGTGCTAAGATTATTTATGGTAATGGGTGTCCAGTACGACCGTTCTAGCATGACAAGTGACGCTGTTGTGGAGAGAGTTCCAAGGATGGCCTTCTCCCCCTCTCTTAGAAGGTGTTGAGAGTTGGGCAGCAAATGACGTTGTGGAGATTTATGATGTCAGTTGCTGGAAAAGGGCTGTTGTTTAAAAGTTTTTAGGTGGAGACTTGTATTTGTTAATAAGGCTGCTAGGATCGTCCAAGAAGTTCAAAGTCCACAAATTTAACATGAGGGTATGCAAAACTTGGCAAGATGACCAATGGGTTGTTATGCAGAAGGTAAATATCCATTATCTGGTTCATGTAAATAGTTTGACTTTACTTATCGCCATATTTTTATTTTATTGATAATTATCAAATATTTACATGGGGATCTTCTCTGAATTTTATTGTTTCCTTTTGACCTTGTCAAAGTTTTGGCTGTTTGTGTGTTAGAGTATATCGGATTCATATGAACAGTTGTTGACCCTTAAGTGACTTGACTATGGCATAATGGTTATTGCTTAATAAATGGGTGCTTCTTTATAGCTGATCACATTTATTAAGCTTTACCTTTAAGAAACAAGTTGCCTTGCTTTAGGACGTTTGATATTGATATTGCTTGAGATAGTTTTGTTTCCATCAGTACTCTCAAAACTGTTGTTATGCTTTGTCCTCATATCTTCTTTTACTTTTGCCAGTGTTCTATCAATGCTGGAGTTGGGAAGTCCCGCAGGAATTTGCGTCTAAACAGAAATATGGTGACTCCTGAAGTTCAGCTAGCTGGTACTGAATTAAAGCAGCAGGCCCGAAATGATTGTTTACTCGGAAAGAATGGCAGAGTTATCCAGGAGTCTCATCCACAACATTGAAGAGAGCATCTCCTTATTGCTCCTTCCCTGTTGAGGCATATCCCAGGAAAAAATATCTATTATGAATATTGGAGAGTGTCAAAGATTCGTATTGGTGCCCCCACCCTCCTTGCTGGAAAAGGTAGATCCTGTTGCTTTACCCTTGTAAATATATGGGTGAGAAGTGCATTCATGCTTCCTTTAATAATGGAACATCTCAATATTGTGAAATGGGGAGGGAAAACCCTAATAACGTTGCCACACATTTTCTTGAAAGAATCGAAGAACCTAATGGTTCTAGCAGTGATATTTGTTCAGTTGGCAGTAGTAGTGTGGTAAGTAATGGCTCAGATAAGTTCTTTACTGATATGTTAGCAGGTCCTTGCCAAGATGCAGATACCCATTCTAGCCATGCGGAGGCTTTAGATGTTGGAGATGAGGAAGAAAGATGCCCCCCTCTTTCACAAGAGAAGTAGCAGCAAGAATCCATAGGTTAGAATTGCATGCTTATCGCAGTTCTATGGAGGCAATTTATGCTTCTGGTCCCCTAAGTTGGGAACAAGAAGCATTATTGACTAATCTTCGTATTTTACTCCATATTTCAAATGATGAACATTTGATGGAGATAAGGAATTTAATCTCTTCTGCTCCGCGTTTTTAAATGTTTACCCAAGGGATTACACCATAGGATTTTTCATATTTTGTTCTAATTGAACCGGACCAAACAATTTTGGTTTGATTGGTGGTAGTTTTTTTTTCTTTTTTACTACTTTGACCACAGCGGTTCAATATAAAATTCAAATTCAGCCTTTGACATATATAATATATAATCCAACAGACTCTAAACGGACTGCACAGGCCCCCTCAGATTTTGGGGGCTGCCTTGTGTGCTTCTACATTGCATTATTTCTATTTAATTATTTGTCCTTATAGCCAAAATTAGCGCTATGAATAATTTATATTTTGTCCTTCATTTATTTGGGCAAACTAGGTACATAAAAAAGGCTTCATGTATATCATGATAACATCATTTAGAATTAAAATCACACTAGAACCTCTTGCTTCTCTTGAAAACAAAGAAAATCTATGGTTTACGAAGACTGAGCAACTTGACTTCATCAATGACAGGGCCACACAGCGAGGAGAAGTCGTCGCTTCTCATGGTGTAGAATGTGCTAAGGAACATTATGCGTGTTCTTGGGCTAGCAGCCACAAATTTGAGAGCTGCACGCTTAAATCCACCTTTGCCTTTTGACTGATAAGGCACTTTGATTGTATATTTGCCTGCAAATGCTTCCACAATCATAGACCCTTCACAGGAATTGTTAGCGTCTCCCACTGCAAATGAGAGCACGTAGGTTTTTCCAGGAATGGTCCTGGCTACTTGTGCAATGGCACTTTCTTTTCCAGCTACCAGCTCCACTGCTCTTCTGCCTTGTGGAACTGAGAAATGCTGTGAGTCTATGTACTTTACGGCCTTCAAGGACTCCACCATCCATCCTGGAAGGGGAGAGTGGTCATCTTCAATGTTGGGTGGGATAAGCACACCCCAAGATGTGTTCGGAAATACGTATGGCCCTTCTTCAAAATCCCCATTCTTAAGTATGTTCTCTGCACAATGTCAAATAACCAGAAAAATAATAATAATAAAACCATTAATCTGCAATGGTCAATTCAAACATTGATTATTGGTTTGTAACTTTGTTAGCTTGGTGTGTATGCTTTGTTTGTTAAGGTAATTTATAAAATGAATGAGTGCAGATAAGCTTACTGTTGGTTGATCTAGGAGGGAACAGAGCTCTAATAGCAATAGAATCGATGAGTGGGCCACAAGCAGGGTCCTCCTCCACTCCTGGGTTATGGATCACCATGTCCACCTCAGGGAATTCTGCTTGGAAGGCCCATGCATAGGCATCCCAACCATTGCTACTATACAACGTTTGCATTGGTAGAACTCCCGAATCTGGAGACACGGACACATTTAATCGCTCCTCTTGGGCACATGTGCGCGCTGCCACAAACGTAATAGAATAGTACATTCCCTTCACAACCTTTAGTCTTTGCTTAATAGACGCCTCATTCCCAAGTCTCACTGCATAAGCTCCCTCTGGTACCAACAGCAACATGTCACCCTGTTTTTGCCCTGATTTTATGTACTCCACTAACCCCGAGATCTCCCACTCCGGTATGGCGTGGCGGCCGCCAATCACCACCGTGCCTTTCATGTCTGATGCCTTTGGACCGAGCTCAAAATTCCCATTTGCCACTAAGCCTGCATCAATTTCATCAAAATATAATTAGCCCTTCAATAGGCCCACCCTTAAATTTTACCATGTTCCATCCAATTCTACCAGCATAGTGACAAAATTGATCACTTTATTTGTGGTCAACTGACATAAAAAAAATTTGTGACGTCATGTGGACTGTAGCACCTATTTGGATGTCCACTTAAAATCTCAAGCAAGCATGCTAAGGCCATGTGAATTTTCAGAGCACTCTGCACTCTGCGTATAGCCTGAGAATGTGGACCCAAAATGTCCAGCTAAGCTGACACAGGGGTCGTCATCGGATAGGCTTTGGAGCTCAAATTAATTTAACAACAAGGACGGATTGCTCAGAAGATGTATATACCGAGAAGGAAGAAAAGGGGGCTCACTGTACATCATTCATGATGCCAACCCCATACAATTTACACCAGGAGCAAAAGGGAGGGACCATTTGAAATTGGAACATCGCAAAGCTTTGTCACTTTTGAATTTGATGACAACATAAACACTTATTGGTCGCCACATTCAAACTTGCTTGGACACTTTCATCAAATGAATCTATGAAGTGAAGTTTCCAACAAATTTGGCGAGCGAGTGTATGTTAAAAGAGAAAGTTCTGAAACGAAATCCCACAAAGCTGGTAGGGAGCTAAGGAAAGAACGACAAAAATAACAATTTGAACAACACATTCACCGGGAATTTAAAGAACAACACAATGAAGTTGGGGTGAACATTGAAGCCTAGCTAGCTATGATGGTGGGTGTGTATGTAACTATGTGACTATATATACATATATTATTAGCTCACCGTCCGTGAAGGAGAAGGCGACATGGAAGGCGGCGCAGAAGAGCACCGACAGAAATGCGAGGGTTCCCATGTCAAACTGTGCAATTTTGGTAGAGAAATGGAGGAAAGAAAAGCTTGTAGCATAGCAGGGGAAGGTGTGGAGCTTGGGCATGGGCTTATATGCATGCCAACTCACGAGAAAGCACCCGGAGTTGAAGTTGATTAACAAATATGCCATTCATGCCTGTATCTATCTGCAATCACTGGAATGACGAGTTTGCCCCTATGATTCTCTTGCGCAATAAATTATTAGAATATGAAGCAAATCTTGGATGTTTTCTGGTGCAGGTGGAAAGCAAAAGCTGTTCAATGTCACATGGTGTTCCTGCTGGAAAGCCACGACATTAAGTAGCATGAGTTTGTGTTTGACCCAGTTTAGAGGTCGTTTTGGTAATCTGAAGGGGTAATATAATAATATCAATTATTTTCCGTGGCGAATTGGGAGCTGAGCAATTGACTGGACTAATACGTATTGCAAGCAGAGCAGAGAATAGCAAAGGCTGGATATTTGTAGAGTTAAATGACGGAGAAGGCCTTGTAATGTGACTTGTGAAGGCCACCGTAGCACGTGGTTCATTTAATTATGAGGTGGGAGGGCGTTTTGATTTGCAAAGATGAATCTTTTGGAACTCCAATTTATTTACTCTTAAAATTATTGTTAATGTGGATTTGGGTGCATATTACGGATCAACTACAACTCATGTTACATACAAATATTAATATTAACTCAATTAATTCATTTTGAGATATCTCATTCCGCAAAGTAAACACACCATGTGCTGTCATTATTCTAATACACAGGATTACGCCGTCTAATTTCATTCTTATTAGTACAAACTTCTTCTTTTTTTAAAGTATTTGAGGAAAGATAAGTTTGAATTTATAATTTTTTGCGTAAATTAATATTATAATTATATACTTATTTTTTTGGACTGAATGTTATAATTATATACTAATTAAGAGAGAATATGATTTCGATCTTTACCGTAATATTTAGCACCAGTTATATTTTAAGATTTTTAAAAAAGTGAGGCGAATATAATTTTTTTATATTTAATATATAAAATAAAATTTATTTTTGAATATAAAAGATTTTGAAAAAAAAAACCTTTTTTCTTAGGAAGATTGGGAGGATGTGAATAACATTTTTCGGATTTAACTATTCTTTTATTATTATTTATTTTATTCTAATTTATTAGTCTTTTTATTTTAAAAATATTTTTTAAAATATAATTATATTTATCAAATATAAAAATAAAAATTTGATAATAATATAATAAATTATTTATAAAAAAGTGAGGTGATAATTAATTTTTTTTTAAATTTTTATATATATTTTATTTTTAAAAATATAATTTTTTTTATAAATAAAATGTGACCTAAGGTTAAAAGAAAAAAAAAATAATTATCGTAGATCTGTTTGCCTGACAATGAACTTCATAGCCTGTCAAATGAGATTGAAAGAGGTTATGTTAAATCTGATTACTCACATCATTACGCATAAAATAAATTTCTCGGTGGATCAAGTACTACAAATTTGATTGAATGATTGTTAAATAAGTTGAAGAAACATATCACGAGGACGGTGGGCCAGCAATGAGGATGGAGGGACCCGCAAAAAGGCTAGGGTGTCATGTCACTGTTTGATGGGGATACTGAAATTGGCCACAGACCTAACCGAGAAAGCATCCCACGAACCCGGTTTATATCGTATATGGGCCTTCATTGTATTAATATTCATGTGGTTAATTCGCATGTGGCCCTCTTGGGGTTTGCCCACTTTCGATTCCAGCCTCATTCATGCTTAAGAATTCATCTCTGCATGGTGGTTTCCTCGACTCAAATTTTAAGGGAAGGGTTTGGCTTGCAAGTTTATAGATTTAAAAGTGAAATTAACCGAACTCAAATATAATCTTGATTGATAATTATATAAATAAAACACTATTTAAACGAAAAACACACGGAGAAAGGAAAAAAAAAAGGTTTTTGTTAGGAATAAAAAACCATCCGGGGTGAATTTTTGAACTGCAAAGGCTTGGGTTGAAAATAAGGAGGAGGAAAAACAATGAGCATAGGCCATTAATCATGTCCCATTTATAGATTTGGAAAGGAAAAAAAAGTCATTAAAAAATGTCGGTGAGAAAGGAGAAGCTGGAACTACGGGATTCGATTATACTAGGAAGAATGCTCGTGACTAGCATGATAATGACCAACTTAAACTTTACAGAGAATAATACTAAATTGTCAACTATGAATAATACTACTAAAAGGATCCCGTTTGATAATTCTTTTAGGGGATGTTTGGTAGGAGAAATTTTTTTGGATTATTGAAAAACTGAATTTGGAAAAATCAAATTCTTATATTTGATTCTTAAATTTTAAAACAAAATTTTCAGAAATCTATGATTTCTGGAAATAATTTTTAACAAGGATTCCTTCTAAAATTTTTTCATGTAGGAGGTGAGAATTCAAGTTTCTCATGGAGGTGAGAATCCTGCTAAATAATAAAAAATAATTTTATCTTTTATTTTTATCTCCCACCTTTATCCATTTTTATATCTTCTCAACTATCTATTTTGTATATAAATATTTTGTATAAATTATTATATTTGAAGTATTAACATTATACTATGCAGATATTATTTTTCATTTTGTAATATAGTACTATCATATAATTATATATGTAAGATTATCTATTTTTAAAATTTTACACATCTTTTATCCTAAAGAAATTACTTTTGTTATTTTAAGGAAGTAATTATAATTTTTTTTTAATTTTTTTTAATTTTTTACTTTTTATTAAAAAAATAAATAAGATAATTTAAAAAAAAAATTAAGAGACATTTTTAAAAAATTACTAAAAATTCTCAAGAAACTTAAATATAACCAAATAAAAAAATAAAAATTTTTCAAAAACTATTACTTTAAAATTTTTATTAATTTTAAAGTTTAACCAAATATATTTTATATATTTTTAAACATTATTATTCCTATTAATTATATTTAAAAAAAAATATAATTCTCAAAAATAAATTTTTTTATCATATATCAAATGTCTTTATGGTAAGAAGAGCAGTTTCTGTTTAAATTAATTATTAAATTATGTATGAATTTATTTTGCAATGATTAATAATATCACAAACTGGAAAGAGCACCGTCAACTTTATCTTTACTATATAATAAAGCCAGTTGCACCGCGAAATGTCAATCAAGAAAGAGTGGTCTGCTATGAACTTGAAAAGTAGATTTGAAGAGTGATGCGGAGAATGCATGTCTGGAGACCCAGCTTGACTATTGATAGAGACAACCCAACAGACTTCATGTTCCTTGAGAAAAAGATCAACGACTAACAAATGTCCACGTAGCCTGCATTTAAGGAAGCTATCTGCTTTGGCCGATTGATTTTTAAAAGGACGTTTGATACACAGATTTTTTTTTAAAATTAAATTTAAAAAATTAAATTTTTTATATTTAATATAAATTATAAAAAATTATTTATGAAAATTTTAAATTTTTAAAAAGAGTTTTTTAATAAATTTTCTATAAAAAAATTCTTATAGAAAAGATGAAAATTTTAATTTTCATGAATATAAATTTTTTTATAATATTAAAAAATAATTATATTTTTTTTTATTAATAATATAATTATAATAATAATAAAAATAATTTTACTCTCTTTTTTCATCTCTTTTTTTTATTTATTTTTTTCTATCTTTACTCTTTCACTCTTTTTCATTTTTTTTACTTTCTTTTTTATAAAAATAAAAGGTATTTTTTAAAAATATATAAAAAATTTAAAAAAATTAAATATAATCAAATAAAAAAATAAAATTTTTAAAAAAACATTATTTTAATTTTTATAATAATTTTAAAAGTTAATCAAATATATTTAATATATTTTCAAATATTATAATTTTCATCAATTATATTTTTTTCAAAAACATAATTTCTGAAAACAAATTTTTTTACTATTTATCAAATATCCTTAAAATTCCTGCAAAAACATTCATCTAATGAAAGATTCAACAGTAAGTATATACATAGTTTGACAGTGTTTTTCTTGCGAAGCTATAAAAAACAAAAAAGAAAACCAATTATTAACATCGTTAATCAATTGGTCGCGATAATGGAAGTTCGTAGACTGTCATATAACCACTTGCTTGTGTAGCTAACCCCACTGCTTTCCCTTTATTTGATCCATCTACTTAATTTTGTCCTCTTCTCTTCTTCTTCTATTACCCATTTCTCCACCCTCACATGCATCTGTCTCTCTACGCAATCCTCTGAAAAGCGTTGTGTTGTGCATTCAATGTTATAGATCAATTCAACTTAGCCTCTTATTTTCAAGAATCTCAACCCATATTTCATCCCTTCCTGGAAAATTGCACATCCTTGTGCTGCATTGGGACAAGAATAGCTAGTGCATTGAACTTATATCTATTAGCCTACAACAGAACACAAAGCAAGTAGCTAGCTAGCTAATGACGTTTGTTTCCTACAAGCATATATTTGTAGAATTGTGTGCCTCCGTCACAAATCCACAAATTACAGCCTTTTGCTTTCCTCTTCAATTTAATAAAAAGTGGACGTTGACGTAATGATAATATTACTACTCAGCAATTAGCTTTCCGCGACCGTTTTATTGGTGTGACGAGCGATGACGAAGACAAAGGAGGATGGTTTATTAGTGCAGGAACAACCTTCTCGTGGGTTCACATGGAATGTCCAGTAGTTGCAGCTACCAGTGAATACTCCAAGCAAATATAGATTACACTTGAATTTACAAATCTCAAATCTTCAGAGGCACTGCCACAAGAAAAAACAGTATTCTCACTCGACATTTCCTTGATTAAAAAAACAATAGCAGGTAACCAAAACTTACAACATTGTTCTTTATTTACATCGGAAATAGGTGTTCTATTTTTTTTTTCACTTAATGACGAAAAGAAAAACCATGTCGTGAATTTATTACGAAAGATGGGATGGTTCCCACGAAAGAAGAAAGGCGAAGAATGAAGAATGTAAAGGAAGCCGCATCTTTCGATTCGTCCAGTTAACGACAGTGGCACATGATCGACAGAGTTTCCATAGTGATACACAGTTCAAATGAGAAAGATAGTAATTTAGTGAACTAGAAAATAGAAAGTCAAGTAGCAATTTGCCCACTCTACTTGTTTGTTTGTTGAGGCCTCGGAGGCCACTCGGAACACTCGTGAGCACAACCTATTCCAAACCACAGTTTTCTCTACTTAGCCTTCTGAATTTCGGTATATCTCCATCACTTCTTTTATTTTTCCTCTCATGAAGGGAGAGAGGAAAGGGTCTGTAGGGGCAATCGAGTTGTAGGTTTTGAACATACATCTTGCAAATTTCAATCCAGAAGGGGGACACATCAGGATTGGCTCACTAGAATTTCAACCACTTGGAGAAACCTTGAGGGGATATATTATGCTCCGGAAATTTGGTTTCCTTCATGAATATGGATTTGATTCTCCAAGATATATGAAAAATTCTATTTGTAGGAGGAAAAACACTGTTAATCTCTCAAGTGGTGTTTGGTGCGGAGATATTTAATTTATCATATGAATTTAGTTATCTAGGCAAAATCCAAGTATTAATTAATAGGATAATGAATAAAAAAATGTAGTTGGTATAGATATAAAAATCTAATAAACTTCCCTTAATTTTTAAATTAAATTTTTGTTAAAAAATATGTGCATTATCAAAAATCACTAATATGATTGACATTAATAACTTTTGAAAATGTTGATGAGATAAAAATACTAGAAAAAACTAAAATTCCATGAACATTCCTGAGATTAAATTGTCCACGTTTTGTAGAAATTAAATACCATGAAAAATTTAAATTCCTAGAAAACCTTACTACCAAACGTGGTAATTCTACTTTCTTAGATAAAGTTTCCTGAAAAATCTAAAAAAATCTTTACACCAAACAGCTCCTAAGGCTAGTGATCAGTCACTCCATTTGCGAGAGCACAATTATTATTTATTATTAATCTCTTCAAAACAAAACCAACAGTTTCTCCATACCAACTTGCTAAGCCTTCTGGCAACGTAGCACTTTTCACCCAAGCGACCAAGATACCATGACCACGTCCAGCTTTCACGAATAAGTTGGATGGAGTTGAGTAAATGACAATCTCTAGCATTGAAGCAAATATTTAGCAAAATCAGATTCCAGTTTTCATCCTAGTTTAGGCAGGACTGAGCTAAAGAGATCAAACAGTACTACACTACTACTACCTCTACAGATAGGTAATGATTTTCGGCAGAAGCAAATTAAGATAAACAAAAAGATGGTAAGAAAAGAAGGAGCAAATTTTGGACGAAAAACAGCTTATTGTTGCTAAACAGGCAACATAAACCCATGAAAGGTTTTACATACTTATTAGAAAACGCATTCAAAATTGCAATTCATATAACTGGAAAAAGAAAAAGAGGTTATCCATCTTTCTTCTCCAATTAAAACATCCTACCACAAAATCAATACCAATTCACCCATGGTCTCACTCGAATTAAAATAGCTTTATGCAATACTTAATGTACTCAAGGAATGGTTCGTTGATAGAGAGGCAAAGCTCCCAATGCCTCGCGCTCTGCTCTCTCCTTCTTCACCTGCAAAACATGGGTGGCAAAGCATTTGGTGACAACTCCAGCAATTATTTTGCTTTTTTAGAATGTTCATAAAATTCCCCATAACTTACAGTATAAATCCTAACTTGGAATTCATGATGATAAACCCCATTTTAAAGCTGCACACTGCCACCCCCACCCCCACCCCCACCCCTACCACTAAAAGGATAATCAATCTTGGCAACAACAAATAAACATAATTATATAAAAGAAACCAAACAAACATAACATAGTCCCATGAGATTCACAATAATTCCCCAAACAACAAGGGCAAGTTTAATTTCTGTTTTCAAAACAGTTTTTAGTTATAATAATAAATAAAATAATAAATGGTAGCCTGCCTTCTGCTTTCATCTTTTTAATGTTCTCAAAACAACGCCCTAAATCTTTTTTTCCTCGATAATTGTTCTCAAAACATTTACGAACATATATTTCTGTTGCAAGGATGGTAGAACAAACTATTCTTGCCTCGAGAATTATGAGTCTACAGTGAACAAAATAAATTAGCACAAAAAGAAATCCCTGGTATGCAAACTATCCATCTGTTCCAGCAAGTAGGCAATTTCTAACAAAAAGGACATAACAACAATAAAGTGATAAACTAGAGGTTGTGTTAATGATAACATGGCTGTCAAAAAGAGATACATAAAAACCATAAAATGGACTGTTATATCCCTTAAGTAAATCGCTCTGTTCATACAAAGAGTTCCAGCCATCTAAGCAACATGGTCGTGTCATCCAGCAATTAGAAATATAAATGCCAAGTATATTAGGGCAAGCATGTAATGAAACAAAAGCATCAATTCACATTGTCAATATCTTGTACTGGAGGCAAAGCGTGGAGAATCAATAAGTATGGAATTAGCCACTAAGAAATATTAGAATGGAACACACACCCACACACACCACACATTTAGCAGTTGTTTATATCTTGAAAGAACTTACGAGAGCCAGCATATCTTGAAGGTAGTTCCTGAATGGTGTCTGCATTGCCTGTTATAAAGGCGAAACTTTAAAGTTACAAGCATTCAAGAAATTAATATGATAGCACAAAAAGGCTTTGCATAGATGCACCAAGACGTCGTCGTTAAATATCCTTTAATGTGTTCTCCAAACTATATATAAGCAAATGGACTCAACTGATTGCATCATCCCAGACCCCGAACCAGTAAGGTGTCAAGTGCTAGTGTATAGTAATTTGATTAATAGTTTTTCTGCCCAAAAGAAAACACAGCGATGTTGTTCATAAAAACTAAATTTTTAAATAATAGCCAGACATAGTTGTGTCCACTTTCATACATGACTGTAAAGTATACATCAAGGTTCCCATAATTCTGAATTCCTAACTCCTCACCTACTCCAAAAGAACGTTCTCGCTATCAATATTGATGATATTTCATCAAATTATCGAGTAGTGCTCAAAATGACTCAACAGTTCTGTATTCTGAAACTCAGACCATTCCACGCATTTCAATATCCATATATTCATTTTTCTTTTCTATTTATTTCATCAGCAATATATATTTTGAATGCATCAAGGATGTTATCCATTTTTTAAAATCAAGGAACAAAAACGAGGCCTGGAAAACGAAAAGGCGCCTAATAAAGATTCATATGGGGGATATTCATCCACCGGAAAATCAAGGAGAATGAGGGAAAGCTATCAAGTAGGAAGAGCAACGAAAGGAGGGAGGGTATGAACCTGTAGATGCTGAGGGAGGTACTCATGCTTCATGGAAAGGTCCATGGCGCGCTTGAGACGCTGGTTGCGTGCGTCGACAATCTCCCTAGGCAGGCGATTGAGGGCCTCCTTCACATCCAGATCGTAATAGGGATCGTAAAGGTCATCGTAACGGAGCCCTATTTCCCAAGAATTAAAAATTGAAAATCATTGAAAAAAAATGGCTATAATATGGAATTGGGGTTTAAAAAGAGGAGGAGAAGGGGGGGCGACCGAAATTGCGAAGGCGTTGGCAGACGGATTTCATGTGCTTAGCTGCTAACCAGTTCTTCCTGGGATCCACAAATGACTGCAAGAACGACGACATTGCTCTCGCTCTCCGATTTTGCTACTTTCTTCTCTCCGACTCCAATTCTGTTTTCTCTGGCCGTGGCACCCTCCTCTTCTCTTTCGGTTTCTGATTTTCTCACACAAACGCGGAGGAATGAATCAGACTTACCCAAGGGCGTAGTGACTCAACGACGCCGTTCCAAACATTGCCATCCTTCGCACGAGTTTAGACTTTAGACTCTTTTTTTTTTTTTTTTGAACGTTTAACCCATTCTCTCTCTTTTTTTTTTTTTTGTTTATAAAAGGAGGAACCAAAGGCCCAACAAAAAAGAAGACGAAGTAAATTACGTACAAAAATTAGGAATGATGATATTTTTTGTTTATGTATAAATTGTTTTGTATGAAGACGGAAATAAGAATAGTTCTTTTTCATAAAAATGAGAATGGTGGAGTAAAATTTTTAAGTAAATTACGTTCAAAATTTAGGAATGATAATATTTTTACGTACGAAAATGATAATATTTTTTGTTTATATATTGATATCGTAGGTTAATAAATTTTGTTATATATTCATTCATCTTT
Source organism: Gleditsia sinensis (assembly GCA_037074535.1). NCBI lineage: Eukaryota > Viridiplantae > Streptophyta > Magnoliopsida > Fabales > Fabaceae > Gleditsia > Gleditsia sinensis. Next base: position 4,611,136 of record CM073472.1, read on the forward strand.
AAAAATGTTTATGAATTTAAGTATACGCTGTTTTTTTTAATTTCATTTAATTATTAGAAAATTTTAATAAATTTCTGTTCTATACTAAAAATAAAAATAAAAATGAGGACAAAAACAGAGAAATAAAAGAGTGACAGGTACAAAAACTGTTAAAAACTTCTGCCAACCCTAAACAGAAACCTGGGGGACAGCTTCTCTTATCGCATTAGACAAAAGAAGGTTCGCTTTCACCCGCATATGATTCTTTTATGCAAAAACAATATATATTAAAATATATAGAATGCATAATCAAACCAAACAGTAGAAGTTATTTGATAATAATAGCGAAGGAAGGCACCTCATTGCAAAAATATGTTTGGTGATATATCTAATTCTCAAATTTATGTTGAATATATAAGTTAAGTGTGTGTGTGTGTGTGTGTGTGTATTCTGCATTATAATTAACCCCTGTAAAATATTGGGCACCTCCTTGCACGACGTATGCTTACAAGATCTCTCCCTAAGCATCAATTTCCTCCTACGCAGACTCGGTTCTACTGTAATCTTCGAAGTGTTCAGTTCTCGGCTACTCTGTTTAAGGAAGAATCTGTAGGGATAACTTTACAATAATAACTAAATGCAAACGCTCCACTTAAAAATCATATTACTATATTTAATATCTTTGAGGGAGTAAATATTAACGCTAACATTTTTTTATTTTTATCAATCTTACATTTTTGTCATATTTAATAAAACTATATTAAATAAATGATATAATTAGTATAAAGATAAAAAAGTTTAAGCGGCATGAAATATTGTTTAAATTGATAATATTTGGAACGCCAGTGTATTATATATGAATCACAAATATTCTAAATTACTTCCAAGTACTATAAGTCCTATCTAGGTCCTAAGATTTGTCGGATTATTTTGGTTGAATTCAAAGTCTGGAAGCCCGAAGGTATGAGAGAATAAAAGGTGATTGGAGGAGGAAAGAGGAGGAAAAAAGAAAGGAGGGTCCGTGTGATATTCTATTCGAGTTGTGGTCAAAGGCATTGGCAGCACGCTGCAATGTGGGAGGAGGTGGTACTGAGAGGGTAATCATGAGGATCAGACACCTTCCAAATTGCGCATCTCTTTCATATACCAAAAGAGGTAGGTCATAGCGGCGAGTGATTAGGATCTAAATCACGAAATCTTACCATTAAAACAGAACTTATTCTGACGCAACTTCCCCGAGCCCTTCCTAACCAACCGACCACCCTTTTGCCTTTTCTTCCCCTAAAGTGATTCTGCATTAATTTATGCTTCCCCTGTTTTTGCATCGAATTTCCATTTATTTATTTTCATTTTCGTCTTTAATCAGCCTTGAAAATTACTCAATTAATGAAGATGAGACATAAACTCTTCTTATCTTCCCATAACGTGTCGTGAGTTGTAGGCACCAATCTTCAGATTATCAGTGCGAAAAAGGTGGTCGTCTCTAATAATTTTTTTTTTACAAAAATTATTATTATTTTTTTGATCATATATTTTTCAGTTAAACTTACAAGGCTAATTAATCCTAACTTATTTACAATTTAAATTAAGAAACAATTTTGTATTGCAATTAAATGGTATTTAAATTTATTAAAATTAGAGCTTGTAATACTTACGCAACCTTCACAATAAGATATATTGTAATTGCAGCATGCGTGTGAGGTGTATGTAGTTGTGATCGATACGCACGTGCAATTAGATGAATAATTTTCAGTATATAAAATAATAGCCAACAGTATTATCGACATTTTTTAAAAAAATTGAACATAATTACAAAGAAATTGTAGATAGAGTGAGTTGGGATGAATCATGTGAAAAACATAAAAATTCCGTGATACACTACACCAATTTAAACTAAAGACGAAAGGAACTTGGTATTTCTGAATGCCGGGGTAGTTAGGGCAATTCAATGCGCTCACGCTATTTTACTCTTCCATTCCATCTTTACCCTCTTCCTTTTTCATCTTTAATACGAAAAGCACCGCACATTAACCAACCTAAATTACATTAATGGCATATTTCATGCACATCTTAATTTTAAAATTTCATATACACTATATTCTTATTTAACTGTGTTCGTATTTAATTATCATATTAAAAAACATAAATGCCATTTGGAGTTAGGGAAGGGGCAAGTCTAATAAATTAACTAATTAAATAATTGTACGAAAAAAATAATAATAACAAACACGTGGACTCGCTCAATCAAATCTATAAAGTCTTTTCGCCTCCTCTTGTTTCGCTCAATATTAATCTAATTTCAAAAATAAATATTAAAAATAAAAGTGGAATTCACCCCTTTATTTTTTGTTTCAAATTTAAGGATTTTGTATATTTTTCCCTTTGGGCCGCAACTATTGGATTTCTACTTCGCGTTAATTTGTGAAGCTTAGGGAGGTTAATTCTTTCACTCCATGAAGTAAAATATACAAGTAATTATATTTATATAAAATATTATTTTCTCATTTTATATTTTTTTAATTTTACAAATTACAATATACATATTGTAGGTTGCATAAGGTAATAATGATAAAAACGGCAAAAATTTCAAGGTGTAAAATTTACTAACGACATACATGGCTTGCTTCCACTGTGGTGGTGGTGTTTTTTTTTCCCCTAACTCGAAAGGATAACTGATAAATCATCAAAATTATAAAATTTAAACATGTATACATTTAAATAATTATTATAATGATAAATTATAAGATAAATTTATTTTAATTCAATTTTCATATATTATAAAATTATGTTAAATTAATATTTTAAACAAAACATATAGATCTATTAGTTTTTTTAAAAATATTCAATATGTATATTTTATTATAGATGTGATTAATTTTTTAGGGTCCAGTCTGTTGCTAAACCTTAAAAAAAAAAAAAAAAAACTTTGCTTGATGTAGAGTTGGGAGAGAAGTAAACACTATAAATAGAGAAAAGAGAGAGGGTGCAGAGTAGAAGAACGAAAGAGAAGAGGAGTGAACTGGGGACGTATTAACAAGTCCCACAGAAGGCAGCGTGATATTACGTAGCAGTGATAGAAAGACAGAGTGGAGAGAGCGCATTCCGTTGTGAGAGAAATAGATTTGATTTGTTGAAACTCAAGGTGGAGGTGCTGCGTTCTCTGGAGAACGACAACCTAGTGGTTCTCCAGAGAACAGAGGCACACTGGGTGACGGTGGCGGTGGCAGCCTGTTACCGACAATGTCCGCGAGTAGAAAAAAGATGAATATATTAGCAAACTCAATATTTTGTAGCAGGGCAGAGGAGAAAGAGATAGAGATAGAACAGATGTCCAGGGACGATGGCAGCCAATACAGCATCACCGGTGCCCCTCTTCCTTCTCTTGGTGCCACAGCCGCCCACAACAACCGAAGACTCAAGCTCCGACCCTTCGTTATCTCCCCCTTTAACCCACGTTACAGGTTCGCTTTATTCACTCTTTCTTTCTTGTCTTGGGGGCTAATTTTCTTTTTTCGTTAGACATGGTTGCAAAGTGCAGGTAAGAAAAAAAAAAACAAACAAACAAACAAAAGAAGGGTTGCAAATTCTTTATGGGGTAAATGTGAAATCTTGAGCCGTTTGAAGTCTCATGTATGCGCGGGGATTTCCCCAGCGCTAATTCTTTCAGTAGTTAAGTACACATCCTAGAAGAAGTTACAGGGTGTTAGCCTCCCTCTCCATGGGTTCATGCATGTTATGTTGTTCCTATAGCTAGGCTGGTCGTTTTGCGTTCTTTGTTTTGATTCTGACATGGTTATCTTTTTCAAATTAACTTGTTAGTCAATGATGGTGATATTGCAGATTCTGGGAGACTTTTCTTGTATTTTTAGTTTTCTACACTGCATGGGTTTGCCCGTTTGAATTTGGATTCCTTGAAAAACCAAAGGGTCCTCTTGCTATAGCCGATAATGTTGTCAATGGATTTTTTGCCATTGACATTGTTCTGACCTTCTTTGTTGCCTACCTCGACAAAAACTCTTATCTTCTTATCGACAACCCGAAATTGATTGCTTTGAGATATGCCAAAACCTGGTTGGCCTTTGATGTCATATCCACAATCCCTTACGAACTTGCTCATAGTGTATTGCCCACTCCTCTTCAGACATATGGGTACTTTAATATGCTCCGTCTTTGGCGTCTCCGTCGAGTCAGTGCCATGTTTGCAAGGTAATGTGTAAACTTTCCTTTATCACAGTCCAGGTAACTTATTGTATGCAAGGACAACCATTAAAACTTTCTGCATAAGTTTCAACATTATTCAATAACCAGAAACACATTGATCTAATCTCATTTGTTTGTTTTGCTTTACACACACACACACACACTCTCTCGCCTTCTTTTATGCCATGACTGATTAGGTAACTATTCCCCCTTTCCCTTCATTCTATCAGATTAGAAAAGGACAGGAATTTTAGCTACTTCTGGGTGCGCTGTTCAAAGCTTATATGTGTGAGTATTTGTTGACCGATGTAATTACATATTCAATTTCATGCTTGAACTGGGACTTTGTATACAAATCCATCTTATGACCCTTTTGCTGCCGTTGTAGGTTACTCTGTTTACAGTGCATTTTTCTGCCTGCTTTTACTATTGTCTTGCTGCACATCATGACCCAAAGAGTACATGGCTTGGGCTAGTTGCTAATGGTGATGAGCAGAATCTGACGGACCACTATGTAACATCGGTATACTGGGCCATAGTTACTCTTTCAACCGTTGGTTATGGTGATTTGCATCCTGTAAATTCAAAGGAGATGTTGTTTGACATCTTCTATATGCTCTTTAATCTTGGACTTACTGCATATCTGATAGGAAACATGACCAACTTGGTTGTCCATCGCACAGGTCGAACTAGGAAATATGTGAGTCTACTGTGTCTTTTAGTTCTTCACACTTTATTGACTGTTACCAGTTCTGAGTTTCAAAGTTTGCTTAATGAGTCTGAAAAAGTTATACACATTGTAGATTTATCTTTAGATGGCTATCTGGAATACTAGGTCTGATCCACCACCCCCCAAATGATTTGTTTCATTTTGAGAGCTTCATTAAGAAGTTTTGAATGTATCTCTCTTTTCCTTTACTCCTTTTTCTGGCATATCAGAGAGACACTGTCCAAGCTGCTACAGGTTTTGCACATCGGAATCAATTACCTATCCGCTTGCAAGAACAGATGCTTGCTCATCTGTCTATGAAGTACAGAACAGATTTAGAAGGACTGCAGCATCAAGAGATTATTGATTCTCTTCCAAAAGCCATTCGATCTAGCATCTCACACTTCCTCTTCTATTCACTTGTTGACAAAGTCTACTTGTTTCGTGGCGTGTCAAATGACCTACTTTTTCAACTGGTAATATTTCTATGTGTTTCAATCTGGTAGTATTAAAAGAAAAAATTACGAAACTTTCTTCGGTGAAGAAAGATTTTAATTGACTGCTTTTCATCCTATGTTTTAGTGAGGCAAATTAAGAAAAGTTCATCGTAGAAGAGCAAAACTTTTGAGGGAGAAATCTGGTTTCAAAGCATGATCTTTGCTATGTAAACTCGCATTTATAATCAAGAAGCAATAGAGAGCCACCCCCCCCCCCCAAAAAAAAATATATGCTTCTCTCTTTATATGTTTATTGACAAAGAAATATCTTACATTCAGTGCAATATATATACTTCTATGCTCCAGGAACATTTATATGTATGTGTTCTTCTCGTGATTCTTTGGGTTTTGGATGCTAAATAGATTGTTTTATGAGTATGTCTTGATTGTTGAAATTTTGAAGGTCACAGAAATGAAAGCCGAGTATTTTCCTCCAAAGGAAGACGTGATTTTACAGAATGAAGCTCCAACAGACTTTTATATATTGGTTACTGGTGCAGCCGTAAGATATTATATCCCTCTTTTTTCCTTTAGCCCTTTATCGTACTTTATATTTTCTGAGCGGTATAGTAAACAACTTTGTCTCTATTCGGGTTTTGATGACTTTGAATTAGGGGTGAAGAAATATCTAGAGTTGTCTACATGGATTTTGAATGTATATTTATTAACTAGTGAAGTTTATATAAGCAATAGGAAAGCTATGCCTGCAAAGATTTTCCATATATGCTAATCTAGGACCATATTGCTCCTACTAACATTGTTGCAATTGAAACTAAAGGGTAAAAGTGTAGTATGGACGTAATTATATTATGATTTTGGCCACTTTCTTTTTAATGAAGTGTGAAATTTCTCAAATACGGTGAATAAGTGATCCATCAGTGACCTTGCCTTTATTGGTCAGTTAAAAGTGAATATCACGCCTTGTATAAGCTCTGTACAAGCTGGTGTCAAAACATAAAAGTCTCTTCACTTTAAATAACTTTCTTTCTCCCTTCAACTCTTCTTATACAGAAACAATTCAAATTTGAAATTTTATTTTCTTGTGATTGGTAGGAGCTCATCGTACAAAAGAACGGAATAGAACAGGCAAGTTTGTTTATAGTAGCACCTTTCGAAATTATTAATTACTGCTTTGCTTTGTCTAATGTCATGGGAATGACAAGGAGACTTGTTACAATCACTGACAAAACATGTTGTCTGAAATAATTTCAGGTTGTTGGTGAGGCAAAGACGGGAGATGTAGTTGGAGAGATAGGTGTGCTGTGTTACAGGCCGCAGCTATTTTCAGTTCGGACCAAACGATTGAGCCAGCTTCTTCGTCTGAACCGCACTTCACTTCTAAGTCTTGCTCATTCAAATGTCGGAGATGGGACAATAATTATGAACAATTTTCTTCATGTATGTAAAGTATTTGAGCCATTGATTCTTATACGATTATGTTTTTTAATTTGTTTCACATAATTTTTTTACTCAAACAAACTTCTGATTATTTATTTACAAATATAAACTTTTTTTTAATCATTTTATTTTTAGATTCCTTAATTTGTTTGTTTGTTTTCTTCCACTTTTTTTTTCCTGGTCCAAAAGCAGAGACTGTAGAACAAGCTGCTAATCTATTCTCCTTTTACACCCTACTCTTTATCTACTTTAGATATGGTGTTCTATAGATTTTCTTGCCTTTGATAGGGACAAAAGCTATTAGATCTCGATTTCGTCGCCAATTCACTTGGAATGTTTCTTTTGTAAAAGCTTGAAGCTCCACTGTTGTCAATGTTCAAATTCTGAAAATCTTTCTTTCATTTATTCTGCATGCAGTTGTAAGTTTAGGAAAAGTATACCGAGGAGAGGTATCTAAGACATTTGTCATGGATTCTAATCTATTAATGCTTAACAACTTACCTTTCAACTATTTCGTACTGCGTATATTTGGAGAAATTTGCAAATGTGCGGTGAATTTTGAAAGAAAAAAAGAATCTCTGCGAGCTCCAGTAGCTTTCTTAACTCTTTATGCGTATTTGAAAGAATAGAAGAGAATGTAGATTTGGAAAATGGTTTAAAAAAAAAACATCCTTTTGGATTTGTTGTTGTTGTACTAATAAAATCATGTCTTTAGGTGATATTTGTATATTATATAGTTAAGTTTTTTTCTGTACATTATTGCAGCATCTGAAAGAATTAAAGGATCCAGTGATGGATGGAGTTTTGGCAGAAACAGAGGCCATGCTGGCTCGGGGCAGAATGGAGTTGCCTATCAGTCCATGCTTTGCTGCGAACAGAGGTGACGATCTGTTGTTGCATCATTTGCTGAAGAGGGGTTCAGATTCAAATGAAGCAGATAAGAACGGAAGGACGGCACTGGTTTGCAACTTTATTTCTTTCCTCACTCGTCAACACACACACACGTGCACAAGTAAATCCATCAAATCTAAAAACTTACAACTTTGCTTTCTTCTTTAACAGCATATCGCTGCATCTAAAGGCAGCGAGCACTGTGTTGTTCTGCTTCTAGAATATGGTGCCGACCCCAACAGCAAAGGTAATTTTCATATAGGAGTTAATGTTAGTAGTGGTGATTGGTAAAGTCTCTAATTGGTCTTAGTTATACAGATTTAGATGGAAGTATCCCACTATGGGAAGCAATGATGGGAAGGCATGAATCTGTAATAAAACTTCTCATAGACAATGGAGCAGAGATATCTTGTGACGACGTAGGCCATCTTGCATGCACTGCCGTGGAGCAAAATGACCTGGAATTGCTCAAGGACATTGTTCGATATGGTGGGGATGTGAGGCAGCCCAAAAGCAATGGGACCACAGCACTTCACACGGCAGTATGCGAAGGAAACACCGAAATAGTTAAGTTCCTGCTAGTCCAAGGAGCAGACATTGATAGGGCAGATGTTAATGGATGGACTCCTAGGGCTTTGGCAGACCATCAAGGACAGGAAGAAATCAAAGCTATATTCCAGAACATTCGAGCGGGAAAAAAACCATTCATTATTCCAAGGTCATACCTTGGGAGGTTTCAAAGTGAACCCACAATATCTGCCCTTTCCAGAGGAAGCGTGCCACCCGGTCAAGAGGCGACTTGGTTGGACAATCATCAACGGAAGCAAAGGGCCAACAATTTTCACAATTCTTTGTTTGGGATCGTGTCTGCTGCCAATCGGGGTATGAATTTACCAGTTTTTCATTCATTTTTACCCCTTTTAACGCACTCGTTCTCAATATTTGAAATTGGGCAGATCAAAGATCTACGGGTGCATCTCAGGACAATCATGCTATTGCGCATGAATTCCAAGCCAGAGTAATTCTGAGTTGTCCGGCAAAAGGCCAACACGCTGGAAAGCTTGTTTTTCTGCCCAAGTCCCTTCAAGAACTGCTAGACCTGGGTTCCAATAAGTTTGATTTCTCTCCCACCAAAATTTTGACTACAGAAGGAGCTGAAGTTGACGATATAAACGTTATCAGAGATGGTGATCATCTCATTCTTGCACGTGATCACGATGCCCAATGAGCCAAAAAAAAAAAAAAAAAAATGCAAGCGTTCGGAGAGTATAAATATAATCATAATAGTGCCTTGGATAGTTAAGCGACGTTAAATTCCTTTTATTTTTATGATTTGAGGAAAAAATCATATATCTTCTCTTCATATTACTATAACAGAATGATAGGTACTTGAAAGCAGTGAATCAACCTATTACTAATTAAATTAAATCAATTGAACTGATAATATTAAAAATAATCTTTATGAATTAAAAAATAAATTAAAATTGTGGTTAAAAAAATTATTAGAAGTTATTTTTTTATATTTAAATTTTAATTAATTATGTACACTCAATTGATCATTATTTTTATTAATTTTAATACATTAATATTTTTGTAATTGAAATTCTTAACAACGTGAATGGAAATTGGTCATTGCTAGCTAGTCATATTAAGAAAACCATGGTTATGCATTTTCTCCTAATCAACGAAATGAAGTCAATTCCTGTCATGGCAGATCTTAAAGAATGATATGGGTAGAAACTTCAACAGGGTAACAATCAAAGGTATACAACTGTGCACATGTTTTAAAAATTGCGCATAAAATGTATGTCTGCCCTCAGAAATTCCTATCATATTACAAATTATTAGAGTGTCTCGTCAGAATTTTGAATATTTAAGAATACATTTTGTATGATTGTTTGTATGACATTTAAATTTAAAATTCCTAACTTTATATGATCCTCCCCATATTTAGTGGCACATAATTCATAATTTTTTTTAAAAAAATAACAGTTTGCCACTTTAATTTTTGTTTGTAATTACAAATTTTCTCTCACTCTTACAATATTCTTCTTCATTTTTGTTTTAATTATAATTTCTTTCTTGTCATTTTTTTCAGTACAATTAAAACAATTAGATTAAAAAAATTCCCTCCAACCCCGCAAAGCTTTCTATAACCAGTCGTGACTTATTGTCGGCCAGCACCGTTGTCCAACATCCGCCACCCACCGTGATCCATCATATTTGACGGGCACCCTTTTTCTTTTGAATGGTGTTTGGGAGCTCAAGCATTCTTGGAATTTGGACGCGCCTTCACTTTTAAAACATTGTTTTCATCTATTAACAAACGTGTAACATAATTGTCGCCGATAACACGCCATTCAAAGATGGAAGGTTCACATCCAACCCTTTAAATTCGTAACACAACACTACCAAAAACACAACTTTGCTTCTTCGGATTTATATTACTGTCTGTGGTGTGTAGCTTGTAAGAGTTCTTCGTATACTAAACAACAACAAAATGAAAAAAATTATAAACCTAAAGCTATTATTTGATATGGGCGCAGAAGGAAGGGATTATTTGTATGTTTAATCACTATTTTTAAAAATTATTTTTATTTTTTATTTTAAAAATAAATTTCGAAAATAAATTATTTTAAAAATAAAAAAATAACAATTTTTTTTTCTTTTATTCTCATTACACACGTTTTCAAGACAATTTATTAAACATTTATTTTACTGTATAATTTTTAAATATAATTTTTTAAAAATAAAAGAATAAAAGCAGAATGTAACTTTTTCTTTTTTTAAAAAAAATTACAACAATAATGTTCGCACTGCGTACAAAACAGAAAATCCAAACTCAACTTCTTCTACACAAAACTGTTCATTGCTGGAACCCTATAGCAAAGTAACCTATATATCAAATGGTAAGTCCTTGTGGGGGAGCAGCCGCAGGTGCCTTGGGCTTAGGCTTTTCCACCGCGATGCCCTGCGTGGTCAAGACCATTCCACCAATTGTGATTTTGTAATTTTTTTTTTAAATTCGAAAGTTAATTTTATAATTTCACAATCTCAAAATTAGACTTTAACAAAAAATATTTAACGACGGGTAAGAAATTACAGAAGGGAGAGAATATTACAATAATTTAAAAATTAAAAAGAATTTACAATTGTAAGCTAATACCAAAGTAACAGATCGCTATTTTTTTCAAATTTCTATAAAAGACTTTTGGCACACAATGATTTTCATTGACTCATCTATTTTTTTTCTGGTATTTTATATATTTACGTTGGACATGAGTGGAGATTACAATGCAAATATTTACCATTCCTATCAAGCAATTAAGCATACTATCTTAACAATTATCATTGAGTATCTCATATCTTTTAAGAAAATATTATAACACAAATATTTCCTACCAAATAAAAGTATGATGCAATAGAGCTGCCAAAACTCATTTGCTTAAAAGTGCAAAACAAACAACGAAAACCAAATTCCCTTTTATAAATGGTTGCGTTTAAGCTTGATATCCTGTGCTATTGATTGTTCATGATCAAAATAATTCAGCTCATCAAAAAATGTTCTTACAAACGTTATTGCATATCGTCCAAAGAATTAAAAAGAATGCACTACACTCTTACAGCCTCCTTCAAAAAAATTACTAAGAAAATCTGTACAGTAGGCACTGCCCCCTTTCTTTTGTCATTATTCTCTCTCTCTGTCTCTCCCCCCAACCCCATCTAATCCTTTTCTGAACTTTCTAGGAAAAACCTCTTGATCTCCACGTTCTAATGCCTTTTTCCTGATTGTCTGTACCCAAAATTCAAAAATGATTTCTTCTCTGTTTTTAGTTGCTTAACTGATTACAAAGGAATATTCCTCTCCAAGCGTCATACTCCCATGTCAAACCAAGTTTTCATCATATTGGGACAGCATCATCAGGGTAAACCTGCTCAGAACCAAGTCATATTTTAGCCAACACTCTCATCATCCTGACACAAGACATTCTTACTAGAAACTTACTGAAACCTGTACCTGAAAGTTCCTGTCTTCGTTAAAGCTGGGGTTTCTACCATTGAAACTTGTTCTGAGTTTCAGCTCTCCCCTGTTGGTTGTCATCTCATCCAACATCTCAGCATCATTGTAATCTTCGGGATTCTTATCACCATCAGTATCAGATGAATCCTTATCCTGATAAAATATTTTTCAAGCCCGCCGTTAAAAACTTGAATTGAAAGGAATATATAAATGCACAAACAAAACAGAGAAACGTCTTAACATGTGTACATAGTAAGCCTGGTACCAAAAAAATCTTACCACCAATGATATAGTACGTGGAGCACCGACAATTTCCTCGTACTCAGAACAATCTAGCTCTTGAAGATGGCTAGGGCTGAATAGCCTTGGAAGCAAATGCTCTCTTATGGATATGAGAAGGAAGAAGGGCAGTGGAAACAATATCCCACCTATAGGTATCCATGTAACCCCAAAACAGAACAGGAAATATGCAAACTGGATGAGTGTAAATGCAGCTATGGTCTTGAATGGAACTGTCTCCACGAATGAAGCATGAGAACCTTCCAATATTCTGCCCAAACAACCACAGAAATTAGAACAATTAAGGGAAACCGCTAAAGGATAGTTGTAAGGTGACTTACTTGTAACGCCGGCTTCGGGTGATGAAGAGAAGCAATATCCTTTCCCAGAATTGATTCCCTGGCAGGCTATCAATTGCCATGTAAGCAAAATATCCCCATAGAACTGAAGTAGGTATCATTTTGATAATCGAGATACCCACAATTGATACGCCCACCAGGATGGACAGCAAAGCGTTGCTCATTCTTTGCTCATTAACCCGGACGGGTAGATAGGCATCTATGTGCATCTCAGGATCAAATTTGACTTTTTCACCATCCTTGTTATCACATTTCATTACAGCCTCCTTCAAAGTCTCCAACTCCTTAACCTGTATGTACCAAATTCAAAATTCAAATAACTCTTGAACAAGTCTGAATACAGACACAGCTACCAAACCCATGGTACTTAACCGTAGGGTCTGTGTCCATTTCTATAAACACAGCCTGCATCTTTCCGTATAATTCAGAATCGCTTCTTTGTTGCTTAATGCATTCTTTGGCGCTTTTTACCACCTTCTTTCGGATCAACTGCAAAATTATTAACTTTTATAAGAATGTAGTCCAGTAAATATTAAGAACCTAGAGTGTGGATGTAAAACATTATACTTGCCTGCCTCCTAAGAACCGCCAAACTCTTTGTATGCATTGGCGACTGTGGAAGGACTCCATTTGATGGAGGAAGCCCCAGAAGCCCACAAATCAGAGTCTAAAGAGCATAAAGATATGTATCAGGCAAGCTTTTGAATATGGAATTAACATCGATTGGACCTCAACAAAGCAAGAATTTTGAGACAAAAATAATATACCATAATTCCAAGGAGTAAAATGTCATAGTGGTAGGCAGATGGTTTTTGAAGGTTAAACTCCTTCTGCTGAGCCAGCTGGGAGGCTACACTGTGATCAAAAAAGTATAAACCTGCTATCATCACAGCAGGAATGAATGCCACCAAGATATAGACAAAGGATACCTTCCCCATGTCCTGCATTTTGTAGTTAACTGTCAGATGACTTATAGGACTTCTGTGTGATAGTAAGATAATCGCGACTTGCAGTTCAAAATGTTGAAATGAATAAAATTATGAAAACAATATATTCGCCAAGCATCCCAGGCTGACAAAAGGCAACACTATACATGTATAACAATACCTTCACTACTGTCCAGTGGTAGAGAGATGCAGATTCCCAAGGAAGAGGACAATTCAACCTTCTAGGAACACCCTGTGGAACTTCGCTCGGAACAGTATAGGACAACGCAGTCCATAACACGACCATCATTGGAACCCCATAATCTGCAATGAAACCTCGTAGCCACCCTGCATTGAATTCCACAGTGAAGACAAGAGTAATATAAGCTAAATTATGCCTAAAAAAAAAGACATTTTTGTTTATCGTCTTATCTGGTCGATATTTGTATATCATTTACCTGTTCCATACCGCCATGATCTTGCTCCTCTGCTTTTAATGGCGGTGATAAGTAACCCAAAAGAGAAAATGGTTGCAAGTAATCCATTTGTATACAGCCATTGGAATTGAAATTCCTCTGCTGATGGATTTTCAGCCTTCGGAATACTAAACTCGCCTATTAGTCCCTGTGATTCAAACAACTGTCAGGTTGCTTCCTGCAGGCCCAAATTCAATATCTATTTTGCTACAGAGAAAAATCAATACCCTTATAGCTTCTTGAAAGAATAGGACAGTAATTAACATGCCAAATAATTCCCCTGCGATTCTAGTAAACCTAGTGATAATTGTGCAAGCATTAAAAATTGCTAGCAGAATCAACAAGAGTGCAGTCCAGACACAGACCCTGCAATGCAAATGAACATATATATTATACGGTAGCAATGAAGTATCGAGAAAGACAAACAGAATTAAGTCAAGTCCCATACCAACCGGCCCAAGCCAGAAACAACTTGGTACCCAGCTCTGGCCTTTTTCTACTAAAATCGTACATATACAAGTACATTATAACAGTGGGTTCAGCAACTCCTAAAATCAACAAAGGCTGTCCACCAAATATGGAGTGGATAAGTCCGCAAATAGCAGTAGATGCTAATGTTTCCACTGTGCTCAAGCTTCCATCTGGAAAAACAAGGTTATTGATTCTTTTAACGTAGTATCTACCAAAAGCCTCAAAATTACTCTGAGTTTTCAAAGATTAGAAGCTATTCAGAAAAGAGATTTGCCTGTATGCCTACTAAGTTGCTCTCCAAAGGCAATAACAGGGAGAGCAGAAGCAAAGAATATGTAGAAAGTTGGAGCCAATATTCTGGAACAGATGGAAGAACAAGAAATCAGAACTAGTCAAACTCAAAAACGAAACAGATCTATTCCCATTGTGGCATGGGAAACAAGAATTACCTAACACCAGAACAGATTGCGCCAACCCAGTCTTGTTTATAGCATGCAGCTCTTCCTCTGACGTCTTGAATTATGCCCTTGAATGGGGTTGTCATGATTCCTTATAGCTGATGCAAGATATTGAGTGGAGATTAGACAACATTAATTGGTGATGTAAGAGGAACTTTGGCAATTCAAAATGGATAAATATACTGAGAACTAAGAAGAAACCAAGTGGGACAACATTAATTGGTCGGTTGTGTAGTGGTAATGACAGAATTATAAAAGAAACCAAAAGGGACAAAATAAAAACTTTTAAGGCACCAAATAGTTGGATACATGTGATCGAGAGCGCACTCAGAGTTACTCTGTTATATACATCAGAAGCACAAAAAAGTTAAATGATTTATAATTATAGAGGAAATGCGGAATCTATTTCTCCTTTCTTGTTCTTATTAGCAGAAGATATGAAACGTGGATCCATGTTTCAAACGATCGCCAACTGTGTGGACGGTGAAGAACAAGAACAGAATGGAATAATAGGAAACGAGGGTACATTTCAAATTACAGCGCTGTTGAAATAGAGGAGCAGAATGAAAAGGTGAAAGAAATGTTTTAATCCGTTAGTTGACAGAAGAGCATGTAAAACGAGCACTTTGGTTTTCCGAAGAAGAAGGAACACAATGTGGAACTTTATATAACCATAGCTTGATGCACATTGAGTAGGGCGGCCTTGTTGGGAGAAGAAGAAGAAGATTGAATTACATACTCTGTAGAGGTGCCGGGGAGCACCAAGATTGTCACGCCTATACCAAAGAACAATGGAATTGCAGAATGAAGGATGCGATCCGGAATCACGAGGGCAGAGGGTATATATGCTGTGGTGCCCTCGAGCAGAAGACGGTGGGACTGACTGGGTGGGAACATGTCAGGGATTTCTCTCTCTAAAATGCGCGTGGGGTAAAAGAGAGAGAGAGAAGGGGTGAAAAGGAAGAAGTGAGAGGTATGCAAACAAAAATTGGAAAAAAGAAAAAGAAAAATAAAGGGCGGTGGCGAAGGACTAAAATGGAGGATATAGGCTAGGATTCCCTTTCTGACGTGGAAACAGATGGTTGGGCCTGACCCATTCAATCAGCGGATCTTTGTCGTGGGGTTTGGAATCTTCCGGTATATATATTTTTTTCTTTTTTTGTTGGGGAGTGAAGAATTGAAATGACACTTCGATATCAAAGAAATACTAATTGAATCAAAATTGAACCTTTCGGCATATACAAATTTACTTATAACATTTTTTATGTAATTAATCTTAATTCCGGTCGCTATGTTTTATTGAAGTTCAACATTATCGCGTCTATTTTGTCATTTTAAGTGCAACCAACCAATTTTGCTGATCATAGCTGTTATATAAGTAGAGTTGAATCGAAATATGAGAGAGAGAAAGCAGGAAATTAAATCACAATTGATGGGTTTTATAATTAGAAGCGACAATCGCCGAACCGCGTAAAGGTGGTTGCAGGGTTTGGATTTTAATGAGTGTGTCAGAGAATCCCAGAAATGCCTATGGTTTTCATTCATTGAATGGCAAATTAACTTTCCAGTTTGAGTCCAGCTAAGCTCCCAAGAATCCAAGGAAAGGACCAAGAAGGATTAGAGAACGGCGTTAGGCCCCACTCACGCAAATAGCTGATTGAGAGAGAGAGAGAGAGAGAGGTCGCCGATTAGGCATCGTCATCGAACGACAACATTTTTCAGGTGATGTTTCCTCGAATGTGAGTCTATTCATTTTCCAATAAGGAATTAATCCCCCCCCCCACCAAAAAAATATGTAGCCGAAGGTGCGTGGTCCTACGTTTCCCTAACTTGCTCTTTTAAACACTCTAATTCAAGCATCCGCAACACATTTCTTGCAAGTTAATTTCAACCCCAACGGCCAACACACACCACAAACATAGAAACCCACGCAAATCGCAACGAAGCTGACATCCACTTTTATTATACTGATTAATATATGAAAATCGCGCTTGCATATGTCTTGATTACTTTGTATAAAAATACCAAAATTCACGATTAAATAATTTAAAATTGATAAAAAATAATTAATTAAATTATTTTATATATATATATATATATAAAAGCGGCGATATAAATGTAGGTCTCAATATGTAGTAGCGTTTCATGTTAATTAATTTTGAAACATTAACTTGCAAGTTTCAAGTATCGTAAGTGGTGTATTTGAATATAATGGACACAATTTTCTTTCCCTGCATTGTATTGCATTGCATCCCTTCATTCATCTCCAATCTCTAATCTCCAGTTCTCCACCACACCCCTCCTCCCCTCATCCATCGTCAGGTACGTACCACCACCACGTCTATGACTCTTCCCTTTCAATGCTTTTTTTATTTTATTTTTAAATGTAGTTAATTAATCGTGTAAAAAATGAAAATAGACGTGTCTTCTCTCATATATAATTGAATCTTTGTCAACTTTAGATTTCAGTTCAAACAATCGATCCATCGGCATTAAGTTCTTTTTTTAAAAAAAAAATGTTTTAGTCACGGGGTTTTTATAATCTTAAACTTAAAACGTTTTGTTAATTACTCGTATTTTTTACCTTTAAATCACTCTTATTCTAAAATTTAGAATTGTTTGTATATTTAAACTAAACATATATGTCTGATATATAAAACAAAAATTTATCATAAAATAATTGTTGAAGACGCAATTATATGTTTGATATCTTTAAAAATAATGAAAACATTTTGTCAATGAAATAAAATAAAAAGCGAAATGGTTTTGTTGCATTGAATTGACCAATCACAGAGCATGAAGAAATCTTTGACCAAAAGCCAACGAAATCGGATGTGAATCTTCTGTTGTGGTTCAAACCACAGCAGGGGTGCGGTGGTTCAAAACGCATTCTTTGGACTGCGTTTTGAATTTTTTATTTATTTTTTAATTTTAATTTTTTTCAAAATATTATTTAAAAATTTATTTTCCTTTAAAAAAAATGGAAATAAAATATAAAAATAAAATAATTTTTTGAAAATAATTTTTTGTTGAAAATTTTTAAATTTTATTTTTTATTTAAATTTTTTTAAAATAATTTGTTGAAAATACTTAAAATTTAGAAATATATTTAAAAATAATTTCAACAAATTTTTATATTTTTAAGTTTATTTTCTCATTTTTTTTATATATTTTTAAATTTATTTTAAAAAATTTAGTTTTAAATAATTTGGATTTTTTATTTTTAATATATTTTTAAATTTTAATTTTTCAATAAATTATTTTAAAAAATTAAATAGAAAAATAAATTTAAAAATTTTATCTTTTATTTTTATTTCTCTTTTTTAAAGAAAAATAATTTTTTGAAAAAAAATTAAAATTTAAAAATAAATTTAAAAATAAAAAAAAAATTAAAATGCAACCCAAAAACTACGCCTTTTACTGTAATTTGAAGCACAATAAAAAATTCACAGTCGAAAATAGATCCTCTGTTGTGTTTGAGACACAGAACCGTATCAATTTCGTGTGCTAAATTTTTTGCTCCGTGTGCTGTGCCTCAAACGCAGCAAAACGCAGCCCATTTTTGTCTTTTTTTATTTTTTTAAAAAATACTGCTCCAGCTGCGTTCTGAGGCACAAACACAGCAGAGTATCCGTTTCCACGAAATCACACTTTTGAGAGCTTCGGCCGTATCAATTTCGTTGTTTGCGCTAAAGTTCCTCTTTTGACGACAATTCTTTAATTATAGAAAAATAAAACTTGTCATTTTTTGACACAATTCTATTTGCTGAATTGCTTAATTTCTGCAGATGTCCCGAGGAGTTCGTCTCCGTCGCGGAATTTTGTATATATAAAATTCTGCGAACAAAATTCCGCGACGGAGACAAACTCCTCCGAGCATCTGCAGAAATTGAAAGACTTTTTTTTTAAAGCAGTGATGGTAGTTTAGGCATAGCATGAATTATATATAATTAAATATATTTTTTATTGTTCCTTCCATTAAACATATTTAAAATGCGGTACACATGTGTAGGAAAAATTCAATTTCAATTAACTAAGTTCATATTTAAAATAGAATATTTCAATATTCGTGTTAATTTTTAATGTAAATCTGAAAATCAACGCAACAATCAATGCGCATTAATTACTCTAATCTAAATATTAACTAATATTTAATCAATTGATTACCAAAAACTATCAATAAAAAGTTAGAGTTAATATTGTTATCTTAATATACAATATTTTATCTTTTATTAATTAGTTTTTAGTTTTTGAAAATATTTGTAATTTTTATTATTAAAAAATACATTTTATTTGAGGAAGACTATCGAAAAATATTATACTCGAATTTTGAAGCATTACAAATCTATCTACAATATATGTTGAACAACCATCTCTCAATCCATACAAAATAAAGTTGTAATCTTATTAAGTAACTTATTCATAATACAATTACTTACCTTCTCTTTACGCAACACTTGGACAAATTTTGAGAGTCATTTTCTAAGATAACTCTTCTATATCCCATCTTCTAAATCAACCGTAATCCTTCTAACGCCCCTCAATATTTTTCATAACCCATCTTCCAGTTATATTTCGCACAATTCCCCCGCATCCAGCTGGACCTAGATTTTCTTTAGAGCAACCATCTATATTGATCTTGATCCACCCAATTTTTGGGTTCTTCCACTTAATTTGCTCATACGCGACTTTTTGTTAAGATTTAATTTCAAGGTTCCATCTAAAGACATAGCATCACCAAACTCCTTAACACATTCCTCGAATTTCCAAGTTGCAGCGATGATGTGGAAGGCTGCTCTTCTTGTTTCCATCCTAGCGTTGTTGATCCAGGCGTCTCACGGTGATGTTGGCACCGCCGCTCACTACGGCCCTCCCTTTCTACGTAAGCAAGCCAGCGCCACTCCTTGACTCCTATATATATATATATATTATGAGTTATTTAGTTTGATTGTGATTTCATGCAGCGACGGCGTGTTTCGGGGGAGACGCATCGCAGTTTCCGTCGAACAACATGTTTGGGGCGGCAGGGGAAGGAATATGGGACAATGGGGCGGCATGCGGGAGGTTGTACGAGGTGAGGTGCATAAGCGCTGCAGTTCCCAGAACATGCATCCCTGGCCAAATCATTCAGATCAAGATTGTCGACAGAGTCCAATCCGCTCGTTCTCGCCCTTCCTCCGCTTCTGCTACCATGGTCCTCTCCAACACCGCCTTCCGTGCCATCGCCAAGGCTTCTGCAACCTTAATCAACGTCGAATTCCAACAGTGAGTTCAAAAACCATGATTTTTATTACAAATATATCCGTACGATTCGGTTTCTTCAAAAGTTAAAACAGGCACATAAACATGTCAATAATTTTGCAATTACAGGGTTTAAATACGAGAACTGGGCAAGCAGAGGGAGAGGGAGATAGGAGGCTCATCGTTCAATTGCTCTACCCTGTATAGCGTACAATCTTCTCCATAACCTTGAGGAGAGCACATCCTTGTATTTCTCCGATTATTATAACAATCTTACTTGTGGTTTTGCTTATTCCAAATGCCCCCCAGATTGGGAAATTTATAAAATATAAATTCAGATAGTTAAGTTATAAGAAATATCCTTATGTAAGTACTTTTATATTATTATTACTTGCAGCTATATATTCCTAATTAAGACCTGATTCAAAATGCATGTGAATCAGGTTGACCAAATACAAGGCAGCATTAAGTTGGTTGTAATGACGGTAACGAAACGGAGAAAGTTGGAAAATGAAGGCGTTGACAAATGACAATGAATCACAGGCATAGGAATAGGAATCTCTTCCCTCCCAACTCGATAACTCTAAGTTCAACATCACCGTCATATTACTTTCGGTCGAATTTTGACTTTTTAAGATATTTGAACATATCTAAAATAGATAAGTTCAGTACAATAATATAAAAGCCGCATTCAAAGCATCCATAGACGCAGAATATCGCTACTTTGTTAGTATAAAATATCAAGGAGTTAAAATTTATTACAACGGTACGTAAGACTAGTGTAGACAAGTCTCTCTCTCTCTCTCTCTATCAATAGCCCATTATTGGCGTCCAAAAATAAAACGGGATTTGCGAAGGAAATGAGCTTCGGCTTCAACATGAGCCGACGAAACTGAAGATGGTTGGGGGGGGGGGGGGGTTGTGATTGCCCAGATTAGCGCACGCGAGGCATCATTAGCTTGAAAAATCTCGTGCTCCCGTTGAGTTCACCCATCTCAAACTTCGTCTGACTCTTCAACGACACAAGCACTAGGATACGGGGTAGCGAACTTGGTGCTTCTTTTTGCATCATCCCAGCCTTCGTACCTAAATGCAACCTCATTTCTAATAATTAATAATAAAAAATAATAATTTAATTCGTCGTTCGATTAATAAATTTTTATTTATAAAAATATTTTAATTACAATTCTTAAAATACTCTCCTCCTCTTTAACAAAAATCCACCTATAGTCATTATTATAAGTTTAATATTTATTTTATTATGATAACTAATTTTTTTATTAATAATATTTAAATTATAATATATAATATAAATAATTTTAAAAAATATTATTTTTATTACGTATTATAATTTAAATATTATTAATAAAAAATTTATTTATTATAATAAATTAAATACTAAACTTATAATAATAATTAAGAGCAACTCCAATAAAATTTGCTTATGGGCACACACTTACACTAGTATCGTATTTTATCATTTTTTGTTGTTGGAGTTCGTCAGCGTGAAGTTTGAATGTAAATACCGTTGTTTACTGAAACAATAGTTGTTTAAACAAAAATTACTCAAAATTAAAATTAAAAATCATAAAAAATGGTTGGTGTTGCTGCTCTTGCCGGTGGTATTTTGTTGCGTGGATTTTATTTAGAACCAACCAAACAAAAACATAATTTTAAAATAAAAACTCAATTTTCATCATTTTTAATTAATTATATGTGTGTGTGTTTTATTTTAAATTTTTTTTATATATTTATTATTTTAAAATTAAAATATTATAAAATTATTTAAAAAATAATAATAATATAATACTTATAAAATCTACTTAAATAATTTTAATAAGTATCAATGATGTTCTAAGGTGAATATTTGTTAAGGAGGAGGAGGGTACTTTAGGAAATTCACTTTAAAACTAAAATCCAAATAAATGGACCCGCTCCTCCTGGAATCTCACAAGTGTCGAAGGCTTCTCTTCACTTTGCTTATGGATTATTTTGGAGCTCTGTTTTTTTTTTTTTTTTTGTATGATGACAACATCTGCTTATCTATACGGAAAAATTGAGTTGTAAATCTATGTTTGGCTCTCAAATGCACTGCGCGTTATATTAATAGAGTGTTTATGTGCGTCTACCAGAGTCACTGCTGTTCCTTTTTCTCTAAGAACTTGTCTTCGGCTGCTTGGATATGGATTACAGGGATCGCCATCTTTTCATTTTCCTATGCTGTGGTTACCCTGTTTTACTCTAGTTCAAAGTAGATGCTCAATTTCAATTTCTACTACTGCCTCTAGTTTTCGTTAAGACTAGACCCCGGCTTCAAATTGTCTTACCTCTCTTCACTGGCATGATGGGTTATGTCTATATTTCCCTGATGGAGTTAGACGCTAATCATCTTGCGGAATAAGCTGTATAGCCAGCTACGGGCTCCTCACATTTGACTACTTGGTAGAATAATTTAGTTTACCAGACTTAACCCTCATCCCTTTTTCCTTTTATGTATTCATAGGCTCCATGATTAGAGTAGGTTCGTCGACGACCATGATCTTCGTTTTGGGAGTGACAAGATGCTAAGATTGATAAATGAACTTTTTTTTTTAATCGATGTCGCTGGGGGAGGGAATTGTTGAGTGATATCTTAATTATATATCGATTAGTTTAGTCATGGATTTTGAAGGCTATTGAAATTGTGTAATCATATCCAGGTTCTGGGCATGCTTAAAATTGTGGATTATTGGCCCAATTCCTGATGGTCTTTAATTTCTTGGTATAGTTGTTATATGCTTCAAGTCCTCTGTGGGTCATGCATACATATGTATTTTTTTCATACAGTTCCCTGTAGGACGTATTCACCACCTTTTGAAGACGAGGGTGACAGCCAACGGAAGAGTTGGTGCAACAGCTGCAGTGTATTCTGCTGCTATACTGGAGTACCTAACTGCTGAGGTATTGGAATTGGCTGGCAATGCAAGCAAGGATCTGAAAGTGAAGCGCATTACCCCCAGACATCTCCAGCTTGCAATCCGTGGAGACGAAGAACTTGACACCCTCATCAAGGGAACGATAGCTGGTGGGGGTGTTATTCCGCATATTCACAAGTCACTTATTAACAAATCCTCAAAGGAATGAGGGTTCGTATATTGTTTTATTCAATCTTACCAAAGATGAATTTTACTGTGAATTTGATGATATCCTGATTTGTGGATAACTGGCCCCTTGCTTTAGTTTGATAGAATCCACCTTTTGCAGCAGCTTATGAAATTCTAAAACTTTATATATCTATCTATCTAAACTGCATTATTGGATTATGGTTCATCATCTCCTTAGCGCAATTTTCTGTGTTTTTTTTTTCACTGCTAGCAGACTTGTAATGGACAAAGCGGCTGCTATCAAAATTTATATTTGCCGCTAGTTTCCTGTTACTATTCTATTAGACCGAAACTGAATTCAACAGCTGCAAGTAAGAAGAGGATGCATTATACTGGGAAAAGAAGTTCACAAAGGAACACAAGCCATTTCCGAGGTGTTAATGCACAGAACGAGAATAAGTGAAATAATCAAAATAACTCCCAACGATTGAAACGGATACTCCAAATTAAAAGAATTATAATTCCTTTTTTCAAAAGTCCGAAATTGGGGAAGGCGAGTCCCTAATCCTTACTATCCTTTTGTCATGACATACACTCTAGAGTACATCACCAAAATGAAGCGGCAAAGACGTGGCTGCATAATCTAGATGGCCGAGAAGTTGGGAACTTCAATGGGGAACTGGTCAATCTCATCCATCCACGGGTTCTTCTCCTTTGCTGGATTTACTCTCCTAAGTGCCTTCCAAACTGCACTATTGCACTTAAATCCGGATCCAAATGCAATTTGCCATAACCTATGCCCCATCTTAACCCTCCCTTTAGCTTCAGTATAAGCCAATTCGAACCAAAGCGAGCTGCTGGAAGTGTTGCCAAACCGGAAAAGGGTCATCCTTGAAGGTTCCATGTGCCACTGTGAAAGTTGGAGGTTCTTTTCCAACTCATCTAGCACGGCTCTTCCTCCGGCATGAATGCAGAAATGGTCGAAAGCCAACTTAAAATCTGGGATGTATGGCTTCACCTTCATCTTGAAAACTTTCTTGGCCGCCAAAGTGGAGAAAAAGAGCAACTGTTCAGACATTGGCAACACAATCGGACCCAAAGTGGTAATGTTGGTCTTCAAAGCATCCCCTGCAACTGCCATTAGATCCTTTGACAAAGAAACACCAATCCTGCCAGTGGAATCCTCTCTCTGGGTAACACAAGAGAAGCCCTTGTCGTCAGCACCCTTGTGGGTTCGAACCGTATGGACCAACTGATACTTGGATCGACGTCTATCCAACCTCCTGTTAGAAAGCAAGATTGCAGCTCCTCCCATTCTAAACAAGCAATTTGAAAGAAGCATGGATCTGTCATTCCCAAAATACCAATTCAAGGTGATATTTTCCATGCTGATCACCAGAGCATAAGAACTTGGATGGGCCTGAAGAAGATCTTTAGCGAGATCGATAGAAATTAAACCTGCACTACAACCCATGCCACCTAGATTATAACTAAGTATGTTTCCACGAAGCTTATAATGATTAATAATCATAGCAGAGAGAGATGGTGTGGGATTGAACAAACTACAATTCACAATCAAAATCCCAATGTCTTTGGGTTTCATGCGTGTTTTCGCAAAGAGCTCGTCGATGGCACCAAACATGACAGCCTGAGCTTCCTTTCTGGCTTCCGCCAGTGAGGGGTTTGGAGGAACTCTCAGTACAGCTTCAGGGAGGTAAGTTGACTCACCAAGTCCCGATCTTTCCAGAATCTTCCGCTGGAACTGGAGGCTTTCCTCCGTGAAAGTCCCCGTCAGAGCAGACCGATCCATGAATATATGCCTCGTGCATTTGCGGGCATCCTCTGGTTTGTAGCACGCAAAATCGACGAGGTAAACTGGGCGAGGACGGGTGAGGAAATAAAGGGTCAATAAGAACACGAGAAGAGTTGTGCAGAGGATCACAGATATGAGATTGTATCGCAGATGGTGCCAAAGGTCATGCAGATCCTGGACTGAAAATGTACACACTTGGGCTGCGATTACAACCACCAGAGGCGATAAAAACACCATCATTCCATGGGTGATGAGGTAATGGTAGCCCAGCTTCACGTATTTTAGTTTCACAGATTGTTTGAAATCGGGTAGTTTCCGTGAAGAAGATGATGATGATTGGATCAAGGGAGATTTTGGATTTGATGATAGGATCAAGGGAGATTTTGGATGTGATTCTAACATTTTGTTAGATAAAAGGTTAGATAGAGCGAATCAGAGTATCAATCTTACATTGAAGATAAACAAGTATGAATCAGTTTTTTGTCAAAATGCAGACTTCGTGAATTGCAACCTTCAGGGCGTGACAAGAGAAATGGTGTACAATCGCGACGACTTTGATGAAGGTAAATAAAAAATGCAAGTTGGAACCAAAACGCCCTGCAAACATGAATGATCATAATTAGTACACAGAAATGGGGATGAAAAGAAAGCATCCTGCATCTTGTCCATTATAAATATTATCTAGTCTTCTCAATAGAATTGCCACAATAATGAAGCATTGCAATTGCAAGACACAATACGGGAAAATCGACTTGGAATGAGAGTGGCCTTGCTATGGCCTCACAAAACAACCGAGGGTACAAGGTGCAGGAGAAGGCACAGAGCGAGGGCTTAGGAAAATATATGGTTTTTTTTTTAATTTTTTTTAAATGTAAATAATAAAGACGGCACCAGATGTGAGGAAGCTTTAAAAAAAATGAAATTCATGACTTGTACAAGGGCATTAAATATTGGGCTTTTTGACTCTGTTTTTCGAACTTGTTCTAGAATTAAATACTTACGGATTTAAAATAATTTGTTTACCATATTTTCAGAATAATGCTCATGTATTTGTTACATAAAGTAAATATAAACTGTAGATAATTTGTTGAACTTACCGAAATTATCTTTAAATTTTAGTTGATAAGTGATAAAACTTCAGACAGAAAGAGTTTGACCTCTACGAGTTTTGAATTTAAAACCGGAACTTGGCTATTTAAGCTCGGAACGGAATATTGAATCTCACAATGCAATCAAATCTCGGATTCTAGAGTGGGAAGCATGATCCAATCTTTGCTTGGAAGCACGCAGGAGAAGCCGTCACTTATTTAATATTTGTGGTTGATTTTGCACTGTGTCTTTTATTATGCTTGTGTCAACTAGCATGCATCAACTTTCCAACAACTCAGGAGGAATGGGTCCCGCGGGGATCTCATGACCATCTCCACCCCTCATGCTTTCTCTTCAGATGATATGCCAGACTCATTAGTATAACTATTTAGATATAAATTTCAAAGTGATTTGGTTTATCAAAAATAAATAAGTTAATTATAAAAAAAAATTCAATAAATTCATTAAAAAGTATAATATTTATTAAATGAGAATTAAAAAAATAAAGAAAATGACTCAAGGGACAGAATGATATTGGTGGCCCCTAACCTACAGTATCTAGTATTAACATTTTTACGCAATATTTTACATTCCTACCAATACAGCTGCACAAAAAGACTCTTCATTTCCAGTACATAACTATCATAATTGCATTCCCGACGTTCTAAAAGAACAGATTAAATTTTTGAAGGCCATGTAGCTTGAGCTGACATGATAATTCCCACAATAACTCCAAATAGCCCAAGCGCGCTACCAAAAATCTCAATCACAAGAATCTTCACAAAAAGTGAGGAGTTTTGAGCATCGGACAATGCACAGCTGCTTCCAATCACTCCTACACACAACCTGATGCCAGAAAATAAATAAATTCAAGATAACAAGTACGTAAGGTTGTCAACAAAATTTCCTTCAAAGATACGAGGGACGGCCAAAACGAATACATACCCACACACAAGATTTGCGAAACCCACAATAATTCCCGAGGCAAATATTGCATATCCTGCTCGAAGAGACTCGGGTGCATGGATATTTGATAGCGGGACGCTCTCTAATTTTGTTTGTAGAATAATGGCCACGATAACACCATATATAGCAACAGCTTCACAGAAGATCACACTGCGATACCACAAGCATCACAACCATATGTCCATAAATATACATGGTTTTATTTGAAACTATATTAGTAACACTAAGATGCTATACTCAGACACTTGCATTTAACTCACACTTTACAACCTCAGTTTACCGCCCATTCATAATTTGAGTAAAAAAAACTCGGACCTTCGTTATATGATCATTATACGAAAACAAAATTAATCAGAGTGAAAATGAACAGAAAAAGAATAAGAATAAGAAAATCAGACACAAAATGGACCTCTATTGTTACACGTCATAAATATCATTCAGCTGATCATCTCTACTATGTGTCCTGCCATAAGGTTAGTATCTCATTTTTCTTCTTCCACGTAACAATAAAGCTAGAGTTTCTCCCAAAAATGCTTTCAATATAAAGTAAGAAAATAATTTAATCCCTTGTGGGTGGACAATAAAAACTTTTCAATATAAAATAAAAAAATAATTTAATCTATTATCCATAAACAATTTAATTATCCATCAATAATATTTAAAATATTATTTTTTGTGATGTGTTATGATTTAAAAATTGTCAGTGGACAAAAAATTGTTGCGATTAACTAAGTACCACCTCTATAAAGTATTTCTCACACAGTCTTCTAGTTGTTTTTGAAAAAGTTTGGTATCTTCAAATCTACCAACGGTATTTAAATCGTGACACGAATAAAAAATAATATTTTTTAAAATTATTTTTGCAATGGACCTAATACCACCTCTATGAAATATTTCTCCCAAACACAGTCTTCTAATTGTTCTTGAAGAATAGTTTGGTACCTTCAGACCCACTCCACATAGAGAGAGAGAGAGAGAGAGTAATGCCTATATAATGTTTATCAAAATCACATCACTGAGGAAAATAAATTTATAAGCATTAAAATTTTGGCATTACTGAATCATCAATCACCAGAGCAATGAAGAGTAAGCAAGAATATTTTACAAACAGATACACAATAGGTCATTAACCAAAATCAGTTCTCATTTCTTTTAGCTGAAAAAGATAATCCAATTAAAGAGTAAAAGTATATGATCAGCAGTGGAGGCAGGAGTTATTTGAATTAACCTCTGACTCTGCTATTCACATTTCCTTATATATCAAATTTAGGACGGCTTCAAAATTCACAATCAAAGCTAAATTACCACAAGCTTTTTTCTTTTTCTTTTTTTATTTTATATTTGTAATCTAAGGTCATACACATCTAGCAGGCCACTGTAGAAACAATACTCATTTAGGCATTTCGACATTGGGCGATGGCAATCAATCAATCAATTGTTAACGTTCTTACGTTCTTAGTAAGGAGATCATAAACTATCAAAATGACGCAAGAGTACTTAAAAAAAGGAAATTAAGTAAACCCCACAGAAAAGAAAATGTCCAATTGAAAAGTATAAAACAAGCAGACGAAGGGTTTCCGGAAGCAAATAACATCCATGAAAATTAAGTTGCAAAAGGCTACTTACCTAATAAGATTCTTGGAAGTAATTCGGGGAGCTTTGATGGCAGCACCGATCAAGCTACTTCCAGTTATATAAATCCCCCTTGAAAAAAAGAAAAAAAATTCCATGCATTTATACGAGTTTATCAGAATTCCAAGTGAGAAGAAAAAAAAAACGGAATTCAGAAACGGAGATCAAAGGATACCAGGCAGCCCCGAGGACAGAGACGCCAATAGAGATGGCGATGCCGACGGCAGAGAATGTATATGGAGAGATCATCAGCAACGCCCTCGACCACGAACTCGGACCCCCCACCATCTCTGAGCTAGATATTGTTCGGCCTGTAGTTCGCAATCTTTGATGGTTGATTGGACAAGTATTGAACTCTAATAAATCGATCTGACTTTTATTTTTTATTTTTGGGGTGAAAATCCAGTCTGATATTGTTTGTGGCTCTTTGGTAGACAATCGTTTCTGGAATACGTTGAAATTTAAAATGTCGTACGAGATATTACAACTTACAAGATCAGGTTTCGGATTAAAACGACGGGTCGTTCTCCCGGGGTCAAATAATGATTTTTGATTAGGGACAATTTCTTCTTTCAATCTAACCTTATTCCCTCTGGCTAACACTTGGGAAAAGACCTGAAAAAATAATAATGTGCGGTCAGAATAAGGGAAAAATGTTGTTCAATGAAACACGTGTGAACGAAATTCTTAGTCTTACACAAAATTACTAGAGTTTTATGTTTCGTTTTCAATAAACAATTAAATCTTAGTTATATTACTAAAGGTATATCATGCAAGTTGAAGTCATCTTAAATTTTAATACTTTTGCTTCCTCAATTATGGGAGCTTCCTTCATTACAACAAAAGACCAGACCATTGTACTCAAGTTCAAATTATTATCTTTTCATTAATCAAAGTTATTAATTATAAGACGTAGTCATTGAATAACAACATGCTATGATATTTTTGTAATTCCTTTTTTTCTTTTGGTCAGTCGTTGATTCACAGTGAATTACCCCTGGGCTTTCAAGATCACATGATTGGGGCCTGCATATCAATGGCCCACGGCACCGGCGCGTCCTACCTCGTGGATTGTTTGGGAGAAAACAATGCGTCCTACCTCCTACCTCGCCGCTTTTAAATAATGATATCAAATAATTCCTATAATGGGAAGCGTCCCATTAAGAATTTGAGCCCATAGAGAATCCTTGTTCTGAAACAGCCTCCAAGTTTGTTTTTCAAGGAGAGCCGAAATCTTTGAAACTCAACCCCCCAGCCTTCTTTCTCCTTCAATGAATACTTCTGTAATTGTTTGCATTTCCCCACCAGAAATTTGCTACTAGGGAGCAAAGCTTAGAGCAAAAGTTTTTAGGCACTTGCACAGTTACACTATATTCATAGCATAGGAGAGAATGGCAGCTTTCATAAGGACCTCTTTATCTTGTGCCTCCATCTTGACAACTTTCCCATAACTTTATCTTGAATCCATTTTAACGCTTGAGTTTTATACCTCCCCCAGATGGCTTTTCCTAACACAGACTTTAAGCATGCTAAAAGATCAAGGAATAGTTCCCGGTGTTGGTTAAGTATCCTAGCAGGTAGAGACTTTATTCTGAAGCACGGTAAATGGCAAATAGGGCGTGGTAGAAAGGTTGACATTTGGGCTTATAAGGGGACTGAAGAGAGACAAGTAATTGCTAATGTCACAGATAGTTCCCTAGAAAAAGTGGCTGATATTATTTATCACAAGAATAGGAGGTGGAAGTTGCCTTTGGCTAGGGAAATGTTTAATTCTTTAACTCTTAAGAAGGTCCTGGCTGTTCCACTTAACTGGGTAGACCAAGAGGATCGATTGGTGTGACCTCATTCAAAAGGAAGAGAATTTCTCTGTTAAATTGGGCTATGTGAAGTTAAAGAAGATACGCAAGTTTCTGAGCTAAATATTGGGTCATCTTTTTTGGAATCCGATATTTAGAAAATAAATTTAAATTCAAAAGTTATTCTGTTTGATAAATTTTTTTTTTTTAGATTTTTTAAAAATAAAATTTTAAAAAAATATAAATTTTTAAAAATAATTTTTTAACAAAATTCTTACTAAAATTTTTTTATATAAGAAGATGAGAATTTAAGTTTCTCAATACTATGAGAATTTTTTTAAAATATAAAAAAAAAATATCTTCTATTTTATTATTTTTTATTTTTATTTTTTTTACTCATCTCTCTCATCTTTTTTTTTTATTTCTCTCATACTTTCTCTTTTATTTTTTTCTCTTTTATTTTTTTTCATAATTTTTTTTATTCTTCTGTCATATCTATACTTACTTTTTGTATTTTACTTTAATATAAATAATGATATTTTTTTAAAAGTATTATAATTTTCAATTTTTTTTATTATAATTAAATATAATAATAATAAAATGTAAATAAATATTTAAAATTAATTAAATATATTTTATATTTTTTCAGTAATTATTTTTTTTTTAAAATATAATTTTTAAAAATAAAAAATCTTGAAGTTAAAATATTTGTATGGAAAGCGTTTAATAATGCACCAACGAAGCTTAATTTGAAGAAAAGGTGAGGAATGAATGAAGCACTTATTTG
This sequence comes from Gleditsia sinensis, assembly GCA_037074535.1. NCBI lineage: Eukaryota > Viridiplantae > Streptophyta > Magnoliopsida > Fabales > Fabaceae > Gleditsia > Gleditsia sinensis. Next base: position 4,642,207 of record CM073472.1, read on the forward strand.
TGGGGTGTGAATGGACTAAGCCAGTCTGGTTTGGCTCTGTGATGCAGTGGGATGTGGACAGAGAACATATCACTAGAGTTGAGAACTGGTTAAGGTGAAAAAATATGTACATTCAGGAGGTTGATGGTGTTTCATCTCAGATCATTGACAAAATGTTCCTAATCTGATGCCCAACCAATATGTGTTTGATCAAGAAAAACTTGGTCCCGACAGAGTAATTAAAAAAAGGGCCACTACTCATACAAATATCATCCAACCAGCGGGGGAAGTCAGTAAAAATGAATATTCCAAGAGCCAAGTCAGGGTGCCCGGGAATATTCAATGGAGGCCTCCCCCTCCCCAAACCCAAAAACTCTATTAAACTTAATCTGGATGCTTCTTACAATAAGACTTTTCAGGAGACAACCCAAGCAGTTGTAGTTTGTTACTTGGAACCAATCCAAAATGTAAAGGAAGATTTTCGTGGATCTAGTTGTTAGATTTCTGCAGGTTCCAGGTGTGGGTGGAGTGTGTTACTTCGATTCTGGAACGTGGGTTGGGCCTGTGTGCTTTTGCCCCCCGTGCCTTTCTGGTTTGTTAGGCTATGGGCCTTTTGTTTACAATCAGTCCAAAAACAAAAACAATGAAAAGCGTTCGTGATGTAGTTTGTGCTAGCTTAAGCTATCTCCTCTCCTCCCCTCCCCTCCCCTCCCCTCCCTTCCCCTCCCCTCTTCCCTTCTCTTTTTATTTTATTTTATTTTATTATTATTATTATTTAAAATTGAATTCTTTGAATAATTTCTTTTTTTATAAAAATTTGTTCTCTTTCTTTAAAATTTTTTTTTCTTTCTTTTAGAAAAATCTCTTCCTTTCTTTAGTAAAGATTTTTAGAAAATTTGTTTTCTTCTTCTTTGAAGAGATCCAATGTTAATTAAATTTTTAAAAATATTTACGTATTATTATCCAAATCTACCATTTTTCAAGATTAGAAGAATGACTAAATATAGAAGTCTTAATTTTTAAAGAAAATTGTGAGGTGTGTTGTCTTTTTTTGAAGAACTTTTCTATCTTTTTATAAATTATTTAGCAAATTGTAATTTGGTAAAAATTGTTATAATTTTTTTATAATATTTAATTAATAATAGCTAAGAGGTTAATTGCCTCTTGATTTAAAATTTTTGTATTCTTAAAAAATACATGTTTGATTTGTATTTTATTTTTTTTATTATACTTTGTTAAAGTTTCTATAAAGTTTAAGTTTTTATACCTATTTATTAAATATAATAATATATTGAACTGTTTAAAAAACAAAAAACAAAAGTAGACCAGAAGAGAAGGGAAGGAAGGGTTTAAGCTTTGTAATTGTGCTTTATTATACAAGAGAATAATTGTGGTTTGCTAGAAAAGAAACTTGGTCTAATTATAAGACCATTACTGTCTGAATAAATGATTGAGAATTGAGACAGAGAGTGTAAAAGTTGAGTATGGTACGCTCGTATTTCTCGAGTTGATTGTGTCTCCAATCCAATCTTTTATATGTTATTTTGAAGTAATTGAGCATGCCCGCCCATGCTCAAAGCATCTCAAGAGCTACTGTTTTATAAGTTTGTGTTTGTGACAATGTCATCGAGATTACACTTCGGACAATACCAATTTTCTTAAAAACGAATCAATTAAGTGGACTTTTGTTTTACTGGAATAACAAGAATTTTCTATGGAAAAGGAATAAGAAGGAAGCATGGGATCAATTGCTCGGAAGGCCATTATCCTGACCGGCGGACTACTGACGCTGGGTCAAGTGGCAGATAGTAACAGCAGGACGAGGACTGTATGATCTGGCAGCATCCTCCTAGAGACGTTCATGAGGTACTTTTCGCCGATGGGGGTCAATACCCCGTCATGTTTTTTTGTACTCCTTTCTTCCTTTGGGTTTTTTAAACCCCGTCTTTCCACCAAAAAAAAAAAGAGAGAGCCCCATCGTTATCGTTTACGTTTAATAACTTTCATATGATCAATCACGATTGCTCTGTTAATTTCGAATTAATATATATGTCTAACACGCCTCTTTAATTATTGTATTTTTGTTATTGATAGTATAGGTAGGTGCATTTTCATCTGATCCCTTGCTGTCTTTTAATTTTCTGCTAACTATGGGTCAATTAATTATGTATTTGAACGGGACAAAAGGTGCTGATGTTGAACTGTGTGTCACTTACGTACTAACTATCAGACGTTGCTTGCATCCTGTATGGTGTAGGGACAAAGCATATATAGCAGCATCGACGAATCGCCTAATTGTTACGAATGGAATATGCTAAACTTCCAAAACCAAGTAATAAGGTGAGCAAGCAATATCCAATCCAATTACTTGTTCTATTAAATACTTGATCTAACCCTTTCAGGCCACCAGTTCCTCGCACAACAAAACAACCCAAAACTTTTCTCATATGTTTCTTAAACCTGACATGCATGCGTCACCGATGCGCATGTTTTTGTCATATTAACGCCTACGTACGTACCAGCATATTCATTTGAGACTTAGGGAACTAGATTCCCTTTCCCTCCTCTTTGTCTTGTCTATCCCCCACTTCAATACTCAGTAGTACATATATAGATGACTATCATTATTTGTGTTTGTGAGCGGACACGTAACAAACTGAGAATATACTATAATTAACTCCATTTTCGTGGGTTAACGAGATGTTTTTCTTCTAGTTTCGTCATTAAGAATGTGACATTGTAACCAAATATCGTTTTTTAGATTCTTTTATTTATTTATATCGATCTCAATTCAATGAAAAGGGACATATACAGGGGTTGAAGTAGGATGAAGACACATTATTTAGGGCGAAGTAACCCCCCCCCCCCCCACTTGGATGCATGTTCTATGTTGGTTGCAAGTGATAATAATGGGAGGAGAGGAGGGATTAAAAAAGATATAGTTGACCGATGGACCGACAAATCTTCGGGGATTTGGTACACACGGCCACACGGCAGCTTTTATCCTAGATCCACACAACTCATATGTCGGGTTTACGCCTCGCACACAGTATGATCACCGAAATCCCACACTACAGCTCACCGTTATCAATCCAGTTCTATTATTTTATTTTCTTTACTACAGCTTATTACTAATTAATGATGCAATCTAATAACACTCAATCTTATGACTTTTCCATAACACCTAAAATCAAATCATTCTATTTTAAAGACGTTTCTTCAGGTAACTTTTGAATCAAATAACTTTTTTACAGCAAAAATATGAATTACTTACAGCTTTTCGACTAATGGACAACAAGGCAGGGTGATCAGGGTTATAAATTTATAATCAATCAACCTCACAACTGGGACGTAAATTAGTTTATCAACACCACCACAAACGCATGTGAAATAGCCTTCTCACATTGTTTTCTTTCCAATACGTCACTTCGCTCTCCACCATTCATTCATATAAATATATATATATATACTTTGAATAAAGCCCACTTCCCTTTTTATATTTTCGCATCTACGTACAATAGGCATTCATTCTCTAAGGTACACCCACTCATTCTGTTTATTCATTGGATCACTATTTTTTTTTAAAAAGAAAAACTATTATAATCTTGCAAAATTAACGGAATTTGGGGCCACTAGGGGCTACCGCCGCCATTTTTTTTGTCGTCTATAGCAACAATTTGAATTGTATAAAGACAGTTCATCAAATAAATACATAATAATCATAATAATTAGAAGCGCTTCTTTTTTAAAACCAAAAAAAAAATACTTGCCTTGTGTCATTTACGCTTTTCATTTTGTTACCCTAATGGTTTGATTTGTTTATTTTATAGAATACCGAATATCAATTTTTTCAAATATAAAATTGATAAAATTTCTCATTAAATCTGACTTTTCTTATCAAATTCTCAATGTCGTTCCGCATTAATAATTTTAATGACTGACAATAATTTTAGAACGTCGTTTAATTCCTTGGTGGGATCGATCTTATTATTTCAAGACCTTTTACTAGCTAGCTAGGTCGAGATTCGCTTTCATTCTTTTTCTTTTCTTATGTCAATGTTCTATCACTTCTTGTTTAATTTCATAATATATTCTATATTAAATCTGACAAAAAAAGAAAAAACCGATATCCGAAGAAGAAGAGGCGGGAAAAAAGGTAAGAATACGGGATATTTAATTTATATTGGGGGTTCGTCAACATGCAATGGATGCTGAAGGTAAAACAAAGATCTTCATGAAGATTTGGTACGGACGGATGGGTTTATCTGGATCGTCCATTCCGTTTCCCTTGACTCTCTTCCAGCTAAAGTTGATTTGCCAAATCAAGGAAAAAAGGAAACAGTTTGACTTAGCCGATGAGCTCATCTTTTTTAATTCCTTTTATTGTAGGGAAATTTAAATATCTCTTGCTTAGTAACATAATTTATACGTATCAAATAAGAATAGCATTTTATTGTAAGGGGAAGAAAATTTTTCTTGGTTCCTGCGTGCGTTTTTCTTTTTCTTGTTACATTTTTTTTCATAATAGTGTTGCTATATTAGATTCAAAATTTATGTTTCTATAGCTAAGAAAGGAGGAGGTAAACGGACGATGATCCTTTCATGTATATTTACGAAGGATGATCCTTCCATGGACCCTGAATTAATCCTGATGCCAGCTCTTGGGGTTAGAGCAAGAGCAATTCCCATTATTTCACGAGGCCTTTCTGTTTAAAGAAAGTGTTTTTGTAAATTTCTATAATAATATCATCATATTATAATAGAGGCAAGTGTTTTGGAGTTATAGAGTGGAGGGTGGAGAGTGGAGAGGAAGTAATTGTTTTAATTTTCCCCACACAGAATCTTCCCTTTCTGTCCCATTTTTATATATTTAGACTAAAATATAATAAGTCGGCAGCCAGTTGCCCTAAGGATTAATGGGGGGGTTCCATTTACGAGAGATGCAAAAGTGTGGTTCACATTACCTTGTAATACAGCATCATCTTAAATGCTAATCATCCCGAATCCAATCAACCATATTTTTAAGTCTAACCAAATTTCTCGGGTTCTGTATTCTATCTACCAATTTATAAATTATTTTATGTTTCTGCCATTACAAAGTGATGCAACTATGAGATGTCAAAACATTATCGTTCGCCAATTAACTTGACAAGATCCTTTTCTTTAATGAATAAGATCAATTCATATTATTCTTTATGTATTCAAATAGAAAACTGTCTTTGTGAGGGTTTTTTACTTTCTTGTATTTTGTACCTTTTTCTTCTCGGTTATAAAGGGCTGAATTCAAGATCTGAAGTTCATTTTGATACTTCTTTTAATGTTAAATCCATGAATTTTGAGTCTGAAGGAGATAATGGTGATAAAGAGAAGAAACAGTTGAAATTTCTTCAGTTTGATTTTTTTTTTTTTTTAATGATTTTGAGGGACCCGTTCTTTTCTACGGTGACATATTCCCGGCTTTTATATATGTTCGTTTGCTGTAGGTTACTGGAAAAAAAAAATGTTTTTGCATGAAAACAAGGTTGACTCGAGTACCTGGAGCAATATAAATATACATCCCCCATCCAGTGGAAGATCCATGAAACCATTACGGTTCTATTGATCATCCTCTGCCACATTTTCATTTTTTTCTGCCTCATTCTTGAACTACCCAGTGTCAGGAAGAGGCCATTTCTGGAAACTTAAAAAGAGTTTCTTTCCTTTGCATGAAAACTCCAACGAAACTTGCTGGGTTTTGATAATCACAAAATGGAAAGTGATGAACTAAGAGTGGCTAGTGCACGTATAGGCAGCTCTAGCATCTGGAGAAGTAGTGCGGTGGATGTGTTTTCCGGGTCTTCCCGGAGGGATGATGATGAAGAAGAGCTTAAATGGGCTGCAATTGAGAAGCTGCCCACGTATCTACGTATGACCAGGGGCATACTCACCGAAGCAGAAGGTCAACCCAAAGAGATCGATATAAACAAGCTTGGCCCGCTACAGAGGAAGAATTTGGTGGAGAGGCTAGTCAAGAATGCTGAGGAAGATAATGAAAAGTTCTTGTTGAAGCTCAGAGATCGCATTGATCGGTAAGCTTGTGCCATTTATCAAGAAAATCATATTACGCTTATCTTGTTTATACGTTCTCTTACTTTCAAAGCACAGAGTTGGACTTGATTTTCCTACAATTGAGGTCCATTTCGAGCATTTAAACGTCGAAGCAGAAGCTCATGTAGGAACCAGAGTATTGCCCACGATCTTCAACTTCTGCATTAATATGTTAGAGGTAATCATATATCATTGGCTTTTGATGTTGTTTTTAAAAAGTAGAGTGCGCTTACCAGTTACCATGTACAATTATGCTCTCTTTTTGACAAGGGATTCTTGAACACTCTGCACCTTCTTCCCAGTATAAAGAAGCCAATCACAATTCTCCATGATGTTAATGGAATCATCAAGCCTAGAAGGTAAGAGGGTAACCTCTCTGAAATTTCAAAGTATGATTCTTCGGAAGCTACCTATATATCAACATCTTGGTCTGGCTTCTGCAGACTGACATTGCTCTTGGGTCCTCCGAGCTCTGGAAAGACCACGTTACTGTTGGCATTGGCTGGAAGACTCGGTAAAGATCTCAAAGTAAGAAAATTTGAAATTTATCTTCTAGTTTGAGAATCCATTCACTCTTATGATTCAAATTTATTGCTGAGTGCTGACAACTTACAGTTTTCTGGGCGAGTTACGTACAATGGGTATGGCATGGAGGAGTTTGTACCTCAGAGAACGTCAGCTTACATAAGTCAACATGACCTCCACATAGGAGAAATGACAGTCAGAGAAACATTGGCTTTTTCAGCAAGGTGTCAAGGGATCGGAAGCCGTTATGGTTAGTTGAGCCATGTGAAATCACATATTCAACCTCGTCTCAACTCTCAAGGATAATGCTTTTACCTGTGATTAAACTGTTTCCCATTTGGTCAACTTGCAGAGATGCTGGCAGAATTATCAAGAAGAGAGAAGGCAGCAAATATTAAGCCAGATCCTGATCTTGATATTTATATGAAGGTTAGGCTAGATTTTTTTTTTTGGGAAATTCAGTCCATAAGAATTTCTTATTTTAGATGCATCTGAATACCTTGAATTTTCAGGCGGCAGCTTTAGAAGGCCAAGAAACCAATGTGGTTACAGATTATATTATGAAGGTGCCAAATAAAATCTATTCAAATTCGTAAGCTGATTCTAATATTTTTCTTAAAAAAGGCAGAAACTTAGTTTTTCCTGTTTTGAACATATGGAAGATTTTGGGACTAGAAGTTTGTGCCGATACCATGGTAGGGGATGACATGATTCGTGGTATTTCGGGCGGACAGAAAAAGAGAGTCACAACTGGTGAAGTATCTGACAAACTTCATTTCTTTTGATATTTATAACTCCAAATGAGACTTCCATTTATTAATTGTAATCAATAAGTTATAGGTGAGATGCTAGTTGGACCAGCAAAAGCACTATTCATGGATGAAATATCAACTGGTTTGGACAGTTCTACCACATTCCAAATGGTTAATTGTCTGAGACAATCAATCCACATTCTGAATGGAACAGCAGTTGTTTCTCTTCTACAGCCAGCACCAGAAACGTACGAACTATTTGATGATATTATTCTATTGTCAGATGGACAAATTATCTATCAGGGTCCCCGAGAAAACGTGCTTGAGTTCTTTGAATACATGGGTTTCAAATGTCCAGAGAGGAAAGGAGTGGCAGACTTCTTACAAGAAGTAATTCTTAGTTTCACTGAACCCATTCTTTGCTTGATTCATGTAAAAGATACTGGACTGAACACTGTCTATTCATGTACGTGATAGGTAACATCAAGGAAAGATCAAGAACAGTACTGGGCAAATAAAGACCAGCCATATAGCTTTGTCACTGTAAAAGAATTTGCTGATGCATTTCAGTCATTTCACATTGGTCGAAAACTAGGTGATGAACTTGCTACTCCCTTTGACAAGTCCAAGGGCCACCCGGATGCTTTAAACAAACACAAGTACGGTGTTAACAAGAAGGAACTGCTGAAAGCCTGTGTATCCAGAGAATTTTTACTTATGAAAAGGAATTCGTTTGTCTATATTTTCAAATTGTGGCAAGTAAGTACTGTTCAAGATTTTATATTTTCTCTTTTGTAAGATAAAAGCTTTCATAGTATTCTTTAAACTCGATTGACGTTTGACTTTGTATTTTCAGTTAATTATAATGGCCTTCGTAACAATGACGTTATTTCTGCGAACTGAGATGCACCGGGATACAATAGCAGATGGTGGCATCTACATGGGTGCTCTGTTCTTCGTACTCATTATGATTATGTTCAACGGTTTTTCCGAGCTATCCATGACCATTATGAAGCTTCCTGTCTTCTACAAGCAAAGAGACCTTCTCTTTTATCCTTCCTGGGCATACGCTCTGCCTACATGGATCCTCAAGATTCCTATTACCTTGGTAGAAGTTGCTATTTGGGTGGTTATGACTTACTATGTTATAGGCTTTGATCCAAACATCGAAAGGTGAGAAAAAAAAAAAAATTATATGCCTAAAGCTTCAAATATTCTACCCTGTATTCTGCTAATTGATCATGATGGCAGGTTCTTCAAACAGTTCCTTCTGCTCCTTTGCATCAACCAGATGGCGTCTGGGCTTTTTCGATTTATTGGGGCAGTTGGGAGGAACTTAATTGTCGCCAACACTTTTGGGTCATTCTCTTTGCTTGCAGTTATGGCCTTGGGCGGATTTATCATATCAAGAGGTAAATTGATATAGCAATTCAATCTCGAAGATGCACATTGCTTGTTATGAGGTTTTTTGGTTCGAAGTATGACAAGAATACGTTGTTTTGCATCAGATGATGTGAAGAAGTGGTGGTTATGGGGTTACTGGGTGTCACCCATGATGTATGGGCAGAATGCTATAGCTGTGAATGAATTCCTTGGAAAGAGCTGGGAATATGTAAGCGACAGAATCAAATTCCTGTAACCAAAGAAATACAATAACACATGATCAATCAACATGTGATGATATGTAAATACTTTTGCATTTACAGGTTCCTCCTAATTCAACAGAATCATTAGGAGTACAGGTCCTCAATTCACGTGGGATTTTCCCTCAAGCATACTGGTATTGGATTGGAGTTGGAGCTTCCATTGGATACATGTTGTTATTCAATTTTCTCTTCACGTTGGCCTTACATTATCTTGACCGTAAGTATTCTATCAATGTACCTTTCAATTGTTGGGATTGATGCACTGTTCTAAATTTTAATAACCAATAAATTTGGTACAGCATTTGGCAAACCCCAAGGGGTAATATCAAAGGACGACTTGGCTGGGAAAAATGCGAACAGACAAAAAATGTCTTTTGGTAGTGTCACAAATCCATGAAATTATCTTCTTCTGTATACTTAATATGCTCGTGCTATCTAAGATGATCAGTATAACTTCAATGCAGAGAATCGAACAAGTGTATCATCCAGAACGCTTTCTGCAAGAGTGGGCAGCTTCAATGAAACAGATCAGAGCAGGAAGCATGGGATGGTTCTTCCTTTTACACCTCTTTCTATCACTTTTGATGAAATCAGATATGCGGTGGACATGCCACAGGTACCAGAAAGGCCCATTTTGTGGAATGGAATATCTTATCCAAAACTTCCATGTTACCTGGAAAAGATTGTGAGATCTATTTATGCTTGCAGGAAATGAAGGCCCAAGGCATTCTTGAGGATCGACTTGAACTTTTGAAGGGTATTAGTGGAGCCTTTCGGCCAGGAGTTCTTACAGCTTTAATGGGTGTAAGTGGAGCTGGTAAAACAACTCTAATGGATGTGCTGGCTGGACGGAAAACAGCTGGATATATTGAGGGGTCTATTACCATATCCGGCTATCCAAAAAAGCAAGAAACATTTGCTCGCATATCAGGCTACTGTGAACAGAATGACATCCACTCTCCCCACGTTACAGTCTCTGAGTCCTTGGTTTATTCCGCATGGCTCCGGTTACCCCCTGAGGTTGATTCTGCCACCAGAATGGTAAAGCCTCTCTCTCTCTGGTTTCTAAGGTTTTTTTAGTATATCAATATCATGTCAGTGCTTAGTGATTGGTTGTAGATGTTCATTGAGGAAGTAATGGAACTGGTGGAGCTGACTTCACTAAGAGAAGCACTTGTTGGATTGCCTGGAGTAAATGGGCTGTCCACGGAGCAGCGCAAGAGGCTAACAATTGCAGTAGAACTTGTAGCCAACCCATCTCTTATATTCATGGATGAACCAACCTCTGGCCTTGATGCCAGAGCAGCTGCTATAGTAATGAGGACTGTGAGGAACACTGTGGACACAGGGCGAACTGTGGTCTGTACTATCCACCAGCCTAGCATTGATATATTTGATGCTTTTGACGAGGTCAGGGGCCCTTTTCATTTTTCCATTATTGCTATCTTTCTTAAGAGTCTCAAAGACGAACGTCTATGTTGCATCATGACAGCTACTTCTGTTAAAACGAGGAGGCGAGGAAATTTACGTGGGGCCCTTAGGCCGGCATTGTTCTCTGCTTATCAATTACTTTGAGGTCAGCACTAACTCCTCTACTGCATTACTTGTGAATTATCAGTCAGTTTAATCATCATAGTTTGATACAGGGAGTTAATGGGGTGCCAAAAATTAAGAATGGTTATAATCCTGCCACTTGGATGTTGGAGGTTACTTCACAAGCACAAGAAGCAGCTCTTGAAGTTAACTTCGCTGAAATATACAAGAACTCCGATCTATATAGGTAGGAAATTATCGCATGTGAAGGATCGCTGGATAATTTTAATTTTATTATAATATTAATTTCTGACTGCGCAATGACATTCAGGAGAAACAAGGAGTTGATAGGCGAACTCAGCATAGCTCCGCCAGGTTCTAGAGACTTGTATTTTCCCACGAAGTACTCGCAGTCATTCCTTACGCAGTGTAAGGCTTGCTTTTGGAAGCAGCACCTGTCATATTGGCGAAATCCCCCGTATACTGCAGTGAGACTTTTCTTCACAACAGTCACAGCTTTGATGTTCGGGACTATATTTTGGGATATTGGGTCCAAAAGGTACCGATACCAAAGTGCTTTTGCCTTTTATGTCTTAGTTGCAGTTTTTCATTTACCTTTATTATATTTTCTCGTAATGCAGGCAAAAGAAACAAGATCTTTTTAACGCTATGGGATCAATGTATGGTGCGGTGCTCTTCATCGGTGTGCAAAATGCTACAACCGTGCAACCAGTTGTAGCCATTGAGAGAACAGTCTTCTATAGAGAAAGAGCAGCCGGGATGTACTCAGCTTTACCATATGCATTTGGCCAGGTATGCAATTATGAATGCCTTTGTCTATCAAGTTTCATGTATAATTATATTAATTGTATTCCTAACTTTGCAGGTTGCCATTGAGATCCCATACATTATAATACAGACGCTCATATATGGGGTTATAGTATATGCCATGATTGGCTTTGAATGGACGGTGCCCAAGTTCCTCTGGTATCTCTTCTTCATGTTCTTCAGCTTTTTATACTTCACCTTCTACGGCATGATGGCTGTGGCTATTACTCCCGATCAAAACGTGGCTGCTATAGTTTCCTTTGGCTTCTACTTAATGTGGAACCTTTTCTCAGGATTCATCGTTCCCCGAACTGTAAGTTCCAGAGACCCTTTAATTTGCTTGATTTTAATGAACTCTATGTACTTACGAGGGGTGAATTTGGCTCCGTAACAGAGGATGCCGGTGTGGTGGAGATGGTACTTCTGGGTTTGTCCCGTCTCTTGGACCTTGTATGGATTGGTTACCTCCCAATTTGGTGATATCAAGGACAAACTAGAATCTGGAGAGACCGTGGAAGAGTTCGTGAAGAGTTATTTTGGGTATAGAGATGATTTTGTAGGCGTAGTTGCCGTCGTGCTTGTTGGCATTTCCTTGTTCTTTGGACTTACCTTTGCCTTTTCAATTAAGGCATTTAATTTCCAGAAGAGATGACAATTTTTACACTTGTAATTAAATCACTAAGTCTCATGAATTTCAACGAACATATACATACTAATACGTAGATAATACTAAAACCTTGCCTACTTACTCTGCAAATTGGTAGTAGACTTATTGTTGGTTTGAGAAAAAGGAGTTGAGTTTTAAAAATGCAGCGCATCCTACGCAAACGTGGTGCGCATGTGGGTGGAGACGTCATTTTTTCAACACTTTTTGGTAACTTTTCAATATGCTTTGTCTGGTACACCAAACCTTTTCATGTTCCGTAATGATTCAGGGATCCCCGCTCCTCCGTTTTCTAAAGGCCCACTCTTCTCGTTAACAACCCGTGTTTCTGATGCTGACACCTCCACAGCTTGATATGGCATTATCATCTTCCTTCGGCTATCCATTTTTTTAACTTTATTTTGAGGAACATTAAAGGAAAGGTTCACAGAGATTGCTATCCATAAGCAACGTGGGATCCTCGGTTAGGGTGAAGGCAAACATGTGCTTCTTAATTATATTCCTACATGCAACTATTTAGCGTCATGAATTAAGTGTGCCTTCCATTTTTGTATCCTTCTGTCCAACTATCTCCCCTTATTTTATTCTAAAGTTAGTCTTTTTTATTTATATAATAAAATTCTATGTAACAAACATTGATAGATGAATTTACGCGTAGCTCAAAGTGATGTCCCTTTTTTTAAATGGAATATAGGGGAGGGAGAGCACTATCATGCTACGGCAATATCATACCGGGAAACAATAGTGGATTCCCCACTTACTTTGACAGAACGTCTTGACATGCTTTTAAGTGCAGAATATGTTTGTAAATCTAGTTCAGAAACAGAGACAGGCATCACTGTATGTTTATGATTGCAAACAGTAAACACAGCGAGATGCACGAGAAAGAGAATAGCTATTTGTGGTGAACAAAACTTGATTCGCTGAAATCTGCAGCTTTAGTTGTATGAGATCAATGGAGAGAAGTGACATCTCCAGAGTTGATAGTCTACGCGTGAGTAGTTCTGACATCTGGAGGAGCAATAGCATGGAAATGTTTTCAACATCCGCTCGTGAAGATGATGAAGAAGCTCTAAAGTGGGCGGCAATAGAGAGACTCCCTACCTATCTACGCATAAGGAGAAGTATACTCCCCAATGCACAGGGTACAGCAACAGAAGTTGATATCAAGCAGCTAGGATTAACGGAGAGAAAGATTTTGTTGGAGAGACTCATGGAAATAGCACAAGAAGATAACGAGAAGTTCCTGTTGAAACTCAAGGATCGCATGGACCGGTATGTGTTACGACCGCAAAAAACCGTTCATGAATCCCCCTGAAGGATTTTGAAACTAACCTCTATTTACGCGCAGAGTTGGAATTGATATACCAACAATTGAAGTTCGATTTGAGCATGTGAATGTGGAAGCACAAGTCTACGTCGGAAGCAGGGCACTCCCTACATTACTCAACTTCTTTGTGAATGTATTAGAGGTAATTCACTAACGCCTAGGCTATGCTTCTGATTCATTTATGTTTTATCTCTAACCACTCCTTCCATGCTCTCTTTCTTTTATCAAGGGATTCTTAAATTATCTTCACATCATTCCAAGTCCAAAGAAACCCTTACATATCCTTCAGAATGTCAGTGGAATCATAAAGCCTCAAAGGTAAGTTCCAGATTTTTTTTCCCTTTTTTGAAATAAAAGCTTTCATCATACCCTCCAGTTAGATTATTTCTTGTTCTAATGATGATATTTTTGCAGAATAACATTGCTTTTAGGGCCCCCAAGCTCTGGAAAGACTACTTTGCTATTGGCCTTGGCTGGAAAGCTCAGTAAGGATTTAAAAGTAAGGAAACCAACTTTAGCTGTCATAATTGAAGAATTGGTTTTTAAGTGGTTCCTTATTTTGATATCTAATTGGATTAGTGATGAAACCTTAGTATTCTGGAAGAGTAACATATAACGGACATGGGCTGGAAGAATTTGAACCTCAGAGGACATCGGCTTATATAAGTCAACATGATATCCACATTGGAGAGATGACCGTGAGAGAAACACTAGCTTTCTCGGCAAGATGTCAAGGGGTTGGGCAGAATTATGGTTAGTTGAATCACTTGGAATATGAAAATTTGACGAAAACTTTGAACTAAATTCAAAAGTTCTAAACGGCTCTTAATCAGAGTTTTGACATTGACACCTATACAGAAATGCTGGCAGAGCTGCTAAGAAGAGAGAAGGAAGCAAAGATTAAGCCAGATCCTGATATTGATGCCTATATGAAGGTGAGAAAAAAGATTTAAAAGTAGGTCTTGAGAATTATAAGTGAAGCATTGTGAGGAAGCTGCAGTTTTTCCTTACACTTGATACCTCTAATAAACTCTTGCAGGCAGCAGCACTAGAAGGCCAGGAGACAAGCGTGGTCACTGACTACATTCTCAAGGTACCAGGTCAAACCCTTAAAATAAAGGAGATAAAGACTAGTTATAAAAATATATAGTTTTCATGTTTTCTCTTCTAAAATATTGCAGATTTTGGGACTTGATGTCTGTGCTGACATTATGGTAGGAGATGGAATGATAAGAGGTATCTCAGGTGGACAGAAAAAGCGAGTAACAACAGGTATTCTCCGTTTAAGAAAACAACCTGAATTTGGAATTTTCAACTAGGTTGATTGATAAAAAAATTTCTGATGAATAATGCAAAGGGGAGATGCTGGTTGGACCTATAAGAGTGCTGTTCATGGATGAGATATCAACTGGTTTGGACAGTTCAACAACTTTTCAAATAATCAATTCAATCCGTCAATCCATCCATATTCTCAATGGAACTGCACTTGTCTCCCTCCTACAGCCAGCACCAGAAACTTATGAACTATTTGATGATATAATACTTCTCACAGATGGGCAAATTGTGTTCCATGGTCCAAGAGAAAATGTACTTGAGTTCTTTGAATCTATGGGTTTCAAGTGTCCTGAAAGAAAAGGAGTTGCTGACTTCTTACAAGAAGTATATGAGTGTGAATCATTTAGTCTTCCTACTTGACATTTACTACTTTTCTCTTTCTTTTTTTGATTTAAAGTTAGTTTTGTTCTGTTGGGGTGGAATAGGTGACATCAAGAAAAGATCAATGGCAGTACTGGGCACGTAAAGATGAACTTTACAACTTTGTCACTGTCAAGGATTTTGCTGAAGCCTTCCAGTCATTTCACATTGGTCATAAACTTGGAGAAGAGCTGGCCAATCCTTTTGACAGGTCTAAATGCCACCCAGCTTCCTTGACCACGAAGAAATATGGTGTTAGCAAGAAAGAGCTGCTGAGGGCTTGTGTTAGCAGAGAATTTTTGCTTATGAAGAGAAATTCTTTTGTCTACATTTTCAAAGCCACCCAAGTGAGTAAAATTCAAGCTTTAGTACTTTTCATTCAGCCTAATTTAAAAATAGATTCACAGTATAGTAATTTATTTTATATATATATGCATGAATGAAAATGTTAACTGTAGAATCGCCAAACATCCAGAAATGTTGAAGAATATAGTATTGATCATTTAATCACAAATGATTATGTCTTCTTGCTCCATTTCAGCTTATTTATCTAGCAATCATGACAACAACTTTATTTCTACGAACTAAGATGCATCGGGATACTATTGCGGACGGAGGGACTTATATGGGTGCTATGTTCTTCGCAATCCTTGTAGCAATGTTCAATGGGATATCAGAGCTAAATATGGCAATCATGAAACTTCCCGTATTTTACAAGCAAAGAGACCTTCGTTTCTATCCTTCATGGGCCTATTCTCTACCACCATGGATCCTCAAAATACCAATCACCCTTGTAGAAGTTGCCATTTGGGAAGGCATCAGTTATTATGCCATTGGCTTTGATCCAGATATTGAAAGGTGAGAAGAAACAAAATCATAAATCCTAAACTAAATTTCTGAGCACTGATTTTGGAATCTAATGAGAATTCTTATTGCCAGGCTTTTCAAACAGTACTTGTTACTGCTGTGTATTAACCAGATGGCGTCTGCACTATTTCGATTGACGGCAGCATTAGGAAGAGACATAGTGATTGCAAACACTGCTGGGGCATTCGCTTTACTTGTGATTATGGTTTTGGGTGGATTTGTGATTTCACGAGGTATATAATGGTAATGTAACTTCAAAGTTGGGTGATATCATGATTTTTATTTAACGATAAATCTGTTCTTTTTGCGTCAGAGGATGTCCACAAATGGTTTCTGTGGGGTTATTGGTCCTCTCCACTGATGTATGGACAGAATGCCATGGCTGTGAATGAATTTCTCGGCCATAGTTGGAGAAAGGTGATCCTTTTTCTTTTTCCCCAGTGATATGAAAAACCTTAAGTAAAGAGGTATTGATGAGATAATTGAGTGAATTTATTGGTGTTATAGGTTACCGGTAATAGCAGGGAAACATTGGGCGTTTTGGTATTGAAATCTCGTGGGCTTTTCCCAGCAGCTTATTGGTATTGGATTGGAGTAGGAGCTTTGATTGGTTATACCTGTCTATTTAATTTCCTTTTCACCTTGGCTTTGCAATATCTCAATCGTAAGCATTGTCTTGGATATGTGATCTTGGAGTTCTTTTTTTGAATTCATAGACTCCTTTTCTGATAATTGCAAGTGTTGCTGCTGCAGCATTCAGACAGGCTCAAGCAGGGCTATCCCAAGAGAAATTACTTGAGAGAAATGCTGCAAAAACTATAGAGCTCTTTGAAAAATCACCAACAGGAAAGAGCTCCTCTGGTAAGTCCTTGAGCTCCAATATAGAGCTTTTCTGTTTGTTGCGTGGAATCTGATATATAAGCCATAACATGATGACTGTGATGTGATGACCATTCAGAAGATAAGACTGAAGAAGCAGGTCTATCATCCAGGTCATTTTCTGGTAGAGTGAGTGATAGAAAAGCCCGTAGAAGTGGAATGCGGGGTATGGTTCTTCCTTTTCAACCTTTATCCCTCACTTTTGACGAGATCAGATATTCTGTAGACATGCCACAGGTACCTTAAATACTTTCTATAAATTTTGTCATTTGCATACACTATTGTTTGTGTCTGAAATTTGCTACTGGCAAGCTTTAATAAGTGCCAGCTATCGTAATGCTTCTCTTTACGTGAGCAGATGATTTTATGCGTCGCAACATTTTATCCATTCCCAATCCCAACCCAAAATAGAAAATCGGAAACAGGGAAACAAAAATAGAAATATTCCTACATTTTGACTCTGTTATTTTGATTGAAGGAAATGAAAAATCGAGGAGTTTTCGAGACTCGTCTTGAACTTTTGAAGGGTGTTAGCGGAGCTTTTAGACCTGGAGTACTAACAGCTTTGATGGGTGTAAGTGGTGCCGGTAAGACTACTCTAATGGATGTTTTAGCTGGAAGAAAAACTGGTGGATATATTGAAGGAAGCATCACAATATCCGGGTACCCAAAGAAACAAGAAACATTCGCTCGCATATCAGGATATTGTGAACAATTTGATATCCACTCACCCTATGTTACAGTTTATGAATCTTTGCTATATTCTGCATGGCTTCGGTTGCCCCCTGAAGTTGATTCTGCAACTAGAAAGGTAATTTGGGAGATTTTATTCTTTTTAAATTAGAGGAATATGAGTCACGACTTTTAAATGCCATGAAAATAAAACTAGTAAACATAAGAATCAGCAATCTTACTTTCCTGTGGTCCTGTTTATGAGACGCAGATGTTCATTGAGGAAGTTATGGAGCTTGTGGAGCTTAGCTCATTAAGAGAAGCACTTGTTGGATTGCCAGGAGAGACTGGACTTTCAACGGAGCAGCGCAAGAGGCTTACAATTGCAGTTGAACTTGTAGCTAACCCTTCAATAATATTTATGGATGAGCCAACCTCCGGTCTTGATGCCAGAGCAGCCGCAATTGTAATGCGAACCGTGAGGAACACCGTGGACACAGGACGCACTGTGGTTTGCACCATCCACCAGCCAAGCATTGATATATTTGATTCCTTCGATGAGGTGACAAGTCTTGATCGATAAGAAACAATACTGTTTTGGGCACTCCATGTCACATAAGAATTAAGTCATTGAATCTACCTTTTCAGCTGCTACTTCTGAAATTGGGAGGAGAGCAGATATATGCCGGTCCATTAGGCCGCCACTGTTCCCATCTGATCCAGTACTTTGAGGTGAGTCTAGTATAAATGAGATTGAACATATTACCTGCCGCTGTAGCATAAGCATATTTATTTTACTTTATGGTCACTGAAGGCTATTCAAGGAGTTCCTAGGATCAGAGATGGTTATAATCCTGCAACATGGATGTTGGAGGTTACATCCACAGGAACAGAAGCAAATCTTAGGGTCAACTTCACTAATGTGTACAGAAACTCAGAACTCTACCGGTTAGACTCTTGTCTGACTCCTGATTGTTTTTGATAACGTAACAAAAAAAATTGAAAATCAACTATTACTTCCCTTAACTTGTTAAAGCTTCAGAGAACAAAAGTTTCAGAATGGCTTATTTATTAACATTAAAAAAAAGGGCATATATTTCTCAGCTCATGATTTTGATTTAGAAGTGCTTCTAGAACTTGTATAGGTTACTGATGCTTGCAAGTGGACAGGAGAAACAAACAATTGATCCAGGAGCTTAGTACGCCTCCTCAAGATTCAAAAGATCTGAATTTTGCTAATCGGTATTCACAGCCTTTTTTCCCACAATGCATAGCTTGTCTATGGAAACAGCATTTATCGTATTGGCGGAACACGTCATATACTGCAGTGAGGCTCCTATTTACAACAATCATAGCTTTATTGTTTGGGATAATTTTTTGGAACATTGGCTTGAAAAGGTATGCGAAAAAACAAATCAAAAACTAGAACATGAAAAGGTAATCCAAAACTTACTACCGTGTAATGAAAATGACAGGAGAAAGGAGCAAGATCTTTTCAATGCAATGGGTTCAATGTATGCTGCTGTCACCTTCATTGGGGTACAAAATGCAGCCACAGTGCAGCCCATAATAGCTGTTGAGAGAACAGTGTTCTACAGAGAAAGAGCTGCTGGAATGTATTCCGCTTTGCCATATGCTCTTGCACAGGTGAATTACTTGGTCTTTACAACCCATCAATCTTTTCTAACCGAACTTGGCACTTGTAGTATGATGATTGTGGTTTTGCAGGTTATTATCGAACTTCCTCACGTCTTGATTCAGTCTCTGATATATGGTGTTATAGTATACGCCATGATGGGATTTCAGTGGACAACATCCAAGTTCTTGTGGTTTATTTTCTTCATGTACTTCACCTTTTTATACTTCACATTCTATGGGATGATGACCATGGCCATTACTCCGAACCCTCACATTGCTGGCGTATTATCGAGCGCCTTCTTTGCAATATGGAACCTTTTCTCTGGCTTCATCATTCCCTTGTCGGTAAGTTCCCATCTTCTTCACATATTTTGACAAATAAGACTTTTACCTCAAAATACTGTCTTCTTTTGAAACAGAGAATACCCGTATGGTGGAAGTGGTACTATTGGCTTTGCCCTGTTGCCTGGACCTTGCATGGATTGATTGCCTCGCAATTCGGAGACGAAAAGGACAAACTGGAGAGCGGCCAAACAGTTGAAGAATTTGTGAGGAGTTACTTCGGATTTAAACATGAATTTTTGGGAGTAGTTGCAGTTGCGGTGACGGGTTTCTCAGTTTTCTTCGCCCTCATCTTCGCCTTCGGCATCAAAGCATTGAACTTCCAGAAAAGATAAAAACACTGCAACTACCGTTCAACTTCGTATCCATAGCGCCATAGACCAATTAAATTGAATTACATTTACACTTCTACAGCTTCTGAACTAATATTTTGCTTTCGAATTCATCGCCATTTTCTACTGAAGCTTCAATGACACAAATCGTTCAGAAGTCCACGGAATCACAGTAGAAATTGTGGGAAACCCACATTTCCGAATGTCACCTTCACAATTTTTCCTCCCGTAGAAATTGAGAATCATATGGATATTACAGCAATTTACTTTCAAATAACTGAAGTATATTGATATTATAGTATTTTTAACATTTAAAAAATGAGTATAAAATAGTAAAGTATATAATATCATGCTATTAATACCCATAAGAAATTTGAAATCGTTTTTAAACCTAAACATGATACGCCATTCCCATGCAACAAACACGCTATAATATAACAAAGAAATCGTGTATACATTGTATCTCGAATATCATAATAATAATTAAATTCCTATTTTTAGTATAACATTTTTAGTATGACACTAAAAACTTATTAAAAAAGATACAGCAAGTAATTAATTAAAACAAAACAAAAACAATGACGTAAAAAACTGAAAAATAAATAATAACTCAACAATGTAATGTTTGAGTTGGCCACTGATACACCTACATGTAAGGATTGAACCCAAGTACCTCAATCCTAAGGACAAATATTGACGAAAAGTGAAAACACAATTTTCATATTTTTTTTAGCAGTATAAGATACTAATAACAAAATACAGGCATCTTATACGTCAAGGCATCTTAAAAATGTGTAATGTATTTTGAATGTCTTCATATATCTCAAATATCTTAATGAAAATAACAGTGTACCCAAAACTTTCAAAGTCAATCCAAGTACTCATTCCTCATCTTATTGGGAAAAAAAAAAAATACAATTTTCATCAGTTGGACCGTGAAATACATGGTAACAGCACAGAATTGCCACGGACAGCCCTCATAGCTAGAACCAAACATCTTAAGCCATGCAGTTTGGCCTTGTTTATAAAACAAGGCAGAAAAAAGTAACCAGTAATTTCCACATTGTCAACCTCCAAATGACTACAGCAAGATTAAATCAAATGTGGACTGGATGCCGCATATATTACAGTTAAGGTTATCTCTCGGTCTAATCCTACAAATGAATCCTAGAGCTACAAAAAGATATCTGAAAGAACAAGGACTTACACCAACTCAATTACCTAAGCTATCCAGGAAGTTTTGCAACTCCCTCAAACCTTCAGCAGAGAAGCTCCTCTGCACTCTAGTGCGTGGTACCACCAAGTTAGGCGGAGGCTGCAGCTGGAAGCAAACCACAACTACAGCTAAATTGTCCCCGCTCTTTCTCTTCAAAGCCTCATCAACCAGAGCCTTACTACACATGGCTGGGTCATTATGCTCCTGAAGCCTACGCCGAGCAAAATCCACTGCATTTTGGCTCCTAAATACATCCCAAATCCCATCACAACCCATGATGAGAAATTCATCCTCTTCAGTCAGTTTTGTAGTCATGAGTTCAGGCTCTGAACTAAGTGGTCCACCATCCCTGACTTTCATTCCTTCCATGTGCCAATCACCAAGAGCACGAGCAACATTAAGTTGTCCATTGAGATACCCATCATAGACATAGCCCCCAGATGCCTCAATGCGCTTCCTCTCTTTGCTGCAGATCGGTTTATGATCCCTAGACATTTCAATTGCCTTTCCACGGCGACACAGCACTGCTCGACAATCTCCAGCATTTGCCACCACCAGCAACCTGCAATCAGAGACTACAATCAACATGAAACATATCAAAGGAATGAGGTTGATTTTGCACCATTTTTATTAGGGGACACGAAGTGTAGAAAATTGAAAATATATATATATATATATATATATATATATATATATATATATATATATATGCTAACTTTGGTGGCAGGCCAAAATGTCCTTGAACCTCCATTGGTGTTCCAATAAAAATTTCATGACATATAATCCTAAAATTTAAAAACTAAAAAACCAACCCCGTACAAAGATCACATAATTAATTTTTGCATCTGGACGACTTTTACTAGTGCAGCTTTCTGCATAAATAACAAAATGATTCCATTTCAGGGATAACTATGGTTGTGCAAAAAACTTCCAATCTGAACTCACCTTTTTTTAGGCTCAATATTGACAACATCAGCATATAAAAAAAAATATTGACAACATCAGAAGAAAATGAAATAGATTGCTATTGCTTATCCAGACTGAAAAGCCATATGGTTTAAGCCAAATTTAAAGCAACAGAAAACTAGACACTCCCAAGTCCCAATCCATGCAACATGCTACCCATCCTGAGTCCAATCAGATAATGACACTAACAGCAGGACTCCCACAAAGCAAACAACTTAATATAGGCAGTAGCCACAGTAAAAAAACTTGATAAAAGAAAAAGAAAGAGTAACTCCAAGGAGAAGAAACAACACATTATTTGAAAAATACCAATATACACGGTACACCTAAAGTGACCAAGTATCAAAACCCTAACCTTCCAATGACAAGAGCGGCCAATGCAGTGGTGCCAGAGGCAAGGGCAGCATTCAGAGAGCAAGCATCTGCAAAGGCAATGTCTGTTTGGAAAAACGCTGATGTGATAACTCTTTCAACATCCCTTGGGAAACCTTCATCCTCAACAATGAACTTTGGCAAATGATAGCAAGCAAAGTCAGCAGCATGCTTTCCACCATGTCCATCAAATACCTGACCAACCCATATAAAGTGATGGATGACTTTCATGGCCAGTTTGCAGACAAATGCAAAACACAAACTTCTCAATACTTGTCAGATGTGAAAACACAAAGACCAGCAATTGTGTGTGTAAAATGTATACACATGCATTGGTCCACAGGGAAAGCGTGTCAGTATCATCAGAGAAGACTAGCATCTGAACTACAAGTTCCAGAGAACTTCCACAAGGACCTCATAGGATGAGATGGGATATAAGAAGGAAAGAAAAAATAGAATAGGGGTAAGAGGATGACAAGAACAGCACATATAAGTCAATTGTTGATTTCTAAAATTTGGCATATGATCACCAAGAAAAAAAAGGCATAAAGAAAAACTAAAATTCATAAAAACCACATAGGCACTACAATCAGTACCCCAAAGCAAGTTACTTAATGTGCTAAGAATAGAGAAATACCCCATAGAAAGCACTGGGTCCATCTATATGGTTTTTGAGCCCATAATCCAGCATACAGTTGTCAACGCAAACATACACATCTTCCATGCATGAGCGGAACCCAGTGTCAGCATATGCTCCAGAACGAAGCTTTGGTAGGAACTCAGACTCGGAATTTTCAATAACATGTCCTGGCTCAGCAGATACCTCAGACACCTTTGTCTTCATCTGCTAAATTCCCACACAAATTTCAAGAAAAAAAAAAATACAAACAGTGGAATAATAAATATCGACTTTTCAATTACATAGAGAAATATGCCCTGCAGAAATAATGCCACTCATAGCACTCCTAAACAACCAATGATATGGTTGCAAAACAAAAACAAACAAACAAAAAACTCAGACTGAGATAAAACAGAAAATTAAGAAGCCCAGCCAATCAAGCACATTTTCAGGTGCTGACGAAAATCTCCAGTCCCACTTAACAAAAACATAAATAAGCAAAAGCGATTGATTCCAGACAATAACGATAAGGGACGAAATGAAATTATTTCCAGTAATTATCATTACGCTATCAAACTTACTACTCTCACTATCCCATGAAATTTCTTTTACAAAATGCTCCTTTCTTCTCTTCTTTAAAAAACGCTAATGAATCATTACTACCATTGTCACAGTGAATGTAGGTAAGACCCAATTCTTGGGGGGACAAATTAAAGCTCAAACTTACAAGAGAAGGGTGCCGAACAAGGGACTTCTTGCGTGGTACCGCCACACGGTCGGTGCTGAGGCATTGCCGATATTCAGCAGCAAGCGGGTTGGGAGGTCGACTCTCACTCGAGCTCCTGAATTCACTACTATTGAGCTGTTCCATTTCCTCCATTGTTGTCGACCATGAGATCCCTACCAAGAAACCCCCACCCGAAATGTTAAGAACAGGGAATGCCGCGATTCGTCAACCCAGTAACTGAATTCCCAAGTTGGCTCAGCTGAGAATCCAAAGCAAGGAAACCCACTTTAAAGCAAATTACGGCGCAGCAGAAGAGGTTAAAACCGGGCTACAAAAAGAGAAAAATTAGGGTTTTTAACAAGGCGTTATGGTCGGTGAAAGGGATGGCATGAATCAGGGTTAAGAAGGATTGAAGACGAGAGGTAACGAAATAGTAGTGACTAGGAGTAAACTACAGTAGTAAAGAGAGAGAAAGGCTATAAGCGATTCCGAAGGAGCTCTTACCGGTACAGTACACAATAGGGTTACAATTGGGGGAAGGGTTGGTAACGACGTCGTAGGGTTTGAAACGCAAGACGTTTTTTGCGGAGCAGTAGTTTACGCAGGCTTGAAAATATCAAAATAAATAAATATGTTTGGGAAAGGCAAATAAACGGAGATGGTTCGATTGATCTATTTGATATATTATTAAAAAAAAAAAAAAACAATAATTTCACTCTTTCACCAACCCCCCGATGATCATGGCACCGCCACCGCTTCACCTCCTGATCTTATTTATGAATTTATATAACTTAATTAGTCTCCCCCCCCCCCCCCCGGCCGGGGATCGCTCCACCCGTTCATAAATCTAAAATTGATTTTAATTAAAAAAAAATACATAATACATACAAAAATTAAATGATTTTGTATGATTCTGTCAATGTACACTGAATCGGTCCGGTTCGCACCAGTTCAATCCTTGAGGGGCTGGAGAAAGCAAAGTTGAACTGAATTTAGCTCGGTTTTAATATAAACGTTGAAAGAGATGGCTCGGTCCAACCCTCGTGCTCTTTTTTTTTTCTGTATTATTTTTTAAAAACATATAATTCTTGTCCTTCCATTGTCATTGACGAGCTTAAAATTTGAGGGTTGAAAATAGAAATGTAAAATAAGTTGATATCTGTACGTGATAATTGAAGATTTTTGGTTATATATAATTTTGTTTTCCATTCATATATTCTTCCCAAACACACCTTTTCCCAAGTGTATGGATTGAGTGAAAATGTTGGCAAACTTCCAGTATTTTATATGTAGGAGTTATTTGACAGAGTTTGCTAAAATTTACTTCAAGCTAAATGATAGCGTTTACTGTTTAGAATTTGTAAGAAATAATAATAATAATAATGAAAAGAGGAAGCACCTATTTTAAAACTGTATTTTCGTCTCTTTCAGTAAAATAGGGACACGCACGCACATGAATAAAGAGGAGAACATCTATTTCCATCATGCCGTCTGAATTACAACTTTCAAATATGGTAGCAATTACTCTTGAAATTCGCTAGAATAGACTGTTCATTTGTTAGCCTACGCCATTTCTTTTTTCGAGATACAGAGTTACAAACTCCCTTCCTCCTTGAGATCCTGACATCCCACGTCCTCCTTCCGTTTTATTCTGCGGAGTAAATTAGCTCAAAAGTTGAAAAACGTAGTCTTCGAAGTTTTGGACAGTCCAGGTTTTTGGGAATAAACCCCAATTAAGAGATTAAATATCTGTAAGCATTTGTCGAGACTATGACTCTCCTGTCCTCTACCTCGTAAGTTTCCAGTTCTAGAGTAACACGCCTCGATGCTCCAGTTGGTGCGAAGACGGCAAGCAAGGGTCCAAACCACGTGTCCATCTTCAAACTTGCCTTCTTTTCTTTTGACCAACCACTGCCAAACCCTTTTTTTTCTTTCCATATATATATATATTTGTATTTGTTTAGAGTTTAGATCGGAGAGGAAAGGAAAGAGAGGGAGAAAGAGTGCGTGTTAAGCATAAACATGAGAACCACATGCTGCCTCAATCTTCCCCCTGCAACTTCAAACCCAGCTTTCAATGCTTCTCTTCCCATTAAGCCACCTCAACTTGAATTGTAAGTCAATACCCGCCATTCATTTAATTTATCTGTAGTTTGAATTCAAATGCACGGTACACTTATATAGTTTTGTGTGTCGAAGGGTGAAAAATGAAAGACGTTGGCGAAGGCAGTGCATTGTGATGAAATTGGCATGCACCCTTATCGGACTAGAAATGGGGAGTTTAGTGGGGGAAGCCCAAGCCGAAGGGTTTGTTGCCCTTGCCCCCCACATGCTCCCGTTGGCGGCTGCTAAGTGGAGCGAGAAAAGGGCGTGCCCATCTTGGCGAGACAACTCTTTGGAAACCATCGTGCCGGAGAACCTTCCACGGCCAGCAGCTCGCCGGAGATACGAGGCAGTCCGATCCAAGAATGCCCCGTCCCTTTCCGTTGCGGTTCAAAGAAAGGGAAATTGCTTCTCCATGTAAATAATCCATTTATGCAAAACTGCCTTACGAAATCTAAGTCATAGTCATAATCTTCAAATTTCTATGTTTCTTTTTTCTTTTTTCTAAAAAATTTCAGGTAAATTATATTGTATTTGTATCATTGCAGTACTGAATAGGAATTACGCAACTCGGTGATGGTAGTACATTTGTAGTACACACCGGATATTTTTAATTTCAGACTATGCCGTCATGACTCTTGAGAGACTGGACTGGGTCGGCTCTTTAGGGTCGGCCCAATTAGCTCCTACCCTCCTACTAAATATCAGTAAGCCCAATCTCCATCTGTGACAAAATTATGCAAACTTTTGAAATACAAGAGACATCGATGTAATTATCTGTCCCGCATATTTCAATTGAACCCCTCCTTAAAATGATTTTTTTTTTTTTAAATTTCTCCAAATACTATACCAGATTCTTTTACACAGTAGTTTTTGCAATTATTCGGACAAATTTGGGAAATAAAGGTAACTATTACTAACATCAAGTATCAACCCAGTTTGACTAAAAAAATGAAGAAGCATCAACTCAGGATCCATCGAAACGCATAGGTCTTCGTAGCCTTTTGTATTAACTCTAATCTCTCGACGGAGAATTTAATTAATTATATGTTATTAAAAACTCTAATTAATAATTGATTTAATTAATGAGAATGGCTGAAATCCACTTTTATAAACTTAAAATTCAATTCATTTAAGGAACAGTGATCCAAAAGAAAAAACTTAAATGCAACATATCAATTGGATAAAGAGTTTATATAATTATGTAGTTTTTCATATAATTACGCGTTGGAACTCTATTTTAATAAACTGGGTGTAAGTAATATTTACATTAGGAGAAGAAATGGAACTTATAATGGGCGAAATGGTTGTTGGTACGGGAGAGGGGCCGGGGTACAGCAGGAATTTGGAAGATAATCAAGGGAGGAGAAAGCAGAATTTGGTGGGTCAGCAGGGGAAGATGCCAATCTTAATTTTCAACGCTACGAGTGCAGTCAGAGCCACTCGAGTGTGCTCTATGAATGCCAGGCCCCTGCATTGTTCATACACCCAGATCTAGCCGAGATATAATTGTTTTTGGGGGTTTGGACGGAAAGTAGGTATAATCTTTAGGTCTTAGGTTTTGTTCATTTCTTCTTCTAGCTACGTCCTACCTCTTAGCCCGGGGTCCTTAGCTTTGCACAATCACAACTTTCGAGGCACTTTTTTTTTATTTTATTTTTAAAAATTTTCCCACCCCTATAAAAAGTTGTTTGTACATGATCTTAAAACATGTGACCGTGCTTAATTGTAAGGTTGAAACTAATCCCAGACGAAGCTGGGCAGCAGTAATTTTGCCCCCCTACGTCATATTAAAGCTGGCCCCTACAAGTCGCGAGATGACAATAAGTGTCCGAATAAAAATGGCAAAATACCATAAAGCACTTGGATTGGGAAAATAACAGGCTTTCGAGCTTTACTACTCCCGAGTTTTTGTTACTGAAGTTAGACCACTTAACTAACAATGATATTATTCACAAGAGTCGTCAAAAAGAGAGAGAGAAGTGATGATTCAATGATTGATGATGATGAATGGAATATGACACCCTCCCCCGGTGGGGTATATATATTGATATTACTTGTGAGTGGGGAACAGATTATGTTGATAAAATTTGGCAAAGAGGAGGGGGGAATATTTGGAGCTGTCGTTCAGCACGAAAGCGGCCAGTAATTAGCTCCTACAGCGAACGGATGGAAATTTTGATTGACGTTCCAAATGCTCCCTCCCAATATACGCATTTCTTTCCCCATTTTTGGACTCATAAAACTTTACTCTACATTCCTCTCTCGACTTCCGAGTTCCAGTTTGTTTCTCTCAATTCACAAAACCAAAGTGTTCAATTTACGGAATTCATTTTTAATTGTGAAAACTGTGTGTGGGGGAAGTCAGTAAACGAAGATTGCAATTTGCACGCTCGGATCCACCTTGGAACCCGCTTCATCATTCTTCTTAATTAAATCATCGTTAATTACCGTATTATCCTCCTCCTCCGTCAAATCACCCTCACTTCATTTCCTCGACGTCTTCTCCACTGCCATTCTCTCCCGGTCCTTTTGGCCTTTATCGGTGGGATCCACTCGCTCCCTCTTCCTTGGCATTTCAGGTGCCACGTGACTTGCTGCTGTGACGCTCGCCTGACATCATCCTCCGCCTCCAGGGACGCCCCCCATGACGCAAACCTATTGAACCCATTTCTCCCGCTGCGTTGCTCGAGGTTCTCTTTCCCTTTCTCAACGCTCCACCGCCCGCTCGCAATATCCGAATATCATTTAAAAATCTAAATTCCAACAAAAACAATTTTTAATTAACGTATAAGGTATGTTTGGTAGAGATATTTTTTTTGAATTTTTAAAAAATTTAATTTAAAAAACATTAATTTTTATATTTAATTTTTAAATTTTAAAATAAAATTCTTATAAATTCTAAATTTTTAAAAATAATTTTTTATAAAAATTCTCAATTAAAAATTTTTTCATATAAAAAAATCGAAATTTAAATTTTTCATATTATAAATTTTTTTTTAAAATATTAAAAAATAATAATATCTTTTATTTTATTATTATTTCTTATCTTTTTCTTACACATCTCTATCTTTCTCACCTCTACTTTCTTTCTCTTTTATTTTCTTTTTTATAATTTTTATTATTATTTTTTTATACTTATTTTTTCTCTTTTATTTTAATATAAATAAAAATATTTTTAAAAAAATACTATAATTTTTTTTAAAAATTTATTATAATCAAACATAATAATAATTTTTTAAAAATAAATATTTAAATTTAATTAAAATATATTTTATATATTTTTAATAATTATTATTTTTATAAAAAAAATAATTTTAAAAAATAAAAATATTACCATGTATCAAACGCTTCATAATTTTTCGTTAAATAAAAATTCATGGGCCATCGTGCGGATGTTCGTAGATGCATGTTAGATATAAAACTAAAATCTAATGGTCCGTTTAGTTCTCTGTTTTTAATTTTTAATTTTATTAAAAATTAAAAATAAATATAAAAATATATTTATTTATTATTTATTATTTTTATTTTTAAAAATATTAAAAAAATATTTTTAAAATTTATAATTTTATAATATATTACAACGATCAAATTTTTATAATTATTTTAAATTATATATATAATATTTTATTATTTATATAATTAAAAAATAATATAAATATAAATATAAATTAAACGTATTTTTAAAAAATAAAAATAAAAAATATTTTTATAAATCAAATGCACCCTAATATTTTTTATAACGAGTTAAGGTAAGTATACTTTATTGTTATTATGTAAACAGTGTACGTCCTCCGGGGTTGAAGGGACGCCAGTGCGCCCATTATAACTCCATTTCGGGCACTGCGCATCACGATTCTACGCAATTAATTAGGAGAAAAAGAGGAGGGCAAAATATGAAGAAAAAAAACAGGTCAAATGTAATTTAGGTGTTTAATTGATTTAGAAAAAAAGAAAAGAAAAGAAGGGCAAGCACTAGTTGTGATACAGCGAAGAAGTGGAAGAATGGGGTCCAAGTTCAACAGAGTAAATATTCCTATCCCTAGATATCCTTTTTCCATGTCCGATTTTTGTAGCCAACTGAATCTAAGGCCCCTGTTTTTGAAGATCCCCGTATCCAACACTATCAAAGATTCGTTGCCATTTTCATCTCCTCACTGATTCTAGTTTCGTTGAGCATGTCCCGTTTGCTGTCTCTTCTTCTCCACACATATTCACGACGCCAATACCTTTTTTTCATTATGCAACAAGCCTCCCGTATTAATGTCGCTCTAAAGTCTTCATTTCTGAAAAACAAATACACAATACATATATGCAGCTAATCACTTAATTAATCAAATTAACCAAGGCACGTGTCTGGATTATATATATATATGATGGACACGGCTAGCGTTACTTGTTTTATTTTTCTCCCAGTCAATTACACATTATTTCTCTTCTTATAAGTGCACGCCACACAATTTTACAAACCCACCTCCACCTTCAAGAGAAGCACGTGTGTTACTAATTAGTTCCGTTTGAACATTGTGTCCGCTAAAAATATAATGTGCGAGTCTGAAGAATCCTCAAAATTCCACAATTGGAAACAGCACCCAGGGATAACGGGTTCCAGTTATTCATTAACGACCGACACCAAGACGACACCTACAAAAGATTTAGTATTAATAATAATAATAAAATCAATCATTTTTGCTTATCATTACCTGTCTTATTGAAGTCGTTTCGATTCTCAACTCTTTCCTCCTGTTTTTTATATAATCAAGACTCACAAAATCAGTCCGTATATTAGATTTGAATTATTTATTTTATTTTGTGAACGAAAACAAGTAATGTAAGAAATAAATAAAAAAAATAGTAACTTTTTTCGTACTAACTGTATTGATCAAATTAATATGTTGCCGATCTACCGTTTTGCCCTTTTGTCGCGTGTGGGAGTTTGAAGCTTTCAAAGGCGACGAACGAACGTAATGGATGGAATAAAGGGAGCGGCTTTTGGATTCGAAGGCCTGTCCTCATGTAAATAATTGAGGAATCTGCCCACGCATGCGCACCTGGCATCGACGTGTCACGGAGTTGCTGATAACCCCAACCATAGGTGCCACGTGTCGTGACTCTTTTAAAAAATAAATATAAATTCCTGTAAATAATTTTTTAATAAAATTTTTATTAAATATTTTTTATATAAAAATAAAAAAATTTTATGTCATAAATTTTTTTAAATATAAAAATATAATAATATCTTTTATTTTATTATTATATTTTTTTATTTATTTCTCTCATATTTTTTTATTATTTTTTCTATTATTTTTATATTTATTTTTTTCTCACACTTTAACATAAATAAAAATATTTTTTAAAAAATATTATAATTTATAAATTTTTTTTTATTATAACTAAATATAATAAAAAAATTATCAAATAAATATTTAGAGTCAATTAAATATATTTTATATATTTTAAATAATTATTATTCTTAAAATATATAATTTTTAATAATAAAAAATTTTATCTTATATCAATGTTATAAAATAGAATCAAATAGTTATTGTTCAAGGAAACTCTCTACAGTGTTTCCCATTATGTAATGCAACAATTGTTGTTTGGTCTAAAAACATGATTCTTTAAAATAAAAAATTTTATTGTATACTAAAGGTGTTTTATAAAATAGAATCAGATGGTTATTGTGCAAGGAAACTCTCCACGGTGTTTCCCATCATGCAACAATCGTTGCTTTGCATCCTTGACACCCACACGGCGGTGTAACACTTTCAACCGCTTCCTATCTCTGCGCACTTCGTTTCCGACGACTGGATCTTCCTCCACGCGCGCCGATTCCTGAGGCAGCTCGTAAGTTGCAAAACACACTCGCTCCATCCAGTGTTCAATACCTCAACTGTGGAAACTCTGAAGTCTCCGAAATCTCCTTTCATCAGCTTCAGCTTTCAGGAACAGACATCGAAATGCAACGCAGAAAATACAGACAAAAACATGTAATAAAAAAAGGAAAATTAATATATATATATTTATATTTATATATATATATAATATAATATATATACACACAAAAATAACAAATATCTTACTACAATAATAATGATCTTATTTCACGCAAGTTAAATAAAAATACCATTATTTTTACATCATTTAACAGTTTTATAACGAGTTTTCATGATCATTATGAAACTGTCGACGCAGCATTATAAAACCAAATTATATGAATTGCGAGTGAATGGGACTCGTTCCCGTTAAATCAATTAAATGAAGGGCATGCATAAATGTATTTATATCAGCCCTTGCTCCAACCCCGTCAAAGTCTGCAGAGAGGTTGAGAAGAAAGAGCCTTGAGTAACAGAACCAAATCCTTTCCTTGACCTTCACGCTTCAATCGCAATTTACAACCCAGTCCCCCCCCCCCTTCTCCTCTCTCTCTCTCTCTCTCTCTTCATGTCTTTGGCCGTTCCTAGAAAATTTCTCTCTCTCTCTACCTCTCACTTCTCATTACTCTCTACTGCTTTCTATGCATTTACAAGACTCATCCCTCGAACCAAACCCTGATTTGCTTCTCATTGACCATTCCTACTTTGCACACTCTCTCACCTCTTTAAAGTCCCTGAACACCAACCACAACCGTTGCCTTCGTAAGAAACAGAGGGCAAAAGAAACAGGGGAAGTGAAAGGGAAAAAAACAGAGCTTTCTATATCCTTGCTGCTTCTTTGTTAAATTCTTGTACTCCACTCTTGCTTTCTTGGGAATTCTTACATGGGTTCTTGCAAAGAACAAGAACAAGAGCAAGCACAATGTGAAGAGGTTTGTGGACCTATCATTATAGGTGCTGGACCCTCTGGGTTAGCAGTCGCAGCTTGCCTCTCTGAACATGGGGTACCTTCTGTCATTCTTGAGAAGAGTGACTGTATAGCTTCTCTATGGAAACATAGAACCTATGACCGTCTAAAACTCCACCTTCCCAAACAGTTCTGTGAGCTTCCCTTAATGGGCTTTCCTCACAATTTCCCAAAGTACCCCACCAAGTACCAGTTCATCTCATACCTAGAGTCCTATGCCTCACACTTCTCAATTCAGCCCAGGTTCAACCAAAGTGTTCAGAGAGCAGAGTTCGACCCGACGTGCGGGTTTTGGACGGTTCGAACTCAAGATTTTCAGTACACTTCCCGGTGGCTTGTGGTTGCCACCGGAGAGAATGCGGAGCCCATTATCCCTAAAATTGCTGGAATGGAGACGTTTCATGGACCCATTTCTCATACTAGCGTCTACAAGTCTGGTTCCGAATACAGAAATCAGAGGGTTTTGGTGATTGGCTGTGGCAATTCTGGGATGGAAGCAAGCTTGGATCTTTGTAGACACAATGCATTCCCTTATATGGTGGCGAGAAGCACTGTAAGTTGGTCTCCTTTCCGCTGCAATCAATGGAATATTGAAATTGATATTTCCCTTCTTAAGTAACCAATTGTCAAATTTAGAAATGTGTCCCGTTGGCTCACTTTGGCACAATTTTATGAAACAGGTACATGTTCTGCCTAGGGAGATATTTGGCTTCTCAACATTTGGAATAGCGATGGCCCTCCTTAAATGGTTTCCTTTAAGATTAGTAGACAGGTTCCTCTTACTGGCGACCAGGTTCATCCTGGGCAACACCGGTGAATATGGTCTCCGGCGTCCGAAAACGGGTCCCATTGAGCTCAAAAATGCCACGGGAAAAACCCCAGTATTGGATGTTGGGACCCTGGCACAAATAAAATCCGGTAAAATTAAGGTAATTTCACGAGTCTTGTGCTTACTAAAGTAGCCATTTAGCATATATATGTTTTGAGGCTTTAGCTAAGATTGATAGAGTTTCAGGTGGTGGAGGGTGTGAAGGAGATAACAAGAAATGGGGCCAAATTTATGGATGGACAAGAGGAGGAGTTTGACGCTATAATCCTGGCAACGGGATACAGAAGCAATGTGCCTACTTGGCTCAAGGTAAAAATGAATCCCATCCGTTTCCGTTTTCACCTTCTGGAGTTGGACGCATGCAGCTACAAATTTCTTCTTTTTCTACATGCAAAAAAAGAATAAAATCAATTTGGGTTATAACACTTTTTCAGAATACGTCATTCTATTTCATCGTTTAACAAATTCTGTATTGCCTGTGACGTTTCGAGATGGGTAACCATCATGAAATATGAAACATTGCGTTTGCAACTTGCAAAAGCGCACCCAAAAAGTGTCCTTTTTTTTTTTTTCCTTATTTCCAAACTGAGGGAGTTGTAGTTGTCTGCAGAAAACCTGTTTAGTAAATCGTTCCCCGTGGCTCAATTTCCTTCTGATTTATGCTATAGTTTTTTAATTTTTTGGTTGCCAAAGCTCCATGTTTCATATCAGGGTATGGAGCCTGCTATTATATCCTCAGTAAAATCTTGTCCGACTCTGTCTGCTATAATTAAAATTCCAAGTTGTACACGTAATCGTCAACTGTATTCTACAACATATCATATGGTTTATGTAACTTGTATTTATGACACTATTAAAAAATTGTCAAGTGAGTCAAGGCTGATGTTTTTTTTTTTTTTTTTTTTCTGTCTGGGAATGCAGAGCTGTGGTTTTTTCACCAGAGAGGGAATGCCCAAAACGCCCTATCCAAACGGTTGGAAGGGAGAGAATGGATTGTATACAGTGGGCTTCACAAGAAGAGGTCTGCTTGGAACTTCCTCTGATGCCACCAAGATCGCCGAAGACATCGTTCATCACTGGAGGACTGTGAAGGACGGCAAGAATTATTTTAATTCCCATATTATCCTACTCAAGACTTCATAATCCTAATAAACGGCGCTGCAAAGTTTTGTAAAAGAAAAATATATATAGACAAATTCGGAGTCATGGTCCCATGGGTAATTGTCCTCTTCCTCCATTTACCCCTCTGGTTTCCTCTGTATATGTACAATTTTGTATTGCAGTATACGCCTCCCAGAACAGTTTCATAAATAAAATGGTACCTTATTGTAATCGCGTGGTCTTAACATAAAACTTTTAACTTGTGTCGCTGGTAATTTTTTATTTATTTATAATTTTTTTGTTACATTGTACAAGTTAAATAACCTTAAAAAAATGATTTGACACTTGAATCATTCGTGTCACGAATGGATGAAAAATTATAGCAGCCTCTACCTGGGAGTCATCTCCTTGCTCTATACGCTTGGTAACTTTTCATTCAACGTTTAGTCAAATATCTCAGCATGAGTTTAATTTGAGCACGAGTTTAGTGAAAAAAAAACTCTAAATATGACGTATAGTAAGGAATAAAACGAGGAGCACAAGTTATAATCGTTGTTGGTGAAGCGTGGAGTGTTACAGTTTGTGTTGACGGTGATTGACAAGCTCCGCTTCTTCGGCACTAGTCCGTCTGTCTCTTTCTCAGCCGATTATATTTTTGATGCAATATTCTTCCCTTTCTCATATACATGACGATGCCTGTTTTTCTGACTCTGCCTCTGCCGCCACATATACTTAGTGCAACGATACATGTATAATTTGGCCTTCAATTCCAAGACCTCTTCGCACGCTTCCAATTGCACGTCTTTTGTTGTCACTTACGTCAAGTCAAAGACTCTCTCTGTTTCTGCTCATTTGTACGAACTCAGTCGGGGCCAATATTTGCGTTTGCTCTCGTTTTAACAAATATCAGAAAACATTTCTCTCTTTCCCTTCTCATGGGTGGAGTCAATGACACGCGCTGCTGATGTTGCAGAGATGTCGATGCAGGCTTTGATCGGCTCACCTTTCTCCTTGGGCCTTGAGAGTTAATATCCTTCATCATGGGCTCCGCTATTTCACAGTCCAAATCCCGACAAATACGAATACTACTTCCAAAAAAACACAGTTCAAGAAGCTCTTCCAAGAGTTTCAAACATTCCCCCTCCCCCACCTTTGCTTTGGACCTTTTCTCACACCGTCTCCACCCTCTGGAAACTTTCAGATCCAATAAAAGAATATACGATGGATGTTAGACTAGCTAACTGCCAAGTGACTATGCAAATGAAAAAATAGAAGAAAAAGAAGAAGCAGTAATACATAATAAAATAGATGTATACGACAATTCACTGATGTTTTATTATAAGAAAATATATGCTCTTTTCCGTAAAAAAAAAAAAAAAAAGAATCTATTTTTCCCGAGAAATCATCCAGGGCTACTAATTGATTCAGCTTTGATTTTCAAATCAACTTAGGGGTAACAACTAACAGACCATCATTTGGTATTAATTTTTTTTTAAATGAATATTTATAAAATGACTGCACGAATAACATTTTTCATACAGAAAAAAAAAAGATAACACAAGAAAAAAAGATATGAATATTGCACGTGTTTTAATATTTGCTAAAATAATCACATTATTGTCTATTACAAGAGTCTCTTTCATCTATATTTTCTATTCTTTTCTTGGTATATAAATGTGTGAAATAAGTTTAGCAATCGTTCTTGTTATGAAACGAACTTGGGTTTGGTGCCTTTAAGTATTTAGATTCAATTTGGATAAATAATTTATTTAAATATTTATTTTTAAATTAAATTATTTAATATTTAAATATATATATTTAAAAATATTTTTTAAATTTATAATATTTTTTAAAAATATTTAGATATAATTTTAATGAAAGAAGAGAGATGAATGATAGAGTTTTAATAAAATTTTAATTTATAAAAATATAAAATAATTTTTTATGTGAATTTGAATTTTTGTAGAATTTTTTTAAAAAAATTTAAAAAATTAATTTATGAAATAAGTTAAAATTAATTTATTAAAATTTGATAAATTATTTAAATATTTTTTTTTATATACAAATATTTATATTAAAAAAAATTTAATAAATTATAAATTATTCTATTTAAAAAGGGACTTAACATATATGAATGTGATTATTGTTAGGCGAAGATGGCTTTTGGACATTCTAGAAAATGTGCGGGACGTATCTCACATATTATAACTGCGTGGGTTTCATCCATAAATATATCAAAATGTAAGGGGCTCTACAGAAAAGGGACAATAGTTCTATAGAAAGTCAAATTACCAAATTCCCCATACCAACGCAACATGTGTCTGACATGGTCAACAGCGGTCATTGGATTTGGATTTTGGACATCAACTGCTGAAGCATCGTGAGGTTATTTTAGTCATTCTGGTGAAAAGTTGTCCCGGAGGTTAAGTGACTCTGCCTGAAATATCGACAGGATTTAAGGGATGAATAGGTAAATTAAATCAACAATGTCATTATGATATCTGCAACAGCAATTCCATCCACCAAAGCCGTCAAAAGAAGGTTTCAGTTGCTTGCAAAAGCGAAAGTTAAATAAACAAAAATAAGCTGCCAAACAAAAATTCATTTTTGGGGATTGAAGGTATCTCCACCTCCCTTTCCAGTCATTTTCCTCGTTTTAAAATGCTTATTAATGATTAACAATGATATAGCTGGAGTCCGAAATCTTTATTTTCCATATTTGCTCAAAACTTGAGGCGTCGCTTCTGTTCATCCGTTGGGTTTTTATTTTCTTACCCCCATTCTCTTCTGTTTTGCTTCCCTCTCTATCTACAGTGTCTGTGTCTTCATTTTTGTCGTATGCTTCTCTCTGCTGTAGCAACAAAATTGAAGCTTTTCAGTACTGGGTTCGATAACGCTGAGAGCAGAACAAGTCATTCCCCGGGCATCTCTAAAGTTTGTCCTCTACTTGGTCAGGTTGTGGTTTCAACAACATGTCACAGACTAACTGGGAAGCTGATAAGATGTAAGTTTCTCTTTTTATTTTACAATTTCATTCTTTCTTTTTTTCTGTTGTTGAATCACTTTTCAACATGGGTTACGGTTCGCTCTCAATTAGTGTCTTCTCTTGTTTTCCTTTCTTTGTCGATTTGGTTTCTGCATATCTGGGTATCGGATTCGGGCTCTGTTATACTCCGTGGTTTCTATATATTTTCTCTCTCATTAATGTGTGAACATATTATGCTGGGTATTTTAGGGTTTGTAGTCTCTGCAAGTTTAAGGGGTTTACATTGAAAGGAATTGTGACTTATAGCTGCCGACTCTGGTCGCATTTGGGTCGCCGATATTTGTTGTCCGCGTATATTACTGGCACTGTAGTAGTTCTCCAGCACATGATACCCGATGTAAAGATTCTATCTTTCCCTCCCCCACTCCACCTGACTGATACAACGTGTTCTTGCGCTATGAAATATCAGGTTAGATGTTTACATCCATGATTACCTAGTAAAGAGGGATTTGAAGGCTTCTGCTCAGGCTTTTCAGGCTGAAGGAAAAGTCTCCTCGGATCCTGTTGGTGAGTTACTTGGAGATAGAAATCCGGCCAGAAAAGGCCGGATTTAGATGTGGTATTTCTTTCTGATTTTCGTTTATGTCTCGTGCATTTTATTAATTTTATTTTTTGTGTGATATCAATTTGGGTTTGCAGCAATTGATGCCCCTGGAGGTTTTCTCTTCGAGTGGTGGTCAGTTTTTTGGGATATATTTATCGCCAGGACTAATGAGAAGCACTCTGAGGTTGCTGCATCTTATATTGAGGTTGGTTTAGAAACAATTTATTATGTTCACATTAGAATCTTTTTTTAGGCTGGATTTACGAGGATAACAGTGCTAGAAATTCGACAGAGAGAATATGTTATTTTAACAGTTTCACATTTTGGGATTAAATGCGAGGATCCATTTACATGTATTACATGAGGAAATTTATACGTTTCATGGAGTACAGCTCTTCAGTTTCCCTAGCCACCCTAGTTGTGTCTCTTAACTGATGGCTGATTTTGACAGCTGTTCCTTTCTTTCCATGTATGGTTTAGCTGTTGTGGAAACTTAGAATCTTTCTTAGAATAAGCTTTTATAAAATTAAACCATTGAAACTTGAAAGGTGCTTCTCTTTTACTTCCTGATTGCTGACTAAGTGATTAGCAGTATGACTTAATATCGCAGTTGCCCCAGGCTGTAATTATGCGTCTACCTTATGTCTAAAGTGTTTATGGTTGTTCAATGTTTGATGCTGTCATTTCTCACTTCCAGAAGTCATGATTTGTATACAGCGAACTGCTATTATTTTGTCCTGTAAACTTTTGGTGGAACCGCAATCTTAAATTTATTTTCTCCTCAAATCTTGAACTGTTATTACTGAGACTGGAGGTCTATGGGGCATCTCAACCTAAAATTACTTATCTTGCTTGGTTTATGATATTGCTCTGATTAGTGATGAGCTAAGTAGCTGGGGTACAAACATAGATATTCCAACACGACAAAATTTAATGTGTCAAGATACAATTTATAGTGTCGCGTTGTGTTTGCTGCTTGCGACATGGACTCAACTTCTTTTTTGAAGTGTTTGTATTTCTTAGGTAATCAGAAATTACTTTTCTTCATCTTCAGACACCTTGCTAATATATCTTGACCTGTTCATGTGTGTTTTATGTTTGGAGAGGCTCGAGTGTTAGCTGTGGTGCTGAACTGTCAAATTGATCTAACCTAGACTACTTTAAATATTCTTGTTGCCCTTATGAAGTTGATTGCATTCTGGGATCTTCCAATTTACTAAGGATTTTCCCAAAAAATAAAAAATAGAAAAAACTTTAGGTACAGCTTGAAGCTTATGGTATGTGAAACTTCATTTGCAGACACAGTTAATTAAGGCAAGGGAGCAGCAACAGCAGCAACAACAGCAGCAGTCACAATCCCAGCAGTCACAGCATCAACAACAACAGCAGCAGCAGCAGCAGCAGCAGCAGCAGCAGCAACAGCAGCAGCAACAGCAACAGCAGCACATGCAGATGCAACAGCTCTTGTTACAGAGGCATGCACAACAGCAGCAGCAGCAGCAGCAACAACAGCAGCAACAACAGCAGCAGCAGCAACAACAGCAACCACAGCCGCAGCAACAGCAGCCACCACCACAACAGCAGAGAAGGGATGGAGCTCATCTTTTAAATGGCAGTACAAATGGGTTAGTTGAAAACCCACTCATGCGGCAGAACCCTGGTACTGCAAATGCACTTGCTACAAAGATGTATGAAGAAAGGTTAAAACTACCTATTCAGAGGGATTCTTTGGATGATGCAGCAATGAAGGTAGGGGGGATGTTCAGGTCTTCTAATAATCTGAAGAACTACTGTTATTATGATTTTCATAGCTATTGTTTGGTTTATTATACAGCAAAGATTTGGTGAGAACATGGGCCAACTATTGGACCCATCTCATGCCTCAATATTGAAGTCAGCTGCAGCTTCTGGCCAGCCTTCAGGGTAATTTTCTCTAAAACTTAACTTTTATTGCATATTTTCAGTCTTTAAATAAGTATGCTTGATATACGCTCTGGAAAAAGAGTGTGGATGTGCTTGATTATTCTGTGTGTGATGGTAGAACTAATTTGATTTTGAGCTGAAATAGCTTGTGTTGCGGCTTTCTTCATTATTGTAAAACAAAAAACAGATCTTGCGGGTAAATTACTAAATTAATCTTTTAGGACTCATCTCTTACCTCTTTTGGGTGAGGGGTTAGGGGAGTGGAGGTGCAATACTTCACGTAAAATGGGTCTGCTACTTCCATGGCTTGAATAATTAATAGTCATCTGCTGTTCAATTAATTGTCTTAACATTCCGGTATTCTCTATGGCTATGGGTGTTGATATTGTTAGCACAAAATTTCTTGATTTAAGGCAAGTGTTGCATGGTGCTGGTGGTGGGATGTCTCAACAAGTTCAAGCTCGTAGTCAGCAATTACCAGGGTCTACTCCGGTATGGTACTGTTATTGGAGTGATCTTAGTACTTCATATCTTTCTTCTTAGATGTTGAGCCCTGACTTGCCACTTTGAATTAACCAGGACATAAAGAGCGAGATTAATCCTGTGTTGAATCCAAGAGCTGCAGGTCCTGAAGGATCATTGATAGGAATTCCTGGTAATCTCCCCTCTTGTTCTTTCTTTACTCTGACTTCTATTAATTTATTGGATACTAAATGGCAGGCAGTTGATGGGATTTATTGAGACCTAGTCTGCTTTTTACATAATTCTGATGGCTGAGGATATTTTTGGATTTAACATATATAATTTCCTGGTGTTTTGTCACTATCCTTGCACTAATTTAGTTAACAGGAGATTTCATTGTGTTAGGATCAAATCAAGGTAGCAACAATTTGACTCTCAAGGGGTGGCCACTTACAGTGAGTATTTCTGTTTCATATTTTCTTATTATTTGAATGAGATACATTATTTTTGGTGGATATGTCATGTCTTCCGAAAGTTAATCTGTCACTTTTTTAACATAAATGATATATCCTCTTTAAGAATTTTGGTCTATCAGACACTTTGGCATGAGTATGATCGGAGGTAGCCATTATATCTGTTAACCCTACAAAAATTTCATCTGTTAAAAAAAGTGGCCTATTATCTGAAGGCTCTAGTAAACACCCCACGGAGTTATCTGCTCCCCTGACATCATGTATCTTTGAAACTGAGCACTTGAGTAATTAAGTCTCACTATTTAGCCTTTTCTATCCTGTACTAGGGGTTGGATCAACTACGCTCTGGTCTTCTACAGCAGCAAAAGCCTTTTATGCAGACTCAGCCCTTTCATCAACTTCAAATGTTGACACCGCAACATCAGCAGCTTATGCTTGCACAACAAAATCTGGCATCACCATCTGCAAGTGATGATAGTCGACGACTTAGAATGCTTTTGAATAATAGGAATGTGGCCCTAAATAAGGATGGTCTTCCAAACCCTGTTGGTGATGTGGTATCAAACGTTGGATCACCTCTTCAGGCTGGCAGCCCTCTTTTACCTCGTGGAGATACAGATATGCTAATGAAGGTGCGCTAGCTCTCTGTAATATTATTCCATCTCCACTTATAAATGTTACATCATTTGTAACAGCTGTTCTTTTTATTTGGTTTTCACTGAATTACCATGAGTTTCATTATTTGCTTCTTCTGATCTTCTTTATCTGTTGTAGTTAAAATTGGCTCAGTTACAGCAGCAACATCAACAACAACAGAACACTAATCCACAGCAGCAGCAACTTCAACAGCACGCTCTTTCAAATCAGCAATCTCAGACTTCAAATCATAACATGCATCAACAAGATAAAGTGGGAGGTGGTGGTGGTAGTGTCACTGTGGATGGGAGCATGTCAAACTCTTTTAGAGGAAATGATCAGGTCAGTCCTTTTATTGTTTCCTCTATCACATTATATTGGAGCAATGCTTAATTTCTTGGTTCTTTATACTCCATGGAATCATTGGCCAATATATTTCTTGTGACTTGTAATAGAAAGTGCATCATTGTTAACACAGTGGCTTGTGAATTTTCTGTTGCACACATTTTCTTTTGTTAAATATTTATATGGTCATTCATCTTGTTGTAAATTCTGCAGCTCTCATATCCAGTTGTATGGTTGGTTTTCCTCTCTTCCTTCATTTCTACTATATCATGGCCCAAAAATAGTAGTCATATCAACCTCTTCTCTCTCTTATAAAAAGAAATTTCTCCTGTCTTGGGATATCTATGTGTCTGCGTCCGTGTGTTAATTTTTTGGCTGGTCTCTTCCTTAATGTTACTGCTATTAGGTTATTTATTAATTGTTAGTTCTTTTATAGCAGTTCTTTCTTTGATAAGAAAAAGAATATGGAATTGAACAAGGAAGAAACAAAGTAGTTTGGAAATCCATAAACGTGTAGTGATTTTATTCTATTCCCATGCCATTGTTGAACTTGCTTTGAGTTCAAGTATCATAAAAACAGATTACCTGAACCTGAAGTTTTCTAAACCTGCCAACCCGGATTGTTGGTTATGGATTTTTCATCCTTCTGTGAACAAATATATGTGATGATCCGTTGGTGAAAATGTCAAAGGGTGAATTTTTTGCAAAATTGTGGGAAATGAACTTTCAACTACGAGTTGGTTTCTCTGGAAAACCCCTCTCTTTTATCCCTGTAACCATACATACATGAAAGAAAAGCCAATGTCTTGTTCATAAATTCATGATTTACTTATTTGGAATAAATGACATGAATCACAAGATTATAAATGTCTGTCCCTGAATTTGGAAAGCATCTGAGATATGTACCTTGTGAGGATTCTGTAATAGGTTCCTTACATGGTTTTTCTGAATGCACTTTAAGGCTTCCAAAAACCAGACTGGGAGAAAGAGAAAGCAGGCTGTATCTTCTGGTCCTGCCAATAGCTCAGGAACGGCAAATACGGCTGGCCCATCTCCAAGCTCAGCACCCTCAACTCCTTCAACTCATACTGGAGATGTGATTTCAATGCCTACGTTGCCTCGTAACGGTAGTTCTTCGAAGCCTCTAATGATCTTTGGCACTGATGGCACTGGAACTCTTACATCACCTTCAAATCAGTTGGTAAGTGGCTATTTTCTCCAGTTCCATTGATGGAAGGAATAATAAGTTCCTTGCATATGGACTCATTGCCATTCCATTTTGGCAGTGGGATGATAAGGATCTTGAATTGCAGGCTGATATGGATCGTTTTGTTGAAGATGGATCTCTTGATGACAATGTGGAGTCTTTTTTATCCCATGATGATACAGACCCTAGAGATACTGTTGGTCGTTGTATGGATGTAAGCAAAGGTGCAGTAAACACCATTATGTTCATTGATCATAAAGTTTTTGGCATAATCCGAACAACAGTTTCTTAATATATGTCAATTTTTTTTCTTGCTAGGGTGCAATAGTTTGTATTTGTGCTCCAAAAAAATATTTCATCTGTTAAATGGTAAATTATGATGAAGATGAACTACAAATCTTAAACAGCAATCAAATGGCAATTATATTCTTTCTATAGACTCTTCCTTAACAACTAAAGTAATGTATTATTTTTCTCCTA
This sequence comes from Gleditsia sinensis, assembly GCA_037074535.1. Classification (NCBI taxonomy): domain Eukaryota; kingdom Viridiplantae; phylum Streptophyta; class Magnoliopsida; order Fabales; family Fabaceae; genus Gleditsia; species Gleditsia sinensis. The sequence continues at coordinate 4,685,868 of CM073472.1, forward strand.
TTCCTTACATGCGCATATTCTTATTATTTATTACAAAAAATTTAGTATAATTTAGGAGCGTGCTTCTCTATCCTCTATTTTATGGGGCTGCTTTGTTACCCTTTAATTCCTTGAGTAGCCCAATGAAATGTCAACTCACAAACTGACATCAAATCTGTCGTAATAATAATGTAAAATTTGCATAATGTTCCTATGCTATTGTTTATGATCTACTCTCAGGGCATTAATTTGCTTTGGTTTTAGGCTTCTCATTTGCTGAAGAAAATTCAGTACGAGCTAGTATGAGCAAAGTTGTCTGTTGCCACTTCTCATCTGATGGGAAATTGCTTGCGAGTGGTGGCCATGACAAAAAGGTTAGTTGAAGTATTAGCCTGAAAAAGCATAGTTGTTTTAGTCCTTCATGTGTTCAAATGACTCCATGACAATAGCTGTGCAATAGTGAAATTGACTTCAGAATCAAATAAAGAATTGTTAACTTCTTTATCGTTCATTCTGTTTACATATAGAATATCTGACTTATTCTCCTGTTGGTTCTGTAATGCAGGCTGTTTTATGGTACACAGATTCTTTGAAGCAAAAAAATACTCTTGAAGAACATTCTTCTTTAATAACTGATGTCCGTTTCAGTCCAAGCATGCCCCGACTTGCAACATCTTCATTTGACAAAACTGTCAGGGTTTGGGATGTTGACAATGTTAGTAGATTTATTTCCTATTTTACTCTAATAGTATACCCTTTTTGAGAAGTTTTCTTTAGATTCTAAATCTTTATATTGGATTGGCCACATGAAAAGTGTAAAATTTACCATGCTTTTGAAGTGTGACACACCCACAATTGGGGGGGGGGGGGGTTGTCTAAAGATCTATGTCATCTTTCACTGACAGTTTTAATCAGATAATAAAATTAATTTATGTGCTGGTTTCATGGGATTTCAAGTACAGTCAGATAGTTGTTATTCTGCTTGAGCTGAATATATATATATATATATATATATATCCTTACCTATGCAGCCTGGTTATTCGCTTCGCACATTTACGGGACATTCTGCATCTGTTATGTCACTTGATTTTCATCCAAATAAAGATGATCTTATCTGCTCCTGTGATGGTGATGGTGAAATACGATATTGGAGTATAAATAATGGCAGCTGTACTAGAGTTTCCAAGGTAGAATCTTAGTTATCTCATTTTATAACCTGGTCTGTTTTATATGATTGTGTGTTAAAGTGATTTTATATTCATTTTAGTTTGCGATTATCAAAAACCATTTCCTCCCAAAAGATTATGCTATTAGGACTTAGGGTGAGGTTCTTGAATGACTTACTTAATATTTCTTACATGTCTCTTTATGCAAAATCTCTTTTGGTTTGAAGTATGGATATTGATAACACAGACACATTATACCATGTGTTGATATTTAATTTAATTAGGAAAACGGAGGCGGGAGTGATTGAACTCTTGATCACTTAGTTATAAAGGCTTTGATCTCATATCAAGAACTATTTTATCTCAAAACTTTAATTGGTTAGGAGAAGGCTCATGGATGATTTTATATGAATGGTTTTATTAATACCTAACAGCTAGACTAATATTTGTTTCTGATTAGGGTGGCACTGCCCAGATGAGATTTCAACCTCGGTTAGGGAGGTACCTTGCTGCTGCTGCAGAGAACGTTGTCTCTATACTTGACGTGGAGACACAAGCATGCCGATATTCATTAGAGGTTAGTTTGCACCATTGTTTTATAAATTTCTTTATTGAAGGTTCGATAAATGCTTGTCAATGAGAAATATGCAATCCTGCTTGAGTCTTTCCATAGCAGTTACTGAGTTACATAAGTAATCTCAAAACATAAGCTGAGTGGCTCTCATCAAGAAGAATGACTTGGGAGGCAATTGTTTTAGTGATATTAAATTTTAAGATGACCATAAATGGGGAGCTAAAGGGTAACATAACGCATTCATAAAATTTTCTCTGTTGAAACATAGCAAGAGGGGTAGTTATGTGGAGAAGTAAATAGAAAAGGATCAACATTTTGCATATTTACTAGGACACATATACATTTATATTTATGTGCATTATTATAAAGTGATTGGAAAGAGAGTGAGCCTTAGTGCAACAATAAAGTTGCTGTCTTGAGATTTGGAGGTCTCGATTTCAAGCCTTGGAAACAGCCTTCCTGCTTGTGAGGGGAAGGCTGCATACATCTAATTTCCTTAGATCCCACCAGATGGGGGTCTCGTGCACTGGGCCACCCTTTTTATTATAAAGTGATTGGAAAATGTAAGTGTAATGCCATTTTGTTTTTGTGATACTCCCAAGGTTGTGTTTTCGTTAGATGTTTGACCTGGGTCAACAATAATTCATTTCTAGATATTATTGCTGTTACCTCTTGAGGGTGTTATGTTTGCTTTTCCTAGTTTTCAGTTAAGCTTTAAAGTGTAGTACTAGATTTAAAAGTTTTAGGCACAGTAGAAAGCATGCAACATATTATTGCTACAAGACAGTAGTTTCTTGAATGTGGAAAATGCTGATTATGGAGTAATTGCATTCCGACTCAACTATCTTTTTCATACTATCCCAAGAGCATAGCTGATTACCTTTGCATTGTAGGGACATACAAAGCCTATACATTCTGTGTGCTGGGACCCATCTGGAGAGTTCCTGGCATCTGTCAGTGAGGACTCTGTCAGGGTTTGGACTCTTGGAACAGGTAGTGAAGGGGAATGTGTTCATGAGCTAAGTTGTAATGGGAATAAGTTTCACTCTTGTGTTTTCCATCCGACATATTCTTCATTGCTGGTCATTGGCTGTTACCAGGCAAGTCAACTCCCTTTCTTCTTTATTTAATTTGTTTTTTGTTTTTATTATTATTTAGTACCTTGTTGAACTCCATGAATTTGGGTGTGTTCATCTTAATCTGCAGTCTTTGGAGCTTTGGAACATGAGTGAGAACAAGACAATGACTCTGTCGGCTCATGAAGGACTAATTGCTGCCTTGGCTGTGTCAACTGTAACTGGTTTGGTTGCTTCGGCCAGTCATGACAAGTTTGTGAAGCTCTGGAAGTAAACCTCATTATGTCTCCAAGTACAGGACTAGGTTTTATCATCAGTGTTGATCACATGCTTGTAGTTTGTCCTTTTTATTTTGTTGCTTGATCAACCCACCTCTACCTCTGTATCTTGCCATGATCTATGCAACTTTAGACAGTAGCCTTTGTAATATTTGCTTGGAGATTTCTGCTGCATCATCAACTGTTTATTATATTTCAAACTCTTTTCCACCAAGTACCATTTTTGACTTGTTTGTTTTCCGAAACTCAATTATGCCTTTTTGCCCCCTCTCTTGTATAAACAACGTGTTGAAGGATACATCTTGTATAGATGTATTGTTGAGTCATACTTAATCACGGGGCCAGCTGAGTCGCTAATGCTAGTATTAAAAAGTGATTCTTTAGTTAAAAAATGGTTATTGATTTATTTTTTCATATTTTATAGTACAAGACTTGTGTCGATGTGGTGAAGGTGGAGGGACATCTTTCTATTTTTCTTTTGGAAGCCAAACTCTATTTATTTGTCTGGCTATTTGTTAAATTAATTAAAATTAAATTAATGTACTATGTCATCTGGTAGTGTTTTTTATTTATGTACTTAATTTAGTGAGAAAATGTACTATGTCATGTCAAGCTTATTCGTTAATTTGGGCAAGGGGAAAGCTTAGAGTTAGCCTTAACCTAAAAATTATTACTTGGATGCTTAGGAAATGAAAATAAATTGTATGACCTTGAGAGGTTGTTTGGTATAGGGATTTTTTATTGTTTTTTGAAAATTTTCATGTTTGGTACAAATTTTTTAAAATTTATTTTTAAAAAACTAAAATTTTCAGAAATTATTTTTTAGTAAGTTTTTTACAAAAATATTCTCATGGAGAGGGATGAGAATTTTAATTTTTTATGAGAATAAAAATTTTTTTATGATGTTAAAAGATATAATTATATCTTTTATTAATAATATAATTATAATAATAATAAAAATAAAAATTTACTCTCTCTACTTTTAAGATTTTTTATCTCTTTCTCTCTTTACTCTCATTTTTTTTTCATTCTCTTTTTCACTCTCTTTTTACTCTTTTTTTTTATGAAAATAAAAATTATTTTGAAAATATATATAAATGTTTTTAAGAAATTAAAAATAATTAAATAGAATAATAAAAAATTTTCAGCCATTTTAAATGTCAATTAAATATATTTTATATATTTTTAAAAATTATAATTTTTGTTAATTATATATCTTAAAAAATATAATTGTTAGAAACAAAAAATTTTATCGTTTATCGAACGCTCCGTAAAATTCAAAAGTTGAGTTCAAAGATAATTGGATCACTGGTTATTGCACCTTTTAAGTAATTCAAAATTCAAAATTATTTAAAAGGTATTGTGACACTAGGTATTGTACATATTATTATCAAAGCAGTGTTTGTTTCCCGGGGCCCCCAGTGGTGATAACATCCAAAAATATATGTAAATTTAAAATTTTCATATTTATTATGTTTAACATATTTAAAATATATTTCTAAATACTTGAGAAATTAAATATTTATATATCAAATACGTATGTATGGGAGTGATTTCTCTTTCTTTCTTTGGATGTTTAATTGATAAGGAAACAAATTAAAAAATTTAATAAAAGAAAATAATTAATTATAATATGTTTTTTACAAATTTATCTTTTATTATAATATGTTAGTTTCTTTTATATGTATTGTTATAAAATAATAAATGATATAATATTTAATTATTTATTTCTCTTCCAAACTTTCTTAGATTGAAAGAATTTAAAAATATAGAAGAGAGAAGAGTTTGAAGAATTTTAAAAAATTAGTTGAAAATTATTTATTCTCCTCCCCTCCTTATAACAAACTTGAAAACAAAAAGAATGTTTCATTTTCACCTCAATTTTTTTCTCCTTCCATTATCGCCCATCCAAACTATCCTCATGGTTGACAGGTTCATGTTGCTAACAATGGACCTTACGTGTTTTCATGTGTCTCCCAGGAACTCCTACATTTGGCAAAAGTTATAGTTGGACAACAAAACAGTGGCTGTCGGTTTCATATACAATACACCCAACATCCTTATGTATCACAATCAATATTTCAACCTGCAATGGCCCACTCTTTGCGTAAACAATAGAGCCAAAGATGACTCAGAAAACATGGACTTTATGTTCACCCTTTCCTGCCTTACTTGGTGTCATGTTTTGAAGGAAAAATGACAGAGGAAAGAAGCATGCAAATTACTAAAATGGATGGCCTGTTAAGTTTTTATATCCATGCCAAATATGGTATCGTTATCTTAAAACTGCTGCCACCTTATGTTGCTTTTGAAAACTGTGTAATCTCTTTCTACTATATATGGGTGCTCACCACTCTACGAGTATGATAAAGTTATCCTACCTTATCCCTAATATGGTAATTTGGATTCTCAGTCTATGAAATACTTTGAATCTCACTCTCAAAATTGCATAACCCTTGACAATCCTGTGAACGTACGATTCTAGCATTTTACCACAAACCCCCCCCCCTTACAGAGGGACTGAGGCCATAGTCTGATCTTGTGAATTATCAATTTAAGAAGATAATGCATAAAGTTTTGGTCCCCCATGATGCAGATTATGATCCTTCAATTTGCTGGAACTCTCTCTTCTGTGCCTATAACATACATATCAAATTGTAAAAGCGACCTGTGAATGGAAAAGACATTCTCACAACAAACAGCAAGCATGTGGTTTGTTTCTGTTCCTTTGGACCACCTGTGGCTGCCAAAGAAGACATACGGGGAAAAAACAACCAGCAAAATGCTTGAAATTAATGTGTTGCTAGTAATCTACCACTATCTTTTTTGCAACCAGACAGCCATTGTATAGAACACTGATTTTACCTTCTCCTTTTCTCTTATTTAGTTACGGTCCAACGGGAGGATGAACGAAGACTGTCCTTCATATTTAATTGAATTGGAAAGAGACAGATAGAGAGAACAACAAAAAGAAATCAGTAAACGACACCATATATATATATATAAAAAAAAAGTGATATGATACTTTAATATTATTATTATTATTTTAATGTTCTGATTGTAATTTAGTAGTGTTATGGTTGGGGCAAGGAAGGAAGGAAGAAAACCTTTGCTACAATCAATGGAGAGAAGAAAGGGAGATAGAGAGGAAAGCAATGAAAAAGAACAAATTTGCGGCAGAGGATCGTCCTTTTTCAGTAAAAAGGAATAATATGTTGTCAGTTTCTGCTAAAGTAAAAATGTTTTCCACTAATTATTCTCTCATTGATTATGACCTATGAAACACATGGTAGTTGGGTGGAGATGCAAACAAATTGAGGGTACCAATTACCCTGAAGAGATAGATTTCTATTTATATATAAATATCCCTTGTAGCATGTGACTTTGTCCACTTGTTCCATCAAACAAAATGTATACATTGTCCCCCAATGTCCTTTTCCTATCAATACTTCGTTTTCTTTGTGAATAGCAACTTCTTTCGTATGCCTCTCTTAGCCCTCAATTCTTTTATTTATTTATTTTAAATTGCGACAATGTGATATCTAAATTAATTTTTGTGTATTTTAATTAACGTTCGTTCACTTTAGATATAGATAATCGAGACTAGAGACAATTATTTAATTTATTGCTTGTTATTCCACCCATAGGTACAGATGAGGCCTCCCAACCCATTAATTTTGCTCTGAATTTAACTGTTATTTAGGTCAAAAACATCATTTATTTGGCATCACGCATGGATCCTAGACAAGAATAAGCTTGACTTTCTTGCTTTCATGCATGCATGGGTATTATTAATTGTCAATCTCTTGGAATTATACATCGTGGTTATAATTGCACTCGCATTAAAATTTCATTAAACAATAAAATGTCTACTACTAGTTATTGCTACTATCTTTCAAAGCTAGTAAGAAATATGAAAAAGCAGACGATGAAAGGCCCTTTATTCAACGTCGTTTCTTTCTTCTTCCCTCAAAGTACAATATCAATATTCTTTTGTTTGTTTATTTAAGATAATTTATTTTATTTCTCATCATTCTTTCCTGTAAAACTTAATAGATTCAGATTTACACCGAATATAAGAAAATTTAAAGATTAGGTCATTGATATTAAAATATAGCATTTATAATAAATCTAAAAATAAATCCCACCATGCATATGTAAGTAGACATACGTACGGAAAGTCATATAATTTTTTTCTCAAATTTTCATTTTAAGATTTTGTAAAAACTCAAATATTGTGAGATGGAGAAGAAATAAACAAAAAAAATTGAGATGATTATTACTATGAGGCAGGAATATTATACTAAATTTAAAGAAAATGATATTTTTTATATGTATTTATTTAATTTGCTATTAAATAATTGATGTAAGCTATCTTTATAATAAAATATATTAAAAATATAAATTTAATAATAATATAATAATAATGTTACATTTTAAATATGTTATACATACAGAACCGACAGAACGCACCACCAACAGCTCTCGATGTGACGTGGCAGCCTAAGCATCGAAACTCAAAAGTAATATGCAACTGTTGAAGGCTCCGGACTCCAGTCTTGTGGTAGCCAATAAAAATGCACCAGCAGCTTAATTATGTGTAAATTATATCGGGCTCTCCCTCAAATGGAGCTTCTGATTCTGATTAGAAGAACGTTTTAATGTCTCTCTAATCATTTGTTGGTTAAATTACATAAAAAAAAATTCAAAGCGATAAAACAAATTTACTTCTCAAAAAATAATTTCTCTGAAAAATTATTATTATAATTTCAGTCGTAATTTATAAATTTTTAACTGTTCATATTGTATAAAGTATATGATCTGCCTGCATTTTCCTTGAAGGAACTTTTGAAAAATCAAACAATTGTCAAACGGTAGTAATTTTTTGGTTCGCATAGCTCTTACAGAGAAATTGAAAAAGAAAAAGTAGTGGCGAGTAGATTCTATCTGAAAATTAAATCCATACAAGGTGTGTGTTCTTTCTCATTTTTGGCATTCTATATATGCATTAATTGTAATTTGATCCGTGAGAAACAATGACGGTTACTAACCACAAATCCAGCACCTCATGCATCAACATTATTTGGGCTTTACAGGGTGGCACCATTCTCCCTTCAAAAGTATATTATTTTACACTGCAAAAATAAAACAACTTTACCTCTCATAGAAAGTCCAAGTCTCTATAAATTGTTCTCTGTCAAATTCGTTCCAGAATTGAATGGCATAATTATTTTATTGTTGACCAAACTTTAACACCATCATAAGGCGGAAGCAACTAATTTTGAATTCTCCTCGATCGATCATATCTGGCGAAAGCTAATGTAGACACTGCGTATACACATTTAAAGCACTCGATCTCTATCCAAACATAGACTCAAACCGATATATATGGAGGATGACCAATGTTGATAGGCTTATGCGTATAATATTATAAATTAATGCTACACATAATTAAATGTTTATCCTCAAATTTTTAATTCTTTAGCTCTTGTCACTTTCCATAAAAGCTTCGTTTCTGTCTTAATTTAATTTAATTTAAATATTTCCTTTAATTTTCCGCAGCTTGGCTTTTGTGAGAGTAACTCGCTATATATAGAGGATAACGTTTTCTGAAAACTTTGCACAGAAGGGGAGAGAGAGAGAGAGAGAGAGATGGGTTGTGAGGGTAGTGAGATGATACCGTGTCTAGATTTCTCAAAGTATGGGTTGGAATTAGAAGAAGGGAGTGAGGGATGGAAAGGTATGAGCAAGAAAGTGAGAGAGGCATGTGAGAGTCGCGGTTGTTTCCTGCTGGTGTGCAACAAAATTAGCAGTAGGGAACGTGAAGAAATGTTCATGGCCATGGAAACCTTATTTGATCTCCCTGAAGAAACCAAGCAGAAGCACACCAGCCCAAAGCCTTACAGGAGCTACCATGGCAAATGCCCTATCATTCCACTCTGTCAAAGCTTTGGCATCGATGACGCCGCACTCCCAGATACGGCTCAGGCCTTCACTCACCTCATGTGGCCTCAGGGAAACCCGCCTTTCTGGTATCTTTTGTTTGCTTCCTCGTGATTATCATCATCAGCTTCATCTTTTTCATTTTATTCTTTCTATCATTCTCTTGGTGCTCAGCTAGTTAATGAAACCAGTCAAATCATCCTTCCACCCAGTGGATTTGGATTTGTCTCTCATAATCCTTCTCTAAGAAGCATAATTTACTTATCAGGTTCAAACTCCATTGCATCTCTCACTCTAGATATGTTTTGGCGTGGTCTAATTAGAAGGCTTTTTGTTTTTTTTTTCCACCTAAAAAAGCAAATCTTCCGTAATGGATATACATAGTTTTACAATGATAAAATATTATGAATATTGTCTTGTATCTTTTCGTTCATTTGACTTTGGTTTTTGGATTTTTGTTAGGACGTTTCTGATGTCTTCCATGTATGTGAGCTTCCGAGTTCTGATTATGTTCGGAAATAAAAATGATTATGATATAAATAAAATCTTCTTGCAAATAACATATGTAGCTGAGGTTGTTGACGTAGCATTTGGCTAGGCTAGGCTAGGCTAATATCTAGAGTAAACAAATCAATTTACACTATCTTATCACTTTTTATAGAAAGAAACTGTCAAACTTGCAATTTCTTGTATTAATATGCATCCAATATTGATCGACCGAGAATTTATCGCTTCATTGTGAAATAAAAATCTGGATCTGAACATGAAAATGGAAGGCACCAAACTCCCTCACTATCTAATTTTATTCCATATTACAAAAATTCAGCAAGTGGAGAAACTGTCGGTTTCTCTTTGCCAAGCGTAACGGATTCATTCAACTCTTTTGATCTTATCTGGGAGTTTTGTCGGAAATAATTCAGAAGAGTCAACACCTACCCAAAAGAAGGGCTCAAGCTTGGTCTTATTATTATTTGTTTTGAGCCAAATTACGGAATCCCCTGAAAAAGTAATCCATTCTTAACGTTAAAAAGAATCCCGGCCTTTACTCGGTGAGGAGAAGTAAATAACCATTAATGAAGTTCAACTATATATCGCCTTGTTTTTGTTTTCTTTAATATAGTGAGACTTTGAAGTCCATGAGCTCAAAGATGCTAGAACTGAATTTCCTGCTGCTGAAGATGATTGTGGAGGGTTTTGAGCTTCCGAAGCACTACACGTCGGATGCGGAAAAAATGAAGGGCACTAGCAATTTCCGGCTGATGAAGTACGGAGTTCCTTCAAACAGCGAAGACTTGGAGGAGGGGCTGGTGGCTCATACCGACAAAAGCGCCTTAACCATACTGTGCCAGAATGAGGTGCAGGGACTGGAGGTGCTGACCAAACAAGGCAAGTGGGTTGAGTTAAAGGTACCCCAGGATGGCCTTGTGGTCATTGTTGGTGATATACTTAAGGTAATTAAGTCACGCAGAAATGAAACAGCTTAATTCTTGTGGAAATAATTAACTAATAAAAAAAATATATGATTTTGTTTGTGTAATAATGAAGGCATGGAGCAACGGGAGACTTCATGCGGCGACACACAGGGTGATGATGAGTGGAGATAAAGAGAGGTATTCTTTTGGGCTATTTGCAATGCCAATGGAAGAGGTGGAGATTGAGGTGCCTCCCGAGTTGGTTGACAATGACCATCCTCTCCTTTACCGCCCATTCAATTACGGACAATACTTCCAATTCTATGCTTCAACTCTCACAGATAATGCACTTGAACTCTTTGCAGGTGTTTGATCATATATCCATCTCATGGGTTTTCAGTTTTCACTTATATATAGTTTGTGTTTAATGGTTTTCCGGTGCAAAAAGTCTAACAACAGGTAATTTAACTTCTTTTTGTTCTCAAACTCAATTGATATCACTTTGTTATTGTCACATCAATCACTTCTTAATTAACTTGCACTTTAATAAACTGCTAATCGTACGTGGACCATAAGCAGACTACCAGGAGATCAGGTTTTCAAAACTAAACCTTGACTGAATGAACACGGAGACTTGAAAAGGTTGTGCTTTAGTTTCTACGGGGCAAAGGCAAATAAAAATTGAACAAAAACGTCAGTTATTATAGACGACTCTTGATTCTCACCGCTTTAACTTGTGTCTTAGATGAGGGCTACCTTCAAATACTTTTCACTCATTCAAGCTTTTATTTGTAAAAATATATTTATAAATTAATTAAAAAGGGATTATTGTTAATAATAAAAGGGTATATTACTACTGACTTGGCCCTTTTTGCAGCATTCTTCTGATATCGTGGAACAGGAGAATTTGATTTTTAGTTGAAAATGGCAAAAACCAAAGCAAATATATATAGTTATTTATGAAATGTAACGTTACACTGATGAAAGCCCGGAAAAAGAAAAACGTGTATGAACCCCCTATTTCATCAAGTTGGTATATTGTGAGGAGTGAGCTCAGCCTTGTCTTGGCATTGCGTAAGAAACTGATGGTTCAGTCGCAACTTCCACTTCACAATATGGGGTTCAGAACAAAAGAAGTCAGCACATGAAATATATACAAGACCAACTCATGTTGTCCATATACGCATATACATAACTTTCATCATTTCCTCACCACCCTTGTCTTTCCTATGTTCACAAAAAGAACACCACCAAATTCATGCTACTTCTATGCGGCGCCTAATGCTCTCCACCACATTTCTTTTCTTGCCTTCTACGTTTTTTCTTTCCCTCTCTTCTCTTTATTTATTTGGGAGGGGGGAAAAAAAGAAGGAAAAAACCCTGCAATTGCTCACTTTCAAGTATTTTCCTAGCAATTTAGTTGCCAAATCCAGCATCATTGTAACATTTGTGAATTAGTGTGGCATGCCTCAAGTTACAATCTTTCTCTGTCAATTACTTGTTTGAGTGATTATAATCAGGTATTAGGATGGCACCAGTAAATCGTAAAGCAAGCACATAATTTCCATCCATCTATTTCATTGATCAACTTGTTTTTGGGTCATGGGTCAACCATACCCTCCCCTGATTGCCCATCAGCAAGGCCGAAGACTTTGGCCCAATAAAAAAAAAACCCAATAAAATCAGTCATACGGGTAAATATAATATAATTGAAGGAAATTGGTTTAATTACTCAGGTCATTTTATAGTTTTAAAATTTTAAAGTGCTTATTCTTAACCATAAATAATTTTAGTCGAATGTAATTTTTTTTTTAATTTTAAGATGCAATACAATTAAATTTATTTTGAATATTTTATTAGTTAACTTATGATTTTTTTTTATTTTCTTACTAAAATATCTTCATCTAATATTATATTATTTTTATTTTTATAAAAAAATATAAGTTATATTAATTAGTGGTTTTACTCTTTTTTTCTTTATTTCTATTATAAACAATCTTGATTCGTTTTAAAAATGCTATAATTATTTTTAATAGTATAACAGTACAAATATTATTTTCAATAAATAATAAAGGACACATCAATTTTAAAAAAATATATAAATATTAAAAATGTTAAAATTATTGTTTAATTGTATTGAAAATAATTAAAATATATTTTTTTGAAAAAAAGTGTTTGATACATGTATTAAAAATATTGAAATTTTCGTATTGTTTTTTATATTTTTTAGATTAACAAAATAAAAGTATAATAACAATATTATATAATGCCATTTTGGTAAAAAATATTTAAAAAAAAAAAGTAAGATAAGAGGAATCAATGCAACGCATAAGGAAAGATTGAATTTGCATACTACGCAATTTGTTATATCCGAAATATTGAAAATATTTACAAATTATACAAAAATTTAAAATTTAAAATAAAAAAAATTAGATTAATTGAGTCTACTTTGAGTGTCCTGATCTTTTAAAATATCATTAGATAAAATTTTTAAATATTAAGATGTTTTTTATTTTATATTTAGAGTAATTTTATTTTTATTAAGAAATAAAGTTTCTATTTTTAGTAAAAAAAGAGCCAATTAATAGAATATTGAGATTAACTATAACATATTTTTTATTATTTTAACATAAGTTTATATATATTTTAAAAATAAAATAAAATAAATTATATTATAAAAATAATATAAAATGAAAAAAGAGTAATTTTTTTTATAGGATGAAATAACTTATGTTTATGTTGGCTTTGTCATCTTTAATTTTCTCCGTCCGAATACTGCAAGCTTGCCCTCGAAAAAGAGGATTAAAAAAAAAAAAAAGCGCTGCATTTTGAGGGGAGAGCACACACAACACAGGTATATGCTAGCTCCGACGAGCGAAACAGCATGGAGGACTCCAAGTCGGAGTATAGTCTTGAGCAGATTTTCGATCTGCTTGTCTCCGCCGGCTACGTCGACGCCACGAAACCTGATATACCGCCGGCTGAGAAACTCGCCGATGGCCTCGCATGGTGCATCACCGCCCTCAATGCCTCTGACTCCTCATCCCACCCTAACCTATCGCGAGGGAGCGTAATGCAAGTATCTCTTTCTGCCTTCCTCTTTAGCCTCCAATTTCCCGCCCTGCCACCCCCAAATGCTTCTCGTTCTCCTTTTTGTATCACTCTTCTCGCAACTCTTTTATAAGTTCAGCATAAAACTTAATTATTGTATTTCTTAAATTGATGATGGTTTATTTGGGGGGTTTGGGTTGCAGAGACGATGTAGCAGGCATTGAGGAAGCTTTAAGATTGGTGGGATATCCGCACCCGCTTCAACCTTCCCATATTCATTATCCTGACAGCAATTTTATGTTTCCTGTCATACAATGGCTTGTGAATCGTATTCGATTGAAACACGAAGATGGTGTCGATGAGGTTACTTACTGATCCAAAGCAACACTTTTCTGTGCACCTCCAATTATCATTACGGGCTGTATTTTATGTTATTCTTTCCAATTAATTACGTAAAACATTACAGATTATTTTGTTGCCAATAACCTGCTAGTGGTAATAATTTGAAAAAGCCAGGTATTTACCTATTTTAAAAGTAGGATGATCTAGTCTTTCGGGATACGTGCTGCACTACTCCTAATGTTCTTTGTCAGTTTTATTTAACGCTTCACTGTTTTTTTTTTATACGGAACATTAGGTTTCTCACTCTGAACACCCAGTTGAAGAGGATGAGCATACAAATCAACTAAAGCGGGAGTTGGACGAAACACAGAATTCAACCCAACTGTTGAGTGGCAATTTGGATGAACTGGTTGGTGAGATGCATAAGATGTTAGATCTGAATAGTTGGCTCCTTTATTGAAAAAGATGTCTTCACCTCAATTTTTTCTTTTCAATCTTAGAATCATAGTTTCGTAGGTTTCGTCTCAGCTGTTATATTCAACGGAAACTGGATAACCGTTTTCTTTTCTACTATTTATTTCTGACTGCTATACTTATGCTCATATATATATGCCTCTATGTATTACATGGATTTGCTTAGCATTTTTTTTGGTTAATTAACCCTTTTTTTGTTGTGATCCAGAAATACCGAAAGATGAATGTTGTGAATGAATTGGATGATCTAAGAGAGAGAATCAATAGGAAGGGTGCTGATACTGCAGTACAGAAGTTACTTACTTTAATTAAGTCATTGGAGGTGAACTGTTTCTTCCAATTTATTTAACACCTTAAATCTCAAACACAGTTTAAGAATAATCTATTTTTCTTTTTGCTTCTTTTTTTTTTTTTTGGGTATGATAATCACATTATATTTTTTCTTACGAGTTATGTCATCTATAGGATAATAAAGTTTTCCACCATGTATAAAATCAAATAAACAGATAATTTTGCTTAATGATGTGTTCTGTTGACTTGAAACTAACTGAATTTATTTCTCAATATATCAATGTTTGATAGATGTGTGAGAATTTTAACATGTTAGCCGATGTTTCTTTGAACTCATTTTCCCATTTTTGTTCTATTTGTGTGTGTGTGTGTGTGTGAGAGAGAGAGAGAGAGAGAGAGAGAGAGAGACATTTTGTCATAAATGACCTTAACAACTCATTAGCAATTCTTCTTCATTTGCATGTGTGTGCTAGATGGAAAACTGTCACAACACAATTTTCGTGACCTATATGTGCCTCTCATATTTTAACATCTCCATCTCATGTGAGATAATTAGGGACTGTATAGCTTCCCTTTTCTTTTAGTTTGTCTCCTGAATGTTTGTATCAGCTTGATGTTTATTACAAAGCCAACTGAAGAAATTAAACTTTCTTCAACTTTTTGTTTTTTTCCTTCCCTTCTAATGCCTGCATTATCTTTCTATGGAGTTTAAATTACAAGCAAATTTAATATGTAGTTTCTTGTCAAACTGTTTAGCTTAAAAAACAAAATTTACTTGCATTATGTGCAAATAGATGCCATCTAAATCATTGGAGTTTGAAATTTATTTGTTCCTTATGCCATTCACTCTTAGTTCAGGATCTTGAAGAGCAGGAAAATCATTTTCAGTCTGATCGTGATGCTAAACATTCAGAAATTCTAGCTGGGATAAGTGAGTTGGAGGGGAAAATAGCAAATGGCTGTGAAAACAAGAGCCTTTTAGATGGGCTACATCATTCTTTAAGTGAATCACTTGAAAAACTTAATTTGGGAAAAAAGGTAAAATATTTTTAGTAAATGGATTTGCGTTTGATGAAACTAAGGGTGTGTTTGGTTTGCGAAAACGTTTTCTGTTTTTATTTTCTGTTTTCATTTGTTGAAAATAGTTCTCATTTTCTAGTTTTCATATTTCTGAAAATACGTTTGGTTTGTGTTTTCATTTTCACTATTTTTTAGTTATATTGTTGTATTTTCATTTTTACTACTTTATAATTATATAAATAGTAAAACATTGTGTATATAATTCAAAATAATTGTAAAAATTACATTGTTGCAATGCACTACAAAACTGAAAATTCTGAAAACGTTTTTTTGGTGTTTTCAGAATTTTTAGAAATTCAAGAAATATTTCCTGAAAATGAAAATAGAAAACATTAAATAAACGTGTTTTCATGTTTGTTTTCAGTTTTCAGTGAAAATGAAAACTGGAAACAGGCAAACCAAATAGACCCTAAATGTTGTATTTTCTGTTTTCATTTTCCTGTTTTCCTTTCAATTACTATAACTTGGGTGTTTATGCTTTTTGATAGGAACTTGCTGCCAGATTGAGGGCTGTCGTAGCAATAAAACGGCAGATTGATGATTTACCATGCCAATCAGAACTCATCCAGTATGTTGCTTGTTTCACTTTTCATTTGTCACATGCTTCCAATGTCCTCATACACCTTAAAACTCTATGTTGAATGAAGTTGAATACATTCATTACTTGGTTCCAATTCTTGCAGCTAAAAATCACTCCAACCTTGAGGTAGGCAAAATAACAATTCAGTGGTTGTATCTATAGAATCATATTACATGACAGAACGTGAGGCCCATAAGGCTTGATAGTCAAGTGCCAAAATAAAATCCCCTTGCTTTACATTGCACATTTCCTTAATTTTTTTTAATGAGAAACCACATCTTTAATAAATTTTCAAAGCTGTTCTTATTGAATATGAAATTACTTATTATTTAATCAATGTATGTCCTTTTACTTTCAAATAGATTGATTTATTCAAGGTGTGAGTTATTTCCCTAGGACTAGGTCAAATTTATTTTTGTGTGAGTGAGACATATAGGATGTAAAATTTTAAAGAAAATTTTAAAACAATTTATTAAAGAAATGATGCATGGGAGAGAAGAAAGCTATATGAATATGGAACACCCTAAATATTAATTAGTTCCTACATATTCAGGTATGAACAACGGTTCTCAGAGCTGTATTCTCATATCCAGGTTTGTGAATTTTTTGGCTATTTGTTTTGTCCATTATACAGCCTCTTATTATTATATAATGCCCTTGCTCTTTGACAATGTACAGGGAAAGCATAGACAAACTCGTAAATGCTATGCTACCTACAATGCTCTTTTGGAAATTAAAGAATTGATGCTCAAGGAAACATCCTTATTGAATTCGATCATTTCACAGGTAGTCATTGGTGAATGGAGAGCCTGCTGTAAATTTTTTCTTTGGCGTTTGCTTCAATTCTAATGAAGACCTAGATTTCCATATGAAATTCACTAAGAAAATAGTAGAAAAATACTTGAATTATTACTGAAAATACAAGAAAGTTAACCTTCAGCACTTCAAGGGACTAGATCCCTCCATGACCCAATTCCCATGAAATTTTACCTGCCTCTCACCTCTGCCCTGTCCCCTTTTTATAAACAATTTCCTAACTAACTATCCCTATTACAATTTTCCCTGTGTCTCTACTCAAAACCCCTAAAACAACCCCTTATTCTTTGTTCTAATTGTGGGATTTCATCAAATTCTTTCTTTTTTGAGTTGTTTTGAAAACACATCAAATTTATATTTTCTGCTTGTATATATTTTATAGAACACTAACTGGTACTGAATTTCTTGTTTCATTTGAGATAAATATGAATAACTTGACTTGCTACAATCTTAGCTATCTAATAATATATTAAAGAACCATCACAATATTTATATTGATGCTACCTGAGCAATTTATCTGAATATGATTAGGTTATTTTGAATTTGAAAGAACTCAAAGCTATTGGCAAATGAACATATATTCTGCCGGGCATGAATTTGCCTGATGAAGTCAAATCCGTACAATGTTTGACAACAAAGACGTTTGGCGTCCCATTCTAAGTTTTTTATTTGTTAGGAGAACATCTTTGTACTATTAATTTCTTAATGTTATTTAAATAAATTCTAGCTATTTCCATGGTTTATATCAGTAACTTAGTTGAAGCCCTCTTTACTTCATTTGACTGCAGTTTCAAGAGGCGTTTAGTAGCCCTGATGGTCGTACAAAACTTATTAACTCTATGGAAGGAATTGTCAAGGGCAGTCAACAGGTAATGCTATTTTCTTCCAAGAATAAATGATAAGTTGGAAAGATGGTGGTGGTGGAGTTCTTGAAATCATGGGTTGCTTACTTTATAAATTGTGTCTGAAAAATAGACATCGTACGTCCTCAAAATTCTCCTATGTTGTTAAATCCCTTTTTAATGAATATAGTGTAAAACTCTGTTTTGTTCCTCCAAAGATGAGTGCAATATCAATTTGCTGCCTCGGATTTTTTGTCTCATTTTACTACCTTAAAGTTCAATTTTGTATCATTTCTATCCCTCTATTTAGTTTCTGTTAATAGAGCAAACAAGATTGATGATGTGGATGTTTTTGGTTACGGTAATCTCAACATGCTTTTCCTCTCACAAAAGTAGTATCTATATATTGATCAAAATGCCACTGTTCAATGACTTGTGAGAAATATATATTAATCAAAAACCCTTTGTTCCAATGACTAGTGAAAGAGGAAGCATACTAAGAATGTCTTGTCACCTGTTAACATGACATATGACCAAAAAACACTTGATATCAACAATTCTGTTAACAGAGACTGAATAGAGGCATGTAAGTGATACAAAATTAACTTTTAAGTAGTAAACTGAGACAAAAAAATTATCGGGGGAGCAAATTGATAGTGCAGCTATTTTTAGAGGTACAAAATAGGGTTTTACTCATGACTCTATTTATGTATTTCCTTCTCAATTGATTTAGAAACCACATGATTTTCACTTATGTCAGTAATGTTGCAATAAGTATATAATTGAAAATTAGAAATATTTATGCTAGCAGTGTTCTGATACCAGAAAAATAGCCATAGAAAGATAAGAAAACTCTTATAGAAAATAGTGATAATGTTTTCTCAACTACTGTAATAATCTTTTCATGCTAACATTTGTGCTACTTAAAAAGTCTGATATTTTTGTTTCTTCGTTAAACCTGTACATTCCTTTGGTAGTTTGCTCTTTAGGATGACAAGCTGTTACTGCTGCTTTAATATTTGCAGAAGCTAGAAAGGGTTCAACTAGGGCTTCAAGAACAAGAGAGAATCCGTAATGATCTTAAGGAGAGGTATGCTGGAGCAGTTGGTGCGCAAAAGCGTTGCTATTCTCTATTGAAAGCGTTTCAGGTATAATTGTATCGGAGTCTTTGATTCAAGCTATTGCGAAACTTTTTGAGAGTTGAGCTGTCTTTTTGTTAAATTGTTTGCGCCAGTTCTACATTAGGTTTAATCTTGATATAGACTTTTTCTCTCCTTCCGTAATTTATAGTTGTCTATTGGGTAAAGCACCAGATAATTTAAGATAATATGAAGTTAATTCATATTTTAGCTGGAATTTGCGTATATCGGCCTGCTATAATTAAAGAGATTGCATGGAGTTTTTCTTATGGGTTCACTCTTTCACTTAAATAGTATTCTCAATGTCCAGGATGAATGTGCCAAGAATGAGAAACTTCGGTGTCGAAGTTCCAAGTAAGATTGCTGACGTTCTTGAGGTTAGGTGCCCAAATATTGTTCACGCGGCCGAAGAAAGGGCGCTTCCACGTTGAGCATAGAAAGATAAGGTTTGAAATTTTGCTACTTGGAGTTGCGTCTTTTTTTTCTTTTTTCTTTGCTTAGTAATATTATTGACAATATAAAAGGAAAATTGTAGTAAAATTGATTTGCTATTAAGTCAATAGTTAATATAGATGGTTGTTTTATGCTGTTACACTCCCCGTATTCACCCAAGAATCCCAAACTCACAATACACATGCATTAGGGAAAAATATAATTACGCTAGTTAAAGGTATTATACTCAAGTTTATTCACGAAAGGATAATGACATTTTTTTGACATATAATTATATGAAGAAAATATTAAGTCTTAGATTTACATTTTTGTTTCATGCTTTATTATAATAAATATGAAATACAATTTACTGGTAGATTTACTCATCTCCATGTGTTTCATAACATATGAAGCAAATTTCATACAGAAAGTGAACCTCTTTACCATACTGATGACCGCGTCAAAAGCCTTATGGACAGTGTCTGTATTGTTTTCCAATTTCTTTTTCGGGGGATTTTTTAGCTCTTGCAGAAAGCGACAACGTAGTAATAATGACATTGTTGGCCACTCCGAAGTTACAAATTTGTTGAGCTTGAAAATGCAACTTTTTTGACCCAAAAACTAATGTGCGACTATGCTAAATCTTAACATTGATATAAAATTAAAGTTTAAATATTATGATTTGATTATTTTAGACTGTAACGTCAAATTTAAAGTTGAATCAATTTGAATTTTATCTTTTTACAAAAAGTAATCTTTATTTATTATTATTTTTTGATAACGTAAATCGATGTTATTCTTTATTACTTTTTTGACACCTCCAGATATGAACAGTTATTAAGGCAGGAATTATTCAAAGCCTTGACGGAAAAGGTTTTAGAAACCAAAATAGCATAATAGAGAATGTACAAACTAAAATACAAAAAACAGAATTAAGATTAAAATAATGATTTGAGTAATTTTTTAAGACAAAATATAGGGCAGAGCCAGCAGTTGAGCCAAATGGTTCCCTGCCCAAGATTCCGTGGACTGGTTAACGTTGGGGTTATCTCCAAAGTAGTGCTGCCACCTTATAGGCCGCATATTACGACAACTGCAATTCCTAAGATGAACGATTTAACAAGCAATCCGGGGTTTCCAGTTTCTTCCACTTTGCCATTCTGCCTACCTTGCACTGCTTTGAGGGAAATATTTCTCGTGTTGGTGGCTAGGCTCTTATTCATAAGCAAAAGTTTCTCTCTACAGTTACGGAGTGATGGTTTCCTACTTCCTATGGTGATAATGACACCCAAAAATCAGAACATGCTCGTAGAAGTAAGGACAGCAAAACTGGCAAACAAGGTTGTACAGTTCGCTACAACTATTGCTGTCAGGACTTGGATGTTGTTTCACTGGGGAAACTTGCAAGATTTTTTTTTTTTCCTTTTCTTTCTTTTCAAATTCTTTTTTAAAATTATGGGTCCCATAGGTTGGCTAAAATATTATTTTCCCTTTCTGATTTGATATTAAAATACAAGAAGCTTTGGATTGCTCTTCAGCTTTTTCTTCCCCAGAACGAATAGGGAATATAAACAATCACAGCAAATCTTTATCATTCTCCTAGTCCTTTGAGAGCGAACACTTTGTCTTATGCTAAGGCTTCATTTCTTGGATATAATTCCATTTATCATGACATGATTGAACGTGATTTGATTAAACTAATATTATCTAAATAAGACACAACTTCTGTCTTTATATATATATATACACAACATTCAAAAAGAAACCTATAAAGAATGGCATATTAGCTATGTGTCATTGAGGTGCTGATGTGTTGTACACTGTGAATGATTAAGATATATATATAAGGCAAATTTTGATCAAAATGCGTGGTTGACCGTATCACGGCTGTATAACTCTTCTAACATGACGATAGAGTTTGATCAATACCTTAACCAGTTTACTAAGTCGAGTTGAGCACCGCTTCTTGACATACATCAACTATTCTTCTTTGTCTCTTATAATTATTACTCTTCTGATGTGATCAGTTAGAAGCATCTTCTACGAAATTTTTTATAATATTCATAATGTATTGGTGCATGTGATATCGACCGTTATATCAATTCATTTAATTAATTAAAGTAATACCATGTTATGAGAACACTATATTATTATTTTTGACGATATAAATGCTTTTGTCTCTGCATCTCCTTCTCCATCATCCAATAATTTCTCCACGGACATAGAGTAGTCAAGCTAAGAGAACAGTGATTTTGAAGGAACTAAAATTAAAAAGAAGGCTACGAGCATCAATCATACTGTTTAGTGCTAGTGATGTTAGTTTATTTTGTCATTATGCATGCACCTTCCCAATTCTTGTTATGGATACACAATGTTTTACACTTTGAAGCCCTTGAGCATGGAGTGAAGCACACCCTACGTTGCATACATATATAGCAACAATTAATAGTTTATTCAATTTCATGCCACTTCGTTATTTGAATATCTAAGAGCAAAGAATAAATTTTATCACCCAAAACTATATTAATTAAGCTAGCGTTTCTTATTGAGGTATCTCTCTACCTTTAATTGGCAAATATTTCAAGGGCTAAAATCTTAATTATCAGAAGAAAAAAAACATTTTTTCCTTACCTTGGAGCTAAGAATTAACTACGCAAATTTGGTTAAAAAGGGATATTATAACATATAAACTATTTTTCAAGTAAAAATTCTTCGGTCGTACTTAATAACATTTTTTTTCTTCCGTAGCATTTTGTCCTCAAGTTAAAATATTCTATTGCTATTTATATCATATCGGTCATATCTCTTAACTTTTTTCTTGGTTCAAATTCACCAAGAACTGTTATTATTATTATTTAAGCTATATATAGGAGCCTCTTGCATAAGGCAATATACCACTTTTGATCAAGAATCTATTATGCTACTTGCTCCAAATACAAATTATAGGATGTATAGTTACACAATTGTATTAAAAGCTCATTTTTAAGACTACTTGAATTTAGCAACTAACACAATTTTGCGTTGCTATACGGATATTTTTTATAAAAACAAATCATTTTTGTGCAAAGTTCATTGGATTTCTTAAAATGTCAAATCAATTACTTGTAAAAAATAATAATAATAATAATAATGGTCTCTCTGTATTAAGGATTGAGTCGTGTGATTAAAAGTGTTACTCATGTGGATATGTAAAAGTTTGAGTAGCCCTATAGTCTCTTGCTCTATATATCGGTAAATTTCAACAGACGAAGCCGATCATTGTGGAAGGTGCGCAGCCGTACGACTAAATTATTAATAAAAACAAAGCCAAAAGCTAATTAGCTTTATTTCATCATATAAAAACCACCAGAGTACAGAGGGAGTGGTACTAGCTAATAACGCTTTCGGCTGATTTTGGTGTAGAAGATGGATGAAGAACAGAAAAAACTTGTTTCTAATTAGAATCACTGAACTCGAGAGTTATCAGGAAGCTAATTAAAAAGCCGCAAATGACCATGGATGGAGGGTTTTCCGACAGACATTAATGTCACTCAGTTGAGCAAATTAAATGTTCCTTCCTAGTTCCTACGTACGTACTAAAGTAATATTCGTCTACCCACTACCTAACTGAAATAGAATAAATCTAAAAAGAAGCCAAAGACAGAAAAAATAACGATAAAGTGTTATCGAATTAAAGAAATATTAGTTTAAGTGCTAATCAAAGATAGTGCATCCCCTAGATTCTTGGCCTTAATCCCGATATACTCCTTCACGGTGACAGCGCGAAAACGTGAAGCAGAGTCCAAAACCCTCGTGGCGAAAGGCGACACCACATAATCTACTGGCGGGCCATAGAAATAAGCCACCGAGTATCTTTGCTGGATCCTATTCACTGTAACACGATGAAGCGCACACGGAAACCTTGCGTTTGACATTATGTGAACGAGGTCACCGGCGTTGACCACCAGTGCACACGGTTCTGGCTGCACCGGAACCCACCCAACTCCTTCCTTGAAGATTTCGAGGCCATTGGTTTGGCTTTGGTGGAGTATTGTGAGGAGGGAAGTGTCCGTGTGTGGGGCTAGACCCATGGCTCGGTTTGGTTCAGGACAGCTTGGGTAGTAATTCAACTGAACAGCTCCCGTGCTGCTGCTTGAACCAACCCACTTCATTTCTTCCTCAGTAATCTCCAACAAGTTGAAGATCAAGTGTGTTAGCTTCTCCGCTAGCTCCTTCATTTGCTTCTGATAGTTTTCCATCAAATCACTGCACAAAAATAATAAATATAATCAAATGAAAGTTAATCAGCCAGATCGATAATGTGCATGGTGATGCTGTGCCTCCTAAATTATTTTAAAAAACCACATACAATTTAGTACTTTAATATCTATTAATTAAGGAGATTTAATTTGTCGAAGGGTGATATATATATATATATATAGTTGGGTTCTCTAGCTGAATTTATCGACCCCTTTATTATTATATATAGTTTCAGAACTTGTTTGTCTATAGCTCCTTAACCAATATTTTAGGACAATTAATGATGTAAGCAATTCTAATCTCTATCCTCAACATTCACATATATTTTTAATATGTATATGTTTTATTGGTGCAATATTTATTTTTTAAAAATAGCTTATAACGACAAAATAAGAAGTCCTTTAATATTTTACCCACTGATAACAAAAGCATTTGTTTAATATATACATACTGTCCAATGCAGAGTACAGCAGGATTTAAAACCTTTAACCTCTCTACCCAGATCTCCAAACAGAGCTCCTCTCCGGTGGCACAGGGGAATAAAATTTAAATACAACTCTCATTAGAAGAAACTTAAAACAATATATATAGTAATGGCTTCCAAGCAGAAGTTTAACAATTAGTGTACGTGCATGGAAGTGCATGATATTATATTTACCAAAACCGTGCGTAGTCATTAGGCCAAATCTGTTTGGCATCATGGAATGGAGAACCCATGATAGTAAATCCTTCGTGCCACATGTCCTTGGGGAAGAATGGTGATATCCGTGCTCTACCATATCCGGTGGCTCCACCCGGAGATCTTAAGGCCTTCAACTTTTGCTCCGCGGGAAGAGCAAAGAGACGCTTTGCCTGTGACTCAACCTCTTCAACAAGACTCAAGGGTATCCCATGGTTCTTCAATTGGAAGGCACCCCACTTCTCGCATGCAAGGCCTATGAGTTCCATCGCATTAGGATCCGTGAGGTCGATGATGGGTATGGATAATCCGGCTTCGTCGGACCATCCATAATCATCGTCAAATCGAGGCCATGCATGAGAATCGGGTAAGCTCCCAACCGAAGAAAAGTCCAAGGGGATTATATGACGGAGGTGGAGAGGGTGGTCTCTGTAGGCTTCAGACAGAGTAGCCATCATTTCTAGCTAGACCACAGGCTATGCTTCACTGTTTAAAACTGAAGCGTAACACACACACACACACACACATATATATATATAGATGGGATTAGGTTAAAATCATGCAGTTTGGTGAGGTTGGCTTGTTGGACTTAGTGGTGTCGGTTTTTGGTTTTGAAGGAAAAAGGTTGAATAAGACAAAAGCAGGAACAAACCATTCAGAGAGTTGTGGCATCTCAAAGACTTGTTTCTTTTCTTTTCTTTTTTCTCTCCCATGATAACGTTTTACCATGAAAAGAAAATGATAAGGAATCCCTTTTGTGGACAATATAGGGCACGCTTTGTCTTCTAGTGGGAAAAACTAATGAGGGGAGATTAGCTTGGAAGTCCCAGATGGGACAGAGAATTTAACGTGGTTGATGTACAAAAAAACCACATGTTTGGATTCTAACCTGTAATTAAACTAGATGGTATGATTAATGTATTAAAACTCAAAACTTTGTATGATCTGCCGGGAAAAGTCACTGAGATCTCATTGATTGAGAGAATCTTGCAAATTATGTGAGTGGACCATATTGATACTTGTAAATATTATTCAAAGCTGCCACTAGCAGGAGCATAGGAAAAACTTTTTATGCTACTAAGCCTTTCCCTTAAAAAAACAGGATGATTGCCATTTACACGACATGGGGGTTAAAAGATGGGAAGTTGAGAAGTGGGAATGCTTTTGGGGTTAAAATATGAAATTGTGCATTAGTTGAATGTGCAGGAGTTCCAGGTTGACAAGATTGCTGGATCTTTTTCAGCAGAAGGAAAGCGAAAATATTTGAATGATAGAAAATAGGTGAGACTGAAGTCAAGTAGAGCATGATGAGGATAAAGGAATTCAAATTCATGCTCATGGCTGTACATAATGAAAACAATTTCGTAAGCTATCAAAGTTGACCTTTCTTGCTTTATACAGATCCGTAGAAATGTTGTAAAGAGGGGATTCTATTTTACGGCAGATCATATTGACTCGATCACAAGTTTTTAGAATATAAAAGTGGAAAATCCATTAGACTCTTAATTTAGACATTATACGAGATACTCTATGATTACATGTCTGAATAATTTTTAAGATATACAACTACCAAAGTTCAAATAGAGAGACTTGGACCATTTTCTCTTTTATTTAGCTTTTTACTGTGAGGACCAAAACTTGGATTGCAGAATTACATGTATAGCTAAAAAGAATATATAATTTATAGTTAAAGGGGTCAAGGGCCGTATAATGATCTCTCATATAAAGAAAACACACAAAATAAAATTTCCAGAACATGAAGCCATATTTCAACATTTCTAAAAACTTAAATTTTGTATTTTGAGACAATTAACTTAAATACGCTTACAATGGGGGTGTGTATCTTTACAAGAATAGAGATTATATCTTCTTGATTCATTACATTAACATCTATACAAAAGTGAGAAAGTTAGCATGTGTGTGTTACGTAATTACTTGCCCAAAAATATTTACAGAGTTCCTAAATAATTGGCACGTTTTTTGGGCGAAATATTTGACATTTTCTAGAAAACTTTGAATTAAATAGGTACATTTGAAAATAGAAAGTAATTACCTTTGTTGTGTTTTGGTCAAACGTAACCATGCGCTAAAAATACTCCCAATACTTCCAATAGCTATACATACCTATACTTAATTTTATCCATGTGAAACCTCAAATATTATACCAGATGCTTTTCAGATGAATAAAATTAAAGAAAAAGTAAGCGAGTGGACCACATTTGCGTGCAGGATTGAATCTCTTACACATTAAGATTGATGATAATTTCTTAGGTCATTGCCTTGAACTATCACATTCGTAAGAAGAAACCAAGAAAGAAGATTTATTTGTCCAAAACTCCCCACGGTATGAGAAATTCTGGGGTAGATAGGAAGTCGGTACAGTGTTAATGATAGTCGGCAGTTCCTGTCATTTATTATTATTAATTAAATGAAATTTCATAGTCAAATATATCCATTGTCTTGTTGATCTATCATGTGCAGATTTTAAGCTCATTTCAATACCATACGAAAATAGTAGCATGTCGGTACCGACTCTCTCATTTACAAAAATTGGAACTTCAAGTGAATAGTAAAGTAAACTCTGGTTCACGTTAACATGACCTTCCATGGCGATAAAAAAAACTAATTTATCAAGGACCCTCAACCCAGCTTGGTAATATATTGAGGATAACCATCTTATCTATCGATGTAAAGTCGTGTAGATTATTAATGAATAATCAAAACAAGAATTAATGAGCTTGAAGGTTTCTTTGTTACTTCTGGGACCAACAATGTTGTTTCGGGGTATTTAAGGGTCTCTGCTCTCAGATTGGTTTGGTCAACATTTTACATTTTCACTCGAACTGCTAAAAACGGATATAATTATATCAATGGCAACAACACGGGGGTTTAGGTACTGCAACATTCAGATGCTATCAACTTCATAAATTTATCGCTGTGAATATATCTCTGCTGGGGCTGTTTAAACAATCATTATCATCCTACTCTCCCCAATAAAATAAAACAAAGTACAATAAAAGTTAAAAAAAGGGCAAAAGAAAACTAGAAAAAAAGGAGAGGATGAATCCCAACAGTATTCAGAATAAGAGAAATTCAGAGTTTAGCCTCAGACTCAATGTCATTGCGCCCTTTTGTCCTCAGAACAGGGATCTGCTGCTTGAACTGAATTTCTCGTATCTTTAACTACAATGCTTCCTTGATGTGCCCCTACAACCAGTTTTTAGCAATCTCAAACAAATTGGACAGTTCAAAATAAATGTAACTTGGAAGCATTTCTTCTGGATTATGTCACAACCACTATCCTCTAAATATTTACAAAGTTTAAGCAAGGAATCCTATGAGAAATTTCAAGGCAAACAATAGGATGACATGGGAAGAGATTGGAACTCTCCAATTGTTTTAGTGGAAAAGAGTCTCGCTTTTTTTTTTTTTTTTAACTCCTTGCTTCAAGGACCTCCACTCTAGAGAGTGAGAAACAAGTGTATAAGAAAGTTGGTATTCATCAATTCATCGATTGTTATAAAGTTGCTCTTTATAGAATCCCAACAGTTGATTCACCATCTACGATAGTTTAGTTTACTTTATAAACACTCATAGATTGTTATCAAGTTGCTCTTGCTTTATCCCAACAATAAGCAATCAGACCACACATTATGTTTTAAGATTACCTGCTTGAGTAGATACTCGGTCACCAGACCTAATGGCGTGACTAGAACTGCCAGTAAAAGATAATCTCCCATGAAGCTCCTTTGGAAGTGTCATGTTACTCACTATACCAGTTTCATTTTCTCCACAAAGTAAGTTACAATTATTAATATGCTTCACAGAAGATTTGGGCGAGTATGTTGTGGACCAACACCCACCATTTGACCCAGCTAAAGTCATTATAACATCTGCCTGCATGTCAGAAAGCATGTAGAAGTTATGACACAACATGAATGTGCAACCATACTGCTTAGCTAGGCATGCTTAAAAATTTCAGATAACAGGACTCCCCAAAATGAGTTGGTAGATGCTATTAAGTTATAATTTTTCTGCAGAGATTTTAGAGGCTAAGCCAATATGTGCACTTGCCAACTTACAAGAATATCAATAATTGCTCATTACATCATATTAAATCTCCCTATCATGCATCAATCAAGAAAGGAAAGGTAAATTCAAAGTGAAATAAATAATATCCACACAAATGGCTATCCACAGGGGGAGATTATGGGTATTAAGTAAAATTAAACAAGGTTGAATGTAAAGTAATAGTCTACCAAAAAAAAAAAAGGCTCCCATAAGGTACCACCATGACAAAGTAATTTGCATTTTGCAATAGTCCATCGGTCTATCCACTTATCAAAGCATTATAAGGTTCAAAAAGAACTCTATAAAAGATGAGCAAACAATATGCGATTCTACAAACATCTCTTAGCAGAAGTAGAGACATATATGAAGACTGCCTATTGCTAACCAACATTACAACTCAGATAAATAGAAGACACCATTATTGACTGCAGTTATTGGTGAAAAAACTCAAGAGGAGGAGTCAGGTAAGAAACTTCACACGTGCCTTTGTCAGACATCAAAGGACAAAATAAAATAACATGCAAAATTAAAGGATGGGAACCAAGGGCAAAGTCAATTATATCAATTTAAGAAGCAATAAAACTTGGGAATAATTGATAATCAACATTTCAGAAGTACAAAAAATACAATCAGCATTTTAAAGCATTCCAAGCAGATTTCTTCTTTTTTCTTTTTTTTCTTTGTTGAAGCAAGGGGATCTCCTTTTTTCATTTTACCCAAATTGCTATAAGACAGAAAATGATGGAGGCCCAGCACAGTTATATTTTTTCCACTCACAGTATGCGCTGCACCCAACTTATCATTTCAAGAGAAAGAGCAAACAGCATACTCATTCATCATTCTAGCTAAGAATTATCATCAACATCCAAACACAGGTAAATTGGACATTCTCCAATCCATGAAAGTACATCTATGCTTCTACAACAACAAAATAGCATTTAAGACCAAAATGCTTGAACTCCTGCTTGGAAGATGAGTGCAAGTCTTACTCCTGATTGAATTAAGCCCCAGAATTCTTTTGATAGCTTATATTTGCTGCAAAGAGGTTTAGTTATCAAATCCAAGTGCAAAAGTTCTACTGCATTTAGATAACTGAACTTGGAAAAAAGTCACCATTGGCAATATGATCTGGAAAGCTAAACAAAATCAAATGCAGTATTTTGCAAAACTCTAGCACACAGCAGGAAATATTTTGGAAAGTTCAAAGAAAAAAATAAAGATCCAAAGGGAAGCATAATCTGACTTTATACATTTGTCTTTACTAAATCCATAAAATTCACCAAAGATATATTCTTCTTATCTTATGCCAAAAGAAGAACTTGTGCAAACAAGTACAAGATATCTACTCAGTGAGTTAAATAGGCCATTTTTAATTGTGATATCAACCTGAATACCAAAAGCTAAGCAAATGCATTATTGGTTGCTCAAGTGGTTTTTTTCTTTCAAGAATTGCAGAATCAGCATAGGCACCAGATGGCACATAAACTGTCATACTAACAACATCAGTGCATCTAGGAAATGAACTTAGAATACCAAGATGTTTCTCAATTTATGATCAAAATTACAGTAGAAGTTCCTTTGAGAGCTTAAGCATTTTCTAGATGTGGGGCTTTAAAGAAAATGTTCCCTCCAATGTTTAACTAATAGAGGAAGAACCACTCACAAAAATAAATCTCGCTAAATTATAAAACACATCCTTTTTTATGATGATTAAAAAATATGAACCATTTTCAGAACTTATAACATTAAATCAATAAACAGATAAGTCTCACTAACAATAAGAAAGAAGACCTTATTAGGGTGGACATCATTAAACACATGAGCTTGACCTCCATAAAAAATAGTCATCTGGCGGCTGGCAGAAGCTAACCCATGTCGACTGCAATCAATACCAAAAAGCATCTAATCAAGCAGCCTCCTTTTTCACGTATACAGGATGAAAACAAAAAGCATCAAGGGGGAAAAGCCAGGCATTGTTGTTTATAAGATTGACCTTGGAGGTGTGGAAGATTCTGGGTCTATTACACCAGTCATGGGCTTTGAACTGCTTCCACCAAGGAGCACTGCAGACAGAGATTTCTCAGAGGCAGCAAGGGTAGTGTTTATAGAACTCAAAATTCGAGGGCCCTTAATTCCTGTTCTCGATCCTTCATCAGCAGCTGACTGAGAGATAAATGAAGGACCAGCATTGGTATCCCTGATCTTGTTTGAAGCATTCTGGTTCACAAAAGGTGCCAATTGACCCCCATGTGATGGATGTTGCATGGAAGGGCCAGCATTCATGAGGATAGATCGCTCCCATTTTTTAACATCAATCTTAGTGCTGGCAGGAGGCTGATATATCTGAGAAGCAGAAGTTGGTTTCATTGGCTGCATACCAAGAAACACATCATCATCATTGGACCTTCTATGTCGCTCACCTCCAGCTGCATTACGGAGGATCTGTATATAAAAACAGCTCAAATATTAAAAATGAGAGATAAAAGCAAAAGAATTGTTCTTTTTTCTTTTTGTTATTGTGAAATGTGATTATAGGAGAATAAGAATTATCTGGCAATTCACACCTTCATTATATGTGAGTTTTGAAGGGAGTCAGGAACCATTTGGTAGGCATCTCTGGAGGAACCCATAAAAGTGGAATCAGAATTACTTCTCTTGTTTCCTACTATTCTGTTTGTTATCTCAGTGCCAGAAAAATCACTTCTTGGGCAATAGAATGGAACTCCCTCGAGATGATCTCCTAACTGTCTTTCTATCAAATTAATGAGGGAAATAAAACATTACAGTCATATAGACGTGCAAAACACATAACCATAAATATTTTGCATGTTCACCAACATAAATAAGCAGAATAAGCTTGAGTACTGAGAACGCCCATCTATGCAATGAAAATACAAAACAGAAGACAAGGTAATAACAATAATTATGATAAAGATAAATACTAGATATCCTCATTATCCAACGCACACGCGTTGGAAAGCATAACAATATGCTTAATAGAATTTTGCTGTTCAAAACAACAAAAAATGGTAGAGAGAGAGTGAGACTAGCCGGTACATTGCTGTGATTTAGTGTGCCTGTGGAAAAGATTTTGTTTCCAACTTTTGTTTTAACTATAAGAACTGAAAGCTTAAGTAGGTGAAACCAGGAAGAGCAAAGATCGTATTGTTAAGCAAATGGGGGTCACTCACCGGAACCGATATCAGAGGTGGCGGAGAGGGGGCCCCGGGCACCGCCAGAAGAGGTGCCCACAGAAACTGATGGCGACGCCTCAGATAGCCTCACATCGGCGGTCTTAGGGGCCAAAACCACAGGCGAATCAGTAGGCTTCATGCCCATAAAGTCATGGAAGACTGCTTTCACTAACTGTTGGCTCGTACTTTTTTTGCCATTGTTGTGCTGTGCCATTCTCAGCACGGCCATCGGATGCCCATTTTACTCTGCATAGCTGCTCCTACTCCACACTCACACGCTGAGGAGTGAGGAAAGCAGAACAGAGTACGATCTCTAAAGAAAGATAAAAAGAGGGAATCAGGGTCCCGAGAGAGAGAGAGAGAGAGAGAGTGAAAGCAATAAAAGTAAAGGTTTTTGGTAATTTGGTCCGTTCTGTTCAATTTAATTGACGCAAGTCTATCTGTCTGTTCAGTTCAGTGGCCACCCTCTCACGTTGTTGGTTTTTTTTTTTTTTTTTTAAATTTACATGTTGTCGCGAATGTAATAACTTTTTGTATTGTGGCAAATTTTGTGCTTATATTCGAGAGAGAAATAGATAAAAGATGGAATACGATGTCTGAAATGACGTGTTTATAAAGTAATAATACTCTACTGTGAAGCGTGAAGAAAACCCAAAAAAAAAAAAAAATATGTAAAATGTGAATGTTAATATTTATTAGTATTAATTCCCCAATGGAATGAGCTTATTACTAGGAAACCCTTTCATTTTCTCTTAATTATATTCTCTTGCCCATTAAGTTTATAAGATTGTTTTTTTTGTTTTCACCATCCACCTGATTGAATATTTAAACTTTATAGTTTATACATAACGCAATTTTCATTGGTTTGGCTTACAGTTTTTGAAATATTTTATGAACTTATTACTAGGAAACCCTTTCATTTTCCCTTAATTATATTCTCTTGCCCATTGAGTTTATAAGATTATTTTTTTGTTTTCATCATCTACCTGATTGAATATTTAAACTTTATAGTTTGTACATGACGCAATTTTCATTGGTTTGGCTTACAGTTTTTGAAATATTCTTCGCAAGTAACTAAAGGTAGCCCGTGTCTTTGGACCCCTCCCTCGTATTTTATGAAGATCTATATAAATAAATAATGATAACCATACTATTCTACACCATACTCTGTCTCTTACTTTCAAATTCCATCAATGCAAAATTAAAGAAAGACTACCATTTGCGCCCATAGATTCTTGCAACAATTCCCACAAATATACTTAATTACTTTTTCTTCTCATGTAATTAGTCTCAATTATTAATTAATTTCTTTTTCTTGCATTGTAAAATAAAATGATTTGATCTCTCTGATGTAAAGTTTTTAATTAATTTGGAATAATGTTTTTCTTCTAATCTTTTAAATAGATGCAATAAAAATCTCTTATCTTTAGAAGTATAAATAAATCAATTGTTTATGAATTATTTGAATTTAACTCATAAATTGGAATTAACCTCAACTCATTATTAAATGAATAAAGTTAATCAACATATTAATTTTATTTAATTAAACAAGTTAAACATAAAAAATTAAACTTGTCAACAGTTTATTAATAAAAATGTTATTATTTTTTGGTATATTCTTTATTTTTGGCCCTATTACAACGTAGGATTAATTTTAAACAACCAAGCTGTCAAGCGAGAGATATTAAAAGAATAACAAAAAATTATGCGGTCCACGCACTGTCGCCGGAACCACAAAAATACTTCACTGACAAAAAAATAAAATCAATTGAATTGTTCTACAGAACAACACCCTTTGATTAGATAAAACAAGAACTGACGAGCACCTATGGAGCATTGATTATGGAGCTAGGGATAGGATAGATCCAATGCCACTCTTCAGATTTATACGGGGAATTGCGGA
Organism: Gleditsia sinensis; assembly: GCA_037074535.1. Taxonomy (NCBI): domain Eukaryota; kingdom Viridiplantae; phylum Streptophyta; class Magnoliopsida; order Fabales; family Fabaceae; genus Gleditsia; species Gleditsia sinensis. Next base: position 4,719,429 of record CM073472.1, read on the forward strand.
CAGTCCCCGCCGTTGAACCCAACAGTGATACACAAGCTCTTCCACAGCCTAAATAATCTATATACCATCATTTCTTCACTGTATATATAGACTTTAGACCTTTGAAGTCCCGTGGCTTTCTCTTCAAAAAAGGCATTATTTCTTGGGCTGAAACCAACTATTCCGGCTCCAAAATAGATGACTCCGCTCATGCATACAGTAAAGTAATTAATTATAATTTGCAAAATCCATTCTCCTCAAATAATTTTGCATTGCACGTAGGACCATACCAAAACGAGATAGATTGCCGTATTGCATATATATTATAACAATACATATATCCGTTAAACAGCTGGCACGAATTTAAAATGAACGAAAGCGGCCCATTAACGAAAGGAAAAAAGAAATAAGAGAGCTGAATATATATATCACAAAAATATAACCAGAAATATCACTTGTACACCCTCCTCTCTGTGATCTATCAAAAGATCACTGGCATTTGAGCCAGCTTTACAAAGGAAACACAAGTCAGTGGAAGCAGATTACAATGAACTCCAATGGCAAGAATTCAAAGCACAAAAAAGAAAAAGTAATTTTTAAATAATAAGTTAGGATCCAAATTTGATCATTTATCAGCAAAAGAACTCTGGAGATAATTCACCTTCAATCACATCCCTCTGGATTATGCTGAACTGACGGCTCCAAACTCCAGGACCCAGCAGAGCATTACCTACATTTGGTGAAAGAAGAACCATGAAGAGCTGCACTATCTCTTTAAAACCACTTAAAATCCTGATGTATTCAACTTCAGTTTCTGCCAGTTCCATCGATAAATCTCCACAATTCAGCTCGCACAAAATTGATTGCCGCATATATACCACCAGAGTTTGTAGTTTTGCACATACTATTGTTGACAATTATGAATCAGTTCATTACCCATTGACTAACACCAGGATGGCTACGTATTAACGTATAGGTGTGTAGCAGAACATGTATCAAGAAAAATTACTAATTCTCTTACTCTAAATAAACGTGAACTGACTCACAAGTATTTAAACTGTCAGTTACTGCTCCCCGCTGGTACTGAGATATCAAAAGTATAACCTCATGGCTTATTTATCCTTTTCATAATATTCTCTATCAAACAGTTTGCGTTTGAGATGGCATTTTCTGATGAACTTCTATGCTTGGCAAGTTCACTGGGGTCCTTACAGCTTTTCAGCATATCTGAAAATGCTTTGGCCTTCTGCATTATAGATAGTCTCCGAGCATGTGATTCATCTATGTCTTCAACATATGTATTTGGCAACTTAGTAGAATGAGAGACAGAAGACATCGAGTTGCATAGTTTTCGTGCCATTTCAGTCATCCCATGTTTCTTTAAGTCACCATTCATTCTCTGAAAAGTGAGATACTGAGGAACTAAACCCCTCCGTATCATGTCCTCAAATTCCGCAAAAGCCTCTTCCAACCTATGCATTTTGCAAAGCAAATGTACCAACATAGTACTTGTGGCTAAGTCCATGTCATACCCCTTATACCTCATTTCCTTACTAACTTGAACCGCCAAGTCCAATCTCTCCTCTTCACATAACATCTTCACCAGAAGATGGTAAGTAAGCCGATCAGGGGTATAACCAGATTCAATCATCTTGGCATAAAGGTTCATACCCTCGTCAATTTTCCCACATCTTGAAAAGTACCTAAAGAAGTAGTTATAGGTGGTGGGGCTAGGGACGAAACCCCTACTTATCATCATCTTAAGGATCCTACTGGCACCGACAAGATCTCCTGCCTTACAAAAACCCTTGACCAAAGAATTGTAAGTTGAGTCAGTGGGGCCCATTTTTAAAACAAGAAATCGCTCCAACATCCCCAATGCCTCTTTAAATCTCCCAGCCTCTCCCAATGCATCAATTATTGCATTATACACAATTGCATTTGGTTCAATCCCTTCTTTGGTCATATCACCAACCAATTCAAGAGCCTTTTCAATTCGACGCATCCGGCAATATCCTTCCACAAGGGTGCCGTATGTCACAACACTTGGTCTTACATTCTCCTTCTTCATCTCTGCCCACAATCTCTCGGCCTGTTTGAGTTTCCTTGACCGTAACCATCCATTTAACATAATATTATAAACCCGAATTGATGGATCCCAACATGGGTCCATGTTCTTTCTCTGAAGGAAATACTCTGAAGCTGCTCTGACAGACCCTTCTTTACAAAGCGAATCCAACAATATCTCAAATAAGCTCATTTCCGAATCGGAATCCAGAATTGACTTTAAATTTCTAGAATACTCAAATGTTCGAATTGCAGATTGGGGCATACCTGAAATGTGTCGTTACATAAGGATGTCAGATTAATAAAACTAATGCAAAAACATGCAACGAGAATCTTTTCATAATCCAAATCTCCCTTGCAAATAACACAAAGAAGAATAATTTTGAAAATATGATCTATTTTTAAAATTATAGGCATACTCGAGCCCAAACTACTCTCAACTTAAGTTGAGAAGCAGAGTAAAAGCAGTGTGCTAGACTACAATACCACTTGCAAATTAAATTGCTAATAAAAAAAAAACAGGATAACAATCGTGGGATAAAACCGGAATTGCAATGAACCAAATTTACATTTGAATACTTCTGAAAAACTTAAAATTTTGAAACGACAAGTTACCTGCACGAGCATACCGTCTGATCATAATAGCAAAGGTATCTCTGGAAACGAAAGCGGCTTCCTCGTGTCTGTCAATCCGATCAAGAAGCAGAGTCCAAGCGGAGTCGAACTCCCTCGATTTGGCTAGAACATTGATCATGGAGTTGAAGAGCGTCACGCTGGGTCTGAACCCAGGTCGCCTCTCAGCCCAAAGAAACAACGAGCGTAGTAACTTGGGGGAAGAATCGAAATGATCGAATATAGCTTGCAGCAGAGTCGGACCCGGTTCAATTTCAGTCCGGTCGAGTGCAGTATCCAAGGCTGGGCCCGGAGAGATGGAAGGATCGATGAAGAGATTTGCAATGGTAGAGAAGTCATCCCGTGAGAAATTAAAGTCCGCATCCGGTGAGAGGTCGGAGCCCGGGTTATGATTCGGTTTCGGGTTTGGGACGCGTTCTGGGAAGGGCCAATCAATGAGAGGGTTACCCCGCCAAGATGTCCATGATCGTTCCAAAGAGGAGAAGAAGCGTAGATTTGGAACTCCAAGGAAAGGAACAAATTTTGGCCTATGCAGCAGAAACCGAACAGAGAAGAGTATATAACGAGGCTTATGGAAAAGCATTTAGGCTTGGAAGGACAGAAGGAGACTGTGTGCGACCGGCGAATAGTATTTAAGAAGCAGCAAATGCGGGGGAGATGGTGCAACAAGGCCAACGGTTCCGTAAAACCCAGCCCTGAAGTTATTTTAAAACTGGAATGGTGAGCCAACATCACTTATTAAATTGACTCGTTAGTTTTTATGATAATAATGAGTGGAGTTTCTATTTCCACGCTCCAGCATCGTACAAGTTCCCCCCGCAAAAAATAATAATAATAATAACAACAAAAATAAATAGTGCGTAATTTATTTACTTATTATAAAAAAAAATTTGTTAAAAATATTATAATTTTTTAAATTATTGTTTGATATTTAAATTTATAATTTGTAAATTAATTATTTATTATAAAAAATGTATTAAAAATATTACGATTTTTTAAAAGAAAGCAATTCCGGGGCGAATTGCAGGCCAACCCAATACTGGATGAATTTGAGAAAAAAAAAAAAGGTTAGCATAAAATAGAAATTCTTATTTTTTAAAATTCAAAAGTGATTTTCATTTTAAATAATATATTTTTGCACAAAATCTCTTGGAGGAGGTTGCTTTTACTCAACAAATATTTTTTTTTAATGGATTATTTTCTAATTGTTCAAGCCTGCCTTTAACTTGTTTCAATCAGCAGAAGTCGACAGGAGCCTCCCAATCTGAATTTGCAGAAAGATAGAATGTGAATCCAAGAATGACTTTTCGTGGTGGTAGCATTTAGGATTATTGGATTGGGCCCAATTTGATATTAAACGAAGATTAAATAAGACATCAATCATTCAAATCATTGCCCCACAAATGGCCCTTGGCATCTAATCCTTTGTTTTTAGAAAAAGCCAAGGGGTGATCTGGGGAGCGGGGATTGAAGAAACGAGGGAGCCTATTTGGACCCGGTGCCACATCTCCGATTACTGAATCACGGCAAGTAAAATGCGGAACGATTAAATTACAACGAAGTTTTTCCTTCATTGACATCTCTAAAAGAAAATGAACTTATAAAAAAAAAAATACTATTATTGTCATATTTTTCATGTATTTTGATTTATTTATTTTAGTAGATATCTAATCAAATACTATTATTTCAATTGACAAGTTAAGTATTTCTTCGTTGTTCAATTAATTGAAATATTTTTTTTTCTTCCATTTCTTTTTAGGAACGATATTAGGAAATGTAAGGTGGAAGGATTTTTTTTATGGTTGAAAATTTATATAATTATAATTTGTGAAAGTAATACAATTTTATAATTTTTAATGATATAAAATATTACTCAAATACAATATAAAATGAAAGGAATAATATTACAATAATAATTTTGGCTTAAAAATTTATAACCATGAGAATTTTTTAAAAAAAGGTGAAAACTTTTGAAAGGTAATTTTTTTTTAGTATACACGGTTCAGCAATTTTTGCCTTAATAATATTATCAGCTTTATGTGGGTTATTTTTAATTTAAAAAAAAAATCCTTTATCCTTTAAAATAACACGTGGGAGAAAAAGCGACATTCTGGAAGCAGCGAAATGGGGAGTGGAAAAAACAAATTTTGCCTGGATTCTGGAAGTTTGAACTGTGCTCCATTCCGCTCACGCTCCGCTTATATCAATGCAGTCTCTTTCTTCACCTTGTGCTCGCTGGCTTTCACAAATAGGGAGGATACTGTGCTTGCCCTCTCTACTCTACACACTCTCTCTCTACATCTCATCTAGAATTCTAACATGCAGCTGTTGAAGGTCAAGAGCTTCGAAGAACAGAGTAAGCTGTGTTCGTACGCTTCTTGGAAAGGAATTTCTTTTCTTTTCGGCACTTCATTTTTTGGTCTAATGAGTAATGAGCTTGATTAAGAAATTCTTTCGAAATCATTATAATTACTTTAGTTTTGCTATAGATCTGGGATTGAACTGCATTAACTCGTAAATCAAATTTGGCCTTTTTTCTTTGGTTGTGGGTAAAAAAGCTTTCAAGCGGTTTTTGTCAGGGATGAAAAAAATGTTTGTTTTTTTTTCGTTTGTGTTGACTTTGATAATAGTCCTGATGACAAGTTTGAACGTGTTTGGAGCAGACATGACTTACATTGTCATTAATTTTAGAGTTATGGAATTGTTTTTGGAGAATTTATTCCGAAGACCATACTTGGTTGTGTATTTATTACGATGAAAATTTCTGAAAAACTAGTGACATTGGTTAAAATTTTTGGCAACTGAACATATTTGTAAGTCGCAGCTTTCTCTATGTTTCGTTAAGGAAGAAAAGTATGAAAGGAGCAGAGGGGAAAAAAAGGAAGGACTTCAGGCACTGCCGCATTGGCTTTTCCCATTTAAGAGATTGCACTTTTTTAAAAAAAAAAAGTAAAAAAAGGTTTACAAATTTTCTCGGGTTGTCCCTGCTAAGCAGGGGAACGGGACCATAACCCAGACAAGAAAAAGATAAAGTCTTACTATTATGCTACCCTTGAATAGCTTCTTGTACCCACTTTCTCTCCTTTTATTATTTAAACTATTATAGTACAGCCTAGAACGAGCGTATTTACTTTAAGTAGTATTTAACATTTGCTCAATTTCTAATATCTTTGTATGACTAAATCAACAAAGAAAAGAAAGACTGCACTTCGGAAGAATAATTTGAATAGAATCTAAATGTCTGTGCCATTGATACCCAGCATTTTCCTAAGTTCTTTACTTTACCACAAATTACATTCTATTTACAATTTGTCATTGCTAACAACTTGTTGGCACAAACCGAAATTCCTTTAGCTTTGGATACACAAATTGATAACTTGTATGGCACAAGAAAGATTAGTCAGAGATATATTTTATAATTTAAATGAATGCATTTTATTTAATATTGAACTTGTACACCTAACGCATTAGAGCTCTCCTCTTGCAAATGCATGGAGACATTATGAGAGGAGGCTAGAGCTATTACCGTTTGATATAGGGAAAATAGGGAGCTTGAAGAGTGCCTGAATTTGTGTATTTTGTACATAATCTGACAGAGGGAAGGTTTAATAAGATGAAGCCCATAATTGAACATGACATATAATATTAAGTCATTCTGAGTCAATCCTAGAGGCTCTTCTTAATTTGTGGAATTGTGTCAAGAGGCATATACATAAGATATATAATTTTTTTTTTTCAGCTTAGATACTGTTCTTTTCATTGCTATTATCTTATGTTAACTTGGTCTCTGAAGCGCAGGTATGAGCAAAATTTTCATTTAAACCAATCAGGTTGCTCTTCTTCAAGGCATACAAAAATGAATACAGAGAGTACAATTTGTGCCAAAGATGAAGAGCGTCCAGTCCGGATCACGCGAGCAAGAGCTAGGGCCCTGGGATCATTGGGAGGTATACCTCCCTCCTCAAGACCATCCTTTAAACCAGAACAGAGGTGTGTCCTTCGAGCAAATTCCAAAAGAGCAGCATCTGATGAGAACAAAACTTCTGTGGTTGCCTCTGCTGATCTTCAGCATAAGAGGAGGGCAGTGCTTACAGATGCAACTAACATCTGCCAAAATCCATACAATAAGTATAATAATGCATCAAAATTTCAGGTATTCATGCAATGACTTACTCTGTCGTACAATGCAAATTCCAAATTATCAACATCTTATAATTCTAGTGATGAGGGAAGTTAAAAATTATTATTTTTTTGAGTTGTGAGCTACTTTCATTATAAAATGCAATGTTACTTTGGCTATATAAGCAAATATTTGATCCACTGTCTTTTATTTGCTCACAAAGAAATTTTCATAACAGTCCGAAGTTGCAATATTCATCTATAACTCCAAATAATCTGTAGTGTCAGTTGGTGATGCCGGTCAATTATTTATTATGTAGGCAAGAGAAGTTTATTTGAAGAAAAACACAAAACTAGCTTCAGATATCTCCAGAGAAGTTTCGTCAACACAAGAGGATGTTAAAACAAAGTTAGCTGAAGAATTGTCCAAAATAAGGATGGTGGAATCACATGACACCACTGTTGAAGTAAGTTTGGAAGGCAAAAAGCCACGACAACGATACGCACCCAATAGCAAAAGAGGCGTTTCAGCACATCCCTTGCAATCGATGCAGGACTCTGTGAAGTCAGATGAACTCCTGAACCCTCCAAAAGGTTTTATTTATCATGTCACTTAATAGATATGACACACTAATTGGAAAATCAGACATTTGTTATGCACCACTCTTGGTAAAAATAGGAAGGTTACTGTTTTTTTCCCTAGTGCATGCTTGGTTATTTTACTTCTGTATTATTTCTATTGATTATTTATTTTAAAGTAAAAAATTTCTGCTGAATTACGTTTTCCCCCCTAGCGCATGCTTGGTTATTTTACTTCTGTATGACTTCTTTATTGATTATTTATTTTCATGTAAAAATTTCTGCTTATATTAAAATATCATGGAGCTTTATCTGATATCCCAAATTACCAAGAAGCACTAAATGCTACCTAACATGTGAGGTTTTGATATAGAACTAGTTGGGCTATATACCCAATGGGAAAATATTCCACTAATTCTACTAGCTCAAAAATATTTTCACAAGTTTGTTGCTTTTTATTTTTTCTTTAAGTACTAATTCAACTATATTTTAAATGATTGATAGTTGGAGAATGCAAGAACTATGTTGATATACAAAAAAAATTTCAACTGGTGTTACAAATTTTTATGATCACCCTTTTGCTAAAGCATAGAAAGAAGTTAAAAGAAGCAAGCCACTTATTCACTATCAACATAATTATCTAAATCTTAGAAGTTAGCATCTCCTAAATAACTGAGCTTATCGTGTCTTATTGGAAGATGCAGACTTAGATATGATTTGTGAGAAAAAAGGAGCCTCAGATGGCCTGGGCATTGTGAACATTGATTCAGAGTTAAAGGATCTTAAAGTTTGGAGTTTATATGCCCCGCTTATATACAACAATATACGTGTCACAGAGGTTTGTGTTGTGGTGATGTTACTTTTTTCTTTTTCCTGATTATTACTTCTTTACTATTTGTGTCTCTGGTAGTTGTTTCTCTTAAGCATTGTTATGATGTAAACCTCAACTACTTCTGCTTATCTACAATTGTCTGTTTTTCAAGTATTAAAATAAGACTCTTTCAGAGTCACAGTATGATATCCACGGTAAGGAATTTTTTAAAAGCAGCAGAGAGAAAATATTATTTAGAAAAATTGTAATATTGTTGCTTAAAAGAAGATTTATTAATAGTATCAGTGCTAAGGAAAGAGAAAGATAATGAAACTCACCACAAAAAGTTTGATGGTAACTTTTGGTAAAATCTATCCAGCTTGAAAGGAGACCATTGACCAATTACATGGACAAGTTGCAGCGAGAGATCACTCAAAGCATGCGGAGAATTCTGATTGATTGGCTTGTGGAGGTTTGTTCAATTGCAATATGTTCATTTCTGTACTTGAGGACATCTTTTGCTTGTTCTTATGTCAGTAGTTGCATGTATGTATATTGATATTAAGATATAGAGAAAGAGAGGAATCAATTGAGGCTATTGCAAATCAAATTAATATCTTACCTTTATAAAAAATTTCATAGATGAGTTTATCCCAAAATTTACAACTGCAACAATCCTTTCTATCATGAATTTCATGTACCCAAAATTTTAAATAGATTTAAAATGCTTTGTACCTCATCAATCTATTTTAAAATTAATGTATAATATATTTTTCACATATACAAAAATAAGAACTATTTATAATTCAACAATTGTATTAATGAAGTCACGTCCTATAACAAGATATTGAAATGTGTGTGTCAAGTTTTACTACTGCTCAACTACCTGAGTGTGACCGATGATTGGTGCTAATATAAGTTTGATGGTATCTTCCTATAGTTGATTGCAGAGAAGATTTTATATTTGTGGAGATGACAATACCAACACAAGAGTTCTTCACTGTTAAGTTTTTTGACACTGTTCAATTATGTTATGGTCGGCTGGTTGGTTGTTCATGGAGTGGGAATAAGCAGACCATGTCCTAACTGTAGTTCCTTTTTCTTCCCATATAATACTTTTCCGATTGCATTTAAACATTTAAAGACATTAATTCTTTTCCTTCTGAATCTGGTTATATAGTTTGGTATCTGTCATCTCTAGCTTCCTCATTATCCTTCCGGGCACTACAAATTAAAATCTTATAATATTTCCTCCTCTACAGGGTTTCGATGCAAATGTAGTTGAACGATCAGATACTGAAATTTAGTTGGATATCTGTGTCCTATATCATGTTCCTGATATAGCCATCAAATTATGATTGCTGAATGGATTTTCTGAAGATTAACTACATCTTCTACAGGTTTCTGAGGAATATAAGCTGGTTCCAGACACTCTTTTCCTTACCGTAAATCTCATAGATCGGTTTCTCTCTAAAAGTTTGATTCAGAAACAAAGGCTTCAGCTGCTTGGGGTTACTTGCATGTTGATTGCATCGTAAGTTCCATACTTTTCTCCTCGCTGGTCCTGATTAAGTACAATTTCCTCATGCTCGGTTAGACTTCTTAATAATTTTTTTTAAACTCAGAAATTTAGATCCAATAAAGCTTTTATAATGATAGCGATGTTGATATTGATAATTATTTTTTCATCCCTGATCTGGTGTGGTGAGGATGATTATTGCTATGCTAATTCCTCATGGATTTCATTTTATATAATTTTGTGAAGAATACATGTATATAGTAATGCAAAGGCAATGAAAGTTGATGACTAATAATTCATGGACTTGAATATGCTATTCATTCTACATATTTCTCATAATACAATCCCATTCTCGTTATTCTCTGTATGGTATTAATATTAATTGAACTAGTCATGAAATTTTATTTGGAGATATAAATGAAATTGTAACAGCGTAACTCCGTGCATGTATGTAAGATACATTTTGAAAGCAGCAATATTTCTCTTATTTTGCCTCTGTTACGTGGCCATGAAACGTTAGAATAAAGTGATATTACTGGGGTATAATTTATTCCCGAAACTCTTTGAATGCATTTGGTAGTATTAATAAGTCAGTTGGATGTCATCTCTATTTCATCTATACCGCTAGGGAAGTCTAAAGTGTGCTTCTTTTCATTCATGACTCGAAGAAAATACGAGGAGATTTGTGCTCCTCGGGTGGAAGAATTTTGCTTCATCACTGATAATACATACGAAAGAGAAGAGGTATAGTATTTGCTCCTTGACATTTATACGCTTTCTGTTTATTTTTACATCTCCATTTATGGCAGCCATATATTATTTTGATTTTTGACTCATTTAACATCTTATATTTATAGCTCTGGCTAGAAATATTTGATAGCCATATACCCCCGGTCTTCCATCAGCTTGAATACCACAGCTCTTCTATGCAGTTACAACTAGTTCTAACCTTGCATGAGCCAACAATAAAATAACTCTTTCACCTACTCCTACCCCAGTGCTGCATTCAACTTCTTGTTTTCAAATATTCTTAACTGACATTGGTTAGATCTGCAGTAATGAATGTTCAAGTTCATTATAATATCAAGTGATATTCATGGAAGATTCAATTACCTTTAGGTCTAAAATATGTTGTAATATGCTATCGTAATTGATCATCTGCAAAGCTCTGCAACCACAGATAGGCTGCTAAAATCACTTACCAGTTCAGTTAGATTTTTTATTTAAAAAAAAAAAGAACTATTCTACTGATAGCTTAAACTTATGGGATATTTTGTTCTTTACATAGCATCAGATCCTCTTTAATGAGCAGTGAGAAGTTTGATTCCTGCCTTGTTGCCGCTCCCATCCTCCTGAAAGTTAAATTTTAGCACCTTGTTTCAAGTTTAAAAGGGTTTTTATGAGAAATTAAATGCTATTCTCCTAACTTAAGCTCTTGGAGTAGTTGGTTTGTAACGAGTGCAATAGCATATTTATTTACCAAGCAGTCTAATTTAATCAAGGGATTCACTTGACTTGGGACTCTAAAAAGCAGCAGTAACCTCCAGGTTTTCCAATATAGTATTCTTGAAAACGATATATAAGGGGTTTAAGCAGTGGCACTTGACAGGTATTGAAAATGGAGAATGAGGTTTTAAATGTCTTGCATTTTCAGTTATCTGTTCCGACCACCAAAACATTTCTAAGGTACATATAAGATATCCATCTTTCGTTGTAATTTACATTTAATTTAAACTTCATTGAATGACGAGAACATTGTTGTCTTTCAGGAGATTCATCCAAGTAGCACAATCTTCCTATAAGGTACTATGGTTGCTATTCAATAACTGCAATTAAACTTCAATAGGTACTATTATGCTGACACGAATACAAAGAAAACCAATTTCCTTATCGATTCTCTCCCTGTTATACAGGTTCCTTGTGTTGAACTGGAGTTCCTGGCGAATTACTTGGCAGAGCTTACTCTCACTGAATACAGCTTCCTGAAGTTCCTTCCTTCCCTGATAGCTGCATCCGCTGTGTTTTTTGCCAGATGGACGCTCAACCAGTCGGAGCACCCATGGGTTTGAACTTTCTTGGGACTACCTTGTTGCAAATTGACAATTAAAGTTTTTGGGAGTTCAACAAGCTAAAACACTCCTGTGCCCATTTCTTGCAGAATACAACTCTGGAGTACTATACAAATTACAAAGCATCAGAACTTAAAACTACTGTGCTTGCACTGGAAAATTTGCAGCTTAGTACAAAAAGCTGTTCGCTGAATGCCATACATGAAAAATATAAACAACAGAAGGTGAGAAATCTACATACCGTACGACAGACTCTTAATCTTTCTTCAACTGACCAAAAGTTTCAACTCCACATGTCATACACTTCAATTGCTATATTTCACAAATCGCGATACTTATCAGGAAAACTTCCATTTTGTTTTTTTCTTTTTGAACCTGTAAAGCACATTGAGTTTGAAATATTTGGAATTTGTACAACTATTAAAGAAAAAGGGGACGAAGGAGTTCTATTTAGATTGCTATAACCTATTGTGTCTGAGTAAGCTATATAAACTAGCAAAAAAACTATGCCTGTACTATGCTTACTGAAGCTGGCCTTAAGAAGTTACATGACGGTGAATATTGCTTCCTATGACAGTTCAACTGTGTGGCAAAATTGTCTCCAAAATCGGTGCTGCCACTCTTCAAGGTCAAGTGTAAATGATAGAGCTCCAAGGGATGCCTTTGGAATTTCGGGTACAGTGACGGGGAAATGACCATTGGTTGCAATATATATTATCGTCTAACTGATTTTCTTAATTCTCTTTGATGTCTGTTCCTTTATTGTAAGATAATTCCAGATTCTGGTGCTTCCAGATATCCTTTGTAACGTGAAATTGTTACGGCATGGTACATTTCAAGCAGTAAGTTTATACGCCTTCGGGCAAAATGATTTATTTTAAACTTCCTAGCCTATTTTTAGGAAATCTGTAATATAAACTATACACTATTCTGAGGTGGTCATCGTGCAACAGGACATGTAGCTGTTTCAAGATTACTTTTGTATCTAAATATTATTATGTAATGAAAAACCTTGCAAAAAAAAAAAATGCAGTTTGCTTCTTCTTCTTCTAGTCTGTTATAATATAATACGCAACTCGATCTCACTAAATTATTTCCACTTCACAATAGAGATCCATAACCTCAAGGTATCAAACAAATTTCACAAGGATTTAAATGAATAGCTCTCTCTTCTTAGACGTTCAGATTTTATTCAAGGTTGATTGAATTCCTCCAAACGAACCAATCCGAAAATGCTTGAACTCTGCTGTCAAGACTCGTATTAAGGACGTATTATTAAACTTTACATTGGCTGTCAATCTGTATTAACCCTTTATTTGAAACTAATGAACTTTGAACCAATCTTTTAAACTGTCAAAGAAATCAGCTGACATTATAAAGCCGCATGAAAATTATAAAATAAAAAATAAAAAAGCTGCGGGCATGGGTTTGTAGCCCGCGTCATATCCTTAAGAGAAATTATAATGTAATTAAGACCAGAAAATTCAGGTAATGTAAATGTAAGTGCCTGAAGGAGTATAAAGCGAATTGGGTGTCCACAAAGAAAATATATCTTATTAATACTATTAATTGTAATATTCTTCTAACTTATAAATTTATTATAAATAGTATTAAAAATGATATAAAAAAATTTTCCTTGTCAATTTTAGTCAAATTATATTTTGATTCATTAATTTATTTTTCAATTTCGTTTTACTCTCTTTAATTAAAATTAATTACTGTAAAACTTCTTTTAACTTAAAAAAACTGTCACGCATATGACTTAAACTGTAATTCAAGTAAATAAATAAAAACATAACATATATTTTTAATACTTTAAATTTAAAAAATTTAAAAATTTAAAATTATGAACTATAAATTATAAATTCTAAATCATAAATTTTTAAATTTCAAATGTCAAAATCTCAAAACTCGAATATCAAAATATCAATTCTCAAACTTCAAATATAAGAACTTTAAACTCCAAAAACATAATTTTTAAATCTTAAATTTTAAATTCTAAACTTTAATTCATAAACTCCAAAATTCAAAACTTCACGCACCAAAAATCTAAACATACAATTCCATACTTTAAAGTTTAAAACTCTAAAACCTGAAATATCAAATATTAAATTCTAAATTTCCAAACACTAAAACCACAAAACCTAAAATATCAAACTCTAAAGTTTTAAAATTTCAAATGTTAAATCTTTAAACTTCAAATCCTAAATTTTAAATACCAAGATTAAAAACTCTAATATCTAATCCTCAAAATTTCAAGTCTGAACCTTCAAACTCCAAATTCAAAAATTCAAAAACTCCAAACCCCACAAATCAAACTTCAAACCCCAAAATTTAAACTTTAAACCCAAACCTCTAAATTTTAAATCTTAAAATTAAAACTTCATAAATTTAAAAGTTTAACCCCAAACTAAAATCTAAAATTTCAAAAGGTCAAACCATAAACCCCCAAATCTCTATATTCAAAATCACAAATTTCAAACTCTAAACTCAAAATCTATAATCTCAAAATTTAAAATCTCAAACTTTAAACACTAAACTTCAAATTCTAAACTTAAACTCTCTACAATTTAGGGTTTATGATTTGTGTTTAGAGTTTAATGTTTTATGGTTTGAAATTTAGTGTTTATGGTAGAGGGCTTTGGAGTTTGAAGTTTTGGGATTAAAGGTATCAAGTTTAGAGTTTTTAAGATTTAGGTTTGAGGCTTTAGGACTTTGAGTTTGTAATTTGTAGTTTAAGGTTTAGAATTTTGAAATTTTGACATTTGAAATTTAAAATTTAGAATTTAAATTTAGAGGTTTGGAATTTAAAATTTAGGATTTGAAGGTTTAGTATTTAAAATTTAAGTTTTGGGGTCTAAAATTTTTAGATTTAGAGTTTACTATTTATAATTTAGGGTTTAGAATTTTAATTTTTCGAGTTTAAAATTTAAGATTTAGATTTGTTATGATTGTTTTTAAAGTTTGGAATTTAAAATTTAAAATTTTGTGTTTGGAGATTTAAAATTTAGTGTTTGGCATTTAGAGTTTTTGGATTTAAACTTTGAAGTTAGGAGTTTTCACATTTAATATTTAGAGTTTAAAATTTAATATTAAAAATTTTGACATTTGGAGTTTAAAATTTAAAATTAAAGGTTTAAAATTTGGGGTTTGAAATAGAGTTTAAAATTTTGAAATTTAAAATTTAAAAATTGACGTTTATAATTTTAAAGTTTAAAATTTAAAATTTTAGTATTTAAAATTTAAAATTTTAGTATTTAAAATTTAAAATTTATTATTTTATAATTTTTAAATTTGTTGTTTGAAATTTTAAAATTAAAGATTTGAAGATGTGATGTTTAAAATTTAAGTTTTGAGATTTTATATTTTATGATTTAATTTTAAGATTTTAGACTTTTTTTTTATGATTTAGTGTTTTAAATTTTAAATTTAAAATTTTAAAATAATTTTTTTTCATTTAAGTTATAATTTAAAATATAAATGATGATATTTTTTAAGTTGATAAATTAAAAAAAAACTATTTTTAGTTGAAAGATCAAAATAAAATTAAAAAAGTTAAGAGATTAAAAGAATAATTTTACTAAGATTGTTAACAAAGAAAAAGAAGAGAATTCATAGATTAGAATGAGAGAAGATTAGAATTATGAATTATCAATAAATTAAATGAGACATTGTAATTAATAGTATAAATAAAAATAGATAGGTACTATTTTCCTTAAATAATATCCATCCCAACACAAACTGCCTCATATGTTCAAAGCTGCTCTTCCAAAAGTCAATTTGAAGATGTCTTATTCGTATACTAATTATCTTCCACTGGTCATTATTAAATTCTTCGTCAAACATTTATACAACAATTATTTCGTTAATAATTTTTGGCAAAAAAAAAATGCAAGCTTGACGGCATAGCCAATTTTTACAAATTCCTTTAAAGAGGAAACAATGAAAACGAAATTCAAGGTTAAGAACACGAATATTTGGTTTTTGTCTTGTCCAACCCGTTAGAGGCTGAGGCCCTCGATTAGCAGTAAGGACTTGCTAGCCAGTTAAGGATATACTATACATCTCTAATGAGGATAAACTAAGGACTGTAATCCGCTTAAGTGACTGATGAAGAAGCACTTGCCATAGCCTTAGCTTTTGACACACACAAATAGAGACTGAAAGTTAGAGAAGATTTTGGAAATTAGCTTATACAGAAAATCATTCCATCCACTGCATGATCGGGCTCATCACTTATAGGATAGTGATAAGGATGCAAATTGCTTCCCTCAAAGTCGCAAGGAAAACCATGTTACTGCATCAGGCTGCCACAAACATCAGAAAAAGAAATGTCAGTCCCAATAACAGCCATTTCCCCATGCAACTCAGGTTATCACAGGAGACACCAAGACTGCGGTATTTCCAATTACAGGTTGGAGACTGGCTGCATGCTCTAGTCGTTTCCATGCTTCCTTTCGCTGCTCAGCTGTTGAGCTTAGAATTGCTTCTTCCTCCTTGAAGTGACAATGACAGGACAGAAAGAGCCTCTCATCCATCTCCATGAACATCTTTCTAACATTAAGAGTTAAGTTGATTACAGCGTGGTTCCAGTGGCTCTGAGAGTTCCTCTCTAAAGCTGGAAAAATGATGGGTAGGATCACCTGACGATTATGTGCTATCAAGTTGACGATATGGTCATTATTCCATAAGAAAAGGGCCCTTTCGGCTACCTGAAACAATCCAAATTTTAGCAAGTAAACTAAGACAGAATGCCACGAGCATGTTAAAGGAAACAGAATATGGCTAAGATTGTTGTGCAAAGGGTGCCAAAAAGCAACAAATACATAAAGATAGAGAACAAATTCAGCAACTGAATTTAATTTGACAAAAAAAAATCAGGCAGCAGAGGCGGCAATGAAGTTGATAAATTACTTCAAGAAAAATATAGAAAGCCCTGAAGAAAAACCAGAAATAATTCCGTTCTTTCTAGATTTAAAAAAAAAAACAGAGATTTCAAATGAACCAATGATGGTGTAACAAACTACTTTAACATCCTACTAAGGGCTCAAAATGATCACAAATCTAAAATAACACCTGCACAAAAGTATCTCCTGACAGAAGTTGCACCATATTTGACTTTGAACCCTAAGCAAATTTTTTTATAAAAAAGGACCCTTTCAAGACTCTATCCGAAAATTCTCATTGGAAGTCTGTTGTGTCACCAATAAAACTCGAAGTTTCGGTCCTGTGCCATCATCGAGTACAATTCCTCTATAACAATCTATTACACATCATCCTTTAATAAACACAACTTCAGACTTCAGATTAAGACCATCTAATTGACTACCATCATAACTCCATACATATATCATAATCAAATTCACTTCAAGAACAAAAATATTTGCCAAAAAGTTGAAGCTCAAGAAAATTGTTGGATAGGTTTCACAACTACATAAATTCGGAAAACCAAAGCATATATTAATTAACAAGATCCTCTCCTGTACACTTAAGCTATGATATACGCCATGATAGCATACAAAAATTGCAATCACTAGTCGTACCACGCAAGTCCTTTAACTTGCATGTTCAAACTTCAATAATATTACAAACATAAAGAGTGAAGAACTTAATGTCTGTATCCGGACAACAATATTTAGTTGAGCGAAATAAGGCTTGCCAGAACATGGCTGTAGAAGTATATAAAGTAGACCATGCAACCTGCTAAACATGGATTTAAATTTCTTTTAAGTGTAAAAATAACATAGGAGTATGCAAATAATGATGATTCCCCAAAATGATTCAGTCAGCACACAAATTGTACCTGAAAGTGTAAACTGTTCATGCAGCACCCAATCCGCCAAAACAATGGGACCATGACCCTCTGGAACTCTACCATGTTGATAACTTCCAAAATCTCTTCCAGTTCACTCAAGAACATCACCTCTTTCTGACTATTTGTTAATGGCCAGTATTTTAACAAACCCCTTATCACAGTGCTCGCTAACTTCGGCTCCTTCTCTATAAACTGTGTGATACAGTAGGATAATTGTTGAAAATAAACACCCGCAAATTTCGGCTTGTGCAAGGGGATCAAAACCCTCCACAAGAAGATTTTGTGTTCCTCTTTCAAAGGTAAAGCAAACCCACAAATTATGCTTCCGAAAATCTCCAATAACTCAGCAATTCCATTGTGTTTCTCAGTCTCAAACACAATCCGATAAAATATATTGTTAATAGATTTTCGAATATAAGGCCTATGCACCATGAACTTCCCATAAATCCTATGCAGAATTGTTTTCAAGCAGTCTCTTTCTCTTGGATCCTCTGTATCATACAACTCGAGCAATCTTGAAATAAATGAATGGTCGATATACTTCTTCGCCACCTTGGCATCAAGACACGAAGAATTGATAAATTTAAGCAGTAACTCATACACAATCTGTAAATGTGGCCAAGCAGGATCAAATGTCGGCTCAACATCATCATTCTCGCCACCTGCGCTACCCCCTTTCGACCGGTAGTTAGGCGGGAAAACTCTAAAGAGATTGATAGCACACATTCTGCACATAGCAAAGATAGCATGTTCACTGAATTTCGTCGATCCAGAAGCCACAAAATCGACAAGTTCAAGCAAAGTTTGCCTTTTGACATCTTTCTCCACAGTATTTTTACCGGCGTCAGTAAAATCGAAGGTAACACAACAAAGGCTCAACTTGCTCACAAAAAGGTTCATCTTTTCCCCATTGGGTACATCTTTGAATGGCACCAAGGGTTCGATCCCAGACACGATGCTCGCCGGAAAAACCGCCGACGAAGAAGTGCGTTTGGCAGTGTTGGATCGACTGGAAGAATTCCCACTGTGTGAGCGATGACTCCTACCGGTAGCGCGTGGGGAAGCGACGGAACGTGAAGAATCGCCCCGATTTGACTCGTTCGAGTCGGATTTGGGTGACTTCCGAGGAAGTCTACTGAGAAATTGCTTGAGCATGGTTATGAGTAGCTAAAATCAATAAATATCAAAGCTTCAGATTGAACCAATGACGAATCAGTCTAATCCCTATGAAAAAATTCAGCACGAGTCAGGAAAAGGGAAGTATGAAGTGGGATGTGAAACCCTAAATCTCGCTCATGGGAGCAAGCCAAAAAATTTAAACAATGTAGGGGTTGCATGAGATTGAGATCCTCATTTTAAAAGACGGATGGGTTTGGGGGAAATTTTGTGACATTGCGGGGTACATTGATGAAAAATCAAATCTTGAAATCGTGGGTACCAAACAGGGTCAACCAAGAGAGGAATTCTGAAACTCAAACGCAGAGAAAAAGAAGAAAATGGGGTGGGCGGGTTAACAGGAGAAGAGAAGGATTACAATAAAAAGCTCGCCATCTCTAACTTTCTCGGGAATACAAACAAAAATGATGTTGAATTCGAAAGAGAGGGTGCTAGGGCACAAAAAGAAAGGAAAGTTATGAATGTGATGAGATCATCGAGCGCTGGTAAGTGGTTGGGTAATGAAACCCCCTGAGCTGTTCGTACCTGTTGTTAATGCTCGATCTTCATGAAACTGAAGGACGAAAATAACAAAAAGATGGTATGGCCTTTTTTTTTATTAAAAAAAAAAAAAGATATTGTATAGAGAGAGTGTGACAAAAATATCAAAATAACGAGATTTGGGGTTGACTGTTTTAACAATATTTTTTCATCAAATAGCAATTAATATTTTGTACTTAAAATAAGTTTTAAGATGCATTAATATATATATATATATATATATATATATAATTTTAACAATTTTATATAAGAATTTAAAATATTAATCTTTAAATTACAATACATTTTTATATAATAAAATTAATAATAAATGTATTTTAAAATATTGCTATTATTCATAATTTAAAAAGTAATAATTTTTTTAAAATTAAGGCTATTTTTATTAATATTACTGTGAAAATAATTGTTTTTAAATTTTAAAATTATTACAGCTTTTAACTTTTGTAAATTACTATTATCAAATAATTATATACGGTTTAAAATAGATAGAATATAACTCAATTGACGCTTTCGTAGTTGCCTTTGAATTAAGAGGTGTTGGTAGATTGAATTTTTTTAAATTTTTTTAAAAATAAAATTTTATGTTTAATTTTAAAATTTTAAAACAAAATTTTTAATAAATATGAATTCTTAAAAATGATTTTTTAAAAGAATTTTTATCAAAAAAATTTTATATAAGAAAATGAGAATATAAATTTTTTGTGTTATAAATTTTTTTTAAAATATAAAAAAATAACAATATCTTTTATTTTGTCATTCTCTTTTATCTCTTTCACTCATCTGTCTCATATTTTTTTTTCTATTGTTTTTACACTTACTTTTTCTCTTTCATTTTAACATAAATAAAAATATTTTTAAAAAAGTATTAAAATTTTTAAAAAAATTCTATTATAATTAAATATAGTAATAAAAAAATTTAAATAAATATTTAAAGTCAATTAAATATATTTTATACATTTTTAATAATTATTGTTACTAAAAAATATATTTTTTTAAAAATAAAATCTTTTTACTTCATACCAAATATTTTTTAGTCACTAAAAAAACTTAAAACAATACACTGAAAAATTAGTGGGGATTTAATAGAGTAAAAAAAAAAAATGCAAGACCGTTTGTCATGAAACATCAAAACACACGTTCAGATTTTGCAACGCCATGTGAGTGACTAGCTAGGGGTTGCAGGAACCGCCATTACATAAAAAAAAAACAATGAATCGCCCTTTGCCCTTCTGAATTCTCCAAAGTGCTTTTGTGGAAATGAAGGGGAAGCGGTCACCTTCAATTTCAACCTTTAAAACTGAGTAGAGATCAGTGTATTTGGTTCTATCTCTATTTTCTTATCTTCTCTTTATATTTTACTTTCTAAATCATGAATATTTTAAATAAATATATAGAAAAAATAAAATCCCTTGCCTAAACCACAATTATGAATGATCTTCCAAGTCAGATTTGTTAGTTAGTCTCAAAGTATAGGAATGGTAATTTGCCAGGGAGCGAGCGAGCGAGCTTTGAAACGGTGTTTATGGAATGGTAATTTGCCAGGGATCTTCTTAGCACTTTTTTTTCCTCAATCCGTTATTATTATTTTTTTAGTATTTTCTCTGCCTATTTGAGATTTATCCCCCCCCCCCTTTGGAGTACATGCTTCCACTCACTCTCTGCAAAAAATACTATTGGAATATGAGTATAATAACGTTATTTAGAAAACTAAAAGAAAAGTTTATATTTTAAAAATAATTTAATTTATTATAAATAAATAATTTTTTATTTATTAATAATATTTAAATCATAATATATAATAAAAATAATATTTTTAAAAATTATTTTTATCTTGTATCATAATTTAATAATTTAAATATAGTCGATAGATAAAAATTATTTATCGATAATAAATTAAATATTATTTTTTTAAAAATATTTTTTAAAAATATTTTTTAAAAATTTTAAAGAAGACTAATTTAATTTTTTTTATTTTTAAAATTAATCTCTCAAATAAAAGTAATTATTTTATGTTATATTTAAATCTTTTTTTTCCATTCCCTCCTATCTCCTCTATTCAAACATGATATATATATATATATATATATATATATATATATATATAAAGTTTGTTGTATCTCCATGAATGCGCTACGAGTGGTGTTTTTTGTTTGTGCATATTTATAGTTGTAATTTTGTTAAAGAAAAAAAAAGTAATTGTAATTTTGTTGAGTCGTAATACTGTTTAGAAGATATGTCAGAGAAATATGATGCTTCTTATTATTTGTTACATGCTTTTTTATTTTTCCTCCAAATGTGCCAGCCTGTTAGGTTAAACCTTTTACGTCATACTCGTTGAGCTCTTATTTATCCTCATATATACTCGTGTACCTATTAATCAATAAAACGCAATTTTTTTTTTTGTTGATTTTAAAAATTACAGTCTTTAAAAGATTTGTTTAAGAGAATGGAGTGCCGTGGCAAAAATAATTCAAGCAATTGTTTATATAGTTAAAAATGATAATAAAATAGAATGTTTTAGAATAATTTTTTATTCAATTTTTCAATTTTTTTTCTAATAAAAATAACTTATAAATTAATTTAAAATTTATAAATTATATGTTATTTATAAATTTTCAATTAATTTAAATTATTCAAATAAATTTATTTATCAAATATTTTTAATTTAATTAAGTAAATTTATAAACTAATTAAATAAATTATAAATTAACTTATTTACTTTATCAAATATAATTTAAAAAATTTTGACTACATTTATTTTTAATTATTAATTTACCTTTTGTCATCTAAATATTCTTCAGTTCATTGTGGATTATAAATTTTTTTTTTCATTAAATTTCAAAACTCCTAAAAAAGTCTCACAGTTCAATTTTTTTTTTTTTGGAGAAATAACTCTTTCCATATTATTTGTGAATAAACATTTAATATGTATAAGCCAACATTTCCTTATTTAAGATAGACTAATTATAAAGAAGAACACATCTCGTGACTGGGTTTCAGTTTTAACTTAACATAGCTTTTAATTTCGTTTTTATGAATGCCATACTCTCTCAAGTGCTAATTTGCGTCGCATCTAACGCACAAGTTGACAAATGGTCTGATATTTTATTTTATTTTCCATTCTAAACCTCTAGCGGAAGTTGTTTGGGCGGTGAAACCAGTAATGCCCAGCCCCCAGTTGGACGGACTTCAAATTTGGGCGTAAATTGGAAAGGAGGAAAGGACAAAAAGGGAAGAGAAAAAAAATGCCAAAATGGAAAAGATATTCTCAGGCTACACTGCGAAGCAATGGAGGAGGAACTGAAAGCAGCTTGACGCCGTTCCTATTTTCCTCCTTCACCCTGAGGCCCCAATCGAACCATAAGCGAGCGACAAGTCTAACTAAGCCAGGATCATCGGAGCCCATACGGCGGCGATTTCGTCTTCTCTGTCGTTTCGCCGACCGTAGCTTCAATTGGGCTTCTCTCCGGTTTCCTTTTGGTATTGTCCTTCCTCTCTTTGCAGCTTTCGATGCATACCGGTTAGTCTGTTTATTGCTTATAGTTGGTGCTTAACATTTCTCATTTCGATGGAGATTTTTGTGGGTTTTATGGTTTGAATTGGATTGTTTATGGATGGATATGTAGTTTTATTTTTCTTTGGTTTTCTGTCCACGTTGTTGTGGGATTTCGAATTCTTCGAACCTGGGGATCGTTTTATAATACCGGTGAACGCTTGGATGGACAAAACAACCTATTCACGTTTTATTAATACGGTATCACCTATAAAAATGTTGAATTCAGCCTTCTGGGTTTTCCCTTGGAGAGACATTGACCTGAAGAACTAGAAAGACGAGTAGATAATCTGTAGTGATTCGTAAATTCCTTATAACGCTGCTCTTGACCTTTGTATTCTGATCTTTTCAAATGGGAAAAGGAAAATGTCCTCAGAAATTCAAGCGGCGCTGCTTGTTTATTCAGTCCTTTGTGTTTTTTTATTAATTTTAATCAGCGAGACATCTTTTTAACATTTGGTATGTTAAATTTCCAGTTATTGCAAGTCGGATGTATTAAATATCGGCTAATTTTCATTTTCTTAGTAATCAAAAGCCCTGTTATATTTTGTTATGGATTTATGACGTTAATCAAAATTTATATGACGTGTCTTAGATTCCAAGAATCAAGTCAGTTTTTTCTGCGTCCTTCTTGTTATTAGTTGAGAAACATAATATAGATGTTTTTGGCTCTAGCATGATCAAGTGTACATATAAACTCTCACTGTGCCTGACCACTCTGCAATATATGGGAATGGGAAGGCTAGAAATGATGGTTTCAATACGATTTTTTTTATTTTATTTATGAGGCGTGCAGTGGGGTGATTTTCATCAATAAATAATTATCTAGAGAAGCAGTTTTTAATTTCTTTAAGTCTTCCGCAGATGGGAATGTTTATCAACTTTATTGGTGGTGTCCCATGAATTAAGTCACGTACAAGCAGCAGGTAATGTGCTCTCTCACTGAGTGACTTCAATTGTATCAACTATATGGTTTTGTTCTTATTGTGACTTTCAGTTTTGGCATAAAAGTTGGTAGCACAAGTCAATTTCAAATTATTAGTATGAAAGTTGGCGACTTTGATATTGGAGGTATTGCTTCTTAAGGGAATTGAAGTTGCAAATTTTGCTGCATCCCATGTTGCTGAGTATATTCATTTTTTGCAATTCTATGATTCCTTTCTGGTCAGTTGTGTTGGTGGACTTTGATGGATGTTCTCTCACCAGAACTATATATTGAAGGTCTATCCGACGCTTACCCATTGTTGATGGAGCAGACAGGGCACTTGAACAGCAGTCAGCACATCATTGACCTTGCTGGGAGTACTGATGCTTCGATATCTACCTCTCCTCATGATAGATATTTTAGTGGTGTAGATAGATCAGAGCATGAAGATGGTCCCTTAAGTGCAGGACTACCTGTTTCTCAGCCATCACTCTCTCCCTCTGGTGTATCTAGTGGAGCAAATGCAAGGAATTCTTCATACTTAAGACAAGGGGAAACTGGTCGACACAGGAGTCCATTGAATTCTGGGTTTTGGATATCCATTGAACTGGTACTCACAGCAAGCCAGATTGTTGCATCTATTATTGTTTTGTCTTTATCAAGGCATGAGCATCCACACACCCCATTGTCTGCATGGATCGTTGGTTATGCATCTGGATGTGTTGCTATTCTCCCTCTGCTCTATTGGCGTTATTATCACTGTAATCAGGCTCCAGAGCAAGATTCATCCCAACCGCATCAGACCTCTCCTCGAATTAATGTTCCTTCAGGAACATATCTTTCCATTTCCAGAATTAATGGAGAAGGTGATCAGCCTACTGTTGCATTATCCAGAAGCAATCAAGGTTCATGGTTTATGAATGCAAGGTATTGATTTGTTATTATCCATGTTGATTAACTTATGCCTCAATAAATGTTGCTTGTTTTTCAATGCTTGAATCATAATTTTTAATAGTATAAGCATTGTGTTTAAGATTTTAGATGTCATTAAAATAGCTTTTTATCTTGTACGAAGAAAAAAAAATGTAAACACTTGGTTTTATAAATGGTTGTTACTGTATCTTTTGGCTAGAAAAGCAGTTTCAGTTAAAGGAAAGATAAATATTATTTTGGAAATTTGGAAGTCTGGAGCTGAAAGAACAATGTCATTTGCATTTGCAGTTTTTTTTTTTTCTTTTTAATCACAACCTTTTAGCCTTATACTCTTTTCCATAAATTTTTGAAGTTTGTGGTTACTCTTTATTTATCATTAACTTCCTTGAAAATTTTCAAATATTGTGCTTGATTTGTCCAAGAGATGAGAATGTTGCGCTGGATGTGTGGACACACCAGAAGAGATATGATTAGAAATGAGTGCATTAGAGAGAAGGTTGGGATAGCACCTATTGTGGAGAAGATGGTTGAATCTCGCTTAAGGTGGTTTGGCCATGTGTGGAGAAGACCTGCAGAAGCACCAGTGAGAAGAGTAGATCGGATGGAGAATAGTCCAATAATTAGAGGTAGAGGGAGGCCAAAGAAAACAATAAGTGAAACTATTAAAAATGATTTAATAGTTAATAACTTATCTATTGATCTCATCCATGATAGGCCACTATGGCGCCGTTTGATCCATGTAGCCGACCCCACCTAGTGGGAAAAGGCTTAGTTGTTGTTGTTGTTGTGCTTGATCTGTCCAACTCACTTCGTCAATCTTTCTGTACCATCTCATGGCCTTCCAATATGGATATCAATGCAACATGCACAGCATTTCTTCCTTCCTCCTCCCACCCTCTTTTTTCTTATTTTGGATTGTTCTTTTTTTTTTTTTATTGTTTTTGCTTAGCTATTCTATCTCCCCCCTTTTCTCTCTAATAGTGGTGATCATAAACTTAAGATGTTAGAAGGAGCACAACCGATACATGCTTGCGTTACATAACACATAAAGGGTTAGGAAGGATAATTCAACCAAGCTTTGTTATGCAGCACACCAACTAAATCCAGCTCATGGCTACATCAGCTGAGGGTGAATTGCTTCCCAAGAGAAAATATATTTCTTGATAACAATTAAGATCTGGAAATTTTTTTTATTGCATTCCATACTGATAACACTCATCAAGCAACCAAGAAAAACCTTCCTAGCGACGAAACTGTTATCAGTTCCTCAACTCTGGGAGAAGTTAGTGTCATCACACATTCCCCCATGATTAGAGAAAACAGAAGTTACAGCTGCAGTAACCTTTAATTTGAAGGTACATGTATGATTGGCTGGCTTGCCATTGCTGTTACTTGAGAAGTACGACATTGCAATGGCTATACCATTCTCCCCTCCTGTTACTTTAGAAGAAAGCTGAAAGCTTTAAATCAGAGTTATAGATCAATAGAGCTACTTTTCTATCAATAATTTTTTTAAAAAAGCAACAGCCTGTTTTAGGTTTAGGGGTTGGTGATGTTGCATGTGTAGTCTACTGATAACAAGCTTTATGTCATGATATTTTTCTTAAAAATGTGTGAATATACTTCTTCCAGATCTAAATAACAGTCTGGGCATACACATGTAACTTATTAAATAGTTGAAAGAGGTAATTTTTAGGGTTCCGTCTTGTAAATAATTTGAACTTTCCAGATGCTTGCAACATGTGAAGGTCATCTGGTAAAATAGGTGAGTTAGGACCTGAAGTATAAACTCATTTAGTGAAGGAATGTAGCTTAAGCCTTGCAAAGCTTGCCTAGGCTTGGTTCTATTTATGCCTTCAACAGTTGCTACATCCCCAATAAACACAGATAGGAATAAAATCTTTACTGGTAAATGCCTTCTTCACCAAAGGGCTATAGTCAAACAAGTTTTGACTTTTGGCATGGAGGAGGTCTGATTTCGACACTGTTCCTTCACGCATTCCTTCATATAACCAAATGGAACTATAAGTTTTACAAAGCGACCTTGCCATGCATTATGTTCTCTCTTGAGGTGCATCCTTAAAATTTCAATCCAATCAACCTATGACAACGTTTGATTGCTTTGAGCTAGTACTTTGATCCTTCAGTATTATCATTGTCTCACTTTGAATGGGAAATAATGTATTAATTTACTATCAGCCTTTAAAATGCTAATATTCTGTGATAAATTGTAAATGAATTGTACAATATTCCACTTTTGAAGAACTATACAATGAGTATTATTATTTATATATCAATAAAATGTTATTTATGGCACATATACAACCTGAGATATAGTCAGGAATTGAATCTTCTTGTTGAATTTTAATTCTTATAAACTATGATAAGCTTCACTCTGTTTTTCTTCAAATTAAAGGTTGTATTATGTCAGAAAATTTCAAGTATAAATGAATGTGGCTTTATGTTTACTCTAAATCCTTAATAAAGGCATTATGCTTAATAACAGCCTAAAAAATTCCTTAGAATTAAGAACCTATCTGTTATGTTTATGAAAAGGTTAAGGTTGTTTCTAACTGACGTGAAGGAGCTGTGGACTTGTAAATTCCCTCAGAACTTTTTCCTGTGTAATTCTTCGTTTCCCCCATTTGCCCTGATTATTCATACAATATTGAGTTCCTGATGTACTGTTTAATGGTTATAAACATTGTAATTTGCAATTAGTTTATGAAGCTGCTAATGCCTTTTGCATACCTGCTCAGTAGACTGAAGATACTAATGGAGTACTTAAAGATGGCCTTAGATTGCTTTTTTGCTATATGGTTTGTTGTTGGCTGTGTATGGATCTTTGGGGGACATTCATCTGCTGATGAGGCTCCTAACTTGTATAGGTATATCCTTGCAGCAGCTCTTACTGTTAACCTTCTGCTTTCTTTGAATCCTCCAAATGATATCTGCTTCCTTTTGCTTGGCAGGTTATGCATAGTGTTTCTTACCTTTTGCCTTATTGGTTATGCTATGCCCTTCGTTCTATGTGCAACAATATGCTGTTGTCTGCCTTGTATAATTTCCATCCTTGGGGCTAGAGAAGACCTGGCACAAACCAAAGGGGCAACCGCCGAATCAATTAATGCTTTGCCAACTTACAAGTTCAAGATGAAGAAAAATACAAATAGTGATGAAAGCAACTCTACTGTTGGTGAAGGTGGAATTGTTGCTGCTGGAACTGAAAAGGAGCGTGTGATCTCTGGAGAGGATGCGGTAGGCTAAGCACCATCTGATCTTTATTTGGTTGGATACTTCATTTTAAGTTTCCAACATTCAAGCATTGCTTGTCTGCTTATATTATGCCCATTTATGCAAGAAAAATTTGTTAGTATAAAAAAGCATGCATATACAGTTTATACTTTCTGACTCAGGTATGGAGGGAACAATTTAAGGCTTGTAGGTTGTAGTTCATAAGGCTTATTTAAATTCATCATATTATAGGTTCAGGCGATTACTGTTACTGTATCTTAGGAACTTTCTGTCATTAACGTAGCATCCATGAAATCATATCATGAAGGTTTGATTTGATGTAGTGCTGTCTTGTCGTTGACTTTTAATAATTACAGAGCAAAAGTTATTTCAATCTCACATTTTTATAATATTTGATATTCTAAATTGATAGCAGGTTTTGTCGTTTGTGATGAAATTTCATGAATAATGGAAACAAAATCGTGGGCCTTGGATGATTTGCCATCTGTATGATTTTCTTTGTCCTGGATTAGTTTTGCCTATCTTATCTCCTATTTTTCTGGAATTAAGTAATCATTGGATGTTATCTGCATGTCTTTCTCTCTACTCTATGTATGTTGAAGTAATCTGTATATATATATATATATATTGGGTAAAAGAAATTATCTATATATTGACTGGAAACCGAGATCGCTTGCTGCTAACCTGCTGCTGATGGCTGTTTTAGACTCTTAAACGGCCAACTTACTCTGCCAAAAATCCCTTGAAGGATCCTTAAATCAAAGTTTTCCATTCTCATCTTAACCAGGATTTTGATTGTTTAATTCCTTTTGTTGGATGAGTTTTCTGCTAGCCTGGCCGTGACTTTATGTTATGATCTGCAGGTTTGCTGCATCTGCCTGGAAAAGTATGAAAATAACGATGAGCTGAGAGAATTGACTTGTTCTCATCTTTTCCACAAAGACTGTGTAGATAAGTGGTTGAAGATAAATGCATTATGCCCTCTCTGCAAGAGTGAGGTTAGTGAGAACGTAAGAGAAGGATCAGTCTCGGGAGAAGATGCCAGCCAACGACCGGATGAGGGCAGAGAAGAGAATGGCCCAGTCGATTCCATTAATATATAGTTCTATACATACACATGCGAAATTCTTGTTTTGTAAATCTTTTTCTATCCCCCTTCCTCTTTCTCCATGGATGGATGCTTGATTCTAAGTTCATCCATTCCATATCATTTTTGTTGTTGTATTTTATTTTATTTTCCCAAGTTGGCTGATACGTGGCAATCACCTTGTGTAATCTACCTGTTATGCTTATGCAACTGAATGTTCGAGGGCCGCGTAACATGATCATACGCTGTTTGGTATAGTGAGCTAAAACAACAGATGATTTCGTGTAAATGGATCACGGGAATATAAAACAGTGAAGTTACTAGAATTGCATATTGCATATGTCGCCATTTTCGTTAGTTGTCAATTATTTTGTCTATAAATGAATTTCTAACTGGGTTCTTATACTGTACCTTTCATATCATCTAAGTTTCAAGTTCTTATCACGGCTATTGCGTGATTTTTGTAATTAAGAAAAAAATTTCTTATCAGAATTTTAGTCATAAAAAAATATTTTTTTTATTTTAAAATTTTAACTTGATATTTAATTTTATCTTTAATATTATTAAAAAAAAAATTCAATGTTAATCTTTAAATTGATTCAAGAAAATTGTTTAAGCGAATTTTATGTGATATATACTCACATAAATAAAATTATAATGAAACACTAAATTATGTCGTTGCATACTTCTTGTTTTTCTTAGAGACTGTCTTTGCAAGGAAAAAACAAAAGGCCCAATGATGGTCCAGTTTAAATGAATTCATAATGGTGACTAAATTTGTGCACTTTGAATCAGCACGTGAAAATGAACTGGGCTTGATTAATAATCGCGTACCTTAGAGCACAAGAATAGGAACGAAGATTATTGCCGCGTTTGGATGCCGAGAAATATGTATCTAACGTCCGACAACCAAAACCAGCCAAGTGAAGTTGATCTAAAAAGGGACAAGCGACGAAAACGCAAAATGTCTTCTTCGACGCCTTTATGAGATTGGGGAAGAAAAAAAAGGCTTAAAATGTAAAATCATAATAGGGCAAAATACCAAGACTTTGCTCCTATTCTAGAGTCATGTGGCCATAATGCTGGTGTTTAATTTCTTTTTCTTTTTCTCGGTTTCGTTGGAGCCGGTGCCGTAGAGATTCATGTCTTTGGGTGAGAAGCGAGTGAAGTGGAGCGGTCGGGGTGAGAAAAGAATTAGAGAAAGAAGAAAAAATTTGCAGAAGTGGTAGAAAAAAAGAAACGAAATAGTTGAGTGTATTATATTTGTATAATTTTGTTTATGCCAACATATATCTTATTAAATGAAAGTCACATAAGATATAATTAAATTATTTTTGTCAATAAATTTAACGGTGAAGGACGATAAATTCTTTTTAAAATATTAAAAGTAAAAATAAAATTCAATATTAATTTATATAGTAATATTATAATTATTATAACTATTATCACCCTAATTATAGCTATCACTTATTGTTGTCCGTAATGCTATCACTATCATCATTATAAGTCTTTAGATATACAGATGTCAGGATTGGATAGCTTAAAAGAAACTTTAGACATGTCATCATGTTAAAAAAAAAAAATGAAAAAAATATTGCTGCATTATTGATCAGATATTTGTTGAAAGTTTTGGGCTATTGAAGTTTAATATTCCTTTGGCTTAAATATTATCAAAAGAAAAAATAAATGAATTATATCCTAATTCAATATGAAATTTTAACGCTTTAAATAAGTGTTTAGCATATAATGTCCATAATATAATTTAAATATTTATTTAAAAATTTAAATGTGTAAATTAAATAAAAATAGTAAACAAATATTTTATGATTTAGATATAATTATTTAAAAATTTAAAAAATGTATTAACATCATATATATAATTAAATAAAAAATTATAAATTTCGAAATTTTATTTTTGGTGGACAAAAGAATGAAATTATTTGACATTCTATAATTCTTAGTTTAATAGATACTATTTGATATATGCATGTGATTTTATACATAATCACAGAAGACTTGTTATAAATGATTCGATTATCTCATAACTAAACATCTAGTACAATCATTTTTAATGGTATAGAATATAACTTAAAAATATGAGACTCTCACATACTTTAAATTGTAAATTTATAAAATATTAATTTATAATTTTTTAATCAAAGATATTGCATAAAAAAATAAAATAAAATAAAATAAAACATGTGGTATTGCTATTTGGTTAATTAAATGTAGCTTGGGTTAAAATCTTTAATAATATTTAAATATAATAAAATTTTATGTTTAAATATTCTATATTATAATATAATGCAAGGGTACACAAAAATATAAGTTTTTACTAAACCGAATATAATATAATGGGTGATCCAACCAACCACACACTTCAGTATCCAACATTCCACACTGTATTGAAATCTATACCAAATATATATATATATATACAGCACAGCGCTGATCCACGTGGTAGCTAGCCTATGTGGCTCTAGAATACCGTTCTGCGCTCTCCGGCTATGACTGGGATATAGTTATCCTTTCAGGTTTCTAGGGTTTTCGTTGATGCACGTTGGCCCCGAACAAGGCTTTGGAAGCTGATTTCTTAGCCGACGCTGTCTTGTCTCAGCTTCAGTCCTGGATTGGCTATTAAGCTACATCTCTGGTGTCTTGCTGGCGACTCTCCTCTAGGTACTCGTTTTTGCGTCCCTATTAACATGTTCCTACTGAAAGCCTATATATGGCGTCCAAGTTAATATAAATACGCTCTGGTTCGTTAATTACTTGCTGAGATTCCGGTTTATTAAATTTCGTTACGTTCTTTATATTTTAAATACGAATCGATGTTTTAACTGCGGTCTTAATGCTCTTTTGCTTGTTCTTTTCTGACAATTCTGAAAGAAGCAAGTGGCGAAACAAGAATAAAGGGAGCGTAGAATTTCTTCTTTTTCTTTTTAAATAAATTACTGTTGTCAAATTGTTTGACGCGCTTGGAGCCTATACAATTGTTATATCGTGGAAGTTTATTGCTTTATTGTTATGAGAGTCATGGATGGTTTTAGGTATAAGAAGTAACTCTGTTCCATGCCATTTCCATTGTTTGATTTAGTGATGTAGGGTAATTATTGAATTTTTTGGGTGCACATAAATTGTTCGTCTTAAATATATTACAAGGATAAATTTGTGCAAAATTCAGTAGATCCCTCCTTGATTTTATTCCATACGTGGTTGCTGTAATTTAATTTCAAGGGTTTTTCCGTTTTGAGCTGGTTTACATGATTATTTCCTTTATCATTTCCCTTATTTGCAGTTCAGGTAGTCAATTTGTCTTGATGGCCAGGCTGATAACATGTTATGAGTTGTTTCAGGTTGAAATATCATCTCAGGTGTACTTGCATTTGTATTCTCTATGCTTAAAGCTACGAGTTTAGAATGTCAAACAATTTGGTTTCACAGCCGCTGCCAATACCAAGCACACAGATGGGTCAGCTGGAGCCGATTGTGAGCAAAGGCGACTCATCAAGGATAGACTTGCAAATTGGACTCTTAGGCCCTGCATCCACTGATTCTATGTCTCAGCAACAGGAAACATCGAATGATCATGTTGGATTATTGAGAGCTGTTCCTGGTAATCCTGGGTCCCAGGGATTGTCAATGTCAATAAAGCAGAGCGGGCAGATTGATTCACATGTAGGTAGTCTAGGCATGCATCAGCTTTTTGTACCTAACAAGCAATCCATGCAAATGGAGACGAGTACAGGGCTACAGCGACCGTCAACAATGCCCAAGCGGAAGGCAGCTATGGAACCATTGTCCAGTGGCTCGGTAACATCTAGTAAGCGGGTTGCACAAATGGATAAACCTTGGCTGCAGCAAGTATCTGATACATCAAATAAAGGTTCTCTGCATATGCATCCTTTGTCAATTTCTTCTGGGCCACAGCATCTGCCAGCATCTAGTAAGAGAAAAACACAAATAGAGTCCCCCTCTAGTAAATCTGGGACACCACGGTCCTTGAATTCTAAAAGTCAGAATCCACAGTGGCAATCCAAGGTTCAAACTGAATCGTCTGAATCTGTGAGGTCCAAGATGAGGGAGTCATTAGCTGCTGCTCTGGCATTGGTTTCTCAGCAAGAAAAACCTCAGGATGCAAAGAATAATACAGTAAACAAGGCAGATAATGCTCAGGGTAAATTAGAGAATAGTTTTCAGTGTACATCTACTGCCACTGATGCTGCAGAGGGGCAAAAACGGGAGATTTCTTTATCTGTTGATTCATCTTCTGCTGTCACTGATTCATTTGATCACGTAACAAAGACTTCGATCTGTAATGAAGATTATTCTGAAAAATGCAAGGACAGTGAAGTTGGATCAACAAAGATGTTGAATTTCATGCAATTCTCGAACTGTGATAAGCAAGACTTCCAGTCAAGTTACACTTTGACTACTGATGATGTTCCTTTCAGTGATAATTTTTTTGTCAAAGATGAACTTTTGCAGGGAAATGGTCTTTCTTGGGTATTGGACTCTGATATGGTGGACATGGAAAATCAAAAGGAAAGCCAAACTAATGAAGATCAGAGATTGAAACCCAAAGAAGCAGGTGGTGGTTTTACAGAACAGGCTGTTAACTCTCCTGAACTTTTGGCATCAAGGATAGAAGTGGAACTTTTCAAACTATTTGGAGGTGTGAATAAGAAGTACAAAGAGAAGGGGAGGTCTCTTTTATTCAATTTGAAAGACCGTAATAATCCTGAATTGAGAGAAAGGGTTATGTCTGGTGAAATTCCCCCTGAGCGATTATGTTCAATGACTGCAGAGGAACTTGCTTCAAAGGAGCTTTCTGAGTGGCGGATAGCCAAGGCTGAGGAGCTTGCACAAATGGTGGTTTTGCCTAATTCAGAAGTTGATATTAGACGTTTGGTGAGAAAAACACATAAAGGTGAATTCCAAGTGGAAGTTGAGCATGAAGACAACGTCTCAGTGGAGGTTTCTGGTGGCACAACCTTGGTTTCTCAAAATCAAACTGAAAGAAAGGATGTGGAAGCTCATCGTTCTAAACCTGATGGGACCAAACCTGATGTGAATACTAATGGTGAAAAGAGTAAATTGAAAAAGGATAAATTATTAACCCCTACAATACCTTCCAATGATGGGACTGATATGCAAGGGCTTATGGCAGATGATGCATTGAAAGATGCAGACTTTCTTCCTCCAATTGTCTCTCTTGATGACTTCATGGAATCCCTTCAATCTGAGCGATCATTTGAAAACTTAGAAGTGGAACCTGGAAAGGTTACACCCATCTCAGAGAAGAACGATCCTGTGGTTGCCTCTGCATCAAATTCGTCTGATTTGACTCTAAGTAGTGATCATGTTGGTGGCACCCCTGATAAGTCTGTGGAAGTTCGTAAAACATGTCCTACTGTGGACACTGACCATGAAATAAAGGTCAATGCAGAATCTGGTCAGAGTCACACCGACATGAAGTCAACTGATGGTCATTCTGAGCTAAGATCAACTGATGACATGAAGCCTGCTTCCAGTCATGCTGAGTTGAAATCAACTGAAGAGAGATATAGTGGTAGCCATATGCATTCCAAAACTGCAGTTTCCACCAGTATATCTAAGAGAGAATGCGTCTGGGAGGGCATACTTCAGCTGAATATTTCAACCACTCATTCTGTCATAAGCATCTTTAAAAGGTAATGTACAGAATGTAAAGCACTGTCCTTATGGTAGGTTGTTAATTTGCTGTGAACTTTTGTGCAAGGTTGAATTTAGATTCGATTGTTTTCCTTCCTATGTTTGGCTCTTTGCTTTTCATCTAATATACGTTGCAGTGAGGAGACATTTGATTGGTCTTTATCAGGTAAGTTGTTAGATTCAGAACGATGTCTGTAAAAGTAGAATTTCTTGAACTGTATGTAGAAAAGAGGTGAAAAGACCATGAATGTTATGAAAGCTATGAATCCATTCGTATAATAGGGCAATTGTGGAGAGAGCTGTGGCAGTGGTGTGTGTAGATTTGACCTGGAAAATGTAGATTGAGCTTCCTCATTAATATTTGAATTTGGAACTCTTTATGCTTTCATCAATTAAAGTCGTGCTTCACCTTTTAATTGCTTTCCCTGCCTGTGATTATATTTATATATGCTTACCAATGTATGTGATCTTGCATATATAATTTGTCATCCTATTCATCATGTGGTGCCTTGTGCAGTTCACTGGGTCAAAATTTCAAATGATAGTTTAACTTTAGGCCAATTAAATAGAATCTTAATTTAGTCAATATACATTTCCACAGTCTTCATCGTCAAATGTTGCTCCTTCACATACTCTTGGGAGCCATCTTGTAAAAGAATGAATTGAGTTTTTGTTGGTTGGGGAGATTTTTTATTTATTTCACTTTTTCCATTATAAAAATGGTGAAATATTTCTATCTGTGATTATGGGTGTCAATTAGACCGTTAAGCATTTGTCCTGATGATTATTATTCTCATATTATGTCTTCAAAAGATACTTAGTGGCCAATACATTAGGATTAATAATTTAATATTTTATGGACAGTTATGGCTTTCCCATCATATCAATTAAAGATTGGGCAGCTAACTTAGAAGCAACTTTTTTTAGTGACATCTGATAAGCATTAGCAGTAACAAACTCTGAGTCTCTCTTACAAAATTATTATGTTATGTATCACTGCCATCTCCTTTTTCAGTTGTACACACGGTGAGTAGGCATGTAAACTTCAGAGTGTATATGTTGTGTTAGTGCATCTTGAAGGTTCTTGGGTCTATACAAACATTCCAAAATACATAGGTCATATTTTGCTCTCCAATTGTCTTGAAAGGTTGGAGAACATGGTCCCATAGAGTAGGATAGATTCCCCCTATCTGTATTGCTCTCCAGTTGTAGTCCGCCCTGAAGGTAATGGATTTCATTTTATTTGCTTCTTGCTGATCTGTTATATTTTGTGCAGCGGTGAGAAAACTTCTGTTAAAGATTGGCCTGGATTTCTTGAGATCAAGGGAAGGGTTAGACTTGATGCGTTTGAAAAGTTTCTACAAGAGCTTCCAATGTCCAGAACTCGTGCTATCATGGTATCTCCAGTTCCTTTTGTTTATTGCACCATACTTGCAGAAAGGAGTAATCATCGCCACAACACCCCCCCCCCCCCAAAAAAAAAAAGAGAATCAAGTAGTATCTTATGTTGCAGTTTAAATATTTTTCCTTCCTTGAGTTCTTTCACTCTTTATTTGCAGTGTAGCCTCAATAGTTACATGAATTATTAGCTTCCTTCCCTTTGTTGAAAAAGATAAAGGGGGCAGCTAAAGTTTTTGGTGGCTTGTGTCAGACAACATGTATCTTTTGGTGCAAGAAATTATAAAACAAAAATAAGTATTTGTGATGGATGAAGAAAGTGAATGTTTTGGAATTCTGTGGTGCTTAAAACATATTTATCACCGTTAAAATGTATTGTGAGATTGTAAATTTTTGGCAAAATATATCATGATTATATCTGATGACTTGAATATTATATTCTGGCTTCCTATCCTTCTGGCCTCTATCGTCATGCTACAAAAATTTCAAGGACCTCAATTTCATGTCATGATAAATGGGATAGAGTTTCTGTTTAAATATAATTCATATTTTTTAAAATAAAATTTCCATTGGACTCAATTTCTCATGTCAGCGTCTTTTTGGGTTATGAATAATTTTTTAGTTTCTCTTTTTGTTGCAGGTTTTGCATTTCCTTTCTAAGGAGGAGTCCCCCAAGAATGAGAAATCAATCCTCCGCGAGGTAATAATTGTAAGATTGAATCTTCTCTACTCTTTCAACTGCGTTCTGTTTTTGATTTTTTAGATATCTATGCCTGCAGGTAGCGGATTCATACGTTTTGGACGAGAGAGTGGGTTTTGCTGAGCCTGTGCCAGGAGTTGAACTTTACTTTTGCCCGCCTCATAAAAAAACAGTTGAAATGCTCACCAAGATACTTCCATTGGAACAAATTGAGGCAGTTAATGCTATTGATTATGGTCTAATTGGTATTATTGTATGGAGAAAGACTCATTTAACTTCCACTGTATCACCCACCTCATCATCGCACCACAAACATAGCTCTAAAAAGCAATACTTATCTACTAGGAGAAAGCAAGACACTAATATGAATGCCAATCTCGCCCCCAAGGCAGAGCCCCCTATGGGCTTTGCAAACACTCAGACTGGACCCCCATCTGATGATGATATTCCTCCTGGATTTGGGCCAGCAGTGGCCCGAGATGAGGATGACCTCCCGGAGTTCAATTTCTCCGGCGGTTCAAATTCATCACACGTGGTCCAAAAACCTTTTATGCGACCTGGGGTACCCCCATTGTACTCGGCTAATCAAACCACATCACGCCCAGTGGAACAAATGAGGGAGCTTGTACATAAATATGGGCAAAGCGAAGCCAATGCATCTTTAGGAAACTGGCAGGATAAATTTGGGGTGGCAATTCAGCCTTGGAATGATGATGATGATGATATACCTGAATGGCAGCCTCAAACCCAACAGAATCAGTTTCATCCTCAGCAGTCAATGCATAACTTTCAGCTTCGACCTCACATGGTGAATCAGTCATATGCTGCGGTCTCACCTCATCAGTCATTAATGCAGACACAGTCTCTCCAATCCCCAATGAATTTGGCGCAAGGTCAACAAAATTTTAGTCCTGTGTTGGTTCCTCCTACCCAGGGAAATAACCTACAGCAAAGCGGCGGGCACCCCTACGGTGTTGCTATGCAGGGCACTGCCTGGCATCAGGATGTACCTAGAAGTAGGGGTTTTTAGTTTCTTTCAATGTGAAGTTAAGTTCCTTTTTTTTTTTTTTTTTCCTTACGCGTTTGTAGCATGTAATCGTATTGTATCTGTAGAATCAATCACTTTTCTAGAGCAAACGGTCGATAATTTATCCGCTGTATTATTTTGCTAACCGTAGGGGTTTTGGTGAATAAGAATGGACAGCATTTTGCTTGAAGCTGGTCCTTGTGTTGATGTAAACGTTTTACTGGTAGCGCCTTTGAATCGGCTTGTACAATTTAATCACTGATGCTGATGCTTTGTCTACGGAAAGTATGCTGTCTTTCCAAATCGATGTTAATACTTTTGAATTAACATCTAAAAAAGGATCTATCACTGTTACTATCATTGTTTTGATTTTTCGTATTAACTTTAAATGGATGTCAGTGGACTGGGGACAGACTCCATTGGCATGCAGAGATAAATATCAAGAATTGAGATAAATTATTTCACCAGATTGACCCTATTAGTTTAAGAGATTTCAGGGGACCATGGATCTTGATGGCATTCTGGAGGTGTCCTAATCTGCCGATTTCAGATAACTTGGAAGTACAATTAGAAAAACAATGAAAAAGGGTAGTAGACATTGGAAATA
Source organism: Gleditsia sinensis (assembly GCA_037074535.1). Taxonomy (NCBI): domain Eukaryota; kingdom Viridiplantae; phylum Streptophyta; class Magnoliopsida; order Fabales; family Fabaceae; genus Gleditsia; species Gleditsia sinensis. The sequence goes on from CM073472.1 coordinate 4,757,915, forward strand.
TCACTTCAGCAACAATCCCAGTGTGCAGACCTTAGAATTGACAGAGAAGGATCACTATGCCCGTGTCCGTGTGGATGGCTTCAAAATGAAGAAAGATGATGCTCAACCGCCCAATGCGATCTTCATAGCTCAGACGAGACAAGGGGAATGTCTCCTCATCTATCTAATATTCCTCAGAAACACGATCTGCTTGAATTAGTGCTATCTGTTATACTGACCAGCCAAGACTGAAATGATGTAATGTAACCCAACTATGGAAAGGATTGAAATTACTGAAGCTAGTGCTTGGCATGCAAGGGAAGGCACATTCAAGAGCATTAATACTTCAACAAGAGAAGAGTCATTAAGATGATTACACATACCCTACACCCATAACAGTCCTTGAGATTTCATTTTCCTTGTGCATCCGGAGTACAACTCTTCCAGGATGGAAAGCAATTTGCTCTCCACAGATGGCGGCTTCTTTGGCATTTGCCCACCTTCACTATGTGCTCGAAAAATATTGTCAATTCCACTAAATCCACCAGATGTTTTCCCTCCATCAGACTGGAACCTCATGGACTTCCCAGGTCCGGATGATCCAAATTCATGGACTCCCAAAGAACTGAGCAAAAATGTCCTCTGCATTTCTGGGATTAAACCCACTTGATGGTCCATTGCCAGTTGGTGGCATATCTTTCAACCCTTCCTCTCCATACTGACCATAACCCACCCTTTTCTGAGGGTCATTCAAGACCTGAATTGACGATTTTTTTTTTAAATATCAAATTTGTCAATGATGCCAACCTAAAAAAAAATGTAGAACTTCTAGACTATAATGTAGAACTTTAAAAAATGTAGAATCTTAAAAATTTAGACTCACTAAACAGATCCGAAACACAGAATCTTCAAATTTAAAACCTTTTCTCAGGCACCCAGATAAAAAATAAATAAAACCTTTTTCCCACTCCAGAAAGTAGAAACTTCCTTTGAAGATGAAGTGCCATGAAAATTGTAAAAGAACGACGAAACTGCACGATCAACAGAGAAAATACAAAAGAATTGCTCCGATGAAAATTCAGAAACGAGAGGAGGGACATAGAGCAGAAACTGAATGAATCGGATTGTACTGTTTGATAGATTGTCAGTTTACCAAGGGAGTTTCTCTTTGCAAAGAACAATCTTGAATGTACCTATCTGTGCTACCAGGCATTAAGGTGCATTTCTATATTTTCAACAAACCAAGAACGCGTTGAATTTTCCATTTTGGATCATAAAAAAATTATTAATAACCGACAGTTGCGGATATATACATTTACATTTGGTTTGCTTTGGTGTGTGCTGAAATGGGACTCGGAATATATTCCGTTTTCTGGTTTCTGCTGCTTGCAGGTTTTGTCATTAGTACACTTCTAACACTTCAGAAAATACAAAATGTTTTCATGACGATCACGAATAAGTGCCACTGCAATCGTAATAATAAATGTTGTTTTATTAATTTGGTTTTAAGGTTATAATTATTTTGAATATATGTACAGGACTGTCTCATTGTATCTATTGCTCTACTTGTCCCAAAGATCTATTAAAACATCAGTCTTGTCCTTTTTCTATTTACTTTTTTTTATCGATATTCTCCACCTTCTTCTTATCCGATTAATCAAAACAAATATGGATAATCACACACCCAATTTCAAATTATGCTTTTCGTTTCATTCATTCATTAACTTTGCAAATTTTTAGAAAAAGAAATTCGTCGATATTAATAAATTTGAATCTCTTGGTTTTCTTTCAAAATATGTATATAGTTCCAGAATATAACACCATTTCTATTTTAACAACGGGCTTATTATTCTGGCTCTGCGAAGTTTTTTTTCTCGAGGTTAAGAACTAATCAGTATACAAGGAAATCACATGTTTAAAATTTTCAGATATGGGAGTCAAACCCTAGTAATGGGCCTCATGGCATACATTCTCAGTATCCAGCCTCCAATTGGAGCTATTTTGTCCAAAGAAACAATGGTTTAAGAATAAGATTAGTATTTGTTTTTCCCTTGTGCTCACCATTAGCACTCTACCAAATTCAATTACTGCCCTTGCAAAGAAAATAATAACAATAATGAATAAAAATGTTGTATTATTATATATATCAAGCATAAGCTCCAAAGTAACTCACCACGGTACCATGTACGGGCAGTCAACCAACCACTTACCAATCCCAGGTTTTTTTTGGCCATTTCATACAACTGAAAGCTGCACAATTGCACGAGGCACAAGGCACAAAAAACCCATCAAAATAAAACATTTCATAACAAAAGCCAAACAAGACGCAGCTGAGAACTATAGAACTATACAAACTATAAAACTGAACCATGAATGCGAGATGTCTCCCGCTATAAATAGTTTCCCCTTTTGTTACACTCCTTATCCACCAAATCAAGTATGAGTTTCAGAGTTACTCAAGAGGCACTGGCTGATGCTACGGGACTAGATGATGTACTGGCTTCGGTTGGTACATTCTTCAGTTTCATTGAATCAGAATCAGCTGAAGATCCAAATTCTGAAACATCACCAATATCCAGTGTGTCTGGAAGACTTCCCGAAGACTCAACGCTGTCAAACTGTACGCAAAAAACATTATCGCTCAAGAAAATAAAACAAAGAAGGAAAGACAATGCATAAGCATTGTATTTGTAGCTTAATTTTTTTTTTTTTCAAAAGCGACATTAACTCAGATAAAACTACTAAAAGAGTTCACTTCCGAGCTAATGTTGACAAAATTGATCCATAATTAAAACTATGATAATTATCATAATTCAGTATATCCAGGAACAAATAAGGCAAAAATTTAGGGAAATTTAAAGAATTTCATAAAATTTTGAACGAATAATCATGTGCACATACAGCACAGAACAGTTTCGTTGTTTCTCATGTTTATGACAAATCTTCCATTGTATCAGTTTCCAACCAAAAGGGAAAAAAAATAAGAAAATAAACAAAAAGGAAAAGTACGAAAACACCAACAGTCAAATGAAAGGGGCAGAATTACGCATTAGAAAAGAAAGGAGTCTCCAAAGAAATAAGACTAACCATTAAAACAAATGAACTGGGAAAACCCAAAATATGAGGAAAAAAAGGTCCAAGCAATCCAATCAAATTAGGGGGCAGGGGTGGGGGTGGCAGAGGAAGAAATTAAAAACAATTTAACAACCATAAGATGGAAATTTGATGCTGTGTAATGTCATCTACAGATTACAATATTCCCGGAGAAAATAAATGGAAACAGACGGAAAAAGGAAACATTTGGCTGGTAAGCAGCGGAATATCAATTAGTTATTTCATATACATACAAGCATATCACAAACGGAAATGCTCACACCACACGTAAGTTTCAAGTATCATCCTATACCAAGTGATCCAACATTTACACAGCTGGAACAGGATAGTCAAATACAGACATGCAGAGATAAAAAATTTTGGTTACTGAACAAATTGGAAGAAGAAGAAGCAGCAGCAGCAGCAATTTTGTTATCAATGGAATTGGATTAAAAAATGGCAAAATCCAAACACTAATAATATAAATATTACCTCAAGTTGACTCAGCATGTCAATAGCAGCATCCAGGTCACCCCTGTTTACCATGTAGACATCTGCAAGGGACTGATTAGATATACCAGGAAATGCCATCCTAAGATATTCCAAATCCATGTCAGATTCTTCATCTAGAATCTGCTTATCTGTCATCTCTGTCACATTCTGTGATAGAAAACTGTAAGAACTAGATGCTGGCTGGCTCTTCACATGAAATGCTTCAGACATAGAGAACTTTCTTGCGCCGTGAGTGTTAGAGTCAAGAAAGGGTTGATCTACTGTGGTATGCTTATGAGTCTGAAGCCATACAGTCCCTGCACCATGACTCTTAGAATCTTTTTCTGCTAAATAAGTTCCATCCTCTGCCTTTCTTTTAGAGAGTGGAATATACGAGGCTGCATATGGATTCAAAGAGGACACTCCTGGCTTCATGGACTTTTTTCAGATAAACAAAGCAGTCTTCTTCTTCCTTTTATTTTTATTGGTGGGGGAACCCCAAAGATACAAAGAGTGAATTAGTCAACATGCCACATATTACAAGATGTATGTGAGGGCCATAAACACATAAAGAATCCAATGCTTCAAAGCAAAATAATTCATATACAAAAAAAAAGAGTATGATCAAATAGGATTCTGTATTAGTAGCGACATGATCAAACCAGAAGTTAATATTGATACCAGTGTCATAAACTTTCCCCGTCACCCCTTTAACACAAGATGACAACACTGTTCATGTTTATGTGACTTGTATCAAACCTTGATGAAGCACCACAGAGGTGGGTCCTCAAAAACAATTACACTCTTTAAAGAACAACAATCATGAAATTTGATAAGAAAATTAGAGAAGAAAAAAATACAGAAACCTTGAAACAGACTTCTTTGTAAATATGTTTCGTTGTGCCCTTTCAAGAACTTTTAACAATTAGCGAGCGACAAATTCCTATTTCTACAACTAAATCCTAGACACATATTCTTTTTTTGTTCTCTTCGAAGTAGAGTAAAAGAAGGAAAATTGCACTGATACAGTGATCCAGAAAATCGTTCATCCGAATCCATTATCCGAAATTAAAATTCAATGACAATTCAATTGATTTTTCATCCGCTACGATAAGCGAAAGACATAACTATAACTTGAATACAGAAAACACAAATAAAGTATAATGATTACGAAAAGTAAAAACGCTCATATCAAAGAAAATCATGAACAACACGTATGGGAATTGAGAATCGGAACGAACCAGTAATATCGAATTAAGAACAAGAAACCCTAATTTTTGAGATCGCTCGGACAGCAGTGAAGCTGAATGAATGATTGGGATGGAGAACTTTGGAAAATAATTTTCCTCTCGCGCGTAACTGGAATTTGGGGGGAAATCAGTATAAAAAAGGAGTAAATTTCTAAACCTTCTCAAAATCCCAATACTTTTAATTTTAGATACTTACAAAAAGAAAAAAAAAAACGAAATTACTAAGATACCCTCTGTTTAATCGCATTTGCTTTGTCTCCGACATTATTCTCTATGGTCCCTTTCTCTTCAATTCACAGCACAGGAGAAACTTTATTCCAACTTTCTCGGATGTACCCGAAGGCGAAGGAACAAGGAGAATGCAGTTTATTGAATCTTGATACAGATTTAATGCAGGTTAAACTTTATCTTATGTTATCTTTTGATAATAAAAACAGAATAAATAAATATTTTAAAATTTATTGGATTACTTCTTTGTCAGAAACTCGGAATATATATATATATATATATATATATATATATTTTTTTTTTTTTTGGCTCGGTTAAATAATTTCCCAAACTATTTTACATGGTTAAAGTTGATAACCCGGAATCTTCGTACGGTGTTGGGCAGCTGCCAGAGCCAGTGGATGAGCTAAAGTATAAACAAAGCAAGCAAAGCAGGAGCCGAAGCTGCCATTACAATGGTTTTACACACCCCGTGCCTGTCTCTCTGCGCGCCAAATGGTGCTTTGCCTTCTAATCAGCTCTTTTTCAGGTACTCTTATCTTACCCCGCCTCTGTTCTATGGTTGTATGACCTTTACTCTTCTATCTTTTTTATCTGAAACCATTGTTGTATTGGTCCTCAGAAACCACACAGGGATAGTCCTAAAGCAGAAGATATGTGGATTTTCCGAGGAAAAACCAAAATTTTCATGTTTTGCTCTAAAACCCAGTTCACAAAACAGTGTTTGCAGAAGGGAGTTGGTGCTGCTGGGCCTCGCTTCGGTGTATATAACTCTGCCATTTTCTGGTATGATTAATTGTACCAGAAGGAGCTCTCTTCCTCTCACATGCTCTCTAAATAATCTTAATACTTGTTGAGAAATATTAGAGCACCTGTTGAGTTTATTTTTTTTCCTCCGTGCATGTAAAATATGCTTCTAAATTGTTGACCCCACCCTGGTTTATTATTGAGAAAAAGGCACTGGAACTGAAAAATTACATTGTGTTTTGCTGTCCTCTAGGTTTGAAACGAAATGCTGATGCATACTTGATTCTTTTAACATGTAGAAGAATTGATATTCGTTTATTTTATCATTGTTCTATCCCGCAGCGACTCTTGCCGAAGAAGAGCTGAAGATGTCTTCATCAATTGATGAAATAAATGCTTACTCTTATCTATACCCTGTGGAGTTGCCGTCTAAGAATTTTGTATTCAAGTGGTACGTCATAGATTTTTTATTTTTTCTAATGTATGTGATTTGGCTCAGATGAAAATGGAATTTTTTGTTCGGGGAACGCCGGGGTGGGTTTGCTCAATTGGTAAGGGTTTGGTAGCAAATTAACATTTTAGATTAGGATTTTGTCATTTTTCTTATTTCAACAATGTAGAGATCAATCATGATTGTAGGGTATCACTATACTCAGCATTATAAGAGATTATATTCACCAATCCATCTCAGTTCCCAGTACCCTTCAGTAACCTAACCAGTGAACTTCTTGACGCAATGGACCGACGTTTTTTGCTACTATATGCTACAGTTATTTTCAGCTATATTTGCTTTACAACTCCACTTGTTGCCTGCTATTTTTTCTTGATTATTTTCGTTTTTACTGTTTTTGATGATATCCTTAAATTGTAGAAATCTAACTCTTTTTGTATTTAAAGGGTAGAATCCAGAAAGCCAGAACGATATTCATCAGCTGCACCACTTTCTCGTAAGCTACCACTGACATATTGATTTGATAGATAGAAGCAAACGCTTAGTGCAACAAAATATCTAAATGAAAAGAGCTTGTCAATAGTGACTTGTGCATAATTATAATGGATGATTTCTTTGTAAATTCATTACAGCTGATGCACGCCTGCGCATTGTGTCTGAGCGTGTTGATATTATTGATAATCTCATAATCTCTGTCACGGTATTTGCTCAACTGCATACTTGTTAAGTGGAGTGTTAGATATCTATCAAGGCTTTATCAGTTTTTTTTTCTATTTAATTCAGATAGGCCCTCCAAATTCAAGGTTTATAAAATCAATGGATAAGAGTACATGGACTGCAAAAGATGTAGCTGATTCAGTTTTGTCTGACAAATCTGCACTGGTAACATGTTGCGTTTTTATTACTTGGAATTTTAAGCTCATGCTGTTCTTACGTATTCATTTTAAAGCTTTATATTGTAGTCAACTTGTCAACAACGTTCAGACTTATTGGAGCCAATATCAACCACAAAAGCAGCTACAGTGGTCCCAAATTTTTATTGAGAGTCAGATATAAAGTCATGAAAGAGTATCTCTTATTTGGAAATCAAGGAGAACCTAATAAGCCATGCTACTAGGACCACATAAATGCTGAATGATGAATTAACATGATATCAGAGTTTGGTTGTTGTTTGTGGAATACAAAACTGTTTCTTTGTTTTTCATTTATGTTATTGGGCGTGCAGGCTAGATGAAGTGGTGAATGGTTCCCCTTTGCTCAAATGTAATACCCTTATAAAGGTTTAGATATTAGTTGGGCTTGTACACTAGTAGCTTTTGGACTGTCATAAACTTCTCATGTTGAATTCAAAATTAAATCTAATGGCTTATTTGAGCACTTATTCTTGAAAGGTATTCTGGCTGTATGAAGTTTATTGTTTAGACAAAAGTGACATCCAACTGTCTAAATCACAAAGGTGATTAAACTGATAGGCTACAACTTTATGCAGCGAGTTACCTCAAGCCAGCGTTTAGCAGAGAGTTCAGTTCTTGATACACATTCAAGTGAAGTAAGCTCTAAGACCTATCTCTATTTTCAGGTTCCCAATATTTGACGGACTAGATAGGAAAAAGAACAAAAATGATATTTATCAGCATGTTATGACAAATATACATTTTTTCATCAACATCCCAAATAAGGAGAAAAGGAAATTCTCCAAACATGTATTTGTTGTTTGTTAATGAATACTCTGAGTATAAAAAATAGTAACTACATTGACACAAAAGTGGAAATTTATGCATATGTGGATCTTATCTTCGTATCGTCTCCTCGCAGATTGATGGTGATTCTTACTGGTATTATGAATACCTTGTTCGTAAATCGCCAACAAAAACTGTAAGTACAGTTTTCATGGAAAGATTTGGTATATATGTGATTATTATATTGATTTGTAATTTGTGATCACATAGGCTCAAGAATCAAACACTTACAGACACTACCTGGCTTCAACAGCTGAAAGAGATGGTATTGCTCTCATTTGCACTCTAAACTAGCATATCAAGATTCTTTTCTGTTTTCAAATTCTCCAATTCACTTAGAGGAGTAATTATTTTGGAAAGAAAAGAAAAGAAAATCCTTAGTTGCACTTTTGGTCCCCCTACTTCTGCATAAGTTCAATTTGGTCACCGTAATTCCAATTATGGCAATTTTGTCCTTATAGTTTCCAAATTGATGCAGTTAGGTCCTTCCATCTGGTTTCCATTCTATTCAGGGTGACATGGCACTTAATGTACTCCTGGATATGTTGTAGCTCTAGTTTTACTGATGTAGAGAGATGGTGTGGTGCAATTCCGAATCAGCAAGAAGAGTTTCGTGTCACCCACTTCCATATTTGATCAATAGAAGCCTGAAGAATTTGATTGCGTCAATTTGGATATCTTGAAGGCAACATTGCTCCAGTGGAATTAGTGTGACCAAAATTGAACTTCTTGGAAAATAGAGGGACCGAATGAAATTTAGCTAAAACTCTAATATTTATATTTATGTCTGCTTCATAATTTTGAGAGATCCATCAATGAGCCAGTTCACTTACCATGGTTGCTTGATTGCAGGTTACTTGTACTCTTTGAGTGCTTCAACCCTCAGTACAAAGTGGAAAAAAGTACCTATCTCTGACTCCCTCTTGTGCTATGCATGGGGTTAAATACTGCTTCATTTTCTGGTGTTAATTTTAGTACCGGGATGTGAATCTAACTATACGTCACAATATGTTGATGCAGGTGGGGCCTTTCCTTGAAAAAACAGTGAATTCTTTCCGTCTTGTCCGTCCAACAGAAAATTATGTTCCTCCATACAAAGATCCTTGGAGATTTTGGTGAAAACTCTAGATTTTGTTATGATTGTATTTGAGTTGAGTATCATTATTCTATTAGAAAATTGAATTCCTTGGGTAATCTCCCAATCAGTATTTGCAACCTTTGGTTACTAGTCTGAGAATCAAGTGAGACGAAGGACATGACATGAGGGATATTGCTTAATCTCAAGGTATTCCTATGGTTGAATGGATCACAAATTAGAACGCCAATAAATTAATTTATCAAGTTCCATAATAATAAGGACGAAATCTCAATCTCAGGGAGTCGCTTGTATGAGAATTAAGTGACCATCTGTAATAATTGCATGACCTGTTGGCGGATCATAAATACATCACTTGGATCATTAAAGACTGACACGCCATTCATTTCTCAAAAGTCAAGCCAAATTCGTAAGATCCTTCTAAAGCTATTATTGACAAATAAATAATTATCTGATATTCGTCAAAACAAATGTAACTGCTCGACTTAGATGTTTTTTATGAAGATAGTTGAACTTATAAGTAACATCCTACCGAACGTGATTTACCACCATATTAAAAATCTAGAATTGAAATTTGCCTAATTCAGGTTGTAATTATTTATGAAAGAAACACACTGCTCTTACCACACGCCGGTAGCTTAATTTTTTCTATCATCAATATCTAATGAAACTATTTTCTCCTTCATTAATATAGAATATCTAATGAATAACTGTAGTTTACCCACACAAAAAATTGAATTTCTGTAGAAAATTAAGATGCTGAAATCATGAATTATGTATCCACCTATCAATAAGCTCAATCTGAGCAAAAGAATTAGAAGCATCTATGCTACTTTTGACACATCCAAAAAGTACCCCACAAAAACTACCTTTCTAACAAAATATGAAGAGGTAAATTTTAAGTGGAATGTATTAACTCTGCATTTGCCAAGAAAAATCCCAATTTCATGCCAACTGGCAGGCACAGTGGTTTAACTTAAATTGTAAGATTTTTTTCGAAAAAGAAAAAAAGGCTGTGGACATTATATATGGAAGCCATTCAATTAATCCTGGGATGTAGCAGAATATTCAAAAAGAAGGCGTTTGGATGGAGCAGATTGTAGGAGCACTCGCAAGCGACTTGTAAGCTGATAGCTCAAGGTCCATTGCGTTGCCATCTCTGACTCTTTCATTTGCCTAACAATTGTGGCCTGGAATGAAAATAAGTAAAAGTAAATGACAGCAGAACCTATGGCTTAAATGTTTATACTTGGTCTGAGTAAAAGCCAAAGAAAGGATTTGACATTGATAACAACCAAATACATCAACATGTGACAAAAACTGCATGATCAGATTACCTGAAGACGTTTCCCAAGTTGCACTTCAACTTCTGTACCAAATGATATATTACTGGCAAGTAACTTGAGGGGATCCACCGTAGGATCAAAAGAAACCAAACTAGGGATCTGAGGCGCATATACTAGCCTCCACCTAGCCTGGCCAAACTCTCCCTTCCCTTCTATTCTTGGCATCAATTTTTCAAGAGTTGCAGTTGCAAGCTTCTCAAATGCAAGCTGACCATTGCCTTCCAAAATAGATTCGGCCAACTGACTCTCAAACCGTCTGGCAGCCTGTAAATATAAACAATTCATAGGTCCATACTGCCAGAATTTCACAAATAAAACTGTCACACTAAAATTTAGAGGTTCAATCGGTTAACCTCCCAGTGAGATTTTGTAACAGCACAAAGTGAACCTGTTAAAATCCACACACAACCCCTTCACATTGTAATAATGGTAGAAAAGGAGTGCACAAAAGCTGATAAAGAATGCAAAAGGATAACAAAAAAATCAGATTTAGAAACTCCGTGGCTTATAACTATAGTATTAACAACCATCGCCACAATTCACCATCCTTGTTTCCTTTCTATTTTATTTTCTTTGGGGACTTCTGATTTTTAATCCTTATAGCTTGAAAACTTGTCTTCACAACTGCACTACCTTTTCCTACATAAACACAGTTAGACATTTTCAAAAGATTTACAATAAGTCCTTTTTTTTTTAAATAAAAAGATTTCTCCATATTTTAAAATTTTCTTTGACAGTTAGCCGTCAGTTGCTAGGAATTTAGTCTGTTGATTTTGTTCAATAATTATTTTTTATATAAGAAGAAACTTTAATAAGAAAAGGAAAGAAGAGATACAAGTAAACAGAAGAATAAGATATTTTAATGATTTTGAACAGTATTACTTACAAGGACTTTCCTACTTTGTCACCAAATTGCTCAGATAACAATTTTTTGGGCCAAATACAAATCCACTTGACTTTTGAAGTCAATTCTGGCCATTATTGATTGCTGATTTTGCATTTGGTTCCATGTACTCATTCATATATTTTTTTTTTTTGCAGTACAAACTTCCAATGTCTTTTTCAGTTGCTGGAAAAAAGTTCTTTTTTTTCCAGTCCAACTGAGATTAAAACTCCCCTCTAATGTTAAGCCTTTCATTTAGACTGCATTACCTAATAGGATTATTTTTTTGGACAAAAAAAAGAAATTTTATTAAGAAAGGAGGAGTACAAAAAAGGAGAATGAGATATTCTCCAACGGAAACTACAGAAAACAAGATTACAAAAATTCCGAGGAAACAAAAATCTAAAAGTTAAACATACAAAACAACTGCCTAATCTCTTTGCAAATATGAAATCGCAACCCCTTAAAAAGACCATGAGTAGAACACCAAGGTGAAGCCATGAATCTTATACTTTCCCACAGCATTTCTAAAGACATCAAAAAGTACATGCATTCTTTTTCAACCAAACACACCACAAAAAAAAAAAACAAACAAACAACACAGCAGAATCCACAATATCTTAGCTTCCTTTTCCCTTCCAAAGCCTCTAGTTAGAAAACCCTCTAAAGAAAGAGGAGACACCCAATTTTCTCCACAAATTCCAAATAGCTTGTTCCACAAAACACCAACTCGAAAGCATACAAAAATATAAACAAGTGATACTAAACTATTCATACACATAACGGAAAAATTGGGAGAGATGGATACTATGGGCCTACAAATCTGCAACAAATTATTAGTACTAATCTTATTAAGTACCATAGTCCAGACAAAAGACTTCACCTTAAGAGGAACTTCGGATTTCCAAATGGTTTTATCTAAAACACACTTTTCGCCATTAGGTGAATGGGTTAAAAAAAAATGAAAGAACGATTGGCAAGAATAGACATTAAAAGGATCAAAGGTCCAAATTCTCCTATCAAGATTAAATCAGAAATTGATATAGTCTATAAGAAGCAAAAGAGAATGCAAATCTTAAGTATTTCTATCATCAAGACTACAACAACAACAATTAAACATTTTCCCATTAAGTGAGGTCGGTTACATGAATTAAACGGAGCTACAATGGCTTATCATGAATGAAATCAATAGATATGTTATTAACTATTAAATCATTTTTAATAGTTTTACCTATTGTTTTATTTGACCTCCCTCTACCTCTAACTATCGGACTATTCTCCATCTGATCTACTCTTTTTACTAGAGCTTCTGCAAGTCTTCTCCACACATGATCAAACCATTTTAAGCGAGATTCTACCATCTATTTCACAATAGGTAGTACTCCAACCTTCTCTCTAATGCACTCATTTTTAATCATATCTCTTCTGGTGTGTCCACACATTCAGCGCAACATTATCATCTTTGCAACATTGAGTTTATCTTCATGTTGTCTTTTGATCGTTCAACATTCAGTACCATACAATATAGTAGGTCTTATAGCCGTGCGGTAGAATTTTCCTTTAACTTTGAATGGCACTTTTTTAATCACAAATGACACTCGAAACTTTCTTCCATTTCATCCATCATGCTTGAATCCTATGGTCTTATAGTCTCCAAGTTTTACATCTAAAATCGTATTTGTTCGTCTTTTACTAAAAAATACATTCCATCTATTTTGTTTTATTTCTACTTATATGAAAACTATGTGTTTCTAAAACTTGTCTCCATAATTCTAACTTTATATTTATTTCCTTTTTCGATTCACCAACTAAAACTATATCATCTGCAAAAATCATACATTGAGGCCCCAAATCTTGTATATGTTCAGTAACTGCGTGCAAAATCAAGTTAAAAAGATACAGACTTAAAAAAGACCCTTGATGTAGTCCAATAGTTGTGAAAAAATTCTCTGTGTCTCCATTTTGTATTCTCACCCAAGTTGTGATTTGTTGTACATGTTTTTAATTGCTTGAATATACGCAATACGTACTCTTTTTTTCTCTAAAGCTTTCTATAAAACCTCTCTTAGTACTCTGTCATATGCCTTTTTCAAATCAATAAAAAACATATGCAAATCTTTTTGTCTTCTTTGATACATTTCCATCAATCTCTGCAGTAAATAAATTATTTTCACAGTTGATCTTCCTGACATAAAACCAAATTAATTCTCTGTGACTAGAGTTTCTTGCCTTAATCTTTACTCAATGATCTCCTCTCATAACTTCATAGTGTGGCTCATGAGTTTAATTCTCTGATAGTTATAACAGTTCTGTATGTCCCCCTTATTTTTATAGATAGGGATTAAAGTACTTCTCCTCTATTCATCCGACATTTTCTTAAATTTCATTATCACATTAAACAACTTAGTGAGCCAACTTATACTTTTTCTTCTTAAACTTTTCCACACCTCAATAGGTATATTATCGGGTCCTACTGCTTTGTCATTTTCTATTCTCTTCAAAACCTTCTCTACTTCAAACTCCTGAATTCTACGATAAAAAATATAATTACGGTCTTCTTCTATAATATTTAGTCTATCAGAGTCACAGGTCAACTCATGTCCTTCGTTAAAAAATCATTGAAAGTAACTCTTCCATCGTGCTTGAATATCTTACTCTCTTACCAAAACATTACTCTCTTCATCTTTAATACATTTTACTTGATCTAAATCTCTTGTCTTTTTTTCCCTATCCTTCGCAACTTTATAAATTTTTCTTTTCCCATCCTTAATTCCTAAAGATTGATATAGTCCCTCAAAAATGAAAGTGTCAAGAAATTGAAGCTCCTCAAAGAGAAAAATATTTAATTGGAGCATTATGCAAAGAGGAAAGATCATAAAGGTGTGGAAATGCCTCCATGAAAGAAATGCCACCCACCCAAGAATCTTTCCAAAATCTAATGTGAGCCATCACTTAATTTTAAGAAAAGAAAAGGATGAAAATAATTATATCACTGAAATAAATTTCCAAGGACTCACATGAGGAGCAGTGAGCACTAAATTGACATCCCACCTATTTTGACTTAAAACATACTTACAGCAACTTACTTGATACCATAAAGAAGTCTCTTGATGAAAACGCCATAGTATTTACCCACCAAAGCAAGGTTTTTGGCCACCAAGTTACCCAAACCCAGACCTCCTCCATTTTCCAGCCTATAACAAACTTCCCATCCTACAAGATGTTCCTTTGTAATGTCTCCAACATTAGACCAAAGAAAATCCTGCATAATTCTCTCCAATCTAGATGCCACTCCTACAGGGATACGAAGCAGGGAAAGATAATAGATGGGAAAGCTAGCCAAACTAGACTAAATAAGGGTAATTTGACCACCCAAAGAGAATTAAGCACTCTTCCGATTATCAAAACGTTTGGAAACTTTTTGAATCACAGGATTCAGAAAAGAAAGAGCCTTTGGATTTCCTCCTTAAGGAATACCCAAATAAACTAGAGGCCATCGAAGGATTTGACAACCTACCATAGAAGCAACATTACTAATGTCGTCATTGGATGCATGAATACTTGCCAAGCCACTCTTAGTCAAATTAATCCTTCTTTTTTCTTATAAAAGAAGAAATTTTAGTAGGAAAGGAAAGAGCTACAAAACAAGAATATTAGTTATTCCTCAAAATAAACAAAGAAAACATAATAAAAGACTAAAGGAAAATCACAGCAGATAAAATTTAAAGATGCAGCAAAACTGTCCAATCTCTTCGCATATATAAAAGAGACACTCCCTTAAATAACCCTAGTGTCAAACACCACAAGGATCATCCGAACCATAATTTTTGAAATTAGACCGGTTATTGACCCAAAGAAGGTATCGGGTCATTGGTTTAATAATTGGGCCACTAATTAAACCGATTGAACTATTTGTAATTAAAATAATATAAACAAATATTTTTAGACATAAAAAATAAGTTAAGAAGCATATAATAATATACAAACAATATATACTATATAATAAGAGTTTTTTATTTGTAAATTAATTAATTATGACATAAGTCTATTTAATATTTGTTTTTATTTTTTTAATACATGAAAAAGTAAAATTTTACAAAGTAAAATATTTTAAAATAAATAAAATATATAATTTCATAATGTAAAAATGGAGGAATATTTTTTCTCCCATTCATTGAAACAGAGCTGTACATAAATAGGGAATTGTTGATAACAAACAACCCCAATAAAATCGAATCTAGCCTAATCAAAGGTATCTCATTTATGGAGAAGATCCCTGAACATCTAACTCATAATTACAAAATAAATACAATTATTAAGAAACAAATATCCCTTAAATCTCGAGATAATAAAAATGATTTCCCACACTCTCCCTCAAGTTGAGGTATAGATATTAATCATACCTAGTTTGCTTATTAGATATTCAACCCGAAGTCCAAGAAAGCCTTTAGTGAATAGGTTGGCAACTTGCTGCTTTGTGGGAAGATAGCTTAGAATAATGAGCTCATTATCAATATTTTTTTTGATGAAGTTTCAATCAATCTCCACATGTTTGGTTCTTTCACGGTGGACTGAGTTATGGGCTATGTTGATCGCAGCTTGTTTATCACAGTATATTGTCAAGGGCTGAGTGATAGGAATTTTTAGCTCACTTAATATCCTTCTTATCCAAATTCCTTCACAAATTCCATGCGCCAAGGCCCTAAACTTTGCTTCTGTTATACTTCTGGCTACAACAGATTGCTTTTTACTTCTCTAGGTCACTAGGTTCCTTCATACAAACGTACAGTAACCAGAAGTTGATTGCCTATCTGAAATAGATCCATCCCAATCTGCAACAGTAAATATTTTAATAAATTTATGTCCTCTTTTTGTAAAAAAGAGTCCTTTCCCGACTGTGTCTTTTAAGTAAAAGAATTCTATACACAGCTTCCTTGTGAGCTTTCTTAGGAGAATGCATATATTGGCTAACCATATTTACAGCAAAGGCAATACATGGTCTTGTGTGTGAAAGGTAGATGAATTTTCTCACAAAACGTTGGTATCTTCCTTTATCAATTTCCCCTCCATCATCTTCTCCCCCAAACTTCTTATTTGGCTCCATAGGTGTGTTTACAAGTATATAGCCCAGCATTCTAGTTTTTTTCAATAAATCCATCACATATTTTCTCTGGGAGATTGAGATCCCAGTTTGATTCCTAACTACCTCCATCCCTACGAAATATTTTAAAGGTCCTAGGTCCTTTATTTCAAAAGTTCTATTGAGGTATCCTTTTAGAAGACTAATTTCAGTATGATCATCCCTTGTTATAATCATATCATCCACATACACAATGAGGATAGTGATTTTGCCTTCAGGAGAGTGTTTGATGAACATGGTGCTATAAGTTTGAGCTTGGCAATAATACCCTTTATTTTTTACAACTTTTTCAAGTTTCTCAAACCATATTCTAAGGGATTGTTTAAGTCCATAAAGAGCATTTTTTAGCCTGCATACGTTCCCTTTTTTTCCTTCAAATCCAAAGAGAATATCTATATAGACTTCATCACTCAGTATTCCATTAAGAAATGCATTTTTAATATCCATCTGGTAAAGAGGCCAGTCTAGATTTACAGCCACAAAAAACTACACCCTCACAGTATTGAGTTTAGCAATAGGGGCAAAAGTCTCTTGGTAGTTTGTGCCATAGGTTTGAATGAACCCTTTTGCAACTAACCTAGCCTTATATCTTTTCACACTGCCATTATATTTGATATTGGACAGCCATACAGTGGGAAGACTTCTAAATTCCCAAGTGCAGTTTTTTTCAAAAGCTTGCATCTCTTCAAGAATTGCTTGCTTCCATTCAGGTTTTGTGAATGCTTCATGTATGTTCTTGGAAATAACAGTAGTGGAGAGTGATTAGCAGTAAACACATGAAATTTGAAAGATAGCTGGCTATATGAAACAAATTTAGAGATAGGATGCTTAGTACATGCTCTTACCCACCCCCTTTTCTGACAACTATAGGGAACTCGCCCAGGTTTTGATGTATTTCTTGTTGTTGTGATTCAGAAGGCTGGGTTTCTATTGCATGAAGAACAACACAATCCATATTTGAGCACTCTATAGGTCCCGATGACTGACCTTGATGTGTGTCAGACTTGTCATCACTTGAGTTCTGATTTCTCCTAGAATAAACAAGTAATTTTGTAGGTCTTTGTAGTTCTGAAGGTCGATCAGTATTGTCAAATTGACTAGGTATAGTAGACTCAATAACCATGGTGGGTTTAGTGTCAATAGTTAAAGGGGTAGAGAAGGAGCCATAGTAGGCATGATAAGAAGAATAGGACCAGTTTCTTGTTGAGGTCTGGTATCAATATCCAGACACACATATAGTGGGAGGAAAGATGGATTCTGTCTTGACAAAAGTTACATCCTTAGACAAAAAAAACTTTTTTAGCATTGGAGATTAACACCTATATTCCTTTTGAGCAATTTATGTGTCCTACGATCAAGTTTGGATTGGCCAAGAAATTGGGAGTGAACAAAGACCTTACGGTAAAGAGTAAAAGGCCTAAAGTAAGGAAAACACAGCTGAAGAACCAAGATGGGAGTTTGAAAGTTTAAAACTTTAGATGGCATCTTATTAATGAGATAGGCTGAGGTTAGAATAGTTTCAACTCACAAATATTTAGGAATATTCATAGTGACCATAAGAGATCTAGCCACTTCTAAGATATGTCGATTTTTTTTTCAAAGATACCATTCTGTTGACGGGTATTGGCACAAGAACTCTAATAAATTATCCCATGGGATGCAAGGTAACTTCCAAGAATGGAGTTAAAATACTCCTTACTAGAAGAATCATTATAGTGGCCTTGAATTGATTTTGGGTCATGGAATGAAAGTTCTTAAAAATTTGAGAAGCTTCAGATTATTCTTTTAGGAGATAAATCCAACAAATTTTGGTGTGATCATCTATAAAAATTATAAGCCATGTAGCCCCTGAAATATTTTTCACACGAGACGGACTCCAAATATCACTATAGACAAGAGCAAACGGTCTAGAAGCAGTATAAAGTTTAATGTTATATGGGATTCGAGTTTGTGTAGTTAAAGTGCACGCAGTATTGGGAATTTTAATTTTCATTGATGAATAATTCTGGAAACAAGTGCTTGAGATACAAGAAATTTGGATGGCCTAACCTACGATGTCAATTCTGAACCAATTACCAGTATAGGTTTGTTTATTAGAATGTTCATTATTCTTCCAAAGATATAGTCCGTCCAAGACACTAGCACTGCTAATCATCTTTCCCATGGCTTGTTCCTATAAAATACAACAATCAGAGGCAAATTTAAATAAACATTTTGAGTCTTTGATTAACTTGCTAATGGAGAGAAGATTGCAAGTTAAATTTGGAGCATACAAAATGTAGGGTCAGATTTTCTAATAATTTTATGGTTCCAAATCCAGCAACAAGAGATAAAGTTCCATTTGCAACCTTTACTCTATAGTCATAGGTGCATGGTTTAAAAGATGATAAGAGAGAGAGAGATCACTTGTCATATGATTTGAGACTCTAGAATCAAATATCTAGGGAGCAGGTTTGTAAGAAACAGAGTTAGAAACAAAAAAGGCTCTACCATTGAGAGCAAAAGTACAAGTAAGAGAATCAATTTGAGTATTCAACAACCGGTGAAAGGCTTCCAATTGAGGTTTGGTAAGTTGAACGCTAGCGACTTCAGCATCTTCACAGGGTTCCTTAGAGGCAAAATCACAGAAGGCACAGTGTGTCTTTCCTTCTTTCTTATTTTTAGATTCACTATAGAGGAACTGCATGTAGTTGAAAACATTTTTCTCGAGTGTGTCCTACCTTTTTACAGTAGGCACAAATTGGTTGCTCCCAAGTTTTATTTGCTTATTATCCCCTTGGTTTTAGGATTTAGGCTGCTCTTGGTATAAAGTGTAGTAGTTTCTGTAATCCTCTCACCAAAGGTTTTATCTCTCATTTCTCTAAGCATTATCCTCTTCTGATTTTCTTCACACCTGACTTTTGCAAAAGTATCTATTCAAGCCTACGAAAAAATATACAATCTCTTTTTGTCCAAATTTGCCTTGAATTTCATATGATCATCAACGTCTCCTCAATCAACTTCATAGAATAGATCTAGTTCTTGCCAAAGAACTTTCAATGAGTTGTAATAACTAGTAACATTTTGATTTTCCTATCGGATTTCTTTCAACTTCATTTTTATCTCAAAAACTTGAGATGCATTCTTAAGATCTGAATAAGTCTCTTCAACAGCTTCCCAAATGGCCCTAGCTGTCTTGAACAGAAGATATGTGTGACTAATGTATGGCTCTATAGAATTGATGAACCATGACATAACAATGGAATTGTTGAGTTTCCACACAACATAGTTGAGGTCATCAGGTTTGGGTTTCTTGGTTTCACCAGTGAGATAACCCATTTTTCCACATCCTCTAATCACCATGAGGACTGATTGTGACCAATGAAGAAAGTTCTTCCCATCTAGTCTATGATTTGTGATGACTAGAGAGGTGTTCTCTCCAAGAGAAGAGATAGCCAGAGACAAAGAACTGGGTTCGCCACCAAATTTTACTTGATTGTCCATGGTTGCTTCTGATACCATGTAAAAATGGAAAATATTTTTCCTCCCATTCATTGAAACAGAGTTGTACATAAATCGAGAATTGTTTATAGCAAACAATCCCAATAAAATCGAATCTAGCCTAATCAAGGGGATCTCATTTATGGAACATCTAACTCATAATTACAAAATAAATACAATTATTAAGAAACAAATATCCCTTAAATCTCATAATAATAACAATGATTTCCCACAATAAAAGTAATATAATACTTAATTTATAAATATTTTTATTTTAATT
The DNA here is from genome assembly GCA_037074535.1 of Gleditsia sinensis. Taxonomy (NCBI): domain Eukaryota; kingdom Viridiplantae; phylum Streptophyta; class Magnoliopsida; order Fabales; family Fabaceae; genus Gleditsia; species Gleditsia sinensis. The sequence continues at coordinate 4,778,119 of CM073472.1, forward strand.
ATATTCAGCAATTATCTCGTTTAATAAAATTGCTAATGATAAGACTATATTTCGCAAATGGGATGCATGAGATTCTTAGAGAAGAATATTTTAAACTCAACTAATTGAACATTATATTGTCTCTATTTTTGGTATCATTTTCATATGGATAAAATTCTGACCTCCTTTTGGTTGCTTATGATATTCCATGCACATTGTAAAAGTGACAGTGAAAATTGCATTATTAGCTGTAGTGTGTGAATATTGAGAATAAGTTAGTCCCACATTAGTAAGAAAAGTGAATGCTAGAGTATCTTGTGCTCTATAAATAGATGGGCGAGTTAGAATTCCTTATTTATTATATAAGTAGGCCTTTATGATGGAAGGCCTGTATAGTGTTAATTTTTACTATCTAAATGGGTGAAAGTCAAATTTTTTTTAATTAGTGAAGGGCAGTACAATTAAGGAATTGAACCAGACTGGTGACCAATTCACTAGTCAAACTGACCCTTTCCGATTCCTAAAACAATGGTCCTTGCCCATAAGTCATTTAAAGATAGCAAAACACATAAAAATGTGTGCATTCTTCTCTAGCAAAATATTCCACATAACCACAAAAACTGACACATTGCCACAAAGAGTTATGTGATGTGAAACCATCATTCATTTGTACCAAGAGAAATACCTTTAATAACCCCCCTTCACAGCTCTAGAGATCATCCTACTCAACGAATGAAACACTAAAGTAAACAAAAAAGGAGAAAATGGGTCTCTTTGCCTAATTCCTCTCTGTCCTCAAAACTAAGACTTAGGTTCTCCATTAACAATAACAGAGAAAGTAGACAAAGACATACAACCTGTAATCCAACTTCTCCATTTAGCCCCAAAACCCTTCCTAAACAGGGATGTTCTTAGACTATTGTGTGCATTCATAACTATTATGCCTAACTGCTTAAATTACTTGGAATTTTCTCTTCAAGGTCTTTCTTGAAGTTGGGTTTGTCCTGCAATATTAGAGCAATTCTTGCTTAGTCGTTATAAAGGATTTAGGTAGTAAAGTGGGAAGGGTGTTATGTTATTGTGCTTTATTCGCATTAATCTGGTATTTTGGTCTGTTTGTTAAGAAACCAACTATTCTAAAAGCTTAAGTTGTAGGAAGAAGCCCCAAGAATGGTTTTTCATTAATACCTCTAACATGTCCCCTCATATGAAAGCTTTTTTGGATTTGAAGTGTGAACAAAGTACAAGGGCACCACTATAGTGTGCTGAAATTTGAGGAGATTGTTACAGAAACTCAATATCTTGAAAGGTTGTGTTTTTTCACCATTGAATTAATACCTTTAGACAAAGATATCCATCAAGGGTGGAAAACCTCAACCTCTCAAGATCAAGCTTCCCATAGCAACACAGATTTTGAACATGGGACTAGGGTTTTTAGATCTATATTCAAATAATCAACTCATAAAAGATAAGAAGGAATTCTATAAGAACAGCAAAGTGAGGTTTTTTTCCCAAGTCTTTTACCTCAGTAGGTGAGAGTGAATCCTGTTCCATAGATCGCGTTGAGGTTACCACAAGTTTGTCCTGCCAATTGCTAGCTCGACCTTGAATTCTAAATTGCCACTCCGATCCAACCAAGGCTAAATCTAGCATTGGATCTAATCCAAATTCAGGGTCAAATTTAGCAACATTAACATGCTCTCGCTTTAACCTCACCTACATTGAAAAGCATGATATAAACATAAAAAAAGGTTCAGCAAATAACAAGCCAAACCAAAACATACCTAGCCTACAAGAAAGCTTACCATTACAGTTTGCAGAAGTTTTGAAATAAAGCATTAGACAAACCTGTGTGGCAACAAGATCAACTTCACCATTCTCAAATGTCAGTATGCCTTTAGGTTTTATCCATTTTGGATGGGCCAGACCATTCAATTCAAGCTCTCCACTGACAGAAGAATTAAGAATCAAAGGATAAACTATCTTCAACTCTGGTCCAAGCACAAGCTTCAAGTCACTAAGACGGATATCCACATTTGGTTTAATCTGCACTTGCTCTGTGTCCTTTTCAACTTGAGTTGACTTAACTGCGATTATGATTTCTTTTTTTTTAAGGATCATAATACGCAGGAAAACAGCCATTGTACAAAATATAACATAAAAAACTCAGCAAAATAATCAACATAGACAATTGCAGAAGAGCAAGCTGCCAAATGATTGGGTCTCCTAAGGTTTGTGATTAACTACATGTCACAATATTTGTGTCATGTGTATGAACAATTCAGAATCAGCTGCACATCTTTTCTTACATTGTAAAGTTGCTGATTTTTTGTGGAGTAGTTGTTTGGAGTAGGAGGAAAGACTTGGATTTGTCCCAATCATAGTTGTGCATGATTCACGATTTGAATAATGCAATCCAACTTGATTCACGATTCTAATCATAGTTGTGCGATTTAGACGAAGAATCATGAATCGCACGATTCCAACAATTCTGTTGATTGTAAATGGATTTTACTGTCTTGCATTTTTTATGACTCATGCCCACACAGAGTTCTATAAATTTTCGATTAGCTCCTTCCTCTTGGGATTTCTGGTTGTTTTACGGCCATCCCAATGAAGGTCAACTATCTTCACCGCCATAGCCTGCGAGAAAGCCATCTGCTTCTTCCAGTTCTTCATATTAGGAATAGTACTGTTTTGAGTGTTTTCTATCTTATTAGAAATAGCTGAATAGGAGTCGGTGAAAATAATAAAAAAGAGTCTTTTTTATTATTTATAGGCAAAAGATAATAGGAATAATAGACACTAGATATATTTTAATTAAAATAGGAGTACATCCTAATTCATTGGACACTTTTCTGTCAATTAGATTAAACGAGTTTGGGAGAAGAAAAGAGGGTAAGACTTGGTGGAATTGTGCGGTCTTTGCAGTTTTGTGGTGCATTTGGTTGGAAAGGAATGCAAGAACTTTTCAAGGAACTTCAATGTCTTTGGATATGTTATGGGAAAGTATAAAGTTTATGGCTTCACTATGGTGTTCTGCTAATGGTCTCATCAAGGGGGTAACCATTTCAGATTTGCAAAGAGATTGGGTTGCTGTCTTGCATGTTTAGATTTCAGTTGTTGGGTTCTTTTAATGTGTACTGTTTTGTTTTGTCTTTATTTGTCAGGAGGATAACTTATTCTCCTCTATCTGCACTTCTCTTCTTTCTTCACTGAAATTTCTTTTCCTATAAAAAAAACTACATGGCACAATAATAGTTGTGGAGAAACAAGCATGACAACTGGGCTAGAAAACCAAGAGAACTTATGCAGGTCCCATTTTAATTTCAGATAGTAACCATAATCTCAAAAAAAAAAAAAATGACTACTCCCACAATTGCAGCATAAAGAGGATATTTAAAAGGGCCGATACTATGTTCCCCACTGATTCTGGTAGTCATAAATCATGCAACTGCGACATTGCCTATATTATTTATGTTAACTGCCAACTGTGAACTTTTAAAGTGTTTTTTGTCATACATTATAAGGATTAATAACAATGACTAGGATATGAGAAGATCAATTGCTAGGAGATAACCCACATGAATATGAGGGGAACATGTAATGGAAAATTAACCTCTAAAATAAGCTAAATAACAAAGGATTTATGTAGCATATGCCAATTACTTTCCAATAATGGTTCTTAAAGCTGTCCTCTGCCAAATGCAGCTAAGATGAGGTGAATTGAGTAGATATAACTACAATGGAGCAAACCAAAGATTTCAACCAAAAAGAGTATAGCCTCCTGTAATTTAGAAACCAAAAAGGATTTTTTATATAACAAAAAATAAATTAAAGCAATCTTGACAGAGGATTTAAAACATTTAAAAGGCTACAAAAGCAATCTTCTGCAAGAGTCAATTTTGATTATAGAGAGTCAGCAGTAGATTTCATGGCAAAAGGACTAGATCACGTGCTACATTGATGAACATGTAAAGTATTACCAGAGGATTGAGAAATTTTGTTCCTTGAGGCAGCACTTTCTGAGCTGAAAAACCGAGAAACATATCTTGAACCAACAGATTGACTAACTCCACCACCAGCAAACATAGACTGATTTGATGAGAATCTATTAGAAGCAGCACCACCACCCCTATCATGAGGCAAATATGCTTCTCCATTACTAATTTTTATATTCCCAGATATGTTTGGTTGCATTATGGAACCGGTTATTTGCATCTGAGAGTCAACCTGACCACTGAAAAAAATAGGACATATGGTTTTAAAAAAATCATATACAGAGAAAGTGGTTAACAATGTTTAAAAAGTGGTTAGGGTCAGCCAAAGATTGACTTAATTAACAACTAGCCAGGTTAATTGCTCCCAAACTGGAAATATTTTTTCCAGGAATTCCTAAATTGTAATTATCCCTACTATTAATTATTTAGAAGCTATATCAGCCACATATACCCACGAATAAGTTAAGACATAATTTAAGAACCCTTCTGAGAGAAGTTAAGAAGGTAACCTTAAAATATGTTTTGCCTGTACTTCCAGAACTTCGCACTTCAACTCGATCTTGTCATCAAGGGTTGCTTCACTAGTTCTAAGTGGAAGCTTCCCTTTTACAAGCAATTTTCCTTTTCTGCTTACCCTACTCTCCAATGAGGTTATGCATAACCTGTTTGATTTTACATTAACAGTTCCACCAAAGTTGGTTAGTGGCTTTTGGAGCACCGGTGAAGATATTGATGCCCTGTGGAATGATGCATATCCGTTAAGCACTGGTTGATCAACCGTCCCTCTGAACTATTAGAATTGAGACATATAAGAAAACTTAGAGAAGTAAGTACAAATAAATTATTTTTGAATATAAAAAATAGAAAACAGATAAAACTAAGATTCTAGGTTCGTGTATAACAAATATGTAAGAAAATTTTATAGACATTGCCCACCTCAAGCATTACATCAGCATTGCCATGAAGCCAATTGGCATAAGGAGATAAAGCTGTTAACAACATCATTCCCCCGTCTTTTATATCAGCGTCAACCCTGACTTCTCCAACGTCTAAAATTTGCCAGTTTAAACCTTTAAGGGTTTCTGCAAATTGAGTATTCCAACCTTCTTCGTTTCTATCTCTAGAAACTTTCTTGTCACTGGCATCATCAGTCATCCCTTTATTCTTCTCCTTCACCCAATCAGGAGCCCAAGTAGCCACACTTTTATCCAATTCTACATCTTCACGTGACATGTTATTTTGCACAAAAGCAATAGGAATACTTCCTTGAATTAGTACATGCCCACTCTGGATTATAGGTTCAAATTTTGCATTGAAAAGAAAACGACTGGTAGAGGTTAAAGAAGCAACAACTTCCGCCCGTCCAAGATCAATACCACCAATGGCACCATCTAGGAGCCTTACTTGCACATCACATTCTGGTTTTGCTAAACTTCCTCTAAGATCTCCTTCCATATGCAATATACCCCTAATTGGGGCTAACAATCGCCGCAGAGAATGAACAAAATCTGTTGCTGTAGATTCAATGACCTGAACTAAGGTTGGTACCAGACTGACAGGAAAATTTAAGACAGCAAAATGAAGGTTCGTTTTACGCCCTAACAAAGTCCCATCTGCATGGATGGTGGCATTATCCTTCTGGATAAAAATTTTCTCTAGGTGCAGACCATCATCGTTACTGTAAGCACCAACTGCCAAGAGACGCTGAGTTTTGTAGTCTCCCCATTCCCAGTCCTCACCTTGAAAGTCAAATTCTGCCTGAAATGGCACAGAATAAGAAATTCAGTCTTCAAAGAAAGATGATTCTTGCCAACTGCAGGGAATTCAAAGAATGAAAACATTTTACCAAGGTATCTCCATTTCCTCCACCACTAGCATCAAGCGAGCCACGCCAGCGACCTTTAAATTCAGATAAACCAGGCAGGCTCAAATCTTCAAGAATAACATCATTCGATGGAGCATGGTGCCCCCTAATTATCTGCAGGTGGCATATAGTCATTAACAACAAGCCCAAAAAACTTAGGGTTTGTTTGCTTTGCTTGTTTTCAATTTTCATTTTCACTGAAAACTGTAAATAGTCATAAAAACACATTATGTTTTCATTTTCAAGAAATATTTCTTGAATTTTCAATATTGTAGCGCATTGTATTAATGTTATTTTTGCAATTATTTCGAACTATATACACAATATTTTATTGTTTATATAATTAGAAAGTGGAAAAAATAAAAACACAATTATATAACTAAAAATAATGAAAATGAAAATACAAACCAAAAGCATTTTAAAAAATGTGAAAAATAGAAAATGAAAACAAAAAACGTTTTCACAAACTAGACGCACCCTTAGATTTTTGCAATACCAATAACGAGATTCACTAATTTAATGCTAGGCTTATGAGCATAAACTCAGTGGCATTGGGTATTGCAGCTTTTGAAAGGAAAATAAGGTACAATGACCCCTTGACAATACCTCAAGCAGTTGTTGAAGGCTTTCAGTATATAATCCCACTGACTGCAAACTTTGAATGAAAAAATCCTGCAAATATGGCAAAGCAGCGTGCAGTTCAGTTTTTTTTAAAACAAAAAAAATCAATACATGATAAACTACACATTTGTGGTGAAGGATACAACAAAAACTATTACACTGTTATTCTTAAACTCTGTCTATGTATGTAGCAAAGAAGCATAAAACAATTCAGCAGATACACCCAATTAGCTTCCACATATAGCTGACAATTACAATAATATATTATTATTATTATTATTTAGATGAGTAAAAACTCAAAAATCCCACTAATATAGAAAAGGTTCAGAAAATTGTGATCATAAAATATAAAAAATGCAGCAGCTGACTAAAGAATTAGCAGTGAAGCACGATTTAGATTCCCAGCCTACTTAGGTCCTCCTTCTAGCATCTTTGTTCTGTCCTATCATATATTTTTATTTGCCCAAATTAAATACAATATACATACATTCTTACTTACCGGTTTACTTTCATGAAGTCATATAAGAATAAATGGTTAATGATTTTAACTACAGCTGCCATCTCTTGTTGACTTTTCAAAAAGAACAAAACACCCCCTTTGCTCAAATCAGGATTTTATCATGTTGTACAACCTTTTTAAAATGGGTGGAAATGAGCTAAGCATCTGCGTAAGGGCTCAGCTTGTGCTTGGATTATGTAGTAACAGACAAACCTGTACTTCATTGTCCTCAAGCTTTAATATGTTGTAGTGGACTTCATATATTACTAAATTTTGTGCACAAATTGTATTAAGTATGAGAATTATATCTTCACATTTTACGTTTCAACTTTGAATGAAAATCAAGGTGAAACAAGTCTGAATCCATCATATTCCCTGCCAAAAATCCTACCAAGCAAAGCTACTAGACTTCAACTTGCACTTAATTCAAGCTCAACCCAGAAGAAAACTAAGCAAACCAAGCATGGAGTACTCAAAGTTTGACTTGGCATAGCATGTTCCCTTACAATGTTCCTCACATTTTTTAATTGACAGGGTGAAGGCGGAAGTTGAAGTACATTCATGTAAACTTTGAAAACCTACAAAGCTAGAAGAAAAAAAAATTTCCAGCATTTAAGAACACCAGATAATCATTGTAGATAGACTATTGAATTAACCAACTCAAATGTTAAAGAACTGGAGTCATCAGCAAAGCATCTTAATCAACTGAGCTACATTCACATTTAGATGGTTAATCATGTATATAGGTAACTCCCAAAGACATATAAAGCATGATATAACCTTTGATCTTGAATGGACAGCAGGGTCCATACTCCGAGAAAGAAGCCTTGCGAGAGGAAGCATCTCCGCAATCTCAGCTCTAGAAACTTCAAGTTTCATTCTCCACCTGCCCATTGAGGATATAACACTACCAAGATGCCCAGACTTCAGATCTTTGAAAAAGCCAACCCTATTTCTACCAACAGGGTTACGATCACGGGTGCCAGGCAACACATATTCTCCTTGAAGTTCATAATGACTGTAGTTTTGTTCCAAAACAGTTTTTTCAATAGTGATCTGAAAAATAGTGCATCAGCTGACAATCAGTTTCAAACACAAACATTATTCATATTTTGTGCAAAATGAAACTAAGACAAAATTTCCTTGCTGCTATAATATTATTAGATCATCACGTATAAAATTTGAAGGGATATCTCGAAAACCTGTTGTCTACAAGCTTAGGATAAATTAAGGTGAAGAAGTCACTGAACAGCACAGGTAAACTGAAACACAGATTTTCAGAATAATAAGTATAAGTTTAGATCAACTTTATTTCTTTTTTCTGCAAAAAGTTCCTTTTTTGCAAGAAAAAAGCACTTCCGGAAAAGCTAAAAAATTTAACATGAAAAAAGCACAACAAAAAAAAGTTTTAACATTTTTCTAAAAAGATTAAACTTCTAAACTTTTCCAGAAAGCTTTAAAAAAAAGCCCATCTAAGCAGACCTCAGAGATACTAATATGCATCTAATATTTGAAAAGTGAAATTCCTGTATTGAATATGAACAGAAAACTGATAAGTAAGACGTAAACAAATAGACAACAGTACATCATATTGGTTGTGACTGGCACTGCTAGCAAAGATTAAAGAAATATAACTTTAGTTTTACTATAGTGAGAGTTAAATTTCAAACTGAAGAAGAAACAGACTAAGTCAATAGAATTATACACAGACACGGACACATACAAATGTTCAATATCAACTCCTGATCGTGCTAAACAGATTTCTTCGTTTAATTCCCAAAATAGCAATAAGTAAACTGAGAGCCAACTCAAAATTAAGCGCAAACAAACAAAAGGCTGAGCTCAGGCACTCACGACATCTCCACTCCATCTTGCCGCCACATCCAAGGCTTCACCAAGCACACCACTGAATTTTGGCCGAAGTACAGATAGGACTCCATGTCCTCTTCTTTTCTGAAGATTAAGCTGAATTTCTGCCTGAAAGCAAACAAGCTACCAGCTGGAAAACATCATACATTTCAGTACATGACATTGTTATTATTGAACAATGCCTCAACCAGGATACTATCCAGGCAGAACTGAACAGAAGATTGGTGAAGGGAAGAGGAAGAGGGCAAGCAAAGAAAGTTTATTAAAAAAAATTACACTATAAATAAAATAGATTATCTCAATTTTTTCTTCTCTAATTTCTGTGCTACTTATATTACATAGTCCATCTCTACTTTGTTTACAGTAAGTCAGAAACTGAAGTATCCCAATATAATTATTTTTGGCCACTGGTTTCTCAGAGATTATCATTAAAATAAATTGACTTATCCAGCACCAAAGAGCTCCAACAAGCTAAAAGTAGCTAACATCAAAATTTTAACGTAAATAATTCTAAGTCTTCCACGACAGATTAATAAATAAGGGACCATCCGCGGATTTGTGCAATTCACTTCCAGTTTATTAACCTCAGGCCAAGAGCAGGTGCAACTAAACCCATTGGTAATTTTGGAAAAACATTGATTTAGACACAAGGTTTAAATTAAGTTACCAATAAAAATAACTTTGAACAGGCAAGATAGCCAATCTCACGCCTAAACAAATGATAAATTTGATTATGTGGAAAAATTTTCAGGTTTGACATTTGAGGCAATAAAATCAATTCAGGGTCAAACATCAAGATGAATTTCACAAACAGAGAGGGGAAACAGTGCAAAAAGCTGCCCACTCAACCTGATATAATTGGACCATCTTCATTATGATTTAAATGTCCATTGGGGACTACAGCAGAGAAGGAAAACAAACATAGTGAATGTTAAATAGTGTACATTATTAGATATTAGCCAACTAGGTATTAGCTGTCCTCTTTATTATTCCTTATTTTACCATAGCTGTATTTCTTGTACTGCAAGCTTTACGTAGCCCATGGGCCTATTAAGCATATTATAAAAAACATGACTTGTAGAACTACACACTTACAAATTCCTACCATGGTTTTCCTCTCTTTCTCTTTATTCTGTTCAGTGAACAACGTAGTCAAGTAGGCAATGATGATGACTTACCCTTTGTATAAGTCCCCTGAGAGAAGCAAGCTCCAACTCATCCAGCGGAAAATGTCGTACCTATATGTAATCCCCACAGAAACAGGGGAAATTAAGGAATGATTCTGATACCAACTCCTGGTCCAACATAAAGTGACCCAAAATTTGCAAACAACAAAACAAGCATCTAGATTTAAACACTGGACCTCAAATACAGTTACCTCCAAGTTAGCTGAATGTAATGGCTGAAAATAAATGTTAGCCCTCAATTGCCCCTTCAGAAGGGAAATGGACAACAGTTTTCCACTTTGAGGAGCATCTTCACCACTGGGCTGTAGTGGCCCAACAAACTCCATTACAAGTCTTTCGTCAGGTCTACCAGAGGCCTCCAACTGTATTCCAGGAAAAATTGGAAGTTAGAACAACTTTATTCATTATACAAAACCCAACAATGTTAGGCATGAACACTAAAAAATATCAACATTCTGTCTGATCTTGCAAAGCCAGTCACCAATGCACTTAGTTCATTTATTTATTGAGTTGTAAAAACTAAAAAGTTAACTATATCGTGTATTTTCTTGATTATTGTACATCATCTTATGCATCAAGATAACTCTAGAGCTAGAAATATCTAAATTATCAAACTGGATTCAGAGAGCCTTACAACAGTGTGTGATCAAAACAAAAAAAAAAAGAATGTAATACAGCCAATAATCAATACATGGTATTGCTAACATACCCCATAACATCCTTGCTTAGTATTCTACTTGTCAAGAATCAGTTCATCCCAAAAACTTATCCTATTAGAATAAGGCCCATGAACGGTTTTTATTATCATCTCTAACACCCCTCAGATGAAACCCCTTTGTGCTTGAAGCATAAACAAAGCACGGATCCAACATACCTTAGGCTTAAATTTAATTTAATTAAGAGAACGGTGGTAGTAAGAATAGAACTTCCAACCACTTGGTCACGAAGGTTTTGATATCGTGTTGAAAAGATCGGAGAAGAGGAAGGCTTCTTTGTGATAACAATGGATATTGTCACAAGTTATGGGCTAATGTGGCGCAAGTTCCGGAATCACTTATTTATTTATTTTTACTGTTGCTCTTTTTTAAAGTTACCGTATCGTTATTTTTTTCTAAATAAAACCTGAGGGATTCTCCCAGATTCTCTCTACTATTTTTAGGAAGATATTATCTCCTATTAATTAGAAAATTGATTATAATCTGATAGAATTTGTTTCCTCGGCAGTTTAGCTGCCAATCTCCCTATAAATTTCTGTACTCATTCTCAAATCAATATATGAGAAGAATTTCTCTTCTACCTTATTCTTTTACATGGTATCAGAGCCATATCAATAACCTCCATGGCGGGTAGACCTCAAGTAATTTTTCCTTGGGAAACAACCATGCACAACAAAGGAGTTGACTCAGAATCCTCAGGTTCCTTGCAGTCAAACCCCATAACAGCTGTTCAAATCCAACCCACATACTCTGATAATTTCTATTTGCAAATTACCGCTCATAAACTCACCGGAAAAAATTATTTGGCATGGTCCCGCTTGGTGGAGATGGTAGTACGCAACAAAGGAAAATTTGGATACTTGGATGGATCTACAGAAAAACCACTAGAATTAGATCCCTTGTTCAGAACTTAGGATGCACAAAACTCAATGGTCATGGCATGGCTAATAAATTTCATGAAAGAGAAAATCAGTGAGAGCTTCCTATGTTACAGGACTGCCCGAGATATGTGGGATGCAGCCAAACGCCAATACTCAGACCTGAAAAATTCCTCCCAACTCTTTGAACTGAGAAATAGAACCCGAAATTTAACCCAAGCCGATATATATGTCACTACCTACTTCAACAATCTCTTTAAACTCTGGCAAGAGGTTGACCTATTTAATAATGGACACAAGTTGTGTGCCTCATGTTCTGAAAACTGTAGAAAAATGGTTGATAAAGAGAGAACCAATGATTTTCTTGCTGAGCTAAGTAAGGACCTGGATGATGTTTGAGGAAGACTGCTGGGAATAAAACCTCTCCTAAGCATAGAAGAAATTTTTGTTGAAGTCCGAAGAAAAGAAACCAGAAAAGGGTCATGATGGGCACTATGAAATCAAGCACAAATAACCTGGCATTTGTATCCCATACACAAGATAACCAAAGATTACCCTAGAAGGATTTATGGTGTGACTATGGTCAAAAGTCTAATCACACCCAAGAGAGATGTTGAAAACTATATGACAAACCCTATAACTGGAAAAACCACAGGAAGGAGTCCAAAGGATATCAAGCTACCACGAAAATTGTTCCTAGTATTAATGTAGATATTCTGCTTGATATTAGGCTCAGGAGGTCCACCCATACCAAGTCCAGGATACACGTTACCCATCAACGTTATCCTCTACCAGATTTATTGCGCCTTCTGCCCAAGACTTTGCAAAACTGAAAATCAAATGGTAATATCATGGCTAATCAATTCCAGGAATAATGATACTGGAGAGAACTTTTTGCTCTACAGAACAGCCAAGGAGATCTAGGATGCAGGGAAGGAAACCTATTCCAGTTCAGAAAACACATCAGAAATTTTTTAGATTGAAGTTGCTCTGCATGACTTGAGGCAAGGAGATCTCGCTGTCACACAGTATTTCAACACACTGGGAAGATACTGGCAATAGTTAGATATGTTTGAAACTCACACATGGAAATGTTCAGATGATAATAACATGTACAAGGACATTGTATGGAGCAAAAGAGGATATTTAAATTTCTTCTTGGTCTTAACAAAGACCTTGATGAAGTCAGAGACAAAATCATGAGAACAAAATGACTTCCAAACCTCAGAGAAACATTCTCTAAAGTTAGGCGTGAGGAAAATAGGAAGAAAGTCATGTTGGGATCACCACAATACACACATTCTGCTCTAGTTAGCGAATGATCCGCCCTTGCACCCAGAAATTTTTACCCTAACAATGATCAACATCAGAAAAAGATAAGATCTTGGTGTGACCATTGTAAGAAGCCAGAACACACTAAAATGGAAGCTTCATAGAAGACCAACAGATTGGAAACCATCAAAGGGAAAAGAAAGCCATGCAAATCATGCATCCATAACTAAAAATTTCCCTAAGTTCTGAAGCAAAAACTATTGCACCTATGACTAATCCCTTCACTCAAGAATAGATAGAAATTTTTCAGCAGATGCTCAATTCCAGCTCTCTAAACCAATCCGATAATTTGAGTAAAGGAATGTTGGCTCACAAAGGTAATTTCTTAAGTGCTCTGATTGCTAATAAATATATGTCAAAACCATGGGTTATTGATTTAGGGGTTTCCGATCATATAACTAGAGACAAATCACTCTTCCATGAATACAAAATATTCCCTGAAAATTATATAGTTAGAATTGCAAACGGCTCTCTCTCCAAAGTTGTTGGAAGTGGCAATATTCGAGTTAACAATGACTTATAATTGAATTCAGTCTTGTATGTTCCTAACCTTGATTGCAACCTTCTCTCTATTAGTAAGTTTACACAAGATCTTCATTGTAAGGCCATTTTCTCACCTAGCCAATGTATTTTTCAAGAACTGGGATTGGAGAAGATGATTGGCAATGCTAAGATGAAGTTAGGACTCTGCGTACTCAAGGGAGACATTTCTCTAGTAAAACAATCTCATATTGTTAGTTGTAATTCCTCTGAAAATCAATCTAACTTTGATATTAGTTCTCTTCTTCATTGTAATATCATGTTATGGCACTTTCGTCTTGGTCATCTCAATTTTATATATCTTGAAAAAATATTTCCTTCTTTATTTATTAATAAAAATGCAAGATTATTCAAATCTGAAATTTATGAATATGCTAAACATACAAGACATAATTATCCTAGTCTCACATATAAACCTTCTCAACCTTTGGCCTTGATACATAGTGATGTTTGGGGACCTTCAAGAGTTAACAATATAAATGGTGCTAGATGGTTTGTGACCTTTATTGATGATTACTCTAGAATCACATGGGTCTAACCTAAACAATTTTCTGTCAACCAAAGGGATCATGCACTTAAACTCTTGTGTGGATACTTCTCGACAAAATGGCATAACCGAGAGGAAAAATAGACACTTACATGAAGTTGCTAGATCCATCATGTTTTCCACACAAGTTCCTAAACATTTTTAGAAAGAAGCTGTCATTTCTGCTACCTATCTTATTAACCGGATGCCTAAAATATCCTTAACTATCAATCACCCATTGAAAGTCTCCTAAAAACCTTTTCCCACACTAAAACCATTTCCTCCCTGGAACCATAATCTTTGGATGCACTGCATTTGTCCATATTCACCAACATAATCAAAGCAAACTTGACCCAAAATCTCTCAAGTGTATTTTCATAAGATACTCCCCTTTCCGAAAAAGGTACAAATGTTACGATCCCCAAACCAAATGTATATACAACTCCATAGATGTGACCTTTTTTGAAAATCAACCATATTACTCCACATACAGTTCACAAAATAGTCCTATACAACAGTCTCAACTAATTGAGCCACCTGAGTTTTCTATGGACAACACAAATTTTCTTCCCAATAATGCTAACCTTGAACCTGAAACTATTTTTTCTAAGATTGAACACTAACACCAAATTACTCCAAGTAAAAACAGACCACACTCACCACAACCTACAGGGAAGGAGCTTCGTCTCTATACTAAGAGAAGAAAATTTGAGATGGAAAGTAGAAACCAAATTCATTTCACTCAAGGCCAAGAAATCCAATCTAGTCCAGATTCTACATACTCAAGCTCAGGTGAGGAAATATCTTATTTATCTCCTATAATAGATCATTCTAATTTACCTATTGCATCAAGGAAAGGGGTGAGAGCCTGCACTCAACATCCTATTAACAAATTTGTCTCATATAAAGCCTTGTCTCCTGTCTATCAAGCGTTTATTGCAGACCTTGACCAAATACAGATTCCAAAAGATGTTCACGAAGCCTTGGAAAATTCAGGATGGAGAAAAGTAATTTTTTACAAGATTCAAGCTCTTGAAAAGAATGGGACATGAGAAATTTCAGAATCGCCACAAGGAAAACGAGCTGTAGGGTGCAAATGGATATTCACTGTAAAATAACAAGTCAATGACAGCATAGATCGATTAAAGGCTCAGTTGGTAGCCAAAGGATTCACCCAATTTTATGGCACAAATTACCAAGAAACTTTTGCCCCTATTGCTAAGCTAAACACCATCCAAATCCTCTTCTCCCTTGCAGCAAATATAGACTAGCCCCTTCACCAATTAGACGTCAAGAATGCCTTCTTGAATGGCAACTTGGAGGAAGAAGTTTACATGAAAATTTCACCAATGATGGAAAACACTACCAATAAAAGAAAAGTATGTAGACTAAAAAAATCTCTCTATGGTTTAAAGCAATCACCTCGGTCATAGTTTGACAAGTTCAAAGATTTTGTAACTAAAAGGAGATACATTCAATCGCAAGCTGACCACACATTGTTTGTAAAACATTCTGCTGATAACAAAATTTTCATTCTCATTATCTATATAGATGATATTATTTTGACAGAGGATTATGAAGAAGAATTGGTCGAAATGAAGAGATACTTGGCCTAAGAATTCGAGATCAAAGACCTCAGAAATTTAAAATACTTCCTTGCATGGAAGTAGCTCGATCTAAAAGAGGAATATTTGTCTCTCAACGCAAGTATGTCCTTGATTTATTACGAGAGACAGGGATGCTTGGATGTAAACCTGCTAGTACTCCTATGGACCCGACAAAAAAGTTTGGCTTAGAAGAAAACAATAAACATGTGGATAGGGGGAGATATCAAAGATTTGTGGGAAAACTCATCTATCTCTTCCACACAAGATCTAACATTAGTTTTTCAGTTGGAGTTGTAAATCAATTCATGAATAATCCCACTGTAGAACACCTAGAGGTTGTGTATCAAATTTTAAAATACTTAAAAAAGACCCCAGGCAGAGGCATACTGTTTAAAAAATATGACTCTAGAGACATTCAAATATTCACAAATGTAGATTGGGATGGTGATGTAACAAATAGAAAATTTACATCAAGCTATTGCTCATATATATAGGAAAACTTGGTAACATGGAGGAGCAAAAAACAATCAGTTGTAGCTCGAAGTAGTGCAAATGCTGAGTTCATAGCTCTAACATTAAGAATTTGTGAAGGAATGTGGACACAAAGAATTCTACAAAACTTAAAAATCAAAGCTGCAAATCCAATCCAAATGTACTATGATAATCAGGCCACTATCAGCATTACAAAAAATCCAATACACCATGATAGAACGAAGCATATAAAACTTGATAGACATTTTATTGCTGAAAAAGTTGATTAGTCCATTATTCATCTTCTCTATATATCTACAAGGGATCAAATAGCAGACATTCTCACCAAGGCTCTTCCTCAGGCAAACTTCGATGATCTAAGTTACAAGCTGAGCATGCACAACATTTATACTCTGCTTGAGGGAAAGTGTAGATATTCTACCTGATATTAGAACCAGGAGATCCGCCCATACCAAGCCCAGGATACACGTTACCCATCAACGTTATCCTCTGCCAGATTTCTCACGGACCGTTGCCCAAGAATATTGCGCATTCTCCCTCCTTCTTGTCCACTGGAGGATTTCCTTCAACGTTATAGGAATATCCCGAGATTTAATCTCTATCAAATCACCAAGATTGTAGACTCTGTTTTCTTTCTTCCCTCTGTATATATATATGTATACATATATATATATGTATACATATATATATATATATATATACACACACATATATATATATATGCGTCTGTAATTTCTTTGTACATAAGAAGAAGAAGAATTATTTTCTTCTCTCTGTTTCTCTTGTAATTTTCGCAATTAACAAAGGCCAACTAACCTTGAACCGTGAACAAATAGAGCAACTACAAAGGCTTCTGAACTCTCAATTATCAACTCAGAATACTTCCAACATAGGAACATCTCTCTTAGCTCAAAAGGGTACCTTTATTACAGCTCTAGAAACCTCTTCTGATTTTTTACATCCTTGGATTATAGATTCTGGAGCTACTGATCACATGACAGGGAATGCTAGCCTTTTCAAATCCTATAAACCCAATCCAGGGAACTTAAAAATTAAAGTAGCAAATAAATCCTTTGCTACGGTTGTTAGTATTAGTAACATCAACCTTAATTCCTCTGTTTCTCTAGAAAATTCCCTTCATGTTCCTAAATTAGCATACAATCTCCTGTTCGTGAGTAAACTCACCCAAGATCTAAATTGCTCAACCCTTTTATCACAATCTGCTTGTATTTTCCAAGACAAGACTTTGAAAATGAGGATTGACAGTGCTAGAGTTCTCAATGGCCTATACTACTTGAAAATTGATAACAAGCAAGTCCTCTCGACTGAAAGTGAAAGAATATCCAGGGAGCAACAAGTTATGCTTCTACATTGTAGGTTAGGACATCCTAACTTTCCTTACATAACACTTGTACCCTTCTCTTTTCAAGAATAAAGATTTATTTCAGTGTGAAGTTTGTCAACTGTCTAAACACCAAAGAATAAATT
Organism: Gleditsia sinensis; assembly: GCA_037074535.1. NCBI lineage: Eukaryota > Viridiplantae > Streptophyta > Magnoliopsida > Fabales > Fabaceae > Gleditsia > Gleditsia sinensis. The sequence goes on from CM073472.1 coordinate 4,795,718, forward strand.
TTTCCACTCAATCATATAAATCCTCCAAACCATTTGCGTTAATCCACAGTGATGTATAGAGACCTTCATGTATCCCCAACCTCACTGAAAAAAGGCGGTTCATCACCTTCATCAATAATTACACACAGGTCACATGGATTTACCTCTTAAAAGAAAAAAATGAAGCTACCTAAACCTTCAAATAAGTTTACCTTATAATAAAAAATCAATATCAATCTGATAGTCAAGTCCTCTAGGCTGATAATGAGAGGATATATTTCAACTCTATACTTGGTGAATATCTGTTATGCAATGGGATAATACACCAAAGCATATGTGTTGACTCTCTAAAACAAAATGGGGTGGCCGAGAGAAAGAATAAGCACTTTCTAGAAGTGACCCAGTCTATTATGTTTGAAAGGAATGTCCCAAAATATTTCTGGGGGATGCCATATTCACTGCCTGCTATCTCATTAATAGACTTCCCACACAGATTCTTAACTATAAAACCATCTTAAACCATTTCCTCCAATTCTTTCCTAACACCAGAACCATTGATTCCTTATCCCTCAAAATTTTTAGCTATAAGGCTTTTGTTCGCATTCATGATCACAATTGCAACAAATTTGACCAGCGTGCTCACCCTTGTATTTTTGTGGAATATTCTGCAACTTAGCATGGGTATAGGTGCTATTCACCAGAAAAACAAAATTACTTTGTCACTATGGATGTGACTTTCTTTGAAAATCAAGCTTATTATGAGAAATTTTTCTTTCAAGGGGGGAATGAGAGTGAAAACATAAGTGAAAGAGAAAGGGAAATATCTAATTGGGAACTTGAACCTAACTTTCAACAAGCTCAACTAGAACCTAAATCCACATCGATTCCTTTACCAGATTTGGATAATTCATCAGATATCGTACTTGATCACCCTATTCCTAAAGCTTTACCTTTCCACCCATCTCCTATACTTGAGCACTCTAACCAGGATGCAAAAAATGATCATGAAGCTACGCCTAAACTAAAAGTATACACTGAGAAATTAGCTAAATAAAATTGAGGATATTGAGAACTCTATGCCCAGTCAACCTCATGATGCCGAAGCAACCTTTGAGATAAGTGATCTTAACTGGTCCATTAAAAAAAAAAAAAAAACCCTGCTCTTATACACAATACCCCATCTCTAACTATGTGTCATATAATCACTTATCTTCAACTTTCAAAGCTTTTATTTCTTGTCAATGGAATTGATTGGCAAGTTACTGGTCATTAATATCAGAGTAATCTATAGGATTATACAGCTGTAATTATATTATTCTCTCATTAATTAGGATAGCTCAGATTTATGTAATTATGTTATTCTCTCCTTAATTAGGATAGCCCAAATTTATGTAATTATGTTATTCTCTCATTAATTAGGGTAGCTCAGATTTATGGCAATTTAGCTTAGTTATAAGACTGAATATTAGCATATATAAACAATATATATATGGAAAATCTCCAGGAGGCAGAAGTACATTTTTGACCTACCTTTTTCATAGTTTGTCATGGTATCAAAGCCTCTCAGGATCCTAGCCTAGTTTAGTCAGCAATTTCTCATCTTTTGTTTTTTTTCCTACACTGCTCTAGTTCAGAGATCTTTCTTAGTCCACAAGTGATCCTTCGTGACCATTTTTTTTCTCAGCCTCATGTCTATGGAAAAATCTGATGTCCTACTGGTTCGCCTTAATGGGAAAAACTACTCAGCCTGGGCTTTTCAATTCTAGATTTTTGTTAAAGGTAAGGACCTTTAGGGTCATGTTGATGGCACCAAACCTGCTCCTATCAAAGCTACACACCAGGATGAACATACTAAGTGGGAGGTAAAAGATGCTCAAGTAATGGCATGAATCATAGGTTATGTTAATCTCAACATCATACATAATCTCAAATCCTTCAAAACTGCAGCTGATATGTGGGTCTACCTAAAAAAAATCTATAGCCAGAATAATACTGCTCGGAGATTCTAACTTGAACACGAAATTTCTATTTTTCAACGGGAAAGTCTTTCAATCTCTTATTTTTATTCTCATTTCATAAATCTTTGAGCTGAATACACTGATATCATTTATGAAAACTTGACTACTGAAGGTCTTCGTTCGGTACAATCTGTTCATGACACTACTAAACGCAATCAATTTCTCATGAAACTGAGAACGGACTTTGAAGGTATTCGATCCAATCTCATGAACTGAGACCCTGTATTCTCACTGGATGCATGTTTAAACAATCTCTTTCGTGAAGAACAACGCCTTCTCACTCAAACCACCATAGAACAACAACAACTCTCCTCTATTCCAGTAGCTTATGCAGCATAAGGCAAGCCAAGAGGAAGAGACTTAAGTGTTGTTCAATGTTTCTGTTGCAAAGGTTTTGGACATTTTGCTTCCACCTGTCCAAAGAAATTCTATAATTACTACAAAAAAGAGGGACATATTATTAAAGAATGTCCAACCCGACCACCCAAGCACTCTGCTACAGCTTTTACTGCCTCAGTTGGCCCTAGTACTTCTATGAATACAACTTCTGTGCAACAAAGTGCTCCTGCTCCTGTTCAACCTTTGACTCCTGAAATGGTTCAACAAATTATAGTTTCAGCATTCTCTGTTTTTGGCCTCTCAAGTACTTTTTTTTCTATTTCTTCTCCTTGGTTCTTTGACTCTGGGGCTTTCCACCATATGACAAACAATGTTCAAGACCTTACCAATGTTACCAAATATTTTGGACATCTCAAGATTCATACTACTGATGGAAATAAATTGCCTATAACAGCCACCGGTGATATCCCTTCATCTCTAACTGATGTCTTTGTATCTCCTAGTCTCACCAGTAATCTTATTTCTGTTGGTCAAAGTTGGATGCCTTTTTTTTCTCCATTTACCTGTGTCTCCCTCTTTCTTACTGCCTTTTGTTTCTTGTAATTCTGTTGAAGTTGATTATCAAATGTGGCATAAGCGTCTTGGACATCCCAATTTCAATGTACTTTGTGAGTTGCTAAAATCTGGTTTCCTTGAAAATAAAGAGTACCCTTCATTAAATACTGTTAACTTTGATTGCACTTCTTGTAGACTTGGTAAAAGTAAAACTCTACCTTTTCCAACTCATCAATCAAATATTGGACAGTCTTTTGATATGATTCATAGTGATTTATGAGGTAAGGCACCTGTTATTTCTCATGCGTATTATAAGTACTTTATCACTTTTATTGACAACTATAGTCATTTCACATAGATTTATTTTTTGCGCTCTAAAAACGAAGTCTTCTCTGCTTTCAAATATTTTTACGTTTATGTTCATACTCAATTTTCTTCAAAAATTAAAAATTTTCGTTCTGACAATGGAGGTGAGTATACATCTCATGTTTTTTCAAGATTTTTTGCAAAATAATGGTATTGTCTCTCAACACTGCTCAATCTGTTGAATGTGCATTTCTTGGATACTCTACTCATCAGAAAAGTTTTTTATGCTATAATCCTCATCTTCGTCAGCTTCGAGTCTCTCGAAATATCATTTTTCAAGAAAATAAATATTTTTTTGCCATCCACCATGACCCTATCTCTTCTTCAATTTCTGTCTTACCTTTGTTTTCTAACTTTCTTGCAGGACCATCTTCATCAAACCCTCTCTTAGTGTACAAACGAAGAAATAATGCTCTTCCAAATCAATCATCAGCATCTCCTGGGCCTCTCCTAGATCACTCTCTGGCTCCTGATCCTGTACCTGCTCCAGAACCAGCCTCTACGCCGCAGTACTCGTGTTCACAAACCACCAGAAAAGTATGATTTTCCTTCTCCCTTATCCTTGACAGCCACTTTATCTTTTGTTCCTATCCCTTCATCTTATAAATAGGCCATGGAGCATGATTGTTGGCAGAAAGCTATTGACACAGAACTTCTAACTTTAGTAGAAAATCAGACATGGGATGTTGTTCCATGTCCACCATCTGTCAAACCTCTTAGTAGCAAATTTGTATTTTCTCTAAAACTTCGTTTAGATGGCTCCATAGATCGTTACAAGACTCGGTTGGTTGTTCTTGGAAATAGACAAGAGTATGAAATTGACTATGATGAGACATTTGCACCTATTGCCAAGATGACTACTGTGCGCACTATTCTGGCCACCGCTGCCTCTTAATCCTGGACACTCCATCAAATGGACGTAAAAAATGCATTTCTCCATGGTGACCTCAAGAAGGAAGTTTACATTAAACTTTCCAGCAGTATGCCAACATCATCACCTAATGCAGTGTGCAAACTCAAGCGCTTTTTATATGGTTTGAAACAGGCACCCAGAGTATGGTTTGAGAAGTTTCGATCTACACTACTTGGCTTTTCCTTCACACAGAACCAGTATGACTCATCTCTTTTCTTCCAACGGACTTCTAAAGGCATTGTGGTACTCCTTGTTTATGTGGATGATATTGTGGTGACTGGTTCTGATTAAGAGGCTATCTCCGAAATTAAGCACTTACTGCATTCAACTTTTCACATGAAAGATCTTAGCCCACTCACTTATTTCTTGGGGTTAGAGGTCCATTATCAACCTCACAGTATATTTTTAAATCAACACAAGTATATTTGAGATTTGATCCAACGTGTCGGCCTCCTCAATGCAACCTCCGTTGACACTCCCATGGCAGTTAATGTGAAATATAGACGGGATGAAGGTGAATTCCTTGAAGATCCCACTCTCTATCGCCAGCTGGTTGGTAGTCTTATCTACCTAACAATCACTCGCTCGGACATTTCTTTTGCGGTCCACACTATTAGCAGATTCTTGCAATCTCCTCGGCATTTCTACCTTTCTACAGTGCACCGAATCATTCGATACTTCCTTGGCACCTCCACCCGCAGCCTGTTCTTTCCTACTGGTTCATCGCTACAGCTCCAAGCATATAGTGATGTTGATTGGGCTGGCTGTCCCGACACCCGAAAATCGACTAGGGGCTGGTGTATGTTTTTGGGCGATGCTTGTAACAACTCCATTTATGTAATTTTTTTTTTTTTAAAATACCATGAAGTTATTACCTCGTTACAACTTAACTCAATATAACATTTATTTAATTTATACAATACTGAGTTTCCATACACACTATTATTTTACAAACTACACACCATTATTTTACAAACAATTGTACAAAGATACATATTAGTTCTAATCATCTATATCAACTACTTCCGGGGACACTGGTTCGGGTGGCACGTCCACCGGAATCTCAGTTACATCTACGACAGTTACATCAGAAATAACTGGAAGTTGCCCAAGGTAGGGCACCTCGATCCAACGTACAGAGATAATAAGTGTCATAGAGAATATCTGCATATTTATTCTTCTGAACATGATATGGAAATATAGTGAGAATTAAATCCCAGTAAGTTCAACAATAAATCATAATTTACCATCAATATAGTTCATCACGTCATGTTCAGCTGTATAAACTACAGAAAATATCTTTAGGTCACATGAATGCACTTTATCATGCACATAAAAATTATACAGTTATGACATGTATGGCATGAATAACTATTTTTCGAATTTCATATGATAGCTATCCACTTATTCTTACTTCAAGCTACCCCGGTCAGGGTGAGTATTCTCTACTTTTCAGTACGGGCTTATCTCGCTCCGTCCGACATGGCACACTTTCTCTTTCTTTTCTTATTAACATGATCATAACCGTTGGTAGGGCGTCCCCTACTGGTGCACCACACGGATTGCCATGTGACTGTGCTCATTTCTTTTCTTTTCACAATGATAGCCAAAAATATGCTTTCAATAACAAGTATGTTCATCAAAATATAACTATTACCATAAATCATTGGTAATCATGCCATGAACATAACCATTTAAAATATCACTTTATAAAACATTTCCATGTCAAAATTCCATACTAATACCTTAGTAACTGGATAGTAATTGTAGTCTGTAAACAGCGCACCAGAAAAGTTCCCAGGAAATAGAGGTGGGTCACTAATGGACACGCTTAAGTACCATGTCTTTCCTTGCCAGAGCTTTCCTTAGACATGCACTTTTCACAAATCACAATTTTGTTTTCCAGTAACTAGAATAATTCTTTTCTGATGTGAAAATACTGCAACCACGGAGCATACTAAGATTTTTCAAATAAAACCGGCACTTTCAAAACTTCTTGTAAATTTATATGAGTACTAGGGTAAATTCCATGTTAAAAATTACACACTTAAAATGGTAGTAAGTTCATGCAATGGCAATGGCTATGGCTATACTAGTCATTTATTAAGATTCATCTTCTTTTTTAAATACTAATTTTATTTCTTTATTTTCTTGATGCAGGTTTTCATCCTATCTAACCTTCTCTTACTAATCAGAGCATAACTCCCTCAATTTAACTCTGATGTAGGTGATCTTGGTGTCTATTTCAAGATAAAACAATTATCTAAAACTATTATGTTGAACATTGTAGCGAAAAATTAAGAAACAAAGGTGATATTACTCCATAAAAGTACATGATAGTTCTTCTCGGATAGGTTCTGACCTTTACTGACTAATTAGACCATATCTCCCAAATTGGAACTCCAAATTGCGTTATTCCAGTTGGTAAAAATCCATGAGCTATATATCTATAATTGTTATGTTGGCGCGCTATTTTAATTCCCTACAGAATATTTCCAGAAATTCAAAAACTAAAGCATTAATAACATACTCTTCCCTGAATAAACATTTTCTGACCTCTGCTTACTAATCGGATCATATCTACCTCATATGAACTCCAAATTGCATAATTCCAGTGGGTATATTTCCATGAGACATAGATATATAACTTTCATGTTAACCATTTATTTTAATTCCATAAAGATAATTCCCAGAAATTAAAATACAAAAGCTGTCCTAACATAATCTTCCCTGATAAACCATTTTCTGACCTTGGCTTACTAATTGGACCATATCTACCACATGTGAACTTCAAATTGAATGATTCCAGTGGCTAAAATTCCATGACACACATATCTTTAATTCTTATGTTGACCATTTATTTTAATTCCCTACCAATAATTCCCAGAAATTAAATTACCGAAGCTATCCTAACATATTCTTCCCTGATGATTCATTTTCTGACCTTTGACTACTAATCAGACCATAGCTACCTCATATGGACTCCAAATGGAATGATTCCAGTGGCTAAAAATCCATGACACATTTATCTTTAATTCTTATATTAACTATTTATTTTAATTCCCTACCAATAATTCCCAGAAATTAAATTACCGAAGCTATCCTAACATATTCTTCCCTGATGATTCATTTTCTGACCTTTGACTACTAATCAGACCATAGCTACCTCATATGGACTCCAAATGGAATGATTCCAGTGGCTAAAAATCCATGACACATTTATCTTTAATTCTTATGTTAACCATTTATTTTAATTCCTTATAGATTGTTCCCAGAAATTAAAATACCGAAGCTTAAAATTCTGCCACCCATAGCCATAACCATGCAGAACTATCTACACCAACCTAAGTATTCAAACATACATCACATGCAAGATCAATATGTAACATGATATAGCAACATCATGACCAATCATAAAAGTTCTAAGATCAAAATCTCATACAAATATTATAAGTTTCAAAAGTTTTCTTCAAAAAGAAATATTGTTAAACTTACTTGGAGCACTTAGTCTTTTAGACTTCTCCTTCCTCTTTCTTCCTTTCTTCTTCTCCTTTCCTCACTCTACCTTGCTTCTATTTTTTTTCTCTCCCTCACTTGGACGAAATTCTAATGTTGTAAGGGTGGGTTTTCTTATATAGACCACCAAATAATTCACCTTTCATGATCATGGGTCTACCTTATCACAATTAGGATACACTTTGTTGAATTTTTGGAAAACAAACAACTTATGTTCTTGTCTTCCTCTTCCTTAGTCAAGATATGCATAGGAAAAGGAGATTTGTATTTTGAAAATTATGATAATATGTTCTTAAGATATGGGACAAGGTCCCTTTGATTTAGGGATTCATTTCCATTTTCTTTTGTTTTAAACAAGTATGATAGGTTTGCCTTTTTAGGTGGCAAATTTCTAGCCCTTGAATCTTCATTATTTGGTTGATATTATTTGTGTGGGCTATGAATGTTTTGTCCTAATACCATATATTATCATACCACTTGCTAAAATTATGAGTGTAGGATATAGATGTTTTTGTCCTAAAACCTTGTATTATCATGCCACTTGCTTAAGTGATGAATGTAGAATCACACCACTTACTAAATTTTTTTGTCTTAATGCCATGTAACCTAATCTTTATTCTTATTATTATATCATCATCTAATTTATTTTATTTTAGTTTTCCTCTTGGATTTGGGCTTATTCCTACCCATTATGGGCTTGTCCTACCCATTTTCTTTGCTTTGGATAAAATTCTTCCTTTCTTGGTGGGCTTGGTCACATTTTCATAATTTTTGGGCTATTTGTGAAATTACTATATCCTAGTCCAAGTCTATGTTTAATTTCTTGTTTAGGTTATCCAATGGGCTTGCTAGAAACTTATGTGAAGTGGAAAAACTCTATATGAAGTGTCCATAGGTAAAAGCCCAATGTATGGGTAAAGATTTTAAACTTAGTAACTATAGTTCTTGAATTAGGAAAAATTACCCTAATTCAATGTTCTTTGAAATTTTAAGACCTTTACTTGTTTCTAAAAATTTATCTTCCTTATCCAATAATTTTGCATCTCTTTAGTATGTTATTTCTAATTTCTTTCCTATTAGATTTTCCTTCTTTATTTGTTCTCTTAATGTTAGAAACATTTTCTATGCATATACCTAAGGTGAAGAATTTCTAAGGATTATATTTCCTTAGATATCTAAAATATTGTCTAATAAATTTTATTTCCTTAATTAAATTTTTTATGTACCTTTATCAATAAAAGAAACGAAATTAAGGATGTTACAATGCTCCAATCTCATGAAAATGCAAGAAACAAGACTTGGTCTCTAAGTCGTCTACTAAAGCCGAGTATCGCACTATGTCTACTGCATGTTCTGAGATAATTTGGTTACGTGGTCTTCTTATAGAGTTTGGCTTCCCTCAAGCACAACCCACTCCGCTACATGCCGACAACACCAGTGCAATACAAATCGCAGCAAATCCGGTTTACCATGAACGCATGAAGCACATCGAGGTCAATTGTCACTCTATCCGCGAAGCTTATGACCGCAAAGTTATCACATTACCTCATGTCTCGACATCTATTCAGCTTGCTGATATCTTCACCAAGTCTTTGACATGTCAGCGCCACAATTTTCTAATAAGCAAATTGATGCTTGTTGACTTACCAACATTAATTTGAGGGGAGATGTCAATGGAATTGATTGGCAATTTGCTGGTCATTAATATCAGAGTAATCTATGGGATTATGCAGCTGTAATTATGTTATTCTCTCATTAATTAAAATAGTCCAAATTTATGTAATTATGTTATTCTCTTATTAATTAGGGTAATCCAGATTTATGGCAATTTAGCTTAGTTATAGGACTGAATATTAGCATGTATAAACAATATATATATGGAAAATCTCCAGGAGACAGAGGTACGTTTTTGGCCTACCTTTTTCATAGTTTGTCATTTTTAATATGTATGAAGAAGAGATTCCTAGAGATATTCAAGAGACTCTAGGCAAACCAGAATAGAAAAAGATTGTAATCGATGAGATGCAAGCTCTAGAAAAAAATCAGATTTAGAAACAAGTGAAGAAACCTCCAGAGAAGACTCCAGTAGGCTACAAGTGGGTATTTTCAATAAAATAAAAAACACATGGCACAATAGAGAGATATAAGGTGAGGTTGGTGGCAAAAGACTACACCCAAACTCATGGCATAGATTACAATGAAACCTTTGCTCCAGTTGTCAAGATGAACATTGTCAAAGTTCTCCTATCTATTGCAGCGAATCTGGATCGGGAATTACATCAGCTAGACATAATAAATACCTTTTTAAATGGAGATCTTGAAGAGGAGGTATATATAGAACTACCATCAGGATTTGATCAAAAACAGAAAAGTGATTTGTAAGTTGAACAAAGTCCTCAGTCTCTGAAGCAGTCTCCAAGGACATAGTTTGGAAGGTTTACTAAGACTGTTTTGCAACAGGAGTATAAACAAGCTCACTCGGATCATACTTTGTTCTTCTGACAGAAGGAGGGAAAGATAACCATCCTTATAGTTTATGTTGATGATATTATAGTAACTGAAAATGATGTTGATAAAATTGCAAGGCTGAAAGCTAAGTTGGCCACGGAATTCGAAATAAAAGATTTTGGCCTTTTGCATTACTTTCTTAGGATGGAGGTTGCTAGGAACTAAAATAGAATATCAGTCACACAAAGAAAATATGTCCTAGACTTACTAAAAGAAACCGGTATACTTGGCTACAAACCAATTGACACTCCCATAAATCCCATAAAGAGTGGAAGATGAAGGAGAAAAAATATTGATTGATACAAGAAGATACCAACACTTGGTTCAAAAATTAATTTACCTCTCCCACACCATACTTGATATTGCCTTCGCTGTGAGTGTAATCAGCCAGTATATGCATTCTCCCTATGAAGAACACATGGAGACAGTTCTACACATCCTAAGGTATTTAAAATGATCACCTAGGAAGGGACTATTTTTTGAAAAACATGAGTCTAGAAATGTTGAAAGTTACACAGACGCTGATTGGGCAGGCTCCATCAAGGATAGGAGATCTACCTCAGGTTACTGCACCTTTGTGTGGGGAAACCTAGTCATATGGAGAAGCAAAAAACAGCATGTAGTAGCAATTGAGGCCAAACTAAAGGCAATAGTTCATGGCACTTGTGAAATCCTATGGTTAAAATTGCTTTTAGAGGAACTCGAAGCCGAAATAAAACTTCCCTTAAAACTCTACTGTGATAATAAAACTACCATAAATATCTCTCGCAATTCAATCCATCATGATAGGACAAAACATGTGGAGGTTGATAGACACTTTATCAAAGAGAAGATCAAAGAAGGGATCCTATGCATAACATACGTATAATCTGTAGAGCAAGCAGCTGATATTTTGACCAAGCCACTTTTAAGGATCCAGTTTGACAAATGTGTCAGCAAGCTGGGAATGTTCAACCTCAGGAATCCAGTTTGAAGGGGGTGTCACAAGTTCTGGGCTAATGTGGCACAAATTCTAGAATCACTTTCTTATTTGTTTATTTTTACTGTTACTCTTTTTTAAAGTTATCCTATCTTTTATTTTTTCTTGAATAAAATCTGGGAGATTCTCCCGGATTCTCTCTACTATTTTTAGGAAGATATTATCTCTTATTTATTAGGAGATTGATTGTAATCTGGTAGGACTCTCGACAGTTTAGCTGTCAATCTCCTTATAAATTCCTGTACTCATTCTCAAATCAATATATGAGAAGAATTTCTCTTCTACCTTATTTTTCTATATATACTTTTTGATTTTTGTAGGAAAAATGTGGTAGGCTAAAGTGTTTCGCTTAGTCGTCAGATACAATTTCCATAACTGACATCTAAAAGAACAACCAAAACTTAATCACTTAAACATGCCTACCTCTCACAAATTGAAGTTATTAAATCACGACTAAGTTGAATGAGAAGAGGGGTGGAATAGAAGGGGGATGAGAGATGAATGAGAGGAGCTGTCAACTGTAAAGTGCCAGGATCTGAACACTCCTCTATACAATTTTGTGCCTTTTATTTCTTCTTTTGCTCATATTATACAGTATCAGGGATAAGCTCCTGACTTACTGGTTTATTCTCATTTTCCGCTTTCTGCTTGAATCTTTTCTAAGTCAATACTATAATAGCATCCTGACTTTCTGGGTTATAAAAGCAGGATTTTTTAACTGTCCCTACTTGAGAAATTAGGATCCCCAACATATGCCTTATTCACTGAGTTCTACCATTGAAGGGCCCAATCAAACTCAGAAGAAGAGTTTGATCTTGGCTCCAAAGGAGCACTAGCTACATGCTCAACACATGTAAATTGATATGTTTTTAAGAGAGCAAGTGTTAGACCCCCAATAGTGAAAACATATCAAAGGAGGAACCGGAGGAATGATACTGCAGAAGAAAGAGGGAGAATCAGAATGGACGCATGTGCTGGTTATGAAAAGGACAGGGATACGTGTCAAAAGGGGATTGAGCATGAGGAGAATTCTGCTAAGGAGAATAAAGGGAAGGACGAAAGAGAGAGAGAGGACAGAAAAGAAATCGGTTAATAGTGAAAGCAAAGGAGGCGGTTGGCAGCCTCGAAGGAGCCAGTACCATCATCTTCACCAGGTTTGCTTTCCTCAACATCTGGTAATATTGTTACTGCTTATTAGTAGAGTTTTACACCAGAGTAGAGAGGATACCTAACAACTTAGTATCAGAGAATCCACGATCTTGTGAATGGTTAGCATTCGGATGGATTCTCGAATAGAACAAGTCGAACAGGACATTGGAGAGCTAAAGGAACGCATGGGAGGAATGGAGACAAATATAAGGAGAGTCATGAAGGTTTTAGGAGCGCTAAAAGATTCAGTGAACAAATTGGCTGGAAGGGGAAAATCAATTATGTTTGCAGAAAGTGAACAAGGAGGATTCCATGAGAACCAGAGGGGTAACGGGGGCGAAGGAGGAAGTGGAAACCATGGACATGAAGACGTTCGACGAAGTGGATTGGGGGAGCCAGTAGCACATAGATTGGAACTTCCACTATTCGCCGGAGAAGACCCAAGCAAATGGATCTTTCGCATGGAAAGATACTTCAATGTTAACAAAATTCCTGATGAAGAGAAGGTAGCTCCAACTACCGTCTGTATGGAAGAACGTGCACTGAATTGAGTACAATGGATAGAGGTGAAGTTTCTGATTACCAACTGGGCTATGTTTAAAATAGTTGCTGGAACGCTTTTGGCCAACCCAAGGAGGTTCTGCGCATGAAGAGTTATTGTCCTTCTGGCAATGGGCTAGTGTGGAACAGTATAGGGATCAGTTCGAACTGCTCTCTGCGCCCTTACACAACCTCACAGATGAACTGTTAAAAGGAGCCTTCATCAATAGCTTGAAGGAGGAAATTAAAGCTGAGCTGAGAATGATGGGACCGAACAATCTCTCCCACGCCATGACAATAGCACAGAGGGTGGAAGAAAGAAACCACGCGGTGGGGAAAGGCTCAGGCACCTAGGTTTCTCATGGACATGCTGCATTAAAGCCCAGCCCAACATTCTCTATGGGGCCAAGACTACGGAAATTGGGGAAGCCCCAAAAATCTAATACCCAATATCAGCGGGGTCTAGTTCGAGAAGCTTTCGAACCAGCAATCATCCAACGCCCTATGAGAGAAACAGAGCACCCGTGGAAGGAGGTCAGCGGATGGAGAGTGTCCAGAATTGTCGAGAAGGAGGTTATAGGAGGATGTCAGACGCATAATACCAAGCCAAACGAGAGAAAGGTCTCTATTTTTGTTCTGATAAGAAGTACAGTTCGAATCATGTATGCAAGAACAAACAATTACACATGCTGCTGGTAGGGCCAAAAGAAGAGGAGATAAAAGACGAGGCAAAAGACGCGAACGAAGACCAGAAAGTGTCAGCAAAGGCCGCCCAAATAGAACTTTCGATGAATGCAATAATGGAGATCCATGCACCTAAGACACTGAAACTACAATGAGCCATTGGCTCAAGGAAGGTTATGATACTTGACAATGGAACTACGCACAACTTCGTCTCCAAAGAGGTGGTGTCTGAGCTACGAATACCTGTGCACCCCACCATGCCCTTCGGGGTGACCATATGGAATGGATATCGAGTGAAAAGAAAAGGGATCTGCAAGCAAATTTCGGTAGGGCTACAAAAGCACACCGTGGTACAGGACTTCTTCCCATTTGAGTTGAGGAGCGCTGACATAGTGCTAGGTATCTAGTGGCTAGAGAATCTGGGAAACATCTGCACCAACTGGAATACTCTGACCATGTCCTTTGTGTGGGAAGCAAGAAAAGTAACACTGCAAGGTGACCCCTCCCTAACCAAAACTATGGTATCCCTCAAATCTATGCTGAAATCACTACAAGGAGGAGGAACAGGATATTAGGCAGAGTTTAAAGCAATGAACGTCCAATAACAAACCGAGACACCAGTAAGTGCTGAGTTACGGGATCTGCTTGAAAGCTTCTCAAATATTTTTGAGTTACCACAATAGCTTCCCCTACAGCATCCTCAAGACCATACTATTCGGCTTAGACTGGGAGCAGAACCTCCAAATATCCGGCCATACAAGTATCTCTACCACTAGAAAACAGAGATAGAGAAAATCGTTACGAAAATGATAGCCACTGGAATCATCAAACCCAGCACCAGCCCTTTTTCTAGCCTGTTCTCTTAGTAAAGAAGAAGGACTGGGGGTGGCGATACTGTGTAGATTACAGAGCGTTGAATGATCTCACGATTCCAGACAAGTTTCCCATTCCTGCCATAGACGAGTTGCTGGATGAATTGAGAGGTGCCACCAGATTTTTCAAGATAGACTTAAAATCTAGCTACCACCAGGTTTGGGTTAGAAGGGAAGACATCAAGAAGACCGAATTCCGCACTCACAAAGGGCACTATGAGTTTCTTGTCATGTCCTTCGGATTGACTAACGCACCTTCTACATTCCAATAATTGATGAATGAGATTTTTTGGCCTTATCTGAGAAAGTTCATCCTCATCTTCTTCGACGACATTTTTGTATACAGTCTAGATTAGATTTCACACTTCGTCCACCTGAAAATATCCCTATCAATATTACAGGACAACCAATTATTTGTGAATGCCAAGAGGTGCTCCTTTGGCAAGCAAGAGATAGATTATTTGGGTCACCTCATCTTAGCCCATGGTGTAGTCACTAATCCCTAGAAAATAGCTCATATGGTTGATTGGCCACAACCGAAGACCTTGAAGGACCTTAGGGGGTTTCTCGAACTTACCGGGTATTATAGGCAATTTGTAAGGAACTATGAAAACTTGCCGAGCCTCTCACTCGACTATTGAAGAAAGATGCCTTTGCATGGGGGGAAGAGGCCACTACTGCTTTTAACCATCTAAAAGGAGCCATGACCACATTACCCATCTTAGCTATATTGATTGGAAGCTATAAGGAACTATGAAAACTTGCCGAGCCTCTCACTCGACTATTGAAGAAAGATGCCTTTGCATGGGGGGAAGAGGCCACTACTGCTTTTAACCATCTAAAAGGAGCCATGACCACATTACCCATCCTAGCACTCCTTGACTTCCAAAAGACCTTTGTAATGGAGACAGATACATCAAGGTCAGGATTGGAAGCTATATTGATGCAGGATGGGAGACCCTTGGCTAACTTAAGCAAGGTCCTGTCTTTGAGAGAGCACACCAAATCAATATATGAGAGAGAACTTATGGCAATAGCAGCAGCAGTAAGGAAGTGGCGACATTATTTAATAGGGAGACGTTTTATTATAAAAACAAACCAAAAAAGTCTGAAATTTCTTATGGAGCAGAGAGTGCTGGGAGAAGATCAGCAGAAATAGGTCATAAAATTATTAGGGTTCAATTTTGAAATCCAATTCAGACCCGGGTGTGAGAATAAGGCTATAGATGCTCTTTCACAGAAAGGAGATGCTAATCTTCATTCCATAACATTATCCTGCCTAAAGGTCGTAGAGTTTAAGACCATAGAGGATGAGATCAGCCATGATGAGAAGTTATCCAGAAATGTCCAAAAAATCTTGGTGGATCTTGCCAGCCATCCGAACTACAGCTTGGTTCAAGGAAGGCTATTGTACAAAAGGTGATTAGTTTTGAGCCGTTCTTCTCAGCTCATTCAGAAACAATTATCAGAGTTCCACTCCTCACCTATGGGTGGGCATTCTAGGTTTTTTAGGACCTATAAAAGAATTGTTAATATGTTTTATTGGGAAGGATTAGAGACAGACACCAAGGAATTTGTGGCATCCTATGAGGTGTGCCAATGCAACAAATATCAAGCCATGAGTCCAATGGGCCTCTTACAACCCCTCCCCATTCCCACCCAAGTCTGGGAGGACATTATCATGGACTTCCTGATAAGATTACCCAAAGGTCAAGGATTTGATTGCATCTTTGTCGTGGTTGATTGTTTAACCAAATACAACCACTTCATAGTCTTAAAACACCCCTTCATAGCCAAGAAAGTAGCTAAAGTGTTCGCAAAAGAAGTTGTTAGACTCCATGGATATCCCAAATTCATTATCTCGAATCGAGATAGGGTGTTCATTAGTCATTTTTAGTTTGAATTGTTTAAGCTGTCTGAGACTACCCTTAAGCTCAGCTCAGCCTACCACCCTCAAATCGATGGACAAATGGAAGTGGTCAACCATTGCTTTGAGACTTACCTCAGATGTTTCACGGGACAGCACCTGCGGCAGTGGAATAAATGGTTTCCTTGGATTGAATTTTGGTTCAACACTACTTACCGCAGTGCCCTTAGGATGACCCCATTTCATGCCCTCCATGGCAGGGAGCCTCCATGTTGCTCAGGAACATAGAGGAACCATCCAAAGTGGAAGAAGTGAATCAATTTCTAAAGAACCGAAATACAGTTCTAAATGAATTGAAAGAGAACTTATACAGGGCCCAATAGCACATGAAAGAAATGGCTAACAAAAAACGAAGAGAAACTCAATATGAAGTTGGTGACTGGGTCCTCCTCAGGATATAGCCATACCGGTTGAAAGCTCTGGCCAGACGCACCAATGAAAAACTAAGCCCGCAGTATTATGGATCCTATCAGATAAAGAGCAGGATAGGGGAAGTTGCCTACCTACTGCACTTACTACCAACAACCCATATTCATGCTATTCATGCTATTTTCCATGTGTCTCAGCTAAAACAATATAAGGGGGACCAAACCCACATACAACCAATTCCATTATGCTTAACAGATGATATAGAGTCAATGCTACAACCAAAAAAAGTTGTTGACCTTCGACAAAAACTTGATGGGTCCACAGAGGTGTTGATTCAAGGATCAGGATCCTTTGCGGTGCACAGCACAGTGCTGTGCACCGCAAAGGAAAAGTTTTATAAAAAAATAATAAAAAAATATAAAAATAAAACTTTCCCTTTGCGGTGCACATCACCATGTTGTGCACCGCAAAGGATCCTGGTCCTTGATTCAATGGCATGAACTATCCCTTTTTGCAAGCACTTGGGAGGATTTTGAACTCATAAACGGTAATTTTCCTTACTTTCACCTTGAGGACAAGGTGCCACTCAATGGTGGGGGGGGTAATGTTAGACCCCAATAGTGAAAACATATCAAAGGAGAAACCAAAGGAATGATACTGCAGAAGAAAGAGGGAGAATTAGAATGGAGGCACGTGTTGGTTATAAAAGGGATAGGGATATGTGTCAAAAGGGGACTGAGCATGAAGAGAATTCTGTTAAGGAGTATAAAGGGAAGGACGAAAGGGAGAGAGGGGACAAAAAAAAATCGGTAAGTAGTGGAAGCAAAGGAGGTGGTCATCAGCTTCGAAGGAGCCAGTACCATCATCTTCACCAGGTTTGCTTTCCTCAACATCCTAGTAATACTGTTACAGCTTATTGGTAGAGTTTTACACCAGAGTAGAGGGGATACCTAACAACAAGACCTACTTTTAAATGTATAGCATACTGAACACGATTTATTTTACTGAATTGCATATTCACCCTATGGAAATAGAACCCAAGAGATCTTACCAATCAAATATCAAACATAATTTGAATTAATGGATGTCACAGAATATTTAATTCAAACTTCGTTTGTAGAAACCTTGTCCATAATGTTACAACCATTGTGATACTGCCAAGCAGTCCAGTATATTTTAAAAAACTATAATATCTCAAGATAGAAAGCTATTTAAGAAGGGAAGGTTTAATGCATTACCTTGATATGCTCGGGAGAAACACTCAACAACCCAGCCAGTTGAGGTGCCAGCATCAATTGATTAAGTTTGAGACCAGATATTGAAACCTCACCAACAAGGTTAGCTGCACCTCCTTTATCGGACAATTGCACATGATGCCCATTCTTCTCAAAATTTTGTACATTAGTACTACTACCAGGTTTTAAAACCTTTCCCTGAAACTTAATCCTTCCAGTAGCTTTCAAATGCAAGGGCCTTGGAGAATCAAATGTATAACTAGACACTAAACTGAAAAATTCAAAACCACGCATACGTAAATCCAACTCAACTCCATCAAAAGTAAATGGAAAGGCTGTAGCTGAATAAAATTCATCTCTCTCAAGAGAAAAATCATCAAAATAAGATGTTTGAACTCTCGTAAACAAATCAAACGCAGCTGAAGAAGAATTAACAGTCACAAAATCATGTGAGATAAAGATATCTCCTCTAGCATCGGTAAATGACCCTTCTGCTTTAGGTGCCGTCCATTTTATATCAAACCTCCTGCATTAAAAATAATTGGCACAAGCCAACTTGAAGTATAAGAGATATCCATTGACAGAACGGGTGAAAAAGCAAAACCAGATATTATCATAAGCGACAATTTTGTTGAATCTTAATCAATAAAAAATGATTATCCAGAAGACCAGAACAAAAGAAGGGTTAACTTACGGTCTTGAAAGAGATCCTGACAGTTTTGTCTCTCCATTTAGGTCCCCTAATTTGAGGGGCATCAGATGATAATAACTGGGTATGTAACGAAGCACAATTTTATCAAACGCCAAACTTCCAGAGAAATTTGCATCTATTGCTGTTTCATCCTCCTCACCCTGAAAGAACAAAATAGTAGGTTGATTAACAGGAATGAAATTTTACACAGTTCTATATAGGCAAATAGCTGATACGACCTAATTCCTAATTTGTAAGTCACTAAATTTTGGTCTGCATATATTACTTTCCTGTGCCATACAGCAACATTTAAAGCTCACGAAGAGGATCACAAAATTTCGCCTAGCAAACTTAGAAGAGACAATGTAGATAATTGATAATCAAGTTTCTTTATTTTATAATTTTAAAAAAAAGGTCTTAAAGTGAGTGTATACGGCGGTGCTCCTACACTAAATGAGTATGCTAATGCTGCCAAGTGGTTCCAGATAAGCAAGAAAAAGAAAACAAAAGAAAGAAAAAATGCAAGCCATAGACATGCTATCTCATGGCTAAGCAAACAAAGATAGACTTCCTATCAGGCAGCTATTTACCTCTGAGCATACCCATACATTCCCAGCTCCTCGAATTTCACCACCGTCTACAAGGCTCGCCCTAATTCCATATAAATCGGCAACCTGTTATATACAGAGTTAAGTGTTACCAGAATATAACGTGACACTTCTACAGGAGTCAGTACTCTTAACTGGGCTGTGATTAATTGTTATTGCTGTCAACTTACGCAGTTATCAGTGTTGAATGTGAAATTGGCAGATACATATGAGAATGGAACACGATCAAATGCTGCCAGTGCACCAGCCTCTTTACTTTTAGCAAGTGCTTCAGATGCTGCAGATGCAGATGTGTCAACATATAAATGAGAGAAGGTCCTGGAAACCATTCCACTACCCACAAATACAGGAGTGTCCAGGGGGCCTTGACAATTAAAAACAGCAGTTACTGATCCAGCCAGCTGCAATGAATAAACCATATTTAAGGAAAAGGAAATGAGAAATACAAGGATTGATAATATAGTTTAAGCTAACATAACTTCATTTTTAGGGAGGAAAGAAGTTGAAATTGACAGGGGTGTTCATCATGTCTTACAATTTTTGAAAATGTACACTTTCACAATTAGAACAAGTCATGAATAGATTTTTAGTATTCTTGAAGCATCCAAGCTGATTTTTTATATTAAAAAAATCACTTATTAGTTATCAAGAATTGACAAGTATCAACAAATGGAACTGAACTTACAAAACAATAACAAAGAACAAAACCAAAGAGTCTTGTGAATGTGTAGAAGATAAACTTGCATAATGATGAACTACTCCTATTTATAATCTTAAAAATTGCTTTAAAAAAGACTAAAGGACGTGAACATGCAAACGATTTAGCTTACTCAAAACTTCAAAGCATTAAATTTAATGTAATGAACTCCAGACAAACATACTGGGAATAAGAGAGGTCTCATCTTAAAAGTTTTCATCAGGGCATTCACTTCGACACCAGGAACCTGGTAATTTGAACATGTACAGCATTAAAAGTTAGATGAAAACAATTCAGGCTGTCTATCATGAATTGATTGTGGTAAAGAATATGAAACTTAAACGAGATAAAACCATTCCATATATCCACAGCAAGTTGAATAAGGTATAACTATGAAGAGCTTCACTTTTTATTCTATATGAGAACATAGATTTCCTATATTGGAATGATATTTGGGAATTAAACCTTTTAAGACTGCAGCTTTATGAAAGGTTTTGGAATCACCAATGAAATATTCTTGCCAACCAAAATTAACTTTTTGAACAAGTATATGCTTAGAATTAGAGAGACTTTAGCCTACCCCACCTAGTAGAAAAATACTTAATTATTGTTGTATATATTTAGAGAGACCTAGTAAACCACAACTCTTAAACAACGTAGAAATTATATTTAACAAAGCTAGAGCATTTCTACGCAAGAAAATATACCTGACACATAAGATGAAATTGTCCTTCTTCAGGATGAATGCCAAAATCTCCTGATGCTTCTAGAGGAACACTACCAAACCAGCCATTTGCATTGTGTAAGAATATTCTTTGACCACAAAAACATAAACTCGCGGAAATGTTCTGCAACAGACACACAATACAGAACCCAAAAAAATAAACTTCAGCTCGCCAATGGACAATTTTTAGCACGGTTACAAATCAATAAGCCTTAGCACTGCACATGTGAAATCAAAGAAAAAGAAGTAATCAACAACAGTCTATTCCATGCCAGAAACAACCACAGAAAATGCATTTGATGTGAACCTGACAAGAAACCAACTTCCCACAGAATCATTCATAAATGAAAATTCAAATGTCAAAAAAGAAAATGATAGTACAGTGCATTCTAAGACAGATGCAAGTAGGACGTACAGAAAACCATGATGGAGCACCCAATAATTGAAAATCCACCCCCGTCAAATTAAGCTGTCCATGAAGATTTGGAAATGTTTCACCCCTTGACAAGCACAAGTGAACCTAGACATAGAGAAACAATATATCAAACAGGTGAAGTCATATCAGAAATAATTAGCAATATACCAGCATAATTAGCCCTAGTTTATTATACTATATACAATAAAGGCAAAAACAATCTGAAGAACATAATATAACATGAGATTTCGGAAGTTCCTAATCCTAGACTAAAATGTTGTGCCTGTGAAATAACATATAAGTCCAGTATCTAATAATCAGCTATGTAGTTGAATTTAGAGGAAAAAACTTCTGTTATCATAACCAAACCAAACTTACAATTCTATATCCACATAGGTAGATATGTATTGTCAAAGATGGCTGGAAATAACGTCCATGAAATTGATGGAGCCTCAAACAGAAGTATGGTTTTACTGCAGTATCAGTAAATCCAATTACACCAGAATGGTGAACTGGATGAATTCTAGGCTCACAGTGGGAAAAATTACGGAAGATGGTACTCATGAAAACTAGCAACGGAATCAGAAAAAAGATAGAAAAAAAACCCTAGCCTTTCGAGATGCTCAAAATCTCCATCAGCAGCCACTACCTCCAATTTCTCCATGCATTTTCTTTTTCTCTTTCTTCTCACCAATTTATATGCTCCTTTCTCCTATAATTAACTCCTTTCTATCCTCCATTTTAGCACCTCAGACCCATTAGCCTCTCCACCCACGTTCTCTCTTCTAACATATTTCTTTGTCACAGCAGGCCTTAAGCCAGCATGTCCTTCAAAAACTTTAATGTATTAAACAGTAAATCATTAAAAAAAAAGACACTACAACACAAAGTTCAATAGCCAAAAATCAGAGAAATGATTGGGGATTGTAGAGCTCAAGATGGTTTCACTTATTCCAGAATCCAGACCACAATTCCAAGCAAAAGATAAGGAAAATATCTTCTAGGTTTGAACATAACCTAATTAAACCAAAGTACCCCATTGAAATCCACCCGTTTTATTTAATTTTTGACATTTTATTTTGATACAAAAAGAAAAAAATCAATTGATCAAGGAAAAAGATGACAATCAGGCAACAAGAGAAAGTTTTCCATCTGCACTTTCTGTCCTTAAAGTTCCAAAACAATTCCATATTTTATTAACTTGTTTGTTAAAAAAATTGAAAAAAAAACTTATTCAATTTACTGTAAACATAATTTTTTTTTACAATTACATCCTTCTTTTTTGCTCCCCAATCCACCTCCTTCATTTTCCTTCACCCTTATTTTCATCACTTTTCCACTATCATCCCACTGTCTTTCAACCTCATTACTATTATGCAGCACATGGTTGAGAAACCCTATTAAAGTGGAACTCCTAAAAAATTAGGAGTTTATCATTATCTTGATTCTTAGTTATACCATATCATTATTTTTAGGAGTTTATCTTGCACTTAATCTCTATTATCAAGTATCATAAAAAAAAAAATTGAGAGCAGGCCGCCACACTGTGTGTGAGAGTTCCGTGTGTGTGCAAACCTCTCCATTCACCATGATTCTATCTTTTATCCCAAATTTTTACATAGTATCAAAGCTAAGTAGGCCTTCAATTGCTTATGGTTTATAGGGCCCAGGCTCCAACCACTTCTCTGAGTTGGCCTTTTTTCTGTGGCAATTGAAATATTCTGCAATGACTCAAAAAATATTTTGACAATTTTCGCAAGATCAGGGCTTTATTTCCAGATGAACTAGAAGTTTTTTCTGTTATATTTGCTTATGTTTTTTTGTTATTTATGTTGAAGAATAAGTCAATTCAGCCCATGCAATCTGAGATATTGCGTTTATTTATTTTTTATTCTGTTTTATTAGGATTTATCTTATTTCCTATTTTCTTATTTCCTATTTTCGTTTAAGCCTATGTTTCCGGCTTCTATTAGGAATTATCTTATTGCTTATTTTATTGTATCCTAATCCCTGTTTGTTCGGAATTTCTAACTATCCAAGATTTGTATATAAATCATGATAGTTTTCCCCTTTTGAATATATGAAAACTATAAGCATTATTTTATCTCTTCTCCAGCATTATTCTCCACATGGAATCAGAGTCGCGCCGTTGAGAGGAGATAATGGCCAGCTATAGACAAGCGCTTACGGGGTTGAGCAAAGACGGGTAGAAAGAGTCTTCTGCTGTCCGAAGCCTTACAATCAACCCAGCTCTTTCAAACTATTCTACTACCTTATCGACACTTTCTCTCACTCAATCACCTCCTACAAGCTCAATGGAAAGAATTTTCTGCAATAGTCCAGATTGGTCCAGATTGTTATCCAAGGAAAGGAAAAGATTGGATTCCTTGAAGAGACCATTCCGAAACCATCTCCCGCAGACCCAAAATATTATAATTGGAATACCCAAAATGCTCTTGTTATGTCATGGCTCATTAATTCTATGAAAAAGAATATTGGAGCTCTTTATCTCATCTACCCAACAGCCAAAGATATTTGGGATAAGGTGAGGATTGCTTATTCTGATCTAGAAAACTCAGCACAATTGTATGAATTAAGAGATAAGGCTAGAGACCTTAAACAAGGAAATTTAAGTGTCACAGATTACTTCACTACTCTCACCAAGCTTTCGCAAGAATTAGACCTATTTGAGTCCAATGATTGGTGTGATAAATGTCAAGACAATTACATCAAATTGGTTGAAAAACCCCGCACTTATGACTTTCTTGCTGGGTTGAATAAAGATTTGGATGAGGTTAGGGAAAGAATCTTAGGAATTCGCCCAATGCCACGGGTTGAAGAGGTGTTTGCAAATGTGAGAAGGGAAGAAAGTAGAAAAAAAATTAATACTGGGTGAATACCAAGGTACTAGTCAAGTAGATGTCGCTGCCCTGATATCCAGAAGTTATGAACAAAACCGAAGAAAAAAAAACAGGCGTGGAAAACGTGAAAATCTCAGGTGTGACTACTGCCAAAAAACCAATCATACTGGGGAGACTTGTTGGAAGTTACATGGGAAGTCACAGAATAACCAGAATCATGAAAAACAATAAGGACAGCAACCTAGAGACAATAAGGCCTATCACAGCGCTGTCCAGAATAAACAGAAGGGGAGTGAAAATTTGAGAGGTCTCAATCTCAACCGTGAACAGCTTGATAAGCTGTATAAGTTGCTTAACCCAGGAAAAAATACTGGTATCTCTCTTATTGCCTAACAACATAAATTTCCTATAGCTTTTCACTGCACCAACACAAAAATTGAACTTTGGGTCAATGATTCTAGTGCATCAGATCACATGACAAGTAATCATCATTTATTTACCACCTATACTACTTATTCCAGCTCTACAACAGTAAAAATTGTCAATGGCTCTTTATCTCCAATTGCTGGAATAGGAACAATTTGGATTAGTCCAAATCTCACCCTAAGATTTGTCTTTTATGTTCCAACTTTGACTTGCAATCTTTTATCAGTTAGCAAGATTATAAAGGATTATAATTGCAAAGTGTTTTTCTCACAAGAAGGTTGTATTTTTCAAGACAAGAGTTTGGAGAGGAGGATTGACAGTGTTAGGGATCATGAAAGACTGTACTACTTCAATTTGGATGATGATAAACAAGCCTTAACCACAAGTTCAAATTTCTCAAAGTCAAGTCAAGTTATGTTATGGCATCTTAGGTTAGACCATCCTAGTTTTGTATATTTAAGACATTTGTTTCCTTCTTTATTCAATAAAGATGACAACTTTCAATGTAAAACGTGTCAATTGGCCAAACATCAAAGATTCATATATAAATCCAAACCATATAAAGCAACTAAACATTTTGCTATGGTTCATAGTGACATCTGGGGACCATCACAATCTAACAATCTTTACTCAAAACCATGGTTTATAACCTTCATTGATGATCACAAAAGAGTTTGCTAGCTATATTTACTTAAAGATAAATCTGAGATAAAACAAACATTCAAAAGCTTCCATAATACGGTAAAAACTCAATTTTTCACAAACATACAAATCTTACACACAGATAATGGAAGGGAATACTTCAACCAAACTTTAGGTAACTACCTTGAAGAGAATGAAATTATTCACCAAAGTACTTGTGCTTATAGTCTCCAATAAAATGGGATTATTAAAAAGAAAAATAGACATCTTTTAGAAATAGCTAGATCTATTATGATATCCATGAATACACCAAAATTATATTAGGGAGATGCCATTCTCACTACATGTTATCTAACAAATAAAATGCCTACAAGTGTCCTACAATTCCAAACACCCTTAGACACTCTCTCCAATTTTTTTCCAAAAAATCGAGCCATCAATACTCTTCCCTTAAAAATATTTGGGTGCACAGCTTTTGCCCACGATCATGAATCAAACCACAACAAACTTGATTCCAAATCACAAAAATGCATATTGCAAATAAAAAAGAATACAAGTGATACATCCCTAAAAAAAGAAAATTCCTAGTGACTATAGACCTTACTTTTTTTGAAAACATACCCTACTTTCCCAAAAATTCCCTTCAAGGGGAGGAAAACAATAAAAGAAATTTTCTAGACAATTCCTCTCCTATTTTTGACCAAAATAACAACTTATCTATCCCTGGTTTTACCCCTAATTTAATCCCTGGTTTAATTCAACACGCTAAACAAACAAAAGACCACCTAAACCTGAATTTTTTATCTGAAAAACCAAAAAACAGCAGCCCTAAAACTAGTAACCTAATTGACAGCCCTGATAACAGCCTAGAAATCCAAATCAATGATCAAAACAGTGATGCCCAACTCCAAAAAAATCAGCCTAAGACTGACCTGCGTGTGTATACTTGAAGGAAACATCAACCAACCCCCAATGTTCCTAAAAGCTGTCATGAATCCGATCCAAACTCAAGTAATGATACTAACTCTGATTTTTTGGAAGACTCATATTACTTACCTATTGCCTTGAGAAAAGGAACCCGTACATGTACTCAACATTCCATAGCCAACTATGTTCAGCTTGGTCATTTATCCGGTTCCATGAAGGCTTTTGTATCAAAATTACAAGAAACTCAAATTCGAAAGAGCATTGAAGAAGCTCTTACTAAACCAGAATGGAGGGAAGCCATAAAAGAAGAAATGCAAGCTCTCAAGAAAAATGAGACATGGAAGGTTGTTAAAAAACCAAGAAATGCTACACCTATAGGCTGCAAGTGGGTGTTTACTGTAAAATATAGATCCAATGGTGAGATTGAAAGGTATAAAGCACGTTTAGTGGCAAGAGGTTTTACTCAAACTTATAGAACTGATTACTAAGAGACTTTTACTCCAGTTGCTAAACTTAACACTATTCGTGTTCTTCTTTCCATAGCTACTAATATTGATTGGCCTCTTCATCAGTTTGATATAAAAAATACATTTCTTAGTGGGGATCTAACAGAAAAAGTTTATATAGAGTTACCACCTCATTTCAATAGTACAAGTCAAGAAGGACAAGTTTGTAAGTTGAAAAAATCTCTTTATGGTCTGAAACAATCTCCCAGAGCATAGTTTGAAAGGTTCACCAGAGCTATCCTTCAAATTGTATATAAGCAAGTTCATTCTAATCATACACTCTTCTTTAAACATAAAGATGATATGACCACCATTCTAATTGTTTATGTTGATGATATTATTGCAACAGGTGATGATAATATAGAGATAATATCCTTAAAGGAGAAATTGGCTAAGGAACTTAAAGTCAAGGATTTGAGTATGCTCAAATTTTTTTGAAAATGGAGATTGTTAGGAATAAATATGGCATCTCTATCTCTCAGAGGAAGTATACAATTGACTTATTACAAGAAACTGGACTACTTGGGTGCAAGCCAGTTGATACTCCTAATGATCCAAGTATTAAACTTGGAGATCAAACGACAAGCACTCCAGTGGACAAGGGTAGATATCAGAGACTAGCTAGTAAGCTTATTTATTTAGCTCATACTAGGCCTGATATAGCATATGCTGTTAGAGTCAATTTATGCATGATCCACGTGAGGAACACTTGGATGCTGTCATCAGAATTTTGAAGTATCTTAAAGGATGTCCAGGAAATGGGTTGTTTTTTAAGAAGGGACAATTACAAGATATTGAAGCATATTCTGATGCTGACTAGGCAGGATCAGTAACAGATAGAAGGTCTACATCAGGTTATTGCTCATATATAAGAAAATCTTATGACATGGAGGAGTAAGAAGCAAAATGTAGTGGCTAGAAGTAGTGTTAAGGCAGAATTCAGATCTTTAACTAATGGAGTTAGTAAGCTAATTTGGTTGAGGCTACTTCTGAAAGAACTTAAAATTAAAAGGGAAGAACCTATGAAACTGTATTGTGATAACAAAGCAGCTATCAATATTACTCATAACCCAGTTCATCATGATAGAACAAAGCATGTAGAAGTTGATCGTCATTTCATAAAAAATAAAAATTGAAGATGCCCATATGTAGCCTCAAGAGATCAAACAGCAGATGTTCTTATAAAAGTTCTATCAATGCCCATATTTGAAAGAATGACTTATAAGCTGGGTTTGTTTGATATTTACAATCCAGTTTAAGGGGGAGTGTTGAAGAATAAGTCAATTCAGCCCATGCAATCTGAGATATTGCATTTATTTATTTTTTATTATGTTTTATTAGGATTTATCTTATTTCCTATTTTCTTATTTCCTATTTTCTTGTTTCCTATTTTTGTTTAGGCCTATGTTTTCGGCTTCTATTAAGAATTATTTCATTGCTTATTTTATTGTATCCTAATCCCTGTTTGTTCGGGAGTCCTAACTATCCAGGATTTGTATATAAATCCTGATAGTTTTCCCCTTTTGAATATATGAAAACTGGAAGCAATATTTTATCTCTTCTCCGGTATTATTCTCAACAATTTACCGTATCTGTTTAGGTTTCTTGGAGAGGATTACTTTTCTAAAATCCTAGTGATTATTTTGGATATTTGATTCCTTTTTTCTAGGAGGATATCTCTTCTTATTTTTTAGGAGTTTGATTGCAATCTTCTAAGATATGATACCTCGGCAGTTTATTGCCAAGATCTATATATATTTGTACTCTTATCCCCAAAAATAACATATGAGAGGAATCTCTTTTCTAATTTTTTTTTCTTCATGGTATCAAAGCTATAACCTTCATGTCTGAAAGACCTCAAGTGATTTTTCCTTGGGGCATAGCCATGAATAGCACTGGCAAATCCCATAACAGCAACACAAATTTAACCCACATATTCTGATAATTCCTCTCTACAAATTACCTCATAAACTCACTCGCAAAAATTATTTAGCATAGTCCCAATCGGTGGAGATGGTGGTGTGCAACAAAAGGAGATTTGGATATCTTGATGGATCTGTAGAAAACCACCAGAAACAGACCCTTTATTCAGAACATGAGATGCCCAAAACTTGATGGTCATGGTGTGGTTGATCAATTCAATGGATGAGAAAATTAATGAAAGTTTCTTGTGCCATAGGACAACTCGAGAAATGTGGGATGCAACTAAACGCCAATACTATCTAAAAAATTCTTCTCAACTCTTTGAATTGAGGAATAGAGCTTAAAATTTAACTTAGGCTAAGATGGATGCGACCTCCTATTTTAATAATCTCTTCAAACTGTGGCAAGAGGTAAACTTGTTTCATAGCGGCCACAAGTTGTGCGTCTCATGTGCTGAAAACTACCAAAAGGTAGTTGATAAAGGAAGAATCTATGACTTTCTTACTAGGTTAAGCAAAGATCTGGATGAGGTCCGAGGAAGACTCTTTGAAATTAAACCTCTCTCAAGCATAGAAAAAATATTTGAAGTCCGTAGAGAGAAAACAAAAAAAACGGTCATTTTGGGTACTGTTAAACCAGGCACGAATAACTTGGCATTTTTTTCCCATGGACATGATAACCAAAAAACACATAAAAAGGAGTTGAGGCGTGATTATTGTCAAAAACCAAATCATAGCCGAGAGAAGTACTAGAAACTGCAGGGCAAACCTAACAACTAGAGGAGCAACAAGAGATTTAGGGGTTTTTTCACCCTTTGGCAGAACACTGTCTTTTGGGTATCAGAATGCTGTGTTCCAGTTATTAAAAAAAAAGTTTGCATGATCGCACAAGATAGTGCGATCCTGCAATTCTACCATCAGGATTGCAATCCTGTTGCGAATCCGCAATTCTAATAAAAAACAATTTTGCATGGGATTGAGCAAGGTTTGGGGGCAGCAAGATCATTAGATCGTGCAATCCTACTCTCAGGATCATGATCCTGACAACTATGACTATACTAGCCATACACATATATAATAACTACATGCTGCATTTGTTATTAAATTGTTAAAATCCATTTGTAACAGCATTTTGGTCAACAGCGTTTTCCAGATGTCTAAATTAATATTATTTTACTGAACTTCCTAATATAAACAGGAAAGAAACTAAACTTAAGTTAGAGAAGCACCTCACCACTTGCCCTTCCCTTAGACCATGCAATTGGAATTTCTAGGATCCTTTCAAATAGCTGCACAGAAATAAATAAAAAATGCATCTACATAAGCAATCCATATAACTTAAATGGCAAAGCAGCAACAAGTTTAAATTTCATATCACTGTAAACCTTACCGGGACGAACAGATTATCAATTTTTATATTAGCATGCCATTTCAGCTCAATAGTGTCAACAAAAACATTAGCAGACAACCAACCACCATCTTCAGACATCATATCTGATCTCCAAGTCTTACAATTTCCACTCAGTTGCACATGCACACGGCTATAGTGATTTTGGAATTTCACATGCCCATTAACATTCTCCATCTCCCTGACAATATAAAACAGATACTTGAATTGCCACAGACCAGCACTTTTTACTATTAAAACTTTAATTTTCAATATAAAGCATCATTTTCTTATTTAGAAGCAGAACCACTATGATTGCAACTAAATGAGCATATACTCCATAATCTAGAAAATCATAAAAACCATGTGTCTGCCCTTTATTTTACATTACTAAGAAGTTTAAATACTTTGTAAGAAATAAAAAGCATTTAAAAGTTTGCTCCAATTCAAGCTACAGCAGTGACATAACAATATATAACAGCAAGAGGATATGCTGTACCAAATGACAGGCCAAAGAAAGGAATCTTCCTAGGGTAGTACAGGCAATGTCCAAGTGAAATATTTTGCAGTTAAAGAAACAGTAACCACAGCTATAGTCACCATTTCTATAATAAAAATGAAACATAAGATAGTCAATAACATTTGAGAAACTAAAATCAAGTTTTAAGAGTGTCTGGACTCCAACAATGAAAGAACTACTTCCATTACAATTATGCCCAAGCCCAAGAAATATTATGACATAAAGTTCACTCTCAAAGTTGTGTGGAGATAAAAGATTTAATACTCGTTACTCAATAAAAAATAGAACATCAAGGATTTATAGCATGCTATTAGTATGATGACACTTGACAGCATGATTATTTGATCAAAATAGATAAACAAAAGGGAAACTAGGCTATCATATGCACCTCAGAATAAGCACATGCAAAACCCAATGTACACACATAATGTATACAAGGAGAATCACAAATAGAAGCAACCAAAACAAAGAACCCCCAACTGTAGATTGATTCAGAGTGATATGAACATCCAATGCCAAGGATTCAGAGGATTTTCTATCAAACACAACATAACATGAATTATACATACTTTCGGCCTCAGCTAATATCTGGATTAAATTCCTTTCAAATGCCGATAAAGATGGCTCACCAAACATGTTAATTGTGGATCCACATGCTTAAAAAACTGTGTTAATTATTATACCATTAAAGAAAAGAATTAAGATTTAATAAAAACCCAATAAGTACCCAAATAATATTTAAAATCCTATGGTAGTGGAGAGTTTGTCCATCACTTCATCTTCAGAACGATTAAGTAATAAATGATAAGATTGGCTCTCACCTAACTTCTCTATCACCATATGCAAGTAGCATCATAGTTGCACCTCTGAAATGAACAGAATCCACAGTAACTGGAAGCAACTTAGTAATGCCTTCAGACTGAAGAACATCTACCTCACCAACATGCTCGGCAACAATATCTTCAACTTTGAGACCCACGTCAGACTTCAACTTCTGAATGGGACCAGAAAGAAAGCAAAATAACAACTCAATATTTCTAAAGAATGAAGTTAAGCCAAATTTCACAAAAAAAGGCTCAATTGGAAGTTGAAGATATGTTGCCAGCTGAGATTTAGGATTCAAAAAAACCGAATCTTCAGTTGCCAAACTTCTTCTGCCCATAGATTTATTATCATCAATTTGATTATCTGCAATATGAGGTCCCCACTTCTCATTTGTCACTATATAACTATTAGCATTTGCAGGCTCTGCAGCATCCCCACTAGATTGCCTATTTTCACATTTACTCTCTCCTGTCTGCAAAGTTGGATCCTGGACATGCTTGAAATGATTTGAGTGTACATCAGCATTTGCATTTATTGAAGGAGACCGAACTCCAAGATCTCTCACTTGTGTTACATTTTGTCTATCATCAGTTCTATTTTCATCATCATTGATAACACATTTTGCATTATTGCCAACCTCACTTTTCACCAAAAAGGTATCATGGTTCATAAAATCAAAACAATCAGAAGGCAATGAATCCTGCCCAAACTTCTCAGGAAATTGACCATGAAAATAAGTATGAGCTGCCAATGCACTACGTTGAAGAATCCTTCTTTTGATGGCAACACCAGATGCATTGATGTCACTCCCATTAGCCTTCCTCTTAAATTTGCATTTCCTCCGTCTTTTTATTGCTCTGGACCAGAATCTAAGTCCTGAACTAGGAAATTTCACTCCAAATGATTTTTCCAAATCTGCATGTTTTGAATTATAATCAACACCTGAATCCATGCAATGATGATCATGCTTTCCCTCATTCATGCAGAAAGAGGATTTGGAGCTAGTTGATTCTGGTGATTCTGTTGCAATCTCCTCCAAAGCATTGCCATCAGATAGACCAGAACTCCTCTCAGAAACTAAGTAACCCATCTCTGCAGCTTCCCTAGCTGCACCATCTCTTTCTTTTGCCCAGCGAGCAGCTGCTTCCTCTCGTGCAAGCCTCCTTGTTTTTGTTCGATGATCAATCCCTTCTTCAGTAGAGAAGTGCCTCTGTATGCCACCTTCAGATGATGGAATTCCTAACCAAGTATAGTCCTTCTTTTGCGCTACTAAGACAATCGGATGCGACAAAACTGCATCAATCACCAACTTTCCACTCCTCAGACTAGCAAAAGGACGGAGACGAAGTTTAACGGTGGGAGCTTCACCGCAAGAAAATTCTTCCTTATGTGGCCCAAACGAACATGACTCCAATGTAATGCTCAATGGTGAGATTCTTCGAACTTTGCCAAACTCAATCTCACGTTGAATGTATTCACTGATTGCAGAACAAACAGAAGGCAATAGCTTGGTTTCAATAAAACCTTTAGCTTTATTCTGCCCATACCACGCCAATAGGCATAGCCCAGAGATAACTGCTGCATAAACAGAGGCCCTAATTAAAAGCAGCCCCTCTTTCCACAAAGGGATCAAATAACTCACCAGAGCCTTGCCTCGAGAAAATGGTTCATTGATGCATTTCAACCTCGACCCACTTCTCGAAACAAGGTCTCTCCTCATAAACTCTACGTTTCGCCCACAAAAATGCGTAAACCTAAACGCTTGGTTTACTGAATGGCTTTGTTTTGCATAAATAACGCACCTACGAAGATCCCTTGTCGGCAACTGCCTTCTGTCTAGATTAAAAAGGTTCCTATTGCTGCTGATACCTTCCAAAGAGCCATGAAGCGAAATCCCAAGAAATGAGCTGTGAGTTTTCACGCTCATTATCTTCT
This sequence comes from Gleditsia sinensis, assembly GCA_037074535.1. Classification (NCBI taxonomy): domain Eukaryota; kingdom Viridiplantae; phylum Streptophyta; class Magnoliopsida; order Fabales; family Fabaceae; genus Gleditsia; species Gleditsia sinensis. The sequence continues at coordinate 4,828,753 of CM073472.1, forward strand.
CTCACAAACCTCCACCAAATTGTTTGTTGGTCATCTGCCAGGGACCAAGAAGCCGTTCTTCTCAGTCCCTCAACAGTTCAGAAGACTCCAGAGTACCCAGACAGTCAGAGCCTATGGAAGTATCCACATAGATAGATTCAATAAATGTTGTTTCGTACATCATAAATAAAAACAAACTTTGATTTATTTTAATACAGCTTAAGATATTGACATTGAGTATAACCTGTCCTGCGGAAATTGGAGCAAGGGACAAACTTAGTAAACTGACCTGAAGGTACAAATGAACAAGTGTCTGAGATATTGATTGTTGAGTTTCTTTCTTTGTTTTACGTGTAGAACTCTTGGAGTTTCAAGATGAAGGGGAAGAATTTGAGTGCTTGCTTACATCGTTTGGTTCTGCCATGAAGAAGCAAGTCGAAGCATATTTGGTTCCTTGGATTGACGGAAATGCCATCGTAACCTTCGAAATGACGACACTGACGTTGCTTGTGTCACAGTAGTTGTTCTCTGGATTCTTGCGGCGCACCTCTCCATCACATTTCGCCATCGCATTACACGTAGTACCACTCCCCCAAAAACAATGCACGCATACCAAACGTCGGCGTTTAGCTTCATATAAAGGTCCCAAATGAGAGAGAAACCATTTTATTTATAAATTCGATCCTATATAAATCATTTCCGTGATTTTATGTATACTTATTGAAGGGACATGGAGCACTGTAAATTTAAGTGAAATTTCTAGGGTTAGATGTTTTTAAAAATTAATTCAAGTAAACTTTATATATTATCCAAAATAATTGTTCAAATTATAATGTAATACCTATATTAATATATATATTTTAAAAAAAGCTTAGGAGATGTTTCATATATTTTTATTTTAAATCTAACATAATAGATGTGAGATGAAATCTTAAATGTTTGTCTATTAGAACAATGATATTCAAGACATTTGCTATCATTTTAAATACTAGTAAGTCGTAGAATTATTTTATTTTAAATGTCGTGTTATTTAAAAACATACCACTTTTATATCACATCACTTATAGTTTAGTTAAATTTTATAAAATATTAATTGCATTATTTTTATAATAATTTTCAATTATCACAAACAAAAAAGGTTTAGTTAACCTAGTATGGCATAAAATATAAAATCATGTACCTGAGGCCTCCTTAATATCTTGATATGGGAGTTTAAGCAGATTTAGTGTCTTGAGATGAAAAAGTAAAATAGTTATTTAAAAATTTATAATATTTAATAAAATTATAAAATAAAAAATAAAAGTTTGTTACTTTTTGCTACATCTTTTATCACTTTTAAAACTTTTAAACAATAAAATTAATACTAAAATTAAATGATTTAAATATTTATTTTTAATATAAAAATAAATAATTGACATATATGTCATTATTTACAAATCTAACTTAATGTTGTTTTTTCGGGGTAACTAGCTTAATGTTGTTTTAATTATATTAAAGGCTCCACAATCCACTATAGATCTCATTTTTCTTCTTCTCAATGATATTAAACTTAGATTTTCCAAAATTAAATAATCAAAATTTAATCACTTAGAGAGAAACTAGTTACCTTAATTCCCCTTCCCTTTCTTAAAACAAAGGGAATCATTCACTTTGCATCATTGCTTCCATTTCCTCATTCTCCATCTTCCAATCACACATTGTGATTTTGTCAAGTTTTTCTTTGGTCTGAACTTTCTAATTCAAGTAACACATCTCCCAGACGTAGATGCCAAAGGATGGGCCTTCCCAGAATTTAAATAAAAAAAAAAAAATTCACTTTCCAAAAGCACCTACCGAACTCAAATCTTAAATAAATCAAAAGCCTTTCCTTGAAAAGCAGCACCACAATTCATGAAGCCTCGCGGAGGATGCTCACTACAAGAAAGGAACCAAACCGCGCTCCCTACTAGCTTTAGCTAGATGCCCCAGAATTCAGATACTGCCGCTCTTCCAATCGAACCCCAAATCAAGACAGTTAAAAAGAAAGAGACATAATTCAACTTCAATTCCTCTGTCAGAAACGATTGATCGGTCACAAGGACAAACGAACTGACATACAAAGCTACTTAGTCCAACTACAATTTCGAAGCTAAAATTTTCTGTGGCAAAAAGGCATGTCCATAACAGTTGACTAACAATGAGTTCCCAAAAAACCAGAGGAATATTTCTCAGGTCCATGGCAATACGACTAGAAGTCAAACAGAGCCTAGAGATCCCACTGTTTATTCGGAAACGTCATATGAACAAGAAGAAATACATATTCCTGTGTCAAAGTTAACAAAATGGTTCTTTTACCGCACTGGTTGCTGGTTATAATGGTTCTTCTCTTTTTTCTTTGCGGCAGCAAGCTTTGCGCTCCTTGCAGCAGCCTCTTGGGCAGCAGCTCTGGCAGCAGCATCCATTTCTTTACTAGATTTCTTCTTCTTTGTAGAAGTAACTTTCTTAAGACGCTCTTTGACATCAACAGTGGAATCCTCCTCCGCAATTCCTGTGTCAGGGGCCTCATCAGGCCCATTGTTTGCATCTGTACCATTGAGTTGATCCTGAGATTCTTTCGCCTCCTTGGAAGCTTTATCCTTCTTTTTCTTCTTCTTGGCACTCTTGGGCTCTGCAGTGCTATTTTCCTTCTTTTCTCCATCGCCATCAGCCTCAGCATCTTTCTTTTCTTGAGGTGCACCTGCAAGTGCAATTTGACAATATATTGTTTAGGAAGAATTCGACAATTTACTTCTTGACATGCACAGAACTTTTCTTCCTAACAGAAAAGTTTGAAAAGAGACACAATTTCTAGCTAAATCAAAGGACCCTAGTGGTTTTACAATATATATATATATATATATATATACATATATGTATACATGTATATACATATGTATACATGTATATACATATGTATACATGTATATACATGTATACATGTATATACATGTATATATATATATAAGAAGAAAAGGGTGCTTTGACCACAAACTATCTCTTTTGCAAAAGGACGATGCTCGGAAAAGCATGCCATGGCAATCAATAACCTACCCTAAATGACAGTCTTATAGGTCATGTGCCATATAGTTCTTCATAGTTACCTCGTGACTCATCTTGACCATTGCTTTCTTTCTGCATTACTCCAAAATCAGCCAGAAGAGCCTCAAGTTCAGCAAGTTCCTTTTTCTTCCTTTCTTTTTTGGAAAGTTGTCTTTCTGCCTCCTTTGGTGCCACAGAAACTTCACTAGGCTTCTTAACCTCAGTTTCAGGGTTCATAGAGTGGTCTGGTTCATGATCATGCTCTTCCTCCACATCATCATCCCCTTCATCTAAAATATCTTCCTCACTCTCACTATCCTATAATCACAAATCTTATCAATTATCAAGTATCAAATTAGAACAATGCAAGATATTTTTTCCGGCCATTTGAATGTGATAGCAAGCAAACATATTGATAAATCATTGCACTCCTATATTACTGACACTGAGCTAATTACCAGTGTTGAAAAAATTAGACCAAACCAGCCAGTACTAGTGGAGAGACCAGTTTGGTTTAACTCTTAAAACCATTCAGCAAAAAACAATTCAAAGAACCATTGAACCAGTCAAAATACTGTAAAAATCGGTCACAACCAGCTGGTGAATTGGAGTAGTTTAAACGGTTTACTTCTTTTCCTTTTTTTCTATTATTAAAATTACACCATTTTGACTATTTTTTAAAAGTTATATTTCAAAACAATGTCATCATAGCTAATTTCTCAATATTAATGATAATTATATATATATTTTAATTTTTTTGTGATTTAAAATGGTATAGTAATGACTATTATTAACTAATGTGTAGAATATCATGTAAATATATGAATTTCTCTTATATATTTGATTATTTTTAATCTTAAATGACTTGTTTAACTAATTTATATTTGATTTTTAATATATCTTATTTTATAATATGAAAAATTTTAAAAAAATATATTATATATCTTATTATCTATTCAACCATAATTCAAAAACCACCCACTGATTCAATGATCAGTCTTAATTACAAAAACTTAGGGCTTGTTTGATTCTGTTTTTATTTTTTTGTTTTTAAAAACTGTTTTTGAAAATTGTGTTTAAAAATTGTTTTACGGAACAAAAATAAAAAAAAATTCGTTTGATAAACTGTTTTGAAAATATGTTGTTTTTTGCTTTTTTCTGTTTTGAAAACAAAAACAAAAAACAAAAACAACTTTTCTCTGTTTCTGTTTTAAAAATAATTTGTTTTCAGAACTTATTTTTGAAACAATAACAGAAAACAATTATCAAACGAATTTTTTTATTCTAAAAACAGAAAACAGTTTTTAAAAACTGAAAACAAACAAGCCCTTAGTGTCATGTCATTTTTAAGCTAATGACTGTTATTCATGGGATCTATCCTTTGCCAATACAGACAATCAGAACAAACCAAATGGTGCCTAACTGCCTCCAGCCTAAAAGGAAACTTTCTATTCTGACCAAAAATAAAGCACAATTTTATCATGACAGTACCTCCAAGAAAGACAGGCATCGTAAAGCTACTAATTTCATAAATTTTGGAACAACAACAACTAAGCATTTTTCCACTAAGTAGGGTCGGCTACTAATTTCATAAATTTTGGAAGACACAATCAAAATTTCTCTTCTTTCCCATGCCACATAATGGATTTACAGATACATATAACGTTAAAAATCTATTTGAGCGATCCGCAATTCATTTTTTTAGTATTTCACCTCCCACCACCCATGGTGCTTTAAAACCACAATAAGGAAAGTAAAAACAACAAAATGCTTTACAAAATCTCAGCAGAAACTGAAAAGGGAGGGAGAGAACGAGAAAGAACAGAGATCTGTTGGTAGTAAAGAGAGAAACAATTAGGTAAAAAATAAAAGAGAGGAAGAACAAAGACAAAGCTTTCCTGATTGAGGAATTCGGCCAGGTCTATGATGAACTCAGGGAGGTGGAGCCTCAATGTAGATATCTAAGTTAAGAACCCAAGTTGCAGCTTGGAATTTATACATCAGTACGGAGCATTATGATATATTTTGACAACTCTAAAATAAGAAGGCCATAGCCACAGCCGCCATCTGCCAAACATTTCCAAAGTGGAAGATGTCACAGCCGCCATGCATCAGACTGAAGCCACCCCACCCTGAATGCTTAGTGGCAGACGGGCTCCAGACTGCCACAAAAGACCCGCTAAAAGCAATTCATTCTCACCCTTATAATAAATAACAGAATCCTAGCAAAGACGTTTCTTATTTCCATTTTCAATATTTCCTCACCCCACCTTCCTTACTAAGCAACAATGTAATAAAATCACTTACATCTGCCCCTACTCTTACTTTCGTTCTGTTATACCAAACAGAGGCTTTATCAGCTATAAAATTATACACCTGGATATCCTATAATATCTCCAAAGCATTCAAAAAGTGATGTAGGCCAAATGAAGACCACCTAAGCAACGAGTCATATCTTTGTCAAATAGCATCAAGCTACAGCATTCAACAGAAATATATGTTGAGTAAAGTTAATTAAACACACATGACAAATCCCTTAAATAAGAATGAAACTCGATCACAAATATATCAAATTCAATCTCGAATATAGGCTTCGATCCATCATGAATAGCAATAAAAACAATTAAATCCCCACCTCCAGAATGCTCGGTTTCTCCTTACTCTGTTGTGGCTCGGAAACGCCCCAGACAGACTGAAGCGGAGCAGTGGTGGAATAATAGTCATCATCGTCATCAACATCGGCCCAAGATTTCACATTCAATGGAGTGGGAGCCCAGAACACCCGGGGTTCAGGTTCCTTAGATTGAACCTGTGATTTGGACGATCCCTTGCTCTTGTGCTCCTTATCAGACTTCTTCTTTTTCTTGAGAGTATCGAGCGCTGCAAAGACGTTTGTGTTGTTGATCATCAACGAACCTTCGTCTCTCCTGCTTCCACCCCCTACCATGTCTCTATACAGCCAGATCAACCACAGTCACGCTGATGAAAAATTTGCCAAGATAGCGGGAGATACGTATAATTCTGAAAAATAGAAGGCCAAGAGTGCAAGTTTATCGCAACCTGGAGGGTGGTCAATTCAAATCAAAATAGTTCCTCAGAATAACGTATCTCGCTGAATGAATATCAAACGACCTTATCTGAAATGCCAATATCAGATGAAAATCTAAAACGCTTCTATACCATTAAAAAAAATCATGCCAGTTTTTATTAGTAAAAACTCGGGCTCTTAGAGATCTTTTAGTCGGCGAAGACGCAAAAATTCTCAATAGAGACAAATTCAGATTAGGGCTTCGATGAAAAGTTTTAGAGGAAGGCACAGAACAAGTTGAAGATGGAGGTTAGGGTTTTAATTGTCTCTTAGAAAGGTGGAGACTGGAGAGAATGAAAGAGACACAGGAAACGGAGGAGAGCTGTGAGTCCTTCCGGTTTCAGAGCTAAGGTTAAAATCGGTGACGATAACATGACGAAAGTAACGCGGAGGAAGGGTTTTATTGAAAAGATAGAGATTTAAAAAATATATATTATGTATATTTGGACAGCTAAATGTAAGCCTGGGGATGGGGATGTAAATTCCTGTTCTCCAATTATCCTGATTCACCTGAATTTGACACTTTTTTTTTTTTCGTGGCCAATGAATTTAACACATTTTAGTGGTCAAAATTGTGGAAAAAATAATGTTACTAAGATCTATTCATAAAAAATAAAAAGACATTTCTATGGTTGTATTTGCATAGTCCACCCTTAAACGTTTTTTTAGGGTTCACTTGAATTTTAAAATATAAATTTTTATTTTTATGAGTTAAAAAATTAAACATATTATTATGTTACATTGCATACCTAAAACTCTTTTCCACATTTACAATTATAAGTGGCTATATGATAATGAGATTTTAATTTTAAATGCAAGATCTTTTAATAATTATAAAATAAAGAGAGATTAATATTATGATATAATAGTAATTCTTTTAAGAGAAAATATTTATCCTCTCTTATATTTTGTTTTTATTATTTGAACTTTTTTTATTTTTAAAAATAATGAAATTATTGTTTGACTAATTAAAACTAATTGAAATATATTTTAAAAGTAAATTATTTAATATATTTATTAACTTATTTTATAAATATTATCTATGTATTTTAAAAGGTGTAGTTATATAAAAAAACAATATTATTAAAATATAATTTTTATGAGAATATTTTAATAAAAAATATATTAAAAAATAATAATATAATGATTAACTAATAGAATAATGAGATTTTTATTTTAAATGTAAGATCTTTTAACACTTATAAAATAAATAGAAATTAATATTATGATATAATATTAATTCTTTTAAGAGAAAAATACTTCTCCTCCTCTATATTTTATTCTTATTACTTTAACATTTTTTAAAATTTTAAAAAATTATATATATATATATATATATATATATATATATATATATATATATATATATATATATATATATATATATATAAAATTTATATTACAACTAAATTTATTTTAACAAATTATTATATTATTATTTTTTAATATTTTTATGAAAATTATATTTTTAATATTAATTTTATACAATTAATTATTTTAAAATACATAAATAATTTTTATAAAATAATTTAACAAATTTACTAAATATTTAATTTTCAAATTGTATTCTAATTAATTTCAATATAATCAAATAAAAATTTTAATATTTATGAACTATTTTTTTATTGAATTATTCGAATATGGATTATATTATTAATATTAGATAATAATTAAAAAATATATAAATATTTTTAGAAATGTCATAATAATAATTAAATTATATTAAATTTTTAAATATTGATTTAATAATATTACACTCATATTGTTTATTCTCATAAATACTTCTCCTCCTCTATATTTTATTCTTATTACTTTAACATTTTTTAAAATTTTAAAAAATTATATATATATATATATATATATATATATATATATATATATAATTTATATTACAACTAAATTTATTTTAACAAATTATTATATTATTATTTTTTAATATTTTTATGAAAATTATATTTTTAATATTAATTTTATACAATTAATTATTTTAAAATACATAAATAATTTTTATAAAATAATTTAACAAATTTACTAAATATTTAATTTTCAAATTGTATTCTAATTAATTTCAATATAATCAAATAAAATTTTTAATATTTATGAACTATTTTTTTATTGAATTATTCGAATATGGATTATATTATTAATATTAGATAATAATTAAAAAATATATAAATATTTTTAGAAATGTCATAATAATAATTAAATTATATTAAATTTTTAAATATTGATTTAATAATATTACACTCATATTGTTTATTCTCATAAAAATTATATTTTAATAATATTTAACATTATCTTTATATAATTGTAACTCTTAAAATATACAAATATTTTTTATAATATTTAAAATTGATATAATTTAATTATTGTTTTTTTTTTTTTTCTCACAATAGAAGAAGCCTACGTAAAAGAGAAAGCCCAAAGCCCCAGCCACAGAGACGCAGGGAAATGGCGACAAAGCCAACCAGCTTTAGCCTTTAGGGAAACTATGCGAAACCTAGAAAAATAAAGCAACACATTTTGTGAAATAAAAAAGGAAAAACCCAAAACACTCGCAACTAGATGAAGCAATCAGAGTTGCGTGGATTCTGATTCTGCCTTAGAATCTGATTTCAGAATCGAAACAAGGATGCTTGGAGGCTGGATCAGAGAATTTCGCTGCAGCTTCCTTTTCGCACCGAGGATACCCACCATGTGAGCTTCCAAATTCACCTCTCTTAGGGTCCGGACAAAACGTATTGTTTTCCTCCCGAGATGCAGTTCGAGATAGTTTTCGATATGTACCCGATGTTCCATATTGTTTAATTCTTATTTTCACATTTTTGTAGAAAAATTGTAATTTTTTTTTTTTTTTGTAGAAAAACTATATATTATAGATAGTTTTCGATATGGGCCCAATTCATTACGAGTATTCCGATATTCGTTGAACAACCTTAATTATGTTTTAACCAACGACCCAGCGCCGCGTCTCCATTTCCAGCGGAACTGAAGCAGCGCAGGGAGAGAAGGGAGAGGGAGGGTTGTGGCTGCCATGGTACATCTCTTGTTAACCTTTTTATGTTTTACGTATTATTTATATTTTCGAGAGATTTTTATTTTTATTAAAAAAATTAATTGTAAATATTTAAATTCTTATATTTTATATATTCAAATTTACAACTTTGACAATTTTAATGTGTTTTTTTATTTTTTTTATGGTTGTATAAATTATGTATTTATAATATTTAAATTGTAATTTGATAAATTAATTTTAAAAAAAATATGTTGTTTTTGGCATTTTTTTTGTTATAGTATCTGGTTTTTTAATAAATTATTGTATTTGAGAGATGGATTTGGATAATATTATCTGGATAATTTACTATTAAATTTGTTTGATCTCTTGTATTATGCCATCAATCGCTTATATTATTATATATTTGACAAACAGGCTTTCAAAAGAAAAACAAGAAAACAACCTTCGCGCCTTTCCATTTCCAAATAAATTAAGCATTACATATAACCAAATTACGATTGCAAAATATATACGAGATTAAAATATCACAAGACAATATCTTTTATTTTATTTTACTTCTTTTTTCTCGTAGTCAACTCATAATTTTATGAACAAACATTCTTTTGTCTATATTTCCAGACATAGATACGAATATTACCAGAAAAGTCTACTTTGCGTGATAATAACTAAAGAACTGAATTTCATTTTTAATTCTTGTTTTAATAATTTTGAAAATAAAAATATTTTAAAAATTTTTTGAATTTAAAAAAAAAATTAAAATAATTTTAAATAATATTTTTTAAATTTTAAAATATTTTAACATAATATTAATAATATAAATATATAAAATTAACTCAAATTAATATTCATAATTAAATAATAAATAAAATTCGTTACTATATTAAAATTTTAATTCAAATATTAACAATATACCATATATTGTCTATGTTTTTTTATAAAATAAAAAATAAAATAACGTTATTTTAATTTTTATATATCATTATATTTATTATAAATTTTAATAATTTATTTTTTACGTCCATCTCTTTATTTTTTTATAACTTTTATTTTCAACGATTTTTCTATTTTTATATAACCGTAATTTTGTTACTATTTTTGAATATTTTTTTCAATCGTCTCCTTCTTTTTTCATCATTTTGATTTTTGTTTTTTTTATAAAAAAAAAAAGAAGAAGAAAGGCAATATCATAAATATAAAAAAAAATAAAGATATTATAAAAAAAATTAATAATAAATAAAATAAATTTAAATAACTTAATATTAAATATAAAATAATATTAATTTCATCATCTTTCAGATTAATATTTTTTTATTTTTTACATTAATTTTATATTTTTTTATAAAAATATTTTCACTAACACATTCTACGAGACAATAATTTCAATCAAAATAAAAAAAAAATTTAATAGATATTATCTTTTGTTACCATAACTCCAAAAACAAAAATATTTTCATAAAACGACGGCAAACTTAGTTCTCCGATTATAACCACAAAAGGACAAATGGATAACATGCCATTCTCATAATTCGTAACCTTGTTACATGTATCATTACATACAAGTATCAAATTTGACAGACTGGACCCGAATATATGTTTAAAGAAACAAATATTTAATGAAATACAGACGACAATATCACCGATAAGAAGGCCATCACTTGTGTCCTTCATTTTCACTTCTCAGTCTTTGGAACGACTACGCCACAAAAAATAGGAAAACCATGAGGAAAAATATTAATACAAAGAATATCTTGATCATCAGCCACCTATTAGACGATATGCTGTTCAGATATTTTAACAAAGCTCCCTGTGCCCCCTCTACGTTTGCCAACGTATCATCCATGTTCTCGTCAATCCTGTAAATAAGTACCATAATCGATCTCAATGTCTAAATTCAACTGCCACATAGAAAAACAACCATGCAAATGATAGCAAATTAAACTTGTCAGCAATTGAAGTGTACTGTATACACATCCAACGGTATCACACCGAAGTACCGCCATCTCAAATTATTACAATATTTTCCCCTTTTGGAATCACACGCAGCAAGGTGGGGATAAAACGGGTATAATTTAGTGAATTAGAAGAGTGCAGTCAAGATTCAATCAACTGAAAAAAAGGCAGTCAAGATAAACCCATCATTAGATGACACAACATCTAGAAACAAGGCTTTCAGTGCCTTTAGTGCTTCCATTTCCACCAACGAAAATCATCAAGCCAGTCCTCATAGAGTTCATTAAGGCAAAGCACCAATTATTTGACAATAATTATTTAGAAACATGCTTGACAATAATTCACTCGTAAGTCAACTTTTTACCCAAAAAAAAAAGGAAAAAGAAGGGGAAAATCATATAAAAAAAAACACCTAAATCTTCATCGGTATAATGAAGTATTTTGAGCAAGATTAAAGCATGAATAGCAATTTTACTTATTTCACATATCAAAAGAAATAAATAAGATATTTTCATCAACCATGATTGACATACACTTTGCCCTCTAAAGTGTATCCTGATGCTTCCCTATAATTCTATGCAAGCCTGTGCAGTGAATAGTGATTTTACTTATTTCACATATCTTATGTTAAAACTTCTCAAACAAAGAACTATAACCAATTATATAAAATATAGAAATATATGATCAAAACCCTTGGAATTACAACAATAATGAATTCTTTAAATATCCTTCCACCTTAATCGGTAGTTACATGAGTTGTACTTATATGTTTCTGGTACTCTGCTTAGTAAGCGGTAAAACGAGCAATTTAAACAGCAAGGCATCTAGGACCTGATAGTCAATATGCAGCGTGCTGTACTTGTAAACAATTCAACCTTATTCAACAGACAGCCACATTCGTAAGTGATACTTTACTTAAATCCGAGAAATTTACAGATAAACCTAGTCGAGCTGTACATAATACAAACTTATTAAGTCGAGCCCCACACTTGTCTCAAAGTTCAATAGGCTTATGCTTATTTTAATATAGCATGTAATTACTAAAAAGCAAATGATCTTAAATGCTAATAGTAACATACATTGATTATTCTATTGGAAATTTGGAATACAAAGTAATAAAGAACAATCAGCATGTATTTATATAGCACACAAGCGAGACGTATAAAGACCTGATGGCAATCTCTCCTTGTTGGGAAACGAGTGTCGCCAGTTGATTAAAGATGTTGCTTAACTCATGAATAGTGGACTCAACATTCTGAAGAGCTTCAGCTCTGCTTTGCATGTAAGTGTCTTGCAACGGAACCAATTGCTGCTGCTGCTGCTGCTGTTGCTGTTGCTGCTGCTGCTGCTGCTGTTGCTGTTGCTGTTGCTGCAGCAATGGTTGACTCTCTCCTTCCATCTGCTTCCTGTGAATTTAGAAGACAAAAATAAAAAAGGTTTATCTTAGATGAAGCCAGAGTTCAATATTTAATTCTACCCAACTTGGAACAAACTAACCATATTGTGAAATGCACAACGAGAAAAGTCGTAAATCATGACTTGTTACCATACAAGTAATTAAAGGCCAGAATTTAAATTATATCAACTGAGAGTTCAGTAAAAGGAAACATTGTAAATTTCTGCATTTGTATAATGAGATCTGAAATATCAGAAAACCACCATAGCAGAGGGAGAGAAACAGAGTTCCAAATTTACCAGTTATGAGTAAGAAGAAGAAAGGAGCATTAATATAGTGCTTGTGAATCTTGTGATACAATCCAGCGATCTAAAGTTACACTTGAATAACAATTCTTGAAAAAAGAAATAGAACAAAGGAACACTTTAATTTTATTTTATTCTGCCAGAAATATCAGCCTTACTTAAAATCAATGCATCTCCAAATAACATTTAGGCGAGGAAAAAACATAGCAATTCAAGTTATCTCACAAAATAACACACATGCATTACAGAAAAATAACATGAAAACAACAAATGTATCCCTAACTACAACCAACCAATAAAAAAAAATCATTACTTAGGAAACAACTGAGATGAAGATGGTGACCCACTAGCCCACGGGGGAGCAGGGGCATTAGAAGCACTAGCAGCCGACCTTGCAGCCAAAGGACGTTGACGGACAAAAGGATTTGCAGTATCCTTAGAAGCGGTAGAAGAAAACAATTGTCTTCTGTTCTCGTGTACTTTCAAGTTCTTCATTAAGGAATAAGATTACGTCAGTCATAGCAATGATGATATAAAATAAGTATAACTTCAAAGAAGCCAAAAAACAAATTACTCAGGTGGGTAAATATGCAACAAAAAGCAGCAACACAATATGCAATGATACTTTCTTCAAACCCGCACCCAAGTGCATCAATAACGTACCTCTGTTCGCATGGTGAGGACTTCTTTAAACTCTTTTGTGGTGCTCATCAATCGAGTTTTTAGGTCATCAACAACTGTGGTTGAATGACTAGTTGTATCACTAGAGATATTGCCACTTTCATTTCTGGTGTTGCAGAGTAGCTGAAGATCAACAACGGCAGAGTTCAGTGCAGTAATATCTTGCTTAATAAATGCTGTGAGCTCTTGGATTTCCATGGTGGGATCATCAAAAACCGAAGTCCTTTTGGCCACTATGAATAAAAAAAAAAAAAGAATGCAAAACAACTTGTTATCCTCTGCAAACTATTCGTATAAGTTGCATAAAACAGCATTGAACCGACATTCTCCCCGTAACCTAGAAAAAGATCTCTCACTCTCTTTTTTCTTTTTCTTCGACCCAGTAGTGGGGAATACGTTAGCATGGCAAAGTGAATTGTCATTTATCAAGAACAAACATAAATCTGAAAATATATTATGAAAATTTATTTATCAATTCAACATTATTTTACATTAAGCACGATACCCTAGTAGAAAATGCAGAGAGATATGAACAGCTTAAGGTAAATATTTTTCTCATAACCTCTATTTAATTACTTACACTTGGCCAGCTTAGCAAGTTTCTGTGATGTCTGATGTATTCCATATCCAATCTTGGAAGCCCTTCTATTGAACTCTGATTGAATTGCGACCGCAGATCGCTGCTCCTCCGATCTTGAACTACTACTTGGCCCATTAGACCCTGATCCTGATGACACTGATTTCTTTAGCCTCTCCGCTATGCTTTGGAATTCCTGTGATCGATCCCGAAATGATGATTGCGCCGATTTGACAGGCATTTTCCTATCCCAGCGTTGAAATCCAGAAATTCACAGAAAACGATGCAAGTATCAATCGCCACCGAAAATGCGAGATCCGCGGAGCCAGCACCGGACAACCGACTTTGCTCCAAGAGGGTTTGATGAATAACGATGAAAGGAAAACCCTAGATCTAATCTGAAATTGCAAATGATACAACAGCGACTACTAATTGAATTCCGGATGAGTACAGCTCAAAGACGAAATTGAAATCCTTCGCTAGGATGAAAGGGGGACGAAGCAAGAGCTATGTTGTTACGAATTTGAGATGATATGGAAATAGCTCTGCAGTGCCAGCGTTCCTATAGTGGACTTTTGCAATTTGCACTAAGGTCCCTGTATTATGCTCAAAGTTCTAACGATACCGAAATTTTGTAGTTTTTGTATGCTCTTACCTGTTTTAAGCTTTCATGACTTTCTTCGTATTTGTATAATTTAGGGTGAGTTGTCGTTTTGTTTCTTAAAATATATACTATTTATTAATTTTTTTAAAATTTTGGTGATTTTATTTTTGCTTTTCAAAAATTATTCTGTTTTAAAAAATAATCACATATAAATTTTGCTAATTTATCTATTTAATGGCTTGATAAAAAATACATTACATTTTCCTTAATCTTAAGAATTCAATTTTCTCAACAAACAAAAAGTTCTCATTACTTTACATTTCTACTTTACCCCTTTGAAAGAGAAAGTTTTAAATGTTGGATAAAACTCACTATATTAAATTAAACTAAATAAATACTTAACGGTTAATTAATTGTTTTAAATAATCAATTTTTTTAATAAAATTAATTTTAAGATATTTTTAAGATATAATAGTATTTAAAAAAATAAATTTAAAATGAACAAATTAAAAGAAATGTGTCTTTTAATGTCAAAAAATAATTCACTCTATAATTTATTGATATTACATACAACAATTGCAAGTTTTCACAGAGAGTTAAATGCCAATTTCCGGCGACCAAAAAGAATATAAATTGAGTGAATAGAATAAGCAAATGTTAATAAGTGCCATCTATTATTCGTAATTTTTTTTTTTTTGGTGGAAACCTATTATTTGTAATTTTGTTTGAGAATGATACAAATGTGCATAAAAGTTTCTCAAGACTTTTAATGAGAAATTGTCAAATTGGAATATGATAATTTAAAATTATTAAAATACAACTTATCAAATGTCCAATAATCTTGATTCAAGTAATACTTATCTAAACTATAATTGTGAGAAGATTTTCACGTATGGGTTCAATTTCCACTTGTCTCTTTTTATGTAACATCTTTGGTCTAAAAAAATATTAAAAAATTTATGATTATAAATGTAATTCAAAAAATTATTTATTATGCTAGAAATATTATCTTGAGAAGTACTTATAATATTTAGCTATAAATTAAGAAAAATTTTATTCAAAATTACTATTAAAATTAATCTGTGCTGCATGTATTTATTTTGGTGTTACAAATTATTTTTTTAAGTTAAAATTCACTTATAAAAATAATAATAAATAGTAATGAAAACACATAAAAAAAAACGTGGTCAGTGAATTAGATAAATTCTAATAAACTGAAAAAAGTTCATACAAATAGGGTTTATACATGTTTAAATTATTGTCAACAAAAAAGAAATTTCTGTGAATAATTTAGATTCTTATGATTTTTTTTTCAAAAATATTATACATGTCAATACTAAAAATTCATAAATAAATTATCACTTGTGTTAAATTTTATTTTATATATACTATATAAATTGGTATTATTTATTTTTTCTATATAAAATTTTTACTATAACTTTACAATAATGTTTACCAACATATTTATTAATTATTTGCGCTTTTTATAGTAATTTTACCCTAATTTGAAAATATAATATCTTAATGATCCTGTTACAACAACAAAACATATATTTCTTTTTTCAAATTATAAACATTTTCAAATAAAATCTTATTCTGAACACTTGATAGTTTAATAAACAAAGAGGTATGACATTTATCTAGAGCAGTAACACTTAAGTTAAAACTCTCAAGATAAACCAAGCCTATTTTACACTTTACATTAATTCAAAGCTGTATATTATCAAAATAAATGACTGCAGGAACTCAAAATAGTTTAGGCAGATGCAGATTTTTTTTTCCAAATTACTGCAACAATATCATTATCCCTAAACTGTTTAAAATAGAAATTATCGGATCATTTTTTAAAATAATAATTATCTAATCTCTTTATTTATGATTTATTTTTTTGAATAAATTTTTTAGACATTTGAATTAAATTGTAGTATATTTTTTATTTTTAAGAAATATATATATATATATATATATATATATATATATATATATATATATTATAATTGAAGAAATGATAGTATAATGAGTATATTTTTTAAGGGATAGAAAAAAATATTTTTTATTTTTATGTTTAAAATAATTTTGTGTATATTTTTAAAATAGAAAGAATGACCATATGATAAATGTATTAATGAATAAAAGAAAAAGTAATTTACTCTTATTTTATTTAATAATTATGACAACTTTTTTTAAATTATAAAAATACAAAACACTACAAATATTTTTAAGTGTTTTCTGTTTTTCTTTTATTTTTTAAAATAATATTAAATATATTTTTAATTATATTTTTTATTTTCAATAAAAATTTAAAATAGAGGACGTAATCCAATTAAAATTCTTCCCTAAAAGGAAACCTCGATGTCTACCTATCTCCAAAATCACGGACTTCAAATTTTGATTGAGAAGGAATAAAAACAAAGAAGGAAATCTAAGAATGGAGAAGGCGTGGGATGAAGAGCTAACGTGAAGTTTTGTTTTAAAATTTGAATTGAGAAAAAAATTAAAGAAATTCGGAGTTAAAGAAGAAAAATGAAAAGTCGCATAAGTGGTATATTATTAAGCGAAAGCCACATTACCAAAAAAAAAAAGAAAAAACGAAACCCAACCCAGAGTCGTAGCTTTTCTGTCTTACAAACAACGAATTTATAGTGAATTAGGCTCACAAATTATTTGGGGTAAAATTCAGGCTGAATTTTTTTTTTTTTTTGGTACAACGCAAGAGTAAAAATTTAAATCTAAGATCAATTTATTAAACTACTCAACTCCCGCGTCACTGACCGTACCACATTTAGCGACTTTGAATGTTTTCAATAATATATAAAAGATTGAATCACTTTTTGACACCTGCGTATAGATACGAGTTTAAAGTCTCGACTTTTTAAAATATTATTATTTATTTATTTAAATAAAATTTATTTTATTAAATTAAAAAATACAAATGAAAACATTTTAATCCTTTAGGAATAAATATTAAAATCCACCAACAATATATTAACCACTCTCTCATCTTTAGTATGTCCAATCTTAAAAATAGAGTATCGTTTCCTCTCCCAAACCTTTTTCTATCATAAAGTTTCAACGTATCTACCTAAGACAGCCAATAAAAAAAAAAAAAGCTACTGAAGCCCAAAAATACACTCTCCCTCCATGTGCGTCATCGTCACGAACATAGACTCCCTCGGCCAATTGGAATATAATTTAGCCACGTGTCGCTGTCCGTAGGTCGAGTCACACAACTTAGCATACTTCGCGAGTGAAAACACAAACGGTCAATGGCATTTCCGATATTTCACGGACACTGAGTGCCAAAATGAAAACTATATCATGGAGATTAATATAACTTACATTTTCTCATCCAAAAACTGGGTTTAGTTTTTTTAATTTATTTTTTTCTCAGCCTGAATATTGTCTCCCAAGCTTCATACACCTACTATTGTCATAAAAAAAAAAAAAAAAGAGGCAAGCTTGATACACCTACTCGACTATTCCTGAATTGCCGTGCTCCTCGTGGGAAAGTGTTGAATCCTGGCCGTTCATATCTTCATCCTCTTCCCCCAAAAAACTGTCTGGAGCTTGTTTATGGTAGACCGCAAGGTAGGCAACCATTACCATCACTGAATATTTCCAATCTAACGAGCCACACTCTGCCACGTGCCAGATCGAAACGATTTTCATATTTTCGGTCTTTTTTTTTTTATTTCAATTGGTACAATTTTTGTTATTTTCGATCTAAACCCTTGCTCGTGAAACCGGAAGAAACCCTAGCTTGAGTATCATCTGTCTATACCGTGCGCGTGTTTTTTAAAGGAAAAAAATATTGAATCGAAATTACCTGCAATTTGATTTCAAAATCGCGGATTTTAGTAGGGTTTCAGATTGCATAGGGAACATTCGTGTTCGTGATCTTCATGATTTGTTGGAAGAATCTAATATTTCGTGGTATGTCGGTTGAGGTATGTATGCTAATTCACTTTAATTTCGTGGTTAATATATATGGTTTTGTTTAATGACATAAGCCCAATGCATGGGAGATTGCTTGTGATCTTATTTTTTGGGTTGGTTGAGGGATTATTTGTGATTTTTCATCGGTTTGGTGTTACAGATCTGAAAAAACGTGTAAAAGCATGTACGATGGAATGTGAAACGTGGGAAATTTCGGTCTGGGCTCCTGTACTGCGGATTGTTAATGGAAGGTAGAGCAGAGAATTCCTCTGGGACTTCAATTCCCAAAAAATCGAGAACTTTGGATCTTAAAAGTTTATATAAATCGAAAGTGACGAAGGAGAATCCAAAGAAGAACTTAAAGAGGAAAGGTAGTAGTCCTAGGGGTGATGATGAGAAGAGGACCAAGAAAAAGAAGTCTAGGAAGGAAGTGTCTCTAAGGAGCTTAGAAAATGCTGATGGTGGCAGCAAAAAGGTTGTTGATGAAGAATGTCAGGCTGGGTCAAGTTCTGATAGGCAGGATTTGCGTGAATTAAAGTTGGGTGTGAGCCAGAGACTACGTGACAGTAATGGCTTAAATAGAGTTTCACTTAGTCTAGATGACGATCCAGTACATATTCCCAAGCGGAAGAGGGGTTTTGTGGGGCGGAAGAAATTTGAAGTTGGTCAAGTACCCAATCTGGCAGGGCAGACTAGTGGTAAAAGTGGTCATGGTGATCAGATCACTAAGCTAAGTAGTGATGATTTGGGCAGGAGGGCTGAGTCTTTGAAAATTAAACAGAGGAGAGATTTTGATGAATTTAAGGAAAATAGGAGTAGCGATTCAAATTCAGTACAGCATTTCACGGGGAATGCAGGCTCTGCCTGTCATTCTGCTGTAAATAGCGGTGATTCTTCTCTGAAGAAGTCCAGCAGTAAGGATAGGAAGCAAAATGTTTTGGATCCAGATAATACTAGTCTTGCAAAGGAGGCAAAGCCTTTGGTTGATAATAGTAAAATAACTGATGATTTACAGGAAGATGATGAGGAGAATCTTGAGGAGAATGCAGCAAGGATGCTATCTTCAAGGTTTGATCCTAGTTGTACTGGGTTTTCCTCTAGTACCAAGTCTGCTACATTGCCATCAGCAAATGGTTTGTCATTTTTGCTTTCTTCTGGTGGAAATCTTGCTAGTCGTGGGTCAAAGTCTCTGTCAGGTTCAGAATCAGCATCAGCTGATACTGCTGTTAGGGTCTTGAGGCCAAGGAATCAACATAAGGAGAAAGGTAACTCAAGGAAGAGGCGCCATTATTATGAAATTTGCTTGGGTGATTTGGATGCATATTGGGTATTGAATCGGAAAATTAAGGTTTTTTGGCCTTTGGACCAAAGTTGGTATTATGGCCTTATCAATGACTATGACAAAGAAAAAAAACTTCACCATATCAAATATGATGACCGGGATGAAGAGTGGATTAATCTCGAAACTGAGAGGTTCAAACTGCTGTTACTTCCCAGTGAAGTTCCCGGAAATGTAAGGGGAAAAAGAGCTGTTATGAGAAGTAGAAGTTCTGATGAGCAAAAAGGAAGGAAGTCCAGAAAAGAAAGGCAAAGAACAGAACCGATTACGGAGGATGATAGCTGCGGTGGAAGCTGTATGGACTCGGAGCCTATAATCTCTTGGCTGGCTCGATCTTCTCATCGGGTTAAATCCTCTTTCCAAGGCATTAAGAAACAGAAAACTTCTGTCACAGCTCTGAATTCACCCTCATCCTTGTTGTATGATGAACCTGCTGGAGTACAGGGTTGTTTAGCTAAGAGTTCCAGGAAAGGGGATGGAAGTAATCTATCCAGCGTTTTCATATTGCAAGATAAATTAGGTGATAGTTTTAGGGAGAAGTCCTCATTGCAAAGTGCAACTTACCCTAAAGATGGCAAAAAGCCTATTGTATATTTTAGAAGGCGGTTTCGCAGGCCAACTCCAGTATCTCCTATGTCTGAAGTAAAACATGTTCTAGTAAGTGAGCCTGGTTCCAAATACTTTGACCCTGTTTTTGACGGGGTTGGGGAAGTAAAGAAACCGGATGATAGGAGGGTTGAGGTTGATGGGCCTTTGTGGTTCACTTATGATCTCGGGGTATCAAAAATAAGTCTTCTGGACATAGAGTCTGCAGAATTCAAATTGGACTTGAACTTTCCATTACGATTGGTGATGAATAGCTCATTTGAATCAGATAGCTTGTGGTTGCTTCGTGTTGCACTGCTGCTTCAGCATGGCACACTTATGGCCAAGTGGCCAAGAGTTCATTTGGAGATGCTTTTTGTTGATAATGTGGTTGGCTTGAGGTTTCTACTATTTGAAGGTTGCTTGAAAATGGCTGCAGCCTTTGTCTTTCTGGTCCTTAGGGTTTTTCATCCACCTGCTGACCAAGGGATGTACGTCGACTTGCAGTTACCAGTTACATCTATAAGATTCAGTTTTTCGTGTTTAGATGATATTAAGAAGCAGCTTGTGTTTGCATTCTACAACTTCTCCAGAGTAAAGAATTCAAAGTGGATGTACCTAGATTCTAAACTTAAGAGTTATTGCCTGCTCAGCAAGCAGCTCCATCTTTCTGAATGTACCTATGATAACATCCGGGCACTTCAAAATGGATCAAGTGAGTTCCCTATTACTACTTTTAGTGGCGAGCCCTCCTCATTCAAGGTACTTTCTATTTTGCCTACATTTCCTGATTGGAATTTTTGTACACCCGTACTTTCCTTAGAATTTAACCAGAGTAGTTTTTTTTTTGGTATCTCCATATGTAATGTATATTGTTGAAGTTAAACAATGGAACTTGGTCTCTTTCTCTTTTTTAATTTTCTTGAGGATGCTGGCAAAGCTTCAAAAGTTAGTGCAAGTTGAATTAGGTTGGATTTTTTTGGTCTTGAATCAACTTGTATAACTTTTGCTACAGGTCATGCGGAAGAGGATTAGGTCAGGAATTAAGATTATGGGTGTCTCTAAAGAGTCCACTCAGGTCAGTACTAGTCAGTTTGCGGATGCCTGCAAGAAGAAGCTTCCTCCATTTGCTCTTTCTTTTGCTGCTGCACCTTCATTTTTTCTTAGTTTGCATCTGAAGTTGCTGATGGAGCGGTCGGTAAGCTTTTGTAACTGTACACCAGTAAATGATCAGGAAAACTCTGGTCTGACGACAGATGGCTGTTCTAGCATGGATGATTGCTCTAACAGGAACTTGGAAATTAATCTGAAGGAAAATATGATGGCTTTGTCAAAGGATGCTTCTTGTGTTGGATGGTCTTGTGCTGAACCTGAGCTGGTAATTAGTCCCTCTACTTGCAGTGATGGAGTTCTCCCTCAAAATAACCAGAACATTTGTGTTGCGGGAACTTCTGGTTCTTATGGTTCCAAGAGGCTTGGTACTATAAAGTTACAGGAGATGCAATCCCATCATTCAAGGTTAGAACAATGCTCGTCGCCTTCAAGTTCTGTAATTGACGATAAGGCCGGAGATGCATCCCGTCATTATCTGGGTGATCTCAGTATCCAAATTTCTTCAGTTGACCATATTGAGAAACCTATAGAGGGTGATTTGCATGACGCTCAACACTCTTCTGATTTGTCTTGGAATATAAATGGAGGTGTGATTCCAAGCCCCAATCCAACTGCTCCCAGAAGTTCTTGGCATCGTAACAGAACTAATACCTCATCATTTGGATTCCCGTCATATGGGTGGTCTGATGGGAAGACTGACTCTCTTCACAATGGTTTTAGCAATGGACCTAAGAAGCCACGAACGCAAGTATCATATTCATTGCCATTTCCAGGGTATGATTTCAGTTCAAGGCACAAAAGCCATAATCAGAAAGGGTTTCCTCACAAACGAATTAGAAAGGCTAATGAAAAGAAGTTATCAGATATTGCTAGAGGTCCTGAAAAGAATTTTGAATCTTTATCTTGTGATGCAAACGTGTTGATTACCCTTGGTGATAAAGGATGGAGAGAATCTGGTGCACAAGTTGTATTAGAACTTTTTGATCATAATGAGTGGAAACTTTCTGTAAAACTTTCAGGGATTTCAAGATATTCATACAAAGCCCATCAATTTCTGCAGCCTGGATCAACAAATCGTTACACTCATGCTATGATGTGGAAAGGAGGGAAGGATTGGATCTTGGAATTTCCTGATAGGAGTCAGTGGGCTCTTTTCAAGGAGATGCATGAGGAATGCTACAATCGGAACATCCGTGCTGCTTCAGTAAAAAATATACCTATTCCTGGTGTCCGCTTGATAGAGGAGAATGATGAAAATGGACCAGAAGTTACATTTGTTCATAGCTCCAAGTATTTCCGACAAGATGAAACAGACGTTGAGATGGCTTTGAATTCATTACATGTCTTGTATGACATGGATAGTGAGGATGAGAAGTGGATTTCAGACATCCGAAATTCTGAAAAATACAACTGTGACATGGAGGGGATCTCAGATGAGATTTTTGAGAAGACAATGGACATGTTTGAAAAGGCTGCATATGCTCAACAGCGTGATGAGTTTTCACCTAATGAAATAGAACTCATGGCTGATATTGGGCCCTTGTGTTTAGTCAAAACCATCTATGAACATTGGCGGCAGAGAAGGCAGAAGAAGGGAATGGCTTTAATACGACATTTTCAGGTACTGTCCCAATTATCCTTCTTATTCATTATATTATGATTTAAATTATAGAAATATGCTATGTAATGTGATAGACTGCCCTTGTGGAGATGGATGGAGGAGGATGAGGGAAGAGAGATTGGTAATTCTGCACAAGATTGATCCTTAACTTGCTTAAACTTAAATCAATGATGTCTTGCAGGCCTTTCAAATCTAAGGCTTAGTTTTTCATGCTATTGCAGAGTGGTGTATCTTTTTAGTTGGTCCATTTAAAATGGTAGATTTTTATTGATTTCTGTTAGAGATTATAATAAAACTATCCATGGACTTTCACTCAACCACTTAAGCTTTTGAATTGAAATGAATTTTAACATTATATCAAAGCCTCTATGATTATGTGATCTGAAGTTCAATCTTTGCTGAACTCTATTCTCTTACTTAAAAATTAAGTTTTAGCACAAGGTATGGCAGTTATGTGATTTGTCCACACTTTAAACCCGAAGGGCTTTTGTGTGAGGGGGCGTCTTAGATATTACAATAAAACTATTTATGAGTTGTCATTCAACAACTTAAAACTTTTGAGTTGAAATGAGTCTTGACATTTTCTATGGTTGTTAACTTGTTATGTCTCCCATTGTGAAAGCTGCCTGGAATACTGTTTTCTGATTGATGTTTATGCAATCCATCGAAGGTCTGTCTTTTTGAACATGACACCCACACTTAATTCGTCATAGCTTGTTCTTGAAACTCATCACTGCTTTCTCCCCTAAGAATCTATATGGTAGGAGAAAATAACTTGTCCTTTGACTTTTGCAATACTAACATATAAAACAAAAATAAAAATCAGGAATATACATTGTGAAGGATTAATGCTAACGCAGAACAGGACATGTTGGCAGATATTGAGCTTACATGACACTTTGAAGTTTGGTAAGGTGTGTTGTACAATCCTTGACTGTGGAAGTTGTGGCTTAAATGGATTGTAGTATTTGAGCATATGCAAGCTACTTGATATACAATCGGGTCTATTTCATACTTTTGTTTTGATATAAGAAGAATTAAGAGAAAGAAGTAGAAAAAGGAAGATAAGAAATTCCCATAGAAAAGACAAACAAAAGAAAAGAATTTTAGCTCAAAAGAGCTCTCCAATCTTTCTGTAAATTTGTATTGGAAGCCCCCTTAAATAATCCCTGCATTGAGATGGGCAAGGAAGCCAATGAAGCTAATCCAACTTGCAAAGGACAGGAGTTAGGAAACTTTTGTTTGAAACTCTGACATCATTTTCCTTCCATAAACACCACAACCCCTTAAAAAAGCACGTGTCAAACATTCTTTCACATCCATCTACCTGATGAATAGATGGAAATGGTCCAAGGAACCTCAAAAAATGGCAAAATTAAATGTCTGTGATTGCATGTATTTATAGCATAAATGTTAGTTTTGTAGTGAGTCTGCTTAATTCTGTTTTTGTTGGTAATATCCTTATCTTGG
Source organism: Gleditsia sinensis (assembly GCA_037074535.1). Classification (NCBI taxonomy): domain Eukaryota; kingdom Viridiplantae; phylum Streptophyta; class Magnoliopsida; order Fabales; family Fabaceae; genus Gleditsia; species Gleditsia sinensis. Next base: position 4,853,470 of record CM073472.1, read on the forward strand.
GTTGTTTTTTGTGGGGCAGTTGTTAATTTGACAGTTCTTGTTGATTCCACTGTCAAATTCTTAATTAAATATTGGCATAGTTATATATTTTGCATCAAGTCAATTGATAGATGTCAGCTTTGAAGGACTCATTTGAAATAGTATAGAACAACTGTGGACGTAGTTGGGCCATTAATTGATATAAACATTAAAGTGCGGCAAAGGCTCTCTCTTAGGTGAAGGCTTTTGTTTGGAGTCTGGACTGTGGTATTTAATAGAATTAATATGAATAATCTGCTTCAGACTTGTAGGACCCTTAAGACTATTTCATTAGATGTTTGTGTGATGTGTTATTGGAATTCTGAGACTAATATATATTTTCCTGCATAATGAAGTGCTGTGGCAATTCTGGAACAGACTTTTTTGGCTCTTTAATGAGCATTGGGTTTGTCCAGATGATCTAGATCAATTTTTTGCTGTTATGTTTACGGTTTTGGCAGCAAGAAGGAGCATAAAGTCCTCTGAAAGAGAGCAGGTTTATGGTGTCTATGGTTAGGATCGAATGCTAGAGTTTTGAATCAGAAGTTTCGTCTGTCATATATTCTTTATAAAAGAATAATATTTTTGACGTCCTATTGGGTTTCTGCATGTGGTTTTCTCAGGTTGTGTCCCTTGTGGAATTACAAAAGGGATTGTTAAGCTCTTTTGAGCTAAAGTTTGTTAAGTTTTTGAATCATGTTTTGGGAGGATTCCTTGTCATCCATTGTTGTATTGTTTTTTCCTTCTCATCAATAAATTCTTTTTATATTACAAAAGGAAAAAAAAAAAACAAAGCATGATGACTTTGAGTGATCTACCCTTCTATTTTCTCAACAAGGAATTCCATAAACTCTAGTTTGCTTTTTGTTCTCCCCCCGTCCCCTACATGATCTGCGTGTTCTGTAATTATTTGCTTGAAATATAATCTTGTAATTTTTATGCTCTGTTCAGCCTCCTCTATGGGAAAGGTATCAACAACAATTGAGAAAGTGGGAAGTAACTATGACCAAGAATAGTATCCCCAGTCCTAATGGCTGCCTAGATAAGGTTGGAACTTTGGAGAAACCACCCATGTTTGCTTTCTGTTTGAAACCAAGGGGTTTAGAAGTGAACAAGGGATCAAAACAGCGATCACACAAGAAATTGTCTGTCTCTGGGCAAACAAATAGTTTTCTGGGAGATCATGATGGTTTCCATACTTTTGGTGAGTATTTGATAGACATGCTGATACCAGTGTTATTGCCTTCTTAATAAATCACTTTCTTGAATATCTGATTGTTGATCTCTCAGGAAGAAGACTGAATGGTGTTGCGTTTGGTGATGAAAAGCTTACATACCTAGGCCATAATTATGATTCTTTGGATGATTCTCCATTGCCTCAGACATCACCAAGGGTATTCCCACCATGGGTTGCTGGCAACATGGCATATTTGACAAGCAATGATGGATCTGATAAAATTCATATTTCCAAATTTCACCGGAGCAGGTCAAAGAAATTTGGGTCATTTATATATCATAATGATTCGCAGATGATAGGTTCTTTCAATCAAAGAATGTCAGGGAAGAGAAATGAGGTTAGTAGGTGGAATATGGACTATTATGACTTGCCAAGCCACAGGGAGTACCTATTGGATGGTCCTCAAAGCCGTGAGATTGAACAATTGGATGGTTCAGACTTTGATGAGTTTAGGTTACGCGATGCCTCAGGTGCAGCTCAGCATGCCCGTAACATGGCTAACTTAAAGAGAGAGAGGGCACAGAGATTGCTCTATAGAGCAGATCTAGCAATTCACAAGGCTGTGGTTGCTCTTATGACTGCTGAAGCTATGAAAGCTTCTGAGTACTCAAATCGTGATGGTGATGGGTAGATAACACGTCAAACATCCGATGCTGGGACAACTTCATAGATTCCTACGGTTTTCGGTATATTCACGAAGAGGAAAGTAATAGGCTCGGCATTGTTTGTGCTAGACATTGGTCTGGTTTTTACTTTATCAGGGGTGGTGACCTTTTGTCATTATCCAGATATTCCGTAGTGAACTTGAATTATGAGCCTCGAGAGTAGTGAGGCGGAGGAAATTGTTGCTTCAAAGTGCAGCTCCCCAGCAGTCCACCAGCACTTTTTTGCAGCTTAACATCTGCTCAGTTCATCCCAACCCTTGGCACTGATCTGCTTGGTACGGGGCTATGGAAATTTGGCTGGCCTATATTTGTACAGAATTTTTTCTTGGCCTTTCTTCCTGCTTCTCCCCCGTAACCTCAGTTTCAAATGCTCAAATATGAAAAGAGAAATTGGTCAAATAATACAACACCACTTTGGATGGAATCACAGTCCAGTTTTTATCATAGATTAGGTAATAGTAAACAAGCTCGTGATTCCTAAGACGCTCTTTTTCCTCCTCTCCCTTTATTTGCAAGATCTCATAGCTACACGTGGATCGACGAAAGAAAAATTATTTGTATAGTTTCTCTGGTTTATATTCTATCAAAGCATCAAAAATGCGCTTATGGTTTTGAGGTGAATTGGCTATGACTTTGTCTACTGTGCTTTTTCCACCATTTTACGAACGTAATTATTGGTATAACCTTGCTGATTTATATTCGAACTGAACCTTGAGAATTTATAAGAATATTTAAATGTCAAATGCATCTGCACTACTCATTATAAAGTATTATTTATTAGAATCAATATGTATAAAAAAGAATCATAAATTTTTCACAGTATTTCTAAGCAATTTCATGTTTACAAAAGGTCTTAGAGAATAAGTTCTAACAAGGACTAATACAGTTTTAAGAATTAATATATGTTAGTTTATACTTTAATATAATTTTTAAAAGAGGCATGTATAATAGTGTAAATGACGAAATATAAATAACATTAATCTCAATAACGTGGGTTTCCTTAGTAATATTTAATAGCTAAACTATAATACAGTATGAATAGGTTACTGAATTAGAATAAACATTTTGAATCTGTCTAACTTTCCCATTGAATAAAAGAGAATTTTGTGTTACAAGTAATATTTCAGAATTTCTAAGAAAATTATATGAATTTTTTTATTAGGTGTGTATAAAATTAACCGAATCATTAAAAAATAAATAAATAAAATTGATTTTAGATGAGTTATATCAATTTTTTTACATAATAAATTAAACAGTTTATTTCAATTTTTGATTGAAAAAAATTTATAATCAGATAGAATCGAACGTACTATTATTTTTTTAAAAATAAAATATTTTACTATTTTAAATATTACTTCATTGATTGACTTTTCTTCCTTCAACTTCCACCGCCACTGTTCAATACCTTCCCCCAGTGAATTAATGTACTCACGTCACACCATTTTTCAGTGACTTTCAACTTTTTTTGAATATAAGCTGTGACATTGGTGGCTTGTTGGACTCAGCAGTCAATATACCAGGATCTTCTATTGTGGTCAATGCCAAGCAGGGGGAGCTGTGCCCCCAAAACGCAATTTTTTGACTGTTTTTTGGGGTTTTTTATTTTTTTTAATATATTTTAAAATTTTATATTTTTTTATAAATTATTTTTATTTAAAAAATTAAATAAAAAGTAAAATTAAAAAAAGTAGAACAACGTTTTAATTTTTTAATATATTTTTAAAATTTAATTTTTTCAACATATTATGTAGAAATTTATTTTTAAAAAAAATAAAAATTTGTTAAAAATAAATTTTTTGTCAAAAAAGTTAAAAATTTTGTTGAAAAACTAATTATAAGTTGTTGAAAATAATTTTTTTTTGAAATTTTTTAAAAATTTGTGGAAAAATTAAATATAAAAATAAAATGGTGTTATGTTTTTTGTATTATTTATTTATTTTTAAAGTTTAATTTTTTTAACCAATTATTTAAAAAAAAATATCTTCTATATTTTTTAACAAATTTTTTAAAATTTTTATTAAAAAATTATTTTTTATAAATTCTTATATTTTAAAATTATATTTTTTCTTTAATTTTTTTAAATAAATTATAACAAATTTAAATTTTAAAATATATTAAAAATAAAATTTAAAATAAAAAATTCAAGACTATGTTTTGGGGGCACAGCACCCTTGCTGTACGTTGCCCACAACAGAGGATCCTGATCCGCAGTCAATAGCCATCGAGCAATGCGCTCAATTGTCGCGAATCCCTCGTTCAATGGCATTTGATAAGAAGAGAGGACGCGGAAAGAAAAGTGGGTGCGAAATAAAATTAAAATAATAAATATATAACATCGGCGGTTAATTTGATTTTACTGAAAAAAATTTCTAACAAAAAAATTGAATCGAATTACTCTATTATTATATGTAAAAAATGATTTAAATTTTTTAAAATCTATTTTTTTAATTTTAAAATAATTCAATTTACTTCAATCAGTTTTGTTTAGTATTGTTCACCTTATCTTTTAAAATTTTTTTAGTCATATATAATGTTTTAAAATTTGAATTTTAAATTGTATAATTTAAAATTTAAAGTTTTATTTTAAATATATTAGTATTATATTTATCAAAATGTCATTAATAAATTATAAAAATATATTATTAATAAATTTATATATTTATAATATTGTTACTTTAAAAATAGATGTTTTTAAAGTAATAATATTATCACTACTCTTTCTTCGTCCTTCAGAGCTCTCTGTCCCTCCGTTTGTTCGTCCTTAGGTGCCTCGCTTGTCTTTGTTTTCAACGTCGTCGTCGCCTCCTCAATCCTAATTTAAACCCGAGTTACAAACCCTCGGTATCATCATGACTCCGTCTCTAATCTCTCCTCCTCATCATGCAGTTTCTCTCTTGACCTTAGGCTCTCTCTCGTAACTCGTTTATCGTCTCTCATCCCTGGTCTCTGTCTCCTCATCTCCATCTTCGTCCAGAGACGTTGTTGACTCCACAAAGTATTTCAATGGAGCAGTTTTTCCAGTTCATCTGATATTCGACAGCAAAAGGGACAGTTTACAAAAGCATGAAGCAAAATATACAGAGGACAAGATAAAAAATAGTGCAAAATTGGAGAGAAGCCTTAGCAAGGGTTTCTAGTTAGTTGGTTGGACTACTAAAGACAAGTAAGTTTTGAATCTTTCATTAGTCACCTCAATCTAGCATCTGTAGTTATTTTTTTTGTTTACTCCAATTAGTGAAAAACAGATTTCTATTATGGATAGTAATAATTGTACAATATATGATGAATATTCAAGAAATAGTTAGATTTGCCACGAGATTTTGTGCATTAGGATTTTGTGCCGTTGAAAGGATTTCACTTCACTTTTTTTTCCTTTCTTTTTATTATATTTTGTTTCAATATCTTTTGGGTGACATGCCTATCCCGCTCGAAGTATCCAGAATCAGATGAATTCAAATGTTTCATGCTCTCAATTTACGAGCATATAAAATAAATATATCTTTTTTACAATTAGATATTTTTTATAATATATATAATACTATTTTTTATCATAAAAATAGAGAGATATATATATATACATATATATATATATATATATATATATATATATATATATATATAGATTCTTTTATGTATATACATTATACATACTAAATTATAAATGTCAAAGTAACAACAGAAATAGAAATTTTATCTGTGGCGTTCAAAGTACACTCTAAAATATAAACACGATATAATTCAAAAACAGTGAACTTTTAAAGCAACATAAACTCACCTAAAAAATATGTCACCTAACTGATTACCTATTTGTAGGATCAGACTCTATATTTTTATTTGAAAAATATAGAAATATCGTGTAGTGAGTTTGACACTTCAGTAAACAGATAATATCTCATATGACCTCTTAAATCAATATATATATGTACTCGTATTTTAAAATTTATCACATAGAAAATACAATTAAAAAATACATCTATATGGAACCCGTATTTTAAATATTCTCAAATAAAATGATATTCATATATTCAAAACTATATTCAGCACGGTATGATTATTAAACAAATGTTGGTAAATTACAGTAAAATGTTAAATTTTTGAAATAAAGTCATAACTTTTGTTGATACATAATTAATATACTATATATGTATTGAAAATTTATTCTTTTTACATAATACTTAAGCATGTTACGATTCTCAATTCACTCATTTGTTATATACATAGTGATCGATCGACTACAGTCATAATAAGTGATCAAAAAATGTAAGTTATCACCCATTTACCTTTTTACATTACCACTGTCACCCAATTGGAGCAGCTCTCTCTTGACTCACTCAGGTTAATAGGGTGTCTTCTACTCGGTACCGTCTCAAATCATACAACCCGTCAATATTCATCCATATATATAAATATATATATATAAATACATATTCATCAAAATATAATGTATAATTATCAAGCAACTCGCTATGAGTTTTACGCTTGCCATTCAATCATAATCAGCAATTTTATAGTTTTATAAATTAATGTCTCATGCACATAATATTTACTTTATTAAATAATAATAAATATATTTAGAACCACATATTCAATGAGTTTTAAAATCTATTTGTAAAACCATACTCTTTCTTGAATTATGTGCTAGTTTGTAAGTAAAACAAATATTTTAACACATTTCAAAAACTTATGATAGTATAAATAATTTGTAAACAAAATCAATTATATATTTTAAGTTCAAGAAGAGCATGTGGTAAGTTATAGAAATAATTATCTATTTACAAGATCAGAGCTCCAAGTTGGATAGTTCAAATATATTTTTTCAAGTCAAATATAATCAAATGAACCTTAAAAACTTAAGAAATGATTTCGAAATTGTAAAATTTGGCCTCTAAAAGTTTGGTCAACTGATGGGGTACTATTTACAGTCGAAATTATTATTCACCGCTGGAATCACTATTCATGCTAGCCTGATTTATTGTTCATGACGGATGGGGTACTATTTATATTCTGAGATTTATCTATATCTTAAATCTATTTATGGCATCAGATTTTTAATTCGAGGACTTTAAATAAGAGTTTTAGAGTTTACCTTTTTTTATATTTTCTATTTCTAATCTATTGCGATTTTGCAGCTGATTTGAAAAATTATTCGATTAATATCGTAATACTCATCGTTCTGAATCTAGTGGTACTCTTAATTTTAAAATCAAATATTTAAAAGTATTTTAAATATAGAAAGAAAAAATATATATAAAAAAATTATTATTTACTATTTATTCATTCGTATCGAAAATTTTTTTGTCTCTTTTTTTTTTAATAAATAATAGAGGGCCAATTAACAATTTACTAATTATCAGATAAAATCTTTATAAATTCTATTATTTATATTTTGACCCATAAATTTTAAAAAATTATAATTTGATTTTAAAAATATTAATAAATTTTAATTTTTATCCTTAAATTTTTTTAATTACATCACTACTTTTTTATTTTTTTAATAATTTATATAAAAATAAAAATTATTACATTTTAAAAATATAAACTTCAAATTATTTGAGATTACAGTGGAGTTTGAAAGATTTTTATAACCTAATCATTGCTCAATTGAATTGAATTTATTCTTAAATCCAATGTAACCGGGCTTTGTTTACTCTATTTTTACACCAGTTTTTTGAAACCTGTTTTTTTTTTTAAGTAATTAACATAGCTATGCTACATGGGATCCCCGTGCGTCACGCGCAAGGACTCCCTCCGCAAATTGGAATATAATCAAGTCACGTGTCTCTATTCGAAGAGCGAGTCATACAACGTAGCCTACTTTTGCGAGTGACTGCATCGGCTTTCCAATTGCGGCTGAAAATACAAAAGCTCGATGGTATTTCTGATGTTTCACATACAATGAGGGCCAAAATGAAATCTATATCATTGAAACTAATATAACTTTCTTCTATTTTGCCGTCAAAAACTGGTTTTAGTTTTTTTGCCTAAATATTGTCTCCCAGGCTCCATACAAATACTGGTTGCTGTTAATGAACTTTCGTGCTCGTCGTGGGAAAGTGTTGAATCTTGGCCGTTCATATCATCATCATATGCTCCGAAATTCATGTCTGGACTTGTTTACGGCAAACTGCAAGGGAGGCGAACATTACCTTCGGTAAATATTTCCAATCTAACGAACCATACTCTGCCACGTGCCCAGTCGAAACGATCTTCATATATTCGATCTATTTTTTGGCTTTTCAATTAGTTCAATTTTTGTTATTTTCGATCAAAACCCTTACTCGTGACCGAAAGAAACCCTAGCTCCCGAGTATCATCCGTCATTATCGTGCGTCTGTGTTTTTGGAAAAATAAATAAATAAATATATATACATATACAAATAGAAATCGAAATTATCAGGAATTTAATTTTAAAATCTCAGATTTTATTAGGGTTTCAAATTGCAGAGGTGACATTCAAACGCTAATCCATGATTCGTGTTATGACCTTGATGATCTGTTGGAAGAATCGAATATTTCGTGGTATGCCGTTTGAGGTATGTATGCGATTTTACTTTTATTTCAAGGTTAATATATCTGGTGTTGTATAATGAAATGAGCTCAATGCACGGAGATTGGGTGTGACCTTAATTTTCGGGTTGGTTGAGGGATTGTTTGTGATTTTTCGTCGGTTTGGTGGTACAGATCTGGAAAACCTGTAAAGGCATGTACGATGGAATGTGAAAAGTGGGAAATTTTGGTCTGGGTGTCTGGACTGCGGATTGTTAATGGAAGGTAAAGCAGAGAATTCCCATGGGACTCCAATTCCCAAAAAATCGAGAACTTTGGATCTTAAAAGTTTATACAAATCAAAAGTGACGAAGGAGAGTCCAAAGAATAACTTAAAGAGGAAAGGTAGTAGTCTTACGGTTGGTGACGAGAAGAGGAACAAGAAAAAGAAGTCTAGGAAGGAAGTGTCTCTACGGAGCTTAGAAAATGCTGATGGTATCAGCAAAAGGATTGTTGATGAAGAATGTCAGGGTGGGGTAAGTTCTGGTCGGCAGGATTTGCCTGACTTGAAGTTGGGGATGAGTCAGAGACTAAGTGGCAGTAGTGGCTTAAATAGAGTTTCACTTAGTCTGGATGACGATGTTGTTCGTATTCCAAAGCGAAAGAGGGGTTTTGTGGGGCGGAAGAAATTTGAAGTTGGTCAAGGACCAAATCTGGCAAGGCAGACTAGTGGTGAAAGTGGTAATGGTGATCAGATCACTAAGCTAAGTAGTGATAATTTGGGCAAGAGGGATCAATCTTTGAAAATTAAAAAGAAGAGAGATTTTAATGGACTTAAAGAGAATAGGAGTAGTGATTCAAATTCAGTTCAGCCTTTCAAGGTGAAGGAAGATTGTGCCTGTCATTCTGTTGTAAATAGTGGTGATTCTTCTTTGAAGAAGTCTAAGAGGAAGGGTAGGAAGCAAAATGTTTTGGATCCAGATAATACTAGCCTTTTCAAGGAGGCCAAGCCTTTGATTGATTGTAGTAAAATGAATGATGATTTGTTGGAAGATGAGGAGGAGAATCTTGAGGAGAATGCGGCAAGGATGCTATCTTCAAGGTTTAATCCTAGCTGTACTGGATTTTCCTCTAGTAGTAAGTCTTCTACATTGCCATCTGCAAATGGTTTGCCCTTTTTGCTATCTTCTGGTCAAAATCTTGCTATCCGTGGGTCGAAGTCTCTGTCTGGTTCAGAATCAGCATCAGTAGATACTGCTGGTAGGGTCTTGAGGCCAAGGAATGAACTCAAAGAGAAAGGTAACTCCAGGAAGAGGCGCCATTTTTATGAAATTTGCTTGGGTGATTTGGATGCATATTGGGTATTGAATCGGAAAATTAAGGTTTTTTGGCCTTTGGACCAACGTTGGTATTATGGCCTTATTAATGACTATGACAAAGAAAGAAAACTTCACCATATCAAATATGATGACCGGGATGAAGAGTGGATTAATCTCGAAACTGAGAGGTTCAAACTGCTGTTACTTCCCAGTGAAGCTCCCGGAAATACAAGGGGAAAAAGAGCTGTAATGAGAAGTAGAAGTTCTGATGAGCAAAAAGGAAGGAAGTTCAGAAAAGAAAGGCGAAGAAGAGAACGAATTACAGAGGATGATAGCTGCAGTGGAAGCTGTATGGACTCGGAACCTATAATCTCATGGCTGGCTCGATCTTCTCATCGGGTTAAATCCTCTTTCCAAGGCATTAAGAAACAGAAAACTTTTGTCGCAGCTCTGAATTCATCCTCATCTTTGTTGTATGATGACACTGCTGGAGTACAGGGTTGTTTAGCTAAGAGTCTTAGTAGAGGTGACGGAAGTAATCTATCCGGTGAATCCGTATTGCAAGATAAATTAGGTGATAGTTTTAGGGAGAGCTCCGTATTGCAAAGTGCCACTTGCCCTAAAGATGGAAAACTGCCTATTGTATATTTTAGAAGGCGGTTTCGCAGGCCAACTACAATATGTCCTATGTCTGAAGTAAAACATGTTATAGTAAGTGAACCCAGATCCAAATACTTTGACCCTGTTTTTCGTGGGTTTGGGGAAGTAAAAGAACCAGATGATAGGAGAGTTGAGGTTGATGGGCCTATGTGGTTCACTTTTGATCCGGGGGTATTGAAACTAAGTCTTCTGGACATAGAGACAGCAAAATTCAAATTTGACTTGAACTTTCCTTTACGTTTGGTGATGAATAGCTCATTTGAATCAGAGAATTTGTGGTTGCTTCGTGTTGCACTGCTGCTTCAGTATGGTACTCTTATGAACAAGTGGCCAAGAGTTCACTTGGAGATCCTTTTTGTCGATAATGTGGTTGGGTTGAGGTTTTTATTATTTGAAGGTTGCTTGAAAATGGCTGCAGCCTTTGTCTTTCTGGTCCTTAGGGTATTTCATCAACCTGTTGACCAAGAGATGTATGTTGACTTGCAGTTGCCAGTTACATCTATAAGATTCAGGTTTTCATGTTTACATGACATTAAGAAGCAGCTTGTGTTTGCATTCTACAATTTCTCCAGAGTGAAGAATTCAAAGTGGATGTACCTAGATTCTAAACTTAAGAGTTATTGCCTGCTCAGCAAGCAGCTCCATCTTTCTGAATGTACATATGATAACATCTGGGCATTTCAAAATGGATCAAGTGAGTTCCCTATTACTTCTAGTGGCAAGCCCTTGTCATTCAAGGTACTTACTTTCTATTTTTTCTACATTTCCTGATTGGAATTTCCATACGCCACTACTTTTCTAAGAATTTAACCAGAGTAGTTGTTGATTTTGTTCTTCTCATCTCTATATTTAATGTAAATTGTTGAAGTTAAACAATGTGACTTGAAGCCTATTTGCCCGAGCCTTTTTTATAATAAAAAAGCTGCTTATTTTTAAAATAAGCATTTTTGTTTTTAATGTTTTCATCCTGTTTGGCTAAGATTCAAAATTTGCTTTTAAATGCCAGCAGAATATATTTTTCAGTTGAAATAGAGAACCAAGAATCAGAAAATTAATTAGAAAATTTCCTCATCTAAAATTTAAAATTACAAAACTGTCCAACCTCATCTTTTTAAATACTCACACCTAAATGGATAAAATTTTACTTGCTAGGTCCCTTAATTTTATAAATAAAATACTTTATTATAAAATTTATTATTTTGATTGATACAATATTTTGTTATAATTAAAATTTTGATTATATATTTATTATAGTATTATAAATTTATTTTGTGATTTTATTGTATTTTATATTTTAATTACATAAAAAAATTAAAATTAATATTAGTTTTTTTTTTCTCAAATAGTATTGATTGCAAAATTATTTCTAAACATATCTTTTGTAGTAATTTGACAGCAAAAAACCTCATTTTTTAAAAGATTGGCCCTAACACTTATGACATTGATAGCAGTGCTTATGAGATAATTTGACCAAACGCTATTTGTTTCTTTTTTATAGTGCTTTTTCTGAAACTCCATTTTAAAAGAAGTTTGAAAAGATGCAGAAAGAAATTAGCAGCATGGCCCAACAGGCACTTGGTTTCTTTCTCTTTTTTAATTTTCTTTGAGGAAGGTGTCAAAGCTTCGAAAGTTAATGCATGTTGACTTATGTTAGATTTTTTTTCCCTTTTGGTCTTGGATTAACTTGTATAACTTTTAATACAGGTCATGCAGAAGAGGACTATGCCGGGAATCAATATTATGAGTGTTTTGGAAGAGTCCACTCTGGTTGGTACCAGTCAGTTTTCTGATGCTGGCAAGAGGAAGCTTCCTCCATTTTCTCTTTCTTTTGTTGCTGCACCTTCTTTTTTTCTTAGTTTGCATCTTAAGTTGCTGATGGAGCTGTCGGTGAGCTTTTGTAATCGTACACCAGTAGATGATCAGGAAAACTCTGGTCTGATGACAGATGGCTGCTCTTTTATTGATGATTGCTCTAACAGGAACTCAGAAATTAATCTGAAGGAAAATATGATGGGTTTGTCAAAGGATGCTTCTTGTGTTGAATGGTCTTGTGCTGAACCTGAGCTGGTAATTGGTCCCTCTACTTGCAGTGATGGAGTTCTCCCTCAAAATAACCAGAACATTGGTCTTAGTGGTGCTGGAATTTCTGGTTCTCATGGTTCTAAGAGACTTGGTACTGTTCAGTTACAGGAGATGCAATCCCATCATTCAAGGTTAGAACAATGCTCGTTGCCTTCAAGTTCTTTAATTGACAATGAAAAGTCTGGTGATGTATCCCATTATCTGGGTGATCTTAGTATCCAAATTTCTTCAGTTGATCACATTGAGAAACCTATGGAGGGTGATTTGCATGATGCTCAACACTCTTCTGTTTTGTCTTGGAATATAAGCGGAGGTGTGATTCCAAGCCACAATCCAACTGCTCCCAGAAGTTCTTGGCATCGAAACAGAAATAGTCCCCCATCATTTGGATTCCCGTCACATGGGTGGTATGATGGAAAGACTGACTCTCTTCACAATGGTTTTAGCAATGGACCTAAGAAGCCACGAACCCAAGTATCATATTCATTGCCTTTTACAGGGTATGATTTCAATTCAAGGCATAGAAGCCATAATCAGAAAGGGTTTCCTAACAAACGAATTAGAAAAGCTAATGAAAAGAAGTTATCAGATGTTGCTAGAGGTCCTGAAAAGAACTTTGAATCTTTATCTTGTGATGCAAATGTGTTGATTACCCTTGGTGATAAAGGGTGGAGAGAATCTGGTGCACAAGTTGTATTAGAGTTTTTTGATCATAATGAGTGGAAACTTTCTGTAAAACTTTTGGGGATTTCACGATATTCTTATAAAGCCCATCAGTTTTTGCAGCCTGGATCAACAAATCGTTACACACATGCAATGATGTGGAAAGGAGGGAAGGATTGGATCTTGGAATTTCCTGATAGGAGCCAGTGGGCTCTTTTCAAGGAGATGCATGACGAATGCTACAATCGGAACATCCGTGCCGCTTCAGTAAAAAATATACCTATTCCTGGTGTTCGCATGGTTGAGGAGAATGATGAAAATGCTCCAGAAGTTACATTTGTTCGTAGCTCCAAGTATTTCCGACAAGTTGAAACAGACGTTGAGATGGCTTTGGATTCATTACATGTCTTGTATGACATGGATAGTGAGGATGAGAAGTGGATTTCAGTCATCCGAAATTCTGAAAAATACAACTGTGACTTGGAGTGGATCTCAGATGAGATCTTTGAGAAGACAATGGACATGTTTGAAAAGGCTGCATATGCTCAACAGCGGGATGAGTTTTCACCTTGTGAAATAGAAGAACTCATGACTGATGTTAGGCCCTTGTGTGTAGTCAAAACCATCTATGAACATTGGCAGCAGAGAAGGCAGAAGAAGGGCATGGCTTTAATACGGCATTTGCAGGTACTATCCAAATTAGCCTTCTTGTTAATGATAATGTTATTTAAAATTTAGGACTATGCCATGTACTTTGATAGACCTTTCAGAGATTAATGGGGGGGGGGGGGCGTTAGAAGAGGGAGAGGGAAGAGAGATTGGTAATATGGCACTGGATTGATCCTCTGTTGGGAAAAGTTAAATGAATACTGTCTTGTAGGCGTTCCAAATCTAAGGCTTAGTTTTTTATGCTATTGCAGACTGGTGCATCTTATTAGTTGGTCTATTTTTAAAGTGGTAGATTTTTATTGGTTTTTGGTTTTTGTTGCTTTTATGTGAAAACTATCTAGAATACTGGTTACTTATTGATGTTTATGCAATCCTTCAAAGTTCTGTCTTTGAGAATTGTATGGGTCCATCATAGCTTGTTGCTTTTATGTGAAAACTATCTAGAATACTGGTTACTTATTGATGTTTATGCAATCCTTCAAAGTTCTGTCTTTGTGAACATGATACCCACGCTTAATTCATCATAGCTTGTTCTTGAAACTTATTGCTGCTTGGTCCCATTTTTCTGGGACTGAGATGAACCCATACAATTCTCCTAGTGCATATGTAGAGCTCTGGGCCATTGATAATCTATATGCTATGAGAAAATGAATTGTCCTTTAGTTTTTGCAATACTAGCTTAAAAAATAAAAATAAAAGTCAGGCATATTCATTGTGAAGAATTAATGCTACTGCAAAACAAGACTTGTGGGCTGCAATTGAGCTTACATGACACTTTGAAGTTTTTTTTTCTTTGGGTTTGATGGATTTTATCTGGAGTATTATGCTGCTAGTGATCCTGTTTGTATATTTTTTTGGTTGCTACGTCATATTTTTATTTGAAAAACCTTGCTGTAGGAGATTCAATTAATTACAATAGGGTGTGTTGTATAATCCTGTAGTGTGGAGGTTCTGGCTTAATTGGCTTGTGGTATTGAGCATATGCAATCGGGTCTATTTAATACTTATGTTTTTATCATAGAAGAATTAAGAGAAAGAAGTAGAAAAAAGGAAGAAAAAAAATCCTCCTAGAAAATCCAAGGAAAGACAACAAACAAAATAAAGTAACTTTAGCTAAAAGTAACTTTCCAATCTCTCTGTAAATTTGTATCAGAAGGACCCCTAAATAAACCGTGTTATGACATGGACAAGGAAGCCAATAAAACAATTCTATCTAGCAAAAGACAGGAGGGAAGAAAGTTTTAATTAAAACGTTATCATTATTTTCCTTCCCTAAACACCACAGCCCCTTAAAAAAGCACACTGTCAAACATTCTTACGCATCTTCCTTATACCTGAGCATCTAAAATGATTAGATAGAAAATGGCCAAGGAACCTCAAAAAATGGCAAACTAAAATGTCCGTGATTGTATGTATTTATGTCATAAATGTTGGTTTTTTAGTGAGTCTGCTTAATGTGGTTTTTGGTGGTAATATCCTTATCTCATGTTTTTGTGGGGTAGTTTTTAATTTGACAGTTCTTGTTGATTCCAATGTCAAATCCTTAATTAGATGTTTGCATGACCCATTATTATATATTTTGCATCAAGTCAATTGATGGATGTTAGCTTTGGAGGACTCATTTAAATATTGCAGAATGATTGTGGGGGTAGTTGTGCCATATATTGATTTAAACATTAAAGCACGGGGAAGGCTTCCTCTAAGGTAAAGATGCTTTTGTTTGGATGGCGGTATTTAATAGAATTAATATGAATAATCTGCTTCAGACTTGTAGGCCCCATAAGTCTGATTTATTATATGTTTGTGTGATGTGTTATTGGAGTTCCAAGACTAATTGTCATATTTTCCTGCATCATGAAGTGCTGTGGCAGATGTGGAACAGACTGTTTGACTTCTTTACTGAGAATTGGGTTTGTCCAGCTGATCTAGATCATTTTTTAGCTGTCAAGTTTATAGGTTTTGGTAGCAAGAAGGAGCACAAAGTCCTGTGGAAGAGAGCAGGTTTAGTAGGCTTGTGGTGTCTATGGCTAGAATGGAATGCGAGAGTTTTGTTTTAGAAGTTTCGTCTGTCATATCCCATTAATGAAAAAGTAATCTTTTTGGGCCTTGCGCAGGTGGTTTTCTTAGGGTGTGTCTTGATGGAATTACTAAAGGGATTGTTGAGCTCTTTTGAGCTAACGTTTGTTAAGTTTTTGAATCATGTTTTGAGAGGATTCCTTGTCATCTATTTTTGTATTGTTTTTTCTTCTCAGTAATAAATTCTTTTTATATTACAAAAAAAAAAGTCAAAGAGTGGTGACTTTGCATGATTTACCCTTTTATTTCCTCGACATAAAATTCCATAAACTCTAGTTTACTTTTGCTCTTCTTTATATTTTTTGGTTACATGATCTGCATATTTGGTAACTATTTGCTTGAAATATAATCTTGTAATTTTTATGCTCTGTTCAGCCTCCTCTATGGGAAAGGTATCAACAACAATTGCGGGAGTGGGAAATAGCGATGACCAAGAATAGTTTCCCTGGTCCTAATGGCTGCCTGGATAAAGTTGGAACTTTGGAGAAGCCACCCATGTTTGCTTTCTGTTTGAAACCAAGGGGTTTAGAAGTGATGAACAGGGGATCAAAACAACGATCTCAAAAGAGAATTTCAGTCTCTGGGCAAACAAATAGTTTTTTGGGAGAACATGATGGTTTCCAGACTTTTGGTGAGTACTTGATGAACTTGCTGATTCTAGTGTTATTACCTTCCTAATAAATAACTTTTTTTTTTTAATATCTGATTGTTGATCTCTCAGGAAGAAGACTGAATGGTGTTGCGTTTGGGGATGAAAAGCTTACATACTCAGGCCATAATTATGATTCTTTGGATGATTCTCCATTGCCTCAGACATCACCGAGGGTATTCTCACCATGGGGTGCTGGCAGCATGGCATATTTTACAACGAGCTACGAAGGACTTGATCGAAATCATACTTCAAAGTTTCACAGGCGCAAGTCAAAGAAATTTGGGTCATTTATATACGATAATGATTCGCAGATGGTGGCTTCTTTCAATCAGAGAATGTCAGGGAAGAGAAATGGTGTTAGTAGGTGGAATATGGGCTATTATGACTTGCCAAGCCACAGAGAGTACTCATTGGATGGCCCTCAAAGCCACGAGATTGAACAATTGGATGGTTCAGACTTTGATGAGTTTAGGTTGCGTGATGCCTCAGGTGCGGCGCAGCATGCACGTAACATGGCTAAGTTAAAGAGAGAGAGGGCGCAGAGATTGCTCTATAGAGCAGATCTAGCAATTCACAAGGCCGTGGTTGCTCTTATGACTGCAGAAGCTATGAAAGCTTCTGAGTACTCAAATGGTGATGCTGATGATGATGGGTAGATAACACGACCAACATCTGATGCTGTGACAACTTCATGGACCCCATCAGTTTGCTGTAGAGTAGAGTCGGCAAAGAAGCAAGTATTAGGTTTGGCATTGTCATTGCTAGACACGGGTCTGGTTTTTACTTGTCAAGGGTGGCGACCTTTTGTCATTTCCCAGATATTGCGTAGTGAACTTGAATTATGAGCGCCAAGAGCAGTGAGGCAGAGGAAATTGTTGCTTCAAAGTGCAACTCCTTAGCTGTCCACCATAACTTTTTTGCAGCTTGACATCTGCCCAGTTCATCCCCACCCTTGCACTGATCTGCTTGCTACGGGGCTATGGAAATTTGGCTGCCTATATTTGTACAGATTTTTTTTTTATCTTGGCCCTTCTTCCTGCTGTCTCCCACCACCCCCCCCCCCCCAAAAAAAAAGAAAAGAAAAAAGAAAAAATCTCAGAATGCTCAAATATGAAAGAGAAATTGGTGAAATAATACAACACCACTTTGAATGGAATCACAGTCCTGTTTTTATTATAGATTAGGTAATAGTAAATTAGCGTATGATTCCCAAGACTGTTTTGTGGTACATGGCTCTCTGACCATTCACCTTTTCCTCCTTCCTCTCTTTACAAGATCTAATAGCTCTCCGTGTTGACAAAAGAAAAATTATTTTTATATTTTCCCTGGTTTATATTCTATCAAAGCCAGGAGAATGTGCTATGGTTTTGAGGTGGATTCGCTTTGTCTCAGTGTACTGTGGTTCTTCCACCCTTGTACGTACCTAATAATTAAGATAACCTTACAGGTTTATATTCAACCGAAGCCTTGAGAATTTATAACATCAAATATCAAATGCATCCGCATTGCTGATTAAATATGATATTTCTTATACAATTTTAAATGCACTTAATATTTGAGAATACGTGATAAATAGAGTAAATATATAATTTAATTTTTAAATTTATTAAGTTTTTATATATTAATTTTTGAATATGTTTTGTTATATAATTTAAATTTTAAATTTATTAAATATAAACTAATTTATTTTTATTAAAAATATGTTGACATAGTGAATTAAATACAATTGTCAATTAATCATTTTACAATAGCAAGTTTATTCATCCTTTATTAAAAAAAAAAGTCTTCGATTCTTTCTGTTTTATGTGACATCAAATGGACCCAAGCACAGAAGCAGATAGAATCAAATGGTTCTAACTTCTAAGAAAGTCAAAACGAGTTCAAGATTTTTGATTCAAACAATTTATCTCGGCAATGCCGTGCTTGAATTCTAAGATTTTTCAGTCATGAATGCTTTGTCAAACTCTTCAACCATGACCGTGAAGGACTTTTGTGTGTGTGATGGGTCGGATCCAAACACGATTTTTCAGATTTTTTTTTAAAGGTTGAGTGAGTTTACTAACACGGAATGATTAATTAATAATTAATATATAACATAAACACTTAATAAACTATATTGACACATTGCAATTAAGATGAATATAATAGAAGGATTAAATTATTTAATATTTAATAAATTTAAAAATTAAATTGTATAATAATATATATTTAAAGATTAATATATATAAATTTAAAAATTAAATTGTATATTTATTTTTAATAAAAAATAATAAAAAATTTAAAAATTTGACTATATATTTTAAAATTTATATTAAGAAAAGAGAGATTAAATAAATATCTATTATCTGAAATGTTTTGGTTTTTAAGTGAGAAAAATGCACAAAGCATTGGAGGTATATATAATATAAATGATATTACTTTCAACAATAATCTAGTTTTCCTCCAAAATTTAGTCGCTAAAAATAAAAAAAATAAATAAAAAACAAAGAAATAAGTACTATTTAATAACTAAACTTGAATACAAGAAGAATAGATTACTGAATTGGAACTATATATTTTGGTTCTATCTAACAATAACATTCCCTTGGAAAGGAAGCCTCCGCGTTACAGGATTATTGATTAATCTCAACGGTACATTACCGTTATTACCGGCAACTTTCCCTCTTTCTCCTTTTCTCAGAGATCTGCTTTGCTATCAATATCCATTACTATAATTGTTCACAAGCATCATATTCTACATTTCTTTTTTCTCTTGCAAAACTTGACATTCTGATCCCAGAAGAACAGGTTCTTTTCTTAGTACTTCCTTCGTTTTATCTGGTATTGTAGCTGAGAAAATTGCCCATAAGATATAATTCTTTTTTTTTTAAAAAAGGTGTCCTCCTTAAGATGGTTTAATTTTTTTTTTTTTAACTGAGAGGGAAACAGAATGTTTAGAAATTAAACAAAAGATGATCTAATTGAGCCAATTCATTGTCGAAGTCTTAGAGATTCTTTAATGTTCTAATTGCTTGGGGCTCAAATGTTGATCTTTAAAATTGTTTACAATCTTTTGGGAAATAAATTTAGGTTATATGAGGTTTGAGGACACTCTTTAATTGTAATACCAAAAAAAAAAAAATTAATTAATTAATTATGTTGATATCATTTTGAGTGAGGTTAGAGGAATATGAAACCTGGATGCGGTATTTGTACATTGCATGGTTTCAACCCTCTTACTCTCACGTCTCACCACGTTTTCGTTCCTCCTATCGTAGCAAACAAGGCCTGAACGAAAGCACAAGGGATGAATTGTTTGGTAGATTGTTTCTAATTCCAAGTGTCTTGATTGATGATCCAAAATGACGTTTAGCTTCTGAATTTTTCTTTCTTCATATTTTCCCATTTGATACGGTTTTTTGTTTTGTTGGGTCTTTTTCCCCACACCCGGTAGATGATGATAATATGCTTTCTTTCCTTATTGATGTTCATTGTGGTTAAGTTGTTTGAACCTACGAAGATGGGAACTCGGATGAAAGAAGATGAAAGAATTGAAAAAGTAATTCGCAGCCTTTTGAAACTTCCCGAAAATCGGAGATGTATCAATTGCAATAGTTTGGTATGATTTTTTTGAGACTGTATTCTTAGTATCTTCAGAAGAAAACGTACGCGACATGCCATTGACATGTATTTGTGAATCAGGGACCACAATATGTTTGCACAACTTTCTGGACATTTGTCTGTACAAACTGCAGTGGAATACAGTAAGAACGAGGAATACTTTTACTTCCATTTTTGGATAAATATTAAAGGCATGTTTATAGAAAGTGAGATTAAGAAAGCATCTGTGAAATACTTATATATCAATTTACAATGAACTTGAAATGTTGGATGTGAATCAACAGAGATTTTGTGATTGTAGCTTACAGGCAGTTGTCTTACTAAGCTGTATGAATTACAGACGAGAATTTAACCATAGAGTAAAATCAGTATCGATGGCCAAATTTACTGCAGAAGAAGTCAGTACTCTTCAAGCATGCGGCAATGAGGTGTGTGCAATGTTTGTTGGTGAAGCACTTATTTGGTAATAAAGATGCATCTAACACCCAATTCATGCACAGAGAGCAAAGCAGATTTATTTCAAAGAATGGGATCCCCAGCGTCATTCTTATCCTGATTCCAAGTAACTTTGCAGCATGTCTTGTTTGTTGATTTCGGACAGTTCATGCATCATCTCTTGTAATTCATCTCATCTGCTTCTTTCAGTAACATATACAGACTCCGAGAATTCATCAAGCATGTCTATGTCGATAGAAAATTCACCGGGGAAAGGAGTCATGCGAATCTCCCTAGACTAAGATTGGTAACTTTTCTTCTATTTTTTACATCAATACTTCACGAATAAGAGATGACAGAAAATGAGGTGCTTTTGCCGTTGTACGCACACAGAATGACAAGGAGGTCTCCAGCGAACGCAGGAAGAACAATGCAAATTGTATTGGGTCCAAAAGCCCACTTTTTGAAGATAAAAATGAAGCACGTTACGGTGAAAGATCCAGTTCTAGTTTAAGAACTGAGGGCGGGAGTTTCAAATATTACTACGATGAAAGAAGAAGTCCTAGATATGCATCGAGGCATGGAGGCCGAAGGACTCCTATTAAACTTGAGGTTGTTGATGATAGGTTCCGAGAACACGAATTCAGAAGTCGCAGGCTCTCAAATTTAGAATCTAAGGTAATGTGGACAGAGGGATGGTAGGTTCCTCCAATGTTGTCATGTGCTTGTAACCTATTCTTCTTCATCTGGCTTTGATTTCTTATAAAGAACTCTTACAAGTGTCTGCTGTTTCCATATGATCGATGCTCGTATTTTAAATTCCCACTTGAACTAAATCTTTGATAAATTTCAATTGCAGAAGGTTGCAGCTGCCAGTGGCGAGGGCTCCGTTGAGGGAAATTCAGCAGAAAAACATATCACTTCTCAGGTCTCTGAAGCTGCGGCTGCACCAGAAACACAATCAAATGCAAGTGAGTACTGGGCCCCATTTGATGATTTCAGAGCAGAGGAGGCTATTCAAACTCCAACCACAAATAACTTACAATCTCCTTCAAAAGCAGAGAAGGCTCCTCAAACTCCAACCACAAATACCTTAAAATCTTCTTCAAAAGCAGAGAAGGCTCCTCAAACTCCAACCACAAATACCTTAAAATCTCCTTCAAAAGCAGAGAAGGCTCCTCAAACTCCAGCCACAAATACCTTAAAATCTTCTACACCTCAAACAACAACTGCAAATGCTATAGAATTTTTACTTTCTGAATTATCTGGTCCCTTGGTTGCAACTACTGGTGGCATATCTGAAGTCTACAGTGCTAATAATGATCCTTCAACTGCAACCATAGAAAATATGTCAGCTGGTGGAGATTTGCCACCTACCTCAGTAGACCGGATAACTTCATCACCCAACACTGGTGCTTCGTCAGTTACATCAACCACTGATAACCCCCGAGCAGTTTGTAGCTCTACGACGAAAATGATGAGTCCGCCAGTCAGAGCTGTGTCTTCGAATAATCAGGTGATCAGTTGTTGCAAAAGCCAACAATGTCTAAATATTGAAAGCTTAAAATTTATACTTTCTTATCTGCCTTTATAGTTGCTTACCATATTCTTTAATGTAATTATATACAGCCAACGGTTTCTCCTAATAAACAAGACCTGTTAAGTGCTTTTACTGAACTATCTTCTCAAGACACCAGATCTGATGTCGGATCTCAGCCTTGTACAGTGGAAACCAAGTCAAGTGGAAGAAAGGAACTTCCAGTGGTAATAAACGTTCCGTTGTTATTATCATCATCATTATTTCGCTTAAGAGAAAAAAGAGCCTTAATGCATGAATAAATTCTCTGCAGGACCTTTTTACTACAAACTACTTATCCGGGCCTGCGCCACTAGCAGGATGGCAGAATGTTCAACCTCATGACATGGGATTCGGCATGCAGTATTATCCTAATACAGCGGTATCTAATGCAACTCATTATAGTTTATTTGTATTCTCTCTTGGTTTTTACCTTTCATACGTACTCAATATGATTTTTCATTGACAGCCTCCCTCAGCATTTCCAGCTGCAGCAAAGTACAGGAATCCATTTGATGTAACTGTGGGGAGAACTCAAGTCCATGCCTCACCGGTATGTACAATATCAAGACTGATTTATTGCAGTAAAACGACCTTTGATAGATTCTTGCTTGTGGTTCTGTTGCACGCTTTAACGCCTTTCTAAGTCAAATCTTTGCTTATTTTACCTTATTTTCCATAGTCAGGCATGAAATATTTGTGGCATAACAAAACAGAAAGTGAGTGAAATATGTCTCGAGTTGGCGCATGGAAAATATTTTTATACAATTGAGAGCCATATGATATGTTTTTAAAAATCCTGTTCTTTTGGTTTGTTTTACGAGGATGCTTATTATACTATTGTCTTCTTTCCTTTCCCTTACTTTCATAAAATTATTCCATGTCATTAAAAAAAATTGAGAGACAACCTCAATGGCATGTCTCACATGAAGTATAAGCTTTCTGCATATTTTCTATCTGCGCTGTTAAGAGGATTGTGTTAGACTTTAAATCACACCTTTCCAAAAAAAAAAAAAATTGTTTTAACTTCTAACCCTCAAATCTTGGTTGTATTTGTCCATAGTTTCCTACTACAGCATCTTTGCAAAGTGTACGACCTGCCATGTCAACTGGAACAGGATTAGTGCGTGCTTCGAGCCTTGGGTCTTTAGGGTCGATGGTGCCTCAATCCCCAAGTTATGCATCTCCAATTCCTCCACAATCTCCTTTTGCTTCTGGATTCCCTCCTGGTATTTCCCTTGTCATCTTCTATTTTCTCTGGAAACTTTTTCTTCATTGGTTACTGTCATGGTTATCTCTAAATCAATCCTTTCAGGTGCATACTTTGAGCAAGTTAATGATGACATGCAACCTTCCAGGTAAATCCTATTCTTGTTGATCTTCTGGATTCTTTGTTCATTGTGAAGTCACTGGGTAATAAGATACGAAGCATGCCGCCAAGTTCTTTTCATTTACACAAGCATTTTCATTTTCTGAAGCTCATAGTGGGGGTTAAGGAAGAGAACCATAATGTGATAACAGAAGGTTATAAGATGAAACAGGCTCCTTGCAAAACTAAATTCAGAACTTCAACTGAATACTGGAATGGGGGTTGTTTTCAGCAGACAGAACCACAAGTGTATCTTATGGTTCCTTATATTTGAGCTGCACAATTCCCTGTTTGTGCACACCTGTTCATTTTGAGAGTTTCCAGCTAATGCCTAACAATAATATGGATATTCTCAGTTTCTTAAATTAATCATATTATAATTTCTTTTTAATATATTGTAGACCTCGAAGAGTTGGCAGCTTCAATAGTGACAGAACTGTTCAGCGGGCAGCTATGGGATTTATGGCTCCCAGCACTTCAAATTCTTTTTCAAATAAAGGAGGCAATCCATTTGGATAGTATGAAAATTTTAGCACGCTGTCATGCTTCTATGTCTTCTTTTGGCCCCCAAATCATCCTGGGCCAATGAACGGAAGACAAATTATATATTTGACCCGCCAAATGTAAAAGAATATAGACTTCTCTAGTGCAAGCAGAAATCTCTGAGAAACTTAAAATCATGGGGTTACTGATGAATTGATTTTTCTATCAAAGGCAGGCCTACATGGTGGCAATCTGTATTTATTGGAATTTTTCTGTAAATTGGTACACTTCTGTTTACATGACAAGTAACTGTAAATTCAATTGTTCTCTAAGCTCGTATGTGGGAAGAACTAGTTAGGGGAAAAAAATGAAAGATCTCTTTCGGTGTAATTATTGCCAACAAAAATTCTGATTTCATTTCCATATATCACTGGGGTCAAAGAATGTTTGTGTATGTTAATCACAGGTACAACGTTCTATTCTACAATTGGGAAGTGTTGAACACATATTTGCCACTAAAATCATTGAATAAAACCCTTCTTTCTTTCTGTCTGTTTCTTCCTTGGTAGGTTGAAGAATACGAAGTAGGTGATATATCCTTAATACTAGTCAGAAGTTCACGGGACTGTTTGAACTCAAGACCTGCTGTGCCAACATCCCAACTTTAGAATTTCAGAGTAAACCTCTAGTGTTCTAAGTCATTTTCACCATATATGAAATTCATTCTTGATTAAAATGTAAAGTTATTAACTCATCTAGCATTAAATAAATGTGGGGGACCAATTTGTATCTGTGCAACCATGACCATTCATTTTAAAGAGAGGATGCCATTTGAGAATTATGAGTCATGCTCCAACTTGGGACATGAGAATCAGTGAGTGACCTTAAAAACCTAAAGGCACATAGGTAATTTAAGTGATTATGATGAAGAGAATATGCCTTTGTTGAAGATAGCCGTCCGCTTTAGACATTGCAAGTGCTTCAACGATTTTTGAATTAACTCCTTCCAACCTTGTACCCACTGGGTAAAAGAAAGAGTGAAGATCTTAAGTTGAATATTTATAATGCATAGGCCTGAGTTGAAGTTGGCATGAAGAATTATTGATCCACGGGAAGAGGTATGTTTTATAATTTCATGCCATGGTTTTTTTTTTGGGTTCTTTCTCTTTTAAAATTTGGTCTTTTATTCAGTTAATTTTTGTATCTTTGCAACTTTGGACGTAATTGGAAAGCTGCATATATAAACAGAGATCTGGGGTCTGCTATGAATCTCATCAAATTTCTATCTTGCAGAATGGGAGAGTAGTTATCCGAATTTTTTAAAATGAGTATGATAATGTTTAATGATTAATCTTTGATTCAGAACATACTCAACGGTGAAGAATGGATAGGCTTTAATATTTATTCTTATCCTTCACCTTGCTAGCTAGAGGGATCATTTGGTGAGAGAATTGGTGAAAGCAAAAATGTTATTCTTGGCTATTGGCATCCAATAATATAAAGCTTATTTACCTATTCAGCTAATTGGAAACGATAAAGAAACACTGCTAGTAATGGTTAATTTTTTTTTTTTTTTTTGGTACAAAAACGGGCAAAGAAACAAAACTAAGCAAATTAAAAAACTACTCTCGGGGTAGAAACCCCGATTAAATCACCAAGAAGCAAGACTCTTAATTCTCTAGGAGGCTCCAGCAAAATGCGCACACCGTAGTCAAAGTTCAGACTGTAGTTAGCTAACCAATCTGCACATTTATTCCCTTCCCTATAAGTGTGTAGAAATTTTACTACCCAACTTCGCTGTAACTTCTTAAAAATCCTTTGAAGCAGTTTCAGGCGGCCATCCAGTGCGTTATTCATATTGTTAACCAGCCAAACCAGTGCTTGCGAGTCACTTTCCACTATGATTTGTCTGCATCCCTTTTCCCATGCAATCTCCAGCCCTGTGAGAACTGCCCATAACTCTGCGTTCATGGAATTACACTCACCAAGTTTTTGAGTAAACCCTGTAATCCATGCTCCATTACTATGACGTATGAGACCACCACAACCAGCCATGCCTGAGTTTCCTTTTGCCGCGCCATCTGTATTAAGTTTCACCCATCCGTCAGGTGGAAACTTCCATCTAACTTCAACTGACGACATTCTCATAATCTTCGTCATCTCTTTGTTGTGAACTCTCATAATCTCCTCCACTTCTCTGTTGATAATCGCTTCAGGATGTTGTGGTAATTGAGCACCTTCTTCAAATAATGACTGGTTCCTCCATAACCATAACCACCAGCAAATTACTCCAAACGTGATACTCCATTTCTGTTTCCCTTGAAATCCCAAGTCTTCCGTGAGGTTTCGCTTGATCCACTCCCTCTGACGTAGTGTGTAGAAAGTCATAGTATGAACTGGGTTTAGGTAAGCCTGCCATATTCTTGAAGCCCATTGGCAGTCCCTCATGACATGCATGGAGTCTTCTATAGCTACCAGACATTGATGACAGTGTACCTCGGCATGTTTCCATCGACCCAATCTTTCCTTAGTAAGGATACGATTTCTTGTGATCTGCCAGAGGAAAACCTGCATTCTGCGTGGTCCCTGCCATCTCCATATGAGATCCCATATATCATCTTTAAGGTTGATATCAAAATGACACAAGTGATTGTACATGCTTTTAACCGTGAAAACCCCTTTCGGGTCCAACTTCCAGGCTATCAAGTCTACACCATCCTGTTCATGAGGTGGCAATATCGCGTGTAGCAAAGGAAAAATATTTGGGTTCCCAATCTGACTCAGCTTCTCGAAATCCCACTCTCCACTAGCAGTTACATATTCATAAGCAAATTTTCCACTTTCAGTCTCTGGTAACTGTTCTGGGCAATCTTCGATGAGCTTTCCTCTACCTTCAAGCCATGTATCATGCCAGAAAAAAACTGTTTTCCCATCTCCTAAGTTCCATCTACAGTTTTGTGTTAATGAAGGCCACAACCGCACCATGTTCTTCCATAAAGGTGAGTCTGACGATTTTGCAATACTGCTACGTGCAAGATCCATTCTACGACCATATTTTCCAATCAACACCTTAGCCCATAGAGTATCTTTTTGCGTGATGATGCCCCATCCTGTTTTACATAGTAGTGCATCATTCATTTCCTCCAACCTTTTGATACCCAAACCTCCTAACTTTCGTGGTAGACATACATCCTTCCACGCCACTGGATGCCATTTCCTGCTGTTTACTGATGAACCCCATAAAAAATCTCGTTGCATTCTCTCTATTTCCTGACATGTCTTCTTCGGAATTTTACTATGCTGCATATGGAAGGTAGGCATTGTGGAGGTCACTGCCTCCACTAACGTCATCCTTCCCGCCAATGACAAACATTGCTTTTCCCATCCATTCAACCGTTTTTGAATTTTCTCTATAATGTGTTTGCAAGATTGTGTGGGTCGCCTACCATTCTCAATAAAGGAACCTAGGTATCTTCCCAGGTTATCTGCTTTTTAAAATCCACTCCTAGTTATAATCTCTTCTTTCTTCCCCAGACTCACATTTTTGGAAAAATATATACACGTTTTTTCTATGCTTATTTTCTGCCCTGATGCTTCAGCAAAGATATTTAAGCATTGCAATATACATTCCAGCTGTTCTTCATTGGCCTCCGCAAATAATAACAAATCATCTGCAAACATCAAGTGTGAAATAAGAGGCCCATTTCTCCCTGCCTTAATTGGACGCCACTTCTTATCATTCACTGCATCAGCTATTATATGTGACAGTTTATCCATACATAACACAAATAAATAAGGAGATAAAGGATCCCCCTGTCTAAGGCCTCTAGACGGTTGAAATGTTTCTGTTTGAGCAGCATTCCATAACACCGTAGTAGAAGTGGAAGATATGCATTCCATTACCATTCTTATAAAACCATTTCCGCAACCTATTTCTTGTAAAACTCTCTCCACAAAACTCCAACTTAATCTATCATAAGCCTTCTCTAAATCAATCTTAATAGCCATAAAACCCTTTTTACCTCTCATTCTATTCATTGAATGAGCTAACTCTCTAGCAATTATGATATTATCTTGTATATTCCTGCCTGGAACAAAACTTGCCTGGTATGGAGACACTATCTTCTTTAAAATAGGTTTAAGCCTATTAACCAGAATCTTAGTAATTCCTTTATATAACACATTACATAAGGAGATAGGCCTCATCTGATTAATAAATTCTGGTTTCTCAACTTTTGGAATTAACACCAAAAGAGTATTATTTACCTCTTGCACTAGCCTGGGATTCTTCCAAACTTCTTGGATGAAATTACAAACGCTATACCCAACAATGCTCCAGTTCTTATGATAGAATACTGCAGGGAAACCATCCTCTCCTGGTGCCTTCAGACCTCCAATATTAAAAATTGCTTGTTTAATCTCTTCTTCGGTAAAAGGATTCTCTAGTCTTTCCTGCCAGTCGCTATCTAACTGCCCCCACCTGCACCGAGTAATATGCCATGGCCTTTGGCCAATTCCCATAGTTGTGATGGCGAAATCATGTCCACCATTTGGTGAATATATCTTCTGGAGCCCTTGTCACTCACTCAAGCATCAAATCATTAAAATTTATTCCAAAAGCTGATGCCTCATTATCTCATAATAGAAAAGGTATTCCATTTTGTTCTATGTCGCCATGAAATCAAGAACCTACTTCACAGAAACATGCACACAAAATGAACATAGACGCAGTTAAGTCAGTGCTACCAAAACACTTTTAACTGAAGCAACTTATTTGATTGACGATAACATTAACATGGTAGAGTAAACTTGTTGATATACGAAGGTAGCAAAAGCTACAACACTGTAGTTGATACTTCATACTATGCTCTACGCAACTTTCAACACACCAGACCTTATAATTGCGACAGAGGCGTTTTATTATAGGCCCCTATAAGTATCAAATACCGTTACCAAAAAAGAAAAAGAAAAATTTAGAAATTTCCGACGGCATTCTTATATACCACATATACATGATGTATACAACAGGAAACAGTAAATGAGCAATATATTCCGTAGTACACAATTGGTTTTTCAGAGTTGCTCAGGGGTTTTATGCATCCAAAGGGTAGAAAGTGTTTCACCCTTTCTCCAATTTCTTAGCTTAAGAAGCGCAAATATAATAATTCCGCACAAAAAGCCAAGAGCCGCACTCGAACCCACCAGTGAAACTGCCGTACAAATAAGCATTACGAAGGAATCCTCTTTGGTATTCATGTCCCTAAAAGTCATGGCTAGCTCAATCCCAGCAAACAAGAGCAACACCCCTAAGATCCCCACAGGAAACTGGTTAAAAATGTGTGCCAAAGAGCTTCCTAATACCAAACCCAACACCAATTTGGCTGCACCAAGAAGAGCCACACAGGCACCACTCCTGCCACCAAATTTGTACTGTCCTGCAAGTCCACCAGCCCCATGGCAGCTAGGCATGGCCCCAAACCAACTACCCACCAAGTTCATCAACCCCACCGTCACTGACAGAGAAGTGGCTGAAAAATCCTTCCCCGGGAAGAGATCCGAGGACAATTTGCAAACAGCTATCACCGAGTTCAAAATTGACAAAGGGAGTTGAGGAATTGCACCCTTCACAAAACCTTGCTTCCATGCATGTCTAGAAATTTTCACTACTTCTAAAGAGGAGGGTCCAAATTTGATTTCATGCACCACCTTAGGCCTTCTTATGAAGGCCAAAACAACTCCCAATACAAAGACTAAAAAAGCCGAAGGAAGTGAAAAAATAATCTTTCTCACTCTACTCATCCTGTTTCTTCTACCTTCGACTCTCTGTTGGTCATCCAAATCGTACCCGCAAGTATCTTCTGCAACATCACACCCACGATCCTCACCAGCTCCGTTCACTATGACAATAAAGCAAACACATACGATGGCCGACACCAAACCATCCAAACCTAACCAGTGCCTATTTCCTAAAGACTTAGACTTGGGTAAGTCTTGCATTTTCCTAACGTATTTAACCGCAGTCAGAGCAAATGACAGGCCTTGTGCCAGCTGAATTCCCCTGACAACACATAAAGGAATTAGCTTGTACACTAGCTGCATCAACCCCGATCCACCCAATACGAGTAGGACCCCGCCGGTCAAAATTCCGGCGGCCATGATTTCCGGCACGCCGAAGTCAGCGTCGGATAGGGCCTCGGCGGCGATGGACTTCATGGGTTGGACAGGCATGGGAACGCCGTAAATGGCACCAGTTATGATGTTGTAGATGCCAGTGAAAATCAATGTAGTGCCAAGGTTGAGGTCCCTGGCAAGTGTCAATGCCAGTACTATGGGTATGTATGTGCCAAGGTCCCCCATGGCCCCATTCAACTCCGCCCATTTTGAACGGAATACCAAGTTGGTTTTCACTCTCTGCACCACAGCGCTGGCCGAGAAACCAGTCGCTGAATCGGCACTAGCGGTTCGGGAGGGGATTTGGGCTGTTTCAAGGTCTGCCATGGAAGCTGTGTTTGCGGTATGGTTTTTGGACAAGTGTGAATGTGAATGGGAATGAGTTTTATTTATAATGCCAATCCATTCCGGGGAATAATGTGTGAATATAAGAATTCATATTTTTTGCTTTATTTTAAACCTATATTCACATCATTAAATAATAAAAATATGACAATGTCATTCATTATTATTTTATCTTTTAATTAGTAGAAAAAAAAATCATTAATAATATCCACCAACTCAAAAGTCGATAGGATTGTGATTTACACCCGGTTCAGCACGCAGACGGTCCTAATTAATATCGCAATGTCAGATGATCTCATTGGGATGCCATTTTTCATAGAAGTCAACCGCAGCATTTGGTTGTTATTTTACGCGACCAATTTGGAACTTGAAAATTACGGAAAGTCTGTTATCTTTTCACATAAATCTGTATGAGCTCCCTAGCGCAGTACAACTTTAATCATACATCCGATGGCATTTGGTCAACATCACATCCTTGTCATTAGCCAAGACACTTGGTCCAACGTTGCTTGCTTTGTCCTCTACTCAGAGAATATGGATCGTCGGCTTTATTATAAACCACACACACACACGCACACATAAATATCTTTGTTATTCTTTGTTTGATGAATTGCTAAAGGTGTTACCAAGAAATTTTTTAGAGAAAAGATGAATGAAATGTGGGGGGAAATAGATGATTTTGTAACTTTTAAAAATTTTCAGTAATTATGGCTTGTTTTCAATGATTTATAAGATATATATGTTAACAAAATATAAATTAGATCATTGTTTAAAATAAAATGTCTCGCCTAAAATTATAACTTTTGATATTCTAACTTGATGAAAATTTAATGAGATCAACCTATGTAGTGATACTAACACAATTGGTATAATATTCAAGATAATATAAAAAATTATTTAATAAGAATATAACTTGTGGTGGGTCAAATAACGATAACAAGTTGCATACTATTTTTTTAATAAGGAATTTGATTTGATTTTATTGTTTGGCCAACAGAATTTTATTAATATTTGTATATTTACATTTCAAGCGAATTCGGAGCAAGGTACTAAATTTTGTTTCGAGGTACCGTTTCGGTGACTTTAAAAACGAAAACATTTCGAAACGTTTCGAAAATTTTGAAAAAATGGAAGATTTTTTAAGAAACGTTTCAAATAATTTCAAATAATATATTTTTTAAATTTTAAAAGATTTTAACATAATATTAATGATATAGATATATAAAATTATATTAAAATTAATTCGAATTAATGTCTATAATTAAATAGTAAGTAAACATATTACTATAGTAAGGACTTCAACTCAAATCTTAACAGTATTCAACAACAATCTCTTTATTGCATCTATCTTTCCATCTTCTTCTTAACTCTTTCATGACATTTATATTGAAATCTCTTTCTTTGTCAACCATGATTCTATTTTTATCTTTAGGTATATTCCTCTCTTTTTACCTTTCAATCTCTCTTTGTATCATTTTTGTAGTTTTCTTTTTAAAATAAACATAATGAAGGAAAATAATGTCATGAGAATAAAAGGGGAGAGTATGAAGTTAATAAAGATGTTGTGACTTGTGAGAGAAAATAACTTGCTGTTGGATGTGATATAATGTTATTTTCATCTACTTTTAAATTGTCAATTTTTGTATTTTTCAAATTAGTTTAGTACTTTTCCATCAAAACAACTCGAAATAAGAGTATTTTTATTGAAATAATTCGAAACAAGACTATTTTCATCGAAATAATTCGAAACAAGACTATTTCCATCGAAATAAGAGTATTTTCATCGAAATAATTCGAAACAAAAGTATTTTTATCGAAATAATTCGAAATAAGATTATTTCTATCGAAATAATTCAAAATAAGAGTATGTCTTTCGAAATAATTCGAAACAAAAATATTTCTATCGAAACAACTTGAAATAAGAGTATTTTTACTGAAATTTTTATTAAAATAAGAGTATTTCTACTGAAATATTTCGAAACATAATAATTTTAATTGAAATAGTATAATTCTTTAACAAACATTTCATTTCGTTTCGATAACTCTATTTCGTATCGATAACTCAAAAAATAAAAATATTTTAATAGTTTCAATAAAAAAAAAAAGTTTTAATTCCTTGATTCGGAGCAACGAATCCATAGCAATATATATCATCGGGCCAGAACGAGAGGGGCAGCCCAACTATCTCTTGGGCTATGCAGCGGGGCTGATTAAGCCTTCAGCCATTTGGTAGCAGAGCATTGACAATGGAGCGGTGACTGTTCGGTTTCCGATTTCACTTTCACAGCTCTCGTCGACGAGTAGCGCTGGTCGGAGATAGATCTATCCTTAGAATTTACGGTGATCCTCTAGTGCTCCCCGTCACTGCAGTCTCTTATTCTTCATTTCTTGTTCTTGTTCTTTTATTACTTTGTCCAAAATTTCTCCGACTCCTCAAGCGAGTGAACCGCTATCACTGTATGTAAGGTGGCTCTGCCGCCGAGGGAATATGAGACGAAGTTAAATTTTCTGTTGTATGAGGAAGATGCTTTTTTCATAACATGTGGGTTGTTTGAAGGGTTGTCTGCACAATTGTGCTTGTAACCTATGATTGTAATGTCAGTAGTTTATAATGGACTTATTATGCAAATATTCATAAAACTAATTTTAAGAATTTTTATGATGAAAATGTGAGGTAGGAATGAGAGATCTTATGTCGGAACGGTGCTATAAATTTGAAGAATAAATACAACTACAACACCACACTGATTTTGGGGCAGAGTACAGACCCTTGCATATGTGCATTGTTTGAGAAGGCATTAGTGTGACATCTTTTGTTGGGTTCGGGGTAGGAAATTTGACTGAACGTTGTAAAGGTAAGGGAAAGGACATATGACAGCTTCTATCATAACTTCTTAAAATACCTGTACGCTTTATTTTATTTTTTTATATTTTGGTTTCTAGATGCCAAGAATGGAGGACATTCTAAACCTTCCAGTGCAAGACCCCCCTTGTCCTGAGTTTTCTGCTACTCATATAAAGTGGGTAAAAGTAGAAGGTGGTCGCCAGGGTGGTGATGATATTGCTTTGATTCCTTTTGCTAGAGTGGATGATTTTGTAAAAGGAGAATCTTCCAATGCTGAATGTCCAGCTAGCTTCCGCATAGAATCAAGGAGAAAGAGACCTGAAGGGAGCATCAGTAAACCAAGGGTTGATGGCTATCTTGAATACACATTGTAAGTTATCTCTTGTTGCAGCTCTCTCCTTTTGGTTAATGTATGTAAGAAAATATATTTAATCTCTACGCAGTTTACTCTTTTATTTAATAGTTATATTTCTTATAAAAATATTTGTGCTTTGAAGCTTGGTTATCTGTAACTCTGTATAATGATGAGAATTCATTCAGGGGAAAAAAATTTACTGTCGAAGTTATATAAAATGCTATTTTCTTCCCGGTAAAATCTTCAAAGGTTCATCTTAGTAACAAAATATATTTATATGATGATTCTTAGATATTGGTGTTCTTATGGTCCTGAAGACTACCGAGAGAGTGAATCAGGGATAGGGGATGGCACAAACTCCAAACCTGCTTCAGGGAAGGGGAGTAGGCCAGGAAGGCGTCACATGATGAGAGGCTGCCTTTGCCATTTTACTGTTAAAAGGTTATACATGCGACCCCTGCTTGCTCTCATCATATATAACCAAAGAAGGCATGTGGATAAAACAGGGGCACCTTGTCATGGGATACTTGACAGAAATGCAGTAGGGACAAGAGCTATGTATGCTCTGCGAATTTCTGATGAGTTACGCCAGAAAGTGATGTCTATGCTTTATGTTGGAATACCTTTGGACAGTATAATACAGCACCACACAGAGGTGATGCAGAAGCAAGGTGGACCCCATAACCGGGATGATTTTCTCACTCGAAATGATGTGCGTAACATGGAAAGGATTATTCGTAATTCTTCACATGAGCTGCAGGAAAATGATGAATGCAGTGTAAAGATATGGGTCCAACGCCATCAGAAGCATGTTTTCTACTTTGAAGACAGCTCAGATTCAGAACCATTTGTATTGGGAATACAGACAGATTGGCAGCTGCAACAAATGCTTCGTTATGGACATAATAGTTTTATCTCTTTTCATTTGGCATTTGGCTCAAAGAAGCTTAAGGTATTGTATCTTATTTTTGTGAGGATCTTTTCGTTTATATGATGATTTTCTTCCTCATTTGGTTTGTTGTTTATGTGACAGTGAAACATAGCGCTCAGAGAATTTTGTAGGTTGCAACTTGATAGGTTCCAGGAATCGAGAATGCCGAAATAGAAATTAAATTTACTTCCCTATACTTAACTAAACACCAGTACAATGAAATGCCACACTTTGGTTGAAGAAAAACTCCTCTACCAGCCATAGAACCTAAGCTTATGTTTTCTGAGAATACTTCCCATAACCCAATACAAACCAAGAAAAACTGAACATACCCAACCTAGCCACAAACTTCCCTTAAAACCACTTCATCACCCAAAATAACTACTAGATAACTACTCTAAAGACAATAAATACAAATAAATATAACTACTACTATAACTACCTATATATTATTTTTCTTTCTTTTTTTCCAACTAGAGTCAACAAACAAGCCCTGTTTCTGTCATGATCCAACACCACAGGGCCCACATCCACATGGCCCACATTCAGATTCCTAACATTACCGCATGCTGGACTTTAGCCTTGTCTTCAAGGCTAAGATTGAGAAACTAAGTGCTACATGAGCTTAATGGGTATCAAGTCAGCAACGTAAATGACAACAAAATCATGTACTTCGTTTCTCCTCTTCACATCCAGAATTTTCTGCATCTAAATGTATTATCTCCCCATCTGAATTTAAGGTCTCATTCTCTTCTAGCACTAGCAACCGTAATTGCTTCTCTACACCAATGGAGAAGGTGAAATTTCTCACCACACTTGAAACATAATTTTTTGGCCCTCCTTTCCATTAATTCCGAGTAGGTAATGGAACGTAGGCCTTTGTTGTTGTCCCTAGCTATGTGCTTTTCTCCATTACTCTGCTTGGCCGTCGTTGACAGAAAAGAACCCGAGTGCCCAAGTGAAACCGAAACAGAGTCGCACGGCCCTTTGACGTCTTGGGTTCGGTTGGAGTCCCAATCCGAGATGGGTTCGGAGCGGGACCCTTGATGAAAGTGAGTCGAGTCCCTTTGGTTCACGCTGAATCGTGGGTTGGACCGAAAATTGCCCAAACCACTACTTCCCTAATTGTGGCCTCCCTACATGCATCCCTTTCCCGCAGACTTGTGTGCATTTTTCTCGTCTCCTAGAATCTCTTTTTCAACGTCTCTTGCTATGCGAAGAAGTTGCATGCATGATTGTGGGTGTAATGTTCTGACTCTCCTCCTGAGAACCAGTTGCAGTCTATTCATAAAATAGCCCATATATTGCTCCTTTGGCAGACGAGGGATTTGGGAAGAGATCAGTTCAAAAGTCTTAATATAGTCTTGCACACTCTCATCCTGTTTTAGTGATGCCAATTCTTTAAAAGGATTATCATGCTTCCTTCCCTTATATCTGGTTATAAGAGCACGTTTAAATTTTTTTCAACATAAGTGATACTCAGTCTCTTTAAGCAAATTAAACTAATGAATAGTAGGGCTCTCTATGCTTACACGTGCCAACTTAACTTTGACGTCTTCAGGAGTTTTTTGAACTTCAAAATAAACTTCAGCCCTGGTAATCCAAGCTACTAGATCCATGCCATCGAAAATGAGGAGTTCAATCTTTTTAACTGACATTTTATATTCATTTAAATAATCTCCTTTTGGTTCCAAGACTCTAGGCTAAGAAGATCTCTTATTTGATGAAGACTCCTCTCCTAATAGTGCTACCTCCTTCCTCTTTCCCAATTGTTTACTAATCTCCTGTAAAAAAGATCTATGTTGTTGTAATTCAGTCATCATTCTTTGCATAGTAATTATCATTTTCTCCATATTCCTTTCTTGTACAGCCATCCTTGTTGTCAAAACATCCACTCTATCGGACATCTCTGGCATGCTTTCCCCACTTGAATCCTACAGGTCGGACCAGTGATGGGTTCCAGGAATCTAGAATGCCGAAATAGAAATTAAATTCACTTCACTATACTTAACTAAACACCAGGACAATGAAAGGACAATGAAATGCCACACTTTGGTTGAAAAAAAAAACTCCTCCACAAACCACAGAGCCTAAACTTCTATTTTTTGATAATACTTCTTAGAACCCAATACAAACCAAGAGAAACTGAACACACCCAACCTAACCACAAACTTCCCTTAAAATAACTTAATCACTCAAAATAACTTTCAGATAATTACTCTAAAGACAATAAATACAAATAAATATAACTACCACTATAACTACCTATATATTATATTTCCTTCTTTTTCCTCCTAGAGTCAACAAACAGGCCCTGTTTCCCTCATGATCCAACACCACAGGGTCCACATCCACATGGCCCACATTCAGATTCCTAAATATAAATGATTGAATTATTTGTTTGCTTTACTGAAGCCTGAAGTCAAGACTGACCAAAGTTAATATTTTGCATATGTACAATGAGTTTAAATGGGAAAAGCATTTTTAGGAAGAAACATATGTTGTAAACTGTCTAGATCATTGGCAATAAACTGTTTTATGGTGTGATATAAAATTATATTATTTCAATGGAATGCTATATAAATTTAAATTATTATTATGGAGAACAGAGGATATCATGACGACTTATTTCTTTATTCCCGGTCCTTGACAGTGTCCCCTTTGTTCTTTACTTGTTTTCGATTCATCCCAAAATGCAATTCCAGTTGCTTGGATCATCACCACGTCCTTAGTTAGTAAAGATATCCATAAATGGATTGGGTTGCTATGTGAAAGAATACGAACCAAGGACCCCAGATGGAAGCCTAATGCCATTTTATTGGATAATCCGTCCTTTGACTTTACTATCATGAGGTAAAGACATCATTGCAGTTCTTTTCAGTTCCATTCCACTTCTTCTCCTTTGAGGGAGGGTATTTAAAGCAATCGGAGTGAGATTATGTTTATTGCAGAGAGGCTTTTCAATGTCGAATCCTATTATGCACCTGGCATGTTCGCCGTGCTTGGATAAAAAAGCTTCAGAGGAAATGCTGCAACTTTGAGGTGCAATGGCAGATGTTCAGGCACTTAGGCGGGATTTTGTACAGTACAAGATGTGGACCTAATGCTGTAGATGCTATTGAAGAGTTTATGCAAGTTTTTGTTGATCAGTGTGGCTTCATAGACTATTTCAAGAGCCATTGGCTGTCAAATATAGGTATTTTTCAAGTTTTGGTTGATATTGTATATATCAAAGTTATATTTGCTCTTGACCTTGCAGAATGGACCTTAACTTTGCTTTTCATCATAATAATTCTTAGTCTGACGATTCTGATTTTAAACAAGATGGAGGATGTCAAGGGAAATTGAAAACACCCCCAAATTTATTATTAATCAATTTTAATAGCAAAACTGAAACCCTAAGATAGATAATAAACCTTTACATAGGCGACTGACTCTAAGGATCCTAATTTTACTGGGACAAATATTCCAAAATTAAGACCTAAGAAGTCCAGATATAAAGTAAGAATTAAATCCGAAACCTAATCCCACTGTTAATATGAAATCCTAAGACCCAAACAACTGAACCCTAAATTCCTAACTGAAAAAATCAAACCCTAATTCCCACGTTACCAATACATTAATAGTAAATACAATAATCATAAATTCATAATAATTATCATCTCATTTTCCATCACTCAATTATTCAACTCTTATATCTGACTCATTTCATTTTCAGTCTCACCCTAGGGAGTGTGTCTTAATGTCTGGCACGCAACATTTATACAAGCGTTTCTACATTTGTTTCTATGACTTAAATGTAAATATCATATAGCATCCAATTTTCAAACATCCCAAGTATTAAGACTGCATGAAACAATAATATTTCTGTGCCCTGTCTTGCAGATTTGTGGATTAATGGCATAAAGTCACTCCCTGTAACAACTCCAGAGCCACATGCTGCAATAGAATCCTATCACCTAAGACTTAAATCCAGGCTTTTGAAGGAGCATTATGCTAATTTCTGGCCAAGAATTGACTGGTTAATCCACACTTTAACTACTGAGTTCCACTCTTTATACTGGCTTGACCAGTACAATTTAGAGACTGGGTATTTTGAGAATCTACGGGATAATTCTTTCTCCATTAATGCTTGGTATCATGCTCTCCATATTCCAGATGTCAATGTAATAATGGATGATCAAAATCTCCATTTTGCGAAAGTCATATCTCAGACAGACAGAAGCTTGGCGTATACAGTTTGGAACCCTGGTTCAGAATTTGCACTTTGTGATTGTTCCTGGTCTAGGTTGGGAAATCTCTGTAAACATGTAATTAAGGTGGCAAATTTCTGTAAAAGTCGGCAGGTTGCAAGGCCATTACTATCTGCCCAAGTTTATAAACAGGCTTTGCTTACCCTTCTACATAACCCCCCAGATGATCCTTTAGTTCTTGATCATACCATTCTTCATGTGGCCCGTTTGCAACAAGACATTAAAGCCTTGGAAGATTTATCTAATAATGGATTGCTGCAGCCCTTACCACCTGATTTTAGTTCTCAAATGGCAGAAACTTCTTTGCTTTTTCAGTGTCTCAACTGACTGGCCCATCTAACATGGAAAAAAAACTATGTTTGGGCTAAAGTTCAATTTCTTAAGCGTATAGTATTCCAGCAAGGGTTGGAAGCTTCTTCATCTTTCTTGAGAAATTAATCTTGCCAGAGTTATCCTTATGTTTTGTAAAGCGGTAGCGCAGCTATTCATTTGATAAAGTCACGCCATCCTGCCTGGATAAGTAAAGCGGTAGTGGAACTGTTCTTTTTTTCTTTTTCTTTTTTAATGTGGGTTGGAAGGGTTGGGGTGGGGTTTGTGCCTTTTCTTTAACTTCGTTTCAGCATCTGTGTTCTCTCTTTTCCTTGTATATTGGTGGTTTTCTTCAAGTATGTTAAGAGTGTGTTTAACAAGTTAAATAAGTTAGTTTATAACTTATTTGACTAATTTATAAGTTTGTTTGATTAAATTAGAGATGTTTAATATATAAATTTATTTAAGTAACTTATAATTTATTTAAATTAGTTAAAAATTTAAAAATTATATACTATTTTAAGTATATAACTTGTAAGTTTTAAATTAATTTATGAACTATTTTTATTAAACATAGACTAAATGTTCTTGACCTTCCCATTGCAGTGAATGTGGAGTTCGATCTATGGCTATATCTGAGGGTATTGGAAGTTCAAGGTGGTTTATGATAGCATATTTAAAGCTATTGTCTGGCAGACACTATATGGCATATGCTTCATCTTTTAAGGATGACGAGGAGCTCCAGTGCACCGAAAGAAATGAGAAGGGAATGAACAAAAGGGTCAGGATCCTAG
Source organism: Gleditsia sinensis (assembly GCA_037074535.1). Classification (NCBI taxonomy): domain Eukaryota; kingdom Viridiplantae; phylum Streptophyta; class Magnoliopsida; order Fabales; family Fabaceae; genus Gleditsia; species Gleditsia sinensis. The sequence goes on from CM073472.1 coordinate 4,893,463, forward strand.
TAATTTTAAAGTCACCTCAAATTTTTCTATTCTAGCCCTTAGACATGTTGAATTCATGCAGGTTGCACACGGCTGCATTAAGACTTTAAGGTGTCATTCAGAGATCTGACCACCATGCAGAAAGTGTAAGCAATTAATTTTCAAATCATAGTGGTGATATTTCCACAAATTTGTCCCAGCCTTTTTATTCATATATTGAATTACTTAACATCCTTAGTAAATCTTTCCTTTACATTGTTCCTATCAAATAAGCCTAAGGATCTTGATCTTCTGGCTGCAATGACTGGGAGTTTGATCGATTGGTTTTATTAAGCGAGCCTTGTAGAAGGTAATTATAAGTTTGAGGTAGTTTTATATTTGTAATGCATATATGAGGATAGGGCCTAGTAGATATTTTACGACTAAATGCTTTGCGCTTTGACCTCTTGCAACTTCATGGATGTTGTTTTGTATCAAGTACCCTATAAACTCAGTTGATGTTTGGCTTTGGTGCCGAAGATGCCAAGTTCATGCTGGTTGCATGGCACCATGCCTTAAGGTTTCTTTTGCAGGTCTGATCGAGTGTGTCTAACAGATGGATGACACCCACGACAAACTGTAAAACATTGGGAGGAAGGTGAAGCAGCTTTTAGTATAGAACTTGGGATAAAGGCCTTCCTCGTTTATAACTTTGCATGAACCGAGCTGAAATGGAAGCAGTTTTGACGATTTTTCAGTGATATTTTGTATGTTAATATATACAGGAATTTGAATATATTTCATGGTATTTTTCCTACCATTTATTATGAAAACCAAGCGATCTAAATATCATTCAACCTTTGAATATCAGATTCTGTAAGTATTTAAAATTTTATTCATAAAATAATTCAGTACAAAACATATTATATATATATATATATATATATATATATATATATATATATATATATATATATATATATATATATATATCTCGAATATTTTGTAATTAATTTGAAAATACAATTTTTTTATATACCTTGTGTCAATCAAGTAACTAATGCAGCTTTGTTAATGGAATTCTTTTTGTATTAGTTGGTTCTATATGTAATTGGACAAATATATAACCATCGTCGTGTAAACATTGTAAATAATCTACTGATTTAGTTTATCCGTCATTAATGTAACAAGTTTAGTAGTTTTTTTTTTTTTTCTTTTACGAAGATAGGTGATTACAAAACATAGGAGGAGCTAAAAAGTGACTTGTTAATAAAAAAGACACGAAAATATACTTTTGCGGAGATTAAGTCTTTTTATGTAAAAAGACTTAATAAAATTATTTTTGGTTATAATTATTCACTACATAATTATTATATATTTGAAACTTTTATTTTATTTTTTGGCACCAACAATTTTAAAATATTAACAATGGAGGCGAGCAAACATAATACGATTCGAAAATAATTGAGTTAAAAAATAATATTTGAATTTGATTAAAATTTTAAATTATTTGAATTTGTTATATAAAAATTAGTCATTGTTAAGTTTAATTTGGTCGGGTTTAATGGGCAAATTAATTGTGATTAGTTTAAGAATATTTTTTAAAAAATTTATATGAGTTGTCTGTTTAAATTTAATTTTTTTTTTGTAAAATTTAACCTATAAAAATCTTAATAACTTGATCTAATTAGAAATGAGTTTTTTTAATTGGGTGAGTGAGTAGGTTATGTTTACTTCTAAATACTAGATACTAATTTAATATTTAAGGTTTAACTTCTCATTTTTTTTTATAAACACTAAAATTAATCTTAAATAATTATGCAAAAGAGATCTAACAATAGCTGAAATTTAAAAAATCTATGTAAGACAAGAAAAATAAAACCAATCCTAGTGAAAAAAGGGTTGAACCAAATATAATACAGTCAAGAATAATTCAAACACAACATGGGCATAGTTTATTGGAAACAAAGAAAAACTTTCACAAAGAAAAAAACTATCCTGCTATAAAAAAAGGACAACTACAAAAAATAAATAAGTACAAAAAAAGAATTTAAAAAAAGAACCTAAGAGGTAAGAAGGAAAACAGTCTTTATAGTAGCCCCTTAACAATTGACGTAGGAGAATTAAAGATAAGGAACAATGTTGCTAGGTTTAATAAGTTCAACAGTTTATCAATCTAAATCATGTAACAATGCATATATTAAGAATTAAAAAAACTTAGTGTTTGTCAATTATATTAGATGATACTTAATAATAATAATAATAAAACGTAACGTTGCCAACTTAAATCTTGTGACTTTACATTATACTTCAGATGTTCCCTTCAATATTATATTGGTTGAATCTTACAATGATTGAAGCTTTCTTACAATTATGGAGTGTATTAACTCTTGTCACGAAATGCATTATTGAGAGCGCGTAGTAAATCAAATCTTTCCACTTGGCAGTATAGCCCTGGCCATCCATCTAAATCATCCCAAATTAATAAAAAACTGATGTATAAAATATAAATAAACTGACTAAACAATTTTTTATTTTTTTAAAATAGAAAATTGGACGGCTGAACTACGCTTGAATTGTTGCCACGTATTACCGTGAAAATTCCATGCAATCATTTGGTTAATTGCTTGTTAAGGGCAGCTTTCAATTGTTTAGAAACCCAAACAAGGATATTAAATGCACAGTCATCTTCACGAAGACAGATATTTCTAACATCAACTCTATCCTCCCACGTCGGATTCCCATAATTTGCCAAAGTATCATAACTACCTGTCTTCTCTTTCTATCTACGTGTCAACACAAGAATAACAGAGATGGAAGGACACCAAAAAAGGAAGCAAAAAACAGAGTATCTACAATTCACACAATATGTTCGTCGTTTATGAAATAGACAAAACCACGGGCTTCTAGCTAGGTCGTAATTCGCAGAAATCATGCATTACCGACCAATGCAGATCGAACCGCGTTGTCGTTTAATCAGACTAGATTTTATGCACGCAAATCGAGGGATTTAGTGACACGTCACCTTATCTATCCGAGACGTGCCAGGTTGCCGTCTCCTTCGGTGCCAAAGTTTCAAGCGCGGAACAGTTCGGAGATATTTTGAAGAAGAGAGGGGTAATTTTGGAATCACGGGCACACACCCTGTCAACAGCGATGGCTCATCACATCACAGCTTTCGCTTTCTTTCATTTTCGTGGTAAAGAGGTCAATTTGGAAGGCTCTCGAAAGAAAAAACCGGCTTCCCTCGAGAGGCCTATAAATTCGACTCTGATTCGTTTCTCTTTCTATTGTCATATACCTCTCCATATCTGCAGAGCGCATACGGAGATTCTGAATCGGAGCTCCGACAAAACACCATCGATAATACCTTTGGATGTTTTGTTTGTTTGGATCGTCGATCACATCGTCTCCTTCTCTCCAAGTTGAAAGTTCGTTGTTCTGCGTCAGTTTGTACTATTCATGATTTGCTTTTTTGTTTCTCCCTTGCGTTTAAATAATTGTGTTCTGTGAGCTTCTTTGGATTTTTATATTAGGTAATGTAGCTGTGGTTCCTCCTCCTTCTTCTTCTTCTTCTTCTTCTTTTCTCCTTGCTCTTTGCCTGTTGCCTTGTCTTTGTTGTGTTTGGTTTATGAAAATTGCTTTGGCGGAAGAAAAGAGAATGATTGAAGGGGTTGAGAAAGTTTTTACTAGGAAGCTCCACTAATATATGGGATTTAGAACTAGGACGAAGTTCTACCCGAAATTTTGTTGTCCTTAGAGGGGAGGGATTTTGTGGTTGCCGCCCTCCTTTAATGATGTGTGGACTGATAGTAAATGTGGTCTTTCAGTGGAATTGATTTGTCAAAAGTACTGATCAAGTTTGTATATTTGTTTCCACATGTTTGCTGCATAGCATATGCGTTTATGTTGTTGTTGATGTTTCTGGACTGTTAAATTTGGTTTACCTGATTGCTGTGGTTGTGAATTGTGAATTGTGATTACTCTTTTGCTTGCTATCATGTTATGTTTTGGACTAAACTGTATTTGCGAATGGTCTTAGGAGCATTGGTTTTGTGGTACATATCTTTTGGAATATAGAGTGGGAAAAGGGTTTTATTAACTACCTTGAATTGCTTGAATCTTGCTTGATCTGTATTGAATGTTAATAGATGACGGCAAGACTACCAGCAGTAGTCAAAAAATTTAATTTTTGTCTGAAATTGTATCTTTGCTATATAAGCCGCTCAAGGTTGTTATTCCGTTAAGATATTAATATTTATCTTCATTTTTATTCCCATAATCTTTCCTCGTGAATAAATCTAGGCTTATGGAGCAAATAATAAGAGCATGCATGCATTTTAGCATTGATAAGACAAACAAGTAGGACTTTATTTGCATCTAAGGAGGACAAAAGATTGGGGAGGCTGTAGGAGATGGAAGAATGGCTTAGGAGTTTCTGTCTGAAATAATGTCAATGCCTTGTAATGTCGAAGTGTTCTAAGTATGCATTCTACAATCAGTTTTTTAATGCTTATAATACCAACAACATACCTAACTACTGCATGGTCATGGCGATAGCTGTTTATAGCAACTGTTTGTGTATGGGTGAATGGACCTTTCTGTAGATTAGGTTTTGAAAATTTATGCTTACCCTTTACCTTCTGTGGAGGATTTTCCTCATTTGAGTATTGAACCGCAGAAAAGTCTCAGCAGTGGAGCTTGTACGGTTCATTGCCAGGAACACCAGGGTTATTGTAGTTTAGTTATATTTTTCATGACCTTGGTTTCAGGCAATGTATTTTTGTCTTTATTAGTTGTCTATGGTTTCGTTCTATAGGTTGTTATCTCTTAACTCTTGGATTAAGTAGTCACCTGCGAAAAAGGATCCTTAAGAAGGTTAAGGATTGTGTATATAGTACCTTGGGTAACAGTCAATTATGGCTTCATGTGCCCTAAATTGTTAGTTCATTTTACATTGTGCAAAGGACAGGCCTTCAGTGGATTATTTATTAGGAGGTAGGAGACGTCCATGTTACAAGAACTTTCCTTATGAGTCTGTGTCCATGAAAAGTTCAGGAGCCTCAACGTGGAGGAGAGACTGTGGTTTTAGGTAGCTTTTGCAGCGAAAATTTTGCAGGAGGATGCAATTTCCATCTTTGGTGCGCCACCCAGCTGGAGAACACTCTGTTTTTAATGAAGGGATGAGTGGCCGAAAAGTTTTAACATGTTTTGGAGCCCCACTCATCTTGTGATTTCTACCATACTGAGGTTCACTGATGTTCCTTTTCTCTCGACATACTTTCATCATGAACAGAGTGCAGGCAGTTTTAAACCAGTTTTAGTTTTGTTGAAGCAGACTGCTTTTATGGGATTTCCCTATTGCATAATTCATGAAAATGGTTTAGTTTTCTTTTCTCCTTTCTAAACAGAGAAGTGGTTGCTTTATGCCATCCGTTGTTCCACCTCACTGCTGATTACTTAACCATTCTTATCACCACCCTGTTTCCTTCACTCTTCCATTCCTCATATTCTTTCTATGCTTGGTCAAATTGCATCTGCTGTTAGAAGACAAAACCACTGCACTGTTAATTTAGGTAAAAATTTCTTAATATTGGATAACCTAGTTACTGGAGTAGTGTGAATATTCTTCCTGGCAATGATGCCACAACATTATCACATTGTTCATTATCAAGCGACCTAGATAATGAAGAAAAATGTGCTAATATGACTGAAGGAATCTACCGAAGGTACACATGGTCTGAAGTTTTAAGTATTTGCTTTTGGTAAGTTTCAGTTCTTGGAGGAGTCAAATGCAGAAATGCCAAGGTAGGCTTATCCTCCATGGACAATGAAATCAACACATCTCTGCTATATTTCAGTTATTCAGAATGCAATTGATTGAGTGATTTATTGCTTTTAACATAGGTTGGAGTGTCAATTGGTTGGCTCCAGTATAGTTGAATTTGGTTCCAGGAGTTCTTCAAGATATCAAGTGATCAGTTGATGCTATTGGTTTCTATTTACTGCTGGAGGCTGTCAAGTTCCCCAGTGCTACCTTGTAGTTTTTTGTGGAATTCTTGTGTATACACTTTTTTTTAATGTGTTGTCCTCTTGGAGTAATGCTGATTGGAGCTGTCCAACCTTAATTCGATTTTGTTGCTGCTCATTTCAATTGGTCTGCAGCAGAATAGAAGAAAGCAACAGTGCATTCGGTGTTTGCCTGGCTTGATGGGGTGACTAAATATGCCTTTAGAAGTTTTAGGATTATTTCTAAATATGTTCCTATATGCAGGTTTCTAGGCTTACTGCCTGCTTCTGTATAGTTAACAATCTTACCTGAAGACAGCTAGTATCATGGGAGAGGTTGCTGTAATGCATTCTGAGTCTTTGCAGTTTGAGTGCAAAGACATGAAACATGTGAGTGTTAAAGAGGTGTATATTCCACAATCAAATGCAGAGCACACACCTGGAGAAAAATCAGGTGAACCAACAGATCACAAAAGGATCAAAGACCTGCGAGAAAGAGGATATATGCTATATGGGTATAGTTCTAGTCGTGTCCATATATTCGTTTTTGCCATTTAAGTTGTTTCCCTTCCTATTCTTTTGTTAAAATTATTGGCTTTCTCTGCAGATGTGCACATTACCGGAGAAGATGTCGTATCAGGGCCCCTTGTTGCAATGAGGTTTTTGATTGCCGCCATTGTCACAATGAGGCAAAAGTGAGTAATTTCTCAAATCTTTTATATAGATATAGTTGAAAGTTTGTAAATTTCTACATGTCACCATAAATGGTAAGTTTCCATCTTATTGCATATTTTAAGACAATCTTTTTAGAGTCCTGCCCCAGTTGGCTTTAGTTTTCTTTAATTGCATTTAACGAAGAGAATATGAATAGAACAATCAAAATATTCTTATTTTTTTATCTATGTATAGCATGATACTATATATTTTTTCTTCCTCACCATTACCCTCGTCTCTCTAGAGACAGTGTCATTTGCTCTTCATTGAATTAATTTGAGAAGTAGGTATTAATAAGTTGTTTAAATTGGTTGAAAAGCAAATATTAATTGTTTTAATCAACTGCTTTTCAGTCAAGGTTTTATTGACTTGTCACACATTAAAGGGCCTATATGAAGAATGAAATCCTAGTTCTTATGTTGTAGCATTCCTCTTACTTTTGGTGGCACTTACTTTGATTGTCCTGTTTTTTCTGCAGAATAATATCAGCATTGATCAGAAGCATAGGCATGACATTCCCCGCCATCAAGTCAAACAGGTAATGTCATTTATTTGGACATCCCCAATTTAGATATCTTCTATTTTGCACCTCTTTCCCTTTTGTAATCTCACGGTCTTGGAATTCTTTAATGCTTATTAGTAACTTTGACTTGTCCAGGTGATATGTTCACTCTGTGGGACTGAACAAGAGGTGAGTTTAGATTCTCTAATATCTTTGTGTGTTCTGATGTGTTATGTAAATTATGAAAAAAGATCTAAATACACGTTTAAGAGCCTCTTCATGTGTCTACATGCATGCTCGCACACCATAAAGAAGCAAGAAAACGCATTTGACTAAGGGTATTAAAAAGTTTATTTTTTGTAGGTTCTTCCATATGTTTTGTGCAAATAATTACTAGTAATGCGACTTTAATCTAACATGACTACTTGAAAATACTGTATTACTCCCATCTTGTTGACTGCATTATTTGTCTAGTCATATGGTAAAAATGTTTAAGATGGCACTTTTTACGATCTACATATTGCTCAAGTTTCTTGTGCTGATTTCTGCTGCTTTCAGGTTCAGCAGAACTGTACAAACTGTGGTGTTTGTATGGGAAAATACTTCTGTGAGGCATGCAAGCTTTTTGATGACGATGTAAGTAGTTAATCCTGGAAGTAATGGCTTTTCTCTTTACATGTTTTGCCTTTTTATTTTATTTTATTTTGTCTTTGTGGTAAGAATGTTGGTAGAATTTACCATCTTGTTTCTTCTATGGTCTGCAGATATCTAAGCAGCAGTACCATTGCAGTGGTTGTGGGATTTGCAGGTATAAATTGCTAATCTGGTTACTGTCTAAAATATTGAGGCTGTGCTATTTATGTGTAATTTTGTGAAAATGTAAATGGAATGTTTACGTCCTTTTCCAGTGTTCAAAAGACTAACCTTGTATTTTATCTCTTTACCATTTGGGTCCATTACTTGATTATTACATAATTATTAACTCTATTTTGACTTTAGAGCCCTAGTGTATTTTATTTTGTCAGATTGACTCTGTTTATATTGAAGTTCAAACTGACTGATTCTCATGTGATTTACATTTAATACAGAATTGGAGGACGTGAGAATTTCTTCCATTGCTACAAGTGTGGTAAGCAATTATTTCTCACTTATATTAGTTAGATGATTATAGAAAAATATCTTGCCTGTATAATCATATGTTCATGGTTTCTTTGCATAGGATGTTGCTACTCTATTCTGCTGAAAAATAGTCACCCCTGTGTGGAAGGAGCAATGCATCACGATTGCCCTGTTTGTTTTGAGGTACCGCTTTACAACTTCCATATTTTTTTATTTTGTGATTGAGTCCTTGTACTAATTTGTTGAATTGCTGGAGGCTGACTGAGGCATGCTGAAAATGGTGATTGCAGTATTTGTTCGAGTCTAGAAACGATGTCACTGTTATGCCCTGTGGACATACGATCCATAAAATCTGCCTGAAGGAAATGAGAGAACATTTCCAGTGAGTGTCACTGTGCTACTCCCGTCTCCTCCCTGTTCATTCCTTATTTGAAAATTGAGTTGGTTTGGTGGTATGATTTTGGTTTGAATTTTATCTTGGTTCTGCATCAGGTATGCATGCCCTCTCTGCTCGAAGTCAGTCTGCGATATGTCTAAGGTTTGGGAAAAATTTGACATGGAGATTGCTGCTACACCAATGCCTGAACCTTTTCAAAATAAAATGGTCAGTGCTCTTTTTTTTTATCCTCCTCTTTCAGATTATGATGGTGTTATATTTGATATGATAATCATGCAATACCAATATCTAATCCTTGACTTCATTTATATTCTATTGCGGGTATGTAAGTGAATAATTTATGGATCAGCCTTTATCTTCTGCATTGAGATTGCAAAGACCTGTGATTTCTTTTGCAAGTTTAATATTATGGACTGGCGATTGTTGTATGTCCAATGGAGTTTACTGATGGCGGTACTCTCAATAGGTTTGGATCCTTTGCAATGATTGTGGAAAAACTTCACATGTTCAGTTCCATGTTGTGGCTCAAAAATGTCCGAACTGCAAATCCTACAACACACGACAAACAAGAGGCTGAGCAAGTGGCAATGGTTATTGGTTACGCGAATGTATTTGGTTTCACTTGATTCTTGTGAAGGTGGTGGCAATACAAGTGTCCTTCATTGCGTACGAGGAATTCCACGTGGGAACCTTGCCTGTTTGGGTACTTTTGACTGAACTGTCAGCACATCCGAGGGTACAAGCCCATGGTTCTTCATGTCGATTTCATGTCGGGGGTTAGTGCTGGATCAGCTAATGTCATTTGTCGTGCTGGTGCTTGGGGGGGGCCGAGAGTTGCAGTTGGTTTGTGTTTTCCGTGTTCACGTGTTATCTTTGAAATGATGTAGTAACCGTTTCTTCTTGTTGCTATTTCTTATTCGGTGTTTTCACTGGTTTGACACATCCGGTTCCCAATTCCCTGTGATGATAATAATAGATCTTGCCCAAAATGAAGAAGTGAAATAAAGCTCAAGTGAGTCATCTGAAATCTGAATTCAAAAATAATCGCAAGACAGGCGTAGAAAGTATTGCTTCAGTTAGTGTCATTGATAAGGGCTTAAAAACGTCAAATTTGTCACGCTTGAAATACACTATATATATATATAAGATCTCTGTGAACGGGATTCTCCATATGTTTTAAGAAAGGGTTCACGCAATTTTGGATTTCCATCTCAAAACCCTCCGTTCCCCCTTTTGGCTGATCTATTCTCTATTCAACACTTCGTTTTTTATTTATAGTTGTCTTAGTATTTGAATTTCTTCTTCCGTAGTCGCCAATAAGGACCATCAAGTCTGGGGTCAAGAACTTCTGCCGCAAAGGAGTTTGTGGATATTGTCGGAGGAACATCAAATACTCCACTCGTCCGTTTGTCTATGTTCATAACATCTTGGAAAACTATGCCCTGATTTGCCTCATTGGAATGATGATGCTAATAGTAAATCAAGTTATTTTGGCCAAAAAAATAATGGTGGATTTTTACATATTGGATTTTTAAATTTTATCTCTTATTTTTTTTTTTTAAAAGTATTCTCACAGATTTGAAAAATATAAATATGATTTAAATTGCTTTTCTATTTGAACTATGTAAATTTTTATTTAGTTTAAATAAGTAAATTTGATAAATATTTATTGAGTTAATGTAAAAGATTCTTAGAATGAAATAAATTGGAGGATTAAAATTAAAAGAATAAATTTTAAGAAATTAAATTGAGAAAATTTATAGATTTGTTTGTTTTTTGTTTTTAAAAATTATTTTTTATTTTTAATTATTTTTAAAATAAAAAAAATTCATTTAATAATTATTTTTTGTTATTGTTTTAGAAATAAATTTTAAAAATAAATTATTTTTAAAATAAAAAAAATAAAAATTTATTTTTATTTTTAATTTTTATTCAAAAAGAAGACAAAAAATAACATATTTTTAAAATAATTTATCAAACAATTTTTTTTTATTTTATAAAATTATTTTTAAATATAATTTTTAAAAATAAAAAATAAAAAAAATAAACAAATCGTATATTTTTTAAAAGTTAAACAATTATCATTTATCAATTTAATTTTTGAGTATTAAATTGATTAGATAGATGGAATCTGAAATCACAGGCATTGCTAGCAAGCCAGTTCACCTGACAGATTCATCCGGACACTTGATTGTCAAGTTCGGAGTACGAATATATATATATATATTTATATTTATATTTATATTACCCGCTTCAGTGGCCTGTTTCTCCTTCCCAATCTCCCATACACGTCTGACATGGGTGAAATAGACCGCTCGGCTTGGCATTGTGGGAGATTGACAGTGGTCCAAGGGTTATTATTTATTAAGCACAGTGCAGTTCCAAGCAAAGATAATCACGTTGCATCAAGTACTAGATCATAATTTATGGCAGAAAAGAACTAACTTTCATCAAAATTTCCGATTTTCAGTCCAAAATTCACGTGAAGGAGGTTGTGTACACTACGGATAGTATTTATCATTCAGTCAAAAACCAGTTTGGATTGTATACATTGATTTTCGACACAATGTAGAGATATTGCAAGGAAAATTCAATAGGGGCAGCCAGAAAAATAGGCTTCGACCCTTTCTGCATGAGTACTTAGCTATCAGTAGTTTGATAACATACATCTCTAGTTATACGAAAACCAAAACTAGCCGAATGAGTGCCATCACCCCCCAAGTCCATGAAAGCTGAAACACCAATAGCAACGCAATGATGTACAAAACGATCATCCATGGCTGCCAATAGATGCACATAAAACAGCTCTTTGTGAACAGATGATCAGCTGCGTCTACCCTTGTCAGGGGCATGGTGGATGTGGACGAAACGCCTCTAAGTAGCTGTAACGATGCCAGTTTTAAGAAGTTCCTCACCATTTTCTGGCTTTGGAGAGTTTTCAGAAGATGAGTTGGATTTCTCAAGTTCCTCATCGATCATGATCTCCAATGCACGGCAACTTAGACTGCAAAATGCTTTTTCGCCTCTGCAGAATGCCAATGGAAGCCAGTGTTACTCACATCTATCCATCAAGAAAACTATTAGTGAAAACAGAAGAGATGCAACAGTTAATGACTTGCTAATCTACCTATATATATAAATATCTTTTCCCTCCTCCAGTTTCTTGTTGCAGTGGTTACAGAAACTCAAAAAGTCACTAGAGGGATATTGGTTCGAAGTTTGTAAGCTATTAACCGGACGGGGTACTCCATTCTCCTCTTCATTCTTACCATGGTTTCTAACATCATTAGAAAGAGTTTCCAAGATGCAGTCGCCAAAAATATGAGTTGTTTTAGCATTGGGACCACGGGTAATTACACAAGTGTAGTCCTCAGAAAGTTCAATCTCACCAGCTGATAGAGACCCAAGAAATTCATTAGATGCGCATATGGACACAGGGTTTGAATTTAATTTTGTATGGGTTAAGGTGCTTGAGTTCTGGCATCCTCCGATAAAACGAGGAGGACAGCTCACTCGGGTGATCATATCGTTTGGAGCGAAATTCCCAGAGATCCAATCAGCATTAGAATGAGTTAAACCAGAGAGGGTTTTGAATGGACTGCAGGAGTCTAAAGAACAAGACCTAGTTTTTCCAAATGGCTCGTTCTCTAGGTGGGTTTCCCCAATTTCAAAAAGAACATTTGATTCACCCTTGCAGGAAATAGATCCGCTCTGGGTACAAGGAGACTTACAAAAATATTTGGGTAAAGATTTAGATGCTTCAAAAGAATCCGTATAGGCTTGATAATTTGGGGTTTTCATACTCATTTTTGGACTGAGACTTAGGTTCTTGCTCTCCGATGATCGGAGGATTTTCCCAGAAAATTTAGAACAGTCTTCCAAAGAATCTATTATGCTTAGGCCTACTTTGCTGCAATCCCAGCTCCGTTGGCGTCCCTCATGAGGTGACGATTTTGGGGACCTAACGGCGTTGCCCAAGTTAGAAAGCGCTCTAATATCTAGCGGAGATGTAGGACTCCTCACTGAATCAGAATCTAATAAGCCCTTAGGACCCAGACCAACAAACACACGAGGGACATTGAAAATTGAGTTGCTTTTGATATTTCGCCCCAGAGAATGAGAGTGAGAATATGAGTCAGAATTAGCATCAGAGATTGCTAGATGACCTATAAGGTGTTGATCCTTCTGGAGTGACCTGGTCCTCTTCCTCACCATTATCTCAAAACACCTGCTAAAAAGAACTCAAGTTTGATCAAATAATATGAAAGAACACAAATTGAATAAATCATCACTAACATCCGGCTATTAATCAAATCAATAAATAATACTACAAGGCCAAATCTGAGAAAAGATTAAACCTTTGAATACATATATCACAATGATGAGCATTCAGGTTTGAAAATCAAAGGAAAAGCTTGGCATTGCGACTGTAATTCCAAGGCTCTCTAACGAGATCCAGAAAAGAAAATAAATCAACGAAGAAGCAATTGTGGAGCTCCTATTAGGAGGTGAAATGCCATATCAAGTAGAAAGAAGTAAACGACATTTACAGCAGAAACCCCTAATGCAAAGGGGAATAGGGTCTAGGGACCATCGAAAAAAGTTGAAACCCAAATCAAGCAGTATGCGAATAGAAATTAAAATAAAAAATAAAAAATTGGCAAAGATATCTTGCAAACGCGAAAACTCCAGATTAAAAAGTATAAGAAGTGTACATCACGAGCTCAAACATAGCAGATTTACCGGACATCAAAATACGATTCATTACATCTGAGAAAGACGAGCCTGAGCTTTTAGCAAAACCTTTGAAACCCCACAAAACTAATAAAATCAATGGAAAATAGCCAAATAGACAACAAAACGGAAACATTCGATTGAAAAAATGTGTATCAGCGGCAACGTCTGATTTCCAAAGACTAAATCATCAATAACAACAAAAAAGCAGTAGACGAAATAAGTCGCAGGAAAAACCCACCCGGGTTTTCTCTCCCAGTGCTCTGGAAACTTCAGAGAGATTGACGTTGCTAAGAGGCCCAAATGCAGTACAAATGACAAGGTGTGTGAAACTTGTGCAGTACTCCTCTCTCTCTCTCTCTCTCTCTCTCTCTCTTGCATGCCTCAAAATCAGCGAAGCAGTGAGCTTCTAAAATACTTCTCCCATTTTTATTTTTATTTTTTTTGCCATCTCTCTCTAGAATAAATGTACCATACAACCCTGTATTTGCCCACGGAATTGTATTTCGTTCGTACTTTTCCCATATTTGCTCAAATGGTTCACTGCAAAACGGTGCGGCTCGAATTAAGTACTGAACCACGGACGAGTTGAAGGGTTATGGTGGCGATTAACTTTAATTAAATGACAACTGGTTGCACATTTTGTCGACATCAAACATTTCTTTGCTATTTTTAATTAAGAGTATCTGATTCTCTCTTACAATTTCAATTACCATATCCCTCTAATTTAATTTTGAGACCTTATGATGTTCATTATTTTTTAACCATAAAACTGTTAATAAACTAAATTTCAACTAGACATAAATCTAAGAACGTCGTTTTATATGAAAAATTTGAGTTTTGTTTAATAAAATTAATTAAAAATATATAAATTATATAATATTTAAAATAACGTATAATTTATAAATTTTTAATTAATTTAAATAAATTTATTTATTAAATATTTTTAATTTGATTAAATAAATTTATATATTATAAATTTATTTTATCAAATATATTTTTAAAATAAAAAAAAATCGTGTTTAATTTTTAAAACTTTAAACAAAACTCTGAAGATTTAAAAAAGAAAAGAAAAGGGAAAGTGATAATAATGATTACGGAGCTTCTTTGAACTGAAGACTTTTTTTAGCTCGTAAGAGAGTTGCTTTTGTTGGTTGACGTGGCAACATAATGGTTATACATTTGGCGTCATCGAAGGGAAAGTAAGAAAATAAATAAAGGACACGCCAAACTGAGGGAGAGAGAGAAGGAACAGTATCAATACCTTTTCAGCGTGAGAGAGTGATCACAAAACGACAAAAAAGACCCTGTGTCTGTTGTGACTGATTTAAAACTGACAAAGGACTCGTCAGTTGACTGGATTAACCAGGCCCATTAGACGTTTGGCCCTCGTTCTGGTGTCTTTTTTTTTTACTTTTTTGGAGAACCGAATGCATCATATGTTAAAAAATAAATAATTATATTTTGTTTAGGTCCTCAAAAATAAAAATAAAAATAAAAAGTGCATCGTTGTTTTTTATAAACTTATTTTTATATGTCACTAATTTAGATATTGAAAATTTGATAGTATATGTAGAAGATTGGAAGAAAAACCAATAACAAGATTAGAGAACAATTATATGAATGTTTTCAATGGCATGTTATTACTTTTTCTTTATGTTTAGTACATAATTATGAAACAATCTAATAAACGTAAGCATTAATTTCAATTAATAACTCATTAATTTATAAAAAGATAAATAAGTTAAGTTAATCATATATAAATATATTTATAGCAAATTTTATATATTTATTTTTATAAATTGATTTACTAAAAATATATTCTTTTTTCAATACTTCTTAGTATTATGATACTAAGTTTAACATATAATTATGTAACCATCTAATAAAAGTAAGCATTAATTTCAATTCATAACTCATTAATTTATAAAAAGATAAATAATTCAAGTTAATCATAAATAAATATATTTATATATGTATTTATAACAAATTTTATAAATTTATTGACTAAAAATATATTCCTTTTTCAATACGGTATTTCATTTCCTTAAAAATAAGTAAAAGATAAATAAGTAATTTTACATGCAATAATTGCATTATGATATATATATATAATTTGATTTCAAATTCTTACGAGATATAAAAAGTATAAGATATATCTTAATTACTTTAACTACATATTTAATTTAAAAAATTGAACATTAAAATTTAAAAATTGTATTATTTTAAATCCTCTAAAAATATTTTAAAAAATAAACAATAAATGTTAACCAATTTTTATTACCATTTACATTTTTTAACGTAGTCAAAAAATCTCTAAATCATTTTAGTGTAATAGAGTAAAAAGAAATTATGAATTTGTATTTAACGTAAACACAAAATCTATAAATTATTAGTATTATATTAAAAAATAACATAATACAATACTTTTATCAATAAAATAAAAATTAATAATCGAATCACAAAAAAATTTTAAAAATAAAATAAAAAAATTTCTTAAAAAAAAATAACAAACATGTACTAAAAAAAAGACAAATCAGATGAAAAGGACTACCAAGGCAGGGGCAGCAATGGCCTTCCAACCAGCAAAACAACATTGTTAAAGGAAAAAAGGAAAAAAAAAAAACACTAAAGCCAATAGTTTGCTCTCAATTTGATAAAACCTAGGGGAGTGCAAAGGGAGGGTTGTTTGGTTCTATTCCGTACCTTCTACCCCTATGATCAATCGTAATCGCATTCTATTTAAATCTACGATAGCGACTCTCGATCCAACTGAATTTATGGGCATAGACATTAGAATTCAAGCAATTTTGACAGACGGAGAATATTTGAATTCAACCAAAAACATTGATTGCTTGGGCTCAAGGAACATTGGTATTGACGCATAATTCAAGTTGTTATATATATATTAAATCATGTTATTCGTAGTGGTCAAGCTTATTTCAAATAAAAGTTTGAATCCGACTGAATTTTATCCGAACAAAATAAAGATTTTGAATTTGATATTTATTCTTTTTAATTCAAACTTGATTAAAATTAATGAATTATATATATATATATACCTATTCGGACAACATTAAAAATAAAGGTTGGTGAAATATAATTCCAACTTTGGACCACAAAACACGACAATTATGGGGACCAAAAAGAATTAACTACTAAAAAAACACAAACCTTTGAAGTATTGTGACCATTGACATTGAATTGTTTTTCACTCACTTTGAGTGAAACTTATCCATTATCCTACATCTGTATTTCTCTTTTATATTTGTAAATAATTGAAAAACAATTGCGTGAATTTGTAATTTTTATATAAATTTGGATGTGATATTCAAATAAAAAAATTAAATATTTACATATATAAATCTATATTTTAAATTTCTTACAAAATAGATCTCACTTCTATGTAAGATAGAGATATCAAGTAGTTTTTATGCAAATTTTTTTTAGTTAAGTATAAATCAAACCCAAAAATGAAATTAAAAAAAATAAAAATCGGCTCACATAAAATATACTCTTATCTAAAACTATATTTACAAAAGTAATATATGATTTTAAACAAAATATATATATACCCACGAGCCAGATAATAATTGTGGTGAGTTATAACTTATAATGTCAAATATTTAAATTTAAAAAAAAAATCTCATTGAAAGAGACAATTTTAATATTTGTAGAAAAAAGTTATAAATTCTTTAGTATTTACATTGTCATGACATAAAATAAAACGAGTGTTACATGACTAAGTGAGGTTTTGAAAAGAAAAATTCAAATCCTATGTATTAATCAAAACAAAATTCAAATATCAAATTAATGATATGTTTGATTTGACTTAGTTTCACCCGAAAACATAAACTATAATTGAAAATGCGTTTGAAAGAATTAAAGTGGAAATGATTTTTTAAATAACAATTTATAATAAATAATTTTTTTTAAATAATATCATAATCATTAAAAATAAATAACGATCATAAATATTTGTACTAATTTGATTTAAAAATAAAATTAAATACAACTTTAAATTTGTAAAAGTTTTAAAAATAAGAATAAGAATTAAAAATTAAAAATGTTTTCTGAAAGTTTCGTTTTTTATCAGACTTATTCGATCGTGGCACCCGGAAATGATGTCCATCGATGAGACCCATTTGAAAATGTTTTCAAGAACGTATTTTTTTAATTGCAGTGCAGGCGTCTGCTCAGTCCTTTGTTGTTTTCGGTGACTCAGCTTTTCATGATTTTAGTACTGACAGTCTGAGGCTAAGAGAAGACCGACCACGTGTCAGTTTAAATGAGCATCCCTATGAGAAAATTAAAATCCAACGGGTGGTATTGGAAGATTCTCTTACAACGGTAGATTCTCTGTCTCTCTTTCGGTGTAAGGAGGATAGCGTCATTTGTGGTCAATTTAACCGACGGTGGATGGACTACGCTTTTCTGCTTTCTGAATTTGGTGCTTTTTTTCGTCCTACGTTTTATCTTTTTACGCTCCTTTTTGTGGGTCCCTATCCAATAGCCGGTGCACGTGTTGTGATATCTGGCTGTTGCTTGAGATTTTTTTTTCCCCTTTTTAATTTTCAGTTTTTGCCTTTGGTCTCTGTTACCCAACTAAACTAAGAATTGTGGTTTAGTGTAAAAAGAGAGAGGAGAATACAGAAAATTTTAAAATTATGATTTAACTAAGAATATTTCGAAAATTAAATACAATAATTAAACCAAAAAAATTATTTCTCAGTGCCGCACTCGAGATATTAAATAATTATATAAACTTGCTAAGTTGCCAGGAATCAACCGGACACACGAGTGAATGACACGAAATGCTGAACACTATATAGACCGCTTTATAAATAAGAGGAAAATAATTTTACGATGCCATCGTTTTCTCTGATCTAGTGAGACTTCCAATGCTCGCAAGTACCGACAAATTATTGTTGGAGGTTAAGAAATTTAGTATATTTTGAATATACAATAAATTAAAAATGATTTATTTTAACAAAAGAAATTTCCCTTCTTTTTTTTTTAAAAAAAGAAAAAGTACCATCTCCAGTCTCTCTGTTTGGCGAACCTCAGCCTTTCTCGCGTATTTTAAACCAACCATTGTCTCTTCCTGTTGGTGGGACTACTCTTCCATCAATCTTTTTTCATCCAATAAGAAAAACCACTAAGAAAGAAACATCAATTCACAAACATGTATTTTTTGCTTTCACGACAAATCTAAACGAAAATTACCTAAAAAGTGAGGGCAAATTAACAAGGTCTAGTAAATATAGTAGACTATATCATGAAGACATAACCATTAGGAACAAGAAGAGGTCTTGATTCTTCAACTTGCCAAGCTATGTCCCAAGCCAACTTGAATACTTATGTGTCATCACAAACGCCATCTCCGACAACACCGAAGGATCTTACATTAAAAACAGGAGGTCCATTGGAACTTGGGCTAGTAGCCTCGGGTTCAGGAGAAGAAGGTGGTGATGAAATACAAGATATTGGATGCCATTAACAGGGAGCGAGAAAGCACAAACATGTGGAAATTAAGAAAACCCAGTGAGAGCATGGAAGAGAATCATTTTTGGTTAAACTTCAAGGTTCAAGCTAAGATGTGAGAACAGGTGGTGAAGCACGGTCACAGAAAACTATGAAGTCTGCTTGCGGTGGCTGTTCCAATGGTCACAAAAGTATGGTCACGCTGACGGAGAAGGTTGAGGTTCGCGAAACAGAGAGAATGGAGATGGTTTTTTTTTATATATATATTTTAAATAAAAGGAATTTGTTTTGTTAAAATAAAGTATTTCTGAAAAATAAGAAGATATTATTTTTTAAATAATAGGCAGTTTAGACATTTTACGTCTTCAAAAATTAGATTTAATGACAAATATAGACCATGAAAAAAATTATCACAAAAATAAATAATGAAGGGACATTGCTTTAATTAAAAAAAAATGAAGTAAATTATAATTGCACTAATAGATTATGGTAGTAAGATATATTTTTTTCATAATTATATTCTCATAGAGATAAAAATTATGTTTTACATAAATCTCTTAAAAATATTCAAGAACAAATAATCTCATATACAGAGTTTCGATGAGAGCATAGAAGCGAAGTAGCAAACATATAGGATATGCTTAATATTTTAGTACCATTTAATGGTTTGTTAGATTTCACGCTAACTGCTACGTGGTAGAAATGTCAAATTGTCAATTAATTATTCAAGGAAATAAAGGAGACATTACTTTATAAGCTAACATATAAGATGGAATTCAAGTCTGCATTTTTAGCGTAAAACTAAATTAATATATTTAAAATTTAAAATAAATGATGAAACACAAGTCATTTTGTAATAGAAAACTTAAGAAAAATAAATTTATTATATACTATTTGCTATTTATATTATATATGTTTAATTGTACTTAATATTTTTATTTTAAAAAATATTTATACTAATTTTATTAAATAAATTAAAATAATTTTTTTAAATTTTATTATCTATTATGTTATTAATCTATTAAAAATATATTACTTTTGTATTAATAAATAATACTTATTATGTTTAATTATTTAAAAAATATAATAATAATAATTTTAGTATATATATATATATATATATATATATATATATATATATATATATATAATATTTATGTTACAGATTAATAATAAAATTGATAGTTTAACAAAAATATTATTTTAATTAATTTATTAAAATTTAAAAAAATTAAATTCACATATTTATTGGTAAGTAAAAGTGAAATTTTTATTTTAAATTGTTTTAATTTTCAATTAATAATTATTCATTTTACCCACTGTTTGCCGTGCGTGGGCCAAAAGGAATATAATCTCGAAGTTACGCAAAGGTCCATCATATTTGGCATTCTACGGTTACGGTGTCGGTGGTTACTTCAATGTATATAGCAATGGCGGCATCTGCACCTACTTCAGAATCCGAAAGCCAGTTTTCCACTATCCTCTATGGTGAGTCCTTCGTTGTTTATTCTCTCCATTCCACCTTTCCGCCATTTCTGTAACTACTGCTTCTGCTCTGCATCCCTAATTTTGCTTTCGAATTCTAGAGGTGGAGACCTTAATGGCTAAAGAATTGCTTAAATTATTGACGTAAACTGTGTGCTAGATTGTGTTTCATCTATTACTTTAAAATGCAATGACGCATTATTTCAAAATCTTATGCTAACGGTGCTTTCAAAGGAATATAAGGTTGGTAAATCGATTATGCTTGAAGCTTTGATTTGAATATTACCTTAACAAAAGGACCCTTAGTGATGCCTGGTTTATATATCTTTTCTGTTTGCATTAAAATCTGATGATTCTGCTAAATTATTCAGACATATCAAATGAAGTCCAACGTGCGGTGGAGAACATGCTTACGATGACCAAGTGAGTTGGCTGATTTTTATTAATTTTAAAAAACTTTGCTCTTTTATTTATTTATTTGAAAACAGGTTTTTTTTTTTGGTTGTTCTTAGAGATGGGAGATCTTAGTATCTTTTTTTTCATTATTTCTACGTAGATGCACTCTCTCTCCCCGAGTCCACGTATAGGGGTCTGTTTATTTCTTCTGCTTTGTTTTCCAGTTATTTTTGTTGATTTTTTTATTGTTCATCTCGTGTATCAAAACACGAGATTTTCTAGCATTAATCTTCGTTGCTCAACAGTGAAAATTTTGTTGTATACTTGTATTGTATGTCTCAGAATGGAAGTTTCTAGTTGCATTTCTTTTCACACAGTTATAAATAATATGATATTCTTTGACTCCTGTCAAATTAGAGCGTATCTCTTTCTTTTGCTCAGTTCAACGCACTCCAAGTCATAAGTTCGGATTATAATGCACTCGCTCTAACAGTTATTTGTTCTTATTTCCATCTTTATTCCGTGGTGAACCATTTGCAGTGAAATTAATCAAAATTGTGCTGTAATAGAGGAAGAGATAGAGAAATATGAAGACTGCTATTGAGAGAAAGAGAGCTTTAGATGAAGAGAAGGAGCAATTTCTAAATGCTGCTTATGCTGTTCTGAACATGCTCAACAACAGGGACTAAAACAATGTAAGATATAACTCTAGACCTTATTTTTACAGGAGACTTGATTTTTAAACTAGAAATTCATCTCCTTCGAGGCATGTTTTTTCTCAATATAATATAGTGCTGCCTGTCAACTATCAAGTGTCATGTAAATTGTCAAAATATTTAGAACTGTCACTTAAAATAGCAACATTTCATGAAGACCAGCCTCTGGTAAATATTTCATTTGATCTTTAAAAGATATATAACTCATCATTTTCTCTTAAGATGCTTAGTTCTTCTACTTCTGAGCCGTCAGCCATAAGAATTTTGCTTCCTCTTTTTCCAAACTTTTTCTCTGCATAAACAAAATTCAACACAGTCATCTTGTCATTGCATTCTGCCGTCCCTTACTTATGTTTAATGCTATGAATACAGGAAAAAAGCATAATTAATATTGTGCCTACAGATTTTCATTATAGAAAGAAACTCACTTATGGGCTAACTATGATTTGCACTGTGAAGTAGCTTTTATCGAGTCTGATTCTCTTTTGTAGTCTGCTAAAAGGCTTTTTAATAATTGAACCCCTGGCCTATTGTAATTGATTGTTCAATTATTTTAAACTAATCTCTGAGCATGGAATAAAATCAAAGGGGTTTAGATTCACACTTGTTTCTTGTTCTGGTTTAGATTACACTCACTAATGGGGTTGTTTTCATTTCATTTCTCAAAATTATTTAAACCTTAAAAGCACTGGAATAACCCAAAATCTTCTAGAGCCATCAATACATCATGAATGTAGTTATACCTGCTAATTTGAAAAGATCTTCTATCGTATTTGGGAGAAGTACGAGTTTTTGTGTTGTTTGATTTCCCATTCTGTTTTCCTTAGGATGATGTCCATGGATTTTCACTCTGGTGTGGACTAGGCTTGAAAGTGGATCAAAATTTCCTGTTCTTCCTGCACAACAGTAGCACAAGTTTTTATGGATGATTTATGTAAGCTGGTAAATAATATGTCACTCTTCCCTGGAAAATCTGAGTGAGAAAATTTGACAACATCATGGACTCTCTGAACCGATACCAGGATCAAGCACAGAGTGAAGAAAGCAACTTAGGTAACCTTTCCATATCATTGTAGTCTGGTCATGCAGAGTTTGAGCAGTTTATCTTATTAAAGTAAGGTTGCGGTTAAGCAGTTTTTAATTTTAACTCAGATATGGTTAGCTTGCTGCAGCCAGACAATGTTGCTTTCACACATGACTCAGGATTGGTTTTATGCCTTCCTATCAGATAACATTAAATTCATTCTAAATCATCGATATACGTTACTTCTCTGTATGCATTTCCTATTGGTTCAATGTTTTGTGGAATATGGTCACATAATCAGGGCCCAACATTTAGGCGAAATCACATTCACGCATGCAGATGTCCATATCAATGTTTCTGGGGGGTGCTGTTTTACAGAACCCTTGAATGTCCGTTGGTCCTGGTCTTGCTGGTTTTTCTCATTGTCTACTCTGTGCACATTTTAAGATTGTTAACATGCATTATGGTCTCTGCTAATACAAAATAAGATTACCTTCTTTATACGGATTGTCTTCGTGATAACTTGAAACTTCATCATCTATGCCCTCTTCTTTTGTTAGATGCTGCAAGAAAGACAGTCATGGTAAGCTGGACTTCTAATAACTCGTAATGTATAACATGATTCATTTATGTAAATATGTGGTCAGTATTATGTTATTATATTTTTCTGTACCATAGAATATTTTATTTTTTTGGAGGGGGTCTAAAATGGATTAGTCAAGTAAGAAAGTCTCTGGTCAATGATATAAGATTTACCTCATCATGCAGGTCACCCAACAATTCTGTTAGATATGGTATTTCTTCTAGCACCTTGTTTTTTAAGCTCTTCAAGGACTGAGTGGAAGAACCAGCAAAATAAGCAGATGCGTGTTAGCATGGGAGTTGAGATAGAAACTTTGGATAAAATAAATGTGGATGGTATTTGGTCACCAACAAACATTATCCATATATAAATAAATTTTCTGGACGTAATTGTTGGGGTTCAGGCTATGTTTACTGCTTTCAAATTTGAAGCGATGTATACATCTTTCTTATAAAACTATTGCAAAATTTCAGGAGCCATGTAAATATGTCATGACTTTCCTGTCAGAAATTCTGTCTTTTCTTCTGATAAATTTTGATTAGCGTGAGTAATGACATATGATGAACTTTCAAATGAATAAAAGCAACATTTGATATGTATGAATTGCCAAACCTGAATGAAGTTGGTGATAATTGCCTTCCCATCGTCACTGTATGGTTGGACCATCTGCTTGAAATGATGATGACTGATTCGTATGAATTGAGAAAGCCTCCTACATCTCACTGTAAAAGGTTGGGGGATATTAAACATCACCCCTATTTCTCCCGCCACATTTCCAGATTCTAGTTTCAACAAAAGCTGAAGTAACTGGTGAGTTTAGTCAAACAGTGTACGAATATGTTAGCTTGAAAATATCGACTCTTTTTTAAATTTATTGGAAATTTTGGATGTTGACTTTCTTTTACCTTTGGAAATCTATGTAAAATTCTTGGTTCGTAGGAAAAATGTTAAATAAATGTGTTTCTTAATTTGTGGCACTATATAGTCTATACCGTTTAACTGAACTGTTTAACAAGATCATGCCTTATATGATAATAGAAATGAGAAGCAACATACATCTAAATTTTTTGCAATTACAGTGAAGTTTCATTCCCTTTTCAACAGTGGTCTATTCCTACTTTTAGTTGTTTTGTATTTAAACTGTGTTTTGTCCTTTCCACAGAATATTATGATTTTTGTGGTTCATATTTCACTCTTCCTGAGCTACTAGGAGTACATCTTATTGCCATTTTACTCGACTTGGGATTTGTTATTTGTACCTTTGAGTAAAAAATTAAAAAAATTCTCCATAAATTCCATCTCACCTGTTCGGTTCCGTTCTTGGATATTAACACATCCTGCAGTGATAAACATTTCAGTTTTGCATTTAAGACTAGTACAAGAGTAAAATGCAAGAGATAAATGTTTACCACTGCTCCAGATACCAAAATGTAGAAATATGATGGCATCTCATTTTGCAAGATAATGTCAACCTTAGGCGGGTAATATTCAGCTTTCATTTCTGACACCTGTGTGATTAAGTGCTGTCATCTATTAGTTGCTGTTGACATATTTAGAATCTTTCCTATTGCTACCTTGAGGAGAATAAAATCTTTTACCAGCTGGGTGATAAAATCATCAGAGACTCCCTTAAATAAATATGCATTTTCAACTATATTATGGAAAAGATGCTGTGCAATACTGGATCTAATTGCTTTGGGAAGGTCCTGTAGCACTTCTTCTTGCTGCAACTCTGCTGTTTTAAACTTCAATTGCATGTGTGCTAGCATTTGCTCTTTCAAGCCTTCTGGGAGTCTATTTTTGCTTACATACTTTAGTATTTGGTTGATGGCATCCCTCTGCAAGGCAGGAGGTGAAGAATGTTAGTTTTTGGTATAGCCAGTTTTCAAGACTCAAGTGATGGCTCGATAGGAATATATTGCCCCTATCAAGGTATTTCTCTAAGAAATTTCCATCTACGATTGATTGGCTTGAAGAAGGCAATCATGTTTACCATCACAAAATCAAGCATAAGGCTGTGCTTTTGCAGGTGAAAAATGGAGTGAAAATTGAGTAGGTATATGGAATAATAGTATAGTCTAGATACATCCCTCATCTTCATTCCATCATTTTTTTCGTCTTCCCTTTTTCACTTCTACCAAGCGCACACTAAATTTTTGGTAGTGGTTGCACAGTTGAAGATATTTTTTCCCGTTTTTTACTTGTGGATATTTTTTTTTTTGGCCTCATTGTATAGGGCGTAGAAGGTTATATATTGTCTGCTTGACTGATATGCTAGTGTTATAGTAATACAAACTAAGTGGAGGGCTAAATTACCATGGCAAAGGTTCGGACAGTGCTATGGACAACCAGATTTGTCATGTTTCCGATTATATATGCTGTGAGGCCTATGTTAAACAGCATATATAAGATATTGAAAATTTTCTCCCCAGTATTCACAGCGTGCAAATCTCCATAGCCAACAGTGGTAAGGGTGACAATAGACCAGTACATGGAATAGGTGTAGCCCAGCCAGATGCTTCTGTGTTTAAAATCGTTTATATTTTCCCCGATCCATGTGTTATCTGGGTTTTTGTGGTGGGCAGCCAACCAGTAATACATGCAGCCTGCGAAGTGCACTGCAAATAGCGTAACCTGTGATAAACCAACGACAAGTGAAGCATGAAAGAAGCTGTATAATTAGACAACTTGGGGAATGTATGGATCAGTGATCAAAGAGATGTACTTACGCATATAAGTTTACAAAATCTTGTTGCCGAGTAGCTAATTCGTACATCTTTCTCTAGCCTGGAGGAAAATTTGTAGGTTTCAATTACATATAAGAGAATATTAGTCATTTTTACCCTAAGCATTCAAAGAGCCTGTCTAGTGTGATTGTTTCTGCACTTCTCTGATAAATATCTCGATGATGCTTTCGAAGGCTAGTTAAGTCATCCATTTGTTCTAAATAAATTACACTCCTAACAAGGGAGTGATAAATTACTTTAGTGCACTTTGATTTTCAGTTGCTGTTTTTACTTTTCTTCTAACCTCATTGCAGTGAATGTACCTTGTAAAAAGTTGGCTCACACGCCTTAATCGCCAAAGTCTAAGCATATTTAGGAAACCAAAGACGTCGCTTTTGTATGTTTTGGCTGTCAGAATTTGGGATATCTGCTGCAATGGCAGAGTTGCGGCTACGTCCATGGGAAAATGTAACTTTTTGAAGTACCTGTTGTAGTGAAGATGCAAAAATCTTTTAAGTACCAATGTCACAATTGCAAGTATAGTATAGGAAAAACACCTGATAGCTATCTTCTTATGGTCATCAACGAGGAGATAGGTTGAGGTATCCAAGTATGCCACAAAGAAAGTTAGGATTATATCAATAGCAAAGAAGGCATCGACGATTAGGTCAACGGGCAACAGCCACCTAGTTGCCCCTCTTTTGAAAGCTAGCTCAAAAGGGGATGCCCATGCAGAGTATACTACCAATGCAATCAGGAATGTCTGCCACAACCTAAATACGATTAACAAAGAAAGTTTAGTTGTGTTCTCAGGAAAGGAAAGAAAAGAAAAGAAAGTTTATGCTAAGGGTATTAGCTTACCGATATCTACGATCATATGGAGCGATGACATATTTTCTGAGGTTTAAGTACCCATCATCAACAATATGGGTGCCAAATGCTGGTAAGAGGCTCCCAGAAATCGAGGCCAAGTTCCTGATTTCACCACTGGAACGTCTTCTAACTAGAAATGGAAGTGGTGCTCTGGTTTGCGTTATTGACATTGTTAACTCGTTTGTCTTCTCTCTTGTTATCAATGCTGGATGCATAAGTCTTTGGCAAGTTATTAATATAACAAAATAGAAAAATATGGGGCCGGTGGTGGGGAGCTTTCACACACGGTCTGAATTATATGTGGTTTTTATGACATAATTAGACCATTAGATAACTTGTCAAGTTGGAGAACAACAAAACTTGGAACCTTATTAAATCAAACGGCTTTTCCTTCTTAATATTTAAACAAAGCCAACAGCGTCCGAACACAGGACTTTTTTTTTTTTAAATATTTTTTTATTCCATCTTTGGATGGTTTACGATTTCTTCGAAGTTCTCAAATTAACCTTTTATTTTTGTGTGCATAAATCATGGGATTTTGCCAAATTTAATTGTCCGAGTATTTATTGTCTTTGACTATAAATTTATAAAAATGGCGCATTAATGCATGAAGGTGCGATGTGATGTATGATCATATTTGGATGACCATACTCTTCATCAGGCTACAAGTAAATAAATGATACAAACTAATATATCTCACTCTCTCATTATATATAAATTTAAAATAAAGAAATCATTTGTTACTCTCTTTTTTATTAATATAATAACAACTAGAACGCGTGCTATCCATAATACATCATAAACTGGGGAATACCGGAATAAGCATAAATGAATTTAGCCAATTCCCCATAGTAACTGAATTACAACCTAGATTAAACGAACTAAACTTATAAGACACATACATGTATTGTATAATGATCTGGTTAGTATGTGCCCTATTATAACGCCTTCAATTTATGTTACGTAAAATAAATTTTTTTTTTTTTTACAATTATTATTATTTTCGCAATTAAATATTTTTCATAAAGATACATAATTCAATTCTTTATCATAAGAACATATACATATAGGATCTCTCATGTATACACAATATACAGATCAAGTCTATAAACATCAAAATACAACAGAAACGGGGATCCTACCTATAACGTTCAGAGCACTCTAGAATACAAATACAGTATAATTCAAAAATCGTGAGTCTTGGAAGTAACGTAAACTCACCCAGAGAATATATCACATATCTGCCGAATCAGACTCTGATATTTTTATTTAAAAAATGTGAAAATATTGTGTAGTGAGTTTGACAACTCGGTGAGCAAATAATTCCTCCTATGACCTCTTAAATCAGCATATAGATGTACTTATATTTTAAAATATATTACATAGAAAATACAGTTCAGGAGTACATTCATATGAGACCCGTATTTCAAATATTTTCAAATCAAAGGATATTCAGATATCCAAAACTATATGCTGCACGGTATGATCATTAAACAAATGTTATACTTAACTGTATAAGTTATAGTAAAATAGTAAGATTTGAAGATAAAATCATTACTTTTAATGTACGTGCCTCACTCGACAATCTAGTCAATGCAATGAAAATATAACTCATTTTCTATACGTATAGTGACCTCGACCCTAGTCACAATAAGTGATTAGGGAATGCGAGTACATTACCCTTCTGTCTCTTCACATTACCACTGTCACTCAGTTGGAGCGGTCCTCCCTTGGCTCACTCAAGCTAATAGGGCGTCTCCTATTCGGTACCGTCACAAGCCATACAACTAGTCAATATTTATCAATACATATAAATACATGTAAAATTATCAATAAATTCACCATGAGTTTTACGCTTGTCATATTTATCAAGCAACTCGCCATGAGCTTTACGCTTGCCATTCAATCTCATTTATAATATGAAATGCATCATTTTCACAAGTATATAACTTTACAAATCAATGCATCGTGCACATAATATTCACTTTATCAAATAATGATAAATATATTTAGAACCACATATTCAATGAGTTCCAAAATCCATTTCTAAAATCATACTCTTCTTGAACTATGTGCCAGCTTGTAAGTATAACAGATATTTTAACACTTTTCAGAAACTTATAATAGTATAAATAATTTATAAATAGAAACAATAATACATTTATAGTTCAAGAAGAGCATGGGGCAAGTCATAGAAAGAATTATCTACTCATAGGGTAGGGCTCCTGGTTGGACAGCCCTAAAATGTAATTTTTCAAACTGAATTTGACCAATTAGACCTAAAAAATATGTCTGGAGGGTTCAAAGACTTAGAAAATGACTCTGAGAGTTTGGTCACTATTCATCGCCGGAAAATACTATTTACTCGTCAAAAAATACTATTCATATGCCGAAAATCACTATTTACGATGAACAAAAAGTTGTCAGATAGTTGAAAAATTTCATATCTTAAGGTTTATCTAACCCCTGAATCTATCTATGGTGTCAGAATTTCAATTAGAAGTCTTTAAGAGTTTTAGAATTTACCTTTTTTCTGAAATTTTCTACTTTAAATCTATGGCAATTCAACAGCTAATTTGAAAAAATTTGACCGTAGTATTCTTCGTCCTGAATTCAGTAGCACCTTTAGTTTTGAGATCGAAAGCCAATAAATACTCCAGATCGAAAGAAAAAGTTGAAAGTACTATTCACTCACTATTATCTCTCGATTCCTTTTAAAATTTTGCAGACGGTATGACACTCTATTTTCTTTTATTTTTTTTAAATAATAATAATAATAATTTATTAATTTAATAATAATATTTTTTTTATATAAATTCATATAAATTCCGTTTTTCATCTTAAAATATTCTAAAAATTTCTAAAAATTTACATTATCATAAACTTTTAGTTGAACTCTTAAATCGTAATTTTTCTTGATAAAAATTAAAATAAAATATTTTAAAATAAATATCGTTATTCATATTAAAAGAAAAAATATTTCTAAAAATATAACAAAAATTCATTAAAAGTCGATATAATTATTTTAAACAACACAATAATTATTTTATTTAAAAATCTACTTAATTTTAACAAGACATAATTATTTTTAAACAAATAAAAATATATTTATTTATAATAAAATACTATCATTTAAAAATAAAAATTACGCACCTAAACGTAAATTTTCATATTTTTTTTATACTTTTTTAACTCATGTAATAAATATACATATTTTTTACAGTTATTATCTCTATTTTAAAAGTTATCGCTTTTATTTTAAATTTTTATTAAATTTTACGATTATTACACCTATCACAAGCCTTTGCCACAAAATTAACAACTTTTCTATTGTCATTATTAGAATAAAAAAAGAAAAAAGAAAACAACAGGAATTTAAAAGCTGACTTCGTCACCTATATAACATGGTCAGTTCTTTTGGATGTCAATAATTGTTTTCACAATAACGCAAGTCTAAGCATCTAGGTAAATTGCCCACACACACACACACACACACACACACACACATATATATATAAATAGAGAGAGAGAGAGAGAGCTATTAAATATCTTTTTATAAGATAAAGTTCTTACAAAATCTACAATTGAGTTAAAAGTTCTAACCATAAATGCATACAATTTTCCCCAAATTCAATATTGTTTGGTAGTACTGCATCAATATATTCTAAAATAGATTTATAACATACTTTTTATAAATACGAGAAACAATTAATTTGATTATATACTTAACTGTCGTTCGATTTTTTATTTATTTAAAATTTAGCATAAAAGATCAACATAATAATTGCTTAACACTTCGCTACTCAGACTGGTGATGATGCACCACACCTCAAGGCGCGGAAGGCCCTACCTTATGGTTCCAACCTATAGGGCGGCGAAACAAGGATTGCTATTCAGTTCATGTCTCAACACGATCAACAATATCTGGCACAAATACAACACGAATGATCCAAAATCAGGGTGGAACATAAAAATCACCGTTACAAGAACAAACCTCGATACATGCCCATTACATTAAGAGGAAAAATTCTGTTGGATAAGAGAAAGGCAATTATATTGAGCGCTTTAAGAACTTCAGGTATCATCGTCTTTGACGTTCAGGTGATCCCAATTTCAGAATCTGCATGTAATTATCACTTTCTGCTTATCCTTGTGATGGTATTATCACTACTTATCTTCCAAAGTTAGCTATGGTAGCAGGCAGCGCCATCCATAAAGGGACCAACTTGGAGGTCTCTGTCTCAAATCACAGTAAAACCTGCTTCAACAAATCCAGATAATCAGACTAAGCTTTCTGAAGCAAAATAAAAATTGCTTTGTTTTTGCAGTCAATACATGATTCAGTTGCCTTTGGGTCCGATCTACTTCCCTTGAGGAAAGCTATGATCTAACTCCTGATTTTGCATTACCAGAAGATGCATATAGGCAAATACACAATATATGTGCTTTCCTCCTGCGATACATTACATGTACCGAGCCAACCATTGCTTACACATATCAAGCACAGGGAGCGCATTTGCATGCAGTGCCTGCAAGAAAATTGATATGAAGTTAAACAATAAAAGTTGTCTTTATGGGCAAAGAAAGCGGTGACGCAAGTGAAACATTCTTTGTCAAGGATAAAGTAAAGGGGATAAGATAAAGTAAGTTCTTCAGACATGAGGTGCAAGCAAGTGGTGATAATCAACCTGAGTATGTGCAAGCACCCGACAGGCACTGCAGGTTGCAGGACCCACCAAAACTCAGGAAAGTCTGGGTTGGTCGTGGACAAGAACAAAACCAGATTTATATATTGATTGACAACAAAAGGTTATTTCTTGTTATGCCACCAATCCAAATTAGAAGGGCCTTATAGGCTCTAGTGTTATTCACAGGATCACAACTGGGCAACAAGGCTAGATGTTGGACAATTTATGCAACATAAGCACTATGCAGTCAAATTGTGTGAAGCCTGCTATAAGGTGGCATTGTTCAATTTCCTAGCACTAGAAGATACAACATTGACTGAAGCCTCTGCCTTGAGGTGTCATAGTTCAATTTCCTAGCACTGGCAGATACAACATTGACCTGCCACTGGCAATTCCCATTTTTATTATCATTCAAAGCCTATTCGATTTCACTAGTTTGAATAAGCGAGTTCCAGAAAATAAGGCCTTCAATCCTATGCATTTGGGTGTTTGCATACAGCGTGAACTCAAAAAAGAAGTGCCAAGTTAATATTTGGAAAGTTATGATGACAAAATTCCAAAAGTGGATGAAATAATTTAGAGGAAGTTAACCTGATGAGCTACATATTGAACATCAGCCACACTTCCACTCCGAGAAGCAATTTGAAATGCACTTTTTAAACGACCACAAACCACACATGCGAGAACCTTCCTGCATGCCCAAATAGTAATAAACTAATCATGTTAGCATGACTGGTGAATTAATACAGTGGGGAAAAAAATGAGGAAGACACATGTCATTATGCATTGAGATATATAACAATGGTCTGATAGTGAAGTGCTCCTCGGAAACAATTATAAAAATAACAACATAACATCCTAATCCTAATATCCGTATAAGAAATTTTTTTGGTGTGAACAACATTAAATCAATGAATGACAATTTTCTATAAAAAATTCTGAAATAATAACATAATCAAAAAGTGCATGGAGACAAAATAGATAAAACCCTCACCTGTGGCTGCTAGTTAACATATCTATGAGACGGTCTGGACGTTCTTTGTGCTTATTGGCATATACATTTATTGCGGCACCCAAGACCTATAGCATTCAAAACAATCATGTTACTTAAATTCTTAAAGATGAGAACACTTGCTATTACTTCAAGATATTCCTTTTCTTGTGATAGGACCAAACTCAAGTTGATCCGAAGGGTACATCTTAATTTTGTAGTACATTTTGGCAACACAAAACCCATTTATGTACATGCTGCAACCTCATTCTGATGCCAGTTGATAGAGTCAAGCATTAACACTACCATGTCAAAGAAGTTTCTCAGTCCAGTAGAGAGTAGGGGTGCAGCCATCAGGTACATAGTAGAGTTTTTATACGCATCACTTTACACTAGAAAGACACTCTACCTCATTCAACAGCAATACTCAATTTCCCCCAAACTTCCAAGTGCTTTCTCAAGTTTGTTGAATAAGTATAATAGTCTTCAGTATTAAACGCTGGCACTTAGTATACTCTATGCACAAAACTTGCAGTTTACAACCACCTTAGTTTTCCTAGTGGTACGGTAAGGCTCCCACCAAATACAATCTTAGTGTTCAAGTTGTTTTAACTGTTGAGCCAAATTAAAGAGTTCAACTGAGATATAGAAACAAGCTCTTTTTTGTTGGGTTAGTAGAAGAGTAAAAAGAAAAAACGCAATCAGATTACCTGGTCCCAGTCTTCGTCATCTATAGTGCCTTTGATGTTTCTGAAGAATTCTGTCAACTGGCTGCCTCTTTTTCTTTCAGCTAGAGATGCAGCAACACTGGCATATATATGAACAGCTGCATGACACAATAAGAAACTGGGCTGAAAATGTTTACAACATATATCCTACATTCTAGACTTGTGGCGCAAAAACAAAGACAGCAGGGCCAGAATTAAAAGGAAGAAGTTATCATGTTACCAGGAAGATTGAATTCATAGATCACTTGGAATGCCAAATCAAAATTCTTCTCAACAAGAGTCTCTGCAATCTTAGACCTCCGCCTGAAACTCAAAAAATATCATGAGCATTTCACATAAACTATCAATATATAGACTGCTGAAACACTTCGTACTGGTACCACAACATAAAACATCTGAATGCATGATATATGATAAATCAATAAATCAGAATGGCATATACGGGGTAAGCTAAGCAGTTGTTAAGGGGCCTATAATAGTAAGTGACCTTAAAAAAAACCCTTCAACAAATACTAGTAAAGTTAAATACCAAATTGTTAAAAAGCCATGTGCCAGAGTACTTTTAAGTACATCAAAGTAGACAAAATGAGGCTTAATGTTAATAAGAAAATAAGCTTAAGAATAACAAATAAAACAAAGTAACAAACCTAAAAGTTTCCGAGTCGTTTGGATTCCCAAAAAGTGAATGTTTCCACTGCGGCCCTTCTGAGTCATTAAGGGATTTAACAACTTCAACCTAACAAATATGGTCAACCCACAGAAAGCTTGAGAAAGAAACATAAGATTTCGCATATAATTATGTATGAGAATGTGGGCACTTTTGGAATTTTCTTTTTCTTTTTTTTAAACAATTTAATTATAAATATACCAAAAAATTTAAAACCAATAAAAAAAATACCTTTGGAATGATTTGCTTCAAAAACAGTTTTCAAAAGGAAAAAATGTTTGGCAATATATATCTAAAAATTTGATATTCAGAACTAAAAGAAAGTCATTTGATTGGAACTGAATCTGCCTCCCAATGCATCACTTTCTTCCCATATTGAAGAGGGTGGCTGGAATTTGAATGGCATAATACTGATTCAAACAGTTTTTTTTGTTTCCAATTTGTTTTTGAGAAATGAAAAAAAAAGCCTTATATTACAATGAGTATAATCTGAAAAGACTTATCCAAGCAGTCCAAAAATAAGAAACATCTATCCCATGGGCAGTTAAGGACATGTGAATATGCCATGTGTAATTCAAACTTCCACACACAGACATGTCTACGGCTAAGCAGTCATACTATTAGTATGCTCTTTGAAAAGCATAATAGTGTCCATATAGTCATAACTCCAAAATGGCCTCTCCAATCTTGTTCTAAGCAAATTAGTTACTAAACCGCTTTACTCAGCATACTGGGTACATCCAATTACCTGGATTGCTACCCGAGCAGAAAATTTGATAAGACCTTCTTCAGAAAGCTTCTCAGATGCACTTCTCCCTCTGAGACCTCTGGTAGAGTCACCACCTTTATGTCTAGCGGACAATCCTTCATCAAAATGCATCTGCATCAATAAACAAAAAACAAATGATTAACAAAGAGTAGGGTAAGTGAAACAAGCTTATGATAGTTGAAATTATAATAAAGGAGGTGTTGTTGTTTTGAGTTTGTTAACAGATGCACGATGCTCAAAAATTTAAAAGAATGGGACTTGAAAATAATTTACTTCAGAAAAGTAAATCCGTCATTGGTAACATGTTCAATACTGCATCTTAAAAGTGAGTTATGGCACTGTAGGATGGTAATGTAAGTGATAGCAGTACCATTTACACTAAAGATTGCAATTATGGGAGTTTACAGGAGTTCTCCAAACTATAAAAGGATTATGAAAAATTAAATTGATTCTTAATTAGTGAGAAGCCTCATGTGCACCCTAAAGTTCTCTTCCTAGCTTTCCCTTCTTCTTGAATTATGGCATACCTTAGCATGTTCCAAATGTTTAATAGCTTCCTCTTGTGAAGAAGAATTAACGAACAACTGAATACAGCAGAGTCCAGCAGCAACATGGTCCTTCTTAATTACCTGAAAATTGGAGATCATAAAAATACTGAAACAATATCTTTGACAGAAAAATTAGAATTAAATGATTAAAATGTTAAAGCATATCAAATTCAAGCCGATCAACTGTGGGTCTGGAATAATTTTTCACATGCAGGAAATTAGAAGTCAGACAATCAATTTCAATTTACGATAGAACTTTGTTGCTTGCTATTATGAAAAGTAGTGGTGGTTATCACAAGGAATAACGAAAACTATAAAGCCATATGAAAGCAGGAATTGAAATAATAATTGATTCTCAAATACCATTGGCAACTTATCATAAGAACATAAATAGAACAATAAAAGTAATTCATTGTCGCCAAAAAGCTTCCTGATGGTTGGATATTTGTAAATTATTTTCGAGGAGTAAAGAGGGAAAGGTCTACTGGAGTGTGCTATTTAGGCCTCTGTTTGGGGTCTTTGGTTGGAGCATAATGCTTGTTTCTTAAGGAGAAGAATCTTTCTTTGCGCTCTAAGCCTTTAATCAAAAGCGCTACAATTATGCTGACAGAGCACACATCAACAAGGCCTTATTTTCCTTTTTCCCCCAAAGCTGAGAAAATTAGTTGGGACAAACTGATTTGAGGAATTCAGACGAACCATATGTTCTTCAAAGAAAAGAAAAGAAAAGTTATTTCAAATGTCCCAAGTTATTCCTTAAACTCCTAAAAACACATAATACTTAGAGAAAAAGCCTAATGGGTCTTGTGCACCTGTAAAAGGTCATTTGTGTTAACCCTATTAAGAACTGTCTGAAATATTATCTGCCAGGAACTGAAGAATTGTAAGAATCTACTGCCATTCATTAAAATTGAATGGATAGTGCTTGGGTCTCATTGCACTATTAATTATGAAAAAAAAAAGAAACTCGGGAAGAAGAAAATTTTAATTAAAAAAATGTCTACAATAATAGTTGACTCATTAATGTATTAACACTATTGGCATGCACAGAAGCATAGATCTTTAAAAAAATTATCTTGCTTTCAGATTTAAATCAATTCATGGAACAGAAAAGATTACCTGAAACCTGTATAAATAATTAAAATGCTTGTGAGTTTCACAGTAGATGCAAATACGGGCAAGGGCTGTGGCTGTATGGCGATCTACCGCTACATCTTGTGGTTTAGCTGATGACATTCTTGTCGAAATGACTTCCTCCAAAATAGGCATAGCACCATAACCAATGCACAAGTCACACAGATCATCAATTGTCCCATAATCAGTAGCCAAAGGATCTGGTCTTTGAGGAGATGAAGAAGTTACTCCACTTATGACTGACAGATGTGGTAGCGGGGGAACAGCATCAGGAGGAAAGAACAACAAGCAAGCATCATGGTAGTGACCATGCCTAAACATAAATCCAAGCAAATGCTGACGTGCATACTGCAAAGTTTAAAGCCACAATTAAGAAATCCCAAGTTACTAACAAATGGTAAAGAAATGAAGCATTCTACATGTACTTAAAAGATATCAATAACAAAAAATGGAGTTAAAACCTTTTTTTGAAGAAAAATAAAGAAAAAAAAATAGACTTCGCATTAAAGCCCTAAAAGAAAATGTATGATTTACATACTCACACTGATCCATAGCTACACCAATCTAACAAAAAGTAGGTAAAAGTGTGACTGGTATTCATGTATAATAATTAATTGCATATAAGGGTGAGTTATGCTTGCCTCTTGTAAATAATTAACGCACTCAGTGTACCGAACATTATCCAGGTTGCTCCGGGGACCATCTTCAAAGTCTGGACTATATATAGAATTATTTGTAGATTCCTGAAACCGTCTTGATCTCTCCGAACGGGGAAATGTTGATGGCATGTACAAGATATTGAGATATGAATCAGCTGATAGAGAATCATCTAAGATTGTTGGTGCACTTTTAGCCAGATGCTCATACCTGCAGCAGAACTAGCACTAATGAGATCCTGTTTATGTGCAGAGACCAACATCCAAAGGAGAAGATGCAAATACTACTGCTTCAAGAGTCAAGCATAAAGGGAGCCAATAAAGGAGAAGTTGCAAGCAATACTTTCAGAAAACCATCTAGCTTGACCAGTCAGAGGCCAAACCATCATCATATTCAGAATCTTAAGTTGGCAAAGTACAATATAGCATGAGGGGGGACATGAGAAAACCTTCCGCGTTTTTTTTTTATTTGAAAAAAAATCAATAAGAGAGAAGAGAAGTACAGAAAGAGCAACTAAAGAAACAAGGGAACAAAAGAAAAGTGCATCTTCTCAACAGATCTCTAAATTCTCTCTGTGAATCCACAATGAAATCACCCTAAACAAACCATGTGCTCACACTGACACGGAAGCCAAAAAAAAAAACTCTATCCCAACAATCCTTTATCTTCCTTAAGTAAAATATTTGCATTGTCACAACATTTACAAATTACAACTACACATAAAAGCAACATTAACAAGCCTCGTCATGGAAATATGATTTTCAATAGGAATAGGAAGTGCAACACAAATGATCCAATACAGACATTGACCTTCACTGGCTTCAGATTCTTTTTTTTGTTGTTGGTATAACTGGCTTCAGAATCTTGAGACAAATGGCTCAGCTTTTAATGATGACAATCCTAACAGAGTTATAGCAAAAGACAACTGTCATAAATGCATGAAATCTTACATTGAACGAACAGCTGAAACATCAACTGGTGGACCGCCTTCGATAGTGTTAATAATCTCTAGAATTACAGGTCCAGGATCACCCTTGTACAATTGAAGAGCTTGCCTGAAATGAAATAAATAATAATATAAGAATAGTGCTTGGCCCCATGCTAATATCTATCTGCATGAGTGATGCTTATTCTAAGTTCTTAGAAATGACTGAGCTAATAGAATTTTTATGAAAAGTTAAACTTCATGTACTTAAACTTCACACGAGCTTGTCCATAGTGCTCCATCCGAATTAATGCATGTCCCCA
The DNA here is from genome assembly GCA_037074535.1 of Gleditsia sinensis. Taxonomy (NCBI): domain Eukaryota; kingdom Viridiplantae; phylum Streptophyta; class Magnoliopsida; order Fabales; family Fabaceae; genus Gleditsia; species Gleditsia sinensis. The sequence continues at coordinate 4,931,613 of CM073472.1, forward strand.
AGCATTCCATACCGGGAAGACATCAATCTATAAGAGGCCAGTGTTAATTACTGAAAGTTAATAGTTCTAGTAACTACAAGATTGCCTGGTAAACTGTACCTTACACTTTTTGCTGGTATACACAGCCATGCTGTACCTTTCTTCCAAGATTAACCTGTCACGAAGACGGGCAGATGACTCTCCATCAGCAATATCATCAAGAGAAGCAGCAATCCCTGATCCCAAAAGGCTTTGTAGCAGCTCTGCGCGTCCCAGCCAAACATCCGCCTGTGACAAAATTTCAGATAGCTCATCTGTGGATTGACTACCCACACTAGAGCTACCAGCATCAGATGATGTGTCATCAGTATCCTTACTTCTTTCAGAATTACTTGGCAATTCATTGCCCCCTGTGAGCTTTCTTAGAAGAGACTTGGCATAAAGCAGACCCTGCAAATGCAACATAAGAATCCTTGCATTTTTCCTAACAAACAGAAAAGCTCATGATGGCTATTACAAGTGATGCTGTCATCTTAGGCATGCAACTAAAGCAAATAAACACATATTACGTAAGAGACCATTAATATTTGACAGAAAACATCATCAATAGATTATTTTGTTCCCAATCCCAAGAACTACCTGCACAAATGTTTCTGTGGCATGATATGCACGCCCAATTGTTTCCATAGAAGCATTCTCAGGCAACTTCTGTGAGCTCAAGACGTTCTGCATCTGGTTAATGCACAAGTCGAGGGCAATTTTGGCAGAAACCAAGTCATCAGAACATAGAGAAAGCAGTGCCTACAAAGAGAAGATCCAAGCATTCAAAGGAGACGACGAGTCATTAATAAAAAAATAAAAAAAAATAATACATTATTTTTTTAAGATTTGCAAACATCATATATTTTGATCTCACAACGTTCTTGGCACCCAATGGCTTGTAACTACTATGACTTACACTCATTATAGCATATAAATACAGATATATACTATGTAGCTATAAAGCAACACTACTAAATTCTCAGCATGACATCCTCCATGTATTGTAGACTTTCAACATAATATTCAATATTCTGATAAACTCACAACCATACCTTGAACAGTGTAATGTCGGGTGCACTTTCATATCGGTGTGATGAACGAGAGCTTTCATCTTTTATTGGGTCACCTGTTAGCATCCATTCCTCAGCAAGTGAAACAGAAGGAAGCCGTTCTTGCCCATCTGTAGAAATTGATGAAATACGATCTTCTTGAATTCCAGTCATTGCCTCCCAAGCAACTCTATCAGATGGTGACAATCCAGAACTTTTTCTTTTCCTATAAACATCTTTTGGAGCATTTTTGTCCACAGTATTTCGTGGAGCCCATGAAAATGCTCTTCGAGCCTCTTTTTGTAAGTTACTAAGACTGCTTGTAAAAGATGACCTTGGAGGGACACCTGATCTTGCTTTCTGCTTTGGCCTGGATCCTGAAACAGATATGCGATGTTCTCTGGGAGGCGAGCTAATACTAACAGCAATAGCCTTAGTTGCATATGCAGTAATTACATTGTTGTCTCGTAAAGAAGGAAATTCTTTTAATATCTACAGAAATAAAGCCAAACATCATATTGAGTATACATGATAAGTAATCTAGGAAAAGAATTGAGAAAATGATAATGCAGACACTGTCAACTAATGATAGAAAAATAAATTAGGCAAGCATGCATTACTAATGCTTGACTATTTAAACTTCCAAATAAATAAGTAAATGAACAAATAACATTAGCAATGAAGGACTCTAATCATGTACAAGTGACAACCACAATACCAGTGCAGCAGATTGCAATTGCTTCCTCATTAACAGCACTTCCAAAATCAGATGAGGATGCTCATGCAGAGAAGAGCATCTTTGCTGCCATGGCACTGGCAAGACAGCAAGAACACGAAGCCCTAAAGCCCATGAATTGAGCCGGGAAATCTCAACATCTGACAAATTTCCTTCTCTCCGCTTGAGGAAGAAATGAACCTTCAAATAATGACAAGCAACTATCACTGAAATGAAGATGGTATTTAAAAAATCCATATGAAACTTAAAGCAATTGATATCGTTAACTACAGAGAAAGATGCGAGTAAAATGTCTGATTACAAGAAGTTGCTTTGATCGCAAATTGGGCAACAGCTGCATTGCACCCATAGCCACTGGCAAAGCATCCTCAGTGTCACGTAATGACGAAAGAAACCGTGAGGCTTCAGCTGGTCCCCCACCAATAAGAGGGTCTGCAGTTAGAAGCTTCACAAGCTGCCGCCCCTGCAACTCTCTCCTTAAATCAATAGACAATCTCGCACTTTCTGCCACTTCTAGAGCAGCGGAAACAGCTCCTTTTCCAGCTAACCTAAGCGCCAGTCCCTCAGGATCTTCCTTGCAATCTGCTTCAACCTGACACAAATTTTTAAAGGAGAAATAGGTTATTACAAGAAAAGGGCACATGGAAAAAATAAATTTTAGAAGCAAAAGTATAACTCACATATCATTTACTTAGTTTTAATCAAAGTCTCAAAAATAAAAAACCTGATAAAAGATTTTGTTTGTTGAAAAACTAAACAAAAGAAATGGTAAACAGGCATTGACTATTTCTTTTAATGTAAGGCATTGGCTTCCTGCGTCACATATGTGACAGTTCACAATAAGAGAAAACAACCTCTTGCCAGCTCATATAATGATCATCTGCACTTAATATGTGGCTGTACCTCTGCAAAGCTTGCTTCATTTGCAAAACCTAAGCATTACAAAGAATGAAATCATTTAGGACAAAAAATAGGTGAAACCAAGATGTTAAAGCAACAACTGGAAATAGCATTGGGCCATGGTAACAATATTGGCATAACAATATAGAATTTATAAAAAAGAATAAATTAAGTTCTGCACCTTATCCCTAATGGAATCACTATGAGGCAGATGGCAGGTGCACATTGTGAGAACATCCAAAGCAGCATCTAATTCCCAGCTGTGCACATACCTAGAGCAAAATTTTTGAAATTTAGAATAACATCATAGGGTTTAGTCTTATAACTGTCATTTTTTTTCTAATGCCATCTCTTCATTTGTAAGGTGTTTTTTATTATCATTATTGAATTGCTTTATATAAAAATGAATTTTCCTGTGATCATGAAAAAGATATGATTACATACCTTAGGGCAAGTCTAGCTGCCAACTGTTTGTCCTTCAACCTTAGGCAATACTGCCAACTATTGCTCCACATATTATGTCCTCCACATCCTTGCCGTTGTGCAGATATTGAATGGTTCTCTTCGGAACGTTCAATGAGTAGCCGAAGAAGCCGATCAGAAGCTCCATTACGTAGAAAGCGGTCCGAAAGGGCAAGAGCATCCATTAGATTTCCTTCATCAATTAGTCTATAAAAAGATGGAAAAAATTAACACCGTGTAAAATATACATTGCTAGAGAAAGAGAAGTCATAACCATTAAGGCCCCCAAAACTACTGAACCACAAAAACACTAGAACATCAGAAATTTGGGACAGACAGATCTTGATTCAGTAGGTAAGGGTGTACATGACACAACAAATAAACTACAGTAAAATGGCATGGTTTCAACTTCCCCTTTTTTCTGGTCTAAATCAACACTAAAAAAATAAATGGGCCTAATAATTGCAATCTGATTTAAGGTCAGAGTAACTTTATCAGTGCGAAGTTAATGTCTATGTATAAATAATGCAAGGACATGGTTATGAAGACCATCCTTGAATGAAGCTAAATAACAGATATATATCTATATGAAATAAAGTTGATAAAATGGTGTTTGCACAATTTGCACACATCTTGTTTGCTTGGTAATGCCATGTTGGCACCCATCTAATGTAAGCATAATATAACATACTGGAAAAAGAAAGGTGCAGAATGAACAGGAAAATGAACTATAATACCGGTCCACGGCTTTCTCATAGGGTTCTTCATTATCCCAATCAAAAGAAAGGAAAACCGTGGTGTCAAGTTGAGCAGCTTCATATTTTGATGAATCATGCCAAGGGTCAGCAGCTTCAACCCCCTGGTTACTTAGGTCTGCCAAAGCAGCTGGGATGGTACTGCTACCAACAGTCTCATCAACTTCTGACTCTGTGTCACTGTCATGTTCACGAATTCTCTTAACAGAAGTTCTTGGTTCAAGTCCCAGGTTGCCTTCATCAGCTGTGTGATTAGAAGTTACAGCAAATTCTGAAACTCGATGGAGGTTAGTTTGCATTTGTATCCATCTGTTTAAAGTTGGGAACCTGTACATCGAGAGAGGAGGTAAACTAAATATCTAATAATCCTTACAGATAACACACAACCTTGCATCTTAATGTTAAAATAAGTACTAAAGGAGAAAAAAAAATAATAAAACGTAGGCATCAAAAGAAAACACATTTGTGCTCCCCAACCCAAGAGAAATCCTCATAAACCATGAGCTAACGCCCATAAAGAAGCCAAGAGAACAATTCTATCTCAATAGAGAAGTGAGGGAAGAAGAATCAGATGAAAAACTCTGGCATTAAATTCCAGCCATAAGCATTACAATAACACTGAGATGGCAAGCTTTGAAATGACATTGAAATCTTCCTTCTATCAAAGCCTCTAAAAGGGATGGACAAAATATGTTCAGACACCTGCTGCTTAGAAGTATTCCAAGAAAAAAAATTTCCTTCCTTCCTTACTTATTTGCAGCTTGAATTATTTATTTTAATATTATAAAACTAGTTGAATTTATATTTTATATAGGAATGTTCTTGCTTGAAAATACTATTTAAAGTAACAACACATGCTTAAGTATCTAAAATAATATCAAGATATATAAATACCTGATTAATTATGGATAGTTTAAGAGACTTGTATAATTGAAAGTTCATATACACGAGATAGTTATAACAGCAATGACCAATATAAACAGAAGAGGGCATGCTACCTCTCAGATTGATCAAGGGCAAACTCATAAAACAGCCTATCAGCATCAGGAGCCTGTGGTAGTCCATCATTTAAGGAGCTTGAAATTGAAGAGTCACTGCCACAGTACAGTATACTACTTCCAAACACACATGCTAAGACAGCCCTTACTGGGGATATTTTTGCCAAATGTTTTACTACATCCAACTGCAGAGGATATATAGGAACACCAGGTGTTGCTGAAGAACGGGAGTAGCAATTAGGCTTAGCATCTTTTGAACAGGGAGACAGGACTTTATTGTCGGAGCCACTCTTTGAAAAGGTGGGAACAACTGGAATGCATGCCCACCCACGTCCAGATCGCGGAGGATAAACTGGAGGCACACATGCAGAAATCACCTCATGTACAAAGTCAGCACACATAATTTCAGCTACCTTTCCAGCTGCATCAGTACTGCCTCTTTCAAAAACTAGCCGAGTCAAAAGCTGAAAAACAAAACAGTGAAACATAAACATAAATAATAAAATGACAGCAAAATATGCTCACTCCCTAAAGCATCAAATTTTGTTGAACAATGCCAAATCTTTTGTAGATGAAAAAATATTAAACATGCAGAACAATTTATCTCAATGGATGACTGGCTTTGAAATTACATCTGCTGTCATGTGCATAAGATACTCATTATCATGGCAAGCTGAGTGTCTAAATTAAGCATTGTCAAATAAATTACAATATTTTGAGAACCTTACATCCTTAGGCCACTCATACACAACAGAGAAGAAGTTAAAATCATGAGTAGTGTCAGTCCCGTCAACTATGTCACCAATTGCAGCAACATGAAGAATGAACTGTGACAAATATGTAATAGGTTTGGCACTCAAGGGACCAAATATTCTCTTCCCAGAATCTTTTATTTCATAACCAACAGACTGCATGCCAGTTTCTCCTGCACTTGAACTTGAAGTTATTTGCTTATCAACTCTTAACCCAAGACCAAGCACAATGTCCTTGTCACTGTTGGAAATAACAATTCGATCAGCATACAATCCTTCCCCTCTAGTAGTACTTGATTTGGTTTCTTCATCAGCAACAGCTCTAGCAAGGTTATGAAGCTTACCTATGACACCACATTATAAATTCATGTTAAAGTGAAAGGATTAGTACTCAGAGGGTAGAGACCCCCCCCCCCCCCAAGACACCAAAAAAATGGGAGGAACAAAAGGCCCAAAACTCAATGTCTAGAACTTGTTGCAAATAAAAATACCCCTCTATATGCCAAAAGAAAGAAGAGGTACCACTTAGAAACTGTCGCTTGCCCCTATGAGCATCTTCAATCATCTGATGTAGAAGAGCAAGAGCACGCTCCCTCTGCTCTTGCCGTTGGGACTCCTTCAATGATGTGATGACAATTTCCCCAGACAGAATTGCCTGAAGTGCTGGAGGGTTGTCCTAGAAAAGCAGATCATGAAACAGTATGGCTAATAAGATCATAAATTTCATTACAGCATTGATATTCACTCTAGTAAGTGGACAAAAGTATACGAAGAAAATCTGAGACAATTTTCATAAAGAAAACATAATGAGAATCAACCTAAAAAACAAATCAGAATCCACGAGGTACTATGGTGTACTATATATTCAGTTCACAGGTATATTGGGAGTGCTCATATTTTCAAGGAGAAATGCTTACTTTTAGATTTATAATGGGATATGATTATGTTTGGCCACTCTTTGGTACTCTACATGATTTCTTGAAGTGAGTCCCCTTGAATAATATGTAGGGAGATGGGAGAGACCTTTTGTTTAATTAGTTTCTTTTGTTTTTCTTCTCATTCATTGTGTAAGGAGTATATCTTATCCTCCTCATTCTTTTATCCCTTCTTTCCTTCTTACAAAATTTCTTCTTTTACCAAAAAATGAAAAAAAAACAATATATGTAAAAATTAGAACTCTTGAAAGTACAAAAAGTGATCTACAATTAGACCAATCTAGAGACATGAACACACCCATGTGAACAGAAAAAAGACAAATTGATTTCCTATTGCAAATATCTTTTTTTAATTCTTTCCATAGAATAATCCTTATTAGTACAAAATTTAATTATTCCATTCATGCTAAAATATCCAAACCACTCTAAGCCAAATCACTTCACCACTACAAAGAACTGCTCATTCCAACATTTTATGAGATATATTCATGGCATCGCCCAATATGCACCAAAATATTGAAAAATGCACAAGCCAAGGATAACAAATGAGATAGCAATTTACAACACAAAGTGTTTGACTAGTCCTTCACTAAAGGGGGAAAAACTACTCCAGATAATTATCCAGAGCTTTCATTCTTTTGTCTGTGGATTGCAGACCATCCACAACAAAAAATCCAGAGGGGAAATATTCAATGAAATATAAAGAGGCCAAAAGGATGAAAAGAACAATGGATAAAAATACAGAAGAAAACCATAATATGATGTCCGAAAAATCTCTAATAAATTTTAGTGGATCATTCCACCCTATCACTCCCAAGAAATTTACAAATGCTACTGCTTCCAAACTCAAGCATAAAGGGAGCCAACAATAACTGAGAATTAAGACTCAGCCTAAAGCAGAAGAGTTGGTCCATCCCAACAGTTAAAAGCAGAAAAGGAAATTATATTTTGAAAGAGGAACATAGGTTTCTTGAAAATTACTCTTAAAACAATATATAATATTCAATTCCCACCTGCTCCAAGAATTCATGCAGACACTTCAAAAGACGCCGTGAAACAGAGATGACTCCCACTTCAAGGATCTGATCCCAATAAGTAGAGCCTATTTTGGGAGATCCTCCAGGATATATCTCAGATAACATAACTTGGGCCTGCATATCATAAAAATAAGAATAAAAAAATCTAGTAGGACACAAATCTGGTCACAGTAAAGAAGGTAGGAAAATAGACCAAAGTTAACATATTCAATTTTGTTTCGTAGTAACAAAACTACTTGCATGAATATGGAATATGTGCATAAAAGTTTATCCCAAAAATCAAAGCCATCAATACTGCCAACATCAGATCAACAAGTACCCTAACTTTTTTTTAACAAAGTTGACTTTTTCACTCAAACAATCACTTTTTTTTAGAATGATAATAAATTATGAAAAGTGTAAAATAAAGATAAGATTGGTTTGGCCTTAATAACATTGATTGCATACTAAAGAGAAACATGTTTTGAAGAGTAATAAAAATATTTAACAACTAGAGAACAAGATTTGATCAACCTATGCGTTCTAGACTTCAACAATGTCAAAATCAAAGCCCATAATTAGGTGATGGTCATTAATCCATTCCTGCTTAATTACAATTTTTTGTTTTCTAATTAGGATAGGAGGTTTTGACTCATAATTCATGGTGTGAGCATACTTGCGTCCCCTTCTTCCTCTTCAAATAGAGAGAAATTCTCTTTCAGGGGAAATCAAAGGCTCCTTCAAAGGTGAAGTCTTTCATTTGGACAACAATATTTAATAGGATAGATATAAATGATATTTTACATATTCATATCCACTAAAAGATCTTTCTCTTAATATGTGTAATATGTCTGGTTCTATCATGGAAATGGCTGCCCAATTGGTTTTATACTCCCACAGCAGTTGCTACATCCATTCAAATAGATTTTTGGAGTTTTCGGAGAAGCGTTTTTTTTTTCTTATAGAAAAAGAAATATTATTAGACAGAAAAGAAGAATACAACTAGAAGGAGGATAAGATATCCTCGAAAACAAAAGAACAACTCAAAACAAAGAAACATAGACCCTCTAAGACCTATAAGTGCAAAAGGGAAGACCAATCTCTTTGCATGTCCGTTGAAGTGATTCCTTTAAAAAAATCTTGAGCAGAACACCAAAGGGAGGCCATACACATAATTTTATCCCATAACACATCCAAAGGAGAATACAAGCCTTTAAAAGGTTTTTGTTGATCAATTACAAAAGCTACAGTAAGAATAAGTGCGGCAAAGCTTCATGGCAGTGGGCTACTCATACAATTAGTTGGTGCATTGCCATGGGCAGAATGCTTCTAATTTTAAGGATACTGCTTTCTCCTTAGACCTGTTATGGGTCAGGTCACAGTCTCTTTAAGGGAGTCTGTCTAGCATATATATAAAGGAATTGAGGACTTATTGTTCTCTCTTCCCTCTGTGTTTTGTTATTATGTCTTTATAAAGGAGGGCACTTATCTTTGTGCACTTTGTTCCCTCTCTTTAATTAATATTTCTATTTTATTAAAAAAAAAGAGTAAAAAAGTGGACCAAAAAATAGTTATAAAAAAAACTAGGTAAGTGTTATCTGTAACCTGTAAAAAACAAATGACAGAATCACCTGATTCAGAAGTTGTTGGGACATCTTTGCAGACCTTGCAGAAGTTGCAGCAACATCAATGCAAAGAAGAATCTGTCAAGAAATGCACTTACTCAGAACTAACCATATAGGAACCACACTTTTTCCTCTCACTTGAAATGACAAGGTGAGAATTTCTCTCTTATCCTTTTAGGCACTTACTGCAGGCACAGGACCTAACTGGGAGCGTAAAGAGGAAAAATCTAGATCCTGTATGCGGGACACCACATCATCTACCTGCATACAGAAGCAAAATGTAAAATATTTTCCTTACAGCAAGCACGACTACTCAACTGAAAAGATATAATTTATAATCATCACATCAATTATACAACATTGAGAACAGAGAATTTTCAATTAATAACAGCATTTACATCTTTATCTCCCAAGATAAAGTACAAAACCCATAAAATTGCCAATTATTAAATTAATTCATACATAATGAAAAGAAGGAAGTGTGGGGTGGTGAGACAAGTTGTACAGGCCAAGGGTCTGAGAGGTCTTTCTCTGCCACTGAACCTTACAACTCATGACCATGCAAATAACTGCATAAAGAATACAATAAGGAAAGAATAGATCCCAAACAAGATATTCCCTGATTATTATAAAATTATCCTCACCAGGAGTGCCCACTGCTTGAGGAAAATAGAAAATTTACATCAAAAGACATGAGATTAGACCCTGAAGAAACAATAGGACAAAATCAAATTGATCAAACCCCAAAAATAAGAATTTCATCAGAATGAGAAGTGCAAACATTTCTTAATATGGAATTACATTGAGACAACTTATTCACACCAAAGGCACATTCTACTGTGGATTTTAATATATGCGTATCACTCTTCTTACATAATAAGTCTTGCCCCTACCAATTTTTTTTAACATTGAAACGATGGCTCAAACTAAAGATGTAAAAGTGAACGCAAAAATTTTGATGTGCAACTATACTTGCTCTTCGGCTTGCAACAAGCTTTATCATCCTGGTCCCATCCCACTCTTGATATATGTTATGTTGAAGTTTTAGATGTTCTTTCTTTTTTCTTTTTCTTTTTTTGATAGAAAAAGAAATTTCATTAAGAAAGAAGAGAGATACACAAGGAGGATAAGTTCTATCCAAAAAAAAAAACAGGAAGACAAGAAATTCTCTGAAAGAAAACTACTGAGAGAAAACGAAGGAAAAGAAAACAAAACTCAGCTAAACATGCACAATAGCAGACCAATCTCTCTGTAAATCTAAAATGGCAACCCCCTTGAAAAGACCATGCACCATTCACCAAAGAGAAGTAAGAAGCCTTATCCCTTTTCATAACATATCCAAAGACATTGATACATCTTGAAAAATTGGAGCATTTCTCTCCAACCAAACACACCATAGAATTGAAAACACAGCACAGTTCCACTAAATCTTGACCTCTTTTCTTCTACCAAACCCCTTGAACCTTATTGACAAAAAAGCCAAGAGTTAGGGCAATCTCAGCTTTCTCCACAAACACCAAACAGCTTATACCACACAAAAAAAGCACTCTGACAATGCAAAAACAGATGAGTAATGATTCTGAACTACTCATGCACATAAAAAATATATTAGGAGAGATGGCTGTTTTAGGCCTCCGAATCTGCAATAAATCCTTAGTAATAATCCTATCCAATACTGTAGTCCAGACAAAAGACTTCACCTTGATTTTATCTAAGATGAACTTTTCCCTACTAGAAGAAAGAGTTAAAAGTGAAAGAATAAATTACAAGAATAAACACCAAAAGGATCAAGATTCCCATTTCTCCTATCTGGAATAGAAAGAAGATCGATATTTTAAAGGACAAGGATAGACTAAACATCTTCAGTATTTCTATGATTCTATCATTAAGGTTCCTAAAAAATAAAAATTCCAAGAAATTGAAGAACCTTGAAAATTACAGAAAAGTTGGATTGGTGTGTTATGAAGAGAGGAAAGATTATGAAGGTGTGGAAACATTGATGGATTCCCACATCAAGGAGGCAAGGGTAATTTATATGGCACTTTAGGGGCAGAATTACTCCACCTAGTGGGAAAAGACTCAGTTGTTGTTGTTGTTGTTGTTGTTGTTGTTTGTTTAGGGGCAGAATTCTTCCCCCTCACAAGTTATTGTTTAAGTGTCAATTCCCCCCACTTACTTAGGTCTCCGTAAGTTGGTATCAAAGCTGCACTAGCCTACTTGAAAAGAGCTACAGGCAGAGTTTGCGACTTAGCAAGCCTGCAGGGAACATTTGATTCAATGTCTGGACCCTACCGGTTGGCATGAGTGCCCCAGATAGTGGTGATCTAGCATGAGCACCAAAGTGCAGCTATTGAAGCCGTATTCAAGAGTAGTGCTATAATAGAGTCCCACATCAAGGAGTCAAGAGTAATTCATATGGTACAAGGGGTGGGACTCTTCCCTCTTACAAGCCAATAGTTTAAGGGAGGTTCCCCCCGCTTACTTAGGTCTCCATCAAACATCTGTCGGAATCAATCATCAAAAATATTATGAAAAGTGCATTTAAGGATTAAGATATAAGATGTAACACTAAGAACGATACTTTTTGGGGTGAGCTCTTGCCTAACCCCAATATGATCCTGAAGCAGTCTTTGGGCTCACCATTCACCATTCATAATAACAGAAAACTTACAGAAAACAAAAAACCCATCAATCATGTTCCTTCATCTAACACCATGATAGGGATCCAAAATTCAAAATATAGGGGCACACAAATTAATATGAATTCTTCACACAATAGTATAACAAGTAGTACACAAATCTGGTAGGAACACTCTACCAGCCCAAGCCGAAGCTCCCCTCTAACAATAAGTTCCTAGAACTACCACAAACCAGTAAAAACCACTCCGTCCACTCACAAACTGACTTAACCCCTTAATTACTACCACATACACCTAAGTCACTAACTCTAAAATTGCTAACATAATTGCCACACATAAACTGCCACACTTAAGTAAATAACTGACTAAACCATGCTAACATAACAGAATCCATGTCTGTTCAGGCTTCATCTCATTTCTTATTCTTCCTAGAGTAGAAAAGCCATGTTTTGGGTTAATTCCCCCCATGATCCAACACCTAGCCCACCTCTGGATATGGAATTTAGGTCCTATCATTACCACCTACTGCAACTCTAGCTTTGTCTTCAAGGCTGAAATTAGGAAATTGAAATCATCCTCCCAAGTCATGTCAAGCATGCTTTTCCGTTCCATTTGACTAGCCATTGACGAACTACTTCGCCATCTTGAACAATGTCTCTGCTGGTAATCAAAGATTCTGGTTCTACATCATCTTCTAGTGTTGCTTCCATCCCACTGGGCAGTTCTGCTGGCACCTAATAATCTCCAAAAGCCTTCTTCAGTAAGGATACATGAAAAATAGGTTGAATTGAAAACATCCATAATATTAGACAGCTAATTTTTGTTTGATCCTCCTAGAAATTGTTTGTCGTCCATAGGCCTTAATTTAAGGAACACCTATTCTCCCACTTGAGATTGCAGGGGCTTTCTATTTTTATCAACGTATCTTTTCATTAGTTCCTGTGCCCTAGAGAGATTATATTTTAGTTGGAGAAGTGCTTCATCCCTATCAAAAAATTCCCTTGTCATTGCCTCAACTTTAGTTTCATTCTTCAAGAAGTGAGTTATATTAGGAGGCTTCCTTACATAAACTACTTCAAAAGGAGTTTTGCCAATAGAGACTTGAAAAGAAGTATTATACCAGAATTCTATTCAAAGTATCCAATAAGCCTAATTTTTGGCAGAAGCAAAACAATGTAAATATCACTCCAAATATCTATTCAACACCTCAGTTTGGCCATTAGTTTTAGAGTGATAAGAAGAGCTCATCTTAAGTATGGTACCCTATAGCCAAAAAAGTTCCTTCAAAAAATTATGGATGAATAATGGATTCCAATCACTAATAATGGATTTAAGAACTCTATGAAGCCGAATGATTTCTCTAGCAAATAACTCAGCTACAGTCTTGGCTGTATAGGGGCATTTCAACAAAATAAAGTGACTATATTTTGATAACCAATCCACCACAACAAAAACAACTTCAAGCCCTTTTGATATAGGGAGACCTATGATGAAATTTAAAAAGATGTCATCCCACATAAGATCTGGTATTGGCAAAGGCTAGAGTAGTCCTCCCGGGCTATGGCAACATACCTATGCCCTTGACATATATCACAAGATTGCACAACCTCCTATATACCTCGTTTCATAATTATCCAATAAAGATTACCTGCCACCCTTTTATATGTTTTCAAGAATTCAGAATGCCCTCCTAAGGGAGGGGAATGAAATTCCTTTAGTAGTAATTGTATCGAAGGAGACGTGGCAGAGATAACTAGCCTTCCCTTGTAAAATAAAACCCCCTTTCTGTAGCTCAAAACTTGGATGAGAAGTTGGGTTATTGGTCAAATTAGCCATAATTTTCTACAATTGATGGTCTCGTTGAGCTTCCTCAATATAAGATTCTCTCCTTCCTTCCAAGTAGGATAAGACACCAAAGGTCGGTAATCACTCTCCTCATGTATCCTTGATGGAGAATTAGCAGCTTTATTTTCTAACCCTAATTTGTGGATGACTTCAAATTTATAACCCAACAACTTGGCCATCCAGCACTATTGATTTATAGTGGCGATCCATTGTTGTAGCAAATGTTTGAGACTTTTCTTATAGTGTACAAAATAAAAGGCCTCCCGATAAGATAAAGACGCTAATATTGCATAGACAAAACCAAGACCATCAATTTTTTCTCATAGGTTGATTTAGACAAAGCCTTGTTGAAATAAGCTATGAGCCTTCTATCATACATCAAAATAGCTCCATCGCCCTTACTTAAAGCGTCACACTTTATCTCAAAGGGTCTTGAGAAGTCAAGAAGAGCTAAAACAGGAGGCTTGGTTATGATTCTCTTCAATACCAAGAAAGACTCTAAAGAAGCACAACCTCAGTAAAAATTATCTTTCTTAGTCAATTTGATCAGAGGTTTAGCTATCTTACCATAGTTTTTTACAAATTTCTAGTAGTACCTAGTTAGACTCAAGAATCCTCTCACTCCCTTAACATTCTTGAGTACTGGCCAATTCAAAATACATTGAATTTTAGTTAGGTCAACTGATACACCTTGTCCAGAAATGATATGTCCTAAATAATCCAACGTTGTTTGATCAAAACTACATTTTTTTGAGTTAGCCACAAACTAATTCCTAAGAAGGACTTCCAACACCATAGAGAGATGAGACAAATGTGTAGACCAATCCAAATTGTATACCAAAATATCATCAAAGAAGCCAAACACAAACTGACGAAGAAATGACCAAAATAAATTATTCATTGCTGTTTCAAATATAGCTTAGGTATTAATGGCCCCAAATGGCATAACTAGGAATTCATAATGCCTATTACGAGATCGAAATGCAATTTTTGGAATGTCGTCTTCTTTTACTTTAATTTGATGATAGCCTAATTTCAAATCTATTTTAAAAAAATATATGGCTCTAAATAACTCATCAAGCAACTCATTTAAATGAAGGGAAATAAATTGTGACTAGCTCCGCTATCTATAAGCGGCTCTCTATCTTCATAGTTCTATTCTCATTCTCTCGTATCGAATTCATGCCCAATAATTCTATAGTTTTACACTCCAACTCCTCCTCATTTTCAAAACTTTCTGCCTCCAAACTATCTCCCTTTTTGAATTTAATGTTTCATTTTTCCCTAACACTAACAGTCTTAATTCCTTCTTTGCACACTGATGAAGAGGGTGAAATTTTCACCACATTTAAAACACAACCCCTTGGCCTTTCTCTCCATTAGTTCTAAGTATGTAAGAGGATGAAATCTTCTGATTTTTTCTACATTTGGACCAAAATTGCTTGTCCGAAAAAGAAGACACCAAAACTGCCCATTAAACATCTCTTCCCACCTATTTTCTGATTGGGTTCTCCTTCTCCTCTCAATTCTTCCTCAACATCCCTTGCCACATTCATCACTTGCCCTTAACTCTAGGGATTCAATGTTCTAATCCTTCTTCTAATGACAGGTTGCAACCCTGTCAAAAAATACTCAAGGTACTATGATGGGGACGCCTGTTTATGCACAAGAGACTAATATATGGAACGAGAAATTCTGCCTTTGTAATGGGAGGTCAGAGATAGGATTCTATTAACCACGGTGATATTCAGCAATTACAAGTAATAAAGTTCAGTTCAGAGAGCCAGGAACGTAGAAATTAGACAGTAAAAAAAAAAGGGAAAGAAAAATAGCATAGTAGGGATTAAGTAACCAAGCCTAGCACTAAACAGCTAACAGCTCCCACCATAACCTTTTTCCGATGCCTATCTTCCATGCGCCTAGTACTCAAACACCCCTCTCTAATTGCCAGGCGCTTTCTCATTCATCTCTACGTCACATTTTTCCCATGCTATAACCACCTTCTATTTTCCCATGTGCCTTCTTCCTTTCATACACCAGTAGAGGCTTAGGTTCTGTTTTATTAGGCTCTTCCCTTATCTCAATATTGGGCCTCTTCCCTTTTTCCTCCCTTGAGAAAAATTTAATAATAGGTGGCCTATTTTCATCAATACCTCCCCCTGTAGCATTCACCTTGTCCTCAAGGTGAAAGGATGGAAATTGCTTGCTGATTATTTCTGCATCCTCCCAAGTATTATTACACTCAGGTAATTGTCGCCATTTGATCAATACCTCTTTTTTTCCATTGGTTAATATTTTGATTTGTTTGATCTCCTCTAATTCCACTATCAATTCCATTTCTTCAGTCAACAAGAGAGGTAAGGGATGTACCCTAGAAGTAGGATGAAGGGCTTTTCTTTAACTGAGAAACATGAAAAGTGGGATAAATTTTTGCTGTCTCAGATAGTTCTAATTTGTAAGCCACTGGTCCGATCTTTTCCAATATTTGGTATGGGCCATGAAATCGCGGTGCTAACTTCTCATTTGTTTTCTTGGCCAGTGATCTCATCTTATAGGGTTTTAATTTGAGAAACACCCATTGTCCCACCTTGAAGGAAACATTAGTCTGTTTCTTTTTAGCTGCAATCTTCATTTCATCTTGTGCTTTCACCAAATGCTCCTTGAGATCCCGCAAAATTTGATTTCTGACTGCCAAGTGATTATTGACCACCTCCACTGTAGAAACCTCATCTGTGAACCGAATTATAGTGGGAAGATCCCCTCCATATAAAGCTTTAAAAGGAGACATTCCAATGGACCAGTTAAAGGATGAATTGAAATAAAATTCTTCTCATGCTATCCAACTAGCCCACTGTTTTGATTTTTCTCCTACAAAGCACTTTAAATATGTTTCTAGTCCTGTGGTAATCACTTCTGTCTGTCCATCTATTTGAAGATGGTAACCGAAGCTAAAACACAACTGTGTTCCTGTGAGTTTGAAGAGTTCCTTCCAAAAGATACTAATGAATATCCGATCTCTGCCTGATATGATGGATTTTGAAATTCCATGTAATCTAACAACCTCCATAGTAAAAAGCTCAGCTACATCCTTAGCTAAAAATAGATGTGTTAGTAGTAAGAAATGAGTATATTTTGTTAAGCAATCCACTACTACCATCATAGTATCGTATGCTTGTGATTTGGGCAATCCTGTTATGAAGTCAAGACTATTGCCCTCCTATACTTGCTATGGGATAGATAACGGTTGAAGGAGTCCAGCTGGGCTTCTTGCTAGATATTTGTTTTTATTACAAGTGTCGCAGGCTACTACAAACTTTTGTATCTCTTTTTTCATACCATCCCAAATACCATTGCTAGCCATTCTTTTGTAGGTTCTAAAATACCCAGAATGTCCGCCTGTTGGTGTCACATGGAACTCTTGTATTAATAATGGGATGCGGGGTGAATTTTTTGGAATTACCAATCTGCCTTGAAATAATAATCGCCCAGCTTTCAGACTATAACCTGGAGGCAGTTGCTGCCCAATAATAATCTGCTACAAGATTGTAGCGAGTTGATCATCTTGCTAGAAATCTTGAGTCCAGCTTCCAAAGTCATCAACTCGCCATACTGAGAAGGTGCAGAAGGTCATTTCCTCACCTTGACGAGACAGGGCATCAGCTGCTTTGATCTCGTTTTCGAGCTTGTATTGGATTTCAAAATCAAATCCCATTAGCTTGGGATCCACTTCTGCTAATCAATTTCCATTACTCTTTGCTCCAGTAGAAACTTTAAGCTCTCCTGGTCAGTTTAAACAATGAAATGATGGCCAAGCAAGTAGTGTCTTCACTTCTGCACAGAAAAGGCAATCGGCATTAATTTTCGTTCATAAACAGAAGCTTGTTAGGCTCTTACAGATAGTGCTTGGTTGAAGTAGGTAAATGGCCTTCCTACTTGCATAAGTAGTGCATCCACTCCCTTCCCTGATGCATCGGTTTCTAACTCCAAGGGCATTGAGAAATTGGGCATTGCTAGCACTGAAATGGTAGTCATGGCTGTCTTTAGCCGTTGGAAAGCCTCTTAGGCTTGACCATCCCATGTAAAGACGTCTTTCTTTAGTAGGGCAGTAAAGGGGCTGCTATTTTTCCGTAATCCCTCACAAAATTCCTATAATATCTAGTGAGCCCGAGAAATTCTGATAGTGACTTCAAGTCCTTTGGTGTTGGCCATTGCACCATACTACTAATTTTAGAAGGATCAGCTTGCACCCCTTTCTTTGAAATGATATGCCCTAAATATTCCAATTGGTTTTAAGTAAACAGACATTTCTTTTGGTCAAGCACCAGTGATTGCTATTGCAAAATCTCCAGAGTACACCTTAAATGGGATAGGTGTGTATATAGTTCTAGACTATATACCAAAATGTTATCGAAGAACACTAGTATAAATTTTCGAAGGTGCTCTCGAAATATGTCATTCATCAGCAATTGAAAAGTGGAGGGTGCATTTGTGAGGCCAAAAGGCATCACCATAAATTCATAATGGCATGCATGGGTCCTGAAGGTTGTCTTGTGCTCATCCCCAGCCTTCATTCTTATTTTGATGATATCCAGACTTTAGATCCAACTTGCAAAATACTATAGAGCCTCCTAACTCATCAATTAATTCGTCTATGGCAAAGATTGGGAACTTATCCGAAATGGTGGCTTTATTTAGGGCTCTATCGTCGACACAAAATTGCCAACTCCCATCCTTTTTTTTCACTAGTAGGACCAAACAAGAGAATGGACTACTGCTAGGTCTAATGATGCTTGTAGTCAACATTTTCCGAACCATCTATTCAATTTCGTTTTTCTATGAGTGAAGGTACTTGTATGGTCGGATATTAGGTGGTGGACATCCTTCCTTTATCCTAATGGGGTGATCATGGGACCGATGAGGAGGTAGTCCCAAAGGTTGCATAAATAGTGATGTAAATTCTTGCAGCAAGGCTTCCACCTCTTCACACTTTCCTTGCTCTTCTTGTATTGATAACTGTCCAAATTCGATTAAATAGCTTGGTCAGACCCCTTGAAGGATTTCATCATGGCCTTCAAGGATACCAACATTTTTTAGAGCGTGGAGTCCCCTTTCAAGCAGACTTGCTTCTGTCTTTCTTTAAATCTCATGGTCATCTTTCCCCAGTTTGCACACACCTCACCTAACGACTCCAACCAAGTAACACCCAATACTACGTCCGCACTCCCCAATTCAAAAGGA
Organism: Gleditsia sinensis; assembly: GCA_037074535.1. Taxonomy (NCBI): domain Eukaryota; kingdom Viridiplantae; phylum Streptophyta; class Magnoliopsida; order Fabales; family Fabaceae; genus Gleditsia; species Gleditsia sinensis. The sequence continues at coordinate 4,950,584 of CM073472.1, forward strand.
AAAAATGATTTGGTTATCTGTACTCCTTGCATGTCCAATGTTACTTCGGTGCAGACTCCTTCCCCTGGCACTTTGTATCCTTTACTCACTGTGACCCCAAAGCCTCGAGTTTTGGTCATTGGAATGGCCAGTTCTTGAACTATCCTTTAAGATATGAAGTTGTGGGATGCTCCACTATTAATCATCACTACGACTTCCTCCCCTTTGATCTTCCCCTTAAAACTTCATGGTTCGTCCAGTAGATATTCCCACTGTAGAATTCATGGATAATTCTATAGGAGCCTCTTCCACGGCTACTCCATTCGTCTCCTCCTTGTCTGGGTCTTCCTCCCTCTTTTTGTCTTCATCCCCTGCCAACAAGACTTGCAGTAGCTTATTTTTGCAGCGATGACCAGGGTGGTAACGCTCATTGCAACGATAGCATGCCTTGCTCCCTTCTTTTGGCCGCTTCGGCCTCAGTCAATCATCCGAACCCTCCCTCATGTTTTGTCGAAGAAGACACTAATACCAGCTCCCTTTGTCTCTCCCCTTCAGCCCTTGATGTTATCCGCATTACCACGGGTTTGGATGACTCCCTTAGGCTAGACACCGTAGAACTAGATTGTCCCGGGCCTCTAGATCCAGTGGTACACATCCCTCTTCCCCATCGAGCCTCTCTAGCTTTGTCCAGAATGCAATTTCTCCTCTACCTTGTGGGCTAAATCCATTAATTCTTTCAGGGACTCAACCCACCCCATTCTCACCTCAACCCAAATCTCTTCTTGCAGCCCATTCTTGAAACCCCCATCAACATGGTGTCACTGGCATCCTTCAACAGGATAGAGTGACTCAAATCGTTAAAGATATTCTGTAACTGTCGATTCCTGCTAGAGCCGTCAACAGTTCATAGGCATCGCCAATTTCGGACGGCTAAAATCTCTCTAGCAACTCCTATTTGAATTCTGCCCACATTCTTACTGGTGCTTAGGTCTCCAACCACTGAAACTAGTTGAGTGCCTTCCCTTCTAAACAAAGAGCTACAACCTCCATCTTCTCTCTTTCCATCACCTTGTTCACTATAAAATACCAATTCACTTTAAAAGTTCATCCTATGGGATCTTCGCCAATGAATAAGGGCAACTCCAGTTTTTGAAATCGAGCCCCTTCTTTCTAAAGGGCATCCTTGCTGCCTTCCCCAGCTTCAATTGAACCACTCGAGTCATTTGGTTTCCCCAACGATTTATCCCTCGAATGCCTCTTGTCCACCTCCACTATATGGTTATGAAGTGTCGCTAAAGAATCCTGCACCTCCTTTATGAATTCTCTTATGCCTCCCACTTCCTTTTCTAATGCGTCAATCCTTCCCTCCATTTGTGTATTGACCATTCCCATAACACAATCTTCTCTGATACCAAAATAATGGAGACGCTTGTTTATGCACAAGAGACTAATATATGGAATGAAAAATTTTGCTTCTGTAACGTGAGGTTAGAAATAGTATTCTATTAATCACAGTGATATTCAGCAATTACAAGTAATAAGATTCAGTTTAGAGAGCCAAGAACGTAGAAACCAGATAGTAAAAGAAAAGGAAAGAAAAATAGTATAGTAAGGATTAAGTAACCAAGTCTGGCACTGAGCAGCTAACAACTCCCACCACAACTTTCTTTCTTCGATGCCTATCTTCCATGCGCCTGGTACTCAAATACCCCTCTCTCACCGCGAGGTACCTTTTCATTCATCTCTACATCACATTTTTTCCATGCTGTAACCACCTTCTATTTTCCCACATGCCTTCTTCCTTTCATACACCAATAAAGGCTTGGGTTCTGTTTTATTGAGTTCTTCCCTTATCTCAATATGGGCCTCTTCCCTTTTTTCTTCCTTGAGAAATATTTAATAATAGGTGGCCTATTCTCATCATACTACTCCTCAGGAAGGCGTGGTACTTGGGAAGAGATTAACTCAAACGCTTTGATGTATTCCTGCACATCACCCTTTTGCTTTAAGGCTGCCAACTCTTCATAAGGATTTTTACGTCTACGCCCTCCATATCTTGCTACAAGGGCCCTCTTTAACTTCTCTTTAAGTCAAATTATCTTCAATCTCCTTAAGGAGATTAAACTAATATATGGTAAAACCTTCCATACTCACATGTACCAATTGCACTTTGACTTCATAAGAAATATTTTGAACCTAAGAAAATTTCAATCCTGGTAATGCAAGCCATAGGATCCATCCCTTCAAATATGGGTAATTCAACCCTCTTGGCAGACATCCTATATTCCTCTCCATATTCTCCCTTGGTTGCTAACATCACAATAATAACAACTAAACATTTTTCCACTAGGTGGGTCAACTACATGGATCAAACAATGCTACAGTGGCCTATTATAGATGAACTCAGTAAATAAGTTATTAACTATTAAATTATTCTTAATAATTTCACCTATTATTTTCTTTAACTTCTCTCTACCTCTAACTATCAGACTATTCTCCATCTGATCTACTCTTCTCACTAAGACTTCTGCAAATCTTCTCCACACATACTCAAACCACCTTAAATGAGATTCCACCATCTTCTTCACAATAGGTGCTACCCCAACTTTTTCTCTAATACACTTATTTCTAATCATATCTCTTCTGGTGTGTCTATATATCCAGCACAACATTCTCGTCTCTGCAACATTGAGTTTATTTTCATGTTGTCTTTCAACCGCCCAACATTCAGTACCATACAATATAACAGGTCTTATAACTGTACGATAGAATTTTTTTTTAATTTTGAGTAGCACTTTTCTATCACAAATTACACTCGAAATTTTTCTCCATTTCATCCATCTCGCTTGAATCATATGGTTTATGTCCTCCTTTATTTCGCCGTCATTTTGTATAATGGACTTAAGATATTTGAAACTTGTAATTTGTTTTAAAATATAGTCTCTAAATTTTCCTTCTAAATTTGTATTTGTTCGTCTTTTACTAAAAATATATTTCATATATTTTATTTTATTTCTACTTATACAAAAGCTATGTGTTTCTAAAACTTGTCTCCATGACTCTAACTTCATATTTATTTTCTCTTTCGATTCACCAATTAAAACTATATCATTTGCAAAAATCATACATCGAGACCCCAAATGTTGTATATATTTAGTAACTGCGTCCAAAATTAAGTTAAAAAGATACGGACTCAAAGAAGACCCTTGATGTAATCCAATAGTTGTGGAAAAAACCTGTGTCCTCATTTTGTGTTTTTATGCAAGTCATGATCCTATCGTACATGTCTTTCATTGCTCGAATATACGCAATACGTATTTTTTTCTTCTCTAAAACCTTCCAAAATAAAGTTAAAATGCTTCCCCTAATGGTGTTGTTTCCCTTCTTTTTCCTAATTGTTTGCTGATCTCTTGTAAAAGAGACCCGTGTTGCTACAATTCAACCACCATTTGCTGCATGGCGGCTCTCATTTCCTCCATATTATTTTCTTGCTTAGCCATCCTCCCCTCCAAAACATTCACCCTATCTTACATCTTTGGCATTCCTTCTAAACTCACAATCCCCACTCATAAATCTCGCAGGTTGGACCAATGATAGGGATCCAAAATTCAACATACAAGGACACAAATTAATATGAATTCTTCACACAACAGTATAACAAGTAGTACATAAGTTTGGTAGGAACACTCTCTACCAGCCCAAGCCAAAGCTCCCCTCTGAGAATAAGTTCCTCGAATTACCATAAACCAATAAACCCTAAAACCTCTCCGTCCACTCACAAACTTACTTACCCCCTTAATTACTACCAGACACACCTAAATCACTAACTATAAAACTGTTAACATAATTGTCACACATAAGTAAATAACTGACTAAAACATGCTAACATAATAGAATCCAAGTCTATTCAGGCTTCACCTCGTTTCTTATTCCTCCTAGAGTAGACAAGCCATGTTTTAGGCTTGTTCCCCCCATGATCCAACACCTAGACCACCTCTGGATATGGACTTTGGGTCCTATCACACCACAACCTTTCTCAATATGAACCTTATCAAGAAACTCCAACTTACACAATACCTCCACCTAGCATTGTTTATAGCCTCATTAGCAACTAAGCTACATCTAACACTTGGCCACATCAAATGAATGCACTCTCAAAATCGGAAATAGCATCTAGCAAATTAAAAAAAGGCATAGATTTTCTAAAATATATAACAAGATTGTGGATATGTCAAAGCCATAAAGTCAACCATGAGAAAAAAAGAATACAGAACATACAGAAGCTTTTCTGCAGGCACTATCTACCCATTCAGCTAACTCGAGGGTAGCTTTGTCTTCAGCAGATAATGAAAATCGATGAACTGCTTCTTCTCCAATATCAAATTTTGCTTTTTGCATGCAACTGCAGAAAGAGGAAAAACGCCAGATTTGAAAAGAGTTATGTGACAACTAATATTACCTGGAGTGCTACAAGACGTACAACAAAAGCTTTAGGCTTCTGCCAATTATATATACAGAAAGAAAATATTAACTCCATTTGAGGGTTTATGCCAGTTAAAAACATTCATAAGAAATATAGATATAAATTCCAAGTCCATTTAATGTCAGGAACAAATTTACAGAATTCTTGTTCAACCAGAAATGTCAATTTCACATGATTGATTTGTATGGAAACCATATCAGCTTCCTAATGGGTCCACTTCTCTTTAGTTAAAGAAAAATTTATCTGCAGACTAAAGAAGATACCCCCTAACCTGTGCAAAAATAACAAAAGCTAGAATGACAATCTTATCTCAAATAATTTGCAGATTTTTACGTGTTGAAAATTGTCATTACCCAATAAAAAGAATGCAACCCAATCTCTTGAGAAAAAAAATCTAAAAACTCCCCGAAACAGGCTGAAACTTAAACTTTGTTGACTACTAAATCTTCTCATTCACAAGTGACAACTAATCGAATAATGGTACTATACACATTTCATGTATAACTCATTATAGCAAAAGAAAGCGGAAAGGACAGTTAAATAAGGATACACACACCTTTTAACTATGAGTTAATAAAACAATCACACGCTATATATGATGTTTGCTCTTCATGCATTAGTTCCCTGCACAAGAGGGGGGTACTCACAGGTTAAGTAACTTGGAAGGGGCTGCACGTAACACTGTCAGTGCCTCCTTCCATCTCCATTGCCGTTCAGAAAATGGTAGAAGACGTTGTAAAATTGACAGACGCCATTCCCATTCTTCAATGAAACGTTTTGCAATTGAAATTCTCCACTCCAGAGCTTGTGTGCTGGCTGTGCTTACACCATCATCTAATGTCTTTTCTAATTCAATCGCAGATGATAGAATATTGTGGCGCAATGTATCAAGTAGTAAACTAGTAAAAGATATAACCATTTTATTCCCCCCTTCAAATTTAATTGGATCACCATGTTCGCTGGAGAATGCATCAGGTAAATTAGAATTCCTCTCCGGTGATCCACAATGCATAGAGTTAAGAGAGAGATTATCCATGTGCAAGAGTGAAATTATGACATTCACCATCAATATCTGCATAATAATAGATACATATTGTACATTAATAACTGGAAAAGCAGAATCACTTACAGTCTTCAAAGTCTTGACACCAACAATTAGAAAACAAAAGTATTTCAATTCAAAAAAAATATAAAAGCTCATGGATAATGCAAAAGAATACCTCAGATCCTATTTTGGTAAATTTTACCTTACAACGTCTAGTGACTGATGCATGGCATGCTATATCCGATATAAACTTTTCTCCTATATTTATTTTGAGAAGGAAAGAATAAGAGGGAAAAAGAGAGGAAAACTATAAAAGGATCCAAAATCAACATATTGCACTTGTGACTGATGAAAAATTTCATAGAAGCCAGGTGAACTGAACTTTCTAAATACTTTTATGTAGGAAACTACTCATAATTTTTAACATCTTGAGAAGGAAACCACAGTGCAAACATTTAATAAAATCAATGCTAAGGGAATAACCTTGCGTGGAAGATTACTTATTGCATCCAAATGGCTTCGCAGGTCTTTCAAATGACATAATGCCACTTGTTGATGAGTTTCTTTTTCTTCAGATATACTCCTTTCCATTGCTCCTAAGGCAAGAACGGTTGATTCTAAAGCATAACGCATGTGCATGAGCTCCACATCTTGCATCCTATTTCAAGAGAACATGGTTAATTGAATAAAAACTAACAAAGAAAAGGAGGATCAAAGGCAACATAGTCTAAAGAGGACGTTTGGTTTGAGGAATCTTTTAGGATTCATAGGAATGCTACATTACTGCATTTGATACAAATTACAGAAAAATATTCCTAAGAATATTGCATTCTCCTAAAATCTCTCATTTTAATTCCCATAGGAGAGGATAGAAATATTGGATTCCCATGAGGAGGGAATGTTCTAAAATGTTAAAGAGACTATTTTGCTTATACTTGTTCAAATACACTTTCAAAAAATAATATATAAATAATATAAATAAATGAAATGACAAAATAAAATATCAAATAATAAAATATAATAAATAAATATAAAAATAATTATAATTTATAATGAATAATAGTTTATAAGAAGTAGAGAAACAATGTAGTAGATGTGAAAAAATTTGGAGATAGAATTATAGCTTTAAAGCTTGTAGTGGAACGGAACACTTTTAATGTATTTAGTATATATGCACCTCAAGTTGGATTAGAGAGCATCACAAGATAATTTTTTGAGAGGATCTAGAAAGTTTGATTCAAGAAATATCTTTAAGAGAAAAGATCTTCCTAAGAGGAGATCTAAATGGACATGTAAGGAGAAAATCTAAAGGATACGAGGGTATACATAGAGATTTTGGATTAAGAAAAGCAAATGAAAAGAGTAAAACTATCTTAAATTTTTTTTAACCTATAATTTTACTATAACAAACACTTACTTTAAGAAACGGGTAGAATATCTTATCAAATATAAGAGTAGAGGAACAAGCTCTCAAATAGATTTCTTCTTGGTAAGGAAATCAGATAAAAAGTTTTGTACAAATTGTAAATTCATACCTAGAGAAGAGTAGAAAGGAAGAGCAACAAAACAATTCTTAAAATTAGGTAGTGGCTTTTGAAGAATGAATAACAAAGGAGTTTTCAAAGAAAAGTGGAGGAAGAGGGACTTTGAGAGGTTCAAGGAAATGCTAATTATATGTGGAACAAGATGGTTAAAAGGATTAGGAATATAGCAAGAAAGATATTTAGAGAATCAGGAGGCGTTGGACCAAAGGGTAAAGAATCTTAGTGGTGGGATGCGGATGTGTAAGATAAAATTAAGTATAAAAGAGTGTTATAAGGCTTGTAAAGATAATGAAAATTTAGATAAATATAAAGTTATTAAGAAAGATGCCAAAAAAGCTGTGAATGAAGCAAGATCTAGAGCTTTTGAGGGACTGTATCAATTTTTAGGAACTAAGGATGGAGAAGGAAAAATTTACAAGTTTGCGAAGGGCAAGAAAAGAAAGACAAAAGACCTAAATCAAGTGAAATATATTAAAAATAAAGGTAATATTTTGGTAAAGGAACAAAATATCCAAACATGATGGAAGAATTACTTTTTAATGAAGCACATGAGTTGACCTGTGACTCTGACAGACTAAATGTTACAGAGGAGGACCGTAATTATACTTTTTATCATAAATTTTAAAAACTTGAAGTAGAGAAGGTTTTGAAGAGAATGAAAAATAGCAAAGCAGTAGGACCTGATAATATACCTATTGAGGTATGAAAAAGTCTAGGAAAGAAAGATATAAATTGACTCACTAAATTGTTTAATGTGATAACGAAATCTAAAAAAATGCCAGATAAATGGAGGAGAAGTACTTTAATTCCCATGTATAAAAATAAGGGAGACATATAGAACTGTGCTAACTATCAAGGGACTAAACTCATAAGTCACACTATGAAGTTATGGGAGAAAATCATTGAACAAAGATTAAGACAAAAAATTCAAGTCACAGAGAATCAATTTAGTTTCATGTCAAAAAAGTCAACTATGAAAGTAATTTACTTACTGCGGAGATTGATAGAAAGATATCAAAGAAGGTAAAAAGATTTGCATATGATTTTTATTGACCTAGAAAAGGCATATGACAGAGTGCTAAAAGATGTTTTATGAAAAGTTTTAAAAAAGAAAGGAGTACGTATTGCGTATATTCAAACAATCAAAGACATGTACGATAGGATCACGACTTGTGTGAAACCACAAAATGGGTACACAAATGATTTTCCCACAACTATTGACGCAACGGTAAGGTTGCTGCCTTGTGACTTGTAGGTCACGGGTTCAAGTCCTGGAAATAGCCTCTCCGCTTGCGGTGGTAAGGCTGCGTACATCTTCCCCTCCCCAAACCCCACTAGGTGAAAGCCTCGTGCACTGGGCCGCCCTTTTTATTGGACTACATTAAGGGTCTTTTCTGAGTTTGTATCTTTTTAATTTGATTTTGAACGCAATTATTGAACATATATAAGATTTGAGACCTTAATATATGATTTTAGCAGATGATATAGTTTTAATTGATGAATCAAAAGAGAAAATAATATGAAGTTAGAGTCATGGAGGCAAGTTTTGGAAACACGTGATTTTCGTATAAGTAGAAATAAAATAGAATATATAGAATGTATTTTTAGTAAAAGACAAATAAATAAAAATTTAGAAGTAAAACTTGGAGACCCTATATTAAAATAAGTTACAAATTTTAAATATCTTGAATTCATTATACAAAATGACGGCAAAGTAAAAGAGGACATAAACTATAGGATTCAAGAGGGATGGATGAAATGGAGGAAAGTTTCGAGTGTTATTTGTGATAGAAAAGTGCCACTCAAAATTAAAGAAAAATTCTATCGTACAGCTATAAGATCTGTTATATTGTATAATAGTATTGAATATTGAGAAGTTAAAAGACAACATGAAGATAAACTCAAGGTTGAAAAGATGAGAATGTTACGTTGGATATATGGGCACACCATAAGAGATATTATTAAAAATGAGTGCATTAGAGAAAAAAGTTAGGATAACACCTATTGTAGAGAAGATGGTGAAATCTCGTTTAAGGTAATTTAAACATATATGAAGAAGACCTGCAGAAACCCTATTGAGAATAGTAGATTAGATGGAGAATAGTTCGATAGTTAGAGATAGAGGGAGACCAAATAAAACAATAAATGAAACTATTAAAAATGATTTAATAGTTAATAATTTATATATTAATCTCATTCATAATAGGCCACTGTAACGTCATTTGATCCATATAACCAACTCCACCTAGTGAAAAAAAAATTAATTGTTGTTGTTATTATAATGAATAATAGATATTGTAAAATAATATATTATACCATAAAATAAAATTATAGTACATAAACTAATAAAATACATAAAATATAGGTAAATAAATAATAAATATAAATGGAATATAATAGGTAATATATAAATTAATAAATAAAATAAAGAAATATAAGATTACAATATGATAATATACAATATTATAAATAATAAAATAATAAGTTAAATAATATAATAATGTAATAATACATAAAAAATATAAATATGTAAAAAATTGTAAGAGTATTTTTGAAAATTTATCAAAGATTCTTGAAAAATGTAACAAAATATTCCCAAAAATATATATGATGAATTAACCATGAAAATGTTATATTCCTATCCTAGGCATATGCCCTAGCATGAAATCCTCGATTTGGCAAGCCAATCGCCCCCAAAGCGTAATGTGGGGGTAAAACAATGCTTCTTTCTGATATATAAAGGTTACATCTCCGAAACCCAATGAATGTCTATGGAACAATAAAAAAAATTATAACTAAATGGAGCATGCCTTCTTATAGCCCAGTTAATTAACATTAATTCAACACAACCATCCACTCAAGGTAGTAACATCTGAACCGTTACCAAGATAACTGAAAATCTCATCAAGTGAAGGAAAAAGAAATTGGGAAATTCATAAGCACACCTCTTCCAAGCAGCCAGAGAGGAAGCAATTGGCTGCATACTGATCAATTCAATGGCTTCTTGGAATTTTATGCCTGGAACAACATCAAATAGTACCTGCAGAAGATATTCCAGTCAGGACAAAACAAAAGATATGTAAAGACATAGTGGTCTTTCAAATTAATGCCATGGGTACCATTCAAGGCCAGCAAAAAGCATCATTATCTACACCTTTCAGAGCAGCAAAGAGACAAGCCCAAAATATCCCCTTAATGATAAAGACAGCAGTTAATTTTCACCAACCATAGCATACAACACCCCTACGGAGGTAACAAACAAATCTCTACAGATTCTACCATTTGCTATGTATCATTGAATAAATTAATTCAAATTTATACATATTAACAATTTCAATGTCTAGAAGAGAACATACCAAAAACTTCATAGGAAAATACTATTTTTTAAGAATTACAGAACAGAAGATGATGATAGAATAACCAACATTCATTTCATACCAAATATAACAAATCTCAAATTAACTTTGAACTGTTCCATTTAAAAATTAATCTTTAACAATGTCACATAATTTCCTTTTAAATAATAGCTGTAAGTTATATTGTGGTGACTTCACACTGTTTAGGGCTATGAGTGCCTGTCTTCTATGATTTAGTAAATCAACAAACAGAAAAGTCGAGAGTCCTGTATTGTTGAATGGCACCTAAGAACTTGCTTAATCTTTTTATGTTTTGGGCCCATTATGAACTTGTTTAATTACAAGGTAGTGTTACCGGCCAGTACCAAAATGAAGATGGAACCTTACCATTTCAGAACACAACTGATCAACATAACACATAACTGCTTACAATTAACATCACTTCTATTTTCTAAAGAAAATTAAGGGCAGGCTACCCCAGCAAATTGCTGCTTTCCATAACACCATTCATCATAGCAATCAAAAAAATCAATTCATTCAAGTGCATCCTAGAAAGGCAAACTCCTTAACTGAGAAGAGGAATACAGATCCATGTTTTATAAGTCAATTATGTCAGAAATTATTGATGTGTAATTACAACACTTCCAAACAAAGATACTCTGGAAATCCAAGTTTGCAGATCAGAATGTGGTACATTTGACATGGCGTATTACCCGAAGAGGACTTTGGACAGAAAGTGTTTCCAACACAAAGTTCTCAACAAAAGGATCAGACTGAGCATCATCATCTCTCAATGCCATTTGTTCTTTTCCAGATAGCGTTAACGAGAATTTTGAATTCCAAGATCGGCCAGAATTAACACAGGCAACAAAAGAGGCAAGATCAAGCTGATAACATAAAGTATCACACAGATGCTCCACACAGGATATCTGTCAGAAAATATAAAATCATATTTTCAGTGACTTTCCACCCGTAAAATCATTTAGTACCCACAAAGCACATTTGAAATATGAAAGTAGAAAAATACCTCATCTGATTTATTACCATATAGAGAAGATTCTTCAAGTCGAATTACTTGTGACTTACTTGTCCAGAGTAGTTGCATTAATTTCCTCCGTGCTGCTATTTTACCAGCCAATAAATCCCAACCCATGGCAGCTACCAAAGGTTGAAGTTGTGGAAACAATTGGAGGATCTGCCACATATATGAAGTACAGAAAGTTTATATTTGAAAGTACAGCAGTTTAGGAAAAGTTAAATTGGTAGTTCATATAATTAAAATGCAATATAAGTTTTAAATTTTCATGTGTGGGCACATACATTGCTAGCTTCTTCAAGTTGCTCCCTTTTCACAGCAGACAATGCAGTATCCATGATACATTCAAGCACATGTAGTCCAAAAACACGAGCATAATGATACATCTCTGTCTTGCAAGAACTGACTACCTTATTTAAGAAATTTGTCTTATCATCTGTCTCTTTACTAAGCTTCATTTCCGCAAAATCTCTGAGAAACCGTGCAAGAGGAGGTGGAATGAAGTTGTCAGTTTGAGCTCTATACAATTCAATCTCTTCAGACAGCAGCTCATTGTGAATGGTCTGAAGATAAGAATTGATATTTAATATAGTTAAACAAATTCTCACACATGCAAGGTGATCTTAAAAATCACACAGAAAAATGTTCCTTTTAGATAAGAATGCCTAAAAATAATTACACTCCAGAAATGTTATAAATTCATCTTGGCAACTGCTAGACACTAGTATTGAAAAAAGGAAAAGAGTAAGTCTGAGACAAAGTAATCTTTCCAAATTAACATAATTTGAGTGATCACTGAATTAATTTCTACTTGGTTTTCAAGGGGAAGGAGGAGGGAGACAAGTCAACGACAGAAATACTATATTTGGTTTTCAAGGTTACATCTTTTCTTGAGAAATGATTCAACCAAGTGATGGATTTTCATACATGTATTCTGTGTACCAAAAAAAAAAATCAGAAGATATTAAAGATGTAAAAGTCAACTCTTATGCAAAAAAAAAAGGTATATAATAAAATATAGCAACATCTAGCAAAGCAATAAGAGTCTGATACATACTGGAATCTTTTAAAAACAATATCTTCAATAAAGATTTATACCAATGAAATCCCTTGTAAAAAAAGGAGAAACAAGCACCTGTATCATCTGAATAATATCTCCGCAATTTGATGAAAGAGCTTCTCCATAAATCTCTAGCAATTGATCACGCATGGCATGCCAAGCGTCCCCATACTTCTCACTTCTTGATAAAACACTCTTGACAAGATCTTTCAAAACTATGCTACAAAAAACATCAAAGAATATGCATTTATAAACATCTAGGACTTGAATTGTGCGGCATGAAAACAATAAACAGTGGATGAAGAAAGTAAGAAAGTTCTGCAACTGTATTTACAATTCAGATTAATGAATAGTACATGATTATTGATTCAAATTCACACGTAGCACAGACAATGATGGTGTCCATAACAAATGAGGACAAAGGACACCATAAAATAATAATAATAACAATCTCAAGAGAAAAACAGCACCAATTGTTCAGTAAAAGTCAGCGTTTATAACTAATAACAATTTAAAAGTACCAGCTGTTGTTTGCCCCCCAAACAAAAACACAAAATATAAAGGAGCGCCCTCATTGTTCTTTTAAGTTAGAAAAAAGAGAAAGCACAAAATGGAGGATAAGGTATCTTCCAAAAGAAGCCTGAAACAACGATCAGGGAAAAGAAACAAGGACAATATACATCAAACTTAAAGAGGTACCCAATACCTTTGTAAAACCGCTAAAGAAACCCTCCCAACTTAATTTCAAATAAAACATAGAAACAAAACCACCATACATTTCCATAACAGATCTACGGCTTGCAGAAGTTCATGATCAAACAATATCAAGTCCCTATCCAGTTTCTACACGAAAGTTGAAAAGAAATCTCAATTTCTACACTTCAGTTAGTCAGAATCCTTAGAAATAGCATATATCAAGATGGGGGGGAAAAGTAGGGGCAAACAAAAAGCAAGGGAAATATTTAAAAAAAAATAGAAAGAAAATAAATATTCATATAACATGAAGGATTTATCAACTAAAGAATTTTTCAAATAGAATTTCAGTTATGTGACAGTTGCCAGTAAGTCAGCAGTCAGCAATGAATTCATCCGGTCCCCAACAAAAGACTTCAGAACTAATAAATGCTAATACAAGGAATCAATGTCAGACAAAGATACACCTAATAAATGCTACGCGAGCAAGGGAATAGAAAATGGACATACCGGTACTCAGATTCCTCCACTCCGTAATCTAAATGAAGAAATCTAATATGAGAAGCTGCTTCCTCTGCACCACCCTCTTTTAAACTCTGCTTCATAGCATCCAGATGAGCCAACTGTACAGTCCTTTGTATTAAACCAAGTACCCTAACATCCTCCTCTTCCAATAACCCCACATGAGCAGCCTCACCTTCCCTCACTGTTATTGCTAAGCCTGGATCAAAGCACTCCAACTGTTTAATTTGCCTGTGTATATTCCCACAAAGTGCATCAAAAATATCTGCATGATCCAGAATCACCCTCCTCAAACACATCAACTCTGTTTCTTCAACTGGGGCAATACTGGCAGTAACCCAAGTCTCACTCCTGTCCATTTCACCATCCGCGTCTGCCTTCAGCCTCTTAACACCCAACTCCAAAATCCCATTCAGTATTTTAATACAGCTGCCCGATTCACCATTTCCATCCCTTAACTCTTCCCCTTTATCCAACATACCGGGTTGGTCCTCTAAACTTCCAGTGTCGTTTAAAATATCTTTTCTCTTCTCTATACTTACCAAGTCTATGTTCTTCCTCGTACTTTGTGACAACAGGTCGATCAAATTTTGAACTAATAACAAGAACTCCGCGCGTAATCGCAATGTTTCTGGGTCGAAATTCCACGCGGACAAAGCATTATCGAATTGCAACAATTCAATCGTTGATAAGAAAGTGAGGAGAGCAGGAGACGAACAAGAGGATGACCATGAAATGTTTTGGAACCGACCCGAGTGAGCAACGATGGTCTGTAAAATAGCGCGAGCTAGGTCCCGGTCCCGGCTTCGGAGTGCGAGGAGAATAGCTCGCAGAGGTTCGAACTGAGCGAGGTAGAGGTGGTTTGCAGCAAGACGCGCGAGGATTTGCGTTTCTTTGGCCATTGTGCTTCCGTCAAATTGTACCGATATCTGAGATTTCACTGCATCGAGAGTTAAGAGGCTTTTATCAATTGATTGAATCCAGCGTATCGGGGATTGATTGTTGTGGTGTGAATTTGAAAGTGCCCCGTTTGGTCCCTGGGAAAATAATAAAAGAAAACTAGCGCAAGTATTTCTCACATACACAAAAGCGATAACGGCAAACCCAGTTAAGCGCCCCAACAGAAGCAGTTGAGCTGAAGATTAGACGCGTGCCGGGTATCGGGTAATCCAAACTTGAGCTTTTCTAGTTTACAAGGAATGTTGGTAGACCACCAAAAGTCAGGGAATCTTTCTTAGAAATTAGGGAACTTCGTGGAGTTTCCACGAGTAAATAAGCATAACCAGATCATTCTCCATATTTGATTCTTCTTACATGGCGCTTCTGTTTTCTCTGCTTCGTTAGAAACACAACTCCCTTTTTTGTGTCCAAAAAACAAAATTTAACCGAAACGTATCCACAATCCCGCAAAAATGATCGTATCTATTTCATCCAAAAGAAAAAAAGAAGCAGATATATTCAATACACAAAAATAATAATACCTAATTACCCACTATGTACTTAGTTGAACTTTTTTTCTCTTTAAAATTATAAAACCATTTTTTGTATGTAAATCATTTAAAAGATTCAAAAGTTCAGATCTCATTTTTTTTTTCATTTCTGTGAAAAAAAAATTATTTTTAAAGCATGGATTTTGAGCAGGAAAATTCATTTATAACTTTTTATAAAATTGCCCAAGATTGATTATTATTATTAGACACATATGACAAGCATTGTAATAAGCTCCTAATCAATTCTCATGATTACCACCAGAGTAACTGTTACCATTGTTGTAATTCAGTCTATATTTGCTATAACTTTAACATATTAATACAAAATAACTGTAGAAAACCAGATCTTAACTCATTTAGTAACTACGTTAAAGTTATTGTCATATGCTGGTTTAGTCGTTTTAAAGTTTTGTCAAATTTTTATCGTTAACAGTGCTAGTAGTTTATATAAATATTTTGAAATATATATAACCCAATACATTTCAGTCATTTGGCTTCGCAAAATGCCATTGTAGAAATTGATCGACTTAAATACAGAATCAAAAAGGAAACTGGGCCAGCTAGTTTTAGAGGAGTAATTTCTTTTTCGTGATGTTTTATCACCACATATTTTATCTGCTTTTTGCCTTTAAAAATATTTAGCGGTAAGTATGACACAGAATTCTTCGTACTTCTCCGTTACTCACTGGCTGTAAGGCCATTTTATACAATACCTTGCTATGATAATCCAGCATACAATAACTCATTTGATATCTTTATACGAGGTAAGCTATTTTCTCATATAATGCCTTCGCATAACAATCTGGCTTGCAGTTACTCAACATGTCTATGTTACTGTATATGCTTATTTGAAGAATACATATCTCCCAAGAAGCTGGTTGGTTAATTTGAGTTTCTGGTGTATTTCTTGTCCCTTAAGTAAGGAGATAATTGCAGAAACTCAGCGAGTCAAAGACATTATTTACGTATATTGATTCTATCCTTAATCACCTTTTTTTTTTCTATCTTCCTCTGTTGAAGATATTGGTACCAAGCAAGGTAGTATTTTTGACTTTGTGCACAGTATCTTTGGTGCTTGTATTTATGTCGTTGGCGTAACCCTCTGTCTGAAAGAACGTTGCTTACTCCTTGGAGGAGGCTTGGAGCGTGGAGTGATGCTCTTCTTCTGCTGCTTGAATAACATTGGCTTTATCCATGTGACCCACTTAGAATTGCACCTTGATGATACACCAAAACATTAAAAGTGTGCTACCTACTGAAAGCTTTTTGAAACAATATGTTCAAGGAACATTTATGTCAATGAAATCTCGGGGAAAGACTGAGAACTGCAACTATGAGTTTTACAGCTGAGACACCATTTGGAGCGGTGACTATGAAAGCATTCAACATGGTGGAGGGATATTCCAAAACTGCCCAAAGTTGAAGTTCAACAATTCGTGCTTTTTTTTTATTATATGGATTGATGCTACATACATGCCTATATAAAATATACACTTTCACAGCATTGTACATAAACACATAGTTCATGATAAGAAAGAACACTGCGCATAGTAATAGCTATTTTTTAATTAAAATATGTAAAAGTTTCATAGCAAGATGTCTTGCTTAATCCCACTTACCTAATAACTCAAAGTTGTGAACTCCAATTTTTCGCTATCAACTTGGCAAATGAATGTAGTAGAAGAATGCAGATATTGGATTACATTACACATGCATCACGTTAAAGCAACCAAAGAAAGAAAATGCAAATTAACCACTTCAAATGAAGGCCATAAGGATTAGAAATTTGAAAAGAAGGGCTCCATTTTATTCCCCTTTGACATATTGAAAGAGAAAATTATTATTGGAGGGGAAGACAGGAGTCTACGATATGTAAGTTAATGAGTTGGAGGAAAACATAGCACAATTTCTACACCAGTAAGGGCGCTAAATGGCCTTCTTTGCTCCCCATGCTTGATAAATTTTTCATTAACAGTTCCCCATAATCTTATTTATTCAAAATTTGTATTATCAATTTCTACATCAGCTACAAAGCTAAAGAGCACAAGAAATATTTGCGGAAACAGTATAAAGTGATGCTAACTTGCACTTGTGTAAATGCTAGACTTAAAAGTCAAACCAGATGTAGCACCAGTACTACCATAATGCATTTCCTTCGTTGGTGTTACCCTTGAAGTAAGAGAGATAATAGCATAACTAAGACAGGACAGATAGTTCAACTCTTGCTACAATGACGATAAAATCAAACAGCTTAAGCATAATAAGATATGTAAAAATAAAAGCATAAAAAAGGGCTTAATTCTTGGCAACTTTTGCAGTAAGTTTGCGTGGACCAACTGACAAACAGAGCTTGCCACTGCCAGCCTGACCAGTCATTCCATAACCCTCACCCAAATCATCCTCTATACTGCAAAAGGATATTATGAAAAGAAAATAAGGCCTTACAGACAAAACGTTAAAAAATCAAAGTTAACTGGTGACATTAAAGGACTGTTTGGCAGTCCAGTTTTTTTATTTTCGTTAACTATTTTCATTGTTTTATTTTCAAAAAATATTTTTAAAATTTTAAAAACTCTGAAAAACCATTTTCAAAGTTTAGTATTGTAGTGCACTATAGAACTTTTTCAATTATTTTAAATTTATTATGATAAGTATAAATAAAATAAAAATAAAGTAAAAACATAAATTAAATGCATCTTAAAAAATAAAAAATAAATATTTTCACAAATCAAAAGTACTGAAATTTTTTTAGGAAGAACAAAATTTGCAGTATTGTAACATCGCCACTTCCATTGCCACATCATGACAGTCTGAGCAGGATAAAATACAATACTAACAAATAACATAATAAATCGCAGGATCTTCCTTCAGTAACCTTGCTATTCTCTTCTTCAAATGGAGTGCAATTCATAGCACGAGATAAACCGAGCAAATTGTTAAGGGTTAAGACACATTAAATAAATTTGAAAGCTATTGGATATAGAAGGCCAAGCAACACTATATGCAAGCAGAGTAAATTTTACGACCAAATGTTCTCAATAATCTTGGATAAATACTTGAACACGAAAATTGACAAAGCAATAGAGCATGTGACCAAAGCTTTGAGAGGAGGAAGCAAAATTAAAATCAACAAGGAACAGGAAAATTGACAAAACAAAAAACAAAATGTATACTGGACATTCAATAAAACCCAAAATGAAATCTTAGAAGAGAACTAAACAAGTTTTCCAGAGAGGAAGCTTTGATGGCTGCTTCCAAATATGGGCTTATGTAAAAACAGCACCTATTTCAAATATGCAGATTATAGAATGGTGAGATCGTTTGGTTTTAAGAATTTGAAAAACGCAGACATGGACCAAAACAGAGCATTAAGGAGTAGAAGAAAACAAAGGATGTTGCAGAGGTATGGGCTCATATACTTGGTCAAGATTGTTATTACACCATGTTCTCTTCTCATTGCCCCAAAACAAAATAACCAAAAAAGTAATAGGAATCCATCAAAACCGATAAAGCCACCCCTTTCCAAGCAAATGCATCAATCCAAAACTGCAGCGTAAGAGATCGAATAGCAACGGCACAAGTATTCATGCAGGGTAAGAGATCGATTGAAAACATAGAGAGAAAGAGATTGTCGAAGAGGGAGAAAATAGGAGGGAAAGAGGATTCAACGAAAAGTGAGGGGAAAAAAAAGGAGAGGAAAGAGTCTGAGAACGAAAGAAAAAGGAAGGGGAAGAAGGAGAGAAACGAAACGCAGGGAGGAAGAGGTGTGTGGGTTTGCAACTCGTCACCCATGCTTTATGTGAGTGATAAGGTGGGGATTCAAGCTTTAAAATTTGAAATCCAAAACTCTGAAGGTGAAAGAGCATAAAAGAACTGAACTGCGCAAGGAGATTAAAAAAAATGTTTGAGCGAGAAAAGCAAATTAAGTGAGAGAAATCATGCAAAACCATGTCACAGCAAGAGAGTATTTTATTGAGCAAATTATAAAAATATACGAGAGTTTGCCATGTGTCCCATGGGCAAGAGATTTATAAGCACATATTAGCCACTTCGGTTGTGCATGTCCGAGGTTTTCATTCGCATATGATCCACTAAGCAGCCATGATTCCAAGTTCTAACGAAAAATGTGCTTCGAGGCGTATAATTGACGAGGTCCAGTGAAGAATAGTAGAATATAAAAATTTCTATTTTTCTTTTATTGTGGCAGAAAACCTATTGCAGAGTTTATGAACTTGCAATCTTAAAGTAGACGGCGCATACATTTGTATACTAGACTAACATAACTAACAATAGTTTAGCACAGAATACAGCAACCCAGAATGATGGAAGCTGCAAGCAACAAACAACGAACATCTTAATTAGCATGCTTGAAACAGAGATTCGACCTTTGGCATCAAACGGAGCAACAAAATCCGAGTTAACCAGTTATCATAGTTCCGGCACCTTCATCGGTCATAATCTCGAGGAGTAAAGAGTGGGGTACTCGGCCATCAATGATACTCGCCGTTCTCACCCCTTGTGCAAGCGATCGCACACAACAATTCACCTTTGGGATCATCCCGCCACCAACCTTCCCTTCCTTCATCATCTTCTTCACCCCCTTTATATCAATCTCCTTCACCAAGCTCTTCGGGTCATTCCGGTCCTCCAGTATACCGGCCACATCAGTCAACAATATCAATTTTTCAGCACCTAGTGCCGCTGCCAATTCTCCGGCCACCGTATCGGCATTGATGTTATACGGCTGGCCCAGGTGGTCAGCCGCCACAGATGTCACCACCGGAATGTGGTTGTTGTGGATGAGTGGCCGGAGAATAGTCGGATCAACCTGAGCAACCTCGCCTACGAAGCCTAAATCAGCAGCTTTTGGGCTTGGTCGAGCCGTCAAGAGCCGACCGTCCATGCCTGAAAGGCCAACTGCGGTGGCCCCTGCCTTATTGATAAGGGACACCAAGGTCTTGTTTACCTTGCCAACCAAAACCATGGACACTATCTCCATGGTTTCGGAGTCAGTAACTCGGAGGCCATCGCGGAAAACGGCCTGAATGTTAAGGCGGCTAAGCCACTGGTTGATCTCGGGGCCGCCACCGTGGACCAATATGGGGCGAAGACCGACGCAGGAGAGAAGGACGAGGTCGTTGATGACGGAGGCTTGGAGTGCCTGGGACTTCATAGCAGCTCCTCCATACTTGACAACTATAGTTTTGCCTCGAAACTTCTGGATGAATGGGAGCGATTCAGAGAGAATGTCAACGCGGAATTGACCCGGAGTGAGTGAGTCAAGGGGCGAGTGCACTCGGACCGAGTTTGCAACTGCCGAAATGGACAATTTGGAAAGGGGAGAGCGAGTGGAAGAAAGGGAGAGGTTGGGGTTGTTATAATGAGAAGTTTTGGTTGGGCGATTGGAGATCAATGGGACGGACGGAGAGAATTTTGTGAGGGTTTTGGCTGCCAACATGATAGTTTAGTTTGTGTGAAATGGCGGCGGGGATACAAAGGTAGGGTTGCTTTTGGCGCTTCCAAACTTACATTCGCAAAACATCGCCGTGTTCACGTGACCCATTTAGGATAATATATATCCGAGCCCTAGTTTGGATATGCAATTGTGTTTCTCTGTTTACGTTGGATCCTGGAGATTATGATTATTTATATGAATCACTAGCTTTGGTGACGATAACACTGCAAAATAAGCATTATTTCTCTGTTGTTCGCACCCTCTTTATCGAACCCCTTTCAGAAGGTACGCCGTCCTATAAACCAGCAGGTGTGTTAACACAAATTTGATTACAAGACCGTGCATAGTTCCAACATTTAATGTATAATTCCAATGTTGATTTGAATTTATAGAATATTTTAATTAATTTATTTAAAATTATATGATTCGTGTATAATTTAATTATAAAACAACATTTAATTGTTGATAAAATAAAAAAATAACAATAAAAAAAATATTGTTATTAAAATTATTTTTAATATTACATAAATAAAATAAAATAAAAATTGACAAAAAATAAAATTATTATTGAATAATAAAAATATAAAATAATATTATTTTAACTTTTAAAAATTATAAATAAAAATAAAATAAAAACTCCAATGGTTCTTTTCAATTTATTAATCATTGTTGGCAAGCTAGGTAGTCAGACTCGCAATCAAGTTATATACCAATGTTACTATAATTGGAGAAACTAGAAAATTTCATCTTACCAGTTTCAGCGTAGGAGAAACATCAATGCATGGTGCCTAACAGAGAACTCTGGTTTTAAAACGATATATACACTTACTGCCTCTTGACCACCTATTATAATATTTAGCTACCCCAGGGCGTACTTTTTAAAATGACACAGCAAAACTTCCACCAAAAAATGGACTTTCTCTCGCCCAAAAATGAATATAATAAAGAGAAATAAACAATAATCACAGCCTCTCGAACCACTGGAACCAATCTTTCCATTTAGATAAACAGTTAATAACCAAAGCCATTACCCATAAAATCCTCTTCGCCACTACTTAAAGATTCAAGTACTTGACTATCATCATCATCCTCGTCACCTTCTGTCACAATCTCCAATATTCCAGCTCCTCCATCGAAGTCTAAATCATCCATAATGAAATCTCCATCTTCATCATCATCAAGATCACTTACACTATCATCGTCGTCGTCGTCTTCATCATTGCTCATATCATCTGCATCACTCTCACTTTCCACACCAAGACCAGGGCCTAATAGAGGATCCACATCAGCGTCGTCATCGTCCTCATCTTCCTCCTCACTTTCGGCATCATCGGGATCAGAATCATCATCAGTAGGTCTCCGACGACCAATTTCATACATCCTGGCTGATGCAAACATTTCATCTTGATCATCCATTGTAATTAACCCAACAAACGAATCAGTTGGCTCAGTAGCAAAATCAAGCACACAGCGATCTACTGGAATAGTGGCAATATCAGAGTAATTGACTGCATCCACTGTGCGAAAAGCCGAAAAAAGAGGATGCTTGACACGACGTGTGTGGACCGCTGACATTACATCCTCAATATTTCTCTTTAGGATTGCATAAATTACATCACCACGGGCATTGAATGTTATTGCTGTTTGATCTAATGAAGGTACACTGCGCAGCAGTCTGAATTTGCGCAAATCCCAGACTTCCGAGTTTATAATAACCTGGTTAAAAACAATTTTTGACAAGCATTTTAAAAAGATGGGTCAGAATCACCACCCCGCAGATAGGAAAAAAAAATGCAAATTGAACATTTTAATTTAACAATTTTATGCTCACTAGAGGTCTTGACGTCAAACACAAAACAATCCTAGAATTAATTATATTAAATAATCACTTTTTGAATGCACAAGAACAAGAACTCTTAGAATATGGAAGTTTCAATCCTTTCAACATTTCAATTCCATAAAAATTAATGAAAAAGTATTATTCCTATATCATTCATATAAGTTGTCTCTCACATTTGATACTTGCTATCAATTTAAGATGTCTTCCTACAATTTCAAATTTTTGTTAGACGGATAACTCTGCATACCTCATTTCCAGCAGGATGAAAACCTCCACCCCCATAGTCTGTGAACTGTTCAAAGCGATGAACAGGCCCAGAGACCCGCCGATCCCATAAGACACCATTCCAGAGAAGCATTGAGTCAGAAGGGCTAAAATGAATTAGGGAATAAACATGACCCCTGCCTGTAGAACTTGCAAATGTATCTGAAAGTTTAGACTCTAATTGACTGGTTTGAATATCATACAAGAGAATTTCCCGTCGTGCAGATTCTGATGACAAGGCTGCAAAAACACTGCCATAATTGCTAAATCTGGCAGCCTTGCACCCTTCAAATGAATGGGTAGGACCAATTGAAATTGATGATGCATCCCACAATCTCACATCTTGGGAGCTTGAAGAAAGCAACAGCTGGGTCTCACCAGAAACAAATGATTGGACAAGAGTCAAAGGATACTGGTGGCCTGTGAAGCTCTCCACCACATTATTGCTGTTGGAATCAAAAATTTTGAGCTCTCCATTGTGGCTCCCAACAGCAATATGAGAAGAGTCACCGAGAAATGTAACGCACGTCAATAAGGCACCAGCATCATCCCGACATGTGCGCCATGGCCTGAATCGGCTGTAAACAAACTGACGATCTCTACGATTCCCATGCACTCCACCATACATATATTTAAATTCACGTGTACCAAGCCGAGCCGTCACATTAGATGGGGCATCGAGACTTCGCTTTGGTTCAGGACAAACATGTGGGTGTAAAAGAGATAGTGGAGGAAGAGTGGTAATAGGAGCTGGGCACTGGCGATGCTGATGCTTCAAATACTGAACCACTAGAGAGTCTAATGTTAAACGCTCTGGATTGTTGAGCTGAAGATCATTCAGTATTTGGGAGGATGCTGTCACCTGACCAAGATTTGAGCTACTGAATTGACCGTCATCCACAAAGTCAACTGTACAACGTCCTTGTTGACTTCTCATGTTGGAACTTGGTGTAAAAAACCCAATAGCATCAGTCTGCAGGTTGCTTTTACGGATTGTACTCGGAGTTGGACAAATAGGAGATCGAAGTCCTTGATCACCAGCATTTAGTCGCTTTCCAGACGACAACACTCCTATATCCTTTGCATCAGTTGACTTCCGTTTCATAGGCAAGATGAGTGGAGTCTTATACTGACACTCTGCATCAATATTATGTTTCATTGAAGGCTCTGATGAGGTCTCTAATGAACTAGTAGTCTCAGAAGACTCCTTCCCAGCACTCAAACCTTTCCTGACTGATGACTGCTGAGAATCAACGGGCTGATGTCTTGAATGTGAGCCAAAAGAAGATGAGAAAGTCAGTGTTTTTTTCTTAGAAGAGATGGCTGAATCACTCTTCATGCTAAAATCCTCATCCCTTGCATTAAGCTTTAATTTGTTAGTGAGAAATCCAGAAGGAGTTCGACCAGAGGGCCACTGAAGTTGTATTGAAGGAGCTTCCTGTGTGATGGCTGCTTGAGCAAGAGATGATGGAGCAACCAACGATGGCAAAGGAGTCAACTGAGCCTCTTTAAGCAATGCGGAAGCAGTTTGTGACAATCCAGATGCCTGTAGGTGTTCATGAATTAAGAGCAAAAGTTCCCTAAATTTCAAAGGAAAAAACAGAACACAGAAGAATCATCAGAATATAGGAAGGAGGAATTGCACATATGACATATATAGGAAATATTATTAATGGTCAAAATCATAGTAAAACCATTGAATACCTTGAATGGTAAGTAATAGGAGTGGCAGCAGCTATTGCTGCTCTTTCAATGCGCCTTAATGTAGGAGTAGCTGCATCGGTAGCTGCTAATGTACTCGCACGCCCAGAGTTGGTCACAATCTACAAATACAATTTCAATGTCGATATCAATAGCACTCCTCATAAAGTACATATCATTATATCTGTATATCTCAATTTATACAAGACCACTGAATATTGAAAAACATAGTTGACACCTAACTTTATTTTTAAATGAAAACTGATTAGAACTCAAAACAGTCTGCCCAAGCAACCAGATTAAAATATAAAGAACGAAGTAAAAGTGTGTGATGGCATTAAATCCATTATGGCAGATATCTTTGTTTCTTCTATCTACCTAATAAGTCAGTGGAGAAATGTGTTATGTCATCATATGAAGAATTTGCACTCTCCAGGCTGACCAAAATGAGTTTAAAGAGCAGAAATATAACTATACTTAGTACTGATGCTGTCAAGATACACAGAGCCTACATGTTGCTCTTTCAAAAATTGTAAAGATAATACTGAGCTTCAAGTGGAATTTGAACACAAAAGTATATTAAAAATTACAATTGGAAATGCCCCGTAATAAATTGAAGAGTAAAATACTGCAACCTCCACTGCATTTACTTGATTTTTCAAAATATCCCCCATATTTTTAAAAAAATACAGAAACCTCACTTTAACAGGGGAAGAGTATAGAAGAAAACGAAAATCAACTGGAGATTCATGCAGGTTTTCAGGCAGGTCTGCTTAGGCTTTTCTAAGTTTCAAGGGAGGTTTGTCATAAATCAGGATATTTAAAAGATGGTTGATCACTCTACCTATTTTACTCCAACTTCTTTTTTAAAAAAATGAAGACGTTGTTCCAAGTGTTGACCAAAATGTC
This sequence comes from Gleditsia sinensis, assembly GCA_037074535.1. Taxonomy (NCBI): domain Eukaryota; kingdom Viridiplantae; phylum Streptophyta; class Magnoliopsida; order Fabales; family Fabaceae; genus Gleditsia; species Gleditsia sinensis. The sequence continues at coordinate 4,975,961 of CM073472.1, forward strand.
TCTTGATGACACTGATCTGAACCAAAGCCCCCCTATTACTGTTTCCTAAAAAAATACAGCTATCTTGAATCACTAGCAAATTTCTAAAAAACCGCATGCTTCTCCTACTCAATGTACCTCACATAAGGACTAGGAAGAACCAAATTAATATTGTATTCAATACAACAATATAGAGGAGAAAATATTTATTTTTTTAAAAAGAAAGGTTTTATTTGAATTCAAAGGCTAAAAATAGAAGCACCTCATTATATGCTATCTTCTAGATACCAAATTATTAGTCATAAATTAATCTTAGTACGGCCAAAACATTAATCTTGTTCAATCTCAGGAGTTCCTGCGCTTTTTGCATCACACACTATAGCAGTAACTGGTAAGCCTTCACTTTATGCATATCTATAAAAAAAATAAGTTTAAATTAGCAATGTGCATGGAATTGCTAGGCAACCAATAAGATACCCCATCTTCACTACCCTACAGTTTCTGGGCAAACGGACAAGACAAAAACAAGATATTTATATGTTCAAAGTAATTGCGGCATATAGAAAAGAACAAGACAAGATACAGGAAAGTAAGAAACAGAGGAAGGATACAGTTGAAAAGCATCGCAGCAAACACTACATAGTTCAAGAACAAGTTTACTCAAACAAACCCATTCTGAAACACAGCAGTTTCATCAGCTTCAGAGAAAAGTGGAGATTGCTCACCCCAATTAGCTCAATTGCAACTTGGGAAAGTTCAGCTTGCCACCTACCCTGCTCTGTTCCAAGTGTTTGGCTGCTAGAATCTCTAATTAGTTCTGACAGCTTTTTCCCAACCTAGAACACATATGTAAAAAATTAATACCAAATAAAGAATTAAAACAAGACATCAGAAACAAATAATTTGCCTTTTAGCGTCAACATCAGGAAAAAAAAATTTATATTGAAATGCCATTTTAAACTTGAAGCAGAGTTTCCCATAGTTGCTGAAATGCCCATCACACAATTCAACTCAATCCAGGCAACTAATCGCTGGGTGAATCGCAAAGGTGACAAAATCGCCACCTAAATGGACAAAATTATATGATTCAAGCTGAGAATATTGATTCGCAGTTTCGCACAATTCTGAAAATTCTAAAAGCTATTCACAAGTGGGTTATTGATGACCAGTATTCCAGTTTATCCTTTATTCTGCTTTTTAAAAAAAAAAATTAGACAGAATTTGCAAAATGCAGCATTCAGTCTCACAATGATAATATCCTAATCCCATTAGGAGTCTAAGTCTTCAAGTTTGCTTGCAAGTTAAGAACTACCCTCCAATATAAACTCTTCTTGCCCAAGCAATTGTTTTCAAGTCTGAATAGTGAATAAAATTCCCAAATCCTAATTACCATAGCCTATTGGGTTAATATATTATTTTGAGTATTTTGTTTATGCTATTTGCTTATACATATTTTATATTATATATTTTAAGCTATCTTTCAATGTGTTCTTAAATCCTACAATTCGTTACGATTCACGATAAAAAAATAAACCGTCCAGTTCACAATTTGACAACTATCAACTTTCCCATATTTCCACACTTGACACCAAGTTCAATCACATGTCAACAGGATATAAAGTACACTGATACCAGCTTGAGAAAGAGAAATGCTGAGAGTTCACCTGAAGCTTTGTCAATATGTGTGCAATAGTATCATCTCTGGCTAAACCGAGCAGGACTCGACATGCTAGAGCACGAAGGCAGTCTAAAGCAGCAGGAGGTGAATATATGCGTGGTTGGAGGAGATGCAGCAAGACTTTTATTCCATTATTAGAGCGGACAGCCTCTCTTGCCTGACGATATCCTTGTTCAAGTTGTGCAGCTAGGCCAGCACAACCTGCCCCAGCACCCAGAGATATTCTACGGTCTCCAACCAATCCAGAAGGTGTAGTGGCAACAGGAGTTTGTGGGTTGCTACTAACAGTCTGTGTACTAGCTACTGCAGCACTACCTCGTTCTACAACACCAGATTCTGCATTCCGCTCCCTTGGATCAGTCTGGTTGGAAACGTGAACAGCTCGATCTGAAATATAACGTTCATTAGTTCTATCTCGAGTCTCCGTCGGAGGAACATTTGTGCTCTGGGCAGAAGCTGACTGCTGACCTTGCGTCATCAAAGGTGGTTTATTGCTGATTGAAGGTGGAGGACAAACAAGATTGACTAACACATTTAATGCAGGCTGAATAATCTGAAATGTAAAAAAGAATAGTTAAAAATCTGAGACCATATTTTGCCATAATCGGCATGTAAGACTTCATTTTGCCACCCACAGAAATTAGGAGTAAAGACTACAAGTGTTATCACAAAATCTTTTACCTCAGGGTCAACATGACTAGGAGCAATATTTGCTGCATCCAAAATGACTGCTATGCCAACACGATTATTGCTTAATGTTGCATTCACAATCATCCTGCGACTGCTCGGTACTAATGTAACAATGTGTAGAACACCTAATGCATATTGAAGCAAATCATGCAGATATCGTTCCACAGGTGGGGCCTACAAACAACCGAGGTGAATAATAACCAGATTGCAAGAGATGGGAAAGATGTACAATTAAATATGTCATACCTGACACAATTCTAACATAATTACATGTCCATTGGTCACCAAGAACTTCTCAACTGCTGGCCAACGCGTTCTCACAAATGCAGGACCAAGCTTCCGATCTTTCTGTAACTGCAGGAATACTGCATCGATTGCCTCACTACTTATGTCAAGTGGCTTGTACACTGCCCTCACACTTGGAATATTCCTAGCAGCACTACGATTGCTTTTATTTGGACGAATGGAATCCACCAGTAAAAGGAGATGCGCTCTAAAATATTGCCGCAAAGCAACACAAGTGTGGTAGGCTATCTGCTTCTCAGATGATGTCAATACTTCTGCAGGTGATCGATCATTTCTAAGTGATCCAGAGTTTGATAGTCCCAAGGCCCCGGAATTCACTCCTGACCTTACAGAAGCAGCATCATTTAGAAGGCCCAGTAACTTTTGTAATCCTTCCTGGGCATCAAAAGCATCAAGAACTGCCCTGAAGACAAATGCAGCAGCGAAAAACAATGCTGCATTTTTCCGGGCTTGGTCTTGGGAGCACTCAAGGAGTTGGAGCGCCAACTCAACCACATGATAGACAACATCAGATGGGAGAGCACATACCCGTTCCATGATTCCCTGATATAATGACATAAAATCAGAGACGAAAAAAAAAATAGCCTCAGAAACATACAATAACAAGATATAGAGGTATGAAGGAAGGACAAATATTAGGCATCTTATTTCACAATTATGACTATTATAGATTAGTACCTGCAGAGAACCGATAGTAAATAGGCAAGAAGAAAGGCCAAAGAAGGTTTGAGCCATTCTTGGGACGGCAAGCAATTTTTGCATGCCCCCACGGTCCACAAACAGCGCAGCAAATTTCCGATGAGCAGCCAAAGCACAGATCAGCTTCATGACATCAGGGAGCAGTAGGGCAATCTTGGATGCCTCTTGATGTTTAGAGTTCTGATGCAGAAGTGCAAGACAAACATCTACACCCTTCTCATGCAATACAGGGCCAAGAACTTCAACATATTCTCCAAGTATCTCAAGGCACTGAATGCAATATTTTTCCCTCAGCTGTGCAAGCGATTGAGTATCTGGGATGAAGTAATCGTCAACATCCTCAGTAGATTCTGTTTCCCTGCTACATGCATTCTCTGTCTCAGCATTGATGCTGTTCGAGTTCCTGCCACCAACCCAAGAAGAACATTTTTACTGGGACCAACAGAAGTAGTATCACAATTGTTCATGTAAGCACTCAGATGGTGCTTATAAACATATTCTTACATACCTTGAAACTTCAATTGCAGATGCAGCATCAATAACAGTTGATGCAGCTCTAGAAGCAGCCAAAACAGCGACTTCTTCATCATTAGTAGATTTGAATTCCTGTATTTAAGCAAAATAATATTGCACCAATAAAAATTTGTGCACATAGTATGATTGCATATAAGAAAAATTGACTGATCTCTAACATACCTCCAAAGCTGCAGTTTTAACAAGTTCAGCAGCAGCATCACCAGCTGCTTTGACTGCTTCTTCAGGTGCATTGGCAGCTCTGGCTTCAGCTTCTGCTGCTCGGACTGCTTTCTTAACAAGATCAAAGATATCTTTACTTCCAATACAGCACTCCTGAAAACAATCATCATTATCCTCTCTTTCCACAACAGAAGCTTCAGACGTTATCCTGGCAAGAGTCTTCTTTGAATCAGGCACCCTCCTAACATCAACACTCCTTAACATGTTCCTATCTCTAACATTCCTTCCCTGTCCTAATTGACTACCAGAGCTGGGAGATGACAAAATTGGTTCACTTTCTACGGTCCCTTCATTAAACCTTCCCTTCCCTCTGGATCTAGCCCATCCACGGTTTGCACGCCGTCTTGAAGAGTCATCTCTTGTATTGTCATCATGATCACCAAATTTTATCCTTCCATCACGCATATCTCTACTGTGCCATCTATCTTCCCCATCAGTATCCACCTTACCAATATCAGCACCTTCACACAGCCCATCAGGAGGCTTACCATCAACCCAAGAATCTTCTTGGCAAGTTTGTCCAGTAATGCTTCTATCTTGATCCCTTTCAAGAGTTCGGTCATCTAAAGATCTCTCATCAATCACCCTTGTATCATCTAAATGACTTGATTCCAGAACCTGGCGAAATCTACCACGGCCATCATCCCTACCCCTGGTTGAAGTATTGGTAGAAGCATGTCTACTCTCAGTTAAATGACTAGTATCTTTCTGGATGCTACTAGTCTCCCCAAGCACACGAAAACGAAGATATCGCATAAGCTTGGCTGACAAACCAGATGTCAATACATCTTCCACTACTTGACCTCCACTGAAATTAGTCCAAAAATATATTAGAAAAAAAGGGGAATGAAAACTAAATAAATACATGTAAGCATGATAGTTACCACTACCAACATACCACAGCAAGCGGAATAAATACAAAAAAGGAGCCAAACTTCTAAATTAGATAATTGCAGATGCATACCCAGCCAAACACACAGCAAGAAGTCCCGTAGAATAAGTTTTCAACATTTCAGAATCTGACGCTTCCCTTTTCCCTGGATTATACTTCAGGTTCTGTTCTTCCACAGAAGATCTATTATTCTCGTCCATCACCCAAGCTTTAATGTTATCCAGGACAGATTCTTCAAAAACATGAGGATACTGTCCATTTAAACTTATCAGATTAATAGGACAGTTGCATAGTGAAAAAGATTAATGAAAGTAGGTTAGGATAATTTCAACAAAACAACAACAACATCAACAACTAAACCTTTTCCCATTATAGGTTAAGATAATTTCATTTAAAAAAAAATTTAGGTGGTATAACTAAAAAGGACAATCTTACAATCCAAGTTAGCGAACAGCACAGGAGAAGCCTGATGGCAGCAGCCTGAACGGAAGTTGTGTATCTTGTTTCTGACAGATACTTGGATGATATCAACTCAAAGAATTCATCATTTTCCTATGGAAAATGGAAGATATAAGGGTGGCTAGAACATAACAGCTAGAATTACGATCTCAGAATTTTACCTCACAAAGTAACATTAACAATAGCTTAAGGAAAGGCTAAAAAATGACCATGGACTTCAAAATACCCGGATTAAGCTCCCAAGGCGCCCAACATTATGAGAAGCACGGGCATTACTGGAGGAGGAATGACCATTCTCTTCCATGTATCTACATTGCAAAAATAAACAACATTGATTGTAACCGAAAAAGATAGCAATGGGTAGGAAATAGGAGAACAGGCAGAAAAAACAAGTTGCAGGTACAGTAATCTGACAAGTGGGCATACAGAATGAGATTAACAACAAATGGGCATTCGTACACACAATTGAATTTAAAGATACATATACCAACCCCTAAGCAATAATTGGAATTGATATTCAATTAAACGAGGGAACTGAAGTCTAGGGATAAAACTATCATCTCCTTCAGGAAAAAAATGTCAAAATACAAAAAAAAAAATACAGAAAAGTCACTAGCACATCAAGTAAATTTGCCACCTGATAGAAAAAAAAAGCATTTAAACTGTGATCAAAATGCAACACGCTAGTATCATGTGATTTGTCAAGAAACCCGAATGAGAGGAGGCAAAAACAAAACAAATAACTAAAACAATCAGGCCACTGAAACACGTCGAAATCTACTCGAATTACATTATTGTAGGTGATAGGGCGAAATAAACAATGAAACGAAAGAGATAGTAGGCGAAACTCGATAAATAAGCATACCGGAACTCTTGGGTTTCAAGAATGGAGGCAAGGGCATGGAGGGCGGTAGGTTTAGGGTTATCAGGCGCAGAAGTGATCTTCTCCATCAACTTCTGAGCCTTTGTAATCAACTCGTCTTCTTCCTTCTTGGAATCGTCTTCTTCCTCCCCGTCCCCTTCTTGCGATTGAGGCTGAGACCGAGATTCTGCCACAGGTAGAGGCGGGGGAGCATAGTTTTGATTCTCCTGGTCGTCCATGGCGGCCTCCATATACTATGAGCGAGAGAGAGAGAGATATACGGAATAGAAGAGAAAGTAAAGATAAAAAATCGGGGCAAATTATTTGTTTATAGTTTGTGTACGTGGTTGTGCTTCCTATATGTACATATATGAAGAAAATGGGTATTTTTTTTTTTTTTTTTTGGCGTTTGAGTTGGAGTTGCAGAGCTAAGAGAGAAATAGCATTACATAAACGAAGAAGAAAATGGGGTGAAGTGATGCGTTTGGTTTTATACAGGAAGAAAAAAGAGAAACTCAGAAAGGGCACGACAATGGATCGGAAGTTTCCGGAGATACCCGACCCGTTTGCGTAACCCTAGCAGAAAAGCTGTATGTAACTATGTTCAGGCCCCCTTCGCATTAGCCAAAAATTGGGTGCGTCGCAAGTTGTATACCGGAAACCATGAGGACTTTTATTGGCCCAAAACAAAAACAATAAAGAGTTTCAGCCCGCATCAACTGGCCCACAATCACAAACTTGCAAGTTACGACAATCCCCTTCCTCCCCCAAATGTGCTCATATCTTTATTAAAAAAATAAATTAATTTTTAAATATGAGAGGTTTAAAGAAAAGAAAGTAATGACATAAGAATAAAAAATATAATATTTCCTTATTAAAATAAATGCCTAATGATAAAATGTTTCAAAAATCAACTTATAAACATATGTAAATTAAAAGCATAGGTGATAAAATGCTTATAACATGCGGAGTCAGCTCCGCTCGTTGAATCCAAATTAAAACTACATACAAAGTTTTAATTCTCTTTCCACTGATCATTTCACAAAATGGTCAACCCAACAATTTAGAAATTCCAAGTTGAATCTCTAAGATCACAATCATACCACTAACTTTAGAATAAACTATTTTTATTACTATTTTTTTTACCCAAAAAAAAAAATTTATTTGTTCCGTCTCTGGTGCTAGCCTTTATAGAATTCTGAATTCCACAATGCTGAGTAGTCGAACACTTATTCTCGAGCTTTCCATGTTCGGCCTGCATCATGCGGATGGTCTTAATCACTCTCGAGTTGGACAAGTTGAAGCCAAAGAAAGCAACGAAAAACAACGAGTTTCTAGGTTTCCAAAAGACAAAAACACCATTGGCCTTGGATGAGTAAGATCGACAAATGCACATCGTTCCTGCAGTGAATAATAACCACACAACCACTCTGAATTTCTTGGGCACCAACCCCACATTTTGAATTGCAAATACTCAGTTTACTTTCTCTCAACATAATAAAATTAGAAAGCTAGCAAATTAAAGACAAAAAAAACAAAAATTACAGAATGGTTAAAAACAAAAGTACAAAGAACATAATTCTAAGTTGCCCAACTCTCCCATATAGGGCAGCAGAATCTGTCTGGATCATGATTTTGAATTTGCAATCTCCAACTGAAGGATCTTTGTCAGTGACGGCTGAAAGTCCTGGGAACTTGCAGGCACTGTCCATCTGGTCATTTATCTGGTAGTAGCTGTTAAATGCATAAGAAATATTACCACGAATGTCTAAATTCCCACATGAAGTTCCATAACCAAGACTGGTGCAATCTGCATTTTGACAAGCATAAGCCACGCTTGGTGCCAATTGATCATCATTCAGGTTCGCTGAAGGTTTCAAAACACACCACTTTTTTGCCAGATGATGCACCCCGCTGGCACCTACTAATCCATTTGTTCTTGTTGACCCAAGGTTAAGCTGGTATTTTGGCTGTCCATCAAGGTAAAACAATCCCCAATGACGCTCAAAATTACCTGGCTGAATGCTCTTATTATCTTCATCTATGAGGCTAAACAAGTATGCATCTATAGGACCAGGCCTCATCGGGGTTCCCTTTCCAGCAATGTAGCGGGACATGAAGCCTTGGTTAAAACGTTGGGCATACTGAAAATTTGCATTCCGGTCTCCATCTGTAGGCCACCCAACTTCCCCAACAATTATAGGCAAGTTTGCAAAGCCATTCTTCTGCAATGCCCAAACAAGGGTATCGTGGTTAGCATCAAAGACATTGTCATAGACTTTTCCATTGTCATTTAGAGGAGTCTGAAAGCCATTAAAAAAGGCATAGTCAACAGGGAAATTGGAATCTGCGTAGAGACTGATAAATGGATAGATGTTGACAGTGAATGGGGCTCCATTGTCACTCAAGAACTTGACAATCTTCAGCATGAGGTCATGGATGTCTTGCCGGAAATCCCCATCAGAAGGCTTATCTGATGAACTCTGATATACATCGGCGTTTAAAGGGACAGTGACTTTTACCCGATTGCTCAAACCAGCTTTTGTGAGAGCTGCTTGGATATTTTGAAGAGCTGGAAGAGTTGTGGATTCAAAGGTGCCATTGTATGTTGACAAAAAAGGTTCATTCCCCACTGCAACGTACCTTGCAAAGATTAGAAGAAACTATAAGTAATCTATGATTTTACAATCAGGTTCAAACTAGGATAAAAAGAACTGAAAGAAGAAAAATACTGGATGTGCAACAGCACACAGCATCATCTATAAATTTAGAACTTCTGCCAGAAAGTTCCAACACATTTCTACAGTAGAAGACAAAGGTTTCCTTGACTCCTCTGTGTCCAAAAGCACATATTCCAATTTAACTCCTCATTAGATCCAACTAATACGACCTCTGAAAAAATTAAGATGACATTTCAACCTTCTAATTTAACAAATGCATCAAAGTAAATAATCATATCATTTTTTATTACCAGCCCAAAGTGATAGCATCTTGAAGCCTTTTTTAGGCCTCAATAATAGGAACAAGCGAGAAATTAACATCATATTTGAAAGTCACTCTTGCATAGCCGGTAGTTAAGGTATAATCAGCTCAACGGTGGTGATTGTGAGCAGTGGTAAAAGCATAAAACAGAAGACATAAAGTGATCGGGAATGGAGGGTTATGTGTACATAATATGCATTTTTAAAAGAAAGGAAGGCTTTGGAGATAACAAGCAAATATTTCAATCATCTAGGACTTGCGAGATCATGCCAAGGATGCCTTTGGCATCCAGGACTGACCATATTATCCTGTTCAATAAGTGGAACACCTCAACTGTCAGATTTTATGTTGGATATAGTTTATAAAGGATCAAAGAAGGGCAACCACTTATCTTACAATGGAATAGCTGCCCAGAGAAGAATAGTCTAATTTTTTTTGTTTTTAACTGCCAAAATGACGGGAACCGATATAAGTAGGCATCATAAGTGTGTTGAATCACTCATAAAAAATTAAAATATAGCTAAGCCTTATAGCTGCAAGATCATGTTACTAACTTGATGAGCAATTTTTTCTGAAAGACTAGTTGAATTTGAAAAGTAACTTCAAATAGCATGATATATTTACGTAAATATTAATGTGTTAATGAAGCAGCTGATGTCACACTAGAATGCCATTTTTAACTATAAAGGCACAGAACATAAAAATCAATATTTCCTACGATTACGATGGAAGAGATATGTGTTTCTACATGGAGCAGGGGAAATTGGTGCTTCAGTCTTCTAGCAAATATATAGTGACTACTTTGCCAGCTAATGGTGCAAAAAATATTTAAAATATGCTAAGCCAGTAGCTTAAAAAGGAGAAAAAATATGTAGTCTCATCAGAACAAGTACCAATACTTTTATAACAACATAACTTGAGCTACAGCATAAACTATGTTGAAACTTGCATCTTATGTCTCAACCTAAGTAGATTGAGAACCACATATGTGGACTTCTATACCAATTACGCATGTATATCTTCCATAATGATAAGTCAATATTCCATTTGTCACAGAGCAGTTAAGCATGCTAGTCAAGCCTAACCAATTTGATTTGATTATAATGGTTCAGCTTAGCAATGAAATGTGAGAATCAGCATAGTTTCCCGCGTAGAAATAAATTGACTAATACCAACAGGACAAGACGAGAGCAGGAAACCGAACTTAAAATGAGAATCAAACAAGTTGTGGGAAGTTGTAGAAGTTGTGAACTTGAGACTCATCATTATTAGCACTTAAACATCCAAAGAATACAAAATGATTATAGCAGTCAATTTGATTTGTTTGCGTAAGCATCTCTTCATATTAGAAATGAGATTCAAAGCTAAAGGACTACCAGAACTTCGGGTTTCCTTTAAAATTTATTATCTGACCCTTATACAATCAATCAAGAATGAAAATTAAGGTTTATGAAGTCCAGCATATAAGTTGCACAGGACCTATCATTACTTCACGTTCTGAACCTAAACATAATCCCAACACTATAACTCAATTGATGTCTTTCATTGTTTTTTCTAAACAAAGTAGTTGATTTATTCAAAACCAATTCATGAACCAACGGGTGAGACACGGAGCAGCAAATTTGAACCCTAATGGTTGGATCGCTGAACAGAGATAAGAGGATTTACCTGATGTCTACTCCGCCAGAAGAGACGTGGGCGGAAACATTTTTGGAAACCCATTTTTCAGCAGCTTGCACACTGTTAGCCAGAGAATAGAGCATGTCATTTGGAATACCCACCATCACCTGAACCCCAGACTTCTTCAGAGCATCTAAAATACTGGAATCTGCATCAAAAAGCTTAATCTTCTGAATACCATTGTCTTTCAGCATTTTCACCACCGTCGACGCTCCCAAAGGGTGTGTTGACTGTGTGCCCCAATTTACACCAATACTACTAGCTGAACCCACTAACAGGGCAATGAAGAACAAGGGAGCAACAAGCCTGCTAAATTTTTCACCTTCCATGAACTCTATAGACTGTTCAACAGTATACCTAGAGAACCAGAAATCGGGATTAAGAGACAAATCAAACCTACGATGTTTAATGAGCATATGTCAAATTTGAAGCTTGAATCTACTTCCTCATTACCTAGGTTTTGACGAGGTGATTTATTCGGCAACTAGCCCCGGAAATCAAAAGCTGGCATGCTAGAAAGCCAGAGCTTAAATAATGTTTCTAGTACACATTGGACAGATTTGATAGTTCAAGGCTACTTAAAGAAGAACTCAGGCGAAGGCATCAAAAGATAACATAGCTTCAGGAATGAAAAAGACACGCTGATATAATAGTAAAATCACAGAGAGGAAAGCACCATGTAAAGGTCGAGAAGAAATTCTTAGAAAGCAACGAATTTCAGCGCTCAAAAGCTCCGAAGAAAAGCTCACAAGAAGGAACTGCGGTAAAATACTCAGAGCAGATCTCTTGGGATAACAGAAGTTCTTATTTGCTGTAGTTAAGCTGGACAGAGATAAAGGCACAGGAGGAGGAGGAGGAGGAGGAGGAGGAGGAAGAGGATGAGAGAGATGAAGTTAGAGAGAGAATGCGCAATGGGTTATGGGAAAAGAAGTACTGGTGGAGAATCTTTTCTTTGGGTGAAGCAAGCAGGGAAACATACATAGCAGAGTTGTACTATACCTTTTCAAAATATATGGAAAATCACATGGTTGCAGGTTAAAAATGAATTCTTTTTCCCTTATAAAACAGAAGTTACACAGCTGAAAGCATTATAGCTTCTTCGTTGTCGCCATCCCCATAGAAGGACCTTCCTTCAAACCATAGTCTTGAGACGCCAAATAGTACTAACCCAAGCCCACAATATGGTCTTACCCTTTGGAATCCAATATTTTCCGAGCTAAGCTTTTCAATTTTACATATGAAAAGTTTCCTGGAGCACCGGTTAAAGCATACAAGGGATGAAAGAAGGGCCTTTTAGCTTAGATGATATTAAAGTCGAGTCAATTTTCATCATTAGACATGCTATCCATAGACAATAATCGGAACCTTTAACATTGAAGATAGTTGGCTCGCTCCTCTTCATTATCCAGCGCCTTGGTGTGTCTTGTTATTCTAATCCATATCAAACAGAGCAAGATTTCCCCCAAAGTTCTTGTTTTTTTTATTCCTTAATTAATTTTGTATTGATTTTGAATTTTTGTACGTTAGTAGATATACAAATTTAGGAAAAAAATAAATAGATATAATATATAATTTTATTATAGACTGAACTAATAGAAATTTCTATTTGGCTTAACATAAATATTTTCATGCCACTTTGAATCAAATTCTCATTTTTAATTCAACAGAAAAACAAATTGTAGATACACTCTTTACATTTTAAAAAGATACAAATGAGCCAATCAAAATGTAACAAAAGGGGTCAGGTCATGAGACCTACTTATACTTTCATTTTCATGGATTACTGTTCGGCATGCTTATTTTAAGTGTAAAGAATGATCTTTATTCTTTATTTAATATTATCAATTAAATTAAATAGGAATACATTAATAACATAAATATAGTTTTTTTTTTCTTTCATCCAACTAGCAATAATATCTTTATACCGCCCCATTAAAGGCACGAAAAGGACAGAATAATGCACCCCATCGCCCAGAAACGGTGTCCTCCATCAGCTATTATGGCAACTGACACAGACAGAGCCTGCTGTCACACCCCCACAAAGCACAATGAATCACAGTCAGGTCTGGGCCTACGGCTTTCAACCCATCCAAAAAAAATAACCTTTCCGTGACGAGGATTTTAATTTTTTTATATTAAAGTAATGCATTTTAAATTATAAAATACAAAATAAATAAATCATAATTGATATTTGATATATTTTTACCAATAATTACTAATTAGTTTTTATTACCAATTTTAAAGGAGACCCAAAAAAAAAAAGCGCCGAGCCAAGCCCTGGTTCCAAAGGCCACTCCAGCCCAAACTCAACTTGATAACTAATTGTCTGCCCTGGCGAGACAATACTTTTGCTAGTGCGCGACTCTTTTGCGTGGGTAGAAGGAAGGGCAAGCAAACTTCACTCCATTCAAACCTTTAATTTCGTATGTCCAAAAAAAAAAAAACCTTTAATTTCATCCAGTCATGACAAGGACGCCTCTCTCCTCTCTCAGTCTCCTGCAGTCGAACATTTAATTTCAACAGTGTAATTGTTGGGAGCTGGGAAAGAAAATCAAATCAAATAAAAGATAGAATCCCGTAAACTCTAATTTCTCTTTCATTTAGAGTTCGAAAACGGAATGGATGTTGGAGGATTCGCGTGCATTTTAGTCCCTTGAAAATGAAGTTAGAGAGTAAAAGCAGGCTGACTAGGGCGCCCGGTATGTGCATATGTCATCGATGCTTCCTTTTGACATGCGCCCGGCCCACTCCTCGTCACGAACGCGGATAATGATAATGTGAAATAGGGATAAGGCAAGGAGGAAATCCAACAATGTTGTTATCCAAAGCATTTTAAACTTTTATGCTTAATAGACTTCTTTTTTAGGAATTTACAATTTTTATACTAATAGCCTTGAATAAACTAATTAAAATCATTCAAATTTTGAAAAAAAGATTACGATAATTTATTTATATTTCGAACTCAAGATAGATAGATATACACTAGTATAGTTATCAAGATAGATTGACACAGAGTTCTGCGATGTTTAAGGATATGGGTGGGGTTGAATTCATCTCTTATATTCTTGTTCTTGCCCAATTACTCTGATCGTATTCGTATACTATGGCAGTCACCGCAGCAAAGTTGTCCGCCATTGTGGCAACGCTTGGTATAATTTCCTTCATTCTTGGAGTTGTTGCCGAAAACAAAAAGGTATTTTTTTATATAAAAAAAAAATATGATTCTAGTTTTTTAAGGTTTATTGGAGCATCCAATCCTCGTATACTTAAATTTCTTAGAATCCATCCCATCCTTGTTTGTCATTATTGGTTATTTCATTAAATTTGTTACAGCCTTCGTCTGGAACTCCCATAAAAGGGGATGGCGTTGTGATTTGCAAGTACCCCACCGATCCAACGGTGGCATTGGGATATTTGTCTTTCGGATTTCTCATGGCATCCTCCGTCATGGGTTGTATTTCTGCATTTTATCCCTACAAAGGAACTTCTGTTCCATGTGCTGCCTTGTTCAAGTACAAAACTTTCTACGCCTTCTTCACTTTGGCTCTGTAAGTTTCTCAACGCAACACCTTTTTTTTTCCCTATGGAATTCCTTTTTTAAAATGAGTAACTTTTCGTTCAATACTTGTCATAATAATTTAATAGCGTTATATATGATGTGTGACATGGATAACATTCTTATCAGCAAAACGAGGGTTGCAAATTGCAAATAAAAAAAGAAAAAGAAAAACTAAGTAACTAATGCACGATGAATTTGGCCATATTGTATTATTTTATGTTGATTAGATTATTATTTTTTAGATATTATTTTAATAAATTAAATTATTATTTTATCCCAGTAAAGAGAGTGGTTCGACATTTACATCTAAGCTTTTTTTATTTTAAAAAAAAGTAACTGAATTAGTAATTAAAGGCAAAAAGCAAAGTTTTTATTTTTTGTGTGTATGATGTCTGCTTTTTGACAAAATTAAAGGTTGCAATAGAAAAGAAAGCTAACAAAATGATGCATGACGAAATTAACCATATTGTATGATTTTATGTTGATTAGATTTATTTATTTATTTATTTTTAATATTTTTAACAGTTTTTTTTTTTAAAAAAAAAAACAAAAACAGCCGTACATAACCAATCCGATTAAAAGAGTTGTTCTATAAGCTTACATAGAGTATTTTGCACTCTGAATTTTTAAGATATGATTTGTATTGATTTTGATCAGGGCTATGACTGTAGTAGCAGCAGGCATGACACTGTGGCCAACAATCACAGAGCAACATCACTTGGCGCACAATGTGCAGCACGTAAAATGCCCGTGTTATAAGCCAGAATGCCCTACTGCTAAGACTGGTCTCTTGGGTGGCGCTGCCTTCTTATCCCTCAACGCATCACTCTTCTGGTTAGCCTGTCTTATGCTCGTCAACAATGCCAGAGAAGACTATCTTCATCAATTGGATCGACGCCAACCTGGTTCTTTGGTTTATTGGATACAATAGCCGTTGTTGTCTTCTCAATTCTCTCTCCTACTTTGACTCTATTTTACATTTCTTACTGTTGCGTCTAGAGGCTCAAAGCCAAAACTATCTTTGAAAACATCGTTAACCAAGATTTTTGGTTTCTTTCAACGTTTCGTGAACAGGGACATTATAAAGTTTAAATTCATTTAACCAAATATAGCCATAGTTTCTCAAATTTGTCATTTGTATATCTAAAGCCATCAATAGCGGATATATATTCTCTGCTGTGTCAGTGCTGCGCGTCCAAAACGCAGTTTTTTTCCGCGTTTTGTTTTTATTTTTATTTTGTTTGTTTTTTTAAAAATTTATTTAATAACAATACATTTATTTTAATTAAATTAAATCACTAAAATTATTTTTCTTACTTAAAATTATTTTAAATTAATTTTATTAACAATATTTTTTAAACAATTTACTTAAATAATATTTTTATTTAAATTATACAAACTTTTAGTTAAAACAAATAAAAAAATGTGTTAAACACACTTTTTCATTGCATTATATATATATATATATATATATATATATATATATATATATATATATATATATATATATATATATATATATATATATATATATTATTTTTAATTTATTTTAATAACAATAAATTTATTTTAATTTAATTAAATCACCAGAACTAAACTAAATCTTTATTAATTAAAATAATTATTTAACTAAAATATATTTTCACATAAATTATATAATTATAACATATAAAAAAAATATGTTAAATATTTATTAATAAAATAAATCTAAAAATATTTTTTAAAATAAATTAATATTTAAAAAATCAAATTAATAAAATTAAATTAAAAATGTTTATGTCTTTAAAAGATCAAGAGAACTATTTATTTTAAAACAAAAAATAAAAAACAATCATTGTTATTTTAAGTAAAATGTTTAAAAATTAAAATTTAAAACAATTAATTTAAAACACATATTTTTTAAATATCAAACTCTTTTAATTTTAAAATTTAAAATTTTTTGATGATTTAATTTAATTTATTATTATTAAAATAAATTAAAAATAAAATAAAATAAAACAAAACAAAACGCGGCAAAAAACCGGGTTTTGGACGTGGAGCATTCTCTGCTTTGACGCAGAAGAGGATCCATTTCTATCAATAGCACGTATAAGCATTTATAAGCTGGAAAAGAAAATTTGCTATTTTTTAGTGGTGAGGAAGCTTTTACCTTATCCGAAAGATTGAAAAAGGTAAGGTTTCAAAAGAAAATATTTTAAAATAAATTTAATATATATAAAAGATGGATTTAATTTTTTTTATTAATAATAATTTAAAATATATTTAATAAAATAAATAAATAAAATTAATAAAATTAATAATATTTAATAAATAAACTTATTTAAATAATTTAAACTAACTCAAATTTTATAAATTATATATTATTTCAAATAATATATAATTTATAAATTTTTAATTAATTTATATTTTAAATTATTTTATAAATTAATTTTATCAAATAAAATTTTAATATCTTTTAATTCAAATTGAAACATTGTTATTATTTTGATATACTCATGAATGCAACTTAACATATCTAGTTATAATCAAAATCATATCGTTAATTTAAATATTATATTTAAATTTAATTAAAAATTATAATAATAAAAAAAAGAAACAATAATTAATTTTTTTTTAAAAATGTTTTTTAATATTTAAAATTGGGTGTCTAACTGTAATTTGTAAAAATTAAAACGAATAATAGCAACTCAGTGTACCGCAAAGCAAGGTACAGCGAGATACCCCTCTTTCAACGGAGAGATTCAAAGGTAGACCTTTTGGTATCTTCCCGAATCTGCTGTCATCGCAGCAACCTGCCAGAGAAGCAAGGTAGAACTTACCGTAATTTCTCGCTCCTTTCTCGAATTAAATACGTGATTTGTCTCAGAGAAAACCAGAGAAGGGGGTGAGGGTTGAGGTGCACTTATCAGAGTCTGATTCGAAACCGTTCTCAAGGTTTGTGTTTCGATCAGATTCTGTCATCTCCTCCACCGCCTCTCTCCTGATCTGCCAATACCAGGCACGTATTGTCGCTTCTTAGAATTGTTTTTGTTATTGCTTTCATTGGAATTTCAACATCTGTTTATCTCTTTGTTTCTCTTCTCAGTTTTTGGAATAAGTGTGTTCTGTATTTTCTTTGAGTTTCCTTCTTAGTAGCTCCGATTGTTTCCACGAGGTAATACTCTGCCCGGTGAAATAATCGAGGACACGAGTGAATATGCTATTTTTCCACCCTGAGGATTTGATCCCATTTTCTGTACCACTTTTCCCTGCTTGCACTTGTAGTTCCTGGTTCTGGGAAGCTTAGGCTGCTGCATGGCAAGAATTTACGAATCTCAATTTGATTTTTCTTTGTCTTTTGTTTAGCTTCCTATAATTCCTGCCAATACAAAGTCCTAAAGATGCCATCTCTGTCTTCAAAATTTGGTCGTCCGCTAAACCTTTTTATTTCTTTCTCATCTTGCAGGTGCTATGGCTGCCACTATGAAACAGATGTCTACGATTGTCGCATTTTTGGGTGTGATATCTTTCATATTGGGAGTTGTTGCTGAAAACAAAAAGGTGATGATCCAAACGATGTTAATTCTGTGGTGTCTATGTAATAATTTTTGGCCTTTTGGGGTCTGTATAGATGAGCATTGAGTCCTGGATCTCCTCCCCTGTGCACCTTTTGTATGAAATAAATATTTTCGTGACAACCACTGTACTGTGAATGATGAGATATATTTGAAACTTGTCATTTTTCTTGCTTGGACGAGTTGGCCGGAAAAACTAGAGCAGTTAACATTTTTCTTGCAAACTAGATTTTTGTTTTCACTTTCTCTAATTTATTTGAAGGAAGCGCTTCAATGGGTTCCCTCCAATTCTGCACTCATTTTTTATTTCCTGTGTTATTGTCTTCTTTTTCCTTGAGCATATTTGTATTGAAGTTAGAATGTGTGAAAGATTGGTGTTTAAGGTATTTAAGTCGTTTCCAAATAGTGCAACTCAATAGAGATGATAAGACATCTTAATTGTACTAATATATGTACGTGTTCTAGACATTCACACATACACATAGACATGCATCAATAAATCAATTTTCTTCGTCTTTATTTAGAATATTCTGTCTATACATTTCTTGTTGGCATAATCTATCTTTATACCAGCTAAGCCTGTGTTTTTTTCTTTTTTTCCTTGCTACAGCCTGCATCTGGAACCCCAGTAGTTGGGAAGGATGGTGTCATTTGCAAGTTTCCAGCTGATCCGACAGTTGCATTAGGCTATCTTTCTGCAGTATTTCTTATTGCGTCTACTGTGGCTGGCTATCTGTCCCTGTTTTACCCTTACCAAGGAAAGTCTGTCCCACAAGGGGTTTTTTTTAGAAACACTAGTTTCACGGTATTCTTCAATATTGCATTGTAAGTAGGTTTTCCTCATCCTTCATTATCGTATTCTAGTGATTCATTTGTTCGGTATGCCATTATATTATGCAATATTTTTTTTTAATTCTTTCTCCTTTACGATATAAATAGAAGATGAATCCTGATTACCGTCGGATTTAATTTTTTATACTTGTACCATTGTTTGAGAATTGGATTCTGGGAACTTATTCTCCACTACAAAATGCTGTAGCTGTTCCAATTATGGGATCTTTTTTCGGTGATAAATTGACAACATGCTTCTTTTATGTGCCATATTTAATTGGTCCCTTGCTTCTATTCCTACTTTGATTTTTGTGATTCATTCGATCCAACATGAAACACTAGTTGGTTGCTGCTAGTGGAACGCTTCTACTCTGCGGACACAATACAATAAATATGACTACTGCTTCTGGCAACCATAATATAAAACATTATGTAATGGGAGGCAAGAACTTGTAAAAGACTGTACTTTGGACCATAAAGACATCATCACATAGTACTTACACATATAATGCTGGGAAGTTCAAGAAATTCTTAGATAAATCTAGTTTACAATAAATTGAAAGACTAAACCAATCATAGATAGACATACAAATATATTAATAGGTCTATTTGAAAAGCATATTAATATACTTACATATCTATTAATAATGAGTTTGGTCTATTAATTTTTTGTATACTATGTCTATCCAAAAATTTCACCCCCATTTATTGTATTGCACAAGTCTGTGTGTGAATGGAAGCCTTCTACTGTAGCCTGCCAAATTGATGTCTTGACGTTACCATTAGTATGTGGAGTTAATGATAACCTATTTGTTTTTAAAGTTTCTTTTGGACAGTTTTACTTTCCTATCTGCTGATAAACTTTTATAACATGGTGTATGAACTTAGATTTACAACTGGATTAGCAGCAACAATGCTGTTGTGGCCAACAATAACAGAACAGCTTCACTTGATACGCAATGTTCATCAAGATCCCAAATATGATTGCCCTACTGCTAAAACTGGTCTGCTTGGCGGTGGAGCCTTCTTGTCCCTTGATTCATCCCTCTTATGGTTAATTGCTCTTATGTTAGCTAACAATGCCCGAGAGGATTTCTTTGATGAAGATAAGGATGATCAGGGTGAAGTGGGTAAAGCTTCCTCAGATAATTATGTGATGGCGATGTAGGACCGAACTGTTAGTTCCTGAATGGTGTTAATAAGGGTAAGAAAACCATGCTACTGAATACCTACTTTGTAATTCTGTTCAAATGTGCTGAATCCTGGACAATTCAGAGGGGAATAATTGTAAATGTTATCTTATGTTGGTGGTTTTCTCTTTATGTTGATTGCATTAGTGCTTCTGCTTCTGTTTTTACCCCTTGAACCAAAGCAAAAGATTTCCTTCCTAGCTTAGATCGCCATTGCATGGGTCTTTTCCCTTCTTTGACATGATTCTATGGTTGAAGGAAACTGGGATTATTGGATATTGTAGTAACAACTAACAACCACGTGAAACAAGATGAATCAGAGGCATGGAAGAACTGTTCGATTGAAGTAAGCCAATTAATGGAAAAGGACAATTTTGGATTTTTTTTGAAAAAATGAAAAAAATACTGAAATAATGTGGCCTAAGCCCAGGATACTGGTAAGTGATATAAATTTTGTTCATAAATTAATGTTTTCGTCTTAAAACAGTATATTTTGAGAACTTTCATCAAATGACAGTACTAGTTAAATACTTGTTGTCTACAAAATCCGAGTAATGTCAAAAGGAAAAAAATATTGTTTTGAAGATTTTGTATTTGGCTACATTCTAATCAAAATAAATACAATGATAAAGTTCTTAATTTTAATATTAAGAGCAATATATTTGCAAACTTGAAATTGAGTTAACTTAAAAGTAATTTGAGGATGTTTCTATAAAGAGAGTCCTCAAATTTTGCTAAGTTGGTTTGAATAGTGGTTTTCAACTCATTATACTAGTATATTCAAACCTCAAATAGGGCAAGATGCAAACCTTCAAGTGTGGTTAGGGATGGCCATGAGAAGGGGCTAGAGGCTGGGGCAAGGGCAGGAAGACATTGTCTACTTCCCATCCTCTACCCTTCCATCTCCATTTCATTTCTCATCGCAGGGAGACTCACAAGAATCTTCATATTTCTAAATTTTATAACAATTAACTAAAAAATTGTAAGAAATAAGTAAAATAAAAACAATTGTATAATCTTAAACTCATATACATTCATAAAAATAAAAATATATAATAGTTCATTAGTATAGATTATAAATATATAATCAATAATATAAAAATATGTATGTTAAAATAATTGAATAAATCATAAATATTTTATTAATTTCAATATTGACAGAATTGGTAATGGATATACTCCTCTCCTTGTCCATATAATCCAAGTGGAGAAGCTTTACCCCACAGGGAAAAATACTTTCAATCTCTATCTCCACCCTAGGGTAGTATCTGTCAAGACTCTTGGTGAATTAAAAAAATTGCCATTTCACTCAAGGTATAAATAATTTAGTCTTTAAATTTATTAAATTTTTATAATTTAATCATAAAATTTAAATTATTGTATACTTTAATTTTTAAATTTATATTTGTAAAATAAATTATTTTTTTTTATCTTCACACTAACTGCTTATTGATATAGTTCGTTAAATGCATACCTGATGCGTTAAATGTCAATTAATCATGTCATATCAACACTTACTCAGTTTAAAAAAAGACAATAAACACCTAATTTAGTAGGTCTCTACAATTTAATCATTAAATTAAATTATTGTATAATTTAATTTTTATATTATTTTTACATTAATTATTTTGTAATGTAATCTGTTAAGTATTTATATAACTCGTTAAATACTAACTAATTATATTATTTTAGTGCTGATTCAATTTAAAAAAAAAAACTTCAAAATGATTTGTTTTTCATTCTATTTTTTCTCTCATATGAATTTTTTTTTTCTATCTTCAACTGACAATATTGTAAAATATTCACTTACTACAAAATTATTTTAATAAGTTTCTCATGACTGAAAATAAAATAAAAATTTAAAATTTGTGATATTAACAACTATAAATAGTTAATTAAACACTTTTCATATTTTGAATTATAAGAAAATGTCATGATTTTAATATTTTTAATCCTTTCTTGTTTTAATATTATGTTAATTCTTATAATTTTTATTATAATTTAAGTAATTTAATGCTGAAAATTTTTTAGTTAATATTTATTAATCAGTCATCATAATCGTGTTTAAATGTTGTTATGTATTTTAATAAAATTTTTATTTTCTTATAGATCTTTTTGCTTAAGATATATTATTTTTATTTTTTTAAATAAGAAAAATGTACTTTAACTTATAAAATATATTGTCACTCCGTTGTTAAATAGTTGATTGAATAAAAAAAATTTCATTAAATTATAAATAAATTTACAATGGCCTCTTTTTTATTTAAATGTTTTTTTTAAATTCTATTGTTCCGTAAAATAAATACAATAATTAGTTTAATAATTTGAAACAAACAATATTTTATGAAGTTGAGAGAATAATTTTATTTCAAAATCTTATGGATAAGTGAATGTTGATATGACATCATTAGTTATCATTTAACGTATTACATAAATATTTAATAGGTCACATCAGTAAATAATTAAGATAAAACTAATATAATAACTAAATTATTTGATGTTTAATAAAATAAAAAATTAAATTGTGTAATAACTTAAATTTAAAAATTAAATTGTAAGAACGTAATAAATTTAATGACTAAATTATAAGAATTCAATAAATTTAAAAATTAAATTATATATTTATTTATTTTTAAGTTGAATAATGTGACATGATTAGTTCACAGATAAAAGATTAAATTATCTAATATTTGATAAATTAAAAAATTAAACTATACAATGACTTAAATTTAAAAATTAAAGTATAAAAAATTAATAAATTTAAAAATTAAATTATATATTTATTTAATAAAAAACTTAGCCGGCTCAACCTATTTTATTTTTTGTTAGGTTGAGATTTGGGCTGAATTCAGTAACCCTAGCCTAAACCTGTTTTAGCTTTGACCCGTTTACAAAACCCTAGTGTGAACCCTGACGCTCCGGAGCTGCTTCTACTTATAAAGCAGAAAGATGCGGAAGTGATTTTCAATTCCGCATTTCTCTGTGAGAGATGATGCTTAAAAGCGCTGGAGCCTGATAATGTCAGTTCCCCGATCTGGTTGATTGACCTTGCTCTCTTCGTGTTGTTGTAACAGTTTGATCACAACCGAAGGTTGGTGAGATAAGAGCAATCTCGGTATTGTGGTGTAGAGGCAAGTTCAAGTGTTCAAAGATGACATGCCACACTTGCCGGCTTTCAATTTTCCACTGGGGGCTTAGATCTCGTTGTTGCCCCTCTGGTTCGTGTCCATTATTTCCTCTCTCTCGCTATTCCCTATTTCTTTTTTGGATGACATTTTTTGTCCCAAAATGGAAGTTTCCATTTTTATGATTCGAATTAAGAAGAAAAGTTCAGTACTGTTTTTTTTTGGTCCATCGTCCGTCCACACGCGTGTTCATTTGTGTTTGTATGAGAAGAGTATATTAGTTATGCTGGATGCCGTTGCTTCAATTGTTTTTTTGCGCCAAAAGTCACTCTAGTTGTTTAAAGGTGGCCAATTAGCCACTCACACTGCAGCTGTAGAGTTGCCTTTTTGTGTGTGAATGGTCAGTAAGCTCACCTATAATAAATCTGTTTGCTGGACCGTTACAGTGAAGCTGCTCTACTTTGAGCCTATAAGATTTCATTGGTGGGGTCTGTTGAACAACATATCCTATAGTTCCCAACACATGTAACATGCTGCCTGTTTTAATCAATTGCAATACTGTAATAAGTTCATAGTTCATAGTTTGCTTATCCTATGTAATAATTCATGACTGAATATAATTGCAGTTCATAGCTTATACAAATATTTACACCAGTTTGTCATATAAACTGTGAGGGAAAATGTTAAGGCTGGTTAATATCACTGCTTTGTTTAAGGAAGAAAATTTGTTACTGTCTTGTGGTGGCCAATTAGCCAGTCATGTAGCAGCTAGCTGCTACCATTTCATTTGTGATTGTTCAGTTAGCTTACCTAAAGCAAACATTGTTTAATGGCTTTGCCAGTGATGTTGTTATGTGGTTTCAGTCTAAAGAGCTTATTGGACTACATTATTGAGACATTACATGTGCTTAATTAGGCTCGCTAGTAAAACCCGGTGCCAGCCAATGGGGTTAAATTAGGATTTTATAGCTCAATGGAAGAGTCAATTTTGTCTCATACAATTACTTGAGTTTATAAATTTATATGTTCTATTTTGTAACTGCTGAAAATTTTTATAATGTCTACGAGCAACATAGA
This sequence comes from Gleditsia sinensis, assembly GCA_037074535.1. Classification (NCBI taxonomy): domain Eukaryota; kingdom Viridiplantae; phylum Streptophyta; class Magnoliopsida; order Fabales; family Fabaceae; genus Gleditsia; species Gleditsia sinensis. Next base: position 5,000,280 of record CM073472.1, read on the forward strand.
GACTACTGTAAAATGGTTGTTTGATTGCAGGAATTTATGCAGTAGGGATTTGAAGCTTCGAAGATGCTAAACTACATTCGCAACTACAATTGTACAAGTAGGAACTACAATTACGGAGCAACAGTCCCCATGCACTCTAACCCTGAAGAAACAACAAAATGAAGGAACCTCTAGCTTTGTTTGTTTAACAGATCAAAACAAAATGGATCAATTGTCATCGTGATGCAAAAGATCTCACCTGTCTATCCCGAGATTGGGATCCTTATTTGCTTTTGAACCCATTCATCATAATCTTGTAGCAGCTGCTGAATTAGCAGTGGCACGAGCTTGTCCACCAAAGCTTGCATCATTCTGTACAAGATCGCATTTTTATAATATGATGGTTATGGATAAAATATAATCTGCATTTTGAAGCACTGGCATAATTATATCTGTTACAAGGTGACAAAAGTGTCGCACGTAGAATTATGTACACGTTTGCTTGGAGAGAGTATATACTCAAATTTAGAAAAATTTGCCCGAGATATACAATCTTCAGAATCGTATGCGGAATTTAAGATTTTTTATTAAAGGAAATATTATTAGAACAGAGGGAAGTAACAGATCTCATATAACACAAAATGGCTAGGCGTTCAATTTAAATATCTAACACAATTCCTTATCTCATAATTCACAAGGTCAATTTGAAATTAAGAAGCTTAACTTTTCAGATATAAAAGAGAGCTACTTAAAGTGAAAGATTTTAGTTTATACTAAATTTCGATGAATTCTCACAGATTTTTCGGGAAAGATAAATCTGCGTTTACAATGTTAAGTGTCAATATTACTGATAATAAGTTAATAAATAATAAGTGGAATGATCCATATAATCTTATGTCCAAAAAAAAAAACAGAGAGGATAATGACAGTCAAAGTTGTAAAATTGTTGAAAGTTCGAGATTGCTGCTAACGCATAAATGCAATTAAGCAAGTCATAGCAGGCATAAGGAGCTGCCTTCATGCAACAATATGTACTCTAGTCTAGATATAAAATTACCACAGTGCTTTAAAGGAGAGACGGCTGTTTTACTGGCAAATATGTAGATAAGAAGTTATAATATTGCATTGAGAATTTATATGCACACGTCACCCAAAAATATATCAGCAGAGAGCAACATGAAGATATAAAACTAAGCTTTTTATACATGCCTAAAACTAAGATGTTATTGACTCACATATTTCCAGGACGCTCGACAGCTGATATAGGCATCATGGTAAATGGACGTGTGTAGATCTGCCAAGAAGGATTTTTGGGAAGGCGTCCACGCAAATAAAATATCAGTTTCCCATGCATTTTGAAATTTAATTAATGAGTTCATGTAACATATACTACCCATTTTTCTCTCAGTAAACAGTGAATGAGTTCCACAAAGAAAGAAGAGTGACACAAACTTCACCGAGACATGTTATCATTCAACGACAAACTCTGAATAAAACACAGGGCAATGACCTTATGACTGCATCTTGAGCAAGTTAATAGAAATTTAAATGAACAATCAACATGCTGCTTATAATCAAAGCTGAAGAACTGTAATTCAGATTTAATTCTACTCATATTCTAATTGGCAAGCTATTGTGACAGTACTTCAATGTCATATGATGGCCATTTCAGATCACAAATCACAGGTTTCGGTAATTTCTAGGACAGTCAAGGAAACAGGAAAAAATTTTATTAAAAAAAAAAAATAGAAGTGACATAAAATGCAAATTTCCTTGGTGCGTGTTCACTTAAGGTTTTGGCTAAAGACAGCATCACTAGACTTTGCAATCCCATAAAACTACAGCATAACAGTCTCCTAATCCAAACAATTAAAGTATACTGTATGCAGCGCTTTTTAATTCTTTCTTAGTTAAGTTGTATTCCCCTACCAATGTCATTTATAGAATTAATGAGGGCTTTGTCCATGTCATGGCCTGTGAAATCAAATTCTACCATCATAACATACAGATTACCACTCTTTTATCCCCCGGAAAAAGAAAAAAAAAACGTAAATGGATATGCATATAACACGGCATACTTCATTAGTGTATCTTTCATCAGGATAAGAACAACCTCAAGAGTGAGACTCAACTTGATATTAACTTCTAGAAACAATTCAGCATCATCTACGCCCCATGTCATGTGATTTATCATGAAAGCTGCAAATCCAGAGTAAAGATTAATAAGCATTCACACATCAACAGAGTTCTGAAAAAAAAAAAAAAGAGACGAAGAAAAAAAACCATGCAGATAAACTTGAATTCAGTAAAATACCATGTTCAACAACGGCATTTTGAAGGTTCTTGAATAAACAATGCAAAGGTGATATAGCTTAAAATACAATAGATAGCTTCATGATATCTAGGAAAAGTCATTTTAAGCTTCCAGAAACCAAGCATATTTCTCCTTATTTCAGAGTAGACAAATCAGTAAGCCACAAAAGAACAAGTTGGTTGGTAGAGTTTATAACCTGAAGTAAACAATGTACGACTCAGTTTCTTAACTATCTTTCTTCAGTATCGACAAACACATCTATTGATACCTGAAAAGTGGTTGTTTTGGCGTTCCACAACATCTGATCCCTCAAACTGTAAAAAATATAGTGAAATATCCAACAAATTAAAATCAGAATGAGTGACTAAAGGAATCTTGTTAAGCCATCAGACGCATGTTTTAACAATGTTCATTTTTATTCTTAAAATTAACTAGGTTTTCTTGAAACTGCATGCTGCTTAAACACAAAGCCAAATTCATCCTATTATGTTACACCTTACAAGAAAGCATCTCCACTATACAATCTTCATTTGTTGGCGTAACCCGGAGATCCAGGGAAGGAGCAGCTTCAAAGTTCAAAAGTTTAAGTTTAGGCAAAGTACACCTGCAATAACAAAAATAATTATTTGATTTCAGACTCAACCTGCAGGATCATTAGCGCAATATATATAATCTTCGCGTTAGAGTTCAAAAATTATTCACCAAAAGAAGAATATGCTGTCTAAACAACCAGATTGATAAACTCCATGCTTAGATGAATATGCATTTCATATGTAACGATGGTAACTTAAATCTATTGTTGGTGGTGAACTCAATGAGGTCATAACAGATGATGATGATAATTATCTTCATAGATTGATCCAAGAGTCTAACATTCTTATTATCAGTGACTTAGTTTAATGTTTTTTTTCTCACGAGTTGCATGACTGGTTTTACCATGTATGCATATTTATTTTTATTAAAGGTATACAATCCTTAATCCGATCATACCATTGATTTTTTGAGTTGCTGAACTGATCATGAGTAAGACCTAACATTGACAACCCGAAAACTCTTAATTTTGCTTTAGCGTGGGACTGAAGATCACATATATGGTGGGTGGGACTAGAAATTACTTAAAAGAGCCACATATTTTTCACGATTTTCATTTTTTTGTATCACTTTAAGCGAATAAAGAACAACTAAAGAGGTGGAAGACCTGTATGTGTTAGCACCAAGAGATTGAAAAGATCGCAAGGCCCTTGTGTTCAACACTGCTGCAATTCCACTGGGGTGGCTTAGAAATTCACTGATGTGGTATGCCGTGCGTTCTAGACCATCACTATATGTTGGAAGCTTAACCCTTTCCTTTTTTGCAGCATGTAAATTTGCTTTCTTTGCATTTAAGTCGGAGGAAGTTGCATTGTTTACCTTGATGTCCACTTTCCTCCTGAAACTCAAATTTTGGAACAAAGTATCAGCAAAAATCACAGGACTGGAGCTTGCAATCGAGCAGGAAAAGAAAATTGCGGTTCGATTGTCTTACACAAAGCAGAAAATGCTACAAGAAATTATAATTGGGTAACGTTTCAAATGAGGAGGGATATTAGAGCCAGAATTCTCTATCTTGTATTTTAAATTCAAAAAAGGGCGTATCTTGCTGCTGCTCTTGCTATTACTACTATTACAGTATAGCCAGATTAAATACCTGGCCCTGAATTTTGGGAAAGTAGAGGATGAGAATGTGACCCAGCTTTGTCCACGTCCATATATCTTAGCACATATCATGGTTGCTTTCGCTGCAAGCACAAAATGAATGGGAACAGAAGACCACTGAGGAAAAGAGAAAAAGAAAAATCAGCGCATCGCTCAGAAGCAAGGAGAACATTATTTTTATAGAGTGAAAAAAAATTCTTACCTTTACTGTTTGGTGGCTGAGAAAATTGAGAATCGAGGTCGAGGCGACTGTTCGTTGGTAATGGCGGAAGAGGCTAGGAATGAAGAAAACTGAAAGAATTTGATCAGTTCAACGCTGTTGAAGTTGATCGCGACTTGCGGAAATGCCACTGTGAAGTTGAAGCTCCACTCACCATTCTCATCTCATCTTTCAGACACATCAGGTAAATCCGCTTTTTAACGAAAAGAGAGGGTCCTAACGGCAGGCTAACTGCCAAGTGCCAGCTTCTGCGGCCTCTCTCATCTGTCATCTTCTAGGCTTTTTTTTTTTTTTTTTTAAGTAATCAATCCTTTTTTAATTATTTTCTTTTAAGCACTGTATTAATCAATTTTCAGAGGCGGTTTTTATACTGTCACGACTCACGGAGCATTGGCAGAATTATGATTCCAAAAGTGGACCAAAATAAATAATTTATTATTTGACAAAAAATCCAAAGAAAGGTTTCACTAGTTCGAATGTCATGTCTATTCTTTAAAAATATAAAAGTTTTTCATATTACAAAAATAGAAGTCTTTACATGACTTTGGGCAAAAATGATGCCGAAACAAGATGAAAAAGAAAATAAAAATTAACAAATCATACATTCACTTCAAGAAATTTGAGAGTGAAAGACAAATTTATGACTAAGAGATTTCTTCAAGGTCTCCAACCAAGAATTTGTAATATTTTTCATTCAAAGCTTTTGAATTACCCTGAGCTTGGCACTCCTACTTCGACGGTTCAATTTCTCTTCCTCTCCTGATGGCGTGATTGGTCTTTTTGTTAAAATTGTTCCATTTGATCCATGTATTGTATGTCTAATCCACGCTTCTTTTTCTTCAAGCCCAGTTTTCGTATTTCTCAAATTGTTATTGCAGCTCTCCACTTCACCCTTGTCTATACGATCTTCCTTCCCTTCAATAATATCGAGAAAGGTTTGCTTCACAATTCTGTCCTCCAGACTGTGGAAAGATATGACCGCAAGCCTACCCCCAGGTGCAAGGCATTCAAAGCAAGAGTTAAGGGAATCTTCAAGGGTCTCGAGTTCATCATTAACAGCAATTCTCAGAGCTTGAAATACCCGGGTCGCTGTCTTTATCCAACCTTGCCTTCCACCTGTTAAAATGTAATTAAAAATTTTGTATGAATTATTATTACATTTTACACATCAATGTTTTCATGACAAAGCTTATAGATCGTCTGCAAACTCATGTTACAAATCCTTTTCAAATGGACTACAACTCATGAAGATAAGAAATGACATTGTGGAGCTACCGACTGGTTTGAGCTTCTCAAGAGAAGACAACATAACATACCCAATAATCAATTGATCAGAGCTTCTCAAGAGAAGACAACATAACATACCCAATAATCAATTGATCACACGCTTGCTTCTAAATATAGCCAAATAGAATTGGAGAAGGACCTACCTTTCATTGGAGGAGCCACATGCCTAATAAGATCTAACAAGTCACTAGTGGACTGCAATCCCCCGTGTAATCGGGCCTTGACAATCTTATTTTGCAGAGTGCGCCAATTACTTTCCTCCCCATACTCCCGCAGGATACGGCCCACTTCAACATCTGGCCAAGAATTTAATATGTCTTCAGCTCGAAGGCTTGCCTGTCATAGGCCTGTCCATCAGTTCAATGGGAAAGAAAAATTATGAACGACACTGCAGCAAGCTAGCAACAGAATATCATTTCACAAAGAAACATTCGTACCTAAATGAATAAACACTCAAATGGCATTCTAGTGAGGCAAAAGGAAAACAAAAGGCACATTTTCATTTCATTAACATGATACCCAGCAAAGAGAATTTCAACATAGAGAAAAGGCTTAGATAGATCCACAAGTCAGACACTATATCTAGCAGAGGTACCCAAGAAACAGTCATATCTTGTCCATATTCAGTTACACCATCTGAATCATTCCCAAATATTGCACAGCAACATCATGTCTACGTTTTTAAAAATCAAATTCACACTCTTAGAGGCCTATATATCTGATTACCTTATATCTCAAATTCTAAATGATAGATGTACAATAGATTTGGACTTTAATATGATCGAGGCATCTGTCTGGCAAGCCTTCTTCTCCAATGCATTTATAATTTATTATCATTTAAAAACTAGCAGTTATTCCATCTTGTTCCTTGACCTTTGGCTGAGATGCACACTCATGAATCATGATAAAGCACGGTGCAGTAGCTGTTATCAGTTAAATTGATAGAAAAATATTTTAATCAAACGAATCAGCAAGAAACCAATCTGTTTCAGCTTTCCTCTAATAATACATACAGTTAATCAAAGAGACCAGTGCTACAAAGAAAAGTACCAGACAACAACAAACAACATTTATGTGAAGTCATCCCCAAACTTTTTCACTCATATAATGATATAATTACACGGGATGTACTAAAAATAAATTATCACAATTTTCTAGCTATTTAATTTTTCTCACGAGTAAAAGTATTGCGTTGAACCACAAAATGTCGGTAATAATACCTGAGGATCCATACGCATATCAAGCGGTCCATTGCTGAGCACACTGAATCCTCTCTGAGGATTGTCCACCTATGATAAGAAAGAGACAAAAGATATTTAAAAACAGAAAGAAGACAAAAAAAAGTCGGAAGTATGAAACAACTTCCCCATAATGACCTGAACATAATATTCTACTACCAACCTCGCGCCATACCAAGAAGCATTGACAAGAATAGCAAGCTGATATAGCAGTATAAAGACCTAGCATTTTTCTAACACTACCATTATGCATTGCTACAGAAAACGGCCAATGCAATCCTTCTCTACCCCCCTATCAACCACCCCGACAAAAAAAGAAGAAAGAAATACTCCTTTTTATTCATTATGAGAAGCCTTCGAAAAAAAAAAGTTTGAAAGTTAACCTGCATGGATGACATTCCCAAGTCCATTAAGATGCCATTAACTCCAGGGCCCAAGTGTTCCTTCCCAATTTCGCTAATTGCAGACTTGATATGTTTAAAATTTTTTAACATGGTATATACTTTCAGGTCAGAAGCAGGGCTACTACAGTTACATTGCAAGATGGAATTGATCCGAGTTTGAGCCTTCTCATGTGCCGCAGGATCCACATCCATGCCAACAAAAAGCTTCAATTCCGGATGAGCGTTAATTATCTGTTGTTTTTCAATAACTATAGAAAATTAGAAAAGCCAATGCCTTTCACAATGCCTTTCAAAAGTAGAAACTCAAACCACAATAACGAAATAATAAGACCACTTTTAACAGGTGGGTATGTTTCACCATTATAGACATAATCAAATTTCGAAGGGTTTACCAAAGTGGGGTTTAACCGGAACGATTTAATTCATAGCAATCAACAACGTGGGAAAGTCAGAGAGGGGATGACTAACAGCGGAGGAATGGCCAGCGGCTCCAAGCGTGCAATCGACAAAAGAGTGTAGGGGTCTCCAACAAGAGGAGGAGAAGACGTCCAATACTTCAGCGAGCATCACAGGGATATGAGAAGGGTTATCTCCATAACGCTGAGTCGCTTCCTTGTCAAATTCTTTGTCAGAGCGGGTCCTCCTCTTTTCCTTCACCAACACCGCCGCCGCCAATTTCTGCTTCTGCTTCTTCTTCTTCGAAGTACCAGCACTAGTTATGGTCCTTGAGGGCATGATACTTGAAGAAACAAGGAGAGATGAGGGAGAGCATTTGGAGGCATGGCTAGTTAAATCTCGAAGACGGCATATAAGTTTCGCAGTGGCTGTTATTTTGGAAGACATTGCCATTTTTGTGACATTCTAGTTCCGAAGCTCAAACATGGTTAACCCTGTAAAACTGGAACTGCAGATGGCATTGGCAGCCGCAAATAATTGTGGATATGGAGCACTATTGGGCTTCACAGGTTGGAAGTCCTAGCCCAAATTGGCCCATTTTTCGAACTTGGGAGCAAGACTAAAAGACAATGAAGCCCAATCTACGTAGGTTTATATTGGGTACTCGTTTATCCAGAATTGCAACGATATTGTTTGAGATTTTATAAATAAAGTCAGACTAAAAATAAAATAATTTTTTTTATAAATACGAATTTTTGTAATAATATTATATTTATAAACATCAAACAATTAATGTGAATAATATTATCAAAAATTGTAATTATTTATTTTTAAAACAAATATCACTACAAAGGAGTCTTTATTTAAAATTTTATACTCATATCTAATGTTACTTGGTTGAAAAAAAACATAATTTTTAGTTGGTATAATTTCTTACTTTTTTTATAAATAAAAAATCAGGAGGAACTATTATGACATCTCAAATAAGTTATAAAATAATTTTTTTAATATCAGTTTATTTGTGTTTGTCACAATCTTTTGAACCTTATTTATGCCAATCCACCTATTTATTGTAAAAATAAAAAGTCAAGGAAGATTAATTAATTAATAAGAAAATGAAGAGCAGCCATGTTTGACTTGCCATTTAATGCATTAATGATCTGTTAAGTAATTTAAATATTTGTAAAAGGTGTTGAGTCCAAACAATGGTATCTTCACCCCTTGGACGGATAAGCTTAAGAATTCAGAGGATTAAATGCAAAGACATAGAGCAATTTCACCCAAACAAAAAAGGGCGAGTCGAGGAAGAGAAGAAATTGCGTTCCGTGTCTTTGGGTTTTCACTAGCCGCGTGCGTCCTTGTCGCTACGATGGCGGGCAATTGCTCGCTGTATACTGTCCACGTCTCCAAAACCATTTTCCTTCTTTTTGACCCACCAAATAATCACACTCTTCAATGTCTTATTTCCACATTAAACTATTACAATAATCCACCCTTCCCCTCTTGCCTCCATCATTTTGTTATATTCTACTCACTCTGGTCCACTCCCACTTTAGTCATGTTCCTCCCTCCTTTTTTGACTTCCACTTTCTACTTTCCGAGATCTTGATGGGGTTGTGAGATTTCATCATAGAATCAGCTTCGCAAGTGGCCGCCATGGATGGGCAGCAACTAACAGAAACATTAACAACGGAAAATGGAGGAGTAGCAGATGAGTTCGGAGAGGAGGGCGAAAGGGGTGTTCATCCTCTGGTGCAAGCAAAAGCCGGGTCTTTCCCCAGCTTCGTAGGGAGGCATAGGTTGCAAGCTGCCATAACCCAACTCAATAACGAAATCAATATAATTCAGGTCAACTCATCCTTACCCCTCTCTTATTTGCATTAATTCTGTTTGTGTTTTTGTTATATTTATTATAACCCGAAGGAAATTGATTATGATGATGCAGAAAGAGCTGGAACAACTTGAAACAATGGGTGAATCCTCCAGCGTTTGCAAGGAGTAAGCCCAAAAAAAAAAAAAAAAAATTGAACAGAGGACAATTTTATATCTAGTCATTCTCTTTGTTTCTATCACAGAAAAGGGTCATTATCTAAAACCATGTATCCTTTTGTTGTTGGGCAGTGTCATTTCAAGCGTTGAATCCATTCCTGATCCACTGCTTCCACTGTAAGCGATCATCTAGATTCTTATGTTTTGCAGTCCATTGTGTTTGTTTGTAATGAATTAATGGCATATTTGCAGGTCTAAGGGTGCGGTGGATGCGGGCTGGGATCGGTGGTTCGGAGGCGCCCACAACTCACGAAGTCATAAACGCTGGATTTAGAAGTTCAATTTTCTATTTTCCTTTCGGTTCAAACAGGAACATATTTCAGTATCATAAGGTTACTCATTTCCTGCAAGAGATTATAAGAGAGACGAAGATTCTAAAATAGGGAACAAGAAATTTCTCATGTACAACAACAATGATAAAAGAATTAAATTCCCTCCTAATGTTTCTATTTGATGCCATGTTTTCTCCTTTTGACAAAGAAAAAAAAACTATAAATGTTGTCTACTATTGTTTTATTGTTAATTCAGAGTTGAACTTGTTTAGAATCACAAAACTGCAGTCATTCAGGTCAACGTATCATTACCCTTTATAATTTGCATAAGATATTTGTGAGTACTAATGTGTCTGTCATTATCAGATCATATTGTATTGTTTATTGAAATCACCACTAATATACTTCTTAACTTTTTTCAATAAGGTTGTTGTATGAATTATTTCCAACAATTTTATGTTCTACTTTCACATTTTTGTTATTAATTTGAGTACATAAAATAAACCTATATTTAATCAACGTGTTTAACATGAAAAAAAAAGGAAATAGATTGTGATTTTTATGTCTATCTATACTATCATTTTTATCATTATATTAAAATATCAAATGCTGTTTTTATTTTATACTTAATGTACTTATATATAAAAACATGCTACAAGTGGATGCTTATATACTATTTCTTTGATTAACAAAGAACACTTTGGACTTCTTTTATTAAAACTTACTACTCTGAAAAAAAATCCCTAGTTTATTTGCATGCCGGTTATGTGAATGAATATGTTTAGATTAACAAATGTAATTAAACAAAATAAGATAATCATTTTATATAATTACCCTCCATTTTCACTGTCCGTGTTTCTCCACTTCCCCATTTTCTCATCTTCACTTCTCTTCTTAAGTTTTAACTATCACTTTTATTATTATGTTCTATTAATTATTGTGTGTGTATCATTAAATAATCGTAATCGCACAACGTAATTGTAATTAATTCAGTGAATACAGATCGTTTTCTATAGAGATCAATAATTAATTACTAATATTTTATAAAATACGCTATCTAAATTAATATAATTCAATCAATATGAAATCACAATTAAATAAATTAAAGAATCAATTATAAAAAATTTAGAGTTAGGATTTATTTTACTTATGATATTCAATAATCAAAAAGTACTTCTAATTGTAATTATCTAAGTAATCAGAGATAGTTAATTTTTAATTCATTAATAACTTCTCTCAAGCATTACTAATTATATTTAAATTAATCCAATTATCTACTTTGGTGATTCTTAGTTTAACCTAAACTCATTAAGTTCTATATTAACTATGTGATTCAATTCATAAGAGTTCTCGTATTTACCAATTGATTTAATTCTTAAAAAATTTTAAACTATTTTTATGATTAAAATATTTTTAATTAACTATTAAATTTAACATTAATTTTTACCTTTCAATCCATCAATCAATAATCTAAGATGTGATAAATTTATGATCAAATATTCTTTCAACTCGTATATATATGTATAATAGTTAATTCTAATTAATTACAGATAATACAATTAAGATTCTATAATTCCAATTTAATACATTATCATTACACTATAAGTGGATTTATTGAAACCCTATACCAAAATCTACTAATACATGATTGGAAAAAAAATCATAATCAAATTCATTAAATAATTCATAAATGTTCAATACAATCTAAAAAAAAAAAGAGTAAAAATACAAAAAGGTGTAAAGATAAAAAGATAAAATCTAATTGTAGAAAATAAATAAATTAGAGATACAATGCTTGAATCAACCTAAATTTTAGTTTATAAACATAAAGAAAATTATAATTCTACTTTAAACCTAATCTTCAAGTGTTTTCTAAGCTTAAATTGTATTTGAATGAGTATGTATATCTTTCTTCTCGTTTCTCTCCCCCCCCCCCACACACACACACCATTTTGACTACTTACAACACTTAAAAACACGAATTGTACGGATTCGAAACACGACCATACTTTGAGTTGGATTCTACGAATTTACTCCAATTCTTGCACAAAACATAGCCTGCCCATTTTCCATATATCCCAACAAGGCTTGGCCATATTGGAGATTACCATGACTCGTTCTTATTTATTTCTTCCGTGTTTTCTCCTTACATCTCTCTCAAGTTGTTTTAAGTCTAGATAACTCTTCAAATGAGTATCCTCCCTTGATTTTTGGCCTCTTTTACTTACCTACAAAAAGAAAATAAAGTCAAACAGTATCCAAAACAAGCAAAATAAAATAGAACCAAAAATAGAAAAATAATCACAAGTTAACTCTAAAATAAAGGATGAAATATAGCGATTAAACACTCATTTTTTTTCCTTTATCAACTCCTCTATGCTTAAATATTTGCTTGTCCTTAAACAAATAATATAACATATCAGCAAGAAGGGGAAAGATGAATTCAAATTTTAAATGACAAAAAAATACAACACAGGTAACTCTTCACCTAATCAATGTGATAATAATATAATAGATATATGAGTAAACATTTATTAAATAGTCTCTATTATTTTAAAATTAAATACAAATTCTCTTATTATATACCTACTTTTATTGTTACCATTGATTGTATGCACCAAATTAATTTTTAAACATTTAAGTAGACCACCTCATCTTTTATATCTTCCTATGTTGCTTTACTCTTATTTCTATTTTATCACTCTTTTTTTTACTCAAATTCTTTTATTTCTCACTTTTTCTTTTTTCTTTTATCTATTTCATTCATTTTTTTAATATAGAAATATACGATGAGTGCATTTTATGTTCTATCTCTCTTAAGTATAAGCAGTTAGATACTTATATTAAGGTCTTTTTAGTGCATTGAAGGAGTATTTAGAGTGAAAATTTCTTGAATTTCATATTCCCTCATTTTTTACCTCTCCTTATCTTCATACTCTTATAGTACAATTCATAGTACAATGACGTCCGATACTTAGTTGATAGAATTGGGTGGACCACTTTTATTGGGTTCCGTTACCTGGCTTATACATGGACCACCTTAGAGTTTTTCAATACAGTTAATGTGGACCTGTTTTAAAGTCTTAACGTCGACCATGATCATATTAACTTTAAATTGTTTGACTATTCTTATCGTTTATCTTTAACCTAATTTAATGAACTATTTAGATTGTTTCCAAAATTTTTGGGATTCTATTTTTGTAGGAGGCAATATAGTGCATCTATTTCAAAATCCTTTTTCATTTGCAACTCATGGTTCACCAGATAGCAAGGATGGATAATGTTATGAGCGGCAAAGTGGTCAGAGGAAGTTTAGAAATTGCAATTGTTAGAAGATTAGGATTCGAGACAAATCTAAAAAATTTACAGCCAATAACCAACGACAACAGGATTGATTTACAATTTTATCTGCATATAAAATTAATTGTTCAAAGAAATGTCAACCATTAACTGCATCTCCAAGGCCATAACATTTTGTGCCTTCCTAACTTTACTAGAACTGGTTCTCATCTTCACTTCTCTTAGGTTTTCATCACCGCTTTTGTTATTACTTATAATTTAATTTAAAATACTCTTTAACTGGTGCTTTACGTCTAGCAAGGTAATATATTCCAAAATTTGCCGTTGTCTTGGCATAGGAGGACAACTAAGTACAGGGATTTACATGTTTGTATTTTCCTAAACTACTTTTCTCTACATTGATTCCTCTTTAGATATATACATCAACAAAAAGATGTTACAGAGATATATCGGCTACTGAAAGTTTGCTTCTCAAAAAATCTGAGATGAAACGTTTGCTGTCAAAAGCGCTCCACGAAACCCTTCCTCAGAGTGCTGCATATCCATTTTCTCATCACAAAGCTCATCTGTTAAAAGATTAATACGATCCAATTTAGTATATATAAATTTTTACTTGGACGCATTTTAAAGGAAACAAAATTAAATTTATACTTTCCAAGTCACCTTCAAACAGAATATTCATGTGACGAACCCATATCACATAGATTACCAGCAATGTCTCGATTTTCATGGATCTCAGAATCCCTGACTATAATCTGATCTCCAGTAAATATGTTCAAATCTGCAAGCGTGGCACATTCATCATCAATATCGATTGTCCTATCACCTTTCTGTAGTATCTGGTTTTCCTTCACAACGTGGGAGGACAATTGCCAGAGCTTTTGCTTTTTTTTTGGGGGGGGGGGGGTTGCTAATGGAATTACAAATTACCTCCACATCATTTTATATACGTAAAAATCTGAGATAAACCTTCACTTAACAGTGTAAACTTGAGTTGAAATAATTCTTGACATAGTATTAAAGTTTTTATGACCAAGTTATCAAGAGTTCAATTTTTACCAACCAACATTCTTTTAAATGAAAATTAAATTTCGGCATAGACCTATGATTTGTCTACACTTTTAAATTCAGTGTCACTCAAAAGCTTCATAGGTTCTTGACAGCCTTATTACTGATCCCTTTTCACTATATGTGATTAGACAAAGTTTAGACAGCACCAGACATGCAGCAAAAGACAATATTCAAAAATTCCACCACCTTATATTTAGCAATGTGCTTTCTCTACTCAGCTTACCCCAAAGGATTCCCATATCATCATTTTTAGCTGGTACAGTGATGTTGAAGCAGAAACTTTAAGACTAATTGAACTCCCAATTTTAGACTTCCGGGAGCGCTTGGAAACACGCCAATCTGTTTCAATAGAGCCCTCTGAAGCCTCTAATATTGCTCTAGGTACTTCCTTTCCCCGCACAAGAATCACACATATGTTCTCATTGCAATAGTTAAGTTTCTGCATTAATTCGCAGCTTTTTCTTTCTCCAATGCAACTTTCACAAATCTGCATGTTGAGGTGTAAATACAGTCCGTGTTTAAATGAGAATTACAACATCATATCAAATAAGTGAATGAGAAGTCCCCAGCATGAACACCACAAGAATATTAGAGTAAATATGAGGACAAACAAAACACAAAATGTAATGAAATGGGAGATAGAGTTTGTGTCATAGAGAATATGGGAGAGTGTATAGCAATATTTTGTCTACAAAGAAGAAAGCAGCTTTGTGAAGAAAAGATTGCATTCATTCAGAAACATGCACTGCAACACCAGAATTTTCTCAGACAAGTGTTATTGTACTATGAATGTGCTGATAAAGAAGCAAGTAGGAAAATCAAGGAAATGACTTTTCAAGTACAACTGAAAAATATGAGAATGAACACATTGTTAACAGATAAGATAGATTACCAGAAAATATCAGGTTGGATTTTTTTGTGTTCAAAATATTTATATGTGTAATTTTGTAAGACTTAAACTTCCCAAAAAAAATAAAAATAAATAAGACACAAGATAGCGAGGGTGGGGCCTGCAACGTAGTGTACTTCAAATAAGGCAGAGTTTGGATTACCTCTGGACAAGTCTTAATCACAATTTCTCTAGTACCACAATCACTGTTCACTTTATCACAAATGTTCAACTGATCCTCACAAATTGGGGTCTCTAGGCAGGATGCAGTCCAAACAGTCTCTGAATAATTAATACTCTCAATTGTTGCAGATACACCTTTTGTCTCAGTACCACCCCATTCTTCACAAGAGAATTTCCAGTCATTCCCAGATATGATCGTTAAGCCACCTACCTAGAATCCATACACCTTTTGTCTCAGTACCATCCCATTCTTCACAAGAGAATTTCCAGTCATTCCCAGATATGATCGTTAAGCCACCTACCTAGAATCCACCAAATGGATAAAAGACACATTATACTATAGCATTGAGAAAAATACGCTTGAAGTAACTAACATTACCCCCGTTGATATGCTTATCATAATATTTGAAAAGGATGGAGGAAGAGACAGAGAGAGGAGCAACTGAATATTGATAACTTGCAATCTAGTTAAAATTTAGTTTGCTATATTTTGCATTCCTAAATGACATAACATTGGCAATGCTACATTGCATGCACGTCCAATATTAGCACACAACTAAAAGCAATTTTTTAATTAACAAACCTACAGAAGACTCTGGACTTTAGCGTTGCATCTAAAACCCAGTTCAGGAGGCCTTTCAACAAGCCGTGAGTTCTGATAAAAAATAAAAAATAAAAAATGCAACAATTTATCAAGATAAATTTAAAAGGTATTTGCAAAGGATTAAATGAGTAGCGTCTATCACAGCATCAATCCAAAAGCTAAAATTTGAAACTGAAGTCCCAAGTCATATAAACACATGTTGGAGTGGGTACTTGTAGTAAATCTTCTCCATATAGCAAGATGATGCATATATCTCAACATTTTTGTAATGCATAATAAATACTAAGTAGTGACTAAAGAAAAGCAAATGCATACCTTGCAACAAGATACAAAACATGACAGAATAGCAAAGTGAAGTTACAATGTAACTTTTCACATATCAAGTAATTGATTATCCCATCTCAAGTTTCAGGTTTGTCTGAATTCTTGACAGATGGACTCATGTAACGTCTCCATTTTGAAATCCATGAAGAAGGCACTAAGAAATATTTGCAATGCAGAGACAGTGGCATACTTTTAACCTAAAATAGTTTCTCGTGGTTCTGATGTTGCCTGTTTCACTAATCTGAATCATAAATACAGAAATCACTTAAAACTTGTCTATATCAAGCCTAAATTAATAGCAATGTACATACCTTAAAGAGTTCTCCGAACATGCTACTTCAGATAATTCATTACTGCATTGGGAACACAGTTTGGAGTCTGAAGGAAAAGTAGGGCAACCCAGATCATCAGGTTTTACAGAAACAGCATCTTCATATAAGAAGGGCCAAAAGCTCTCAGGAACAAGAACCCACTTAGCACCAGCATCCTGCTCAGGCGTAAGTTGCTCATGTGGGAAACTAATTGATGCTGTTGGTCCAGCATCAGCTTCAGATGGAGCATCAAGGACTTTTCTTTTCCACCACTGTTGCAACCTACAAACGTAAAATCATCAACGTTATTATGCACTTGGAAAGTAGGAGACTAACAGAATAGATTTCAGTACAATTGTTTTTAAACCATGTTGATAACATAGTGAAGACTGAAAAAATAAGAAATTTAAACTGGTCAGAACAGGTAATTGACTTTTTTATGACCAGGCCAACCAAAATATTTACTCTCCATAACAAGCAGGAAATATAAGACTCATTCAACGTCCCTAATCACTCAGCCCCCCCTCTTTCTGTGGGGTTCAGAAAATGAATGTGAAGACATTTGCAGTCATACCATGGTCCAGATATGTAATACTTTCCATCTGGACAGTTTCCATCAAGAATGTCCCGTGCAAGTTGCTTAATTGATTCTTGTCTTTCCCAATAGGTGTCAGCTGACACCACAGTATGAGCCCCATCAATAAGACAGTCCCAACAGCAGTCACAATGGGACAGTGTTGGCCCCCCGCCATACTGAATTTTACAAGCAGATGAAGGAAACATGTTATGGTTGTATATATCAGCAACAATGGCACAGCATAGAATAGTAACAAAAAACAGGAAGGGTGAGAAGATACATTGTAAGAAAAAGAGAGTATAAGAATAGACATATATCATAACTAAATTATCAGCTTCTAAATATCCCTGCAGAAGCATGCTCTTGTCATATTCATCAGAATGTGTAATTCTTCGTTTAATTGCACTGCATTCTCCTCCTCATATGAACAACAATTTAGCACAGCTACTTCACTGAGGTACTTGTTTGTCTAAATGTTTCTCCATTATACCCACATATGACAGCAGTTTCCTTGCTGAAATCACCAGCAAAGGACTAGGTAGACGTAGTGCTTCATTATGAAAACAGTTCAATCCTTCATCTACTCCCATAACTTCACCAATAGGACATTAGATTTGTCTTTTATTCCCCTCTCTCAAAAATTTACTTTCATCTCTCCAATTATTAACACAACTTAAAATAAAACAAGAAGAAAAGTTCCTTACTGATCCAATATATCCTCTCCCAAGACAGCCACTTCACATTCATAAGTAATTTCAATAATCCTTCACCGTGATTTATTAATATGATGGAAACAAAGTTATACCACTAAAGATAACACATAAAACAATGAAGAAAAGAGCTCCACAATTGATGAAAGAAGTAAAAATTCATACTGAATCCAGTGAGCATGTTCATCTATATAACTTCAGAAACATCATTTAGATGTTGCAAAGTTAGTGGGTAAACCAACAAAAAAAGGCATTATAACAAAAGTAGACAATTTAATAGGGAAAGAAAGAACCCAGACATATAACAGCTAATGAAAACCTGCAGTTACCTTGGATAATAACTTATCCCATGCTTTGTTAGACAATCACTTCATTGAAGCAACCTATGATACTGGGACTTCCCCATGTGAGCATTGAATGGAAGTGTTGTCAAGAGTGCTCCATAAATTAAGCCAATGGCAAGAAGGAAAGAATTCAGACATGGTATTTAAAACAAAAAGCATTGCAGTGTTACTTAATGGCCAATTTGAACTAATGTTGAATTTATGTTGTCAGCCCAGTGGAGAAGCCAGCCACAAGAAATCCAATAAAATGGTTGCTCAAGTGGTTGAACAGGAGCTTCAGCGAAAACATATCAAACTTCTTGTCTCCTTTCAGTGATACCACTCAATTCTAACTCTTTCCTACGATTGTACTGCTCACACTCATGAAGATATGAAGTCTTGAATCTCTTCAAACAGATGAGATACAAGAGGAAAACTGTCTTCTATAGCAATTACATCACCTTCTCTCTCCTTGTAGTTAACACCACAACCCACACCCCCTATTTTGCCTACATTCTTATTATGCTTAAGATTGTACATCAACATGTATGCAACTATGCATCACTAGATGAAAATATCTCAAGAGAAGATTGTGAGTGAATGGCATCCAATCCATTTCATTACTGTCAGCTATCCTTGCTTCAGAGCAATAAGAATGAACAGGATCAGTCCTAACAGATTTAGAAGTAGAATTTGAAGATCCGTCACCAAACGGATGACAACCCAAGTTAGTGATATGCTCATCATCAAATTCCCATCATTGCCCAGTATTATCATCCTTGAAGTGAGCCACATAATGGCCAATATTAACAGTAGTTCCCTTGTGGATCAGTACAGCTGACAAGTCATATATCAATTCAGACTAAGATCACTCAAACAATCTATGACGTATGTCAAGTTTAGCAGGAAATGAAAATGCAGAAGTTATTTTCTTCTTTGTTGTTGTCTGCCAGCGCAAAAGATAAATCAAGGAATACATATACCAGAAAACAATTGATACCAAAATGCAACTTTACACCATATCAGGAAACTAAAAACTTAAACTTCACCAAGCATATAATTATTAACATAGTTTCTCTCTTAAAAATCCCACCTTTACGTGACCACTACCCTTAGGGTATCTTTGGATTGAAGAGAATGGACGAGAATGGAAGGGAAGGGAAGGGAATGTTTGATCTAGACCTTTCCCTTAATTTAGATTTAAATGAAACGTTACCTTCCCTTCCCTTCCCTTTCTATTCCTTTCCCTTCTCAATTATTCTCAATTCAAACACACCCTAAAGAAAGAAATCCAAATTTTTTCCAAGAAAATCATTAAAAATAAACCATTAGAGTTGTCAAGCACTGTAACCATTTGCAAATTAAATCAGGCATCATCTCAAAATGACCATTCAAGATCCTTGCATTGCTCTTTCTCTTGAAGCATTGAGATTGAGACAACTAGTTTATTTGGTGAGACACATGATTGAGGAATTGAGCTATTTTTTGGTCTCTAGTGCACATGGTTGGAGAGCAACTCTAAGTCTATGGCCAGAAAAATCATCAGCATGTTTACTTCAACGGTCTTCTGTTACAAGGATTTTCAGAGCAGATTCATGCAGATCAAAGGGATAGATGATACTTTATTATAGTTCTTGTATTTTTAACAACCCTCATAGTGTATTTATTCTTTAGGTGAATTTCCATACCATTCTCTCTAATACATATTATTTCCTTCCAATAAAAAAATAGAGAGAAGAAAACAGAGGAATATGCTTGTATAATGCTCTAAATATTAGTCACAAAGATAAAAAGTACTCAGAAAATATGTCACAATACCTTTGGAAGGAAGACACAACGTTTAAGTTGAAAATTAAGTACATCAGGTAATGTGCGCAGCTTGATACTGCGAGTAGCGTCGACTCTTGTTTTACATGACTGGCAAAAATATTGATTATCGCCATGAAGCTCTTCAACAGTGAGGTAAATCGTCTAGGCTCTCATCTAAACTTCTCAATCCCTTGACATTCAACTCAAGCTCATAAAAGTCTTCCATTTTAGAAGAAGCTTCAGAGACTCTTCCACATTGTGAGCACCTACATAAAACGTGTTAAAATTAAGAAATATGGAATAGTCATAAAAATAGCTACTACTGATCTCACATACGTATAAAATGAAAGTAGACTATATAAGAAATTCATTTGAGATCATCTGAACGTAAGTTACAAGAGTTATTTCTATCCAATCATGGAAAAATGATTCTGAACATCAACTGCAATGAATTATAACACTAACAGGCAGGACTCAAAGAAGTAGGACAGAAATAACAAACTTAAATATGCATGACGAAGAGAGATTCAATTCAACAACACGTAACAAACAACTGCACTCTTTTAGGCATTACGCGTTAGCAAAATTTCCATTATTGTTAGGGCGAACTTATAATAGATTAAAATTTCAAACAAAACGATTCTTTATTAGTAAAAAAAAAAAAAGTTGCTCAAAATTAATTATTCTTACGTTGTCATGTGAGACACGCTTCCCCGGAAAAGATCTTGAACTATTGTTCTTGCCTTGGGAACTTTAGAATAGCTCAGACAACGCTCGAGCAACGACAGAAGCAATGTCAGAAACTCATGGCTATCCTGCTGAACTCCATTATCTAACTCCAGCGTTTTTACAAACGGAAAAGTAAGAATCTACAAAAGCCCTTTTACTAATGTGCAGCCGCACCAAAGCCGAGCCGGTTGTTCTAACACTGCCTGTTGTTGAATAATTTAAAAAAATAAAAAAATGTATTTGAATGATTTATCTGAAAATAGTTCTGAAAACAACAAGATAAAAAAAAAACGTTTGGAAAAATTTATTGTGAAAGAAAATAAAAACAAAAAACTTATTTAATTTACATATTGATGAAGAATTCAGTGATTAAGAGAGAAAAAGAGATTGATGAATTTTACATATATTTTATTATTTTAGAGAACAAAAACACGAAACATGCTAAAATTGTTCTGTATATTCTATTTTTAAAACACATTCTGTTTTATTTATGAAAAAAAAACTAAAAGCTGTTCTTAAAAGTAAAAAAAATCAAACAGGCCCTATGATACGGTTTTCTTGCCAAGGCTTCCTGTCTAATGGTAGTTGCAACTTCACAAATACAGGAACTTACGTGCCCCAAAAATTAGTATGGAGGTTTAAGGTTTTGCTTTCTAAAACTAACATTGACTTTCCACTCCACCCCTGAGATAGCCCGAAGAATAAGACATAAAAGTTCAGAGACTGGAGAAATAATTATACACATCAAGACACCGTCTTGCACAAAAGCAACAAGTTTCTAACTGAGTTTTAATTTACGCAAACTCAATGTATAAAACCCAGTCTGCACCCGTTTAAACTCATAAAAACAAAATTGAATATTAATTTGTTTTCCAAAATTCTTCTAGTTGCAGTCCAAGTTATATAGTCGAAGGTACCAGACCACAAAGAATCGCAAAAAGCCAAAATTGCAAGTTACAAACAAAGCACACAATCTATGTATCATAAATGACAGAGTTAGTTTCAAAGTAATATCTCAGACCGTCATGTTACAAAACCCAGAGCCCAATCCACAAATAAGGCCACCCTTTAAATAGCTTTCTCCTCCAAACGTGCCCTTTCAGATACTTCCTCAATCTCGGGTCTAGCATTTACGGGACTATTACTTGTGACTAACCTGTCACCAGCAGAAGCAATAACATTTTTTTACTGCCCCAGCCCCAACAACGTCTGTTGTTTCAAACCCCATGTTTGGGGAACTCGAACCAGAGACGCCACCCTCATTTGATTGCCTGGGCTTGTTCAGGGAGTGACAGTGCGGGCAATAGTATGTGATATATGGGAAATCCTCCTTCCGAGCAAGACCTGAAGAAAAATAAGTAAATATTGATAACCACGAAGAACTAGCACAAGCATTAAGTTGGAATCGAATGTCATAATAATCAGAGTTACGAGTGTAGAACTTACGAATGAAGGTAGCAAATTTCTTTAACCAAACTGTTAATATTAAATGCCTCGCCTACTAGCATTATTTTCTACACAGAAGTTTCATTGAAGGTATTTATACATGACTACGTACATGTGCATATATAAACTTTAGAAAATACTCATGAATGTAAAGACCTACTATTATAACATCTATTCATCAAACAATGATCAAGCTTGTTTTGCATCAAAACAAATGTAAAAGTAAATCAGCATTTGCAAAACTGTCTCTCAAATAGGAACAATGGTTGAAGTCGTATTTCAGAATCATATCAGCAGGACCACATAAATTTAAGACTCTTTTGTCATAGATATCAAATGCAGTTCAGCATGACTAAAATATCCTGTATATATATATATATATATGAATAAATGATTGCAGCCAACTCTATTATAAGTCTTAAAAAATGCAATAATGTTGATTTTGCGTGATTCGGACAAATTGACAGTCGGATCCTGCCGTTGAAGACATAACGTTCATTTTTATATTTTTGGATCAACTGTCCTAAAACAATAAAAAATAATAATAATAATGTCGAGTAATCAAAAAAATTGTCAAGAATATGTTTGATTGTCTCAAAATAAAAAAAATAAATGATCCTGGCCACTTCAAGAAGTTGTCAGAAATAGGATGATGTTAGTTTTGTATGAATAAACAAACAATTAGATTCTGTTATAGAGACATAATATTTATTTTTATATTTTTGGGTCATTTTCATACAACTCTGTTGATAGGTACATGTAAAGCACAATTTCTCTATATTCTTTTAACTTAATGTAAATTTTTTTTTTAGTATGTTATAAATTTATTACTAATTAAGTGATATGTTGTCTCTTTTTATTTGTTTATCTGTTTTTTTTTTAGTTTTCTGAAGAGTGCAAGATATTTCTCGTGTTTTGTACATGCCAAATATAATATATATATTTTTATGTTTAGATGAATGATGTCCTAAAAAAAAAAGAAGTTTCGAATTTCATTTTACACTCTTGTGAAATCATGGTGTACCATAAAATCTCTTGAAAAAAAGAATAAGTTTATAATTAATTGTACAGTCAATGAATTTAAAAAATTAAGTGTGGCAGTTGAAGTTCATTAATTTTCTTCTTGTGTCAAAGGATATTTTTTTTCTTTTTAATTACATGTTGGGAGAAAGAGCTGAATCCAAGGCTAACAAATTCCTTACCACTAAATCACACTTAGCCAATGGCTTAATTAATGAATATTGTTCTTCAGATTAACTTTGCTAAAATTTTCTATGTTTTATTTTGTTTTTTGGTATTACCATAAAATAGTATCCAAATCGGCTCATGAACTTTAACTTATTTATCTCTCATTTGGTCAAAGATATGCCATTTAAGAGAGAATTTACAAAAATTCTACTTGGACCTTGTAACCACAAGAAATTGACAAAGTTAAAATTTATAACTGAAATAATGTATTTAATTAATTACATATCACATACTTACATTCATCTAAACCCCTATAAATCACATAACTAGAGGTGATGCAATAATCTTCCTCCCAAACTTGTTTCGCAATAACCAAAACCGAATTTAAGCCCAAATCCTTAATTTTTTTTTAATTTGACTTTATTCTTAATCCAAGAGAAAGCTATAGCAAAACGTCAAGATGAGGGAAGGTGCGAGTTTCAGGTACTGCTCTGAAAGTGCATGGACTCTCAAACGTCATTGTTGACACCGGCCAGTTGGTGCAATTCATAACATCATAATCTCTTCCTCTCTTTTGAATAGGTACTTCCAGTTACTAATTGTTTTTAGTACCTTTTAGGAAGCTTAGCATGCGGGACCCGGGGTCCACATGTTTAGAAACGCATCAACATCATGAAGTATGTGGAGGGAGCTGTTGGGGAATCAATGCTTGTGCTGAACAAAATGTCCATTTTGGTGAATAAGAATCAAACATCAATTAAGTAAAATAATCAACTTGGCAAATCTTATTATATTTTTTGTATGATATTAAACAAAAGATTCTTTTCCTTTTGAAACAAGTATTTTCAGCTTCCAAACTATTTATCATCCAGCCACAAAATCAGATTCTTTTATTTTATTTTAGTGAAATAAAGTTTAAAGGGTGAGGGGACTATCTAATTTTAAGACTTTGTATATGTCGTAAGTTTTAACAAAAAATTATATTGATATTTATAGATTATTTATGAAAAAAATTACTGATAACAAAAATTATACTCAATTCTTAAAATTAAATACTTCAATTTTTACCGGTTAAATTATCTCTCTATTGGCCAAAACCATGTTCTTTTATACTAAGTGGGGTGGGAGTAATTTTGAGATACACTATTTTACACTTAAAGGGTGTAAAATTTGGATTTAAATATATTAAAATAGATGTCTTCAGTGAGTCTCATCACTTGATATACTCACTTTAATTAGTATATCGTGGTTAGCTTTTCACCTATTTTTTAGTGCAAATTAAGGAAACACCTTGACTTGATTCACCATGTTTTTTCTTCTTTTAAATTCAATATACTGCGAAGAAACATTACTCTTTATTTGGTATATAGCCTAGAGAATATACAATTATGCATATCTAGAAACTAAACAGATTTATAAACCTTAAATGCATATTTAGAAAGATACAATTATGCTCCTCTAAAGAAGGTGGTCTCAGCTCGAACTCTCTAAACCCAATAAAGAAAGATACAAACATCCTTTTTTTCAAAAGTGGAATGAAGAAAGGAGAATGAAAGTTGAAGGCAGATAAAAGTCTTCATGCTATCTTCGCTGCTTTTTAATTCATTTTCCAAGGTAAGGATGACGAGTAAAAAAAACAAAGAAAAAAAGAGAAAAAAAGAAGAAAAGAAAATCTCTAATCATGAGGGTAGTAGTGCTCAAACTTGGAGAAGCAAAGAAATATTCATTGAAACTTTGGTAGCTAGCCTATGCATTAAAATCAATAAAAATGGACCTCAAGCACAAATTAATAGACACAAAAAAAGATCATTGAGATGCATAATTAAATCCATATATCTATAGCTCCTCCAAATTAAAAGCTATCAATTTCTGATAGCCTTTAAAATTGCTTGCCTCAATGAAGGATGCCACTCCCCTTTTCAGAGCCTCCAATAAGTCCTTCTCTCCGCAACTTCTCCTCCTTCGATTTCCTACAAAACACCACCCAAGAGTTCACCTCCAAAGCTATAGAAACACCAATCAGGGTAGAAAGTCCCAAACAGTAAACCAACTTGGCATAAGACCTA
The DNA here is from genome assembly GCA_037074535.1 of Gleditsia sinensis. Lineage (NCBI taxonomy): Eukaryota > Viridiplantae > Streptophyta > Magnoliopsida > Fabales > Fabaceae > Gleditsia > Gleditsia sinensis. The sequence continues at coordinate 5,025,664 of CM073472.1, forward strand.
CTTGCTCCCATGACTTCAAAACCCTGAAACACATTCACAAACCCAAGCACCACACAAGAGTACCCAACAAAATGGTGGTAGGATTTCCAATACTTCCTGAACTTGTTCGTAGTTTTTGGCCTAAACAGCAGTGCCAGCGTTTGCAATGCACCTAAGCAAAACACCGCGAACCCAAGCTTCCTGTGCAGCCCATATTCCACACCTGGCGACAGCTTCCCAAGGGAAACTCCAATGGCAAACCCCACAGTTCCAAGAGTAAAAGCAAATAGTTGTATCCCTGCATGAACATAGAACCATATAGGGCCTAGTGATTGTATGTGCCTGAGGTAACGAGCAGTCACTGCTCCTATTGGCAGGAGAATTCCCCATGTGATGGCATTGATGGTGCCATGCACTACTCTCAGCGTTTTGACATCGCTGTGTTGAGAAGCGGAAGATGAGCCCGACAAGACGTCAAAAGTGGCAATGGAAGAGAGGTCGTTGGAAGTGGTTGGATGGATGGTGGGTGAGTAGCCTTGAACATAGAGTCCACGGTTCCACACAAGGTGGATCTTTGTTTTATTTGATTTTAATTTCAGTGTTGAGTAGATTTGGATGGCGGCACCGTTGTGTACGGTGGCCATTTTGCCTCCGTACATGGTGGCGGAGGAGGAGAGGAGGTGGATGTCAAGAGGACGAGATAGTAGTGGGGATTTTTGGAGCTTCACAGTTGGATCAAGGATGTAAGGTAGGAGGACTATTTGGCCAGAGTTTGGGTCTGGAAAGGCGATCAAGGCGCGAGTTCCTGTCATCTCCGGCGAGGTAGGGTTAATGCCCCATCCAACCCAACCAGAAGGAGAAATGAAGGTGCCAAAGAAGACAAGGTCTAGGGTGGAATTGCGGGGGTGAAAGGTCCACGCTACGGAGGCTTGTTGGGTAGGGAGTGTCATGCATTTTTGGAAAGATTTTGTGGCGGTTTGGGAGGTGCAGTGGGATGATAATACAATACAAGGAAAGAAAGTGAGAGTTAGAAAGAGGAAGAGGAGAAGGAGAAGAAGATGATGCATATTGGTGTTGGAAGGAGAGAGTGGCAAAGGAATAGAGTAAGAGGTAATTTCAATGGTCTGCTACCTTTTGTTAACATTTTTTGTGTTTAGTAATGATGCGGTGAGAGGAAAGAGTGATGGGCCATTATGAATTTTGAACATTATGCGATTATAGTGAGTGCTTAACTTTGAAGGCAAGGCAATTAAGGGTGCGTTTGGTGGATATAGAAATGGAGCCTTGGCTGCTTTTGCTTCAAATCTTCAATATCTAGCAAGAGGACACATTATGGTATCATATACGATATATATTATATTTGATGGTGGTTGTGTATATATTCATGGGAAAAGGCAGACTTTTTTTGTTTTGTTTTTTTTTTGTGCATTGTGCTTGGCTTGGAAGCCATGCCATAATCATTTAAGCTTTTTTTTGTTTGGTGGGTAGTTAATTTTCATCAAATATATAATTCAGTCATCTTAAAAATTGATATTAAATTAAATTCTAGAAACTCGGTATCAATTTTAACCTAAGGAAATTTAAATATATAGTAAATTAGAAGGAGGTTCTCAATCTCTGAAAAATTGGTTTCCACAATCTTCCAAGGAATCTCCTTCTCCGAAGCCCTGCAAGATAGTAATAGTCCCATATATGTATTTGAAAATGTTATTTTTTACTATGTAAGTATATGTCTATAAAAAAAATTATTTTAAAATTTTTGTTTGATAAAAATGATTGTGAAGGGCACATCAATTAATAAAGTGTGTTAAGCAATTTTTTATTAACTTAAAATTACAAAAATAAATATTATAATTAAAGGGATATATGTTTAAATATAAGGAAACAATAATGTTGGCATTTATAGAAGGCGAATGTTCTTTTAGAATAAGCGTACTGCAGTTGGAGACATCACAATACTTTTATATTTTTGGTTTCTGCCTTTAAATCATTTTAACTTGGATGGGGCAGAGGAAATGGCTCTTGATTTTTTAATGCACATACTATAGATGCTCAAGCTATTCTCTCATGCAATCTTTATTATAGTTTTTTTCTCTCGGGAGAAATAGGTCCTGACTTCAGCCCAAGCATGGCTGTGAGGTCTCTTACTTCTCAGTAGATAATTCGCATCCATCAATCAGTTGCTTCGTCATTTTGTGGATGACATCGTAATTTTAAGAGTTCGTTTGGAGAGCAAAATATGATAGGTTAGGATAGTAGAATAAGATATGATATGATAGGATAACAGCAGGATAGCTCCTATCATATCCTGTGTTTGATGTACAATAAGATAGGATAGCTCCTATCCTATCCTGTATTTGAAATAAATTAGATAATGATAGAATAAGATAAAAATAGAATAAAATGACAAAACTACCCTTATAATAAAATTACATATATACTTATTTAAAATCAATTTTAATATAATTATTTTGATTACTTTATATATATATATATATAATTAACAAAATAATATCCATAATATAAGTAAAAATTTATTTGTTTTTATTTTTTATTTATCTCTCTACCCACTTGTCAAGAAACTTTCTTTTCTTTTTTTATAAAAAAATATAATCCTATTTTTAATACATTCAATAAAATAACATGCAAAATTAAATTCAAAGATTGATTTTGGTTAATTAAATATTTCCCAATGATTTGCCCTCGCAACATTTTCTTCACTTTCTTGTGTTACTTTTGACTGTGCCAAGGAAGAGGGCGGTGCTCAAATGATCAAAACTAAAATTCGGATGGATTAACACATAGAAGTTGAGCTAGAATCTAACAACCCTATGTAATTCATTCTTTCTTTCTATTTCTGCTATTTCTTTGTCTGACACCTAAATAAAACTTTTATCAAGTAAAAGAACTTCTGCTTCTATTAATTAGTAAAACAGTCTAATTTTCAACAAACAAAAGGAAAATTTTACAAACCAACGGTGTAGTCACACTAAATTTTAATAAAAGAAAGTTCTTTGTCCTGTTTTACATATTTATATACATGCATATCTCTTCTTTCTACATGTATATCACTTGACATAGGCAAATGATACATAGTATATACATCAATATTTGCCCAATTATCTTCAGGAAATAAGTCAAAATAAGCAAATCTTGATTGAATACATTAGATGCTTCCAGCTGGTAGCTTGCAACCCATTCCATTTCTGTCAATGCAAGTGAACCCATATGAGATGATAAGTTCTCCAAGTTATTGGCCTTTCCATCATGGGCCCCTGCATGTTGAAAGAGAAGAGAAGAAATATATTGTAGGGGGATAATGACAGGTTTTGGACATGCATAACATCAGCCATTATTTGGAAAAAAAATCTCACATTGCAAGGAAAAACTTGTCAAAATAACAGTTTACACATGCCAAGTTTCTAAAGTAGCAGTTCTAAGTAAAATAAATAACATAATATCGTGGACAATATTGTTGTTTCCAATTGAGAACTGCACTTTCTTCTGACCATCTACATTTTGACATTCCATCTGCCAAGGATGCATTATAATCTTGTCTTTACAATTAGCCATTTCCTTCGGATGATTTTCTTGTGCATTAAATGTATTGTTGCAAAAACACTAATCAAATCAATGAACTTCGTACGAAAATAGAGGAAACTGAAACAAACTAGAATTAGATCATCCAGCAAGATCATTATTCACAACTAGGACCCACTAATCCCTTAAGCCTGATAGTCAAATTCGATGCACTTGGATTAGAATTAAAAAGGCAGACATTTGAAATGTCCCTTAAACAATTGGAAACAACATCTGTAAAGTAAAGGTAAGACATTGCATACATCAATCTCGTTGATTTTCAAGGGAAACAATCAGAATTATATTTTCACTTAAATCAAAATCAAGCAAATCAATAACCAAACAACGAGAAATCACAGACAACCAGAATTCAAACCCAAAGCAGAGAGAATCATAAACCATAAACTCTCCTTTTGGGTATATAAGAACTCTCCTAGGACAAGTCCAATGACAAAAAACCAGCAGTATAATTGGTAGACATGCATACATAGCCAATAGCAGAACAAATGACACGCCATGCCATAAAAACCAGAACAAATGATAGAGAGGGAAACATTGCAAATCACAGGCAGAAATCAAGCAGAGAGGGAATCGATACCAGAGATGGAAATCAAGCATACATAGTGTAGCATATATCATATCCCTATAGCAGCCCAAGCATTTCAAATATGTCTAATTTGTGTAGAAGGAAGCGCAAAATACTTATCTGAGCTATTTCTCCTTTCCACAAAATCCAATCCTCCACAAATCAACCTGAAAATCCAATATTCATCAATTAGTGGGATAAATTGATGCAGGGAACGACAAACCAAAATCGATACCTAAAGACAGAAATCATAGCAGATGTAGGGAAAGAGCAGATGCAGGCAGAAATCGATCCTAATCAAGGGTAAATTGATACCCAAAGGCAGAAATTGCAACAGATGCAGGCAAAGGGGAAAATGGCATACCTGGGCATGACGGCGAGGGAGGGTGAAGAGGGAAGCTTTCTTGACAGCAAGGGACGACGACTCGGAGTGAGGGAGCTCGAGAGCTCAGGTGAGGGCGAGGGAGGCGAGAGAGCCCGAGGGTGAGGGTGAGGGTGAGGGCGAGGGAGGCAAGAAAACCTGAGGGTGAGGGAGCTCAGGGGACTTGAGGGGAGCGATGGTGAGGGCGAGGGAGGCCGAGGGTGAGGGAGCTCGGGGGATTTTGGGGGAGCTCGGGGGGGCGATTTTGGGGAGGCTGGTAAGCGATATGTTATCGGCTCTCTAACCCAGGGGTAGAGCCAGGATAGAAAACTGCACTGAACAGCAGGATAAGATAAAAAATTGATAGCCTTTATCCTATCCGATTGGTTCCCAAACGTAATATAGTGATAGGATAGGAAATATTATCATATCCTACTCTTCTTATCTGATGTTCCAAACGAGCCCTAAGTTGATAAACGTTTTGGGGGCTACATTTCCGAGAATATTAATATGATGGATTATTGTGGGATAGATGCTCACACAATTTTAGCCAATAGCAGCTTATTTTCTACAAAATGTAAGATTTCAGGTATCGCGTGTAAGATAAGTGCCAGTAAATTTTAAAAATACTGTGTTAGATTTAGTAATATCTATTTGTGCTTTTTTTTTTAAATTTAGATTTTTGAATGAAATTAATACTAGTTGATAAATCTAATACTTATTTGATTATTTTTACATAAATAATCAAATAATTATTTACATAGACTTCAACACTTTATGATCAGTTAATCTCTAACAAATATTTTATGATAAAAGTCAGCCACATTAAATATCTATATAAAAATATATAGATATTATAAACTAAGAAAACACACTGCTAATCCATAACATAAATCCAACTGAAAACTTATTATAACCAGTTATATAATAAGTATAGCTATATAATAGACTAAAAATTTATATTTAATCGAATTAAATTTACCCTTTCTGGGAAAAAATATTATTAACACATTATTTAATGCACACTTTTAATCGGGTCAGCCGACATAGCCACAGCTAATCCCCAGATCAGCATTACCAAGAGCTTGATGGGGTTGTGAGTTTACAAGAGATTAAAAGAGAGACGCAGATTCTAAAATATGGAACAAGAAATTTCTCATGTACAACAACAATGATAAAAGAATTAAATTCCCTCCTAATGTTTCTATTTGATGCCATGTTTTCTCCTTTTTCCAAAGAAAAAAAAACTATAAATGTTCTCTACTATTGTTTTATTGTTAATTCAGAGTTGAACTTGTTTGGAATCACAAAACTGCAATCGTTCAGGTCAACGTATCATTACCCTTTATAATTTGCATAAGATATTTGTGAGTACAAATGTGTCTGTCATTATCAGATCATACTGTATTGTTTATTGAAATCACTACTAATATACTTCTTAACTTTTTCAATAAGGTGGTTGTATGAATTCTTTCCAACAATTTTATGTTCTCCTACTTTCACATTTTTGTTATTAATTTGAGTACATAAAATAAACCTATATTTAATCAACGTGTTTAATAAATAATAATAAAAAAGAAATAGATTGTGATTTTTTGTCTATCTATACTATCATTTTTATTGTTAAATTAAAAATAAAATGCTGTTTTTATTTTATACTTAATGTACTTATATATAAAAACATGCTACAAGTGGATGCTTATATACTATTTCTTTGATTAACAAAGAAAACTTTGGACTTCTTTTATCAAAACTTTCTACTCTGAAAAAAAAATTCCTAATTTATTTGCATGCCAGTTTTGTGGATGAATATATTTAGATTAACAAATGTAATTAAACAAAATAATATAATCATTTTACATAATTAACCTCCATTTTCACTATCCGTGTTTCTCCACTTCCCCATTTTCTCATCTTCACTTCTCTTCTTAGGTTTTAACTATCACTTTTAATATCACATCCTATTAGTTATATAAAGTTTAACTTGTCCTTCCCATCCAACAGCAAGTACACTTTCCCTTTAACTTTCATATTTTTTATAGTTCTGTCTTCACTTCTCTTAGGTTTTCACCACCGCTTTTGTTATCACTTATAATTTAAAATACTCTTTAACTGGTGCCTTACATCTAGCAAAGGTAATACATTCCAAAATTTGCCATTATGTTGGCATAGGAGGACAACTAACTTCACACTAGGCAGCCAATTAAGCACAGGGATTTACATGTTTGTATTGTCCTAAACTACTTTTCTCTACATTGATTCCTCTTTAGATATATATACATCGACAAAAAGATGTTACAAAGATATATCAGCTACTGAAAGTTCGCTTCTCAAACAACCTGAGATGAAACGTTTGCTGTCAAAAGTGTTCCACGAAACCCTTCCTCTGAGTGCTGCATATCCATTTTCTCATCACAAAGCTCATCTGTTAAAAGATTAATACGATCCAGTTTAGTACATATAAATTTTTACTCGGACGCATTTTACAGGAAACAAAATTAAATTTCTACTTTCTATGTCACCTTCAAACAGAATATTCATGTGACGAACCCATATTACATAGCTTACCAGCAATGTCTCGATTTTCATGGATCTCAGAATCCCTGACTATAATCTGATCTCCAGCAAATACGTTTAAATCTGCAAGTGTAGCACATTCATCATCAATATCAATTGTCCTATCACCTTTCTGTAGCATCTGGTTTTCCTTCACAACCTGGGAGGACAATTGCCAGTAAAACATTCAGGATACAGGTCACCCAAAATTTGCATCCATTTCATAAAAAAATTATATTGTAAATTTATCTGATATATATTATATCAGATAAATATGACCTAGAGCTTTTGCATATTTTTTTTGGGGGCGAGGGGTGGGAATGGAATTACAAATTACCTCCAACATATCATTCTATGACCAAGTGATTAAGAGTTCAATTTTTACCAACCAACATTCTTTTAAATGAAAATTAAGTTTCGATATAAAGTATCATGGTCTACACTTCTTAGTTTAAAAAGCTTTTGCGTAAGGGAGTGACACTCAAAAGCTTCATTGGTTCTTGACAGCCTTATTACTCATCCCTTTTACTATATGTGATTAGACAAAGTTTAGAGAGCACCAGACATGCAGCAAAAGAAAAAATATTCAAAAATTCCACCTCCGTATATTTAGCAATGTGCTTTCTCTACTCAGCTTACCCCAAAGGATTCCCATATCATCATTTTTAGCTGGTACAGTGATGTTGAAGCAGAAACTTTAAGACTAATTGAACTCCCAATTTTAGACTTCCGGGAGCGCTTGGAAACACGCCGATCTGTTTCAATAGAGCCCTTTGAAGCCTCCAATATTGATCTAGGTACTTCCTTTCCCCGCACAAGAATCACACATATGTTCTCATTGCAATAGTTAAGTTTCTGCATTAATTCGCAGCTTTTTCTTTCTCCAATGCAACTTTCACAGATCTGCATTTTGAGGTGTAAATACAGTCTGTGTCTAAATGACAATTACAACATCATATCAAATAAGCGAATTAGAAGTCCCCAGCATGAACACCACAAGAATATAGGAGTAAATATGACGACAAACAAAACAAAAAATGTAATGAAATGAGTGATAGAGTTAGTGTCATAGAGAATATGGGAGAGTATAGCAATATTTTGTCTACAAAGAAGAAAGCAGCTTTGGGAAGAAAAGATTGTATTCATTCAGAAACATGCACTGCAACACCAGAATTTTCTCAGACAAGTGTTATTGTACTATGAATGTGCTGATAAAAGCTGAACCAGAAGCAAGTAGGAAAATCAAGGAAATGACTTTTCAAGTACAACTGAAAAATATGAGAATGAACACATTGTTAACAGATAAGATAGATTACCAGAAAATATCAGGTTGGATTTTTTGTATTCAAAATATGTATATGTGTAATTTGGTAAGATTTAAACTTCCCAAAAAAAAAAAGGGCCTAATAAAGTGAGAGTGAGACCAGCAACATAGTGTAGTTAACAAATAAGGCAGAGTTTCGATTACCTCTGGACAAGTCTTAATCACAATTTGTCTAGTCCCACAATCATTGTTCACTTTATCACAAATGTTCAACTGATCCTCGCATATTGGTGTCTCTGCACAGGCAGTCTCTGAATCATTAATACTCTCAATTGTTGCAGATATACCTTTTGTCTCAGTACCACCCCATTCTTCACAAAAGCATTTCCAGTCATTCTCAGATATGATTGTTAAGCCCCCTGCCTAGAATCCACAAAATGGATAAAAGACACATTATACTATAGCATTGAAAAAAATACGCTTGAAGTAACTAACATTACCCCCATTGATATGCTTATCATGATATTTGAAAAGGATGGAAGAAGAGACAGAGAGGAGCAACTGAATATTGATAACTTGCAATCTAATCAAATTTTAGTTTGCTGTATTTTGCATTCCAAAATGACATAACATTGGCAATGCTACATTGCATGCATGTCCAATATTAGCACAAAACTAAAAGCAATTTTTTTTAACAAACTTACAGAAGACTCTCTCTGGACTATAGCGTTGCGCCTGTAAACCAGTTCAGGAGGTCTTTCAATAAGCCGGGAGTGCTGATAAAAAAAAATGCAACAATTTATCAAGATAAATTTAAAAGGTATTTGCAAAGGATTAAATGAGAAGAGTAAATCACAGCATCAATCCAACAGCTAAAATTTGCAACTGAAGTCCCAAGTGTAGTAAATCTTCTCCATATAGCAAGATGACGCATATATTTGTAATGCATAATAAACCCTAAATAGTGACTAAAGAAAACCAAATGCATACCATGCAACAAGACGCAAAACAAGACAGAATAGCAAGGTGAAATTACAATGTACCTTTTCACATATCAAGGAATTGATTATCCCATCTAAAGTTTCAGGGTTATCAGAATTCTTGACAGATGGACTCATGTAACTTCTCCATTTTGAAATCCATGAAGAGGGCACTAAGAAATACTTGCAATGCAGAGAGAGTGGCATACTTTTAGCCTGTAATAGTTTCTCGTGATTCTGACGTTGCCTTTGTTTCACTAATCTGAATCATAAATACAGAAATCACTTAAAACTTGTCTATATCAAGCCTAAATTAATAGCAACGTACATACCTTAAAGAGTCCTCCAAACATGCTACTTCAGATAATTCATTACTGCATTGGGAACACTGTTTGGAGTCTGAAGGAAAAGTAGGGCAACCCAGATCATCAGGTTTCACAGAAACAGCATCTTCATAAATGAAGAGCCAAAAACTCTCAGGAACAAGCACCCGCTTAGCACCAGCAGCCTGCTCAGGCATAAGTTGCCCATGTGGGCAACTAATTGATGCTGTTGGTCCAGCATCAGCTTCAGATGGAGCATCAAGGACTTTTCTTTTCCACCACTGTTGCAACCTATAAAAGTAAAATCATCAGCATTATTATGCACTTGGACAGTAGGAGACTAAGAGAACAGATTTCAGTACCATTGTTTTTAAACCATGTTGATAACATAGTGAAGACTGAAAAAATAAGAAATTTAAACTGGTCAGAACAGGTAACTGATTTTTTTTATGACCAGGCCAACCAAAATATTTACTATCTCCATAACAAGCAGAAAACATAAGACTTGTCCAACATCCATAACTACCCAACCCCCTCCCATTTCTGAATGTGAAGACATTTGCAATCATACCATGGTCTAGATATGTAATACTTTCCATCTGGACAGTTTCCATCAAGAATGTCCCGTGCAAGTTGCTTCATCGATTCTCGTCGATCCCGATAGGTGTCAGCTGACACCACAGTATGAGCCCCATCAATAAGACAGTCCCAACAGCAGTCACCATGGGACAGTGTTGGGCCCCCACCATACTGAATTTTACAAGCAGATGAAGGAAACATGTTATAATTGTATATATCAGCAAAAATGGCACAGCATAGAATAGCAACAGAGAAGATACATAGTAAGAAAAAGAGAGCATAAGAATAGACATAAAAAAAAAAGAGTGGCCCAATGCATGAGGCTCCCACTTAGTGGAGTCTGAGGAGGGTAAATGTACGTAGCTTTACTCCTGCAAGAGCATAAGAATAGACATAAATCATAACTAAATTATCAGCTTCTAAATATCCCAGCAGAAGCATGCTCTTGTCATATTCATCAGAATCTGTAATTCTTCCTTTAATTACTTTGCATTCTCATCCTCACTTGAGCACCAATTTAGACCTGAGGTACTTGTTTGTCAAAATGTTTCTCCATTTCACTGACATATGACAGCAGTTTCCTTGCTGACATCACACAAAGGACTAGGTAAACGTAGTGCTTCATTATGAAAACAGTTCAATCCTTCATCTACTCCCATAGCTTCACCAATAGGACATTAGATTTGTCTTATTCCCCTCTCTCAAAAATTTACTTTTCATCTCTCCAAACATTAACACAACTTAAAATAAAACATGAAGAAAAATTCCTTACTGATCCAATATATCCTCTCCCAAGACAGCCACTTCACATTCATAAGTAATTTCAATAATCCTTCACCATGATTTATTAATATAATGGAAACAAAATTATACCAATGAAGAAAAGAGCTCCACAACTGATTAAAGAAGTAAAAATTCATACTGAACCCAGAGAGCATGTTCATTTATATAACTTCAGACACATGATTTAGATGTTACAAAGTTATAGGCTAAACCAACAAAAAAGGCATTATAACAAAAGTAGACAATTTAATAGGGAAAGCAAGTACCCAGACATATAACAGCTAATGAAAACATGCAATTACCTTGGATAATAATTTATCCCATGCTTTGTTAGACAATCGCTTCATTGAAGCAACCTTTGATACTGGGACTTTCCCATGTGAGCATTGAATGGAAGTGTTGTCAAGAGTGCTGCATAAATTAAGCCAACAGCAAGAAGGAAAGAATTCAGCCACACTATTAAAAATAAAAAGCATTGCAGTGTTACGTAGAGGTCAATTTTATAATAAAAAAAATTGCACTAACATTGGATTTATGTTGTCAGCCCACTGGCGAAGCCAATCACTAGAAATCCAATAAAATGGTTGCTCAAGTGGTTGAACAGGAGCTTCAGCTAAAACAGACCGAACTTCCTGTCTCCTTTCAGTGATACGACTCAATTCTAATTCTTTCCTACAATTGTACTGCTCACACTCATCAAGATATGAAGTATTGAATGCTTGAATCTCTTCAAAAATATGAGATAAAACAGGAAAACTGTCTTCTGCAGCAATTACATCACCTTTACTTTCCTTGTGGTTAACACCACAACCCACACCCCCTATTGTGCCTACATTCTTAGCATGCTTAAGATTGTACATTAACATGTATGCATCACTAGATGAAAATATCTCCAAAAGAGAAGATTGTGAGTGAGTGGCATCCAAACCATTTCCATTACTGTCAACTATCGTTGCTTCAGAGCAGTCAGAATGAACAGGATCAGTCCTAACAGATTTAGAAGTAGAATTTGAAGATCCGTCACCAAATGGATGACAACCCAAGTTAGTGACATGCTCATCATCAAATTCCCACCATTGCCCAGTATTATCATCCTTAATGTGAGCCACGTAATGGCCACTATTAACAGCAGTTCCCTTGTGAATCAGTACAGCTGACAAGTCATATATCAGTTCAGACTGAGACGGCTCAGACAATCTATGCCTCATGTCAAGTTTAGCAGGAAATGAAATTGCAGAAGTAATTTTCTTCTTTGTTGTTGTCTGCCAACACAAAAGATAAATTAATGAATACATTTACCAGAAGAGAATTGATACAAAAAATCAACTTTGCACCATATCAGGAAACTAAAAACTTACACTAAACAATTTTACTAAAGCTATATTACCAACACACCAAGCATATAACTATTAACATAGTTTCTCTCTAAAAATCCCACCTTTGCGTACCCTTGAGGTATGTTTGGATTGAAGAGAATGGAGGAAAATGGAAGGGAAGAGAAGGGTAGGTTTGATCTAGACCTCTCCCTTGAATTAGATTTAAATGAAACATTACCCTCCCTTCCCTTCCCTTCCCTTCCCTTCCTATTCCTTTTCCTTCTCAATTCTTTTCAATCCAAAATTTTTCCAAGAAAATCAATAAAAATAACCAATTAAAGTTATCAAGCACTGTAAAGGTTTGCTAATTAAATCAGGCATAATCTCATAATGACCATTGAGATTATGACATCTGGTTTATTTGGTTAGACACATGATAGAGGAATTGAGCTATTTTTTGGTCTCTAGTGCACATGGTTGGAGAGCAACGCTAATACAATGACCAGAAGAATCATCAGCATGTATACTTGAACGGTATTCTGTTACAAGGATTTTCAGAGAAGATTCATGCAGATCAAAGGGATAGATGATACTTTATTATAGTTCTTTTTTTTTAACAACCCTCATAGGGTATTTATTCTTTAGATGGATTTCCATACCATTCTCTCTCTAATACTTATTATTTCCTTCCAATAAAAAAATAGAGGGGAGAAAACAGATGAATATGCTTGTATAATGCTCTAAATATTAGTCACAAAGATAAAAAAGTGCTCAGAAAATCTATCACAATACCTTTGGAAGGAAGACACAACGTTTAAGTTGAAAATTAAGTACAGCAGGTAATGTACGCAGCTTGATACTGCGAGTAGCGTCGACTCTTGTTTTACATGACTGGCAAAAATATTGATTATCTCCATGAAGCTCTTCAACAGTGAGGTAATCATCTAGGCTCTCATCTAAACTTCTCAATCCCTTGACATTCAACTCAAGCTCATAGAAGTCTTCCATTTTAGAAGAAGCTTCAGAGTCTCTTCCACATTGTGAGCACCTACATAAAACATGTTAAAATTAAGAAATATGGAATAGTCATAAAAAATAGCTACCACTGGTCTCACATACATATAAGATGAAAGTAGACTATATAAGAAATTTATTTGAGATCATCAGTTTATTTAAGATCATCTAAACATAAGTTACAAGAGTTATTTCTATTCAATGATGGAAAAATGATTCTGAACATCAAGTGCCATGAATTATAACACTAACAAGCAGGACTCAAAGAAGTAGACAGAAATAACAAACTTAAATATGCATGACAAAGACAGATTCAATTCAACAACACGTAATAAACAACTGCACTCTTTTAGGCAGTATATGTTAGCAAAAATTGCATTATCATTAGGACAAACTTATAATATATTAATATTTAAAACAAAACAATTCGTTATTAGTAAAAAAAAAAGGTTGCTCAAAATTAATTATTCTTACGTCGTCACGTGAGACACGCTTCCCCGGAAAAGATCTTGAACTATTGTTCTTGCCTTGGGAACTTTAGAATTACTCAGACAACCCTCGAGCAATGACAGAAGCAATGTCAGAAACTCATGGCTATCCTGCTGAACTCCATTATCTAACTCCAGCGTTTTTACAAACGGAAAAGAATCTACAAAAGCCCTTTTACTAATGTGCAGCTGCACAAAAAGCCGAGCCAGCTGATCTAACACTGGCTGTTGTTGTAAAACATCTGGTTCTACAGAAAATAGGCCTTCCCGGAAAGATTGATTCATGTATAAACACTGAAGTATACTGTTGGCATAGCATGTAGCCCCAAGATTAGTCAAACCAGCAGGAGAATTAGCAGAGGCACGGAGATCCTTGGTTGGGTCAGGGCCAAGGTTTTCAATAATATCTGACATCTTTTGCCATAAGCCAGACTTCCGGGTTCCATTGGGAGGAGGAACCAATGCACAAAAGCAATTTGGGTTGTCTTTGTTATTGACACGGCAGCCTGAACAGATTGGCTTCCAAATCATATACAGTTGATTCATATCATCATCAGTTACCACACCAGTTTCATGAATTTTCCTATACAAGGAAGAACATAGAACAATGAACATACAAATGAAGGAACAACAAACATTATTTTGTTTCAAATATAGAGAACAAAATAACATCAGTTAGTACCTCCATATTTCAGAAGTGCTGGCACCATCGTCCACTTGTCTTTGTCTTTTATTTTTACTTCGTGTAGTTGGTCTACTCATACTAGAATACGATAAAACCCTGCCAAAATCAGAAAAAATAAGCTTTCTGGAAGGGAATATGAAAAAACAATTTAACATTTTCATACCCTTTTAAAATTATGAATAAAAATGAACTTCTTCAAACAAATATCACAGATGAAATTTTCAGATATATATCTATTGCTCCTTCTGGGCAATGATGGTGATAGCCACTGGGACAAACAGAAACTGTCTTTGATTTAATTTCATGGGAAGTCTTACTACAGGAAACTCGTGAGCCAATAAATTACATTTTGTTAATGTTAATACAACTTCAAATGAAATAACCAAATCCTTTCCCAGAAAAAAAAAAGTAAATTTAAAAAACTCTAAGAAGTAGTGGCTTTCTTCCGTCAATGCAAACACATTACCATAAGCAACTTCTTTCGTCAATCTTGCACAGCGTAACAAGCACGAATCAAATAACAAATATCAAATGAATCAACTTGGCCAAAAAAAAATAAAAAAAAATCAAACGAATCAAAGACGAAGCTGAAAGCTGAAGAGAACCCTAGAAATTCTCGATAGCCAAAACATCAAGTAAATTAACAGGAAAATGAAGACCCGTAGTAATGTGAGAATGCATATCTTTCAAAAACATAATTTATAGCGTAACTATCATAAAGAAAAAATCGTAAGAAAATAATTAAAATGAGAGAAATTGCTGTTATGGAACTACCGGAGAGAAAGAGAAGCGGGTCTCAGCTGCAGGATCAAAAATCACATGGGATTTCTGAGGGGGAAGGGGGGAATCTAATATCAAATGACACTCTTAACTTTCACCCAGAAATAGTGAGAATAACTATAAGGAATAATCTATCATTTCCTTTACATCGGATGGGAGAAGGCAAAGAAAAAGAGGTTGCAGGAAATGTATCGTCAGACAGACAGAGTGAAGATAGAGAGAGAGGACAAAAACTTTGGTTAGGATGGGCGAAGTAAGGAGGGGCTAATGAATGGGTCAAGTTGGAGTCAGAGCGCCTCAGGCTTCAGAGCAGAATTTTACAGATCTTGTGCGCCTATGATTTAGATTTTACAGTAAAAGCTCCATGTTTCCTCACAATTTGGCTGCAACTATTATATGTTAGAGTTAATTTAAAAATACCTCGTGTGTGAGTGGGTGTGTATATATATTATATATATATATATACACACACACAAGGTCAAGTGTTTAGATTTATTTGTTTTTAATATCAATATAATTGATTTATTTGAGTACTAAATATCTTAATTTCCCGACAGGATGACATTGCACTAGTGAAGCCCAACTTTCCCGTATTATCGGTCGGTTCGCAGATGCAATACTTTTCGTTAATAAAATTCTTTTAGGACCCGTTTGATAGATAGAAAGAAAAAGAACAAAATAGAATGGATATTTATTTTTTGGTTTAGTCGTTGAAATTGGTAAAAATTGTGGGTCTTACGGAATGTCCATTCTATTCTATCTCCTCCTACAAAGTAATCAGCATTACTTCCAAAAATAGGTGAAAAGTGAACAGTACTATAAAATGAAAATAAAAAAGATTGAAATACTCTTTATTATTTTATTTATTTATAAAAAATTTTATAATTAAAAGTATATATATTTAAATTAAAATTTTCAATATTATTTAATAAAATTTAATTCAAATTTTTATATTAATAATAATTTATTATATTTTTTATTTATAATATTTAAAATAATTTTTTAAGTTAAAATAATAATATAATAATAATTTTATTTTTTTAAGGGTATTTTTGTTTTTTAAACAATTTTTATTCTATTCTATTCTATTTCATTCAATTGACCTATCAAACACAATTTTAATTATAATATTTCATTCCATTCCATTTGAATCCATTCTTTTCCATTCCATTCTCAATTTCTATTTCCATTCTCTCTGTTGTCATCTACCAAACGGGATCTTAAATAATTTTTTTTTTCGTTTTCGTAACGCAAACTAAAAATTAATTTTTTATTACAAATATAATTTTTGGAGAGATTGTGCCTTTGGTTTTATGTTTTCAAAAAAAATTCTGTAAAATAATTTTCAGAAATATAAAACTGTATTTGAAAGATTTGTATGAAAATAGTTCTAGAAACAAGATATAAAAAAAAAATACGTTTGGAAAAATTTATTGTGAAAAAAATTAAAAGAAAAATTATTTAATTATATCTTGACGCATCCATTGTTATTAATCAAGAATTGAGTGATTGAGGGAGAAAAAGAAATTGATGAATTTTACATATATTTATGTCATTAATAAAAACATTAGTTTTCAATGTTTATTATTTTAGAGAACAAAATATGTTTTTTACAAGGTTCTAGCAACGAAAAACGCTTTGAAAGCTGAACTTGAAGGCATTGCCACAGCCTTGGAAATAGCATGGGAAAAGAAGTTCAAAGAGGTGGAAATTGAGATGAACTCATTGATTGCAAAGAGCCTCTGCATTGAAGGTTGCTTCAGATTCTATCCTTTTGCAACTTTGACATCTCACATTAAGAAAGTGGAATATTTCCATTTTCCGTACTCTTAGAGAAGGGAATAAAGTCGCTGATTGGTTGGCATTGAAAGCTCATCCTTGAGAATGGTCTGTGTTTGCATGACTATCCACCCACGGGACAGGAGTTAGCAGATTGGTGATGGATGATGTGCGAGGAACATCTTGGCTTAGATTATGCCTGCTCTAGTAGAACAAAAACGCGAAACATGCCAAAATTGTTCTGTATATTCTATTTTAAAAACACATTCTGTTTTTTTATTTTTAAAAGTTAAAAGCTGTTCTTAAAAGTAAAAGTCAAACAGGCCCTGTGATACTGTCTTCTTGCCTAGGCTTCCTGTCCAGGTAGTTATCATTTCATTTGATCCTTTTTTAATGTTTTTATTTTATTTCATTTTTTAAAAAATTATTTTATAAAATAAAATAAAAAAATTTGTTTAATAAATTATTTTTAAAATAAATTAATTTTTGCTTTTTAAATGTTCTAAAAACAAAAATAATTTTTTTTCTTATTTTAAAAAAAAACTTACTTTTAAAATAAAAATAAAAATCAAATTTAAAACAATTTTTTTATTTTAAAAAATAATTAAAAATAAAAAACAAGCATGTCCTTACATACCGCAAAGATTAGTTTCGAATCTTAAGGTTGCTTTCTGAAACTAACATTGACTTTCCACTCAATCCCTGAGATAACCCAAAGAATAAGACAAAATGCCTCAGAGACTGGAGAAATAATTATACACGTCAATGATCAAGACACCGTCTTGCACAAAAACAATAAATTTCTATAACTAATTGAGTTTTAATTTACGCATACTCAACGTATAAAACCCAGTGTGCACACGTTTAAACTCATAAAAAAATGAATATAAATTTGTTTTCCAAAATTCTTCTAGGTACAGTCCAAGTTATATAGCGGAAGATACCAGGCCACAAAGAATCACAAATGCCAAAATTGCAAGTTACAAACAAAACATACAATCTATGTATCATAAATGACAGTGTTTCAAAGTAATATCTCAGATCGTCCTGTTACAAAACCCAGAGCCCAAACCACAAATAAGGCCACCCCTTAACTAGCTTTCTCCTCCAAACTTGCCCTTTCAGATACTTCCTCAATCTCGGGGCTAGCATTTACGGGATTATTACTCGTGACTAAGCTGTCACCAGCAGAAGCAATAACATTTTTTACTGCCCCAGCCCCAACAACGTCTGTTGTTCGAAACCCCGCGTTTGGGGAACTCGAACCAGAGACGCCAACCTCATTTGATTGCCTCGGCTTGTTCAGGGCGTGGCAGTGCGGGCAATAGTATGTGATATATGGGAAATCCTCCTTCCGAGCAAGACCTGAAGAAAAATAAGTAGATGAAAACACACTCTTCCTGAACACACCATTCGTAATAAATATTGATAACCACAAAGAACTAGCAAAAGCATTAATTACCCAATAGTAAGTATCATCTTTATTCTGAAATAGATGCAAGAGGACAAAGCCTAAAAATGTCAGATCCAGCCGACTCACCATTGTGCATGTGGCAGTTACCACATATGAGCGCATAAGACTGCGTTGGGTCCTCACCCACAAGCAATGCTGCAATTCGAGCAATCCATCCTCCATCATTTGTGGTTGAACTTTGAGGTTGGTGGTGCTCGACAACTACAAGCTGGTTATCCTCAGAAGTCTGAGTTTCATCAGTTTCCCCAACTCCAGCTAGTTGTTGATCAGAATGCTGTGGTGTAACTGTCCCTGGACTAGTAGATCTAGACTGCACTTGTTTGCGATTTCGAAGTCCACTAGATTGCACAAGTTCAACATCATTGCTCTTCCCTGTTGAAGCACCAAGCTTTGATTCATCCCCCACATACACTTTCAAGCCCGAATCTGCACCCAATTTAGAAGCCAAAACACTTGCAGCTGCCGCCTTTGCTGCAGGATCTGGGTCATATCTCTGCATAGATCACAAGCTAAGCATAGTACACAATAATATTAAAGCAATTGAAAATTAGTAGCATCACATGCTGCCTTCAAATAATGCACCTCAAAGCACAGCCCTGGGCTTAGCTCATCATCAAATAAAAAACCTTGATTCTACTCAGAATTGATCACGTGCAATTTCATTCATTTTCTAGCCCAAATGCAAAAATTAATAATGTTAAATCTCTTTGGTTATATAGGCGCACAAGAAACAAATGCCAAGACAGACTAAAAATCAAGTTCACATTATATTTCAAAGCCTCTATAATGTCTCAGATGATTCCTTCCCTCCCCAACCCCCCCAGCCCATCCAGAAGGAAAAAAAAAAAGACTGAATCGTGAATGTCATGCATAACAATGTGCCAGTCTGAAAAGTTAAATAATGCAGTGTCTTGCAACTTAAAGACTTGGATATTATAGAACATGAGAAGACCAAACACAACTTCAAAGATAACTTTTCACTCTAAAACATAAATAAAGGTGACAATGACAATAGCTATGTAAAACAATTGCTTCAAACTATCACCTGAATGAGCTGTTGAGTAGAGTAATAATTTGTCTTCTCTTTGAGCTCATCAATTTTTGCTTGCCTTTCAGCTCGAAGCCTTTCAAGAATTTTTTGGTCCCTGCGATCACCTATAAAATCACAAATGTATAGAAAGAAATTCAACAAATAAGAAAAACTTTAACATATTAAACTGTGAATACATGCGTCCTGTCCAAAACTGCACCATTAAATTGAAATCAAATGCTATAATAATTAGAGTTACGAGTGTAGAACTTATGAAGAAGGTAGAAAATTTCTTTAACCAAATTGTTAATATCAAATGCCTCACCTACTAGCTTTTTTTTCTACACAGAAGTTTCATTGAAGGTATTTATACCTGACTACACGTGCATAAACTTTAGAAAATACTCATGAATGGAGAGACCTACTACTATAACATCTATTCAAACAATGCTCAGGCTTGTTTTGCATTGTGAATAAAAACAAATGTAAAAGTAAATCAGCATTTGCAAAACTGTCTCATAAATAGGAACAATGGATGACATCGTACTTCAGAAGCATATCAGAACCAAATAAATTTAAGGCTCTTTTGATAGAGACGTCAACTGCAGTTCAGCAACTCTTAAATAAACATGTACCTTGAATTTGGACTCAATCACAATAGAACTCGTAGAATATATATCTAGAATTTTAATTTTAGATTACACAAGTACCTACGGAAAATACATGTACTAATTGTGAACGTTTGGACACTTACACATCCTTGTGAAGCTGACAACTGCCGAATAAGCAGCAGATGATAAGGCAGGCAAAAGAAACATAGGTAAAACCCGGAATGCCCTCATCTTCCAATTCATATTTATTGATCTTGTGGTCATAATAGCATAACCTATAGCAATGACCTGAAAGTTGAAACCATTTTAAGCACATGCCTGAATTAATTTTACTATGACAAAATATAACCTCTGGGGAGAATATTTTTCTTTACTCATGCAGAAGTTTATGCTTTAAAGTTTAAATCCTTCTAAAATTCACAACTGCAAAGTAACAGTGAATACTTCTTTACAGAAACCAAGCAGATTGCATAAAATTAAAGAATACAATAACCTGACAAACAAGTCAATCTTTCTAATAAATGTAGAAAGACATGCATTATTAACAACATGATCACTGGAAGGATAATATATTAATCACTAAATAACAAATAAAACACACCTCAAGTATAACCGAAAATATAATGAGATGCCGGGTTGTCCGCCTCCAAGATTGGGATCTCCTGCTCATTCTAGTCAAAACAGCAGCTTCTTCTTTAGAAATGCATTGCAGTCTCTTCTCAAAATCATCTCCATGTAATCTAAATATTCCATTCCAAAGTCGGGAAATAAATCCCTTGCGCTTCTTCTTTCCATTCCCAGTGGCAGTAGGACTTGTCTCTTTACCTTCCCCAACTCCTTTGTCATCAGCCATCTCTTTTATTTCCTAGAACACACGTAAGTTATAACAGATAAGTAATTACATTCACATGGAAACAAAAAACCCATTCTGGTATATTCAATTTGGGCATTAGGTGTTAAGCCAGACCGCTGCAAGTGAACAACTTCTTTATTAAAAGGGATAACTGGATAGGAATTTTGAATAAGTTGAAGCCTCACACTACATTAATCTACTTAAGACATATGTCTACAAGTCCCACCCCCTTGCTCGCCGTGTAAACTGTTTGGAAAAGCTTTTAAAAAAATGCCTAAAAGAAAGAAGCTTAAGGAGAGCAATCCCCACGTCCCCTTGAAATGACAGAGATAAATAGGTTAGAAAGCAAGGGTTTAAAAGGAGGCACAGGGCAGAACAACGTATTGCCAAAAGCTGCACGTTAAAGACCGAAATAAATTTAAGTATATACCAAGTAATTGGGGGTCAATATATCAAGCACGAAGGACAACAGCTTTTTCAATATTAAGAGGATAACCCTTCGTCTCTAGATTGAGAATTTTCTTCCTTCATTATGCAATCAAAAAATAAATAAATTCAGATTCTGATGCAATAGTATATATAATCAGAGAAATAAAAGTTGCAAAAGAAGGTGCTGCTCAATAAGAAGGAAAGTATCAGATCAATAAGAGAAACCTGAGAAAGAATAAAGAACCCTCGAGGAAGAAAGTCGATCCAAGATGCTTCGAGAAATCACTTCTCCTCGAGTTGATCTCTTTCTTCAGATCTCAGGCAGAGAAAGAGAGGAAAAGAGCGCAATGGAGTTCGTGTAAGGCAACGAAACGCACTGTGATCGAGCATATGTATGCAAGGAGGAGTAGGAAGCAAAAAGGCTACAAAAATTGGGGTTTCCCTTTTCGGGGGTTTCCGCACACGCACGTTGAACTTCACGCAAATACTTCGATGCTAATCAATCACCGTACAAATTTTTTCCCAGCGTCAATATACAAGCATGTGACTGTGTGAGAGAAGTGACAAGGGTTAGGAAAACTTCCCAACCCACTTCGCTTAATCATTGATGTTATCTACTTAACAACCTTTTAATTGATTAAATATAATATTAATTATTAAATAAATACATTTTAATTCATTCAAAGTTTAATAACAATATGAATTGATTCCATGAATTTTCAACATCGAAAATTTGTCTTAAATCTTTAACTTGCTAATTTTTTTTGTAATCCGACCATACTCAACTACTGTTTATTTACATAATAGCATCAACGTCACAATTTTAAAATTATATAAAAAAAAAAATACAATCCCTCTATTATTTATTTGAATTTTTATAGTCGTTTATTGATATGTAAAGATTAACATTTTTTAAAGTTTTTTAAAAATTTTATAGAGTACAGTTGAAGAGAACAAAAAAACACCTATGAAATTTATGTTTAAATTAGTAAATTTTATTTTATCAAACTGTACTTTTTTTTTTTTTACAATTTTATTCTATAAAGCAATATAAAATAAATACAAATTTCATATGCAAAGACTCTCTATGATTTTTTTTTTTGAACTTTTTTTTTTCCTTGCTTGAGTGGAAACATATTAATGTATCGCAAAATAGTGGTCCTTTTTTTTTTAATGCTCGAGTGGAATTTTAGAAAAATGCTACAAACTCAATGTAAAACTGAACCATGAAAGTTCAACTAAACAATTATTCAAATATTGTAGAATCCTAGGAGATGAATAAGCATTGTAAATGTAATTAAAACTAGTGATTCCCTTTCATTATTACTGTTCAATATATCTTCAAGCAGCTTAGGCATTAGCTTCCTTCGAAGGACCTTCCTAATACAATGCATGCTTTCGCAGCATGTTTCTTCCAAGCACAGACCTTTTTATAGTTTCTGTAAGCATATGCGTCCCATAATCAAAGCCAAACATGGACAAACAAAGAGCGATGCAATTTTAACTTCCAACCTTGTGCTATCACGGTGGGGAACGGACTCACCCAAGTGTTACCGAACCTTGTTCTACCCAACTTCCTCCGAAGAAGAAACAAACGACGTTCTAACAGCTATTGTTTCATCAACAGACATGACCACATCGTTCATATCTTTCTCGAAAACGATGAGTAGCATAATAGATTGGAGTTATAAGTGATAAACATCATTAGCAAGTTCACTTTGCCATATTAAATAATTCAATAAATGACATAATAAAGTGTCAACGGATTTCTTTCTTCTTCCCTTCTCTTTCTCCAATTTATCTCCAGTTACCTCTTGCTTCTCTTCCTCTATTATTAGCTCTTCTTGCACCAAGGGACTTGTCCTCCTTATGATATCTACCAGCAGTACCAAACTTGAGAGGCACAATTTGCTTTATGTATAAATTTCCAGGAAAGTGCCTTCTATCTTTTGGTATTGTTCGTAATTGTGGCAACCAGTATGCAACATATTCACCTTCTGGATCATATGTCTGTGCCTGAAAATATAAGATATAGCTATATTACTTCCAAGTTTGAAGTTAGCCTACTGAATTGCTGTCATATTTAAGCGAAGTTCCATTTTATTATTATTATTTATGATCATGTGACTACCAGATCACCAAAGACTGCAGAGGCGTTTCAAATTTGAAGATCACATGGTTGATGTAAAAGAAGCATGCTTACAACTACAAGTTATTTATTCTGATTGAGTCGAACTAATAAAGACCTAAAAAGCACCCTGAAACATTTAGCATGGAGGGGTGACTGGTTAAATCATTGTATTTTGTGCAAATCCTTATAGGCACTTACTTGTTTAGGGATGCTGAAATAACGGTCTTCTCTAGGATCATTCCCAACTCCTGAACAGGGAAATCATAGAATGAGTAAATATTATAATTTTTATATGTTATAAAGCTAAAAAGTAAATACTAAATGGCATTGCATATCTGTGATTGCATCTGAGTTATTCATTTCAAAATAATTAAGCAGCTAACAGCAGTCCGATCAAATAAGTCAAAAGTTTCCATTACTTCTGTTTTCTCTGTTGCTGTCTTAACTCCTTGATTGATATGCACAAATTTATATAAATCAACTAAGAAAAAGGATCCCTGAATGGTAACAACTCTAATGTGACTTCTCCCATCATCAAAAAACAAATGGGGTAACCTATATTTGGATGGGGATATTACCATCTCTGTTTATTTCATGTATGGTTGTTGCTTTAATGGTTAGGGATTACTTTGTGCAGAGGGCTATAAATACCCCCCCTGTCCAGTCACAACTTGAGGACCTTTTGCTTGATTGTTGATAATAAAGAATTTGAGAATTTGTTGTGTCTTCTTGGTTCCTGTCGTACATCATCTACTAGGCACACAAAAGGTAGTAGGTAAAGGGTTCAGGGATGATATTGGACATAAAAAAAAAAAAAAAAAAACTTCAAACTAGCATAATGAAGATAAATATATACCCCAAGTGCTGGCTTACTTCTTCATGCACTCTTGCAGATTCATGTGTTAGCCGATTAGCATAGTTATCTGTTAGGCGTAAAAGGCATCCCATACTAAAGGTTTACCAAAGAAGGGCTGGGTTGAGAAATGATAACGCCAAGGCAGGGGAACGCCCAAGTGAGGAGAGAGATCAGAATATGCGTCAGTTAGGTGGTAATGAGAGAAACAGTTACAAGGCAGAGAGAAGCAGTTATAGAGCAGAAAAAAGTCACAAGGAAAAGGAGTTTTTGCAAGTGGTAGGAGTTTCTTTTATCCACGGATTGCCAGGTCGGGTGCCTTTTCTTTTCACAATTTCTATAGAATCTAATACCGGTATACTGTTGGCTATGTTGTTCTGCATTTCCTGTATTTGTAACTACTGGAATAACTTGTTGGGTAGCATGTCCTAACATTATCACTATAGTTACCTGATCCATAAGTCCAGTTTCCATAATTGGAACACGGGTCATAATCCAAAAGGCATGTCTCAAACCATTCTGCTCCCATGCGCCAATCTATGCCCATATCCCGAACAAGAAATGAACACACAATCTGTCAAACAGGTAACCAAGTTTCATGTCTCAGAATTAAGGGCAGGTGGAATGTCCCATAAAAATATAATTCAATCTTTTAATTAAATGCACCAAGAGAACGACAATTTTCAGCATATAACTAGAAATTTGTCACAATTATTATACTGTAGAAACACAAAAATTTGACTTATCTTTTACCTGCCGTCCTCGGTTTGACATAAACCCAGTGGTTGATAGTTCTTTCATATTGGCATCTATGAGAGGATACCTAGAAGTTCATGCAAAAAGATTGCAGCAATGGAATGAGAAAAGATGATTCTGCTTTTAAAATACAGATGTAGAAGGTCTGACTCAGATTTTTACATTATTGCATGAGTATCTTATGTCACACGGATGAGAAAGGAAGAAAATGAGCTTTAAGTAGATATAAAAACCAAGTGATGTTGGTCTACTTTACGGAAATTGCAATTAAGAAATAAACTATAGTACAAAAGCAAATAGTATTTAAAGACCAATCTCTGGAATTGTCCAGGAGGGAGAAAAATATTTGGGATCCAAGGACCTTATTCTATTTCATTTTTAATCTGTTTAACCCTTCCAAATATCATAATTTTGCATAAACAATAAAACTTGACCTAATTGTGATTTGACCATTTAAACGTTCTATCATTCCATTTTCCTCTCTTTCTAAGTAGGAAAATTGCATTGCAGTCATTTCCTTTCTATTCATGTTATTAGAAAGAAAAAAACCCAAATATAGCCCACGTACCATCTGCTTTAAGATATTAATTTTGATAAGGAAAAATGTTAGGTTGGAGAAATAGGAAACATGCACAGCATCAATATAAATATTTTAAAGGCCAGTAAAAAAAACTTATGCTCAAAACTGTACCCTGTACGACCATCTCTCCAGGACTCAAATAAATTCTTGTCTTGGCTCCATTTGTACTCCACTTTCCTTGGGCCTCCTAGAAAAAGTACAAAAACTATTACATCATTAATCTGAACGAATTGTAACAAAGAAATTTCTCCAGAGAAGCATTATGCCAGTCCCTTATACTTCACATAAGTTAGATGAGTGTTAAACCAGTAGAATTTTTAGAACATAATCTCAATCATACCTAGAAGGAAAAGGGAATTCCCACATTTAACTGATAGAAACCTAAAGTAATCTCTCCATATCAATTCGAACAAAACCCTGTAAAAATAAAGCTCTTCTTTACATTATTTTGAAGCAATTCAGGCAACTTAAAAAATACAATTAGACGGGCTGGTTAATAATTTATGAATAATTAAGAAACTGGAAATAAATAAATGCTGTCAAGGAATATACTATAGATATACAATTCTGAGGAAGATGCAGAGTAATACCAGTAGGTAGAACTATTTGCTTGCCTTTCTTCTTCATATCTCTTGACCTATAAAGAATGGTGTGAACTTTGTCAAAGCAATAGCAATTTTCATATACTTCGTAATGCAAAGAACAAAGATGTTTGACAGTTTTAAGTTCAACCTCTTCATGTATGAAACGAGGGGACAAGCTTCCAGAGGCAAGCCATGGCGAGAATTTAGTTGAGTAATCAGGCCCTAACATCCCATTTCTGGTCTCTTTATATATCTTTATCAAATCCTGCATATGGAGAATCTTAATGAGTTAAATAATCATTCAAATGATAGCATCAACGTTTCCAACATCATGGACTCCATTTTCAGGACTTAAAAATCTTATAGAAGTAGAGTCAAGATCAAAGGTGATGAATATATTATTACATTGACCCTTTTGCCTGTTTTAGTGTCACATGAAATATAAATGGATCTTGTGTTCTGTACAAATATAATAGTTAGACATTAATCTCATCAGCAATTAGACAGACTCTATATTTCCAATTCACAAAAAGCAGATATTTGGTTCTCAAAGCTGATCAATTGGTCATTGATTCTAAACCAGCCCATTATTTCCATAAAAACCCAATGTAGCAACAGGGAAATAACATAAATTGGATTTACATTGCCAAGTTGGGATAATTTCTAACCTTCTTCCAAAAGTATTCATATACTCTGCTCAGCGCTGCAGTTTCACCCCCAACAAACTTCATCCCCTGGCTTACCTTTGTTAAGAGAAAGAAAAGAGCAAAAGACCAAATTCATTCTCTTTTCATTGTTGAGTTCAAAAAACTTAATTTCTTGAAAATAGTAATGCTTAAAGGATGTCTGCAATTATTTGAACAAAACCTACATTTTGTGAACAAAATCCCAGCTGCTCTAATGAAGGTAGACATCCCCAATCCCCAACTAGAGGAGGTGGTCCGAGAGATGTTGGAAGTTTTATGCAGGTGCGTGTGGGGCATTTAGTTTCAACAATCTGCAAGTTTAGCATCCATCAGCATGCTGAAGCAGCACATCAAAAGCCATTTTTAATTCGGAATATCTAACATACATATGTAAACTGAAAAAGTTAACATACCTTACGAAACTGAGTATACACATCTGGCAAACTAGTGGCATCAAAAGGAAGGTCATCAATGTGGTACAAGGTGGTACCCCAAATAAATTGTAACTTGGGATTGTTCGAAGTTGTCACCCCTATGGATTCCTCAGGACATGGTGGTATCACCACTTGTTGCAGACCTTTGATGACCAATCTTTCAACATTCAGCTCCTCACTGCAAGTTTCTTTCTGGGCGTATACCTGACCAGATCACATCCAAGGGCGAGCCCTATTGCTTCAATAACCAGAAAAACTTGAAAATTGATCATTCCCACCAGCTTAGTGAATATACTTTTAATTCAATCACTTAACTGTATGAGCTCCACAAGCTTTTGCAAGAGAAGGAAGAATATCTTCAGGTTTCCCATGTTGAATGAGCAAATTAAGCCCCCGTTTCATCAAATTCTTCCTCAAGTCAGCCAAGCATTCAATGAGAAATTGCGCTCTTAATGCTGCCAAACAAACAATACTTAAGACAACAAAGTCAAAAGAGATAGTAAAATTAAAACAGTAAGTAAAGACTTTTTAAACCCGAAGGTTAATCCTCTCCTCATCCTCTAAGAGCAACCTTCTTGTATCAGGCACGGGTTTTGGGTTATGCTAATACCATATTAAATAAATGAAACACATACAATCCGCATACCAACATTTAAGCAAGAAACTTAGAAAAATTAAAGAATATAAATATAGAATACCCCCAGTTTTTGGAAACCCAAAATGATAGGTCGTCCCAAAGAGTCGAGGATCAATACAGTAGACAGGCAAGATAGTCTCGGACGCAACCCAGGCCTTGAAGAGAGCCTCATTATCCAATATTCTGAGATCGTTCCGGAACCAAACAATGGCTGTCCCTTTGCCGCTCCTCTTGGTGTTCCACGAGTACCTCTGAAAGGTCTGCTCGGCTATACGTTCCATGTCGCGAGCATCTTGCTCTGGTACCTGGTATATCGATGAAGAGGTTGAGCTTGAAACGCATGCAGATTTGCCACAGAAGTTCATGGTTGGGAAGCGATTAGAGAGCGGAAATCTTGTTGGGTTTGTGAATATTAAGGTATACTTCGATCGGTTAATAGTGGAGTTCACTTTTAGACACAGAAAGGGAAGAGTCAAGTAGAGAATGGCCATGTACGCGGAGTTTCGGTTCTGCTTTGCAGAGGCCGGGCGAGAGGGAGACACATCAATCACTTGGAGAGATGACACGTGTCAATGATGCAAGTTGTGACGTGGCTTGTTGCTAGCCAATGGAGGGGAAAGAGTTTCTTTGTATGTATCCATTGAACTGTAATCTTTAAAACTGGTCGTTATCCGTTATTCAATGCTGTCGGACATTCTTCGGACAAAAAAAAAATCAGAAATTTTAATTGGCCCAAAACTAAAAATTTCCAATTACTATTGCCTGACAAGATCTTCGGAGAGCATCAATCAGAAGATTTTGTCTGGGTTAGATTTTCAAAATTACGCGTTTCAAATCAAATTAAGCAAACCAACCAAAATTACGAGCTTACACATATGTCCTGTCAAATAAATTTTACAAAATTCTCACAAAGGGAAAAAGGCTCTCTATGAAAAAGGATATTGGTTTTTTTTTTTGTTTTTTGACAAGTAAAAAGGATATTGTTTCAAGTTTCCTTGTTTTGACCTCAACAATGATGCGAGACAACGGTGGGGCCATGGAAATTTTCATTTGTTATTGTTTACACCCAAAACAATTCAACGGACAAGCAGAAATACTGGTAAATACTGGTTTCTTCAACCTCGTAAAAATGCTAAGCATTGAGTCAAGCGGGAGCGGAGTAATGATCTGATTAGCCGTATGATCTAATCCTCCTCAGTGATGACAATTGTGTCCTTCACAAGCTAGGGACAAATTATCACAACTGCTGGAGCTGGAGGGGTCCAGGTGCTCTGCAACTTAAAGCTTCGACAATAATTAGAAACTAATAACTGAGACAACACCCCCTCCCCCCGGGGGCAAAAAAAAAAAAAAAAAAGGGAGGCGGACTATATTGTTTAGCAGGAGAATCAACATGTCAAACTGCCGTACCATTGCAGTAAGCAAGCTCGAGACACTAGTACACACTACACGAAATCTTGTTCATTATAGTAATGGGACAAAGCAATTCTACAAACATTAAGCCTTTTCAAAACTAAACAGACATACTCTAATCCCATCCAAAAAAAAAAACAGTTATGGCGAAGAATTATGCACTTTTGAATGAAATATAGTGTCAATCATATGACAAGTGCGTACAAACATAAACTTTGACATCGCTTCTTATGTATATTCATTACTCATAATCGTAACAAAACATTTCACCCATCCACTTCCAATTACAAGATGAGTATATCGGCATCGATAATTAGATATACAACAAGTATATAAGAAAAGTGAGAGAAAAAGTGACTAGATCACAAGAATACCTATAAGACAATTTACAACATGAGATAGAATATCTAATGATGGTACTTTTGTCCTTTTAGAATTGTCCATGACCTACAAATCAAAGAACACCATGTGTTATTCCGCTAATAATTAAATAATATAATCTCAAGAGCATGAAAGAGCAGGAATTCTTGGGAATAATGAAGACCGTCTTTAGATTTGGCCAGTCATACAAACGAAAAAACAGCAGTCCACTGTAATTTGGTTTCTGAAGGTAAATGCAAACAAAATATAACAGTCCATTTTGATTGGGTTTATAACAGGTAAAACATCAATTTATGCTCCAAGTCAAACCACAATAATATCCCTTCACTAAATTTCAGGATACAAAATAAAATATTTTAAAAATCAGAACATGACAGGAGGTTATAATATTGTTACCTGTAAAGCTGTTCAATGAGCACAAGTAATGCAATTTGATGATTTAAGACCAGCGAAGATAACTTAATTGATAAGTTAGCTCGTTCCTGCAATTTTCTTCCATGACCATAGGGTCCACCAATACAGAAACATAATCTTGAAGCTCCCTACAAGAAAAATTGGACAATAAAATTGATCATCACTTAAGAGATACTCTATCAAAGGTGTTTTCATATTACAAAACCATCAGGACTACTGCACGAATGGACAGCACAAAGCCAATAAGCAAGCTCCATAGACATATTTCCATGCACGAGGAATTCCTAAACATGGTAGGGACCATTTACAAGTTACCGTAATAGGATGTTGGTCTTACTGTATTTCCTGCCTCAGCCACCAACTCAGCCATTTGTTCAGATTCTATGTCTTGTCCATGTTCATCCAACATCACGACCTATAATTGCAGGTAATTTGAAGGGAATAAAAGGCCAAATTTTTTTCCTTAATGACAGCATAAAGATCTATATTTTCTAAAATTATAACTGTCACAATCTATTTTGCAAGGAGTTCAAGCAAAAACTGGAATAATGAATGGCATTACTATGTTTGCAAAGATCAAAATCATGTGAATTGTAAATATTAAAACCAAGGTACTAAATTTCGTTTCGAGGTACCGTTTCGGTGACTCTAAAAACGGAAACATTTCGAAACGTTTCGGAAATTTCGAGGAAACGGAAGATTTTTTAAGAAACGTTTCAAATAATATATTTTTTTAATTTTAAAATATTTTAACATAATATTAATGATATAGATATATAAAATTATATTAAAATTAATTTGAATTAATGTCTATAATTGAATAGTAAGTAAACATACTACTACAGTAGGGACTTCAACTCAAATCCTAATAGTATTCAACAACAATCTCTCTATTGCATCTATCTCTCCATCTTCTTCTTAACTCTTTCGTGACATTTATATTTAAGTCTCTTTCTCTGTCGACCATAATTTTATCTCTATCTTTAGGTATATTTCTCTCTCTTTGCCTTTCAATATCTCTTTGTATCACTTTTGTAGTTTCCTCTTTAAAATAAAGATAATGAAGAAAAATAATGTCATAAGAATAAAGGGGGAGAGTATGAAGTTAATAAAAGTGTTGTGACTTGTGAGAGAAAATAACTTAGTGTTATATATGATATAATGCTATTTTCATCTACTTTTATATTGTCAATTTTTTTATTTTTCAAATTAGTTTAGTACTTTTTCATCGAAACAAGAGTATTTTCATCGAAATAATTTGAAACAAAAGTATTTCCATCGAAATAATTCAAAACAAGAGTATTTCCATCGAAATAACTCGAAACAAGAATATTTCTATTGAAACAACTCGAAATAAGAGTATTTTCACCAAAATTTCCATTGAAACAAGAGTATTTCCATCGAAATAACTCGAAACAAGAGTACTTCCATCGAAATAACTCGAAACAAGAGTATTTCTATTGAAACAACTCGAAATAAGAGTATTTTTACCAAAATTTCCATTGAAACAAGAGTATTTACATCAAAATAATTCGAAACAAGAGTATTTCCATCGAAATAACTCGAAACAAGAGTATTTATATCGAAATAACTTGAAACAAGAGTATTTCTATTGAAACAACTCGAAATAAGAGAATTTTCACCAAAATTTCCATTGAAACAAGATTATTTCTACCGAAACATTTCAAAACATAGCAATTTTAATTGAAATAGCATAATTCCTTAACAAACACTTCTTTTCGTTTCGATAACTCCGTTTCGCATCGGTGACTCAGGAAACGGAAACGTTTCGGTCATTTCGATGGAAAAGAAAGGAAATTTAGTTCCTTGATTAAAACATATAACTTCAATGAATCAATATTTCATGCTTTAAATAGTATTAGTTTTGCTGAATTAGATGGGCATAGTCTATGATAAAGCTAATTCACAAGAAAATAACCCAATTACAGTTCCAGAACCATTGATAAGTGCATAAAGATCACTATTCACTAAAGACTAAAGCACAATTAAAATTGGATCTAACTTCTGTATAGAAGACAGTTTGACTCCATTATGTGAGCCGTGTAAAACACCATGAGCTAGAGGACTTCCAAAGCATATCAAGTCACATTACATTATTTTATAGATGTCAAATTGCAGATCGGAGGGCATATTTTCAAATCATGAATTGTATCGAATTATAGGATTATAAAAAAATTAAAAAATAGTTTGAAATATAAAATAAAAAGAAAAAGATAACATAATTAAAATATTCAAAATAGTGTAATTACCCTAATAATTAAATGTTTTCCCATATTAGTCTTGGATAATAGCCACATTTAATATGTAATCTAGCTTCAAGAGATGTATCATGGTCCCAAACAATATTCTTTTTACTTTCTTTGTAGGAGGTATGGTAACAATAATACTACAGTAGCTGAGGGAGAAGATAAAGGTTAAGAGACAAACAGCTTTTGCTTGCTTGGAAAGTTGGAGAATGCAAGAAGCCACTGCGTTATAATGGAAGGGAGAATGAAATTTGTTTATTGCACCAAGTCTTTGAAGTTTTGACCTTTCAGGCCACTTTTTAATAAGCTACAGCTTCTGAAAAGCTTAAAACAAGTGATACGGTGCGTTCTGCAGCATGTAACTTAGACAAAAAAAACAGAGAAAATTTGCTAGGCATCTAGATCTTGTCGGGACAAGATAGACCCAATAGAGCAAACCACTACAGTGTGTCATTAATGGACAAAATAGGGATTGCACCAATTTGGGCAATTCTAGCCACGATTCTGAACAAGGAACAATTTGACAACCAATATGTTTCGGTGACCATCTGAATACTAACAACACTGCATTATTTTTTACATGGACAAAGCAAGGGTTAGTATCTAGGTTCATAGTTGTACAAAAAAAAAAATCACAAACAATTACTTCCAAATAGAACTAAAGCATAATCCTTTGCTATGTCATTGTTACTGTCTCATCTACAGAACAGAAGGCACTTGGAAGTACAAATAATGATGCCAGAATACTTTGTTACCATAATATGAATTCATGTATGTTTGAGACTGTACCCAATAATCAGAAAACACAAATAATGACGCCAAAATACTTTGTTACTATAATACAAATTCATGCATGCCTGAGACTATACCCAATCATCAGACCTGACAAGGTTCACCACTGCTGTGTCCTCATGATCAATCTGAGCTCTTGTGTCACTGCAATGCAAATATTAGTTAAAACATAAATGATCCATTATTTTTAAGATAGAATGAAAAGTGCAAGTTCTTGAGATGCAAATTCTGTACCAGAGAGGCTTGGAACCATTATAGCAAAAGGGGGACACCGAATTCAAGTGCAAATATTATAATTTGGCAGGATGAGCCGTGAGCAAGATGAGATTGCTTAAAACAGATGCAAAATTCCGTGACAAAGGTATTTCAGTAATTTTGCTGTTTAGATTCAGCAGTTAAGCATTTAGTCATGCCTACGTATGACTTAGGCAGCAGGCTTTCTTTAAGCTGTTTCTACTTTCTAGTATTTAGGCTTTACTTTTTGTTTGTTATTGGCAGATTACTTGAGTTTCAACTTTAGCCTATTTGATCCCTGAGTTTTAACTACTAACCCTTAGTAAGTGATGCATTCAGCTCTCGATGAATCAATGAAGAGTTATTTCAGATAAACCCTAGCCGCCAAGATGTGTGATGTGTCTCTTAAATTTGATGCCTAGAAACCCTAAGCGTGGAGCCTAGATTACTCTTCCTCTCAACTTCTAATCTGTTTTCCTCTGCTTTTCTTCCCAGATCTGAATCCTATCTCCTAAGGCAGACATCATTAAAAACTCATTCAAACAAAGCCCTAGCCAAATCTTGCTTCAATTTGCCCTATAACCTACAAAACCCAACCCTGAATTTGCAGGTATTGTTCACAGCCGTGGAAAGCAACCTAAATCAACTATTAACTACATAACGCGCAAATTTGAAATTAAGATTGACCATAAAAAGTAAGATAAACAACAAAACTCAAATAATAAAGAGAATCTACCGTGCATTTTTATGATTTGAACGTATTAGAACATCCTCAACGCTGCAATAGTACTTGAGCTTTTGAACATACTCGTCAACCAAAAGTTGTACACCACGAGATCGCTTTTTGCCAACTGACAATATACGTATAGGAAGTGCCCGCTACACAAATTGAAAGATTTAACAACATAGTAAATCAGTGGTAATTGAAGATTAAACCCTCATCACATATACCACTTATCACCGGTTCAACTGTACACCCACTACCCAGTCGCACTCGTAAATAAACACAACTAAACCCTACGCATAAGGTAATAGAGCGAAATGGGTCAGCTTCAAAAGCATAGGACTAGGTTTGCAACAGGGTTAAGGTATCGAATCTGAAAAGGAAATATAGCGTCAGACATTAAAATTAATAAAGGGTAGGGTTTTAGACGGTTACCACTGATTGACCCGCGTATTTGCATTTTCTCCCTGAAAAATGTCTTCATTAGCAGACAAGTTAAAATAAACGGTGTAGAATTCCAACAACGTGACGCAGAATTTAGTTCGATAATGAAGGAATCAGAGAACCTTGAATAGGATTGGAATTCGTCGTGCTAACAATGGCGCAAAGGGACATCGCCATGGGCTGGGAATGAAAGGTGGCGGGAAGAGCTACAGACTACAGAAGCGCTTCAACGATAACTTTCCTCTCCCGCTATTAAATAGGACTAAAACGAGGGGACAATTGTTGGGTGTGTTTCGAAGGGGAAGGAAGGATGGGAAGGGATTTTAATTGAGGGGAAAGAAAATATAATATTTTTATATTTAGAATAGATTAATGAGAGAAAAGATGAAGTAAAATATATTTTTTTTATTTGTAAGAGAAGGAGCTTTAATTTTAAATAAATATATAATATAATAAAGTAAAATTATTTTTGTGAAATTAAATTTATTTTTATTATATATATATATATATATATATATATATTTAAATTTCTTTATTTTTTGAGAAAAAAATTTTATTCTTCTATTTTTTATTCTTTCTCTTTAAATTATTATTTTAAATAAAATATTTTTAAAAAAATTTCTTCCCCTCTCCCCTAAAACCAACCACTATCTAACGTATGTTTGGGTGTGCAGATAGGGATGGAGTGGAGTGAAAATTATGCTAGCACATGTGAACATCCTAATATTAACATACTTACATTTTGATTATAAATCATCCAAAAAAAAATGTTAATAAAACATTTAGTCATAATATTTATACTTGATATGTTATAATCTACATTAAATTTTTTTTATATATTATATAATCTTTTATTAAATTTTTAATTAATTAAAAATTAATATGTCCCTCACGAATAACTTTAACCAGGAACCATGGATTGATAGGAAATACTGGTTTAATGTTTCACAATTTTTTTCATCCAAATTAAAATAATAGAGTGCAGGGGAGCTAGATGAGTTTTATTAAAAAAGAAAGCGCCAAATTACTATGAACTATGTTGAAATTTTAACTCCTTCCTTCAATCATTTTATGTATTAAATACTTATTATTACAATTTGTAACCTTAAGAACATATAAATTCTTTAATCATAATCTATTAATAACACTGTTTAGAAGTAACTTCTTCGAATTCCAGCAATTACCACTTTAAAATAGAAATTAATCTTTTTAACTAAAAAATTGTAAAAGATGATTGTGCAAACCTTCCCATATTGCAGGATTAAAATGCAACTTGTTTTTTTCGGTGAATATTAAAATGTCATTGAAATTTTGACAAAGCCAAAAGTGCACAAGCTTATGTCAACATAGAGATATTGGGAATAAACTATATTCCCTATAAATTGCAGGATTAAAATGCCTTCTTCTTTTTTAAGTATTAGGAAAAGTAGAATGAACTACGGTAATTGAATCTTGAAAATGCATTTGAAGAGTAACTAGAAACTCATAATTATCCCCATATCATATAATTTCAAACCTGCCTTACTGCCAAACTGATTCAATTATAAATATTCACTCGTCCATTTGAAAACTACAACTGATGAATTGATGCTTTTTTTTATAAGCACGAACTGATTTCAGAATAAAGCTCAACACTCATAATTATCCTCATATTATACATGAAATTGTACAAACTCATCAGATCTTTGTTGATTGAATTTCGGTTTCATCTTCTTTGAAAAACAAACAGGGAACCTCTGGAGCCCTTTCCTAACCTGATCTTGTCGTCTACGTAAGTGATTTTAAGTTTAACCTCACTCTCCCCACCATATCGGAGCTCCAACTGTCCTACCTTCAATTCAGGCGCTTCAAATATTACTTGAATCCATTCACTATCCAGAGCCTTCAGCTTCCCTGTTTCATGTAAAGCATATATGAAACCAGCACACAAGTTTAGCAGAAAATAAAAGGGGGTTACACTCTAAAGTCTAAACATGGAGCCAACAGGAGCATTGTTGTGGAGGAAAGGACCAATCCCATAAGTTGACATGGTATCTGCCTATATCTATTAGATTTCATTAAAAAAAAAAAAAAGTCATGGAACTTCACTTAATAGCTTACACATTTGAATTAAAATGGTTCTTGACAATATCATTGAGGATCTAGTAATTTACCACAGTGATTACGAACCCAGATATTGTAAACATATATCCGCTCCAACTCGTGCCTTTTTTATAAAAGAAGTCCTTTAAGCTATTTAGAGTTTATGCATCCAATAAATTTTAATTTTTTTGTTATTAACAGCTTTTTGGGTTATGCTATCAAAATGTGGGGCTTCTCACTCATCGTGTTGAAGATTAAAAAATATTGATCACCTACCCTTCAAAGACACCTCTCCATCCAAAAAACCTAGAGCAGAAAAGGAGACCTTGTTTCTTACAACATCAGGAGTTTCAACAACCTGAATCATCTGCTTTGTCTTAAAGAAAAGGCGGCCAAAAGCACTTCTGTAACCACCTCCAGGTGACGTTGGATTTGAACAGTACACCACATCCCAATCTGGAAATCAGTTTTTGTTAATCAACAATGACAAGAGGGAAAGCAAGTAAGGAATGATTCTCAAGTCACAGATTATATATTTTAAACAATGTATATAATGTACATCCAGAAACTGAAAATGGCCTCTGCGCTTGTTTGTTTACAAAGTGAAACAGTTAATTAATATCAAATGCAAAAAGATGAAACACAGAATATTAAAGGTTTTTCTTTACAAGGTTTAAGAAGAACCAGTAAATTAAATATGAATACAGGCAGCTGTTAGTGGCTTTTAATGCAACCTCAGGATTGAGTAGCACTATATGGATTTACCTCCAAATATTAAAGGGCATTTCACTGGCTCATCCACGCAATATTTTTGCAACTCTTGAGCCACTTCAGCCACCTCTTTATGTTCTTCTTCTTTCAGCAAAACCCCTCTGTCTGTTTGCGAAACCTGATTATAAATTACAGCTCAGCTTTTTCTTTAATACGCAGATGTGAAGAGAAAAAAAATTCTTTAAATCACAAATGAAATGGTATGAACATAATTATCATGGTGCTGAAAAACTATAATAGCAATCATAAATCAACCAATCATAGACGTAAGCAGGCCTTACTCTAACATCTGTTATCAGAAAATGCTCATAACTTTACACTTTATTCTTCAGATGTTTGTGGTACTACACATTGATCATTATTTGGTGGCAATGATATCTTTACCATGGTCCATGAACGAATTAATTAATTTGTTAGCTTTATTGAGCTAAATATCCTTGCTTGTAGCGCCTATTATGGTGCACTAATGCGCCATTGACAGACTATAAGAAATAAAGTTGAAGCCTTGCTAACTAGCAGCTTGAAATTAACTTTTTGGTGCAGTGGCAGATGCCTGATTCTATTAAGTGGTATTAAAGCAGGTTGCAGGTTCGAGTCTCAGCTTTCCACTTGAAAGTACCAGAACATAGTTAGGGCCATGCTCTTAATGCCAACTTTAGCTTTTCAAGGGAAAGTTGTGGCTTTTAATCTCAGCAAGGACTACAAAGGCAAGAAGCACTGGATCGTCCCTCTGCCCTTCACTCCGCTCTCTTATATAACTCAAATTTCATGAATTACCTCCCTCCCCCCAACAAAAAAAACCAAATAATGAAGAAAAAAGATTTCTGGTGCTGAATAAACATATTGAACTAACCCATCACTCATCCAGACTATCCAGTGGAAACAGCAAACCAAAACATTTTATATAATTTGAATCATAAAGTAAGAGGCTTTATTATAAATTTATAATTATCTTCTTCGTTTCTATTCCCCTTTTCCAAATTCAAAGATCGAAAACAAAGCAAACCAAAATCACCAAAAGTGTAAAACCGTCACGTACCTTTGAAAGAATAGACGCCACAAGATCATCCGGACCGGTTCGCACTTCCGGGTTAGAGACTGAAACCGAGGCCGAAACTTTCAAGCATTTCAGCCGGCGATTCTGCTGGGAGCACGTCGGTGGCAGATGAAAAGGTGAATGGGAGAAGTGGATGGCTGTGAATTTGGGTCTTGGAGGATCAAGGCCTCTGAATGAAGAGGGTATGAGAGACAGAGAAGAAGCCATGGATGGCAGTGGATTTAGCTGAAGAAAACTGAGATTTACGGAGCTTCAATAGATTGGGCGATGCCACGTGTGCATAAAATCAAGTTGGGTCCTACATGGAATTGAATTATTGGGTTTTGGCCCTGCCGCGTAGGCAATTCTTCGTCGCCTTATCTTATTCCATGGCACTACTTTCTTAAAAATTTGATGAGGTATAAATTTTTTTTTTTAAAAGTGTAAGTTCAAGTCGGGATGGACATTTTTAAATTTTAAATTAAATAAAATTGGGGGAAAAAATAAGAATAACATGCAGATGAACGAAGTGTTTGATCAATTATTTTTTCATATATCTTTTTTCGGCCAAAATGCTATGTTATTTTATTTAAAGATTTTAAATATTGTAGTACAAATATGATATAAGATGACAACAAATAATAGTGTATAATATTTTAATAAATTTAAGATATTGACATTTGGTTATACATATTAATTATTATTATTTATTTTTAAAATTTTAAGCAAACTCAATTATATAAAGACGCAGTTAACATTTTTATGAACAAAATTTATATTGATTATTTATCAATGTGAAATATCAAAAATAATTTAAGAATGATCACATATTAATATTATTTTTTTCACTGTTGGGTTTCTGTGGAAGAATTAACATTGATAAAGGGAAATGGCTTCTTAACAAGGTAATATTACACGTGAGATATCGCCATTGGAAGGGGAGACAGAGCTGAAATCTGCGATTTAATGCGTGACAAAATAAAAGGTTAAAAAAACAGAAGAAGAGCAACGTAGGACGATACGGTCTGAGAATTGAGAATTAAGAAACGACAATATCATCAAATATTGGACAATCGACAGTAATGTATATATATTGGGGAGTATATTGTCGTATGACGTGGCTAAAACACCACAATTTGCTCCTCTCTTTACAATTCCTCTGGCAGCCCTGAGGCAGCGATTGAGCGACGCAACAAACATACCCCTCCAATCCATACTCTGTTGCTGCATTCTCTCACACCCTCCCAGGGAACTCAGACGCAACATTTCCTTTCCAGAACACCATTATCGACCATATTATTCATTTGTCTACCTCCCCTTTTATTCTTTTCTGATCTTCCTCCGATGTGATTTATTCAGTATAGTTTCTTTGTTTTTCCTTCTTCTTTTTGTTTGTTTGGGTCCTTTGGATCCCCTGCATTGAATCAGAGGTATAGTCAATATCCCTCAACGTCATTGTCATTTGGGTTCTGCTCACTAATTATTGTTGATTCAT
Organism: Gleditsia sinensis; assembly: GCA_037074535.1. Lineage (NCBI taxonomy): Eukaryota > Viridiplantae > Streptophyta > Magnoliopsida > Fabales > Fabaceae > Gleditsia > Gleditsia sinensis. Next base: position 5,065,827 of record CM073472.1, read on the forward strand.
TGGAGAAAAGGTGGATACGTAATTTAGTGGGTTTTGTTTGTCTGTTTCTTTTCTTTGTTATTCGATCTTTCGGGCTCTACTCTTGTTGTTGCCGACGTCATCATGTCAACCACAACCAGTTTCTATGAAAATTTTCTTCGTTTTCGTATCATTGTCTAAATTGCTCTTATTTATATTTGAGTAATATTAATGTTGCGGTTTTAACAAGATTGATGACTGGGTTTTCCATTTATATTTCGTTCATCTGGATAAAGGACATGAGAAAAAATGCAATGTCCATCCCAATCAGAAACCCGACGTGCCATTTTGTGTTCAGGAAAACTGGAAAAAGAGTCACGTCAGTAATACAGAGTGCATTGATCTAGCTTACTCCCTGTTTTTCTTTTTGGCGGAGGGGTTCTCAGTATTAATTTGCTTTAGGTTTTGATTTTGGTACTAAATTTTGAAAGGATGTTCAACTGATTGCTGTTTTTTTTTTTCATAGCATTGGCATCTATTCTTGGTTTTCTCGTTTATTCAGGCTTCTGATAATTTGTGTCATATGTCTAATACATTTGTATGCTTTTGCTTACTTCTTTCTGACTGTGATCTTGGAATAAAGATTAATAGAGATTAACATCTCTAAAGTACTGGGAGGCGAGAGCCCCATTGTCTTCAACAGCCTTCCCTTTTCTCTCATGCTTACTCTAGTATTGGTCTAAAGTTGAATTAATATACTGGGTAAATTGAATCTCGAAAAGAGTTATTTATTATGTTTCATTTTGATGCTTAGTTTGATTGGTGGTTTTGCAATCCCCTCCTCCTCTCCCTGCATCCCTTTGTTCTTTGCAACAAAACATAGGGGTAAGATGTAGGAGATAAGCTCTGAATTATGTTCGTTGATAAGAATAGTGTGAAGTTAACTATGTCTCTCATTTTGCGATTTCCCAACAAATTTTTGAAGCTTTATGTAGGCATGAATATCTATTTTAAGTGTTGGCAGTTGAATTATTTATTATGACTTTATTTCTATCCATGTACCATGACAGTGAGATGGTATTGACTTTTAAAATTGAGAGATGTCGGGAAGCTGCTGAGGTATCTTCAACTTAAATAAAGAAAGCACTTGCATGGCCACAACGCATAAGAGATCTTCTGATCATGGTTGGGTCAAGGAAGCGATCACATCTAAGGAGGCCTACATGGATCATAGTATTGATTTCTCTAGTGAGCGTTTTTCTGATTGCTGCCTTTCTTTATCCACCAAGACGTTCTGCCGCATGCTATTTCTTTTCCTCTAAAGCTTGTGGTTCATATGATACGACACCAAATGCTCTTTCCCGGCAATTGAGTGATGATGAGACAGTATCTCGGGTTATCATTAAGGAAATTCTGAACTCTCCTCCTGTCCATACCAAGAACCCGAAGATTGCTTTTTTATTTTTGACTCCGGGTTTGTTACCTTTTGAGAAGCTCTGGCACATGTTCTTTCAAGTATGGCATCCCTATTCCTTTAACTTTGCTTTCATGTCTTCTTTCACGAGTATGAACCCTATCTTTGATCATCTTTCCTTTTCCTCAGTTTATTGGCTGTTCTATCATATAAACTGCATCTATGGGTTCTGTAGAATAGTCTTATGTAGATATAGCTACAGAACTTTTCTCTATAGAAATAAATTTTTCATCTAATCCTGTTTCAGTTTGAAGTGAAATGTGAGATTATCTGTCCAATATGGAAAACTTGCTTTGAGAGTGCAGTTAAGCTCTTTTCAAATCTATGACAGATGCATTGCTACTCTGCCAAATCATTTTGAATGTACAGATCATATTTTTTTCCCAGGTCTTTGTACATAATTCTGGTGGCTAGTTCACATGTGGCATGATACAACTGATTTTGCCCTTTAGTCTTTGTATTTAACAGCTAGTATTTAGTTATGGAGATGTCCTTGCCCATTTTAATATATTTTCTTTATTGTTTTCTAAAGCTTTTAGAAAATTAAAATTCTAGACAAAGTATCTCATTTGTAGAAGTTTTTGCTTTGTATCATTCCCCTTTTCCTCGTGTATTATGTCGGCCTCATATATCACAGAGATGATAACTTCATAAATCAAGTTGTATAGGTCTTTAACATGAAAACATTAATTATGAATTTTGTCTCGACAGAAGTACTTTTTTTCAATTGGATGGGAAGTTATATGCGTAACTTACATGTATGTACTATCACTACATGTTAAGTACGACATATTTATTTGACAATTTTTTTTTATAAAACATCAAAGCCTAGCACTTTTGTCTATACTTGCTGATTGCAAATCATTTTCTTTTGAATGTGATAAAGATAATTTGAACTCTACTTGCAACAAAATGCAGGGTCATGATGGCAGATTCTCAGTTTATGTACATGCATCGAATAAAAAACCAGCACATGTCAGCCGTTATTTTGTTGGTCGAGACATTCACAGTGAACCGGTATGGGGCATTGTACATGCTTTGAATATGTAAATTATTAGTTGTTACTGTGGCAATTCAAAGTTGACATCATAAGATTGGGTTGATGTTCTCCCTATATCCTTAGTTATCAAGGGATATAAAAATTGTGGTTATAGAAAAAGAAATGATAGGATGTATAATTTTTATCAAGTTCTTAGCATAATATACAAATGATATCTATGTATTGATACCAGAATTCTTACAGGTAGGTTGGGGAAGATTTTCCATGGTTGAGGCAGAAAGGCGACTTTTGGCAAATGCACTTCTAGATCCCGATAACCAACATTTTGTCTTGCTGTCTGAAAGGTATTTTGGTTATTTGGTTCTTTTTTTGGCTGTTATGTCGTGCTTGGTTTGTGGGGTCTACTCTATTTAGCTATATCTTCAAATTCTGTTTCAGTTGTATACCTGTGCGTCACTTTGAATTCGTGTACAACTACTTGTTGTTTACAAATGTCAGTTTTATTGACAGGTAAGAGATTTTAAAATACATTTGCTTCGTATCATTAATGATTCTTTTTATTATATGGAAATTCAGTCTAACATTTCTGTGTTTAAAAAAAAAAAACAAAAGCTTTGTGGACCCTGGTCCTCATGGAAATGGCAGGTATATAGAGTACATGTTGCCCGAAGTAGAAAAGGAGGATTTCCGAAAGGGTTCACAGGTATAATTTCTGTTGATGTTGATACCTACATGTATTTGAACTTTTAGTATCCACTACAATGCAATTTTTCATCAATTTTATAGAATGACTACTTTTGTTAACCCTCATCTTTCACGTGGAATTGCATGGCCAACTATGTGTTGAAAGAAGCTGTCCTGATTGGCTATTTCTATGAATTTTTTTCCCCAATGCTCACTTCATTCTTTGCTTTGTATATTTATCTCCAGATTATAGTGGCTTTGATTGATTTCATTAATGGAAAGGATTTTTTCCTATTTTTAGCGTGGAAATTGTCTCTCAGCCAAAGCAATTACTTTCCCTTCATTGAAGTTTTATTGTCCATGACTTTGTCAGACAATCTCGCCTTGCCTGACAGTCACTACCAATTGCAGACAGTGGGAAAATGACTTACTCTTTTCTTTCACTATGTCACAAGTTCTTTTATTAGTCTCAATTTACTACCTAGTAGTTGTGGTTGGACAATATTACTGTCTTCCAGTGACTAAGAGGTTGTTTCATTCTTGGTGTGTATGAGATTTCCCTACCTGGTAGAATTTTTTTATACATGTTTAACTTTAAAAACGTCTTGCTTCACTTTTCTTTATGCATTTTAGATGCTTTTGTTGGTGTCAATCATTTCTATTTTTGGTCATTCATCTCACCTCCAAAATGCAGAACAAACTATTATAGTCTTCTTGTGTCAGAAATGTAGACAAGCAGGGGATCCTTTGAATTGATTTGGATCATTTTGTGCTGCAGTGGTTTTCAATGAAGCGGCAGCATGCTATAATAGTTATGGCAGATTCTCTCTACTTCACAAAATTTAAGCATCATTGCAGGGTACGATGTTACTAACGAATCACTTGCCTGAAGCTTTTTTGCTTGCTGATCAGATTGATTATTTGATTCAACCTGCATTTTTACTAATACCTCTATAGAGAAATATTGTGTGCAGCTCTGAAATAGTTTTTTTATTGGATACTTATTGAATCGAGAGCGTAGGTTACTCTGAACTACTCTAATCCACTATTTGTATTGAGATTCTCTGCCTTCTTTCCCTTGGAAACTAAATTTGAGCTTGTTACAACAAAATCCTTAGTAAGCATGTTGCTGAAGTAGGTATCCCAAGTCTGTAATTGCCCAACACACTAGGAAGTTTTCAGGAACATATAAAAGATTTAGCAAAATACTTCATATCATATTTAACGATTGGCATATGCTCCTGGTTGTTTGTTCATCTGTTTTTTGGTTTTGGTTTTTCTTTTGCTTATAGAGCTGATATCTTATTCTCTTTTATTTAGTTCTTTTTCTTTCTTCCTTTAGTATTAAGAATATTATTTAATGATAAAGTACTTGGGGCAGCATGCATGACAAGTTTATATAAGTTGCTGTAAGTAATTGAAAGTTAATCTTTTTGTTTTTTCGCTGATCGAGTCAGAAAATCATCACTTTCTCCAGAAGAGTTTCACTTTATTTGCTGTTAATTCCAGTTTGTATAAGTTGTTGGGAAGAATAGAATATTTAAAGCTAACTTGTCGACTGACAAACATTTTGCTGCTCATGTTTTAAACTTCCCCAGCCAAATATGGATGGAGGGCGCAACTGCTATGCTGATGAGCATTACTTCCCAACCTTTTTTAGTGTCAGTACACAAACTCTTGCTCTTTTTATTTTGCAATAATAGGGCCTTTCTCTCTTTCTCTCTCTCCTTGCTGACTTATTTGGTGTGTATATGTTCAGATGATTGATCCTAGTGGAATTGCAAATTGGTCGGTAACCTTTGTTGATTGGTCTGAAGGAAAATGGCATCCAAGATCATTCGGACCTCAGGATATTACTTATCATCTCCTTAAGAACATAACAGTATGTGACTCTTCCTTCAGTTAGACTCCATATTAATGAGGGGAAAGAAAATACTTTCTGTGTTCTTCTGGTCGAATCATCAAAGTTAATTGCAATCATATTTCTCCTCTTTTGGCTTAAATTCAAGCCATGCATGCACCTATTAATGATATAGCTTCCTAGGCTTTCCATACTACTTCACAAGATTCCAAGACCATTTTTTTGCAATATTAATGACACGATCTTGTTGGGTGCAGTCGGTTGTTGAGTGCCCACATTTCACAAGTGATGCACAGGTATTAATATCATTTCTTCATTTATGCTTGTGATAATGTTTCTGCATCTTTGGAAGGAATAGCATGCATCAATTAATGTTATGATAATGTGATTTCCAGAGATCAGTGGTGATTACACCTTGCTTGTGGAATGGGTTGAAACGGCCTTGTTATCTATTTGCCAGGAAGTTTTATCCAGAAACCGTGGATAAGTTGATCCACCTTTTCTCTAATTTTACGACATTCTAAAGTATTTCCCTTTCATAATTATTCTTTGGTGGGATCAACATGGTGTGGTCCATCCCCAGCCCTTCCCCACCCCACATATCGTTTAGCCTAATTTGCTAATGAAGTGACATAATTCAGAAGCAAGTGGATCAAGTTTTTAGAGGAAAACAAAGAAGCTGATTGAGTCAAACTATAACAATATGCTGGCCATGGCTTTGACAAAATTGCTGAGCTTGTCTTTAACCGTTGGATGATTTTTTTTTTTTTTTTATATTTGAAACATGATAGATTTTTTTGAAAGATGAGTAGCTTCGGTATCCTTAACACACAAGTGGAGGAGGACCGGACTAGTTTTGTTCTTGTTGATTTTACTATGGCTGTTATGATAGTTGTTACACGGAAGGATATTAGCAGTCGTGCATTAATTTTAAAGCTTCATATTTTTACATATTTTTGTGGGAAAATTCTATGATATTCATATTGTATTAGTGTCGTGACATCAAAATTCATTTAATAATCAATAATAGTGCCAAACTTAACTAGGTGTGGATACGCATTCCTGCGAATCCCATAAAACATCCTGCCAGCGGTTTATCGTTACTTAGAACACTGACATTCAATTTCTTTTGCTTTTTGGTCATACGAGGGTCTCCGAATCTATTTTTTGTTAATATAAAACTGATTTTGTTTAAAATATAATTTCTATTTACAAGTATTTTTATATAAACTTGAATTCTTAATATTATAAAAGCTTTTCAATTGATAAGTTTTAAGTTTGATTACTATTTAAATAACAAGTTTATGAGTTGATACTCAATTTAAATTACGCGAGATAATATTCTTCTTTATCAAAGAAAAAATTAAAAAATCATACAAGGTATTGTAAAACAATTCTATATTTTCTTACTCTCTTTAATTAAAATTGTGCAGAATAAATTGTGGCGTATCCTCTTTTAGAATTAAAATAAAAATGTTTGTATCTTATTTAATTTTAAGAGAAATTGTATGCATTTATTTTGATTTGCACTTTCAATTATAATATGACCCTTAATTTATATATCATATTGCAATATTATGTCCTCCTCTGTTCAAATCCCCAACAAAAAGAATACCAAAATATACCTAGCTAATTATAACATGGAGAAACAGTTTGATTTGAGAAGGCCCTAGGTGATGCTCATTATGGCAGCGAGGACGTTGGTTTCAATGGTCCATTTAAGTAGAATTTTACTTACATGTGGAGGGAAGTAAAGAACATGAAAACACTAACGAACTAATTCCCAGCACCATTTTGGAATTTGCATAATAATCAAATTTTGTTTGCAACTCAATTTCAAAGTAGCATAATCCATAAGTAGAATATAGCAGATACAGACACAGACACAGACAAAGAAGAAGCGGAAGTTAATCTAGTCAATAATTATATCGATTTGAGCGAGTCCTTAATGCAATTGCAGTCTTGTTACCTGTTTCAATTGGCGCTATACATGCATCTAGTGTTATATAATCTAAAACTAATTGATTATTAACTATATATTTTTAAGAGATTATAATTAAGTCATATAATGTTAATATTAAACCCAGAAAGAAAGTAATAGGACGAGCATCAAATATTGTATACTGAAACTACATTGATACGTCGGCCATATACAAAAACAACAAAACTCCTAATTATAGAGAAAATAGAGACACAAAGTTAGCGCATGACAATCCCAAAATATAGATTTGTTTGATTATCCTCTAAAAACATCTTTCAAATCGTAAGGTAGAGAGAGACTCACTCTGAACCCGCAAACATGCCAGTGTTATATATAAACAAGAAGAATCCCTCGATTCCCTTGTCGTCGCAGGCTTGGTTTCGGATAGGTATCAACTCTGAAAAAATAGAAAATTTTGGAAGAGAAGAAGAAAAGGGCTTCAAAAGATGAATTCAAAAAATTCTTCTCTTCTGATCGGTTTGGGTATTCTACTTACTGTGTGTTCCGTCATTCAGGCCTTGGACATCACCAAACTGCTAACCCAATACCCAGAACTGGGCTTGTTCAATCAATACCTGACCGAAACCAAGCTTGCAGACCAGATCAACGGTCGTCAAACTATCACTGTCCTGGCCATAGACAACTCTGCCCTTTCCGGCTTCTCCGCCAAATCCAAAGACACCATCAAGGCTATCCTCAGCGCCCACGTCATCCTTGACTACTACGACGAGAAGAAGCTGGCCTCCACCGCCCAAGACCAACATAACCAATTGACCACTCTCTACCAAGCCTCCGGTCTCGCCAATAAGCTTCAGGGTTTCCTCAAGGTTGCCATAGTCGACGAGGGCGAGATCGCTTTTGGCTCTGCCGTCAACGGTGCCCCTCTCAATGCCCAGCTCGTTAAGACCGTCACTACTCGTCCTTACAACATTTCTGTTCTTCAAGTTTCCCAACCAATAATTGCCCCCGGCATTGACGGCAACAACGCCCAATCCCCACCATCCCCATCTCCAAAACCAAAAGCAAAATCTCCAGTTCCATAAAAAAAGCCCGTCTCGCCGGCATCGTCGCCGTCCAATGAGGCCAATGCCCCAGAAGAACAGCAGGGACCAAGCCCAGCTACAGCTCCCGCTCATGCTGCAGATGAGGATACACAAGCAGCTCCTAGCAGCTCTTCCCGCATCCAAATGGGTTTGGTGGGGGCAATGATGGTATTGGCATCCCTTTTGGCCGCTTTGTAAAAATGAAGCACAAGATTCTGTGGAAGAGGCAGATGAGAAATAATTGCAGTCACACAAAGGAAAAGGGTATGAAGAGTTTGTGGGTGATTTTATTAATATTACACGAAGACGTACCGTTGTTTTCTGTAGTATGGGATTTTAATTCGGTGGAACAAAATTCCTGCAATGGCATGATTAGATATTGAGAAGGCTCCAGTTTTTTCTATCGACCCTTACATTTTCCCCACTCTTGACTCCCCATTCAGGTTAATCAACGTTTTATGTAACAAACCCAATTCAAATGCGGATTTATCTCTTTATCCCTTCATTACATACTATCATTTAAATTTAATTACTCCTTTATTTCTATATGAATTCTTCAAACTATATATCTCTCTCCTCCTTGGTGAAGATGAAACCTGGTATATTGCTTCTTATATTTATCCTCAAATAACTATGTTGAAAATTAAGGGTATATTTTTTGTTTTTATTCTTATTGAAAACAGAAAATATGATTGAAAATGTGTTTGATATAGTTTAGAAAAAAAATATTTTTTGAAAATATATTTTAAATTAAACAAGGTGGAAATAGAAAATGTCTAAAAGATATTTTCAGTATTTTCAAAAAATAATCAGCGGCATTTTTATAATTTTAAAAGAAAATATATCATAATTATAGAATATCAAAATAAAAAAATTTAATAAATTTATAGTCATCTATATTAATTAAATTTGAAAATAAATATAAAAAAAATGTAACTAAATCTTTTTAAAATAATGAAAATTTGTAAATAAAAATATATTTAAAAAAATACAAAAACTGAAAACAAACCAAGCACGCCCTAAACCTTACAAAAGGAGGAAAAGTTATAGCATAATTTAAGATTAAGCGTTTCATGATATTTACTTGAAACGACGACAAGATATTACAAGTTTTAAGAATATTTTAACGGTTAAGAGAGAGAATTGAATGTTTCAGGTTTTATTTGCCAAACTTACTAAAACTTTATTCCTTCAATTTCATTTGTAGTTGTAAAAGTAAAAAGTTAATTCTAAAGTCTTTGAGTCATTCAATTTACTAAATCTTCATTTTTATTGAGGCACCTCAATTATTTACATAAACTTTGCCCGTCTGTACTACTAATAGTGATATAACTTTTGATTGTTTGCCAGTACACGAGTACAAGGTTATAATTAATGAGATTAGGGTTTTGTATGGGTCGGATGCCCATACCACTTCAGAATTACAGGGCTATCTTATCGATCAGTTATCCCTATACTTAAAGTGGAAGTTAGAATCTGTACCCAAAAAAAGAAAGCGAAAGTTAGAATTGAAAAAAGAAGAAGAAGAATAAATTAAGATAGATCCGTTTTACAACTGTTTAGCTCATCTTGAAGATATATTATTATACTATATAGTGGGTGCTGCAAAAACGAAGATTATCTTGTAGAAACGACAAGAACCTGCTAGTTGGGTGCATGCTTGGGTACGTACGTAGCTTGTACGAATTAGACATATATATTCCTTAAAATTTGTATATAATATCTCGTTGATGACAGTTGCATTCCATACTTTAAGAGGATTTTTTTTAAAAAAAAATTTGGTGCAGAAAATTTTCATTTCATCTGGATTTCTTTTTCACAGCATTCGTCATCGGTTATGTCACTTTGGTCTGTTCCATTAAAACTCCTTTCCAATTTATTCTGATCTGATGTATATAGATCAACAACTACGATGCTTGTTAGGTGATCTTCCACTTTATAATTAAATGAAATACAGCTCCTTTAGCTAGTTAACATGCTAGAATTTACAAAAAAGAGAGCGCTATACATTAATAAATAGGAAGGATTAAAGATTAAATAATTAACACAAGCTAGTGGTAAGTGTAGACAACTCAATTGATATAGATCTTTATTTGTAAATCATTCTTATACGTACCAGATTCCGAATAACAGAATATCGGTGCCGATGAGTTAAGAAAGTAATTAGTGATAAGTTGTACGGACCCATCTTAATTAAAATCATTAATCGATCAGATAAATTATGAAAATGGTAGAATCTATGCTCATTTACAACTCTTCCATCACCACTAAATCTGGTTTACCTTACGTGCAGCCCTGATCCGTTGGTTTTAATTTGCTATTGGGAAATATTATTCTTATGAGGTATTAGATTCTTCTCTTGCTGTATTTTATTTAATCTTTTCTATAAGGGAATATGGTAAAAACAAAAAGAATTCCATCAATCCTAATCAAGATAAAGAAACCAAATTATTCACCTAATTTGCAATATTCCTTGTCTAAATCTTTATCTAAAACTAAATGTAGAATTGTGTATATAATGTGTGTGCATGTGTGTATATGCCATTCAAGCTACGTCTGAACCACATTATTTTAGTACAGTTGTCTTTTTAGCTTTATATGTTATATAAATGTTTAGTAGATGCATAATATATTAATTCGATGTGACCTAATTTATGGGGTACATATCCCTCAAAGAAAGGACGAATCATCGTTAAACCTCAAAAAAGTTCAGTTTATATTTAAAGGAATTAAAAGTAAATATTCATAAATGCTATAACATATAGAATCAGAACCTAAATCCACTTTAACTAAAACATTTTCATGCATAAATTAATCTCCGGCCACATAAGGTTAATGGGCTTATAAATGTCTAATAAATAAAACCGCCGATTATTATATATATAAATTAAACTCCCTTTGACATGTAGCCATGAGCATCCCATTTAAAGCGCGCAGTACTATATATAATTAATTAATGACATAGCCATTAAACGTACAGCTACCAGGAAGAATGCTGTATGTTGTCAACTTTTTCAAAGGTTTACAACTGGAGATGATACTAATAAGATGCCATAGAAATTTCTAGAATACAAAATGTATATGCTTAACTGTAATAGCCTAAGTGGTTTAAGACTGCTAAATATATATTGGAACAACTAGTTAGCTAGCTATGGCTTTCCTATGAAACACAGTTTTCAAGCTTTTAGAGTATGCGGAGATAGAAAGAGACGAGCATGTAATGGAAGATTCTTGTTGAGGATAACTTTCTTTCCCGTAATTTAATTATTGAAAAGTTTGGAATTTGGATATTTTTTTTTTCACTAAAAAAGGAATTAGAATTTGAATCTTGCTGAGTTGGATTTGTCCTCCAAAATTCAAACATGTGTAAAGAAACTGACAAATGTCATGGGCATCCTACCTGGACATAAGAAAGGAACTCATTGCTACTGCCTGCAATATTTGGCTAATTTAATTTTTGATTTTTTCTTCTAAATCACACATTAATTATAGGGTGCTAGTTTTCTTAATTATATCCCCTTCAAACTTGATCTTCGTCTTAAAAATAGTTCATTTAATGCCAACTTTGATGGGCTATATATATATCAATGAGAAGAGGGACCAGTGCACGTGTGTGCATGAGCACGAGCATAGGCGTGCCCGGTGTGTTTATACTATGTGCGATGAAATGAGCTGAAAGGCTATGTCTTTATCTAAAACTGGTCAAGGATCTATCCTAGTTGGAAAATTTATGGATAATTGACGTACTGGGCACCACTTGATCGATCATAGGGTTTCTAGGGTCTCTTTTGGGTCTAAGTCAGTGGGTTGCATAAAGAGGGACATACAACAACAACATACGCTGGCCCTTGCGCACGCACAAATTCTGCTTTACTTTACTCTAAATTCATCATGCTTTAGAATTGGAAAGTTTAGGGCCACCGTTGAATCAGTCAAGGCTGGAATTAAGCATATATGCGTGGAAATCATATGGAACCCCAACACCAGCTTTTATTTCCAGCTCTCCCACATTTGAATAATCAAATCATGACATAATATATGAGTTTGTGTGTAAGAGAAAATCTTAAACTCGTCTTAGAGTTTGTTTCTTGCTTGTGATTCCTTTGAAACTGACACTGTCTAACACGATCTCGTGCACCAAAGTATGATCTTAAACATCTCAAAATGTGGGATATTAATAATTTTAGTTTAAAGCCAGCTAAAAAAGTCAAAAGGTTTATTATAGAATTATATATAAAGAATTGAATTCACTCTTTATTGCCCGAGTTAATTACCCACATGCATGCATTAGACTTTAATTAATCATATTTAGTGTTTTGGTTAGGTATAGCCAATGTTCGAGAGAAAAAATATAATAGATAAAGATGCAATTGTGTTAATGACAGATTTGACAAGGCAGCAGCAACTGAAGGTTTTTGCTTTCTCCTTGTTGTGTGGAGGACCATGAAAGCTAGCCCATGTGATGCCATGTGGGCAACTCACCATTTTTCGGCAATATAGTTTATTCTGTAGCCTTAAGAGCAGATCGAATTGGACTATTGGAGGTAAATTTGTCGACGACGACGATGATTCAAACCCTCCCGTGGTCCTTTGAAATTTAAGGGGCTCAATCATTGTTGAAGTGACTTTCATATCTAAGCTAGGGCTAGCTATTGATGATGAGGTTTGAGTGGTGATAGAAAATTTGTGCATATCATCTACAAATTGTGACCATATCATTGCCCAACCAATCGGCAATTGACAAGAAGTAAAAAAAAAAAAAAGAGTAAAAAAATGTAATACAAGATAAAAAAGGTAGTCATATCTGCATGAGCTGATTGGCTTCTTTGTTTTTTATCCTTTTTATTGAAATTGCTTCATTAAACGACAGAAGGAGTAGCTTTTTTTGTCTTTAAATATATTTCTCGTTCATATAATTAGGCTTTAACAATACGACGAAAATTAATTGCTGCCTAGCCTTTTCGTAGTTGTAGAAATTAAGAAAGTGAAGAGAAAAAAAAAAAGACCAGAGGAGGGAAATCCTTACTATAAAAATATTCCATATTTTATGGACAAATGCTTCCGATGAAGAATGTGGAAAATAGATAATGTTAGGGAATGAAATTAATCCCAGTTTTGCAAGGCACTAGCAGAATAAAGTGGAAGGATATATATGAGTGTAGTTAATTATTAGCTGTCATACCCAGATTCTTCACTTTACAAAGCAAAAGATCTTCAATAAAGCAACTATAATTAAATGTATAACCCCCTTTTTGATATATTAGAAAATTTAGCGTATATAAAAATATTTTTCATCCAGCTTGGCATTAAATCTAGCAAGTTCTGTGCTTTTGAAGTGTTAATTAATACTGATTATATATTGTCATTGTTCGGCCAAATTAAACACACACCCAGAAGTACACCATTGCTATATCTAATTAATAGTATCAAATTGGCTATATGTCTTGCTTAATTAGGAGATAACACTAGCTAGCTGCTTTGCTATATAGTCATAACTATGTTTTCTATACAATTATGAATTAGAAGCGTGACACTAATTAATTATGACAAGGAAGAGCCAATGGTGACTGTGCCTATATATCTTCCAATTTTCATCAAATCAATAGAATGATTAACATATAATTTAATTAGACATAACATTATTTCCTTTGGGGGTTTGAAAAGTTAAATTAACTACAGTGCCTCGAGCTGTTTCGGAGGCTATTAATAATATTTATGTTTTAATAATATATAGTAATTAGGGAAGTTTTAATAATTTAGGGTGGTTTTGAAAATGAACCATAAAACTCAAGGTATGAATATGACTACATAAAGTAGCTAAAAATTGCCTTTAAGGTGTCCATGTATCCCAATGATGAGTCGCCAACAAGAAACCAGCGGCTGCTCCTTTCAGCTACCCATCCCACCAACATCTAAGGAACCTCAGATTCGCTCCCACTCTTGTTCACGTGGACATCTCGTGATGTAAGTGGTGGTGCAACACTTTGATTCATTGACTTTTGTTTATATTATTTTATGAGTACACGCATTCCTCTTAAATTAGATTCCCCGTGTAGCTAAAGGACAAGGCTAGGCCTCAAAGGCACATGAGATTCTTCACGAACTAAACCCCACGGCTTGTTCTTGTGCCCTAAACGAGACCCTAGGGGCATCCCTGTAGGCTCATATTTAAACCCAGCGTGCCCCACAATATCTAGATTCTATGCCGTAGACAAACATGCCCATGATTATAACTCTTCCCACTACTAAAGAGTATTTTCGTTTTGTTATTATCTGCCTGCCTCCTTCACACACACATATATATACCCCTGCAGCCCTTCCATTCCTCAAGCAGCTTGCAATCCTCCATCATGTCAGGGGTTTGGATATTCGAGAATGGTGTGTATCGTTTAGTGAAAAACCCTCAAGCAGAGGCGTCAGATGGAAGGCAAGGGAAGGGAAGGAAGAAGGTACAGCTGGTGTACTTACCAACGGAGGAGGTGGTGAGGTCCTACAGTTTTCTGGAGCAAATCTTGACTGGCTTAGGGTGGGAGAGATACTCCGGCAGAGACCCAAACCTCTACCAGTTCCACAGGGATTCTTCCATTGACCTCATCTCTCTCCCTAAGGACTTCTCCAAGTTCGGCTCCGTTCACATGTTCGATCTCGTCGTCAAGCATTCCAACGTCTTCCAAGTTCGGGATATGTAACCGTTTTCTCTGTTCCGTCATTGATTCTATATATGCTCTCTTTCATTTCTTTAGGTCAATTCCGATGTGGGTGTGCTAGCTCCTGGGTTTGTTTTGCTTTTGGCTTCCAAAGCCCTGTTTGTTCATAGAAGGAATAAGTTAATTAGACGATGGTATGCATTCCTTCCTATGTAATATACTCAGTTCTGTCATTCTGCGATCAGTTTTTCTCGTTTCATCTCTATTTACATCAATGCGTTTTGGATATTTCACATTTCCTTTCACTTCATATATATATACACGGCCTACTTTTATTTTTTTTTTACTGATTTTTGGGAGGAAAACGAACGAGACGAGTTTCCATCACTTGCTCTTTCAGTTTTGCCATGTCAACATACTATGGAAAGGCCAATTCAGCAGAAATGGGCCCCGGTGTTGTACGTGGTATTCTCTGATTGGTTAAGGAAACTACGAATACGAGAGTGGGTTTTGTTCATCTCTACCCATCCGATTGCCTGCTATGGGGTACCCTAAAAATTGCCCGACACAAGTCACGTCCCAAAAAGTGAGGAACTGACAGCACACGTGCTACTGTTTCATCGATATTTTCCTTGGAGAAAGTTTCGTTTGCACATCATTTATAATTAATTTCATACAATTCAGGGAGCAATTCTATATATTTTAAAAATAGTAAAATCTTACTTAATTAATTAAGAATTTAATTAATCAATAATTTATAAGAATTAAAAATTAATTACACAGAAAACTAATTAATTAAAATATGAATTAAATAAAATATAAGTGCATTAATTTTAAAACATGAGAACAATCACATAATAAATTAGAAATTTTTTTAAATGAACTCGATATATAATGAATACATGTAAATATGTTAGAAAGATATTATATTTTAATATATTTATAATTAATTAATTTTTTTATTTCAAGTTTATGTTAAAAAAATTCATAAATAAAAAAATTTATATAGTGCTCAATTCATAAAAAAATAAAGTTAACTATAAATGAATAGGTAAGTATTCCAAAAATTAATCTTACTAAAATTTATATTTATTTTGATGGAAACTATGAATATTATGTTAATCTATGAAAAAAAATTTATAATCTCTCCAGCCAAAGAGAATCTATTTTCCAGTAAGGTGTAAAAGCGGCAGTGAGAGAGAGGGAATGTTGGAGGTAGGCACTATAATTTGGAATCAGATTACGTTTCCATAATGATGAGACGTGCGGGGAGGCTCCCCTTCACGTGAAGCCGATTGTGACACATGGTCACCATCCCATCATGGGCTGCCACGTGTTGCAACAGCACGGGTAGTCATTATATGAAAATGAAATTCAAGCTACTCTGCCCTGCCTTTAACATGATTCTCAGTCTCATCCACTATATGTAGACCGAAAATACTGCCTTGCCCCTTCCCTATCAAGATTTAGGAATTCAACATCTAAACTTGGATTTTCAAGCATTTTACGTTCTCATATTTCACTTTCTTATGAATTATCAACATCTAAAAGGGTCATCCACATTTATTTAACTTAGATTTTAAAATAGAGGCCGCCAGCACACTTAAGAAAAATAGTAGTTTTCATGTACGGAACAAATCCTTTTTTTTTTTTGAAAAAATATGTATTTATAATCCAATACAATTTAATTAAAATATAAAAATTACTTCAAAGCCTGCCTTCCAAGATTCACAAAATGTTTTGCAATGTTCATGAACCTCGGTCCTTTTTACTAATAATAACATTAAAGCTAAGGTTTTCATAAATTATAGCCCGTCTGGTAAAATGCAAAAGATTTTTCATCAGGAATGAAGCCGATAATGGACAACCTGTTTGGACCAAATTTATTAGTTATGTCTAGTTCTGATTTGAGGATGTGCAAATTATGATTTTCGTATAATGTGGGAAATTAACTCTATTATAACAGGGCCAGTGCCAACAGTCGTTCCACTTCTATTTTCCAATCAACAAAAAGATAATAAAAGTTGCAATTAAAATTGTTATTTTTGAATTATACATCATAAATTAAACTGCTTGAATTCAGAAATAAATTTAAAAATGACTTCATATATAATATTAAATATGTATAAAAAATGACGTAAAAAAATTTCATAGATTCCTAAATCTAAATAACTATGCAAACTACTACTAGAATAGTACTAGGGTAGTTCTTACCGTATTTGGTTAACCCAGACTTCAGATTATGAAAAATAAGATTTAAAAATTGTACTCACCATTCAAACTTCAGTTAAGAGAAAAATTGCTTAGGGTTTGTGTAAATTTGATTTGTTTAACATGCAATTCGTTGGCCAACTAAATCAAATTGAATCATGCAATTCGAATCGAAAATCACATGATTTTGGCAACTAGTTGTCAACAAGTAGCCTATTATAAGATTTATCAAAAGTTGGAAAGCAGAATGCTAAAATCATCTGACAAGCATAAAGAAATTTACACTGCATGACCAACAAACGTGTCTAGTTTGGTTTCGAGCATACATTAAATTAATCTAACCCAGAAATTTATCTACATCCTCTTCAACTCCATTAATTAGGATAGACTGACACGAACAGCATCAATGGTTCATGTTCTGGGATCCAGCTCAAACCTCAGGTAATTAAACATATCAAGCTTGCTTGTAATGGAAGTCATCAATTGTGGAGTATACTAATCCGTCGTCTCCAAGATTCTTCAGCGACAACCTGGCATCATAAACAGCTCAAGTCAATTGCATGCGCCACGCACTTAAACACATGCATGCTGATATTGAACCAAACAGATTAAATGGAAGAGAAATAACATGATCTTGTCCAATGGAAGTTTAAGCTCTCGAGATAGCTGATCAACATGTATTCCTCTTTCGTCCGACCTGCAATTCAAAGAAATTCAAACTTTTCAGTAGTCTTCTCGATCATAAAAATTTAATATAAACCATGAAATGTAGAGTGAAACTATTCAAGAAACGTAAAATGCCTATTGTATAACTCACATGTCTGAATGCTGCTGCAAATAGTCAAGAACCATTTTATCACAATCCTTGAGTCCATCCACGCTATATTGTGCATATGACTGTGGTATGGAAAATTATACCATTAATCCAATCACACATAGCAACAAGAATAAATACTACAAAAAAAATTTGCCAGATCAATCTCATACCGGATTTGATGATGGTGCCTGATATCCATTTGATGCATTTCTGACAGGAGTGTTCAAAGATGAGTCTGATGATGGAGGATGTGCAGGATTTGTTCCTTCAACCTAGGAAAAAAATTGCAAAATGAAGAAACAGCAGAACGCATTATGTTCAATTTTCAGGTGAATGAATCCACTTGAATACAATAATAATATGCCAACCGAAGTAAGGCATGATGCCTAACTGAGCATATATCACACATTTAGTGGACGTCTCAGCAAGATTCATTGCCATCATTTTAAGACCTCCTAACTGAAATTAGCCATCTAATTAATTAATGAAAAAAAGTGGACTTGAGACGCATAACTGAGAAAACATGTACCTTTACTTTGGACTGGAGGTGATTATGTATGCAATCAATAAAGTGAAACGAAATCTCATCAAAATTCATCACAGGCCTGTGAAACACAGCACAAGTATGAAATAAGAATGACAGCGCAGCTAATCAGCCAAATATAAAACTTCTCAAAAGTACATACACATTATTCTGGTGAATTACTTTTTTGATTACAAGAAATATCAGTTTGTAGTTCAAACGTAATCCATCAACAAGAGAAGCTACCCATCTTCGAGCCAAAGAGTGATTATTATTGAGGAAAAAAAAATGAAGATCCAAATGCTACCTCTAGAGGTAACAAGAACACCCTCCATCCAGCAGTCAGGGAAAAATAATAATAATTAAATAAAAAATGAAACCGAATTTTGATTATAGTTATCAGACAAACCACAATTCTCTAAAGTCTAAACCAATATACTGGTCTCAAAGAATTGAAGACTTAGCAACCTTTACAGATAACATTAATTTAGAAATAACAGAAAGGGAGAAAGGGAGAAAGAAAACAATATCAAAGAAGCATTTTGCCAAAAGCCTACTGATGTCCACGTCAGGATTTAATGCCAATGTGCTTATGCTTTAAATTTAAGTTTGTAGTATAAAACTGAATTACATCACAAATTAAACTAATGTCTCTGAAAAAACCATAATTACTATGCCTGCTAAACAATGCAACATCTTCCATAATGTCTCAAAACCATATATTTTGTAAATCCAACATGTTTAACACAGCCCCCATCAAAACTCATTCATGGTGACCAGGAATGTAGAGCATTTAAAAGGAAATTCTTAAACTTCTTTAGGGAACTAGACCACTTCAATAACCATCAGAAGCAAAAAAAAAAAAAAAAAAAAAAAAATCCATAACTTACTGGACCACTAACCCAGCTAGCACCAACTTTAGGACTTTATATGCAGTCAGATACAATCAGCAGTTTTTCTAATCAAAGAAGAAATTCATAAAAGAATAAGAAGCTATCACTCTTAAAAAGGTCCTCCAATCCTTTTGTATGTCTATCAATGAAACCTCTTTAAACGGACAAGTATAGCACCAGAGTAAATGCAGTCCTACATAATCACCTAACAAGCATATCTTCATAAAATTTAACTTCCATTTTTACTCCCAACCCTCTTATGCACATCAACAATAGCTCCAATGCTCTGTGGGCAAACCCACTATTGACGAAAACATCTAAAAAATTCCCAGTAACTTAGTGGCACTTAGAAGTATTATAGCACAACATACATCTATAAACTGATAGCACCTTAGTGGCCTTTAGTCTTGCAATAGATCATTAGTCTCATTCCTATACTGTTCAACAGACTACATGCAAACCCTGACTTTGGAGAGAAACTTGGTCTTCCGCAAAGAAGGCATGATAGAATATTAATCCTATTCTCTTGCTTCTCTCCTCTTTCCTCTGTAATGTGTGCAAGCCCCATTGCATGTGAAACATTTGGTATTACATGGATTTGTTCTATGTCCCTCTCGCTCATTCAATCTCAAGGAGAGGAAGAAAGAAAAGAGAAGACCTGTTTAGTATCCAAACGAGTATGCACAAACAAAGAAGAATGGCAATCAACAGAAAAAAGAGAGAAAGACCACGACCTCTCCTGTCTGCCATTAGAGGGGTGCAAGTTATTGGACCCTGTTTTAGGGCTCTAGCACAGGGCACTGCTGATCTCTGATTACTTCTCTCTCCCTCTCCCCCATCCCAACCTCAAATTGTAAATTTCAACTCATCCAACCTAGTTATATATGGCCCCTAAGAGACATTAGGAGCTGTCCCTCCACAAAAGCAACTTACCTGTATCCAGGTGAGAAACAAAGTGCACCAGGTGGACCCTGGCATGTGAATTTAACAACTACGTTAAAACTACTGGCCCATGTTGCTCAAGCCGTCACAAATTGAATGGACTCAAATAATCCTAAAGCTGAAGTAATCAGGAGAAAATAACCACAAGCCCATATTCAACCATGTTAGGTCAAGCCCCCAAAATGTTAGATACCCCTGTACCAAAAACTCAAGCTTTATTATGCAGTATGAAAACCTGGTGGTCCTAGACTTAGAACCACAGAACATATATATCCTTTTCTAGTACTACTGAATAATCTCAAGATATGTGAACTCTCGTCTATATTGTAAACATGGGCTACTTTGTGAATTTATGTAACTTACCATATTGATAAATAAAAAAAGTGACCTAATTATCAGATACAATAAAATAGGTTTAGTACACATACCTGATAGAGAAAGCAACAACTTGCCTTAAACCTTGAAAGCTTTTCAAATGCCCATACACACGAACATACATACCATCTCTGTCGTTGGATGTATTGAAAAGGTAAGAATTGAGAGGTACTAGTGACTCGTTTATTACACATCAATAGTATCCAGTCAAAATCTTACCTTATTTCTTCCATTTCCTTTGTGTCAAAAGTCTCATTCACCCTAGTTGAACAATCAAAGAGGGATTCAGACTGCTTTTTCACAACATATTTTGGTAATTTTTTTTTAAATAAGTCATGACTAATTCAGATACATGCAAGCACAAATACACATAAACGCATAATGGTTTTAATTTGATATAGCATTTAGCATGCATAAGTTACCATCTTCGACATTTGATCCGTCCTGTTCCGTCATCTAGAATGAAACTGACGTCAGTGTTTCTCTCAGCTTTCTCAAATACCATTCCAACCAAGGTTACCTGAATAAAAAACATATAAATAAAACCTTGCTATGGAGAGAATATGATAGAACCAAATTTACAAATTTCAAAACCAAATAAGTTAATTTCATAAGTCTGGCAATGTATCCCTTTTTTCATCAATTAGAAACAAAAGCATGATATCACTTGAATTAATAAAGACTGAGTCTTACATTGGTCACATCTACACCGTTTATTAGGAAATTGGACTTTTCATCACCAGATTGAGAGGCTTCGCTTATCTGCTTCACTGATACCGGAACCAAACCCTGCGTTTCACGGCTCTTTTAGGAAGAACGCCGTGCGCAGAAGGAAGGACAAAGACGAGACAAAACAGTAAACCCAGTTAATCAAAAGATAAAAGGCGAACAAATGACTAGAACCCATTATTTCGCAACCCAATAAACCGCCTAAGTAGCAAGTATTACTATTAAATGGTCAAACGCCAAGCTTTCAAAGGGAGTCTTACAATTAAGTCTTATCCTAATAAAAAATAGGAGAGATGAGAAAGATCACTTACTTTTGCCGGTGATGGGGATGAATCGTTGAGCTGGGTAGCCTGAGTGGTCATGAATCCGCCACCGGAGAAGGCGGAGGTCGCATCAAACTGGCTGCCGGAGAACATCTGTGAAACCCGAGAGAGAAAACGAGAGAGAACGACGGGAAAAAGCAATGGACAGTATATCGAATCTGAAATATGAACAAATTAAGAAATGGGATTAATTTATATTGTTTCCCGCCAATATTGCTTCACTTTCCCGCCGTTTAGGGTTTGGTTAGTCTTTCCGATCGCTATCCATTTATTTTATTTTTTTCTTCAATGCAGAAATAAATAAAAAAAGGTCAAATATATAAAATCCTTCACAAAATAAATATGCGTGCGAATTTATTCCTATTATTTTACCTCTTTCCAAAGCAAAAAAAAAAATAAAGTACATAAAACTTGCACCGTCGTACAGGAGCCACAGCATAAAAAGCACAAAGAGAAAGTTTCTTTTTTTTGGACAAAATGAAGAGAAAGCTCACTATTAGTATTCTTAAAAAAAAAAAACACGATTTTGGGCCGCATTAACAAATTTCAAATTAACCAACGTCAATGTGAGTTTCTCACTAAAAAATGTTTAGTTCTCTTTAACAAGCCCATTTTTGAGCCCATCAAATTGATGACTGAAACGCTTTTTGGACTTGGCCGAAGCCAGGAAGAGTCAATCTCATTCGGCTTTTGGTTAATGAAAAGCCTCTTGGACCTCCTGGTTTTGGGCCAGATTAAAAAAACCTCGCCTATGACATTAACGTCATTTGACTCAATGCGTCCAATGCCTTTCTTGCCTTCCTCTTGGGTGGAGTCTTGGGAAAATAATAGCAAATAGAGAAGCGAGCACGAGACCCTACAGCCAAAAGCTTCTGAAACTGGCCTCTCCCGTTCGTACGAAGATCACAGAGCTGTCTCTTCCCCTCCTTCACTGGTATAATCTCCATTTCAGTTTTACTTATTCAATAATCAATTATTGTGTTTAAGCTGAGCTTGTAACTATTTTCAATGTACTTGATCACCTATGCGTCTCACAGTTTGTCAGTCCCTTTCCTTTTTTTTTTCTTTGAAGTTTTAGTTCATTTTCTGGGTCCTGTTGATTTTAGGGTTTACCTGGGATTAGCAATTGGACAGTTTTTGTTCCTGTGATTATAAGTTCTTGCACTTCTTGTATCTAATAGTTATTTTCGGAATATTCATTATTGTCGATTGCTCAACTTAATCCTTGTTGTACCATAGAGAGAATCGGAGTTACCAAAGGCTATTTGTCGTGCTGTTAAGACAAGGATCATTTTACTGATTTAGTCGTGTTCTTTAAGAGAGCGTAATTTGAATGATTTATTACTTTACCCACTTCACTTGTTTTGTTGTCAGCGTAATTATAACTGCCAATATGGAGGCCATTTCATTTGATTTTGGTATTGGGTTTTATGATATTTTAGGCATAGACAGGTATCCTTTCCTTCTGTTTATGAGCTTAGGTACTTGAGGTCCAGAGTAAAAATATGAAAAATAATTAAGGAAAGGGCTTAATAAAGAAGAATAAAGCACTTTCTTTATGGCAGGACAAGTGAGTAATGAGCTTACTTGTTCACCTTGATCTCTATCTGAGAAGATGCCTTGAAACTCAAAGGCTGAGAGGTGAAACTGCAACAGAAGTTCTTAGTTCTTATTTCTCTTTGAAGGGCCTTAATACTCAAAGGCAAAAGAACATGTGACTTGTATGAAGCTGATAACAATTCTCTTGAGCATTTAAGGCTCTGAAAGCTTAAGGAAGCTTTAATGGTGTTTAAGTATTTTCTAGAGATAATTCTGCGGAGTTTCAGTACTAGTTTGGTGAAGATGAGTAAATGAATTAAGAGATGGGGTATTTATAAGGGTAGGTAGGTAGGGAGCACTCTGAATACTCAGCTTACAAAAATCCCCCTTAGTATATCTGTGGTAGGTAACATTAATGCTTTTGAAACTTAACGGGAGACATAATAAGACTTACAATAAATGCTATGAAACTATTATGATGGTTAGACTAAACTTTAGGCTAATAGAGGTGGTGGAAGAGAGGATGCTTGCTACGTACACGTAGTCCTTAATAAAGTGCTGACTCATTAGGGTTAGTTTAATGCAAGTACTCAAGGGACTTACTAAACTTAATTCAGGCAAATATTTCTGATGGCTTCCCCAACACACATACCATCGTAAGTTTAGTGATGTAAATCTTTGACATGAAGGCGTCTTTATTCTAAGCTTACTAATCCACTTTGACTAACTAATTCTCAAGATATATAAATATTACTCTTGAGTGCTGTTAGCCTTGTCTATACCAAACTTACCCAGAGAACCCTTCTGTACGCAATGTGAGTAATCTTGATACTGTCAAGTACTGAAATGCCACTTATGAGACAACTTACTCAAGCCCCTTTAAAACCACCAAACTTTACTCAGAGAGTGAACCTTAGGTTCTTATACCATTATAATTCTTCTTAACAACCTCACTTACTTAAAGGCGTGTTAAGGCACTCATGCTCCTAGGACTTACTTATTACCTTAAATGGAGCTACTGAGCGCTTAGCTGCTTAAGGGCTATACTAAGCTGCATGCTCTTGTGGGCACTAACTAATTCTCCTATAAGAATAAGCATGCCCAATGCCCCCCAACTGAGTGCTTGTAAAACTGAATATCTAATGCCTTTTAAGAGATTTTTGACTTAATAGGGCGCTCAAAAGGTCTTATGAGTTACTTAACCTTGATACCTCTCCAAAAGACATTTACTTAGGCATGTAGCTGCACCTTAGGGTCTCGGTCTCCTAGCCTTAGTTGTGCCCAGATAGATTTTGAGCTTCGTAACCCCAAGACCCCCTTGAAGGCGCTTAGTGACATTCTAAATTAAGGTCAGCGGTCTTGCTCCTTAATTTTCTTCTTGAATTGTCCTGGGCGCTTGATTAACTTAATGTAGAAACACCTTATTAAACCTAGATGAACTTTTTTTTTGGGTACAGGAACGTAGATGAACTTTGAATTTATATACTGCAAATAATTTAGTCAAGGGAAGAGTTCCTGAGGATATTAATTGTTGGAAACTGGTAGTATGCTAACTGACCATGAGCGATCATACTAAAATAATTGTAGACTAAGTCCACAGTTTGGTGCCTGAAAAATATCTCCTATCACAGATTTGTTCCGAAAAGAATAATGTACAGTTGAGTCCACATTCTTTTTTATTTGGTTCAATTTAGTCTTTTTGTTGGCTCACAGGACTAAGCTACCAAGTTGACCTCAAATCAAGAAATTTGAGGACTCAAATATACATTTTTTTTTTCAGGGATAAACATGTCTGAGTATTATTTTTTAAGGACCAAATCATGAATTTAGTCATAATTGTTAGATTAGTGAACCAGTAAGCAATTATGGTTAGGGTACTTCCATTAACAATTAATATTACTTAATTTAAAGTTTTTACTGTGAAGTGTGAAATATGATTATATGGACATCTGAAAGTATTATATTAGCCTTCTTATCGTCTTTCTAGATACACTTTCTGATTCTAATGTTCCATTCATTGATTTATTAAAGAGAAAAAAAGAAGAAGGTCCTTTGTGAACTTATACTGCTCTTCGCATCTTATAATTATCTGACCAGTCATTTTACTAATTGGCCTCCCCTCCTGCCCCCAAAGATAAAAAAAAAATCTTGTTTGAGTCATTCTTCGAAAGTGTATAATTTTGTAACTGACATTCTGGGCGGTTTTGTATCTTTCCAGCAAAGTTTTAAAGAGTCATTTAAATTCCCAAATTCTGTTACTATATACAGGGATAGTATTTTCACTAGCTCTTGTTTTTCTTTTTCTGTTAGGTTTGATATATAACCAGGACACAGTTTGCTAGATATAGTACCAACTACCAAGTTTTCATTAACTTAATCTGATATGAGAAGAATGAGGAATATGCCATGTACTAATACAATTTTGGCATGAGCTGTTTACGGTTTTCACTCTTCAGACCCTGCAACAGAACAGTGCAATCGAGTCTAAACACCATGGAATGTATTCAATTGGAAACTAATTGGGAAGATGTAATCTGCCCCATATGCTTGGATTTTCCTCATAATAGTGTGCTCCTCCAGTGCTCATCTTTTGATAAAGGATGCCGTCCTTTTTTATGTGACACAAATCAATTGCACTCAAATTGTTTGGATCGTTTCAAAAGTGCATGTGGCATGCCATCCGCTTCTGTGCGTGATTCAACTTCCATAGAAAATAGTGAGCCGGTGATATCAGATGGTCAATGCAAGCTGAGTTGCCCCTTGTGTAGAGGTGACGTTTCTGGGTGGATCATTATTGACAAAGCTCGTATGCATCTGGATGAGAAGAAGCGTTGTTGTGACAAGGAGCAATGTGCATTCGTGGGAAGTTACTTGGAGCTACAAAAACATGCTGAAGTAGAACACCCTCATGCTCGTCCATCAAAAATTGATCCTGCCCGGCAGCTTGATTGGGAAAATTTTCAGCAGTCCTCTGAGATCATAGATGTTTTAAGCACTATTCATTCAGAAATCCCAGGGGGGGTTGTTTCAGGAGATTATGTGATTGAATACGGGGATGATGATACTGGAGATGAGTTTGAGGACTTCCCTGGAGATGAAGGCAACTGGTGGACCTCTTGTATCTTATATCAGGTTTTTGACAACTTCAGAAATTCCAGAAACAGAAGAAGGTCAAGGGTTGGTGATACAAGAAGGGGTAGCCGCAGCTTAAGTTATGATACTTCGAATTCTGATGAAGGTCCTGTGGCATCTATGGAGTACGCTGAGTATAGGATAGATGAGACTGATGATGAGTTTGTTATTACCAGTGGCCTCTCAAGGGGTAGCCGTGGTTATCGCAGGTGAATTGCAATTTTCCTTCTCTTCCTACTCTTTTTCCTTTTAAACAATTCTAATATTTATGCCCTTTTCATTTCATGCATTAAGTTTGTGGTTAATCAAAGTCTGACAATTTCAGGGTATGATCTTATACACTGTTGTGTTTCTTCTTATATCTGTATGCTAAAACTTTTAGAACTACAATTGGATTCAACCGAAGTTTTCTCCTCACATATCTCATAACAAGCGACAAATTTGGTTCATTTAACTGTAAATTATACTTATGAAGTTGTCTTAGTTGCAAAGTCTTTACTAATTAGCAATTTTCTTGTTTTTCAGTAGTTATCTGCTTGCTATTGTTTTTTCAGTCGATGTCAGGTCTTTTTTTCTCTAATCTTTCTTTTTCTTGGATGTTGGTTTTAAAGACTACTTTCTTGAACCATTAAAGATTATATTTAATACGAATTTAAGTGATTGTGAATTACCGCTGACCTAGGATTCAATGTGATTGGCAATCAGTTTTGGGAGTGTATTTGAATGAGTTACCGGGGGGATTAAGTGTGGAATTTGATGTTTGGATTAGAATGGCATGTTTTGTTTGCCCGAGTAATATTGCAATATTCTTTATGCTGTGGGCTCATGTGTTTATATTGTCTTATTCACAGATCTCAGAGACGCCGTTCCCGCTTCTATGATAACTAGGTATGTGGTAAACCCGTTCGTCAATAATAGATTTCTTTCCTACATGAAAGTACGAGGTAGTGTTGTCATCGGCATTTTATTTATTTCCCTTTTAAGTACTCACGGATTTTCACCGATTATGCTGACAGTAGCTGAACAGAGGCGAAGAAAACTGAGGCAGAAATCCACTAGACATGGAAAGCCGTGTGATCTCAAAGCAGCTTTTGTTAAAATACGCAAAACTCACATTTAAAGTGTCTATTAGATCTTCAATGAGATGAGCTGGTTGGGCTACTGTGCAAAAGTGGCAGTTCCATGCAGTCCTATGCTAGCCTTTAAAATCTCCATTTGTTTACTCAATCTAAACCAGGAAAATGCGGTAGCCATTGTTGTCCTCCTGCGCGATTGGTGTTCACACCCATGCATATAAATCTGTACATTAAGTGGAGCCGTCAAAACAGTTAACCCACTTAAAAAGCGGCTCTTGCCAAGTTATTCAAACGTGGGATATTTTGGCTCGGTTGGTTTTGACCTACATAATCCACAGGTTGGTTCTGTCGGTTTTTTTTTTTCTAAAAAAAAGAACAACTTTTAAAAATATTTTAGTTTTTTTAGTGAATTAAGTGACTTACCAATTCACTTAAGTGGGTCGAGTTTTAAAAATCTGAACCCGCATAAAAAGGAGGCTAACCTGTTCTGCTCCATTTTGAATCAATTCATGGTGGATTAACTTGGGTTAGGCTGTTTTGTCACCGTAAGTGAAGACTGAGGAGGCCTTTTGAATCCGTCAAATGCTCAGCTAGAATGAAGAATCCATGCTGCTTGTGCATGTGAACTGAATTTCAGCCTACGGAAGTGGCATGGTTATTATCGACTCCTCGTCTGAATGGCTAGTTCCTTGAGAAGTCGGCATAAAATCACCACTAGCATGAGCCTTAGAAATGCAATACCTTTTGCTACGGAAAGGGACTTCACTAAAACCAATATTAATAATTTCAGAAGAATGCGATTTATGTGATTTTTTGTCAGTTAGAAAGTGTTATTATTTTGACAACAGAAAGTGTTGGCAATATTGCATTGACGGATTAAATTATGAAGAAGTAAAATCCCCTACTGAAAATTGTATTTTATCTTAAGCATGAACAATTAAATTGATTAATAACGAGAATTTGCGTAGTTACAAGACAAGGAGTACCTATTTACTGGAAGCTCACCCCGAAGAAAAAAGGGAAAAAAAACGCAGTAAACGGAAGATAACCGCTACGACAATCAGATCTTGTGAGAGTGTGTGCATGACCAACCTCTGTTGCTGACCATCAAGTTCTGCGAATGTGTGTGTCAGTGTTTGTCTCTGCTCTCATAACGCCGCCATGGCTTCTCTTTCTAGATCTCGACGAGTTCCAGAGTCTCGATCTGGCGGCAAAATAGTCCGACACCGCCGAACGGCCAGTGCCAACACTCCCTACCAGCGACTCAATCCCTCCAACTCCCCTTCTCAAAGCTCTAATTGGCTCTCACGCTTCGTTGTCTCCCCTACTCGTTCCATCGCTACTGGTGCTGGAAAGCTTTTTCTATCTGTTTTCGATCCCGAATCTTCGCCAACATCATCATCCTCCTCGTTTTCTGGTAGCGATACAATTGCTGGTATGTGTTAATATGTAGTATACGCACATATTAAGTTACAGAGTTGCTGTACTTTAATTCCTAGGGTTTTTGAGTCAGTTTTCTGCTTATATAATTATCAATTCAGATTTTTTTTTTTTTTTTTACTTCTTAGAGTGTACAAAAGTTCAGTATGCTAAGTTTATTCCTTGTTACTCTTGGTAGATTTACTATGTTGTATCAGACACCCTGCAACCAAACCGAGGCAACTTAAAATAGCGTAATTTGATTCGGAAGACAAAAAATTATGCTAATGGATTGTTTATTTTATCTATATTTTTAATCCAGTGTTGTATTCACGTAAACGTTCATACTAATATTGAAATTGGATGCCCCTGTATCTTCTTAGTTATGTGTCCGCTTTCTAATTTTGCAGGGGAGGAAATTGGTACTTTCAATGATGAAAATAACACCCCTTTTCAAGGCAATGATACATTGAAGAAGGTAATGAACTCTTTACTTTTTTAAAACTGTGCTAGGGACGTAGAGCTTGTTTGTTTTCTTCTGGGAACTAGTCCTTTTCAATAGTTTAGTTGCCCTACAATGAATAGAAATCATGAACGGAACATTTTTAATTTACTATTTATTCGAGTCTGTTCTTTTCTTTTCTGGAAACTGAGCTGCTTTTGCTTAATATACTTGTACCAACATGCAAGCAGACAAACACGCACGCAATCTCATGCAATCACGTTCCTCTGACTTATGGACCTTCTGTAATTTTAGCATATCTTAATTCTTCAGCTTTCCCCTGAAAGATATATTAGTTGATGTATCTAAGGCATGAAATTGCCCTTTTAGAACTATGTTAGCATGTGACAGTACTGCTGATCTCTTCTGGTATCCTCTGTGAGTATAACGTAAGATATATATTTTTTCTTTTCTTGAAAGAGTGGGACATCAGAATTCAATTTCTCTGGGAAGGAACTCCAACCATTAGTTGTGAATAGCAAAAGCAAGCATGTTATTGAGCAGCTTCTTATGCAAGAGACATTCTCGAGGTACTAAAGAATTTATAGTGGCTCTTTAATATGTATTTTTTGTCGTTTATTCGTCCTTCTATTTTCACATATTAGTCCAATAGAAGTTTGCTTCTTGTTTATCTCTTCCTCTTTCAATTACAATGCAATTTGTATTGAACTATCCTTTATTTATCTAAAATTTAAAAGTATGCCTCCTCATTTAAATGGTATTTTGTATTTTTTAATAGAAATAAAACTATTTTGGCACAACATTGATTAAAATTGATTGTGCTGTTAGTTTGCTCTATTGGTTAATTTTTGGTTCATACACTACTAATAGAATACCATACATTGTTAGTGTGCTAGGGCAAGTCAGGGGAAAACACATTTATATATGGCAAGCCCTTTATTTACTATATCATGAATAGCCATTACTGAACAAAGTGTCTTTTGACCATGGGGATTGGCAAAAATTGACCTCTCAAGTAGCAATAGGAGCAGGAAGGTAGTAAAGTGTCACATGTTCAAATCTGATATTTACTAAAATTTGTGGGTAAATACTCTTCATGTAATTGGTTTTATATTTATTGTTTGTCTTTAAGGCGCCGTCTGATTCATATAAAGTTTTATTCCCAGAAAAATCACATTCTCAGAAATGGAATTTCTCCAAAAAAATTGAAAAAATGTTTGGTTGTCATTTCACTTTTCCGAGAATAATTTATTATATTTTACCAAAATTTCATTCTCATGTTTGGTTTACGTGAAATATTTTCAAAAGTATATTTTACTTTTTAAAAAATATCCTTATAAAGGAATTTTTTTAAATAAAAGAAATGATAAATAGGAGAAAAAAAAGAGAAAGAAATGAGCGGCTCTATGATAATGAAAGGCAAAGGAGGCATTTAGGGTTAAAAGAGTAGAGGACAATTAAGTCATTTCACCCCTCAAAATTTTTCCATTCTCATAGGAATCTTTTATTCCCACCCTCACATATGGAAATAAAATTGGCTCCTTTTCTTCGTAGATTTTTATTCCCGGGAATGAAATTTTACCTCTGATGCCAAACATGAGAAATTTTTTTTCCTATCTCACCTTTTTAGGAATTCTAAAAGATAATTGATACCAAACACTGTCCAAGTGTAATGTGGGTACGTGTTTCACTGTTCCTTGTCATTTTGTCTCTTAGTAGTATCATCAGCATGTGATTGCAGCATTCAGTTTCTTTACAGACCGTGTAGCTTGTATCATCAACCTATGATTATATTTGTGGAATACCTGCCTGTTGTCTTGAACAATATGCAGTGTATGAGCTGATGGAGAACTATATATGTTATTTGGCTTAAATTGCGTGGAATCTTATAAGATTTTTCTAAAACTCTTTCTTTTAGTTGTTTGGATCAAGATTCTAAAAAACCTTAATATTTGATCAGGGAAGAATGTGGTAGGTTAATAAAAATAATAAAATCAAGAGTAGTGGATTCTCCTACCAATGAAGTTGAAGGGGATAAGACGCCAAGTGAGATGCCCAACAAGACTCTTGGAAGTGGTATTGTCTACATGCAGAACTCGAATTTTAACTGCTTACTGCTACCTAACCAATGGTTATATTTATTTCTCATATACAGATACGCCTGATCTCTGTGGTGCTGCTGTCATGGAGGCAAAGAAATGGTTGAAGGAGAAGAAGTCAGGATTAGATTCAAAGTCAGATTTAAGTTATGGAAGTCATAATTTAAATTTGATTACATTGCCCCAAGTTAGTGACTTTTTCTTTCTCTCTCAGTGGCAAAACATATATTGACACTTCTACATGCTTTTATTTCCCCCTCCCTTTTTATATTAAATTGTGGCATTATGGCAACTTTTAATCATATTTTCTGTTCAGTTTACCAACATACTTGGCTGGTATGCAGGCTTGGGAAGATAAAGGATCACCAGTGGATGTGGCCAAGTCATATATGCTTGCTCGTCCCCCTTGGGCATCTCCCTCCATAGACCATATTAACTCTCCCACACCGATTGGAGTTCAGCTCTTTAAGGAAACACCATATCTAATCAGTAGAAATTCCACATTGTCCCCCAAGGTGCCATTTGACACTATTTTTATTCTTGGAATTCACGTATATATCATTTGGTTGTTGCTTTATTATTGCTGGAAAGATTATTTTTGTATGCAGACTGGTATTTTTACCTATATGCTGTCAACTGTACTTTATTGGAGCTTTAGAGAATGGGTTTCCACTTTTTTGAAAAGATTTTGCCACGATGAGAGACAAAACATAACAAGAAACCTTATTATTACTGAAGTCATGAAGTGCTAATTTAGAATACCAATGGAGGAAGAGTATAAGATTCAGTTATGCCTAAAAGAATAAGTGAAAGCAAGTTTTTTTTTTTTTGTCTTTTGTTTAGTCGAGTTTGATTTGCATTTACTATCTTTTGAAAATGTGAAGAGGATAATCATGTATAAGAGTTATCATAGTTGCTTGTTGAGTTGGGCACAGCAAAGAAGGATGGCATTCTCTTATTTGTTTCATGGGAGTTAGTATGTACTCAAGTCCCCTTAAGGTTTCTAGGAATGGGGTGGATTTTTGGGTTCGCATCCCCCTGCTACCATTCACGAGTCACAAGCCCCCTCTCCTATATCTATCCTATAGCAAACACTTCTCTAGCATTTCGAGACTGCTAGATGTCTTCCCCACAATTTCACCTAATTTCTGCCTATCCTACCTTCTGCCAGTACCCCCTATAACTCAATCCCTAACAAACTATCCATAACCCCTCCTTTCCCTAGCCCAAAACACCTTAACAAACCCATATTCCTCTAATAACCATAGGGGTCCATCAGTTCTCTACTAAAATGTTCTGCTGGTTAGCTTGAAGTATCCAAATGTTCTGCTGATAGATTTCATCTTGGTTCATGTGCTAATACTGAAATGCAGTTGACAAGGGATTCTCCTGCTACTGGGTCATGGAGTATTCAGGATGAAATACGAAGAGTACGATCTAGGGCAACAGAGCAGATGCTTATGACTCTTCCCTCCTCAAAAATTGATTGGTCTGTATTGTCTGTGAAGCATACAAATAATGTGAATTCTTCAGCAGTGGAAAATACTGAAGCTAGTATGGGAGAGAAAGTGCTTAATATTACTGGATCAATAGATGCATCCTCAAATTTGAATGGAGGACGATTAAGTACTCAGGCCTCTCCAGGTATAACTCTTAAGCTGTAGGAAGCCGCTTGGTTTATTCTTGTAACCAGTTACAGAATAGATAGTTTCATTGTCTAAATATATTTGTTCTTTAGAATATAAATAACTTGTGGGATATAACACATTTAACGTTGTTTTCTGCTTTTCAGATTTGAAGAGGAAATGGGACGGGTTACAATCTGAAGCTGTGTTGTCTGATCCAGCTTATATCAGTTTTGAACAAAATCTGGTACTCATCTTAATAGAATCTATATAGCAAACATATCTTTAGGCTTTTGTTTTTACTTTTATGATATATTTATGATTATTTAAGGATTAATCTAGTTTGTGTCTTTCATGTTTCTTTTCCTTCATTGTTAAGGCCTTTGATTCCATTCAGGCTCAGCAAACTGAAGGTAATGGTTCTTCTGTTTTATAGATTTAATTAATAATCCATGGTAACTACACTCCTCTTTTCAGAGTTCTACTTTTTGGGTCATAAATTGATGTCGTCAAGTATGATAATATTCTTAATTTGTTAGTCAAGTATTGTTTGGAGGTATCACAATTTGTCCATTCGCAATACCTATCTAGCACTCAGGAGCATTATAATTAAGCAATCTGACTTAGGTGTTGACAATCCATCTTGCCTTATGTTGCTCTAACATGACCAGCAGATGTAACACTTGGGCACACACAGTTTTCCCCCTCTGTTGAAGTCTCACTTTCCTTATGAAATTATGCAACATAGATTCACAAGATGGCTCCAGAGAGACAACTGCTCCAGGACAAAAACTCTGCTCCTTGGATGATATGGTGATTATGGTGCACAGGTTAGACTATCTCTTTCTTGTTAAGATTCCTTTATTTTCAATATACTTTTATGGAAGTTATGGTCTTGGGCTATTGATATTGGGTCAACAGTATTAGAGATGAGGGCCTATGGTACAGAGGCAAGGGTCAATGGTACAGAGATAACATTTTGGAACCTTTGTAGCACTTACTCGTACCTTTATTTCACTGGTCCTCACCTTTATACCAGAAGCTCCAGCACCCATGCTGGGCCAGCTGCCAGCACCACATAAAAACCCTATAGTTAGATTTTTATCAGATCAAATATTTCAGCTTATACCTTGTGAAATTAGCTTCTCACCCCCAACCTGAATTCCTTTTCTTTTTGTACTCCTTTTTCCATTATTGATTGACAGAGTGAATAGGAATTGCATTTAAGGTCCTTGGTACTTTTAGTTTCTTTTTCTTGGATTGAACTATAGTTACAGAGAAAAGATAGAAAATACATATTGGGGAAGGATAAATACCCCCCTAATTAGAATCAAAAACAAATAAGGGAGCCAAATAGGCTAAAAAGTGCAAAACAGCTGTCCGATCTTTTTGCATATTATTATATTAGTAAAGGAAGGTCCCTTAAAACAACCATGCATGTAACACGAAAAAGATGCCATAAACACTATTCTATCCCATAACATATTGTAAGGGCAAAGAGACCCTTCAAATAACAACATTTCTTTCCAATCAAGTGCTTAAGAGAACGGAAAAAGCTGCATACTGCCCCATAATCTTGGCATCCTTATTGTTACCAAAAGCTATAAAATGTATCATGAGAAACTATGCCAAGATGAAACGACACACTCAATTTTCACCAAGAATCTTAAAAGATTATTCCATAGGAAAGTAGCCACCTTACAATGGAAAACTAGATGAGTTACAGTTTCCAAACTAGACCTGCATATAACATGCATATCTTCAGAAAGACTTTGTAGTTTAACTTGTTCACCTTTTTTGACATTTTCCTTTGACTGCTAAGAGGGATCTTAGATTTCCTCACATGGCAAACAAGTCATTATTTGTGCTGATGTGTTTGAAATTAATCAATCTTGTGACTAGAGGTGCCCAAAATTTCCCACATTTGGTTAAGATCATGTGCTTTCTCTGAGTGATTAAGGGGCAAAAGTTGTCATTCTTGATTCTAGACACCAGATGTGCAAACTTGCTAAGAAAACTTGTTTTTTTTTTTAATGTGAGCCTATACCAGAATCTATGAATGTCAAGAGCCCTTGTAAGGTGTCTGATTAGGCTTATTTTGGGAAATCTGGATGGTCTCTCTACTCATTTTTTCCTGTTTGATGGAGTCATTTTTCTATTATTTGTCTACTAATTTTAAGTTTTAACGTTTCTCTGAATGTAGCAGTGATGGTCATCTGGTTAAAGTTAATGGCATTGGCTGCACAAATGGAGCTAGTCACCAGCTAAACGCAGTGGAAGAAACTAGAAGAGGTTGGAGTTCCAGTCTTTTTTGCTTCCTTATAATAAAAAAACACGCCTTGTTGATGTCATGTAAAATTTGCACTCTGTATGTGTACAAAAATTTTATCTAGTTTTATTCTAGTTTTTATATTCTTAATGTTGGTTAGGCATTGCATTAGTCAAACCTCTTTTCTTTTTAGAATGCCTTGTATTTGGGTAGTGTACTTCAGCTAGTGTATGATCTTTGCTTTTTAACTAGAATATGATTGGATTAAATTGAATGTTCTTGCTTAAACATGTTTTGCATTTTCATGATGATCTGTTTTGTGTAAATTAGGATTGTTCTCTCTGCATGACTTGTGGTGTTTTCAACACATGCAGCATGTTAGAATAGTGTGACTGATAAGTTAAATAATATCTATTTCAGCAACTAGTGGATTGGGTTTAAACTAGTTTGTACTATTCTTGCACTTGACCTAACTTTATTTTATAAATAGATGCGCAAGGAACCTAGCAGAGCAAGTCAATGATCCCATCCATACAGCCTCTTCTCTCCCTTTCTTTTGCTCGCTGAAAGATTTCAATGTATCAAAGCCTCAAGGTCTAAATTAGGCCGACTCTAATATAGTAAATTAAAGAACTAGGGTTTTGAATGGAACCCTTTCCTGAGCAAAACCCTCAAGGTGATGAGTGGCTGATAGCCACAGAAGCCAGCAAAAATAGAACCCTGGTGATCTATTTTAAAAAAAAATAGCAGCCAGGTGAATTGCACAGCAAGAGCATCTTGCAACCTAAGGAATCGCAGAGAGAGGTGGCAAGGCTGGGCTGAAGTAGGGATGGCACAGAAAGCTGCGTTTTGGTGAGGGATGGAATGGTTCAATTTTGAGTGGGTTGATGTTTGCGAGTGTAGGGAAGGTGCAGTTTTTCCATTCAGAACAAAGGGGCTGCATTTTTTTTGGTGATCCAACACTTGAAAGGTGCGTTTTTCTTGGTTATTCAGTGCTGAAAAGGTGCATTTTGAGAGTTAGAGGATGGGTGCACTGTTTATTGAATTACCCAGGTTTTTAGGAGATGTGGTTTGGTCTCGGACAAGGGGAAGTTCCGGTTTAGGGATACTTCCCAGTTTAGGGATTCAAACATGAGCCCCGTCACCTGTCAACGCTGGAGTTAAAATTGTCACATGTAGCGCTGGTGTGACAATCAAGCAGCTATTCACATAGCATCCAATCCTGTGTTTCATGAGAGAACAAAACACCTTAAAGCTAATTGCCATTTTGTTTTGAGAAAACACGAGGTCTTCTCTCTACTGTATATATAAGGACTAGTGCACAGTTTAGCATATATTTTCACTAAAGCTCTCTGTGGTAATAGTGTTGGTTATATTTGTAATAAGTTGTGCATGATCAATATTTATGCTCCAGTTTAAGAGAGAGTGTCAAAAAAGTGACGGTTAAGTTATATAGTGTATGTGTCAACAGCTAGTGGGTTAGGCTCATACTAGTTGTATTATCCTTGTACTTGACTAACTTTATTATTATGAATAGACACATAATTCCTGACTAAGCAAATCAGTGATCTTGTCCGTATT
This sequence comes from Gleditsia sinensis, assembly GCA_037074535.1. Taxonomy (NCBI): domain Eukaryota; kingdom Viridiplantae; phylum Streptophyta; class Magnoliopsida; order Fabales; family Fabaceae; genus Gleditsia; species Gleditsia sinensis. Next base: position 5,102,491 of record CM073472.1, read on the forward strand.
TCTCTCCTCTTCCTTTCTTTCACTCACTGAGAGATTTCAACATGGGTTATAATACATATTTTTCTTCTTTTTGCCTCTTTAGTTAAATCATTTCATTCTTTCAAACCCACATTTTTCGTCTTAGATGCTGATCCTTCTTCTTAATGCAGCTTTAGATCCTAGATTACATGATGGAAACCGCTCAGTATTCAAAGAGATGGTTGGAGCAGAAGATGCATTGGCGAATGGTTCCCCCTCTTCAGGACCCAGGTAAATTTTCGTTTAACTGGTCTTTCTTTTCTCTTTTTAACTTTTTGGTTGAACAAACTCTAATGAAAATATTTTTATTGTAAGTAGGCTTTTATTTTGAGCCCATTGGTAGTTTAAAATTGTAAATTATTTAAAATCCATTGCAATTCAAGTTATTCTAGTAACTGTCGGTGTTAATTACTTTGGGTCAGGATTCTCGCTTTGTAGCCTTACTTTCTCAATTTCCAAAATTTAGCGCAAATAATTATGAACTAACTTGAAGGATGATAATGGGACTTAAAACTAATCAAAAGGGCTTAATCAATTATCTAATCTCCGGTAACCAATTAACGTCTTCCTCACTTTTCTGGGAAATAAGGTATTGGCCTGCCTGTCCTTGGTCCTTGGTCCTTGGTCCTTGGTCCTTGCCCTAATTATAAAAAAATAAAATAATAATAATAATAATAAGTTATGCCATTTTCTTGTTTTCTAGTTTTCATGCAGGGCAAGATATTGAACAGAACACCAAAACATTGGATAACAAACCAAGTACGGTCGGTTCAGATCATGAGAGGATAGAGAATGGTGTTCTTGAGCAAGAGATTTGTGATGTGAATTTAAGCGACACTGTTGCCATCAATGAAGATAATGGCTCGCAGAACAATTCTAGTTTACAGTGTGATGTTCAACCAGATTTAGACCCAGAGTTGGCAGCTCCCACAAGAATTACTGCTGAGAAGCAAAAGGTTAAAAGAATTACCAGATACAACAGAAGAGGCAAGGGCAGGGATGTCAAGTGATGCGGATTGTTCTGTTTGTTTTATTCTTCGGTGTTAAATTGTGAGTTACTGTAAGCTTAGAAAGTAGGGAGTTTGCAGCAGCAGGCCATTCGTTGTGAAATCTATAATTAGGAGTTTGCCTCAACTTAGGCCACTTTACTTCCTCCTCCTTTCTTTTCTTTTGTCAAGTGATATTACACGAGATTTGGGCTCCAGGAAATTGTATGTATTTTGCTGTAAAAATGGTTATATGCGCGACATGGGAATGTTTTCCCCCTTCGGTAACTAAATAGCGTACTTTTTTAGTTTTATATTACCTTCCTTTCCGTTTTCTTTCTTGTAGTTACTTGTAAGTGAAGCACATTAACGTGCGTTCAAATTAAAAATATCAATTATTTTTTTAAAAATGTATGATTTGACAAAAAATTAAAATAACTATCATGATTCATGAAAACATTTAAAAATATTTTAAAAAATAAGGGAAGAAAATAAATTTTTTTGGCGATATTATCAATTAAACATTATTTTTTATGTTTTTTAAATGGAGTTCTAGTAGAAAATCTATTCTAAGAAGGAAAAGGAAAGTGGAGGATTGTATATTGGGAAAACAATTGTTATTTGAGTCAAAATTTGGGACAAAATACATTATTTTAATGTAACTGCCGTCCATCGTGAATTCATGGTGGTTAGGGATATCAACTACCAATTAGTAATCCTGATTTAATTTTATCATGTCACCTTTTTTAATTAATTTAAATTTATTTTCGTATGCTCGAGGACTTATACATCACTTGAATAATTTTAAATAACGAATTTATTTTTGCTACAAGAACTTAAAAATAAAATAAATGTAATCAGCTTATATTGATAATAATACTCTAAATTCCGTATTCCTAAAATAATAGTGACTTTTTTATTGTTATTATAAAAAATTTGGTTATTAATCAGACACCATAAACTCAGGAAGAGAGGAAATGGTTTTTAGTGGCATCATATTATTATTTATTCCGTCACACACACTTTGGCTCTAATACTCCAGCAAAAGTGCAAAACCAAATAAGATCAAGCGGTTTGGTTCCTCCAAAGTCCAAATCTTCTCCCAGAAACAATGGAGCCCTTCTCCTCCTCTTCTCTGATAGCACAGCAAACATGGGAGCTGGAAAACAACATCATACCAATGGACACTCCCTCATCCACCGCTACCAACGGTGACCAAGCTTCCGACTCCATCTTCTACTACGACGAGGCTGCCCAGACCGAGTTCCAGAGGGAGAAGCCATGGGTGAATGATCCCCACTACTTCAAGCGTGTTAAGATATCCGCTCTTGCTCTGCTCAAGATGGTTGTCCACGCTCGCTCTGGTGGCACCATTGAGGTCATGGGTCTCATGCAAGGCAAGACCGACGGCGATGCCATCATCGTCATGGACGCCTTTGCTTTGCCTGTTGAAGGGACTGAGACTCGGGTTAATGCCCAAGCTGATGCCTATGAATATATGGTTGATTATTCTCAGACTAACAAGCAGGTTTGTGCTTTCTGGAGTTTTACTTTCTTCTTCTTCTTCTTCTTCTTCTTCTTCTTTTAATGTCTTCGTATTTATTTAGTGGAGTGGAATTATAACATTGTTTGGATCATGGGAAAACCCTAGTTATTTTTGGGTTGCAAAGATCGAGAATTTGAGAACCCTTGTTTAGATTTGGTTAAAACCTAGTTTACTATAAAGCTTTGCGCCTCTTACGTTTGATGAAATTCCATTGCCATTATGTAACTTGGGGAAATGTATATAATTTGGGACTTGGGTATTTAATATATTCTCTTTGCCATGGTTTGATTCTTTACTAGAATGATGTACTCAATTTAACTTCCTTAGGCAAGTCCATTTCAAAACTTAAGTGATCATAGAGCCATCTCACCGAGGTTGTCTTGTTGTAGGCCGGCCGGTTGGAGAATGTTGTTGGATGGTATCATTCTCATCCTGGTTATGGATGCTGGCTTTCGGGTATCGATGTATCTACGCAAATGCTAAATCAGCAATTTCAAGAGCCCTTTCTAGCTGTTGTCATTGACCCTACGAGGACTGTTTCTGCTGGAAAAGTTGAGATTGGAGCATTCAGGACATACCCAGAAGGATATAAGCCTTCAGATGAACCTATCTCTGAGTATCAAACCATCCCACTGAATAAGATTGAAGACTTTGGTGTCCACTGCAAACAGGTGATTCTTCTTTCTTGTCCACTTCTTTTGAGAACATGCGTTCCCATATTGTTTGAACTCCATTTGTGTGCATTTGCAGTATTATGCGTTGGATATCACATACTTTAAGTCTTCTCTTGATTCACACCTCTTGGATCTGCTATGGAACAAATATTGGGTGAATACTCTATCTTCTTCTCCTTTATTGGGCAATGGAGACTACGTTGCAGGACAAATATCAGATCTAGGTACTATTAAAGTGGTTCTGTTGTCATGATAGCAGACTAGCATATTTCCATGTTTCTGTTAAATAATGTGGTATTAGGATAAATGACAACTCTATAAGTATCTTAGTTGCGAAATACCCTTATTGCAGCTGAAAAGCTAGAACAAGCAGAGAATCAGTTATCACATTCGCGCTTTGGACCACTAATATCTCCTGCTCCAAGAAAGAAAGAAGTAAGTAACTGCTGCTTTTTAATATGTCCAGCATCTTCTTCCAAATATCGGAATTGCTTTGGAATATTGGAGTATTTCTTTTTGTTAGTTTGAAGTCAAAGACGTAGGTTAAGCTGATGTGCTAATGGTCTCATCATAAAAATTTTATACTTAGACGTTCCTGAATGTTATCCACATCTAATTCATGCTGTAGGAAAATTCAGATAAACGTCTGACCTTTGAAATGTCAAACCTGTTTCTAAGATCAACCATGAGAACACCTTATCAGGATATTGCATTCTTCTTTCTCATTAGTGTTTGGCGATTGTCCTTCCTTTTTTTTTCTGATTTGTTGATATATTAATTATTTGAAATGTTAGGCATCTCAAACAATTATAGATTTTTTCTGTCTCAGCATATTTATGATCTAGGAGTGTGAATAGAAGGCCTGCACCTATAATACTTGAATAACCATGCACCATAACTCCAATACTAATTTACACCAACTGTAATGAATAACGCTAGCACTTATTGAATGATTTTTATCAATCCACCGTATCTTAATCATGAGACATTTTTTTGTATATAGATAATGGTACCTTTTATATTGAACTATTGTTCATTAATTGTTAAGAGATCTTCCTTTGCTTCAATTTATTGGTTTATCGGAAAGAACCTAAAGGGGTGTTGAGAACATTTGCTGCCTGGGAGTATACAGGAAGGAATATTTAAGGAGGCAAAAGGAAAGTAAAAATATTGGGATAGAGATCGAAGAATCTAGAAATTGTAGGAAAAAAACTTAGAGCCAGTTACAGGAAGAAGAATCATTACAATGTATGTTTTCGGCTTTGTAAATATTCTACATCTGCCAAGTTCTCTCCATCCAAGAAACCACATGATGATATTAGGTTCATCTTCCAAACTAGGAATTTCCTTGAACCTCTAAATGTATCCTGGAACCTACAGAAGAGATTGATGGACATGTCTTTGCAAATATGCATAAACTGTGAATGGAGAGTTTACATTTCTTGGGAACCGGACACCAACATGGTAGATGTAAGCTTGATGAAAATCCTGGATTCAGGAGAGGAGAGCTGTTTTTAAGTTTTGTTATCTGAAGTATTGCATTTCTGAAGGGGGATTATACGCACATCATGAGTTCATAGCTGTATGTCAACATCAAGAAGAATATACTCTGGGGGCGTTTGTTATACAGCAAAATTTTTTGTTTGTGGGAATCATGTTTCCTGAAAAATATGATTGATGGAAATAATAATTTCTGAAAATGTATAAAATATGTTTAGTTGACTTTTTAGATTAATGGAAATCTTTAAATAATATTTTTTAAAAATCTTTATTTATATATATGGTTTCTAAAAATACTCTTATTTATTTATTTTTTAAATTTGTTTGTTTGTTTATTTTTTTAACAAAAAATATAATAAATTATTGGTAATAAATATAATTTATTAGGCTTATTTTAATTTTAAAATTATTAAAAAAACATATTAACAATTAAATTTTTTTTTATAAAAAAATTACATAAAATATTAGAGGATAAAATTATATTTTATTTTTGATAAAGATTCCCACCTTCATGGAAATCACCAATTCCTACTCCTTCCACAGTAATCTTTTCATGAGAATCTTTGTTTAAAAAACATTCTCAAGAATTGAAATTTTATGAGAACCATAGTTTTTATTTTGAAATAACAAAGGAATCTTCAATTCTCATATTAAAATTTTCAGGAATTTAAAATTTTTTCTTCTACCAAACACCTCCAACTATATTTATTTTCTTTTCTTTATAATTTAGGTCTGATTGACTCTGCATTAGTCAATAAATTTAGTAAAATACTCCTATAATGTAGCTCTTATTGCAAGTGTCTAAATGTGACCTCAAGATTTATGAGTAAGTAATTTCTTATCACGAACGAAAAAAGAGCATCATTGGCATAATACATGCTATACTAAGTCTTGCTTTAACGCTTGACCCTATGCTAACATCTTAACCTCCTCCTCCTCCTGATTCCCATTCCCTCCGCCCCCCGGGCTCCTTTTTGCGTATCAGATGTTGATATCTCTATGAATTGCAGGAAGAATCTCAACTTGCTAAAATAACTCGTGATAGTGCAAAAATAACTGTGGAGCAAGTACATGGTCTTATGTCACAGGTGACTTCCATTGCCACGCCTTCTTCTTTTGTATACACTTTATTTCAGCATGTCTGGTGAACTTTTGTGATCAATTTTTAGGTTTAATTCACGTCTGGTTTTTTAAAAGCATTTTCCTCACTCCTTACCCCTTTCTTATATAGGTCATCAAGGACATCCTTTTCAACTCTGTGCGACAAGCAAACAGGTCTCGCCCCGAAACTTCGGGCCCCGAACCAATGATTGAAAGCTGATTTTGGCAATCATGCATCGGTTTTTCTGGGTGATGTCTACATCCTCTGGTGCTAAAAATCTAAAAGAAGTTGAAGTCTGCCATTGGAGCAGAATTGAAGCAATGCAAGAGAACTTGTTTACAGAGAGAATGAGAGAAACAAGATGTAAGAGACTTCCATTGATTGTCCACATATAAAAACGGATTACAAGTGATACGTATTTATAGACTTCAGTGTAAACTAACAGAAGCTATCTTACTCTGTAACTGTACTAACAAATTTTACAACAGAATGATCCTATTTGGCACATGAGCTATAGCCCACTCTACCATAACTATTCTCCAACATCTGGGGAACGGCTTACATTAAACAAATTGTCAGTAAATTCTGTGATGCATTTTGAGTGCTTCGGGGAGCCATGTATATACCTGTTTTCTTCCTCAGTCGTTGGCTTGTATTTCGTTGTTTTCTTTTGTTCCGTTTGTGGTGTACTTCAACTCCATACGTGAACTAGGCAGTCAGTCAAACATCAGATATTCATTCGTCTAACAAAATCTAAACCGTGCGGCCAAATTGAAAGCTAGTACAAATGGTTTTGAGCTTGAATGCCTTCTATTCTACTCTGTACATTTATATTTATATATTTATTATTACGGTCAAGGACGTTATTCAACATTGCTCAAAACTAAATTTTCACCCTTCATCTTAAAAGGGTACTCTCACGCACTATTTGTATTTAGATTTTGTTTTTGAAAAAGAATTGAACTTTAATTGGTGAGAAGCTATGGCATTTCTCTTTATCAAGTGGATGAATACATTTAATAGTTCTTTATTTATGGCAGTGGGAGTTTCCTTCGAGTGAGAAATGTTATTTGTGCTGCAAAAGCTAGCCAGGCTCACAATTGTATGCAAATTGTTTATACAGAATGACAGACGTGGATATGTAGATAGCTATGAACAATCGTAATCCTGTACAAGTGACGTTACTCACTGATTTTCATGGTTTGTTGTGGTCAAATCTTGAAAATGAGGTTCGTAGATTATAACTACGACCTCGCCTTTGCGATGTGCGTGGCCAGGAGTCGTCCAAGAGTTCCCAGATTTACAATTCTGAACCCACGTTCCAATCTTATGGGCTTCCACATGTTTAGCTACTTATCTCCATCGTTTATTTATTATTTATTGCTATTTTATTTTCGTGTCAAAGAATTGGATTTGAATGCTTCTTAAATAAATCTTTATGAATACATTAATTTATCTCCGTAGAGTTTACATTTTATTAGCCACTATATTTTTTATAAATTGGAAAATTTTAAAAATTTAAAATATTGGTAACATTTTTTTTTTATATATGAGAGATTCATGAATTAAAAATATAGAAAGATGTTAGGATAAATTTAAGAATGTCGAATTAACTTCAATTTTAAAAAATCATACTAGAATCATATAATTAAATTATCATGTAATGACAAGAATTAAAAATCTCATGGATGCCACTTAAGGTTTAAGTCGTGATTAAACTAAAAATTTAAGTAAAGGATAGTTACTTCGATTCTTTTTGTTAAAAAAAAAAAGCCCATTCAAGGAATGCTGTGCTATAATTACAACCCTTTTTCTTTGCAGCATACTAATTGGTGGTTCTCCCTATCAGATGCAGTCCATTCCATGAAAAGAAGGGAACTGACATGATATGGTTGATCAAGTTTTATGTTGCCCCAAAAGAAAAAAAAGAAACACGGGGCACCTAGAAAAAGAGAAAGCAAAAACAGTTGCCACTCCATACACAGCAGCAGTAGTGAATTTGGATACGTATCCATACTCTCCTGCTACTTGAGAATGGGTGGTTCATACAAAAAGAAGAATTTTGCAGGCTTCCTCATCCAATAAGATTGGAATATATATATATATATATAAACTTTAGGATTTGGCCAAAAAAAAAAAAGGACAATTTTTAGTAGTTCTATAGACTTCCCTTGTTGTGCTGTCCACATGCATAGAAGCCTATAAATTTTTTAAGTCGTTCTCTTTTGTACTATAATTCGGATTATAATCATTAAGATGCCAATAGGAGAGGCCTTTGGGGAAACGTACTCTTCATCTTTCTTCGCCATCATCTCCCACTAAGAGCAAAAGGCCAACTCAAACATGCCTTACCAAATCTTCTTCTACTTTTTAGCTTTAGTGGTTTTTTATTTTTTTTGCTTGGGGACTGCCAAAGAAATGATGCCCCTTATGACTCTTTCTCTCACCACCATTATGCTTTAGATTAGATTCTTGTAAGATAACAAAAAGAGACGTTTTCACAAGCAAAATGGTCCTGCTCTTTATGGTGCTGGAGCTGTTTCTATGCAAATGGTACCTGTGAGTCTGTGACCACCTCACATGGGACTAATCCACCTCCACAAGACTCCACCTTCCCCCCCGGGTTTCCCTTTCTAGAATCTACGAGTTTTGTAGCTAAAATAGGCCTAATCTCAAGGGCAACCTTCACAACCCAACACCTGGTCTTCCGTACCACACCCCCATGAATAATTTTCCACTTTTCTTGTCTAAATGTATATTTGTATCATGCTAATCCATGTGACTACTCCTTCTGCTCCTCACGAACTTCATCACCATTCAAATTGTCTTTTGGGCTCTTGATGAGTCCTACCACTTCTTCTCGTGAACGAGAAACCTAACTTTCAGTGTCAAACTTTAGATCCCATCACGCCCTCGAATGGGTAACAAAAGAAGAACACACTATTGACTATCCTATTCTTTCTAAAATGCCTTACCGAAGGAGAGGAAGCCAAACAGAAGATTTTATGCCATAATTGCTCAAAAAGATACAAAATCAAGCCAACAGAGATAGACAGCCTATACCTTATTATTGGTTTAAATGGCCCAAAAAAAAATTAAAAACAAAAAAAAAAGAGCATTGGGTTGTTTAAGAAAGTTTCCGCAATGGTGCATTCCCATCAGAAATGATGAACGAGGAGATACACAATGCTGTGGCCAGTTGAGAAATGATTGTCCTCTCCAAATCCAATGTGCCTAAAACAGAGACATTTGGTTAAATCCATGCACTTGAGCAGCGGGGATTTTCACTGTTTCATGTGTGATTGATTATTATTCTGTGTGCATGCAAGTCTATCACCACAATCCATGGCCAATTCCTAAGAATCTTTGCTCAATTGGATCCTCAATCAGTATGACAAGAAAGCAATTTAGTGGCTTTTAAAAATGAGGGAACTATAGCCCATTCAACTTTTGCAGTGAAGTACAGTTATTCTAATGGCATCTCTTTTCTTTTCCTCTCTTTTCCATGTCCCTAATCTATTCTACTTTCCATTTGCCTATTCATTTTAGTAGGTCAAAAAGGAGGAGACCCAGAGGAACCAAAACCAAGGAAAGGATCATTTCCCTGTTAGCTTTACAAAATGGTCGTTAAGTTGAAAAACCTCAACCACTGCTAATGACTTTGGCTCGTACCATTTGTTCTCTAGTTTTGCAATTTTATTCTATCACAAGTATTACATCTTTTGAATTGCAGCACAAAGGACCTCAAGTGCTTATCTTCTCACCCCAAAAAATAAAAGAAAAAACTAAAAGAAAACACAGGAAATTTAAAAGTGAATAAAATTTATGTGAATCTTCTTACGGATACATGTTAAATAACATGTCCCGACTGAAACAACATAAATCACAATCATGGTCAATGTACTCTTATCATTTACCTTTCAAGCTGACCGACCAAGTGAAGTGAAATTAGTCTCGCCCTGTCCTAACTTTTTTAGGTTAACAATTTCTTCTTTTATTTTTTAAATTAAAAGAAAAATAAGAGTTTTGTTTTATTTTAACAATAATTAAAAATAAATTGAATGTTTCACTTTTTTCACTTTTCTACTCTGATGCCTTGCTTCTCCTCATTTTAAATTCGAAAATTTAAAAAAAAAAAAAAAAGCTCACTAAAAATCTGATTTTGTGTGCGCGCAATATTTAGTGAAGTTATTAAAAAGATGAAAGCAAAACATGTGGCCCGTGGTGCAAAGAAAGGGGTGAAGTCTGCAAGAGCTTTTCATTTCCTCTATCATCCGTGGACATCAAGTTAGATTTTTCCTCTTCCTTAATCGAACTTTTTTATGTCAATGTTTCGTAAAATTGGGAATGGAAGAAAGCTCTCCAGGTCACGAGTATTGGTTATTTGAAAAATCATCTTTCAAGTTGAATATTTGTATTTAAATTTAATTATTAATTTTTTTAATAAATAAAAAAAATACAAATCTCTAAAATTTTTGCATTGTCACATCACTTCGGCAGATTTCTAGACCATCACGCCAAGCCATTGTGGACCAGTTGTTATGTTCGTGGTTCTAAAATTATTTCATTATGACTTCTCAAAATATTACTTTTTTAATGATCATAGTCTTGTTTATTTTTAATTTTTAAAAATTATTTTTAATTTTTAATTATTTTTAAAATAAAAAAATTTATTTGATAATTATTATTTTTTATTTTAAAAATAAATTATTTTTAAAATTAAAAAATAGAAATTAAAAAAAATTATTTTTTTGTTTTTATTTTAAAAACACAAAAAAAAAATTTTAATAATTTATCAAAGGAATTTTTTTAAAATTTAAAAATAAAAAAATTAAAATAATATCAAACAAATCTTATATTTCATGTTGTACGGGTGGATTTCATAGTTTATTTTACATAAAAATTAATTATATTTTTTTAAAAAAATTATGTCCACGATAAATACTTTAAAATAAATAAATTAATTTCTCTTTTAATAATTTATTGGGGGGAAGGGCTGCGAGGCAGGCAAGGCATGCGGGTCCGACAAAAACATAAGAAGAAGCAGTGACGGTCATGATTGGAGTTTTTGAAATCTGTGAGACGTGCGATGTGCGATTCCTGTCCTTTGCTGCGGTCCCACTTTAGGGTCGTGCCTACCGCCACAAATTGACTTTCCTCGTCGCATTTCTACAAATATTCTTACCTGCACTCTTTGAAAGCCACTTAGTCTAAAAAAAAAACAGTAACAAATACTCGTCCAAAAGTTAGTGTATTAAACATATTATTAAAAAATATGGTAAGTTTTGAAAATATCTATTTTAATAAAATTTTATTCATTTTTTACACAATCAGCTCTTGCATACTTAGTTAATCTCAACAAAATTAATAAAAAATTATTTAATAAACTTTTATCTCAAATTTAAAAGTTGACAGTGATGTCATGCAAATTATAAGCTCCTTTATTTTATTTTGTTACCCAGAGTTGTTATATAAAATATTTTATGAAATTAATTTTGAATATTTTTTTATTTATATTATCAATTATAATTTATGAGTGTATTTAATAAGATAAATAAATTTATTTATAATTTATTTAATTAAATTAAAAATATTTAATAAATAATTTTATTTAAATTAATTAAAAAAAATTAAATTATACGTTCTTAAAATAATGTATAATTTATAAATTTTAAATTAATTTATAAATTACTTTTTACCAAATAAAATCATACATTTAAAAAATATCATACTAATAAAAAGGTCTCTTTGTAAAAAAACTTAACCTTAAAATGTTATTTTTAAATTTTTAACAAACTTAAAATAAACCAAACGAAAAATGAAAACTAAAATCATTTCTAATTATTCAAAAAAAAATGGTGGGCTCAATCTATAATCTAAATATTGACAAGTACTTTTTTAAATAGGTTTTATTCATAATACATTCCCTTATTTCAATTTTATTTTAGTTATGTTTTTATTATAAATGTCAAAAATTTTAATACATGCGAATTTGATTTTCACTTTTTCTCTTTATGTAATATTTTTAGTAATAAAAAATAGGTTTATTTGATTTTGTTTCCTTTAAAACTCATTTCGGTCTATTTATCTTCAGGAAAATGTGCATGTAAAAAATGTTCTCACAAGTCCGTAATCATGCGGTGCCATTTTAAGAACTTGACAAAAATGCCCACGGTCGTTTAATTAACTCTGGTTGACAAGTTGTCACGATTTTAGTGATTTAAATTATTTGCTTTTTGTATTCTACAGATACTATTTATTGTGTTCCTGAAATAAATTTTACCAATTTTTTAAGTTTATACTTCATATATTCACTATAATTAATAGATTTTTTTTACAATGATAATTTTATTTCATTCATAAAAATAAAAAATATGCGATTTTTACAAAATAAAAAAATAGAGGATTAATTTCATTACTCTAAATATATATTCAGATAAAAATATAAAAATATAAAAATAACTAAATAATAAACAACACAAAAAAAATTCTTCTAAAAGTAAAAAAAAAAATGGATAGCAAATTCGAACCATAACATCATTCATTTTCTAATTATAATTCATTATAAAAAATTTATAAACTTGAATTCTACAAGGAAATAACATGTTAAATATTAAAAACTTATAATCATTTGAACAGTATTATCACAAAAAGTAATATAATTCTATTTCTATTCGTAAAATAGAAGATCAACAATAATTAAATTATTAATAAATTAATTAAATTTAAGACTATATTTTTTTACATAAAATAAATTTTACTTTAATTAACTTGCGTGAAAGACTATCACATCAAAACTTATTTGAGTACAAATTTACGAGGAATTTGACCTTTCTTTTCAAGTTATAACTTGAAAGGTACAATGCATTGTTTGGCAGTAGATATCATGAAACCCAAACGTGTCATCCCCCACCACTTCCTTATCGAGATGCTTCATTGCCATTGTCCTTACTCGGAGGGCAATGCCAGAAGAGACGTGAACTCGACGATATTCGTGTACCCATTGCTGTGCCTAAAAATCCATATTTGAACCGTCCCATAAAAATTCAATAAAACCACATCTCAGTGTGCCAATTCCTTGTTTTTGGTCATCGCCCGTCCCATCTAATTATAAATCTTAGCGTGCCGATATTCACGTGCCTAAGGTTTTACCTAAAAATCCATATTCAATTCATGTACTATTGCTTTTTTTTTCTTTTTGAATATTTGTTTATGCATTTTCGGAAAATATATTTTACTATTAAAAACGTGTTTATTACGATTCCATTCTTTGGTTTGATTTGGAACCTTTCGGGAATTTCACTTTTAAATTAGGTTGGGTCATTTGGGTTACTCATCTTTCAAACTAAACTTATAAAAAAAAAAAAGGAACAAATTGATTCGCAATGTAATTCTTTTTTTTATAATTTAAATGCATTTATATCTTAATGGGCCCATATCGAATAGTCACGACGGATTTATTTAAAATAAAAAATAAGGATTTTAATTTTTAATTCTTTAATAACGGGTAAGCACCACTGTACTTGCGTTGTGGAAAAGACATTCTACAATCAAACAAAATAAATAAGTGCAAAAATATTTTGACAGTTATTTAAGAAATAATCATACGCCGTTTCCCCGATGAATTCGGACCCCGCGTATCGGAAACCTACGGTGGCGGTGGCGTGTTTGGAGGAGTAAGTGGGGGCACGTGAAGGAAATGGAGAATAGCGAATGACCAGAGCCAGACCCTCCCATTTCGGAATAAGAAGCAGCAACCTGGCCGGTGGACGAAATTTGCCTACATCCATTCCCCACAATTTGACACGTACCCCTCTAATTTTCGGAAAATTTTCCCGAGAGTGACTGCTGGGGCAGAGTGAGATGAGATGGAGAAAGCTTCGCATTTATTTCTGTTTCGGTATTCCGCGCGCGCGCCATGAGTCGCGTGCTCTCAACGCTTACCTTAGTTTCCCAAGAGCTCGTTTGAATATTTGGTGGAAAGTTAAATTATTTATCCCCCTCTTTTTTTATTATTAAAATTTTAAATTAATTTGTAGTTTTTTATTATAATTAAATTTATGAAATTATTTTAAGGAATGGTTATGCATAGCTTTTTTTGGGTTGATATTTTCTCGAAGAAGTTGAACAGAAGAAGAAGAAAAGTATAAAAGAGGAAAGTTTCTTCTTCGACGCTTCTATGGCACTTTAAAACTGGTTTGGATTGTGGGGAAGCAAGAGAAAGAATATTCATTATATGAAATTTATTATAAGAAAAAAAAAATCCAATTATCTATTATATGTAAATTTATATCACGTAGGAAAAGCAACAGACACATAATTTTTAAAAAATAATTTTTATAATTTTTATTCACATGAACAGGTAAAAGAACCATAACAGTAATGGAAGAGGATTTGTGCAGACTGAATTGAAAACTAGACACCATAATGTTGCAGAATTATTTTAGGCGACAAAGCATAAACGGGTATTTAGGAACGTCGTTGAATTTTGCCATATATAGTCAATGCTTTGAAAACTCAACCAATGAGATGAGATGGAAGGGTTAACAAGTGACACGTGGCATCTCCTATCAGGCAAAAAAGAAAAAAGAGGTTCAACAACTGTATATTAGATTTACCCTTCTATAGGAGACAGATTAGAGTTACAAGGTGACTGCGCTCGTGTCTGCCCGGTCCTATAGATTTTCAGAATAACAAAAAACAGTTCTTTAAACATGTAAATTTATTAAAACTTGTTAAAAAATTATTTTTCTATTTATTTAGATACACTTTGTGCATATAAAAAATTAATCTTCTTTGTATGGGTTAAATTATTGATTATTGATAAATAAAAAATTGAATTAACCAAATAATACATTTTTATTTTTAATAATTAAATACAGAATATTCGATGTTTAAACAATCTTTATTTGAATAATATAGTTTTAATTTTCATTCTAAATTTGACATGTATTGACTCGTGCAAATCGTTTCCTCGTTCTAAAATATATAAATGGCATCAATGATATTCTAAAATCTCATTTGAAATTTTCGTAAGATATTAAAGAAAATACCATTTAAATGTTACTTGGCAAATTAAGTATCAGAATTTCAAATCCTTTGAGAAGAGAAAATAATTTTTTTTTAAAATATAAAAACAACAAGAATTAAAAAAAGAAGTGGGAGGAGCGAAGGAGAGGGGGCGCGTGGGAGGTCAAAGGGGCATAAAAATGTTGGTGAGTGGAACCCACTACCATAAAATCAAAAGGCAACGACCATGGGAGCCTGTGACACAAAAAGTTGTTTGCTCTCTTCCAACCCGGAGATTTAAGATTTTATATATAAACACCTCTCCGCTCACACGGAGAGGGACGCCAGGGGTCTTCGTTTCACGTCCTATAACCCGACCCAATAGCGCCTGCCTCATCTGAATGATCGCCTTCTTCTTTTTCTTTTTCCTCTTACTCTCTCTCTCTAACTGAATTTACTCTCGTAATTTCTCTCTCTCTCTCTTTCTCTTAATTATAGTGACGAGTGGTTGATCAGTTCTTATTGACTATGACTCTCTAGTCTTATTCCCTCTGTTTACGGTTCTCTCTCATCCATAATTTATATCTGCAACGGCCGGCCAACATGGGAGGTATCAGCCTCGAGGAGATCAAAAACGAGAACGTTGATCTGGTAAACTATATCTAATTCTCTTCTCTCTCATTTTCCTCTCTTCCTCTGTTTCTGTTTGATTCCCGAGAAAATCACGGAATGAATGCTACTGTTTGTTTTCCCAAACCTGATCAAATAGCTCTTGCTCTGATCAAGATTTGGAAAATTCCACTTTTGATGCATTTTTTGTATAAAAGTTAAATCAGCTTTTGTGAAATTTATGTTGATTTTAAGGCATACTTGGTTTGCTTTATTTTGGCTTGGCCACGCTGATTTCTATTTATACGGACAAGATTTTTTATTTTTATTTTTATGAGCCGGATGGCATGGCATTTCTTGGCATGTCATCTCGTCGGAGCTGAAATCCTTTTTGTGTTACTGCTGCTACCGTCCTTTCATCTCTCAAGTGTCAGAGAGAAATGGACCCACTTTGTGTGGAAATAAAAAAGTTTATTTATAATTTTTTTTTTTTTTACCTAATAACATGACGACAAAATGCTTACCGGAAAAGATGATGAATTGATGATAACATGCTATCGTAACGTCCTTTTTGGGTAGAGCGCCAGAAATCCGCACCCTAAGGGAGGGGGGTTTAGCGGCTTGGCCACACGCTCTTTCTATACTTTTAGGGGTTGTTTGATACAAAAAAAAATTTTAAATTTTTGAAAATTTTAATATGGGAATTGAAGATTGCTTTGTTTGGTTTCAAAATGAAAACTTTGATTCCCAGAAAACTTTAATTCCTGAGAATATTTTTTAAATAAGGATTCCTATAAAAAGATTATCATAAAAAGGGATGAGAATTGATGATTCTCGTGAAGGTGAAAATTTTTATAAAAAATAAAATATAATTTTATATTTTAATATTTTATATAAATTTTTTTTATAAAAATAAATTTAATTGTTAATATATTTTTTTAATAATTTTAAAATTAATATAAATTGAATAAATTATTAACAATAATTTATTATATTTTTTGTTAAAAAAATAAATAAACAAAAAAATTTAAAAAAATAAATAAATAAGAGTATTTTTAGAAATCTTATACATAAATAAAGATTTTTAAAAAATATTATTTAAAAATTTTTAATAATTTTAAAAATCAATCAAATATATTTTATACATTTTTTAAAATTATTATTCTCATCATGATTTCTAAAAAACATTAATTTCCAGGAACAACAAAATTTGCCAGATATATCAAACGCCACCCTACAGTTATGCTTACGCTCCTCTCAGCCGTGTCTCTGTCATTTTGCATGATTAAGAAAAATTCTGAAATAAACATGACGAGTTACTCAGTTATGCAATATGTTGACTGAAGACACTTTCTCTCGAGTTAATATTTTATTTAGCATATCGTGCCTTAGTAATTAAAATTAGTTATTCCAATTTTCGAATTAATTTTGTATCCAAAATATCTCATACCGCGTATATTTATTTAATTTTATCGTCATGTTGCTCCTATTTTTTCCGTTGTATTATTAGTTTGTATTTTCTTAATCGTTTATCAATTTAATTATGTATTTTTCATTTTCTTATATTAATATGGCATTAAAAAATGTTGATCTTTTCTAATATGGATATTTATAAAAATTAAGATTATAAAATAATGAGAAATTATTGATAGTAGTTATTTATAATGGTAATTACTTAAAAAAAAACAATGGATAATTCTTTTAATAAAAAATAATAAATAATTTTCTTTAAAAAAATTAAGTTGACGGATGACTATTTATATATTCAAAAATTACTTGTGACCAGGAACGGATCCCAATAG
The DNA here is from genome assembly GCA_037074535.1 of Gleditsia sinensis. NCBI lineage: Eukaryota > Viridiplantae > Streptophyta > Magnoliopsida > Fabales > Fabaceae > Gleditsia > Gleditsia sinensis. The sequence continues at coordinate 5,119,737 of CM073472.1, forward strand.
AGGAAGTGTTTGAACAGCTGAAATGTTCAAGAGAAGGTCTAACGTCAGACGAGGGAGCCAATCGGCTTCAGGTTTTTGGGCCAAACAAATTGGAAGAGAAAAAGGCACGTTTCTTAAACACACACAGCATTTTTTCCTCTTGTTTATTTTTCCTTGTATCTAGTTCGCTTCACGGGAAGCATGTAATGACTTCTCATGCTATATGAACAGGAGAGCAAACTTTTGAAGTTCCTCGGTTTTATGTGGAACCCCTTGTCTTGGGTCATGGAAGCTGCTGCCATAATGGCTATAGCTTTGGCAAATGGCGGAGGAAGGCCTCCAGATTGGCAGGATTTCGTTGGTATCATTTGTCTACTGGTGATTAACTCCACGATCAGTTTTATCGAGGAAAACAATGCTGGCAATGCTGCTGCAGCACTTATGGCTGGTTTAGCTCCCAAGACCAAGGTCAAATACTTTTATCCACTAACTTTCGTATGCGTGCATTATTTATGGTTCTATTTCTTATTGTTCGCTCACTTTCTCTGGCCACAAATGCTAGGTTCTTAGAGATAGCCGATGGAGTGAACAAGATGCTGCAATTTTAGTTCCCGGAGACATAATCAGCATTAAGTTAGGAGATATCATTCCTGCTGATGCCCGTCTTCTTGAGGGTGATTCCTTGAGTGTTGATCAGTCTGCTTTAACCGGCGAGTCTCTTCCTGTGACGAAAAATTCCTCTGATGAAGTATTTTCCGGATCAACTGTTAAAAAGGGTGAGATAGAAGCAGTTGTGATTGCTACTGGTGTGCACACCTTTTTTGGTAAAGCTGCTCATCTGGTGGACAGCACCAACCAAGTTGGACACTTTCAGAAAGTTCTTACAGCAATTGGTAATTTCTGCATTTGCTCAATTGCTCTCGGAATAGCTATTGAGATCGTAGTCATGTACCCAATACAGCACCGCAAGTACAGAGATGGAATTGACAATCTATTGGTTCTCTTGATTGGAGGAATTCCAATTGCCATGCCAACTGTTTTGTCTGTCACTATGGCTATTGGTTCTCACAGACTTTCTCAGCAAGGTGCCATTACAAAGCGAATGACAGCTATTGAGGAAATGGCAGGGATGGACGTCCTCTGCAGTGACAAAACTGGAACTTTGACCCTAAATAAGCTAAGTGTAGATAGAAGCTTGATTGAGGTGTTTGCTAAGGGTGTAGAGAAGGAATATGTTATCCTTCTTGCAGCAAGGGCTTCTAGGACTGAAAATCAGGATGCAATAGATACTGCAATCGTAGGAATGCTTGCTGACCCAAAGGAGGTATAGTATGCAAACACTACTCTTGGACAAGAAGAATAAAGTGAACTGATTTTTTTTTCTTAAATTTGGGGACAAAAAGTTTATCAAAAGTTTTTATTTCAATGTTATGAATTGATCAGGCGCGAGCTGGTATCAGGGAGGTTCATTTCCTACCGTTCAATCCTGTAGACAAGAGGACTGCTCTAACCTACATCGATTCTGATGGAACTTGGCATAGAACTAGTAAAGGTGCGCCGGAGCAGGTAACCATGGTCTTTTACTTTTTACTTTTGCCATGCTATGATATTTATGATGGATGAACTAATCCATGTTTTTCTCATGTTGAAGATATTGAACCTTTGCAACTGCAAGGAGGATGTTAGAAAAAAGGTTCATACAGTCATTGATAAGTTCGCTGAGCGTGGACTCCGGTCTTTAGGTGTTGCAAGACAGGTTTGCAGAGCCAATATTATTATTTTTACTTTTCTACTTAATTGAATACCTTTCACTTATTGCTACTTCTCTGTTTTTGTCTAAATAGGAAATACCCGAGAAAACCAAAGATGGTCCTGGTGGACCATGGCAATTTGTTGGTCTGCTACCTCTGTTTGATCCTCCAAGGCACGACAGTGCTGAAACCATCAGAAGAGCTCTTCACCTTGGAGTGAATGTCAAGATGATTACTGGTAAGATGTGAGGTCATAGTCTTACTTTCTGATAGCTTAGTGTATACCGTGACTAAAGTTCTGTTGCTTAGAAAGTTGTTGTGGTTCTCCCGTTCTCTAGGGGATCAGCTTGCCATTGCCAAAGAAACTGGTCGAAGACTTGGAATGGGAACAAATATGTACCCGTCGTCTTCATTGCTTGGCCAAGACAAGGATGCTTCTATTTCAGCTCTTCCTGTTGACGAGTTGATTGAGAAGGCGGATGGATTTGCAGGAGTTTTTCCCGGTAGGTCCTATATATATATAATCACCACATTACTTCAAAGGTGACAAAATAATAATAATAACCGTAGCATCATACATTTTTTGCTTTAACTTCAAACTTGTTCGAACTTACAATTTCATTTCTAATTGCTTACCACTTCCTGCATTTTAACAACCCCCCCCCCCCCCCGGACCCTTCCATTTTGTATGACATGGTAGAACACAAATATGAAATCGTTAAGAGGCTGCAAGAGAGGAAGCATATCTGTGGAATGACGGGAGATGGTGTCAATGATGCCCCTGCATTAAAGAAGGCAGACATTGGAATCGCTGTTGCAGATGCAACAGATGCTGCTAGAAGTGCTTCGGACATTGTCCTCACAGAACCTGGGTTGAGTGTCATTATTAGTGCAGTGCTCACTAGCAGAGCTATTTTCCAAAGGATGAAGAACTATACTGTTAGTTACCTTGAATACATAGTTTGATTATTCTAGACGCTATTTTTAATATTTTTAGGAGTCTAATCTCACAAATTTTGATTGCTAAATTTGGCAGATTTATGCTGTGTCAATCACCATTCGTATTGTGGTGAGTGCAGAAAATAGGTCGACCCACCAAATTTATTTATTTACTTTTTATTTTCTACGTAGTTTATAAACAAAGCATATATTTAATGCTGTCTATTCTTTATTTTGGCAGTTTGGTTTCATGTTTATTGCGTTAATCTGGAAGTTTGATTTTGCACCCTTCATGGTTCTGATTATTGCCATTCTAAATGATGGTAAGATTACATATGTTTGGCCTTCTCTATCCGCACCTGTGTTATTTACCCTGACTGATTCTTTGTCCACCATACCCTTAGGTACAATTATGACAATATCCAAGGATCGAGTGAAACCATCTCCACTGCCTGACAGCTGGAAACTAAAGGAGATATTTGCTACTGGCGTTGTGCTTGGCAGTTACTTGGCACTAATGACAGTAATTTTCTTCTGGGCCATGAAGGATACTCACTTCTTTTCGGTAATAATTATATTTCGCTTTTCTCTAAATATTACCATCAATAAGCCAAAAGAACATTTAATGTTATTACCAAGTTCTAAGAGCTATTTGGCCACACACAAAAAAAGTTCAAAGAGCTACTATGCCCACAACTTTCACTGTTGCAGGACAAGTTTGGAGTGAGGCCTCTGAGAAATAACACTCACGAAATGATGGCAGCCTTATACCTACAAGTCAGTATTATAAGTCAGGCCCTAATTTTTGTCACAAGGTCCCGCAGCTGGTCCTATGTTGAAAGACCTGGTCTTCTCTTACTGGGTGCTTTTATGATTGCTCAGTTGGTAAGTATTAGCCTGTTATAAAGCTAGTGTCTCTTCCTATTTTATTATTGAAGTAGCCGCAATTTGTTACGTCAAACATCATATGTAAGTTTTGAAATGACATCAAGTCAATGATGCTGTTGTTTTCACAATACTCAAGTGCAGCAGTAATTTAGGATATAGAAAGCATATTAGCTAGCAATGCAAATGAACTGGTTAATGAAATGCTCTTGGCAGGTTGGCACTCTTGTCTTGTGGTAACAAAATCACATATTCTGTAATGGACAGGTGGCAACTGTTATAGCAGTCTATGCTAATTGGGGCTTCGCACGGATAAAGGGAATGGGATGGGGTTGGGCTGGTGTAATCTGGCTGTACAGTGTGGTGACTTATATTCCTCTTGATTTACTCAAATTCGCTATCCGCTACGTTCTGAGTGGGAAGGCTTGGGATAATCTTTTGGAGAACAAGGTAAGTTCTTTATTATTATTTAAGGCATTGTTGATCAAGTTCGAAGAGTTGAATATTCTAAGCTGTTTGCTTTTTCGTTACAGACTGCATTCACTACAAAGAAAGACTATGGAAAAGAAGAGAGGGAAGCACAGTGGGCTGCTGCACAGAGAACTCTACATGGTCTTCAGCCACCGGAAACCTCCAACCTTTTCAATGACAAGAATAGCTACAGGGAGCTTTCAGAGATTGCCGAGCAAGCCAAACGGCGTGCTGAGGTTGCAAGGTAAGCCTGCAACTTTTATGGCATCAACTTGCGCTTTTAAAGGTTTCAGGAAGAAAAAATAAGGGTTATAAGGGATAAGTAAATAAGTTATGTAATTGAGTTTCTAATCGACTTTTTAAATTGGGATCCAGGCTTAGGGAGCTACATACCCTGAAGGGTCATGTTGAGTCGGTGGTGAAGCTCAAGGGACTTGACATTGATACAATTCAGCAGCACTATACAGTGTGAGGAGCCTGGACAACTTCATAGAAGAACCACTTCTGCCCCTTGTCCAACAACAAAAATCAAGAAATATAATGACGAAGAAAGGCCTTAGTTAATCTGTCTTTAGATTAGAACATCTTCTTTTGTTAAAATTTGAAAGGTTACTTCGACGTCTATGCCATTAGCAGGTGGGGGGGGGGGGGGTTTACTATTCTCTTTTGGCACCAAATAACATAATTGAAACAGTTTACTTACATCTTCTTCTTTTTTCTTTTTGGAATATTAATGTTATTAAGTTCACATTAAAGTTCAAGATAGTGTAGTTATTGAAGAATACCCTTTGTCTATATTTATTTATTGCAATGTTCAACCTCCTCCGCATCCAACCTAAAGAAAGTTGAGACGTACAGACATATATATTAGAAGCTAGTTGGATCCATCTTTATTTTTTATATTTTTGGCCCTTTCGCCTACGCTACTTACTTCCACTCTTGTTAAGGACTTAGTGTTAAAAATAAAATAAAATAAAATAATTGGGTCCATATTTTTGGGACACATTTGTTTTGCATATGCTAGATTAAGTTTAGGATCAATTCTGTTCCTAGTTCTGTACGAGGCATATCCTTGGAGCTCTCGCTAAGAAACTCCAGTTACGGTTTAAACGGAATGGATAAATGGTTAAAATATCTATGTTGATTTAAATCATTTCTTCATGCATCAATACATACAAGCCAAACATCAACCACCAATCAAACAATTAATTAAATTAATTAGTTGATTAGTATATAACACTAATTCAACAGAATTATATTTTAACTCTCTGCCTTTGACGTCACATAAAAATAATAATAAATAATTGATTAGTCACTAAAATATAAATAGCCGACTGGTTCAGTTTAAATAAATCTGAGTCCATAATTGTTGTGCTTCCGTATTTTGAGCCCAGTGGGCACAACGGAAGATCCTTGTTCAATACAAACACTCCAAAACTGACGCACTGTCAATGGTCAATTACTTATTAAATGAATTACACCATAGATAGCCCTCCTTCAGTGCTCTTGTGGACATCCAAACAACATTACACGCCTTAGTTTGCAACATAGGGATTTATGTGCATTTTAATGGAGAATGATGTAAATTGCAAGCATAAGTAACTGAGATCTAATTTTTTCTTCTCGCGTCAAGAGAGCTCTAAATATAAAATCAAATCATATAAGATTGAATTATAAAAGCAAAATCCCTCCAACAAATGATACAGGGCAAAGAGGTGTGTAATAACAATAAACAGATAAACTCAATCTACGTCCATATTTGACTCGGTAATAACTTCACAATTTGTAAGAGGGATTTGTACAGATCCAGAGTCCTGACTCCTGGAAAGTCAAAGCTAGGGAACTCGGTGCTGAAACATCTGTTGAAAGGCATGCGGTAGATTTAACACAATCTCTGCATATGCTGTGACAGGTAAGCAGGAAACATAAAATGGGTAAGAAAAGAAGATATAGGTAGAGCAATGGAGAGACATAAACCACATGAAGATGAACACAAGATGGCTTGAAAAATCACCTTCAAGAAATTCAAAGAACATATTAAAGTACTAATTTTAGAATCCAAATTCATTACACTACGATAGCTGCCACCTAGTTGCACTCGTCCCATAATGATATGATAGTAGACCAAGAACTAACTGGGGCAAAAACACATAATTAAATTCTTACAAATTAACCAAAGTAATGTAGTTTTCACCTTCTGGTAAACTCATGGTTCGTAAGGCATCTTCTGCATAGGTTAGGCGAATGGGAGCAGAGTGACTTCCCAAGAGTCCATCTTCCTTCCTGTTCAAAGTTGTTGTACTTACAGTATTTTTCTTGGACTGGTGCATTGGCCATGCTAGCACCCTGATCCGAGTAGGAAGTACAGAAATGAGATCCGCATATCTAAGACTGACTGTTACCTTGCTGCAAAAAGAAACAAATTCTTCAGCGCAGGTTGTCTTCAGTGTTGTTCTCTTTTCTTTTCCCCATCTCCTCTATCTGTTTTCCAATAGAGTTGGAGGAGAGTGAAGGATAGCAAAATATAAATGTTAATAATAATCACAACACACACAGCAATGGTACTTTTCATAATGGATTTACGAAAAAAAATTGTATAAATTGACTTTGCTGGTGCACACAAATTTTTCTGCATTAACATTAAGGTAAAGATGGATACAGATGATTATAGAAGAAAGTATTTGCTATTCAATTCAAGATGTAATTTTAATGTCAAGCTCAGCCAAAATGCAGCTCGTTTAAAATAACTATCAAGGTGTGCCTTCTTTCAGAATTGCATTGGTAACCTTGTGGTTATATATAACCACTATTTATTTATTTATTTTTGTGTTGTGTGTGTGTGTGTGTGTGTGTGTGGGAGAGGGGGAGGAGGGTGCTACCAAAAAATAATCAATAAAAAGCGGTGGAGGAAGCATTAGACTGATTAGATCACATTAGCATGTCCACAAGAGTGAAACACAAAAACTCATACAGCTACCACTTTTTTAACTTTTGCTTCTGATTGCACCTTCATGACATTTCATTTGCTTATTCAAGCATAAGTTGTTGAAATGACCTCCAAGTCTACCACTACTTTGGTTTACCTTATATTTTGCTGGGAAAACAAAATATTTGAACTGGCTAAAGAAATTCTAAATTTGTTTGAAGAAAAGGGATGAGGGAAGCATCAGATCACAATGTACTGACCAATCGAAATCATCCAGAACAAATTCAATCATTTGATAAGGAAGGCTATGATACAGCTCTCCAATTTGATTTCCATAAAGTTCCTTTGTGAGACGGACCTGCACAATATTTAAAAAAGAGACAAAAATTATCTATCCATTAATATCAGAATAATTTAGACATACTACAATTGATCTCCAAATAGAGCCATCTCATATTTCCATAAGGAGCAAGACACTTCCATCACAATTCCAACCAAGGATCTAAGAAGTATGAATATTAACACAAATATGGGATATGACGACACAACAAACTCAAGTGCCTAGATACTACTTGAAATGTCACACCATGTCTAATATAATACAAGTGTCCAACAGTGTCGAACATGGACACCACAACTTCTTTTATGAAGTGACAATGTTTCATAGCCAGGGATATATCAAATTTTTATTTATAATTAGGCAGTTGAAATACTAAAAGGGTAAATTGTGCTCCATATTTACAGAAATTCCATGCAGATTATGAAGACAAGATACTATTGTTCCAAAAATTTCAAATTTTCTCTCAGTCAGTTACATACATGAGCAGTCTACCTGTTCCCGTCTATCCACATAAGCCTGCAAAACATCTCCAACATGATCTATGAATTTCTGAAAGCAAATCATTAGAAGCAATGCTTAGAACTCAGAAGAAGAATTAAAATAAACCTGGCAAAGCCAGTTCAAGAAACAGACCTTACCATTGCATTGGATGAAAGGAGGTCATTTTCTGCTTCTCGTATTGGCAGAAAAAATGGAACTGTGTGTTCAAGGACAGTCATCTTTTCAAGAAACGACTTGCTCTCCAGCACACAATGGAACAACTCATATGGTTCTCCTGCAATAAATGAACAGAAGTTGTCATCAGCTAATGAAAAAGATACAACGAAGACAAAAGGACCAGGGCGAAATGTCCAGCCAGCCTACAGCTTCCATCTTGTAATAATGTCACATTATGAATAGTAACATGAGTGTTGTTAGGTGCTATAAATAAGTCAGTCAAGAATTTCAAATTACCCGCAAAAGATGTCTCATATTGTATACCAATTCTGGCCCCTTCCAAACCACAAATTACCTGCTTCCGAAACCACAACCAATATTAGAGGAGATTATCTACTTCTAACACAAATCTAAGTACAGAAAAATAAAATTTTCAAAGTGAAGTCCAGTACATACCAACAAGTTTTCCCCGCTAGTTAAAAAGTGATATTAGTACTTCTAATTTCTAAACAATTATTTATGAACATCTCTGTTGATGTCAATGTCAACAATAAAAACCTACCATCTAATCTATGCTAAGAAAATTCTCCTCAATCTTATCAACTTGGATTTTTTTTAAATAGAAGAAGAAATGCTACTAGAAGGAGAAGATACTGCAACCAGCTGGAGGATAAGATATCTTCAAAGTTCAAACCAGAAAATACAAGAAAGGGTTAAAACAAAAAACAGAAACAATAAACCTGTAGAAGATATCAGTGCAGAAGAACTATCCAGTCCCTTTGCATATCAGATACAGTGGCTCCCTTAGAAGAACCATATTTTAAGCACCAAAGGGAAGCCATATCTACAATTCTATCCCATAACACAATTAAAGGAGAAGATATGCCCTTGTAGATGCATACATTCCTCTGTAACCAAACAAACCAAAAAAGGACATAAATAGCTTATTGCCACAAAGTTATGTTTTCCTTCTTATTAGTTATTACCAGACCTTTAAATCAAAATAAGAGGAACTGTTCTAGAGTACTAGGACACACACACCTCTCACCAAAAATACCAAAGAGATTATTCCACGGGCACATTACACACATGTCAAGAGAAAGAGCCATATGAGGACATCAGACCTACGTGTCATTTGTTTTCATTCTTTTGAGTATTGCTGTCCAAACAAAGGACAAAATTTGAAGGAGCTTTAGAATTCCAAATTGGCTTATCACGAAGAAACCTTTCCCCAGTGGGGGAGTGAGTAAGGAGCTGAAAATATAATTTGCAAGAAAAAATGCCAGACCTATACATCTATCAACCCTTGAGCAAGCAGTATTAACAGGTAACATCCATTGTATCATGGCTCAACATCAAAACCTATACTACAGAAAATCAAAGCATTCCTGGGTCTTTCCAACATAGGTTTGATTGATATTATTTCAATGTAAGAGGGCATAAGATTAATCAATCATAAGCTTCCTCATTTCCAGGCTGCAGCTAATCCAATTTCTATTCTATCAATTAGGACAAAGTCCAACAATTGGGAAAAATCTTAAATAATGCAACTCCTTACTCAAACACATCATAGATTTTACATTTCTCTCTTACATACACAACTTATATATGGAACCTAATGAATGACTGATAAAGATTTTATACCTCAACCACGGCCACAGCTAATAATCTACCTCTACTCATCTGCTTATCTAAGTTACTTTCTAGATTTTTTTTAAATAACAGCTTGATTACCTGCAATGCATCATTGTCCACTATTTACAGAAAATTAGGTTACTAGACATTTACAAGCCAGAAAAGTTCCATGCCAAGAAATGTGATCCAAGCATGCATCATTGTTCATCAGATACTATTTACCTTGTTTCCAATCTTGTATGTAATTCTTTCCTGAGGGCATGCCAACATGTTAGCATCCCCAGGCATTGCCTTTCTGTCAGCCTCTATATGCACCTGACAAAAACATACACCTACATGTCAAGCATTTGATAATACCCGATGTGAATTGTGAAACTCAATAATGGAGATTATTTAAATAAAATAACAGATCATAAGTGAAAAAGAAGTTACAACAACATAACAAATCAACAAGGCCATACTTGTTCTCTTATTGTCGCCAATAGACCATCATTCCATTGCTCTCCATCTAAAAGAACCTCTACAAAAAAAAAAAAATCAAATCAGAAGAATAACTAGAAGTAGTTAACAAAAATTACAGTGATCACAGGAATGAGTTAAAACCAGACAATGGAGAGCACCTCAGATGTTACATGAATCTCTCATCAAACAAATCTTACATCTTACAAAGTTCCCCTGGTCAGAATGCTTCAGAATTCAGATATACATTCTTTCCTTTCCCATTCAATTCATTTTTTTTCATTCCATAAAAGTGGCCATGGTCTTTAACTCTTTATTATACATGATGGATAATATCAACACGATTCAGATCTTTATGTTTTCAGCCAGTCATTTTTTGGAGGGGGAAGGAGGGAAGATGGGCCAGTTCCAATTCTTACCAGTATAAATATATTTCTGAATATGTTGACCAATTTTGCTTCGACCAATACCCACTCAAAAACTCAAAGATCAACTAAAATTTAAGTTGAGATAACAATCTTTGTCATGTTTCATGTAAGAAGTATTATTGATTACCCTATATCTCACAAATCCAGACAGAACAAATTTGGCCATCCCTATGCACCCAGGCTTCCCATATATAAGGCAACCAATGATAGAGACATCAAATATTTGGAACACAATATGAGGCTAAAGGAAAACTCCATTAAGTGATACATCAATGCAATTGTAAAACAGGTGACAACAGAGGCCAGAACAATAAATATCATGCTGAATAAAATGCCAAGAGATAACTGAAGGATCAAGATGAGGTTACAACCAAACTAAATTAGTGTTGACTACAGCTACAGGCTAAGTCATGTTTGATGAAACTTCTTACTTATCCAATCTGAATAATCTGCTGCTTGAAGGTTGTCAACTTAAACATTCTGTAGTTTCACAGTAAAATCTTGCAGATAATAAAATCTGCTTTTTAGTTTATCAAATTTGCATGAGACTAAGACTTTTCATCGAAGCTAAAATCAATTTGGCATATTAAAGAGATCTATGCATTTTTAACTACTGAGATATGAAAATTACTAGTACAACCCCCAAGACAGATGGATCAATGGAAAAGTACACACGCACAGAGTCATGCACAGGTGCAAACAAAATCAATCAAAGAGAAGAGGAACAGGAGTAAATGACAAAAGAATTCTACCAGCTAGACTAAGGTGCAACAAAGTAAACAGATGAAAAGAAAAAAACTTGAGTTTTAAGCAGAGCCAGATACTGTCCACTACATAAGAATCTAAGCAATACCAAAGATGAAGCTACCTTCAGTTTGAGAAGCCCGAGCAGCTTCAAAATCTTTCTGCAGTCGCTCAAATACTGTCTTATCAGAATCCCTATGAACCAAGCACATATCCAAAAACACATTATTACTGCATCAACAACCAATGAGCATTCTAGAAAAATACCCTCAATATAGATATTAACGTTATGCACTAGATATTCATCAAGAAAAAGAGAAGAAAAATACCGCATATGCTGGATGGGCCTTGTTTGAGTATTAAACAGCTTCAAAATGTTAACTATGCATGTACACACTTATAAAGAAAACTGGAAAAAAAAAAGATCTTTCTGGTAATGTTCATGTTCTACAATCTACACAAACTATAATGTTGACATCACTATGGATACAACAAAAGCTCTAATTTAAAATAACAGCTAATCTCTAACTTCCCTAGGCCCTAATTTCTTATAAAAGGAATGTTAGAATAAAATATAAATAGTAGTAGACAGAGTTAAATCCTACATTGCTTATTTTATGTATTGTACAGTTTTCACTTTATTATAAATTGAGTATAGTCTCGTCCCTATTACTTATGCATTGCAAAAAAAATTTCCCTTTTTTAAGTTTCAACATGGTATCAGATCTAGAGAAGAGTGAAAGCTGGGTTTTCGCTATGGCAGAATTTTTTTATGACTAAGTAGCTCAACGAGTACTTTTTTAGCTCTTTTGGTCTGGTGACCCTCTGATCAGAGACAGGAGGATTCAATCTACCCCACGCAAGTTTCTAATAAGTTATTTCCCCATTTACGCACCGTCACACCTTCTCTGTACCATCGCCCATACGTCAGCCCATGAGCCACCCTCTTCCATCAAGGTTCCTAATGTTTAGGCTAGAAGTTGCAGCCTTTTTGCTGTCGGCCTCTGTTATCTGTGTCCAGCCCTAGGTCATCCTCCTTTTGGTGTTTGCACTTTGCAGTATTTTGGAACATCTTCAAGCTGTTCTTTTGCAGTCTGCAGTGTTCTAAGACGTTTTCTAGGTTTGTTTAAGGGTTTTCTTAGGGCTTCCTTCCATTCAAATCAAATATGTCTTCTCCTGCCAAGTCTAGTAATTTTCTTTGATCAATACTGCATCCCTTACTATTACTTCTAAAAAACTGATTGGGAGTGCAAATTATTTGTCTTGGTCCCCTACTGTTGAGTTATGGCTCATAAGATAGAGATATAAAGATCACTTGGTGAAGCAAGAGACCGATGTGTCAATTACTAATCAACCCAAATGGATAAAGCCCAATTGTGCAATCTTTTAGGGCATACCCTTTCTCCTAAACTGCTCCTTATGTTTAGACTGTATCAAACTAGCTACAAATTATGGACATGGGCTAAGACTTTGTATACTAATGATATTTGTCAATTTTATAACTTTTTGAGATATGTAGCTTGAAGCAACATGATATGGATCTGAAAACCTTTCTTGGTAGGATTGAAACCCTTAAGAGGAATTTAATACCCTCTTGGCCACTACTACTAGTACTGAGGAGCAGGATGCGCAAAGAGACATGGTGCTTACCTTGGTTGGCCTTCAATCTGATTTGGGCTCAGTACAAGATTATATTTGAGGTTACTCAGTCTACCTTTGGTGTTGTTATTTCTCAAAGGAAGTATGGAGGAAATTGGTATGACAGGCTGTAGGCATGTCAACATAACTATGGATCTGAATGTCAAACTATTACCTAGATAGGGGGAGCCTTTGATAGATCTAGATCAATATTGGAGACTTGTTAGAAAATTGAGCTATCTCACAATTACACAACCGACTAAATATTTTATTTGCAAGAAGTGTGTTTAGTCAATTTTTACAATCTCAATATGATAGTAATTGAGATATTGTGATTTGCATTCTTAGATATCTCAAGGGAGCACCAAGCCAAAAATTGATGTATGAAGATAGGGGTCGCACTCAAGTGATTTGTTATATACTAATGCTGATTGAACAAGATCTCCATCTGATAGATGAACACTTCTGGATATTGTGTCTTTATTAGAGAAAACTTGATTTCCTAAAAAAGTAAGAAATAGGATGTTGTTACTAGATCTAGTGCAGACGTTGAGTATTGAACGATGGTGTTGGCTACATGTGAACTTATTTGGTTGAAAATAGCTATTCAGAAGTTGAAGTCTTGTGAGGTCTTCTAAATGCAACTAATTTGCGACAATCAAGTTGCTCTACATACAGTCTCTAATTCTATTTTTCATGAAAGGACCAAGCATATAGAGACTGATTGTCATTTCGTTAGGGAGAAAATTTTGTTCAGTTGCATTACTATGAGCTTTGTCATCTCAAGTAATCAACTAGCAAATATCTTCACAAAATCTCTTAAAAGAGGTCCTCGAAATTAAGTGTATATGTAACAAGTTTGGTGTTTATAATTTATATGCTCCAACTTGAGAGAGAGTGTTAGAATATAATATAAATAGTAGTACCCAACCCTCACCACATTGGCATCCTTCATTCAGTTTTTTTTAATAAGAGCCTCACCTATGCAAATGAGGGTCAACAAAGAATGTAGAACAACCCATTGCTCCCAAATTGAAAAAAGGAGGCAAAATAAGATAACAGATTTTCTGTTTTTACTTAATATATTGAAAAAAAATAAGCCATCCATCCTATTCGCCAATTCACCACTAAAGCAAACATATGGAGCAAAATTTTCAAATCTGAATATTACTCAATTCTTAAATTATAAAATCATTGTTTTGGGTGGCATCTATTGTTCTTGGTAATAGATGGAAAAGAAAAACTATGGGAAGAAATTTTCACCTTTCTTGTCAGTATAATTTTAACAATGAGATAGGGGAAAATTCTATTAAACTCATTCACTCCAATTTTCTACTAATTTGGTCTATTTCAATGGAGAATTTTCATAACGGATGGTATGAAATGGTTCTTATTCCTACTTTTTTTTCTCCCTCTTCAGTCTTTTAGATGCAAGCAAAACATATTTTCTCATCTTCCAAAGCCCAGGGGTAAAAAAGAAAATCAAAAGATGAAACAGCATCATGGTCATAAACATTTGTCCCTAACAATATGTATTCTTGAGTAATTCATGGAGGATAAACTACAAGTCTCTACATACAAAAATCAGCAGTGCCAATAGGTTCAATGATGACTATTTGATGACAAATTGAACTACAAAAGAAACCTCATTCATCTTCAGGGCCTTTGTACCTAGAAAGGCGCTCAGCCAAGTCTCCATGCCTTTTAAGCAAACTTGCAACTGTCATGAAAAGAACAAAATCTTCTGAGTCACTTAGAAAAAGATAGCAATGCTGATGGAGATTAGAGACTTACATCTAGCCCGTGTAGTCTCCAATTGACTATCATCATCTTGCATAAAATTCTGATAAATATATAAAACAAGTTATGATTTTAGAAAAGGAAAAATATGACAAAAGGGATAAATATGTAACTAGAAGAAAATTTCATAATTTTTTATTGAATAAACTGAAAATACTGAAATCCATAGAAACATCATGCAAAGGTTACTACACAAAGGAAAAAGGTAACATATATAAGATCTTTTTCCCTTATACAAACTAAAAGTTAAAAAGAACTGCAATAAGCAGACCACTGTCGCATACACCCACATTTCAAAAAGGGTTCAAAATTTACCACTACTTTTTTATCAGTAAATTAAAGCAGACCTTTAATATAGAAAGGTGCACTAGTTCTGCTCTCCAGTGTCGTGGATCAAGTCCATAAAAAGCCAAAAAAAAGAGAAAAATTCCATTCTAATATATTTCATTTTTTGCTCCTTTTCATTTTGAATGAGAGAAATAGGAACTGAAAAACAAATAAAAAATATCTCTTTCTTTTCAATGCTAATTATTTTACTATCATATTACTAAATGGTTTTATGATAATGATATTGAGAACTGTACTGTTGGCATTGACTCGTTGCGCTCATCGAAGTATTCTGGAGAATTTTCCCTCCTATTTCAAAATTCAAATTATAAAGTTAACTCAGAGTTTAACTTTTGATCCATTGTTAGGTGTTGTTATTGATAGGTTATCGTTTACCCTCAAGTTCATCATTATTAGCACTTATCAGTAATTCGTAAAACAGATCTCAGAAAATGTAATCAGTTGCTAATTATCTATGAACGACCCCACCCCCCAAAACCATACACACACACACACACATGCTGAGATAGATAGAGAGAGAGAGAGAGAGAGAGAGAGAGAGAGAGAGAGAGAAACTGCTAGAATGATTGCTGTGCAAATTATTCAAATTGCTGCATGATTGCACAAATTTGAATCATCAGTGCATGGAGAGAGGGGGAGAGAGAGAGAAATAATAAAAAAAAACATAAAATAAGCATGTTTAAACCATTAAAGGACTGATGAAGATATATGATCCAATCAGCTCATGAGCACCAAAGACATTGTCCTTTTAAGAATACAACATAATATTAGCATAGCCTTTACAACGTGAGTGGAGATTTATGATGCGTAAAATTGAAAAACAATGACAAAACTACGAGCAACTACATGCACGAAAGACCCAGAGTTGATAACATCATTGTTTATCATCCTCAAGCTGGTTGTTCCCTCAACCTTACCTAGAGGCCTCTTAGTGATCCTAAATGTCCAGTAATCAACTCCATACCAGAAAACTACCATAAATTCATGGATTCTCATCTATATTTAAAAATTACAATCTCTAAAATTGGCTTCAAGAAGAAATATAGCTCAAACAAACATAATTCACACTTGCCCTTATCTGCCTTTCCTTTCTACGGCTACAGTAATCAATCGAAATTTTCAATGGTATGATAATTCCGTAAGCAATATTTGGGAAGAAAATCTCCAAGAGAAAATGGAGTTATTTATCCTGTCCTATATTCAATTATATGGAGTATTATCCAGAAGTTTCAACCATCAGGTTAAAGGCATTGGCCCAAAGACAAAAAATCAGGTAAAGGCATCATCCTTCACAGGCATAGCATCTAGATTAACAGAGAAACGCAAAGATTTACATCAACAAATAATACGTTATGTGTGATCAATTTGTACTGATAAATGCAATTTATCAGTAAGCACTAGCATGCCTTGGAATCCACTTCAGTCGGTCAATCTCATAATGATTAATTTGATTACATTGGTAATTATCTTCTATTATCTTTCACTTCTGCACAAGTATTACATCAGAGTCAAGAAATTGCCTATACCATAAGACATGAACGTCTAGTTAAGACTAAAAAAAATTCAACCAAGAAAAAAAGAGAAAGAAAAAGACTTGATCTTTAATAAGAAACACCTTGCGAGAAGAGTCGTCGGAAAAAGGGTGTTTTCTGGTCCTCTTTCTCAAAGATTCTTCGATGTCGCTCTCCATTTCTCTGCGATGGCAGGGAGGAGGAGGTAAAAAGGCTATATAACCTTGTATAACGGACAATAGAGTTTTTTAAAATAAATAGATTAGGGTCCGGGGCAAAAGAAATACATGGACCGAGAATACTGGGAGAACCAAAAAAATAAAAAATAAAAACAAAAACAAAAACAAAACCAGAGGTTTTGTGTCGCCCAGTCTGAATTTTCGAAGCCGATATCTTGCAATAGCCATCGCCGTCAGTTAAAAGCAGGGGATTTTTTTTTGTTACGTTCAAGCGGCAAAAGCCCGTAGGAATAAAAAAATATTTGATAAATGGTAAAAAAAATTATTTTATAAATTATATTTTTTAAAAAATATAATTAATAAAAATTATAAAGTATATTTATTTTTGGTTTTAAAATTTTTTTTTTAGAATAAAAAAATCTGTTTAATAACTATTTTCTGTTATTATTTTGAAAATAAATTTTAAAAATAAATTATTTTTAAAATAAAAAAATAGAAATAGAAAAATATTTTTTTTAGAAGATAAAAATTTAAAAAATAACATATTTTTAAAACTGTTTATCAAACAAATTTTTTTTATTTTTTTTTCTGCAGAATAATTTTTAAACATAATTTTTAAAAATAATTTTTAAAAATAAAAAATAAAAACAGAATTAAACAAACTTATAATTCTTAAAAATATATAAAATGTGTTTAGTTGACAATAGGAATTATGTTTCTTCTATTCTTTTATTTGGTTATACTTTATTTACAAAAAAAATTCGTATATTTTTTAAAAATACACCTTATTGTTATGAAAAAGAAAATAAGAGTAAAGAGAGAGGATAAAAAATAAAGTGAGAAAGTGAAAAGAAAAAAAGATGACAGCGAGTGAAAGTGGAGAGAGAATAAAAAAAATTATTATTATTATAATTATACTATTAATGAAATGTATAATTATCTTTTAATATTATAAGAGGATTTCTATTCTCATAAAAAATTAAGGATTTGTTTGTTTTTTATTTTAAAAAAATTATTTTCTGTTTTCAGAATAAAAAAAATTCGTTTAATAACTATTTTTTATTATTGTTTCTAAAATAAGTTTTGAAAATAAGTTGTTTTTAAAATAAAAAACAGAAACAGAAAAAAGTTAGACTTGTTTGATTCTGTTTTTGTTTTTTTATTTTTAAAAAATGTTTCTGAAAATTATGTTTAAAAATTATTCTGTAAAATAAAAAAAATACGTTTGATAAATTGTTTTGAAAATATGTTGTTTTTTGATTTTTTGTGTTCTGGAAACAAAAATAGAAAACAAAATTTTTTTTCTGTTTCTATTTTTCTGTTTTAAAAACAATTTGTTTTCAAAACTTATTGTTGAAACAATAACAGAAAACAGTTATCAAACGAGTTTTTTTGTTATAAAAACAAAAAATATTTTTTTTTAAAAAAATAAACAGACCCATTATTTTTATTTTCTATTTTTGTTTTCAAAACACAAAATATCAAAAAACAACATATTTTCAAAATATTTTATCAAACGGATTTTTTTTTGTTTTGCAGAACAATTTTTAAATATAATTTTTAAAAACAAAAATAAAATTAAAATTCCCACCCCTTCCCATGGGAATGTTTAGGTGGGAAACTTATTAAAAAATGATTCCTGAAAATTTTAGGATTTGTTTGTTTTCGTTTTTAAAAAACTACTTTCTATTTTTAGAACAAAAAAAAATCGTTTAGTAATTGTTTTCTGTTATTGTTTCGAAAACAAATTTTTAAAAAAAATTGTATTTAAAACAGAAAAATAAAAACAGGAGAAAGTTGTTTTTATTTTCTATTTTTGTTTCCAAAACACAAAAAAAAAACATGTTTTCAAAATAGTTTATCAAACGAATTTTTTTTATTTTTGTTCTGCAGAACAATTTGTAAACACAATTTTTAGAAACAGTTTTTAAAAACAAAAAAAAAACAAAAATAGAATCAACCAAACTCTTAATTTTCTAAGAATGAATTTTTAAAAGCTTGTATCAAACATAAGAATTCTAATTTTTCAAATTGAGATTCTCAGAAAATAAAAAAATATATGTGTACTAAACACTCCCATAGGATTGAAACCCCTACCATATTGCCAAATAGTAAAACATTTAAGTCATTAGATAGTTCAATCAAAATAGGCACGCAGTAATCAAATTGAAAGCTATAATTAGCCAACCAGTCTACGCATTTGTTCTCTTCCTTTGAGGGTGAACAAAAATAGAACCGGACCGAACTAAACCGAAAAAACCGAACCGAACCAACCAAAAACCGAATCAAACCGATTAAAATCGGTTCAATTCGGTTTTTTTATAAAAAAAACCGACCGGTTTGGTTCGGTTGGGACGGTCCAACCGAACCAAACCGAACCGAACCAAATTATTTTTAATATATTTAATTTATATTATTAAATTTATTTTTTATTATATTTTAAAAATATTTTACATAATTTTTTTCAAATTTTTTGAAATGGGCCCAAAAAATTTGAAATAAGTTCAAAAATTAAAAAAAACTAGGCCCAAAAAAATTCAAATGGGCCAAAAATTAAAAAAATTTGGCAAATTTTTTTTTTTAAAAAAAATCGAACCAACCGAACCAAACCGAACCGAATAGGTCCAATTTTTTTTTTTTTTTATGGTCGGTTCGGTTTGGTTGAGGTCCAAAACCAAACCGAACCGAACCTATGTACACCCCTATCTTCCCTAAATATACGTAGGAACTTTATTACTTATCTTTGCTTAATTTTTTTGACAAGCATTTGAAAATGTTTGTTTTGATTTCGAGTTATGTGAACATATTATTAACTAGACATATCAAAGCTTGGAAATCACTTTCCACCACCACTTGTCTATAATTCACCTCTCAAACTATCTCAAGATCTGTGAGAACTGCCCATAATTCTGCATTCATATAATTACATTCTCCAAACTTTTGTCTAAAGCCTATAACCTAAGAGCCATTATTGTAAAGGAGGAGGCCACCACAACCAGCCATGCTAGATCTTCCTTTCCCCACACTGTTAGTGTTCATATTAACTCACCCATCTGGTGGAAACTTTCAGCATACATTTATTGTAATCATTCTCAGTCGATTGTTTGTCTCATCATTGTATACCTTATAAATTTCCCTCACTGCTTTTTTGATAGTAAGCTCAAGTTATTATAGTGTTTGGGATCCTTCTTCAAATAAATATGTGTTTTTCCATAACCATAGCCGCCATCAAATTACACTGAACATGATGCTTCATCTATGTTTTCTGTTATGCCCGAAGTCCTCCGTGAGATTTCTCTTGATCCACTCCCTTCGCCATAGAGAGTAGAAGGTCATAGTGCTTACTTGATTTAAGAAGGCTTGCCATATTTTTTAGGCCCATTGGCAAACCCTCATGACATGCACTATATCTTCAGTTACTAGTAGGCATCAGTGGCAGGAGTCCTCTGTGTGGTTCCATTAACAATATATTTTCTTGTGAGGATTCTATCCCTAGTGATCTGCCAAAGGAAAAGCTACATTCTGTGTGGCCCTTTCCATCTCTATATGAGGTCCCAAACTTCGTCCTTTAGGTTTATGTCAAAGTTATACAAGTAATTGTACATGCTTTTCATTGTGAAACTCCCTTTCGAATCTAGGTTCCAGGTGATTATGTTTCTTCCATCTTGCTCAGGAGGTGGTAACACTGCATGAAGTAAAGGCAGCATATTTGGGTTCAAAAATTGGTTTAGTTTTTTGAAATCCCAATCACCTCTATTAGTTACATATTTGAAGGCTAACTTCCTGCTTTCCATATCTATAATCTGAGTCAAGCATTCTATTATTAAGGCGTCTCTGCCTTCTAGCCATTTATCATGCCAAAAGGAGACGAATTTTCCATCTCCTAAACTCTATCGGCTATTTTGTAAAAATGAAGGCCACAGTCACACAATATTCTTCTAGAGTGGAGAATTTGAATTTTTTGCACTGCTCCCCTATAAGATATTCCTACTTCTTACATATTTTCCAATAAGCACTTTTGCCAAGAGTTTGTTACATATTTTCCAATAAGCACTTTTGCCAAGAGTTTGTCCTCTTGTGTAATCATTCTCCGTCAATTTTACACAATAATACATCATTCATTTTATCAAGCTTCTTTATTCCCAATCCTGCTAACTTTCGTGGAAGGCATACATCTTTTCAAGCCACTGAGTGCCATTCCCTTTTGTTCTCTGTTGTTCACCATATAAAATTCCGTTGCATTTTCTCTATTTCTTGGTAGACTTCCTTGGGGATTTTACTGTGTTGCATATGGAAAATAAACATGGTAGATGTCATTGTTTCAACTAATGTCATCCTTTCTGCTAAAGACATTGTTTTTTCCCTTCATTTAATCTATGTTGGACTTTATCTCTAATATGTATGAAAGTTTGTTTGGGTCTCCTTCTATTCTTAATAAAAAAAACCTTAAATATCTTCTCAAATTATCTGCTTTTTAAACCCATTTTTATTAATAATCTCTTCTTTCCTCGCCATGCTTGTATTTTTGAAAAAGTAAACGCAAGTCTTTTCTATGCTTATTTTTTGTCCTGAGGTTCCAATAAAAGTGTTCAGACATTATAATATGTAGTCAAGTTGTTCTCCACTTGCTTCGGCAAATAATAAGAGGTCATCTGCAAACATTAAATGTGAAATAAGAAGGCCATTTCTCCCTACTTTAATCGGTCGCCACCTTTTTTCGTTGACTGCATCAGCAATTATATAAGATAATTTATCTATACATAAGACAAATAGGTAAGGAGATAAAATGTCACTTTGCCTTAGACTTCTAGAAGGTTGAAAAGTTTTTGTTTTTATATCATTCCATAATACTATAGTAGAAGTGGAAGAGATGCATTCCATTACAATTCTTGTAAAGGCATCACCACAACCTATTTCTTATAGGACTTTTCCCACAAAACTCTAACTTAATCTATCATAAGTTTTCTCTACATCAATTTTGATAGTTATAAAGCCCTTCTTTCCTCTCATTCTATTCATTGAGTGAGCTAACTCTCTTACAATTATTATATTATCCTGAATATTCCTATATAGAACAAAACTTATTTGGTATGGGAGACCACCTTCTTTAAAATAGGTTTAAGACAATTCATTAAAATTTTAATGACTCTTTTTTAGATTATATTGCTGAGAGAGATTAGCCTCATCTGATTAATAAACTCCGATTTTTCAACTTTTGGAATTAAAACCAAGAGAGTGTTGTTTATTGCTTTCACTAAGCTAGGGTTATGCCAAATTTCTTGAATAAATTTGTAAACATTATGACCCACAATGCTCTAGTTTTTATGATAAAAAATTGCAGGATAGCCATCCGCTTTATGGGCTTTAAGGCCTATGATATTAAATATTGTCTTTTTTATCTCTTCTTCATCAAAGGGAGCTTTTAATATTTCAAACTAGTATCTATCAATCTATCACCAGTTACATATAGTAAAATTCCATTCTCTTTGATTTATGTCTTCAGTAAATAATTTCTTGAAGAAGAAAGTAACCATCTTTACAATCTCGTCATTATCTTCCACTCAAGAGCCATTTGCATCTCTAATTATATTAATTCTATTTTTCCTTCTTCGGATGATGGTTTTAGTATGGTAATATTTGGTGTTTCTGTCACCATACTTAATCTATTCACCTCTAGATTTTTGATGCTATAGCATTTTTTCTTGTGCTAGTACTTCATAAAGATCCTTTCTAAGATTACTTTCAAGATTATTAAGAAACGAGTTCCTGCCATAACTCCTTACTTTTTAAATCCCACCTATCCTTTTGAGGAGAATTATTTTCTTTTGATGAATATTGCCAGAGCTGACTTTGTTCCATTGCGAAAGGGTGTTTTGTAGTTTTTTAAGCATCTTGTGAGGTTATATAGTATTATCTCATACTGATTGTACTAGTTCTTTAAACTCTCCATGATATTGCCACATTAATTCAAATTTGAAAGGCTTAAATTAAATTAATTTCAATTAAATAAAAGTTGTAAATTTCAATTAAATTTGAAAGGTTATATAGTATTTTAATTAAAAGTTGTAAATTTTTAATTAAATTAATTTTATTTAAACTATGTTCATGATTATTAAGTTAATATCAATTTACATATTAAATTAAATAAATTAAATAAAAAATTATAATTTCAATAGTAAACTAATTTTTTATTTAAATTTTGCTTAATAGTAGAAGTAACATCATTTCTAATGGAAATGTTTATTAAAAAAATGTGTAAACACAGTTGGGTTATGTAAAACATTAAACTTCATTGTTAATAAAACTTTGTAAAAAATGTATCAAAAAATCCAAAATGTACAATCGGATAGTTTTGCCTAATCAACAACTCAAATATGTGAGCGAGAGATATTTGAATGCATCTCACACAGCCTCAATGCTTTACAACATGGTAATTTTAATTAACTGCAAAGTCTTGATCTTGAAAAGTACATCACAGACTCTTTTATGGAGATGGCAGTCGTATTCAAATAATAGAGGATAAGAAATCAATGACAAATTGAAAAAAAAAATGATCAATTAGTATTACTAGTTGGATAAGATCTCTTTTATTATCTCAAACCGAGTGATGTGTCTATATAAAATACTTGGATACCTAAGTAGTAAGTCAAACAATGTGAATACAAAAAAAAAAAAACTAAAGTTCAAAAGATGTTTATCTAAAAGGCAAAATAAACTATTTATAAAGAAAGTTTGATAACTTTTTAAAATTTTCCATTTAGTGCCTTGTTTTGTTTAAACTAGTATAACTTGTATGAAAAATCTTGCTATCAATCTATACAGTGATTGTATTGACAATAATTTTATACTCTTTTGTAAAATATTTTTTATTATATTTATTTAAACGATTATAGTGATAATGATAGTATAACTTCCGTAAAATATTATTTTTATTTAAATTAAGATTGTCTACAAGTAAATGTACGAAAAATTAAATTAATAATCATTTAAAATTAAATCTGTTCATTGTGAAATCAATCTATAGCCCCAATAATAAAAATTGGGTAGAGTAATGGTTTGTCAATTACATCCCTCCACATGAGAGTAGTTTGTCATGTATGTGGCCCACTGAAATTTGTTAGTATTATTGTTATATCTCTCTCAATCGATTTTAATAACGCACTCCATCTCCCAAGTTAATGTAAAAGAATCAAACTAAAATTTAAAACGAAAATATTACGAGGGAACTTGCTATGTCAACTTGATTCACAAATTTTAAAGTAAGAGTTTTATTGTGCACTTGATTGAGATGACAGTCCCATAAGTTTTGTGAGTAAGTATGGCAAATGCTTAGCCTAGAAATAAGAAGGAAAGTTGAATTCTAAGACTACCTCACCTTAAATATTTAAAATATCAAATTTCATTTTAAGATATCATTTTAATAATTTTAAAAATAAAAATAAAAATAAAAATATTTTAAAAATTTTAAAGAAATAAAAGATTTTTTAAAAAATATTTTAGATGATTTCAAATAATTTTTTTTTAATTTTAAAAAATTTAACATAATATTAATGATATAAATATATAAAATTATATTTAAATTAATTTAAATTAATGTCTATAATTAAATAGTAAGTAAATATACTATTACAGTAAGGACTCCAACTCAAATCTTAACAGCATTCAATAATAATTTCTTTTTTACATCCATCTCTGTATCTTATTCTTAACACTTTTGTAACATCTATATTTAAGTTTCTCTCTCTGTCGACTATAATTCTGTCTCTATCTTCAGTTGTCTTCCTTTTTTTTTATCTTTCAATATTTCTTTTCATCATTTTTGTAGTTTCCTCTTTAAAATGAAAATAATGAAAAAAAAATATTATGAGAATAAAAGAAGAGAGTAAGAAATTAATAAAGATGTTGTGACTTATGGAAAAAAATAATTTGGTGTTGGATGTGATATGATGTTACTTTTATCTACTTTTAAATTATCAATATTTTTATTTTTCAAATTAGTTTAGTACTTTTTTATTGAAACAACTCGAAACAAGAGTATTTCTATTGAAACATATCAAAACAATAGTATTTTTTACTGAAACAAAAGTATTTTCACTGAAACAAAAATATTTCTATCGAAATTTTTATTAAAACAAAAGTATTTTTACTGAAACATTTTGAAACATAGTAATTTCAATCGAAATAATATAATTTTTTAATAAATATTTTGTTTCATTTCAATAACTCCGTTTCGTATCAGTAATTTAAGAAACGAAAACATTTCGATCATTTCGATAAAATAAAATAAAATTTAATTCCTTAAATACATTATCATCGTTACTAAAATACAGGCTACTTCATTGCTTGTCTATTGGAAGGTCTTACGAGTACCCAAAAACACAAACAGTGCTAGTTGTATTAAAATGAAAAATATAAAGCCTGTTTGTTTTTACTTTTTAAAAATTATTTTTTATTTTCAATTATTTTTAAAACAAAAAAATTAGTTTAGTAACTATTTTTTATTATTGTTTCGAAAACAAATTCTGAAAACAAGTTGTTTTTAAAATAGAAAAAGAAAAAAAATTATTTTTATTTTTTGTTTTTATTTTTAGAACAAAAATAAAATAAAAAATAAAATATTTTCAAAACAATTTATAAAATAATTTTTAAATATAATTTTTAGAAATAATTTTTTTTAAATAGTATCAAACAAGCCCATAATTTTTATCCATTGAAGATAGGGAATTAGATGAGCTACTATACGTTAAAGAATGGATTATCCATAGTTAAAAGAGTTCACGAATAATCATACTTCCAAAAATACTTAGATATTTTGACAACTTGTAATTTCAGATGAATTAATTTGAAATTTGGATTATTAATTGATATGCTTTTACTTGAACAATTATGTTTTTATAAAAGAAAAAAAATCGCTATTTTCTTCTAAAACAATAAAAAACATGTTCCCTATAAAATATGATGAAAATAAACGACTGGAAGTAGACTTGGATTAGAAATTTTAATAATTTTAAGGCGTCAAGAGAAAATCGTCCCTAAAAAATATCATGAAAATTAACAGCTGGTAGAAGCATACTTTAATAATTTTAAACAAAACGGGAATTAAAAAATAAAAAAAAACAACTTTATAAATCATAAAATACTCCCTTAAAAGGCCTACTAGGATTAGGAACTTCAATAATTTTAAACAAAACGGGTATTTTAGAAAAACAGCTTTATAAATCATAAAATACTCACTTAAAAAATACCACGAAAATCAACCAGTGTTAGAAGCACACCAGGATTAAGAACTTCGGTAATTGTTATTTTATTTTATTTTTTAGGGAAGCAACTTCAATAATTTTAAACTAGATGGGTATTTTAGAAAACCAGCATAAAATCCTAGTTAAACTAGAATGCAAATAAATAAATAAATAAACAAAATTAATTTTTTAATAGGGGAAGGGGAAGACCTGGCGAAGGACACCGAGAAAGACGAGTGCAAGAGAAACTAAAACGAAGGAACAAAGAGACGGGTACTATTAGCATTTAACAGCGATCGTGCTACGCAGAGCGAAGCTGAATATAAATCAGCAATCCGAAAACATCATTAAAATTTAAAAAAAAAATAATTCTTGAGCAAAAGTAAAAGAAGGGGAAGAAAGAGACACTGCGAGCGAAAGCCGAAGCTTCGAAGATTCGAACCCAGTAAGTGAGGTTCGATTTCTATGCAATTCTTCAACTTCGCAAAGGTCAGAGTTCAATCAATGTACAAGCCCTTTGTTTTCCCCTCACACACTTTCAAGCTTTAGTCTTTGCTCTTCATTGTGCTTCGTTCCGTTGCAATTTCCAATTTTTTCTTTTCCTTTTTAAAACTCTATTTTTTCCAACTCACTGATCTCCTTCCCCCAACTTCAAATTTCGGAATTTGAAGTTCGAAGCTTTTGAATTTGGTGAAACAATGAGGGTTTAATTTGCTGCAGTGGTGTAATGTTCGGTTCGTGCTGTTCGAGTGATTCAAACTTAGGGTTTTGGTTTGCCACATAATTCAATAAATTAAGTTTGATTTACGCTTGGACTCAGTGAGTTCCGTTGCATTTTCATCTCTAGGGTTTTGGTATCGGGAACGTGAGATTTGGTTTTGCATTGTTCGGTGTGTTGGCGGATGAATTTGGGATTATTTCGGGGTAACTATAATTCGGTTGAGGATTGGAAGTTCCTATTGGCTTACTGTTGTTAGTATGATCATACATCTGGCCGTTCCTATATGCAGAGCTAGCTGTTAACTGATTTGTATTCAATCATATGGGGGATGGGAAGTTTAGGGTTCTTTGGAAACATAAATAGCTACAATTTGACTCATATTGGGGTTACAGGTGGGTGGGTTATTTTGTAATTTTGAGGGCGGTGTATGAATCTGTTTGTTGAGAAATGCAACCACAGCAGGGCTCAAGAATTGATTTGGGTGAATTGAAGGCACAAATTATAAAGAAGATTGGAGTTGACAGGTCAAAACGGTACTTTTATTACTTGAACAGGTTTCTGAGTCAGAAGCTGAGCAAGGCTGAATTTGATAAGCTGTGTAATCGGGTGCTTGGAAGGGAGAATCTTCCATTACACAATCATTTTATAAGGTCCATTTTGAAGAATGCAAGCCAAGCCAAGACCCCACCACCAATCCAGCCATCAGGTCCCCCAAAGTTTGGAACACATGCTACAAATATATCTCCTGGTAGAGAAGATGGGCATGAACTGAATAGTGTCAAGTTCCAGAATCATAATCAAAATGTGCCCATTTGGTCAAATGGAGTTTTGCCAGTGTCCCCACGTAAGGGAAGGTCTGGAATACGCGATCGGAAGCATAAGGATAGACCAAGTCCTCTTGGCCCTAATGGGAAGGTTGATTCTGTTTCTCATCAATCCACTGGTACAGAAGATAGTGGTAGTCAAGTTGATATCGAGAATGGGACTCATATTCCATGCGATTATCAGAGACCAATGCAGCATCTTCAAGCAGTTGCTGAGTTACCTGAAGATGAAAGGGGAGATGCTGGTTTGCGACGTGCTGAGAAACCAAGAATACATGGCAAAGGGCTGACCGAACCATTAATTGTTGAAGATGGGGAAGAAGTGGAGCAGTCAAACCTCTTAAGTTTCTCTAGAAGTCCACTGCTAGCACCACTTGGGATTCCATACTGCTCGGCAAGTGTGGGTGGGGCCCGTAAAGCTTTGCCAGTGGGTAGCACTGGTGATTTTGTTAGTTGTTATGATAGTGGTAGGTTGTCTGACACAGATACATTGAGAAGGCGCATGGAGCAGATTGCTGCAGTACAGGGTCTTGGGGGTGTTTCCACGGATTGTGCCAATATGTTGAATAATATGTTGGATGTTTACTTGAAACGGTTGATCACGTCTTGTGTTGATTTAGTGGGAGCCAGGTCTACCAATGAGCCAAGGAAGCCCCCTGCTCAAAAACAGCAGATTCTGAGTAAGGTTGTCAATGGCACGTGGCCAAGTAATCATTTACACATGCAGAGTGCTGGTGGACCTGGAGAACCTGTACCTGAACACAGATCACCGTCCTCAATATCTTTGCTTGATTTTAAAGTTGCTATGGAGCTGAATCCGCAGAAACTTGGAGAAGATTGGCCATTGCTGTTGGAGAAAATTTCTATGCATGCATTCAAGGAATAACTCTTTTATGAAGGTTTATCTTCCTGAGCAAAGGTTGGTTCTGTTGGCTTGGCAATGGTTGGTGATCATCAGTGCTCTCCTGTTCTTATTGCCAGGATGAACCAGTTGACCCCCAAAATTATTAATGTGGACCCTTCCAGGGTGATATACTGGTTTTGAGCTTCAGAATGTCTTATGCCTGCTATTTGCAGGCCTGGACAGATCACAAATTTATTTAACTGTAACCAAGGGCACTGTCAAATCAAATGCCCAGGATTGGTTGCTTTGTTGTATGTTTAGCATTGATGTTGGCTGTGTATGCGATTGCTAGAGATTTCAAGCTTTTGGTTGACTTTACAGCCAGTGAGAAGGAAAACTAAGAAAGTTTTGCAGAGATACTGTCGTGTAGCTGGGTCCAAGGTGCTATCACATGTATAAGAGCTGCAGGATCGCTCTGTATGTATTTTAGAATCTGAGGATTGATTGAAATTCAATATCAATAACACATTAACATCTATTGAAATTTCCTTTCACGCTTTCAGTTTTGCTTGAATTACAGGACACCTGAGTTCACCTATACCTGAAGTAGTGTTTTGTCTTTTAATGTTTGCGTGCATATTTGTAACTTATACGTCTCTGACTTTCAATACAAATTAATTTTGATGATAATAAATATTTTTCTAATTCGATGTTAAGATATTAACATATCTATATCATCAAATTAGTATGTGAAGTCTCTTCTTTTTTTGTGAATGTAGAATGAGAACTGTCCATTTGAGGTTTCATTAGTTTTATTT
The DNA here is from genome assembly GCA_037074535.1 of Gleditsia sinensis. Classification (NCBI taxonomy): domain Eukaryota; kingdom Viridiplantae; phylum Streptophyta; class Magnoliopsida; order Fabales; family Fabaceae; genus Gleditsia; species Gleditsia sinensis. The sequence goes on from CM073472.1 coordinate 5,148,873, forward strand.
CCTCTGTTTTAGTCTGCTAGTGAAAGGGAGACCTCATCTCCAGAATATATTGGTGAAATGATAAATTATTTTGATGTCTTTGTTTAAAACTTGACTAATAACAAAAGTTGCCGGCACACTTTAATTCATTTTATTCATAATTCAGATGGGATATGGTAATTGGCCAAAAAAAAAGGGATAGGATAATTATGTATAATCAGAATGCAGAAATTTTTGTGAAACTTTTTGAATTACAAGCAGAGTAAGCCTAAAGTGCATGAAAAATTGAAAAGACAAATTCAAGGAGATAAAACGCATCTATATTCGTTTTTTGTTTAGAGAAGGGAAATCCATTTACTTGGACATGTGTAAACAATGCTGATATTAATGTAATTAAAGGGTGGTGATACTGTAAACAACAGTATCGCTGAAATCTGGTGAACTTCTCAGTTCAGTTTGAAGTCTGGTTTCATGTGTACTTGTGGAATTTATTTGCAAATGGCCAATTGTATATTGATTATGAATGCATTAGGCATGGAAAAAATGCCCTTCCTGTTAAAGACTATGAACTCAACATTTTACTCTTGTTATGAGAGTCCCTATGCAAAGAGATGATTGTACATCCAAACTGTGAGGTTCTTTTAGACATAATGTCCATGTCTGCTTTAAATTTTTAATCACGATTTTGACATTTGTCTTGGTGTTTTCCTCTGGTCATGGCTTACAGCAAGCAATTTGCAGAAAACTGTAGAGATAATTTCAGGAAGTTGTAAAAAGTGTACAGGTGCAAGCGAAGTGAAAATAAAATATTTACACATTTTTAGCTGGAGCATGCAAAATCTATTGAATTTAACTTGGTATATTTTTAGCTGGAGCGTGTCGGGGTGACTCGCCTCTTGTGCGACGAGTCCTATTCGGCGCGCGACGTCTAGAAGGATTGTCATGATAGGTCACTGTGGCGCCGTTTAATCCATGTAGCCGACTCCACTTAATGAGAAAAAGTTTAGTTGTTGTTGTTGTACTTGTATGAACATTCAAACTGATTCAACATAAAATTAATTGGAAGTTAGAAAATCTATATTCATTGCTAAACGGTGTCAACACAAATGCTTTTGGCCGTGTTGCACACTCCAAGGCACAGCACAGACACCACGTCAAATAATGTTAAAAAAAATTTATTTTTTATTTTTGGGAAATTTTATTCTGTTGTATCAGATACTATTTGTTGATGGTAGATTTTCAACAGATGTTCTGTTTGTTCTTGCACTATGTTATGTTTGTTGATGTTAAATTTTAACTGATGTTCTGTTGCATTGAAATGCATGTAATAAAATGAGTGGCTCGTTGCATATTTCAATTGGGATTGGTTTTGGCGGTCTTTTACCATGGCTATAGACCTTGATCTTCTTCTATAGGCAAAAAGAGAAGCTAGACTGTTGTACAGCTTGGTGAGAGACAGAATAATGATGGGTAAGAGCAGCTATATGTTATGCCTGCAGGAACATTATGGATATTGATTTGTTCTTATTTCTTAATAACCGGAGCACGCTAGTAACCACTGGGGTTTCCTTGGTTATTAGACATTCCCCTTGATTTGATGCCTGATTATTTATTTTTTTATTATGCTTCCTTGGCTGTCGCTGGGCTTTCTCATTAAATGGTTCTGTATCACTTAACTCATTGTCTGGATCAAAATATGTTGGAAAATTCCTTCTTTACCTATATCTATGTATTGACTTGTTTATATCTGTTATAGAGAATATTGAGGTTGCATTTTGTTTGTATTGCTTGATTTTATTTCCAAAGGCCATGCCTGTGTCCGTGTGGCTTTGGTGTATGGCATCATGTTGGTGTTTTCTTGAAGGAGCAAAAAATTTTTGGAGGTTCTTATGAGATACAGGAAATAAATAGAACCACTTTGTGAGTTTTGATGGTATACTTATGGTACTTTGGTGAGAGAGAAAATTACATTAAGACAATAATGACTAGGGAAAATTGCACATCACCTGCTTTAACTTTGGCCCTTTCATAAACCACTGCATGGACTTCTTAATTTTGACTGCCTGAGTTTCAGAAATATGCGACTAGCTACTTCCATTCATATTCTGTCTAGTTCCATTGACAGGCATCAATCCCTAGGTTCATGATTGTTAACAGAAGTTGGACAGAAGCAGCTATTTGTATATTTCTCATTCAAGCGGTTAATCACCAGAATCAAATGTTCTGCTAGTGATTTGCAAAAGGGTCAAAGTTGAAGCAGGTAATAACAATTTTCCCTCAGGACCACAGTGTGCTTATGTATTTGATACTTGTTTTGAATTTATTGATACCTGAACAAGATGATATGGGCATACTCTGTAAAGTGGAAAAAGCACCCTGTTCAGAAGCAGCTGATTCCTGGTGCAGCTTATATTGAGTGTCATTGCCAAGTAATTATTTACGTAATTCATTGCGCTGTCAGCTTCATGGAAATTAAGAATGAATAGATTCAAGGACGGGAAAAAAGTAGAGGAGGAAAATATAGTACATAATGCTTTTATTGCTTTCTCTTTGATCTCATTGTTGTGACTATGCATATCTGGAACAACTTGGACAGACTTGAATTAGAAATGGAAAAAATGGATAATTGTTTTTTAATATGTTTGGGTTGCTTGTCATATTTGGAATTGAAATTTCTTTCAGAATGGTCATCTATGCTTCAATCTACCTTTTTTCCAAGGAGAAATCATATCTCTTTTTGTGCAGGATTATAGGTTTCTCCCTATGCGTTAAACTATGAATGCATCTGTACTTAAATAGTCTCCATTCACTAATAATGGTCTGTACTCTTAAAGAAAGCTCATCTCTGTTTGTCCTGTTGTACTTACAGAATTCCACATTGTTCTTCAATCATTGAGGATTACGTAGTCTTCAGCGAGTTGGGTTATTGTTTCAAGGTTTTTTTAGGTTGTTATGGCTAGATGAAACATAACAGCTAAACTACGGAGTTTATGTAGTGGGTTAATAGTTGTTTAAAAATACTATATTAGTGGATTCCTTGTTAGCGAAAGACCTTGGCCTGGTTGTTATTTTTGCCTATATAATTATTCTTATTTCCTAGTACATGAATTTAAGTATCCATATGAAAGAGTACATTTGTTGAAATTGGATATGTAGTTCAATGTGCCAGTCTGTTGTCTGATGTTCGAGCATCTGTATGATATTCTAGTATTTTTCCCCTTTCTCCTTTATTATTTTTTGGCCATCCTCACTTGTTGAATTTGTGACACTTAATGCTGTACAGAAATGAATTCAAGACCAAGGGTTTGTCCTATGCAGCCTTCCAGTTGAATTGATTTTTCAGAATCTATTATGGAAGATACAACAAGGTCTGTTTATTATAAATACTTGTCATTTGTCTAGACTCTAGACCAGTGCCTTCCCGCTGGACCAATCTGTTGAACTTGAAAGCCGGATTCAGCATTTGATCCTTGTTTAATCAAGCTGACGGCAGCAGTCTTTAGACCAAGTATCAGAGCTGGGTAGTAATAATCACCGGAAGTTGCCATTGTTCCCATCTGGATTCTGGAGATGCATTATGCCTTACTGGTTGAAACAAATTTGAAATCTGTATTATGCTTGGAGTCCTTTGTCCTTGAAGCTTCATGACATCTTCATAATGCGTTATTAATTAATTTAATTAGGCACCGTTATTAAATTAATTCATTATGCAGTTGCTTAGACACCATTATTAAATTAATTAATAACGCATTATGAAGATGTTGCGTCTGTAGAACTAGATTATAAAGAGGATGTAATATTATTGGATTGTAAAATAAGGCTAATTGAAACTAACAACGTAAGAGAGAACATTTGAATAACAAGAAGTTCCAGAGCGAAGCCATACAGTGGGTTGTGTTATTAATTATAATCGGGATGAAGATATTGGGCATGTACATGTGACCAATTTGTAAAAAAGGAAAAAGATGAGAAAGAGAGGGTAAAATGTAAAAACATATCATTATCCCCTGATCTAAAGTAAGAATGCATTCAAGGAGTTGAAGATGAATTTGATGGTGCCGCCGATGCTTTGCATATAGGACACCAGTTCTTCAGCCTCAGCCATTGCTGTATGCAGACCACATGATACCTATGCTCGCATTGCAGACTCCCCACTTCTTCTCTTTCCTCATATTCCTCCTGCAAGTCAAGTATATATATTATTTTGAGTCATTATGGTGTTCAATGACAGGTAAAATAAAAATGAAATGTGAGAAAAATACCTGGCAGACGCTGCATTTCGTATCATCCTTATCCTTGTTGCTACTCTCAGCTGCATCATCAGAAGATGCAGATTGATAGACACTTCTCTTTAGGCATTTTGAAAGTGCTTCCTCTGTTAGAGCTGTGCTCACAGAACCCATCCTCTCTTCCAGAGCTAATAGTTCCTGTAATTTATATGGAAAAAATTAGGTGAGAATAGCTAAAATTAAAACGAACAGTATAATTTTCAATTCTGGGTCAAATTTCAACCCTCTCCCTTGAAAGGAGAAGAGGTGCCATTCTAGCAATAGACAGCATTTATAGCTAAATTATATCCCTCAAAATTGCTTTCATAACATGCCTACTTATTTTCATTCAAATTGACCATATCATAAAGCCCACAAACCATAAAAAATATTTGAAGTGAAAAGGAAAGGATATTAAGAAAATATATATTAAGGACTGAATTGCGGCGCCTTTAAGACAGTAACAAACCTCGTATGACATGTTATCAATATCCAATCGCATGTCTCTATGCTGATCGTAGAAGTTTAGTCCATTAAGGAACAAGTTGGTCTCCAGTAAAAGAAGCTGCTGCAACGAATGAAATGAAAGTGTTAATAACTGGCCAACGAAGTAAAGACAACATCTTGGGCCAAAAAAAAAAAAAAGTCAACCCAATATAAAAAATTACCTCATGTGTTAGTTCTTCGTCTTGTTCAATTCTCTCAAGTGCCAATAATACCTACATTATTTATAGAAAAGTACCTTGGTTGTCAGCTCTCATTAAAGAACATGATAAAAAAAAAAGTATTCCTATGCTTTACATAGAAAATTACCTCTGCAATACCATCCATGTGGCAGCGTCTAAAGCTATCCCGATTTATTAAAGAATGAGTGATCCCATATTCTGCAGGAGACAAAGGCATAACGCCATATAACTGCTCACTGCCACTACCAGGTCTGCTATAAGATCTCGGACGACGCAAAGGAATGTCCACAGAGGTATTATGTAATAAATCAGGAGCATTAAGGTCACCAGAATGAGGCAAAGGTGATATAATGACAGGGGACTCACTGGGTGTTACAGGGTTTACATTTGCTTGGCTAGAAAGTCTTCCCCTGGCATGACCACTGAATGATCTTCGAGTTCTAACTGATGCAACGTTGTTGTCCCTGTGAGGAGGAATATTTCTGGCTCTTCTCGAGTCAGAGATAGATATGCCTTTTCTGGAATCATCTAAAGAAGATCCACTCATCTTCTTACCTCTAGCTGTGGAACTAGTTTCCCCTTCACAATTTCTCTTTTTAATCAAATCTTTCCTTCTATTCAGGGTTGAATCTGATGATGAACATCCTGCTGGGGTGACATCAGATATCGAGTTGCATCTGAGGTTCCTCAATCCATACCTGCTGGTTCCAGCACGTGTCACTGGGCCAGTACTTTTAGTTTCTTGACCACGCAATCCAGGCTTTTGATGAAGATTCCTCCGACATCTTGTATTTGATGCTACACTGGAGCTTCCTACTTCCATCGGCATGACATTATTATAGACTGTAATTTCCCCTTCAGCTTGAAGCCCTCTTTGAATTTTTTCAGGTGGCTCTGGTTCATCCTGTAAACTCCTAGTTTCACATGAAACTGTCTCTAACCGAGAAGATAATGTTTTCCGAGGCCCTATAAGGGATTTTCCTGGGTTACTAGGTCCTGGTAAAGTTCTAGAGGAACTTCCAATTGCTTCCTCGCGACTTGAAGGGGATTGGATTGAAGGCCTCAAAGATTTACCTTTTTTTGAAGAACCAATTTGAGCACCTTTAGGAGAGTTGACTCTGCTGCTGCAACTAAGCCGGCTGCACAACTGACCATTACGATCTTTAGTGTTAGCAGTATCTCTCAATACGTGAGCCATCCCCTTTTTAGGAACTACGACCCTATCAATGGCTCGTTTACCAGAATATTCATCCATTTATTGTTTATTCACTTTAAATCTGCAACAAATTGAAATGAAGTACTATACAATCAAAAACTCATACTGAGCCACCATATCAGTGCAGAGAACAGATCACTAGTGTCATAGACGTAAATGAGAAAACCATGAGGATGGAATTATCAATAATGGTAAGCACCGTCCCAAGCCATTATCAAATTTTTTTTAATCAATTCTTATATTATGAGGTAAATCTAGAGACTCTCCCAAACTTTTCATATACTATAGTCTAAAACTATATTTCTTCTTAACAGTTCTTTTTCTATAATATAGAGATATTGTATTTTCTTAACAATTGGAGCTCAAGGGATTATTCACAGTTTATTCTGTTTCTGAAGAGTTTAAGACACATCCTGAAATTGAACTATATCAAAGCAAGTGCACAAAATCACTATACTATGTCAAAGTTTGGAATCAGCTAACTTTAAAATCTATTGCTGGTGTAAAAAAAAAAACTTCACGAAAAAAAAAAAGAGATTTATAGTTTATTTATTGTCAAATGGACATGATTTTTTTTTTTTTAAAAAAAATCGCTGATGAACTTGAACTACCAGATAGAAAATCATCTAAACAGTTTACAGGGTTGCATGCATGAAGAGATAAAGACATGCCAAGTTTTTCAACCAAAACAAAAAGGGAAAAGATATGCCTTGCTCAGATACTAGAATTCTGCACTGCAGTGGCTTGCTCATAGCTGCAACCATGAATTAGTTCACAGATTTGTACTGTTTTTCTCATCTCGAAAGGCAGAACTTCTGCCTTATCGGAGTGTACCAATATCTTCATAATATAATGATTCTCCAAGACAGTGCAATTTTTTTTTCCTCTGAATCAGCAGGAAGCCATTAAATCACTAGAAAGATGGCACTGCTTGGTTACATCCAATTATTGCTACATTTATACACCTTAATATAATTATTTAAAATTTACAAGATATGCCGATCAATATCATTTACTTGAGATTTTAGTGCTCTGAAAGGATCAGCAAACATTTATTTTCAGCACGAACAACCAAAACGAAGATATAGAGCGGAAAAGAATAAACCAATACATGATTAACTGTGAACTAACATTATGATCGCGTAAATAAGAGAGCCAGTTCCTCAAAACCAATCTGGGATCAAGAAGGAAACAATAAGCCAGATAGCCCACAATAAGAATAACTAAATTTCAAAGAGGGCATCACAGATTCATCTGCTGGAATAACAGAGCACAAGGGATACATCAAAGGCAAGTGACTAATGGCACTCAAACGAGGACGCTAATATTTTGTCGTTTCTTGAAACTATAACAATAAAATTGAATAAAGGAGAAAGAAGAGGACCCTTTCATCCCAAAAAAAGGAGGTCGCTTCGTTTTTCAAGGACAGAGCTTAACTTCAATTATTCTCCACACAATTAAGCTCAAGAGAAGACTTTGTCTCCGTGAATTCAGAGCTTGAAAAAGCGGAAAATACTCACCAAAAAGGAAAGGATAAAAGGGAAACCAATCAGAATTGTAGCTCCTCCATAACTCCAAGCAATCCGTAGAGAAACACTTCAAAAAATTGAAGCTCAAGGACGATAACAGACGAATACACATAAAAAATAATTAATAGAAATTTCAATCGTTTGGTCGAAAATAAAAAAAGTTAATTCCAAGGGGATTAGAGCCGGATGGAAAATCAATTGAATTCAATAGCGGCAGCGAAAACATTGGAAATTGGTGGCTACCTTTGTGTGCTTCTTTTTTTTTTTCTCCGTCCTTCTCCTCCAGGTGGTACAGACAGAAAAGAATTTAGAGATGAGAGTTAATAGTCTCGCAGCCGTGAGAGAATGAAATGAGTTCAAAAACTTTAGAGAGAGAGAGAGAGAGGCAAGAACACGAGGTGCGAGATCCTATGGTCCAATCCAATTAAGGAATAGGAAGTTAATATAACAAATTTTTTTTATTGTTTTGAGGAGGCCAAACCAAAAAGTAAAAATGAGAAAAAGGTGAAGAGGCAATAGCGGCGTCGTAATTGAAAAGGTTGTTGAAGCAAGAGACTCCAACTGAGAAGGGAAATGCCAATTCAATCCATGAACCCGAACCCGAACTCCAACTTTGTCACTTTGCCTTTCCCCGACCTCACCACTCCAACTGCTCTCACCCGCCTAATCTCTCCTCCTTTTTAGTTATTGTTATATTTGTCCGTTCAAAGATTAACCGTACCATTATAAAGGCATGCCAAACATATAACTATCATGTAATTATCAGAATATAAAGTTTTTTTTTCGTTTAATTATAATATTTCTCCAGACTTTTTGAGGAAATTATTCTTTTTTTACAAAAAAAAAATTATGACAATCTACCTATTAACAATTACAACAAAATTAAATTATCATATAAATTAGATGAGTTAAAAATACTTTAAAATTTGTTTGGAGTATATATTTATTATCAAATAAATTTAATTTTTAAATGATGCATTAAAATTAGATAATAATAATAATAATTAATTTTTTTATTAAATAAAATTAATTATATAAATTAAACGACGTTACAATAATTTATTACAAATAAAATTAATAAATAAATTATTAATTATTAAATTATTTTTAATAATTTTTTTTTTAACAAATGTGATAAAAAAAACTTTAATTCTTTCAATAAAACAAGCGAACAAAAATTAGGTGAAAACAAACCATTTTCTTCAATAAAATTATGAAAAAAATAAGAATACGGAGAAGGCAACAAACAAAAGAATGTAAGGAAGAGCGTAAGCTAAACTTTGACTGGCTGCATGTAAGCCAAGTGTGGCAAAAAGGGAAGGGAAATGGCTCAAGCTCCTTCGTCCACCGCCACTACTCCTTTAGTGATGTAACACCTTTCTAAAGATTCAGATAAGCTTAAGTGTATCTGGCTGTATTCTAATGGCATATAAAAGTTAAATATTCGCTCTAAAAAAATTATCCTAATTCTATTAAAAATTATATTATATTATTTTATATATTTATATTTATATATATATCTTTGTAGTTTAAAATTAATGGAGAAGAAAATGGAAAGAATGGGTGGAGTTGGCAGTGGGCAATATGGACCACACATTGCACACTAAATACACTCAGCAATATGTTAAACCCGATAATAATGGACAATTCGGCTTTGTCCACTAGATAATGCTTGGCCTTTGCCCGCGTGGTTGGAAGGTTGTGGTGGCTTCAACGTTAATCCTTAATTAAACTTATGGGATTAGCTCTGGCTATATGTACTGCTCAACCCAAAAAAATAAGAAAAGCTCTTCTCACCAACAAAACCATTGCTTCAAGGCCAACCAGGATCTGTTGCCTGCCTGCACCGTACCCATTTGGAATTTGGAAATGGCTTATAACCTAACACTTTATATACATTATTTGGTTATTACACAAGGAGGAAAACTAAAATAGATTCAGACATAAAAGTTGTATAAAATTATTAGCAAAACTCCAAGCACGCCCAACTTGTCATCCATCAATTTTCAATTTTATCATTGATGATATAAATAGAATATGCCACCAGTCTTTGTCCAACTATAAATGGGTTTTTTTATTTTTTTGGCGGAAATAAATATTAATAATTGAGTGACCTTCCTCACAGCCTAGACTAGAAAACAAACGACAAAAATTGATGGGAAAATTTGTGTTGCAAAGCAAGCCGTCGACATTGATTTATCTGAAACATTTGCCAAATGCCACCACGCCCTCCGCCCATGATGTAAGCCTCCACGTCACATAGTTTCCTACTTGGCCTCGCCACACGCACGGCTGCACATTTGTTACAAACGTTAATCACAAAGAAAAATAAACATATTTTTTTTATAAAAAAAAATTGGTTTTGATTTTGTTTGTTACATTAAAAAGGAAAAGGTCAACAAGCCGATCCCACATGTCTCGGTTTTTCATCGACTCTTTTGATGAAACTAAATATTGTTTTTCATTTCGTGGCCTGCAATGCCTTGGAAACTCCTGTAACAAAACCATCACAACCTTTGAGTTGTGCGTAAATTGCGCTTCTTTTATGATATTATTAACCCTCCCCCTAACCCCTTTTCTGGTTTTTCTCTTCCAACCAATCTTTTTCTTATTCTTCTTCATATATTCTCTCATCTTTCAGAGCAAAAGCAATTTCATTTGATGTGTTCCCACAAGTTCACTCTTCCGTGAACTTTATTTCATCAAGGTACGTTATCTGAACCTTCTCTGCTTTGGTTCACGTAGCTAGATTTACTCTTCCTTTTTTTTTTTCGGCTTTTTTCTATGTTGAGTTTTGTATCAAGTTCCTGAAAGATGAGGAAGACAATCATTGTGTCATGTCATTACTTGTTTTTCTTCTCTTGGTTGCATATTAAAAATTAAGACCAGTCTTATATGAACTATTTCAATGAACAATGATAGGCATTTTTTATTGATCCGTTAGGCAAACATTTTATCTTCCTGAATTACAGGGCATAATTGTGCAATGCAACCCTAATGTTATAAGTGAATGAATTTAAATCCCCCCCCCCCCCGCCCTTTTGTGGGAAGATAAAAAATGAAAATTCTGCAACATGATCGAGCATAAATCATCATAGTTGCTTAGCAGTTGTAAATGTTAATTTTTGGCAATGTGCAGGTTGTTTTGAAGAAATTGATAGCTAAAATATATGGCAACAAGAGCAAAAGAAAGTAGTGGTGTTGGGAAGGAGAAGAAGGTCCCGTCTTCAAGCTCTCAAATCACCACCAGCACCAAAAAGACTGCAAAACCATGCACTGCTGATAAGGCTGACTCGACCTCATCGCCAGACAAACAAATCCCCAACTATCTCAAGCCTACAATAAGCTCACGCCTCGAGTCACACTCCTTGAAGCTCCGCAAGGGTGATTCCCCCCAGAGGCCTACTCTCGACAGAAGAAGATCTTTCGACAAGCCACCATCTCCTTCCAACTTAAACAAGCATAGTCAATCCTTTTCCTCAAGACTACACAAAGCCCTTGTCTCGCCTGGTCCTCGTGAGAGAACTGCACCTCCGCTTCGATCTTCATCTTTTTCAGTTAGAAGCTCTATTCCTTCCATACCCAATTCAGAGAGGCCCTTAAAGACGCCCAGGGATGGGAAAACGCAGCCATTGTCAGCTAAGAGCGTTAAGAAGAGCAGCCCCAGTGCTTCTACCGCTAAGAAGGTGCCTACTGAAGCTTCTGCTAACTCAAGGAAAGCTCCGAAGAGTGCTGAGATTGTAGAAGCCTTAGATGTTGAAACTCCAAAAAGTGTTGAAACTACAGAAGCCTTAGTTGTTGAAACTAAGAGTGTTGAAACTACCGAAGCATTGGATGTTGAAACTCCGAAGAGTGTTGAAATTACCGAAGCCTTAGATGTTGAAACTCCAAAGACTGCTGCAATTACAGAAGCCTTGGATGTTGAAATTCCAAAGACCGCAGCAACTACAGAAACCTTGGATGTTGAAATTCCGAGGATTGCTGCAACTACAGAAGCTTTGGATGTTGAAATTCCAAAGACTGCTGCAACTGCAGAAGCCTTAGATGTTGAAACTGAGAAACAAGTAAAAGAAACTACAAATCAAAAGGTTGAAGTAGTAGTAATGGAAGATGATAAGCAGCAGATCGAAAATGTATCTGATCACATTCCACCAGATGTTGAAATTGAACATGAGCATGAGCAAGATCACGTGCTTGAGGAATCTAAACCCGACGAGCCTCACATTCAAGCTGATGATGATAAGGTAATTCCTACAGCCTCATCGGCAGAAGATGAAGAAGCAAAACCGGTTATTGAGGTAGAAGAAGCAAAAGAGGAAACACATGAAGAGAAAACAGAGGATGAACATGAAGAGGAAGATAAGAAGAACCAAGATGAAAACAATAACGGGGGTGACCCAGAAGAGCAAGTAGTTGATGTAAAAGAAAATGAAGAAGGAGGACGAGGGGTTACAGAAGAACATGAAAGTGACAATAACAAAGATGAAAAGACGTTGGAAGATAAGGAAGGAGTTGAGGGAGGAACTAGTGAAGGGATCAAGTTGAAGGAAGGAGAAGATGATGATCACGTGGAGATTGAAGTTGGAGATGTCAAGACTGAGCCAACACCGCAAAAGCAACAAGCAGGAGAAAGGCAAGGGAAGAAAGAGCCTCAGGCATCCAATGACGTGATCGAAGAGACTGCGAGCAAGCTGTTAGAGACGAGGAAGAACAAGGTGAGAGCATTGGCTGGCGCATTTCAGACAGTCATTGACCATCAATCCAAATGAAGCAGGCCACATATATTTGATGTGGGATTACTTCAACATTTTAAATTATTTAACGACTTTGTGATAAAATTTGGTTTTTTAAGTAAAATAAGTTATAACATAAATTCTCATCTATAATTCTTCCAAAATAAAAATAAAAGATGGGTATAAACGAGAATCTTCATACCATGACCAACTTGGAAGTAGCTAGGTTGTTTTCAACTATGTTATTTTTCCAGGCTAGTTGATTTGTAAATTGATTTTCATCACTTGTAATTAATATTATTTGAACATTTCTTTCTCTCTCTAGTCTGCTCCGGATGATCATAAATTTATGCGCTTTCTCTATATCACCTTGCGTGCAATTACGTAATTTGTGTACAATTGATCATTAGTCACGAGGGATTTGGCCGAGGCAATAAATCCACCATGATATTACGTGCCATGTTTACATCTCAATAAATAGTTCCCTAAATATCTCAAGCCTCATCAAACTTTCCAGAGGTGAACAACACTAACATTCACTAATTTTACTATTTTCCTCGCGTCACTAAAAATTACAAAACATTTCGTTGATTTTAAAATGAGAAATATAAATTGACATATTTTCAGATATACGTACCTTGAGGGCAGCAATCGTTCCCTCACCCTATTGTCGTATCAAAAACGCAAGTCAACCTGAGAATACAGCAGTAACGGCCCACCCTTTGTATCCTCCATAGTCACTTAGAGCATTTCTTTTAATCATGTGCAGTAGAAAACAACAAGGGAGAATTCCAGTTAATATGGCTTATTAGCATTAGTTTATTTTCATTCTCAACTGCATGTTTAGTAAGAGAATGGAGAGACATGGACTCAACCCCCAACACTCCTCTAGAGTCCATTTAATCACGTCACTCAATTTGAGGATTTTTGTAAGTCTATCTTCATTTGACCAAAAAAATAAGTAAGGCTGCCTTCTTCCCTTCCCTTCCTTTTCAATTCTCGAATAAACCCATTAGGGACCACTCATTAAATCCCCATTAGCAAGATAACATTTTGAAGCACCTAGACATGGTATATCATCTTCTATAGATTGAAAGTTCTGGTCCTCGTAATTCAGATACAGGAGTGATAAGCCTATACAATTGTTCTGCTGTAAAAACTCCAACTGCCCTTGAGCTGTATGCACTACCATATGAGCTGGTGTACTTCACAATGATAACCATTGGGTACCTCTTCTCCAAAATTAAATCAACTACGTGACCAACAGATGTTGTGGTTGTAACAGTGGGAGGCGGACTTCGCATCATCGTTGAAAGTAAAGCATTCAACTGCACAATGGATTCATTGCACAATCAAATAGTTAGAGGTCATGATAGAAATTGCCATCCAATGAATAAAATGACCCACAATTCATACAGTAATGTTGTCTATAAACTGTCGGTCCATATAGTCAAAGCATATAGCGCATATAAAAGAAAATACTTTGGCAGGTGGATTAAAAAACCAAATTTACCAGTTAAATAGCTATTACTGCTTATTATTTTCAGATCATTTCCAGGTGGATTAGAATGGGTCGATCAAACAAAGCACTTCTACCGCATACAGATATTATTATAGAATGCATCTAATATATAACAATATCTGAGCATAAAGAATTAATATTTTTCCACTGTAATTATAATTTGTAATGTTAAAGATGTCGGATAATAAATACAAAAATGCCTTCAATTGGTCTGTGGTTGTGCAACAAAGAATGAAGAATCTGACACTAATGGACTTAGCTACCAACTTTCCCCAAGTTAGGATGGAGGGTAAGATAACGAGTTACAAGTGCCTGTGACAAAGGAAAAGAGTTGACTTTCTACATTTCTAAAGAGCAGAATGCTACCATCAGTTTGGCGTGGAGTGGATCTTGTACAGATTTAATAGTGGGACAGTTCAATATGTGTAAAATATTGATATATGTTAGAAAATTGAATGATGCCGTAGACTGATACAGTAGATGACATGGAAGTCCCAAGCTAAACAAAAGTACCCGAGTGCAGTCTTCACGGTGCAACAATCCTATACAGCTGCCCCAATCATCAATGATAGGAACAACTGCATCATTAAAGAAACGCATAACCACTTTCTTCAATTGTAAAGAGCCTTGTAGTGGTCCTGTTGCTTCAAATGGCATCATAAAACTCTCAACTGGTTCAGCAGGTGAAACCTAAACTAAGAAACTACAATTAGACAACTGGAAAGTTCTGAGTAGAAACTACATAAAGGCCAAAGACATGACAAAATTAGATGTCAAAAAATATTATATAGGTTTTTTTCTTTTTGTTATTGCATATTATGCATTAAAATGAGACGTTTAATTCATTTGCTTTAAGTATGAAAATCTGCAAATTTGTTTAGTCTCCACACGTGACTCCACATGCATGTATAAACAAGCAAGCATATATATAACTTAAAATGCGACCTTGTGGAAGGACACTGATAAACATATTGTAGGTACCTGAGGAAGTAGGTAAGGACTAAATATGGACTTTGTGAATCCCAATATGGCCTCTATGCGCAAAGTAACCTAAACAAAAAAGCATAGGCAGATAGAAAACATTAATTTTTAAGGAGGAAAAAAATCATCAATAAAGGATCACTTGTTCTGTGAAATGTTACTTTTTCATGATACTCGCCATCAAATTGTATACAACATGAACCATGATAAACAATACCCACTTCATACAATAAAAGAAAAGGAAACAGAGAAAAACAAAGCCGAAGTAAGTAATTGACCAAAGGCTTGTGAGGAGCTAGAGCTGTGCCAAGGAAACTTCCTATGCATTCTTAAAGAAGAACATCGTACATATACCAAACAATTAATGCAAAAACTTTATATAACAGGTAATATAATTAGCCATGTATGTCAAGGTTGAGCCCCCAAAAATTGAGGCAAGTAATCAAAACAATAATATTAATGGATTGCATTACACACCATGCCTCCACGACTTGTCCATGATATACGCTTCCATTTTGAAGCAATACTAATAAGAGTTTCAATGGCAACATGGACCTGGCAAAGATACACAGAAGTCAATCAATTATTTATTTGCAAGAAGAGTTTAACTTTTTTTGTCCTGTTCTACAATATAAAATAAGAGAATGGTTGAGGTGTAAAAGTCATAACCAAGGAGTACAAATATAATCATAGAAGAAGAGACTTCTTCAAACCTCATTGTCAACATTTGATAACCAAGAGTAAACAAATTTTGTACCTGACTGCCATTCAGCGCTGCCTCCATGAGAAGATGATCAGCTTCTTCTTGGGCAACTGGTAAGATAGTTCCCGCAGAATCTGGCCAAATTCGCTCATGCAAATTTCTGACTACATTGTAATCTCCTCGAAAAGCAAAAGCACGCATCATGGAAAGATAGAGGTGAGGCTTCGGCCTCAACTCTGGATTCCAACCAGCTTGCTTCAGTATTTCTCCAAAAATGCATTGAGCACCTGAACGCCCAAAAGAAGACCCAATTAGGATAAGGGAATATCCAAATTAATCAACTAGTGCACTCAAATAAAAGGACAATCTGCAAGCACACAGACCAACTGTTTTCTTTTCAGAGAAAAAAAATACTGAACATCCACCCAAATTGTACAATGGAAAGAACGGGAAGTTGAAAATAAATCAGCAAGCAGGACTGGCAAGAATGTAAAATCAACACTAGCAGTTTAACAAATAATAATTTTTGACCTTAAACTAATTTTAGAGGCCGAATTTCAACAGTTGGAAACCCTAGGCATAATATAGTCTGATTACCATAAAATTATTCTTATTTTTATTGCAGCAAATTCTGTTTAATTACAGAACTCTGAATAAAAAATGGCATACCCTTAACCGAACCACAGTTTAGTAAAGCATCAATTATTGCAGTATAAGCTGTTCGATCAATGTACAACTCATGACATAACTTCATTTCCAGAACTATTTTCAGAACTGAAGAGAGATCCTTGGCCTGCCCAAAACCCTGCATTTAAAAGAAAAGACTGAGAGACAGAGATAGTGAACCCCAACCCGCCACCCCCAACAAAAAATAAATCTTGCTTTCAAGTTGTAAATATACACACCAAGGCACCCCTAACATAGTTATGCACAACCAACAATAGAAGCTAGGCCCACAGTTTTTTTTTTCATAGAAAACATGCATAAACTAAATGATTCTTTCTACTATCAGTGAGCATTTGCATATTTTTAATAAAACAACTGGAAGTAATTGAAATAATATAAAATAACTCTGGATATAATCCCATCAAAAATTTTTTGAAGAAAAATTCGAATTGCTCTGAATTCACTAATATATAGTATGTACCATAAAAATTAACAATCATAAAAAAGGAAAAATGTAAGAAAACTGACCTTGAGCAATGTTGTATATGTGACAATATCTGGAGACAGATTATCATAGGTAAATTTCTGTGCTTTGCCCTATAAATATAAAAGTTAAAATTTCATAAACCTCTGTATTTCTCATACTACAGAAAATAATAAGAAACGCTGAATTTAGCTCTCCAATGCATGCTTGTTACCTTCATGTCTTCAAAAAATTGCATTGCAGCATCCATCTTTTGACTCTTGACACATGCTAGCATAAGAGTGTTATAGGTGAGCCTGTCAGGCATCATTCCTTGACGTAACATTTCATTGTGCAAGTTCACTGCATCCTCAGGAAAACCTGCGTTTATGTATCCCTAAAATTTGAAAAAGTAAACCCTTCAAGGTTAAATTCTGTTAACACTAATATTTGCAATCCCCACCAGCACTACCACTACATACTCTTCATATTGCAACTTTCTTTGTAGAAAGATCATAGATTAGAGCAAAACCTTCATAAGTAAGTTGTATACTGAGACTGAAAATTTGCCACCTTCACGAAGGACATAACCATAACGAGCAAGGAGGCCATTTGCACGACGCAAGTCTCCTGCACTATAGCATTGCATGTAAAGCATCATCAGTCAACGCAGAGGCTTTTGGATTTGATAGAGATGCAGTATTCATTTTATTGATTGGCATGAAGTAGTTTGAAGCTTTAAAAGCCCATAACACCCAAATAGAATAACACCGTATATTGATTTGTCTTAATGCAAATTTCACCCACAATTCCAGTAAACTAGTTGAATGATACATGTGGAGCAGACCTGTCTGACTCACCTGATTCAATTAAGGCATTTAGCAGACCATAGATCAGTGATGCTGACAACTTTTGTCTTCCAGGGGCAGTACCTTTTTCCAAAGATTCAAGCAATTGAAAGGCTTCATCAACTTTCCGCAACTTGCCTAATCCCTTTATATATTATTTTAAAACAAAATTCCAATCATGCTCAGAAAGAACACATAATTAGATAGTATATATTATTACATTAGTGGACAGAAAGTGACTCACTGTCAGATTGATACCTACTGAATAACAGTGGGTAACTCCATAGTTCAACTCATAGACACCTAAGGTGCTAAATAAATGCAATTAAACTCAAACCAGAGGCAACTTACACAAGTCACTATAGGACCAATCCTTTACCCAGCAATCAAGAAACTGAAATCACTTCCTTTATGAGATACTTGCATACTATCTAGTTTAGATGTCAATATTGGCAGTAGTGTTTTTTAGACCAAGATATCTGATATAAGGTTTTATCATATTGAATTTAAGCGGCAAGATGTCAATTATAATGCAGTATGGAAACATCAAAAATTCGGAAAGACAAGTAGCATATGTCCCAAGATCAACACAACAGTATTACAACGCAGAAGTGTTTGGAGAGCGTAGACCGATTTCATTATATGCAAGAAATGATAAATGCAGAAACCATGAATTTGAATACCTTCAGAAGCGTGGCATAAGTGACAGTATCCACACCGCAACTCTGCGGTTTTGTCATCTCATTAAATATCCTAAGAGCTGAATCAATATCACCGCAATGAATACAGGCCTCCATGACTGCGTTCATGACAATAGTGTTCATTTTCCCATAATGTTTCTTGGCAATCTCAATCTCATCAAAAATCTGAAAAAGAAATTATCAAGAGTAACCGCTAATGTCTTACAGGAGAATACCCCAAATCAAACAAAGAAAAAAAAAATTGGGGTTTAAAATGTTACTCTTTTTTATAAAAAAAAAAAAAAAAAAGGTTCAGTATTTTTATTTTTATTTTTGCTTCATATGTTTTCCCAGAATCCAAGCGAAGTAGCAGCTAGTAATAATATTCATTATAAAATAGGGGAAAAAAAGATAAAATGAGAGGAAAGAAAAACCTGACGAAGCTGTCTACGGCGAGTGAGTTGGACGATGCGGGAAGTGAGGCGCTTAAGATTCTTTTTATGAGGAGTGGCGGTGCTCGTCAAACGCCGCCGGGTTGGAGTAGTAGAAGAAGGGACAAAAAGGGAAGAAAGTGACTTTGAGTGGAGTGGAGGAAAGGAAGAGAGAATGTGAATTTGAAGCATTCTGGATGGTCGCGTAGAAGATGAAGGTGACTGTGAAGAAGCTGGCTACCCATCGGCCATGGAAGCTGCGTATGATGTGGAAGCTCGCACTGGATAAAACGGCAGGCAATCCAGAGAGGAATCAAACGGCAGGCAATTGTGTGGTCGAAATGGGATTAGGCCCATACATTTTGGGCTTTGTGAACAGACCATTGTGGACCCCACTTTTTGGGCCGAAGGAAGTGATAAGACTAAACGACGGTGGTGGACCCTTCTTCCACTTTATGTAAAAGAATATCTGTACAAAAACAAAAAAAGTGCAAAAGATTCAATAGATATCTACAAAGCATTTTCCTTTTCACATTTACCTACTTTGTTCCCAAAAATTAAAGGCTGAATGTTTGGTTAAATTAAAATTAGAAAAGTATTAAAAAAAATTATTAATATAACTGGAGATATCATTATTTTATTTTTATTCTTTTATTCCTACTAGATATATCCTAAAAGTTATAAATTAATTTTGCAACTTATTTTTATGAAAATTTTTCTTATAAAATATTAAATAAAAAGTATCATATGAAAAAGTGTAAACGATTTAATGATGAGAAAATTGAGCTATTCACCATTTTGTTTCACGTTCATTTTCTGTTGTGCTATTTTCTGTTGGCCAAGTTAATTAAAAAAAAAAAAAGCAGCACGTTTTGACTATGAAAGAAAAGGGAATTACTAAGCAGCCAACTTTTGGGATAGTCGTTCACTTCTTACCCACTGAGTTTGTCTTCATCCATAAACTTCACTTCTCCCCCATTCAGTGCTTTCGTTTTGGCGGATAAGAGTTAAAATTGTCAAAGATTCGGTTTTAGTTACACACAATTCATCATCACTTTCTATTTTTGACATAACAGGGAGTGGGCCTCATAGTTCTGGATTATACACACACATTTTCATCGTTATGTGTCGAGATTAAGTGGTTGGGAGTTACTAATAAAGTGGGAATGGCTCGCCGTCAGCTTTTACGCGAAGAACTATTCGCGGCGCGACCATATTAAACGGAGACACATATCTTGAGGGTTGTCGATTTGAACCAAAGAAATTATGGTGTACATGGTTTTTTGGACCAAAACAGCAATTGTGGCCATAAACTATTCCACAAAAAACAGACCCACCTGCCCTAATTAAATTGCATTGGATCGAAAAGTCCATCTGGGTGGTTCATCTTCACACAATCATTGGTGCTTTCGTGTTGGCACTCTCCACCCTGTTTTGTGTACACACACTGTGGACACTCTAATTGATTGGATCCATCTACCCCAAGAATCTAAAAGGCAGTAACCCACCCTCCCTCCCTCCCCTTTGGCCTCTCCTACCCCGAAACCCCAACTATTTTATTCTCTCTGTCTTGCGAAGATATAGGCCAACAAATCCTTTTTGCGCGCGTTAAACTTGGGCGGTCGGCAGCGTCTGCTCGTCGCTTTTGCTTCAATTACGTCACCCCTGGATTCCATAACGCTGTAAATCTGTAACTTTTCTTTGTTTTGTTTAATTCCATGTCGTTGTTCATACGGATTTGCTGGATTTCCCTACCCTCACTTCTCTAATCCACCCCCCTTATATCCCGGCTTTTCCTTACAATCGTACCTCGCTAAATTCCACCGACGCAATATTAAACTCCCATCTCCAACCCCCCAACTTTCACCACATGCCAAAAGGCCCTTTCTTTCCCTTTTATTTGATCCGAATTGGCAGCGATCGGGCCTCCTCTGTTTCTTTATATGCTTCTCGCTGCTGCTTATGGCATCTGTGCCGATAAAATCAAATTACCGACAAAGCTGTTCTCTTTTCCCTGTCATTCAATGCCCCATTATGTGGAATTAGCATTTCGCAGTCAATCGGGTGTGTAATTGATTCCTTCTGAAATGGTGATTCATAAGCCTCCCTTACCGGATGCAATTTCAGGAGATGACGAAGAAACCAACAAGCATAGTTCTGACGCTTTGATTCCTGGTTTGCCGAACGAAATCTCAGAGCTTTGTCTTCTTCATCTTCCGTACCCATATCAGGCTTTGGCACGCTCTGTTTCATCTTCGTGGAACAGAGCCATTACAGACCCCACCTTCCTTATCTCCAAGAAATCCCTATCCCTCTCTCGGCCTTATCTGTTTGTGTTAGCGTTTCATAAATCAACGGCCAGGATGCAGTGGCAAGCGCTGGACCCTGGATCAGGCCGTTGGTTTGTGCTACCTCCCATGCCGTCTCCCAAACCCGTGTACCCACCAGCGTTTGCATGCGCCTCGCTGCCATGTCAGGGGAAGCTCTTCGTCATGGGTGGCATGCTGTCAGACACAGAGACGCCCATGCATACCACTGTTATGTACAGTACATCCACAAATCAATGGTCGGCAGCATCCCCCTTGCCAACGGCGCGATCCTTTTTAGCCGCCGGAAATGTAAACGGAAAAATAATAGCCGTAGGAGGGAGTGGGGCCCCCATGACGGAATCCGTCAGGGAAGTGGAGATATACGACCCAGAAACAGACAAATGGGAATCGGGTGCCAAAATAGGCATGAACTTGGCCAGGTACGACTCGGCGGTGGTGGGGGGAAAGCTGTACGTAACTGAAGGGTGGACTTGGCCGTTCATGTTTTCGCCGAGAGGGACGATGTATGACAGAGAGAGGGACAGGTGGGAGGAGATGAGGCAAGGGATGAGGGAAGGGTGGACGGGGCTGAGCGTGGTGGTGAAGGGGAAACTGCTGGTGATATCGGAGTACGGGGACTGTCCAGTGAAGGTTTACGAGGAGGAGGGGGACTCGTGGGAGTACGTGGGAGGGGATAGGTTCCCGAGGGAGGTGATGCAGAGGCCATTGGCGGTGAAGGGGGAGGAAGGGAGAATCTACGTGGTGTCATCGAAGCTGAATGTGGGGATAGGGAGTGTGGAGGTTGAAGAAGACAAAGAGAAAGGGAAACAGGTAGTGAAGGTAAGGTGGGAAGTGGTGGAGGCACCCAAGGCTTTTGCTGAGTTATTACCTTCTCATTGTCAGGTGCTCTATGCTTGAAAGACGTGGCCGGGGGCGGAGGAGACTTAAGATGATTTTTTGTTCTAATTTGTAATCTTCTCTCTGCTTTGGTTGGGCACTTCTCCTTTCCCGTTGTACTTGCCCAACATTGTTACATAACTGGCAGTGTTTTAGTTAAAGCAATTATACTAGGCTAGTATTTTGTTTCATATATTTCGCACATTTATCCCATCTTCTTTATACTTCTTGTTTAAAGTGTTTGAGAGTTAGCGGGATAGATATAAAGAGAGAGAATTAGAGATCAGAAGCAAGCTACAGCATACTTGAATATCATTATCTGATCTTGTTGCAGATAAAATTCAAAATTCAACATCTACCTAAAAGGTTTAAAACCTACGACTAGCAGTTGATATAGTGAAAAAGGAGGAGACAGAGAAGAAAGAGAATTCATACATACTATTTATAGCCAAGTGCGCTTGGGTTTCTTGTCCTCAGTATTTCTTTCTTTCTTTTTTCTGCGTAAATATTCAAAAGATTTACAAATTATGATCAGTACGATTAAATTAAAATATTTTAAAAATTAATAATAAATTCACCGTTTAAAGACAAAAATATTAATTTACTGCACTCGTAGGTTGGAGCTTGGAATAAATACTAGTGCCATGTACGGCAGCAAGACAGAAGAAGAACGAAAAGAAGAACATCAGAAGGTAAAGTAACGCGAGTATTGACGCGGTTAAGATAATGAAAGGAGAAGCCTTGAGTTGAGGTATTTGATTCGCGTGACTTAGAATTTTCTAGATACGCGCTTCGCCTGTGCGTATGACTAGTCTCCCTCTTTTCTCGACTTCCAGACAAAGCTATATTCTTCCAGAAGTCAAGACTTCTGAGTTCCATTCTTTCATCCCCCTCGCCCAACCTCTTGCTATCTATAAGAAGAAGAACGAAGGCTCTGATCAACATAGCTACCTTACCAAGATAGACGGAGAGAGACTGAGAGAGACAAAAAAATTAGAAAGATGTGTCTGGTGTTTGTGTGCGACGAGGATGAAAGGGTGTTATCAAGGCAGCCAGCGCCAGGGGCCTGTCCTCACTGTGGAGGGATGGTGCAGGCCATGGACGTTGAGAGCCAGTGGAGGTTCTGTTTTCTTCCTTTCTACTTCAAAACCAAGCGCAGGCACTACTGCACCCTCTGCACCAGGCGATTGGTGGTCCAGTGATCTTAACTCCTCAAACCCTCACAGCCATGTAAGATCTGTACCAAGAGAAATATGATAGTGATCCAACCCCACACCGTTTTCTTTTTTTGGTTTAATTTTCAATTTTCGCTGCCCTTTTCTGTGTATAGCTATTAGCAAATAGCAAGAACCCTTAATTTAATTTGTGTTCAATTATTTTTGTCGGTCACCCCTTGTAGTAAAATTCCTACTTTATAAAAAAATTCATCAAAATATGACCTATCTTTGCATATTAGATGTGAAGAGAAGATTAAAGTGTGTTGAATATCAACTATTGCTTCAAGGTACTACCAGCAAAGAAAACCCAGGTTGCAACCTAAATTTTGAGTGGTAAGTTTATTGCAATATTAAATTCGCCTTCAAAAGGCAAATAGTGTTGAAGGTGCCCACTGCACAAGGGGGTACCATCAGCTAGTAAATTTTATAACATGCGTATGTTAGAGGTAGACGATGAGCAGCATGTAAGTAGGCATTGAGCACATGCCTCAGATGGTGAGGACAACATCTGAGTCTGAGTATCTGATCTCCATCAAGGTTAGCACCATTGCCGTTATAATAAAATATCATGTTTAGATTGTGCATGCACTTAGGAATCAATTGTTCTATTTCAAAATTTCTTTTATATTTTATGAGAAGGAAAACAATAAAATATCCCGGCATTTTCCACCAGACAGTAACACAGACAACGAGATAACATGTACCAAGAGTCGCTTACAGAGTTTCAACTTCTCAAAATATGAAGATACTATATTGAATTGGGGTAGGGATTTGTCGCAAGACATGTCGGTATGTTTTCTGGTTGTTGGATTGGATACATGCCACAACATGTGAGCTTCTGAGATGAGTTTAAGATCTGGGGTTCTCTGTTCACTTTAAAGTAAATCCACATAGCCAGAAATGCTATAACAGCAAGCAAGGATAACAGGAAAACTTGATCAATACGAAGCTGTCATCAAATTGCACATCCTTTTTCATAATAGATTAGCCACGCCTAGTGCAATGAAAGATGAATTGGCTGGGGAAAACGCGGCCGCAATTGAATGACGCGTGAAATCGTATTGAGGTTTGTTAAAACTATCAAAATTTATCACTGTTGCCTTCATTTTTGCGCATTAACTTCAATACACCATCAGTAGCTGATGAAATTCAATGGCAGTACTTGAAATGTCCGTAATAACCTATTAATTGACCGGAAGGGCATCATACTAAGTAAAGGAAATAGCATCAAAATCGAAGGCCAATGCTTGTGGCAGATCCAGATAGAAAGTAACATGTACATGCCACATGAGAATAGTATGATTGAAATATTGAACAAGAAACGAACAATCTTACGGGAAGATGAATCTCCAATCTATCTAATTATAAACTTCTAGCTTGGTATTAAACTTTGGGACAACTCAGAAAGTTGGGGTTTTGTCAAAACTTGAAAGTGCTACCCTGACAGGGACTTCGAATCATCAATCTTCGCAGAGGCCTACTAAGGCCTGCAGCTTCTTCTTCGTCTTAAAATCTAAAATAGAAAGGGACAGAAAGAATGCTTGAGACAAGAATGACCTCAATTTGTAGAAAATCTTAGTATCACCAACCACCAGTTGCTGGTGCCTACGCAATGTTTTGATGGAGATCTAGATCTCCATCAGAATTTTATTAAGAAACTAAAAATAAAATATTAAAATTATATTAAAAATATAAAAAAAAAATACAGAGAAAATATAATAAAGTGACTTCTAACACTTGAAGAGGCTAGAATCATTCAAGACTCGATTCTCATAAAATTTTACATGTCTCACTGCTGTGTCCTCTCTCTATATTTATAATTATAAGATTATAACCAACTATTCCTATTAAAATATACCATGTGTCCTTACTCTATAAAATCTCAAAACATCTCTTTATTTGGCCTAATAATTGTGGGTTCTATTATTACTTCGTTCTCAAAAGCCCTCAAGATGAGTGGTGGAGGTAAAAATAAGTGATCTCTTTTCATGAAATTGTTTCCTCTTCTTTTTCTTTTCTTCGTCCTTTTTTAGCCAATAAAACTTTAATTTTATTGTTGCTTGCAAAGTTTTGGTCCAACCCACCATTTTTCATTAGTCCATAACCTTAATTGAGCTCAAGTGAATTAATAAAATATTCAAGGCCTACTATTACTTGATCCAAATTTGTCTCTTCTTTTTTAATGATTTGGATCCAATTAAGGATAACTATTTGAGATCCAAACACTTTAGGCCAAACTGCAACTTCTTTTAAATATCTTTTGTGCAATTGGTCTATATTCATCTGGACTTCATTAATATGTACCAACCTCCAACTCCCTAAGGCCTCAGTGAATATTTCAATAAGTATATGATTAAAATCAGGCCCAATAGAATTTAAAAAATATTCAAACCATTTCTTTGCTTTAGTCCAATTTATCCCTTCTGTTTTAAAAGCTTGGATCATACGTGTTTGAGGCCCAAACACCTCAAATCCAACCCCAATATACCCTAGATATTTTTTTTGCATGTGGCCTCTTACCAATACACATTTCCCTTTGTTGAACGGCCCTATCCAGAAATTCAACGCTGTTGCACATTCCCTAAGCCAGTTCCAGGCAATTTTGCCTCTTTTCCAGCATCTCCTCTATTGAATGGTGTCAAATGAAGGTCATAGAACTGCAACGCATCAAGGCTCTCTCCCAAACCTATTTTAGCAGCCACCACCTCTTTCTTCTCTGTGTCTCCTTCCAAATCACCTTCAATTCCCAACCCATCATTCCCTTCGTTGAATGGCAACCTCCCAACCTCCATTACTACTGCAGGTTCCTCAAAACCTATTCCAATAGCAACGTCCACCCCTTTTGCAGCATCCCCCTTCCATTCTTCATCTCCCTTGCTTTCTTTCTTTTTGGTTTTAGCATATGCACTTTCTACACTTCCATCTCCTTCAAGTTCCGTCTTCTTCTCGGCTTTTGTTTCTAGTTTCGCTTGCCTCTCTCTTCTGAATTGGAGCTCACCATCTTCATCTCCTATCTTAACTTTTATTTTCTTTTTTCCCCTTCCTTTTCGTTGACTAGCACCTTTCCAACATCCATGTTCTCTGTTGCAGCAACTATATTAAACCATACATGCGTATCCCCTTTTTCCATCGTTTGCGAGTCTTCTTCGGGACCACCCAATTCTTCTGTAAGCCGTAGCACTTTCCTTGCGTCTGTGTCTTGTTCCTCTATTTCTTCAATCGTTTCTCTTAATAATTGGTTATGGTAACAATAGATGAAATAATTCTAATCCCCTTCTTCCTCTCCCATTTTCTGCACTCTATCTGCTCTAACTTATCCCTCCGTCTTTGTTTCTGCCACCATTAGCAGCCCATAACCAACCTTACCTGCCCAATTATTTCCACCGTAACCCACTTGCTTCTGCCCCCTTGTGAGTGTTGTTGATTGAAGCAGAAAGAGCAAGAAGAGCCGGGATACTTATGCTTCTACGTTGTTTTGCAACTTAACTCCAAACAGTTTCGGCCTCACCTTATTGCCTCGTTCCCTCTCTTGCAACACTGATATATTTTTCTCCAACCCAATCTCAGACAGTTGGCTTCTCTTCATCGTCACATCTTTTGCCTTCTGCATCGTGCTCCACCACGCTTTCCTCCTTTTTGATTTAGAGCTCACTCTCTTCCCCATCCTTTCTCTCGAATTTTTGTGTTTCGTCTTTTGCTTGTTTTGCATCTTCTTCATTGTTGTCAACTTCAAGGTCCCAACCCTAGTTTGTCTCCCCTACACCAATTAGACACCGATAAGCGTCTTCTTTAGTTTTCTTCGTTGTCATCAATTTTCTAGCCTTAGGCTCATTTGAGCTCTTCATTCCAAGGCTCTTGACTAAACTAAGTGACATGCTTCGAATTTGTTCAATTGCACCAAAATTACACGAGAAATTCTGATCCGACGATCCTTCTTCATGTGCTAATTCACACATTCTCTTGCGCCGAGCTTCACGAACCTTCTCCAGCATGATAATCCTCTCTTTCATTTTTTGAGCACGCTCCATTAACTGTTTAAGTGTATTGACCCCCCTCATATGAACCTCAGTTTGAATCTCCTCCTTTAATTCTTTTCGAAATGCCTCCATCAAAACATTGTCACTCACTGTCTTCAATGGTGTAAATAGTAACTCAAATTTCTCCTTGTACTCAATCACTGTTTCATCTTGCTTCAAAGCTGTCAGCGTTTCTAGCCTTCTCCTATTTTGCAAGTTTGCTATAGTTTTCGTCATTTCCAATAAGTCTTCTCTTATTTTACACATATTCTCCTCCAATCTCTCCATCCTTTCATAAATTCTAGAACTATCCATTATTCAAAAAGAAAACCTGCTTTTATACTATTTGATGGAGACCTAGATTTTTATTAGGATTTTATTAAAAAAACAAAATAAAATACTAAAATTATATTAAAAACATAAAAAAATATATAAAAAAATATAATAAAGTGAACTCTAACACTTAAAGGGGTTAGAATCTTCCTAAAACTCAATTTTCATAAGGTTTTTCATGCCTTGCCCTGTGTTAATAGCAAAGGCAGTGACAAATATATGTTGAGTAACGCATTCATCAAGCACATAAATCTTCCTAACCAGTCTTGCTGGCAACCCATTAAACCTAAAGGAGAAAACAAATTGACATAAAGGCCACAAATATTATGACTCTGCTCACCACATATTCAAAAGCCTTTACCTTGTACAAGGAATCTATGTTTTCGGAGCTGCAACAATAGTCGCTGTTGGACCAAATGGTGTCGCTCAAGTCTCGCCGGAGCACCACATTACTGAAACTCCAACATGGACGTTTTCGGCACCACCCTGCAATCCTAATTGTATAATTTAAACTGTGAATTCAACTATGAAAATAATCAGTTGTTTCATATTTTAAAATAAATTAACTTTACCTCCAACTTATATCATTTTGAATAAGGATAAGAAACTCTCTTAAATTTTATAAAACTTCAACAACAAAATTTGTCTACTTATTTTGTTTTAAATTTTTATAGATATTAATTAGATATTTTAATAATTTGTATTATTTTAAATTAAATTATTTATAAGTTTTAAAAAATGGATGAAATGTAATTTTTATTAACAGAAGAGTATAAGCTTCAGGTGAATCTACATTACTCTTATATGTTAGTGGGGATATACTGTTGTTATTTTGTTAATTTTTTAGGTCTAAATTTTCTTTTTCTTTTTCTTTAAAACGCTTTCTAAGTATTTGTGGGGCTGATGACAGGGCTAGCCCATAGAACGAAGGTCCAACTTATGTAGACAAGCCGAGAGCGAGGGAAATATGGCCCATCCACTGAGTTCATGACCCATTAGTTTGATTAGGCTAAACAAAAATTAAAAAAAAAAAATGGAAGTGAACAAAGCCTTGTAACTTTGTTTTTTCTCAAGTTTGTTTGACCTAAAATAATTAAAATTTTGAATATTGAAATTGTCAACACTGGTTTTAACCCAAAAAATAAAATAAAATCAAGAAGTCGTTTGTAGAATTGAATATAAAATTGAGAATTGAGGGCAGCCATTCTTCTGGTAAACATACAGATAGATATATAGAAATTAATAGACTTGAAGTGGTTGCCTGGATGTTGAAGCAAAGTCGGTGGTTGTTATCTTCTAAAGCCTTGCATTTCACGTAGCTCTGACTCTGACTTCAAAACATTCTTTCGATGCTCTTAACATTAATAAATAAATAATAATTTGTGTCTTCTTCGCGTCCAACGTCAACACATTTTCCATTTCTATAACTATAACAAGAAGGGGGTGTTGAAAATTTCACAACTCGAGACTCAAAGAGGAATCCCACTTTTTTTTTTTCTTCCTTTTTTTTCTTTTTCTGAATGAACCTCAAGAAATAGAAATATTCGTGGAACCCGAACCTATTTTGATCGATGATATTCTCATTCCCCAATCATGGATTTTGGTTAAATATTCACTACGACGTCGTGAAGAATCCGAGGATCATGTTTGTGATGGCACAGAGTTTTAATTGATAGAAACCCGAGAGTCACATCTATTGGTTGGCCCATCAAATAGCAGGCTTACAAATTAAAGGGCAACTATGCTTGGGAATCTAGAAACAGTCTCACTTTCTTCTGCATCTACCTAACACCTTTCTCATGAGATTCCGCTTATCATTTTGTCTTTTTACCATCCATTTTTGTCAAAAATTTATGGTTGAGTCGATGGAACCCCAAAAGTCAAGTTATCCTAGAAGCAGTGCTTCCATTGAGTTATGAGATAACCATCCATCCCTGCCATTAATTCCACCATACTTAAAATCCGTTCATTGGCTCACACTCCTATCCAAGTATAAAAAATCTTACCCGTAGCCTTTTTATTCAACTCGATTCTCTAACCGTAAATCAGAATCAATGAGAAGAATGAACCAAAATAAGTGTGGAGGTGCATTGACACATCCACATCCACTTTGTGGGTGAGGCCCTCCTCAACAACTTGCACGAGAATTTGAATGGATGATAAAGCGGATATTTTTTTGTTTTGTTTACGTGATCCATGATGTTATCTGCATATCCAAGTAAGATAATCTAATCCAATACCCTACCAACAACAACGAACACCCCACACTTCAATTTCGATTCTTATTCATTCATCTTCATCTTTTAGTACGCACAATGTGGGACTCAACTTGCACCTCCCATTCATTCATTGATCCCACAATCAATCAAAGCCTTTATTTTCCATTTCTCAATATTCTAAAAGATAAGATAAGATAAGATTTGTCCCAGATACGTTTTCCATTTGACCAGTCACGGTTTTGTAAAATCTGTATTTTCATTTCCCTTCTTTTACACCCAAAAAACCAAAAGACCAAACACCTCTCATTATAACCAGCTTCATTCCATTTGACACTCCAAAAACATATGCATAGAATATACTTTTACAAACCTCATTTTAACCCAGAAAGAGAAAGAGGAAAGATAACTACATAATATTAGGTTTTTTTTTTTTTAGATTATACTATAATTTTATTTAGCAACAACAAAGTCAACAACAACCAAAAAAAAAATTTATATGCCAAATGTCAATCATCGTCTTCTTCCTCGTCGTCATGTTCTTGCAGATCTGCTAGAGAAAAACTCCTCGACTTGAAGCTCCCCAGTCGGAGCCTCATCTTGGCAGCAGCATAAGATTCAGCTACTCTGCTCTGTCGAAGCTGCACTTGATCTTCTGGTTTCTTTTCCTCTGTTAATGAGGATGAGGAGGAGGATGGGGATGATGGCGATGCCACTTTTCTAGCTTTTTCTACTCCGTAATCGTCTTCATCTTCATCCACTGGCAGAAGAGGCATGGATTTTGGGTTGGACCAGCTGTAGAAGGCCGATTTTCTGGACATCTTAGATGCAATCAGAATCCTTCTTCTCTTGTTAAATGGGTTCTCGTTCTTCTTCAAGTCCTTTACGGCGCTGATTTGGGATAAATCTGTAAATGACTTTGATTTTCCATCGAAATGGCTCGATAATCCCCTCCTGCGTCGCTTATCCGTGTTAGAAACCATCCCAGATCAGAGTTCATTAAAATTTATGATTTTTTTTGTTCGAATAGATCTGGAAACTGAAACCCACAAATCCCAAAATTCGCTTTTGTTCTAACTCAAAAAACTTTCGCAGAACCAAGTAAAAAAAAAATTAACCAGGGTATCAAAATTTCTCCGACACAAGAAATAATTAAAGAATCTCACGTGTTTCAGAATCAAATCAATTAAGAAAAGGATGGAAAAGAAAAAGGAACAAACTTGATGGGAAGACAGTCTTCTAATGAATCCAATGATCCCAACCCCGTTCCTCCATTGAACTTGCTCTGTACCTCCTCCTCCTCTTCGTCTACATCCCCGTCCCTTTTAGGCGACAGATCGTCGTCGCTGTCATCTGGGGTTCCGATCGACGAGGAATTCCCCGACGAGTCCCCCGCGAATGCGTTGGGTGGCCCACCAATCCGATAATTGGATCCGTCTTTCTCCGGACACCCCCCTACCTCCTTCAAGAAGAGGCAAGACGGGACCCCGTGGTCTGCCGTCTCGCGGCTCGGGTGGTCTCTGCCGAATGATGGCGGCGACGATGGAACGTCGATGGAGAAAGTGGGACCCACCAAGACCTCCATGAGTGTCCTAATTCGGTCAGAGACGAGGAACGCTGGCACCGTTTCCAAAAGCGAAATCAAAAGAATAAAGAAAGAATGAAAACCTTGAAAGAGCGATGCAATTGAGGGGTCTACCCTTGTCCTCGTCGTCTTCTCCTTCTCTTGAGCTTCCAGGTAAGGGGGTTTGTTGTCATCAATGGGTAAAATAGCAGTTGCAGAAAGGTTGTTCAGCGAGTGGCAAAGGTCAAGACTTTAGGAGTGATGGCGTTCATTTATTCTGTCACAGTGAGAGAAAAGACAGACGAGAGAAAAGAAAGAGATATTTCTGAGAAAAACACAGACAAATAAAAGGGGAGAGGGGGAGGGAGAGGAAATGGATTATATATAAATAGATAATAGATGAAGGGAGAAGCCGGGCTAGAGATGACGTGGGAAGGAGAGAAACCAGAAAAGTCCGCTTATGCTTATCCTATTTGTTTCCTTTTATTAGATCAGAACCAACACATGCTTCTTAACTCGTAGCTGGTCCCTCTCTTCTTTCCTTTCTTCCCATGCCATTTCTATTTCCCTTATCCCATATTATTGATTGTATTGATAATAATAATAATCCCCAGATTGGGATAATTTTTCTTCTTTTATATTCAGAAGTTGTCTTTGTATTTTATATAATTATGTCCCAGTCTATCCAAAAACTAAAAAAAGGGAAATTCGGCCAGATGCTAGTTGGCAAACTTTTGAGTCGGCTGAAGGAAGACATGAATTATGGTAGTTGTGAAATGAAGTTTCAATCCTGCAAACTCGAGTCCTGGCTGTCAAAACAAAATTTCCAACTCATAAGGCCTCAAAGTGGCAAGTCTGAATAACAGAGATATTTGACTAAATTTGTATTCTATCTAAAACAATATCATATTGGTTGTATATAAATAAATTACTTGTTTTAAACTGGATAGGAGAAATGAAAGAAATAGTTAGAATTATACATGACCAAATTTACTTCGTTCTCTTAACTTCAATTACAGTGCACGTGATAATAACATCATAATTCAAATTTATTTAAAGAAATCATAATTTATACAAAAAGCAACCAATAATTAGTTTTTCTTTTGGCATTAAATTACTACTATGTATGCATGCTTTTTTTTAGTACGTCATATATCTCACAATATGACTTTAAAATAAAAATTACAGTTTTGCAACTTGTACACTGTACACATAATTTAAAGTCTTAAAAATTATGTTAGTAACATTATTATGAAAAATAAAAATAAAAAAACCATTCTTTAAACTTCCAATAGCAATTGAAATTGTGGCCCATTCGTGGGTACTCGTAATTTGGAGGAAAATAGTCGTTTAAAAGAAAGAAAGAAAGTGTTTAAAGCAAAAGATACGATAGCCCACAGAATATATTGCCCGGGGGGTGAAGAAGTGATGTGACTTTTGCGCTAGTTGTTGGACGGATAACTTTTTTATATATTTTATTTTAGTAATTATTACATTTAAAAAAGAAAAAAAATTAAGATGAGACATTCTTTTACAAATTCAATTTAATTTATAAGTATAATATGTAAAATAATATCATAATTAATTTGAGACTAATAAATAATTACACGCCATGTGAATTAATAAAAAAGAGCAGTGATCTAAACAAGATGAATCCGAAATTGACGAACTCGAAACACAAATGTGACTGAGTGGGGGGAGAGAGAAATAAGAAATAAGCAAATTGGGTGATTGATTAGAGTAAAATAAGCAATGAAGAGGTGGGGATAAGTATAAGGGCCTGAATGGGCAATAAATAATATAGGTTGATATTGGTGGACTTTGGATTCATTGGGAGACACATATTCCAAACATGGAATTTTATAATAAGATACTTAGGATTATTCTGATGAAAATCATGTGATTGGAGGAAATGTGAGGAGACAGACCCACCTTATCTCTTTGGATT
The DNA here is from genome assembly GCA_037074535.1 of Gleditsia sinensis. Classification (NCBI taxonomy): domain Eukaryota; kingdom Viridiplantae; phylum Streptophyta; class Magnoliopsida; order Fabales; family Fabaceae; genus Gleditsia; species Gleditsia sinensis. The sequence goes on from CM073472.1 coordinate 5,182,078, forward strand.
CACTATTTCTACTTACTTTTTAATTGAATCAATCGTCCACCAAGCAATAACAATATTATAATTCACTTACTACTTATGTACGTAAATCATGACGAATCTTAATTTGAAACATAATATTAATAGAGATTTTACATTATTTATATAAGAAATTAAATATTTATATATTTTTTATTTTTATCAGGAAATATCTCAACCAAGCGTCTCTTTTTTTCTATAAAAAATAATAATCATATTGTCCGCTGTATATGCCAGAGATTACGAGAAGAAAAGTTCAAAATCATTAGTAAACCCATGAGCTTTAAATCCGTCATATTGTCCACTGTGATCTACATTCTCCTGCTCCAACTCCAACTTTAACTTTGTGAATTCTGCAACAATGGTAACATAACACTACTGACGAAGCGACTCAACTTTTGGAACAAAAAGGAGACACAGTTTGTGGGATTTCGATATCACCAAGGTTAGGTTCAAAGATTAACAAACGACAACTTCAACTTTGACGTAGAGTCATCTAAAGTCGCTCGCGTTACATGACAATGAAGATAAATGGCCTTTTTCCTGAGTGGATTGCTAAAGTTTTGAGTGGCCATCAATCATAACTTAACGATAACGCCTCGACATTTCATGCGGCCACCACCTCCACTATCCAAATTCCGGAGGAGCACTCAACGTTAAATAAAGTGGGTAGCTGACTAAATTTAAATTTACTATCTTGAATTGGCTGGAGTTGACCCGCTTACAATCAGAATGCAGATTCATGTAATATGAAATTAGCCTATAATAATAAATTTTGGATACTGAAAAGATTCAGTCTTACGCTCTTTTTTCTGCACCTATAAACAAGCTTATGTAGATCTCGAGGATCCCTCTTCCATCTCTGAATGATTAAAAATAAATTTAAAAAAATTTACGACCACACATGACTTGTATATATATATTTTTATCTTTTATTGAGTCTTTACGAGGAACCCATTTTGCCAATTTTAGAAAAATGATGTGCTTTAATGAATTAGGACCCCATCCTCATATAGCAGGGTGGGTGCACCGAGGTTAGTTGAAACTTTGGAAGACGACCACAAACTCAAGGCTTTCACAGAGTCATGGCTGACCACGCAATTAATCCTATTGGGCTAACAATTTTACAATTGTGTTACAATTATGTGTGATTGTGATTGTAACGTTATACAAAAAGTATTCTACTTACTGTTAAACAACTTAACAGGAAAGTATTAGGGAATTGAATAAAGATAAGCAAGAAAACTTGGTTTGGGTGAGAAAAGCAATTAGTATGATGGAGGCAGATGCCTAACTTTGACGCAGACCCATAGGATGACGAATAGGTTATGGGCCTTCTGGGGAAATTTGTTGCGTCAACACAACACAAGTTTCAATGTCCACCTAATAATATATATCATGTGTGACTGAGAGGTGAAACATGGTTTGCAGAGATGGAGAAAGTTGCTGCAATTGTAAAAGCAGCCACAAATCATCTGCCATCCCGTGATTCCATTTTAAGTATTAGAGACAAAGCAGTGATCTTTTTACTAAAAACAAAAACAAAAAGATCATGGGTATAGTTATAATGGGCATTTTCCGAGCTGATTTTTTGGTTCAATTATTAATTTATTATTGCCCTTTATCTGCCTGGATTCTAAGAATTGCCTTTGTAGTCGGGTTGGGTTGAAGTTAACAAAACGCTTTTATCTTCGAGATAATAACTCAGTAGCACTGGAACTTGGTTTAAATTGACAAAGCTATAAATCTTAGCCGCCACCTACACCTACAGATAATGATCCGTATGCATTTGATTGTAGAAAAATAATTGACATTAAAAAAACTAGGTAACTTATTTTTCCTGTACCTCCCAGTAATTCATTGCCAGAATACATAAGTTCGATTTTGGAAAAGGCATACATAACAAGCATATAGAACAAGCACAATTAAGGTTTCAGCGTCTACAACTTCCCCCCAGTTTCTGATGACTAAAAAAATTCTGTTAATCTAGACCACTAAGACCATGTATAATAAAAAATTGTACATATAATCTAGCATATTACATCGATCCTGCCGCTACAAAGCTACTGAAAGGGAGAAGATGCAGACAAATAAATTACTCTTTAGCTAGGAATAAGACCAATGAACCTGATTTGTAAGGTCCATACTTATTAATCAAAACTTGGGGATGGCAGAAACCTCTGTGCAGGGGAGATGGGAATTCAGTTTGTCATCTCAGAAGAGAAACGAAACTCCATTTTCATGTAAATGCATCAGGCAATTGAACAGCAAAGCTCAGAAACTTGCTTCTCAGAATCTGAGAACGAAAGGTTAAATGATGCATCGCAGGGCTCACCGGAAAATTATATACAAGAACCAACCATCCACTGAGAATAGGAGAATATCAATGCCATTTCACCTTGTTAAATATAGGAGTTGACAATTACACAACTGCAGAGGCAGTGCGACGAAGATCCATCATTCCATTGCCAAATTTCGCACTAAATTGCCGACCTTTCAAACTGGCATGTCTCACAGGCTTCGGCTGATAAAGAGACAAGAGCATGTCCTCCAGCTTCTGCACCGTGTATTTTGCATATTTTGTGGAGCTGGCATCTTGCTCAACTAAGGGTCCATAATTCTGCATGTAACTCCGGTAAACAGGCACCACAGTTTGCACTATAAGCTGACATGTCTTCTCTCTTAGATCTCGTTCTGGCATAACCCAACCAGACTGCTTTGTATACATATCATCAAAAACTTCATTAAACTTTTTCAACCTTTTCTTGACCAGATCACGAGCAGTAGCACGCCCTCCTGAGAACAGAATCAGCCCTTCCCTACTCAAATGACCAGGAAGCTTCCCCCAGCTATCCCTCAAGAAGATTGTGGAGTAATAGTCCTTATACTGTTCATGTTCTTTTAACTTAGTTTCCCCCAGGAGATCTCCAAGCTTTGTTCCTTTCAAGTGCTTGTACAGATGCCAGTGATTGTTCATAGCAAAGAAGTTAGATAGCACAGGATCATCATAAGCCTTGATCCATGTTTCCAAATTCAATTCAACCGCTTTCATTATGTTCAATACCTCATTAACTAGGAGTCTCTCCTGAAAGCTCTGACGCTTCCAACTTCGGTGAATGATGAGAACTTGTGTCAAAATTGGCTTATAGTCATCCCCCAGGAGTTTGTTACAGTAATCAGTAATAAAACTCACCAATCTTGGGACGTTGCCATCCAGGGGAGGGGGGTTCTGTCTCTGTAACTCTACCTGAACCATAAGCTCCCAGAAAATCTCTGCTGCCCCATCAATCACTCTCTTGATTAGATCCCTAGTCAAATTCTGTATTTCAATACATGCTTCTCCGCCAAAAAGTCGGTTGAAATCCAGTCTCAGTTTGTTCAAAGATGCAAATATATCCAACAACTTCAAAAGTTTAATTGGATCTTTCTTACTCTCGGTAACAGTCTTCCCAAATTGGAGAAATGCAAGTATGCCAGCCTGAGCAGCTATCTTTGAAAAGCAACCCATCCACACATCCAATCCAATCCTCTCAAATACATCATTACAAAGCTTATACTCAGCCTCAAACAAATGCTTCACTGCAAACTCTAAATGCTTCCCCCACTGGGCTATATATCCCTCTATGCTCTGCACATCATTGAATTCAGATATCGAGATCTCAAGGTAATCCAAATTGAGAGCCTGTAAGCTTGCTCTGACATTAGAACTACGGACTTCAACATAAATTGATATGCAGTTCTCAAGTCTATTATTAGCAATTAATCTACCAAGAATGGCTTGCAACTTGTGAATAACAGGTACTGGTAAAGGTGAAGGAGCAATGCATGCTTGGTCAGCAAGTGAAGGCGAAGATGACATTGGAAGTGGCACACTGTTTTCAGTCAAGAGCAGCCGGAACTCATTTTCCAGTTTTTGCATTGCTGCTTCTAAAAGCCCACCATCCAGCCGTGCCTTTTCTTCGTCATTTTGCAATTCCCGCAGATTTTGCAGTGACTTCTTCAATTTTGAGAGATAACTTTCATCAGCAACATTATTATCCTCTAAGTACTCCACTATATCCTCCAACCACTGAATTGCTAATCCACAGTTATCCGCTAAGAACCTCAGCGCCTCTTCAAGGCGCTTCAACACCGACAAGTAACCGGGAAGATCATTACGTGGATCAGATAAGAGTGACTTTTCGAGGCCATGAACGGCATCAAAAACCTTAAGCACAGCAGCTGCAGGACCAACCGCTCGATTTATGTGACCAGCAACAGCCACGAGGGCATCCTTGTCAGCACGAATGGGGCGAATTGCAGATTCAAGGGAAGGCAATCTTTGGCTAATCTCCTCCAGTCTCGGCCCTGCCTTCTCTAACGTTAACCCTAGGAACTTTGATTTCTCTAGGCTAAGCTTCAATGACTTCCTTGCAGAAATCAATTTCTCAATCTTACTATCACTGTTAACATTCACCGAATCCGCCATTCAATTTCAAAGTCTTACTGAGCCAAACCCAGAAATCAAATATTTGGAATTGAAACCTCAGCTCGGTCAAATGGGAGCACAAGACCTGTCAAGTATCAAGGATGGTTTTTATTTTTATTTTTTATCTATAAGTATTTTCCATCAAGCTGCATCGGATTCATCGAAAATGGAGTTGAAATCACCCAGGATTCGTACAGTAAAAGTTTTGCATCTCCAACTTAACCAAACTCAACCAAGATCAGGACTAAACTAAACACTAGAAAGACGCGAAATTTGTACCGAACCAACGACAATCCGCAGAAAAAAAGAACAGATTTCCAGGAGAAAGAGTGCGAGAGAAGAATGAAGCAAAACTCACAGGTGATGATGAAGAGAAGAAAGATTGTCTGAGACAGGGAGAACGAGTCGACCCGGCGAGTTGAATTCGAGTGAAATGAGTTGCTATGAGAAAGAAAAGGGAGAGCTTGGATTCTGAATCTGAAATGCAATCAGGGAAAGAGAGAGAGAGAGAAGGAGAGAGAAACCCTAAGAACTGTGTAAGTGTGAAAGAAAGAGAGAGAGAGAGAGAAAGGGCTTTACAACTCCCTCTCTCTTTTTTTTCTTTTTTTCTTTTTTTTCTCTCGCAATGGCTGACGAGTGATGCCATGGTGCATGACAGGAAGGCAAATGGCTTCTCTTTCCCATTTTCTTTTTTAGTCGCCGAAAACAAGAAAAAAAAAAAAAAAAAGTAGATAGGAAAAAGATGGTACTAATATCGCGAAAAGAAAACGGTGGATGGATTTTCAACAAAGGAATAGTGGAATCCACGTGTAAAATTACTTTTTCCGAAACAATAATTTCCCAAACAAAACAATTAATAAATGATGCGCCCCAGAAGAATCGAATAGATTCTGTTTTACTGGGTCAGGGTGTAGGCGTGTAGCGTTAGATAGAAAATCAATCATTTTGACAAACATAATTTTAAATACCAAAAATAATGCATTTTAAGTTTTAATATAGATTTTGTGATATTTATTAATTTTATTTCAATTTTTTTGTTAAATAAAAATACATTCTCAGTAATAAAAGTTGCGTGATATAAATTACAGTTTCAGCGAAAATAAAAAAGACAATCGCAGGCCCATCGGGCCCAAAATATTAGAATTTTTTAACATGAATTTAATTAGGGACGTGTTTCATAAAAATTTAAAACTGAATATTTCGATATTTTTTTTTTGGACTGGCAACAGAATATTACGATTGCGTGAATAACAGAGCTTTCTCTTCTGCCTCTGGGTCTGGTCCAAAAGAATTGGGTATGGGCTTGAAATTTAAAGTCTTAACTATTTCCAAAAATTGTTTTCAAAACAGATCGGGCTTTGACTTGTATAGTATATTCATCTGCCCCAAGCTAACTATTTACTTATATATAATATAAACTATACCTCACATTATTTATAATATAAAAATAGTCATATTATAATGTAAGATAGAATACTATAATAGATTCTTATCAAACTATCTATCATATAAAGTAGTGTTATTATAATATGAGAAAGAAAAGGCACAACAACTGCAAAAAAACAAAAAAAAAATCCTGAAAACGATCATTTTGATAAGTAAAGGGAAGATGCACTGAATTAATGTAAACCAATAAGTAAAAGGAAGGCAAATTCTAACGACTTTAAAAAAAATTCGAGTTTAAATTTATGGGTCAAGTCTCTGGTACTTTTAGCATATCGGATCAGGGGTGAACAAAAATCGAATCGGATTGAATTAAACCAAAAAAATCAAACTGAACCAACCAAAAATCGAATCAAACCGATTAAAATCGGTTTAATTTAATTTTTTTTTTTAAAAAAAATCGACCAATTCAGTTCAATTTGGTTCGGTTGAGACGGTCCAATCGAACCGAACCAAATCGAACCAAATTATTTTTAATATATTTAATTTATATTATTAAATTTATTTTTTATTATATTTTAAAAATATTTTACATAATTTTTTTTTAAATTTTTTGAAATGGGCCCAAAAAATTTGAAATAAGTCCAAAAATTTAAAAAAAAAAAATAGGCCCAAAAAAATTCAAATGGGTAAAAAATTAAAAAAATTTGACAAATTTTTTTTTTTTTTTAAAAAAAAATCGAACCAACCAAACTAAACTGAACTATCTTTTGACGATTTAGTTTAGTTCGATTGGTTGAACTCCAATCAAATTGATTAGGTCTAAATTTTTTATTTTTTTTTATGATTGATTCGATTTGATTGAGATTCAAAATCGAATCAAACTGAATTTATGTACACTCTTGTACCGAACTTAAACCTAATACAGGAGAGTTAATTCCAGCGAAGCCTATTTTCTTAAACTTGTATTTTAATGGTCTTTTTACAAATGATTTAGTTTTTTGGTTGGTGTATCTACAGTGACACCTCTCGTGTCTAACTTAATTTCTAAGTAAAGTAATAACTAAAAAATAAAATATTCATACTTGAAGAAATAGGGAAAGCTATTTAACGGAGAGAATTTGGTTACTTGGCTCAATCGCCATACATAGGGGCGACATGTCAACAGAGTGTTAGGTGGCATTATTTAATTGGCTCTGTTTTCTGCGTGGGATCACATCTAATGTATTATAATATTATATTAGCGTTATTCTCAAAAATTGATTAGACTCTGTTTTAACCTGGCGATTGTGATAGAGTGTCATCGTAATTATAGCAAGTGAGGACTTAAAAGTCTTTGAGTTGTGATCGTTGAGTTAATTTTTTCTAATTGCGAGTCTACAAAGACTTTTAATGCCTTAAGCGACGGCGAAAAAGCACTTCTTCGCCTGAAAAAGTCAACATACATTGGTATGCAAAAAGCATCCTCAATAACTTTCGGTTCACAAACTTCAATATTTAGAGCCATCGCTTGGTCAACAAAAAAAAAAAAAAAAGAGAAAAGAATTTGAGCATAAAAAAGGAAATGCTCAATTACAATTTTCTTTCCCATTTTTTGGCATTAAAATGAAACATGGATGGACGAATTGAGCAAAATAAATATATGGTTCTTTCGTGTTCAATAGACAAAGCAGTTCCCTCTTAGTTTGCCCATCTAATCCTAATATTAATGTTGTTACTATAGTTATTAAAATCCTATTTGGTTGAACCGGTTAAAAACAATTGTTAATTTAATTATTAAATTATTAATTAAACCTTTTGAAACCAAGAAAAGAAACAAAAAAATTATCATTTTTCGAAAAGAATGATGATTCTCAAGTTCGCTAAAGAAGAGGAGCCAAGAAACAGGACTTTAGCTAAAACGACGCTCTGCCAAATCGCCCATATTTTTCAAGAAAAAAATAGTTTTGGTCTTTGGATCCCAGACAGAGAAAAGGAAAAGCATAGAGCGTGTCTTACAAATTCTATTCCATTTCCCAATCACAGAGCATCTGATTGGCTCTCTCTTTACCCTCCTTTGACCCTCTCTCCTTGGATCCCCACTTCCATTTTAAAAACCAAACCCACCCCCACTACTTTGAGAATCAACTACAAGTCTTACTATAATAATCATTCTTTGTGCGCAAGACTTCGTGCGATATTGAGATTCCAATTTTGATTTCCACCCTTTCATATAATAATAATAATATTAATCTTTTCCATCCAAAGACAAATTTACAATCCAAACCCTCTTAACTCCCCTCATATTACAAAAAATTAAAAAACCAAGTCCACCCGAAACCATCCCATTGTTTTGAATTCCACCCTCACGTTGACTGGAATACCAAATCCATGCTCCCACCTATGTTCTCCTGCATCGTGGTCTGAATCGCGTGACGGTGCTCCCCCTCGTACGTCACGATCAGCATCGTCGGATCATCCGGGGCCCGCTCCACGTGTTTCCTCGCTGGGCACCCTCTCACTGTACTGCACTTATAGTACCCCCTGTTCCAAATCCATATCAACGTTAGAAAGAAAACAAACACGCATTTGACCAAAGTCAACGGACACGATTCACTCACCGCGGGTACGGTGACCCCTTGATCGGCTTCTGACCGTACTTCCTCCACGAGAACTCGTCCGGTGGGATATCCGCTATCTTCGAACTAATCGCCGGCACTCTCATGATCTTTTTCATCCGATTTTTCCTGAAATAAAAAATAAAAAATTGGAAACTCTTATAATGCGCCGTTATTGCTAGCATGTGCCGGGGTGTGTCCATGTACTATATTATTTGGAAGGTCAACAGTCAAGGAGATAAGGACAACAGTTAATTTTGGTTTTGGAAAAGTTTGAATTTCTCAATTTTCTTAGACACAAATTCTAAAAGAAGGCCTACGGACAAAGGCCACACCCTATCTTGTCACTATCACGCCTGCCAACTCCATGCATGCCTTAACTGCACTACTATCGAAATCGTTGACTACCAAACCGAGTTGACGAGACAACTCGGCGTGTTGAAGGGGAAAAGGATAAGGGGTAGCGTACGACATACCTTCTCTTGATGCAGTGGCACTTGCTAGATCCCGAGAGTTTGCCGGAGACGTCGTCCGAGTGCTCGCGGTGGTCGTGGCATCTCTTCTTGATCGGCGCCGTAGATAGAGGTGGCTTCCCGCCACCGGATACGGTTGGTGCCGCCGGAGTCAAGAAGATCGACGATCCTTGTTTGCCGTTCGAGACGCTTCCATCACCGGTGATGGCCGACGACATGAACGATGAGTTTGAGGACACGCTGAAGGTTTCCTTCGAGAACTCCAGCTCTAGGGACTTGGTGTTGGAGCTCAAAATATTGGGTTTTGTGAAATCGAGAGTCACGGACTGTGACTGAACCGGAACGAAACTGGATGGAGTGTTGTTGATCGGAGCGTGATGCACGGTGACCGGATTTAAGATGGGCGCCGGAGATAGATTCGAAACTTGCGATTGTGAAATGTTGAGGGAGGAGGGCGTGGCAGACGATGGCGGTGGCGAAGTTGAAGTTGAGGGAGAAGACGAAGAGGAGGGAAGGGGTGCTCGCCTGAACCGGGCATGACCGGTGCGGTTAAGAAGGGAAATGAGTTTTTTGAACTTCGAAACGGTGACGTCGGTGAGGTCAGTACAGTCTAAGAGATTGGGTTGATGGGAGAGGAGACGGATGAGGTGCTCCATGCCCTTTAAGCCCTCAGATGCAGCCTCCTGAATTGCCCTCTGATCGTCCATTTTTGTGAACCCCATGAGCTCCACCGCCATTTCCGAGCTTCACAAAGAGAGAGCGAGAGAGAAATCTGAACGACGGAAACTCAAAATGCCATGGGAAGTAGAGACGGTTGAGAAGAGGAAAAGAGTAATGGAAATGGAGGAGAAGGGGGAGATATATGGGGTTGGAGGTGACCGGATACCGGGTAGGGGAGAGAGAGTGCGTCAAAAATGGTCTTTTTTTTTTTTTTTTTTTAATTCTGTGTAGATAAATTGGGTTTATTTAATCGGACGGCTGAGATGAGTTTGAAGGGTTGTATGTCCACTTTTCACTGTTGAGGAGAAAATCAAAGGGGATGACTTGGAATGGACTTTTTCCTCAGTTTCTTTTCTTTAGTTAGTTCAATTTTGTGTTCGGGATGTTTTATAAAATTAGACTTCAAGTCTGGGTTTATCCTTTTCTATGTTTTTTTATTTTATTTTGGCAAGTAGATTTTATTTTTCCAGGGCTTCAGCGACACAAAGAATATTAGAATTAAAAGTTGGACTGGGTAAAAGAATATTGGGTTCTGTAATATAAATGTTTGAATAACGTTGTTCGAGTTTCATAGCGTGTACTTTGAACGTTTTACTTGAAGAATTATTACTAAGAATAAGCATTTTCAAACAGTACTGTAGCGGTGAAATGACAACCACTAATACATTAATTAATTGCATCTCTAATGTGATGTTTGAAAATTTTTTGTCAAATCTTCGGATTCAAGTTTTGATTATTATTTTTAAACATTTAATTTTGGTATCTTGTCATATCTGTCCCCTCCACGTGTCTTATCTTTTAGAATAGAGTAAATTATATATATTTGTTAATTTATAAAAATTATATTCATACCTTGTTTAATTTTAAAATGAGACAAAAATGTTTTATTAAAAATTTACCTTTTATATTTTTAAAAATTTTAAAAAAATTATACTTATTTTTTTATAAATATTAAATAAAAATTATATAAAATAGAACTAAAAAATATAAATGTAAATTTTAAAAACTTTAAAAATACCAATATGTATTTGAATCATGCTCTACGAGTGTTAAATAGTGAATCTTAAATTTATAACTATATTTTTTTTCTTCGTGCATCTATTAGAAATTTAAGATTCACTATTTAACATTCATCCTCAAACTCAGGACACGCCTTTTATTAATTTAGTGTATTTAATATAACAAATCTTTTTAATCTGAATATGAATAATTAAAATAAAGAGTACACATTTTTTTACTACTAGATTAATTTTTTAAAATTTATTAATTTAAAACTATATTTTGAACCGAAAAGTAATAGGCATAAATTAAAAAAAAAAAGTTTTATTTTCAATCAGAAGTGTTCAATTCCATTTTTATTGACTAAGCTAGTTTTTTGGACATACTTATTTTAATTTCAAAAGAAATTGGCCTTGTTGTAGAAGTTTTCAACATTGTCACGTATTTAAGTTCAAGACCCAATATTATTTTATAAATATTTTAATCTCAAATCTCTTTGACTATATACCCACTACTAAAATATATCAATAATAACAAATTTTGTTTTTAAAATTTTTTATATTTATAAGGAAACGTTCGTTTTAAGATACATTTGAGACCTTCTAGATGGCGGTGTATGGATGCAGTGTACAATTAATTAAGTTAGAAAACAACAACTAATGTCAACCATCGAATAACAAATCAATTGATAGCGAAGAAAATTAGTGTTATGACTTTTGGAGAAATTGCCGTTTTAACAACGGCGTTAAGGACCGAAGCAAATAAAATCTGAAACTGGGAATCGCATGGAGAACCAGTCATCCGTTTTGTTTAATCTAAAACTGTTGACCCGTTTTATCTTATTCTTTCTTTCTGTTTATTTATAATTTTAAGCTAAATAAACTACCCACAACCAACGCCGGCTGTAGCCGGTAGGGCACGGGACTAACTTTTTCTCCGTTAGATTTGGCTCCTTTGATCCGACGGTCATTATTTATAGAAAGCGTTGACTCCCACTCAGCTTTTTCGTTTGTTTAAAATCCAGAACCTCAATGCACAAGTCCCTCTGTGCTTTCGCCACGTGGAATGAAAACTCTTAAATATATATTAGTGATGAATGTCAGCTGTGAGGCAATAAAGGTTGCCTTTTTAAAGTAACTCCAAACTAAAGCATCATTAAATGCATTGTCACTTGTGCAAACTTTTTTAAAGTAATATCGTAAATAATTTTTTATTTTATTTTCCTAAGAATTATCCTTTTTTTTTCATTAATCTTATTAACTTTTTCTTTTGCCTTCTTTTTTTTCCTTCCATTTTATGCGTTATTTGTATATTTGAGAATATTTGACAAAAATAATTTAAAAATTAATTAAAAATTATATATTATTTTAAATAATATATATTTTATAAAATTTTAATTAATTTACATCATTCAAATAAATTTATTTATTAAAAATATTTAATTTAATTAAATAAATTATAAATTTATTTATTTAATTTATCAAACATATTTTTTTATATTTTAATTATATAAATATAATTTCGATGGAATATGATTTTTTAATAAAGACCACACACGCATATGATGACTTCCAACAGTATTTAATCTTAAGTGAGAGTGATTCATGAGTTCATGATTATTTTCTAGAAGAATGCTTTATTATTCTATGCGGTTTCTTAAAATTACCTAAACAACCTTCAAACCAACATAATTAATTATTTTGACACTCGGAGAGGTTAAGACTTTATAAAGTATAGCCCGATAAGGTTTGACTTAAGGCCGGGCTTGAAGTTTTGGTGCGCGAAATCTTGCAAATATCTCCAACAAAAGCATATTCATGAACTGTATGTATCATCAGCGTATTCTAATCCCCCCCACTAACTTCAAATCCAATTTTATTATTCCACGCCCATTATCTTCCTGCTAAAGTCTTCGATTCTTAATTGTTACAAAATACGCCACGCGCTCTCGTTCAGAGCTCACCCAAATAAAATAAAATAATTAACAATATAATCTTAATTATTATTCCAATTAATAAAAAGATGCTCAATTTGATATTATCTGCTCACTGTCTCTCGTAAATATTAGATCCCATCTGGTTAGTAAATTTAAGGACATAAAATAAAAATAAAAATTTTATTTTTTAATTTGATCGCTGAAAATAAAAAAAAATCTACGAAATGCTCGTTATTTTTTATAAATTAAATTATCTCTCAAATCAAATAAAAAATAATAATGTGAGAAAAAAAATATTCTTTGTCATTTTATTTATTTATAAAAAAATTTATAATTTAAAAATATATTAAAATTAAATTTTTTAATATTATTTAACAAAATTTAATTTAAACTTTTATATTAATAATAATTTATTTTTATTTTTTATTTAAAATATTTAAAATAATTTTATTATAATAATTTTATTTTTTGACCGTTCATTTTTTATTTTATTTTATTTTATTATCTTATCAAATATAATTTTAATTGTAATATTTTTTATTTTAATTTTAATTTTAATTTTTTTAATTGTTACCAATCAAACGAGGTTTTAATAATTAAAGAAAAATAAATCCCTTGAAACGTTGACATATTGAATGCATTTTGCTTAACCTTTGGATGACTATAATAAGAATAAACACAGATTGATTCCTTATTCGAAGGCGTGGTTGCAAATAAACAACAATTGAAAGGATATTGTCGAGGATTCGGTTCCTAGTTAACAATTAAATCCCCACATTCTCTCTGGTGTCCCAGAGGACCCTCTCTATTTTAATCTCGCTTCTTCCTCCTCGTCCAGTTACGTTTCCATAACACGTACAGCACATCAGAATCTGGAGGCGCAAAAGTCTAACCTTAGTTGCTGTTTAAAAATAGATATACGCCCATTAATATTATTATAATAATAATAAGAAAGTATTGGCCATTTTTCCACCGTCAAACGTAAAAGTATATCGTATGATATTTGTGAATAAACATATAGGACCTTGACCTTAATAAATCATTATGAGATTAAATAAGGAACATTATTATTGGATTGAACCCTTTTTGCAAGTTGGGAACTCCACAAATGAAGATTCCCACGCTCGTCTCATTGTTATTCTGTTCATGAAATAAGAGTGAAGGGGTAAATAGTAATTAACATCTGTGTCATAATTGCCTCTGACTTTCAATGGCTACTTAACTTTTTGTTGTTGTCCATAAAGTAGATATTTCATACACTAAAGTCTATAAATAAATAATAATAATATTATAATTTAAAAAGAAAAAAATAAAAATATTTTTTAATTTTTCATATATTAAATAATACATATAAACTGTTCAAATATACACTTAATATAACATAAAGAAAACGTATAAATAAAAAGACACTATATTTTAAAATTTTTTTAAAGGTTAATTTTATTTAAATTTATTTTATTTTATTGTAAATATGATTTTTATGTTCAAAGTGATAAATTTAAATTTAATGTTGTAAATTTAGATAAGAGATATGTATATTTTTGAAATTTTAAAAATTTTTAATAAAAAAAGGAATTTTCTTTAAAAGATATAAAAAATTCTCTTAAAGAAATGAAAAGTCATTTTAATAAAAAAAAATTACGAAAGAAAAAAATTTGAAGAAGAAAAGATAAGAGAAAGGAAGGGATGGCTAAGGTTTACAACTGGGAAGAGGAGGGCGTCTTGTGGCTGTTTAAGAGTGTACATAAGTGCGGTTCGGTTCGATTTTGAGGTTCAATTAAACTGAACTGAATCAAAAAAAATTACAAAAAATAGATCTAATCGGTTCGGTTTGATTCGGTTTTTCAGTTTCTTTTTTGACCAATTTTTTATTTTATTTTTTTAATCTATTTAAATTTTTTTGGGCCCATTTTTTTAAATTTTTATATCAATTTCAAATTTTTATTTGAGTTCAAATAGAGATGGCTAAATCTAAAAAAATATGTAAAATATTTTTAAAATATAATAAAAATTAAATTTAATTATATAAAATTAATATATTTAAAATAAATCGATCCAGTTCGGTTGGGACTCGATCTTAATCGAAAATCAAATCAAATCAGTCGATTTTTCAAAAACAAAAATAGAACGAAATCAATTTAGTTCGATTTTTAATCAGTTTAATTTAATTTTTTTAATCTCAGTCCGGTTCAATTTTTATACTGTTGCTTATATTGATTGATAATAATGGCCACTCAACTGGATCTCTGGACAAGTCAGTTTTCTGGAGGATAGACGGGCATGTTCCATGGAGGGTCTGTGTTTGTACCAAAAAAATAAAAAAATCATCTGAATTTGTAGGGGGATTTCATATTATGAGTGAAGGATTAATTGGGTCTACTCTCAATGTTTGTTCTGGCCCATCAATTTCTTAACAGAAGTAATTAGGCTTTGTGGGGGGTTTTCTTAAAGCCCAACATTTATGGGCCCAGATTGATTTAGGATGGCCTTTTAGGTAAACCGCGGGCATACTTGTTTGTTTTATCTATTTAAATATTGCTCAGTAAAATAAAGTTGTTATTTAATCAATTTGGTATTAGGGCCCTTTAGTTGGTTATATTATACTATTACGCCTCCTTTGATCACATCTCTTTATCATCACAACAAATAGAAGCAATCACACGAAGATGATGGCTTTAACAATCCATTATCCAACCTCCTTTGCTTCGTTCATATAATAATTATAAAAGATTTATATTTTTCTTGATTAACCTAATATATATATATATATATATATATATATCATGGTTCTTGAAATATCTAAAATAATTTTATGATTTAATATTTAATTCTGCTTGTTAAAAAAAGAGGAAGAGAGCTGAAAATAACAAAGAAAAAAGAGCATCATTTTTTTTTTATTTTTTTGGTAACAATATTGTGCAAAAAAGAAAAGGGCCACTGAAATCCGGATTTAACTCACGGGGTCGTTTTCATTTTGGCCCACAATGCAAATGGTGCTTGCTAATGGTACCTTTAAAGTTCAAACAGGCCAACCGTCGCTTGCCCAAACAAAACCTACCAAGCTAGTCCAAAAAAAAAAAACAAAACCTAACAAACCGTATTCATTTTTTGTTTTTTGTTCTTTTACGTTATTATTATTATTATTTTTTTTTTTCCAAAGATGATCAAATTTACAATTGATGATGCTTGATACCGCAATTTTACCAGCGGAGAAAAAAACGGTTGCGTTAGATCTCAGAAACGCCTTCACCCTACACAAACACAGACGCCCGGACACAGGGCACAGCCATTGAGGAACCCTTTCCTTCTGAATCCTTCGGAACTATAGCAGCGCTATTAGCAGTTCGGATGCCATCTGCTACGACGTCGTCGAGTAGTTCTTGTGTAGCCCTAATCAAGGTACTCTTCTCTTCCATTTGTTCCCACCTTTGTTTTTTTATTCTCTTTTAAATTTATTGATTTTTCGTTTATCTTGTTCTATCGAATCATTGAGAAAGCTCAAGTCGTTGGCCAGCGTGTGACGGGACTCCGCAGTTTCCCGGGAACTTTATTTTCAAATCAGCTGGTTCTGTTCTGTTTGGTTCCTAGGAAAATGCCCGGATAGAAAATGAAATTGAAAATATTGGTCCTTATGTACTCGTAGAAATATTCTGATACAGCCTAATACAACATGTCTTGTTTTTTCTTTCATATTTGATTTGGGTCGAAGCCTGAGTTTCAGCCTTTGTGTAATTTTTTTTTCCCTTAGCGGACGAACTGGGGTGTTCTGGATTCTGATTATCCTCTCAATGATTATCAATGTCAATTCTTTTTATGGCGCAGCCTAAGTGGATGGTCTAAACGGTGGCTGGGACTTGGCTGTGGTGATTGTCGCAGTCACAGTGGGGAGTAAGAACGGAGTGGATCGGATGGACAAGAGCAAGAGCCGTACCGATCTACTCGCTGCTGGCAGAAAAAAGGTATCTATCCATCAGCTATCTACGTTCAAGCATACATAAAAATTTCAATTCTTGCTTGACTGAGTAAATATATAAATTTGGTTGTTCAAATTACACTCCACTTCGAACTTTTCCAAATATATTGCTATCTTGACTAATAACACATCTAATTGTTCTGACGGAATATTTTATTGAAGCTAAATCACGCAAAATATAAATACTATTTTCTTACATTTAATTTAATAATTTTTTTTTTGAAAAATTAGCATGTGGAACAGAAAAGTTGAAAAATATAAAATTTTTAACCAAACCAAAAGGTTTAATAATATTGGGTTGTATCTAAATAAATAGTTTCTAATTTAAAGACAAAATTGAAAATGCCTTTTAAATGTTTTTTATTTTCACTGTTTAAGAAAATGCTTTCAGAAAATATTTTTTTACTAAACTCTACTGAACATATTTTTAGTCATTTTTTTTTTGTTTTAAGTGAAAATGAAAATAAGAAACAAGAAAACCAAACAAGCTCTTAATATTCAAATTTCATCAATGAAATTATGGTTTTAGTAACTTTGTTGAATTTGGTGATGGTTGTTTTTGTGGCTTATCTGCTCTTGTGATGTTAATGGTTAAGTATTAAAAATTATGTAAAATTCAACTTGGCTATTAACGTTTAAGTTCCTTTGCTTTTGACTTTTTTTTTTCTTTTTTGGGTATTTTTTTACTTTCAATTTTCCATTAATTTTTATTATGTAACTCTTCCATTAGTGATATTTCTTTATCACTGTTTATGATTTCATATTTTCTCTTATGCATTCTTTCGGGTCTGTGCAATGAAGAGCTAATGATATCACATATCTTGATTTCTAGAATTTGATGGGGCCTTTTGATTTGGTAAAAAGTTTTACTTTTTCAATCTGCCCATTCCACATATAAATTTCTTTTCCAAATCATAAAATTAAATCTAATAAATCGAATGTTTCTGTTTAACTTGAGTTTAACCATGATTCAATAGAATATCCCGTTAGATTAATTAATTATGATGCTAATCAAATTGGTCATATTGAGTGGAGTGTCATTTAAATAGACCTCAAGGAGGATGATTGTAATTTACTCTAAATTTTTTGTAAGGCTCAGCTGCTTCTCTTTCATTCAAGACATTGAGTTTTGATAACTGAGTTTTAAATACATGATATCAGTGCAAGACTCGAGTGAATGTTCCTTCCATTTTCTTATATTTCTTTTGTAAACCTAAAGGAATGGGAGTGAGCGGAGCAGAATCATGTTGAGGATTCAGATTTTATTGTCTAACCATTCTGACCTGTTTCTTGGGGACGTCTTTAAAGTATAAATGAACTATGCGTTTAGACTTTTAGACTATTGTCATGTAAGAATTAGGAAATAATTATAATTGAAAACAATCAAATATTGAACCTCCTACTGTTCAGCTGTTCCTGTTCTTTACAGAAGGTTGATGAATAAACTAACATAATTTTAACTTGGTCTGGTTTGAATGTTGTTTTCATAGGATGTGAAAGTATATAATTTTATCTCTCTTCCTTTTTGATTCCATAACTACAGATATAGGGAGTAGTGACGAGAACCTACAGTTTCTAATTTTGATTCTCATTTTTTATTGTCAGCTTCAGCAATTTCGTCAGAAGAAGGATGGTAAAGGTGGTAGTAGCCTTGGAAATTCCACCAAAAAATCTGGTAAACCTGAAAAACATGAGCCTGATACTGTTGCAGCTACTAGTGCCTTTATGTCACCAGCATCATCTCAGGTTACTGATGGGAAAGTTCAAACTGACAATGATTCCAGTTTGTGTATCACAGAATCATCAGAGTTAGAGTCTTTGGCGAACCCGTTAACTCCTGACTTTAATGCTTCATCGGTTAATTCATTGTCGGCAACCAATAATGATGCAGGTTTGAAATCTGAATTGGCTTCTAATTCTGAGGTAGCACTTCAGGTTCAGGGAGTTGGCCAACATGGTTCTGAGTTGGTAGTCCAAAATGAAGGGGAAAGTACTGAGGATGTCGGTGCTGACATGGTGAAGGATGTGTCTCTGAGAACTGCACATAGCCTTGGTTCTGAAGGCGGAACAACGCATGACCATATGCCTACACCTGTTGACACAAAGTCCATAAGTGCTCCAGTAACCATTGCTGCGGGTAAGGCCTTTAGAGTTGAAAGAGAGGGCGAAGATAGGGAAGAGTCTTTGCTTGTATCTGAGGGTATTTCTAATACATCCTTGATGCAAACAAGGGAAGATCAGGTAACAGATGTAGGTTGTGCTCTTCTCTTCTTACCTCCCTCTTTCTCTTTACTTTAAGATGTTAACTTTGTTCTTATATAGGGGGATTAATGGGGCAGGATGGGGACACTGATGTGTGGATTTGATGTATAATTATATTCTCATTTGTTGCTGGGTAGGTGCAATGCAGGAAGCTGATGGTTTGGATCTGATGGAATCTTGTCAAAGTTGTGATTTGGAGATAGATGGCCAAAAGAGTCTTGCTTTTTCTGATGTTGGTGAGAGTGCTAAGTCTGTTTCAGGGATTGCTTTGGAGGAAAACAGAATAGAGGAGGCTTCTCATGAAGCAGAACAAATTGGTGAGGCAGCTGTTGGGCTATCTTCATCTCTTGAGGACATCACGTCAGATAGGTTTTCAGCTTCTATTAAACTGCAGGAAGATGATGTTGCAGTTGCTGAACCTGTTATGAGAAATCTGGACAGAGAAATATCTCCAGGTTCATCTCATGGACAAATGCTTCTTCAGTCCAGTGATGAACAGATTAGTAAGGTAGTTCTTAGTGGAGAGGAGAGGAGACTATGGGAGGACCATCAATATTCTCCTGTTGGATCTGTATTTGTAGATAAAAGCCATGAATTGTCAATGGAAGCTCATGAAATGAACTTTTCCAGACCATCAGATGTCGCTCCTATATGTGATGTGAGCTCAGTCAGTCTCTTGCAGCTGACAGAACTTATAAGGGGGCTTAGTGAAGAAGAATATAACTTTCTGCTCATGTCAAGAACAGTTTCTAATGCAGATCTTATAGCCAGTAGTTCAATTCGACCAGTTCATGGTTTTCCCAAAACATTTGAAAGAATCAAAGAAGAATTATTTCTTGCAAATTTTATGAAAGATATATTCAGTTTGCTATTGGCTGAACAATTGGAGCAACAACTGGCGTCTGATAACCAGCATTACCAGTTGATAGATGAACTCTTTGAGCTCCGTTCTTCACATAATGAAGTTAGTAAGAAGAGTCAACTCCTAGGTGAAGAATTGACAAATTGTCGTGTTGAACTACATGATATTGCCAGCAAGGGTGTAGAATTGCAAAACCAATATGTTACTGCCAAGGAAGAGGTTGAAGCACTTTCTGCTAGAATACTTGAGTTGCAGAATAGTTATGAAGTGTCTCAAAAAGATGCATTGGATCTATCCACGGAGTTGGCTGACTGCAGAGGCTTGGTCACAGCTTTACAGGTAGAAAACAAGGACATGAAAGAATCAGTTGCATTAATGATTGAAGAGAAAAGAAAATTATTGGAAGAAAAGGAGTATCATCTATGTGAAAGTAAGAACCTATCAACAGAATTAGCTGATATTAAAGGTTCTTTGGAAGGACTAAAAGCTGAAAATTCCAACCTGAATGGGGGGCTGTTTTTGGTGACTGAAGAGAAGAATAGGATTGAAGCAGAAATTCAGCGTCTCTCCCATGAGATTGACAGGCTATCAATGGAGTTGGTTGAAAGTAGAGATTTGGTGGCAAGTCTACAGGTGGAAAATTCCAACTTAAATGGGAGCCTTGCATTGTCCATCGATCAGACTAAAATGCTTCAAGAGGATAAACAAGCTTTTGTTCTTGAGAATCAAAGACTCTCATCTCAGATTATTGTTCTTGAAGAGCAATTATTTACAGAAAATGGGGAACGAAGGAGCTTGGAACTTGAACTCAAAGAAGCCATGATGCACCTTGAACAAGTCACCAAGGAGAATGTCTCACTTAACAGCACTTTGGACGTGCATAAGGCTAAGATAGAAGAAATTGGCAACAAATACAGCGAACTGCTTTCTCTATATGAGGAGCTCAGGAATCAAGCAAAGATTGCAGTGGAACAAAGTGAGGACCATGAAATTGCAATTACTGAAGATTCTCTACCAATCCCTCTGGAGCGAGCTGAAGGGGATCCTGGTGGGCCTCCTCTGAATCTACTTAAACGGGAAGTCTTTGATAATTCACTTGGGTTTGTTTCCTTGAAGATGCACCTAGATGAGGTGGAGGAAATTTTGGACAAACTTGAAAAGGGGATTGATCAGTTGCATTCTCATTCGGCATCCTTTAGCAGGTCTTGTGGTAAAGCTTCTTCAGCTGGGGTATCAAAATTGATAAAAGCCTTTGAATCAAAAACACCACAAAATGAGCACGAGGTAGAGGAAAGCAATTCCAATGAAAGTCAGGCACTACCCAATCCATTTGTGGGCACCAAAGGGCAAATTGGAGAATTGAGAGCAACACTTACAAAATGGAGGCTGGATGTTCAGAATGCCAGTGCATTGTTTAAGGAGGAGAAAGATGGTAGAACAATTGGTGAAGCCAAGTATAGAGACCTCCAAGATCAATTTGAAGCATTGAACCAACACTGCTTGAATTTGGAAGCATCCAACATTGAATTTGCAGTTCAATATGAAGCTACCACGCAACTTCTGGGAGACATTCAAGAAAAGAAATGCCTTCTTGAGGAACTCTTCGAAGCATTAAAGCAAGAAGATATCCTTCTCAAAGCCAAAAATAATGAACTTCGTGAAAAGCTTGGAAATTGTCAGTCAAGAATTAGTGAATTGCTTTCTGAAATAGATGATGTGAAACAAAGTTCAAATGAGATGGCTTCTGTTATTGGTATTCAATTGGAAAGTTTACAAAAGGAGGTGGCAGATAGGGCAATGTTTCTTGAACAAGGCTGGAATACTACTATTGCTGAGATTGCTAAATCTGTTGGGAAGCTGGATGAATCAGTAGGGGAAACTTTGTCTGCAAACATCTCTGTTGGTTCCCATGATGCCTTAGATATCAATCGGCAGCTTGCAGTTTCTGTTAATGCAGCGGCCGAAGTGATTATGGGTCTTCGGAAGAAACTTGAAGCTACTTACTCAGAACATGAAACAGTGTGTAGTTCATTTAGAGAAGTGAGTGCGAAATGTGATGATCTGCTTGGGAAGAATGAATTGGCTGTTGGTATATTGCATAAGATTTACAGTGACCTGGGAAAACTTGTCCTCAGCCACTGTGGGTCAGCGGATGAAAGGATGGTTGATCTACAAAGTGGTGCATTGCCTGATCTACTGAACTACAGCAGCTATGAGACCATCATGATATTTATTCAGGGTATTCTGAACGAGAAGCTGGAACTTGTGTCTATTACCAAGGTGCTAAAGTCAGAACTGATGCACAGGGAAAAAGAATTGAAGGAATTGAGCATCAAGTGTCATGGTTTAGATGCTGTTGGTAAATTAATTGAAGATCTTGAAGGCGTGCTGAACATGGAAGAGACTATAACCAAAATGAATAAGCAACCCCTTCTACACCTGGTATCTTTAGTGTCTAGTCTTGTCGAGAGAACTAGAGAGGCTGACATGCAGTCACATATAGTTAAAGAAGACTATGGACCTAAGGTGATGGAACTGACTGAATTACAGGAAAAGATGCATTATTTAGACACTCTGCATCTTGAGCGTGAAATTGAAATCCTTATTCTCAAGGAAAGCTTACGTCATGCTGAGGAAGCTCTTGTTGCTACTCGTTCTGAATCATATGAGAAAACAAGTGAGCTTGAGCAGTCAGAACAGCGGGTGTCCTCTATACGGGAGAAGCTTAGCATAGCTGTTGCCAAGGGGAAAGGGTTGGTTGTGCAGCGAGATGGCCTCAAACAGTCCCTGGCAGAGACTTCTCGTGAATTGGAGAGATGCTTGCAGGAGTTACAGTTGAAAGATACTAGACTTAATGAGATTGAAACAAAACTTAAGACCTATGCCGAGGCTGGTGAGCGAGCAGAGGCTCTGGAATCTGAGCTTTCATATATTCGCCATTCAGCTAATGCCTTAAGAGAGTCATTTCTTCTTAAAGACTCAGTGCTTCAGAGGATAGAAGAGATTATGGAAGATTTAGATCTGCCTGAGCAGTTTCATTCAAGACATATAATTGAAAAGATTGATTGGTTGGCTAGGTCAGCTGCTGGTAACTCAATGCCCATGAATGATTGGGATCAGAAAAGTTCTGCAGGAGGAGGTTCATACTCAGATGCTGGTTTTGTTGCCATGGATGCCTGGAAAGATGATGGCCAGCTGCAATCAGATTCAGGGGATGATTTTAGAAACAAATTTGAGGACTTACAGAACAAGTATTATGAGTTGGCTGAGCAAAATGAAATGCTGGAGCAGTCATTGATGGAAAGAAACAGCTTAGTACAGAGATGGGAAGAGCTTGTGGACAGGATAGACATGCCATCACATTTGCGATCTATGGAAACAGACAATAGGATTGAGTGGTTAGGAAGAGCTCTTGTTGAGGCTAATCATCATATAGATTCTCTGCAGATGAAGATTGAAAAATATGACAGCTATTTTGGATTGCTAAATGCTGATCTGGAAGAGTCTCAAAGGAGAGTGACTGCTCTTCAAGCAGACCTCAGGGCTGTTACCTCTGAGAGAGATTATCTTTCTGAAAGAGTGGAGGATTTGATGTATGAATGTGAGAAACAATCAGTGGAGACAAGACAAGCTGAACTTGAAAATGAAAAGTTACTTCATGAAATAACTAGCTTGGGGGAGAGATTGGAGCAGAAAGGTTCTGTTGAGGAACAAATTCTAATCATTGAAGGAAAGATCAGAAAATTGCAAGATTTAGTTGGAGATGTCGTGCATAGATCTGAAACAGAAAATCTGGTTTCTTGTTGTGAGAATATTGATTCCTTGGAAGTATTGCTGAGAATGCTTATAGAAAATTATGCAGCTCTTTCATCAGAAAAACCTGCATATGGGGATGCAGATGATGGGCATCATACACAAAAAGATGATGCAACTCGTCATGAGGCAAGAAGTATAGATATGCTTGGAATGGAGGAGCCAGCTATTGATAGTTTGAAAAACGATCTGAAGGAGGCCTTACGTGAATTGATGCATGTGAAGGAGGAGAGAGATAGAAATTTGGATAAGCAAATATCTTTATCTGATGAAGTTGAAGCCCTGAGTAAAAAAACTGAGGAGTTGCAGGAGCTTCTTAATCAGGAGGAGCAGAAATCAGCTTCTGTTAGAGAGAAGTTAAATGTTGCAGTCAGGAAAGGGAAGTCGTTAGTACAACAACGAGATAGTTTAAAACAAACAATTGAAGAGATGAATAATGAGGTGGTGCGCTTGAAATCTGAGATCAATAACCAGGAACACACTCTTGCAGAGTATGCAGAGAAGTTTAAAGACTTGTCAACTTACCCAGATAGGTTAGAAGCACTAGAATCTGAGAGATTGCTTATGAAGAATCGTTTGGCAGAAACTGAGCACTATCTGCAGGAGCGAGAATATACTTTGAAAATGATTTTGAACAAGTTAGGCGAGATTGAGGTTGGTGGTGGAGGTGACACAAGTGATCCAGTCAAGAAGTTAGAATTGGTTGGGAATATATGCTCTGATGTGCATGCTTCTGTGGCTTCTTTGAAACAAGAGTCCAGGAAATCTAAAAGAGCATCGGAACTTCTCCTGGCTGAGTTGAATGAGGTGCAAGAGAGGAATGATGCTTTTCAGGAGGAGCTTGCAAAAATGGCTGATGAACTTGTGGATGTTAGAAAGAGAAGGGATTCATCTGAGGCTGCCAAAGTTGAAGCTCTTTCTCATCTTGAAAAGTTATCAGCCATGCACAAGGAGGAAAGAAAGAATCATTTTTCTGAGATCATGAGATTAAGATCTAGTATGAGTCAACTCCACAACGAATTCTGTGAGATTGGCAAGCTACTGGCTAATGTGTTTTTCATGGATTTGGAATCTTTTCGGAATTTGGAGGCTGGTCTAGAGTCATGCATGAAGGACAACAGTGCTGCAAATCTGGTTGATTCATCTGTCACCAGAGGGCATGATGCCATTTTACCCAGGTTAAGTGATGATAAGGTATTAATATTGTAGGGATGCTCGTGTAGTAATTACTTTGATTTTAAATTATTTTTGTTCCTTCTTGTTTTGATGCTCTCTCTATTCTATGACAAATATCTGTCACGTCATTAAAAATATAACATGCCATGCAGGGGGAAAGTATGTGAAAGTGATGTTGCAAATGTCTGCACTATATAAATATATTACTAATATATATTATTGTTGAAAATGAATGCTGAACTTTCAAGCTGGAACAAACTGAGCACTGCAGACATATCTTGTGTAAATATTAGTTTGGGATTAAACTTCTGATTTGTATCTTTGACTTTAAGTATCTTGTAGTCATTACTTTTGATAATTTGTTTCTTGAATGTAATTTTCTTGACTTAGAACTCACACCTTGTTTCGTAGATAACTTTATTTTAGAAACTTTAGACTTATTATATTGTGTTTTTCAGAAGTTAAGGTTTCTAATATTTAAAAATTTTGGATCTTGTTTTATTGATGTTCAAGTGTGTTTATTGAGGTGTAACGCAGAGGTTGCATAATTGATAATGTACATGCAATGTTTCAATAGCAGTTCATCCTTTTTTTTCAAAAGAAAGTTGTTTATTCAATTTATTTCCTTTCAACAGGTGGCATCTGGTTTGTGTCATTTTATTATTTTCTGCAATTGCACTCCTAGTTATATTAACTGCACATATAATTAATTCTCTGTTCCTATTTGCCTATGTCTTTTCTTCAGAAGAGAGCAGTGTCTGTGGATTCGTGGCCAGATTTTGACAAAATTGACCACGTTGATAATAATGCCATAATTGAATTTTGTCGTCTTCTTGAGCATCAGTTGCAAGACTTCTTAATGGAGGTCAGTTCTCTTATGGAAAGCATAAACACGCACTCGAGCTTGACACGGGAACAAGAAAAAACTCTGTCTAAACTAGTGGTGACTATTCAAAGGGAAATGACTTCCCAAAGAGAGTCACATGAAGCTATGAAGAAAGAAATTTGTAAAAAAGATGGGGAACTTGTTGCATTATGTGGGAACATTGCCTACCTTTTTGAAGCATGCACCAATTCAGTAGTTGTAATTGAAAATGGAAAAGCTGAACTGGTTGGAAACAACATAGCCTCTTCAGATCTAGGAATTAATTTGAAAGCAGCATCATTTGATGATGGGGTACTGCCTTTCAGTGGCCAGGTTCAGTTAATGTCTGAGGAACACGTTAAGACTGTGGCAGATAGATTGCTGTTGGCTGCAAAAGAATTTGCTAGTATAAAAACAGACTTTCTAGATGCTAACCAAAAGGAGATGAAGACTGCTATAGCAAATTTGCAGAGAGAGCTCCAGGAGAAGGATGTTCAAAGAGAGAGGATTTGCACAGAGCTTGTAAATCAGATTAAGGTAGCTGAAGCTGCGGCAAACAGTTGCACTCAAGATCTTCAGTCTTCTCGGACTCGAGAGCATAATTTAGAAAAACGAGTGGAGGAGATTGAGGCGGAAAGGAAGATTTTGGAGCAGAGAGTGAACGAGATGCAGGATATGCAAATGACTGCAGCTGAATTAGAGGAGAAAATCAGATCTCTGACTGATTTGCTGGCTGCCAAAGACCAAGGTCAGCTAGTTACTCGCTTTTATGAAGAAGTAAGCTTTTATTATTTCTTTTTATAATAGGCAACTTACAATGTTTCTGGAACATGTTGGTTTATAACAGAAATTGAGGCACTAATGCATGCACTTGATGAGGAAGAGATGCAAATGGAAGAAATGACAAAAAAGATTGAGGAACTTGAAAAGTTTGTTCAGAAGAAGACTCTACAGATTGAGATCCTTGAAGCTTCTTGTGGTAAACTTACGAAAAAGCTTTCCATCACTGTAAATAAATTTGATGAGCTTCACCGCCTGTCTGCAAGTCTCCTTGCAGAGGTTGAAAAGCTGCAATCCCAACTACAAGAACGAGATGCTGAGATCTCTTTCTTAAGACAAGAGGTTACTAGATGCACCAATGATGTTCTTCTTGCATCACAAATGAACAAGAAGAAAAGTTCAGATGAGATCTTTGAGTTCTTGATGTGGATTGACATGATGGTGTCTCGAGAGGGGATGCATGATATCCATCTTGAGGTGAAGAGTGATAGTCAGGTCAATGAATACAAAGAAATGCTTCATAAGAAGCTCATATCTTTATTATCAGAATTGGAGGATCTAAGGGCAGTTGCTGAAAGCAAGGATGTGTTGTTGCAAGTAGAAAAGAGTAAGGTTGATGAGTTGACCCATAAAGCAGAAACTCTTGAGTTGTCTTTGCGTGAGAAAGAATCACAATTGAATTTGCTTGAAGGTGCGGAAGAGTCTGGAAGGGGAGCTAGCACAAGCTCAGAAATTTTGGAAGTTGAACCAGTGGTGAGGCAATTGATTTTTATCGTGTTTTTTTTTAAATTGTCATAGTTTTGCATTTGAAAAAGGAATTTGGAGATCAATTATGATTCCCTTAGGTAATCTTTGTAGATACCTGTCTACACTTGGATGAATATTTTTTTAAGTAACGCTAAGATCAATTTGTGTGTTTAGACAAATAAAACATTGGGAGAGAAGAGGAGAAGACAGCAGCGGGAAGGCTGGCTGGCATAGGGCTCATATCTGTTGAGTTGGCCATCTTAGACTCCTCCATCAAATTTACACATTAATTAGTTTATATAGGCAAACCTCTAAACTAGCAATTGTACTAGACTACTAGTATGAGAATTTTTTACTAACTCACAGAATCCAGATCACATAAAAACCCTAATGAAACAAGATTGAAGAATGAAGAGTTTGATTTTACGCTTGAGTTTATCTTGATTTAGATGTAATGTGTTTAATAACTTTTTTCAGGTGGGATTTTGGATTCCCTTTACTCTTTTATCCTCTGATTCACATTTGATAAATTATGATATAGCTGATGTTTGCTGTTTAAGGGGAAAAAAGTTACCTGTGCCTATGAATGGCGATAGAAAGATGTTTTTTTTTTTGTTAACATGACATTAAGTACAGTTATGGTGATGACTCTTTTGGGGGAGGTTTTTGTTTGATTTGACATTGAAGTGATCAAGTTTATTGGCTTCTGTGCAGATGGATAAGTGGACAGCAGCAGGGGCTTCTGTGACACCTCGAGTTCCCAGTTTGCGCAAAGGCAATAGTGATCAAGTTGCCATTGCTGTAGATATAGACCCTGGTAGTACTGGTAGGATAGAAGATGAAGACGATGACAAAGGTCATTTCTCACTACTTTACTTGTGCTTGGCTCTTAGTGCTTTTTGATTCAGAGTGCTTATGTCTCCTTTCATTTGTTTAATAATTTTTTCTGGACTCCTTTCTTCGTGCAGTCCATGGTTTCAAGTCACTCGCATCATCAAGGATTGTTCCGAGATTTACAAGACGCGTGACTGACATGGTTGATGGCTTATGGTACGCATACTCTTCTCTCGCTTTGCATTAATTTGATTTTAAGCTTCTTTAAATTTTGTGAATAACTTGATATGAGTTTGGATTCACATTCTTCCAGGGTTTCATGCGATCGAACTCTGATGAGACAGCCTACCTTGCGACTTGGCATTATAATTTATTGGGCTATAATGCATACACTGCTTGCCTTATTTGTAGTTTGAGAAGCTGCTCTGAGGCAGACGTTGGCTTTGCACGATTGAATTGGCCTACTTTATATAATCCTAAGCCTGTCATAGTAGGTGCTACCTTATAGATTTGGGGCTGTTAATTCCATTTAGGTTTAGTCGTAGAGTATCTTACTTCCCCTTTGTTCTTCCTCTTATGCCTCTCAGACAGTTATCTATTTTCCGTAATAAAATGAGAAAAGACAACGATGAAGAACAGTTAAAAATCAGACTGTTCAACATCTAAGGAGCTATGAGGCAGAGCTTGCTGCGTGAACCCTAGTTGCTGGGGGGTTGCCAAGAACTTGACGCATTCCACCTTGATCTATATCAATATTGGGGAGTCTCTGTACCTCGTCATATTTTTAGGACATCTTCTGGCGTGCAGGACTAGATAGGTATAGAAAAACGTAATTCTTTGTATACTTCGACAATTTTTTTATTTTATCCGGATAGTAAGAAACTTTAGAGCTGGCAATTCTTTTTTTTGTATTCAAATGACCATAACATCACAGATATTTATGCAGATTATTCTTTAATTTTGTTTTCGCAAATCTAAGCCTTTATCATTCTTTATGCAAGACGTGCTTCTGTGGTTTTCTATGTAGTAAATCAACCTTCCATTTTTTCTGATGCTGGTAATATTCATATTTAGGGGGATTGGAAAAGGCAGTGGCCGAGTAGTTCCAGGTCGTTAATGTAACATGCACCGCTTAGCGGTGTTAAACTGTTAGTTGTAGAATTTAATGGGTTTATAAGGAATCGAACTTGAGACAGTCATAGATACCTAATCTTTTTGTGCTTAACGGATGTTCAAATAGTCCTGATCATGACTTTTGTTCAAAGCTAATCCACCTTTTATGCCTGATTTGGAATTATATGCATGGCGCTCCCGTGTCTGACTTACCAAAGGGAAAGAAAGTACCTTGATTAACTCTTTCTTTTAATGGGGGATTGTAGGGGCAACAGGCATTTACTGGAGCATAACTCAGACAAGATAACAAAGTTAAAGGACAAAAGATAAAAAGATGTATGTGTATGTATATATATAATTATTCGATCAATCAAACCTGCTTTTATTCAATTGGAATTCTTAAACAAGTTGACTTGATTAAGAATTCCTTAGGACTACATACAGGAAACATGACAGAGAGGAGGGATAAGAGTATGATCAACGGTTCTCTCTAAGGAAAAAACCGTTTCTTTAAGTGCTTTTTTAAAACTTAATAGCAAGAACTTTAGATACTAGACCATAGTTTTGGCCTCTCCGTAAATCTTCCGATACTAAAATAACTCATCTCAACCCCATTTGCTTTCCCATCAACCACAAGTTCAGCTAATATCCGCCCAATCACCGGAGCCATCTTGAACCCGTGACCCGAAAACCCGCCACCAATCACTACGTCTTTCCCAAACTCCCCGCCCAAGAAATCAATCACAAAATCCTCACCCGGGGTCATAGAGTACATGCACGATTGTTTCAAAACAGGTTCACTGGAATCAACAAACCCCGAGAATCTCCCTTGAATCCATTCTTTCAATGAATCCATCGACACTCCGGGGCCCCATGCCCTCTTATCTGGGTCACAGGGGTCGCCTCCATGCACGGCCACCTTCATCAAACCCGGGAACTCCAACGTCGGAGTTCCGTAGATGTACGTCTTCCCGTAGCTTGCAAAGGAGGGAAAATCGCCGGTAATAGCATATTCCTCTTCATGCCCCTCCTTGATTCTCCAGTAAAATACATGAGTCTCCAGGGGTTGTATAGGCAGTTCAAGCCGACTAACCGTTTTAACTAACTTTTTCATCCAAGCCCCAACCGTCACGACACATTTTTTACCCCAAAACCTCTCACCATTAGCGGTGAAAAGCAAAACACCCCCTTTGACGCGGTCTCTCTTAATATCTGTAACCTCTGTGTTGTCCTTTAGTACAGCTCCATTCTTGTATGCTAGTGACTGGAACATGGCCACAGCTTTCGTGGGTTTTATGACACCGCCAAGCTCGTTGGACAGCCCAATCCAATCCTGTGGTATTTGGATGCGGCCGGAGAATTTCTCGGCCACCTGATCGCTGCGGAGGACTTGGTGGGGGACGGAGTATTTGCGGCAGTTGGCGATGACGGCGCGGAGGCTGAGGTCGTCGGAGGGTCCCATGTCAAAATGATGTGCCTTGAAGTAGACACTATAGCCGATTTGGGCCTCGGCTTCTTGCCAGAGCTTGTAGGACTCCAGGACCATGGGGTAGTAATAGTGCTGAGGGTAAGTGGCGCGTATGGTGCGAGTCTCGCCATGGGAGGAGCCACGGTGGTGCAAGAAGTCGAACTGCTCCAGTAAAAGGGTCCTTAGACCCCTTTTGGCGGTTTGGTATGCGGTGGAGGAGCCCATGACGCCGGCTCCCACTATAATGACGTCGAACTGGTCATCGGAAATGTCCATGATCTTTCTCTGCCTCTCTCTGTCTAACAAGCTAACTAGCACAAATGAGGGGAGCAAGTTGGATTGATAAGAGGGTGTGGTACCGTGTATGGGTTTATAACGTGGGAATCTTTTACCAATTACCACTCACTTTTCTACTTTGATTTACAGGGAATCTCATCACTGTCACTCACGCCGTTTTTTGTTTTCTTTTTGCTAATTTTCTTGTGTTTTGATTTTCATATGGTGTTTCTATATATGTCACAAATTATTATATATATAGACACAGAAAAATATATTTTGGTATCCAAAGTAGGAATATCCAAGTTAGGTAGTTTATGGAAAAATTTCAAGGTAAATCAAATCTACAGAATCTCTTCTTAACTGACCTCGTGTATTTAGCCGTATATATCTTTAATGGATAACGTCTACACGATAATCTTTTTTGATTTATCATTCACACGTCATCATTGGATTATAGTGTAAACCCAATGAAATGGAATGAAAATAATAAAATAAGATGAAAAATATAGAGAGATCCATTCCAAAAACAGAATGACATCCGAAGAAATTAAGTTTAGAGAAATGAAAATATTCTATTTACTTCCCTTCCATGTCCATCGTATTCTTCAAAATGTGTATATATATATATATATATATATATATATATATATATATATATATATATATATATATATATATATATCTTAAATCAATCTAATGAAGGAAACATTATAAACAGTGTTTATTATAAATAATTTTTTGACCTCAGACCAAAATGTAAAAATAGTTAGGCATTTTATTCGTTACTGTAACGAGGCTAGCTAGCTGAATAACGAGGAATGGAATCAAATAAAGCTGTAGCATGATGTGAAAATTAAGATGCATATATATATATATATATATATATATATATATATATATATATATATATATATATATATATATATATATATATATATATATATATATATTTGCACAGACAAAACATGCTATCTTTAAAGATTCCACACATGCATATGAATAATAAAATAATATACCTAAACCTAATCAAAAGATAAACACGTACCTTTAATTACATATTAATTCCGCGTACGTAGGACCCTCATACCTGAACGATGTGCTAGCTGGCTTGCAAAATACTCTAAGCATGCGGTGGTAGCTAGAAACTTGATGAAGGTGTAATAATCAAATCAGATATCTAATTAATTGATATATATGTCGACGGTTAGAAAAGCTAATCAAAATACTTGTTTTGATATAACATACGAAGAGCAAATATCACACGGCTGGGTTCTGTCCATTAATCATTACTTCAAGTTGCGTGCCTCGGCAACGGGACAAAATAAAAAAACAACTTGACATGAAGTCATTAAAAACGACATCAGTGTTAATTAAAACATGTTAGCATGCAGGAACATCGATCTGGAGTAGGCTTTTGGCGAAACCACAAGAGAAATAACCAAGATTTAATGCAAATTAAGGTCCACACAGCGTGACAGCTCTGGAATACCACATATATTTCATGCTTAATTTGTCTCTTTCAGCTGCAATCGCTTAGCTTGGATTTATGTCTCCTGACAGGACTATAGATATTATTTACCCATGGATTAGAGACTATCTAAAGATGAAGAGATATCTGACCGACCCACTTTAAGCGCCATAGATTTCTTTTCTTAAAAATAGCTTCTGAGAAATTGGTTTTTCTACCCAAACTGGCGGCCCCCACAGTCCGCATGTTGTCTCTTAGTCAAAGTAAAACACCGTTCTTGTACGTTATATATATATTTGGAACATAGCCGCCTCACACCAACTTGCCATGCCAAGGCGATCGAAAGAGTTCTTATTTTCTTGGTTTTGGCATTTTATCAAGATTACTCCATATATATGATCCTATTTCACCACTACGAGCTACCTAGATGAATGTAAACGAAATCCCCTATTTACTTAGGCCGTCGGATTACATCATCATGCACGGAAAATTCAACGATTTCTTTTAATTTCTTGTGGTTAATTAGCGGCGCGTGTTTTGGTGAAACAAAAACAAAGCTGCGCATGAAGACAAGTAGTCCAGTCCTTTTCCCACTTGAGGAATCCAGCATATGCAGTACAAAAGTCAGGATATTCCATGTAGGTTCTACGTTGGATCCACGTAGGCACCTTCAATTTCGTTCTTTGTTTACTATTGAATATTCTCTTGACGGTCTAACCCTTTTGAGGGTTTGGTTTTTATATATCATCGTGACAAGCAATTTTTGTACTTTCACGACTTGATAAATTAACGTGGGTAAAAATTATAAAATTTTGTTGAGGATGCTTTTGTTTCATGTTTGAACCTTGGCAGACAAAAAGCTTAATTACTGTAACCAGTAAGCTCCTAGTTTTACCTACGACTTACCCACCAGCTATCTTCCCAAAATCAATATAATTGCTGATTTTTGTTATATCCAATGGAAAAACAGAGAAATCTGTACTAGCTGGCTACAAGGGCCACATTAATATGGAAGCACGGCTCGGACAGATTCATTTTCAGCTAAATTGATGAAAAAGTAAGGAAGAAACAAAAGGACCACAATTGTGACAGCTGCTAGCTGTGACATGACCTCTATTGCAAGTTATGTCACTTTCGTGAGTCGTGACCATATGCCAGAATGATTTCGCTGGTGCATTTGGTGGGCTTCCCGGGTACCAACAGATACCATGCATGCCTGCTGATTCTAGTTTGAATCTTCAATGTCTTACCGCAAATTACTGGTTTTTTCTTCAATTCAGAATGATCATTTGACCTTGATGGTCAGTTGTGTCTCCATATGATTTTATAAGTCCCATGAGGGGACTTTCTTTATAGTAATTAAGGGTGTACGCTTGATTAATTAAATACCTATAATCTTAACAGAAGTTGAGATACAACACAAATTAAAGAAGCAAAAGCTGAAAGCCTACTACAAGCTTACAAGGCTACAAGGCTTTTTTCTTCTGTTGGGCTCTAAGACATATGCACCTGATAAGGGACAACAAATCAAGGAAGTTCTTTTTGAGCTTGGATGTTGTTCTTCCAAATCAAAATGCACCCATTTCTTATATCTGATTGTGGGTTTATGAATACTCGGGAAAAGTTCCATATATAACAGTATCCCTCTTCAATTCTTCTGATAGCCATCTCAAAGGATGTGGGTATAGGATATATAGGAATTGCCATGTTATTCGGTATATTTGTTAGCTTGGCAATCTTTGTGAATTGTGATGAAATTTCTTTGGTGGCATTCTAACTCTAACTAGAGTATGCAGCAGACATGCTCTTAATTAAAAATGTGATTAACATTGCTAGGAAAAAAAAAATGCATGATGTGACATCAGAGCTCAAGTCTTCCCGGCCCATTTAATTTCTTTATAAAAAAAATTGCTAATAGAGTGTGAAATTAAGCTTGATCATGACAGGGTATATCTTGTTGAGAGAATCCCTTCATGTCTAGCTAGCATTTCTTCTGCTTTTTGTTGCAGAATAAGGATTTGAGGGAAGAAGCTGAACCTCAAGATTCTCATTAGTGTCTCAGTCTCTAAGTCAGTCTCACCATAAACTTCATCGAGTTAACATGGAGATGAGCCATTTTATATACGAGTACGTATGTTACTGTAGGTGAATATTCCCAACCGAATTATCCGCGTTGATCATGCATAAATTTTTTTGAAATTCGGGGATGCAGATAGCAGCACTCAAGATAGTGAAGCAATAGTGCAGCTTATCTAGAGCAGATCTATCTTGGGCCTAAACCAGCTGGTTATGTTCAGAGGGTATTCTTCGGTTCAGGTCACATCTTTCCTCTTGATCACGGCTTGTTATACTTGCAATGAGTTATGTCTTTTCGATCAATTAGAAGAAAAATAAAATGTTGTTACAAGAAAAGAGAATGAGAGTGAATATATATATATATATATATATATATATATATATATATATATATATATATATATATATATATATATATATATATATATATATATATATATATATATATATAAAATGTAAAAGAAGGTTTTTTTTTCATGTGATGATGATTAAATAATTCATGAAAAATTCTATTTAAATTTATTAAAATTTATAAAAAAATTTAATAATTAGTTTGATAAAGAATCATGTAATTTACACTCATATTTTTTTGACAATGATTACATGAATATGCAGTCCAAAAATCTACACTCAAATAGTATTTTTTATATTATAAATGTCCCTTACTCATACAATATCTACGATAAAAAAAGAAAAAAAATTATATAAAGATGTAGTACAAGTTGGGTTTATGGAATTAAGTAGGGTAAATTAAAATTTTGACATCTAAATTTATACACTCATAAATTAATTATTTTATGAAATTATTAAATTTTTGTATATATTAATTATTTTATAAATTTTTAAAATTATAAATTTTTTTATTTTTAAAGATTAATTTGTATAGTAAAAAAATTTAAAAATTTAAAAAAAGTAAATTTACAAAAATTGAGAGCTGAAGTTATTTGCTAGTCAATATATTAACTATAAAGAAAGAGGGTCATTTTCGGTTTTACGTGGCTTTAATTAAGACAAGGTTTTTATAAAGCCCACGAAGCCCCCCCTACCTTGATTGTTTAAAAGTACTAAAGAGGCTGATCAAAGAAGAAAAAAATAGAAGAAAGCGCAAACGGCGAGGCGGCTAGGGTTTTCGTTTCTTCTTCAGCACACTGCTTCAGGTTTAGATCTCCCAAATTGAAGTCAGCCAAAGTTTGTAAGTTCTATTTCACTTATCTTTTGTGCTGTAATTTCAATTCAAATTTTGTTTTCGTCTCCTGGAAATTTCTTTTTTGAAATTTAGAATCACGTCCTTTCCTCTTTTCCAAAATTTCTTGCTTTGGTTTTTTTACTGTACTGTTGACGGCCAAAAGAAATTTTTTTTTTCCATTCACTGATTGTCAAATTATTATTATTTGTTTGCATTATAGTATCAGCTGACCATTTTCTTTTATACGTGCGACTTTATTGAATTTAGTTGAAATAATCGAAGCATTTACCTTTTGCTCGCAGAATTTGCTTGAATTCTTTAGTCAAATGATTGAATTTGTTTTATCTGTGACTGGCAGGTTTCTCTAAAAGACTGAAACGATGTCTCGTGTGTATGTTGGTAACTTGGATTCAAGAGTTACCGAGAGAGAACTAGAAGATGAATTTCGTGTATTTGGAGTTATACGGAGGTAGCTAAATGAATAAAATCGATTATCTTGCAATATATTTCCATTTTTTAGTTTTTAAAAGGGTGAATCGTGACATGTGACTGTAGTGGTGTCCGTGATGTTGACATGGTTACTATTCCTCTCGAGATGTGAACTTTATAGTATTGGAGAAGAGTCAATCTATATTATGTTTTTTATGAAAGGAGTATTCTCTATGTGTTTTATTGATAATCATTACACTCATTTGGTTATGATAGCAGTTTTTTTATAAAAAGAATGTGCTGGACTTTTTCTGTAGTTAGAGTTCAAAGATTAAAGAAAACAGGTGATATGTGTGGGGGGCCGAAGTACAGCCGTCCTCTCCCTTTGATTTAAATTGTGGGTATAGTGCAGTTTTACTGGCAGGTTACCAGAAAGGTGGTCAATATAGAAGAAGAGAAAAAAATACTAAAAATTGTATGGTACTGTTCCACGATGAATCATAATTTGTCCTTATCCTTGTCTTTACTTTTTGTGTTGACTCAGCTTAATTTGATAGAGAGAGAAAATTATATGAGGCTAACAGTATTCAGCGAGAAAAATTAATTGTGGAAGTACCATAATCCTTGGAGAGGGTTCTTAGTATCTTTCTACATCTGAACTCTGAAGTTTGAATCTTTGTCATTATGATAAACTATGATGGTTGGGCAAGCAGTTTCATATGGTTCAATCTTGTTTTTACTCTTGTCAAATTTATACTTTTTCCTATTCTTATCTAAATTAATACTTTAATAACAATTTGAATTCTTTTTTTCTTTTCTTTTCTTTTTGGGAAATCTTTCAGTTTCACTGACATTGTCTAATAGTTTCTTTATTTGTATTCAGATAATAATTTAGTTTTTAAATGTTGCATGTAGTGTCTGGGTTGCACGGAGGCCACCGGGTTATGCCTTCATTGATTTTGATGACCGCAGAGATGCACAGGATGCCATTCGTGAATTAGATGGTATGTTAGAAGAATTAAGGAAACAAGGTTGAAATGCCTACATATTTATTAAGGATTATCTAAATGATTGATTCTTTTTACATGCTAATGTATTATTGTTTTCCCCCCTTTTCCGGTTGATATGTTGAAGGGTTTTCCTCAACTTCCTATTTAAGTCTTCTTTTACATTTGAGGAAGTCATAGGCTTATGGGCAAGCAGATGCTCTCTTTGTTCTACTTCTGCCTTGCAAATCTCTTATGCAAGCAGGCCTGCAGTAATGGTTTTTGCGTCAGTCTTCATCAAAGACTGCTGATTTGTTCAGTTTGACTTTATGTAAAGAGAAATAAGAATTGAACAGAGGATTTGCACTGCTTTGGAGGGTTACGGCAAGCTACTCACGTCTGCTGCATAATGGATTTGTTTTATGAGATGTATGCTACTACAATTAAACCATGGGCCATGTGAAAGTGAAAGTTCTGCCTGTGTTCATTATATATTCCTGTGAGCAATATGTGCGCAGATAAGCTAGTGCTTAAAAGAACTTCTGAAAAGAATTTGGTAACATAATTATCTTTTCTTAGAATGAAATACTTGTTCTCAGTTATGGCTGTATAAATGATCTACTTTGTTATGATAGATTATTTCCATTTTAATTTTGGCTTTATATAATTGTTTTGTTTGCAAATAATTTAATTGCATCTGTCATTTATTTATAATGACAAGTGACGTGCATATAATTCTTGGTTTTCTCTAAACTTATTTTGTCTTCTATCATTATATGACCCTTTTGATTATGCTGCTGCTTTTTTTTTCCCTTTACTGAAATTATCAGTCTAAAGATTGATGTGTTTGGGATGGTTGTGGTTCCATGCCACCAACGTCTTCCATTTTAATTTAATACATGTCTTGGAATCTTCAATGTGATGAAAATTTTCTGCTGGGAGTGATTTGTTTGTAAGGTTTGAAGTATCAATTCTGGTTACACATATTGTTTCTAATCTTTAATATGCCTTTTCATATCTGTTTCCTGGAGCAGGTAAGAATGGTTGGAGGGTGGAGCTTTCTCACAATTCTAGAGGTGGAGGTGGAGGTGGTGGTCGTGGAGGTGGCCGTGGTCGCTCTGGTGGTTCTGATTTGAAATGTTATGAGTGTGGTGAACCTGGTCACTTTGCTCGTGAATGTCGTTCACGCGGTGGTTCAGGAAGACGTCGTAGTCGCAGTCCACCTCGATTTCGGAGGAGTCCAAGTTATGGGCGAAGGTGAGATTGGGTTCCCAAATTTTCTTTGATCCTGTTTCCAAGTATGTAGATGCATGCATTTTCCTGAAGACAAAGCACATGATATTTTGACCTTGGTATTTTTCATTGCATAGTTGAACAAAATGTTTGGCTCCGTGGTTAAATGTGATGATTATATTATGATAAGGTTGACAATTGATTTATATGAAGCAGGAGTTACAGTCCTCGTGGTGGGCGATCCCCTAGGCGTCGCAGTTTGTCACCTCGTGGACGCAGCTACAGCAGGTCACCTCCTTTCCGTGGACGTGAGGAGCTCCCTTATACTAATGGGTTAGGTTCCTTCTCTCTGTCTGGACTTACATTGTTATTGCTATATGGATTGCGAGTTTCAATTCATTTACCCAAGCTCCTTTGATGAATGCGCCTTTAGCATATAGTTCGACTGTGTCATTTGTATTATCTTCTAGCCAGCCTTATCATTTGATGCAATTTTTTTTTGTTTTTCTGTATGGAGATTATATATGATAGTATTGGAGTGGGTTGGATTTTCTACTAGACATTTTAAATTCTAACCAGGAGATTTTGTAAAATATACTGTTTGGGTTAATCTTTGCTTATGGAAAGTATGGTACTTTTAAGTAAAAAAAAAAAAGAGGGATTTTTGTCCAAGGGAATGAATTTTTAATAAGAAATTTATTTTGTTTGAGTCTGATTTGCCTTGATGGAAATGATAGAATTTTCAAATAACAGAAGTTATTTTGTATAAGTGAATTTTAACTTGTGTAGCCTATAGATATCTATATCTATTATTTGAATATTTACAACTGCCCAACCGTTTTGGTTGATTTATGCCCTGTTTCTCAGTAGTCTCTCATGTTCAGATAATACATGATACAACTGACCTCTCTAAAAAAGCAACAAAAGGTTATTTTTATGACAATCTTACCCTGTTAATAAGGTTTCTTGCTTGGAGAGCATCCTCATTGGAGAAAATGAGAGTATTATCAGTTTTTTTCAGACAAATGTATTTTGAGCGCAACACAATAATGTTTGAATTTGACATCCCTGAAAAAAGCAAAAACAGATGGAACATAAAAAGAACATAGATCATCATGTGGTACATTAGGTTTGGGTTGGTTCGAGGAGAGCAACTATGATAAGCTGCATGCATGAACTTCCTTTTTCTTTTCCCCCCTTTCTTTTCATTCCTTCTGCTAACACTGGATCTTGCTTGCTCATCCCAAGTCTAACATGCTTCAACTGCTTGCTTTGAACTTTTTTATTTTGAACACTCTATTTACTTACCTCTGAAAAATGTTCAATCAGCGTGCTCTCTCCCATTTATGATTGGGGTTGCTGTTCTGTGTATCTTATTTACCCTTTTTAAAGCTGGTAGCTAGGAATGACAAATAAACCTCATGACTGTAGCAGGACCTATTTTATTTGAAGTAGCATATGTTATATGGTATGGGTTGTTATTCTATTTATACTGACATATGATCCCGAATAATATGCAGAAATGGCCTAAGGGAACGACGCCGAAGCAGAAGTTGATTTATTGAGAGTTGGTAGTTGCCATTGTTAAGAGGATAGTGAGATTTTGTTAATCTAGTGTGCTCGGATTGCAGTACGAGTTTGTTTAATCGGGCGACGCCCTGATCTTCTACTCTTGGATTGGATTAGTTACTTTGTTGATTTCTCAGCGTATGTTCTTTTATCTACGCGGAATACTTGTTGTTTCATTACAGGTAAAAGCGTCTATTGAAGGTAGTTGCTACTGATTTATTAAAAAAAGTTCCATATCTTTGCTAAAATCAATGCTCTTCTTTTGTGTTGAGGTATCTTCTGGTACTGCTTCATTGGTTTAGTGCGTCTGCGTTCACTGGGATATGGTCCTTCGCTGCCCTTCTTAGTGATGATCAATTTTTGAATGGTTGTGGGTCCCAGCCGGCCACTTGCTTCTGTTTCATTGAGTCTCCCCACTTGTGATGTGCGCACCTCAAACTCTAATGGTTTTTATTAACTTAAAAAGGGTTGACGGGCTGCATCAAATACTTCTGGCAGGTACTTATATCTGTTCTACAGAAGTTGGGATTTTGGGTTTTTCTTACATGTGAAAGAAATCTAGATCATTAAGAAAGGGTAAAAAGGATCTTTAATACATAAGTAAAGGTATATATGTATGTTCTTTTTTGAAGCATTCAACACGATCCATTGACCCTCCTCCCTTCTTCCCGATTAAAAATTTTACACTGTATTTCCACGAAAGATATTACCTCCAAGGCTGAGTAGTAGTTCTTAGCAGGTAGAAATTAACCCTTTTTTTATCTTGAAAAATCTAGGTACCCCCCCCCCCCCCCCCAAAAAAAAAACTTCACTTTTTTTTTCTTCTTCCATTTGTTATTGAATGTAACATCAGTGTTTGGTTGTCTGACTTCCGTTGATTATGTGTTAGCTCTGCGCTGCTAAGGTACCTTGATATTGCTTAAGAGCTCCTCCTGATCAAGAAAGGGAGGTGCCAATTTGCTTTTTATTGCTTCTTGTAGATTCAATTTCTGTTGGATGATTTGGCCTTCGAAAGTTTGGACATCCGACTTGGTTTAAATTTAATTTATACGGGGGGTATTCTTTCAGCAAGGTACTGTCATTGTATAGTTTCTTTGGATTATTTTTTTTTATATTTTTAAATAGATTTCTTGTTGGCAAGTTGGTTGAGTTGAACGAGATGCCTGTTAGGGGACCACAATTAACATTGGTTTGGTTTCTGTCATCATCTTTCAGTTTATTCAGCTATGTTCACGGATCTACTTAATTTGTAGCATTTTAAAACTATTCCGCATCTTTACCAACATAAGATTCAAGAACAATCGAAAACAACCAAGAACAACGAACTATTAGATTTGGTGTATGGTACTGTTGTAATTACTATACTTGTGTGGTGCCGATGCTATGCACGGGATTATTTCGTTTTTTTCATATAAATC
Organism: Gleditsia sinensis; assembly: GCA_037074535.1. Classification (NCBI taxonomy): domain Eukaryota; kingdom Viridiplantae; phylum Streptophyta; class Magnoliopsida; order Fabales; family Fabaceae; genus Gleditsia; species Gleditsia sinensis. Next base: position 5,223,206 of record CM073472.1, read on the forward strand.
AATTGCATCTTAAAAGAAGTTTTAAAGTCTATTGGCTATGTAGCCAAAGCTGAAGAAATCGTTAAATGTACTATCTGTTCTGCATTATGTCAAGTGACATTCTATTGATTCAGGAAGCCATAGCCAGAAATTTTGATATAATATGCAATCAAAAGTGCCTTATGAGGATGACTTACATCAAAGAGGGATTTGTAAGAAATAATATTTTCCTCGTCTTTTTTCCGTAGGTTATAGGATGTGCTTTTGAAAGAAAAAGTTGTTATAAATAACTTTGTATAATATACAATTATAATTATGTAGATAATTTTAAAAAGTGATTTTTTGCTTAAAATTATATAAAATGCTTACGTTCTAATTAGTTGTTAATAAAATAATTCCTTGAAGCCTATTAATTTTTCATAAAACATTATAATAAATAGTTTTTATTTGTTATAATTATAATAAAATAGTTAGTTTTAATTGGTATCAATTAAGTTTTTATTTATTTATAATATAATATAATTTTTAATTTTAATAGATAAATTAAAATAATTTTTTTATTAAATTTACATTTGTTTTGTAATTAATTTGTCATATATACACGTTATGTATTAATTATTAAATTTACTTTCAATATTTTTTTTAAGTGATTAGATATAATATGTATATAATATGCGCGCGCACGTGGTATTAATGTGTTTTTTGTGTGATTAAGTATAATATGCTATGATATTTATAAAATAAAATAAATAGTGAATTTAATAAATAAGTTGCAAGGGACACATGGTTACAATAAAGCAGATGGCTCTTTCAAGCAACCCCACATTTCCTGTTCTGAGGGGTCAGCGATGTAAGCCGTACAAACCAGTAATGAGTCTTGAGTTGGTGGTTTCTATTAGAGGGGCAACAAACAGAACCAAATATCAACGCCCCAGAAGCGTCTGTTTTTCCCCTGCCGACACTATATCTACATAATCCATACTCACAAGTAACCAAGTACGGGGGTGAAGAATAAAAGGGCTGGGGAAATATACATTATAGTTTACATAGATAAACAGAATTAATATACAGGTTGATGTTTTACATGTCCCATTTACCATTATATAAAGAAAAGGCAATATTTTTTATTTTTTTGGAGAAGTATCAAGCAAGATTGGTCTTCTACTCCACTCAGATCTGTGAAATGGTAAGACAGAAAAAGAACAGACACTAACTGAAGAAAGAAAATTCAGCTGCTACCCATAACGGACAAGAAGAATCCAATCCTATAAAAAGAGTATATTGATTAAATGTCCTACAATTCCGAGGATGAATTGTGTGAATACAGAATAAATAGTGATGGGCAACAGAGAAGCGCTGTTGGGTACTTGAAATGGATTGTGTTTGCTGCTGAGTTGCTTCGTTGAGTTGGATAGTAGCCCTTTACTTCAAATATCAGAAGAAAAGAAGTATTGATATCTCATCACTTGAATGGAGTTGGGGTGTTTAGCTGCTAGAATGCACCTTGGCTTTACATAAATAGGTGTTTTCTACTGATTCTCCACTTTTTCGCTTCGAATCAAAACTAGCTCAGCTGCTCCCCAATAAGATCGAGACCCACAAGGAGGAAGGCCACCCCTTGAAAGAGCAAAAAGTAAAAGTGAACTCCTTGTGCAGATAACAGACTCCTGACAGAAGCTGTTAGAAGGAGAAATGCCAAAGTCAGCTCTTTTATATATATTTTATTAGCTTTCTTAACAGGTGCCGCAGCTGCATCTTTTTGCTCCTTAATTTGGTTTAATCCACCAAGTTCAGAGTCAGAAGCTCGTCTAGACATCTTTATTTGTTGCACCGACTTAGCTTCCCTTAAATCAGACTCGGATGACCTGCCAGCCTTCTTTGTGACAACCCATTCATAAGAGCTACCCAATTGGAAGAGTCCAGATACCATTGCATTGAATTTAGTGACAGACATGGTGTTTTCAAAAAGGAGGTAGGGAACAATAAAAGGGAAAGATTTTGGGGCAGGAAGAATGTTGAGAAACGACATGAATACAGGCACATAGCAGATCACCCACAGAGGAAGCTCTGCCTCTGGGACAAACATCGTTAAAGGAAGAATTATGCAAAACAAGGTGAAGGAGTAAAAAGGAAGAATAAGTTTCCTCAAGAGGAAGAATAGAAGTACTAAATTCGCTTTCTTCCATGCTGATATCTGCAGTCGTAGAGAATTCAAGGCTCTTTAGGCAGTGCATATTATAAGCAATACTAGCAAGTAATCAGAATTTACTTTTCCTTTTTCATTCATTTAAGCTGAGTACGAGATAAACCTTAGATCTTAAAATTGCCGGAAGACACAATCTAAAAAGTTGCATAGGACCAGAATGCCAGCGGTGTTGCTGCTTCCTATAAGCTTCATAGGACTCAGGAACTTCACAAAGTACCTGACAAATTTACAAATTTGTGAAGAATACATTAAGTCCATGATCATGCACTCTTTCTACTCAATCAAAATAACTAGTCATATTGTGTGTGTGTATATATATATATATATATATATATATATATATATATTAGAATCATTTAGAGAGTACAGTATGCTCTGCAAGAGATGGAGTCGATGAAAGGGAAACAACTATCATTTAATTACGATCACCTTTACATCATTCAGGAAGATGAATTTCCAACCATTGAGATGAGCTCGGACAGCAATGTCCATATCTTCTACAGTTGTCCTCTCAAGCCAGCCCCCAGACTCCTCTAGAGCTTTGATTCTCCAAACACCAGCAGTTCCATTGAAACCAAAAAAGTTAAGAAATACTCCATTGACCTGCTGTTCTACCTCAAAATGGAAGGACAAATTAATATTTTGTAGGCGAGTCAACAAGTTCTCATCCTTGTTCACAAAAACCCATCTAGCTTGGACCAGACCTAGTTCGGGATTATCCTGTAATAAAAGTAGAGCACAGACATTAAAATAAGCTAAACATACTTTTATCAAGAATCCTTATTGAGTATGCTTGATGTTCTCTTTTTAACCTTGAAATATGGTAAAGACTGCTTGAGAAAATCAGGATTTGGTTGGAAGTCCGCATCAAAAATTGCAACAAACTCATAATCTTTCACGTAGTCACAGCTCATTGCAGACTTGAGATTGCCAGCTTTATAACCCGTCCTGACTAAACGATGCCTATAGATTATGTTAATTCCTTTTTGGCTCCACTTAGTGACCTCAGCCTTAATTAACCACTGTATGCTCTCATCATCAGAGTCATCAAGAACCTGAATCAGTAAACGGTCCCTTGGCCAATTAATTTGACAGACTGCAGAAATAGACTGCTCATACACCTGCATGAAGTCAGAGCATCCAAAACCAAAATATTAAAATTCCATCCAGTGACCTCCATATGTTACCTCAGATTGCTTATAAAGATTACAAATTCACCAATACCACATACCATAATGGGGAAAACTCTCCTTCCACTGTTAAGATAGAAACTTATCTTCTGTATCTACTAAGGAAGGGCAGTCTACTACAGTCTACTACAGAAACCGACAATAAGGAATACATTATTCTTCTTGTTTATTCCAAACTTCAGGAAAGACTTATGTTTCTGGTCTTTAAAGATTGCAAATAACATTTAAGGAAGTTACGAACCTTAAATTATAATATGTCAATCTAGAAGGCAATATATGACTACATGTCTATGAATAAATGCAGGTGTCTGAAAATAATATATTACCCTCCTCTTTTAACTAAATTGTAGCACTCGTTCTTTTAATTTTTAAAGCATTACCAGTAAGGTAATCCAATCCCCTTCCTGGTTTTAGCTTCTTAGAACATTTTCCAGATCTATTCCTCGGCGTATGAATTACAAACTAAAAGCAGCATATTTGAAATCTGATGCTCGCTTAAATACCAACAGCAGAAGTTATCAGATAAGTAATAAGAAGAAATAAATCGGAAGAGAGTAGTTTGTGTTTTACCTCCCTCTCGTTACACATTGGAATTTGGACAAGAACCTTGGGATAATTATATGCAGATCTTTCAATATCATCACTTTTGAAGGGATCCCCATCAATCTTTGGCTTAATCTTCTTGTATTTTATCCAAAAGCAACCCAAGCAAAGCAGCATACGATCCACTGATTGGATAAGAAATAGAACAACACAAAACTTTGAAAGTGCCTGTAATGGGGGAGCAATGTACTCGGCACGAAATGTTAACCAAGCAACATAAACTATGCGGAGCAAGTCTTCCAAATCCGAAGTACGAGGAATGTGCAAGGTGGGATTTCGAAAATGCCATCCTTGGAGATAAGCAAGGACCTCAAACGCAAGAATTGCCAAGGAAGTCACTAAGAATACTCTAATGACTTTAAATAGTAATTTCCCCTTTTCTAGCTTGTCACTCTCCATAGCTACTCCCTGCCTATAAATTAACCTCTTCTTAATAGTTCCGAGCAATGCCCACAGAACAGTAGCGAACCAAGTGACACAGCCAACGGCACGATGAGCCTTGAGAAGCAAGACCCAAGTTACTTGTTTAGCATTCTTACCACGGCTTTTTTCTACTGGCTGGAATGCAGCGTCAGGACCATTAATCTCTACAACAGAGAAAGTGGGGTTCTCCATTGTCACCACCACCGGCGTTCCTCTCTGGGAATCTTTTGTCCACCAATTTGAAAAATCCAATCTTGGAACCATTTCCTCAGGTGGATGGGCAGGAGATAGATTCGCACACAAAAACACGAACTTCTTCAATCTTTTGTAGTACTCATTGTAAGGACTCAGATCTGGAAACCCATAAAAATGGGACAAACTCCTTATGAAAAACAGCCCCAATCCTTACTTCCTCCCATTAAAAGCAGAAGGAACTTGTTAAAAGGCTCAGAATTTAACAAAATGTAGCTCATAAAAGCCAGGAACGTGAATTGAGTGAGGCCCTTTTGTTCTGTCAAGGAACTCTAAAAGGCACCTAACATCAGAAAGCCCCATTATGAGGGAAGGTATCTGCAGCTGTAAGAAGGAGACCCCTAACTCCAAGTGGGTTGCTTCCCTTAATCCACATTAGCCTTCCTTTCCATTTGACTCCCACAAAAAACTACAGTATGCTCATAGAATCTGCCAAAGTAATCAAATTTAACGAGATTTAAGTAAGAAATATAAATGTAGGAAACAGTAGTTAGACGAGAAGTGGTTGACCAGAAGAGAACAATTCTTTTATTTTAAGATATTCAGAAAAAGAGCATGGGTAGACCCACCACTTGTTAGGTGGAATTGAAGATTCGGATGACGACGGCATGAGCTAGCCCCATCTTTAGTAAAACCATTTTACTAAAATGTTAATGTGAATAACCGAAAAGGAAGAGAAAGGGGAAGAACTGTGTGAAAGGAAAGTAACTGAAAAAGACCATCTACCCAAAGGCAAATCTACAAATGTCCGACACCCTCCACAACTCGCTCACTCTACGCCTCTACGGTTTTACAGCTCAATTAATCCATTATTTGTTGGAACAGACACCCAGTTTTCTAGATTCACAACTTTTGGATGATTAAAAGATTAATGTACATTTTGTGATGGCAACATAATTTAGGGAGAAATGTAACCTTATCAAAATATTAATTTTTAGAATAGGTGTTGTGGTAAATTTTTATGCATGTAAAAATTTCTCTCAAACTGTAAAATACAAAATATAAACAGAGAAAGGACCAGACAGCACGCATTTAGGTTGCTACCGGAAGAACACAATGAATGGTAATCCAACCAGTGGAATGAAGTGCCACCAATATCAGATAAGCATATAACCAAAGTTTTTATTGCACTGCATATTTATACCAAAGAGTTCCACTTAGTAGTTGTTGTTGTATTTATACCAAAGAGATCAGGCAATTACTAACTACAGAAGTTATTTAATGCAAAAGAAGTAATTATTATTCTTAGCCGACTTCTTTAAGCCAAATGTGGGTTGATCTCTCTCTTTTATTATGCTATCTTTATTGACTGTGGATATCCTTTTATCTCAAATTAAATGTAATAATTGCCCCATGATGTAGTGATATATATTTATTTTTCGAAAGTAAAGATACATAAAAATCACGAGTCATGCAAGTTGCAAGATTAGAGGCATTAATTAGCAGAATATTTAAAACAGCATGAAAGAATATCACGTTCATAATTTTGGTAAAAAGAAAAAGAATGGAAGATTAGTCATAGTTCGGAAAATATCAAATATAAAATGACGAAACTATAGTCACTCCCAAGTAAATAATCAAACTAACATTAATAAATAATAAAACACATAAATTTGCCTCGTACTCTTTACATTCCTTTTGCTAAAGGGGATGCCAGATTTTAATATTCGGATTTGAACTCAAAAGGTGAAGGCTTTACCCATTTAAAGGTGTGTGTTAAGACGTCCGCACTCTTTCACACTTTCAATGGTTAAAGTAATTATTGTCAACTATTTTTCATCCATTTTTTTCCTTATCAAATTTTTACACTCTTTTAGAAGTCTCCTTCAATGATACCCAGATGTGCCTTCCCTGCATGTGATGGTAGAATGCCTTAACAAATCAAGATTACCCAAAGAGGTTATTTTAAGCATATATGCACGTGTGTGCTTATATTATAGTCACAATCGATCTCCAAAAGGCCTTTTTCTTTCTCTTTCTTCTTAGTTGTTTCGACAATTGAAGATAACATAAACTAATCATTAATGATGAGATTTCTTTGAGACATGTCATTTAATGCTGGAAAATATGGATCAATTAGAATATTGCTGTCATGCCGTGATACCAACAACTGAAAAAAAAATGATTAGTACCCGTTTGTTACTTACCATGTTCAGAACAAGTTTAGAACCTTTCCCGGGGGGGGGGGGGGGGGGCTCTATTTTCAGCATAAACAAAATAGCATAATACATTATATTAAGAAGAAGTCTTTTTAGGATTTTCGTTTTCTTTTTATAATAGAAATTTGAACTTAAAATTTTTTTTATAACATCTTTATTGTTATTACTAGATCTCGTTTTTTCTCTATTTTTAACAATAAATGGTAACTAAACAACAAAAGCTGTATATATGCTAGATAAGTAGTAATAGTTCATTTAAAAAGATAAAAGTTAGCCATGTCGGAGTATGTCCTAGATAGTAGATACAATTCTAATCTTAGTGTACGGGGAAAATCGAATGGATATTTTTTGTGTGAAAATCTTCTCCTCCACTTAAAAAGGAAAAGAAAAAAGAAAATATTTTTCTACCCAAGACCCATAGCTTGGGAATCTATCAGGAGAACCACACACGCAAAGCTTAGTTATAAATAAAAATCGAAGTGGCCCGGGGACCATTCTATTTTTATGGTGAGACCTGTTTCCCAAATTACTAGCTTTGCAAATGTTGATAGGAACTTTGCCCAAAAAAAAAGGTTGATACAAACTTTGGTAATGGTTCCTTTCTTTGCTTAAAGGAATATTTGTTTAATAAGAATAGGATTTTTTTTTCTTTTCACAAAAAGATTTAAAGAAAGGAAAAAGAATCAAAATGGGCTTTGGTAAAATATAAGTTCGTATAATAAAATTCCCATAAATCATATCGGAAATTTTATGCCTGTCAAGAATGCCTCCTTTCATTTATTTCTTTTGAGCAGTAGGAAGAGTAATGATAGGAGCTAAGAACGAGACCGAGTCCCTCTCAAATTCGATGTGGAAATAGAAGACCCATGCACCTAAAAATGGTAGGATATACCAGCAGACTCTGCTTGGAGTTGGAGAGATCCATTTCTAGCCAGCTACAGATTTCAACAATACGACAGACAAAACACGAGAAGGAGGCATGGATGTCATGGCACAACCTTATTCTAGTCATATGTAAAAGCAAAAAAAGAAAATGAGAAAAAAAAAACTTGGGGGAATGAAAATTAGTAACGTATGAATGCGAATATTTTTTTTCTTCTGCCTAGATTGTCAATTGTCATGCTTCTGAATTTCAGTAACGTCTCTTGGGACTTCATCAGCACTCAGTTGGGTTGGAGTTCTTTATATGGTTAGATCTCCAAGGATTGCTCTTCATCATTGTACTACTCACTAAGTCACTGTAAACAGGTTAGTTTACCATCTAGCTCTAAGGCTGCTCTAACAACGTTTTTAAAACTTCCTATTCTACCAAAATGATAACAATATTAGAACCGGGGCACTGAGACAATCCAGAACAAAGCATTCCTAGTAGTAACGCACTTATAAAGCAACCCATTCAATAACTGTGTTGCGAAAATACTTTATATGAATATGATAGCATAAACCTCAGCTGCAAATGGCATAATCTGAACCATATTTGCACTAAAAAAAATTATCATAGATTTCGGTGAATTCTGAATATCATATCAGTACTATTATGTGAAGGATGTGCTCTGACTAAGTGCAACTGAAATTACTGTAAAACTGAAAGAAAACAGTTAAACTACCAGAGTTTACAGGAAAATCAGAGTAAAAAAAGACACGCTATTAGTAACCGCCCCAACTCATTAATGCCACTTCTATTTACGACGAGATTCCACGTCTGATATTAGCTTCGTTGTCTTGCTTTTTTTCTGCTGATATTTAGCATAAGAATACCACACACCACCGGCTGTATTGATAACCAATCCAGTCACATTCAAAGCATGGACTTGAACACCACCCAGTAAGACAAAACCAAGGGTCTGAAGAAGCATTAGAAAGCAGATTTAGCGTTTGCAATAACAATAGATATAAAATAACAGAAAGGGCATTCATTCAATTAACTATATTATGAAGAAAAAGATGGCGGGTAATGGATATATAACGAGATTCAGAGAGTTTTTCCAAAATAAAATTTTTGTGCTGTGTTGGAAGCTATCTATGGCAAATAGAGACATGCAGTCTAAGATTATCCAAACTTACCGTAGAACCAACCCCTTTGAGGACGCCAACAATAGTTGTGGTTAGAGCTGAATTAACAATAGTACACAAGAACATGGTGAAGTTGAGAACAATGCCCATCACCAATGAGAGAATAAGGATCGCCAAAAATGACAAAGAATAACTCTGCAAAGTAAATGTATTTTACTTTAGATATTACCCTACGCATCAATACAACACTAAGAACTATAGGATCATGCTATGCCACATCATCTAACATATGCAACCTTGTAGCTTTTCCAACATATGTCCCAAACTATGGTTTCAATTTGTCTACCATCAGTAGTTTTGGTATTCTGGTCACAAAACGACCAGTAGAGAATGGATGTTGCCAGAACTTCAATTTATTGAATTGACGCAACGTCAATTAATTTTAATTTATATATCTATGATGCATCTGGCTTTTAATAAATCATAAATGTTTTCTTCTTGTGAAACAGTACATCTAATCAAGCTGATCCCATCAGATGTCTCTGTCTTGCCATAATTTCCATCACACATCAAGTGCTCTTAGCCTCAGCCCAATTCTCTTCAAATGTTTGAGAACATTTAATCCTTGAAAAACTAATCATGAATGAATTGCAATGCAAACAAACAGGTTAAGATTCTTACTTTTGCAAATAATACAGACAAAGAATTTGGGAATTCTCCAGTAGCTATGATGAGAAACATCAAAAACGGAAGAGATAAAAAGCTGTTATAGAACATGATTTCCACTGATGAAAGCCCATCTTCTGCACCAGATTTTTCCACCAGCACTAGGTACATGGTCTGCATAAATAAGTAAGCAACCCTATGAGCACAGCATGCATGATAACATTGTCCACTATCAGAACAATCAAATATTAGTGCTACCTGGAAAAACACTGAAATGAAGGCCAAGCTGTATCCAAATAGGTCAAAGGAAAAATCTCCAAGTGCAGCTATGAGAACACCAGCAGCAATCAAAATTACTGAAAGAGTCACCTGAAATTTGACAGAATGTCACGCCATGCACTAGTAAGAGCTATTTAATACAGTTGACTTTTGCATTAAGATTCTGTAATAGCTACTTCAGATGTGATGAATGATATCCAGTGACTGAAAAATCTAATTTCAAACATAATTTCTGCAGCTCAATGAAGGCAAAACAATACAACACAAGCAATCTTGGTAGTAGGCATTCAAGAGTCAAGGCTAATCAAATGAATTTCAAGAGAATGACAATCTCAGAGATCTAAGTCAAATTAAAACTAGGTGAAAGTTGATTATGCAACATTAGCAGAAGTCATTATTTACGTTATTATAACATATATTAGTTAAAAGTCAACAACTTTAGCCATTTAAAAAGATTGGTAAGACAGTAAGGAAATATTATGGGTTTTCATTTAAATAAGAACAATGAAAACCTGTGATGTAGGTCTCCGCTTTCCTAAGAAACATCCAGCAATCAGTACGGCAAGTGGTGTAAGTCTCTTTATTGCAATATACATTGGAATATTAACTCCTTTCAAACTTGCCAGAGCAAAAGCAACATTTGCATTATAGAAAAGGGAAACTGGGAGAAGTTGCTTGGCTGTTGTCATATCTACTCCTCTTGCCTTTGTGCATCCCATTGTTCGACCAAAGTGTATAAGTAAGGCTGTAGCTAGTTGCTAAGAAAAACAGATACCGTTAATAATATCCAATATCAGTAGACAATAAATCAAAGAAGATAGTCCAATTACAAAGGTATTGGTTCTGTGTCTCCTTTTTCTAGTAATACCTGCAAAGTAAGTAGGGTCATTGAGTTTGCATACTGCATAACAATAGCCTTATTGATGAAAACCATGGCCATTGAGGCAATTCCATATGATACAGCTGCAAACAAACTGTGTGGAAGCAAATGCATTGTTATAAGAGGCTACAAGGCTCGTGATTTTTAAACTACAATGTAAATCAATATTCTAAAATACCCTTTTCGGGGAATCATAGGACTCAAAGACAACCAGAGTAAGGTTTTTCCTCTTCTTTTCTTTCCATTTTACTTTTGCTTATGGGAAGATTATCAACACTAAGAAGAAGAAAAAGAAGAAAAGACACAATCTCTCATTGCGGCTGATCAAAGTAGACAACAAAACAGTTCGTGCAATACAGTGCAATAAATCTTCTTCGACTATACGAATTGGGTGGCACATTTGAAAATCTAATCAATTAGAAAATATGCGCACAGGAAAGAAAGTCAAATAAGCCAGAAGGAGGTGCATATCGAAAACCTCAAAAAGGGAGTCGTTTCTGCGTCACTACGGCTGTCCATGGCACACCGAGATCCAATGACCACTGACTAGTAAAACCCAAAGTCAATAGCAACTGAAGCCCTGAAAATAAAAACAAATCCGACTCAATTCATCCATTAAATCTCACAACAACAACCAAAATCAATAATATGCTACGTGTACGGACAATAATAAACCAAATTTCACCCAAAAAAATAATTGAAGGAAAACTCACCTGTATATAACGCCAAAAATTCACGAATGAAACAAAACAAAATTCAGTAATCAAATCTAAGAACCTTATAAAAATGAAGAATGTAGAATCAGAAAAGAAGAAAAAGAAAAGAAAGAGAGAGACTTTGAAGGTAAAAACTGGGTTTGTGACTGGATCAACTGAAAGGGTGGATATGTAACTGAATTGCGGCGGGAAATGTGGAGGACAGAGTGAGAAGAGTGTGAAGTGAAGGTGGTGCAAAGCAGACTTAGAGAAACGAGATAGCACGATAAAAAAAGAATGAAGTAAAAAACAGGTGCCGTGGGAATCGCTATACTTGTCGCCATCACTGTTCTGGAATTGGCCGCTTCTGCTCGCTCTCCAATATCGGAGCAAGACGGAGACTCCCGTGCGCGCAGCGAAAGCTATTTTCGGCAACCAGGAAATATGAGTGGGAAAAAAAAACATATTAGATGAATTAACAAAGAAAAATATTATTCGTTTTCTATTTTCTTCTGAAAAAAATTACAGATTGCTTGAAATTGAGTGAAAAGTTAAATCTGAAAATCATGCACAGAGCGTGCGAAAAAGAGAGACACAGCGAAGAATTTCCTCTGGAAATTGCAACCAGACCCATCCAAATGTTGTTTTCGACAAAAAATAAAATGAGAAAGTGGAATTATATAAATAGAATTTGATAACAGTGTCAGGCCTGATTGTTTTTTGTTTTAAAAAATTATTTTTTATTTTTAAAATAAAAAAAAATTATTTGATAATTATTTTCTGTTATTATAAATAAACCTCCTTGATCTTATTAAAATTTAAGTTCTTTTTGTACAAAGAACATTTTTTTTTCATAGATAGCTTTACGACTCAATTTCTAAAATATGAAATTTCAATTTTGCTACGATGGGTGGAATAATTACATACTCAGTTATATGGATTTGACCTATAATTCAATAGTTAATTACGTGCATAATTAAGTGATAATTTTATTTAATTAATTCATTTAAAAATTGAACATACTAAACCACTCTATTTTAAAATAATTCATTAATTTTAACCGGGGTGTTTGACAATTTATACTAACATAATTTTTTTTATTACAACTATATATCTTTAGATAAAGTAATTTTTAACGGACAAAATAAAAAAAAAATTATTATCATTAATGTCTTTTAATAAATTCCCTCAAAACTTTTGTTTATAAGACCCAATCTAACCTAATTGGATTGAAAAATATTTCATATTGAATTGGTGGAATTATACAAATTGATATATATTAAAAATTTTAGAATAATGGTATTTAAACATACGGATAGAGTGATTTTTTTTAATATTTTCTTAAACATGACTCAATTAATCCGTCTAAAATCAATTGAACCTAATTAGATTGACTCAAATTAATTTAAAACTTTTAAATAATTAAAATTTAAATATAATTTTTATAGGATCGGATTATCTCAATTCACCACTACTTGTCGTTGGGCCATTCGATTTAGACTGGAATCCATTAACCTAGCCCAATTTAGAAGCCTATCTCAAATCTCAAATTTACAAATGGGGACAACCAGAGGTGCACGCTGTGGCTGCAGCGCCATATTCTTTGGTCTTAAACCCTCCCCCACCCGGCCAAAAACCCTCCTCAGTCCTCACTCTGCAAGTACGGTGCCCGAAGCGAAAGCGCTATATTTAAGCAAATGAAGGACGTAATATGAGCATGATTCAATTGCAGAGGAGTCTGTTCTTCACCACGACGGTTTCTGCTCCTTCATTCACTTTTTCTTTTCCTCCTTCACCAGTTTTACCTCTCCACTGCTTCATGGTGACCTTTTCTTCTTCCCTTTTTATCCCTCGCATTTTTTTTCTGTGTTTATTCTTCTCCGCATATCTGCTATTTGTTTACTATGCAAAGGGCATGTAAAAAGATGAAAAGATAACTCTGCCCGGTCAATTCAATGGCATTGGCAAACCTGAAAATAGATCCAGAAGACCGATATATACGACAGACAATTCGAGCTTGATTACTTTCATAATTTCTAAAATGTTTTTGGGTCACCCACAAGCGATTGAAAGTTTAAGCGACTTCAGTTGTATGCTGTATCGTTTTCTAGCTCTTCAGTGAACTAATGGCTACGTTTTTTTGGTTTTATTTTTAATGCTTGTTTGGAGAATAGATATGACTATCTTTGTGATATGATATCTTTTCCGGCAGGATACTGACATGATAATTATCCGTTTATTTGTCTAGCAACCAGAGAGAGAAATGATATTGCTATTTTCATTTGACGCATATATTCTTTTTCAATTTTACTATGTTATTCCCTGGAATATATCCCTCCTTTTAATTTTATGTTCTACCATTCGTTTATAGGCACTTCCTAATAAAATATATAATGAATGGAATAGATTTATACAATTTAGGTGTATGGACTGTAGATCAAGGGAATTGACTAATCCTTTTTTGTTTTGCTATATGATGATGCGGAGGTTTGAGCCTAAGACTTCCTTTATTCGGAAACTGGATCAAGGGAGGAATTTGGTTCATTTTCTTTTCTTTGAGTAGTCCATATTCAGAAGAAAACATACAGTATTGTTGTTTCTTGAAACTTTTGTGCATCTTCTGTGTCATAGCATAACGTAGCCATGAAAATGCAATTTTCATTTTGTCAATACATATTGGACTGTGGTACTAATATACTTTTGGACGGGCAATGGTGTCACAGTTGCAATTCAGGGCACTTCAGAACTCCCCAATACCACATTCAACATTAGGCATTGGCAACAGTATTAAAAGTCAAAAGGGTTCCCAACTTAAGTTTGGAAAGCCCCTGGTATCTGGGACAAGAACAGCCAACTGTACAAACATTGGGCAAAGCTTGCATCCTTTCAATAGCATAAGTGATGGTTCTAGGTGTGCTGTTGCTGTTCCTGCCTTTGTAAGACATGGATTCTTTAAGTCTATGGCATCTCTGAGTAATTTTAGTTCTATGTGTCTGGAGAAAGGCATTGGAAGGAGTTTGATCAATGATGGGAGTTTTCCAAAGAGATATTTCTCTAATGTCCGGAGAGTGGAAAATAAAAATGATAATATGAGTACCCCAGACAGAAAGCATGGCAAGTATACTTTTGGCTTCATGGGTTCTAATAAACATAAGAAGCAGGCAAAAGCTTTCGTTGTGCATGGCAAGGATAAAGATGTAACTTCTAGTACCCCAGCATCTAAAGACATTGATACGATGACTTCAAGAAAAAGCTTGGTTGAAGACAAGGTATTATCGATATCCACACCTTCTAGTGATAGTAATAAACATGACTCTAAACTTTCTGGGGGAAAGAAGAAGCAGGCAAAAAGCAAGAAACATGGCAAGAATTCTGCCACCAATTCATCGGAAAAGGTTGCTGGTGCACAAGATTCTATAAATTATACTGAAGCAAATATATCCAGCATTGGCCAGAATTTCTCACATGATTTAAAGGTGTGCGAACTGTAATTTGCAATAAGGAATGAATGCCTCTTAATGCTTTATACCACTGAAGTATTCTTTCTAACACTGCATTTTTTTCAGCTGAATTCAGCTAAGAGTACATCTGAAGAAAAACCAGATAACTCTGCTTCTAAAAAACACTTGTCAAAGAAAAAAAGTGTGAACTCTGGTAAGAAAGGGAAATCTGTAAAAGCAGCAAATGAGTCAAAGCAGGAAGTGATCAGTAAAGTGAAACCTCCAGAGAAATTTACAATCAAGCAGCTATATCCTCCCACTGGAAAGTCTGTGGTCATTGTGGAGTCGGTTACAAAGGCAAAGGTTATTCAGGGTTACCTTGGTGATATGTATGAAGTCTTGCCAAGCTATGGTCATGTCAGGGACTTGGCTGCAAGGTCTGGATCTGTGCGCCCTGATGATGATTTTAGTATGGTGTGGGAGGTTCCATCTCCTGCCTGGACTCATCTTAAGAGCATCAAAGTTGCCCTAAGCGGGTACATTATCTCATCCTCTTGTTCACTTTCTTTTGTTTCTAGTAGCTGTGATTGGTTACACACTTACACTAGTATATAAATGTGTGTATGAGCATTTTTTTGTAATACATAGTACTCTACTCTCCAACCTTTAAAGCCACGGTGAGAGGCTGTTCATATTACTTCATCAAGCATTTATAATTTTTTGTTATACATAATACTGTATTCTTGGTGTCTGTTCATTGTGAATTTATTGCAGTGATCCAGTTGTATCATGATTACCTGGATTGGATAGTTTTCATTTCACATAGCTTTTATACATAAGTGACTGACAACTTATTTCCTGCTCAATTCATTTTATCTTGGGCCTCAGAGCAGAACATCTTATTCTTGCATCAGATCCTGACCGCGAGGGAGAGGCTATTGCCTGGCACATTCTTGAGATGTTACAACAACAGGATGCTCTGCATGAGAGTATATCTGTGGCAAGGGTTGTCTTTCATGAAATAACTGAGCAATCTATAAAAGGTGCTCTGCAGTCTCCACGGGATATTGATTTTAATTTGGTACATTCTTACCTTGCTCGACGGGCTCTTGATTATTTGATTGGGTTTAACATTTCACCATTACTATGGAGGAAGCTACCAGGTTGCCAATCAGCAGGAAGAGTCCAATCTGCTGCACTTTCTCTTATATGTGATAGAGAAATGGAAATTGATGAATTTAAACCACAGGAGTATTGGACTGTGTTAGCCCAACTGAACAATACAGAGCTGGGATTGAACAGGGACCATACTTTTCCTGCTCACTTGACCCATTTTGATTCAAAAAAGTTGAATCAATTTTCAATTAGGTCTGGTAAAGAAGCAACGGACATTGAAAACAAAATAAATGCAGTAGAATTTCAGGTTATTAGCTTGAAGAGAAACAAAATTCGAAGAAACCCTCCAACACCTTATATAACATCAACTCTTCAGCAAGATGCTGCAAACAAGTTGCATTTCACAGCGAGTTACACAATGAAGGTATAGGAAAATTTTATTAACTATTTTCCTACTTTCCCTACATGAAATGATTGTGGCTGTATTGACTGAAAGGTTTATTATCCTGTGGAATCAATATATCTAATTATCTGAAATTTTTAAAATTTTATATGATTATTGTTAGCATTAACATCTATTGTCTAATGAATGCAGCTTGCTCAGAAACTCTATGAGGGAGTTGAACTATCTGATGGTAAAGCAGTGGGTTTGATAACTTACATCAGAACTGATGGACTGCATGTAGGTATCATTTTGGTCGCATGAATATAGTGATTTGCTGTGAACTATCTTAGATGCATTGTGCATCATTAATTGTCTATAAAAGCAAGCCGTTCTGCCTCAGTTTTTTCCCCTTTTTTTCTGTCTTTTTCTACTTCAATATTGTTTAGTTATAGAACTTTCTTATTATGGGAAGATGGGACATGTTGGGCTGCAAGAGTGTTTATTGTTCACACACTGGGCTGAAGTGTGGAATATAGATTAAAAAGGTTTAGATAAAATTCATAACAAATTTAACCTTGCCGAGCTATATTATTAACCATATTAGGCTACCTCTGCCTAGGGGGGTATGTATTTGGAACCTTTAGTTTATCATCTGCCGCTGGTTTCTAAAAGAATTTTGGAACCAAAAATTGAATAAATTAAAGTGGCTTTTAAGTACCAATGTTATCATGTAGTTTGGTTATTTAAATGTGATCTACCCTTACACTTTCTATACTATATCAAAACTTCGTCTTTGACTCATGCTTTTGGACATGTGATTGGCATATTTAAAGTTTTTTTTTTGTTTTTTGTTTTTTTTATGAGTTCGATAATCTTTTCTGCAGCTGATCCTTTCAATTTTAAATGCTTCATATTTTTTATTTTCTTTCTTAGATTTCTGATGAAGCTGTCAATAATCTACGCTCACTGATCATTGAAAGGTGAGATGCCTATTTCCTTGCATCTTTCTGCATATGCTTGCTTTCAGTACTATTGCTGTTTTATATTAAACAAGCATACTAGTAGTAGTTTTGGTCACACTGGATATTTGCATATTAGTGGAATAAAAGTCACATTTTTCCAGACAGAGGTGCACATTGAATGCCGATTCTTCCAGCTGCAATTTTGATATGCAATATTGTCTATATTACTCTCTGCATTGCCAGGTGTTCTTGGTGGGAAAATTGTTTTGCAAGCCAGAGCCCTGATAAGGGTCTTGGTTGTTACATGAATTGTAGATTTTTTAAATAAAGTGAAAGGGGGGTGCGGAGACGATGGTATCTTAGGAATCAACTTATAGCCTTCAACTTCTCCAATATTATTTTGTGACCCTCAGTCTACAAGTTCCTGGCAATAAAGGAGGACAAAAAAATTAAACATTACTACTGACCATGAATGAAAAAGGTTTTAGAAAAGAAAGTTAATTCACTTTCATTCAAATGAACAGCATGAATTGGTACTTCTTCACACTACAACTAAGCAACTTTCAACTGTAGTTGCATCGTTAAATTTTAATGCTAATGTGTTTAAATCAAGTTCTGATGGTATTGTTGTTTATAAACAAAGAACTTACTGCATGCAGGTATGGACAAGATTTTGCCTCACAGAGTGCACGTAAGTTTTTTAAAAAGGTGAAAAATGCTCAAGAGGCCCATGAAGCCATTAGACCGACTGACATACGCAGATTACCATGTAAACAAGTTATTTTAATTATGCATGCTGTTTTCTGTAGTTTCTGATTTGATTATGTGAAACGATTATAAAATACTTTAATGGTGAATTGATTGTGATAGAACTTCTTGATGGCTTGTCAGCAATGCTTGTTGGGGTGCTAGATGAAGAATCCTTGAGGCTGTACACACTTATTTGGTCACGAACGGTTGCGTGTCAGATGGAACCTGCTACCTTTGAGCAGGTTAGACTACTAGCTTTCCTTTAACATATTTTATGGAACACGAAGGAATATCATAGTTAGGTGAGGGAATATTTAGTGTGAACATGTTGATGTAAAAACATGGTATCAATCCCATATTATAAAGGTTGCTGGATTGCCAGTCTAGCTGTCTGGGGTGCGTCTAGACAGGTATTAGATGTCATTGGTGGGATTTTTGGTCCTTGGCCCCTCCTTTAGAAGTTAATTTTTGCATATCATAATCTACAATGATTGACTTTGTGGTTTTTTTTATTGACAACTCAGTTCTGGCCAGAGTCTTATACTAATGCATTATTTTCCATATTGTTTGATGGGGCGGGTTACTTTGTATACATTCAATGTGCAAGCATATCCAGAGGAGCTTAGTTTTCTTTGTGGTTCAACTTTTACTTATACCCTCTGGTCATTAGTCCGTTGCTATTTTGGATGTTTTAAGAAATTTATGCTATATCCTCTTTCTATTTCTCTCTCTCTTCCTCTCCTGCGCAAACATCTGTGGAGGTAACCAGATAAGATCTGTTTGTACTTTTATAAGGAATTTGGGTTTGCCCTTTGCTTGAATGAATAAAAAACTGATGATAGTGCAAGAACCAAGATCCATAGGCGTTGTGTTTCAGTGTTCTATTGAGATGATTAACCTATTTTCTTATAATCAAAATTGCATATGAATTGGTTGTCAATGTGTTATCAAAAGCTTTATGATTAAGTGGTTGGGAGTTTGATAATTAAATTAATTTTTTGCACAAAATATGGTGGGCACATGCTTAGTCAACACCTCAAGCCGAAAGGCTTTGGCATGAGGGGGTGTGTTAGGAATATTAATAAAACTATTCTTGGGCATTCTCCTAACAGCTTAAGCGTTTGGGATGAAGTGTTTTTTGACACATGCTTAAGAAGTTCATCTGCCTTAGTTTGATATTCTTGTTTTTAACTAGATTTGTAATCTAACATCCTTTTGATTCTAGATACAACTTGATATTGGAAATGCTGATGAGTCTATTTTGTTCCGATCTGCAAGCTCAAGGGTTGATTTTCCTGGATACCAGGCAGTTTTCAAGGTATGATTATACTGCAAGCATCTCAATGATGTAAAGAAACTATTTTACTGAGCCTTTCAATCGTTTGTAGTCATTTGTATACCTGTTCATAGTCCCCAAACAAAGACATTTATTCATTTTATGATTGTTATTATTATATTTTGAGTTTAAGCACCAGTTTGGTGCAATTCCAAAAAACCCTATTAACATTGTAATTAGGATTCTAATTCAAGCTTTTTGTAAAATAACTTTTCAAAGATTTGCTAAATACCAAAATGGTAATGTATGGTATCAAAAGTCACCTTTTGACATTAAATAAGCTTTCACAAAAATGATCTTAACTCAATCAATTTTTTAAAAGATTGTCTACTTGACTGCTATACGTATGCATATATCACTCCGTAATTCTGCCATCCTAAAGCAAAAGCATTTTTGTTAGTATCTATATGCCTGTGTTTTATTTTGTGTGCATTGTGATTGTCTGTTTAAAGTTCAATTTTAACTTCTAATTTGATGTATGGTGCAAGTAAGACGTCAGTGATATAATCATAAGTTACTAATTTAATGTGGCTTCTATTTGATCATTTTTGTATTAGCACAAATAGGTTGTGACATACTATTCCTGCTGGGTGTTTCTAATTTTTTGTCTGTATTTCAATTATGTTTGGAAATGTACATATGTACCTTTGTTTTTAGTTGTTTGTCGCTCAACTTACATGTAGGTTTTTTTCCTAGGACACTGAGGCTGAAGGGGTTCAAGATAAAGAAAATGATGGATCAAACCGTGAAGAGGCTTTTGGGGTTCTAAATGCCTTGAAGGTAATATTTCTGGAAACATAATTTATTTATTAATGTTATTTATTTTTAAATAGTGAAACTAATCTGATGCCTTCTCCCTTTATATGGTAGTCTATATCTATTCATTTTTTTTTTTTACTTGGCCTCCTTTTTGTGTTTTGCCAATGGTTTTCTTGAGGATCCTTTGATGAATATTCAGACAGAAAGTGCTCTGGTATTAATGATTTTTGCATTATTTCTTTATTGCTTTTTGTTTGTGGTGGGGATCCCTTCTTTTACCCTTTTGTATACATTTCTTCTCTTAGTAAAACTCATTGTTCTCACCTTGTCTAAGACCAGCCGTGGCCTTGTCTTTTTAACTTTAAATATTACTAGGTATTTGTATAATTTCTATGTTTCTGTAGGAGATGGGTGGATAGCAGTGGCTTTATGAGGCTGATTCAACTATTAGTTTGTGCTTGAATGTCCATTAATTTTATAAATTATCTCACACATTGCCTTTCATTGACTTTTATTTTGTAGCTAGGGGATCCATTACATCTTGTTCAAACAGAACTTAAGCAGCACCATACACAACCTCCACCACGTTACTCTGAAGCATCATTGGTATGTTATCGTCTTTCTTTTATTAAAATTAGAGGGCTATTATAGACCATAAGAAAAATTACTTCCTGCGACGACTACCCTCTTGTTGCCTAAACAGATAATGCTCAATGTTGGAAATGGTAACAAATTTAGTTCTGTAGTTAGAGATTAAATTATACCATAACTGAGAATTTTGTTCTAGTAAAGTCTTTGAACAGTACTATTATAGGTATGTAGAATTGTAGATTTCTACATTACCTTTTTTTGTTCAAGGTTCATTTGAATTAATATGTTTGACTTATCAAATTTTCAATTTAATAATTTATGGAATAATTTGTATTTTTAACCATTTTGTCAATCATTGCAGAATTTGTGCCGCATGCAACAGTTTCATAAGATTATTCTTGTTTTCATCCTGCTTTTAACATTCTTTAATTTTTTGACATATCTAATGCTGCATTGACTGATGGTAGGGGAAGGCAATGCTTACTTCTATAAAGGATATTGACCCCTATAATATTGCATTTAATAGGTTAAGAAGCTTGAGGAGCTTGGGATTGGAAGACCTTCGACATATGCAACCACATTGAAAGTCTTACAGGTAATTAACTTGTATAACAGTTTGATATAAGAATAATACCCTATCTTATTTATCTTTTATTATATAAAACATGTATAACAGTTTGATATAAGAATAGTACCCTATCTTATTTACCTTTTATTATACAAAACTTAAGTTTTAATTGCTAGTCCTGATTTGCTTAGATATGTGCATAAGTTCTTCAGGTCTTTGATTGAACTGAACTGCTAGCAACTTCATCACTTAGGTTTTGCTCAGATCTCATCGTCCCTTGTTTTGAAATGGACCTGGCCCAAAAACTGATTGGAAATCAGTTAGAGAGGAAAATATAAATTTCAAGAGTAAAATTGGCAAAATTATATTCTACAATGGCACAAATGATAATGTTAGTCATGAGAAGAAAGAGAACAAGAGGTAGAGAGGGGGAATGAGAAGAGTTTTTTAAAAAAATAAAGTTGGATATGTTTATAATATTTTATTTTAAGAGAGGGTATTTTTGTCCATAATAAAATTAATTTTCTGCTTCAATGAAGAAGCTCCAAGAGGGTGAGCCTTGGCGCAACGGTAAGGTTGCTGCCTTGTGACCTGGAGATCACGGGTTCAAGTCCTGGAAACAGCCTCTCCACTTGTGGGGGTAAGGCTGCGTACATCTTCCCCTCTCCAGACCCCACTAGGTGGGAGTCTCGTGCACTGGGCCGCCCTTAATGGAGAAGCTCCAAATTGTTGCTTCTTCATTTCAGCAGAAAAACTGATTCTGGTGACTTTTGCAAACCTTGTGAAGTGATAGAGTAAAGCCTAAGGTTTTTTTATCAATTTTTTTTATGTTAATCTGAATTGAATATTTTCCCTTTCAATTCTTGATATGCTTGATATTACTAGTTTCTTACTCATTCTCCAAACAAGGACAAGTATCTTCTTGCTAGTCCCCTCTGGGAATCTAAGGTCCTGCCTCTAAGGTGAAGTCTTTCATTTGGAGTGCTGTTGTGGCTGCAAATTTTAAAAGTTAAAAATTATTATGTATTGAGTCTAAAAACTGTAAAACATGGACTTTTTAATACGTCTAGCTCACTCTAATATTAGCACTCATTTGATCAAGAGTTTGATCTCCCACCCTATTCTTAATAATTAAATTGAAATTTCAAGCCCAAGTTATGGTAGGCCTGTGCTTTATCCATGCTTCAAGTCCAAAGGGCTTTTACATGAGCAGGGTGTGATAGAGTCAATATTTAAACCAATCATGGGCTTTCACTTAATACCTCAATCTTTGGAGATGAAATGGTCCTTGACATTTCTTATGGGATAAAATGGTCTGTCTAGTTTCTAACCTCTTTGTAGTGCTCAGCTGATGCCTGATGGTTACTTTGGAGGGGTTCTGATGGTGGATATGCTGAGAAATTGATGTATCTGTTTTTGGCTATGACTTCTCTTGTATTTCACTTTTTTTCTTCTCTAATAATATTGTTTCTTCATTTACCAATAAAATATTTTCCCATTTAATCTGCATAACAAATCACCTTCCTAGCATGTGCAAAAACTTAACGATTGAGCTTGTTATATAGTGTTACTACTATAAACAAACACTTAACGATTGACCAAATCACCTTCCTAGCATGTGCAAAAACTTACCCTTCTTTGCTTCTTATATTACACTTATGGAGTGCTCTTGTTGACAGTGTTGCCTTTACATTTGTATATGCTTACTGCATCTGACAGGAAAGTTAATGTCCTTGCATATATTCATTTTTATATCAGTTTGGAAAAATTCTGAGTCCTCAATTGTTTGTTACATCAGGACAGAAGCTATGTGACAGTAAAAAACCGTGTTCTATATCCAGAGTTTCGTGGTCGGATGGTAAGCTTTGGATTCTCTAATTTTGTTTTTACTGTTCTATGGGGGATAAACATCTTAGATATATGGTTGGAACTCTGTTTCTTATAATGTTATGCCTCATGGCCTTAACCTCAGTATAATTTATCCCCCTAATCTTTGATTCGAATACATTTCTCCTGATGTCTTTATCTTATTACCAGCTCAATTTATTCATTGCCCCTTTATGGACCTCTAGAAGACAAAAATTTCAGCCAGTTATAAACCTGTCATCTCATTTTCCCCTATATTCTTAAGAAATTGAAAGTGCAGGTGAAACCATTGGTGAATGCTTAATTTACAGTTCTAAACAGCTTAAAAATAATTGTTGCAGTTCCCTTTGTTCTAATTGAGCTATGATTTCTTGCCATTACGAATTTTATTTTTGATGCCCTTGAGGATGCTTTTGTTTCTGACAACTAAGGATAAAAAGGATGAATACACTCTCATTTTTGAAATATAATTTTAAATTTACTCAGTCCACACTATGTGTCTGATGTCAATTAAAATATAGTTCTTCAGAATTGTGAGATGAGCCCAGATTCATGGCTGGCATTTGATGTTGTTTTTTGTGATGATGTAAAGGTTTCGGCTTTTCTGTGTCATCATTTTTCAGAGGTGACAGACTACAGTTTCACTGCCGATATGGAGAGTGAGGTATTTTAGCTGTTTTGCACCACCTAGCATGTCAGCCAATGTTGTGATTGCATGTCTGATGTCTCTGCTGGCCCTCCTCCCTTAATTACATGCTAGCTTCTTTACCATAATTGTTTTTTGTCTATTTGTTCATTTATTTATTTGCATATACTGGCTGTAGAAGTAGGGGCTTGTTATTTTTCCTATTCTTTTGTACTGTTTATTTAAAATATCATCTTTGATTCAGCTTGATAATGTTTCTGCTGGATCAACTGAATGGAAAGGCCTCCTTAAAGATTACTGGACACGGTTCAAATCATATTGTGAGCGTGCTACCAGTGTTCATATTCACCAGGTATGACTGCTCTATATTTATAAAACTTGATTTTGCTATTCAACTTTGAAGTTTTTAAGTTCTCAGCTTCTCAGATATGCTGCTCTCTTTGCATTGTTTTTGTCTATGGCTAGTAATAAACCGATACTGATTTAAAACTGGATATAATTACACCAATCAATAACTTATTGAAAGTGATTTTCACCAATCCAATAGTTATATCATAAGTAACTATCATGCTGATGCTGCATGTCATATTTTAATAAAAGCTGGGCATCAAGTATTTGATGTAATATTTGAGATTTTCTTATAATTGAAATGTATATTGTATACTAATTTGTGATATTCTAATGGAATACATAGGTTTTTGAGACCTACACTCACCTTTTTTTATTTTCAATTTCTATGAAAAACTCCCTGCTATTAACAAAATTGTTAACAAAGCTTATATCCTATGCAATTTTCCTCTTAGAAAGTCATAAATAGTCTAATTCATTGTAATACAAATCACCAAAAGGCCAATTAATGCTTATGAAAAGTTTAAATGGGAGGTTATTGTAGTGTTTTTAAAACTAGAAGGGGCGAGAGTGTAGGTTTTGATAAACTTCGGAGGGTTTTAATCATTAATTGAAACTATAGAGGGAGTGATTGTATTTTTAAAAAATATCTGGGGAGTTGAGTGTAATTTACTCTCAAATTAACATGGAATTTTATGAGTAAGACCTATGTGAAGGGACCTTTTAATCCAACGGTGGATATTGCAATAATTTTATCATGTAAAAATTTATTTTGTGGTTTAAGATTGATTTTATTTTACATTGGTGCAAATGATATGCTCCAAAACGCTACTGCAGTACTGTTTTCATAGTTTAACTCTTAAAAGATTGCATGATACTTATAGGTGGAAAAGATGCTGGAAAAGAAGTTTGGGGATTATTTATTTGCTTCTCTCCCAGATCAGAGCAGGGTATGCCCAAGGTAAGAGTACGCTACATTACATGCCTGGCAATAGGCTTGCTTATTGAGCCCCATCTTGCATCCCTCATGTCATGGAAATAATCTTGTAAGAGTAGGAAAGTAGTTCAGAATTTTAAGTACATGTTTATTGTAAAGATATGATGATCATTTTACCATCATTTAGAACTGTTATTGCAATAACCTAGTGTACGTACAAAGTGATATTTGACAACTTTTAAGGCCCTGTTATACATATATATATATATATATATATATATATATATATATCTGTGTGTGTGTGTGATTATCATTTACCATCATTTAGAACTGTTATTGCAATAACCTAGTGTATGTGCAAAGTGACATTTGACAACTTTTAAGGCCCTGTTATATATATATGTGTGTGTGTGTGTGTGTCCTAATGACGATGACAGTGGAGTGGTGGCAATATTGATAATCGTTATGATAACAATGGTGGCAGTAATGGTACTGGTAGTGGTGGCATGATGACAATGATAACAACAATACTATTATAATGGTGCTAGTAACAACGGTGATAGTGGTCATAGAAAGGTGGTATTGGTGGCCAGTTGAGTGGGGAAAAGCAGTAGCATTAGCAGTGGTTGTTGTAAGGTGGTAGTTGTGGCGATGATATTATGTTAAATTGGCAAACAAATACAAAAATAATTTTTTTATTAAAAATTTGTTATTCAAGGCTTATCCCTCCCCCTTGACTGTATACTTGAGTGTATAGTGTTATTTGGTGATAACTGTATAAAAATTCTTAATCGTATAAGTTTATACAATCTTTGTATGCATCAAACATCTTATAAGGCTGGATTGTAGTAAGTTATATTATCCTATTCAGCTTTATACGGCACGCCAAATGGGGCCTGAGGGTTTAACAAACTATGGTTACATGCTTGAAATGCTATTTTTATGTTGGGCTATTAGTTCTGTACTGTATTCAGTTTTTTCAAAAGATGCCAAGATGTCATATTGATTACCTTCATCATATCCTGTCTGCATGATATTGATATACTTTGTCATCTTTTAACTACTATCTCGAACTTGTTTCAGTTGTATGGAAGGCACTTTGATTTTCAAAGTAAGTAGATTTGGTGCAGGTTACTTCATAGGCTGTGATCGTCATCCGAAGTGCAAGTGAGTAGTTTACTGTATATCTGATTTATGCAATGTTGTTCCTGTTGTATGCTACTTTGCAGATTGGGAAGATTGGATATTATTATGTTTAATGTATTAAACTCAACGTGAGGTAATTATGTGATTTCTGTCCAGATTTTTTCTGATAATTGAAATAGACACTGAAGCTAAATCCTGTGTTCTTGGCTCAAATATATTTTATGCATGTACTGTAAAGGTAGTTTGAGGATACAAGTTATAAATCACCCTAGAAAAGAAAAAGATGGATGAAAAGCCATGAATACAAATCCACGTTTTATCTATCAACGTTACCGATGTCACTAATGCTGTGCTCGAAATCCTGCACTCTACTCCACCACACCTGTTCTTCTAGTTATACAATTTAAGCATTCATGTAAAATGAAAGAAAAAGTTCTACTTTTACTTCATACTTGTTCTGTTAAGCCTCTGTTTTGAATTAATTTTTTTTCTTGGTTTTCTATTTTTTATTTGTGTTTTTGGGCATATCAGTGTGTGCATTTTGGTGTGACTAAAACTTTGAAATTTATAAATATGATCGATTGTATGAATGTCACTTAGTCTATAATCAGTTGAAATTGTGGATGCACGGAACATATTGGATATAACCTTAATTCAGTGATCAAATCTAATTTTCCTTCTTGTTAGTAATATCTTTTTCTCAGAAATTACAAATGAATGCTAGTGGTTCTTGTTACTGAAAACAGGTATATTGCTAAAACATTATATGGTGAGGATGAGGAAGAAGTTACACCTCAAAATAAAATAGAGGAGCCAAAACTCCTTGGTGTTAACCCTGGGTCAAATGAAAAGGTCTTCTTTAGATCCTGGCCTTGGTTATATGCTTTAGTGGATTGCTGGAATCTAAGTTTTGTTAGATTGCTTGGAATTTGTGAATGATTATCATTTTTCCTTCAGGTTTTTTTGAAAAGTGGTCCTTATGGAAAATATGTTCAACTTGGAGAAGACCGGAAGGGATACTTACCTAAAAGGGCCTCTGTCTCTCATGTATGTCAAATTTTCTTTTTCCAGACTATACCAACTGGCAAACTCTTTGGGCCATTTTGCTAGTTTATTGCTATTGATAATTGACATTTTACTCTTTTGTATCTTCCCTTTTCTGAGAAAACTTAGAAGTAAACGTATTGATCATTTCATGCATGTTATGTATTTTTATAGCACAATATGGAAGTTTTTGTTAACAGAATTACGAGATTTGAAAGCAAGGGGATCAAAGTCCAAAATTTGGACATTAGATAATATCTGACGGATAGCATGCCACTGATGCGGGTGATTGGGTGTAAATATGTAATCTATGAAGGTTAAGCTTTAGGCTTCAAAGTTGGCGCAAATGCCTTGATTTTAACTGGTGCTTTGAGGCTGTAACAGCTTCAGGACAAAATATCAATTTTAAAGTTTTGATTGGATGATGAAGTTAGAATTTGTTGAACAATGTAGAAATTAAGATATTAGGTTTTATAAGTAGCTTAGGGGAATGGAATTATAATGAGTGAGGAGTTCAAATCATTATATGGTTGTAACTGGTGCGTTGAGGCTGTAACAGCATCAGGACAAAATTTCAATTTTCACTTTACTTCCAAGTATAGTGTGAAGTAGGCTTTGCAGTGAAACTTGAAGAAATTAAACTTGTTCAATTAATTGCTGTTGTGCTAGATATTTCAATAGAGAAGAAGAAAATATATAAGGTTGGCAGCACATTATGGTCCCATTTGGTAGCTTGATTTAAGCTTATGAAATGGAAATCTAGATTCCATGCCATCAGATATTATGTTTGCTTGGAAGAATTATAAGTTCCAGAGAATATGGATTACCTCAGGTAAAGAAAAGTTGACTACCTTTTAAAAGTGATGGAAAAGAGGAGGGAATAGAATGGGATTGGAAAATATTAAAATGCCCTTCTCATTATTTATCCATTTGTATTTTGTTTGTTATTGATAAATAAAATAAAATAAATAATGTTAAAACTATTTTTAAATATTTTTAATACTTTTAATAAAAATTTTATATTACTAATTATCTATTTTATTTTTATTTATAACATTTTAAAATAATTTTTTAGGTCAAAATAGTATTATTTTAATAGTTTAATTTTTCAAGGGTATTTTTGTCTTTTTGTCAACTTTTTATTCCATTCTTGCATTATTTAAGACATATTAAATGTAAAAAAGTAATGGATATTATATTTATTTTCAAGTCGTACTAAATGCCATTTTAATAATAATATTCTATTTTATTCTCAATTTTCATTTTTATTCTTTTTTTTACTAACAACCAAACGAGGCCTATGTGTTCAGAGCAACTCTGACTCCTCAAAAACAAGCTTCATAGCTTCTAAAATATCAAAAAATGCAATACTAATTTAATTTATAGTGATATAAGCCATAGAATTTGCACAACTGTGACTGTTGAAAGCATTCCCAAACTTAAGGCCAAAGTTATAATTCATAATTATAAGAAGAATAATATTTGAAACAAAAGAATATAGATGTCAAGCTAAAGCTGTTTTAGTGAGAAGAATCATAATTATTTTAGTGTATGTTGTCTTTCTTGTCCATGTCCTATCTTTTGAGCCATTTGTTTATTATATTGTGGTATTGACCTTAATATATTGTCTATTTCTGATCCATTTAATATAGCAATTTCTTGTTTTTTTTCCTTGGGGGGGGGGGGGGTGACCTTTTGTTTCCTGTTTTGAATCTTTTTTTTCAATCTTGCTTATGAAATATCAAATTATGGAACTTTATTTTTTTTTTCAAATTAGTGTGATTTGAGTGGCTGTTTGGTTTTAATGGTGCACGATTTCTATTTATTCTGAATGCTGCTATGTTGATGCCTTTGTATATTTTCTGATGATGATTGGTTGGGTACTGGCTGTGCAAATATGATTTTACTTCTTCCGATAGAAGGATTGAATTGATGGAATTGGTTCTTTTCAGATAAAGGATGCGGACTCGGTTACTCTTGAAGATGCACTTGAGTTGCTGCGATACCCATTGACATTGGTACATGTCTCATTCTTCAATTCAAATACTTATATATATATATATATATATATATATATATATATATATATATAGGGAATGTTAACTTTCACTTTGTATGGAGGTTAGCATTCTCTACAATTTGCATTGATTTCCCCTTAAAAGCCAATAAATGCGTAGATATTTAGGTCATTTTCTTAAGACATGGATTTCTTAAAACTTGAATTAAGTGACCTTGCGATTATTCTGTCTTTTAGAGAGGGAGAAATGAATTTGTGATCTGATGTGGCCTAAATACCCTTGGATACTAAACATGGATTATATAAACATTGTTCAACAAATTAATCTTGACTTATTATTAGGGTAATCATCCTAAGGATGGACAGCCAGTCATATTGAAGCTTGCAAAGGTTGGTTTTTCTGTTAGACATCGACGCACAATTGCTTCTATTCCAAAGGTATGCTTGTATTTTCATTTTCAGGTACTTTTCTAAGAATTTTATTCCCCTACCCCATCTTTACCATGCCAAGAGACTTCGGCAGCTGAATCAACTAGCACCTTTTAGGATTTATCTAAACAACTGAGAGACTGCTGCGTTTAACTACTGCTAATTGGTGTTGGAGCATGTTCTCAAAGTGTTGCTAATTCATTCTCGTTGTTAACAATGTAGTTAACAACTATCATTTGTGTTAGTGATAGATA
This sequence comes from Gleditsia sinensis, assembly GCA_037074535.1. Lineage (NCBI taxonomy): Eukaryota > Viridiplantae > Streptophyta > Magnoliopsida > Fabales > Fabaceae > Gleditsia > Gleditsia sinensis. Next base: position 5,253,145 of record CM073472.1, read on the forward strand.
CCTGAACCTTCTTCAGAAATAGCAATAACTCCAGCAAAGAAAAGATAACTAACTGCCTAGATCTTGGAGGGGCTAGTCCTCCACTAGATTCTCCTATTCTACCCTCTTCTCATCCCCCCTCCCCTTCCCCTCTTTATTCTTTCAGCATAATTAACCCATCTAGAGCCCTCCACGTGGCTCTTGTCCTGATCCTTCTTCCACTATTCTGTTATTCAGCCCCCCATGCTAGTCATGCTCCCTTATTTTCGTAATTGCCCCTTACTTCAGCCTACATGTGTAAATTTTTGTAGTTGGGGGCCTATCAGTTAGAAATGTCACGTAGATTATTACTCGTTTATCAACTTCTTGCTGGTTTTGTTTGGAAATTTGATTCTATGGCCACCATCGTTTCAGAGCAGTCAGGGCAGGGGTAAATGTCCTTTTTTTTTTGGCTTTTAACACGATCTGTCAGTAAACTTCTTTTTTCTTCGTGGCAATTCAGTGGAAGTATTGATGTGTCTTTGATCTTACATATTATTTATCCTGATAATTTTAAAATAGACTATTCTGCTAATTTTTGAACCACTAGTATGTATACCTCGGTGATTAATGCCTTTATCTTGGCTAGTTTTGTTATTTGATGTGAGGTGTTTTTTTGTCTCTTCTTTTCCTTTGGATATTGGTATGCAGAATATGAAGCCGAGTGATGTCACCTTAGAAAAAGCACTAGAGTATTTATCAAGTAATGATGTGAGACGATGTGGTCGGCCAAAACGCAAACCTAAGGTTGAGGAAGCTGTTGAAGCTTTCTAAGTTTTCACCAACGGGATAAATAGCACAAGATTGCAGAGTTCTCTGGTGATTACATCGTGTTGATATTTTCGTTCGGCTACTAGCTTGTCGTCGAGAATTTTCCTATGAGGAGCTTCCAACTCCCAGGTGCGCTCTGGGTGATTCTTTAATGGATCCAAGTTTAATTATCGGACTAGTCAATTTTGTCGTATGTCTTATTTTTTTTTTTTTTTGGTTGGGGGAGGAGGGACCAGAATATTGACGTAGTATAACGTTAGGCTCATCGAAATTATATTATTTTGTTTACTAGAAATGTAATTATATTGTTATGCTCATGTATCAAATGTATTTATTGAACAGTGAATCCTGATATTTTTATAGGAAGTATCACATCATCAAGAATCAAGTTTAGTGGCAGCGTATGTTGAGATGATGGAATTCTGATCTGATCTTGTTTTGTATGTTTTATGCTTTTTCCCTTCACAATAAGCCAAGATGATCATTATTCTGTATTGGCCGACTGGTGATTCATAATATCCCAGTGATGTGCTCTATTGGTTGAAGCAGTCTATGAGCACCGTATGCATGGCTTAAACTAGGGTTCTATAGAATAGCTACATTTAGGAGATAAATAAGCAAGTATTGTTATGGTACTTTAAAGTTCATCTAGTGCTGGAATGGTTTCTGGAGATATATGAAAGTGTAGCTATTAGTAAGCCCGTCTATAATAATAACCTAAATTTCAAGGGCGTTTTGGAAATTTACTGTCCGTTGAAGATCCAATCTTCTAGTAGTAATAAATATCTTGATCTCCGAGCTCCCAAATTGGGACAGATTTAATATGAAAAGAGGTAATTTTGATGGAGATTTCCGTAGTTCATTTGCTGATCGAGTTGCAATATATATTGGAGGCAATGTATATCGATGTTTTTTTAATAGACTTTTATCAGACTGCATTTTAGAATAGTAGTGTCCGTTGTGTTTTGACATTTTAAAAAAATTATCTCAAATAACCCATAATAAAATATTTACGATTAAAATTATTTTTATGAAAAGTATTTTCACAGTAAGATTTAAGTTGATAAACTTTGGGAACGTAAGAATTTTATTTAAAAGATAAAAGTACAAGAAACACTGAAATGCACGGCCCCGAAGATATCATTCAGGAATATGTTGCGTCAGGAGTTTTTTTTTTTTTTTTTTTTTAATTAAAGGCTTTTCGGATTAACCCAAACCCGACTATCGGCTCCGAATCTCTGATTGAGATACCTCATAAGGAGCTTCACAGAAAAAAACAGAAAGAAGCAAGAATCGGAAGGAATCACCCGAATAACAGTAAGCCTTGCAGGCTCTTGCTGCGTCTAAAAATTACTGTGAGCTAATTTCTCTTTCAAATGCAATATGTTATGCGCTGCCTCACCGATTTTCGAGATTTAGATCGTCGAAAAAGGAACATAAATCAAAGATATAATCCTGGAGAATTATGAAGTGCTCGAATTGACTCATGAGTGATATTATGGTACAGTTTGGGTATACAGTTTATTTAAGTACTTATAAAATAAAGTCTTATATAAAAAATGTTTATAGAAGAAAGACTTTTAAATTAAGTTATTTAGTGTTTGGATACATATTTAAAAAAGTGCTTTTCAAATTTATAAATTTTTTTTAAAATATTTAAAGATAATTTTGATAGAAGGAGAGAGGTGAATGATATAATTTTGAAGAAATTTTAATTTATAAAAGTACAAATTAACTCTTTAATCATGTGAATTTGAGTTTTTACAGAGATTTTTTTTAATAAACTTAAAAAATTAACTTTTAAAATAAGCTGAAATTAACTTATTAAAAATTAATAAATTATTTATTTAAATTTATTCAAACACTATTTTTTTTATAAAAATACTTATACTGATATAAGCTACTGTAAGCTCTGCTATCCAAACGTGACCTATGTTTTTCCTTCGTTTTCCCAGGAATCAATCAGAATCGGCTTATAGGTTGCGATCAAATTTTCTAACGGGATAAGGTGAGGACTATGGAACAGAGGCTCAGGCTTCAACAACAGCAAGCCTTGCTTCAGCAACAACAGATGTATCACCCCGGGATGTTAGCAGCTGCTATGTCTCAGGTTCACTCCTCTATGACTTCTCAGTTTGCATGTGTACGCTTCCGTGTGCTCCCTTCAGGAGCGGGGCAATATGGTTTAATCGGTTTCCACATTCGCATGTTCTCAGTATACCAGACATCAGTGTTTTTTTTTTTTTGAAAATAAGCTTCAAAATGGGGTGTTGATTTTGTTATTATTTTGATAGTTCCTAAGAAATGCATTAAATTTTAAATTTGCTAGACTTTCAGAAACTTTCTCTGGGGGCCAACTGCGTAGCTCGATTTTCGTAAAAATGTTATAGTTTAATGCTTTTAACAACATTGATAAACCCGCCAGAATTAAAACTGAGTAAGAAATAAAGATGAAAAATAGTAGCGTGACACAGATAGGTGGGCTACCAGCAATAATTCCAAAATGTCAATGGGTGATTTGGAAATGCCTTTATATGGGAAAAACGCTGACAGAGAGACTCCATATTCTTACGTTGTAGGTTTGGTCCCTGTCCTGCATATTAGCGTTATTATTTCATCTCTATTGTTCGAATTTCATTCATTCACATCATGTACAGAAAATACCTCATCATGATAGAATCCCAATCCTTGAGTTTTATATCTTCAGTTTTGATGCCTAAACGAAAAACATGAAAATAGGGTTTCCAGGATGTCTTCCTAGTGTTTCTGGGACCTTCTTTCTTTCCCTTTTTCATTCTTGCAGTTTCTGCAATCTTGCAGATGGAGCCTATCTCAAGTGGAAATCTGCCTTCTGGTTTTGACACTTCTACATGTCGCAGTGTGTGAGTGCTATGTGATTCTTTTTCCTCTGCTCACCCATTTTTCTCTGTTTTAGAGGTTTTTAACTTTAATTTTATTATATTTTAATCGCGTCAGTTTTCCATTTGATACCAAATTTCTAATTTTAGCAGGCACAAATTTATTTTCTGAAATGGTATTATCTTTTAATGTTTCTAATTTCTGATAGATTAATTTAATGCTTCTGAAGTTTCATGTGATATTAAATAATTAGTGTACTAGAAATATAGTCTAATCTTCCTACCTTGGAACTTCATTAATCTGAAGTCATGTGCTTTCAGTTATGTAGGAAATATTCATGTAAATGTTACTGAAAAACTTCTTGCTGAAGTCTTTCAGCGTGCTGGTCTTCTTGCTGGGTGCAAGCTCATCAGGAAAGAGAAGGTTTGTTTTAATATTCAAATCAATGTTTCCTGCTAGTGACTTTAAACTTTGTTGCTCATAATCAGCCTCTTTTAGCAAGCATTCTTAATAACAACTAACAGATTTGTGTTACTTGTCTCATATTTCCTTAATAATATGAATATGCTAGTTACTGATGAGTGTAGGATTATTTCTGTCCCTGAAATGTATGTTTAACATAAGGTACTAGATTTACTTCATTCAATGTCTTTCATGGAACTTTTCTTAGAATTTTACTTTACTTAGATTTCTGACAAGAAATGCATCAGATCAGCGCAAAAATTGTTCAGTAAAGCTGGCCTTTAATAAAAGAGAATTATGGTTTTCACTCTGTCTCTGTATTTGAATCTTTTCATGCTGTGCTGAATGGGGCAATTCATCCTAATTTGTGACTACTTGTCTATCATGATGTTTAACAACCTTGGCAGTGTAAGATGGACATCTCTAACCTGGAAAACTATAAGCTGAAAGCTTAGAGCTTGAGAGAGAGAAAATGCAGCAGTTGAGAAGGTCATAGATTTCTTTAGAATTTACAAAGTTCTATATGTCAATTGGCAGTCATTTGTCCTGTAGAGGGAGCAATATTAAATTCCCGACTGGCTCTTGGTGTAGCATCTGCATGTACTCTATTCTTTTTAATCTTTTACTGTTCCTTATTTCTATTTGTTATCTATGCTCTCTACATTATTGTTTCCACTTATTTGTTTGCTTGTTTTTCTATTCTGGCATTATCATTGCAGTCCTCCTATGGTTTTGTGGACTACCATGATCATGCATCTGCAGCCCTTGCAATAATGACATTGCATGGACGCCAACTGTAAGCATTATATTTTTTACTTAGTTATTCTGGTTTTTTGGCATATTTGTATCGAATGTGAAGTGACTCTTCATGTGGCTTTTCAAGATGGAGAGACATAGGCATTCTCACTCATTTGGCAATATGGATATTACTTTAATGGCTTTACACGATGCTATTTCAACTATCCAACCTTGACAAATTTCCATTGAATTTTTCTAATTTCTTCCTCCTCTGTTTTACTATTAAGTCATAACAAGATTGCATTAATATATATTTTTTAATATCACTTGCAGATATGGTCAGGCACTTAAGGTTAATTGGGCATATGCCAATAGCCATAGGCAGGATACTTCAGGTTACTTTTAGGCATACCCTATTTGTTGTTCTCTGTTTTTTTAATTTTTCTTCTTGGGAGACTTCTTATTTTCGATTTTATATTCCTTTGTTTTGGTAAAATCATCAGGGCACTTCAATATATTTGTTGGTGATCTGAGTCCAGAGATTACTGATGCAACTTTATTTGCATGTTTCTCAGTCTATCCTAGTTGTTCGTGAGTGCCTCATTGCTTTTTGTTTTCCTTTTATCAATTTTTGCTGTCACTAGATCAAGGCCTGTATATTAATTCATGGTGACTAGTTATTGTTAGTGGTAAAATGTAAAAGGTGGACAGCTGATTTGCAAAAAAGAACTGTCACGGGTTACTCAGTCTTGCACAGTATTTTGGTTTATGGTACTTGCTGTTTATTTTCCCTCTTACTATATGCAGTGATGCAAAGGTTATGTGGGATCATAAAACTGGTCGCTCCAAAGGATATGGTTTTGTTTCCTTCCGTGATCAGCAGGTACTGCTTATTCTGTTTACAGAAAATCTGGAATGTGTAAGATAAATGAACTAACACACTTTCCTTCAAGAAAAAAAGAATCTATTTGCTTTAAAAAGACTGTCACCACTTACCAGTTCTCTCTCAGTTTCTTTGGCCTATTCATGCAGCAATATTTGAATAAACTTAGTCTTACTAAAAAAATCATTTGGATGTTTCTTTTCCAAATTAAACTCAATAAGAGGAGTCTACTCTTGCTTAGAATACAACCACATTGGCTGTTTTGTTTCTTAGACAGTTGAAGAGAAATCTGGATCTTTGAAACCTCTTAACAAGTTAAACTCAATCAAAAGTTAGTCCTCTCAAACTGTTAATTAGTTGCTTGTTCAGTAAATTGATCTGTATTTTATGCAATTGATATGCAGGATGCCCAAAGTTCCATCAATGATATGACTGGTTAGGCATTTAACTATTTGCTGGCTTGTAGTTGTATCACTAAGTTGGTCTAGGAAACAAGCTTTTGATCTTGTTCCTACCAATTTGTAATGTTAACTGCTTCTTGTAGGTAAATGGCTTGGAAATAGGCAAATACGATGCAACTGGGGAACTAAGGGTTCTGGTACAAACACCAATGAGGAGAACAATGACAGCCAAAACGCCGTTGTTCTTTCAAATGGATCTTCAGGTGTCATGAAATTTTCTAAGTAGTTGAACCTGTATTTGTAAAACCATGGCAATATAAATGCTGATTTTAGTTTAGATGTCTTTATTTCTCCAGATTTTGTTTATCATATTAAGCTCAAATTTGCCCTAATTCCATGTAACTCACAATGCATAATGGAGCATTCCTATTCAAAAGATTCTGGCAGTTCAACTTTTGTTAGACACATTCCTTCTACTATTGATATTAATCTTTGTAGTTATAATTTTGGATAACTTATCCAATTGCTTGGTTTGTTGGTGGGACACTGGGTTTATTAGGTGCTAAAAAAATTTGTTATACTTGGTTAACATGTAGAGTTTGTGGTATTAATATTATGTATATTAATCATAATGTGTTCAAAGCAAACATGCGTAGAGCAGAATACCTTAAAGACACATATAGTAAACTTGATTTACTTGAAAATTTGACAATGTTGACATCCATATTCCATATCTGTATTTAAATTTAGAGAAATTTAAAAAATTTCATTGACTGAAATTTAGTTGGGCATTGGGACCTTAGTTGAACTCTTAAACTTTTTCTATTGTGTATACATGACTTATGAAAAGACATGCTGTGTAAACAGGTTGGGAACTTTTAAGATTATTGGCAAATAACCTATTCTTTTTTTTCCTCCCATGTGTTCTACAGATGAAGGTCTGGAATATAACAATGAGGATGCTCCTGAAAACAGTCCATCCTACACCACTGTTTATGTTGGCAACATTCCCCATGATGTAAGTTAAAAGAATTGAAGAGTGAAATGATATGGTTATCTTTAGCACATAAATTAGTACAAATTACAAATCTCTAATCTAGGTGCTTTGATCCAGACAATAAAATTTATTTTAGGTATTAACAGGACTGGTTTGGTTTGTTAGAGTAGCCTAAGTCTGTAAACACAATGTTGGATGTACTTTGACATAATGGTTGTGTTAGCTGTTTAAAGAGTCTTCTTGTCTGATGAACAGCTATAAATAATGGTCTATTTACATTTTTGTGAATAACTTTTGCTGTCAATCCTGTGGGCTTGTTTGTATTTGGCCTTGATGTAATTAAATGAGCACCCAAGGCCACCTCAGGAGCTAAACCAAAAAAGCTCAGGACAACCTGTTACAAATTGGACCCGAGGTGATCTGTAACAACTTTTTGTTTTAAGAGCACTACTTGCAGTTGAAAGTGATACTATTTTGTCCTATTTTAATACTCTTGCTTCTACTTAGATAGAATGTAGAAAAAGAAAATGTTGTAGTAGTCTGAATGGTTGGTAGTATTGCCATTTCTTTCAAATTATGACTTCTTTATTTTTCATACTTGTTAAGTTGTCACATCCCTAGAAATGTGTTTTGAGGTCACAGGTAACACAAGCTGAACTCCACTGTCAGTTCCATGCACTGGGGGCTGGGGTTATTGAGGAAGTCCGAGTTCAGAGGGATAACAGTTTTGGATTTGTTAGATACAACACTCATGAAGAAGCAGCATTGGCCATTCAGGTGGCTAATGGAAGAATAATTCGTGGGAAGACAATGAAGGTGAGAACTCTTCAGCTTGTTGCTTATATGGTCAATGAACTTCTTTGCCATGTCAATATTGGCACTGATTTTGGACTGAGGAATTCCCTCCACTTCTCATCTTGGTAACTAGTTTTTTTTTTTTTGGAAAGTAGGGATGCAAGTTTGCTTTTGCCTTTCAGATAGCTGGTCATTTTTCTCATATGTAAAAGATAAATATATGCATGCCTGGGAGCAAACATGCATGTGCTCACACCTTCCCCCCCCCCCCCCTCACCTGATGCCAAAAATGAAGTTAAACATGCACAAATGTGGGGAGGAGGGGTGGAGGGGGTGGTCTACCGGCCATGAAGGCCGTGCTTTGACAGCTTTCTCTTGTTCATATTATGGACTAATGAACCCAAGTTTTATTTTGTTTGAAATTTAAAATGCTTGAGATAAAATGCTAATTTATGGATGTAATTCATTCCTAACACCAGTACACACTAAATAACAGTCTCCTGTCAGATTGTGATATGGAACTTTTGTTGGTTTCTAATAAGCTCGTTGACTTACTGTTTTTGGGGAATTTACTTTGTTACTGTATTGTGTTGGAAACCCATAAACTTGGAATTCTATAGAAGTGATCCCAGAGGGTGCATGATGGGGGAATATTTACATTAAAAGATCTGTGATTGGAGCAGGGAGGATTTATTCCTACAATATGGATTTAGGTCAGTTCCCATTGTTCTGGAATATGTCACCACTGAGAAAATTTTATGACACTTTATGTCCAGGTTTAGATAGCATGGAAATAATTTAACTCATTATTTTACTCACTTTTCTTGCGCCACTAATTACGAAAAAAGACTTGCTGAATACTTTCGTGTGATAACTCTTGGTTTAATTATGTCAGTAAATAAAGTATATATTTAGTGATTTGTGCATGCATTTGTGCAGTGTTCATGGGGCAGCAAGCCAACTCCTCCTGGAACAGCTTCGAATCCACTACCTCCTCCTGCTCAACCTTATCACATTTTTCCCACGACGGGGATGAACCAAAGCTATTCTCCCACTGAGTTATTGGCTTATCAGCGCCAACTGGCCTTAAATCAGGCTGCTATATCAGGCCTTTCAGGTCAAGCTCTTGTGAATATGACCGGACGACAGGGCCTCGCTGCTGCTTCCATGGGCTTGAATTCTGGGGGATCCCAAGCCATGTACGATGGATATTCTGGTAATTCTTCAAGGCAGCAGCTTATCTACTATCGTTAAAACCATGGCCCGTGAAGATTCAGTTTCATTGATGGATCACATCTCCTGCTTTCCCTCAATGTCCTTTTCAGAAATGGGCTTTTGATTTATTTTTTTTTGGCCACCTTTGATTGAGAGATTTAGTGTGTAGTTATTCACATTAATTTTTAATGTCGTAGTGTATATGTAATTTTTAATCTTCGTTGGTTTGATGACCCAAAAATGGTATCTATATGGGCTTGCTAGAAGTTTCAGAGTTTTCTTTTACGGTTTTAGCTTCTCATTAATGGTATTGTATATGATGATTATTGGCAATTTTAATGTTAACAACTCTGTGCTATGTTTTCCTTTTTCCCTGTAAAAGGCAAAATCCCAGAGTTTTGATGTGTTTGTTTACACCCTTTATTTTCTTAAAATACCTGAAAGGAAAAATAATATCATTTTACTATAAGAAATAACCTATATAAAAGTAATAAATATAAAAAGGAGGAGGAGAAATTTTACTTACATAATGAATTTTAATTTTAATAAAATAATACTAATGAAGTTTTAATTTTAATAAAATATTATGATGGGATAATATTTTTTTATACTTGAACATTTTTATAATATTTTTTAATTAATTTTAAATTATCTCAATTATTTAATTATGAAATTACAAATTTGAAATAATAATTAAATCATAAATCATATTTCTTCCAAATCAATCCACGAGTTTGTTTTTCACCTTTTCTCCTTCATTTTTCAAACGTAGACACGCTCATCTGCCCCTTCATAAAGCAAATACTGATGCGCCTAGTTCGTCTCTCGACAATCCTACATTTATTTTTCGCATTTCTTACAATGAATTAGTTTTTTTTTTAATTTTTAAATTTTTGGTTGGGGAAGTGAGCGGAGGAGGGACAAAAAGTTCAAGATATTATCACAATTTGTAGTCACACGAGTGATTGAATACAGTCCTGCACAAAGTTCTGGGGTCTGCTTTGCTATGCTTCCATGGTTATGGGATAATATCTGTCTATTATAGTTAATCAAGCCTTATTACAAGGAAATTCAACTAAAAATTTACTCTCAATGAAGGTTTGAGTTCTTGAAAACTATACAATCGACCTGGAATTAAACCAAGAAAAATTGTTTTTAAGAGAAAAAAAAGTAATTTAAGAGGATATTTGAAATTTTATGAATTTTAAAATAATTAAGTAATTTAATTCATAAGAAGTTCTTTCTAACTGTTTATGTTTACTGTGTCTGATTGATCTCAAAAAGGCAATAAGCAGAACTGTCTTGTTGAATTAGAAGCCAGGCGAAACCTACCTAAAAAATAATGCTGTTATGGCAATCTAAATTGAAATGTGAAAAGAAAGTTACAGGCACAATTTGAAGAATCAATGAATGCTGTAGGTGTGATTGGACCTCAATGGGCATACTTGATGTATATCTATCTTGTGCTCTACCCAGAATGAGAAAGCGAGGGACTGGTTTCATCCTGCACATGGCTCCCAAATAAGGAACAAGTTCAATTAAGGAAACACCACATTTAGTCCAAGTTATAGGAAATGAAACTTACCAGCTGTACAGAAACTTGGCTCTGGTTGCTTGGGCTTAAAAAGCCGCCGAAAACTGAAGGGTGGTTGGTAGTTTCAGCGAGTGCTCTCAATCTGTTGAGTTCTGGTAAGATAACCTTGCCAAGATCAGGTCTGTCTTTCCGCCTTAGCTCTGCGCACTTAATTGCCAACTTGGCAAGGCTCAGGGCTTCCTCTTGTGGCCAGTCAGGCACTGCTGAATCCAACATATCCATGAATGTTCCCTTCTCGATGGCCCTTTCAACATGATGGGTCAAACCCATTGGTGGTCTTGCTGTTAGCAGTTGTAGGAAAATGATGCCAAGAGAGTATATGTCAGATTTCACCCCTAGCATTCCCGTTTGCTGATACTCTGGATCTATGTAGCAGAATGTTCCAGCAGTGGATGTCATGCGGTATTGCGTCACGGTGTCAGCCACAGATGGTGGAACTAGCCTCGCCAATCCTACATCGCTGATCTTGGCTACGTAGTTTCGGTCTAATAAGATGTTAGCTGGTTTCAAGTCCCTGTGCACCAGAGGCTCTGGTTTTGTCTGGTGAAGGAACAGCAACCCAGTCCCTATTTCAGCTGCTATTTTGAACCTTAGCTGCCACGGAAGCGGGGGAGTGTTTCCTCGTCGAAACAGACGATCGTCCAAGCTTCCATTAGCCATGAACTCATACACAAGACACCCATATTCTGGGCACGCTCCAAGCAGGAGAACCATGTTTGGATGCCGTATGCAGCTCAGTACCTCTACCTCTCGTTGAAACTGCGATCTTCCTTGTGCTGCATCAGGACGTAGAACCTTCACTGCAACGGGTGTATGGTCCAGATAGCACTGATATACGGGACCATAACCCCCTTCTCCAATCTTCTGGGACTCTGTAAAGAACTGTGTTGCGGCTTCAATATCCTCAATTGAATACCTTCTATATCTGACATCTATGTTTACTAAAGCATCAAGTGCTTTCTTTTTTTCTTCTGCTTCTCTCAGTGCTTTCATTTCTGCACCAAGTCTTTTTTGTGCTTCCAGTTCTGCAATCCTCTTTTGTGCTTCTGCAGCCTCCATAGCGGCTTTGGATTTGGCCTTCTCCATTTCTGCAACAGCCAAAGCAGCTTCCTCAGCCAGCCTTGCCTCTTCCAATCTCCGCTCTTCCTCTAGTTTCCAACGCTGCAGTTCTACTGCCTGTGGTGCAAAGCGGGTCAGATCAGATTGTTTGTGGTTTAGCAGATATAAAGTAGAAGATGCATACCTTCTGCTTTGCTGTCAGTGCTTCTTTACAAGCCGTGCTGTACATTTCCATTGTTTGCTTCAGCTCCAACTTTAGTCTCCTCATTTCAGCCTCCACGTCATCCTGTATTCCCAGCACAAGATTAAGGCATGGTAAATGCAGTTCCAAGTAAACTGCGCGTTTGAACTTACCAGGCCCGATATGGAAGAAGAAAGTCTGTCACTATCCTGTGAGATTGATGAGAATTCAGGAGGAGGGCTGAGCATATCTATGGACCTCCTATTATTAAACTGCATCGACTCAAAGCTATAGTTTCCATCAATATCGGAGCTGTATGATAGGCGAGGATTGGACATCCCTGTATCTGGGATGTCATATAATGAAGAGAACAAGCGATCTGTACTTGATCTTCCAGAGCTCACAAAGGATATGTCCGTATCTGGCATGGATATTTCCCCATATGACTTGCCATTCAAACCCCTCCTAGTGAATGGTGACCTGTTTCAACACAAATTTAGTTTTCCCATGATAACCAAATCTTATCTTACCATGCAATGTCAATGTCACTCACCTGAAGCCTTCTGATTCATCCTGCGATTTATATGGTGTTTCAATGGATCGCCTATCACGTCCTGATTAAACCATATTCCAGTGAGCACCATATAACTATTTCAAGAGATGAATCTAATCTAATCTAATCTAATCTAATCTAACCTCTCATATTATTGGCAAGAGGCAGTTGCGGGTCTGATTGCTCAGACTTGGTGCTTGCTTGAGTAAGCTGGGAGCGTAGAGGAGAAATGGCTGGAGCAGGACGAGATGCAGATCGCATTGAATGAATTTTTCCTTTAGCAACAGCATACACAGTGCAGAAATCCGGTGCCCCTTTTGATACAGTTCCCGGAATATCTGTTGCCTTGAATCTTCTGATGAGAAAATGTTTACGTTCATAAGTATACCCTAGCCAAATATTTGTGCTTACTCATAAGCATGACAGGATATACAAACCTGAGCAGACCAGATTTGTTTGATGAACCAAGAACCAAATGCTCGATTGCTGAATGTGAAGCATACTCGATTAAAGCTTTGCCGACGTCTACGTCTTCCAGTATGACGTCCTTGCATTGTATCTATGGTTCATAGAAAAACCAAAGAGATGATAAGATGATCAAGATTATATCAAGATTTCTGAATACCAAAAACATTGCTAAGATGTGTGTTGTTTCTACTTCCTCAAAACGTTAATGTATGTCATTTTGCTGAGGAAAAATTGAACGTGTGATGGCACAAACGCTATTGATCTTTTCTTCCTTGTTTTTCCCGGAAAGAAAAACAAATCTTACATCTTTTCGTGTACAAAAGACACGATATGGGAGGAAAATTTCCCTGGTTTGGGCATCAGGATCTCTGCATATCAGTGAACTCTCATCACCATTTATCCCTGCAATCAACAAAGTTCAAAAAAACAATCTTTAAGTCATTTGAATACCAAGTCAAAATATACGGGTGCTAATGCTACTGCTAACACGTCGTCCTTTTTACCTTCCTTTTCTTTTTCCCTTTTTTGTTGTCAGGGTTGCCTAGAGACATTAAATAGGCATAGCAAAAAACATGCAAGGTACAAAAAATACTGTGAGGATGTATTTCTTCTATTTCTAATGCGTGATTCGTATGACACACAGAGTAGAGGGTATACTCACTTGGAGTTTGAAGAGAAGGTGATGTAGACAAGGAAGCTGCTTTAACCTTGACATGGATGAGAACGACAGTTGAACCTCTCACGAGGAGATGGTCAATGGCCCATTTCAGTGCATTTTGGCTCCCTTTGTCTTTGTCTATTGCCACTGCCACTAATCCATTCACACCCTCCTTCTTCTCCGTTTGATGATTCTTTGGCAACCACATTCCTCCCTTTTTCCTTTTCTATATACCCAAATCTCTTTTTCAAGTTTTTCTCTGATCTTTCAACGGAAAGACATCAAAACAAAACAAACAAAGAAAACCAAACAATATTATCCTCTCATGATTCCTCTCTGCTGCTTCTTCCCAAAGAAAGAGACCACTAAAATTCCTTCCTTTATTGCTTTTATATTTTCCTTTTGATGTTTGTTATGTCCCACCCCGCAAGTCCTGGAGCTCCTTTGATGAACCAAAAGACCGTACTACTCTGTCAAAATGGAACCTCTTATTTTTTAGGCCATCCAAAATGTAACCCCTTTTAACAACACTGAAGTATTAATTTCTTTTCTTTTTCTTTTCTTTTGAATCACCTCTGTTCCTCCCCGAACGGTTATGAGAGGTATGTGTTTGATTTATTAACTTTATTGTTGTTTACTTCGGTGTTTAAACAACAAAAGAATAGCAAGTAGCTACCCTTCCTCTCTCTGGAATTATCAACCATTTTTGGGCTCTTTAACTATTTTGAGCATTTCCCCACATAGATTGTTCTCTCTCTCTCACACACTGCCATGAGAGAACAACCAAAGTTTGCGGGCAATCTCTGACTTTGTCTAGTCCCTGGTGGCTGACCAACTAGTGTCTTGTCCTTCATATGATTCGTGTCATAACTCATAACCAAACATAAGGTCATTTCTCGGAGGACTGAGCTTTTGAATTATTATTTTTATGAGGCACGTGCTTAAAAAATATTTTATAAAAATATCAGAAATTATTGTGAAGAGTGAGGGCATGTGGTAACATTTTACGTAGTCATTTATAAGAACTACGCAGATTATAATTTATTAATATGTATTGCAAAATTGAATAAAATGTAATAATATTTTTGCCCAAGTATACCCAATATTTTCTCCCTGTTATTTCATTTTTCACAAACATTTTTTTAACTAAGTTACATCATCCTCACTATTCAAGTTTATTATAATTTTTTAATTCATTTTCCGTTTTTTGGAACCCGGCGATTATCTTATACCTCCTTAATAGTATTGCTTAAGAAGTGGCTTGATGAGATAATGTTACAACTTGAAATGGCAGCTTTAATTAACAGAGTAATAGGCAAAGAGGTTTTTTCTTTTTTTTCTTGTAGTCTTTTTTCTTTTTGGACATGGTTTTTTCTTGTAGTCTACTTGTTGACAATTTGTACACAAGAAGGGTGGAGGTCATAGTCACAGACATCACAAGAGAAGGCCCAGAACTTGCCTTGCTTTTTACAGAAATCACAGACGTATGCTTTGGCCATATCCAATTTCAGTACATGTTCATGCTTGGCATCATCAACCTCTCGAGGCAAAGCCTCTCCTTCTTTTGTCAGGGCTGCTTCTAGCTCCCTTATCCGAGATTCAGAAAACGGGAAAGCTTGAGCACCATATGAGGACACCATGAACTTCCCATTCACACTAATGACTTTACCATCAGTTCCAATGACCACTAAAGCCGGAATTCCTTTGATATCAAAGATTCTACAAAGGTCATGCCTTGTTCTATCCTCATATGGAATAGCGAGCCATGGCATACTATTTATATTGACATTGAATTCCTTGAGGTCTCTATCTGTTGAGATCAAAACAATCTCGAAGCAGTGGTCTTTTGCAGTCTTGAGATTCTTGTATACTTCTGTAAGTTGGACGGTGAAGGCGCGACAAGGAGGAGACCAGTAAGCACAAAAATAGAGGCCTACTATTTTTCCCACCAGTTCAGATAATAGTACCTGCAACAATAACACATGTCATATGTGTGCTTAACTATGACGGAAACATTTTTAAATAGACGAAACATAGGTAGACCAAGTCCATCTTATTATCCTACCTTTCCATGATTTCCAGAGATGAGAAAGTTGCGTCCTTCATGTCCCAATAATTCTTCCAAACTTGCTTCTTCGCGCTTTCTTTTATCTATGGCTTTTAATTCCTCGCGTCTCTTGTTTGTGAAAGGAAAAGCTTCAGCACCATAATCCTCGATGCATCCTATCCAGTCTTCTTCCACTGTAATGCCATCCGAAGATAATGGAATGAATGATGGGATTCGATCAACTCGGTACCTGTCAATCAATCTTCTATGCAGATTTACATCAAATGGGATGGCCAGCCAAGGCATACTCTTAAAGTGTTCTTTGAATCCATCCTCATCACGGTCAAAGGAGACGAAAATGATCTCTAGGCTTATACCCCTCTTTCTCAATGTGTCATAAAGTTCAACCAGATGGGGAATGAATGTTCTGCAAGGCCTGCACCAGTTTGCAGAGAAGAAAAGGCAGATAGTTTTCCCATTGCATGATGACAAGGGTACCTGTTCTCAGAGTTACAAACATGATAACGCATTAGCATTAGCTAGAATTAAGTATTAATCAAGCAGACAAAACAAGTACTTAATGGGATTTTTCAATTGGGTTTTACATTTTTGTTTATCGAGATAAAAATTAAACTACAGGACCTACTTGTTAGTTTGACGTTGAATCAATTGATAAGCTTTTGTCCTCTCATACAGACACACACACACCACACAAGGTTCTGCATAAATTAAGTTACCTCTCCTTCGCAAGATAAAAGGAACTCAACACCTTCAGCTGCAAAGATCTTCATAATATTATAGCTGTCATTATATTTGGGTTCAACATCCACCGTTGCCATTGACCTCCACTCTCCACCGTTCTGTTTTATAAGCTTTCTTGAGACCTACTTGATCAAGAGGAACAAATGAGTTTCGAAAGTAATATCCAAAATGGAACCTACTGCCTTTTGTGAACTTTCACACTTGTTTCGATCCGTGCCTCTGCTTTCACAAAGACCTCGAGGCAAAGGAAATTCAGATTCGGTGCAAGGGCGTCTTTTGCCTTTTGACAGACTTCGTAAATTCTCAGAAGCACTTCCCCAATGAAAATTGGAAGGCAGCAGAGTCTAAAAAACAACTAGCTATGTGAACCAAATTTGTAGGACAGGGGGCTTTTAGTCGGCCAATCAAAGCAGCAATTTTTAAAGTGAGTTGGGTAAGAGAATATGAGGGATATTCCAACTGAGCAAGGGGTTGCGTAGAGGCCTTCCTAATGGAAGAGGATCCCATTCTCTAACCCATTACATCATACACATAATATTCTTCAACGGGTTTGATCAATTCTTAATTCATAACCTCAGATAACTCAGACCGTGAGTCGATAATCTTTGCATTCAACATGAACTTAATAGACCTCAAAGATAAATTGCCGTATTAAAATCTTAAAAAAGAAGAAGCGGAAGGAGGAAGAGAAGAGCAAAAGAGCAAAAGCACCCTTTTTTCTCAACTTCACTGGATAATAGTTAATTTTATTTTTGCATGAAGCTCATCAAATCCAGTCAATTGTCATCACTAACGCTACAACATAGACATCATGGAACGAGGGATCAAAAGATAAAGAACTTTTTTTCTTTTCAAACTTGTTATAAAACCAATCCAAATAGAAACAACTTGTAAGTGCATGTTGTGCTTCGAATCCTATTCATCAATATGCAAGAGGAAAACTTGCTCATAGTCTGATTTTCATGAGTGATATCAATATGAGATAAACCCAGTTTCAAGTAAGTACCTTGCAGCAGCAGTTGTGGATGAAGAGCCCCAGCAGAAAGAGAAAAAGTAGTTCTGAACCTTTTTGAGTTTCCAACACGAAAGAGATAGAGAACGGTGGGAAAACGCCAGCTTTTTTTTTTTTTTTCGTAGTCAAGGGGAAGATCGCTATTTATAACCATTTAAAATGAAAGTTTGACAATTTACGGATATTGCAAGACTTTCTGTTGTTGGATTTTACTTGCACAGGAAAAGAGAAGTAAATTTTGGTGACGACAACGTATTATCCATAACCGCCAATCTGTTTCCATCATTCGGGTTATTAAAATATGAATTGTCGATTATTACCCCAAAAAACAAGCCAGTCTGGAAGTCCGTCCACGTTAACATGGTCCTAACCAAGAAATATTTAAGTAGATTTAATTTATTAAATAAAAAAATCAAATAATATACTCAAATAGTTACATTTTATTACCTTAGACTTGTTCAAATAAATTAGATTTATCCAAAAATATATCATTTTCAGCACCGGTTGAACACTTGAAAAAACAAAATGAACTTACACAAGTTTAATCAATAGGATAATTTAGATTCTACCGAAAATAAAACATAATTTAGAGTAAAAACTCGTGTATTTTTGCACACATTGTCCAATCCAATAGTACACATATTATCATAGAAACATATTTAAAAGGATGACCTACTCTTTAACAAAAAAAGAAAAAAGAAAAAGCAAATACGCCCATCAACAATGTCCAGTTGCACTAGAGTCCACGGTAGGAGATAAAGAGCAAAGACTACTTATCTAAAATTAGATACATCAGATGAGGTCTCAAATGGTAGAGGTTAATAGATACTATCCGATATATAAATCGATAGCCACCCAAAACATTTAAATTCTGAAAATAAATAAATAGGTACAAACTAAAATCTGACTCGGCGCTTATCCCACTACTCGGATATCTAGAGAACTATTTCATCACAATGGCTTAATTTTTCTTGCGGGAAGCCCTGGAAAACATTTCTTTGATGTTGTGTGATTCTGTCTCCAATTTTGCCTTCTTAGCTTGTCTTCCCTTTTTAAGGGGCTTCTTATCATCACTCTTTTCCTTATAAAATTAATAGCAATAAGCAATCAGAATAGATTACAATCTGTAATGGCAAACTCCAAGAAAATGTCAAATGCAAATCTCATTCTTTTCTCCTGGCACAGTAAATAAATACCTGTATGTCATTACAAAAACCTGGGTCACTTCCGGCAGCAGCACTTACTTGTGCTTTCCCAGTAATATCAAGTATATTTAACCTGCAAAAGTAAATACTCCTCAGGACATCTAAAAGAACCCCACTCTTACCCTATCTTAGTTTCTTTTAAGCCGAATGAATATATCTAAGTAAGATCTTTGTGAGAAGACATTTTCAGAGGCCATACTTAAGATGGTCACACAAAAACTGCAGCCAAGGTTCATCCTTCAAGTACTCCCTTAATATTGAGACTGCATCCACCACTGCACCAGCAACATCAACATATTAATGAAATTATGGTACCAAAAACCCAGAATCTTCAATAGAAGAGAAGCATCATCACCAACATCCTATCAACCACGTAATGATCTGCCAATAGGATAAATTCTGCAGTCCATTCTCAATTTTCTGAATTTAACAACAAAGAAAGCATATGATTGTTTGTTCCAATGCAGTATACTATATTAAAAATCTGCACAAAATGTTCTAACCTGGATTTACTCAATTGAAAATATCTGTTCCACAAGTTGGCAATCTAGCCTCATAACCATTATGTATATCTTACACTTCACTCAAAAATGAACAAATCTGAGAGCCACTCGCTCCAAGGGTCCAATTTGTTTTCAAAACATTTTATCAGTCTTTTTTATATACAATATTTCTATTGCCTCTTCTCTGTTTTACCTTAACCAAAGGAAAATTTCCAAATTCCAGTAGAATAGTATGGTGATAAAGTAATAAACAGTTAACAAACTTTACATGTGGCTTTCTCTTCTTGTACAGCATAGTTTTTGTCCAGCTTGAGTAGTGTCTGTTTTAGCTGATAAACCTAAAATACGAGAAAACAAAATAACCATCTTTAATACAAGTTACAAGTTTTCAAGCAACTAAATCAATAATGGCCAAACATATACCCTGGGATAAATAGAACAGTCAGTCAGATTGAAAGCACTCTCACAATAAACCTAAGGAGTACGTGTACTACTAAACCAACTTTGAAGCCAGGCCATGAATACAAAGTGATGCAGAGTTTATACTTTACAGTATGCCGAAATATATCAACCATGTTTTATTCTTAGTCACATTTATGGCAAGAACTTCGTAAAGTTCAGACATCAATTCATTAAACATGTTATCTGGTATGCAGGCTAAATTAACAGCGAGGATATGTAGACACACCTTATAGTACAGCCAACGTTGAACCTTTGAGTCATCAAGCCTAAAGAATTTTATTGATCCAACATCTGCATATGCAAAGGGAGAGAAAAGGTCAAAACTAATCACCACTTAGTGGAAAAAAATTTAGTTGTTGTTGTTGATGTATCTCCATTAGACAGATCTTTTGTGACACAAAATATGAAACGTATCCCATTATCTAGATTGAATATCAAAATCATATATTCCAGACGAATTAAAAACAAAAAATACATCCAAGCCTGAAGTGATAAACAATGAGGTCACCATGCTTGGTTGTCATCAACCAGTATAAAAGAGAAAAGTCAAAAATTAATAACAGACTTCTCATTTCCTTTTGACAATATCTGCTCAATAATTTACTTAAATCATAAGAAAACTTAGCAAAATTTCAAACTTAAAGTTTTAAATAAGGGTGTACATAATACCTTTGACTTCACAAACTACTTGCATACAGTTCTCCACAGTGGACATTAAGTGTTGGTATTCAGGATACCCATCAACAAACAAGATCTCATCCAATTGCCTGAACTTCCCAGGATCATCCCCTTTCTGCATGCATTTAAATGCTACTAGTGATGCTTGGAAAATATAAATTATCTTTTTCCAGAAAATAAGTAGTGGTTCAAGAATATAAAATCCCCTATGTGCATGAATCTTAATGCGACAAATGAGTTTAATAAAATATATAAGCACAATCAACACCTAACAAACCAATTAACAACCCTAAAAAATACTATAAAAAATTATTCTTTTCCTCAAAATAAGTAGTAGCTTTGAGAACCTGACAAGCTGGAGCATGTAATTGATTTCATATGTGGATTTCCATATGGTTAAACTTATATTAACTGGCAAGTTAATTGTCTGTCTCACCCCCCCCCCCCAACAAACCCCAAAAAGAATTTGAAAAGAAGGAATGTCTACCAGTGCAATACCTTCATTCTAGCTTCCTCAAAAATGGGCAACATGATGAAAACAGGATCCACAGGAGTGGATAAATACAGCCGACCATCTGCAGAAGCAGAAAATAATAATGATTAATCTGACAATCATTGCAAAGAATTTATGCTGAAACTATGGATTGAAATTATGGATTCACTATAATTTCCTCAAATGTTAAAAGATCAAGAGACTGATTGCAAAATTAGAGGAATTAAAATGTTTCCATTCAGTCTAAGTTAAGAATATTGGAAGAAAAATGTTGATTAGAAGTACAAAAACAAGAGGTAAAGACTAAAGAGTAAAGGACCAAAAATATTATATTGATGTAATGTAGAAATAAAGGATTTCATCATGCAGAAGATAAATAATAAATAGCACTGTACCTCATGCCAAATAACTAATTAAATATATATGACCACGTAAAATGCATGGAGTTCTGGTACCAACATCTACCTTCACATAAGTAATCCCCCAAGAACCAAGATCCATAACAGTTCTTAAACCACTGAAGCTCTTGAAGCTTCCCATTTACAAAAAGATAACGTGTAGCATTTCCTGTCATACAAGTTAAAAGATGTTAGAGCTTAAAAACAAAAGGGGAGAGACAGAAGGAGAGAGATAGAATATTCAAGGATTTCAACATAAATCATGTCCTCGAGAAGAATTTCTAGCTGAATGATATGAGAATATTACCTAAACTACTTTTATTAACCAAAATGTTGACTAGTTCAGATAATCTATTTACAGGAGCTCATATATTATGCAAACAAGTAGACAAAAAAAATTAGGGGCATAAAGAATTTTGGACTTCAAAAAAGTACCTGATTTGGGATGACGAAGCAAAAGCAAGTGTCCCAAACCATTCCCACTTGTAACAGGATCTACGTTTATACAGCAGAAGAGAAAAATCAAAAGTGCATCAGTAATGGCATGTGACTATAAAATAATATGCGATAGGACAGAGTTGCCTAATTCAACATAAATAACAATGATTAGAAGAAGCCAACTGAAGACAAATAAAAATAAATTAATTAATTAGCTGCTATATCTTATCTAGGCTACTGAGGCATACAAAATAATGGAAACTATATAAGACTGGCATGCTAATGTTGAGTTTCATTGTGGTTTTCTTGTCCCACTCATGCGTTTTGTTCAAGAAAAACGGTTGTTTATATATTGAGTTATCTACTATTTTTGTATTTCAAAATAAAAGACACCCTTGTCACCTTTTAAAGGTTACATTCTGACATGGCCTTGATCGCCACCATTGGAATTCACAAATTACAAGATTGTGTTACTTTATTCAGAATCATCTTATCCTACATACATTAAGTTCAGAAATTCCCAATTCCATAAACATGCTAATCATAACACAAATGATAAGAAATAATATCACCTTCAGATGTGTTTTAACTTAATTAGTTAGAACTTAAGACCTCTACAACCAAAGTATTTTTCCGTTATGTCATACATGATGCATATGCATCCTATGATAATAATGAGTTTTGTTGCACAAAAGCAGGCTGAACTGAAGATGTAATTTTACTCTTTTAAGAGAGAGAGAAAATCAGACGTATATTTAAAAATCAGAAATATAACTATAAATTTACCAGGAGCAATGAGAACTCGAGGTTCCTCAACGCCTTCCCACCAACCCATTGAACTACAGGGTTTAGCAAGTAATGGTGCAAGAAAGCTTTGCACAGCCCTAGCACCCACCAAAATATGGTTAAGATAATGTGCAGTACTCTGAAACCCCCCTTCCTTCCTCTGCAACAAAGAAATTCACCAAATAGGCACGTCAATCGAACAAACAGTGTATCATAATTAGCAGCAATTCATTAACTAACGAAGATATTCAAGTGACTAGCAATATAGAAAGAAAGATTACTTCAATAAAGAGAGCTACTTTATGTGTCTGATGAAAGTATTAGGGCATTCACGCGGAAGGGTAAACCAAAAGGCATTCAAAAGCAGCGACAAATTAATGAGAGAAGAAATACATTTTCTCCACTTTCAGAGAACTGAAATTCATATTCCTAAAATTTGTAACTTTGATACGGTTGCTCAGAACCTTCGAAGGGAAAAAGGAGAAGGACACAAAGTAATCCAGAAGTGCAAAGATACTTTACACGGAAGCTGTAATGTAATTGCAGTGGCGACTGGCGAGGAGCGGCGGCGGCAGTAGCGGTGAACGAAGTTACATGGCACAACTGGGCGCGAGCGCGAAGGAGTTTCAGGGACAACATTAAACGAGGACGCCAATTTGACAAATTAATTCAACCACGCCCCCGGCTCTTTTTTTTTTTCTTTTTTTTTTTTTTGCTAGAAAAAAATTGTTGGCTACTAAATAAAAATTGGAATTTTCATATTATACTGTTAATTCAAAAGATTGTCTTGTAAAGTGTAATATCATAGAGTGTACAATTGTACCAACGTTAGTTTCTTAAATTTTAATCCTCCTACACAATATTAATCAAACTAATCCCATGTTGCCCTTTTTTTTTTTCAAGGAACAATAACGAATTGAGAACTTCTTACATACTTTCTGTGGCGGGCTATAAAAATTCGAACATAATGAGAAGGTACACCAAATTTAAATTGGGCTGGAGCCTCCTGTTTCTCCGCAATGAATTGGCTTGATGCGAATGCTATGACCCACAAATATCAAATAATACAAATAACATTTTATTTGCAAAATAATGTTTGTAAATAAACAGTAAAGAATCCATGATTGAAAGCTAGTTCTGCCGTCACATCTTGTAACGCAAACAAAATGAACAAGCGTCGAAAAAATAAAAATCATATAATTAAGAATGATGGTATAATTTTATTTATACAACATTCCTTTGATGATCCTCCGTTTGCGGAAGGCTGGGGACAAAGTAATCTTGAGCGGTTCATCAAATCATTCACAATATAAAGGGAAAGGAAGAACGAAACAACTGAAACTAAGTGAGATGGTGAGGACACTTGAACTTCCGATCAACTTGTCACTGAGAAAGAGAAGTCCTCCTCAGTCGTAGGCCTCGAGTAATCCCCTTCACTGGCAATAGAAGAGTATTCATCTTCACTATCTTTCTCCTTCAACTCCTCAATCTTAGCCACCGCCTCTTTCCAATCCCACCTCCTCTCCACCTCCCATTCGCAGCAGCACATCCCTATCTTCAACAGCTTCAGCATCTCGCCCTCCCCATTCCTTGTCCCCAATATATCCTTATCAAACACCTCCCCGGTCCACTCCTCCCTCACTACTGAGTTCACCCACGTTGCCAAATCTGAATTATTCCCCTTCCCATGCCTTAGGTAATTTGCTGGGAACTTCCCCGTCAGCAGTTCAAGGATCATTATTCCTAGACACCAAACATCTGTCTTCTCGTTTGGTCTGTCAAATTGATTCACCTCTGGGGCCTTGCAGGCCGCCATGAAGTGTTGAGCATGGCTTTTGTCCATCACTGCCACAAGTCCATATTCTGTCAAATGGGGCTTCATCGACTGGTCTAGCAAGACATTCGACGACTTCAGATGCCCATGAGCTAGGCTTTGTCCTGGCAACTCTCTGTAGAGGTAGGCTAAACCTCTGGCTACTCCTTTTATGATTTTGAGGCGAGTTGGCCAGTCCAACCCCGAACCCCGTCTACCTGTAAAATTAATTAGTTCAACAAGTGTGTAATGTAAGATAATAAAACTATTCATGCTTAATAGCAGGCATACCATGGAGATGACTAGCCAAGCTGCCATTTTCAACAAAGTCATAAACCAAAAGCTTCTCTTCTTTTCTGTAGTAGAATGCAACAAGAGGAAGTAGATTAGGATGGTTCAAGTTCCCAAGCCTTCTCATGTGCCCAAAAAACTCCTCTTTCCCAACATTGTTCATGTGCCTAAACCTCTTCACAACCATAGCTGGCCCGTTCAAAACAATAGCCTTATATGTAGATCCAAAACTGCCACTACCCAGAACTTCGGCAGAGGCTCCCAGAAGGTCTGGCAGATCAAACCTCTCTCTGTCTTTCCTAACAAAATTCAAACCTCCATCTTCACCCTTCTTGAACTCAGCTGTCAGATCAATTGACTGGGCCTCCTTCAACAAGCTTCCACTGTCCTGGGATTTCACTTCCTGACTAAATTGGCTCTGAGATCTTCGCCTCCTGCGGCTGAGGAAGAATATAACTGCTATCATTGAAGCCAAGGCGATCACAGCCACCACTATAATAGCAGTTATAAGGATGTGGCGCTTCTTGGAGGAGGGCTTGCTGCAGGGGTGTAAAGGTTTTCCACATAGCCCGTTGTTGCCTATTGCACCTCAAATTAACAGCCATGAACATGGAGTGTAGAAATAATCTTAAAAGAGTATCAGCGCATTAGCAAGAAGAGAACAAAAAATAATGCGGAATCTATCTTATTTATGATCGTTGACTGAATGATCTCTGCATTCAAATGCTGATGCATAAACGTATGTATTGATTAGCAACATATGATATGATAGGAAAATTCATACCACTGATGATAAATTGAGGGGAGAAAAATCAGCAATATGGAGTTTTGAAATGTAAATTAATATCGATTTTCACGCTGAAGATGTCAAATGAAAGTTCAGTTGTACCACAAAAAATCATCTGGATATATAGCAAGAACTAAATAGGGAAAAGCTTTAGTTTGGCAAAGGAGTGAGAGCCAAATCAAATTAACAATGAACTCAGATATTTGCCTCAAAATTCATGCAATAAAAATGAAAGAGAAAGAATATAGAAACTTAAAATCCTAGAGGAATAAACATAGATGAGTATGAGCCTACCAGCATATGAGGTGGGATCCTTGTTGCTTAAGCTTTCTGGGATTGGACCCTTCAATTGGTTGTTGGATAAATTAAACACTCTGAAATCATTTTTTCGAAATTCTGGTATGTTGCCTTCAAAACGATTCCCTCGTAAGTCCAAATCCAAAAGCTTAGGCAATTCAGCCAGGGAGCTAGGAACATGACCTGTGAACCCATTTTCTGCCAAGAACACGCTCTTCAATTCTTTCATACCCTTAAAAGTATCATCAGGAATTTGTCTAGAGAATTTGTTTTTGGACAAAAACAATCCCCTTAACCTCGCAAGCTTTTTAAATTCAGGTATTTGACCCTCAAAGTTGTTGTTAATGACGCTAAAACTGCTCAAATTTGACAATTCCGCTAAGGTATCTATGTCAATAATGCCACTTAGTCCCATGTTCTCCAGTCTCAAACCGTTAAAAGTGTTGTGGCGGCATACTATACCAGCCCAGTTGCAGAGACTGGGGGAATTGTTCCCCCAGTTGTTTAAGGCATCAGCATTGGCCAAGAAGCCCCTGAACCGCATCAGAATTTGTTGGTTAGTGTCACCCAATGATGGCACAAAACATATGGCCAAAATAATGAAGAGCATAACAAGCCCATAATAGACTTTGTGGTAAGCCATTAATGGAAGATGGGAATTGAGAACCAGCATGAAAACTAAGATGGGTTTTGGCTGATAAAGGGAGTGCGCATAGGAATTTAGGAAAGAATGACATTGACAAGGTCGTCCCTGCGAATAATGAGCTGGTTATGCCGGCCAAATGTGAGTGTTTGGTCTCATTTACTTAGGGGATTTTGTCTATTACTTTTTAGCTTGGTTGTGTTCTGGCTTCAGGTTGTTTTTCCTTGTTTATGATGAAGATCGTGTCCTTTATTTGCATTGCTGATTGGCCGTCTCTCCAATAGCAACAACGTATATCAGTTTAGAAAATAATTTGGTTAATGCATATTTTATTTATTTATTAAATATGTTTTAATATATAATAAAAATAATATATTTTAAAATTATTTTTATTACGTATTGTAAATATTATTAATAAATAAAAAATTATATTAAATATTAATTTTATCAAATTTATATATTAAATATATTTGTTATATTCTCAAATTACTCAAATTATATTACAAGAGAGATTGGCCATAACTTATCCCGACTAATTATTTTGGAGCCAACATTGAGATTTCCAATTTGCAAACGATTTTAGAGGTTAAAGGAGAAGCAAATAAAATTTAAATTTATGCAAGTTATAGTTCTGCAACCTTTTTGAAAAGGAAATTTGTATCATAAATATATATACAATTTCATATTTTTACAAATTAATTATTAAGGATTTCATTTAAAATAAAGAAAAAAATGTAAAAAAATTTGATTGAATATAATTTTCCGTGAAAAATAAAATTCAGTAGTGCTTTAAAAATTGAAAGTTGAATCAAAGGACAAAGTTTGTCTAATGGAAACCAAAAAATAAATAATCTAACAAAGTTATCTTTGAGAAAGGTAATAAAAACTTTGATTTGACTTGAAAATTTAAGGAAAAATAACTTAAATCCTATTCCTTAACCGCTATATTACACAATTTTCGGTTTTGTAGTCCGCTAATAAAAAATTTAGATTTAAACTTTGCTCTATAGTGTATTTTAAAAAATTATACTGCAAAAAAACAAGAGAAAAATTAATTTAATAATTAAGTTTAAAAGTGATTGGGAATTATAGTGGCACAAAAATAAAGCATGAGCGACCATTTAAAATGGTGGAGGCAGGTTATTTGTAGGAAAAAATATTTATCGATGATAAATAATTTTTTATTTATTAATAATATTTAAATTATAATATATAATTTAAATATTATTAATAAATAAAAAATTATTCAGTATCTGTGTACTAGCAATTCGCACACCTTCGCCGCTTGCGTGGATAAATAGTAGTGGCGGCAGGAGATAGCCATGCGTGAGACCAAGTGCCATCCGGCAACTTTATTTACGGCCCGTGATAGGACCAAACTTCCTCCCCACCTTTGAGTCCACTTGTACCTTAGCCCTATCACGCTTTAAAGGGTCAAATACTCATCACATATAATTTTTTTCTTTTTTTGTCCACCGTCACTGCCTCCTTCGTGCCTGTTTGAATTTGTGATAGAAGTAATTAAAAATTTATTTACAATGCATGTGAACGTAATTTTTGTAAAAACTTCACTTTAGAGTTTCTATAAAAATCACGTTTTTGATAAAATTACGTTTCTAAATGTAAAAATAAACACAGCCTTCGTCTTCTAATTTTCGGAAAAGTCCGTTTGTTAGTACAACATTTATATATTTTCAAGGTCTATTATATATATATATATATATATATATATATATATATATATATATGAGAATTAATTCATGGTTTGATTTGAGTTTTAATTTCTAACTAAACAGATTTTCATCTTTCAATTGGTGGTAAAAAAGAGAGAGTAAAATTTAGAGTTATAAATTGATTCGATTCCAACTCATAATTAATTAATTTTTTTTCTATCAATTATAACTAATTTTAATCATTATACACCACAAGAAATCAAAATAAAGGTTTCATTATATGCCTTAGTGATTTAATGCTATAGAAAACATTAATTGTTATATATATTCGAAAGACGTTATGTAGTTTGATTTAATTGAATTGTTATTAGCTATGAACTATTAAACTGTGAATCGAAATATAATACTTTGAAATATAAATCAAATCATTAATTAAAAAAGTAAAATAAATTACTTTGGTTTGATAAACACAACGAAGTTGGGGAAGACAACCCAGAAGAAAGTTTTTGAAAAATTGACCCTAGCTGACAAAGTCACTACAACGTTCTTCCTTAACCTTCATTAACGAATTGATATGAGCAAGAAAAAAAAATGATATTGTATAACAATTAAAAGATAACATTCCATTCCAATTTAGAATATGAGAAAAGCGATACCATTTTTAATTAAATCATGACATAATCATCATCATCTTTTTATTTACACAGTAGTTATTAAAACACAAGAAAAGCACAATGTTACTCAGTTCCTCACACTTGGCTTTCCCGTGTTTGTTCTTGAGCAATCTTTCACGCTTGGGCTAATTTTGGTTCGAAATTTTGTAATTAAAAAAATAAGTTACCTCTCGTAGCAAAACTTTGATTTTGCAATTTTGGACATAAATTTTGAGTAAAGAATCTGATAATAACATGCAGATGAAAAAGGCAACACCGTCCACCTTTATTGCCAAAACACACCCAAGTTTTCATTTGCCCTTTATTCTTGGCTTCCATGAAACCTCACGTACATGGCCAACAGAACTTTTCACGAGACAAAGCAAGGTTTCTACCTTTTTTTCTTCTTCCTCACTGCTTTTAAACTCTGTTCTCCTACATTCATACTGTATCATAAACTTAACAAAAAAAGTTCCCCCTCTTCCTTCTCATAACTGCCACTAAACTATGAAACCTTCCCCTGCCATTGACGCGGATTTCTCTGGCAGACGCGTATCGTTCTCCGAACACCCCCCACACGAACAACACCACCAACCCAATGTTCCTCTGCTTCTGCAGCCGTCTTATGCGAGATCAAAGTCCAGTATCTTTGACGAATTGCGCAACTTTCGCATAAGCCTTAAATGGTGTGCTCTTGATCACTCTTCCTGCATTGGAAAACTCATTTCCTACGTGTTGTTCATATTCCTCGCCATCCTTGTTCCTCTTCTCACCTCCATCTTCGTTCGAGTCCCTGCCTCTGCTCCTGAGGACGACCCCATCTCTTTCAACAACCTTGTCCAAATACCAGAATCCGGCCTCGCCATTATAGCCTTCTTCACTCTCTCCCGTTTCTTCCAAAGGTATGGGCTTAGGCAGCTTCTGTTCCTAGATATTTTGCAGGATGACACTGAGTACGTTCGACGGGGGTACACACGGGAGCTTGAGAGGGCATTCAGATACTTAGCATGCATAATCTTACCGTCCTTCTTTGTAGAACTAGCGCACAAAGTCATATTCTTTTCTACGGTGAAAGTTTATGTCCCGCATATCAGCCCTGGGTTCCCCCTGAACTCCATTGTGTTTGTGTTGGTGTTGGTTTCCTGGGTTTACCGAACAGTGGTGTTCTTGTTGGTGTGTGTGCTGTTTAGGCTAACCTGTGAGCTTCAGATACTGAGGTTCGAAGGGGTTCATAAGCTTTTCGAAGGATGTGGGTCTGATGCAAGCGTGATATTCGGCGAGCATGTGAAAATCAGAAAGCAGTTATGGGTTACAAGCCATAGATATAGGTTCTTCATAATTGGGTGCTTGGTGACCATCACTGTCAGTCAGTTGGGTGCTCTGCTTCTGGTTTTGGCTTCGAAATATGACAAGACCTTCTTCAATTCTGGTGACCTTGTGGTAAGCACTCATATATACTATAAATCTGCTTTTATTTCACACAGACCCTGCAAAATAAGGACTGATCAAGAAACAATGGACAAATGCAGATTTGTTCAGCGGTGCAGTTAAGCGGGTTCTTCATGTGCCTAATGGGTGCCGCGAGAATCACACATAGAGCTCAAGGGATAGTGTCAATTGCGACCAGATGGCACATGATAGCTACAAACGCATCTGCAGAATCAGAGGAATGGAAAACCCAGAAGCCAGAGGAGGGAGTAGGCAGTGGCAGTGATTCTGATTCCAACGACATATACATATCAGTGACCCCACGGCAACCATCATCGTTTCAAACCAGGCAAGCTTTGGGTGAGTTTTCACTTTTCATCACCTCTGCATATGTAGAAATCTTTTTGGATGTCTCGTGAGTGTTTAATGTTTCGCATGCAGTGACGTATTTGCAGCACAATAACGGAGGAATAACGCTGTTTGGGTTCGCACTTGATCGAGGATTGCTTCATACTCTTTTTGCATTTGAGTTTTCTCTGGTGCTGTGGATTCTGAGTAAGGTGGTTGTTTTGTCTTGACAAAAAATATTCAAGTCCACCAATCTATGTGTATTTGGCCAAAATAAACAATCATTATATACATTTATCTATACATTTGGCTGGCTGTTATTCTTTTTTAGTTCAACTTTTTTACTTAAATTTGTTGTCACATTCGTCTCTATCACTAGACCTCTACAGTCGACACACTTTGATCCAATAATAACGTACGATGATGCCGTGAGTCATTCATTCATACTAAAATACTTGGGTTGACAGTCGCAACTAGTATAGTTTACTCGTGTAAAAAAAATAATCTATCTGCACATCATATAGGTAAAATTTTACAGCCGCTGTTTCCAACTCCATGGCCCAATGGATAAGGCGCTGGTCTACGGAACCAGAGATTCTGGGTTCGATCCCCAGTGGAGTCGACCTCGGTTTTGACAATTTTAAGATACGAAGGGCCACGGATGATTGTATTGGGGTAAACAGCCCTGCCAGCTCCAGATATTTTCCTTCTCTTTTCTTTTTTTCATATTTCATTTCTTTTCCTTAATGTGAAAACACAAATAGTTTGGCAGTGCGTCTAGTAATTCAGTTTATGTCAAGCATAGAGTATCACAACATAAAAATACGACAGAATCATCAGACTAAATCTAAGCATTGTGCTCCTTTTGTTAGAAACTTGAAAGTGAGAGGGCAAGGGCTTTTAATGATTTTGTTCCTCAAGATGGCAGAAGCACAGTGAACGTTGCATTCACTGATAAGAAAAATAGAAAAGAATTACAAAAGCAAATTGTAATATTTATTTACATTCTTGGAGAAGATTACAAAGTTGCTTAAGGGTGTTTGCAAAATCTCCAAGGCTTGCTATGAGCTTGTCCCCCTGGCTTCTAGTAAATTCAGTTCGGTAGTCCTCAACATTCTGTGAGCCAGCGTCCCGATAGTCTGCTGTTTCAGCACCAATGGCTTGAATCTGTTTTGCTAACTCTTGCAATTTCAGTGCCATCATTTCCCCGTTTTCTTCCTTGCCAATTGTTTTCTTTTCCACTCGGTTCTTCCTTGGCCTTTCCTTAACGTGGTCTTCATGAAGCTTTACTTCGGCAAGGCTCTTCAGTGACATTTCTAAGTCACCCTTTGAAGGCTTTTCTTCTGTACATTTCAAATCCGGTTTCTCGTCTAGAAAGTCTTTCAAATGCTCTTCTTCTAAATCATTTTTCTTAGGCTTTTGGCTATCCTCAGGCCTTTCTTCAACACAGCCTCTTTCAGCCTTTTCTTCTAAGTGGTCTTGTAAAGACTCATCTGGGCGGCAATTATTAGGCTTTTCTGCATGAAATCTCTGGGATTTATTCCATCGCCTTTTTCTTTTGGGCCCTAATCATCAAATTCATAGAAGTGCATCATTGGGGACTCTGTAGAAGTAGGGAGACTACAACATACAACTTAAAGCGGTAGCACTGCTATTGGGAAAAACACAACTTACTCACCAAAACTTAGTTTCACTCATTTCCTCATTCAACTTGCTATATGTTTATGCCCTTGGAAATTCCAGGATTGGTACATCAAGTCCACAGTCTATGAGTTTTAGTGGTTCTAACTTCTACCTGCTACGAGTGCATGTAGAGATCCTAATAATAATATAAACTGCTGGTGTACTGTGAAATACACCAAGTAAATTCCATATTTTCTTTTTGCCTTCTTTAGATTAAGTCATTAAACAAGTACGAAGGTAAGGTCAATAACTAAGGACTTCTGATAACCTTTTCTTACATGTGTATGTGTATATATCCAGTCATTATTGTATTATTAGGTTTTTTTAAAAAAAAATTTATAGTTCACTTTATTGGATTTGGAAGCAATCAAAGTTGAGAAGGGCATTAATTCTACCCAAAACCACTAAGCCCTTCTTCCACAAGTGTCAACCCCTAAAAGTCTTATATATCTCTTCACCCACCCCACCATGTTAGCACCAATAGTATATGTATGTGTAAACCCATTTGTTGTATATGTATGTGCTTTTGAACTTTGAAATACATTTAAACTAGCATTGCCTAGCCAAATATCAGGTTGATCAGGTTCAGGTAACTACATTGTTGGACGCAGCAAGTACGACACATATTTCCACAATAGTATGATATTGTCCACCTTGGGTCAAAGCCCTTATGGTTTTATTTTTAGACTTTTTGCAAAAAGTCTCATACTAATAAAAATTGTATCATTACTTATATACCTATGTTTTTCTCAATATCTAGTCAATGTGAAATTTTGTTTGCATTTTTAACAATCTTCCCCTCGAACAAAGGACGACATTCGGGCCTCTACAATAATCCCTCTTCTCGAATAGTACTCCCATTCCTTGTTCGGAACCATGAGATTCCATCGGATAGTAACACAATAATCCCTCCCCTTGAATGGTACTCTCCTTCCTCATTCGTAACTGGAGAGATTCGGCGAATCTCCTCCACATAGCTAAACAGAGCTCTGATACTACTTATTGAGTGCAGCGGGTACAACACATATCTCTACAATAGTATGATATTGTTCACTTTGGGTCAAAGTTCTCATAGTTTTATTTTTAGATTTTCTCCAAAATGCTTTATACTAATAGAGATTGTATCCTTACTTATATACCCATATTCTTCTCAATATCTAGCCAATGTAAAACGTTGTTTGTATTCCTAACAAAAATATATGGGTCCTCGCCACAAGCTTAGTCTATGGACACAAACACCTGCCAGGCCTTATGGCTACAAGCCTACAAAGGGAAAATAAAATTAATTAAAGATTCCCAACATGCCTTGTTACTACCAGCCAAAGTACGCAACTACACATAAGTTGAACAAAGGAAATTCAATATTTCACTGCTCACTCTTAATGCATAGAATAAGACTAGTTGATCAGTCATCATGATAATGAGGGTATCCAACATATTAATACCACTGTGTATTAAAGCAAGAAACTTATCAGCTTTGGTTACTTATCAAATGATCATACTAATGTGCAAATGTTGGAAGTTGGATTGAGTATTCAGTTCCATATGTGCGTATTAATTCCTTCCTAATAAACTGGACCACAGATTTCAGTTCTAGAAACCACATAACAGTAGGGGAATGCCAGTTTTAAGAGTAATTGCTCTGAGTCTGTGACTCTATGTGACCATTTATATTCATGAAACTAAGGCGAGGAATAAAACCATAATTTGCAAGCTCTTTTTTTTTTTTTTTAGTTGTCTTGCTGTCAAGATGCAATATGATATATTATGGTACACCCAGGTATATGGATAATGCCTCTAAGTAGATGTTTGAATCATGAAAACGCTACCTGATTATAATTCTTGCCTATGGCCAATGATGCTATTTGGTTTAAAACAGCAGGTGGCGTACGTGTGAGATTTTGTATATCCAATTGAATTCATGTTGCTCATAATACAATACTATCTAGTTCTGATGTTTATTTTAATTTGATGGTTATTACCAAAATGTGAACGTGGAAGGACAGTTGAACAGAAAGACCTTGACTTAGTCAGAAATTCCAGAAAAATAATGTGGGTCCAAGTGAGATGAAACGTACCCATTTCTATGGTCACATCAAGCAGCTCATTCTCCGCTTCTGGATCGCTTTCTGGGTCAGTCTCATATCGTTCATCTCGTGCTTGGAGAAGAGCATCAATTGCCTTAAACAATCCATGATCAAAATTCTCAGGCAACCGAAACTTCTTAACTCTTTCACTTTCGAGAGACCAATACGATTTGCGGGTGGACTTAGACTCCCAGGCTTTGATCTTGTTATAATCAGCAAGCAAGGAATCCCATTTCCTTCGACACTGGTTCAAACCCCGGCCAACATCCAAAACGGCACAGTTTTCTGCAATTATTTTCCATTGCTGAAAAGAGGATAGAGTACTCGAACAATCTGCTTCAACAGCAGCAATCTCGTTCACAAGGATGAGGGATTCGGTTACGGTCCAATCTGGAGCGACCTGAGATCGTGTGCGTCGAGGACCAGATAGGGATTCGTTGCCAATTTTCTCCTCCTTCATGTTTACCCGAATTTGCTTATATTTTCTAGTTCGAACTCATTTGGATGATTGAGTTAGTTCGCATTGTTTCGATCGAGTCTCAAATCTTGAATGCACTACAATGACGAAGTTGATTTAAAATCTAAACTAGAAAAAAGGAAGAGAGAACTTTACCCAGTTCCTTCGCGGCTTAGCTCTGGCGCACGAAAGTACTCCAAAACCCCTCAGCTGCAACGCTGCGCATAAACCCGTGTTGGGTAAAACGACATTGTATATTCAGATCGTGACGTATTTTTTTTATTTTTTTTAAGAATGATTATTTGGTTAACTCGACAAATAATGTATCGTTTATTTAAGTTAAAAATTATTATTATTATTTTTAAATATATACTTAATAATATTTAATACTGATGATATATTTTTAATAAATTAAATTGTAAATATATTTTTTTCCAAATTTTATTTTTCTCACGAAAAAAATATAACTCTAATTTTGATATTTTATTTTATACAAAAAAAGAAATTTAATTTACCAAACCTCAACTCAATTGACGACATCTTATTTATGTTTTCGTGGGAATATAATGGATTTATTGACTGTTCATCTTATATATGGTAGAAGCATGGAATTCCAGACTTTAAGGGTGCGTTTGGTTTGCGAAAACGTTTTCTGTTTTCATTTTCTGTTTTCATTTCTTGAAAACAGTTTTCATTTTCTAGTTTTCATATTTCTGAAAATACGTTTGGTTTGTGTTTTCATTTTCACTATTTTTTAGTTATATTGTTGTATTTTTATTTTTACTACTTTATAATTATATAAATAGTAAAATATTGTATATATAATTCAAAATAATTGTGAAAATTCCATCATTGCAATGCACTACAAAATTGAAAATTCTGAAAACGTCTTTTTGGTGTTTCCAGAATTTTCAGAAATTCAGGAAACATTTCCTGAAAATGAAAACAGAAAACAGTAAACAAACGCGTTTTCATGTCTGTTTTCAGTTTTCAGTGAAAATGAAAACTGGAAACAGGCAAACCAAACGCACCCTAAGAATCAAAAGAAGGACTTGAACTATTTTACAATCCTACGCATATATCTCTATCGAGAGACAAAAAAACCGTTACTCTTCAATTATTAGAGTTTGCATATCTTACTTTGGGACAAGGATGTTGGTACTTGATGAAGTCGTACTTCACAGTTTAAGATATGAATTGGAAGGAATGATCGGCGCTGCCGAGCGTTTCCCCTTTTCAATCCAACCACTTCCATCCACTCTCCGTAAACACAGGAAAAAATTGGTAAGTCATCTTCTCATACAACTTCAACTCGAAAAAAAGAGAGGGGAAATGGCTATTTGCTTTTTTTGTCAATCACCTTTACTTTTCTCCGCATAATATTCTCTATTCAATTCTCAACGCTGCTTTGGATTCCATTCAAGAAACATGACTTCTCGCGCTGATTCCCTTCCAAATTTCAACTTCCAATTCTGCGGTCTGGGGGTGATATTAGGTCCAGGTTCAATGAACGTATCTCGGTTTCTTCCATCTTCCCTTTCTTTTTCTGACTTCAATTCATTCCCAAGTTTTTGGCGACCACGCAAAACCAACCCACCAACGCACTTGGATTATGTCCAGGTTCAATGAATCTCTATCCTTTCCTATGTATCATTTCCTTCTAACAATCTAAAAAACAAGTTCCATTTTCCAAACAAATTATTTTTTTAATTAAGAATGAAATTTGAAAAAAAAACATAGATAAAGAAATATAGAATATTTTTCTATTTAAAATATGATATTTTTAGAATTATTTAGATTAAAATTACTTAATACATCTGGAATATAAAATGGTAATGCAAAGGCATCCATGAAAGGAACATGACTTGTTTCTAGTGCAGACGTGGTATTCGTTCCAGCCTCGCACTATAAAACCCAAGTTCTCTCCTCGTAATGCCTTACCACTTTTTGCAATCACAACCCTATCTTGCCAGCTAAACCCTCATTGTTTAGCATTCCGCTCATTGTTTCTCTCTTTGTGCTCCCGCCGTCTTAAAATCTTCCCCGTCTAGTGTTATCTTTCGGGTCCAAGGGACATTGCTGTACCACTTTCTTTCGCTATTTTCCGGATCTCATTGTAAGAATCCACGTTTATTTTATTTTTTTGTCAAATGTTTGATTTTTCATTTTCTGTTTGCTACTATAATCCATAAATCTGTATCGAATGAGGTAAACAATCACATTTCTGGTAATTGTTGATTCTCTTCGTGTACTATTCCACTGGCAGGAAGGAGTGAGAAAAAATGTGGATTGAAAAAACCCATTTTTATGTGTTATTTTTAATAATGAAACACTCGACTATTTCCGTCTTAAATGGGTAGGTAGTTCAGGAAACACATTTATAGTCATAGAAGTTAGCTAATGGGCAATTCTATGTAGATATTGGTCCAGTTTAATTTTTTTCCTTATTTTTCTTATTTGTATTCAAATATTCATTGTTAAGTCACCCACGCCCTTATAAGTTGCAGGGAAATTTCAAATCTGTAAATTCAGTAGAAACCCAGTCTGGGTTGAGTTGAGAATGTAGTGTTTTTAGAAAGGCATAATTTAGGATTCACTTCGAGAATTCTAAGTGAAAATAGGGGAAAGAACTGTAAACATTCGGGTCTTTCTGTGCTATCTGGTTCGAATTGCAGGAATTTTAATTTAAATTCATTCTTGTGGAAAGTGCTCTTGTTATTATTATCTCAAAATTAATCTTAATTCAATATGGTGGATAGTTTACTAATAGTGAAACTTTACTCAGAAGTAATACAGCTATGGTGTTTTGGGTTTTTGGCTATGGTTCGCTGGTGTGGAACCCAGGATTTGAATATGACGAGAAAGTGATTGGCTTCATAAAGGGATACAGACGTGTATTTGATTTAGGTAAGGCACTTCCTAGCATACAGGTATTTTACGTGCATATTAATATTTCACGGCTTTCACCTTTGCTTAGACGTGTCATATTCTTTTTTGCAGCATGTATTGATCATCGAGGTACACCCGAAAACCCTGCAAGGACTTGCACATTGGAACAGAAAGAAGGGGCTATTTGCGTAAGGACCTGTTTCATTTATCAGGACTGTGATTTGTCTGTGGTAGTTATAAGACCACCCTACTCTGTAACAAATACTTGATAAAAATTGGACACCATTATTGATTTCATGATAAATAATTGATCCCGGATGCCTTGACTGTGCATGATTATAAGACTAACATCATAAGTTGTTTTTTGTATTCTTATGACTTCTTGAATTTTTTGTACAGTGGGGTGCTGCCTATTGTGTTCGTGGAGGCCCTGAAAAGGAAAAATTGGCTATGCAGGTATTTATTTTCATTGAGACAGTATCCAGAATTAGCTCTAAATATTTGTCTTCTTGTGTTCAATTAATTATTATTTTTACATTTTATTCAGTTTTCTTCATTTTTTCCTTCTTTTTTCCGATGGTAGTATTTGGAGCGAAGGGAATGTGAGTATGATCAAAAGACAATTGTAGACTTCTACAACGTGAGTTTATAATTTAATCACACTTCAACCGTAGATTTTGTATCTATATTATTCATGATTTTTGTTTTGAAATGTTGTTACTAATATGTGATCCTTCTTTTTAATAGGAAAGCGATGCATTGCACCCCGCTTTAACTGGAGTGATAGTGTAAGTTATCGTGCATTGTGTTCCAGTTCTATTTCTTTATCTTCAACACAGTTATAATATCATTTAACTGATCTGTTTTGAAGACGAATTTGCTAACGGAACTCATTTCAATAATCCAGTTTCACATCTACACCAGACAAAGCAAACAAATACTACCTGGGACCTGCCCCACTGGATGACATGGCTAGGTATATTGTTGTGGTAGTTTTCCCTTGTTATTTATAAGTGGTGTTCTTTCCTTTGGTTTGTCTAATTTCTGTTTATCATGCAGACAAATAGCAACTGCTTCTGGCCCTTGCGGAAACAACAGGGACTATGTTTTCCTTTTAGAAAAGGCCATGTATGATATTGGTGAGTTATTTATCTCTAGTTCATGTATGCATTTATAAATTCTTTTGGCCACGAGAAATATGGCAGTTTATTTAAATCTGGCTTCGCAATCGCATTATGAAATAATAAGCTCTCTCTCGTTCTTTGCGTGTTGACTAATTCTGAGAGTTTTCATGTGCAGGACATGAGGATGACTTGGTGATAGAGCTTGCAAATGAAGTGAGGAAGGTACTTGGAATTATGGAGAATGTTGTAGCAAAGGACAAGTTAATTGGACCAGTACAACTCGCATACTCGCAGGAAGCAATTCCAGCCCTTCAGCTGCACCCACTGCCAGAGCCCATTGCCTTGGACTCCTAGTGGTTTACGGGGCCTGAGCTGATCCAAGCTGATTCTGAATTTGCCAGATTAACCAATACCATTACAGAGACTCTTGTCAGTTTATTTTCCTCTAGAGTAGTTTCATCCTCAAAAACCACTTCGTTTCTGGCAGCATCCCCTGCTTTTCCAGTCATTCCCTCTAGACACTGCTTAGGAGTTAGGATTAGCCGTTTAGGTTAGACTAACACAACTTCTAGAATTGGGATTAATGATTTGCAGATGTTTTTGGTATTTACGGTACCAGAATTGAAAAATTATGGTGATATGTATTCAGTTTCCTACAATCAAACCGAGTAAAAAGAAATTTTTGTTCATGTGCAATTATTCCTTTGATGGGCTCATTTGGGAGAGGGCGAAAGCAGTTTTCCGGTGGATGTAACTGGCAATTGCTAATATGCCATTAATCTCATCGCATCACCAGATTTTTCTAATTTTCGCAAAATTGCTTCTTTTGGTTTCTTGATTTAACTGAAAGGAAGGGTCAATGGATTCAATAAACAGAAAATGGGTTTGTCTGGTTGATATAAAGTGGAAGCTGTAAGTGTATCTCTTCCCCCAATCTGCAGGAAGAAGCTCAGTAAGAAGAAAATTTGACAAGCAGCAAAAGACGGCAAGTTTATGTCCCACAATAGTGTTTTTTCAGTATTGGAACACTTGATTTGATAATTGAACTTTATCGTTTTAATTAGAGATTTTAAATATACAAAAAAAAAAAAAATTAAATACTGCTGTAATTTAAAAAAAGCAGAGTTTATATTTATTTTTAGAATAAATGAATTGCTCAATACGCAAATTAATTTACATGAAAAAAGTAATTCACGATAGAACCAAATTGATAATAAAAATATATAATATAAGTTTTCGTTTTTTATATTATAAAATATAATATGTAAAAAATTAAATATATAAAATTAATTAAATAATTTATCCAAAATAAAAATTAAATAGTACATATTTATATATTTAAAATATTATAAATAACTATTTTATATAACTTCTACAGTTCTACCTCATAACTTCATATTCAATAGTTAATAATAGTTGTTATAATATCAATATTAATTATAAAAAATTAAAACACATATATAATTATTATTAATATTAAAAAATTAATCAACATAATATTGTTTTAGGTTAAAAAATAAAAAAAAATGTCCTTCTAATAATAAAAAAAATACAAAATAAATAAGTAAACCATTCAAATGACTTTGGTTATCACCCTTTGGGTTGATTTTGACTAATTTTTTCAGTAATTTTAATCAGCTCACTAATTTTTTATTGATCAATTTTTAAGATTAAATCAAACTGATGTCTTTATTAATTCGTCAGTCTCTACTTCCATCTGATTTTTTATAACACTATCTATAACTAATCAATTTTCATGTGATAAAATCTCTTTTCTTCATTTCTAATGCAGCTATGGTAATAAACATTTCCAACATATGTATCCTAATTTTTTGGGGCTAATAACTATATATTGCATAAATGAATTAAATTTCCAAAGATAAATAAAAATAAATGAGTAAACTTTTTTTTCTACGGAAAAATGTGCTTGTTTCCTAATATATTTGATTTTATAAATTTTTCTGTAAAATAATAAAATTATATTAATAGTTTTTTTTTCAATACAAAAAAAGAAGAGAAAACTTGTGTAGTAAGTCAAGGTTTTTATTTTTCTTTTCTTATTATCACGGTCTCGCATCTAAACCTGCCTTTCACTCCATCGCGTTCCTTGTGTTAGGTTATCGTGCGATTTAACCTCTCTTCTTCCTCTTACTCTCTAGTGCTAAGCAATAAGCATGGATCACAACCTAGATTTTAACGCCCCTCATTCCATGGGGACGACAATCATCGGTGTCACTTACAACGGTGGTGTTGTTCTCGGCGCCGATTCCCGAACCAGCACTGGTACGCTCATTTACTTGCAAGATTTCTTCTGTGTAATCTGCATACTCTATTTACTGGTAAGGATAGATTAGGGATTGAGTCTGGTTTGTTACAGTATCTTTTCTGAGAATCAAGGTGTGCCCTACTAAAAGCTCAATAGTATATTTAATTTATCATGAATTTTGTGCATCTTTCTGCTTGATTTTAGCAGCATAACGTTTTTCTTCTGAACTTGTTAACCCATTGGGCTTTTCACTGGACATTGCAATATAGGTATTTATCGGGAATATATATAAGTTTCATTTTCCCTCGTTGACGTGCTACAGATTAAGCCTTTTTTATTTATTGCATTTATCATGGGGCAATTGAAAATTTTGTTTGAAGTTTGATTTTTCCTTTTTTGGTCATTGGGACTAATTTTTA
This sequence comes from Gleditsia sinensis, assembly GCA_037074535.1. NCBI lineage: Eukaryota > Viridiplantae > Streptophyta > Magnoliopsida > Fabales > Fabaceae > Gleditsia > Gleditsia sinensis. The sequence continues at coordinate 5,294,439 of CM073472.1, forward strand.
TTTATTTTTTATTTTTTTTACTATTACGTTTGCAGGAGTATATGTTGCAAATCGGGCATCAGACAAAATTACACAGCTGACTGATAATGTCTATGTTTGTCGCTCTGGATCGGTAATGCTCTTGTAAATTATTTGGTCCGTTTATGTGTTTTGCTTCACTTACACTATTATTCTTGACTTTTACTTGGTTTGCTGTTTTAAAATTTTTAAATGTGTCACTTTTGTGATATTTACCTGCTGTATTGAATGTAATATTATGCTTATCAAGGAGATGTTATATGAATATTTGTAGGGTGTATAACTATGATTTTCAGTCAGTTTCAACAAGTTAAGGCTGTAATAAGATTAGTGCATTGGCGGAGAACTGTACTTTTGGCAGTTTAATCAACTAATAGTAATAATGGCCTCCTTTTAGTTTACTTCCTCAAGTTTATTTACAATTTGTTGTTACTTTTATATTTTTCCCCTCTAAAAATATTTTTTAGAATATGGATATTTAAATTTTGGTGAAGGTTTGAGACTGAGTAATATATTATTATGTTCTTTCACTTATAAGTGCTAACTATGACTCTGAGCATGCTCAATCGCTCATATTGTGATGTTGAAAGGTTGTAAAGCCTCTCATGCATTGCTCCTGTCTTAGGTTCTTCATTCTTGAAGACTGATTTAGATTCTTTTTGCAGGCTGCAGATTCGCAGATAGTGTCTGATTATGTGCGCTACTTTCTTCACCAACACACGTTAGTGACTTTTACTCCTATTTATACTAATAGAATATCCTGGATCCTAAAATACAGTTCTGAATTATACGTATTGAACAACAATACTTTGAGTTAGTTGCTTTGGAAGATCCTCTATGTCCTGGAAGAGTTTCTTATTATGCTTAATTGCACACAATGTTTCTTTTAAATTGGATAATTTAATTCTTGCACTCTTGGAGTCCCTATGGTTGTTTTCTTCACTATTTTATGTAGGGTTCCTCAGGCTTATTGTTGAAACCATTGTTTGTGGCTTTATGCTAATTTTTTGTAACTATAGTGATGTTCCCCTCACTGCTAGTTTTGTTTATGCACAGGATACAGCTTGGACAACCTGCCACTGTCAAAGTGGCTGCAAACCTTGTCCGCCTTCTATCCTACAACAACAAGGTTCGATTTTAAGATTTTTCTGTGTTTTCGGGAATTGCATTATTGAGTTTCTATCAAAAATTGAAGTAGTTGATCCCTAGCACTACTTAATTAAGATTGTACTCTCTTCATAATTAAGAATATAAGTATGCATTAGATTGTAATATAATTTTCTTGATTGTCTTGTCTTCATTTTTGTTCAAAGATTTTATGCAGCCTTCACTACAGAAGATATGTGGGCTTTATTTTTTTATTTTTTTTAAATTCAATGAGGAAGAAATATTTTTTCATGTCATGTGCCTTCCGTAATCTTTAGTAAGATGTGTATATTAATGTCATATAACCCTGCCTCACACTTTTGAGTTTATTGCAACTATTGTGTATTTTGAGTTGTGACATTGCTGATAGTAATTACTGCATCATGGAAATGTTTAAAGTTTCTGACCAAGGACTGATAAATTTTAGTTGTGCTATTATTAAATGAACATGAGCTGACAGTTTAAATTTCGAAAATTATCCATTTGAAATTAGCTGTTACCTTTTTCTTTTAATTATCTATGAGTGCCATCTAACATTGATATAGTAGCCAAAGCAATGAGGATATAGTGCACCTAGAGATGTATGAAATGTATTAACAGGCACGAAACAGTCTAGTGTTAGATTGATAGATACTCTTAACTTTTTGATATTTTGAAGTGATCAGCTATTTTATTTATGTGGCTTTATTGGAAATCTATTCTTACTGGCAGAATTTCTTGGAGACTGGCTTAATTATTGGTGGATGGGACAAATATGAAGGGGGACAAATTTATGGAGTTCCTCTGGGTGGAACGATAGTACAGCAACCTTTTGCCATTGGAGGTATTTTAACATTAATATGTGTATGAATGCAATGTCCATCATTATCTGTGCATGCATGTTTGTATGCATATACATTTAGATACATATTTACTGTTACTCTGTTAGGTACTAGTTATACCTTGATTACATATAGATATATATTAGCTTGTATTTACCAGTTATACCCTGATTTGATATCAGTATCTGACATGGTGTAAATCTTGTTTAGTTTATGCAAATTGGACCTATTCCAAAAACTAATATAGTTTGTCTGTATAGACATGTAGAAATGAAAGATGGCAGCCCTAATTACTTGATATACTTATTCCTTTAAGTATTAATTATGCCCTGGTATTCTTTAGATTTATATTTGCTTGTATGTACTAGTTATACCTTGATATCAGCATCTGACCTTGTGTTGATCAAGTTGTATTCCTAAGAATTGTTGATGCAACTTGAACCTGTTTTAAAAATTAATCTAGATTGTTGTAGAGACATGTAGAAATGGAAGATGGGAATATAGTAGATGGAAGCACGGCCAAGAGGTTGCTCTTCCTTTTTGGTCTACATGTGGAGGGAAAGAAAGATGGAAATTTCTTTCGGCATGAAGAAATTGGAAAAAGATTTGTAATTTCTCAATTGTAGTTTATATTATGGAAATTCCGATAAGTTTCATCCCTTCTCAACAAGTATTCTTGTGTACTGCTGCTCATGCTCCTATCATCATGGATTTTTCCAGTGGGATGGCCGATCTTGAAATTTGTGTCTTTGATGGTTTGTTATATCATTTTACAGTTCTTATATGTCATTTGAAAAAACCCAATGCACAATTGCTTGTTTCACTTCATGGTTCTTTTCTCATATTAGACATCTTTTTTGTTTATTCTCTCATTGCTAGTCTAACTTGCTTTTTCTTGGGAAGCATGAATGAATTTGTTTATGGTGCCATGGTTTACTTGATTTGCGTTTCACAGGATCTGGCTCCAGTTACTTGTACGGATTTTTTGACCAAGCATGGAAAGAAGGAATGACGAAAGATGAAGCGGAGGTATGGGTGTTCATTCTTGCCAGTACCTGCCCAAATTGAATTAATAAATAAATAAATTAATTGACTTCAGTGGAATTGGATTGTTGTGGGTATCAGTTTGAGGGACTTGACCTGGTTATGACATCAGAATGTTACAGATTTATACAGCGCCTGATTTTAACTGCAAAGAAAATAGAAAATTTGAAAATGATTTCTTTTAGGTGATGTCTCGGGTCTTTTTTGTGTTCTATGGCAGGAATTAGTAAAAAAGGCAGTTTCACTGGCTATTGCACGTGATGGGGCAAGTGGTGGTGTTGTACGTACCGTGATTGTAAGTTTTTCGTCACAAATGCTTTTGCGATTGATGTTATTTTTTCTTCTTTATGAAACCTCAATATTTGTTGTTTGTTTGTTCTGTAGATAAATTCAGAAGGAGTGACAAGGAACTTTTACCCTGGGGACAAACTTCCTCTGTGGCATGAGGAGATGGAACCACAGAATTCTTTGTTGGACATTCTCAGTGCCCCGAGTCCTGAGCCCATGAACATATAGGGCCGTTGTTAGGCATCTCTGAGCATGTTAAAGATTTCTGTATTCCGTTGTTGTTTGGTTAGAATTTGTTTTTGGTCGCTTAATTAAAGTGGATAAACCAAAGATGCCCTTTCTTTGCAATATGCTTGGAGCTTTTATATTATTGTGACATATTCGGAGAATTGATTTTGTTATTTTGTTTGGTTGTACAAGTGGGTAGTTTTAAAATCTTCCCACTGACTATTGCTCGGTTTCTTTCTTTCTATCTTTTACCCAAACGTTACATTTCTAAATTAAAAATTTAATAAATAATGGGTATTAAATAAAAGATTAAATAGTATGCATGTCGAGTAGTTTATCTTATGCTCACCAAGTGATGTGTACGAGGCATACGAAACTATTATTACTGGTTGATTTATTTTAATATATAAAAACATAATCAAGATATTGAGATTGGTTAATACATTTTGATTTTGAGAATTTGTTGAATTGTAAATTGACTCGTCAATATTCGTGCTTAAAACCTAGGAAAAAGAAAAGAATCGCAGCTTTTAACCTTAAAAGGGGCCGGGTGTGACTAATTAAAAAGTGGAAGAGATGAGAAGGCAGGTGATATGGTAGTAGTAGCCTATTATTAGATATTTATTAATAGGCTGAGGCAGTTGGATGGAAGGGGGAAGAGGAGAAGCAGGGAGTGAGAGTGAATTAGAAGAGAAGATGAGTATTAAATGTTCTGTAGGTGCTGAGATTCAGAGCCTCCACAACGTCTTCGTCTATGGCAGCCTCTTAGCCGACGAGGTCGTCCAAGTCCTCTTGAACCGCGTCCCTCCTTCAGCACCTGCCACCCTTCCTGGCCAGTTAGTCTCTCTCTTTTCCTTCTTCTGATCAATTTGATTAACGGTTGGAAGGCATAAGATAGGGCGCTTAGTTTTCAATCTAAATATCATAGGAAATCTACTTGGGGTATAACTAAATGCATGACATCCGATTTTTCAATTCACAGGTAGTTGACAGTGGAGATGTTCCAATAGTTACAGGGGAAATTAGGAAATTTTCCCTTTTGGTTTCTTCCTTTGGGGCACCCAGTCTTTTTGTTCTGAGTTTGGGCATTTGATCACCTTTTTTATTTCGGTTATGTTCTCTAACTTTGTTCTCGTCCTTGACTTGCAGTCATAGGTTTAGCATCAAAGGTCGTGTTTATCCGGCTATTCTGCCTGTGGAGGATAAGAAAGTTAATGGGAGGGTCTGTAACATCCTTGACATCATTTTATACCTGAAGTTAGCAATTTATATTCACCCTGTTCTATAATCTTTCATGGGTTTAATTTTATTTTATTCCACTGAAACCTAATTTTTCTGATAACTTCAACCTTGCTGACCATATCTACATAATTGAAGCTTAATTGTGTAGAAGAGAGTAGTTCATCTTAGTTAGGTGAAAATGGAAGTTGTATGCCATTGTTAAATGCAAGTGCTTTGAACAATTATTTCCTTGTTAGGTTTTATCTCAAAAAAGCCTTTCGGAAAATCTGATATTGCAAGAAATAAATCCTGTGTGAAATTATTGAAGGAGTAAGACAATAAATACGTGCTTAAGTCATTGTTACAGTTTTCTTGTCTTTTTTATTCTAATGTTTGAGAATTTATATGATACATTCCCTGTTTCACTCTAGTTAAACAAGATGTGGGGTGATTATAATCTTGAATAACACAGATCAACCTGGGAAATCAATTTTCATTCTTTTCTCGTTCTTTCTGGTCAGGTCCTGCTAGGTATCTCAGGTTTGGAATTAGGCATTTTAGACGAGTTTGAGGATGTTGAATATGAAAAGAGTGACGTTGAGGTTTTCTTGATGGTAAGTTTGGCAGTCTTATTGAGCTGTTTTTCTTTTTGTCTTTCTGAGCCTCACTGCATATTTGCATTTTAAGTTGCATCACATAGACTTACAACAGCTTGAATGGAATATTGACACACAAAGTGCGTAGTCAGATTTTCAAGTAAAAATTTAATGATAAGTGAGGCATATTATTCATTTTTCTAAAGTCAATATATAAATATACATTATATGATCTAGAAAAATCTGTGCCTTTCAGGAAAATACTAATAATAAAGCTGAAAATTACAGGATAATTCTGAGAAGTTACAAGCTTGCACTTATATTTGGAGCAACAAAAGTGATCCAAACTTATATGGAGATTGGAATTTTGAGGTGAGCAACCTAGTTTCCTTTTCTCATTCTTTCAGATTAGAAAATTAATCTAATTCTCTATATATGATTTGGGAACAGTAGAGAGAGAAGAAATGATCTTCAAAAATGTTTTTGTCATCTATTTATCCTTTATATGGTGGGGATTTCAATTCATTAGCTATAACCATCCATTGTTGCATAGTAAGCACTTTGGATTTTCTATCCAAAATGTATTTTGAACATAATCAAAGACGTAAACGGTCATGAAAAAAAGTTCTAGATTAGATTTGAGACTGCTTTCTCTCATGCCTTGGTTTAATATGTCGAGTGATCAGCTAGATATGAAGTTTCAAAGTTGTTCATGAACTGTTCCTCACTTCACTGTCTATCTATGTGCTTGTTTTCCGTTATGGTTTGTCTCCATTTTTGCTACGTGTCTGGGAAGATTTTGAAATCTGTTAAACAATTTGTACTTTTTGTTATGTGCTTAGAACTGCTTTCGTAAGGTTTTTGTCGTGTTTAATTTTATGATTGGCCCAGGAGGACGATTCTGTGATCTTCAAGTCTCTTGACACGTTTAGTAGCCTTGAAGAAGTCCAATCCTGTGGTTCAGGAGCAACTAACTTTATTGATGTAATTTCATAATAATATGATAAAATATATCATGTGGGGGTTAAATCCTTAAAGAACTCATTCCTGCTATGACTCTTTTCTCGTCGTATATACGTAATTGAAATTCTGCCTTGTAATTATAGTATTTCTGTCGATGTGCTTAATCTTTGAATGCACCTTTAAATTATTGTTCCTTTTCTTTTATGATTTCCTTAAAGGAATGGAAACAAGTACACATGAGTGACTTTATCGAAATGACCGGTGGATTTATGGAAGAATTGGAGTTGCCGGAATCAAAGCCAAGAGTTCAGACATATGAATCCTTCTTTAAGCAAGACAATGACAAGCAGCAAGATCCTTGATGGTCACAATTTGTAAAACTTTGAACTATGTGCTTTGTAAACGGTCCTATTAAGAATTATGAACTTCACTATTAATAATTATTAGTTCATTTGATGGTTTAATAAATTGAGCAACTCGGTGCTATGTTTGTTTTTCACAAGCATGTGGTTTCCTTTATCCTTTCTCATTCTTCTATGGAGGTGATGGTTTCACATCTCAAAGCATGCAACGTAGAGGAATATATTTGTGTTATATATATATATATATATATATATATATATATATATATATTTGTGTGATCTAAGTACTAATTATGATAATACAAAGTACCCAAAAACAAAAAAGGAATCAGAAAATGTTGCAAGATACAGTATGAACATGACATTATTAATATTTCGATATCAAGATATCAAAATGGAAGACTCATGTTAATTTAAAACAAAACATTGTGCACTCTGACTAGAAGGTCTAAAACCCTTTATTATCCTCTGGACCACAGATAAAATTTTAGATTTTCTTAGACGACGAAATAAAAATTGAAACTAAAATCTCATACAAACTTTCAAATATTAGGCTTTTAAGGCTTGAAAAGGTCTTAAAAATTTGCATTAAAAAAAAAGGTCTTTAAATATGTTAAACGTGGAATTGAAAAGATATTAGTTAAAATTGACAGAGTGACAGGGAAGTGACAGATGAAAACGCATGATTGCAGTTTCGAATACCATTTAAAAATTAGATTTTTTAAGTCCGGTTTAAGATAAAAGAATGAACGGAAATGTGACTTATCAATAAAATAAAATAAAAAAATTAAAATTAAAATTACGTTTAATATTATATAAAATAAAATAAAATAAAAAATTATTAAAAAATAAAATTAGTTTAATTTAAAAATTTATTTTAAATATTATAGATAAAAAATAAAATAAAATATTATTAATAAACAAATTTGAATTAAATTTTATTAAATAAGATTAAAAAAATTTATTTAAATATATATTTTTTAATTATAAAAAAAATAGTAAATGATATTTTTTTTAATTGCACGGTTAATTCTCCACTTGTTTTTTTTAATCTTTTGAAAGAAATAATTAGTATGTTTTAATTCATAATTTTTTTTATTAATTTTACCAACCAAAATGAGATAATAAAATTTAAATTGTCGTTCCATCATCCTACCCTAAAATATCATTTGATTGATAATAAAAAAAGAATAAAAATTAAAATTAAAAATAAAATAAAATAAAATATTATAAAAAAAATTATGTTTAATACTCTATAAAAAAAATCTCTATAATTTTTTTACGTTTGATATGTTGTAAATAAAATAAAAATTAATAAAAAAATAAAAATATTTTTAAAACATAAAATTAATAAAATAATATTATTTTAATTTAAAAATTTTATTTAAAAATAATATAAAAATTTTATTAAAAATATTAATGATTTTAAAAAATAATTTAAATATTTTATTTTTTATTTTTTATCAATAATAAATAATATTTTCTAATTTATTTATTTATTTTTAAAATATTTATTTATTTTTTTGAAAAAAATATTTATTTATTAATTTACAAACAATAAGTCAAATTTTTTCAAATTTTTTTTGTGAATATTTTTTAATTAATTAGTTTTTTTAAAAAATATTTTTATTATTTATTTAACTAAAAAAAATATTATTTTGTCTTAAATTTTATTTGATTTGATTTGATTTTTTTCTTTTACATGAAAATACGTTCTCCTATCTTCGAAAAAATATGAATTTTATAAATTGTTAATTCGGACAACCAAACACTTTTTTTTTAATAAAATGAGATGAACATTCTTATTCTATTATTTTAAATTTATCTTTTAAACGGTACTTAACTTCTTTAAAATCAAATACTTAGGATAAGAAAAAAAAAATTTAGAATATGGTAGCTCATGCAATGTAATCATTTTTTTTTTGCTGAAACTCACTCTGCTGTTCTGTAGCTTTGCTCTTCTTTCTGTCAAGTTGGTTGGCCAAGAATACATCCCAAAAATGGTTACCAAACACTAACCATAACTGACAAAATGTTGAAAAATGTACTACATAATACTAGTTCTGGGGAAGGGTTATAAAGGCAACCATATCAATGGTGCTTCAATACAAGGAGATAGCATGATTACGCCCACAAACTGAAACTAACTTTCTTTGGGAGCAGCACGACGCCGTATTTTCAGGTACCCAAACTTCCCCGCACCTGGTGATGAACCCTCAAAAATGAAGGGCAAATAACCAGTGGCTTTTTGGTACCTCTTCTGAAGCTGAAATTCATAATTATATTGCAGAATTTAGATTTCTACTACTAAGTCATCAAACTACCAGCTATCATTTAACACAGGCATGTAAAACAGAATAAAATTACCTCAAAAATTTGTTCACTGCTCTTGAGACAATTCCTACCAATGACACAAACGGTTCCACCAGAGCCCCCACCAGTAATCTTAGCTCCGTATAATGTGCCACCTTCAGATTTGGATGCTGCATTATGCTGCAAGTCTTGTACCAATTGTACAATCCTATCTGTTCCATCCGACCCAAGTCCACAAGCACTGTAGCTGTAGTGGCACTGCAAATGACAGTATAAAATTAAACAGGTCTTTTTGCAAGAGCAGTATCCAAGTGTAGATTTTGATACCTGATATAGCAATTCTCCAAGGGCTGTAAGTTGATAAATGGAAGCATGTGATGTTAGCAGTGCTTTAAAGGTCTGCAAGCAAACCATAACACAGTGGGGAATTCATTCAAAACAAATAACCAAAATATGGAAGCTAGTCATAGATTTGTGTGCCAGCCTACCAGGCTAGGCTAACACACCCAGACACTTGACATAAAAAATACAATGCATGATAATTGGGCAAAAAGACATTCAGTTATTGATTTGGAAGTGAGTCATAACCTTGACTCTGAAATTTTCATATATAGGATGTACTGTGGGAGCTCCCACTCCGTAAGTACGCCTGGGATCAATAACAGTGACTGGATCATTATGATTACTGTATTGCTCCAAAAATGTCCCACCAATAATGGACTCGGGAATTGTCTTAGCATAAAGAGCCTCGTATCTGCAAATAGTAAGTTATAAAGAATATTTACTTCAGGTTATAATTAGTGGTGATGGTAATTAAAACTGAATATGTCAAATCCAGAACTTTACCTGTGAGGTGACAAATTGCACAAGTAATCTAATGAGGCTTCTTTTTTAAGTAGTTCTATATCATCTTTCTCCACTTCATCACGGTTCAACACATTTGCAAGCGTCTCGGACAATGCCTGAGAAGCCCTGGACTTTATCATCTTCATACCCATGAATGTACCAATTCTCACAGATCCATAGTCCGCACCTCCAACACTGGAATAGAATAGATAATCATAAAGATAGTCCATGAGCAAGACAGAACAGAGAGAAACAGTAAACGAGATTTTCATGAAAGATGCAAAGAGCCAAAGATCATCACAGAAGAACCCTAATATCATTTTTAAGTGGATCACTTACCTGTGTTTAATTCCAGAATCTATTCCCCAGAAGCGGATATGGCTGGGAATATCTACAAGGCCAACAATCTCTGCTGGCTGAATGAATTACAACAATTACCATGATATTGTTTCTAAAGAAAAGAAAAGAAAGAATTGTTTTGTGTAGCTTGCAATGATGATAAACACCTGGCAAATCATTGCAAGAAGTTTGTTGGCTTCACCACATACTGAAGCCATCTGATCCATGATACCACATGGAGCTCCTACAATGTGATTTTCCACCTAATCGTATTTTTAAAATAATGAGTGAATTTACATTTCGTGGACAATGCATGCCAATTATAAGAAATTAGTATTGGCAAACCTTCTGGCAGAGCAACGCCAGATCTCTTGGGCTGATATTTAATCCTGCACAAGGGATATAAAAATTTAACCTAGTTATTATTTTCTTAAGGAAAAATTGAAACTATTGAACATCCAGATGTTCCCTGTGGAAACAAAGAGCTTGATTACCATAAGCAGCTGCAATAGCAGACATGCTAGCAACCTCAACAGATGCTGAAGATGATACACCTTTCCCTTCTGGGACAGAAGATGAAACCTATACATTTTTGAAAGGTTACAATATCCTAAATGTTAGCAGACAGAAGAGATATCAACAGGTAGCAGCATTCAGCAGTATAAGTAACTTTGGCAGAGAAGAATATGTACCAGCATGCTGATACTATCTTCAAAATGCAAACCCAATTCATTCATTAAGACCACAAATGCCCCCGCAACATATGCTGCCCACCTGTAACAGTAATCATATTACTATAACAGAATGCCAGAAATGCTTTAAGCTTGTATAAGTGCTACCCACTTTCGGGCAGGATCTTGAGCAAAGTATTGCTTTGCTTTGTCATACGAGATTGGCTTCCCTCCCTCCATAAGATCTGATAAATCCATGTCAAAGGTTGGACCACGATTGCTCAATTCCGAGCCATATGATACCTGGCATGATCCAAAAGCACAATAATATAAGCAATTATCATCTCAAGATTTTAAATATAAACTTGTCAATAGAAATGATTTCTCTCATAAAGATTCTCCAACATACGATTTGCAAGACAGCAGTTGGTTTTTGTTCACTGTCATCCTGTCGAGCCTGAGCATGCTTCCACAGCCTATGCTTACTTGGATGCAGTCGTTGTAGTGCAACATGGCAAGCTTCTCTTATTGGCATCTGCAACCAAATCAAAACAAACAAGAGTCCTAAGAAGGGAGTTAGCAGCTGTCTATAAATTTCTCTCACAATGCTGCTAACTAGGGTCCTATACTAATAATGATCAACCAGTTTTAATGATTTTAGAAAGTAGCAACAGTGGGCTTATATTCTACTTGATCTGCTCTGGCTTTTTTTCCCATTAAATTTAACTTTATTTGATAGGGAGTTGAAAAGAATTGTGTCAATCTACTAAAACTAGCCTTAAAGTGAGTAAAGTCTAAATAATTACAAATTATTATAACCGTCAAACTACATGGTTAGGTTGACAGATGAAGCTTGGTAGATTTGCAGTCAAATGTAATGAAAATTAAATACCTAAGCAAACAGAAAGGTCCAACCTGCAGGACAAGGCTTCCAGAATAGTCAGCAATTCCACCCATTATGTCTAACCTTCCGGGAGCTCTTGACACAAAAATTTCTTCCTGTACACAAGAAAGGAAAGAAGTAAAAGGTGAAATAATTTATTAACATACAAAGGTGATTGAATTTATAATATCATAACAATCCACACAGTTTATTTGGTAATTCTGTCTATAGAGGGTTGCCAGTTGCCAGTTGCTATTTGAAAATCTATAAAGAAATAATTTTGATATGAAATGAGCAAGACCTCCCAGCTGAAGAGATTAGCGGCAGCCTTACGCTCCCGTTCTGTCTGGGTCTCATCCAGTTCAGCTAAGGTCTTTAAGAAATCCAACGTATCTGGAAGACCTTGAACATCTCCATGAAGAATCTCAAAGTCTTCAGTATGCCTGAAGAAAGGCAGTTATGGTGTGTATTAGGAAACAATTAAGCAGATTATAACCATGAATGTGATTATATACAATTATTAAAAGAAAAGTAAAACTCACGTGCTGTATGAAGGGCTTCTGTAATCCACATGTGAACAAGGTGATGAGCGGGCTAGTAGGTTTTCAGCACTTACATACCATTCTGGGATTGCAATATCTCGTCCAGGAGCCCTTTGTAATTCATACCCAAAAACTATGGCATCTCGCAATCTTCTTGCCCCACTAAGCTACATATTCTCAAGTCAAGAATGGAATAAAATTGCAAGTTCCATCCCTTTATCAAAAGCATCGTCATAATAACCAACAATACAACTAACCCTTTACCTTATCTGATGCATAATTTTTTCCAAAAGCTGCCTCCTCAAGGATGTGGGCTGCCACCTAAACTTTTAAAATGTTCATGAAGGAATCATCAACTCTTTTGGAAATATATTAAGAGTGAAGTTTCTGGCAGTCATGATGCTAGATACCTGAATCATAGTGTTATTTGTGATCCGATAAAGAAATATAGGGAAAAGAGAGTACCTCACCACCATTAACACTTGCTTCATAGCATGGTTTCAATCTCATTGCATGTTCGAGATAAGGTTTCCAATGACCGGTGAGTAAATCTCTCCTAATCATTTCAACGCCAGCTTGATAATACTATGCCAAAAAGAAGATGATTACTTACTTAGGAGGCCCGTTACAGAAGACATGGAAAAGGACAGGATACTAATACAGAGAAATTCAAGAAAGAGAAAGAGTACCTCAAGCATATGTCTCAAAAATGGCTCTTCATTGAAATAATCTCTGCGCACAAAGACAAATGGACACTTATATGCCAGGGCTTCACTTACGGTTCCATAGCCAATTTTTCCTGAAAATGACAAGAAACAATCAGTATAATATTTGTTAATCCAGCTTTGCAGCTATGAAATTTTTTACTAACCAAGCATACAGTCAGCTGCTGCAATAATGTCAGGAGTATATGCATCTTTCGCAAGTTTTCTGAAGTTTTGTGGAAGGTCCTGGTTGTCAGAAGCACCACAAACCTGAACCATAAAAGCAAATTATCACCAAATAATTCACAAGAGAACAATTACCAAACAAAATTTTAGACAAGACAAAAATACAAAAGCCAAAAGTTCAATAGGTACCAGGCACAACCAGCCAGAAGGTAAGAACTCCTCCTTTAATTTACATCCTGATGGCTAGAGACACGACAAGACATCATAGAGGCAGAAGAGGTCAGATCAGATAGAGGGAAATAATCTGTTTAGATCCAAACAGGTCCATGGTACAAATATAAGTCTATAGAATTGCAGAAATCCAGGGGTCAAGCAGAGTTAAGATACATTAGTACAATTCAATAAAAGGGGGAGGTAGGCCGTAGAGAGAGAGTATATTTTATCATGCAACCAAAACAATACTATTAAGTTCTGGTCCCCAAAAAAAGAAAATATAAATAATCACCTGCCCACCAAAATTGAGGATGACAAGCTTTACGTTGTCCTCTATTCCAAGTTCCTTCCTCACCTTCAACAGGAAAATGAAAAGCTTGTAGGTTAGGAATTAAATTAGCCTTTGGAAGAGCTCCACTACAGTTTCTGAAGTAATACCTCTTCGGGGGATTTGTGCAACCTCCTCACAACCAGAGGTACATCAATAACGTCACGAAAAGCAGGCACTGCAAATATTAGAGATGCCATACATCTTGTTAATTATTTCCATAACAAATCCAGGTGGGCATTTAGATAATGTTAGACAATTATCATATAGAATAAATCAACATACTCGGGCAATATCCTGGGAGGCGGATAAGGAACTCACAATGGGAATAATCCTCGGCAATCTGAATCAGCACACATGCAAACACACTTATTGAGGATGTTTCAAGCACAAAACCATATCAAAAGGAAAAGGAAATATAAATTTCCAATACAAAGTTTTGTTTCCATCTAGCACATTGGTTGGTATGCTTTACAATAATCACAAAATATTTACAAACTAAAGAGTGCAGATGAAATCCACATTTTTTAATAAACATTTAGTTATAGACATCTACTTTTATGCGCAGGAAAGGAGGAGAGAAGGCAAGGAAGCATCAATTTATATGTAATTGTGCCTTGCTTTTCATTAATTTCCCAATAGAAAATCAAAATGTCAGGACAGTAGTAAAAAATTATATATTGTCTCAATCTCAAGTTTCATACAAGTGACTAAATGCTGATAATCCAACATCAGTCTACTCTCCAGGTCTAGATTATAAACTAAGAAAGTAGTGTAAAAACTTCTAAACAAAGATTGATACAGGCAATCCCAAATAAATCTTGCAGATGAACTGTCAGGCATAATATAAGTAACGGTGGTATCTAATTCATGTTTTGTTAATAAAATGGTGACGTCAAAATAAAATTTGATTAAAGAACAAACACGAAGAACAAGATAACTTCCTGTTTAGAAGATTGTTGTCACCTGCCAAACTATAGAACGATGATGAAGTCCAGCAGCCATGACATATTCTGCATAGATGAAGTCCCAACTGATATTACAAAGATATGAAATGAGGTTAGTTACCGACACATCAGAGAAACAAGTAAACAAGTCTATCTCAGGTATTGTATAAAAAATAGAACAAACTACACTTAGACACCCATATCAGTGAATTAGAAAGTAGATTCAAATCTACTTAAAAAACTTAAGGATATGATGGAAACAACAATAATCGATACGTAACATTTAAAAGGAGGAACTTGAGGTTCAGACCAAGATGAAAGGATGTACTCAAGCTTATTGACAATATGCTAATATTTCTATTACAATGACAGCATCAGCAAGCAGCATATAATATATGCTTCCTACACTTGATGGTTCTGACTTGCCCAATTACTTTATGTTACGGTATATCAATAAGAGGGAAAAATTGAATTCTACATAAATTACCTGAAATTGGTGACACAAACAGAGCGAATGCCAGCATCTGCTGCTGCACGACATGCGACTGGGACAACATCAGAGACCTGCTTTTTCCATATTAGCATGACAAGGACCCACCAAGTACAATGCGTTCTATTGAAAGACACTCTTTAAGTAGAACTCAAACTTATAACATCATTTTAACTTGCTTAAGATTGTTGGCTCAGAGTTTCCAGTAAGGTATCTTTCTTCTAATTAGACCTCATAATTTCCTTTTTGTTGGCAGTCAATATGGGAAGAATGATTTTCAGTACCACTAAGTCAGCTTTGATGGAGTTCAGCCACTCCGTTTCTTTTGCCAATATAGTAGCCCGGGGCTTCACAGCTGTCTCAGAATACTAACATTGCCAAATAGAAAACAAGGAATCAGCTACAGAAATAAAGCATCTAGCGGCAAGTATTAACTATCACTGATCAAAACAGAAACAACAGAAATGATGTTTCTATACCTTCTCCAACGAGGCAAGGCGATCAACTGTCAATGCATCTGCCTGAACAGATCCACAGTCTAAAAGCACCTATTTTTTTTTTTTTTCACAAAATGATAATAGCCAACAGGTGAATAGATAAATAGTTCTGAAGCAATTTTTTTTAAAAAAATCTATCTTACATAATAAAAATTATTTTAAAAATTATTTTTTTTATTATGTATTATAATTTAAATATTACTAATAAATAAAAAATTATTTATCAATAATATATCAAATTTTTTTCTTTCTATCACCTTATTATTGTCTAACTGAATTATGACATACAGAAGAATGTTTTTACAAGTGTCTTAATGAGATGTCTATGTATAATGTTTTTATTAAAACCTTATTAACTCAGTGTTATACTTCCTATAATTTGTAAGCAGTGTGCCTAGAAAACAACGATACAGATCTTTTTCAGCATTTGGAATTTGGCTCCAAATCAAACTGACCTTGCGAATGAAGAGGCGAGGAGACTGTATCTCGGAGTTGAAAACAAACTCAGGAGCGCCAGTGACGACATGCACATCATGTCCCGCCTGGATTAGATGCCGCACCACCTCCGGAAATTAAAAAAATAAAATGACATTGCACGTATTTTTTATTAAAAAAAATATTTGATTCATCGGCCGTGAATAATTTTTTGTTCACCAACAGTGTTCAGATCGTGACACGTGACAAGAATAGTAATTTTTAAAATTATTTTTGTCATGTATCATGATTTAAACACCGTTGATAAACAAAAAATTATCCATCACCTATGTACTAAATAGCAACTTTTTTTACTATTATTTATTTTTCAATTGACCAACCCCAAAATTGTAAACCCATTCGGCATAAAATGTCAGAAAAACAGAAAAGGACAAGTTTTGGGGAAGAGACCTCGGCAACACGAGTGGCATGGCCAAAGCCATGACCAGTGATATAGTAAGCGAACACCAAGGGCTTTCTAGTTTCCGGGACTCCGCCATTTTCCTGTTCCACACTCATTTTCAACTTTCAAGGTTTCTCTCTTCCTACTTCCCTCAAAACAGTTACAGCATAAATGTAGAATCAATAACAGAAAAAAACGAGATCTTCTTTTTTATTTATACAAAATTAAAATGTAATTACAGCCAAAGAATCCTAATGGAGCCGAAAATGAGGGAATTGCGATTGGGATTACAAGTGTAAAGAGATGACGAGAGAGTTCCGTGCAAAACGTTGTTGACTCTGCGCAATGTCTCTATATCTTACTCTTGTCTGTTGTGGAATTACGTTATTTAAAACTAACTCAGCGCTAACTCAGGATTTTGTTAATACTTGTAATCTAAAAATTATTAATAATCTCAACTTTGTGTTTAGATTACAAGTATTATTATTATTAATCACACTAATTTCCCTTCCTCAAAGGCATTCTCAGTTTTCGTCAAGCTTGTCCTCTCCTACCGCTCAATCTTTCACCTTTCCTTCTCCCTTCGCCTTCCAATCCCAGCCGTCCATCATCGGCAATTGGACATATCGGTGTACGGGTCAGATGATTTTGCCCCACGAGAAAGGACTGAGAAGATGGCCAACGTAAATGTAATCGCCTGCCAATTCAGAACGGCGGCTTCCGCAGATCCCGTCGTCGGCGGAGAAGGAATAACAGAGAAAGAAGGTGGAATGGCGAGTTTGGTATTAACGCAAGATTGTGTATTTTCTTTTCATAATGGGAATGGCAATTGCGTTATTTTGTGGAAAACCGAGGTTAGGGTTTTTGTGACAGGATAATGAGATGAGGAAGAAGAGGTATATATGTGTGAGTCCCTTATAAGTTGAAGGCGAAGGAGCTCCAATGGCGACGATTTCCTTTGCAGTCTCTGTCAAGTTTAATTCGCTGGGAAATTGGGCTTCCCTTCTTCCAAGTACAAGGCGCGTTTGCTTGAAGCCTATGCATTGCGCTCCTGTTCCGCAAGTCCAACAACCGGTAAATCTTTATGCTTCTTGGAATTGATAATCCTCATCACTCCATAACATGATAGTCAAGCATTTTCCACGAGATTACAACAACTTATATGGACTATACTATAGTGCATTGGCTTCATTTTTCTTTTTTTGTGGGTTTCTTCTCACCTATCTGGGTTTTCTCACTATTTATGTATCTCTAAGCAATTCGTTTATTTGTCCATTTTACTGTAAAATTAGAAAGGAAAAAAATCTTGCATTTGAAATGAGCTGTAGTCTTATGGCAGAAATAAGTATGAGGATGGCAATTCACACGCTTGAGCCATTGAGGGGCTAGGTTCGGAGGTTTATAGTAGTGCCAACAGTGTCAAGTTGTAGTTAATGTCCGTAAAAGTTGCAAATTTGATCGTTAAGATGAAATGATGTTAAACTGCAGTCTCTCTATCCTTATATGCAACTGTTTTATTTTGCTCCCAAATTTACTTTGATTCAGTGGTAGGTTGATGCAGGCATCATGTGTGAACCTTGCAATGGTAAAGGATGGTTACAATGTGACTTTTGTAAAGGGCAGAAAACAAATGTTAAAACTGAAAGCAGGCGGGTGTACCGTAGATGTCCATCATGCAGAGCTGTAAGTACTTCAGTGAATACTTGACTTAAAACCCTTTTCACAATGCAGTTGATGAACAGTCTGCCTCAGTGTGTGTATTAGAGAGAGGCATCCTATTAACAGTTTTTTTATGATATTGGGACTTCTTTCTATGTTGGCGTTTTGCTGCAGACTGGATATATCTTATGTTCAAAGTGTAAGGTGTTCAAATGTATCACTTTTCCAAATTACAATGATGGTGGAGAACTAGATTTCTGAACCTCTATGCCTTTCTACAATACCAGAACAATCATATAAGTCAGCGAGATTCATATACTTCCTGTACAACTACAAACAATCTTGTGATCTCAGTAGTTTACTTTGAGAGGCATAAATTCCATTTGCATGTTAAAAATTGTAACAGATGATTGAATTTTTTATTTGATCATCACCCTTGTGTATTTCTTATGGATGTAACTGATACGATTGACAATGTGATGTTAAATGCTTGTCATGCGTTCTTGAATCTTGATCTTCATACAGACACTCTTAGTTGGAGAACTTTTGCTCCTGTACTTTACAAAGCTTGTTATTAAATTCTTGATAGTTTTCAAATTTTATAACTGGGTAATTGCTGTGACAATCCATGACGGAATCAATAACAGATTGATGACATCCAAGTCTCTAGTAATAGCCTACAGGTAGTTTTTTACTAAATTAATTCTTCAAATGACAATCATCTGACCCAATGATGGGTTTGCAACAAGTTAGAAAACTTCACATTACATCTTCAATGCACATGGAAACTCTCAAGAATTTTGACGTGTTAGGAATGTCCTGGTCAGTCATCAACTTGAAAGTTAAACTCATCAGGTCACTAATCTGTTGACGGATCTGTGATGGATTATCATGGCACGAGTCTAACTACAAAATTTGAAAATTAAGAACTTAATCACAAACTTTTAACATATAATTAAAAAATGTCTTTTATTTTCTTTTACAATTTTGGAGCATAAGTGGAGACTTGTAGGAGGAATTCGAGAGTCCTTTTCTGTGTTCATCTTTTAAGCATAATCGTTGTTCTGAGAAAAGCCGAAATATCAACTGTTCTTTATAAGTAATAATTAATAACTGTAGTTTAGCCTTCAGGGAGTGAAGATAAGGTGAAATGAAAATGCTCAAGTTAAAGGATGTAGACGTCCGTGGGCGACATTTACCGGGCACATCATGCCCTAATTCACAAATTTATTTGAGGATCAAGGAACATAATTTTCGGAGATCAATTTCTTAACTTTTAAACCTGAAACCCTGCAGAATTTCTCCAAAATATTCCAAGTTACTTCACAATTCATCTTAGTATCTTTTGTAAATGGAAGGTGGGTGACATGAGGACAAGTTATTCCCAAGCTAAATGGGCAACTGGGTAAGAAGTATTTACAACTGTCTCTTTTATCTTCTCTAAATGTAGCTCCGATGACATGAACATGATGATGCACAAGTTGCAATTTCACAGTACATATTTTAATGGACCCTTTTAAAACAGAAGCAGCACGTGGTCTTCTTACAACCCTGGCTGCTGGTGCTGCCAAGTATAATGTATTAGGATTAATGCTCAGCTGATAACACATGGACCTGAATATAGATGTCATGTGGGTGTTTGATTTGGATCTAAAGGGTGCCCATTTGACTTCTCTACTATCGTACCTTGTTTGAGTGGAATCTACAGTTATTTTTAGTGTCAACTTGTTTGATTGCATGGAGTAGCCTGTGGGTTCTTGAGAATCTCAAATTCCAATGACATTAAAATAGAGTTTTTCTGCTAATTTGATCAAAGCGTAGAATGCATTAGGCTATTGGTTATTTGTACTTGTGCTACATTACTATCAACAGGTGTCTTCTCGGAACTTAATGGACGATTCCATATTTTTGTAGTGGCATTTAGTTTCACGTTTTATATAATATATCAACGGATAATGAGGGTTCATTTCCAAAGTTTCATTGTTGACATGTGTATTTAGCTCCTGAAATGAATCCCTGCAATTGCATGTGAACTGCATAATAGATGTTTGAGAATATGCCATACGGAAATTTTAGACGAACGTGACTTGAAGGCAAGTGACTGCAATATAATATTGTTAAGCGTGACTTTATTATTGAAAGCATGTGTTTGCGTAGTGAATAGAATACTGGCAATCTGATATTGCAGATTAATGTAATCTCAACAATTTATCTAGACAGTGGCTTATGATGAGAGGATTCAATCCTAGGGAAACACTGACACGCTGGCTTCTAAGATAGGACAATTCCGTAGATTATTCGTAAGGTACTATTTGCTGTCACTTGTAAATCTCATGTATGGGCATTCTGAAAGCTCAAAGATTTAAATTATATTCTCATATGAGGCTATCAACTTGGCATTATACTAAGACTGATTGATTTTCACATTTTCACCAAGAAGAATCTCCTGCAGTTTTATCCTGTCTGATGGGGGAAGCGGTACCCGAGAGGCAAGGAAGCTAAGCTAAGATACACGTTTGAGTTATTTATCTATTCAAGACTAGTTAATCTTCGAGTAAAATTAATTCAAAGTTGCTTGGCCTTCATAGGTTTGTCAACTTTCTTAATAATACTAGGCACAGTTTGTTCCTTGATTTAAATATATGGAATTTTCAAGAACTTGACCATGTGAACCGAGACACTTCCCTCACCCCCAGATCTTAATATATGCATAGTTATTGATGTTTGACCTTCAGCTCTCAGATTTCAATTAATGCTGTTCAGTTTAATGCTCAATTCTTAGTAGCTCTTTTCATGATTCAACAATCGTCCTTCTTTTAAAACCTGAATAGCAACTTTATTCTGGCGAGCAAAACAGCATAGCCAATAAAGTGATAATTAAGTCACTTAATGCAAGGGGTGGGTCCCTCAAACTTTTGTATTAAACACGCATGCAGACGAGTTTCCTAACATACAAAAAATGAGATTTGAATGTTAATGTGAGTTCTTCTTGATACTGAGATTTGATTCGAACTGCATGATGCCAAATTTTTCAGATCCAGAATATTAGATTCGGACATTGGAAGTGCTAATTAAGCTTCATAATTCTGAAAAGAGATTTCTAAACAATTAAGCTCTAGGATAACAGATCTGAACAATAAAGTTTCATTCCTTCCTTTATACTTCCCAAACGGTTCTCTTACATCTAATTGAGTCACTCTTTCCTCACTCTCACACTCACTCTCTCTCTCATACATGAATTGACTTCCATAAGGAGCAAAAGTAAAAGACCAAAAAAAAAAAAAAATTCAAAATTCCAAACTATCTGCACATTGGACTCTGAGGATGCTGAGAATAGGAAAGCTGGTTTTCGGATGAGCAGTATCCCACCATCTCTTCAACGCTAAGTCTACATTCTTGAGTGGAAAACTTGTCCTTTTTGCCCTCCACCATCTTCAAAATACTCTCAAACACAGACACTTCACAGGGAATCCTCAGAACACCTGTCTGTTGAAACCCAAATTCTTCTTCTGCTTCTCTGAGTAACATGTGGAAGGCCTTATGACCCAAATACTCTGTCGGTATAATGAACCTCTTAAGCTCTTCCCCAACACAAACAGCTAGGTATCCTTTGGGAACAACATTGGTTGATCCTCCTTCACGTTCAGATAAAGAAAGTGTCCTTTTCAAAAACTTGATGCTTTTACTGCTGCTGCTGCTGCTGCTGTTGCTGTTGCTGTTGCTACTGCTGGTTTTTGAAGAGTTGGCCACCCTTCTCCATTTCTTAAGGATCTGTTGAAGCCTAACAATTTCTCTGATCTTGTTAGATTTCTTTGGATCCATGGACATGGCGTCTCTCTTTCTGGGGTTGGGTAGTTTGTCAGTTGACTCTCTCCTATTCTTAATAGTTTAACCCTGACCCTGGCTATAGGGGTAGGCGTAGGCTTCTAATTTATAGGAGACTGAGACGTTGGGAATCTTGTATTTTAAGTTGCTCATTTTTATAATATAAAAAGAAAATTGTTCGTATTTGCATTTTCTGTGTCACATGAGATAACCAACCCGAGAAGTTTTCAAGTTTAAAATGAGTTTAATTAGTTCACGTTGTGAAATCCCGGGTTTCACATGTGAGTAACTAGTGTAGTTCTGAACTCTCTCCCTCACTATTCCTTGTTTTGAAGGTTAAAGGGTTGATTTATTGACTTTATTTAAATCAAGGGCGACTATGACTGAGATTCTGAGTAAATAATGTAATATTTTGCTTTTTGTTTTGTTTTTATTAAAGTCAGTGAATGGTGCTGCCAGGTTTGTTTTCCAACGCAAACCGCCCTAACAGTCAAGGTGCCCTGGTTAGTACTGTACAATTGTACCATTCAAACCCATTCTTTCGTTTGATTTCCCTTTGCTTCTCTCTCTCTCTCTTCCCCCAAGTTATCAGCTAACTCTGCTTTTTAAAGTGCTTCCACGGTATAAAACAGAGTCATTTTAGAATTTCCAAGAGATCCATGTGACACGGCATTAAATCACTCAGACGGTGGCTGAGTCAGTTGTACTAAAGATTAAAAAATTAAGCGGCATTATCTCCTACTTAAAGAAGAATAATAAGCAAATTACATTACTTTCTCAGATTCTCGACCTCTGCTATTGAAAATGATTACCTTTATTTGGTGGTTGTTATATTTACCTTCAAGAATTTGAACCATTGACCGAAATAACTATTGAAATAAAACTAAAACAAAATTATTATTTTGATTACAGATTAAGATAGTGCTAAAAAATAAACTAGTAGGAGAGATATTTGACTCCACCTCTATAATTAGACAATGATTGGAATATCATTAAAGGCGCTCCTAACACGATCCGCACTCCGTTGCACCAATTGAGAGAACTTGAAGGTGGAATTAATAATACTACCAAAAGCGGTAATCAAATGATCATTGGAGCGGTGGGATATTATTTTGAGTTTACTTAAATAGTTTGATGATATGTTCCTTAATCCACAATCATAATCATTAAGCAAGCTTTGTTGATGAATGCATACAATAAAAATTCCCTATGTAAGTATTATTAAAGTTAGTTATATAAATATACTTATATATTTTGTAATTAGTTTCATCAATCAATTTTTTTTTATCAAGCCTTATATTTCAATTATTAAACTTAAATGTAAATTTTTCTCTGGGCCTATCTAAGAAAAAGGATTCTGCTACATTATTCAGCTGAATTAAGAATTATCCCTTCAACCAATATTATTCTGCCAGCTAATTGGATTCATACTGAATGATCAATTTTGTTAAATAATGAGTTAGTACAATGAACTTTTGGTGGACACGAGGGTAGAAGGGGGATATTACAATCAAGATCACTCATAGCTAGGATTCACACTACTATTTTTCATGGGAAATTTTTACCATACATCGTTAGCTTCAATTCCTTTGGAACCCACCACAAATCATTAACCAAAAAAAAAGTAGTGTATAAATTAACACACTAATAAACAAAGAATTGGCTTTTGAAGGAAAAAAGAAAATCCTTAAAGAAGCCAAATTAGTTTTTTTTTTTGTTTTAATCAGAAGCAGCATCTTGGGCTTCTGCAAAAAGGCTTAAGGAAAGCTGTTCGCGTCTCAGTTCTCACCCAAATGCATTAATGAAATTTGGTAATGACAATTCGTACCCTTCCCCTCGCTCGGTTCTGTTTTTGGTTTTCCTGTCTGTCTTCTTCTCCAACACTTGGAGCAGCGGCTGAAGCATCACATAAGCAATCATCTCGTTAGGTTCGGTTATTCCTAATTTCCCCCCTTTTCTTCCCTTTCTTTACTTGTAAATCGTTAGTTGTGGCTGTACGTGATGAATTTCGGCCACGAAACTACCCTTTTTCCCCGATTTGTTTAATGTGTTTCTTTTGGGTTGAATATCTGAAATTGAAGTTAGAAATCGCACTAATTTCACTCATTATTGGGTTAAATTGATTTGGGTTTTGGGTGTTATTTGATGAAAATTGAATTCATCGAGTGGCCTTAAATTTATGAGTTTGTCTGAATGCTTCGAGCTGGGTCGTGGAACAGGTCTTGTTTCTCAAGAATATTATTTTCACAGAAAAAAAATAGCCTTAAGTTGCTCGTTGATTAATGTAGGCAACACTTGCTGTATAATTAAACCAACAACTTTTGTTATCCTGTCAAACAAAGTCTGGAGAATAGCAGAGAGAAATGCCCCACTCTCCATTTCTGCTACCAAGGAAGACATATGAATGGCTGAACGTAGAATTTTCACGTAATTTATACTCTGTTAAGAACGAAGTGTAACAACTGGCTGTAATTAGGAATTAGGATATAGAAGTAGACGACTTTCAAGTTTTATTGAGTCTTTAATATTTTTTTTTCTTGTAACTAAAGATAGGCTGCACAAGAGTTGAAATCATATTGGTTTAGAGCTGTGGAATGTCTTGCGAGAAACGATATCTTGATTGGGTCATTTAGCATAAAGTTGAAAGACAATGGGCGTATTTTGTTTTTATTATATTTATCTATACTTAGTTATTGTATATTAGTTTCTTTCTGCTTCATTTGAATTATTTTTTCTTTGTTTGTTTGTTTGCTTAACGTTAACCTTAACTTTCATTTATAGTAGTATAATTAAACTAGGAGGTTGTACAGAAATAAGTAGATAACTAAATATACAGACTGCTCTTGTTTGTTAGTTTGGAAAGAAAACTGGGCTTTGGACCAAGGGCGTAGCTAGACAATTTTTATTGGGGGCTGAAGAGAAAAAAAAATTAAAGATATCAATAAAAATATATTAATTATATATAACAATTAAGAACTCAAAATAATCAAATATAATGCATAATCTACAAACCAAAAGAAATTATAAAAGAATACTTACAATCATTCTTTAAATTTTTATTTTATGAAATTGAACTACAAAGATTTTAATTAAAATAACTTTTGGTTGAGGGGTTAAGTCATAATATATTTATATTTAAATAATAAATGATATATTATTATTAAAAAAATTTGAAATTTTTGAGGGGCTACAGCCCCCTCAACAATGCACTACCCTCCGCCCTTGGCCCATTTCAAGTGCGGTATGGCAATTATTGTTTTTATTTTTGGAAGTTCCTTAAGCCCCGTTTTGTTAGCAAGTTCTTAAAATCAGTCATTTACCTTCTAGACTGAGCTTTACTTAATCTGCAGGCTCTGAATTGACTCGTCTGTTTACTCACTTTGTAAGGTCAAATGGCACCGAGATGGAAAGGAGAAGATGCAAAAGCTAAAAAAGATGCAGAAGCTGAAACACTCAAAGAACCCATGTCAAAGATAATATCTTAGCTTCAGTCTTCTCTAGTTCAATCGGATGCTAGTGGATTTCTCTGCGACAATGGTGTACGCTTTGCAGTGAGAGCAGAACAAACTGATCTCCTCGATAAAGCATGCTTTGGTCGACCCGTGAACACAGTTGAGAAGGACAAACAATGGGTTCAATTAAGCTTGGAGGAAGCCTTCTACCTATGCTATTCATTGAAATGCATTAAGATTATTGGCGATGGTACCAGTCCCCTAGATGATGAAGAGCTATGGCATTGCATGAAGTCCAAGAGAAAAACATTCCCTTGTTTCTACAAAGCTTACTCCCATCTTCGATTAAAAAATTGGGGAGTGAGGTCAGGAGCTCAGTATGGTGTGGACTTTGCTGTCTATCGTCGTCATCCAGCTCTGGACCATTCTGAGTATGGTGTACTTGTTTTATCGGGTAGGGAAGATATTGATCTAAACAGAAGATTGAGAGTGTGGTATGATTTTCATTGCACAACACGACTCCTTGTAAGTGTTGCAAAAACTTTATTGGCTCTGTACATCAATAAAAATGGTAATGGTGATGACTCCCCGTTATGCCTGGCAAAGTATACTGTGGAAGAGCGCACAATCACAAGATGGAGCGGTGAACTATGCCGTGAAGGATGAAGGCTATGCAAAACATGGATTACAGAATCAGGTAAGATATAGTGTATGGTATATATACATTGTCATTAAGATTAGGTATATGCGCAGCAAATTCTGTATAAATATAATTTTTTTAAAAGGTTCTATTTTGTCTGAGAATATTATTTGTAATTCAGCCACAGATCATACGGAGACGGATGGCAAATGCTATTGACATCGAATTACCTGGCCACAACATAAAAGGAAAATCTGGAGGACTCTTTATTGGCGTTGGGCTTCACTTTAATCTACGATAAAACAAGTCTCTTCGACGTAATTTGACGGAGTCATACGACCTCCAGGAACACCCCCCCCCCCGGCGGCCGCCCGGGGGGGGGGGGGGGTCTTCTTTCTCTTCTCCTTCACCAAACAGTGCTCAAGGGTTGAAAGTACCCCCCAAGTTCTGAAACATTTTATATCTTTTTTGTATAAATTTATAGGATTAAATTTAAATCTATAATTTTGAATTTTAATTTAAATAGAAAAAAAAACTAAATTTATAATACTATAATTGCAATTAAATAAAATTTTTTTAAAAAGAGTTGATTTTCAGATAAAGTTAAAAAATGTTATTTTTTAAAAAATATTTTTTTATGTTGTATTGGCTGTGAATTAAAATATTAAAATATAATATTTAATAAAATGTTTAGTCTTTATTTTTTTTTTTCAAACATTTTAGATTTTTTTTTTATTGACCTTAATTTTTTATGTATATTTCATCAAATATAGAAGAATTTTTACGTCATGATATTTCCTGAGAGAAGAATTTTTAAAAAGAAAAAGAAAAGCAAAAGCAAAAGTATTTCGTATCTTTTTCCTTTTCAAAGAAATCCCATCATTACAATACCGAGGTGAAACATAATGAAAATCAGAGTTTAAATCGCACCTGACCAAAATCTCACAAATTCCGTCCTAAAATTGCATTTCTGGTGGACCACTTCGTTAGCAGTGACTAAATATCTAGTGTTCAGAGGGATGGGAATTTCCGATTGGGATATTTTGGCGAAGAATCTAATTCTTTTAATAATTATAATAATTTCTTCAGCGAAGGACTCTCCGCAAATGGTGTAAAATCATTGCAAGTTTGAAGAGCTTCACCTCATTAATGCTATGTACGAAAGAAACCTTAATGGGGCAATGAAATTTGGTTGAGCTTCCAGATTTTCTGTTGCCATCACTGGCTAAATGGATTTATTTTTTACGTTCACAGATTATTTTTCGTTGGATTCATCACAATGCTTCTAAATTTAGAAGTGCAACACGGCAGATTTCCACCTTATTTCAGAAAACACACGAGAAATGGGACAGGTGTCTGCTGTTTGTTTTCTGCAGATTTTTAATTACGATTAAGAATGTTGATGGACTTTTAAGGACCACTCCACCTATCAATTCGGTGAGGTTGCATTAGTTTACCTGTTTGCCAATATCTCATTCGCTCAAACACGTAATACAATGAAAACACGGTGTGAAAAAAACTAGTTGAGGTGGAGAATAGAATATTAACACGAATATTCTCAATAATGGTTTCTTTCTGGCTATGTTATCGGG
This sequence comes from Gleditsia sinensis, assembly GCA_037074535.1. Classification (NCBI taxonomy): domain Eukaryota; kingdom Viridiplantae; phylum Streptophyta; class Magnoliopsida; order Fabales; family Fabaceae; genus Gleditsia; species Gleditsia sinensis. The sequence goes on from CM073472.1 coordinate 5,322,130, forward strand.
TGCTCCGTGAATGTTAGGTAGGGTCGGAGCAGCTTGGTTCAATTAACACAAGTATTATTAAAATGGTACCCCTGGATCAAAGTTGAATGAGATTTTGTGGTGCCTTTGTGTCTGGTGTCTAGGTCTTGGAGCACTAGCCACCCACAGTGGACTCGGGTGGACATCAGAAACCCACTTACCGCAAAGGTTTGTTGGTCACCCCACTTGTTTTTTTTTTTTTTTGGACGTCACCCCACTTGTTGTGGCACCCCATTACTCACCCTGTGTTTGATTGGACTAAGAGCCCCTTTTGATTACCATTCGATGAACCATCTTTGAAGGAAATTTGTTAGCCAAAGAGAGGCCGAGATTAGTACGCTGCTGCTTGTTTATGAATTGATAAGGGGGGCCTTGGGTGGAGAATTTTATAATTTTGAAAACCCTGTCATCTGCGATCATGCACATCCCACTATCATCTTGTCCCAAAAAGCTTACTTTGCCGGAAAACGACGCCGACTCAATCATCTTCCCCTTAGTTGAAACATATAGACAATTTTTATATATCTTCAGGAATGCAGCAATGCAAGTTTATCATATTTAAACATAAATCTATACTTTATTTATCAATGTCTGTCTTTCAACACGTTTCTTTTTTTCTTTTTTCTTTGACCAACTTTTTTAAAAGCTGATATTGATTAATTTATGAATCAAATTTGAGCTAAGAAAACGAATAAATGATTGAGCCTATATTAATTCTGGTAAAATAAGACGAAATGTATTAAGCCAAAATAGAAAAACAATGCATTTTTAATTATTTTATTGGTTACTCTGGCGTAATATAATAATTTTGTTTTTTTAAAATCATGAATCAAATATAAAGGAAAAGAATATTGGAAGTAGTATACACGTTGGAAGTTGAGAAGGAAACGACTCTGACAGTGAGCGAGTGCAGAGAAGCGCAACAAATGTGTTGTTATAAAGATAAATATAAAGTACGGGAGCGACCGCATTTTAGTTGCTTTCACGGTTCATGAGCAAGGCGTGTGCTCGTGTTTGCCCACTGCCCATTCTCTTATCTCCTCTTCCCCTTCAATGCGCCTTGTCATATTCTCACTCTCTCACACCACCTTCCTCCTTCCATTTTTCACCTTCTCTTTCTTATTTATAACTCAATTGCCACTCCCCTTTTTTATTATTATTATTAAATATTTTTTAATATTCATTTTATAAAAAATAAAACACTTAAATACAGTACTATCAAATTATATGATATGTAAATAATTTTTATAACTATAATTTTTTTATGTATTATATTTTTATTATGAAATTTCATAATAAATACTTAAAAAACTTTAATTAATTATTTTTTAAAAATATTACTATAATAAAATAATCATAATGTATGATGTTGCCGTTGTGTGCAAAGAATTTTAATCTTATCCTTAAATTAAAAATAATACAGAACTCGCTTTTCGCAATACGTTTTAATTATTTTATAATTCTGAATTATCCATAAAGGTCCCATCAAATAACAAATTGGAATACACATGCACGGTCCACTGTAGGATCATTTTCCTAATTAATAAGTGCATTAAAACTCAGCAAATTTTAGAATTTGAAAATTCGATAAATGCACATATATATATATATATAAAAATGCAACATTATGGTAAATTTATATTTCATGTTTCATTATTATAGTTTGAATATATGAGAAAGACATTTTTTTTTGTACAATAAAAATATTATTGAGTCAGTTTACACATTAAATTTTTCTTAGAAATTAAAGTACATATATTTTGTTGGTAATAAATGACAAAATAAAAGGTTAAACATAAACATTTTTATAAATTACTCAAATTTCTTAGCCATTATATTGGCTTAAAAATAAGTTAAAGGCATAAATATTAAAATACAAATACTTTACACACCAATATATATACTGATTTACGGCAAACATGACGAACAATAAAGGCACAAATTGAGGAGGGAAAAGAAGAAGGCGACAAGAGGGACAAGAGTTGCACCTATAAGAATTAGGGTGATGTTTGTAATTTAGCTAAAAAGTAAGGGCTTTTCTTAGTCTGAATTTTTCTAGTGATTAGCTGAACCACGCCTTCGAAGGAGTCCACATACATTCTTTGTTCGTGTGTATAAATATGACGACCGGCATAGCCCACAGACAGGAGAGGACAGGGAGAGAGAGCACAAGAGGAAGAGAGAAATGGAGTGGAGGAAGTGTTATTTGGATGTGATTTTGGTGCCTTTAGGATTTCTAATAAGCATTGGTTACCATGTGTGGCTCTGGCACAGGGTTCGGACTCAGCCTCACACCACCATTATTGGCATCAATGCCAGTGGCCGACGAAACTGGGTTCACGCCATGCTCAAGGTACCCTCTCCGTTACTTTTTGTCATCTCTCAAAATGAAGCATTAAAGCAATCCCAAGATCTAAAAACACTTGCCCACGTCTTCTCTTTCTTTCTGTGTTAATCCCACTTACTATTCTGGTATTTAATTTGGATTAATTTCTATATACTACTATACTGCATTGCCTGGGACGATATTGGACAAGAGGAGAAAGGGTTCCTCCCAACTACATGGATGTTATGTTCTATTCTCCCACTCAGCTTAATTTTCTTGGTTCTGGTTCTGGTTCTTGTTTGTTGTTCTCTAGTCACCAGATAAAATGCCGTGTACTATTCACAAACAAAGCAAGACGGGAATGTCCACCTTTTATGAATATCCAAGGTTCTCAGTGCGTTCTAGTCCTAGTCCTAGATAATGTGCATGCAAATCCACATAATAAACGATAATATATTAAAACAGAAAAATCTAAGAATTATGTATGCTTCGTGTTCTCTGTCCTTATCAAATCGTACGAATGCCTTATCATCAATCACTTCTTCCGCCATTTCCCTAACTTAAGTGGCAAACACTTTTTTCTGATCTTGTAACCATTCTATTTCTCACAAACATATTCCAAGCATGTTTGCACACCAAGTCTAATTAAGAAGGTAAATGTTGATTGTGGGTGCAGGACAATGAGAAGAAAAATATCCTAGCTGTTCAATCACTGCGGAACACAATCATGGGTTCCACCCTAATGGCCACAACTTCCATTCTCCTCTGCTCAGGCCTAGCAGCGGTGATAAGCAGCACCTACAGTGTGAAGAAGCCACTGAATGACACAGTGTATGGGGGTCACGGGGAGTTCATGGTGGCTCTCAAATATGTCACTCTCCTCACTATCTTCCTCTTCTCGTTCTTCTGCCACTCTCTGTCCATAAGGTTCATAAACCAAGTGAACATCCTCATCAACACGCCACAGGACCCCATGTCCATGGTCACCCCAGAATACATACATGAGCTGTTGGAGAAAGGCTTCATTTTGAACACTGTGGGAAACAGGCTCTTCTATGCAGCACTTCCTCTCTTGCTTTGGATCTTTGGCCCTGTCTTGGTCTTCTTGTGCTCTGCCACTATGGTTCCAGTGCTTTACAACCTTGACCTTACATTTACGTCCGCCAAAGGAAACAAGGACATCAACGAAAATAAGGATTTTGTATGAAATTTAATAAAATGTGAAGTCATTTCAAGTACGAATTAAAGTTGGTCTTTTTATTTTGGTTCTTTTTATTATATTAGAGAAGTGTAAGTGCTGTCCACTGTATGTAGCTCTCGCCAGAAGTTTTTGTTTTTCATTTTTCGCTACTTTGTGCTTATTGGGTATTTGAAAGTGGCACTATTATTCATTAATCTAACCAAACAAAGAAAGAGGTAAAGCAATTAGCAGCACTAATTTGGTGAGAGCAAAGGGACTTCAGAGAAGCAAGATTTTATGAAATTTGGACGAACTAACCAAATTTATATTCTTGTTTTATGCTTTTGTATAGGGGGGGGGGGGGGGAGGGTGCTATAATCCTATTATTGGAGTGACCACACAAAGCAATAACGTGAAGCAGTGCTTCCTGCATAAGAATAATTGAAGTCAAGCGTGAAGAGTTGGTGCGAGTGAAAGAGAAACAAATCTACATGCCGAATAATTAGTTTATGCTAATTCCAGTGCTAGCACTCGGATTTGTTTAAAAAGAAGCATTACTTTTGTTTTAAATTGAAGTCTTCTCATGCATGTTTAAGATATTTTTTTAAATTCTAATTTCACTATTCAGAGTGGCCACTTATCAATGAATGTCCATTTGTGTGAAGCTTTCTGAGACTTTTGCCTTGATTTTATATGCAATATTTAACCTCTAGATAGGACTTTATTTAAGGGAAAATTGTATAGAAATCTTAACTCTAAAGTTATTATAATACTCCTAAAAATATGAAAAAAAAATCGGAGTTGCAATCCTTACCCCTTAAAACATATGATCAAAAAGAGTAAGCAATTTCTATTGGCCAAGAAAATTAAATAAGTTAAGGGGAAAATATTTTTACATATTCATTTTTTTTAAAATAATTACAATTTCAAGATTAATTTTTTTTAAATTAAAGAATCGAATTTAAAGAAATAAAGAGAATTTTGTTTCTTACTTGAAGAATTAATCCATTTAAGTAACATATTGATTTATTTTTAACGAGTTGAGCGAGCGTAGGAGATATAGGCAAATGGGGCAAGAAGATCTCCATAAGTTATGTTACAAGAAACGAGATAAAAAACACAAATTATATATAAAGAGAGAAGGACAAAGAGTACAAAACTCATCCTAATAAAAATGCGTGAATGCCAAGCATGGATATGCACAGATATAGAATTAAAGAGTCATTTTCACTATAAAAAAAAAGGCAGCTAACATGACAAGTTTGGTATTGGGTTAGGTGCCTAACTGAATGCCTTGCGTGTAGGTAATTTTGGGGTCATTAATGAAATGCCTAATTCCGATGCAAATGCTGCCATAAAGTCAGTGAGACGCTCCAATCCTCTAACTCGATTACAAGCTGATTTCCTCTCCTCCCCAGGAGTTATGTACAGATTTGGCTAAACTACCTACTGTACCTGCTCATGTAACATTGGAATTTCCCTCAAGTTTTATTTAGGATTCCTACAAGTTTAAAACTACTATAAAGAAGATATTTTATTCAATTTTTTAAATAAAAAAATGGGGAAGAATATATTATTGTGATTGGTATGAATAAAATATTATTTTATTCTTTATTACCAAATTTTCTTTTATATATAACATAATTATAATCTGAAATGACATTATTTTTTATTAATCTGTGTTATAATTGAATTATAATATAATTTTCAAATAAAAAAATCAATTAATTTATTACATTCATTATATTTTAGAATATAATTTTGGCTTGCAACATCAATTTGGCTAATACTTAATAATTTAATAACATTTAATAAAAATTAAATACAAATATCAATTGCGCTCTCATCACCAAATATTTTTCTTAATCCATTCGAGCGTTCCTGTTTTCCTACGGGCCTTGTAAATAGGCCCAATCTGTTGGACAGAGACACATTTTAAATTTTTGGGCCTTTAGTAACAACGAAAGAGAAGAAAAAAGCCCACGGGTCAAAAAATTAACCCAATGAAATTCGAAACCGTGCGTTTCGGGAAAAGTTATCATCATTGGAGCCCTTGAATTGGGTAACAAGCAACCTGGTGAGTGGAGTCTTCAGATCGAGTAGCTTTGGTCTTCACACACCCATTCGCAATTCGCCACTCCATTCTTTCTTTCTTCTTCAGGTAATTCCCACCCTCAAACTTCTCCCCTTTCCTTTCTGTTAAATGATTCTCTCACTTCTTTACATAATCGATCCCCGTCTCTTATGGTTTTTGTGTTTTTTCTTTCTTTCTTATTTCTGATTTACGATTCGGAAACGGTGGCTCCCAAGTATTATATAGCCTCTACTAGTTGCTCTTGATTTTGAGTAACATTGGGTTTCTGAAATTCTTAATGGTGCCCGCATTTTTCTTAATTATAGTTTGGTTTTTCTTGTTAGTTGCTGTTATTTGCTAATTTTGAGCCGAATTAGGGATTTGGACTTTTGGCGGTTTGACTACTTTGATTGCTTCCTTGGGTTGCTTAGGCCCTTGTATTTCTTTTTTATTTCCCCCAAATTTTGCTTTTATCTATGTTTCCATAGACGGTTAGAGCCTGGTGCTGGACTGAATAATGCTAATATGATTGACGCTTGAGGCCACCATTCTCTTTTTTACTAGATCTCTTCATAACTAGGGAGACTTTTTCAGTTTTTTCAATTGGGTCCTGGTTATATATTGGTTGCTTCTAAGTTCTAACTATTGCACCTTGATCTTGGGTAAGTTTATGTGTTGCTCACGCAATAGCGTTCTGTATAGCTAATAAACATGTTTCTCTTTTGATCAGATCACATAATATTCTGATATAGGAAAGTGAGGTTATCTATATGCATGCATCAAACAAATAAGTACTATGGTATTCACAATAAATAAAATCAATGTTACTGAGCAATATAGTTTTTCAACTTCCAATTTTTTTATTTTTTTTTATTTTTGCTCCTGTCTATTTCAGTTATGCGAGAAGATACCCTAATATTTGCTTTTGAAGCATCCTTGCGACTTTTTGATATAGCGTTGTCATTCTAGGCCAAATATCTGTTCTGCCCCCGTTATTGATGGGTTAGTGAGTGCCGTAGCTATGCCAGGTAAAATGCATGTAACTAAAGCATGGATGGACCATGGATGGAAAAGAGATTCTCTTCCTTCAAGTTCCCTTTCAAACTTATATCAAAGACATTCTCAGATACTTCTCTTTTTGTCATTCTAACACCATAGTGAAAGTGTCAGATTAACCCTTAAACGTCTTGGCCTAGTTTCCATTTTGATGACATCATCCTTTTTTGTAATTTTTCTTCTCTCTTTTTTTCCCCTTTGGGGATGGGGGGTTGATTTGGAGACTTGGATGGGGCAGGGCAACCATGCTAATCAGTTTTCAAGTGCGGGGGAAAGAGGAGTTCTTTTTGCTGACATTGGCTGGATCATATTCTTCATCCTTTCATTGAAAAACTGATTAACAGATTATATTCTTCATCCTCTGAAAGCCAGAGGGATATTTAAAGTCTTATTTAAGTTGTTTGAAACCTTGTTTGTCATTGAAAAAAAAATATTTATTTTATTCTATGATTAATTGGAATTGTAGGGAAAAAACATGGGAGTTCGAAGTTTAAACTTATGTCAAAGGGTAAATCTCCACGACATGGTTTGACCTAATGCTCTTGGAAATGTCTTTCATGTTTCTCATTGTGTTTAGTTTCGAAAGACAGTTCTAAAAGTTTTTGTGTTTTATGCCTTAGATTAGCTATCTACTTGTCTTTCATTGGAGTTTGTTGTTACGTAAAACCATCTTTAGGATGGAAATATTTTATGTTCATGCCCTTTATCTTGTGAGATAAGTGCATTCACAAATGAAGGACTTCCATTATGCATCCTGTTGTGGACCCTTGATATTTCTTTGGGACATTGCAATGCTAGTCATTTGTGAGATATCCATTATAAAAAATCATCAATGCCTATAAATCCTGTCTCCTTTCCCTTACATCTTGAGGATCTCTACAAATGAAATATAATCATTTCCAGAGGAATAAACATTCAATTTTTTGAAAAGATAAAAAACATAGGGAAAAAAAGAAGCTGAAGCAGTGGGATAATAATTTCTACTCAAAAATTCATAGTAATGCAAAAAAATTGTAGATTTCCATCTTTCTCTTCATTGACAAAAATCAGTTTCTTGCAGCAGTTTGTCCAAGCACCAGCCATGTCTTCTTCATATCTTCCTGCAACAACTGAGTCAATTGCTCAGGCATTGGAGGCCAAAGACCCATCCGAGGCTATCTCCATTCTTTATCGTGTACTTGACAATCCTTCTTCTTCGCCAGAAGCTCTGCGCATAAAAGAGCAGGCCATCACAAACCTCTCTGACCTTCTCAAGCAAGAGAATAGGGCCGAGGATCTGCGCAGCCTTCTCACTCAGTTAAGGCCCTTCTTTTCCTTGATCCCTAAGGCAAAAACTGCAAAAATCGTGAGGGGAATAATAGACTCTGTTGCTAAAATACCAGGGACGTCTGATCTACAAATTGCACTCTGCAAAGAAATGGTGCAATGGACTCGCGTTGAAAAGCGTACATTTCTGAGGCAGAGAGTTGAGGCAAGGCTTGCAGCACTTCTGATGGAAAATAAGGAGTATGCAGAAGCCTTGACTCTCCTTACTGGTTTGGTCAAAGAGGTTAGAAGGTTAGATGACAAGCTTCTACTTGTAGACATAGACTTGCTGGAAAGCAAGCTACATTTCTCCTTGCGAAACCTTCCAAAGGCAAAAGCTGCCCTCACGGCTGCAAGAACCGCTGCAAATGCTATTTATGTGCCCCCAGCTCAACAAGGTGCCATAGATCTGCAGAGTGGGATTCTTCATGCAGAGGAGAAGGATTATAAAACTGCGTATAGTTATTTCTTTGAAGCTTTTGAGTCTTTCAATGCTCTCGAAGACCCCAAGGCTATTTTTAGCCTAAAATATATGTTGTTGTGCAAGATCATGGTGAGTCAGGCTGATGATATTGCTGGGATTATTTCCTCTAAAGCAGGGCTCCAATATGTTGGGCCTGACTTGGATGCAATGAAAGCTGTTGCAGATGCTCATTCTAAGCGATCCCTGAAGTTATTTGAGATTGCTTTGAGGGATTTCAAGGCACAGTTGGAGGAAGACCCAATTGTCCACAGGCACCTCTCGTCCCTGTATGATACCCTTTTGGAGCAGAATCTTTGCAGATTGATTGAGCCATTCTCAAGGGTTGAGATTGCACATATTGCTGAGCTTATTGAACTTCCCATTGATCATGTGGAGCGAAAGTTGTCTCAGATGATTTTGGACAAGAAGTTTGCTGGGACATTGGATCAAGGTGCCGGATGCCTTATCATCTTTGATGATCCTAAGACGGATGCGATCTATCCTGCAACTTTAGAAACCATTTCTAATGTGGGGAAGGTCGTGGATAGTCTTTATGTTAGATCTGCAAAGATTATGGCATGAGCTCTTGTTGTGGTACTCTAGTTGGCACAATAGTTTTTTCTTTTCTTTTTTTTCTTGATAATGAGCCGCATATTTTCTGTTCTGTTTCTTAATTTGGTGATACTCAAGAGAGTGGTAATCATTTATCCCTTAACCTCTTCACTCATCAGGTGGTCTTGAATGATGTCTGAAGGTTTATTAGTAACTCAATTGTCAAACATATTAAAAATACACGCGCTCTGATTGATGCTAATTTCTGAATGCATGAGCACTGGGTGGTTCATGAATTGCAGTTATTATCACACAACTACTTCTTTGTCTGAGGGTTAAGTGAAATGACGACGGACACTAAGACGATACATTTTATTTATGCTCACCCTATTCTTTAATGACTATTATAATTGTTTGCATTCCATTATATTTCGTCCGTTCATCTATTTAAACGAACCGTGATAGGAATAACAGAAGGATAAATTATTCCTTTCTGTAATTCCCTGATTCCAAATGAATCCTAAAGGGAACATGAAGTCCACTCAACAAGTTAGAAAGCGATCGAAAAAATTTGACTATAACCTAGGCGAACTCATGTTTTGACATGTTCCCTCGAGACACTAATCATCGTTTAGCTTCTGTTTTTACAGATAGTGATGATTTATATCATATAAACACATAAAAAATGAACAAATTAAAGAGTAATAGGATTTGCACAACTTTTATATTTTGATGCGTTGGTTCAACTCGTTGCTTTTAAACTCAAAATGGAGTCATCTCTATATATGTACTACAAAGTTCTGTCAGATCCCTCCATTTACTCTAAGCTTGAACTTCCTCCTAAAGAAACCCACTTTTAATTGCTCAATCACCATTTGCCCATTCATGCATATATTATCTTTCTACAAATCTACATCAAGGCAAAACAGAAATGACGCCCTTCATGCTTTTCCAAAAGTAAAGTCTTGCCCCAATTTGGTGATTTTGTGTCATTTACAATACTTTATAGGATTCATATATTCTTCACTGTTTTCCAGCCACCTAATCAACGCATAGAAATCTTCAAGTCCAAGATTCATCCTAGTTGCTTGCTTTACGTCTGTCATCAAATGAGTACTAATGGAAATAATTTACTATTTTCGAAATGCATTTATTCAATCTCCTAAAATAAAGGGGGATTCGTATTTGGTCAGAACGAAGCAGAGCTTCAAAAGATTTAAAACCAATTATTTATTAGCCACTTACCATGCATGATCGATTTATTATCCATATCTACCAGTCCTTAAATATGGAAGGCTTTAGGCCAAAATACCCATAAGTTAAAGGCTTAATAATTTGTTTACCACAAACAAATTGAAGAAAATACACCCAATTTTAATTCTCCAGGTAATGCTAGCTTGTATACCTGTTCACAAAACTTCATTTTCCTTCCTGGGATCCTTTCTATACAGTACAGATAATGCTAAAGCATTCTCAAGCAATATATATCTTAAATGCATGTAAAGTTATAAGTCTATCTTCATCTCTCCTAAAAGGGAAAAAGAAGACATATAGTCATTTTTAAATTCTCTTCCTTTTGAGCCACTTAAAATTCACGTCCTTGGTCTAACAAGCTTGACAGATTTGAAAAGAAACCATAATAATTGACCCCATGGCTGCAACTTAGCTGCTAAGTAATTTCGATTTTATTTTGATATAATATATATTTTCAAGTAAGGTACATTTCTACCTTCTGCTTTCCTTTTTAAGTAATGATACCCTTTTAGTTTCTTCCAAGCGTTCAGTATTCATTGGATCAGTATTATCATCAAACACTGTTTCCTCTCTGCCGCCATAATGGGGCTCTATGATCCCAATCGATCTAGTGTCGCTTCTAATATCCATTCCCACTCCCCCCTTTCGGTCTCTGCTGTTGGTAATAATGCTTTACACTGTTACTACATGCATTGCATATATAGTTAATTTATGTTCCACTTTAATTTGCATGTCACGTACATAGATATGATCGTTAATATATGTTAACCCCCCACACAAAGGAGAGGATTGAGAAGGTATAAATATATAGTTTTATTTCTTCATACACTAAGGATTTTGAGCTTAATAATTTTTCCTACATTAATTTAAGTGATCAGTTCACCATCACAACTGATATCTAATATAATATAGTTTCTTTAATTTAGGTGATGATATCAGAAATGCTGTTGATATGAAGCGCCTTAGAAGGTATGTCATGGCATATTTGAAATAAGAAATTAATAATATTATAACAGTACTTAGTCTTGTATACATGGTTAAATATTTTAATATTTAATTAATTAATTTCTATGTATTTAGGATGATTTCTAGAAGGGAGTCTGCCAGGCGATGTAGAAGAAGAAAAGAAAGGCATTTGGCTAACCTTGAGTCGCAGGTACGTACGTATTTGAATGATTAAGCAAATTTTATGCGTTAAATGTAATGTAAGAAAGCATGAAAGAATTAAGTCTACAAATTAATATACTTTTTCTTTTTATCTTTTATTTTGTTTATTAATTAAGTATCAATTTCTGGCTATTTAAGAATTTGCTTTCTCAGGTTGAACAACAGAGAAAGGAAAATGCAGCGCTATCCCAGCAGCTTACATATGCTACTCAACGATATCGTGAGGCCGAGACCAATTGTCAAGTGCTAAATGTCCTATATTTAAGAGCAAAGGTATATATACTGTACATGTGTGCGTACATATGTATATAGGTTTCATTCAGACAACTTAATTACACTAGAAAAGTTATAATTTTGGAATTGTTAATGTAGGAACAGCTTGAGAATGAAATGGCAAGAAGCAGGAGAGTTGGAGAAGAGCATGAGGAGGTTGAGATAGTGCAGGGCGGAGAAGAGTGGTACCGTTACCGTCAAAACAAAGAGGTGTTAGAAGAGAAAGGGTTGCGGAGAGGAGTTGTTGGGACACATGAGTTGGTGGAGAGTAGTAGGGTTCAAGAGACTGAATTTGTGTGGATGAAACACAAGGCCCCTCCGAGGTATATCGAAGATGAAGCAAGGGATTGCACGGGTGGCAGTGATTCATGAGATCGATTACCTGCATCCATGATCCCAAAGGAAACAAGCTTATACATTTCAAGACTCCCATGCAGATTGGAACGTCCCTTCCTACCATGCCCTTCACTACCACCCGATAGAGTAATAAAATAGGCATTAAAATAATTCCTCATCTTCGTGTAAATTTAAAAACACTTATTGATCTTGCTAGTTTAATTTATTATTTGGCAATAGTTTTATATAATTTGTTTAATAGTATATTGTCGCTGACGTACGGTAAAATGGTTAAAAACTTAAAATTAAGCTGAATGGGTATTTTTCCCAACCTTCTTAAGGGAATATCTTCACGTGAAACGAGCATATTCTGCTTAATTAGAATCAGAATTTCATTTAAAAAGCGTTAACCTCTATCTATCACACAAGACAAGGAAAGATTATCTTCCTTTCCAATATTAAAAAAGAAAACAAATTGGACAAATATATAATGTGCAAAGAAGAAGAAATATAATAATTAAGAGTGATCATTTTATATGTCGAAGTAAACTGGACGGATTAATCTTTTTTAAACCAAACCAAATATATGGGTGAATTTGGTTTGATTGGATCCATGGACCATGGTTAATTAGTTTAATTTATGAACATCGATCGATCCCCTACTCTATGCTCTCTTTAATTAGTCTTTTGATTTTTGCCCTTGGCCATGTTTGTTTCTGATGACAAAATCCCTTTCAAAAAAATACACCACGATAAACATTGAATGCATTAAAAGTAAAATTTTATATGTATGAAGTTGGTGGAGAATTAATATATATTCTTAAAATTATTAAAAGGAAAATTTAATATCTCAATCAAGGTCAAAGAACACCTTGACCATAATTAATAACACAAAAAACAAAGACAAAACAAAAGACTTGCATAAATTAACTAATAATTTCGTGGTGGGTTTTAAAGTGGAAGCTCACTGGGTGATCTCTATTTTAGAAAGTTAGGGGTATTGCGTGGTGTTAGGAAAAGGTGAAGTCAGAATAAACAAATGGTGCAAAGCTAGCTAGATAGCTAATTTTACCACTTTTGTGCTGAGAAAGAAAAATAAGCCAGGGAGGGTTAACCTGCTTTTTTAACATGACCCATGAAGCATGCATTATGTTTCAGGAGTCGGTGCTTGTCCCAATCAATGAACTTGAACTTCCACCTTAAGAAACCCACTTTTAATTGCTCGAATACCACCCCATGACGCCTTTGCTTTTTATGCTTTTTCAAAAGTAAAAGTTTGCATGCACTAGATCTCTCTACTTTGGTTGTTGCTATATTTTAGTGGCACCAAGACTTTCTCAGATTAGTACCCTTTCCTTTTCTGCTTCACTACTCTTCTACTTATATACCCGATAAGGGTTACCTTCTTGCATGATTGAATTTATCATTGCCAACTTGTGGTTCTCACCAAATGCTTCCTTGTTCTTCTCTTCTTCTTTTTTTATATGCCATATGTCTGTAGAACAAAACAAAACAACAAAAGATCCCTTACCTTAATTTTAAGTTTTGTACTCATTATAATTATATCTATTGGACACTTAATCAATAAGTAACCTCATTTCTTTTTGTATTTAACTTTATGGAAACTTGATAAGGTACCCCCTATATCATTTTTTATCATCAAATTAATTTCATGAACCATTTTCATATGATATTCAAATCCATTACCAGGTTACGTAGTTAGTATTTTTAAGATTATCTTTATTAATAAAATCTTGAATTTGAATCACGAATATGTTCATAAATCTAATAAATGAGTTTTAAATTATTACAAAATTTGGTCTAAATTAAAGTATCTCAAGGAATAAACACAAGTCAAGATGTATACTCGCTACATGCATTATTAAAATTTCTCACTTTTTGTAAACCAGTAGAGGAGGGACAACATATATATATATATATATAGCAAAAGCTATATATATAGTCTTCTATATTATTCATTTTCTATTAATTTAAGATGATAGTATACGTAACAGAAATTTTGGGGTTGAAGGTGAGACTTGTGTTTTCGAGTTTTGGAGAGAAACCCAATGTGTTAATGGCCACAACAGTCACTTTAATTTTCTTCTAATTAACAATCCTTATTGGTTTTGATATATCTTTTTACTTAGAGATAGAAGGAGGACTTAGAATTGAACTCAAATAATCTCTTTTCAAATACTATTAAATTTATTATTCAACTAAACACGAGCAGACACGTTTTATTGATCTTTTAAATTTAACAAAAATTATATATATATAATTTTTTTTTAATTAATAAAGTATCATTACATTTTAAATATGAAGGCAGATTTTTTGTCACAACTAGATTTGCATAATCATCACAAACTTTTCGTGGAACACCGGCTCGCACGTATTACCAACACAACACGGGTTCATTTCGTAATTATATGGGACAGACAAGGTCTTTTTCGTGATTTAGTATCGTCAATAACTTTTTAGTGGGTTTTAACTTCATGTGCCGTCCAATTCCATTTTTTTAAAAAAAGAATAAAGTTTTCCGCTCACGAATTTTGGCTTTTGCTTCCTTTTTATACCCATTCCGTTCCTTCGCTCATTCCCTGTTCCCTCCCTCTCGTCCTTCCTCTCTCTATCTCTCTCTCTCTCTCGCGACCGCTATTTTCTCTCCCGGCGAAATATAATGGAGTCCAAACCGACCGGTGTCATGACTGAATGCCCTGAAACTCAATCTTTTGCTGCGTCCTCGATTTTCTCCGTCGTGGGAGGTGGCGACTTTGCTCGGATCCTGTCTGTGTCGGATTTCGAAGAGTATGTGAATAAGGCGGTGATCGCAACCGGCGTAGCCAAACGAGGCGAGTTCAGGTGTGACAGAGACAAAGGTTTCTCTGAGATGGATGCATTTTTTGGCGTCGATGACTTCAACGCCGATTTTCGAAACCCGGTTAGTGCTCTCTCTCAACTTAAGGATCGCTCACAGTATCAGGAAGCACGTTTGGAGCCGTCTTCTGCCACGTCATCAAGCGGTTAGACGGTTTTTGACGTGCATCCCCGCTGTTACCACTTTCTTTTTAAGCTTACTCAAAAGTAACCCCTAACAGTAGCAATAAACAGAGCACACAATAATAATACTAATATGGCGCAAAAATTAATAATTTAAATTTAAATATAATTATATGTGCCATAATAATAATATTATTAATATTTTTCTTTTAATATTTATTTTTTGTGAATTTTTTATTATTATCACTTACTGAAATTCAACAGTCTTTTTAGAAAACTAGAAAAGTTCGTGAAACCCGATTAAATTTTTTTTTTATGAATAGTTATTTGTATATAATAATAAAATAATAAATAAATATGAAGATGGTGTCTTTTCGATGGAGAAGTGGCAGGAATTTGGTCACAAGACACAACCAAAAGGCTAATAAAATGGCCACGTCAACAGAGTTATTTGTACTTGTTGTAGTTATTGAATAAGACATGCTGATGTGGAGTTGTCATGATTAAATTTGTGCAGGATCTTTATAGGAACTTGAATATTAGAAAAAATATTTTTTTTTCTCCTAATAACACAAAGATATGGTTTTTTTAATCAATATTTTTAATTAATCTGCGTACTTTATCTACTATAGATTCAAGGTTAAGGAATTGGATTCCATCCGTCAAAGTAATTATGTAAATCACCCTCGGCCTTGTTTGGGTGATGCAAAGGAAGGGAAGTCAGTCATGATTCTCCTTCTGAATGAAAAGAGGAAAATACTGAAGTTGTATTGTGTACGAGAATACTGAAAATTATTGGTTGATTTAATATTAATTTTAGGGGATTAAAAGATGCCCCATGTTTTAATTCAGTTAAAAAAAATATTGTTTATCTAAATGAACATAGGACAATTTTTATTTTTGTACAATTTAATGTGATGAACCAAATACTCAAATTTTATTAATTTAATATACAAATGCTAAAAGGATCTACGAACTTCCAGCTTATGTAGCCGTTCATAATTGCAGGATGAAGTGACTGTATTTTCACCTTGTGGAGGACTAACAGATACCATTCCCTGGTCCCAAAACGTCACTCCCAAGCATCCTGCCATCTCTGCTACCATTGAATCTCAGTCATCAATTTGTGATGCTGGTAATGCTATGGGTAACATATATATTCGTGATTTCTTGCATGTCAGACACGCATCTGTGCCCTGTATCCTGGCATATTATTAATTCTCTCTCTCTCTCTCTCTCTCTCTCTCTCTATATATATATATATATATGCATGGCAACCAAGTAGTAGCTTATGAAACTTTTCTAGTCTATGTAACTTCACATTTTTGGATGAATTGCAAACTGGCCAGTTGGCAGCCCAGTGTCAGCTAATAAACCGAACGCAAGAGATAATCAAGCAAAAGGGGGTTCAAGTGGATCCTCACACGAGCAGTCCGATGAGGATGATGAAGCAGGTCCTTGTGAACAGAGCATAGATCCCGATAATAAGCAGGATAGAAGGTATGTTAAAGCACTCCAAACAGGATAACATCAAAGGTGGTCTTCATCCTCCCAGCTTATCATGTTTATCATGGTTTCAGGAAGAAATCTAATCGGGAGTCTGCAAGGAGATCAAGAAGAAGAAGACAAGCGCATTTGGCTGACCTTGAGGTGCAGGTAACCAATTTTTTGGGAGTATAAGGTATTTGGTAAGTCTTTGTTATGGTACAGAAGAACAGGGGAATAGAATAGGAGGAATATTAGAATTTTTGAACTTTCATTAGGCACAGAATAACTGCTGATTAAGATATTGAGATGCTGTTTCTCTGAATTTTGTTGCTCTCTGTTTTTAAAATTTAAGATTAAATCTCTAATGCCATACAGAAGTAATCATTTTCTTTGCTTTTGCTTTTTATAAAGTATCTCCATTTCCTTTGTGAAATTTCGGATTTTGGTTTTCTTAGGTTGAACAACTAAGAGTGGAAAATGCAACCCTATTCAAGCAGCTTAATGATGCCGGTCAACAATTTCGTGAGGCTGACACTAATAATCGTGTGCTAAGATCAGATGTCGAAGCCTTGAGAGCTAAGGTAAAGTTTATTCTAGTATATTACGATCATGTTGGAGACAAATAAATTTATAATCATCTAAAGCCGAAATATAATGGACTCGTAGTACAAGAACAAAGACAAATAACAATTTGGAGTTGTAGAATATAAAGTACGAGCAAGAGATTAGGAAATAAGTTCAGGTTTAAAGGCAGATGCAGAATTTTTAGAACAGAATTTCAACTGAGTAGTGGTCTTCAGAATAAAGATATACTAACCGGTTTAAGCGAAGTTGATAATTAGGCTAATACCTAATCTTCCCAACTGAGAAGACTAAGAAAAGGGAAAGAAAAAAAAATGTTCATCATATCTTCAACAAGGGCATATAAATATTCATCGCTAAAGAAATCTCTATCTACATTTAGGTGAAGTTAGCTGAAGATATCGTTGCTCGCGGCTCCTTAACCACCTTGAACAATCAGCTTCTTCAGACTCAGAGTCACCTAAGCACACCACCACAGCTTAACACTACTAGTCTGCGCCGCATGGCACATGTCTCGCCAACCATCACTATCCGTGGAAATGATGCCTCATATGCTGGTATGACAGTTGGTGGACAAAATTCAACTCTGGGACTTGGAAACTTAGATATTACTAATAGCAGTTTCAACACTGGAGTCATAAGTGATGCTGTGAGCTGCGTGACTGATAGTATATGGGCGTAAGGTTTCACCACACTTGTAGGTTGTAGCATCCAATCATATCCCCCTTTATATTACTGTATTTTGTTTTATTAGATTGGATCAGATATTAAGTTAGATCCGGTATATATTAAAGATAGATAGGTCAAATTAACTTTGAATAAACAGGTATGTGTGTCACACTTTTCAATTAGATATTTATGACATATTTACTTGTTTATTCATAATTAACTTAATCTTTATATTTTTATATAAACCGAGTCTGCTTGATAAATTTCTGATTAAATGATAGGCTTGTTTCCTTTTCATGTCTAATAGTGTGTTTTCTCTTGTATTTAATTCGTTCTGTATAAGAGGATTTTATTTCTTTTCCGTCGCTTCTGATCATTGTAGGAAAATTGATTAACATAATAGTTTCCCGAATAGAGACATTAAAGCCTACCCTAGGTTTTAACATTTTTAAAGAGGATCTAATAATATACCATTTCAGGGTGCAGTTTTCAATCGGTTTTAACATAGCCCATATGATAACATAACCAGAGAGATTATACAGAGGTGTGGTTATAGTAATTACGCTCAAAACTCCTTAAAGGCTTTCTCACTACCTGAAATGTACGTTGTTGTTCAATTTCTCGTCTTCCCTGTAAGTTCCGTAGTTAGATATGCTTCAATTAGCAGCTGCATATATTGAAGGGTAAGATCCGAAATTTGTATGAATCATGCACATGAAACCATGTTTTAAAGTTTACGTGAATAAAATAAAGTGCATGGCGGTGGCCAACCTTAGAAAAGAACCAAACAGTGTCAAATAAGGCTGGTGAGGAGGGAAGACAACAGTGTCAATTATGGTCCAATCGCACAGCGCTATAGTGTTATTTTATTTCTGTAGCAACCCTTCTATTATTTCATTAATTAGTCAAAAAAACTAAACTATACTGCAATTGGATGCTCACAGTCACAGAAACTCGGTGATGTTCTCTCTTTCCTCTTTTGTTTATTCTTTATTGCTTTAGATCCAATTCATGTGCCAAACACCCGGCAGGTGTTATCAGATTGAAGTGTAGAATTTATTAACATCTCTACCCCATCCCATGAACTCGATGTGTATGGTAGACGGAGCTGTTGGTTTTTGATATTTCTTTTCTGATACAACAAGAGACTCATTTGAGATTATAATAAAAATTATTCTTAAACTTTCCGTTTTTGGGTTAAAATAATTATGTAATGTTATAATCTCTGTGATCAAATTTTCAACACAACAAGTTATATGACTTCATGCGTAAAATCTAAATAGACATTGCTCTTTTGTTAAACCTACCGTAGAAGTGTAGAACAAACTAAAATGCGAGTTCTGGAAATGCACAAATTACGCATGAACAATGACTTAATGGGATTATCCTGCAAATCTGCAGTGAGAGAAGGAATCAGAGGAGATAAAACAATCTGCAGATTCTCACAAGAGAATGGTGGAAACAATATACAATTAGGAGACTAATAAATTATTCCTAGAATCCCATCATCAACTCAAACTCACCAAAATCAACCTTGCCATCAAAGTTCAAATCTACAACCTTCACCATCTTCTCAATTGCTTTCATATCCCAACCTTTGTCCAAACCCAAACAATCCAGCACCCTCTTCAACTCCATTGCATCTATGTATCCATCCCCATCCTCATCAAAGATTTTGAAGGCTTCGCGTAATAGCTCGCTTCGCTTTGACATGTCCTCCAATCCATCGAGCACCTCTTCCACAGGCACTTCATCCTCCTCCTCTAACCCACCCTGCCCAGGTAGCTCAAAGCTAGAGTCCTCGTCCTCCTCAGAACCATACAACAAACCAAGCTTCTCTACCACTCGCCGTGCATTTTCCTTCTTGATTCTTCCATTGGTTTCCATACCAAAGACGGTGATCAGAGCACTAACCATCTTCTCATCAAGTTTGAGCTCATTCTGCCGGGGCTCGCAGGTAGGATGATTGTGATAAAGGTGAGGGGTTGAGCTCCGGTGAGAACTTCTGAATGCTTGTAAAATTTCCCCAATGAATCGGGAGCATGCTTCTGTTAGGCCCATTTGTGCCTGTAGACCTAGAAGAACTGAGGTTTATGAGCACCACTTTTTCTTCTCTATCTGTTTTGACACAATGAAATGAAAAAGGGCAAGAACGAAGAGATTGTTATGCGGTGCTTAAACTTTTTGTGGTATAAGCAACTATGGCAAGTTCATTATGATTATCGAGGTCCCCTACTTTTATAGTTGATACCAAGATACAACACCCTGGTTATAATTGTAAATCACTTTGAATGGTAGAATTAATAGCAATTAAATAATACTAATAATTGCACATTATATTGCAAGGCTGGCATATAAAATTCAATGCTTTTAATGGAGGCAATATGCATTTTTATAATCTATTATTCTAAGTTTTGGTTCTGTGTATCAATGGATATTAGGAATTTACCGAGTATTAATACATTGTCGGGTTGACAGAGCCGTGTTTGTGATACTGTAACTTAGGCAGTTTATATTTCATGAAGTTGTGTAGTCTCTGTTGGTATTGTGTTTCGTAGATCCATAGTGACTCGTTTCGATTAGCTTTTGCATTGACCAAAATTAAGCGTTCCAATGAATCTTAGCAATTAAGACTTGGTAACTTGGAAGGTACATAGTGGAGAATTAGAGCAAGCAAAGAATCTCTGGGTGCATGGGAATCTGTTAGGCACTTTAAAAACTAGACATCACCTCTGCATTCGTGTTCCCCACCCAGTGGACACTTTTCCTTCACATGCTCCCTTTTGCAGGTTCAAGTTTTCTCTGAGAAATATATATAATCATCGTAAATTTATTTGTTTTCATATCTTGGCGGGCGGAGATTAGGTATTTCTTTGAGAAATTTTATAAACGAATCAAGATCAGTAAAAATCTTTGCTTTCATATTCATATACTGAGAAACTTCAAAATTAGATGAGATTATTTGTGCATTGTGCAATATTATATCAGTCCCAGTAGCTTCCTTGAAGACACCGATCACTACAAAATAATTTATATAAATGAGATGAAGATCAAATTAAATCTGATTTGGTAGTAAAATATTTTGGCTTGGCCAGAAACCGCGTCTTCTAAATATTCAATTTATTATTTTATTGATTTGTTGGGCTAACTCCGGGATGCATTGCTGCCCAGATCACGTGCCTTATATTTAATTATTGCCTTTTCACAAATTTGATAAAATTTATATATTAATTGTAAGATCCGTATTTATGAAGGACAGTTTGAATTTGAAATTTTTACATTTTAAAATTTAAATAGATATTATATTGTTTTCTTACATTTGTTAGCTAGCCTCAGAGAAAGTGTATATAGAGGAGTTGTGACGTAAAAAAAAATATTTTATGAGAAAAAAATATACTCTTTTTGTGTAACAAAATGCATGTAGAATACAAGAGTATGGAATCAATAAGTATTTACTACATTATTATCTCTCAAAACTTTATATTTTTTATATTACTCTTCTTTGGAACAATAGCAAGGAAAACCTAAAATAATAAAGTGACCAAAAATGAAACATTCATTATGGGGATAAATATCCCCATGATCGAGTAAATATAATATCTAGGTAATCACGATGGAAAGACAAAAAACTTCCATGCATCCTCAGTTAACCAGAGGTTGATCACCTACCTTGTGCGCATTTGAAGATATTAAGAATTCGTCAGGCACTGGAATCTTTAACTCCAAACAAACAAGTCGCACAATTTTTGCTGTGACATCTCCAAGCGACATTTTGTTTGCTGTCACTGCGATATGGTAAACCTGTTTTTTGCATCACAGAACCCAGTGGACCCACCCATTTCCGAGTGCCCAAATTAAATACCATGGATGACCCTTCTTTCGAAAACCTCTTAAATCCTAGGCCAAAACTCCCACCCGGCAAGACTAAATTCTGGTATTCTCCAGTGCCCAAGAACTCATCAACAAACCTAGGACTCTTAAAAATATTACCTGAACAAGGGTTTGGTGGACTAGTGCTACCATCACATTCTGTAGGAATCCTAACATGACCACCTCTGCTAGTATTTCTAACCTGATTGTGTTTGTGAGTGGTGCTACATTTGTGAGAAGAAAATGTTGGGATATGGGGGGGATGAGTTCCAAGTGGTGGCTTAGAAGCAGGAGAATGAGGTGGTGGTATATTGCCAGCATCAGCTAGGAGAGCATAATAACGGCCGAGTCGCATGCAAGACGTGATTCCACCCCTATATTCATACAAGCTGTGAACATGATATAAGGTGTTATGGTATCCGCATTCCTTATCCTTCAAATGAAGGCAACGGCAGATTTATTATTCATTAAAACGTGCCTGGGCGAATTCTAACGTATAGCTCTCCTTCAATTTTGGAGAGGGTACGAATTACTATGGCTTCTTCAAGGATCTCCTGAAATTTCTTGCCAGATGTGTGCTGTTTAATTATCCAAATGATATTATCAGAACAGAAAGCCTTTTACAATACTGGTATATGGTTTAGCCATTAATCTTCTGAAACTGGCTGCAAGTAGTTATACCTCAACGATTCCATCAAACAACCAGCCTTATTTGAGATAATGATAATACTGCTCCTTGCCAGGCTGAGTCTCAGGTACTGACATACAAACGCCTTTCAAACAATCCTCCCAATCAAACATCTTTAGTGGGTTTCCGTCACCCTTAGCAATGTCTGCCACTGCATTTTGTAATCAGATGTACGGTTTAGCACATGATGAACCGGCAAAATCCAAAATTCTATCCATTTGTTCATCAACATAATAATAACTTTCAGGACTTGACCTTTACTACATGTTTTCCATTTGATCCAATTTCCGGCCAAATTTTTGCAACGTCGTCTTCCAGCTTCAGTTTTCTGCAAGATAATAACTAGATAGATACTTATTTCATGTTTAAGAAAGCCATATATGAACCAGTAACTATATGATGCTAAAACGAACCCACATGTCGACCAGCCAACGTAACATTCATGCTGTGATCCCTTGTCACAGAGAAAGCTGGAAAATGGCTATCAGGCTGAACAGGACGAGGGTCATATTTCCAAGCACTCCAGCTATAGTGTCAATAATCATCTCTCCATCTTTGTAGGCACACACCTTATTAACAAATTATCCAGGACTTGAGCCAATTGATTCGCTCTTTTTCATCAGATGCAAATAATAATAAAAAGAAAGAAAGCATCTTATGCACCTGGATTCCAAGTATTTTTATCATCACTCCCCAGCTCAATTAGAAGTTGTCTGAGCTTGGCCTATATACATCTGAATGGGGTGGTGAATCATGGATCCATCTATCACTTAGTGATGGTCCCCTACAAATGTTCCTGGCTGACAAGTGCATCGCAGGTCAGCTTCAGCCAGAGATGAACTAAAACCGATGAGAGTTCCAAAAAAACACTAAACTGATTCCGCAAATGGCCTCATTATGTCCATATATACTATGCGAACATTCATTATGGAAGAAAGCCCTAAATCCACGTCCAAGTCAATTAAATAGGATATCACTATGAACAACAACCAAACATTACTCCGGCATCATCAACTCTTAGAAGATCCACAACCCTTCCAAATAGTACGATATCTCCAGGAAATGCATCCACCTGAAAACACATGATACTCCGGCATCATCAACTCTTAGAAGATCCACAACCCTTCCAAATAGTACGATATCTCCAGGAAATGCATCCACCTGAAAACACATGAAGAATTTGTCACTATATGTAATCAATAACAAAAATGCAACATTATTTTTGGACTCACAGGATTAAAGCGCTTCATTAATTCTTTTTCGTCGAGGTTCATTTTCTCCTGTAAAGCCTTGATATTTTTTGTTCTTTGATGAGCCAACGATTTCATGCATGGTTTTCTTGGTACCACCAAAATCAATCAGAACTAGGTAGAAATATTGGACAAGTGAACACTGTAGAAAGCAACTTACTGCATACTAATGCTTACATGGGACTCATTTGCTGGTGTTGTAGAACGAAAGAATACACTCGTTACCTCCATGGCTTGTTCTGGCATGTCCAGCCGCAACTTAAGCCCCATTTCTGCGAAGGCTGGCAAAAGGGCCACTTGGTCCCCCTATATATATATATATATCACAATAACCATGATCAGAATTAATTTGAAGATCCTGTGCTCTACTAGTGGATGATCAGTATTTTACTACACAAACCTCAGCAGCTGCCAAAAACATCTTTGCGAGTGCTTGCTTAATGGGGTTTGATAGTTTCTTTTGTAAGCCCAGAGTCGAGTAAAATAGGATGATGTGGAGGTTCCCTGCTTGCAAGAAAATTTCCTACTATACAATGTTCTCAGCAAAGGAGTCATTACTAGAATTTAACTCATCCTCGATGAAATTAAAAAATCATCAGAGAGAGAATACCAGGATGAGAGTCACCACTGAAAAACCCATTAACATAAATTTGGTGGGCATAAGCACGAGTAATCTCCCCAACAATCTTTTGTTTATTTACACCAAGAGCTTCTAGTGAATGAGAATAATTCAGCCGAACGCCATCCATGTACTCTAAAATAAGCACTTTTTCTGTAGACTGTCATTGGAAGCAACAAGAATATATGACCTAGCTAGAATAAATTCCACCCAAAGACACAGAAAGAAGCTTGAAGTGGAGAACACCTGAATTACACGTGGGATTAAAACATCCAGTTGATGAGCATTCGCATTAGCATCGTATAGGTTGGAGCAGCCAAGATTTTTAAGCCACCTTTCATATGTTTTCTTGTGAATCACAACGCACGAGCGTGAAAAAGAGAGAGAGTGAAATTAGGAGAATTAGATGTGAGAATACCAGCTTCATGAGCGAAGTCGAGTTCTTTGGGAGCTTCTCTGCACCATTCGTCAATCATAGGATTAAAGTCATATCGAGGTTCGGCCCATGCTATCCAGTCAACGATTGACTTGGCATCTTTTTAAGTCCTGACAACAACATTAAACAACCTCAACTCACCTTTGAATCCAGAGTGAGATGCTAAAGGACAAAACATGCAAAGCAAACCTCCAGTACGATTGTCTTCACACCATCATGTTGAACTTTGACAAGAACCTCCTGCCCGTTCACCAGAGTTGCACGATGCGCTTGCGCTATCAGCATATACAATTGATGTGATGATAATGATCCTTAACTAGGTCATCCAAACAAGTCTTCCACCGATTTCCCAAACTCTTTCTGTAATGTGCGATACACCTTAATTCCAAATATAAATATACAGTGCGTCACTCGCTCATAGCATGGATGAAATTAAAACACACGAGATTCATATATAGGGCTAAATGAAAACCTCTTTCAAGGGGCGAGGAGGAAGCACATCTGCTCACGTGGAGAAATATTGCCCAAATTTCACCCGCAACCCTTGCAGCTCTACTATCACGTGGAGAAGCACATCTGCTCGTGAGCCTTCTCCCACATATACTACCTTTGCTAATCCATTTCTCTATATATTGTACAGCCTACAATTGAACACAACCAACGGCCAACTCAACTAGTGTTTTATGTGGAAGATCAACACTAGCCTATTATAAAGTCTAAGACAACAAATGTATAAAAAAAATATTTTAAAGAGATATTTTTAAAGAAGTGTGTAGAATAATATAAAAAGAATATATTTTTAAAAGAAGTGTGTAGGATGAAGATTTTTTAGGAGAAGTGTGTAGAATGTAGTAATAATGTGTGGTTAGAATTATTTCTTAATTTTATATTTATGTGGTGAAGATTGTATGATGAGGACTATAAATAGCTTTTCTTACATTTAGATTAGACATCATCCAAAAATACAAGTCTTTATATTCTTAGTGAAAGTGTTGTGTTTTCAAAGTGTGAATTGTGAATTTTTCTTTGAGTGTTTGAATTATTCTTTAAATTGTGGGTAATTTTTAAAAGTATTGTAGTGTCTTTTATTGTGAATATAATACAAATAATTTATTTACTTTTTTGAGTCTAACATTAATAAATTTAGAGTTGTTTACTCTAAATTTTACTCAACATTTTACATTCAACACAAAACAAATTAAGTGGGTCACCAAGTTAATTAACCTTGTAATCTAGGTATACTATATATTAAGGCTAGCAATATTACTCTTGCGCGTCTGATGTAGATGTTTCCCCATCCCATTCTCTTAGCTCTGCTAAATAATTAAAGCATTCGAATTATTCATACTCCATGTTTCCAACACAGCAACCACTTCCAAGAATTAAGGTGGTGTGTTTGGTATCTGAAAATGGTGAAACACTACTAATAATCTGGTAATGACAGTTACAGTGACTAGCTATTAGCTAATATCTCCAAATGATTTCAGAAAAAATAAATACTAAATTCAGATTATTCGTGATCAAACGGCCGGGTTCGTTAATAAATATGACCAACATGAACTCATGCATGAGCACTAACTAATAATGAAGAAAAGGAGGAATATGACGAGCATAAATTAAGGTGGATCACATTCTCCAAAACCAGGGCTTATAATTCATATCTGAATTCCTAAATATATAAAGCCAATTTCTGATATTATTTGTGGAAACTGAGGAGAGCCGAATTGTTACCTCAAGCTTAATTTGGAATTACTTCTTGAAGGAGAGAGTGGGTGAATCAACCTCAAAAGTTGCGTTTGAGGCCAGGTGGTACCCAACAATTTGAATTTGGATGACACACAATATTATTGTGTTTGTCTTCCTTTGACCTTATCAGATTTATTTAGGTACACGCAAACACAATTAGATACCACCCCCAACTACAGTACATAAAAAATAGTGAACAACTTTATCTAGACAATAAAATTAATAAAATTTTATAAAAAATATACGTGACAAATGATTAGGTATATATATAATATATAATATACTTAATTTAATGAATTTTTATGAGTTTCTTAAATTTATCTTAATTAAAGGTAAGAAGTTAGAAGTATATATAATTAAGAATTTTCAATTTGCAAGTTAGAATTAAAAATATTTAAATATGAAACTTGTGTGTTTCTAAAACCTAAGATGTAATTTAGCCTCAATGAATATATATATTGTTGCTTTATCCTTCTTCAAGGAGCGAATGACCTTTTCTGAAAAGGAAAAATGAAATCAATAAGAATGACGAAACAAAAGAAAGCGTGAACATTATGGAAAGGGTATGAACCTGGAAAGATGGACGACAAAGGGGCAAAAAATAAATTTTCAAAAACAAAAGGTTGTTGTTAATTGGGTTTAACAACGTGAAGTATTGAACTAATGGAAGTAATAGTTTATGGGTACCTCTTATCGTAAGGTCTCAGAAACAACCAACGCTTTGCTCGTGACTATGGTCACAACAAGATCGCATTATCTATATTAATGTATATACTTCTGAGATTCTTTTGATGTCAAAAATTTTTAAAAAATAAATGTAGTGCGGTCTTACTAAAAAGTAATCGATGATTTTAAAATAAATAATTATTAGTTATTTAGATATTTAATATTTTAATTTATTAATAAATATAAGATAAAATAAAAAATAAATTAACATCCATGGTACAAATATTGTGCCGATAAAGATGAAACACTAATGATTTAATCATATATAATTTATGTACATTAATGAATTTAATAATTTGTGTAAATAATATTTTTTTTCATGGCAAAGCATCAAGATTTTATAATAAAATGATCAAAACAAATGTGGCAAAAAATTACAAAGATAGCTACTCATAATTAAAGTTTGTCATGGTTTACAACTAATTAATACACCTTTGTTGGGAGCTCTCATCGCAAATTCTTGTACACGTAGAATAAAGGAATTTAAGAAATTGATTAAAATCCAAC
This sequence comes from Gleditsia sinensis, assembly GCA_037074535.1. NCBI lineage: Eukaryota > Viridiplantae > Streptophyta > Magnoliopsida > Fabales > Fabaceae > Gleditsia > Gleditsia sinensis. The sequence goes on from CM073472.1 coordinate 5,349,715, forward strand.
GTATATAATCTAAATTTGTATGTCCAATCAATTTGACTACAATTATTTAAGGAGTTGGATGAATTAAATCCGACATGTGAAGCAATTCAAAGGCTGTTTTAAATTGCCTCTACCGAGCGTTGGCTTCTATTTTATTGCAGACGGTATAGACAATTATTTCTCTGTAATTTTTTCCTTTAATGCTTTTCATTTTAACAACATCTAAACATAAATTGTTTGTTACTTATTATGCGATCAAACAAAAATTACAACATCCGTGCTTCAATTTTTGTCTGTTCTAATTTCAAGATTACTTAAAATGATCCGTAATTGAGCGGAGGGAACGTTAAATAATAATTAATATTTCAATTATTTTTTTAATGCCCTTGCTTGCCACATGTCCAGATCCCACATCAATTATAAAGTGGTAGATGAGATCCCCATCTGCTTTCGGACACACCCACCTCCTTAAAATTGCCTCCTTATTTTCGTTTGTTCGAGGAAATTTCTATTCCTCCGGCATCCGACAGAAGTGGCGTTACCAGATGAGCCACGTCTTGGTCAATGCTTTGACTATTTTTAAACCAACGGTTCTTACGCTTGACACCTCACTCGGGGGAGATCAATCGGTACAATGGTCGGTTTGAGTAGCATAACTCCTCACCAGTCAAGCAGAAAAAATAAACCAAAAAGAGAAAGATATATGATATTTGAGCATCGTGGAATATTGAATATCATTTAGTCTCTGTTCCTCTTATTCTCGGTTGCATAGCTTTGTTGGCGGCAATCTGGGTTTCCATGGCGCCTTCGAAGCTCGTCGTTCTCTTCACGCTTTTTCTTGCCCTAATTTCATCGCACATTAGGGCCGATGTTTCCATCGGTGGAGGCGTTGAACACGACGAGCCAGTAGGGGCAACCGCAGTCGACGGCTCTGATTCATCGGCTCTCAAGATCGAATTGGATCAACTCAAGTCCAAGATCCAAACTCTTGGTCAGTTCTCATTAGAAATATTCTAATTAGTTTTTTTTTCCTTTTTTATTCATTTGGATTTTAGTTTTACTATTCGGTTGCTTATAAACACGGAAGGCTTACTTAAAAAGAGAGAGAGAGAGAGAAGAAAATAAAAAAGAAATTATTTAAGATCGAACGTACGTCTCCTCTTCTTCTACTTCTTGAGAGATATTGATAATTATAATTATTTGGGAAATAGGGACGATTCTATTTTCATTATCTTTCAAGCATTTATTATCGCAACTATGAAGGAAAATTGTTCCCAAAAAAACAAAGCCTGGAGTTCTATCCACTTTTTAAGACATGAATTCGAGAGTGGTGACGAGGAGAGCTTTAGTTTATGATTAGTCTAAGGTTGTTTGTCACCGTATTAAACTAAGGGTGCCAGGATTTAGCTTCCATTGATGTTCTGGTATTAAAATGGGGTTGAATGAAGAAAATACTGAAGTTGTTATTAAATCTAATACGGGTTGCTAACTTAATATACAACAGATGATCAAGACTCAATTATAACAGAATTTAAAGTTTAAGTTGAAACTCGTCGTTAAATCACGTGCTAAAAGGAAGGGAGGTGAATTACTGTTGTTTTCCTCCTCTTTGTTTGAGATTTACTTATGGAAGCAGGATTTAAACATTTCTTGTTTCCCTTGTGAGTAGAAATATATTTTATGGCTTACGATACTTTTAAGATGTCATCTCGTGTTTATTCAAGTGTGGTTTAATGCTTGTATAAATAGTTTTGCAAGATATACAAAGTTAATCTCTGATTGCTTGAAGTAGGTTTTGATTCTTTTTTCTTATGGTTAATGTGTTTTAATTTCTTCTTGTTGAAGAATCTCGCATCAGTGACAGATCCCAAGAAGTGAAGAAGAAGGATGAAATAATAGCAGAAAAAGAAAAATTCATTCAAGACAGCTCAAATAGTATTGAGTCCTTGCAGAAAGAGATTGTTGCTCTTCAGGTATGGTGTTAGCAAATCAATTTTACTCATTATGTATTTCAAATCATCATGGAAATGTTGATTATTTTATTACTATAAAAAATGCAAACAAGGGAAATATACTTTTTTTTCATACTGTTATTCTTAATCAAGTAAAGTTCTAGCATTCCGAAACACTATTAGAAATGGAATTGCATGCTCTTAAAAATGTTGTAATCTCTGTTTAGTTTTATCCTTAGGCCCTTTTTAACTAATTTTCTACAATGTCATTTTTTTCCTCCTAGAAAAAAGGGAAATTAGATGCTGAGGAGCGGGTTGGAAAGGCTCATGAACGTGCTGGTGAACTAGAAAAGCAGGTTAGATATAATTCAACTGGAGGATGTAATTTATCAACAAATCATTTTGCCTACGTGAAAATTCTTTATTCAGGTGGACAAGATTAAAAGGGAACTAGAAGCCCAAAACAGAGAGAAAGCAACCTTGGAAACCCGGGTAAATGAAGCTGAGAAAGTGATTCATGACTTGAACTCAAAGCTAGAAAATGTAAGTTCAGTTTTTGTCTAGATTGTTCATACCCTGCTTTAATCACGTCCTGTATTTGGAGACTTTGGGAGCTGTAGAGAACATTGCAAAATATATTTATGTGTATTTGATCTTGTTGGAGTCATGCATGTAATTTTCTTTGTTGAAAATATTTGTGCTGAATTGCTTCCTTGGTTTATCTTTCTAGCATGACACCAAATTAATTCTCTGTTACTTAAGTCTCTTGTCTTAATATCTGCTCAATAAAATTTTCTTATAACTTCATAGTATGGACCATGAGTTTAACTCCATGTAATTGGTACAGTTTTGTATGTCTCATTTATATTTTATAAATAGGAATTAAGGTATTTTTTCTCTATTTATCCGATATTTTTTTAAATCTTATTATCACATTAAACAGCTTAATGAGTCAACTCATGCCTTTTCTTCCTACACTTTTTCACACCTTAATAGGTATATTATCATGTCTTACTGTTTTGTCATTATCTATTCTCTTCAAAACTTTTTTTACTTTAAATTTTTAAATTTTACGATAAAAAGTGTAATTTCGGTTCTACTCTGTGATATTTAATGTATCTCATGTTTTTTTTAACTTGATTTTGGACGCAGTTACTAAATATATCTAAGATTTGAGGCTTCAAAGTATGATTTTTATAAATGATATAATTTTAATTGATAAATCAAAAAGAAAAATAAATATAAAGTTAAGAGGCATGAAGACAAGCTTTGAAATTACATTACCTTCGTATAAGTAAAAATAAAATAGAATATATAAACTATAATTTTAGTAAAAAGCGAACAAATATGAATTTAGAAATAAAATTTGGAGACTATCTATTAAAACAAGTCACAAACTTTAAATATATTAAGTCTATGATATAAAATAACGATAAAGTAAAGGAGTACATAAACCATATGATTCAAGCGGGATAAATAAAATACAGAAAAGTTGAGTATCATTTGTGATAGAAAAGTACCGCTCAAAGTTAAAGGATAATTTTACCGTTATAAGACTTGCAATATTGTATGGTACTGAATGTTAGGCAGTTAAAAGACAACATGAAGATAAACTCAATGTTACATATATGAGAATGTTACGCTAGATGTGTGGACATATTATAAGAGATATGATTAAAAATGAATACGTTAGAAAGAAAGTTGGGATAACACCTATAATGAAAAAGATGGTGTAATCTCATTTAAGGTGGTTTGGTCATGTGTAAAGAAGATTCGCAAAAGCTTTACTAAGAAGCGTAGATCGGATGAAAGCAGGTTGATAGTTAGAGGTAAAGAGAGGTAAAAAAAAATAATAGGTAAAACTATTAAGAAAAATTTAACAATTAATAATCTCTCTATTAATCTTATTTGTAATAGACCACTGTAGTATGTTTGATCCATATAGTTAACCCCACTCAGTGAGAAAAAATTTAGTTGTTGTTGGTGTTGTATCATCTTTTTTTAATTCTATAATAAGAAAGATTTAACAATGAATAATCTCTCTATTAATTTCATTTATAATAGGTCACTATAACGTGTTTAATTTATATAGTCGACCCTACCCACTGAGAAAAGGTTTAATTGTTGGTGTTATATAATCTGTTTTTTCCTCTATAATATAGGTTGCCTAGCATAAAGTCGAGCATTTATAATCATATCCAATGTGCCCTCTTGTCTGTTTTGCTCATAGAAGAGGGATATCTTCCTCTATACTCAATCTCTAGTTTTTTGCTTTTCTTATCTCAATCTCTTTTTCCCTCCTCTTTTGGTGGTATCTGCTGGAAATTGTTATCATGATTATAATCACATCTTTCTAGTTGTATTCGATATGCTTGAATGAAACTTTGTCACTAGTATGTTTATTAATTTTTCTCTGTCCACTTGTCATGCTGTTTCCCACTACCTCTGTTTCCCACTACCTCTGGATATTTTTTACATCGATTTCTAAATAGGGACTAGCTGTCAGACATAAGCTCCTAGGTTCCTGGAATAAGCTTCAATTGACTGAAAGTCCTTTCATTTTGTTATTTCTGTTCACGCACTTTTGGGAACATGGTATATGCACATCTATGACAGCATCTCTTCTCTCTTCACATGCTCTAATTTTGGGAATTAACTCATTGTCCTATTTCTCATAATGGATCATTTTGGGAACATGGTATATGCACATCTATGTCTGTTTATTTATTGTGTATCACTACAGCGTTGTACTTAGCTGTCATCATAGTTTAACTATGCTATTTAGTTCTCTTGGATTTTGGATGATTCTACTATCATTTGAGAGCTAGGAAAGGATGAGATTATTGGTCTTAAACCAGATCAATAATCATCTTAAAAAATGGTATCATGATGATGTTATCGTTTATTTTTCAACAATATACAGCTACTTACACTGATACCAATTGTAGAGTTAAATTATAAAAAATTGTTTGAGGATAATATGGTGACTTGAGTAGTGCACCCTCCACAGCTTCAAAAGATAAATGAGGAACAGAAGACAGAAGTTCGTAAAACAGAGCGTGCCCTTAAAGTTGCTGAGGTATGTTAGTGCTTTGGCTTTCTTGTCTATATTGTGCAAGATGCTTGGTGACAATTTTTAGAGCAACTCTTTATTTTACTTTTTTAATTATATTATTTAGGAAGAAATGGCGAATGCAAAGTTTGAGGCAACGTCCAGAATAAAAGAGCTGACAGAGGTAATAACTCAGTTTATTGTACATCTGTAATGTTATTTTCCTAGATGAAATGGTAACCAGTTGCTGATCTCTGAAGTAATCCAGGCTAATTATAAATTTTGTGCTTTCAATTTGACACTGAAGAAATAGTTTCAACCCTTAGATTAATTTTACTTGTATGAGTGTCAATGAGATCGCCTATGGTAACTGGAATTTCAAGGGAGTTTTTGCAAATGACAACATTTAGACACTTGATTGCAGGAAAATTTTTCGTTATTGACTGATTGACTGTCGTTGCTCAGTCTTCTTTTAGATCAATAATATATGTTACACACAGTGGCACTGGCTGAAATTTTCAGTTTGCAATTTCATATGCTTGGGGACTGGATTGTACATCTACTGAAGTATAACATAGTGATTTAACTAAGTGACTTGCTATTATGGTACATTTGGCTTTCTTTTGCCAAGACATTCTAATTTTTGGACTGGAAATCTAACTGATGCAAAAGAATCAATCTTAGGAGTAGAAAGTGATGGAACATCTAGCATGGTAGCAGAATGAAGAGAGCTTAGATGATTTTCATGTGGTCATTGGTATGGGGGTATGATATCAAGGTGAGTATTGGCTATTAATCTAACTAAGCAGATAATGAAAAATAGATTTTTGGGCTCTTAACTAATTGGTTAGATATATAAAGACATTCGGTTTAATCCTGGGTTCAAAGGTTCACAAAAGAAAAAGAAAAGAAAAGAAAAGAAAGCAAGCTGAAATGCAAGCAGTGGATTTGTAGAGATCTCATGAATCACAAGCTATGTGATATTTAACATGTTTTGATGACTTAATGAGCGTTTTATTTTGTTTCTCTCAAGCAGCTCCTGCCTGTAGCTCCTAGTGAGAGATTTGAATTCTTTTTTTCAGTTCTCTGGTGACTACTGATTATATGAACAATCTTGTTGGTGTGTGTTTGGCATCTAAGTGATGCATAATGATTTTAATGATCAGGTTCATGGTGCTTGGCTTCCACCTTGGCTTGCTGTGCACTTGATCCGCTGTAAGGTGAGTTTATGTCATATCTTCCATGATACTTAGTGAAAACAGTTTTGTGAGTTCTAAAAATTCTATTTTTTTTTCCTAGTCCTTCGCTGAGGCTCATTGGAATAAACATGGGAAACCTGCTTTGGAAGTGATTACTCAGAAGGTATTCTATTGGTTTCTCTTGGTACATGTTTTATACTTCTAACCAATTATAGATCACTGGTTTCCTTATTTTTCAATCACTACAAACAGGCCCTAGAGAAAAAGGCACAAGCTGGAAAGTGGGCTGAACCTCATGTGGAGACAATTAGAACTGTAAGTCATCTTTTGTTTCTGTTAGATTTTTTATTTGTTATGTCTAGAGATGCTTCTATTTAGTTATTTGGGAATAATGGAGTAATGGACATCTAATGGCATATATTTTTAAGAAGCAGTGCATTATTAATATGACAGTACCTTCTATTGCAATAACCATGACCAGTACTTCAAAATTTCTGTTTGGTTTGCTAGGCGATAATGATATTTATCATTTGGAAGTTTCCATGTTTCTTACTTGTAAGAAAGAAGTAGTTGATTTGTTAAGTGCCCAAGTCAATTGGTCCAATTGGATTATTCTGACTCTTTTTTTTTCTTCACTCAAGAAATGGATCCCAGCTGTAAATGAAAAGTGGTCTGTGGCAAAAACAAGTGCTGAACCTCATGTGCAATTATTAACTGCAAAAACAGTTGAAGTTTATGAGGTATCAAAGAATGCAGTTACTCTAAATTTAAATAGGTTACAAGAATTTGTAGATCCTTATTATCAGGTACATGTTTCGCGACTTCATCCTTAAGGTTTATTTTCTCTGCTGAAGTGTATCTCAGTGATTTGTAATGGGTAGCAGGAAGCTAAAAAGTTTGGCAAGCCGTACATTGATCAGGTTGCTGTTGCTGCTAAACCCCATGTTGATAAAGTACAAGTGGCTTTGAAACCTTACACAAAGAGGGTTGTTCATGCTTATGGGAAATTCTTGGAATCAGCTACGACATATCATAGCCAGGTATTATACTTCATCTTTTCTGTTGCTATTTAGAAGTTTGCGAAGTTTTGTTGCATTCTAGCTTTAATTATAGCTCATATTAGCGTGTATAGACAATAGATCTTTACATGAATGGTGGGAAGTAAGTGTTGATTCCTCTCAGAGGATCCATCCTTTTAAATATAAATGAGAACTGACATGTTATATTGAAATTCAATTAATATGTTAAAGATACTGTGAAGTGCCATGTTATTGACATATTTCCTAGAAGTGAAAAGGCAAGCTTTTTCTTTGCTTTTTTTCTTTGGGTTTAAAATTAGTCTCTCCTATTTTTCTTCCTTTTGCAAAATATCCACTACAACAGCATCTATTGCTTACTGCATCTGCTTATAAGAATTAAATTTGAAAACATGAACTTTGCTTGACAAGTAGTTGTCTTTGGAAAGTTGTAGCTCCTCATGCCTACAATTAGTCTTAGTAGTTCATCCAGGGAAAATGAAAGTATGAAGCAGTTCATTTTGGTTCTTGAATCTTGTCACCTTGTATTTGTTTCTTGTCTGACCATAAAAGAAATTTAGTCAAAGACTTAAAGTTAACTTGGTATTGTTGCACCATCCTAATTCTGCTTATGACACGCTCGTTTCTTGAGTGCTAACTGGTCATACTTGCTTCAGAGATCTTAGCATAATTCTGTAGTGATGTTGGAGGAGGTTGATTTCGTTAAATATGTTTCTTAAGTTAGTTCAATTTTATTATATTGTGATATTTAAGCGGGATTTTTTTTTTCTGATAGCATCAGCATTTCTTGATGAACAGAAATAGAAAATTTACGAGACCTCTGAGTGTAAAATCAGAGTGATTCATCCAATCACTGATTTTACACTCAAGCGGTCTCATAAATTTTCTATTTCTGTTCATCAAGAAATGCTGAAGAAAGATTATATGTGGGATTGACATAGAAAGGATCAATCATATTATGCTCTATTGAGTGTTTAATTTTCTTCTTCTTAAGGTCCAAGCTAATGTCCAGGAGACACTGAAAAAGCATGAGCTTACTAGACCTCTTGCTACTAAGGAGCTGGAGTGGTTTGCAGTATGTATCATATAATTTTATGTGCCCTAACTAGCAATTGCAGAAATTGACAATTAATGATTAGGTTATTTGACAATTGCTCTGTCAATTTGCAGGCCTCAGCTATTTTGGCCTTACCTCTTATCTTACTGGCTAGAGTTTGCTCTGCCATTTTCTGGTCAGTCTAAAATGTCTTTTTTCTAAATTCTTATGCTTAGTTTGCTTTTTGTTCATCTTTTGTCCTCTTAATGTTTTAAAAAATAAAATAAAAAGAATTGTTTAGAAATGTTTTCTGTCTGCTGCAGCAATAAGGGAAAGAAACCCATTCAAAATGCAAACTCCCACAAGGCCCGTCGCAAAGCTAAACGAGGATATCCAGACAAGTAGATAACGCCCAATTGTTTCCTGCTTTATTTTTTGGGAGAGCAATTGAGGTATGCTTCACTGTCATTAATCTGGATAGCTGTATGTATGTTGGGAAGACTTTAAAAGCCTGGTTCTATAATTTTGTTATCATATGAATCATACATGATATGAAGACCTTGTCTTCTTTACCATGAACCCTGTTATGTACGCCATTGTGCTTCTTCGGTTGTGGTAACTCCGAGTATAGTTTCTTTGTAAATTTTAAAAGTATAAATTCCTTGGCTATCTTCAATTGTGTCCCTTCTTAACTGCCACTTGTGCTGTTTTGTGGGACTTGGGAAGATAAATTTGATTTTGCATCATTCTGAGAGAGCTAAAGGGAGTATTTATTCTTGGGTGTTGAACTGAACATCCTTTTAAGTTTTAACTTTGTGTTTTTATCTCAAAATACGTAAAACCATAATAGTGAAATTAAAATACTAATTTCTCAGAGGAAAACACAGAAATTGTAGCTTTAAATATCTAATTTACTAAATTTTACGATTGAAAAAAAGCTTTAAGCTGAGAAGCAGATGCGCCTTGCATTCTTAACAGTTTTTGAGCATTCAACCTTATTGCAGCCTTATGCGTGTAATGGCGTTAACTCCTCCTGATTTTTATTAGAGAATCTCTTTTTGTTGTATGACTATTAAGGAAGTGGGGCCTATTGCTTTGGAATTTTACTTTCTCTTTTTCGAATTCCTCACCATGTAGTGAGTGGAATGGACTGCTGAAAGGTGGTAGTGGTGGACATATGTATATCTTATGCCTAGTGTCATAAATGGAAGCAGGAATTTGCTCATGCACAGTAGCACCGTCTTATTTTGTTAAGCAATTCACTGTTTTATTAGTGCAGTTGAGCGTTTTACCCCATCTTCTGTTCTCTGCTAACCAGATCTTTCGTATTTCTCAGAAATCACAATATGCTTCTATTTCGTGCAGAAGGTTTACTTGGTCACGTGGACTTCTCAGAAGGGATTATAGATTTCGTTTTCTGTGGACTTTGAAGCTTCTGCTTTTCGACTTTGGGTGAGGTGACTTAAAGGATATGTTACAGTGTAGAGCTGGACACGATATTTAGGTGTTATTGTATTATGGATAAGTGTTATTAGACCAATTTTTTTAAAAAAATTCCATTTGTTAACATAGAATGTTTCCACGTGATATTTGGTTATCTAGTTGTGCCCATTGGGGACGGCTCAGATGGAACCCGAGGTTTAAGGAAAGAAATTAATTCATGGCTTATTCTTCACTGGAACTTGATGTACTGATTATTCTGGATTTATGCGTTTCTCGAAGTATCGTTGGAAAATCACAAACCACTTACATCTTCTACATGGCGTAATTTCAAGCGGGTAATGCATGTTTTGTGCTATATGCCATAGCTATAAGGCGAACAAACTAGTATTTTCTTGTCGCAGTAAAAACGATGGAGAATATAAATGAAGACAGATGGACGGGTCCCGTGAAGCTGAAGCGCATCATTTTGTTCTCTTTTATATCTTCTCAATAACTTAATGGGCAATCTGTAAACTGTAATCTTATTTTTGGGGTTTTTTCATAAATAAAAAAATCGTCAATTTATGTTTTTAATATTTTTGTGAAGTGTTATTTCTTGTATTTTTTTTTTAAGTCACAGATTTTTTAAAGTAATTGTGACTCCATATTAATGATGTCTAGAATAACTTATATTTTATTAAATTTTCATATATATTCTTATTACATTTCTTTCAAATTGTTTATACCATCACTTATATATTTTCTTTTGTATTGTAATTTTTCATTAAAACACAAATTTTTTCCGCATATATTTAATGCCGTCAATATACAAATTTTATATGTTCCTTTTAACTTTTATTAAATGATGCATGTTTCCATGCAATTAATTAAGTTAATATAAATAATATATAAATATTTTTTATATAAAATAATTTTTTATTATTAATAATAATACTATCTCATATTTTTAAGTAATATGAAATATGTTTATTTTAAATATATAGTATACAATATTTATTATAATCGTTTTACTTAAAAAAACAGTTTTTATAAAAAAATATTATTAGACTGTTTAAATAACAATTTTTTAATAATATCTACAAAACAACAACGTTTAAAAAGTTAAAAGTATTCCCAAACCAACTCTCACCATAATCAAAATTACACTAACAAAGTTGATATGGTGAGTGGACTATACTTTTTAAGTAAGGACATAATTAGTTTGATATTTGAATTAGACATTATCAGGAAGAATTTTTCGCGAAAGAACAATAATTTTACTATTTTAGTAACATGTGGAGATAGTCTGAAAATTTAACAAACAAACAAAAAAAAACTGTCAAATTAAATACGAAACTTTTGAATTTGTATAAATCAGCTTATTATTACCATCTCATACATACAACTCTGATTTCAAAAAAAGGGTCATGTAGACATACCGATTGTTCGAAGGTTCGTACTCATTGTCTAGTAGCTTAATTTGAAGTAACAGATCAAAATTGCTGGAGTAGTTCTGGAAGGATGGAATGTGCAATTGCAAAAGGAAGAAAAAGGCAAGAAACCGATCGAAGAGTAGACGTAGGTGAAGAAAAAGAATATTACGTTCGTTCTGCTATCTGTATTGCCATGGTCACTTTTTTAGAACTTCCAATCCCTGGAGACCTAGCTGGTTTGAGGTTGAAGGTCCAGGGGTAAACGAAGACTTTGGCTGCAAGGCAAATATGAATGACCTTGCACAAACTAATTAACAGGCTTCTGAAATGCATGATCCTTTTTATTTGATGATCATCTTCCTATATATGATGATGATGGGACAGACCATGATTAATTTAATTATCCCCCGTTTTCTCAGTTACGTTGATAAATTATTACCATAACTTTCAACCTAGGAATCATCGATCTGAGCTAAATTAAGGGGGTGGATTTCTTAATTATTAATTCTTTTTGTTCTATCCTTGATCGGTGCAGCTATTTTGAAATGCTATATACTATTCTCTAGCCATATATCTATTTTGTGGATTGTTTTAATTGATTGAAATGAAGTAGTGATTGGGGAGAACTTTCTGAACAAGTGTTGAATTTTTGTGAACTAAATAAAAAGCAAGTTTTGTAATTAAGTTTTGATAGATATTACTAGGTAAAAATAGTGGAAAAGTTACGGATATTGCAATGCATGAGTTCCTTGTGTGTACGTAAACTAAATCATGATGATATTGGTCGATGCTTACCTTTGCATGCACATCCTCGTAATAAAACATTAAAGTAAATAATTTTTGAATTTTTAAAATTTTTAATATTTTAGCACTGACATTTTTATACTTATTTCAAATTGTATCAACAATGTTTTATTTGTTATATAATTAAAAAATAATAAAAATAAAAAAGATGAAAATATAATAATATAATTAAAAAAATGGTAAAAATACAAATCAAATACATTTTTTAAAAAAATAAAAGATCGAAAACTTTAAAATAAAAATAGAAAGTATTTTTAGAAAGCAACCACAAGTGGCGCTTTCTAAATTCTAATCAATATCAACGAGATAAATGTTGATCGGCAATGAAGTAAGAATATAAAGAAAGTTGATAAATTAACAGGAACATTAAAAAAGTCGTTTACTTGACTTACCCAATTGAAACTAAAATACACTAGAAGAAGCACAACTTTAAGGGTAGCTGATCATCCAACTAGAGTTACATAAAACTTCCATATAACTAAAATTGATGAAGATCTCCCCATTAAATTAGTAGGAAGGCCAGTAATTATCTAAATCCACACAATGATCCATGCCAATATTATACCTATTGCTTGGAGGATTTGGGTTGCTCATTTCTGCACTCCCGTACCCTAGATTCTCTGCGGCAAGAGAAGAGGTTGTCATCATGTTGGAACTGACATCATGCTGTGTGGGGGCCGCCCCTCCTCCCAGATTCAAATTCAGCCCAGAAATAGTGAAGCCTCCTCCTGCAGCTGCTGCTGGGTAGCTCAGCTGGTTGAGACTGGTTGAGCCACCACCCCCTCTCAAAACCCTAGCAACTTCTGCTACTTCTGCACTGCTCATGTAATTCCTCCCATAAAGAAAATGAGCAGCAGGATCCCCCAGATGCATCATTGGTGGTGGCACAATGCTAGGCCCTATTTCCAGGCTATAAGGATTCACTGGTCTTGTATGGTTGGAAGGGTATTTTTTTACACCAGCACTCTTCTGGAACACTCTGCAAACCACCCATTCATCCTGCCCATGCACATAAGAGCATAAGAGCATGATCGTGTTTTAATTAAGGGTTCAAAAGGATTATACCTTGTTATTAGTTCTGAAGTTGGATTTGGAGTGAATGCGGTATTCATGCATGACCCAATTGCTTTTCTCCCCTCTAGGGGCCCTGCCTTTGTAGAATACCAAAGTCTTCTTCATACCAACCAACTCCGATGTTACACTGTTGAGGATTTCCTTGTCTTTCCCTGTGGTTTTCCAGTACCCGGTGTTGGTTGCTCTATTGGTTCTCACTCCCGTCGGGTATTTCCGATCTCTTACACTGAAGAAGTACCATTCTTTTTCTCCCATCTTCGCTTTCCCTGTATATTTCATTTCATCCAAGAAATGGCTAAAAATTAACATTAATAATATCCATATATATCACAAGAAAGACCAACATCCACCTTATGAAAGTAAAATTACAAGTGCATAGCTTTCTGCTATATATTAATAGAAAAAGAAACCCTAGATAGTGTTTAATTTCCTATATATTTTGATTCCGATCGAGAAAGAAAAGGAAGAACCCTAATTGATGAACAAAACAAAAGATGAATGGAGGAAGATTATTTCTAGTCAATTATTGGGTGCGCAAGAGTAGAAGTGAAAATTGAATTGTCTTCCTTTTCTAGAAAAAACGCAAGGTTACCAGGAAGCTCCCATGGCTCGCATTTGTTGAGATCTACATCAGTAACTGCTCTTCCTGTAAAACTAGAATCAGATATCTTGTTTATGAGGTAGCAAGTGATAAGCTCTTCGTCAGTAGGGTGAAAGCGAAATCCCGGGGGTAGGGTTTCCTCCTTTCCACCAGTCTCTTCCATTTCCTTATCCGTCCCTTCTTTGCTGGCTTCCTTGTCCTTCTGTTGCACACAAAAACTGACATGATATCCAAATTCTCTAAAATCTAAACAAAAGGGTGAAGAAAGCTATAGCACTCTCGATTTTCTAAATCCCCCTATTCAAAATAGCATGCATACCCTTTGAAGAAACTAAAACAAAGAGAAGTTTCTTCCTCAAAAGAAGTATTTTAGGATCTATACGCGATTAATGACTTAAGCAGCTGCTTACTTGCATGGAGTGAAAACTCTTCTTCAAATGGGGTTTTGAAGCTTTATAAGTCTTTATCTCTCATTCACTTGGAAAAGAAACTCTGACTTGAGGGATACTGCAACATGAAAGTATAGCAGGGCACCAAGACAGCTTTCTTATGACAAGTCAATGAATTTAAGCAGGAAGGCTATGAAGAAAACAAGGAAGATTGTGTGTCTCCGAAGATTTCACCGAATCCGGGTCTTCACCTTCAAGTTGTAAGAAAGATACACATATCGATAATGACCATCTTGACCTCCTCATTATGTAATAATTAATTACATTATTTTAAAGTCATCATTTTATGTATTTCAATATAATGAGAATAATCAATATACAAATTTGCTTTGAAGTGTCATCTTAATTTATGCATGTTGCAAAAGAACTTTGCATCCCTAATTCATCAATAATATTATTATTTGAAACGAGTAGTTGGATAATTCAATCAATAGGTCTTTCTTTAATTAGTTTCTTTTTTCTTACAAAACAAAAATAAATCCTATTGGTAAACAATCCTAATAAATTCAACAACAGCGCAGCCAGTTGCTACCCAGGAGGCAGAAGAATGTACGCTTGGATTTCAGAGCCACAAGTGCCATGCGATATCGAGTCAATCATGCATACGTGATATGTTGGGCCCTACTTTATACCTAATATTTATGATTTTTTTTCTATTATACCCAATGAGGGCTTGCCACGTCATCGGAAGGACAATACATGAAGTTCCCTGAGGCGCCAGCCACAGGAATATAGGAATTAATGGATTATTGAGACCGTTTCCCTTCCATCCCCCGAGTGACCATGCATTCTCCCCGTTCATATCTATCTCTTTGATACAATTAATATATAGACGCGCCATTTTACTCTTGGACCCATCTTACTAGGGTAGATTGTCCTTTTAATCATCCTGTTTTTTGATTTTGTTTTTAAATTATAATGTCTTAGAAAAATCCGAAAATTAGCATTCAACTTAAATGTTGGGCGAATTTCGCATGTTATATATATGTTAACTTAAGATAATTGATGCTAATTAACTATTGAATATATATGTTTTGAATAATAGTCTTAGAATGCATTGTTTATGATTTTGATAATCAATGACCAACGTAATAACACTACGTAATAACACTCGAACCCACTTGCAGGGACGACATGACCAAATTATATTGAACAGATATATACATGATCAGATCGATCAGCTTAATTTTATGAGAAAATACTTTCTCATAATGGCTTTCAATATTGATTTGACCATCCAAAAGACCACCGTCGTATATTGAGTATTTGCTTATCATCAAATTTGACTTACATTTTCATTTCAGGAAAGTTTCTCCTCAATTTTTCGTTAGTATACACAACTGAAAATGAAAATGCTTGCTGTTTTTGTCTCTCTTCAATTTGAACCACTAGCTTCAGCTTTATTTTTAATTTTGCATGTCTTTTTTTTCTTTGTATTTATTACTTAATGGTAATTAACCGCACCAAGTTACAAGATACAGCAAAAATTTTCTTTCGAATCTTTTCCTGTTGGAGGACTTCACTAATTAAGGTCCTCCTATATAGACAGATACTTGTCTTCCTATGTAAAATAGTTAGATTAACTATTGTGTAGGAGTATTTTATGCACAAAACCTAATTCGGGTCTCAGTATCGAAATATTTCTTATTTTAGATTGTTCCCTTCTTTTGTGTGTGTGGGGGAAAGAATCAGTTTCGTTATTCACTATGACAAAAGGAATGAATTATTAAGTATATAATTTGTTACCGAATTAAACTCCTATCGGAAATCCATGAAACATGCTTTTGCTATCTTCATCAGTACTTTTGGAATTCAATTAAATGAAGAGCTTGGATACTGTGGTTTGACGCATAAAGCACCAAAAAAATTTGACTAGGTCCAAATCTATATATGTTGTATTATTATTCTACGCAAGACTATCTTCTGTCATTATTATATTAGTTTTTGCTAATGTACAAGTTAAATCTTGGAGGGACAGAAAATTATAAAGATCCGTGTTTTGACCCATTACTGTTTTTAATGATTTGTTTTGAGAACCATTTGCTCCTTAAGTTGCATTCATGTTTGACAATTTTGACAAGGATAAGGAAGTCCCGTTGTGGTGTTGGGAAAGACTTGTGGGTAAAAATACATGTCATATAAAAGACCCATCTGAGTATTGGTAGGTATTTTACAGTGGAAATTAAGTGAATTCCTTTTGCACTTTTCTCCCTGTTGCTGTATCTAGAATGCTATATATTCCAGCTGCTGTATTAAGTCGTCTTTGTTGAGCTGCCAATAGTGTAAGAGACGAAGAGCTTTTCTTTGGTTTGCCTCAGCATGCATGTCTATTAGGGCTAAATAATTTTAGAAAAATGAAACCTAAGTTAGTAACAGAAATATTAATTGCGCATGCAATTAAGGGATTGTTTCTTATTCCTATAATATTCTCGAAGCTCGCTGGGTGATAATGCCTCATAATTTGGACCAAACCCAATCTACTTGTTTCTAAGATGGGAAATGAGTTATATGCGATGTATTATAAATTCTTAATCTTTTGTTTAAATCAATACCTATTACGTCATTAATTATAAAACTAAAGGAAGCTCAATGCTACAATCAATACCTATATAATTTTTGTCTTTTCATTTTCAAGCTCAAATTTGAACGGTAATGCTCCTATAATCGCCCATTAAACAAGACTCGTGTAATTGGAAGCCAATAAGGCATGAAAATGATCAATTAGGCAGCAGACAGATGAAATTTGGAGTGGATAAGGAAAGCAATTTGGAGTGGTACAAGTACAACTATATATATACCACTTCAAATTGCTTTCCTTCTCCACTTCAAATTTCATCTGTCATATAATATATATATATATATATATATATATAATACCATACGTGCAGGCAAATTAGTCAATATCCATGTTCACAAGAAATAATTAAACTATGGAAACATCAAAATTAACAGGGGCCACATCAAATCATTTACTTTGAATTGTCTTCACATGCATATCCCTTTAGTAAAAAAATTCCTTTATGAGAAATCCTGTAGCGAAAACAAATACACAATTAAGATGTAAAGTTTTTTGTCTAGGATAGTTTTTTTCTTTGATATCAGTTCAAGCGGTTCTTTACTCTTTATCAGTGATCCCTATTAAGGCATTTTCCCACCTAAATTATTAAAGCAAATGATGGGCTTCTTGACATTAACATTCCTTGATCTATCAAAACTAGCTAGCAGATTTGATTAATTAGCTTGTCGATGCTCATCAAAGGCCGAATCCAATTGTTTTTCCTGTTTTTACTGCATCAGTTGCGCACAGAACTAGCTTTTTTTGGTGTAATACAATGGCCAACTGAGAGATATCTCCGTGGATTAATGTTATGTGATTAATAAATAATTTTGTCTTCAAATGTGAAAGCTGCCTTTACGTGTTTCACAGGCAGGTTAATTTGTCGGGATACTGAAATTATACAGCTTGTAGTCCCATTACTTGTTGATCTTTTTTCAAAGGTTGGTTAGTTATGATATTGGAAAGTTTCATTTAGCTAGCACGTACTGATATTAAGCAATAACAATGCGTTTTAGGGCTGACACAAATGTATATACCACCATCCATCTATCACAATCCATTGCTTGCTTATCATACACTTCAAATTAAATAATCTATTTTAACTGTCTCAATCATCTTTTCCTTTTCCAAAAAATCAACTAATCTTTACATTGAAGTTGCTTATTCAGAAGATGATTGGAATTACGAGGATGCTTATATAATGGTTTATATAATGGGTGTAAATATGCCGAATCAATTTTAAAACAATTGGAGACGATCATCTATAGTCTTTCGTCATTATTTGCATGCTATATGATGATCAGAAGGTTATCATGTAACAGCGCACCATGAAAAAAAATTTAGTAGGAAAAGAGATTTCATCAAATTGTGGGGGTTGAAACTGACTTGTGAGGAAACAATCCTCATTTCAGAACATAGATGAGTTCATCTAAAAATTGTAAAATTAAATTTACATTATCATAATTACATTCTGAGGTTGAGTTTTTTAGCCTGTTAGGTAAGAAAATAAAATTTTATGAATTAACTCCTTATTTCAATTTATACTAGCTGAAGCTTATTTTATATACACACACACATATACCACTGCATTTGTGATCTGCTGAACCTGAACAACGTTAACCATAAGATCTGCAATTCTAAACTAATTAAAATAGAAAAATTAATCTGCTGATCTTGGTTAATTGAGTGAATATGCAGATAACATTAAATAGTCAATGAATTATGTTGTTGCTTGTTCTTTTCCTTTCTATTAATTCAACAAACATGTCACCCTTATAATTAGTATATGTTATTTGCGACAATATAGAATAACTATGACAAAAAAATATTATATATATGCCTACTCTCATTGCATTCACTAATCATCTTTTCATACATACTATTACACTCTGATATGCTAGCTTTCAGGGCTTTAGAGGTTAATTAATACGGAGACATCATTGCATTCACATGGATTTCTTGATATGCAATATATTCCGTCAAATTAGAAGATTTCATTAATGAGCTTGCTGCCTAGCTAGCCAGTGTACGTGTTTTCTTCTTCTCTTTCTGCATTACTTGGCCATCATAAAACAAACTAAGATTTCCTTAAAGTAGTTTATCTATAGGTTACAATTATGTGATAAATAATTGATCTTGTCTTTAAATGCAAAGGCTACCCTTGCATTAATTTTATGCATAAAAAGTTGACTTGCTGGATAATTGAGCTTCATATCTGCAGTTCATATAGGTTATTAGTTTTGATGGAAAGATCACTGGTTAATTTAATTAGCATTGAAGTAATAACAACAATGTGTTAGTAACTATCGATTATTGTTCATTGCTTTTTTATACATTTCAAATTAATAATTTAGCTTATTGTAAATATCCCAAGCATCTCTACCAATCTGAAAATATAAATTAAAATATATATAGTCCGACTCGCTAATTTGTACGCGGAAGCTGCAAATTCAAAAGAGAAACTAATACTGGGATGTTTCATGAGTCTCAGGCATATTGATTTAAATGGGTAAAGGAGAGATTAAATGAAAAAACAAGGTTTTGATAACCATCATTCCAAATTTGGACTTTATCAGGTGATGTTCCATAATTAAACTAGCTCATACCAGCACACCACAGAAAAAATTTGGATGATAAATAGAATTCAGCAGTATAAAAATAGTAATATTATTGATGCAAATGCTTAAATATAACGTGATTCAGATACTTTATTCACTATTAGTGTGTGGTGTTTAAATTTTCAATTTCTGCAGAGAGAAAATTTCTGCAAGACGACTAATATGAAAAATTACTCCTCGCGATTGCTTGGTTTTCACTAAGTAAT
Organism: Gleditsia sinensis; assembly: GCA_037074535.1. Classification (NCBI taxonomy): domain Eukaryota; kingdom Viridiplantae; phylum Streptophyta; class Magnoliopsida; order Fabales; family Fabaceae; genus Gleditsia; species Gleditsia sinensis. The sequence continues at coordinate 5,369,134 of CM073472.1, forward strand.
CACTTCAGACTTGTATAATTGGTATGTCAATATATGTATATCCAATTAACTATCTGCTGATGCTGACGAATGTTAATTAAGATCTGCAAACTAAAACAAAAATTTAAGTTGTTTGTTCTTGGTTAGTTAAGGGAAGTGCTGCTATTAAGCCGAAGCCTCTGTGTTACACCAAAAGCTACTTTTACACGCATACCCCAGTATTTATCAGACACTCGCTGTGAAAGCAAAATCCACACATGCATCTTGTCAACTTGTTATATAACCAAAACTCATAAATTAAGTTTGTTTATCAACTCGTCTAAACACGAAATTTAAAATCATAATCTAATTGCATAGTTGACATTATAATAGACACGTCTTTGATAATCTTTTCCCCAAAGATCGCTTTTGGATTATATATCTTTCAACGACTTTGTCGATTATAATGGTGAAGTGGTTGATGGGCATTAGTCACGAAGAAAAGAAGGAAAACCCTAACCCTAAAATGAGTTATAAGTCATCCTTGTATAGCTACTTGTCAAGCACTTCAAAATAAAATACTAAGCCTGCAAGGTGTTTAATAATTAGCATATATATATATATAATGACTAAAAAAATATTTTTTTTCTAATGCATTAATTGGAAATGCATATAATTGAGGTTGTTAAAATAGTTAGAATGCAAGAAAAGAAACAGAATGTAATTGGCGCAAAATTTTGTTTCCAAAGAGAGGCAACGATACATTTAAAAGAGTAGTAGTTGCTCCTCAAAGTTGCCTAATAGACGGGAATATACATCTACAGAAGATATATAGAGCAAATCTTTACTCTGTTAAGTCTAGTCATTATATATATATAGACTTAATTAGCAGAGTTTCTTTATTATAAGTTTTCCGTTAGTAAAGTAATTAAGCCTATTAATCTGGTGGTGTGTGGGTTTGCTTTCATTTCTTGTACAAATTATGATCAAATATAGATATGTTAGGTTGGAAAAAAGTAGCAAAGATATATTGCACACATGTACTTCTTCGTAGACTTAAGGCTTTGTACTTCCACAGATTGTAAAGTGTCTGAAACTCAAAATCGATGAGCGCGACACGTTTCTTGGGCACTGAATTTAGGGACCCAAGTGAGAGTGATCGATGGATGAAGGACAAATATATCTTACGACACTTGTAAATAGCATTTGGATATCTGCGATGTTGGTTTTGCCTCAGCTAACTTACGTGACTAATATGTCTAATTACGAGTTGAATTAATTGTAATTTGTAAATGATTTTTTTTACACAGAATTAGTTAGAATATATACACACACGTACACACACACACAAACTATCGAATTTCTTACCAATAAATAACATTTAGTTGTTTAATTGTTTATGGTTAATTTAACAGATACAATTTCCTGTTTGAAATTACAATCAAGAACCAAACTAATTGATGAAAGAAAGAAAATTTTCACAAATTTAACTAACTAAGAGTGATGGATGAAAATTTGAGAAATTTTCCACTTTCACGTGATCCTTTTATCACATATACAAGCAAAAGATTAACAAATGCAATTGTGTGTAGTAAAAACTTGTGAATCTTATTATATTCGTTAGAGATCAATTATAAAATATATCAATGCTAAACAAAAATATGTCTTTCTTTCCAAATTTCTTGTCTTATCCATAGTATTCTTCCCCGTTCCAAGACTATCTACTTTATTTGTCACTTATATTAATATGATACGCTAAAAGTTTCAAGTTGTGATTAATAGAAAAGTTTGAAATTAGTGATTAATTATAGAAAAAATTTTAAAATATTTTTTTCTTTATTCCCTTAATTAAATAAAAATAAAATAGATCCACAAGATGCTAGTCTATAAAATCTATAACAATATAAATCAATTTTTTAAAGAAAAATTCCGACCAAGATACGGTCTTTTATTTTTGGTCGTCCATCCAAATTAGTAATTCCTTCTCTTTCTTCTTTTTTTAGGAAAAGAGTAATCAAGGAACACCACTATTTTTTTTTTTTACAGATTAAAGATCATTTCATATAATAAACGGACATAAAGGCTTAAAATTTACATAAATCTTATTAAGGCACAATAAAAAAAAATTATAATACAAGTCTGCACTTCTAAAAATAGATAAAAATCTCATATCAAAAAATTAACACACCTCATAATTATTATTAACCAAATATTACAGAAAAAATACAACAAATTTAACCAAACTACAATTTGTTATATATCTCATGAGAAGAAAATAAATCATTCAAGGAGGTAATAAATCTTTCAATCTTCTTTGAAAATTAAACTTTTTTCACATTATTCTTCTTCTAACTTTGAAATATTATAAACTAGAGAGTAAGTTGTAGTTTTTTCAAAATTTTGATTAGCATTGGATTTTTTTTTGAAGAAGGGAAAATTTTCTCTAAAAAAAGAAAAAATATTTTCTAAAGAAAAGAAAATAACTTTCTTAATAAAAAGAAAAAAATTTCTTAATGAAAGAAAAGAACTTCCATAACAAAATTATTAAAAGAAACAAAAATGTAAGAGAAAAAGAAAAGAGAGATGGGGGAAACTCCCAACTCTTGCTACATGACGGGTTCTATTTAAATTTTTTTTGACAGATCAACATATCATTACATTTAATAATAAAACATAAAAGGCTTAAATTTACAGAAATATTAACAAGGTATAATAAAAAATTAAAAGACAAATCAAACTTGTACTTTTAAATAAAACATAAATTTTAAATCAAAAAGCAATACACCTCTTATTTAGTACTAATAAAATATTATAAAAAAATTACAAAAAATTTAATCAAACTACAACTTACTAAACATCCCATAGAAAGATAAAGAAATTATTTAAGGAGAAACAACATATATCTCAATTTTTTTTTAAAACGTTGTGGATCTAAAAATTAAATTATAATTTTTTTTTAAATTTAACTAAAATTAAATCTCTTTGAAAAAAATCTCAAAGAACGACATTTTCTAAATAAAGAAGAAAATTTTTTTAATGAAACAAAAAAACTTCTTTAAAAAAAACTTGTATAAAAAAAAAATATTCAATCTTGCTGCTTCTGTTGCTCTCCTGTAGGGTTTAGGGAGCGCCACTAGGGAATGTTCAAAAGTCCATTGTATTGAAAATGGCCCAAATAAAACGTCCATCATAGATATACAAGGTGGTCATTAATTTGTAGTGTATATTTGTCGTTTGTTGGGCTTTAGTACCGTTTCTTTTATTAAAAAGGGGTCCACTATAAGGTAAAAATGTTGAATGGCTGAGCCCAAATATAATGGGCAAAAAATGGTCGGTAGCCCAAACTTGTTCAACAAGTGGCTGCATCTGAAAACACACACATTTGGGGTTCTCTTTTACGAAGTTGGAATTCTCATTGGTAGCCGATAACGCCGTGTTCCCTCCCTTTCTATAGCTACCGGGCTTCCTATATATAAACAAAACAAAAGTTGTGTTACTTTATGTTGTCATGTATGTTTATGATTCATTTCCAGTCTTTAATCACAATAATTATATTAGAAAATAAATTAATTTGAAAATTTATTATTTTATTTTAAATATGTTATACTAATTTATCATCAAATAATTATTCTTCGCATGTTCGAATATATTCAAAGAGCCCGAAGTAGTTTGAAATACGCCCCTCAATAATTTTTTTTTTTTGAAAAAAAATTAATCACAAATAAATACTGGCCATAAAAATTAAGTAAAAGGAAAAGAAAAGTAGAAGGATACGATTACGATCAATACGTAACTGTGTACTAAAAATATAATAACATCATGGTTAGGTCACTATGTTTATTGTTTAGAAAGGAAAGGGGAGGAGGCGCCCACCGTTTTCTCCTCCCAGAATCCCACACTCCAAAGTTGACAACAGAGTATGTATAGATACCCCCTTATTTCCACCCTCAAATTCTGCAGTGCGTCTTTCGCTCTTTTTTCCTCGTGCAATCCACGCAATCTCCACGGCTTCCAATATATCGGAGTCGTACCTCTCTCTCACTTCAACGCCCAGATCGCGCTGTCTTGCGAATAGCACCGAGAGAAAGATGCAGACTCTGCAACACAAGGCCTCTGAATGGAGTGGAGTTCAGGCAGCCGATGCTTTCGCCATTGACGACACCAATTTGTTTCAGAAGCTCGGCCTTCAAACCTTCGTTAACCTTTCCACCAATTTCTACAACAGGTTCCGTATGCCCTGCGCTTTCTCAATATTTTTATCATGAAAGGATTTTTTTCTTCTTCTTTGATTTCACGCCCATATATAAACTTAGTAATTTCTGGTTATTTGAGTATTTTGGTTTCTGAGTTTGTGCTTTGACTTGGGAGTTGAGATCAGGGTGTATGATGATGAGGAAGAATGGTTTCGTTCAATATTTGCGAATTCAAATAAAGAGGACGCAATTCAAAACCAATACGAATTCTTCGTGCAAAGAATGGGAGGTCCTCCTCTGTTTTCGCAGAGAAGAGGTGAGCTTACATTAGTATTTTGCTCGATTGATTGCTCGCTATGCTTTAAGAGTTTAGTATTCTGTATATAGAACTTAAAAAAGGTTAAATTTTTAAGCTGCCTACCTATCAAACCTTCTAATGGCTTTACAAAAATATTGTGACGGGGTAACTTTAATGATAGGTGTATGTTTCATGACACCGAACTACCGAGATGAAGGGTAATTAGTTATGATCCATTCTTTCGGTGCCACTGAATTCTAACATTAGTGAAACAGCAGCTACTAGCTACCACAATACTTTCTTAAAAATCTGAATTCTTTGGCCTACTCGTACGAGCTATTCTTTATCTGGAGATCTGTATGATTGTGCTTATTTCATCGCATCTTCTCTCGTAGTTTTGAAGGTTTGAAGCATGTGTTAGGGCATGGCTGATATTTGAGGAAGAACTATTCTAGTTAACTCCCCAAACTACGTGTTATCTGGGGATGCTCTATTGAGAATTAAGCTACTCTAGGTGGGATTTAGCAACATCTGTTGAGATACTGATTAAAATTTTTATATAGGATTATGGTCTAATTTATATTACAATGTTCATTTACAGATTCGTATTAATGTTCTCTGTCCTTCGGTAAACTTACTTTTTTCAGCAAAATTAGATAGATGCAAATTAAAAAATGAATGCCATACAAAAAAGATCGGGAGGTTTGGGGAAAGTTTTGTATATTGATCATAGGAAAGGGAGAAATAGTTTCGTTTAATCATCTGAAGACTTTTAACCTTTTTCTCCCCTTCTTGATATGTGGCAGGACATCCGGCTCTTATTGCACGACATCGGCCTTTTCCTGTCACACATCAAGCTGCAGAGAGGTGGTTACATCACATGCAACAAGCATTGGACAGTACTCCAGAGATAGATGATGACTCAAAGATCAAAATGATGAACTTTTTTAGGTATATGTTCTCCCTCAAAGTGCAACTTTCTAGCAAGACCACTCACGATACAATTAACTTATTTTTGTGTGTTCCAGGCACACTGCATATTTTCTGGTGGCTGGAGATGAGCTAAAGAATCAAAACCAACAGATGCCCTGCAAGCATGGAACTGCCAAGTAGCGCCCATATGAGAAAATTTGGCATATTTCTCTTTATACGATTGTTAGACGAATGACATATCATTCAAGTTCTATGCTTTGTTGAATTCATTTATCAATAATTCTTGAAATGTAGAAGTTCCTGTTCTTGTAGTATCTTGATGCACCAAGACACCCCCACATACACATCCACGAGTACATAACAGAAGAACTATATGATTAGAAGCGGTGAACCCCTATAATTGCTGCAGATCGTTGGTTGAATCCTAGTCCTTGAGTCCTGCAAACAATATTTCTTCTTTTAATAATGAGAAGAGTAATTTTATTAAATATTAACAAAAAATTCAACTTATACGCAGATCCTGCGACAGACTAGGTCTTCTAAAGAGCATAAGGATGGACAGAGACATTGACAAAGATACTTTCCCTTTCAAAACATTCCTAGATACCCTGTTTGTTTCATTAAATTCCCTTGTTACGGACACAAAGCACAATCTGAATGTGCTGACAAAGCCCAGATATTTGGAAGAGCCGTCTCGTGGCTGGCAGTACCATATTTGCTTGTGCAGAGTGAAAGTAGCTTGAGTATCATTGAGTCACAATTCCAGATTACTCGACATGAAATAGTGGAGTGGCTACACCTTATTTTACGGAAGCTGTTCCTCTTTTCGTGTCTTGAGGCTGTTGTTGAATACTTTCCATCTCACATTTTTGTTGCGAAGAATGATTATAATTTGGCAGTAAAAGCAAATATGGAAGGACAAGGTTTTATGCCATTGCGTAAGGTTTGAGGATCGTTAAAAGTTGACTTGAGACTGAAACTAAATTAGCTTATGATCATGGATTAGCAACTATGGTTTCGCCAAGGAGTTGAAACTTCGTTGCTCTCTTACTGCTTTGAGCCTCTTTGGACGACCTGCGAAATTGAACTTGAAGCATTAAAAATCTGCCTAATCTTAAAAGCACTTGCTACTTTTGGCGCTTAAAAACCATAAAAAGTTGTGCAGAAGTGTCTTTTGCTCGCTAAAAACGCTTAAACTAGTCCAACGGACGTTTAGCACAACGCAAAGTTTCAAAACCTTCTGCCTAATGTGAACAGTGGACTATGATTCAAGTTGCAAGATGCGAATTTGAATTAGAGATAGGAACATTTCTTTTTGATGACTCGATCCAACTTCATATAATGCAAACGCAATTACTATTAATCATTCTTTTATGACTTAAGCACATAAAGTGATTATATCTAATTACTGCCATCATTGAAGAAAAGACTAAGATGTTTAAGGATTTCAATGAAAAATGATCGATCATCCACTTGTGATGATTCTTTCCAAATTATATAAGTTTTTATTTGATCAGTACAAGTCATGATCGTCTTTAAATCTAATTGCTCTTGAGCTTTGGGTTTACACATAAAATATAGAAGATTTAGCCATAAAAAGTGTTTAAAAATTAATTTTTGTTGAAATTTATGACATTGAAATGAGGTAATTTTTTGTCACAAAAAAAAAAATTAAAACATTACAGTACATATTACTAATATAAAAACTGCATCATTAGGCAGTGCCAAATTCTATCTTTGCTCTTCTACGCGTTTTCCGCTGGCGAATTTATTTAAAAAAGAGAAGGTTCTATAAGCGTGAGGAGTTCTGTCAGCATCTTTATTTACTTGAGGAGAAAGAAAGGTAGTCAATTTTGAAATATTCCACTCAACTTTTTAATTTCATTTTAGTCAAGTTAAACCCAGAAAAACAGATGAAATAGCCAAAAAGAAGAAACATAGAATTAGAAGCCACGGGTTAAGACCCAAACCCAGAATACCATGCCATAAATTGTAAGAAACAGACAGCTGAAGGACCATAGCTCAAGGTGTGTTTTCTGAAGTTCAAGATTTAAGCATGTAAATATGGTTCCCACTCACTGCTTTGGACTTCGAATCCCAAGATAGTTAAAATATCGCTAATTGTTAGATATAATGAGAAAGTTACGTTGCCTATATCCTGAGCTGGGTACTGAAGAGAATCAAAAGCAAAAGAAATCAAAACGCATTTGACTCAATATATACCAGCCAGAGAATGAGGCTGGGAGAGCATTTGAATTTGAGGAAAGAAATTATACAAATGGAATTTGAGATCAAATAGAGAAAACACATATACAAAAAAAAATTCTTTCAGAGGTCATGAATCCAATAAATGTCTGGGAGGGAAAATTCTGGATGGATGAGCAAAGCGAGCTGAGAAGGAACGACAAAGGTTGTCTGGTTCCGACCATCCCATTCCTTGATCAAAGTTCTTGGAGTATGTTTCTGGGTCATAAATGCCCTCCATTGTAACACTAGAACTGAAAACTTTCTTCTTATGTCTTCTGAATCTGATTTTTCTCCAAAGCATCTGCCACACTCCAGGTTTTGCGTTGTCATAGCTGCTAGGCCAATAGCTCCGGTGCTGGGTATTTGTGCAGCTCCGACCTAACCGGATTGATTGAGTCTTTTGGCTGCCTGAACCGAACCAGTACTTGTTGATGTCCATTTTTCTAAGAGGACTAAGTTTTCTTTCACAACACCTAAAGCTTTTTAAAGCAAGGTGAGACTTTTTATATGGGCATCAGACATACCACTTTACATTATATTGCAGATTATTGGCAGGAGGAAAGAGGAAGGAGGTAGGTTCAATCCTCTTTTTTTTTTTTTACTCAAATGAAGAGGCCCTCTAACGCCTAACTAGTAACTACCCAGTTTTTTAAAGCTTTTCATTTTTTCAAATGATGCATTCTTCACAATTATTAATACTACAAGGGACCCACGTAACAATCTTTGGTTTAAAAAGAAAATACGTGTCAAATTAAGACCGCCGAGAGAGTCAGCCACTGCTAGCCACCTACCCCACCGAACCTCCTTTAAAATGTGAACTAAAAAATATTTTCTTACAAAATTCAGATGGATCATGCTGAAAACTTTACCAGGATTACAAGTCATTCTACCATCATAAATTATTCAGAACCAAATGCGGCAGCCGTCGTGGTGCTTATACTGTTTTATTTTACAAGTCAAGGGAACGTGCAGACTCCTTTGACCACGCACTTGGAAATTAGGATAAATCTTAGTTGCATAATGACTCAAAGTCAACGATTTATAGGTGGCTATGGTAACTTTGCTCCTCTCTTTGAACCAAAAGATAACATAAAGACTCTTCGAAATGGAGTAAGGTGAAATTGCAAAGAGCACCTAGTTACTCAAAACATATACTGCTATTAATTAGATCAGTCAATTATTCTTCGTATTTTGGACTAAAAATGACTGAAATAACTTAACAGTGCAATAATAAACTATTCAGCTGCAAATTACCGCAAGACTAGAAATTCTCAGTTTCCCCGAGCCCCTCCTGATAAATTGCGTGTGATGCTTAGTGACATATCATACACACTTAGGCAATATGCTGGTGTAAAGGGATCATCAAAAAGCTATGAATATAAGATTAATAGATATGCACATCAGGACTACAGCAAACCATAGGTTTAAAATACATGAAGTTCCAAAAACAGAACAGACGCTTTTGCATTGTCATGCAGAACCACCCTGCAACTGTGTGATTGACTTGAGTTTCCCATAAGCATCAGCACTTGCATGAGCATGGTCTGATAATGCACGGAAGAGCTCAGGCAAGCGTGTTTTAAGACTCTGCAGTGACTTCTCTCGCACCTGAACACAATGTTTTTGGTGAGATTCAATTTCCTCTTCTAATCTCTTCTTCAAACTCTCGACAGCAAACTGCTTTTCTGAAACAGGATTGTTTGGATTTCCTTCCACTCCTCTTTCATGATCTGTTTCATCAGATCCCCTCCGCAGCAAATACTTCTGATACCATTCCTCGAATGCCTGATTTTTCCTCAAGTATTCTTTCCTGGTTTCCTCACATTTCTCTTTTAGTTTCATCTCTTCCTCCTGCTGAAGTATGATGGTCTTTATCACAGCAGAAAAGGAGGATACAGCAGATATTGCAATCTCGTCTGGAAGCTTGTCAACATAATCATGCCATGCATAAAGGAGTGCTTGGATTGGTGGATTCTGGGCTTTTGGCGACGATGAGATTTTCTCTTTTAGGCTGCTTTCAATAGGAATAAGATTCAACTTTAGCCACTTATTAAGAGCTTGGATGTATTGTTTCTGGTGAGTGACAAGCTTCTCAAATTGTGAATGCCATTCTTGGACAACATTCCAAAGTTGTATGGTGCGGCCATAATGATACTCAGTTGTTTCCTTAGGAGCTTCAGAAATATCAAGAGACTTGAGGTCTGCAACTACTTTCAGCTGGCTGTCATGATGTAAGCACATACTTTCCCACATACTGGCTATCCTGGAGACATATCATGTTTATGCTCAAGATCCATTCAGGGTACAATTAAATGTCCAGCTTCAGAATCTAATTGACGCATATCAATCTTAATGATCAGTTCTAAGAAGTAAATTGCAGCATATAAATGCTTTTTGAGGAAGATCCATTTTCGTAGTAAATATACCTTCTTAGTACATTAATATCTAAATGCTGCATTAGATTTTGCTGTTTAGTTTCACAATTAACACTAGTTCAGGCCAACAAACTAGAAGTTCAGCATGTTGTAAACCGTGAAAGGAAGTGCATAATGACCCCTAATTGATCAACTCTCAAGTCTATTAGCATATAATTTCTATAATGGTTTCTTTCAGGATTCTTCATTCATGCCCAGCCCACTCAATATGCACCACCATCAAGATATCGGACAATGCACAAAATCATACGAGGTAACAGCAATACCCGGTTATCTCTTTTATTTCTAATTGGTAATACTTACCCATGAACAAGAGCAACAAGTTTTGGATACAACTGAGCATCACGGATATGATTCACTTCTGAAACAGTTGAATCCATTGACTGCATGTCAACAATATATCGTGTATGTAAATGGCTTACAGCTGCTTTGGTTTTCTCCAAGGATTCAGCGCTGGCATCTCGTCTCTTTAGCTTGTTAAGAAGTGCAACTTTTCTCTGATATTCAAACTTCATAAGCTCACCTTGCTGTTGACATGTGTCAAGGTCAATAAGGTGTAGGTAATTGAAAAGTTACATGTTAATAACATATCTCTGCAGAACATGATTATGAATCAGAAAAGTATACATCAACAAGATGCATGCATTAAATTATGGACAAAGAGCAATAGAATAGACCATAAAAGGGATTGAAATATTCAACAAGAAGTGTCATAAATGTGAACGTGGAAAATGGCACGTACCTTCACCTCTTCATAAAGTTTCTTTTCCCAGCCTAACAACTTATCCAAAACAGCGGCGTGAGTTTCATTTTCTTCTGAATCAAAATCATCCTTTGCACCATCACCATTAGATACACCTCTGAATGACCTATTCCATGTTATCACGCGCATTACTCTAGCAGAATGATCAATGTGTCCTGCACATGTCATTGCAAATAAGCTCAATCATTTATGTCCAACAAACAACTAGACAAGTTTAATTGCAGCCATAATGCCAACTTGAATGAAACACAATGATTGTCTCATTTAAGTGGGGTGAGCTCCTTGAGCTGATAATTTATAACATTATACTTATTATACCTTTGATAATTTATACTTCTGGAAAGATCTACTAATTTCCATTACCTTCGCCAAGATCTTTTTCTTCTTCAGAAGGCAAGAGCACATGGCACATCAACTCTAAGACTAGGTGTTTCAATCTCAATATTACATAGATGGCAAACATTTAAAGTTCATGAGAGAAGAAAAAAAGTATAAGTAAAAGATGAATACATCGAATAATAGAAAATCCATTTACGGTCACAGAAGAATGGACTTAAATGGAGAAAACGACGTGGTATGTCTTATGTTTAAAACAAGTATAAATAAATGAACTTCGATAAATCCAAACGCGCTACACATAAACAGTGCAAGATCAATGATTGGCGTTCTTACAAAAGTTGCATGAGAAATTAAAGATAGAATTTTCAGGTATGATCTTATATTGTGTCTTTTTGGTTGGGGGGGGGGGGGGAGGGTGATGTCTTCGGGGGAACTGGCAAAATGTGGATTCTACATGAACCGATGCGCCAATTTGTTTTCAAGGATAAAATATCTGAATAAGAGCGCACATAAAATTGCTTTGCCTTCATCTTAAAGGAAAATCGAGATAGAGAAGCTACCCCGACTATCCGCGAATGTTGAATGACAGTGCAACCTAGTGGCCTCAAGCATCTTAGTAACAACTTGTGCACTCTCCGAGGCCTTCAGGAAATTATCGTCAAGCACATTCAGAATCTGCATCAGAGTAACACTTGGAGCCACCTTCATTGATCTCCTAAATTCTGGCGGCATTGTCTTCGAATGCTCAATTTGCTTTGCCTCCTCCACGGCCTCTGCTATCTCCCCTTCCTGGAAATTTTCCTCCACCTTCTCCGGAGTCTTGGGCTCAACTTCATTCATCCCGTCACCCAGATTACCTTCATGCCCATCCACATTCTCATCTTCACTAAAACCTATTGCTTCACTCTCATCGTTCCCACCCACAATCTCATCTTCCCCACTCAAAGATGGTCCTGGCATATTATCCACCATGAAAAAATAATCCCAAGCCACATCCTTGGATTCCGGCATCGGCGGCACTGGCTTCATATCCGGCGTCTGTGGCGGAGAAGCTGGCGCTAGTGCCGGTCCTACCGTCCCTGCTCCCTTTCTTAACCCTTTCCGTCCATTACCGTTATTCACTTTTACATCTGTTTCCTCTTCTTCTTCAGCAATGGCGACGGAATCAATTTCATGGGCGAGCTTTGGCTGTTGCATAGGGATTGCTGGCAAGGATGCAGCGCGATTGAGAGGAATAGGAGAGAAAATTGGGAGCGGCGGCGGCGGCGGCGGCGGTGGGAGGTTTTCTTCCATCGGCGGGGGAGGTGGCGGCGGCGGCTGTGGTTGGGTATCTAGTGGCTGCTGGTGGAGTTCGTGGTTCATCTGGCTTCCGCCATGGCCGTAGTCGCTTAGAGCCGCACCGATATTCTTCATAGCCATGGCGTAGCCGGAGTGGCAGGCGGCGAAGGCGTTTCGAGCAACCACGGCATCTTTCATCAAGTTCTTACGTTCCTTACAGCGAACCACCGATTCTTCATTGTCAATTCTTGATTGTGCACAACCCATTCGTGGGTTGGGAAGAGGACCGAGCTTTATTAAAGAGAGAGAGTTCCTTAGATTTATGACGAGGAGGGAATAGGCCTCATTCTCATGCTTAAAAAAAAAAGAAGCTTCCGAACAAAAATGGCTTCAAGATCTTTGAGGGTAAGTTAGATAAAGAGAGGGAGGAGCTTGTTGTTACAGTAAATGGGAGCTTAGCTAGATAATGTGAGGAGCATGAAGGAAGAGTGAGGTACAGCGAAGCGAAGTAGTACATAGGGTGAGAGCAGAGAGAGAGATTAAGAGGAGAGATTTGCAGAGTCGCTGAGAGTAAGAAAATGGACATGTACTCGCGGTAGTTGGCGAAGAGGAGTCGTTGTCAAAGCCTATTTTAAAATAACGGTCACATTTTTTCTAGCACAACATAATATGACATTCTTATAATTTTAGAAGACTTTCCCCAAAAATTAATCTTCATTCCTTTGGTTTTAAAAACTATAACCTGTATTTCTTGACTTAATTTATGATTAAAAAAGATAACATCTAAATTTAATCGGGGAAAACGTCAATAAGGACTATTTAAAAGTCAAATACAATTACTCATGGTATACAAAATTATTACGTAGGTTAAAAATTAAAGTAGAGAAACAAAAGACCTACATACTAAGTAAACATGAAAACATTCTTAATTTATAAATGGGTTTATTTTACGAGGTTGGTGTGCCCTCAACCTCTTCTAATTTTTAACCTTTATATATTGTACATTATTAAATAAGTTACATAAGATAATCCATTCACAGAAGAAGAGATGAATTTAAAAATAAAATACGAATATTGAACACAAGTATGTACATTACTTGAATTTCAACTCTCTCTTTTTTACACAAGCAAAGAGCCTTGATGACTAAACAGAAAAATTTAAGTTATTCGGAAGTTTAGTGTAATTTCATAATCATGCTATGAGCATTCTGATCTAGGATATATTATTATTTTTAAAAAAAAAAAAACATATATTGAAGATGAGCATTTTCATCACTTGAGTTTTTAACTCTTTTTTTTTTCTTGTTCGAACAAAGAGTCTTGACAACTAAGAAAAACAAATACAAGATGTTGATTCACCCCTAACATCATCTAATAAGAGAAAACTTAAACTATTTGAAGGTCTGTTTGTTTTTTTTTTTTGGACTAAGAAGGTCTGTTCAAACAGTGTTGACTTTTAACTCATAAGACCCCACCAACAGTGAATTCTTAAGGTAACATTTAGTATATGAATATTTTAATTTTTTTTATGTATTTAAAAATGTATATATAAAAAATTTAATTTTTCAAATTATTTAAATTGTATATAAAACATTTTAAAATTTTCATATTTATTATACTCAAATATTTTAAAATTTTAAAAAACTATATACCAAACATATATATATATATAAACTCGCTTTCCATTGATACTTATTTGTGCAAATTAAAAACTTCGTAATTATTGTGTCGCTAAAGTTGAATGATTAATAAGGATGAATTGCCTCACTTGAAAAGGCTAATGGATAGTCCGCTACCTTTCGCTAATACCTTAATTGCATGGCGACAAAAGTTTTAACTTGCACAATTATCCCTGCAAAATATGTAATTATTTGAGCTATTATTGGTGAGTCCTCTAATATTTTAATTTGATTATTGGTGGGGGGGGGGGGGGGATGTAACCGCCAGTATATTACGCATGAAGTTAGTAGTTAATTTGAGAGACTAAGACAAGACCCAAAAAAACAAAAAAAACATAACTCCACCGGAAGGCATTAACTCAATTGAAGGAGAATAAAAGGTTGGGTCGATTAGTCAAATTATTAATTTAATTTAATTTAATAAAATTTAAATTAAATTGAATTGAGTTAGTCAAGTTATGACAAATTGATTTAATTAAATTATAACATATTAATTGAATTAAATCTTATAAAAAATTATCTAATTCGTTTGTCTAAACTCAATTATTTTTAAAAAAAATTAAATTGCATAATCTCTAATAAATCCACTTTACTTAATTCAAAGTATTTTTTTTTACTTAAATTTAGTTGAGTAAGTAGGTTTTTTACAGCCTTAAACTCAACTAGTTCAAAATGTCTAAACTTTCTCTATTTATTTATCATTTGATAAGGCACTCAAATCCCAAAAACAAAGATTATTTTGATTTTTAAGGACAAGATTTAAGTAAACATATCTAAATTAGAGAAACATTATCCGCTTACTTATTTAAACTTGTTCTAACTCAATAATCATTTGAATAAACTGACTTGACAAAATTAAATTGACACATTTAATTGAATAATTTTTTTAAAAAAAATTAAATTTATCAATTTATGTCTAGTTCAAGACATTTAAATTTGATATAACAAACTCGGTCTATATAATATATAAAATGAATATCAAAATTAAATTTAAATAATGGCAGTAGCTTAGTGGTATGAAAAACATGTTGCCCTGATGGTTTGAGATCGAATTCTATTAGTACATTAATTTTTTTTTTTTTTTATATATATAAAAAGATATCATTTTCTCAGCTATATAAAAATGCAAACCCTCTCAAATCCTTCTCTCCCATAGTTTCATTTAAAATGTATTTGATAAACTTAATAAATTAATTTATAATTTATTTTATTAATTTATAAATTTATTTGATCAAATTAAAAATATTTAATAAATTAATTTAATTAAATAATTTAAATTAATTAAAAATTTATAAATTATATTTTATATTAAATAACGTATAATTTATAAATTTTTAATTAATTTATAAATTATTTTTATCAAATTTCATCCTCCTCCTTTCCTCATTCTTCCAAAATCTTTGGAAGACTGAAACTACAACTCCACGGTGCTTTTCTTCCATTCCTCCTCATGTCCAGTAGTAGACCATGAATATTCCTCATTTTCGCTAACTGACATCAGCAATAGACGTTCTGACGACATCGGCATTAGATCTTCAGTAAGCATCTCTACGCTCGCCATGTTCACCTTTTTCTGAAATAGCTACGTAGATCAACTTCCGGAGGGATCCGAAGTTGTTTCTTGTTTTCTTTGTTCATCTTCTATATATTATAATAATTTTTTTGTCGGTATGATATTTGATTTGATGAAATAAGTAGAATGTTCTGTGACAAAATAATTGAGATCTTTTTTTTTTCAGGAATCCATCATTCTACCAATGTAAAATCTTTTGATCTTTTTCTTAAAATTTTCCATTTCAGTATTCCACCAATGTAAAATCATACAGCAAATATCAAATGCCTTCTCCGTTCAAATAGTTGAAAAACATAATAGTATTTGATTTTTCAATCAATTATGTTTTAACTATAATTCAGTTTCGGCAAAATTCTTATAAAGTCATATTTCTTAAATTACAGAATAACGAGGGAAAATTGTATATTTCAAAAATAGATTAAAATCCATAAAAAGTTGAACTTTCTTCTCCTAAATGCTTAGAAATTCACCCTGATAGAGATTTGACATAGCCGTGGCAATGGCGTATTATCGAGAACCATCTGACTAAGGAAAGGAAATTCTGTCGAAGCATATTAAAAAGTCATGTGACCATGCAGGCGGGCCTGGACACTTTTCTTTTTCCTCCGGTGAATGATTTAACTTTTTTGGCCCTCAACCAAAGACTAAAAACTCATCTAAGCCTTTTGTTGTCAATAAGTTCTCCCTCGGTGTCCTACTATTCATAAGAAATATTGTTTAAGAGATATTGATTTATGACAGCCCAGTTGAGGCTTCAACCGACAGTTAAGCTTCATTCTATGGTGGTTTTCAATCTAGCACCCGTTTCAGACTTAAATGCGGGGACACGTGAATTGTGAAATCTATAAGAAAGAGTTTCCTATCTTACTTAGCCTTAACGTTCGGATGCGAAATACAACCGTGTTTTTCGTACGAATAAAAATGTTCCCATAATAATAGTTTCTAACTCAATTGCTCCTAAGACTTGTACAATCCTTTTCAAGTCCGTTTTATGCGCCTTAAATTCGTGACTAGCCTTTGTGATTTTAGTGAGGATAAGTTGGTAGCAACGTTAAGAGGTTGTATTCTAAGACACCTCGATCGTGATAGCCTTCCTCCTAAGAGTGAAGGTCTTCTCACTATTTCCCTTTCTTATGATGCAAATCTGACTTAATGTTAACTTTGATTGAATCCTTAATTGTTCGAAGGGTGGTTTCCTTATAGCTTGTACGAACAAGGGCGTGCCTGTTAAATTGGAACTTCACAAATCTTCCTTAAAAGAAAAAGATTCGCACATCTTGCTCCCTTTTTTTAATGTGTTAAACTTTTTGCCGCCTATTTGGTCCATAATCATCTCTCTACTTTAAGATTTGCCCTTGTTCCTTTACGTAAGCAACTTGAGTCAGAAGTCTCCGATCTTCTTGATAGAGTTTTTCTAATTTTTTGGCTCTACCCGAGTTGGTAGAAATTTTTGCATCCTAAGATCCGGCTCCTCTGATTCACTTGATTACTTATGTTGACCTATTCAAGCCTCTATTCAAAATAAAGAAAGGATCTAGTCGAGAGAAATAATTTTGGTGGATCCTATTGAGTTTGATGAAGCACTCACCCCTACACATGGTCCTTCCCCTAATAAGTCTCATTCTTATAGCTTTGAGGGCGCCCCAAGTCCCTTTTTTTTCAGTTAGATTTGCACTCCTGCACTACCAACTTGACTTCCTTCCCACCTTTAAGGATTTGAATCCACGAAATTTCTGTTATTTGACATACTCTCGTTCTAATCTATGCAATAAAGGTTTCAATCTTAGTCTTTATGCCTGTCATTCTAATCTATGAAGTAGAGATTTGAATCATAGTCTTTCCACCTCTATCCTTAATTTTCATGATAGCCTTAATTTTAGATGGATCAACTTCTCCTATGACTAACCCTAAACCCAAGCAGCTTATTGACTATCACTCCTAATACGCATTACTATGGATTCATCCTAATATTATATTACCAAATTCTCAAAAGAACTTCCTAAGTGCAGGCACATGATCCTATTGCTCACGAGACTTGATAATCATGCCATCCACATATATCTCAACCTCTTTATGTATAATGTCATGCATAAGAGTAGTGGATACCCTTTGGTAAGTAGCACCAACATACTTCAGGCTGAAGGAAAGGCATGACAGTGTACAAAAAGTCCCCAAGGTGTAGTCAAAATGAATGCTGCTCGCCAAGTTAAAGGAAGAGCTACTAGTACTAGTTCTACACCGGTAGTGTGTGGAAGAAGGTAAGCTTTCTATGTGGATAGGACGTATCACCACCTTTTGCATCTTTTAAAAGAAATATATAAGAAACTATCGTTGCGAAGAAAAGCCCTCCAAGGCAAAGACCGAAGAACTTTTCTTATGGGAATGTCAAAACTGCTGCTTAAGTTACAAGAGTGGGTCAATTTCCAAATATCTTAATTTAATAGAGAGAGACTCCTACGTTACTATTAATCAAAAACATCCAGCAAGCACATGCTAGAAATACAAAAGAAAATACATGCGAAGAATCATTCTATCTTGCTTTCTAATTCAATTCCGCTGCTAGGGTGAAAGAACCCTGACTATCTCAATCCTTGGGAGCCAATTTGAGGTTCACCGATTGACCAATTGGGTAACAACACACATTTTCTTATCTAGAAAATGTAAGCATCGTCAATTCCCTTCCTAAATATATTTTAGTCCACAAGTTAATAATTCATTCACCATATATTGACACGAAGGTCTGTCTCCCATCCAGCCAATATCTTGTCATTTCCATTTCTGTCTCTAGACTATACCCCACCCCCACCCAACTTATCATTTCCATATATTCAAAGACTGAATCACTGAATCATTTGGACCTATTATGTCTTGGAGACCAAATAGTGTCTTTGGTGCAAGTCATACAAAGATATTGCCAATCATAACGCTAACAAGGAAAAAGCAAGGTGAATAGGTGACAATTAACCGAAGGACAAGTGATGGAATTTAAGCATCAACAGTTCATAAGAAAGATAGAACATACAAAAAAAATGAGAGAAAAACATCCTAACTTCCTTATATTGAGGACTTGAATCAACCAAATATCGAGCCATGTAATTAGACACAAGTTTTCGAAACTCCTTTATGTCCCAGAATAACCTTGGCAAAACACAGATTACATCTGAAAAAGCAAAGGTAGAAGAAATGACTGACCCCTGCAGTTTGCTCATATACCATCAAGAACAGGCATACTATAAACAGTGAACCAGGTTGTACATGGCAACAAAATGCTCAACAGCTTGCCCAGGAGTTGCAGTGGAGAGACATTCACTCCTGTCTCCACAGCCCCGGGGGCTTGGACAATTCATTTACAACTGCTGAACCAAAAAAAGAAAATAGCCTGGTTCATTGTGAGCCTCAATGTACACTGTCATCCTTTGTTCCTGCCAAGAAAGATAAGAATAGATTTAGATTTAAGAACTGCTAGAAGCCTATCACCTGCAGGCTGCAGGTTCTCAATCAAAAATTAGTTCTGCTCAAGTTGGAGAAATGAAAAAAAAAAAATCAAAATGAAGGGGACAATATTATCCCAAACATAGATCCAAACAGGCAAACATATAAAGGAATAATATTCCATTTGCAGAAAATAAATCCCATGAAAATACTGAACGAACCACAGGATACTTTTCTTGAAGAAACAGATATATATGTGCCATGTTTATAAAGTTAAAATTCTTGATTTCTAGGGTATCTCATACATTATCTTGTAAGAATAATAAAAAAGAAACACATGGAATGACTAAAATATATCTCTATTTGGGTATTTTATTACTGTAATCTACTCTGATTTGAATCCATCTATTACCTCTAAAAGATTAAAACGTGTTGAATATCCCTTCTAATGAGATTGCATGACACATTCACTGACCCTGAATCAGATAAATTCATATCTAGTATATAGAGAAACATCTACATTTACTACGTAGAAAAACCCAGCTGACAAACTTGTACAGAGTGAGGAGGAAACTAACAAAGGATAAAACTGAAAATAGCAGGCTTTACTGAGATACCAAATGCATACTTAATAGGAGTTTAAAACTAAAACCTTTGATTTGATGAGCTCCATAAGCAAAAATAATAACAAAAATAATAATAATACCATTGATAAGATACATGAAAAAAAAACACTTTGATTTGCCACAGGAAAATAAGCTTTCTTTTTCTCCACACTACATGACCAAAGGAGCCGTTCAGACTGAATCCTAGTCAACATATTCACGCACACCCAAATTAAAAAATTAGAATATGCAAGAAAAGAAATATCTGTTTTAGTTGGGAGAACTTACCAAAAAAGCAAGGGTAAAAAGGTCATTGAGGTTATTTGGTCATCAGTTTTGCCGTAAGTTTTCTCAGCTCCTCCCCTTGTCGCTGAAGAAATTTTTAAAAAAATAAATAAGTTCATAGTACAATCTACAGAAAAATGAAGTATAGAACATTTCTGCGCATGTGACTCAGAAATCATATACCATATATAATCTTTTCCAAGAGTACTCTGCTCTTTCTTGCAGTAAGCACCATTCCATAGCCATATCATATTCAATATTGTTAGGCTGAGAACAATGTGAAGTAGAGACAGCATCTTTCTGTACAGCCACAAAACAGAGAGGGAAACAAATGAGGATGGAATATCTCTATTAATATAAGACAGCATATTCTAAGATTCGTCCAAGAATGTGAGCAAGAGAGATACTTATTATACCATCTCACGTTGCATTTGCATTCGAAGTTGATCAATAACAAGATGGCCATAAAATATTGGCTTCTTTTCTGGGAAGCAAGGATTTCCAATGGACCCAACGAGGGGACTGCCATGTAATAAAATCAAGCAATCTCAGCAAAATCAGTGTACAAGAGCTAACAACGAGAGACATTGCAAACATTTAGGCTGAGAAAGTAGCTTTGCTATTTAGAAATTCAATGACTCACATAGTATAATACTGTTTTTTTTAATTAAAAAAAACATATTAAGAAAGAATATTACAAGAAAGTCGGATTGCATATCCACCTATGAAGACAAAGAACTGAAAAATAAACTACAAAAACAGAAGGCAAAGTTAAACATGCAACAAAGCATCCCAGTCTCTCTGCATATCCAGAAAAGACACTTAAATAAACTGAGTCCAACACTACAAAGAAGCTCCAAAGACAACCCTTGACCATAAGTCATCTAAAGATAGGGAAGCATCCCTAAAAATACGAGCATTCCTCTCCAGCCAAAAGTTCTACCATCCTTCATATGGCACACCTTGAACCGTACATGAAGAAAATTCTATAAATTCTGCTGACAAACCCAATTCTCACCAAACATTTTATCCCATAAGAAAGCAGCCACTCGGCAATGTAAAACTAAATGAGCTACAGTCTCTATATATGCACATAATACAAATATTAGGAGATAAATCTGTATTAGGGTATTAATTCTATTAAGTACCATGTCCAAATAAATAGGGGTGTACATAGGTTCGGTTCGGTTCGGTTTTGGACCTCAACCAAACTGAATCAACTATAAAAAAAAAAAAAAAATTGGACCTATTCGGTTTGGTTCGGTTTTTAAAAAAAAAAAAAAAAAAATTTTGCCAAATTTTTTAATTTTTGGCCCATTTAAATTTTTTTGGGCCTAGTTTTTTTTAATTTTTGGACTTATTTCGAATTTTTTGGGCCCATTTCAAAAAATTTAAAAAAAAATTATGTAAAATATTTTTAAAATATAATAAAAAATAAATTTAATAATATAAATTAAATATATTAAAAATAATTTGGTTCAGTTCGGTTTGGTTCGATTGGACCGTCCCAACCGAACCGAACCAGTCGGTTTTTCAAAAAAAAAAAACCAAACTAAACCGATTTTAATCGGTTTGGTTCGGTTTTTGGTCGGTTCGGTTCGGTTTTTTCGGTTTAATTCGGTCCGGTTCGGTTTTTGTTCACCCCTACAAATAAAAACTTTGACTTTTGATGGAGCTCTAGATTTTCAAATGGGTTTTTCAAGAAAGAAGATTTCCCTAGTAGAAGAAGAAATGAGAACATGAAAGTAAGATTTACAAGAATACACACCAGATGAATATAAGTACCAAACTCTACTAGCTTTAGTTATAGATAATCTATCATTGTCAAGAAGAGGCAAAAGATTTTCAATTTCATTCATATCTCTACCAATGAGATCTCTAGAAAAGCGGTAATTCCAACAATGCATACTCCCTTGAACTGAATCAAATACAAATTAGAGCATTTTGCAAAGAGGTAAGATGATAAGGATTTGGGAAAGCCTAAGGAAAAAGGAATATTACCAACCCAAAGCAAAATCTAATGTGAAACCCATCACCCACCCTTAAAGAGATAAAAGATGGAAAAAAATCATACCCATGAGAGATGAAATTCCAAAGGTTAACAAGAGTAGCACGAAATGCCGAGTTGGACCATTCCAATCCAAAAAATACTTACTCCAAATAACTTGATGATATAAAGTAGTTTTAAAAGGAAAAAACCACAGCCATTTGTGAATTCAGAGAGAATAGGAGAAAAACAATAAAATGAAATGTAGTCCTTGTGAGAGAAATCTACATTAATCTTTGATATTTATAGAAAAAATTACAAACAAAACACCAGTTACAAATATAAATGACTTATAATTACAACCCTAATCATTCTCCAAATCAAGGGATACTATCTCCTAATCACATATTAAATTTAATTAACTCAATACAATTTATTAATATTAATTCCAACATTCTCCTAAGCTAAAGCACATAGGTGAAATGCACCAAACTTATTACAAATATAATTTATACATAGACTTCTTAGATACCATGTAAAAATATCAACTAATTGATCATTAGAGTTGACAAAGTTTGTAGCAAGGGTCACTAACAGAATCTTCTGGAATGAAATTGAAATCAACTTTTATGTGTTTGGTAAGTTCATAGAACATGAGATTGGAGACAATATGCAATGCAGACTGATTGTCATAAATGAGTGCCATCTTATCGAGTTCTCCAAATTGCAATTCTTGAAACAATTGCTTGATCAATACTAACTTATACATAACTAGGTACATAGCACAAGATTCAGCTTCTGCACTATATCTAATAATCACCATTCCTTGTTAACGGTTTTCATACAATAATCCTTTTCAGAAGCACTCTTGATATATCTCAAAGTACAAATCATTGCATTCCAATGACTTATATCGAGAGATTGTATAAATTGACTTATTATACTCACGGCAAAGAAAATATCGAGCCGCATCATAATGAGATAGTTCAATCTTTTCACAAGTCTCCAGTATCTCTCAAGATCATATAAAGACTCCCCTTATCTAGGAAGAAGTTTAGCATTTAGATTAATGGAACTCTTGACTAATTTATAGTCCAACATACCTAGGATCTAAGACATATATTCTCTTAAGAGAGCAATACAAGTATTAGTCTGCCCCATCTCAATTCTTAAGAAATATTTTAACTTTTCCAAATCTTTAGTCAAGAAATACTCGAAGAGACAATGACGTATTAGATAAACATAGTGTTCAGAGGACTAGTGTACATAAAAAACTGAATGGTTGGCCTCACTACATGTCATTTCGAATTGTTGAACCACATTGCTAAGATACTAAACCAAGCACAAAACTATTTTAAAACATAGACAGACTATCGTAGACTACATACTAGTCCATAAACCCCTTGAGCGGCAAAGCAAAGCAATTGCTCCATATACACCTCTTCCTTAAAATCACCAAGAAAAAAGCGTTTTTAATGTCAAACTGATACAGAGGCCAATGCCACGTAACGGGAATGGATAGAATAAGCAAGATAGGAGTCATTTTAGCAACTAGAGAAAATGTATCATTATAGTCCAACACAAAAATCTGTTTGTAACCCTTAACAACTAGATAAGCCTTAAAATGATAAATAGTACCATCAAATCCAACTTTAACTATATAAGTCCAGCGATATCAAACAATAGACTTGCCAAGAGACGGAGATGTTAATTTTTAAGTGCCACTTGACTATGATGCAGTCATTTGTTACTTGCCACCACCCAGGGTGAGGGAGAACCACTTGAGTGGTCTAGAAGACAAGGTTGATACAAAAATATAATAAGGGGATGATAAACAATGATAACACAATTACAGGCAAGATGAAGATTACTAGAAGAATGAATACCACGACAATAGAAAAACTATCAATAGGAGACAAGCTCAGAACAAGATCAAAAGTTAGAGACAGGTGTGGATCTACAGGAATGTCTACAAGCACTGTAGGAGACATGGTGAAGGCACAACGATAATAGACCTAAAGGGGTGAAGGGGTGGCATTAACTGTAAAAGTGAAATCAATTAGGGTTTCGAGTAATACAATAGTGGAAGGATCAAGACAAGAAATAGAAGCATTAGTGATAGTGATCAACAAAAATATGTGGTGAGTAATAAGAATATTGCACAAAAAAGGCAACATCTACAAGCATAAAGAAGTGACAGGTTGTGAAAAAGTAACATTTTTACCCTTTTTGAAGTTTAGAATAACTCAAGAAGGTGCATTTAAAAAACTAAACGAAAAGTTTATCATAACTTGGGGTGGTGTTATGAACAAAACAAACACATCCAATGACACAATGAGGGAGATTATACACAAGTTGACTTGAAAATATGGAACCTAATCTTTTAGTGTTGAGGATGGCATAAGATTAAGTAACATGCTAGAAGAAAATCATTACTCCAAAAAGAAAGAACATGATGATGGAACAACAAAGTGCAAGTTGTCTTTATTAAATGACAACTTTTGCTTTCAGCCACAACATTTTGTTGTGGTGTGTGAGCACAAGATTAAGAAAGAAAATCATGTGCAATCATAAACTTTTGAAAATAGACATACCAAATTTTTTAATAGACATACCAAATTGAGTATGAATCTCAATGTAGAAATAATTGAAAATAGGGAACCAAACCGATCCTCATTAAAAACAACCAAGTGCAACAAGAATAATCATAAAAAAGGTAACAAAATACCTAAAACCAAGAGTAGAATGAATACGACTAGATCCTTAAATATTAGTATAAATTAAGAACAAGCGAGACTCAATTTTAGTTTCACCCTCGTTAGAAAAGACGCACAAGAATGTTTATCTAACTAATACAATACAACTCACAATCCAAAGATTGTCAAAACAATATTTTTAGATACCAAATTTTCAAGAACTAAACCCCCATCGCTTAGTTGTTGTTGTAAACCCCCATCACTCATAGCCTACAAGCTTCTCAACTAACAAGATGATCCCTTCTCAACTCTCCAATACCACTCCACAGAAAGTCTAGCATAATTTTATGATTTTTCTCTAATACTTAAGGAACCCCAACTAGAATACTAAAAAAGGAAAAGATTTATAACAGAATACTTGAGAGTCATGACTACATAAGGGCCATACAACTACCCAAAGAAAAGAATGAGCCTTTCCAATTATCTAGACACTTCGTCGCCTTTTGCACTATAAGATACCAATAAGAAGTAGCTCTTGGATTTTCTCCGAGAGAAATTCCTAAATATCGTAGGGCCTATTGGAGAACCTAACACCCCACTAAAGCAACACATAAAGAGTATCCATATACCCATTAACAACTGTCAACAAGTCTTTGCCAAATTAGCCTACATACCAAAAATATCTTCAAAGATTCGCAAAAGAGGAAGAGTAATAAAAACACTACCCCTATCCTCTTCTAGAAAAAAAAATAGTATGATCTACGAACAAAAGATAAGACGCAACAATTTCTTCTATTATGAACCTAACGGCCCCAATCATATCCATCAACTACCCTCATAATCATTCTACTAAGTACATCCACCACCAAAGTAAATAGAAAAGGAGATAAAGGATCACCTTGCCTCGCTCCTCTTTGCCCATAAAACTACAATTTTGGTTCACCATTCACTATCACTGAAAATGTAGCAAACTAGAGACTTTAACATCAAAGCCTTTTCACATAAGGACCTTATTAAGAAAACTCTAGCCAACTCGATCATTAGCTATCAAAGCTACATCAAGAATTTGCCTCACTAAGATAAAAGCACTTTGATTATGAGAAATAGTATTTACAACACCTTATTCAAACAAACTAAGACCTAGGCGATAAGAATGTGCCCACTTGTCACCAAGCTAATAGGCTTGAAGTCCATCACCTCCATCTTCGCATTATTATGAAATTGTCCAATCACCTTCAAGAGATCCTCCTTAATTGACCCCGACAACTTTGGAAGAAACCAACTATAAAACCATCAAGCCCTGGAGACTTATATATGTCCTTACTCCAAACTACTCTCTTAACCTCGCATTCTTCAAATGGTCTCTCCAATCAAGTTGCTTGATCTTGGAAAATCATCAGCATAAAGGCCTAAAATAAAACTGGATAACTCTAGCAACAATACCATCAATATCCTTAATCACACTCCCATCCTCAAGCTCTAATTCCGTAATCAAACTTCTACATGGTCAAACAAAAGTCACTCTATGGAAGAACTTCGAATTAGCTTCCTCATCTTTAACCCACAATAACCCAAATTTTTTATGGTAACTAAAGCTCTCCTTAAAGGAAATCTCCTCCAACTCATTTCTAAGAGCACATTTTCTCCTTAGAAAAAACTTCTTCAACGTCCAATTTATCTAAAGCATCAAACTCTCTAGAAATCTCTTCTTTTCAAACTCTAGTATCCCCAAATACATCTCAGTTCCATACCTTCAATTTATATGTTAGCATCTTGAATTTTTTCATGAACTTAAAACCATCCCTACCTTCAACCCCTGTATCATGCCAAACTTCGAGAACAAAAGGTGAGAAATCATGATGTGTCAACCACATATTTTCTAAACAAAAGGAAGCAAAGCTACATTTTGCCTTACAAGAATCCGAAACAATATGGAAATGATCAAAGACCAAACCTCCAGCACCAAATCTGGATACATATCCTCCCAAGCACTACTAAACAAAAACCATGAAGAAGAATAAGGTGGCATTTGATTTATGAAAAGTTCTGTTCCCAAAAAAGTAACATCCCAAGGAACCAAGAATGAGATCCCAAAAAAGTTGAAAAAACATATTTGGTTGCTGCTTCCCTTCCCTTGGAATAATTCGATGTATTCCCACCAAATTTTTATTCACGTGTTTGGTTCATGTAAAATATTATAATAAATATAATTTATTTTTCTAAAAATCACCTTATAAAAGAAAACTTTCAAAATAAAAAAAATGATAAATATGAGCCACCAAGAAAAAAAAAAAGAAATGAGTGGTTCTATGAAAGGTAGAGGTGTAGCTCTATGATGATGAAGGACAAACAATGCATTTAGGGTTAAAAGAGTTGAGAGCAGTTAAGTCATTTCGTCCCTCAATTTTCTCATTTACATAGGAATCTATTATTTCCACCCTCACAAATAGGAAAAAAATTGCTCCTTTCCTTCATAAATTTTTATTATCGAAAAAGTTTTAGTTCCAAGAATAAAATTTTATCTTTGATACCAAAGGTGGAAAAAAAATTTCCCAAGAATCCTAAAAGATGACTGATACGAAACACTACCTAAGTTCACACTCATATGAAAGTATCAAAACCACTCACAGGGAACTAGACAGCATTAAAATCGCCTTCCAAACACCAACTAGGAGCACAGAGACCACAAATAAAACTCAATTCTTCTAAAACAATGAACATAAAACCAAGTCTAAAAGGACCACAAATAGAGGTATTCCACTACTATCCACTGTCTCGTCAGTCAAGCCAAACTAAAACTGCAAAGCTCCCATGAAGATTATCAATATTAAAGGCAACCCTGGTATCCCAAATCAATATCATTCCACTAGAAGCCCCAATACAAAAAAAAAAAAAAAACCAATCCCAATCCTTAAATCGAATATCCCATATACTTGTGACAATCTAATCATCCAACATTTCTTAGCCTCTTGTAACTTCACTATGTCCAATTAAGCCTTTGAAATAATTTGCTTGCCCATTCCACTCTTACCTAGATTGCCTAAACCCACACCATCCAATGGGCAATTATCTACCTTGTTTAAGTACCAACTATCTAGGCTATTAAAGGGCACCATTGGTACATGAGGCACCAAACTCTGTAGCTTCTGAATTAAAACCTCATCATTTCAATTTGCCTATTCATCTAAGAAGTCATTAGAATCAAATCTTGAATATTCAGCAACAATAGGCATCTTATAGGCTGAAGTTTGAATATTGTTAATCCCCCTTAAAGATTTCCTCCTCCCCAATACTGTAACCAAGACCTTACCCAACTTCTCAACTTCCTCTATAATTGCAACAACATCTTTACCTCCGCTGAAAAGTCTTGCAACACAATGAAGGCTAAGGGATCAGCCATCAACTTAGTTAGTCCTAGTTTGGATCATCGTTAGACCGATAGCCCCAAACAAACACTCAGGGACACTGAGAATGTACATTGATAGTTTCCACAACCAACTTCACTACCAACCCATTTTAAATCCAAGATTCGAAGTTTATTTTGATCTTCCAACACCACCCACTTTAGTTTGGACCTTCACTAAGATATTGAAACAAATTGGGCCTTCTTTGTTGGTACAAACTTAGCCAATAAAGAGGATTAAAATTTACTCAATGAGAGCTTCTTGCTACATGGCCCTTAATGTCCTATATTACATGGAAACTCTAGTCTTTGAAAAACAATCCTCCAATTAGGCTTTAGACCCTTTAGTTTAGAAAACACACGGGGTTTGGCCCACAAACACCTAGACTTCCTCTCGCCAAGCATATAAAAAAGCATTCTTCTATTGCCAAGGACAATGTTTATCTCCAACGTATTTTCGAAAGTCATAACACCTAGATTCAAGGATTCCTTCAACAAACAATTTGAGCAGTGGCAAGCCTTTTATAACACCTTACTCTCCCATCAACGATATTTTGCAACAAACTTCAGACATGTTGTTTTCCCACAATGTTGTCAAGACTTGCTCCCATCAACCATTCTTCTGTTGCATAATTGCAACACGTAAGTCCACCATCCTTTACGGGATTATAGCCACTAAAAGGATAATCAGCAAACCTTAAAAGATCCTAATCCATCTAGTAGTTATATAATTAACTAACCAAATTTCCACACTCCCTCTCAAGTTGTGCATAGATGTTGTGCATACACAACTTGCAACCTAGATCTTCAAAGTTTGCGCTGGATAGTGCTTTGGTGAGAACATACGCAATCTGGGATTTTGTAGGAATGTGATTAAGTCGGATGATGCATTGTTCAATCTTCTCAATAATCTTAGTTCTATCATGATGCATTGGATTCGTTGCAATGTTAATAGTGGCTTCAATGTCACAATTCATCTTGATAGGTTCTCCATTCTTTATCTGTAGATTGTAGTTCTTCTAATAGCCTTTGTATCCACATCCCTTCACAAATACCTAGTGCAAGAGCTCTAAATTCAATGTCTACACTATTCATGGAAACAATTTATTGTTTCTTACTTTGCCAAGTCACCAAATTGTCTCAAACGTAAAAACAATATCCCAATGTAGTCCTCCCATTTGTGACATCTCAAGCCCAATCAACATCTGTAAAAATTTCAACATTTATCGTTCATTTTTCTTATACAGTATCCCTCTTCCAAGGGTCCTTTTCAAGTATCTTAAGATTCTATGCACAGCTTCCATGTTTTTTGTTGTTGGGTTGTTCATGAACTAACTTACAACCCCAATATAGAACCCAATGTCAGGCCTAGTGTGTGACAGATAAAGTTTGCCAACAAGTCTTTGGTATCTCCTAGTCCACAAGTTCACTATGCTCCTCTATACCTAGCCCATTTGTCAAATCCATTCGAGTGTTAGGGGGCTTACAACCAAGCACTCTCGTTTCTTTTATTAAATCCAAGATATACTACTATTGGGAGACAAATATCCCTCCTTTGGACCGTGCCACCATGCCAAGAAAATATTTCAAGCTTCCAAGGTTTTGGATTTCAAGTTCTAGGGCTAAAAACCTCTTCATTTCAAGTGATTCTTCTTCACAATCTCCTGTGAGCATAATGTCATCTACCTTATTGTGATAGGAAGAATTTGTATGAAATTTCTATGTACACCTCTTCCTCCAAGTTGCCATTCAAAAAGGCATTCTTAGACATCTAGCTAAAAAAAGGGCCAATCATAGATGGATGCAAGGAAGAATGAGACCCGAATAGTATTTAACTTGGCTACTAGTGCAAAGATCTCTTGATAATCTATCTCATAAGGTTGGGAAAACCCTTTGGTTACCAGCCTAGTCTTTAATCTATCCATACTTCCATCTGCCTTGTATTTGATGGTAAATACCCATTTGCATCCCACTACTCTTTTTCCATGTGGTAGGTCAGTAATCTCAAAATTTTCATTCTGTTCAAAGGCCTTAATCTCTTCATACACAACTTTCTTCCATCCAGGATCTTTTGAAGCTTCTTGGATAGAGTTAAGAGATCTGTCCACCATCAAGGTCTGCCATAAAGGCTTTATATGCAGAGGATAAAGCATTAGAGTAATCAAATCTACTAATAGGATGCTGTGTGCAGGTAATAACCCCTATCCTAGATGTAATAGGAATGTCAAAATCATCAATTAAAGATACTGTATTGATAACTTCCTCACATGGGTGTTCTTGAGAGGAATTTGGACCCTATTTAGATTCATGGTTTGGTGTGAGATGAACTAGGTGTTCACTTTCTTTCTTGGAATTTCTCCTAGTTTAGACACAAAGCTCATCCTTTGAAATTCAAGGTAATTTAGGTTCATTTAGATTGAGAGCAGGAATTTGTTCTTCATTTCCAAGTTGATTGGTTTTCAGTTTAGTGTTGGTTTCGGTGAGAGGAAAGCTTGTGCTCTCTATGATTTCAAAAATGTTCCAAAGTGGCTCAATAAGTTGAGGGGCTTTAACACTACCTTCATCGAGGCTGTTTGCAGGCTAATAGGGTTGGTTTTCAAAGATGGTTACATCAATGGAATTGCAAGTTCATTTAATTTGTGGAGAATAGCATTTATAACCCTTTTGGTGAGGAAAGTATCTTATCAAAAAACATTTGATTGATCTACGATCAAGCTTGCTCTGATTTTGCTGGTGGACGTCAACAAACACAATGCAACCAAATATTTTTGGGACTAGGAATGAAATAGTTTTAGTGTGAGGAAAAATTTTAAGGAGTGCTTCTCTAGGGGTTTGGTAATTCAAGATTCTATAAGGCATTTTGTTGATTAAATATGTTGCAATGAATACAGCTTCTCCCCATAAATGTTTGGGAACATGAGTGGCAAGCATGATAGACCTAGCAACTTCAAAACATGCAGGCTTGAATTCAAAGGGATTATATGTGAAGTGAGGGTAGTTGTTCTGAGTGTGTTTTGCTAATCCACAAATCTCACATTTGAATAACTTGGATTCCTATTAACAAAAAGAGATAGAAGCATCTTTTCAAGGTACATAAAATTAGGAAGACCTAGTATAGCCACAACATGATATTATTTTTATTGAGACACATTTAAACAGGACTGACTCTTAAAGGACCGACAATAAATAGCCTGAGCTAGTCTAATTGGAGAACTATCACCCTACAATAGGTAAAGTCCAAACTTCATCTCAGCACTGTCAATCATCTAATCGGATGCTCCTGAGTCAACAATTCAAAACTTCATTTCAACACTAGCAATTCAAAAAGTGTTGGCTGCAGAGCATGATTTGAATTCAAAGAAGATAATTATATCACCAATCATCTAATCGGATGCTCCAAAGTCAACAATCCAAGGATTTAACACACGTTTGTTAGCTATAACAGCACTTAAAAGGTTATCTTTGTGGACTAACATCCCTTTACCTGAATTGGTTTGCTAGGATATAGAGTTGCTTTCAAGGTGCTGTTGTAGAAGATCAATTTGCTCAAGTGAAAGGGATATTTATAGAATTTCCCTTTAAAAGGCTTCCAATCAGCAAGTTTTCCACACAATTTCAAGCATGTGTCCTTGGTGTGTCCGTTTTCTATTGTGATCACACCAAGGCCTTGTATTTTTGGTTGGTAGTCATTGCTAGAGTTTCTAACAGCAAGTACAAACCACTTAAGTGATGAAGAAGACTTAAGGGTAAGCACATGTCCAGTTTAGGTATAAAATCAACTCTACTAAATAAGGATCGGGTTGCAAAAATGCAACTAGACCCGAACGTGTTTTCAAGTGATTTGAACAATTCGGGTTTGGTCGAATTTTACATTCTTTGATCGGGTGGTCAAGACACCCGAAGTACTCATGCTTCAAAACAAAGATGTCTGGTGTTCGAAACCTTACATTTGGAACTAGAACCAGAGATGCCAGAAAAATCAGTTCAAAACTACGTACTAACAAAATGCATTTAATAAAAAAAAAAAAACTTGAAATTTCTATATTTCTTCATGAGACACACGAACACATGGAGATGCACGAAGGAGACTTCTTTAAGAACCTGAAATTTCCCAAAGAACTTCTTGTCTCCTTCAAAACATAGATGTCTGGTGTTCGAAACCTCACATTTGGTCAACTAGAAACAGAAATGACAGAAAAATCAATTCAAAACTACATACTAACAAAATGCATTTAATAATAAATAAATAAATAAATACACTTGAAATTTCTATATTTCTTCAAGAGACACCCGAACACATGGAGATGCACGAAGGAGATTTCTTTAAGAACCTAAAATTTCCCAAAGAACTTCTTGTCTCCTTCCCTTGGCTTCAAATCTACTCCATCTCCACTATGGTTGCTGTAAACAACAACAAAAGGGGAATAGAGACGGATCAAGAGAGGCATTGAAGTTTCAAACTAGGTTGAGAGACGGACCAACGAAGAGCAGTTAAGCGATTGTTAGAAAGTGAGATAGAAAGATGAAGAAAAGCTAAGTAACAAAGTGACTAAGGGTGAATGAGTAATCATGTAAGCAATAGCAAAACAACATCACTTTGCTTCTTTTTTTCAAGTTATGAAAAATAGACAATGAATGTGATTAGTAGGATTCGACCCCAAGTACCCGACTACCTGCAACCAAACTACAAATGTCTTATCAATAAACTAGAGCAATGAATTGCTTTAATACTTGTTTTTGTTTAATTTATTTCATCGATCAAGTCAAGTTACATCAAATTTAAATGGTCTAAACTTGACCCAAACCAATGAACCCGAATTTTAAAAAATCCCACTCAATTAAACCTGTCAATCTGATTCACTCAACCTGAAATGATTATTTTTTATCAGGTTCGAGCGGGTTAATTCAAGTGAGTCGGGTTATTTGCACCCCTAAGAAGAATTCTACTTTTGCAGAGACCTAATCGTCACCTTTTTCTTGCTCTCTTCACGCCTAACTTCAAAAAACGTTTTCCTAATGTTTTGGTTGAGGTTTGGTTCCCCCCAACATCATCAAGATCCTTGTTGAGACCAAGTAAGAACTTAAATATACTCTTCCTGTAGTTGATTCCATCATCCAAGCACTTCCAAGTATGAACCTCAGACATGTCAACTACTGTAAAAACCTCCCAAGATCTTTGTAGTACTTGGTGACAATAAGCTCTCCTTGCTTAAAATCGTGAAGAGCAGCTATTTGAAAATTTTCATAGGTATTCTTTGAGTTGGAGTAAATCTCTTCTATTGCATCTTATGTTTCCTTAGTTGTCCCATAAAGTATATAATTCTCCTCAATATCATTCAGAGTTGATAAACCACGACGGCACCATATGATTCTCGATTTTTCAAATTCTATATTTGGGATACTTCTTCCCAAGAAGAGCAATTTTCTCTGTGAGGTATTCATCTTTGCCTCTCCCACACACAAACATTATCACACATTGTGACCACTAAAGGAAATTGTGCCCATTGAGTTTATGCCCTATGATGACAAGAAAGGAACTTTCGATTGTGCCATGATTATTCATGGAAGATGGGTTTTCAGGATTGACGGATATCTCCAAGGTAGAGCTATGATGCTTGGTAGCCATAAGGCAGAACAGGTTTCAAATTTCCACCTTGGATGCCATGTGGATTTTGAAGGAAAAGAGAATTGTATTTCTCTTATTTACATAGGAGAATAGGTTACACATATATACAAGTCTACAACTACTCTGTAGCAGAATCCCAGAGATAACAACTCCTAGAATCCAAAGATAGGCAGCTCGTAATTAGTCGAATTGAAATCTCTACAAATCATAGGTACTAAATAAAAGATTACAGTGCATAATTATAGCAAATAAGTCAACCATCCTTTATAGGATTACAACCACTAAATAAAAGGATAATTAGCAAATCTTAAAAGATCCTAATCCATCCGATAGTTATCTAATTAACTACCTAGATTTCAACACACACGAACCAAAATACAATAGCGCTCCTTTTTCCTTCTCTAGCTCTCTTCCATGGCTGCACAAAAATCTGCCTCTTCCATGGCACCACTATCAATCGAAGAGCATAACAAAACATTGTTGATGTCAATGCCTCGTCGACCAACCCCTTGCATTGTTGCTAGTCATCCTTTAGTATAACTCTGCCAGTCTACAGGCCATGTCTGAGACTAAGGTATTTCTTCTTTGTTGTAAATCTGGCAAGATTTTAGTTTTCTCTTCAAATAAATAAATCCTAACTACTTATATTTTAAATCATCTCTATTTCTTTGAATAAATTTAGGATATATTCCCTATGTGAGTGGGAAATACCCTTCCAAATGCTCAAGAAATAGTTAAGAGGACCCAGATCCTTTGCCTGAAATTCAGTATGGAGGAAAGATTTAAGATTTGCAATGCCTAATCCATCACTACCTATAATCACTATATCATATGCCAACACTATCCATTACATGAATAGCAATTAAAAACTAACCCAAATAAATCTTCCAAACCAAGCATGTAGAGAGTGCCTCAAATCATACAATAACTTCTTAATTCACCAAACTCTCCCATTCTCCCCTAAGCAACAAAGCCAAGCAGTTACACCATATATACCTCCTCCTCCAAATACCCATGCAAGAAGCCATTCTTGACATCCAAATAACAAAGGGACTAATTATAAATAGCTGTAAGGGAGATGAAAAGCCTAATAGAGGCTAGTTTAGCAACCAGTGCCAAAGGTTTGAGAATAACCCTTGGTAATCAAGCGGACTTTCAAGCTAGCAATTGAGCCATCTGGGTTAACTTTTACGCTGTAAACCCATTTGCAATCAATAGCCTTCTTACCACTAGAAAGAGGGACTAAATCCTATGTTTGATTATGGTCAAGTGCCTTATCATCTCCTCTATCATGGCTGCTCGCCAATGATCATGAACTAAGGCCACACTGACAATAATGGAGATGTGAATAGAGTCCAAGTAAACTCCAAAAGATTGGGTAGAAGAAGACTGAAAGGAAGATAGGATACCTGTATGGTAATAAGTTTATGTGCAAGCTTTGTTGCAAAATAAACATGAGAGCTCAAAGTGCTAACAGAATAAATATCAGCAACAGCAAGCACGGTGACACATTTAAACCATAAGGATGACATGCAAATTGACCATACCCCAAAAATTAAATTAAATAAAGTCTTCCAATCTAATGCTGAAAATATAAATTTCATGAACATCCTTCGCAGAAATCACTAAACTGGCAGACACCCTTTTTAGAACATACTGAATAAAAAGAAAAAACTCCTGACTCTTTCCACATCTAGTGTCACATGTCAGTACTCATAAAACAGAATTGGACCCTTAGATGAGAATACCATACAACAGCCTTGTCAAATTTCCCTTTCAGCCTTATTTTTTTATCACACAAACTCCTGTCTCACCTCCACTTATATTCATCCAGACCAACTTCCATGGATTACCTTATCACATCTCAAAATTCATTTAATGATGGATGCAAAAGAATTATAATAGAATCCTCACAACATGTATTCATCTAATACAAGATATTTAAAATGTACATAACTATATATACATCATCTTTGGAAATATATCTTGTGCACTAATCAAAATGAGGAAGTACTTTTTATATTTGAGACTGCAGTTGTAAATTTATGAAACAATATGGTTCCCCAGTCAGAGTAGTGAACATACCGCCCATTTGACATCAATAAACAACCCTCGTTTAATTTTCTTATGACTGACTCTGCTGCTTCCCTTCTTTTAAATACAACAAAAGCTTGACCTACATAATGAACGAATTTAACACATCATCACTTGTCCAATGGTACCAATAAAGCATGGTTATTGTCTTCGAAACATACCCAAAGCTTGTGATCCCTAGAAGGAGGGGAATGTGTTACACATCTATAAAAGACTCCAGTTCTTACCAGAATGAGGACTAGAAAATGCAGTTGCCTGGATCATCTTTGCAGTGCAACTTTCCTGGAAGCCATGCCAAACTATATCCTGACATAGAGCGTATTAGCTCAAGTACATGGGAGAGACAACTTATTAAGAATAAAAAAAGCTACTGCCTAATAACATAGTAGTCAAATCGTGATTAAAATCGTAAATCGAAATACTTATTTTTAAATCGTAAATCGTATCGAATCGTAAAATTTACAAATTCAAAAATAACTTTAAAAAAATATAAATAAGTAGATAACATGAACAAAATACTTAAAAATCATATATTTATCTTAATAATTTTAAACATAATTAGCTAAAATTATTAAAAAGACAAAATCATAGACATAAAAAAAATTTAAATAAATCAAAAGACTTCTGCTGGAATTTTTTTTAAAATATTATGTAAATAAATTAAACGATTTCCGCTCACAAGGGCTAACAAGGAAGGGGATTGCTTCCTTCTGAACAAAACGCTGCGTTTTGGAAGAAGAGAAGCCATCAATCAAAATGCATCGTTTTGGAAATAAAGTTGCAAAATGGGAAGACGATGAACAGTTGCACAACAACCATGGCTGCGCGACCTCGAAACTTCATCTTAGAATCGCAAAATCGCACGATTCTGCAATTCTTGCCAGAATCACACCGATTTGTGTGATTTTGGCAATGATTCAGGCACTTCAACAATTTGGCCACCAATTTGTATCAATGGCTGTATGAATGGAATCGAAATTGGTGGCAATATGAATTGAACCAAAGCGCACGATTCACAACATGAATAGCGTGTTTTCAATTTCTATGCCTGATAATACTACTTAACATGAAACACAAAATAAACACATTTTTTCTATCAACTATGAATGAAGTATATCCCAGAAGCCTACGATAAGAATAAAAAACGAAAATGCATCCAAAGGCCTAAAATACCAAAATTTAATTGCATGTGTACATGTCGATGATCTCTTTAATACTAATGGACTATATTTTATAACAACCCACATGTATCCATGGAATGAGTATTACCTCTACCTCTTGTGAAGTTAGAAGTGGATCCAAATTTTGAAGTAGAACAAGTGTTCCTTGGTCATGTGCAGATTTCATTCTTTCTTCCCAAGGCTGAAAATGGATATAAGATCGTCCATACATCAGTAGCTCTTGTCTCACTCAATCCCAAGGACAAGCATAAATTACTCTAAAACTCCATACGATAAACAATTCATATCATCCCACAAGCAAATACAATATATTCACCAAATGTTACAAGAGAATAATGGCAGGGAAGAACTTACAAATCCCTTAAACCATCTTCTTCTATCCTGTCACCACATGAAAAAACAAGAAAGTATAAGAACTCTACACTGCTTATTTGAATTTACATAAAAAGAAAATAGGCATCAAGGGCAACTAAATCATCTAAAAAAATTGACCAAAAAATAGTTAGATCTACAAAAATCTGTACAACCAAAAAAGACTAAAAGCCACTGCATCTATATTTAAATCCATGGCAAATATTAAATAAGAATCTGCTAGCATCCCGTTTGGCCATGCTTCTTTTGAAGAAAAAACTGCTTCTTTTTCAAATTAAACGCTTTTCTTCATAAACAACCCGTTTGACCAAAAGTCTTCTCAAAAACTCTTCTCATTCTCCCTCCCTACCTTTCTATCTCTCAGCCCCCATGACCACCATTACCATTTGACCCGTTATAGAATATAACTTTATCGAGTCTATTTTTGGATCTCATTGTTTTCCTTTTAATTAAAAAAATTGAAAAACTATTTGTACAAGAGGAAAAAAAAAAGAATCCCTTTTTTAAATCCTCTTTTTGGTTAAAGAAATGTTTCAGGTAAACCAAAATAAAAAATAATATATTATAAAAACAAAATGAGTAAAATTAATATTACTTACAAAATCGTTTTTAAGTATGTCTTTTTCAGTAATTTGACAATGCAAAGCACCTTTTTAAGAGATCAGTCAAACACTAATGGCATTGACAAAAATGTTTATGAGAAGATTTTGTTACCGTGCTTTTTTTGAAACTCCAATTAGAAAAAAGCAAAAATTTAAAACATGGCCAAACAGGCTCTAAAAAAAGCAATGGACTGGTCAACAAAGTAAAACAAGATTACCAAATTTATCCCACAACAATATAAGATGCAACCTCTTGTTCATAAAGTTTTCTATTCCTCTCAAAGCACAAGACACCAAACTCCAAGATAACCAACCTCCTTTTTCCTATTTAAACCTTGGATCCAGATAATTAACCAAAAACATCCTCTAACTGTAGATGGTATACCCAAGCACCCCTACCCCACCTCCCCTCCCCCAATACTAAACAATTCAAGCCACCAGTTCCAAGCCTTGGGTCAATGACAAACACATTTGGGTAAAGAATATTCCTTTCTTAGTGGCTTTCCCTCACCTCCATTGTCTTTCATCTGTATATAATTCACCCATCCACATATGTAATTCTATTTAGGGTTCAAATCAATCTGAGTCTTCAACACTACAAGAACCTGAATAATAGATTTGTGATCTACAGTTTCTTTTGTTTTACTTGGCAATTCTCATATTTCTTCCAACACAGACAAAATAAAAACTTCAACTCTCAATTCTCATGGTGTGCTTTCTTGCGAGTCCTATCTTAAGTTTCTTGTTCATTCTCCAGAGTAATTATTAACACACCTGTTTGGAAATCTAAAACTCCTCATGTAGTCAAATCTTTTATTAAGCAACCATACTCAATAGGATTAATGCAAGATGTCAATGACATAAAGTAGATTTGCAAGCTTCAATTATCTTTCTCTTAATAAGTGTTAAGTGTAGTTCTAGTTTTGAAACAATAGCCCATTTAATTTACAATGTTTAGCAGCTTCAGTCATATGAAATAATTGTTGTCCTTGGAGAGCCTTAGTTGTGCCCTTCCACCTTAGAGTAACTGGTCATGATACATTTCAAAGATCCTACTAAGGATAAGAAGACAGTAATTTTACTACAATGCAGTTCTTTGTCGCATCCTTGAGCCTCTTTGCCATATCAATAAAATCCTTGACATGGTATAAAAGTCTTCATAAAGTGATAAGGAGTTAAATTGTTACCAACCACATTCTTCACAAATTCAATTAAATTCCAGGACAAAGTTTGGTAAGCCTGTTCTTTGACCAAGAGGCTTTCAACCTTTTTCACATAGAGCCGAGCCAAAAATATTAATAAAATAATACTTGAGCCTAATACTAACAGCTGAAGATTTTGGACTGGAATAGTCCTTGATATATGGTGGGTGTCGAGGCCACAATTGTTGAGCTCCAAAGCTGACTCGCAAACTTAGACAAGTTTAAGAGTTAAGGTTAGGAAAACATATCAACTCACTTAAACTCAGTTTCTAGTAACTCAAGTGGATTCGTAAACTATGGAAAACTGCCGAGCTTACTAACTGAGTTTACTAGTCCATGAAACACATGAGTAACATATCATTGAGACTACTTTGCACTCATTACTCTTCTCCAACCTAGCCTATAAACAAAGAAAAATGGTGCATAAATTTCTATGTTTTTTCTTTGTAGCAACCATCAATAAGTGAGTATTTCCCATTAAACCTCGTTGCAAAATACAAATCTATTTAACCCTCATCCTGCAACTCTGCAACAATTTCTTTGACTTTGAAAATCTTTATAGAATTATGAAATTGTAATGTTATGATCATGTTATGTATAAATTGCATTTTATTATACAATAAATTAGTTGTTACTTGATACTTGGATATAGATATATGTATTGAATATATTATTGCCTATTACATTTTTACTTTTTCCTCATTTTATCATGGGTAAAGATATTTCAATTGCTATTTACTAGAGTATGTAAGCTCTTACGAGTCTATCCCCTTCTCACAATTTACATAAACTCGCATGTTTGACAACCATGGTCAACACTTTGGAAATTCTTTTAGAAAAAAAGGCTTTTGCATAAGGAGACTTACTAAATCTATTCATAAAACCATTATTGGACTTTCTTCTGACAACTTAAGGTTATGGGATGGTGTAACTCAGTTGTTGAAATCATGTGATTCACAATTCAAATCGCACAATTTGACTTGATTTAGGCACCCAACAATACTAACTGCAAAAGAATTGCCACAAGAACCTCGGGAATCAAACGATTCAAGATAGGAATCTTGAATTGCATGATTCCAACGATTCTAAAAGCGATTCACAGATTGATCACACAAATTGGATTGTTGATTATCCACACAACCTGTATTCCAATTTACTCCTTATTCTCCATTTTTAAAAAAAATAAAACACAATAAAATTAGACAAAACCTACAAAACGCAACATTCTATCCTATAGAGATAGTATTCTAATTCCATTAAAGTCTTAGAGTTTACTTGCAAGTTATGAACTACCCTCCATTATAGACTCTTCTAGTCTCATCAATTCTTCTCAAAATCTGAATAGTGAATACAATTCCTAAATCCTATTTCCCATGGCCTATTGGGGTTGATATATTGTTTTGAGTATTTTTTTTTAATGTTATTTGCTTATACAAATTTTATATTATATATTATAAGCTATTTTTCAAGTATTCTTGCATCATATGATTCGATACAATTCACGATCTAAAAATAAGTTATCAAATTCATGATTTGAATTGTGATTTAACAACTATGGTGTAACTTACATTTTACTCATCACCCATTGTCAAGCAATCCCAACCTTTCAAACATAATAAATTTAATTTAATATATCAAAAATTAAAATATGGTAACAAAGACTGTTGTTCAAATAACGAGTTAACTCATAAGCTCAGATTAGTTTAAAAGTTTAAGGTTGATAGCAAGTCAACTCGTAATCAAACATATTTTTTTAATCTTATTTCATTCAAGCCTTCGTCTTATTCTCTCTAGCCTAACTCAGCTCAAAAATGAAGAACCTCTACAACACAACATCAAAATGCTTCCAAAAGGTTGTTAAAACCACAATATTGATAATAAGATTGTACGATCTCATGATCCTACATATAAAAATCAACATCAACCTCAAAATAATATCAACATCTACTAAGATCATAATTCAGATTGTGCATAATGCACTAAATTGCAATCAAATATTCAACATAAACTCACAAGAGTTTACGAGTAAAGTTTACCCGCCTCTCACGAGTTTGAGTTTACTAAAGCTTGTGAGTTTCACATCCATGGGTAACGACAATGAGTAATAAATATCAACCAAAATAGTTATCAATTATCCAACACAAATTACATATTGCACTAAATTGTCATACCAATAGGCTATTTGTGCCCAACCCACAAAAATATTGTAAGGGATTGAGCTGGGCTAAAAATAGAGGGTCAACACTACCATTTTCTAAGCTCATCTTGTCACGGGTTTGGTTAGGCCAACAACGAACGTAATAGATTGAACTTTTTTTGAAATCTCTACCATGTTAAATCAATTGTGTATGGAAGCAACAGGATGTAGTAAAAGAATAGGAACAATCAACACAAGGTGAAGGTCCTGGCAATACAACTTACATCATAAGGTCTTCGAGTAACTTCCCATGCACAAGAATCTAATTTTTGCTCCACATTTGGAGAGTTTGTAGAAGATTCTTTATGCAACTTGCCGTGAATGAGTTTTGTTGGCTTATTGTCGAGCTTTAACTTCTTGGAAGGGACTTCCTCTACATCACAAGAATCTTTTTGTCGAAGTTTAAATTTATCCTTTGATGAGATAACACGAGGAGTTGAAGCCTTCACATCATTGTCATTGTCATTGTCATTGTCATTGTCATCATCATAAACAAGTCTTCGATTTTGCACACTAACCCCGCTCTTCTCATTAACTTTTTTTCGAAAATCACTAAGTTTTGCCTTCTTAGGCTGCTTGTTCTCCAACAATCCATTTCTCTCCCAATTAGATTTTATATCGCTTTCAATCTCAACTTGTCTATCAGAAGCCCCAACAACCTCAAGTTTGCCCCCTTCATAATCATATGTAGACCTTGATGTGGTCTTCTCACTAGAGATCTTCCCCAATCTATCATAACTTTTAGCCAATTTCCCCTGCTCCAAACCTGCCCTAGACGTATACGGTGCTCCATGAGAAGATTTTTGCTTAATCAGAGAGGCTTTAGAAACCTCATGTTCTTCAACTTTAACCAATGGTATGGACTTGGCATTAAAGATGGTCTGCAATACATCATTGGATTTTCTCACTCCCTCTACACCCACACTAGATGGAGGCTTTTGTCCCATTGAAGACTTAGAATCAGCATTATCGCTAATAAATGTATCAACAAACTGGCCATTTGCCTTGCCAAGTATAGATTGACTATTTTTTTGACTTGGAGGAGCCATCACTTCGTTTCCTTCCATGCCTTTCCCACTAACTTCTTTCTTGGCTAAACCAAATTCCAATATACCAACAGCCTTTTGTCTATCTAATTTGTTAAAAATACATTTAACTGCAACAATTAAAGAAACAACTTCATAAGATATTCAAATTTAAAACTAGGAAGAACTGCACTTGTAACCCTATAGTTTAGGTCCGTATCACTTACTTCTCCTTAGGAATTTTTCAATGCATTTGCAACATATAGAATTAAATATAGGAAAATATTCTTCAATTATTATTTTTCCAAGTAAATAACAAGCCCACTTAATAACTAAAACAGTCTTATTGGACAAGAAAACTTAAAATAGATTTAAAAGTTCAGTTTTCCAGATTCATAAATCTAAATATCTCTGCAAATCCACATTAGGTGATTAAAAAAAATGATCTTTAATACTGTATCACAGGCTATCACATGACAATCATGTGAATTTTTTATTAACAAAGCTATGCTTGACTATGCTTGATCCTATTTCTTAACTCACAAGGTGTAAGTGCAATAAAAAAACTTTTACAAGGGAGATGGTGAGACATCCCTAAAAATGGGGTGTATGTATAATTCGATCATAAAACTGACAACTATGATAATTTTAAAAGCACAAGATTCAAAGGAACAAGATCAAATACCATCAATTCCAGCAATCTTGTCATCTATCTTATCCAATATTTTAAGCTGCCCAACATCAAAGAATCGATAGAATACAAATTCAGCCATCTGTAGTTCTTCATCTAATGGTTGCGGATTCCTGCTGTCCTTGGATATACAAATAACATTGCATTTGCCAACAAGAGCTTCCTGGGGTAACATACAGAATTAGTGAATACATAGCCAGTTCAATTAGACTTAAACGTTGCTTGTCAGCTGCAATTTGGAAACGACTTCATAGCCCAACTTACATGAGGATTGTGGTCATTAAAAGCATGCACTAGTTCAAATAAAATATAACAATGAAAGATAGGACTATTCAAGTAATGTACATACAGATTTTACACCCAAAAAAGGCACGCATACACCAACATAATGTCAACCTCAAAAAAAATTCCAAAATAAAATCATTAAAACAGCCACACTTCTAATAGTAACCCCAGAACCAGATATGTACATCATGAAATTCAACTTTATTTACAATACCACTTAGAAGTGAATATGACACTAAAAACTATGTTAAAAAGTTTAAAAACAAAAAGAAAAATTCAAATCCTCTATTATTAAGTGTTAGAGACTAACATTAACTGATGTTCAATAGCACACGAAAAATCACATCAAATAAACAATGAAGAAAGAAAAATATAATATTTAAAGACCGGTAATTTTTCAGCCAAAGGATAGCACGGAATAACCTGGGTCTAGTTATAATATTATCACATAACTAGCATCAGACAAAAATTCAGGGGACTGTGTCTGTAAACAATATCGAATGAACTTCCATCCAGCCAGAAATTTTCTGCAAAACTGCTACAGTGTTCACTCACAAAATTCTTCACTCTTACTCCTTTGACAAGTACAAATGACATAAACCAATTCTACTCATACAAATTTAAAAGGACTAGATATTTAAAGAAAAAGAAAATGGAAATTTGCACGTCAG
Organism: Gleditsia sinensis; assembly: GCA_037074535.1. Taxonomy (NCBI): domain Eukaryota; kingdom Viridiplantae; phylum Streptophyta; class Magnoliopsida; order Fabales; family Fabaceae; genus Gleditsia; species Gleditsia sinensis. The sequence continues at coordinate 5,413,184 of CM073472.1, forward strand.
ATTGTAGTCACTTCTACATAACATTACGCAAAACAGGTGAGATGATTTGAAGACAGTAATTAAGAGATAGTTGTTAAGCTTCAATTACCAAGGGATTGACATTTGCAAGGCCTACACCTTCACCAGATGCCAAAAATAACTCATTGTCACATGCCTCATTTGTAGACAAGAAATTCAGGATCTCACAGGGACGGAAAAACCAAAGAATCTTCACTCTCTTGGTTTTATCTGAATTCTCCCATATTTTTATGATTTTACCAATATAAGGCTCTGGTTCACCTTCCTTGTAAAGATATACAGAGTCATAAAGCGTGTACTCCACATCATCATAAGTGAAAGACTCGTAAAATTGCACATCTTTCTTTTTTCCACCAAGTCCTCTCTTTTTGCCCCACTTGAATTCAATATTCTCTTCTTTGTCTGTTTCTGCCATGTTCTTATATCAAGTTCCTTCCAGCTAGTTCATAGAATTGTCTGCAAACAAAGAGCAAAATATTCATGAGTAAAAGTTATGACTTATATAAGAAAGATCAACTTTGAAACAGAGCATCGTGCAGCCTGTATATGTAGACGTACACATACTTGAAATATATCATAAGTTGTTGAAAAGTTTCAAAGATAAATGCTTTACAACTAAACAACATCTGCAAATACTCCAAATATTCCTAACACATCTCACAACTTCCAGCGAAAAAAGTATAAAACTTCCACCACCAAACCACAATTCAGCTTGGTTAACAGCGGAATATTACACGCGCATTTTACTCCCATAGAAGCATACAAGGACCTTTTAAATTAACTTACAATGCCAACCATCATACACCGGTTCTTGTTATTAACAGAAGAACATAATAATATCTGAGTAAAGCAAACAAAGATGTGAGGGGGGATTCTATTCGTATGGACAAAATTACGAATTTCGTTAAAAAAATTCGTTATACGAATAATTATCTATAAATTATAACGCAAAGTAAGAACATAAATCCATTTCAAGCTTCCTGTAATAAATCAATAAAATTTTAATAGCCAAACACCCTTCTCAGAATTCGTAGGAAAAAAAAAATCCTCTGAATTGAAGGAAATACAAAGAACCCACGCTAGATGGTCCGCGATAACGAGCACATTGGATATTCAACACTCGAAAGAAACTTGCATCTTCAATATGTGGAGATGCGATTCCGTTTAACTCCGTCCTCAACCCAAAAACCCTAGGGATTGCAACTAGAGGTTTCAGACTTGGCTTCTGTCCCCTTTCAATCGACTCATATCCTGCCTTTCTAGTTATAATCTTTCTAGTTATAATCAGACCTCGTACCCCGCAACCTTTGTGAAATACAGAGGAAAAAAGGGCTTGGGCCTGGTCCAATATAACTAAAGGGTTTAGGGTTAGCCTAATTCAAGTTACTTTTATTTTTGAAATAAAACTAAAAGATTTTACCAAAAAATATACGATATTTTTTAAAATATTAAATATTTTACAATTTATCTATATACAAATAACCAGTTTTTTTTACTTAAAAAATAGCTAAATTCATATTACAATATTTTTTTATAATTAAACTAAGTGGGTTAAGACTCCAATACGATTAAGACAATTTATATGAGTGAAAAATGTTTGAGCGGAACTATTAGAATGAATTCAATTTATCAATTTATAAACAAGTGAATTGAATTAACAAAATACTAATACATTTAGATATAAGTCATTCTGTCCCTACTTGTTTTGACCCACAAATTGGCTCCTTTTTTTTTTGTTGGCCTAAGCACTTATTATTTTAATGTTCTATTTCACTGATTAATTTATAAATTATTTGTTGTGTTGCTAAAAATCTTAATATATTGTGTTTTTTAACATTTTAATTTGAAAAAAAATGTAAAATATAAAATTTATGTTAGGAAATGATTTACAAGAATTGGATATTTCAAAATTTTGCACTCCAATAAAAAGAGAGAATGAATTTGAAAATTTTTTATAAACTTTTTATGAAAAACCAACAGTTATAAAATCAACAAATCAATTTTTCTTAAAATAAAAAATAAAGACAAATAAATAAATAAAAATAAGATATAAGAATTTAAAGCACATGTGCAGCAAAGCAAAAAGATAAGAGCTTAGAAAAACCTAAAAGAAAAAGTAAGAGAATAAAGAAGGCACAATAATATTTATACTATTTTATCTTAACCACTGAATTTACCTTGTTGAATCACAAGGTTAATAGGATACTTGCGGGCCTTTTTAAAACAACACTACACAATCAAATTAGAACACGCCAAAATTTATCATTGTACAACAAAAAATACACAGGGTTTTCATACCTAATAATGTTAAGGTTATCCTTTATTCACTTAAACCTCTCAAAAAAAATAATGTAAGTGGCTCAAATACTTTCTTACAGAGTGCATAAAGTATAAATATAAGTTTGTCATAAAAAAGGAGAAAACAAAACCTCCATATAGAAATTAGATCTTATGCATAGTTTTTCTTCTTTTTTTCAATTCTCAATACATATGAAATTTATATAAAAATATATTCTATTGGTCCTCTTGATTGTTAATTCAAAGAAGTCCAAAACCTTATAAATGTACATTGTTACCATTAGGGGTCTATTGATCACTAACTTGCAAATTTTATTTTATTTTAAAACCATTAGACTCCTTTTAAGTTTGACAAGCCTACAAATCTATTCGAAAAATATGTTCAAAACAAATTTTATAAATTAAAACATTAACAAACTTTAAAAAATCATAACTAAAGATTTTAAACACATATAAGAGTTCAATGTTTCTTAAGTTATTTAATTTATACAAAACTTAAAAATAAAAAATCCCAAAGAGACAAACAACTTGCAAAATTTGGATTCCTCGACCTTTATTTCATGCAAATTTGACACTTGTATTAATAATTAATAATTTTTTTAATATATAAATTAATTAATTATTAATTTAATTAATTAAATAAAATAACTTACATTATTCAATGAAATATCAATATTTAAAAAAATAGAGTTGTATCAATTTTTATATGTATTTAACACTTATATTATGTACAACACATTATTTTAAATTATACTTAAACACTATTATTTTATCTTATCAAATTGTCATACTATGTTATGTCTAACATCGGTATTTTTTATATTTCAATACATATTATTATTATTAAATGAAATATTAATACTTTAAAAAAATAAAATTGTATCATATTTGAATCATGTGTGACACATATATCGCATGTGATGTAATCTTTCAAATTGTACTTAAATAATACATATTTTATCTTATTAATTATAGTATTTCATCCTATTATGTCTTATATCCATACACCTTGTTAAATATAATTTAGAAAATTATCTTATATTTTATACATTCTCTCTTGATTTTATTTTTATCAATGTTATTTAAGTTTTAATATATCGACACAATATATTTTAAATTTATAAAAACAATATTAAGAAAACAGAGAGTGCATGGGAAATTAAAAAAATAATAAAATAAAAAGTGAGTTAATAGTTAACTATTGAATTGACCCATTAAAATTTATATTTAAATAATTTATTTAAGTACTTAACTCATTTCAACCATTAATCTAAATAAAAGAGTTTAATTTTTTTGTAATACGTTGCGTTTGAATGAATGGTTATGTTTTCTAATTACCACTTTTAACAATTTATAATGCTTATTCTTGGGTTGGTATAATTGAAAAATCCAAATGTATTTTGAGAGTCGAAGCAAGAAGTAAAAACACCAAGAAACAAACTATATTTATCTTTAGAAATTTATTATTGGAAAACTTTTTCATTCTTTTTTATTACTAAATATATTTTCTGATCTCCGAAAAAGTCATCTTGATAGATTTAATCTTTAAAAATAGCAATGCCTCTTTACTAGTAGTGAGTGGTCGAATAATGCAAACTTACCGTATCTTGATCTTTCCTTCAAGTTCTCAAACTTTTATGAACGAATATCTGACGTGGACCAATGCCTATGTTGAGGTTGGCTTGGCTTGGTTGCCCATTGAAAGGCATCAACTTTCCATCCCCCGACTCCGTGTTATGCTGACGGTGTCCCTCCATATATCTTAACTACCGAGTTCTCAGGTCCAACTTCCAAGCGCAAGCAAGAGTGTATATCGTTCTGTGGGTGCATTTGTCTGCTCAATTTGGTGTCCATTTTCAACAGTTTCAATTGATACAATTAGGACTTTATTTTGTATTGAGGTAACTTTTAACTTTAATCAAATTTAAATTTTGATCCACAATAATCACTTATAATAACTGATCAACACAAATAATAATTGATTAATTTTATAATTAAATAAATAAAAAGATATGAATAATTAAATTTAATTAATCTAATACAACTATTATGATTACTTAAATATCAATTATATCCCTCAAGAATGATGGATTATTTTTGTGCTCTAATTATTCCCAACCATTTCAACACAAAAGTTTTAAAAATTATATATTAAGAATAAAATTCTAAATCACTTGGACAAAATTCAAATTTGCATGATTAATATTATTAATATGTCTAAAACACACATAATGCAGGAAGTGTAAATTTACATAGAAAGCTAAACATGGTATATGAAGCAGGATTACGTGATGTAATGCTAGGATAATGGATTCAGTTCTATAGTGGATGCTAGTAAAACTGCCTATTTATTTATGAACGGAGACCAATGGATGCTTCAATGTTTTACTTGGGAACCCACACAACATGGTCCTCAGGAAGGAAGTGGCAGACTGGAACAGTTCCTGGCTTCACATTGAGCTCTTGGAAAGCCAAATGTTTTGGATTCCATTCTGATGTATCGGTGTGGCATACTGCTACTGCTTTTACTCTGCTCCCATCAACACCTTCCAAGGGCACAGAATAAGCTCTGGTCGTCTCTGTTTTGTGACAGTAAAACACAGCATATGGGTATTTCTGCTTATGGCACACCACAGCCTTGTCCTCTCCTATCTTCTTCACTCCAGGTGCTATTGTGTATTTCTGCAACTGGGTTTCTTTCTGCACCTCTGTAGAGAAGGCATCCACATTCTTCCCCAGCTTGGACGTGCTAAAATCAACCATGGATTCCAACGAAGTTGCACAGTACTTTTCCTCTCCTTTAAGGCCCGGCTCTTCACACTCCTTAATGGTAGTCTTCATAATCTCGGCATTCTCTGACCCAGGCTTCACAGAAAACTCGTTCAGTATGTCGTCCACCTTGTCTGATGAGAAAGGTATGGATTTCGCAACTTGACGAGGCAAGAAAGCAGCATCACTTGAGGTCTTAGTGAAGCGCAAATTCATTTTGTTACCGGAGCGCAAGTCTTTTTCCAAGAAGAAGATGGCGACATTAGGGTCATCACGTAGTTGAGTCTCAGAGGCAGCATAATTGTAAAGAAAAGGTGACACATTCACATGCACAGGCTTTCCCTTGTGGGGAGTGTTGACAGAAACTCCTCCACCTTTTCCGCCACCAACGTTGACATTGGTACCACCTCCCAGTTTTCCTTTAGCAGCATGGACATTTACTCCACCTTTGCCCACGTTCACATCGGTGCCTCCAGGCTTTCCTTTCCCTGCATCAACGTTTACGCCGCCCTTCCCTACGGCCACCGACGTCCTTTTGTCTTCCCTCCAATTCCAATCTGCATAAATTTAGCTCACGTCACTTCTGAAAATCGAAAGGTCAAGTTGGTTTTGGTTTTTTTTAATCCCTCCTTGATATGATATGAACTGTAGGTCCCATTCTCTATTTATTATAAGGAAGATCCACAGAGAATCCAATGCACATATACTCAATGGTTAAAAGAAGAGACTCTTGAGAGTCAAGGCTACCCAAGTAGACAGACAGTCAATGAGAAGTGGTGATGCGGATATACCACCTAACTATTTCAGTGATACTCCCCTTTCTCAATGATTTTTTTCTAAACTAGGTGTACTTAAGAACTGTTAGTAATGAGTCTCGTATGTGGACTCTGCATGTTAAGTTGATTTTATACCTATTGAAAATGTAATGAACTAATGGAATAAGAGATTCTCTTAATTTCTTCCCCTGGTGTAAATAGAGTACCATATAATGATCCAACAAGAAGAGCAAAATTTGGGGCTCTGAGAAAGTGAAAATGTCACACACACACACACACACACACACACACACACACACACACACACACACACATATATATATATATATATTCTCATATATACCAAATAAATATCTGATTTACCGGTGAATTTTAGGACTTGGAAGCACTTGAAAAATCTTACTAATTATTAATACTATATATGAGTTTGATATTAAAAAAAAAAAAGTAGGCTCGAACTACAACACTAACCTGCAGGGTGCAGGAGGTCTGTGATGGGTTTTGGCATTGGAGTAGTGGGAAGCATGGACTTCCAGTAAAGTTCAGGAGGTAAGGCAGCATGGGTTGGCACCAGCGCAGCCTGCAATTAAATACAGATCCTCATAAGTTTAAATACTCATGAAATGTAATGGAACTTCTGCAAACAAAACTTGAAAGAAGAGTGGGAAATTCAAAGTAAAATGGAAATGGAAGCTTACAGTGAGAAAAGCAAAGATGGTTAGGAGAGGAAACTCCATTATTGGGGAACCGAAGCTGCAACTAAATGGTTGGCTATAGATGATAGGTGGACAGAATAAGAGGAGCTGAAAGCGAGGCTGAGATGGAATGAGGCATTGAGCAGTTATTTATATATATAAATTGAGGGGAATGGTTTCAAGAATCGCTTGCTTCAATAGCAACTGAAAACCAATTTTATCAACTGGTTTAATTACTTCAACTGTCTGGCTAGCGCACTTTAATTGCTATTAGTGTCATTTGACAGGTGGAGAGAGAGAATAGGGTTCAATTTGAAACTGACAAGACCTCGTTTGGTTGGTTGGTGATATATAGCATAAAGCCAAGCCAATTTATCACTGCTCAAATTTATTAGAGCATTGTACAAACCTCAAAATGTGCGGACTTTTTAAAATGAACCAAATAACAAACAACTACTCAAATTTATTATGGGCATAGAGGGGGGTTGAGAGTCGCCTTCCTTCACTGTATGGTGTTATACCAATTAATATGCCCCTTGGGCCGTCAAAACTCTAGAAGTTGGGTGTTTACAGGAGGATCGCAAGCTATGTGATCTTTCTTATTCCTGGAAAGAAAACGAAGTATATATACTTCATTATAAGCCTTTGTCATTTCTAGTCTTCGGTAAAATAATGTTCAACCTCTCTCGAGAGATTGAGCTTCTTTATTGTTAGATTTTTCTTAAGATGATTGAATTATAAACTACAAAAAATAAAGTAATTAATTAAGAATCTCAAATTTTAATTTTTATATATTTTTAAGGATTGAATGAGTATAAGAAGATTTAATGTTATTTTGGAGCATGGTGCGTGTTATTTAGGCCTCCCATTTGGGTCACCTTTTGTTGGAACTTGAATGTATAAAAATTCACAGTGACAAAAGAAAAAAAAGAGAGAAGTCCGTACTGCGCACCATGATCATACAGATAAGGTAGATTTTCTCTAGTTATTTTTAGTAGCATGATTGAGAGAAAGGTGGTGGAGTTTTTGTATAAGATTTGTTCTGAAGGGTCGTTTTCTATCGAGATCTGTTTGTCAAAAGCCCAAATGAAAGTCTTTCGATTTGTATTGGAGAGATTGACATGCTCAAACTTTTGGGACAAGAAATCAGAGACTGAATGATTACTTTTAGTAATAGGAGCTTTTCGGGTAGGTAATTTTGATGATACCAACCCATGAACCTGAATTTCTTCTAAACTTTGCGTGTTTGATATTGTTCAAGTTAATGTACCATAACTAGCACCAAAAAAACATGGGCAACGAAAGTGGTGGATCGTTTCACGAAGGTGAAGTAAATTAAGTAGACATGGACGTGGGCTTTAAAGAACCCGATAACTTGACGTGGGAAAATATATATGAAAATGGCTATTCAACTGCCTCCAAAATAAGTTGATTTATATATATCTCCTTGTACCTTTCTTGTTGGTATAAATCAAGAAATTTATTTTCCTTCATAAATAATGCTCATATGTGAGTGGGGGACAATTGGACTGTTGTTAGCTTGTTTACTTGGTATAGTATATTAGCTAATATATTAATGTTGTGGGGCAATAATTTTTCAATTAATGAAATGTTCAATTAATCTTCAACTGTCCCTGAAATTGACCATTGTCATCTTAGAATAACATGATTACTATATTATTTTCTTCCTAAGGTTTATTAGCCTCTTCGTGGAAGCTATAACCAATACTGTAGCACTTAATAACCTTACGTGGTTGGGTTGAAAATTTAAGTAAAAATAAAATAAAATTGATTAATCCATTATTCTCTTGTACCAAAAAATACTGAAAGCGATATTTTTTCGACCTTGCAAAGATAGGCATCAAGGTCTCATTTGCATCGATTAGGGCGGGTTAACTTAACTAGGAGATTGAAAAGATTACCTAAAATAGAAAGCTGTGTTTCTAATATATTATGAAGTAGTAAATACAGGGTATATATAGGAGACTCTGTGTATACAATTTATGACAACCCATACCTACAGCTAATAGCTTAATAATACACTAGTGTATGATCAAGTACGGTAGCCCATACAGCCCATACCTATAGCCCCATATCTCAATAATTCAACACTCTCTCTTAAATTGGTGAATAGATATCATACATGCTCAATTTGTCTAAAAATTTTGAGAACATTCGATAAGATACCGCTTTGGTGAGGCTAGTTGATCTTTCAATATAATTTTGGGTAACTCCACAATCTTTTCATCTAACTTTTTTTTAATGAAAAATCTATCCACCTCAACATGTTTTGTAGGATCTGTACTGAATTGTGAGCTATACCACATATTGTTTTATTGTCACAATATAGTTGAATTGGTTGCTTTGAAGAGTATCTCAAATCTTGCAAGAGCAATCTCAACCACAGTACTTCTCAAATTCCTAACCATCAATAATTTATTTTAAAACAATATTAAGTTACTTTATTTTTATTTTTTAATAAACAAATAATTAATAATAACAACTTTTTTAAAATAAAAATACAATAATTACTTAATATAATCAATTAAATAAAATAATTGACATCATTCAATAAAATATCGAAACTTGAAAAATAAAGCAGTATGAATTTTTATATGTATTTAACACTTATATTATATATAACACAATATTTTAAATTATACGCAAATACTGTTGTTATTTTTTTATCATAGTGTCTTATTGTGTTAAGTTTAACATGCATGCTTCTTATATCTCAATATATATTATTATTAAAAAAAATATCAATACTTAAAAAAAAAACAAAATTGTATTATCTGTGACACATATATCACATGTAAATATTTCATCTTATTAATTGTAGTATTTTATCTTATAATGTCTTGTATCTATACATATTATTAATTATGATTTATAACATTATCTTATATTTTATACATTCCCTTATCAACATTATTTAAGTTTTATTATATGGACACAATATATTTTAAAGTTATAAAAATAATCTCAAGAGAACAGAGAGTGTGTGGATAATTAAAAAGTAATAAAATAAAAAGTGAGTTAATAGTTAACTATTGAATTGACACGTTAAAATTTATATTTAAATATAATTTATTAAGTACTTAATTCATTTCAACCATTAATCTAAATAAATGAGATTAATTTTTTTAGTAATACGTTGCGTTTGAATAAATGGTTATGTTTTCTAATTACCAATTTTAACAATTTATAATGCTTATTGTTGGGTTGGTATTATTGAAAAATCCAAATGTATTTTGAGAGTTTAAGCAAGAAGTAAAAACACCAGGAAAGAAACTATATTTATCTTTAGAAATTTATTATTGGAAAAAAATTTCATTGTTTTTTTTTTACTAAATATATTTTTTGGTCTCCGAAAAAGTCATCTTGATAGATTTAATCTTTAAAAATAGTAATGCCACTTTACTAGAAGTGAGTTGTCGAATAATGCAAACTTATTGTATCTTGATCTTTCCTTCAAGTTCTCGAACTTTTATGAACGAATATCTGAAGTGGACCAATGCCTATGTTGAGGATGGCTTGGCTTGGCTGCCCATTGAAAGGCATCAACTTTCCATCCACCGACTCCGTGTTATGCTGACAGCGTCCCTCCATCTTCACTACCGAGTTCTCAGGTCCAACTTCCAAGCGCAAGCAAGAGGGCGTGTGTGCATATCGTTCTGTGGGTGCATTTGTGTGCTCAATTTGGTGCCCATTTTCAACAGTTCCAATTGATACAATTAGAACTTTATTTTGTATTGAGGTAACTTTTAACTTTAATCAAATTTAAATTTTGATCCACACTAATCACTTATACTAAGTGATCAACACAAATAATAATTGATTAATTTTATAAGTAAATAAATAAAAGAATATGAATAATTTAATTTAATTAATCTAATACAAATATTATGACTACTTAAATATCAATTATATCCCTCAAGAATGACGGATTATTTTTGTGCTCTTATTATTCCCAATCATTTCAACACAAAAGTTTTAAAAATTATATTAAGAATAAAATTCTAAATCACTTAGACAAAATTCAAATTTGCATGATTAATTTTATTAATATGTCTAAAACACACATAATGCAGGAAGTGCAAATTTACATAGAAAGCTAAACATGGTATATAATGCTAGGATAATGGATTCAGTTCTACAGTGGATGCTAGTAAAACTGCCTATTTATTTATGAGAGGAGACCAATGGATGCTTCAATTTTTTACTTGGGAACCCACACAACATGGTCCTCAGGAAGGAAGTGGCAGACTGGAACAGTTCCTGGCTTCACATTGAGCTCTTGGAACGCCAAATGTTTTGGATTCCATTCTGATGTATCCGTGTGGCATACTGCTACTGCTTTCACTCTGCTCCCATCAGCACCTTCCAAGGGCACAGCATAAGCTCTGGTCGTCTCTGTTTTGTGACAGTAAAACACAGCATATGGGTATTTCTGCTTATGGCACACCACAGCCTTGTCCTCTCCTATCTTCTTCACTCCAGGTGCTATTGTGTATTTCTGCAACTGGGTTTCTTTCTCCACCTCTGTAGAGAAGGCATCCACATCCTTCCCCAGCTTGGACGTGCTAAAATCAACCATGGATTCCAACGAAGTTGCACAGTACTTTTCCTCTCCTTTGATGCCCGGCTCTTCACACTCCTTAATGGTAATCTTCATAGTCTCAGCATTCTCTGAACCAGGCTTCGCAGAAAACTCGTTCAGTATGTCCTCCATCTTGTCTGATGAGAAAGGTATGGAATTCGCAACTTGACGAGGCAGGAAAGCAGCATCACTTGAGGTCTTAGTGAAGCGCAAGTTCATTTTGTTACCGGAGCGCAAGTCTTTTTCCAAGAAGAAGATGGCGACATTAGGGTCATCACGTAGTTCAGTCTCAGAGGCAGCATAATGGTAAATAAAACGACGGGACGGCGTCAGATACACAGGCTTTCCCACGTGGGGAGTGTTGACAGAAACTCCACCTTTTCCGCCAGCAACGTTGACATTGATACCACCTCCTGGTTTTCCTTTAGCAGCATGGGCATTTACTCCACCTTGCCCACGTTCACATCGGTGCCTCCAGGCTTTCCTTTCCCTGCATCAACGTTTACGCCGCCCTTCCCTACGGCCACCGACGTGCTTTTGTCTTCCCTCCAATTCCAATCTGCATAAATTTAGCTCGCGTCACTTCTGAAAATCGAAAGGTCAATCTGGTTTTGGTTTTTTTAATCCTTCCTTGTTATGATATGAACTGTAGGGTCCATTCTCTAATTATTATAAGGAAGCTCCACAGAGAATCCAATGCACATATACTCAATTGTTAAAAGAAGAGACTCTTTGAGAGTCAAGGCTACCCAAGTAGACAGACAGTCGACGAGAAGTGGTGATGTGGATATACCACCTAACTATTTCAGTCATACGCTCCCCTTTCACAATGATTTTTTTCTAAACTAAGTGTACTTAAGAACTGTTAGTAATGAGTCCCGTATGTGGACCCTGCATGTTAAGTTGATTTTATACCAATTGAAAATGTAATGAACCAATGGAATAAGAGATTCTCTTAATTTCTTCACCTGGTGTAGATAGAGTACCATATAAAGATCCAACAAGAAGAGCAAAATTTGGGTCTCCGAGGAAGCGAAAATGTCATATATACCAAATAAATATCTGATGTACCGTTGAATTTTAGGACTTGGAAGCACTTGAAAAATCTTACTAATTATTAATACTATATATGAGTTTGAAATTTTTTTTTTTAAAAAAAAGTAGGCTCGAACTACAACACTAACCTGCAGAGCGCAGGAGGTCAGTGATGGGTTTTGGCATTGGAGTAGTGGGAAGCATGGACTTCCAGTAAAGTTCAGGAGGTAAGGCAGCATGGGTTGCCACCAGCGCAGCCTGCAATTAAATACAGATCCTCATAAGTTTAAATACTCATGAAATGTAATGGAACTTCTGCAAACAAAACTTGAAAGAAGAGTGGGAAATTCAAAGTAAAATGGAAATGGAAGCTGACAGTGAGAAAAGCAAAGATGGTTAGGAGAGGAAACTCCATTATTGGGGAACCGAAGCTGCAACTAAATGGTTGGCTATAGATGATAGGTGGACAGAATAAGAGGAGCTGAAAGCGAGGCTGAGATGGAATGAGGCATTGAGCAGTTATTTATATATATAAATTGAGGGGAATGGTTTCAAGAATCGCTTGCTTCAGTAGCAACTGAAAACCAATTTTATCAACTGGTTTAATTACTTCAACTGTCTGGCTAGCGCACTTTAATTGCTGCGGCATTTGATAAACAGCAAAAAAAAAAAAAAAGAGATAAGAGAGTAAAAATGAAGAGAGAGAGAGAGTATATATATATTTTTTTGTTATTATTATAATTATTTTATTAATAAAAAGTATAATTATTTTTTAATATCATCAAAAAAAATATTGTCTATATAAAAAAGTAAGATTTCTGTCTCTTTCTATAAAAAAGATTTTTGCGAGAGACTTAATAAAAAGTAATTTTTAAAAATTTTAATTGTTCAGAAATAAATTTTTTAAAATTTATACTAAATATAAAAATTCTTAAAAAATGAAAAAGAATCTATATATTAAACTTCATCTTAGTGTCATTTGACAGGTGGAGGTAGAGAATAGTGTTCAATTTGAAATTTACAAGACCTCGTTTGGTTAGTTGATGATATATAGCATAAAGCCAAGCCAGTTTATCACTGCTCAAATTTATTAAAGCATTGTACAAACCTCAAAATGTGCGGACTTTTTAAAATGAACCAAATAACAAACAACTACTCAAATTTATTATGGGCATAGAGGGGGGTTGAGAGTCGCCTTCCTTCACTGTATGGTGTTATCCTAATTAATATTCCCCTTGGGCCGTCAAAACTCTAAGGAGTGTTTGGTAGGTAGATTTTTTTTAAATTATTGAAAAACTAAATGAAAAAATTAAATTTTTATATTTGATTCTTAAATTTTAAAACAGGATTATCAGGAATCTATAATTTTTGAGAATAATTTTTAATAAGAATTTTCACAAAATTTTTTCATGTAGAAGGTGGAAATCTAAGTTTTTCATGGAAGTGAGAATTCTGCTAAATAATAAAAAAATAATTTTATCTTTTATTTTTACTTCTTATTTCTACTTATTTTTATATCTTTTCAACTATCTATTTTGTGTATAAATATTTTGTATAAATTATTATACTTGAAGTATTAACATTATATTATGCAGATATTATTTTTTATTTTATAATATAGTACTATCATGTAATTATATATGTAAGATTATTTATTTTTAAAATTTTACACATCTTTTGTTATAAAGAAAACACCTTTATTATTTTAAGAAGGCAACTATAACTATTCTTTAATTTATTTTATTCTTTTATGTTTTATTTTTTATTAAAAAAATAGATAAGATAATTTTTTTAAAAAAGTTAAGGCATATTTTTAAAAAATTATTGAAGATTCTCAAAAAATTTAAATATAACCAAATAGAAAAATAAAAATTTCTCATAAAATGTTATTTTAAGATTCCAATCAATCTTAAAGTCTAATTAAATACATTTTATACATTTTCAAAAATTATTATTCCCATCAATCATGTTTCTTTAAAAATATGATTTCTAAAAATAAAAAACTTTATCGTATACCAAACACCCCTTAAAAATTGGGTGTTTAGAGGAGTATCGCAAGCTATGTGATCTTTCTTATTCCTGGAAAGAAAACGAAGTATATATACTTCATTGTAAGCCTTTGTCATTTCTAGTCTTCTGTAAAATGATGTTTAACCTCTCTCAAGAGATTGAGCTTCTTTATCGTTAGATTTGTCTCAAGATGATTGAATCATAAACTAGAAAAAATAAAAAATTAATTAAGAATCTCAAATTTTAATTTTTATATATTTTTAAGGATTGAATGAGTATAAGAAGATTTAATGTTATTTTGGAGAATGGTGCGTGTTATTTAGGCCTGGAAATTATTATCAATTCCCATTTGGGTCACCTTTTGTTGGAACTTGAATGTATAAAAAATCATAGTGACTAAAAAAAATGAGAAGTCCACTTGAAATGGTACTGCGCGCCATCATACGGATTCGGTAGATTTTCTCTAGTTATTTTGACTGGCATGATTTAGAAAAAGGTGGTGAATTTTTGGTACAAGATTTGTTTTGAAGGGTCGTTTTCTATGGAGATCTGTTTGTCAAAAGCCCAAATGAAAGTCTTTCGATTTGTATTGGAGAGATTGATATGCTCAAACTTTTGGGACAAGAAATCAGAAACTGAATGATTACTTTTTAGTAATAGGAGCTTTTGGGGTAGGTAATTTTGATGATACCAACCCATGAACCCGAATTTCTTCTAAACTTTGCGTGTTTGATATTGTTCAAGTTAATGTACCATAACTAGCACCAAAAAAACATGGGCAACGAAAGCGGTGGATCGTTTCATGAAGGTGAAGTAAATTAAGTAGACATGGACGTGGGCTTTAAAGAACCCGATAACTTGACGTGGGAATATATATATATGAAAATGGCTATTCAACTGCCTCCAAAATAAGTTAATTTATATATATATATATATATATATATATATATATATATATATATATATATATATAACCTTGCACCTTTCTTGTTCGTATAAATCAAGAAATTTATTTTCCTTCATAAATAATGCTCATATATGAGTGGGGGACAATTGGACTGTTGTTCGCTTGTTTACTTGGTATAGTATATTAGCTAATATATTAATATTGTGGGGGAAATAATTTCTCAATTAATGAAGTGTTCAATCAATCTTCAACTGTCCTTGAAATTGACCATTGTCATCTCAGAATAACATGATTACTAGATTATTTTCTTCCCAAGGTTTATTTCCTCTGCATGGACGCTATAACCATTACTGTAGCACCTGATAATCTTCCCAAGGGTGAAAATTCAAATAAATAAATAAATGATTAGACCAGTATTCTCTTGTACCAAAAAAATACTGAAAGCGATATTTTTACGACCTTGCAAAGAGAGGCATCAAGGTCTCATTTGCATGGACTAGTGCGGGTTAACCTAACTAGGAGTTTACCCTTTTTTTTTTTTTCAAGTAGTAAGAAAGATGGGGGCCATACTTTGTTGGGCTCTCACTCGAGATGCTGATAGTCCATGATTTTCTTTGGTCCAACGCTGAGCTGCTCATAATAGAACAAGGGGTCTGCATGACACCGACACACCACTTTAAAAGCCACGCTAATTTTGGGAGACAACGCAATGCTAATACTCGTATATGGGACATA
The DNA here is from genome assembly GCA_037074535.1 of Gleditsia sinensis. Classification (NCBI taxonomy): domain Eukaryota; kingdom Viridiplantae; phylum Streptophyta; class Magnoliopsida; order Fabales; family Fabaceae; genus Gleditsia; species Gleditsia sinensis. The sequence continues at coordinate 5,429,030 of CM073472.1, forward strand.
GTCCACCGTTGAGTTACGATTGTTGACATTGGGTGTGGTATTTGGGCCTATTTTTATATTTTTATACCTCCTACTAAATTTGTGGAAGACTACAATCTGTGTAGACTACAAAGACAATAGTTGGGTTTTAGTCCAATGATATAGAAATGAGTAAAATATAATTTAAAATTTGAATTTATTAAGTTATTATATTTTAATTTTTAAATTTAAATTTTTGCACAGTTTAATTTTTAAATTTATCAAAATGTTAGACAATTTAATCATTTCGTTATCTCTACATTAATTATTTGCTTACGTGATCCGTTAATTACTTACGTGTCACGTTAAATGTTAACTAATCATGTTATATCAACGCTGATAAGAAAAAATGTACAGACTAATAATTACTTTTTCTTATAGTCAAAATTTGAGGGTTAATTAATAAATATCAACCATAAATTTTTTAGCATTAAGATATATAAATTAGAATAAAAATTATAAGAATTAACACAACACTGAACAAAAATAAATTAAAAATATTTAAATCATGACCTCTTTTTATAGTAAAAAATGTGTAAAGTATAAAGTTAACTACTTATGGTTGTTAATATAATAAATTTTAAAATAAATTTTTTATTTTTAGTCATAAAAAATTTATTAAAATAATTTCATATAAGGATGTGTTTCGTGGCGTTGTCAGTTGAAGATAGAAAATAAAATTTTTTATATGAGAAGTAGAAAAATGAAGTGAAAAGCAAAGCGCGCATTTTAAATTTTTTTAAACTGAATCAGCATTGATGTAATAGATTATATTATAAACAGTTAGTGTGAAAATAATAGGATTAAGTTGTTTAATCTTTGGTAAAATCGAGAATTAAATTGTACAATGATTTAATTCAATAACTAAATTATAAGGATCTAATAAATTTAAAAATTAAATTGTGTAATTTATTATTTTTATAGTCATCGTTGATGTAATATGATTAGTTGATATTTAACGTGTTACATAAATACTTAATGGACCATGTTAGCAATCTGTTAATATAAAAATAACAAAAAAACTAAATAATTTGACGTTTAATAAATTTGAAAAGTAAATTATAAAATAAATTAAATTCAAATATTAAAGTATAATAATATAATAAATTTAAAGATTAAATTTACTTATAGAAAAACTTATTCAATATATGACCTAAGATGATGGCATCCCCATCAATATTGAAGACTTTAAATTCTTAAAAAATTAACAAAAATCAGATCTTTTACTTATTTCATAATCAAGTTTAATTGTCACAAATGCCAACCCTTTTTCCCTCTTTCTTTTCCTCGTTGCAATGAATTGAGACAGTTAATACTTGATAGTGAGTTAGGGAAATTAAAACCAGCCTAGTTAGACCAATTTGGTTCTAGAGGCTCGAGGCTTTACACCTAATGCTATGTGGGTTGGGCAAATTTGGTAGGTCCTTCTTTTTTGAAAAAAAAAAGGTTGAGGGGGAAAGCTATTGTCTTCTTCTTTTTTTTTTTTTTAACTTCTAATGAACCCCATCTCTAATCCTATCCCATTTGTGGACTAGGTAGCGCACTATCCTTCTTTCTCCCCCCCCCCCCTCATCCCTCATTTTTAGTTACATGCTCACAACTCACAAGCAATTAGCAATAACAAGTGTATGTAGCTGAAACCATCGCTTTTTCCCACTAATATGTGTTTTATATATTTAAGGGCAAGGCCCCTCCATATGTGTTGGTAATTATCTTTGGTGGGGGAAAGTGCCATCCACTAATTAAAGCTAATTTTTGTTCCTTTTATAGCTAGATTAGTCCATAAAAACATTTATCAATTTCTGTGGGTCATTTAGCAAGGTCTGTTTCTAGCAGGGTTTTCTTATCTGGCACACCAACATTGGTGGGGCGGTTTGCTTATCAATATGTATTTCTCCTATTTTCTGTTCATAACTTACTTTGAAATCCCTATCAGGTATGTAACACAGAGAAGGTTGTATTTGAACCATAATGAATTCACTGTGAATTGTAAAAGCTGACCAATTTTTTTAGGAGCAAACAGATTAAAGTTGTACTACAAATATATGCTGCATTTAATGCTGGGTGCTGGAAGGAGGCGAAGAAAGAAAGAACAATGCAGAGTACCTTTTCTTCTGGTTTATTGGTATTATTATATAACAGCAAATGACTTTATCTCTTTTTTTAATTTCTCTTGTGAGGATGGGTTTGATCTCCCAGCTGGTTCTTACAATATTATCAGGATAAAGAAAGTTTATTCAGTGAAATATAAAAGCACTTTCATGATAGCTAAAATTAGTTGTTATTGCTCGCAAAGATCAATTTTTAGTGTCCACCGCAAGTCCGCAACTTGTTTCATATACCGTATAACCCTTTTTTTTTTTCTAGAATATCAAGGGATCATTGTTTTTGGCTATCCAATTATTTAAAATGACCCTGCTTCTGATAATGATTTTCTTTCTACAATAAAGTGTGTATGAATCTCATTATTTAAATGATCTATCATTATGTGTAGAAGCAGATGACTTTTTGCCAACCTTTGTTTTTTCTGATCTTTCTCTAATTCAAAAAGAGGATGGTCATAATTAAGCATGATTAGGGCATCTATTGGCTTAAACCTGAACAACTAAGTAACAGGCAAGCTCTGTGAAGGCCATAATTGGGTTTAATTTGTCTGTTAAACCCACAGCTTGTTCTCATCAAGCATTTTACTAGCAGCCATATAGTCCAAAAATTTTAAGAAATTAACAAAGAATGACAAAGATGTTCAAGGAAGAGTTTCTGCTGCTTTTATCTTCTTTCCTTTTTCTTAACCCACATCGTAGAATAAAAAGACAGAAAACCGCACAGGACTTTGTTACGAGGAATATGATTTATTATTATTATTATTAGACCCACCCATAGGATTAAAGGAAGTAGTAGCCATAATGTACACGGGTGTGAACGAAAAAGCCAGGTAGCTGTATACATTGTATGCTCTCATTACAATTTTCTTTTGCATCAACTTTGTTGCATGCAATATGTATTAGGTTTAGGGAAACTGGATACTAAGGTTTAAACTGATTGGTTTATAATTATCCGAACTATTGTTTTTTGGGAAGAAGATTCTTTGAGATGGTATAGTTGCCTTACTCAGAAATATATATTTCATTGTTTAACAAGAATGCCATTCGTCACAAAATTGAGTTTGAGAACAAATTAGATATCCAGCGGCCATGACACTAATTTAATATCTGAAACCCCTTTATTCTCATCTAGTCGCAGAAAGGGTTTTGGACAAATTATGTGCTTTAAATCATGGAAAAAAGTTACATCTCCATGCCTGTCTAATCAAGCCTTTGAGAGCTTATAGTGTAGCGGTGATTGTAGCTGTAGCTGCTGCTGATAAGTAAAAAGCTTTGCAGAAGTGGAGAACTTGACCTACTTCTGATTCTGTCTCTAATTTATATGTAAGTTGCTTCATACAGAGAGTGGTAGCAATGATTCTGCTTCCAAAAAGTCATAGGCTTCCTATAATTAACCATGACTAATGGAATGCTGCCACTTGCTTTCCCATCATTTTTAGTTTTATTCTCACTCTTTTTTATTGTCTTTTTTCTTTTCTATATATGGTTTTTCTTATTAAAATGCATGTCTTTATCATAAATATAACATCATATATATTGCACAAGGATACTTGATGGAATTGAGAGTGTTTAAAAAGCTCTAGTTTGAACTTATTTAATGGGTGGTCTACGATCATCAGTGATTAGTATATGAAACTTTACATGGCTAGGGAAACTTTGCGAGAATCTAATTAAAAAGAAAATATGAATTTTCAATTTCAATTATAAAATGTATATGTAATTTTCTTAACTAAATTAGGTTTAATTTTTATTCAGTTAAAAGACTAAAATCATCGGCCATAAATTAAATTTAAAGTTAGAATAATATTTTATATATAAAAAAAAGCACTACGAAAATGTGGAATCCTCTTAATAAAATAAATGGGAGTCATGAGCACCTTCTTAAAATTTGCGCTTAAAATAAATTCAATTAATTTTGCTTTTTAGGTGTGAAAAGGGAAAAGAAAAAGAACCATGCATAATATGAAAGGAAACGCACCATTCCACAATTAGATGCCAAGAAATGCAACATAAAATATTAAAAAAGGAAAAAAGAAAGAAAGTAAAAGCATGGGAAATTAAGAGGTTATGGAGAGAAGACGGCTGATCTCTTTGTGGCTTATAAACATTATTTTATCCATAAGTCTAAAAGCCACATTTTATACTTTGCGCTTCATTACTAACCCAAATATATATGAAATGTTCCTTCTGCTTAGGTCGTTGAAACTTGAAAGCATCCTCTAAAAGCTTAAAAAAGAAACACGAATACTGATAATAATAATAATAACAATATTAATTATATTATATGTGCAAGAACTCCACGTTAGATTATTCAAGTGTACTATACATATATATACATTTATATATATTGTTTTCAAAAGGGACTAAACTTCAGAATGAAGTTATTTACTTTGGCATCTTTAAACTTTACATAGCTGCTTGTCAGTTGTCACACTAAAAACCATCTTGTCCCTTTGCATATATAATAAACAATTCGAGTGCTTAATCTTTTTTTAAGGACTTCCAAAAGCCACCTCCTTTGCTTTTTCTTCTTCTTGGCTCACGTCCCCACTTATTTCTATGATGATTAGATTGATTTTGTTATTATGTCCTCAGCGCACGAGAAAAGATTAAGATATTCAGGAGATGATTTTGTTGGATAATTTCATTATGCTTTCGTGGTTTATGCTAATTAATGCATAATAAAAGTGCAATGCTTCAGAATGTCAACCCCAACACTAATTTTATGAATTACTTAAACCATCTTATAGTACTTGTATATGCGCACGCGTGTCTCAGTTTTCTATACTTACAATTATTGGCATTATTACTTTGTTTCACCACTTAAACAGGCACTAAATTGCGTTTTTCCGGCCAAGTTTCACCACTAAATGACACATGCTCACCATATTAGGAATAGGGTGGATGATTAGTCCTTTTTTATTCAACTTTGACCTTATTATCTTTTGCACTCTATATACGTACAAAAGGGAGTAGTGAAAATTTACGAATTAGATATTTCAAGCAATGGAATCTATTAACACGTAAGCTTCTGTTCATTCTTTGCAACCATTTTGAGTGCAAAATTTTGGGTACCAGTGGGTAAGTAATGAGAAAGTATAAAGCAAGGAAGATCCTATTCTCTCACAAATGGATTTGGCTAAAAAAATATGGGTGCGGAGTCCCAAGTTTTGCTCAACCTTGTAATTTTACAACACTTGTCATATCATTGGCATTGCTGGTTTCCATGTGATTGTAATCTTAGTTTATGTATAGATTATGAAGGGTTGGGTATGATAGCAAAAAGTGAGGCTTTTGTGGGTACTTTTTAGTTAAGAATCTGGGTATGCATGTGGGGTTTAAGATTATCCTGGGCATGGGACTATGATACCCATCTATAAATGTGAGTGGTAATATTTTATTAGTCAAATTGTACATAATTATATTCAAATGGAGATATATTATTTTGTTAAAATATATTATATATATACTGGTGCACTTGTGCATATAATTAAACCAAATAGTGTTTTGCCACTTATATCATTCGTATCTATGTACCCACCTTTTATCGATGGGTGTGATAAGTTTGACCCTTTGGCAAATCCTTTTTAGTGTTCCTATAACGAGGATTAAATGTGTATGGCTAATTACAACAAAAACTTCATCAAATAGCTAGTGTTTCTAATTCTTATAATAAAGCTGAATTAAATATGCCTAGTTAGAGCACTATCTTCTAGGGCCCTATTAGTAAAGATTAGCTAACATCATTCAAAGCAATGAAATTATCATACAATGCAATAATACTTTGACTAACCAAAAGAAAAAGTGATAAATTGAGATAGTAAACAGCTAAAGTTAGTGGTAAATGAGGGTGTAAATTACCAATTAGATAGAGTGATTAAGAAATCTAATTAATAGGAAGCTTCCAAAAGCATGATCATGGGGTGTGGCCATCATTATACTCCATGTGGACATTGTATTGATATGCATTTTGTGATGACCTAAGAAGATTGCATATAGGCGGCTAGCTAGGTGGACAAAAGTTACTTTAAAGTTCTCATAAAGCACTGTTTTAATTATTATTATTTTTTAAATTAGTGAAATATTACAATTAAAAAAATTACAATTGAAAAAATACATCAAACATTAAGACAAAAATAAATCAAAATGTAAAGATAGATAAATTAAATATATCTAATTTAATTATGTAATTTTTGAATATGTAAAATATAAAATATTAATTTTTATAACTAAAAAATGAAAAAACAACATGTCTCACAAATATTAATTTATCAAAAATTACATATCAAAATTTTAGATAAACAACAATATAATATCTAAAAAATAAAAACACTTCTAAAAATATACTACACCTTTCAATTCTTTTTCAAAGTTAGATTTTTTTAAATTTTTTCCTTTTAAATAAATTCATATTTATAGATTTAATTTGTTTTTCTATTCAAATCTGAATGTAAAGTTGTAAATTTAATTTTAAAGTTGTAAATTTAGATAAAAATAAAATAAAATTTTGAAGTTCTACCATTTTTTTATAAAAAAGAAAAAGAAAAATTCTTCTTTGTAAAAAATAAAAAAAAATTCTCATAATGAAAGAAATAAATTTTATTAAAAAAATAAATCAACAAAAATAAAAAAAAAATAAAGAGAAGCAGAGGAGGAGGCTGTCATGTGACCCTCTCTAAAAAGAGTCTCTAGTTAGCGGCACTCTCTGAATATTGCACCATTTTATGAAGTGGTATCAAGCCTACCAATTAATGGTCATACGTAAAGTTATCCAACAAACATATATATTTTTCTTAGGTAAAGTAGGCATAATCATCTAATAAACAAAGATGAATGCTTGATTAGACATTCACTTCCCCAACCCTTTCTGCTATTTATAGAGATGGATGAAAACACAAATATTTTAATTAAATCATTATTAATTCAGCTGAGGCAGATCCCCTCCAATGGCAATTTGCTGCACCTTGTTATATTAAACTTCATTGTGGGGAGGGAAATAATGAGAAGATTGAACATTCGTAATATATATATATATATATATATATATATATATATATATATATATATTTGAGATTGAAATTGAAAGATCTTTCAAAACACGAGAACAAGGCAATTGATCATTTGTGAATCATAACTTTTTTATGCAATCTGATCTTAAGTATGATTAATTAAAAAAATATTATACTGTAAGCAGCATTATCAATTATTTTAAACCTTATAATATTATTGGGAAAGTGAAATGCAAATAGCATCACTTATATATAAAATAACAACACATATACTCATTGCCACCAAGAAAAAAAAATTTAAAGCGAGATTAAAAAAAAGAAAAGTATTATTATATTGGCGTACATTAGCTAGCATGCACAAAGTTCTCATCAGGTATTTAAAATATTGCGAAATTTATTGGTACAGTGTATTTTGAAAAAGTACCCTTAATTAATATTACGGAATTAGCAAAAGTTTATAAGTTTGTACAAATAGCATTTTAAGAGGGTCTATGTCTAGAAAAAAAATGATTAAATGAATTAAAATTAAAATTGGAATTGTGTGTGTTTCTTAAAGGATATGTTTTCTGCCATAAAGCAAGAGAATTACACTAGAACTGATTACTAATGTTGATCGCTCGAGGTTGGTGGGACTCAGTGACTCGCTCTTGTGCACTGGTTGTACACATTGAAGATATTTTTTTTCCTAACACGAACATCTTTTAATTTTTTATTTTTTAATATAAAACTAATTTTATTTAGAATATTAAAATATTGAGATACATTAACAATGTCAATTATATATCAAGAGTTGGGCAATGAATGCATATAATATATTAAAAATATTTTGGAATAGACGAATAAATTAAAACATAATTTGGTCTCAGCTTCGAGTTTCAGAGAAAAAGCAATCTGTTTAGATATTTTGGTGTAATTTATAAAAAAGATTCTTAAAAATATAGAGTTTCGTGTATCTTGCATTAAAAAATTCGGTTGTTCTTTGTTGGAACCCACGGAATTAGGTCTCGGTTTCTCGCAGCCCGCGCGGTTAAGGAAGCCCATATTATTGGTTAACTTGGGCTTTCGGAACTACTTCTGATGGGCCCCATTAAAAGAATAACCCCATTTACATTCTTTTCTCTTTGATGGAAAATAGAAAATAATATTCATTGAAGGAAAGATAAAAAGGCAAATAGGGGGCATAGGTAGGTTGGCTGGCTGGCTTCTAAATTCAGTTCCCATTGAGAGGGACTAACTCATGTTACTAAATATAGTATCGACTTTTTAATTTCAGTTTTTCTTCCTTAAATTAAAATTAACCCTTTATGCCTCTTTGTCATATTCGATCTATATATCCGAGTAGACTCCATGCATCTGTCCCCAAAAAAAAGAGAGTAGACTCCATGCCACCACATAAACTATACTATCACATACTTTCTATTTAGCTTTCGGCTGCTTTCACCGTTTTCTTTTTAGTTCGCTAATAATTAAGCCTCTCTACAATTCTATTCTTTTGACCTTTTGGATTCATATGCACCATCCAATATACCTTTTAACTTGTATGTTTATATATATATATAGCCGGTTTCTTTTTGGGTTTAATCCTTATTAATACTTTCCTTTCTCACTTGTTATTTAAACAAATATAATTAATTATCATATATTTAATTCATTCAACAAATCTTTATGTATTGAAAAAAGTTAGAACTATAACTACATATAATAAATATATATATATTTCTTATTTTGTGCCATTAAGTCAACAAATTGTTTACGGAAATAAATATTTTTAATAAATATAAAAGGGTGCATAGTTTTTTTTTTGTTTTCTTGTGTTGTTGGCCAAATATTTAGGCAGATCACTAAGTGCTCGTTGACTTGTATATGTAGATGCATGTATTATAGAAGATGATCGAGTTCTTATATGCTTACAGTGCCTTACAAAATCTTACAAGCATCTTTCGGGATTAAGACATAAAATAGTCTGTGTGTCCAATTCAATCACTAAAACCAGCCCTAATTATTATTCAAGCCTATATCTATAAAATGAACTAACCAGTGGCTGGTTGAACATTAATGGAACGCGCCTATAATATAATCAATGCTGACGAAGATAAATTGAAATTAAAAAAAAATTCGCATTGCATTTTTGACATATATATAATTTACATTAATGAATTATTTTTGTAAGTTTGTTTAACTTGTACCCAAATTGCTTAATATTAATGTTGTTACAATATTACATTCTAATTTAATATTTAATTAAACCAGATTCGTAAATAATCATAAATTAAGTTGTTAATTTGTGCATGCGATTTATGAAAAATATTGTATAAACAACATTAATTAGGTTTATGGTCCCTTATAACTCACCTAGCTAGCATCTGTCGGGTTGATTACTTTTCATTATCATAACAAATTAAGTTGAAGATTTAAGATTTAAATCTCTTGAGGCTGAGATTGAGAAGAAGATCGTCAAACCTTAATAATGTGTGGTTCAAATTTTCAATGCAAAAAAGAGAGAGACACACAGTATTACTTTCCTCAGCCTAAGACAACAATAGAATTAATTGTCAAATACTTACCAAAACACATGCTGTAACATAAGAAATGTCACCGATTAATAAAAATAAAAATAAAATTAACGGTGTTATTTATATGTTCTTTTAGGGCCTATTTGAGATAATTCAAGTGTTTTCTATTTTATCTAGAATTAATTGAAAAAAAAAATTGTTTGAATTTAAACATTTTTCTGGGACAAGTTACCGTCTATGGAAAACTGAATTCAATTAGCATAGTTGTTTGAAATATTCATAATTGATCTACCCTATATATAAATCCTAAATTAATAATAAAAAGCATGCACGAACCTAACCGGCTAGACCCTGCGATGCAAGCCCTAGCCTAGGGCTGGGAAACAGTTTGCCTTTGGTCTTATATACCAATTACCAAACACGTAGAGTAGCTTTCAAAACCCATCCGTACTCTAAAGAAGTTAATGCAAGGATCCTAATGAAGAAGAAAACAGTGTGAGAATCTAACTGTGTGCGCTACTGATTTTGGCTTTTCGTGATTTTGTTAGGTAACTATCACAGCAATGGATCGAAGTTAGGAAGATATTTCGAAGATCTCATGTATTCCCAAAACCAATAATCCCCGTCCATACACTTGTATATCTCGTTGCCTTCCGTTGTTTTTATTTATATTTTCTTTTCTCTCTTCCATTCATTGTTACGTTGTAGTCTTCGGTTTTTCCCTTTTTAGTTACATTTAATTGTCTCAAACAAGGGGGGTAGCTAGTGTTAGTGTATAGCGTAGCAAGTGGCCGGGTTCTCTTGTATCGTAGGTTACGATCAATTTTCTCGTCATTCTTGCATATGGGAAGGTCATCATTCGCATATATAATATATTTAATTTGTCTCCATTCTCACAAAATCCATATATGAATTGAAGAAGACACGGATTCGAAATCTTTCCCATCGTAATAAATAGAAGCATTGAGAACAAAACCGGAACGAGAGCCACGCATCGCTTACTCTAAACAACCCTCTGAATTTGATGTTAACAAGTCGAGAATGTATGGAATAGCGTTGTCATTTGTCAACCTCAAAAGGACTATGCTCTATAAGGACAAAAACCCCATCTTTTCTCACCTACTCGCTACTAGTACCGTAATAATAATACTTATAATAGTAACTGCTGAAATAAATATTATTATTACGAAATAAATCAAAAAATAAAACCCTGCTTAAGTTAATTAATTAATACAAAAATACATGCAAAATAGGAAGATTTTAGATGCGCCTAATAATGAATTCATAACTAGACGTGGACCACTCGTGCCAAAATATATATGGTCGACGTGATAAAGGCTGGAGGACAACAAAGATGCAAAGTCTTTCATTTTGTTTTTACTTGTGAATTCAAACTTTTCAGTAATCGTCAATTTCATATGTTCAGACATTAGTTACGATCACATGCACTTATCATTCAAATTTTATTTCATAAAAATAATGTATAAATTAATTTAAAATTTAATTAAAATTTTATAAATTATATCTTATTTAAAATAACATATAATTTAAATAAATTTATTTATTAAATATTTTTTATTTGATTAAATAAATTTATAAATTAATCAAATAAATTATAAATTAAGATATTTGATTTGTCAAACACACTTTAAATATATTTATTTTTTTATTTAAAAAATATTTAATATTTTCACTTCATTAATTAATCTCAAATTTATTATGATTATTAAAATTTTATTTGACAAAAATAATTTATAATTTAATTTAAAATTTAAAAATTTAGTTAAAAATTTATAAATTATACGTTGTTTAAAATAATATATAATTTATAAACTTTTAACTAATTTAAATTATATAAATAAAATTATTTATCAAACACATTTAATATAGTCAAATAATTTTATAAATAAATTAAATAAAGTATAAATTAATTTATTTAACTTGTTAAATACATTCTAAATAAATTAAATATTTTTATTTGCCAATAAATTTATATGTCATGTCATACTAGTCTCAATCTTTTAAATTAAAATAGGTTTCATGTATATATTAAGTTCAATCTCTTTTTTTTTTTTTACTTCACTTCTCATCTCGTGCTCCTATCCAACACCAAGAAAAAAAATGATATTTCAATAAAAATTTATTTAAAATAGCTATATATGAATCATAGGTTTTTTTTTTTTTAAGAAAGATGAATCTATTTCATTGAAATAACAATAGAAGAAAAATCCATCAGCACATAGTAAAAGAATAGAGAGTTGATTGATAATAAAAATGAAGATGATAACCAAGTCTTTAGAAAAAATATATATCACAATCTCATAAAATTAAAGTATTGAATAAATGACAAATAAAAAGCGATCATGTACCTTTCAATATTATTTAAAGATAAAAATTTTTATAAGTCTTTTTTTATCTCAAACTATTTGTATTGTTGAGAATTTAAAGAAATAAATAGCAGATTTTCAAAGGTTTTATTCAAAAAACAAAGAAATTTATGATAAAAAGACAATAAACTTTCAAAAAGAGGAACAATGCTCCCAAGAAATGAAAAGATAATAGAAAAAAAATCAAAAAGAAAAGACGAGAGAAAAAAAAAATAGGGCAACAGCAGCGCCATATTCAATTTACGGTGGAGGGACGGTTCTGGAATAGAAGGAAAAGAAAAAATTGACAAGAGTATGGGTTTTGAATATGAATGAAATTCCTTTTATTTTTGGATATATTTCAAGAGTTTACTTTAATAATTGATTGGCTGAGTTACGAACGAGACTTTGAAGTTATAAATTTTGAGATGTATTTGATGAAAAAAATTTATATATATATATATATAAATAATTTAATCAATTATCGGTAGATAATTTTTTATCTATCAACAGTGTTTAAATTATGATATATAACAAAAATAATAATTTTTAAAATTATTTTTGATACGTATCATAATTTAGATACTGTGAGTGAACAAAAAATTATCCACCGATAATGTATCAAATATTAACTCATATATATATATATATATATAATCATTAATTTGTTTGGAAAAAGCTTGTTTATCGGACGTATTAAAATAATGAAAATGAGTGATTATGTTATATACGTAGAATATCTGTATGGACAATTTGTCACGATATGAATGGGGATGCCGTAGTATGTCATGTCACCAATGAATAGGGGAAATAATTTGCTGCTCAAGAGGTAGTTAATAACCACCTACACTGACAAGTCTAAGGGTGGCCCTCTTTCTTCCAACTCATCAATTTTTATGGCCTTCATTTGTGTAGATCTCTTTTCTTTCATATTTTCTAATGATTAATTAAGCGCAATTGGGACTTCGGGAGCACATAGCACGAGTATCTCCAATCTACTGAGTAGTTGGATTTCCATTTTAATTCTAATTATTGCTTTCCTAATATGGCCCCTACTTTATTTCTTGCCTTTTAAATTTTCAGATTTACCTTTTCTATTTTTCCCATTTTCTTTTCTTATCACCACCACCGCCAATTTGTTCCCCAAAAACTGAAAAGAAAATGTAATATGTAATTTAAACAGTTTTCGTCTGTTTGATTGAACTCACTTGAAAGGGGTTACAACCATTTTTCATGAACACTTTTATATTGAGATTCTAATGAAAAAATTAATTTATTTCACTCTCATTCTTATATCTAGATTTAAATTTATTTTTTAATTGATTATTTTTTACAATTAATTCTTTACTTTTTCTATTTTATTACATATCTCTTTTTATTATTTAAATTATTTTAAAATTTCAACAGTAATTATATAAAATTATTAAAGTACTACTCCTGTAAAAAAGATAACAAAAAAACGAAAGAATATTTTAATAATTTTACGTAGTTATTATTAAATTTAATATTTACTTTAAATGATAAAAATAAAATGTAATTAGATAAGTAAATTAGATGGACAATTTATAAAGTTTATAATTAAAAATAAACTAATAGAAATAATATTTTTTCTTTAAATTATAATAAATTGTTATCGTGCTCAAGATCGCAGTTTGAAGGTGATATTTTCAACTCTCGAGACCTAAACGAAGGCTGTAAGACTATCTTAAGTTTTACGTACATGAACTAGGTCTCTTTAAGGTGGGGGTCAATTTAGGTTTTTTCTAAGTTGACTGAAGTCAAACTTTTTTTATTTTATTTGAATAAATTTTTTTACTTTCGTCCTTTCTTTATGTTGATAATCGAAATTTTACCCATCTTATAGAATATTCAAGATCTCAAGGGTCAGAATGAAAGAAAACTTAGAATTTTGATGCTAAAATGAAGATTAAAATGACAAATATAGTCAGATTTTTGTGATTTTAACCTTAGTTATTGCAAAAAAGTTTTGAAATTTTTATTCTATCGCCTATAAAAAAATCAATAATAAAAACAGGGATTATTTTCAAATGGGGAGCGGCTTTGATAATAAAAAAGACGAAATATCTGGGGGGGGGGGGGGGAAACAAACACTGCCCAATAGCAAAAGCTCACCTGTATTGGTTCGCATTGGAACTACTCGCGTCATTAAAGAGGGCTAAAGACTTTAGGCCAAAAATAAAAAATAAAAAAAGTAACACACAAAGGCTAAAACATTCAACTTGTTTATTAACTATTTTTAAGAAATAAAAAATAAAAACAAAATCACATAAGCCCATCATTTCTCCTGTTTATATAGCTGGTTTTACGCCCACAGTTCAAACCACGTAGCCTGCTCTCTTAGAGAAGACCGCACCCAGGTCAAGTAACATTTACGAGACTCAACGTCTCAAGACAATCTATTTTTCGATACATTGCCATTCGCCAGCACCTCTCCTAATTACACTCAGTTTTGATTCTATATTGACCCACTGCTACATTCACTGTGCTTTTAGACCAACGGACTTTTTATTTTTATATATTAGGCTTAATGATATTTTTAAATTTTATTCGAAATTAATTTTTTAATAGTAATTTTAAATATAAACTTCTTCACATTGGTCTAATATATTTCAAAAAAATATAATTTATATCAATTTAAAAAAAAATCTTCTCTTATTAACTAAAGAAACACTTGAAGAATTTTCTAATTTCTTTAACCCTTGTATTCTCGTTGTGACATAGCCAGCTAGCCAGCCAGAGATTTATGTTGAGGACTTTATTAAACTTCGAGTACAGGTTGAAACTTCCGTACACGAAGGACTTCTCGAGAAATGTATTTCAAATTTTTTTAAAAAATTGCCATTGCTAAAATTCAACCCAAAATTGTCTAACTTCTTCTAACTAAGTGTCCACTTTAGTTCAAATGAAAATTTACGTTATCTACTAACAATTTCAATATATATATATATATATATATATCAAAGATTTGTTAGTTCCTAATACCTGGGAGTAATGTGCCATAATTACAAAGAATCCCTGCATTCTTGTTTTTTTTTTTGGGAAGATCCCCCCCTGGCATCTGAAAATATCCCACTAAACATAACGGGTACAATTCATAATCCATGCGGCCCAAGTTGAGGCATTCCACGTTGTCCAATGAGAGAATGATCACCACCAGCTATCTTCCAGTTCAATCTCTGCTTATCTCTTGTTAATTCGTATCATTCTTGGGTTTGTCAACTAATTCAAGTCCTCTCAGGAATTAACTAAATTTATTAACGAGCATAGTGACGTTTTTTACAATCGATATAACTATATATATAATTATTGAACTTAGTTAGCTGAGAAAACATATATGACTTCAAATATATTTGGCTTTCAGTTCAAAACAAATTAAAATAGAAAAAAAATGTCGCCACTAGCGCTTCTTCACTTTTACCACTTGGCTTTCGCACGTTATAACTAGGTCCAAGAGGAATATATATAGACGGAGATATCACCATCTTTCTCAGTCCCTCTCTGTGATGAATGCTGATTTAGCCCCGTAGTTCATGCTCATCCTTCCGCTTAACTCTCCTTCATTGAACAATACACAGACTCTCAGAGAGAGAGAAGAAACATTCATTCCCACAAGTAGATAAGACCATCTTAATCCACTCCAAAATTCAAGGAATTTCTTGGCAAGCCTAATCCAACTTTCCTTTAGATAAGAGTGCCAAAATTACCTCTAAATTTCAGCCTAATATCCCTCTGGAAACACACTGCGAGAGATCACAAAAGAAAGAGAGCGTTAATTTCTTCAACATGCTTTCTTCTTAACTGTTGCTCTTTGTCTTGAACTCAACCAGCTATTTCAAGCTCAACGCCAAAGCAAACTAGCTTAGCACCTGACCCAATACACACAAAAAGGCAAGTTTCACCATTTTCGTCCACCAGCAACTCTGTCTCTGTTTCATCATTGCATTTTTGATGGACTACTACTGTCTGCGAGAGATAGAAGGAAAGCAAGCTCATGACCCTTTATTCATGGAGAAAATGACTAACAAGTCGTCCTGTGCGCGACGATGTGTGTGGGTTCCGGGGCCAGTGATTGTAGGAGCAGGGCCTTCAGGGCTTGCAGCAGCAGCTTGTCTCAAAGAGAAAGGTGTTCCAAGTGTAGTACTAGAGGGATCTAATTGCATAGCTTCTCTGTGGCAGCTCAAGACCTATGATCGTCTTCGCCTTCATTTGCCCAAGCAATTCTGCGAGCTTCCTATCGTGGGGTTTCCCACTGATTTCCCGACATACCCAACAAAGCAACAGTTCATAGACTACTTGCAGAGCTATGCAGAGAGGTTTGATATTAGGCCACGCTTCAATGAGACGGTGAAACAAGCGGAATTTGATGATACGCTTGGGTTTTGGCGCGTGAAGAGTGTCAACAAGGCAGAGACAACGACGGAGTATCTGTGCCGGTGGCTGATCGTGGCCACCGGAGAGAATGCAGAGGCGGTGGTGCCGGAAATTGAAGGAGTGGGGGAATTTGCCGGCCCTATAAGGCACACAAGCTTGTACAAGAGTGGTGAGGAGTTGAGAGGGAAGAGAGTTTTGGTGGTGGGATGTGGGAATTCAGGCATGGAAGTGTGCTTGGATCTTTGCAACCATAATGCTAGCCCTTCTCTTGTGGTCAGAGATAGAGTAAGTCTTCTTGTCTCTTCTCTTCTCTCCTTTTTCTCTCTCTGAAGATGGGAATACACCAAAATCTCGTTAAACTTTTATTTTGCTTAAAAGTTTTTGTCCCTTGAATTTTGGAATTTTGATTTAATACGAAGAAAAAGCTAAATATACACCGACTTTTTGATTTCTAGTTCTTTTCTGTAGGGGGTTTTTGTCAAAACTCAGAATAAAAAGCATGTTCGACAACATCCCAGATGAGGGGAAAAAAAAATCAACGTTCACAAAAAACACAAACCATCTCTTGTCATTTCATATGATTATCTCCCAAAATGAAGAATGCATGCCTTTCCCCATTCTGGAAAAAAAGTTTCAGTTGATTCTTGATATATTAAGCAAATTTGAAGCAAATTGTAAACCCTCTATTCATTCTTGCATCTAGTGGCTTCAAGTTCCAATGGGTTGTATTATACAAAGATGATTCAGAGACTTTTAAATATTCTTTTGGGAAACACAAAGATAAAAATTTGATCTTTCGCTTTCTTGGGATTCTCTCAAGCATGCGCAGCATGGGCTAGAGCCTAGAAGCTGAAGAGTAAAGATGATCACCGATATTTCTCTTCTTTCCCATGGTTTTTTCTGGGTAAAGAGTTCTCTTCCTTCTCTAGTGCATATAGAGCATGGCCTACAAGCGACCTCCCCCCCCCCCCCCCCCGGTTTTTTTTTAGAGTTTTAATTAGTGAATAGTCAATCTGTTATCTTTTACAATTTAGTAAAATTAATTGAGAATGATGATGGGGTTTGATTGAAGGTGCACGTCCTACCACGAGAGATGCTGGGAAAATCAACTTTCGGGTTGTCCATGTGGCTACTCAAGTGGCTGCCCATAAGACTTGTGGATCGTTTCCTCCTCATTGTGTCATGGCTAATTCTGGGCGATACTTCTCGATTCGGATTGGTGCGCCCGCGCTTGGGTCCCCTTCAGCTCAAGAACCTGTCCGGGAAGACCCCAGTGCTCGATGTGGGTACCCTTGCCAAGATTAAAAGTGGAGACATTAAGGTACTTTCCTTTTCATCCTATCAAATGCCACCCAATTTTCTCTCTATTTTTCCTTTGCTTCTTCACAATCATCTTATTTTAGTACCTCATTTTCTTTTGCTTTTCATCGTGCCATAGTAAGCACAACATGCGTTTCCTTTTTTCATATTCAATGAAATGACCCCTATTATTATTATTATTATAACCTTTTTTTCCTTCTTTGGGGTAAGCTTTTCTATCATTGTGTTTTCAATCAAATCGTGCAAATTTTTTGAGATTTTGTAAAATTTCCGAAAGCTAAAGGACAAAAAAGATCTGTGTTTAATTGGTTAGCGTAGTTATTTTCATCAGATTGTTTGTTTGAACTTTACACAGAAATGAAATCTGAATATGCATAAAACTCAAATCTTGTGTAGGTTTGTCCAAGTATTAAGCGGCTAAAACGTCATACTGTGGAGTTTGTTGATGGAAAGACACAGAATTTTGATGCCATCATACTGGCAACCGGCTACAAAAGCAATGTACCCACTTGGCTAAAGGTACGCTGCTGCCATAATACTGTAAAAGTATTTTCCCACTCTGTCCAAAATTATATTTTCTTTTAGAACTTAAACTCTTAAAATACGTTTTAGAAGAATCAAAGTTAGAATGATTAAAAAAATAATAATAGAAGAAATGTCATGTTATCTCATTAATTTTTTTCCAAATATTGAAGATTATATTTCAAGTTGGAAAAATTGAATAGAATAAAGATCTCTCTGTCACTCTGTCTCTGAATTCTGAAAATGATATAAAGCGAAAAGGGAATTAATAAAGTTAAAATGGTATATGTGCAGGAAGGAGATATGTTCTGTAAGGAAGATGGGTTCCCTAGAAGACCATACCCAAATGGGTGGAAGGGTGAGTGCGGACTCTACGCGGTGGGTTTTACGAAACGTGGACTACTTGGTGCATCTATGGATGCCAAGAGTATAGCTGAGGATATTGAACGGTGTTGGAAAGCTGAGGCAAAGCATAGTACTACTTTTGCTCGCTCACTTTTGCAACAATCAAATTCATGATTGATTGGTTTTCCTTTTGGTTTTGGTCAAGTCGTGGACAACGAGAAGAGATTTATTGGGGAGAAATTAAAATTATTTTTATCAACGGAGATGGAGGGATTTGGTGGTACCGCCATCACACATGGACCAAATTGGTGCTCCTCCAGTCCATATATGAAAAGAGGGCCCAAAAGAAGAAAGAGAAATCTATAAGATTTTTACTAAGGCGACCCTTACTTTTTCATGGATTTACCAATCACCCAAGGATGGACGAGATCTTGAATTGAAGCTGCAAGAGAAATGGTGATGGTTTTTTGTTTTTGGGGGTGGGGCGGGGGGGTGGACCTTCCCTTTCTGTACATCTTGTACATTACAATTTTTACCTAATTAGGTTTGACTTATTAGAGAGGAAGGGAAACAAGGCGACAAAGAAAGAGGGTGGGGATGTAGGAGGAAGTCCTTGAGAGCTTTTTGTATGAGATTGTTGTTTAACCTACATTTCAATGGGTTCTTTTTGGAATAGGGTATAACATTCTAATGTTTTTCTGTGCCTCGGAGACTGTATGTAACTTTCAATCCGTCAGTTGAGATTTTCTTTTCTTTTATTTAGGGCAATTTTGGAGAAGAAAGCAAGAGGTAACTGATTTCTGAAGAAAATCTTTCTTGGCTTGGATGGAGTGTGCTAGATCATGTACCATTTTTTTTTATTACTACCTCCATGCAATTTCGTTATCGAAATGATTTCATGCCAAGTAGGAGTTAGGACCACCCAACTTTTCAACAGAAACTCAAAGAAGGTGCATTTGAAAAAAATGGATAAACACATTAATTGCAAGGAAGTACAGTAGAATTGCTGCAGCATTTATTGCATATTTTCTCTCACCAACTTCATTATTTCAACATGGTTTATGAGAATTCAATCAATAGAAATGACTAGCTTCATCTAGGTTCAAATAGTAAGTAGCAGCAACCAACTCTTTTACTACTATGTTTAAGTCATGACTCAACTCCATAGATTTCACAGCTATGCCACGCTTTATCAGAAAGAGAGCAACAACCCCACTTGTTATGTGCAAGCTGAGGAAAATGTAAAAGTGATCAAGCTCTAGCGAGTCACATTGATATGATTCTTAGTAAGTTGTAATCACATCGTAGTATGACAAAGGAAAACTAATTATCCTGAAAAAGTAAAAGGGTAGCAGCATATGGGGTCAACCTTAATCTAGCGTCGAACTGTCAATTCTGGGAGTTCAAAATTGGCAATGGATGTTACTGTTTATTTTTTTCCAGGACTAGTTGACAGTGCCCGAAATTATGTTTCTAAAGCGGCCACCGTTTATTTTACAGCTACTAATTCATTTACACCCCATTTTAGCACCGCACTTTGTCATTTCAATATGACCTACTCCTCAATAAAAGAGTTACCCTTTTCCTTACATTAATGTTTCTTCTATTTCATCATCATCTTCCCAGGACAAAATTAATTATTGCCCTTGGAGTTGGTTCTATAATATTATGTTTTTCTACAATTTGAACAAAGAAATATGTACCATAGAGCTATCACTGTAAAGCTGAACATGAATACTGCTGTTGTTTAGATTTATGATTTACGAGTCATATAAAATATCTATATGCAAAATTATATACGTAGTTATATACCAGTTCAGTACTTTTGTCATACAAATTTTATGCAACATTATTCTGGACTGGGGTTGTAGAATAAACATCATTTATCCAACAGTATACCAAAATTAAAACAGCTAGGACCCATAAGCTTGAATATTCAGATGCTTAATTGGTGGCACATAGTCCCTAAAATTCAGGTGATTCTTAAACTAACAACCTTCGGCAATCTATACAGTTTTCTAAATCCAATTTCTCCTCAAAGTCTTAATGATCGAATCCCAAATAAAGAGGAAAAGGATCAGCAGAAATCAAGGAAACCGTGATTCTTCCTCTTAACCAAGCTTATTTCAGTCAAAGTAGCTGCTTTATAATTCATATATGGGGTTTTTAAAAAAGAAAACTTAATGAGTCATACAGGGTTGCATGCATGCAGATGTACTTGAAATGGGTATTGGATACATAACTATATATGATATGGGACTGATCTTTTTTTTTTTCTTTTTTAGCTGAAAATATGTCATAAACCAATCATGTTGTAGAATGTGAGAATTTGACGGGGCATATACCTTGATTATGAACACACAGCAGTACATTACATGGATTGATTTGTTAGGGTTTAAAATTTTGAAGAATGTGGGGTTTATTCCGACCGCACAGTGTTGATTAGTGCACACAAATCGAACCTTTGGCTCCAGAATAGGACACTAGCTACCTCTCTAAACTTGAGTATTTCACCCGGGGTGGGAGATCAGCGTCAAAAGAGCCTTCTGCAATTCCTGTTTAAGGCAAGCAAGGGGAAAGATTACTGTGGCCTCTGTGACCCATAAAATCCCGATTGGCCATCTGTGTTGGGCCCCCCCTTCGGGCCTTTATTGCGATCAACTATTCAACTGTCCTTCCTCCTCTCACATCTCTTTCTCTCTTTTCTTTTGCTAAATCCAAGCTTTATCCTCTGATTAGAAAGATAATGATAATTAGAAACCCCCTTTAACAAAAGCAAAGTTTAAACCGCCTTACCCGCCTTCTTTAACTCTGACGTTCTATTTCTAGTCAAAATATATGGTAGGCATGAAACAAAAGCTTGTGTCGCATTCATTCCACCACTAGTTGGATTTTAATAAATACATCTTTGTATTTAACATTTAGAATAAAATATAATAAAAATATAAAATATTATGTTATATTTAATATGAGTATATATTGCGTATATATTAAACATTTTGGGCTTCAAGCCAAATCTCCATTTTGCTTTCTTCTACATAATTAATTAGTTTTTTTTTTTTTGGCTTCTGGCCAATGCATAATTAATTAGCTTGAACTAACTAAAATCAACAGCAACTGGCCTAGAGAAGTTGCAGAATCAATACGTAACTAACCCATTATGGTTTCGTTTTGTTCCATTTAGCCCCTCGACTAACTAACGTTCATTAGCCCAAATCTCCCTTCCAAAAGCTATATGAATCTTGTTTGTCCAATTTCTGATTTGCCCAACTCAATCCTCACCCATTTGAAGAAATTGCGAAGCAAACACAATCCCTTTAAATAATAACCCAATCGGCATTTTGAAAACCACCCTATTCAATTAATTTATATATAAGAAATGTTTGTGAAGGTCATGCTTTGGTAATCTACCTTAGGGTCTCAAATAAAGAGAAAAAAAAAAGAGAGCATCAATATAAGAAGATTTATTTTTTATTTTTTATTTTAAAAGAGAGGGTACGATTAGGCCCCATCAATTATTTAGAGGGGAAATTGGAGATAAAAAAACATATTTAAGCATTGCACTTAGGAAAACAAACTGGTAAGGTGGTCCAGCTAAGGTGTATAGCGTCCACAAGATGATGATAGGGCAAAACGCAAAGTACCTACACATGGTGCACATGGTGACTAACCAGTTTAATCAGGATTCAGAACCATCATCAAAGCCTTAAATTGTGCGTGGTCCCAATTATTCATCATCCTAACGGTTTTGATAAATGCACATGCTGTAGCTAGCTACCTAGCATGCTCAATCTCACAATATGGACCATATAAGGTTAATTTTCATTTTCTCCCGACAAGTTCTCGTTCTTTAAAACGTAATCGATGATAAGTTATATCCAGGTATGGATATTTAGTAATAAATAATTTTAAAAATATTTTAAGTATTATATATATATATATATATAGTCAACGTCAAGAACAAATGATAAGATGTTAACTTGGTTACGAGACAAGGAAAAAGTAAAAGTCGTCCATCTATCAGTCCAAATCCAGGAATGTTTGTCAAGGAAATGAATCTCCATCACTCCATTCATAAGTAATAAAGTCGAAGCCAAATTCTTCACATTTATGGAAATCATTTCAATTACGAAATCTTTTGTGTTTCGGCCTTTATAAATTTCTTTTGTCCTAATTAATATTAGGGTTGGACTGGACCACATTTTTCAATCTTAGTTTAGTTTTATTTATTTTTTAGTACATTTAAATTTATTTGAACTTTATATACTCAACTATACCTCTTTTTTTTCTAGTTAATAATAATGTAAAATATTAATATGACATTAATATACATTTTATTTTATTCTGCGCTGCCATATTATCTATCATATGGCAGCGACATTAATGATTTTCCAAGTTGAAGACAGTAGAGTGAAGGCGCTTGTCAAGTTTTGCATGGGTGTCAGGATGTGTAGGAGAATGTCAGTCTCATCCATCGCTAAACATTAAATACCCACTGTTTTATTTTTCAAGCACTATTAAATATATTTTTAGATTTTTACTCAAAATATTGAAGTGATAATCTCCGTATATTTGAGACTCAAATTACTAAAAAACTAAAGCTGTTTTTTTTTTTTTGTGTGTGTGGAAAAGATTGGGTAACTATACCTAATGTTTGGAAGATACCGGGCACCGCCCCACTTGAACGTTGTTTGTGAGGACAGAATTGAAAGCAGAGACAGTACATATATCCCGGAGTGTTTATTCGAATGCTGTCCCTGTTGCGTATGAATCCAACAAGATCTCAAAAAAGTGAAAACACCGTGCAAAAGCAAACTCAATACTTTTCCAACCTGTCGAAGCCTATCAGTTTTTCTGACTTTTGTACTCTCCCTGCTTTTTCTTTCCCATTCCCTACTTTGCTTCTTACCCGTTTTACACTTACTTTTAATCCCTCCAATAAAATACTCAAAAATGCGGTGAGCGTGGATCGAACACGCGACCTTCAGATCTTCAGTCTGACGCTCTCCCAACTGAGCTATCCCCGCCGTCGATTGTAGTGACATTCGAATTATTATAAAGAAAAAAGATCTTATGTCAAAATTACCTCAGGTCCAAACAAGTCCCAGCTCCTTTTATTTTTTCTTTGGACTGGCGAGTCCATGCTCATTTTTTTTTTGGACTGGGGAGTCCAAGCTCGTTTCTGACCATGAATCCATGAAGATTACTGGCTTATGGGCTTCTGGGCCCTTCGTGGATCATTAAAGTAGGCTTTCCACTCTTTTTTTTTTTTTATAAAAAAATTACTGAATGGCTTTCTTCTTCTGTCCAAAAACGAAAAAAATAATGGCTTTCTTCTTTGACCAGAAAAATAAAAAAGGGCTTCCTTCTTTCAATTAATTAACCAAACCAATAGCAAACTCTTTTTTTTTTTTTAAATATATCATGCGAAAAAGATAAGGAATTCTAAATTTTTTTTGTTGACGTAAAATCAAAATACAAATACAAACGAGTAAAATTATTATTTTTCTTCTTCTTCTAAAAAATGTTAGAATATTTTTTATATGAATTGTTATTTCATTAATTATTAAGTCCAGATTATTCAATACAGATTGGGCCATTATATTCTTGTGTGAATTGTAATAGGTAGACTGTACAAAAAATTTAGGTAGAAGCCCAATCTACAATTTTTTTCACTGTCAACTTTATTCCTATCGAAATATTGACTAAGTCAGAGAAAGAAAGATATAATTTTAATTATATTTATTTATTTATTAATTAGTGATTTATTTGACTTATTCTTCTGTCTGTTAAATAACGTGCATAAATATCAGTTTAATGAGACTAACTAGAACACTACAATTTAAACTTTTTCTGAAAGTTAAAGGAATCTAGTAAGTTGTAAGTCTGCTTTTCTTTAATTATAGATTATTCAGGTATGTCTTTTAATTATTTTTCATTATTCTGATTATTTTGTATTGAGTTATTTTATAAAAAATTGATTTATTAATCCATAAACTATAAAATAAAATTTTCATCGTGTTTTGTTTATCACATATTGTTAAACGTAGAGCGTGATAATATTTAAATTTCTATTAGAAATTTTTTGGGTGGATAAAGTCTTCTTGTAACTCGTTTGATGAAAAATGAGTGGTTGCTATTTACCTTTTTATTTCTATTGAAACTTCATAGTTCATATGGAAAATTACTTCATATTTAGAGTAATAAAATTCTTAAACCAATTAACCAAATAAACGTGTAATATTTAAATTTATTTTTTTACAAATTTGAAAATATTTTATAGGAGGGAATAAAATAATTTTAAGTGATAAAATATTTTCAATATATATATATATATATATATATATATATATATATATTTATAAATACACGTTTTAGTAATAACGGATGGAATTCTCTAAAACAGTCCAAAACCAAAAAGCCCAAAAACCGGTACCAATGGCATCCCTACCCGGAACCCGCATGAAGACGGATCCTACCACTAATCAGATATAAAACCCTAAGCTCGCCGAAAGGTTTCGACATCTAGGGTTTCTGCAACTCAAGGAAATGGTACTTCCTTTCTCGCTCTGCCTCTATGCGATTTCTATTAATTGAATACTCTTATTTGATAACTCAAGGTGTAATGGTTCACAGGGAAAGGCAGGAAAAGGAACCGGAAGCTTTGGAAAAAGGAGGAACAAGACGCACACACTGTGTGTCCGATGCGGACGCAGGAGTTTCCACCTCCAGAAGAGTCGCTGTGGTGCTTGTGCTTATCCAGCAAGCCGCGTCAGAAAGTGTAAGCTTAGTCTCTTCAATTTTTCTTTCGAGAAAATAAAATAATACAAAAAAAAGTGATGAAACGGGCATGAAAGTTATATTATTAGAATCTCAGACGAATTTTTAGCTCCTGGAACTTTATTGCTTGATTTTAAGTTGTCCTTTGTTGATTATGAAGCAACGAAGCCCTGTACTTGCTAAATACGAAAGTGTCTCGTGATTTTGTATAACTTTGATGTGATTTGATTTAAAAAAAGGGTGGCTTCAGCTCATTGCATATGAGCTATTTCTAAACTTTTTACTTGTTTGGTGTGTGGATTCAGACAATTGGAGTGTGAAGGCTATCCGAAGAAAGACCACGGGAACTGGTCGCATGAGGTATCTCCGTCATGTTCCTCGCAGGTTCAAGACGAACTTTAGAGAAGGTATTTATCTATTACACCACTCTTCTTTTGGTTGTGTTAGAACACTAGAAATCACTCCCACACACATATTCACTCTCTTATTCGAGCCAAAGTATGTTTTTCTGTTGAAATGATCAATATTTGATTACAAATTCTAACCTTATTTTTATACTCACCTAACCACTAACAATGCAACGATTCCTTTCCTTCTTAACCTATATATATATATATTATCATTATTTCTCTACAACTTCTTGGGTAGCAAAATAGAGGTGCAAACAGAACAAACTTGCACAGCCGGACCGTGCACATTCTTTACTTCTTCACTAGTATTTGTTTCTTGATTATCAAAAAAATTAGAAAGACCATCTAGTTGACTGCAGAAGCACTCTATACTATTGAAGAAAGTTTACATTTTGGTCAAATGATTATTCATTGATGCTTGAATCTTCTTGATGGCTGCATTTGCTTCACGCATATCCTTTACGGGCATTGTTAGAATTCTAGAAATCACTCACACACTTGCACAGTGTCATTTGAGAAAGATAAAATTCCATATACCAAAGTATAATTTCTATTCAAATGTTCAATATCTCATTACAAATCTTAACCTTCTGTTGTACTATTACACAACTAACCACTAGCCCCTAGCAATACCGAAGTCTTTTTCCCTCTTAACCTAAATTCCTATCAGGGTGTTTATTTGATCAATGTTTCCATGGATACTGAATTTATGGTTTTTGTTTAGGTACTCAAGCAACCCCCCGGAGCAAGTCTGTGGCTGCATCCTCCTAAGAATATTATGGGTGATTACTAAGTCTTGTTTTGATTCATTTTCTGGAGTTTTGTAACGCTTGGGACCATTAAATCATTGTTACTCTAGTCTTCCTTGGGATGTTCACAAAACTATGTTGGATTATTTCTTCGTCTATTATCAATCAGGCTTTGCATTTTATTATTATTAAGATTATTTTCGTTTCTTGTTCCTCGGTGCAAGTGTTGGGAAACATTTTCCTTGAGAACCCGATGTCCAATACTGGTTAGTGGAAGCAGATAGAAGCTCACGCTTTTGTTTTGTGGTTCATGTGATATCAATGCAAAACTCGTGATTCTGTGGGTTACATATTACTTTAGGAATAGTGCGAAATGAATTGGCGGGCTCACCCCAAATACATCCCCTCTGAAATTGAGAACAGCGTTTTGTAGATTAAATCTTTCACCAAAAAAGAAGAACCCCAAGCTAAGTGCTTAATTTTCTTTATACGACTTCCTTGTCAATAGATCAGGGCCGGAAGGTACATCAATTTCCTGCCAATTGATTATGATACATCAATAACTATTCTGGCTGGTGACCACAGATATCTCACTTCATGCTGCCCTTGTGTTCGGAATCATGCTTATCTCCCAAGATCCGTAAAAATTATACATACTTTTTGCGGCTTTTAAAATGCATCTCATTTGTTTTTAGTGGCACAATGTAATATGTGATTAAATTTAAATCCATTTCGCTATCAATAGAAACACGAGATTTTGATGAAATTATGATTTGAATCATCCTCCAGAGGAAAATTTGAGTCTGAAGATACGATAACTGAAATCTATAGCGATATTAAAGCTCCTACTCTTAAGAAGAAAATGTCAGGATCCTTGGAACTAGTGCTTCAGCCAGTAGTTTCGTAGCTGGGCCATATGTAGTAGTATCTCATCACGACCCTGATTAGTAACACTACTAGTCATGATCCATGGGGGCACTGTCTGAAAGAAACCGCGTATCAACTCATGAAAATCATTCACATTTTCTTCTGCTCTTTTACCTCCATTCTTTTTCTTTTTCCGCTTGTCACATTTGGTAAAGATTAATGTCATTGGGATCTGTAAGAGAAGATGATAATCTAATATTAATCTCAGTTCACATTGAACTTACTAAAATTGCTATAACTAAAATGTATCTTTGTTCTTATATTTTCCATTTTCCCCAACAAAGAGTACTAGAAGAGCAAAGCCAGACCTCTTATAGATGTCTATTTCAGCTTCCATACCAAAGGGTAAGGCTCTCAGCATGGCACGCAATGGCAGGAACTCAAATGTTTTAGTCAACTATTATTCTACCTAGAACTATGTAGCGTCTGTGGTAGGACCTAAATAGCTAAATGAAGGAAGAGCAAGATGAGCAAAACAAATCCATAGAGCTCATGCCATTTCCATCAAGTTTCAGAAATAATCAACATTCATGGGAATAAAGTTTGGAACAGCTGCAGGTTTGATGGAAACCATAAAGCATGTAGCTTCATTAAATTCTTTAATCCTGTGACAAATAACGGGAGATTGATAGATCGATACACTACCTGATTCTGACCCAACCAGCTGGCGTACTCAAGATCAATTTGCTTTGCAGGAATGCTAGCATCTATTAGAAGGAATACTGAAACTAATGTTGACCGGCTAAGGAAATAGTCCTTAGTGAACTTTGCCCAATCTGTTCTAAGTTCCTGAGGTGCAGCTGCATACCTATTCAAGAGAACAAAACGGCATATAGTTATCACCAACTTTGAGAATAGTGTATTAAAGGAGAGCTACATGGGATCAATTTTTTCATCAACAGATAGTCTTGAAAAAGCAGCACAAACAAGAAAATTTGAGGTAAAAAAGAAAAGAGAGAAAAAAAAGGCCAAAATATGGATAAAATGTGACAATAAAACTGAAGCATATCAAGAACTAGTACGAATACTATAGTACAGGAAAAGATTTAACAAATCATAAATATATTATCAGAAGTTATTTCCATCTTTCTCCTCTCACCATTTCCATAGCTGCTTACCAGGCTACATTGCATAATTAATTTAGGCTTCAATACACTTTTGGTCATTCTAATTGAACCATAGTTTGAATTTATTCCTCCAATGTTGCCTCCCTCATCTTTGAATTGGTGCATTTAAGTACGACAGTTAATAAACTGTTCAATTGAAAACAGAAAAATGGTGACATGGAATCAGCATGGCCACATTTTGATGACATGGGATTGACTCAAGGCACTCCATGTATGTATGCAATTGAATGGCCTACTTCAGTCCATGTCAGTGCCATGTCGCTAGAATGTGACCATATTAGCACTATATTGCCATTTTCAGTTTGCAATCAAACACCCTGTTAACATACGACTTAATTGCATTAATATGAGAACTAGGAGGCTGACATGCAGCAATTTGAATCAAGGGGGCTAAACTGAAACATTTGTTAAACTAGAGGGAACAAAGGTATATTTAAGCCATCAATCTTTTAACATGTGAGATGTCAAAACACCATGAAATCATACTGCTCAGGTGTGGCACACTCAAACTTTATACTGTTTACACATCATATGAATTTGTCCCCATCATATAATATCAGTCACCTTTTCCAATATTTAACATGTACTAGAGGGTTGCATCTTTAACATGAAAAATATAAATGAGGTGAGTATATATTGCAGTCAGCCATACCCATATCCAGGCAAATCAACCAGATACCAGCTATCATTGATCCGAAAATGGTTAATGCATTGTGTCTTGCCTACAAAAATTCAATATAAAATTAATAGTATTAAGGAGTGAACAGAAAGAAAGTCTATTACCAATAAGTTCAAAATTCATTGTTTTTCTTTTACATCCACCTTGATGAGAAAGCAATAATTCTACTTCAAGTCAAACCTTAGTCCAAGAGAACTTGCACATGAAATTGCTAATTTTAATATACCCTCTAGGAATAATGACAGAATGGCACACATAAGTTGGTTTGAACATCCTAGTACGACTTGGGTTATCCAAATCCTCTCTATTATCTAATCAGTAGACAGTCCTAATCCTCTTCCTCATACCTAAAGGAACATAGATCACAGAATGAATTTTTTTTTTTCAAGTGAATCACATACATATCTTTCAATATAACAAGCAATAACATTCCTGAGAATATCACTTTTGTGAGTTACTGATAGTATTATTGAAGTCACTTGGACATCAGACCAAGAGATGCTTAATCCCCCCGGAGATAAACTTGGAATGAAACCCATGAGCATAATACATGTCAATCCTAGGAGTCTAAAGATTTTTTTTTGGTAGAAAAATTATAGGATGAGAAAATGCTATCTTATTCCAAAGCCAAGATGTGCACAAAGTCTTAAGAGTACTTATATATCACCGGTTAAAAGGAGACGGTTGACAACATGAATCAATCTGATGTCTCATAAACGAAGTGTTTTAATTTTTACTAGTTCAACCAAAACCCATTGGCTAAAGATTTTGTTATAGCATAGTAGCATACCATGCAACACAATGATAATCATAGAAAACGTTAGTGAATTAAATATAGCACTGGATGGTTGGGCTAGTTGGATCAATGAAAACCATTCCCTGAGAACATGACATTCACTCTCACATTAAGTCCCAATATTGATTTGGGGTTTCATTATCATTAAAATATGCTGGTTGGTGAATTTATAGCACAGTTACCACCTATTCCTTCATCATCAACAGCGTCTATTCAGCTCTCGTCCCACTTTTTTTCAAACAATTTCAAGTTGAATCTTGTGATAGAGCAAAAATACATGTTCTAATTTTCAGTAAACAATAAAGGATTCACTTGCATACAAGAACCTGAAACAAAGGTTAAACCACTCGAATCACGGAACGCAATATCACTAAAGCAAAAGATCACAACATGCTCCAATTAACCCTGTTCAATTTATAGTGACCGGCGCTTTACTCCATTCCATCAAGGAGAAAAACCAACCAAACAAAAGAAAAAGTCACAGCTAACTGGATTCTCCAAGAATTGTAAGTCAGTACAGTTGGACTTCCCAAAGCACAGTGTAGTGCATTCACCACTCACCGGGTTTCTTTGACGTTAGGGCCAGCTTCTTGCGCCGCACAAGCGAATTAAGCAACGATGATTTCCCTACGTTGGAGCGTCCAACAAGAGCGAATTCAGGGAGCCCATCGGAAGGGCAGTCCTCGGTTCTTACACTGCTTTTGACAAACTCAGCTTGCACTACCTGAGCATCCCTCGCATACTTACTCAGCACTATGTTTGAGCCCTTCAAGATTCTCGTACTCAAGGTAGCACTATCGCACGAGACATCGGTCTCCGGGGGCACAAAAAGCTTCTCTAGTTGAAATTCTACTTGGTTCTCAACCGGGCTGTCCGGGAAATAACTTATGGGTATGGGTTCTGATGTGGTGAGGGTGGATTTCAGTGCAGAAAAGACTCTGGAAGTGTTGATGAAGAAGGTATTTTTACAAGAAAACTTGTGGCTTTTGAAGAGATTGGTATGGGTGGAGAGAGAATGCGATGGGGTTAAAATGGAGAAACGAAGTATTGGGAGGTGAAGCAGAACCATCTCCACCTATGTCTGCGGATTCAGAATTCTTTGTTTTCACTGGCTCTATCCAGCATGTGTATATGAGACTTGGGAGTTTCTCACTATCCCAGCCTCTCTTCTGGCAATGAAAGACTACAGGGGAAGGTGGCGTTTTTGGGAAATATCTCGGCCCGGATTCGGAAAGACCTGGTAAGCCAAACGCACCGAGTTGTTGAATTGACGTCGTTTACACGTATCCTGCCCCCCGGCATTTGTTACGTCGTTTGTCGGGCTTATTTTAAACTTTTACTCTCATTCACTTTATCCAATTTTTTTTAAGACTGCTGATATAGTGTTTTAACTAGTTTTTTAAATTTTAATATAGTCGAACACACGTCACAGGTGCCAATCAGTCTTTATTATTAATGAATTTTTTTTTATTATATCTCATTTTAAAATTTTTTAAAATATTATTATGTGATTTAAAATATTAATAATTAAAATAATAGAAATTAAAATATTATCAATATAAGTATAATATGTATGATTTAAAAAAAGAAAATATTGGGAGTAAAAAACTATATATGATTGATTATTATCGTTTTAAAATTGAAAAGAAATTAATTTTATAATAATATTTATGTAATAAATTAATTTAAAAGAAGAAGACGAAAATACCTGGACGAGATTAAAACGCTCAACTCGATGGTTGTCGTTTTGGGGCATTAACGGGGTCGAAGGATGGGCAGATCTTGGAAGCCCGAAACGGCTATAGCCAATAAGATCCAGCCACATCAACATTGTATACGTCTGAGAGTGTTCATTCCGGTGGGTTTGGTTGGGTTATTTTTTGTTGGTAGCTCTTCTTGTTTCCAATTTTCGCAGATTTACAACCTTAATCGGTGACTACAATTACTGTTCATTCTGTCTTGGTTTAGATCGTTTTCTATCTGAGCAACTAAGATCTAACTGTAGTAGCGAAACTGCGAGTGGCCATGGCTCCCCCGCCACAGTCCCAGCGATCTCCCTCCCCCTCGCAACCATCTGGGTGAGTTCCCTAATTTCGCATTGAAATCCTAACTCTGAATCTGTATTTGGGTTCTTAGTAATTCTGGTGAACAATACCTCAGATAGCAGAAGAGAACGAGTACTTTTCTTCCTTTTCTTTTCCTCCTTAGATTAAATACTTCTCAATTTAGACTCATCCATGGAAGCAATTGCATGGCAATTGGCTCCGTTTATTTCCTTGTATTTTTTTATAAATGCAAAATTTGGTAGGTTTTGTTTTAACCCGCTTGTTATTCCTTTTCTTAAATTATTTGAATTCCGCATTCTCAACATTCGTTTGGTTATCAGGAACGTTTAGGCCCCCATGCCATTGAATTTTTGTCCTAAGTAGTTTCCAGTTATATTAACTGCTTGTTTAATGTTGGTGTACTTGTAAGTTTTAAGGTCTACATACCGAGCAACCAAGTATAAAGTCTGGCTGATTCATAAGCATGCCGATTTTCATTGTGGTTTCTCCAGTTTGGAGGCTTGTTTTAGACCTAGAAAAGCAGCTGTATTAGCTTCATTGAGTTGGTGCTTTGGTCATTTCTGCTCACTTTTTAACATTTTTGACATCAAATGTGCTTCATGGAGTTCATAACTACAACAATTCTCTTCTGGTACATGTGGTTGATTCTTCCTCATGGCATGTCTTGTCTGTAAAACTCATGCAATATTAAATTTGACCAGGAAAGGTGAAGTCTCAGATCTGAAATCACAGCTTCGGCAGCTGGCAGGGAGCCGAGCTCCAGGTGTTGATGATTCCAAGAGAGAGCTCTTCAAAAAGGTGATTTCGTACATGACAATAGGTATTGATGTCTCACCTCTCTTTGGTGAGATGGTCATGTGTTCAGCTGCATCAGATATTGTTCTGAAAAAAATGTGCTACCTATATGTTGGGAACTATGCGAGGGTCAATCCTGATCTTGCACTTTTGACAATAAACTTTCTACAAAGAGATTGCAAGGACGAGGATCCAATGATCCGGGGACTAGCATTGAGAAGCCTGTGTTCACTCAGAGTGGCAAACTTGGTGGAGTATTTGGTTGGGCCATTAGGATCTGGATTGAAGGATAGTAATAGTTATGTCAGGACAGTGGCAGTTATTGGTGTGTTGAAACTGTATCACATATCAGCTTCCACCTGTGTTGATGCAGATTTTCTGGCAACACTGAAGCATTTGATGCTCAATGACCCAGATGCTCAGGTGGGGATTCCACTTTTGTGGTAATTTCATGCTTAAGCTATGATTTATCATAATAATGCCGTTTAACTTTGTAAAGAGTCTCACCTAAAACCAAATTTTTCTTCGCACTCCAAATGATTTATAATTTGCAAGCAAATGGATTGTAAATAGTATGTTTGATTTTGTCTTGGTTTCTTGATTAGCAGAGAAGCCAATCTCTAATTACTAGATGCCCATTAGCCTAAAGTTAGTAAATATCCCTGGATGATGTCTTTGGATTATTTACCTATCATGATTTAGTTATGCTTTTAGAAGTACACAGATTAGACTCTCATGTTGTACGGTGATGCTAAATACTGGTTGCTTAGGATTGCCTTTTGCAATCAATACACTGATAAGAGGTTCTGTCATATAATTCATTTCTTGCAGCTTGGGCTATTATAGGTAATAAATTTGAGCCAAGTTGGACATCTTTAATGCGATCTACCTTTAGGTAAATTTAATGATGATTGAAAATAAGTGTTTTCAATTGAAAAACAACATAACTTTCCAAGTGATTATACACCATAGATTAATTGGTCTCCTTGGCATCTCTATTTGATGAGATTTCGTTCATTAAATAACCCAATGTTTCATTTTAAAGACTAATTCCATGTTATGGAAACATGGACATATCTTTAACATGTCCCTTTATGCAAAAAACCTTTGGGTTTGAAGCATGGACAAAGTACAAACTCACTATACCTTGTGGTAAAATTAATTTATTTAGGAGGATGGGAACTATAAGGATCAAACTCTTGATTGTTGACTACTTGGTCAAGGCTTTGATACTCAAGGATTGTTTCATAAAAGGCTTAAGTTGTTATATGAAGGCCCAGATCTGGGTTTACTAATATCTCTAACACTCTTTATTATAGCTTCAATTGGAATTGTTTGATGACCTTTGACCTGAACATATGATTTACAACTTGCAAGTTTGAAGCTGTTCTCACAATTTACAAATTTATGGTGAGAATTTTTTTGGGGCCAAATATGGTGACCATCTGTTGCCTCAAATACTATATCACCAATTGTTTCTTTGCCTATAATTTTCTTTTTTCCTTATTAATATTTGCTTTCCATTTTCTATTCTCTTATAGGATTAAATAACAAGAGTCACTAAACCAACTATACTTTGTATATTATTGTGGTCATGTTAGTTTTCTTGCTATTCTTCACTTTCAATATATATTGTTTTGTCAGGTAGTTGCAAATTGTTTGTCTGCTTTACAAGAGATTTGGACCTTAGAGGCGAGCTCGTCAGAGGAAGCAGCCAGGGAGAGAGAAGCTCTGCTTAGCAAACCAGTTGTATATTACCTACTGAATCGGTAAGTTGTCATAAGCAGATCTTACTCTCTGACATTCTAATGAACACTACTTGAGAAAGGTGTGGTGCAAAAATCATGTTTTTTTTCTTGAGAAAGGCTATTTTGATATGTTCTTTTGTTAATAATTTGAAAAAAGAAAAAAAAAAGTTTTTTTGGTCTAAAATGAAAAATAACAATCCTCAGTATTCTCTTTCTGTACAAAACTTATACATAGTATATAATCTGCAAACATACTAGCTTCTTTGTGCTTGTTGACATTATCAATCAATAATATGTTATTCTATATGGCCATAAATTGAATAGTTTTTCCACATATATGAAAGAGAACCACAGTTTTGTTGCTTTTAGTTATGCTAACTGTGGTCATATTGAACTGTAAAATGTGTTTTTTATTCTGCAAAATGTCTGAGAGAAAGAAACGGCATCTGTAACTGATATCTAACAAACATATATATTCTAAAAATAATGTTAATTCAGTGCGTTTTTCCACTTGCAGCATTAAGGAATTTAGTGAATGGTCCCAATGTCTTTTGCTGGAGCTGGCAGCCAAGTACGTTCCCTCAGATAACAATGAAATTTTTGATATCATGAATCTCCTTGAAGATAGATTGCAGCATGCAAATGGTGCTGTTGTCTTGGCAACTACTAAAGTATTTCTACAGTTGACTTTGTCTATGGCTGATGTTCATCAGCAGGTACATGTTAAGGCTTGTTTGTTGTGATTTTCGCAATTGAATTCTTTGTTTCTTATGACAAAAGGTGTTTTATTATGGTGAGTTTGCAACACATTACGTTCTCTGGTTTGGAGTCTGGATTATACATTTTTCCCCTGTATGGTAAAGACTACACTTTTAACTAGTGAGCTCACTGAATGAAAAAAAGTAATTTTACTTGAATCATACATTGAGGACAGGTATTTGGCCATTTGGATATGTTGTCTGTAAATTGAAGCTTGTGACATTCATACACTGCACTATTTGTTAGTTACTTGAGCTTGGCTGAGTTTGTCCATTGAACATGTTGCGAATGATGTAGTATTGCGGATACTGGAGACCTAAGTCCAGGCCCATGATTTGGGCCTAACTGGATCCTTACTGTTTCGGGATTAGGGAATATTATATCCTTGATCCTATCCGATCTCTTTCCTATTTTTTCTGTTTCCTATTTTCTATTTGTTTGTTCCTAATTTTTAGGGATTGCTTTGCTATTGTTTTGGGATTAGATTGAAAACCTAGCGGTCAAGTTTGTCTATATATTTTACCATGTATTCTCTAAATAATATATGGGAAGAATTCTGATTTTACATATGGTATCAGATTATTCTCTTTAAACCTCCATAACGGGTCGACCTCAGGTGACTTTTTCCTAAGGAACTGTCATGACACGCTCCAAAGGGGACAATTCAGAAGCCTCTGCTTCCTTGCAGTTGACCCCAATAATGGCTGTCACACTCTACAACTCCTACTCGGATAACTCTTCTTTACTAATTACCTCACATAAGCTTACAGGAAAAAATTACCTAGCATGGTCCGAGTCTGTTGAGATGGTTGTACAAGAGAAAGGAAGGTATGGTATTTGGATGGTGTAGTCAAGAAACCTCCAGAATTAGACCCACTTTTTCAAACTTGGGACACGCAATTCGATGGTCATGGCGTGACTAATTAATTCAATGGATGAAAAGATTAGTGAGAACTTTATGTTCTATTGTTGCAAGTTCTGGGACTAATATGGTGCAAGTTTTGTTATTAATTTTCTATTTTTTTATTGTTATTGTTGTCTTTTTTAGTTTACCTTATTTGTTTGTTTTGAATGCCTAAAGTTTGGGTGGTTATCCGGGATTTCTTCTACTGATTTTTAGGAGAATATTATCTCCTATTTATTAGGAGATTGGTAGTGATCTGTTAGGATCTTTTTAGGATTTGTTTCCTTGGTAGTTTAGTTGCCAAACTCTATAAAATCCTGTACCCATTTTCTGATCAATATATGAGAGGAATTTCTCTTCTGCTCTTTTTTTCTACAGCTACAAAACTTCCCAAGATATGTGGGAAGCAGCTTGGAGGCAATACTCTGATTTAGAGAATTCATCTCAGTTGTTTGAACTCAGGAATAGGGCCCGAAACTTGACGCAAATAGACATGGATGTCATAACATATTTTAATTTCCTCTAAACTCTGGCAGAAAGTTGACCTTTTTAATAATGGTCATTAGTTGTGTTCACAGTGTTTTAAAAATCATCAAAAGGTGATTAACAAAGAGAGAATTTATGACTTTCTTGCATAATTAAATTAAGATTTGGATGAAGTGCGTGAGCGCCTCCTTAGCTTGAAACCTTTGTTAAATATTGAAGACATATTTGCAGAGGTTTGTAGAGAAGAGAATCGAAGAAGCGTCATGTTAGGAACCACCAAATCAATTTTTGAATCTACTTTTATGACTCGTGGAGTTGAAAATCAAAGAAATTCAAAAAAAGAACTATGGTGTGACCACTTTCAAAAGCCTAATCACACCAAGGATAAGTGTTGGAAGTTGGACTGTAAACCCAATAATTGGAAGAATAATAGAAAGGATGGAAGAGGTTTCAAGGCTACCTTTGAAACGATACTTAGTGTTGGAGAAAATCACCCATCTTTTAGCCGAGAGCAAATGGAACAGCTATACAAATTATAATCTCCCAGTTTGCATCTCTAAATGTGACTACTACCCAAACCTTGATCTTCAAATCCTGGTACTTCCCTCTTAGCCTAGAAAGATAATTTTTTCATTGCACTTAATTCAAGCTCACAATTTATTGAACCTTGTGTCATAGACTCCGGGGCCGCAGACCACATGATAGGTTCTGCAAACCCTTTTTCCTCATGAGTCTAGCCTAGGGAATCTACAAATTAAGATTGCTGATAGTTTTTTTTTGCTATAGTTGCTGGTACCTGTACAATAAGGATTAGTCCTAAAATTGTTCTTAAAGACGCTCTTCATGTCCCTAAATTGTCTTGCAATCTAATATTTGCGAGTAAGATTACAAAAGACCAAAACTGTATGGCTTAATTCTCACACTCTACTTGTAACTTTTAGTACTTGATTTTGGGCATGAGGATTGACAGTGTTAAGAAAAACAATGGCTTCTACTATTTTGAGAAATTCTCTAGAGATACAAGCTCTAGCTACTAGATATTATCTCTCCCTACTTGGAGAACAACAAATCATACTTTGACACTTTAGGTTAGGCCACCCTAATTTTTCTTATTTAAAGTATTTGTTTCTATTTCTTTTCAGAAATCAAGTTAATTTTCAGCGTGAAACTTGCCAACTTGCAAAGCATCATAGAACAACTTTTCCATCGCAGTCATATAAATCATCTCAACCTTTCACCTTAATACATAGTGACATATGGGGTTCTTCACAAGTTCAAAATGCTACAGGTAAAAAATAGTTTATTATTTTCATCGATAATCACACTCGAATCACTTGGATTTATCTCTTAAAAGAAAAAAATAAAGCAACTTCCACCTTTAAACACTTTCACTCCATGATAAAAAATCAATACAACGTTCAAATCCAAATTTTAAGAACTGATAATGGCAAAGAGTATTTCAACTCTATCTTGGAGACTAATCTCTTGAATAATGAAATTATTCATCAAAATTCCTGTGTTGACACACTCCAACAAAATGAAGTGGCTTAGAGAAAAAACAAACATTTCCTTGAGGTTGCTCGCTCAATCATGATTGCCAACAATGCTTCAAAATATTTTTGAGGAGATTCTATTCTTACTACATGCTACCTTATAAATCGCCTCCCTACCCGTGTCTTTCACTATAAAACTCCTGCCTAAATGTTCCTTTAACACTACCCTCATACCAGAATTATAGGTTCTTCGCCTCTTAAAGTGTGTGTTTGGGTGTAAGGCATTTGTCCATGTTGATGACCACATCAGAAATAAATTTGATTCCCATGCTATTCCCTGTATATTTCTAGGATGCTCTGTCACTAAACGTGGTTATAAGTGTTACTCACCAGAAAACATAAATATTTTATTACTATGGATGTTACCTTCTTCGAAGACCAAGCCTACCATAAACAAACTCTGCTTCAGGGGGGGAGTATGAGTGAAGCTCCATGGTAGATCACCCAACAAACCAATCCTGACCCTCGGTCTAATATTTTGAAACCTTACATTGAAAATGTTGAAAACACCCCTTTAGAAACAAAAACCACTCCCTTGCTTGAAAACCTCACTGAACCTTCCCTAGAACCTCTTGTTGAATCTTTTCCTTACCAAACTTCTCAAACTATTTATGAGGAAAATGAAACAAACGACTCTAGGGAAAGAGGTGATTCACATCCGGAACTACTTGTTTATTCTCGGAGAAAACCTAAAATAGTGGAGGAAATTAGTGACTCCACACATTGTCAGGACTCTGAACTTGAATCAATCTTTGAAGCCAGTGGACCTTGACTAACCTATTGCTTTGAGATAAAAACTCAGGTCTTGTACTCAACATCCTATATCTAACTATATTTGTTTCTTATGATCATCTCTCCATCTTTTCGGAGCTTTGTTTCTAAGCTATCTAATGATAGCATTCCTAAAGACAAAAGGGAGGCTTGGAGTATCCCCGAATGGAGAAAAGCAGTCATGCAACTTATGGTCATCTCTCCATCTTTACGGAGCTTTGTTTCTATGCTATCTAATGATAGCATCCCTAAAGACAAAAAAGAGGCCTGGAGTATCTCCGAATGGAGAAAAGCAGTTATGGAGGAACTTCAAGCTCTAGAAAAGAATCATACATAGACCTTGGTTAAGAAACCACAAGGAAAAATTCTGGTTAGATGTAAATGGGTGTTCACTGTGAAATATAAGATTGATGGAGTTGTTGAAAGGTAAAAAGTAAGGCTTGTTGCAAAGAGTTACACTCAAACTTATGGTATTGACTATAATGAAACCTTTGTCTCTGTTGCCAAGTTGAATACCATAAGGGTGCTACTTTCTATTGCAGCCAATCGTGACTGGAAATTGCAACAGCTAGACAATGGTGACTTAGAGGAGGTATATGGATCTTTCATTAGGGTTTGATTACGATAAAAAAAAATGGGACTGTATGCAAGTTGAAAAAGGTTCTTTATGGCCTAAAACAATCACCAAGGGTTTGGTTTGGCTGTTTTCCTAAAGCCATCCTAGAACAAGGGTATAAACAAGCACACATGGATCACACTCTCTTTTATAGACATAAAGGTGGAAAAAGCACCATCCTTATTGTCTATGTTGATGACATAATTGTGACTGGAGATGATACTTGCGAAATCTCTAGATTAAAATGGAGATTGGCAACTGAGTTTGAAGTAAAAGACCTTGGCATCTTACAATACTTTCTAAGCATGGAAGTTGCAAGAAACAAAGAAGAAATTTCAATTACATAAAGAAAATATATCCTGGATTTACTAAAGAAAACCGAGATGTTTAGGTTTAAACTTATAGATACATTTATGGACTCCACAGTTAAGTTAAGCAGTAAGCAGAATCGAGTTCTAGTTGATAAAGGAAGGTATCAACGCCTAGTTGGAAAACTCTTTATTTTTCCCACACAGGACCCGATATAGCATTTGTGGTAAGTGTTGTAAGTCAATATATGCACTTCCCATGTGAGGAACATTTGAAGGCTGTTTTACACATTCTGAGATATCTTAAGGGGACTTCCGGGAAAGACTTTTTTTTTTTTTTTGCAAAATGAATAAAAATATGTTGAAAGATATACAGATGTTGACTGGGCTAGCTCATGTAAAGATAAGAGGTCCATGTTTGGGGCAACCTAGTCATATGGAAAAGCAGGAAATAATCTATGGTGGTTAGGAGTAGTACTAAAGTTGAACTAAGAGTTATAATTCATGGTATTTGTGAAATGTTATAGTTAAAGTTATTACTTGATGAGTTGGGATTGCAAATAACCGTTTCTCTAAAGATTTATAGTGACAACAAAGCAGTCATAAGTATGTCTGCACCATGATTGAACTAAACATGTGGAGGTGGACAGATATTTTATAAAAGAAAAGGTTGAAGAAGGAATTCTATGCATCACCTATGTTTCAATAGGAGAGCAAACAACAAACATTTTAACCAAAGCGTTGGCTAGAAAGAGTTTTGAAAGTCTAGTTAACAAGTTGGAAATGTTTAACTTTGGAAGACTAGCTTGAGGGGGGGTG
Organism: Gleditsia sinensis; assembly: GCA_037074535.1. Classification (NCBI taxonomy): domain Eukaryota; kingdom Viridiplantae; phylum Streptophyta; class Magnoliopsida; order Fabales; family Fabaceae; genus Gleditsia; species Gleditsia sinensis. The sequence continues at coordinate 5,469,913 of CM073472.1, forward strand.
TTGCGAATGTTGTAGTATTGCGAATATTGGAGACCTAAGTCCAGGCCCACGATTCGGGCCTAACTGGATCCCTATTGTTTCGGGATCAGGGAATTATATCCTTGATCTTATCCGATCTCTCTCCTATTTTTTCTATTTTCTATTTGTCTGTTCCTAATTTTTAGAGATTGCTTTGCTATTGTTTTGGGATTAGATTGACTTAGCTGTCAAGGTTGCCTATATATTTTACCATTTATTCCCTGAATAATATATGGGAAGAATTCTGATTTTACACAGAACAAACAGGCTTTGAGTAGTATATTAAGCTTATTTAGTTGATTGTGCTGATCTTGAGAATGCAGATGCTTAGCTCTTTTTGCTTGCAAGGGCTCAGTAACTTGGTTGTTGATAAAAAAAATATAGTTCTATGTAATTTGTATTATTTATCACGCATTTATATTTTTATTATATAACTTTATCTTAGACTGTATAGAACACAACCACTGTTGAGCTATTTATGATTATAATATTCATTTCCTATAATTTTTCATTATATAAATACATACATCACAAATTATAAGTTGAAAAATTTGTCATTTTTTAGAGGTGAAATATGAAGAACACACTCCATTTTGGTGGTACGTCAAAGTGTCTTAAACATGCAAGACATTGAAACAAGTATGATTTGCATATCTTCCACGGGTCCTTACATTTCTTTTTTTTTTTCCGGCTTGGATATGGGAGCAACATGGTTTGGACATGTGTTCAACATGGCTTTTATAAATTTTTTTCTTTTAATTTGCGGTTCTGTTTTTTACTGCTTCTCTGTACTTTCCTGCTCTAACTCTTCTGGGCTCTATTTTCTGTGTTTTTCTACCTTGTTTCTATGTGTGGTTTTTTGTTGTATTTTCCCGGTTCTCTGCATATTTTTACCTTGCCTTGTCTCTCTCGTCCTGATTCTATGTACTTTTCTACCTTGTTTCTCTAGTTTTGATGGTTTTCTACACAGATTTTCTACTCTGATTTTAATCCCTTGAGGACATGTATAATACACACACGCACCCACACACAAACTTGCAATGTTATCTCCCATTGGGTTTTTTGTGTCTATCTTGATATTGTCTTGTGCCCCATATTCAGTATCCAGGCTTCATTTAAATCCATTTCTGTATTATTAGTATAGCCCTACTCAAATTAACGTTTGTTGTTATTCATTTTACAGCTTTTTTGGAGTCTCTTTAAAGTTATATTGGCCAAATCTTGTCAGTTTTGATTCTTTATACGAAGTTCTGTGATTTACGTTGCAATTTTTTTTTTTTTGGGTTAGGTATATGAGCGTATTAAAGCCCCTCTCTTAACTCTAGTGAGTTCAGGAAGTCCAGAACAATCTTACGCAGTTTTAAGTCACCTGCATCTCTTGGTGATGCGTGCACCTTATATATTTTCTGCGGATTACAAACACTTCTATTGCCAATATAATGAGCCATCTTATGTCAAAAAGTTGAAGCTTGATATGTTGACTGCAGTTGCAAATGAAAGCAACACCTATGAGATAGGTATGTAACTCGTTTCAGTATCTTTCCACCAGACTAGTGGAAAAGGACAGAGAGAGAGATGAGGGAAAGCTGAAATAGGTTTATGCATTTCTTTATTTGATATACTGATTCTTGGTCTGATTTTTTTTTCCTCCATGTCTTTTGAAATCAAATTTACTTTTCAATAGGATTGATGCATGATCTTCTTGTGTCTATTTCAGTCACGGAACTATGTGAATATGCTGCAAATGTTGACATTCCAATTGCAAGGGAGTCAATTCGGGCTGTTGGGAAGATAGCATTGCAGCAGTATGACGTCAATGCTATTGTTGATCGTCTTCTGCAATTTCTTGAGATGGAAAAGGACTATGTTACTGCTGAAGCTCTGGTAAACATGACAAATCTATCTACTAGATGCTTGGAATCGGTGCTTAAGAGTAGTATTCCTCTGCTTTCTCTTATAATGGCAAACATTTTCTGTGCAGGTGCTTGTGAAAGATCTGCTGAGAAAATATCCACAATGGAGTCAGGATTGTATTGCTGTTGTTGGTAATATCAGTAGCAAAAATGTCCAAGAACCCAAGGCCAAGGCAGCTCTTATATGGATGTTGGGGGAATATTCTCAGGACATGCATGATGCGCCTTATGTCTTAGAGAGTGTAGTTGAAAATTGGGATGAGGAGCATTCTGCCGAGGTAGTTTACCTGCCTTTATATGGATTGTAGTCATGTGATTTTTGCATTGGGAAAATAAAATTGTTCTTTTGGATGTAGAGTTATATGAAACAAAGCTGGGATAGTTCAATATTTCTTGTTGTTTCTATCATCTCCTGACTGGATTTAAATTCTTTAATGCTGAGATTACCCTCTTCAATCTACCTATCAAGTTTTGCTATTTTGGCATGAGTCTCAACTCTCAAGTGCTTTTTTGTTCTCATCCTACAGCATGAGTTCCTCTTAATGTTGTTACATGGTGTGCGCTTGTAAAATTCCCACTGTCTGTGTAGTAGAAGGAACTCTGTATCTTCACAAATGTACAATAAAAGTTTGCAGTATTTCTTTGTTTGTTTACAAATATACTTTGGTAAAATCTCTTCTGAGTTTAACTTCTTGTATCTTACCAATTTTGTAACATGGCATATTTGCAAGCATTATTCTCTTCTACTGACACTTGAGAATCTCTGCTAATTCCCTCTTGCCTCAACAGAATAGAAAACATTAGGTGTCACCTTAATATCTTTGTCAAACCTAGTGGGGAAAACAGCAGGAGGTATTGACCTGCCTTAGCAGTCCCTCCTATTCATAATCATAAGAGCCGTTGCCTTCTATGCAACAATTGTAGGGTAGGGTTTTGGAGGAGACTCTAGTTTGATTGTCTTAAAATACTAACATACAAATGAATCAAGCAAATCCTACACATAAGATTGTCATATTCCTCTGTTATGTTGTAATAATGTAATCACCACATAAATATATAAAGGGGAGAGAAAAGAGAAAGAATATAAAAAAAAATTATGAGTAATTTATTGGTTTCTCTTCTTGTATGTATTAATTTTTGAACACTTCTATAGAGTCTCTACCTTGTATTTGTGTTCACTAATCTATTTATTGAAACAACCGTCTCATCATGCAGGTTCGTTTACATCTTCTCACTGCCGTCATGAAGTGTTTCTTTAAGAGACCACCTGAGACTCAGAAAGCATTGGGAGCTGCATTAGCTGCTGGTCTTGCTGATATTCACCAGGTGTGAATTGTTGTTGTTACTACTTTGAATTGCCAAAACAAAGATATGTTTATATTTTAGATTGTATTGCATCCTTACTATAAATGAACTTCTGCCAATCGCAGGATGTTCATGATAGAGCCTTATTTTATTACAGGCTTCTGCAATACAATGTATCAGTGGCAGAACGTGTGGTGAACCCTCCAAAGCAAGCAGTTTCGGTCTTTGCTGACACTCAGAGCAGTGAAATTAAAGATCGCATATTTGATGAATTTAACAGTTTGTCTGTTGTATACCAAAAAGTAAGCTAAGATTCTCTCTTCTTCTAAGTAGTTTTGAATGGACACAAATTACTTAATAAATTCAGAAAAAATGTGATTACTTGAAGCCATTCCCAAAAATTAATATTTTAATTATAGAATTTCTAGCATTTTAAAAAGTAATTAAAGATCAGAAGAAAACGTAGGTTACAAGTGGGACATCTTACAATTTAAACTGTGGTTTTGATTATGCTGTGTTTCGTCCCTTGGAAGTGTTATCCTATTTTACTTGGTTCTTTCTATTGTTTTCCGACACAGTTATAATGTATATTCACTTTTTGTGCCTTGGGATGTAAGAAGTTTGTCCTTCCTCCTTCTCTGTTTGACATTATATGACACAGTTTGAGTCTTTTCTGGTGCTTTCTCTCACTGCACTCTGCAACATAGTTACTTTGGCTGCTTCCCATTGGACATTTGAGTCAAATTTCAATAAGTTGATATTTTGCTTGTGAGGTGTTAGAATATAACAAGCAAAACTTTACTATCTAAATTAGCATCCCCTTGCATGGTGGACCATCAGTTGGATTTTTTACTGGGAAAGGGAAAACCCCATCAAAATGTCTTGTTAATTGTGCATCAAAATCTTTCATACTAATAGTATCAAATTCATGCAGCCTTCTTACATGTTCACTGATAAGGAACACCGAGGGCCATTTGAGTTTTCAGATGAGCTTGGAAATCTATCCATCAGCGCAGAATCTGTAGATACTGTTGTTCCAGCTCAGAGTGTGGAGGCAAACGACAAGGATTTGCTTCTGAGTACTGCAGAAAAAGAGGAAGGTAGAGATCCTGGTAGCAATGGTTCTGCCTATAGTGCTCCTTCCTACTATGGTTCATCTGGCCCCTCAACAGCTTCACAATCACTTGGAGAGTTGGCATTTTCTAATGCCAGTGTATCGGGTCAGGCTCCAGCATCTAGCTTGGCAATCGATGATCTTCTTGGTTTAAGTTTTCCAGGTGGAACTGCAGCCACACCTTCACCTGCTCCCTTGAAACTCAACCCAAAAGCTACATTGGATCCTGGCACATTTCAGCAGAAATGGCGCCAACTACCTATATCTTCATCACAGGTTTACTTGGAAATTATGACCTCAGTTTCATTATTCTTATATGGCAGCATTGACATAGCTATATTTTCCTTTCTGATATGTGTTAGATAACATATATAATCTAATGCAGGAATATTCACTAAGTCCTCAAGGAGTTGCCTCGTTGACAGCTCCCCATGCACTCCTCCGGCACATGCAAGGTCATTCAATACACTGCATTGCGTCGGGTGGTCAGTCCCCGAACTACAAGTTCTTTTTCTTTGCTCAAAAAGCAGAAGAAGCATCGAAATTTCTTGTAGAGTGTATAATCAATACATCATCAGCCAAGTCTCAAATTAAAATTAAAGCTGATGACCAAAGTTCATCCGAGGCATTCTCAACTTTGTTCCTATCAGCATTGTCCAAATTTGGTTTGCCTTGAATCTTGATCCTTCTGGTCGATGGCATTCATTGTCTTAAGATTTTGTATTTGTTTTATATTTAATGGAATGTCATCATCCATTAGCAGATGTTATGTTGTAGAAAGCCTGAATCAGTGATGTCAAGTCCTTAGAGGCTTGTTCTTGATTATCGGATGTTTATGCAAGCTTCCATTTTGTACTATGACATCCGCATGGATCAGCGACTGTTTTGAGCTGTCCTCGTGTTTAAATGTGAAATTGTACTTTTATTCAATTGAATAGACATGATGCATATTTTGGGGGTGCCACTTTTCGAGTTTTCAGAAGTAATATAAAGTGGCCGTAGTTGCTCTTCTTTCACTCTTTTCTTGCGGTTACGATGGCAATAGACATCTTAACTATTTTCGCCAAACATGTATTTTATGCCTAAAGAAGAGTTGGGGATATTGGTTTTCCACGGATTAGAAAATTTAATCTTTATCTGCATGATAATATTTAAATCTCATTCTACACTCTACTTTATTTTTGTTTATAAAGAAATTATTAATTAACTTCCATTTATATTAAAAAAAAAAAGAATTAAAATAATAATTAATGAATATATAAATATATTTTCTTATATATTTTCAAGAGAATTCACATATCAATCTTTAACAGGTTGAGGACTTCGAAATCTATATCCCATTAACATGTAATGGAGTTTATATTTGAAATAATTGCACATTTGTAATGTAATTAATAATAGATAATTAAATGGGCATGAACTATGATTATAAGTCAAATTTTATTTTTATCATTTAGCCATATAATATCATTTCATACTACTTAAATTGCTATTGAAATACTTTTCATGATATATTTAACTAAAAATATATTAAATAAATTATATTAATCAGTGGTGGTTGCAACGGAAGGCCCTCGCTCAGTCGCTCCTCAGTCCTCACGGAAATGAAAATATGGCGATAGCTTGTAGGGTTTTATCATCAGTGAGAAAGAGTTGCAGTGAAAGGCTACACTTTCTAGCACTTCCTTCGAGCTCTCACCAGTTGAATTTCCACAAAGAATCAAATTCAAATCCCTTGCTCATCAAATTGCTTCGGGTACCCGATTCACGCATCAAGTCCACGCTAGATGAGGAATTGTGTTCCTTTAAAAGGCCAGAATTCTCTTGGGAATCTCTGGTTATCTCTCTCAAACCTTCTTCTTCTGAGAAAGCTCGATTGGTAATGTTATATATTCTCTTATCTTGGCTTGGTTTTTTATTTAATCAGTTTCGTCTTTTCTATTATGTCCTTTGGTAATAAAATGCGCATAAGCAATGAGACGAAACGAAGAACCAGGAGTTTTATAAATTTTTTTATTCAAATTCTTGCTTCGATTAAAATTTATCGAAATGAACTCTTAGTCTAATCTATTTAGCTGCTTAGTTCAAACATACTGCGATTGGTTCCTCCCCTCCCCTTCCCCCAGCGTTCGGTTGCTGCAATTCTGCATATGCCGAGAGTCTCACTTTTTTTGTTTTTCCCAAATAATAGAAGAACGATGAAGCTATCCTAATTTAATTTCTGTCTCTTTTTCTTTCTTCATTATTTTTTTCTTTTTACATGCATTTTCCACAGATTCCACAGCCCAAATATATCTGTGGAGTTTTGCAGTTATGATACTGTAAATATTTCCTATCTAGTTTCATTGTTTCTGCTACCTTTGGAGTTCCTCACTAACCAGATTTTGTATTGTTATGGAGAATGTGGTTTTAACTATTCTGAGATGAATCTTTATACAGAATGTGGTTTCATTTGCTCAATTATGGCGCCAATTTTTATTCCTGGATTTCCAGTATAAATTGTGACCATCAATATTCTCACAGATCTACATATTGAATGGTCAGGTTTTGGAATGGATTTTGGAGAAAATGGTGAAAGATAATGAAACAGACCATGGTCTCATCTCTGAACTCATATCTCTATGTGGCAAGCTTCAGAATGTGCCACTAGCAATGCACGTGTTTGCTTCTATGGAGGCTAATGGAGTTAAACCCACCTCCCTGGTTTTTAATTCCCTTATAAATGCTTGCTTGTGTTCACATAATATTATTACAGCATTTAGCTTATTTGAGATCATGGAGAATTCAGAGAGCTATAAACCTGATTTTCACACTTATAATATCTTTATCTCAGCATTTTCCAACTCAGGGAATGTTGATGCCATGTTAGCCTGGTACTCAGCTAAAAAGGCTGCTGGACTCGGTCCTGATCTTATAGCATTTGAATCCCTTATTTCAGGCTGTGTTAAATCAAGAAATTTTGAAATAGCTGATAGAATTTATGAAGAAATTCTGATCTCTGGAATTATACCTAGTATATCCATACTGGAAAATATGCTTGAAGGGCTTTGCAAGCAGAAAACTTTGGGTCGAGCTGAGGAGTTCTTTAAGTATGTAGTAGGTGTCAAATGGGAGATTAATGAAAACATGGCCGATAAATTAATGGCATTGTATCTTGAACAAGGGCAAGTGGAAAAGATGGAGGAGCTACTTGAAACTATGATGAAGTTCCGTCATATTGCTAATGGAGTTCTCTCACGAATCCACTGTGGGATTATACGGATGTATGCCATACTAGATAGATTGGATGATGTAGAGTTTGCTGTGGGAAGAATGTTGAAACAAGGGCTGTCCTTCGTAAATACAAATGATGTTGAAAAGGTTATCTGCTCATACTTTAGAAGAGAAGCTTATGATAGGCTACACGTATTCTTGGAATGTATAAAGAGCTGTTACACGCTTAGCAAATCCACTTACGATCTGTTAATAGCTGGCTATAGAAGAGCTGGATTACATGAAAAAGTGGATTTACTGATGGAAGACATGAAGTGAACGGGATTTGCGTAGCACCTTATATGGTTGTCCAAGCAAATCTGCTTCATTTATGCCGTGATGAATGGGCTCCATTCAGCTCATCAATGTCTACAGGAGGCAGCAATCTGGAGTTGCAAGCAGCCAACGAATCTACCATCAAATGAATATAAGAAGTTGATGATGTCTTTTAATCGAATTTTGTCACATTGGCTCCTGTGTAGCTGACACTACCCTGATAATTTGTTTCGCTGTCAACCTGACTGACGTTGAGATCCTCTTCCAGATTTTTTGGGATGGCTTGCTGACATTTATATGGAACAGCAGAAATAATGATAGAGCCACATTCCGTCTTTGTTGGATTCCTTTTCCATGTACTTCAAAAAGCTTTGCTCGTTGATTATGTTCACTTTGTCAGCTGATCTTATGGAATTAGAGTTGTATTCTCGAGATAGCATTTTATGAGCCATCCTGCTGAACCTATGTGCTAAAAAATGGGATGTTACATATAGGATTACAAAGATAAAAAATTCTGAAATTTATTCATAATTGATTGCTGATTATACTTCCTGATACTCTTAATCATGTACCGCCAAGGGGACAATTATATATTTATGCTATCTTTCTTGTGAAAGGAAAAACTTAAAAGTTGTGAAAACCTAACATTGAAGCAAGTTACTGCCTTGCTGCTATTGCCCATTACCTGTATTGCAGGATTACTCTAGTGCATTCCTTAATTCATTTCTCAATCTCGATCACTCTCACTGAAAGGGAAACATTTAGAGAAAAAACAATAACACTGATGGTCTTCGTTGTCTTACAGACAGTATTCGAAGTTCATCTTAAAAGACAAACAATAAAGATAAATGCTAGAAATAGAAAACGCATCGCATATCTCATTTACCAAAACAAACCTAATTAAGAAATGAAGTACAAAACAACTTGTGATAGATAAAATCCAGTGAAATAAATAGGTGAGATTAGGATATTGAGAAAAGACTAGTTAACACAATGACAAAAGTCGGATTCCATGCATTCAATGAAAATTGTGCCAACTCGAATCATGAGAAAGCAATTCATCAGTTCCAGAATTCCAACTCTGGGAAGTCTAAGTGGAATTTTTATGCTTTCTAAACTCGTCATATGTTTTTTGACATGCTCTCCACAATGATTGGTGAATTAAAAGTAAGAGATTTAAAAGGCCCTTATCCTCCTTGGCGCTTCTGTTCCTTCAGAGGCAAAAAAGATTTCACCCATTGTTTCCAAGGAGCATCCTGTTGTTGCTCAATCCAAGACAAGAAGCAGCTATCCAACAAGCAGAAAAGGTTGACATAAAGCAGTTGATACCGCACAGGTATAAATCGGAAATTTGCGACTTGAACAATTGGCCATATACCTCCCTCCAAAATAAAGGCTGGAAGAAAATCTCTCTTCACATCTTCTTTAATTTGAGGAACACTCTTTCCAGAAGAAAAACCCATGTAAGTAAAAAATACAAGTAAATCCAATGGCCCAAAGAGAAATCCATCAACAGCAACTTTAGTGGCAACAAAGCGAAAGGAATTTGGTTTAAGCATGAGTCTCAATCTGATATATCGGTCCAGGCCTTCATACCTACAAAAATTAACACAGAACAAGAGGAATTGATAAGTAGATACAAATTAGATAGCACTCTCATTTGTCACCCCTTCTAAAACAAACAAAAATACGATCCAAGAAGCAATATCACACATATAAAGTTTGAAGCCTTTATTTAACTGATCCATCACTTTAAGACAGCAGCAGCAAAGTTTTCATTCAGCAGGAGAAGAACTAAGCTAGGCCGTGGGCTGATGAGGCCATACCACCACAATCCTATAGTTATGGCATTTAGATATTACGGAAGTTTATACGAATCTATTTGATAAGAGAAAAGCATTGCAAGTTCATAGGAAATGTTGAAGTCCTTTCAATTGCAGCTTTGGCCTTGAAAATCAGCAACCTGTTTCTCAATTACTAGGAACTGTTTCATTCTAGAAACAACCAGCAATCATCATTTTTTAGTGCAGCCACAACTGTAGAATTCCAAGGCTTTTAACTTCTAATAGTGAGACCACGAAAACATAATCAAAACAAAAATGACACTACTGGGTTCCTGAAGCAGCTAAGGATATCAATGTTGATTCAGGATACGAGAATCAAGGAAGTTACCACCTACAAAAGCATATTATCAATACACAACCAAGAAATATAATTTATAAAATTAATGCTTTTTACCAATAGTGTCCAACTGGCCCAACAAATCCAAACCCAAACAAGCTGGTCGTAGCCACCCGTTTCCAGTTTATCTTGAATTCTTTATCATCATCCTGATGTATAAAGAGAGATTGTCATTAACCAATAGAAATTAACCGATTAACCCGGTGTGAGTACCAACAATTAGTGATCACAGCATATAGCACACGAACTAGATTGTTGAAAAGTCCCAAAGTTTTAGTGTCCATATTATATTACCAATGTCTCCAAAAAATGGAGGAATATTATACAAAGAATAATCAGAATTACCTTTTCCACTATGTTAGTAGCAGAATCAATTCTAACAAACACAGTCTACGCTCCACTTTATGAAAGGGAAACACCCATTTGCCAGAACGGTGAACAACATCATACATTCTATGAATCGGCATTTCAAGTGAATAGTGAGGGAACAATACCTCGTGTCGATTCTGGTTCTTGGCTGTGGAGTGGGTGATAGCCTGGGCAGCTATATCACCAACCCCCCATATCAAACCAGAGCTGATGACCTGTGTCTTAACTGGGTGGACAGCTAGGCAATTCTGGTACCATTTCCACAACTTCAGCATATCCCGATTGGAGAAGAGTCAGAAAAAAAGAGAGTGATTGGAGTGAAAGAAATTATCGATCATTTATACTCATCCCCTTTTAGGATTAGCCAAATGGGCATCCGCGGCAGAATCCTAAGATGAATCGCCAACCTAATCTTTAATGACAGTATTTATGGGCAACGAAAGACGATTGGCCTTTGGATCTTGTCAGCTTTTCTCCAATGTCATGTTCCGGGAGTTCTGATCCCTTGAGAAACTTATTTTCTTGGAACATCGATTAAAGACATCGAAGGAAGAAAAAACAGAAGAAAGGAATCAAATTTGCCAAGGGGAAAGAGAGAAATTGAAAAATATGTACTTCCGCTATGCGAGGACAGGCATTTCCTCCTCCATTTTCCCTGGTACCCTGGGAAATGCACCGAGAGACGAATTAGGCATTCTGGGTCTAACTTGGGTCGGTCGAGGGCCTTGTGGCCCAACTCCTCTGGTATATTTCGGATCAGACAGAGGTTCATTAGAAGGCCCGAGTTTAATATAAAAATCACACACATTTTTTAGGTTTTTTTTTTGTCATGAAAACTAAAAGTAATTTTATAGTTATTATTGTGAAATTAATTTTTCAAATTTTAGAGTGACTATGATTTTCAGACATATCTACAAAATTTAATTACTTAAAAACAAAACAAGAAAGAGTCATAATTAGTTTTAAAACTCTTAACAAAAATAAGAAAATCAAAAAATGCTACATAGTTAAATTTTTCACAATTTCTACGATTTTTTTTCCAAGTTAGGTGAAGAACAATAATTAAGAAGAGAATGAAAAAGAGTAGCAAATTATTTCTAGCCCACCCAAACTTATTAAGAAAATCCTATTCTTCACATGCTCTTGTGTGTTATATTTTCTGAATATTGAACACAATATTCAATTTAAGTTTAGAGAGAATAATTCTCTTCAAATTTATTTTTAATCGAAATATTTTAAAATATTTTTTTATCTTAAGATTGGAGAGAGATATTCTTTTTATATAAGTATAAATATTAGTTATCTATAAGATTTTTTTTATTCACTCTAATTTATATAAACAAAATTTTTAATTGAATTTGCTTTATCTTTTTTATTTGAAAAGTTGAAAAAAAATGGTGTTAAATGATTTTTCATATCTAACGAGAATACTTAATTATTGGGATATCTACATTTTAAATAAAATATGAAGATATTTTAATTGTATTAATTTTTTTAAAAAATGCCATGATGTGGTTTAAAAAATATTATCTAATAATGCAAACACTTTAAAGACTAAATCTTAAATACTTTTATATCTAAAAAAACAGAAGGGAACAAACAAAATTAATGGAAGCCACGTTCTATCAAGAAGTTCAACCGCACTTTTTGCTCCTTATCCCTGCCCCGGGGTGGTTCTGCTCACCTCATTTCTTTTGTGGATAATAGATTTTCAAGCTTTTCTTTTATTTTTTTTAAAAAATTATACGGAGTTTGGACATCGTGACACCTCACTGTTTCCGCTCCGCTTTGCTCAAACCGAAATCCGACTCTTCTTTTTTCTTCTCTCTTCTTTCCCCTTCATTTCGTGTAACTGCCTGCATATTCATCTGTCAGTGACCTCAGCAAGTAAAAACCAAGAGACAATCTTTCTGGGTTCCATGTGAAGTTGGATTACTTTAATGCCCTGAGGTCCGGTTCTTGATTACAAAATTCAGGATTTTCCTCTACAGTTTGTTGGGTCTTTTTTGTATATATTTTTTTTAATCACGGTTTTTGTCCTGGGAAACTTTCTTTTTTCTTTTTCACAGCCTCTTTTTGTGTTCTAATTTATTATATTGTTTCGTTTATATCAAGCTTCTTGTAGTCTATTCAAGAAAAAGGCATAACTGTTCGTCTTTCATAGGATCCAGTGACGGAAACCCATCAACAATCGCCACCATGAAGAAAGGATTGGTTCAACCAGTGACAATCGAGGTACAACTTCTGCTGTTTTAGACACTGTGGGTTTATGCTGTAGCTCAATTGGATCTAATGCTGAGAACCTTTTATACTAAGTAATTTGAAATGTTTACATATTAGTTGGTATTGACCTAATGATGATTGTTATATTTGATTTCATTTTCTCTAAACAGTTTGGGCCTTCATGAGTGACTTGTAATATGCAAAGTTGTCTACCATATTAAAAAGATTTTCCCATGTCCTTCTGGAACTAAATCTTAGATGTTTGATCTTTGATGAGTAATTATAAAATATCTCATAATACTAGTTTACATGCAATTCAAATGAAGCTAGTGCCTATCAAAATTGATTATTGATTGGTATATAATTTAATAGGGGAAACATCTTGATAGCAAGATTTCAATGCGCCATGTTGTTGAGAATGCAGACTCAGAAAGTCAACCCAGCTGCATTTTCTGCATGGGGAAGAATAGTTGCCGAATTGTGCGCTCAAGAACAAAATTAATGAATATTCTGATAGATAGAGGAAAACCTCAGGAAGCCAGTGACATTTTTGAAAATCTGATTGAAGGAGGGCACCGACCGTCTTTAGTAACATACACGACCCTGTTAAATGCTTTGACCATCCAGAAGCGCTTCAAGTCCATACATTCCATTGTCTCGCAGGTGGAAGAAAAAGGAATGAAGCCTGACTCGATATTTTTTAATGCTCTCATAAATGCCTTTGCCGAATCTGGGAACATGGAGGAAGCCATGGAAACGTTCCAAAAGATGAAAGAAAGTGGACTAATACCAACCACAAGCACCTATAACACATTGATCAAAGGGTATGGAATTGCTGGTAAGCCTGAAGAATCAATGAAACTGCTCGACCTGATTACAACAGAGGGAAATGTAAAACCCAATATCAAGACATACAATGTGCTTGTTAGAGCATGGTGTAAAATGAAGAACATGTCCGAGGCATGGAATGTGGTGTATAAAATGACAGCATCTGGAATGGAGCCAGATGCTGTTACTTTCAACACTATTGCAACCGCTTATGCTCAGAATGGAGAGACGGCTCAGGCAGAAGAAATGATTTTAGAGATGCAGAAAAATGGTGTGGAGCCCAATGAGAGAACTTTCAGCATCATCGTAAGTGGATACTGTAGGGAAGCCAAAATAAAGGAAGCCCTGAGGTTCGCATACAGGATGAAGGATCTGGGGCTGCATCCTAATCTTGTTGTCTTCAACTCCTTAATTAATGGTTTTGTGGATGTGATGGATAGAGATGGTGTTGATGAGGTAAGAATGGGGTCTTTGGACCTATATATATATATATATATATATATATATATATATATATATATATATATATATATTATCTTTTTATCACAAAAGGTCTTTTGGTTATAATTTTAGAGGCATTCAATTCATGGACTCTTTACTTCCTAGTCCCTAGACATTCATTTCATAAAAGATATAGGACAAAGCAAGAAGCAACAGTGAAGAACAATAGCAACTAGCAACAAAGTATTCAAATATTGTAAAATGCAACTCTATGGGAAAGACTCTTGTGTAATTCACCACTTGCAATCATATTGTCCATATATCGAATGCATATACATGTCTATATCTCCTTAGTGCAATGCAGTCACATTGATTCTTGGTGAGGTAGTTTTGGGGTTTTACTTTGTTCTGTCATTTTTGCGTACTATTTCTATATGGGAAAGGGGTTGTAACTTCTAAAGGACAATCCTTAATTTGGACTTATTGGGCCATCCTGCGCCTCTCGTTCATAAATCTTCTTATTGTTTACCAAACTTGTGTGCCAACTGTCATGTAATTATCTAACCCATCTTTTGCTCAAAGAGGAAAAGTTAAAGCCGTTAAATGTTTCATTTGCTTGGTTGTATATCCGAAGCATAGTGGATAACTGTCTCTTTAGTTTAACTTTTATAGGTGCATTCTTCCTTGACTTGTTTTTATCCCTTTTTACGAGAGTAAGTTTGAACTCCAGAGGTATGTAATTCATGGTGAATATCCATTTACAGGTTTTACAGTTGATGGAAGAATTTCAGATCAAACCAGATGTGGTAACATATAGTACTATAATGAATGCTTGGAGCAAAGCTGGATTCTTGGAGAAATGCAAGGAAGTCTTCAATGACATGTTGAAGTCCGGTGTGGAACCAGATGCACATGCCTACAGTATTCTTGCTAAAGGTTACATACGTGGACAAGAACCAGAACAGGCTGAAGAACTGCTAACTGCCATGATTAAATCAGGTGTTCGCCCAAATGTTGTCATATTTACAACTGTTATAAGTGGATGGTGCAGTGCTGGCAGAATGGACTATGCTATCAAGATTTTTGACAAGATGTGTGAATTTGGGATTTCTCCAAATTTGAAGACTTTTGAGACCCTAATTTCTGGATTTGCAGAAGCAAAACAGCCATGGAAAGCGGAAGGAGTACTCCAAATAATGAAAGAGTTTCATATTTTGCCTAAGAAATCCACAATCATGCTTGTTGCAGAAGCTTGGTGCTCTGCTGGATTCACAAAAGAGGCAAACAGGTTATTACGTACTGCAAAAAACAAGCAGATGATCCATTCAATAGATGAAGACGAAGAAATACCAGCTGATAGCTTACAGAAAATTTACCAAAAGCCCTATAAAAGTGCCACTTACCCTAGTCTCTTACAGATACCAACTGTAGGTACCAGTGATCAAAGAGGCTCAGCTTTAGCAGCTAGGAGAAATCGAACGCTCTTGAGAGATGCTGACCTGGAAAGCTCATTGCTCACAACAAAATTCAAGTGTCTTTCTCAAACTTGTAGATCCGGTGAAGGATTTTCCATCATGTGTCAGAAACAGTTTCAAGGGCAGCATGGCACATACCAACTTGCAAATTCATGTACAGCAGTATTCTTGAACTGAAGGGGAAATATCTTTTTGATGCAACTATATTCGTATATTTCCATTCAACAGAAATTAATCATTCAAGTGTAGATAGTGACGGAATCTGCTTCATACTGCTCACATTTTCATGTAACCAAACAGCATGCTTTTTATTATGCAACTTCCATTCTCCCTGAGAGTAGGGGTTGGAGGGGAAAGAAACCATCGCTTTGGTGTAATGTAAACAAAACAAAATTGTTGTGTACATTCGCCTAAATATGTGAATCATAAAATCATCAATGGAGATAATTTGAGCTCAATCTCGATAAATCTTCTTTTCATAGATACCTTGAAAGAAGGCATACAGCAGAATCTTATCAGCAATGAAACAGAAGACCTTGTATATCTTTCCAGGCAAAACCATAGGTAGGGAAAAATAAATCACTGCAACCTGCAAACCAACAATGCCCGGTTTATCTTTTTTTTCTTTTCCCCTCTTTAGCTAACTGATAGAGCTGCTTCTTTAAACAACATTTAGGTACCTTGAAGCTTTAAGCCTCATCATAAAGGATTCTATAGATTGACTGAGCGGAACCACTCAAGTAGTCTACTCTATCAACATTTGCACTCGGCCCCACTCCCAACCCTAGGAAAAAGTGAGATAGCAATAACAAAATAAAGTGATAGTTTGCTTATTGCGGATTCATTTGTAAGTAATGCTATTTACTGAATATTATATTTATATTTGCCTAAATGGCTTCCTGAAGTTTCACTCAACTTTTTTTAATGTACAGTTGTGCTTAATAATGACTACAACAGTTTTTCAAGTAATATCTCAAGTCCAATTTTGCCATTTCGTCTAATCCCTCAAATTCAATTGTAAACGTTCATCATAAGACAATACCCTACGGTTAATAAATTTCTGTTTTATAGACGCCCAAGATCAACAATGATGTACTGTCTAAGGATAAGTAACGCAAAGAGCAAAACATGACTCTTCTGATTTAAAATATTGGTTCACTAAATTTACGTTGTCTACTGAGTTCTGCCAGTTTTCTTGTGCAAAGAGGATACTCTGTCTGAAGGACCAGACGGGACTTTGCTGAGAAGCCAGACCAAAAGCACGCCAACAAGAGCACCAGAAAGATGTGCAATGTGATTGACACTTTGCAGTAAGTACCCCCCGCGAAAGGTGCCTGATAATGCTGTCGAGGCTTGGGCAGCTTCCATAACCTATGAGGCTCACGAAGAACAGATAAATTAAAAATGGCACTGATTCTAGTGGTTTAATCATAGAGTAGAGGGAAAGCAAGACCACCAAAACATCCGCATTTCAGCTTTTCAAACAAATAAATCATTGAAAAATCAATAGAGACAATATATTAGATTGGGAACATTATATCACTATATATATATATATATATATATATATATATATATATATATATATATATATATATATATATATATATCATACCAGATAAACATAGCAAAAGAAAACTAACAAAATCTTAGGTTCTTAGATCTCTGTCCGCAAATCCTGAAGGATTTGTTATTTTAATGCAGTAATCCCTGACAATCTGATCAAATATTGGACAGAAAAGTTTACACATAATTACACTACATGACAAGCACAAAAATTTGTTTCTCCTGCTCACCTTTTCTATAACAAACTGCCCCAATATTAGCACTTCAAGGATCTTCCTCCAGTCCCAGGAAATCTACATCACGTTAGTTTGTTATAACTTGGAAGCATAACTGGAAAGTATCGATCAACAAACTTCACAATACAATTTCAGTACCTTGACAAGGACACTGATTGTAAATAACCCAAAAACTGCACCAGAAGCTCCAACGGAAACTGCATTTCTCGGTAGAACCAACCATGAAACAAGGTTTGCTCCAACACCAGTGAGAATGTAAGAAAGCCACAAAGCAAAGTTCCCTTCCTCTTCTTCAACAAGCTTTCCTGTCATGGAAACAATGGAACGACGTACGCTTGAGCATTAATTCCATTTATGTCATGTCATATTCACTGGCCAGAAAGAAGAGTGATACCCTTACCAAAAATGTACAAGAAGAAAAGGTTGCTAGAAAGATGCTTCCTGAACAAGTTGTAGTGGTTAGATTGTAAAATGACATAATGAGAAAGTTGTTCATCAATATTGGCTATTGTTGAACAAAAAAGCTTCCTCTAGAGGATCATACGTAAATTAGTTTAAGCACAAGAATTGAAAAACCACGATCACACAACTACGGAAATCATAGAGGACTCACCAATTAGCATGACAAAATGTTGCTGTGAGAAACTGGTACCAAGCGGGCCAGTTGTGGTACAAGTACAGATCTTTGATGCCCCGAACCTAGCAGAAATTATGTAAAGCATGCGTTAGCCTAATTTGATGAACAAAAGAAATTCTTAAATGGGGCCAAAACAGAATAAATAGATTCAAGCTGCTGCTTAATTTCTTTTAAAATCAACCGGGGTGTTGTAAGAGCTTAAGTTTAATACCCATCCTCTTTTCCGAAAGATGTGTAATTGCGCATGTGAACCTAGAGGCATGTTAAGAAGATGGCAAATTACATACCTGAAAGAAATGATCTGCCATATATATTCCAATATTAAGGAGTATGATCCAGAATATCCCGCTCACTCGTTTCTCCGGTTTCCTTTTTTCCTCAGATTTTCCAAGTTCCAGCTGCGATATCATATCTAACTAAAACTATGTGAGGTTGCTAAAACGTTACTGTATTTCGGGTTCAACGTTGATCAGAAGCTGAAATCCAGATGTGACTGGCGGTGCAGCCACATAAACGAATCTTCTAAAGCAAAGTGCAGTTGAAACTTGAAATTTGCATTTCAAAGAGAAATCCGGGATTCCAAATACTTAATTCTCATCATGAATGAGCAATGGTAGCTAAAATGTCACATCTTAAGCTCCGGGAACAATTTATGCAGTTCGCATAGTTTCCAAACTAAAGATAAAATCACTTAAACGATATGCTATAGAGAGTTAACAGTTTTGACTGTTGCACTGCAATTATATGAGAAAATGCCCAAATCAACTACCCATCACAATCACCCCCTCCCTCAACACAAAAAGATTATGTGTGAGCAAACACAAGGAGAGCCATGATTAAAGTATATCCGAGAGAACAGGGGAAGATTTACCTGATCCGTTCATCTTGCATATAGTGCGAGATTGAACCACGTACGGGGGATAAAGAAGCACAGTTCTGTGAGGTTCTGGAGAGGTTCCGGAGCCAGAAAGATGAGGCAATAATAGGGATTTTTTCGAGTTGGGTTTAAAGGTGGGAGGCTGAGAAAAAGAGACCATGTGAATGGGTTTGCATGAGTGTAATTTGAAGAGTGGCTGAAGGGCCTGGACTTGAAGTTGCGCCATTGTTTCCTTCCCCTGGCAGTATTACAGAAAGCCCGGGAAAGGGAGCGAGGTGGTTGCTTTGCGTGCTAGGATTTATAAGGTCAGTTATTTCTTTAAAACCTTCGAATTTTATTTGTTCTCGACGAAGATGGAGAGCTACCAGTTTTTCGAATACTCAAACAGCGTCAGCATCTTTCTTCTTTTTTCCCCCTCCGTTCTTTTCTTTTCCTTTTATCTTTTGTGGGATTTTAGGTCCAATACTTCTTGGCAGCAATATATATTATCGACGAGAATATTCAAATTATACTTAATATAGTTAATAACTTTCATGACAATATATTATTTAGCCAGAATATATTTAAGTAGTATTGTCAAAATATTTTATAATTATAAAATTTTCTTGTATTAAAGGGTGTATAGTCTATATATAAAAAGAGTATGCATTATAAACATACTCTAATAATTTTGAAAAATTTAATATTTGTATAAGAATAAATTGATATTTGAACTCATAAAAAATTAATATTATATTAATTTAATTTTTTTAAAAATAAATTTATTATTATTATTTGATTTCAAAAATTTTATAAGTCAATCAATATAATTTTTGGTGATTTATGTCGATCATTAATTTCTTTAAAATTTAATAATAATGTTTATCATTTAATGACTAATTTGATCCAAAATACATTTTTAAGTATTCAAACTGTTTTTAAAATTTCATTGTTCTTATTACGACTGTCTCAGACAGTTGAATAATTAATTATAAGTTAATAGTTTCCAAATAAAAGTATAAATTCAAATATCTAAATACTAAAAATTATTTGAATAATGGAATTTATAATTTATTAAAACTTATTTATTAATATAAATATTTTTATGTTAAAAAAAATATTTGAATAAATTTAAATAAATAATTTATTAATTTTAACTTATTTTATAAATTAATTTTTAAATTTTTTTATAAAAACTCAAATTTATATAATTAAAAAATTATTTTATAATTTTATAAATTAAAATTATATAATTTATTATTCTCATTCTATTAAAATTATATTTAAATATTTTTAAAAAAATTACAAATTTAAAAAATATTTTTTTAATATATATTTAATGGTTAAATAATTTAATTTAATTTTTTTTATAAATATTTTTTTATATAAAATCTTATTTTATAAAAACTTAAATAAATTATATAAATGTTACTTTCCTCGTAAAGGCAGAAATTACTTTGTAGTTTGTACAATGCTCTTGCCCAAGGCAGGATGGGGATCATCTACGGTGCAGGGGGCACAACACCGCGTGCTGTGTCCCCCAAATGAGTCACACCAGGCGACTGGCCAAATGGCCAGTCGCCTGGTATTTTTGCTTCACCAGGCGACTGGTCAAAGGACCAGTCGCCTGGTCTCTCTTGTGCAGGGGGCACAGCACGCGGTGCTGTGCCCCCTGCACAGTAGACGATCCGGGTCTCCCAAGGCAAGATATTTCTTAAATCCGACGTGGGAATTCCTGAGTATTTGATTGGTTTGCACACCTCAACCCATACAAGTCAGACAATGGGAGCGAAATCCGTAATCATCCTCGTGACCGCGTGCTGTATGTCATTAATATGGAGATAGTCACCAAAAGCCATCGGCCCCTGAAGTTGCAACTTGGTTTATCTCAGTAACGGGCAAATAAAAACGCGACACATGTCCAATGACACGCCCTTCTCTTTTACATTTCTCAAAATTTACTCTCTCATTGGCAGTCACCAGCGAAACGTAACAGACATTTTTTGTCATCGGTCTAAATATCAACATTAACCCATTCATTTCTTACAAAAAAATGAAAAACATTAAAGCGTCCATTTGTTACCCAAAGGAAAAAAAATTAAAAAAAAAGCATTAAACCTATTCATTAACCATCCTATTTCTTGTGATCTATCTATCGATTTGGGTGAAAGTTAAACCCTAACTCTTGAAATTTGTCAAAATATAAACTCTCTATTGGCCTCTCCAATCCGCAACGGACGTGAATTTTTCGGGAATCGTCGTGTTGTGGTCCATAGCTACTGCAATTTTCTTCTGCAAGAGGAGGTTTAATTTACGAGAAATCAAAATTCAATTATTTTCTTCGCGACAATATATTTCGCATTTACCAATGATCTGACTTCATTATGTAATTTGTACGGTTTCTGATCACAGGGGAGGCCACATTCGGAAGATTTTTGTTCAGTAGATCCAGTTTTTTTTTGCTGTAGTCTGACATAATAGAAAGGGTTAAAGATGAAAAGAACGGAGCGAATTGCGAATTTCGCTTTGGCTGGTTAGCTACTCCTGCTTTTTGTTGTTGTTGTTTATAATCTTTTTCTAGCTATCGTACTTAGGTAGGGACACTTTAGTTCATAAAATCGGCGACGTGTTGTGGCATTATAATTGTATAAAATCTCTTACTGAGTTTTTCAGCTGAAGTTGTTCATTTTGGGCTGTTCCTCTGTGGCAACGGTGGGGGAGTTGGAATTCTGGTGGATCCTTTGACTTCCATTAAAAAAATAAATAGAAGTGAACTACTGTGGACCTTTTTTCCGTGCCAATATACGCCCACTTACTCGGGATTTCGCATGAACCCGCATAATATTGTAGTATATGTTTTTATCAGTGTATTTCGTTCTTCTGTCTCTTTAACTCATGGAGGGCTGAAAATTTGATCCTATAACGTATAAGGCAGCTGATTATAGCCCTCAGCCATTGCCGTCAGTGTAAAGGTATTGCTAATAAAGGGCCCCGGAAGCAAAACTGTTGGGGGGGGGGGATTTTTTTTTAAATTATCCTTTTTGATTCAATAATTTGGAGGTGAGGGGATGCAAAATAGAGAGTCAAAATCCCTCCCCTCTCATGGTTTTCTTTTCCTCAAAAAACGAGAGGATTTGGAGGAAGGAAAAGTGGAAGAAGTTGAAAAGACGAAAATGTTTTCAAATAATAAATTATTTTACAATTTTTGTTTCTGTTTAATAAATTATTTCATTTTATTTTTTAGATCAAGATAATGGAAACTCAATTACAAAATAATACAAATAAAAAAAAGACAAGGAAAAAAAATGATTTTAAAATTTTTTAGTGAAAAAGTGGAAGGGCAGGTTAGCAGACTGATTGAAAATAAAATTTTTAATGAAAAAAATAATTTTAAAATTATCTTGTTTTTAGTAAAAATAAAATTAAAAGAGTATAATAGTTATTTTATTTTATTTTTTTCCTCTTCTCTTGCAAATCAAACAAAATAAAAATTATTTTTCTTTCCCTCTCTTCAAACAAAACCAAACAAATAAATCTTATTTTCTCTCCTTTTTCCTCCCCTCTCCTCTGTGGAACCAAACACTCCTTTAACAGTATTGGAGCATGGTTGTTTCTAATAATTGTTTGTATATATCTCCAATGCTAGTATGTTATTCTACTCTTTGGTAGTTTCCATAATTATTTTGAGAGGGAAAAGTGATCATGATGGAGGACTAAATAGGGCCCTAAATTTTTCTGTTTGTGCTACTATCCTGTTGATTTTTCTTGGTAAAGTCCAAAGTGCAATGGATATGTCTGCAGTTCATGGGCATTATTTGCTATTTTTAATGTAGGAGGTTACAAAAAGTGGGTCTACTGCTGTTCCTTGATCATTAATTAGTGACTGCATGCTATCTGTCTTGGCAGGTTTAACCTTAGCACCGCTTGTTGTGAAAGTAGATCCAAATTTAAATGTTATTTTGACTGCATGCCTCACTGTGTTCGTGGGCTGTTACCGTTCTGTTAAACCAACTCCACCTTCGGTAAGTAGTAGCCTTTATGCTTAATATGTCTTTTCTTCTTTGTTTTGATCTTGTCATGGCACAAGATTTGGTTTTTATGAATCGTTACCTGTAATTATGCAGGAGACAATGTCCAATGAACATGCTATGCGTTTTCCCTTTGTTGGGAGTGCAATGTTGTTATCACTTTTCTTACTCTTCAAGTTTCTATCTAAGGACTTGGTGAATGCTGTATTGACATGCTACTTCTTTGTGCTTGGGATTGTTGCTCTTTCGTATGTACTTTTATTTGGGCCCAATATTTCCTTCTTTTTTAATCAGTAGAAGGTTTTCTTATCTGTTTATTATTTTATCTCACATGTTTCTTCCACTTTATACAGGGCAACTTTATTACCGTCTATCAAACGTTTTTTGCCAAAGCATTGGAATGAGGACCTCATTGTCTGGCGTTTTCCATATTTTCGTTGTATGTGAAGTGATTGTCTCCTTACTTATTTATACTGTTTCTGAGAATTTTTTTTTCTTTTTTGCTATGAATGGTGGAATGAGAATTTATATATTTGCATTTTGTACCACTCTTTTAGTTAATCAATATGACAATCATTAGATGTTAATATTGTTGACTACTGCAACTGGCTTTTAGATGATCCTATGATATATAGATATTCCTAAACCCAGAGTATTTATTTCTTATATATATGGGACATAATAATGTTTGAATGGATTTTATTAGGATATACCTGTGGTATGACATTCTCTCTGTTAATCTCATTTATAATAGATTACTATTGTGTCATTTGATCCATGTAGTTGACTCCACCTCATAGAAAAAAACTTAGTTGTTGTTGTTGTTGTTATTGTTATTGTTATTGTTGTATACCTATGGTATGACTGAATTCTTGGGATCCTTTACTAAATGAACTATGAACTGTTGTCTAGTCACCAAATATAAAGCAAAGAAACAATTTGATGGGGTAGAACAATTAATAGTGCTAAATGGATTCTGACCTTATTATCTCTCTTGGTACTATTGCAGTGAATTGAAGGGGAGTTTGTTCTAACTCTGTTATCTTGATATTGGTTGTTAGTTTAATGCTTACTAATTTCCATGTTCTAATCTAATTCTTAAGTTCTTTAGGTCTATAGTATGGACATTGGGATTGTATGAGTTTGTCATTATATGAATACATGTTGTATTGGGTGAGAGAAACAGAAAAGAAGGATAGCTAAACTAAAACGTATTTGAAGGTTTGCTACCTCCGTTTCTGGTTACTGGATTCTTAATGCTCTCTGTCATTCTGATATTATTCTCCCAAATTGTTTGGGCATTTGTGTTGTTTTACTGCTGTTGGCATTTCTCATTTGAGCTAGTTGACTTCAACTTACTTGTATTATGCAGAATGATAATTATCCTTACACCTTTCTATAACAGCTTTGGAGATTGAGTTTACAAGGTCACAGATTGTTGCTGCAGTCCCTGGGACCTTTTTCTGTTTATGGTACGCCTTGCAGAAGCATTGGCTGGCAAATAATATATTGGGTCTTGCTTTCTGTATTCAGGTTTGGCAGACAAACTATTATATATGATAGAATTTTTTACTACCTTTTTTTTTCTGGATGCCCTTTCATTTATGTTGGCTGTCATTTTATTCTACCAAATATGCTAAAAATTAGCTTATTCTCTTTTTAGTTCCCGTAAACTCTATTGCAATGTATGTTTTACAGAATCTGTTCCTGAGAATGAACTATTTTATCAGCTATATTGTTAAATTTTCTGTAAACCATATTTGATTATCTTGATTGCAGTAAACAGTGGAATGAAATCAACGAATCCATTTTTAATATTTGCAGGGAATTGAAATGCTTTCTCTTGGGTCTTTCAAGACTGGTGCCATTCTTTTGGTAAGTTATTTTGTTTTTTGTTTGTTAATGGCCCTTTTTTTTCTTTTTCTTTATAGCAATTTTTCAGCAAGGACTTGCCTGAGCCTGCTTATCCAAGAACTCATGTTGCTGGACCATATTCATTTACCCAAAAGAGAATTTATACGATTAATTTTTATTAATAAACAAAAGACAAGCAATTATCAAAAGAATTTGAGCTTAATTTACTTGCTGTAGATATCTCTTTCTTGTATTCTCGGATAGTCTAATTTCTTTTGAACTTTGCAGTCAAATAAGGCTCATAAGTTTTTCTGAAGGCACAGGATATTTTCATGCCATTCAGATTTAATCAGTTTTAGTTGCCAAAAGGCTAACCATGCAGTCCCATTGCATCAGTCACCACTTTTTGTTGATATAGTCTTTCTCTATTCATGTAATTTACAGGCTGGACTATTCGTTTATGATATTTTCTGGGTTTTCTTCACTCCAGTGATGGTTAGCGTGGCGAAATCATTTGATGCTCCAATAAAGGTTTGGAACTTAGCTAAATGAAAATATGAAAACTCCTGTTTTTCTATCCTTGGATGTGAATATCCAGTGTGCATGCTTTGATCATATCAAATAAATTATTTAGTGGCCATACGTTTTTTCCTTCTATTAATCAGTCAAATTGCTTGCAGCTTTTGTTTCCCACATCAGATTCTGCCAGACCATTTTCAATGCTTGGACTGGGTGACATTGTTATCCCTGGTAGGCTGAATCTTTTATGTCAATATATTTCTGTATCTTGTTTAGGAGTGTTGTCATATTACCTTTACTTCTAAATCTTAGAAGGCCTTCACCTAGTGTAAGTCTAAAAGAGTCAATTTTTGAGATAGCTATGTCCATCAACCTTTTACCTTCTGATTTACTGCTGTGTAGAGATATTCTTGTTGACTGAGTACTAAAAATATATGTAATGGCCTAATGGGCTCTCTGATTTTCTTTTCTTGAAGAGAAATTTAGAAATCTTTGATGTTTTTATGAGAGCAGATGATCAAGAAATTTTTCCTTATTATTATTTTTTAAAATTTTTTGGTGTACCTTGTGATAAAATTAGTGCTCTTCTCTTTTCTTTTTTGTGTGAATGAGCATGAGAAGTAAATCGTGCACTTTTGCTTGTGGTATCTTTCATGTGTCTTTGCTCTGTCAGCATTTTTGCTTACCATTGTGTTGGGGTATATGCCAATAAAATTGTTTAGAATTAGTGTGCTGATTTGTAGCCGAACAGATAGATTATGTATCCTTATACGTAAAACATAAATGATAATTTCTAGTGACCATTCAAGCAAGGATAGATGTAGCATCAAAAGTTAGTTGAGGAGTTGGTTTCACTGATTGGATGATGACATCAAATAAGAAGACTACGAAACAATCTTTTTCCCTTGCCATATGAGGAGTCTCTGAGATGTGTTAGATGTGGGAGCCTTATGAATGTTTTTTGTTCTTTTAGAAATAATGAATGCTTATGGCAGGCAGCCAATTAAAACATGAGATGCATTCCCCTATGTCGAAGCAAAACAATCTGACTTTGATTTTCCAACCTTTTTTGCCTTCAGGTATATTTGTAGCATTGGCCTTGCGGTTTGATGTGTCTAGAGGAAAAGAACCACAATATTTCAAGAGTGCATTTTTAGGATATACTGTTGGCTTGGTGCTTACAATTATTGTGATGAACTGGTTTCAGGCTGCACAGGTGACCAATCTATGGCTGCATTTATTCTTTTTCTCTTAAATGTGTTAGGGGAGACAGACATTTATTGTCAAATAATATATGGCTGGCTGAGTACAAGAAGTATTATGGACTTCCAGGCAAGGGCAGACCTTCTCTGTTAACATTTTTCTCTTGTATTCTTGTTTCAGCCCGCACTTTTGTATATTGTACCTGCTGTAGTTGGATTTTTGGCTGCTCATTGCATATGGAATGGCGATGTCAAACAGGTTCGTTTGCTTCACGCTCTAATATTATCTGTTTTAAGTTCTTGTATCAATATTAATGTCTCCTTTTTGTTGTGGCTAATATATTTTCATCAGTAATTTGTTTTACTAGAATAAAATGTGAGTTCACAGTTGTTTCATATTGCACCAATGTCTCGATCCAAAATAAATATTATATATATATGCACCCATGTATAATTTATTACTAAGTAATGATCGACTGATTGTTGACACCACTAACAAGAATATGTGTTTACTTAAAATATTAAGGAGCTATGGCATTTTATAAATGCTTACATTTATTATGCAACCACGTTTTCAATTTAACATATAACGAAGCCCCGAGTGTTTTCAAATTTGTTCGGAAAAGATGCGTAGAGGAAATCTGTCCTGTTGTGACAACTTCCAAAGGGTCCAACTTATATACCATTCTACATCTTGTGGTGCTATGGATTATAATGACTTGTGTTTTGGAAGTTTTTAGAGATGTGATTCTGTCAGTTTAAATAGAATAGTTACTTTATGTCTCCCTTCTACGCTTAGCTGAGGTGTAGTGGGTTTCTAATCTGCTTTTCTACATCGCAGTTATTGGAGTTTGATGAATCCAAGATTACTGCCAATTCATCTCAAGAAGAGAGTGATGCCAAATCTAGCAAAAAGGTTGAATGAAGTTTAAGCACATTGAATACTTATACTTTTCCAAGTCAGAGAAAAAATACTGTTATTCTGTGGGTACCTTGTTGCCGCTAAAGCTAACTTATTCAGCATCACACCTCTGTAACAGATTTTGTGATTGAAAAAGAAATTCAGTTTAACTTTTTGGTTCCCTTCTCTACTGCCTGTTTTGGATGTTCATAGCAAATTGTCAAAATGACAACTTTAACTACTTGGTTTTCATAGTATAACTGATTAAGCGTGGCTCATATTGATATGATTGCAGAGGGGAAGGCTTTCATTTCTTTTTTTCATAGCATAACTGGTTATGCTTCTTCAGTTGTTTCTACTGGAAATCCATCTCTTCTGATTAGAGTGACAGTGAGTTCAATATTTATTTACGCAAGACCCGCGGATGTCTCTTTTTAGTCTGTGATGAAATCGCAGTAAATCCAGTAACAGCCTCTGAAAGATTATCTCATATGACACGCTGTGGAGGGTATTTTGAGTCATTCTGAAACTATTCCGCCTCTTCACCCCGATGGACATCTAAAATGCAATTAGGCGTTACTCGGCCACATAAGAAAGCGGGAAGAAACTACATTTGAAGAGTGAGAGAGAGACGAACCCTAGTAAGAGCGAAGTGACGGCGATGAAAAAATGCCCCGTCCCATACTAAGAACGAAGAAAGCATTAGTCATCGAGTCAATTTTTTTTTTTTTGGACTGAGTCATCGAGTCAATTGACTTGTGCTAGTTTTGACCACCAAGTTCCAAGTGACAGGGTGATTGACATTTAAATACTAATGAACTCATGGGAGTACTTTTTCAGCCCAAAAAAAAAAAATTCATAGGTGTGTAAAAGATTTAGTTGTTATTATTGTTTTTAAAAATAACAAGCGGCACATGTTGCATAATAACGAAATTTAGCCAGAATAAAAATTTCTCTGCGGCTCATGAATTTGATTTATTCAAGTCATGATCTTTATTTTCATTAATTTTTATTAGTCCCAAGTTAACTTCTCGATAAATTTTTATATGAATTAAACACCTCAAGCTTGCCCATTGAATTTTGTAGAGACTGACATATAAATCATCTTCGATAGTACAGTTTCAGTTTATTCAAAACTTTAGTTAATCAAAGAAATCTGACTAACTGCCTGCGTTATAAACTCTAGTTGAGTCTCTTGAGTTAATATAGGGCTCAAGTTGGTTATAAATTTTTTTAAATTTCCCAGATCTAGATGGGTAGAATTGAAACTAATTAAAATTTGGAATTGTTCAACCCATCTTAACGTCTATATAATTATTGTGTATTGTATATGAGAAGTATGTTTTTTGAACTAAACTACACCATTTTTAACTTTGAATCAATAACTTTATAATGATAATGTCAAACTTGAGTTCAGTGCATGGTGTTGTTATTATTATTTTTTTAATATTTCAAGTAGGAGTATTTTTGGGCTATGCTTAAATAATTATTTTTTAAAAGTACATTTTTTTTCATCGAGTTAACACATAAAAAAAAACTTAATTTTATAAGAAAAATTCAACAATATAATACTTTTATTAATTTGCAGATTGTTGCCCCTGGTCCCTGGTGCGTGGGTGGGTGGGTGAGTGGGTGGGGCGGGATGAACTGGGGCCTTCCTCTGTCCTTGCCCACATTAAAGTTGTACTCGCCCACGTTAAGGTTGTGGATCACGCTTCATGTAGCCCCATTTGAGCAGACAGGCATCGCTGTGCTACTAAAGCTAATTATGCTTCTCCTTAGCTGATCATGATACTTTCTTTTTTCCATAATGCCAACTAACACGCAATGACTTTTCTTTTGTCTCCTGTCACATCCATCTCAGGCCTTGCTCTTGGTTTCGTCTTGCAAAAAATGAGTCCACAAGTCATACATGCAGATTCAGGATGGGGATCTATAAGGAAGTTTTTTTTTTTTTTTTTTGGTTACAAGTCGGATCTGAATGAAGTTATCAAATGCAAATTGATGCGCAATACGCAATATTAATACCACAATCATTCTTCTCCCACAAACCAACATGTGAAAATTCATAATGGCGCCATTATTTTTTAAATGGAGTAAAACTAGCTTTGTATTCGTTCAAATCAAGCCACCGACTCTCTCTCTCTCTCTCTCCGTTTATTTTCGTTCGAGTTATGTTATGATGATGATTAGTGTTACTTTCTTAAATGGAACAAAAGAAGAATGATTGAACACTACCTTTCATCTTAGAATGTTGTCGCTCAATAATTATTTCTAACTTTTGTGCTGGTTTTTATATTAATTGTACTCACGTGCCTGCCTCCTTCTAAGCACAACGTGTATAGAATGGTTTCGAAGGATTAATACTTCAAACTCCGAATAGCACAAGCCAGTCCATGTGGGGAAGACATTTGCGTTGAGTTTCTTTTAAATTTCACTTAGTTTGCGAAATTAAGATGGTTAGGATGGTGAGATCTTTTGTTGAATTTTATTTATTATATGTAAATAAAATATATTTACTATAACAAATCTATACATAATTTTTTGAGACTATAGATATAATAAGTTTAGTATGAATATATATAAGATAAGTTCTTTAAAAAGCAAAATGGAAGTTTTCAAATGTTTTAGTAATAAATAAATTTGAATTGAAAAATTTATATAATATTATATGTTTAAATTTATGATAAAATGTTTGAAGATGATGCGGCTTTAACATTTTAAAAAAAGTAATTTTAATTTTTTTTTAAAAGAAATTTTAGTCCCACCTATAGAGTATGTTTGGCAAGTCATTTCAGTTAGCTTATAGCGTATTTGACTAGCTTATAAGCTTGTTTGACCAAATTAGAGGTGTTTGGTAAACAAGCTTATTTGAGTAGCTTATAGCGTATTTTCATACGCTACTTTGAGTAGCGTATAGCTTATAGCTTATAGCTTTTATAATTTTATTCCTTTTTTATCCTTATTATTTTATTTAAATTTCAATATTATCCTATTCATAATTTTTTACGCTATTTATTAATCTTCAGGTTTCTTTTAGGTACTTTTCTTTCTCAAATACTAACGAAAATTTAGAGGCATCTACTGAAATGAAAGAGATTCGCAACAATATTGCTAATTTATTGTGAAACGCTAGATGCTATGTTTATTTTGTATTTTTTAGAATTACAAAATGAAATGTAATTACTAACAAAAAATAATAAATTTTATATATGACCTTTTATGTCATTTTACATTTATCAGCTATTTTTACCAAACACTTCTAATTCAATAAATTAGCTTAACAGCTTTCAGCTAAAAATTAGCTTATCAGCTTTCAGCTAGCTTATCAGCTTTTAGCTAGCTTATCAGCTATTTTTACCAAACATAGCCATAAACTCTGGACATTAAGATTTCGTTTGAATAGTAAAATTTATAGTTTATTATAATTTATCTATTAATATAAGTACTTTTATGTTAAAAAAATAGTGTTTTGATAACTTTAAATAAGTAATTTATTAATTTTTAATAAATTAATTTTAACTTATTTTATAAGTCAATTTTTTAAATTTATTAAAAAAAATCTCTATAGAAGTTCAAATTTACATGATTAGAAAGCTGTTTTATACTTTTACAAGTTAAAATTTTATCAAAATTATATCATTCACCTCTCTCTTTTTATTAAAATTATATCTAAATATTTTTAAAAAAATTATAAATTTTAAAAATATTTTTTTAAATATGTATTCAAATACTAAATAACTTAATTTAAAAAAAAAATTTATAAATATTTTTTATATAAGACTTTATTCTATAAGCGCTTAAATAAATTGTATATTCAAACTAAACCTAATTGTTTTATAACTTTAATTATTTTTATTTTGTTTACCGATTTGTATTGTGTCATTTTTTAAAAAAAAAAATTGAAAGTTCCTGGCTGTACCCCAGTTATTTTAGACGTATGAATAGTCTCTGTCTAAGATTGCCTATTTGTTTTTTCATTTTTATTTTATCCTACTCGTGATCTAATTCGTTAAGTCATATAAGCTATATAACTTATCTATATAGAAGTTGTAATATATTGATAGATGACTCCCACGGCTATCAATGCTTCTACGCAACACCAATGTGGTTAAATAAGAAGAAGCAATTTCTCTCTCTTCATCCAAAAAACTACATTATATTCTCATTTTTTATTTCATTTTTATTGGGAAAAAAACATTGTTCACAAAGGGACAAGTAAGAATGGTCATTGTCACGTTCGGAGGCGAAATTAAGGAGACCGACAAATATTGTTCGGCGTGCGCTGAGGAATCTCTAAATTTGTCCCCGTCGTGGCTAGTTTTTTTTTTGCCATCACACTCTCCACGTTTTTTTTTCTTCCTACCAATACCACTTTTTCTTTTTTTCATTTTAACTTTCTTTTTTATTATTTTCTATTCCCTCACACCAAAGTGGAAGCTCTTGCAAGGTGGTTCATTTCTTTTCCGCACAATCAGCTTCCATTTTGTCCAATCAATACAATAGCACCCTATTTTGTGCTTTTTCATTTCCTTATCTGGTTTTTCTTGCTTACCGAACAGAGCGCGCCTTTGTTTCGTCCCACTGCCTGTGATCCGAAAGAGATTTGAACATTTGAATGTGAAGATTTCTGTGCTCGGGGATAGAGATTTTGAATCATACATTTTCTAGAGTACTATTTAGCTTTTGACGATCATATAGAAATCGGGGGTGTATTTTTTTAAAAAAAAATATATATGGCTGAATTTGGACAGATATGGTGGAGAATTCTGAGACCGATATGGATGGTGCTGGCGGTGTTAAATTTCTTATCGGTTTTCGTGTTTGCTTCTGCGGAAAGAGTCCTGAAACTGGAAGCGTCAAGGTTTAATGGAACCGAAGGGCCCGAAAGCAGTTTCCTCTATAGAGCTGTCAGTTTCTTATGGCAATCAGGGGAATCGGGGTATCAACACGTGTGGCCGGTAAGTTCTTAGTTTGGTGATGAATGTAGTGTTATCTGTGTTTACATTAAAGCCAAAGGGAGAGTTTTGAGATTGTTTTGTTCCTATCTTTCATGTGTGGTGGTGACTGGTGACTGTGAGGATCATTTCTTTGACCTTTTGGATTCTATAATTATTCACTTCTAGATTGTGTTTCTGATTTTTTTTCCTTCTTGGGTGAGAAAAATAAATCCATACCGTAGTTTTACGGGAAAAAGTGCTTGGTTGGCTTGGTGCTACTGTAAATGTGCTTATTTTTATTTGTATTGGTTCATTATTGGACTCTTAGTTATGACTGGGAAAATATACATTGGATGTTACTTCTACAGGATATGAAATTTGGGTGGCAAATTGTTCTAGGTACGATAATTGGTTTTTGCGGAGCTGCGTTTGGAAGTGTAGGTGGTGTTGGTGGCGGTGGCATTTTCGTTCCGATGCTTAGCCTAATCATTGGGTTTGATCCAAAATCATCCACAGCTATCTCAAAATGTAAGAGAATATGCATTAATGTGATTCCCCTTCTTCTATGAAGATACTGTCAAACTTTTGGGACTTCATTGCCCTTTTTTCTAATTCCCAAATGACAGGGGCAGATATTCTATAGCCCAGGTCTCTCTCAGGGTGCATGAGTAATTTTGAACGAAAGACATGACATTCTAAACAATGTTTAGCGGACGCAGCTCGCAAGAATTTCTTCGTTTTTTCCGCAAAACTAAAGGATTTCTTCTTGAAAAGCTGTTGCTTTTAATTAATAAAATTTCTTTAAAAAATGAAATAAAAAGAACAGTAGTATCGTTCCTTGGCTAAACATGAACTTTGAAATCGAATCATCGTGCTTTGTCATTGTATCAGGTATGATCATGGGCGCTGCCGCGTCAACTGTTTACTACAACCTTAGGCTAAGACATCCTACACTGAATATGCCCATCATCGACTATGATTTGGCACTGCTCATTCAACCGATGCTTATGCTTGGCATCAGCATTGGAGTGGCCTTCAACGTTGTATTTGCTGACTGGATGGTCACTGTACTGCTTATTATTCTCTTTCTAGGTAGCAGTTTGCTGAATTATGATTTCTGTTACAATTTCTGCTTTCGTTACACCCTTTGGCTAATTTTGTTGATTTGCAGGAACGTCAACAAAAGCATTCTTTAAGGGTATTGGAACATGGAAAAAGGAAACCTTAATGAAAAAGGTAATCTCATTTAGCTTCATTTTTACTGCATATTTTGAACTTGTAAATCCAAACAAAGGAGCCAAGTTTTAGCTAGAAGAAAATATAGTATTTAAGTGCTCTCTGTCTTTAAGTTACTATAACGACTCAATTATGAAGGCTTTATGTTGATCTGTGTGACTACGAGGAGTGATATTGATGTTGAATACGAGTCTCAGTAATTTAGGCTGGGCTAAACTTAAATTGTATCCATATACCTTGACAATTTTCACTCTTCCACTTTTCATCTACCCCATTTCCGCTTCTGCCAAACACACTACAAAAGTTTTTGGCTAACTGTCTGAATCTCCCTTGTTTCATTTTAGGAAGTTGCCCAGCGACAAGAGTCAAATGGTGAGTTGACATATTAATTAATCTTTGCCATGTGCCAAAACATAATAATGGAATTGTTGGCCATTTTTCTTTCTGAAATTAACGGTATGTATTTTTCCTTTTGGCAGGTCCAGGGGATGAAGTAGAATACAAACCTCTTCCTAGTGGACCGAACGTTGGTCTTGAAAAGGACACCAGGGAA
Source organism: Gleditsia sinensis (assembly GCA_037074535.1). Lineage (NCBI taxonomy): Eukaryota > Viridiplantae > Streptophyta > Magnoliopsida > Fabales > Fabaceae > Gleditsia > Gleditsia sinensis. Next base: position 5,503,836 of record CM073472.1, read on the forward strand.
CTTGAGGTCAGGATATACTTTAGTGAGTTCTGATGGATACAGGGATTTCCATATTTAATTAATATGCCAGTTGCAGGTGACTATTCTTGAAAATGTATACTGGAAGGAACTTGGACTCCTTGTTTTTGTTTGGGTTGCATTCCTTGCACTACAGATTGCCAAGGTTCGCTCTTTCTCATCTTCTACAATGGAACAGTTTATACTTTGCAATTTATCTAAATTGAGACCAATAATCTCCTTTTTTACTACAGCATCATACAGCTACTTGTTCAACAGCATATTGGGCGCTGAACTTGTTACAGGTAAATTCTGTTCACCTCCAAAGCATTACCCATATACAGGTCTTTCTCTTTTCTTGGTTGCACAACTGCACATGATAGACAATTACTACTTAATTTCTATGAAAATATAGTTAAATTGATACCTATTGCATCAAAATCTAGAAGCTGTTTGAAGCATGCTTTCCATGTCATGCAGATTCCAGTTTCAGTTGGGGTATCTATGTATGAGGCAGTCGCTTTATATAATGGGCAGAGAGTAATTGCTTCCAAGGGAGATCAAGGTACAAATTGGCGAGTTCACCAGCTGATTATCTATTGTGCCTTCGGAATTCTGGCCGGAATAGTTGGTGGCTTGCTCGGACTAGGAGGAGGTTTCATTATGGGTCCGCTGTTCTTGGAGCTGGGAATACCACCTCAGGTTAGTTTCTAAAGACACATGGAGCCATCACCAGCAACAACAACTTTTGCCTTGAAAATTGGAGACCTCTAGTATATAATAAACTGCCTTCAACGTTTTGATGTCGCATGTGCAGGTCTCAAGTGCCACAGCCACCTTTGCCATGACCTTCTCCTCGTCTATGTCTGTTGTAGAATACTACCTAATGAACCGTTTTCCAGTTCCATACGGTCAGTACCCGATAACTACTTGATAAGTGTCTCTAGCTTTTACTCCTCTCGTCGTTTTGTTTATCATGAAAAACTGCAGATAAATGCTTTTAATAACCTGTACGTTTTGTGGACATTTTTGCAGCGCTTTACCTTACTGTGGTGGCTACCGTTGCAGCCTTCGTTGGTCAGCATATTGTGAGAAAGCTAATCATTTTATGTGGGAGAGCATCACTTATCATCTTCATCCTAGCCTTCACAATATTTGTCAGTGCGATTTCACTAGGTGGGTATTGCTGTTCTCTCTTCTTTAGTTTGGATATATACACTCTCAAACTTACAGAGCAAATATATATATATATATATATATATATATATATATGAACATAAATTTCTGAAAAGTTTTTGTTTCATTTGTTAGGCGGGGTCGGGATTGCAAATATGATCCAAAAGATTGAGGACAATGAATATATGGGATTTGAGAACCTCTGCAAGTACGATTCATAGCACCCTTTTGGAATAATTTGTGGTGGCTCCTTGGTCTCAATGTGTTATCCGGGGTGGACCATAGGTCTTGTATCACTGTCACAATTTTTATATTAATTATTATAAAATAATTAATTTATGAGTTTAAAATTTACTTATCAGTATTAAAAAGTTGATGTCCAATAAACAGATTGCATCAAAAAAACAAATCATTGCAGGGAATGGAAGAGGATTTCATGTAAGCATTGGTTATGGGACTTTAGTGAGAGGATTGGCGGCCAAGTTGCTGCCTGACAGATTTAAACATTGATGGAATAACCCAACTAGTGAAAGTTAAAAACTGCAATATCTAGAATTAGAAAACTTGGTGTGTGCAACTGTGGTTGTGGGATGAAGAAAGGAAAAAGTGGGGATGTAATTATTAGTTTTTTTACATAGTGATGGAAATATACCCGATTAACCTTGCTTGAGACTTGAGACAACGTTTATAAACTGTTGTTCTCACAATTTAAAGGCCCGTTTGGATAGCAGAGCTTACAGTTTATTAGAGTTTATCTATCAGTATAAGTGCTTTTATATTAAAAAAACAGTGTTTGGATAAATTTAAATAAGTAACTTATCAATTTTCAATAAACTAATTTTAACTTATTTCATAAGTTAATTTTTTAAACTTATTGAAAAAAGCTTATGTGAAAACTCAAATTTACATGATCAAAAAGTTATTTTATATTTTTACAAGTTAAAATTTCATCAAAACTATATCATTCACTTCTCTCCTTCCATCAAAACTATATCCAAATATTTTTAAAAAAAATTATAAATTTGAAAAACATTTTTTCAAATATGTATCCAAACGCTAAATAATTTAATTTAAAAGTCCTTCTTCTATAAGCACTTTTTATATAAGGTCTTATTTTATAAGTACTTAAATAAGCTGTATATCCAAACTAGACCCAAGTCACAAACTACAGTTTCTTGCTATAATCATCATAATTGTAGGCTACAAATTGCAAGATTTGAACAGAATCGTGTATAGTATATATCCTATGCTATATGAATGCTTGCTTGGTACTGTTGACTACGTATTGCTACAACTTGTGCTGAAATTGTAGGCTTGCATTATACATTTTGTATATGTATAATAAAAAAAAGGGGGGGGAAAAGAGAGAAACGGTGAATAATGGAAATGAGTGGATTGTGCATGAAATAGATTTAGTTTCTACATATTTTCTTAATGTTATAACTAAGGGTGTAAGTGGGTCGGGTTTGATTGAGTTTATATATAAATTTAATCCGATCGAATAGTGGTTGGGTCGCAAAAAATAAATTTGAATCCGACCAATGTTTCGGGTGACCCAATATATGTGGGTTATGTCGATTTTGTTCTTCAATTAGGTTCAGACAAGTTGCTCAAAAGAGACTAAATCAGAGCATAAAAATACGAATGAACAGTAATCAGGTAAAGGAAAAGTAAGGGAAGACAAAGTGAAATAAAAAAAATCACAAAGCTAATCTTTATTACCTTTACGAAAATGGGAAGGCACAAACATATATCATCTTTTGACTAAAGGAACTTAAATTCTTATACATTTGTAAAACATACTCTCAAATGTTTGGAAAATTAAATGAAACGTATCGACTGAGTGCTTTGCTGTTGGACATGAGGAAGATCAAGATTAGTAAGCTATTGGAGACGAGGAAGAAGATGGCTTCTTTGGACAGTGCCAGGCTGCCAAAAACGAACTTTGTCTAGGTGAGAATGAAGACGTGGTCTTTAAATAGTGCCGACAAACATGGAGAAAGAAAGCAAGGAGATGGAGAGGATACCGCAATCGAGGATGAAGCTGCAATTGCACAATCTCTAAAACTGAAACTAGATATGGATTTGGAAGTAAAATTTGAGAAGTGAGAGGATGGGAAGGTGAAGAGACAACTGCGGATTTCTATATATGGAGTGAGAGGAGGTGAAGAAATAGGGTAGAGTTTCTGAGGAGTCAATATATATACCCACCACTAAAAGAAGTCGTTTTGATGGTTGTTTTTATAAATAATTTAGTTTTGACACAAAACTGAAAGTAATCCAAACTAATGAAGGATTCGAACTCAGCTCCCTTCAATTACGCGTAGAATTCTTTCCATTGAGCAATAGCTTCACTAGAAATCTAAGTGCAAAAAATGTAATTTAAAGTAATTTTACAGTCGAGTCAGTTTCAGCAGGTTTGTTTAACCTAGACCCGACCCAACTGCATAAAACTAAAATTTTTAAAATTTTTAACCATTAAAACTTGAAAATTCAAAATGATTAACTCGCATATATATTATTTTATCGATTTAAGTCGATTTAAATTAGATTAGTCGGGTTACTTACATCTTAGTTATAACTTGTATAAAAAACTCAATTCAGTGCTAAAAATGTAATAATTTAGTAGCGTTTGATTTATACTTACAAAATTCAGCATAAACAAGATTGTTAAACGTATTCAACATTTTTTTTTCTTTTTGGATGATTAAATGATCATAGTTTCTTCTTTATAATTCATCTTTAACACTTAAAATGATTTTTTTTTCAAACCATTACGAATTTAGTCTTAATTTTCTATCAATAAAAATTCAGTATCATATTTTCAGAGCTAAATATTTCAAATTTATCAAACACACTTTTGGTTTTAGAGCACTCAAAATATATGATAAATTACTCTTAGAATAACATTATGTGTTTACTTATTATTTTTTTAAAATAAAATAATAATTTAAATAATTACTAATTAAATTTTTTATATCAAAATATTCAAATAGTTGAAAAATATTTTTGTAATTAAAAGTAAATTGATTCCAATTCAAATTACAAAAACAAAATTACGAGATAACTAAAAGTAACATACGATCTCTTTACAACCGAAAAAATGGCTAAAAAGTGAATTGTTTATATATATGTATTTTTAAACTTATAATTTTAGTTTTTCAAAATATGTGGTATAAAATACATTTAAATCAACAAGTTCATTTATTATATTTGCTATTATATTTTATAAATTTGTGATATTCTATCTGAGAAATAACTATCTGTAACATATTAAAACTCGAAGTGGATAAATTTTTTTAAATTAAAATTACAAAAAACAATACAAAATATCCAAGTTAAAGCAGGTCAGTTATTTGTAATTACAAAAAATAAAATAACTGCAAGCCCACTTGTGGCACGATGCCACGATGGGGGATGCAATTGGAGGCCGCATCTGCTTCAGCTAAGAACTCCTACTTTAAAATACACACCAATAGCGGCAAGGTCAGAAGCTCCTAAACAACCGCAGAAACCCTAGACACACAAGCCCCCACTCTCTCTGCGCGCCTTTGATTTTTGGTTCTAACCTCATCCGTACATCAATGGCGACGCCGTCGTTGGACGAGGAAACATCGAAGAAAGTGATACGACAAGTACGAAATAAACTTAACTTTTACTTTTACACTGTACTTATTCGATTCGTTTTCTGTGATCAGTCATCCGAGTTTTCTTTTTCTCTCTAATTTGCGTTTGCACCGTTTCGTTCAGGTCGAGTTCTACTTCGGTGATAGCAACCTTCCCAGGGACGGATTTCTCAAGAAATCTATTAGTGAAAGCGAAGATGGCAGTATCCTTGTTCTTCTTCACTTATTTTGCTTTCCTGCATGTCATTGTTTTTTTTAGTATGTTTGTTGTGTATTGATAATTATGGGTTCTGAGCTCATGTTATTTTGCTATTGTTTCTTTTGGCGGTAATGTAATTGAAGATTGGCATATGGTGCTGTGAATTTACCTGAGGGTGTTTGAGTTTATTCGTGTTTTTCATTGTTGATCTTGACTCTGACTACAAAGTGGTTAGTTTGGCTTTGATTTGTTCTTTTACTCGGATGAGAAGTCATCTTAATCTGGGGGATGTGAAGCCGGAGGAAGTGCCTGAAGATACTGTTAAAGCTGTAGCCGAAACTTTGAGAAAATCGACTTCACTCAAGATCTCCGAAGACGGTTAGTTATTGTGAACTCTTTTCTGTGTTTGTGTTTCTCTGTGTGTACTTGTTTGCCAGTCTGCTTTGTGAGAGAATGCTGGTTGACTCAGTTACATAATTAGTTTTTTTTAATGATTTATTTGTGAAGGATGTAGATTAATATAATATCTGTTGATATGAGCTTAATGAACATGCTGAGCTTATTTAATTAAAGTCTTTCAGTATTCTTGCTAGTTTAGGGCAGCGGATTGAAGCTTTCTTCCCCTCAAGTTTTCTGGCTGTAAATATCAGTATCTAATCGAATTAAAAAGAAACTTTTGCTTCACGCTTGGTGTCTATGTAGTCTGCTTTGTTTTGTTCCCTTGACCTTAATGTCCCTCTGTATCTTAAATTCTTTTCATTGGTTACTAAAAACTGTAGAATATTTTATTTGGTTCTGCCCCTCCCCCCTTTTTCTGCAGTTATGAGATTAGTTATGGGAGAAGCACAAGTGTAAATCTAAGTTTATATCTGTTTCTTAGTTTCTTTTGGATAAACCTGGAGGATTTTTTTTTTTGGGTATTTGGGAAGGGGGAGGGGATGTATGACTATCAAGTTTTATTACTATATCAGTTGAGACACATCTTAGTTTGCCACTGCCATATCAATGTTTGACTGGATGAAAATGTGCATCTCTTTTTAAATCTATATTGATTCAACAGCTCTATTTATTTATTTCTATTTCCATGTTTCAGGGAACAAAGTTGGCAGGGCAACCGAACTTTTGAAGCCAGAAGAGGTAATTGAGCAGGTGGATATAAGAACAATTGCTGCATCACCATTTGAATATGATGTGAAGCGTGAAGATGTAGAGTCATTCTTTGGCGAATTTGCCGAGGTAAGAAGCATAATAACATTACTTACATTCTTACACATTGGTCGTGGAACAGTGTTTTGTTTACTTATCCTATGAGTTTTGATGCTCAGTGTAAGCCAGATGGGGTGCAAAATGAGCATAAATAAAGTTTATTAAAGTTCTTGTTGGGGATCTAAGAGCATAATCCCAATGCTTGTTATAAAATACAGTTTGTCTTCATCATTTAAAGATAAATTCTAACTGTTTATGCAACAAGTTAATCTTTTGGATGTTATTTTATGAGAAACTGTTTGGCAGACAGTATATGAGGTAGAAAGTACTTTGTGAGAGCTTCATTTTTTATATATAACTAAAATGTTGTTTTTGTATTTCAGGTTAATAGTGTCAGGCTTCCCCGTCATGTTAGAGACAAAAGGTTCTTCTGTGGCACTGCCCTCATTGAGTTTTCATCAGAACAAGATGTTGAAAAAGTTTTGGGGCAGACATTGGTCTATGCAGGGGCCGAGTTAGAATTGAAGCCTAAGTAAGAAAGCCAATAGCAATCGAGTACAATTATTTTTAATGAATAAGCACAACTTTATTTTTTTTATTTCCCGTATATAGAACAATTTCTAAAATAAAAGGAAGGGCTATACATTCAATTCTTCTGTCAACTCCTTTAGTTATAGTTTGAAGAGGAAAAAAGTACTTCAATAGGAGTTTCATTTCCATATCTGTAAAGAAAAGGTTATTGAAAGATGTTTTTGAGCCAGTGATGCTTCTGGCATCATTTTATGAAAAATGTCAATTCTCTGCGGTATTGCTTGCAACATAGGCTATATATGAAACAGGGTTATGCATGAATGTTAGGTATCTGCTGATACATATACAAGTTTTCTGATGTTAATTATATCCAATTCAGGAAGGACTTTGATGCAGAGAGAGAAAGAGAGTTAGAAGAGCATGAAAAATCTGGTGCACTTATGGGTTCAAATCGCCAGAAAAACTCAAATGCAGAAGCTAAGTAAGAAGTTGCCAATTTTGTTAACCCTCCTATCCACCCCCATCCCCCAAAAAAGAAAGAAAAAAGTTTATAAACTGATTGTCTTCCTTAATCTTAATTGCAGCTACCCGAAGGGCTTAATAATTTCTTTCAAGTTAAAAAGTATTTCAGATGAAGTTCCTCCAGGGCAAAATGGTGCTCATCAAGAAGCCAATAACAAAAGTAGCGTTTCCAACTCCGATGAGCAAAATCCCTCAGAAAGTGCTCCTGAGATTAATGAACAAAAGGTATCAGATAATTGTGACCATGATGGAGAAAACCAAGGGGTCAGTAATGTAAAGGAAACTGGAGGTGAAGATAAGATTCAAGAAACTGATGAAAAACTTTCAGCCGCTGATTACAAGGACAACATGGATGTTGTCTTGCGTGAAGATTTAAAGGGTGTCTTTGAGAAGTTTGGTTGTGTGAAGGTACTAATTTTTCCTCTTGCTATTGATTGGTGGAGGTTTATGCTATCTGTGTCTCTTTTAAGATTTTATTTGATTTTTAATACATAAGCAAATCGCAATTCAAATAATGAATCAAAAGACTTATTTCTAAATGGTGAATTATATAATAGCTTGAAATATATACTATAAAATATGTATAGGCATATATTATAAACAAAATACTCAAAATAAAATATATCTTAATAATTAACAAAAGTAAATAATTATAAGTCAGAAATTCATAATTAAGTTTATCATAAATAATCGTCCTCCTCACACTAAAAGTAGAAGCAAGTCAATATAATCGTTTATATGTTTGAATGAGATTGGGAAATAGAGCTAGAGAAGTTGTATAGTCTTGCTTGGCGCTGAAGATTTTAGAATGGGGAAGTTTTGTTGGTTCACAGCTGGGAAAAATATTTTATTTGAATTAAGGGATTGAAGTATCTTCTAATGATAAACTTGAAAACAAAATGCTGTGTTTTGATGGTCTGAGATGATTTTTTTTTAAAAAAGAAAAGAAGCAAAAATATGACTGTTTTGTAATCGGGTCGTGAATTGCCCAACTTTGTGACCCATCTGAAGGCAGTCAACAAGAATCTCCAGAATAGTGGGAGTCTCTATTTCTGGCTCGAATTGCACGATTCCGGCACCTATTCAATTCTTGCAGCAGTTTATGTGGCTGGAAGAATGAATTGAGTCGAATCGCAAGCTTTGAATCATGAGTTGTGCTATGCTGACAACTGCAGACAATCCTGGCACATCGGTGCTACCAAAAATTTGGTCATCATCAAGCTTTTGAATTGATCAAGACTTGTCTATTGATCTTATATTCTTGTTTGTCTTCAGTACATTGATTTCAAGATTGGAGTAGATTCAGGATACATCCGGTTCGAAGAACCTGAAGCTGCTCAGAAAGCTCGTGCTGCTGCAGTTCTTGCTGAAAAGGGGGGTCTGGTTGTGAAGAATTATGTTGCTATTCTAGATCCAGTGACTGGTAATCAAACATCCAAATCTTTTTTTCAGAGCTGCCTGCTATTTTACTTGTTTTGTTTAGAAATTTACCAGGCATGACGAAATATTTTCATCTCCAGACTTGAAATTTTTTTTTAAATTATTTTTATAAACAGTTTCTATTAAATGTGATGAAATTTACCCTTTTTTGGTAAAAACAAAATTATTCCCTTCTTTTTATATTCTAAAAAGGTGCACTTCTTGAACATTAACTTTTGTCATAGAAACAACATAGAAGTTGACTGCATAAAATCCTAGGAAATGAGTCAGCTACAAATTGTGCTTTTAACTGGTTTTCACATCTTTCTTGGTTCATTTGGTCATTATATCTTTATGAGATGGGATTCCTAATGCTAATAGTAATAATAAACAAAAAATTATTCTCACATTTACTGTTTCTCCATCCCTTTTTTTTTTTTGGGTCAGTCGTTACCCGTGCTGAACCAGTTGCTTCGAATCTTGTTGCAGAGGTTTTATTCTTATTTCACAACCCACCTCTCCCCCACCCAAAATAAATAATTAAATAAACTCCTTTTTGTGTTTTGGTGTTTCGAAAAGAGGGAAAGGAAGGAGTCGGAGTAGGGCATGGCATAGTTGGTGAGACTACCTAGTTAAGCTGAGATTTATTCTTGTGTTTTATGCTGATAGGTGAGGCTGAAAGGGAGTACTGGAGCCTTCTCCGTGGTAATCAAGAAAAGCGACGAGACAATAAAGGTTTCCGTGGAAGGTGAGTGGACTCATTGTCTTGAATTGGGAAAGTCAAGTTTCTCAGGTGTTTGTCATGAAGTAACATGACATGCTAAGAAATTTTTTAATAGTTAATTATGTTATATTGAATTGAATTGAATTTTGAAAAAAATATATACATGTCGTACTTTCATTGTGAAACTTAATAAAAAACACCTTAAAAACGATATTTGTCATCTCTCAGGGGAGGAAGACATGGTAGAGGGGGAAAACATGGCCGCTCTAGAGAGAATGAATCTGCAATGAATCGCCCAAATAAAGCTCAGAAAGTTGGAGCAGCGTAAATTTGTACATTATCCTAATTTTAAGAGCAGTTTGAGGCCCCGACTCCCGGGATTTGCTTGGTTAGCTGATGTATTCCTAGATTTATTTAACTTTTAGCTTTATTACATTAAGTTATTGTTCCTTGCAAATTTTCCTTTTTCTTTACAAATTTAGTATATGATTACACTATCTGTTTCTTGTTCTAAAATTTCTTGGAAAAAATGGTTATACTAATAACGTAGTTACCAATTCCATTTTAATACGCCTTAACATTACCGGCGGTTTTAATATTTTAGAGTTTTGTTTTTTGTTTTTTATTAGTATATTTATTACACATTTTTTTTCCTATTTAAAATTACATCAGCTTCATTTTACGCATATTATTATTTTTAAAAATAAAAATATGTTACAAGTTATTCTAAATATTTTTTAAGAAAGAGAATTAAATAAAATAATTTTTTTAATGTCAATTATTTTTGTAAATAATTATAAATGATTTGAGTTATTAAAATATAAATTTTGTTAGTTTAAAAACTTGGTTGAAAATTGTAAGAAGAATCAAAGTTTAATATAGTGAAATTTTATTTATTTATTTTTCGTATGTATCTTTTCCATAAAAAATATTTAAAATATTAAAAGTAAGTTATAGTATTATTTTAATATTTTTGAAAATTTAGATATTTATTGATAATAAAAAAGTGTGTAAAATAACTTAATATATGTATATTTTTTAATAGAAAAAATAATATAATAAAAATATTAATTAAAATAAAAAATAATATTTTATTTTTTTTATTTTCATTTTATAAAAAGATGTATATTTTCGTGAGAGTATTAATAAAAAATAATAATTTACTCTATTTTATTTTTATTTAACCCTCTCCATTTCTTTTTCTTTTTCCTGGTTCGTAAAACAACACAACAGGTGTCACTAGGTAAAACAATTTCTTTTATATACCAATTTACTATTTACATGTTTGGGAGTGGACCATACCTGTTTCAAGTGACGAACTTGAAGTGCATTGATGTCTTTGTCTTGTAATACGAAAAATACTAAATGTTAATTTAATTTGAAGGCCAATAATAAATTTGGATTATAATTAATATCCTACTATTTTTTTAGTATTTTTTTTTGGTAAAGTACCATATGTTAATATTTTTTTATGATGTTTAATAGAAGATATTTTATTTTCTTAAATTTTAATTTTAATTATGATAAATGAAACATAATAATTTTATATTTTTATCTTATAAATAATTTTTAAAAATTAAAATATTGTCATAACCAAACATCTCATCAAATTTTTTTTTTTGAAAATTGATATTTTTACATTAGAAAAAGTATACTCAATTCAAACATTAATTTTTAAGGTACCTTAAAAGTTCATCCTATTTTAACATTCTTTCATTATTTTAAACATTTTGGTCCCGAAAGTGCAACCAACACTTTATTTATCCTCACGCTACAAAAAAGAGAAGAATACTTAAAAACAAAATGTAAACAAAACATATTGAAATTTATACTCCAATAAAATGTTTCCACAACGTATTCAAAACTGAAATTAATTTAATCTCTTGAATCATTTGATAGGTTTGTCTTTTATTTCCAATGTTTATGTGATTTTTTTTTTCTTTCCAACTACCTTGTACTACATTTAAGGCTGCTTTAAGTATATAATGTAAAAATAGATTGTATTAATATATCCAGTTATATTCTATTATTGTACAATACACGTACCTAGCAAACCCTTGAAGCCAGCAAAATTAGATAACAATCGCCCAACGGCCTGAAATTATAAAAGAGAGGAGTTTCTTTTTCTTTCTTTCTTTTTTTTTTTTGAAAAAAAATAATTGAGGATGAAATAAATTGCCCGTTGAACTTTTGAAAATGAAGGCATAAAGAGTTAGAACAAGTATGCCTTCAATTCCCACGTGGCAACATCGTTACCGTCTAGACGACAACATGTTCGACCTTTAACCATAGGGTTTGAATCTTCAGAGTCCGCCCCTTTATGTTTGAATATAGCTTCGGATCGTCCCACTCACTCTCTCTCTCTTTCAACTTTGCGTATCGGAGTTCATTTGCAGATCTTCCTTACAACTGGTTGGATCTCCAAATGCGCACCGCTTCGGTCGTATCATCGTTTATATGTTATTCTGGCTTCTCGACCGGTTGGATTCTGAAGCTCAGTTCGGTGAGTGTCATTGTGTCTTCGTCGATTTAATACGCGTTTTGCTTCTCCGACCTTGTTGATGATTTCTTAACATTTAACTAATTCTCCAAGGAATAACTGGAATCTTAATTGGGTTCTTAGTTTTGTAATATCATAAATTTGAATTGTCTAATTAGCCGCGTCAGTGTTAGAAAGCCTTTATTCGATCTTCAGATGAGTTTGAAATTCAATTCGAAATTCCTAGAAATGGAGAACCTAGCTTTTGATTCTGGATACCGAATACTTTTATTTGTCCTTATATTCTTTTGGTAGTTGCCGGTAGCGGGAGGTGCGCACAACTTTTGGGCTGACACCATTTTTCACCTCTTGAGTTTGTTTGAAAACGCTAAATTACTGTTAGTTTAACATGGTTATGGTTAGACAAATACTTAAGACTGACGTGCTAGTACATCTTACTGATTGTAATTATTTTGGTTAGTGATAAGTTTTGCATACCTTGATTTGAATGAGCGCGCAAACAGAGTACTCCCTATTTTGGAAGCTGGGTTCCTTAATTTGAATTTCATTTAATGGTATGAAACTCAATATAGATTCTTCTCAATTTTATCTTGCAACACTGTTTATTTTTAAATGCACTTGTGCTTGAAAATTTTAATCTTTTTTTTCTCTCTCTTTTAGAGTTGGGACCGGGATAAGGGTTTGTTCCCAATTCCCTGCCAAACGGATGAAGCAGTGCTAGCGTTTTTGAGTTACTGCCTATAGAAACCGTTCTATGAACAAGAAATGTGATTCTAGATATTGGCTTGTGGTGTGATCGAAGTATTAAGATGTTTATTTTGTGCTTCCTTGATGATTTGAATGTTCTTTTTTTTTTTTTCATTTTTTGTTGTCCTTTTCGCCCCATTTTTTTGTCAATCTATGTATTTTTTTGTTTGGTTAAAGAAATTTTTTCTAATTCCTCTCTTTTTACTAGTGCCTTATTTCAGAAAGTTGTACCTGAGACTTCTTAAAATAATAAGCCAATTCTGGACAGAGTTGCATTTAAGTGGGGATTGGGGTATGCTATTTTACTTGTCTGCCAACAAACAATGGAAGGTGACAGGACAACCCCTGCTCCATCAGATGGGCTCAGTGATGGCGTTCAGAAAATTAGAGCACTGCATGGGTAATTCTTAGAACCATTACATCTTTTCTTATCTTTTATTTGATATTACAATGCATTTAGTCTTTTAAAAATAGTTTACGTTTTACCTAAAAAAGGTTAGTGTGACAGGCAGGTTATTGCTGTCACGTTTTATTTGAAATATTTTGTCTTCAGAACTATTATTTGCTTTCGTGAGAGAAGGATTTATGGATAAGATGATAATATCAAGTTATTCTTTTCTAGAGACGAAACTAGGAAACTTAGTAATGAGGATGGACAACCTTGATTTTCAAAATATGGCCTATCTTCCAACCTAAGTTTTTCTTCCTTCCTCTTTCTTTGTATCCCCTTTCTGTTGAATCAATAGCAGTCACTTCTTTTTTTGGGTAAACATACTAAGTTTTTGCTTCCATTGAGAAACTGGCGATGAGATTGATTGAATTTGGTCTGACCTAAAGATTTCTATCTGTAGGCGGACTAGCGGCCCAACAAGGCGTTCTACAAAAGGACAGTGGACACCTGAAGAGGTGAAATTTTTTGGATATGCATACATGTTTCGTCTTTACATAGCTTGTGCAATAATGTTTAGTAACTTGATATTAAACTAAGCATGCTTTCTGGCATACTTTACGTTATTTGTTTTTATGCATATTTTATATAGTTTTTGTTTCTTCTACTTTCAGTAGCTTCGACTTATTCTTTTGAAATCTTCTCTCCCATTGTTTATTACCTGGGCCATTCTATCTTTTTGATATTATTGTGCATTTAGAAATTTTGGATCTTCTATATTCTTTTTTGACAAGGTAATGATTTAATCTTTAATTATACCTGGAAATAGTATTATATTATAAAGTGATTGTAATGGATATTGTTTCTGCAGGATGAGATTTTGCGGAAGGCTGTTCAGCGTTTTAAAGGAAAGAATTGGAAAAAAATAGGTATTATTTCGGTGTCATGTGCATATGTTCATTATTACTTCGTGAAGTTATTCATGACTTAATTCCACTAGTATCCATTATGTGCTTCAGTGTGTATTGTGTGTGTCCATTTCTTATTTATGTTATATGCTTGAATGTGTATTTTCCTTTAATCTGATAAACAGTCTCTGCTGAGTGAATTTAAATGAAATAAATCTGTGGTATTGGGGGAATAATATATTTTTCCTTTTCGAATTTCCGGCGATAAGAGTAGTCCTTTTATAAAGTTCACTAAATCAATTTTATTAGATTTCTTCTCTGCTGTTATTTTAGCCTGCATGACCGCCTTTTAGTATGTTCTTTTGTGGACAATCTAACCATCTTAAGCCTTTTTATTTTTTTATTTTTATGTAAGCAACTTCATTTATCATTATTTTGTTGTCGCTGATTGTTAATTATATCTGTTTATAGCGGAGTGTTTTAAGGATAGAACGGATGTACAATGTCTACATAGGTGGCAGAAAGTTTTAAATCCTGAACTTGTAAAAGGTCCATGGTCTAAAGAGGTAATCTATACCTCCCTTTTTTTCTTAGATGTATGATTTTATCTCTGCATGGTGGAGTTTTTTCTGATGTTAATTATTATTTGGATTTTATGGACTTTCTTTTCAGATAAGGTTTCTTTCATTACCTTAACTGTTTAATCTGAATGCAAACAGGAAGATGAAATAATAATTGATTTGGTGAACAAATATGGACCAAAGAAGTGGTCTACTATAGCACAACACTTACCTGGACGAATTGGTAAGCAATGCCGAGAAAGGTATGCCCATTGTATCTAAAGCCTGTTTGGGTGTGTTTATAATTTTTGTTTTTTGTTGAATTTTTTTTTTCTTAAATGGAGTTTCAAGAAAAGCACAATAAGTGCCAAGTCATATTATTAGTGTAATCTTTTTTAAAAATAATTTTTATTGTCAAATTATTAAAATGACATATTTATAAATCACTTTGCAATTAATACTATTTGAATGAAAAATAATTTTATATCTTAATTTTCATTTATTTAATTATTTTTAAATTTTTATTAAATTAAAATATAAAATAAAATCACTATATATATAATTTTTTTACTCAAAATAAATTTATAAAATCATATTGAAATATAATATCAAAATTTTAATTGAAATTTTTTTATTAATCAAAATGATAAATTTTTATAATAAAATATTTTATTTAACAAATTAGGGGACTTAGTAAAACTTTATGCATTTAGGTGAGAGTATTTAAAAAGATAAAATTGGATAGTTTCATAATTTTTAATTTTAGGTAAAGATATTTTCGTTCACGACAAAATTAATTTTTTGCTTCTACAAATCGTTGCTTCTCATTTCAGAAAAAAATTGCCTCTGCTGGCAATAAAAAACACTTTTAAGTGTTAGCTAAACATGATAAAAATATAATTTTTTTTTTAAAATAAGAGGCTTTTTTTTTTCAAAAAAAAAAAAAGGCCAAACAGGCTACTCTGTTATCGATATTTCCTACATAAATCATGGTACAGACTCTGTCTGTCTTGCAGCATGGTTGGGGAGATGTACCTCATTTTGACTAATTTAATTTATAACAACTTGTTAGGTGGCATAATCATCTCAATCCTGCTATAAACAAGGAAGCATGGACGCAGGAAGAGGAGTTAGCATTAATACGTGCTCATCAGATTTATGGGAACAGATGGGCAGAATTGACAAAGTTCTTGCCGGGAAGGTAAATAGATTTTTTAAAGGGAGTGAAAAGGAGGCACGCGGCCACGCTTTCGTTTCTATTTGGGGTCATGTCTTCTAATTTACTCTTAAGTTCTTTCATATTTTATTTATGTTTCAAGACTGATGTCATCAAAATGTCCCTGGTTTTTCTATGCACTTTTGGACTTCGGTTATTTTTAGTCTGTTGATTGCCCATAAGCATCTGAAGTTGTGGTATACTTGTCTTCTGAGGTAACAGGACGGACAATGCTATAAAAAATCACTGGAACAGTTCTGTTAAAAAGAAATTGGATTCTTACTTGGCAGCAGGTTTGCTTACTCAGTTCCAAGATGTACCCCATGTTGGACATAATCAACCCATGGTTTCAACCTCTTCGAGGTTGCAGTGTAGTGGAGATGATAATGGTCAAAAAGGAACAGAAGGAGAGGAAGTTTCAGAGTGTAGCCAAGAGTCAGCTCATGGTAGTCGCCTTCCATCTGCCAGAGAGATGACCAATGTTGTTGTACATACTACAGAGGAATTGAAGCCAAACAATGATTCTAGTCTAGGAAACGTGCACAGTCCTAGTCAAGCATCCTGTTCAGAGCCATATTACATATCTTTGGATGATGTTACTGTATCCATCCCAGACATAGCTCGCGAAGAGGCATCCTCTTCTCAATTTATTGAGCAAAAATACTTACATGAGCCTAGAAATTGTGCAAGCAGGGATCATCAGTTTAATTTACATGCTTTACCCAATATTTCATCTTTAGACTTGGGTCAGGAATCCTCACTTTTGCAAAGAGATTGTATAGTTTCTGATGTAAGCCATGACATTGTGAATGTTCCATTTCATACTTCAGAGGGGTTATGTATTTCAACATCTATGGGACCCACATCTATGGATTCTGCTAAATCAGAGCACATCTTGATTTCTGATGAAGAATGTTGTAGAGTCCTATTTTCAGAGGCAATGAATGACGGTTGCTTTTCCTCCGGAGATTATAACAAAGGTATTGATATGGTTTTTTCCGGATGTTCTTCATTTCTTTGCCAATCATCTGACATCCAGCTATGTGAAGCCGGTGGAACCTCAGCTGCATTCCTAATTTGTCCATCAAGATCTAATAATTTAATGGGATCTTCATGCTCCCAATCTTTTCCAACTGTTCCTTCAGTACTTTCTGCTAATGATGGTAGACTAGAGTATGCTGAAGCCAATCAAATATTTGAAGCTGATGATCAGCAGTTTGTCTCCAGAGCACATGATAGCTTCATTTATGCTAACGAATCATCCATTTCTCCTTGTGTCGATGCTATAGATAGCGCAGACATGCTCGAACCACTAGATATTGTGAAGGATGCTTCAAGATTGGTCCCTTTAAATACTTTTGGCTGTGAATCAGATACCAATCAAACTTGTTATCCAATGGATGAAAAGACTGATGTCCATACAGAACAGGACACAGGATCTCTGTGTTATGAACCTCCTCGATTTCCAAGCTTGGATATTCCTTTCTTCAGCTGTGATCTTATACAATCTGGAGGGGATATGCAGCAAGAATTTAGTCCGCTGGGTATCCGCCGGCTTATGATGTCTTCTATGAACTGTCCAACTCCCCTGAGATTATGGGACTCGCCTTCTCGTGATGATAGTCCAGATGCTTTGTTGAAAAGTGCTGCTAAAACTTTCACGGGCACACCATCCATATTAAAGAAACGACACCGAGACTTGATATCACCTCTATCAGATAAGAGAATCGACAAGAAACTTGAGACTGATATGACAACCAAATTGACTACACATTTTTCACGTTTGGATGTCATGTTTGATGACAATGATACTCGGAAAGCAGATATGCTTCCTTCATCTTCAATGCAGAAAAAGAAATCTGGAGCCTCTGTTGACGACAAAGAAAATTGTGGACAAGTTTTGGAAGGGGAACAAGTAGAGGGAAAAAATGAATCTACAATTTTGAGCTACAGACAGTTAGAAAAAGATACTGGTGCTAATAATTCCCAGGATATCCAGCCACCTCTGGATGTTGATTCTAAGATGAAGGTTGATATTGACGCTGATGCTGCCGCAGAGATTGTAAGTACTGTTCTTGACCTCTTGATGTAAACGACTGATATCCGGGATTTGTTACTATACTTACTTCTCTCTCTCTTTTCTTTACCTTTATCAGGTGCAACAATCTTCTGGTGTCTTAATTGAACATGATATGAATGACTTGTTATTGTATTCTCCTAATCAAATCGGTTTTAAATCAGACAAAACTCACAGTTCAAGTGCTGGAACTCCCAGAAACCTCGACAATCGAAGCTTGGAAGGAGCTCCAAATCAGAGCATTCATTCGAAACCATTTTCTGAAAAACCCTGCTCAAGAGATAGCTCCCCTTCTGTTCGGGTAAAGGAAAATGAAATTCCTTCAGTAGCTGTTACTAGTGTACAATCTGTTTGTTCAGCAGGCCCTGGGGAGAATTCTGGTGATCATACTGGAAATGATGCTGGTTCTGAAACATTTAACATGTAATATCCATTTAATTACTTAGTGTTATCATTTTTATATTATTGCTGACTATTTCCATTTTTCGTTCTATATTTATTTTGGGTGATTGTGGAGTAGTACTGCTGCCATTTAACATATTTGATCAGCATGACTTTGCTGACAATTGTTACCCTTACTCTCTTGCTTTAATTCTCAAGTCATTGTTGGTGTCAATGGTTCACATTTCTTGTCACTGACCTGCTTTTTTTGCGGAGTTTGTTGCCAGATTTGGCGGAACACCTTTTAGAAGAAGCATCGAATCCCCTTCAGCATGGAAGTCTCCTTGGTTCTTTAATACTTTTCTGCCTAGCCCCAGAATCGATACTGAAATAACAATTGAGGTACTGCAAGTTCGGTTCAAATGACTATTGTCTTCAAGTAGAGTGTAGTTTTCCCTCACTAACTCTGTAAACATGTTCTCAGGATTTTGGGTATTTCATGAGCCCAGGCGATAGAAGCTATGATGCAATTGGGTTGATGAAACAGATCAAGGAACAAACTGCTGCTGCATATGCCAATGCTCAGGAGATTTTGGAAAATGAAACTCCCAAGGCCAAAGATGCATCCGAAAACGCCAGGGATGTGGACCAGGTAAACAAAGATGCTCATAACCAGCCTGGGAACCATTCTCAGTTGGCTTCAAATGCTTTGGTAAAGCTGGATTTACCTAACTTTATGCACCTTAGTCGTTGTTTTTTGGTGATGAATATTTGTATCGTCTACGTGTAATAATTAGCTTAGCTAAATGGAATATGTTTGCAGATGGAGCGACGCATACTTGACTTCAGTGAATGTGGAACACCAGGGAAGGGGGATAACAGCAAACCCTCAGCTATGACCTTCTCAAGCCCTTCTTCATATTTGTTGAAGGGGTGTAGATAGCTCCTTGTTAATTTTTATGGCTAAAGCCGGTTGTCAGGAGTTACAATTCTTGTGATATATTATATATATATATAGTTTGTAATTTTTTTAATTTTTTTTCCTTATACAGCAATCAGACTTAATTTGTGATTGAAAAGAAAATAATATCGCCATTCAGTTTATGATTTTTCTTTGGTTTGTCACCTATAATGTGAAATCTACGGCGACATGACAGGATTTTGATTTTCCTCTGGCTGGTACTTTGGCAAATGTCACTTTCCTTGAGTACTCTGGCCAAACTTGGGCTTTAAATATAAAGGAAGGGCAGAGAACAAGGAAATCGCAAGAACCTTATTATGAGAAGAGGCATATAATATTTATTATTGTTATTATTATTCGCCTTAAATATATTTTTAATTTAAAAATAAAAAATATATTATCTTTTTTAATTATAATTAAATTATTCATTCATAGTTATGTCATTATTTAAATAAAAAATATTGATATAAATGTTAATTCATTAATATGGCACTAACTTAGTGACGTAGATGGAAAAATAAAATGAAAGAGTTATCACAATTTTTTAATATTAAATATTTTAATATATTAATTTATCATAAAAAGGTAATTAATTTACTTTTCTAAAATTATATATATAGGTAACCTAAACAAAATCCTAATCTTACTATAACATTGAAACATAAATCATAATTTTAATAAAATAATATAAAAAAATAATCTTAATACTAATATGATAATAATTCTCAAAATTTAGAAGCTGACTATCACTTAACATAAAATTACCTCTGATAATTTAATTATTTAACTTAGCCTATTTTTTTTGTGAAAACTGTCTGAATGGTACACATAAATAAATTTTAATTTTAGAGATGTTGCCCAAATAGTGTAGTTGATTAAAAAAAAAAGTTATGTTGATGGTTCAACATTCAAATTAATATTTTTTGTTAAACAATGACAAAACTATAAATAAAAAATGTAATTATAATTTTTAAAATATCATTATATCACATACAACACTAAGGTTTCGTTTGGTAGATGGCAATAGAAGGAATATAAAAGAATGAATTTAAATAGAATGAAAAAGAATAAATTCAAATAAAATGGAATAAAATATTGTGATTAAAATTACATTTAATAAATCAATGAAATAGAATGGAATAAAAATTTTCAAAAAGACAAAAATACCCTTAAAAAATAAAATTATTATAGTAATATTATTTTAACTTAAAAAATTATTTTAAATATTATAAATAAAAAATAAAATAAATTATTATTAATATATAATTTTGAATTAAATTTTGTTAAACAATATTGAAAATTTTAATTTAAATATATATATTTTTAATTATATAAAATTTTATAAATAAATAAAATAACGAAGAGTATTTCAATTTTTTTGTTTTTCATTCCATCGCACTTTCCACTTATTTTCGAAAGTAATGCTGATTACCTTGGAGGAGGTAATCAGCATTCCGTGGAACCCACAGTTTTCACCACTTCCAACTACCAAACCAATGAATGGAATGCCTATTCTATTCCATTCCATTCTCATGCTCTTATTTTCATATATCAAACGGGACCTAAGTCATTTTTTCTCACAAGTGATAAGTCACAACATCTTTATTAACTTCCTACTCTCCATCTTTATTCTCATAACATTGTTTCCTTTATTATCTTTATTTTAAAAAGAAAATTATAAAAAAAAAAAAAGATTAAAAGATAAAGAGAGAGGAAGATGTCTAAAGATAGAAACAAAATGATGGTCGACAAAGATAGAGACAGAATTATAGTCGACAGAGATAAAAACTTAAATATAGATATCACGAAAGAGTTAAAAAAGATAAAAAGATAAAAAGATAAATGTAAGAAAAAAATTGTTATTGAATACTATTAAGATTTGAGTCTGAATCTCTACTGTAATAGCATATTTATTTACTATTTAATTATAGATATTAATTTGAATTAATTTTAATATAATTTTATATATCTATATCATTAATATTATATTTAAATTTTTTAAAATTAAAAAAATTATTATTTAAAATTATTTAAAATATTTTTTAAAAAAATTTCTATTTTTTTAAAATATTTTAAAATATTTTTATTTTTAAAATTATTAAAACAAAATTTAATATTTTAGTTGTCATCAAACGAGAGAAACAAAACCTCTCTATCGTACTTTTTCTGTCACATTTTACGTCAATTCATTTAACAAACTAGGAGTACCAAAAAGGTACAAGTTCAAGATGCCAGGATGAACAGGTTAACTGTGCACGACGTAAATCTTAATCTGAATTGTACACTTGAACATATATCCCCTCCCCGCAGAAATATCTGTCCCTTGATGGAAAGGAAATTACTGGAGCACAGAACCCCAGCCATATAGTTGAGCATGTCATATTAAATACAATTTTAATAACAAAAATGCTTTAATGCTTGATGGTCTAAGATCTCAAACTGGTGCCCAATGGGTAGATTCTGTCATCAAATTAGAGCACGAATTTCTTCTTTTTGTGACAATTATTACGATAACAATTATGCAAGTCCTCGAAGAGAGGGCAGGCTGACTACTGCCGTCACAATTACATTTTAGACAACTCGGGACTGTATTGGAGCTCAGACCGGCCATGCTAATCCTCCTGCACAATCAACAGCGGAATTCCAGCTTATCAAACACTAAAGGATTGGTATAGTCTGAAAAATAGCCCATGCAGAGGCTACATCAATCGACTCGAGGGCAGGAGCAATTTTTTATCAAGTTTGCTTCTGATTATAATCCTTAGATTATCACATAAATATATATACAATATTATATGTCATATCCAAACCATCACGACTAAAAGGCATGCGACTGAATGTTGTTCAAATTTTAAAGTAACCCTGCTAACCCAATATGGACATTGTATTAAAGCCTTGAAAGACGACATCTTTGCAAACATAGAAACGAGACCAAATTTAATTGCCTACAGTTGCATCAGCGTCATTTTAATTATCCATACATAATACCAAAACACGCCAGATATTAAATCTACAAAGCTGGGAAAATAAGGGTTTATTTAGAAACAGTTTTTAAAACAATATTTTCTTTTTCTTTTTCTATAAAAATAAAAAAAAATTATTTGTCATGTTTTTTAAAATTTTTTTGAATTTTTTTGTTTGTAAAAATGTAACTTAGAAAACACTTTAAAAAATACTATTTTATTTTTTTATTTGTTTTTGTGCAAACTTGATTTCAAATTGTTTTTAAAAAATAAAGAAAACTTATTATTAATTATAAAGTTATAAATAATTTGTTAAAACTAATCTCTAACACACCATTCTATTTTTTTTTTGTATTCCAAAAATTATTGTCAAAATTTATATTTAAACAAATTTTTTATTCTTTTATTTTAAAAAAATAGTTCAAAATTATTTTTAAAAAACAGTCAAGTAAAAATACTTTAAAACATTTTTAAACAAGTCATGACATTCTGTCACACATGAGATAATCAAAGTAAATATATGTCATGGCATCATTAGAGCTGATTTAGTTTCATTGCCATCATGTATGATCCACCAGGAAGCACTCTAAGACTAACAAGTTTAACTCCTAAAATGGAGCGAATTACTTCTTCATATTTTAATTCGAAAAGAATTTGACAAGTGCAGGTAAGCAAGATGACAAGATGACCCGTGAGCTTGCCATGTTGACGCTTGACAGGAAAATAAAGGAAATAGAATGCAGTCAATCATGTCAGAAAGGGAGCTTCTTACCCGTCAGATGTCATGTATATATGGTACTCTTTAGTCATGAAGGAAACTTGCTCTGGGTTCAATCCTGTGAAAGTAAACATTCCAATCTGCTTGATAATGTGACTCCAATCACCGGGCGTACCTGACCAATTAAAGGAGAAATGAGTATAACTGCAGTAAAAACTTCATAAATCAACTAAGAGGTAGGTATGCCCCAAATCCTTAAAACAGAAGGGAAAGGCAGAGAAAGAAATGTTAGTTTGAGTAATCAAATAATAATTTCTCCCATACTCGTGCAGCAATCAAAGATAGGAACCAATCAAGAAGCACCAAAAATAAGGGAAATGTAAATGAGAAAGAACACTATAAAGACAGACCTCTGGCACACAAAGCATCAAAAAGTTGTTGGCGCATGCTGATAATACGGTCAGCCATTGTCTTCAACTCAACACTCCATTCATTGAACAAATCCCTGAAAGTGAAGGAAACATAGGTCTGCATAATAGGAAAAATTTAACAAAGAACAAAATATTTTTTGCTAGGACTCCTTTCTGGCAGAATTAAATATATATACAGAAGCTCAATCCTCTAATAGACCCTGTTTATTAGGATCTTGTTTCTGAAGATATTACTCGTATATTGGAAGGATGGCCTGTATATATACTAATCAATAGCCGTTACATTCATCAACTGTGACTGTGGCCGTTCAACACTATCTTTCATCACAAAAGAAAGCATAGTCAACAGCAAATCCTTCTTTGCCTAGATCAGTTTCAAAAACAACCAGAATAGTCTTGGCTGATTACCGATCCTTGAGAATGGCAGCTACAATGGATGCACCATGAATGGGAGGATTTGAATACATGGGCCTGATCACAAGTTTCAACTGGCTCTCAACCCTGCTTGGAACATCAGCTGACTTGCAGACCTAGGTTAAGTAAGGGCTAATTATCAGAAGACAAACAGTAAATTCTTTGTACTAACAAATTTAAAAACCTAAAAAAAAAAATTTATATTAGAAGGAGACTTTATAAGTGTGCTAAATGAAACCAAGATCCAAAATGTGATCAAAGCAAAAAGTCAGATTCCATGATATAAAAAGCATGCAAAGTTCACCACTAATTAAAAACTTCAATGTTAGAAAAAAAAAATGCTTAGAAGTTGAAATCGTACTATGCTTAGGGCACCAACACGTTCTGCATAAAGTCCCATGTTCTTCGCAAAACTCTGGGCTACCAGCAATTCACCCCCGTCAGCAACAAACATTCGAACAGACTGTGCATCTGCATCTAGACTTCCACTAGCAAAACCCTATCACACCAAAGAAGATTATATTTTATAACACATTGCCACTTAAAAAATAATTCTTGTGACAAAGCTGAGCACCAGACTACTAAACTTTGAATTTTTCTGCCATTGAAAAGCCGCAGTATTCAAGTTCTTTCAAGTGGTTGATGGTGGGCTATGTACTGCAGATAAGAAATTTGTTGCGTGCAGAGAAGCCTACCTGATAAGCACTGTCGAAGAAAGGCAACAAAGCTTTTGATCTTATCAGCTGCCTAATCTGCTCCCATTGCTCAAGGGTTGGATCAACACCAGTAGGATTATGTGCACATGCATGTAGCAAAACAACAGATCCGGATGGGGCAGAGTCAAGATCTTCTAGGAGTCCTGTTACGAACGACAAAGCTATCATGATATGAAGGAAAGAATAAAGAATTTCACTCTTACATGATTTGATAATTCTAACCTTGAAAGTCTAGCCCTCGTGTTGCTGGAGCATAGTAGCGATAATTTTTTACAGATAACCCCGCCAGAGTGAAAACCTTAGTGTGGTTACCCCAAGTTGGTTGAGGCAAGTATATAGTCCGCTGCAAAGCCAAGGCAACCAAAAATGGTGAACTGGCACCCTACAATAATCAATTTCAATGAGTCAAGGGTTGTGCATTTTACTTGATGATAATGTCTAGCCAAAAATTCACCTCCAACTCTTAATGACCCAGTACCAGACAAGCATTGAACAGTGGTAATCCTGTTCTCTTGAATAGCAGGGCTATATCCACAAAAAAAAAAAACAAGGACCCAGTCAGGCATTGACCCAGCAAGAATTCTTTCAAATCAAGCAAAAACTTCTTATATAAACATGCCGTTATAAATAAAAAGAAAAAGAAAAGTAATTACGACAACATAAAGCGTTTAGATTTTCAACCTGTCAGCACCAAAGATGAGCTTAGCACTCAATTTATTGAAATCGACAATTCCAACAATCGGAAGATATTCCTTGTTGTATGAGCTGAAAATAATGTAGAATGGAAATTATCACGATCCAATAGAATTCAAATGAAAATGAGCACAAAGGATGTATAACTACCTACTAACCTGTCCTTTAAGAGTTGCTGTTCCACTCTTCTCACGACGTTTAAAACAAGAGGTTTTCCTTCCTGTTATTGCAGTAGTAAGAACATGTCAAATCAGAGTTCTAATATTTAGCTCAATTTAGAACTGATGACAGTCCATTTATCCGTCCATGTGCATTCACAGTAGCCAATATCAGATAGGAAAATCTAGATTATGTTCTCTGATATTTCTCATTCTATTGCAAAAAATCAACAACCACAATTGTGACAGAACAACACTCACCTCTGTCCGGTAAGCACCAACACCCAAATTCAGCTTGACAGGGCTTGGGTCTTTGTTGTAAGCAACAGTCACCTATGTTATAATAGACGACAGAAACAAATTACTGAGGTAGTTGACCAATAAAACGTGAGAAACAAATTTCAAAATAGTTAATATAAAAGCGGCATGAACTAGAACATATGAAGACGTACTTGAGTCAGTATCAATTTTTCACAATAGGATTGGTTATCAGAACACGTTAACAAACCATCAGATGCCGTGCTGGTTTAGCATTACTATGATTATTGCTTCAATGACCAATCATTATATGATGGATCCATAGTTTTACATAAACTAATTAGGTAAACTCTTTCACGTTGTAATTGTCTGATAAAACAGAACATTCAAATGGAAAACAAAACAAAACGAAACAACAGAGAGAGAAAGGCAGCGAAGTCAAGAGGTCCTTCCATTGGCTCAAATGTATGATCCATTCTGTGCCATGCAACAAATAAAAGGATCTAATCCATATCAAGCGATGATCTGCCGAGGCTGAGGACAAAAACCACGAAAAGTAGATACAAAAGGCACTATTATGGATCTAAACCATTGCTTCGGTAAGACATTAAGTATTCTCCATTGTGTTAAAAAGTTGAAAGTATTATTGTCATAAAGGAATCGCGAGAAAATAGAGACAAAGTACAATAAATGGAGAGAACGAAACAAATCAAACACAGAATAATCTAAAAGAGTACCCCAAGGATAGGATCTTCAGGAGCACGGACAACGTGAGCGAAGACAGAATCGGCCTGGGAGGCGGAGATGGAGATGGAATCGTTGTGAGAATCCATTGAAACTGGAAGTAGGTGTCCGGCACGAATGGCAACTCAGCGATCGCGGGGTATTGATGAATGAGGAAAATTAGACTCTAGAATACTACGGGTAGTGACCGGCAGGCGCATCCCTGTTTTTCTATATATTCTTTCTTGGTCTTTTTCTTTTTCTGGCAGAATAATAGTATAATAACAAAGTTACGAACTCTCTATAGGGATTTTAGAATATACCTTCAAGGGGCGTGGTTGCATGCCTGAATCATGAATCTCCCACGTGATTTGGTGAATATATTCTTTTAACCTCACCTTTTCCAACTACAGGTGTTCTCTCTATAAACTCTGCCTATTTTTCTATCCTTGTTTTTCCTCTTAAGCTTGAAAATTTTATTTATTAACATTTTATTTTATATTTAAAATCATTTGAAAATTAATAACAATTTTTTAACATTAAATTATTGTCCCTTAAAGATTTTTGTATTGGCTGTTTTTATTTTGTATTTGATTTAAAAAAGATTTCCTAATTTCCACATAGCTTGTCTTTAATATGCAATTTGTAATGATTATAAATTTTTTTATGATATATATAATGTATTGATATCTTATTTAGTTGAAACTAATATTGATCATTAAATAAGAAGATTTAAATTTATTTTTGCATGCAGCACTCTTACCTATATAGAGATGCATGTTGGGCATGTAATGAAAATATTCTGTGATTAGAATAAAGCTAATATTGACGAGATGATGGACAAGTCCTAGTCCTAGACGTTGGGCATGTCAGAAATTTGTAGCCCCTTGTGAACAACACATTATCATTTAACTCAATCGGAAGCACCTTAATAAGATAAGGACGAAAACGAAAGTTGCGATCAGTTGCTTTCAAGGTATAAATAACTCAGCCCACAGAGTCGCAAGAAGTGATTTAAGACAAACTTCGATATCACACAGAAATTAGTTGTTGGAGTTATCAAGTGCAGGTGAGTTGGGTGGCACTAGAAAGGATTGACGAAAATCGGGTATGACAGAATGGTTGCTAAACATTGTTTGTGTACCTACAGCCCGCAGACGAATAGCCAACGCAGTTGCACTTATCTGCACAATCACAAAGAATCGTCAGCTTCAACAATCTCTGTTCTGCTCTATACTGCGAACGCACTGCCAACTTTTTCTCATTCAAAAACAGAATATCTGTATCAGCGTTTGCTTGTATTCAGATGCTGGAAAACATCAGCATTCGCTAGAGTTCAAAAAAGGATTTCTGTTTTCTAAATAAACCTTCTCATAACTAAAAAATCTCATCTTCACAATATTTTAGTCAGAAAATATATAGTAAAATTTTGTCACCATTTTAGCAATGCTGACATATTCTAATTATTCTGGTGTAGCTAAAGTCTTCTATTAACGTAATATTACCTGTGGTACCAATGATACGAAAAGAATAATGCGACACATCCTTACGTGGAAGAGAACAAAACTCCTGAGCTCTGAATGGTTCTCATCAATGTACTTATCTACTTTCTGCCGCAAAAGAAGACCAAGTATAAGAAAAGTTGGTAGCAAGAAAATCAATGTGCCTGAAACTAAACTTCATGAGAAATGAGATTAACAGTAGATAAGTGACATCCACAAAGAACGAGATTTACTATCTCTATGTCCATTAAATTATAAAACTAAGTGATACACTAACATATTATCCAATTCTTAGAAAATTTGAGACTCTTCCCTAATTTGACATTTCTCCTATAGCAAGTCTATCATGGTATTTTGAAGTCTAAATGTAAAATTGTGCTTGGAAGTCACTAGCCTATGATGATACTAGGGAGAGTTTATATGACAATTTTGAGAAAGCATACCGCTACCCAGTCCATCCTGAGGTATACAGTGACAACCACGGCAACTTCCAAGAGAAGAAGACAGCAGATGACGAAGGTGTACTGAAATTTATCAAGGATCAACTAGATGCATAACTCAAACAAAGTCAGTTAAAATAGAAAACAACTGCTGTATACAATCTCAACGAAGAGGATACTATGCAAAGCATGCAATTGCTGAGACAGTTGACCACTACATAACCATATATGGTGCCCAAGCATAGACAAATTCCTATAGCCAGACATACATGTATAAACCTGTTCAACAGAAGCGCCAATTTTGTTAGAACTATGAACATATCCAAAACAGGATGGAAATGACTGATGGCTTAATAGTTCTCTTCAGATGGAAAATTCTCTTTGTTAACGAGTGAATGACCATTGTCAAGAAAACTCTTGATTTGGAATTGCTGCTATTAGAAACTCCATATACTGAGATTTCACTGATTGTGATTTTGTTTAGGATTTAACAGAAACAGAGCAAGAAGTAAATCTGCAGAATTACTTCAAGTTCAGCTGAGTGCAGCCTCCAATGGTTGTTCACTCATAAATATGGAAAACTGTATTTAATTTGCGAGCATCACAAAACCCGGCAGTAAAATGGGTACATGGAACAGCAGACGGAGAACGGCTAATGAAACCCAGAAAACAATGATAAGGAGTTAAAAGAGTATCGTATCCAATGATCTACTGAAATACAATAAGGATAAGATTAAGGATAAAAAACGAAACTTACGATGGTCTGGCAAGAAATGATGACAAAGGCACCCCAGTTATTTTCTCTTGCCATTTTTTCAATAGCCAAAGACAGTAGACTATTATTCCAACTCCGTACAGAGTTACCATTGAATTTACAACACTAGTTAACTTGACCCAGAAACGCCTGCTGCGAGTACACATCTCTGGGTAGGCGATGCTCAGTCACAGGACAAACACGGTCATATTATCAGAAAGTAACAGCTCAATATCTCCAGCGGAATTTCCCGTTCCAAATGCGTTGAAACTCTGTAGAACACTGGGGTACCTGTGCGGGTATACTTTGTGTGTGAGCTTGTTAGTTGTGTCTGGGTGGCTGGTTACCGAGTTGAATGTTAAGTTAAATGATTGTGACGATGCACTACCCACCCAACTAACTTTCCGACACGTTCTCATAGTCTATACTCTATTGGGTGAGAAATAATATGTGGTCGTTTGGTCCCATTGGATTGAATATAACCTCCAAAAAAAAAAAAAAAAACAAATGAGAGAAAGCAAGACGACGAGAGACAAAGATACCCTACACCCAATGTTCTTCGCATTTATTACAATTGAGTGAGTTAATTAAATACACTTCTAATCATATCCACTGCGGATATGGATCCTCTGCTGCGCCTTTGGCGCAGCAGAGAATACTGCGCGGCCAAAACGCGGTTATTTAGCTGGGTTTTAGTTTTTTTATCTTTTTTTTTTTAATTTATTTTAATAACAGTATATTTATTTTAATTAAATTAAATTATCAAAAAATTTCAAAATTTAAAATTAAAAGAACCAATTTTTATTTTTATATTTGAAAAATATGTGTTTTAATTTAATTGTTTTAAATTTCAATTTTTTAAATATTTTAATTAAAATAATAATGATTTTTTTTACAGTAAATACTTCTTTTGATTTCTTAAAGATTTTAATTTAATTTTTAAAATTTTACTTTTATCAATTTAATTTTTTAAATATTAATTTATTTTAAAAAATATTTTTAAATTTATTTTATTAATAAATATTTAATATATTTTTTATCTGTTATAACTACATAATTTAGAGATATAGTTTAATTAAATAATTATTTTAATTAGTATAAATGTAGTTTAATTTAATTTTAATTATTTATTTAAATTGAAATAAATTTATTGTTATTAAAATAAATTAAAAATAATGACAAACAACTTGTGTTTAATATATTTTCTCATCTATTATAATTAAGAATTTATATAATTAAAATAAAAATATAATTTAGGTAAATTGTTTTAAACAAATTTATTAAATTTTTATTGATAAAATTAAAATTAAAATATTTTTAAAGAAAAATAATTCTTTAAATAATATTTTTTAAAATAATTTATTAAAATAAATTTAAAAATAATTTTTTAAATAAATAAACAATTTTAATAATTAAATTAAATTAAAATAAATAAATAAATAAACCAAAACGCGGCAAAAGCCGCGTTTTGGACGCACAGCATCCCCAGCAGAGAATCCATATCCATTCACTGCATGCAATGTCATTTGTTATCTTCAAGAAAAGAAGGGACAGTTGAGTCTTAATAGAGCTACTATGCATATCTGATTTTTATGGATACGGTACGTTTCCGTAGTTCCACTAAATCATTATGAACGTTTTTCGTTAAAAACATCTCTTTTGTACAACTTCGCAGAGTTCGAACTCAATTCGTCCACTGGTATATCAAACTATATAGGCTTAAACCATACACAATCGGCTAGGACAGCCGGTCAAATTTTCTTAGTGCTCAAAGAGTTTGTCGTTCAAAAATGAATAAAGAATATGTTTATAATAAGTTTAATAAATTAATTTATAATTTATTTAATTAATTTATTAATTTAATTGATTAAATTAGAAATATTTAATAAATAAATTTATTTGAATAATTTAAATTAATTAAAAATTTATAAATTATACACTACTTCAAATAACATATAATTTATAAATTTTAATTTAATTTATAAATTATTTTTATCAAATAAAATAAAAATAAAAATAATGTTATTGCTCAAAAATAACAATGACTGATTAATAGCTATGAATCACGAGTAACAACATCTTTCAATGTACTTGAAGGATTATGAACTTTATATCCTATTTGAAACAATAAAAAGGTATAATATTTTTTTAAATAATACAAGAAGAAAATAATTAAAATTACATAAAAAAAAAAAAAAACTAAATCCTCTATAAAATCTTGGTCTAGAAAAGCAAATAGAAAGGGAACCCGTAAGGGTATATATAGGCCCATTCAATAGGACAATAGGCAACTCCATCGAGCTTTATACTGTCCTTCTCACTGATCACCCCATCAAGCTGCAAACACCATCAAACAAAATCGTCATGGTAAATATATATGAAGAATCCATCTAAACAAACAAATATATTCAGATTGCTATGCCGAAATAAGCATACCTTGATGATCTGTGGCAAGAAATAGTCCCCGTACTGTTTGGTGTTCTTAGACCCTACAACATGAATCAAGTCCTGCAGCAAATGACAAAGTCACTCGAAAGTTGGAGCACCATTTATGATAGAAACTACCATATGGCTCAATCTCAAAACCTAATATAAACTTATGTCTAACGTTTACGGCTTGGCACAAAATAGCCAAGCAGTGAGTTCATTCACCACCAACATCCTTATTCAATTGCATTATGCATAAATAGATAAAAGCAATACAATACTTGTTTTAAACTCGAAGAAGACCAACCAAAATATGATCATAGCTGACATTCGGCTATTGGCAGTACTACTATGCAAGGGGACTTGATCATTTTACTCAACAGAAATTTTGAAATTATCTACATTTCTTGAAATAAGAACCCCTTAGAGAGAAAAGGATTATGCAAGAGGAAAGATTGAACACGCTTATATACATCATCAATGTAGAAATCCACATCAGCATTAGATACAATTTTTCCGTCACTATCAACAGCATGAATTTTATGTTTGTATGTCAACAAAATAGTCCTGCCAAGCATCACGTTATGCACTTCAATAACCTTACTCACAAAATTATCCACAGAAAACGAAATATGATAAGGGAATGCTCCTATAATAAGATGCTTAGTTACCTTAAGGTGGCTTCATCCACTTCCATGTAACTTGCAAGTTTTGAAAGACAGAATGTTGAATACACTTTCAAGAAGGTCCGGATGCCTGATAACAACTGCTGCTGCTTCACTTCATAAAGGAACAGTTTCAACTGAGACAAGCATACGAGAAAATGCCTGAAGGGGTGATGAACTTGGGACAAGCATACGAGAAAGCTCGTCATAGATAGAAAATTCCTCATCATCATATCTTTGCATTCTAATCATTTTTTCACCCTACTTTTCCTGCAACTGAGAGATCACTGTTTCATCAATCAGGTGGTTTTGGGAGCAGAGTGAGAGGTAAATCGAAAGCAAGGCATACATTTGCTCGTTTTTCTTTAGTATCTGCCCATACTGTGGAGATTTCTGATGATATTGCTTTGTCTTATAGATGTAAAAGAGGATTTTGTTAAATTCATGAATTGATTCCACATATCTGTAGAAAAGGTTACAAATTAGGCCATGTAATAAGAAGATGAAGAAATTTTTTAGTACAAGATCAAAACCACAGCACAGTCTTATTTATGATCTAAAACATAAATGAAAGTAATTACTCCGTGGCAACGGTTAATGGAACACAGTTTATCCGAAAAAGTCATCCTACCTTTAGGCGGGAGGGGCTTGATAAAAGGTACAAAATTCAAACCTCAGCAGTGCAGTTTGCACTTGTATAGCTTCCAATTGATTTTTAAGTTCTCAAAATACAATTCTTTTTTAACAACAGAATGCATAATCATGAAGAACAATAGGAAAGCAATATATTCTCAAAATTAATTGGCACCAAGCTCCACTACTAAAAAAAAAAATTAAAAGATCAAGAGACAACAAAGTTTGACCAAGGTCCCACAACAAACACCTCCGCAACATAAGATTAGCAAAACCATAATGGTAAATGGTGGGAATGTGGATTCCAATAACTCTGGTTTAAACGCCTTGTTGACTAATATCCAGAGGAAGCAGGCACTTCAGACCAGCCTGATAATCGCCTACAAGACAAAGAACAGGCAGTAACCCAATCATGCTGAAATACACCAAAACCTTCAAGACATTACTCCCTCAATTGTAGTTATAACCATCAGTGGCTGTAAATTGTTTAGGCCTTCCTTTTCATGCTCAAGGATTTGAATGATAGTGGACTTCTCAACAAGGGCTTGCAAGAAGTTGAGGACACCATACACGTTCCAAGCCTGTGATATGGCATTATGCTACTCTTAGCTTATGATGTCAATTAGAGTCAAGACAAACAAATTCTGCCGCTAGACATATTTAGAGCATGCACATGACGTTACAGTGGATTAAGCTACTTTCATTGAAAACAAAAAAGGGAACTTTCGGTCAGTTGTTTATTTGACATTTCCCTTTGCCCCGCAAATAACAGATTTGATACTAGTTGGAGAGAGAAAACACGTACAGATAAAATTAATATTTAATATTTAATGAATAAACAGATGTCAGCAATTCAAATGTAGGTCCTGTCCTTTTTCCTTCTCAAATAATAATCTAACAATTCCCAAACAAATTTAGAACTCCACGCTCCCGCGCGACAGGAGGATCATAAATAATAGCAATACCATAAATCTACTCTCAGCCACTTGCAAAATTACCTGATCATACTGCCTCAAGAGCGCAGTCTCATGTTCAGTTTGGTTCTCCATTTTAGCTCTATACTGACAAAAGCTCTGAATCTGGTAAACGAACTCATCAACCATGTCCCACAACCACTGGTTGGGTAGCTGCATATTGACAAACCCATGCAACACAACCTGAAAAAGGCTACAATAATTGTCCCGGGAATCTATCCTCTGCTTGAGCGTTGAAGTGAGCCTAGCTAGCGTACGTAGAGATGGAGAAACCACATTTCACGGTAAGGAGGCAAAATACTGGGTCATCGTCGACGTAGAGAGCGACGGCGTCAACAGAGGGCCAAGAAGTGTCCTTGAAGAGACGTTCCGAGAGGGTCTGCAGGAAAGAGTTCTCGTACATCTGGTGAATCAGGTGGACGATGAATGACTTCACAGAAT
Organism: Gleditsia sinensis; assembly: GCA_037074535.1. Classification (NCBI taxonomy): domain Eukaryota; kingdom Viridiplantae; phylum Streptophyta; class Magnoliopsida; order Fabales; family Fabaceae; genus Gleditsia; species Gleditsia sinensis. Next base: position 5,537,884 of record CM073472.1, read on the forward strand.
CTGGTACGATATTTGGATCATAGCCCAGGTTCTGAGATTGCGTTGCTGTTGGCTGGTGGTAGTCGTGGTAGTCATAGTTGTCGAAATGCAAGGACTAGGCTGCCAAGAAGCTTGGTCTGGTCAGTGGTCACTGCCTCTCTTGTACTAAAATTTGTATTCTGCTGCGTTTGCGTGAGTTTAAAAACGGAAATGTTTCCAACCATTTTAAAAGTGAAGATAAATAATTTTTTAAAAATATTTTATTTAATTTCAATAATTTTAAAAATAAAAATATTTTAATCATTTTAATAAATAAATAAAAATTAATTTTCTATTTTCTCGTTGGCCGATGGACATGGAGAAGTGAACAATAGTAGGGTTTACCATAATCCTAGTGACGATCCAATTTTGCTAAACCAAAAAAGAAAAAAGAGAGATGAAGATTTTTATTTTGAAATAAAATTTTGGCAAATTATAATTTATCTTTCGTGATTTAATCTAAAATTAATTTATTTTCTTATAATTTAAAATATGTTATTTAATTTTTTTTATAGTTTATTATATAATTATTTAATTATTATATAATATTTTTTATAAAAAAATTTAATAAAAATAATGACGTAAATATAAAAACAATGATTAATTTTATCTTTAATAGTTTATTTCTTTAATAATTTGTATAATTTTATAATATTATACTGAAAATAAGTTAATAAAATTAATTTTTATATGTCTTATTAATTTAAACAATAATTTTAAAAAGTTATAAAATTATCTAAAGTGCAAATGTAATTACTCACAAATTTTTGTTATTAATATTTACAGAAAAGTCTCCCACATATAGTTTAGATATGTTTTGGTCATAGATTTTTTTTAATATATAAATGTTAGGTTAAAAAATAAGAAATATTTAGTGATGAAGTATTATAAAGATAAAAAATTGTTTAGATATCTTTGGATAAGTTTCATGTAAAAAAATTTAGGACCTATTTGGTGCATAAAATAAATAAGATAAGATATGATAGGATATCCTATCCTACTCTTATTTCACGTTTAGAGTGCTAACAAATAAGATAAAGTTATTCTTTCTTATTATATCATATCCTATCTCTCGGTACAAAATTGTAACTTAAGGGATAAGATAAAGTTATTCTTTCTTATATCATATCCTATCTCTTAGTACAAAATTGTAACTTAAGGGATAGGCTGGTTACAACTCAACCAGATATGATAGAAAATCTTTTCTCTCACTTACCCTCAGCCTCGATCTCATTCCTCACCCTCACTAGCTTCACATCACTCCTTCACCCTCACCGTAGTTGCACATCAGTCATCCTCCCTCGCAACTTCTCCCACCGTCGACTTCAGTTGAGGCAAGCTTCAATTTCGCTCCTTCTCTTTTTCAACTTTGCTTCATCGTTGAGCTCTAATCGTTCCTCCTTGCAGCTTCTCCCATTGTCGACCTCCTTCAGCCAAGATAAGTTTTGATTTTACTATTTTCATTTTTATCTTTGCTTCACTGTGGACCTCACTTTCTCCTTTCACCTTGGATTTCGATTTTGTGTTTTACCCAATTGTTGCCTGTAAATGAGCTTGCATTCTGAACATGTTGCTTAACTAGCTAATAATCATTTGTACTCTTTGGATTTTCTTTGAAATTTTGCCGCTTATAGATGTGATTCTCTGATTCTGCACTCTTCATATACACAAGTTTCTTAGCTGTTAAGCATGTTGTGTGTCATGTGCTTCAATGAGCATAATTAAATTATGATTATTACAAATTTCTTGATGTTTTTTTGGAATCATAATTGGAAAGAGATTTATTACTTAAAATGAACCAGTTTTTTTTTAGTTTTCAATTATTGACCTCATGGTATGTGGGGAATTGTAATATCTCTCTGCATTTCACAAATTGCTTGTTTCTTGCATGCGCCACACATGCCTAATGTTGTTTTTGAGTATCGATTTCTGCCTGTATATGTTTGCTCACCTCTGTTATCGATTTATGCTTGTTTTAGTTAACTTACATATTTGCCTGTATATGTAAATCACGTGTGCTTTAAGATAGATTAGAAGTTTGTATTTGGTTGCTTGTTTCAGAATCCCTACTAATTGGAACTAATGCCCAAAATTTTTTAGCACTGTGATTTGCTTTAGTTGACCATATAAAACTAAAGCCTCTGTTTCAATAGATGACTTGAAAGCAAATACAAAATATTCTAGATATAGTGCTACATCACTAGTCGTCCAATGGTTCTAGGAGATTGTCCATAGTTTCAACAAAGAAGATAAGGCTTGATTGTTGTAATTTGTGATAGGCACATCCAAGGTAAACTGTTTTTTTAGATTGTTTGAACCATTCCATAAGTCTAGTTTCAAGTTTTTTTTCATGCCAATGTTACTTAGTTGCCTTTTCCTTTGTATTTGAATTGTTTTTTTTCCCTAATCTTAATATTGAAGTGGTTGAATACATAGCATGAATTCTTAAAACTTTGATTTGGGTCCAGCTGATTGTCTTGTGAGGGATATAGTTGAGAAGAGAGGTGAGCTGTAGAAAAAACATGGAGGAGAGCTTTGGGTTTCCTATGGAGGGTTGGAACAGGAGTGGAAAGATGCTGTTCATGGCCTCTCTTGAGTTGATGAATGGAAATTGAAAGCTCAGGATGGAAACTGGAGAGATTGCATACTGAGGGCTGTCACGTTATTAACAATGAGGTTAGGCAGGAGAAGTGTTGCGGAACACCTGACCAAATGGAGAGAAAAAGTAGAAAATGAGGAATTCCCTTTTCCTCGAAGCGAGAATTTTATTGACAGAAAAGAAAGAACTCTCTCAACTAAAATTTATACTTTTTGGTGACGTTACTGGAGATTCAAAGCGAGACTATATTGAACTTAAGGCTAGACCCAAGCGAAAGAATTTCACAATTCATAGCAGGAAGGAAAGAGAAGCAGTTGTATGGAAGGAGTCAGAAAAGGATATTGAAATGTACTGACAATTCAAGGTTCAAATGTGGTGGAAAGTATACAAAGAGGAAAAGAGGAAGGAATATTTTGTATGGGAAAGGGATTGCCTGTGTATTAGGGGATTCAAGAATTGGCAAAACAGAACTTATTCTTGAATTTGCTTACAGTTATCACCAGAGATACAAGATAGTTTTATGGATAGGACGAGAGAGCAGGTATATAAGGGAGAACTATCTGAACCTCCAGTCCATTTTAGAAGTTGATGTGGGAGTTGAGAACAATTTAGAGAAAACCAGGATAAAAGGCTTTCAGGAGCAGGAAGAGGCAGCGATTTCCAAAGTTCGCAAACAGCTTATGAGAAACATTCCATATCTGGTGGTCATTGATAACTTGAAAAGTGAAAAGGATTGGTGGGATCACAAACTTGTAATGGATCTCCTACCTCATTTTGGTGGAGAGACCCATATAATTCTATCAACACGCCTTCCTTGCATCATGAACTTGGAACCTTTGAAACTCTAGTACTTATCTGGGATACTTAAGTGGAATTGAAACAATGTCTTTAATGCTAGGGAGTGGCAAGGACTACCTAGTTGCAAAGATTGACGCTCTGAGAATTAGACATCTAGAAGAAAAGTTGCTGCTTGCAATTCAAAATTTGGAACAAAGTAAGAATTTACAGAATGAATTAATTATTATGAATGTTTGATATTTTATAATTTTATTTATTGCTTCTTGCATTCATTACATTTTCCTCCATTAAGAGACAGTGATTTAAAGAACATGTAAATTGGCAATATTGAAGAGTCCTGTAATTAAATTTAAAATTCTACCACTTCTCTAAATTTATATTTATAATTTGATTATAAGAATAATTTTGTTATTTTATATTATTTATATCATATCTTATCATTATCTAATTTACTCCAAACACAAAATAAGATAACATAATGCTTATCTTGCTGCATATCAAACACAAAATAAGATAAGAGTTTATTAAACCTGTATCCTATCCTATTGTTATCTTATTTACTATCTTATTCTGACCATATCTTATTCAAACCACCAAACCGAGTTATGATTAAGTAGAAAAACTCTTGCAAACAAATCGACCCTGCGTCTCATTTAACTCTAGTCTCTGATGCCAGCTTCATCCCCTCCAAAATTGCAAGACCCAACCGCATGACATTGAGCAAATGTTTTCTTTTTGGACTAAAGAACCGAACGCAAGAGAGTCAACGCTCGATCCTTCACAAGTTAATTACTACAAAATTACACGAATTTCCTAACAAAACAGTTAAGTTACAGAACAAAGAAGCATCCATCTGTACCCTTTAATCAGCATTTGTCTGTGTCAGGACGAGTTACATTAGGTACCTCCCCAGTCCCCATAACTGAATTGATCACAGCATTCTAAGGTATAGAAGGCTGGAAAGGGCAATGTCAAGCTCTTAACACTGAATTTGTTGAGTTCAAAGTCGTTGACTGTTCGAATTGGTATGAGTTCCATGATGTACCTCATCATAACTGTCAGGTTCATCTTCTTCATCAGAGGATAGAAGGGATGACCCCATCCACGCTTTAAAACCTTCATTAACACGCCTTTCAACCTCTGGTGTGACTTCCAGGCGATTCGCTTCCAGCATTTCCAGCCCAATATTTCTACCACTAAAGTCTCCATCATCAAGAACCACAGCTGCCTTTCTCCTTAGAAAGAAGGCAGTGCCACCATATAGAACTACCAGTCCCCATGATGCAATTTCATAACACCAAAACAGGGGTACAGAACAGTTGCTAACTAATGTCAGGAGGCTTGAACCAAGAAACAATGCAAGAAGACCAAAAATGACAGCAAAGATGAGATTCAAGATAGATAGACAACGAACCCCTCCTGTAGGTTATACAAAGAAAATAGGCTATTCAATGTACAAAGAACTTGCTCAATCATATGTCAAGTATAAGATAATCAGTGATGCCTCAATTTTGCATAGAGAACAGGATAAGCACATTTATAATATAATCTCTCTAACCGCCCTTCTTATCATAAATTGATAGAGAAGAAAGCATACCCCTTCTTGAGGCACAGTAATTATTTTCAACCACCTTTAAGCATCCATGCCTCGCTGGAGCGGAGTAAGCCACAGTGATGCCTGCAAGATAATTATCCTTTAAAAAAATAATATTCTCCAGCATAACTTAAAAGAGGTTCACCATAATTATGGAAAAGATCCTTTTAAAGAAAATTAGATCAATTTATGTCAACAAAAAGGAAAAAAAAAAACCCTACTGCACTATAAAATAAAATAGAAACCAAAAAACTTCACCCAGGCAACCAAAATCGGTATTTATGCATCATAAGTCATAATTTATTGAAAAGGTTGCATGGTTAAAATCAACTTTTGAGTAACATATACTATAGAAAGTGAAGAGCAATCTGTTAACAGTTGGCACCAAAAACCAGCGCCTTTAAATTTTCAACATAAAGGCATGAAGCACGAAATAGAAAGTAAGCTACCTCCTCTTTGTAAATTGAACATTTATACAAATAATGACAAAAACTGGCTTTCCAGCAAAAACCCAAGCTCTAGAAATAAAATAAACCTCAGAGTAAAATTATATCCACATTATTTAGCAAAACTTTGAAAAGAGTCTCCAACGCTGGACTTGGGGCATATTTTCAATTTCCAATGAGAAGTTCAAAGTCTTGTGTTAAAATTTAGAAGTGAGTGATGCACTATCTAATTCTAAGTTAATGCCCCTTGTGCAACTCTTGGCTTGACAAATTTGCACAGCTGTACAGGTGGCTTCACTAGAGTTAAAAGGAAAAAGTTCTAGTAGACTACGTGAACTAAGATGAAGTGTGGATATACAGTTGTACTGGGCTATGAATCCAAGGATTGTGCTGGAGAGAAATACTCTGTAGAAACCCACCCATCCTAGTTCTCATCTTAGAAATACATCAAATGATGGAAAATAACAAGAGGCAGAAAGCATTTTAAAAATTCTTCGAGTGACCAAAATTCCCCGATAATCCTCCAGAACAGCTTAAAATGCATAGCCAAATTACTATCATTTTCCATTACTGATATCAAACAAATTTCCTACCGGCATTTCTCTAAACTTCTACAACCATAAACTAGACATTTGATGAAGTTAAAATCAAAATAATTAGCCTTTCTCTCACACTGTTGACAAGTATTCTAAATATCACAGAAGGGATAGCACCAAAGACAGAGCACTAAACCTTTTACTCATTAATTCAGCAAGCACCACTTTAGGATAAGGCTAATTACCACTCATTAATTCAGCAAGTATTCTGAATTCAAGGTTACTACTAGACACTTAGGGTTTTCTTTTTTAAAGAAAGATAATACACACACACACAATATCAATTTGGAATTCAATCCAGTCATCCAAGAAACGAACTGATGTAATCAGTTTTTGAAAAAAAACTATCTAATTGATCCAATCAAAAAGTTGGTTTTAATCAGATTTAGTTGAATCAATTTGAATTGATTCATTTTGAATCCGTTTGAACTTGGATCTTAACAATCCTAATTATAGGTATCGATTATTTTGATTTCAAAATTGGAAATAACCAATCAGTGTAGTTAAAATCGCTCAATTTGCAATTTGAATAATGCAAGTCTACTCAATTCGCAAGCCTAGCAATACTAATTGTTGGGTGAATCATGCATATGCCTAAATCACCAAAATCTTGCAATTCACAATTTTACTGATTTTGAGAGTTGCTTACAAGCAGGTCATGCAAGTCAGGTTGCCCAACACAACCGGAAAGCTATTTTACCCATTTTTCTGCTTTTATTTTCCATAAAAATAAGATAGACCTGCAAAACGCAGTGGTGTGCCTTAGACTATCCCATTAGAAGTCTCTTCAACTTCCTTCAAACCTATTTTGATTTAAATAGTTACATTCTGTTGATGTATTGCTTGCAACTTGCGGGTTACGATTAGAAACTCTTCTTGTCCAAGCAAACCTTCTCCGAAGTCTAAATACAATTCTCAATCTTATTTCTTATAGTCTTTAGGGTGCAGTGGCAGCCTTAAGCCTTTGAGGATTTGCTTTGCTACTGGTATAACTATGGCTTCAAAAAAGAGGGTGACAAATGATACATTTTTTGTTAATTATTGAGGTAAATGTTTTATTATGAATATTTTGTTTATGGTATATGTTTATAGATAGTTTATATTATATATTTAAAGTTATTTTCAATTTGTTCATAAATCCAAAGAGTTGATATATCTACCAGTCTTTTGATTCAGGATTTGAATTGACAACTATGCAACCATCGACTGGTGAGACTGAGAGGGGGTATCCTTAGAGAATTTGGCGTGTCATATTCTCAAATTGCTCTTTTTTCCCATCAATCAAACAGAACTTAAACCCAAAGCAAATTTAAAAAAGAAATCCTTACCAGCAATGAGATACACAACGGAAACCGAGAAGATGATCATGGAAGGAATGAACACAACCATCCAGTAATAATCCGCAATCTCCTGGTCCGTCAGATAAAAGGCAGAACCTGGAATCAAATCGGAATCGGATCCACCCTTCATACCTATCTGTATCGACTGAAGCCTCCGATCAACGCATAACGGCCTCCTCCCATCCTTACCCGGGAACACAATATTCAAACTGATAATCGTGCATACGAAGATTAGAAGCCAAATGACGGCCACAAAACCCATTATCAGAGGTCTTTGAAATTTGCCCCATGTCTTTTCTTCTTCCCTGAGGCTCTCGTACTCGCGCCTCGGCATAAACGCTTGGCGAAGCGCGTCGCCGATGATCGCCATCGGAGTGAGTAGCAGTGAGTCCTGCTCAATGAAATTCAGATTCAAAACTCAACTCGACATGGACTTGCTCCTTGTGAATCGCGCTGAGTTGGCATGTTGCACTGAAATATGACTACAAAATGTGGTGTTGAACTCTAGGTTTTCAAAATTCATCCACCATAGCCTTTTTGAAACCCTAAAATGTTAAACTGCCGAATTGAAATCACACTAATCTATGGCTTCGAAGATCAATTTTAAAGAGAGTTGAAGGAAAAGATAGGAACTTGATCCTCTGGGAGTAATAATAGGAACACTAGATGAAAATTATAATTGCGGGGTTAGGGTTTAAATCTTGTCCTGAATTATATCGGGGAAATGCGAAGCGAAAGAACAATTTAGTGAAGATTAAAACCAACAAAGAAGGTGGAGAATAAAGATGTTTTTCTGATGCTGCCATGTTGCTTTCGGAATTTGTTACGCCAAGAAACGACCAGTGGAAGGATTAAAAAAAAAAAAAAAAACAAGTAGTACTCTAGAGTACGATTTTTGTTTTTTTCGTTAAGAAAATTATTTAAAAACTTCCGTCAATTTTTTTAACAAAAAATATTGACGTTATGTATCATATAAATTACAGAATTATTCGTTTAACTACAAAGACGCTTTCAATCTTTTAAGTCTAAAATGACGTTGTTTTATGGTTCTTTTCGAATTCTCTCTCCTTCTTTTTCTTCTTCTTCTTTTCTCCTCCCCTCCTCTTTTGGTTTTCCTCTTTTATTCATCTTTTCCTTCTTTTAATCTAAATCAAATACACGAAGAAAACTCCAAATCTAAAATTGCAAATTTCTTCAATCACAAATTGAGATGAATCTTCAAATTGAAGAAAATTTAAGGAAAAAAAAAATCAGAAAAACAATGAACTTGCTACAATTTATTTTTTTAACAATCAAAAATTCGCTCTCCACATCTGCTGAATCTCCGGTCACAACTCTCGCCCCACCATGCCTCCCTCTTCCTTTCTTTGTTTCCCAGCATCTTCTTCTTCATTTCACTTCTGTTTTCCAATTAACCCTCTCAAAAGAACTCAACAACCATTCCTCCTTCGTTCCTTCCTGGCATTGTTCTTGGGTTCAATAAATAAATTTAGTTTGGAATCATTGTTTGTCTTCGAGACGCATCAAATTCAAATGCAGCATCATCGAAAATAATAGTACATATTATCTACTTTAAATTAAAGTCTTTATAATTTTATTTTTAAATTTTTTTAAAAAAATCTCATACTAATAAAGATTATATCTTTACTTATATATCTATTTTTTTTTTAATTTTAGTTAATATAAAATTTTGTTTATATTTTTAACAATTTTTTCCTTAAACAAAGAATTATATTCGAAGAGATTTTATCGGTAGAAGCATTATACCAACTCTTATCATTTAGAACACTAAAGTTCTATCACTTTTTGTTCGAGGAATTTCCTCTGCACAACTAGATTGAACTCTGATATTAATTATTGAATATAACAGATACAATACATATCTTTACAATAGTATGATATTGTCTACTTTAAATTAAAGCTCTCGTAATTTTATTTTTTAGACTTTTTTAAAAAAAACTTTATTTGTATTCCTAACAAAATATAATTAGTCATTCCTATTAGTTGACTATTTATCAAGTCCGCTGCCAATCTTCCTGCCGAGCTTAAATTTTCTGCCAATAACGCGATCCATGACCACAAACCCAATCAAACATGCACACTAGACTCTATCTCTTGTTCTTGTTAAGTCGCAAACCAGCCTACCATACAAATTAAAAGAAAATTCCTTATTCTGAATATCTCATCGACGATCCCGTTGTTTGCTTCAAATCCTTATTCTTGTTAAGTCGCAAACCAGTCTAGATAGGTCTTATTACATCTTGAAAATGAATCTGTGTAACCCAGAAGGATCAAAACTAAAAGAAGAGGAAGAAGAAGGAGATGGGAGCCACGGAGAATATAACAAGGCATTGTTTTGGCACTGAGATAGAAGTGTCTCAATTAAAGAATAGTTTTAGTTAATGTATCTGAGTAATTTATTACTTTTATAATAGTATAGGTTTTATTAACAATTTTGATTGTTTTAAGAGTAGATAGACCTACAATAAGAAGAATAGTAAAAGAAAGAGAGAAGTTTAAATGGTTTAGTTAAAAATTTCAAATAAGGCACAATATTATAAAAAAAATTAATAAGTAATTATTTTAAATAAATTATTAATTAATAAATTAGTTATCTCTTTAATAAATTTTCTTTGACTATGTCAGCATTGTTATAAAAAATAATAATTAAAAAATTATAAATTAAATATTTTTTTTATACAATCGATTTATCACAGATCATGTAAAATTATAATGAATCAATCTATTTTAAATTTAATAATTTATTAAATATCAATTTACTATCAATAAAATATTCCAACATACATATACATATAGTATCTTATTAGTATTTTTTGTTTAAAAAGTTTGACAAAATTAAATCTAAGAATTTTAAAAAGAAAAGTGTTTGAAATGTTGGAAAAGTTTTTAAACAAGAAAAAAACGTATGAACTAAATTGAATTTTTTTATAAATTTAAAAGACTAAAATATTACTTTACGTATAAAATTATTATTTTGGGCTACAATTAGATTATTACTCTGATTCATTTTGTTTACATCCACTTTCTTATTTTCAAATTTACACAAATTTATTTTTTCCAATAATAGAGAAAATTTAAGAAAATTAACGTAAGTTAATACGAAAATTTTGTATAAATTTTTTTTTCACATCTGTTTTAATTTCCGTTTTTTTTTTCAAAACAATTCCCTTCTCTCAAAATAACTTTCTAAGAATTGTTCTAAAAAATGAGGTGCAAACAGTTTTTGTTTCTAATAAATAGATTATGTTGTTTTTGTGGATTGGTAGTGTACTTCTTACTTAGATAATATTGCAACATGTAATTCAGATGTACATGTAAATTATAATCCATAACCATTTAATCACCCTAATCTAACTTTTTTATGATCCAATTAAATTAAACCATTTAGATTAATGGTTAAAATGAATTGAATCCCTAATTTTTTCCATGTGTCACACTGTGAACAAAAATGACTTAGAAATTTCATTAAAATGTTGAAAAATGAAGAAGGTGGTTGGCAAAAAGGGGTAAGGCAGCAAATATGGCATTAAACTACTTTTAAAATCTATTTTCTTCCGCAGCTTGTGAGGACGTAGACAAGGCGCGCACTTCATGAAATTTTAACCAAAGTCATAATTAAGCACAATGGATAGTTAGCTGTTAAGACCAGTGTTCTTAATTGATTATAGGAGTGCTCTAAATGACGATAGTTTTATTGATTGATTCTTCAATTGGAAAAGATATTTTTTTGCAATTCTTAATTTTTTTCTGAGTAAGAAATCAATCACACAAATAATATTCTTATTCTTAAATGCCCAAACCCAATAATAGGACACAATTGGGACTCATTTATAACTTATACACAATTATTTATAAGATTATATTTAAAGTGCTGGTGAACAAAATGAGGGGTTTGATGGAAAAATTATTAGTGATAATCCGTGTGCATTTATCAAATGAAAGCTTTTTTCATATAATACCCTAATAACGCATGAGATGTTTTACTTGAAAATTAAGAAAATGGAAAAAAAAATTGAAATGGCTATCAAATTTGACGTGAATAAGGCATATATTCATATGAAATGGCCTTTTTTGCTTACAGTAATAAAGAAAATGGATTTTAAAGTGAAATGAATAAAATTGATTGACCAATACATTAGCACAATTTTTTATCTTGTTATATTAGAAGATGGATCATTTGATTTGATAAAGACTTCAAAGGGACTGTATTAATGTAGCCTTCTTTCGTCATATCTCTTTTTATTATGTATTGAATGATTTTCTTTATTTTTACAAAAAAGTATAAAAAAGAAAATTCTTTACTAGTGTAAAAATTTATAGAAAAAACCTATTAGGGTTACACTTGCTTTTTTTCAAATGATTTAATTTTATTTTTCCAAGCATCCCTTGAAGTTTGCATAAAAAGTATGAAAAATATTATAATTGTATAAAAAAATAAGTAGCCAGAAGGTGAATCTAACAAAGTCTGCTTCTTTTTTTTTTTTTTTTCTCATAATACATCTCATAGGAAACTCTCGACAAATACCTTGAACTATCATATTTTATTTATATATCTAAATCTGAATTATGTTAAACAGAGGGTTGAGCAAATAATTTTTAGTTGAAAAGGAAAAACTTGTTACATATAAGAAAATTACCTTGAACTACCATATTTTATTTATATATCTAAATCTGAATTATGTTAGACATAGGGTTGAGCAAACAATTGCTAGTTGAAAAAGAAAAAACTTGTTACATATAAGAAAATTAATTCTACCTCCGTTCCCATTTTTTGTTACTAAATTATGCAATGAACTCACCAATACGATAACACAGTTTATTTGGTGTAATAATAATTTTGGAACTAGTTTACGCTGAGCATTACGGGAAAAACTGTGCGGAATCAAGAAGAAAGATGGTTTTGGATCGAGAGACTTAAAACCTAGTAATTGAGCCTTAATAGCTAAGTTGGCGTGGCATCTATCTTCGGATTCCAATTCATTATTTTCGTAGATTCTTTAAGGCAAAATACTATCCAACTTGTCACTTCATGAAAGTTAACTCGTGAATCAATCCATCATAGGGCTATAGGAGCTTCTTGGCAGGAAAGACGGTGATTCAACTTGACTACAGATGGTGGGCTAAAAGAAATTCCATCCTGCAAATTTGCGGTACACCTTGGCTTCCAAGGAGCAGACCTCTGAGAATTTTTGGCCTTTCACACAGGCGAGGAAGTAACAAAATTGTGAGAGAGATCATCGATCCAGTCTTGGGGCCGTGGGTGTAAAGCAGACTTCATGAAATACTTGACGCTGATACAATAGAATTCGTCATTCGCGAGCAACCACAAGCAGAGGAGGACAGGATGGTGTGGTGCTATAGCAAGGATGGATAATACCTTATCAAAACTGGATATAAGGTGGCGATGAAAATTTTCTACCCGAAAACCTGTAGCTTTATGGATGAACATACGGTAGCGGGCTGTGCGCAGTTATAGAAGATGAAGATGGAAGAGAAAATAAAAGTTTTTCATGTGGCGCAGCATACGAATGCTCTACTTGGCAAGAGCAAGCTTCTAATCCGAGGCATCATCTTGCTCGATGTGCGACGCTAGCTACTGAGGAATTGATATACCACCTATTGGTTGCCAGTCAACATGCCTAGGAGGTGTGACGAAGCAGTGGTCTGGCATAATTCATAAACACAACTTCAAACCAAAACTTCGTGAAAATTGTGGATTGAAGAACTCGAGAACCAATGCAGGAAATGGAGGAAATATTGAATTTGCATGCCATGGTATTGTAAAAAAGCAAGAACGATAAAGTTTTCATTAATAATTCTTGAAACTCTATTCAAGTTTTACAAAAAGCTAAAACTATGTGTAATGAAATTCTTAATTTAAATTGAGATATTTAGTCTATTATAAATATACTCAATTCTTTAATCATCTCTTAATGTATTCTTTAGGCATTAAAATATATATTTTTCATTAAGTACATGAGTTATTTCTATTCTTATTGAGAAATTAAAATGATATCTTTGACGAAAAAATAAGTATGAGTTTTAATGGGTCCATTTCATGGTTTAACCTACTTTTCATTTTATATTATTTTTAAATTACCTACATACACGTTATCTTAAGATTATTTTTATAACTTTAAAATATAATATAACAAATTAATAAATTTTAAATAATATTGATAAAAATGAAATTAAGAAAGAATATATTAAATCTAAAATTATATTATGAATTATATTTAGCAAAATTTTAAAAGTATAGATATGAGACATGATACAATAAAATAAAATATATAATGTTTTAAAATAATTTAAAGTGTCATATATATATAATATGGCTGTCATATATGTATTAAATATGATTTTTTTACAATGTCATACAAAAACTTCATGAAAAATGTGAATAGAAGAACTCGAGAACCAATACAGCAAATGGAGGAAATATTAAACTTGCAAGTCACATACTATGGTATTTGTTAAAAAGCAGGAATGATAAAAGTCTTCAATAATACTTTTTGAAACTCCATTCAAGTTTTACAAAAAGTAAAAACCATGTGTAATGAAGTTCTTAATTTAAATTGAAACATTTAGTTTAATCATATGTTAATTAATGTATTCTTTAGACATTTAAGATATATATCTTTTTTTCCTTAAGTACCTGAGTTATTCTCATTCTTATTTAAGAAGTAAAGATTATATCTTTGGCAAAACAATGTGAATATGAGTTTTATGGGTTCAATTCATAGTTAACCATAACCTACTTTTCATTTAATATTATTTTTAAATTATCCACAAACACTTCCTCTTAACATTATTTTTATAACTATAAAATATAATATAATAACTTAATAAAATTTAAATAATATTGATAAAAATAAAAATAAGAGAAAATATATCAAATGTAAAATTATATTATGAATTATATTTAACGAGATTTAAAAGGTACATATACAAGATACAATATAATAAATTTTCATAATAAGATAAAATATATAACATTTTAAAACAATTTAAAATATTGTATCATTTGACATGCCTATCATATATGTATTAAATACGATATTTTTTTTAAAGTATTAATTTTTTATTTAATAACTATATTTATTGAAATCTAAGAATCATAGATGTGAGACATGGCATAATAAAATGTCGTGATAAGATAAAATAATATAGTGTTTAAGTATAATTTAAAATATTATGTTGTATACGATATTAGTGTTGGATACATATTAAATATAATAAAAATTTATTTTGTAGTATCAGTAATTCATTAGATAAAAGAAGTTAAAAAAGTATTACAAATTTTATTTAATTGATTGAAGAAATTACCTTCACTTCTCAAAAAATATTGTTATTAATATTTATCTAGTTATTAAAGAATTAAAATAAATTAATTGATTTTACCAAAAAATAACAAATACATAGATTGATAGTTGGGTTGAATTTAACATTCAATTAATAGATTATGGATCATGTAATAAACCCTTTTAAAATTTAAATAAATAATAAAAATTATGTAGATTATAATTCACCCAACAATTTTTGAACAAACCTAAATCTACTCGAATTCCAATCGACCTAAATTTAAAAAAAATAATTTTTTTTTACTCAAACTCAACTATTTGCTGCCATTGTATATATATATACTGCAGGGTCGTTCTAGCTAGCTAGTATATTATAAACAGAATCAGCTCTCTTTGTCGCTGATTTTTGCGATCTGCGGATAGCAAAGTATGGGATTTTGCTTTCTCTGGTGTCACAAATATTATGGAGGCAAATGATCCTTCCCCTAAAAGTTAAGGAAACATAGTCAAGTGTGCAAGGGATAATTAGAAACCTCTTTTCTGCAGTGTTTTTACTTTGTTTTCTATCCAAAAGAGATTGTATGAACAAACATTCAGTACTTTTCATTCTTCTTCCATTATGACTGAAAACTTATGAAGAAAGCCAAGTTTGTTTGGAATCTTTAAACACGTCATCTTGTAATCGCTAATAGATATTAATGTTCGTTTGAAAAATTCAAACAAAAATGGTTAAGGAATGATCAAATGAGATAATTAAAATATGAAAAACACCCTAACCTTTTTGACACAACGAGATATGTCGGCTTATAAGCTAAGTTTAAGTTATGATGGGCATGCGCAGAGAGTAAAATGACAATGGCAATAGCGACCCGATGGAACCTCCAATGCAAACTATTGGTTCCGAGAATTTAATAGCCCAAATTTAATGTAAAAATGGTGGAGGATGTAACCATGAACATGTTTTATGGAAACTCGGATCCTCTGCTGTGTTTGTTGTGCCTCAAACACAAAAAAACGCATCTCTTTATTTTTTATTTTTAAAAAAATGCTCGATGCTGTGTCTCAAACACAGCAAAGGATCTACGCGCGTTTTATAATTATTACCTAAGCCGCTTGCTTTAAAGAATGTGATGTTATTTATTTATTTTCTCTGTCGTTGAAAGGCTAAGGTACTTTTTATTTTTCAGTTTTAAAAATTAATTTTTGTTTTTAATTATTTTTAAAATAAAAAAATTTATTTAATAACTATTGTTATTTTAAAAATAAATTTTAAAAATAAATTATTTTTAAAATAAAAAAAAATAAAAATAATGAAAAATTATTTTTGTTTTTAATTTTTGTTTTTTTTTAAAATAAAACAAAAAATAACATATTTTTAAAACAGTTTATCAAACGAATTTTTATTTTTAATTTTATTCTACAAAATAATTATTAAACATAATTTTTAAAAATAAAAGAATAAAAAAAAATCAAACAAATCTTAAATTTTTATATACAACTATTCAAACCTCGCCATCTCAAATAATTAAAAAAAACCAATTAAATTGAGAGTGAAATAGATCAAATTTTCATTACACCTTCGGTTGATAATTTAATTAGTGCGTATTAATTATATTTTGGTGACAAATGATTCAAGAAATTGACTTGGCATTTTTTTTGGGGGTTTGGATACAATGTACCTGATTTCATCCCAAAACTGAAATAAAGAACGTATATTTCCTTCATGAGTAATAATAATAATAATAGTTATTATTAAATCCTATCCTCCTTAATCTCTTCTCATCTATATTTTTGTAGTGTGTTTATTATTATTTTATTTTGGTTTGGGCAAGGAATGAATTATTTATTTTGATGTTAATAGATTTAACCGATTTAAGGAAATTGACCAATTAAAGCGTGCACAATTTATTATATATATTAAAAAAAAGCACAATAATTGATATAATTTGATAAAACATGCATAACAAATACTGTTAGCCAACGCCAACTCAGTTTTTAAAATTATATTATATTTACTCTCTTTTTTATTAATGAAGACTTAATTAAAATTTTATAAATATTTACCGTCAAACTTTTGAATAAAAATATAATACACAAATAATTTCATTAAAAAAAATTCTTCTAAAGAAGCTATTGATAAACACCAATGGCCCGTAATTTTTTTGTTTTTTGTTTTTTGCTCATTCCTCCCCTTGCAAGGTTGACAAGATAACGGAATTCTTAGGGCCTCGGGTGCAAGTGTGTCATTTCACGTGGGTTTGTTAGCCTGGCTTAAGCACCACCAGGATCAAACTCGGTCAACACTGCTGGATCAAAGTGGTCGGCAAAAGCAACGGCATCAGGGTGAAGCACACCTAGCCGCTCAACACGTGGCCTACCGCGATTTGATTTGTAATTTTGCACTTCCCATTCTACCCTAGTTATCGAAGAAATTCCCTCAACGGAAATCATGAAACTAATAAGCAAATATCGGGGGATTGATAGTGGGCGGAGAGAAAAAGAGAGAGGCCGGTTTATTCCGTGATATCGCCGGAATTTTCTTCGATCTCGTAGGTAGTTTGTTTATGTTCATCGGAAAAGTATCCATATTCTGATCGGAATCGTCTTCGGTGAGCAGAGATGGTCAATTCTATGGTGGAACGAGCGACGAGCGATATGCTCATCGGCCCTGATTGGGCTATGAACATTGAGATCTGTGACATTCTGAATCATGACCCTGGGTACGCGTAGCACCGGATTCTCACTACTTTCGTTTGCTTATGTAATTAAATACGTGATCTGCATGTGTAATCGTCGTCTTCTTCTCCTTCCTAGTATTTTGAGTTTCGTATTTGGATCCGATATTTGTTGTCTTTGTATGTTTCGGGATAATTACGAATAGAAAATTGCGACTCAAGTTTGTTTTATCTTATATTGGGAATTCGGATTGACGCTTGAGCTTAGTTTTAGTGAGTTATTAGTATCAACGGCGGTGCTTATCTTTCCTGTTAATTCGCTTTTAATTATTAATACTTGGCTGTTGTGAATTTACTTTTGCACTGCCATAATGGTAATGGAACAGAAAAATTTGGAATAAGACATCTGGGATTTGAACCAGACATTGCACCTGGTTTGTCAACCGGTTCTTCACCCTTCTCTTTGGTTTGAAGTGTATCGATTGTTAACTATACCCTATATGCTACACATATCCAGGATTTGAGTGCTGTTCTGTATTTATGCCTTGATGAACTAAATTTCATTACTTTCAAAACTTTATGAATTTGTTCAGTTAATTATGGACTGATGGTTGATTTTTACTCTAGGTTCTTAAGTTTTTCCGCATCGCATGGTCTTGCATATGCCGTGTTGTGTCTAATTTGCTTCTGTTCACTATAAATTGTTGATTCCTTACTTCCCATGTATGGAATGAAGGGCTGTGCATTATTATACTAAAACAGTCTTTTTGAATGCATTTTCGCCTATGATTTATAGGCACTATTTAAAATTAGGACTAGGTGAATGAATTAGTTGAAGGGCACAACTTTGTGATTTTGTAAGTACAGAGGAGATTAGAAGCCTTCTGCAAATTAAAGTTTCATCTGCCTATTTGGTTATGGTTTTAAAATTTGGACCTCAGAAATGTGGCATATTGAAATTTTTATATTCATGGTTTGTAATGGGATAACACTCCCCCTGTATTACATTGATAATTATACAGTTTGGAAGCTCATCTGGATAACTTTTCCTTTTTTTTAGCTTCTATTGGTTTCTAGAAAAATTTCCAGTGTTTGAGAACTCAGTTTGGTTATGATTTCTCAGGCAAGCAAAGGATGTTGTTAAAGGTATAAAGAAGAGGATTGGAAGTAAGAATCCTAAAGTTCAGCTTCTTGCACTAACTGTAAGCATTAGAGCATTTTATTATTACTTTTCCAATTCAAATGTTAATATTGGTCAAGCTGCTTTTGCATTATGCATCTTTTCATCAATCGCTTTTTCATATTTCATTTTGACCAAATACAGTTTTACTTATGACTGACAGTTGAATGCCTATTAGTGTTTGCTAATATTGCTTGATTGTCTACTTGTCAATTCATACAAGGATATGGTGTTTTGAAGGATATATTCAAGTGGAATGTGTATAAAGTAGTGGTTGATAGGATACATTTTAAATAGGTTACAATATGATGTTTTGTGGATTTTCTTGCTAAAACTTATGAAAAGTGAAATTGACCTTTATTGCAATTCATAGGCTCTAAGTGGTTCCCAAGAAGTGCTGCTAATGGGTCACTTTGTTAGGTTGGACAAACAACCAATTACAAATCTCCCAATGTTAGCTGGTCACTGTCTGTTCAAGTGGGCTTTATCAGAAATGAAAGTCTTTGCACTAAGCTCTTAAGGAGTGGGGCCATGAGCAATGTGTTGTCCAATATTAAAAATGAATTTTTATGATGCAGTTTTATTGTGCCTGGTTTAAATTATCTTCGGTATCAAGATTCTTTTGAGGGCACCTTAGCTGTTGAAATTATGTTTATTCAGATAGGATGCATTCTCTCTTGTCCTGATATAGTTGTGTACTATTATAATTATGAGAAAAGCTCATTTGGTTTTGTATTGGTCTGCTATATTCTAGCTACTGGAGACAATCATTAAAAATTGTGGGGACATTGTTCACATGCATGTCGCTGAGAGAGATGTTCTTCATGATATGGTGAAAATAGCAAAGAAAAGGGTATGGGTTTCTAAAATGTTTCCATTGCTGTCTTATTTTTATAGCTGGTTTAATCTAGTAAAATATGCTGATGTTATTTGCAATCCCAATTGAAGCCTGATTTTCAAGTCAAAGAGAAGATACTCATTCTTATAGATACTTGGCAAGAAGCATTTGGAGGACCAAGGGCAAGATATCCTCAGTACTATGCTGCATATCAGGAACTGTTGGTATGTTAATTATGAAGCTTTATACATAATATCGATTACACAGATTTCATTTCCTCTCTAGTCGTAGTTGTCAGCAGGGAAAAAAGAAGTCCATAAGAAGAACATTTAGCATTATCTCTTAGAACATTCTCATCTAAATGCCTATACACAGATTTTAAGTGTGACTGACTACACTCATCATCTACAATACATTGACCTTAGCTAAATTAATTTGTTTGTCTATTTCAGCGTGCAGGTGCAGTATTCCCCCAGAGGACTGAGCAATCTGCACCTGTATTCACACCTCCACAGACACAGCCCTTGTCATCATACCCTCAAAATCTACGCAACTCGGGTATTCGGCAAGACACAGCTGAGTCCTCTGCAGAAGCCGAGTTTCCAACACTAACGTACCTCTCTCAAAATTCTGTTCTTGTTGATTCATACTCCTAGCCATCTTAGTCACTAACTTTCATACGATCTTTATATCTTTACCTGATGACCTATGACTTAAGGGTGTTAGAAATTTTGTTGCTGTACATACTTTTCAAGAAGTATCATTATCATATTTATCATTTGTGTTCATCTGTAGTTCAGATGACTCATTTAAAGCTACGTGCTTTTCTGATCAGCTTAGAGTTTTATTATATTTCTTTAGCTGTGATGGTTGTTGCATTGTTTTTATTTTCCTCTGCTGGAATTAAATAAAGTTTAGCTGTATCTGGGGCTGGAGAAACCAAGGTTAATTAAATAAAGTTTATTCTTCCCTGTTGCTTATATCTTTTTAAATCTGTATAGCTTTAACAAGTGACGATATTTGATAATTTTAATGAGAATGTCTGTTGGCCTGTACTATAAATAGTGATTGATAATTTGCTTTTGAGTCTTCTATATATGGTATGAAAAAGAATTCAAGTTTTGATGCATCCACTACTCTCTTTTATTTGTTAAGACATTCTCTAAAATTTAAGAGAATTAGTTGCATGAAATCATGTGACTTAAGATGTAATCAGTTTTTTACATTATAGTTTATGAACACATGGTACTTTTTATATTTACTGCTTTTTGTATTAATACTAGCAATAACTGTTATCGTGATGATGATTTAGATTGTTATGTACACAGCTGTTGAAATCATGTGATTCACTTTCGAATGGCACAATTCAACTCAATTTAGGCACACAACAATACTAGTTGTTGGGTGAATCACAAAGGTGAAAGAATTGCCTCCTAAATTGCCGAAATCATATGATTCAGGTCGGGAATCGTGAATTGCACGATTCAGGCGATTTTGAAAGATATTCACAAATTTGTTGTGCAAGCTGGGTTGTTGATGACCCACGCAACCTGTATTCTACTTTACCCCTTATTTTTATTTTTTAAAAAAATAAAATTAGACAAAACCTGCAAAACATAACATTCTTTCTCATTGTGATAGTATCTTAATCCTATCAGGAATCTATGTCTTCAAGTTCGCTTGCACGTTACGAGCTACCCTCCGCTATAAACTCTTCTTGCCTAAGCAATTCTTCTTTAAGTCTGAATATTGAATGCAATTCCCAAATCCTATTTTCCATAGCCTATTGGGATTAATATATTATTTTGAGTATTTTGTTTATACTATTTGCTTATACATATTTTGTAGTATATATTTTAAGCTATTTTTCAATGTATTCTTGAATCGTACGATACGATTCACGATTTGTGATTCAAAAATAAGTTGTTTGATTTACAGTTTGAATTGTGATTTGACAACTATGGTTATATATAGATTACTGCTTTGTAATTTTCCTTTTTTTAATTGAACTTTTTATTGCTAGTTTGACAGAAATTCAGAATGCACGTGGTATTATGGATGTTCTTGCAGAAATGCTCAGTGCATTAGACCCGGGTAACAAAGAAGTAAGTTGCTCGGTATGAATGTGAAAAAATGATGAAATATATGAATAATAATGCTTTTCAGAGTAATGATTACAAAGCTTAAGGCTTTTGTCAACTGAGCTAAAGCTACTAATTGAATTGAATGTGCATATAAATACTAGTGAATAAATTGCTTAATTACACTTTTTGAGCCTCAAGTTGTGTAATATTCTTTTTCATCCCTGCATGATTCAGTTAGTCAATTTTAACCTCAAATAATCAAATTTGAAGTTATTTCAATGGGTTTCCTTCCCTTATTTAGCTGTATCTGCTTAAAATTATATATGGTTGTGAAAGTTATCCGTTGGGATTTAAAAATTATTTATGGGCATGATACAGATACAGATTTTTATTAGTTATACTAATATTTATAGGGCACAACTTATTGGAAAAATCTGGTATTTTAAGGTCAATTGACTGCATTAAAAGTTTAGGAATGAAAATAAGAGTTGTAGAGATGAAAATTGTATTTGACCACAAATATTTAGTTTGTGATATGATTAGGGGCCTGTTTGGTATTTTGGATGTTATTAGCTTCAAAATAAGTAGTTTTGCTCAATTATTTTTAGTAACAACTGTTCTTTTTTTTTTGTTTTTACCCGGTATAGCCAGCTTGGTGTTTCCATGTAATTTCCTAAACTATGTTTGATCAAAATATCATAAGTGTAGTTTATGAAAACTAAATTAGATTCTTTTAATTTTTTTTAGTTGATTTGGCCCTTCTGAATCCACTCACAAATATGATCTTTGTTTATATCATCAGGGGCTTAGGCAGGACGTTATTGTTGATTTGGTGGACCAGTGTCGAACATACAAGCAGAGAGTAGTTCACCTGGTTAACTCAACATCGTAAGGCCTGATATCCTTTTTTGTTATACCATGATATAATTATGGTCACAATTATATTATCATATGTTTGATTTTTGTTAATTATATTTTAAATAAAATATCTTCTTTTTATCACAAAAGATTAATAATGCTTTTATGGTGTTTTTCTTTTATATTTATCAGGGACGAATCACTGCTATGCCAAGGACTAGCTCTGAATGATGATCTGCAGCGTGTACTAGCCAAGCATGAAGCCATTGCTTCAGGAACTTCTGCTGAAAATCAACCAGAGGTATCAAAGGCTGCCCCTGCTGGAGCACTTGTAGATGTTGATGGTCCTTTGGTTGATACTGGAGATTCTAACAAACAAACTGGTGTGAGGTAATCCATTCTCTATGATTTTTCTACATTATTTTCCATGTCATATCAACTGCTTTCATTTGCATGTCGCTATCATTTTTTAATTGAAGAATCCATGCAATTCATCACAATTTTTGTCTATTTAGATAAAAGAAGAACTTATATTAAGAGAGTAGAAAAGCTACAAAAAGAAGGATATGATATCCTCCTAGTAAGCAAAAAAAAAAATAGATAACCAAAAGCACAGGAACAATGAAAGTTATACATGTAGCAACACTGCCCAATCCCTCTGCATATCCAAAAGAGATACTTTCTTAAATAACCCTTGAGCCAAACACCACAAGGAGCCTTCGATCAAAATCCTTGCCCATAGGTCATCTAAAGACAAGAAAACAACCCTAAAAATTTGAGCATTCCTTTCCAGCCAAATAAACTAAATTACTGCATAGACCACTCATTGCCACAAAGATCTTCCTTCCTTTGTATGGCCAACAACTTTGAACCATATGAGGAAAAGCTGTGCTCTAACTGCTGTGGACAAACCCAGTTCTCATCAAAATTCCCAAATAGCGTATTCTATAACCAAAAAGCCACTCAACAATGTAAAAATAAGTGAGCACTGGTTTCTGCACTATTCGTGCACATCATACAAATGTTAGGAGACAAAGTTTGTGTTGGGCCTTCAAATTTGTAACATGTTATTTGTGTTTATTCTATTGGAACCACTGTCGAAATGAAAGCTTTAACTTTTGAGGAGCTTTAGATTTTCAAATGTTTCGAGAAGGAAAACTTCCGTAGTAAGAGAAGAAATGAGGAATAAAATATGATTTACAAGAAAACACGCCAGAAGATAATCAAGATTCCAAACCCTACTGGGAAATTATGGCATTGTCAAGAAGAGGCAAAAGAATCTCATAGTTTGTATTTTATTGGCAGCAGTAAATTGTTTCATCCAAAATAACTTCAAGTATTGTGAGTCAATAGAATTCTTGTGATTTATTGTTTATTTTATTTCCGCTTGAGTAATGTCTTTGCAGTTAGGAAGAGACTCTTGGATGCAACTCTGAACTGAAAATAAGTCTAGTTTCTAATTGCTATAACTCAGCTGACACTTTGAGAATTTCTATGCTATTCTTTTCTTTTGGATAGTTTAGTTTTTGTCATCTTTTAAGCATTGCTAGAGAAGTCATAGTCGGAAGTGTGAGTATTATATGCAACTATCATAGTAGAATGACTAAATGGAATAACTGACTTACTTAAACAGGCCCGATGTATCTATAAGTATATGTGCAGTACAACTAATAACAAGATTAGTCTACTAGTCAATGATGCACTTATTTTAATCTACCCATCAACTTTATTCTAATACTTTTAACACTCTCCTTCAAGCTAAAGGTCATACAAACTTCAGCTTGTTACAAATAAAATCCAATTAAAAAACAAAACCTAGACACCATAATAATTCAAAAACTTCAGCAACCAAAACTTCCTATGACGATGTCTCCGGTAGACAAATAGCTCCCAGAATTCTTTGACGTTCTCCGAACTGCTCTTCTTGGCCATATCGTATAACACATGAGACAACTCCCAAAATTGTTCGACCTACTTCTCCTAAGTAGTTTCCTCAACCCTCCCCCAATTGGTCTCCAGTACTTTGGTTGTTTAATTGGGCACCTAGTCACATAATGTTAGTGTGCCAAAGTCTTCAATTTGCTAAGACTTCATTAAGACTCAAAAACTTCAATAAGACTTAAACAAAACGAAAAAAAAATGGTATACCACAAATGAAAACATCAGATCTTTACTTGAAAATTTCATCCTCTAACACAAATAGCACCCAACAGAGAGAACAAATAGAAAACATAGAAACCCTCTTCCATAAAAAGTTCAGATTCACACAACACATACTAGGCCATATCTGAAACTCCACGTTGATCATGACCCGAGTTCAAAAAAGGCTGAGAATGAGTCCAAAATATCTTGGTGGTGCATTCTGGGTGCGTCAGTTTAATTGCTAGCATGTAGAGATGCAATTTGAATGAAAGATTCTGTGTGTGGATGCATGTTAAAATTATGCTGACGTTGCCTATGTGTGAAATAGGCTGGCCGAAGATTTTTGAGTCTGATCAGAGTGTTGTCTTAAACATGGCTTGTCAGAAAAATTTTCAGTAACAGGAAAATGTATTAGTTGCTAAAAAATAATTAGAGACAGACATTGGATCTATACTGGAGAAAAAGGGCACCGGAGCTCGCTCAAAGGAGAGCTTCGACCCTTAAACCTATAAATTGTTAGAAGGTTACTCTTCTCTCTCTTGCTCAAATACTATGTAGAATAATTAAGGGGGTGTTTGGTGAACAGTTAAATTGTTTGTTCCTAATAATCATATTTTCTGAGAAATATAATTGATGAGAATAATAATTTTTGGTAATGTATAAAATGTGTTTGATTGACTCTTAAGATTATTGAAAATTTTTAAATAATATTTTTTTAGAATCTTCATACATTTTCTAAAAATACCTCTTATCTATTATTTTTTTTTTGAGCGGAGAGTAAAATGAAGTATTTTGACCTTTCGGATATAAGTGGAGGATAAAATTGTCATTTTACTCTACATAAAGAATCCCACCTTCATACATAGGTTTCTTTTTGTCAGAATCTACCCCCAAAAAACCATTCTCAGGAATTGAACTTTCCTGAGAATGATGTTTTCAATTTTAACACCAAACAAAGCAATTTTTAATTCCCAAATTAACATTCTTAAGAATTTAAAACAAAACTTTTTGCCAAAACGCCCCCTAAATGGGATAACTGACTTACTTAGCCATGCCGCCCTATGTGTCTATTTATAATTATAAATTTGGTCAATTACATATGTAGTACAACTAATATAAGTTCAGTCCACTAATCACCAATACACTTATTTTAATATAAACTGTCAACCTTATTCTAATTCTTCTAATAGTTATCATTTTTGTGTGATCTTCATATATTTGTAATCAGTTGATTGGATCTTGTATTTGATGAACCAAGTTGTAGGTTTTAGTTTTTGCTGCAGATTTACAGTTGATATTGATTTATGTATGAATATGAATAGGTTGAACATCTTTCATGCAAGACGTAGAAATGGCCTTTTAACAATTTTGGTTCCCAATGATTTTGGGGGCCAAACGATTTTTATTACTCAACTTTCAATTCTAACAAATGTAGTCTCTTATGTACTAATTACTATTGTAATTTAAAAACTAAAAATTATGTTTAAATCATCCTACCTAAATGATAAATTAGCATCTTAACTCCACAGACGCAAGTCCATATTGATTTGTATTTAAATTAAATAAAAAATAAATTAATTGATTAAATAACGTTATAAATAAACATAGGCCCCATGTTTGTTGTCTCAACATGTTAACTCATCATCCTAATAGGATAATTTGAACATGATCTTGGCTTTTTGAATTATTATTAATGACTAGTAACATGAGGGACTAAATGTGTTTAAGTTTAAAGTTGAGGAACCAAAACTGTTTGGCCCGTAAATGGTGGGGACTAAAAGTGTTAAAACCCCGGTAGAAATAGATTGATGTGAAATATATTCTGAATTGACATGACAAGAATCTGACCTATCAGGTGCCCCGTTATTTGACTGCTTTTTACTTTATTTTAATAATTTGTATATTTGCAGATCCACTTCTAGTGCTGAAGCAGGGTCCCAATCGTTGAATCAGCTATTGCTCCCGGCACCCCCCGTGTCGAATGGCTCAACTCTCCCTTCTAAGGTTGATCCCAATATTGACTTGCTCAGTGGTGATGACTATAACTCACCGAAAGCAGAGACTTCACTTGCTCTTGTCCCTTTAGGAGAACAGCAGCCAGCCAGTCCTTTGTCTCAGCAGAATGCCCTTGTTCTTTTCGATATGTTTTCTAATGGCAATAACGTACCAACATCCATCAATACTCAGCCAATCCAGCCAACCAATGTTGCTGGCCAAATTAGTCCACTAGCCCCCCAATTTCAACAGCAGCAGCCTTTCATATCTGCACAAGGTGGATTTTACCCTAATGGAAGTGTGCCAAATGGGGGCCCCCCTCAGTATGAGCAGTCATCCTACTCACAAAGCACAGGTCCTGCCTGGAATGGTCAGGTTGCACAGCAGCAACAGCCACCTTCACCAGTTTACGGTGCACCTAATGCTTCATTTTTTGGATTAAATTATACTCGTGTTTGGCACAGTCCTTCACAATTACACTCTCGTTTTTAGCAAATGCAATGATGAATCCTGATTTCTGCTTTATCACATATTCACTATTCTTCAATGTTCTTTGGAAGCTGATTGGCAATGATTTGTTGAGGTGGTGATTGCATAGATTGCAGAGAATGTAAAATGTATAGGATCTGTGGTCTCAAATTATGGACTTTGTTACTTGCATCACTTACATTTTTGTCTTTCGTGGTTTACAGGTTCACAAAGCAGTGGATCATTGCCGCCACCCCCTTGGGAAGCTCAACCGACAGATAACGGTAGCCCAGTAGCTGGCACCCAATATCCACAACCAGTGCAGGTCACTCAAGTGATTATGACACATGTACAGAGTGGTGCACATCCTCAGAGACCTCAGGCAATGGGGAATGATGGTATGTATATGCAGCCAAATGCTAACAGCTATATGTCAGCAATCAACACCCATGTAGGTCAAGGCAATCAATTGGGCTTGCATCCGCAGCAGATCCAGGGAGGTGCGGGGCCTTATATGGGTATGGTTCCACATCAATTGCAAGCTGGTCCTGTGGCAACCATGTATCCTCAACAGATGTATGGCAACCAATACATGGGATATGGCTACGGTCAACAAGGGGTTCAATACGTTGAGCAGCAAATGTATGGCCTATCTGTTAGAGATGATAGTAGTTTGAGAAATTCCCCCTACCAGGTTTCTACTTCATCTTATGCGCCATCTGGCAAGCCTTCCAAGCCTGAGGATAAGTTATTTGGGGACCTTGTTGACATGGCAAAAGTGAAGCCAAAACCCACACCAGGTCGAGCTGGTAGCATGTAAAACCTTGACTGGCTTTGCGTTTTTCACCTGTTTGCTAACTCGTGGCCCCTTTTTTCCTTTATTCTTTCCCTTTTTTCCTTATATATTTTTTGGTTATTGTCCCATATTATGTTGCTTGTATGGCATTGTGATCATGTAGATTCATTCTCGAGAAGACGCTGAAAAAATAAAGAAGAAAAATTTCCTAAAACACCCTGTGGGTCACACTAGTTTTTGTGACATTTACATCTCCCTCGCATGAGAGAACTTTTTATGGTGGAAGGGCGTTGCCCATTACCACGAACTGAGACGTGGGGAAAAATAATGTGTGCTTTACCTTCGAAGATGGCATCGAGATACTGAATGGATATATATCATTTATGACGGTAGTGGTTATTTTTGTTGAGGAACCAAGAGGGGAGATTGATGATTTGACTGTGAAAAATGTGAATGACAGAATAGGTTAGTATAGTTTCTCTTTCTTTCTTTTTCTTCTTTTATTCACTTAAGAATTTAAAGATGTGAAGAGGCAGCATTGTTATTGTCCCTATTAATATTGGATGTAATTAAGTACCGATGAAGCTACTTCTACGACATTCTAATTAACAGTTTTCACTCATGACACTTGACATGTATTCTTATATAGTAAATATATTCCTGTCGAATACAGATGGAAGTGATTCTTTTATATGCTTTTTTTAAGTTATACTCACAAATGGTTGATAATTATAGAATTATTCATTTTTATTTTCTTGTTGAATGATCTGCGAAGAAAACTATTTTGACATTTATCAATTGGGTAAATTACATATACATAAGGTATGATAAACATATTTCTCTTATGGTTTTGCACTTTTGAACTACTAACATTACTGTATTCTTCAAAACCCTTAAGTTGTTGGCTATCTGGAAAATTTACCCAAGTTCAGACAGTGTTGTAGAATATCTCTCGTATTCTTATCCCTCCCAATTTAATGTTCCATAAATTATATTCTAATTAATCACATAATCATTGATGAAAAATAAATTAACATAATTCTTACTTCTCTAATTTAATTTAATGAATATGATCTATCAAAACTTAAAAATAAGAAAGACTTATGTAATTTTATAGAATAAAAAATCAAATATGATATGGAGCTCCATTTTTTTTTTTTTGTCAATTAAACTTATTTCCATTAATGAAGGGAGGCATTATGAACAATGAAGGATATGGGCCTATGAGATTGCTTACCTTACCTGTCAACCTTCCCGCTCCAGATATTAATATTGTTAATTACCATCGTCACTAACACCTCCGTTCAACGGGAACAGCGATTTTGAATGATAACATTGCAACACAGGCAATCATAAATTATGGTCCTCATTTCTCAACCTATTTGTCTGTATCTCCACTATAACTTGATCTAACTGAGCTTTCTCTCCGTTTTGTCTCTCTGCGGTACCTTCACCACCGGTTGGTAATAGATCGTCAGATTGAGGGGAACCTGTTGTGATTGTGAAGTAGTTTTGCAATCAGATAGGGAGTTCTTCCCTTCCTCTCTGATTTCTTCTTCCCTTGAAGGGTTTGCACTTCTGAGTTATGTACTTAACATTTGTTTCTCTGTTTCCAAGTTCTGGAGTTAAACATATTCTATTTTATCAAAAGCAGTTAAAGGTCTTCTGAGGTTTATATTCCTGGTTGCATGCAGATTCGCCACCACTGACTCTTTTTTTTTCTTTTGAAAATCATGTGTATGTATGTAGTTGTTCTGGTTAATTAAAGGGGATCTTTTGAATTGACTAGCCCGATGCTTTGTTGGAAACAACTGCACTTTGTGCTCAAATGAGCCCTTAATAGTTTATACAATGATTGTAGGACTGTATTATTTGAAATTTGAAACATAACTCGTTTGGTTTCCATCTTCCAATTGATATTGTGGTTACGTTACTATCCTGCTGAGTTCGGCGCACTATGTTTCATATGAGTTTTTCAATAAAATTTGCGTTTCATTTTGCTACCTGTAATTAGCTTAGTTAATAGATTATGCCATTCTTTTAGGCTTACGAGCAAGGCTGTTCAAGGAGTACAAAGAGGTACAACGAGAGAAAGCAGTTGATCCAGATATTCAACTAGGGACTATCGGGAGTCGGGACCCCTTATGAGGGTGGTGTCTTCCAGCTTTCTTTTGCTGTTCCAGAGCAGTATCCTGTACAACCTCCTCAAGTGCTGTTCCTGACTAAAATATTTCACCCAAATGTTCATTTTAAGGTGGGACCTGGCTTTTAAGTATCTATCAGTTTTGTTTGTGTTGCCATTTAAGTAATTTTGTTCACTAAATCAGGGGGGAAATTCATGCTGTGTCCAAATTTTCAAATGTAGTTTGCATGGGGAATGAATGGGATCAGTTACCCTGGTAATTTATGCTGTAAATGAGAGCTTTTACCCTTGGTCTACATAAAGAATTCTGCAACTTGTGGTACACATACTTTGGTTCTTATGTTAAAGTTTGTTGAATTGCATGGAAAATCATTATTTTGGATATTTGTCCTCTGTTAGAAGAGCTGAAAAATCGGAGAAGACCAATACGCCTTCCCATTTTTATGCCTCTTATTAACCCTCTTGATTTTCATAAGGATCTCACTTGCAGCATCATTAACATGAGAAGGCTTAATTGGTAAATTTATTTATGTTTTCCTTCTGTTCATTTCAAGGGAAATTTTTTTCTATTGAATTTGATGTTCTTGGGATGTTCTCTGAGTAATATTTTAACTCGGTGATTTTCCTCTCCAGAAAGGGGAGATTTGCCTTGATATCCTGAAAAATGCTTGGAGCCCAGCTTGGACGCTTCAATCTGTCTGTAGGGCTACAATTGCTTTGATGGCACATCCGGAACCTGACTGCCCACTGACTTGTGATTCAGGTTGACATACTTTCTCCACTTCGTATATTTTACATTAATTTTCCTTTAGTTTCATGGAATCAAAAGGAAGGAGTTGTGCTGACTTGAGTTGGTTGTTCTCCACGGTAGTATGCATTTCATTATCATTTTTGTGGAACATCAGATTCAAGTTTGATTCAAGGATTGAGAAAATTTGAAAAATATTTCAATTATATATCTTTTTTAACATCCCCTTGCTCATCCGTTGTGCCCGAGAGAAAGGTACAGGAAGTGGCCAACGCACTACATTAAGGTGTTTAACTTTTTGCGGCAATTTTGATTTCTTCAACTGCATTTGGGGCTTGAATTTGTCTTTCTATATTTTATGTTGCCGATTATTTGATCTATCTACCATAGCAATTCGGTTTTCTAGGGACAATAATCAATTTCAAGTCAAGTCTTTGAGCCCTCAATTCATCCCATACATTGATTACGTTCATTGTAATGTATTGTTTCTTTTGATAATTGAAAACGTGAGCTGAGAACTCGTAATTCTGCAATATGAAAAGCTGTAACTTTTTTTTTTTTTTTAATTTTAAAAAAAGTAGTTATTTCCTATTCTTTTGTTGTACAGGCAATCTTCTGCGTTCTGGTGATGTTGGGGGGGTACCAGTCCATGGCAAGGATGTACACTAGGCTTGCAGCAATGCCAAAGAAATTAAGGCTGAATAATTTCAGAAACTTGTTTCCTTTGTTGTCTTATAAGCTGTTGGGAATGTTCTTACCTGTTTGCATGGATATATATATATATATATATATATATATATATATATATAACGTGTTAATTTGTATTCCAAGACATTGTAACAAGCTCGCAATTGATACCAGCAGTTTTCTATTTTTGATTTGTTTTATGTTTACATTATACGATCGACATGAGCAGATGGTTTTAATTGGTCAATGGTATCTATGAAAATGATGACTTGTACAGACTACAGACACGTGGACATAATTGAGCAGCTCAACCTTCTCGATTAAGCCTTCTTTACTTTGTTTTTATATATGAAAGCCTGATGTCGAGCTTGACATTGAATTTCTCCCTCTGCCTTCAATATTGGTGATCGCTTTAATCAAACTTAGTCTATTGAAAATAAAATATATTAAGATAATTTTGTGAAAAAAATTCACTCTCTTTAAATATTTGAGTTTTTTCGCTATAAAATCTATTTTGAACTTTTCATTTTTAATTTTTTAATTGATATGGTAAAAATTTCACTCGTTGTATCTAAAATCCTAACTTGCTTTATATTTTCTTTTCATTTTAATTTTTTTTTAGAGATAAGTTTAATAAAAATTGTTGCTAAAATTTTCGATCGTTTTGTCATTTTGTTGTTGTATCTGATAATGATTATACGTATTAAATTAAAATCAGGTCATGATTCAATAAATGTGGCGGACAAAAAGGACAATTTATTATTTAATATAATTGATAGCTGGAGTAGCCACCTTCCATAATTGCTTAATTTGCTTGAGTACGTTTTATTTTGCTCTCTTTACAATTTCTACGTACGTTAATCAGAAATCTATTTTAAGATCATTGATGTAAACTAACTCTTATTTATTTTAATATTTTTTCAATTTATATATCTATTATAAAATAATTTCAATTGTCTAAATTTATCGTTAAAGTTATGACTCTGTTTGGTAAAAATAATTTATAAATTAGTTTAAAACTTATAAGTTAGATAAAAACTTATAAGTTATACGTTACTTGAAGTAGCGTATAGCTTATAAACTTTCAGTTAGTTTAAATTATTCAAATAAACTCGTTTACTAAACATCTCTAATTTGATCAAACAAACTTATAAGTTAGTTAAATACGCTATAAGCTAATTTATTGGACTTGTCAAACACACTATATGTGTTGCACGCGTCATTTCTATTATTTAATTCATACAAAATGATAAAAATATATAATAATATTTATTCATGTTCATCTATATTTTTAATTGCAACGAACATAACAGTAATACAATTTTAAATACTAAATACTCTTTGTAATAGGTATATAAGTTAAGAAGAGATCGACGTGACAACAATTTTTAAATTAGAAGAAAAATTGTAATTAAAAATATAAATCAAATTAAGTAAATGCTATGTCTACTATATATTAATTAATTCGCGTTAATTTTGTAGTATATATATCTGATGGAAGCTTCTCAGGATTAATGGCTTCTCCCATTTCTCGTTCTGTTAGTTAGTAGTTATTAAGAAAACATTGATATTTAAAAAAAAAAAATGGAATAAAATTGAGTCAAATAAAACAATTAAAATTCACCTCAAAGTTAAAGGATAAAAAGTATAATTTAGCCAAAATAAAATAGTCTTTGAAATATATTTTAAAAAATAAAATTTTGAGACATATTTTTCCAACACGAAAATATAACCATTCATTTGAGTCAGGACTGAAGACCCGTAGTGGGGCGATTTAACAGTGTGTGCAAGTGCGAGGGGGTGGCAATCCCATGTGAGGAATCCCCCACATTCTCTGCTTGATGCGACTGTGGTGTTGATGGTTTTAGGGTAAATGATTATTGTTTTTATTAGTGGTATATATTAATTAAAGATATATATTTATCACAATATATATAATGCACTGCAACAACTAATTAACAAGATGAAAATTAATTTGGTACGAATTTTATGCATGAAGGCTTAAAACAGAATTAATTAACTTGTACGTTATGAAAATTAAATTAAGTTTAATACAAAATAAGTTAAAAGCTAGACGAGCAAGCACATGTTATCAAAGAAAAGGTATGCATTTAATATAATTGCACACTTTTTTTAAGGACATTAATTACCAGTACTTGGCGACGTCCCTTAAAAATGATAGATAATTATTATTACAGTTAATTGGTTAATTAGTGCACTTTAATTTTTTGTCTGAGAGATGCATGTTTCAATAATAAATATATATACAGGTGCATGCATGCATGCATGGGACCGATATATGGAGGCTAGAATTATCTTCTCATTAATTAACCTTTATTGCCAGCAGGTTCTCGCATGCAGCAGTACTTTGCTTCTTTTTGTCCAATACTTCAAACACAAATAAAAGTGAAAGAATTTGTGTATATGATATTAATGAAGCGAATGATTCCCTCCATTTCAACAGTTTTCACTTTCCATATTTAATATTGTATATATGATATAATTATTGAATTAATTACAGATACAGTAGTGAACGATGCTTTGCTTTCTTATAAAAGTGTATTCGCTGTCTCACATATAATTGCTTCAATATATCATTTTAATAATTATTTATATATATTAGTTGACGCAGTTTGAAGCACAATTATATTCTGGATCTATTTTTCTTAAAAGGGTTTCAAGATATGACTATATATACAATAATTAATTATTAATTATGCCTCAGCTAATATATATGCTATCATAGGAAGAGAGAACAGGTAGCCTGCAAATATAGACGCAGGGGAAATTGAATTCATTTGCATCGATCGATCACAAATGTTCAACAAATAAATATATATGATATAGATGGAGTCAGTGTCACCGTAAAACAAGCTTAATTTGTGCTACGTACAATGGTTTATGCCTTGTCTCTTTTCAAGCCAAAAGGGTGTGCTTTTTATATTATAGTAAAGAAGCTTTCGTGAGGAACTTAATTCTTAATTACATACTATTTTATTTTCAGCACGTCAAGAGGGTACGTTTACTTAATTATATTATGGATGCATTAGCACCAATATGCTTCTCTTTATATAATTAATTAATATATCCAAAACAAGCATCGAGAGATATACGAGACTTATATATAGACGCCGTTCTTTCAAATGTCCCTTTTATTGCAAGATTCATAGACTTCTATATATAATATGTCAACTCAAGAATCAAAACTGGAATTTTCTTTGATTTGTGAGAAAAGATATTTGTAATTTATATAATTACCCAAAAAAAAAGTCGGAGGAAAGATGCCAAACCATTCATCTTGTTTGGGGTTAATTCACTGCATCATTGCAGGTACATCCACCCACTATTTTGTTGATCATTGACCTATAAACATAATATGGACGTACAGAAGCCTAGGCATGCCATAAAAAGTTCTTTTACATCAAAATATAAAAATTGCAATATCAAATCAAACATCTCAAACAGTAAATTAAGAGAGATGAAATTAGGATAAATATTCAAGTTTGATTCTCATTAAAAATAAATTGAACATTACCATGAAAATGATTAGGTATATATGATACATATAATTAATGATAACAAATTTTATGGGAAAATTTTAAATATAATATTTTATACATGCATAATATATAAAAGAAGAAAGATAATTAAGTTGTCACACCTACCAAGTTAAATTAATTAATTATTTATAATCTTGTATTTTTTTTATATCTCTACAAATTGAATTAGGCTAGATTGTATATAATTGACATACCAAATGTATTTATTGTCAAAATTATATGTACTTACAAGTTACAATGTATATTCGCAGAGGTATACGTGGTAGGATGTTAAATTATACGCAACTTAAATACATCGATCCCAAAAATTCAAATTTGTTGAGTTTTGAAATTCTTACACGAGAGAATTTATGCCAATGTTTTCACGGAAAGCGAACCTTATCTTCTTCCCAATGGCTTCTTTCGGACAGGGGGGTTGTGTGTTGCAGAATTTTAGGGTTACGCACCCCATTCCCCTCCGTTTTACCTTCCACAAAAGGACCTAGGGTTTCAAATTGCTCTATACTTGAAACCACTCTCTAGGACATGCCGTGTAAAACACGCACCAGTGACGACCGTTTAATGTGCAAAGAGCATGAGCACCTTTTAGCCCTTTCGTTGACGCGACAGGAACAAATTATTAAATCAGGTACCTAAAAGTGGGGAGCGTGCAAACGACGGGTGAGTACTGTATGTGCTTTTTTTTTACTTTTTTTTTTTTCTTTTTTCAACCTTCCATCTAGGGTTTGCTTGCCGTCCACAGGCGCGCAGTTATAAATGGCCAGGAATAAGAACCTCACGTTTCTGACACCTGGCATTCCCTTATTGGGTGACACTTTTGCACTCCTCGCATTCTCTCTCTAGATTAACAATTTCTATATGTATGGATATGACATGATTACGGTGTTTTTTAATACAACAAACAAAACCTTCCTACGAGGATAAAAATTCTCTCTCACCTCACTCCTTCTCTCTCCTCCCGAAACAATCGAAAATCCCTCTCTCTCGATCTCTCTCTCTAGGGTTTTCGTGTCTTTCGCACCCAAATTCTACTCGGCAAGCTGGGAATCCAATCGCCGGGCCGAGCTCTGTGTCCTATCCTTCAAATGCTCCATCTTTCCGCACCATTACTTCCAAGAGCCGTTGAGAATCGGTGCCTAGCTGGGACAGATCGTCTGGGTTGGTCCTCAAGTGAGTTGTGGTACATACTTCTTCTTCAGATTATTCTTTTTTGATCTGGTTTTTAGTTGGTGATTTATTTCGTGTTGAGCGGGACCAGTCTTGTATATTTTTGAGCGTTTTGTTTCAGATGTTTGGGGATCAGTGTACTGTTTGCGGTATGTCCAGTTCAGCTTTTACTTTGTTTTTATTTTTGTTTTCTTTTATTTGGGTTTTGCTTTATTGCCGCCATTTCTCACACTTCTGGCAATTTGGTTGCTCTCTGGGTTGCTTTCTTGTCATATCAACTGGGTTTCACTCTTGGTAAGTGGTGAATTATGCAGGCCACTGAACCCTAAGATTTTGGTTTTGTGGATTGATGTGTGGCGTTTTATGATCTGGTTTCAACTTTTAGGAGGTGTTTTGAGGTGGGATTATGATTATTAATTCTTATGATGAGATGTTTGCATTGAAAGAAGACTAGTTTTGTCATGGAATTAAGAAAACCCTAGTATATACTAGGACTTATTAGCTGTATGTATGTCTCCTCTTGTGAACTTAAATGGGTGGGTTGGCTACCTAATTTATAGTATTGTTATTTGAAGATTAGATTACTAGCTTTGAGGTTTTCTATGGTTGGATGTATCAGAAAACTAGGGTTTATGTACTTTCATAATTCTGGAGTTCGTCATTTTATGTGCCCACTTACTGTGTATGAAGGTTTCATTGCTTTTATTTTACTATGGAAGAAATTGCGCCCATGTTTATCTTGCTTTTTCTTTTGATTCTTAGCAGCTTTGCGTGAACCCTAGCAGTTTACTGGGAAGCTTGCTTAACTTCTACTCTTGCGTTTTCGGAGTTGTCCTTACATGCGTATAGATCACTGTCACAGCCAGGTTGTCATTTCATTTATGATATAGCTTGAATCAATTCTCAGGCCCTTTATTTCCATTTTAAATTCTGATGTCTTTTTTTTTTTGTGGTAAGGAAAATTCTGATGTCTGAATTGTGTGAATAGGGAACTCTTTATTCGTGCTTCTAGCTCTGGTTGCTTCTAGCTCGTGACGGGTAAGCATAGTAGTGGAGAATCATTTTAAAAGTGATTCTAATACTGTTATCGAGTTCATGAGATCGTACATCCAGATTGACTCAATCTCTATAGATCTTGCCAATTCTATTGATAAGAGTACTGATGCAGGAAAATGTGAACAATTCTCAATGCGGTAAGCCTTACCCATTAATTTTGTCTGATCTCTATCTGTTTATAATTTTTTAGATTATAACCTCGCTTTATCTGATATTTTAGTAATAGGAATGTCAATGAGATAGCCTATATCTGCCTTCACTTAGTTTATATCTTATAGCTGATGCCTAGAGTTGGATTACATTATTCTTGTTAGATCGACAATATCCTGATGTATTTTTTTATCACTTTAGCACAACGTAGAGATTTAGAAATACCATCATTGTAAAGAAGTTGGAACCCTATTAATTATGTGGCAATAAGGACTATAAAAAAAAAATCAAATGATAACTGATGCCTAAATGTATAAGGTTAAAGATATTACATAGTTGTATTCAAATTTCAGTCTAGTAAATTAGGGATGTATTATGAATAAGACCCGTTAGTATTGTTTACTTAAATTTCTTTTTTTAAAAAAAAAAAAAATCTGAAGATTAGTTTTTTCTTCTGCGGAGTGAATATCTCTTGGTTATCTTTCGGAAATGTCTTCCATAGAAGCTATCTTTATTGTTCATATAATGCAGTGGATATGTGTCTGAAATTCGCAAAAAAGACTGGAAATTATGTTGGCCATTTCCATTACAAGACAACCATAGTGAGTCTGAGGAACAATCACCATCGTTTCCACCACTTGATGTACCAAAAATCAGAAAATGTCGGCGAGAATTTACTTCTGAAGGCAGTCAGAAAGATGAACGAACAGACCTTATAACGGAATGCAGATCTATTAGCAAGTGTAGTAATGCAGCTCTTAGGTCTGATACTCAGCAAGTTCCAAAGCCTGTCACCTTTGAGGGAAGGGAAATCGATCTTAATAATTCCACTAACCTGAGTAGTGGAAACGATCATGCTGCGGCTAATAATGACAAAGAAAAGAACGCCGAAGTTGCACACAGCAGACTAGGTAAATTCACAAGCTCATTACTATAAGAGTATCTTGCTAACTTTTTTATAGTGTATGGCTTGATTTTCTTGTTATATTTCTCCAGACCATGAGATTGGCGTGGAGGATCTCAACCATCAAATAACTAGTTTATCACCAGAAATTTATCGAGGAATGAGACAGGAAGGGCATACAAATAACAGAGGTAGGTTCAATTGAGTAGCATGAAATCAGTCAATCTGCTGTACTTTTATCCTTTTATATTGAAGTGACGACTTTGTATATATGGTATTAATAAAGTTCTGATTCCAAAGACTGCAACTTATGCAAATTTTTTTGAGACAGATGGTGAAGGTAAAGAAGTTTTTGATGTTGAGCTTGCTACTAACAATCTCAACAGCATGGCTAAAAGTTCTGCTGAGATTTGTAATGAAGGAACAACTATTGCTGCAGATGATCAATGCCAGAAGATAGAAAAAGCTTCTACAGTTTTGGGGGAAGGCACCATATTTACTGAGGCAGAAAATAAAACTGAACACACAACAGGACTTCCTCCTCTAGAGTCAGTTGCTTGTCATCATACTAAACCGGGAAGCACAGACAATTTAGTAAAAAATGAATTTCAGGATCATCATCAAGGAAAGTCAACTGGTTTGCCTCGTAAGAGACCTCGAAAGGTGCGCCTGCTGACTGACTTATTAAGTGGAAAGGGGGAAACTAAGACTGAGCCAATCACTAAACAAGGATCCCCATCTGATGGTACTTCCAAAGCATCTGCAGCTTCAGGGAGATTGTCAATTCCCCAAGGTAAGGAGGATGTTAGAGGAGATTTGACAAAAACGGGTCAGAGTAGGAAACGGAAGTTTATTCTGGATAAAGAGCGGAGTCCTGCAGAAATGTGCTCTTGGATGGCTGAAACTGAACTTCCAAACTCAAAGGAAGACACAGAAACCACTGACACTATTCTGAATACTGGTTCTAAAGATGTATTTGCTGGAATAGGTTTCCCAGGTGCTGTGAAGAGCTACTGGTGTAAACCAGAAATTGAAGGAAGCCATACCATGGGTAAGAAGAAGAACAAGAAGATTCAAGTTGTTGACAATCACTTGCTTTCTCAGCCTCACAAAGGGCGGGAAAAACAAAATCAGATCAACAGATACAATGAGGCATATCCTTCTAAAACTACTTCCAGATTAGCTCCTGCATTCACAGAGGAAGGGATGAACAATTTTTCTTTACATTCTCTAAGAACAGAAAATGAGGCTAAATTTTCCAAAGGAAAAGGGAAGATGCTGCCAGTTGAGGAAGAGCTGGTTTCTTTATCTTCCCGGAAAAATGGCATGCTATTAGAAGATTCATTTGCACATACAAGAGCAAAAATAATGCCAAATATGATTTTAACCAATCCAATTCCTTCCGAAGAAGGTGCATTGAATGAAAGAGATCTGAAAGAGGGACTGCATCTTTCTCTAAACAGCTATTTGGCAGCACAGGTTTGCAACAAAAAACGTGTCCATCAAATTGAAAATCAGCTACCTTTCTCATTGCCTTTTCAAGAGGGCACCTCTAAAGCATATCAGTTTATTGGGAAAGACAGAGAAAGTTATGTTGTTGGAGAGCCAATTGTTCCTTTCAAGTGCGTGAAAGA
Source organism: Gleditsia sinensis (assembly GCA_037074535.1). Classification (NCBI taxonomy): domain Eukaryota; kingdom Viridiplantae; phylum Streptophyta; class Magnoliopsida; order Fabales; family Fabaceae; genus Gleditsia; species Gleditsia sinensis. The sequence continues at coordinate 5,577,682 of CM073472.1, forward strand.
TGATATTTCTAGAAAAGGAGTTCGTTGTGAAGTAAGTAGCATTAAACTCCCCTTAAAATGCTTTTTCTCAATTAAAAGCGTAAGTATATTTATCAGGTTCAAGATGAAATTCATTCCCAAGACCAGCAAATGGTATTATTATTATTATATGTTTTATCTTTCTCGTTTTTGTGTCTTTATGAGTATCATGGTTAATTATAATGGAAATTGGTTTTACTTGTTTCCATTTCATTCCTTTGGCCCTGTGCCTCGGCCTTCAATTTGTATATGACGAACTTTTCTGTTGTGTGAGCATAAACCAGCGCTCAGTATTTTCCGTTGTGAGCCATTTTGACTTGAATCGGATAGCTACATATTAAGCTACATCGTAGATATGTCTAATTCTTCAGCAAGAAAACTGTATTTATATATTTAGCCACTTTGTAGATCTGTCGGGAACTTATGAATGCTAGTTGATTAGCATTCTCCGATGAATCTCCATGACATCTTTAGCCATTCATTAATAACTTCTGTAAATGTCTTAGTAGTGGCTAGTGGGGAACAAATAGTTTATATATTCTCCTCATGCAATGGTCTTCTTCAGTTTTTATGTTAGTGGTGAACCACAACCGCTAAGATGAACTTCTTGCCTCCGATATTTTCATATCACGAATGTCTAGTTGCGACAATCAAGTGTTCATGGTAAACAAGTTTCTGAGAAGATAATAATTTTATTTTTGCAGGACATTGCTGGTGCAAGAAACGCAGAAAAAACTGCTGAAGCTCTGGAACAAGCGGGTATTTTGAAAAAATACGGTGATCAAACAGCTGACAAGGTGTCCGAGCAAGGAACAGAAGATGATGTACCGATGGAAATTGTGGAACTCATGGCAAAGAATCAGTACGAGAGGGGTCTTCCTGACGCAGAAAATGGAAGCCGCCTGGAAAAATCCACTATCAGGAGGAAAGCACAGATGACAGTTGGTAACGCAGTCAATGGCAATGGGAAATGGAGATTATTACAAGAGGGCCAGAAGGAAAAACCGGAGGGAAGACATGAGAAAAATGGTATGTTCATGAGAGGAGAGAATGCGAGGCCTCACAAAAGAAACTCTGTTCATTGCTTTTCTCCTGATTACCAATTGAATGTGAATAGTCTCTGTCAAACTCAGTTCCCCGTTGGGATTGAAGTTACCCAACCCCTAATGAAGCCGTCAAGTCGATTCCATTTTTCACCTTTGTGTTCCAGCCAGCTTGGCAGTGGTCGAAATTGCAGGTTGAATGGGAGTACTGCAGAGCGTGGATCCTCCGATGCTACTTTGCAGGTCCAGGGAGGATGTAGCTTCCATGAGACTATTTTACGACAGGATGACAAAGCTTCTCGTATTGGGGCATCCTTGTCAACCCCAAATCGTGTGTCCCAGGGATATGATATCCTCAGAAACATGGTTGGTTCCCTGTCTATCAGCACTAAGGATAAGCAGAAGCAGAACATGAAGACGGATACCGACCTCAACTACAAGAACTTGAATTCTAGTGACCTTGAAAATCTTAATAGGAAAAGGGCTTCTGGATCCTTCAGTAGTATGAATGCAGAATACCCTTTTCCATGCAAGCATAACGAGACTGAGCTTCATCAAAATCTAAGGGGATCTCAGTATCTGTATTCTAATGAGACGATACCAGCCATGCATTTACTCAACCTTATGGATGCAGGTACACCCTTCAATGCGAATGTCAATTCTCCAATGCCTAAGAGGCCCTCTTATCCTGGTGATTGCAATGCTAAGTTGGAGATAGGTACATCTAAGGCCCTTGGTTCCCTGAAACGGCCAGCATCTGATTATTATAGCAGAAGTTATTTATCAGATAAATCACATGGCTGTTTTCTTGGTTATCCAACGTTTGGAGCATCTCCATCAGTTCTGCATGATGAGAAATTTGTTAGAGATACTGATTTCGGTGATCTAATTTTCTCCAAGTCTGAACAGAAAGATAAAATGAAGAGCTCTAATTCAACCATGCATAATAAAGGTACTAACCAGTTTATCAGGCCATGTCTTGAAAAGGAAACTTCATTGCAACGCAAATTGGAAGTCCATAATACTTGCGGAACCTTGGTGCGGGCTGTGAAAACCAGTTCTGGGTCAAACACATGCAACATTAACAGAAACCCAGCTGATTTTACAATGCCGGAAACCGGGAATGTATATATGATCAAAGGCGAAGACTTAAAATTTGAGACGGCTAGTAGTTCCAGAAACCGGCCCGACTTGCTTGCTTTGCATAAATGCAGACATCAGAAAAATTTAAAGCCAAGTAAATTGAAAGAACATGCGAGACATTAAAATGTTGTAAAACCTGGTAGCTATACAGAATCTCTTTTTTTTTTTTTTATGTTCATTATGAAAGTATGAAATCTAATGCACCCTGTTGAACCTTTTAGCTATAATTTCTTCTTTTCTCTTGTGTTTTTCGTTAATAGTTTCAACAGGTGGAATCTTACATGCATGCAAAGATGAATATATATTTTATGTAGGAAATGATTTTCAGTGTAGAAGCAGACCTTTGATTTGGAATCTTGGATTTTATTTGACTTCAAGACGAGATGGCCACATGCATGCCTTGACAAAGTTGAGTTATATACATGCATGTATTCTAACCTTCTGTGAGTAGCATTTGATATGCTAGCAAAAAATATTTAGATTGTGTTTTATATGTTGATGGCATAAGCATTTCATAAAATTTTAAATACAAGGGATTTAAGTTTTAGCAATTTAAATTTATGTATTTACAAAATTCTTTATATTTAAATTTTTTTGTTCAAACAAAATATTTTGTAGAACAGCATGTTAAATACTGTAAAAAATTACGTTGCATCCTTAAAATATTGTATCCAAAGACACGGTTGTTGCATGCATGTCTCCTATTCCCCGCGTGAGACTTGGGATTATTTAAAGCATGTGTGAATCTAATTTCAGGGGGTTTGGTAAGTTCGTTTCATGTGAGTATATATGGTTATAATTTATACAAAGGCGAAAATAATGAGTTCCTTTCCATAAGCATACTTGACTTCTAAGATGCAGCTCTGTTTGCTGGTTTAAGTTTGTGGATAATTTTTAAAAATATCCTCAAAAACTTATATAATTAGTTAACAAAAACAATATGATAATCATAACTTTTCTCTGATTATATCAGTTGCTTTTGCTCTGATTCTTAAACTATTTCTTTAATAATATTGGTACATCAATTTAAAACACGATAAAATACTCTTTATCTTTCACATAAAGTGAAAATATTAAATTTTTATTATTTTTATTAATGTACTAAAATTATAATTATAGCATAGTTCATAGCTAGAGGTATTAATAATAAAGATGCTTTGCTGCCTAGCTATATTTGTATGCTGAGCAGAGAAACTATAGGATTATCCAATAAAAATAGAGAGAGGATGAAAAGGAGGGACAAGATTAATTCGGAGCGAAAGGACAAAGGCTAGACGAGCTTCTACGTGTTTTGCCTTTCCCAAACTTGTATCTGTTGTTCTGCAGTATCATTGATTATTTACCATCCCTGAAATTAACCACTTATGGGGGGTTTTCTTTTTTTCATTCTTTATTTTCTCTTTCTATTCCAACCTTCTCCTTCGAAAACCAAACCCAGTAACCCTCTACCATTTTTTAAACAACCTGCTGCTTTGTTTTGCTTCTCCTGCAAATTCTTCTTTCCTTTCCGTAGATGATATCCTAATCCCAGGGGCTGAGGCACCTTATTTATTATTCAGTTAATAATTTTATATACTCAACTTTTGCATTCATAATTGTGTATAATTTTATAAATAAGATAATTATCTTAATTAGAATAATTCTCCATATATATATATATCATTGTTAGCTAGTTACATATGACTTTATCCTGTACTAAAAGGAAAGTTAAAATGAGATTCATTAAACTCAAATGGAGCCATAAATACACGAGTTATCTAATAATATATAAATAGTTAGTTAAAAAAAATAAATGAGCGTACTATGCCCTAATGTTGACATCTAAACAAATTAGTACACGTCAGCATTATGCCCTAATTAACGTTGACATCGATCTAAACAAATTATATATAGTACAAATTGTTATTCGATATAACTTTGTTAAAAACTAGTGTTACGTGATGTGTTTGTTTGCCCACGTTGTTATCAAACCGAACCGCAGAATTGCTAATGATATTCTTGTTGTTGCCTGTAAGAAATGCAAGTACATCAGATAGGATTTTGTTTCTTTATTAATCATTCAGCAATATTAATTGAGAGGTTTCGTGTTGCCTATGTTCTTAGAGAGAAAGTTACCCTTAATAACTAACTAGTTTTTTCTTTAATGATCAGTCAACTGTCAACGATAGATTGTTAGGAATTAGGATTTCGAAACATAAAAATAGAAAATTAAAGGAAATCATCATTCGACCGGTGGAATTAAACACTGGTAAACATTGACACAGGAACCCATATTTCTCCTCTGACCATATTGTTGGGGAAACGAGAAAGTGGAAACTGGAAGGGGAATTAATTTGTACTGACATTATATATGTACTATAAAATCACAATCACCTTCCTTCGGAGGATGGTGAATACCTACAAACTCTGGCTTCCTTGTAGATAAGTCCTCGTCTGCAGAAATACCCCTTTTGTGGGCTGCAATGTCTGTCTTCACTGCATATGCATAGACCCTCTAAGGCACACCCATCAACTTTTTCTGCCTCCTTCCCATACAGTATCTCTTCCGACCATTTACTAGAGAACATGTTTTCAGGATCCATTTGTTGTCTGGCTGCAATAAACTCGTTAAACTTGGGATACTTATGCTTCACGTCCAAGAATGCCAAGTTCCTATTCTTAGCCCAGTGTGGCTTAACCCCATGTTTGAAGAATGCTATTTGCTCCACTTCCTCCCACACATCCTGGTTTAGTCTTGGAGTTGAAGGGTCGTCTGCACGATAATAGTTGAAATCAACCACTACAGAGTCTTCGGATTGGCCTAGATACGCATCTGAGGTTTTAATGAAGCGTATTAGAAACCCATTATAAATGTCCAACCCACAAAACTTTTCTGGCTTCACGTCGACTCTGAGTTTCTTCACATCACGGATAAACTCTCCAAACGTGGAAGCTGGGAAGATTACTGTACTCTCGTAGAAGAAGATCCCGTTGATACTTGGATCCCACGCACATGCAGTATCAACTCTAGTTGAATATAAACATGAACCTGAGGTTTGCATTTTGCCTTGGTGACCCACTACAGGATAGCCCGTGAAGAGTAGACCATTATTCTTCAACCCATTACCAACTGATTTCTTATATCCCACACTAGAAGATGCAATCATGCATTTCCCACTCCCGTGTCTTGCAGTTTCCAGCAGTTTCTCTGCATTAAAAACGTTTATGACATTACATTTGAGGAAATCTATGCCTCCTGTAGCAAGTGTGCATATTGAGTTGAAGAGATTTATTACCTGCTGCTCTAATCAATTTGGAGACGAAAATAGAATTGGGTTGAAATCCAATGAAGTCATAAACTCCATCACCAGAGGCATTTAAGGGAACTCTGGAATCATATCTGTACACAGCTGTATGTCTTGAAGGATACCAAGTTATGTCTGCAAATTCATACTTGTTTGCATGGTCTATGTACACATCTTCTATACGAGTGTCATCCGTGAAATTGTAGGTTATGCTTCTTTTGAACCTGTGCTCTAACGATAACTTCACCTATATTTTGATCATCATATGGAGATAAATCAGTAAAGTTGAGAAAACACGACCATTGAAGATGCACATACACAAATACGTATTTCCTTTTATTGTCATTATAAGACTGGTCAAAACATGCCACATATATATGGTTCTGCTCATTATTAATTAATGATCATGTGATATGCATGATGAGTTTTGAAAGAATTGGCGTACCAACAAAAGCTTTCAAAAGAAAGCTCTGACATTGGATGCAAAGTTCCAAGCATTTGCAGCAATATTATATCCCCACCTTGGAGATGGCGCCCAACATTCCAAGTGATAGTTTAGCTGCATTTAAAAGAGGATCTTGTGCTTCCAACCTTAAAATCTTGGCATAGCCTTGAGATTTTGAAGCAGGAACAACAACACTAAGGCCTATAACATGATCATGAAGGGCCCCTCCTTTCCCCCACCATGAGCTACCATGTGCTCCAGTGCTAATAACCCCCCCCCCCCCACACTCACACCCTCCCAATAAGGCGCAGCCACCAGACTCAGCCCAGCTTCTTCAACTTTATCAATCAGTTGACGAAGTCCCACACCGGCATCAGCCGTGACAGCCAAATTAACTGCGTCAATTTCAATGCCGGAATCATACCTTTCTGTGCTGATGAGTATAGAATTCCCAGAGCCATCTTCTGGGCAAGCCAATTTAGGAATGGTATGTGAGAATCTGGTGACCACCTTGGCTTTGAGGTTATTCTGATTGGCATAGGCCACAGCCAAGCGAAGCTCCTCTTCTGTGGTTGGGTATTTGACGTTGAGAACATGGCAATCCTTTCGATCGTCCCATGTGCCATAGGAGTTGCGGAGAGTGCACCCAGTTTGGTTGCATTGAAGCGGAGAGGGTGGAGTTCTGGCATAGATGGTTTGGGTCAGTGGGTTTGAACCCCATATTACTAGTATGGGAAGGACACCCAGAAGAAGCCACCAATAGGTACTCATGTTTCTTGCTGGTAATGGATCGCTTTGGTTTGCTTGGGTGGGGGCTTTTTTATCATTATTACAAGGAGCTGGCAGGGTTGGAGTGCACATGAAGGCAAAGCTTGAAAGGGAAAAAAGGTGGAAGCTTATATATAAAATATAAATAAATATTAAAACTTTAAAACTTTTTCTAATTATATAGGCTAAAATGTAATATTTAATTTAAATTTGAATCTATATATGTTAATTTTTGATAGGTTATAAAAGAGGGTATCAAAACTTTAGAGTAACGGTAGAGAAAATGAGCAAGAACAGGTATTTGATATATTAATATCAAATTTGCTTCAATTTGACAAAGTCGATCATGTTAGTTTTTAATTTAGTTCATCGACTTTTTTTTTTTTAAATGTATATTTAATTTACTTGTTTTATATTATTAAGAGATCAGAGAAGTGAAGAAAGAGGGAACATTAATTAAGGATAACCGGTCCACTGGTAATTAACTTGTGTCTTAATTAATGATGATGAAATCATAACTTATATTTAATAATTAGTGTTTCTTATTTTTTTTTTTAATTCATTTACTTAATTCCTGGATTTGAACTCAAATTATTAAACCCCCAAAATCAAGAAGCTGGCTGGAATGGGATGATTTATGTGGGAAACAAAATTGGTTGATATCCAGGAAAGAAGCTATTATTGTGTCTTTAATTTAGTTGGGTTTGGGTTGTTAATTTTTGTGACTGTGGGAGTGAGTGCGATCGAAAGCAAGTTGGCTTGAATCAGGATCGTTTTCAGAGTGCGAGCTTTTGCAAACTCTTTGCCTCTTTGATTCAGTAAGTGGTCCCCATCAGCAGATAGGCTCTCCCCCGCGGCACCAGCCTTTGAATTTCTTCCTTCGTCTGCTTCAATTATTATTTACCGCGCGCTCCCATCCCTTGCGTACTACAAAAACTGATCAATCGCCGTGTCTTCCGTTGTCATATTTGCCTTCCCTTGGCTGTCAGATTTCACGAAGACAAAAAAAAAAAAACAGCTAAGATGAGAAGGATGGAGTAAAAATATTGAAGTTAATAAAAGAAAAAGGAGAGCAACAGCCTAGAAACCCTAGCAGAGGATGAAAGGTGACCCAGAAAAATATCAATTAAGAACCTGTGTTTCAAACACGAGGAGTCCTGAGCGATCGTTAAAGTTTCATAGACATCAATTTATTTCAACAACAGCCACTAAAAAGACTATATATGCGTAGTATTTTATAAGTAAACAAATTGATGCAATTAAGATTATCACTCGGAACAATATATTAAAAGTGCTAGTTTTTTAGGATAGGTTAAATTGGAAGGGTGCGTAAAGGCTCATTACATTAATTATAACCAGTATGCAATTATTTTATTACATTTAATAATAAAAGTTTCACTTTTTCACAAAATATTGATACAACTACGTACAGTAAAATTAAAATGATGAAACCACAAGTAAGTAGTAGGTAATTTTGACATGGATATTTTCATCAACGTAACTATGCGAAGGGTGCAGGCAATGGAGCTCTGTACTCTGTATATTGCATTGCCCTACTATTCTCACCGAAATCTGACAAATTGCTGAATTTCTGAAACCCAACCCCACGCACACGTGAATCTGACATGCTCAATTTCAGAACAAATATAAATTTACACGGGATTACATTTACTCCCTCGTTTTGATCCACTTTCTTTTGGTTCCACGATATTTACAGCATCTGCTGATATGCTTTTGCTATAGTATCAACTTAGACAGGGAAAATCTCATTGTCCTCAACCTATAAATAGATATATCTTTTTTTTTTCTCAGACTGCAAAGTCTCCGAAACCAAGATTCAGGGCATAGTACTACTATTAATGCACATGGCTTCTCCAGCTCATCTCCTCCACCATTCTTTCAAAAACTAAAGAATACAAAAAAGTTGGCACACAAGCACGGACCAACTAAGTAACTAATCAGCATCTAATTATCGGCAAACACAAATTGCCTAAGGTGAAGAACTGAAATGGCTGGTTTTGCATTTTTAAAGAATAAGTAAGGTTTACGTACTGTCAATGTTGTTGGTTTTTCTAACCTAATGGTGTTTCATTTCTAATATATATATATATATATATATTTATTCATAATTAAGGGAGAAAACTTGGGTTCATCAAGCAGTTGTTGTAGACAAATTAGATTCTTATTTATCATAATAAATCACAAATATTATGGCTGCTCACGCTCACAACAAAATATAGGAAACCGACATGGGAAAGTAAAGTAAAAGTAACTACAACTAATCCCTTAAAAGAGCAAATATAAATACACCGCCCAAAACCAAATACTACTAATTATGACGTAACCAAGCTACCCTCAAAAATCATTTTCACATTAGGGGACGGTTAATTTTGAGCATCGTAAATGTCTTTCCACTTGATCGGAGACCGGTGCTTATCTTCCCTCCTCAGAAAGTTCAGGCCGTCCATAATCCTCGAGTGTTTTCAACAGTTGGGCCCCCTTCCTCCTCCCCCTCGCGCTGCATTCCCCTTGTAGTGCCAGCTCCACCGCACGCGCCACCTCTTCTGGCGGTGCCGTCTGCTGATCCCCGGCCACGCCGCTGTAGATTACAGCCAGTACGCTGATCGCGTACTCCGTCCCGCGTGCCCCCATCTTGCCCATCATCGTGACCATCACGGGTACCGCGAGCGCGTGGGCCCTAACTTCCTCTTGCCCTTCTGGCAACGTACACATCAGCTCCAGCGCAGCCAGTGCCCTTTCCGCCGGCGGTCCATCCAGCTCCGGCGCCGTCTCAATCACCGCACCCACAGCCCCAGCCTCCACCGCCACGCGCCGGTTCCCTTCGGCCAAGCAAAGCGCGAACAGTATTTTCGTCGCCGGTTTTGCCCCCGTCGAGTTACTCAGATTCCAGATGACCCCGCGCATCAACTCCGGTGGGCAGGGAGGCTGATCTTGTGGTGGGTTAGGGACAAGGGAGCGTTCTAGAAGGTGGAGCGCAGCCACGCGGTCAGAGTCGGAGCCGGTGCTGAGTTGGAACTCCGAAACCTGGAAGAGTTCGTGGAGGTTGGGGCAGGGGATGGGGTCCGGTGGGAGAGAAGGTGGGGGTGGGCGAGTCTGGGGAGGAGTACGAGGGGGAGTGGCGGTTGAGGTGGGAAGAGGGAACCTCCATTGGGTGAAGCTCTGGGAAGTTGCAGACGAAGAAGAGGAAGAGGTGGAGGACTCACATTCAGGTTTGGAGGGAGGGTGGGGCGGTGGAGCCGAAGGAGTGTGAGTGAGAGGGAGAGTTGGGGAGTGGAGGGTGGCACCGGTGGGGCTCAGGACTGTTTGAGCACAGTGGCGAAAGAAGCCGCAAGAGAATAGTTGAGTTTTGAGCTTTGGTTGATGAGTTCTCATAATGGTATAGAGAGATACTTTGTCACTCCTCAGAGCGTGTGAGGGGAAGAAGAATGAGAAAAATGGATGAAGGGGAACAAGAGGAAGGAATTAGTTGTGTAGTTATCATCTGTTCTAATACAACAGGGGGTGTGTAGTACTATGAGTACGACGTTGTGTTGTAGTTATCTCCGATAAGTCCTATTCCTATTTCCCTATCCTGTCAAAAACGATAGAATGGGTCAACATGACTCGTGATTTTGATCAAGTGCGGGGAGCTTGGAGCTTTCGCTTTGCATTTCCTCTGTACTTTCTTACATTAAATCAGAATGTGAAAGCTTTTATAATTATTTATTTAATCCTGTTAAACTTCCCCTTGTACGTCGAGAATGTGAAATTAACTTAAATGCGTGTTTTGTTATCTGCATTTGTACTTACTTTTCTTTCTCGATTCCTGTTTTTTTGGATATTGCTAACTATCTCAAATCTTTAATTTACGAATTGCTCATCCGTCGCCCCCCGACCCAAGAGACAACGAGCGAATTATAAGTTGGGCTGTTAAGTATTTACGTGTCCAGCATTCGGTGAAGTGTCATTTATGAGCTTAGCCTAGCAATGGTCAGCCTTAGGTGGAATAGCAGCAGACCGCAAAAAACCACAAATAATGTAGCTAGTGATTAGCTGTGTACGTACGGTGTTCGGTTTGATTACATTTAGAACTTAAATTCGAAATAGACCCAATCAGGCCAAGAAAATTAGTGAAATCAAACTAAAATCAATTGATAGTGTAATTTAGTTTAGTTTCAACTCATGATTTATTGCTATTTTAAATTTGATTGATATTCATCTAAAATTAATATTTAATTAAAATATATTACAAAACAATATTTGACAATTCAAAATTTAAAATATAACTCCATTTTTTTATTACATTTTATGATAGTGTGACAATAAAACAAGTGTTAACAATATATAACAGCGTAGACAAAATTTAAGTTGTATAATATTATATATAAATTTATATAATTCGATTAAGAAGATTTGTTTCAATCTTGGAATCATGAAACAATATAGTTTTTTTTTTAAACATTTTAAAACCAGATTATATGAAAATAAAAACCAATATTTTGATAGGATATTTTCCCCATGCCTTTCATAACGTTATTAATCAATCTACTATTTGTATTTTGGATTCTGCCACACGGGGCTATTAGTTTATTATGACAGCACGGAAGCTACTATGCTCAGATTTGGTTCTTTTTTAAGTTTCTCTCAATGGATTTGTTAAAAAAAAATAAAAATTGCGTAGTTGAACAATTCATATCAATTTAGTTTACCAAGAAAATGGAAGGCACTGAATTAGTTTTGTAAAAAGTAAATAAACCTACAAATAAAAATGCGTGAACTGTGAGATTAACTCATTTGAGTCGAAGAGAAACTCTGTTGTGTGTCTGGGAGGCCATGCCCCATCTGCCTCTGTCCGGTTCCCGCCAATCACAATATCATATCAATCGGGCCGTCGATCACGTGAGAGAAAAGAAAAAGCAAATTTTTTTCTTATGTCAGGGTCCTTTGTGATAAGGGGAGAGTCCTGTCAGATACAACCCGACTTCGTTTTTTTTTCTTTTTTGGGGTTAAAGTTTCTACCTTCAGATCCCAAAAGCACGGCATCCTGAATCCCATTTACTTTGGTTCACGATCCTGGCTATGGGGTTCCTGGAGCCTATAGCTAGTTGCCGCAATACTTCGCCGAAGCCTCCGAGAGTTTGGCGTACATGACAGAATCTGGACAGAGCTTCTCTGATTGAGTACTACTTGGTTACGAAGTTCGAAGGATCACACTCTAAGTTGGTCCATTTTGCTTGTCTGTCATTTTAGTAAGTGTAGTTATCTGAATACTGACTGTTGAGTTGCTAAAAATGTTGTCTTGGACATCTCTATCTTTGCGCTGGGCTTCTGTAATGTTTGGTATGCTTTTTTTTGGAGCGTCTTCATAGATTCGTTCTCCATTTTAGATTAGGAACTCATTTTGGTTTTATATATTCTTAATAAATTATGGGGTGTACCAGGTAGCCGCATTTCGAAATGGGTTTGAAATTGTTTGAAGTTATGTTAATTATGGTCAGGCGGAATCCAGAGAGGATAGTATATGGGCCGGCATATTTATGTGTCGACAATAGTCTGAAAGGACTGACTCATGATGTATCGGGAAAGAGTCGCATACATGATACCTTGCATTTTTTTCACCTTATATGCTTTGTAACGAGAGTTTGACTTGGTTATTTGACTTTTGCCATGCTCATATCAGCTTTACTTGTCACCTTGCGGTGGATAACATGGTTTCCCGAAAGCTCTCGGTGAATACTTATTAGTCATGACAACAACTGTTTTTTCGTGGGAAGGACAAGGAGTTTATGATCAATTTTTGGTTAGCTACACCAAGGGGTCCATTTGGCATTACTGAACATTGATTTGGATTTATTTTGATGGCATCTATTAGAAGAATCTTGTCTCCAGTGCCTCGAGCTGGAACTGTAGCGAATGGAGAAGTTTGTTCGGTAGGTTCTCCATTGTCCAAGTCCTCATTAAGTCCTCAAAACTGTCCACCTTCCAATGGATCGTTATCTCCTTCAGTCAGCTCATTGGACTCCCGTGCTTTTGTTCTTGGCGTTTTTTCACCAAGATCTTTGAGGGATTTTGAGAGGTCAAAGCCAAAGGGCCAACTTTGGAGGAAGGTGCTTTTCCATTTCTTTATATGTTTCATGGTTGGGGTTTCTATTGGACTTACCCCACTTGCTTCAAAGAACTTTTCCCTGAATCTCATGTCAAAGCATCAAGCCTTCTCTTTTGAGGTGATATCTTCTGTTGGAAATTTTCAATCATATGAAAATATGAAGATAAACGTGACATCATCAAACAATGGGGCTATGAATTTTAATGCTACCTTGGATTCAGCATTGAAGGACCAGGAGCTAATAGATGGGATAGCAGATAATATTTCTAATAGCCAATTACCTATTGAGAAGCCATATTTGGTGTCTCAGAAGCTTCTCATAATTGTGACCACAACGTATCATCAGCCATTTCAAGCATATTGCTTGAGTCGCTTGGCACACACATTAAAATTGGTCCCACCTCCTTTGCTGTGGATCGTTGTTGAGATGACTTCCCAATCTGAAGAAACAGCTGAAATACTGAGAAGTAGTGGGGTTATGTACAGGCATCTCATTTGCAAAACAAATCTAACCAACACAAGTGATAGGAGCATTCTTCAAAGAAATGTTGCACTAGCTCACATTGAAACTCACCGACTTGATGGAATTGTTTACTTTGCTGATGATTATAACATCTACTCAGCTGAACTTTTTCAGCAAATGAGAGAAGTAAGGTATTCCCATTTTCCAGAATAATAGTTTTTCTCAACTGCACTTCTCTCTGTTGTCCTCCTCTTTCTTTTCTTCATTAACTACAAACACCCTGGTGCAAGATTTTATCAGTATCTTATTGATATGTAGTGTATCAAAGCATGGTGAATTAGATAATAGCAGATATAGTTGTTTTTCTAATAAATTTGGTTGTCACTTTTCACTAGGACTCTTGGTTCAAAGTTTGCCTACCTGCCCAATTAATGAGTGGTAGGAGAAGAGGGTCATTATACTTTCTCCTTTTTGAGTGATTTGGGGTTAGTTTTAAATTCTAGGCCTTTGTTGAGTAATTTAGTGCATTTTGAATCTTTTACCTAGTTTGGGAAAGATTACCTATTTACCTACATATATTTCATCTGAACCATAGAAAACACTACAAAGGTCTTCTGTGTATAGTAATGTCAGAATGGGAATTTTTTCCTTTCTTTCATACAATCATTAGCAATCAAATTATCAACCCTGTTTGCATTTACTTTGATAGAGGAGATTCACCCTTCCATTATTATATGAACTCCTACAGCACTTTTGTTGTTGCACATATGACAGCATTCCTCTGTTAATTGATTGATAACCTCAGTTTTAGACGTTAGACTTGAGAGGAGGATGGTTTGTGCCCAAAATTGCTAAAAAGGCTGGTCTTTACCTTCGTGGCCAGACCTCTGAGAAATTGTAATTCTAAAATACACCCAAGCATGAGTGAAATAATATTAATAAAGTCTATTTAATTACATTATATAGAGGAACTGTCAAGAGCATATCCCTTTTATGTTTTCCTTCTGTGTTTAGAACAATTAGTTCATCAAAACTTCCATCCGTAAGAGTTGCTGCCTCAAATCCTGACAACCTTGAGACTTTTAAGCGCACTGTCCCAAAAGTGAAATGAAAAATTTTATGTACAAGTTGAGATTTCTAAGGAAAGAAACTCTAAAAGCTCTTCTTTGTGGTTATGTTCTGAAAATTCCTTGATTCCTAGATGTCAGAGGGAAAAAAAAACTCCAAGCAGAGGAAAGCCAGTAAAAAATTATCCAAAAGAAGAAGAAGAAAAGGTTATGATTAAAGAGAAAACAGAATGGCTTTCCTCATTTTACAAATCAGATACTTATTTTCTGTACTTCTCTGATGTAACTAGAAGTTACTTTGGCCAAAAAAAAAACCTAGTAACTGCAATAATTACTTTGCATATCATTATTTCAGGTGTTCTGGTTTATTAATTAATAATATGGCAGACTAAATGATTTGTCTTGTCAATAATTGGAATTGAATCAATTGTGTTGGTTATTGTATCTAAAGAAGTCTGTCATACAAATGACTTCATTTTCTTTCTCTTATAGCTTCCTGTCAAGTAAAAAATAATATGGAGATTGAAATAATAAGTACTATAAAAGCATGTTAAATGAGGAAGAAGGAACTCTTGTGTATTGGCATAGTAGAAACAGCAGTTTGTTTGACAGTAACATTTAGTAATATAGAATTTAAGTTCAGGAGCTTTCAGTCCCTAATCTGAAGATATTGTTTCCAAGACTGCTTTCAAATAGGATGGCAGCTTCTTGGTGTCGCTCTATGTCTCTACAAGTGGTTGGCATCTTTTTTTTTCCTAACTATGTAGAACATGGAGTGGATGAGGGGATGGAGAAAGTTGAGAATGGTTTAAGAAATGATATTTCTAAATCAAACCTGGCTTCTTGACAGTATAGTGAAGAATGTATGTTACTGTTTTCTGCACACAAAAATCATTTCTCTGCGAAGTAGATTGTGACAACTAAATTAGCTGTCGCAGTGCCTGTCCTTTGCTGCTCTTGAATAAATTTTAAGTCATTCTTTCTTATGACTTGTTTTCTGATAGACCTTATTTTGCAAGGTTATCTGTGGCTTACTCCTTTAATACCGAGTATAGCACTATAGCTCCAAGATTATCCTCCTTTTGATTTGCAGGCGTTTTGGAACTTGGACTGTGGCTAAACTATCAGGAGATAAATATAGCATGGTACTACAAGGGCCAATTTGTAATGGAAGTCGAGTAATTGGGTGGCACACTAGTGAATCAAAAGGGAGATCTCAAAGATTTCATGCTGAAATGTCAGGATTTGCATTCAATAGTACCATACTCTGGGATCCCAAGAAGTGGCGTCGACCCACTCTTGAACCTATCAGGCAGCTAGACACAGTCAAGGAAGTTTATCGGGTTGGTATTTGTTCTTCTCTGGCTTGTCTTCTAATCCCTTTTTTAGTATATTATTTTCTATATTCAATTCAAGCGTTCAAATTGCATCCTAAAGATTTTTATAATGTTAGCAATGTACGGTTGGGGACTGTTCTACATCACTTCATCTCCCTCTCTCTCTCAAAGCTCCTTTCAATAGAAGAAAAAAAAAAACCAAGATTGATTAACCACCCATCCTGAAGGGATGCGTGATCAAATGACAATGACGTTCTTTGCTTCAATTGCCATTTGGATTGTCATTTGCAGGTTAGCACGTTCATTGAGCAGATTGTTGAAGATGAAAGCCAAATGGAAGGCTTAATGAACAACTGCTCGAGAGTTATGGTTTGGCATATTGATCTAATATCAGCTAATTCCTTCTATCCTCAGAACTGGATTATAAAGAACAACCTAGATGTCATTGTTCCGCTCACCTGACATTTTTTTATGCAACTGATGTATATATGCATATGAAACCATTAAATCTTTCTGATACCTTTATTCTCGCCTTCCATTTATTTTATGGAGGTCTTCCCATTGGTATCTTTTTGCCTTGTAAATGTTCTATTTCTAATCAGTGAAGTACTTGTTTGTCAGATTACAAGTAAAATGCACTGTTGAACTTTAACCCTTATTGAAGAAAGACAGGAAGTAGGAATGTTTTCTCCTATCAAGCAACCTGCCTCAGAAGAAACCATTTGTTTGTTTTTTTGTTCCTTAAAAGAATAAAAAGAGGTGAGATGCAGCTCGCTGTTGGATGCAATTCTGGAAATAAACCCATTTCCCAATTAGAAGCCCATTTTTCCATTTGGGAATAATCGTGATAGTTTTAAATATTAGAATTGATGAAAAAGAAAATGCTTAAGCAATCCATCAGATTCAACACCAGATCGGTATGTTGGAGTGTTTAAGGAGACAGGTTCATCCTGCTATCTCTTGATTTTTTGGGGCGAAGTCAATTAGTTTATTTCAAAATCGACACCATACGTACTGGTCTTTAAAATGAACTTCATCTACAAGGTATTCTAGTTTCCAAGGACAAAATCCTTGCTTTGCTTGCATGGAAGCAAAAGTCTCCTCCAAGTTATCTCGCTATTTCTACATAAAATATACTACCAACTGTTTTAAGGGACAAGCCGCTTTATCTCTTTATACCATAATCACTTTTGAACAGGGCACTAACGATGGCTATGTTTTATATAGCTATGATGCCGAATAAAATCTCTCCTCCCCCCCTCAACAGTGTGTTTGATTATGGCTTGTGCAAACTACAAAGCTTCCGAAGGTGGTTAAATGCTATTGGAAGAATAGAATGTGTGGGAACAACTTCTTGTCTTTCATTTTCCTTCCTTTAACAACTACTATCCTTTGTGTTCTCTAAACCACTTTCATTTCAACTAATATCCCAGATATGTTGCCCAACTTAGATCTCATCCTCCTGGCCCTTCTCCACGGCTCAGTCATTGCTTGTGTGCTTCTCACGGTTATCTTCATCATCTTGTTGGGTCTCTTGATCGCATTCTCTTGCGCACTATTGTTGTTTTTGCTATTGGATATGCACGATCTTTCCTCAGTTCTTTCTGAGTATTTAGAAATGGTGAAGGGTGATTTTAAATTGGGCATTGTTCTGGTTTTACTTTTCCTAATGCGTCAAGCTGTTGGCTTTGTTTTGGATTCAAAACCTTGGGTTAAGAACAAGGTTCTAGAATTCAAAGGGAAGGCTTGAAATTAATTCTCAAGTCGTAATCATGTCTTGGGATCATTCTCAAAGTGTCTAAGGAATCTTCAGTGTGCTTAAGCCATGGCACGCATTGCAGTTTCTGAAGAGGAGGGTGCGGGTGAAGTTCAATTCTATTCAGATGTATGCATGGCCTAAACATATTCTGTTGGGGTCGATTTGTACATGACCTGTTTATATACTCATTCAATGACATTCTTTTTCTTTTTTTAAACAATTCCTTCGATCGAATGCGAATTCCGTGAATTAAAGTAGATCAGTGACGTGCGAATTCAGAAAGATAATTTCTTCCGTTAATTAAAAAAATAATACTTAATATGACTTCTTCTTTTTTGTTCTGCAAATATTCGTATTTGATCTTTTTAGTCGCTTGGTTATTTTTCTTCCAAACACACCATTAACAAAATGAAATATCTTTTTAATATTTATTCTTATTGTAATTAAAATAAAAAAATTATTTCATTTCTTCTCATTCTATCGATATTTTAAAATTAGACATAATTTTATTATTATGTATAACAAAATAAGGGTGCTTGAGAGGTTTATATATATATATATATATATATATATATAAACTAAAATTAAGAAGAAAAGGAAGTGCATTACTTACAATTTGTAGCTTCCCGTTTGGTAGATGACAACGGAGAAAATAAAAATAAAAATTGAAAATAAAATAAAAAGAAATAAATTCAAATAGAATAAAATAGAATGTTATAATTAAAATTGTATTTGGCAGATCAATAAAATAGAATGTTATGATTAAAATTGTATTTGACAGATCAATAAAATAGAATGGAATAAAAATTGTCAAAAATATAAAAATACTCTTAAAAAATAAAATAAATTATTATTAATATAAAATTTTAAATTAAATTTTGTTAAATAATATTGAAAATTTTAATTTAAATATATATATTTTTAATTATAAAAAATTTTATAAACAAATAAAATAATAAAAAAATATTTCAATTTTTTTTACTTTTATTCTATCGTATTGTTCACTTTTCACTTATTTTCGAAGGTAATACTGATTACCTTAAGGTGCGTTTGGTTGACAGGAATGGAAAGAAATCTGGAATGAAAAATAGGATTCTATTGTTTGGTTTGATGGAATGGAACATTCTATGGAATGCTCTATTCCATCATGTGATAAAAAATGGATTTTTTTCAATAATGGATGGAATCTAAAATTCTATCACAAAATAATGCTAACTTTATATTTTTTTTATTAAAATAATTTAATTTAATTATTAAAAAAATTAAATTAATTATATTTTATAAAGATTAATTTTTAGGAATTTTTTTAAAAAAATTTATTTTTTTTTAATTTTTTTATTTAAAAAAATTAATTTAATTATTTTATATTAAAATTAATTTAATCATTTTACTTATCTTATTTTTTTATTTTTATTTATTTATTTATTAATTAAATAATAAAATATTCTATTATCTCTTTTTTTTTATGATATATTATTTTATTATTATTTTTTATTCTATTAAAATTTATTCTATCTAACTAAATAAATTTTTAAAATTTTTTACCTATTTTTAAAGATATTATTAATTATTTAAAAAAAAAATCAGTATTTTATGAAACTCACGATCTTCACTAGACCCCCAAACAAAGAAATGTCCATCTGCCAAACGGGACCTTACAGTTTGCCCGCCACCCCTGATGCGTGAATGATACACCCGTCGTTCGACTGAGGCAGCTATCTGTCTCGCGCATTCTCTACCACGCTAAGCAGACCAACGCCACATTTATTCTGCCGCAACTAGTAATGCATTGCCACCGCCGTCTCTTTCACTGAAAATTTTCCATGGAATCGAAGCTGTCCTCGCGGTGCCACCCTTCCCATTTCATTACTAATTTGGGTTTTTCCACCATTAATCTTACTGCCAATGTTAAACTCCCTCAAACTTCAAAGAACGCCCTTCGCCGGGGTTCTCTGAAACTTGGGTTTCGATCAATTTCGCGCTTTGTTGTTTACAATAAGATGTCGGGTGCTGATTCCAGTGGGTCCTTGACGATTCAAAAAGAAGATGTGGAAGAAGCTTTCGGTTCTGTAAAACCTACTTACGTGCGCACGCCTCCTAATCGAGAGCTTCGGACCCCTCACAGCGGGTATTCGACTAGTTAACTTGACTGAGTTTGCTGGGTAATTTGTGGTATATTGATTTCAGTGTTTCCCATTATCTGGGGTAGGTACCATTTTGATGGGACTGCTCGAAAATTCTTTGAGGGTTGGTACTTCAAGGTGTCGATTCCGGAACGGAGGCAGAGCTTTTGCTTTATGTATTCAGTGGAAAATCCTGCATTCTCTAAGAAATTGACGCCATTGGAAGTGGCACAATATGGACCGAGATTTACAGGAGTTGGGGCTCAAATTCTTGGTGCTGATGATAAGTACATATGCCAATACTCTGAGGAATCACAAAACTTCTGGGGAAGTAAGACATGGCGCTTTATGCGGTTAAAAACTTCGAAATTTTCTTATTTTATTTTTCGCCTTGTAGTCTAGTGATTTTAATATGTGGACTATGAAATTCGATTTCTCTACTCAAGTAATTGATGCCCGATGGATGATTTTTTATGGATAATAACTACACGTTTTTATGCTTAGGCAGGCATGAGCTAATGCTGGGGAACACTTTCGTGGCCAAACAAAAATCCAGACCTCCAAATATGGAGGTTCCGCCTCAGGTTTATACTCCATATTTAAATCTAACTCTGTCTATTCCGGATGTTTAGCGCGCTATAGAATAGTTTGGTGTTCGGGCGAGTATGCATTTGTATTATATTTTAGATATTGTAGTTCCATTTTGAATTTTCTACTCCAGTTACTTGACAGTAAAATTTCATATTTATGGGGATTCTATTCCAATGGCATCAGTCTTGTTCCTTTCCTGGACTCTTGTTTATCATAACCATATTATTATATTAAAAGTAGGTGTCTGGCAAGGTCTTATTCTTTCTCTTACGCTTGTTTTGGGTGACATTGCTTAGGAATTTAAAAATAGAGTGTTGGAAGGTTTTCAAGTCACTCCACTCTGGCATCAAGGTTTCATCCGCGATGATGGAAGGTAGGAATTAAATCCCCTCTTTAACATTTCCCCTTTTGTTATCATTGTTACCTAACTAAAATTTATAAATGTAGGTCAAATTATGTGGAAACAGTGAAGACTGCTCGTTGGGAGTATAGTACACGCCCTGTTTATGGTTGGGGTGATGTGGGATCTACACAAAAGTCTACTGCTGGCTGGCTTGCTGCTTTTCCTGTATTTGAACCACATTGGCAAATATGCATGGCGGGTGGATTGTCTACAGGCATGTGCTACTCGTCCACCTATTGGCTATTAGTAATTTTTTACTCTTTCACATGCCTTAATTTAAACTTTGAATCTCAGGTTGGATAGAGTGGGACGGTGAAAGGATTGAGTTTGATAATGCCCCATCTTATTCAGAAAAGAACTGGGGCGGAGCATTCCCAAGAAAATGGTTTTGGGTAAAAGTTTATTCCTTCATCAAAGTATCTCTGGTAGTGTTCATTTTCACATTCATTGCATGGCTTGCTATGAAACTTCAGCTATGGCCGGTTATATGGATATTATTTCAAACCTTTTTTGCTCTGTTTGAATAGTGTGCTTAGAACGCGTTGTCTGCTCACCTTTATTTTATAAATGAAAAAAGAGTGAATCATCTCTTCACTGTGCTTGAAGGCAAGAACTGTAGTGATTAAGGCTTTCAGAATCCAAGAGATGGAATCCTTTTAATACTTGTGTAACATGAAATATGGATTCACAAACTATTCCTTGGTTATGGAACCTGTTTGTCATTATTCAAGATATGTGTACTTGAACTGTTTGCCAAGTATTGCAGGTCAATTTGCTTTTGGGTTGTTCTATTGATCCTTTGATACTTCATTAATTTATGGATGAATGTTTGTATTTGTTTATGCCTCTCAAGTTGTTAATATCTTATGCAGGTCCAATGTAATGTTTTTGAAGGTGGTAGCGGAGAAATTGCCCTCACCGCAGCTGGTGGGTTGAGGCAAATTCCTGGACTTACAGAAAATTTTGAAAATGCTGCATTGGTAACTTGCTACAGTATTTCTCTACCAATGTGGCTTTTTTTCTTAATATTATTGAACTTCATGTAAAGTAATAACATTACCCTTGACATAAATGATTATATTAATGGGGATGATGGGAGGACATTAAAAAGGACAAGAGTGTATGTCTATTTTATGACGCTTGCATGAAGATTGAAAACAATAATTCTTTTGAATGTCTATAATAATACACTAAATTCATTAATGACACTTTTTGGAACACTAATCCTCTGCATTTAGTGGGGAGTGAGTCATGGATTTGTAACACGGTGGTCTTGTTGAGTTATTATTTAATGGGAGAAGAAAAGACATAAGGTTGGTATTTCTTGTGATATGTTTTGACTACTAAATATTATTTAAATTGCATTTTTTTTTCCAAGCCATGGTCAAAAGACTCATGAACCATGATTCTCTTATTAGACCGATCATTTTTCCATATGTTGTCTGTAGGCCACTAAGAGCAAAGAATCTTTTGTGAAATTTTCCTACATCTTGTAATATATACTTTGTTGCAAACTGGTGCAGATTGGAATTCATTATGGTGGGACGTTTTATGAATTTGTTCCATGGAATGGTGTTATTAATTGGGAAATCACTCCTTGGGGTTATTGGTTTATGTCTGCAGACAATGGGAGATATATGGTAATTTTATCTCTCTATCTCTACTTGATTACCTGTTAGTGTTGGTGGTTAAAGGTATGCTTTATATATACTAGTTGTAGGTGCTATTCCTATTTTTCTGTTGGCTTATTGGGGGGGGGGGGTACTTCAGTGAACTCTAAAAGTTAACAATTTTGTACTTGCAAGTCCTTCAAGTAACAACAGAAATTGAACTTTCCAACCAAGGAGAAACCAAGTGACTAGATGGGCCTCCTTTGATTGATAGATTTAATGTATTATGTTTTGGTAGGTTGAATTAGAGGCAACAACAGAAGATCCAGGTACCACATTGCGTGCTCCAACAGCAGAAGCTGGCCTTTCCCCAGCTTGTAAAGATACGTGCTTTGGTATGCTAAAATTACAAATGTGGGAAAGAAGATATGATGGCAGCAAGGGGAAGGTTTTTTCTTATTCACACCTGATATTTATTCTTTTTGGATTTGGTGTTTTGTTCCCCTTGTCTTTGTCTGGTTTAAGGAAGTACCCTGTTACCAATTATAACAAAGAAGTGATTATCAGACAGTTATATCAACTCTATCAGCTCTCTGATTTATTTATTGAAACCTTAATACTGAAGAATGCACCATGCAGAAGTATCAATATGTACATGCAGTCTGATTAACTTAATTAACAAAGCTCTCACGCAATTTCAAAATTTTGCTTCAAGTGGGCTCACTTCTCAAAAACTTGGAATGACAATTTACTTACCCATGGGAAGATCTGAACAAAGGAATCAGAGACTGTATGACATTTAACTGAAATTCTCTAAATCGCCCTCTGTTGGTGTGTATGGCACTTGCACGGTCTCACATGCTGATGTGTGGATGCGTCTCTGATTGGCACTAGCTTAAATTAAGATTACTTCAGTATTAGGACTCTGGTATTTCTTGCATCTCTATTATTGCTGATAGCTTGGAATTAGTCTTATATTAAAGGATTATGGAATTTTAGGGATGAGAGATTGTCTACACTGACACAGACTGTTCTCACGATCTATTATGCAAGTAAATTGAACTTCAAAGTCCGATGTCTCACATAACTAAACTTTACTGAATTAAAATATAACTGTTTCCTGTTATCTTCCTTCTTTGTCATATTCTACTTTCTTTGTTTTGGTGAATTTAGTTAGTTAGCTTCGGTGCTGAATATATAATGTTTAAATTCATTAATTTAAAATGCTAATAACTTCGAACATTACTTTATTTAGTATGGTATCATTTAGTCTTTTGAAGCATTCTTGTGGTTTCTGACATTTGTTGGTCAATTGTAGATCGTATTTGATGTTACAAGTAATATGGCAGCCGTAGAAATTGGAGGGGGCCCATGGTTCAACACTTGGAAGGGCAAGACGTCAAGTCCAGAGGCCCTTAGCCGCGCCCTTAGATTGCCCATAGACATAGATGGCATCTTTAATCTAGTTCCTCTATTCAAACCACCAGGCCTATAGCCAATTGGTCTAGTCTATGTTTTTTTGTTGTCAATCTGATTATTAATTACTCAGTTTAATGTGACATGATTTAAAAGTCTTCTAAACTTTCATTTGCATGCAGGAATTTTGAGTTTCATCATAAGGACAAAATTATGAATGGGATTCTCCATTAAAAAAAATAGAAGGTGAAAAAATGGCTGTATTCCGAGTTCGCAAAATTGAATGCAAATTGCAAAAAGTTGTATGTTTAATTTATTAGAATGTTTAGAAGCCCATTCTGATGATGTGATGTGCCCAATGATGCCATTCATCATTCTTGAACCAGGTTTAAATTTGGGGAAGGAATTATTTCCTTGGCTCTTTTAGAACCAAACTAGCACATTCCTTTGCTTGCTGATTTTAACTCTGCTGTTTCTGTTAGGAGTTAGTGTGCTTGTTTTCTTTCCCTCTTTCTCTGACCAAAATATAATAATAATAGTAATAAAATTAGAATTGTTTTATAGATAAATGAAAAAAAAAATATTTATACAAGATCAGATATTGAAGTCGTCAATAATATAATTTTTAAAATTATAAAATAAAAAATTAATATTATAATTAAAAAATAAAAAGATAATATATTTTTAAAATTTTAATTTAATAAATATTATATTTTAAAAATAAAAAAAGATGATACTATATTTTTTAATTTTTTAAAATATTTTTTTTATATAATTATAAGTTTAATTTTATAAATTTAATTTTTTTATTTAAATTTAAGTTTAATTTATAGATTTAAATTATATATATATATATATATATATATATATATATTTGTTAAATATTATAATTTAAAAATAAAAAGATAATATATATTTTAAATTTTAATTTATTAAATATTTTATTTTAAAAATAAAAAATACAGTTTATATAATAATAAAATGATAATATATATTTTAAATTTTTTTAAATATATTTTTATATAATTATAAATTTAGTGTTATAAATTTAATTTATTTTACTCAAATTTAAATTTAATTTATAAATTTAAACAAAAGATATATATTTGTTAAATAATTTTAGAAAATATTTTTTTTAAAGAAAAATATAAACAATTTTTTTAAAAAAAATTATAAATAAAAAGAAGGAATAAAAGCAAGAGAAAAAAAAAAAAAAAAAGAGAACGAAGAGATTCATGGCTTTTGCTCAAAATGTGTGATTCGCCTGGAAAGTTATAAATATTAAATGGTGTGTGGTCGTATTTAGCACCATTCCATATTCTCAAATGTCACATCAAAAAAATTAGATTTTTATGATAAGTCTAAAATATTAAAAAATTTCTTAAATTTGAATTTTTTGGTAAATGATCCCTGATATTTTAATTTTGACATTTTCTTGAATGTTTAACAAGTAATAAATAGTATTTTTCATTAATAAAAAAGTTCAAAGCTAAATCAGCCTAGTTAAAATTTGATTGAACAAGTTAATCAAGGTAATTTTTTTTATGTAATTAAAATTTTAGAATAAAAGATGCTATTTTTAATAATTCTATAGATTATAAATCTGTAGTCTTTGACGTGTCTACCAATCCGACGCAGAAGATATCCGCAAAAATCTAAGAATCACAAATTGGACACGTGCTTACGATAACCACAATAAAGTTTGTCGTTTACATTTTTCTTAGGGGGGCAAATTTCAAACGGTGATACGTGTTACATGAGAAACACGTACAAATTTGTCGTTCACCGCGTGGTTGTGGACCTCAGAAAAGCACGTTTAAGCTTTTGCATAAATAGAAAATCCATATGGATTATATATCACTGATCCTAATATTTCTACTGAGTCAGCGTCATAGAAAACTGTGAAAGGAAGGGGATTTGGGTTCGGATTAATTGAAGGTCGGCCTCTTTTATGTGGGTGATGACAGGATTAATGTAACATGGTCCGTCAGAGAGTCAGTGAGAATCTAAGAGTGGCATTATTAATTTGCACTGTCCAGACACTCGGGTACAGAGGAATCGAATCTTTCTTTTTCAAATTCACATGTGACGTTCATAAAATTTGCTGTCAAGGATGTCCAGCGCTGTGTTGAAATCACAAAATCTTTTCAGTACAATATCTTAAACCCAGAAGATTAGATCGACGGGTAGCAGGATAACAAAGTAGTAATCTTTTTCAAAACTAACAATATAAAGATAATTAATGACCGCAAACAGAGATAAGCTTCCCAATCTAATCTCAATACACAAAAGAAATTCAATATTTACGGGAACCATTATGTAGTTACGATGATTGTAACTCCGTGTAATCAAATTGCTCATCTTCTGTGACCTCCAAAGCTCCAGGTTTTTGTTCCTTATTAGGTTCATAAGCTGAACAACAAACAAGAAAGTAGATGTAGTTGATTAATCCCAGGAAAGTAAGAAATCCATAATAATAATTCAGGTGACCCCTGTTAATGTTGCTGGATAACCAGCTTTCTTTCCCTCCTTTACTGCTAAGCTTATCCACAACGTCCACCAGCAAGCTCCCGACCAGGTCAGCCACCGCAAGTTCAAGGGTGTAAATAGCCATGGCAAAACTAGACATGCTCTTAGGAAAACAAGTGTAA
The DNA here is from genome assembly GCA_037074535.1 of Gleditsia sinensis. Lineage (NCBI taxonomy): Eukaryota > Viridiplantae > Streptophyta > Magnoliopsida > Fabales > Fabaceae > Gleditsia > Gleditsia sinensis. Next base: position 5,603,909 of record CM073472.1, read on the forward strand.
AAAAGCTCCAACTGTCCAATTCCATTGAAAGCATTGGCCAATCCCATCAAGGCTTGTGTTGGAACTAGCCACAAAGCTGACATGCTAATTACAGCATCAGGTTGGTCCTCCAGACCTTGTTCAATTGCTGCTCTTCGTCTGATGGTCTCGATTGTAGCTGAAATTGCTGTTGATGCACACGCAAACAACAAACCTATTCCCATTCGAACTTTACTACTCAGTCCTCTGGGCCGGCCACTGTATTTTGATAGTAAGGGAACCAGTATGCGGTCATAGAAAGCAATCCATAGCGTTAAGGTGACAATCATGACAACAACGAACGATCCTGCAGGAATCTTGAAATTGCCAAAAATCCTTCGGTCCATGGTTTTTGCTTGAATGGTGTTGAATGAGCCCTGGTTCGTGCAAAAAACCATCACGATGCCTGTGGACCACATTGGAATGACTCTAAGCAAACCTTTCAGTGACTCCACTTGTTCCACGGTGCACAAGGTCCATGAATTTGAAGCTGATCCATCTGGATTCATGTCTCCCTCGCCATCTCTTACTATGCAAGCTTTGTTTAAACACCTAGGAAAATAAACTTTTGATTCAATTTCACCCTAAAAATCTTATCCTGAAGACCAGAAATGATTGTCGTTATTTAATGATACTAGGACCAGGAGATAACTTTTTTCGGTTTCTCAAAAATAATTTTAATCAATAAAACAGAGTAGTCAAATGTAGAGGAAATTAGATTTTTCGTGCAAGAGGAATAGGCATAGCTTATCAATGAGGGAGAGCACCATGATTGAAGTACCTTAGGCTATCTGTTGGGGCTAAAATCTCTGAATCACAGCTATGATGATACTGATCAAAGTTACTGGGACCAACACTAAGTTTTCTGTTTTTGAAGGCCACCACGACTACTTGAACAAAATCGGTAATCAAGTTTTTCCCTGGCTTCACTTTGATGTAGCATGAAGAACCAACCATGAAAATTAGAGCAGATAAGAACATGAGCATTGCAGGAACTCCAAACCCCACTTTCCATCCCAGGTTATCTTGAATGTACACAATTATGCTGAATGCAAGAACATATGATGTTCCACTGGAAGCATAAAACCAATGAAAGTAGCTATCCAATATCCTATCATTATCAGAATTTTCTTTAGTTTCCAATTGATCTGCTCCAAATGCTATGGAACAAGGTCTAATGCAACCTGCTCCAATGGAGATTAACCCAAAGGAAAAGAACAAAACAGCCAGTTCAGCTGCTGTAGCAGAGTTGCAGACTTGGATGGATGATTCACAAGAAGGAGGTCTTAGCTCCGGAATCATGGCAGTTAACCACAAAAGGGTTAGCCCCTGTTTGGAACAAGTGATTTCAACATCATCAGAAAATTAGCATCAGAACAATAAATTAGCTCACTTTTTCTGCAAATAGGTTCATCGGGAGACAAAACAAGAGTGGCTAATGTACACCTTTTTAGAAAATAAACGATCTTACAATTCAATAAACCAACTATGGCGAACTCTCTAATCTACAGCAGCTAAGGCTATCGGAACCGAAAAACAGAATATCGAAGCTATATCCATATACTTGAGACATGGAGTTACTAGCCACAATATATTCAAAGGCTTTTGTTTGTATAGACGATTATGCTGCTCGGAGGCTTCCCTATGATCCTATTGGTATCTTGGATTAGTTTGCCTGAACCTTGCACCAAATTCATTTGGCTTCATCTACCTGTCTATATTTAGTTGAGCGTTTTCGTTTTTATTCTTCAGTAATCAGCTATATTATTGCACTTTTACTAAATGAGGGTTCATTTAATTAACCACAAACAGAGCACAAGCAGCAGAGCTTCACTGATAAAACAGTAACAAAAGCTGACTAAGCAAGAATAACATTTTTACCTGCTTTTGCAAGCCAATTTGATGTTTTTTTTTCAAGTACAAAGATACCTGTTTTCAACTCGTCAAAGAAAATCATATATTTGTTTTCTATCATAATAATAATATCAATGCGTAAGTGGCAAAATTATGGATGGTGTTGTCGTTGTTCTTCATCATCATATAATGGTCACTGAAATATATCTGATGTAAAAAATAGGGTTGCACAAAAAAAAAAAAATTCTTAAACCCTTCCAAAAATTTGAGAAACATGCATTGACGTTGATATTAGTATTTTCCCCCACTTAAAAGTCCTCAAAGTTCAAATCAACGCAGTTGGTTGCTAATAAACGCAAAATGGCAAAAAGTCAACTGATTTCAAACTAAAAGACAGGAGAAAATTAGAAATTTGGCCTCCAACTTACTAGAAAACTGGAGATGGATCCAATAAGGATGACACGAAAGCGACCCATATAAGAATCAGAGATGAAAGCCCCTAAAATGGCCATGGCGTTAGAAATGGCGGACCAAGCGAAGAGAATGCTTGCGGCAGTTGGGGTTTTCATGTGATAATCGTTTTTCAAGTAGAATATCATATTAGGCAAAATCCCATAACTCGCCACCTTCTCCAAAGACTCATTTACTGCAAGGAAATAAAGAGGAATTAAGAAAGAAACAAAGAAATTAATTGTAAGTGGCCTTGTAGGCAAGTATATGAAGGAGGGGGAATACATATGATGAAGGGCAAGGTTCTTAAACCACCCTTTCTGGGTTTCAAAGAGGAAGATAATCCCATCATCTTCTCATCTGCACCAATCTGCTCCATCTCTTTCTTCTCGCAGACTTCGATGGTTGATCAGAATGTAGTAGTTTAATTCAAGCTCGGAGGAGATTTTGACTATTGGGGACCGCCAAATATCACATTTTTAAATATTGGAGAAATACAGTATGCGTGATTCTGCTGTCGGATTATAGCTCATACTAAATTTTTTAAGTTTCCAACCCGACGGAAAAATCACATCAAACGGATTATTATTATTTTTCTTGTTGTCTTCTGGCTAAGCCACGGCATATTCCACTAATATCAGGTGGTTTTGTTTGTCTTGTAGTTTCGGGCACAGAACTGCAATTGCAAATCAGAGTTTTTTTTTTTATAAGTTTATCCTTAACAAATGAATTCTTTCGATGGTTGTACCGTCCATCTTTGCGCCCAGGCCCAGTCAGCTTGCACGATTGTCAGGGCACTCTTATTCCAAGATCTAATACAAAGACAAGTTTTCAAAATAGGGAGGTCAGTGAGCCAGAGAATATTCTTTTTGTGCATAAACAATGGAAGCTCGGTTAACCCGTCAAAAATTACATGCAGCAATTGCCACAGTACTGACATGTTTACCACGTCTTCATGGTGTCGCAAACCCTTGACGCAAAAAAAAAAAAAAACAGAAAGTGTAGTAAAAGAATCAGCCCTTCTTTTTTATTTTTCTGTGGAACTAACCTTGCTTCTCGTTATACTTTAGCCAATGAAAAGAAATTTACCGGTAGACTGACAATGGATCCGAAGCAATCATGGGGTCTCGACCCGCACAAGAGTCAGCGAGGAAAGAACCGAGAACGGGGAAGAAATTGCCGGCGGCGGAAAAGAGGAGGAGCACATTGGTGACTGCAGTAGTTTCAGGTACAAAATTATGTTAGGCATCAGCCGAAGGCTAGCCATTCTCTCAAATGCCTCATTTACCGCCACACAAGATTTAGAGATGGAAGTGGCAGGCGTACCTATGATATGAAAGGCAAGGTTCTGAAGCCACCCTTGTTGGCATTGGAGCGGCTCTTGGCTTCTGGTTCCAATGTGCATGCAAAGAAACAATTTAGAGCTCGCACGACGAGGTGGAGCTGGAGCTACGGTTGGAGTGATGGTTCCGTCATTTATTGGGAACCTAATTAATAAAGCACTTTAAAGAATCTAAACTTAAATATAAAGCTCACGTTAAAAAATTAAAAGCTACAGCTAAAGCGTGTTGATAATAGTGAGATGATTATTATATGTTTCTTTAGGAAACATAAATAATAATAGTAATTTTATGTATTTTAATCTCTACTTAATAAATGTTTTTTAGTGAAAGAGTAAAGAGTAAGGATGGAATCCTAGCCCATTCAAACTTAAAGGAATATAACGGCTCAATAAACAACTGTTGAAATGGAGTAAAAGATTGCAAAATGTTAGGTCTTTCTTAAGTTTTCTGTTCCTTTATTCCTTCAATCCATTGTTGATTTCAAATAAATATAAAAGAAAAACGTGTTTTCCTCTCCACGTTTATATTAAAAGAGAAAGTATGAGATTTTGCAAGATAAACAACAAAATTATGGTGTTGTTTATTGAAAAGAAACGTCTGTAGAACCATCTAAGTACGTACATCTCTTAAATAAAAAGTAACAGTAAGAAGTAAACTGAAACAACTCTGATATCATCCTTTAACCTAGGGTTAGTTATCCCGAATCCTTAAAACAGGCAAAGTTTCGGTTAGCAAGTTCCCAAGTTCTAATTTATACACTACCAATCTTGTGTTGGTAAAAGTATATAGCATTTTTCTATGCCCCTTGTGGTCCTTCCTTATCTTCTTCATCTCGACCTTCGTTTTGTTCTCCCTTAGAAGGTCCATAAGCCTTACTACAACGAAGGAAATACAGGAAATTAACTAACATCAAGCCAAAAAGAAGCCAGTAATGGTACTAACAATAATGACCTTTGTTTATGTTGCTTGAAACCCAAGTAGCCTTTCCTCTCACTTTAGTAGCTTTGTCAACAATATGCTAAAACTAAACTAGCCATCAGAGTTGCAGCAGATATCCCAAGTCCAAATAGAGCGGATGCTATGCTAGACATGGATTGGGACAGATCAGAGATAAAGAACTCATTTTGCCCAATCAAATTATTAATTAACTCTTGATTAAAATACATGCAAAGGAGTAAAGTAGAAGAACTAATACAAGATGGTAATAGAAGGTAGATGCTAGGAGAAGGCTGGCAAGGGATCCAAAGACGATGATGGGGTAGCGACCGAAGTAGGAATGGGCAAGAAAAGCAGGGAGAGAATGGGCATGAAACCGGGGGCTATATATTAAGCTCCCGCAGTTTGCATGCCGTACTCTCTGGTTAAGTACAATATCATGTTTGGCATTAGCGCATAACTTGCAGTTTCTCAACTCGCTGGTTCGCTGCCACCATCATTTAACTATGTGTATTGGCTTACACTTTGCATTTAGCAGCTTTCAAACCAATTGGCTTACACCTGCCAGACCATGATGAAGGGAAATGTTCTGAACCCACCCTTGTTTTAATTTTCTGCTTGTTTATTAGTGGCTCTTTCACCGTTTCTTCCATTTCCTCACAAAAAAGCTTACAAATATTTTATCTTATCATTCTTTCAAAGGTATCATGGTGGAGAAGCCTTTGCTGTGCTGGTATTGTTATATATATTAGTATGTCAGTTAAATTTTGTTATACATTTTGGAATTTCTTTGCTATGTTTGTATCATGTTAAAACAGAAACGTTAGATATTGATAAATTCAAAATCACCACGACTGTAGAAGTTTTTATGCATATTTTGAATTATAATTTTAATTATCTTATAAAAAATGAAGATTTTACAATTTTTTACCTAAGAAATCAATGTACTATAAATTTGTATTCTTAATTTCGGCATTCCAAACGTCTTTTAAAGATACGTATTTGTTAATAATCACCACGCTTAAAAGTTTAAATTACTAAATAAAGACATATGATAAATTTTATTAATATATTTAAACACGTATTCTTATATTAAAATATTTTGAATTTGAAATAGGAGCGACAAGACATAATTAAAGTCTATCATATATTTATGCTCAAATGAAGTTATGATTTTATGAAAATAACCTCTTCGCGGTCAACAAAAATTTAAAATAAAACTCTTTAATTAATTTTATTAATAATTCTGTGTATACTAAATACATTTTTAATATATATAAATTAATGTTTATGTAGTGTCGACTATGTATTTATCTTAAAATTATATATATAAACACTGCTGACATCAATTTTTTAATCTAAGTCCGTGAAAAACATTTCAGTTTCATAAACTAATACATTTAATTAATTATATTATTGGTCATGATCATGTAGAAATTAAAAAAGTATTATGAATAAAAATAATATTATACATGAATATAACGTACGTGTATATTCCCATATGATTCTATAAATTTATTACAAAAGATTTAAACTATGAAGAAGGGATGGGAGTGAAATTTTTTCCACCAAATATTATTCAAAGACGGAGATGAGAATTATACTTCCCCTTTGTGAAATTTCTGTTTCTGCTATAATTTATTACAAAAGATTTAAACTATGAAATTTATTTTCTATTTTAAAAATAGTGAAAAAAATGATTAGGCTGTTTTGATTATTAATATGACTCCTAAATGATTAGTCTATAATTTATTAAAATACTTTTATAATATTAATTTTATATACATATATATTTTATTTGTAAAACTAAAAAAAAACTCTCATATCTCATGTGCACATTATAAGATCATTTGAAATATATTTTTTAAATTAACATTTTATCTTTATTTTATTTTTATTTTATTATATATTCAGGTTCTCCACAAATCCTCGCTCTTCGGCAAAAACAGGAGGAGCACGAGGAAGACAAACGGAAAAGGTGTCCCAGTTTAAAAATATTTATTGTAAGTCTGCAAATCTTGGAAAAGGAAGACTGCTAGCCTCGTATGATGCGAGATATGCACGTTCACAGCACCAATTCACATAACCACATTTTATCATCTTTACAACAAAAAAAATCTTAAGCCACGAAGGAAGGGGTTTTTCTCATTTTTTTTCCCCTTAATTTGTGTTAAATAAAAGAAAACTTTCCATTCAGAGAAAAAAGAATATTGGAGATAAACTTGGGAGAATCTTTTTTTATTATATGAAAAACCCCTCGTATGACATTCAGGTTTGGTTGGATGTCATGTATAAAATGAGGTTTAATGATATAAGGAATATTAGATAATATTATATTTATATTTTAATGCGATAGTGGTAATAATAATAGTTTTAATAATAATATAATAATAATGATGATAATATTAATATTAGTGATAATAATAACATAATATAATTATCATAATAATAATTATAATAATAATATAGCGGTCAAAATGATAATAATAGTATTATATTAATAATGATGATGATAAAATAATAACGATAATAATAATAAAAATAATTAATCATAATGATATTCGTAACCCCATAATAATAATAACATCAAAATAATAATAGTAATAATGACATTAATAGTAATTATAAGATAGAAATGATAATAATAATATGTTAATCTAGCTAATAGATAAATATAGAAACAGTTTGTTATTAAAAAATCTATATATACAAAATGTTATCCAATGTTTATTGTTCTCTTCTTGAGTGTATGTTGTTTGGGGTGAAGAAAATTAGTTGGACTTAGCTTTGGCCATTTTGTGTCTCTTGAGTAACCCAAACTTGGTTTGACGATGAGTGTACGTTTTGACGCAATCGCTGTGGAACCAACCAACCAGAGGAGGGAAAATTCTAAAGTTAGGATAACTTCGTGCGCTTATAATATAATTTAGGATGTGACTTATAATATTAGAATATAAGTAGTGGGGGTTGGTTGGGCGTGTGAAGATTTGATCAACGCGCCTCCGCTTCGGTCGGAAATATCCCGGTAATTGTTATGAGGCACCCTTGACGATCAACACAACAATTTTTAAGCAGAGATAGTCTATCGTATTTAATAAAAAATAATTATATTTTATATTTTTTTGATCGGATTTCATATTTCACAAATTGATCTAAATATTTTTTTTTGTTAAAAGTAGTTTATTTTCTATTTTAAAAATTAATGAAAAAATGATTAGGCTAGCTGTTTTGATTATTAATATGACCCCCTAAATTATTGGTTTATGATCCGTATGTCTTTGATGACGACAAAAATTGAAATAAAATGCTCAAGACTTTTCGTCCTCAAATTTGAGTTTGCCAATATTTGTAGATATATTTCCTTGAAAGCTATATATTACACGTAGATTTAGTATAGAATGAAGTAAATGATTTGAATCCGTCAATGCTGCTTACTTTTGGAAGTAGGGAGACATGGGAGCACAGGGTGGTTGAGAGAAATGAGAACGTGAAATGCCTCGGACGACAATAAATTATTTTTTCCTCCAAAAGGTTTTGTTTTTGGCGTGATCATTAAAAGCATATATATATATATATATATTGTACAATCTCTAATTCCCAAACAAAAGTTTGGTGGGTCTACGTATGTTTATATAGGCAATCGATAAGATCAAAGAGTAATTTATTACATCAACCCATCACATATAAATAAATAAAAAAGTTGATATTTAATTTATTATTAATAAATAATTTTTTATTTATTAATTATATTTATATTATAATACTTAAATAATTTTTAAAAATATTATTTTTATTATGTATTATAATTTAAATTTAATAATAGATAAAAAATTTTATTAACAATGAATTAAATTATTTTTTAAAAATAATAATTTTTCATTTTAAATTAAATATTCCACAAAACGAAATAGCAAGGGATGTTCGAAGAGGCATATTGTATGTGCTGAGTCAGATGCGCAATATATATATATATATATATATAATCAAATCAAGATGGAAAAGTTAGTTTTTATATTACGAAAAAATGGAGGTCGGCTAATTGTGAAATTCATATGGAGGCGAAAATAGAGGATTGAATAAATAAATAAAAGTCAATAAACCGCAACGCAAGTTGGAGTCAAGAAGCGTGTGGTATGGTATTGGAATTCAGAAATGGAATGGATTGGGTTAGGTTTTCAGCTTTCCAGCTTGTCCAGGTCATCAACCAACTTTTAAAAATTGCTTCTACATTTCCAAAACTAACCCTGTTTTATAAATAAATTGCCCTCTCTCTTTGTCGCCCCCGTTGCTTCCTCATCCAAATTTCGCCGATTCCCCCAACTACTGTTCTCTTTCACGTCTCCTCCACCAACCTCCTCACACCTTCGCCCCGTCTATTCTTAAGAATTTTTCCAACAGAATCATCGTTTTTGTATCCTTACTCCGTTTCTGTATAGCTTTCTCCTTTTCAACTTCGCTTATTGCAAGCCCTACCTTTCTCTCCGCAAGCCCACTGATCGGTTCGATTTCCTGCCAAGACGGATTGTTAGATACATGGAGAGGATCCTCGGAGGCAAGTATAAGATGGGCCGGAAAATTGGAAGCGGCTCCTTTGGTGAAATTTATATTGGTGCGTTTATGTCTTATAGCACTATTTCATCTTTCTTCCCTTTTCAAACTAGAGTTTACTTATTCTCTATGTTACTGATCGTTGTTTTCAATGGGATTATTGTGTTTTCCAGCTTCTCATATCGAGACTTCTGAGATTGTGGCCGTGAAGATGGTGAGTCTTAATTCATTTCTCGGATGTCACTGGAAGTTGGGCTACGTTGCTTCTGGTTTTATATAATTTCGTTCAAGTTCTCTTTTTTTTTTCTGGTTTATACTTGCTGCATAGTATGTCTTGTCATGTAATAACATATATGGGGTTTTCTTCTTTGAAACGAAAAGGAATCCAGCCGAGAAGTTTGATGAATGATTTTGAAAAAGGGAAAATCTATCTCACTGATAAGTCATGGCCATACCAACAAGTTGATAACCTGGTTTAAACGTGAGTTGGGTTCATGCTAACAGCTGGTACTCCATGAGATATGCTACCAGGAAAGGACTACCTGAAGTTTAGTGCTGTCACTTCAGGGATCCCCTATCATAGAAACATCTGTCTGGAGAAGGTTCGTGATGCGTAGCCTTGCTAACATGAGAGCTGCTTGTTACCAAAGTGCAAACTATCTTAGAGTAGAACTGCGCAAGAACCTCTGGAATATTGGCACTGGTCTCGAATTTCATAAAATAACTAGTTTGTTCAAAATCAAATACAATATCCTAGAATTCTTGGGGCCCTTACGTCTCTCTAGTCCGTCATTACTTATGAGTTCCACTGCTTCAGAAGAATTGTGCTCGGAAAATAGTATTTTTACCTATACTGTTGCATTTGAAATATCCATCTGCTGTTACCCATATAGTGCTTCTCAAACCAGTAGCCCGATTGATTCTTCATAGATTTTTTTACATATAGAGCATGGAAAGTCAGAGAAGGTCCCGATTTATATGAACGAATGCATTCTTTAATCATATTTATCTTTTATACATCTACTTCCTTAAGGTTGATTTCAGACATGAGCTATTCCTGATGCTTTTTAAGTAAAAGATTTCTTGCTTTGTAATATTTTGAAGTAGGATGTATCTAATTGTACACATCGAATTAGAGCTTAAATGTTTGAATAATCTTTCTTGATTTCAGGAGAGCAAGAAGACTAAACATCCCCAACTACTGTATGAGGCCAAGTTATATAGTATTCTTCAAGGAGGAAGTAAGATATTATAGAAGCATTTCATGTTAAAATTACATGCTCTGACAACATTCTGAGGATTATATTAGTGGTTTCCAACTCCTCTTACTCTTTGATCTTTAGGTGGTATTCCAAATGTGAAATGGTGTGGTATTGATGGAGACAATAATGTTCTAGTCCTTGATCTTCTGGGACCAAGCCTTGAGGACCTTTTTGTATACTGCGGAAGGAAGTTTTCATTAAAAACAGTTTTAATGTTGGCTGATCAGATGGTAATTAACGATTCATATTACTGTCTTTTTTCTTTTTTCCTTTGATGCTTTCATCAATGGGATTTTTCAACTAAGCAGATGAATAAAAAATTTAGTCTGTTTTGTTTACTTGACCAACAGCTTACAAGGATAGAGTATTTGCATTCTAAGGGATTTTTGCATAGAGACATCAAACCAGACAACTTTCTTATGGGTCTTGGGAGGAAAGCAAATCAGGTAGCATCATTAGCACTGATTTATTTAAAAGGCTAACTTGTATGGATAGTTTTCCTGTTTAATTACTCCTTTTAAGCTTTCAATTGCTTATTTCTTGTCAACGTTTCTCACAATTTTCTATAATATTCACCAGGTTTATGTTATTGATTTTGGACTTGCAAAAAGATATAAGGATCCTACCACAATCAAGCATATTCCTTACAGGTATATTTAGTTGGGAATGCCTCTTATTGAAGTCTGTCAGGTTTCATGATTTTTATTTGTTCTCTTCATGTTCTGAATCATTTTACAATGCGTGATCTGTGTATTATAAGGATTTCTAGTTACACAAACCTAATTCATCACTTTTCTTCCTGACAAGGCGCTTTCCTATGTTTTTGTGATAGAAATTAAACCCAGAAATATTTTTGCTGCAGATTGTATTTTTCTTACATGAATTATTCTTTTACATGATAAGATATTAACTTAGTGGTACAGTTTTTTCTTGCTTCTTCATAACTTTAATGCTTTACAAAAGTGCTAGAAGGATGACTGAATGAAATTAAATTTATTTTGTGTTATGGTTGGCTCAGTATGAAGTAATAAATACTAAAAAAAAGAAATAATAGTTGACTGGATAGGTAACTTTTAAATCATCAATTTTTTTGGTAACCACTGGGTCTACTGTCTATACCCATCCCTGCAGTATATTTGCTAAAATAGATAATATTCTGTTTCAGAAGTGAATGCTTATTGTTGTTTGCCAATGGGCAACCTTCCAACTTGTAACATGTCCATCTGTCCAGCAATTTTAAATAATTTTTCTAAATTCTTCTTATTGATATATTCTCAGTGTTACTCTATGTTTCACCAGTTTAAATTTAATTACCTGGGGTAATGTTACTTATTCTTTGTTTTTACCTTGATAAACTCATCCAGAGAGAACAAAAGTTTAACAGGCACTGCGCGATATGCGAGTTGCAATACTCATTTAGGAATTGGTGAGTACACAGATATTTTCCTTCTTTATGGTCTATAAATTGTGTCCTACAATTTCCCACAATTTTTATTTTATTTCTTTAGAGCAAAGTCGCCGGGATGATTTGGAGTCTCTTGGCTATGTTCTTGTGTACTTCTTAAGAGGAAGGTATGTCTCTTCCTAACACTGTAATTTCACTAGGTATCTTGAGTTAGAAAAATGGTTGCGTTTGAGTGTCAGTTACACTAACTTGACTATTTGATTCTTGTATTTTAGCCTTCCTTGGCAGGGTCTGAAAGCTTCTACTAAAAAGCAAAAATATGACAGGATTTGTGAGAAGAAGTTATCCACTCCCATCGAGGTATATTCATAAATGCTGGAAAATGCTTTGCCCCCCCCCCCCCTCCCAACACGAAAAAACAAGTTTATTTTCTTCTGGCGCCTCAAACTACCGCCGCCTTACTTGTAACTTATATGAATGATTTAATTGTGCATTTAAGATCGAAAAGTATTTTAGCAAAAGGAATGTAGTTTGACGTGGGTAGGTTGTTTTCTCTTTTTTTCTTTGTTTGGAATAAGAGTACGATGCAAGGCCCAAGTGGAGAAGGTAAGAGTTGGGGGTGGTAATTATAATTAGGCAAAACAGGAAGAAGCAGCTTTAATCACCAACCTATCTTTGAATACTGGAATGCTTGACTGAACAATGAAATTAAAAGCTTTTAAACAAATACTATTACTGGAGTAATCAAATTTTAGTTCATCCTCTCAGCAGAGATTTTCTTATTGAAGTTTATATGTTAGCACTAAACTGAGATGCTGAGTGACTGACTCTGAATTTCTTGTTCTTAGATCCTCTGCAAGTCTTATCCCGCGGAATTTGCTTCTTACTTCCATTATTGCCATTCTTTGACATTTGATCAACGCCCAGATTATGGATTCTTGAAGCGACTGTTCCGTGATTTATGCACTCGTGAAGGTATTGGCTGTTTGAATCATCATATGTTTTATGCTTAGCTGCTTTCATTGCAAAAATCATGGCTTGTTAAATATGAAAATTTTCATATTGGTTGATAGCTTTAGCCCCATCATGTTAACTGTTAGTATGAATGTATGATAGTCTGATTGGTTAACAACTCTGATATATAGTAAATTACAACTTTGTGGTAATGACCTAATGGGTCTGCAACAGTATCAAGCCACCGAAGTTATTATGCTGTACAAACTTACAAGTTGTTCTTTAGAAGGATTTAATAATAAACGGAGTAAAGATGTATAGCTGAATCATATTGAGTATTCCGGATTTTGAGCCAAATATCTTTATTTTGGCACAAAAGTACGCTCTATTGAGTGCAAAGCAACAGGTCTGGAGATCTGACCTACTTGATTATAGAGCAATCTATCTAAAATTTGATGGTTTTATTCTTTTACATTATCTTTTCTTAAAAATATACCTTCAAATTCACATGTTATCCAAACTTGGTGAATTACTTCATTTAATTCTTCATGTTTATTAATCATTAGTACTTGGTAATAAATGATCTTAACATCATTATGCATTTCAGCATTTCCAACTGTGTTTTAAAACTTCATATATCATGTCTCTAGTTGTCTCATTTGTGAATTTCAGGATCTTCTCTCTTCTTGAAATACAAATCTTATTTGCCCTTATTTAATGAACAGGATATGATTCTGACCATATATTTGACTGGACCATTCTAAAGTATCAGCAGACGCAACAGACCAAGACGAAGGATCAATCAACTGTTAGTACTTTCTTGACCTATTTTTGGTAGCCATTATGATTACCTGCCAAAACTGAATATGTTGCTTTTTCTTTCGTCTCTTTATATTACTGTGTGTGGAGTTTTCATCATAGCTTCTTTAACCTGCTCTCTCTTTTGTGGTCTATTTTTTTTTTTTATTAATGATTGTTTCTAATTCCCCACATTTAGTATTTGAAAATGTGATTCCATTTTGGCCTCTATTCTGCCGGAATGAGGATTTTCTTAGTATAGCTGACAATTTCATTTTGAGCATTGATTCCTGAGTCCTGACAAGTGAAAACTAGAAATCAATTCATTCATGTTTTGTTTCTTATCTTTATCTTTATCTAGTTATATTATGATTTCATCATGCTGTTTTTATAATAATCACATTGGAATGGATTAGAATGCTATGTGATTCTATTCCTGAAGGAACCGAACACTTCAACAGGAATGTTCATTCCATTCCTACCCTTTTTGATTTTGTAACATCTAATGGGGTGTGCCAAACATGACCTACCTATTTTCACTGTCAAATCTTCTTTTAAATATTTTTTTTCATATTATGAATTTCTTAGTTACATTTACAGAATGTAAAATTTTATATTGGCTTTTCTGATAGCTTTTATTTTAAGATTTTATGATTTTTTTTTCTCTTTCTCACTTGAGTATCTGAAAATTTGCAGCCTGCTGCTGTTGTGCCTTGCAGTCTAGAGACAAATGTTGTAGATAAGCGTAAAGGTAACTTCAGCCTTACCTCATGTCATTGAAGGGATTCCGTTTTATAATGGCATTTTCCCGGGAAAATTAGTATTTTTATTGGTTATGTGATTTGCATGTTGCGACTGGTATTTCCCAGCAGAGTGAGGCAGAAATTGTAGGTGGACTCCCACTGAAAAAGATAAAGGGAGAAGAAAAGAAAAGAATTGCAGCCTTATACTTTATGAAATTTAATTATTTTATATATTGAAAGTTGATATCATTTGATGAGTATGACTTAACAGTTTAAGATTTTAAAATCACATGGTAACTCATATAATATTAGAATTTTTAAATTTAAACAGTCATGAGTTTGATTCTTATGGGTTCTAGTATTTTCGCTCCTCCTTCCTTGGCGAAAAAATGGAGAAAAACAAATAGGCTGGAAATTGATAATACAGTCAAGGAATGTTAGAAACTAATATCATTTGATGCATTATGACTTAACAATTTAAACTTTTAATATCTGGCAGCTCACGTTATGGAACCTTGCTGTCTAAAAACTTGTGTTTGAAAATATTTGCAGTTTAGTGAAGTAATGCTTTTCAACCAAAAAAACATTCTAATGCCTTAAAGTTCCCTTTTCAGGAGTCAATGGCTCTGCTCAAATTGCTGAGGCAAGACCATCAACAAATCTTGGCCATCCACGTGTTAGCATGCAGATCAGGTCACCAAATGTTCAGAATCGAAATGACGAGAGTCGGATTGAGAAACTTGTAAGTCACCTATTGATGTAATTTCTTAAGTGGGTTTGGCCCAGAAAAAAAAAATTATAACTTGGGCCTATTATTAATTACCTTATTAAAAGTTTAAAGATTAAACTATACCAATTTCTTTCTGGTTTTCTCGAATTCATCACCTCTATTACTCTAAGTTTATAGTTATACCAGCTAAACATTTTTGTTTAATTTTCTTTATCAGACACATGCCACCTCTGTGCGGCTTTCTATACAAGTGAAAAAAAATTAATCTAATTTCGATAAAAGCAGTGCAATTTACTCTAAATAGAAGGCCATCTCCATATGTGTTTTTAATTCATAGAAGCCTTTTTCCTCTCTGCATGTTACAGTTGTTAATTTATTGATCTATAAGTAGCCTTTGTGTTCTGCTAAAGTAGTTCGTTTGATTGGGACAAATTGTGACAGACGGCGAAAAATGGTCCATCTATCTCGTCTGCCATGCCCAGATCAACTGAAAATGTCTCAAAACCGGAACGGGCAATAGGAACCTCAAACCTGGGTCGTGTATTTGGGAATAACTCCGGTGCTTCAAGCAGCTGGATTCCTTCACTACGCCGAATTTCCTCAGCTAAAAAATAGGTAAGACTAAGGGAATTGCTTATGTAGAAGTTGAACTCTTTCCTCGGACATCACTGACTGGGTTTGTTCCTCAGACATGGGTTTTGAAGGAGTCAATTGACTCTTGCGAGTGTGTTATTACTGTGGCAAATGTCAAAGACACTCACTTGGCCAGAGGAAGACAAGCAAGAGGCCACATGGATCTTCCCTGAGCATGGCATCATCTGATCACCATGCCGAAAATGCATTGGATGGTGACTTGGCGGATACATCATGGTGAGTGGGGTAGATGCCCCCATATCAGATTGGAAAGAGGGAAAGTGACGAACTTGAACAGTAGATTTGCAGAACAAGGTATGGTGGTGGCTGTTGATTGGCTTTATGTCATTCCAGACTCAGGGTTATCGGCTGAGAGGGAAAAAGGAGGGTGGACATTTTCTCAATAACTATGAGGAGTCAAACATAGGTGGGTGAGGGAAAGCATAAATACACAAATTTGGTTGATGTTGATTTTTTTTTTTTTTTTTTTATCTTTTTTTGTAGTCCCAGTTGGCAGTCAAAATTCAGATTAATTTTATCTAAAATGTAAAATTTTGAATATAGATCCTTTAAAATTTGATAATTTAAACTTATAATCGGTTCTACCTCTTTTGCATGGAAATCCGTAGGCGGCATCTTACTCTTAGACTTTTAGTCAAGTGATTGTTCAGAGATCAATCCAATCGAAACCAGTGAAATCTTTTGTTTTCATTTTTTTAAAATTGATTTTAGAATGTAAAAGATTAGAGTCCGTTTGGTTAACGAGAATTCTCATTTCCTTTATTCGTTTTGTCAATGAATTGATAAAAAATATGCTGATTATTTTACGTGAAGAAATTTTTAAGTGAAAACTGAACAGTATAATAAAAAAAATTAAAAAATTAAAATGTATTTTTATCAATTTATATATTAATAAAAAAATTATTATTAAAATTTTTAATACTATTTATTAAAATTTAATTTAAATTTTTATATTATTAATAATTTATTTTATTTTTTATTTAAAATATTTAAATAATTTTTTAAGTAAAAAAATATTATTTTAATAATTTTATTTTTATCTATTTTTTTATATAATATTAAATTTAATTTTAATAATAATATTTTATTTTATTTTATTTTTATTTAAATCACTAATCAAATGGAATTAGATTTTTTTGTGAGTTTGAAAAGGTTAGTACCTAACCAAGCTGAGTGAACGTATTTCGACTTTTATGTATAAAAAGCACTCCTTGGCCACTTTTCTACTGCTTCGTGTGCTGAGATGGAGGATTAGTCAAACGACTTTCGATTGTTGAGATACCTTAATCGAGTATCGAAAAAAAAAAAGTTAATACTTGCATACGTTAAGTATTTTAAATTTTAACTGAAAATTTAAAAAAATTTATAAACATACGTTTGATTATTATTTTTTATTTTTATTTTTAAAAAATATTTTTAAAATTTTTAGTACTATAATAAATTGTAACAGTCATATTTTTTAAATTATTTTAAATTATATATATAATATTTGTTTTTTATATAATTAAAAAATAATAAAAATATAATTATATAATAAAAAAATAGTAAAAATATAAATACAAATAAAAATATTTTTAAAAATAAAAACAAAAAAACAATTTTACAGAACAAACACATCCTTAGTATTTCAATAAACGTTCCTGCGGCGGTTGGTCATCCGTTCAAGGACAAAGTAAATATTTGACAATCCAAACTATAAATAAAGAAATGGAATATAGGAAGGACCCTGCAAATGCTAGTTCATGTTTCTCATCTGTCTCTTATAACAAGTGATTGAACTTAAAACAAAATATGAAGGAGCTCACATAAAGAGACCACCATTGTTGCTAACTGACCGAAGGATCAACACCGAAATTTATTTATAGACAATCTACCGAGTTGCAGTTACTGGTCATCTAAGAACTGTGTATAACAGTGCACATGCATGAATCTCGCTTAGTAATCAACAATTAAATAGGGAAAAACATGGAGTGAAAAAGGAAAAAAGGAGGCACACTTGTCGTTTGCTTTAACCTAGAGGGAAAAAATATCACACAGCAGCATGCGGGAAAACTCTGAAGAGAATAATGACATTGTGAACTTATTTGCACACTTGAGAGTTCTTTTTTTAAAAAAAAAAAATGAGATTCCACAACAATTATAGGTAATTATATCTGAATTCAATAAGCTTTACTTCAATTTTTTTTTTGGGCGAAACAGATGAATTTAGATACAATCACATGCTAATTGTAAGAACTGTGAAAAGAATATATACAGTGAACACTAGTCTTCATAAAAATGGAAATTGTTCTGCTCACGTATATAACTTGTATGTATATGGAACCAAATGGAGGAGCCTCTTACAATATCTGTTTTTGTATAATATTAAGCCATACGATAAAAGGGAGTTTGGTGAAATTAAAGGAAGAAAGATAGCCTACCAATGGGTCCCCAGAATTTACTCTAAATGGGATCGATAATGGCGACAAAGGAGAATCCAAGTAATGATGAACTCCGCTCCGCTGCCATAAAAACAGGTCCTTTAGCTCTTTATGCATAAAGCACAAAACAATGAAAATTAAAAGCAACAGCTTGAGTTGGAGACAAGAATGAATGACCTTTAAACTGGGTCCTTCCGTTCAGCACAAAAGAATCTATGACATTGTTTTCATTTTTCTCCATGAAAATAAAAAAAGAAAGAAAACTTGGAATTTGGAAATAGTATCATAATTCCTTGTTAAATATCTCCTGTTGCTCTTCTCATCATCTTGTTGTTGCTTTCTCACTTAGCATATGATATTGTACTCTCCCCAACTCTTGAGTATTACACTTCACAAGTAAGTGGTTGTTTCATTGCTTGTTTGAAAGAGTTCTCATTTATATCGAGACCAATATAGTATTTTCGTTTTCTGGCACCAAAAATATGTGAAGAGTATACTTAGCAGAATAGTGACCAAATAGAACTAAACATTCTTTTGATCAAACCTTATTCTGAAGTAACACACCCCACTAACCGGGTTTCTGCCATTGTTTTCAGTGTCAGTGAGCTCGAACAACTCTAATTGCTCGGTCAATCGGCTGGAGAACATAGATGAGAATGCTCCTGCAGAATGGTCAGCAGTGTCTTGTGCCCCTCCTGATACTCCAACTGAATCCATGGAGTTTCTTGCTAGATCATGGAGTCTTTCGGCCATGGAGCTCTCCAAAGCACTGCACGACACCAACATTATGACTTCTTCTGGTGTCAAGATGCCAGTTTCCTGTCATCTTGTTAGCGAAGTCGCTGCTAAGGGTTCTACAGCTTCAAAAGATTCTTTTGTAAGAACCGCGCACCATTTTGAAAATTTTAAATGCTCAGGTCATAAGACTACTTGTAGCTACATCTTTTTGGGTTGGCAATGCAGGCAGACTGGAAATTACAGAAGTTTTGTTTGTTTTCTTAAAACACTAGATCTGATTCTGACACACACAGGCACACGTGAGGAAAGAAACTTAGGCCTAAGTACCATACAATTAAGCAGGGTAAAATGGAAGGAGTTTTCAATATCTAGGCCTCTTGTGATCGTGATATTGTGAAATATAAAGAGACATCTAATTCTTTTTGCCCGTCCTGTTATTCTGATCTTTATGAGCAGTTACGTGATGGATGTAGCCCTCCAATTTCGCCAAGAGGCAGTGACGAAATGAAGGTACCTCATTACTTCTAGGTCTTGTCATATACTGTTTTCTTAATATATTGACATTGGATCTAATTTAAACATACTAATGTCGTCTCTCAACAACTGCAACAATTAAGCACCTGGACATACAGTCTTACAGGCTTGAACATGAAATGCTTTGGCCCTTCTTTTCTAGTTGCTACTAAGAGAATTTGAAGCCTATTTAAAATTAGTATGCTTTCATGAAAAAAGTTCTTTCTGTTGTCTGCTAAATGAACTATACTTTTGACTATCATCAACTTTCCCACGGGAATTCAGAAAAGTCAATTTTAGAATATTTTAACACCACAAGAGCCAGGGCTAAAGTACTGCAAGGGAAGATGTTTTAGTTGCCTCTTGTCAACGGCAGAGTAACCCTCCTTCATTTCTTCAACAATCCCGAACCTAATAGCCAAAACCTTGAGCTTTGTTTTGCCTGCCCCTGAAAGCAGTTATCTTTATTGCATACCAACTAATAGCCTTGCCATCCATTATGTGCAGGAGTTATTTTTACTCCATCAAGCACTTAATCCGGAATTCCTTTCCAGTCAACACATGCTCAGAAATGGGGTATCTCATATTCAACCTCGTGATCGCCGTTATCAGTTATACTCAACTACCTTCTTAATATTACTCAGCACTTTTTTTCCTCTTTTTTCTTGGGGCAAATTATTGCTCAGCAGCTTTACAGGAGCTTGCTAAGAGGGAAGACCATGGGTAGGTGGTTGAAAGATCAAAAGGAGAGGAAAAAGCAGGAAATAAGGACCCATAATGCTCAGTTGCACGCTGCAGTATCGGTCGCAGGTGTTGCTGCTGCGGTTGCGGCAGTTGCAGCTTCGACAGCATCACCTGAAATGCCACTTGCCAACCAAAAGAACCCCCCGAAGACTTATGCTGCAATTGCATCTGCAGCAGCTTTAGTAGCATCTCATTGCATTGAGATTGCAGAAGATATGGGAGCTGACCACGACCAAATCTTAACGGCAGTCAACTCTGCCATTAATGCAAAGACCAATGGAGATATAATGACTCTAACAGCCGGAGCAGCAACAGGTATCAGAACTTCAATTTATTTCTCAAATCTGAGACCAAAAAAAACCACGTTCTCTAAAGCTTCACCAATTTTCCATGCAAGTATAATCGATGTAAAAATCATACACCAAACCTTCATTCATTTTCAGGTAGCTAGATTGCTCAATCTGCATTATTGACCAAACTCATTTGGACCAATAAAATCTTCTTAACTCAAAAAGGAAAAGAATAGAGTAAGAAAAATACTTAAAAAACATATGGTAAAAATGGGTGGCTAATACCTACAGTTTTTGAATTCTTTTTCCATAAAAATCATCGATAATTAACAGATATAAGAGAAATTGTGATCAAATTAAACACTGTTGGCAGCCTTGCGAGGAGCTGCTACTCTAAAGGCAAGAATGCAAAAGGGAATTGGAGCTTCAACATTTGCTTTAGTGGAGGAGAAGTGTGAAGAAGGAAAAGAAGCAAACATCTTGACAGCGCTAGACTGTGTCTTTAGAGGAGGAGAACTTCTCAAACGTACAAGAAAAGGTACATCTGCTAATTCGTTTACACAATCTTATTGTAACTGAAAAGGTAAAAACCAGTTTGCCATCTATGAAAAGAGTAAAAGTTCTAACTTGAGCCTCTCTGCTAATTAAATGTAACAGGAGCTCTTCACTGGAAGCAGGTGTCCTTCATTATGAATTCAAATTTGCAGGTAATTGGTGAAAGGCACTTCATACGTCCATTCACAAATCATAGGCATAAATTCCAATAAATTTTAAGATAGACAGAGGAACATAGATTTTGAAAAGTCCCTCTCTCTAGATCAGAGAGGAGCATGATAAATTGGCTGTGTTGCTGTGACTTCATCAATATTTCGATTTTGAAATTTTTATTCAAGTACAAAATGATAACAGGTTGTAGCCAAACTGAAAAGCAAGCACATGGCAGGAACGTTCATGAAAAAGAAGAAATGTAAGCAAAGTCTCGTATCTAGCACTTACTTATTATCTTCTTGCCACTCCCTGTCAACAATGTTAAGATATGGCCTAAACTGGCAGATATAGTCACTGGAGTCTGCGGTGATATTCGAGCTTGGCCTGGAAGGGAGAAGGAAGAGAGAATTGAAAAAAGGGCTTATTTCGGAATAAAAACAGCAGAGAGGATAATAGAGTTTGAATGTGCAAGTAAAGATGACAAACGGATATGGATTGAGGGGATCCAGTATATGTTGAACAGCCGTGCCAAAGTAACATAATCAATACAAGGTTGAAATAGGGATTGCTGTAAAAATGGTTCTTAACTTTCTTTTTCTTTTTCTTCTTCTTTTTTCATCCTTTCAATGACTTCAAGTCATGAAGTGAATGTCCTCAAATTCTTGCGTAATCAATAGGCGGGCAAAACATAACTTAATAGTTACTGTTACAACAATATATAGAGGGATATCAGCAGGCTACAAATGTGCATTCCGGTTGGGGGTTGCTTCTAGAGATGTAGACAAATAAGGCTATGTTTTCTAGTACAAAATTGCTAGACAAATAGTTTCAGTGAAGAGGCGTAGGATCTAAAATCATGCTCACCCTACTGCTTTCAGAAAATCAACATGATCATATAGCAAACACCTGCATGAAGATAGACAGATCAAACTATAAATTAAACTCAGGTGTAGCATGCAAAATTTAAAAATGATAGGATGCCTGCGATCGTACAATTCAGTACATTATTCCACATACAGCAGTACAAACCTCATTCATCTCAGAAAAATAATGCAGCAAAAATGAACACATATCACCAAGAAAATAATTTTTTCTATAAAAAAGATGGTGACTCTTAATAGTCATTTAATTTTTGAATTTCCATTAGAAATTAATAATGTGGAAATATTCAAATTTTGAAGAGAATAAAAGCATTTTGCAGACAAAGCTCATCATTCCTTCATCATTCAATATTGCTCTTAAATCCCATTAGAAGAAGATTAACATTATCTGAACTGAATTTACCGTAATTGTCAAGAAACCATGATCGAAGACTTATTTTTTAATAGAAGCTAATACGTTTAAAGACAGGTTCACGATGAGCTTATTTACGCTATAATCACCTTCAGTATCCGTACAAAAAATCACAACTATAACTCTATAATAATTAAAATCCAAAACAGTGTTGTCAGATATAAGTTGGTCTTCCATGTTAAAGGAAATCAAAGCCCGAAGCGAAAAAGCAAACTGTTAATTTGTATGCTACGGATTGAGGATGAAGCAGCTGTCAATACCAAACCAATCCCATTGTCATGATTATCCACTCCACAATCTACGAACATAGAGTAATAGTAAGTACTAAGTAGGATCAGAAGCCATTTTGTGGTCAAAATACATAGTAAGTACTAAGTAGCATTCGAATTTCAACTTACTTTATGCAGGTTCAACTACAAAATGGGAATCTGGAGAACCATATGTCAGAAAAGCATTTGTATATCTCTCTTGTGGTATATCACGTTTTCTCCAAAGCTTCATACCAAGGAATACAACATGAAGCAATTTTGTGTTGTGATCATTATAGACCCAGTCAAATGAATTTCAGTTGGAGACGATAGTGCTCGGTGGGGCTAAATTTCCAGCAGCAGTAACCTCTCTTGCTTGTCCCTCTGCTTTGAAAATATTATATTGAAGCAAACAGAGGATTCAAAGTTGAGAAAGGCGAACCGGGAGAATTACTATCGTCCCAGTGAAAGAGTTCGATAAGGATTGTATTGTAACACGAATTACGCAGAGAGGGAAACTGAGAGAGGACGACGATTATAGTGTAGGCCGTTGAGATAAGGATGGCCCCTTAGAATGATTAATCTTTGGGCTAGGGCCATTGTTATATGGGCTTCCAAGAGATTGGCCTATTCCATTCTTCTATCCGGAGTCCAATACAATTTCTTTACTGACAAAAATTCAAAAAAATAAAATAATATTATTTTTGTTTCTTAGCCCAAGTGTATCTTATTTTTACTATGAATTTTTTTCTTGGTTAACAATAGTTGCGGTTCCAAATGACCTTAATAATTTGTCCAAAAAAAAAATTGACCTTAATTTAGACATCAAATAGAACCCATCATTAATGCGCTATTCAAGGCTAGGCATAATGAGTGTAGGGACCTCAAAAAAATTCTCTTTTCCTGTAGGATAAGAAGAATCTACTTTTAAATTGCACTTTTCTGAGTGCAGTAGTATCGTGAGGTGGGGAGGGTGACAAGAATCTCAATCCGAGAGTGAAATAAAATTTGAAACTGTAAGCTCCTAATTTATGTGATCATCCAGTTTGTCTCTTTATCAATTTTTATTTTATATGGATACTATAATAAGTTTTTCTATTTACATATTTTGAAAATAAATTATAATATTCATAATGTCTTGATATCTTATTTACACTATAATAAAAATAGATTTTAACGATAAAATTTTAATAATAATTAAAAAAATTATTCTTAAAACATTAAATAACATCAATTTTTAAAATTGTGGTTATTTAAAAATAATTTTTTTAAAAATAATCGCTAAATAACATTTAATGACAATTTTTAAAAAATTATCAATATTTAATAATGATTTTTTAAACAACCGCTGTTAAATATCGTTAATTTTTATTATTTTTTAAAATATCAGTGTTAAATACTTTAATTTTTATATATTTTTTGTATGTCTTCCTTCCATTTTTTTCTCTCATCTTTTTTTTTATTTAAAATTTTTTTTTTTAAATCGTGCTATTAAAGCTTTTATGAAAAATATTTTTTTTGTATATTTTTTTATGAAAAATTAACAATGATGTATGTCTTCGTGAATATTGCTTCTCCCTCATCTTTTCTCTATTTTGTTGTACAAATAAACAATACTAATTTAAATTTTTGTGAATAATGCTTCTCCTTCATCTTTTCTTTATCTAAATATAAGTTTTAATTTTAAAGTTCAATTAATTTTGTATTGTTGAATTATTTTTTTTGTAGATATTATTATTATTGTGGATACAATTATAAAAATATTAAAAAATATCAAAATAAAAATAAACCATCAATAGATTTTGTTAAAAAAATGAATAAAGGAGTTTAGCGATGATTTTTAAACTGCCGCTAAAGTAAAAGATAGTTTTAGTAACGATTTTAAATCGTCGTTAAAAAACTGCAGTTAAAACATTGTCGCAAAAATAAATATAACAATGATTCTAAAACTATCGTTAAATATGGTTTGGCGATAGATTATTCACAGTTTTAAAAATTATTATTAAATCATCGATTTTACAACGATTTTTATAATAGTTATTAAAAAATTTAGTGACAATTAAAATCATCATTAAAATTATTTAAAAATCGTCGTTACAACTTTTTTTTTGTAGTGTTAGTCGAATGATATCAATTATTGAATGAGAATCTAGATTAATTATAATGTTAAAAATAAATGTAAAAATAAAAATAAAACTTTTAAATAAATATGGAATATTTATTAAAAAAATTAATTTATAAAACATTTTTTATTATGTATGCAAGTTAATTTGTGCCAACAATAAGTCTAAAATAAATCCAACTTAAAGTTTAAATTTTTCTGGATAAATCAACCCTAGTGTGAAAACATTATTAGTTACAACTCAGCGCGTGTTTTTTTTTTTTTTATCAATTCAATAATTTTTAATAATTTATGATTCCAACCTTCTATTATTTTTTTAGGATAAAATTGTCATTTTTTATAAATATTTTTAAATAAATTTAAACTTTTGATATTATAAAAAAATTTAAACTGTTAAACTCAAATTTATTTATCATTTAATATAAAAATTCATACTTATTCTACTAATAATTAATAATGTTGTTTTTTTCCTTTGATTTTATTGAATATTTTTATTAAAATAACTTAGTATTATTTAAATTTATAACTGAAACAGTAAATAAATTTAAATTTAACAATTGAATGATGTTTATAATATTAGAGACAATTTTAGTATTTTAAATAAAATTAATTTTATTTTAAAAATAAGATAATACGAGTATAAATTTAAAAAATTAGTTTAGCACTATCTTTTTACAAGTTGAACTCAATTTTATTTATCATTTAAGGTACAAACTCATAGGTTTATACCTCTTAACCTAATAATTAATAATGTTATTCTTCTTCTTAATTTGATTTCATTGAACGTTTTTACTAAAATAATTTAATGTTATTTAAATTTATGACTCAAGTAGTAAATAAATTTAAATTTAAATTTAATAATTAAAAAAACTTTTATAATATTATAGACAATTTTATTTAAATAATATGAGAATACTAGATATACATTAAAAAAGAATAGTTTAGCAATATCTTTTTGTTGGTTATTTAGTGATGTTGAAGTTTCTGAAAAGTCAAACCAATATAACATTATATATGCATGGATGATATTGTTAAAATTAAGAAAACTCGAAAGGATGACAGTACAGCAGATTTAATTAATTTGAGGTGTTAGCACATGGACACAGCTTGATTATGTTGCAAGTGGAGCACGTGAAGGATTGGGATCATCCTTTTAAACTCCGCTGGAGCGTTGACCCGTTTAATTAGTTAAGTTCATGTACGCAACATTGTGTTGTGTTGGTAATATATTCTGTTATTATAAACAAAGAAGCTGTGATAAATTCTTGAGTACTAATGACACTCTCGGGGTGAAAAAACACATGCATCCTCCTCTTTGTGGGTCACAAATTAAACAGCTTCCTAAAATTAACATTCCTCAAGAGTCAAGACTAGCTTATTTGTAATTTAGTTTGTCTGAATTAAAAGTAGGCCAGGGAATGGAATCCTAACATGGGTTGTCCTTGTCCACTTATATGATCATGAATTATTGCGAGCACCAATGGATCTCTGAGAATCTAAAATGATTGACAATTAAGTAATCTAATATGCTTTTTTTTATCTATAAATAAAACAATTTCAAGGAAATCCCTTTTTACATACATATAGTGGAAACGTCCTTTTCTTATATTGTATTATTGCTTGTGGGTCAGCCGCCATGATAATGTTTATATATGCCTAGAAAGACGACTCAGTGCTAAGTTGACGCAGTGAAATACAGCAGCGTCATAATCATTATCTTTTGAAACGGTGTTATTTTGTATTTATGTATTGTTGAGGAGCATGCGGGTGCATATGCATGGAATCATGTAGGAGAGAGAGTAGTTGGGAGATGTTTTGATTGGTGAATTAACAAGTGAAGAGAACAATATTAGGCGTGAATGATGATCGATGTTGCTTTTGTGTGGCCCCATCATCAAACTATATATAAATAATTCTAATAAAGGAGAACAAACAAATTCGATGAGTTTTTCTTGTAAATTAATAATTATAATCCTCACTACACAAGACTAGATCAACCTATTACTAGGTCAATTATACAGTGAGTATATGCGCTTCCGGTGACACTGAGCCTGACATCTCGTCTTGGTGCCCATTATTAATCGATGGTCAACGGGTAAATATGGAGTGAGGGAGTTAATAAGTGAAACAGTAAGTTGGGACCCAATTACTCGTATACTTTTGTTTTGCTTATATAATTAGTGTTGGGGGGATGTTGCGGTTGTACCATAGCATCAAGCAAAGCACCCGGCCATGGCCAAAATCGCTCTCGGAACCACGCTAGAGGCCACCCAACCCGACTGCATTCATGCCCTCATTGTTGAATTCATCACCACCTTCCTTTTCGTCTTTGTCGGTGTTGCTTCTGCCATGGCCGCCGGTACTAACTCACTTGATTTTTTTTCATAGTATAGCTTTTATCGCCATTAATTCAGACTCACTTTTCCACAATTTACTTGTTCCCCCAGATAAGCTAGGTGCAGATGCACTTGTAGGCTTGCTTGCTGTGGCCGTCGCACATGCACTTGTGGTGGCTGTTATGATTTCCGCCGGCCACATTTCCGGTGGCCACCTTAATCCAGCCGTCACACTCGGCCTCCTTGTTGGCGGTCACATCACCCTCGTCCGTTCCATCCTTTATTGGATTGATCAATTACTGGCATCTGCGGCTGCTTGTTACCTTCTTTACTACCTCTCCGGGGGACTGGTAATTGCCCAAATATTGTTGCAAATTCTAATAAATTATTTATTGTGTTTAAAAAAGGAGAGCCTCTGATTGGTATATTTGACTTAACTCTGCAGACAACTCCGGTTCATACGCTTGCAAGCGGAGTGGGGTACGCTCAGGGAGTCATTTGGGAGATTATCCTAACATTCTCTCTCTTGTTTTCTGTGTATGCTACCATGGTCGATCCCAAGAAGGGAGCACTTGATGGGATTGGCCCAACTTTGGTTGGGTTTGTAGTGGGGGCTAACATCCTCGCTGGTGGGGCTTTTTCCGCTGCTTCCATGAACCCAGCAAGATCCTTTGGGCCTGCCTTGGTTAGTGGAAACTGGACTGATCACTGGGTTTACTGGGTTGGACCACTCATAGGTGGTGGCCTTGCTGGCTTCATCTATGAGACCTTCTTCATCAACAGATCGCATGCTCCACTTCCTCGGGATGAAGAAAACTACTAGAAGTCCAGAGTTTTCCTTCAAACTATACCCATTCTAATCTCTCTCTCCCCCACTTGTCCAAAAAAAAATATCTCTCTCCCTTGTCCATAATAATAATAATAATCTCTCTCTCCCGTCTAGAATTTCTCCACCACTTTTCGGTAAATGTAATTTTCTTTCACCTATCTTCATTAGTATGTATGTGTGTGTGCTTCTGGGTAGGGGTGGTCAGCATGTAATCTAATCTTTTATGTATGTTTAAGATGGTGTTATTATGTTTTTTTTTTCATGAGCTATTGTTCGTCGGTAAGAATAATAATAAAAATATTACATCTCACTCATGCATATTGAACAAAAAGGCCTTAGTTAACAAAGTCAAAATTAGAGACGAGGACTAAAAAAGGTCAAGAGAATGTGTAAATAATTTTAATCACCGTTATAATTCAACTTGAATGTATAGCATTCTTTATATTCTATATTTTCCTTTACTCATAAGTTATTTATACAACAACTTTAACTCAGCATAATTTAATATAAGATTTCAACTTTAATTTTTCATATAATTATTGAATTATTATAAAACGTACCTAATAACTAGAGTAGAAAACTCGCAAAGTGCTTAACTAAGATATTCTCCTGAGCGGATTAACGTTGGGCCTGGGTGATACGTTTCCGAGATTTCTAAGAGGGATCCAGCGTGAAAGCAAGTTTGTTCCTCCTTCTTATTGAAAATAGTTACCTCGAAGTTTCTTCTCCACCCATGAAGGCGACAAAACTGGGCTCATATCATACTCCGTAATCCTCTTCCTCGCTTCCCGCTGCTCCGTGTAGTCCAAGCACATATTTTCATCAGGCAAAACCTTAACCCTCCACACCTTGAATGTTTGGTCCAAACTAGCACTGTACACCAAAAACCCCATCACAGCCTTTTCCATCTCAAGGCAAGCCGCCAAACATCTCACTGGCCCTCTATGCCCATCTAAAACTGCTAAGCATTCATGGTAACAACTCCCTTCCTCTCTCCTCCAAACCCTTATAGTTGTATCCTCCGACCCACTAAATATCAGGTTTCCCACTGTTGCTAGGCAAAGAACTGCAAAACGGTGACCCTGCAAAAATCCTCCATGGTTGAATCTATAACACAGTCTCTCTTTCTCCCAGAAATTAATCATCCCATCTGAAGACCCTGAGTAGAGGAAGCAATGGTTAAAGGATGTGCTCAATGCCATTGTATTGACAGGCGAAGGTTGGAATTTAAGAGTCATTGTGAGGGTATGCGAGTCTTCTGTGTATACCCTTCTCCATATTTTCACTGACCCATCCGAGGAGCAGGTGAAAAGACACCCGTCGTCTTGGTTCACCAACAGTGCATTTATGTTATCTTCGTGTGCCACAAACGAGTCCACACATTTTCTATCTGAAACCCTCCAAGCTTTCACTGTTCTGTCATGAGAGCCAGTGTATAAAAGCCCTTCTGAATGGTAATAAGCCATGCAAGAAACACAGTCTTTATGTTGCGGAGTACTGTTTGCTCTGGAGAAGAAAAAAAATGAGCTTTTTCTGGGAAGCGTAGCAACCTTTTTAGATTTGAAAGTGTCTGAAACCGTGAAGTTCCATATTCGGATCTTGTGGTCCTTGTGGGTTGAGAAAAGTATGTTACTATAAGCTAAAATGGCCCGGACTTCGCCAGAGCTAGACTTGAGATATCCTCTGTCCATGCAATCCGGTTGCTTCCATACGCGAATTCTGGTGCTGTTAGAGCCGGTAAAGACTAAACCCTTTGAAGCTGCGATTGCGTAGATATTACCATCGTGGCGGTGGAGCGAGGCGATGCAGTAGTAAAGCAGCGAAGGGGAAGGAGTGGGGTGAGGGGAAAGCGTCCATGGTGATTCTGGGCCCGGGGACGGCATCGTTGTAAACATAGCCCCTTCAGAGCTAGAAGGTCTCGGTGGGCTAAATTGAACATCATGTTCACTTATCTCTCTATGGGTTTGGACACTAAGGTGAATGGGGGGTTGCGGTTCTTTATTTTCGTTGTCCATCAAGCTATGGAGAGATCTGTTTCCAAAGAAATCCATGGCATGAGAGCTATAGAGGGGATGAAAGAAACCCAGAGAAAAAAGGATTTAGATTTGGGAGGGTGGGGCTACAAATATAAAAATGGGATGGGACGATGGGTGGTGTATTTATGAAGGTATAAATGTTTATCAACCGTGCAAAAAACTGCATGGAGCCTTTGGAAAAGTGAATCCACTTCCACTCCCATGTCGTAATTCTAGAGACTAAGTGAACTGAAACCTGTATGATTAGGACCGACCTCTAGATTGTTCTTTTTCACGCTGGTATAAATGTGAGGGCTCAGGGACCATTCGATGTTTTAAATTGATGCCGTGTGTCAAAATGATAGGTTAGGGACTGATGGCCCATCCTGCTACCCACTCGTTGGGTTTGCCTATAAAGGACTGGAGCATTACCAGAGTTAAATGGAAGTATCAAAATGTCAATACAGTGATTCTGTAGTATGTTCGCTAAATCTTAAAAGTTGAGTATTGAATTTTGCAAAACTGTTGATTAACCAATGTCCCTTTTAGTCCAAATTCAAAGAGTTATGAGTTGGGTTTAAAGGACCTTTGCATGCAACTGCTGGTGGTAAATAAAAGGACCAAGAGGGTTTATGGAGTGCAATGTGGGAAGAGAGCAGGGGAATCCTGATAAGAGTAGTTGGGTGATGAAATTTGATGAAGAAAAGTCCACCAGAGACCGATGGGTATAATTGGTGCGGTAGAGCACCAATTAATAGACTCTTTACTCGTTTATCTACTATTTTTTAACAAAATAACACAAATTGGGCCACCTAAGCCAACGGAATTGTAGAGTGAGCTAATGCCAATTTAATAAAATGGGCAATGTGCCTCTGACAAGAGGGAAAATTCATGGAGTCGAAATAAGTAGTAGTAAAGTAGAAATGATTATTGAATTAAAACGCCACAGATGATGCCCCACCCTTAGGTTGCTTACTTGCAGTTTGCAATTTCATTCACATCACTCTCCCTAGACTCAACCTCTTGGCCAATACAAGCACATGGTTATACTCGCGAAGAAGCAAGTGCGCGTACTCTTCCTCCACACATCAATGCAACCACCATTCATTTTGTGTTAGGTCCGCTTGCCATGAGTGCCCAAATAGCAGAGAGATAAGCAGCTGACAAGAGCAGCATTCACACCTGTCAGTGACAACAATTTGAACATGGGCTTTACAAGTAAAGCAATAATGCCAAAAAGGACTCCAGTTTATTACAACTCCTAGGTCAATTAACCTCAAATTTTCCAGAGAACTCAAGGAATCGGTTGCTATAGTTTATCCAATGGGCCAGCTCGCTGATTATCCACCAATCCATCATTGTCTTCTTAAAATGATAGACAGGTCTCGATCCAGTTCCAGGGAAAAAGAAGAAGAAGAAGAGGAGGAGGAGGAAGCTGCACTAATGTTAGAAAGCTAAGGTACCTGGAGACGGTTATTACAGATAGGAAAAGAGATATTCTTGTAATTCCAAACATTCGACACACCAGGCTTGTATAGTAACTAAGCTGAGCAGAGGGATATTTAACTAATACGTGCAGCACCATTAGAGCCAAAACTCGAAAGTGCAGAATATTGTTATCCTAAAATGAACAATAGGATTTTACTAAAAAGGACCAACATCACTACTTCTATTATATTAGATTATGCATGCGAGAGGAAAGAAAAGATAGAAACTCCCAAGTATTAGCTAAAGGCTATTAGCATATTTTCTAATCAAGATTCAAGAGGCAGGCACCATATAAGATATGAGTCTCTCTATGGAAGTGAAGGGAAAAAAAAAACATTTGAAAAGTTCCATCACAGAATACACACGTTTTTTTTTTTACGTCAACAATTCTTGATGTGCTTTGTTAATTACAAACAACTAAAAGACTTACCACCCCATGTGATTATAGAAGTGAGATTCCTACTTAAAATATAATATCTAATTTCACGGACGAAAGCAATTTGTGACGATGTGCTTAAACCTAGTATAATACTTAGTAAAAAACTCCATGATCACACATTTGAAGCTAATTGTTTGTGTTCTAATTCCCTCGAGCTTCTTTCTCGTCTGGCAAACCATTGCAGTGTTCGCCGCGCAATTGGCAACCACATCCTCCCCAATCTCTCTTCCCTCTCATTGTTCTCACTAGCTGCTACTAATTTTTTTATTCCGTTGTGCATGCTGATTTCCGCAAACCTTGGAACATTAGCAATCTCAGACACCGATCTCTTGTCTGCAGAATTCAGTCGCGTAAATGAATTTTCTTCCTGCTTGGAAGTAGAGGCAAGATTTGAACTCCTGTGCAACCTTATATTGTTGGTGGATTCCAAAGAACAGAACCCAGTGCTTGAAATAATATTGAGCATCTCAGAGTTTAAGGATAGTAGATCTGTGGAGCTAAGATCACTCCACCTGCTCCTAGTAACAAAATCGGAGATGACTATTTTGTGATTGAACTTGTGCAGAACACCCCAATTTCTACCATTGCCATCATCACCTTGTTTATCAATGAGCAGTTCATCTCTCAAGCCCTTGTCCACGTTCCATAAGCTGCTCCCAGGGTTAAATCTTGACGACCCTTTACGAGATTGCTCCCTCTGGACAATGATATCAAGATTTGGGTCATCCGTTAAATTTGAAGGGACTCGCAGGAACCTTGAACTGATAGACGAAGTGAAGCTCTTGATGTCCCCTGGGTCAACCCTGTACCTGCAAAGAGGGCAGCTTGAGTGACATTCAAGCCACTTGTCTATACAATTCGTATGGAAAGCATGCTTGCACTTTGGCAGCAATCTAAGAGTTTCAGTATCTTCGAATTTCGATAGGCAAACAACACATTCTAGGCTTTCTTTTGATCCCCTGAGTGAAGAAAACTTGAAGACGGGGAGTGCTTCGATTACTTGTTTGTCAATCCCAGAAAGTCTAGGAAAATTCTGGTGATGGATATCTCTGCGCAGAAGTTCAAAAGGGTTGATTCCGCAGCACTTTACATAGGCAAGTAGTAGAAATGTTATCAAGAACATTATGGAGAGGAACACTATTACCATCTCTTTGCTTAAATGGATAGGTTGGGTTTGGGGGTGTTGGGACATTGCTGCTGGCATGGTCTTTGCTCTGTCCTGGGCTTCAACGTTGGAGGAGCTAGAAAGTAAAAAACGTAAAGAACACTATAACAAGCGGTTCTTCAATGGATGGGCGCAGAAGATTTTCACACATCTTCCGGAGATCCTGCCACATTACTGATTGTCTACGGATTTTTTTTTATATAAATTAAGTTATTGGGTAGAAATGCATTTTGGTGTAGCACCTCTAGTTATGTGTGAACAACGATCGCAGACAATTTCAAAAGGTTTGAATTTTATGATTACTAGTTTAGTTATATTGGAGTCCTCGTCTAGGACAACTAATCAAGTTTATCTTGTAATAGATGAAGACAAATAACACTAATAATGGATCTATGACTATTACCATTAGGGTGAATTACACGTGGTCTACTAATTACCATATTAAATAATAGCTGTATCAATCTATGTATTTAATTAGCAGCACCATTCCTTTCAATTAATAACCTCGTGTCCCATAAACATAACACGTTGAAATTGCATTTTTTGTTTTTTGTATTAATAATATTCTTTAAATTATGTGGGGGTTATAAGTAGGTTGAGATACCTTACAATTTACACATAGAATTAACAAGGTAGACTCATTAATTAATCACCTTGAAAACTAACACAGGATAGTATACTGTTGGAGTCTGGGACAAAGGGCCTTCTCTCAATTGAGCAGTTCAGTGCTGGGAGTGCCATGCATATGTGAAATAGCCATTTTTCTTAATTAATTTCTGTTTCAAACAAGCAGCATCTTGTTTACTGTATATGTCGAATACAATTGATGGAGTCTAACAAATCCATAATTTTCAAAATAATTATTGCAAACTCTGTCGATTATGAACTCAAAACCAGCAAACGCAGTTATCATTGTAGTATAAAACTACTTATGTTATCTTATTCGTCAACAACTGCATTATTTATGAATTAAAATGAAATGGACTGATTTATTTTTATTCGTTCTATAATACAACTTGGTTCATAATCACAATATTTTAGATTCAGGTACGTACATCCATCTACAAGACTGGTTAGAACATATATATATATATATAGACAGTATAAGATGAAGTGATGAAGAATGATCCACATCTTCTGGACTCTAATCGTACGTTAAGAACCAAAAAAGTATATTGAACGTCAGTGCTTAAACGGCTCCAATGCTAATGATACCCAATACAGTATAACCAAAAAATATTGAGTGAGCCTCTACTTTTTTTTCTTTTTTGGACTGGCGAGTGTACCTCTGTTTTTTTTTAAAAAAAAGAAAGTAAAATACTATTATTAATACGTAAAAATAAGTATTGATGTTAGCAAACAAACAATTTTTATAATTTCTTTTTTTTTTTCGGACAAACATTCCTATGATTTTTGAAAATAAATAAATTAGTCAGACTTTTTTGTGTCTCTATGGGCCAATCCAACCCAATAACTTGGGCTTCTTAATCCCTACCGGCCCGTTACAAATATTATTTCTTCTGAACGAACTTGTCAGTTGCCAGTCAAAAAAAAAAAAAAAAACTCGTCAGTCATCTTTACGGAGGAGGGTTTTGCGATTCACTGAAGAACAAAAATACAAAGGAAAATAAGTTGAAGGTTTCCAAATTATTGTAAGTTTGCATGCTATAGAAATTTGGCGTACACGAGTCGTTACGGGTTGCAGCATGTCCGCATGTGGGATTGTTTTTCTTACACGTGTTACTGGGCCAGACGACACAGATCCCTCTATCATATTATATATCAATAATGACCTCATCAAACATTTGAAAAACAACGAAAACTAGTCCCAAAAAAAAAAAAAACAACGAAGCTTCTCCTCCTATGTTTAGAAGAATAGCATTATGATTCATGATAGTTTAATCAATTAAAAAGCTACTTGTATATTAATTTTTTCTATCAAATGAATACAAAATTTAATTACAAAATAATTCTTTTTAACAAATTAGTATATTTATTTTTTTAGCCTATATATATATATTAAAATAACATTTTCAAGTAAGAATCTTAGCTTATTACACTATTAACTGTCCTATTTTACAATCTAAGAAATTCAACCGCTGGGGCTCGTAAGAGCCAGTCCCGCAGCAATTCGCCAACCAATGGTCGCTCCAATAATTAGGCGGTTTAAGCAGCGTACAATTATTTTATGCAAAATTACTGATACATTTTAATCAAAATTTAAATAATTCTACTTTTAGAAACGCATTGATTAAGGTATTATTCCTTTCCTCCCTATCACGTATTCGGTGGTCGCCGTAACATTAACGACATTATGTTTTAACTTTTAACATCATCTTGATCCTTCTGCTCCTGCCTAGCTACACAGGTTCCCCAAAAAAGTATTGTAATTTAATTAGGATTGAAACTCCAAACATATTTGAACTTGTTGGTACTACAATACAAGTGACTACTGTTAATAACCTATGACTTTAATACTACATTTTTTTGTAATTTTTAAACATAAATAAGCTCACTGTCAATAATTTAATCTCCACTAATAAAATCAAAAACCAGGATTACATTGATTTGATTTAATTTGGAGAATCTTACTATATTAATTAGAAATAAATGAGAAAAGACAGCTGAATAAACAAGGAGAGCAATCGACTTTTAAATTAGTTAGATAAGAAGGATATGCAACAAATTAGAGTTGAAATTAACATTTCAATTTATGACATACGATCGTCCCAAAATTTCTGCACAATATTCGAGATGCCTTTTGTAGTAAATGAAAATCCTCGAATGAGAATAGTAGAGAAATATGTTTCAAAATTTCTTCCTATGACAAAACAGAGCAAAAAAAGAAAAGACACAAAATTCTAAGAGAATGGGATATATATTAGGAAAAAAGTGAAATTGAGGTGGCTGGTGGTGGTGCGGCAAGGTGGCGGTCAGCGTAATTGGGGGTGGACCTCAGTCGGCTCTCTGTCCGAACTAGAGCTTCCGGTGCAGCACTTTAAACATATTTAATTATGGTCACGTTATTTTGTAGTTCTCAGTAAAACTAACAAACGGAAGAGCGTAGTGGAGAAGCTCCGACGTAGGAGTCTGTGCCAGGTACCTCACATTATTTTTCTTTTATTTTCTATCTCTACATAAAATAAATAAGCAAGCAAGCAGCCCTGTTTGATCCCTCAGAAAGTCCGTGAAAATCTGATTTAACGGCTGGTGCTTCACCTTTCCGGGTTAACGAAATTTCAAATTATCTGTTCCTAAATGTTTTGTCATTTTGTTTTCTTAACTGTCTTTGATTTTCCTTTTCTGTTAGTCCATCATCTTCATGCTTCCTCAGAAAGAAATTATTGATGGTATTGCCTGTAATTGCGAATTTTCACGGTGAATGAGTGGTCATCAGAATTGAACCTTTTTTTGTAGTTGTTGCATGTGTCAGAAAACAACTAGTTTGTAATTTGGGCGGTGGTAAGTTTACGTTTTTATGGATTTTGAGGACAAGGACTTTGTTCTGGAAAGCAGGGTTGCTATGTGGTGGTTGTTTAGCAGGTTGCTCTTTCCTTTTCTTCTATTTTTTTCCTCTCTGCATATTTCATAGGCCTTTTGTTCCTATGAATTAGAATCTTTACAAGAAACAATCACAAATGTATGATTACTGGGTTCCTTTGAGAAGTGGAGAGAAAAATTCTACTTTCTTATTTTCACTTAACTGATTAAAAAATGCTGGCTTTCTAACTGGATCTGGGGTTTTGCTGCAATCTGCAGAGGCGACAAGATTATTGGCAGTGAATTAACAGTGGCAAAATAACTTTAGCAAAATGGGTCAAGAATTTTTGTCCCTACTTCGGCTGGAAACAAAGAGATTGCTGTGGCTCGTTGGCATTACGTTTGCGTTGATTATAGCATTCCAATGTTTTGAACTTCCATATGGTAACGTTCTCCTCAATTTATTCTATACCAGTAAGATTCCAACGTCAGCAAGTAGTAGATTTCAGAGTGCAGAACTACCATCTAAGTCTGAGTTATTTGATAATTTGACAAGTTTGAATCAACCATACTCTACTGTCGGAGATGCCTCTGGGGAAAATGGAGCATTTCCAAAAGATAGTTTTGTCTTAAAACCCGTAATGGAATCAGACAAATCTTTACACAAAATTTCTGTGGTTGATAGCATTAAGAAATCAGATAATGGATCTGCGACCAAGAATGCAGTAGACATTACTATTAGTTCAAATAGTTCTGGAGTCGAAAACACCACATGCAGGTCAGAACATAAATCTGGAAGTTCATTCGCTAATGCTCTGTCCCCTTCTCCTGCAATGATGGCACCAACAGATCCAACTCCACTTACAGGTCCTCCAACAATAGCGAACCCGAATGATACAACTCCGGAGTTATCAAATATATCTTCAATTTGGAAAGAAAACGTAACTAGTTCCATGAAGGATGAGAAGAATAAAGATTCTCATATTCCAATTCCTGAAGTAACATCAATATCCGAAATGAACAAACTATTGCTTGCAAGCCGTGCCTCCTATCGGTCCATGGTATGTTACTATATTTGAAATTTCATCTTTAGTTTAATGACTAGAATGACTTATGGCTTTTTATTTTATCTATTTCTAGAGACCGCTGTGGTCTTCAGCAGTTGATCAAGAGCTATTGCATGCCAGATCAGAGATTGAAAGTGCACATATTGTAAAGAATGATCCGAGCCTGTATGCTCCCCTTTATCGAAATTTTTCCATGTTCAAGAGGTATCATTCCCAAAACAGTTACAGAAGTAAAATTTCTGTTCCTGAAATAGCACAAGTATGAATATTTCTGCTGGGACAATGATATTTCATTATAAATTAGAAGATAGTTATTTTTGTTGACATGTCATTTTAAGAAATAAGAAGGACAATTGTGCAATTTAGAATATTATCGCCTTCTAATTGTTTAATTATCAGGAGCTACGAATTAATGGAAGAGACTCTCAAAGTGTATGTATACAGAGAAGGAGCAAAACCCGTGCTGCATTCACCATTTCTGAGCGGAATATATGCTTCGGAGGGATGGTTCATGAAGCTGATGGAAGCAAATAAAAGATTTGTTACTAAGGACCCTAAGAAAGCCCACCTCTTTTACTTACCATTTAGTTCTCGAATGCTAGAGCAAACCTTGTATGTACAGAACTCCCACAGTCATAAGAACTTGATTCAGTATCTGAATAATTACGTAGACATGATTGCGGGAAAGCATCCTTTTTGGAACAGAACTGAAGGAGCCGATCATTTTCTTGTTGCTTGCCATGACTGGGTAAGTTTTGCCTGCTTCAATTAATGCCTTGCCTCTGTCAATTTGTTACCATTTTGATTCAGTGATATCTCTGCACCATACAGGCCCCCGCAGAAACAAAGGAACGCCTGGCTAAGTGCGTAAGAGCCCTATGCAATGCCGATGTCAAAGAAGGGTTTGTGTTTGGAAAGGACGTATCTCTTCCCGAAACAAATGTCCCCAAT
Source organism: Gleditsia sinensis (assembly GCA_037074535.1). Taxonomy (NCBI): domain Eukaryota; kingdom Viridiplantae; phylum Streptophyta; class Magnoliopsida; order Fabales; family Fabaceae; genus Gleditsia; species Gleditsia sinensis. Next base: position 5,642,450 of record CM073472.1, read on the forward strand.
TTCCGGAACCCCACTAAAGATGTTGGAGGATTTCCAGTTTCCAAAAGATCAACGCTGGCCTTTTTTGCAGGGAGTATGCATGGGTATGTTCGGCCAATTCTGTTGCAGCACTGGCAAAACAAAGATCCTGACATGAAAATCTTTGGGAAATTGGGCAAGTCCAAGGGGAACAGGGACTATATCCACTATATGAAGAGCAGCAAGTACTGTATTTGTGCTAAAGGTTATGAAGTCAACAGTCCAAGAGTTGTGGAGGCCATTTTTTATGAATGTGTTCCAGTCATTATATCTGATAATTTTGTGCCTCCTTTTTTTCAAGTGTTAAATTGGGAATCCTTTGCTGTTTTTGTTTTGGAGAAAGACATTCCAAATTTGAAGAGTATACTCCTATCCATCTCCAGAAAGAAGTATCTTCAAATGTTGATGAGGGTCAAAAAGGTGCAGCAGCATTTCCTTTGGCACGCCAACCCTGTCAAGTATGATATATTTCACATGATACTTCATTCTATTTGGTACAACAGAGTCTTCTGCATAAGAGCAAGATAAAGTTACAGATAGGGCTGGAGTAGATTGACTGTGTAGGGTAGCACCTAAAGGAAAACAAGATGCATGTGAAACAGAGGTTAATTTAATAAATTTTGGTTTCAAATATTGATCGGACTATTGCTCTGGAAGTTTACTGTAAATAAAAATTTCATTAAGTTTTCTGCTGATTATTAATTTAGTATAGTTAAAGTTAAATGAATATCAATATTCACATAAAAAAATTATTTAGTTAACTGTTAATAAATAATTTTTTATTTATAAATAATATTTAAATTATGATATATAATAAAAATAATATTTTTAAAATTTTTTTTATTACGTATCATCATGATATGAATATAATTGATAAACAATAAATTAAATATTAATTTTATTTATATATAAATTTTTTATATTATTGTCTTAGAGCAGCGGAATAGCGTCGAAGAGACATATAATCACTTTGTATTTCCTTTTTTTGTTGTTGAAGAAAACTAACATTGCTGTTTCATATGCATGTGAAGAAGGAAAAGGGTCATGGGCAAAGTTTACCGCAATTACATTAGTTTGGGAATTTAACTATGCAAACCCAACCCAAGCTTGGTTGGTTTCGTTGAACAGAAAGAGTAATTCTTACATGAGTTCGGCCCTAACTTGTATGCAAAAGGGTTATGAAAAATGCAATTTCCAACACTTTGAAGCAAGCCAAGTCTCCACTATCAGTAACGAGAGTTTATGGTTTTGATGAAATTAAGGTTACTAAGGAGACAATTTCAATTATTATATTCAATTCATGGAGAGTTAATATTTTTGTCTATTGCACTGGCAAGCAACAGCTGATGGCCCAGCAATGACAAAGTTTGAGGTATCAATCTTAAATTTCGGGAATTTGGGGCATAAGGATGATATTATCGGATTGAATTCTCATATGGGTTGTTTGAATTTGTGGGCTTCCTGAGATGATTAAGGCCGGTAATTCATGTTGCTGTGTTCCCCGTGGAGTTTGATAAGATCGTATTTATTTGTTATGTTATTATGTCTAAGTTTATAGAAACATTAGCTAGTTGTTATTTATTATGTGTAGCTTATGTTTAGCCACGTTCATTCCATGTTTCTTAGATAATGGGTAAGAGCAGTTTGTAACTTATGTTGCGCCACGTTCATTCCCTGTTTTCTAGGTAGTGGATAGGAGCAGTTTGTTTCTTTCAATTATGTAAAGCTATTTAATAGCTATTGCTTCCATTAAATGAAGCACGGTTTTCCATAATTATTTTTCACAAGTTAACATCTGGTATCAAAGCCAGGTGAGAGAAAAGCGAGTCTAGAACAAAGTGAGAAGGAAAACACTGAGAGAATGGGGTCTGAAGGAGAAAACAGAGGTTTTTCTCAACCCTCAATTTCAAAATTTGATGGAGATTATGACCATTGGAGCATGGTCATAAAAAATCTTCTTCGATCAAAAGAATATTGGTTCGTAGTGGAATCTGGGTATACTCTTCCTGAAGAAGGAGTTGTGCTAACTGATGCTCAAAAGAAGACGCTGGAGGAGAAGCAATTAAAGGATTTGAAGGCTAAAAATTACTTGTTCCAATCCTGGGACAAGTCAATTTTGAATATGATCACTGTAACGCCCTTAATTACGTTACATAAAGTAAACAATTTTTTTTTCTATTATTATTTTCTTGCAATTAGATATTTTCTAAAAAGATACATAATTCAATTCTTTATCAAGAGAACAAATACATATAGGATTTCTCATGTATACACAGTATACAGATCAAGTCTATAAACATCTCTGCCTGTAGCATTCAGAGCGCTCTAGAATACAAATACAGTATAATTCAAAGACCGTGAGTCTTGGAAGCAACGTAGACTCACCCAAAGAATATATCACCTATCTACCGAATTAGACTCTGATATTCTTATCTGAAAAATGTGAAAATATCGTGTAGTGAGTTTGACAACTCAATGAGCAAATAATTCCTCTTATGACCTCTTAGGTCAACATATGGATGTACTTATATTTTAAAATGTGTCGCATAGAAAATACAGTTCAGAAGTACATTCATATGAGACCCGTATTTCAAATATTATTAAATCCAAGGATATTCTGATATCCAAAACCATATGCACCATGGTATGATCATTAAACAAATGTTATTATACTCAGCTGTATAAGCTATAGTAAAATATTATGATTTGATGGTAAAATTATTACTTTTAATGCACATGCCTCACTCGGCAATTTGGTCAATGTAATAAAAATATAACACATTTACTATACGTATAGTGACATCGACCCCAGTCACAATAAGTGATCAGAGAATGTGAGTACATCACCCTACTGCCTCCTCACATTACCACTGTCACAATGCAATGAAAATATTTGCTATACGCATAGTGACCTCGACCCTAGTCACAATAAATGATCAGGAAATGTGAGTACATCACTCTTCTGTTCCCTCACATTACCACTGTCACCCGGTTGGAGCGGCCCTCCCTTGCCTCACTCAGGCTAATAGGGCGTCCCTTATTCGGTACTGTCACAAGCCATACAACCAGCCGATATTCATCAATACATATATATACATGTAAAAGTATCAAACAACTCGCCATGAATTTTACGTTTGCCATTCAAATTCATTTATAATATGACATGCATCATTTTCACAAGTATATAACTTTACAAATCAATGCATCGTACACATAATATACACTTTATCAAATAATGATAAATACAAGTGAAATCAGATACATCATAAGTTTAGAAATCTATTTTCAAATACTATACTCTTCTTGAATCATATTTCAAATTATAAGCAATTTAGATCATTTTAATATATTTCAGAAACATATCAAAGTGTAAATATCTCATAAACATAATTATATACATGCTCAAATATCAAGAAGAGTATAGGGTAAGTTATAGGAAAAATCATCTACTTACAAGTAAAGGCTCCAGATTGGACAGCCCTAAAATCTTCGTTTCTGGTCCGAATTCGGTAAAATAAATCCCAAAATCGAGTCCGGAAGGTCCAAAAACCTTGAAAATGACTCCAGATTTGCTAAATTTGACCTCTAAAAGCTCGATCAACGCAAGTCAACGCTATGGGTACTATTCATCACCGGAATCACCATTCACCACTAGAAATTACTATTTACCGCCACTATTCACGCTGAAAATCACTATTTATCGCCACATAAAAAATTACTAAATGACCGAAAAAAATACATATCCTAATATTTATCTAAATTATGAATCCATCTATGGTGTCAGATTTCTAATTTGAAGTCTTTAAGTAATAGTTTTAGAATTTATTTTTTTTCTGAAATTTTTTACTTCAGATCTACGGCGGTTCAACGGTGGATTTAAAAAATTGATCTGTCAAAACTGAAGTATTCTTTGTCCTGAATCCAGTAACACCTTCAGTTTTGAGATCAGAAACCAATAGGTACTCCAAATTTAAAGAAAAAGTTAAAAGTTACTATTTATTCACTATTCACTCACTATTCATCGAAATATATTTTTTTTTGAAATGTGCCGCCGGTTGTGTATCCCCCTTCCCTTTTTATTTTTCTTTTTATAATATTAATTATTATTATTTAATAATTAAATATTTAGATTTATTCTTATTTTATTTCATATATATTCATATAAATACCGTTTTTCACCCTAAAATATCCCAAATTTTTTTAAAAATTTACATTCTCATCAACCTTTAGTTAAACTCTTAAATCATGATTTTTTTTTATAAAAATCATAATAAAAAAAATCTCAAATTATACATATTAAAAGAAAAAATATTTCTAAAAATACAACAAAAATTCCTTAGGGACTAAGATAATCATTTCAAACAAAACAATAATTATTTTAATTAAAAATAGACTTACTTTTAGCAGAACATAATCGTTTATAAAAATAAAAATTATGGGATGTTACAATCACAAAGAAGGAGACGGCAAAGCAACTGTGGGACTCTATGAAGATGAAGTACCAAGGAAATGCTCGAATTGAGAGGGCTCAACTCAATTGGCTCTGCAGGGATTTTGAGGTCTTGTCAATGAAGAATGAAGAGTCCATCGACGATTATTTTGGAAGAGTAATGGTGATCGCCAATGATATGCGCAACTATGGTGAAGATATGGTTGATGTCAAGATAGTTGAGAAAATCTTGAGGACTCTTACAAACAAGTGGAACTACATTGTTTGTTCCATAGAAAAGACAAAGGACATCGACGAACTCTCAGTTGATGCACTACAAAGTTCACTTCTCGTCTATGAACAGAAGTTTAAGAAAGAAGGAAATGGTGAGCATGCTTTGAAGGTCTCACATGATGAAGGAAGCTATGACAGAGGCAGAGGCAGAGGGCGAGCTGCTTACAGAGGAAGAGGTCGAGGAAGAGGTCGTCAAGGCTTCAACAAGGCGACCATCGAGTGTTATAAATATCATCAACTAAGACATTATCAGTACGAGTGTTCTAATCAAGAAAAGGAAGCCAATTATGCAGAAATAGAAGAGTCAGAGGAGATGCTCTTAATGGCTTATGTTGAAGGATTTGGAGCAAAGAAACATGAAGTGTGGTTTTTGGATTCTGGTTGTAGCAACCACATGTGTGGCGATCCATCCTTATTCATCAGTTTGGAGAAAGGATTTACTAGAGACGTGAGTCTAGGCAACCATATAAAGATGCAGGTCGTTGGAAAAGGAAGTGTAAGATTGATATTTGAAGGGATCAGTCATGTTGTGCAGGATGTGTTCTATGTTCCAGAGTTAAAGAACAATCTCCTAAGCATTGGTCAACTACACGAAAAGGGTCTTGTCTTTTTTATCAAGGAGAATCAATGCTGCATTTATCATCCTTCAAGAGGACTCATCATCCAGAGTCAAATGACTATGAACAGAATGTTTGTCTTGCTCTCAAACACAAGCACCTCAAAGCAAGGCATAAAGGAGACGTGCCTCCAAGTAGATGTTCAGAACTTAGCTCACCTTTGGCATTGAAGGTATGGACACCTCAGCTTCACTAGATTAAAAACTCTACAAAGCAAAGAAATGGTGAAAGGGCTGCCAAACTTTGATGAATCCAAAGAAGTATGCACTGAGTGCTTAAAGGGGAAGCAACACCGAGAAGCCATTCCTAGAAAAGCAACATGGAGAGCTGGAGCAAAGTTGGAGGTCATCCACGCTGACATCTGTGGTCCTATCTCTCCAGCATCCAATGGACAAAAGAGGTACCTTATATGCTTCATTGATGACTTTAGTAGGAAGGCATGGGTATATTTTCTTGCATATAAGAATGATGCATATACTACTTTTAAACAATTTAAAAGTTGTGTAGAAAAGGAATCTAGTGTTTCTATTAAGTGCTTAAGAACAGATCGTGGAGGTGAGTTTACATCAAGTGAATTTAATGAATATTGTAGAGCAAATGGCATTCAAAGGCAGCTGACTACGATTTACACACCACAGCAAAACGGGGTTGCAGAGAGAAAGAATAGAATAGTGATGAACATGGTGAGGAGCATACTAATTGAGAAGGATGTGCCAAACAGTTTCTGGCCTGAAGAAGTCAATTGGGCATTCTATGTACTCAATAGATGTCCAACATCAGCTGTTAAAGACAAAACACCAGAAGAAGTTTGGAGTGGAAAGAAACCATCAGTCAAACACTTTAGAGTGTTTGGTTGCATAGCCCATGCCCATGTACTGGATGCTCAAAGAACAAAGCTTGAAGACAAGAGTAAGAGCTGTGTTCTTTTTGGAATAAGCACAGAGTCTAAAGGATATAGACTATATGATCCACTGAGCAAGAAAATCCTTATTAGTAGGGATGTTGTCTTCGAAGAGGACAAAAAGTGGAGCTGGAGTAATGGCTACAAGAATCTAATCAATCTGGAGCTCGAATGGGGAGACACTAAAAATGAGGCTGTCAGTGAAGCACAAGGCAATACAGAAGCTGAACCTGAAGTGACATCAGGAGGAGAGGAAGTTGATATTGCTCAGAGTCTGTTGCTCAAAGCTCTGCTCAGAATTCTGCTCCAAGAAGCTGCAAAATCAAGAGAACACCAGCCTGGATGAGTGATTATGTTGCTGGTGCCAGTGATGAAGATAAGGATGGACAGGTTCAGTTTGTTCTGTTTACTCAATCTGACCCAGTTTACTTTGAAGAAGCAGTTAAGAGTGCAAATGGAGAAGAGTCATGGATGTTGAGATCAATTCCATAGAGAAAAATGGAGCATAGACCCTATTTGATTTACCAAAGGGAGCTACAAGCATCGATGTGAAATGGGTATACAAAACAAAACTGAATCAGCTTGGAGAGATAGAGAAGCACAAGGCCAGATTGGTTGCAAAGGGATATGCTAAGATACATGGGATCGATTATGATGAAGTTTATGCCCCCGTAGCACGAATGGATACAATAAGGATGATCCTTGCTCTTGTTGCACAAAGAGGCTGGATCGTCTATCAATTAGATGTGAAGTCCGCCTTTCTTCAAGGAGATATCTTGGAAGAAGTATACGTAGATCAGCCGAAAGGTTATGAAGTGAAGCATGAAGAGAATAAGGTTTATAAGCTTAAGAAAGCCTTATATGGGCTAAAGCAAGCACCAAGGACCTGGTTTAGCAGAATAGAGGCATACTTCAAAGATTTGGGCTTTGAAAGGGATGCTAGTGAACAAACCTTGTTTACTAAGATCAGTCAAGAGGGAAAGCACTTGATTGTGAGTCTATACGTTGACGATCTGATTTACACTAGAGATTATGAGTCTATGATGGAAGAATTCAAGTTGTCCATGATGAAAGAGTTTGATATGACTGATTTGGGAAAGATGAAATACTTCCTCGGCATTGAAGTTATTCAATTTGATGGTGGAATCTTCATAAGTCAAAAGAAGTATGTGAAAGAGATGTTAAAGAAGTTTGGAATGGAAGAGAGTAACTCTGTTTGCAACCCTATTGTCCCCGGATCCAAAATTCATAAGGATGAAGATGGCATGAAGGTGAACAGTTCAGTATACAAGCAATTGGTTGGAAGTATGATGTATCTCACAACCACAAGGCCAGATGTGAGGTACGCAGTAAGTTTTATTAGCCGATACATGTCCCAACCTACAGAATTACATCTCTTAGCAGCCAAAAGAATCATGAGGTATCTGCAAGGAACTTCAAGCTATGGTATTCTCTATCAAAGGGCAGGTAACCAAGAGTTAATTGGGTTTACTGATAGTGACTACGCTGGCAGTGTGGAGGACAGAAAAAGCACGTCTGGTTATGCATTCATACTGAGCAATGCAGCTGTAGCTTGGTCTTCTAAGAAGCAGCCCATTGTCACACTAAGCACCATAGAGGAAGAGTTTGTAACAGCTGCAGCATGTACATGTCAATTGATATGGATGAAGAGAGTGTTAGAAAAACTTGGCTATAAGGGAAATGTGAGCTCAGTCATATTCTATGATAACAGCTCCACCATTAAGTTATCCAAAAATTCTGTCATGCATAGGAAAAGCAAGCACATTGATGTGCGATTTCATCTCTTACGTGACTTAGTGAATGAAGGAGTTGTGCAACTTAAATTCTGTGGAACAAAACGGCAGATAGCAGACATATTCACTTAGCCTCTCAAGTTAGAGACGTTTCTGGAGCTCAGGAAGAAGTTGGGAGTTTGTGATGCACCATCAGAGTTAAACTAAGCTAGCAGCTTAGGCTCTGTTTGGTAAAAATAACTTATAAGCTAACTTAAAACTTATAAACTTTCAGTTAGTTTAAATTATTCAAATAAACTCGTTTATCAAATACCTCTAATTTGGTCAAATAAGTTTATAAGTTAGTCAAATACGCTATAAGTTAACTTATTGGACTTGTCAAACACACTCTTAGTTTAAGAGAGGAATTGATAAGATCGTATTTATTTATTATGTTATTATGTCCAAATTTATAGGACAATTAGCTAGTTGTTATTTATTATGCGTAGCTTATGTTTAGCCACGTTCATTCCCTATTTTTTAGGTAGTGGATAAGAGTAATTTGTTCTTTTCAATTCTGTAAAGCTATTTAATAGCTATTGCTTCCATTAAATGAAGCACGGTTTTCCAGATTTGTTCTTCACAAGTTAACAGCTGATGGCCCAGTAATGACAAAGTTTGAGGTATCGATCTTAAATTTCGGGAATTTGGGGCATAAGGATGATATTATCCGATTGAATTCTCATATGGGTTGTTTGAATTTTTGGGCTTCCTGAGATGATTAAGGCCGGTAATTCATGTTGCTGTGTTCCCCGTGGAGTTGGGTTCTGAATTTCTAGAGTGCTGGAATAATAAGCGGATATTCATTTCAAGAATTTGCATTTGAACTGTCTATTAATCTTTTTTCTTTTAAAACAGAATTCTAGCAAATCCGCTCATTTTAAGTGGAGAACGACATCATCATCAAAAACAACAATGAAGAGTGAAGGCTACTACGTGATAGAGAAGAAAGTTTATAGTCTGCCTGCCTGCCTGGCCAGAGAAATGATCCTCCCGAATAGATTCTAAACTCATCAAAGCTGATTCCTGAAATTTACCGATAAATGTCTGTGATGATCAAATCCATCTCATACTTGTGGTTTTTGGTCCTGAGGATATTCAACCAGTCCTTGTCAAGACGTGGAATCGCGGAATTTTGGTGAGCTTCCTTCCTGTCTTTGTTCACCCTTTATTTTCATTCCTACAAATTAACCTAGTTATCATAAAGCTGACATTTTAAATTCTTTCTTCATATTGGTATAGTAAGAAGAATACTACTTCTATCTCTAGGAGCTAGTTGTCAATTGACGTTTGACCTGCAGTATTGTGTAGAGTGTCCATTTTGCAGGCAAGAGCTCGGTGGCTCTTAAGTAATAGCTGCTGGCTTTTCGCCCTCAATACCTTCATGATCAATGAATGGAACTGAGAGTAAGTTTTACTATGTTAGGTCGTTGATTCCTCATGGCAGCATTCTTATGCATGTTTGCTTCACCGCTTTCTTATAAAGTAGAAAGTTATTTTTATTTTTTCCTTCTCGTTCTTAGGACATTATAAATTACAGGGCAGTAAAACAATTGCTACTTACGTAAACATTGCTCAGGAATCACTAGGGCACATATATACCTTAAGTGCGGGTTAATGGAACATGGATTGCTGTCTCCTGAAAGAGCAAGGGAAGCATAGGAAGCAGAAGGAGCTTCGGACGGGAACTCCTGTTGTTAAACCACCAAAGCCGTCAACTAAAGTTGGGACTTCACAGAAGCAGTAACAGGGATCAAAGAATGATCGATGATGTAAAAGCCAAGAAAAGAATTGTCAACGAGAGTGACGATGATGAAAATTTCATTTTGAGTTCTAAAAGAAGGAAGGCCCCTCCCAAGTCTGTAATATTGGTTAAAAGGAAAAGAAAGACGAGTTGTCAGATAACGTAACAATGGTTAGAATGAGACAATTTTTTGTGTTTCAAACTTACTGATACAATATGTGTCTTGGGTGATGTATTTAACGACAGTTCTGATTTTCTATATTACCTCACAGAGATGAGATAAATAAGTGATCAGCTCCCAAAACAACTTCTTACGTATTAGTTAAGAAAAATGATAATGCGACTGCCTAAGAGAATGGTATAAAATATTAACTAGATTTGCTTGAAAAGAGTTAAAATTGGCAACATACGTACGTACATTTTTCTGGTTGTACTGTTAGTTGCTTACATTTTCCCCTCAAATTGGCCCATTTCAAGGAGTGGTGGTGGTAGCTGCTTCGTGCCGACACAGACTTTTGACACGTTTATGATGAGACCAGGGTTGTAACCTGCCTTGATTGAAGCAGACGCGTATAGCAATGATATTTACGGAGAAATTGAAAAGGAACTTGTAATCTGTCGTACCTGAACGTGATGCATAAACTCTAGAAAATCATGAGTTTCTGATATGATTCGAACGAGAATCTGCAAATAATGGTACAGAGGTCGAAGTGAATGTGATATAACAACCCTGCAAGGTTGAAGGGAATTGAGGCTTGCCAATTCATAAACGCATGAGAAGATCTACCTACACCATACGTAATGAAATAGCAAGATGCAGAGATGGTATATGCCTCCGTCTCCGCATTCAGTTTCCCATGGTACAATAGTGTTGCATAATTTTCTCATACTGGTTTAATCAAAATGTAAAGCATATGCGATAATGAGTTTCCAAAATGGGAATCCAGGACCAGGAGCACAGTTCCAAATTAAACAACAAACTCAAAGATCTTTTCTGAGAGTGGCCTTGTCGGGTCTTAAAAGTTGGGCTATGCGTAAATATGGCCCCAGATGTCCCGGTACTAAGGTTGATTAATCGTTTTCTTTGGGGTTGAGTGGGTTGTTCTTTGTACGACCAACATAATGTCGTAGATAGGTTCATAATGCTCTTAATACCTGTAGATTGAAAAAATCATTTATGGGTCCAAATAGGTGGCCATCAACAGCTCATTTCGGAGGTACAATTTCAACTACTTCTCAAAATGTTATTTTTATTTTAGAAAATATTGTATACGTAGCTATTAACTTATTCACTGATCTATTTATCGGGATGAATAATTAATTTTTTTTCTCATTTTAAACTTAAATATAAGGAAGATTCTGCTTCATCTGGTTGAAAGCAGGAAAATAGTGGATGTGGCGGCGAAGGAAAATCGAAAACCTGCGTCACGGAAAGGCTGCTATTGCAACAAGGCCCCACGGTTTCTCTCCTCTCTCTGCTTGGGTGTGCGCCCATGGAAACCCAAATAAACAACACACACACACACCTGCTCTGCTTCATAGCGCAGCGCAGCGCAGCCATAACAACACACATCTCATATATACATGATTGAATTATCCTGCTCCCTTCTGAAAAGTAAAAGAAAAAGCTCAGAATCATAAATAATTGAAGCAGAAACAGTAATGTTGAGCCATTTCAACGCATATCCATTTGGTTGTGCTTATTAAATCTATATTCCTAATTAATTACGTAAAGTATTAAATGAACTGGATGAGCTATGGGTTCATTTATTAGAGTTAAACTGAAAAGTAAAAGAAAAAGCTCAGAATCACTAGAACTTGTAACGCGTCAAATCCTAACAAGAAACAGGGCCCTTTTGATAAATTTGACACTGAAATGTCAATTTGATATGTGGGGTTAGTCCATTTATTAGAGTTAAACTGGTGCACGTGGCAAGAACTCATTTGGAATCACCAATGACGCATCTTAGAGTAATGGCTGAGATGTGATGACACCCCAATACAACTACTACCAGATTATAAATTGTACAATCACTCCATGGGAGCTGACCCCAGCAATTTAAGACACATCAAGTTACTTAGTCCTTACTAAGCCTAACTTATACAAAAACTAACGGAGAGATTACTAGATATTCCAAGAGTGCCCAAAAAATCTATACTATATATCAAAAACCTAAATCATTGCTGGCTCTTTAGGCACTCACATGCACTGGTTGGATACATAATCTGTAGAATGCATCTTTTCCAATCAGTTTAGCAAATCATGAGTGCCATTCTCCGAAAAATCAACTTGTCGTCGATGAGATCATAGAATCGTTCAATCGTCTGTGAGTTGCGAGTTGGGGTTTGAGGATTGAGAGCCTCAATTTCTTAATGGTGACGAAGCTGTTTAGTGCGCTCTGATGTGATCACAGCAAAGATAAGCCAAAGGAAGACTTAACGAAACAAACATACCCGTCTTTGATTACATTCAAAATATTACTAAACAAATGGTGTCCTAGTGACACTTTTAGCGCTATCTTGCTATTGCTGCCTCACCATTAACCTTCATAAATCCTACCAACCAAATTTGCTTCCTAGCAGCGACAGATACATCATATTATAAATGTATATTCACTAAACTGTAGTAAGAGGAAAAGGGCAAATTGGTGATAATGAAAGGAGTCGATAATTTGGTAGGGGTGAACAGCTAGATGATCATGGATGAACACGAAGATGAGGGATAAATGAACAGTGTAATGCGGGTGAAACGAGCTATTGGGGTCGGTTTAAGAACAGGATATTCTGAAAAATTGAGACGAGGTTGCGTGGCATAAGAAAGGGTACTCTGAACCCATAGTACCACTGGGACTTGCAGGGCAACCCATTTCTCTTGTGGGCCACCCCAAAACGCACCACACATCAACCTTTATAAGTGTTATATGACTCACTGGGAAGTGACCAAAAAAACGCACAGCTGATCCAGTGCAGCTGGTGAGTTTCCCTTGCATGCCCTTGCTAACACTCTTTCTTCCTCCCTTTCTCTCTTGTTTGTACATTTGTTTCGCTTTATAGAGCTTCAAATGATGCTGCAATCTTGGTAGGTTGTATAGAAGGCCAGAAGCTTAAAAGAACCTCAACGTACACCTCCAAACAATCATTAAGTCAGGCACCAATAAGGATGAGTGTTGAACCCCAGAATTCTGAAACTGAGAGCTGCTCAAACTCATTCTCATCTCCACCAACTTCACCATCCTCGCCTCCTTCAACTAGGGCTCTCCAAAACTCTGTCCCACAGGCTAAAACTCTGGACTCAGAATCAAAAAAGATCAAACGCATTCGAGACTCCAACAAACACCCGGTGTATCGTGGAGTCCGTATGCGAAATTGGGGCAAATGGGTTTCTGAAATTCGCGAGCCCCGCAAGAAATCACGCATATGGCTCGGTACATTCTCCACCCCCGAAATGGCGGCGAGGGCACACGACGTTGCTGCTTTGAGTATAAAAGGTAACTCGGCCATTCTCAATTTCCCCGAACTAGCCAACTCGCTGCCTCGCCCTGTCTCACTCTCTCCTCGCGATGTCCAGGCAGCAGCTGCAAAAGCTGCTCAAATGGATCAGTTCGAATTGCCATCGTCATCCGCTTCAACGTTGTCATCATCATCTTCACTCTCGTCGTTGGCTTCGGCAATGGAAATGTCCACTGGTTCAGACGAATTGAGCGAGATTATAGAGTTGCCAAGGTTGGAAACAAGTGACGAGACGTCCGGGTTGAGGAAGGAGTTTGTGTATGTGGACTCGGATGATGGGTGGATGTATGAGCCACCATGGTTACAGAGCATGGAAGATTGCGAAGGGTATGTCGCTGATAAGCTGGCAGTGCCAGAGAGTTGGATTATAAATAGTTATGATAGTTTGCTGTGGAATTACTGAGTGCTCTGCCTTTATTTGTGAATGTTTGTGTTATATCTCTATAATCTCTCTCTGGTTTTCTTTGTGTTTTATGTATGCCCTTTTGGTTTTTCTTTGAGGGGCTACAACACACTCTTTTGAGTCTCTGTTTTGCTCTGTTTTTTGTTTTGTTTTTTTTTTTTTTGGGATTCTCTGTCTATGTCTCCCTCCTTTGGATCCAAATTGTAAATGGTCAAGAATGAATTTAATGAATTTAGAGGAACAATGTCATAAATCTCCGTACTCTGTAGAGAAAATACATTTTTCCTGCTCAATACAGAGCGCCATAAATTCAAGCTTGAAAGGTGAAACCCTCATCCATGAAAACTATGTCCCTGAAAGGAAGATCACACTAAACCGGGTGAAAATAAGAAAAATAACAACTGGAATCTTGATCATAATGTTGTTGACCATAAGCTATCTTCCAATCGTGGCCACTCGTTTGGGACCGAGATTTTTACGTCAAAGAAAAGGACTGTGGTTAATGCAGTGCAAGGCCCCTCCAAGAGTCCAAAATAAAATATGTCAGGTTTTTATGATGTTTTTTTTTTAAAAAAAAAGAAAAAAAAAAGAAAAAGGATTCAAAACCTACCTCAATTTATATAAAATAAATTTTTAATTTTTTTAAGTAATACAAATTTTTTAATTTTTTATATACTTAAAATTTTATATATAAAATATATTTTATATTATTTAAATTATATATAATACATAAATTTTAAGAATTTTATATTTATTATATTTAAACATGTTAAAAATAAAGTTTGAAAAAATTTATACCAAACACGTAAACAAATGCGAGATGAAGATGAGTGAGGCCCAGCTAGCAAACCCCGTTTCTATATTAGTCCATGGGTACTTTTTCTTTCGTCGAACAATTCAATAACAAGTGCATGATTCTTTCACAGGGGTGAAGCGAGTTAGAGAATTTGATTTGGAAACGTTGTCCTTTTTATACAATTAATTTTAAACTGGGAGCTATTAAGCTGGCGGCTTCCCAAGCGACCTCTGCTCTCGAATGAATCTGAAGCATCTGGCCAATAAAGCCAAGTTAGCTGTGCCAAATCTTGTTTCTTCTTTTTTTTCCTTCAATCATTACGGTTGTTGAAACTGCAAATTGATTATATCTTATAGAAAAACATCAGACTGGAGGAACGTAGTTTAACCTCTTCTCAAGATAAAAAAAAAAAAAAAAAAAAAAAAAAAAAAAAAAAGCTAAGGGGCTTGAATGAACGAATTTGTACGTTTCGAAAAAGCCAAGGTTACTGGGCATGCCTTTTCCCTCATATTTGTTTGAAAATTTACCATGAATTAAAATTAATATTAATTACGTATTATTAATATAAATATAATAAATAAAAAAGTCAGTGTGGTTGACACTTTTCTTAAATAGATGGTTTTTCTTGTTAAGAAAGGCATCTTCAAATTTTATATTTTTTCCAATAAAAAATTAATAATATGAAAAAAATTGAACGATAATGAGAAAAATACGTCATAATTATGCTTGAATTCCATTATCCGCACCCGACAAAAATGTGACACGGTCTGAAGGGAGAGATTTCCTACTAAGGAGATGGATCGGTGATTGAGATTGAATCCTGCAAAAAGTGTAGAGAGAGACGTGATTTGTTTTATAAGAAATAATATTTCAAGGCTTCACATTTAGCGTAGCAAAAGTCAATCTCTCTTTCCTTCATTCCTTTTACTATTTACATACAATTTGTACACAAAATCAAATGAAAACTTCGTTAATTGGTGGGTAATTAACGAAGGGAAGGCGTTCGTTCGATTTCGACCCTAGTAAACATTGAGAAGGTACCTCTATCCGTTATGGTATACATAGGGAGCCCGTATTACGTAGCCACGTGTACTTTACAATTTCTAAATGAGTGGTGCTGCTAAAGACAACAGAGCTTCGCTAATAATATACACCAAACTATTTTATATGAATCGGCACTTGAGTACTTTCTAAGCCCCATCGATCTCTCCCCACTTTGATTGTTTCCATAAAGATAGATATTTTTATGCACTAGGGACAATGATGGCTCATGCCTCCCTCACCAAACAGTTAATTAACCGAGCGCTACTCTCTGATTAAACAAATATTAAACAAGATGCACTATAATTGGCGTTCAACCTGTTTCCTTTTCGGGTATATTCGTCTTATAATATGATATACAAGTGTCTGACAAATACAATACAGGGAAAGGGACTACTTCAAACCCAAATTCATATATTATATATTTGAATAAATGTCATTGTTTTTGCTGCTGTGGATTATTCTTCTTTCTGGATCCACCGTGAAGATATCATTTTTTATGTGTACATTAATATAGGCGTGTGTGTGTGTGTGTACGATTTTAACTTGGCCTGCTAATTTATTTGAGCATGTTATATATGTCTCTTTATATGCCATCTCTCTCTCTCTCTCTAACTCGTTGAATTTTCTTTCTTTCTTAACTAACTTTTGGATATGACTAAATAATGTCTAAGTACGTAGAACTAATGCATAAATTTAAGTTGGTATCATAATACTTGCCCAATATATATATAGTAAATAAATGAAAGATCATTTACCTTTGCATATATAGGCACATGGTTGCGAGCATGAATTTATGAGAAACTTATATATATATATATGGTATTTGAGCGAAATAGGTCTCTAGCAAACGGAGAAGGATGCATCAGTGTACTCCCCATATATATATATATATAAACACACACAGCAACCTAATGCCATATTTAATTAGCCAATCATATTACTTTATTTTAATACTCTCCTTTTGAGCTCTTAAAAGCCAAGACAGCCAGTCATATACCTCACTCACATTATATGATATATTTCT
This sequence comes from Gleditsia sinensis, assembly GCA_037074535.1. Classification (NCBI taxonomy): domain Eukaryota; kingdom Viridiplantae; phylum Streptophyta; class Magnoliopsida; order Fabales; family Fabaceae; genus Gleditsia; species Gleditsia sinensis. The sequence goes on from CM073472.1 coordinate 5,659,023, forward strand.
CAAGCTATAACATACCTTATTCGTTGCCCCATTCAAATATAGATTCTACAAAGTAGACAGATTTCCCCTTCCCCATTTCAGGCATTACTATTATTAAGAAAATGTAATTCATATATATATATACATATATATATATATGTATATATATACATATATATATGTATATATATACATATATATATATATGTATATATATTATATGTGGCTTGTGCTGGCTACTGCCCTCTATATATTGTATACATGCAAATGCACCAACATACACGAAAAGCTAATAGCTTGACAAGTCCACTTTCTAGGGCAACGTAACTGGACCCCTCATTAATATAATCAATAATTGAGGACAGAAAGATGAAAGCAAAATTAAACCTTTATATGGCGAATCTTGTTTGAAATGTTAGAAGGTTGGATCCATACGCACACTGCCCCTGTGCCCAAATTTGAAGGATGAATATTTAAATTAAGCACCACAACCATATCAGACAGCAGACACCAGAATCATTTTGAAGCCCACTTCTCCCTCCCTCCTTTTATTTATTTCTCCAATCTTGGAGATTCACTTGTACGAAGTATCCTATATTGGTGCTACTTCAAAAGCCAGTTTGTATGAGGATATATCCTCCCCCTTTTTCCTGTAATAACTGTAGATTCAACAAGATTAGCCTCTCCTAAATCATTGTACTTGTGTTTAATTTATTGTACTGTTTTTGCTTTATGATGAAATCTTGAAGAGGGAGGTGGGGACTGGAGAGGATGATATCAAGATTTGTTCCCTTTCTCTTTTCTTGTCTTCTTCTCGATCAGTTTTCTCTAATTACTGATTTACGCCTTTCAAAAGGCCGGCCAATATTTCTCACCTTCATTCTGGCTGGCACTCACCTGCTTCCCACCAATCAGGACTTCGGAGGAGTCCTTTTTATTTATATATGTCGTTAATCACGTGGTCTCGACGACACTCACAATCATCGATTCTTAAAGTACGTAATGTTTTATTGTAAATTAGGGAGCGAATTAATATCATAAATTTTATATGTTAATTTAACTCAAATCACCCATAGTCTGAGCAGTGCCTAATCATCACCCCACAAAAATGTATATTTCTTTTTGGAAGCGATCGGTTTTCGTCATCGCTAATCGCCAGTGGGCTTCATTGACAAAGAAAGTAAGATAATATAAATGCTGTTTAATTATATCATTATTAATTAGATCAGTATTATAATTGTAAATGTGATTTAAAATTAAAATGTATAATTCATCCATTAGGCATGATACTACTTGGTTTTTTAATTTTCTAAAAGAGGATGTCACTGCTTTGTTATTGATAACGGCAACAATGTGATTAGAGGCCTCCATACATAGGGAACAGTGATTAATTACTAATTATAGTCGAGTCCCTAGCTAATCTGTCGTTGGATATTAATTCTTTTATAAAACAATAAGGACGAGAGATTTTTGCATAAACACGATCGATGTACATAAATGAATTCAGCTACAAAAGTATATATATAGAGAGGTAAGGTGGTTGGGGAATGATTTGATGTTACATAGTTGAGGGTAATATTCATTTATAAACCTTATACAGAGCAGAAGAAGGTCATTGGCTCAGCAGTCACCACCATATGGACCCTGATCTTAATTAATTACTTGACCAACAAAGATGACAGTGATTGTTCATATACCGTTCACTAATTTGGGCTTAATTTGTCTTATCTTCATTTCCTCTCTTTCAAGGGCCAGTCATCCGTGTTTATCCCATCACCAAAACACTGTTGATCCTATATTTTATTTTTTTGGTACATGAGGGATCGAACCCTTGTACTACCCCAAACTGTTGATCCTATATATACACACACACACACTCTTAAGGGATTAATTGTATTACATATAACTTGTCATTTACTAACATCATTAAATATAACTCATAGGCGTAGCTAGGACTAGGATGCTATTGCTGCCTCCCGCGCCTCTAATTAACATTTATAGAAAATATATAAAAACCTCCACCAGTATATATATTGAATATAATATTCCTTCATGAGCTAGCTCGCAGGTTATTCTATTCACCATTTGTTTCATGGATCGTGTGATCAACAATCCAAGTACAGAAAAGGAAGCTATTTATTAAGTTAAAATGAAGAAGCCTGAAACTCATGTATTGATTGCATGCACAAGGATCAATCTTATCAGGATATGTAGTTGAAAATGAAATTTCGTTTGGGTACAAGTCATTTGGATATTGTTCACTTTTAGGTGCAGCAAGCGGGTTTTGAGGAAAAGCCCATGCCATTGCCAGGCTGACACAATATTTGCCACTTGCATAACCCACCGTCCCAAATACTATGGTCTCTCCTTCACTGCTACTCGATCTCTTTGAGTTTCCTATTAATTACTTCAAGTCCATGGGTAGTACGTACGTAATGTAATTTGTAGGCAGATTTTCCTAGCCAATCGGGTGCAGATTACTACAACCGTGGTTTTTTGTTTATTTTCATATCCAACAAAATCTCTTACAACAATAAAGTGAAATATATAATTAAAAAGAAAAGAAAAGACATGATATTCACATCCTTAACCCACCACTAGCTATTATTGAAAGCCGTGCTTTTGAGAAGTGTAATATTCAGATTAGTTACTGAGTCGTTGTCTATAAGCTGAGTGGCTTCATCATGATCCATGGCCTATTGGGTTTCTCCAAAGTATCTTTGAATCAGAAAACTTCCGCATTCGATCCATTTCCTTTCCCTTTCATTTTCATAATTAATTGGTACCACCTAGCTACTTAGTCTATATGAACCAATATCTGTGTTTGAGATAACCTTATCCATATCCATAGTAATATAGGATAAGCGCCTGTGTTTAGGTTGAAGACCCTACGCTCTGCTCATATATTATATAATATAATTATAAATAGCCAGAAATCTCTTTTAGCAATTGAAATTTGGAAACACTGGCACTCAAGGGTCAATTATTAGTTTTTGGCACAGAAAACCTATTCGTAATTAGGTAGGATTGAGCAAATTAATATTAGCAGCTAGGCTCAATGAAGCATAGTTCCTTAGCTAGGCTCTCGGTGTAACTCGTGCGCTTGAGATGAAGATGAAACTTCTCCACCAGCTGTGCTGTGGAGAAAGCCCTTTTTGGAAGTTGTATTCCACTTCTACTTATTAAAACAATAATATTGTGGATTCCATCCTTATTTATGTTACCTAAGCCAACGCGTCGCAGCCGCCACATCTTATTTTGTTTTCCATTTTCGCTATGACTAATGAATATTGACACCATTCTCTCCTCTCTCTTTTTAATTAATAATTAATCAAATAATTTTAATATGTCATATTATGATATAATTAATCAAATAATTTTATGATTTAAATTTGGGAACATATATCACTTTTTATAATTATATTTATACAATTCAAATAGGAGTTTGGGTTTGGTTTTCATATAGTGACGGAGGTTTGACTAACATTTGGAGGTGGGCACCCTATATATATGAAGCAGCAGGTAAGAAGCAAATAGGAGTGAAAATAGTCAAGGGCGGTTTGAAAACAAAAAAAGCGGGGACATGGATTTGATTTGGAAGAGTGTTACCCTCACCGGCGAGGAAATCGGGCTTCGGTCAGAGTCCCTGTCGTCGTGCCTACACCTCACTCCCATAGCGACTGTCGGCATAGTCAGAGAGTGACGCGTGTTTACATCTTCACCCACTGAGCTGGTGTCCCGTCCAAACCTTCCAACGCCTTCTATTCCCTCATAATTACGTTCAATAATTCTATCACTAACAACTTTCTTTGCCTCGTGTAAGGACCGTCCATCTTCATAGTATGCAATTAAAAGTTGTTCACAATTTCTTATAATAAAAACATTCAGAATATTTTATATATAAACTACACAAAACAATAATAACTATTATTACTTAATTTTGATCACTTTAAGAAGGTAGACTTTGATATTTTGAAATTGTAATTTTATATCCTATAATTAATATTTTGAATATTTGAATTAAAGGTTTGTGTTTAGTAATGGTATGCGATTATGTAATATTATATCACTCTAAATGATCAAAACTATAAGAATCTCATATTATATATTTTTTTATTTTAAAAATTCTTAATTGTTGTATCAAATACAATAATTTAAAATAATATAATATTTTTTATTATGATATTTCATATCATAATATTCAAAATATTAAAGAATCTAAACTAAATGCATGTCCCATAAATCGATAAAAAGAACTTGATCATTTGGGTTTTTATTAAAAGAAACTTTTGAAAATATGACTGTAATTAATTAATGGGAATAAACTTTTTTATCATGATAATAATTTCCAAATCTGAATTAGATGAAAGTATTTAATAATGTGTGTCTATATATAAAGGGGAAGTAGTAGTTTGAAGTAATAATTTCACGTGTTAATTAACTGCATGTTAGTCCATCAATTGTGAATAGAATAAAAATACCCAAAAATTCATCACCGTTATGAGAATTGAGAGAGACATGATGAGAAAGGGAGACAATATGTATGAATGGAAGACAGCGACTTTCTCCCCAAACTCCGGCTGTCACAGTCAACGGGGTCACCCCACTTCCCAATGTCTAGCTACCAGGGTACGTTAAATTTTTCATAAAGTAACTATACTCAAAGAATTTATCACGAAGCCTCATTTATTGTTTGGCTCAATAAATTATCAACCTCGTAAAATTAAATTTAATCTCATCACTAGCTAGTCTCACAAACCCTCCATAATACACAATGATATTAATGCAATAACTTGAGTTCTGTCCATTTATATATGTTGAAGCGAGAGCCTAGATCAGTAAATTAATGGCTTTTATCTTTCCTTCAAAGTCAAAATTTGAAGTTGGCCGACCGGGAACCCACGCACGGTTCATGGGTAGGTTGATGATGAACTGGGGTTGGGTGCTTGGAAGAGAAGGAGTAACTGGTCTTATAATTAAAACTAATGCTGAAAACTAACCGAATCAAATGTATTGAATGGAGTGACAAATTCCGAGTGAAATGATACATATTGTCCTTCTTTCTCTTACATCTATCTCCATCACGGGTCATCACCATCACCTTTTTCTCTCGGTTGTTTTATATCATTGGACTGTAGTTGGTAGAGGGAAAACATTAATGTCTATGCCTGGTTTGCCAGAACTGGCCTCAACCAAAAACAATGCAATTAATTCTTTGACATTACATACACACTAATTCAACAAGACTCGGGAAAACATCAAATTCTATATCTTCAGGTAGCTTTAGATTTGAATGCGCTCGCTCATGGCAAACCAACCAACTACCTGCTTCTTCTTTAGTAAGTTTATAATGAAGATATTGAGGGGTCAAGCCTAATAAATAGGCCCCAGCCCGTGCTGGCTCTAAGAAACTTGATCCATGTCGCCCTAAATGTCAGTTTGCCTGTATACTTAACTCTTTCAATGATGGGGAGCAAATGGGTTGAAGAAAAAAGGCAGAGGACAAAATCTTTTTCGCACATTTCTTGGATTAGGAAAGACCAGTATATAAGCAGAAGCACATGATGGAAAACACAAATTGTAGGGCTGGGTAGCTGACTATTGGCCAACCCACGCCACACTCACACTCCTTGAAACTCTACCCCGCCCATGCCCATCTGAGCCTGCTACTTTTGGGCTGGATAGTGATTACTGGGCCTACTTGACCTCAAAGGACAAGGTTAGAATGCTTGCTCAATATTTGCGTTTACAAATTTCTATCGCAATCCCATAACAATGATGTTTGTCTTTGTATTTGCAGTAATCATCCAATGGCATGTTTTCCATTAGCAGGAACTGGGGAGCTAAATAGCCTAACTATTTTTCATGCTTCCGACACTTTTGCATGGGATTTACGATGAAAACTAAGAGAAAACAATTAAAATATATAATTTAGAAAATGTCGAGGAAAGGAACTCATAACATAACTTCATATATACGTATTATTTTGATCGACGAAAAGAATCAATTGAGTTTTTTTACTCTGGTTTAAGTAGAGAACATTTGAGTCTCTCAATTCCAAAATTCAAACCTCCCGCTAATTAGTGGAAATTAATCAAATTTTGATTATTAGCAAAGTCATCTCCTTAAACAACTTAGAGATTGTGTTACGTCAGTTCGCATCGGCATCGCCCACAAAATTAAATTTTGGAGGTTGCTCCACTAATTAGTGTATCAGAATCGTGGCTTAACAACAAGTGACCTGTTCCCCATTGTGGGAAACCCCTAATTTTGTCTGCCACACTTGAGCAAAATAGTTGTCAAAGAGGCCGTGCATGAAAAGACTTATATCTTGTAATTGATTCTCTACCTATGCTGTACATGCATTCATTATTAACCAATGGTAAGCCCCATATATAGTGTTTGATCTTCTTCGCTAACTAAGTTTTCATTGATCTTCCTCCATTTATGAGCATCTCAAACTTGCTATAAGTTGCATTTTTTGTTTGTAAGTATTAGTTTGTGCGTCAAAGGACAACGTATGGACCCAGGTTGCACAACCATGAAGGTTCTCGGGAACATCTATACTAAGTATCTTCTTCTACTATGGTGGTAAGTAACAACAACGGGGTTTCCCATTTTCCTAAAGACGAATGAACTAAGAAGTAAGAAACCGTGGATCATAAAATAAAAATTTAAATAATCAAAATTAAATACGGTCTCTATTATACTTCATTCATTGAAAACATCATTATTTGCTTTGCTATTGAAATGCCCCCCAACGAATTGACCGCCTCTTCTCCTCCACTTTGGACGGCAATCCGTTCCATTTCAATCTCACATCCGTCTTACCCTAGATTCTTCTCTTCAGTTCTCACTCTTTTCTTGTTTTTGATTTCATAAAACCATTTATGAATTGTATTTAGCATGATCAAAGAAGCACAAATATAAGATATGACATAATAAGATATCGCAACATAACAAAATATATAATGTTTAAGTATAATTTAAAGTGTTATGTCATGATAGAAGTGTCAAATGCATATCAAATATAATATAATTCTATTTTTTTAAGTATTAGTTTTTTATTTTATAACCATATTTAGCAAGATATAAGAAGCATGAATATGGACCATGACATAATAAGATACATGACAAAATAAAATATGTAATCCTTGAACACAACTTCAAATGTCATGTCAGAGTGTTGAATTAATATGTATCACTACGTATATATATAAACAAGGGTTTCTAATTGTTTAGAAACGTCAAATTTTCTTTAATTGTCGGTATCACAAGCATAATTACATTTTATTTTGTTAGAGTTACGCGATCTCTATAAGAATTTGACATAAAGACAAACTTGGTGGGGTTTTGGTAAGATCAAATTATAGTCAAGGTCAAAGGGGGCATTGATGAATTATGCATATGTAACAAAAGATCCAATTTCTAGGGCGACCTGCCATTCTACATGTTGGAAAGTTGAGTTACATATTAAATTAATTCACTTGCCTATCTCAGATCTTACGTATATGCTTGGTTTCTACGATCATAAGTTATCGTACGTAGATCGATCTCAAAATGATTAATTGAGCAAGAAAAGAAACGTTTTGACAGACATGTAGTATAATAGTAATAATAAACCTTAACCTACAGTCTACAGAAGCTTCATGCTTTAGTTTTTAACTGAAATTAAGTGGGTTCGAAAGTTGTACTTCTCATAAAAGTTACATTTAGTACACTGACCATGTGAACTAGTAATAAAAAATTTTACCCTTCAACTTAACCATGCTCCCATCTTTTATTTTAATTTCTTTTAATCGGCTTCAGCTGCTGATTACTGAACCATATATGTCTGGTAGTGAAGAGGATGTCCACTAATTCCAGATTCCCACAAAGCAAGCATAGTTTCTTACATGTTGTACGTAAGATGTGGCCCAAGACCCTCCTATACATACGTCATTAACACTCTGGCATTCTTACTCATTAATTATATTCTCCTCGTCCTGCTCTACACGTGGTCAGACAATTTCATGGCTTTCACAATCTCGGCGGTTATGATCAGAAACTCCATTTCATGGCCAACAATGTTAGTTTCTGATGATAACACTAAGAATGGGCTTTCGTCTTGGAATAAGGGCTTCTTTAAGAGCCATCGCAATCTTCACGATTTGACTGTCACAAATGCTGTGAGTCCATTACCCGTGATTGCTGGAACCACCGCCGGCCAACACCATGTTGCATGGAATAGTATCCCGCAAGAGAGATCGGAAGGAGAGCTGGTTGTTCAAGGACAAATACTACTATGGCTGGTATATCTTTTACGCTTTATCCTTTTCATCAAATAATTAAACATTCATTATCGAAATTCATTTTCGGGTGTGAAGGATTAACTAAATTTTAATAAAATGAACATCCATACACCTACCTTATTAAAATTTTATTTTCTCCTTACAATTATCTTAAATGTTGAAAACATATGTTAGAATTTCTTACACACAGCATAAGCAAAGAAAAATTTGTATTGGAGAAGCTTGTTTTTTACTTTTAGCTACAACCTCGAATAAATAAATAAAAAAATAAAACGGCCGTACGATTGATCAATAGATAAATAGTTGGTAACCATACAAATATACGTATAGTATGTCTAATTATTTTATTTAGTATTAAAGGATGTTTTGAAAAATACACAACTGTATATTTATATATTCTTGCTTTCTGATGTGTTAATATAATTTTGTAATGCTATGATCTGCATAATTATTAATTAATGGTTGGAATAATGCAGAAAGGAACGTACCTAAGGAATGGTCCGGGCTTGTGGCACATGGGGAGCTACAACTTGAGGCACCTCTTTGACGGGTATGCCGAGGGTCGCTTAATGGCCGCCCACCGCCAAATCGAATCGCAAGCCTATACAAGTGATAGACCCAGAAAGGGTCCATAGTGATAGACCTGGACACATTGGAGACATTGGAGAGATTTGAGTACAGTGACACATTAGCGGGTCTTATCCACTCGGCACACCCAATAGTCACAGACACAGAATTTTTTACATTGTTGCCTGACCTGTTGAACCCAGGGTACCTGGCTGTGAGGATGGAACCGGGAACGAATGAGCGGAAGGTAATCGATCGGGTGAATTGCGGGGCGGCCCATCGGCGGGCTGGGTTCATTCCTTCGTTGTCACTCGACACTATATCATAGTGCCTGAAATGGTGTTGAGATATTGTGCCCAAAAAATTTGCCCAAGGCTGAGCCCACACCATTATACAAGTTGCCCTGAGTCTAAAGCGTTTATGCATGTTATGTGCAGGGACAGTGGAAACATTGTGTAAGTTTCATATCCATCATTAATTTCATAATATTCTGCAGTTGAATTAATTAATCTAAGTTTTGGCGAAGGTGGCAAGTATGGAAGTGCCTTTGTACATCACCTTCCATTTCATAAATGCATATGAAGAGGAAGATGAAGGGAGCTGGGTAACGTCAATTATTGTTGACTGTTGTGAGCACAATGCTAACACTAGCATTCTTGATAGGCTCAGGCTACATGGCCAAGTTGTACTGCCAGAGGATAGGTGAATAATTAATTATATCTCTTATTCCTTTTTCTTAATTTATGTTATAACCCATAAATTGATTTTAAGAATTTCTTTTTCGTCTTCATGAGCTTTTAAATATGGCCTATAATATTACTGCACGCACCTTGACAGATCTAGTAATTAAAGAATTAGACAGAAATATTGACTGTTTCTTTCTTTAATTCCTTTAGTTAGAATATATATATGTACAATTTTAATAATGGCATTTGGGTTGACACGGTTGGTCGATTCATAATTCCAATGGATGGGAGTCCATACGGGAAGTTCGAGGCAGCAGTAGAGCCAGATGAACATGGGAGAGGGATGGACATGTGCAGCATCAACCCTAATAATTTGGATCGAAAATAAATATATACTTATGCATGTGAGCAAAGAGCCCTTGCAATTGCTAATATATATATATATATATATATATATATATATATATATATATATGTGTGTGTGTGTGTGTATGTGTGTGTGTGTGTGTGTATATATATATATCTCTCTCTGTGTGTGTGTGTGGTCTCTATATCCATCATATCTTTGTTTCCCAATGCTTCTGTTGAAAGTTGATTAAAAGTGCAGCTCAAGTTTCTCTTCACGTACTCAAGTAGATTTGTTATTTGTTGCTGCGAAATAGCTATCGGTTGAGTATTTTAAGCTTAGTTTCTATTGCATGTAAGCTTATAAGTAGATACATCACTATTTGAATAAAATAAGCATTTTTTATATGACATATCCTTCATGCATATATTCCTCTCATCTTTTTGCATTTTTTGAAAAAGTAATAGTGCAGTTATGTTAATATACGATACAATTCTCCAACATGAGTGGTATCAGAGCCTAGTTTGATTGTAAATAGACGTATAACTCATGATATCAAATGACAATGCAGTGAGTGTTTCCTAACCCTCATTACCAATCTTTAAAGGAGGCTGCTATGAATTTTGGAGCATCAAAATGAAGACTTTATTCAAATCTCAAGATTTATGGGACTTGGTAGAGAATGGTTATGCTAAATCATATGAGGAGAATAGGTTGAGGGAAAATAGGAAGAAGGATTCAAAGACATTATTCTTCATCCAACAAACAATGCATGAAACAGTGTTCTCAAGAATTGTAGTAACCACCACATCTAAGCAGGCTTGGAGCATCCTACAGACAGAGTTTCAAAGGTCTTCTAAAGTTATTGTAGTTAAACTTCAAACTCTAAGACATGAGTTTGAAACCTTGCACATGAAGGGTAGTGAAAATGTGCAAGATTTTCTATCAAGGGTAATTGGAATCATAAACCAAATAAGGACATATGGTGACCAGATTATAGATCAAATAGTCGTGGAAAAGGTATTAAGGAGTTTGACTCCTAAATTTAATCATGTGGTAGCAACGATTGAAGAATCAAAAGGCCTAACAACCTTCTCCCTTGATGAACTTATGGGTTCTTTACAAGTACATAAAGCAAGAATCAATAGATCAACAAAGAAAAGTGAAGAGAAGACATTCCAGGTGAAAGGGGAGACACCTCAATGGAAAGAAGCAGACAAAGGGACTAGTTGAGGACAAGGCAAAGGAGGCTTTAGAGGAAGAAGACGTGGCAGAGGTAGATGAAGAAATTTTGATCAAACGTTTTTTTCCAATGAACAAAGAAGTTATAGAGGCAACATTCAGTGTCACAATTGTAAGAAATATGGGCATGTAAAGGCAGATTGCTAGGCCAAAGAAAAGCAAGCTAATTTTGCAAAAGAAGGAGAAGAAGTAAGTAACCTATTTATTGCTCATTATGACACTAACAATGCTGCTAGTGATGTATGGGTTTTAAAGAGTGGGTATTCAAATCATATGATAGGCATGAGGCAGCTGTTCAAGGAACTAGATGAATCACAAAAGATAATAGTAAAACTTGGAGATAACAAAGAAATCTAAGTTGAAGGTCAAGGGACAGTAGGAATTAAAACCAGTAAATGCAAGGTAAAATTGTTGCACAATGTGCAATTTGTTCCTAACTTGGCACATAATTTGCTGAGTGTTGGACAATTAATGGCATGTGGATATTCAATCCTATTTGATAATGACTCGTGCGAAATCAAAGACAAAAAATCGGGCCAACACATGGTTAGCATCCAAATGACCAAAAACAATATGTTTCCACTTGAAGTATCAAATATGGAAAGTTTTGGCTTAGTTGTTAACACTCAAAGTAGTTCTAAGTTATGGCACATATGCTATAGGCATCTTAACATCAAAGGTTTAAAACTCTTAAGTCAAAAAGAGATGGTTTGTGGGTTACCAAAAATTGAAGAGATGGAAATATGTGAAGGGTGCATAAATGGAAAGCAAACTGGGAAGTCATTCCCTAAAGACAAGGCATGGAGAGCCTCAACATGCCTTGAACTTGTACATGCAAACCTATGTGGTCCAATGCAAACAAAATCACTTGGTGGAAGTCTTTAATTTCTAATTTTTACTAATGATTACAGTCGTATAAACTGGGTTTATTTTTTAAAATATAAATCACAAACCTTTAAGTGTTTCAAGAAGTTTAAAGCCTCAGTTGAAAAGTAAAGTGGCTTCTATATAAAGACCTTACGTACTAACAGAGGTAGGGAGTTTGTGTCCAATGAGTTTAACAATTTTTGTGAAGAAAAATGCATACGTAAGGAGCTGACAGCACCTCACACAGTTGAACAAAATGGTATAGCTAAAAGAAAGAACTAAACTGTGGTTGAGATGGCAAGAAGTTTATTGAAAGGAAGAAGTCTTCCTAACCAATTTGGACAAAAGCAATTTCAACTACAGTTTATCTTCTAAATCTCTCACCCACCAAGGTAGTATTGAATATGACACTATATGAGGCGTGGAGAGGTACAACACCTTCAGTAAGTCACTTAAAAATTTTTAGTTGTGTAGCTTATGCTTTGGTTAATTCACAATATCATAAAAAATTAGATGAAAAATCTATAAAATGCATTTTCATTGGCTATTGCATTGAATCCAAAGCATATAGACTATATAACCCTTATAGTGGCAAAGTGATTATCAATAGAAATATGGAATTTAATGAGGAAGCAAGCTAGAAATAAAGCAGTGGTGTAGCTAATACAGAACCACAAACTAATTTTCCATTAGAAACAGTGACTGATTCAACACCTACAATTGTCACTCCACCTACCTCAAACAGTAGCAATCTAGCAAGCACACCTAGTACAGAACCAAGAAGTCACAACACTTCCTCAGAAACTAAATCCTTGAAAGAAACTCCTCCTAAAAAGGTTAGAACTGTAAGAGAGATTTATGAATCATGTTCATTTGCTCTTCTTGCTACAGACCCCATTTCATATAAGGAAGCTACAGAAGTAAAAGAATGGCAGCAAGCAATGAAGGATGAACTATTTGTAATTCAAAAAAATGGTACCTAGGAATTAACAAATCTACCAGAAGGCAAGAACACAATTGGCCTGAAATGGATCTTTAAAACAAAATACAATGTAGATTGGTAGTATTTAGAAACATAAGGCTCAACTAGTAGCAAAAGGCTACACACAATTTCAGGGAATTAACTTTGAAGAAACATTTTCACCAATAGCAAGATTTGAAATAGTGAGAATGTTTCTTGCTTTGAGAACACAACTCAAATGGCCCATATATGAGTTTGACGTCAAATTGACTTTCTTAAATGGAGAATTAGAGGAAGACATTTATGTTGATCAACTTGAAGGTTTTGTATTAGAAGACAATAAAGACAAAGTCTACAAGCTAAACAAAGCTTTATAGGAACTAAGGCAAGCCCCTTGGGCTTGGTATAGTAAAATATATCACTACTTTCAACAAAATAGTTTTGAAAGGAGTGATTGTGAACCCACCTTATATTTGAAGAGGCGAGGTAACTCTGAATTGTTGCTAGTTTCCTTACGTAGATGGAATTATTTATATGAGTTCATCTTCTTTTTTAATCAATAAATTCAAGAATGGCATGATGAAAATGTTTGAGATGACAGATTTAGGCTTGCTCTATTACTTCCTTGGGTTAGAAATTAAACAAGGGGAAGATTGTGTGTTTGTGAAAGGAAAAGCTAGAAGCAGAAGAAATGTGTAACAAAGAAAAGATGGCAAGAAAATCAATCTTTATTATTTTCAATGTAAGGCACAGTAGCCTATTATATAGGCACACTCAAGAGCATACACGTCACTGCATACTAACACTTTATTAAACATCAGACTAACCACCTAACCTCCTAACCTCTTATAGTTATATCTCTAACATTCTCCTTCCCCTATAAAATGTCAATAATCAGGAAATTCTTCAACTCGAAACTTAGCACCACAGGGAGCAAATTTGGTGAATGATAATGGATTAGTCAATATGTCAATAACTTGCTGAGATGAAGATACATGAGAAATCAATACTTTTCTCTCTTGCACCTTCTCACAAACAAAACACAAATCCAAGGCTGCATGTTTGGTCAATGAATTCAGAACTGGATTAGCAGAGAGTAAGATGGTGTTAATATTATCACAGTAGATGTGGGGAGGTTGATTTACTGGTAGCTACAACTCATTAAGTAAATATTGCAACCATTGTAATTCAGCTACAGTGTGAGATAAACTACGAAATTCAGCTTCTGTTATAGATCTACTAACAATCGTTTGTTTTTTTGAACTCCAACTCACCAAATTTTCACCTAGATATACACAATACCCAGATGTAGACCTTCTATCATTCAGATCACTTGCCCAATCTGCATCACGGTAAGCAAGAATATGCAAATCTGCTGGAGTGGAAGCTCGAAAATGCAAACCATAAGATTTAGTCCCCTGCAAGTATCTCAAGATCCTATTAATTGCCAGCCAATGTGTGTTTAAGGGATTATGCATAAATTGGCTCACCTTGTTGACACTAAAGGCTATCTTTGGTCTAGTAACAGTTACATACTGTAAGCTTCCTACTATAGAGCGATACAAGTGTGGATCATGTATGGGAGTCCCATCAACAGTAGTAAGCTTATTATGTCCAGCAACCATAAGAGTGGGAAGTGAATTAGAATCATGCATGCCAGCTTTATCCAGCAAATCAAAAATATATTTGGATTGAGAGAGATGTAAACCAAAAGCCTTTGTTCTCTTAACCTCAACCCCAAGAAAATAGTTAAGAGGCCTAAGGTCTTTTAATGCAAACTCAGTATGTAATGAAGTAATTATGTTAGAAACCACAATAGATGAACTATCAGTAACAACAATATCATCAACATAAACCAAAATATAAGCAATAGCAGTAGTATCTTGTCTTATAAACAGAGATTTGTCACATGTTAATGAGTGAAAGCCAAGTTTTACTAATGTGGCTACTAATTTTTCAAACCATGCTCGCAAGGCCTGCTTTAAGCCATAAAGTGACTTGTGCAACCGAAAAACTAGCTTAGGGTCAAATGTAACAAAACCTTCGGGCTATGACATATATACCTCCTCTATCAAAGTTTTGGTGAAACAACTTCTGATCTTTCTTGCCATTAGACGATGTGAAATTTACTGTAGCAGACTCAAATTCCTTCCTATGCCTCTCAAACATTTCTTCTTGTGCTAAGAGAAATGCCTCAATTTCTACAACCGAATAGGACTCTTTTTTGGTGGGTGATTGAGGTAATGAAATTATCAAACTCTTCACGAAGACCAATAAAAGATTGTATCAATATGATCTGAGGTAGAAACCGGTGATCCAACGGCAGCCAAGGCATCTACTGTCTTCTTGATTTTCAATAAATATTCTGAGATAGTGGAGGAACCTTTTCTAATACTTTGCAATTGTGTTTTAAATTATTGCTCCTTTGCCTTGGTTTGAGAAGTGAAAAACACAGTGAGATTCTCCCAAACTTGATAAAAAAATTCACAGCCTACCATTCGTATATGCATAGTTTCAGTCATCGATGCAAGCAACCAAGAAAGAAGAAGCTGATCTTGCCTTTCCCATCGCAGAAACTCAGGAGTAAATCGACCGAGGGCTTCATCCTCTTGATTTGCAAATTTTAGAGGTACACAGTGAGATCCAGCAATATACTGCTGAAGACTATGGCCTTTGATCACAGCTAATACTTGCTGTCACCATGGAAGGAAATTTTGCTCATCTAATTTGAGCGAAGCCGTATGTGAAACGTTTTGTGGAGTAAATCGGTCTTGTTCTCTGTTTTCCATTGATGAAACTAGAGGAAACATTGTTTAACCAGAGGACAAATTGCTGCAATGAAGAAATTTATAGCAACCAATAGATGAAAAGAAAACGATGCGATGGCAGCAGAAAAATTCATTGCTCTAATACCATGAGAGAAAAAGCTAGAAGCAGAAGAAATGTGTAACAAAAAAAAGATGGCAAGAAAATCAATCTTTATTATTTCCAATGTAAGGCATAGTAGCCTATTATATAGGCACACTCAAGAGCATACACGTCACTACATACTAACACTTTATTAACTATCAGACTAACCACCTAACCTCCTAACCTCTTATAGTTATATCTCTAACAGCTTGTATCACAGAAGAAATATGCAGAGAACTTATTGAAATGACTTAATATGTTGAATTGTAAGAAAGTAGTCACGTCTATAAACTTGAATGATAAATTGCAGCTAGAGTACAGTACTAACAAAATTGATGCAAGGATGTTTAAAAGCTTAGTTAGGGGAAATTTATTTAACTCACACTAGGCCTAACATTTCTCATTCAGTTGGTGTTATTTCAAGGTTCATGAACAGTCTTTCGAAACATCACTTTGGAGCTACAAAGAAAGCACTTTGATATATTGCATGAACCTTAGATTATGGCATATGATATCATCATGTTGATAATTTCAAGTTATGTGGATTTACAGATAGTGACTGGGCAGGTTCTATAGATGATAGAAAAAGCATCTCTGGACATGTTTTCAGTCTTGGTTTTGGGGCTATAGCATGGAGTTCTAAAAAACAAGCCATCACAGCATTATCAACCATCGAGGCAGAGTATGTGGTTGCTTTATCAACTGCTTGTCAAGTAATTTGGATGAGAAGATTACTTGCGATATGGGGCAAAATCAAGAAGATGCAGCACAGATTTTGTGTAACAATAAATCAATCATTATGATAACAAAAATTCCAGCCTTGCATTGAAGAACAAAACATATAGATATTCGGTTTCACTTCATAAGAGATCTGATAACTGATAACTTGATCTTAATGAAATATTGCAGCACTGATAAACAGGTGGCAGACATATTTACAGAGGCCCTTACCGCTCAAAAGCATGCCTATTTCAAAACATTATTGGAAGTCTGCAACTTTGAAACAAAGAAGAGTGTTGAAGGTTGATTGAAAGTGCAAACGCATACCCTCAAAACTCTTCTTTGTGGTTCCACCGGGAGCAACAAAGGAGGAAGATGGTAATTAAGACTATATCCTATGTCTATATTCTGTATGCAATGAACCAACTATTGATCCTTACTTTATGAACCAAACGAAGAGATGAGCATATCAGACGACCTCTGTAAACCCTTCTTCAGCCTCTCATATTCTCCTTTACAATATAATATGTCTTCAACCTAACATTAAGATCATGACGCAAGCATGGTAATCTCCATAATCAGTGAGAAAAATGGAGGGGGATATGCGTTATTATTATATGGTTCCACCTTCCAAGAGATTGCCAGAGCTAATTTCCCTTATGGACTGCCGTATGGGTTGCATGGATGCTGGGTTACACACATGTAACTCTCCACGTTGTATCTTTTGTTATCATACTTTCATTTCAGTAATTTGCTCCAACAACTTAGCGTGAGGAATTACAGGAGTGATCCATGATGTGTATCATGAAACTGGTGGTTAGATATTCTTTTTCCAGCACAGCTTCATATATCTTCATCTTATCAGCGAATGCTCAATTTTGTTCTACTTCCTTGGAAACCTATTACACAATTGTTCTTTATCAGAATCTACAAACTAATCTCGCATTCACTTTAAGATGAAATTTTGCTTAGAAACCACGTAAAATTATACTCAAAAAAATATAGGCCATGTCACATCCCCACCATAAGAGTTCCACTAGTCAACATCGGCAGGATCTATCTCCCGTGCCACAGCATAACACTACGTTACTCGTATTTTTCACATAACTTTCTCAAATATTTGACTCTTGTAAGATAAAAATTTTCTAGAGTTTAACTCTGTCAAAATAATATTAAAATCTTCAGATCTCGCAAGAAATCCCAAAATGGCTGATCGCAACACCATCAACTGGGCCATAGAATTACATAGGGCGGCAGTGAGATTTTAAGTTTAATTCTTACATGATTCATCTCTCCCCCCACATGTGAAAAACATGCAATTTATAAGGTAGAGTAAAATTGGTGAAAATACAACTAAAGCCCAAACTGGCTGCATTTCAATTTACAAGAGATGAAAACTATTGGAGTTTACGCGGCGTCAATGTTAGCGGTATCTCTTCTGCGATTTACAAGCCCTTTCTGCATGCTGTGAAAGGGCATCCGTGATAGAACGGAATTTCTATTCATCCATCATGTATATTCTTTGCCACCCTATTCATCAAGTATAGCACGTCCAAGATTTGTAGCTAGAGCCAGCCTGACACAGCTTAGAGCCTCAGGGGGTAGGCTAGGCTCTGTGAAGTCTGGACGCAACCTTGCCGAAGATAACTCTTGCAGTTTATTCAACAGAAGATTGGTCTCGGACACATTTAACAGAGGACAATCCTGCCAATTAAGTAGCTTCAACTGCAACAAAAAGAAAGCGAACATTGCAATCATTAAATTATTAGAGACAAAAAACAACTAGCCGTATTAAACATGTAAAACACACTCCATCAAGTAACATGTAAAAATACAAAAAACACGATACTTTATGAGGAAAAATGTTGAAATTCAAGAGAATTAAACATGACACGGGGCAACAATGACAAAAGAAGCAGTGATTAAAAAATATATGGTCACAAATTATTACAAGAAAAAATAATTCAATATAAATCTAGTAAATGATCAGCTGATCCAACAACTTTGAATCAAGAGACTGTAGTATTAGATTAATCCACATAGTAAATATGCCACAGCATTAGCCACTCTTATTTATTCCCAAAATGCCAAACGCAACATGATTTAACCACCCTGATGGCAACAAAATGAAAATATTAATCAACTACGGAGGAAATCATAAACTATTTGTAGTACGAACTGCAAAGATTGACCTTTTCATAAACAATCAGCATACACTGAGTTTAGACCAAATTTCACTTAACGGTGCAAGTACCAAATGCACATGACAGTATGTAGAAGGAAGATGAAAGAAAAAGGTAAGGTAAGAGAAGGCGAGGGAGGTAAATGGGAATTATATAATAATTTTTCTTCCCCTTATTTGGATGTCTCAAAAAACAATGAAAAAAAACATCGAGGGTTAGATGAAAGAATAATTAATTGTAATACATTTTTTTTCAAATTTTATCTGTTAAAATGATTAATTATAATGGCTTAGTTTCTTTACATTGAAATTTCTAAAAATACTAAAGGCATAATAGTAAATTAGTTGATTTCCCCTCCAAAACCCCCCTTGTTGGGGAAGCTGAAAAAAATATGAAGGTTAGAATGCTTTTGAGAATTTTGGAGTTAGTTAAAAATCTCTCATTTCCCTCCTCTCCTTATAAAAATCTCTCCAAAGAGGGCAAATGTTTCAAGAAATCCTTTCTTTCCCCTTGCTAATTTTCCATCAAAGTATAAGATCAAGGAAATTTTATAAGATGAGCTTAGGTGAAACTGGGTGAACTAAATACATTTCAAAAGTTCATCTTCCTTGTTGCAATCTTTCATAACCTATGCCTGTCATTGGCAACACTTCAATATATGATAATAAAAGAAAAGATTATGAAGAATACTATAAATTCCTATTAACATTTTAGCATATATTATGCTAAACATATTAAATGAGCTCACCGAGTCATATAGAAGGGGCAGCCAAAAGCGCTGAGGGGTTGATGGATTTTTCATAAGCTGCAGAATAAAAAGATACGTAACATCATATTTCAAAATAGTGATCTAAAAAACCAACACTAATAAAATATTTCAATACAATATACCATGGAAAAGAACTTTCATGCTTTTAGGGCTTCTTATTGTCACAACTGTTACCAGAGTGTAGATTGCAAATAGCATGAAAAAGTAACTACCATAAAATCTTAAAATTAAGCAGCAAACCAATTACAGGAGCCAAATTAACGACAAAAGAAGTGTGTATTATAGCTAATACCAGTATGAGGGAGTCAACAGCTTGCCTAGCAACATCAGTCGATTTTCCACTAAATACCTGCTGAAGGAATTTTTTGAAATCCCTGTATCTGTAATACAACAAATGTATTAACTAAGACAAATAATTAAATGAAGACAAGAAAACTGAATGACAGTGATTACTGCTCTAGAAATGTAGACAGATGAAGAAATTCATACTTGCATAAAAATTCAAGTCCTCCTGCCGTCTTAGATTCAGAACCCAACAACTCAATTACGCCTTCCCATTGCTGTCAAAATGAAAATGAAGGATAGATACAAATTAAAAATCTAAACAATCTACAAGAAAACGTCATATATTTTGGAATAAATAACAAATATCTTTCAGCAGGCTGTTCAACCTAATGATGTATTGTAAAATTTACCTTGAAGCTTTCATCAGAGATTGATTTTCCAACAGAATCAAATAATTGCTGGGCAATCCTATGAAGGCGATTTGCATCTTGGGCTTGTTGAAGCCAAAATACTCCAGAACCTTTCCTGCCATGCTTCCAGTGATATACTCCAGCAACCTAAAAAAATTATGAGTAAATCCAATTCTAGCCAGCTACTCAAGGCCTGAGGATTTCCTCAAACCCACTCGTCTAGTATATAAGCAAGAACAGTTCACATCATTAAGAGTACCTTCATGATATTTGAACTCAGATGATCAAGCCCATAAAGACGGCATAACTCTATATTCTGCATGATTTAGAATGATTTGTCTGTCGCTCACTAGTATATTAAACATAAAATACTGAAATTTTGACAATTCTTGTGAAAGAAGAAATAATAACTGATTATAATTAGATGAAACAACTACCTTAAGCAGCAATTCATTATGTTGAACAGATTGCCTGTACAATAAAATCTCTAGCAAACCCATTCCTTGCTTCATGCATGACGTCAAATATATTGGAGCTATCTGCAATTATACCAAATGTCAGCGTTAGAACATGTGAGCAGCATCACATTCACAATATATACAAAATATCATTGTTGTACAAAGTGGATTCAATTGTGCCATCCATTGCATACTGTTTGGCTAATGCTGTTAGGGTCTTCTTCGTGATACTACAACCAATGCATGACATTTGATTTTGGTTCTTACTCTCTATTCTCTCAAACTCATTTCAAAATTCCAAGGCATGCATTTGGCTATGTGCAAAAAATTCGGATGTACATGAAATAAGTAATTTAAATATTCCAACATAATATGCTATGTGGAGATCAGTATATCAGTATACTCTTTCTCAGGTAATAAGAACTCACTTGCCATGTCAATGCATGTGATGATAGAACTTGAGCATACACAAGTCGATGCAGTTCCGCTATGCTGACTCCCCCTATGTTATATCGCTCTTCATATAGTAGAATCTCTGCCTGCTCACTCCCTGCAGTCAACAATTCTACAGCATGTGCAACCATCCTATTGATACATGACAAATACAAAATCACATTTTACAAACTATATATATAAATATATATATATATATATATATATATATATATATATATATATATATATATATATATATCAGAGAGAGACACCAATATATAAATTAAAAAAATAGAAGAGAGCTTGGAAGCTCACCAAGGGCCATATTCTCTGGAACATTCTGCTAAGACAACCTGAACCATTTCAAAAAGCTCATTGAAGTTTAAAATGGGGGAAGTGAGGTATAAATCGAATAAGTGCATAATGAAAGAAAAAAAAAAGCAGCAGTTTGACCCAGACGTTTAGGGAAATAATGAATTACGCATTACTCACCTCAGTATTCTCTTCAAGAATTCCAATCATAAGTCCTGTCAACCTATGGGAATTGGATACTGGTTTCAACTGGATGCATTTCTGAGCTAAACTGTACATGCTTTCCATACCCTGGTTGCAAAAGGGGAAAAAGATTACATAGAGGTCCATCTTATGGAAAAAGATACAAGAAGAGGATCAATTAACCAGTGACAACAATAAATATAAGATTGGATAATTAAACAAGTATATCAAAGTTACCATTGTAAATGGTCTGATGTACAGAAAATGGGAAATATACAACTCTATCCACTGACATGTTGCCATGCAAAGACTCTCAATGTTACCCAGCATTATTTGAAGCATGTTTTTCAAGCCCTCTCGGGTTTGATGATTATCACACTGAAACCAGAATGCACTGCAATCCAGCTTAGTGATTTGTGCCCTCCATTTCTCCCAAGCCTATAATATTAAAATACAAAATATCACATAATAGTGAAAGAATTGTACCAAAAAGTAAATGTAACAGTATGTCTTGAAGAATTCTGAAATCAGGATATACCTTGATAAAGTCAGGCTTGGATTTGAAGCATTCACCTAATTTACCAGCAGCAGATTCAGGACGCATGCGAGGCATTTTGGAAATAAGAACAACGACTAACTCTACTAATCCATTCTCTGTCTGTTCCATCAAGAGGACGGAAATGAGACAAAATACAAGTAGACACATATAGCCAACAGCAGCATCAATAACTTAAGGTTCTACAATTAATAAGGTTCAAACAGCAAGCTATTTTTGACAATCTGTTAAAGGATACCAGTAGCATTGCAGAAGGATTAATTGACAAGACATGAATTTAGTTGAAAATTTTAAGTATGTGATTCATAATAAAAAGAAGGTTTTTACCGTACTTGGATCCATAATAAATAGAAGGATTTTACCAGGCAAGCTAAATTTAAACTATACAATTGCCAAAACCATATTATGCAAATTTATCTTTCATATATAGCTTTTTTAAAAATTTCACTCCAACCTCGCGATTGCTGAGCTGATCTAGTTGGTAAGATCCATGCAAGCGTAACATTTTCACCTGCGATTGGAGACCAAGTTTACATGAAGTCTTAAATTACTAGCAAACATCAGATGCCACAGTTATATGTCAGAAACAGAGTAGCATGTACCAACCACAATATCAAGCCAGCCAACTGCCAACGCAGATGACATCACTTCCCAATATCTAGGATCATCCTCAATCACCTGCAAAGATAAATCTCATAATTTTCTTCCCCAACCAACCTTAAAAAAGTTACAACTTACTATGGTTTAGTCCTTAATTAAAGGGGGGGCTGATGAGCAAGGGACAAGACCAAAATACTCTAAATTTGATACCATTGCACTGTATATGAAATGCAAAGGAAAAATCTCACTCTATGATGCATGCCTAAAGAAAGTCATGTTGGCATGATGAAGCCCACAGTATACACTTGAGCTTTATTTAAAACTTTAGCCTCTTTTTTAGTACAAGTTACTTGATAAAATTTATGAAATTCATAAAATATTATCTACTTGGGATCAATGTAATCTAAATTTATTGTACCCTAATCTGCATTACCTACATACCTTTAAGCCAGAGGATAAGAATAACAGAATCCTGAATCATAACATTTTATACTCAGGTAAGTTGTTCACCTTTCAAGTGTAAAGCCTAAATGTAGATCTGATACTTATCAAAGCATTTATTTATTTTGACTCCATCAAAAACAGGATATCCCTCTTCCAAGGTAAAGCTTTTAAAACTAAGTATTTGTTTAAAGCTGTAGTCAACAAGTTTAATATCAAATAATTAATTATTTAAATCACACTTTCAGCTAGTGCATTCAAAACAACAGCTAGTCAACAAAGACAAAGAAGATAGAACTAGGCTTTCCATAACTTATAAATTATCTAGATAGCTAAGAAAACGAGCTTAAAGAAAAGTGAGATTACAGGAACCATATAATTTTGGTAACAACCATTTAAGACTGAACTGAATAAACAGTGCTGCTATAAAGTTCAGAGAAATATCTATATCCTTGGGTCACTATCATAATATGTAAAAAACCATAATTATAGTTTCATTTCATCACAAAATGATGAAAAAGGTATGAACATGCGGATACAGTTAAACCTGTATATTGACAAGATCCTTTTGAAAATCCACGAGCTTGGAATGAATTGTTGTCTGTGTATTGGAAAAAAGGCTGTCATAATCCTGCCATGAAATGCAACCATTAGCTTAAAATAAGCATATTTGCCCAGCTTTAAGGAATGATTAGGAGAAGGAATTTAGGAAACCAAACAAGAATATAGAAGAGATCATTACAGCTAACCAATCAACAAGCCTTTCAGATAGCCATGCTTGAGATTTCTTGTCTGCATAAAATATTTCCATCATCTCCCATGCAGCTTTCAAGCACGTTGTCTCCTCACCTTTCTACAACAAGTGTTAGGATATTTTAGAAAAAGTCACAACTTCATAGTAAAATAGTTCCACAAAGTTCTTCTTAGCTCAACTCTAGGCAATAAGTTAAACAAGTACCTTAAAAATTGCCTTTGAATCTTCAATTATTGGACTAGGAGGCAACTTTGGCCCACCAAGAAGTGAACTTATCTCTTTACTATACTCTATTACGTACTCCCACCTGGTTGTAAGACAAAGTTGTAGCATATTGTCAATGATGACACTTTCATAAAACTGCAATCGATTATTGACCAGCAGAAATGCTTAATGAAAGCATTTATTCATCTACAGTGAAATTTTTATCAAAGCAATTACAAATTAAATAAACACTGTCCAATGCTTAGTACAGTCATGTGCAGGAATATCTCTTGCAATAAAATGAAGTCAACTGCTGTATTTCATTCATTTGGATGGAGAAAATTAAAATGGAAGGGAAGAATCACAAGCTTCAATTTTGATATATGATATGCTTGCCTAGAAATATCACATTGAGACCTCCCAGGTAGACTAAACAAAACACGAGGCTCCAAGAAGAAAAGGTTTGAGCTTTAATTTCTAATTGTCGTCGTAGCTGTCTAGATATGTATGACAGAACGAGTACCGTATGCTTGAGATATGAAACACAGAAATAAAAATTTTACTTACAGCTTGATAACACTAACTATTTTGGACGAATTCAGGAATCTAAGCCGATTCTAATGTGTCTTTTTACCTCTGACAAGTCAAATATATTGGTGGAGACCCCAAGCCAGGAACAAAAAATAAATGTCTATATACAGTTTTCATAAGTCGCAGCTAAATCTCACAATAATACATTCAAATCCCTTACCAATCTAAATGATACGGAGATGGATTCATTGAAACCTTTGACAAACTGGAAACAGAGCTCCTCCGACTCTGAAGCAACGCAAACGGTGAGACCGATCCGTAAGCAATTTTCCGGCACTGCGCGTCGCTAATCTCTGGATCTCCATTACTCAGCTTAACCTCCAGCACCTTTCCGCCCACTTCGTCATCGGAAGGAGGCCTGAAAACCGAAACGCGAAGAGAATTGCCTCGCGACCAGGAGATGGCGAGGCGAGCAATTGGAGGGTTGAGGCCATGGTGTAGAGGGTAAACCACTACCGACCCTCCGGGCTCAGTGGGGAAGGGAACCAAAGCGCCATTGCCGTCGGGCATTACAAAGGAAGCCGTTGGTTTAGGGTTTTGGAAGGGTTTGTCAAGTGAGTAGAAGTGTCACGGAGTGACAGACGCTTCGCCAATTCCAAAAGTGGTCAGTGCTATTGATCCCTGAACCCACCAGTCCACGCGGGAACTAATGCGCTCCTCTTTTCTTTCTTTTTTCCGAATTACTGTATATTCAGAAAATTCGATCTATTTTACTAATGGGCGTTTTTACAGTTTAATATGTAAATGACAAAAAAAACCTTTACTTTTATTTACTAATGTTTTATACTAATATTTTATGCTATATATTTTTATTAATTACAACTTTATATAAATTATCTTAACATAAATAAAAAACAGTTCGAAACAAAAACTACGATGCAATGTCTTTTTAAATTTTATATATATAATTTTTCAAAAAAAAATTAAATAGCTATACAACTTTTTGAAATTTTTTTATGCAACTTTTTTAAAAAATTTTATAGTAAAGTTTAAATTTGCTCCTCGTATACAAAGTCATAAAATATAAATTGCTTGCGCAATTATTCTATTTTCTACCACCAATTTGCCAAATACCTACTAAGAATTGGGATTTATTAGTAGTAAAGATTTCTGTCAAGGTTGTAACGATTTTTTTTTTTGTTTCTTTAGAATATTTCTACATACTAATAACATGGTAAAACTAATCTCTTTTTTTTTTTTACTTTATTACAATAAAAAAATTCTTCCAACAAATTTTATATTTAAAGAATCAAATTTGTTCTCACCTTAGGATCGTAACTTGATAGGCTTTAAAAATTATTTGTGGATATGGAAGAGAAGTTATAGACACCATTTTGTTCATTATAATACCAAATATGGTGGAAATGAGATGGATTATTTTTGAACTATTTACTTAGTTTCGTGTTGTTAAAAGTTTGAATTTAAATAAATTTATTTATCAAATGCATAAGTTTGATTAATATGTTAAATTTATTTCATAAAACAATTCAAGTTTAAAAATTTAATTTTTAATTGAATAAGTTTGTAAATAAATCGATTATTAATAAATATTATTATTTATCTATTTTTTTATTTATATATAATTTTATTAAAAATTATAGGTAAATTTAATAATATATGCATCATTAAAACATTAAAGCTTGACATGCATGTCATTTTTTTATTTTATATTTATTAAAAAAATTAATTAATTATATACAACAAATAAAATTATTAATTATTCTTTAAATAACTATTATTAAAAAGTATTCATTAGGGTGATTATTGTATAGTAGTTAGTAAAATAGTTAATGACTTATTAAAAAGTGAAAAATAAAGAAACAAATTTTTATTAATAAATAAAAATAAAATATTGGATTAAAAAATATAAGAGAGCATTTGGTATATGGTAAAAAAATTTATTTTTAAAATTATTTTTATCAAAAAATATGTTTTTTAATAATAATAATTATTGAAAATGTACAAAATGTATTTGATTGATTTTAAATATTTATTTGAGAATTTTTTATTATTATGTTTGATTGTAATATAATTTTTTTGAGAATTTTAATTTTTTTTTATATTAAGGTAAGAGAGAGAAAGTAAGTATAAAAAAAAAAAAATAAGAGAATAAAAAATATTATTGTCTTTTATGTTAAAAAAAATTCATAATATGAAAAATTTGAATTCTCACCGTCTCATATAAAAAAAATTTTATAAAATTCTTGTAAAAAAATATTTTTAAAAATTTCTATTTTAAAATTTGAGGATTTAACTTTTCTAATATTAAATATCTTAAAACTCCACTTGACTTAATTCATATGCACCGGACTTAATTTGTGTAGTGTTTTATCGAGAACGGGATGCGTCTTATTAATTTGTATATACAGCAAATTTCCATTTGTGAAGATTCCAGGCATTGCTTTGTAATCTCACTAATCATTATCTTCGTTAAGTTTATCTTCGGGGGAACATTGCCAACCTGATTAGCTAACCATGATCAGCTGCTTCTAGTACGTTCTCCTAGATCTTTGCAATGAGAGTGGAAAGATATTCCAAAACTCGAGCTACGAAAGTGGCATATATAGCAGCATATTTTCCGCTTTGGAAAGCTTTGTTCGAAGCAGTTTAAGCTCATTCAAGTGCCCAAGTTACTTATTCATCAGCTTCTGTGATTCTTGAGGTCTCCTTTTCTGCATCACTGCCTTATCATTTCTAAGAATCCCACAAGCTTTAGGTTGATATTGCTTGCTTGAGATAAGAAGGGGAAAGAGGACATCATTAGAATTTCAAATTTTGAATATCTCGGAAATTCCATAGTGATCTGCTACTTTGTTCTGCTTTCGGTCTGTACCGAGTCCTGATGCCATACATTGCGATGGCTCCACAAGCAAGGGAAAGAGTCTTTCCCAAGCAGTGATCTGGTTGAGAGGTACTAATTAAAATGTAAGAACGCACCGATGTCCCAAATAAGAATAAATTGGTTAATTTGAAATCTTAATAGTGGGTTTTACGCTGAAGTAATGGCGTGACTCGTGTTCATTATAACAGTGCAGAATTACAAGAGCAAATTTACGTACGTTAATGGGTCTCGTCGTCTAATATTAAATCCAATTTGAACATTTAATTTTACAGTGAGACAAGGACGTGGTCATATTTTATTGTGATAACACGGACTAATATTAGTGTAGGATGAATGAAACATTAGGTCTCATATGCAGAAAATTTCGCCAGCTCCCCCGTGTTCAAAATAATTCAAGTGTTGTTTCGGGAGTCTCCGAGCATTACCTATTATATCTGAACATTTAATACTAAAAAATTTACAATAAATATTAATAATTTCTAAGTAATTGCAATCTAAACAGTTCTGGGCCTGCTTACATTCTATGAGTACACATTTTTTTTGTAAATTTTCGAACGAATCATGCCACTAATTTGCATAGTCATTCTTATATACACACGAATCAAGTAATTGATGGACTTAGCCTGTGCAGAGACCGCCACTAGGCTCGGCCATGTCGTCCTCAATAACATAGGCAGACAGATTCAGATACTTATTATCCTGCACCTCTGTCCTATCCCTCCACCTCGCTCTACATAACACACATCTCGCCCATCTCTTTCCTCCGCTTCTCTTCCACTTAACCAAGCATTCTTCATGAATAGGATTTCCGCATGTCCCACACGCCGTCACCCTCTCTTCCCTCCCCATCTCCTCTAGACAAACTGGGCACGTTGATCCTTCCTCTAACTCTATAATTGGTAACAAACAGCCTCCCTGCCTTCCACCCATGGATAGCTGGTGGAACCTCTCGCGGAGAGTGGCTCCTGCAAGTGCTTCTGGCAAGGTGGGCATGCCCAGAAGGCGGTGAAGCTGGCACGGGCGAAGGGTCCTCCGGCGGAGGCACAGATCATCCAGGGACAAACCCAAAACTCTAATAAAGACAAATAGAATGTGCTTGCATGGAGTTGTAAGGTCAGGGCAGGTGCATGAGGGTGTGGAGGATAAGTTCACTGTATAAACATTCCCGGTGGCACCCAATATGAAGAAGTTGGAATCAGAGCGGTGGAGAAGGAGCAGACGGTGGCGGATGGCTCGAAGGATCCGGTCTGAAATCGGTTGACTAGGTTTGAACCGAGGATGGTGGTCCGGCGGGGAGGAATTGGAGCTGGAGGCAACGGACTCCATCGAAGAGAAAAGGTGGTTAGGACGGTTAGGTGGGTGGATGAAATAAAATACGGGGGTAACGAAGGGAATGTGGCTAGGATTCTTTGCGTAGTTTAGAGAGACACGCGAAAAATAGATGATGTGCAAGGGAATATCGTAAGGTGGAGAATTCGAAACCATAACTTGCAAACTTGTTGGTGTTTTATCATGGAGTGGTGGTACACCATCCAGCAAGCTAGCTATTGCGAGAGGATTAGAGTCCAGTAACTGATAAATAAAAAATTAAAATGCTTCCTTTTATTTCACCCCAACGTTTATCCTTTACTTTCATTCTTATTTTTTAGACGTAGTTTTCAAGGTCGGTAACAGGACACGGTGCTCCAAACTTGCAGGGGTGATGGTCTCAATGTATAATCCGGTGAGGACTTCGAATTGTGATATTAGAATCCGAAATTCATCGCTAGGCTTCTCTATACCGAAGCAATTATTGTTATACATCCTGCACAGTCTAGTTTTCTCAATTTTTTGAATTAGATCACAATTTTTTTCCCGTAATTCTCTAGAAATACCTGCGTGATCTGTTTTTAAAGTGAATTAGTTGATTAGAGGAAGATATTTCAGAAAATTAGTTTGTAGAAAAAAGTAAGTTTTTTAATGAATTATATATATAACACTCTATTTGTTTTTTAATTTTAAAAACTATTTTCTGTTTTTAATTGTTTTCAGAACAGAAAAATTCGTGTTATAATTGTTTTCTGTTGTTGTTTTAGAAACAAATTTTGAAAATAAATTATTTTTAAAACAGAAAAACAGAAACAATGAAAAATTATTTTTGTTTTCAATTTTTGTTTTCAGAAAAAAAAATCAAAAAATAACATGTTTTCAAAACAGTTTATCAAACGAATTTTTTTTACTTTTATTTTACAGAACAACTTTCAAACATAATTTTTAAAAATAGTTTTTAAAAACAAAAAAACAAAAACAAAATCAAACAAACCTTTAGTGATTTGAAATAAGTAAAATATTTTCTTGATTTTTTGGGTACCGAAAGTGATTAATTAAATGAGTGGAAAATATCCTAAAACCCCATAATCAGTGGAAAATATAATTAGAGTTGATGAAAATATGTATATAGCTAAATTTAAATAATAAAAAAGTAAATACAAATACATGTAAAAAAAATATTGATTCAAAGTTTTATTTTTATTTTTTTATAAATTACTCTTCTTCAGTTCAACAGTGCCTATCCCGCAGGATTTTTAAGGCTTGCCTCTGGGTCGAGAAGTTGAGACTCGAGAGACTATAATAAACTAAGAAAATATCCCAAAAAAAAACCTCTATAAACCTGGCTCCCTCTCCTCTTTAGTCAAATCTCTAATCCTCTGAAATTTGGTTGTGTTTTAAAAGTTGAGATGGCATGTCGTTATAGATGTGTGTCGCAACCAGCATTTTCTTTCATTAAATCTACCATTTTAAAACCAGCTATTAAAATGGTGAGAGGCAAGTTCATTTCGGCGTTTGAGAATCCATTTTCCCTGTTTCCGTCCTCATTGTAACATACAATTTCAAATTGCAGGTGGATTCCTCAACTTGGGTTACTTGCAGTCCCTGATTCCCCTCCACTCAGCCGTCTCATCAGCTCGCCTCACCTCTTGTCTTGGTATTGATAGCTCGAGGTCCTTGACTCAGGGTATGCTCTGCAGTGCCAACACCGGAGTTTGATATCGCTAATATTTTGCATTAGGAATAAGTAAGAATAGAATTCCTTTATGCGTTGCTGAAAGTGACCTAATTATTTGAGATATTCGTTTCCAGTTTTCCTTGTTATATAGAAACAAACTTCGCGATCTTTAATCCAGACAATAATTATTTACTCATGCATATTCAAGTAACATGAACTTTCAAAAATAAAAAAAGAAGGAAAAGAGAAAGACGATTGATCCACACTTGAGTTAGTTTGATGAAGTCTTGATTATTCTAGTTAAAAGCTGAGCTTTTTTGTGTTTAAGGTGATGAACTAAATAACAATGCATGCTTCTCTTCTTGTTCTTAAATGTGTAAGTAGTTGTCGTAGTTTTAGGCAATAAAATTTTAAGCTAATTAAAATTTGTCACTTTATAAATTTCAATCTAATAATAAAATTTAATTTGACAAAAAAAGGGGTCCACGTAAATATTTAATGACTTATTAAAAAACTTTAAAGTGACATTAATGAATTTCTAAATTAAACACATGATAACTAATCTAATTCTATCGAGTACATAAAATGACACAATGAACCGAAATTTGCAATACATATAAGATAAGGTGCAAGTTTCCCTGCTTGTGGCTTGCCCGTGATAACTTAACTCGGATTTGGTGAACTAGCGGACCGATCACTAAGTGGGGATGCTCCTTCCAGCATGAGCGAACCTTTTCTAAACTGGTTAGGAATGGGCGTCACTATCCCAGTCCGGATCCAGCCAGGTTCTATTAATGTCCTACTATCCCTGGCTCTTGAAATCTAATTAGGCTATCTTAACTACAAATACAAAAGGTAATAAAGAATCTATTCTTGACTCTAGATGATCTATTGAGTAAATAACTCGTTAAGTTATAATAAGTAATATCACATTCATCCCTGAAACTTTTTTTTTTTTTGGTACAGCTGGAAGAGCCAGAAGATTAGAGGAGTGGCCAGAGGAGATGAACTCAAAGCACTGATACTCTATAAACTCTGGGACTGGTTCGACCAATTAAGTTTAAATTATATGTTATTTTAATATATTAATAAATAATGATGTCACTTGGAAAATTAAATCTTAGACTAAAGTCAATCAAAAATTATCCACCGGATTATTTTTTAATGAAAATTAATTAAGACATAATTATAAGAGAAATCTACATGTGTGCAACTAGGACTCTCCTCGCAAGACTCTATAAGTAGAACCCAGCGACTCTTACAAGTAGCGTTCAAGATTGGAACATCAAGTTTTCAAGTCGTTTCGATACAAGCCCTCCTCAAGTCAAAATCAAATTAAAACGAAGAATGAGGATACATAAGAACACAGAATTAGAGACTGTACTCTACTTGTTAAAATTTAATCAAATTTATTTGTTCGACAAATTTTTCCTTGTTATTTAAAACACGAAATTTGTGTCTGCAGTTGCAAACTTCCATCATGCTGTAATCTCTAGAGAGCACGGTATGATATAAACAAAACCACTAGGTGCAGTGGATATGATTGAAGGTTTTTTACACTTCAGGACCTTGTGAGGTCTCTCGATTACATGTACAATGTGGTGTCTGTCTATAAAATTTCATATTTGCTGGTTGACTATTCTGGTCTCTTGCTGAGAAGCATTAATATGGCTACTTTGTCTGTTAATGGTTCAGGTTAAAATCAACATTTTCTAGCTATTAAATAATCAAGAAACATTTAATATGAACTTATAAGTTTTGTTGGATGTCAAGATTAACACTGTCATCTTGCGGTGCAGAATACAAAATCAGTATAAATTGACTTTTTACTTGGTTGAATCTTGAATCTGGTACGTTGCGAGGTTAATTGTTCGTCAATGCTATGCTTTCATGCATTGAAGTTGTTCTTCTCATCTGCCAGAAAGTTTGAGCTATGCTCATAACGATTAGGTCAATCCCTATTCAAAGCAATATATATCCACTGGAGCTGAGGAAGTGTATTGAGATGAACTTTCAATTCAGCGATGATTTATTGGTTAACTAAGATGAACTCAGTAAGCTCGGTGATACCTATGCCTTTGAGTATGATAGAGGGTCAGATAATAATTCTTAGACATTTTGTATGCCATTGGTGTACATACACAATAAGAAAGATGATGAATCACACTGGCAGTTCTGTTATTACAATAACTGAGGAACAAATGTACTATAGTAACTATTTCAAATCTCAACAGAACGGAAATGAGAACATATATGAATGTTTAGTATCAGAGAATTAAAGCATGTAATCATTTTTTTTGGCAATCATGCAATGTAATTTTTGGCAATACAAGAAAGGTGCATTCGAGTCGTCTTTCGCCAATACGATTTATGAGTTTATAAGTTTGGCTAGAGCGGCATGGGAACTATTGCCTCTCATGATTTAGTCTGGCAGCTTTGAGGAACTGATTATGCTAACAAGACTAAAGATAGAGTGCCACGCTGCATATTCAAGACTCAATACAGCAGCAATGACAATTATATTTTATATTGAGTGTACAATCTGTCAACTTTTGAAATAGTGAGGGCTCGGAGTCCCTATATGTCCATTAGGCCCTTTTAAGTTCCTTTTTTTGGTGGTTAAAAACTTCAAATTATTTGATAATGATCGCAGTATAGTCCCAAAATATTAAAGCTCTATGTGATTTGTGCTTGGTAATGGTGTGTGCCAGAATCACTTTTGAAATCCACTCATTGACAGGCCTTGATTTTAATGGATGGTTTATTTGTTGCTTTCTTTGGCATCCACACATAGACACTTACACTTCCAAGCCTTCTTCCCTGTTAATCTGGGATGGTAAGGACTGCTTAGTCAGATTACTTTAAACCATGATGTGCACCTTATTCGTATCAAAAAATACAATTATTTGCCATATGATGAACCTAGGCAATTTTTAGAATGTACCCAAGTGAGGTTAGTGTTATGCTCGGAATTCTTTAGTTGTCCATGTATTTATGCAACTCGGCTGACATTCTTCTTTTCCATTTCCAATTAAAACATAAAGATGTCACACTTAAGCGTATTTGTCTCAGCGAGTTGCAATTTTAGTTGGCACTTGACATATTTATCAGTTTGCTATATATGAGTGTGTGTGTGTGTGTGTGTGAGTAAATTTTTATTTTGTTATTGTCAAAGAGGTTTTACGGTCATCAGTGTCAATCCAGATTCGTGCTGAGCCTTGAGTGGCAATTATATATCACTTGCTTGGGTTAGGCCATTCTCTTGTGAAAGAATCTTAATTTTCAGGTGTAAACCAGTGGTTATATAATGTTTCTCTTTTTCTGTTTTCCTTAGAAATGGATCTAAGCACACCGCGATAAGAGACAAAGAAGCCCCGTGATTGATGGAGTAGCTAGAGTCATCACTCTCTTTATTGGGATGCCCTTTTGGTTAACTTCTTTAAGTTTTCTTGAGTTAAGTATGATGGGTATATACATATATATATATATATATAGACCTGGAAGAATGCTTTCATCTTTCTGTACTTGTGGAAATGGATGCTTGAAAATGTTGATTCGTTCCTTTTTTTTATGGTTTTAAAGATGCATTTTAGCAACCTCACTTTTTTTAAAAAAAAAAAAAAAAAAATTTGCTCATATATGCACATCGCTATTATATATGTTTGCTCTTGTGCCTGATTATTTCAGCAGTAGAATCAGTGCATTTGCTCCCTTGTTTTTCAGTTATCGATAAGTGGGAATTAACTTCTCTTTCCAGAGAAACTTTTATGGGCAGTGAGGCAAGGCCTGAATGTATTTATGAGAAACATCTTCATGATAGGAGTGAGGGCATCTGATCACCTTGGGAAGGATGCAGTAGGTACCAAATTATATACAATCTCTCTCATCAGAAGAACTATATAGACTCTCCTTTTAGGCAACGTGATCGATGTGCTCGCGAGGAAGTGGGGAGACTGACGAGCAGTGTCATAAGGTCTCCATTTTGTGTAAAAACTGCCTTGACGGAAGGGCCTACGTCTCCATGATAACGATCCATTTGCATAAAGGAGTATCAATCCTTTGTATACCTCAACTTCTTTATCAGTCCAAATGTGTAACAATAGATGTCAAGTGTTAACCACTTCGTTTTGCGACGAATTTGTAAGCGTAAACTCCAAACAAATTGCCATGTAGAAATATTATCCTTGTTTTCCTATATGGTTAATGCATGCTCTAAGCTTAAAGCTTTCTGTCAAAAAAGAATAGTAAGGCAGTAACTGTTAGCTTCCTGTCTATCTCTCTTATAAGTAGGGCTTCCATTCTATTATTTCCTCCTTAAAATAACGAGGTTGCTTCACTGGGTGGGTCACTATTCAGTGTTCCCCATGTTAAAGGTAATCTGGACAAGTTTCTTTGTTTCTTATAAAAAGTGCTGAGAAGTTGGTAGTGGATGTCAAAGGGAGCAGAGACTTTTCATGAATATAGAAAACACATGATGCAGCGCAAATAATTAATTAGTATTTCATATTAGTTATATGTTATTCCCAGTGGGCGAGAACGTATGATGATGAAGTAGTTGCTAACTTGCTATTTCACTGTGGGAATGGGTTCATGCTGCTTCCCTATTTTGTTTCTTCGCTCTGGTCAATGATATGACCTAATTATGGAAACACCAATAACTGACTTTTTTTTTAACAATATTATGGGACATAACGTAACCCTAGATAACCCGATCTCGAAATTATTACGTTCATACAGATTATGAAGCATTAATCTTTTTTGCCTCTGGCCAACTCGTTTTTTAAACAATATGACGTTTGGTTATAAAAGATACTGATCTTGTACTCAGTCTAGTCTACACCCATCATAAAATTAAAACAACTTGATTTGGTATATTTTCTTGCTAGGTAACTAACGCACACGTCTAGTTGTTCTTCAATTTAAAGTCAAGGAATCTTTATCTGACCATGCTATATGGGAAGATTATCTTATTATCAATCCTCGAAGTAAAATATATATCACAACAAATCTTTTCACGTTCTCTGTCTTCACGATGGTAAGAAGAAGGTTGGGTATTGCATAATTTTCTTCTCTCCAAAATTAAATGTATCTGTCGAGGAACGGCAGGAAAAGGAAATTAAGAATATGCTCGATTCAATAGAGAAAAAAGAAAAGGAAAAGAACTGGGGTGGATATACAGTATATGTAGCAGCGAAAGTGGGGGCTGAATAGGCGAATAGTAGTGAGCGGTGGTGATGTAAATGATAAACCCACTGACTAGAGCATGAGAGCATGGAAGAGTGTCATGTGACCACCGCCATCTTAGCTTCCTATCTCACTCCAATAATTCACCATTCATTAATATATATACTTCAACCTTCATAAATAAAGACTGGGCACCCTTGTCCTTTATTCTCTGCAAATATGGTT
The DNA here is from genome assembly GCA_037074535.1 of Gleditsia sinensis. NCBI lineage: Eukaryota > Viridiplantae > Streptophyta > Magnoliopsida > Fabales > Fabaceae > Gleditsia > Gleditsia sinensis. The sequence continues at coordinate 5,695,010 of CM073472.1, forward strand.
CGGCCAACAAAGAAAAGAAAAGAGAGAATGAGACACAAGATTCAGCATTAAAAATTTATTGAATATATAATTTGATGATCATAATACAAATAACTCGGGAAGACGTTAGATTCTTAAATATTATATAGTCCTATGGATTTGTGCTGCCTGACTTCGTACATACACACTCAATTATATTATATCATCTTCATCTTTGAAATGCATCTAACCTCTGCCTATATTAATTTGTCACAAATACTCAATCACCTCATTAGCGCCATAAACAAAACTTCAAGCACATGGGACCTTGTAATGACTGAGGCATAGCTTTGAATCTTCTTGCCCTCTTTTCTCCCACTCCTCTCACAAGTCATATGCACTGTTAACTCGATTGAGCAACCGTGAATTATTCTTTCACGTGCATTAAAATCAACTTATGAAACTTCAAACTCAGATACTTTCATAAAAGAAGAAAAAAAGGAAACTAATTAAAGCATAAAGCAACGGAAGAGTTAGTCGAAAATGAAAAATTAAGCGTCGTCATAAATGATAAGCACTGAAAAAATTAATAAATATGGTTAAATTATCAACTGAGAAATTATACATAATTTATTTTAAAGCGCTGCAAAATAAGAGTAAAAAAAAAAAAGGATATTGAAGCGAAGGACAGTCTTAACATGCATTGAATTCCAAGTAGAGACGCAAAACGATGTAAGATATCATATACGTATAAGAAATCTGTTTAGGCGCATACGCTATTTTGCTTTTCTGCAAATTACATTCCCTGTAACTTTATTGGCTTCGGGCACTCGTGACAAGTTTTTCACTGAAATTCACGTATATTTTATTTTATTATTTCATTATTCTTACTCTGCCCAAATTCAATTTTGGGATCAATAAATATGCAACTTCCTAATTATATATAACATAATATCCACGAATACTAATCATGTTCACCTCTGCCCTCCATTATTCTTTCTTTATTATACTGAGTATTTGCTTCTTGTGAAACTTAAGATCTATAATTACTCCATTATCTTATGACAAATATTAGAAAACTGACTATGACCCATGCAAATTATGTTTCTTCAATATCATTTTTATTTTGGTCATTAAATCTAAATTAAAGTACAAAATTTTTATAAGAAGGCTAGCTATCTCTCATAAGACAAGTGGAATATATATTATATACGCGTTTTTCTTTTTTAAAAGTATAGAATATGAAATAGATAGTATGTACTCAAGAAAAATATATAGAGTATGATGAAAAAATAAGAATTAAAAGAAAAGAAGAAGAAGCAAAAATTGCAATGATTTCGTGTTATACTTTCCTTATCTCCCGAATCCAATTTTTTTGAACTAAATTACTCAGATAGATGCATCAGTCATTGATTGAATAGATTTCGTAACTCTTTCTCTCTCTCTTCTTTTGTTTTTTCTTCTTATCTTATCACACACTTACACTGAGAAGATAAGAACATCAAGATAATTAAGTGACAGGAACATTTACCTAAACCAGAAAATCTGTGCTGACTCACTTTAGAATGTGACCATACTAGCTATATTTAGATATCAACGATAATTAACCCTTACCAATTTATTTTGCCAATAATTATAATTCCATAAAAAATTCATTTAATTAATAAATAAATACAACTATAGGAAGGTACCATAACAAAGCCCAGCCAAAGTATTAGGGTGTCTTCTAACTTATTCGAACGATGCTTTTATGTTTCATAGAGTTTCTTGTGATCTTTGATATTCGAAATTATTTTGACTATTATTATTATTATTATTTTAAAAAATAATTTGATCTATTGTTAATGAATAATTTTTTTGTCTATCAATAATGTTTATATTATAATGTGATAAAAATATTATTTTTAAAATATTATTTTTATGATATGTTACGATTTAAATATTTTTTATAAATTAAAAATTATTTACTGACGATTCATCAAATATCAACTTTATTTTCTTAACTTAATATCATAAATTATTGCCTATTAATATCAACAAGAGAAAGAACTACAAAAATATAATTGCAAAACCCTTTATATCAACTTTATTTTCTTAACTTAATATCATAAATTTTTGCCTATTAATGTCAACAAGAAAAAGAACTACAAAGATATAATTGCAAAACCCTTTAAAACCTCCATGTTTTATCTTGGTCAGAAAATAAATAACACTTGGCACCGCATTATTTAATTTAATTTTTTTACCATTTTTCAAAAGGCATAAATTCATCATGAATTTATTACTCTAATTACCTTGATATAATTATTCTAGAAAGACGAACAGGGATAAGAAACTCAATTAAAAAACAAAATGGAAAGAAAAAACCAACTTAGGAAAATTTTGAGTTCCAGTATGCCAACTTTGGCCTAAATAAGGACTTAAAAGAAACATTGGTTAGACCAATCTACATAAATTATAAATAATAATAATAATAATAATAATAATAATAATAATAATAATAATTGAAGTTAGGGAGAAAAAAATAATCCCTTGCAAAATGAGGAGGAGTGGAAAAAAAAAATAACGAAATTCTCTAACGAACTTCATTGCTAATGTGAATAGCGGAAGTTCCGCGGGAGCCTGCCCTACTCTAGCACACTACTAGATCAGCTGCCTGAAATCGGGGCCCACGTGTTGATGGATCAAGTAATCGTCACCGTTGGACACATCAAACGTCATGTTTTGATGTTGCAGAAACTGTTGTTGTTGCTGCTGCGCCTTCAGCATTTCCTTCTGGCGACGGAGCTCCAGCACCTTCCGGTGTGAGTTTGAATGCTTCGTCAGCACAAATGTGGGGCTCGCTGCGGGCCGGTACTCCGGCACTAACCGGCCGGACTTGTACCTCACGCCACAAGCATTGCAAAGCGTTTTCGGTCCCATGGGTCCAGTCCGCCATTGCGGCGTCTTATCCGTTGCGCAATGCAAGCACTTGCGTCCGTCACCGGACTCTCCCCCGGAGCCATCGCCGCTGTCCTTCTTCCTCGGATCCGACTTGCCCAGTTTCTTTCCGGGGTTTGCAGCAGGGGTGGGAAGGATGACGTCAGGGTCGGAAGAGGATGAGGTGGGAGAGAGGACGAGAAGGCGAGAGGTCCAATTGCATGGAGCGCCTCGGGAGCGCTTGCTGCGAGCCTTGGCTGGAACCGACACTTCGGGGTTGAATATGATGTGGTTCCGGTTGGGTTCGTGCTGGAATTCACGGCTTTCTAATGTTTCGTCGTTTCGGGCTTTCATGCCGGATATGAGCTGCAGCTTCTGCAGGTCCTCGCTGGAAAATGATTCCTCCACGATATTGGAAAGCCATTCCAGCTCCGCCAGATCATCACACTGTGTTTCAAAATTGAACTACAAGGTATTAGTCCATCTCAGCCATTAGTTTTATTCTTCCAAAGACAAAAAGATATAAGATTATATCGTTAATTATAATTCGTCTTTTTTTGTTTTCTTTTTACTGGCGGTAGGGGGCATATTGTACTCACCGGCTGCTTTCATGTGCCGCAGAATTAGAGGTTTCCTTTTGTTTGGCAGCACATAAAATGCAATAACGGGGGAAAAAGAAGAAGAGGGAAATAAAAATAACTAGAATGGATGTTCCCCAGAGGAACGAAAACTCAGGAGTGTTAAATATAACTATTTTGTACCTGAAATTCTTGGCAATCAAATAATAAGAAAGGCGAACACTACTTCTTACATGCCTTGGGCATTCGTTAACAAATTAGAAAAGTCAAATGGGTATCCAATTTATTTGTTCCCGTTAATGAGATGCTGGCTGTGCTCATAGTATGAAGTGTACTTGTTAATTGATAGAAGTAAGAATATTATACCGGGACGCAGAGGTCACTGGAGAAATGGCCGTCGGGTAAATTTCGGGACCCAATATCGACCACGAAATTGGGGTCGCACCCAGAGAAAGAAGAGGAATTGCTGCTGTCAACGGCGTTTAGAGTGGAAGAATCGGTAGAGTTGCCGGGAACAGAGTCAAAGTTGGCGTCCGTAATGATGGCGTCATCGTTGGAGAAGTCAAGGAGGTCCTCGACAATGAAATGGTCGGGAACGGCAGCGCCCGTGGTGGTATTGTTATCGGAGGAGAATTGTGTGCAAAAGGCGCTTTGGAAAAACTCGGGTGCTTCCATGACTAGAGTTACTTGGGATTGGAAGTAGAAGCAAAAGGGTTACGAGGGAGATGGGTTCGTTGGGGGGAAAGGAGTAGTGAGAAAGTATAGGAGAGTTAGAGACAGAGAGTGTAACAAGTTATGGTTTTGAGCGGAGAGAGAATAAGAGAAGAGGGTTCATTGCGTTTGAAGGGGACAAGCGAACAGCTAAAATGGAGGAATTTTTTTCAACGACGGAAAATAAAACAAAGTTTTCTGGCCAAAAAAATAAAGTGAAGTGAGAGCGTAAAATAAAAATAAAGAGGCTCTCATGGGATTCAAAGAAACAAAAGAAAATTGTGGCGGAAGTTACTTTGGTGCCCTTTTTCTTTTGCAGCCGCTTTCATGTGAGGTTTGCTTGTTTTTCAAAATTAATACTCATGAATAATAATATACACGGAGAAATTAATCTTACAACTTATTTATGATGGAGAGGTAAGTTAGTGCGCAGTAACATTTTTTTAAACACATTTTACTTTCTTACATTAAGAGAAAAAAAAAATGTATGTTTATACTTCATATATGCATGCAGACCCAATTGAAAACGAGTTTAAATAATTAGCAGTGCTTTTGAGTTGGCAGATAACACAATCTAAATTATATAAAAATTGTTACTAGTTTGACATTTAACAAAAGTTATAGATGTTTATTCATGAAAAGTTAGAATTTTACATAATAAATTAAGTATTATGTGTAGCATGTTAGACAGGCAATTAAGCATTAGTTAAATTGTAAAATTGAAATTAGGGGGGGGGGGGTTCGATTATAATTGAAGTCCCTTAGGAACCGATCTAGCAGGTTTGTCGCCGAGTCTAATACAGCCTCCCCCAATAATCTGCGCTTTTTATACACATTTTTTCCGTTTTTGGGAAGCGCGCTTTCTTCATTTATTTATTGATTTGTCTAAATTAAAATGACATGGGAAGAAGCATAGAGATGAAGAAAGGAGGAAGGAAACGTGTCGGGGTCTTGAGGGCTCCATCTATATCGGCATTTACTATTCACCCAAGAGCACGAACGAGTCAGCTGTTGTATTGTTAGGGTTAAGCCAGGTTAAGCCCCACATTTTGATTAGGGGGCCTCGTGTTTAAAGTTGAAGTGTTTAACCTTCATCTATCTTAACGTTTTTCACTTAACATGCATGTGACACCGCGTTATCCTGGATTTAAATGTCGGCCACTCTGCCACGTGGCTTCCGCTGACAAAGTGCAGACTCAGTAAAATGGGGCCTTCCTAGGATGGTGCCAATCCCTATGCCACTGCACTGGATAAGGTGTTACTGCACCCCCATTTATTGCTGCTGTAAGATTTTGTTTTTGGTTTTTATAATTATTTTATATTTTTATTGTACCTTATTTCTTCTATTGCTTCAATGATAAGGCAAGCCTGAAAAAGAGTGGGTACCGGGGTCGTTGCTTGGCGTGAAGGTTTTCGTTTTTCAAATTCACAGCACATAAATCTTTTCAAGAAACAGAATTTTTTTTTTTTGGGGGGGGGGGGGGGGTTAGGGGAGATGGGGCCGACGTTGCACGTGATGGATACTTACTAGTGCCACTGTGTCAGCCAGCATGTGAGTGCATGGCTCGTGTAGAAAGCCAAAACCGACGGTGGTCAATGACACGTGGCCAGCATCTATGCGGGTTTACTCTTTTCTGGGATGCTTCGCTGGACTCGTGGATATCCGCTCCTGTTATAATACTCTCACTTGACCATAACCCCAGGCCACGTGACTTTCGCCTTCACCCATCTTGCTTTCCGTTCCACTTCGACCACGCTAGTCTCAAAAATAGCTTCATAAGAACTTCCACCTTTTTAAAGAGATAAAAAAAAAAGTAATAATAAATTTCAAATTTAATAATCGTACTGTAATTAATAAAGTTAATTTCAATTTTAGAAAATTCATTTAATTTGTTTGAAGAAAAATGCTAATTCTTATTACAGTTGATTAATTAGTAAGGTGCTAATTAATTTTACAGTCGGTGCAGATCAATAAAAACTATACAGATATACTATTAGTGATATTAAATTGTGCCCTCCGTATTCCCGTTTCGATTATCCGCATGAGGTTAGGCGAATGGAATACATGTTTGTCAAACAAAATGGTAAGCAGCTGGCTAATTAAAGGTGTCGTAATAATTAAGGTAGGTCACATATATATATATATATATATATATATATATATATATATATATATATATATATATATATATATATATATATAATTAAGCAAATTTAATTGAAACGGACGTTTTCCCTAGTTGTTGTCCATAATGCAACTAAAAGCTGTGTATATGTCTCCCTATATTTAACAATTAATCCCATTAAAGCTATAGCCTATATGACCGTATATTATGAATTAAGAGAGGTCCTGATGACTTGGATTTTCTTCATTAAATGCAACCCTAAAAAATTGTTATGGCCAGATGATTTATTGTTTATTTCAATTAAGTAGCCTCGTGCACGTACCCATCGCCTTGCCTCAATTGTCATGCCCAATTCATATAAACGTATGAAATTATTTGATAGATAGACAATGTCAGCGGTACCTAGCTAGCTACCGTTCATGCTTATAAGGAAAAAGCATTCGTGTTCTTCAAAATGCATTATTAGAACCAAAAATACATTAATTGGAGATACCTTATCCCAAAAGCGCGTCACATCACCCAACAAATATATTAATTGTTGTCATTCCGAGAAATTAGTTTGGTATTTAAGTAAATTAATTATAATCAACATTAATATATATATTAAAAAAATCAATAATTCGTATATTGCACAGGGTAACAGGAGAAGCTAGCATGGCTTGCTTCAAACTCCAATTCTTTAATAATCTAAAAATTAGGTGGTCTTATTGAACATCACTAAACTATATAAAGGAAATTATCATAAAAATGGCATAATTTGAAATATATTTCGAAACACAATTATCACTCAATGTAACTGTTATCGGGAAATTAAATTATCAATCATGAATTATGAATGGCAATGTAAATTTGACAATAGCTAACGAGAAGGAGGTGATAAATGGGAAAAAAATTAATGTCCAAATGTAGTAGTTGAACAACAGGCTTTGTATGAGAAGCCTAGAAGAGCGTTGGCAATCGTGGATAGATATCATCTGCTCTTTGGGCTTATTTAGCACGGGGGCCCATACTATGTAGTTGTTGATGAAAATATATTATGTTGGGCCGAAAGAAAAGTCTTATCAGTATGGTATGTAATTAAAATGCGGCGAGCCCAGCGGGCACGATGAAGTGTGAGGGAAACAGCCACGTCATAGGCGCATGAAATGGTGGCAGTGCTAGGTAGAAAGCCTAGAAAGAAGCAGGGGGAGAGCATCGTGCTTGGGAATGTAGGGTTAAAGGAGAGGAATCGGGTGTGGGGGCGTAGTGTCTCTTAGTTGGGCAATTTGCAGACACGAGGAGTGAGTAAAAACATTTTTTACTGAATTACATGCTTGTGTCAGGTGTTGAGGGTGAAGCAGGGAGAGAGTAAAAAATAGTCCGAGGAGGGAGAGAATGAGAATGTCCCCCGATCCCAACAAAAGCACACGCCGAAAGATAGCGACACGCATTTTCCTTGGGAGTGGTCCCCCTTTCCTTCATCTCCATCTCGTGTTACACCTCCGTCTTCACATTCTTGGTAGTGCATGTTTGATTGTGTAAGTGTATACAGGGAGAATCTTGGCTGTGACCAAATCGATTAGAGAATGAAGTCGAAATCCAAGAATCAGTAATCATCAATCTTTGCAGTGAAGCAATATCTTTGCTTATAAAGAAAATAGCAGTAGTGTGAATAAATGGATATTGAGTTGGGAATGGTATGTGGAGGCGAAGAGATGGCAGACGTGGGAGTGACGGCGAGCGATGATTGTGCGAAGTGGATTTTTGTATTTAAAAGCAGCATAGGAAATGAGGCGAGGAGTAAAGAGCACGCTGTAAAGCACGGCCCACACCTTCACGCGTACGGGGACCACACTATTTTATGCTCTGCTACCCTCCCTCACACGCCAGCCACATCTGCAATTTTTTAACACTTTTGTCTACTAATTCGTGACCAATATTGTATGCATGATATAATATTGCTATTTAACAAACATTTAAACTAGACTTTTATATATATATATATATTCAAAATTAAAATATACTTATGTGAAATAAATTTTTTTAATAAAAGTTATTGTTGTAATTAATAGACTAAATTTATCCAATAATATTGGTAATACTTGGTGGTGGGTGGGTTGCTTTGCTAATGGCACTAAGGACTTCATCTCCGTCTGCGCAGCCGTTGACATTTTTTAAAGATGCTGCTACGCCGCTGGATGGGGCCGTCAGCCACGGTGATGAAAACTTTATTTACTTTTGCTACCCAAGCAAAAGCAACGTTGGATCTTCAATTTACTCCAACTATATCTCACTTTATATGACCTGACCTTTTCTTTTCTTTTTGGTGTTCGTTCTTTTTCGTCTCCATTTCCGGTTATATAATAAATGATAAATTATTTTTTTCAGAATAAAAGTGTACTGCGTGAGATTAAAGATTAAAATACATATTTTTGGATGCGGAATGTTAAAGAATCAAACCCCACTTCTGTTGGTCTGCCATGCATGCTCATTACTTTATCACTTTCCTGTAGTTTTAGTAACTCGGTTTTTATTTTTTCTTCTCATGGTGGACAGGTTTGGAAAAGAAGCAAGGCCAGAATAATACCAAGACTCTTTTTCTATTGACTTTGCATCTCCAACTTCGGTGAATCACATTGACTCCTGTATATTGTTCTTTTAAAAAGGCGTATTTTCTTTGTAATTGGGGTTGGAAAAGCAAGATATAATATAATTAGCCTTTCACAGAGCAGAAGGATGGCGCTGCCTGTATTGCTCAAAATTCAACCAAAAATTAAATGACCTAGTATCATAGAGGTTAGGACATCCACTATAGTTGTGTGTGTGTGTTATTTTATAAGATGCAATCTCTCTTTATACATTGGTTGTTCATGATCACAAAGTTTTAGAAAGTTAGGGGGATTAACCATTTTTCTTTTATTATATATATATTGTGTTAGTGGCAAATTAACCACAAAGTCGGTCATATATATGCGTTAGTAAACCACTTTTTATTTTGTTTTGGTAAGAGCGTGTTGACCAATGTGTGTTGGTGTGTTTCATTCCCCAATGAAAGCTATTTGGGGGTTGAATTAGAAGCAAGACTTCTCCTGTATTTCTAACTCTCACATATTGCCATCTGTATTTGCACAGCCAAGTGTGGGATTCGCATGCGTCTATCCTACGATATTGTATTTCTAGTCACAATCACAAACCAGATATTTCAAGAGAAGTGGCAAATCTCTAGACTACTGTGGATCAAATTTTTTGACCAAAGCAACATTGAATCAGGACAATTAGTGCGATAATCCCGGCCATAACCATCGCGAGCAAACGTGATTCACTCGGGGAGCAAAAATGGGTTAATTAAGGATGCATGAATATGATTTTCGTGTCAACCAACAAATACGAAAATCTCACTACGGAATTTAATACATATTAATTATTTAAATATCACTTCTGTGCTTGCATTTGCCATGAATGAAGGAATATATGCATGTTTTAATTTGGATTATTAAAATGAGTACATATATAATTGATACCCGTACTAAATATAAGTAATTAGGTAGCTAGCATTGGTTTTTTTATTTCAAATATGTTTGCATATAATTACCAATAATTAACATCCACAGTTGCATATATGACAAAGAAAACACCAAAAAAAATATACTTTTTTCTTGATAATTTCCACCCCATGACGCTAAGTTTACATTATGAAGTGTTATTTATATTTGTATCTAAAATTGAGTATGATTATAAAAATAAATTCATTAAGTTTAAATAAAGCCAGTTAAAGTCATTATATAATTTTGTTTAATATTTTACTGTTTTGCATTGCATTGCATTGGGTTGTCCGTACGTAGGAGAGAGAGTATATGTAGTCAATGGCCATTTACTCGGTGTCCCATGTTGACTACATTCCAGCGGCTCAATGTCCAAAACTTTACAACCCACGCGTCGTGAATCAGACTCTGGCTTCTAATTTCCTATTTCATTACAGCCTCTGCGAGAGTTTGTGTGTGGAGGGAAGCAGATTTTAATTGTTGGAAAGTGCCAAAACAAACCGCTGCAGAAAAGCAACGGGCAATACACCTAAGAAAATAAAGGAAATGGAGAAACAGGGAATGATGTGAAAACAAAAATTGGTCCCTTATTCTGTCTGGTATTTGGGGTTTCTCTTATAAGCAGCCCCATCTCTATCCTAATCCCAATACACCCACCATTCCTTTTCCTTTTGTACAGAACTTCATTTTCCGTTCCCATCTCTGCCATATAGCTTATGACATACATATTCAGCTGTCACAGACAAACTCTGAGTAGCTCTTTTAAGTTTCAGTTTCATTCCCTCCCGTGTCCGCTTAAGTGAAAGCACCATAGCCATTGGTATGCTCCTCAAATTTTTATAGAAGCTTTCCTCCCCTTCTTTCGGATTCGTTTTCCAGTCGAGAGTTTTAGTTTTTATTGGATTTCAAGGGATGATGGCGGTGAGTTCAGCCTGCAAAGACGGGAGCAAGGTGGCAATGGACAACGGCAAGTATGTGCGCTACACACCCGAGCAGGTCGATGCCCTCGAGAGGCTTTATCACGAATGCCCCAAACCCAGTTCCATTCGGCGTCAGCAGCTGATCAGAGAGTGCCCCATTCTCTCCAATATCGAGCCCAAGCAGATCAAGGTTTGGTTTCAAAATCGAAGGTATCTGCTTTCTTCCTAATTCAATACGGGTTTAGTCTTCAATTCTGGTTCTCTTCGATGTTATTTTACCCGAGCGAACTTAGTGACATTCTCGTGGTTCGCTTTCCCCTTGGATTCCATCAATTGGTTTAGTGGAGTTCATTTAATCATATATGGCTCAATAAACCGAGGATTTTTATTTCATCTCTGTTTCTTTTTCTTGCTTTCTTTTCTCTCCTTTTTATTTGATTTGGATATGTCACATTGAAGATAGCTGAAGAAATTCAGTTTGAACTAAAAGACTAGTTTGATTTTGATTACTCCAAGTCCCACCCACTGAAAATATGTATTGAAGTTCCGATATTTCTTTCTTCTTCTTTGTATCCTTTCCAGTTACAGTGATAGATGAAATGTTTCCAATTTTGGCAATTGTTACAGTTATTAATACTGCAATTCCTGGTTCCTTGTTCCTTGTTCTTTCAGATGTAGAGAGAAGCAGCGGAAAGAAGCTTCCCGCCTGCAAGCTGTAAACAGGAAGCTGACGGCAATGAATAAACTTCTGATGGAGGAAAACGACAGATTGCAAAAGCAGGTGTCACAGCTGGTTTACGAGAACGGCTTTTTCCGCCAGCAGACACAGAATGTAATGCAATTCGTTCTTTATGATATGATTGCCATTGCATATAATTGAAGAGTTAAAAAAAAGAAAAACAAAAGGCAAGTTTTATCCTAGAAAAAATCTCGTCGTTTGACTCCTAAGTTTGGTTCCATGTCGAGCAGGCGACTCTTGCAACCGCGGACACAAGTTGTGAGTCGGTGGTAACCAGCGGCCAGAACCATTTGACACCTCAGCATCCACCAAGGGATGCCAGCCCAGCTGGGTTAGTGAAAATGCTTGTTTCTACTTTCTTGTTGGGTCCTGCTATGTCCTTGTGCCATACAATTTCAATTTATGACTAATGGATTTTTGCTGTGTTTTTGTCTATACTCTCTAGACTTCTGTCCATTGCAGAGGAGACTCTAGCAGAGTTTCTTTCGAAGGCCACTGGAACTGCTGTGGAGTGGGTCCAAATGCCTGGGATGAAGGTTACCGCTCTTTGCTTCTCATAATATCAATGTGTGAAGTTTTAACACGAGTCCATTATTCTTTTGTTCGTGTATTGATAATATGAAGAAGAATATTAATAAAGTACATGAACCTTGCTAACCTTCTAAGCTAATGTTGTCTGGATCACTGAACACAACATAATCATCTTCGTCTTGTCTTTTTTTTTCCCCTCATTAGTCAGATACTCCTGATCTCTTGCTTTTGAACTCACCGTGAAAAGCAAATCAAGTTTCAGTTCATGTTTTGTGTTAATTTAAACTTCACAACTTCCTTTTTTTTGTTTTGGCCAAATATCTGATTTCTTCCCCTTCAATTGAGTCATTTAAATCTTTCTTATTTATTTTTTAATGCATGTGTGCAGCCTGGTCCGGATTCCATTGGAATCATTGCTATTTCTCATGGTTGCCCTGGAGTGGCAGCACGTGCCTGTGGGCTTGTGGGTCTGGAACCTACGAGGGTAAGTTCCTCTACACTTGTTAGTAGTCACTATGAAGACTAAACCAATCCTCATAAGACATTGATTGAAATGCCCTGTACAGGTTGCTGAAATCCTCAAAGATCGGTCCTCATGGTTTCGTGATTGCCGAGCTGTGGATGTTCTAAATGTGATGCCCACTGGAAATGGTGGAACCATTGAACTGCTTTACATGCAGGTACTAGCTAATGAGCTCTGTCACTAGTAGTTTCCTTTTTGTGTATATTTGGTAGCCTTGCTAAATGTATATCAATATTTGCTATTTTGGTTAGTTGTATGCGCCAACAACTTTGGCACCAGCTCGGGACTTCTGGTTGCTGCGCTACACATCTGTTTTGGAGGATGGTAGTCTTGTGGTAAGTAACTCTGGTTTTTCTGTAAACACCCCCCTCCGGCGTCTTAGTCTGACTCTTTTGTGGGGATGATTTTGCAATTTCAGGTCTGTGAAAGATCGCTTAACAACACTCAGAATGGTCCTGCTATGCCACCAGCGCAGCACTTTGTTAGAGCAGACATGCTGCCAAGCGGGTATCTTATTAGAACTTGTGAAGGAGGTGGATCCATCATTCATATTGTTGATCACATGAATTTAGAGGTTCGAAACCCTTACTTTGATGTAAATCAAACTCCTTACTCGATAACTTGCAATTGAGTTTTGACTTGCTGGCTCTTTGAAATCAGCCTTGGAGTGTACCCGAAGTGCTACGCCCACTTTATGAGTCATCAGTGTTGCTTGCTCAAAAGACAGTTATGGCGGTAAGACTCTTGTTTCTGCATGGTAAATTTCATTACAAACTTTAACTGGTTTATGAATTAGAATAATAAGTGTATGACTTTTATAAGCTTAGTGTTTTATATTTGCCAAGGCCAATTGTTCCTTGTATAGACAGTAGCTTTTCCTTTATGCCAAATATAGGCATAATGGGGATGGAAATGGAACTTTGAAGGTATCATGCTGCAAACAGTAACCTTGTAATTGTCATCCAGGCTTTAAGTCATTTGAGGCAGATTTCTCAAGAAGTTTCTCAGCCAAATGTCACAGGATGGGGAAGAAGGCCTGCAGCTCTAAGAGCACTTAGTCAGCGGTTGAGCAAGTTTGTGCCATTAGCCTTCGCCCTGTTAATTGAAATTTAATCATAGTAACCTGACTTAATCTTTCTCTTTTGCAGGGGCTTCAATGAAGCTGTCAATGGGTTTGCAGATGATGGTTGGTCCATGTTAGAAAGCGATGGCATTGATGATGTCACCCTTCTCGTGAATTCATCTCCTAGCAGGATGATGGGAGCAAATCTTGGTTATAACAATGGGTACTTATCGATGAGCAGTTCCGTGCTATGTGCAAAAGCATCAATGTTGTTACAGGTATGCATCTTAATGCTTATCTGTTTTCTAAGTTCTAACTGCATTTTGATCTCTGGGGAGAAGAAAAATTTTGCACTTACAGTGACAGACAAGCAAGGCAGCAAAAAACAACCTGTGATTAAAAATAAAAATCCTGGATGTCTAATTAAGGTCAATAGCATGAAAAGGGTTTTTATGCAAAATTTATCATTCCATGAAGTTCACACCTTTTCAACTAAAAGTTGGAAGTATGTCTACTGACACTTCCCATCCAAAATAGATTTAATCGTCTAGTGTCCATATTTGAATACTTTGTTTCTCTGATGCCAAACAAAGTGAGCAGTTGCTACTGTATTTAATTTCCAATCACTAGAGAGCTTTGAACAAGTCATTTGTTGATGATTCTTATATGGGGCTTGCCTGTGCTATCACAACTTAAATTTGTAGCTAATAAGATTGGCCCGATTGGCTTTTTCTAAAAATTCTGTGTCCTTCAAGGTTCCAAGATTTTCAACTGTTTTTGTCCTATGAAGAAGCAAAGGTTCATAGATCAACTCCTAGGATATGCATTTCTTTTCCATCTACAGAAAGTGTTCAGATTTCATTTATTTAGTGGTCTCATGCTTTCCTTTCGTTTTTGTAGAATGTCCCTCCAGCAATTCTTCTTAGATTCTTGCGGGAGCACCGATCAGAGTGGGCAGACAGCAGTATAGATGCGTACACTGCCACTGCCATCAAAGCCGGTCCCTGTACCTTGGCAGGGGTCCGAGCTGGAGGTTTTGGGGGTCAGGTTATTCTTCCACTGGCTCACACGATTGAGCATGAAGAGGCAAGTCATTTACCACTAATTTCACGCTCACCACATTGCCATAAGACCCTTTTTTTTCATACTAAGATAAAATCATACACAAGTATATATAATTATTCGGCTTCACACTTCTTGTGATTTGCTCTTTTTTTGCTTATTACATACTTGTTGATACTTGGTTGTGAAAACAGTTTATGGAGGTCATTAAGCTTGAAAACATGGGATACTATAGAGATGACATGACTATTCCTGGAGATATTTTCCTCTTGCAAGTAAGTCATGTTTTTTAGTGCCATTTTTTGTAACTTTATCTATTTCCAGATGCATGACCTTGTTACAATTGTGAAATAGAAAACTGCTCAGTAGCCTTATTTAATCATAATTTGAAAGAAAACACTCTCAATTTTTTTTAAAATAACTAATATTATTGTAATGGAACATTTTGCTCCTTTACTTCGTAGCTGCTATTCTTTTCCAAAGAATAAGATGAATCAAATAATTAGAACGTAGATCTGCATATAGTTGTAGGAGGTTCTGTCCCTTATGCTCAGAATGAGGATCCATAAAGAAGACATGTTAATTTGGACTTCAATTGAGTAGATAGAACTAGGAGCTTCTCTCCAACTGCAATCATATAGCTAACAGTCCTTGTGGTTGTACTAATCCCAGCTTTGTAGCGGAGTAGATGAGCGTGCAGTAGGCACCTGTGCAGAACTCATTTTTGCTCCCATTGATGCATCTTTCTCTGACGATGCACCCATTTTACCTTCTGGTTTTCGCATCATACCTCTTGATTCAGGCGTGGTAATACTTTAGCTTGACATGTAATTTGATTGTATTTCTTTACCTCTCTCTGCTTGTTTGACCAAAACTTTTTCACTTCTTATTCCTAAATATTTGAAGGATGCTGCTAGTCCAAACCGTACACTTGATCTTGCTTCTGCTCTTGAAGTTGGAACCACGGGAAACAAATCAGCTGGTGACAGTTTTGGTCATTCTGGAAGCACAAAATCTGTTATGACAATAGCATTCCAGTTTGCATTTGAAGTCCACCTTCAAGATAATGTGGCAACTATGGCCCGGCAGTATGTCCGCAGTATTATTGCATCTGTTCAGAGGGTTGCATTAGCACTCTCCCCTTCATGTTTTGGTTCTCACAATGGCTTTCGCTCATCACCTGGCACTCCTGAGGCACAAACACTTGCTCAGTGGATCTGTAATAGCTATAGGTACGTCATGTAAAATCTTGAACGTGCAAAACTGCTATAAATGCTTTGGAGATCCTGATTGTTGGCATGGCGCTGTAGATTCCATCATGCTGAACAATATAGTTCACTGAAGTTATTAGGATGACAGGATAAATGGCTTAAATTTGCTGGACATTCATCATGGCAATATTTGCAAGAGCTGATTCTAATTCTTCTTTGCTATAAGCATGTCAGTAAATTTTGACACAAAAAAAAGAAAGATTTTTTCTTGCTTTGGAATCAGTAATTAAGGGAGGACAATAGGCAGAACTGTCAGAGCGCTTTCTAGGGCTTGATTTCATGCATATTGCTTAGCAATTGTAATGGGTGACTACTTAAGTTTTGCTATTTTTTTTTCTATAAGTTTAAAAGAGCCAAATAAGGCATGAATGTTGAAATTATTTGTAGGTGCTATCTTGGGGCAGAACTGCTGAAATGCGAAGGCAATGAATCCATTCTCAATTCCCTTTGGCATCACTCCGATGCAGTCTTGTGCTGTTCTTTAAAGGTATTTCCTTTTATATCTTCATTTTGTATTAATTAGTTGCATTGGTGATGTTTTACATTTAGATGTAGACAATTCTATAAATCAAACTATTTAAAGACAGTGTTTTTTGTTTTGTTTTTTTTGTTGTTGGAAATATCTGCTGAGGCATTCTAAAAAGTTCATTTCGTACAATAGAAAGTAGTAAGTGAAAACAACATATTGAACTTTATTCCTCCAATTCCTCTCAGGAATAGTTTTTTGTTGGAGGGAAAAAGATAAAAAGGGGGGGGGTATGAAAAGAAAATAAGTGCAAAAAAGTGACAATGGAGAAGATTAAAATTTTTTTATCTTGGTGATATGATACTTTCTATAGTATGTAACAGGTGGGTGCATTTTTTTTTCCTGCTTCCATTTTGATTTATTTCTTCAAACTAAATAATTGTCTCTTAAAAATACTTCTATACTTGAAAATTTTATTTTTCACAGGTCACGAATAACTTGTGTTCTGCATCTTTTGATATACTGTTTATGCTCCTGATACTGTCCTTTTTTGTTACTTACTTCCTCTTGTTACCTTACACTGTTAATATCTAAAGATAGTATAACTTCTTCTATGACTTTGCCAGGCATTGCCAGTTTTTACATTTGCAAATCAAGCTGGACTCGACATGCTTGAGACGACCTTGGTTGCTCTTCAAGACATCACTCTCGATAAAATTTTTGACGACAATGGAAAGAAAACCCTGTTTTCTGAGTTCCCCCACGTAATGCAGCAGGTATGGTGCTTTCTATAAGACTGAAGGAAAGGAAATACTGTAATGGAAGGAAGTTTTGATGTGAATCGCTAATTGTTGCTCCAAGTAGTTGTTGGCTTCACTTTCTAAACAAGTATTGCTTTGATGCAGGGTTTTATGTGTATTGAAGGTGGAATCTGTTTGTCCAGCATGGGAAGGCCAGTGTCATATGAGAGAGCAGTGGCATGGAAGGTATTGAACGAAGAAGAAACGGCTCATTGCATCTGTTTTATGTTCATAAACTGGTCTTTCGTCTGATACGTTAGAATATAGGATCCAGGAAAGTAGGGCAGAACAGTAGTAGTCTTCCTTTTCATTTTTACTTTGGAGAATCCCTAGAATGCTATATTATACTGTTGTGAGCATGCTGCTCCAATATCCAACTATGACCCCATTTTTGGCTATCACTTCGTATTTTCCTTTATTCATCTTGGATCTTCGTGCATCTTTCCCTTTCTCTTTTTTCTTTTTTCTTTTTCCCCCCTTTGATTTCTTTCTAAACATGTACATCTATTATTGGACATCACATCACCAATTTGGCCTTACTATCTCTGGGGCCAAATTGCAGGAGCCATTATTTCAGTTGTGGACTACTCAGAACTCACAGTAAACCGCCTCTCATGAACTTTAATTTTCTTTCCCCGGCTACGGTTGTAGTCTTGTAGAGAACCCTGGTATAGGGCATTATGCTTCTTTTCTGAGAAATGACCCAATTTGATTAATTTATTGGAACAAGGTCCTTTTTTGGCCCTAATTGTCAGGACTTTATGATTTTCCCTTCAGAAAAAGGATACTTCCCAATTATAATGCACCACATTAGCATCTTGCAATGTTAATTATTATGGCTCTTCTTAGAGCTAACTGGTTCGAATACTCGCAGACGATGGAATAATAAAACGCGCTGGCGAAAATACAAATTGAAATATATAATAGATCTATGATTAGCTCGAAGCTTTTCAAGCTCCATAATTTGCACTTTTAGTCATACTACACACAGAATAATCTGAAATTTTATCCACCTGTGGGAAAATAAATGAAGGGGTAAGATCATGAACGCCGTTATTAGTTTCACCAAACTCTTTGGTAACAAATTCCATGATGAATATCGATCATCATTTTTCAACGCTTTTCGTTCTCAGTGGAGGAATCTTATCAATATTTGCTCGTCAGTGATCGTATTTCCTTTCACTTTCCATTTTGTACTCGTATTTGTGTGTGTTTTAAAAGATGAATAACGTGATGTGAAAAAATTTCCATATATCTAATATGTGGTCAGTGTGAGAATCACATATAATTCAGATTTAGACGAAGTGAAAGAAGAAGAAAAACACCAGATGAAATATCGTATTCGGGTAATTGGATAACGATCTTCACTGCCCACAATATTGTTTAAATAACTTTAAAGGTGTCTATGTTGGTATCGATCCTCGTTTCGATTCAAAATATGACACCTTCTGATGGAATTGGAGGACAAGAGGGGCCAATCTCCTCATTATATTGTGCACTTGTCCCCAGAAGTATAGCGAAAGATAGTGATATCTAGTGCAGACACTAGCACACAATAAAAGAACCATGATTAAATAGCGTTCCACAACTTTAAAACGACTTCATTTCAAGAAAAAGTTGAATGGTTAAGAGCAACACTGATAGCTTCAACAGTTCTTTTCATGCGCCGTCTAGGATAGCTTCCTATCCACAAGAATTTAGAAATTACAATTGATAACTGTGGCCTTAAATCAGAATTACCTTTGTATGCGTAAATCAATTCTTGTCCTAGAGTCATCTAATTCTATGATGGCTTCTTTCACCGTCTCCACTTGTGTCAAAACCCACTTCGTGGTTCTCTACAAAATCACAAAATGGTAAGAATATAACACCTGATCTGTAACTAAAACCCGCTATATCACATATACAAGCTCAGTTACGTTATGCTAGCTCTAAATCTCTTGTTATATATGCAGCCACTATTCATAACTTCTGTGTCTTTGGGTGTCCCCTTTAACTATTTACTCTTTCTTTGATTTTGAAGGGGTAGGGTTTGATGTGATCTTTGACTCCGCACTTTAACCCACGAAAGCCAATAAAGTTATGAATACAAACACAAAAAAAGCCGCTTTTAGATGCATGACAGCATTTTCAACTCTTCAAGTGACTAAATTTAAACACACGGCAGACTAATGTAACCATTTGATTTGCTTCATCGGTTTAAGTAAAAAACACGTACTTTCACAAATTTCTTCATTCTGTTCATTTATGTATCAACCCATTTTTCTAACTTATCAGCGCTAAAGTATTTCTTTTCTTCTCATGTTACAGGATTTGTGAGAAGTTTGTCCAATTAATTACATTTATACATAGTATTCTTTTTGTTAACCATGCTCGTTATATATATGTGTCTCTCACTATGCATTTTAAGATTCTAATTTTTTTTTTTAATTTAAAGTTGAATCAATAAATTAATAAAGTTAGAATCTCAAAATACAAGAAAACTTATTTTTCTTAAAAAATAAAACTCTCCCATATGTATAGTCTATCTCTTTTGAATGAGATGATGGGTTTCATACCTAAGTCAAGAATGTCAGCTAGCAGGTTTTATATTAAAACTACAAAACTTTTCTAGCGCATCAGTCAATAGACACTAGCTAGCACTCCACTGCCAAGCGTGAATTCCATAAGTTTGTGTTAGTGGGTGGGTGTGGGTTGCAATGCCCAATGGGTTGCACGTGTATCCAATTATTTAATTTATTTGTAGATTAATGTCCCAAAACAAAAGCAATCTGTCTTTTATGAAAATTTTGAAGTGTTGCGATGTACAAAGTGAACAAGAAAGATGGAAAAATGTCAAGACATTAGCAATTCAGACTGTTCCTACAATGAAGGAAAACAGAAGAGAAGACGACTTTACTGAAAAGAGTTAAGAGGAAAAGAAGCTTTTTGAATTGAAAGAGCCAAATGACTTTTTGCATGGTCTCCAAGAGATATAATTGAAATCTTGGGGCTTTTGAGGGGAAAAAATACGTTGCGAAGGGATCATATCCATGACAGCCACACTGAGCTGGTTTGCTCCCTCATAATGTCAGCTAGTTTATATCTTTATGCTTTAGACTTATCTTTCCTGATGGAATCTTCTAACTGTGGAAACCCCTAGCTCCATTGAGTTTCTGATTGAACAAAAGGGGGAAAAGGATTCTAGCAGAACCATCATTACTTAGAGGCCATGAAATGGGCAAATTGGTGTAAAAAGAAAAGGAAGGGCAAAATGTGAAAAGAACTCATCGTTATCATTATAACATGGAAGGAAGGTGGGTCACAAGAACGCTTGGGGTCAGACCTGGTTGGAAAAATCTCCAATATATGTAGTGGGGGTGCATTTAGTGCTTAATCATACATTAACGCAGATAATGATTTGGATTGTTTTTCAAACCCCTGTTATTTTATTGATATATATATATATATATATATATATGGGTTTGTAATTCTGAAATGTTGTTAGCATAGTTAAGCAGGAGAGAAAGGAAGATGGTTTATGATAACGGCAATGAGCTGTTGGACAATTGGAATAAAGATAGCCATATTTGTAAATAAGCCATGGTTGAGTTTGATTTATTAATTAAAAGAGACCTAGAAACCCATAATCGGAGATTAATGTGAATATGCAGCCGTTATAATAGATTCAAACTTGCATCATTGCTCAAAAAAGTATAACGAGTCTCCCAGGAAGAAATCTAGTCGCACATCTTCTGTCAGTCCTATAATCATGACTTTGCTAAAGCTCTCAATTACGGTTTGCATTCAAAACCCAAAAAACAAATACACACAAACAGTCAAACACTAATTAATAGGATCGGATTCGATATTGATGAATCTGTGTCTGCGGGGTTGATCATTTGTTGTGATTGTATTGTTATGACTATTGGAACGTCGAATCTCATACCATCATTAATTAGGTCGCAGCCAAACCAAATTTTTTCATAGATAAAATTAAGATTTAATCCAAAAAGTTTCATTTATCATATAATTAATTTTGTTAAAAAAACAATAAAAACATCTCAAGTGATCGAGATGGACGTATTTTGCTGAACACATTGGTTTGGACTTTTGATATTAATTTTCATCTCATTTCATCCTAAGCTAAATTTGGATGAACAACAGATTGAAATGCAAACGATAGCTACTCTATTTCATTCTATCGTCCTCTTTATTATATCTTAGCAAGCAAACATATGTAATGAACTTTAATTTCATTTTTTTTTTATTCTCTCATTTTCATCATCAAGCACATTCGAAATTCTCTTATTTTAATGAAATTATGTCAACAGCGGAATGCTCAAATTAAAATGTTGTACGAATTCAGACATATAAAATTTAATGTTTAAAAATATAAAAGTACATAAATTTAAGGAAGTACCCTTGATGGAGGTGGTGCTTTTAAAATATAAAGTTAGTAGTAAAAGCATAGATGCATCGGAGCATCGAAGCGTTGCTTCATTCGCTGTCAAATTTCTGCATGCAGCTTTGAGCAGCGTGATTGTACACTTGCAAGTATTGATGTTGTTTTTTGCTTTTCTATCTTATTTGGGGCTTGTCTGTGGCAATGACTGTCCGACAATGGAACAAACAGCATCATCAAACCCGTAGAGAATAAGAAAAAAAGTGGTCCCGGGTCCCTGCAACTGCAATACGAGTGCTAGCTGTTTGCTAGCGGCTTGACCTTACACTCTCACAAGGATCATTCTTCACTACTTTTCAATATTTCCATGATCTCTAATTCATGGCGTGCGCACCATTAGCCCATACTAGGATTGTTAGTGGCATCTACCAAGATTTACTCCACTAATAAACCAAATTAAGAATTAGGTAGGGTTAATTAGTCAGTTTGAGAATTATAATGCTCATATAAGTATTATGTTTAGCTTCTCCTACCTATGGCTGTAGGAATACACTCAGCTAATAGCCCAATATCAACCACAACTGTATGTACGTATGAGAGTAAAACTGAAAGCAGAGCCAAGTTAGCTAATGAAAAGAGGTTGTATTTCATAAAATTAATGGCATTTACATTTACTGTTACACTCTGCAGTAGTATAGATGTCAAACATACATATTCCCACATCGATCCAACATGACATTTTAGTTTCCTAACAATCACTGAATGAACAAAAACTAAAATTTTCAAACAAATAAAAGATAGAAAACTAGAACAAAATTACATCAAGAAAGAACTAAAACCAAAACTATATTATTAGGATTTTGGTGCAGAGACACAGGAAACAGTGGGTCTGCAAGGAACAGCATATAGGGTTTTGAATACGTCGCTTGCGCATGGCCTTGCCGAGGGATCTGTGGCGGTGCAGTGCAGGGCGAGGTTCATTGTCTCAACCATGTCGTTGTGACAGCTCGATGCATACCCGCCCTTTATCGTCGGGTCGACCCACGTATCCAAATGACAGTCCGAATAGCAATACCGGGCCCACTCTACGATGCTCTCGTGCATGCCCAGTTCTGCGTCCACCGGACTTCTTCCCGTCAATAATTCGATTAGAATAAGGCCAAATCCGTATATCTCGCACTTCTCTGTCACCTCTTCGCTATTTCTTGCTTCTGAATATTATGGAATCAACCCATTAATTGTTAATATGTATATAATCATGTTGTTTACATGTTAGCACCTAAAAAAAAAAGTTACACAAAAAAGGGTTAAAATAGTCATTTACTTACCCGGGGCAACGTAGGCTGAAGAAATGAAACCCTTAACATCTGTATACACTATTCCGGGAGGGCTCGACATCAGGCGAGGTACATCAGTCCCGTCCACGAAAACTTTCTCCGGCGACATCTCGCCAACCAAAACAATATTTGAACATTGAGCGTGCAGAAACTTTAGTGCTTTTGCAATCCCCATGGCAATTTTTCGTCGCTTTTCCCAGCTCAAATTCCTTAAAACATCCCTCAAATTCTTTCCCTCAGCATACTCATACACTAAGTACGCTCCCTTACCAGACTTGCATATTCCCATCAATTTCACGATATTTGGATGCCGAAGCTTACCCAACTCCACCACGTCTTCCCAAAAACTCAATGGAATTGAATTTAGGTCACTAATTTCTTTCACAATGAATTGCATGTCATTTGCCATGCACTTTCCTTCGTATGAAACCCAGTTCTTTCCTTTGGAAATGACATTTCCTTCTTTTGCTGACGACAAAACATCGTCCATAGTGATCAATTTAGCGGTCTTGGAATCAAAGAATTGCATTTCCCAAGTCCCATCTTCACTTTCTACTCTCTGCAGCTCCAAATTCTTTCTTGTACGCACAAAAACAATGAGAAAAGCTGCCAAAGCCAAGGCAGCTATTCCCACTACGAAACATAACAGAACAAACCACCAACTTGGATTCTTATCTCTTTTGCATGGGGGCAAACCGCTTGAAGTACCGGTGGCACGGTCACACAGGTCGTTGCCGGCGATTGCACTTGCATTAATGGCAAGGAAAGCTCCAGTGGACGGTAAATGTCCATGAAAATGGTTGTGGGATATGTTTACCTGAACAAGAGATTCCATTCTTCCTAAACTCTGCGGAATTCCACCACACAATTGGTTTTCGGACAAATCAAGCAGGCTGAGAACCGGCATATTGGCAAGACTGATGGGAATTTGCCCACTAAGCTGATTGTGGCTGAGATCTAAAGCGACTAGCTTCTGGCAGAAAGAGAGCTCTTCTGGGATATTACCGGAGAGATTGTTATTACTTAGTTTCAATTGCATGAGCTCTGATAATCTTCCATACCCAGTTGGAATGTAACCCGAAAATCGATTTTCGGACAAGTCCAACCTCTCCATTTTCTTACTCCCAAAAGAGCTTGGTAACTCTCCGGATAAGTTGTTGTTAGCCAAATTCAGCATTTGAAGCGCCGGCATATCCCATGTCCTATTGTCGATCCTGCCGGAGAGTTCATTGCTGGAGATATCCAAAAAGTATACCTGTGACAGTTTCGTTAGTTGTGACGGCAATTCACCAGAAAGCTTATTGTTTTGAAGACGAATTCGGCGTAAGCTTCTGCAAGAGCTTAAGCTATTTGGGATTTGTCCTTCCAGTGAGTTCGAGAAAAGGATAAGCTTGTAAAGAGTGCCGGAGTGGCATAAGCTATCTGGGATTTTCCCGGAAAGGTTGTTGGTGGAAAGGTCCAAAACAGTGAGATTGTTATGCTTTCCGAGCTCTTTTGGAATCTCACCTGTTAGTGTGTTTGACCATAGCTGAAGGACTTGAAGGCGAGGCAGAGAGGTCAAAGCATTTGGAACCTTTCCAGTTAAGTTGTTTGAGAAAAGATGAAGAATCTCTAATCTCTGGAGTTGAATCACAAGCTCGGGAATCCCACCCGAAAGAAAATTATCGCTGAGATCAAGCGAAACAAGCTTTTTTAGCTCAAAAATGGAGGGGGGAATTGGGCCCGTTAGCTTGTTTTGGTAGAGAAAGAGATACTGAAGATCGGTGAGGTTGCCAAGAGACTTGGGAATGGATCCAGTGAGATTGTTGTAAACAAGGTCAAGATGATTCAAAGAGATCAATTCTCCAACGCCCTTTGGAATCTCACCTGAGAGGTTGTTGTACCCTAAGTAAATCCACTTCAAGCTCTTCATTAGGCCTATGTTTTGAGGGATTTCACCCACTAGCTGGTTCGAAGCCAAGGTCAGGTACTGTAAACTTGTTATGTTGGTGATGGAATTTGGAATTTTTCCCACCAAAACGTTTCCTCCCAGATCAAGATACCTTAGACTTGAAAGCAATCCAATTTGGTCTGGTATTTTCCCGGAAAACATGTTGTTTGAGAGATCGAGTGTTTGCATGTGGGAAAACGACTCGGAAAGCAAACTTTGTGGCAACGAACCCGTTAAATTGTTGTTGCTAAGATTGAGATACCGAAGTGACGAGGCAGAGAGAATCTTTAAAGTGATTTCCCCAGAGAGCTGATTGTTAGAGAGGTCCATGTCTTTAACGTATGGCAGTTGAAATATGGACAAGGAAATATTGCCGGAGATGTTTTTGCCAGAGAGCTCGATGGCACTGACGTGGGAGTTGCCATCGCAGGTGATGCCATACCACTGGCAGGCAGTGGAAGAGGAATTGACCCAGTTGGAGAGAAAGTGAAGTGGGTCGTTGATGGAAGCCTTGAAGGACAGCAAAAGCTCTAGTTCTTCCCCATGGGATGAATGGAAGTTGATCATGAACATGAAGAAGCACATAGACGTGAGGAAGTTAGTTAAAGTTTGAACTCCTTTGGCCATGTCTGCCACTAGAGTTTAATTTCTTGAGGTAATCAATGTTCTCTCTGATGATCCCTTGATATTAATCAACTCCTCGGATCCCAAGCTGTAAAAATTTAACAAAATGATTAACATAACTTTCTAGTTAATAAAGATATTGGTGACCAAAGAAGTTAAAAAAAAAATCGAAAGATGCATTAAATTATGGGTTGCTAGTCTAGCTATGAAATGTAGCAAAAAGCAAAACTCAAAATCATTCAACTTTTGCAGGTAGGTTACCTATATATGAATAATAAACTTGATTTCTTCCATTTCTTATGAATCAATCATAGAACATGCTCAGCGATCAAACCAGGTAGCTCTCTAGCTACACAGCTAAAACTCATAATTCGAGAGTAGCTCAGTTTGCTGTTGATGCCGATATGGTATCGATGAAAGTGAATTGGCTATATAGAACAACTTTTAGAGGGTTAGATTGAAAATGAAGGAAGCGAAAGAGAGGGTTGAACAACTGTTTTGAAGTGAATGATGGGTAGGAGCCTAGGAGGTGAGAGGGATGTGTATCTGTGCTCAAATTTAAATAGATGGAATGTGGAAGGGTTGAAAATGGGCAAAGGATTGGAAGATAATTACGAAAGTGCACCTTGACTTCTTTTAGATATATGTTTGAAGTTTGAAAGGGAAACAGGGACAGATGTTGGGGAAAAGGCTCTGCTTTTGCCGGATTGTTATCAAAATGCTCTTTTTTGACTGACTCACTCAGTGAACACTTGGCATAGTGACAAGAATGTTCTCCTGTATATACATTCATGATGATGTACATGTTTATGCCTTTGATGTTGTACTTATTTACAGGCATGGCTTAGGAGAAGTGAGAGGAGAGACATGTTTAGATTGTCATCGAGTTCAATTAATTATGAAGCTGCCACCGCAAGTTTGGGTAATTTGGGACTGATCATTCATGTTTGAGAAAGGCACAACACAACCTTGTATGACTTAATTAGGGACTGTGTTTGGCTGTTTTGACTTGCATTAGTATATAAATTATAACTCCATGGATTTCTATTTGTGGCTTATTTGGAATTGTAATAATCATTAAAAGCATCAAATCCTTATGGTCATTGGTTGCATTGCTTGTCAGACCGATTTATGACAAATCATTCGTCATCAGATCATTCTTCAAATTCACTCTAAATTGATGGCACATGCCAGAACAAAATGAAACGGGTCCAATGTAATTTTATAATGAATCAAGGGCAAACATAGCTAGGGGAAGCAGGATCAGCTTTCTCTGTTAAAAGGCAAAAGTCTTGAACCCCTTTTGTTTGGACTCGATATTGGCATCTTGAATTCTCACCGTCACAGTAGCGATCGAGAGAGATACACAGTAAAAGAAAAACAACTTTGAGAGAGATAGAAAAGAGAAAGTGTATAGGTACAACCTCACATAAATAGGAGTTACGAGCTAGGCAAAGAGGAATGAGCGGAGCAGTGGGGGCACTAAAGCAGCAAGAGAAATGGAAAAGTATGAGAATGCAAAGAAAAAAAGTTGGGTGTCTTTACGTTACATAAATACACACCAGTACTCGTGCGCACGTTCACTTTAATTGATCTCTTTCTCTCTTCTTCAATTCAATTCACCCTATATCTATGTGTGTGCTTTGAAGTTTGAAGAGTAACGGACCCCACTCTGTCTTTCTCGAAGGAATATACAGTGTGTAGTCCTTGTCACACCCAGCATGCTTTGCCCATCTCCATTTTCTAGGGTTTTACACTCCCCAATCACCAAATCTCTATCTCTTCCTCTCCCCCATCTTCTTTTCCTTTTATTTGGTCCTTCATTCCCACTTGCTTCGTTAATTAAAACCTTAGCTTTCAGATTTTAAAACCGAGAAACAGCAATCTCTCTCTCTCTCTCTCTCTCTCTCTCTATATATATATATATATATATATATATATATAGAATACAGCACTACTGCTCTAGCTACTTCCTGTTTAGCTACCACTATATATTGATTAATTAATTCATATACTCTTCTTATTCATAGAGCACGACAAATTGGAAACTAGTTGGGTTAGTGGTCATAAGAGTTTGGGTGTGCTAAGCACTCGATCACATAAACTTCTCATTGCACTCTCAGCATCTTAAAACCTACTCTTCATATCCTAGTTGAGTGCTTTTCATATCTTATTAGGAGGCTTTCAATGAAAAAAATTATATTTTTTGTCGATTGCTTGCTGATTCAATTCATCCACTTTATACATTGTCAATGTAGAAAAGTGGATTTATGCCAATATGCTGTAAAGATCATTACCGTCCAAGAATAGGTTTAGTGCTGTTCATTTGTACTTATACTAAGTAACATATATGACACACTTCTCGCCATTATGTATTTTTTTTCATGATCTTCATAAAAATTAAAATTACTAAACAAATTTTAAGAAAATTATTAAAGGACGTATGCATGACGTGGAGCCGACCAAGCCACTTCCCTTAAATAAGAGTATGAATCTCTCTTTTTGAAATTTGTAGGGCTTCATGTTCTTATTTAGTGGTCCAGTTCAATCTCTTAGCTGAAACTTTAATAAGTATTTGATAGATCAAGCACTTTTTATACAGAATGAAAGTGTTTATGCGCTTTCAAACAGAATAAAATGAAGTAACCCTTACAGAATGTATGTTTTTAAAAGAGCACTACATTCTATAAATGTTAGGCTTAAGGGTCCACCAAAGATGGTGACTAACTCACCAAAGTGGATTAGTGGGCAAATATATATATTTATATGTGTATGTGTGTGTGAACCAATTTGAGCACCACATAGCGTAAATCCGTGCGATAGATAGTTGGTGTCAAAACGCCATAGATTCCTCCAAAAGAGGGCTGAATTGTCCTTCGTTAATCATGCACATGAAACCCATCTAGAAGCCTTTCTCCCATCCATTGGAATTTAAGCTGGCAAGGATCCACAATTCAGTATGAACAAACAAGCTAGCAGACATTTAATTGAATCGAAATAAAGTAAAAGTTGATTTGAACTAATAATTAAAATGTTCAATATGTTTATAATATAGGTAATACGCAATAAAGTTGCGCATTAGGATCCATATGTGTCTTAAACGCTCATTGCTTAATTTGCTCTCTTCCTCTCTCCCACGTGCACGCACACATTTTAATGTCTATAGTCTCTCTGCATTAACTAGCTGTCCCGCCTAAATTTTAAATTGTTATTCATGTGGGTCAAAAGCTTTTAATTACTGGCCAGGGTTGACTTTATACGAACATTGATTTTCCTTGTAATTATCAAGATCTTCCTTGAGAGAAGGATATAAAATGAAGTCTGTTTTAGGAACGGGACATGATAATATTACATAATTCTTAATTAGCCCTTCTTCCTCCTCACGAAAAACTTAAATTTAACGTTGCACCGTGAATATCATTAAGAGAAACGAAATTTTTTTTATCGTATTTAAAAGTCCTTTGAATTTTATGCGACGACAAAGCCAATCTTTAAGCGATTCAGGGAGATGCATCAAAATGATAATCTCAAGTTCTTTCTAATAGGGCCGGGATTGAGTAGTGATGGGCTTTCTAAGAAGAGGTAAGGCCAATTGGTATATGGGATTTGGCCCGAAAACAAAACGCACAGCAGAACTGCTGCAGAAGGTAGACAACCTGTGACATAAAAATAGAGACTCAAATCAGTACTTGTCCTTGGGTATACAAGGGAACAAGTACAAATCCTTAATAAGTAAGATGGAACGTTACTTTTATACAAAATGGAAGAGACACTATTTAAAATTTAAAATTTTGGAAGAGAAAATTCTATTTCAGATACATATCATCTTGGATGGGGTGGTCATACTTATTCCCCAACTCTATACGAGAACTTGCATGCCCCAACTCTATCGCTTCGGGACCGTTAACAAGTATTGCACTGCATGATAAAGATGAACTCTGTGTCTAGACTTAGGACTACCCCATCTGGAAATCACGAAGCCATTTACCGTCTTCTTCCGGTATTTCTATTTGCACACAAGACGTACTACACAGGGACCCGGGTCTACATGTTTGTCACGGGCCTTGTGAATTTCATGCTTTTTTATCAAAATAACTCCAGAGAAACTCAGAGATATATGAAAATATCATCTCAGCTTTATTATCAGAAAAAGTCAAGTACAGAGAACTAAACATCATCTATGTATAAGAAGATACCAGAAGATGACGTGGACTAAAAACTCCACCTATGAGTGTCTATACTATAGCAAAATAAACTCTAATACCCCCCCCTCAAACTGGAGCATACAAATTGTGGATGCCCAGCTTGGAAATAAAAGAATGAAAAGAAGAAGACGGTAACGGTTTAGTAAAAAAATCCGCAAGTTGAGTAGCAGAAGCAATAGGAAGCAGATGGATAAGGCCAGACTGCAGCTTTTCCCGAACAAGGTGGCAATCAATTTCGATATGCTTAGTACGCTCGTGAAAAACAAGATTTTGAGCTATATGAATTGCAGATTGACTATCACAATACACTGAGACAGGAGGATCATAGTGAAGATGCAAGTCACGAAACAAATACTGAATCCACTGAACTTCACAAGTGACAGTAGCCAAGGCACGATATTCAGCTTCAGAGGAAGACCGAAATACAGTGTTCTATTTCTTGGATTTCCAGGAGATCAAACTGGAACCAAGGAACAAGCAGAAGCCAGTAATGGATTTGTAGCAGGGCAAGAAGCCCAGTCAGAATCAGAGTAAGCAGAAGGTTGTAATGTAGTGGAAGCTGAATAAAACAAACCTTGACCCGGGCTAGGTTTAAGATAACGTAAGACCCGATGAAGAGCCTGCAGATGCGCAGAGGTTGGTCGATCAAGAAACTGAGATAATTGTTGAACAGAAAAAGTAATATCGGGCCGGGTGTTACAGAGATACAAAAGTCTGCCCACTAAGCGCCTATAAGCTGAAACATCAGGAAGAACAGACAACTGAGATGGCGATGTCGAAGAAGGGATAACCATGGGAGTAGAGACCGCTTTACAATCCAAAAAACTAGTATCCCTGAGTAAGTCAAGACAGTACTTGCATTGATGAAGATGAATACCATCAGAGGAGCGTACTACTTCAAAACCCAGAAAATATGTCAAAGGACCGAGATCTTTAATTTTGAAGGTGTTATGGAGAAAAGCTTTAATGTTATTGATCAAGATAATATCATTGCTGGCCATAATCACGTCATCCACATAAATCAACAAGGCAATGAAAGAGGAAGCTTCACACTTGGTAAACAGAGATGGATCAGAAACAGCAGGAGCAAAACCTTGAGAAATCAAAGCTTCTGTTAGTTTTGCATGCCATTGCCGGCTGGCCTGCTTGAGCCCATAAAGGGATTTATTCAGCTTGCAAACCTTAGTAGAATCAAAGGTCTGAAATCCAGGGGGAAGTTGCATATACACATCCTCATGTAAGTCACCATGGAGAAAAGCATTGTTTATGTCAAACTGATGAAGATGCCAATTTTTGACTACAGCAGAGGCAAGAAGAAACCGAATAGTGGTAACCTTGGCAACTGGAGAGAAAGTGTGCAAATAATCAAGGCCATGTTGTTGAGTATACCCTTTGGCAACCAACCTGGCCTTGTGACGCTCTATACTCCCATCAGCTTTGAATTTGGTCTTGAAAACCCATTTACATCCTATGGGTCGCTTACCATGAGGCAAATCAGTGAGTTCCCAGGTCTGGTTTTGTTCCAAGGCATCAATCTCAAGGGCCATAACATCTTTCCAGCATTGGTGTGTAATAGCTTCATTGTAGGAAGATGGTTTTGGATTCTGAGTAAGATGATTAAGAAAAACTCGATGGTCTGAAGGAAGGTGCAGAGAAGAATCATATAAAGAAGTGGGATGTGAGGTGGTGAGGTGAAGAGAAGAAGCTGAAGGAGAAGAAGGAAGTTGACAGACAAAATCTTGAAGATGAGAGGGCAGTTTATGTGGTTTGGAAGAACGCCTGGGAGGTGGGAAGTCAGAAGAAGAAGCAGAAGGAGAAGGTGAAGAAGGAAGAGAAAAATCAGAAGCTGGAAGAGAACAAGATGGATCAGCCAAAGGCATGGAAAAAGAAGTTGGAAACACAAAATCAGAAGAAGAAGAAGAAGAAGAAGAAGAAAAAGACTGATGTTTAAAAGGAACAATGTGTTCATAAAATTGAACATTTCTAGAAACAGAAACATGACCAGTATGTAGATTATAAATTCTGAAACCTTTAGTGGCAGAAGGAAAACCAAGAAAAACAGAGGCATGGGCACGACTATCAAATTTAGTTCAGTTATGTGATAAAGTGGAGACATAACAGAGACAACCAAAAGTTCTAAGATGGAGAAAAGAAGGAGGCTGACTGTAAAGGAGTTGAAAAGGAGTAAGATTAGAAATAATAGGAGAAGGGATGCGGTTAATTAAGTAAACAGCATGGGAAACATAATCACTCCAAAATTCAGAAGGTACTCTTGCTTGAAACTTTAAAGATCTTGCCACATTCATGATATGCTGATGTTTTCTTTCTACTAAAGAATTTTGTTGAGGTGTATAAATGCAAGAAGTTTGATGAATGATGCCTTTAGTAGAATAGAAATCAGCCATATTAAATTCAGGAGCATTATCTGAACGGATGCACTTAATTTTAGCACCAAATTGTGTATCAACAAAGACACAGAAATTCTGCAATAATTTGCGGGCCTCAGCTTTGGATGACATTAGAAAGATCCAACAAAAACGGTTTTTGTCATCTACTATAGTCAAAAAGTAACGATGGCCATGAATAGACAAGACAGGATAGGGACCCCATACATCAACATGCACTAAATCAAAACAAGCATGTGAAACAGAAA
This sequence comes from Gleditsia sinensis, assembly GCA_037074535.1. Classification (NCBI taxonomy): domain Eukaryota; kingdom Viridiplantae; phylum Streptophyta; class Magnoliopsida; order Fabales; family Fabaceae; genus Gleditsia; species Gleditsia sinensis. The sequence goes on from CM073472.1 coordinate 5,727,331, forward strand.
TACTAACAGGAAAAGGCAATTTCTTCTGTTTAGCATAATGACATGCATCACAGTTGTAACATCCTTAATTTTGTTAAAAGTACATTAACGAAATAAAATTTATTAGACAATATTTTAGATATCTAAGGAAAATATAATCCTTAGAAATTCTTCACCTTATGTATATACATAGAAAATGTTTCTAACATTAAGAAAAAAAATAAAGAGGAAAAACCTAATAGGAAAAAAAAATTAGAAATAACATATTAAAGAGATGTAAAATTCTTGGATAAGGAAGATAAATTTTTAGAAACAAGTAAAGGTCTTAAAATTTCAAGAACATTGGATTAGGGTAATTTTTCCTAATTCAAGAACTAGAATTATTAAGTTTAACATCTTCACCCATACATTGGGCTTTTACCTATAGACACTTCATATAGAATTTTTCCACTTCACATAAGTTTCTAGCAAGCCCATTGGATAACCTAAACAAGAAATAAAACATAGACTTAGATTAGGATATAGAAATTGGACCAAAAGCCCAAAAAATTATGATAATGTGTTCAAGCCCTCCAAGAAAGGTAAAATTTTACTCAAAGCAAAGAAAATGGGTAGGAATAAGCCCAAACCCAAGAGGAAAAATAAAATAAAATAAATTAGGTGATGATATAATAATGTAATAATAATAAAGATTAGGTTACATGGCATTAAGACAAAAATTTAGTAAGTGGTATGATTCTACATTCATAATTTTGCCAAGTGGCATGATAATACAAGGATTTAGGACAAAAACATATATATCCTACACTCATAATTTTAGCAAGTGGTATGATAATACTTGGCATTAGGACAAAACATTCCTATCCCACACAAAAAATATCAACCAAATAATGAAAATTTAAGGGCTAGAAATTTGCCACCTAAAAAGGCAAACCTATCATACTTGTTTAAGACAAAAGAAAATGGAAATGAATCCCTAAATCAAAGGGACCTTGTCCCCTATCTTAAGAACATATCATCATAAATTTTAAATTGCAAATCTCCTTTTCCTATGCATATCTTGACTAAGGAAGAGAAAAACAAGAACATAAGTTGTTTGTTTTCCAAAAATTCAACAAAGTGTATCTTAATTGTGATAAGGTAGATCCATGATTATGAAAGGTGAATTATTTGGTGGTCTATATAAGCAAAACCCACCCCATAACATCTTAATTTTGTCCAAGTGAGGAAGAGAGAGAAATAGAAGCAAGGTAGAGTGAGGAAAGGAGAGAAAGAGAGGAAGAGAAAGGAAGGAAAAAGAAGAAGAAGTTTAGAAGGCTAAATACTCAAGGTAAGTTACCTTAATCCCCACTTGAATCCATTTTTTTTTCTTTATCTTTGAGGATCAAAAACTCACCCTCCCTCTCTTACCTAAGCTGCTAGAAAAGTTAAGGGAAGGGAGGAGTCTTGCTACTTCTTTCAAGAGTAAACAAGAAAACCAATTCACTAAGTGAGTTAGGGAGATTTTTAGGTAAGTTTAACAATATTTCTTTTTGAAGAAAAGTTTTGAAATTTGTAATATTTATACGGGATTTTGATCTTAGCACTTTGATTATTGGTCATGAATGTTGCTTCATCATGTTACATATTGATCATGCATGTGATGTATGTTTGAATACTTAGGCTGGTTTAGATAGTTCTGCATAGGTATGGCTATGGGCGGTAAAACTTTTAGCTTCTGTTTTTAAGATTCTGGAAAAAATCGGTAAGGAATTAAAATAAATGTTAACATGAAAGTTATAGATCTATGTCTCATGGAAATTTAGCCACTAGAATTATGCAATTTGGAGTTCATATGAGGTAGATATGATCCGATTAGTACGCAGAGGTCAGAAAATGTTTATTCAGGGAAGAGTATGTTATTAAAGCTTTAGTTTTTGAATTTCTGGGAATATTCTGTAGGGAATTAAAATAGCGCGTCAAAATAACAATTATAGATATATGGCTCGTGGATTTTTACCAACTGAAATAACTCAATTTAGAGTTCAAATTTGGGAGATATAGTCTAGTTAGTTAGTAAAAGTCAGAACCTACACGAGAAGAAATAATATTAAATTTAAAGGAGTAATAACACTACGATATCTTACTATTTTATTGATATGATTAACATAATAGTTTTAGATAATTGTCTTAGATTTTCATAGACACTAATATTATCTTAATCAGAGTTAAAATGAGAGAGTTATGCTCTTATTTGTAAGCAAATGTGGTGTTAAAAGTTAGTAAAACCTATTTTCAATATTTTTTTTATTCTAGATGAATTTTTTTAAACTATAGGGTAATAGTAGAAATCAATTTGAGGAAAAATGCTCTATAAAATTTGTAAGAACATGTGTTGAAAATGATATAAGTAAAAATAAAATGACTAAATGCCTAGACATAAAGAAAATGAAAAGATGAAAATAATATTCAAGAAAGAAGAGAAATTTTATAAATGAAAATAATAAATGCCTAGTGTATGCCCTAGCTATTGCCATTGCATGAACTTACTACCATTTTAAGTGTGTAATTTTTAACATGAAATTTACCCTAGTACTCATATAAAATTTTCAAAAAGTTTTGAAAGTGCCGGTTTTATTTGAAAAATCTTAGTATGCTCCGTGGTTGCAGTATTTCCACATCAGAAAAGAATTATTCTAGTTACTGAAAAAAAATTGTGATTTGTGAAAAGTGCATGTCTAAGAAAAGCTTTGCCAAGGAAAGACTTGGTACTTAAGCGTGTCCATTAGTGACCCACCTCTCTTTCCTGAGAACTTTCGTGGTGCGCTATTTACAAACTACAATTACTATCCAGTTATCGAGGTATTAGTGTGGAATTTTGACATGGACATATTTTATAAAGTAAAAATTAGAAAATGATTATATTCATGGCATAATTTCAGTTTACCAATGAATTTTGAGAATGATTATGTTTTGATAAATTATGGCATGAGAATATAATGAACATACTTGTTATTTGAATCATATTTTCGGCTATTAATATGAAAAGAAAAGAAATGAGCACAGTCACATGGCAATCCGTGTGGTGCACCAGTAGGGGACATCCTACCAACGGTTATGATTATGTTCATGAGAAAATAAAGAGAAAGTGTGCCATGTCGGACGGAGCGAGATAAGCCTGTACCGAAAAGTAGAGAATACTCCCACTGACCGGGGTAGCTGGAAGGAAGAATAAGTTGATAGCCATCATATGAAATTCGAAAAATAGTTATTCATGCCATACATGTTATAACTGTACAATTTTCATGTGCATGATAAAGTGCATTCATGTGACCTAAAGATATTTTCTGTAGTTTATACAGCTGAACATGACGTGATGAACTATATTGATGATGAATTATTGTTGAACATACTGGGATTTAATTCTCACTATATTTTCATATCATGTTCAGAAAATTAGCTATGCAGTTGTTTTCAATGAGACTTATTATTGCCGTACGTATGATCGAGGTGCCCTATCTTGGGCAAATACCTATTATTGCGGACATTCAGTTGTTGAAGTGACTGAGATTCCGGCGGAGGTGCCGCCACCCGCACCAGTGGCCCTGAAAATAGTCTATGTGGATGATTAGGGCTTATATGTACATGTATGTCTTGTACAAATGTTTGTATTAATGATGTGAGTGTAAACTAGTATTGTATAATTAAATAAATGTTATTGTGAGTTAAGATGAGGTAATAACTTCATGATGTTAAAAAAAATTGTTACATAAATGGAGCTGTTACAACAGTGATCAAATGTAGGAATAGTGATGGAACTATCTAATTCTTTTAGCACCCGAAAGCCTAGATGTAGAAAGGTGTCCCAAACGAAAATGCCATACATCAGTAGAATTAACAACATTAACAGAAGGAAATTTACTGACAGTAACAAAAGCAGGAGAGAATTGAGCTGATGAAGAAAAATCAAGCTGATAAAGGCCATGATGTTGTCTAGCTATGCCAATCGTCTTCCCATGCTGAAGATCCTGGATGAAACATAGATGATTATAAAAGGTAATACAGCAGGGATAGGCTTGAGTGTGTTTATTGATGGAGATAAGATTAAAACTAAAAGCAGGTACATAGAGAACATTACGTAAAATAATGCTAGATGTAAGATGAATGGTGCCAATGTGAGTCACAGGCACCTTTTGATTATTTGGAAGAGTGACAGAAATGTTGGATACAGGATTAAACGATGAAAAGGATTTGAAATTGCAAGTAATATGATCTGTGGCCCCTGTATCTAGAATCCAACTTGATGAAGATACATCAGCACCAACACATGAAAGAGAAATAATACCTTCAACATTGGCCAGTGGAACAAAATTTGTGGTAAGATGATTAACTTATGGGGCAATTGTGGACGGCTTCTCAAAGACTGATGATTTCTGTAGTAGATTCACTAAATGCTGATACTGTTCTTGAGTGATTGGAACTTCTGGTGAAACATGATGAGTGTCAACAGCAGAAGAAGGCTGAGATATATGCTTATCCTGATTAGGAGATCCAGAGTCTAAAGCAAAATTCTCAGTTACATAATGCTCATCTGTACATTCATCAAGGAACACTTGATTGGCTCGTGGAGTAATGCCTCTACCTCTACCTCTAAAATCAATAGGATATCCATGCTTCCTGTAGCATGTGTCTACTGTATGACCTATGTTATTGCAAAAACTACAAGTAGGTTTGTTTCCAAAATTACCATAAAAACGCCTCTGTGAACCACCTCTTTGAAAATGATATGGAGTAGAATTACCAAAACCAGGACCACTATTTCTTCTGACATGTGAATTATCAAATTGTCCTTGCATTGCAAAAACAGACGGTTCTTCCATGGATCCAATAAATCCATATTGCTGTCTCTCATGTTGAATAACTAGCGAAAACAATTTATTAATGTTAGGCAGAGTCTCCATAATCAAAATCTGTGATCTAATTGTTGCAAATCCTTCGTTAAGACCTTTCAGAAATCTTATACAGTAATCATCATGTTGCTACTTCTTCATCCTTTTAAATGCATCACAATGACACTGTGGATCACAACTACATACTGGTATCGGCCTCAAATTGAAAAATTCATCCCAAAGAATCTTAAGCTGTGTAAAATAATCCGTGACATTCAACGTATTCTATTTGAAAGAATATATTTCTTCCTGTAAATCTGCAACTCTGATCGCGTCACCTTGAGAAAATCGATCTGAGAGATCCTTCCATACATCTGCTGCATTATCCAACCATAGAATGCTCTTAGCTATTGACGGTGAAATTGACCTAACTATCCAAGAGTAGACCATAGTGTTGCATCTCTCCCAGGATGAATAAATCGGACTGTTCTTGTCAGGTACCTCTATACTTCCATTGACAAATTGAAGTTTATTCTTCGAAAGCAGAGCCATACGCATTGATCTGTACCAGGAATGATAATTTTGTCCAGAGAGCAATGGAGAAACCAGAACTAACGACGAATTTTTGTTTGGATGCAACTAATAAGGACTTGATGGATTATCTTCATGCCTCGCTGCAATCGGTTGAACCTGGTGTCTCTGATTGTTCACCGCGTCGAAGTAAGACATCGCAGAAATCGAAATCAAGAAAGAAAAGTGTTTGTTTGCTAAGAAAATCGAAAGAAAGTGATAATGAATATATGCTCTGATACCATATCAAAATAACTCCAGAGAAATTCAAAGATATATGAAAATATCATCTCAGCTTTATTATCAGAAAAAGTCAAGTACAAAGAACTAAACATCATCTATATATAGGAAGATACCAGAAGATGACGTGGATTAAAAACTCCACCTAAGAGTGTCGTTTTATACTATAGCAAAATAAACTCTAATACTTTTTATCTAAATACCCCCTAAACTCGATCACTCTTCTTTCATACAAATATTATTGTCATATTCTTCGTGTGAAAGGAACTCTAATTTTAGGCCACATTGGTTCGTTCTGTTCAGACTGAGCTTCAAACAGAGAAACTAGACCAACCATTTAAACATGATCCACCAGCCCAGGAAGCAGGGATAATAATTTGCATTTGATTAAATTGACTTTTCAGTTTGAGACTTGTTATGAACTCTTTCAACTTGAAATATGCCTAATCGATCAATCTTCTTTCCTTTTTTCTCATATGTGTTTTTCAGTTCAGAGTGCAAATATATATAAATCAATTAATTATTAACACTGAGAAGACGCCAAACTTGTACTTAATTTTCTGTACGTATTAATTAATTAGCTAGGTCGACCTTATTAATGCTCTGATTTTGCTCGAACACCAAATGAAAATTAGAATGGATATCCAAAAAAGACTGCAACTAAAAGTAATTAAATAATGAAATCAGAATCTTCCCTCAATATATGTTAACATAGAAAATCCTTTTTGCATGGAGACAACTGAAGTCAGAGCGTAATCAATATACGAAATGGTCGATGAATATATCTTAATTAGGGATAGCTAGTGCTTCGAGCAAGCTTGGACACGTTTAAGTGCTCAGAGTTCCTTTTCTCTGAACTTCTTTTGGCTATGCCCCTCATAGATAGAGTTAAAGAGAGTTTGGGGTTAAGTCTAGTGGTAGTATTATACTGGCGGCAGAATTCCCAGTGGGAGGTGACAGCATCTTGCACGGTTACTCGGGGAGGTCTCCCTAGTCTTTCAGTAACAGCCGCAGAACAAAGCCCGCACACCCACTCTCCACAATAACATTCTTCAACTTGTGCTATGTAAGCTTGGGTGCACTCCTCCTTCAGCCCACAACATCGACATTCTACTTGCTTCACCTCTTCGATACCACTCTCTATTTTGTAGTGTCTATCAATTTCGGGAGACACATCGTACGACACCGCCTTCCGAAGCCTTTGCTGATTCTGATTCTCTTCCTGCATGGGTGCGAGCGATGATACAGAGACAACGAGGAGTTATATTTCTTTCTTCTTCTTTGACGACTGCTCTGTCTATTTATACGATTGAGATTACTTCCAAATACAATACATGCATAAGGTGGTTGAGTCTTGAGAGTAGTAGAGCTTGGTTAGAGTAATTACATAAAGTGAAGTTAGGTAAGATTGTTTATAAGTAGGCCTTTGATTGACAACTGACAACAAAGCCCTTTACAGACCAAGGTAAATGTATCTGTACATGTAATAAAGTCTGCTTTTCATCGCCATTAATGCTCAAATTGCACCACTAGCCCAGCAACATGCTTGAAAGACCTAAATTGAGAAACAGAAAAAACAAAAAAAATACTACCTGTAGAACACAGTACTTTCATAGCTTATTCCCTGTTTCCCAGTACTACTTTCTAATCTTTCTCTGGCTCTAGCTCGTGAACATTCAGAAGTAACCCACATGCATGAATAATTATAATATGGTGATGTTGCATTCATTTAATTTCTTAATTAATACTATAAAATTACATTGAACTCATTAACATGCAGATTGCAGAGCATGTCTCTCCCGTGAATGAGTTTAATTAGAATTAATTTTTATCTAATTAGTGGGGGGGGGGGAATTAATTGGTGCTTTTGGTTGAGTCTGTGACCAACAAAATCTACTTACATGTCATTTGCATAAGTGATGGAGTCACTGCTACATTAATTTAGTTGCTATAACCAACTAAGTACGTTGGATGGCGACAAATGCAAAAGGATGTAGAACTGCACGTAATACATGAGAACGAAAGTGAGAACATGAAAATAAGCTATATCTAGTTTCTATACATTATCCCTATCTTGATGAATACAACCTCCATACCTCAAAACATCTAGCTACCCCGGAGGCCCATGGCAACATATACGAACGACCCACTGACACTGGATTTTGGGCTGAGGCTCTTGTTCTTTTTTCTTTTACAAAAATTGAAACATACGGCTTAATTATTGACCCAAAACAAATGTTGTTGAAGATTTGTAACTTAATCCCTAAATTTGTAACAACTAATGATTTTCATAAGCTTGAAAGAAGAAATCTAAATAGAAGATAAAAACCCTCAGAAATATATAATTGGAGTGTTACCTCTCTTTAAAAGTCTTCAACTATTCTTTCATGTATACTTTTATATGTCGTATATATTATGAAGCATGCTGTTAATTAGTTCTCTTCTAATTTATAGGTTGTGTAAATAAGATGTGTTGTTTCTTGTTTGTTGGCTTTTCTCTAATATATTTTATAGGAGTACAAGCTTGTTGTTTAAGTTTATTTTGTAGTGTTTTGGTAAAAAAGTTTATATTCTCCAGACCTATATGCCTATTTATCAAATAATATACAATATCTTGGAGACAAAAAAATTATATTTTGTTTTCACAATATTTACGGGGAAGGGAAGAGAGAAGGGTCTCCAGTTATTAATTTGAAAAAACTGGATCTGGTTTTTGTATGCCCTATTATTGGCATTGTGACTTGAATTACAAATATTTGTAATCTTAAAAACCGGAAGAATTATATAATGCCGTTTGCGTCGCTATTTTTTAACCGATCCACTTTCAACTATATATGTATGAGATATGTAAACAAAACAAAATGTTGGGGAAAAAAATTGAAAACATACAAAACCTGCATTTTGGAAACTGTGGGTCCTAAAAAATAAAAATTAAGATGGCGATCCCCAAAGAACCCAGCAACAGCAGTCTTATTTAATGCATCGTCTTGTTTTGGTTTGAGAAATCAAAGAAATATAATCTTAGAGAATCCACAGAGAGAGAGAGAGAGAGAGAGAGAAGTGAACGTGTGTGGCTCCTGCGCTGTGCCTCTCGCCCTTAACTAGCTAGCTTTCTATCTAGCTCTTCCAAAGCCGCAGCAACTTTCCTTCTAGAGCCACCCCAGCTGCAACATAGCAGCCACACCCTCTCTTTTTTCACTGTACCTCCCTCCTTAGATCTCTAATCATAGGTTTTTTCTTTTCTTCAGCGGCAGCAATCACTCCTTCCTCCTCTCCCCCTCCCTTACTGCTCTTTTTATTTCTATTTCTTTTTTTCAAAAAAAAATTATTTTTTTCGTTTAAAGAGTTATTTACTTTTTATTAGAAAAAAGTTTTTTTTATAGAGATAATAGAACTTTAAGCTGTTATATTTTGTTGTCTAAATTTACAATTTTAGATTTATAATTTTATTTTTAAATTTAAATAAAAAAATATCAAATTTATAACTATAAATTATTTAAAGAAAGAAATCAAAAAAATCTAATTTTTAGAGAAAGTTGAGAGTTGTGATATCTTTCTTAAAAACGTTTCTATATTTTTTTTTAGATGTTATATTATTATTTATCTAAAATTTTAAAATATAATTTTTGATAATCTAATATTTTGTGAGGTATGTTGTCTTTGTATTATTTAAATATAAGATTTATTATTTTGTACCTTGTACCTTGTATTTTTAAAAATAAGAAGATTAGATTATTAAACTTATTTTATTTACATTTATTTTTTATTTAATTTTTAACTTTAATATAATTAATAGTGATATTTTATTTATTAAAAAAAATTCAGAGAATAAAATATGTCACAAAAAAATTACTACATGGGCCTGAAAAAATAAAAAATTACGAGAGAAAAGGAATGGGCCGGCATGTGAGGGGAGAGAGGGAGCTTAACTTAGAAGAAGGAAGATAAAAGGCAGTTTAGCATTCATAGGTTTCTTGATGGTTTGAAGAAAAAAGTGCTACTTTTTGCCTTTATATATAAATCTCTTTGGTGGGAAAGAAAATATCTCATATGAATAGGCCCCAGATGTAGGGCTTCGCCTGAAGAGAAAGTTCCTCTTTAGCTTTTTGTTGTGTTTTTTGTTTTTGTTTTTTTTTGGACAAGTAGTTCCCTCTTTAGCTTATTAATGTGAAAATGACCCTCAATCAGTCCATCAAATGGAAATGGGTTTGGCAACCCACTTTTCCTAAGCCCATGTAGCTCAATCCAGAAAAATAAGCCTAAACGCAAAGGAGAGTAGACCATACACCTAAAGGGATAAAAGAAATGGGTCAACTCCAAACCCAAAGAATTGTTTAGGTGGAGAATGCACCCGATAGATAAATTCCATAAATGCCACTAAAAAAAAAAGATAAATTAAATAAATTTGGAGAGTGTCAATTTTAATATACTTACATTATTATTTTTATTAACTAATGGATTGATCTAATGATCAAGAAAGTGTGTTAAATGAGACTACTTCGTTATAAAGTTAGGATATTAATAGTTTGAACTTAAAATTTTAAACTAGTATTTAAAAAAATTTATTCTTTTAAATGTATTAGATCAATATATGAAATGTGTAAAGAAATGTAGTTTAAAAAAGAATTTAATATCCACACGCAAATTGATCAGAAATTATTTTTATAGTACAACAACAATAAAAAAAATATTTACTTAGTTAATTAGAAATTTATAACTCGCCGATCACGCAATAATATTGTAAAAGTAAAACAACCCTTGTTTAATTACTTGTGGAATTAACATTAACTAATCAGATTTTGAGATACACAGAAGAACGAATCATTGGAAACCAAGCAATTGCTTCTATAAAATACAATTATAAAATATCAGCAGCAGGTTTGAAATATTTATGAATTATGTATGGGTCTGTCTGGAGTAAAACTAATCGTTTAATTAAGAATTACAGTAAAGTATTACTATAATTGTGGGGACATTTTAGTCAAAGATGGGTAAGCTATATACCCGTAAAATTTACGAGTTGGGATCTGATATACAAAATAGATGAGAATATGTGCGTTTGCGGGGATGGGGACGACGTTCAAAACTTTGGTTTCGTTCCTAAATTCTAAATAAATTAAGTGATTGCGTCCAAAATGAGGCCCGCCACTTCGTATTTATAAAGCTGTTATGTCGTTGAAAACCGAAACAGACTAATTTCATTAACGATATATGTCCGCATCTTGTTTTGCTATATATATATAATTACCAATTACCTAAACACACTGCCCAATCCCAATCAATATTATAAATCTTGGTCAGGCTCCATACGCGGATTCTTGTTTATAATTTGTGCAAGCCGTGTCTCGTATATATGAAAATCTTTTAATTAATTTCGAAATCAATCATTAAAATTTATAAAAATCTTTTTTCATTTCAAGGATGCCTTGCCAAGTAATGCATGCTTTTTTTCACATCTGCATGTTTTGATGGGATTATGTCAGCACCACAAAAAAACTGGTCGAGTTAAAAACTACAAATTCAATATTAAACTTCTAGAATTTAGATACCGCGTAAAATCACACGGAATATCAAAATGGAACATGCAGGGAAACGTACGAGTAGTCTCCGAAATCGCTATGATGTTGTCTAATTTGAATATTCGATTTCATTGACGAAGAATAAGTTTGAGCTGTCCAAAAAGCCAGGCGAACAGACCGTTCTCCCTAACCAAAAAAAGTACGTAGACTTAATCTGTCAGTCACAGAGGAAGCTCACGTCATCCTTCACCTCTCCTAAGAATTAGAAAAATGACGGCTTTTATACGAAAAAGAAAACAAGTCAAGGCTTAATTTGTTTAAAAAAAAAAAAAGGAATAACCCTCTAGTGTATGATCGATGAATATCACATTAATTCATAATTGATTTATTTTTATTTACCAAATTTACATAAAATATTTTTTTGGAAACGTCATCGACGTTTGTGGTTACTTTCTCGTTGTCTCCGTTCTTAAAGTCGACCCGGGCAACGTTACCGAAATAGGCAATATGCACCGTTGTTTCATCGGTCCCGTGTGTACCAACGCCTAGGATTTCTTAAAGTACTCTATAAATGTAACAACCCAATGGCGTGTCACTCTGTCTCTCTTTCCCAGACTGTCTGCTTCATCTCTCGTTTCCCTCCGAGCCATGACTTCCGCCGAGAAAGAGATGGAGCTACTAACCTCGGGAGCCAGCAACCGCATCATTCCAATTCTTAAAACCGTAAGGGCCTCTTTGATATTCGTTTATACCTTCTTCGTCTCCTTCTTATTCTTCATTCTCCCTCGTCGTCGCCGCCTCTCTTCGCCTGTTTTGGTGGGAGCACTGCCTTCTTCCCCGAGGAAGCATACGAAGCGGAGGTCGATATGGTTAATTCGGGAAGAGGAGGATTCCACGAGGAGGAGAGCGTTAGCCGAAGGTGTGGAGATGGGCCTCCACGATGGCTGGTGTCGATGTAGTACCTCTATCTTCTATGGCGTTAGAAAAAACGCTTTGTTTTGCCGTTCCTGGTTCCCGCTCTCCGGCGATCTTAAGTACGGTCTTCTTCTTTTTTTCCCCTTATAATCTATCTCTTTGCTTGCTTTTTTTGTAGTCCAAAACTTCGATTTATAAATGTCAATTTCGATTCTGAAGAAAATGTGGGTGGAAGAATGAAATTTTGTCGCAAAAATTTCTCCGTTTTAACAATCTTACTGTTCAACGAAGTCCTAATTGTGTTTTTTTTTTATATAAAAAAAAAAAAATCAAGGCCTGTATCGATCTGTTGTAGTTCTTTAAGTATGTAACTATTAGAAGGCTCAATACTGTATTTTCCATCTTTCCAGGGTACCAGTAAATGAACTGAAGTTCCAAATCATTTTAGCCTAAGTCTTTGTCCAGGGTAACTTGATTAAAGTGAAGGGCGCACCATTTGTAAAAGAGGAGCGTTTATGAGGAAGTTAACTTGTTTCACTAGGAAGCTGAAGCTGCTGAGCTAAGCTAAATTAGACATGAGCTAAATTGGGTGCCTTGTAGGAGTTTAATTAACAAAGAGCCAATGAGGGGTGAAAACGAAAGGGATTGAAATTATAAACCTTACAAAAATCACTGACAGGGTTAGTCCTATTCTCAAATTATGTCATTCTTCGATGCTGAACGAGTAAGTTTTGTATAATAGTCCCGGGCAGGTTCGCTATTAAACAATTAACAAGCAACAGAGACTTAAGTTACGCTGAATTTAACTGTTGTCGTCATATGATGTAGTGGTTATTACGTTGATTGAGTTAAGATCCTTTTTCCTGGGATAATTGAATAGACATTGTCAGATGAAAGGATTTAAGGCTCCTGTTTCTTGGATTTATTGTTGTTTTCATTTCGTAAACCTGTACTCATAGGCATGTATAACATTCCGTTCTCTACAGTTGCTTAATTGCTTTTATTCTGCTGCTCGCTTTCAAATTTGTCTCAAGTTTTTTCTTCTTTGATTTCTTTCAGGGCCATTCTGATCATCATTCATGGTCTTAATGAACACAGGTTAAAGTTTATTCTTTTTGCTTAAGGGACAAGTCTGTTATTTTTATTATTATTTTTTTGAAATAAGAAATTTTTGGGTCATTACTAATACATCTAATTCTTGTCCATGTTTGATTTTAATATATATATATATATATATGTTGGTTTTCTTCTTCCTCTGACTCTCTTCTAATTTTTCAGTGGAAGATACACTCGTTTTGCAAAGCTATTAACATCATGCAACTTTGGTGTTTATGCAATGGACTGGATAGGTAACTAGTCTCTTTCAACACTTTTTATTTATCTGGTCCCTTTTGTCTCCCCATTGATATAGGATAATTTCTGTTTTCTAAGGGATCTACTTTAGATAAAAAGGGGTTAACCTCCTGTTCTTGGATTTTATGGTATTAGGCATGGACAAATCCTTTTCTTTGTGTGTTCCAGTCCTTGTTTTTTCTTGATTTTGCTACCCTTCTCTTTTATGATGGTTCGGAGTGACTTCTTCTTTTGACAGGTCATGGAGGGAGTGATGGATTGCATGGTTATGTTCCTTCACTTGATCATGTGGTTGCAGACACAGTAAGATGTTTTGTACTTTCTTTAAATTGTATTAATATAGCCTCGTCGCACATTCTGGTGTGTGATATTGGTTTATTTTTAAACACACACACATAAATGCAAAGTTTTCACCCATGTCAACATTTAGGAAAGAGGAAGAAAAATAGAATTAGCTCATGAAGCATAATTACATGTGAACTATTTCTTGCTAGTGCTGAGGTGGATATATACTGTATGAAATTTTAGAATTTATTTTCATCTTTGCAGAAGTAATACTACAGCAGGCATGCTTTGGCAGTTTATCAATTATGAATATATTTGGTGTTATATATAATAATCCTACATTCCAATACTCATCCGTCGTTATTTTTTCCATGCTCCTGAGCAGGTGCTGTGTTCTTCACTGAAGTTCAACCATGTTTTTTTCTGTCACTTTTATCTTCACTTGAAATTATTAGTACAATATTATAATGATTAGTGGTGTCTTTGCATTGTCTCCTTTTGAAATTGGAAATTCATCAACAAGTTTTTAAATGTAGCCTGGTAATTTTGACTGTGTATCTGCATATTGTTGGTGACAATGTCAACAGGGAGCTTTTTTGGAAAAGATCAAATCAGACAATCCGGGGGTACCGTGCTTTCTTTTTGGTCATTCCACTGGAGGGTCTGTGGTTTTGAAGGTAAGGATTGAAATATTCGGCATATCTGTCTGAATTAATTAAATTTTATTGAATTCTAAAAGTTTATTTCTACATCTTTCTGCAGGCAGCTTCCTACCCGCATATTGAAGAAATGCTGGAAGGAGTTGTTATGACTTCACCAGCTTTGCGTGTCAAGCCAGCTCATCCAATTGTTGGGGTAAGTTTGTATTTGTAGGTTGTACATCATGTTTGGTATTTCTGTGTGTGGCCATATTACAAGCTACTGTTGGTATACTTAGTTCAGAAGCTTGCTATGTACACATGGAGTAACATACAAGATTAGCATGCAGGCAACAACCCTCCCCCCCCCCCTTTTTTTCTACTATAAATATTAATCTCTGACGTTGCCACAGAGACTTCCCCCTTCAATGGTGCTAAGTTGGCCCATATCTGAGTTTTAACATCCTTACCATTGCAATATGCTATAAAATAATAAATATGATCTAATCAATTGTGTAAAGGTATTTATAAGATAGACATCGGTGTCTGTTGCCTTCTTACTTTGAGAGATGCATTATAGGACAGAGTAATCAAATGACAGTCAGTATGACCTCCAGCTCCATATAGTCCTTACAACGGATTTGAGGTTTGGAATCACTGGAAAATAATTGTAATAAAGAAAGACAATGTTCTCATTGATGACCATAGCCTGTTATGATATATTGCATAGTAATTCGCAGTTATGGATTATTTTGAGAATGCATTATTAGCACCATTTATTTCATGCATTTTGTCTATTCATGTGTTAAAAAACATCTTTTCTGTATTGACACAGGCTGTTGCTCCACTTGTTTCTCTGGTTGCTCCAAAGTTTCAATTCAAAGGAGCAAATAAAAGGGGCATTCCAGTTTCAAGGGATCCAGCAGCATTGTTGGCCAAGTACTCTGATCCTTTGGTCTACACGGGACCCATAAGGGTTCGAACAGGCTATGAAATATTGCGGATCTCGTCCTACTTAACGAGGAACTTTAAGTCTGTGAGAGTACCATTCTTTGTCCTCCACGGTACTGCTGATAAGGTAACTGATCCACTAGCATCCCAAGATTTGTACAACGAAGCAGCTTCAGAGTTCAAAGACATAAAGCTTTATGATGGCTTCTTGCACGACCTTCTGTTTGAGCCTGAAAGCGAAGAGATAGCTCAGGACATTATTAGCTGGATGGAAAGGAGACTAAATACCCTTTGAAAATGTCAATACTGAGGGGACAATAGGGAGAGAAAGAGGGAGAGAAGAAGGATGCTAAGGTAACCGCGACTACAGGAATTTGAAAAAGGCATCAGTGGGAAAGGAGGGTGCCAGATGTAGATAGTTGATCCATATTGTGTGTTAGAATTTAGATCCAAGAGATGGCCATGCCGTCTTTTTTTTTGTTCGCCAGCAAGAGATGGGTATTCCATCTGGAAAGTTGTATTTCCTGCTCTGATCAGGTTTTAACTTTCAATAGTATTTACACAATTCTTGTATTTTTTTTTTAACTTTCAGTAGACATTGCTTTCTAGTTGCATATATGCATTAAAATAAGAAACTGAAACAACAGTTAACAAAACAAAACAAAAAAAGGAGGAAACACTCGAGTTGTTCGGGAAGAAACGGTCCCGTTAACATTGCAGGTGGACATTGAACCAATCAATAACGTAAAACGAGAGTATAAATTAAGCAGCTAAAACTAGAGACAGTACTAGCGATGTAACTGAAATCAAGTCATTGCATAACTAGGTATTACAGCTAGACATGCCACTGAAAACACGTAATACAGAGCTGATTTATGAACACCAAAAAGAAGTACTGGTAGATGTTAAATTAATAACAATAATAATAAAACAGAGATGCGCTCCCTATTATTCGCTTCTACTCTTGAGAATTTATTTATATGAAGTATGCTGCTTGTCAAATACAGAAAAAGCAGCCGATTTATACTGCAGATTCATATCAGTTACTAGTAGAGTGCGCTAGCTCCATCTTCTTGGCCATGGAGTGGAGACAAGACTCGATATAAGAGAAGAATGCTTCATATGTCCACCCTTGCACTGGATCGCAGACAAAAGACCATTCGATCTTGCATCCAACATCTGCAGGAGGTTTGATCGTGGACAATACTTTCATGGTTGCCACATAGGACTTGAATCCCATGTTGCTATCCACCACCTCATAGGTCAAACATCGTTGGACGGGATCCATCAGCAGCAGCTTCTCTTTTGCCCACATGATTGTGTTCTCAGCTGCATCACCTGTGGTAGTGGAAACGCAGTAGCGAATCAGGCCAGGCTGACCAGCAACCCCTTCTACCTGGTAGCATGTGTCCATGGGGAACCACTTGTGTAAGTTGCAGAAGTCCTCTAACAGAGGCCATACTTGATCTGCTTTTGTACCTCCTACTTCAGCTGAGGTTTTACCTTCCCATTTTGGCTCTGCCTCTGCCTCTGCCATTTATATTACAAAGGCACGCCAAGAAAGAGGTTTGCTCGCAATAGTCAAAAGTTGACATATCACATCCAACTCCGTATGTGATAAGATTTTTTATTTTTAAGAATTATGTTTATTAAAAAATATTTTTTTTGATAATGATAATTATTAAATTAATTTTAAATATTTATTTAAAAAAATTTATTGTGTAAACTTTTTTTATAAATTTAAATATTATAATAAGAGAGGAGAGAGCAGACACAGAAATGAGAGAATAAATGAAAAAATAAAAGACATTATCTTGAAAATGATTACGAACTGCACTTTTTAAGGGATGCTTTTACGTGGGCGAAACTTTCGAAGAGGTGGTGCCTACCGCTCACATTTTGTCAGCCTCTCAAAAGAGGTGTGCTCGATTCGGTTTAATTTTTGACCCTCAACTAAATTAAATTGATTTAATAAAATTTAATAAAAATCAAATTTAATCAGTTGAATTTTTCGAACATAAATTGAATCAAATCAAATTATTTAAAAATAGTTTAGTTTGATTTAATTTTTTAATTTTTTTAAATCTATTTTTTTTTAACTTATATATTAATTTTATTATTTTTAGACTCATTTCAAATATTTTTAGGCTTATTTCAAAAAAAATTTAAAAAAATATTATAAAATATAATAAAAAATAAATTTAATAATATAAATTTAATATATTTAAAATAATTCGGTTGATTCGATTAAAATTTTATCTCAATCAAAAATTAAACTGAATCAATCAATTTGTTTTTAAAAAAATTAAACTAAAATTAACACAATCAATTTTGTTCAATTTTAGTACGGGTCGGTTCGATTCAATCAGTTCGAATTGATCCAATTCAATTTTGAACACCCCCTACCTCTCAATATGCACGCAAATGAAAGTCAAGAATATTTACAACATAACTCCATATATGTATAAGGAGCACTGAAAAAAAGTAGTGGTTTATAGCTAGTGATCTTATATTTAATAGTATACTTTCTTCTTTTATAACGAAAATCACTCTTACAATAATTAAGAGTGACCAGAACGCAACCATTCATAATAAAATACACTTGAGCAACCATCATATTCACTCAGATAACAGCTTAATTCTGAACAACTAATTAATTAAACTATATATACTCCATTAATCCCTGCATAATTTGCTTCCGCAGGCCCACATATTGATGTTGCTTCCCGAGCCGCGCAACAATTACGGGCCCATATATTAGCTAGCTAGCTGGAAACATCCTATCGTTGTCATTGCTGTCCACATGATTTTGAAACTCTACGTTAAGCAGGCTAAACCATTCGTTCGCATTTTTTGCTGCAACTCTTGGTCACTGAGGAAGGGCATGGACAATCTTTGCGGAAAACGGGAACATTCAGAAGCGGCGCCGCGTCTCTTCCATAAAATCTCCGATAGAATGGCTGCCCCCTCCATCCTTTTCTTCTTTCATTCATGCTTCTTCAAGCTTTCTCTCGTTAGGAGTGTTTTTCTTGTCATTGGGAGAGATTTCTTCTTTCGATAAGAAAGTTATTTTCCTCCTTTTTAGAAGAGGTCCAAAATTTAAATATTTTATATCTTTTTTGTTTAGAGATATAGTATTGAATTCAGATCTACACTTTTGAATTTATATTGAGTAGTAAAAAACTTTATCTACAATACTGCTCTTACAATAAGTAAAAAAAATTTAAAAAAAATTAAAAAATATACTGTCTATCTAATAATAAATTTTTTTTTGTATATTATAATAACTGTATTTTTGAATTTTGATAGGTAATATTTGATAGATTAAAATTTGAAAAATGTGTTGTTTCTGTATTTTTTAATTATAGTACTAATTTATATTTTAAATGATAATTTTTACCAAATTAAATTTTCCAACTGTATCATCTCTAGCTCAATTTTGGTATTTGCTACTTTTTTTTTTATGTTAAACCATTTGTCTTAATTTGTCTCTTTTTGGTTTCCTCGCAACACAACATGCTTTGTTTCATTATTTTTTTTTTTGGAAGAGAATCAGGCATTGTTTGGGATCAGATATGTGACATACAGCAATACTCAAGTGTTTTCTCGTTTAGTCAAGGTTTCCCTAAAGTGATATAGATAAAATGGAGCATATTAATATATATAGGCATTTTGTACCTGAAAGAATCAGTTGGACGAAATCATGATCATACCCAAACTAACTTGAAAATAACATGGCATCATTGTCCGATTCCCTAGGAGGATCATTGGTCTTCACTCTTGAGGTAGAAAACTAGCACAATAATAAGGGCCACATACATACATCCCCAACCAACCTACTCAAACTAGGAATCATTGAATAGTAATTGTACCTCTGTCAAAAATGACCACAACATTATTATGTGCCCACGAAATCCACAACTATGCTAGCTAGCATAAAAAATGGTTCTCAAACCTGGCCTTCCACGAAGATCACCTTTAATCTCCACAAAATTAAAACAACATCGTTTCTAAAACATCATTTATTTTAGTTTATCGTAGAAACAATAAAATGTGGGCGTCGATCGATGACGTAGACAGTGGTGCAATATATATCTCAAAACCAAATCTTTTATTATGCCCATTTTCGATAACTACAAACCGAACACTTTTTACTTTATAAAATTCAATTCTCCATTACTTAATATATACTTAGACGATTGTATTCATTACTCAATCACCGACTAAATTAAAGCTGCCTTGGATTCTTGATACTATCATCATGAGCGTAGGCCATGATGAAATAAAATAAGCAAAGTGCTAGATAAATGTATTCTGGGTATATACTTTAACACGTAAGGTGGAAATTAAATATGGATCATGTGGGGGGTTAAAGGAAAACTTGCACTTAACTAATTAAAGTTGTAATTTGATGTCCCCTCCACTGTATTATAGTTTTACAATTATTAAGTGCGTAATCTTATATATTTTTAGTATTCATTATGTATGCAGAGTAAAGTAAAATCTCACTCGAGTACGTTGCAACACTTGAGGTTATCAACATACACCTTTAATTGGGTCTACGACCGGTAAGAACAATAAGGCTCAGAGGTCAAGAAGTAGACACCTGTTTGTATTGTTGGTATGTTCTGCTTATCAATTCCTAACTAACCGTTCCAACAACTTGGCCCATCCGGGCATTCTATTTGGATGCCCCGTTTCACGCCTTTAATGCCGAGACAGGGACTTTGTTCAAAGGCATTTATATGAGCAAAGGAAAAGTATGCGACGAAAAAATTAAAGCTAACGAATATGAATTAGAATAACAAAAAGAACATTCAATAAATAAATAAATAAATAAAAAGACAGTTCAATACACGGAACATAAAATTTAAAGAGAATAATGTATATAATTTTATTTTTGCAAATAGAGAAACTATTTTAAAATTTAAATTTATGATATTTAAATCATAAGATAATAATTTTACCGTTACCTTAAGATTCATTCTCTTTAATTAAAAAAAAAATACAAAGAACATGCTCAATAAAAGTGTCATGATTAAAGTTCACTATCCATAACAGCAACATCCAACTCTCCTTTTCTCTCTGGCCTTATCCTGCCTTTTTCTTTCCCTTAAATTCCTCTTCTCCTCCAAACCAACCCTCTTCAAAAACACCACCCTCTTTGGACCACGCACTCTTATTCTACAATAGCACATGAAACCACACACAGACTCACCCTTTCGTCTCCAGAATGTCACTGAGGTTGCGTGCATGGACCCAAGCCGACCGCCGGTGGTGGTGGAGAAACTATGCAAGACGGTGCGTTTAATTTGCTTCCTCATACAAAACGGTGTGTCCAAAAGTAAGGTCATGCACGACGTGCATCTCATCGTGAAACGAGGCAAAGACTTGGGAAAGACCCTGAATAACGTCATGGGGCGCCACCACGAAGCATTGACTTGCCGCTCCCGTGATGCGCACATGTCCTTCGTTTCACCTCTGGAGTACCAGTTCAGCTGCAGCGGCAGTCCACCTCGCCCTTATCATGTTCTCTCCCACGTCGGCAAGAGGAAGGCCTCTCCTCCGTATACGCGCCGGCAGCAACACCACGCGCTCCACTATTCTCGTGAAACGCCAGTTCATAGGATCGTAGGACTGTGTCGTGGGAACGACGACACGTTGGTAGGACCGGGTTTGGGGGATTGCCCAATGGGAGGGCGAGTCAAGATAACGGGGCCTGCTTCCATGTTAAGGGGCGAGGCAGAACGGGAGTACCGCGTGGACGAGGCCGCCGAAGAGTTCATAGAGAGGTTTTACAGAGAGTTGAGGTTGCAGAAATGGTTGGAATTGGATCACTATTGATGACGTGTGGTTGGGTACGTATCCGGTTGGCCGCAGTTCGACGGTAATATGTTCTGAACGTGAAGGTGCATGTCGGTGCCGGGAGGAATGATTCAAATAATTAGGAGCTGCTGTTCGACGTGCCCTCGGCCCTCGCTGTAAATTTCAACTACTTCGAAGTTAATGTTCGGTTAACGCCTTAGTAATGGCTTGAATAGATGTGCCGCTGGCTATGCTTGAGTAATACAGCTTGCATAATTTCTGACTAGTGTACCTTCCATAATGTACTCTCTTTTTTAATAATTAAAACAAGGGTTAAATACAAGTTATTCACGATAAAATTTAAAAAAAAAAAATTCAAAGATCACAATAGTGAAAATTACAAAAAAGAGGGAGAAGGGTGAAGTTTTGAGTGTGCATTTACAATATTTGGACACAAAGCCATACAAAAATGCCTTCGGGTTGGCGGGTGAGAATAACTCTTATAGACTACTTACTCACTTTATGCCAACCTTTGCGGTGGAGATAGAGGCCATCCACATTACAAATGAAAGGAAACGGTGAAAATAAAATAAAGACACAGAATATTGTCAATATAAAACACCTACGAAATTGATGTGATGAAGTGCATCTAATTTCACGAATATTTATATAAACAATAATATTTTGTCCCCTCATGTGTCTGTGCTTCTGTTTGAGTGTTCCATGTCCTATATATCTGGCCAATGTTACTTACTCGTATAACTTCCTATATTCTCCATCTTACTCGCTTTTTATTTTGGACAGTTTTAAAATGTATATCTCATTCCATAAAACTATATACTTTTGTAAATTATATACCTTTATTCTTTAATTTAAATGCCAACAAATTAAATAGAGATGCTTTTTAAAGTATGAGTGTAAGAATGGCCTTTTATTGTAAGAAAAAAGAAAGATTAAGGAGTGGAGATAGTTGCAGTCACCTAATTTAATTTGTGTGTCCATTGATCCATAAAAAGTTAAAAACTAATGATGCATTAATTTGTCCAGGCAAGGTGTGTAAGATTATTATTATTATTATTTTGGGGGACAATATATGAAGAGCTTCGTCATTATAAAGAGCTACGAACGATGGGAATGTCTGGCCTAAAACGGAAAAGCAACCTTTCGACCATGATTATTTCTACTTTATTACCTCGGTCAATTGATGACAATCAGGAAGTCACTAATTATTGTGTAATGATGATGGAGTATAATAATAAGTAGAGAGTTTAAAGTTTGATTTGTTTAAGCCCATAATACAGAGGTTCCGAAAGCCCAGTTAGTGTGGGATTTGGGATCGATTCCTGAATGGGCTCAGTCATCCCCAGCCTAAAGAAATTTCATGGGTTAGCTCCCCAAGTATGGAGCCCAATCCAGAATTTGACGTCTAGTGGTGTCCCCCCCCCTGTTGATACTTTTAGAATATTCGAATTTAAAAATAAATAAAAAAGTTATGCCTTGATTTTATATTACTAAAGAACTCTACCAATATATATGTATAATACGTCATCCTACTGTGATCCGTCGTCCAGGCATCTTAACCACGTGACTCCAAATGGAGAATTATATTTCCTATCTACGTTGGGGGGGAAAAAACAATTTCCCCAACATATTCACTCCTTTTTTTAAAAAAAAAAAAAAATCTGCAACTCTTCATCAAGTATGAAGACTAATGAGTTGCAGAAATTTCAAAAAAAAAAAAATGATGTCAACTTTTTTAAAAAAAACAAAAATGCTGCACCTTGTCATCAAGGATCTTCGTGATAAGTTGTAGCAATTAAAAAAAAATTGGGTGTATTTTTTTAAATTTTTCCATAAAACTTGTTATTGTTAAATTCAACACCGTCTCATGCAAGATTGTTTACAGAAGGTCTGGAACAGTATTTGATTTAGTTCATGTAAGTTTGCAAGCTTCGCTCGGAATTTATGTTTTGTGAAACAAAATCTCTTTAGAAATGGATAAAAAAAATGCAGGCACATATTATTTTTTCAATTATTCATCTTGCTTTCCTTCACTGTCATTCAATGGCATAAGAGAACTAACAACTCACCAGTTTATTAAGTTCCTACCCAGGTGGTATAGTTATTAAAGGGCTTAATCTTTTTGCAAGCTTAATACCTTCACCCTCACTCCTCAGCATTCACTAGGTTGATGAAGCAAAAGTACCTGTTAGACGTCAGAAAGTTGGCGTCAACAGAAATTAGGATTCAATTTTCAAACATTAAGGTTCATTTAGAACATATGATAGATGATACAAAATAATTATCTTATTCTGTTGTTATTTTATATTTAGTGAATTAATAAAATATAATAACAATATTAAATTTGTTATCTTATCCTATCTTTTTAGTTAAAATTTATATCCTGTAAGATTAGTTGGGTTAAGAATAAGATAATATATTTTGTTGTCTTATTCTAAATTTTAAAATTATTCTTCAGAAACATTTATCTTCTTCATCCTCGAGAATGCTCGTCGTTGCTAATCTTGAGAACGCTCATCGTTTTTCGTCTTTTTATATTTATATCTAATTATGTATATTTTTATCCTATGCTTTTTTTTTTAATTTATAATTTATTTTTTTGTAAGTTTTCTAATACATTTAAATAAAATTGTGTTGGAAAATGTTATATCATTGATTATAATTTATATGTGGATAATTTTTTAATATATTTTTTATTTGATTAATTTTATTATTTTATATAATTTATATTATATTCTACTATTATTTAGTTTGTTTCAAACATAAGATAGAGTAACATAATATTTATCTTCGTGTATATTAAACACTTGCTAGAATAAGAGTTTATTAGACCCATATTTTATTTTACTCTTATATAATCTATTATCATATTCGTTCTTATCTTATTTTGACCACTAAATAAATCTTTAAGATACAATGACCGACTAACTAGTGAACTTAAAAAAGTGTTTTTGCCATGTCAAAATAAGTTGCAGCATTTTTTTTAGTAAAATAGATAAAATGCTCTAAATTTTTTTTTTTTATTTTAAAATTGCTGCAACTCATCGTTTTAAATGACCAGTTGCAGTAATTTTTGTTTTAAAAAAGTTTACACCACAATTTTTTTTACATTGCTGCAATTCGTCAGCACTGATAACGAGTGCAGCATTTCTGTTAAAAATATATTTACACCGAATTTTATATTTTTAAATTGCTGCAGCAGAAGTTTTTTTTTTTTTTGAAATAGAAAAAAATCCGGTGTTTAAAAAATAGATGCGTTGAGAAATTGTTTTTCCTCTAGTGTATATAAAGAGGATATTTGGAGCCATATCTTCAAAATGCCTTATTGTCATCTCATGTGATGTGTGCCATATTATTGGGCTTACGGCCCAATTCGAATGCCAATCGGTATAACCTTAATTAGTACCATTATACAGTCCAAAAAAAAAAAATTAGTACCATTATACTTTTTGTCCAAAAAAAAGTACCATTTTGTTTTAGTTGCGAATAAATTAATGGCCGATGAAATGGAAATGGATTGAAATTGAGATTGAGGCACAGACGTGGAGCCCCCGTTCCACAACTGTCAGCTGTCTGCCCCTATCACGCTAACGGATAAAATAACCGCGACCTGGACAGACAAATCACAACTGAATTATATTAAAATATAATAAAATCCACTACTAAATACTAACGCGTTGCGTAAATATTTCAAAAAAAGAAAAGAAAAAAAGAAAAAGGGCAAAGCATCAAAACTCTCTCTATCTCGCCGTGTCTTTCTCTCTGCACTAGAAATCTAGAATCCCCTTCTTTTAATTTCCCTCCACAGATCTCCCTCCACAGATCTCTCATCGAACCCTAAGATTTTGTTGATCGTCTCTTCATCTATCGCTCTCCCATTTCTCTTCATTTATACTTCCTCTGTACTATTCCATTTTCCGCCGATGATTCTGGAACCTTCATGAATCTTCACATAGGGTTCTCCCTCTTCATGGGCCAACTGCCTTACGATGCCTGAACTGCGTAGCAGGGTACGCAGAAACCGGGCATTACATAATCCAAACCCAAACCCAGACCCAAATCCCAATCCGATTACCCATTCCCAGCCCCCACAACAACCCAATAAGCCCACGCTAAGAACTCGCCAGAGGAGGAGAACTACCGCTCACCATACAAGGATTCGCAAGCAGAAGAACACGATCGGAGCCGATGAAACAAATATTCTTGTAAATAAAGACAACGAAGAAGGGAAACAACAAGGACAAGCGCCACACGCACCGCTTAGGGTTTTCATAGAGGAAGTTGGGGATAAAGCCATGGATGAGTTCGACAGTGGTGGTCGAAGCGCCGATAAGGCTCCTGCTGCCGAAGATGAGGGCAGCACAGCTCCTCTACCCGAGAAGGTGGTTTTCATTTCTTGAATTCCTCTGGTTTTTATTTTATTTGACGACGATGAAGTCCAAGGACAAAATCTTTATCTTTTCTTCTTCATTATATGAGCTGAGAGGATTTGCATGAGCAATGACTCTAAAAGATGGGTCTGGCCGGCCTTGACCCTTGGCTCTTCTCAGCCTCCAAGGCAACTTCTCTCTCTCAGTGAAGTTCCTTGTTATTGGATTTCCTGTTCTTTACTTATTGCCTGCGAGAAAGTCCGTTACAAATATTATCTTTCTTCTGTAATTCTTATTTTTCAATTTAGGTGAGGTTATTTTTCTGCTTGTCAATTATTCCTCCTTGTTCTTAATTTATCATTGTAGTTGGGTTGTTGCCGATATTTTCATCGGCTGTACGCCTGTGGTTACACAGGTGGCATGGTAAGCAGTGTTTTGGTTGTTGATTTTTTTTTTTTCAGTCAAGACATTAATTTCCCTCTTAATTCTGCAACAGTTTATATACAGATTATGCCCATAATTTCAGAAGTATTTTGGTATTTTCATATTGGAAAAATAATATATTGTTTGATTTGTTCACGACAGATCCAGGTTGGTGGTTCACCAGTATACAGAATTGATCGAAAACTGGGGAAAGGAGGATTTGGACAAGTCTACGTTGGTAGGCGTGTTGGAGCAACAAATTCTAGTGAACGAACTGGCCCTGGAGCCATAGAGGTGTGGCATTAGTATGCCCATGTTGTTGTTGAGCATTTTTTACTTTGACATCTTGGATTCTTAATCATGCACATATTGTCTGATATCTGCAGGTAGCCTTAAAGTTTGAGCATAGAAGCAGTAAAGGGTGCAACTATGGACCACCGTATGAGTGGCAGGTTTACAAGTAAGTCACGTCTTTTTCTTTCTATAGGCGGGAGTCTCTCCAACTTTCTTTAGCTTACTTAAGCTTTGTTATTGGTTATTACTTATAATTTCTCCATTATTCTTACAGTGCATTGGGTGGTAGTCACGGTGTTCCACGAGTTCATTACAAGGGGCGGCAAGGTGATTACTATATCATGGTATGTGTTCTGAATCTTTTAATAAAGGGATGGTATGATGTCTTTGATTGTGTTAGTAACCTGATATTGCATAACAGGTAATGGATATGCTTGGCCCTAGTCTATGGGATGTGTGGAATAATAACTCACATTCGTAAGTATCTCTCTGAAATCGTAGTGAAATGTATGGCATCTTACATTTGTTAACCTTGTAATGAATATTGCTTACCTTACCTTCACTTCCTCTTTTTGGGCTTTAGGATGTCTACAGAAATGGTTGCTTGTATTGCAATTGAGGCAATCTCCATATTAGAGAAGATGCATTCTAGAGGGTGATACTCATTCTCCCTGATTCTGTTTTTTATTTTTTGTCTGGGATGGATTTCCTTTCTTTTATTGCACAGATTGGAAACTGTTGAAGGATATTTTGATTAATCCATATAATGGCACTTGGTTATGTAATTAACCAGTTTGTCTTTTTTACCCATTGTCAGTAGTTTGAGATTACTGTTTTCTCTGAACACTTACCTTTCTAAGTGAGAATTTTGACACGATCATATATAAATTTACAACTATTTCCTATATTACTGCATGAATTCCAGTATTTTATTGATCTCAATTGTTGCCAAGAGTGTGCTATTATGATGCTGCCAATATTGCAGATATGTGCACGGTGATGTAAAACCTGAGAACTTTTTGCTTGGCCCCCCTGGAAGTCCTGATGAGAAAAAGCTTTTTCTTGTTGATCTTGGATTAGGTAAGTACATGATTTTCTCCTCGAAGCTGTGATATTTTTGTTGTCAATGAACATGCTTAATCTCTTATGATTACAGCTACAAGGTGGCGTGATAATTCAACCGGCCTTCATGTGGAGTATGATCAACGCCCAGATGTATTTAGGTATTTTTTTTTATTTAGTTGACTTTTAATCTGCTTAGTGAACCTTGGGCTTCTCTATGATGGCGTATGTCACATTCTTGCTACAGGGGGACAGTACGATACGCTAGTGTGCATGCTCATCTTGGTAGAACAGGTAGCAGAAGAGATGACTTGGAATCTCTTGCTTACACGCTTATCTTCCTTCTTCGTGGCCGGCTACCTTGGCAAGGATATCAGGTCATCATTGTCTGAATGTGGTCGTTTTTTTGTAGATAATATATAAATGTGCTATTCTAATATAATTGTTTGTTGCAGGGAGAAAATAAAGGATTTCTTGTCTGCAAGAAAAAAATGGCAACTTCCCCTGAAACTTTGTGTTGCTTTTGTCCTTTACCTTTCCGGCAGTTTGTTGAGTATGTGGTGAACTTGAAGTTTGATGAAGAACCTAATTATGCGAAGTATATATCCCTTTTTGATGGAATTATTGGTCCAAATCCAGACATCAGGCCGATAAACACTGAGGGCGCTCAGAAAGTACATAATGATATTCTTGCTTTTATATTTTGCATTTTGTTGTTTATTGATACAATGTGCCTGACTCCTATTGCATTTTTTATTTTGTTGTTGTGAAGCTTATATGCCAGGTTGGACATAAGAGAGGACGATTGACCATGGAAGAGGATGATGATGAACAACCAAAGAAGAAGGTCAGAATGGGAATGCCAGCAACACAATGGATTAGTGTTTACAATGCCCGCCGACCAATGAAGCAAAGGTTTTTTCCTCCTCTTTTTTTCCCCCTGAAGTTAAATAAATTTGTGAAAAAGGTCATTGAAATTTTCTTTTACTGTTGTAGGTATCATTACAATGTTGCAGATGTGCGGCTGTCCCAACACATTGAGAAAGGAAATGACGATGGGTTATTTATCAGCAGTGTGGCTTCTTGTTCCAATCTTTGGGCACTTATTATGGATGCTGGCACGGGTTTCACTGCACAAGTTTATGAACTCTCACCCTTTTTTCTTCCAAAGGTTGGTTGAGTTACATTTCAGTTGATGCCTTGATGGTTGTTTTAACCATACACCAAACTGGTTCAGTTCCTTAGTTGAACCGCCCTTCAATTTAAAAAAAGTAAAATCTAAACTTTAACCAATCTACTGCAAGAAGCATTGGCATTTGACACTATGCAGGCCCACTAAAGGTTTGAGAAAGCGCGCTGCAAACATCTACTTATTTATATAGCATCAGGCATTCCAATGTTGTCTTCTACAACATATGTGGGACAAGCTTTTCTTACATAATATTTTATAAATTATTCTCGCCGATGTATAAACAGCCATACTCCCACGTTCAACCCACTTGTTTTATTTAGCTACTTATATCAAACTATGTTTTATTTATTGTAAGACATTTTACTTTATAATTTTTATATGTATTAAAAGAATAAACAAATATTAAATTAAATTTTGTCATAATTAATTAATTTACAAATAAAAAACTCTTATTATATATTATATATTATTATAATATTCTTAACTTACTTTTTATATATAAAAATGCTTTTTTATACTATTTTCATTATAAATGTTTCAACTAGTTTAATTAGTGAGTTAACGGTTGAATTAGTGATTCGAAGACCTGAGACACTCTGGTTTGATGACCAGTCCGGCCCCCAAAACTATGGTGTTAACTGCTAATTTGAGACATTCTATGTTTGATGTTTGTAATTTCTCATGCTTATCTCTATTATAGTATATGGTGGTTTCAAGATTTATGGACTGTTGTCATTTTTATAGGAATGGATTATGGAACAGTGGGAAAAAAATTATTACATCAGTGCCATAGCTGGGGCTACTAATGGAAGCTCATTGGTTGTAATGTCTAAGGGTAAGTTTTTCCAAGTACTCTTGAAGCAACTGTGCTTCAGGCTTTTTATGTATATTGCATGGCAACAGTCGCCTTGATTGTTTCGACAACCTATTTAGCATGATTTGGCTTGTAATATTGTGGTCAAGTTGTCGTGTTACTCTTATGCTGTTGGTTTGTGTTTTTCAGGGACTCAGTACCTACAGCAGTCCTATAAAGTTAGTGATTCATTTCCATTCAAATGGATTAATAAAAAATGGAGAGAAGGGTTTTATGTCACTGCCATGGCTACTGCTGGAAGTAGATGGGCAATTGTGATGTCCCGTGGTGCAGGATTTTCGGACCAGGTATTACCAGGATTTTGATATACATTCTTGGTTAAAGATCTTTTGGTGTTAAAAACCATATCTGATATGTCTTTTATCTTTCTTAAATTGATTCCAGGTTGTGGAACTTGATTTCTTGTATCCAAGTGAAGGTATTCATCGAAGGTGGGATGGCGGTTACCGCATCACATCAACTGCTGCAACATGGGACCAAGCTGCTTTTGTTCTTAGTGTCCCAAGAAGAAAACCAGCTGATGAAACTCAAGAAACACTCCGTACATCTGCTTTCCCTAGTACACATGTCAAGGTGATTACTGCAATAGATTTCCCTATCCATTGTCATTTCACGATGTTAGATACTTATACTTGATGTGTTTATGCAGGAAAAATGGGCCAAGAACTTGTATATTGCATCTATTTGTTATGGGAGAACAGTTTCATGAGCTTCTGGAGTTTCATTGAGATTCTAGCCGACTTCAATTTGATCTCTCACAAACCTACTTGCCCTTATCTGTTACATGGAAACTGAAGATTTCCTCTCCAACAAGTTTTGAACAATGCAGTTCAGCGTTGATGTATGCTAAAACTTTCTTTATGGTCGCCATCACATATCATTTGCTACAATACCTGTGCACTGTATATCAACTGTGTTAAAATGCTTATGAGCAAAATAGATCTTTCAAGTCCATTGGGATGAGTCTTTTGATCAAAAGTTTGTATAGATTCAAACAATAATTACTATGTTGAAGGCATGTGCACAGGTCAGGTTTTTGTTTATTGATGGCATTTTGCAAATATGCATGTATGATTTTCCAGTGGAAAGCCTTGTACTTATATCCTTTTATCCCTTCATCTCTTGACTTAAAGCTACTTCTGGCCACATGGATGTCTGAAATTGACCTTAATGACAGAAAGCATTTGTATACTCTGGAAGCAGTTTGTAATTGT
This sequence comes from Gleditsia sinensis, assembly GCA_037074535.1. Classification (NCBI taxonomy): domain Eukaryota; kingdom Viridiplantae; phylum Streptophyta; class Magnoliopsida; order Fabales; family Fabaceae; genus Gleditsia; species Gleditsia sinensis. Next base: position 5,757,904 of record CM073472.1, read on the forward strand.
TTTATTATTTTCATCACTATTATTATTGTAATTTACATGTTAATAATAGTTTATAGTCAGTTACTTCTTCCACTTGGATTATTTGTTTTTTGTGGGTTCATTTGATCAAATGCCAATGGGGTTAATCTGATTGAAACTAAGCTTGGGGGTAGTTTAGCTTTTTATTTTGTCCTGAATTATGCTGAACTCTCATTTTTCTGTTGCAATACAGCCATGAACTTGAGCATTAAAGTAGTCAATGCTTTTTTTGTCTGCCAGTCTGTTATCTATTATTCCTATCATGACTGTTTCAGTTTGAAAGGTCATGGTATCTGCATGGGTACATCATTTTGGCATTTGGTTGTCTTAGAAAAGAAGCCACGTGAGCATCGACTAACTTTTAGCAGTCGCAAATGATAGCCTTCTATCTGCTGCCTATCTGACTATGACAATATCACTGTTCTAACCAATTTTGCTTCCAGTACCCAAAATATGCAATGGCTGCTGGCCACACTGTGTACATGATTGGGTGCTTTGTTTGATTACCTTGTCAAGAATGGCAGGATGCTGTTTTGATTCTGACAAGCAGTTGGCAATTTGAACTGAGGTGACTAAAACTCTTATTTGTGTATTACCTGACAGTTACTTGAGCAACTGAAGCAGGTATTAAATTCTGCATCTATTTTTATTCAGTTTCTCTAAAATTGTTGTCCAGCTGAGATGTGGCATACTTTGATCTAGACATGCCTCTTTATCCATGAATGTTTGATGTTCATTTGGCCTGATGGCACCAAGCTTCGGTTCCTGACATTTTGGTGGTAATTATTGGCTTTTCTTTTACTCCGTTGTATGCACTATTGGGTGCTACTTTACTGTTTCTTTTGCTCTAAACTTTCTTCACATTTTTTCCTGAAGTTCTGTGCCTGTGGTAACTTGCAGATCTGTTCATGTTGGTTCAAAATCACACACTATGATGCTGGACCAAGCCATTTAGTGAAGCTGTTGAAGGAAGTGAGTTTTTGGAACTATTTATGTATGTTAATATTGCCTCCGTTTCAAAAGTTTGAATTTTTTTTCGTTTGTTTTTTTTTTGGGGGAGGGGTGTTGGGGGCGCATTATGAAACAAACTTCAATTTGTGACATTTGAAAGTTGTGTCAAAAATACCTATCAAATAAAATTAATCTGAACTAGGCTCAACTGCATTGAAGGTCGAACATATTTTGATAATATCTTTGTATAAGAAACTCCAATATTGGTAGATAAATTATTGACATTCAATTTGAAGTATTCAAATTTTGGTTGTGTTCCCAGCTCTGTTATTTCGGTATTTCTTTTGTGTTTAATGGATGTGCTTTTGAAGGTAAAATGGAGGTTGTCTCTTTCAAAGATTAATATTTTGAAGACATTGTTAAAATTATTTAGAAAACCAAGAATCGTGGCAAAAATTTCTACTTGGAATGAGATTCATTCAAACTAGACCTAATATCATAAACATAGTTTTAGGATCTGAATGGGATGTTGAATTGGTGAGAAGATTGAATTATTGGATTAGTGGATGTGTCATTAATTAAATCAGTTGAATTAGTTATTTATAATTAAAAAAATTAAATATATATTTTAAAGAAAGTGATATTAATAATTATAATATATTTTGTTTTGATAAATAATATGTAAATATAAATTTATAAAAAAATAATTATATAAATTAATTTTATGAAAAAAAATGTATGATTCAATTGTTTTGAGTCACTAATTTATTAGTTTAACTATTGAGTTAATTCAATTTAATTATAAAAATAGTCTATTGTTATAATCTGATTGATTTGATGGTCAGGTTAATTTGAATCTTAAAATTATGATTAGAAAAGTTTCATAATTGCATTTGAGATTCTTGTTTCTGCATGGAAGTTAATATACAGTGGCCAGGATTTAAAATCTCTGTTCTATGTCAGAGAAACATGAAATAGGTTATAATGAGTTGAATCCTGGATTTGAGAAATTTCATTAAACAGGTATAGTTTATAATCGCAAGTTCTCTGGGATGTTGCAAGGTTAGTTGTTGACTACTACTAGGCAGCCTCCTTGCCTTAAATGGAGCCAGAAAATGCAACTTGATTTCTTGAGACGCTATAGCTGAAGCTGCTGAACTCACGAATATATGGATGTATGTATGTTCTCTGATAAAAAATAGGGGATTGGAAGTTATATAAGCCAAATTTTCGTTATCCAACATTTATGAGCCTAAATGATTACATTATGTATGCCTTCCGTCTTTGTCAATTGGATATGGCATTAAGGTAGTCCGTCTTATCACCTTTGTATTATTTCTATTATTATTATTTTGTAAGTTCGTTCCCCCCAGCCAAATGGTCTGCAAATACAAAAATATTTTTTTCTTGGAGAGCCTATTTATCTTCCCGCTCAGTAATGGCTACCAGAATTTTCTTTTGATAAAATCGAACACAAATTTACGCAATGAATTCCCAAAGCTAATGCCACTGTAAATTTATTTTGGTGCCTTGCATGGTTGCGAGGATATTCCAAATATCAAATAGCTTATATGGATCAAAGTGATTTACAGGCTGTAATTGGGTTTTAATATTTGTCCCATTTTCGGAAGTTGCTTTGCAGGAGAAGTTAACGGGAAAGGACATCTAAACGTGTTTGATGAAAGTGTGATAATAGCAGCTGTGAATTTTAAGTTGATTAATAGAAGGGTTTAGAAAAAATTTTAAATGATTGGGTATGTTTAAATTTTTTAAAAAAAGCTGATAGAATTTTAAATTAAGAACGAATAAAATGTAATTCAAATGGAAGTTCTTAATTTTTTTTTTTTATATATATTATTGACTGATATTACGTGTATTTTTAGAATGCACCAAAATAAGTACTCTAACCTTTTTTTCTATTAAACATAAATTTATAGTTGTTTGTGTTAAGAAGTAGAAAAGCAAAAATCATAACATCACATGATCCTAATGTCAAAGAAGATATGAATTTGTTTAGAAATTGTTTTTAAAATAAATTTTTTATTTTTTTGTTTTATGATAATAAAAAATTTTGTTTGTTATATTATTTTTATAAATTAATTTTAAAAATTATTTTGTGAAAGTATAATTTACAAAATATTTTTTTGTTATTTTTGTGTAAAATTATTTTTAAAAATAAAGAGAATTATTTTCGTTAATAGTAAAATTATAAATAATTTATCAAAATTAATTTATAATAATAAAAAACTACACCATTATATTTTAAATACTGTTTTTAAAATTTATATTTGAATAAATTTTTTGTTATTTTATTTAAAAAAATTAATTTTTAACATTTTTTTAAAAAATTAGTTTTGTTTTCAACGTGTATTGCACAACCCTAAAATGCTTGTGATAAATACATTCAATATGGAATCAGGACAAAAACAAGAATATTTCAGGTTATGTCTATAACAAGAAAAAGATCATACAGCAAGAATAAGTGGTAATACCCACTAACATGATATAATGAAGAATTTTATTAACTTGGGTTTCAAATTACGGGGAGAGTTACAGATTATATAACTGTAATGTGAACGAGCTCAAATACAAATTATAATGTGATTCTTCTATTGACAGAGAAAATTTATATCAATGCTGGACCTACGTCGAAGCCTATAATATTATTCAGATATGATAATTACAATTTTGATAATCAGTACTCATATAAATGACGCATACAAGCTATAATCTTCGCATTCTTTTAGCCCTTTACATCTATCTGAGTGGTGCAGCTTGGAAGGCCTGCGTCTGCTGCTTTTTATTTTTATATTCAAACTTCTCTCTCTCCCCAGCTATTTCCAAGGCGGGTTATTATAAGGCCTAAAAAGAACAAGCTATCATCAACAAGATTGCATGTACCTTTGACATCCTGAGTTTGTTTTTCACCTTCACCGTGCATATTTCTCCTCAAGCTCTTGCCTTAGCATCAATACTCTTTTTTCAATAAATATCGCAATTCCTATTAGCACTATAAAAAAAGTGGAGAATTATGACAGAGTTTTAATGACAGTCATAAAAAATCATGACTAAAGTCGAATTTAATGACGGTTTAGAAATTGTCATTAAAATTATATACTTAACGATGGTTTACATGAAATCGTCGTTAAATACGGACGGTTCAGAGCAAACCGTAGTAATCTACCTCAGGTTAACGGTAACAATAAAAATTACAGAAATCCACGACGATTTTTTAAAAAATCGTTGTTAAATAACGGCGGTTTTAAAGAAACCGTCGTTAAGTAACGACGGTTCATGAGAAACCGTCGTTAAGTAACGACGGTTCATGAGAAACCGTCGTGGACTTTTTAACATTCGAAACTCGAATCGTTGCTTGATATTCGTGTGGTTTAACGACAATTAATAGCTAAACTGTCGTTAAACCAATACTTAATGATGGTTTATGTGGTAACCATTGTTAAACCACGCGTTTGCCTATATATTCACCAGCCCTTTTCATTTGTATTACGAACGCCTTTCATTAGTTTTTTCGTATAATACACTAACTGATATTATTTATTGTGATTTTTGAGTTTTTGTACTATGGTCTGCTTTGCGACTTGTATTTATTTTTCTCAATGTATGTCATTTAATTTTTTAATTATATTTGTTTATTTTTTATATATATTGTATGTTCAAAATATTTTCTTATATTATTTTTTGTTTTCTTTTGTGAAGATTTTGTAACGTTGTGACGACACTTCAATTTTGATTTTTGTGCGTTATTTATTTAGAATTATTTTGAAAGTATGTAATCTAATTATTTTTATTTTAAATAAATTTATTTCAAATTATTATATGTTAGAATGCGATAATATTATATATTTTATGTACTTCATATTTATTTTAAAAATATATTTTACATTGTGATGTACATGTATAAATAAATTTTAAAATTTGTGTTATTTTTGCAATGTTTATGATGTTTAATATTATAATATATTATATCCGTTGAAAACATGTAAGACGTAATTTCTTTTTCAATAATATTGAATTATTAGACTTAATTATTTTTGAAGTAAAATATTTATATTTAATATTAGAAATGATTTATAAAAATAAAAAATAGAGATCTTAAGGCGGTGTTAATAGAATAATATAAAAAAATTATTAAATACACATAGTTAAAAATAAAATTTGTTAATAAAAATTACAAGTAGGTTTTAAAAAATAAAAACAAATATATATAATAACATAAATTTAATAGATGAATTGAAGTGTGTAATTGATGAGGTAAAATAATAAATTTTAATAAATAGACAGAGAAAATATTGAAAATAATTTTTAAAAAATTGTGACACTACTTTAAAAATATACGTATGTTACAAGTAAGTTTTAAAAAATGAAAACAAATATATATAATAACATAAATTTAGTAGATGAATTGAAGTGTGTAATTGATGAAGTAAAATAATAAAATTTAATAAATAGACAGAGTAAGTATTGAAAACAATTTTTAAAAAATTGTGACACTATTTTAAAAATATATGTATGTTTTAATATAAATTTAATAAATATATATAATATTATAAATTTAGTATAAAATGATAGTGAATTCAGTTTTAAATATAAGTTATTTAGTGTTTAAAAAATATAAGTAAAATTAATGCAAGTAAATAAAAAGTAGTTATTATATTGATAAACGTGTTTAAATAATATACATAAATTAGTAATAGTCAAATTCTATTACAGTTGTTTTTAAAATATTAAAATATTTATTCAGGCGATGAGGTAAAATAATAAATGTTAGTAAATAGACAAAATTAGTATTAGGAATTGGTTTAAAAAAAATAAAACACTAATTTAAAAATACACATAGTTTTTAAAAAATGAAAACAAATATATAATAACATAATTTTAATAAAAAATAATAGTGCAGTAATTTTTAATGCACTATGTTCTTACACTAGATTTTCTATTAAGGAACTAACAAGATCTTAGATGTAATTGAGTAGAATTATTCTTGAATATATGACTCTTATATGGGCCATTGATTTTACTTTTTTAGATAGGGAATTGAAAATTCAATTCTCTATATGAGTTCGTTAGAAATTTTACCATGTAAATACTATAATTGAAATCCTAGCGGCAGATATAAAATCATAATTCAATTTTTTGCTGCTAGTGGTTGTCCTTTCCAAAAAATTTAGATTCGTAGAAATTCGATCATGAAACTCATCCTTTTAATTAATGACATTAGGAGAATGAAATAAAATTAACATATGACCAAAAACTTTATCAATGACACTGTTTCAAAAGTTAGAATTTTTGTTCTTGGATTTGTAGAGATATTTCAAGTGTTTTATTTCATATTATGCAAGCCAATGTCATCATTTATCTCACTCTCTCTTATATATCTCTCTTAAACTCTTTGGGATCAAAATTCTTTATTTATTGCGAACCAATAATGAAGATTTTTTATTCGGTACTTCATTAAATGTCAATTATCATAAAGTTTGTTAAATATTTTTTACACGTAAAACATTTTAAACCTCTTCAAAATGTGTTGTGTTTTATGCACAATCAATTGCAAATCCCTTCTCATGTAAAATAGTCATGTTTTCTTTTAGTTCAGAGTAAGAGTTATTTAGGTTAATTGTTATCTAAATTTATAATTATTTTAGAAATGGATAAATCTTAGATCAATAAACCTCGACAATCAATAGAGTACCTGAATGGTTTAGACGGATTTTTGGAATTCGCAAATGCCAACTCTGGGGTCGAAGGTAGAATAATATGCTCATGCCTAAAGTGTAGATTCAAGAAATGGCAACTCATCGAGGTCGTGCGCCAACACTTGATCGTCAAACCATTTCTGGAGGAATGCAATTTTTTGAGTTTGCACGGAGAAATGATTATAGAAGAACCTACTATAGGACATGCTATAATGCCAATTGAGGTCTCAGAACCCATAGTTCGAGATGACCTTGTGCAAAACATAGTTTGTGATGCATTCGGGATTCACCCCACAAATGAGAGTATCGATTCTGTGGATATGTCAGTTTCACAATCAGCAGAAAGGATGGATGATAGTGTCAAAGATTTTTATGAGTTACTGAAAGATGGTGAACAACCACTCTATGAAAGGTGTGAAAAGTATTCCAAATTGTTTTTTTTGATGAAGTTGTATCACATCAAGTGTTTGTGCGGCCTAAGCGACAAAGCAATGTCGATGGTACTTGAGTTGCTTGTCGATGTATTCTCAGATGCCAAGATTCCGCCTTCATTTTACGATGCTAAAAAAGTTATTAATAAGTTGGGGTTGAACTACAAAAAAATTCATGCATGTCAGAATGATTATATGTTATACTGGGGTGAGTATGAAAGTAGAGAAACTTGTAGTAAGTGTTTCGCACCAAGGTGGAAACCGAAACAAAAGGGGGAGAAGTGAAAAAATGTGCCTAATAAAATTCTAAGATACTTTCCAGTTAAGTCAAGATTGTAAAGGTTAGTCATGTCTTCTAAAACTACTGAATTTATGAGATGGCATTCGGAAGACAAAATTACTGATGGCATCATGAGACATTCAAAGGATTCTGAGGCATGGAAAAGATTTGATCTTCTGAATCCTCAATTTGCATCAGATCCGAGAAATGTTCATTTGGGACTTGCAACGGATGGTTTCAATCCATTTGGAAACCTATCTACAAGTTACAGTATATGGCCAGTTCTGCTGATTCCGTATAATCTTCCTCCTTGGATGTTTATGAAACAGATTTCATTCATGTTGTCAATGATAATTCCAAGTAAAAAAGCACCGGAGAATGATATAGATGTATTTTTACAACCACTAATTGAAGAATTGAAGGAGTTATGGGTTGAAGGTGTTAAGACGTACAATGCCTTTGGCAAAGAAATGTTCAATATGCATGTAGCTATTTTGTGGACAATCAGTGATTTTTCTGGCCTTGGATGTTTATCAGGCTGGAATACTCATACTGGATTAGCCTGTCTATACTGTAACTTTGACTCCACTCCAATCCGTCTCCCTCACAGTCGGAAGTGGTGTTTTATAAGATATCGCCGCTTTCTATCTCCGGGTCACAAATTTAGGATGGCCCGCAATAGGTTTGGCAGAAAAGAGGAGAGAAGAAACTCTCCGCAACTGAGTGGTGTAGACATTTTAAGACAAGTCGATGATATTAAAGTTGTCTTCGAAAAAATAGTGAAAACTGATGTTGGGACTTAACAACGGCGTTCCTGAGGTCAGGGTTTGGTTGATGCTAGAACTCAACAATAATGTAAGAAAAGTATATTTTTCAAACTTCCGTATTGGACGAATAATATGTTGCGTAATAATCTTGACGTCATGTATATTGAGAAAAATATCTGCGACAACATCATTTATACTTTACTTAATGATTTTGGCCGTTCAAAGGATCACGTAAATGCTCGGAAAGACTTAAAGGAGTTTGGTGTGAAGTCTGAGCTGTGGCCAAATGATGACGATAAATATCCACCTGCTTTGTTCACGTTGACAAATGTAGGCAAGAAAGTCTTTCTCAAAACACTTAAGAATATATCTGTACCTGACGGTTATTCCAGTAATATCTCCAAATGTATTGACATAAGACAGCATAAGATCGGATGACTAAAAAGTCACGACTGTCACATCCTTATGGAACAATTGTTACCGTTATCCATAAGAAAGGCACTTCCCAAGCTGATATCTGCAGTTCTGATCGAGTTCTGTTCATTCTTCTGACAACTTTGTTCTAGATTTTTGAATGTTAATGAACTTGATCAACTTCAAAATCGAATCATTATGACATTGTGCCATCTTGAAATGTTATTTTTGCCGTCTTTCTTTACAGTCATGGTGCACTTGACTGTACATTTAGTTATGGAAGCGAAGTTAGGAGGATCAGTCCAATATTGTTGGATGTATCCCATTGAAAGGTAAAACATTAAAAATAAAAACACATAATTCAAATTTCTTGCATTATTGTTAATCCAATTTTATTCATTTAATCTATGTTCTCTAGATACTTGGATAAACTTAAATCTTTCGTGCGAAATAGAGCAAGGCCAGAAGGCTCAATAGCATAGTTATACGTTGCAGGAGAAGTTTTATTATTCTGTTCTAGGTACATAGATGGTGTTGACACAGTCTTTAATCGTCCTCCTCGTGTGGATGATTGACCCGATGTTGGGACGTCTGACAGAAATTTTTTTCCACCAATAGAAAGACCAGTTGGTGGGTTTGATTATTTCGCCATTTTTTCCCAAAAAAAATTGTAGGCCCATCGGCATGTCTTAACAAACTGCAAATAAATTGATCCTTACTTACAGTAAGTTAACTCACACTTAGCTACATTTGCATACAATTTTTTGTCTTGTGTAGCATTAAGTGTTTAGACAATTTTTACTGAACATGAAATTGAAAGACTATGTATAGTATAGTTTAAGAAGTCGGACGCGATCATCTACCGAGATAGATAAAAAAGTCCACAGGGAATTTGTCTCTTGATTTTCGCATTGTGTAAGTATTTCAACATGGTCACATTTAATTCATATGTCAAATATAAGTACAACTTATCCTTTATTCGTTTTCTAGATCGCAATTGATAACGATGGATCGCAGTGTTCTGATTTAAAATATCTTGCACTTGGTCCACTAGATAGAGTACGTCGATACAGTGCTTACAACATAAATAGATTCAAATTTCGAACTTTAGAATAAGACGAAGGGATGACATCTCAAAATAGTGGAGTTTACGGTACTTTCGGGACGATGAGTTATACAAGTAGTAGTGACACGAACATGCAATTTGGTAGTGTCCCGTATTACGAAAAAATATTGGACATTATCAAGTTAAACTACCATGGCCATTTTACAGTCGTATTATTTAAGTGTATGTGGGCCAACACAACTACAACAAGAGGAATTGCAATTGATCAATTCCAGGCATCTGAGGCTCATCAAGTGTACTATGTACAAGATGAACTGGACAAGAACTGGAGTATAGTGATGCATTTAAAACCCCGTGACTTATACTAGATGGGCAATGAAGATGAAAATTTTATATACGAGAGTGATTCGTTACACACGCAAAATTTAGAAAGATTGTTTTCAGAAGGAGAAGTTAATTTATGCTTGTTACGATGTTAGTTTTGCTATTGCCGCCTATTTACATATATTTTAAACTACTTATAATTACTGTACTATTTTATTTATTTCCATAACTTTTATTAGGCAAAGTTTATTTTGTAATTGTTTTATGCGGTGACTAATCTTATTAATTTTATTTTGCCAGGAGCGGTGACGATGAAGAAGGCTAGATCACTCTACACAGGCATGGCAGGGGCGTCCAGTTCTCACACTCCCACGCCCTACGGGGCGATCAGTGAGGGCGGACAGCCCACTATGGAGTCAGAGGCTGTCGCATCATCAGTCCCTGGTAGCGACTCCCATCAACTGGATTCACAGGTCGTCCCCTGCACACTCCCCCCACTCGACGCTCAGGCACCGGACGACGATTATACCTTTGATTTTGACGTGATCTTTTCTGGTGTGGAGGAGGAGTATCAGCTCGGTGAGCAGAAGCGCAAACGTATGAGGAGTTCGACAGTTGATGTAGTCGGTGAGTATTGTAAACATGTACACTTTATGCGCTTAATAATTTTGTCATAGTAACATAATATATAATTGTCACTGGGTAGGTGATGTCCTAACAGTTGACTGTTCACGGCGTATGGGCCCTGCCTCAGGGGTCAAAGGTGGTTGTCCAGTTCAACGACAACCACCAAGCTATCGAAGATAGTGGCGGTTTGCTTGGTGTCTTCCTTGGCACCATCGGGGATAACTTGCGGTTATTCTCGATCTCCTACAGGGACTGGAGGATCATTACTCAGCAGTCGAAGACGAATGTCTTCGTAAACAATATTTAGGTATGAAAACATATATCTTTTGTAATTAATTATATTTATTTGTAATTTATGTGCAATTTATGTATAACTAATTTTTTATTTTCGTTTGCAGACACATTTTAATGTGATGGATCAACACAAGAAACTGATCATGCAATTGTTAGAAGTGAAATGGAGAGCGGCATGGTACAATGTATTTCACTTGGCGTACGATGGTACGAAGACTAGAGATCAGTTGCAGAGTGAAGTCTCGACAGGTATCCCACCTGATAGGGGTGTAAATAACCCGATAATCCGTTACAAACCGAATTAACCCGACCAAAAAAACAGGCTACGGGTTAGGAGCATCGGGTTATTGGGTTTCAACGGTTTGGGAAGCAAAAAATTTTCGGTTTTCTTCGGTCGGTTCGGGTTGGGAATCATGGAACTCGTGAAAACCGAACCGACCGAATTATGCCCTTAAGCACCACGTGCCTCCAGTCCTCCTCTGTTTTGTTTTCCCCCAAATCTCCAATCGGGCCAATCCCCCCCTCTTCGTTTCGGCTCTTCCTCCCTTCCCTTCACCCGAGTCTCTCCTCGACTCCTCTCACTCTCTTCTCACTTCTCACTCGCAGCCCACGCGATAACGACGATAGCAGTTCACGGTCACGGTGCACGGCCTTCAGCTTGATGATTGCAGTTCACCAGTAAGTTTCTTACCTTCTTCGTCCCTGTATTTTGTTCAAATCCAAAGCCCTAATATCATCTTAAGGTAATCCGAAGCCCTAATCTCAGTTTCTTATGCTTCAGGTAATCTCAGCCCTGATTGTTTCTCACATTCAACTTCTCCATTTCATCCTTCAGGTAATCTGAGGATTCTGAGCCCTAATTGTTCCTCACGTTCAAGCTTCTACATTTCATCCTTCAGGTAAGCATTTCTTCTCTGCATTTGAATGGTTGGTTGGTGCTCCATGCTCAATAGCATTTCGAAATTTAGCTGTCCTGGGGCCAAGTGATTAGTCTAATGCATTAATGTTGGTGCTGGTTGTGTAATAAACTCATGGTTTGATGATTTGTCAACTTTGAAGCATTAATATAAACTTTTAACCAAATTTCCTGTAATTTTTAGCATAATGGGATTTGAAATGTCAGATGGAGTCATTGAGGAAATTATACTGGAGAAATTCTTGTATAAAATAATAGAAGTAGTCTACTAATTTTGATAGAACTACTCTAATAAAAAGTAGCCATTTAGAGGTAGAATTAGTCTATTATCTGATATGTGCATTGCTTATCATTATTTCTTATTCATTTAATCTATCTAAAATTAGTAGATCAAGTTTGTATGAGAATTTTTTAGGACATGAATTCTTTGGCATTCCAATTAAGGCTAAAATTCCCTGTGAGAACAGGATGAAATCATATCCATTTGAAGAGACTTCTTAAGAGCATAATGACAACATTATGAACTAATATGATTGATTTTGGGTATTTAGTAGGTTAACATGGATTCCTCAAATTCAAAGGAACAAGAGACAGTAGCCTCTACACTAAAATCTCCTGTTAATCCGAAAGGAAAGGACAAAGTAGATACTTCATTATCACTTGATACTGAAGTTTCTAATGTTGCTCCCCCTAAGAGACAAAAAAGGAAGCCCCCTGCTAGTGGATCTCGAAAATCTTCTGTAGCATGGGATCACTTCACCAAATTACCTGATATGGCAGAACCTACAGCTCAATGTAACTATTGTGGAAAGAGGTACATGTGTAATCCTAAGACGCACGGTACTTCTAATTTAGTAAGCCACTTGTCTAAATGTTCTAAATATCCTTATGCTTTGGTGAATGATCCTAAACAACAAGTGCTTGGTTTTGAACCCAAAAAAGATGGTGGGGGAAGTAATATGGTAAAAGCACCACAAGTTTATGATATTGAAGAGTGTCGAAGGGCCATAGCTATTTTTGTTATCACTGATGAACTGCCATTTAAAATAGTTGAAGGATATGGATTTAAGTACCTTTGTAGTAGGTTGCAGCCATAACTCCATATTCCTTCCCGTGTTAATATAGCTAAAGATTGTCATCAATTGTATTTAGATGAGAAATTAAAGCTTAAAAGTTTCTTACAGTCAAATTGTTCTAGAATATGTCTCACCACTGATTGCTGGACTTCAATTCAAAATTTAAGTTATATGGTACTTACTGCACATTTTGTTGATAATGACTGGAGACTTCAAAAGAGAATTTTGAACTTTTGTCCTATTCCTAATCATAAAGGGGAAACAATTGGAAGACATATAGAACTTTGCTTGAATGAGTGGGGCATTGAAAAAGTGTTTACGGTGACTGTGGATAATGCTAGTGCAAATGATGTGGCAATATCATATTTAAAGAAAAGAATGAAGACAATGAATGGTTTGGTTTTGGATGGTGATTTTATGCATATTAGATGTTGTGCTCACATATTTAATTTGGTTGTTAATGAGGGATTGAAGGAGATGCATTCATCCATTGCATCTATTCGTAATGCTGTGAAATATGTTAAATCTTCTCCCTCTAGACTTGCAAAATTTAAATGGTGTATTGAACAATTAAAAATTGCATCTCAATGCCTTGTATGCCTAGATGTTCCAACTAGGTGGAATTCAACATATTTGATGTTAGAGGCTGCTGAGAAATTTGAAAAGGCTTTTAATAGGTTAGAAGATGATGAAACTGCCTACATTGATTATTTTGATGATAAGACAATTGGTCCTCCTTCTTCTGATGACTGGAATAATGCTAGAATCTTCATACAGTTCTTGAAAGTTTTCTATGATGTGACTTTAGAATTTTCTGGGTCTTTATATGTTACTTCAAATAGGGCCTTCCCTCAACTTGCTTTGATTCAGAGTGAATTATTGCACTGGAGTACAAGTGATGACTCTTTGTTGAGTTGTATGGCAACTGAAATGAAGAAGAAATTTGACAAGTATTGGGGAAAAGTGGAAAATATAAACCCCTTATTGTTCATTGCCAATATACTTGACCCAAGGTACAAGCTTGCCTATTTGAAGTGGTCATTTGATGATATTTATGATGCGGTTGTATCTTACAATATGATTTGCAAGGTGAAGTCTGATTTGCAAAAATTGTATGAGTGGTATCGCCAATTGTATGACCCTAAGGGTGCTTCAAATGTAGAGAAACAATCTTCAATGACCATTGAGAATGTAGTTGATTCTGCAAATAGAAAACCTGCACAAAAAGCTAGAGAGGCTGCTTTCAAATCCCATTTAAGGGCTAAAGATTCCATTGAAGCTAAAAATGAAGTAGAAAGATATCTAGCTGAACCTTGTGTAGATGCAGATGATTCTTTTGATGCTTTAGAATGGTGGAAATTAAATGTATCTAGGTTCCAAGTTCTTTCTATGGTTGCTCGAGATGTGTTGGCTATTCCTGTGTCAACGGTAGCTTCTGAGTCAGCATTTAGTACTGGTGGCCGTGTATTAGATGTATTTAGATCATCTCTCTCTCCAAGAATGGCTGAAGCATTAATTTGTACTCAAAATTGGTTGAAACCCAATTTGTTTCAATTTGATATTAATGATGTAGATTTTGTCGAAGAATTACAACAATGTGAGCAGCTTGAGACAGGTAAAATACTAAATATTTGTTTTTATATATTATGACTCTTTATTATAATTTATTCAAATAAGTATTTATTATTGCTATTTTAAATTATTTGGCTGTTTGCAGAACTTGCAGGATCTACTTCTAAAGAGCAACACTTGGCAAAATCAGAGGCCCATGCTTATTGGTAGTGTCCAGGTGTGCTGCTCTGCTCATTCAATATTCTTATAATTTTTTTTCAATGTTATAAACCTTATTCTTCATGTATTTTTGGTTGCAGCAATCTTCCCAAATGCATTACTCTTCAGCTTCAGCTTGATGGATTAGCAATTATCACTTATCAGGACTTGATGAGCCTCATTCTTAGGCCTTTGTTGGATTATTTTGGATATTCATTCCTTAGTTCAAAAGTTGTATTTCATCAAGATGATTATGGTCATATCACATTATTCTTTTGAGTGTCTTTTAACTCATCAGAACTAATATTTAGTAATTGCTATTAATATCATGTTGCTTTTATCTTAGGTAGTTGTATACTTGTATTATTGCTTTTGAGTTTTATGTTTCTAATTGTTCACTGTCATTTGCTTGTGAGCTTGTCCAAGTTATAGGTATGCTGACCTATATAATTTCCAATTCTTTTGGGTGATAGAGGTAATGAACATATCCAATTTGTAGGTATTTGTTTGTGAAGCACACATGTCCTGAAAATGGTGTTGGTAAATATATGTGCAGGAGCAGGACAAGCAAGGCTGTTGAATGCCTAAACCTTACAAAATAGGCACAAAATGTGAGAGTTAATGATGTAAGTTTCTAATGCATAATTTCATGGATCCTTTAGAACTTGGTAGTTTGCTAATGTTTCATGTATTGATTGTATATTTAGGATGAATGCAACTATATGGAGACATTCTGATTTCTGAACAATGGAGAATGCATTGAGACTTCAAGATGTGAGAGTTAATGAATAATGATGTAAGATTTTAATGCTAAACTGAACCTTGCCCAAATGAGGGAGTATTGTACTCAGAAATTTTATTGCGTCTTGAAGGTTTTATTTTTTCTATAGCATGACATGTGCACAAATATTGGGGCTGATGCAATCTGGGTGGGAAGAAGTATGCTATATTATGTTATTTGCTAATATTTTTAATTACTTGTTTTAATTTTAGACAAATGCACTCCTTAAGATTGAGATGGGCAATATACTAACTTTTCCATGTGTTATTTTCTCTATTATTTTGGGCACTGAATAATGTAGCTGTTGTACGTGAGCGGCTGTCAAATGGCTACTTGCTTATTGCAACAAGTGGAGGACTGAACCAACAAAGAACTGGAGTAAGTAGGACATAAGTCTTACGATACACATTGTCCTGTAAGAGTGCTATAAAAAATGTGCTGGTCAATAGTTTATTGATCGTTTTCACCTTTATGGATGAAAAAGAACAAGTGCGTCTGGCAAGGTCTTTTTTACTCTCCTGATTAAAAGCATTAAAAAGACAGAAGCTTTATGCATTTTTTTCCCTCTTAGCTAATTGACTATGTTTCAGTTTTCAGAAAATATGAGGCGTGGTTAAGTTCTTTCTAAGTTGATTGCCAGATGATTTTTTTCATTTCCATATGATTAAATTTTTCTTTTGTGAAAATGATAATCGTGTCCCCACATTCAGATAACAGATGCTGTAACCTGTAGTTGTTGCACGAATTCTTATTGCTACTCTAGTTGTACCTGAGTTGGATCATCAGTCCTACTGGAAAGATGACAGGTAATTTGCTGATGTTATCTACCACATTTATTATTCAGGTTAGAGTTGGTAAGAATCTAGTTTACAGTTCTTTCATTAAAGACACCTTTGTTTGAATACAGTGACTTTGTCAACATTTTTGATGTTGATTGGTTCACTTCTTATCTCGCAAAAGATGTTACTATTGTTAAAAGAGTTCCTGATAAGGTCATGCGGTCAATGGAAAAACCACCATATACAATGCGTGTCCCAAGGAAATCAGAACCTGAATATTATCTTGATTAAGTTTTGCCAATACTCTTGAGAAGACGGGTAAGGATGCTTTACTCATATTGTAATAGTTGTATTTCATCAAGTTTTGCCATAGCTGTTCATGAGCTGTCTTAGATGAAAAGACATTCATAAATCATATATTCATATGTGTAATGTGTTGATTTCTTTCTGTTTAGGTTTCTTTGTTTGTGAGTAGAGTTGCTAGACTATCAATTTCTAAATTTCCATTTAGTTTGTGGATAATAAATAACTCTTTGATTGATCATAGAGATTACTCTAAAAAAAATAGTGAAATCAGTTGTTGTGGAATTATTCATAACATTTTTTTTTTGGAATATCTCTTCAACCCGCCCGACCCGCCCAAACCCGAAATTTTGGAAAACCCGAACTTACCCTTCATCACCCGAAACAACCCGACATGCTTCGGGTCTCCTTATGCTTTGGTCGGTTTCGGATGGGTAAGACACAACCCGAAAGGTGTTCGGTCGGGTTGAAATTATTCCTCAACCCGACCGAACCCGACCCGCTTACACCCCTACCACCTGATCAGTGGGTAACTTTTATAGACTATCGCCTTGAGGTGAAGTCTAGGGTAAGTTGTGTATATTAACATATTTATAAAATTTAACTTTTAAATATTGTCACTAATTTTTTTTTATGTGATTAATTAGGATGTGACTGCGAAGAATAAACAGAACAGAAGACAACTGACAATGCCACACACTACTGGATCCAAGAGCCTTACGGGTAAAAAGGTAGAGATGGTAAGCTTCAATCTATAAATATTTTTTTTTAAATGTTGAGACGACTTTAATATATATAATCATAAATTGATTAATTATTTTAATTTTCAGGAGATTGATATTGGCGGTCCAGTGACTCGTGGTGATGTATGGACGGTAGCTCATAAAAGAGCTGACGGATTATACATCAACGACAAAGTTCGGGCTGTTGCGGTAAGTAATAAAATCTTATCAACCGTACGTGGGTAATTATTTAATTTTTAGATAATGTTTAATATTATTAATTGTCAGTTATTGAATGTTAGGAGAAAATTGCTTCGATCCAGTAGGAAGACAGCTCGTCTCAAGAGCTCTCAACGGTTGATTCGCTTATGAGAGCTCTTGGCATTAAGGAGCACTCTGGCCGCGTTCGAGAATTTGGGTTGGGTGTTTGCCCAACTCAAATCTTCGGTCGTGGTTCGTCTGGGTCGAACTCACAGTCTGAGCCGTCATACCACGACTTATAGAATAAGGTGGAGCGCTTGAAGACAGCTATGCATGAGCGGGACGTCGAGCAACAGCGATGAGACGCTGAGCTCGCAACACGATAAGTACAAATGGAGGCTGCTATGACGTTCTTGCTAGAAAATTTTCAAGGTCAGCTGCCACCTGAAATTTTAGGACTTCATAGTCCCGGATTCAGGGTAATCTTTTAATACAAAAAAATTATTGGTATAATTTTGTTTATTTTGAAAACGCTAAAAATTCTAACAAACAAAATTTATTTTTCAGGACCTCAACGACTGCGGTAATGGGTATCAGCGTGATCAGCATGCGCAGCGTTCGGAAACTTGATTTAGTTATTATATTTGTATATGTAATTTTGTTATGCTCGTTACTATTAATTTTTGTGTACATATATATTTTTTATATATAGATTCATTATAATTCAATAGTTTATGTATATTTAGTTTCTAGTTAAATATTAATAAATTTTAAAATAATTTTTTCAATTATTAAATAATTAATACGTTTAATTATTATATAATAAATTAAAATGTATCTAAATTAATTTATAAAATATTAAAAATATAAATTAATTTTTATTATGAATAATAATTTAATAATAAATTTTTTTAATCATAATTAGTATTATGGATAGCACAAAATATTATATTTTAAATTAAAAATAAAATTGATATAAAAAATTAAATTAATTTTATTAATATAAAAATTTTAAAAAAAATTATAGGAGTAACGACGGTTTTTAAACCGTCGTTACTTTTAACAGCGGTTTAAAACTACATTAAAAGTGGTTTAATGACGGTTTTTAAAATCGTCGTTAATCTAATTATAACGACAATTGTTCTTACAGTTAGTTAAAATCGTCACTAAGTCCAACGTTCCACGACAATTTTAAAACCGTCGTTAAAGAACATAACGACGGTTAAAATCGTCGTTATGCCCACTTAAAAACTACTGTAATGTGGCAATTTTGTAGTGTAGAAACCTATAATATAATAAGCAACTGAATGATTATTCTGCCTTTGTTATAAGTAGGTTCCTGATCAATATATTTGAAAATTCATTGTGTGAAAAAAAAATGGATTCAGATTATACTCACAACTTTTCATTCAAAAAAAATTATGGTCTGACGTTCTTCCAGACTAGGTAAAAAGGGTTTAACAAATCTCAGACCATAATTTTTTTTAATAAAGGGTTTCATTCATGCTATTGTTCGAACGTGGAATTGTGCAAATTTTGAATGCAGCAGATAAGAAAAGCTTAGGCAATTAAAAAAATAGTCTCTCTATCTGATCTCCCTCTCTCTTTTCTGAAATTTTCATCCCCTGATGGACCTCCGGGGAAAGTGCAATTTTTAAAGAAGAATTTTGTTTTTTTCTTGGGGCGGGGGAGGAGGAGGGAGACACAATGTTGCTGGCTGTAACTGAGCATCCAAATTAGTCGACACTATGAGTAGGTAGCCCAACCGTTACATGCAGCTATCATACATTGCGTAAAACTCAAAAAGAAAAAGGTTAGGTATTTATCTTCGATAGAGCATGAAAGGGGCTAACTTGCTTTTTTCCATTATAGCTGGTTTGAATCAAGAATGATTAATGACTCTGCCCTAACCAATAACCGTGGGCACCGCCAACCTTTCTTTTTATTTTCTTATTAAACAAGAAAAGAAAAATTACTTCAATTCAAGAGTGTAAGCAAACAAATTGAGGACCCTGCCCTAAATTTTAAGAGGGTGTTTGGTAGAGAATTTTTTTTTTAAATTTTTGAAAAATTGAATTTAGAAAAATTAAATTTTTATGATTGATTTTTAAATTTTAAAATAAGATTTTCAAAAAATAAAAATTTATAAAAATGATTTAAAAAAAATATTTTTACCAAAATTTTTTCATGTAGAGAGATAAAATTTAAGTTTTTCATAGAGATAGAAATTTTGTTGAAAAATAAAAAGACAATTTTATTTTTTATTTTTATTCTTCACCTCTATTTATTTTTATATTTTTTTAATTATTTATTTTGTGTATAACTTTTATATAAATTATTATACTTAAAGTATTAATATTATACTATGTATATATTATTATTTATTTTATAATATAATATTATTATATAATTATATATGTAATATTATATATTTTTTAAATTTTACACATTTTTTGTAATAAAAAAATATCTTTATTATTTTGATAGGATAATTATAGTTATTTTTTAATTTATTTTATTATTTTAATATTTTATTTTTTTATTAAAAAAATAAATAGATAAAATATTTTTTTAAAAAAAATTAAGAGATATTTTTGAAAAATTATTAAAAATTCTCAGAAAATTTAAGTATAATTAAATAGAAAAGGAATTTTTTCAAAAAATATTATTTAAAATTTTTTATCAATAATAAAATTTAACTAAATATATTTTATATAATTTTAAAAATTATAATTTTTATTAATAATATTTTTTTTAAAATATAATTTTTAACGATAAAAATCTTTGCCGCTCCTAAACAACGTAATACTTAATGACAAGTCAAAAGTGCTTCGGGGTGAGATCAATTGACTTGTAGTAGCCTCTAGAAGCATAGCGTTAACACCAATCGAAAAGAAACCAGTGGTCGCGTGCTCAACCATTTACCGACCTATAATTTTAAGTATAAATAAATAAAGTCCACCGTTAAATTAATTATAAATAAATTTGTGGGTTGCATGAAAAAGTGTATTTGCCGCTTAAGGTTTGCCCAAATAATTGAAAAAGTTAAATTTTAAATAAAGAGCAATTTTTCATCCTGTACTGATTTTTATTTTTTTATTTATAAAAAATTTAGCATGCTTATTTCTTTTTTATGAAAATACTAAAAATGAATCTGCGACCATCCAACAAGTGTGAAAACGAGATAAAAAACACGTGGATCGGCTTAGCTTCTTCAACCTCTCTTTCTGACCACAGATACGAAGAAACAGCCATAAGGGAAATGGTTTTTTCCTTCTTCTGACACGAATCATGATAAATTTCCACTTTACTTAACGTTGGGTGAAATTCATCAGGAATTAAAGGTACTCCCCCGTAATAAAAAAAAAAAAAAAAGCATCCTTATCATCAAAGCTCAATGAGTAACCTCTTTTTCTGATCACATATACGCAAACACAGCTAGAAGAGGAAATTATCCTTCTGACACGAATCATAAATGGTCACTGAACGTTAGGTGATTTCGTCAGAATTAAACTCTCAGAATGGAAAAAAAGAGGGCATTCTTTATCGACAAAGCTCAATGCTTAATGCTAACATTCTAAAATAATTTTCTTCTGTACTTTTCGAGTTACTTACTCAATAATCTAGCGGATTTTGGAAGCCAAAGGAGGGATTCAAAATTTTTAATTTTTTGGCGTAAATAATTCATACTAATTGCACAATTGACTTTGTAATGTATATATCGTTTGTTAAGAAAATTATGCTGCCTAAATAATTCGGCAGCTGGGAAAAGTATATGTGTAAGAATTATAAAGCCAAGATGGGAAAGAAATAAAAATAGAAGCTTTCCAGAATCTTAACTCTCCTCCCCCAGTTGCCTTCTCATTTTTCTTAAAAGTAAACCCGATTAGCAGCGCAAGATTGACTTTTTAGAAAACGCGGAAACTCTGCAGATCTTCTACGTTCCTCCAATATGATGTCGTTGAACAGGCACAAATATAGTATTCTGGTACTACCAACCATTTTTTATTCTTTCTTTTTTTCAACAATAAAAAAAAAAAATCTGAAGCTTTGGAAGAGGGAGAATTACCATACCAACAAATCCTGCTCTTCATTTGATTTGCCCAACTATTACACGTGCCAGTTCACTTTCTTACACGTTTGACTTTGAAATCCAAGTCGACCTCGACAGCCTATATAAGATTTCGGTTGTGGTCTGGTCCGGCAAACCAACCTGTGTTTTCATTTTTCCAAAGTTTTGTTTTGTGCAAATTCTAAAAGGTGAAAATCCTCTGTTTTTGGAGTTGCAGAAGAGTATTCTGTCCTAGAATTTGGACATCTGGGTGTCAGCTGTTTTTAATACAGCTAATGTAACTGTAACTGTAACTGTAACTGTAACTGTAACTGTTGAGTTTTGTTGACTTGCAGAGACTGGCCTTGTTTGGTCGAGAAGAAGAGGTAAAGCTAGTCGCATTGATGTCGAGCGCGTTGAAGGAGATGAGAAACAGCAGCGTTTCAGAGGATGGCCCGGTTTATACGAAAGGTGAGGGTGGGGGTGTTAGGGACTTGTACGGCGAGGACAGTGCCACAGAGGATCAGCTGATCACTCCCTGGACTTTCTCAGTGGCCAGGTGAGGTAGAAGCGGGATATGCATTTCGTTTCTTATTCTATTTTATAAGCTACGATGGATGATGAACTTTTGAAAAAAGAAAGACAAGAATGCTGCATTCTTTTCTATCGATTCTACAAATATTTAATCTCTGTGTTTTTGGATCTGTGCTATATTACTCAGTCTATGTGATCTCGTTATTTGTGGGCTTTTCAGTTTTGGCCACACTTGTTTTCCGATCTCACCTTCTTATTTGAAAAGGAAAAGAAAAATCCTTCGACTCGTTTTTATTCCCAAGTTTCAATAGTTCTGGTTTGGAACATTGGGCTTGGTAGATAAAAAAGAGAGTCGAGTTATTTAATGATATATTCCGATATAAAACTGGATCATTTTCATTTAGTTGTTTTGTGAGAATTCTATTATGATCTGAATAGGAAGTACCACTTTCCACTTGTGTTATAATATTTTTGTTTTTGGATTAATCTAATTTACTTTATTCAAATTTGTATGTCAACTTGCTTCAAACCTGTGACATTATCCTCATTAACCTTTAAGCTTAAACATTCACTTAAGCACTTATGCAGAGTTTATATGCTAATCAAGTATGCTTTGTCTCACAGTGGCTGCACTTTGTTGCGTGATCCACGCTACAACAAAGGACTCGCCTTCACTGAGAATGAAAGAGATGCTCATTACTTGCGTGGCCTTTTGCCTCCAGCTGTATTCTCTCAGGAGCTTCAGGTTATTTCGTTACATGAATTTTACTTATTTTGCTATTCTTTGTGCTCTGAACTTTTTAAAACTACGATTACATTTTCTTTTAGGCTAATTAATTACCCTTGTTATTATTATGTTATACAGGAGATGAGGTTGATGCACAATCTTCGCCAGTATGAGGTGCCTCTGCATAGATACATGGCCATGATGGATCTTCAGGTACATGCTGGCTTCCACTCTTTCTCATGAAGTGCGCTCTCATCAGAAAATGAAAATAGGCCACTTTTTACTTGATAAATTATACTTGTTTGGTGCTTATCCTTATTGACATTTAGCATATAGTGTACAACCAGGATCCACTAAGGCATTTTTTACCCTTTCTCACGTTTCTGCATGGGCAGGAGAGGAATGAAAGGCTGTTTTACAAGCTTTTGATCGATAATGTTGAGGAACTGCTTCCTGTTGTTTACACCCCAACGGTTGGAGAAGCATGCCAGAAATATGGAAGCATATTTAGGCGTCCTCAGGGTCTCTATATCAGTTTGAAGGAGAAGTATGTTTTTTCATGGCATTTCCTCTTTCTGTTTTCCACTGATAATTTAAGTGAATACTTAGTAATTTGAGTTTTTCAGGGGCAAGATCCTTGAAGTGCTGAAAAATTGGCCAGAAAAGAGCATTCAAGTTATTGTTGTGACTGATGGTGAGCGTATATTGGGACTTGGAGATCTTGGTTGCCAGGTAACTATGGTTTTGTTCCTATTTCTTCTTTACTTTTCAATTAAACTTTGCTGACATAATTGTTTAAATTTTCTGCTAGGGTATGGGGATTCCTGTTGGGAAACTTTCCCTCTATACAGCATTAGGAGGGGTTCGCCCTTCAGCAGTAAGGACTACTAATATACTATATTCCCTTGCCCGTTCCCTGTTTCCCATTTTCCTTGCTTGTAACTTTCGATTAATTGCAATATGCATCCATGATTTACAGTGCTTACCTATAACCATCGATGTTGGTACAAACAATGAGAAGTTACTGAATGATGAGTATTACATTGGACTTAGACAAAAGCGGGCAACTGGAAAGGTCTGACTACCACTCTTTCTCTTACATACGCACAATTCAGTCGTTTTGATTTCCACAGAGTACAAAATTTCTCTATCATTAACATGACTTTTGTTTATTGTGGTTCAGGAATATGAGGAACTTCTAGATGAGTTTATGCATGCTGTTAAACAGAACTATGGGGAGAAAGTCCTAGTACAGGTTACAAATCAGTTCCAACATGTTAATCTAGAGTTTTTTTTTTTATTTGCTTGATTATATTATTTTTATCAATGTTCATCATTCTTTTCAGTTTGAAGATTTTGCAAATCATAATGCTTTTGATCTGCTGGCAAAATACAGCTCATCTCATCTTGTCTTTAATGATGATATACAGGTAGCATGCAGAAACCTTTTGACTCTTATGCACGGTCCTTTCATTTATTTTTGAGTTATAGACTCTAATTTTTGGTTTAATTCAGGGTACAGCATCTGTGGTGTTAGCAGGGCTGCTTGCTTCCTTGAAATTAGTGGGGGGAACCTTGGCCGATCACACCTTCTTATTCCTAGGTGCTGGAGAGGTCAGCCTAATAAACCATTGCCTTCGGAGATTTATTTGGCTTTGATACAATTTTAAAATTACGTCTAAAAAGGAAAATAAAACTTGTCATTCATACTTATTATTTAACTTGATTGGTTTAAATTAAGTTTTGTCTTTATCTTTTGATTGTTGCAGGCTGGAACAGGTATAGCAGAGCTGATAGCTCTTGAGATTTCAAAGCAGGTATTAACTTAATGTTTGTTTCCTTCAGCTTAAGTTTTTTATAATTTTTTTCTAAACACTGATATCCTTGGCCAGACAAAAGCTCCATTGGAAGAGAGCCGCAAGAAGATTTGGCTGGTGGATTCAAAGGTAATGAAGAGACGTGATCCTAAGTTGCCTGCAAAACTAAGATTATCTTTTTATGCTTCTAGATATCCTTTTCCTCTTAGCTGTCATAACAAGGCTGTTCTGTTCCAGGGACTGATTGTTGGCTCTCGTATGGAATCCCTTCAGCACTTCAAAAAGCCTTGGGCTCATGACCATGAGCCAGTAAAGGGACTTTTAGATGCTGTCAAGGTGAAAAAGTGTCTCAGATTTTGCTTTTATACCATACAAGACTTGCTACCCTTCATATTGTTTACACAGCATCTTACAATTCACTCCCTCAGGCAATCAAGCCTACAGTTCTAATAGGATCATCTGGAGCAGGAAAGACATTTACGAAGGAGGTGGTTGAAGCCATGGCTTCCTTAAATGAGGTTCCTTCGCACTTGACTCATAATAATAACTTTATCACCTAATGAGAAGATTCTGTATCATTGATGCATACGATATTTATTGGCATGTAGAAACCGCTCATTCTTGCTCTCTCTAATCCAACTTCACAATCTGAGTGCACAGCTGAAGAAGCTTATGCATGGAGCAAGGTAAAATTTTGTTGCTTCCTATTTATTTTCCTATAAAAATTAGCCTAAGAAATATCATTTGACGGGTTAATGTTTGAGCAAGGTAAACAAGAAGAACTCTTAGCTGCCATATTTCTTTTCTATTTATAGGGCCAAGCAATCTTTGCTAGTGGAAGCCCATTCGATCCAGTTGAATATGAAGGAAAAGTTTTTGTGCCTGGACAGGTTTTATCCAATACGTGCTAACTATATTGTTATTTATTCAACATGCATATAACTTACCAAAATTAGTGGCTCACTTGTTCCTATGATGCTCCAGGCCAACAATGCTTACATATTTCCTGGTTTGGGTTTGGGTTTGATAATCTCCGGTGCGATTCGTGTGCGAGATGAGATGCTCTTGGCAGCCTGTAAGTACATGAAAAGAAATAGGATAAGAATACGATAATGTACATTCATGAAAGATTTGCTGCAACAGATATTGTGGAAAAGAATCACCAGAGAACAGAAATTCAGGAATATATTACAAGGAAGAAGAATATTATGGAAAAAATGAAGCTAACAAGCTTATGTTTAAGGAACAATTTGACAAAAATCTTGCATGCCCATATGGTATCATAAATTCATAATGACGGCAGTTCTCTTAAACATTGAGCGTGTGAAGTTAGGGGAAACTCTATTTGACCATAATAACATCCTGTAGACAGTAAATGTGCAGAACATAATTAACGCAGAACAAGCAGCTTCTCTGCCGGCTCCCTTGTCTTTTTCTTATATTTTGTTTTTGAATAAGGGCTAAGTTTATGGATTAACTATTACATCTTTTGGTGCAGCGGAAGCTTTGGCTGCACAAGTAACAAAGGAGAACTTTGGTAAGGGACTGATTTACCCGCCTTTCTCTAATATAAGAAAGATATCAGCCCACATTGCTGCCAAGGTAGCAGCTAAGGCATATGAACTTGGTGAGTTTTATCCCCGTGTTATGTTCATCAGTTCAGGTATCGCTGACCTATAGTTTTCTCTTTCTTTTCTTTTCTTATTTTACTTAGATTTTGTATTTTGCGTTTGCTGGATAGGTCTGGCTTCTCATCTACCTCGACCTAAGGATCTTGTTAAATATGCAGAGAGCTGCATGTACAGCCCTGTCTACCGAAGCTACCGTTGAGATTACTTAAATTTGTGGTCAGCAGCAACTATGAGCTTTTAAACCCACCAATTTACTTTGGTTCATTAGAGTGTGATTGTTACTGGCATATTGTCATCAGAATTTGAGTTCGACCTTGAAAAGGTTGTCAATTTTTTCATTTTTAATTTTACCGTACTAAGAATGAATATTGTTTATCAGATTTCTATGCTGAATGAAATATTAATGTTTGTTCCAAATATTTAAGAGTAATGGCAGTCGCACTTTTATGTTTGCGCAAACATCCTTCAAAACAACTTTCATCTTATCTGTCAGTTTGAGATCATATGGTAGTATGTATTAGAATGATTACCATCAAGGTTAAGAAAGGCCACTGATATGATTAACATAACTAAAAAAATGTTATATCTATATGATCTAAAAAATATATTTCTTTTCTCATAGTTAAAAAAATGTAATTATTTACATATCTATCAGAAAATATGGAATGAAATATTAAAGATTTTTCCTTTCAATCAAATCATGCTGTATACTATGCCTTTTATATAAATCTTACAAATTAGAAAGTAAACTAATTAGTTCCTATTAAAGTAAGGGCCCGTTTGGTTGGATGGAATAAATTTTAATGGAACGGAAAGAAGAAAGGAAGAGGGAATGAAAAAGAGAATGGAATGCCATTACCTTGTTTGGTATGCGATGGAAAGGAAGAGGTAATGTGATATTTTATTATTTGATTAATAGATAAATTGAAAGAATAGAAAGATAAGATAAGTAAAATAATTTAATTAATTTTAATATAAATTAATTACATTAATTAAATTAATTTTTTTAAATAAAAATTTTTTTAAAAAAATAGATTTTTTTTAAAATTCCTACAAATTAATCTTTACAAAATATAATCAAATTAATTTTTTTAATAATTAAATTAAATTATTTTAATAAAAAAAATATGAAGTTAGCATTATTTTGTGATGGAATCTTGGATTCCATCCATTATTGGAAGGAATCCATTTTCCATCACATGATGGAATGAAGCATTCTATGGAATGCTCCATTCCATCAAACCAAACGATGGAATCCTACTTTCCATTCCAGATTCCTTTCCATTCCTGCCAACCAAACGCGCCCTAACTTGCTCAATTGGGAGTTTAGTTGAACGGAACTAATGCTAATAACAAAATAATATCAGCAAATATAAAAAAAGCTTTTCAATATAAAATGATACTCTAATAGTCTTTTCAAACTGGAGCATATAAATTTTGTGTGTCCAACTTGAAAATAGAACGTTGAAATAAAGTAGGAGGTAAAGGTTTAGTGAGGCAGTTAGTCAATTGATGAGATTAAGCAACTGGTAATAGATCGAACAGTTTTACTTGAATTTTCTCCCAAACAAAGTGGCAGTCCAACTCAATATATTTTGTGTGCTCATGAAAAGCTAATTGTGAGCAAGATAAATGGTTGAACGATTGTCACATTAAACGATGGCTGGTGAGGCATAAGTAATGTGTAAGTCTTTGAGCAAGTAGGAAAGCCACTGAATTTCACAAGAGATAACAGCTAAAGCTTCATACTCAACTTTAGAAGAAGACTTTGCTACTGTTGGTTGCTTCTTACACTTTCAAGAAATGAGACTGTCACTAAGAAATACACAAAAACTAGTAATTGACCTTCTGGTATCACTACATGAGGCTCAATCAGAGTTAGAATATGTCTGGAGATTCAAAGGAGCAGAAGCTGAAAATAAGAGGCCTTGCCCAGGGGCATGTTTTACATAGTGTAAAACTCTATGCAAAGCTTGCATATGCTGATCAGTTGGACAGTCCACAAATTGTGAGAGGTGTTGAACAGAAAAATTCAAATGAAGTCTAGTATTACATAAATATAAAAGTTTGCCAACAAGTCTCCTGTAGGAAGAGGAATTGAAAGAACAATCCCAGCATATTTGGATAACTTGAAAGTAGTAGCAGGAGGCGTTACAGTAGGTTTGTAGTTAAAGAATCCAATTTTATCTAATAAATCCAGAGCATATTTTCTTTGACAAGTATCAATACTAAAGGAAGACCGAGCTATTTCAAAGGCCAAGAAGACCTTTAAAACACCAAAGTCTTTAATTTTAAAAGCCTTATGCAAAAATTGTTTAATAGTGGCCACCATGGTCAAGTCATTACTTGCTACAATAACATCATAAACATAGATCAAGAAAGCAACAAATGAGACACCATTCCACTTGGTAAAAAGAGAAGGGTTAGAAAGTGCCTGAAAAAACTCTTGAGATAATAATGTTTTTTGTCAATTTAAGATTTCACTGTCTGCTAGCTTGTTTCAATCCATATAGAGATTTGAACAATTTGCAGATTTTAGATGGGACAAAACCTTGAAAACCAGGTGGAAGGGTCATGTAGATCTCTTCAGGCAAAAATATATTATTGATGTTAAGTTGATGCAAGTGTCAATTATGAATGGCAGCAAGGATAAGAAGTAGTCTAATAGTGGCCATTTTTGCAACAGGAGAAAAGTGTTAAAGTAATCTACTCTATTTTGTTGAGTGTATCATTTAACTACTAACCTTACTTTATACCTCTCAACACTTCCATCGGTGTTGTATTTAATTTTGAAAACCCATTTGCATTCAATAGATTTTTTATTAGGGGGCAAATCAATAAGAAGCCAAGTATTATTTTGTTCTAATACTGTGATCTTAAGTTGCATTGCATCTTTCTAATGTTGATATTGAAGAGCCTTATTGTATGTTTTGGGTTCTTAGAGTTAGGTGATTTGAGTGACAAATGTTTTGTGTATAGGAGAAAGTTTATGAAAAGAATCATAGGTGGATATAGGATGAGGATGAGAAATAGAAACCACAGAATTGGAGTTAATATAAGGTAAAGTGTATTAATAATCTTGTAAGTAAGCTGGAGTATAGGGCTGTCTAAAGCTTCTGCAAAGGACAATAATGGGTGAAGAAGCTTGAAGAAAGGAGGATGAAGGATTGAGACAAGGAAGAATGGATGATGAAGAAGAGGGTGAATGCGGGAGTGAAAAAATAGGGGAGTCAAGATCAAATAATGGGACTGAAAATGAAATTGGTAAAACAAAATTAGAGGAGGGAGTATTAGGAAGAGAAGAA
Organism: Gleditsia sinensis; assembly: GCA_037074535.1. Taxonomy (NCBI): domain Eukaryota; kingdom Viridiplantae; phylum Streptophyta; class Magnoliopsida; order Fabales; family Fabaceae; genus Gleditsia; species Gleditsia sinensis. The sequence goes on from CM073472.1 coordinate 5,787,403, forward strand.
GGAAAATAAAATGGAAATTGGGTCTCATAAAAGTAAACATCATGAGTTACAAAGACTTTAAAAGTTTGAAAATCAAAAATCTGAAAATCTTTGGTGGTTGAAGGAATTCTAAAAAAACACATTTCATTGCCCTAGAATCAAATTTATGTCGGGTTTGAAATGGTGTTGATGCATAGCGTAAGTAACCAAAAACCTTGAGATTAGTAAAGGATGGAGCAACACCATATAAGAATTGGAAAGGAGTTTGGTTAGAAATCACTGGTGAGGGTATCCGATTAATAAGATACACATCATGTAATACACAATTAGACCAAAAAATGGTTGGTAAAGAAGCTTGAAATTTGAGTGATCTGGCCACATTGAGGATGTGTTGGTGTTTTCTTTCAACTATAGTTATGTTGAGGGGTATACACATAGGTGATTTGATGTATGATACATTTAGATGAATAAAACTCTGGAATATTAAATTCTTACCCATTGTCAGTCCTTATACATTTTATCTGAACAAAAAATTGAGTGTGTACAAAATTTTTTTTTAAGGATTTGTCTGCTTTCACATTTGGTTTTCTTAAGAAAAAATCAAGTATATTTACTGTTTTCATCCACAATAATAAGAAAATATTGATGACCATAAAATGAAACAACATTGGAAGGATTCCATATGTCAACATGTATCAAATCAAAACAAGAATTAGAAACGGATGTGCTAATAGTAAATGAATTTTTCTTTTGTTTTGCAAAGGCAGATGTCACGTTGATCAAAGCTAGGTATAGCAATGGAACTATCTAATGATTGTAGTAATCTCAACCTATGAGTAGAAAGTTGACTTAAATGAAAATACTAAATATCATCAAAAGTTGTTTTGAAGGTGTTACAAATGACAGTGATTGATAGAGAATGAGGTGGAAGAAGTTGATAAAGACCATTGACCTTTTTAGATAATTCAATCATCTTCCAAGTTTGAAGATCCTGAATGAAACACATTTTTTTATGAAGGATGAAACAATAAAAATAAATAGAAGTAAGCTTACTAATTGATATTAGATTAAAAGAGAAATGAGGGACGTAAAGGACATTGTGTAAAATGAAGGTAGGGAAAAATGTGACAGTGCCAACATGTGTGACAAAAAATTTTTGTATGTTGGGAAGTGTAACATATGTATTGGAGATTGGTTTATAGGTAGAAAAGGCAGTGAGATTACAACACACATGGTCTGTAGCTCTAGTATCTAAAATCCAACACACATTATGAGGGATATTTTTATCAACACAAGAAAGAGAAAGACTATCTTGATTACCAGCCATAGGAACAAAATTGGAAGTGAGCTGATTGACTCGTGTAGTAGAAGTGTTGGCACCCAGATTAGCTTGTTGCTAAGGAGTTGATTAAACTGAGTCTAGGTGATAGGTAATTTTGCATCTGTTTTAGAAGATCACTGCTGGATCTTTAAAAGAATTGGTTTGAGAAACATCCGAAAAGGAAGTGACCAATTGCAACATATAATCCTCCAGAATGATCAATATAGTCTCCATCAAACTAATCATTAGTACTTACTTGATTGGTTTGTGTGTTGTTGTTTCTATTTCTACTCTTAAACCCAATAGGATATTTGTGCTTTTTTATAGCAGGTGTCAATCACGCGCCCCAACATATTGCAAAATATACATAAAGGTCTAGTCCCTTGATTGGTATAGAACCATTTATGATTATTACTAGAATTAAAGTTGGCAGGATTAGAAACTGAGGAATTTGAATGATTCCTTTGAGGATATTGTTAATTTTGATGAGTCTCGAAATTATTGTATCGCTTATTTTAGAAATTATTACTTGAGTCTTGATTGAAAAAAATAGATACATCTTCAAATTTATCCAAACCCCATGTGAATTGTCTTTTATGTTGCCAGACTAATGAAAAAAATTTGTTAATGTTCGAGAGTGAGATCGTACTGTAGAGAAATTTTCATTCAATTCCTTCAAGAACCTCATTGAATAATCATCTTGTTGCCATTTCTTGACATTCTTGAGTGCCTCACAGTTGCATTGTGGAACACAGATGCATACTGGTATCGACCCAAGATTTATATATTTATCCTACAATATCTTTAATTACGTAAAATACTTCGTAATGTTTAAAGAATTTTGCTTAAAACTATAGATTTTCTCTTGCAAATCAGAGATCCTAATTGTATCACATTGGGAGAATCTATCATGCAAATCTTTCTATACCTTCATTGTGTTATCGATCTAGAGAATACTCTTCACTATAGAAGGTGAAAGAGATCGATCAATCTATAAATACACTATAGTATTACATCGTTTCCATTTTGCGTACAGAGGATCAATTTTTTCTGGACTCGGAATGCTACCATCAACGAACTTTAGTTTGTTCTTTGATAATAACGCCATTCGCTGAATCGATGCTAGGAATGGTAGTTTGAACTGAATAAGGTAGGCAAAGCAAGCACTAACGATGGATTTTCACTAGGATAGAGATAGTAAGGGTTTGATGAATTATCTTTCGACATTGCTGTATTTTGGAATCTCGACTTATAATTGTGTGGAGAAAGCTGATTGTTTAGGGCATCAGAATAAGACATGTTGGACGAAGGAAGAGAAGAACGAACAGTTCACAATCTCTTTCATAAAAGAAAATAGAGAGATCTATAGTGTATGACCTTCGGAAAAATACCAAAGAAAAACACTTTCTCGGGCTGGGTGTTTAAGCATTGTGTTCCTTATAAGTTTAAATAATATTTTATCTCATGGCTTGAGTTTTGAGAGAAGAATTAAATCTAAATTTTTAATATGGTATTAGAGTTTGCTCTTGTCTCGATATGACCCACCTGTAGATGTTTATTTTTACAAATTTCACGTTCTAGATATCCAATCATAGGTGTGAGGAGAATGTATTGAAGTCCTACATCGGTTAGATATTTAAGTATTATGTTCTTTATAAGTTTAAGCAATTCTTCCTCTCATAACTCGAATTTTGATATAAGAGTTAAACTCAATTTTTTAATAATACCTGAAAGGCCCACACATTCATTTTGCAAATAAAAAGAAAATGATTGATTATAACAATGCAAATATTTAAGTATTTACAAATATGATAATATGATAATTGAACTTAAAAAGTAAAAAAATAATTTTATGAAGTTTATATTTATTTTAATAGAATTATTTTGTAAAAAAATATAATTACACAATTTTTTATTCATTTGTTACATATAGAATGTACAGTTTTCTTCTCCACATATATATACGCATTGACCATATTAAGAATATTTTAATATTACTAAGTAAAATAATTTTTTAGTGCATTATTCTATGAGTATAATGAGACACACTATTAAAAAAAAAAAGAAAAAGAAGAAGAAGAAAGAACCTCATATTTTTCTCTATACGACTTGCAGTATCAGCCGTTGTAACATTGGATCCATTGCGACTTAGGCGGTTAGGGTAGTGTCGTTTTGTAGGATTGAAACCACAAATATCTAGGAGCAAACCCTGTCCTATAAAATCAGCTTGAAGACAGCCGTTGGAGTAAGAAGATGGGTCGCGCGGTTCTTTCTCATTTCCTCGTTCTCTCCTCTTCGTCTCCTCACTTAGCCCCTTCACTGTATACACCCTCTCTCCCCTCTCTCCATCGTATACTCCCTTTTCATAAGCTTATAAAATTGGATATTTATCTTCTGATATCTATTTCAACAAGCAGGTCGCTTACTGGGCCGAAGTTCGTGAAGGCACCTGCCACGAATCTTCTTCGTTCTCGCCGTCCGATTAGCCTCAGTCGCGCATGCGTCCGGTGTTGTGCTACCAGTTTATCTGTTTCAGGAACTTCTGCGACCTCTGTGAAGTAAGCACAATTTATTTCTTCCAACAGCTACTATTCGTTTGAATCCAAAAGTCTTTTCTTTCTGTACTTCCGGTTATACGTGCTCCTTTAAACCATTCGCAATTTGATGGGGGCTTTGTTGTTGATACGTTTCGACTCTTGTACTGGAAGTAGAGGAAGTATAGATAAAATTTGCATATTTGTTGTTTCCCCATATGCCAACCACTTAGACTGACAGTAAAGCAAGACTTCATTTAAGAGTGTATTCTACGGTTATCTCAGTGCCTATATGGTGAAAGCCATGCAAATAAATGTTTCTGGGAAATCACGGAACCGAACCCTTCCCTATAATTTATCTCATGTAGTTATTTCCTATTATATTATAAATACATATTTGTGTCGTCTTTTACCGTACTTTATCTTGAAGTGCACCTTTTCAAATTATGTTCATTCATCTTCTCTTTGACAGGAAACGGGTAGTGTCCGGAGTTCAACCCACAGGATCTATTCACCTTGGGAATTATCTTGGTGCCATAAAGAATTGGATTGGACTTCAGGTTGTTGGTCTTCTTTCTTTATATGCTTCCAAAGTGAATAATCTCAAACCTAAACTTGCATTAACTATTTTTTAAACTGGAGTATCACTTTGTATTTCACATACAACAACCACTTAGCCTTTTGTGGGTTTGTCACTTATTGTTTTTTTGTCTCTCTCTGCCTCAGCTGCGCTATATGTGATCTATATTAAGATTTTTGCAAGTCTTCTCCATGTATAGTCAAACACTTGAAGAGAGGTTTTACTATTTTTTTCATAACAGTTGTTATTACAACTTTTTTTGTAATGTACTCATTTCTAATCTCTCTCTTAGTTTGTCTATACATACACTGCAATATTTTTATTTTTAGGATATTGAGTTTATTTTTATTTTATTTTTTAAACTATATAATATTACAGGTTATAACTGTACATTAGATTTTTTTTTAAATTTTGAATGTCACCTATTTTTTTATATAAAAAATAACCTTTGTTTTATCATCATTTTGTATAATAGACGAAGATATATAAAGGTGTGACCTATTTTAACGATGGTTTTTAAATTTTATTTTAAAATTCGTATTTGTTCGTCTTTTATTAAAATTATATTTTATATATTTTATTTTATTTTTACTTAACGAAAATTCACGTTTTTTGAAGTTTATTTTCATGATTTTAACTTTATATTTATTTTTTCTTTCGATTCACCAATTAGAACTATATCTTCTATAAAAATCATATATATCATATATCGGGATCTCAAATCTTAGATATATTTAGTAATTACGTTAAAATCAAATTAAAAAGATATGGATTCAGATATCACTCTTGATATATGTCTCTTTTATTTTTATAGATAAAGATTAAAATACTTTTTCTCTATTCAATTGTCATTTTTTTAGATCTCATTGTTACATTAAATAATTTAGTGAGACAATTTATGTCTTTTTTTCACAAAAGGTATATTATCAAGTCTTATTATTTTGTCATTATCTATTTTTTTTTAAGTTTTCTCTATTTCAAACTCTTCAATTTTACGATAAAATATATAACTTCGGTCATTTTTTGCAATAAAATCTTTTGCAATATTTAATCTATTAGAGTATCATGCCAATTCATGTATTTCGTTAAAAAGCTTTTGAAAGTAACTCTTCCAAACATGATTTCTTACCAAGATATTACTTTTTTTTAACTTTAATACATTTCACTTTGTCTAAATTTTTTGACCTCTTTTTTTTTCTACTCTGGAAGTTTAAAATTTTTTCTTTCTTCATACTTAGTTACTAAGGATTGACGTAGTCTTTTAAAAATTCTAGATCTTGTTTCACTTATATCTTTCTTAACATTTTTTTTAGTAATTTTATATTTTTTTCAATTTTTATTATCTTTACACAGGTGTCATACTTTATAACATTCTCTTTTAACTTTAATCTTATCTTACATTTTTGCATTTCACCACCAAAATTCTTTATCTTTTGGTCCAACGTTTATTGATTCTCTTAGTGTTTTTCTATAATTTTCCTATTCCCTTTTTGGCCCATATATTGTTAGCATTTCTTTGTACTTCCCAAAACTTCTATTTCTCAACCCTTCTTTGAAAGCTCATTCGTTGTTCATTCTTCAAATATTACCACTTAATTTTCGGAACTATTTTGTTAATTTTTCTTAATTTGCACGTTCATAATTAAAAGTTGAGTAATCAAACTCTTTCCGACTAAGATTTTGCAATCTATGTAAACTTTTTTATTTGATTTTTTTACTAAGAAAAAATTCTATTTGAGCTTACTCCCACACTTTTATATGTGTAAGATGTTCTATCTATTTTTTAAAATAAGTGTTTACTATTGTAAAATTAATATTTAAAGAAAAATTCAAGATAGTTTTATCCTCTTTATTTGCTTTCCCTCAACCAAAACTTCCATGTATATCCTCGTATCTTTTACATTCCTGGCAAGTTTCAGTTCCTTTAGGCATTGAAAATTAAAGCTGAAGGTATAGTCCAATGATGCACAGCTGTATTCTGCTTGAACTCCTAGTTGAAGCTGCCATTGGCTAGGGTTGTGGAGACTGCTAATTAAGGACTGATTTTATTTCCTAGTTATTGGTTGCCTCTTTCCCCTTTGTTATAATGTGGTGGTTGTGAGGTAGGAAACAACAGTACATTTTGCTTATAATTGACTATAGCATGAAAAACCAGTTGATTGACTTCATTCATGGATTTGCATGAATTGTTAATACATGATATTGTTTTAATAATGCAGAACACATATGATACACTCTACTTCATCGTGGATCTGCATGCGGTATGTCTATATTCCTTCTACATTAACTCATGATGAAGATTTTAAATTTTTTTCCCCTCATTTTGTAGTTAGAGCTACATCTCTGAGCTCACGTGAGTGCGGATTAGATAGAAAATTTGTCCTCAGCATCATTTATAGTAGATAGCAATGATATCCTGAACTATTGTCTCTGATTTTCTGAGCTTTACAAATATATTAATAAGGTTCATTGAGATTGGTCAAAACTGGGTTTAATCTTTAGATGGATATTTTAAGCTCATTCAAGTTATTTTATAAGGAGCAATATAGTAGAAAATTGATATATTCAATGGTTTATAGCCACTAGCCAGTTTCCTGTTTTCTTGTTTTTGAATGAAACTATGGCCCATTCATATTCAGATATTTCTATTTTACTTGGATCAAAGAAATATTTTTCTATCTTACAGATTACATTACCATATGACACACAACAATTATCTGTGGCAACAAGAGAAACAGCAGCCATTTATCTGGCATGTGGTGTGGATACTTCAAAGGTTTTTTATGCACCTTTGTGTTCTTTACACTTTTTATAAATTTGTATTATGCTAGATATGTGAGCACAATTGTGTATAGAGACTCTGATTTGTTGTGCAGGCGTCTGTTTTTGTACAATCCCATGTTCGTGCACATGTAGAATTGATGTGGCTGCTAAGTTCTGCCACCCCAATTGGTTGGCTATACAGAATGATTCAGTTTAAAGAGAAATCCCGCAAGATGGTGTGTGTCTAGCTGTATCAATTCCCTATTTCCATTTTTAGTTTCCATTTCTTTTTTTGGATTCATTCAAGTTTTAATTTTATTACTCTGGACCTTCTAGCAATGATGGTTTCCCTTCTTCATATATTTCTAGTCAAAGTCAGACTAGGACTCATCGAAGGCATCTATTTTCTAATGAAGTACTATGCAATTTCACTTTGGACAGACTTCATCTTTTTTCAAATTTTTTACATACTAAAAAAACTTTAATTTTCTTATGATAGTGCTTAGCACTCATTCTAGGAACAACTAGACAAAATAAGGGCCTCTTTGTATATGTTTTTATTTTATTGTTTTTGGAAACAATTTTGAAGAAAAAAAGACAATAAAATCTGTTTGAAAGATTTGTTTTAACAAGTAAGCAAAAGATCTGTTTGGAATTTTTGTTTTTAAAATTTTAAAAATATGGCACATTTTGTAATAAATTAGACACAAAGGAAAAGTACTAAAACCCTCAAACCCCAAATTTGAAAGTCCTAAACTCTAAACCCTAATTTCAAAACTCCAAACCCCAAAATTTCAAACCAGAAAAATCCAAATGTTAAAGTCCTAAATCTTAAATTTTAAACTTCAAACGTTAAATGTCAAAACTGCATACCCCAAACTCTAAAATAGTGCTTTGGGGTTTTGGAATTTTGGGACTCTTATGTTTTGAGATTTAGAGTTTAGAGTTTTTGATTTTAGGTTCTGGAACTTGGGGTTTGAAGTTTAGGGATTTAGGGTTTGTGGTTTTATTGTTTGACATTTTAGGATTTGTATTTGAGGTTTTAGGGATAAGGTTTTGAGCTTGGGGTTTTGAGGTGTTGAGTTTTAGGGTTTAGGGTTGGGCCTGGGTTTTTAAATGTACTAGTATTATATTTACCAAAATACTGTTAATGAATTCACATATTTACAATATTGCCACCTTGAAAACAGGTTTTTTCAAAACAAATGTTTTTGTGTTTTTGAAAACATGGTAAAGTTGATTTCTGTTTTCTGTTTTTAAAAAAAGAATTGAGTAAAAAACACATTGCCAAACATGTTTACCTATTTGTTTGTTTTTAGAAAACAGAAAACAGTTTTTAAAATCACTTTCCAAACAGGCCTTAAAGTTCTCATATCTTTTCTTAAGCAAGGAAAAGGATGGATTTATTCAAAAATAGGAAAAAGGAAAAATGGAAGGAGTTTTATTTTTTATTTTATTTTTATGTCAAGAACATGAGTAATTACCACTTTTTTTTGGGCTCTGTCTGTTTTTCAGTGTGCAATTTGAAAGGCTTCCCATGAAAAAATAGTTATTTTGCCTACTGCTTTTAATTAATAGAAGGAAAAAACATTTCTGTCTGTATGTCAAGGCCATGAGAATATCTGGATCACTTTCTATCACAAAAATATGTAAACTATGTGTTTCTATTCTATTTGTTTTAGGGTTTACAATTTGTGTCTTGTATTTAACCATTGTAGGTTTCCCTTTGCTGACCCTTCTTTATTCCTTAGTCTTTTTTATGCAGTCTGGAATGTTTTTACTAATCCCCATGATCCTATATTTCTTTTGGATATGGCCTTGCAGGGAGATGAAAATGTTGGAGTTGCTCTGTTGACTTATCCCGTTCTTATGGCTTCTGATATTCTTCTATATCAGGTGGTTTCAGATGCTTTGCCTTTCTATGCCTGTTTCTCTATTATGACTGTCTGGATGTTTGTTGATTTATTACTTCATTTTATGGAGCTATGGATGAAAGTTTAAATACAAAGTACATGTACCAGTAGAAATTATTTATGATTTTAGCTTTTACTACTTAATTTCTGCAACTTCAAATTAATTTTTAGGTTTTATTCAGAAATGCATTTGGATGCTTGATTGATATTACCTTGAATATGGACAATTCTTATGAATTGCAGCATGCTTCTGCAGTCAGACTTTGTCCCTGTGGGTGAAGATCAAAAGCAGCATTTGGAATTGACCCGTGAATTAGCTGAAAGGGTTAATTATTTATATGGAGGACGAAAGTGGAAGAAATTAGGCGGGTAAGAGACATTGCTTTTACACTGGGCATAAAAGGCACCCTGTGATATGTTGGAATGACCTTATTTCTATTTTGGTGACAGCCGAGGTGGTGCTATATTTAAGGCAAGTTATATTCACCCATTAACAGGGCGTAATGAATCATATTGTTATGGGAATATATTCTTTCTAACTCCACTTTCTGAGGTGTAGGTTCCGGAGGCCCTTATACCTCCAACTGGAGCCCGAATTATGTCGCTAACCGATGGCCTTTCCAAGGTTTCTAGTTTTTCTTTTTTCCCTTTATATGTACTTACACTAGATAGATAGATTTCGGGATTGGACGTAGTAAAGCATATCTGGCAGTTCTCTTTTTCTATTATTAACTTCTGAAAATTCAGTTGATATGTCAGAAAGATCTGCATTTTAGCATCAGAGTAGACAGAATAATAGAGGATATTAATTAAAAATTCAATGCAGGGTTGCCCCTTATAACTAACTTTTTTTGGTTGGGCCTGAACTTCCCAAGTCTCAAGAACAAACATTATGATATTTAGAGAACATATTCAAATAGCTTTTAATGTTTTATCAACAACAACAACTAAATATTTTTTCACTAAGTGTATATGGATTAAACGACGTTATAGTAACCTATTATAAATAAGATCAATAATTAGATTAATAATTGTTAAATTTTTTTTAATAATTTTTTTTGACTTTCCTTTATCTTTAATTATTGAGTTGCTTTCCATTTGATCTACTTTTTTTAATAAAACTTCTATAGATTTTCTTCACAAATGGCCAAACCATCTTAAGCGATATTTCACTATTTTTTCTATAATAAATGCTACTATAACTTTTTATCTACTCATTTTTTATCCTATCTTTTTTAGTGTCCACAGATCAGCACAACATTTTTATTTATGTGACATTGAGTTTATTTTCATATTGTCTTTTAACCGCCTAACATTCAGTATCATACAATATAACAGGTCTTATAGTTATCTGGTATAATTTTTTTTTAATTGAGTGGCATTTTTTTATTACAAATGACACTCGAAACTTTTTTCTATTTCATCCATCCTATTTGAATACTATAGTTTACGTCTTTTTTTATTTCGTCATCATTTTGTACAATGAACCCAAATATTTAATACTTGTGACTTGTTTTAATAGACGTTCTTCAAGTTTTACTTCTAAATTCGTATTTGTTCGCTTTTTATTAAAATTACATTTTATATATTATGTTTTATTTCTACTTATAGAAAAAGCCATGTGTCTCTAAATTTTTTTTTCACGACTCTAACCTCATAGTTATTTTCTCTTTCGATTCACCAACTAAAACTATATTATCTGTAAAAATCATACATCGATGTCTCAAATTCTTGCATATGTTCAGTAATTGTGTCCAAAATAAAGTTAAAAAAATATGGATTTAAAGATGACTTTTGATGTAGTTTTAATAGTTGTAGAAAAATCTTTTGTGTCCTTATTTTGTGTTCTCACGCAAGTCGTGATCTTATTGTTCATATATTTGATTGTTCGAATATACATAATAATACTCTTTTTTCTCTAAAATCTTCCATAAAATCTCTCTTAACACATTATTATATGTCTTTTTCAAATCAATAAAAATTATATGGAGATCTTTTTACTTTATTTGATATCTATTCATCAATATTTGCAGTAATTAAATTGTTTCCATTGACCTTTCTAACAAAATTAGATTCTTTGTGACTTGAGTTTCTTGTATTAATCTCTGCTCAATGAACTTCTCTCGTAACTTTATAGTAGGGCTCATGAATTTAATTCTTATAGTTAGCACAGTCCTGTATGTCTTTTTTATTTTTATATATAGGAATTAAAGTACTCTTTTATTTATACAACATTTTCTTATATTTCATTATCACATTAAACAACTTAGTGAGTCAAGTTATATTTTTTTACAAGTCATGTTTTTTCTACCGAGGCCTTTTCACACCTCAATATATATATTATGAGGATCTATTGTTTTGTCAATTCTCATTCTCTTCAAAATTTTTTCTACTTCAAGCTTCTAAATTTTACGATAAAAGGTCCCCTCTACAATATTTAATTTATCAAAATAACAAATTTATGTCTTTCGTTAAAAATCCTTGAAATAACTATTCCATTGTACTTGGATATCTTGTTCTCTTATCAAGACATTATTTTCTTTATTTTTGATATATTTCACTTGATCTAGGTTTTTTGTCTTTCTTTTCCTACTCTTCGCAAACCAAAAAATTTTTCTTTTTTCATCCTTAATTCCTAAAAATTGATATAGCCTTTTAAAAACTTTAGATTTAGCTTCACTCAGTTTTTTTAGTGTCTTTCTTAACTTTATATTTTTATTTTTATTAATTTTATATAAGTGCTACGTTTTATAACACTCTTTTAACATTAATCTTGTTTTGCACTTCTGCATACCACCACCAAAATTCTTTATTTTTTAGGCCAAAGCCTCTTGATTCTTCAAATAACTCTCTTGCTATTTTCTTGATCCCTTTGGCCACTTCGTCTTACACATTGTTAGCATTTTTCTGAACCTCACAAAATTCTTTTTTCTTTATCCTTCTTTAAAAGCTCATTTATTGTTCATTCTTTAAATGCTATCACCTAATTCTTAGAACTGCTTTTTTATTCTTTTTTTCAACTCTTCTTTTAACCCGTACATCTAAAATTAAATCCCTGTGTTAGGTACCAAGAAAAAGTCTATTTTAGAGTTTGTTCCTCCACTCTTGTATGTGATAAGTGTTTGTTATTATAAAATTAAAGGGTAAAAAAAATTTAAAATAATTTTACCCTCTTCATTTGCTTCCTTTAACCCCAAACTTCCATAAATATCTTCGTATCTTTTAGATTCACTCTTTGCATGTCTATTTAGATCCATTCCTAGAATTTTTTTTCGCATAGGTATTTTCTTACCCGAACTTTCTATATCCTCTCAAAAAATTGACTTGTGATGCTCCTCTAGTCCAACTTGTGTTGCATATACATTAATCACATCAAAAGTGTCCCACTCCAATACAAGTTTTAAAGTTATAATCTTATCTCCTAATTTTTTTTACATCTACCACATTGTTCCTCCACTCTTTGTCGATTATTATGCCAACACCATTGTTAGTTCTTGTTTTGTCAGTTTATCAAAATTTAAAACTTGAAAATTTTAATTTCTTTGCTTTTTCTTTTACCTACTTAGTTTTTTGTAGGCATGTAATATTGATTTTTCTCTTGATTATAGTATCTACTATTTTCATTGATTTCTCTATAAGCATGTTTACATTCTAAATTCCAAAACAAATTCTACCCTCATAAACTACCTTCTTTACTCATACCCGTTCATTGAAGTGTGGGAATCTTTGCATATTTTTCATTGCATCCGGGTGTCAATGCAGTGGTTCTTGCTCTTTTAACATTGTACTTGAGTTATATAGCGCGTTGTTTTTGGGCAACAACTTAGCCATAACACTATTGTTTCGTTGATCTATATTCATGTAGACACAGTAAAGTTTTACGTTAGCTGTCGTAAGTTTAACACAACCTTTTTCTTTTATCTGAGTTTGGGACCAGCTATACAAATATAAACCGAGTTTTTAATGTTTTATTAACATTTTCTAAAAATGTTGTCCTTGTTCCTTTTATGTGATTTAGCCACATTCACTGCTATTTATCTCCTCCCTTGCCCCGCCCTACCTTGTTGAAAAGGGGAAAAAAAACTCTTAATTATACTTTTTTCATAAAACTGTGCAGTGATAGGGCCAAGTGGTTCTCAGCTGCAAATTTGTTCCTAATTAATTATGAAGAGTAACAAAAAAAATTCACTATTAAAATTTAAACCTAAATAAATTTGTTCTGACATTTGTTTGTGTGTTCAATGTATAGATGTCAAAGTCTGCACCTTCTGATCAATCCAGAATCAATCTTCTTGATCCAAAAGATGTAAGCATGAGTACATTTTCACTTGTCTTGTTGCTTTCTATTTAGGCCTAACTGCATAATGCAAAATTTATAATTCTTTCTTAACTTGTTATAATATTTCTGGGAATATGATGCGGTATGAAAGATGGTAATGTTAGAAGTAACAATTGTATCTAGCACATACCATTTAGCAAAAATTGTATTTTGTCATCAGCGCCACTGTCTCTTAGCATCCAACAATGAAAAGACTGTCGAATTTACATTAATATAAACTTGTATTATTAGTTTTTTTAAAATAATTTCAATGGACAATATGAATGTCATATGATTTTGTTTAATATATATTTTCCCATTATAAATTTGGTTGAAGTAGCATTTGGTAAGTACTTCCACTCATGTGATGAAACCTTATGTTCTATTCACTTTAATAGACATAAAATTCAGATTTTATTTTGGTTGTGTCAAAATCTTAGTGCAAGAAAACGACATAACCCATGGGTGGTTTTATCTATTCTATTTCTTATTCAATGCTTTTCATAAGTATCTGAGAATAACATAATTTGCATGTGCTTTCTGTATTGAAAGATAGATCTATTTGCGAAATTTTTATAATAAAGAGAATAAGTGTCATAGAGTACAGATACGTTTTGGAGTTATAGAGGGCCTTTTCTTTTTATTTTTCAAAAATTATTGTGGTGTCTTATTAGACTCAATCCATGGTATTATTAGAGTCTAAGGTTGAAGTTTGCTACTTTGGAGGCAGGTGTTTTAGCTTGAAGGTAGACCTGACTCCTTGGGGTTATTCAATTGATTTACATTTAAAAAGCATAGACACTGAGATGGACATGAAACATGACATTGACACAACAAAGTTTGAAGTGTCCAGGTGCTATTTGAAGTGTTTCATTGTCTGATATGTGATGGATATTTATATGGCTCTTTTTTGATATGCCCCTGCTCTATAGATTTACCTTATAGAATTAAGCTTACTTACTAGCGTTTTCAGTTTCGCTATTCTTCCATTATTGCCGTTATTGAAGTTTATCTTGCCTATTAAAATATGACTATGAATATAACGTATATAATTTTGCTATTGTTCCTTTAGCTGTTGATTTTTTTTCTCCTTCCACTTGCTCTGAATTAGCTTCATTTGTTTTGTAGCTTATAGCAAACAAGATAAAACGTTGCAAAACTGATCCATTCCCTGGGTAAGTATTTTTTATTATTTTATTTGCAATATTATGATACAATGATCTTGGTACTTGGACGATGTGTCTCAAAAATTGTTTCTTTATTTTTTTTCCCGCTGATTTACTTTTATTTTATATATCTTATCTAATTTTTAGTCCGGCTATTTGTGGACTTTGTGGCGAACCTTACAGCTTGGAATTTGACAATCCCGAAAGGCCTGAATGTAACAATCTTCTTTCCATATACCAGCTCATTGCAGACAAGACAAAAGAGGTAATGAAAATGCATTTCATTTTAAAATTAATTTTTTGAATTTATGGTTATTCGCTTGTTAATCTCTTGTTAGTGATTCTAGAATTTGCCTAATTCATTTAAGCATCTGTTATGCCTTCCTTATATGATATCTATTGTCTTCTCAATTTTAGTTGTGTGTAATGTGCCAAAGCATTTTGTCACGTCCTCGCACATTAGTGCCACGCAGGCACGACGTAGGCATAATTTAGCATCCAATAAGCAACTTTGCTATGCAAGCATTTAGAAAGTTCTAGAATGCTCTAGAGTTTTTTAGGTAATTCTTGTATATTTTAGAAGTCTTTTAGTAGAAGTCTCTAGAATATATTGGAATATTCTAAAATATAATAGAATACTCTAAAATATAGTAGAAATATTTTGTACATTCTAGGTCTTAAAATTCTTTTGAAGAATGCAGAGATATCATGTAAATACAAGTAGGATTAGAATTCTCTAGATGCGCCACATAGACCGGTGGATCAAATTGATCCTAACCATTCATTCAAGGGGGGAGGTGACGTATATAAACTTCTCATCCTTTCATTAATAACCATCCAAGAAGTTTTCATCAATAGATGGGGTGGTTCAAAACTGTCAATGTCAGTGGCCACACTATTGTTGGAACAGTTTATAGGGTAGATATGACGCTTGGCTCTTGGAAAGGGTCATTAGACTTCTCTGTTGTTTACATGGATGATCTCAAGATAATCTTCGGGATGGATCTTTTGAGAAGAGTGAATGTCGTGCCTATGTTGTTTTGTGACTCAATGTACATCATGGAGAGGTCTCCATGTATGGTTTTCACAGTCTCCAAATAAAAGAGAACTCAGCAGATCTCGGCCATACAACTGAAGAAAGACTTTAAGGAAGGGGAAGTCACTTCCTTGGCTACACTGACCCTATAACAGAGGAAGCAGAGAACTAGAAGAGAACATGGATGTGATGTCACCAAAGCTGTCAAAGCAATTTCCACCTAGGAGAAAGGTGGATTACAAAATCGAGTGAGTCAGGAGTCAAGATACACGCTATGATGCCCTACAGAATG
Organism: Gleditsia sinensis; assembly: GCA_037074535.1. Taxonomy (NCBI): domain Eukaryota; kingdom Viridiplantae; phylum Streptophyta; class Magnoliopsida; order Fabales; family Fabaceae; genus Gleditsia; species Gleditsia sinensis. Next base: position 5,803,305 of record CM073472.1, read on the forward strand.
ACACCCTCAGAATTGGAGGAGGAATTTAAAAGACAACTCAAAGAACTCCTGGATACTGGATATATTCAACCGTCAAAAGTACTTTATGGAGCGCCGAGCCGATCTTGTTCTAGAAGAAGTATGATGGATCGTTACAGATGTGTATTTGATTATCGGACTCTTAATAAGGTAACTATCAAGAACAAATATTTCATTCTTTTGATAGCTGACTTATTTGATAGACTTGGAGGGGTCGAGTGGTTCACAAAACTAGATTCAAAGATCAAAATATCACCAAGGGAGAATTGCTATGGTGATGAACTCAAAACTATTTGGTGTCACGATATTAGTCCTAGTGGTTGGTAATACCTTTTAGTTTAACCAATACACCAGCCACATTCTACATCTTAATAAACGAAATCTTCCATCCATACCTTGATCAGTTAATGGTGGTATATTTAGACGATATCGTCATCTATAGCAACACCCTAGAGGAATATTTTGAATGCCTCTAGATCGTTTTTAAGATGTTGAGGGAGAATTCTCTATATGTCAAAAAAGAGAAGTGCTTCTTTGTAAAGAATGAAGTACACTTTTTGAGGCACATTATAAAGAATGGGACCCTAATGATAGACCAGTCCAAGGTGAAAGTTATCCAGAAATGAGAGCCACTAACAAAAGTCTCGAAGTTAAGATCTTTTTTTGGGTTGGTGAATTATTACAGACGATTCATTCAAAGCTATTCTACCATAGGCGAACCTTTCACCAACCTTCTAAGGAAGGATTGTGCATGAAAATGGAGTAAACGGTGCCAACAAGCCATGAGGAGTTAAATGCTGCGGTGATAAAAGAACCAGTGTTAGCTCTCTCGGATCACTTAAAACTGTTTTGAGGTACATACCTATGTCTCTTACTTTGTTATAAGAGGGGTCTTAATACAAGATGGGCATCTTATAGCTTATGAGAGCTGTAAGTTAAACGAGACATAGCGGCAATACATAGTCCAGGAGAAAGAGATGACAGTTGTGATACATTGTTTGAGGACCTGGTGTCATTACTTGTTAGGGTCACATTTTGTCATCAAGACAGACAATGTGACTACTAGCTACTTTCAAACTTAGAAGTTGACTCTGAAGCAAGCAAAGTGACACGATTTGTTGGCTGAGTTTGACTACATGATGGAGTACAAGTCAGGGAAGGCTTATGTGGTAGTCGATGCACTAAACCAAAAAGTCGAGTTGGCTGCCATATCTTAAGTCCAAGGGAACGATGTCATACAGTTTATTAAACAGGATGAGCCATGATCCTTTAGCAAAACAATTGGTGGAGCTTGTAAGAGAAGGCAAAATGAAAAGATTCTGGGTGGAGGATGGCTTTCTCTACACCAAAGAGGAAACTCTATTCTTATATGGAATAGCTTAAGGAGAGACCTCATCAAGAAGTGCTGTGACACAAAATGGGCTGGTCGTCTAGGACAAAGGAGGACACTAGCATTATTGGACATAACCTACTATTAGTCCGAGATGAAGTAGAGAGCTATGTAAAGATTTGTCTTGTATGCTAGCAAGACAAGGTAGAGAACAAAACTCTGAGTGGGTTGTTGGAGCCATTATCAATACTAGGGCTACCATGGGAAAGTATTTTGATGAACTTCATCTCTGTACTGTCTAAGTCTGAGGGGTTTGGGTCCATCATAGTAGTAGTGGACAGATTCTCAAAGTATGCTACATTTATACTTATCCTTATAGATTGCACAATTGAGGAAGCAGCCTGCTTATTCTTTAAGAATATAGTTAAGTATTGGGGATTGCCTAAGATAATAATCAGTGATAGAAATCCTTGCTTCACTGGCCGCATATGGATTGAACTATTTAAACTTGGGTTTGGAGCTACACTTTTTCACAAGCTTTCATCCATAGACTGATTGTTAGACTGAGAGGGTGAATGCCTTGTTGAAATGCTATCTGAGATATTTTGTGAGTGCTAATCAAAGGATTGAACAAAATTCTTGGACGTGGCACAATTTTCTTACAACCTTTAAAAGAGAGTCCACGGAGAATAGTCCATTTCAAATAGTTACTGGACAACAACTACTTATGCCCCACACTTACAAACTCTTATCAGGGGAGAAATCCAAGAGCTTATCACATGGCGAAATCGTGGCAAGAACAAGCCAATGTTGCACGCTCTTACCTTAGTAAAACAGTGAAAAAGATAAAGAAGTGGACAAATAAAAAGAGGCAGGCCATGGAATATCAAGTGAGAGACATGTTCATGGTGAAATTTCTCCTGCAACAATTCAAGGCCTTCAAAAAAGTGCATAAATGCCTAACTCGCAAGTATGAAGGCCCCTTTGAGGTTGTTGGGCGAGTAGAAAAGATTTTTTACAAGTTCAATCTTTCACTTAGTATGAAGATACATATGGTTTTTCATGTCAGTATGCTCAATTCCAATTCCTGTCATAAAGACAAGGAAGACCAAGGCAGGCACTTTCTATTGTTATCAAGTTTTTTGATCTAGGAGTGAAGGAAGTCTAGCTAGTCGAGTCTAGAGAAGGAGACGGGTACCACTGAGTAATCAATACCTCATCAAATGGAAGGGATTGCTAGAGAGTGAGACTAGCTGAGAAGCAGAAAATCTTTGGTAGTTTTAAGACCACCTAAAGCGCTTTCATGAGATAAGCGTAATAAAGACGTCTGTGCTATAGGTAAGGGAGAATGTTACCTGACAGTGCTACACAGGCACGACGTGGATATGATTTGGTGTCCAATAAGCAACCTTGCTATGCGAGTATCTAGAAAGTTTTAGAACTTTCTAGGTAATTCTTGTACATTTTGGAAGTCTCTAGGATATAGTAGAAATCACTAGAATATATTGGAATATTCTAGAATATAGAATGCTCTAGAATGTAGTATAAACATTTTGTACATTCTAAGTCCTATAATTCTCTAGAAGAATGTGGAGATATCATGTAAATACAAGTAAGATTAGAATTCTCTAGATGTGCCATGTGGACCGTTGGATCAAATTGATCATAACTATTCATTTAAGGGGAGGTAGTCTATATAAACCCCTCACCTCTTCATTTGTAACCATCAACAAAAGTTCTCAAGTTCTATAAGTTCTCTTATTTTCTCTCTTGCTCTTTCTTTTATTACTTTGCCTCTTGAAGAGGTGTCTTGAGGAAGCTTAATTTAGTTAAGCATCAAGAGGAAAGTCTTAATTAAGTGTCGCACGGTTTTTACTAGAGGAAAAAAAGTAAGTCCGTGACAATTTGCTTGTGTTTTTTGGAAGATATAAGATAAAGAGGTTATATAAGAAACCTGTACTCTAAAATGAAAGGAATTGAAGATGTTATATACATACTATTATTTGGCTCTCCATTTATTATATATCTGACTAATATATGTGTATATCTTGACATACGCTAGCAGTGACTTCTCAGGCTTAGAGTTCCTCCTAAATCATCATAAATCTTAATGAAACTTTAGAATTTATAAAGCTTACACTCACTTCAGGCATATGGCTTTCTGAATGAGCTCTTGACAACATGTTTATCTGTTAGTCTTATTTATAATGGGTATGCATCCTGTTCTACTTCATTCCAGTGTAAAAGGAAAAAGTAAAGGAAGGAAGGAAGGCCGAATGTTGAAGGGCAAAATCTTTAAATCAAATACGATTCTGTCTGGATATATTAGAATTTAGAGATAAAGGAAAGCTAAAAGAGATCCAAGTCCAGTCAGAAAGTAAATGGTCTTCTACTTAAGCAACCAGGAAAACCATAGAAAACTTATTTTGATTTGATTAATGCATTATTTCCTTGCTACTGGCTTTGTACTTTTTAGACTGAATATTAATGTAATAAATAAAAAATCCTACTTGTTAAAAATGAGTCTAATTTGACCAAAAATTTGAAGCAAAAAGAATAGGACATAAATAAAACTAAATGAATTTTCTATATTATTGCATACACATGAAGATTGTTACTAGTTAAATAAACATACAATTTAGTCTATAAATTTATTTAGTCTCTATAATTTAATATTTGAATTTACCAAACGTTAAAACAATTTAATCAATTCATTATCTTTACTCTAACTATAGGTTATTATGGCATGTTAAGTGTTTATATGTTACATTAAGAGTTAATTAATCATACTACGTCGGTGTTGACTCAACTTTTTTTTTAAAACTCCAATACATACAGTTGTGATCAACAGATATGAAAACTAGAAAAAATTTGAAGCTCTCAAATAACTAAGAAATTTCATTTTTCTCCTCTGAGGAAGCTAATTTGTTTTCATCAGCTCTAGTCAAGTCTTGGATAGTTTCAACTGCTTCAGTTTCTGTTGAATACTCATTTGCTAAAGCTGAAGAAAGCTCATTATTCTCCTCTGAAGGAGGCAACTCTGTTTCTTCAAGTACCTTAAGCTCCTCAATGACCATGTCTTGATAAATCAAATCAGAATCGTCTGGGGTTAGCAAATCTTTCTCCCGGTTCTCCTTTAATTTTGACTCTACATGATCTGAGGTTATAAAGTCCACAACTGCTTCAGAAACCTCTTTTGTTTCCTCCACTTGCCCTGAATCAACCTGCACACTTTTCTCCTCATTTTGTGTTGCCTGTTCATCTGAGATGGTACTATTAATATAATTTGAATCACCACCATCTTGGGTTTCAGCAGCAACTTCACCACCAAAGTCAACAACTGAATTGATCTCTTCATCAACAATCACCACCTTATCTTCACTTTGAGATTCCATTTTCTGGGTCTCTTGCAATGTTCCTTCCATTTCGTTATGACTTGCAGAAACAGCTGCTCCTCCAGATATAAAAAACCCCTTTTTTTTGCCTTTCTCCTCTTTGACTACTAAATACTCAAAACTTTCACTTATGGGTCTCAGAGAACCATTTCCACTATGACCACTTTCCTCCCTGAGTAATTTCAAATCATCCTCGCCTAAACCAGATTGTTATTAAAAACCAAAAGAACAGTGTGAAAGCAAATTGAGGAAAGTAATTCACAACATATGAAAACAAAAAATACCCATCCAAGTTGTAATAGAGAGAATGCTAGATGAAGGCATGGCTGAACGTGAAGGCATGGCTGAATTTTCCTCCTTGGGTTTCTTGGTTTGTTTATTCGATTTCCTTCTTGAATTTACTGAATGTGAGGGCATGGCTGACTGGTTGGTGGTGGTGGATTCACAGAGAGAATGTTAGATGAAGATAGATAGATAGATACTTTGGAATTTGGATTATAATGTAACGCGTTTGCTTTTTCCCTTTGTGCATGGGTTTCTAACTTTTTGCATCTGATAGAAAGGGTGTGCATTCTAGCATCTTCTCTTAATAAGATCTATGGCCATCTTCAAATCTGCCTCTGGATTCCAAAGCTACATTTTTATAGAGAATGTAATAGACTGGCTGACTTCGTGGTTAACACAAGGTCATTATTTGCATGTGGATCCTTGCCTGCTTGAGCAACTTCCAAAGCGGTTCTTCTTGCCTTACAGAGGGGGGGGGGAGGGTGTTTTTGAGTGGTTATTTCACTAAGTGGGAAGTTAAATTGTAGCACTATCGAGCTTGCTAATTTTTTTAGTTTTCATAGGGATTGTTGGGGGAAAGATTGGTTGATCAAAACAGTGTTTTGGAGTTTTTTGTGAAAAAAATGAATTAGTGCTGATATAAAATGATTTGTTAATATTTAAAGTGTGGTATAAGCATTTAATATGTTATGTCAGCATGTAGTTAGAGTAGATATAATAAAAGGGTTAAATTGTTTGATGTTTGATAAATTTGTAGATTAAATTGTATACAACAACAACAATTAAGTCTTTTTTCACTCGGTGGGGTCGGCTACATGGATCAAACGGCGTCATAGTGGCCTATCATTAATACTATTGCTTCGTTTGTCCATGTTCATGCGGTTACGACAAAGTTTTACGTTGGCTGTCGCACGCCTAACACAACCCTCCTCTTTTATCCGGGTTTGGGACCGGCTATTCGAATATAGGATGGGAGAATATAGCTGTTATTACTTTGAAGGGAACCATAAATGGATTGGTGTCCTCCAATCGTGAATAAGCAGCTCATTATATATAGGCACCATGCAAAAGGTGGCTTGTTTGGAGGTGAATCAACAAGCACCCGTGTCTAACTGGCAGTAGCATGTATAGTGACCTAAATTTATAGACCAAATTGTAAAGATTTAATAAATTTAGAGATTAAATTATATGTTTACTCTTAAAATTTCTTAATGTATTGGTACCAAACTAGAAAATTTCTTGGGCATGAACTTGTAAATGGGTTCTTTCTACTATGGCTACTAATGACAAGGCTATGAGATATTTGACTATTATTTTCACTGAATGAACTTTCATTTTAGAACTGTTATATTTATTTAAATTGTTTTCCTATCATACAGTAATTATTGGCTTTCAAACCATCTGAGTTATTTTGTCTTATAATATTTTTATATGCAGGAAGCTGCGGAAGAATGTCACAATATGAACTGGGGCACATTTAAAGCTCTTTTAACAGATGCTTTGATTGATCATCTGGATCCCATTCAGGTTTTAACTTCTAATTGATGCCAAAATTTTAGGGTTCAACAATAATGATTAATTATTACGTACTGTACTGGTTTACTTTTCTGTTCTCTACCCGTTTATTGCCAAATTTCATCTCATATCTTTGTTCATGCAAAATTCTAATTGCTAAATTTTGGTTGACAAAGTGGTGAGAAAAAGTCATTGTGTAACTCATTCAGTCACTCTTACAGCTAAAAATATTTTTTGAATGTTGGTAATTGGGAATCCGTACAATGACTAAAATTGCCTGAGCTTTTACTAGGGATTTATAATTATGGTCTCTCTAAGATACAAATCATAACCTAAAAATAGGAAATTATGGATACAGGGTAGTTATCTATCTCCTTTTTTCTTACTTTTATTCATGCATTATTATTATTATTGTTATAATTTTAAAAGATTTATACTTAATATTCAATAAAAAAAAGTGAATTGATATGCACATGAGTGCATGTCAAGACATTAGTTCGTTTGATTCTTTTACTTTTTATTTCTACGGTAGCTTCTAATCACCTTCTTATGGAAAATTCCTAAACTTCCTACTCTATTTTCATTATTTTTCAAAAGAGGTTTAATACTCTGGTCCAAGGTTTAACAACTCAAATGGGTCAAACGGGTTTTATTGGATCTATACACCTCCTATCCTTAAAATGGGTAGATGGCTGATCAGCCCTGAGATGGGGATGGATAATGATACGGTCAGACCTACAATCTGAATTTGGTTGGGTCTTGAAATGTTAAATGCTGCTGTACTTGAGATGATACTGTCAGTGTATGTATTTGCATACATGCATGCATATGTTTGTGGTTAGTCACTTTTCACTCTGTTGCTGAATATGTTTATTCATGAATAATTTTATTAGTGCAAGCATATATATCGTTGTTAGTTTATCTATTGATTGTTATTAATTATTGTACTTATATGAATTCAAATCCTAATTGAATGGTTTGAATTTGGTTGGGTCTTGAAATGTTAAATGCTGCTGTACTTGAGATGATACTGTCAGTGTATGTATTTGCATACATGCATGCATATGTTTGTGGTTAGTCACTTTTCACTCTGTTGCTGAATATGTTTATTCATGAATAATTTTATTAGTGCAAGCATATATATCGTTGTTAGTTTATCTATTGATTGTTATTAATTATTGTACTTATATGAATTCAAATCCTAATTGAATGGTTTGAATAAATGTTGATTGAGAATATGAAAATAAAGTACAAACTGAAGTGTAGCAAAAAGAAAATTTAGTTAAGAATAAATCAATTAATGAAAAGTAGAGATTTTGATTTTATCGTAATTAATCTATTTTGAATTATTTACTTCTTTAATTTAAAAATTATAATTTTAATTGACAGTCAAAAAATCTTAAATTATTTACTAGTTTTTTTTGAAGTTCAGAAAAAATATTTTTGAATGTTAATTTATTATATCTTTCGTGTGAATTCAGTTCAGATGTAGGATACTTATAAATACTTATAAGAAAGTTTTCGCAACTCAATCATATATGATGGAATAATCGAAAAAATATCTTAAAAAGTAAAAAACATTAAATAATAAAATAAAATATAAAATATTAAAATTTAAATATTAAATATTAAATACTAAAAAATAAATCAAAATTTAAAAATATAAAAAATAAATTAAATTATATTTTAATAAATAATTCAAAGTATCATAACTAAGTTATATTGTAATTCTAGACAAGAAATTTAGTTCATAATTGAAAAAGAAAATATCTAACATAAAATTGAAACATAAAGACAATTGAAGAAGAAAAACTAGTTTTAGGAGATGGGATTCAAGTGATCCACTAATTAGGTTGATTAGTCTCTTTTTTCATTCTAAAGATTTCTCTCTTTGTTCTGGCATCAAAAGACGGACAAACCGACAAACCGTAATCCAAAGGTTATTCAATCTCAGTCAAACTCGTATTTTAAAAACAAAATTGTCGCACTAGAGTTGCGATGCCAAGATTCTAGCGTTGCGATGCCGAAATTTTGGGTCACGAGCATAATTCATTCTTTTAGTGTTGCAATGCTAGAGCTTTTGGAATTAGATATTTGTTTGCACTTTTTGGCATTGCAATGCGGGGCCCTCCCTCCGCCTTGCATTTTTCAATTTTTTTCAAATTTAATCCAATTTGTTATTTTCTTTCTACTTATCAAATAAATATACAATCACACATAAATTTAAACAGAAATTACTCAAAAACTAACAAAATTCTAAGTTAAAAATAAGATTTCAGCATTGCGACCCCAAAATCTTGGGTTATGGGCATAATTCATTCTTTTGGTATCGCGATGCTCGAGCTTTTGGAATTGGATATTTTTTTACACTTTTAGGCATTTCATCGCGGTCCTCGCCTTGCATCTTTCAATTCTTGCTTCTTTTTTTTAATCTGATTCAAATTTCATTCAATTTGTTATCTTCTTTCTACTTATCAAATAAATATACGATCACACATAAATTTAAACAGAAATTATTCAAAAACTAATAAAATTTAAGTTAAAGATATTTAAATTATGAGTATAAAACTCACTCGTAAATAGTCATCAAGTCATACTTTTATACTGTTCTGGATATAATTTTGTTTTACTCACAAAATTCATCAGTTTGTCCTATATTGTTCCTAGTGAGTATAGGTACCCCTCATCAATCTGTTTTCTAAACTTGGCAGGTTCGCTATAAGGAAATAATGTCTGATTCAGGTTATTTAGATGAAGTTTTGGCAGAAGGGTCTAGAAAAGCTGCTGATATAGCAGATGCTACACTCCATAATGTTTACCAGGCAATGGGATTCTTGAGGAGACAGTCATGATTGATGCTAGGCAAGAATAAATGAAAAGATTTGTGCGACAGCAAAGCTAACTTTTGGATGATTCCTCATTGCCCACGAAGTTTTGGAGTACGCTGCTGAGCATATATACTTGACTAATGGAAAGATTATTTGATGTCAAGGTCCCATAAATTCTTGGTGCGAAGGGCTTTATATCCCTTGTCCAGACAGGTTATTTTTTATATTCTTCGTTATCAATGAATTTGGTTGTCACCTTCAATTTTTTTCAAACTTTTCCATCATTATTTGTACTTGTAATTAATTCACAAAAAAATAAGTGATTTTGCCGTGATGGAGACACTCTCAGCCCCCCAATATTTAGTCATGTTATTTCTGTCACCACTAATATTGGATGGTGGTTGAACAACAGCTTTGTTGTAAATCTTCGGCTCATCAATTTGTCCCTTATTAGTTATTATCCTTGTTGATCTCATTGCATATCTTACTGCATGTGTGCTTATTTTGCCCCTAAGCAAATTAATTCGCGTTGCCTTTTTCTTCACTGTATCGTTGGCAAGACAACGTTGACTGGAAAATCATCTTAAAACACATTAACGCCATAAGGCAGATGATAGTGCTGTAAATACGCTTAGTACAATATGCAAAGCGTTTTATGTGTAAATCATTGCCAGTTCAGATCTTCACAAACTATCATCGTTCTTTGCGTTTTACTTTCCTCTTAATATTCTTTTTTCTTTTTGGGTAATTTCATTTCTTCTTGAATTATGACTGCCGACATTGTAGAAATGGAAATTTCCAGACAACTTTTTTCTTTGAAGGATGCCTTTTATTGAGATGCTAGAAGTAATACCTGATCTAGGATTCTATGAGCCAAAGGTGGCATTCTTATCAGCATCGGAGACTATGACTGAAAGATGGAATATTAAAGCCTCCAATGTATGTATGTTCTTGTCCGGAAGTGTCATGAAACCCACAGAATTAGTTCCATTACAAATGAAAAGATGTGATGGGGCATCTGAAAACCAGGGTGTACATTGATTTGGTTCAATCAATTTTTTGAACACTAACCAAACCAAATTGATTATAAAGAGAGAAAAAAAATAATTGGTCTTATTGGTTTGTTTGAAGTTGTGAGAATTAAATTAAATCAAATCAAATCAATTTGTTGAAAATTAATTTTGTTTGTTTTGGTTCATTTGGTTTTTGATTTTTTTTTTTCATTTTTTGGCACCAAATTCACTTTTTTTTGTTGTTGTTGGGTGAAATGCTTCAAATTCACTTTGTTGGATATTTTTTTAGATTTTTATATTAATAAATTCACTTTCTAATTTTATATGTTAAAAATTATTATTATTATTATAGCAAGAGAAAATTATCTTAATAAAATTTATAAATCTATCTATTTTAATAGTTTTAAAATTTATTAAAAATTAAAGAATATATATAAATAAATTTTATAATTTACGATAAATTAATATATACGAAAGAGAGACAAAAGAGAGAGTATAATAATAAAATATAAATTAATACATTTCACATTTGTAAATTTTTTATTTTAATTTATAACTACTTAAATTATTTTTAGTTTTAATACATAATAAACACTTCAAATATTTTGTTTATAATAAAATTATTTTATATATATATTCACAATGTTTATAGAATATTTTAACCGTTGATTTGGTGCTGTTAAAATTTTTTTTAATTGATAATAACATTAAATTAATTGATTTTTTTGTTAAAAAATAAATTTAAATTATTTATGTTTTATTTTCTAAATTTTAAATTAATTTGATTTAATTCAATTAAATTTTGTTTGGTTAATAGTTTAAAAATAAATAAAAAACGAAAATTAAAAATAAAATAAAATATTATTATTAAAATTATTTTTAAAATAAATTTAATAAAAGTTGATAAAAAATAAAAATATCGTTGAAAAATTAAATTATCAAAATATTTTTTAACTTAAAAAATTATTTTAAATATTATAAATTATTAATAATATAAAATTTTAAATTAAATTTTGATAAATAGTGTTAAAAATTTTAATTTAAATATTTTTTTTTGTAATTATAGAAAATTTAATAAATAAATAAAATGATAACAAAATATTTTAATATTTTTATTTTTAAAATAATATCAATTCTTTTGCATAAAATAATTAGTATTATATAGATATCATGTTTTATTCTATCAATTAAACGATAGAATAGAATAAAGATTTTTATTTTATCACCGCCGTACTGCCGACCAATGGGAACCTCAATTTTATTTGTTCAAATTTTATACACCCTGACAAGAACTATGGAAGTGGCATTGCAAAACCTCCTTTGCCTGCTTTTCCCTTTCATGGGTAGCCAAAGAATAAAGGATGTATATTTTATCATTGGCATAAGACACGTTCGGGTCCACCATTGGCTGATGTAAAGTAAGATTCCCACGACGTCATAACAATCATTGAATATAATTTTTAACTCCCCCTGCTCTCTCTCTCCTAGGGTTATTTTGTGCCCTCTGCTCTGGAACGCAGCTTGCCATCTAAGAGGGCTTCAGGATTCAGGAACCGAAGTTGGTCAGATGTTTAACGCTTGCTTTCCTTTGTTGTATAATGCTAAGGAGATTCTTTTCCGCCGACTTTAATTGATCAAATCTAATTGAAGCAACAGTTGAACAAATTGAGATTCAACGCAGTCTTCAATAAATGGGAGAGAAAACTATAAAAAACATGTAAGATGTTCTATATTTCTACGAAAAGCTAACCATGAAGTTTTGTGCTCTTGTGCGTGTGTTGTGTGTGTGTGTGTGTGTGTGTGTGTTTCGCCGAAAGATTTTACAGATATTCATCGTCTTCCATAAAAGGGATCAGATGCGCTGGATGGTTCTCCAGTTTCTATCTTTTTCTTTGGGTGTTCAAATCTCAAGTTTAGAAGAAAATATATAAACAAAATATGAAGAGGATAACATTTGCATTCAATCGTGTAGATATTCTACTTGACTCAAGTATCTAGTCTTGGTGTTTAAAACCCATGCATCGGAATGAATGATTTCAAATTTCTGAGGTTGTATTGAAGTGCATTTTAAGAGTTAATTTATATATCCATAAAATCATTAGTTTCCATTTTATATTCACCGTGACCGATTAATTATTAAATTAGTTGTATAATTTACTTCTCAATATATATATATATTTTAATTATTACAATATATACATCGCCTTACTTTATACACACACACACACACACATATATATATATACACATAAGAACATATAATCAATAAAGGGTAGTTGCTTTCAACAAAGTATAAGAAAAAGAAATGGGAAGAATGAATGAATGATAGTTACTTGACAGCGTTGTATGGATATTTTTAGTAAATGCTATTTATACAACACTTGCTATAATTATACACAAATGTTTATCTGAAATCTGAACTCATATATATAGCTCCAGTCTATATACAGTGATATATATCTGCGCAGTTAGTAATTAGACAAAATTATAAGTTCTATATATGCAAAAATATCATTCTCAGTATTATTCACAATATTTGTGTGTTCAGAATTGTAGGGAATAAGCATTTTAAATGAAAACAGGCACCGCATGACTTGAAGCTATATATAGTGATACCCTCATCAAGGGAAGCTAGGCATCTGAAAAGCTAGCTCTTGGCCCTTTCACTCCTCTCTCATTTCTTGCTTGCTCGCTAAATGGACAAGGCTCAGTTGCGACGACAGGCTGCCTTCATGCGAAGGTCACTCTTTGATCAGGTATTCTTTTCTTTTCTTTTTATATGTTAAATATAAATTCCTTGAAAGAGTGCCTTGTGCATTTGGTAAACAAACCTATTATACTGATCTCGATCTTCCTCTGGTAATGGTATTATAAACATCTTGCGATACATTGTCGACGTTACTAAAGTGAGTATCTATAAGTAATGCTTTGCAACGTCCATGCCTCAATTTCAGCCACTCCTTTTGACCTTTACCACTTGACACTTCACATTATGTATACCTTTAGATTTTCTGAAAACAACTTGGCTATTGAAAGATTCCTGCTGCTCATAATATAATTCATAGTTTCACCAGCTAATTAAAAGAAGAGGAAGAAGAAGTTTAAGTACACTAAAATGAATAAACGTCATAAACTAATATCTAGTTGGATTCATGTATGTTGTATAGGGGTACCTTGACGAACAATTTATTCAGCTGGAGGAATTGAGGGATGATGACAATCCCAATTTTGTGGAGGAAATTGTGACATCATTCTACAACGATTCTGCAAGACTGATCAGCAAAATAGAACACGCACTGTATGTCGGAAACCCTTCATTCAAAATCACTCTGCAATCATCATATCTAGTTTTTCTCCTAGTAAGTCTTATATATGTAATATTAATTGGACACAGGATGAGTAGCCCCATGGATTTCACCAAGCTCGAAGATACCATGCATCAGTTCAAGGGAAGCAGCACTAGGTAAAACACTTAATTCCTCTTATCAAGTACGTTTTTCCTTTAAATAATCTGCAACTGCTTATGCTGAAATCACAAAGAAGGGAATAGAAAATTTTCACATAATCAGTTGTACAATTAATCACTGGCTCAAGGTTCTTAATTTTTAATTGACAGCATCGGAGCTAAGAAGGTGAAGACTGAATGCACCAGATTCAGTGAATGTTGCACAGCCGGAAACTCTCAAGGGTATACGATTTCTTTATTACCTGCCTATTTCTTCATATATAGGAAAACATAAGCTATCTTGAACCCCCTTATTTGTTTTTTAAAATTACAAAAATATCTGTATGTAAATTTGTGAATTCACTTTTCAGATGCATTAGGACTTTCCAACAAGTAAAGCGAGAGTACGAGACTTTGAAGAATAAGCTTGATACATATTTTCAGGTATGTGTAGTTTTGCCCTCCTGTGTCCTCTTATATTATTAACTACTTCACATTTGAAATGTATTTCATTTTACATTGATTTAAAACACTACTAATTTGCTTTTCATCACATTGATAATTAACTCATTTGGATCATTATATATTACTTTTTTGTAACGTTATTTTAAGGAGTGGGTTGATATTCTGCCACAGTAAAGACATAAATCTAGCTAGGAGTACGAGATAGAGAAGGTTGAGGTTGAGCCATTATTATCTTAATTCAGGCTTGTTAATATTTTTTAGACGATCGAGTTGCTGAAGGAAGCAGTAAATTGTCTTCCAACATCTAATTTTTGACTCCTTGCTTCGTTTAATTATATCTTCTTCCTGTCATTTCAGTTAGCAAGGGAAGCTGCATAAATGAAATGATCCTCGCAATTGAATGCTAAAATCTTACTGAAGGGTGTTCCTCGATCTGAATATGGGATTTTGCAAGCAGAGCTGTATTAGATTCTCTAAGGAATAAGGATGAAAATCTTCTATGATTTCTGTTTGTTTTTTTTTTTAATGTAACGCTTCGAAAAGTTGAGACGTAACACCTTGTCTCTTTTATGTATTTAATAAGATATTGTCTCTTGCACTGGGAGGTCAACATATGTATCTACCAGACACTAATGAACTAATAGCCATGTTGACTAATTTATTTTGTTTAGAATCAAACGCAATTAATTCCTCTTATGTATAGTGGAGATTAAGACAATTTTTAATTAAAAAATAATATGGTACCGTTTTACTGAATTACTAGGGTGAATGGGAGTTGTTGTTAATCATGCATCGAATTGGCCAATTCAATTGAAGTCACGATTTTTTTCCGTTTCTTTGCAATGCCCCAACATCTGGGCCAATGAGAGCCCCAAAACAAGGGGCCCACAATAGCCCATAACACTGACGACCGGTAGAATAAAAAAAAATGCCAGTCCAAAAAAAAAAATAAAAAAAATTCCGGTCCAAAAATAAAATAAAATAAAAATGCCAGTCCAAAAATAAAATAATAAAAATTAATTGCAATCCCTTTGAAACGTATACGACTCAGGAAACCGAATTTGTAGCTGTCAGTATACTTAAAATTATAACGCAGCTTCGACTAAATGTAAGCAATATCGAATAATTTCATTACAAGTGACGTTAATTTTATCTTCTATTTTTATATAGTGACTAGAGTTATTATGAAAAAAAAGAAATGAATAATCTGACATGGCATCACTTTCAGTCTCCACGCCTCTTGTTGTAGGGAAGATATATTGTATGTTTGGTTTTGAAAGAACATGATTCGGGTCCCCAAAGCGTAGCAGTTTCAGTGTCACAAGGCAAAGCTTTCATTTCATTTCTCCAATGTAATGTATTTTTCTATCCTTTTAGACAGTGCCATGTATTAATGAATCCAACCATTCGTAGGTTTGACTTTGAAGATAATGTTAAATTCAACATCAATGCATGAGTATTAATATTTCTGCCAAAATCTCGTACATATCCACGTAACATTAAATGTGTATATATATTTAAAATGTTTTAATTAGTAATTAACCTCGTATCAAATTTAATGGTCAAACTTGTTATAAATGAAATTTTTTTACATTACAGGAATGAGGAGTTTAAATAAATATATACGTACGTTATGAAGACATTATTTTATAAAAGGAAAAGTTTCATTAAAAAAAAAAATATGGTTCTGTCGATCGAACGTTAATATGCATTTACTATGTATATGAGAGTGTATGTAGAGCAACGACGAAGACAAACGAAGCATGGTTGGAAGCACACGTGGCAAGAGTGGAGGGAATTAGGAGTGAGAGCCTCGAGGGGAAGGCATTGTCAGGGAAGAGCGTAAAGGTTTTAGTTATAAATGCGGTGCATAGCCCAGCCCTAGTTACAACTGAGTTGAGCTGAAGCTATACCCTACCCTCCTCTCGCGCTGGCGCTCTCGTTTACGATCTCATTATTTATTTGTGCAGAATCAGACTGTTTCGCGTACAGCCTCGCGAGGTTCATTTGTGTTCAGTCGGTCGGTATCGTACCATACCATAACCAAACTCTCTATGTCCTCGCTCATAATTTCATTATTACTTTTTCCTTCGTTTCAGTAAATTATTCATTTCAGCGAACTCTGAGAACAGCTTCTTCGCCTGCGGGTAAGGCTGTGTGTATCTGTCCTATATATATTCAGACCGGATAAGGCTGCGTATATCTGCACTATTCAGACCCGACCGAGTGAAAGCCTCGTGCCCCGAGCCACTTTATTGAAAGAGATATGGAGGTCGAATCTGGAGCAGCTTATCGAAGAACTACAGTAACCGATGCAGAAATGGACGACGATGGCAGAGCGAGAAGAAACGGTCTGGTTTCTTATTCTTTCTCTCACTAAATTTCCTGCTGCATCTAATTCTCTCCTCAAATGCATCCGTCTTTTTCGTTTGTTCTTCTGTCTACCTACCTACCTCCAAATTAAATCAGATTAATTCAAACCCATAATAACTGTCAGTTGTAATTACATGGATTCCTCTGTGTCACAATAAATAAATAAATAAATAAAACGTGACTTAATTACCTACTTTTGCGCCTTGTTTGGTAGCTACGTACATATTCAAATGGTCTTTGCCCGGAAGGAACTCATTTTTTCCCGCAGGAAAACACGATTATCGCAGACTTTCCGTTTGCCCTCCCGCGGTTTTAACTTACAACTTACAAGTCAGTTTTATCGGATTAATAATGCATTATTTGGAAGCCAAAAAGAAAAGAAGTAGTGCATTCAGGATTATGGATGTAGCATTTCTGCATCTATATATTATTAATTAATGTACCCAATAACATTAATGACACTTACAAACTTATAACACCAGCAAAAGTTACAGTTTTAATATTAAAATAATTTTTATATATAATTACTTTCCTTTCAAAAATATTAACAATTTATGTATATTTTCTTTTAATAATTTCCCTTAATATATTGAAAAAAAATATTCATGTCTTTTATTATTTTAGTTTCCTATTATTTTTTGTATTCTCAGTACTTATTTTAAACTTGAAATTGTATGTCTTTATGCTATCCTTATATGAGGGTTTTGTCTTCACTAAATCACACTGTCCCCACTCTATATTTTTCTATTTTTTCTTTCTGCCATAATAATAAAGTTTCTCTCTTTAACGTCATCTCTCGTAGTATCCTACAAAATCACGACAAATAATCATTTTTTTTTCCTAAAATATTGGGTCGCGGGTCCCCTTTAGATTGTGTGCTTGAAAAATACCCTTAACCTTTAAATTTTTTTTTTAAAAGAAAAGTATACAATTTGATTATTAATTCATTTTTTTAATTTTATTCTGGAGAGTTCTTTAAATATTTTAGAAGATATTAATCCGAACATATGCCTATATAGCTATTCAACTTTAGAAGTGAAAACAAGACGTTCATATCCAATCTCAAGCTGTTGGCATCCTGTAAGAATATTATGACAGAAACGATCCTCCACTTTTAATAATAGGTGCTGTACAAGAGGGAATACAACTTTATTATACTTTTTAAATTTTTTGGTCGGATAGGGACCAAAAAATACTATATTTAGCATTTCGATTTAATAAACAGTATTAAAAGATGTCCTCGAAAGAAGT
Organism: Gleditsia sinensis; assembly: GCA_037074535.1. Lineage (NCBI taxonomy): Eukaryota > Viridiplantae > Streptophyta > Magnoliopsida > Fabales > Fabaceae > Gleditsia > Gleditsia sinensis. The sequence goes on from CM073472.1 coordinate 5,821,223, forward strand.
TTCCAACTTTATCATAAGTTTCTCGTGGTGGGACCTATTTGAATTAATGTTTCCCAAATTAATATGATAACTCGAGAGATTGTTAAGAATTTTTCTGCGATAAATGATCTCCATGCAACTAGCTAAATAGCATTATTAATATGATTTTGTTGTAAAACTCATTTGCTTGCGTAATCTCATCCCATCCCATCCCGCTAAATGCAAGGAGCTCAATATCTAGAAGATATGTTCTCCCGCTATTATTACTTGCATGAGAAGAAGCAGAAAAATATAGAGTGATTGGGGTATAGTTTGGATGATGAGAAACAGGGACGGCATGGACGGCAAGTGCACATATAATTACGGCAGTGGTGGGGGCGGGAGTGCTGTCATTGGCGTGGGCTATGGCTCAGTTGGGATGGATCATTGGGCTAGCCACACTCTTAGCCTTCGCTGCCGTCACCCTCTACACTTCCAATCTTCTTGCCGATTGTTACAGATCACCAGACCCCGTCACTGGCAAGAGGAACTACTCTTACATGGAGGCTGTCAGAACCAACTTAGGTGGAAAAAGGTACCTCTTTTGTTGGTTGGTCCAGTACGGCAACCTTACTGGCTTTGCTATTGGCTACACCATTACTACATCTGTAAGCGTCGTGTAAGTTCTATATTCTCTTTCTCTCTTCTTAATCTTCACAACATTGCCAACATTAAGAGAGCTGTGTGATTTACATAACTTTACTTTGTTTTTGTTATAAATAATTCATATTTCAGGGCAATACGCAAAACCATTTGCTTTCACGAAGGGGAGATGGCAGATTCATGCCGTATTTCTAATAATCCATACATGATTGGGTTCGGAATTGTTGAAATCTTTTTGTCCCAAATCCCCAATTTCAGCAACCTTTCTTGGCTCTCAATATTAGCAGCTGTCATGTCGTTTGGGTACGCATCTATTGGCATAGGACTTTCTCTTGCGTCCGTCATCCAAGGTTAATTTCCCTCATTTCTTTGCTCATTTATCTTTGAGGATTTTGTATATATATATAAAATGTATGCTCAGATATATTTGTGTTGGATCGGAACAGGGAGAGGAGGGAAAACCTCCTTAATAGGAGGCAGCGTAGAGCGAAGTTCCGCAGAAAATGTGTGGAACATGCTGGTTGCTCTGGGAAACGTTGCACTCGCTAGCACATATGCTCAAATTGCCATTGACATCCAGGTAACAACATATCCATTGTAAACGAGGCCTTGAGCTATATTTCTTGTTAATTTTTACTGTTACATTAAAGTTGTTTGCGTTGGTCTGGTTCTGAAAAAACAGGACACTTTAAAGTCATCACCACCAGAAAACGAAGTGATGAAGAAGGCGAACAGGACAGGGATATTCACAATGACAATTATATTCCTCTTATGTTCATGCTCTGGCTACGCTGCATTTGGGCCCCTCACTCCTGGCAGCATCCTCATGGGTTCTGGATTTCACGAGCCTTTCTGGCTAGTTGCTTTAGCCAACGTCTTCATTGTGGTGCACCTGGTTGGAGCATATCAGGTTCTGTCTGACTCACAGCTTTTCAATTCCTTATTAGCAAATTCTTCGATCACTACTTTTTCATGGTGCATTAATTGAGCTTTGATCTCGAATCTTTAAATTTTGGACAGGTAATTACCCAACCCGTTTTCCGAGTGGTTGAAACCATGGCTGGCCAAAGGTGGCCAAACTCACCGTTTGTAACAAGGGAGTACCCTGTGAGCATTGGCAAAATGAATTTTAGTTTGAATCTGTTGAGGCTAATTTGGAGGACAATGTTTGTGGTGGTGGTGACTGTGCTTGCCATGGCAATGCCATTTTTCAATGACATGCTGGCACTTCTTGGAGCCATAGGGTTCTGGCCCTCAGTGGTCTATTTTCCAGTGGAGATGACCATTGCCAAACAGAAGATCAAAACACGAACAATGAGGTGGTTTGGACTTCAAACATTGAGCTTCATCTGCTTGTTTGTATCCTTGGCGGCAGCATGTGCTGCCATTCATGGCTTGAATCAAGCTCTTGGCAAATACAAACCCTTTATGTATAAAGAATAATAGTGTGTATACAATCTTATCACCAACAACTTTCAGACTATACATGCTTCGGAATAATATGAAGAGAGAGAGAGAGAGAGAGAGAGAGAGTGAAAATGGAAAACCAGCATGTAATTTTCTAATTTCTAGATACATGTATGGAAAGACAATTAATGTCTAATTTAAATTAGAAGTTCAAATTTATCCTTCATTCTGATTTTGTTATCAAGAAATATTAATGTCTAATTTAAAAATGCAAAAAAAATAAAAATTCTTCTTTCTTTTCCCCCTTCACGTTAGGTTTTTCCTTCCATATTCATCAGATTTCCATCTTCATTTTTTCCCTCAACAATTTTGGCTTCCCTTACTTCCCTAACAATGCCTTAATATATATATATTTAGCTATGCAAACTTATGAATCCAATGTTGTGTTAGTTAATTCAAGCAATTGAGATTTCATTCTTTGTAAAATAATAAACATGAATTTTACTGGAAATAAAAATACTAAATCTTAACTAAAAAAATACAACTACTTCCTTGACTTCAAGCTTTTTAAGTTCGTTCTATGCCAGAAATGACAATCGCTGAGCAAAGTAGTTGGTTTCTTGGTGACATTCAGCGTAAGGACAATATAAAAAGATCTGGTAGCTGACGTGTCCAATTGGCAATTACTATGCTATCTGAGCTAGGTTCAAGTTTAAGAAGGGACACAAACACCTAAGTTTCGAAAGGAGGAAGCTCCGTTTTGTTGTTAACAATAAGAAAGGACACTTCCAAAAACAGAATCTCAAGCACGAGATCCCAACACCCCACTTCCTACAGAACAGAAAGGAGAGGGGTTATTATGTACTATGACGCTTAATATGGGAAAACTTTAAATTTGCGGCAGAACAAGTCATGACTACTGAAACCATAGGAGGAAGAAGAAAAGAAAACTGACTCAACTGCTTGGCCTTGCAAATAACTATAAAGCCGAAATTGGGCTTTCCCCTCCTGTGCTTTATTCTTTTTCTAAAGACCAGTTTAATGGCATCAAGCACAAAATTAAAATAAAATGAGAGTCACTGCTTTGCTATGCTTTATATATAAGAAAAGCCGACAACACTTGAAAATTAAAATAACATTTTAAAATATTGTTGCTTCGCTTACATTTAAAAACAGACACTGAACAAGGCCAGGAGCAGAGTGATACTCCCCACCCCTTCCAAAGCAGCCAGAAGTGGCCCGACTCATGTGCCCCCAACTCTTAATTAGCAATTTAGGATTTTTCTTCTACCCTTTTCTAAGTCGCCTGGCTGGGACGACTTTTGATTACATTGACACCATGTATCAACTACATAAAAAACGAATCACTAAGTTCCAACTTCTCTAATAAATCAAAGAACATAAATATACAACAATTCTCAGCTGCAAATATGAGACCATAATTCCGAGCATCTCCATCAGGGCTTTTCCATCTATTATGTACACATAAGATGATCACAACTCAATCCCCTACCTCCCAATATCTTTCACGGTTTCACCACTATCGTCAGCATCTTCTCTTAACTGTTCAAATACAGCCTTCCTCCTATCCCAAAGGTTAAAACAGCCCTAATAAAGCATAAGGTAGCAGTGTGGGCAGAGACATCAGCAATTCTCCTCACAAACATCAAGTGGCACACTCGAGACTTATTCTCCTACAGGAAGCCACAAAAACCAAACGGGACAGTATAAAGATATACTAATTCATATGATAAGAGTTCAATAGCATGCCTTGTCACTAGCTTCAGCAAAGTTTCTGACCTAGCACCATCTTGAGGTTATACAACACTTCTGAGTCTGACATCTGGCTATACACAGAATATGAAAAATAGGAAGCACAAGAGTTAGGTTACGAACAAAGCAAAAATCTAAAAATAAAAAAAGACAAAATGAAACAAAAAGGAAGGTCTTGTCTCTGAGCCTCTATACACAAAACAAGTCAGGTTCTTAAGCACAGTTACTGGAAAGATAGCACGTATAGTGGTGCAGGACCTGCGACCACATATTCACCAGTCAGAAAATTGTCTATGAAAATCAATGACCACCGAAATTGATAATCAGAGTAACTTGTAACAGATGAGGAAAATATACACCTAAAAAACTGGGTCAAAGGTTAAAAACCCAACAAGACAGGAAGAAAATGGGGAGAGACCACACTCTGAGTAGATACAGCATGTAAACAAACCATGGTAAAGATTAAAAGAATAAAATTAGTTAATAAAAAAAAGAATATCAAAATCTTTTGTTTCTTCTGAAAAGCTGTCAAAAATTACAGTTATGACAACTGTTATTAAAGCCAAAATGTGTAAAAAATATTATAAATTTAGAAAATCATCTTTATTAAGGGCAATGAAAGAGATTAGAAGTTTCAAAACCTTCAATTCTTCGGCCACGCTATTTTTACTCTATTTCCATCAAAACACCCACTCTTCAAAATGGAATCTGGGTCTGCCACACAAACATCACCCTGCAAAGATCCCCGACCCTCACTATCTCCCAGACTTCCAGTTTTCTCACTGCCATCAACAACTGTTTCTAATCCATAAGTCCTCAAGTGAAGAAACTCACCTCGCAATTGAGGTTCTGGGTGCTGGCACTTGGTGAATAGTCTGCACGTTCAGCCCTTGTCAAATTACAAGGTTCGACTAGCTGTTGATCCATATCAAAAGCGCCATCTTTCCAGTTTGGCAAGCTTTTGGTAGATGCAGTTTCTGCCCTTTCCAAGCAATCAAAATCTGGACCCCGAACTTTGTTCCCATTGATTCCATTCTGAAATGGACCAATTTCTAATAAAGGAACTTCACATGAAGCAAACAAATCCCAGAGAGATTTCTCCACTGGTTCAGCAGGCTTACCTCACTCTGAACTTCAGGACTTCTTGATTTCTTCTTATCCAGCTTGGAGTCAACTACATCTGTTTCACTAATCTGTATGTTACTCCCTACATTGACCAGCCCACCTCCTAGGTGATCACCAGATGATTTAACTTCAGAATTGCTATCTATATCCTTGGTTATTGAACCAATCCTAGTCTCTTCAACTAAATCAATACTCATCTGAGTTGTACCACCAGATCTACTAGTGGTACTCTCCGGGGAAGCAGCCTCTAACCTGTGAGGACTAACAGAGGCCCGCTTCTCTGGTTTTTCTGACTTCACATCCACTGTCTCAGGATCATTTTTCCTCTTGATGCATCTTTCAGCAGACCCTGTGGCATTTTCACCCATTTTTTCAGCTGGATGACCCAGATGTCTCGATATTCGAGCACGTTTATAACCATCTGGAAAAACAAATGCAGGGAGCTGCTTTCGGCGAACATGAGAAACATAAATTTCCATCCCCAGTTTCCAATAGACGTACATGTTTATCTCCTGTCTAAATTCATCAACTGTTCCACGAATATCAAATTGCTGCCCTTCTTGACCTCTTACTCCCTCTCTTCTTTGCAATCCCATGAAAAATGCACTATGTGGACAAGGCTTGGATGTGTCAGCGTACTCATGCGGACAAGGATGACACTGCAACATCCCATTTGTGTCTCTCTCTATCTGCTCAGATGGAAAGCATCATATTAAGTTGAAATATTCAAGATTAGCCATCATCAATAAATAAAGAACAGACATGGCCTATATACAGTGAAGGGTTGTCTTATAACAGATTACCACAAGACTTTACCTTCAGGGTAAGCTGTCTCAACCGAGATTCTACCCAGCCCTTCCATGCTAGTAAATCATCTGCATCTGCTGCAATTATGTCCACTTGCAAGTAGTTTTTGTATGCCTCAAAAAAGGAATATGGTTCAAAAAGGGCACTCCATTGGGCCATGTTGAGCTCTATATCCTAAAAGCAGATGACAATGGTAAATGTATCGATCAAATTAAAGAGCTCAGCATATTAATTAAAACTTAACAGTAAATGATTCCCCTCACCACACAGATCCTGTTGCCACAGTGGAACTGATCCATCATAACACGAAGAGTGCTTGCCGAGACATTGTAGCTGGAATTCATGCAAGGGTATGCAGGAGTAATTATTGGCATATGATGAAATCTATCTCGAGGATTTCTACGAGGATCCCATACAGAGAAACCCAATTCATTCTCTTCTATTGAACAAAGCATTACAGGGTTTGGCCACCGCCACTGCGTATATACTCTGAAGAATCGAGAAACCAACATACTAGGAATTGCATTAGGATAAAGCTGGCAAACTCGAGCAACTAGAAGAGCCCAATTTACACCGCCAAGAAATCCAGTAACCTAAACATACCAAGAGAAGGGAATGAAGACAGAAACATGGATGTTAATGGCGCTGATGATGAAAAACTTTAGAGGTAGCAGATCTTACATTTGAATAAACTCCGCGCCTTTTAGCCCAAAACTTCAAACATCGCAGAGCAGCTCGGAAGTGCTAACATTGTCAAATGTTAAAGGACTATCAAATTAATTAGCTGTAGAATTCATAAAATCTAATGTATGAATCATCAATTTAATGAACATCTATATTACCTCAACATTGGGAACAAGTTTAAGAATTTGATCAGCCACTCGGCAGCCGTTAAGACTTCGAACAGTTGGTTCATCAACATTGTACAGCACAGACCCATGAGAGATATCCAGGTCCTGTTGATAAGTTTATTTGAAAACCATATCAAATAGAAGACAAGATGATAAAGTAGATTCCAAGAAGGAAAAAGACTGAGAAAGAGCAAGAGGAAGAAAACCCCAAGGTTGAATCATGTTTTCCTCTTTGAAAAATACAAACTTGGAGAGGGTACCAAGAAATGCAAACATATATACTAAGACAAAATGCCAATCAAAATTTGCTTCCAATATAATTTATCTAAGTATCTAACTCAACAAACTGGATAAACAAACTAATATTGGCAGTGAAGACATCCATTTAGCAAGTTTAAGTGTGCTACATGAAGGACAGGACACAAAAGTATGCTAAACCAGACAAATAAACTTCTCTACCTCTCCTCCTTCTCCCTCCCTTCCTCCTACACTCACATGCCAGATGCAGCAAAAGAGGGGGAAAAATAGCAGAAAGATAAAGAACAAAAGAATAGGATACATATATAGGACAATTTATGAAGAAGAGGTAAGGCTGCATTGTTTTTTAAAAACTCCAGGAAGATTACAATTTACAACTCTTTAATTCAACTCAGCAGAATTTAGTGTGGTCCTCAAACTCTAAGGTAGGCGTAGTGCTACTTTTGTTAGAACCTATACTAATGAACACCCATAACATATGAAGCCCTTGATAAATAAGGAATTGGAACTTACTTCTGGGACAATTAACAGAGATATACTTGCATAAAGCAAATCTATAGATATTCCCTGGAACTTGAATTTCATTACTGGGACATGAGCATCAGACACCGGTTGAAGTTCAGTAACTTCTTCCATATCAGCTAGGATGTTCCGCAAAATGATAAAGAAGTCTTCCTGAAAAGATACATATAGGCTAAAACTATACCAAGATGCCATATATTTCACCAAAATGAACAAGATTAACCAGTTGCAGTGTGTCACCTCACGATTTACATAAGAAGGGCCAACACACAGTGTGTCAATGTCAGCTCCAGGTCCATGTACCTGTAAATCAGTAAATTGTTGCTACACATCCATATACTTATGAAACAGCCACTAAGGAAACAGACAACAATGTTATACAATGAAACAGAGCAATAAAATTTTACTCATTATAGTCTGCTACTATCCCCTTTGAAACTGAACATAAGTTGTTGCTAGCAAATAATATATTTTTAAAAACGCAAGACAATTTATGATAAGAGTGATAAAGATTATCATTAGGAGTAATCAGTCATTTACTGACAGTGACTGAAGCATTACTAATGTTGTAAGCAAACAACCAACAGACCAGATCAAAAATTTGAAAAAGATATATCAAAATAAGGAGGTCTCTGCCTTCATCACACATAATGGTTTCGAACTCAATAACAATAATACCCTCACTATTTAAAAAATATTACTGTTGTCTAATTTTCAATCTATAAAATAAGATTTGCCCAAAAAATATCAAATATGAGAAAAATAAACCCTGCATTAATAAATAACAAAACAATTTTAAACTTTACAACATTTTTTTTAGAGTACGTATGCTTGTAGTGAAGTATATGTTATTAAATGAAATAGTTTAGTGATTTTGTTAAAGGAAAAGGTAAAATAGTAATTGGGACCACTCTTGAAGGAAAGGAATCAAAGGAGCAACGAAACAGACTTCCATGCATGTACGATATAACCACAGTGAAACAAATCAAGACATAACGGCTTCTACCTTGAATTGAAGTCTACTAAACTCCGGATAACCTTAGTTATTTCTCCACCAGTGTAAAAAAAAAAATAGCAATTGTCCCCTGTATATACTTTTGCTATATGCAAGCATTACAACATGTTGGCAAAAGGTACTATAGCAAGCTTACCCCTAGTCGATAAGAACCGAACGTGAAAATGACAGCATTTGCATCCTCCACCATCTGATCCGTGTAGCCTCGTTGGCGTGTCAACTGCTTCACCCAGCTTTTTACAATCTACATATCAGGTTAACTCTATCACTACAAAATGCTACATCTGATAATAGTGAAACAATTCAATCATAAATAAAGGGTTACATCCTATGCCAAACATAACAGCAGCGACAATTAAGAAAGTATAGCAATGTCTCATAACATTTGCTTCAATATAAAAGCATGATAAAAATTTCATAATTCTCTTTTAGAACTTACTATTCTTTCCATAAATAACTAAAGAACAGATTAATACACAGGAGAAAGTTGTAAAAGAATAGGTGGCCAGGATATGACAAGGTATATATGCATAAGGCAAATGAGAATTTCTCTATTGCGATGTAATTATCTAACTAGTGCTGCATCCACAAGCCCATGGTACAAGACGTAATAACCTTGCCATGGTTTTGTGATGCATTGGTGAACACCAAGCTGCTATTGAGGATTCAGCGACTCCTGTAGATGTCGAAGCCAGCCCATGGCCAATAGTAGAACAAGATATTCTCTTGTTTCAATCTTAGGATCCTTGATGTTGAAGTGATAGATGCATTTGCCACATTGGCGCAGACTTACATTTCAAACAAAAGAATAAAGCTGCAAAAATAGGAAGCACCCACCATGCCAATTGATTCATAAGATCCTTCAAACAAAAACTAATCATATTAAGAAACTCAACCGCTAAATGGAGAATATAACTCTACTGGATAAGTGGGCAGAATAGAAGTCCATAAAAGCATTACCTGATCAAGGCGGCCAAGAACCTCTTCTCTCTTTGCAGCCTCTTCTTTGCTCTCATAAAGCCCGGTATCAACCAAAAACTAATATGAAAAACATCAGTAACTCTTTTTTTTTTCAATAAAAAATAGAAAATAAACTATCCAATGTCACCCGGGAAATACCCTCTCCAATTCCATGTTACGATGAAAATCAGCCTCGGTGGGACCGGCAAGAGAGATGGGCTTTGTGATCCCATACTTCTTCGCTTGTTGAGATGGCGGCGCTAGAGAAACATTCGGACTTTGGGAACCCACCATTTCAGAACCACACAAGGAAGAGCTTGGGGCACTTAAAACCTAGATTCGAACAAGCTCAGAACCTAATCTTACAAGCATGATTGCAAAAGACGATTTTTAGAGAATACAAACTCGCAAATCATATGCATCTATGCAAGGGAATTGTGACTAAGAGATGTTGAAACTGAAACGTCTGCGACGAGATTCAGATGAGTAAAGGGAAAAAAGAAAAGAAAAGAAAAGAAAAGAAAGAACCGTCGATGCGTTACAAGAAATGAAAGCTTTTTAGTGCGATTGAAACTGGTCAAACGCGGGGAGATCGCAATTGAAGTTTGCTAGCAAAGTAAGAGCAATTGGCCAGAGAGAGTGAGAGAGGTGGCGGGAGGCCCCAATGAGAAAGATCGCAAATTGGGAAAGACGAGGTGCGGAAGATTTGGGGATTCGGTAGATTAAGAGAACCTGCCCTTGGAAGTGAAAAATGTACACCTAAGATAGACCAAGCATTCGATGTTTCAATTAACGCTCGAGATGTCAAAGTCCACCTAGCCTAGCTGTCTTGCGTTTGTTTTTTCAACCTCCTCAAATATTTTATTTATTTATTTATTTTGCTAAAATAAGATTCAAACACTTGTGAATTTTTTAAGATTATTCGTAACATTCATTAATTATTATATTTAATTAAATTTTACCTGTAATGTAATGCAGTGCATTTGTTTCACTTTGTGCTCTTTTATTTTCCTCTTTCAAAAATATTTGTTATCCATAGATGCAAAGTGCTTCGGTGGTGAATCAATATCAGCATTATTGAAAGTCATAACAAAGAAAGAAAAAATAAAGAAAGACGTTTCTTTTTCAAATTAGCCTTTTCCTATGAAAATAAAGACGTTGTTGATCCTTTTGTTTAACAGATGAAAAAGTGAATTAAAATAATATATATTGCTTATATTTATTGTTACTTTTTATTTTGATTTTTTTTTATTTTAAAATATTTGAGTATAATAAATATAAAAATTTATATATTATATATTATTTAAAAAATATGAAAAAAAATTGATTTTTTTATAAATAAATTTTTTACATAAAAAATTAAGGCTATATTTGACAAAAATAGCTAATAAATTAGCTGAAAACTGAAAAGTTAGCTGAAAGCTGAAAAGTTAATTTTTAGCTGATAGCTGAAAGCTGTTAAACTAATTTATTGAATTAAAAGTATTTGATAAAATTAACTATTGAATTAACTGATAAATGTAAAATGACATAAAAGTACATACTTATATAAAATTTATCATTTTTTGTTAGTAATTATATTTCATTATGTAATCCCAAAAAATACAAGAATATAATTTGTTAGTTTTAATTTTTTTTTCTCTTTTACTCTGTGATTATTTTTCATCAGTATTCTAAGAATATAAACTCACTCACTTTTGGGAAGTGTCGCTTGATTAGTAGAAGAAAAGTGCACACAAAAAACTTGAAGATCAATAAATTGCGTCAAGGGTCATGAGTATAATAGTATTGGAATTTGAATAAAATAACAAGGATAAAAAATGAATAAAATTATAAAAGTTATACGCTATAAGCTATACGCTACTTAAAGTAGCGTATGAAAATACGCTATAAGTTACTCAAATAAATTTGTTTATCAAATACCTCTAATTTGGTCAAACAAACTTATAAGTTAGTCAAATACGCTATAAGGTAACTTATTTGACTTGCCAAACATACTCTTAAGATTATGTTTGGTAAAAATAGCTGATAAGTTAACTGAAAGCTGAAAAGCTAATTTTTAGCTGATAGTTGAAAACTGTTAAGCTAATTTATTGAATTAGAAGTGTTTGGTAAAATTAGTTATTGAATTAGCTGATAAGTGTAAAATGACATAAAAGTACATACTTATATAAAATTTATCATTTTTTGTTAGTAATTATATTTTATTATATAATCTCAAAAAATACAAGAATATAATTTGTTAGTTTTAATTTTTTTCTCTTTTATTCTGTGATTATTTTTCATCAGTATTATAATAATATAAATTCATCCACTTTTGGAAAGTGTCGTTTGATTAGTAGAAAAAAAATGTACACAAAAAACTTGAAAATCAATAAATTGCGTCAAGGGTCATGAGTATAACAGTATTGGAATTTGAATAAAATAACAAGGATAAAAAAAAAAAAATTATAAAAACTATAAGCTAATAGCTATAAGCTACTCAAAATAGCGTATGATAAAACGCTATAAACTACCTAAATAAGTTCGTTTACCAAACACTTTTAATTTGGTCAAACAAGCTTATAAGCTAGTCAAATACGCTATAAGCTAATTTATTGAACTTGTCAAACACACTCTAAGTGTACCAAAAACATGAATATTTCTAAAAAAAAAAAAGAAGAAGAAGGAAAAAAATGTTCATAATTCATCAAAAAAAAAAAGGATGGTAAAAAAAATGAGGGAAAATTTTGTCAAAATTTTTAAGCACAGTCTTATTGAGCATTTAAGACAGTAATAGCATTAGTTAATTAAAATGGAAAAATTTTGTCAAAATTTTTAAGCATAGTCTTATCGAAAATTTAAGACAGTAATAGCATTGGTTAATTAAAATTTGGGGGGTTTTATTTATCCCTAAATGAACGTTTCCTTTTGCTTGGGGTGGGAAGTGGGAACTGGTAAGCATCTTCCCTCGCCCAATTTGTTTCAGGTCCCTGTCACAGTAGCTCCAAGCGTTCAAAGCAAAGCCAACAATTTTTACCATTTCGTGGGAGCATTATCATTCCTATATGCTTCCTCGACTCTCTCATCTCCTTCGCCCCCTCCACTTGCCTTCTTTGGCCTCCGCCTTTGCCATGGCGCGTGCAATTACCGGAGCCACCCAACTTCCCATCTATCCCACCACGAACAATGCTACTCCTATCTGTTCCTCTTTGCATTTGGGTTTTGTTCATTTTACGAATCGTTTCGATGTCTTCTTACCTTCAAAATCTTCGCTTTTCGGTCGGAGGTTTCACGTTCTCTGTCGAAATGAAGGCAAGCATTTGAGTGCATTTGGGGGAGTTCGTGCCGAGCAGAGGAGCTATAGGAAGGTGAGGAGGCGAGCACCGAAGAGCAAAGAGAAGCAGTTGGAACTCCGCGTTGATATTTGTATTGAAGAAGATTTGCCTGACGATCCTGAAATCTTGGTATACCACACTTGAATCTTGTTATAGAATCTTGTTATATATATTGGCTTGGATGATAATGTATGATACTGTCTCTTGTTGTTGAGCTTTAAGTTCTCATTTGAAAGAGAGAAAAAAAGGGTAAGGGTGTTAATGCGAAGCTTAGAGAATAAGGCGGACTCAGAGCAAGATGGTTAGCAAGGAATCAGGTAGAATCAATAATGAAGAGTATAGAGGACTGTTTTCGTTCTATTAATGGCGCGAACGAGGCAAAGGTTCATAGATGTTTAACTTGTCTTTTGTGTGCACTGAGAAATTTAAGGAGAAAAGGATTAACACTAGTTAGTTCTATTAAACTCATGCACAAGTCTCAGTAAAGCTGAAACCTCTGCCAAGTGCCAAGTAAAACATAATATCAAACTATGTGGGTTCAATTTAGTATTTAATCTCCGATGTAAAGATTGTTTATTTTTCCTTGATCCTTGTTGTCTTCGATTCTTATTTTTATCAATTCCTCATTCATCTGCATCTTGATGCTCTTCAATCACAATTTGTAGTTAGAAGACATATGCATTACTCTATATAATCTGGGAGTCTGGGTAAAAGTTCGTTATTCCCGACTGGATTTTTGCAAGTTCTGTAGTCTTGATAGTTAACTGCCCTCCACTTCAAAGATGTTTTAAGAGGAGAGATAATTATAATGGAGTTCTACTTTATCTGTATCCTTGCATAATGATTGACTAATTAACTCGTCATTTCTGTCTTGTTGTTTTCACTGACTGTAGAGCATTGCTGAGATGCTTCGTCTAAATGTGCCAATGGCAATGAAGTTGGCATTTGATGGTTTAAAAGATTCAGGGTATAAAACGAGAAATACTGCTATAAATGATGTTGGTGGATTCAAAAGTGTTGAGTTATCTGTGCTCCTTTGCAATGATGAATTTATTCGCAAACTTAATAAGGAATGGAGGGATGAGGATCATGCTACTGATGTTCTCTCAATGTCACAACATATCCCTGGGCTTAAGCTTCCTATTGTAAGAATGCATATTTTCTAGCCAATTATATATAGGGTGCTGGTTTTAATAAATAAAAGAGTGAACTTATCCAATGTGATAAGGGCTTCATGATTTCCATTGTTTGCAGCTTATGTTGGGTGATATTGTAATTTCTGTCGAGACAGCTGCAAGACAGGCAGAAGAAAGAGGGCACACTCTTCTTGACGAGATACGCATCCTCATGGTTGGTTTGATAATATTCTGACAACTGTCTGCTGCATGCTGAAGTTTATTATGCTCTTTGACATTCTCTCTCTTCTCTTACTGGCATAACTAAATTCACATGAGTGAGACCATTGCTTGGCTTTGGGTGTCACTTTCTTGAGTTAGTGATGTGATTTTGGTACTTTTGGTTAATCTTTTGAAAGATCATGCATTAAGAGTTAAGACAATGATAAATCTCTAAAGGCACTGATTACAAAAGAAAAGAAAAGAAAAATCAAAGCAATGAATACTGGCACCCAGCAAGGGCATGTATTTGCCATAAACAGAAATAAAGGAAAATCTGATGGAGACCTATATCTCCATCTAAAATTCACTAAGAAAATAGTAGAAAAATACTGGAATAATACTGAAAATATAAAGAAAATAAAAGAAGTATAACCTCTAGCACTTCGAGGGCTAGATCCCTCCCGTGACCCAATTCCCATAATATTTTGCATGTCCCTTGCCTCTACTCTCTCCCCCTTTTTATGACCAAATTCTTAACTAACTACCTCTATTACAATTTGCCATGTGTCTTTACTCAAAACCCCGAAAACAACCCCTTATTCTTCCTTTTAACCATGGGATTCCATCAAAATCCGACATTGAAAGAATTAAATTGCTCAAAGAGGAAAGCTACCATCTCATTTTAGTTATGAAATTCAGTTTCAAAATAAATAGTTGGGTAATTAACATGAATAGAAAGAAACTCTAGGCTTACATTATACAGTTCTCTTGAAGCAGTTTTTAGCTTGGATTCTTTTCCTTTTTTATTTTTTCTCTAAATTTTTATTTATTTATGTGAATTGAACATTGAGAAGAGGAATAACTTCATCTTATGCAGGTTCATGGCTTGTTACATCTTTTGGGCTTTGATCATGAATTAAGCGAAGAAGCTGAAACAGAAATGGAGAGAGAGGAGGAACTACTTCTAAAGAGTCTTGGTTGGAAAGGAAAAGGACTAATACATAGTGCATGTGATGCTGAAACCAATTCAATTTCTCACCAAGACAGTTCAGATGGTAAATCTATTGTTGACTGATAGACTGCAGCATTCCTCAAGCTGTATCATCTTTTGATTTTATACACTTGCCATTAATTAAAACATGTCATTTGCATATATGAAAGTATATGGGGAAATAGTCTTACAGATGAATTGTCAAAAGACAGGAAGAAAGAAGGCAGTCTTAGATTTTATAGACCAAAGTTCAACTATATCTTCTGTGATATGGATGGTAAGATCCGATGAGACATAGTCTTTAGATATTCTTTGATCCTCTTTCTGGTTTTAATAGACTGATGTTTTATGTAAAGGAACATTGCTGAACAGCAAAAGTCAAATTACTCCAACAACTGCCAAGGCTTTAAGAGAGGCCTTGTCAAGGGGTGTGAAAATTGTAATAGCTACTGGAAAAGTAAGACCTTATAGTTCCATAACTATCAGGCTATTATATTAGAAGTTATTTATTTTAGACAAGCCAATACATTTTATGTTTGGAACTGTCTATCTTCGTAAATTTTCTAATTTATTATTATGATACATTTTATGATACATTAGAAGTAAGACCTTATAGTTCCATAACTATCAGGCTATTATATTAGAAGTTATTTATTTTAGACAAGCCAATACATTTTATGTTTGGAACTGTCTATCTTCGTAAATTTTCTAATTTATTATTATGATTATAGATAGACAAAAGATCTGATCTTTAGTGTTGAACATTGGAAAACAGGCTCGTCCAGCTGTTATAGATATTTTTAAGATGGTGGATTTAGCTGGAAAAGATGGCATTGTTTCAGAATTTTTGCCGGGTGTTTTCTTACAGGTTAATCTTTTATCTGTGCCCTTTTGATGTTTATGATGCAGCTTGATCCAGCAAGGCACTCCTTATTTGTGGCTGAAAGCATTACCCAGTATCATATTCTCTTGTCGTGCATATCTATGCATTTGTTTTTGTGTCATAATTGTGCTTACATGTAACTGCTTCCATTTAATAGTTGGTATATTGTTAATATAAATAGTTTCAGTACCTCAATCTTATTGAGAACCCAACAATAAGATTTTAGAAATGATAAAGCTGACAACTTTGAATAATCAGATGGATCTTTGATAACAATGATGACTGTAATGGCTAATTTGTGGAGCTATGTTAAGATAGACTGATGAATAAGCACGGATGTTGGCTTTTCCTATAAGAAATGTGTTGTGGATATGCTATCTCTTATTAGATTCTTCTTCCTGTACATTTAAGCTGTTTATGTCTGTCTATACTTCTCTCCCTTCAGACCTTTGTTCATATAGGCGTTTCATTTATAATGTATATTGGGACTCTGGTCATCTCTGTCATTGTGATTGGCCATATAAGGCTGGAAGTTTCTGTTTACCTACAAGTGAAAATATTTTTAACTTGAGTTCTCAAATATGGTATAATTAATAAGGACAACATCCTCAGCGGATCTGTAAGAAACTAGGAGTGTGCAAGGCAAGAATGCTTGAAAGGGAAAAAAATATATCAAACTAACTCTTTAACAACAGAACCTCGTACTTGTCCTTATAATCAGTGTAGGAAGTAACAGAATTATGAGTGCTCCTGACAGAACCAATACATGCTTCCTTTCTGTAATTTATCTTTTTCATACCAAATAATATACTGTGCCCTTAATGGGGGCACAAGTTCTGTTCAACAAAAGAATAGTCTTTCAATCCATTTTTCTTGTCATAGATGGTATAAAGCACCATAGAAACTTGAAGGACATTATCTAAATTGATAGTATGCATATATATAATTGGTAGAATCTGACATCCAACTCATATTGCCTAATTGAATATCCAACATCATGAAATATTTAACTTTGATCTTGCATATAATTTTGCCTCTTTTTAAAGTTCCTTGTCTTTAGTTGCTATTTGGTGTTAACTTGTCAGCTTTATTGTTTTGAGCCTTATATTCCATACACCACTTGGTTTCAGGGATTGCTTGTTTATGGTAGACAGGGTCGGGAGATTTTTAAAAGTAACTTAGATCCAAATGTCTGTAAAGAGGTAACATATTTGAATTTCCATATTCATTTTCCCGGAATCACTTCATGTTTGAAAGTTAAAACCAAATACCTACTTGGATTTAATAATGTTGACCTTTGTCCTTTTGGACTTTATTGTGATAGTGAGCTATGGCCACTCACTTGTTAGCTCTGTATTTCCACAGTTTGTTGTATAATATTAGGTAGTGCTGGTGCTGTCTTGGGCCCCAAATCTATCTGAACCCCTTGTACAACACTCACAGGACCAGCTTATGTTTCTCCTACAATAAGGATTACGTTAGTCTTCTTCTCCTTAGGAGAAAGGAATAAAAGATATTCATGCATCTATGGAAACTAATTTTTTTCCCAGTTCTAAACAGAAAGTTTGAGGGTTATAACTTTCAAATTTAAAATATCTAATTATTTATTGAAAATTGTCATAGCTCTGTGGGAAAATTCCTCATCATTTTTATAGAGAAAGAAGTATGATACTTCAAATGCAGGCATGTGTTTACTCTTTGGAGAATAAGGTTCCACTGATTGCATTCAGCGAGGGTCGCTGCTTAACCCTTTTTGATCACCCACTGGTTGATTCACTGCATACAGTATATCATGAACCTAAGGTACCCCATCTACAACATTGCATATTCTTTCTTGCATTTTGCTATGTCATTTCCCTGTATTTTACTTTTAAAATTTTTTTTGCAGGCAGAGGTCATGCCTTCTATTGAACATCTCCTAGCTGCTGCAGACATACAGGTATACACTTGGACAATTCTGCTCCCTGGTTTCAGTTTCAATAATAACAAAATTCACAATTAATTATAGACACTGCCCACCACTAAGGGCCTTCCTTGCCAAGAGGAGAGGGGTCAGAGATGACTCTTTTAAAGCTGAAATTGTATTGTACTTTTCATTTTATGTTTCATTTTAGAAGTTTCTTGCTTTGTATTGTTACTGCATGGGTTTTAGTGTAATAAGTAAACATCACTATAAAAGGAAATCGTTTTCTGCTTTTCTTATCAGTTTGATTGCGATTTGTGTCACTGTCAACACTTTCCCAAAAGGCCCACTTAAAGTCTAGAACTGTAGTGAAGATCCTAATTAAAATTTATTATTATGCTTGTGACTTTGGGTTCTTGCTAACACATCTTTTGGTTGTGCAGAAAATGATTTTCTTGGACACTGCTCAGAGAGTGGCTAGCACATTGCGGCCATACTGGTCAAAGGCAACAACGGATAGTGCCACTGTTGTTCAAGCTGTGCCAGACATGCTTGAAATTGTACCCTTCGGAACATCAAAAGGGAATGGAGTAAAAATGCTGCTAGATCATTTGGGGATTACTGCTAAGGAGGTACCACCGAGATCTGTTCCCCTCTGATAGTTTTTGCATTGTCTTCAACTCTCCTGGACTCTGATGATGATATTATTCACATATATGAAACAATTGTAACATTTCATATTATAAGCCTTGCGTGTTAAATGACAAATGCAAACATTTTTGCTAATTCACTGTTTGAAATGTACACGACCATATTCTAGCTTAGTGTTCCATTTCTTGATTGTATTTCACACAGCGTGGCATATATTTATTTAAGTTTTTTAATCATACATTGAGGGGACAAAACAATAGTTTTAGTATTGTTGAGCTATGATGTATCAATGAGCCGTGCCAATGGAGTATGCATGCGGATTTGAGCTGTCAACCTAATAATTCTATCATATTAGAATGCAGCTATATTGACTTCCATCATGACATTTTCCCTCACATAATTTCTGATTTGCAGATAATGGCTATTGGCGACGGGGAAAATGACGTTGAGATGCTTGAGCTGGCTTCTTTAGGCATCGCTCTTAGTAATGGATCAGAGAAGACAAAAGCTGTGGCGAATGTAATTGGTATCAGCAATGATGAAGATGGTGTAGCTGATGCCATCTACCGGTATGCATTCTGAGCTGCAGAAAATGGCAAGCATTGCATAATAAGTATTGAGAGATTTAAGCTGTTCTCCCTATCAATTTTGTCAAATTTTTCCCCCAGAATTAAAGCTGAAGAAACTATACTTAAATCATAAATGTCAGTCATAAGTAAAATTAGTAACTTGTGGCTTATGCATAAAGAACTGTCAACTATGCTTCCTTTTTACAGTCTACAATTCAGGAATGAAAAAAAAAAAGGAAAATCCAGGTATTCCTATGAACAACTTGATTGTTTCTGTTTTGGGTTATTTGCATTTTTGTTTTCGTAAACTATAGTAGTGGTCAATTATCTCACTTTCTGCTCAAACAAATGGGGTCAGTTTCGTAAGGTAATAAAATCGTTAAGCCCTGCTTCTTTGATAAGACGTAAACCGATAATTATTGTAACTACAATATTCGTCAGACCTCTAGTAGGGCAAACAAACAGCGAAGAATGACGATGACAACTTGATGTTGCCCGAGTATTTACAGTCCATCCTTCCATTCAAAATTTTAGTAACATCAACTCATTCTGTAGCGTGCGGTTTTAGGGAAAGATCACGTTATTTTTTCTCTTCCACTAAGTTATCTGAACCAGGAACACAGGCAGTTTGATAATTTGCTTTGCTGCCTAGTCCAAATGGAGGCTGCTGGAAACTAACTCCATTTAAACACTAAAGACGTGAAACAGCTCCATCCAGCTTTCTTTGATATGATTGCCATGGGACTGATGAGTTTTGAGCTCTCTTCCTACGATGAGTCTCCCTCTTAGTTAAATCTTCTACACACTTTACAGATAATAGGGACGTGAAGGTTCTAGATTTTCCTTTGTAGAATTTGGAAAGCCCTCTCCTGCATATTACAAAGAAATTCATCTGAGCAAAGAAATGTACAAACTTTAGAATGCTTAATGCCCAACTCATGAAGAGATTTAGATTTTCTCAAGGCACATACTTGATGGGAAGTTGGGCCAGCAGCTGTGAAAAATCATGGAGAGGCTGGTCTGAAAATGATGATGGTGATGATGAGAATACATCTGATAACTCTGATGAAGGTGCTGATCCAATAAATTGGCCTGAATCTTTAGAAAAGAATATCAGGGATTCAGATTGAGGGATATAATCGTCGCCTTCTTTCACATTCCAATTGCCATAACGGCAATCTGCTGCAGAAGTCACATTAGTACTAGTAGCTCCGTTTCTCTTGTCTGTAACTTTATCCATTGAACCTCTCTAGGCATCAAGGACGAAGCAAGGCGGCAATGCCAGTTTATTTCTTACCTGAAGCAGAAGAGTGAAGTAGGAGATTATAGATACACATATCATAGAAGGTTATCCAATTTTTTTTGTAGTAAAAACTTCATATTATATTTGTTCTTAGTTTCCTTTTCGTTGCTCCTTAAGATCATCATTTTGTCTATTCTATTGAATCTAGTGTGGTTTTCGAAGGTAAGGCGAGCCAATATCTATATCTCCAATTCCATGTTTTGTCTTCATCTCAGGGTATCAAATTACAACGAAAACTTAATATGATGGGATCTTGGAAGTTCATCAGTAAGTTGAACATAGTTTGTTGGCGTGTTAGGTCTTGCCAAATGAAGTTTTGAAGCTAAGCTTAACGTAAGACTACTAAAATCCAAAGATATAGTGTTGGAGCAATATCCCCTTTGTAATGAACTGTCTCTTCTCTCGACTTCGCACAAAGCATCCTGAATTAATTCGCATCACAATATTCTTTTTCATCAAACCTGAAACTTACATACAAAGTCGTCTGGGATATTCTTTTAAACGGTCATTTCAGCAGGTTTATCTAACTAGAGATGATAGGCATTTTAGTTTCAATCTTCTTAAGTTTTCGTGCGTTCTTCATAAATGAAGATATTTATTTGTCCCTTACTTCCTCTTTTGCTGCATATATTTTGATAATATCCCCCCTCTAATTAACAGATGAGATAAATCCAGATCATCGGGTGTAAATAGCAAGCAATCAAAGACAAGACATTTATGGTCCCTTTTCAACAGTATAAATTTTGGATGTGAGGGCTTGGAATGAGTCTTATTACAATTACATCAGGTTAATAGTCAAAACATCTCATAGTAGTTGTCCTCAATCTTAAGGGCATCAGAAGACGTACCAGGTGAAATGCTCAACCATTGGGGTGGGAGAAAATAACAAAAACAGAAAACAAAGCAATGTGACCAATGCGTAGCTTAAATTACAACTCTTGTAGCTGGCGATTCCACAGACAAGACAAAATCTTTTATTTGAAACATACATCTCCAAGCCCATCTAAGAGAGAGAAAAAGCAGAAGAAATTTGCAGTTCACTCGCCGATCTTGTAGCCATTACAATAAGCAGCGCCATCATGCACCGAAGGATGGGAACTTCCATATTGCGTTTTGGAAGTGACAACCGTATTATCTTTGGTGTCTCAATGAGTCCTCAAGCTGGGCATTTTTTCTTGCACACTCCAAGATAGTTTTATCAGCAGTAATGAAGTACGCAGCAACCGATGCTGTTCATGAAACGAAGTCTAATGTTATTATGTAAATGGTATCAAACCTTTACAAGCAGGAGGGCCAAAGTAAATAGGTTAGGCATTTTCATTTGAGTATGTCAACAGCACAAAATGAGCCCTATTCCCCCATTAGTTGCAGGATTGAGATAAACCTTTGCAATAAGTACCATAAATATTTGAATTGGACACTTTTTGAATGAGCTAATACCAAGATTGATTGTTTCTTGCTTTCAACCCAATTACATATAACAATAATAATAACTTAATGAAAAATGCTTTATTTTTTGTCCTTTCTAAATTTAATGCTCCATCTCTCCTAATAGCTTTAGTACTATGATATCAGATTACATGACTAAAGTTCCCTTGTAACAAATTTAGGCTGAAAACATACCCGCAGATATGATAAGTGCCTGGGCAGTATAATTGAGGTTCGCCTTAGCCCAGGGAAGTGTACGAACTACAACCAACTGAAAATTTGATGAAAACAACACTTAATAAAGAAAATTCAATAGGAAAATTAATCATTCATGCACGGAGCATAGGCAAAGCTATGGCAAAGATTGATATGATTGTGAAACATTAGAGATCAAACAATACTTAGTGCTATTTCCTACATGGTCTATCATCATTAGCAAACAGCAAAAGGTCGAAATGTCAGTAATTGCTAAATTTCTAATTCAAGCTCTTAATTTGGTTTCAAAAGTCTATAGGCCGAAAGAGAAGTTCCGCAAATTAAATCAACCTTGAGTCCTTGAATTCAAACCGTTCAAATAGAAGTTCAATTTAACATTATTTTTGCTTTATGACAACCATCATCTTTTGGTTTGTTGGCCATTATGATGCTCAATTCTTTTATTCTATTAGTATAGGACTGTCGTCCATTAGTCTGAAAGAGTTGTCAATTCTTTAATGCCAGCTAATAGAGTTTAAAAATAATTTCCCATTTCATACAGAACAATATTCTACGATAACCAAATATAGGATCTCATTACAAGAAAAGGTTACACCTAGAAAACTAACACAGATATGTTTAATTGAAGATTTCTTCTGGTTAAAAAAGAGAAATCAAGCTCAGCATCATTATCAGCAAGTCTCCAACAATCAGAAAAATCACATACTGTAGGAACAGCACTAGCAACACAGGCAATTGAAGCTGCCTTAAATCCAGCACGAACACCTTCTGCAATTTAAGCATATGTTAAATGGGATTAGACACGTCCATCATGATGTCCAATGCCATTTGACAAGATATCATAATAAAATAATATAGTAGTAAAAAAGTAAAGTACATATGCCTTGTTTTCTTGATGGAAATCATGGAGACAACAAATGGAAATAACTAGAGTATAAATGACCTTGGAATTTGGCAACCTTTCCCTCATATGCAGAAATGGATACACTTTGCAGACATGCAAAGCAAGCAGGCAAACGAGCATTTGTTTAAGATCCAACAAGTTTGGCACTAATTCTGTCAATAAGCGGAAAATAAAACATGCCATGGGTCTCTGTCGTTACTCAATAAT
Organism: Gleditsia sinensis; assembly: GCA_037074535.1. Classification (NCBI taxonomy): domain Eukaryota; kingdom Viridiplantae; phylum Streptophyta; class Magnoliopsida; order Fabales; family Fabaceae; genus Gleditsia; species Gleditsia sinensis. Next base: position 5,844,271 of record CM073472.1, read on the forward strand.
TACTTTTGCAAGAAATTCTTGATTCTATTAGTTACTAAGGGTTAAAAAGACCCCTTGACTAAATTAACCAGTTTTCTATATTATTTATCTTTATGTATGAACGAAAGAAAAAAAAAATGAAAAAACAGAAATATCCAATACAAAGCAAAGCATGCAATGCTTCATTTGAAAGTTAAGTACAAGTCTCAGCAACACCAACCCACCTCACCTTACAAAGTTTCTAATCAAGTCAGAAATTTTAATTTAGCAGTAAAATAACATTGTTTTTTGGGTTCATTTAACTACAACTAGAATTCGAATTCGGATGGTCAGAACCATCATTGAATCAACTGGACATTTTTTCCTTATGTTTTCATGAAATTCAGCATTAGTGCACAAGTTTCAAATTTTTTACTCGCCTCAAATTCAAGAAACAAAAACTTTACCCCTGAAGATTTAGAAACACTAAAATGGTACGAACGTTAATAACCCTGCTAAAACTGATGGTGAAAAGGTCACAGCACACAAACAACGCAAGTGATCATCTTTTCCGTTATATTTATATGTATATATAGAGAGAGAGAGAGAGAGAGACACACACACACACACACACAGCCTTCCTCACTGCTCTGTTTTCTCCAGTTTACCAACAGAAGTTACGATACCACAATCTCTCAAACAGCTTTAATTTACTGCAGAATTCGGGTGTTTTAGGGGAAGCTGATCAGAAATTATTATTAAATTGTAAGATATGTGTCTACTCTCATCGAGCACAAGCGGAATACAAAATTCCTATAATTTTATAATCACTAGGTTATTCTAATGCAACCAACCAGTCAGACTGAGCGCAATCAAATTCAACGAAAAAAGAGGATCCATAAACTAAATCTTAGATCAGAAAGTCCTAAATATTTATCCTGTCTGAAATATAACAATTAAACTGGTAAACAAGATGAACTCAAAAGATAAAACGAAATTGTCAACTTTCAATTCCTTATTGTTTCCCATTATTTCCAGGGAGCAAAGGGAGAATGCAATGTTTAATTGATTTTCAATATATACACAATTCAAATCAGATAAAAAAAAAAAAAATCATACCATTAGTGCATTGCCTAGTCCTCAAAATCTTTTGCTCTTCAGCTGGAGAAGCAATCAGCAAACCGTTTCTCTGTGTCACCCACATGTCCCTCAGTTCCGACGGAATACCCATTCTGCTCCCTTGACTTGATTGGGTTCACTTCAAAAAAACAGTCTTTCTTTCTCAGAGTGCCACAAAGAGCGACGCGCTGGAATTTTTCTATGACCTTTTATGGAGGTTTTTTTTTTTTTTTGGTTTTTGGTTTTTTTTTACAACTTTAAGGAGGTTCTTTGAATTAAGCCTTCTCTGTAGCATGAAGTGGCTGCCCCATGGGCGGCTGCCTTCGATTACCATTAGAGGAGAATATTAGATTAATTAAAGAAAAAAAAAAAGACCATAGCAGAGTCAAACGACACTGCGCTCTTGCCCTAAACGACACTACAGGTTTAAGAGTTGGAGACTTCATACGACAGGTCATTCCAAACGACGCTGCGAAGCAGGCACTTTACATTTGGGGATTCGCATGTGGCACAGATCAGTTCTCTTCCCTGTTCTGGCCGCTGGGGCTGACTCTGCGACCGAGCAACCTTCCGATGACCGAAGCTGGCGGTGGAGAGGAGTAGTTTTAGAAGTAGATTGAGGTAAGCCCGGTTTTCGAAATTGGCAACGAGTTACATAAACTCGTTTGGAACGTGCTACTCATTCTCACCCTGGCTTTAGTACACATTTGCAACCACTCCAAACTCATTGACTTGGTGCTAACATGCGCTGCACATCTAACCATGCGTCAACTGTATCAAATCCAGGCCCAACTTGTCACCTTCCCTCTGCCTTCCAATTCCAAATCCATTGACCCAAACATAATCGCCGTTAAGCTTATTGGTGTGTGTGGCGCCAGTGCTAATGTGCACCATGGTTCTCTTATCTTCGCACACTACCTTACAAACCCAAATATCTTCGCTTACAATTCCCTTCTCAAAGCATCTGCTCAGAACAATGACTGGCAATTTACTATATATCACTTTAACAAGCAATTGGTAACACCGGGTGCTCCAAACCCGGATGAGTACACGTTCACTTCCGTCCTCAAGGCCTGCGCTGGACTTGCGGCAGCAGTTGAAGGTGAAAAAATTCATTGTTTTGTCACTAAATACGGATGCGAATCAAACATGTTTGTCAGTAACTCGCTTGTGGATTTGTATTTTAAAGTGGGTCAGTTTGGGATTGCTCAGAAGTTGTTTGATCAGATGTTTGTTAAAGATATTGTATCTTGGAACACTTTACTTTCTGGTTGTTGTTTAAGTGGAAATATCGATAAGGCAAGGTGGGTTTTTGATGGGATGATTGAGAAGAACTTGGTTTCCTGGTCGACAATGATTAGTGGCTATGCGAAGATGGGTAAGTTATATGAAGCGCGCCAGCTTTTTGATGAGATGCCGGAGAAGAATGTGGTTTCATGGAATGCAATGATTGCTGGTTACACCCAAAATGAGAAATATGCTGATGCTATCGAGTTATTTCGCCAAATGCAACGGCAAAGCGGTCTGTTGCCTAATGATGTTACGCTTGTTAGCGTATTGTCTGCTTGTGCACAGCTCGGTGCACTTGATTTGGGGAAGTGGATTGATAGATTTATAAGAAAAAGTAAGATGAAGTTGCGTCTGTTCTTAGGGAATTCACTGGCAGATATGTATGCAAAGTGTGGGTGCATAGTGGATGCTAGGCGGGTTTTTGATTCAATGCAGGAGAAAGACGTGATCTCTTGGACTATTATTGTCACTGGCTTGGCAATGCATGGGCATGCAAATGAAGCCTTCAACTGCTTTAGAGAAATGCTTGAACATGGAGTGAGGCCAAGTGATATAACTTTCATGGGGCTATTGACAGCGTGTACTCATGCTGGATTGGTTGATAAGGGGCTCGAGTATTTTCACATGATGGACCAAGTGTATGGAATTTCTTCAAAGATCGAACACTACGGGTGTGTAGTTGATCTTCTTAGCCGCACTGGTCATCTGGACAAAGCGGAAAATTTGATTAGCTCAATGCCTATAAAGCCCAATGTCATAATTTGGGGTGCATTGCTTGGGGGATGTCGGATATACAAAGATGCAGAGAGAGGTGAACGCGTAGCGCAACGCATTCTAGAATTGGATCCTGACCACTCTGGGAGCTATGTCTATCTTGCTAATATTTATGCTTCAAAGGGAAGACTAGATGATGCAGCAAAATGTAGGTTGAGAATGCGAGATAACGGTGTAATGAAAACACCTGGCTGTAGTTGGATAGAGGTAGATAACGCAGTTCATGAGTTCTTCATGGGAGAACTCTCACATCCTCAGTCAGATAAGATTGTTTTAATGATTAAAGAGTTAAGATGGAAAATGAAGCTAGCTGGGTACAAACCCAAGACAGATCTTGTGGTTCATAATGTGGATGAAGAAGAAAAGGAGGATGCTTTATCCACTCACAGTGAGAAGTTGGCAATCGCATTTGGGCTGATTAGTACCAGTCTAGGAACAACAATTAGAGTAGTAAAGAACCTGCGAGTTTGTGATGACTGCCATGATGCCATAAAGATAATCTCTGAACTTGTCCAAAGAGAGATTATTGTGCGAGACCGTAGCCGCTTCCATCATTTCAGAAATGGAACATGTTCCTGTAATGATTTTTGGTAGTAAACTAGAAAAAGAAGTTTGGAAGATTCTCTTGTTCATTTGCGTGTATAAATGATGAAAAGACGGGGGTCTGGGCAAATAGGAACTGGAAGAGATGGAATGAGAAAGGTATGTGATCTCTAAACTCTTGTCAGAATCACAGAATAAAAAGATTTCCTTCATTGTCTATCTTCCCAAATGAAATCCGTAAGACAGCAATGATCCATTTAGGTCCGCCATTCTCCGGCAATGAACGATAAAGATCTCCCAATGCAGTTGAACAATTTTGGTACCTAATAGCCATGCTGATCTACTCGTGGGCTGAAAGCAAATTACGCAGGGGATGCCACATAGCTTGGCATAAATAGAGTTGGATGTTGAAGATAAAAACTATGAACCAAGTATCCGCGCTGGGTACTAGATGATTAGAAGTTATAGCCTTTGCAATTCAATATACAGAAAACAAAAAATTGTTTTTAGCTCATCGATGCAAGAGAGAAATATTGTATATGTATTCATTTTATCGCTAATTATTAACTCATTCATTTTTCCCCGTTATATGAAACTCGCGCCCTGAACAAATGTTTTCTCCAGACAGCTTGTGGGATATTATTTTATTACACGAGATTTGTTCTTGCCTGAGCTTTACACAAATATGCTTACAAATATAACCAGAAGTTGATATGGTGAACTGATTATAGTCAGTCTGACATAATGACCTGACCAAGATCAAGATGCCACATCAAATACCCTATCAATTACTCCTCCCAATTCTCGCTAAACATTGGAAAGGTGATTTTTTTTTTTTTTTTGAGTGCAGCACCAGGTAAGTGTTCCTTAGGCAGCCAGAAATTAATTTTCCGGAAACATAGAAATCACCAAAATAAACTTTACCTCTACTAACAAATTTTTTTTAGTAGAGGTTCAAATCCTAGACAGCATGCTTAAGAACAATGTTTGAAGGACTCAGCTATTTACTAACTATGCCGGACCTTGTTGGTACATTGGAAAGGTAATAACTGATAACATAAGATGTACAACAACGAAAACAAACCCAACACAAGCATGAATTACCGCACATTGTTGGTTTTGACATTCATGTTGATAGAGCAAGATTAAATTTCATTATTGAAAATCCAAATCAATTTATAACTCGGTAGGCCGATCCATAGCAATTTCCTCTTGTTAACTTCCGGTAACTATCGACCAAAAAAATATAAAATCCCGAATTCCTTCAAGTACTCAAATAAATATACATTTGACGAAAGTACTGAAAAGCTGACAAATAAAGACGATGTTGCTTCGATCGATTTTTTCAAAAACTAGAGCGAATGACAGAATAAGAAAGGAACAAAGCAGCATAAAGCATACCATAAATTTTGGCAAAGTACAACACTATGATTCACAAACGATGATGTAATCCAACGGTTTATGCATACAAAGCACATACAACTATCACTCGCCAAGGCAGAAACCAATATTCTCACACCGCATTCTTTATCAACTCCGATCATTAACTGCCATTAAAAAAATAAAAAAAGAAGAAAATAATTATTACAACAATCTGATTGAAATAATAACAAAAGGAAATACATCTCAGTGCTATCACATAAATTTAGAAGAGCGTGATTGATTTACTAAAAGGGACAGCTCAAAAAGAAGGGAAATTCTGAGCTGAAAATATATAAGCTTACCCAAACAATTAGAGTCCCTGATCAATTAGGTAGTCGCCCAATCTTTCAACAATAATATTGCATTGACCAGGAGTCAAAGGCTCGTCATAAATTCCAATTATTAAGGCCATATTTGTCTTCTTAATAGTGACGCCACCAGACCCCTAAAATAAGTAAATGTCCATATCAAAACACTTTGGTAGAGAAATAAGAAACACAAGGTGTTTAGAGCTGTCCATGATAAATTGCGGTTCTTCACAAGTTTTTTTTTTTTTTTCTTTTGGGTTAAAAACAATGCCATCAAACTTAAATATGAAATTATAGAATAATAAGATAGTTTAGCATGCATAAACATGTGACAAGTGTAAGAGGCAAGATCATATCATCACCTTCTTCCCACGTATGACAGCGCCTGGCTCACCTTGAATCACCATATACTTAGTGCCGCCAAGGTACAATCCAGTTGGAGCAAGGGATCCAGGTTCAGCAAAATCATTCATGATGGCAGTTATTTCTTCTGTTTTGAACTATAACACCAACATTTTGTATTACAAACGTAGTATTCGAAACTAATGCTCCAATATTTTGTATCACGGACTTTAACATGACTGAGATAAATTGCAGAAACGAAGCTTATTAAATCATTTTTGCCCTGTTTATTTTGAACCTTCATAGATGCTAAAATTCCAAATAATTACGAAAAGAAAATTCAATACCACAGCTTTTACAGTATTATTAAACCCCCGACCCCACCAAAAAACAAAAAAGCTGTAAGGTCAGATAAAAGAGTAATTAAATTAATTTTTTCGAAAAATAAAACTGAGCATCAAAACTGGATCTAAGGAAACCAACAGAGAATTCGAAAAAGAAGTAGAAAATGAGAAAGAAATCAGAACCTGAGGGAAGGAAGAGCTCTGAGCCCAAACAGTACCGTCTTGGCCGATAATTGCAGCAGCTGTGAGATGACGGCCTTCGACATCGCACATTAAGTGCTCATCTACGTACTGTTGCCACGACATGATCAGCAAGAATTGAACTCACGAGGTTCTTGTTGGAGAGGCAGAAGCTTCTAGAGCTTAGTTAAATTGAGGATATGAGCTAGCGATTAGAGAAGCAGTTCTGAACAATTACAGGGCAAATGTAGCCGTACGTGCAATTTGGTGTTCCGTTCCTTAAAGAAAAACGCGTAGAATCTTCGACGTGGCCCTCCTTACATTTCTAGAGTGTCCTGGTGCTGCAATGAAGATTATTATTCTTTTTTATTTATTAATAAATAATTTCTTTCGGAAAAATAAAAAATAAAACCTCTACAGAGCGTGGTTATAAATAATAATTGAATTGTATTATTCGTTCAACTCATGAATCAGTCAGTAATTTTTATTTTATTTTTCACAGAGAGATGCGAAAGTAAATCGATGTTAATAAAGTAATGGAATATAGAAATTATATGGATGATTTATAGTTTTATTTAATTTTTTAATTAATTTTTCAAAGTAATATATAGTCTTAAATCTCTTTTTAATAAATTTTTTAAAATATATTAAATATATAGTTTAATTTGCTTTTTTGATAAATCAATTATTGATTGGGTGTACTCAATTGTCCTCTACGACTATATATAAAAATAAAAACGAAATCTAATTTTGCATTTACTAACGGCAATGTTGTGGATTTTCTTGGAAGAAAAAAAAAAAGGAACCCCTTAACAATGGCTGCATTGATGGATAGCTGCTCAAATATACATACACAGAGTGTCAAACGTACGTAAACGTCTGCTACTTTTTAATTCACGAGGCACGGAAAGGCTACAACCGGCGTACTATAATAATTCTCCAAAAACCCAAGCACATGACTCTTTGCAATAGCACGCCAAAAACCCGCCACCTGTTTTCACAGACCACTCACTGCCCAGTGACATTGATGAATAAACCTCGGGTTCTTGAACGATTCTGCGCAGTTCAAGAAAATGTTTGAATCGGGACCGTCAATGGGGTTCAAGAAACACATTGCTACGAACGGTGAAGATCTCACGAGGGGATCCCTATAAATATTGCCTTCCATAACTGCCCGGTTTAGTGCAGCATCTTACTCATTTCTCTTTCATCGTTCCAAATACGGCCATTGGAGTTCAAATCAAAACAAGAAGGAATAATTTGAGATAAACAGTCGGAAGTGGTTGGTTTCAGCTTCTGAAGTTCCAGGTTTACGATCTCTAAGGAATACATAATGGGATCAAATGATTCGGAAATGAAGATCGTCCGTGGCGAGGCTGGATATATTCTGGAAGATGTTCCTCACTTCTCCGACTACATTTCCAGTCTTCCTGTATCTCTCCTTCTCTCTATCCTTTGATTAATTAGCACTTGCTTTTTTTTTTTTTTTTTTTTACCTTATAGACGAATCACATCAATGTGCTTCAATTATATATTTTGGTTGGGTATTGCAGACATACCCAAATCCACTGCGATCTAATCCAGCTTACTCAGTTGTTAAGTAAGTGGGATGCTTCCATATTATTGTGATTGTAGAATGTAGTCTTACTACTGCTGATTCTATTCATGTTTGTGCCGTCAGGCAGTATTTTGTTCACGTGGATGACACCGTTCCTCAGAAGGTTCTTTTGCACCTTACCTCCTTGTTCATTTCTTCATCGGATTCCTTTAATATGCAGTCATGCACAACGCAGGATCATGATTTTGTGTTTCCTGATCTGTCAACTCATTCCTTTACCCTCTTCTTTTTTATAATGCAAAAGAGAAAACAACAACAAAAATTAGAAATGATTTTTTTTTTTTCTCATTCATCAACCCAAACATAATGCAACTGGATTTTTTCTCTTCGTAGATTGTTGTTCACAAGAACAGTCCCAGAGGAGTACATTTTAGACGTGCAGGACCCCGCCAAAAGGTAATTAATTCATGTCTTTGTGTGTAGATATTATATTGTTGAGATTGGAATGAATGACTAATATTAATTATATGGTGTGAGTTCAGGTATATTTTAACTCGGATGACGTGCATGCATGTATAGTTACATGCGGTGGTTTGTGCCCTGGCCTCAACACTGTCATAAGGGAAATTGTCTGTGGTCTTTCTTACATGTACGGTGTCGACAAAGTCCTGGGCATAGATGTGAGTGGTAAATTATCTTTTACTTTACATTCAATTCATTATCTCTTGCTTTCAGATGCAGCCTCTCATGTGAGCTGCTACAAAATGCCGACATTGTTATGATGTACTTTTCTATCCCTGGCTTCTTTGTGTGTGTATATGTAATTCCACTTTCCTGTATGGATTATGGGTTGGGCTTCTTGATTCATTGGTTTCACTTTCACCTCTAAATCATATCCAGGGAGGTTATAGAGGTTTCTATTCCAAGAATACTGTTACTCTAACACCCAAGGTGGTCAATGATATCCATAAGCGTGGAGGTACCATTCTTGGGACATCACGAGGAGGCCATGATACGGATAAGATAGTTGACAGCATCCAGGACCGTGGAATTAACCAGGTTTGCTATGTGCTGACTATATTTGGAAGAAGTTTCCTGGACGATGAATGTTGTTATAATTAATTTTGAGTTCTCTATATGTTCTAAAACCTGAAAAGGTTACTGTCTTGAAATGGTTGTTCATTGGTTACAGGTTTATATTATTGGAGGAGATGGAACTCAGAGAGGAGCAGCTGTGATTTATGAGGTATAGTGAATTAAAGGATGTCATATTAGAAAGCCCACCCCGGCCTCCCAATAAAAAATAAATAAAATGGGAGGTTCATTTCATTCAAAGGAGTAGTATACTTTTTATATATCTTTTCATGAATATAATTCCTCTACTGTGCATAGTTTTCATGAATGGATATTGGCTACCGTGCAGGAAGTTAAGCGGCGAGGTCTCAAAGTAGTGATTGCTGGGATTCCTAAAACCATAGATAATGACATTCCCGTATGCTTTATCACATTGTCTTTATTCATTTTACTAAACTCTTCTGTATCAATTTTATTTATGTGTGGTTTCCTTTCTTTGCTTTAGGTTATTGACAAGTCTTTTGGTTTTGATACTGCGGTAGAGGAGGCTCAACGTGCCATCAATGCAGCACATGTTGAGGCTGAAAGCATTGAGAATGGAATCGGTGTTGTAAAGTTAATGGGACGCTACAGTGGTACAATTCGCATTCATGTTTGTTATCTCATAGGCTTCTAATTTGAACAAATAAATCCTAACTATTAAGTTACTTGATGCTTTGTTCTCTTCAATCATAATTGTTAGTTGTTTTCTACATTGTAATGAGTGAATACTTATGCTTGCAGGTTTCATTGCAATGTACGCTACTCTTGCTAGTAGAGATGTGGACTGTTGCTTGATTCCAGAGTCACGTTTCTACCTTGAAGGAAAAGGTGGACTTTTTGAATTTATTGAAAAAAGGCTAAAAGAAAATGGACATATGGTTTTAGTCATAGCTGAGGGAGCAGGGCAAGATCTTCTTACAGAAAGCATGCAAACCATGAACCAGAAGGATGCTTCTGGAAACAAGCTACTTCAAGATGTTGGTCTCTGGATATCTCAGAGAATAAAGGTATTACTTAAGATTAAGAATATTCTTAAAATATGATTCTACTATTTAGAAGTTTATGTAGTATATAGCTGCATATACATCTCTGCGAGGATATTTAATATTCAAACTCCCTGGCTGCTAAACTTGATTAGAACTTAGAAGCAAGTGCCCTTATTTCTGAGCCGCCACAGCCCCTGGTGGGGGACACTTTTCCTTGTAATATACACTTTGCTACATTACATGAGGTTAAATAATCAAATTGTTGAACCTTGTTTGTTAATCTGATTTATATTGTCTCTTTTTCCTTCTGATTTTGTTCTATCCAATATCCACTTTAGGTAAATAACTCTTAATGCATAATGCCAGAACAGTCAATATGTGCAACTCTCACTCTCTCTCTGTTTCTGTTTCTTTTTTTTTCCCTATTAAACATTCTTCTGTAATAGGATCATTTTGCAAGGAAAAATAAGATGGTCATCAATCTTAAATATATAGGTCAGTTTTCTCTATTTTCATCCTTTTCCCTTTGTTTTCTCAGTCATTAATGTCTCGGGGTACTTAACTGAGTTGTCTGGCAGATCCTACTTACATGATCCGGGCGATTCCAAGCAATGCATCAGACAATGTCTACTGCACACTTCTTGCTCAGAGTTCAGTTCACGGAGCAATGGCAGGGTATACTGGCTTCACAGTCGGGCTGGTCAATGGCAGACAGACTTATATTCCTTTCAATGTAAGTTACACCTTATGCTTGTGCTTAGGCACATAATGAATGGTAACAGATTCTAATTTTTTGTGTTCTTTTTCAAAAATTTACTGCTTGTCATTGAGATGAAATCATGGCCTCATTTTCCATCCTAGTTTACGTTTCCACCACAAATGCATATGCATGTAAAATCAGCAGCTGATAAAGCATCATGCCTATTTTCATTTTATTACTTTCCCAAGTTTCTATTAAGAGTTTGTATGTTCACAAATTCAGAATTGTTCTGACTTCTGACCATTAAAGTATATGTTCAAATTTTTGTACCCAGCGAATCATTGAGAGGCAGAACAAGGTTGTGATTACTGACAGGATGTGGGCAAGACTCCTTTCTTCAACCAACCAGCCAAGCTTTTTGAACCCCAAAGATGTTAATGAAGCTAAGAAGGAAGAACCACCTCCAACTCAGTTGTTAGATGAGGACAATCGCAAGGATGAGCGAAAACCTGAAAATCTTCCTGACAATCATATCACGACAAAAAAATAGACACCTCCTTGTCATTCTGCAATGTATTTGGTGTATCATTTGAACCAAGCCATCAAAGCTTGAAATTTAAGCGACTTCGTCCTTTTCTTATATTGCAGTTAGTACTATTTTTTTAAGGCCATTCTCAAGCTTGGCCTAGTACTATAGGATTCTATAGTATATCTAGCTCATCAATAATTAGAATATTTTCATTGAACTAAGGTATGTGAAAATGGATTGCTAATCCAGATGTGCATGGGTCATCGTTCTATGCTTTTTGTGTATGGTCGCTACGCTAGTGACTAGAGTTTTGGTTAAATGAACTAAAATGTTATAATATGCGTACAAAATTTAACAAATAATTTAGCTTCCGTTTGAGATTTAGCAGTGCATCTGGAGGTGGCAGCGTATGTATCAAGGCTGACAAATTTTATTTTAAGGCTGCGATAATTTTAATATTAATAACTCGATCTTAGCTTGAAATAGACTTATGTTTTGATATTTTGCGGTGCATCTGGAAGTGACAGCGTATACATAAACTCTATCAAGGCTGACAAATTTTATTTCAAGGCTGCGATAATGTTAATAACACGATCTTAGCTTAAAACAGACTAATGTTTGGCTTTGCTTAGCTCAAATAACTTGATCTCAGCTAAGAAAGGTATTGATTTAATTAGAAAATTTCACCCTTAGGAAAATAGAGATTGCACAAACACGCAAACTTATATTTTGAACTAGATTCAACAGATCAACTTTTCATTTTTTCCCCGTCGGGTTTAACAGATCAACTTTCTTTAGAAGATAGAGATTGAAAAGCAGATACATATATTTTGAACTTGATCCAACGGCTCACGTTCCATTTTTCCCTGTAGGGTTTACAATCAAATAATAACTGGTAACATATGTCTAGCGAGGGACAGGTATGTAAAAAATGCGTTGGATGTCAAATACACCATCTTGACTGCACTTGTTCAGACAGTTTGCATCATCTCTCTCGATCAATGCTTTCATCAAATACTTACCAGAAAGCTGCTATCTTGAAATGGTAAACTAGCACTTGTATACACCAGAGGGCTCTGCGTTCTGAACAATCCAAGGATGTTCCAGAAGTTTGTGCAATGGTAGACGGTGAGAGGTATCCTTGATCAGCATCTATTAGCAAAAATAACAAGGGAAAAGAAGTGCTCAGGCAAAAGCTTGACATTTATCTGTTGAAAGGGAAATCGTGAGAGTACTGCACAAGAAAGGTAACCTGACTGATGAGGTCCTTCGCAGCAGAAGAGACAATTGGTTTGGGAGGGAACTTGAGATCCACTTGGATAATCCTGCAACATATAATCAGAATGTCTACAGATAGTAACAAAGAATGACATCAAACAAAATTCTAGTTTAGATTCTTCTGCTTACCTTCTATATGTCTCGGAATGTTCTTTAGCCTCAAAAGGAGGGACTCCGTAGAGAAACTCATAACACAGGACACCAAGACTCCATATATCAACACTTGCATCATGTTCTACGCTCTCCACTGTTAAAAACCTCAAAAGTAATTATTAGGAAATTTTAAGGTGCACCGTTTACACAATAAGTTATCAAAACTGAAAAAAATATTCATAAATATTATGATGCTTGTAATAATAAAAAATGATACAAGGTAAAATTCATCAAATACATTGATGCATACCCATCTCAGGGGGGAGGTAATCCAATGTCCCACACATGGTCCGCCTGCGATTAAATGTGTGCACTGACCACCCAAAGTCTGCTATCTTCAGTTCACCCTGACAATTAAAAAGAGGTTGATATGATAAGCACAAGGTAAACACAACAAAAGAACCATGAAAGAACAAGGACCTAGATCACCTGTGCACCAATGAGAAGGTTCTCAGGTTTAATGTCCCTATGTATTACATGCTTTCCGTGGCAATATATGAGGGCGCGGGCCAATGATGCAACGTACTGTCTCAATCACAAATGAAAACAACAAATTATCAACTTAGAAAGTTTTAACAGCGAAAAGATTAACCATGTTGCCTGACAAAAGTGTTCTCCCCCTACCCTAGCACCCATGAAGTCTCAACTGCACACTATATTACTGAGGTCAGATGTCTTATCATAATATTTCCATTTTTTATGTTCTTGTTTGTCCATATTAAGAAAATAATCACAAAAGAAAACATAAGGCAGATATAGAAATAATATCCACGTTCATGATATATACTTACAGTAGCTGCACGTCTTTCGCTGAAATATTTGCATTTCTGTAATTCCTTGTAAAGCTCACCTTTGGGTGCATACTCTAAGATCAAATAAACTCGTTTCTGCAATAAAGTTAGTTCACCAAGAAAAATTTAATAGCAGTGTATTTTCTTTCTTCAGCAATTCATAGATAGATAGAATCTAAAAAATCTCTGAAGAAACAAAAGTAAACCTGATCATAGAAGTATCCATAAAGGCGTAAGATGTTGGGATGTCGCAGATGACTTTGGATTTCAACTTCTCGCCTTAGCTGATGCTCAACTTGGGACTGTTGCAATTGGCTTTTAAAGAGGACTTTCAGAGCAACAATATGATTACTCTGTTCCAGACGCACATATTACAACAAACTAATTATATAGAGATCATAAGGCGAAGAAATAGAAAAAGCAAACTTTAACAATCACTCTAAAATATTTAGTGAGAAAAAGGAACAGAAGATTTTGCATTTAAATATTAGAGGTGTAATTCGCACAGATTCACCCCCCTATAAATATTGCCGACGCAAGTAAACGCACAGATTTAGCACTCCAGTGAGGCGAACTTCGCCCCTGACGAGGGTCGAAAGGCATTTAAGTGGTGCAAAGTCAACATAAAGTAAAGCAAGCAGGAAATACGACTATATATTAATTCAAGCAGGGCAGATGGACTGCCGTAATAATTCACAGAAAGTAGCAGAGATCTGATTTATCCATGATCAGAAACAAACACCCCAAATTTTCTGAAACACAAAAATTAGCGATAGTTGGGAACAGCAAAAGATAACTAAAGTAAGAAAAACATACTCTCTTTTCTCTGGCCAAATAGACATGACCAAATTTTCCCCTTCCTAGGGGTTTTCCAATGTCAAAATCGTTTAGGGTCCACCTTCTATTCTCCACAGCTGAAACCTCTGAAGAAGCCTAAAATTGAAGCATGAAACAGGGAGAGCTAATATATCTTAGAACAAGTATATAGTATACGAGAATAAAATCTTGTCGCAAATGACTACTATAAATATTTAAATTCCAGGACAACACCGTGGCTTCAATCAGACCTTAAAATAAAAGCCTTTAGACTTAAAATTCCTAACCAGTTTAAGATTTGTTAAGCGGAAAGAAAAATTATAAAAAGAAGGGAGAAAAATGGAAGAAAAAAAGGAAGACTTAATTTCTTCGACAAACAAGACTCCACGTTTTACAAATTCTTTTACGTTCTTCGTTAAAAACCGGAGGTTCAGGAACCTCGACAATGACAAATTCAGACATCTTTCGCTATTTCCAAGTTGGCGATTACAATAATTTCATTCCACGGAAGAAACAACAGCACCTCTAACAATACCTAAAACCTTGAATCGAAAACCCTAAGTTTCAGATTTGGTAATTCGATCCAAAAAAAAAAACTATAATGAGAATTGGAGACAATCAGAAGCATGTTATTTTGTAGATTACCTTGTCTTGGGATTGAGGTTGGATCTCTGTTGCAATCGCCATGAGTTCGCGAAGAACAGAGAATAACGAATCGGGAAGGAGAGATGGAGATGAAGGAAGATCTTACAAGGACGGGAAATGGAGAATGGTTCAATTATGAGCTTCACAACGGTCTAGTGGCCTCAAAAAAAAAAAAAGGCTTTACAACGGTCGAGCGAGGAATATCGGCCACGTGGTCCAATGCCACTCGAAACATTTTTCAAATGTTTCTTTGTTTTTTAATGGGAGGAGCGTCTTTAAGATTCAATTCGGAATGGGCAACGGGAATACACGAATAGTAATGTTACGCCACCATATAACCCCTCCCAAAAAAAAAAAAAGTTATAGCAGCCAGTTAACTTTTAGTGCGAAGGATATAATGCTCAGGAAAATTATCAATCAATCTACCTAACACTTGCAATCAATAGTTTTTTTTTTTCATCTGTGATTTTCTCACCCACAAGGTTTTATTTTGGGATTATTATGTGATGTTCAAATATTAACTTATAATAATATTAATTAATTAATTTTTTTAATTCTATTAAAATAAGTTGTCAATATTAAAACTAAAAATTAACAAACTTGGATTGATATGCAACATGATAAATCGAACATGCTTAAAGAAGCTGTGTAAGTGTAAACTAAAATATAAATTCTCTATGTCTCTTCCTCGTATATTGTGTTGTGTTTGGCATGTTTCTAAAAATGGCACATCTCTTCCGCAGACCCCTGGGCGATGGGATCATGAAAACCTGTTTATAAGATGTGTCCTCAACCAAAACTTATATCAGATTATGTGGCCCTATTGCAGCAAACGAAGGTGAACCAAAACTTTTAGAGTACGAAAATATTGCAAAATAATTAAATTTCTCTTGACTGGGATCTCCTAAGTATGGCTACAAAGTAAGGAACTAAATTTTCTTTCATTTCTATCGAAACGATCGAAACGTTTCTGTTTTCTGAGTCATCAATACGAAACGGAGTTATCGAAACGAAATATTTGTTAAAAAATTATGTTATTTCAATTAAAATTACTATATTTCGAAATGTTTCGGTAGAAATACTCTTATTTCAATAGAAATTTCGATGGAAATACTCTTGTTTCAATAAAAATTTCGATGGAAATACTCTTATTTCGAGTTGTTTTGATAAAAATATTCTTGTTTCAAGTTGTTTTGATAGAAATACTCTTGTTTCAAGTTATTTCGATGAAAATATTCTTGTTTCGAATTATTTCAATAGAAATAGTCTTGTTTCAAATTATTTCGATGGAAATACTCTTATTTCGAATTATTTCGATGGAAATACTCTTTTTTTGAATTATTTCAATAAAAATATTTTTATTTCGAATTGTTTCGATGGAAAAGTACTAAACTAATTTAAAAAATAAAAAAAATTGACAATCTAAAAGTTGATGAAAATAACATTATATCACATCCAACATCAAGTTATTTTCTCTCACAAGTCACAACATCTTTATTAATTTTATACTCTCCCCCTTTGTTTTTATGACATTATTTTATTTTATTATCTTTATTTTAAAGAGGAAACTACAAAAATGATACAAAGAGAGATTGAAAGACAATGAGAGAGGAATATACCTAAAAATAGAGATAGAATCATGGTCGACAAAGAAAGAGACTTAAATATAAATGTCATGAAAGAGTTAAGAATAAGATGAAGAGATAGATGCAATAGAGAGATTGTTGTTGAATGCTGTTAGAATTTGAGTTGAAGTCCCTACTGTAGTAGTATGTTTACTTACTATTCAATTATAGATATTAATTCGAATTAATTTTAATATAATTTTATATATCTATGTCATTAATATTATGTTAAAATTTTTTAAAATTAAAAAAAAATATTATTTAAAATTATTTGAAATGTTTTTTAAAAAAAAATTTATTTTTTCAAAATTTTCGAAACGTTTCGAAATATTTTTATTTTTAAAATTATCAAAACGATATCTCAAAATAAAATTTAGTACCTTATTATAAAGAGAGCTATGGAGCCTAGCTGAAGGCTTGACAAGGCCTATAGCTCTCTTTGTAGCCATACTTTGGCAATGATGCGTGCCGCACTCATGAGGCCATTTATCGTAGACCCAACCGCTTTTAGAGTACGAAAATATTGTAAAATAATTAAGTTACTTTTCAGAAATTGGGTAATTCAAATATTTGATTACTTGGATTCCATGCAGGATGAGATGAAGAACACGCTCTCTGTGTTGAAAGAGAAGATTAATTATGGAGATGATGATGATGAGCACACGGAAGATGCAACCTTGTTAGTCTATATTTGTGTGTATTTGGTGCTTTTATCACTTTGACTAACCTGTATATAGCATACTGTACTTTGGAAAGGCTTTATGGTTTATATTATTAGCACTCCATTTCATTGCTATTAAATTTATAACGATATTGAAAGAAGAAAAAGCATGAAATTTATGATTAATTCTGGCATAATCAAACATGTAAAACTAGCTAACTCCTTTGGCAAGTTTTCTTTAAGCCAGAAGCCTAGAAGAGAAAAAAAATGCTTTCTGTGAGTTTCGGTCGTAACAATATTATTTACATAACTTTCGTAATTATACTAAAATAATGAGCTATACATATAGATACCAGAAGGGACACTAGTCAGTTATTAGGACAGGTGTTGGTGAGGTGTGGGATGCAATTTCATGCAAAGCCGCCACGAGCCGCCATGCAACCCCAACTCGTGCCACGTAATCTGTCATCAAATCTAGCTATATACTACCCCTCCTCCCTCTCTTCCTCTAGATCTCTCCTCCATACACCATTAGCAAACTCTGTATTTAGCTTCCGCATCTTAATCCATTGGTTGTCGATCACTCACTCCCTCAGCTCAGCTCTCAAATCCTAGTTCTTCATCATGTCTGATCAACCAAGATCAGCCCACGAGTCCACCCCACCTGCACGTCAAACCGTCAAGTTCTTGACGGCTGCCACTATGGGAGTCACACTCTTGCTCTTATCTGTATTAACCCTCACCGGAACTGTCATCGCCTTGATCTTGGCAACCCCAGTTTTAGTTCTGTTTAGTCCAATCTTGATCCCAGCCGGAATTGTTCTATTCATGGCTGCTACTGGGTTTTTCTTTTCCGGTGGCTGCGGTGTGGTGGCGATAGCTGCATTGTCATGGATATATAATTATATGGCCGGACAACACCCTGCAGGTTCTGATAAGCTTGATTATGCTGGATCGATTATTGCAGATAAGGCTAGGGACATGAAGGAAAGGGCATACGAGTATGGGAATTATGTGCAGGGCAACGCTCAGGAGGCCACACAAGGGTACTAATCATGGAACATATGTGAATGGTTGCAGGTGGTTTCATTTGGGTTTGCTTTGCATGTTATGTCCTGTTGCGTTGCAGTGTTGTATCTTGTTTGTAGTGTTTCTGTGTTCTGGTTTTTGTTTCCTGATCGTCTTCGGAGCTAATTTCTCATCATATTTTGTGTAATCTTGTTAATAAATCTCTTTCCAGCTAAATCTGTCTTCTTGTTAAGACACCTGATGGATTATTTAATTGCTTAATAATGTTCCCCACTTCCATTTTGTGTATTGACCAACGTTGTTGATTCTCAAAAACCAGCATGTATAAGCAACATCAGAAGCACATGAAGAGCAAGACAAAAAAATAAATCTAGTTCTCCTACATATATCCAATCACATCAAAATGATGGAACAAGCCACTAGCTGATTTTTCAAAGAATTATGTAAGGTGGCGAATATCAAATAGTTTTAGAAACATGATCAGCCGACCTTAAGCTTTGGTTCTTCGGTGGCGAATATGATGGGACCAAAAAGGAATGGTGAACGCAATTCCGAGCCGAAGTAATTCCAGCACTACTACCCACAAAGCTTTGTGGAGTATACTTAATAATAGTCCATCCCTGTAATATCAACAGAAACAAGAATTAGCAGCATTTCTTATGCTAAAACAACTTTCAAAACTTTCTTCTCAATCCCTTGACATTGAACGGTTGACCTCTAATTAATTGAGTGAAAATCAACAACTCGGAGACTACTGATTTGTAGAAGTTCAAACCATGAAGATATAGTTGAGGATTTGGGACACTGACGTACCCCAAGCAGAGGGTTGGGCCGTTGATGATGACGATGATATGGAGAATGCAGAGTAGAATAATCATATTGCACAAGTAAATGTGGTGAATTGGAAAGGAAGGAGCCATCGAAAATTTCAACTTGAACCCACAAATAAAAATATATATGTATCTCAATACATTTCGAACCATATGGGTAAAATTCAGTTAGGCAACAGATTTCAAAACCACACCATCTGTCAACGAATAGAAAAGGAGCATTTTAATAATAAATAAATTATTATGAGTGAAATACACTGGTGAAATCATAATTTATAAGATTCTAAAGGTGGTAGAAGAGTTGACTTTTAGGTTAGTAGATACCTTGGTTGATTAGGAGTTAGAAGAATATTTAGGTATTTAATGACACCAATGAGAAGGAAGTGCCAGAGCATTAAAGCACTCAACTCAAACCTGCACTAAATGACTTACTGGGACTCATTCCTAGAAAGATGAAATGTGATTCCTCTGATATACCGGATTTTAATTGTGAGATTTTGTATGAGCATGCTAATTTATTTTATTTGAATTGTACGCAGTTCCTTCAATTTCAAATATATGTCTTCCTTTTGAAAGAAGAAACTAGTAAATTTCACAAAATGGAATAATTGTAACAAGGCAGAAATGGAGAGGATAAAAGTTAGCAGTGTAATGAGAGTAAAAGCAAATGAAAGCATATTAGAACGTAACAACTTTCCGGCAAAAAGTGTCAAGAGTTGAAATAGATTTAGACAAATCAAATGATCACCATGAGAGTAACTTAAATCTTGCAGCATTAGGCAATTTCATACCAATATAAAAATGTTTCAAGTTGGTAATCACTTTAAGATAATTGCAGGAGAAACACACCCAAATGGATAGTATACGCAATATTGTAAATGGAGCTGAAGCAATTTCAGCGTCATAGCAAGATAGGTACGTAAGAAAGTAATTTTATTTATTTATTTGTAATCAGGAGAAACTGAAAGTCGTAAGAGGGCAAATGCAATACAGCCACGGTAATGGCCTAATTAAGTATAACTGTATAACCCATCATCATGATTTAGTTACGCTTAAGAACCCTAATTAGCTACACCAACTTGGTTTCACATTTGAATGCATAACAAAAAAATATCGGTAATGTAACGATTCTCTGTGTAAACCACAAATTCCCGTACAAACAAACCTTTAAATGCAAAAATAGCAGTATTTGCCAGTAAGAACAGAAACACACCAGGAGAGAGAACGGAGAAGCGAGGCTAGAGTTTTCCATGAAAGGATGAAGGAAACCAAATGGCCGAGCGCAAAAGAAAAGGTGGTGGTACATTTTTGTTTCCAACTTTTTTACGGACTTGGCAGTGCTGTTTAGTGCAGTTACCCAAGCGCGCTCTCCCTGGCCTTCTTTTGAATTTTTTTTGGACATAGGCCGAAGCCTAACACAAATTGACTGGGCAGAAAGCTCAAAAGCAGAGAGACACGGGAGGCCCGTTTTGTCATACTAAAGTCCAGGTCCAGCTCTTAGACCCGTTTTGACATAGGCCAAGTGGTACGATAATGTAAGATTTCAACATTCTCATCTTATAGCCATTAATTCCTTATTTTTTGGGTCAATAATTCTTTACTGGTTGACATCAGCTGCTACTAGTAAGTAAACAATTTTGTTTTGAAATATACAAATTTTCATTTCCTTTTCATTCATCCTGCTTAAACTTTGGTCTGTTATCTTATTTTTCTCGCTTCTCCTGACCCGTTCTGTCTCTACTGAACCACAGAAGAGTCACTTCCTCTTGCTCCAACCATGTTGTAATTGTCCCAATGGCAAGTACTGGTTAATAATATAGGCAAATGGACATTACAAACGCATATCAAAGCCAAGACAACTTTAGGATTTCAGCTGTTTTTCATAGGCTAAGGAATAAGGATGATATACAGATTCAAATTACGCAATCGGCATATCTGGAAAAAGTGGCAAAGTACAGTTACACGTCATTTGACTTGTCTAATAGGGCAATTTTACTTTTCAACATGAATATAGTTTACCCACAAATGGATTTTAGGTCCTGCTAATAAATATTTTACTCGTTCTAAAAGAATGAAGATTGGCATGCTTCAAACTAGAATACTACTAACAACACTTCCCATTTATCATGTCAAACCACCAAAAGAAAAACACCAAATGCCCAGTCATTAAAGGATACAGACATCACATGAGATTTCAAAACCTGCATCTTTCCAGTGGTATTACATATTGGCACAATATTCTTCATCATTTCATAGGAGTCATGTTCAGAAAACTAGACTTGAAAGCATTCACCAATTGAACAAAATGTTTAAGTAGGCAATGAGTTAGGTATAGTCAACGGACACATACTCTTGCTAGTGCTCATTTACTTTTATATTTACATTCTAAGGAAATTCAAGGGAACCAAAAGCTCATTGAACATTAGGTGTTACAGGAATGAATGCCTCTATTTTCTTTCTTTTCTACTTTGAATTTCTGTATATCTATTTGTCCCCACGTTTGCGTTTGCTACACCTGTGTCAATCTTTGACCTACTCTAAATGACCGTACTCAAGAACATGTGATATCAAGAGAATAAAAGAGATAAAGAGGGGGGAGAGAAAAATGAAAAAACTTGTTAATGTGGAATATATGCCGTGAACATGCCATCATGACTGCCAGAACAGCTCAAAATCGTTACTATACAACGAGCGGTCTTGAATCTCCAGATTGGCCACATGCCAATTGATGAGCTGAGACTGGAATAATTTACACAAAACCAGTCCCGCCGGGAAAATCCACCATTCACTTTCATCCCTGCATCCAAAACCAGTGGGGCAACATAAAGCTATGCAAATCAGATTTTCCCACTTAAACAACTCTTATGGAAGCTAAGGAATACTCTTACATGCTAATACTCCATGGTTGAAAGCTGGGATGTTTTTTACTAGATGATTGAGAGTTGTAATGGATATATCCGCAAAGAAATGCAACCACCTGGAGTAAAAGATAATAACAAAAAAACTCACTTAAAAAATATAAAATATAATCCAAGATTGTACTCCACCGTTAGAAGTAGAAAAATCATTCAGGTTTGAGAAAAGACATAGAAGACAAAATATCACCAATCAAATGAGCCATGGTAGACAACTCACAACATTTATGAAAGATGTAAGATTCCAAAGAGCATAAACACGTGCAAGGCCTGCAGAACGCCTTGGCCCGTGGCTGAAGAGGGCATTAATTCCAGCAGGAAATGGAAGAAGAATGCCGAAAGGTAATATAAACAAAACAAGGAAGACATCCACCAAAGAAATCGAATACGACTGCAGCAGAGTAAGTAATACTAAACTAAAATCCCCTAGAAGCAGCATTGAGATTACTAAACCAACCAGATCCTGCAATTGAACCAAAAACAAAGGAAAAAATAATGTTTTAAAAAGATACAAGAAATGTAACTGTAAATACTAGCTCACAAGTCACAATTACCAACACAAGATACCTGGTGTCCAACAGGTTTTGTATTATGAAGTATAAAAGAGAGAAGATAAAATATATCTCTCTTTTCTGCAAGCTTCTGGATATTGTTCACATCTAACACAGCTCCATGTGTCTTTCGCCTTGTATAGTTTTCCCCAATTATTTCACTTGGGCTCAATAGTGCTCTTCCCGGATGCACAGAAAGATGTTCCTTCTCAACACTCTGAACCCTGAAAACCAAACATCAATTAATTCAAGTTAAAAAGGATCAATTATCACAATCATATGGATCATAATACATGACATCATCTTTACAGTTTCTGACAGACGCATAATTGTCTATGTCATGAATGTAATTAAAAGGACCAACCCTTCAACTCCACATCCCAAATTTGCATTTACATCAACTATAACAACATTGTTTATGTGCTATAAGCAGGCACGCAAGAACAAAATACTAAAATTTGTATCGGTCTCATGCACAGAAGCAGTAAAAGACAAACAGATTACACTATGAGAGTAAACATGCGTAAAACAATATTACAAAAAACACAATCATAGGCATACATTAAAAAAAAAAATTATACTACAAACAATGACAAGTTTATATGTAAGCCAGGAGAACAGAGACATTGAAGGTGGTTTGACAAAAATCTTGTAAAGCACCGTGCCATGGGCATAAAGAACAAGTACCATGATATTTCCTCAGTTCTTATAGCTCCATCAACACTTCCTTCAGTGGATGCAGGATTAGTTTCTTCTTCAAAAGCATAAACTACAAGTCCATAGTGGCAATAACCACTATTAGTAGCCTGAAAACAAGCAAGATCAACCCGCACACCATGGTTTCTTAATGCAGGATTAGCATGAGTCTCAAGCCATCTGAGGACAGGTCGAAATGTTACTCTTAGTCGTCCACGGCAAACTAAACGCAGTTGTGCATTCAACCCGGCAACCAATCGATACCACGTGGTCGGTGGAACTGACTGCAAACAACATGAATATACAAAAAATTTAAGTGCCCTAAAAATGGACAAAATTGATTAGCCATTTTCATTCTACAATACATACAAAAATGTATTCTAGTGCATCAGTATGCTAAAATGAAACTCATTTGAGTTCCTCACCTGACTCATGAGGCTAGTAAGGATATTATCATTGGGAAGAGAGAATGGAGCCATATAACTTCCATCACCTCCAAAAAGCAATGACATTGGAAATCTTTGATGTAATCGAGGAGGAAGGTCAGTTCTCTTTTCATCCCCACCAAGAAAGAAGTCCACATATGCAAGCATCAAGTCAGAAGTTGCAGCTACCTATAATTTGACAGGCAAATTAACAATCTTGCAGAGAGAGACAGCCTAAAAAATAATAATATATCCCCATTCTTGATGAATGGTCCTTCAAGACAAGGTAACACATAAACACGAAGACTATGGGTCTGTTTGTTTTTAATTTTTAAAAACTGTTTTATGTTTTCACTTGCTTTCAGAACAAAAAAACTCGTTTGGTAACTGATTTTTATTATTATTTCAAAAACAAATTCTAAAAACAAGTTATTTTTAAAACAAAAAAAGGAAAAAATTATTTTTATTTTCTATTTTCGTTTCTAGAAAACAGAAAAGCAAAAAAACAACATATTTTCAAAATAGTTTCTCAAACGGATTTTTTTTATTTTTGTTCTGCAGAACAATTTTTAAACACAATTTTCAAAAATAGGTTTTAAAAACAAAAACAGAATCAAACAAGCCCTATATCACCCTGCATCTCATACATATTCAGTGAAAAAATATGATAACATTTAATATCCCACTAGTAATCAACATGCTAATAGTTTTGAATCGATGATCAAGCCCTCCAACATTTGCCTTCTCATGTAAAATAAATGATAAAGAAACGATGTGAGGCTATAAACTAACTGGCATCTGATATACAGGCATCAATTGATTTAAAAAAAGAACTACAACTAACTACCCTTTAGAATGAATAAATGAAATATGTAGATATATGAACAAACTAAAGCACACATCCCAAGGACAGCTTAATCTCTGTATTAGCTTCAGCCAAAAAAAAAATCTGTATTATATGAAGTTACTGATTTCCCAAATCAAAGACCATTTCGTGTGGAAAAAAGATGCCCAAAAATAAATATTTGGTCATTTAAGCACCCTATCCCACTCATCATACCCACCCCCCCCCCCCCCCCAAAAAAAAAATCTTGCTAGGTTTTGCTTTATTCTTTAGCATGGCAATTCTATGCAACTGCCAACTCAATTTTATGAGGATAGCAAGCAGATAGATGATGGAACCCCACAGTCAGAAGGAAGAATATGGGTTTGTTTAAGGGGTTGGGTTAGGGACACTGGCAGCTTGGGATAGGAGAAGTTAGAGGAATTTGTTACGAATTTAGTTATAAATAGAGGGCAGAGGAAAAAATAGGCAAAATCTTATGGGAATTTGGGTTATGGGAGGGTTCTAGCCACTTGAAAAGCTAGATGTTATCTTTCTTTGTATTTTTCTATTTTCAGAATATAATTTCCAGTATTTAGTACGTCCAACTACATGCATACAAAATATAACTACTGTTATATGTTCATCATATAACTTCTCCAAGTCTAACCTACTCAAATCAGCCTTCTGCGCTGATCATTATTGTCTTCCAGCAAATCACATTAAATTAATGCCCTCATTCAATCCTAAAAAGAACCAGAGCCCCTTTCTCTCAATATTGTCTATATTTCTATACTACTATGTAAGAACCCCCTCTTTACTTTTTCATTTTATAGAATAACAAAATATACTGAAATAAATTGCATTCCCACTACTTTACTGTTATCAATTTCCTTGATTCACTATCCTACATACACTCCCACTTAGTTCCATAACTATCTTCACAGAGGTTACAAAAAACAGATATCTTCTAGACTTATAATAATTGAATCAACCGTTTTGAAAGACTTTTAAATCTAATATTATTATTATAATTGATGTAAATAAATTTTGTGTGATTAAGGAGTATCGATTTTATTCTTTGACTTAAGAGGTTGTAGTAATTGTCTTATTTCTTAATTCAAGGGATCGAAATATTCCTTGATTTGTGGATCGTAATCATCTTTGTAAATAATTGTTATCTGTATTTTTTAATATATATATATATATATATATCAAAGACAAATGTAGGCCTTTGTGACTACATTCTATAATTATGTTTTTCTTTTATTTTTCTTTGACTTAACATGGTATCAAAACCTTGAGAAAAATAGAGATCAGCGGTCCTCTTTTTTCCTATCCGTTTTTCTTTTCTATTTCCTTCAACAACAAAAAAGGGAAAAACGACATAAGTGTCACGCTGCAAAAGGGCTTTGAGCCTCTCTACCAAAGACGTTGACCCAGCCACCGTACTAGACCACCACAGACAAGTGCGTTCGGCCAATCCTCATCGTTGGCCGTCCTTCGATGTCCCTCTGGCCACTGCTGGTGGAAGCTTTTCCTATTATCCGGCCGTTGATCACCCCTCAGCCACTAGAAAGTGCCAAAATTCATCCCAACTTCCCAGGCACATACCCAGTTGCTACTTTGGCCACTTTGCTCTCTCTTCGTTCTATATTGCTATGATATGTTATTTTTGGGATTCTTTCTTCATCCCACCATGATAGTTGCCCCCTCCATGGTGTCCACAAATCCAAGATCAAGTATTCTCTCTCTAGCTATATTTGGGTCTCCTATCATAACTACAAAAAAATTAAAGGTGCATTTGTTTTACAAAAACGTTTTTTTGTTTTCGCTTTTTATTTTCATTTTCTAGTTTTTATATTTCTAAAAATACGTTTGGTTTTTATTTTCATTTTCGCTATTTTTTAGTTATATAATTGTGTTTTCACTTTATTTTCATTTTTACTATTTTATAATTATATAAACAGTAAAACATTATGTATATAATTTGAAATAATTGCGAAAATGTCACTATAACAATGAACTACAATAATGAAAATTCTGAAAACGTCTTTTTAGCATTTTCAATATTTTTAGAAATTCAGTAAATATTTTTTGAAAATGAAAACTGTCAAAGCAAATGAGCCTTAAATGGCTCATTATTTTTCATAGGCTGCTTTTGTTAAAATGTGGTTCCTTGGTCAAGGTCATGAACCATCTAATAAAAGAATTGAATGATAATCCCCAAATTGATCAACCTACCTGACAAAAATTATATCATTAGTTATATGATCTGTTATGACTGATCTGTTATGGCAATGTATTGACTCTAAGTTGTTGCTCTTCTTTATGCTTATAAAAATTGTCATTCTTTTTAGAAAAAAGGTTAAGTCTCTATACTAATGATATTCAGTGCTATCATTTGTTAGTACAAAAGATGAGTTTGAAACAACTTGATTCGGACATGAATAATTATTTAGGCATGGCTCAGTCGGAATTTAATAAATTGTTGCCTATTTTAGCTAACATTGGTGAACAAGAGAAACAAAGCGATAAACCTTTTATGGTTCTCACTCTGATTGGATTAAACCTGAGCTTGAACCAATTCGATAACAAATTCTCTCTAGTCCCGATATTACATATTTAGATAATGTATTTTTTTGCTTGCTACGTGTCTCAAGATCAACTTCTCTGAAGACAGAAGGTATTCTTTCTGATCCCTTAACACTAGTTTCCCATGTTCCCACTCACAGCAAAACAGATAATGTTGGCCGAGGTGGTAAACATAATCGAGGACAACGTCCTCAATGCACCTATTGCCATAAACTTGGTCATACTCAAGATAAGTGTTATTCCTTACACGGATAAGTGTTATTTCTAGCACGGTCGTCCACCAAAAGCTGCTCATATTGTTCAAACAAACCACTCTAAGATTATTCCACTTCCACAATCCACAGTAGTCTTTTTGCAATGAGCAGATTATCAGGGATTTTACTAGAGATATTTCTATTTTTAAAAAATTTTGCACTATGATTCGTACCTAATTTAATACGTCTCTTAAAATTTTGCGAAGTGACATGCACAAGAATATTTTTCTACTTCTCAAAATTTTATGACTACAAAAGTTATGCTTCATCAATCTTCTTGTGCTCACATGCCACAATAAAATAGTGTAGCAGAACATAAAAATCACCATTTAACTGAAACAGCTCGCACTTTATTACTTCATCGCCATGTTCCTCTTTCTTCCAAGACTGATGCAGTTCTTACAGCATGTTACTTAATCAATCGTAAGACATCCTCAGTGCTCAAAAGTCAAGTCCCTCATTCTCTTATATTTTCAAGTCAACCATTGTATCATCTCCCTCCCCATGTCTTAAAATGTATCAGTTTTGTTCATAATCATATTCCAAATCATGATAAGCTTGCAGTTAAATATTTAAAATGTATCTTCTTGGACTATTCTAGATTGCAAAAGAGGTACCAATTTTACTCTCCCTTGACTCGTCAATTCTTCGAGTTTGCAAATGTTACCATTTTTGAGAAATCTTTTTATTACTCGCCATCTCATTTTATTGATCAGACTACTGTTACTAGTACTTTTTCTCTTCCATGCTTGATTCTTCCATTGTTCTTTTGACAAAAACTTTAGTTTCATCTACATAGTCTGTTCCACCCCTCCAAGTTTATCGTCATCGTGTACCTACCTCTACTCTTGCAGACCCAGTGGATGTTCTGATGATTCACCAACGGATCCAACTTTAAAACTTGCTTCAACCCTGCCTGCCTTCTAACGATGGTTTTCCTATTACCATCCAAAGAGGTATTCTCTTCTCATAACTCCCATCATGTCTACAATTTTTTGACCTATCATCGATTATCCTCTCCCTGTTATGTCTTTGTGCCGTCTTTTTCTTATGCTTCTATTCCTCAAACAACACATGAGGCTCTATCTCACCCTGGGTGACGACAAACAATAATTGATGACATGACTGCCCTACAATCATATGGCACTTAGGAATTAACACATCTCCCTCTTGGCAAATCGACTATTGGTTGTCATTGGATCTATACAGCTAAAGTTGGACCTAACAGTACATTTGATCATGTCAAGGATCGACTGATTGCCAAAAGTTATTAGCAAATTTTCAAGTTAGATTATGGTGGCACCTTCTCTCTAGTGGCAAAAATAGCTTCCATTCAACTTATGTTGTCCATTGCTACCATGCAATAGTAGTCTCTTTATCAACTGGATATTAAGAATGCTTTCTTTCAGGTGTATATGGAGCAACTGGTTTTGATGCTCAAGAGGAGTCTACACTAGTATGTCGATCTACTTGCGGTTTGAAACAATTTTCCCAAACTTGGTTTAGCTATTTTAGTAGTGTGGTTCAACAATTTGAGATGACCTGAGTGAAACTGACCACTCAGTGTTTTATGCACACCGGTCCTCTAGCCATTGCATTATTCTAATTGTCTACGTGGATGACATCGTCATCATAGAGAATAATCAAGGGGATTTCCCAACTCAAAAAACATTTCCTCAATAAAACCATCAATAATAGGAAATAGATTGTGTGGTTAGGGACTATCACTTTTATCCCTTGATTTAAGAGATTATAGTAACTGTCTTATCTCTTGATTCAATTTGAGGGATCATAATTATCCTTGTAATTAATGGTTATCTGTATTTTCTCCTATATATATATCAAAGACTAATGTAAACCTTTCTCATGGACTACATTTTACAACTATATTTTTCTCTTATTTTTCTCTTACTTAAACAATTATTAACCAAGAAAACAAATTGGTATGCACAAGATCCTAATCATTTCTCTATCTATTCTCTGCTTCAATCCACTAATCCATCTTAATATAGCCCAATTAGGACAACTATAGCTCACCATTTGCATGCCCATGAGGACTAGAATAAAGGATGCACCTAAATAAACACAACTCATTAACAAATCAATTGAAAAAGTTATTAAAAGTCATACCTTGATCCCCTCATAGAGAGCTCGTGAACGACAAGAACGAAGGCAAGCATGATCATACTCTGATCGAACAAACTCCCGCAAACGTTGCAAGTTCATTCTTCGGCGCCACTGTTGCCATGACCATGCAAGCGGATATGCAAAGACAGAAAGAATGCTATATACTGCTCCCTCCCACCATTGATAAGCTGCTATAGCATTAATCTCATCCACAAATGTATTGAATGCACCCTCATATCTACCATATCCAATAAAGTGAAAGATATCCATCTCAACATATAACCAAATAACATTATTTGATTTTACCCACACAAAAAAAAATGATTTGACAAAATAAAATATAATAGCAGAGATCCTAGATTTTCCTATAAAGATTCTACAAGAGTCCAACAGAAGAAAATTTTACTTACACAATCTCATGTATTTCCTCAGGAGGCGTATGCGGAAGATGCCAAGGCTCACTGAAAGTATTAGGTCCCATAAAGTACATTCTATGCACATGACTCTGGGACTCCTCAACTCTGTTGGTTTCCAAGACCTAGCCATTGCACGGGAACTTGTCACCACCATAGAAAGAGTAAGGGGAAAAGGGAGGTGGGAGAGAGAAAGAGAGAGAGAGAGAAGGGCCACTAGCAGGGAGTATAATGATCTTAAATTCTTAATTCACGAAGATCATATCATAAAAATGAAACAGCAAAACAGATTTTCAGGTAAACCTCATTTAGCGACTCAAGGAAAGGGAAGGAGTGATCTATTTGAGAACCATGTTGGGTGGGAGCTGGGCCTGGTAATTCATCAACACCAACAAATTTCATCCGTGCAACACTTAGCACCAGAGCTAACAGTATCAAGAGACCCATAAGAAAAAGACCAAACAGCCAAGGCCCACCAAAGGTGTAAATTAACTCTTCAAGAGCTGTATAACAGTGGGGCATGTGATATCTGTCTGAAATGCATTTGTAAGGGCATGGAGTTTCGGCAATACCTCCTGTACAAAGGGAAAATATCATAATTTATGCATTGGCACATGAGGCAGTGAGAACTATAACATTTGAAAACACAACCCCCTCCCAAGAAAACCAAAATATTTCATGAATGCTAAATATCTAAATTCTAAAGATACAATGTATTTTCACCTTTTATGATATAATACTTTGAGTTAAATCTCTCCTATGCGCCCATGTACCTTTAATGACTGTTAAATTGATATATTTACCTCGGACTGAAATATAAACAGCACGATGGGGTAGCTCATTAACAGGGCAATGGCGACAAAGTGATCTATCAGATCCAGTAACATTCTTGTAAGTGCCAGCTGGACATTCCTGAAGGTAAGGAAGAAGTATGAAAGCTTATGAGCAGAAATTTAGTTGCAGAAGCATTGGTTATTCATCAAAATATGGAGAGCAATGAAGCAGAGAGTGAACAGGAGAGATAGAGGGCAAACATAGCTACTATTGATTAGAGTATGTTCCCTGTAACCCACTGTTGACAAGAGCAGCTAAGGCACCCGCCTAGGTGCTGAGGCAATGCTGGGTGGGAACTGGGAATACTCTTGATGATGCAGCAGCATCAGGCTAACGTGCAATTCGCCAGATGCGCCTGCATTGAGACTTCAGTAAAATGACCCTCTTTTTCTTGTTTAAACACACTACCAGCCCATGGGTATGCAATTAAAAGGGGTATTTGAGTCTATTAATCCTATCTGAAGATAAAAAAAAAAAACAAAAGACAGAAAAACCAGTCATTCAATTGTTTCTATTATTCAATTTTGTCACAACTGACACCGGTCAGGCCAGAAAAACCAGGAACCGTCCACCTACCACTTGGTCAAACCCAAAAAACAGGTGTGATAAAAAATCAGTCAACAGGACAAAACCGTCAAAACTAGTTAATCGGAACAGTTTAATTTTTTTCTATTATTAAAATTACACCATTTTGAATTATTATTTTTCTTTTTTTTTTAACTCAACAATGTCATTATAGCTAAATCGGTGAACCAAACAAAAACTTTCCAAAAACCAGTGAAACAGAACAATTTAAACAGGTTACTTATTTCCTTTTTTTCCATTATTAAAATTACACCATGTTGACTATTTTTTAAAATAATTTTACCTCAACAATGTCATTATAGCTAATTTCTTAATATTAATGATAATTATATATGCATTTTAATTTTTTTGTGATTAAAAATAATATTATAATAACTGTTATTGACTATTATGTATTATATAATGTAGAAGTATGAATTTTTTCCATATGCAATATAAGTTATTAATAAAATTTTAAATGTATTAATATGTAATATTTGATTATTTATTATCTTAAATGACTTATTTAATTAATTTTATATATTGAAATTTTAATATATCATATTATATAATATGATAAACTATAAAAATATATTATATATTTTACTTCTAATCGACCGCGGTGAATTGCTTCCCTCATTGATTCAATGACCGGTCAAAATTTTAAAACATTGGTATTATTGCTGTGTGCAAGGGCTGTTAGGGGCAAGAGACAGAAGAAAGGAGGGTTTCAAGAGCTCTTGGCTGGGACAGAGTGCCAAAAGAAATTTTAATGTATGTTTTAGAATTTTGGCTCCTCTTTTCTGTCCAGTGCAGCCACAACATGCTGCTGCCCCTTTGTTTCTCAGTATTAGTCACCTAAACATCATCTATGTACTAAAATCAGTTTAAATACACTTTTATAACAGCGGGGAATGTAAGAGCCTGATGTGAACTTCTTCCTTCTTACCCAATCAACACATTAGACTCTCTTCCATCAGCCACAATATTGAGGTTACAATATAAATTATGCAGAACCCAAATTGTGACGAAAACCACAAGTAATTCTCAGGTATCCCCAATATACATTTTCAACTATTTAAAATAGCAGCTTTGGCCAACCTACCAAGATGTGCAGAATAAGGACACACATTCCTCAAACATGGATACACAAGATATACTAACAAGTGCCCATAAACAGATATGAAATTAACACAAGATTGGGAAAAGGAAAAAAGAAAAAAAAAAAGGAGAAAAGATTAATATACCTCACAAAATATACCGTAGAGCCCTTTGGGGCAAGCTTTCCCAGTTATTGTTCCATTTTCTCCAGATCGACCCTGACCTCCACCTTTCCCTCCCCTATGATAATCAGATGACGCCATAAAGTCATTGGAATAGCCATTGTTAACAGATATGAATGAAAAGCATGTGATCAATAGAGAAAAATATGATTATCATATACAGGGGGAGAAAAAAAAAATGAAAGGAAAACATTAACCTGCTACTGAAGATGTTCTTCTGCAAGGATGCCTACTAGAGGATTTTGCCATTTTGGTATAGGAAAAGAAAGAAAATCTATTCTTTTGGAGAGGTATAGGAAGAGTAAATAAAAAGCAACAAGCCAAAGTAACATCAAACACTATCAGTAATACACAAATGCTACAAACTTTTTTAAGTTACCTACTAATGAGTAATAAGTGCATTATGCACTCTTCTGGTAATCCATTTCTAACATTATGAAATCATTCTCCTACTTTAATCCCGTGCAAATTCTAATCTCCATTTACAAATGAAGCTTCCAACAGTGGTCAGTTTTTTTAAAAGTTAGAAATTACTATTTTTAAAAAGGGAACCTATGTATAAAATTAATCATGTTTCTTCACAAGCTATAATATTTGGATGTCTATTCAAAAGGCTTCAAACAATACCACCATGAAAAAGAAACAGAATCAACAGCTTAACTAGTAGCCATATTGATCATATGAAGTATTAAGGAGTATACAAGCTCATATAGTTTAGCTGACAATAAAAAACAGACAATGCTAGAGACGCAAGATACATTATTGCATGCATAGTTGAGTTAGACGCATTAAGCAACTCCAAATAAATTAAGAAGCATATCAGCAAAAGCTTCCAGGCATACCCAGTATTGATGCTTCCTTGCACACTAGCAATGGGCTGATAAACATCTCCAGTGGAAATGTCAGACCAATGAAAATGAATTCTGCCACCACCTCCACCACCGCCTCCATTAGAACTGCTATATCCCCCCATACTAGAAAGATTAGCTGACTCCCCAATGGCCAGGGTATGGAGAAACAGAAGTATAGTGCCACCAGATCCACCCCCAGGACCTCCACTTAAACTATCAAAAATTGCAAATTTTTCGCTCACGATGGCTCCTCCAAAATTGTCTCCATCAGTTCTTACAGAACCTTGAATGGACAAACTTGACAAAGGATGTTCTAAGGATCCAATGACTGCTCAAGCAGAAATAGAACAAGAATGAAACTATAATAAATTTGTGGTAATCAACATTTTCTATTAAACAAAAAAAAATTACTGACCCTATGATAAGCTTACCTATGATACCACCACCAGCTGTGGTGCCAACTGAGCTATCATTTCCACTTCCACTGCCAAGTTCACAGGGAAGGTCGCCACTCCCATATGAAATGCCACCCTCAACACAATCATCATTAAGACACGCATCACCGCCTTTACCACCATGCCCACCACCACTGCCACTGCCATTGCTTAGTATGTTTCCTCTGCCCAAACCACCAGTGCAGCCTGTGCAATTATTGTTCAAGACAACAAATTAAGGAATTTATTCAGTAATTTGAGTCAACAAGTGACAAAACCTCTTGGACAAGGAAACACACCCATTCCAGAGGCAGATATTTTTCCAGAAGATTCAATAGATATTGTCCTTGCCCTGTGGAAATGAACAACAGAACCTTTTACAAGGCCTTCAACAATGATGTCCTCAACTCGGCAGATCTAGAAAGAGCAACATACAGAGCTTTCAATATGCTTACAAATATGTAGGCAGTAGCATAAAGCAAATCACTACACCTGCAAAACTTAAATTACCTGAATTGTGAATGACAAGGATGAGTTCACATTGCAATCTTCTGGAGGATGAAGTAACTCAAGGGGGCAATCTTTGCTGCCACAATAAAGCCTTGGTGTCCTGCCATTGCCGATCATGGAAAAAAATAGAAATTTAGCAGACTAGAAACGGACGCATAAAACAAACAAAAAATCAATGAATGATAATTTGATCAAATAGGAACTTACACATCATCAGTTGTTGCATTCTCCAATGGACCACGCAAGACAGATCCAGGCCCAACCTACAAAATTGTCATAAG
Source organism: Gleditsia sinensis (assembly GCA_037074535.1). Lineage (NCBI taxonomy): Eukaryota > Viridiplantae > Streptophyta > Magnoliopsida > Fabales > Fabaceae > Gleditsia > Gleditsia sinensis. The sequence goes on from CM073472.1 coordinate 5,878,824, forward strand.
GAAATTCATGTTTTAGAGGTAAGACAAAAGAAGGCTTAACCAAAAAGAAAAGCACACTACAAGACATGGCCATTGGATTAAGCCAAAAAGCAATCAGGTTACCATAATGGTTCCAATTTAAGAGAAGAGCAAATAGACACCATCTAAACCCAGGGCCAAATTTAGTTGTGAGAACAAGAAAGTTGTGCAACTGAGCACACCCAAAAAATGAGACAATGGACCACAACAGTCTAATGGCACCCAAAGAGTTCAGAAGAACAATTAAGCACCAAGTAGAGCCCATGATCCTGATAAGAAGTGGATACAGCCAATAACCACACTTGGTCATCATTATGAGCTTCTCATATAGTTTCTGCTTCATTGAACGTTTGGAAAAACCATCAAAAGGAAATAGAATCTAAATCAAAGGACCTTTGCTTGAACACAAAAAGCAACAACTGAAATAGCAGTTTCTTTTGATTGATTATTTTTAGGGGCCTTTAATATACGGTAAAAATTTTTGTTCTTGGGAATCATATTTTCTAAGAAACATTATTGATGAGAAAGATAATTGCCGAGAATAAACAAAATGTGTTTGGTTGGCCTTTAATATTTTTCTGAGAATTTTCGGTAATTTTCAAAATATGCCCCTTATCTCTTTGGTTATACTTATGTTTATTATAAAAATAAAGGAAATTTTGGGTATGGGTGGAGGATAAAAATGAAGGGCAAATTAGTCATTTTATTTTACACAAGAATTCCCATTTTCATGGAAATTGAAGATTCCCACCCCCCTCCCTAGGGAAACTTTTTGTGGGAATGTATCCCAAAATTCTATTCCCAGGAATTAAAGTTTTCCTAGGAATCATATTATAATTTTTTATACCAAGTAAAAGAATTTGACATTCCCAAATATAGATTTCTAGGAATAAAAAAAAATCCCTCTACCAATCAGCTCCTTAGAGGTTTTGGCAATCGTAAAGAGGACAAATATTTACAATGTGTTTATACAATCTTGGTGATTACACTCAAGTAAAATGTTAAGTTTGCATGGGGATTTATTCATTAAAAAAAAAAAAAAAGGGCGGCTCAGTGCACGAGACTCCCACCTGGTGGGGTCTGGGGAGGGGAAGATGTACGCAGCCTTACCCCCGCAAGCGAAGAGGTTGTTTTCAGGACTTGAACCCGTGACCTCCAGGTCACAAGTTTGCATGGGGATTTATTCATTAGATCTTTTAAAAAAAATACAGGAAAGAAATTTTACTAGATGGAAAGAAGTACAAAGGAGGATAAGTTAGCATCCTTAAACAAAAGCAAACAAAGATAATAATACAGCACTCCAATTTCTTTGCATGTCTACAGGGAGATACCCTGAAAAAATAAAACCATGTGCGGAACATCACAAAGAAGCAATTAAAACTATCCTGCCTCATAGTCAGTCCAGGTCAGAAATGTCGCTTCAAAGATTTCAGCAATTCAGTCTAATTAAAGAAACCAAAGAACTCCATACATACATATCACACAGCCATATTATTTTTCCATCCCTTTCTCCTACAAAACCTCTAAATTTGATCAAAATCAACTGCTCAAAATACTGAGTGCACACCCAAGATTCACAAAATATATCATATTCCAATTCCAGATGCAAGCAACTGAAGATTAACAACAACAATATGATGAGGAAAACAAGAGATGCAGTAGAGTCAACATATCTAACTACTAAATAAGAAGGAAAAGAATAGATTAAATGAAGTTATCCAGCCATCACGTAAAAAGAGAATACGATATACTTACCACAATAGATATGAAAAGATTGGTGAAATGAAAATTTCATCTATTACAAAAAAAGAATAATGAAACAAATAAATAGATTCTTCCAATTCATTACAAAACATAAATCAGCCCATGGTTAACAAAATCGTGCTTTGAAGCAAAATAGTGCACTCATAGCAAATGTGCTTGTGATTCCTCTTAAAATTGCTTTATCGTAAAATCATTTGCAATTGTGCCTAAGGTTGTTAAAATCATAAAATCGCTCAGTCAAAACTCAATTTTCATAAGTAACTTTGCTCTTTTAATTCACAATATTTTGGCCGAAAATTTGGTATATTTCAGTTTAGTTGTCGAGTTTTTGATGACTTGTTCAGATCCAGTCTAAATCATTGAGGGGGAAAAAACCCATTCGAAGGTGCTAATACTTGTATTTAAAATAATAATAATAATTAGAGTTGCTGCCTTGTTGGTAATATTAGCTTTAACGAAAATTTTGATATGGTATACTTATGATATTTTAAGCTCTTTTATGTCTATAAGATTATAACCATTGACTATAATGCTCAATTTTTACTAATAATATATAATTCTTAATGGTTGGTTATATATTGTGTATCTTTTTAAATCATTTCACTTACACTATGCTTTTATAAACCTATAAATGCTTTGGAGGGAAAACTTACTTTTGATCATCTTGAATCAGCCAAAAGAGAAAGCGTGGGGAAAAAAAGTAAGTGCTTCAAATAAACAAAGACTAAATAAGTGATCAGAAGTAAAAAAAGAACATTGGCTCACATGAATGCTGTAAAATAAGGATAGAACCAAACGCTGAGCTTCTATCCAATCGCCCGGGCCTGATAAATTAAGAAGACCTTGTCCATGAACTCCCAGGTTTGCATTAGAATGTATCACAGAAGCCTCCTGTCAATACAACTTGACATGCCAAAAGTTAATGCATCATATGCAATAATGTACAAAAGAAAAAGTATTCCATAAAACATGGACACTGCAAGAAAGAAGCCATTTCCATCAAACATGATGCAACACTTGAAATAACAAATCGCATCATGTCACTGTGTCCATGTCAATGTTCATGCTTCCTAAAAGCTGTTAAATACCTTGAGAACAACCAAATTGCTAGCCTCAAGCGAGGAAGTTGCAACTGTCACATCTCCCCCGCCATCAATGAGCATTTTTGAATTCCACATCAAGAACATTTTTACAGACATGCGCAAAGCTCCATATACCTTTTATGTACGAATACAATAAGGCATCAGTTAATTACATGTAATCATGCCAATCAGGTAATTCACAAACAAGAGACAATAAACTTTGCTATGTAATGATTTTTCATTTATGTTCTGGACCGTAATTATGTTCAAAAAAGGAATTGGAAATCAGAAGATGTAGAAGTCTTCAACTTTTAAAACCACATTTCGAACACGAAACAAATTGTGGAAATAGGAAAGACACAGACACAGACACAGATTCCGCTTACCTTTATCACAGAATCACTCATCAACAGTTCTTCAGCCAATAACTCAAATTCTGATGAAGCATAGTGTCGCAGCCCAAAGCTCAACACTCCACCCTGCAGGAGACTTATCTGTCCTTGCACCTACATAATGCACAAGGAAATGAACAAATAGTTGAGCTGATGTCTTCAAATGAAAAATATTTTTTTTCAAACCAGATGAAAGAAAAGAATATACATCATAATCTATATAAAGAGACTAATAGAAATATACAGAGCAACACAAGGACAAACATATAGAAAAGTAAAAGACAACAGAGCCAGAATTATGTTATATACGAAATTATAACATATTTGATTCACACCAACAGCAATTAAGCTCTAAAAATATGTGAGATTTTATCATCAAAGAACAAGGGAAAGAGAGTATGTTCTTATAGAAGCAGTGCAGACCACACAGTTATTACAAACCTGGACACGACTCCAAAGCAAGGGAACCGTCGCCCTGGCCTTATTTCGAACATAAACATTAGTCCAAAGAGGCTGATTAGGAAAATCCAAGAGTAGCGTCTCAGTATCAGTTGACATGTTATAATTATCAACTATAAGGCTCCGAGGAACTGCATCATATAGAGTCCCTGCAGCACCGGTATTTGCAGGACAGCCAGAGCTACTCCCACCTGAAATAAGAAATCAATTGTGCAGCCAAAAAAGACAGCTGATCAGATAGGAAACCCAACATAGCTGTACAAAATAATAATTATATAAAAAAATTTCATAATCATTGGATGCTCAGCCAATATCCAGTATACAACAGGACTTGAACAGACAAATCAGAGGTAACAAGGAAGATGCAGCCAAGATATGTATGAATACAAGAAGATAAATTCATTGGACAAGCTACATTTAATAATTAACTAGTAACTACCTGAAATTGACATCATGTACACAACCTACAAAAACTAAACAATTTCTAATGGCCGCTGCTGCAAATGTTCCACTGCATGACAAAAATGTACATAATGTACAATGTCCCTATGTTGAAGAAAGGGGGAGATAATTCCCTCAATCTGTTCCCATCTATTATTTGCAGTAGTAAGTTGTCACGCACATTAGCCCCTAAGTTTTCCAAAAAGGCTGCAGCTTGATGCAAAGGTATCCGACAAGAGGTTTCTAGAATAAAGTCATTTGAACCACATTATTAGTGAGAAATCCAAACTTCATGCTTCTTTTATACTCAGGCAGACAAAAAGGTTGAAGGTTCTACCGTTTAAATTAAAGTAACAAGCTTCTATAAAAGAAGATTATCATATAACTTGTGTTTCATTTTGCCCGGTTTGCTGCAATTATGTCCTAACTTTATTTACTTGTATATATGAGAACCACTCTGATTGTCTCATGTTCTTGGCAGAATCCAAAATGCCTCATTCAAACTTTAAAATTTGCAGCTACTAATCACAGCCCTAGTACAGCACCCTAATTCAATTCATAAGTGCTGAAATACAGGATCCTTCATAAGAGGAGTTTGCCAATCTGGCTGACCAATAAATGAAATGCCAGAGGGATGGGCTATTCAATTAATCAATGATCTCTTGCCTTGCCTATCAGAGTTTACCTAAACTAGGATTTTTTTTTTTAAGAAAGCCTGAGCAGGGGTGAAGGACATTCCATATAGATCCTACTGACCTGCCAGAGGTCCCCTAAAATCCTATTTGTAAAACTAATGTCCAACTTAGATAACTGAAACTACTTGAAATTTCATTTCCAACTACCAAGAGAAGTTAATGGTTAATTCCAAATTAATGTCTCATCATCCACAAGCAAATCAATAAGTGTTGTGTTTCTATAGGGGCTAATCACGGTGGAAGCTCCTCAATCTGGTCAACAAACATCTTAATCTCACAAATAAGTTACAATATGGAGCTAAGACCAATAAGAGCGAGAAACAATGAGCAAATACCATGGGTATATCAGTTCACTGAGGCTAATATGGTGAACACAATCCCAAAGTCAACCCAGACCCGGATTGATTTATAAATTCTCAGTGAACTGAAAATACATAATTATCCAGACAATTAGACCTTATCATAACCAATATATTTGCGGAGAAGGGGTTTGTGGAGTGTTTTCTGAAGATCACACTCTTTAAGGCTTACCCTACAGATGGAAACAGGATTTTACCTATGTCTTCTAGTTATAATGTGAATGTTTTATTCCATTTGAACTAATGAGATAACTCCACCTCCCACCAAACCATTCAAAGCCATAAATTAAGAGCTTATCATATATGAGTTCCTTTTTATAAATTCTTAATCAGCCTGCAGTAAAGTATTCTGCAAAGTATATTTAGAAAGAGCTAACCAGTGAAAAAGAAAAAGTAAGACCCTCACCATGCACATAAATTTTGGGGTCATCATGCCTACTGAAAACATCAACTGAAACTCTGCCACCACCGCCACCAGCAAGACCATTACCACCACAAGCACTTATCACTCCACTACCAGTCCTGTTTTTACAAATAACAAATATAAATAAAAAAGCATAAAACCCAGATTTTAAAAAAAAAAGTAAATTTATATGCAATTGCATTCAGCATCAGATCAATTTAAATTATTTCATTATTGGGCACATCTTTTACCAGAAACTCAACTCATAAAATAAAGAGGCTATATGTTTAGGGATATTCATATGAGAAGAGAGAGTCTATCCAATGAATATTTGTACACACACACATGCACCAATATGAAAATCCATGTTAAGGTGTTGGAATGCAGTAAACATCACTCCACATTCCACACATATACGTGATAATCAGAATTTAAATAAATACCTATCATTATTGTGATAATGATGATGGTGAATTTTTTATTTTTTCTCATAGAAAAAGAATTTATGATGAGAAGAAAAAAGAATTACAATCATGGAGAACATGTCCTCACAAACCAGAAAAACAGAAAAAACAGAACAACTAATGGCTTAAAAGAGCTTTCCAATCACTTTGTATATGCACAAAAGAAATCACCTTAAAATACACATTTGTTGATGATGATGAATTGTTGATTTTTTCTCATAGAAAAAAAAAATTATGATGAGAAGAAGCAAGAATTACAATCATGGAGAACATGTCCTCACAAACCAGAAAAACAGAAAAAACAGAACAACTAATGGCTTAAAAGAGCTTTCCAATCACTTTGTATATCCACAATAGAAATGACCTTAAAATACCCATTTGTTGAAGCCCACAAGGAAGCCAGAAAAATAACCCTCTCCCCAAGAAGATGACAGGAGAAACTTCTGACTAAAAAACTCTCCCATTCCACTCTAATCAAAATACATGACAAAATCGCAAAAACAGCACACGTCCAAAGCACTTTATGCTCCTTCCTGGTCCCAAAGCCAAAATGCTAAATAGCTAATAAATGCTCTAAAATAGGCGGACAAACCCACTGTTCATTGCAAATACCAAAAATGTTGATGTTCTATAAAGACAACCACATCTTGGAAATGCAGCAACAAGCAATGCATACACAGTTTTTAAGAAGACAGACAAAGAGAAAAAACCAAAGAACCAAAATTTCAAAAAAGAAAAAAGAATACAGTAAGTTGAATCAGTTAGAAACAGTCACATATTTTCTCTATTCACACAAAATATGATGTTGCCGTATAATAACTCAAGGCCTGAAACAAGATTAAAAACCATATGTTTTAAGTACGATGGAAGTTATTTAAAATTAAACCATTTGGTTTTTCCCAGTATCAGATGTAACTTCAACACTTAGTTAAAAACCTGGTTGAGAGAATAATAAAATAAAATGAGGGAATATATGAAAGAACATACAGATTAGAAGTCGTAAGGATTCAAAACTTGCAGATTGAACCCCAAATGCAGCTTCATTAATCCCTGGTAAATGTTGCATACCTCTTTATTTTACCGTCCAAAAAGGTAATACTAATTATTGGTTCATCTTCTACGTTTTCATTTTGGTTATAATAAAACTGGTTGACACATTAATCCAAAAACAGAATTTGCCCCAGTTTTTCAAGTGGAAATTGTTGGCATCCATTCAAACAGTTATATTGGCTTTATAACTCTTTCAATTAGAAAATCATGGGAATAACAATAAAGAAATGTCACTTCCAACATGCTCTTTCATGTTGAGATTTTGGTAGCTAAAATCGATAAAAAGATAGAAACGAAGTTCAAAACCTCAGTTCACAAGAAAGCTATCATTACCAATCTGTCTCTTGAAAAGGAGTTCAGCAACCATAATCTAATAATTAAATAAGATTGAAATTGTTTATATGAAAGCTTTGATAATAATGTTTTCACATAAGCTTAGACTACCCAAACAGAAGCAAATACTACTAGAACGAAGAGTCTAACATAAATATAAAATTGCAAACTAGATGTGATCCAAACGTTAAGCCACTAGAAAGACGACACTTAGATAGTTTTGATCCAACAGGATAGCACATGAGTAGTCAATAAGCAATATCAATAAGAAAACTTTATGCTAAATTTAACCGAAGTAAGTTTAAAAAAATCATTACATTCTGTGAGCCTTGATATAGATGCTGCCTCCAGAGCCACCTCCACCTTTGGTCCCTCCATCGCCCCCATCAGCCAAAACACTTGCATTCATCTCAAGAAATTTATGAATTTCCATCCTCACCCGCCCACCACCCAACCCGCCATAGTCATCCTCCTTGCTTGTCGACCCACCCCGGCTCCCAAAACTTTCCGGGGTCTGAAGTGAAGCCCATGAATACGCATCCCCACCCCAAACGTCCTCCGGAAGCTTTGTTTTGTCCTCCAAACAGCACGCACCCCTCCCACCATGTCCCCCACCCGCCCCATCAACCCCTTGAGGGGTCCCGCTCGTCTGTGGAGGTGGCTTCCCTGCCATACCCGTCGTGTTGACCACCGAACCATTTAGAAAGCTTGCATTGTGTGCCACCAACTCAAAAGCTCCAGTGGTGATCGACGAGTTATTGCCTAAACTAAAATTACCCGTAATATTAACGGTTATCATACAACCAGGACTCGGACAATGAAACCTCACCCCGGGTAGGATGTAAAAATTGCCCTTCCCTGCTATGTACACGTCGCGGGTGAGGTTCACATCGTTCCCTATCTGACACGTTGTGTCCAGAGACCCAGTCCCGCTGAGATCGTCTATGCACGAAACTGATGGCGGGTGTGGTGGCGGTGGTGGTGGAGCCGGCGGCGAGTAATCCTGATGAAAAAGGTTCCAATCAAAATCAGTTATCGAAGAATCGCGGTCCGAATAGCTGCCCGTCGATTTGTCACACACACTGTGCCTCGTGAACACGACTGTGAGCACGAAGATGGCGAAGAAATAAGGATGCCGAAAACGAAATCGAGCCATTCACTGGTGACAGAAGTCATCACATTGGGGGAGATAAGATTCGGATTTTTGAAGTGACTTTCATTCAGAAACCAATGCAATGACCTATCGTGACCACCATGAGAAAGAAGCCTCTCCAAAATTATGCCTTTGCGTGCGTACGGAACATCAATTCCACTGAAAACCCTAGAAATCGCTGAGAGCCACACGGGGGAACAGAGGTATGAGAAAAGAGCAATTGCAAGAGAAGAAACACGGTGGAGAAGAGGGAGATATATTTAATTCTGATAGTAAGGAAAAAAAGATATGTTCAAAAGCGGCAAATTTCATGTGCGCTAGGTGTTCTCTAGGGTATTCATTGGATCTAAGTTCGATCTGATATATATGTTTTTTTTTTCTTCCACTTGGAAGATCGTAATTGGAGAAATGTTTAGAAGTTCACTAAGATCAAGTATAGTGGATCATTCTGCATTTACTGAAGCTCACGCCGCTTTAAAGAGCGTTTAAGACACATCCTTGATTAATGAAAATTACAAACCGACGAAACGACATTGAAAGTGACCAACGACATGAGGTTGGGTTATTTCATTAATTTTCGAGAGAAAATATATTTTATTTCTCTTAATTATAATATTAACCTAACAACTTTAAAACACAATAAAATTTCTCTTTTCACATGATACTTTGAAAAAATATTACAAGAATAAAAATTTTGAATTTAATAACTTTTAACATCTCAATTATACACGGAAAGTATGTAGTTTTACAGGTTAAAACTTATATATAAATTTTGCTTCCATTTTTCATATCTTCTAATTTCTATGAAATTGAAATTATTATTTTTTTTCCTTTTTTACTAAATATTCATAGGATATTAGAATTTATTTTTTAATTTAAAAATTAAAGAGACTTAAATTTATATTTTTTATAAAAAAACATCAAATTTACCACTAAACTATATACTACTGTATTAATGTGACACCGTTGAAAATTGAAGGCAGTTAAATGTTTATAGTGCCAAATTTTGGTTATCCTGCATAGGTATTAGAATAAAAGAGTATTTGTTTTTTTACTGTAAAATTCAAAGTCATACGAACTTAATATATTTATTTTTATAAACTAAAATATTATTTTATTATATTTTAAAGTTGATATAGTAAAATTTTAATTAATTTATAATTTTAAAAAATAAAAATATATATTTCTCATAATCTTATCTCTGAAAAATGCAATCCACGTGGAGGAGCACGAAACGAAGGCGCCCGAAGGGGCTTGGAGCAGCTCCCAGTTCGGGCAGCACGGCGGGACCCGAGGTGCTGTTTTAATAAAGGGAGGGGTTGGTGAATAGAGAGACAGAGAGAGAGAGAGAGAGAGTATTTTTCTTCGTCTTGCAGGTTAATATTATTATTTTAAAAGTCATTTTCTGAAAGAAAGGGTGACGCTCCTCCGAAAAGTAAGAAAGGTACACGTGGTTGTCTGCGAATGAGCCAGCCGACGGCCTTTATTGAGGCTTTTGCTTTGCTGTTAACTTCAAGGGTTCTCGCGGCTTCCGATAAGCCCTCCCTCTATTGGCCAATATTTCTTCTTTTTGCCTTTTTTTTTTCTTTCTTATATTTTTCTTTTTTTAAGGCTGCGAATGCAATGCAAATGACTTCTCTTTGGGGATGAAAATATCTTTCGTCGAGTTAATAATAGTAAACTATGAAAAAACGTGTCTCGCGAGTATTCCTAACTGGTGCCACTATTGACCAGTTTGATTTAACTTTTTTAATTGAAAAACAAAAAGGAAGCGAGCCAATGACGCGATACACATAGATAATTAGTGCAATATCAAGATTATAATTGATATGTCACGGTAACATAAAAATTATATCATATTGGCAAAATCATTAGTTTTCTCAATAATCTTCATCTAATATGATTGATTTTCTTTTTCATAATTTAACTCCAACCTCTTTTTCCAAAGTTTTTCTCTCTAACCACCCGAGGTTAACTCAGACTCATGTGGTATAAGGAGATGGGGAAGGTTGAAGGTTCGATTCATGTAATGTACAAAAATAAAAGTTTTATTTTTTTAGTATTTTTCATATTTAACAAGAGTTTTATATATTTATATAAAAAAACGATGTATGTGTACAAAATAATTCAATCAGACCAAGTATAATTCAATCGCGTGTCTTCTCCAATTGATATATTCCTACTTTTGTGGTTAGTTTGTGAGAAATAGAAATATCTTCGGTATTATTAGAATTTTGACGGTTTCGAAGAGAAGTTGAAGAAAAATTTAAAAGCACATACAAATCCCTTCTACGATCATATTGAATGAATAAAAACAAAAAATCCAATTATATTTAGGTTTTGTTTATTAAATTTTTTTATCTATTTTTTATGCTAAAAAAATAATATTTTAATAAATAATTTATCAATATTTAATAAATTAATTTTAATTTATTTTATAGGTTAATTTTTTAAATTTAAAAAAAATCTCTGTAAAAATTTAAATTTACATGATAAAAAATTATTTTATATTTTTACAAATTAAAATTTTATTAAAACTATATTATCTCTCTCTTTCCATTAAAATTATATTTAAATATTTTTCAAAAATATTATAAATTTTAAAAATATTTTTTAAAATATGTATTTAAATACTAAATAATTTAATTTAAAAATAATTTATAATATAAAATTTGTTTATATACAATTTTATTCTATAAACAGTTAAATAAGTTATTTATTCAAACTGAATCTTATTAGGGTTGCTTCCTTCTGTATCTTTGCTAGAACTTCGTGCTTTTATTTTGTTTTGTTTTGTTTTTTACTTCCATTCTTCCTCGCGTAATTGTAAACAAAACGGCTATTATTCTTCACTTTGCTCGGGGGTCTTGTTTTCGGAATTTATTGATGCATGTACCGATTTCAGCAACTTTCATTTTCCTTTTATCTTCCAAAAGGCACAAGCCTTTTATTACACTTGCAAATATAAAAGGAAGAAACAGAAATTATTAATGTTATGAGCAAACAAATTATGGTTTTAGTATTCTAAACAGCATCATTGATCATGCTGTTTTCTGAGTCAGTGAGGCAGTGAGGAACGAAGTCCCTGGATTTGTCGTTCTGGACAAGTTGCGATACGGGTATCCAATATGAATATGATGTGACCCAACCAACAGCTGGTCAAATTTTTCACCATTCTACTTTTTTTTTCTATTTTGGGCCTGGGCCCATTCAAGTCTCCTTTTTGGTTTATCAATGGATCACACGGCTAAAGTCCAAAACAAAGATACACATTCTCTTGTGAGGGTTTATCAATCCATTTGAATGGAAGAAGTATATTGAAACATAGATTTGTCACTTGTCAAAGAAAAAAAACATTGATAAAATATTTGGACTAATCAATAATATTATGAATTTTTATTTTTTATGTATTTATTATAAATTTTATATGAATTTAAATATTATTAGCATAGATTGCTATTATTATCAGATAAATAGTTGTTAATAAGTTAGGATTATGGTTTGCCTATATAAAAATTCTTTGTTACTTATGAGATTTAACATACTTGAATTATAATTAAAATATTTATTGAATGCAGTTTCTATTTTTTTTTTGGTACAGATAGAAGCCCAAGGGCTATTCCAAAACGGAACGGGAAACTAAATTACCCCTAATATCATCTAACAAGATCTCACCCCATACATCTGGGTGGACAATCCAGGATGTGGAGACCCGCATCCTTCTGGTGAGCCTCAACAACCAACCAATTTGCTGCCTTGTTCCCCTCTCTGAAAACATGTTGTACTTCAACCTTCCAATCTCTCAGCATAAGCTGTCTAACATGGGTGATTAAACTGTGGCCCGGATGGGTTCTTTCAGGTTCCTTTAAGCACAGCTCAATTGCGATCTTCGAGTCTGATTCCACAATGATGTCCTTCCATCCCTTGTCCCACGCAATCTTAAGCGCTGAAGCTATACCCTAGAGTTCGGCGGTTAAAATTCCACAGATGCCAAGGTTTCTTGAGAAGTCGATAAACGATTCTCCTGCTCCGTTTCTCAAAATTCCCCCACAACCAGTCGATTCGGAGGAGAGTCTGGAGCCATCAACATTGAACTTCACCTGGTGCTCAGGTGGAGGTGTCCAGGTAATCCATTTGATCATTCTTCTGCTTCCCTGTAGCGTAGAACTAGCCTATAACCACTGTGAGTAGTTCTTAGTTTGGTATAGACACGGAAAGAAAAGGTCCTTAGGTCCTTGATCTTGGGTTTAGAAGGTAATCTCACATCTCCTAACCCATAAGTTCCATATCGTAGTGCCAAAGAGAATGCCCCACTCCAGATAGCTGAGATCTCGGTTACCCAATTTTCGGGATAGGTTATGGTTGATCCAATCTAATATATCCCATGAAAAGAACTCCTGCCAGTATTTCGGAAGCACTAGTCTCTTCCATAAGTTTGAAGAATCCCCGCAGTCCCTTAGGCAATGCAAAGCAGATTCTTGGGTTGCCCTACATCTTTTGCAAAACCCATCAGCGTCTAGATGTCTCTCAAATCGCAATTTATTTGTCAGGATACGGTTCTGTCCTGCAAGCCAGAGAAATGTTCGTATCTTCTGCGGTCCTGGCCAACGCCATATTTTCTTCCAGACTGGTAGGGTGCCATTCTGCCTATTTATTCTGCTTCTGTAAGCTGTTCTGACTGAGAAGATACCATCTTGGCCATGTTTCCAAATGATTTGATCATCTCCCAAATCTTCTCTGGGAGGCAGCATTGTCATCAGTGTTTTCTTTGCTCTTTCAGGGAGAGAGTTATCAAATTTGGGCCAATTCCACTGTCCATCTTCTGCAACCATATCTCTAATACTGCAACCCCTCAATTCCTCTTGGATAGGCATGGCGACAATCTTATGAAGAGGCCCAACACCTGGAAGCCATTCGTCAAGCCAGAACTTGGTAGTCTTACCATTACCCACTGACCAAGCAATTCCATCCTCCACAGTCTGCCACACTTGCTGAACCCCTCTCCATAGATTGGAGGAATCCTTCTGCTTGTCACTCAGAGTGGGCACAGGGGCCTTATCCCTTATGTACTTTGCTCTGAGGACTTTCACCCACAAGTCATTCGGATGTTGAAGGAGCCCCAAGACAATCTTCATAAGAAAAGTTTCATTCATCGTTCTCAAATTCTTAAAGCCTAGGCCTCCTTCCTCCTTCGGGTCACACAATCTATCCCAATTCACCAGGTGAATTTTCCTTGCCTCATCTGTGCCTCCCCAAATGAAACCGCGGCTCATCTTCTCAAGTTCATCGCATAATCCTCTAGGAAGTAGGGCAGTCTGCATGGAGAAAAAAGGTAAATTATTAAGGACACTGCTAACCAAGGTGATCCTACCTGCCAAGGAGAGAGTTTTCGCTTTCCATCCGCTAAGCCGCTTCTTCACTTTCCCTGCAATGTGTGCGAATGTTCTTTTAGTGACCCTTCCATGGATGAGGGGCATGCCCAAGTAGGATCCAAGATCACTCGTGGATTGGAACCCCAACTCCAAACTGTATTGTTCTGAGCGGGTGTGATTGATATTGGAAGAGAATAAGCATTTAGTCTTCCTTTCGCTAACTAACTGTCCAGAGCTGCAACAAAATGTGTTAAGTAATGACTTGATCATATTGCATTGGTCCAGATCTGCTTCTGCGAATAGAATAAGATCATCTGCAAAAAAGAGATGTGAAAGCAGAGGGCCGTTCCTGCAAATTCGGATAGGTTTCCAAATTTTGCTCTCAACTGCCCAGTTAATGCAATGTGAAAGTCTTTCTATACAAAGGACAAAGAGATAGGGGGAAAGCAGGTCACCTTGTCTTATTCCTCGTGTCATTTTAAACTCCTCTGTGATATCTCTGTTCCACAAGATGCTCATGGTTCCGGTTGAGACACAAATCATAATAAGGTTTATGCCATGGTCCTGCATTCCGACCTCCCGCAGTGTCTCCTCTAAGAAATCCCAACGAATCCTGTCATATGCCTTTTCAAGATCCACTTTGATGGTCATAACTCATTTATTTCCTTTCTTTATTCTCATAGAGTGCATAACTTCCTGAGCAATGATGATGTTATCAGGGATGTGTCTTCCTGGGATGAAACTGCTTTGGCATGGCCCAATCCATCGATGCATGAAAGGTTTCAATCTGTTGGCAATCATATTAGTCAAGATTTTTAAAATCACATTACAAAGAGCAATTGGTTTGAATTCCTTCAGGCATTCAGGGTTTTCCACTTTTGGAATGAGTACAATAAGGGTTTGGTTGATATTCTCCACCAGATTGGGGTTAGCAAAAATTTCTTGAATGAGTTTGCATATAGAAGGACCAACCACCTCCCACTGACTTTGAATGAAAATAGTTTGGAGACCATCCGAGCCAGGGGCTTTAAAGGTTTTCAAGCTGAAAGCTGTGTCCTTAATCTCCTCCTTTGAGATGAGTTTTTGAATCGTGCTCAATTCCTCTTCACTGATCTTTGAAAAATACCCTTTTAGGGAAAAAAGTCGGAAGACAGCCTCTTCTTAAGTATACAAGGATTGGAAGGCCCTAAAAGGACATCAGTGAGACAGTGAGACAAACCTAAAAGGCCCTGGAAATTGGCCCATGGCAGCGCAGACAGAAATATTGTTTAATAATAAAAATTGCAAGGAAATACGTGTCAACTGTGTATTTCTAGAACGCCTTTAACCATCCTCAAACCAAACATTGGCCTTTCTAGAACGCACATGAAAAAGGGAAGCTTCAATTGAAAGCTGTGTACCCAAGCTGAAGAAACTGACCTAACCATACCTTTCCAATTTTTACCATTCCATGTGATTGAAAAAAAAAAATTTAATATATTTTATCAACAATTCTGTCATTATTATTATTTTAAATAGAGATGCTTTTTGAGATTAGATTTGGATCGAATATCAAATAACTCAAAGGAGCAAAGGGAATGGCAAGTGGCAACAAAGAAACACAAATTCCAATTCCTTAATAGTATGCACGTCACATCGCGTTTGATATGAAAAATATTGTTTGTAAATTGGAGGGTCAGAGTCGAAGAGTTTTAATTCATCGAAAGCCAGCCTCGTCTGAGTTATGGTCCCATCAGAGCACCTGATTTCTCAATCAGAACTGTGTTATCTAACTACTTAAACCACTTCCAACGACCCCCCATTTCATTTCTCGTTCTGCTGCCAAATCATTTGATCACGGCTTCCATGGATACGGAACGAGTACCAGAGGTTGAAGAAGGCGGTGCGTCGAAGAGGAACGAGCTCAACGAAATAAAGAAATCCGATAACAAGAAGAACAGCAAGAATAGCAAGAGGAGTTCCTATTTGCCCAAGTTTCGTTGTTTTAAAATACGTCGTGATGCAACCGGGGAAAGTTTTGATATAGAGATTGTTGATGCTTCTGGAGAGCGTTCCACTCCCACCCACTTGCTTATAATGGTTAATGGTCTTATAGGCAGGTTAGTTCAACGGGGTTGACCTCTCTCATTTAAATTTTTTGTCTTTTCCCCTTTATTACTGCCTGATCATATAACGATCATATAATTTAGTAGTTGAGTTTTTTGGTCCTACTGTAATGACTAAAAATAGTGAATGTTTGTAGAGGTTGATTATCTGCCTTTTAGAAATTTTCTCGTCGGGAGCATGTTCCGATGCTTAATCTCTGCTTTTCTTGAGATATTTATACCGCTTTATTGCAGCGCTCAGAATTGGAAATTTGCTGCAAAGCAGTTTCTGAAGAGGTATCCAGATGATGTTATTGTTCATTGTAAGTCCCTTGACCTTTGAACATCTTTTGTCCCACATGGTTACGCTCCACTATTCTGGAAGTTAATTTCATGGTCACTATGGAAGCACTTGCCTTAATGTCACTCACCCCCAATGTATCTTCAAACGGGATTCAAAATGAACCGATTACATTTACGTTCAGGCTATTCTCTGATGCATGCTTTAATAGTAAAATTGGCTTCCATCATTAAATGAAATGCATATACCATTGTGCAATGCAGGCAGTGAATGTAATTCTTCAATGTTGACATTTGATGGTGTTGATGTAATGGGAGAGAGATTAGCAGCGGAGGTGGGATATGGTTTTGGCAGGCAACAGCTAATTTGTATACTTTTTGCATCTGCAGTCATTTTTGGCTTTAATTAGTAACCAACTACCTCTCTGTAGTTTTGTACGGCTTGGTGTTTCAATTTAAGATTTTTCAAAGGCATTTTATTTTTAAGTTTGAATCTGTTGCGTCAATCCAGAAAGATAAAGGATTGCTTTTCTTTTTCGTTTCTCAGGTTATATCAGTTATAAAACGCCACCAAGGTGTTCAGAAAATTTCATTCGTAGGTCATTCTTTAGGTGGCCTGGTAGCAAGGTATGCAATAGCCAAGCTTTATGGGATGGGCATTTCAAGGGAATTTGCTAAGGGAAATGAGCATTGTGCGAGTCCCCACTCGGATCAAGCATGCCATGAGAAGAAATGTGAGGGAAAAATTGCAGGGCTGGAGCCCGTGAATTTCATAACCTCTGCAACCCCACATCTTGGTTCAAGAGGGCATAAACAGGTGGGTTTTATAGATGCTCAAAAAATTTATCCTCTGTTTATGATGAGAAGTTTTGTTGTAGGCAACTATATAGTTGTTTCTTAATCTCTTTGTTGCTAGTTGTTGATAAACATTTTTTTGGTTTGTTCAAGTAGAATGAAGGATCTAATTCTGTGTGCTAATGATCCTTATAGATTTTGAGGTCTTACCAGGTTATTCTGTCTATCTATCATTTTCTATTGGACTTATTTAGGTGTTATCTGATGCAAATATAGTAATCTCAATCATATAATTAGAATACTTTAATCTTATCATTTTAGTTACTATGTTTGACCACACTACTGCTGTTTGTGATGGGCATTGTGGTAAATAGCAGTTGACAACACAATAGTGTCAACTATATAAATGTCGGATTTGTCTGTGTTGGAACAGAGGCTTCATGACATAGTTTTGGATAATTTAGGTCCCAGTGTTTTGTGGATTCCACTCTCTGGAGAAAGCAGCATCTCGTGTTTCATGGTTTCTTGGTAAAACAGGAAAACATCTTTTTTTAACTGATAGTGACAATGGGAAGCCTCCCCTTCTTCTTCAGATGGTTCGTGATTCTGAAGATATTAAATTCATGTAAGATTCATAGTTTGGTTAGTTGGATTTCTGGGACTTGCTGGTCCCTCTATTGAGTCATGAATACATTAAACATGATGCCTCTTTCTCTGCAGATCTGCTTTGCAGTCCTTCAAACGTCGTGCTGCCTATGCAAATGTTCATTATGATCGTATCCTTTTGTCTAGTTTTAATTGCTTAAGCAAAACTATGAGTAGCTAGAAAAGTCATAGTACTTAAATGAACAACTTGACTCTTGAACAGACCTTGTGGGATGGAGTACGTCGTCCATAAGGCGTAGAAACGAGCTCCCAAAGGTAATTATTACGCTTTTTAAGTAAATTATTTTTTCTGTAACTTATATTTGTTCTTCTTCAACATCAGAATCTTTCGAGACATGAGAAATACCCACATATTGTAAATGTGGAGACAGCAAAATCCACCTTTGTTCCTGAGGAGGTTCCTACTGAAACCAGTGCCAACGGGTCCGATAAAACTGACTTGGAAGGTACCTTGTGAGCTTTGGGAATGTCACATTGTTCTATGGTGCTTATCCCCTATATTTTACGCTTTACTAATGGAATTTGTGAGGAACAACGGATAAGAGCTATGGGATTGAAAGAAAACGGTAGAGAAAGACAATTTCGCCACCATTATTGACTATTATAAGCAACTTTAGTTGACTGTAAAAGGGAGCTAACATTCCTGGTGTAAATGTAGAAAACTTGGCATTTTTAAAAATCACTACTTCATAACATGGCTTGTTTTATAGAATAATAGATGAGATCACATGCCCTCAAAATCAGTTAGCCCTAGAAATTTAAAAAAAAAATATTGCCTCCAAATCAAAGTTGATGTCATTTTGAAGATTCATTAAATAAAATATTGGTCTTCTTTAAGTTAACTGGATTGTTATTTTATGTAGTTGGTAGAATAACATCCTGTCCATGTAATTGTCCTTTTCTTTCTGTTTTTTCTGGGGGTGGGGAACCTTTGAACCAGGGATCCAGTTCAGGATAGAAATAACAAAGGTGATGCATTTATTTTCTGCTATGGTTGGTGGGAAATGAATTACGAAAGTATATCATAAATACTTTGATGATGCAACTTATTGTGTTTAAGATATCAGAAGAGAAAAATGTATCAGTTTTCGAAGGAACTTGTCTATAAGAATTAAGAACCAAAAGATTACTGCTATTTTTATCTGGTTACTAGAATTACAGTCTTTTTGAGAACCCCTGTTTGCATGCTTAGGTTAAAAAGGGTATCTATGAGGGTAGTATGTCCATGTTATTCGTTTGGAAAAGTTGTTGTAGTACTTGTATCCACCAAGAGTATTTGCTGAATTACTAAGAACCTTTCTGGAGATTATTTATTTGCTTTTGCAGCCCAAGTGTTTCTGGTTCTGATTGGGATGCAAAATTGATCTTTGTGTATTCTAGTCTAGATCTCTACTAAAATTGGAATTTGTGATATAACAATATCTCTGCAGAGGAAATGATCAGAGGCTTAACAAAAATGAGCTGGGATCGCATTGATGTCAGCTTCAGAGGTAGTAGACAAAAATATCTGGCGCATAGTACAATCCAGGTAAGTTAATTTTTGCTTCCTAAAATGCAACATGTAAAACTATAATCCTTTTGGTTTATGTTTTTCTCTATAAACACCGGCAAGACCATCACGGGGTCTTCACTATCACATGCCGTTTGTCTATTATTAGTTACTGCAGTCTAATGCTAATTCTACATGTCATTTCTCTTCAGGTGAAAACTCGCTGCATCAATTCTTCCGGAGCAGACGTAATCCAACATATGATTGATCATTTTCAGTTGTAGAATTTTTCCAACATGCGGTTAGAAGTTTTTTTCTTCTTTTCTCTCTTTCTCTCTCTCTTTTTTTATTTTATAATTATTGATGTACAGTGCTAAATTTATTTCAATGAATCATACTTCTAACTTTAATGTAAAGCATCATTTGGTTAAGATAAAGCTGAACTTTTAACTTCAAATTTTAATTAGGGGTTGGTTAAGTTTCAAACTTCATTGATTTAAATATTTGAGTTTTCAGATTTAAACTCCCTTGCATTTACCAAAATTAGAGCTCATAGTCAGCCATGATCAACTAATTTTCAATGTGATTCTCTGTCAGCTCCAAATAAATTGGAAAGAAACTTGAGTGTTATCTGGGGCCTAGAAAAGATTCAGGAACTTTCCAAAACTTTTTTTTTTTTTTTAGCCACGAACTTTCCACTACTGTTCTTAAACTTCAATTGTTTTCGTAAAACTCAGTAATCCCCGATGAGAATATCAAGACCCTGAAATTTTGTCGTTTATAATAAAATTAGCAAACGTGCAAGAAGTCAAACTACGTAAATGTCCGTACCTAACTATCGTACCTAAGTAACTGTTAACAGTTAAACACAGTTCAACAGGTAATTAACTCGTCAGAGTACAGCAGTTTGGAAAAATCTACAATTTCTTTGCTTTATTGGCTAACAAATCTAAGACCAATTCTTGTTCCACCTCTTTCCTCTGTTACTTGTAGTCATAGTTCATAATAAAGAATCGAAATATTTTTATTGCCCAAGCAACCAATCGATTTCGACAACTTCTCTATCTACGGTTCATAAAGGGTGGGATATATAATATATGTTGAAGCTTCAATTTATTAATGTCCCATCGAGTTTCTGTAATTTTGTTATCTATGAATTAGTTTCACATCGTCCTTTCCATCTTCTCTGCATTTTTTTTTTCTTTCTTTGCTTTTGGGAAGACCTTCTCCACTCTCGGACTTAGACCCTCCGTCATCGTTCGGTGGCTATAAAGTTTGTATGGTTTTGTTTAAACCAAAGAAACGATGAGGAGAAAGATTAGGCTTTTGGGTGGGTGGAAGATTTGGTCGTGGCGTGTAAGCAACTGCTAGACTATCCATAGAATCATAGATCCTCCGTCGACTAAAATGTAATTTCACGAATCCCTGCTACACAAAATAATAATAATTAATAAGAAAAAATTATTGCCTCAAATTGTTCTTTTTTATTTTTTTATTTTGACGTATTATATATAGATGAAAATGTTGATCAGCAGAGAAAAGATTAATAAGAAGCAAAAACGAGAATGGATGATGGGTCTGAAATACATTATTATTATTATCTTCAGCCTTTCCGTGTTTTACTGAAAACAGCAGGGGCACATGATGTGTCAAATGTCAAGAGTCAGCAACTTTCGACCTCAGCGGTCCTTGCCTTAGACGCTCCTCTTCATCTACCGGCATCTTAATAAGCAGATGGCCCAGCTGACCCACCATTCCGATAAGGAATTGGAGATGCATTTATTCCTCTTATACTCTTCATACTAAGTAATAAACCAACCGAATACTATACTTAGCCTAACTCATTAGAAAAAAAATAAAAAAGTGAAATTTTGAAATGAATAGTCAGTTTAATTGAGCGAACTGAATTTGCTGGGTAAGATCAATCTCGCAAATACCCAAAAGGCCGAAATTTGATATTCCGATGCCATACCCTCCGTGACTAGCTTGGGAAATACAAGAGAGACTTGGCGTGTTGGGATAGGGCTGATCAGATTGTTACCTAATAAAGTGTAAAAATGAATGTTTGAAAGCCCATAATGTCCTCAACTTCTTTCGCCTCCTGTGAACTTCGTTATGCGGTTTGGTTTTTCTCTTGTATTTTCGTATCTGTCCTTCAGCCTTTTACTTTTATGCAGAACGTGATTTAAGATTTTTTCCCCCATACGGTACAAGTTGGAGTTTTTGAGGCTCGGCTAACGAGGCAGAGTGAGAGGCCCTTCTGGTTCCCCTTTCTTTTCTTCCACCTTCAACATAGCCCTACTCCTTCTGCAGTCCACGTAGAATCTATTGACGGGGAAATTATATAAAGGGTAAAATGGGTGATCGATTTTGCATTATGCAGGTGGCATTCAATCTCTGACTTCATCCTGAGACACCTTTTCAGAATTTCAGCTTCACTGCCACATATCTACCGTCTCCTCTCTCTCCCTCTCAAACATAACCACGCTGTTCTTGTCTACATTCATTTATCTCCTATCAAGGCTTTAGTATTTACACCCAAAACAACTGCTTCCTTCTTCTGCAGTCTCTTTCCCTGAGAAGATGGGCAACTCTCGAGTCAGCGTCTGCTGGCACAAATATAGACGATTGATCATATACTTGCTCATTCTCTTTGCTTCAACTTCATTCTTGACCCATGGTGGCTTCATGGCTGAAGGTTAATTACCTGGCTTCTTTTCTGGTTTTAATTCAATATTAAGAAGATCATGCTTCTTATATCCAACTTTTTCCATGTATATCTACGCAGGAAGAGCAATTCCCAGTCTAATTGAGGATGCCGAGGTAGGGAATCATCCTCATTTTTGGTTATTCCTTCTTTTCTGTGTTATAACTATGTCCCAATATGTTAGTAATTAGCGTGGGACGGTGTATATGCAGAAGGGTATGAAAGTGCAGGGACTAGTCATGGCTGCAAAAGCTCAGATAGGGTCAAGGCCTCCCAAATGTGAAAAAAGATGCAGCACTTGTGGACATTGTGAAGCTGTTCAGGTACCAGTTGTCCCTCAAGTCCAAAGCTATAGAAGCCATTCTGCTGCAAGAAGAACCCCCACCGTTGCATACTCCAGAGGCGATGACCTTTCCAACTACAAACCCATGAGTTGGAAGTGCAAGTGTGGAGACTACTTTTTCAATCCATGATTGAAAGCGTAAGGACCAATATTTATTTGGGAATTCAAATGTATTGAGTTCAATGATATATTCCTCTCTCTCTTTCCACCATCTTACCCACCAAATACCTCGTATATGGTAGAGAGTTGGCGAGTATCTAGCGTATTTCTTTGGCTTGTTTTTGCTTTATTTTATTTTTTTCTGTATATCATATTATATTCTTTAGTTTTTTGTTATGTACTGCAATTTTCACCTCACAAGCGATAGCCCATAAGGAGTTTAATTTCTGCTTGTAAATCAGAGTAGAATTCTGGGTGTGTATCTTTTTCCCAAGGCATCTTTTCTTTTCTTTATTTTTTCTTTTTAAATTGTTCGTCTAAAAGAACAAAAGTAGTAATAGGGGGTATATACAGTGTACGCTTAAGTTGTAAACTACTGAAGATTTTTGATGAGTAAGGTATTGGGATCAATTGCAAAAACAAGATAAGAAGATGGAAAGAGTAGGAGAAGTATGTCAGACAATTCTGTTTTCGTATCTTACAAGATATATGCATCAGAATTCAGAAAAGGCTGAGCTATATATGTAGTCCATCTCGAAGGGATATATAACAGCGACGACAGCATGATCTCATTAATATTTTACGCACATTTTCCTATTTTCTTTTGCAGCTTATTACCAGAGCTGACACAAATATTTCAGTGATGAAAATTTACAAAAGCCTATTGTGCATGGCCTTAATTGCATCTAAAAGGGGTTAAGAGCGGAGGCTTTCAAGGGAAGAAACGTCATTATGGAGTGGGGTTTGGTCATAGCTTTGAGGTTTGAGCAGTTTTTCGTTAACGGGGACCAGATGCAGAAGGTGGAGACGTGAATCCGTGTTACATTTCCTGTTTCTCAGCTTTGGTGGGGACTCTGGATCTGGAGCATTTAATGTCACTGTTGAATATGGCTACTGAAACAATACCGGTTATTATGAAGAAAGCAATTAATGAAGGCCGTGCTCCTTCATCATCGTCGTCACCTTCATTCAAGAACCTCTTCTGCATTTCTATGACGTGGCCTATGTCTGTGTGTTCAAGCAGCCTTCCTCTTTGTCGTCAATATGATGGGATTTTCAAATTCAGTGGTTTCAATTTTTAAAAATAATTTTTTATTTTTTTATAAGAAATTAAAAAAAAAAAACAATGCTATTAAACAACTCCACCATCCATGGACGTGTTTTTCTCGCGTGAAAAATTAATTTCTCTTTAAGAAGCCGAATAACTCGAAGATCCCTGGAATAATGAATAAATCGATTACATTTATATTAAGTAGTCGTAATTTAAGTCGTTTTGAAACGAAAGAAAGTTACCCGTCTTCTTAAATAATTCTATCATATTCTTTTCCTGTAGCCACTATCCAAAAAAATAATTTTATAATTTTTTTAATTATTTTGATATTTTTAAAAAGGTTTCCAATGAAAATGCAAATTGTCCGGTAAGTAAGTGGTGTGTCATAAAAGAAGCAAAATGGTAGTGGGCAGTTACCAGTTAATGAACAAAATGTATGGAAGAGGTTACACAATGTGGAACAGCTTTTTTCCACGTTCTCTCAATAAATTGTTTTTTATTAGAAGACTTCAAAGGAAAATAAATAAACAGAAGATGATCCCAACACATTTGGTGTCTGAGGCTAATTTTTTAAAATTTAAAATATATATATTGATAGGATTATTGGCTAAAATTAAAGAAAATCAAAGCGACGCTGCTGACAAAGAAATGGCAAGGCATTAAAAGATGAAAATCTTTTTACCAAACTCCACCCTGACGCGGCGGAATAAATTTAATGCGCCAAATAACTATGTCGTCGAAACGGCGTCGTCAGACCGCCACAAAGGCCAGGCAATCTAGAGCTGAAGCACGCATCACGTACATGTATGAGAGGCCCGTGACCTCCATGTCATTGACGAGCTTTCGCTATCTTCTCTCTCTTATCTGCGATTATGGAGTTTGCCTTTGCTTTGCAAACCGCCACTGAGTAGCTACCACAGGCCCAAGCCCAGGCATTTCTCTCCATCATGTCTTAGCTTCTCACAACATGCACCTTCTTCCTCTTACTTCTTGCGTCTGCTTAAGTTTGCAATCCTCTGGTACCCATCTTTCTTGGAGGTCAGTATCTTGTTCATCTTGCTTCTGTTTTCTTCATTAAGTTATGCATTTTCGAACAGTTTCATACCAGCTTTGCTTCTACTGCTCTTTCTGTTTTATAATCCGACTGCTATTTAGTTACTTACATAGCTTGGCCTTGAACCATGAGGCTCTCCAAGTTGGAACTAGTATGCATATTTCAATTGGGAAATTTTTCCTGCTGTCTGCCGTTTTTATATTGGAATTGAACTTGAGGTGCTTTTCCTGGGAGCCTTTGATTTCGCCCATGGGTCTTGGGGTCTTTGTCAATGGAACTGTTTTGTCTATATACGTTAACAAAATAATACAAAATCTCAATAATATTTGTTGCGTCTGCATTTTCTATTTCTGGGTTCACCTCTCAATTTCCAAAATTCATGGTACTTTACTTTTTTGGGTTGAAAAAAATTTAGAATGGTTTACCTGTGTCCATAAATTTCTTTGTTTAATGAAATTTAGTATTTTTCTCCTTCTCATAATCAGCTGTGTTGTGTAAACCATAGAAGTCTTTGGTTGTCTTATCTGAAAGAACAATACTATGTCGAACAAACCCATTATCCTTGATCGAATTTTGACCTCTTAGAGCTAACATATATGATTTATACAAAAAAAATTCTAAGTACTGTTCTCCTTTGAAGCAAGGACCTTCACTTTAGAAGACTTTGGCATACCAATTTTGATGCCTTCAGTGACTTTTCTCAGCCTCAATATGACAAAATATTCTTATCTTGGAGTTTGCTGAATGCTAAATTTCTCTGCAGTTGGAGACTTTCGCTTCACTCTGTAGAAGACTCTGCTTTATTTTTGCTTTTCTTTGATTTGTTTTTTATTTGCTTTTGCACACGTCCATACTTCCTTTATACAGATTCCGCTACCACTTGCTGAAGATAGTTGGCAAAGAAATTCATGAGTAAACCATGTTGAAGCAATTACCTAGCAGAAACCAGAGGGCCAAAGGCTTCAAGGTAAAGCATGGTTTTCAAATATTTCTTTTGATTGCTGTTGGCATCTGGTTGCTTTACCAACTCAAACACTCCCATGATAAAAAGGAGGAGTATGAGCAAAGTTCTGCAAAGACACTTGAAAAGATGCAGTCCGGACTTGAAACCATAAAACTTGGAAGAAAAGGCTTCCAGCCTCGGATAAAGAAGCCAACCGATTTGATAGATGATGAAGAAGGGAGCAAGCCTGAAAAAATAAAGGAAAGAAGAGGAGGCGAGGATGATGAAATCGTTGGACATGATCAAGATAGAGTGGAAGAGGAGGAATCTGAAGAAGTGGAAGACCTAATTGACGAAGAAGACAAGGAGAGAGAGGAGGAAAGTGAAGAGGAAGAGAGTGAAGATATGGGAAAACAAATTGAAGATATGAGCTCATTAAAAGATCAAAGCCACCATGAGGATGAAAAGGACGCAAAGGAGAAAAGTGAGAGACATTACAAAGAGAATGGTGCATCCAGGGTTATGATGAGGCGAACACAAAGTATAGGTGCCGAATTTGAATTTGGAGGTTTAGAAAATTCAGAAAAGATTGAAACACTAAAGCAGCAGAACAAAATTATGGCCCGCAGTGAACTTCTTGTCCCAAGAACTGATTCAAGTCCTAAAGTGATTGACAAAGTGACGATTGAACATGGTTCTTTCCGGAATGTGCTTGCCAAACGAAAAGATGATGATGTGCTTGATTTTTCTGATTCAGACGCTGGATCAAATTTTGATTCATTACCTAAAATGGAAATGATTGAACCCAGAGAATACCACAATTTAACATGGATGCTTTTAGAAGCTACTGATGCTGTAGATGGAACAACTGCTTATGGGAATGAAAAGGCAAGTGATAGTGGAATTGGCAAAGAGGATAATCTGCAAATAGCTCAGTACCTATAGTAAAAGGAAAAGTTAGATCTTAATGTGAGAAAAAAAAAGGCTTTTTGAATGACTCAGTGAGAATCAGCAGACTGTTTCAGAGAAACTGAAACAGTACAAGCATGGTACTCAAGGAAAATGTATAGTAAGATCTTGTGATGCTTCCACAATGGTGAAAGTTATTTATGAAGAAGTTGGAATCTTACAATTTTTCGCTCTTAGCCGAGAGGACTATTAGAAACTAGGACAAAATTAATGCTTGGAAGTTATGCCAAAAAGGATTACAGTTTCTTGAACAATTGCTGCTTTGCTCTTTTGACAGTTTTTTCTTCCATATTACGTTTGCATCCTTAAGCAATTTTTTTGTTTATCAGCATGATTTAAATTATAATATATGATAAAAATAATATTTATTATATATCATAATCTGAATATTATTAATAAATAAAAAATTATTCATTAATAATAAATTAAATATTAATTTATTATATTTTATATTAAACTATGTGGTAAATCAAACATCAACTCATTATGTTTTATATTAAACCATATGGTAGAGAATCACATGGACTGGCAGGTTATTTGGTGTCCTTGAGCCTCTTGGAATTTGGGAGCATCAAATTATTCAAATTAAATTTTTCTTGATATATGTCGACAAGCATGTGACCTCCCCATCCTCTCCGACAGAGGTGATCAGATCATTGTTGGAGATCCTACAAAATTTTGTTTCATCTGGATTACTTTGGCCCATACTTGTAGGGACTCAGGACCCTGAGCCACTGCCATATAATGAAACCCAAAAGGCCCGGCTGGACCTGCTCCCGCGTGAAATTGGAGGTTGAAGCGGTCCACTTCTCTGTATCCGATGTCGGTTGGCCCGAAGGCACGCAGTCCACTTATTCTGTCTTCTATGGAAGTATATTAGATTATTGACCGAACCAAAAAAAGAAATAAGTTAGTTGGAATTTAAAAAAACCTTACTATGTCCTCTTATTTATTTCAAAGTATTCTTTAAAAGAAAAATATAATAATTTATCTGGTTTATAACCTCAAGCTTTTTTTTTTTAATTGAGTTTAAGTAGCATTGAGAAAACAGGCTAAGACCAGATCAAACACCGACATCTTAACTCTTAAGTTGAAGTTTAGATTAATATACTTACAAGTTAAGTGGTCAACCTTATAATATTCATTTAGTTTTAAATTTTAAATAATTAAATACAAAAAACAATAAATAAATTATATTTATAAATATAATAAAAAAATTAATTATTTTCATAAATTTTTTATTTAAAATTATATAAATTAAGTGTGTACGTTCATATTTCACTACTTTTAATTTTAAATAATACTCAATATTTTAATTTTATATACGTCGAATACTTTATCCCCTTATGCGGGTTGAATCGTCCGCAAACAGTGCCATTCTTTCTTTTCCATTGTCAAATTTGCAATTCCGTAAAAGCCAACAATGATTTGTCTTCTATTTTTTCAACTGCAAAATTTTGGAATCTTGCTGTGATCATAGAGGTCCTGGAATTATCTCTGTTTCGTTGAAATTATGCAGATGAAACACTAAGAAGATATGGGTGTTTAAAATCCTCTGTACCAGCAGAAAACATGGAGGAGCTGTTGCTTGCTAATCCTTTTTAGTAGTGCTTCGATTCCACTGCAGAAGCATCGGTACTATAGATGTCCCTAATAGTAAAAATAGCAGTTAAATTAGAAAATAAGCTGAGAGTCGTTCATGGGTAAATAATCCTAAAATAAGGTGAGTATCTTCCTCCCGACTTCAAGATCATTTCAAAATATTAGTAGACAGGAAACTATAGATCACACAAGTTTTGTTCCAAAGTTCCTTTTATTTTTATTTCCGCCTTATTTCTTATCAGTTTATTTACCTTGGTGGAGTTAAAAGAAAGTAACAAACATCTCACAACTACACAATGCAGCCGACTAGTCGTAGTTGAGCATGACACAAGATTTTTCAATAGGAATCAAGTTTGTGATGAGACCACAAATTCATGCCTGGCCTCAGTTCACACAATTTTGATTTAAATTTAAAGAAAATATTAATTTAAAATATTCCAATTTGGAGGCAACAAAACGAAGGAGAGAAATGTTCATACCTGCAAATATACCAACAGGAGTCAGATTTGAAATTGTCATCGTATGATAAATTAGGTATTCAGTCAAGAAATGACCAAATGCATAGATGGAAGACGAGAAAGTCGCCAGATAAATA
The DNA here is from genome assembly GCA_037074535.1 of Gleditsia sinensis. Lineage (NCBI taxonomy): Eukaryota > Viridiplantae > Streptophyta > Magnoliopsida > Fabales > Fabaceae > Gleditsia > Gleditsia sinensis. Next base: position 5,907,566 of record CM073472.1, read on the forward strand.
GGCTTATTTTCAAGGTTGAATGCACAGAGATGTCAAAAGTGTTCAAATTCCAAATGTGCGCCCGTGAACTTCGGTCACTACACAAAAAGTAACAACAATTATTAGTTCTCTAAAGTCATATGGCATTTGTAGGGTAGTTTTTGAAAGCATAGTTAATAAAAAGCTTAAAGAGTGCAGCAAAACAACTTTGCTAATATGTAGAGATGAATTATTATTAAACTTTATTTGTCCAGGAAAGTTTCGATTGCATCAAAGAATGATCAAAGGTAACGAAAATTTAGTATCCTTTTCAACAGACGAAAACATAGCCTGCTTGCAAACCTTTACTTAGAGAATCAACCGGATGAAAGATGGGTACTTATTTTGTTTTAATTCAGCCCACTCATATAATTTTTCAACAGTTATTACATAAGCATGTGCTGCTTCCTGCACGAAGGGGTTACCAAAGATAAATGGATTCAATTACTTCCTCCGTAAACGTTAGGAACATATTTCAAGACGGTGTTGTATAATAGGGATACCAACTTCAACATATCTTTGGCGAGAACAAAAAGGCTTGAGAACAGCATGTTGAAAAATTGCAATATATAAAGATATGCGATGGTGAGAGCAGACTGTAGTTTAAACCTAGGGATCTGAAGGGTCATGCAAACAGAAAACACAAAGGAGACAAGGATAGCAGTCCTGCATGGATCCAAGAGTCACTATACATGAAACACCATGAAATTTGTAAACACCAATACACTTGCTCCCTCTGTTTTTTATATCATCCCTCGTGTTAAACACACGATCACTGATACATGTATCCAGAGAAATTATGCAGCCAAATATGAAGCAGATCCATTGTTTTCCCTAACAAACATAATCGAACGTGTAAATCTTGTTCTGAGACAAGTCAAACCCAACTTTTGCTTCGTTATTCACAAACCCCCGACCTACAAAAACACAGTAAATTTCTCTTTCGTTAACCAATGGACAACCATTGTATTTTTGAAGTTAAAATTTATTTATAAGATCTTTCTTGGTCAGCTACTTTGATTGGTTGGTAACTAAAACTCTTAAGATAAAATAAATGCCTACCACCTTGGACGATATCAAATGAATCTCTAAGCAATTCCACCATGTTTGGAACGTCATATTTCATCATATACTTCAGAATATATATTATAACTGAAACAAAATTTATACACTCTCTCTTCAGCTAGAATTTTGTTGTGTTTCGAAGGAATACGAGAAACTTTCTTTTAGAGGCAGTTGCATACTATCAGGTAGCAACTTTTTGTACGACGTAATAACTGGTTGTGACGAGTAGCTGTTCAAAGCATACACAGCCATTCAATAAGCAAATTATAAATCTAGTATAAAGAGAAATGGATGTAAAAAGTTTGTTTTTTAAAAAAAAAAATCGTAATTTAAGAATTTTTTTGTAATAAAAGCAGGAATTTTCCGCTCGAAAATCTAACTGATGTGGAAACTACAAAGGAAACACCCTGTTTGCTTGTAAAAGGCAAAAGTGGGTACATTGATTTTGCCTCGTAATATTAAAAAAAGGTACCATATTTGTTTCATTGGGATCCAGAATATTTCATGCATTGGATCTTTGACTCAGCGTACCATCTCTGAGCTCAAATACACAAAACCCTTCTTTCACATACTTGAAATAGCAATTTGTCCCAGCTACCTAAGAACAAGCCCACTGCTAACTCGACAATATCCACTGTTGAATCACGAGGAAATTTTCATTGATAATAGTGGCTGTCCTTGAAAAGTGAATCTACTGAATTCCTCCAACTCGTAATGAGTAGAAAGAATTACCATTTTCTGCGGTTGAAAAAAAATAACGAAGATGGGGAAAGAAACTGTGCAAATAAAGAGGAGAGAGAAATTACTGGTAGTGCTAGAGAAGAGCCCAAATGTCGAAGAAACGGAACCAAACAGATTCTAATCGAACCGTGCCTACCAGCATCAGCCACCTGGGCACTTGTTTCATTTTCATCGCCCGGGTCCGAACAGCGGGCGTAACGGGGTTGAGTTGGATAGGATTCGGCCCAACTTGAGTGTAACTCGGGTTCAAATTTCTTTGTATGTAAACATTATTATCATATTATGGGTCTAGTAAAATCCAAATTTGGCGTGCAACCGACAAAATTTATATTTGAAATAACCTAATTCCATATATTAAATATGAAAACCATAATTAATCAAGGATAGCAACTCATCCAAATCCAAATATAAATAAATCGTTCCAAATTCAAATAATAAAAGAGAAGTGAGGAGGAGAGGGATGAGTAACAGGCTGTGGTTGCGTAAGCAAAGCTCCAAGACAGAAGCAGGTGGATTGTTGTCCCTTTCTGACTGGCGAGTTACATGCCCAGAATGAATGCCCACTTGAAATACCAAACCAATATCTCTCTATTTTTAATAAAATATTTTAATTATAAAAATTAATAATTGTAAATGCATTGATGAATTTTTTAAAAAGATCACTCAAAAAAAATATTATTTTAAATATAAATATTTTGAATAGCGGCTATTAGGACTTTAGTGGCGAGCGAGATTAGGTGGTTTGAAAGCAATATTCTGGCATTTTAAGACTTAGGTTTTGGTTTTTTTTATCAATTTTTAATATATAATATCAAATACAATTCAAAACTCCCGGCGTAACACAAACAAGGCAGAATTTATGGAAGTTATCATAGTTATAAGAAAAGGAAAATGACGCTAAAGGGGCGGATTTTTGGAGGCGTTTTATAATGGTGGCCAAACCAACCAAGAAACAAGGTAGATGCTTTCATCACCGTGCATTGATTTGGTGTTTGAGTGACACGTGATAAGAGGGAAGGAAGTGTAGGAATTATTTATTATTATAGAAATGAGGATGAGAGTGATTTCCCCCGCGAAAGGAAAAGGGAGCAGATGGAAAAGAGAATTGGATTTGGAGTTTAAGTTTGGACCACTTCCTTGTTTTGTTGAAAATCACCGGCTCATTTGCTTATGAATAAATATAATGTGCGGAATAAGTGGGTGCTTCCCACCCAACCCAAGCCAAGATCAACACTTACTACCCTTGCCCTAAAATTCCCACTACTCCATCTATTATTACCAATTTTAATCATTATGTGTTAGTAACTAGTAAGAGTTAAAATAAATTTTTTTTTTTAGGAGATATTGTTTGTATAATAAAAAGAATTACAGATAAATCTTTTTCAAAATATAACAAAACATTTTAGAACATGTTACTCCTAATAGTTGATCATGAGAATATTTGTAGAGGCTGAACAACCGCTTCTATTTAACATAAGAGTGTGTTAAATTCAGAAATTCTTTAATTAAATGTTTATTGGAGAATACACACACTCAATGTTCTTATAAATTCACTTTCACAAATAGCTTTTAAAAAGGTCCCAAAACTTTTCAATGTCCCTAAACTTATATCTCAACTAGTATTTAGCGAATAATAAGGTTCTTAAAATAAAATTGTTTTATAGTAATGAGCATGGGAACCTTTTATTATTATCAATAAAGAGAAGGAATTGATTGGGATTAGTTTTATAATTTTCACAAAAAGAGAGAGCATCAACTTAAACAAGAGCTCCATTTATAAGTTGCCAGCCAACCATGAATTGACGAAGTCATCATTCCAACACCTTAAATGACTCAAAAATATAGACACATAAAAAAATAAAAGAGAGGATAAAATATAAACATACACGAGTTAGTGGGCTCATGAAAGAAAAATTAAGCCAGCTTTTGATGATTTCCCATAGCGGACGGAAAAAAAGAAGGAAGGGAAAATCAATACAAAGCCACACGTAAAAATAAAAAAACCAAGCGAGCTCTGACCCGAGTCTAAAAACTCTCTCTGTACAGCCTGTAAATTGTTTGTTAGTAAAAATGCCTCACACGAAGCCATCATGAAAAAATTTAATAAAAAACACGAAACGACAAGACAAGATTCCAGATCAGCCCCCCAAATCCTGCACTTGGCTCAGCTCCTTTCTCAGCCTTTGAGAGAAAAGCCTACAAGCGTCCATGCTCAGATCAACGGCTGCCGCCAACGCCACAAACGCCGCCGCATCCTCCGTGCAGTTCACGTGCGGCACGCTCACTTCCACCGTAGGTTTGCTGCACTTTCCCTCGCCCTCTACGCTCCCCGACATCACGAACCCTCTGTACATGCAATAAGGCCACAACCCGTATCCGAAATCCCCGCTGCTCCTCGGGCTGCACACCGGCGATATCGAGTTCCCCGGCGTAGCCCGCCCCGTGGAGCTGCTGCTGCCGAGGTCGATCACGAACTTGCCCCCTTTCCTTGAGCTCAGCGTCGACTCGGCGAGGACGATACCGGCTGCACTAATGGCACCGTTTGTGTCTGGTATGAGCTCAAAGCGATAGCCGAGGCCTTCGGAGCTTCCGCGCTCGCGCCAAGCTTCGAGTCTTCCCCAAGGCTTCCAAGTACCATCGCCCGGTCGAAGAATAAGCCAGGAACCAGGGTTGGAGCGGCTAACCCGGTCTGAACCGGGAGATGCAACGAATGGCGTGACCATAGACGCGGCAGCGACCGGTGAGCCTGATAAGTCATGGACCGTAATGGACCATCCCTTTCGTTCTTTGCCCGGCCGCTCTCGCTCGCTTCCAAACGAGCTTAACCAGCTTCTAGAGCTACCCGAGTCTAACTGTAAAGATCTGTACGGAAAAAAAGCACCAATATAGTTAGAGCAGAGTAAGAAACGAAGCACCAATAACTACCATTATATCTATATTTGGTCGGGATCACAGGAATTTGGAAGCAACCAATTCCAATTTTAGGAAGATGGGTTCACCTTGGCTTTTCATTTAGTCTAATAGAGTAAAGTACACGAAATGTGTACCCAAAGGTGCTTTTCCGTACGTTTCCTCTCAACTTTACTCTTTGAAGAATACAAATTACAGCGGTAAGGAACTAATAAATCCCAAATGGAAAATGTTTCACAAGTTACTGTTTTAATTCTTGGAATAAAAGCGAAATGGCTAAAAAGCGTAAGAATGTGCAAAGACGAAGCAAACAAACCTGGAGCGCTGGTTCCGGTCGCCGGTGTTTCTAAAACTGAATTTGCAGGAAAAGACCGGTTGCCTAATGTTGCCTTGGATCTGAAAAACCTGAGGGCTGCACTCGGGTTCACCATCGAACTGGAACACAAATCTGGGATCGGGCTCTGCCTTCACATTCAAATGGAACTGCGCATACGAGCCTTTGGCTTCCTTACCCACAGTAATCCACCCGTTGTGGAACACGGTAGCCTTCGATTCCGTTCCCGCCAGGTCCAACGGCACAGATACTTTACCCAACAGCCTTCCCAAGTTGACGCCGCAAGTCGTGCCTCTCCGACCGGTGTAGATGGAGATTTTGAGGCAACGCTTGCCGGCGAAGATGGATTTTCCTGCGAGCCTGTCGATATCAGACTTACTGAGGTGGAAAGTAGCGGCGATTTGGGGCGGTTGGGAATCGGGGAAGTGGTTATCGGGAGGAATAAAGGGAACAAGGGCGGATTGAAGAGGGAAATTCTTGAGCTTGATCTTGCAGAAACAAGGAGAGGAGGAGGGATGAACAACGGTGCGAGCAGGCTTGGAAGCGACGGGAATCTTGAGGGCGAGATTACCAACGGTGAGTCGCACGAAAGGACATGGATCCATGGGTAACCGAGTAAGAAAGCAGGAAAGGGAATGTAGAAGAAAGTTGAGTAAAAGAAGCTAAAGATCCGGTGGCGCACAATGTAGAGTAAGTGCAGAAGTAGAAGGGAGGTTGCGGGCAAGGAGCTTCATGGGGCAGAGAGGATTTTGAAGATTGTTTCTTTCGGAGACTTTTGAAGTCTTATCCGGGGATAGAGAAGGTGAGGATTTTACTCTTTTCGGTAACCGAAAAATACACACACACACACTTTTTCTCTCTCTTAGTATTGAGAGAAAACTGGGGGTGGAAGGTTGGAGTACAGCTGGATACAGGGTGTCGCCAGTGGCAGCGGAACCGAAGTTGAGAGAGAGAGAGAGGTCCCTCCCTCCTCACCAAAAACTCACTCTCTCTCTATCTCTACCATTTCTTGTACTAATAATGCGAGGGTCCCACTTTCTGATATCGGCAGCGAGCAAGGGCGTGAGACCGAATAATCTTATTATAATAAAAGCGGAATCCGGAGGTTGAGTCCAGGTAGTGCATGGCATGAGGAGGTGGAACTGCCTGCAGATTATGGCTGCCCCTCTCATAACTCGAATCCATGTCTCATTATAAATTGTTAGTTAGTGTATTTTTAGTAGCCGTCTGATCTGTTTTTGGTTTCGAAAGGGCAAACTACAGCTTTATTTTTATTTTTTTTATAAAAAAATTAAGAAATGAAAAATAAGAGATAAGGGACAAGAAAAGAGGTGGGTGTGTGTGTGTGTATGAGTAAGAGCGTAGGAGGGATGTTTCGTAAAGAAGTGGATACGGAGGTAAACAACCGAGCACCAAGCGATCCAATAATTGCTGTTTTTATTATTAATGTCTATGTTACGTCCTTCCGAGACATATTCAGTCTTTCGTAGGTAGTTACGCACTCGCGCCTTACTTTGATAATGTCTCTGGTAATTTCTAAAATTGAAAAGACACCTCCTTCCAAAACTTGGTATATCTATCTCAATTATTATAAGAGATATACTTTATATACAAATTTTAAGTATTTATCATTATATTTTTTTAATAAAAACTTGGTATATAAAGTGTTTATAATTTAATATTATATGATTGAGTATTTTAATAAATTAATTCTTTTATTTAATAAATTTTTATGAAAAAAATTATTCTAATAATAGTATACGAATAAGACTAGGGATTAGATTATATTTAATTTCTATCAAATTATGAGAATGGGAATGGATTTGAATGTAAATGTCAATTTTATCGTTATGTTTGATATGACCAAGAAGGAATGACTATTATATTTCATTATTGTGTGGATAGAAACTAAGAAGAAAAAGTCAATCTATCGTAGTAATCTTGAAAAGTATTTGATTTTTTTCACAATAAATTAAATTTTACATAAATAAAATATTAAAACTTTATCATATATATTTAATTTTAATTAAAATAATTTTTTAACCGTTTAAATAGACATATAACAAATTTTAATATTTTATTTATATAAAATTTAATCTATTATTAATAGTCTAAATACTTATAATATTATTGAGTTTGACCCAAAAAAAAAAAAAAATCCTTATTCCCAGTGTCATTCCGTTAACCTTAATTTTTGTGAGTGAAATCTAACGACAGGATCATATGCAGTTATAGGATATTTCTATGGAAAAAATCAAGGCCTCGTATGAATCGATACAACAAATTCAATTAGAAGTTGTGTAAGAAAAAAAACTCAATTAAAAGTAGGTCACTTAATAAATTTTTATAAATTTTTTTTTCATCTTTAAATCGAGAATATAGTTAAACTCTTTTTTGAAAATCACAGAAATAAAATGAACCCAAATACGGACGAAAACTGAAAAACTCAAATATAACCATTTATTTTATAAGTTGTGTGCATACGAATATGCAAATGCTTCTTCTATTAAATAAAATACCAAAGTATTCGGGTTCTTTGATCTTTTGATATCCTTATATTTTCAATGCCATACGGATCGAGGCTGTATTGGTATGCTGGATCAGATCCTCATCCTACTATTTCCTTTCTTTCCCGTCAGTCTTCAGATGTTATTTAAATTAATGATTTCATGATACGAATATATCTTTGCTTTGTTTTTTTCTTTTCGTTCTGTGCACTCGTGCAGTGGAGAGCATGTGGTGCAACATAATTATTTTATTCTCTGCCTTGTCATTTTGTTAATTTTCATTTAAAAACCATGGCCCATTCGGCGGAGAAAGCCCAACAGGAAGGAAAGCTCCTTTAATGGCCTGGGAGGCTAGTTTGGGAATTTGGAGAAATAACCAAAGTGTTGATTGGGGAAAAAAAAGAAAAAGAAAAAAGAAAAAAGAAGAAATAGCTGGAGATAATGTTAAGGATGGCAATCAAAAGGAGGAGAGACATTGCGGAGGTCAGCACAGAGCACAGAAACTGGTAAGTGAGGAAGGATGTCGGTGTCAGCCATATTTGGGTCCAGATTGGTGATGGCGCCTAATTCCATACCGGCGTCGTCATCGTCGTCGAGAAGGGGAACTCCAAGAGTGGGGAATGATGGAGGTGGATTGGCGATAGAGTGCTCGTCCAGGCCACAGAAGAAGGCGACGGCGCACCACATGAAGACGAGGCCGCGCAAGACGCAGCCTTGGGATATAAAGCGCAAGCCCACTGTGTACCCTCCATTGCCTCCCCTCCCTCCTGATTGGACTCTCGTTTCCTCTGCCTCCGGTAATGCTTCTGAACCATCATCCGTCGCCCTTCCTCCTTCTCCAGAAGCAGCTTCCCCTGAGTAGTATACATGGCCACTATCTTGTTCTTCCTGTATTTGAAATATTCGTTTTTAGGCTCACTGGCATATGGATGATGCCGTTGTTTATGTTTAAAGTATTTGGGTTTGACATGAGATATTCTGATGCTCCAATTCCAATCGCGCACGCGTTCATGTTTGGTTGAATGTAGTTTTATTGGATAAAGGATTCTTGTCTAGTCAGTTTTGGTCATTAGTTCGCGTTATGTGCGAATGCTTGTCATGTCAGCGATAACTAAACTCACCAGTTAATATTGGATTGGTTTTATTCCTTTACCTGGGCGTAAAGAGACGAGATAAATGCAACTGAACAAGAAACATGAATACAACATTTCATGGCCAAAAAGTGTGAACCAAAATTTGCAATAGGTTTTGACAGCCAGAAAATGAGAAAACGATTTCTTCACCTATATACAGCAAAGAACTGTCAGTACATTTAATATTCATCTACCTATCTCTCTACACAGAAGTCGTTATAACTGCTCAACTAGAAAGGTCACACAATCAAACATTCAAGGATGTGATCTCACGATCATCGCCTCCTCAAAAGACCCTTCCAATTGCAGCCCAACGGGAATTACCCCCTACATTCCACATCGTTACTAGGTCTTCAAGACACGAGCTTTTGAAATAAGCACAGGACCCTGCACTGCAATTACTGGCTAATGCCACGAGTCACACAGTAGCACCAATTGTTACTTTCGACAGGCTGCACAAAGTTTCCAGCAACATTGGACGAGCAGCTGCTGTAGCCCAAGGAGCAATTCCAACAAATGAGGATGTTATTCCCACTAGTATTGTAACACAGGCAGGAATTCTAAATAATACTCATGGTACCCAAGGTACTGCATGCATATTTAAAAACAAAACTAAGAGAAGCAAACTATGCTTACCTCATGGCAGCATTTCCATCACAGGCATTTTTTCTTGTACTTCCCCTGAACCAGGCTCAAGAGGAAGTCTGTAAATATATGTTCATATTCTGGCATTTTGCCATATCCTGCCACAAGTTAAAACTATTTTAAGACCAAAACAGAAGTGCTTCCAGGTGCAAACTCTGCAGAATTCAACTATATTCACACGAAGGTAAAAGGGCAAAAAAAAAATAAAAAATTTGCCAATAAGAAAAGAATAACTAGTTGTAATATGATGATGAAGATTTTAAATAAACTGAGTGGTTATATAGGAAGAAATAAGCAAATAGCAAGATCAGGCTTATATAAAGTAAAAGAAACAGAAATCTGCACTTGCCAGGGAAGTAGTTAATGTCAATGACGTAAAAATGATCTCTTGTCCCATGCTCTCGAATGATATCCAAGTTGAACAAACGAAGGCCCTGCGGGTGAGGACATTGATACAGAATGTATAAATAATTCTTGTAGCAATAACATGCAGCCATCAACCAAAAGGATGGCAAAGTTACCAGTCGCCTACGAAGTTCCCTGGCAAGTCTCTCAAGTAAAGGTCTTGGAGGCAGCTCTGCAGGGAGAATGATCAAGCAAATTAAAAGGGACTACGAGATACCATGAAGTCATGAACAAATGAAGCGTTTTGACACTGCAACAGAATACATTGTCGCTTTAGGTACCTAGGCCCTCAAGTGCAACCCTTTTCTATATTCGTCCAAAATTAAATGCACAACTCACTTAATAAGTCAGTAGAAATAGAATTTCAACGGCCATAATCATTCCTATCAACGCCTACCATAAAAAAGAAAGGGAATACTAGAACAATAAATTGATAGAACCAAGAATATTTATTTCTGAATGAGAAAGGAATAAACACAAATAGCTACAGAACCAATCAGGAAAAAATTTATCTTATGGTACAAATCATCCATAACTGCGAGAAGGTAGACCTGGTTTTCTTGTTAGGGTTTCTTTTTCCCCTCTCTTTTAAGGGGGAACAACGCCAAAACCTGTTTAAGTGTTAAAAAAAATTAATGGTCTGTGGAAAGCTTTGGTTCCAGATTTTGTCACTTTACAATTTGTATAGAAGGTTAACACTGCATTAGTGCAATGAAAGCACATTCTGTGATATGACATTTTTTTTTTACAATAAAGACATTGATATAATTGGCTGCCAGCAACAGAATGAATGCAAACCAAATAGCCAACCTATCCTTTTCTTAGGTCTGGCTGTTGTGGTTCAAAATGCATAGCCAATAGACTAATGACATAATAACTTACCAGCAACAGTGGGGTCCAGATTAGCATCATCTGCAGAAGCTGCAGCACAAGAAACCCTAGGAAATCGATATATACCACCATCTTTGGAGTGCTCCCACTTGCTAACATCAGGTAAAGAAAACCGTCTGACTACCTTAATAGCATCACCAACTATATAAACCTTAAAGAGGACACCTCCTTCACCAGAGAAGAAAATAGCAAATTTGTTATCTATGTTCTTGTAGCAGCTTAAGCGTAATAAAATGCTATGTAAATAGTTATATGCTTACCATGGTTAACAAACTCCTGTAGAACAAGAGGAGGTTCAAGATTTTGAAGAGAATAATGCCCACAAGCAAGGGATAACTCATGGGATTTTGCACTTCCATCAGCAACCAATGGCTTTGCAACTAGAATGATTTTGAAATTGCACACATAACAAAGAAAAAAAAGAATAAGCTTTACACATTTGCTACTAAAGACTTCCACAGACCAGTTAAATAATAAGTAATACCTAATCTGATCAGACACAAAAAGAATGATATTACCATGCCTATTCTCACAGGTTAATTACTTTACCTCAAAAGTGACAATTTCTTATTTCTCATGCAATTGACATGGATACACTTCATGCTCAGAAATATTGCAAAACACCCTTTAAAACTACTGGAATAAACAACACATACATACCAAGGGGTAATGTCAGCCCAGCTCTATTGACCAGCTCAGCAATAGATGATGCATCTTTCTTGATAACTAGTTGCCGAGGAACACCGACTATGCCTGCATTATTGTTAATAAGAACCACATTTATTCATCATTAACTTAGCACATAGCTTATCTTAAAGAGTAATTGTAGTTGGTAGTTGGCCACACTTCAATCAAGATTTTTTTTTTTCAAAAAAAGAAGAAGGCTACCATTGGAATCAGAAAGGTTCATATCCGCAACAGCCTGAAGCATGTATTGACGATTGCGTATATGTTGTATGGCATCGGGAGGATCCAGAACAGTAACTTCTGGATGTGATTGCCTATAATCCTACAAATTTACACTGGAGGAGATAAGAAGGGAGACCACAGGTTTTTTAACTATTTATCGTAAATTGAAAAAAAATTATACAGATTAAGCTGTGTAGGAACATTCAAAGATATGCGCAATGACAACATTATTCTTCTTGAAATAAAAACCCAGAACGTTTATCCAAGTTTGAAACATACAAATATGCTTCCCAAATATAAAGAATCTTATAGTTTGATTCACATTTTCTCCTAAACAAAACAAAAGATTTCACAAGGAAAATGCCACTTATATGCCTTCAGAATACACTCCAATTCACACTGGAATGCTGCCTCCATGTCAAATCAGAGTATACATGGCATCTTCATTAAAATTGCCATTCAGACAAACATTAGAGGGTTTCACCTAACTAATGCTCAAATGACCAACAGAGCTTAATTTATTTGGAAAACTGGATTAACAGAATAATTTCGCAATTGCTTTAATTTTGAATTGACCAAGATATCAATGCAGTAGTTTAAGTCTGAATTTGTAAAATGGAATAATTCAATTGGAAGAGGACTTCCTCCAAGTAGGAAAAGAGGATTAGAGGAATAGTATTCAATATATTAAAAATTTAAAGCTTTTTTTCCCCAGAACAGGTTAGGGCAGGTAGGGTACCAATCAAGGGGGCAAGACAGGAAGAACTAGAAAGATTGTCTGAACATATAACATCTAAACTCACGTTGCAAGAACAATAAGTTTCTGAGTATTTTATTAATCCTTAATATATCCCACTTATGTTTTGGCATTCCATTTTTAGACTACATTCGCCACAAAACATATTGCATCCATATCTTCCATAATCAATCCTACCAAGTTCTTCTTCGTCCTCTTCCATACATCCTTGGATCTCCTATCTAAATTTCTTCCCTCTTTCAAACCAAGGTATTTGGATCTCTACTTTGTACATTTACAAACCATCCCTTGGATGATGACTGATGAGGTTTTATGCCATCACACATCCAGATTGAAGAGTTTAATCTAAATGGGATACTTCACAAATGATTGTAAAACTAGCAACCATTGGTTAATGAAAGACCTGAGACAGTCCCAGAATTTCATGTTCATTGATTATATTTCATGGATGGATGATTGTGAACTGAATAGTTAGAGTAACAAGTGGCAAAATACTGCAGACACTTGACAACCTAATAGCATAAAAACTCAATTTGCTACATCACAATATATTCAGAGTAGTCCTGGAGAAAAGCCAACCTATAGCACCAAAATCTAGAACTGCAGCAAGCGCTAGAAAGGCTTGAGGATGAGAATATTAAAAGGCAGTTGGTGAGGCAACTCTCTCTAAGACAGCAGAATGGGGTAGCAATGATCCCTGGTGAAATGAACCTACTCAAAAGAACAAAAAAAAAATTCTTTTGGAAAGATTTGCCAAAAAAAAAACTGAAAATATCAGCTAGATGGCCATGAAAGTAGTAACATCATCACTTGCTCGAACCTTGAGGTCTCGACCACAACTACCAGTTCATGATTCATTATGGAAGATAGAGGAAGCACTGTGCAAATTATGTCAGACAGGAAGTTAAGAAACTGGTCCTTCACCAGCCCTTAAAGTGTTTATGTCATCCCAATATTGGCACCAAATATATAGGAAACAATACAACAAGCAAGCATAATTATCATGGTTAATTAATTAAACACATAAAATGGCAGAGTTCTACATAATTGTAAATACGGTGAAATCAAATTTGAACTGACCTCAAGAATCTGGCGCCACTCTTTCCCTGATAACTGCATTTACCGGAAAAAATAAAAGAAAAAGAAATAGTCAGTTAACAAGGCAACAAATATTTAGAGCGTGTGGTATAGATATACACGCAAAAAACACAACATCTCGAATTTTTGTGTGTGAAACGTGGGCACCGGTACATCTGGTTAGACTCGAGAGGAGAAGAAAAAATAAAGAGGAAATTCAAGTAAGAGAATTTATAACCTTATGCAACACAATATCAAAAGGACCTTGATCTGAAAGAGGTCTGTTATGATCAATAGCAACAAATAGTATCCCCTTGTTCCTGAAAGAAAATTTGTAATAACTGTAATCATTAACCAAACCAATACTTAAACGAAGGCATATTTCCGACAATTTTAAAGTATACATGAGTAAGAAATGGAGTAGAAAACACAGCGCTCAAAATTTTGTGAAGTTATTAGTATGTAGACAGAAAAATTCCCTAGTCAAATGTACAATGTCATCACTGCATTCTAACGAAACGCAAAAGTCGAGGTCATGAGCTTTTTTCAGATGGATTCCGTTTCTCCAAAATCATATTTCCATAAAAACAATGAAAATTGGTAAAATATCTACAAGCAGATACTCCGAAGATTACATGATTTCCTTTCGCTTTGTCGTCGAACAAACGAAAATGACATATGTTGTACGAGCATATTCTTAGCGCAGAAGAACCATACGTTAATATTCCTTCTTCCAAATGAATGAAAACCGTCGGTTATAATGTTAGTCACCATCGAATTTTTAAAAAAAAAAATAAACTAAAATAAATTTGCAACAACACAGAGACGCAGAATCTTAATCATCAGCCATCGATGTTTGCTTATATTCATTAATGAATTTTTACCTAGCTAAAACTTCAAGCTTTGGCTGCAAAAAGCTCTCAGTCTTTTTAGTGGTAAGGGCATAGCCAACTACAACCACCCTCTTCTGCGAAGAAAATCCACCATTTACCCCCGGACACCATTGATTTAGGCTCATATTTACCTCATTTTCTTCCTCTACCTCACCACCATCCCCGTTCCTACAAGGTAATTCATCCAACAACCTCATGCTCACACTTTTTCCCGGAAAATTTTCCAGGTCCTCACGAAATTTTTCGAAAAAAAAAACAGAGACCGAAAGAACGAGGAAGTCGGACTCGAAATCTCTGTATATTGACAGAAAATTAGCTATACAGTGAAAGTGGAAGATCCTCAGAGCGAGAGAGGAGGAGGGCCACAGAGAAAGTGAAGATAGAAAAAAAAAAGAGCAGAGACTTTCAGGTGGTAGAGAAATTGTACAACGCAACAGAACGCAGGGAGTGGAAGAGGACGGAGGGCGTATATATAGAGGAAGTGGAGAGAGAAATGGTGTGATGCTGAGCTGTAGAGAAGTAAAGATGCAGATACCAGCAGTAATGATAATTGATAATTCCACGCGTTGGAATCACGCTTGGGAGAGTGCGTCTCCTGACGCCTATTTCTGTTGGAGCCCTCCACGTTATCTTGCACGAGGCACAAAATATATACATTTATTATGCATGTGGCTCTCCCATTTTTCATGTTCTCAATTTTGCCCCTACTGTGAAAGGAAAATAGGTTTACTTGAAAGCCATGTGTTGTCTTGCATTGATAATTAATAAATGAGAAAAAAAAAAATTCACTGACCTTCTTTCTAATTCATTGTAATTCTATATAAATACAAATTTCTTTTTGTTGCAAATTATATATAGAGAGAGATATTTTTTCCCTTTTCAATATCGTAAATCTTATACACCTTAAGTTATATATATAGGCTTTTAATTATGGAACGTTAAGTACTACAATATTGAACTTGTAATTCTTGGTGATGATTTTGATTTTAATAGATTTGTTTTAACTTAGATAGTATAGTTTCATTTGTATGAAGACTTATATATACATATTGGTGTCTTCTTGCTCAGCTAGGTGACAGGAATGAGTCCTCATCATATAGGGAGAAAGATGACACATAGTTTGGAGCCCATTGCATTTATACGGTTAGAAGAAAAGAAAGAACAAAATAGATATTTTTTTTATGGAAGATATCTGAGAGTGAAAGCTTAAAGCTTTGGTTCCATATGATAACACTGGGAAATTGTAACAAGTTCTTTCAAGAAATTAAATATAAAACAGTGCGTTTCGAAAACCCTCACGGGTCGTATTGAAAAAAGAATAAAAGAAGACCAATATATAGCTGGTCAAGCGAACTACTATTTATTTAAACTGAAGATTCTACAGCTCCTCGAGGAAGTGCAGCCTTTTCATAAACGACATGAAAAGAAAAGAAAATAGAGAACTAACTACATATATATTAGCTAGGCTATTACAAAGCTAGTTAAATATTCAAGGTATATATTACATGCAGAGCTTAGTTCAAATGGATAAGCACTTACCTTTATAATTGCTTGTTATTAAATATAAAGCATTATGCAAAACTTTTCATCTACTTTAATTTAGATCATATATGTTCTTAACGTGGTATTAGTTATGGTGTGCCTATCCCGGAAAAATATTTTACATTAACAAAGACAAGTGTCGATAGATGTCTAGAACAATTGGCATTTCTTCTAATAAAAAATTGCAAATTAGAAGCAATAGAGAATCTTAGCTCGGAGATACGCCAAGATGGGTACTTGGATTTGTGTTGCCAAATTGGCCTGCGGAGACATGTTTAAGATGTGTAGTAGAACAGTAATGAAAGAGATAGCAACAAATTATAGCAATATTTGCTTCGTCAAAGAGTGTGAAAGGCACTTTAAACCTATTATATTAAAATATCATATAGTTGGAAAGATGTGGATAAGCACATTTAGCACAAGAAGACACATCTTGGTAATAATTATGCAGAGATCATGATCAAATGAAATGTTAGGAAAGTGGAAAAGTGAGCCAGAATGTTGAAAGTATGAATTGTTCAAGCGATTGGAGGTGAATTCGAAAAGATTATTAAAGGAGATTTTTTCCTTCTTTATGCAGTATTTATGGGTTTGAGACATGAAGTTTCTAATAATTAATACAAAGCTCGCCACTATCCTATTATTTCATTTTTTGTTAGTTTTGGTTGGCATGTTAATTAATTTGAGAGAGAATATAGGAGGTGCTCTTAAATGGTCGTCTTCTTTTTTTTTTTACGAAGTTCATAAACACTGAGGAATGCATTAGAATATGACTATGTAATGCTATATATGGAACTCAGTCCATTGATTGCTATTCTTTTATAAGATGGTCACCACATATTGTAAAATCAGACTAAATTATGATAATGAATCATAAAAAGATGCTTTTGTCCTTTTTGTTTACTATTTGAAAGTGGGTTAGGAGGGTCGGAAACTAATATTGATAGGGTTTTGAATTCATGTTCTCTCTCGGATACTGCTTTGCCCTGTCAAAACCTTAGAATCTAGTACTGGTAGATGATGAGGGGATAAAGTTCAAAAGAACATACTCCAACATCCATAACCACCAAAATAAAATAATAGGAATTAAAAAGGGAAGAGGATGAATACAGAGCACCAATAAAGAGTACATTTTGCATTTTGTTGTCTACGTTTTTTTATCAAGGTATTTGAAAGGTTCGGAGGGGGGGAAAACACAGAAATAAAATGCAATTTATCTACATCTTTGCCCTCTGCTTCAGCAAGGTAAAGTTTCAAAGCCCATCACTGTTTATAAGAAAAGGCAATTTAAAACTTGTGTAAGAACTTCATTCAAGAAATCATGATGTTTAAACTATTGAGACTAAATTTTCTAAGAAACAAAGAACTAATTCAATTGTTTAAATCTAAAATATACAACAGTCCTATTCTTTTATGATAAGAGAATACTGGCCTTCAAGTTGATCGTATATAAAACGTAGTGTCACGAATAAGGATCATCTCAAATTGAAAACTTCATATTCAGAACATTATCAGATTGATGTACAAGAATTTGAATTAAAAAACTGTAATTTGGGAGGTGGGGTAGGGGTGAGAGAGTAATGGGGGGGACAAATTTCCAACTCTTAGGCGCATAATGGGAATGAATAAGTAACATGCAATGATGCGGATGGGAAGTTGATTAGATTTTAGTGGACATGACTGCTTCCGAGTCACCCTGCTTTTTTCTATGATTCTAACCCCCACACTCCTCCCTCATCACTTAGAGGGAGGAGAATATTCAGAACAAACACTCCCATAAATCAAAGTCAACACATTTTACATTCCTACTCTAAAATTCTTTGTCTTTTTATGCCTGTCTTTCACTTTTTTGATGCAATTCATTCAGAACCACCACCATCCAGTTGTAGGGGTTGCAGCATCATCACATCCGACAATTTGATTCCTCTGCTAATACACAATGTCCTTCGCTCTCTTCTCATAATTTTCTTTTACACTTTTACGATAAATTTAACTTTTCAATTAGGAATAAATATATAGATATTTTAAAAATACATTTCACTAAAAAAAATTAACTTCTTCTAACATTTTTGGTTTACTTAGAATTTCTCCATTTATATAAGTATATATATAACTAAATCCTATGAAATGCAGAGTTCAATAGAATTATCACTTTACAGAGATAGTTTGACCTGAGAACTCTCAAGTCTCAAGGGCAATGTGCTAGATAAGATCTGGGAGTAAACATGAACTTGGAAAATAAATCCTTTATCCTCAGAAAACATTCAGAGTTGCTTGAAATAGTCATCCATCCAAGTTCCAACCCAATGAAATCTAATTTCAATCAAAGGGCCACCATCCACCTGCACTTTTTTTAAGACATATCTAATATAACCCCAATGTAGGTTCGTGATTCTTTTTAGCAGATGAAAATTGGGTATATATTTCAATCCTCTAGATAGGATTATTGTTATGCCAAAAGCACCAAAAAAAAAAAAAAGAGATGAAAAAAGTGAAATGCTAAATGCAATAAAATAAAAGAAGCAAGAAACAAAACACTCCATTCTTAAAGTTTGGTTCCAATTATATTCTCTATGGGACCTTTATAAGAGATCACTTATAGTTTTGAGTTATATACTGACTAATTGCCGTTACCGCTCCATAATAATTCTCATTTCTAGGTCTGCTTTTGTGTTGTTTTCTATTTCATTGCATTTTAGAGCTCTGGACCTGTACTGGCGCTATTGAATGGGATCTACCATTCAAAAAGAAAAATAAAATATCCTTAATCTTTATACAAGCTCTTAGATCTAGAACACTGCAAAAATCCAACAGTCTTCTGTATGTCAAAAATGGTTTATGTCATTATTATTACTGGAAAAAAAAATATCCCAGTTACAACATTTGTCGAAAGAACCACTCCAAAATTTATTGCAGAAGAGTGGAGCAAGGCTTTTGAAAAAGAGGTGCTATCTGAGGTATCCCATGAAACAGAAGTAAAGGCCTATAGGATCCCCCAAACAAAGTAAAAAATTATGGCAAACCCCATTCTCAATGCACAACCAGAAACATGGGAGAAGCCCGTAATCACCTGTTATGTTTTTTTTTTCTTTTTAAAAAAATGGTTTATGAGGAAAGGGCGAGATAAATAGAAAAATGTAGAGGAAAAGAGTTGACATTAAAAGTTTATCATTTTATTTAGAAAATAAAGAGAATAATGAAGTTAGACTAATGATAATTATTGGCGGAGAATATGGAAGTATACAGAGAATAATTTTATCTAGAGCTTAACAAGGTCAATCCTTTAAAAACTGGACAAAGAGAAAAAAAAAATTCTGACATTGTTAACTGTAATAACTAATTTTTATAAATAAAAAATTGAGGTTGTATGCTTACTATATAATTTTCAATTTTTTATTCTTTCTATTTTTAATTATCTTTATTTGTTTTACATTGTTTAAATGAAAAAAAGAAGAGATTTCACTTCCTTTCTTTTATTATTTATTGTACACTTAATTATAGTTTTGAAATATTCTTTGGTAGCATTGAGAAGTGAAAGAGAAAAGAAAAAAGAGAGTTGAAAAATTGAAGCTCATCAAACATAATATATGCCTGAATTCATTATTCTTCTCACTAACTTTCCTTCGTTCATTCCATACCCACTTCTACCAAGCATACTTTATCATTATTGAAGACTCGTACGAGCATGTGACTATGTGAAGGGAAAACCATCCTCGAAGCCACCAGAAATTGGTTTGACCTCTTACTGGAGGGACAAAATGAAAAAGAAAAGAAAAGAAAAAATAGTGTAAAGGGATGCTCTCGTTGTGTAAAATGCCTTGGGCTGTCTGCGAGTGTAAACTTTGGACGATAAAAAGAAAAGAAAGAAAATAGACTTTCTTGGAGATTTGTTGGTTTTTTTTTTTTTCTTCTCCTTTTTGCTACGTTCAGGTGTTTTAAGCTGTTAAACAAGATCCATAAGCCATACAGGAGAAGGAAAATAAACATTAAAAAACTGATTATATTGGAAGGTTCGATATTTAATACGCCTCCTTAATTTATTTTTTTAATAAAAAATGGTGTACAGAAATTTTGAGTCTGCAAATTCACTCACCAGAACTCCACCCTTTAAAACGAAAACCAAATAATAATTGGGTAGTTTCTAGTTTAGACTAGTTCTTACCAACCCAATGACAAGAAGAACATTCTTCTGCCTTCTCCAGGGCAAGCAAACCTTAACATTGGGCCGAATTAGGAACAAGATTACCAAAATTTATTCATCGTGAGCTAACGAGGAATCCCCAATCAAATAATGTTTATGACTATAATTGTAAACGCCTTTGGTCTCCATGTTTAAGGTATTTCCTTCACCTGTTTGAGGATAAATTGAATTCATACCTTTCTCTTATATATGGATTTCCCTCCTAGTTTTGGATCACCTGAAGATTCCCTGTATAAAGGAGAAAGAGCAATAATTAAATTCGTACCCCATAATTATATTTTAAAGAACTTTAACTTGCTCAACATAAGATAAAGACACAGTTACAGCAAGGACATCGCGTAACACGCACGTCTCCTAAAAGAAGTATTATTGTTCCAAGAGAGCATAAGACAACCATAGAAGAAACACTAAATGCGTGAACACCAAGCACAAATAGCTAACACCCTACCCAAAATTACTGATGGTTCTTCATTTAAGGTCGTAAGAAGAGAGCATAAGACAACCATAGAAGAAACATTAAATGCGTGAACACCAAGCACAAATAGCTAACACCCTACCCAAACTAAAACTTGCATGACGTCCATAATGGCAAAAACGGAGGCCAAAAAGACAGTGAGTATAACTTTCCCCACACACAAGGAACATCCTATTCCAAATGCACATTCAATTACACACCACCAACTTTTACTTGTTATTTCTGACAAATAGTTACATTCTTGCAGCCAAAACACAAGATCATAAAGCACGGGAAAAACCCACAGCTGTTGGTGCCAAAAATCTACGCATTCATCTTGTTAGATCATAATGTCCCAAGCCCTTCGACAAATAAAAAGAGCCTTCTTAAGCTTGAAGAGAATTTTCATCTATCTTTTGTGCCTGTAACATACTTCAGGAGACAAGTGTGAACTCCAAATGAACTTAAGGCATTTATAATACTGTAACTCCTTAAAATAGCTATTACCAGATAATAATGTTGAAGAAAAAGTATGTACTTTGCCCCATGACCAAGAATAACATCAGGGACAAGCAGCCCCGGAGTTTCTCGTGCTGCAAACATGTTTTAGACCTTACAAAGATGGGCCTAAACACACACTGAATAATTCATCCTGTTAAAAAGAGGCATTGTCGCTTGGTCCTTGGAATATTCACAATAAACAGGTCGCGGTTTGCACCATAAGATGACTGGATATGCACAATTATGTTCTGGTTGTTAAAACATAAAAAAATATGTAAGAATCTCATTTTGTAAATATATCTCCATGAACAAAGAGTAGCAGTATAATCCATGAATAAACACACGTCTCATTAAGATGTCTTCAGCGAGCTTTTAAGCTTTTAGTCAGTAAAGGCCACCATTAAGAGAGATCCATGTTCCAAGAGTATTTTCTTATCTGTTTATAGATATGGTACATGATGTGGTTTTATCAAAACTCTTCTTGAAAAAACTTTACGTTTATAAAAACTCTCAGAAGAAGAAATTTACTCAATAGTAAGATAGTTTATAGTGCTTCCCTCTCACCTTAAAAAAGAAAAGAGGGAATAAAGGAAGAAGAAAAGTAAGAGAGCATTAAAATTATTCCCAGAATAGACCAAACGAATGCACAAGATACAAATGACAGTGAGACTGATATTTCTCAAGATGGTTAATTATCACTGTCTCAATGTCACACGATAAATTTTCATCAGTGGTGCTGTAAGTTGTTTCAGGAAGAAATGAAATTATTGTGATAAATTTAAGTAAAACACAATGAGTTATAGAGATCAAGTTAAAATAATCCCAGATATGCAAATCACTCAAAAGCTTAAGAAAATAATGATCCGTCAACATCATCCTCCAACTAACTTAAACACATTCAAATGGAGTTGTGATCAAACCTGGGAGGGGTTGTTTAGTAATTAAATTACCACTTGAAGCATATAATTACCTCATCAAAGGGAATCTTGCAGTATAAAAGCATGATGAAGAGCCTTGCTACCAGCAATCTTCTTATAAAAAACTCAAAAGCCTTTTTGCTGAGAGCAAACACCATGTGGCGAGAAGATATAGTGTCCCTTGAGCAATATCCAAAATTACATCTTATATCCAGCGAAAATCCCAAGAAAACATCTATGAAGTACTCATGCAGAGCCATAATCACAAACCAAGGAAAAGGCAAACCATCAAAAGCAACTGCCTCTTTCACAATTCACTGTCAGACCCCCTGAGTTGCCATTTGCCAAATATATTCAAATCCTAGAAGGATGACTTAGCTGCGTACACATTCTTGAATTCTGGAAAAACATTTATTGCTTTTCATTAAACCATCATAAAACTCTGTTTGACAGGCACATTAAACTTTCGGATATGATAACATACTAATAAAACAATCATAAATTAATGCAAGTTTATGATTACCTAACACTAGGCTGAGTCACTATCCATAACATTTTTTAAATATAAATAGAGAAATTTGAGATTAAACATGAAACCATGTCATTTTTGCATTTAATAACAAAATACCAACAAAAATCAAAAAAGAAAAGAACTTGAAATCCTTGAGATCTGCTCTGGTCAGTGTCTTGCTGATTATGTGGGAGGAACACAAGAAAAAAAATATCATGCACCTCCAACATAGGAAAGAGTATCATCTATAATAGGACACACCATCCTGATAATTTAATATTCATCGTTTTGGCTATCCATTCACAATGCCAAGTGTATCAACTCCTAACGAAATTCACAGCTCATGAGGCATGAATAGAGATGAAAGGCGGGTGGATACAAAAATAAAATATGTTTTTGGCCATTTAGTTTGTAAAGTTGACCTACCTTTGACATCACCTTCCTAAACACTGCAAAATTATAGGATATGTAGACAGGTAAAAAACAAAAAAGAAACCATGTTTGGTTTTGAAACACAAAATACTTGACATTTCTCATCATGTTCTATTTTAGCTTTACTTGGAAAACCTGGTATTCCTTTACATAATAAATTCCCAGTACTGTGACTTCACTCCTTATATCATAATATATAATAGATATTAATAAATTATAAAATATGCACGTTTATCAAGAAAAAGTATCTCTTTTATATGCTATTGGTATTTTGTAAGAAAAAATAATATCATGAATGGTGTACTTGAGACACCAATGTGTTGAGACTTATTTTATTTCACTTATTTTTCTTCTTCGGTAGTCCATAACATATAGATAGAATTTAAGTGATTACGATCTATGACAATAAAAATACCTGCCAATCCGCCATATATAACTGGCAGAACAAACATATTTCAAATCTTCAATTTCTTTTCTTCCCAAAATGTAACTTCTCACCACAAAAATAGCAACATTAAAATCATGCATACAGTGTTTTCCAATAAATTGACATTCTGCATTACAATACAAAATAACAGCAAAAATATCCCGTCAATATTTTATTGACATTTTAGCTCTTAGCATCAATATCACTGCATATACAGACACAAATAATCACCTTAGACGCAAGTACACATAACTTTGCCTCTTTCTTCCAATTTACATTTGAACTCCTTTATATTAGCAATTGCCTTTCAATGAGCCTTAAGCTCCCATACAACTTTCATGAGAGAAGACACTACCCAAGTAACCTTACCCAACTGCTTTGTCAAATTTATAAAGTTGGTTATCAGGTTCATCAAGGGATAAGAGAAATGCTCAAAGACACAAGGAAAAAATATAAGCACTTCTCAATTCCCACTGAACTTACAGCATAGTTGCTACTTGCTACATATAAGGACAGAAAATACGATTTAAAAAAAAAGAAAAAATATACTATGTATTTGTTCTTTGAATGATTGAATTTTTCTTATCAGCTCTTACTAATGAGCTAACATAATGGTTAAGCCTTTCTTTGCTTGTCCTAGAAGTAAACTAATTCCTAACAATGTAACAACATATGTGATCTATTCTTTATATGGGATCTACTCGTTCTAAAATCTAAGGGGCTTCTAAATGAAACAAAATCTTGGAAGAACCTCATCCTGAACTCCGAATCTCCCGAATTATGGACATAAGCACTTCATCACCAGCAATGGCCCGCAACTGTTTTATGAAAATTTCTTTGGCCAGCTTTCCAGCCTATGACATGCCGCAGAGAGTTACAAAGAAAAGTGTCATTACTTTAAAGTTGAAACATTGCATATGATCAATATGGCAATACAGATAAATATCAGATAAAAGCAACGAGCAGCTTACCACTAAATTCTTATAGAGAGTAAGAATGTCCTTCACTTTGGAGGAAGGAAGACGATTCTTAATCTTTGAAAGCAAATTTGTAAGCGAATGTTTTTTTGCATCATATGTTCCCAATTGACCTTAAAAGTGAATTAAGAGACCAGTTTCAGATAAATTACCAATAAAGGGGAAAACAGATAAGAAAAGAAAAAAGGTCATGATTACCTGGAAATCGAGTAGAAGATTTGTAGCTAATGACACATTCTGGGAGTATATGGCTGTTCATGTTAGTGCTCCACACTACATACCACTTAGGATTTATAGGATCATCAGCTCCAGTATCAAATTCCATACTGGAAGGACGACACTGCTGAGACCCGGCCTCCACTTTTTCAATGTTTCCCAAGATAACTCGGCAAAGTATAATATGCTTCTCACCGTTATTATCCACCTCTGCTCTCATAGCACTAAACACAATTGAACCATTTAATTGCAAAATAATCAAACCGGTACCGTGTTGATCACATAAAAAGACCTTTAATTAATCAAATAATTACCTCAG
This sequence comes from Gleditsia sinensis, assembly GCA_037074535.1. NCBI lineage: Eukaryota > Viridiplantae > Streptophyta > Magnoliopsida > Fabales > Fabaceae > Gleditsia > Gleditsia sinensis. Next base: position 5,932,348 of record CM073472.1, read on the forward strand.
TTGGGGTAAGGCTAAAGTAGACAAATGTATACCAACTCCATAAGTTGGGAGCTCAGAAGTTTTGCTAGGCAACACAAACCCATGAGCTAAAATGCCCGCCACTGTTTCAGCTGATGCTGCGTACCAAGCATAAACTGTATTTGACACACCTCGAGCAGCTTTTGTAATTTCATTATGCCTTTCAAAAACTTCGCGACGAGCTTTCTCAAGTGCTCCCGAGAGTACAAATTGATGAATCGCAGAAATGGTGGCTCCACCATCAATCTTGATGATCTCAGAGAGAAATAAAAAACTTACAGATGAATACGCTGCGTCTTTCTCACTTAACAATTTTGCATTGGGCCATTTAGAGGTTTCCAAACCCATCGAGGTCAACCTCTGGCGCTTGGAACCTTGAACTTCATTTGCATCTTCCTGCTTGTTATTCTTAATTGATGAACTCACCTCATTGTTCGTCCCGTCAACACCTAAATCTAAATGCTCGCACTTTCTCTTAACCGCAAGCCCATCAATGCGAATTTCAATATCAACTTTGGGAATTCCTGAATTCTCCAATCCATCCATAAAGTCCTCGTCAACAAAGACCTTGGGAAAGAACGGCTTACCATTTTCATCGATCCAAGCAATAGATCTCTGATTCCCGGATCCAAAATCAATCTGCACCATCCGAAGAAAATCAAACACGTACTTGGACCCTCCAATGATCACCTCAATTACGGGTTTACCCTCCAGGAACTCAGACCGCAAAGTCTCACGCACTTCGCTCTGGAAATCAACCCAGGACCCTCCACGGTAAAACATGAAGCGGAAAGGGGCAGCACTGCGCTTGAAGTTGCTGTGGTTCTGGATCATCCACTGGGCAGAACAAGAATCAGAGTGGTGGCTGCATCGAACCTTAGGGTTTACCTTCGAAACTGGCCAAGGCGAAGACGATGACGATGACGATGAAGCCTGCGGAACCCTAACCTTAATCGATTCCACCATTGCCTTCTTGTTCATCATGGACGTGGAAGCTACGGATTCTACGTTGCTCTCGAAATTGAAACGGCTATGTCAAGTTCTCGACACAACGGGTAGAATCAGGGAAACGATGTCAATCGCGGAGGGTCTTATATACGCCGTCTCTGGCATCGGCAGGGGAAAAGTCCAAAATGACTGATGACCCAGCGAACGTTTTCAATAAAATCAATGTAAATCTTGAACACAGATGAGGGTTGTTTGGGTAACTTAGTTTATGTTATTTTATTAGGGCGTCCGTGAAACTACCTGCCGAGTCAACGTTGGGAGAAGCACTAGATGATCGTGGCCTCGTAGGATGGATGGTGATATTTGCTAAAATAACTTGCCGGTCAAGTAGGAAGTGGCTTTAAATAATGCCACGTAGGAAACGGGCCCACCTAATTTGCTGTTTTCTTCGGCCCAAAGGAAACTTGGAAAAGAGAAAAACGGTGGGAAGCTGCCTTTGTATAAATAATATCACTTTGACTTTTGACGTTAGAATAGAGTTCCTTTTAAAAAGAAATGAACTCTAATACGGACGGTTGACACCGACTCTGAGACTAGTAAGAGCGTTAAGTCTTTTGTCTCTTTGCAAAAGGGTAAAAAATTCAAAATCTTAATATTACAAGTTGAAAAACCTAGAGAATAAAATTAAAATTATAAAAAGTATATATATAATCATTAAATTTATTAAAATATAATTAAATAAAAATTAAAAACATAATTAAAATAATAAAAAGCAGACTACTGAATAATTTAAATAAATTAATAACAACTTAATCAATAAAGAGCCAATGGTACTTTAAGGACATCAAAATACTTTACGTCGTTAAATATGTCAACATATAAAAAATTTATCGATAAATATAAACATATTACTAAATCAATTAAATAAGATAAATAAACATACATATATTAAAATTTAATTATGAATGTGTAAAAGAAATAGTATCCACTTTGAGATTGATTGAAAACATAAGAAAAATGAAAATTTAAAGATAAAAATAAATCGATGATGATTAAATAAAAAAAATTAAAATATTAATTAAATATGAAACTAAATTAAAATACAATTAGATAAATAACGAAATAATGGTAATTGAAGAAATAATTAAACAACTCGAAGATATAATTATAAAATTGCAAATAATACGACATTTATGTGGTGCAATAGACTTAAAAGTATCCATTCGCACAATTTCCGCAGGTATCATCAACTTTTATAACATACATATAATATATTTCTGTATATGTTATTAACATTCATATCCAAAGAATTATTATAATTTTAATTATAAAACATCATTGTTATTCTAGCATACTCACAACTATTAAGTAGTCTCAAATGGCCATTTTTATTTTGCAATTTTTATTTATTTCGAAACTTTTTTTAGATAAAAATTATTCTGTAATATCTATTTGATTAATTTAATTAATTTTTGAATTTAAATGTAATTTAAATATAAAAAATAAAACCACTCTATATACAAAAATGATAATACAAATTATAATAAAATTTTAATCATAATATAATTTCTTAACAATAAAACATAATAAATTGCATAATAAAAATATTTCAACTTTTTAAAATTTGAGGTTGAAGGACGATAAGTTGGTTAATTACAAGGATATGATTCGATAATTATATACCTTTTTTTATTTAAGCTAAATTTTTTTAAAGAATATTTAATTTTTTATTTTTGCTTCATATGAAAAACTCTAAATTTCTGTTTCTCTATTACAGTAAAAAAAAAAAAATTATGCTGATATTTGAAAGCAAAATTTTATATTAGCTAAACATTCATAAAATTTAAAAAAGAGTGTTTTCTTTTAATAAGCAACTTTTTATCTGGAAATAAGGTGGGTTAAAAATATGATAATTTTCTTTTTGTCTTCTCCTTTTAAAATGATATTAACATGTGTTTGATACACAAAAAAAAACTATACACTTAAAATAATGTAACGGAGGAATTTCTTTTAAATTTTCTTTTCTTGTTGTGTACTCTCTTTTCATTTTAAAATATTTAATCAAATCAATAAATATACATGCAATCTCTCCCGTTATTTCTTTTAAATTCATGGAACCAAATTAAGGTGTGAAGTTCATAATCCATCCGTCTAGTTTCGAGTATACCGATAAAAAAATGTTCCTTCGTCGTTAAATATACTAGAAAAACAAAATATGCAATTGTAATTATAATAATCGAAAGACAAATGAGCCTTTTGTTTTTCATCCTTTCACATGAGAACTTTTTAAAAAAAAAAACACACGAGATGATTTTATAATAAGTATTTAAACGTTGGGGATTTATGGTATGAAAAAAAAAAGAATGTCGGTGTTATTTTCTATTCAAATGTTAAGATGCTAATAAAAATCATATATTGATTTGGCAGAAATGTGTTGGCTATATTATGATTAAGAAATAAAATATAGACAAAAGTGAAAGTTTCATTAAATCAATTGAATAGAAAATTTATGTATATACTTGATTATAAAACTAAATGCACTCAAATTATATTATTTCAATTGTCAATGTAATTTTATTTTTATTAGTTTTTTATACATTGTCTATAAATACTAAAATAGAAAAACTAAGTTGAATATAATGATTTGGATGATAAATAGGCTGAATATAAGTTTGATCCTATTGTATCAAAAGAAATCAATTTTACTATACTAATTATACATTGATAGAAAAAAAATATATATATGAACTTTTGTAGCCATTTTCGGGCTGGGCCGTTTAACTTGCCCATACGTTTACTCATTAGGTCATTGGAAAATCGCCGGCTCCCGTTTTGCGTGGCTCTCTCTCATCGATCGTCGACGCTGGGCTTGCTGGGAGCTATTGCCTTGCCTTCATTGAGTGCTTTCACTGTGAGTCGTCTCTCTATCAATTTAATAATCTTCTGCGTCTCCTGAACTGTAAAATTATGTGCGGATCTTGACACTACAACTTACTCTTCTTTTTTATTATTATTTTTTCCTTGAAGACGAACCTCGCAGTATGTAGTTGCGCAGAAAAGGGGAGATTTTCCTGTTTCATTTGTTATAGTTACTATTCAAAAGTTCTTACAAATTTGACAATTTAAACACGGCTTAGTACATGTATGTATATATTTTCGCATCTGCTTACCTTGGTTTTCCTATTTTTTTCCAAGACTTAATCTTCTGGGTGCGTTTTTGCACTGAGAATCAAATGTTATATTCTGAAGCTGTGCCGTTCCCTCTTTCTCAAATGGCTGAAGTGCTGGTCAGAAGATTTGTTATTAGCTTAATTGCCACTTCAACTATTGTTGTAGGAAGTTGTGGGGAATTTTGTTGCCTTACTAAGCTGCCAAACAATATTGGTTCTCCTCTTTTCTTCAAGACTTAATATTTTGGGCGCATTCTTGCACTGACAATTACATTTAATATTCTGAAGCCGTGCTCCTCCCTCTTTCGCAAATGGTATAACAGTGGTTGTCAGAAAATTTATTACTAGCTTAATCATAGTTGTTGAAGGCACGTGCCGCGCTGTTGTCATATAGGCTCCGAGAGCCGTGCTGCATTGCACGGCACTTGGCCACATTGAAGGTGCTGTGCACATAGTTAATAAGCTAAAAAAAAAATATATACAAAATACAAGACTAGCAAGTCGTGGGCAAAGGCTATTGCCTATGGCACATATGGCATGCACCACGGTGTGCCATATGAAGTTTGCAATATGTGGCATTGACCACTTGCTGTTGCACTTCGCCAGTGCGCCATTAATAACTACGAGCTTAATGTCACTTGAACTATTGTTGTAGGAAGTTGCACTGAATTTTGGTGCCTTACTAATCTTTAAAGCAACCGCACTAACTGAACATGCGGAAGCTTTATTGTATTTTTTATGTCGGCTTGATGCTCTTCCCATGTTCTAGCCAAATAGTTTATGAGAGTGAGTGGGCATGGAAAAGAGACAAATTTATATGACTCAACTGCTTATTTAGTGTGGTGCAGGCAGGGGTTAGATAGATAAAACAAAACTATGAAGATTAAAGAACAGGGTTGAACTTTTTTGGTGACATTGATGAATTTCTTGGATTACATTTTGGTGTGATGTGAAGCTCACCAGCCATATGCTGTGTAAATATTACAATCACATAAATTGTGAAGTTTATGCTTTCAATAATCTGAAGTAAATTGTTGCTAGTCAATAGTTGAAGAGAGGAATGGCTATTGGAAAGAAACAAATCTATATGCAAAGTAAAGATAACATAATTGATTCAAATGCCTCTTTAGTCCTTGCTTTTGGCAAGTTACTGCAAGGCCGGATGAGGTCAAGTGGTTGACATTCTTGACAGTCGATGTGGTTCAAGCAATTAGATAAATACACCAAGACTATGAAGAACAAGGTTGATATTTTATTTCTTTATGAATCATTCAGATTACTTTCTGGATTGAAGCACAATAGCCATGTGTATAGCATAATTATACAGAGCTCAAATTTTATGTTTTCAATAATTTTGAGGATATAGCTATTCCCAAATCTCTTGTATTTGTTATAGATATGCTCCAAACTTGTGAGTTTCAAATTGTGTAATATTTTGGGTTTTTTTCTAGAGATGACTAATTTGTATTTTGAATTTTGTTTCTAGTTGTAACAGGGCTGCTGTTAATTCATAGTCATGTCAGTTCAACTGACACCTTCAAAGAGGCCAAATGATAGGAGCCTTGTAGAACCCAATGGGAAAGGGAAGTTGCAGAAGTCAGCAGGCATTCATCCACCGGGTCAACCCTTCAAAGTTTCCCCTGGGACTGTTGTCTTCCGTTTACTCTGTCCTGCTTCTAAAACTGGCAGTGTTATTGGTAAAGGTGGCAGCACCATATCAGAAATTCGTCAGGAAACTGGTGTGAAGGTAAAAGTTGAGGAAACTGTTCCTGGCTGTGATGAAAGAGTTGTTACAATTATAGGTTCTGATAAGGAGACTGAAGAAGATACTGAGCAGAGCAAGGAGGTTTGCAGTGAAGAGACTGATAACAAGAGTAACGGTGATGATGCAAAAAACCATAGTGACAATGATGAAGATAAAGATTCTGTTCCTGTTCAAGATTCAAAATGCGAGAAGGGAACCTCATCTGTTCAGAAGGCTCTATTACTTGTTTTTGAGAGAATGGCTGAAGGAGAAGAGGAGACAACTGAAGGTGAGGGAGAAAATACAAAGTCTTCTTTTGTTTTGAGGCTACTTGTCCTTTCTAGTCAAGTTGGCTGCCTTCTAGGAAAGGGTGGTAGTGTAATAAAGCAAATGTCAGCTGATAGTGGGGCACAGATTCGGATTCTTCCTAGGGACAAACTTCCCTCTTGTGCATCGGCTTCTGATGAGCTAGTTCAGGTAAATTTTGGTGATACTATCTAACAGTCCATGCTATCTCTGCATTTTACTGCTACATCAATGTACATCAGTATCAATCATAGACATTGCACTTTGAATCAAATGACTAAAATGTTATATTTTAACTGATTTCCCTTTTCAAGCTAGTATAGACTATAGACATTGGATTCTAAGTTGTCATGTAGCTGCTGATACTTCAATCTTCTTATTTACATTTTTTTAAAGAATTGATACAAGAGTAAAGAACAAAATTGGAAGGCAAGGAATCCTTAGAGAACAAAGAAAAAGCTAAAACACATAAAACTGAGAGTCAATCAACTTATCAGAGTGGTCCAATCCCTATGCAAATTAGACAAGGATGGCCTACCTATCAAGATCATTAGCAGAAACCCTCAAAGAAGCCAGGAAAACAATACTAACCCAAATAAGATGCAGACATAGCTGCATATTTCTTGATCCTAAACACATTGTTTCTGTAACGTGTGTATGTAAATTTAAGTCATTACACAATTTAATTCTTAAATTTATTAAACGTTAAACAATTTAGTCATTCTATTATCTTCACACTAACTGTGATAGAACCCAAACTTCAAAAAATGTGGATTATGGGCTAAATCATGAAACTCGAGTAGAACATCCAGGAGAACATGTGGTTCATGGGCTGGATCATGGAGGAGGCAAGCCCAAAACGTGGTTGGTCTATTCCAGGAGGCACAAGAAGCATAATGGGACAAGGGCTTGAACAGGACCAGTAGTTGGACAGTTACTTATTAAGTAGACAGTTATGTGTGTGTGTGGGGATGAGGGGAATATGTGTGTGTTAGTGATAGAGTGATAGACAGTTTGTTTTTCTGTTTGTTAGGAGGGCTGGGAATTGTTCTCAGAGAAAGCTTAGGCTTTGGCTGGTTGGAAGAGTCTCTCTACTAGATTTAGATTGTGATTTGTTGTGCTGTTGGTGTTGAATTTAATCAAATATAGTGTGTTTTCTGTTTTTTGCTCCTAGGTTCCTATCAAACTGTTTGTTGACATGGCCTGTTAATTACTTACATAACACGTTAAATGTTAATTAATCATACTACATCAGTATTGACTCAACTTAAAAAAAAGAGTAAACACACAATTTAATTTTTGAATTTATTAAGTTCCTTCAATTTAGTCATTGTACAATTTAGTTTTCGAATTTATCAAATGTTAGATAATTTAGTTCTTTCATTATCTCCATACTAACTACTTGCTAATGTAACTTGTTAAGTGTTTATGTGGCATATTAAATATCAATTAATCATGTTACATCAACATTGACTTAGTTTAAAAAAATTTTAAAATGTTTCGTTTTTCATTTTATTTTTCCATTTCTCCCTTGGAAAATCCATTTTTTCTATTGAAAATCTCATTTTCTGGGTTTAACTAACAATGCCAGGAAACAATTCGCCACTATGAAATTTTTTCTTGTCGCACATAATACCGTCAAAAGATCACGGTTGAAGCTTTGTTTCTACAACACCGTGAATCTTTGTTCTTTTTTATACTTGATACTCTAGACTTGGGCCAAAAAAATGAGGAATATTAAAAATATATTTTTTTCTTATCCCATTCGTTCATTGAAAATACAAAGATAATTGATTATTTGTTAAGTTTTGACAGTGTGGACTATGGAAATTAAATTACTAGTAAAATTTAATTTAGGATATTGTATGATGAAAGTTTGGCAATATTTTTGGCTTGCTATATGTTATGGTAGAATTATTAGAATTGAGAATTTTTTTCATTATTCTAGTAAGTTTTTTTATGAATAAAAACAAGAAAGTAATATTGAAATCAATGATATTAACAATCGTGGTGGTGGTTAACCTAACACTTTACACATTTTGTGTAGCAAGGAGAAGTCATGCTTTCAATGTTCTTAATCCCTTCTTCTTGTGCTAGTCTCAGCAAACAATTAAGATAAAAATAACGGAAAGACTAAGTTGTTCGAAGTTTGATAAATGCGAAGACTAAATTGGACAATAACCTGAATTCAGGGGTTAAATTATAAAGACATAGTAAATTCATGGAGTAAATTGTAGAGATCTATGAAATTTAGGTATTAAATTGTGTATTTACTTTTTTTTTTTAAATTGAGTTAGCACTGATGTGGTATGATTAATTGATATTTAACATTTCACATAGAAATTTAACGGGTTACGTCAACAAATAGTTAGTATAGAGATAATGGAAGGACTAAATTATTTAAAATTTGGTAAATTCAAAGATTAAATTGTACAATAACTTAAATTCAGGGACTACATTGTGAGAACCCAGTAAATTCAAATATTAAATTGTGTATTTACTCTCTCTCTCTCTCTCTCTCTCTATATATATATATATATATATATATATATATATATCTAAACCCCCCCTTCTCTCTTTCAATATGAGTTAACATTTCCATGCCTCTGGGCTCACTACATACTAGACAATCAAACACCTTCTAGGATGCAAATAACATGACCATGTATGTATGCTTCTCCAACAATTTCATTAAATGGAATGATGGAACTAAAGTTTAACGGGCTCACATTGCTTTACAAGTTAGGTAAGATGTGTATGTTAATCTATATATGCCTATGGTTGCATGTTATGCATATGCGTCTATATGTAACAAGGGACTATGAAATTTACAAGAAAAGACATTTAAATTTAAAAACTAAGAAATTTTACTCTACTTATCTAAGACAATAATGAACAATTTAGAGAATGATCCAAATAAAATGTTCGAGCATACCATGATCCTAAATAGCCTATCAACTATGCCTAGTTGTACCAAGACAAATAACTTACCACTAAAAGTCTAAAACTAACTCCTGATTACCACTCATTCAACTAATTCACGCATCTCATCGCTGTACTGTATCCCACTTCTGGTAGCTATGGTTTTACAACTGTAAATTTGTTTGAGAAATTTAATTCCTCACACTTCCAGACAAAAAAAAAATGCAATATTGGAAATGTCAAAGAGAAAAAAGAAAGGGAAAAATATAGGATTTTACATCTTTGCATGGCCATTTCTTGACTTCAAGACATGAGAATATGCTGCTTCTAGTATAAGGATACTTAGACATTGCCAAGATGTCCTGAGAAATGACCTTCACAATCTCTCCGTTCCCCTTCAAAATTCAATTACTAATCTTATATCCTCAAACTCTAGTTGAAGATGATGTGTATATTTGCTGTCTGAATATTTTACATGTCAGTTGTGCATGACAAAGAAAACTACTAAAAAAGCCTGTGAATGGAAAAGCACTTTGAAGGGGGTTTGACTTGTTAGAGCTCTAACAGGGGGATGTTGATTACAACACCTGGTGGGCACTAGATTACTTACCTTCTCCCTTGTTCTCATTTGTTTCTTCATAGAACAAATCCAGTAAAGCAGTCCAACCGAATTTTTAATCATTTGGAGAGACTTCTAATAAATGTAAGATTCTAAATCAAATTTTCTCTATCATCCAGTGGGTTTTCAAAAGGTATTTTGTGTTAATGAAAGATAGAGGAAGGCAGGCAAAGGTGTCCTCCTAATATCAAAGGTTGAAAAGGTACTCATTCCATTGAACTTCTGTTTATATTTTGATTTTATGTGGCAGTTTCCTGGCTGGTATGTATACTGGATTGAATATTCTCTTATTAATTGTCCGAAGATAGCATATTTTTTATTTTTATTTATGTGGATAAAAGAAGTTAGCATCTTTGCTACTATAATCTTTGTGCTCTACATGTGTGCATGTCTAGTGGTTTGAGTATATAGGAGGTTGAACTCAACAAAAGGGGGGGTCATCACTGACTGTTTTGGTTATAATACCCAGTTTAAGATCCTTTTATGATTTCTTCAACATTATTTTTCATATTTATGCTATGCTGCAGATCACGGGGGGAGTTGGAGTCGTCAGAAAAGCACTTCAATCTGTTTCTCAACAGCTTTTGGAGAATCCACCTCGGGATTATGAATCTCTCTTAGCCAATCCTATTGGGCCATCTCATTCAATTGGTCAGTTCCTGCCACCTAACCGTTCCTTCGGTGCTCAAGGAGCGCCTTTTACTGCTGGATCTCGTGATATTTCTGAATTTCACGCCGCTCCTCCTCCTCTACTACACAAATTTCATGAAGGTGCCATTCATGGTCGAATGAGGTCTCCACAGGATATACTGACTTTTCGTTTATTGTGTCATGCTGAGAGGGTAGGAAGTATAATTGGTAAAGGTGGAGCAATTATAAAGACTGTACAGCAAGAGACAGCAAGTGAAATCAAGGTTGTTGAAGGTGAATCTGATTTAGAGGATCGCATTATCGTCATATCTGGTCCAGCGGTATAGTGAAAGTCTCCCATTTTCTCTTGAGTTTTATTGGTATTGAGCCAAATTTCTTGTTTCACTAGTAACACTTTGAAATCGCAGCACCCAGATGATAGGATATCTCCTGTGCAAGATGCAGTACTTCGTGTGCAAACCAGAATAGTCAGAGCTATACCTGATGCCAAAGAGCATAGTATGTTAGCTAGGATTCTTGTTTCTTCCAATCAAATAGGTTGTCTCCTTGGCAAGGGTGGTTCCATAATAACTGAAATGAGGAAGTTGTCTGGGGCACATATTCGTATATTAGGAAAGGATCAGGTTCCAAAATGTGCTTCAGAAGATGAAGAAGTAGTTCAGGTGTGTGAGTGTTTTAAGTTTGATATTGCTGTGAACTTTGAACTTAAAATCTTTCTTTTCTATTTCGCATGGAGTATCATTTACATGAAGACGGGGATATTTATTTAATTATCTTGATTGTATTAAATTATCCTCTCTGGGATTTGGGTGATGTGGTGGACCTCCTTGCCATTTTCAAGCCTACTCTAATTTGCAGATGTAATGGAGTAACCTTTATATCCAAGGGAATAACCACAATGAGATTTTTTTTGTCATTTTTGTCATCAAAATGGGCAGTTGGAGTAACGTATGATTATTGCATTTACATGTTATTGATTTGCCTATTGTATTTATTGTCATGATATATTTGCTTGCTAATTGGTCCATGTTAATTTCAAACAATTTTGACTTTCTAGAGGAGGGTCATGCTTCACCTGGTAACTTATACTGTTTCTTTTCTTGCAGATAAGTGGAGAATTTGAGGCAGTGCAGGATGCTCTTTTGCAGATAACCACTAGATTGCGACATCATTTCTTTCGTGATGCATATCCGTCGATCAATTTTCCTTCAAATCCTGCATTTCTCGATCAACTTCCTCCCTTCCCACCATACATGGGAAGGAGGGAACTTTCTCCTCCAGGAATGTTTTCTAACCGAGGACCTCCATTTCACAAGTTTGATGCTATTGGTGCTCCACCTCATGGTGGTTTTCCCCATGATGATCGTCCTCCTTTTACACATAATTTACAAAGACAAGGTGTTCCTCCCCACCTATCGGAAAGGAGGCCTTGGGGACCTCAGGTATTGGACTTTTTTTTTTAAAAATCTCTTTTGCACTAATGTGGCTTATCCACTGCCTTTGCGGCATAGTTGCATGCCATGTAGGCTATCTTCTGGCTTACACTGGTGAAGGATGTTGAAACCAATGTTCTGAAAATTGGACTGGGAAAGAGAGTCGAGGGAGCAGCAGTCCAAGAGGGGTTCATTGGGGATCAAAATAAATATATCTATATGATAATATAGTTAATGAAATATGAATTTTTTTAGCTTGGTCATGTGTTATTTTAAATTGTTTAAATTTTTTACTTATTATCTATTCTATATTGTATGGTACTGAATGTTGGACGGTCAAAAGACAACATGAAGATAAATTCAATGTTGCAGATATGAGAATATTGCGTTGAATGTGTGGACATATCAGAAGAGATATGATTACAAATGAGTGTATTAGAGAGAAGGTTGGGGTAGCACCTATTGTGAAGAAGATGGTAGAATTTCGTTTAAGGTAATTTGGTCATGTGTGGAGAAGACCTGCAGAAACCTTAGTGAGAAGAGTAGATCAAATAGAGAATAATCTAATAGTTAGAAGTAGAGGGAGGCCTAAAAAAATAATAGGTGAAACTATTAAGAATAATTTAATAGTTAATAACTTATTTATTGATCTCATTCATGATAGGCCATTGTGGCGCTGTTTGATCTATGTAGCCGGCCTCACCTAGTGTGAAAAGACTTAGTTGTTATTGTTGTTGTTTTACTTATTATCTATTAATTAGGTATTTATTTAATTACTATTTACAACATTTATAAAGATTCTTGAGGAAAAACAAAGTAATAACATTTATCATTCTTGATAAGTATAATTAATATATTCATGGACAACATTAGAGGCATAGCTTCCTAATGGTAAAGCACCAGTACGTGCTCAGTCACCAAGATGCCTAGTTCAATTCCGGTGGGAACACATATCTTTCATTTTAAATTGAACAGCATGCTTCAGCAAGAATCTGAGAAAGGCATCCTTTCACCCAATTCAAGGACTTTAGGTCAACTCATTGTTGGTTGACTGTTGATTTGAGGGAAGTTTGATTGGCTGCAATAAGCATCTGTTATAAGAAGTTTAGAAGAGGACTACACTAAATTCATGAACAAATTCTCTAGTTTAGACGAAGTTGAGAGGAGCCATTATATTTTGAAGCTCATTTTGCCACACTACGATATGGCCTCAGATTTGTTTGATTTAATTATATTAAATTTCTTGATAACTAGGGGCTACATGAAGGTGGTGGACCCATGGGCTTGCCGGACTTTCCAGGAGGCCCTCCTAGAAGAATTTCAGGATTTTCAGGGTGTGTCTATCATTGTTAATGTTATCTTTATCACTATTTTTCAAATCTTATTCTGATTATTCTAGCTCTTCAGTAATAGCTATTAGTTTATTAATGTAGAGTGAGCCAACAACCAATTATCACCAGCACCACTGTTGAAGTAGTTGTTCCTCGAACTCTAGTACCAGTAATATGTGGGGAAGATGGTGAATGTCTGAAACAAATACGCCAGGTGAGTTTCTTTTATCTGATAGTTTGACTTCTTATTTTGATAGACGTAAAAATCTCCAGTGGTTTTGGCAATCTATGACATAAATTTGGAGTGTTATCTAGCTGTTCTACCAGATGTTTTTTCTGCTATCCTTAATTTGCCTGATTGGGAGCCACGCTCACATCCATACCAGCTATTCTTTCATACACACAGCCATTTATACACATACTGTTGGCACACACATGCGACATCTTGTCCTGTTAGACATTTTGGTAAAAGAAGGGCACCCCTAACCCTCCCCCTTACCTTTTGTTATTCTTTAACCATAAAACGAGATTGCTGGATGGTGTCTGGACGCCCGTTTGTTTATGTTGATGAAGTGATCTAAAAATTCTCGATGATTTTGACATTTATAATATATGCTTCCAGATCTCTGATGCAAAAATCACTATTACTGATCCAAAGCCTGGAGCAGTGGAAACTGCAATTATAATATCTGGAACCCCAGAGCAAACTCATGCTGCACAAAGTCTTATTCAGGCATTTGTCATGAGTGAGAGGGAGTCTGGTTGATCTATCTCTCTGGGTAACACATTTGTTTCTTTTTATTTGGCTGTTGTAATCGGGCTAATTTTATGTGTAGTATTACTTCTATTGAGTTACAATTTCTAGATGGTTTGTCATGTACGGTGTTAAATATATCCTATAAAAACATTATTATGCCTAGCTTGCTGTTATGTGTGCATGGTTCAACTCTGTCAAACTTAATGTTACATCTCATCTTCTGTAGATTTTCATTTTGTCCAAAGAACATATGCCATTTTAATCTCAGAACCTTGATTGAATGTTATGATGCTTGTAGAATTCCAAAATTAAGTCAGATAAACTGTCAGGGGTTTCAAACATTTTTTGGTATCTTCATGCACAAGCACATTGGTGTATTTAAATCTTTTTTTGGATGAGTTAGTATGTTACTTATCAGATTCTTCTATGCATTTTATATTTTTCCAATTGAATCTAAATCAGCATTCCTCTCCACTCCCCGCCAAAAAAAAAAATAGAGAAAAAGGAACAAAGGGAAGATAATAGTAGAGCATATGCTCTACTGTGCTTAACCCAGTTCAGTAGGGTAGTTATAAACGCCTAACAAATTAATATATCTGATTTATTGATTTTTTCTATTCGTAATATTCATTTATTGAAGGAAAGAAACATGCACCTTTGGACATTCTCTATGATGCTTGATTGGACATTTTCTAGGAAGTGCAGTAAGAAAGCAACAATATATGTCTAATAATTTAAGTCATTATTTCTACTTGTTTTGGTCTTGCCATCGTAAGTTGATTGCCTTCCAATGACTTAAGAATCAGGAACAGAGATGGCTGTTGATTCAGTATCTCTAACCTCATGCTACTGGTTCCCTTACAGGATTTCATGACTAGTTATTTTTTTGGGAGGGGGGGGGGGCGGAGAGATTTTGGCACTTGAGTAGAAGGTAGCTTTTGCAAGTCTCTGCATTAGTAATTTGAAACATCATAGTGCATGTGTTTATTCATAGTAAATTTGATACTTGACACTGAATTGAATGGGTGTTTATATTATGCGTGTCCCAGAGATGGCATTCTGAAATGATAGGGCATCCACTTTCTAATCATCTTGGGTTCATTTTTCAGTTTTCACACACATTCCAGCTAGGTTTTGTGTTCTCTCTTCCCGTAAGTTGTTGATAACGTTACATTATCCATGTACTTGCTAGTAGTTTATTATTGTTTTTTTTTTCTCCTTTTTGAGAGAGAGGAGAGAATTGAAGACAATATAGCACTTTTTTTAGGGAACTAGTCATTGTTGTGCTTTGAAGGGCTGGTACTTCTTGAGATCTTGAGCAAGGCCTTGGATGGAGCCAGCAGCAGAAATGATGGAAACGAGCAAGCAGGCCCAACTCAGTATCTTCAACCACGTCCATGTGAAGGAGAACCTTTGCATTTTGGACTGCTTTATGTACATTTCTATGGGGAAGTAAACCGTTAATGGCCAAAAGGAGAGTGACCCAATGAGCCCCAGGAAGTCATTGAAGAATGGGAATAACATAGCTATCACAGCAGTGATGATAACATATGCAGTCCTCCACACCACCCTGAACAAGTTTATGTAATACTTTCCTCCGCATATCGGAATGTTCACAGCGTGCTCGCTGTTTACAAATTTGCTTTCAGACCATTTCTGTTTGCTCCAGTTCTCTACGAACCCAAATATGGGCTGGCAGAAGACCTAGCCCAATAAAAACCCATGCATAATAGCATTATTAGGTTGCATAAAAGCGCCTAAATGAGCAGTTAATAGGGTTAACAAGTCATATTAATTTACCTGGTATGCCCCAATCAAGTGCACAGCAATGCAGACGTTGGCGAAGTCTATTAGCCAAAAGGGCTCGTAGAAGCCGAAGCCTGTGAGGAAATTTCCTGGCGCATCATTTCCGAATGCTGCATAACCTAGGCATCCACATAGAATATAGAATATGGTTGTGGTCAAGATGCCTATCAAACTTGCTCTCTTCATGACTCTGTTCTCTGGAGGGCTTGATTTTAGGGTGTCCTGTATTCATAATATGGTCCCCGTTAATATAGTGAGCATGTCATAAAAGCCTTTTATTTAAATTAGATAAAATAAATAAATTGTTAAAGATGAAAGTATCAAAATGTATAAAACAATAATATGCAACTATCAGTGGCAGACGAGGGAACAATCTGCTTTAGAAAATTGGTAGGTGATGATAAAGATAGACCCAAAAAGGATGGTCGACCAAAGAGCTGGGAGTGCTGGAACACAACAAGATAAAGTAGGGATCTACGGTACCTGAGTAATATATTATTTTTTTGCCCTTTTGAAAAAGGTGTCATTGGACCTAGTGGTCCATCGATAAGGAATCTTACTGATCCACTAGCTACAGGTATGTATAACAACTAATCAACATCTTCCTATGATGGAAGTAGAATTTCTTCTAGCATCTTCTGTGATAGATTAATGATTTATTGGAACAAAAGGTACAATTTTCTTTCCAAAAGTAAAAAGAAAATTGAGAATCTTATAATTGATCAGAACAAATTCTTTCACTTCAATAGAAACTTGTCAATATTAAAGGTTTTGTTCTCTACACACCAGCATGAAAATTAAATATTTTACCCCAAAAAATTTAATATATATTTTCATTAATAAATAAAAAATTGATTTTCATAATGATCTAATTAATATTAAATAGTATTTAAATAACATATAAAAAAATAGTTCAACTATAGATGATTGTTAATTTTATGGCTCTTTCGAGTTTATATTAAAATTGAAAGTAATCTTCATTAATATGTAAAGTTAGTTAGAATATCATTCATGTACAATTTTAATTAATCAAACTAAAAATGGTAAGTCACATAAATGTAGTTATGTCATCTCTGCAGCGTTTATGACGACATTAATGCAGAAAGAAGCAGCTAGCTGACGTCGCAGCTAGCAAATCCAGAGTTTGGTTCATTGAAAATGACCAAGAGGTGCCGTATATCAATGCCAGTCGGCAACTTGGCCCCGAACTCAAGGGTAGAGGCCCCATGCCACGTTCTGCCACGAACCATCATCTTAAAGAGTCCAACATGGTTCGTCTACCAATTAATTTTGAGTTTTAATGCACCTTACCTAACTTAGCCGGAAAAAAATATAGATATATATATTTGTACTAGTAAGTGTTAGTAAACAATAATTTTATGGAGAGTTTAACTTTAAGATTCAGGTCTTAATAATTCTCATATATAATGTTAAGATAGGTCAGCTTAAAATAATCTGTTAATGAAAACAAAAAAGCTTGATAGTAATTAAGTATATTATTTATGCCAATTTTGAGTGAGACGTTCGTAGGTTTCAAACTTTGAGGGCGGGCATCACATCGAATCAAGACTTTTCTTTACGAAATCTTTGATTTGTTGTCTATTAGATTAAAAGTGTAAATATGAAAGGAAGATGTGGTCAACAATCAGACGCGCGCGATTTATAAGACATCTTGACCATATTATAATTATTTTTTAGTTGTTAAGTCTATAATTTTTTAAACTAATCACTCTTGCATGAAATACGTGCTATATCTTCTACCTACCACACCAATAATAAAGAGACAGATCTACATGCATACATATAATTCAAGGGATGCACATGTATTAGCAAAACAATTACCTGTATTTCAATGAGCACATTAGCATAAGCATAAGCGAAGGCAATGTCACCAATGGCTTGGAATGTTCTCCAAACTTTCTCTGACCCTGACACGTCCACCCCAACTTGCACCCCCGTTAAGGATGTTCGCGCACGAGCCCCACCACCTTCATGGGTTGTAAAAGGTGAAAACCAAGACCAAATAGTAGAGAAAAAGAGTATGTGCCTATGTGTTTTATTTTACTCACCTGCGAGTTTAGCTATGGAGAGTCCGAGACCAATGGAAGAATAAGCAAAAGACATAACTGCTGCAACGATGGAGAGCCACGAGAGCTTGTGGAAGTTTGGTATTTGGCTGAGCACGATTTGAATGCAGGCAAAGATGATCATAGAAGGGTTGTTTGATACATGGCACTTGTCCTGATGCCCATGTTTGTGGAAACAGTTGGACCTTCTCACCGCCCTGAACGTACAGTGTCAAATAAATTATTTAAAGAGATCAATACTATTCAAATTAAAAAAAAAAAGCTAATTTTGTGGATACTTACACCATACTAATTGACGCAGTTATTGTGTAGCCGATGGTTACACCTACAAGATTTATATACTGAGCCAATCCACACAGCTGAAACTTCCTCCCTCCCAAGACAGCTCTGACAACATTTGAATAGGTGTAGTTTCGCTTGCCGTGGATAGGGTCAGGGGAGCGGTAACAGTCGGCGAGAAGAGTGGAGGTGAAGTAGGTGATGAAGGAGAAGGCAAAGAGGACGGCAGGGCCAGCCACCCAACCCATTTGCGCAATTGCCCATGCCAGCGATAGCACTCCAGACCCGATCACCGCCGTTATAATATGGGCACTTGCAGTCACCCATGTCCCTTCAATAAAACGATCGCAAATCAAACCAATAGCTAAGCAATAAGGCATGCACGTAGATATATAGCTAGTATTATACCAGTTCTTTTGATTCTGCCGTCGTCGTCGAAGCTTTCGCTGCCCTCGGGGGTTTCTATGTACATGCTGTTCTTCTGAAACTGATCGGCGGCCATGTCTCTGTCGTGTGCTCAGTGTGTGCCCACTTAAAAAATTAATGGCGTCTGTATCTCTGTCTGTACTTGCTATAGCTAGCTCTTGTAGTGCAAGAGTTTGGCCAACGCAGGAGAAAAAGCAAGAGGTATGATAGTTTGTGAGAATTAAAATGAATAATGGGTTAAATAGAGACGAGAGCCAAGGTCAAAGGGGCCGGAATGCTTGAGTGGCACATGTAGTTATTCAACGATAGGCGAGGAATTTCTTACACATATAACAGGCTAACTTTATGGAGAGGTTGAGAAAATAATAATAGAAAAATGAAAAGCTTGTGTTAATGGTAGAGTTAGGACTTGGGGAGATTTGACAGCACTCTCTGAACCATTGAAGGTGGCATTTCTCGTCCGGCCGTGGAACCCACACTTTGTGATTTTGAGTTTTGGTCCGTCCGTTTGAAGATTTTTTATGGCACCCACTGATTATAGGTTTTGAAAGTGCATGCCTTCTCTCTCAAATACTTGATTCATGCTAATTGAGTTGTCGATTCCCTTATTTTTTAGTCTTATAGGGTCTTATTTCCACGCATGCGAATTTGGTCAATTATCAGTGGTAAACGTTGTCCTTCTGAATATTTTCGGTGTTACCAGATGCATCTATATATATATATATATATATATATATATATATATATATATATATATATATATATATATATGATATCATGCCGACTAGGCAATTACTTATCAATAAAAAAAATGTGAATTTTATTTTCAAAATATGGTCTGTCTAATATGAACACACAAAAAAAAAAAAAGAACTACAAGAAAAAACTCAAATTTGTAACCTTCGGCCTAAGTTCACTGCTTGTTCATCCATGACGTCCACATACTGGATTTTGCTGTAAATGCTCGACAAGAGCTCTTAATTAGCATTGATACGAGAACGCTGCTGGTCCATCATTATCTACATCTGCAATGCTTATCTGCAATATATTTCATGAATTGCGTAACCTTTCTCTGTTAGCATTTAATTTTCTAAAATCCCATAGTGGCCCTTTGCTTAGCTGTCCTCTCCCGTCCTCGATCTGTTTATGTGATTTTTTTGAATAAACTCTTATTTCTAATCTTTCTCTTTCTAAATTTCCTACTGCAATAGGAAAAAAAGTTGTTGCCGATGATAGAAGTGTTATTTTTGGAGGGACGCCATGAATGAGACAACGAAAACAATATTAGGGTATCTATGAAACCTACCTCAGATTTCAGCAGAACAAAGAAAGCTGTAACTTGTAAGTGGTTTAAACATAAACAAAGTGATCGATAAAAAGAAAACTATTACTTCTTCGAGAAGATGAAACGGGTTTTTTGTACAATAAGTTTGACCATATATAATCTCCTCAAAATCCTTATTTGTTTTAAAATAAGTATTTAATTTATTAGAGATAAATTAAATTCTACATAAATAAAATTTAAAAGATTATCACATATTTGTTTAAATAAAAAAAAATTTAATTGAATCAATAATATGTGATATTTTTAAAATTTTTTGTGCTTCTAAAATTTGATTTACCGTTAATAAATCAAATTGTTTCTGTTTTTTTTTTCTTGAAAAAAAAAAGGTTATCCTCTCTAAATGTGTGCATCCATAGAAATAATTACTTTACTTTCTTAAAGTAAAAGATTGCGACTTTTGGGATGAGAGAAGATTTTGCCAAACACTTTGCGGTCTGACCAGTTTCCAATTACAGACAACAAGTCAATGCCTGAGAAAATGGCAATTTTATGGCGGCGATGACAGTCGACAGAGTAGCATAAAATGTCATAGACAGAGATAAGCTCCTATCAATTTCATAACTTTTCCCTAATAATGAACGGACGATATTAGAGGGCCAAAATTCTTGCTTTGATCGTAAGGTTAAATATTCCGGCCATCGTCACTTTTTTGAAATTCTGGTTCTGCCAAGTCTAATGTTTTCAACCATTGCATTTTTTTAATTTTATAAAAAATATTTTCACATTAATAGAATATAAAAGATTCTCACGTCCGTGAAACGGCGTAAACGACTCAGCTTTCGACCTGTGAATAATATAAAAGGCATAAAAAGATAAAAAAATAAAAGGCATAAGTCCTTCAAACGGATCCTATAAAGCAATATCTATATCTATAATGAGACTAATGTCACTCTTTTTAACTTCACAAGCTTCCCTTGACCCCTTTTTTCTTCTGTTTAGGTAAACCTACCGCGATGCATTATGTTTGTTTTTGTTCGAGTTATTGTATCATATAACGTGCAGTGTATTATAATTTATAAACGTCACCTTGAAGAGAGTACCTGGTAATGCAGTTTTTTCCTCAAACAAAATGGGACCACCTCAAGTGGGCTTTCTAGGGCTATTTTGCCCGCTTGAAACAAGTCGTATAGCTCTGTGTCTGAAATGCCATCACGATGGCTTTACCGCTATGCTGCTACACGGTTTTGTGATCACAATTTGACACAGTGCCATTAATGCCTCGTCGTCTACGTCTGCCGGTGCAAGGTTTTAGGCTCACTTGGTGTTTCTTGATCAGTCGGCCATGCATTATTATTGCTCAGAAAGTACTGTATTCTTTATGAATATCAACGTCAAATCTTTAGACAAGGTTTTTTTAAGCGGTAATTTTTTTTTTATTTTTAATAATTATATTTTTAAAAAATATAATTCATAAAAATAATAATTTTTTAAAATGTATAAAATATATTTAGTTACTTTTTTTAAATTATTGAAAATTTTTAAATAATATTTTTTTAAAATTTTTTATTCATATATATTTGATTATAATTAATTTTTTAAGAATTTTTGTATATTTTTATGAGAAAAAATAAATAAAGAGAGCAATGAAAAAAAAGAAAAAGTGAGATAATGAAAAGAAAGAATAATATTTTATTATTATTATTATAATTATAATTATGTTATTAATGAAGAATATATTTATCTTTTATTATTATAAGAAACTTTCTTTTGAAAATTAAAATTCTCATGGTTCTTTGTGAATGAATATTTTAAAATTTGTACTAAATATGACAATTTTATTTTTTTAAAAATTAAATTATAAAAGAAAAAAAAATCTTGCGCCAAAGCCCCCTAATTCTTGTGTCAAAGCCCCTTTTAAGAGTTGGCACCGGAAGCTCTTGGCTTTCAATCGCGGGAGGCACCTTTACAAAACTCAGTACACATCGTTATTTCACAAAAGGAGTGTGAAGGAGCCCAGAGAAAGTGAAAGGGTTGTGTATAGTGCAAGCTAAGAGAGGAGATAGAAATTAATAAAAATAAATAAACAATATTAGCAAAGAAAGAGTAAGCAAGCAGTCTAGATCTAGTTAACTGACACAAAGCTACAAGTTAGTATCAATTATTGTTATGCGCGCGCCGTGTATTAAAGCAAATTAAACACAACAAACTTTCAAGTGATATGTCATCGCCTTGTGATTAGGGTTACTTGGTTTTGTCCACTACAACAAGCAAACGAGATAAGTCCAAGGCCTTAGGTTAATTAAGCATTAAAATAACTTTATTTTTAATACGCTAATTAGGAAAATTAAAACAAATACGTACATATATGCCATTCATATTTTAAAACTTTTCGCTTCAACAAATCAAATTATATATTGAATATATCAACATTAAGATTATCTCTATAAAATATTAAATTAGAAATAAATATATATGGAAGAAAACAAACTTCTAACAAGTGATAATTTATTAACCAAAATAGTTAGTAGATAAAATGTAAATATCAAAATAATCTATTTTAAATTACCAAAGTAAGATAGAAATTGATTAAATTTTGGATGGAGAATGAATGAGCAAAATGAGTGTGTTTATTTTTATCTCGCTTTCTAAAGGTGTGTTTGGATTGGCGATGGACAAAATAGATTTTGTGTGAACGTGATTTTTATAATTGATTTTGGTTAAAAGCAAGTTTGTATGAACGTGATTTATGTTTGAAAATTTTAGTTGAAAAGTGATTATGAAGGAATTGATTTTGTTTGGATATTGTATTTCAGAATCACTTTTGGACATGAAATTACTAGAAAGGGTAGTAATGTTATGTAACTTTGTTTTACTTTGACCCTTAGTATTTTATTTTAATTATTCTTAAATATAAATTCAACAAATAATAATTTCTTAAATAATAATTTCTAAAAATATTCATGTAATTTTAGGTTTACAAATGAAGTGCATGACATTAAAAAAATAACAATTTAAATCAACTAAATGAAAGTCGCCTCTTTGATTCACTGCTTGGAGTCCCAGTAAAACTTTCTCTTGGATTACTACTACCACGGACTTTGGCCTTGGCACAAACCGTTGGAGCCATGTAGTTTGGTACTGAAAATGGTGGGCAGCTTGTGAGGCTATCGTCATCCTTCAGTGGTACATCAAAAGGTAGATCACCTCCCCCCATCCTTGCTCTTGAATATTTTGGGAAGTTTGAGCTTTTTGCTTGTGGGGTTCTTGCCGGTTTTGCAGATGCCAGCATAGCTAATTTAGTGGATTTTGGCGTGGCTGTGTCCATGTTATCAAACCTCTGTTTTTATATCACTAGAACAGGGGTCTTTGAACCATGTATTTGCGCCTTAGCTTTCTGATGAGGGGGGACATAGAGTGTGGAGTGTACTGGTGAAAATAAGAAAACAAGCAAGAATGTGACTTTGTTTTCGTGAGAAAAAGTTGGTCTCTCTGCATGTGACGGAATAGGAAAATTAGATAAAGTAGAGTTTTCATTGTTCTGTGACCCATCCAGAATTATTGATGCAAAAGTAATTGAGATGAACTTCATCCGAATAAGTAAATAGCAATGTCTAAACTCTAAAGAAGAACACGAAACTTACCAACCAAATACATTAAAGTAGTTAGTTCTAAAGCCCAATTGAGTACGTATCTTAGATAAGATAATGTGGGACATGTTCTCCTCTGGATGCAAACTTCTTATACTGCAGAATATTTCTCCTCCACTCACGAAAATGGATCCAGAATATAAGAGAAGTAGCGAGGGATAAAAATGAGAGTTTCTCACTACCTTTGGGATTTGGGACTTCAACGCACTTCTCAGCAACGCAGAAGTAAGCTTCGGTCACGGTTGTCAAATGGAATTTAAGATGATAATCGTGGTTTGTAAAAATGGAAAAACGCAAAACCAAACACGCTGAATTTTTACAAACTCACGTTTCTTCCATGCAAATGGACTTTAAAATCTAACAAACACAAAATCAAACACGCACTAAGGCAAGGAATGACCTTACCTCAGGTTATGAGTTCACGTACGAGTGACGATCGAGTAGCTACCTCGAGGCACCGTCCGGTGTCCAAAATCTTCCTTCCCCACCGCTTCAAAGCTGTAACTGTCAACATTCATAATCTACAGAAGAGACGAGACAAAATAAAATTATTTATTTTTTGTAATATTTTTCTCCCTACGCGTCCAAGTCATATCAGACATCTTGCTTCGACTTTCACACACATCCTCTTTATGTCACCCAAAATGCCGATCTAATCCATGCATAGCTCTCCCGCCATGAGTCAGCTAAACTTTTTCCAAAACCACAACCTACTAGCTACCAATTTCTGCTTTCTTTTTAGGCTTTATTTTTCATAATCGTTAATTTCTTTAATAATTGGCTTGATTCGGGAATTAGCTTATTTCTTGTCAATTTAAGGAATTAAATCCTATATATATTGCGTCGAGATTAATCAAATACTTGGCAAAATTTAATATTTTAATCTGAATAATTGCTTTTAATTAAATAAAAGTGGACCATTTTTAACTTTATATCGAAAAAACAAAAGTGAGAATCTCAATTTACTACGTCAATTTATTTGGCTACTGCCAGCAAATAAGATTTCAGTGGTTGGGAATCAAAATGGCTTTTCGTTATATAAAAAGACAGCTTTGATTGAACAGTGAATGTGCTAATTAATCAAGCGACAGTGTTTGTAAATAACTATTTTATTCCACTCAAATACTTGTCATTCAATTTTGCCTCCTTTAATCATTCCTCTTACTCAACCAATAAGCGAAATTTAATTAAAGAAAAAATATTGCAACTCTAAATCATGTGACTTTTAATATTTTTTTTTAATAATACGAGTATCTTTATCTATTTTGAATATATACTAATCTCATTTACACTAAATTATTGTGTTTATCTAAATTCTAATGGTGTTTGAGATTTTTTAACTACAAAAATAATTTGCATTAAAAAAAAAGTGAAATATGGGCTTCTCAAATAAAAATATGGGCCGTAGTTGAGTGGGTTTTGCTTAGCGGGCCACAGCAAAATACACCACTGGGAGTAGTTGGGCCGCGAAGTTTTGCCCATGGATGTTGTTTAGAAAGTCCAGATTCTTTCCTTCTTGAAACTAAGCCCAAAACAAACAGAGCCCTAGTATCGGAAGAAGCCCAAGATCTCATGGGTCAATTTTGGATTTTTTAAAAAAGTATTTATTACTGACAAAAAAAATTACTTTTGTTTTATAGTATAAAAAAAATAAATCCCTTAACGTTATTTTAAATTTAGTTTTCGATGCTTGATTTTGGATTCAGTCGAAAATAAATTTTTTCAAATATTCTATGAAAAATATATGTTTAAAGGATTTAAATAAAAAATACGCTTTTTCATAAGCCACAATGTAATTCAATTGAGTTTTTCTATTTATCTAAAATGAATAAAATATTCAATGTGCAAACCAAATCATTTTTTATATTATAGGATCCCTTGCTAGAAAAAAAAAACAGCCTTGCAGAGAGAGCGAATGAGAATTGAGAAAAGGAATAAAATGAAAATTGCAATTCGAGGCAAATCCTAGTTAGCCCTCTATCGGAACGTAGTAAAGTTATAGATTTCAGAGAAAATAACAAAAGAATTCCGCTAATTTTTTTTTTTTTTTGGGAAGCAACAAGAAGAGGTGCGCGCCATGTCGTTAAAAGTCCTGAACTTTGTAAATAGGCGAACAGTGTGGTCCCCGCCCTCCCCCTAACGTCGCGAGGGAAAACAACGTCATCAATCAGCGCGTACTAATCTCCGAGATATTTTCCTTCTTCTCTGAGCAATCGTACTACCTTTATCCGAAGTACGAACCCTAGCATAAACTGTAGAATCATCTTCCCAATTTCGGATCTCCATTTGCTCGGTTCGTTTTCTCTCTCTTCCTCTTCCTTTTTTCTTTATCAGTATCATTTTCTTTTACATTTCCCTTTTTACTGATTACTGATTTCCATTTTTAATAGCTTCATACTCAGAATTACGAACCAATCTGATTTCGCTGCCACCGGTCGAGGATTTTTCACATCCGTTAGGGAAAATGTACCTTATCACGCTCAATTATTAAGCATAATTTGGTATTTCTCTAGTTCATTTGGCAAGCTTTCTGTTTCTTTTTACAGGCTTAACATAATAGTCTCCAATTTTTTACTGCTACCAAATGAGCAAAACCTTTTCCAGTTTGAATTCAACGTCAAATTTACCGCATTTCGTCCTCATATAAATGCAAATTGCACTTGGTTCAAAGTTTGTGAGACGTAACGCCTATGTCATGAACTCCTCATGGAGGTTTCGTTTCCACCTAAGAAGCAAGTTAATGGAGATTTAACTTAAGATTAATTTATATATCAGTGGATGAGATAATGTTCTTCTTACTTAATCTATGCACAGGCGTGATCAATACTGGGATGAGGACTCACATGTTTTAATTAATTAATTTACCAAATATGGGCCTCCTCCTGTTTTTGACGCATATTATGTGTGTGTGTTACAGTTGCATTTTATATAAGCTACCTGATAATGCCGGTCATCAGGTCTTTTACTTTACAATCTTAATTCTGATTCTCCCTTGCGTTCATTTTAACAGCCGGTTAACTTGGTCAAGAATTTGGGGTGGATGAGAGATATGTCAGGATCTCAATGGGACACTTGGAGTCGCTACTAATATTGATTTAAAAAGGAGAGACGAGGGCTCTGATGGTTGGGGTATATGCAGGCTGCGGCAATTAGGATGGTTTCTCGGTCTATAATATTTAGCTGGTCAATATAGAAGTTTCCTGATGTAATGCCACATAGGGTCAGAGTCAGGCCAGTGGCTATGTTGGAAACAGTACAGGAGATTGCCATCTACATTCATAGGTTTCACAATCTTGACCTTTTTCAGCAGGGGTATGTGTCCGTTTTATTTCCTCCCTTTTGATTTTCTTGTTTAATTATATTGCCCGATGAACTGATATATTTTTTTTATATAGGTGGTATCAGATTAAGATTACTTTGAGATGGGAGGAGAGTGAATATATATGTTTTGGTACTCCAGCAAGAGTAGTTCAATATGAAGGTAATTTTGTCTAAATCATAGTCTATTTGCTCGTTACTATTTCTGCATTTTCTTTTCTGTTACATATATTTTTGAAAGAGTAACTATATGAAAGGATTATGTTTTAGTTTTGTCCATAGTGAAATCGATGGTGTAAATAAAAAGGTAGCATAGAATAACTGAAAGTGTGATTATGACATATATCTCTTTGACACTAAACATCCTTGTGAATGTGTGTTTGAAAAATAGGGCTAGACATTATACCAAGTCCGGATAAAAAAAGAGAGTTATGTTAAGTCAATATACAATTTTGTCGTATTTACATGAACATGGATTAATGAAGTGATAGTGTTATGGTTAGGTCGTTATTCGGAAGCAATGTGTTGTATGACTCGAGTACATTGTCAAAAGTGTAAAAGTCGCTACATCGACTCTTGGGTGCAGTGAAAAATATGTAAGAATTTCTACATTTTAATAAACGGGTGTGGGTAACACAGTTAGCTCATGAGGATAGGATCTGTTTTAGAACTTAAAATGTAGGCATGTTTACAAGAAAATTAATAGAAATAGTTGATATTATGATTAATAAAAGGATCTACATTATGTGTCTACAAGAAATTAAATGGGTATAAAAAAATATAAAGGAATTAGATATTTTGAGTTTTAAGTTTTGGTACACTGACAAGACAAAAACTAACAAAGTTATAGGCATAATAATCTATAAGGAGTGGAAGAGCAATGTTGTAAATGTAAAAAGATTAGTAGATAGGATTATAGTTTTAAAGCTTGTAGTGGAGCGGAACACTTTTAATGTAATTAGTATTTATGCACCACAAGTAGAACTAAAAAAGTATCACAATATAATTTTTTGAGAGGATATTCAAGAAATATCTGAAAGAAAAAATTTTCTTAAGAGAGGATCTAAATGGACATGTAGAGAGTGAATATAAAGAATACGAGTGTATACATAAAGGTTTTGGGTTAAAAGAAGCAAATGAAGAAGGTAAAACTATTTTGGATTTTTCTGTAACTTTTAATTTTACAATAACAAACACTTGCTTTAAGAAACAGGTAGAACATCTTATTACGTACAAGAGTGGAAGAATAAGCTTTTAAATAGATTTCTTCTTGGTAAGAAAATCAGATAGAAATTTTTGCACAGATTGCAAAGTAATATCTAAAGAGAGTTTAGTTATTCAACACAGAGTTTTAGTTTTGAACGTACAGGATAAAAGAAGAGTTGAAAGAAAAAGTAAGAAAACGGTCTCGAGAATTAGGTGGTGGTATTTGAAAAATGATCAACAAAAGAGTTTTCAAAGAAGGGTAAAAGAAGAGAAATTTTGGGAGGTTCGGAAAAATGCTAATGATATGTGGAACGAGGTGGCTTAAAGGGATCAGAAAAATAGTAAGAGAGATACTTGGAGAATTTAGAGGCATTAGACCAAAGGGTAAAGAATTTTAGTGATGGGATGCAGAGGTGCAAGATAGGACTAAGGTTAAAAAAGAGTGTTATAAAGCGTGACACTTATGTAAAAATAATTAAAATTGAGAAAAATATAAAGTTATTAAAAAAGACACTAAAACGGCTATGAGTGAAGTGAGATTTAGGTTTTGAAAGGTTATATCAATTTTTTAGGAATTAAGGATGGGAAAAGAAAATGTTTTAGGCTTGCGAAAGGTAGAAAAAGAAAGATAAAAGACCTAAACCAAGTGAAATGTATTGAAGATGAAACATGTATTGTCTTGGTAAGGGAGCAAGATATCTAAGTACGATGAAAGAGTTGCTTTCAAAAGATTTTTAACGGAGGGCATAAGTTAGTATGTTATTTTGATAGATTAAATATTGCAGAGGATGATCGCAATTATATCTTTTATTATAGAATTTAAGAGTTTGAAATAGAAAAAGTTTTGATGAGAATAGAAAATAGCAAAACAGTAGGACATGATAATATATCTATTGAGGTGTAAAAATGTCTAGGTAGGAAAGACATTTGGCTCACTAAGTTGTTTAATTGATAATGAGATATAAAAAATGCCGGATGAATGGAGAAGAAGTATTTTAATCCTTATCTATAAAATTAAGGGGACATACAAAACTGTGTCAATTATAGGAGGATTAAACTCATGAGCTATACTATAAAATTATGGAATAAAGTCATTGAGCAGAAATTAAGACAAGAGAGTCAAGTCACAGAAAATCAATTTGATTTCATGTCAGAAGGTCAATCATGGAAGTAATCTATTTACTGCGAAAATTGCTGGAAAGTTATGTAAGGAAGCAAAAAGATCTCATGATTTTTATTTATTTGGAAAAGGCATATGATAGAGTGTTGAGAGGATTTTTATGGAAGGTTTCAGAGAAGAAAGGAGTACGTATTGCATATATCCAAACAATTAAATATATGTACGATAGAATCACGATTTGCGTGAAAACACAAAATGGAGATACAAAAGATATTTTCACATCTATAGGACTACATAAAGAGTTATTTCTGAATACATATTTTTTTTAATTTGATTTTGAATATAGTTATTGAACATTTACAAGATTTGGGGTCTCAATAAATGATTTTTGCAGATGATATAATTTTAATTGATGAATCGAAAGAAGAAATAAATATGAAGTTAGAGTCGTGGAAACAAGTTTTGAAAACACATGATTTTTGTATAAGTCAAAATAAAATAGAATATATAGAATGTAATTTTAGTAAAAGGCAAACACATATAAATTTAGAAGTAAAATTTAGAGACTACATATTAAAACAAATTATAAATTTTAAATATCTTGAGTCCGTTATACAAAATGACGGTAAAGTAAAGGAAGACATAAATTATAAGATTCAAGTAGGATGGATAAAATGGAAGTAGATTTTGAGTGTTATTTGTTATAGAAAAGTATTCCTTAAAGTTAAAGAAAAATTCTATTGTACAGCTATAAGACTTGTTATATTGTATGATATTGAATGTTGGGCGGTTAAAAGATAACATGAAGATAAATTCAA
The DNA here is from genome assembly GCA_037074535.1 of Gleditsia sinensis. Lineage (NCBI taxonomy): Eukaryota > Viridiplantae > Streptophyta > Magnoliopsida > Fabales > Fabaceae > Gleditsia > Gleditsia sinensis. The sequence continues at coordinate 5,962,239 of CM073472.1, forward strand.
TATTGCAGAGATGAAAATATTGCATTAAATGCGTTGACACACTAGAAAAAATATGATTAGAAATGAATGCATTAGATAGAAAGTTGGGGTAGCATCTATTGTGAAAAATATGATGAAATCTCGCGTAAGTTGATTTGGCAATGTGTGGAGAAAATCTGTAAAAATTCTACTGAAAAGAATAGATTAGATGGAGAGCAGTTCGACAATTAGAGGAGAGAGAAGTTAAAGAAAATAATAGGTGAAACTATTAAGAAAGATTTAGTAATTAATAATTTATCTATTGATCTCATTTATAATAGACTATTGTGATGTCGTTTGATCAATATAGCTGACTCTATCTAGTGGAAAAATACTTAGTTATTGTTGTTGTTATTTTTTATCCTTTCTGAGTATAGAGAATATGCTCCTCATGCACATATTTTGATGAGTTTTTGCTAAGTAACCCATAGTTTAGTGCTTTAACTGATCTTTATTTCTTTCACGCTATGGGGTGATTGCTTTCAATAATCATATAACATAATTTGAATTTTTTTTTTTCATTTTTGTTTGATGCAGTGCTTCTATTTTGGATAGATTCTCTAGTGATATGGATAACATGTTGGGTAGAAAAACATTAGTTTCCAGAATATTGCAGAACTTTGTTCCTTTGCTCATTATGTCTTAGACAAAATATCTTCTTCTTCTTCTTCTTCTTCTTCTTTTTTCATTAGTTAGTTTTGGTTGATATTCCTTCGGGGTATAAATTGAATTATAAGAGTGAAAATAATGCTGACTGTGGTCAATGTAGCTATTTTTTATTCTTCTCTCCATTGGACATGTGGACTATAGTATGAATCAGGCCCTTCTCCCTTCCATTCAGTTTGGGGGAAAAGTGCGTTTTACTATCATTTGAAAAGACTTTCAGGCTTAACTTGGCGTTGACCTTTTGTGTGAATTGTGATGAACATTGAAATTTGTGGCACAAGTAATGAAAAAAAAAATGAAATGATACAAGGAAGTTATTGTAATTGTTCAGTATGCTGGAAATCTGAATTGCGTATGTAGCACACATAGGATCTTTTATAGCAATACATGAGATTTTGGTTCCTTATTTTAATATATTTCTTGTGTACCTACATTTTTCTTCATATGAAGACTATCATAAAACCTATCTCTTATATGCTGAACTAATAGCTGAGGTAGAGAATTTTTCATTCTGCAGCTCCTGATCTGGTTCCTGGCAGTATGTATGGTGTATGGAGGATTGACGATGTGGACAATAGTTTCTCAACGCAGCCTTTTCGGATTAAATATGCTAGGCAGGACATTCATTTATGTATGATGGTCTCATTCAATTTATCACTTGGCAAATTTAAGGTAGTGATCTCTTTCTCATTTTTGTCATTTTCTAGGGTTATCAAATGGAAAAGAAACCTTGTGAGATGCCAATTGTGTTTTAGATACCAAGTAATCTGTCAGGAAGATCCCCTAGGTCATACCACCCTGTTGACAAGATTGACATCTCAAGCCTTATGGTTGTGCATTCTTTATACACATTTGCTCCCGCTTCTTTGTTATGTGCACATGTAGGTATTGATATTGACAGTAATAGAATTAGAAAAGAATGTAGACTCAGAAAACCAAACTAATTTGTAACATATTGGTTTTGGACTTTTGGTTGGCAAGTGTCAGATTTAGGTTTGCATCTGCTGATATTTACGTTTAAATCTTCTACTAACATAACTTATGACAGTAGAGTAAAAGTTAGTTTTGGATTAATGCACAGCAATTTGATTTTATTTCTAAGAGGAGCTCTAGAATAGCTATGGTTAAAATAAACTTCACCTTTTCTGAAAAATTTAAATAGCATACTACTTTTTTTTTCTCTATTCTTCCCTTTTAGAATTTAATATTCTTGTCACATTGAACTCATGAATTGTTTTGTATGGCTCTTAATTGCAGGATTTACTGACATCTGCTGCTATTTTGAAGTTTGAGCTTATGTTTGCTCCAACGTTTGAGAATGGGTGAGCAATAAGAGTTTTATATTCATTGGACTATTAATTTCAGGAAAAATACATATATGTTTCTTTTTTAGTGATATCTCCTTTTATGTTTTGGTGTAATCGGTTGATATATCCTTGTTGGCATTAATATACTGACTGGAGTGCCCCATCTACAGTGCTGACTTGCAAGCTTCCCTGGATACATACACTGCTGCTATCCATGAATTTCGCATTCCCCCTAAAGCTCTTTTAGGATTGCATTCATTTTGTCCCGTCCATTTTGATGCTTTACATGCAGTGCTTGTCGATGTAAGTGTACATGTCAGTCTACTGAAAGCTGCTTCTTACAGGTCTGCATCGAAAGTACCCAGGTTTGTCACATGGTCTAATTTGCAATATGAGTTGGCTAGAATCTCCTTTTAGCATTCTTAGGCTCTTAGCTTTACTCAGAAGGTTATTTTAAATCAGCTTTGGTTGCAAACTTCTTGTTATGTATGCTTGATTACATAGACTAACATGTTCACTTGATCCATTTCAGTAATTCTGGCCATTCTGAAGTCATTGCTGATGAATATGACACATTGAATCAAGTATGTTGTAAACATTGGATGTTTCTTTTTGGTATCCTCTGTTGATCAAGGTGGCTCTGTTCATAATACTGATGGCAAGTCTTTCTAATGTAATATGAGGAGATGATGAATATTGCTATTGTTTTAATTTACGATGTATTTGTACTTCAAAATTTTAGGTTTTATTTGTTAGTAACTTGGGAATGTAGAATCCAGTTGTTTGGGCCTTGAGATATCTTATTCCAAGTTGGATAAGTCATCCTAGTTTATTGTACTTGAGTCGTTAAGCTTGGGTTGCGTTGCTTGTCTTAGTTGAATTGAGGTTGTTTGTCTCGTCAGTATAAGGCATATGGTCTGTCTTAGTGTTGGCAGATTTGTTATTGAGTTTTGATTTGATATTTTTCATGTGATACATCCCTTCGTTCTACATCACTTTCTTTGCATTATTTCAAGTTTGGATTGTTGTTTTGCTTTATTGTCTATACTAGGTTGCTAGTGCATGGCAACCATGCATATGATTTTGTGCCTGTTTGTTGTCATTTTTAATGCATTCAACTATGCATGGTCAGAATGGGTATGGTTCATCTATGCACATATTCACTTATATACATGCATGCATTTCACATTGTATTTGGATTGTCTTTTTTTATTTTATACTTTTATTTATTCTTCTGTGTTATATCTTGACTATTATTTGAACCTGTTTACCATGAAGATGGTAGTATCTTCAACAGTTTTGATTAGCGTCACTGGACAAACAAAGGTTAATTTTGAAATCTCAGGCTTCCAGACATTATTAGTATTTACTAGAAAGCTGTGTCACGTGCCTAATATGGGGTGAAAATCGTTGAAAAAGAGTAACATGGAGGGTTTTGTAATTTACATGTTTTAATATTATAATAACTAGGAACAGTGAAGATTCTAATACTTTTGATGCGTTTGTGTGTGTGTATAGATAATATTCTATTGCATTAGTTTTTCAGACATTCTTCTTCAGGTAATAACAGAATGTTCTGTGTGACTGATCAGGAAGTGAGCGAGGCTGCTTCTTTAGATGTGAAAAATGTCATGCTTGTGAAAGCATTATCAACTGCTCGTGATGTATTGCTTGAGGAACTACAAAAACTCAGCAAAGCAGTCAATCAACCTATTGATATTTCAGAGTCAAAAATGAACAATACAAAATTATTAAATTCTGTTCAGCAGGCAAACCAGGTTGCCACAGATGTTGAAGTTTCAGGACAAGGCAAGCCACAAAATGGTCTTGAGGTCCTTACTTTTATTTCATTCTGTAGAATATTGCATGTTTTGATTGGCTATTTATACCATTTTAATGGTTTCTTCTTAATTAGTTCCCTCTTCTCTTCCTGTATAGAGAAGAAATGGTGCTCTGGATTTTCAGAATGCTGAAATGCTCAGTTCTTTATCAAAGAGTGATCTGTTGGGCTGTTTTAATTCACTGGGAGATCAATTATTATATTTATGGAGTGTATTTCTTAAGTTCCACAGGTTTGCCGTTTATTATGTGTTGTTATTTTTCCTTTTTAAAGCAGATCTTATTTTAACTAATTTTGTCATATGTATAATAATCTTTTATGTCTTTCAACAAGCTAGCATTTAAAACTTGGTTTAAAAAGTTCATCTATTCTTTTAATGGAACATCTTTTACAGGCTGCAAATTGATATTGTTAACACCTTATCCTCCTCATTCTGAAATCTGTTGACTCTTTTGTGGTTCAACCAAGGTTGAATCAGGATTCAAGATGCACACACACACATCTGTATAAAATATAATTATCAAGGGGGAAACCAATTTTTAAGGATGCTCACTGATTCGCCAGTTTTTTTTAAAAATGGTTTTAGGGGTCAAACCAAACCGGATTGAGGACTGGTTCCTGGTTTTTCCAGTCTGAACTGGCCATACACAGCAATATATCGACATTTACCTATGCATGTATAGACGCACATATATCATGAGATTGGTCCAGTGTAATCAGCTGAAAATGATAATTTTTGGTCCCTCTAATGATGGAGCTAGTATCATGAAACTTTTTGTTAGCTTGTTTAATTAGCTGATATTAACTTCTTAGGGATAACAAAACAAAGATTCTAGAGTTTTTACGTGATGCATGGTCAAAGGATCGGAAAGCTGAGTGGTCAATATGGATGGTGTACTCTAAATTTGAGATGCCTCACCATTACATAAATAGTGGCATTGATGATTCTTCCCATCGTGGTGTACATAGAAGAGTTTCCAGTTCATGGAGTTCATGGAAGTTGCCTGATGATGTAAGTTCTTGTCTGTTCCTTCTTATCTTACTTTTAGAAAAGAAAAACTGAAAATGAGAATGATTGTGCAAAAGCTACAAATACCTTAATTTTGTCTTGTAATTTGCACAGCCTCCACAGACAGCAGCTACACGTGCTGAACTTCATCGAAGGAGCATTGCACAGATGAGGGTAAGTTTTCACCTTTATATCTTTGGACCACTCGCGTTCAATTTTATGTTTACATATGACCTATTAATTAATACTTCATTGCAGATCAACAGCCGGTCAATTCAGGATATGCATATATTTGGAGATCCTTCACATATACCAATTGTGATCGTAGAACGTGTGATGAATGCACCACGACGGACTAATAGTGAAAATTCATACCTGAGACATGTCGACCTTATAGAATCACATAATTTACAAATTGGGCTCAGCTCTGATACTGTAGACAAGCAATCTGCACCACAAAGTAATGGTCATGTGTTAAAGATTGTCGTCTTTGTCCATGGGTTTCAGGCAAGTCTTGCTCTTACGCGGAATTTATTGCAAAACTAATACCTTAACCTGTGTGTGGGACTTCAGCTTGATAGCAATGTCCATGAATTTTAGAGTGTGATTCTGAGTCATGTCCCAATGAACCAATTGAGGTTTCCTAGTCTATTACTGATTTGTGCTCATAGCCAAATTTCCAATATGGGAGTGAATGAGCAAAGTTGAGGGAGCTGAGGGTTGAGGGCTACATGTAAGCTTTCTTGATCTTCTTGAGTTCACTTGAGCTGAGCCCAACTTTAAGTTTGAAATTTGTGCTCAAATTTGGCTAAATACAAGCTAGCAAACTCATAATTGAGCTTGTGAGCCTAAATGTTTAAATTTGAAATATGTAATGAAATTATAGTCATACAATTAACTCTTTCTGTTCAAAGTAAATAATATTTGTAGGATGCATTTAAAATAATAAAATATAGCAATTTTGGAAACAATCTGAAGTCCTTTTAGTATTTGCATAATGACCAGCTCTTTCTGAAGAAAATGAGTCTTATATGATTAAATTTAATTAGACTCATGTTACCTTAATTTATTGTTCAAATTTCAAGTGAAAATTGGCAAGACTGTAAGCTAATAGCCATCATTGTTTACATTTGCAGATGAATATATTAATATTTAAAAATGAAAAATATGGTTTTAAAATGTGAAAGCTTGTAAAAATGCAAGACAGAAATATATGTACAAATAGAGAAGAAGATATGTGGGCAGCAGAAGATTAATTATCTTTATTAATTTGCTGCTATATGATGACAAAGTTTAACAAACTTTTAAAAAGGATGAATACTTGGTATCAGAGCTCTAAAGGATCTTTAACGGCTGTGAGTAAAGTGAGTAAGGCTTCCTCTTTGATAAAAGACCAAAAGGACTAGAGTGATTTTTATGCCTTCCAACAGTTATTTTGCTCCTCCTTCTCCATCTTTCACAGGTGAAAACTAACCAATTTGGGTAGTAAAAATGAAGGCTTATATGGGAGCATTTGGTCTGTGAAAAGTAGTGGAGATAGGTAGATAGCCAACTCCTTTTCCTGCAAACTCCACTTTAGCCGAAGTAAAGTTGCATAGTGAGGAATGTGCAAAGCAATATAAGGTTTGGTTGCCATCCATTCATCTCTAACAGATGGAATTTTTTGAAGGATCATGAACTTTGAAATGGCAAAGGAGGTGTGGGATAATGATAGGGTACTTAAGTCCAAGGGAGAACACACCTCAAAAGCTAGCTATGGAGGTGGGAGAGCCCTATGACTTAAATGCCTTACTACACACCAGTATTTAGCCTATGTGACACTTTATCATAGTACTGCCCCAAAAGAGCCGATGTCCTTGGGGGTTGTATTCTACCTGGGAGGTTCGATAGTCCCACTCCTTGGCCCCTAATTAGCCCTATATAGGTTGCCCTTTCCACAAAAGTCAACCAACCACTCTGATACCATTTGATAGGTACTCAACCCAAGGAAAAACTATACCTCAAAAGCTAACTATTAAGGTGGGAGAGTCTTACTTAGGATTTAAATATCACACCACGCACCAATATTTAGCCAATGTGGGACTCTATCATATTGTTAGGGACCATAAGCCAAGGTATGGGATTTGGGAGTCCTAAATCGGGTGTATGGGCACCTGGTTTAGGGGGGGTTTTAAGTCTAGGCACCCTATCTTCACGAGTTAGCTTTTGGAGGTAAGTTCTACTTAGATGGTCTTTATCAGTGGCCCCAAACATATGATGGCAGTGGTTGGAGAGGAGCAAATGGGTGAACCAACTGCCTAAGTACTAACCACGCCATGGATGTTGTTGTTTGAAGGGGGCGGTATTGTTAGGGACCACAAGCCCAAGTATGGGACTTGAAAGTCCTACATTGGGTGGATGAGCACTTGGTGGGGGCTTATAAGGCCTTTAGGCACCCTCTCTTCACGAGTTAATTTTCGGGAGTGAGTTCTACCTACGCTTATCAGTTAGGAACCTGAATTCCTATAAGAAATTATAGAAGAAGCAACAAAAAATAACAAGAAAACAAGCAAAAATCCCTAGAACTTCAAGGGCTTAGGATCTCTCCATAAGGTTGTCCCAAATTCTACCTACCTATCTCTCACTCTCCCTTCCCTTTTATGTAACAATTTCCTAACAACTTACACCTCTTCATGGCTTCCCATGTCTCACTTAGATAATTCTTTAGGCCATTATTCAGCTACCTCATGTTGTCCATGCTGGCCCTCCCCGTATACCCACATCTCTAGCAGCTAATTTGGGATTTTATTGTTATTCCACCCTCGAAGTTTTACCTCACTCTCAAGGTGAGAAGTGGAATTAGTAATAGGTGGCTTCTTTCCACTATAAATTTGTTTTTCCTTTCCTTCATCTTTTTTCCCTATCCAGTTAGTAGATCCTCAATTTTATGTGTCAGGATTTCCACCTCAAAAAGTTTGCCGTAAAACCAAATCTCTTCATGTAACATAAGTTGCGTTTGATTCTTGGAATGTTTTATTCTCAGGAAAGTTATATTCTTGGAAATCTCAATGAGATAGATAGAAAAGTTAAAAAAATATGTTTGATTGTCACTTTACTTTCTTGGGAATAATTTGTTGTATTACCATCAAATTTTCATTTTCATGTTTGGTTCACTTGAAATATTCTTGAAAATATAATTATTTTTTCAAAAATACCCTTGAAGAAAAACTTTTAAAATAAAAAAGAATGATAAATAGGATGATAAAATAAATAAATAAAAGAGTAAATAAAGAAATAAAAAAAAATTACTAAAAAAAAATAAAATTTCTTATTTGAAATTTAGGGGTCAAGGCTTACGATTTAGAGTTTAAGATTTAGGGGTTAGAGATTAGGATTTAGAGTTCAAGATTTAGGGTTTAGAGATTAGGGTTTAAAGTTTAGAGTTTTAGGGTTTAAGGTTTAGAATTTTAGGATTTAGAAGTTAGGAGTTAGTTTTTAGGTTTGAGGATTTAGAGTTTAGAGTTTTGGGGTTTAGGATTTAGAGTTTTAGGATTTAAGATTTAGGGTTTAGGGTAGTAGTTAGGGTTTTAGGGTTTAAAGGTTAGAGTTTAGAGTTCAAAGTTTAGAATTTAGGTCTTAGGGTTTAAGAGCTAAAGTTTAGGGTTTAGGAGTTCGGATTTAGGATTTAAGATTTAAGGTTTAGAGGTTATGGTTTAAGGTTTAGAAGTTAAATTTAAAGTTTAAGATTTAGAGTTTCGGGATTAAATTTAAGATTTAGAGTTTATAGGTTAGAATTTAGAGGTTAAATTTAATATTTACGGTTTATTGTTTAGGGTTTATGGGTTTAAAATTTAGAGTTTCAGAGTTAAATTTAGAATTTAAGGTTTAAGAGTTAGTGTTTAGAGTTTAAAACTTAAATGTTAGAATTAAGGGTAATTTGATCATTTTACGTAAAAAAAGTTTCTCATTCCTATGGGAAACTTTTATTCTCACCTTCATAAGTGGGTGGAAATCCTCTTTATTTTTCATTTCTGAGAATCTTTTATTCTCAAGAATGAATTTTTATACCTGATAACAAACATGGGAAAAAAAAATTTCTGCCTTACTTTCCCAGAAAGGATTCCTTGTACCAAACACTACCATAGGCTCAAGCAGTGTGCCTTTTAACCTAACCACAACCATCTAGTGAAGCCCATTGTTATTTAGATTATTCTGGCCCAAACCCCAAGTCCACAATATCTTAAATTTTTGGCTAGCCAATTGTTCTCATTAGGCCCAATCAACTTTGAAAAATAACCAGATCTTTTCTCCTTAGTTATTCCGCTGGCTCAATTTTTCCCTTTTGCTTCATAGGCCCAAGTTTGGCACATGCTACTGCCAGTCAGACACGGGTGCTTGTTGATACACCTCCAAACAAGCCACCTTTTGCATGGTGCCTATATATTATGAGCTACTTATTCACGATTGGAGGCTACCAATTCATTTATGGTTCCCTTCAAAGTAATAGCAGCTATATTCTCCCTGCCTATATTCGTATAGCTGGTCCCAAGCCCGGATAAAAGAGGAGGGTTGTGTTAGGCGTGCAACAGCCAACGTAAAACTTTGTCGTAACCGCATGAACATGGACAAACGAAGTAATAGTGTTAAAGCTAGGTCGTTGCTCGGAAGCAACGCGCTATATGGCTCGCGTGCAGTGTTAAAAGAGCAAGGGCCGCTGCATCGGCGCCCGGATGCAGTGAAAAGTAGGCAAGAGTTTCCACACTTTAATGAACGGGTGTGGGCAAAGAAGTTAGTTCATAAGGGTAGGATCCGTTTTGGAACTTGGAATGTAGGCACACTCACAGGAAAATTAATGGAAATAGTTGATACCATGATTAGGAGAAGGATCAATATCATGTGTCTGCAAGAAACTAAATGGGTAGGAGAAAAGGCAAAAGAATTAGACTCTTCAGATTTTAAGTTTTGGTACACGGGCAAGATGAGAACTAGTAATGGTGTAGGTATAATAGTTGATAAGGAGTGGAGAAATAATGTCGTAGATGTGAAAAGATTAGGAGATAGGATTATAGCTTTAAAGATTGTGGTTGAGCGAGACACTTTTAATGTGTTTAGTGTATATGCACCCCAAGTTGGATTAAAGGAGCATTATAAGAGAACTTTTTGGGAGGATCTAGAAAGTTTGATTCAAGAAATACCTTTGGGAGAGAAGATTTTCTTAGGAGGGGATTTGAATGGTCATGTAGGGAGTGACTCGAAAGGATACGAGGGTATACATGGAGGTTTTGGATTAGGAGATGCGAACGAAGAGGGTAAAACTATCTTAAATTTTTCCTTAGCCTATAATTTTACCATAGCAAATATTTGCTTTAGAAAGCGGATTGAACATCTTATCACATACAAGAGTGGAGGAGCAAGTACTCAAATAGATTTTTTCTTGGTAAGGAAATCAGATAGAAAGTTCTGCACAAATTGTAAAGTCATACCCGGTGAAAGCTTGGCTACCCAACACAAAGTTTTAGTTTTGGACGTACGAGTTATGAGAAGAGTAGAAAGAAAGAGTAAGAAAACAATTCCTAAAATTAGGTGGTGGTCTTTGAAGAATGAGCAACAAAGGAATTTTCAAAGAAGAGTGGAGGAAGAAAGGTTTTGGGAGGTCCAAGGAAATGCTAATGATATGTGGGACGAGATGGCCAAAGGGATTAGGTATATAGCAAGAGAGACACTTGGAGAATCAAGAGGCGGTGGACCTAAGGGTAAAGAATCTTGGTGGTGGGATGCGGAGGTGCAAGATAGGATTAAGTTTAAAAGAGAGTGTTATAAGGAGTGGCACTTATGTAAAGATAAGGCAATTTGAGATAAATATAAAGCGGCTAAGAAAGACGCTAAGAAGGCTGTGAGTGAAGCAAGAACTAGAGCTTTTGAGGGATTATATCAATCTTTAGGAACTAAGGAGGGAGAAAGAAAAATTTACAAGTTTGCGAAGGGTAGGGAAAGAAAGACAAGGGACCTAGATCAAGTGAAATGTATTAAAGATGAAGAGAGTAATGTTTTGGTAAGGGAGCATGATATCTAAGCACGATGGAGGAGTTACTTTCAAGGACTTTTTAACGAAGGGCATGAGTTGAACTACAACTCTGACAGACTTAATACTGCAGAAGAAGACCGTAATTATATTTTTATTGTAGAATCCAAGAGTTTGAAGTAGAGAAAGCTCTGAAGAGAATGGAAAATGGTAAAGCAGTAGGACCTGATAATATACCTATTGAGGTGTGGAAAAGTTTAGGAAGGAAGGGTATAAGTTGGCTCACTAAATTGTTTAATGTGATAATGAAATCTAAGAAAATGCCGGATGAATGGAGGAGAAGTACTTTAATTCCTATATATAAAAATAAAGGAGACATACAGAATTGTTCCAACTATCGGGAGATTAAACTCATGAGTCACACTATGAAGTTATGGGAGAAGATCATTGAGCAAAGATTAAGACAAGAGACTTAAGTTACAGAGAACCAGTTTGGATTTATGCCAGGAAGGTCAACTATGGAAGCAATTTATTTACTACGGAGATTGATGGAAAGGTATCAAAGCAGACGGGAAGATTTGCACATGGTTTTTATTGATTTGGAAAAGGCATATGACAGAGTGTTAAGAGAGATCCTATGGAAGGTTTTAGAAAAGAAAGGAGTACGTATTGCGTACATTCGAGCAATCAAAGACATGTACGACGGGATAACGACTTGCGTGAGAACACAAAATGGGGATACAAAAGATTTTCCCACAACTATTGGACTACATCAAGGGTCTTCTCTGAGTCCGTATCTTTTTAACTTGATTTTGGACGCAGTTACTGAACATATACAAGAGTTGGGGCCTCAATGCATGATTTTTGCAGATGATATAGTCTTAGTTGGTGAATCGAAAGAGGAAATAAATATGAAGTTAGAGTCATGGAGACAAGTTTTAGAAACACACGGTTTCCGGATAAGTAGAAATAAAACAGAATATATGGAATGTAGTTTTAGTTAGAGACGAACAAATACGAATGTCGACGTGAAACTTGGAGACTATATATTAAAACAAGTTACAAATTTTAAATATCTTGGGTCCATTATACAAAATGACGGTGAAGTAAAGGAGGACGTAAATCACAGGATTCAAGCTGGATGGATGAAATGGAGGAAAGTTTCGAGTGTCATTTGTGATAAAAAAGTGCCGCTCAAAGTTAAAGGAAAATTCTACCGTACGGCTATAAGACCTGCTATATTGTATGGTACGGAATGTTGGGCGGTTAAAAGACAACATGAAGATAAACTCAATGTTGCAGAGATGAGAATATTGCGTTGGATGTGTGGACACACCAGAAGAGATATGATTAGAAATGAGTGCATTAGAGAGAAAGTTGGGATAGCACCTATTGTGGAGAAGATGGTTGAAACTCGCTTAAGGTGGTTTGGCCATATGTGGAGAAGACCTGCAGAAGCCCTAGTGAAAAGAGTTGATCGGATGGAGAATAGTCCAATAATTAGAGGTAGAGGGAGGCCAAAGAAAACAATAAGTGAAACTATTAAAAATGATTTAATAGTTAATAACTTATCTTTTGATCTCATTCATGATAGGCCACTATGGCGCCGTTTGATCCATGTAGCCGACCCCACCTAGTGGGAAAAGGCTTAGTTGTTGTTTGTTTGTTTGTTTGCTTCATAGGCCCAAGTTGGAATGTGGATCTGTTTTTGAGGCCCAAATAAACCAATTGTAGCCCTAATATCTTCCCTATAACCTCCCCAAGTTAGAAGATGGATCTGTTCCACCATTTTTATTTTTGGCCCAAGCCTAGTGATCAGCTTGTTTGGTGGAGCTGACCCTAGCTGAGCCCATTATTGTAGCTCCATCTGTTTGGAAGAGATTAGACATTTACTCCCCAATATTAATCTCAGTAATTTTTGTTAAAATACTAGAATAATTTTAATATATCATAGACATAAAAATGTACCATTTGTTGTATGCAGGGCAATATTAATGGATTACACTTCATCCATCTTTTTGTTCAGTATTTTCTTTATGGGAAAAACATCATTGATTACTTATTCTTCATCACTCAACATCATAGGGGCATCATCTGAATCTACGACTTATCCGGAATCAATGGCTTTTGATAGATCCCAAGGTCGAATTTCTTATGTCAGAGGTTAATGAGGATAAAACATCTGGAGACTTCAGAGAAATGGGACAAAGGCTAGCTCAGGAAGTTATTTCTTTTGTTAAAAAAAGAATGGATAAAGCATCAAGATCTGGGAACTTGGGAGATATTAGGCTAAGTTTTGTTGGACACTCTATTGGTAACCTCATTATAAGAACAGCTATTGCAGGTAAGTCATGGATTTAGATGCCATGCTGGGCATCTGTTTGACATTTGGTGCTAATTTTTGTCTTATCTTTGCAGAAAGCATGATGGAGCCATTTCTAAGATATCTACATACATATGTTTCTGTATCTGGTCCACACTTGGGGTATCTTTATAGTTCAAACTCTTTGTTTAATTCTGGATTGTGGCTTTTAAAGAAGCTAAAAGGCACACAATGCATTCATCAACTAACGTTCACAGATGATCCAGATATCCAAAATACGTTCCTGTATAAATTAAGTAAGGTAAGAAGGCCCTGTAGAAGGTAGGATCAACTTACTCTATAGAATAACTTATTGTGAGAAGTGATTTTTAACAATCATACTGTTATATTATAATAATTTATTATGCCAGATCTTGCATGCCAGTATTATATCAAAGAGCACTTATTAACCGTTTCATCAAGTATTATTTCCTTGCATATGAAAATGATATGTAATGTTGATGTGATTTGTAAAATCTTGCATTTAAGATCTACATTATCCATTCTTTGAAGCGATTGGTGGTTTTCTTGAGAAACGTATCCTGTAAAAGTTTAATATGGTGTAAAATTAGGTTACTTCTATAGCATCTTCTTTTTCCGTGTAAAGGCACTAATATTTTATAGAACCCCTCAACTTTTAATTTTGGCAACCAGCTTCCATGAACTTTGAAAAATGTCTTAATGACTACGTTGTGTTCATGTGAAATGGCTAATGTTTGTAAGTTTTGATTTCTGAAGTCAAATTTTTCTGGTAAGGAATTCATGCATGGATTGTTGGTTAAAAAAAATGGATAGAAATGGCTATTAAGACATTTTTCAAAGTTGAGGGATCTACATGCTAAAGCCCCAAACTTGAAGGGGGCTCTAGGCATATTCCCTTTATTTTATTATTCGCTGAGATAGAGGCATGAATCGTATATGCTGGCAATGTAGGTTCTAACATTGTTCTTTCCTCTTTTTTCTTTCTAATTTCAGCAGAAGACGTTGGACCATTTCAGGCATATTATCTTGCTATCTTCCCCTCAGGTTTTCTTTTCTCTTACGATGGCTCTAAAAATGGAGACAGGGAATGCTATATACTGATACTCTATTAGCAATTGGGATATTATTTATTAGTATCATGGTTGAGCTTATTACGTGTCTGAGTAAAATTGAAACTTCTTCAATGGGTTCTATCATATATCAATGATTCACTGCATGTGAAGCATATACTTTCCTTGACACAGTAATCTAACACTCGTCATATGTTCTAGTGCCTTCAATTCCAAAGAACATACAAACAGGATTTTGATGTTTTTAGTTTTGGAAAGTGTTTCTTTAAGCTGGTCGATGAAGAAATGTCTACAAAGAGCGATAAGGTTTTGAAGCGTAGTGGCAGTATAATCTTTTACTAATTAAGGTCTAATAAAATATTAAATTTCTAGGGAAGGGTAACGCAATACATAGTTTAAGTTAGTTAAGTAAGGTTTGTTTCCCTTTGCTTCCTTTTCTTTTCCCCAGTTCCCTTTTCTTATAGTATGTTTGCTTTTACTTGGAATTTCTTTGGCTTGCTGTTAATTGATGATGCTTTTTTCAGGATGGTTATGTGCCCTACCATTCTGCTAGAATTCATTCATGCCAAGCTGCTTCAAATGATACTTCGAAGAAGGGTAGAGTGTTCATGGAGATGCTGAATGATTGCTTAGACCAAATCCGTGCCAGTCCTTCTGAGCGCCGAGTGTTCATGCGCTGTGATGTTAATTTTGATACCTCTGCCTATGGCAAGAACTTGAACTCCTTCATTGGGCGGGCTGCTCATATTGATTTTCTGGAATCTGACATTTTTGTGAGGTTCATAATGTGGTCTTTTCCAGAGCTTTTTCGATAGGAGCTGCTTTGATATGCCTTCGCTGAATTCAGGAATTCCATCTCCCCAAGCCATGAAATCTTCCCTTCTATTCGGAGACCTGCTCGGAAGAATGGCAATGACTTTGGTCTGCATCGGTTGGCATGTGAATATAGACGTCTGAGCTGTATATTTATTTGGCTTCAACTTGTTTGGAACAAAATTGTATACATAGCTTTAGGCAGGGTTCCAAGGAATATAGTGATGTAATTATTGTAGGTTATTTAGATCACTACCTATTGTATGTAGGTTAGGGAGGGTTCCAAGAAGTATAGGGTAGGGAATCGCCACTTAATTGGAACGCAGTAACAAAATTGGGAAGATTAAATTAATTAATTTTTTCTCACGTTTCCGTTTGTCAGGAATGTTGAGAGATTTTTTTCCTGTGTTTATTGTGTGATAATAGGAATTTACTTATTTAGTAATATTTTTCTTTTTCAGTGGTGTGAGATATACAGTAAAAGGCAATTTTCTTTCTTTGTTTCTAGAACACATTGCTTCTTATTATTGAATGACAAGACTAAATTCATTTTCTTTACAATTGTAGATTTAAGATTACCGGTAGGCAGCTACATGGGATGGAGCTTTTATTTAGTGACCTTTTTTATTTTTTGGTGTAACTGAATAAAAAGCAGAACATAAGTCTGGGTCGAGTGATCCTTCAGGAGGTTCATCCATAGCCATTTTAAAAAAGAAACTCAGCCGCAAGTCCACAACGGTTGACCCCCCTCTCTTTGACTCATGAAACTTAACTTGAACTAACATTGTGAGATAAGACTTTGTGAACTGCCCATAATCTTTGAGTATTACATCACGTTATGCACAACTCTCGTGTAAAATTTGGAGGATAAAGAACTTTGTTCATTCTCATTTGATTCATTCGTGAAGTCATGGGCAACAGTTTCTAAATGTTTATCGGTAGAAACAGATAAACAAAGCATCAGAGTGCTCAATATTGTATATAAGAGGTTATTGTCCAAATCCGGCTTCAGACCATTTCCAACGGCCCCCAATTCTGCTGTTTCCTGGAGACTCGTGATTTTAGTTTTTAAAACTAACGCGTCTCTAGATTCAAAATTTTCATATTTCTCCTTTCTTTCTTCAAGATGGGATAAATTAGTGGCACATTATAAGATGTTCAATTATATATAATTTGATATAAATTCAAAAGAAAAAGATTCCGCACATTGAATTTATTTATTTTGAATCACAACTAAATGTATCTTTGAATTTTATTTAAAATTAAAATTATTTTATATCTTAAAAGTATACTCTTCACATACACTTAATACATTTAGAAATTTAAACTCAGATGTAATACTTGAAAAATGGTGCAGAATTATCTTTTCATTATTAATGGATAATTATGAGAAGTTTTGACAGTTAAATTAAAAATAATATTACAATTAATAGTTATTATATGGTTTTATAATTAAAAAAATTGCTTAAGATGACTATGTTTCTTTCTTTCTTATTTTTCTTTTTCGTCTTGCATTTTTTACTTGTATATATCAATTAAAAAAAACAAAAAAAAAAAGAACACATAAACTCCCTCTTTTACCCTTACTCTACCATCCGAGGTTTCCAGCTCCCAAAAGGCAGGTACCAAACAAGGACAAGGGAAAAAAATTCTTAATTCTATTAATTTAACGCTATCTTATCCAAATCTATTGTGCTCATCCCAGAATTCCTATTCGTAAATATTAGCCTACTTCCTCTTCTATAAAAGGAGATAAAATATGATTTATTTTCTTATTAAATTGTAGCAAAAACTACCATCGGCAGATCGCTGAATCCGGTGATTTTCTCCAATGGACGATTTCTCTCTTCCTCAGGACTCTTATTATCTTGGATTTGATAGTTCTACTCAGTAAGTCTATGATTTTCCTGATATTTTTCAGAATTGGGTTTGCTTATATTTTCACTTCTTCAAAATTTTGTCTTTTTGTTCTTTACGAATTCGGTTTAGGGTTCGAATAGTTTTATTTTAATCAGAACATAGATTTTCCCCTGCATTGTCATGATTATTAATCTATTATGAATAGCGTAAAAATTTGAACTTTTTTTGGTTTGAAGGTCATTAAAGGCAACTGTGTTGGACTCAAACTTCAATATTGTAACGTCGGAGCTAGTTCGGTTTGATTCTGATTTGCCCCATTACAAAACTAAGGATGGAGTATACCGAGACCCCTCTGTGAATGGCAGAATTGTTTCACCAACCTTGATGTGGGTTGAAGCTCTGGATCTTATGCTTCAAAAGCTCTCCAAATCAAATTTGGACTTTGGGAAGATTGCTGCTGTTTCGGGTAGTGGACAGCAGCATGGTAGCGTCTATTGGAAGAGTGGTAGTTCTCAGACGTTATCATCATTGGATCCTAAGCAGTCACTCCTGGATCAGCTTGGAGATGCTTTTACCATTAAGGAATCCCCAGTTTGGATGGACAGTAGCACCACTGCACAGTGTAGAGAGATTGAGAAAGCTTGTGGGGGAGCATTGGAGTTGGCTCGAGTGACAGGATCACGTGGATATGAAAGATTCACTGGTCCTCAGATCAAGAAAGTATTTGATACACAACCAGAAGTCTATAACAACACTGAGAGGATCTCCCTTGTTAGCTCCTTCATGGCGTCTCTTCTTATTGGCGCTTATGCTGCTATTGATCACTCTGATGGTGCAGGCATGAATTTGATGGACATAAGGGAAAAGGCCTGGTCTAAATTAGCACTAGAGGTTCGTAGTGCTAGTATCATCCTTACAATTCCTGTCCAACTGGTTTTCAAGATACATGGAGTGTTTTTTTTTTTTTTTTATAACTAAATTCATAATTCCCTATTCAACCAATTTGATTGAATTCTAATGGTTGTTGCAGGCAACTGCCCCTGGTTTGGAGTCAAAACTTGGAAATTTAGCCCCTTCATATGCTGTTGCTGGAAACATTGCTCCATATTTTATAGAGAGGTCTGTTGCACATAGTTTTGAAACTTAGTTTGCTGAATATCGGAATGACCATATTACCGTAATTAGGAACTCCAAGTGAGTGCAATGTGAATAAAATTTATCTTGTGTTTGCTCCTTGTGAATGGGCCATAGCTAACAATTGGTTAATTCCAGTGGCATGTTTACAATTTCCTATATCTTGATAGCTCGCCAACATGATTCACAAGAATCACAACAAATCAAAACTTTGGTATGATAGAACCTAGAGTGCCTATTTTCATCTGCTAAAGTTTATGTTTTCTTGATTATTTGTCACGCACAGAATTGCAACCAATTCAGCATATAAGCAGGTTACTCTAGTTATCTTTTAGAATGTGTGGCTGAGCTTTACTTTTTGGTAAAATATGTTTCTATTTATCTGCATTTTTAGTTGCTGCAATAAAATATAGACAAATGTTCTCTCTCTCTCTCTCTCCTCTATATATATATATATATATATATATAAATATCTAGAGTTCCATAAAACCACTTGTTTGTTGAAATAATCTAAATCCTCTTGTGACTTATAAAACAGCTACAGTTCTTTATTAACTTAGTTGTCACCCATATGGTATCAAAATGCTACGATTGACTTCTAAAGTTTATTTGTCTACTATTAGGTACCACTTCAACAAGAACTGCTTGGTTGTTCAGTGGTCAGGAGACAACCCTAACAGTGTGGCAGGTGCCTTAATTTCTTCACTTTTATAATTTGCTGACATATTTCCTTTAGAGTTCATGGTTGCTAGCATCTTCTTACATATTATATACATCCTCTGTTTTATGTCCTGCTCATCTTATGAAAATTATTAATCGTTTTGAATCTGCAGGTTTAACCCTCAATATTCCTGGAGATCTGGCAATCAGCCTTGGCACCAGTGACACTGTAGGTCATGATATGTAATCTTAATTCTATTACCTCTGCCCTAATTTCAGTTTATAAGATGATAAAAACTGCAAACCTTTCAGATGGAATGGTAGTTACAAATTAATGTGTATATTTCAATATATAATTACCAGATCCCTAAATAAGCAAACTTGAATCCTTGACTTTGAGTTATAAGAAAATTTTCTTACTTATCACTCAGGTATTTATGATCACTAAAGATCCTAATCCAGGATTAGAAGGACATGTTTTCCCTAATCCAGTTGATGCAGAAGGTTACATGGTAATGTTGGTATACAAAAATGGGTCCCTTACCCGTGAAGGTACTATCATCATCTGATATATTTATTGTTGTGCATAGTCCATTCCACTTTACAGTTATTGCAGTTTCTCACTCCTGGATGTGTCTCAAATGTCAGATGTACGCAACCGCTGTGCTGAGAAATCCTGGGATACTTTCAATAAATTTCTGCAGCAAACCCCACCTTTAAATGGTACATATCATTCTCTGCGATTTTGTCTCTATTGATACGTAGTGTCTATTTTCACATTGCTTTTTGTTAATAGGTGGAAAGATAGGTTTCTTCTACAAGGAGCATGAAATCCTCCCTCCTCTACCAGGTGGCTTTTTGGTTTTCCTGCTAAATTACTTGTATTGCCATGATAAATGAATGTGCTTTAATCAGTAAGTTACTTACAATTTTTTTATGTTGCCAGTTGGTTTCCACCGCTATGTTATAGACAATTTCACAGGTGATACACTGGATGGACTGACAGAACGTGAAGTGCAGGAATTTGATGCTCCTTCTGAGGTTAGCAAATACATTGCAAATCACTCGGTAATTGAAATTGTGGATGAATTTTTTTTTTTTTTTGAGCGATAATCTGAATTACAGGTACGGGCAATAATTGAGGGCCAATTTCTCTCCATGCGAGCTCATGCAGAAAGATTTGGCATGCCTTCTCCTCCTCTGCGAATAATAGCCACAGGTGGAGCATCGGCAAATCATTGCATCCTTAACTCAATAGCTTCAATTTTCGGCTGTGATGTTTATACAGTTCAAAGACCTGGTAAGCCATAAAAGTTAGCTAGTTCTTGTGTCGCTTCCTACCACCAATTGGCAAGATTAGCACAAGACACTGTATCATATGAAACATGTTCCTTGTAAATTCCTTGTTTGCTGTCTATCTCCTAATAAATTCTAATGATTAAATGTGAATTGAACTCTGGTAATAATATTGAGTTTGGTCCACATTCCAGTGATATAAATGAAAAATAGTTTTGCCTTTTAGGAGTTTTAAACTGGGATTTTGATTTTCTTTCTATTTTATTTTTAATGTGAGTGATTAACTTGCCTAATTGATGCTTTTCAACTTAAACAGATTCAGCATCTCTTGGAGCTTCTTTGAGAGCTGCTCATGGGTGGCTTTGCAGCAAGAAGGGAGGTTTCATACCCATTTCTAAGATGTACATGGACAAATTGGAGAAAACATCTCTGAGCTGCAAACTATCAGTGAATGCTGGAGATCAGGAGCTGGTTTCCAAGTATGCCTTGTTCATGAAAAAGAGAATTGAGATAGAGGATCGTCTGGTCCAAAAGCTTGGACGCTGCTGAGGTCAAATTTGCTATTTTTCTCTTAATTTTTGTTGAAAAGGACAGAAGATGTCATCTATATAGCTTTTAGATTTGAGTTTGATAAATACTAATGTTTTTAAAGTTTCATGGCTGCTGATTAAATTAATTGCATATAAATTGCTTCATATTCTTTGTCCAACGCAATAACCAATTGCGTTGGCATATGTTGAATGTAATTTCAGAAATAAATTTTATGATTTGCACTTGGAAACAATCTTTTCATATAATTGTTTAACAGATGGGAAACTGATTAAAGGACTCAATTGCTGATATAGTGGGATTGATTTCAGAATTATTTTTTTTATGTCTTAAGAAGAGTATTTGTTTTCGGATTTTTTTCTATTTAAAAAAAATTTACTTTCAAATTCTAATTTTAGCCTCATTTTCATTTTAAATTGCTTTTGCGAATTTTGTTTAGATATCACAGTTGCCTGTTGTGATTTGGGTAGTCCTATCTCTTACTTTGTTTTACGGTAGGGAGTAGTTGTAATTGAATAAATTATTAAAAATTTATTGAGTAAATATAGAAAATAATCTTTTAAAAATGCACTATCCAAAATCTTAGTCTTAAAAAATATCAATTTAAATAAATTAGTCTTTATAAAATACAAAATCATTGTAAATAAAGTTACTTAATTTCATGTCCACGCGAATATATTTACTAAAATATAGCGTTTTAAACATTTATCTCTCTAAGCCTCCCCACCCCTTCCTTTAAATTTTTTTCTCTTCTTACAAAGATTAGATATTAAACAATTTTTTTAAAAAAATTATAACTTGTTTTTAAAATTTATAACATTTTAAATTTTAAAAAAAAATATTTAGAAGAGTTTAAAGATTTAAAATTAAAAAATGTGTTTTTTTTAAAGACTTTTTTTCATTATTCTAAGATCTCTAATCAATTGTATTTTAATTAAGTCTGTAATAATTTTTTTTTTGCTGTTAGTTCATATTAATTAAGAGTTTTGATGCTTATGAATATGTGATTTCTGTCTTATTTTTAGAAATGTAGTTTAATTTGTACTTTTTTAAAATTTTATTAAATTTTTTGTAAATTTTAACTTTTTATACATGTTTAACGAATAATATAATTTTGTGTTTAAAAAAAATTTCTAGATTTTATTTCGAAATCTCTGAGTCAATCTTCGTTCTCGTAACTCAAACCCTTTAACTAAATTGAAATCACTAAATCCAACCATGAGCTATTTGTCAAAGTTCTTTGTGATAAATGGTAAGAGTCCATTTACAACAATTTTATATTCTTCAAAAATTAACTAAAATTTTGAATAGTGTACTTTTTGAAAAAGATTATATATATTTAGTCAAGTTATAAAAAATTTCCTCTATGTTTATTATCCACAACAGTAAGAAGACTTACAAGAATATCCATACTTCTAAATATTTATAAAACATAATCCTTGTCCTTGCCTTATATTTTAAGCCAAATAAACTTTACCAAATAAACTTTCAGAAGAAATTCTTTTCATTTCTGTCCCCGTTGAAGATTTTACTTAACAAAATGACATCCCTAAATGTGTAGCATCTAATACTTCAGTTACTTCCCATGAAGCTCCTTTTTTTATTTTCTTATAAAATTTGCAGCAGAAAGCTTTATTATAACATAAACCACTAAAAGGAGTCAACGAGGTACCTCTTTGATCAGTAAAAGTGAGACGAGAACTCAATTTTGGGCTAGAGGGCCACAAATATTGACGATAAAACATTCAAATACAAAGCCAGTTCAAAAGAAGGCGGAAAAATATCACAGAAAGCAGGATATAGTGCATATTATCATTCCCTCCTAATATTCATCTCCTTCATCAGCATCCTCTCCCTCAGCAGACTCTGCACCAACCTCCTCATAATCTTTCTCCAAAGCAGCAAGGTCCTCACGAGCCTCCGAAAATTCTCCTTCCTCCATGCCTTCACCAACGTACCAGTGCACAAATGCACGCTTAGCATACATAAGATCGAACTTGTGATCAATTCGAGAGAAAACTTCAGCAACACTGGTTGAGTTGGAGATCATGCACACAGCCCTCTGCACCTTGGCAAGGTCACCTCCTGGAACAACAGTTGGAGGCTGATAATTGATGCCACACTTGAATCCAGTAGGGCACCAGTCCACAAACTGTATTGTGCGCTTGGTCTTAATAGTGCCCACAGCCGCATTCACATCTTTGGGCACAACGTCCCCCCGATACATCAAGCAACAAGCCATGTACTTACCATGGCGGGGGTCACATTTGGCCATCATAGAGGATGGCTCAAAGGCACTATTGGTAATCTCGGCCACGGAAAGCTGCTCATGGTATGCTTTCTCTGCTGAGATGACAGGGGCATAGGAGGAGAGCATAAAATGGATCCTTGGATAGGGTACCAAGTTGGTTTGGAACTCAGTCACATCAACATTAAGGGCTCCATCGAACCTCAAAGAGGCAGTGAGGGATGAGATCACCTGCGATCAGATTTCACACAATTATTAACGAATGCCAACAAGGAATGCCTCAATTCTACAAAACCAACGTATGAACACCCAATCTTACCTGAGAGACAAGGCGATTGAGGTTGGTATAAGTGGGGCGCTCAATGTCAAGGGACCGCCTGCAGATATCATAGATGGCTTCATTGTCAAGAAGCACAGCGACATCAGTGTGTTCAAGGAGGGAATGGGTTGAAAGGACGCTGTTGTAAGGCTCTACAACTGAGGTAGAAACCTGTGGTGAGGGATAGACGGTGAAACCGAGCTTTGACTTCTTGCCATAATCAACGGAAAGACGCTCCAAAAGAAGCGAGCCCAACCCAGAACCAGTACCGCCACCGACAGCATTAAAGACCAAAAAACCTTGAAGACCAGTGCAATTGTCTGCGAGCTTTCTGATTCGATCCAGGCAAAGATCAACAATCTCCTTCCCAACTATCGCGCAATATAACATCAACTTGTTAGAATACAATTAATAATAAAATTTGTAAAAACAAGGGCAATCAAGAAATGAAAAAAGGTGGTAAAGGATGGAAATGCTCACTGGTATAATGACCACGGGCGAAATTGTTGGCAGCATCTTCTTTGCCACTGATGAGTTGCTCAGGATGGAAGAGTTGGCGATATGTACCGGTCCTCACTTCATCGATCACTGTAGGCTCGAGATCTACGAAGACAGCACGAGGTACATGCTTCCCAGCGCCAGTTTCACTGAAAAAGGTGTTGAAGGCATCGTCTCCCCCGCCGACTGTTTTGTCACCTGGCATCTGGCCATCGGGCTGGAAATCCCCAAAATAGAAAACAAAGATCTTAAACCAATTTCGAAAGTTTCCAGAATATGGACATTATTACCAGTCCAGCAATTTGAATAAGGAAATTACAATTTCACATAATCATCAAATAATATTCAACAAAAAAATCAACAAAAATAAAGATATCGGAATCAAATTGCAAAAACCGTTCAAGAAAACACGAGGAAGAGAGAAGAGTTTGATACCTGAATGCCGTGCTCGAGGCAGTATAGTTCCCAGCAGGCATTTCCGACCTGAATACCAGCCTGACCGATGTGGATCGAAATGCACTCTCTCATTTTCTCAGGAAATTCAAAGGAGCCCTGCAACGGTGGAAAAGATCGGAGATCGAAAATCGAAGGTGTGAGCGGCGTTTATTAAGACGCCTTTCAATGTGAGTCTCTGAATGTTTCTAGGGTGAGTTATATAGGCGGAGGTTACAGCCTTGTACGATAGAGAAAAAGGAGGTCCCAGCCAATTTTGAAATATTTGGTTAAATTTTGAACCAGGGTTAGTTGACCCAGGTTTAAACGAGGGTTTGCCAGCCATGCAAGCTTTTGATTTCCCACCTTCCCAGGCTGGCGTGATAACCGTTGTAGCCCCGGTGACTTACCCGCCCAATTTGGATTTTGATTTTCTTGGGCGAATGGGTTGGCTTTTCCATGAAATTCCACAAACGCCATTCATTTCGGGAGGTCGAGCGCTACCGAAAAATACCCGTTTCCAGAAACGGGTAAGACTGTCATTTCGCATTTTGGTTTTTTAATAGTCTCTTTTCATATATTTGTATAATTATATTATTAATTTTTATCGTAGAATAACAGAAAGATGGGCCCACATTCTGGTCACATGGAGTGTCGAGGTTGGTGGACTGTCAACCCCAAATACTCCCCTGCAACCTATTGGGGACCCACTTTTAGATAACTTCTAATCTTCAACTTAATTGGACTCATAAAACAAATAAATTATGGAATTGAGATTTATTTCTGCATTTTATAATTACAATTAAGTTGTTAATTATCTCTCAGATAATATTATACGAAGATCTTTTCTTGATTTTCAAATTTGGTTATTGTCACGGAATTGAGAGGCTCAATTCAACTGACAGAATAATTTAGCTAAAAAACATAGATAATTGACGGGATAATTAAGTTTTCTATAATATTTTATTTAACTTAATCCCATTAGTATTAAGAAATAAAATTTCTATTTTTTATTATAAAACAAAACTTCAACTCAAAATAATGGCTTGACAAATTAAAAAAAAAATCAATTATTTGCAGAGGTCATTCGGTGTATTTTCTTTTTTTTTGGGGGGGGGGGGGGGACAGAAAACATAAAATGGATGCTAATGTTATAAAGAATAGAGTTGATAATATGATATTTGGCCCTAACCTAATTCTATGAGGTCGATAAATTTTAATACATCAATCAAACTTGTGCCTTTCTCTATATATATTTCAAACTTTATCATTGAAATACCATTTACCTTTCTCTATATATAATTTTTTTTACCTTCATCAAAGTATCATATTTCTAAACACTTGTGCCTGAGAGAGACCTTTGGCAGAAGAGACAACTTCAAGAGTTATGCTCGTATACTATTAAATCTTTGGAATCAATGGTACAAATATTTTATCAATGAAATGTGAATGAATAAAATTCTCATTAATTACAAATGTTTTTGTAGTACTGAAATAAATAAAATTCCAGTATCAAAATGTTGTTAATTTTCATAAAGTGTCCACTATATTTCTTTAAGTTTTTTATTCTCACATCCAACATTTTATATTCTTTTATATCATATCTTATATTTATAATATTACAATATATATTTTTGACACACAAGGAACAGCTACTAGAAAGGATGATCAAAGCAACGTTATATAACTAAATGACTTTGTTGGAAGTTCATTGCTTCCTGATTGAGGTGACTACCCTACGCATACTTCTGATACTTTCTCTACCAATCGTACGCTGCGCTGCGCCCTCTAAAGCATCTTCCATTTTGATTTAAAAAGTATCTTTTTGGGGGTCAAATCAGCGTATTCGTTTTTAGAAGTACATAATTTCATACTCGGGAATTAAAAAAAATAAAAAATTGGGCCACTACCAAATGGAACTTATGAGTCCTATAAATTGCTCGTCATTACATCTTACCCAATGGTTTTATTCAAATAATTTCAGCCCAACTCAACTTGCAGTAGAGAGGCATGTGGAATGAGGAAGAGAAAGTAGCTACCACAGATTGAAGATATGTTTGAACAAGAAAGCTAGAAGAAGAGAAATCAAGAGGTACTGCATTTGCACACGTAAAGCAGGAATGATAGAATAAGGAATAGCATACCAAGTTTGCTGTCATAATACATTACCAAGTCGAGGATGCCACAACACTGGGAAGGTTTAGGAATTATTTTTGTGGAGAATGACGTTGCAACCCAAACCTCATAAATTTCGTGCAAGTTAGAAAAACTTTTAGCTGACAGATTATCTTAATTACTAGGTTAGCAGAGAAGAGATCAATAAGAGACTCCTGAAGCAGCAACTGGATAGTGCGGATGTCACTGTACAAAACAATGAGACGAGCAAAGATGATTTCCGGAAGGTGTAGAGCTTTAAGGATTACGCATCACCACAAACACAGTCCAATCAAATTCATATCCCCTCCCAAATTGAAGATTATAACAAGATCATTCTGTTTCAAAACTGAAGCTCACCATAAAGTGGGCATGTACTCGCACACAGTCCTAATCCAATTTGGCACACTAACCAGTGGCAGTAACCAACTAACCACCCATTTATGAATTATTGCATTTCGAATAACTCCCAGATCCAGTGTTAGCACCACGTAGAAATCACTCAAACACCATGCAAAATGATGGCTGCCAATTTTTCACTATAAAGATTATGAAAATATTCAGAACTTACTCATATCTACAGAAAAAACTAACCTGAGCTGAAGCAATTGGCAAGGCGAATCAAGAGTCAGGGATGAGGTGAGCTGTGGTCAAATAATTACAAAATGGCATATTTGTATTAGTAAGAATTAAAACAAAACAAAAAGCCAAGGTATTTACGAAGCATATGAATTTAAGAGGTAACTGAAAATTTAAAAATTAAATCTGATTATTTGCAGGGAATTCCACCCACTCTGTAATCCAGGGAAGTAATTTTTTGACATTCTCAGATAATCATACTGGAAACTTAAATACAAAGAGTATAACCTAGTAAATGGCATGTAATATTTTGTAAACTAAAAGCATTTGACAGAATGCACACATATTTCTGGGAAAACACAGTGAAACGTGCATATTCAGGTATTAAAAGAGCTAATTTCAATTCCTGTAGCTAAGGTTGCTTTGCTGAAATAGCAGAATTCTGCAATCTTTACACATAAAATGCAAACAACTGCTCCGATGAAGAATGCATGGAGTATAGAGTCTGTTCCCAACTTACAATTGTATCATTTACATGTTTAACTATCAAATATCAATCATAATGACACGTGGTCTTAGAAAGACAAAGTAATAGTGAATGAATCTCTCTCTATAATTTTAGCTGGATAAAATGCCATGAGAAATCCCCCACTTTAACATCCACGCTATTTGCTCTTACTTGTTCCGGTGCTTTTAACTGTTTTTTTTTTTTTTTACTCTGAAGGGGTGTCGACACAAACACTGTTAACTCTGAGGGTATAGAATCCAGGGTCTTACTCCTTGCCCCGGGCTCTAGTACGTGTGAATATAAAGAGGGATATGATCGTAAGTAAAGAACACAAGGTACATACCCAATTCAAGTCATAAGTCACAGTCAATAAGGTCATGCGAGTCCCTCTAAAGTCAAATCATACTGAAATTGCCTCACTGATGCATAGAAGTGGAACAGTTATCAGAATTTCAGTTTCATACATATTATTTTACTTTTCCCTCTTTCTGGCCAATATTTTCCATAGAAAAGCGGAAAAGAACTAACTTCCCAGTTCCCACGAGTATCAAAGGCTACCCCAAGAGCTCGACGGAATCGTCTATCTGTGGGTCGTCCCAAAATTTCAACCAGAAACCCCTTGTTGACTTCAAAAAAAAAAAACATATGCTCTTGGACGCCCGATAAAAGAGTGAAAAAAAAAAACTCTGGCGATCAATGCAAGAAGAAATGTCGAATGCCAAAATCCGAAAATTGAAAACACAAAAGAAAGGAAAAAGAAGAGGCAGTTGATAAAACAAATTAATCTATTCAAAAATGGAGAAAAACATACATATCATCATCATCATCAACAGTAGCTATGAAGATGGTTACAATAACACGGGAAAGCCAATAAGTCATCGAAATCGCTTCTTCTTTGCATTTCAGTGTAAGATAATGAGAACCTATGGTCGATGACGAGTTGTATGCTCCTCTTTCGTCCTTTAAAATCTCAGGTTATACCGCAAAGGGAACAAAAAAAAAACAAAAAAGGTAGAACCCAAAAATGTCCCAAAAGAAAACGAAAAAATAAAATAAAAAAGATGGTTGCAGCAGCTTCAGATAAAAGAAGGAAAAAATAGAAAACTATATTGACTGACATATAAATATACATAGTTTGCCTGGCTCCATCCTGTCTGCCATTTTCCACGAAAAGAGAAGAGTAAGGGTGACAGAGAGAGAGAGAGAGAGCTACATTATTGTACAGCTCTCATATGCGAAAGGACGAAAACGAGCTACGATTTACAGAGGCCAAATCAGCAGATACCTCCCTAGGACGATGGACAGAAGGGTCATTGCATGATATAGAGGAGAGAACCACATCCCGGACGAGAGCCATTGCAAAAAGCAAACAGAGATGGCAAGCAAGCCCTGCCGCTTTCAGTCTTCGGGATTTATCTGGCTTCAGTGGTTTTAGAGGGAGTAAACGAGAAAGCGAAAGAGAGAGGCGCCTTGTCCAAAATGCCAAATCTGATTGGTCGGAGAAAGGAGTTTTTTTTTTTTTTGGGATAGGCCAGTGAAAGGGCATTTTGAACTCTCTTTTTGTTCATTCTCTGCCGGTAAATGGTAATGCTCCCCGTTTTGTCTCTGTTCTCTTAATTTTAAATCGTTTGGCCGAGTCTTGTGACTTACCCTGTTTACCCAAATGCATCGAAGTTATAAAACAATGAGGGGCTTGAGCATAAGCGTACGGTGAGGGGTGCTTCGGTTTTGGTTTTAGGTTGAGTGCATCAAGGAGTGCGTGGCCGTTTGGCCATTTTGACTGTCAAATGACGTGAGATCCGTGTCACAAGAAATTTTTACATCTTTCCCTCCTTAGCTGCATCTCTATACCCTTTGTTGCACTGGCTAGTGGCTACCCTATGTAGTCTACCTCTATACAACTTATGGTGCCACTTC
Source organism: Gleditsia sinensis (assembly GCA_037074535.1). Taxonomy (NCBI): domain Eukaryota; kingdom Viridiplantae; phylum Streptophyta; class Magnoliopsida; order Fabales; family Fabaceae; genus Gleditsia; species Gleditsia sinensis. The sequence goes on from CM073472.1 coordinate 5,991,461, forward strand.
TGAGTTGTCATACTCATTGCCCATGGCTGCATTTCTATTTCAATTAAATTTTCAAAAATTTTAAGCACTTGACATGTTTTAAATTAGGGAGACATTATTATCTCTGTTTTAAATATCTAAAATATTTAAAGACATTTAATATATATATATATATATATATATATAAGATATATTATTATTTTAAAATATTTATAAACATTCAAGGTCTCCCAATTTTAAATTTACTAGTTTACTAATATCTCAAATTATTAGAAAATTTTAAATTTTTCTACATTTTTTTATTAATAGTTACTTTTTCATAGTTTTTAATTGTTATATTAAATAATATGGTCCTTTTTTAAAAAATATATCTTATATTAGTGTCTGCAGTTATATAACCTATGCCGTAAATATGTCACGTCCAAAAAACTTGTAATCTGAAAATAATGTTTCGTACCAGGAGAAAGCCCTGCCCCACCAACATTTGGCCAACCAGAAAATTTATAGTTATTTAATTGAATAATATAAATCATACATAGCGCATAATGCATATTTTTTAAAGATAAGAGAAGGGAATATTATAAAATTTTTGTGTATGTCTAGAATTTATTTTTACATGTTAGGTCGTGTATATGTAGCTCAAAGTTGATTACACATTAGAGAATTTTAATACTAAAATTTAATTTTCATTTATTAAAAAATATATATTCATAGTTATTGTTTTTCCGTATATGAGACATTCATAATGTTAGAAACGTAACTTTTTAAATATATCTTCAAAAGAAAGCGATTTTTATCATAAATGATGTGTCGTATTTTGGAATTTCCTTTTATTGTGATTTTGTTGAATTGGTCAAACACCAATTAGCAGTAGCAAACACAGCTAAGCACGCGTTCACCAACTTCAATAATGAGAACCCATGTTCAGCAACCTAAAAAGAAAACTGTTACAGAAGAATAAATGTGTTTGTACGAGAGAGAATAGACTAAATAAATAGCCGCCCTGAGGGCTAAAGCCATGACCCTATGTTTATGTTTGACACGCAGGTAAAAGCTGTTTTAATTTTATGACCTGTTGTGGGGTCGTGAGCATCTCCGGTTCTTAAACCACAGTGTGAGTTATTTATTTTTATCACCTCTATGTTAACACCAAAGTAGCATAAATTTTTCTGATTATTTTAACTATCATTATTTTTAATAAGTAATAGTGTTTAAATAAAAATAATATTTTTTTATTATTTTTAATTAATATTATTAAAAATAAATTTATATTATTTTAAAAATTTTATTTATGTATTTATTGTTTTTAAATTTATATTAAAATATTATTATTAAAAATAATATTTAATTATATATATATATATATATTTATTGTTTTAAAATAAAAATAAAAATTAATTATATTTTAAATTAAAATATAAATAAAATATAAAAATATAAAGTAACTTATAAAATTTATTTAATAAATTTTTTAGAATTGTACTATTAAAATGTTGCTTAAAATAATATGAAATTATTTAAAGCAAAAAATTGCTAATATAACAGTGTGAAGTTCACTTAAATAATCTTAGAGAATATCGATGTTCTTAACCAAAAATACTGTATTTATTTATATGTAGCTAGGTTGGAATGAGTTAAGGATTTTATAGTATAAATTTTATAATATTTTATTATTATTATTATTTGTGAATAGAATTTAAAGGTAACATCGTTAGTTGAGTTTATAAAAAAAATTTCCTTTATTAGCTGATTAGATCACTAAAATGAGAAGTTTGGGACCAAAATAGCAGTTAAAAAAGATGATTTTAAAAAATAGAAACAAACACTAACGTTACGTTTGGTAGGCATAAATAAGCTGATGGAATGAGAATTTGCATTCTCATTCCATCAGCTATCACATTTGGTTGCCAAATATTAAAAGTCATGGAATTGTGATTTCTTTATGCAAGGGAGTGCTTATTGCATCTCAAAAGCGAAGGAAATGGACAGAAAAACGTGCAATTTGTCTGAAAAGACTCAAACACCCTTGCTCTCTCCTTTCACTTTTGCGGAATCTCGGCCTCTAGATCTTTCCTCCAACTTTTTCCTCCAGCTTCCCTCTCTCGCTCTCTCGACCTCCTGCTTCCCTCGCGGCCTCCTGGTTCGTTCCTCGTGTTTCTGTCTCTCCCTCTTTCAGCCGCTTGCTTTGATCTGTCTCTCCCTCTCTCGACCTCCTACTCTTAACTAGTTCAACGATTGCTGCTTGTATTTGTGCATGTCCCAATCTATGTTTTCCTCTGCTCATAGGTTAGCATTTCCTGCTTGAAAAATTTCTACGTTTTATCTCTGCATCGCTGCAATTTTTTGGGTTCTCTCTGCATCTTCATCTGCATTTTTGGTTAGCACTGCGTTCCCTGATCTTCAATTTTTTTGGGTTTTCCTCTGCATCTTCATCTGTATTTCCTGAGCTTCAAATTATTTCTACGTTTTTCTGGATTATTTTCTGCTTTTTGCTTTGGATTTCCTAGTCTTCAAATTTTTTGGTTTTCCTCTTATCTGCATTTCTTGGTCTACTTCCTCTGATCTGGATTATTCTCTTTGGTTTGCTGTTGTCCGGTGTTCAATTGGTCTACATTAGCAGTGCAGGTCCAACATCTTCTTTTACTGCAATTATTGTGATTTCCAATTTCTTTCTTATAAGAATTATGCTTATCTTGAAACAGCGAAGAAGGTGTAGTTTATATAATTCAAGGAGCTGGCTCAGTGTCAAAAGCACGGTGTATTTGGGAATCTCCACTCTTCATGAAAGCCAAACTTGGATCTGGCGATGTCCTCCTTGACAGTTTAGTCATAGTTTCAAATTCAAAAATTTTGAAGCTGATGTAGTTGTACAATATATATCCAATGTTGTATCTTTGTTTTGTTCCTTGCTTCTACTTTCCATTCATTTTTCTTTTTCCGATTTATGATCAGTTGGCCATTGACATATTTTACTGCAACTGACTGTATTGATATCCAATTTGTCACTACCTGTTGTATCCTTTTAGTGATTGTGTTATTCACCTGTGTATTGTGAAGATGATATATGAGTTTTTATTTTTATTTTTAAATAAATAAATAATGTTGATCTTCAAATCTTGTTCTTGAAACGTTTATTTGTCACTTAAAACCTCAAAGGTTCGTTCTATAATTCAATCCTTGATTCAAATGACCAAAACTAAGCCAATTAGTTGCTTTTGATTCTTGTTTTCACGGCATTGAAAAGTCATATTTCGTGGGTTGATATCTAATGATGTATTTGGATGAGTTGCATTAATATATTTTTCCATTACCAAAATATGTCTTTGTCCTTCTTAAAATCATTAAATTGACTAACAATAATTTTATATGAATACAATTAATTTAAAATTTATACAAAAGAATTCAAAATTTATAATAATTTTTTTGTGTTATCATGTGAAATAAAAATTTATTTATTTTTTAAAAATTAAATTATATTTTATTAGAGACAATAAAAGTATTTTAAAAAAATAAAAAATAAATTTTGGTAGCTTAACTTAATCTGATGGAATGGGAATCATCGTTTCATTCCATTAGATTTTGCAAATTATAAATTTATTTATTATTGATAAATAAAATAAAAAATAATATTTAAATTATTTTTTAATTTTATTAATATTTTTAATAAATATTATTAATTATTTTTATATTTATATTATTTTTAAATAATTTTTTAAAATCAAATAATATTATTTTACTATTTTATATTTAAAGGGTAGTTTTGTCAGTTTTTCATTCTATTCCATTCTATTGTGTACCAAACGTACTTTTTTTTTACAGCATTCCATTCCATTTTATTTTATTTTCAATTCTCTTTTCTATTTTTTTTTTTGCCACCAATCAATCGACACCTAAGACACAAATTCGTTGCTGATTCTGTGGCCAACAACTATTTTGTGCTCCCTTAAAGTTGAAGATTAACGTATGTATATGGTTACTATACATTTATATTGCTGTTTTCTTTTAAGGCTATATTTGAAAACAAAGAAAGTCAAAAAAATGGAAAGTAAGTAATTAAATGCAGCACTTCCTGCAAAATAATGTCATCTACAAAAACGGCTTTTAATTCACGACCAATTTTTAGCATCTCTTTCTGCTATTTTTTGTTTTTTTGTTAATGTCCTGGTCCCGCGGGCGAAGGGATTATCGATTTCTTTTTTAATTTAGTTATTGAATCAAAAGCGAAATTTTCCTTGCTATCAGTTGACTAACTGATCCGTGGAAAAATACAAATTAGTTTTAATTTATAGCTGAAATCTGTCTAAAAAAAAATAACAACTTTGAAAGATGGGCTTGGCCTAAAGCATGCTGAAAAATTTTGGGCCGTGGGATTTGGGTTTCTTCTGAGTCGGTCCAAAGCTACGCTTAAACTGAGCTTATCTTCACAGAAATTTGAAATATCTTTCCCCCTACATGGCGCCTCTGTAAGCTAGGTTGTTCAACTGCTCTGCATCAACATTTGGGGTTGATGCGTGTTTGGATAGAAGGCATCTTAATTGGAAGGAATCTCAACCATCGTCTTAGGTATGAATTTTCCCAGTTATAGAAACTATAATCTTCGTTGATTGTACCTTTGAGCATAGGACAGTCTCTGAGAAACCGTCCACTTTTTTCTTCTTCTTTGTTACCGTGCACATTATATGTTTGAGACTTTGCGCCTGGGAACAAAATGTCTGAAACAAATTTTAGACTCCATTTTAAAATTCTCTCGACGTGGGTGCGCCACTAATATTCTATTCTGAGAACACACTTGGCTTATTCAATTTTCAAGTGCTTAAAGAAGTTGTAATTGTTTCCGATGATGTCGACCTTGTCAAATTGATTACCCATTGGCACTTGACATTATTACCAACTAAATTAGACCGCCTTAACTGGGATTGCACCCTGGTGGGGAACGCACATTAGTCATCTCCCAATATATTATTATTAGCAGATAATGCCTCGTTTCTACGCTTCTGGAAATAATATTTTCTGATTTACTGGCCGGGTTGACAGTTGTTATCTTCATAGTGCATCGTTTTGATTTGTTTGATAATTTCAATGCTTAGTCTAAGTTGCTAATTTATGATTAATTGGTTATTTTATAGGCAGCGCAGTTGAATTCAGATTCAAAAATTTCTTGCTGTACGAACAGGTAATTGAACATTTTATAAGCAGTGGAATTGAATTCTGATTTAACAATTCCATGCTGTACGAATAGGTTTTCTGAAACAAACATCATGAACTTTAATTGCTACGACTGTTTGATTCAGCGAAAGTTGTCTAGTCCGCCCTTTTGGTTATGTTGATGAGACGAGGAAAACAAAAAAAAAAGATATACTTCTGACTTTTATGATTACTGATGATTTAGAATATACACTGATTATTAGACCTTCTGGGTGTCCGTTTGTCTGTTCTATTTTGCCTTTTGTACTTCCGGAGGACATTACCTGTCCTGAAATTAGCTTCTTCTCACAGCCAAGCAGGCGTTGATACCCTCTGTCGTTTTTATTTAAGAACTATTCTTATCGAAGCTTCTCACTTTTTCTTTATGCGCTCTCCACCACGAGGCCAAAAGAAATGTTGTCTTCGTGAATCTCATTCTTGTAAGGGGACCCCGCCAACCACTCATGGAGCACATACACTGATAGAGATTTGAACACATGTGTGACCAAGCATACATGTTTGCATACCTAGTAGCGCGCACGTGACCATATTTTTATGCTTTGTGCTTCTTACACATTAATACAGTTTCGCTGTTGTAATTCTCAGTTATTATACAAATATATATGATTTACTACTTGAAATAGTTTTAATATATTGGATTGAGTCCTCTTATGCCTTTTGCTTGAGACTGAAAATATTTTCGTTTAATGTTATGTACTTCTATTCGAGCATTATTTATGATCACAAAATTTTAGCAATGAGAGCAGTTTAATAAGTTGCTGTTTGGGACAATGGAATAATCTAGTGTCTCACCTAAAATTTCCTTCAATAATTTAAAGATGTATTCCACTTGTAAGTGGAGGTTCATGGCTCACTATCTACGGTGAAGCATGGTTGGTGCCTCTCTCCCACACCTCATTTCTAACAAAACAATCAAACTCTCCTATAATAGGAAGGAAGAGGAAAAAGGAAAAGCTTAAATGCGATTGCTTTCTTCTCTTCCCCTTGCCAAAATGGAGACAAGATGCTCAGCAATCATTCATCGCATTCATCTTTTCCAGTGGATAGCTTCGGTCAGGGCCCCTCCACATTACATATAATGTCATAATATTGTATTCAGAGTCTGAAACCCATTTTGATAGAAAAGGAGCTCCTTCCGGTCCTCACCAAGATATGCTCCTTTTATTGGAGCTCTTTCATTATATATGAAATAAAAGCGACGATAAAGAGGAAAAAAACAAAATTTCTCAATGCAAGTTGGTGAATGATGTCATGTGGGTCTATGAAATATGAATACCGTGCATTACAATAATATAAAGCATTGATAATACTCGAACTTAAAATTTTTACATGGGTCAAAATAGTATATGAGAAAAGAAGCAGAAAGAGAGAGAGGAGTCAGAGTCAAAGGTAGAATCTACAAACTACTTGTCTAGGAAAGATGATAGTGAGTTGTTATCTATAATGTGTCTCTCAGTGACTTTGAGAGACTGCTTATCTAGATGTCAGATCGCTCCGTCTTTATCCTCTGAGCTCCTCGCTTATCTATAATTCAAACGGGTTCTTTGTTATGGGGACATTTGAGATTTCTTTGGCCTTGTTTGACAACTTGCAAGAATCGAATTTGGGTTCTGCCTTAATCAGCAGCTGCACTACCTCTTTCATGGTTGGCCGAAGAGTTGGAGCCTTATAGGTGCAGCGGATGGCAATTCGAATCACCTTTTTTATGTCCTCCTCGAATGACCCTACTAATCGCTTGTCGAATACCTCACTAGCTCCTTCCTTGCTTTCCACTTTGTTTGAAACCCAATATACGATATTCCTGTTCTCTCCAAATTCTGCATCCACAGGCTTCTTCCCAGTTATCAGTTCCATTAAAATCACCCCAAAACTGTAGACATCACACTTGGTTGTTGCTCTAGATGAATATGCATATTCTGTTACAGCCACAAAACAATTATAATTAAATATTCATTGAAACTTACATAACTTGGACAAACTAGAAGATATTAGAGAAGCTACCACTTGACTAAATTGAAAGCACTATTATATACATATATACTTGAGCAACATTAATGAAACAAGTTTCTCTTCAAATTTAAATGATATAAATAATCACCTCATACTTTGGTTAGAAAATTACCTGGTGCTAAGTAACCATATGTCCCTGCAATAACAGTTGATGTGGAATCCTTCCCTCCTCTTGCTTGCAAAACCTTGGCGATCCCGAAGTCTGCAACCTTGGGTTGGTAATTAACATCCAGAAGGATATTAGTGGATTTGATGTCTCTATGAATAATAGGAGGAAGCAAATCGTGGTGGAGGTATGCCAGACCCTGGGCAGTCCCCAGTGCAATCTTATGGCGAGTTGGCCAATCCAAATGGATGGAGCTTTTGTGCAGAGCATCCCAAAGATTACCATTTGTCATGTACTCATATACTAACAAACTGCAGTCCAAACTGGAGAAGTAGCAGTAGAGTTTGACAATGTTCTTGTGTCTTATATTTCCCAGAGTCTCGACCTCAGTTTTCAAAGTCTTGTCCAAAACTAGTCGATCCTCTGGAGCCGAATCCTTTGATTTTCGACTCCACAGTCTCTTGACTGCGACAAAGTCACCGCTTTTCAACACGATCTTGTACACTGTCCCAGACCCTCCATGCCCAACTATATTCTTTTCGACCATCCCCTCCATGATCTCCCGTTGGTCGATAGTTATTCTGTGAAAGCTCTTCACGTCATAAGAGAAGAATGACGAAGACAGTGTCTCATCATGTTCCACCGCAGCTCTCTCTTTGCTACACCTACGTTTCAGAAACAAGACAGCTCCAGTTATGATCAAAACCACTGAAATCCCAGCTACCCAGAAGGTGTTTATCCTCTTTCTGTTGCAAGGCTTTGAACACAAGGGAAAGTTTTGATCCGATGAATTAGCATAGACTGATACCACACACAGACCCGGGTTCCCTGAGAAGCTTTCTACTAAACCTCCTTTTATCAACGAGAAGGGAATTGGACCAGAAAGCAAATTATTTGAAAAGTTGATAGAGTTGGGTAGCAGATCAGAGAGACTTTCAGGGATGCTACCTGTCAAAAGGTTGTTGGAGAGATCAAGAACGTTGAGGGACTTCAATAAGGAAAGTGAACTGGGGATGAAAGAATTTAGCTTGTTCCCTTGCAACATTAGTAGATTTAGCTTTTTTAGATTGCCAATTTCAGAAGGTATAGGACCAGACAGAAGGTTGTTGCTGAAATCAATCTTGACCAGATTAGTAGCTCGGGAGATTGTAGGAGGTATAACACCTGAAATCCTGTTCCTCTGCATGAATAGTTCTGACAAGTTTCTTGGATTTCCAATTCTCTCAGAAATTGGACCGGTCAAATTATTGTAACTCAAATCAATAATTGAAACGTGTGGCAGACCGAGGAGCCCCTCGGGAATTGAGCCCATCAAATAGTTATTACTGACTCGGAACCTCAACAGTGTCCAGCATGTTGCATAACTGTGAGGTATCTCACCAGAAAACTTATTATCCAGTACAAGAAAGTAGAGCAGTTTACCTCCCTTGCAAACCTCTGTTGGCAATGGACCAGATAGTTTGTTTTCGGACAAGTCTAGAACTACCATTCCTGAGAGTTGACCCAGCTTTATTGGGACTTCTCCGCTCAGGAAATTGTCATAAAGAGATAATATTCTTAAGGTAGTTGAGTTTGCTATCACACCTGGGATTTCTCCTGTAAGGCTATTGTTGTATAGCTGCAAGACTTCAAGCTTGGGAAGGCCACATATTGATTCTGTGAGTCTTCCCGTCAACTTATTGACTGACATGTCCAAGTCTCTGAGTTCTGTGAGATTTCCCATCTCCTCGGGTATATTGCCCACAAGTTGGTTATAGTAAAGCTCAAGCTGCTGCAAGTTTTTCAGCAATCCAAGCTCTACAGGAATTTGACCCGTGAGGTAATTTCCACTCAATTCAAGATCAGCCAGAGATGAAACGTTTCCTATGGATGCCGGGATTCGGCCACGCACCATGCATGTTGTCAAGATCACAGACTTGAGATTTTTCAGCCTGTACATATCCTCTGGCAGCTCCCAAAAATTGAAACCTCCATTCTCATTGAAGTTAAGCACCTCAATATTGGTGAGATTAAATACTGACATGGGAAACGGACCCGTAAAGTAGTTGTACGACAAATCGAGGATCCTAAGAGACTTCATAGGTGAGAAATCTGGAAGGCTTCCTGTATAGTATATATGATTCATATTAAGCTCTTCCAAGTGAGAACAGTTGATTATGCTCTCAGGAAACTTTCCTCTTAAACGGTTGTGGCCGAGACGCAGAACACGTAACGCTGGCAGATAGGAGCACACATCTGACGGGAAGTTCCCAGAAAGTGACCAACTGGAAACGTCCAGATTGATGACGTCACCTTGGTTGTTGCAGCTAACTCCAGTGAAGTTGCAGACATGTTTCCCTCCTGTGACATCCCAATCCAGCGGATAGTTCCCGGCGAGGGACTCCTTCATTAGAGTTAAAAACTGAGATTGCCTGTTACTGATGACTTGTGGAATAAAAGACATGGAAACGATGAGTCCCATTAGGAAGAAGATGGATTGATGATCCATATTTGAGAGGAAAGAGAAGGGTGCACTAGTAGTTAGGGTAAATGCTGCAAGGAAGGAAATGAGTAAGAGATGTATATAAGACGGAATGGTTGAGTGGATCACTGGGGGCAGCAGTAACGAGCCTTGATGATCAAAAAGCAGGTTCTTGCTGTAGTACAGAGAGAGAGAAAGAGAGAGAGGTGAACATCTTCGGTAAAGAGGCTTTACGATTATACTCCACTAGCTCATGTAAAGAATAACTTCAATGCAATCACTTTACCCTCATATATACAGGATGTAGAATAAACTGCATCTGATGTTAGTCACCGCATGTTTCACTGACCAGGACCTCTTGGATGTGATTACTCTCTCTCTCTCTTTTGGGAGAAAATATTTATTTCCCACCAGGTGTGATCCATCTTTTTCTCTAGGATTCCCACAGCCAATCCTTATATCTGACTTTTATTTGGATTATAAAGAAACAAATACACTGTACTCATGAACGAACTGAGCTTTATTTTTTAAATTGTTTACATTGCTTGGAACAAAATCGAGTGAAATTTAAAATCATTAGACAAATTTGATGACCAAAAAAAGAGATGTCTGAGCATTCATATTCTTATTAGCGTGTTTATTACTTAATTATATACTGGTTTAAGTTCCTCTAAACTTCTTTAAAGATCATGATTGAGTGTGTGAGCGCGTGCGTATCATTGTGTCCTGTCAGAGTAGTTAAGCTTGAATTGTTGTATTCTAACACATACATATTGCATCTAATAAATATTGGGAATACGTTAAATGGCCTTTCTGATGTTCTTATCGATTATTGTTAGAATACATTTTTTAGATTGTACTTTCTTAGTAGGAATCTCTCATGGCATACATATATCAGTTCCAAGCATGCTTTAAAGTTCGCGTGAGTTTATTTATGGCGATTTCTTTGTATTTTGCTTATTACTTGATTATGCTCCTTTTATGTTTGTTTTTCAAATTTTTGTTTTTGTTCTTTTATATTGGTAAATGAGAACTATATAACTCAGAAAAATAAATGAACTGAGTACAGACAGCTTCATAGAAGGCTTGTTTTTTAGTCTGTTTAAAATTAAAGCCTGAAGTGATTCTAACAAGCTGCTTATGAATAAATAAATAAATAAGTAAAGAACAAAAAGCTTGCTCCTTTAAACTGGGTTTCGTAGTATCATAAGTCAACCACATCTGAATATTGGGTTATGTTATCTTTGGCGTACCTGTTCTTAAAATCACAGTTTCTATTTGATGATTGGGTTCTATCAAGTTCTAAAACATGCATTCATTTGTATCCACATCTCGTGGTTCATAATCTGATCCTTAATTTTAATTGTTTGATTCTAGGCTCCTTCACGATCAAATTAAATTTAGGCCAATACTGGCAGAACAGGACACACTTCACTTTTTACTGCACTTTTTATTTTATTTTTTTTACATATAATAATATTTTATTATTAAGTACAACTTGATTTTATTAATATTAGATCATGAATTCATGGTGCAGGAATAAGATATTAAGGAAAGGAAAGATTTTATAGGCAGTAGTAAATTTATTGATAAGAAAAATTAAAGGATAACTAGTAGGCCGTTATTTATTATGCCTGCCTCTCAATTACGTTACCTTGGTCTAGAATTTTAGATTGCCTCCTTACTTGCTTCCCCTTGACAAGAAAAAGGGAAAATGTAGAGAAATGAGTCGTCGGCTTTGGCCAAAAGAGAGAGAAGAGGAGGAGGAGTTATCGGCTTCTACAGTGGATTTCATTTCCTTTCCTTAATTTTTCAATATTAAATTAAGGTTGTTCTGCTGAAACTGAGTTATATTCCCAAAGATTATTTAGTATTCATTAAAAAAAAATGAGAATATGTATGGCAGTATTTAGGCAAAAGGCATCATAGGTGCCAACCGAACCCCAATTGTCCCACCTTGTTTTGGCCAATCAAAATGGGATCTCATCAATTTGAATTTGTCCTGTGCCTTTTTTCTTTTCCTTTTTCTTTTTCAAACTTTACACTCTGAGAGAAATACTAATCCTGGCTTCTTGGAGTTCGATCGATATAAGTTGAGCATCATAATAATAATCTGTTATAATTTTGTTTTTAGAATAATTTTCATGCGAATGGTAGGGACCATATTCTTCAACATTTTGATCAAGATATAGGGAGGGGGAGTAGGGGACCCTTAAACGTGTTTGTTTCTATGCTGCCCTTTTTCTTCTTTTCCTCCAAACAAAGTCTGTATAGATATCCTATAATTGGTAAAGCAAATGCATTATCTAACATTAGATATTTTTCAGGAATAAGAATAAGACCAACGCTGATTGCTAGTCTCCACTGAGGATAACCATCAAACCAGCCGCCAAACCCAATCTTTGGGACCATTTTGGTTAAAACCATACAAATTGTTTTGTTTTTATCTCATAACAAGTGGAAGTGGAGAAGAAAGATGCTGGGATAAGGTTGTTCTTTTCCTGTCCCTTTTACCCTTTGGCGAGCATTTTCTTTTTTTTCAGCTTCGAAGTTTTTGAATCTTTTTTGTTGATTGAGCAGATATAGCTGTGGCCTCAGTGGGTTTTAGTTGGAAGCTTTTGTTGATTGAGCAGATATAGCTGTGTCCTTAGTGGGTTTTAGTTGGAAGCTTTGTGTCAAATCTCTGTATTTGCTAAGAATTAGATCCTCGTCGCGCATCACATTGCGAGAAATACTTGGTGGTTTCACTGTGTTAGATATTTGTATTTTATAATTATAAAAATAACCACTTTCTTCATTGTGCAAAGCTTCATTCACTCTAAAGTAATGAGAGAATATGAAGATAAATATTTTAAAAAGTTTGTTTCAATTAAACTAGAATATTCCTTTATTTTAATATGTTTAAACAAAATGAAAATGCATACTTAAAGAATGTTGTAGAACCTTTAGTTTGGCCAATCTCCAATTTATCTAAAATGTTAAGCTTATTATAGTGTTACATTTTTTAAAGTTATACATAGAGTTACAATTTGCTCAAATTTGCTTCTGCTCTCTATAAATGAAAAATGTCATGTAGTTATGCTTATACTTGATTTCTTCTTATGCTTTAGTTTTATAGTCCGTGAAGGGCTATACTTATATTCCTTTAATTCTAGTAAAAATGGAATTTGAACTCAAGCCTGTACACTCATGCAAATAAATTTATCAGCTAATCTCGCATAGATTTCATATAATAAAGAATTTATTGGTTGTGCCTAATATTTTCTTGGGCTGACTCGACACATGTAGGGTCCCACATATAACCCCAAAATTTGGAGTGTATGATAGTTTAGTGGGTCCTATTGTGAAAGCCCAAAAAGGGCTGTTGAGCCCATGTATAATTAATTGGGAATCTCTGTATGATGAGTGCTCAATGATGGCCTGTCCAAAAAAAAAAAAAAGAATGCTCAATGATGGAAGTTCAAAGCAAAGATGCCCACTCTCCAAAAGTAGTGTTGAATTGGCAAAGAAGTTGAAAAACGAGAAAAAAAAAAACAGAAAAGGATATTTGCAAAAATACTGACATGGCAATTGCTTATGAGTTGCTTTTGCTTTGCATTACCAACAAATTCTCTTTGAAGGTGCCGAATAAAAAGAAATTACAAAAATCATACTTTTCCGAAGAATTGACAACCATTATTTGATGGATAATTTGGTTTATATTCCAGAATAGGACGATGGAATGTTTAAAACATTTTAAGGACTTCATTTAATTTAGAGACAAATAAAAGGATGGCCACACACACATTCTCGGAAGTTAAATTCATGCTGCGGAAGGCCGCGTCACAGCACATTATAGCATAATATTCCTTAATTTTCGGGTTATTTTTACTTTTAATTTGTATGGGATAAGAATAAACACGAGTTTTGACAAGTCACATAGTTGCAGGGTCTTGGCAATATAATCTCTTTGGATTGGATAGAATAAGCCTTATAGTGGAGAGAGTCTACCTGTAATCATTCTCTTACATAGAATATTGTGTTTTAAAAACAAAAAACAAAACCAATGCTAATCTCTATCAAATGATTCCTATCCCTCTCGTATAAAATGCATGCGCGTATAAGTAAATATATAAATTAATAGTATTGAGTTAATGGGGGAAAAAGATTAATGATAGATTGGCATGCTCAAAGGCTTAGCTCTTCTTCAATGTAATGCGAATTAATGTCCTACCCTATTAATAATATTATTTCACTTCACAAAGGAATTTTTCAAAGGTAAAAACAGGCTACTATTTGTTAATGGGAGAAAAAGCGAGTTTTAGAATTTATTTATTTATCTTGACAACAAATGTTTTACTCAAATGCTATTTGGGATATTTGATTAGTTGTTGTCGATGCTCATATTTGATAACAGTGAAGAGCATGATGCGATGTTATTGCAAAATTAAAGTAAAAGCATTATAGCATTGTTGGAGTAACACATTTTATGCGGTTTATAATCGAGCATAAGTGTGTGATTGTATTCATAATGAAGTTAGAGAAGTTATTCCTTCAAATCACAGCCCCATTTTCCCAATGCTTTAACTATTTTTCATGTCAGTTCTTATCTATATTATTTTTTTAAAATAATAATAAAAAAAGATACTTTCCTACTATTTTTCTGAAAATAGGTTGATCTGTTAATAGAAAAAAAAAAGACCTGAAATTTTTTTGTTTTTATTTTTTAAACTTTTAATTACGTCCGTTGTTTTTAGGGTGTTCCTTTTTCTGAAAAAACAACCAACAGGACAAATAATTCTCTACTTCTGCGATGCCACCTTTTTTCTGTGTAAATTTTGCACTTACCTTTGTTGCCAAGCTATTTAAAGAATTATTGGTAAGCAGTAACAGAGTAAGTAAAGTTGTGCGGTCTGTATTTTTATACTTTGAAGATTATAATTATTGTTTGTAGAAAATTTTCTTTTAGAATTCCGTTTTCTGATATTTAACAAGGACCCTAAGAAGGTTTTATTGAATTTTATTTTTTAAGTTAATTTTTTTATTAATTTAAAATTCTAGGAGTTTCTCACGGATGTTTTACTATTTTTTTTTTTTGGATAGATTAACAAATTATTATATTCAATAAACATATACAAAAATTTTAACAAGACACTATAAAAAAATAAATATAAATTAAACATGTATTTTAAAAAATATAAAAATTTTAAATCAAGAGATAATACACCTCCAAACTGATAGGTGGGTCCCTCCAAGTGAGGCCCATGCTATATTAAAATGAAAAAAAAGAGGCTGTGGATCCTATCATTGAAATTTTTTAATGGTAGACACTGAATATTGTCACAAACCTTGAAGAGAAAAAAATAGAGGTAGAAATTTCTTGCAGACGCGTAATTAGGTGGGGGTTTGGCTCTATAAATAGAGCCTTTCCCCCTCAATAAATTTATATCAGATTCAGAGAGCCTCACACCTTCAGAGAGGAAGGTTGAGAGAAAAATAGAGAAATCATTAGAAAGAGAATTTTCTGAGAGAAAATTAGTGAGTCAATTTGTGAGGATATAATCCACAAATTGAGAGAGAAATCCACCTAAGGGTGAGTTTTGTAATCCCATTATTATTATAGTGAAAGTTTAAGCGGCCTACGGGTCCCGTGGTTTTTACCTTCATTTTTGAAGAGTTTTTCACGCTAATATCTTTGGTGTTATTTTTTATCTATTTAATTTGTGAAAATTATCCCAACAAAGTGGTATCAGAGCCGTGGTGGTTATTCTTTTAAAAATTTTAGTATGCTCTGTGGTTGCAGTATTGACTGATCTTCCACATCAGAAAAGATTTTATTAGAATTACTGTTGGCTGAAGGAAGCTGTACGGGGACTATTCATACGTACTGGCACTGTTCATACATACGGGATACTGTTCATACGTACAGTACTATTTATACATATGACACTATTCATACATACATGGGTACTGTTCATATTGCTCAAAATGGAGGAAAGCACCGGAAATATGATCAAGTTGACTGCATTTAATTATGTAACCTGGAAGCCAAAGATGGAGGATCTTTTATACATTAAAGATTTATAGAAGCCGATTGTGATGGCGAAGGAGGAAGCGGTGGCTACTCCGAAGGATGATAAAGCCGATGGCAAGGCAACAACCAGCTCATCAGACATTGACTGGACTGTGCTGAATCGTAAATGTGCTGCTCAAATCAGACAATGGATTGACAAGAGTATTTTTAAAAATTTTGCTAATGAACATGATGCTTATGTTCTTTGGCAAAAGTTGGAGAAAATGTATGTAAGGACAACCGCACAGAATAAAGCCAATCTGATGTGACGATTAGTTAATCTGAAGTATAAAGACGGGAGTAGCGTATCGGAACACATGAGCGAGTTCCAAGGCATTGTAGATCAACTCAATTCAATGAAGATGACTGTTGACGATGAGCTACAAGCATTGCTGATGCTGAGTTCTTTACCAAAAAGCTGTGACACTTTAGTTGTGTCAGTCAGCAACTCCGCTCCTGAAGGAAAGCTTACCATGGATATGGTAAAAGACAGAATGTTGAACGGAGAATCTTGACGAAAAGACAAAGGATATAATCCTGAAGCTGAAGCGCTTGTCACAGAAAAACAAGACAAGCACGAATGGTGTGGAAGAAATAAGGGTAGAGATTTTCAGAGTCAAAACCAGCAAAGAGGACAATCAAAGTCTAGATCAAGACATGACAAGAAGTGTCACCATTGCGGCAAGCCCGGAAATTTCATTCGAGAATGTCGGAAGTTAAAGCAATCCAAAAAACAAGAAGCTGAAAACCAAACAAATGACACTGCAACTGTCACCGAAGAAGTTGTCATTGTTCAAGATGCTAATTATGTCAATCTAGCATGTCAAGACTCTACATGGGTAGTTGATTCAGGTGCTTCCTACCATGTCACCTTAAGACGAGAGTTCTTCTCATCCTACACTCAAGGTGAGTTCGAGCAAGTAAGGATGGGAAACGATGATGCATCCAAAATTGTCAGTATCGACAATATTTGTTTGGAAACTAACCTTGGATGCAAATTACTTTTGAAAGATGTGAGGCATGTTCCAGATATTCGCATCAATTTGATCTCCACCGGAGTACTTGATGATGATGACTACAGCAGCTATTTTGGTGAAAGAAAGTGGAAGCTTACCAAAGGAAATTTGGTAGTAGCTAAAGGCGAAAAAGATGTGTCTCTCTACTTTACAAAAGCAAAGTTGTGTAGAGGAGATGTAAATACTACCAGGAAAGAAATTTCCATCGAGTTATGGCATCAACGACTCGGCCATATGAGTGAAAAAGGCCTTAAAATTCTTTCCAAAAAGGAGCTCTTGCCAAAATTGAAAGGTATATATTTGCATACTTGTGTTGATTGTATTATGGGAAAACAACACAGAGTATCATTTCGTAGTTCTCCACCCTCTAGAAAAGCAAACATTTTAGACTTAATACACACATATGTCTGCATAATGAGTTCTAAGTCACTAGATGGAGCACTTTATTTTGTGACTTTTATTGATGATTATTCAAGAAAAGTGTGGGCATTTGCTTTGAAAACTAAAGATCAAGTGCATGAAGTTTTCAAGCAATTTCATGTAAAAGTTGAGAGAGAAACTGGCAGACGTTTGAAGTGTGTACGTGCAAATAATGGCGGTGAGTATCGCAGTCCATTTGAGGAGTACTGTAGAAATTTCGGCATCAAGCTAGAAAAATCAATGCCAAAGACACCTCAACACAACGGTGTCGCAGAAAGGATGAACAGAACTATCTGTGTGAGAGTCAGATGTATGCTCTCAAATGCAAAATTGTCAAACCCTTTTTGGGGAGAGGCAATGAGAACAGTAGTCGATCTAATCAATCTTTCTTCATCAGTTCCACTGAACTGTGATATTTCAGAAAGAGTCTGGACGGGAAAAGATATTTCTTACAAACACTTGAAGGTATTTGGCTGCAGAGCATTTATTCACATCTCAAAAGATGAGAGGTCCAAGTTGGAAGGAAAATCGAAGCAGTGTATCTTTATGGGATATGCCCATGAAGAATTTGGTTACAGACTCTGAGACCCTATTAGCAAAAGGATCGTTAGAAGCAGAGACATGGTGTTTCTTGAAGATCAGACAATCAAAGATTTTGAGAAACCAGAAAAGTCACAATCAGATGAAATTCCAGTTAATTTGGATCCAGTCTCTCCACCAATAAATTCTAATGGCGGGAGACCTACTACAGATACTGACGATATTGATCTACCAGCTAGCAATACACAACCAGAGCAAATTCCTGATCAAGTCCAACAAGAAGCATCGTTAAGGAGATCCACCAGAGAGAGAAAATTAAGTAGCAGGAATTCTCCTAACGAATATGTAATGCTCACTGACGAAGGAAAACCAGAGAGCTATGACGAAGCAGTTACTGACCAGTACAAGGATGAGTGGTTAAAAGCCATGCAAGAGAAAATGAAATCCTTATATGAGAACCACACATTTGATTTGGTGAAACTACAACAGGGAAGAAAAACACTCAAGAACAAATGGGTGTACAAAATCAAGAACGAATAAGGAAACTCACAACCACATTACAAAGCAAGATTGGTTGTGAAAGGATTCAGTCAAAAGAAGAGTATTAACTTTGATGAAATTTTTTCACCAGTGGTAAAAATGTCTTCTATCCGAGTTGTTCTTGGCTTAGCGGCTAGTCTCAATCTGGAGGTTGAACAACTTGATGTAAAGACCGCTTTCTTACATGGTGATCTCGACGAGGAAATTTACATGCAGCAACCTGAAAGTTTCCAAGTGAAAGGGGAGAGAGAAGCTGGTGTGCAAACTAAAGAAGAGTCTGTACGGTCTGAAACAGGCACTAAGACAGTGGTACAAAAAGTTTGATTCATTCATGGAGAAAAATGAAGACAATCGAATGACGGCTGATCATTGTGTCTTCATCAAGAAATTTTCTGATGATGACTTTATCATTCTTTTACTTTATGTTGATGATATGTTGATTATATACCAAAATATCAACAATATTAACATATTGAAGAGAGAATTGAGCAAGTCCTTTGCAATGAAGGACTTAGGACCTGCTAAACAAATCCTTGGCATCAGAATTATCCATGATAGGAAGAATCACAAAATTTGGCTATCTTAAGAACAGTACGTGAAAAAGATTCTTAAAAGATTCCACATGGACAAGGAAAAATCTATCAGTTCTCCACTCGCAAGTCACTTTAAGTTAAAAGTGAGTCAATGTCCTTCAAGCAAGGAGGATAAATTAGAGATGAGCAAAGTGCCTTATGCATCAGCAGTTGGCAGTTTAATGTACGCCATGGTATGCACTAGACCATACATTGCTCATGCTGTTGGTGTTGTAAGCCGATTCTTGTCAAATCTTGGAAAGGAACATTGGGCAGGAGTCAAATGGAAACTCAGATATCTCAGAGGTACTTCTAGTCATTGTTTGTGCTTTGGTAATGGTACAGCTATACTATAAGGATACACAGATTCAGATATGGCTGGAGATGTAAATACCCGAAAGTCTATATCTGGATACTTGATAACATTTGCAGGGAGAACTGTCTCGTGGCAATCACGATTACAAAAGTGTATTGCCTTAAACACCACAGAAGCAGAATACATTGCAATTACTGAATGTTGCAAAAAAATTCTGTGGATGAAGAAGTTCCTGCAAGAGTTAGGGCAAAACCAGGAAAGTTATGTTCTCTATTGCGACAGTCAGAGCGCAATACACCTCAGCAAGAATCCAACATTCCATTCCAGATCAAAATACATTGATGTGAGGTATCACTGGATCCGTGATGTGTTGGAAAGTAAACAGCTGCTAGTTGAAAAAATTTACACTGATGAAAATAGAGCTGACATGATGACAAAGGCTCTACCTACGGAGAAGTTAGAAGCCTGTAAAAAAGCGGCAGGTTTAGTGTTATCCCCACTTAAGTCAAGAGGGGGAGATTTGATAGGTGGGTCCCTCCAAGGGGAGCCCATGCTATATTAAAATGAAAAAAAAGAGGCTATGGGTTCCACCATTGAAATTTTTCAATGGTAGGCACCGAATATTGCCGCAAACCTTGAAGAGAAAAAAATGGAGGTAGAAAATTCTTGCAGACGCGTAATTAGGTGGGGGTTTGGCTCTATAAATAGAGCCTCTCCCCCTCAACAAATTCATATCAGATTTAGAGAGCCTCACACCTTTAGAGAGAAAGGTTGAGAGAAAAATAGAGAGATCCTTAGAAAGAGAACTTTCTGAGAAAAAAATTAGTGAATCAATTTGTGAGGATATAATCCACAAATTGAGAAAGAAATCTACCTAAGAGTGAGTTTTGTAATCCCATTATTATTATAGTGGAAGTTTAAGCGGCCTACGGGTCCCGTAGTTTTTACCTTCATTTTTTAAGGATTTTTCATGCTAATATTTTTGGTGTTATTTTTCATCTATTTAATTTTTGAGAATTATCCCAACACAAACTACTACTAATTAAATAATATAAAAAATTATAATAATTTTAATTAAATTATGACTAATTAGATATTTTATAAGATAAAGAAACTCTTTAAAGAGAAACAACACTCTTTTAATTTTTTTTAAGTTTAAAATTTTTACATTTTATTCTTCTTTAAATTTTAAAAAATTCTAAATTTTATAAAAAAAATTTGATTATTAATAAATTTCTTGTAATAAGAAGGGAAATTTTTTTTTTTTTGAAAAATAAAATTTTCTAGAGAAAAAAAGTAATTTTTTTAATTAAAGAAAAAAAATTCTGAAGAAAAACAAATATTTTCATAAAAAAAAATTATTTCAATATCATATCATTAAATAAAAAATGAAAGAAAAAAGAAGAGAGACACTAGCTATCCCTAGTTAGGCGAGAGGTTTTGCTATAAATAGCATCTAGTATGAGGTAGAGTTCAAGGGCAAGTCCAATCGGTTTGAGACCCAAAACGCCCAACATTATTTCGGATTTTCCTCATTTAATCAATTTCATCAATACTACTCTGTGCCCCAAACCCAACTGAATTAACATTAAAATTGATTCAAGGCCCATGTGAACCCATTACTCAACCCCAAGTAAGTCAGGAATGAAGTTGAGCGTACTTTTTGGATAGGCATTTGTTGCCAGTCCAAAAAAACAAAAAATACATTTGAGGCTCGCATAATACAAAGCTGAAAATATAAGCCCAAATAAGCTGGTTGCAGGCCTCATAAAGTAATGGCCCAGTGGCCCATAATGTTTCTGGTAGACAGACGGACACATACAAATAGCCTAATAATGGCTCAGAAACCTATAAAAAATAAAAAAAATCTGAATAATTTAGATCGCATATTCACATGATATTAGAAAGGTCAAAGTTATGAAACTAATCATCAAGTTGAAGAACTGAACCATCGGGTGAGATTTGTTGCGGTGGTTACTAAAATAAACTTGGTGGAAATATGCCAATTGATGATGCTTTCTTTCTTTATTTGATATATCTCGTGAAGAAAGACAGAATGAACGCGTTTTAGCTTTAACATTGAAGAGGGAATGCATGGATTTACCATTGGAGATTTTCATGGAAAATAACTCAAGTAAGGTGGTGGAATTGGAAGCTGGTTCTAACTTGATATTTTACAGGGGATCAATTTTAACACATCTCTAAGCACTTGATCAAATACTGGAATTATTAGCATAAGCCTTAACTGAAGACTGAACACCCTCTCGTCTTCTTCTTGGCTTCTCTTCTCCAATCCTAGTCTTCCCTCACCTTCAACAACTTACACAAACATAGAAATCCGTGGTCAAATATTTTACAGTGCTCCTTTCCTCTCACCAAAATTTACATTCTATGGAAGCTTTTCTGCGTCACTCGCTCGCATTTTCTTCCCAGTGCCGTCCTTGCTAACCAGGATTCCAACCAATTTACAAGGCTGAGCGTCCTCAAGCATTTGAACCACACTTCTCATGCTGGGTCTTAGTGCTGGAAGCCTTGCCGTGCAGAGAATAGCTATATCCAAAACCTTTATAGCCTCGTCTTTGTACACTTGCGGGATTCTGGAGTCCACCACACCCATTGTGCTCTCTTTGCTCTGCACCTTGCTGCACACCCAATTCACTATGTCTTGGTGTTCTCCAAATTCTGGTTCAATTGGCCTTTTCCCAGTTACCAGCTCCATTAAAACCACCCCAAAACTATACACATCACTCTTCTCATTCACTTTGCAAGTGTACCCATATTCTGCATCAATTTCAACTTCACATTATAACACATGCTAAGATCAGATTTAAGAGTCAGAATTAATAAACTTACCAGGAGCAATATACCCGTGAGTTCCAGCAACTACATGTGTAGAATCCTTGCCAACATTGGCTTGAACAATCTTGGCTAGCCCAAAATCAGCTATCCTTGGCTTCAAGAACTCATCCAACAAAATGTTACTAGATTTCACGTCCCTGTGAATCACGGGCCTCTCGCACCCATGATGAAGGTACTCCAACCCTTTGGCTGCACCCACTGCAATCTCGTACCTTGTATCCCAATCGAGCTCCATCTTCCTGCTTGTGTGAAGCCGATCCCATAAGCTCCCATTTGGTAAATATTCATATACCAACAAGCTCGAGTCCTCGCTTGTTATACTGCAATAAAGCTTCACCACATTCACATGCCTTACTGAGCTCAGGGCCTCCACCTCCGCATCAAATTCCTTAGACTTCCCGCTACGCTTTGCCAGCATCGGAGTACTACTCCGGATCTTTTTCCGGCCAGTGGAATCGGTATTCCAGATGTGCTTCACGGCGAGTTCTTTGCCGTTTGAGAGATTGACTCTGTATACGTTTCCGGACCCTCCTTTCCCAATCTGATTCTCCTGCTTAATGGAATCCAGAATCTCATCCTCTGTGAAACTTAGCACGTGGAAGGATTTCACATCCCAAGATTCTTCCTTCAAAGAATGTTCTCGATCTTTGTCCTTCCTCGTCGACTGCAAGTAAAGAGCCATACAAACGAGCAACATAATTAACCCTATTGCGAAGCAAACGAAGAGTGTACGGAGTTCCCTGGACATGCCGGAACTTGCTGAGCAATGCCTGAAGGAGCCGATCACGCCCAAGCTGCAGAGACCAGAATTTCCATCAAGGCTGCCATTGTAAGCTTGAAAAGACAGAGCTTGTGGTATTGGGCCCGTTAATTTGTTATCTGATAGATCAAAGAGGCTGAGGCGGAGGTGCGCAAAACTCTCCGGAATTTCACCCGAGAGCTCATTTCTAGACAAATTCAGAGAATTAAGAGATGGTAAAGAACCCAAAGATGAAGGCATTTTTCCAGAGAATGAATTTTGTGCCAGTTCAATGTCACTGAGAGAAATACACGAACCCAAAGAGTCTGGAATTGACCCAGATAACTTGTTGCTCGCTAAACGAAGACTGCTCAGTTGTTTAAGCTCACCGATACTCGTCGGAATTTTTCCAGAAATTTGATTCTCGCTCAAGTCAATTGTCAACAAAGAGGTAGCTTGTGAAACCTCTTCTGGTATTTCACCGGCCAAGAGATTCCTTCTAGCATATATTAAAGCCAGGGTCTTCGCGTTCTTGATATCTGAAGTAATCGAACCTTCCAAGTGATTCAGTTCAATATCGATAATTACTGCATTTGGCAAACCCCAAATTCCAGCAGGAATAGTACCCGAGAGCGAGTTGTTGCTGACTCTGAATCGACGCATAGACAAACAGTTTGCATAGTTAGATGGAATTTCGCCGGTGAGGTTGTTCTGAAGCACCAGCAGCGCATGCATCTTTCCCTTGTTGCACATATCTGGAGGAATAGGACCCGTCAAGAAGTTCTCAGACACATCAATGAAATCAAACTCAGCCCAAGAGCCAAGCTTTTGAGGAATAGGGCCAATCAATCTGTTTCTGTATAAAGACAAGTTCACAAGCCGTTCGAACTCACCAAACTCCGATGGAATTCGCCCAGATAAATTGTTTTCAAATAGTTGCAGATTAACCAGATTAGTCAAGAACCTCAATTCCGAGAGATCGCCTTCAAGATAATTCATGGACCCATCAAAATACTCTAACTTTGTGAGGTTTCTTAACCCCAATGGAAGTTTTCCGGAGAACGAATTGTTGTAGAGCTCAAGCTGCCATAGTTTGCGAAGCTTCCCAACCTCTGCCGGAATCTCCCCAGATAGAAAGTTGTCAGAAAACTCTAAATTTATAAGCTCTGTGAGGTTACCGATCCCTGCTGGTATTTTCCCTGTAAGTGTGCAATTGGTGAGATAGAGCCAATTCAGGTTCTTGAGGTTCACCACCTCGGATGGAAAAGGAGTTGGGGCAAAAGGATTATCTCCAACGCTTAACCGCACAAGACCCGTCATATTTAGCAGGGACTTCCACGGAAAAGTCCCAGAAAATCCACTTCCATTCAAATATAGATACTGCAATTGGGTGAGAGGAGATATGTCAGGGAATGGCCCTGAGAAAATATTGTTGCCCAAGTCCAGGTACTGCAATTTCACACAGTTTTTCAAATCCCGTGCAACTTTGCCATACAAGGAGTTGAACCCAAATGAGAGCTTCTCAAGTGATTGAAGCTGGCAAATGGAGTCAAAAGGAAGAACCCCCGATAGCTTTTGATTAGAGAGCTCGATTTCCTTCACGGAACCGTCTAAATTGCATGCGATTCCTTCGAAATTGCATAAGGAATTAGTAGCACTCCACGAGTCAAACACTCTGGGACTGGACTTCTGAAGTGCGGATTTGAGATTAAGTAGAATTTGAACTTCATCGGATCGGACACCGCCAAGTATCGAAATGAAACAGAGGAGGTAGCAAAGAGAAGAGACACGTCGGAGAGTGGAGGCGGCTAACATGTCGAAAGAGTGCACGAAACGCTCGAGACGATGCTTGGGTATGTAAGTTTCAACTAACCTTTTAAATTACGGTTTTCGTAAATTTTAATTTGCAATTGTTTTTGTTCAAACTAAAAAGTGTTTTGAAACGATGGATCTAACTCGAAACCGGCGGGGGCGCGGTAACACAGTAAGGAATCTATACGTGGGAAATTCTGTTAGAAGGGTTCCTTTCCTTTCATTTCTCTCCTGTTTTTCACCGTCGTTTTGAGAGTAAACGCTGCTTTTTCTAAAGCACTCGGCCATTCACAGGTTTCTTTTCTGCCCACAGGTCCGGTGACTGGTGGGAGTGGGTAATGGTAGCGGGAAGCTGTCGCTATTCTGAGGATAAATTTTACTTATTTAATAAATGAATTTTTTATAAAAAAAAAATTATATACTTTTTAGAAAGTTTTGAATTCAGCTATTCGTGTTATTATGTATTTAAAATATTTAAATTAAGTTTAAACTCAATACATTCATTATATGAGATAAATGGAGTCAGGCTCTTAATTTAGTAAAAAAAAAAAACTCAAATATCTTATTAAATACATCTAATGATGGTGACATGAATTGCTTAAGTTATGATTTTATTAAATTTTCCCTTTTTTAAAAAAAAAATACCAGAAATTGATCCTTATCTCACTGGTAGAAATCGATAGGATGCATCTTATCGGAGAATTGGGGATTCCGCAAACTAGCGGCGGGTATATGCTACACAAGTTAGAGGCTATTTGGTCGGGGATATTTTCGTTTTTATTTTTTATTGAAAATAAAAAAGTAAGTTTTAAAATATGTTTATTTTTTTCATTTTTAAGAAATATTTTAAAAGCTTCAAAAAAAAAATTTTTAGAGATTGAAATACTGTAATACATTGTAGAAATGATATTTTTTCAATTATTCTAAATTTATTGCATAATATTTTACTGTTTAAATTAAAATATATTGAAAATAAAATTGTATAACTAAAAATAATAAAATATAAATATAAATCAAATATATTTTTAAAATTTTAAAAAATAAAAAATAAAAACTGTTTTTAAAAATAAAAAATAAAAAGAGAGAACGTTTTAATCTCTGAATCACAAATGCCTTCAATATGCCACCGTTGAATGACGTGTCACAAATGTCTACGATAGAGTGATGAATATTTTTTATAAATAAAAAATTATTATCTTGATTTGATTAAAAATAAAATTAATTATTTAATCATATAAAAAGAAATTAATATATTTTAAGTATCAAAAAATTATAAATTTTAATATAAGGCAATAACGTGAAAAAGATAATAGAAATATTTTAATAAAAAAAAATAAGAACGAAAATAGGAGGAAGTGGAGAGTGGAAAGTGGAAGCCCTGTGAAACACGCAATGCCACTACGCATGAGTGTAGCCGCCAACGTTGACTGTGCCACAAAAGGGCGAGGAGCCACGTGGAAAATATTAGATAATGACAAAAACTAATTTCGGAAGCATCATCATACGAGATATGATGCTGCTCTCTACCCGTGCCCATGGATATACGTTGTCGTGGGCTAAAAACCAACAACACGAGAAGATTCTTTGAACCAAGTAAATTAAAATTATTGGGCCAAAACATTAATGAGATAGTAAGGGATAATATCTGAATTTTGAACATTTTAATTTATTTTTTTATATAATTCATGATTCAGTAATAAGATGTTTTTAAAAGCATTCTCCAAATTATATCATTGACTTTTGAAATATATTTGGTAAAGAAACAGTGCCAATAACAATGATTGCCGCATAATTAGATCTGGCAAAGATTCATGAGATTCTCGAGAAATGTAAAAACCCGCTACAAATTTCAAACCAATCCTACCCAGTTTACTCGATTCTCGTATAATTTGACTATTTTTCAAACCTGTCACTACTTATATTATTGCTTCCGTTTCCTGCCTAGTTTAATATTCATCACACTATCATAAGACTGTCTGTGTCTATATCGTAGCATTTTTTCTCAGAAGATTGCACTTCCAAGTTGGAATCAATACCGAATGGAGAGGTTACAAGGAGGGATCAGACGAAAAGCATTCGCAAATTGGTGAAGAAAACAAGTAGGAAACGGAAGCAATGTAAGTAGTGACGGGGCATAGCTAGGCTTGCAAAGAGACAATTAGGCAAACATGAATCATTGAATCAGATAGAGATTCTATGGTGATTAGTGATCGATGAAAAGTCAAGTAAAGAAAGGCTATTATTTAACATATATAGCCTGTGATTTCTTCAGGACCACTTTCTTATAATGTCTGTCTGTCTGTCTTTAATTTGACTACACTAGGCAGCTAGATACTCAGCAATATTACAATGCTACTAATTAATTAATTAATTAAATATTCATCTGTCGTAGCTAGCTAGGTCGGCTGCGGATAATGTATCCCTTCTGAATTGGATGAATTTTTAAGTAGAAGTGGAACGGAGCGATAGAGGTTAAAGAAACGGAGCGCAAAGGCAAAAAGGGTTCGTGATTGATAAGACAGAAGTAGGAAGAGACAAATACGTGGATGTTGCGACGTGAGGGTCCATTTGAGGAAAACCACCAAAGCCACTACAAAAAAATTATTGACCCGCTTGGGAAGCATGTGAGGACCGACAAAAACAAAAAAAAAGTACGCATCGGCATCGAATAAATAAACCCGTTTCTGATTTACATACATATCATGTGCCGTAATTCTTCTTTTGATTTCAATTCGCATACAGTAACAAACTTCGTATGTTAAGACGAAGCATAATTTGATAATTCAAGTGAAAGAGAAGAGAGTGATTCGGTGAAACTGAGTTTTGAAAATTATGGGTTTGTTTGATTTTGTTTTTATTTTTTTATTTTTAAAAATTATTTTATAGAACAAAAATAAAAAAAATTTATTTAATAAATTATTTTAACAATATGTTATTTTTTGTTTTTTTTTTAAATAAAAACTGAAAATAAAAATAATTTTTTATTGTTTCTGTTTTTTATTTTAAAAATAATTTATTTTTAAAACTTATTTTTAAAATAATAATAAAAAATAATTACTAAACGAATTTTTTTTATTTTAAAAATAATTAAAAATAAAAAATAATTTTTAAAATTAAAATACAAAGACCCTATATTTTATTTCAATGATTCTTCTATAATAATCTGCATCATGAGATGTGTCATTTTCTTCTTCAATTATTCCAGATTCCTTATATATACAAATGTAAAGGCATGCTTTTCACCGTTTTCTAGATGCTGTGCAAATGCAGTCAAACATTCCACTCCCTAATAAATAAATTATTCAAATTTATGACTAGGTTAATCATGGTGGAACCTTGTATAGTAGTTCAAAAATTGAACTTAAGGGGAGTGGAAATAGTTTTGAAGTAGGAGAAATGCACTGAGAATAAGACAGTGGCTCATTAGAGAGACGGCATATGCTAGTCTTGGTCATACTGGATGTAACTTTGGCAGCAAGGTGGGGTGTAGAATATTCATTATTCACCCACATGCATATCTAATTAGTGTTTAAACACAAATTAAGAAGATCACACCATGGCACTCCCTCCAGATTCACCCCCTTACAAACCCAGTCTTCGCCCGTTCCATTTCTTTTGCACGCATTAGTAGCTTTTCCGGTCAACTCTCTCCCAAGGAACATGACCCACTTCTCAAAGGCACATTGTATTCACCTCAAAATGGTCCTCATTGTATATATAGTGCATGTTGCATCAGAGACCATCACCAGCCCACTAACTGGTTTTTTTGTCGCCAATCACTTATCCCACCCACTCTGTTTTACCATACTTTTCCACGTTCTATTTCTCTCTCTCTCTCTCTCTCTCTCTCTCTCTCTCGGTGGTGTGAAATCAATTCCGCACTTTTGGACTAAAAACCCAAATTAAATCTGTAACTTAGTCCAAGATTAGGTATAATGCCTGCAAGGTATATTGTTTAAGTCGAAAAAACAAAGGCATTATTTGAGTGCAATGATGAATTCTGTTTTAACTTCATATATACAAGAAAGAAGGATGCATATTTTCTCTTACCCTTTAGACTGCATATTTTTGTCATCAACGTTATTTTGAGGTTGGTAAGTTGTCAGTGCAAAAAATTTAGGAAAAATGCCAATTACTCACTCTGTAAGTTACAATATTTTTCTAATCTAATAATTATTACAATATCTTCCTTGATCTATAAGTTTATTACTCCTTCTTTTTTTTTTACCATCAACTTTAGTTGAATTATTTTTCCTCCCTTAATATATTTTTTAATTTTATTTTGATCATTTAACTAAAATAGTTTTTCTAAAATATTTAACTTTTAAAAAAAATTATTTATATCTTAAACCATAATTCAAATATAAAAAAATACTCATAAACCTTAAATTTTAAAATCAAAAATCCTAAACCCAAAATTTTAAAATCATATAACTCAAAATCTTTAACAAAAAATTCAAAAGTCTAAAATCCTATAACTCTAAATCTTAAACTTTAAAATCTCAATCTCAAATATTAAAATTTCAAAAGCCTAAATTTGAAAGTTCAAAATTCTAAAACCTTGAACCTAAAAGTTTAAAATTTGAAAATTTTAAACCTTAAATTTTAAAACCTTAAACATCAAATCTTAAATATTAAAATTCAAAAACTCTTAACAATAAGTTCAAAATCCTTTACAATTTTGTGTAAAGGACAAAAAATTAGAAAATTTAAAATTCTAAAAACTTAAACACCAAATTTCAAATATCAACATCTAAAAAGTCTTAATAGTAAACTTTAAATCATAGTACCGTAAACTTTAAATTTCAAATTTCAAATTTTAAAATTTTAACCTTCAAATTTGTAAAGTCTTAAATTATAAACTATAAACACTAAAGCCTAAATCTTTAACTTTAAATAATAAAATTTTAAATTCTAATATGTATATAATTTTAAATTTTGAAATTTGACGACGGAGTTTAAAGTTTGGTATTTTTGAATTTGATATTTAGAATTTTGAACTTAGAGATTTAAGTATCTATGGTTTGAAATTTTAAATTTTGGATTTAAAATTTTAGTGTTTAGAATTTTAAATTTTGAAATTGAGAGTATAAGATTTTGGTACAATTTGAGGTTTTGTGCTTTTGTTTTTCTAATTTGGAGTTTTAAGTTTAATGTTTGAGATTTTATTATTTTGATATTAAGCGTTTAAAATTTAACGTTTTTGTGTTTGGCACTCGGGGTTTGACATTTAAAATTTTTGAATTTGTAATTTTAGAATTTAGAGATTGAAGTTTTAAAATTTTGATATTTACATATTGAATTTTGATAGTTTAATATTTTATTTTGAGGTTTAAAATTTAGAGATTTAGAGTTTGAAATTTTTGAATTTGATGTTTTTAAATTTTGAAATTTAAAAGTTTGGAATTTTAGCTTTAGAGTTTGAATTTTAAAATTTGAAAATTAAAAATTTTGATATTTAAAAGTTAAAATTTAGAATTTAAAATTTTAAAAATTAAAGTTTAAATTTTTAATGTTTGAAATTTGAGAGTTTACGAATTTAATATTTGAGATTTGCTATTTAAATTTGTTGTTTTAGAGTTTTAACGTCTATATTTTGAATTTTGAAATTTAAAATTTTAAAATTTATTTGAAAATATTTTTAAATATTTTTATTTTACTGTTTTTTAAAAAGAATATTAAAAAATATTTGTTTGAAAAAATTATTTAGATGTAAATTTTAAAAATAATATTTAAAAATATAATAATGTGATTTACATAGTGGCCGAGTATTAATTTTGATAAAGTATTTATAATTTATTTTTATTTTTAAAAAAAATTAAAAACAGTTTTGAACCAAAACAAGAAAAATAATAAAATAATATTTTTTTTAAAACTATTTTTTAAGTTATACTTTTACAAAATAATTTATAAAAATAACACAATAAACAATTTTTTTATTTTCATATAGCAAAAAAAATATTTTGAAAATAATTTCTAAATAAGTCCTTAATATTTTGAGTTTTAAAATTTATTGTTTGAAATTTATAGTTTAAGATTTCAAAATTTTAAATTTATAAGTAATTATTTTTCTCTTCTTTTTTTTAATTTTAAATTAAGATATTTTAAAGAAATTACTTTTATTTTAAAGATCAGAATAAAATTTAAAAATAAGTTAGGAGATTAAAGAATAATTTAGTCAAAATTATTAATTAAAAAATGAGAAAGAAAATTATTTAATTATTTTAAATATTGTTTGTAATAAAGTTATAAATTTAAAAAAGTATTATAATAATGATTAAATAAAAATTATTATAATTAATAATAAAAATAACAATAAATAAAACTATTTTTCAACAAACGCAAGTGGAGAATTAATACTATCATTTCATTTTCTATTATCCCTTTCATGATTTTGACTTTTTCTTCTTTGCCTCTCCCATTTTATCTCATTTATTTATATTTTTTGTTTTTTTTTTCTATTTCTTGTCCGTTAAGGACTTTCCAATTATACTGTGCCGTGAAATTGCTTCACCAGTGGAATGGAGACATCACCGCAATCAATTTTTTTAGATGTAGATAAAAAAAATCTACCTTTGACTATTTCGCAAGGAAGGAACCAAAGAAAAATCAGTAGTTTGGATAATGATTTCCTCGTTGACCAAAACTAATTTCTATCTAAATGAAATTGTCGATCATAGACATCACTTCAATTATATATCTTTCAGATATATACCTGCGTTTTTAAAATTAACTTGGAATTTCTTCCACGCAACTATAGAATTAATCTATGCATGAATCAAATAAATTATATTTCAAATATTTTCATCGCAAAATGACAGTAATTGACACACCTATTTTAGTTTCAAGATTACATAAAACTTTTATTCATGTCATTTTAAGAGTCTCTTTGATTTGTTCACGTTTTATTTTTTTTTATTGAAAATAAAAAATATGATTGAAAATATATTTGATAGAGTTTAAGAGAAAATATTTTTTAATATAAAGTGAAAATAGAAAATGTCTAAAAGATGCTTTTAATATTTCTAAAAAATAATATGCAGTATTTTTACAATTTTAAAAAAGAGTTTATCATAATTACTAAATAAAATTAAAATAATATAATAAATATAAAAATTCAAATTAAATAATATCATGTTAATTAAATTTAAAGATAAATATAAGAATTTAATTTCATAAATCAAAAATATTTTTTAAGTAATAAAAATAAAAAGTAAAAATATTTTTACGAACTAAATACAGCCTACTAAAGTAGTTATTCCAAATATCACCTAACTGTAATTTAAAAAATATTAGAAGTAATTGCCGTCCCTATCTTGGAGAAGCTCAAAGTTTGAAGAAAAAGAAGTGTCCAAAATTTCTATTGAGCGTGTCAATAAGTAGATATACATGAGAAAGCCCATTTGGAATTTTGTTGGGCAATATTGCTTAGATACCTCCAAGATTCATCCTACTTAAACTCAAAAGACAAAAGGGAGAGAACTGAAGAAGGCAAGGAAGAGGCCCAGTTCATACGGGTCACTGTTTTAATGCTCAGCTCAAACAATGGGCTAATATTCTAGTGCTCTGATAAAGGTATCCGTCTTATGGCAGTCCCCTTCACCCCTCCAAAAAAAAAAAAAAAATTATAAAGCTCCTTTTATTTTCTAAGCAATGTCCAAAAGAAAAACAAAAAGCTATTAGAGCGTTGAAGCTGAGATTTAAATTAAAATACAGTAAGTTCCATCAAATTCTCTAATAAGCAATCCAGCCAGCCAGCTCTTAGAATAAGTACTTATATATGGAATAATTATCGAGAATACCTTACATAATCATACATAATCCCCCATTCAAAAATGACAGGTTCGGAAGCCACTAAGTGTTTGGTCTAATGGTGAGAGATTTGGGTAATTCAGCAAAGAATCTCAAAGTTCAAATCCTTGCTCTTGCATTGTCCCAAAAAAAAATGACAGGTTCGGTTTCCGAGCCTAGTCACAATACAAATGTAACTATAAACAATGCATTATAACCTCTAGACACCTCTATTCCTCGTGATTTGGGTTTCAACGTTGAATCTGAGACTCGGAGCTGTCTCTCTGTCTCTGCAAACCCCACTTCCTCACTCGAAGCTGAAACTGCACCGCCGCCGCCAAAAACTGCACCGTCTGCGGCGGGCTCAGAATCTCCACCAATTTCCTCACCGTCGACACTCGAAGCTCGTCGGCTTTCTCCAAAACCCCCTTCGCCCCCCTCTTCACGACCTCTATTGCGGAGTCCAGCTCTGATATGTCCCCGTCCGATAGCTTTCCTACCCGCCTCGCCGATTTCACCACAGAAGGACCCGCCACGCTCTCTTGAAGGGTCGCCATTGTCTCCGTCACCAGCCTTTCTTCCCTCTTGGTCTCGTTCTTCAATTTCTCCAAGCTCTCCTTTTGCTCCGCCGTCAACCCCCGGACGGCGCCGTCAATAAGCCGAAGAATCAAGGTGGGTTTATAGTCAGCAATCCAGAGCAAAGTTCGCACGTAGGAAGAAAGCCAAGTGGGAGAGAAGAGGAGGAAGACATCGAGACTGGCGAGTCGGGATTTTTCATCGAAGTATTGCTGGTAATGAGAAAGGACTCGGTCGATTAAGGCTTTGTGCCGATCAACACTGCTGGGAGAGTGGGGCAGAAGAGAGTGAGTGAGACCTGAGAAGCTGGTGGAGGAAGAATCACGTAGATATGCTTTAAATTTAGATGATAACATTTTTGTGATGAATTATTACGTTTTTTGTTTTTATTGTGTGTGTGACAGCAAATATGGCCGAAGATGGGGGTGGGAGAATTATGCCACGTGATGGCCCTTGCGATGAACTTTTATTGCTGTTTGGGCTGGCCCCAATATTGTAGTAACAGACGCACCGGTTTCAAGGCAGAGTATTCCAGAAGGATGTCGTCCAGAATTACCCGGTGGGTCCTATTTGTGTTTTAAAAAAATAAAATAAAATATTCATATTTTGATAATCTTTTATTTAGATTTTAAAATATTACAATAATTATTTGAAAGATTAACAAGGTCAATTATGCATTTTTCTATTTATCAAATGTTACGCAAGAAAATGGTTACTTGAAGTGGTCTTTTGGGTAACCAAAAAAACAAATGTTGATGTTATGAAATAAAAAAAAAATAAGTAAAGAAATAAAATTAATAGTAACAATAAAACAAAAATAATATAAAGCAATAAAAGAGAAATTCATTTTCTTTCTTATGTGTCGCAATTTTTCTAAAGTATATGTCATGCTTAGAAGAAATATAATAATATGAATTAAAAAAATTAATGACCTTTAAAGTTTTGGTGTATTTTATATATTTACATATAAATTGTTCATAAAAAAATTATTTATTGCCTACGCAACACTAAAAATGATAGTAATAACAAATATATGATTATTTTTTATAGTTTGTCTAAATAAATTTATAATATTTATTTGATCGAGAAAGTAATAAAAGTTGAACACGAATCCAACTTTAATGAGCGAGGTTCTAAGCAAACGTTAAAACATTAATGTGGTTTCTTTTATTTTAGTGGACTATTTATCTAAATGATAACAATTGAAATTATTTTATTCCTGTGATATTATTTTTAATTAAAAATACATAATTTAGTTCTTTAAATGTAATTTATATAATCTACGTGAAAAAGAAAGTTGGTCGTGATAATAGTTTAATGTTAATAACAAGGGAACGCCGGGTAAAGCAATCCACCGGTCGCACTCAAAGGACATAAGCACACGAGTTTAAAAAAAAGGAAGAAAGCTATGTAACAAAAGCAAACCTGAAATTAATTTAGAAAAGAAAAATGCACATGACGCCTTGGTAAGGCTGATCCTCCCAGTTTAGTGGTACAATATTATTATGTTTTAGATCGAATGATTATTGTCAGTACTTAAATTTTCTCGTGACAAAATTTTATTTAGTGTTGTACTTTTAGGGTAACGAATAATAAACAGGTGACCAACACAAAAATATTAAGGTTTTGGTCATATACCCTTTACAATTACAGGATTCATCTACCCTCTGGTCTACTAAAGCCCAAAGCCTTAGTTATTTTAATATGTAATCTTTTTTTTTTTTATAAACACTCTAAGATAAAGGTGTTCAACGATTTAGTTTGATTGATTTTAAAAATTAAATTAATGACATTTTTTTAAAATGTGAATTTTGTCGGCTCAGTTTTAATTTGTTTAATTGAATCAAATTAAATTTAAAATAATTAATTTAGTTTAATTTAATTTATTGATTTTTTTTTTTGACTATTTGGGTGCTTTATTTGGCTAGCTTCAATGTCTATTGCTGCGTTTGGCTTAAATTATGATTAATTTTAGTTCGATTTACTCGTTAATCGAAAACCAAAAATAATGGTTTTGAGTCAAATTAATGAATAATAATTCACACTAACTCTGTGCATAACTTTAATTAGAATACACAATTAATGGGATATAAATTACAAAAAAAATTTACATGACTCCTGTTCATAAAAACAAATCTTGAGAGTTGCATGACTGATGGTTGCATAGACTGTGAAAGTCAAGACGGGAGAATTGTGTGAGAATTGAGAAATTTTAGTCAAAAAATAAAAATATATTAATTAAAAGTAATATAATATTTTATATAGTATGATAGTTGATTTGATTTGAATCTGTTTAAATTTTTTTTCAATGGAAAATTGAATCAAATTGTTTAATTTTTTTATTCAAAAAAATTGATTTAAATTGCTTAATTTTTTTTTTCAATTTTTAATTAATTTGGTCAATTTTATTTAATTTTGTACACTTTTATTTTTAAATACACAATAAACTTGAGTAAATTAAGAGGGAGATCGTTGCGAATTAGAACTGA
Source organism: Gleditsia sinensis (assembly GCA_037074535.1). NCBI lineage: Eukaryota > Viridiplantae > Streptophyta > Magnoliopsida > Fabales > Fabaceae > Gleditsia > Gleditsia sinensis. The sequence continues at coordinate 6,026,944 of CM073472.1, forward strand.
GGAGGAAGAGGTTGTTGTCATGGCAGCCTTCTCGTCTTTATTTATTTATTAATATTTTTAATCTATAAAGTAAAGTTTTGTTTTTATTTTTATAAAAAATATAAAACTTCCAAGATTTTATTTATATATTTTTTAAATTTATAATTTTAAAATTAAACTTTTAACTTTATATTCAAATTTAAATAAAAAAAAATTAAATTTATAATTATAAGTTTATTTTTTAAAAAAAGAGACTTAACTCTTGGATAAAATTAAGAAGTACAATGTCTGTTTTAAAAATATTTCTGTTTTTATTTTTTTTCTTTTAATTTATTTTTAAATTGTGTCTAATACGTTTTTTTAACAGTGATATTCCATTAATTTTTTTTAAAAATTGAGCAAATTGGGTTGCAACTTGACGAACCCGGGATTCTGTTCCCTTGCCAGAAAGGAACGGATCAAATGGATCTGCAACTACAGCGGATCGTGGTCCTGGCCACCAATACTAATGGATCAATCAAGATTACAAAGCGTAAGTCTGATCCGAATTGAATCTGTCCTGCACGAGAGTACTCAATTAAAAATAAATAAATTATTCAACAACAATAATAATTAATTTTTTTTTATTAAATGATAAAAAAAATTATTCAAGTAATATTTTTAGTTATTGTGTGTGAATAGGGTGATTGAAAGAAGCCAACAATTAAAGCTTGTTTGTAAAAAGAAAAACGTTTTGGTCCATCCAAACGCAGTTTTAGAATAGAGACATAAGGACATATGAATTGCGAGAGTCTCGTCTAGTCACGCTGTTTGGTTTTTCATTTGCGCACTTAAAGCGGTAAGTGCTGTAGCCCACTCAAATATAAAACTACATTGTTTTATTTTTGGTACATTACAAGAATCGAACCCCCACACACCACTGAAATCCCTCGTCCCTCCAACTACTGAGCTAGCCTCAGTGGCTACCCTACATTATTCTATGGAACAGATTATTTAGATAACTATCTCGCTTTATCAACTCTTTTATTATTATTGTTTGAAAAAAAATATTATTTTAATATATATAAAATGATCTGGTTATTGATCATTAGTTCATTGTTTTAAAATTTTAATTATTTTATTATCAAAAAATATACTTTTTTAAAAATTAAATATTTTACAGGTTTAAAACAAATATATAAAAATAGAATTTTTGTCCTTCTTATTTCTATACCATGCACAGTTTAATTTGTTAACCGATTAATCATGAAATAGGAACAAAGGTAAGGCGGTTTTCTATACTTTTATATTTGTTAGAGTAATAAGATTTTGTGTGTGTATATTTCTAATAAACGAGACCGTGATAATATAAAAATCAAGACAAACAACTAACTTGTATATTTATGAGTACATAAAATTTAAAATTTCTTTTGTGTATGATAGTGAAGTTCATGGACGAGCACGTTTTTCATGTCAGAAGGATAATTTAATTTCTATATATTATGTTAAACTTATTCTATGTTTCCATAATTTCTGATTAACGTGGTGTGGGGACGTTTGGAAAACGACGGCTACTTCTCAATGTATTGATCCATAAAACCCAATTGTAGGGTTAAAAAAAAATTCAACCTCTCGTCAAAATAAGAAGCTCACATTGCTTCCATTTGGCTAGCCACAACATTCAAGAAAAGCCCCTCAGCTTCGACTTCGACTTCGGCTTCGGCGTCTGCTTCAGCAGCCCTACAGCCAGTTTGACCTTTATGCTGCGTTAATATTCAACGTGATGTAGACGTTGCCCCCACACAACCTCTTGCACATAAATAAATAATAACAAAAAGTAACAAGCAAAGAGCCAGCGAAGACTTTATCTCATGCGGGTGTCCCCATCGTACCAATCTATGACCCTACCCTCTCACCCTCTCATTTTATTACGGAACGTGTATCACGAGATTCCCGGTTGCCGACCAAATCCGGCACGCCCAATCATTTGGTATACTTGTTCGACAACTATATATAACCACTTTATAACCTCTTCATTCCCTCTCGGGCAAACCTCACATGCCACAGACGCACCTATATTAACTTTAAACTTTAATTGGTTTTATTCCTTTATTTTTTACTATATTTTTATTATTAATTTTAATTTGATTATTTCTTTTTAAATATCATAAATATTTTTATTTGATTATTTTTTTAAAAAAAAATGACACATCAAATCATTTTATCAATATTTTTTACAAAAATACTAACTATACTTTAAAGAATAGATTATAAAAATAAATTAAAAGGGAAAAATCATATTTAAATCAATTGCAATTCTTCTATTTAATAATTTATACACGTAAAGGCAGGATGTTGCTCGTTTGGTATCCTTGTGCTGTAAGTATACATCAGCACTTTGTAACCTCTTAATACTCCCAAAAGCAACAAAGGGAAAGAACCTCCATAAATATCTTCTAATCAGCGAACCATTTCTCAATCAACCAGCGTAACCCACGTTAGCCTCGGTCACAGAACAGGAAAAAGGTTCGCCGACCATGGCCAACCAAGCCAAGCCCCCCATTTCTCATCCACGCATTTTTTAACCCACCACCTGCTTAGTTGTCCTCGTTAGAGTATGAAATAATTGGAATAAACCTGTTTATATCTAATCCTTTTGTCGTTTTATCCATAAACGCCACCCAGCAGGGGATAAAGTTGTCATTTGGCATATTAACTACTGTTCCTTCACGAACTCGCTTCGGTCGATCTCCCGAAATTAGAAAAAAGAAAAAGGAAAAGAGATGTTGCGGTACATACATTTTGCTCTAATTGAGGAATGTATTTGCCATTTCGCCCAACTGAACTGTTCGTAATTACATCGTCGGATAAGGGCGGTTTTAAATGAATAACGCCCTTCACAACAGAATCACACTGCCCCGTCTCCCTGCTTCATACTTGGATGGTCTACTCCTGGCAACAACGCGGCCCAGCGAAACCGCCACCTCTCTCTCTCTCTCTCTAATATTCTCTCTCTTCCCGTTCTTCCTCGTTACGGCTAGGAATCGGTCTCAGACAGATTGATTCAAGCTTGAGAGAGAGAGAGAGAGAGAGCGTGAGACTGATTGGAACAGTGACATAGCACTGTGATGGCGAATCCCGAATCGCACCGTCCCCAACGGTCCAGAGCTCGACCTTCCTCAGCTAGGCCACCGGTTCGGCCTAGGGTTCCACTGAGGCAGTTGCTTCGAGTGGCTTCAGTGGCTGGTGGTATTCAGTTTGGATGGGCTTTGCAGCTCTCTCTTCTCACCCCCTATGTGCAGCAGCTCGGAATTCCTCACGCGTGGGCTAGTATCATATGGCTCTGTGGTCCACTCTCCGGTCTCTTTGTTCAGCCCTTGGTTGGGCTCATGAGCGATCGCTGCACCAGCCGGTTCGGCCGCCGGAGACCGTTTATCTTAACTGGAACAGTGTCGATCATCATAGCGGTTCTGATTATTGGTTTCGCCGCAGACATTGGTTGGTGGTTCGGCGACACGGAGAAGTCAAGGCCGCGAGCTATAGGGGTTTTCGTGTTCGGGTTTTGGATTTTGGACGTGGCCAACAACATGACTCAAGGTCCTTGTAGAGCTTTGCTTGCTGATCTCACTGGTAAACGCTTCTCTCAATCTTCTTGGACCTTCTCATTGAATTTGTATTCGTTGTGGGGGAATTGAAATCCCTAATTGACATCTCTTGTGCACAAATCTTACTGTGATTTAGTACTAACATCTAATTGTCAAACGAACAAGCACCACTTTTTTTTTTTTAAAAGAGATTTATCTTATTCTGCATCTGGATGTTTTATTGTACATCAGTACATTAATGCAATTTGTGTCAGCAACTAATATAGTTCTACATAGATCGAACACCTTTATGTTGTGTTGGTATTCATATGCAATCTCCATCTGTACTTGACAACACATCAGTTGACTTGGATGGTTACTGATGCATCTGACTGTTATTGCATGAATTGTGTATATGTCTGGCTTTGGACTTGATTACTGAATAAGAATCTTAACAGTCAGCATGGGAATTTACCATTGACCACTGTTCACCGGACATTCTTTGGTGATTAGGCCTTTGAGAATGGAGTTTAAACATGGTAGATCTGAACCACTTGAAGGTGCTATGGCGTCTTCAAGACTTGGAGTATACTGTTTAGACATTTGATATAAATTGCCCTACCTGTTTTTATTTATTTTTTATTTACAGTCTGAAATAAATGTTCTCTCTTTTATCTCGTTTTCCTCTATATGGGTGGGGAGTTCCTGACAAAGTCTTATATTGGTGCTATATAATTGGAGATCTTGGATACATAACTATGCTCAAGAAGGTGAGAAGATGGCTTATCTGGGTTGTGACTATGGAATGTGCTGTGAAACTGATTGCCCCATGGCAATAAGAACCGCAAAATGCCTGCTGACCTTTTATCTATAAATTAAATTTAAGTCTCACGAGCTTCATCCCACATATCCTGGAAGAACATATAGTATTTATGATAAAATGGGATTTACAGTTGAATTTTTTTTTAGCAGAAATAGAGGTTAATTTTCAGATTGTTTTTTCTGTAAATAAAAGAGAAGAAATAGAAAATTGAAAAATAAATTCTATGATCTTATATTCTTCTTCTTTTTACATTGATAATTTTTATGTCAGAACTTTGCATTGTCTGAACTCTTATTTCTAATTTGAAATGAATTTCTTATATTTACCGGATACTTTTCTTGTTGACCTTTTAGTATATTCATTTATGAATACACAAATACGTTCACACTCCACACAAATTTTTAGTTACAATTACAAAGACAGAATAACTCTGTAGACAAAAATTCATTTGGCCATGGCGGAATGCCATACACCTAGCGTTTTGTGATTCGTCTAGTGACATTACTTTTGATCATTGGAACTCAGACTTGTTCATATAATCCAATGTCTCTATTTTTTATGGGACATTGTGTGTGCTTTGTCAATAAACTAACTTTGGTATAGAAAATTCTCATCTGGAAGAGAAAGGGACAGAGAGAACTATGTGGTCTTTACTTGGGAAATAAGAATCAATATATTGATATTCCTTTTCTTTGAATGTCAGGCAAGGATCATCGAAGGACACGTGTAGCAAATTCTTATTTTTCACTGTTTATGGCTATTGGTAACATTCTTGGCTATGCAACTGGATCATACAGTGGCTGGTTCAAGGTTTTCTCTTTCACACGTACCGCTGCATGCAATATTAGTTGTGCAAATCTCAAGTCTGCTTTCCTTCTGGACATTGCTTTCATTGCGGTCACCACATATATTAGCATTACTGCAGCTCACGAAGTGCCTCTAAGTTCGAGTGTTGCAACCCATGTTGAAGAAGGTGCAGGGGAGTCAAGTAGTGCAGAAGAAGCTTTCCTATGGGAGCTATTTGGGACTTTCAGATATTTTTCAGCCCCTATATGGATAACTTTGTCTGTTACTGCCTTGACTTGGATTGGATGGTTTCCATTTATTCTCTTTGATACTGATTGGATGGGCCGAGAGATTTATGGGGGTGAGCCAAATGAAGGCCCTAATTATGATATTGGAGTTAGAATTGGGGCACTTGGTTTACTACTGAATTCAGTTGTTCTTGGAATAACATCATTGCTCATGGAGAGGCTGTCCAGGAAGCGGGGGGCTGGCTTTTTGTGGGGAATTTCAAACATCTTAATGTCTGTCTGCTTTATAGCAATGCTTATAGTAACCTATGTGGCAAAAAACATTGGCTATGCAGGCAAAGATTTACCACCAACTGGCATTGTGACAGTGGCATTGATAATTTTTACCATTCTTGGGTTTCCATTGTCGGTAAGTTGTTCAAATCAATCTACTGGTAAAAGCTTATTGTTATTCTTCTTCTTTGTTATTTTTTTTTGGGACAAAATTGAAGTAGGGATAGATCTAGAAATTAAGTGTTATATTATAAATATCTTAAATAATAGCAATCGTATAAAAAATTTCAGCAGTACTTTTTAATATAAATACTCAAACAATCAACACACTACCTCATCATCTATTTATTTGAGTTTATAAAAGTTGACAAGGATTTATTTTGTCTAATATTCAAATAAATAAATTGAGCTTAATTTTAGACTTAATCAACCAATAGAACAAATTCTAAATTTTTGCTTTTTTATTATCAAGCAGAATTAGTCTGATCTAATTTTAAATTGACTGCACAAAAAGTATCCATGTAAATAAGAAAATAAGGCTAGAATTATAAGAGAGTGGTATTTATCTTCAGTAATCTTTTACTTCTCTTTTTGAAATATATTTTTATCCTTTCTTGACTTGTTTATGTAGAAAATAGATCACTATAAATTCTATAGATTGAAGAAAGATAATGAATGAATAATTAAAAATTAATGAAAGACAGTTGATTGAAAGAGAAACGAAGAAGAAAACACCCAGCATTATATAAAACTGAGTTCCTTTGTTCTGTATTTTGCATAACGGTGTAATGAACCAATACAAGCATTTCTTCAAGACACCAACTCCCTTCAACTTTTTCTTTTCAGCTTTAAATAGAGGTGTGCTTTTTGCCTATATTTTGGATGAATTAATCTGCATGGTACTTCTTCACAGAATAATCAGCAGACTTAAAGTTAGTTAGGGTCCTTCAATGGAATTTGTTTCAATAGTATCAAATTATCAATAGAGAAGTGCTTACAATATCAGCTAACTACTGGGCCCAGTAGATTTTATCACACTAAGATACAGGGACCTTGAAATCACCACTGTGGTCCCCTCTTGCATCTGTCCCTGTATAGAAGAAGACTGAAATTCTCTTGGATCATACACGTGAAGTGTCTTAATTGACTTGATCTCAACTGCAGAATTTCCTTGACAAACCTGTTGTGTAATACCTTTTAATTTAAGTACCATCATTGTCAGAAAGGAAATTTGGAAATTGTCCTGTAAATAGTGCATAATTTGAAAATGTATATGTGTTTTGACTTGATCTGAATTATCCGACTAATTATTGCAGATCACTTACAGTGTTCCATATGCCTTAATTTCCACTCATATTGAGTCTTTGGGACTTGGCCAAGGTAGGCTCCTATTCACGACCTTATTAGTTCCTTCTTTGATATGTGTGTATAACTGTTTATACTGATTGTTGGTACTTACAGGGTTATCAATGGGTGTCCTGAATCTGGCAATAGTCATCCCACAGGTATTAATGCTTTTGCATTCCTTTTATTATAAATAGGGTAAATTACAGTTACCCTCTAGTGGTTTGACCCAAAATCAATTTGCCCCCTCTGTGGTTTAAAGTGTGTCATTCAAACCCCTTACGGTTTATGTAATCACATAGCTACCTTGTGATATTGTCATTCTAACTTTTAATAGAAATAGTCATGTATAATCTTATAATGATGAACATTTTCTTTGTTAAAGTATATTTCACTTGTATTATTTCTTAGTGTAATGAGGCTATTACCGGGATTAAACTAACAATATCAATTTTTAAATATCGTCTTGCCCCAAACAATGATTTCAAAAGACTGTGAAACCTTTCAAAGTATAAGTGAAAGATACTCAGTGATAAAAATGTTCATCCTTTAGGGTGGTCAAGTGACTACATAACAAATCACTTGGGGTTTGAATGACTCACTTTAAACCACAGGGAGGCATATTGATTTTGGCCCAAATGACAAGGGGGTAAACTGTGATTTGCCCTTATAAATAAAATTGACTTTACTTTTAGATGCAAATCTCCAGTAATTAAAACATAGTATCCTAAATTGAACGTCACAGCTGGTTCTGAGTCTTGAAGTGAGACTCTTAGCTTCATGTTACTTGATAAAGTAAAATGTGTTATAATTGAATAATTGAGGTTCAATGCTTGTCTTCTTGTACCAGGAGTCACAACATGCAGTAAGAGATTAGAGTCTTTGATCTTGTGTAGTGCATTTGTCTTAAATGAAACAGATCTTTAGGTCTCTTTTAGGAGTGATTTTCATGTTGTAGCAGATGTTCCAGAATTGCAATAATTTTGTTATGTTTTTTTTTCTTTTTAATCAACTTTTTACTGGCTTTCTTTTGTTTATTGCAAATCAATTAAAAACTCCATTCTTCTGTTTCATTCAAAGATCTAAGGACAAGGTAGAACCCTTAAAGTTATAAACAGTTTGCTGTGGCCAAATACGCAACAAAACAGCATAAATAGCACACCTGCATTAAGAATTTCCCTCTTTCCTGCTGAAGCCTCTAACTGTTCTGGATTCAATAGAAACAGCATAACGTTTTTACAGGCTGTGTTCTCCACTATGTTTGCAAAGTGTTTGGTACTTGTTAAAAAATCTATATATTCTATTTTGCAGCATCGTCCAATACGATAATAAAATAAAATGAAATTCTGTAAGGTGGGAGTTTTCCTGTCTAGTTGATCTTTTAAACTACTTTTAAGTTAATCTGGAAGTAGGTTTGTAATCTTTTACCATTTAGCTGTTAGTCCGTTCTAACCAAGGTATTCACTCTATATTGGATCTGTCCATACACAATTTTAGTCCTTTGCTCGTAATTTATGTGCAGAAATCAAGGCATGCCATATGATTTTATGTGATCTTTTGTTGCATAGGACATTATATGAAGTTTGAACTCTAACCAAGACTCTTTATTTAGGTCTGTCCATTTATGATTTTGATCCTTTACCTGTCATGTATGTACAGAACTCGATGGAGGACAGTCTATATAATATTATGTGATGGTGTTGTTGGATAAAAAACTATATAAAACATGACCTATGGTTTGGATTTGTTTTTCCATGGGAATTTCCCCCCATATTATTTGGGTCTATATTTACATTCAAAACAATAAGCTGCTTTGCCTGGTGGACATGTGAGATATAATCTATCTTAAGCTGTGAGTAGGTTTTATATTTTTGGAGCTACTTGAGTTGGACATTTATCATGTTTGAACACAGATAGTAGTGTCCCTCGGAGGTGGACCATGGGATCAGCTATTTGGTGGAGGGAACTCCCCAGCCTTTGCTGTGGCAGCTGTTGCAGCCCTTGTCAGTGGACTAATAGCAGTCTTGGCCATTCCTCGATCCGGGGGTCAAAAGCCCAGAACCCACGTATGAGGTACCGCGATCTTTCTGCTTTTGCCACTGATTTATTTACAAGAGGGATGGTGAAAATTGAACAGGTAGAAATAATTTGTAAATAGCTATTTTTTTTCCTTCTATTTGATTTTCTTTTTCCTGAGCTTCCTTTCATTAAGATTCCCTGTCCCAATCCCTTTCTAATGAATAATCGAATGCTTGGCTTTGTTTTCATCTTATTGGTCTCTAATTAAAGCCAGTGAGCTGAATTTGAGTGCTGTTATTTTCTGTTTGAAGTATTTGATTTTTTGGGAACTCGCTGTTATTATTATTGTTAATTTTTTTATTTGGGAGATCATAATGACTAATGAGTGAATGGTCATCTTAAACAGCGAGAATTGTCTGGTATGTAACCTATTGAGGGACCCTCCACTGGTTGTAGGAAAGGGTGAATACTCTCCCCGTCTAAGGCACAATGTAAAACAAGAAATTCTATAGCACTACTTTTCCTGACATACTGGCAACTCAAATATAATGATAAAAGCTGTCACCGAATATTGAATGAGAGATTATCTACAATCAGTGGAGAATTTCTTTGCGTATCAGTCTCACCTGTGTAAGATGTTGCTTTTATGGCTACATGCTGTGGGAAAGTAGTTTAAGCATCTTTTATAGGTTCCACAGTTACTATGGGGCAGCATCCTTTCCAACCAAGATGGGTTACTGCTGTATGGGAATTATTCCTTGTGAAAAGTTCTTTAATTTTGAGGCAATGTTCATTGTGCGTTGGTGGTGGTTCAATCAAGATATGATTTGGAATCTCAATGCATTTGTGATTTTTTGTATTAATGTGATGAATGTGCTTAGTGGCCAACAGTTAATATGTGAATTGTGCTGATTGAAACCTTGATGGAGACATTGCTTTAATGCTCCATTTTATCGCAAAAAAAAAAAAAAAATTCTTGAATGACGAGTTTGATTTATAAATGTCATTTGACGTTTGCATGTAATTTATTTTGATTCGTTTGCATCCCATGAGCTATGAACCATGGAATAAATTCTCGGGTCTAATACACTTCATGAAAGTCTTATTTGCTTCCAATTCCTCCGTACAATTCCTGATACGATAGCATTTAAAAACGTCAACACAACACACTTAGATTATCACTTGTCGAAACTATTGGTGGTCCAATCTTTGAATCACGTGGCAACTTCGCAAAAGGAATTTACCCTCAGGACACCCTACTAAAATTGGTGAAATTCTCTCTACTATGTTTGATTTGTAAGAAAAATGTCTGGCAAAGAATGTAAGTATTGGGCTATCGTATTGGATACCCAAAGTGAATTAATATCATTGTTGGGCTGAACCCATATGCAGAGCTTAATGATTAATATAGATATTGTAGGTACGCTTCCTGGATCTTGTCCATTTAAAACTGGAGGCCGATATTTGTCTACCCTCAACTCCTTTAAATTGATGTCCAAAAAAAAAAAAAACTCCTTTAAATAAAAATAAATAAGCAACAAAGTTACTGTTGGTAGTGGGTAGGATAGTTGTCTGGTAAATTCCTCCAGTGACTGACGAGTACGAACGTTCGTACATAATCGTCCATCCTTCTGTCACCGGGAAAATTAAGTTTGGGTAGAGTTAGTGGGAAACAATTAGCGAATCTGTTCGCGTTCGGGCTTCAGCGGGAGCATAATCTTTATTAATGTAAAATTTTAAGGTGTCTTGTCACCCTTCTTCCGAGACTCGCATTTTAGAGTGTTTTGTCTGAAAAAAGAAAATTCTGGCTCATCTCCACTACTGCAACTTGTTTCCCGATGTCTTCTTTGATTTATGACCATACATTCATCCCGCGATCCTAAGCTCACAATCCAATGAGGATCCAAGACTTAGTCAGCACCAATATGCCAAAGGGATTTCCCATCTTATTTATCCAGATCTAGCTTGTTTTTTGTTTTCTTTCTGTTGCATTGTTAATTTCCAAGCATTGGTTCTGCTGCATGATACATATCTTTCATTCACAGCAAGCTACAGACATAAGGAATCTGACACGGGGCATGGTCATGGGTTTCAGAGAAACCAAATAAAACTGATTGTTAAAGTTGCAGACTGTGTAAAAATAAATAAAAATTGATCTTCTTTGTGTGTTTGTGTGTTGGTGATGACAGAGTCGCTGAAGGACAATGCCAATGCTCTCCTTTGCACAGACAGACTCATCCCCTTTTATGATACTGATTATATGGTTGTAATTGGAGCACGTAATTCTCTCTCCAGTGTTTCCCGTCTCCCATCTGTCTCTTCTCCATACGGCTATCTACCATCATTCTCCATTAACACCCCTTTGTGGACCCATCCATTACACCAACCCCTACTTCCATATGCCCATGAACATAACTCTATATAAATAAAATAAAATAAAATAAAGCTCCAATATAATATCCACCGAATTTCACCCCCCGCCAACTCCTCTCCCTACTTTAATTTTGAACTTCTCAAGAGTAAATACAAGCCAACCTGTGATTACTATGTTGTAATTAATGCACATGTTTTTTTTGTACCTTCTTTTATCCTTTCACTCTTTAACCACTTCCAGCTTCCATTTCTCTCAATGTTTCTTTCAGCGAACAATAAAGAGCAGCAGAAGTGGCAGAAACTGTGGGGCCTAAAATTAAATGGAACATGCATGGCTGCCATAGAACATGCAAAACATTTCTCAGCCCACTAAATTAGCAACCAGCTAGCTAATGTCGAAAAAAAGTGTATATTTAAATTTTATATTAGCGTAAATAACCAACCACATAAGTATGCCCCTTGTGTCATTTCACAAGGTACCCCACCAGAAAATTAATATGGGTTCGTTTCACAAGTAGGGGAATTGGCTTCTCCATCACTTCCACTTGGCATTTCTTGTTTCAGGATAAAATTCTTTATGTTTTCCTTACACAGAAATCCAGGGCCGAACGTGGTTATTTAAAAGATTATCTCATTCCATTAATAACCAAACGAGTTTAAACCATTACTAGCCCCATCATTATCAAACCAAACAAAGTCATGGGTTTGACGGCTAATAAACCATTTAAAGCGAATAAATTCAATCCTTTTTTTTCTGGTGTTTCACTGTCTTCGGGATAAGACCGAAGTTGTTTCCACTCCGCACTCAAACCTAAAGTTTTTAGCTTTCAGATGCTATTTCTTCAGATACCATGCCCAAATTCTTCTTAACTTTCTGATTTTAAAAAAAAAACTTAGTCTGCTCGACACAACCACAGGGGAGAGGAGGTCGGTTACCCCATTTCCTCCATAACCATAAGCATTTCTTCCGTTTAAGCTTGCTCTTTCTTTTTAAATCTCTCTCTCTCTCTCTCTCTGATTAATAAATTTTATCTTTCCTTCAATTTATGACACGTTTACTTTCTAAGGAACGGTAGGGCCCAGGGCTTTCATGCATATAAACCCAGTCCCTCACTGCTCGCCTTCCCATATTCAAACGCCTTCTCTCTCAGACAAAATACAAACAAAGCGCACAATCACTACGCCAGAAGCTTGGGGTCCTTATATTTTCCTACCTCTGAAATACTCTTTAACCTGTCTATCCATAACTACGCTTAGCAAGTCATGTACAATCCCAAGCCGTCTTCACCATCCTCATTTTTGTGTCCAACAAAAACCCATCTCATAACTTCCCAAAAAGTCGTGGATTCCCCTGATGATCATCATGAAGATGAACTTCGCCGATGGCCAACTCTTAAAGAGGTAATGAAACAGAAGCACCAGTTATGTCAATGTGAATTAACTCGCCAAAGAAGTTACTATCTCCATAGTTAGAGTCTCATAAAAACATATGAAAATATTTAGCCAACCCATCATTAACATTATTTTCTTTTTCTGCATTCAGGTGGTAGCAGAAATCAAAGCGATAGGAAATATATCAGGCCCAACAACCATAACCGGTTTGCTCTTATATTCAAGAGCTATGATCTCTATGCTTTTCCTTGGCTATCTTGGCGAAATGGAGCTTGCAGGAGGTTCTCTCTCTATCGGTTTCGCCAACATCACTGGCTACTCTGTGATCTCTGGATTAGCCATGGGAATGGAACCCATTTGTGGACAAGCTTACGGCGCAAAACAAGGGAAGCTACTTGGCCTGACACTGCAAAGAACTGTGCTTCTCCTTCTCTCCACTTCCATCCCCATCTCATTTATCTGGCTTAACATGAAGAGAATGCTCTTGTGGTGCGGTCAAGACGAAGAGATATCATCAATGGCTCAAACCTTCATTCTTTTCTCCATACCCGACCTTTTCTTCCTTTCCCTTCTCCACCCTCTGCGAGTCTACCTCAGAACTCAAAGCATCACATTGCCATTAACATACTGCTCTGCCATCTCGGTTCTCCTCCATGTCCCTCTAAATTTCCTTCTGGTAGTTCAATTCAAGATGGGTATTACAGGGGTAGCCATAGCAGCGGTTTGGACAAACCTCAATCTCTTTCTCTTGCTTTGTTCCTTTGTTTACTTCTCCGATGTATGTAAGGACTCATGGGTATCTCCAAGCATGGACTGCCTCAGGGGATGGTCTTCTCTGCTTGCACTTGCAGTTCCAACCTGCGTTTCGGTTTGCCTTGAGTGGTGGTGGTACGAGTTCATGATAATGCTTTGTGGACTTCTGGTCAATCCGAAAGCGACGATTGCATCAATGGGAATCCTTATCCAAACAACCTCTTTAGTCTATGTCTTCCCCTCATCTCTAAGCCTTGGTGTTTCCACAAGAGTTGGGAATGAGTTAGGCGCAAACCGCCCCGGAAAAGCCCGCATTTCCATGATTGTTTCCCTCTTCTGTGCTGTGGCTTTAGGCCTCGCAGCCATGCTCTTTACCACCTTAATGAGGCACCAATGGGGGCGGCTCTTCACCAGCGACGCTGAAATTCTCAAGCTCACAGCAGTTGCATTGCCTATTGCTGGGCTCTGTGAACTCGGAAACTGCCCGCAGACCACTGGTTGTGGAGTTCTAAGAGGCAGCGCAAGACCCACCATTGGAGCAAACATCAATTTGGGTTCATTTTACTTGGTGGGTATGCCAGTGGCTATCCTCATGGGGTTTATGGCCAAAATGGGATTTGCGGGGCTTTGGCTGGGGTTGCTTGCAGCCCAAGCCTCGTGTGCAGGTCTCATGCTATTTGTTCTCTGCAGAACAGATTGGAATGTGCTAGCAGAAAGAGCCAGAGAGCTAACCAAAACTTCAACTTCAGCTACTACTCCTGCTGCTAATTCTACCTTACCAACTTTCACAAAAACAGAGTCTAACAGAAATGCGTGTCTTAGAGACATAGTGGTCACTGATTCAGCCCCTGATGAAACAGACCCACTCATCATACCCACTGCCCAACACACTCTGAATTAATTAACTGTAGTTTCTTTTCTCCCCAATTTTTTTCTCTTTCCTCCACTGTTTTCGGGTGGAGGAGTTGAAATGAGAATCTTAATTTATTGGATTGTACTGTAGAATAAATTAATTTTCTGATTATCCTTTCTGTCTTTTATAATTTTTTTTTTTTTCCAGGTTGTGGCATTAATAATTAATAGCGTTTGAGAAAAGACAGAGTGCTCCCTTAATTACATGTTCTAGGTATTTGCATTTTGCAATAAGTGAGAGAGCTGTCGGTTTTGAAGCGTTGGACAAAAAGGATCTCTCTCCTTAACTCGGGTGTCGTTCCCTTACTATAACAGGCAAATTCTTCACTTCCCAAAAACCGAATATCAACCTTATATAATAACCCCTTTTATTTTAAACTTGGCCTAATCCATGTTTCTTAACTCTCTTCTTTTTTAGCATCTTAATTCTTCTTTCTTCCATAGCATCAATGCATATTCGCATATTATATCTGAAATGCTGATATTTTGCAAAAGTTTATATAAAATATTGTATAAATAGTTATGAATATTTCCACTTACCTAGCCTGTACCCATCTCCTCCTCTATGCTAGTGCTTTGTACTTCAATTCCTAACTAAAAGAAATTTAAAAACTATATATATTTGATTATTAAAAATGGTAATTATGAATTTTAATTTTGTTGCAAAACTATATGAGTACGTATATACTAAGGGGAAAAAAAATATACAATATGCTAAGACACAGCATAATAAAAATGATATATTAATGCTTTCTATATATTTCTTTTTCTTTTTCTTTTTCTATAAAAACTCTTTAAATTTTGAACTTTTGTCTCTTCTTAATATTATAATACACTTACCAACTCCGACCAATTAATTATGAGGTATCTTATTATATATCTAGAACATATGCATGTATCAATCTTTGATACAGATAGAGTGAGCTAGGATATTAATTAATTAAGTATTGGATTAACTACTCTTGGTTCTCTCATTTTTTTTAGAGTCAATTCTTTGTTGTTATTTAAAAAAAAAACATTTAACTTCAAGTTTTATAATTAATAATTACGAGTTCAAACAAATTAAAAGCTTCCCCTATTGCTTCTTCATTAACTTTCTGAAAAACACTGCTTGGTCTCTCAATGATTAGCAAATAGCGGAATGCTAAAAGGCAGTGGTGGACGAGTAATGACATTGGCAAATGGTAACGATATGGGAGGAAGAAAGAAAGAAAGATATGTTTTCTTAATGCCCTTTTTCCATTGTGTCTGTAGGATAAATAAAAAGAATGCAGAAACAGACAAAAGGCAGAAGGAAATAATAATTGGTAGTAGAGAAGCATCTACTCAAGAAAGAAGGTTTGGATGAGGTTATAAGGAGAAGGGGAGAGGGGGGGGGCCTGTTTCGAACTGCAGAAACAAAAATCCATCCATTGTTGCCTCTGTCTACTTCTCACCTGACAGAAAAATGAAACTGGAGCAGTGCCTCTCCATTACCTCCCACCTCCCCCCACCATCTTTTTCTTCTCTTAAAACAACACTATCATGAACACTAGAAATTTTTTATGCAATTTTTTTTTCCTTTTTTTTTTGTTTTTGGGGTTCGATTCTTGCTCCGAGTCAATACTTTAGCAATGGAAGATGATATGGCGCTGTTATAGTGGCCCATCTCATTTTGCAGTTTTTTGAGTGGTGGTACACCCAATGCCGAGCTTTGTCGTCTTCTCCTCTTTTCCTCTCAACCTAGTGCTTTTAAAAACTTCTCATCATCTCACCTTATCTAGTACTTTTCAATTTGTAGAAATTAATTAATTAATTAAACATCTACATCTCTATCTAGCTATCCCAGTATTTCTCCGGAATTCTGCACTTGTCGCAAGGAATGCTCTTTTTATAAATGGGTGATACTGATACAGCGTCAATATTTCCTAGATTTTGCAGTGGGGATCGACATTTCTTTTTTATATTTTTAAAACAGATTTTGTGGATATGCAATGCCACTCCGCTCATATGGCCTTTTTCTCCCTTTATTTTTATAAACCACAACACGGCATTTTTCTACTCCAACTACTCTTTTCTTGTGAATCTCTCTGGGCATAATTTATGGAGTTCCAATTCATTCCACATATTCCTCATAAAACCATGCAAAAAATGGTATAGTCTTTGAAATAATGTAGTTATTTTTGGTAATCACCATAAATATTTAACTATCCAATATCCTATAAAAATGCAATATGACCAACGGGATTGATTTAGAATTAAATTAACTAATAAAAATCCAACAACTTTATTTATAAAATTTAAATTTAATTTTTGTCACTAACAAATTTTTGTTCATGATCAATAAATATTACTATAAATTTGTAATATGTTTAAACTTTGTTATCACAAAAAAGCGACATGCTTTCAATTAAATAATGGCGATTTAATTGTCCGATGCATTTATATATTAGACATTTTTGTAGGGCAAGGCACTTTAGAATAAAGTGAAATGATATGACTTAATTTAAAGCGATAGATAAAGAAAAAGAATTTCCATGCATTTATACATAATATTGTGAGGTGGGAATGACTATTGATTGTGGTTGAGGCCTTGAGGGTAATGCAATCATGAAAATATGCAGAAGTGAAAGCTGTGTCTATGCCCACCATCTTCCGTATTATCACTGCCTTTATTATAATGTGTACATGTGAACATGCAAGAATGCCATTTCCAATAGTACCGTCCACTGTTAAACTTTAGAAGAGAAAACAGTAACCAATATAAGAACTACCATTGCTACCTACTAGCTTCCAATTTTGACAAAAAACATAAAAAAACAATTCAAACAAATTCAAAAAAGGGTACTTTGTTTGCATGCATATATATATGGATATGATGTTAATATGGAGCTACGATAACGTTCGTGTGTGGAGTGAACAATTGATAGATGAGATAGCGGGGCAGGGAAAGGTTATGATAGGATTAATACGATTAAGCAGTTCATATTATGCAAGCTAATTCTTTTTATTTGTCTATTAAAAGAGTTTAAATATAAAAAATGTAGGTCTATTTAGTTAAATTGGTGCATGAAAGAATAAAAAGAAGTGGGTTATATTCCATTTAACTAAAAAATAATAATTTTACATTTTACGATATTATTTTGTATCATTATATTTATATTTTTTTAATTAAAAAATATAAAAAATTAATTATAAATGGACCAATTTATGTAGAGAAACTTGCAAATAAATTTGTGTAGTTTGCAAGTTTTAACAAAGGAATATAAACTTTTAACATTTTGATCTGTTTAATAGTAGAATAAGTATTTAATTTATTAGTAATAAACTAAAATTTATATAAATAAAAATTTTTAAAAAATTTCATACATCCGTTTAAATAAATTAAATTAAATATAAGTGATAATTTTTTAATTTTTAATTTATATACTATCAGTAAATATTTACTTTTAACATTATCAAATAGGATAGGACAATATGTTGAAAGGGTTGGGACGGGAATCAGAGTACGTGCACAATGGTACAGATGATGTACATAAGTCCCCGGTGTGGGATGAATGAGGGTGCCCCTCTTGTCCCTCACATAAAGGACAACTGCCAACCACCCCAATTTACACTCACTCTTTCTACTGTTAACATCACCTGCGGAACCCTAATATCGCTCCCCAAAAGTTTCCAATTTTTCACTATTTTCTGCCAAAATTTGACGTTTTGGTGTTAACGTTATGGGAGATAACCTAACCTCAGTACAAATCCCGAGTTTATTAAAGTAACGCGACGTGACTCCTCCTTCCTCCAAATGATAGGCTAGTTGGTCCATTTAATACCCTGTTAACCACGCGTCATGACCAACCGTCGAAAAGACCACACGTGTAATTCCACTTACTTTACCATAGTTGTCCGCCAATGGCATCATTTGATATGCCACTTTTCACAGATTTAAGAAAGGAAAAAAAGTTGAGGCCGCCCCATTTGGCCAAAAGAGTTTGTAAAAGTGGACGATAATTAACCCGAACATTAAAGAATGAGTTTGAACATGTTGTGATGTGAATTTTGTAAGGAGTGAACCAGAGAATTGCCTCAAACTGGCAATTGGTATATATGCCCCCCCCCCCTCTCCTTTTCTTCCCCTTTTCTCTCTAAATGTCTTGTCACCCACCCACCGCCATCTCTTCACAACCCAGTCACACTGACTGTGAGTGACTTATAGGCCTTTCATTCACACTGAACCCTGCAGGCTGCAGTGTTGACCATTTCTGCTCCGTTCTCTTAACACACTTTGCTTTCTTCTAATTTGCTTTTGTGCCCAATAGATATTTTGTAAAGAATGTCAGAAATGGCCCCCACCTTCTCTTAACTAAAGCTCTGTCCTCCCTGCTCAACTGTTCATTGATGGTCTAAGATTCCAGTGTGGCCATTCATAATTGATGGCAGGGGCCCTTTCCCTTCTCTCTCGTACGCATCCTTTTCTCTTCCATTAATTCCCTTACCATCCACCCGCACACCCGTTTTATTTCCTACCTCCCTGTTAAATACGTCAATCATTTTAGTCTCTCAATGATGTTAACCATTTCCCAATCCCGATTTATTGTCACATCAATATAAATTTTTATTTTATTTTTTATATCTATAATATAAAATAACCGTTTAATAGAAGACCAGTAAATATATGTCATATATATAGGCTAGGAACTATGGTTTATCTAGCTAGCTAGCTAGCTAGCTAGGCCAGCGCATTGACAATGCATTGAGTTTGTCCTCCAAAGAGGAAACTTTTACGTAGTGGAAGGAAATAGCAATATTTTCTTGGTACTTATAGGTAACAAAACTGACAATACTAAATATATATTTGCATAGAGTATAGATAGTTAGACATGTTAATTCACTGTATAAAGTAGAAATAGAATAATCGAAAGAGTTGCATCCACTAAGAATTGGGATATATAGTATATGTGGAGGCACTATCAAATTGGCACGGAAAAGATGGTACAGCTATCAATTATAATATATTAACGAAGGACAAAATAAATATAAATAGTAGGTTCTGAGGTTAAGGAATGAGTGGGTATGAGCGGGCTAATTATGCCGCGCTGACCAGAAGAACCTCTAAAACGAGTCGAAGCAAAAGAGAGTAAAAGAAAGTACTATTCAACTTTCAGAAGATGCCTATTGTGTGGTAATATCCATAGTTACAGAAAGATGAGCAGGAAGCAATGCCGTAATGGCTTTCCAAAAGGGGGCCCTAGTCTTGTTGCATATAACTTTGCATGGGTTCAGTGCCGTTGGACCATTTCTTTCCCTCCTATCAAAGGACTGACACATAGTAAAGCTATAGGAGAATGTAACTTTGAGGGGAACATAAAATGTCATTTGTAGGGCATGAGGGTGTGAGCTTTAATTTAGGGTTGGCTATTGGGGGTTGAAAATAAGCCCTTCCTCTTGTCTCTTATGTACAACAGAGATGGTTTTTTTCTCTTTCAATTTCAGTGCTCTCTCAATACGAGAGCCGACCCTCCATTTTGGTATGTCTTTGGTTGTTTTGGCCCACTAAGCGTTCTTTTTCAGTCACTTAAGTATTGAACAAATTATTTTAATATTGGATTGATGCGCAAAGTCAAGATTTAAAGCGGTGATGGGAACCGATCATGGCATAGGATGAGCCCTGCACTTCCAGAGGTGGACTGCGAAGAAGAGGATGGCATGCTATACTTGTTTAATTGGAAAAAGGATAAGCAGCTAGCTAGCTAGAGTACAAAAAGAATTATATGCAAAACACGTGGATATTAGAGAGCTGTATTAAATTTGAAAAAGGGGGGCTAAGATGTTTCTTCATTGAAAGTATGTTTTAGTTTAATTGAAGTGAAAGTAAAGTAAAGAGAAAGTGCCAAACATAATGGTGGGATGGAGTTTGACATTTTGTTTGTTTTATAAATTGTACCTTATAAATGGGCATTTGACCTATTTCCATTTGTAGTCGTGCTTTGACTAAGTGGCCTAGACGGTTACCTTTCGAAGCAGCAAAATTCATATTGAAGGACCGACTAATGAGCGTAAGAAAGAAAAAGAGGGTCCAAGGAGCTATAATCACCAATCAATGCGTAATGCAATGATACTAAAACTAGTTCCATCCAAAATGACAAACAAAAAAAACTAGCTTTTTGTGAGTGGGGCTGCCCTCCCAAATAAACACCAATATGGAATTTCCATGAGATAGTCAAAGGGGTAATGCTTATATGTTCAAAAACGCTAACTACAACAGTGACAGACGCACAATTTCACTTACGGAAGCACGAGCATTGCCGCAAAAGTTCAAAGTTTGAATGGTAAAAGCCAATTGAGGCTTCAAACAACAACAATTGGTCAGGGATGGAACGAATCAGCTAATAATAAATCGAAACATGTGTTAATCAATTTTTTTATTATATTTTTTTTTTTGTGACTTTGAAGGAATTCAAATATTTGAGTTGGATCTGCGGCTAACTTTAGTGTTGGCAATGAGTAATACGGAAGCATGCATCCCTTAATGCCTTTGCTCATCATCATCATGTGCGTATCAACAAGTCCAACTTGTGTCTTAGAAGCCAAGAATTATGCTTTCCATTGTCTGGAGTAAGACAATAACCAAATAATTGGCTTACGTCTACAACTTAGTTAGTTTGGGTTTAACAATTTCATAAAATAATAATTCGGAGACAATATTAATTTTGATTGAAAATATTATCCTCGTTTTCACTTATTCCAAAACAAAACAAAACCATATATAAATCCACTGCATATATATGAACGAGTAGCCAAATTAGGAACGGCTTTTTCTATTTTCTTGGTGCACAAATAAGAGACTAAGATTATAAGCATATTAGTTTATACAAAATTAAATGGGCTCTGAATCCAGATTTGCACTTCGACAGTAAGTTGGTTCGGTGCTTGTTTCCGAGGCGGAAGCTTGGGCTTGGTTGGGCGGTATGTAAGAGCCTCCTTGCCAATTGGGCTCACTGAGAAGCCTTACTTGATGTTGGGCCTCTTGTTTATTTAAATAAAACATGAAGTGGCACAAGTATTTAGGCCACACATGGAATAGGGCAGCAAAGCTGGGGTCTCCGTTTCCAATTTCTTCCTAATCAATTGAACAGAATTAGTAAAAACTTCAATCGGATTGTGGTAAATAGTAGTTGTTATATACTTCTATTTGGCTATTTCTTACTTTTTGTTTTAATTACTGATTAATGCAATTGTGAGGCTTGAACTTGATGGAATGAATGATATTTCCGCAATCTCTCTGCATACTTGTTGCCGTAGATTAAAAAATTTTAGTTAGTGAAAACAAGAAATAGTTTATAAATAATTTTATTAAAAAAAATTAATTTTAAATAGAAAAAAAAAATTATAAAAATTAAATATTGAAAAAGTTTAAAAAAATGATGTTGTAGTTGAGTACAGTTTATTTTTAAATTTAATTTAACAAAAAAAACTTATTAAATGGGTTGGTAAAATACTCATCGTGAGAGTAATATTTAAATTTTTGTGGAAATAAAAAAAATTACCATATATATTAATTTTTAAAAACATTGTGGGGGCAATTGCACATAGATCCGGCCTTGTTTATTGGTTCGCGTAATAATCCCAGCATCTGAGCATCATTTTTTTATTATCTCCTTCTTATAATTATGTAAAGTTTATAATAAAGCACTCAGTATGTAAATTATGTTTTACTACTGCGCACACTACGAAAAGCCTTTCAGAACTTTAGTTTTGGAATTCTAGTTCGTTCTCTCGCTACTTTGGAATCATACAAATTGCAAATTTATGTTTCATTTTTTTCCCAAAAATGATGTTGGTATAAAAAATATTTAAAAATAAATTTGTAAATGTGTCTTAAAATTTAAATTTATTCTTTTTTTTAAAAAAAATTAAAGCTATTTATAATCTTACTATATTTATTTTATAATTTAAGAATTCGTGAATATTCTATTATTATATTTATAAATAATATTTTGAGTAAATATTTATGATATCTTTTTTCACAACATTTAATGTGCATACAATATTCTCAAACAGTAACAAAATAACAACAGAAAAAAATTAAGACGAGATATATTCAGGAAGGTAAGCAACTACGTTTGACCAAAATAATTTTCTATAAAATTTCAACATTACAGTTATAATGATAAAATATAAATTAATCTCACGTACCAATATTGTATCAAAGAGGCAAAAACAAACTCATAAAAATATAATTTTATCCCACAAATATTAATTTGTTGGAAAACTTGTGCAATCTACCAACAAACTATAAAGTGATGATTTTTGGTGCTTATGCTTTTTCTTTTTAATTTCTAATAAAAAGTATACAATAATAATAACAACAAAGTCTTTTTTTATTAATTGGAGTTAGTTACATAAATCAAACGACACTATAATAATCTATTATAAATGAGATCAATGGATAAATTATTAATTATTAAATATTTCTTAATAGTTTCACATATTTTTTTTTTTGTCTTCCTCTACCTCTAACTATGACTATTCTCCATCTGATCTATTATTTTTAATAGAATTTCTACAAGTTTTTTCTACACATGTCCAAATCATCTTAAGTGAGATTCCATCATTTTTTTCACAATAAGTGCTACCTTAACTTTTTCACTAATATACTCGTTTTTAATTATATTTCTTCTAGTGTGTTCACATATCCAACATAACATTCTCATATCTATAACATTGAGTTTATTTTCATGTTATCTTTTAACCATCAAACATTCAATATTATACAAAATAACAGGTCTTGTAACTGTACGGTATAATTTTTTTTTAATTTTGAGCGGCACTTTTTTTATCACAAATGACACTCGAAATTTTTCTCTATTTCATTCATCCCGCTTGAATCCTATGATTTACGTTTTCTTTTACTTCGCCATTGTTTTGTATAATAGATCCAATATATTTAAAAATTATAATTTGTTTTAATATATGATCTCCAAGTTTTACTTTTAAATTCATATTTGTTCATCTATTATTAAAAATATATTTCATATATTCTATTTTATTTCTACTTATATGAAAATCATATATTTTTAAAACTTATCTCCATGACTCTAACTTTATATTTATTTTCTCTTTCGATTCATCAATTAAAACTATATAATCTACAAAAATCATACATCCAGGTTCCAAATCTTGAATATGCTCAATAATTGAATCCAAAATCAAGTTAAAAAAATGGGTTTAGAGAAAATCCTTGATGTAGTCTAATAGTTGTGAAAAAATCTTTTATGTCCCCATTTTATATTCTCACGCAAGTCGTGATTCTATCGTACATGTATTTGATTGTTCGAATATACGTAATACGTACTCCTTTCTTCTTTAAAACTTTTCATAAAACCTCTTTTAGCATTCTGTCATATGTCTTTTCTAGATTAATAAAAACTATATGCAAATCTTTTTGTCTCATTTAATAACTTTCCATCAATCTTCACAATAAATAAATTACTTTTATAGTTGACATTTATAGCATAAAACCAAATTGATTATTTGTGATTTGAATCTCTTATCTTAATCTTTACTCAATGATCTTCTTTTATAATTTCATAGTGTGGTTCATGAACTTGATCCTCCTATAGTTGGCACAATTTTGTATATCCTCTTTATTTTTATAGATCATAATTAAAGTACTTCTCCTCCATTCATCCGATATTTTCTTAGATTTTATTATCACATTAAACAATTTAGTGAATCAACTTATACTTTTCCTTCCTAAACTTTTCTACACCTCAATAGGTATATTATTGAATCCTACTGTTTTGCCATTTTTCAATCTCTTCAAAGTCTTTTCTACTTCAAACTCTTGAATTCTACGATAAAAGATATAATTATGATCCTCCTATGGAATATTTTGTCTGTCAGAATTACATGTCAACTCATATCATTCGTTAAAAAATATTTGAAAGTAATTCCTCTATCGTGTTTGAATATCTTTATCTCTTATCAAAACATTACTTTCTTTATCTTTAATACATTTTACTTGATCTAGGTCTCTTATCTTTCTTTCTTTATCCTTCGCAAGCATGTAAATTTTTCTTTCTCCATCTCTAGTTCTTAAAGATTGATATAGCCTTTAAAAAGCTCTAGATCTCATTTCACTTATAGCCTTCTTAGCGTCTTTTTTAACAACTTTATATTTATTTAATTTTTTATTATCTTTACATAAGTGTTACACTTTATAACACTCATTTAACCTTAATTTTATCTTGCACCTCTGTATTTCACCACCAAGATTCTTTATCTTTTAGTACAGCGCCTCTTGATTCTCTAAGTATCTCTCTTACTATATTTTTGATCCCTTTAACCATCTCGTCCCACATATCATTAGCATTTCTCTAGACCTCTCAAAATCCCTATTTCTTCACTCTTATTTGAAAACTTCTTTGTTTTTCATTTTTCAAAAACCACCACCTAATTTTGAGAACTGTTTTCTTGCTCTTCCTTTCTACTTTTTTCTTAACTCGTATGTTCAAAACTAAAATTTTGTATTGGGTAGTCAAACTCTTTCCAAATATTACTTTGCAAATTGTGCAAAACTTTTCATCTAATTTTCTTATCAAGAAGAAATCTATTTGAGAGTTTGCTCCTATATTTTTGTACATGATAAGATGTTCTACTCGCTTCTTAAAGCAAGTGTTTACTATAATAAAATTAAAGGTTAAAGAAAAATTCAATATAATTTTACTCTCTTCATTTGTTTTTCTTAATTTAAAACCTCAATGTATACTCTCGTATCTTTTAGAATCACTTCCTACATGTCCATTTAGATCCCCTCATAGAAAAATCTTTTCTCTCAGAGATATTTCTTAAATTAAACTTTTTAAATTCTCCTAAAAAATTCTCTTGTGATGTTCCTCTAATCTAACTTGAGGTGTATATACACTAATTGCATTAAAAATGTCCCGCTTCACTATAAACTTTAAAACTATAATTATATCTCCTAATTTATTTACATCTATCACATTGTTTTTCCATTTCTTATTAACTATTATACCTACACCATTGCTATTTCTTATCTCGCCAAAGTACCAAAATTTAAAATTTGAAAAATCTAATTCTTTTGTCTTTTCTGCTACCCACTTAGTTTCTTATAGACAAACGATGTTGATCCTTCTCTTAATCATAATATCAATTATTTTCATTGATTTTTTTGTAAGTGTGCTTACATTCCAAATTTTAAAATGAATCCTACCTTTATGAACTAATTTATTTGTACATACTCGTTCATTAAAGTGTGAGAACCTTACTTATTTTTCATTACATCTAAGCGTTGATGCAGCAACCCTTACTCTTTTGACACTGCATTTGAACTATATAGTGCATTATTTTCGAGCAACAACCTAACTATAGCATTATCGTTTTATTTATTCATATTTATATAGTTACGAAAAATTTTTACTTGGCTATTGCAGGTCTAATATAATCATCTTCTTTTATCTGAGTTTGAAATCGACTATACAAATATAGACAAAGTTTAATAAAAAAATTAAATACAAAATAAATACTTTTTTTTAAAAAATAAAATGCATTTTATCATTATATGAAGGTATGAACAAACACCAATAACTTTCTATTGAGCTGTCTTACTTTTATACTATTACATTTAATTAATTTTATAATTTTTAAAATTTAATATAGAGTTCAGTCCAAAAAAAAAATTTAATATAGAGTAAAAATTGGTCTTGTCATTAAGAGGCGAACTCCAGACCCGAACCCGACCCACCAGCACCCCGAGCTTTTCTGGATTCTGTCTGGGCTCTGCCCATTGGCGCGCAAGATTCCAAAAAGGCGGAACTCGGTAGCCACCTGCCAGTCTGCCCTAGATCTCTGCCAGTTTCTCTCTCCTCTCTTTCGTTTCTGTAACAATCGCCAACTTTGGAAGAGCTTCTCTCTCTAAGATACTAAACTGCCGATTCGATTTCTGTCTCAGACAAACAGTATTTATACTAAACTTGTACTCAATTAAATTGAAGTCTCTCGGAATTTCGCTTCCAATCTGTTAATTTCTAGGGTTTCCCATCTGATTTTCTTTTGGATCTTTATTATTATTATTATTATTTACGTTCGTTTGGGTGTTTTTGGCTTTGTTTCTGTAGCAGAAATGTTTTCTCATGAGTTTTCTATGTAATTTAATTTGGTCATGTAGAGGGTTATTAGTTACTGCTGTAATTTTTTTGGGGTTAAATAAATGGCGTCGTTCCGACGGACTTTGTCGCCGGTGTATCACGATCCGCAGTGCCAAAACGGTGTTGATTCGTTTCCAGTTTCTTATCCTTCTCACAAGCTTGGCTCCAATGCCAATGACTCGTCGCCGTTGCCGGCATTAGTTGCGCATGCGGTCGGATTGCGAAGGGTTTTTGCTGGAGTATTTGTTCGGCGGTATGCTCGAAAAGGGCAATGGGGAAGAGCGCTCCTTAGGTACTTGCTGTGTTTCTTCTTAGGTTTCTTGTTGGGTATGTTTCCTTTTGGTCACGTTGTCGACGACATTCGTCGTCAGGATATCTCGTTTGAGATAAAGCCGGCTCACACCAATGCAAAATTGGTCCCTGAGGAACATGTTCTAAAGCGTAAAGAGGGGTTCATCAGTCCAGTGAATTTGAAGGGCGAAAAGCAGAGTACAGTCAATGAGAGGTTTGATTCTGTGCCATGGAAGCAGTTGATTGTGGTTACTCCCACATATAACCGGGCGCTTCAGTCCTATTTCCTAAACAGATTGGGTCAGGTGCTCCAGCTCGTACCTCCGCCTATTTTGTGGATTGTGGTGGAAACGAACTCAGCGTCCTCGGAGACTGCTCAAATACTGAGGAAAACAGGTGTGATGTATAGGCATTTGGTCTGCACTAAGAACTCGACGAATGTGAAGGACAGAGGTGTTTATCAAAGGAATACGGCGTTGGAGCACATAGAGCACCATAAACTTGATGGGATTGTCTATTTCGCTGACGACGATAATATATATTCTCTCGAGTTGTTTGAGACCTTGAGAGACATAAGGTACTTCAACCATGGTCCCGTCACTTTTCCTTATTTCTCATTTGAACTTCATATCACTACGGTTGTATCTGATTCATAATTAGCATGTTTTGGAGGTGCGAATGTGGCAGTATATGACTACATTTGTGATTTTGTTTGTTGGCTTTTGCTTTTCTAAATTTACCTCTAGCAAAGCAGTCCACGCCATTTTTTTTTTTTGCTTGCATTGGCTAGTGGGTTCTTACTTCTTGTTACATATAAGATTATATAATTGGGAATTGGAGTTCGTTTGTATAATAACTCTGGTCTCTTCTAATTTCTTTTATGAATTTCACATTGACATTTTTGTAACTGATTTACATCGGGCGTGTTTTATGGACTTGATGATCATAAACGTATGTATATGACTAAATTTGTGTTCTTAGTTTTTGGCTATTTGGTATTTAAAATTGTTTGGGTAACCAAACTGCTGGCATCTGCCCCTGGTTGCACTGGCTTGTGCGTTGCAACTTCCTATATTTTTAAAATTATATAATTGGAAGTTTACTACTATTTTCCTCAATGTACTTGTCGCAGTCCTCATTATATACATTTTCCATTTAAGTTGTTTTATTGTTTTCTTCCACCTGAATCTTCTTTGTCTAAGTTTTTCAATATAGCAAGCACAAACAAGAATGCAACACTATCTGGTTTGTGGTTTCTCGTAGGCATAAACTATCTATTTTTTCAATGACTTTTTGTTAGCATTCTGAAGCATGTATTCGATAGTTTTGTCATCTACTTGTAGTAAAAGAGAATTTGGATTTTATTTTTGTGTATCCTATTGGCTCTAAAGAAATATATTTTCATTTTCTTTATTATCGTTAAGCCTTGGCCCTGGTTGTTGTAAATTATAGTGTAATAGTATCCACTAAATACGTACAATTGAATTTAGTTGTTGACGCTTGACATTTTTTTTTTTTGGAGAAATAGAGAGCTATATCTGAAGAGAGTTTTCAAGGTAAACATCTATTTCATGATTATTTATGAAACCTATAATCATCATGAATCCAGATGTCACTGCCCTACTAGTCAGTCACTCTCTAAATCAATGAACTTATGTGTTCAACTTCTGTCGTTTTGAAATTTATCCTCACTCTCACTTGCACATTTTTATTGTTATATTTTAATGTTGATTGGATTAGCCGCTTTGGCATTTGGCCTGTTGCTATGCTTGCGCAAAGCAAAAACAAGGCCATCTTGGAGGGTCCAGTATGCAATGCAAGTCACGTGATTGGTTGGCATACGAATGAGAAAAGTAAAAGACAACGTAGGTTTCATGTTGATACGTCCGGATTTGCTTTTAACAGCACAATCTTGTGGGATCCTAGGAGATGGCAACGCCCTTCAAATACTATTCGACAGTTGGACAAAGTGAAGGAGGGTTTTCAAGTATGCTTCCTGTCTTTTCTCTGGGCAACCCAATGGATCAGTTCAGATGTCCTTTTTCTATATCATATTATACTTTTCTGCTTAATATTATCAGCAATTCTTACAATCTGTGAACTGAAATATCTTTTGTTTTTGCAGGAGACAACCTTTATAGAACAACTGTTGGAAGAGGAGAGTCAAATGGAAGGTTCACCTCCTGGTTGTTCTAAAATAATGAATTGGCATCTCCATTTGGATGCTTGTACTTTAGCTTATCCTAAGGATTGGCTGCTTCGGAAGAATCTAGATGCTGTCATCCCCATCAAGTAATCTTTTCGCAATTCTATTGTGAGCATGTGTAAGGTATGATCTGATTGTTTTTCTAACACACATGTTGATTTAAGCAAATGCTGAATGCTTGTCACTAAGAAAATAGAATGTTTATAACTTGTGCAAGTTTGTCCTTTTTAAGGCTGTCACATTTATGAAAGCATCTCTTCATTTTATTCTTTCTACTAATCAGTTTTGGGCAGTGCAGTGACTTGAAATTTATATACTTCCAGAAAATGTATGTGGATTTATAATTTTAGGCCTTCTAGGAAACTAAATATCATTGCTTTTAATCGTGACAGTTTGCCCGTAAATATTGGTTCTTCAAATTAGCCACAATGGGCTCTATGCATCATGTTGCCAAGCAAGACAGACAGGTCACTGATATTGTTTCCGGTGTTCTCTGGCACAAATTCTTTTGTACAAGCAAATTTTGTTGTAAGTATGTCGCTTTATATCTTGGTTGGATAGAATAAAGAAAGAGCTCCCCCTCCCCCCAATAGAGGGTACGGGGAGAGTTACACAAATTACTTAATTTTCTGGGTGATATACAGGTGTTTGACGGCTTTGCTGGGCTAATTTGATGTCGACAAATACTGTTTCTGATGTAGGGTTTTGTTTCAAAATCAGCGAAGGGTGACTTTCTCCAATGTAATCCTCCATTCTTGCCTCCATTAATCGTTTCGGTGGATAATAAATTTGACATTCTTGCATATTAAACGATGTGTGCTATGATACGCGAAAGAGCAATAGTTGTGATTATTTTTTGCCTTGTTTAAAAGTTATCTCGCAGATCAATGGCAACGGAGAGGAGTGGGGTTTTATTTTTGGGTGGGATTACGGTGTAAATTTTATATAAAATTTGTCGCATTGATCAATGGCACTGCAGAAGAATTTATTTTTTCATGGTAAAGTGTATCTTTTAAATTTATTGCATTTGAAGATTCTGATAATACAGTTATTGGAAGGGCACTCTAAGTCGCTCAGCTTCTATCAGAACAATTGTGTTGGTAATCTGATTTATTTAAAAACTCTTGCAAAAAGTATTTTTCATATTGTTAACCGAGAATTTAATTTTTAAAATTTAAAAATTTAAATTAAAGGTATAAAATTTCAAGTTCAGTTAAAAGTTTAAGATTTAAAATTTAAAATTACAAGTGTTTACAAAATAAGTATTTTTGAAAATATGGTAAATGTGTTTGCAATATGTTTTTTCAATTTTCTATTTTTAGAACAAGTTTTAAAAATTATTTTTAGAACACAACCCTACAAATTTCATTGCCAAACATGGTTTTTTTCTTTTTTTGAAAAATAAACTCTTTGAAAACAGTTTTCAAATAAGTCCTAAATCACTCTTTTTTGGGGCAGTATCAGCATCATGATTTATGACATTCTTTGCGGAATGAGAAGAAAACTAAACCACCAAATGAGAATAGTTAGCCTTTCTTGTCGGAGAAAGGCAGGAATAGAGCATCAAAAGAATTAATAAATGTTACAGAAGAAATGATGCAAACAGAAAATTATTAAAACTATGATACATTCCCTGGAGCAGGCCGGCCAAGATTCCAGGAGAACCGGAATGAGGCTCCGTTGATGGCAACGTTTCGTTATAATGGCGCGCACACATACCCCTCGATTGAGAGGGTCATCTGGACTCTATAAAAGAAGTCTAGTCCCAAGAGATCAGCCGCTATATAAAGTGCGCATCATGCAACTTCTTTTGAATGGCTGAAAACCTTGGAAAATTGATCAATCTCAACGATATAGTCAGATGGGCATTTACTAACTTCCTGTCGGTCTTTTTACTTTCATGTCAGTGTTGATCCTTGAACTGAAGAACTTGTGTCAGAATGGTGCAATGAGGATGACAGATGCTGCTGCATATGAGTTTCGGTTGCAAGGCCAAGAACAGCTAATGCTGATCTGTGCAGTAGAGTTAAATGCAGGAGAAGATTAGGCCTAACAGCTTTGACAAGACAGAAACAAGAATCTAAAATTCTAGGAAATATCATTTTTGTAACAAAGTAGAAAACAAATCAGATCAATATCCCATCCTCTGTCCCTTCATACTTCAGTATACATATTTTACTACTTAGGGACCTGGAAGCAAAATTAATTTTTCTTTTGAGATAAAAGAATAACTTGTATTAGAAAAGAAAATGAGGAACAGCACAAAGAAATGGAGGATACGATCTCCTCACCTCAGAAAAACAGAAAAAAATATCCTTAAAAACGCAAGCATTCCTTTCCAATCACATATAAAAAAATCCCACAAATCGAACATTGCCACAAGGTTTTTTTCTTCTTTTTTTTCAAACCTTCGAAAACGAATTTGAAAAAACTGATCCAATGATTTAGGACACACCCAACTCTCATCAAAGATACCAGATAGTTTATTTTAAAGGTATTTCACAGCTGAACAATGCGGAAAGAGGTGAGGTAAGGTCTCGGACTCAAATCTACACAACACAAATATCAAGAGACAAGGCTTTATGGGGCCATCAAACATTCAACACATCATTAGTATTAATCTTATTAAGTGTGTAACTGTCCAAACAAAAGATTTGACCTTAGAGAGAAAACAAACCTCTCCCTTGTAGAAGAATGAGTGAGGAACTGAATAAAATTTACATAAAAAGAAAAACACTAGAAGAATCAAGGTTCCAAATTGTCGTATCATGATTAGAAGAAAAGGGAGCAAAATCACGTAAAGCCAAAAGGGACTAAAATTCACTACTTTCTCTATCATTCAAATTTCTAAAAAAGTGAAAGTTCCAAGAACAATTAGCATTTTAAACAATAAAGAAGCTTTGGATGGGAGAATCATGCATAGTAAAAAGCCGGTAAAGTTGAGAATAAGCTTTAGAAAAAGAAGTATTTTCCACCAAAGTATCCTCCCAAACTCTAATTTTAGAGCCATCACCTAATTTGAAAGAAACAAGTGGTAAAAAAGAAAAGTATCCTTCCGAAATAAATTTCCAAGGACTTGCATGAATTGCATACACTGCTACATTGGCATCCACCCATTCGGATGTAAACCATGCTTTGAATTACATTATGCCATAATGCAGTTACCTCTGGAATTCAAGGTTTCTGTCATAGTAGCTGTACAGAAAAATTTTATGCGGAGTTCTGACTTCACACCTCATCTACAACCTCCAACAACACCCCCCCCCCCCAAAAAAAAAAAAATATTTTTTTGTTCCTTAAAATTATATCCAAAGGAGCTTACCTAGGTAGTGAGGATTTTACAGTTGGTTGGTTGGCATAAGAAGCAAGGGGACCTTTGAGGTTAGCATGCTTGTTGAGAGCACTTTCCAGTTGTGGAGGTGGCAACTGCAAGGAGCATGTAAAAAAAGATATAAATTTAAGGGCAACAGAATAACAAGATGTAATGTAATTTGACAATGCAATACCTGCAATAATACATGAAAAGAACGTGGCTGAGTCTGATACACACATTTTAAGAAACCAACCCAAAGTTTTGGCATACGCCAAACCTGTATTCAGTATAAAAGTAATAAATAAATTGTCCAAAAGTCTTATTGACCATTGATATTAAGGAGTCATGGTTAAATATTTTGATAAAAAATCAGAATAATCTCAACTCTGGATCGAACAAACATACCTGTTTACTAACAAGTTTGGAGAGTATGTCCATAACAAAATCAACCTATAAAATTAACCAATGATAAATATAAAAAGTAAAAACAGACAAACTTGTGTATAACAATTAGGGTATATACAACTATGTGTGGTAGAATACTTTCCAATGTCATTGAAAATTTTGAAAAAGCGGAAAACTAGGTCAACAAATATATTTTTATCACATCGTATTGTCCCGAAGGACCCAGATTAAACAAAATCCATCTGATTGTAATTTTGTGAGAAAGATAAATCCATCCAAGTGCAAAATTTTTTTTTGAAAGATATGTTCAACACATGTGCAATGTTATTTTATCATATGTGCAATGTTAGGTTGCCTTTAAGATTAAAAGTCAGTGTATCACTTCAGAAACATGACTGTATGAATAGGTCTTGGAATGTAATAATGAATCAATGGGAACTTTTATTTTACATTTAGTTCTCAGCAACAATTTCTCACCCTTCAACTTTTTATACTGGTGTCACATCTTATGTCTCTTTTGGCCGTCATCTTAACATGTTTTTGTTTTTCCAATTTAAATGCAAAATTTAATATATTAAGCATGATGCAATGTAGAACAAGAAACACTCAGTTCTTCGATAAATTCCAATTATAAGATTTATCCCTAAAGCAGATAATAAGCTTTTCAAACAACCCTAATTCTATTAGGAAATGCAAACCAAACTTAACATTCTATAGATCTTCAATCAAAATAGTCTCCAAGTAGGAATAGGAAATTAGTAAGATTCAAACAAATTAATCCCAAATTCCAAATAGCTCATAATTAAATCCTCAATCCCAATGCATCAAGGATTATTATAATTAACATAATTATTATCTCCTCATTTTATAATATGATGACTATTGACTAATGAACTGAAGAAACTGCAAATTTTAACATATACGTCAATAAATGAAGGGTGGAGCCTGCAAAAGCTTCTATCTAGAGATGCAACATAATAAATGTTTGTTAACTTAAGAGCACCTCTCAGATATTTTATGTTTGATATCAGTGTTCTACTTTTTACACAATTTTCTTAATTAGCCGCAAAACTCTGAATACATTAATAAGCCTGAAAACACAATAATTAAAAAAAGACATGTTGGTTGAACCATTTTCTCTAAAAATTAAAAAAGGCAGAAAACTCAACCAATATCTTGACACTTGTAGCTCAAAGAATGCATAAGCAGCAATGAACTAAGAAAAATTTGAATAAAAAATTTACCAGTCCAGGAAAAGCATCAATTGCCTGAATAATTGTTCTCATGAGAAGTAGAGGCAAAGGCGTTTGATCAACCTGAAAATTATAAAAATAAGATACCAACAAAAGAATTGAAGAATATCCCTGTGTGATTGTTGAACAGGTTAAATCTGCCTACCATCTGGTTCAATGCCTTCGCAAGAACCTGCTGTGTGAACACTGTACGTTGCTCAAAACAAGCCGAGCAAGCATCTGTTATCTGATAATGCCAAAAAAAAAAAACTTCAGAATTCACCACTTATGCTTTTAATATTTATGAACAGTTATTACAAAAATGACTTATGCTACCAAATTGACTCGATAGGATCATAAGATTGAATCAGACTATAGTCAGAAATTTGAGTTATGACTAAGGGAATCCTAGCCAGAGCTGCATTCTAGACAGCTAATTAGAATGCACAAGACAACAACAAGGACTGCATTATTCTAAACAGACCTATCATAACAAGGAGGGGGCAGATAAAGAGAGGCCATATTTCTTTTTGAGGGTAATAATTCATGTCTAGAAATATAACTTTTATTAGAAAACGAACCATTATTAAAAAATGTCAACACACATACTACAACACATGAAGAAAAAGCAGTCAACTGTAAGCTAGAGCAAGTGACAAGAATTTCACTCGTTGGGTTTGATAGAAGTGAAATAAGCAAATGGTCCCCATTCTCCAGTAATAAAAAAGAGGATGGAAAGTAGATCACCAATTTATGATGTCAGCCTAAATAAAGCCAAAAAGAAATTTACCCTGCCATACATTTTGTTATACGATGTACATTTTCAATGATATATGTCAACTGGAAATGAAAAATCATACAACTCTAGTCTACATAACTTAAAATCAGGTTAAGCGAGGAAACTGTTTAAGTCTTGTAATAAATCCAAACTAAACGTCTTCTATGGACTTAAAATAAAACATTGATAAGCATGCAAAATGCAGCATAAGCATAATATAACAGTAACACCTTTCACATACATCATTCTGATAGTCTTCCAAAATGAGAAAACAGTAGCTTCCTTGATGAGCAGAACAAATTTATCTTTTGTCCCCAGAAGGCCCCTTTTTGTTTTTTTTTTGGGGGGGGGGGGGGGAGTGTTAAAAGGGGGAAATCAAAGTTTTTAAAAATGATATAAAATGAATCAGCATAAAAAGAAAAACAAAGATAGAAGACGTGCCTTCCTAAGTGCAAGGCCATCTTTCTCAGGAACAATTCCATGGATTGCAATCAACACTTCTACAGGTGTTAAAGCTGGACCTGTATGAGCTGAACCCTGCCATGAATAGCTTTAAATGCTTAGCATATCCAGAAGACAAATATATGACATTAGGTCAGTATGAATTTGCATTATAAATTTCAAATTTTTAAGTGAACCTAAATATACCCATGTACCCAAAAGGAAAACTAAATATGGAGGAGTCAACTAAAACACAATAATAGTCGCTAAATTCAAGGCAATCCAAAATAAAAACAAGAGGCATAATATATGAAATTCAATTTGAGCATGCACAGATACCTGTAGTATGTGAGCAAGTGCCATCTGGAACTTTTCCAAGGGAAGGTTGACAAGCTGAGGAAATATTGGTAAAACCTGCTACCACATAATAATTGAAGTTCACACTGAGGAAATATTTACAGCACATACAGCACACCACAATATTGAAATCATATATATCACAATTAAAATAGCATTATATTAAAATAACGGATATACTGTCAAAGTGCCAATGCTGAATTAGAAAAAAAGAATGACACCTTTATACGATCCCACATTAACTCTATTTCCTAACAAATTTCCTTTTCTAGTGTTATATAACAATCTTATAGCAATTACCATTCTTTTTAAACAGAACAGGCTTAAGATTATAAATTCAAGAATTATTTGACTAAATGGATTAGATTGGAGTTCGAATCAATTAGATATACAACATACAAAGCATAATAATGAGTATCTTATTATCCGATAGGCGTTCTAGATAGGATCCAGCATCATATGGTAGCAGAGACTAGTTTCTTAATAAATAAATTTTCTAGCCACCCAAACAGTTTGCCATGGGTGTCGATGCAACTTTTGCAACAGCAAACATTCATATGAGAATTTATGATGTTTTCAGACCTGAGAAGAAAGAAGAATATGAGAAGATTGTCTACTGATAAGTATTATATTATAATTATTACTAGAATAACTAAGGTTGATGAGAAGTAGCCTTAACATTGAAATAGAATGAGGTTCAAGCTGCTTGTGGTTTGTAGTCTTGCATGTGGGATTAAGAAACAGATTTCCCTATAATGTTTTACATGTCACAATAAAAGACCCATGTAAAATTATACACATGAGAAATTAAAGAAAATTGAACAAGAATATATACAGAGAAGGGAAATAAGAGGAAGGTCATCAAATTGACCTCATTTTTGGAAAGTGATGACAGCAAGGGAACAAGAATTGTAACATCCTGCAATAAAGAACCAGTCTGGATAAGCAAAAGTCTTAGAATCAATGGAGATCTCTGAAATGCTTTTAATTGTTAGACATACCCTTAATTTAGTTTCATATAAACATTTAACAGTAGCTATCAGATCAGAAGATGGTATCGTCTCCTGAGTCAATATTTGCAGCACCTTTAAGAGAACAAAATAAATATTACAATGGTTATTCATAATAAAGAAATCAAAACTCAATGATGCAAGGAATTAGTCGATCCTGAACAATAAGAACAGGAAGCTACCAGTGTCAGAAGGTTTTCACTGCCTTGTGGTGGATCAGATATGATATGGAGCAATTCAGAATAAGATTGTCCTAATGCCCTTATAAGAATAGGGATATGGCGATGAAAAGCCTGTAAAAGCCCATCTAGAACAGGTCAAAAACATTATACAAAGAACTGGCAGTGCCAACAGTTGCTGAAAAGAAAAATCACAAACCAAAAGATTGAAATTCCTTTGCCACACAATGCCATAAAGATTGCACAGAAGATTTGAGTTATCCTATCCTCCTCTGGGAAAAAAAATTGTGTCATCTGAAAACTAAAGGTGGGAAACCATAACTCCCTTTGAACCAACTTTGATGACCTTGACAAGGCCAGCATCCATAGCCCTAGAAAAGATCTAATACTGAACATATCTACAGTTAAGTCAAACAAAAAGTGAGATAATGGATGGCCTTGCTTAACTCCTCTCTAACCTTGAAATCAAGATTCAGGCTCACCATTGACAATCACAGAAAAAGGACATAGCAGAAAGGCATCCAGAAATCCACCTCCATCAGGAATCAAAATGCTCTCAATCAAGGACTTTATAAGCTTCCTCAAAATCTAGATTGAAAACTGAACCCAGATTTCTCTTTCTTATCACATCATTAGCCCCCATTCACTACCAGTCCCACATTTAAAATCTGTCTACCTCTAATAAAAGCACTTTGATTCTCAAAAAATGGTATCTAATAACACTTCATTCAATCTGACAGTGAGAACCTTTGCGATGAGCTTGTACGCCCTAATAACCAAGCTAACGTGATCCTTCACGTTAACAGTTTTATCCTTCTTAGGCAGAAGAATGATAAAATCATAGTTCTTGATGAGACCAATTTTCCCATTACAATAGAATTCAGCAAGCATCTTCAGGACGTCTTCTTTAACAATATCCTGAGAGTCTTGAAATCAAGTGTTAGAATAAGTTTGGCAGGTTAAAATAAGTGTGTTGATAACTGGTAAGCTGGGCTTGTACTCAACCTAATTTATTATTATAAATAGATGCATGGGGAGCCTAACTAAGTTAAGTCAATGTCTCATTCATTTCTTTCTCTTTCTATAAAAAACAGAAAAGCCACAAGGCTCTGGAGTCTCAGGCGTTTCTTATCCATTCTCTAACAGCTTTTTGAACTTCTCCAAAAGGCCTTTCCAACCAACAAGCTTTATCTAGAGAGATAGAACACCAAACCATAACATTGCATAGATGGCCTAGAGAACGTTTTCTCTATATAAAAAAGTAGTATAGAACCAAGTGATTTCATCTGTAAAAACTCCTATATCTCTAACTTGACTCCAAGAGGTCCAACTCTTTTACAAGACACTTCCTCCTCCTATAAGTTGCCAACCTATGGAACAATCTGAAGTTAGCATCACCCATCCTTGACCTATTCAAGCCTAGGTTTTTGCCTCAGTTTCCTTCTTGAGCAAGACCTCTTCAAACTCATTCCTTAAAATGTTCCCCCTACCACTCTGCTCCAAAGATAACCTGCCCTCCACTTCATTCTCATTCTTGTCTAAAGAATATATCCTCTTTCTTATCTTACTGTTCCCAAAAAATCTAGCTTCCATTCTTTTAACCTCTCTTTAAGGAGCATTATCTTCTTCATGAATTTAAAACTTTCCCATCTCCCCACTTTAATAGCTTCCCGTCTTTCACAATATTGAACTGAAAATGGTGATTAATCCACATGTCCTGAAAACAGAGTGGGACCCCATTTAAGTTTGCAAGTCTACAAAATAATAGGGAAATCATCTAAAACAGGTCATGGCAAGGTCTTTTGCACAAGATCATGAAACATATCCTCCTAAGTACTAGTGCAACTATGCACTCTTTAGTCATTGAGTAAGTAAACTAGGCAGTGGACCAATCTGAGGTCACAATTCTGAATGAAATCATCAAAATCCCTCATAGTAGAAACAAAACCACCCTCCCTAGTTTTCATTAGTATACATTACAGCATTTAAATCACCTTCGACACACCAAGGACCACGAAATTCAGATACATAATTCTTCCCAAAGAAGGGATAGTAAATCCAATACAATTTATTCTTTTATCCAAAAAAAAAGCTCCCAAAAGAAGGGATTGTAAATTAGGCCTTGATGGGCTATATACCTAGGTGAATTACAAATATGAAGCACGGACACTTCGTTTAAGGGCGTGGCAAAGTGTCGGACACTCTGGACATGGACACGCCCTGGACACGTGTCTCGTGTCCAGATTTAAAAAAAAAAAAATATTTCTGGGCCACGTATTGGACATGTTTTTGGACGTGTCCGATACGTTTTGGACCATACGAGTGCATGTCCAGCCCAGCTTTTCAAATGAGCCCTAATCTCCCAATACCAGATCACTTCTATTCTACTGCTCGAGCTCTTCTGCGCTATTGCCATCGGTGTCCAGTTCTTCTCTCATCTTCTCTGGTCTTCCTCACTGCCGGTTCTCATCTCTTCGCTGGACTCCTCCTTGCCTCTTCTGTTCGCGTTGTCTCTGTCACGGGCTCACGGTGCAGTTTCCTTTCTTGCGCAGGAATAACTTCTCCTTCTTGCCTCTTCTGTTTTCATTCTTATGCAATCCTTGGCCTTCAAGCTCTGTCACGGCCGGCTTCCATTCTCGCGCAGGCCAGCCTCTCATCTATTCCCTCAACTCTGTTTCATTCTCACACAGGTCCAACTTCTCATCTATTCGCTCACTGTTTCATTCTCACGCGGGAAAGCTCAGCTTTTAGGTAACTGGGATGATGTTTTTTCTGGTGCCATATACTATTTTTTAGCTGCTATATTTTTCTTTGGGATGATGGTATATTTCGCTGGTATGATTTTTTTGTGTGGTGCCATATATAGCTAGTTAGCTACTATTTTTTTGCTGCTGGGATGATGGCATATTTCGCTGGATAATGTATTTTTTGCTGCTCTCAACTCTTCATCCTTCGATATTTTTTGCTTTGCTTCTGAACTTCATGCTCTGCTTCTGCTTTTGTTTTTTTTTTTGCCATAAAACAGTTTGCCTTGATTCCAGTATTCCATTGTTATTTTTTATGTTCAGGTTTGCGATAACTTAGGAGAAATAGGAAATGTATTAGGACCAGAAATAGAAATGGATTAGTTGCTATTTGCTTGTTGTTCCATGCTCTATACTGTGTAGGGTTCTCTATTGATTAATTGTGATAAATTGAGATTAGTGGATTACTTGTGTTGGGCCTCAACTCTCACAGTCTACTTGCTTCTGTGATTGCAATTGTGATGACTGATGAATTGATTTATTTACTAGTGCCTTGTGGCTTCTGTCTGCTTGTGATTAAATGCTATTTGCTTCTGTTTTTGTCTGATATAGATGCCAGTTACTTCTATTTTTGTAAGTAATTGTATATGTTTTGGGAATGGGTTTTGTGGTGGGTTGCTGGGAAATGACAAACAATAAGCATTAGACACAGTAAACAGGGTCTAGAGTATGTGATATGATTCCTAATTTTTTTTTTTCATTTTATTTTATTTAGGATGTCTTAAAGTTCTGATTCTGGAAATGTTAATCTTGATGAAGATAATGTCAAAGAGATGATTACAAACCTTTGTGGAGGTTTGTCACAAAAAGGGGAAAAGGAAACAAGGGGTGGAGGAAATGTTCCTTTTACATACAATTATTGTAGAAATGATTATAAAAGAATTTATTCTAGAGTTAGAGCTCATTTATTAAAGCTAAAAGGGTTTGGTATAGGAATATGCAATAAAGTTTCTAATAAAGATCTTGTTGACGTGCAAAAATTAAAAGATGATGCTTGTGAAAGAAAGCTTAAATCCATGCCAAAGAAAATTCCATTGCCACCATCTAGTGATGCATCAAAGATTGGCTCATCTAGTAGCACTAGTTCTTCATTCCATTCATTTAGAGTTGGGAGTTTGGGAGTTAAAACCAAGAGAAGAAAGGGTGTAGAGGAAAGCCCTATTGAGAAGGCATACCGTAACAGAGAAAGAGATGAATTAAGAGCTCATATTGCTAAGATGTTCTATTCAAGGGGTTTACCATTCCACCTTGTTAGAAATCCTTATTACGTGAGTTCTTTTACTTATGTATGCAACCATAATTTGGTTGACTTCATAACTCCAGGCTACAATTTATTGCGGAATTCTTTGTTATAACAAAAAAAGGCTCATATTGAGAAGATGTTGCAACCCATAAAAACAACATGGAAGGAGAAAGGTGTCACCATTGTTTGTGATAGATGGTTGAATCCACAAAGATGTCCTCTTATTAATTTTATGGCGGTGATAGAAAATGGCCCTATGTTCATAAAAACCACTAATTGTGAAGGTGAGCACAAAGACAAAGAGTTTATAGCAAATGTCATTATCAATGTAATTAGAGAAGTGAAAGCGGAGAATGTGATTCAAGTCATCACTGATAATGCTCCAATTTGTAAAGCTGCTGGGATTCTTATAGAGATTGAGTATCCTCACATCTTTTGGACTCCTTGTGTGGTCCATACATTAAATTTAGTCTTGAAGAGCATTTGCAATGTAAAGAATAAGGAGGGTAATGAAATTGCTTTTGATGAGCTTGGTTGGATAAGGGAAGTAGCTGATGATGCTATAATGATAAAGAATTTTATCATGAATTATAATATGAGATTGACTATGTTTAATGAGTTTGTCCCTTTGAAGTTGCTTACCATTGCGGATACTAAATTTGCTTCTATTATTATTATGTTGAAGAGACTTAAACTTGTGAAGTATGGCTTGCAATCAATAGTGATTAGTGATAAATAAAATCTTTACAGGGAGGATGACGTGGAAAAAGCTCAATTTGTGAAGGATAAAATTTTCAATGATGTGTGGTGGGACAAAGTTGATTTTATTCTTATTTTCACCTCTCTAATTTATGATACGTTGAGAACGGGAGACACTGATAAGCCTAGTCATCACAAAATATATGAAGGGTGAAGGGTGGGATAGTATGATTGAGCAAGTGAAGAAGGCAATATTTCGCCATGAAAGCAAGCTTGATGCTGAGGAGTCCACCTTCTTTGATGTGGTGTATGATAATTTGGTGCAAAGGTGGACTAAAAGCAACACATCTCTTCATTGTCTACCACATTCTTTGACCCTTAGGTATTCTTATTCTTATTTTTTGTTAAGTTGTGTTTTTTAACTTCATTATATTAATGATAATAATATATTGTTTCAATTTTCTTTATAGGTATTATAGCCAATCTTGATTGGATGAAACTCCTAATAGAGTCTATCCACACAAAGATGGAGAGATAACAAGAGAGAGAATGAAGTGCTTGAAGATAATTTTTTAAGATTCCAATGACTTGAAAAAGGTTTATATTGAATATGCGAAATTCTCCTCTTGTTATGAAGATTTTGCTGATTCGGACTCTATTAATCAAAGAGAGAATATGAAGCCACATTTTGGTGGACAATTCATGGTCATTCTACTCCACTTCTTCAAAGCCTTGCTTTGAAGCTTGTTGGACAATCATCTTTCTCCTCTTATTGTGAGAGAAATTGGAGCACATACTCATTCGTTCACTCATTTAGAAGGAACAAATTTACACCAAAATGTGCTCAAGATTTAGTATTTGTTCATAACAACCTTCGGCTTTTGTCAAGAAGAAACCCACAATATATGCAAGGTGATACCAAGATGTGAGATATTGGAGGAGATTGTTTTGATGATGTGGTAGAAGATATTGGAGTTTTATCAGTTGAAAATCTATGATTGGATGAATCGGAATTGAAAAAAGTCTTTTTCACATATGAAGGGGATGAAAATATTGGTGATGATCAAGAGATTATTGAAGAAGAGTGAATATTGATTATGTTGTAACTTTATGACAATTTTTGGATATTAAGTTGTATTGTGAATTATAATTCATTCTATGTTATTATGTGTTAAATTATATCTCATTCTATGTTATTGTGTGTGTATATATATAATTTTTGATTTTTTTTAATTCACGTGTCCTCAATGTGTCATGTCCATATTTTTTTAAAATTTACATGTCAGTCCCGTGTCCATGCTTCATACTATTGACCCTTACCTCTGATATCAATCAAATCCAAAACTGAGAACGTTCAGAAAGAGAATCAGCCTCAGTAGCGACCCTTGCATTCCACATAACCACCATACCACTCAGCTACAAATGAGGGAACACACTCCCAGTTCTTGAAAACTGAAATCCCAAAGTTACTTACTAGCAAATCATCTATGTTCTCCAATATAGTCTCGTAAAGCAAAAGCACAACAACATCTAGCATTGCCTTTGGAAATAACATACTTAACTTTCTTCTTCCCAAGGTTCCCCAAACCTCACATTCCAACTCAAAATCTTCATGGACAAAAAATACTCACCCTCCTACACTTAACTCCTCCATAATTCACTATTGTTACAGGTATAGGCAATTCTTTCTCCAAACATCTTTCTATGAGCACAAGTACTTGGAGACACCAACACGATCACCTTCAAACTATTAACAGTTAGCAAAATTGACACTAGCTTGAACCAAAGATTAAAGGTCCTGGTTGTCCCCTTTGTTGAATATTTGAATGTTTAATTTACTGTTTCCTAATTTATTGTAACTGTTAAGGAGTGATTAGAGTTTTATTATTTTCCTAGTATTAAGGAGATAATAATTCTTAAAATCATAGAGATTGATCCTAGACTTTTATAAATAGATTGTATATATATCTGACCCTGTACGTACTGATTAATCAATCAAATAAATTGGTTTCCCTCACTTGGCTTGGTATTATTCACGCTAATATTACACGATAATGTTCACATGGTATCAGAGCACCAGTAATAACAAAAAACCAATAAGCGAGGCACCAGTAATCATGACATCCAATAACACTTGTGATATTTAATAATCGCAATACACTAAAATCACGATACCCAACTAATAGTAATTGTGACACCTAGGATGCGATAGTATGTAACATCACACAATGGCTCAGCGAGCCATGACCAGAGCTGCATGAGATAGTCCCTCATCTATGTCTAGCATTGGTGGCAAAGGGCAGCTGCTGCAAGGACCAACAGCAGTATGGATCGCTGGGATTTGCATGGACCACTGAATAGGAAGCTTAATAACTCCAATTAGTCAAGCTATGAGTCCAAGGCATTCCAATCAAACATTGAGGAAGTTGGTACTATTTGATATTCCATCTGGGACGCTGACTTTCAGTAAGGAACAATTAGAACAACTTAATAGACTTTTAGTCCACTCAATTCTCAAACATTGTTATTCCTTCTTGTTTTCTAGCCCAATCAAGTAATTATTTCCAATATGCTATTTTTAATGTGTCTACCATTCCCCAGTTCTCTTGGATAATAGTTTCAGGTGACACCAATCATATTACAGGCTGTGCTAAATTCTCCCAATTTCTAGCTCCTACCAATTATCTGTATGCCTTTTGTTACCTCAAAACAACAAACAATTGACGTGCTAACTAAATGCTATTTCAAACCAAAGTTTGAAAAGTTTATTTACAAGTTGGACATAAATAATATCTATACACCAACTTGAAGGGGGTGTTAAATATTTAATTTTTTTGTTTCTTAATTTGTTATAACTATTAAGG
This sequence comes from Gleditsia sinensis, assembly GCA_037074535.1. Taxonomy (NCBI): domain Eukaryota; kingdom Viridiplantae; phylum Streptophyta; class Magnoliopsida; order Fabales; family Fabaceae; genus Gleditsia; species Gleditsia sinensis. The sequence continues at coordinate 6,071,374 of CM073472.1, forward strand.
AGTGATTAGGGAGTTATTATTTTCCTAGTATTAAGGAGATAGTGATTCCTAAAATTATGGGAATTGATCCTAAACTATTGTAAATAGGTTGTATATATATCTGACCCTTATATATTGATTAATCAATCAAATAAACTGCTTTCTCTCATCTAGCTTGGTACTGTTCACAACCTTCATTACCTATAGCATGTATTCTAAGACAATACTAAAAAGTTACCATATTCAACAAAATATGACCTGCTTTACAGTTCTTGTGGCTCGCCCATAGACATCAAATACAATCTGAAGAAGACTGGGTTTCTGCAAGGATGAGTCTTGTGTCAGTGTTACTGAAACCAATGAAAAGCTTGCAGTCATTATCAAGCTTGAAGTTTTATATGAAGTATATGTAAAACAAACCTTTGTACATAAAGCAAAAAATAAAGAAATGAGACGTTGAACTTCAGAGAATGACACATATGAAACACTTGGAATCGTTGGTTCAACAACACTAGCTTCATCAATCTCAGAAGTTGTGGGCTCTGAAACTTGTGAAGTATTTGTGGTTTCCTGATTTTCAACCTGCAATGAATTTAACACTATTATTAATTAATTATATATTGATTAACCATGCAAAACAAATAAAATAAGGTTAGTGCCCCTCTTTAACTTTTCTGCAAGAAAGTAATAGAAAAAGATGTTTGGCCACATAAGCCCAGTGTTGTAGGAGCAGGAAAAACAAGATTAATGTCAACATGATTTTCAAACCATAATATTAGCCGTTCTGCTTATGAGATTATACTTAGGTAGTGCTTGGGACAAAGGAAAATTTAGTTTCCCAAGCACTTGGAAATCTATTTTTAAGATGTTTGAGCATAGTAAATATGAAAATTTTAAAATTTGTTATATATCATCTAAATAATATAGAAACATCAATTTTTTTAATGATGTCATGCTCAAATTTTTTTATATATAGGTTTCCAAATACATGGAAAATTAGGATATCCATGTACCAAACGCCACTTTAGAATTTACAAAAATAGTGTTCTATTAGTTAATTTAATTCTTCACAGCAATCATTAAGTATCTCAAATTCCAGTACTATCAATCATAATACTAGGAGTAATATAACTTAAGAAAAGACAATAGAAGGGTATGAACAAAAAAAAAAAAAAATTATGCCTCTACTTCAGATTGTCGCTCAGTGGGTCTAGATTCTGAAGGACTGGTATCTGAAATTTGGTGATCTACAGCTGACAGCAGCATTTTGGTTGCAAATTGCTCAACATCTTCTGATATATAGCTAAGCTGATAGAGTTTGTTTGCCACCTGTCCAACACGAAGTAAGACAATTGGTTACATTATCAATTGATAAAGAGTCTGTCAGATCATGTACAACCATAAGTTTTTATACCAGCCGAATAGCTTTTGCTCGAATCTCATCCTGTGGATGAATAGCACACTGCCACAGCAAAATCAATACATTATTCACATGTTAGGAATGTCAACAAACAGCTTACATAGATGCCATATTTGTATACACATACACAGACCAAACTATGAAAACTTTACCATAAGATGGTTTCAAGTCACCATTTTATTTTTCTATACAAGGTCCAAAATTTTGCAACATTAGGACAAATAACAGATTATTACAGCAGTTGGCTATTTTTACTCAATTAGTGCTGGGCTTGATACTCTAACATGTGCAAAACAATAATTTCCTTCACAAACATCTCAACTATATGTACCATTATAAGACTCTGTAGTCTAAACCAACATTCACAAATACTGACAATCCAAATAAAAAGCATGTTATTTGCTATCAAACAACGTCCTCAGTCTTACACAAATTAATGTGACAATTTAAGGCAATGTAGATGCTCTAAAATTTGCTGCTAAATAATAATTTTCGTAATCCAACCATTCCTTAGAATTACATGATAATACTTTTGTATCCTTTTTAAACGGCACAATAAGAGCTAGTTCTCTTTAAGAAACAAAGCCTGACAAGGCTTCTGATTAGATGAAGGCAACAAATTAATCACAAAGTTACTTACAATCCTTGAGAGACTTTATAGGCATGCTAATAGAATAGAATGCCTTAGACCACTCCCTGAAGATTCAAGCCATTCATTCAACCTATATGTTATGTTGGATAATCTAATATATCATGCTAGAAATATCAATGAAACATAAAGGGCCCAAAATATAAAAGAATGCCAAAGAATACTCCTTGAAGATTCAAGCCATTTATTTAACCTACTTATCTAACAGGAACTTAAGTTATATCTCATGTCATTATTCATGAATACCAGGCAAAGTATGCTTGTGACTATCTGTATCTTGATCATTCAATAGATAGGGGGGGGGGGAAGATCATTCAAATGATTTAAGAGTCCTAAATTTGATTAATGGAGAGAAGGTAAACTCAGAATTTAAGCAAATATCTCAGTTAACTTGTAAGCTTGACAAATACAGTACATCTGGATTCAGCCAGACTTAAGAACCTACTTAAATCTTTGCCTTTATCTGGAAACTTTCAGTCAATGCCAACATAACTTCATTGAAAACCAAATTCAGTGCAGTAGTGCATGTAGGCAAAAGATGGTATTTGTACTCAACAAACAGTCCTTTCTGTCCATCTTTTCAGTGCAATTTTATGTTCATTTACCACTACCAAAGTCCTTGTATCAAAGTATCAGCTTCCAAACATCACTCCACATGCCAAAGATGCATGAAGCCATAAAAATATAATATACTACCTGAATTACAGGAATTACTGTGTTACTACAAATTCATGAATGACAAGTTACCTTCAATGCTATATCCAAGAAGGCTTGCCGATTTTGTGGACGCCCCAAAATTAAACTCCAGATGGCACCAAGCCCTTGAGTTACATGCTCAATGTCACGGACAATTTTCCCATGATGATCAATAACATCAGAATAGCAGAGATCATTCAAAACCTTAAATGCAGATTCTGGCAAAAATGGAACTTCACCAAGAAGCCTACTGAAAGACTTGTCTGATGCTGGAAAAGAGTCCAACAGAGATTTGGCCTATGAGGAAAAAGTAAAATCAAATTTCCTAAATTTTTTTTTATTAAATAAGACCAAACCACCAATTATGTGCCTACCACTCCCAAGAGGAAATTTTCGTACAAAACAGCAGCAGATGAAGAGCTTCCACATGAATCCAATATCATGAGGGAGTGCAGATGGTACAAAACATGCAATACAATTTCGTGCCCCTGCAAATTCATTTGTAAGTATTATCTAAAAAACTAATAATCAGAAAAAAAAATGCCTTTTGCATCTACACATACTAGAAAAGAAAATTGAGGTAATAAAACAAAATTCTTTTCAGTCAACATGTCAGTGTTCCCCCTTTTAAATTTCTTCTTCATTCTCTGGAATAAACTTTTATGACACTTGCACCAACCCCATCACAGGCAGATCTGGCAACCTGAGGAGAACCAGTTTAATCCATTATGGGTTCATTATTTGACTACACTCTCCATATTGCTAAATATGAGTACCGTATGTTCCCACAATATCAATGATCTGGTATATTTTAAGAGCAGTAATAAACTATGTATGGATTTACAAAATATTAGCATGTTGTTTCAATGTAGTAGCTTAAACTTGTGTTATTACAATGTCTGGATTCTCCAAAATTTAAACAAATTAAAAAATTATCACAAAAGCATTTATTACCACTTATTATCTTATGCTATAGTAGAAAATGAAGATCTGAATTATCAACTACCATCAAATGCAGTTTAACCATCCTTCAACAAGTGCTTGAATATCATAGCCTATTGCTTGATTCCAGCAATAAACAACTCTGACTTTAATGTATATTTTTCTCAATAATACTAATTGGAACATCATAAAGATATTAGGAGGTTTAATCACATACATTGGAAACTGGTCACACTTACTGTGCTTGACAAGAATAATACAGTGCATTTTATTATTCGAAGAAAATCATAAAGATAAAAAAGAAATAAAAATACGTCCCAAACAAGTAAAAAGTAGAGATGAACAAGATTTATTAAAGTGATGGTACCTTTCGCCACTGGTCATCAACAATGTGTTTTTGCAGCATCACCATAAACTCATCATCATCAATCTGCAAGGGAGGACCAATGTATTGTTGATAATACTGCTCAGAATTAATAAAGACTACAAATTATTAAAGCAGATACGCTGTCCAGAGTTCATTCTATTGTACTCATGATGTTCAACTTGATTTATAGCTGATCTTTTTATGTTGCATGTATAGCAGCAATTTGTGGTTCTGGTTAGGTCATAAATTCCCACATTCTATCATCCCTTAAGCAAAAAAAAGATAAAATTTACGTGCATGCATATTGTTTCCTATATCATAAAAAAATTTGCAGAAAAATATTAAGGGACACAAATTAAGCTAACTCCCTATGTTGATTCCTTCTATTATGCCCAACTTTATTTGAAATCACCCACCATCTGTCTTCTCTTTTGTTTACAGCACAGCTAGGTATTAAGATAGTCAAACCTCCATTGCCCTATAAATCTTATAATCTAATTTTTTTAGTTCTCCCTGAGTTTCCCTTCAGGAACCTTTCCTTTAATAATTATATATCAGATTGAATTATTGCTTGGAAAATCAATTCTATTTTCATAACGCTGATTGCCTACATATGCATTGACCATACATTACAAAAGTATTAATTTATCACATAAAATCCTGCAATTTACAGCATAAGCTAAAGTAAAAATTATGAGACAGAAAGTTGTAGTCTTGCTAGATCTCATATGCACAAGAAATAAAACATAAATAGTGAGTACATATTGTCAATATATTTTAACTGATGGAACATTTAAGTATCACCAAAAAAGGAAGAAAATATAAGTTTCTACCTGAGCTACCAGTCGAGCTAGTAATGGCATGAAAATCTGCTGACAATCAGATCCACGCGAGTGCTTGAATGACTCCATAATATGCTTAATTACAAGGTGTCTTATGTTACTCTCCTGCACTTTGGAGAGTTCAACATATGGTGGAAGTGAGGGTAGTTCGAGAGAGGTATCTTCTGATGTAGATGCCATTGGAACATCAGGATAAATCTGATCAGATTCTATAATAGATAATGAATCTGCCCCATTTGTTTCAGTAATATCCGACATCTTCACTGTACTCAGATCCTCATCTATTATATCAGCAGGGGAGAGTGAGGTATGCAAAGAAGCATTTGCTTCTAGAATCTGGTCAATATCTCCAGGCCTCTCTAGAATCTCAACTTTGTGAAGTAGTCGCTCAGGTACTGAAACTAGGGGGCCTTCAAAGACTGTGTCATCGCTTATTTTGGATATTAGAGGAGCTGGAGTATTGTCATCAGTAGTCACAACAGGATGTGAAACAGGTTTACTCAAAGACACAGAATCATCAACCTCTGATTGCATGGCACCAGTATCTTCCATAAATGATACAGCTGTCCCTCCAGCAGTTACTGCTGCACGCCGTGGATCCAGACGGCGGGGGTCCTGAAAAAATTGAAGCAGTAGACCATGGTAACGGACTAATTTTGCATTTTTTAATAATACAAATAGAAATATCAATTGGAAGGCACCAGTTCTAGCAAAAAAAAAAAGAAGCAAATTTTACCTTGCGTGAGTCCCGTTTAGAATCAACAGTCAGATTACTGATATTAGAGATGTCAGACAGTGATGAACTAGTGGCAAGGGCTGTAGATGAAGAAAATGGTGCTTGGGCAGAACTAGCCAAGGATTGCACAGAATTTACTGAAGCAGATGATGATACAACCTGCATTTGATTGCCTTGGGAACCTACTTGTGTCACGGGTAATTTCCCAAGCCTTGTTAATGGTGGACATGCCTTAGGCAAGTGCCTCATATTAGTCATGACAATATCAGCCAACAGATCAGGATGAATCTTTGAAATAAGAATTTCAAGAGATTCAGCACCTCTTTCTCCTTCAGCAAGCAAAGCACCAATCATGGCAATCATTTGCTCCACAGCAGTTATTTCACTATCCAGAACAGGAACATGAGTAGATACTACATTAACAGAGTTAACATCCTGCACAGACTCATTTATTTGAACTGGCAAAGGAGAATGCACGTCAGGACCAGAACGAATCCGCTTAGTGATGGCTTCATGACCATTGGACAATTGTTGATTATCTAGGGACACAGATCTTTTTCTAGATAACTCCCAAGAAACAGGCCGCTGGGATGATAGTTGATCATCCTGAAAATAAAATATTAAATGAAAAAAGCAGGTAACTAGAGCACTATGTCAGAATCTTACAGCAAGAAACAGTAAGTCACTACTTACCTTGCTACCTCGAGTATCACGGGTAGAACGATCACCATTTTTCATCCTTTTCTCAACTTGCCGAATAACTTGATCGGCGGCATCCCCTGCATTCATAGTGCGCAGGGTCCTTATCAGTCTTTCTCTTGACTGCAAAAAATTGAAAAGAATTCTGAGTCAATACTTTCAAACATAGATTGCCACATAGACACCAGGCCTTATCCTGTAGCCCTATTAGCACAAGATCCTAATAGGAGAGCTAATTACTACCCTTGGTTGCTAATGACTCGAATCTTATTATTTGTTCTTCACTATAATATGCTTAATTACCGTATACCTACTTTCAGTTACAGTGCCATTTTGTAGTAAATTCCTAAATGATACATTCTAGTTATACATCAGCATGCAGAAACTTAATTAGGCCACTATCCTTTAACAAGGCATAGCTTCTGTCTATTCCAGACAGTGGTTCTGTTAAAGTTTAACCCTTTCCCCTTATTATTAAGTGCTATGGCAATAGTTTAGCTGTCAACATGTCAAATAAGCATTTGATTTTCTCTTTTTTCTTTTTTAATCCATATTTTAATTTTCTTCCCAGTTTCTGTTCTTGTGGTTCTGCGTATCCTGTCACTGTTTACTTGTTATAACTTAATATCCAATGTGGAATGAGTTACACTAGTTAGCGACATGTAAAAGAGAGTATTCTTTAAGATATAGAAACTCAAATATTAAGCTTAGTACTGACTTAGAAAATGTTTTACTAGCAGGTTTTTGATGTATAAATACTTTCCAAAACTATCATGTAGTTTTTGTATAATACAACTCAATTTGGCAGACTCTTGACTGATACAAAGTAAAATCTCAAGACCCATAATTTCTTTTTAAAATAATTAGGAGAGAATATGCTTAGAAAGTTAGCAAAAAATATAGTGGCCAAGAAAGAAAAAGCATGAAATTGAGTATCACATCAGATCAGGTAACTAGTGTGATATAATTTCACAGAAACATAATAATGCAATGAAGATGATTTAACAGAAAAAGAAGATAGGAAATCAGAGAACAATATATGTGTAAAATGTAAGTTGTTTACCTCTAATATTGGTGAATAAGTGCACCTTAGAAATCCCAAAAATGCAGTTCTTAGGGAGTACTGTATACTGGCAGCATGACATCCTTTCACTGTTTGAAAATTTGGATCAAAATTAAGCAATGCGGAAAGAATAGTATCATAGTGCTGTGGCCTTTTCCTTCCTATGGCTGCTAGACTGAAAAAAAAAAGGAACCACCAGATTAGATTTGAAATGACAGTGATTGTCGAAGGCAAGATATGAGACAAGAAACAGCATCTCACCCACAGCAACTAACTATAATGCTAAGGGGTGGCATAAACTATATTCAATAATTAAAAAAAGAACCGTTTAAGTACAAAAATTTGGAGGAAAGGCAGATCAGTTTTCTTTTTCCCACTAGTAACATTCGCACATGCATGAAAATTCAGAAACTCGCGCCAAAGCAACCCAACTCAGCCTAACATGGATAATTAATTTGAATAATTAATAACATATGCATCAAATAAAATATCATTAAAAAACAAATCAAGAAAAATACAGATTAATGCTAGTTACGAATCACTAGATGAACAACTGTCCAAGTGTCTGCATGACTGCATTGGAATTCAACTAATACATTTGTGCACAGTTGCGCATCTAAGTGATGTATTGCTAATCTTTTTAAAAAATATATCATATAGGACGTAAAGAAAAACACCTAATCACACGGACATTTAAGGTATTACAATACATATTCAAACACAAAAAATTTGCACTTCTTAAATTCCAGGGATGCAATAAAGTCATTGCCCTTAATGATATATATTTGATAGATAAATGAATGTATAGATTGAAAACAAAATTGAGGGGAAACAAAGAATTTAAGTATTTTACCCTTATTTCTGGGAAAATATAAAAGGGCAAGACACAGAAAAACCGCAGCACACCAAGGCAGCACTGATTAGTGCTTCACAGAGAGAAGTATGCTGCAAGAGTGTTACTAGACTGAACCACCATCATTTAAAAGAAATTTTAGAGACACTGACAAAACCTATTAGGGCCAGCACCTACCAGAATCAGATTCCCAACTTCTAACTAAAGATAACATTATTAACAATAAGATATTGAACAGGGAAAAAATAGTAATGCTTTTTAGAAGCAACCTTGCATGGCCAGAATTTAAGGTCCCATAACCATACACCAATATGAAGCTGGACTATAAAGGTAGTAAAATTGAAATAAGACAAAATGCCATATATAAAATTAATTAATTAAAACCTCATTTTCCTTCTTTTTTTTAGAAGTTTTTTCCTATCCTTTTTTTAAATTTTAGGGAAGTTTGTAAGAGCAACTAATTAAATGAAACCTTATCAAAGCTCTGCAGAGAGATAAAGAAAGTTTTCATGAATAGATGGTCAAAGCAAACCTAGATATGTCTTTGCAGTTTGTACCAGGAAAAAAATCATAGTGGCTACAAATCCATTAAAAGACAATAAGTATTTCAGTAATTAGCATATCTATTTATGAATCCTAAAAAAGTATGGGCATGCAGAAGTCAACATCTAGCAAAAAATCTAAAACTAAAGAGCACAATTTCATTCCCTATTTATTTTCTTCTAGAACATGGACTTAAAAGCCCTTGCCAGTGAATGACAAAAAAACATGGCCTTGCAAAAGGGAAGACAATGACAAAGAAGAGAAGAGATATTAAAATAGTCCAGTATGACCCCCTGGTCATAAAATTCAAACAAACCAATAAGCATATAATGAATTAGCTATTACCATTCATTCCAAGAAGACAGAAAAATGGGGGGAAGAGAAGAAAAAGAAGGATGAGAACATATCCTCCAAGGTAAATTTTAAATAAAGCTGATTCGGAAGAAAGCTCCAATTGAAGCCAAAATTACATAAAATTTGAATAAACAGACTGAACTGTTCTTTCTTAAAAGACTTAGAAAGCAGAACGATAATTTTTTTAAACAGGGATCACTCCATTGTGATATTTAGCTATAAGGAGCAACTTACCACACAATGTGGTTATTCAGTTCAAAATAAAATACATGGAACAGAATAACAAGATGGTGTGATTATTTGGTCCTGATAGGTAAATATTATGACCAAGGGGTCCTTATTAAAAAAATTTACAATTAGGACCAACAATCTTGCCATTCGAACAAGTATGCTGCAACCACCATCAAAGGTTATCACTTCTTTTAATTATTAAAGACTTATAATTAAACAGCTCTATAATTTATTTTATACCAACAATCAGCTTCTTTTTCCCTATAAATCACACTTGTCGCATTATGTCAAATATTTAGAATTCATAATAAGTCAGTATGTGAAACAATCCAGTGTTGCATGGACAAGAGGGGATATGTCTTAAAAGGATAGTTAAGCCTAGAAGCACAATTTCATAAAATATTAAACTTCACCAAATTATAGGAAGATAATATGCCAGAAAGTGAATACTTGGATGCATCAGTACTCCCCAAAAATGACTCAAAGTCCAGGTGAAAGCCACAAATTACATGGATCTTTTCACCATATTCTTTATCATAATTGAGATATGCAATAATTAAACAGTGCAACTAAAAGAGATCGTTTGCAATATAAATAAAACTGATGTGACTTAACCACAAAACTGAACAACCAATGAACCAATTATTAAACTCCACTATGACTCTTAAATGAGCAAGAAGGTACCACAAACCTAAAGACCAATGGTACACACCATCAACAACAACAACAACTAAACTTTTTCTCACTAGGTGGGGTTAACTATATGAATCAAACAACGCCACAATAGTACACACCATCAACTGATGAATAAAAGGAGGGTGGAAACCCTTAACATTATGTGCCTCGGAAAAAGGGAGGATAGGAACAACTACTTGAGATTTCAAGGTACATGCCCTTAACCTCAACATGCTAGCTGACATAATTAACATGTGGGGTTGTAGTAGCGAATATCATTATCCAAAATTTTCTTTTAAAAAAAAATCTTATATAATTCACATCAAAGATAAGAAACTCACGAAAGTGGTACAAAATTTTAAATTTTCAATAATTTATGCTTTCCTTTTCCGTGAAATTTGTATAATTCATAGCACTTGATAGTTGTGTCTCAGCTGACTAAACAATTTTGTATCCAGCACAAATCCTGATCAACTTAAAAGAAGATATAAAACCGCAATAGTAACACCCATAATATCAAGGTAAATAAGTGTGAATAATAAAAATAAGCCTCTGTAGCATGCAACTATATGATTATGTTCACTTTTCCAAAAGTGTGAACACTGTCAACAAATTCACTAAATTTTTTAAACTATGAAGTTCTAGAAGAAACAAAGTATCACAAAGAAATTTCAAAATATACAACAAAAGATTGCAGAAAAAGGAAAAGAAAAAAAGAAACTAGGACAAGTTGTGCCTTGGCAGAAAATAAAGCATGCAATGAGATACAAAAGTACAGCAATAAAGTTTCACGTAGAAAAGAGAAGCTGCAAATTACACAGATTACATTGTATTGCAGTGCACCACAACACACTCAGCAGTGGAACAACCAAGCCCCAGCACCAATATAACATGAGACCACACAACACTAACACTTCAACTTACAGAACTTTTTAACATAACTTACTGTTGCAAACTCGTCACTGCAACCTAATAGCCATAATGCAAATAAAGTCACCTTGTGTTACCCTCACTCAAATTCCATGTTTTCTGTTGATAAAAAAGGCATATTTTTAACTGATTTGCCAATTGGACAATTCAGACAGCATGTAAGTCTAGTTCTACGAAGAAGAAATTGAAAAGTAAAATGACAATATTAAATTGGAAACTGCAAAGCATTTACCAATGCTTATGATGAAGAAGCTGGCAAGCAAGCAAGCTTTCTTACGGGTTATATAAGTATATTTAAGCTAGTCAAATGACAAGATATTTTAGTTCTAGATTTCTCCATTATTATCCAAAACTGTACTTAGAGAAGTATTACTTGATGTTTTCAATTGGCATGAACCAATCGTTGAATTCCTTTGTCTGTCAATGACAATATTTTGCATTGCTACAAATTGCCACCAATCTCAATATACTAACAAAATAAAACTAACACTGATGAAGCTACAATCCTTCACATAAAATGGTGCATCTATGTACTCTATGCAACAATGAACGCCTAGGAAAGCAATCAAGAAACCAAACATATGGTTAAGACTTAAGACCATGCACACACATGATATCTTTGCCACAAGTAGAACTCAATGAGCAAGCATCTGGAGAATAACAGATAAAATAGCACAGACCATGTCATGTAGTAATAAATAAAATGATGCTTTCAAGTTCTGACAGCAAATCAATGTGCATCACAATTGCTTCTCAAGCTCTTTATTATGGTTAAAATAAATAATTGTTATAATTACATTATTGGAACACACATTGCCATTTCTCATCTACGACAGATAAACATCACCATTACTGTATTGAAACAATAATTAGAATGTGCATCAACAGCGAAAAGCAACTTCAATTTTGTTATTATCAAACCCTATACAAAGTGAGAAGTATATGAATACAATGTGATGGTGATGCAGACATGATGAAAATTTTATTTTTCAATTGAAAAACTTCATCATACTGGTTAAATGATAAAATGTCCAAAGGCTAGTTTAAGACTGATTTGCAACCTAATGCAAAACTTCTCAGGATAAAAGTTTTAAATGGATCACTTTTTTACCAGCCTTGCATTGCCTTAAGATAAGCATTAATTCAAAAGAAAGGAGGCGGGTTAAGGAAGTGAAAAAGGATAACTGTGGCTGATTTAATAACTACTAATTACTTCTGAATGAATAAACTTTTAACACTTAATTTGGACCTTCTTAAGACTTCTCAAGAACAAAATATTCATAGCAACGCATTTTTATCGTGTGGCCTGGGCAGAAAGTTGATATTAATTCAACCATTCACCACATATATTGCTTATATATGATTATTAAAAAAAGATCTTAATTAGCTTGGGATGTAGACCAAATTGAATGCCTATGCCATGAGATTAATTAAAAAAGTAGGTTCAAACTTCGTACCAGGTGAACAAAAGAATTGTATTTTAAAAGCTGGCTACCAAAACAATCAAAGGATCAGCAGAACAGATAGGGATAGATATTACTGGATAAACCATGTAAAGGAGCAAGCATTCTCAATACACCAATAAGAAAATAAAAGCCATAAAAAAGAAGAGGAAAAGCAAATATAATAACACAAGCCCAGGAAAATATGATTTGAATTATATAGACTTTAAATGTGTATCAGCTGTTATAAAATAATGAATACATTTTCAAGTACTCTAAACATCACCAGCTGTATGCTCATACAGCAAAAAAAAATTGAACAGCTCATGGTCTCCCATTCCAGTTTAAAATTATAAACTGCACCACTTGACGACCATGTGTCCTCGGTTCACAAGATGATCATTTTATGCGACAGTTTTTGATGTCTATCACCGATCAAGGGGCGCTCCACGGTATAAACAATGAAGCATAACTAACATAGCCTATCCCTGTAACTTCCATTACATGAACCACCAATGCAGCAGTATCCAAAGGCATTAACTCCTCAGAGAGCTGGCCAGCATGCTGAAATGATATAAAAAAAAAAGCAGTTGCACTTGTTCTATCTGTGTGTCTGTGCTTCATTGATCCATCCATAATTTTGAACATATCAAAACGGGCAAAGAGCAGTTATATGCTAAATTTTCAAAAGCCTTCATTGATCTTAAGACATTTTATGGCATCAGTAATTTTGAAGGCAAACAGAAAGTCAAAATAAAATCATGAAATCATGGTGTAAATGATGCACTAGCGCCTTCAGATATACAAAAGTCACCTTCCTGCAAAGAAGGGAGTAAGAGAGGCTAGAAACACTATGATATTTCAAATATAAAAAAATAAAGATATATTACATCTGCAACAAAGGTTCCCAAGTAAAGAGTATAATATTCTATTGCTCGTGAATTTGAAAGCCATTTTGTTCTTGGCAATATTTATCTTCCAAGCCTTCCAAACATGCAGGATCAAATAACAAACTAGTAGTCAAATAGTACAAATTGAAGCCTTCTCCGTTGTGGAAATAGAGGGAACGTCTATTTCTTAGAAAAGATCAATATCAACAATTTTGCATGCTTCAAGAAACACAAAAACTGATTGCAACAACTAAATTGGCTAGAGCAGTCCATCCCAAAAATTAAGACCAAAAGAAAATTAGGACTTAGGAGACATATAAGCTGGCATCAACATTGAAGCTAGCAAATACTTTTTGTTCAACAGTCAACACAACCAAAAAAGAGTCATAGCAACCAGATATGCAAATTTAGATTCCTCACATAGCTGATGGAAAATTTCTTATAGCCACAAAATGCACAAAGATCCATTCATTGTCCAGAAAGGAAATATAAGCACTAACATAAAGTCATAAACAATGAGAATTGATAAATTGCTTTTAAAAGATAACGTAAAAGAGAATGAGATTAAAATACAAAATTTATGACAAAAAATAAAAACATTCTGCACACTGTATGAGGCCACCAATAAGTTAGATGTGACGCCATATATAATTCTTAACTCCAAAATATAATGACCCCAATGTAAATACAATTGCAGATAAGCATATACCCATACTGGCATACATATTTTACACACACACACACATATGAACCCACACAAAGGTGAGTGTGATTACGAAATTCCCAACTTATAACATTGTCCTGATAAGAGTAAAAGATAGATCATACACCAAATATTTTATCCAATTCAGCAGCTTCCTTTGAAAAAGGAGAAACTTAAAACAATTGTCAAAAGCATGTTCTACACTCATGTTCAACAGTTACATTACAGAGCAAGAAAATACACCAAGAAATCCAGAATACAAAGAAAAATGACACAGTTGAATTAATGAATATGAAGCCAACTTAGATATTTCACACAATTACACAAAATCAAAGTCATTAAGGAGAAACTCAACAATGAAATAAATATTTACTAGACATTAACCCTGAAGCTTCAGAAGCTCACAAAGAAATTAACCAGAATCAATGTAAACACATCCAAGATGAAAAATGGTCATAGGTCTTAGTTGAATCAATCAAATAGGGAGGGTGATTGACGACTCACAACGAAAATTGTTTATATACATCTGCCCCATTCTATGAGATGAAGGAAGAAAATGATCCAGTGACAATCAATATTTCATAAGTTTATTTGAAGGGAACCTATAAGTACAACCCCAGTAAATAAAGAAAATAAATTATTTAAATGAAAGTAGGGGAAAGGTAAAAGACAACAGAGTTGAAGAAAAATAAAAAAGTCTGCCTACTCAAATCTCAATAATGGTCAGTCAACAATAGGTGCCAAAATATATAAGGAAAGCAATATTTTCTGTGCAACCACATAGGCTGATAAATGGACTGCCAGACAATTTGGAAAGGACTTACTACCACACAGAATGAAAATTACATAAGATGTCAAAGTAATAGACAAACAGAGGATGACTGATTGCCCAGTGCCAACACATAATAACTCACCAATTGACAACAGTAATCGTCAAGCAACCAGGGAGACTACCAGCTGTCTGCAATAAATTTAATAGAATGCCAATAGTCCTATTTGCTTCAGACATGAGCACCACTGGATCCAGAACAGGGTGACCACTCACCAACCATGAGATATTAAAAGCTTGCTTACCTCCTGTATTTGGATCAATAATAACGCCAAAATGAATTAGATTGTGGAATAAAAATTGTGCAATACTAAATCCATATCCTCTTAGTCTCATCAAAATCATAAAGTTCGTGAAACTTTGCAATACCTTCTGTGACCAACTTCTCAGGATCACTGACATCAGATGTAAAAAGTAGTACAAATGTTTCCAAGAATTTCAGTGCCAGCAACTTTATTCCAACAGAACCAGGCTACAATACCAAGCACACCACAAGTCCAAATTAAATGAATTTGTAGTTTAGATTTCCAACGGTAACCAAAATGCAAATTTGTACTAAGTACAGGTTAAAAGTATAGTGAAACCTACAATTTCGCCAGACCTTTCTGGAAAAAACAAAAATACCTATGTGTCACTCAGGTTCACAAATTTGAGCTCATAATGAGACATCCATCAGATCATAGTACCTTAATCAACTGGTAAGAAGAAGATATATTCCAGATATTAAGTAACAAGTGACAGCAACCACCAACAAAGACGCCTAAACTCTCAAATCCATCAAAAACCCCATATAGAGACATGCACAGATACCCTTTTGCTTGGTCATAATTGGAAGAATTTTGTTTTCAAGCATGTCATATGAGTATATGACTCACATACACAGATACTCACTAAATGCATCAAGCTCCTTGCCTCTACTGGAAAGACCTTTACAAGTGAGAATAATCCTAATAATTATAACAATAATAACAACAATAACAGTATTTGTCATCATGCCATAGTAGTAGTAACCATTTTATGACTAAAAAGTCAGAGTTACAAGAAACTACCAAAGGGAAAAATTCAAACAGGCTAAGAATATTCAGCCAGTTGAATTCATGTATCAGATAATCTTCTGTAAAGTAACAACTTCTAAAGATAGTAATCCCTTAAAACATTAAGGCATTAGATATATGCACAAACATCCATGTTATAGATTATAATAAAACCATTCATGGGTCTTCACTCAAAAACTTAAACTTTTGAGTTGAAATGGTTCTTAACGTGGTATCACAACTTCTACAACCAAGTGATCAATAGTTCAATCATTGCTGACTCTCATTCTCTTAAATAAAATAAAAATTAAGTTTCAAAAAAAGTATAGTAGAACTCCACAATTCAAGTCCAAAGAACTCTCGTGTGAGGACGCATGTTAGAAATTATAAAAAAAAAAACTATTCATGGGCATTCCTTCAAAAGCTTAGGCTTTTGAGTTGAAATGAGTTTGACAATCCACAAGCAATTATGGTATCAGCTATGTATTTAAAAAGGATAAGAAGCTAAATACCTCCAGGGCAATCACAAATACAGCATCCTTGAATTTAAGCATCCACGTCCACATCTCTTCTAGCCACCTCTCAACTTTACCATATCGATGAACCTGTTCACTTTTCTTTATTAGTGTAAAAAACCAACATAGGGGAATTGAAAAAGAAAAGGTAGAATGGAGACAGGACAAGAAGGACCAAAATCAAAGTAAAAAGAAAAAAGAAAAAAAGAGAGGTTTAAATGTGTCTCTATGTCTGGCTGTGCGCTCAAGCAAGGGCCGAGACAGAGGGGCAGAAAGAGTACCTGCAACATCATCTCCTCCAAAACAGTACAGAATACATTTGTGCCACTAACAATAGATTGCTTTCTAACAATTCTGTCACCATCTCGTAAGAATGTACATAGTACAGACATCAGGGTAGAAGAATGCCCAAATGCTTTCAAACCAATCTCTTCAATTATCCTGGAATACAGAATGAAGAACATAAGAAGTCGAGCAATAAGACAAAAACACCTCTAGCCGCTACATATAGAAAGTGAAGGGCACAGGCAAAACAATTTATTGAAGGGAAATAGCAAGATACTAAATATGGTCAAATGCATTGTGAAGTACGAAAACATACACATTTGACCAGCTTTTCCTCCAAGCACTAGAGTACAAATCAAGGAAGTGGAGAAAATACAACATGACGCAAACAAAATGCACATCGTGAAGGTCAGCATCACATACACATACCAAAAATGTAGCCCCCGTGTTACCTCGTATACAGATGTAATTTACAGCATTGCCTAAAACCGACTCTAATATCCAAATTTAAAGAAGAAAGTAATCACGGAAAACGCGTTAAGCTTAGAGCGGGAAGCAATTACAGTGAACTTTAATAATCTAACAGATATAACAAAAGCGCCTACAATTACATGAAGCTGCGGGGATTCACAGAGGCTAAAAATTATCAAGTGCTAACAACCCAAAATAAATTGAAGTAAGCAAGTCAGAAACAAATAATTGAACTTTTAGGGCTAATAACTCACTCGATTAGCAATTTGCGAACGAGGCTTTCGGGGGAGGATTGAAGCTCGGCCAAGTAAGGGAAAAGCTCGGACGCAAGAGAAGGCTCCATTGACAAGAGAATATCTTTCGCTTGTTTCAAAGACGATATTTTGACGGCCAAATCGCCATGGTTGTTGGCAGCGGCAAGGAGAGAGAGTGCTTGGTCTCTGGGAGTAACAGCGGCCATGTCTGAAATAATAATGAAGAGTGTCTAGGATATAGAAGAAGAGAAGAGGGGAAGTGGCTTACAAGATTTTAGGGTTTTGAAAGAGGAGGGGAAAGCGTGGAATGAAATTGATCAATTGAAGCTACAAAATCGACGGGCTACGATTCTAATTACAGTTCAAAGGATGAGGCGACGCAGATTGCGACTGGAAAATTTGTGCAATATGTGGAGAAATCAGATTTATGGGGAGAATTTTTTTTTTTTTTTTTCACTACGGGAGAAAGGTATACCCGGTGAGAGGGGGGGGGGGGGGTTTGTCAACGGGGGTTTAAGTTCCAACATGCGTATTTTGGTTACCTTCCCGCGGTTCTTATTTTAAAGAAAAAAATTATTTATTCACAGTTTTGTAAAAATATTTTTTTTAGTTTTTTAAAATATTTTTTATTTTTTATATTTTTAAAAATCGGTTTATTTTGTATTTTCATTTCATTTACATTTATATTATTTTTTAATTAAATAACCATAAGTTTATTTTTATTTTTATAATTTTTTAATTATATAAATAATAAATTATTTATAATATTATAATTAATTTAAAATAATTTAAAAAATGTAACGTTATAATATTAAAAAATTTGAAAATATTTAAAAAAAATAAACCAAATAAATTTTTAAAATCATTTTTATTTTAAGTGAAAATAAAAATAAAAAATGATCGTTTTAATTTCTTAAAAAAAATATTGTGCTTTTAAAACATTTTAAGTCAACAAATTTTTTTTATTTTTTTAAATAATTTTTTTTTATATTTATGAAAATATATACTTATTTTATATTTTTATTTATATTATATTTATATAATGTTGTAATTATATGATTATATTTTTATTGTTATAATTTTTAATTATATAAATAATAAAATATTATTTATACATATTATAATTAATTCAAAATAATTAAAAAAATACCACTATTTGCATTAAAAATTTTGAAAACATTTTAAAAAAACAAATAATTATATTTATTTTTTATTTTAAATAAAAATAATACTCATATCAAATGAGTTCATTTTAATTCTTTAAAAAGTATAGTGCTTTTAAAACATTTTTTAAGTCAACAAATTTGGTTGGTACTAACAAAATTTGATTAACTATTTTAATCAAGAAATCTTTAATGCTTATCTAATTTAATTTAATACGATGTATTTTATTTAAAATTGGTTTAATTCATTAATTATTTTTTATAGTTTTGATTAATATTTAAATAATTTTTTATAATTTAAAAATTTAAAATTGAGTCTTTGTAATTTTAATTTTTTTAATTAAGTTTTGTCATTAGTCTACCATATATATATCTGATATTATATTTGTATATATGTCTATATTTTAATTATTAAAAATCTTATTTAATTTATATATAGTCAGTTAATTTAATATTAATTAATAAAAATCCAATAATAAGAGTTTGATTAAAAAATTTGAAACTATAAAGATTTAATTCTAAACTTTTAAATTATAAAAGTCTATTTAAATATTTGTAAAAGCTATAGAGACTCCCTCACTAATTAAATCTTCAAATTTTGATTTTTTTTGTTTGTTTAAAATGGTGAGGAATTAAATAAATTCATAAATATAACAAATTAGGTTAGATAAACTTTTAATTAGATTAAATAAATAAATTTATTGATAATATTAATATGAAAAAAATTTTAAAATAAAAAAAATTAAACTTTAAAATATCAAATTAAACAAATTTTATAACTTTCAATAATCAAAAGAGCAATTTACTATAAATAAATAAAATAACAATGTTATGTAGGCGACGAGGCAATAATATGGATTTGGTTGAGGGTTTTGCATCCATGTTGTGGTTGGTCACGTGCGGGATAAATAATTTTTCTATATATACTACGGCTTTAACGTAACGAGAGTCGTTATATATATTCTGCAGGCAGATTACAGCGAAAGGTAAGTAATCTTTACCTCTCACTTTTCCAAGTTTCTGTGTCGAAACTTGAATTGATAGTGAAATTTCTTTTCAAATTTTCTTGCAAATTCCTCTGCCGCCTCTTGATTTATTGGACCCCAATTCCCAAGTTTGTTTCGATTTGACAACCAATAAGAAAATAAAGGTTGTGCAAAAGAAGATAGAAGTTGGATTTCGAGTACCATGGCGTTAACACCACCATCTATTAGCCTTTCCGCACCAAACTTTCTGCTTTTACTAAGGTAACCGTAACATTGGTCTAAGTCTCTCAAAATTCTCAGCCTTTAAAGCATCAGCGGTCTGGGTTATGTTCTGTTTGATCCGCTTGTTCTCATTTCATGCAGTTGGCTTCATGTCCTTCTCTCCTTTGATTTATCTGAAAAATATTATAAATTTTCGTTTAGTTTTTCTGTGTTTTCAAGTTGTTTTCCTTGAAACTGGAACCCTCTACTGATCTTTGGAATCTGGACTTGTCCCTAGAAAAATTGTCATTGGGTATTTTTGGCTTTCATTTTGAAGGCACACTTTGCATTGTCTGCTGATTTCAATGGAATCTCTGACTTTTGGTGATGAAGCTTTGTTTATTGAAGTTCAAATTTTTGACCGTAGTCTTGAAGAATGGTCAGTTCAAGGTTTCTGAGCTTCGTAGTTGCTTCTCTCACTCTTTTGTTGCAGATTATCAATTTGATGTGCAGGGTTAATCCCACTGCGCTCGGCGCCAAAGAAAATTGGAAAAGGAAGAGGTAAAGATTAGACGCTTCGCTGTAATCTGCCGGCAGAAGGTAAAGATTTTTTTTTTTTTTTTTTTTAATTTCGTCACTTCTTGTGGTAAAATTCAAAAAAATATAGATAGAGTAAATATATAATTTGATCTCTAGAAAATACACTTTTCGTGGTTTTAGTTTCTGAAATTATCCATTGCACAATTCAATCTATGAAATATATAAACAAGTTACAAATTTATTTAACTTTTTTAGACATCCTGTTTAAAAATGCCAATGTGGACTGTTAAGAGAGCCCCTTGGCAACCGTCACTGCCTAATTATCCCGACCATGTAAAATGCAGCGTTCAGGCCTTCGGGAATTTGCTAGCTGCGCCAGCCCACTCTCTTCAAACAACAAAACTTCTAAATCAAACCCAGGTTTCCATTTCTTTTCCCACCATGCTTTCTTTGATTCTGGAACGATTCAAATTATCAACAATAACCTATTTCTTTTCCCCAAGCAAAGACATCCAGAAACTCCATTTCACCGGGGCCATTTACGGGTTACGCTTCAGTATTGAAAGGACATAGGTTCCTGAAGCCTGCACAACAATTGTTGGAAGCTCTCTGCGACATTGGGGGTCGTGGAATTTACGTTTAAAAGGTAAAGGCGGCCCAAAATTGTCAAAACCAATAGTTTAAGGAATAATGGTTAGTGCATCCCTCATTTGTGTGAAGCTTTCCTTATTTTTGTTTTATTAAATTTTGACTTCAAGCCACGTTCCTCTAGATGCATCAAATGGAGCTATCTGCTTCAAGCCAAATATTTTTATGTGGTTCTGTGTTTCGTAGATTAAGAAAGTAGATGCCTGTAGAATCTACCATTCACCAGAACCCTAGTTGGTATACCATGCACCAAAGATCATAACTGATATCTTAATAGTTGCAGATTGATAATGGTTTTCACAATGGTGAAAGGGCCACAACTGCCTTGGACCTGATAATCTTTGTTAAGATCCTACTCCTGCCTACACTTTTTCTTGTCTCGTTATATAATTTGCCGTATACCATTTGCTTTCAAATATTTAAACCCAAAAAACTTAAAGCTGTTAAATGAATGGCATAGACATGCAAGTGAGTGGTAGTGTAATAAAATAAATATTATTCGAGCTGTCTACTTTCTCTGCCGTTTTTGTAGATGAAGCTTGCCAGGCAAATACTTGGTTAATTGATTTGGCATGTAGAATGGGATTGAGTTGTGGCTTGTGGGGATGATTAAGCAATGGTTGTGTGCCATGTGCAATAACTTGCTAGTATAACGGTCAGCATTTTTTAACAAATACTTGAAAGAATTAACATAAGGACTACTTTGCAGCAAGTTTGTATATTTCAAAAGTTAACTCTACGTAATGGTGGTATATATGAAAAAATTATTTCCACCCTATGTTACAGGGGCTAAAAATCAACCACTATAGTATATATGGATGCAAAAGGTTTTGTTGATTGCAAAATAGTCATTAGTATGGCTTGACATGATATAGTATATTTGTTGAGTAAATTAACAACTTTGTTTTTAAATTTGTAGACTAATTTAATTTTAATTTTTAAATTTTTTTGGATATATAAATTAACTTTTAAAAAATAGTTATCGTTAGTGTCATCATCAGTAATTAATATTCACATTACAATCATTTAGAAATATTTTGTTTAATGAGTTAGCAATCTCAAGTAAAAAGACAATAATGAATCTTTTTTAAAAGAATAAAGATAAAATTGATTAAAATAATATTTTGAAAATTAAGTTAAATTTTAGAGACGAAAAAGATATTTTTGTCTTAACTATATATATTCATATATTATAGTTACTATGATTATATTTTATTATTTGTATACTAAAAATATTTCCTGTTGTGTTTAAACAAAATTTTATTTAATTTAAAAAATGTATTTATATAATATAAACAAAAAAAGGATTTAGTACACTATAAAATGGAGGTTTGGACTATTTTTTTTTTTTAGTTATACATTCTTCATCACTAAACTGCACCCAATGACATTGGTGTAAAAGAATTTTAAATTGGTCCTTTTAAATCATTCAGTTTCTTCATTTCATACCTTTTCAATGGTTAAAAGTAACTTAAAAAAAAAGAACTTGATAAAATTTTCCAATTTTTTCTGAAGATCTACCTAAGGAGTCTGGAAAGTTTCATATCTCTTTTCTTTTCAATAGTTGGTGATAACACATATTGTTATGTTAAATATGTCAATAGAAGGGGAAACAAAGAGAGAATTTTTTTTCCTTTTTCACAAACAACATATTTTATACATCTTAAATTAATATTTATTAGTTATTTTCCGCATAATAATGTTTTAAAAAAATATGTAATTTCTTTCAATTGTTAAAAAAATCTAAAATCGATAGCACAAACAAATTATTCCATCTTGTGCAACATTCATAGAGTTAGAGACAAACCATTCAACTCCATTAATTTTTTACATGAATCTTGCTAGGTTCATCAAAGTGATATCTGATGATGCTGAAAATCATCACACAAGAGGAGAATAAATATACTGCAGTATTGGGAATTTAGTTTGTGTAGCTACTGACAACGCCTTGTTGCTTGAGCTTTGGACAACCAACATATTTGTGAGGAATGGGAGTTATTTTTGGTCAGTCTTCAGCCATATTTTTCCTGCATCTCTCCTCAAGAGTCGAACATTCTCGAATTGAAAGATGCTGAAGGTTGGTTAGATGCTACAAACCTCCTGGAAGTGATTCCATGTTCTGACAGTCAGATATTACCAAAGATCGAAGAAAAAGTATATTATATGTCCATTCAGGTATATCTTTCAAAGTAGGGCAGCTATGTATTTCAAGAGTTTGCAGTGAGATGACATGCTGTAGAATCTCAAGAAGATATGCAAGCCTTGGACAGCTGAGGATGTGCAAACTCTTTAGCTTGGAGGGATGTCTTAACTAGCCAGTTTTGGGCAGTACATTATAGCTAGATGCTCAAGAATTGACAGATGATGCAGTGTTGTTGGCAAAGATAGCATGTTATAGCAATTTTCAATGGAAAGGGACTTGAGCACACTCAAATTTTTGTAAACTTTCAGGCAGAGAAGTAAGTTGATGGCACTCACTGTTCTCCAAGGACTCCAAGGCTGAAAGATTTCTGAATTCTTCTGGCAAGGAGAGGGGCCCAGGACATCAACGAATTGTTAATAACGTTAGCGCAATGACTCCTATCTTTAATGATGTGAAGCAAAGCTTTGGCTGATTGTCAGATATACAAGATTGGGATTATTCTCAAGCAAACTTCCCAAGAAAAGTAGCTCTTCTTTAAAGTCCTCGACAATAAGGGTGGTAAATGAGGCAAGACTAGTTGCAGAACGAAGAATAATCTCATTATGGCTTCTTAACACCAGCTGCTGAAGACGAGGAATATATGGCTTGTTTTTCAATCTGGGACAATTTCTAATAGTTAAGTTAGACAGTAGAGGAGATTGTTCACCAGCATTTATGCTTCACCAGCATTTATACTTTTGGAGTATGTGCTGTAAAACTTACTGGCAATCTTCACCACAGCATGGATTCCTTGCATGTAGATAATCTAAGAAAAGGAAGTCGCCCTAGCTAGGGAAGATGTTCACATTTTTTGCAGTTAATCAACACAATTTTAGTGAGAATTGGGAGAGTATTTACCCATCTTGGAAAGCAAGTTCCTGGGTATCTTTGAATAGACAATTTCTTCAGATTTTTGTGAAGCTACTTGATTGTTCTGCCTCTCTGATGAAGCTGTCATTTTGCATTATTAAATTCTTGTGTGCATCTCCCCATGATAAACCCAATGAATGAAGTTTTGTCTTGCTACTTAAATCAGTGTATGACGCTTGACCTCCCCATTTTAAATTGTCCAGCTTTCTTATATTCAGTTCACCTTGAACATTCAGCTTATGGAGCTGCCTCAGGCTGTTTTTAGCTTTGGTTCCCACTATATGCACCGGCAGCGTTTGAAGTTGCCCCAGCATTCCTATATTATCTGGCAAGTTAGGCAGTCTATCACATCCATTTATCATCAAATGCCTCAAGGAAAATAATTCAGCTAATCTCCTTGAAAGTTCAACGAGATTATGGCAACAAGATAGATTGAGCACTTTAAGATTACTAACGTCACATGTAGTCTTAGGCAACATTTCAATCAGGGGCTTCTCGAAGGTCACCTGTTGGAAACAACAAATTAAGGGTCGCAAATTTTTGGCAACACTAACTCCAAAATCAGAAACTAGGTATGGCGAGTTTGAGTAAGACATTTTGGCCCACTATCATGTTCCAGTAGGACAAATTCATCCCCCGCAACTGACTGTGCAAGGTCATGAATTTATGCATTCTGCATTCTGTTGCATTGTCATCGCTATTTTACTTCACGTCCTCAAAGAAAAACATCCATGTCAAGTCATCAAAGTACACATTACTTATGTTTTCAGCTAATTTCCTTTCATCATATGATAGAAGCAATCCTACTGCAATTCACATCTGGATTAACTTCTCCTTGTTAATCGCGTAATTTTTAGGAAATATAGAGCAGTACATAAAGCACCTTTTCAAATGAGAATGTAAATGAAGATAACTCAACTTCAGGGCTGGCAATATTCCATTTTCTCCTCAACAAACATTCCAAAGTTCACTATTTTTCACATATAGCCCCTCCGCTTCTTCTCTTTTAAAGCGCATCAAACTCCCTAGAGTTTTTGCAGCCAATGGCACACCTTCACACTTCTTGATGATTTCCTTTCCAGATAGGCCTTTCAAAAAATAAGGGAAAATTGTACCCATAATGGATGCAATGTTCTCACTGCAAGTAGTAACTATCGCTTTGCTTCCCTCAGCACAAGTCCTTGGCAAAATTCTTAATTTGTCTCACTCATCCTGATTTTCATTCCAAACATCATCCAACACAAGTAAACACCTTCGCACCCTTAACAAATCTTGGAGTTGATACTGAAGAACATCCATCCCCATATATCTACATCTCGTTCGGGTTGCAGGTTCTATAATCAGTTTTATAATATCCTTCACGTTAAAATCTTCATTGATAGTTACCAACAGTTGTAATTCAAAATTCTTCCTCACCCTTTCATCATTATAGGCTAATTGAGCCAGGGTTGTTTTTCCAAGCTCCCGAAAGCCAATTATTGGAATGACTAAAATGTTTCCCGGAGCTCCCATCTTCTCATTCGACAGAATAAATTCTCCTATTTCAAACACCTTTGACTTAATTACAAAACACCCAATTTGCCTCCTATGTTCAATGTTATGGCCTTTGCCAATACTCACATATTTCAGATTAAATTTCGATATGTCAGTAGCCAAAACATCTAGATTCTGTTTTATCTATCTCAGTTTAGGAAAAAGTTCAAGGTAAGTAGCAAATGGTCTCAACTGAGAAATAAAATCGCAGCATCCCGGAATGGGACCAAAGAGAGAATGCCTAGAATATATACACAAGTCATTAAGCAACTCGTCTGCGTCATAAGCCATAACTTTCGGCTCTGTCAACTATAATTTCTGAGTTTTTTCACTCAACTTTCGTGGTTCAGCATCTTCGAGCACAGCTTGAATCATTCATAACGTATGTCGAAGGTTGTCTACCTCATCCCCAAACCCACGACGTTGAGCTATAGTTTTTAGAATCTAAGAAGCTACTCAGTAAAAAAACCACTTCCAATCGTGGACTCAATACTATATTTGCCATTTCCAAGCAAAAACAAAAGACTTCCAAGTTCCAACCCAAACAATAAGAAATCAAGAAGACCTATAACTTATCAAAGAGCTAAGCACAAGAATAAGTGAACAAGGACCAGCTTTTTCAGATAGGGGCTCCCATAAGTCTTCAGCTTATTACGCCCGGACTTGCATCCTCTACTGTGGGAAAAACACAGCACTCGGTGCTGTGGTATAAAATGACGACATTTGACATTTGGGTGGCAAAAAAAAGTCAACGCAGCACGAGACATGGTAGGCTAGTACGACAGTCGACTAGTCAAAACAACCAATCGACTGGTTGAATATCAGGCCCTGTTCCAACAACTGTTAGCTACTGGAACAGGCTGAAAATTGAACAGTCGGCTGGTATAAATACCAGTAGACTATTTATGTTGAAGGGAGATGGATGGGAGGCGTTATAGCTCAACTACTACTTCTTGATGGCTGATATTAGCATAAATACTTCCTACTTTGAATAGCAAATGAATAGAGCTTCAAATACTAGTCGATTGTTACATCTTTGTGGGTGTTTGCAGTTTTGTTGATGGTAATGAATAATTTTTTAGCATATGCTTTTTTTTTTATCCAGCACTTGTGTGATCTTGTGGGATTTGTTTCTACTTTCACTTACTGGACATAGCAGTTATATGCCCAAGATTATAGAAAATAAATGAATAACGAGGAAAGAAAAGAATATTTCTTATATGAACTGCAACAGATTTTGCACTATCATCTATAGCATCAACTATATCTCCCCTAACATACATAAGCCAAGTATATTTACGAGATTTTCCCTGTTAATGATGCCTTGAATTTGTTGTTTTGCATACCAGTACTACAATTGAATGATGCAAAAGTAGACATTTTGTTTGATATACACTGTACACTAACCAAGAATGAATTGGCAAGTCTAATACGGTTGAAGTGACTAGCCTAATGACAAATATAGTTGCCTCAAATGCTGCTAGGTTGATATGCTGCAAAAAGATATGTAACTTGAATGAGTTCATGCGTTAAATGAAATATTTGCAAAAACTCTATTCATTTGCAATTCAAAGTAGGAATTATTTATGTTAATATCAACCATCAAAAAGTAGTAGTTGGGCTATAGCACCTCCCATCCATCTCCCTTCGACATAAACAGTTGACTGGTATTTATACCAGTCGACTATTCAATTTTCAGTCTGTTCCAATAGCTAATAGTTGTTGTAATAGGGGCCTGATGTTCAACTAGTCGACTGGTTGTTTTGACCAGTCGACTGTCGTGTTGGCCTGTCATGTTTCGTGCTGTGCTGATTTATTTTTTGTCACCTGGATGTCAAACGCCGTCGTTTTGTACCACAGCAGAGGATCCAAATCCATTACGCCCGATATTTCAATTTTTCAGTGTTTCGAAAAACCATTCAATTATGATGACAGGGACCTGACGCAATAATCTGAGCTAAACTCAAATTCCAATTATACCCTTTCGTTTCCCAAAACATAAAACTAATTTTTTGTGTCGCTTTGGTACCCTGAACTTTTGACGGACAAGGGAGGGAGAAATTAAGTCCAAGGGACAGAGCTACGGAGACACCGGACAGAGAGTGCGAAGGAGGATAACAGAAGATTATTTGGTTTCTGCTTATGACATAAGGACTTCCAACTAAACAAACAAAATCAGTAGGATGTTTGTTGAGTTGGGTTGACCCGTAAATCCACTAGTCCAACTCAACTTGCATACAAATTTGTGGCATGGATTGGATTTAATGTCTTAACCCACTATGTTTGAGTTGGGTCGAGGGTGGAAGAAATTTAAATCTAACTCAATCTATTAATTTTCACATAATATGTATATATAATTTAGGGAAAAATGCAATTTGTTACTCTAATGTATTGGTGCAATTGTAATTTCTCTCATATCCTTTCAATTGCAGCAATTTCCTCCCTTATCTTCTTTTTCATTGCAAGTTACCCCCCAATGTTAATATTGGTCGTTGGATCTGTCTCTTATGGGTCCCTAATGACTAAAGTACCCTTTAAAAAAATTTAATGTAAATAGTGAACAAAGTGCCGTTAATTTTTGAAGGACATGTTTTTTGTTTAAAAAATTAAATTACATATTTTTTAAAATGAAATAATATTTTTTGGGAAAAAATCAATTAGCTTTTCCCACCTCGTGAAGCTCCTCTCCCTGCGTGAAACCTTTCTCCCTGTGTGAAGTCCTGCATCTGCGTGAAGCCCCCTTCCCTGCGTGAAGTCCCCATCTGCGTGAACCCATTGTCCCCCCATCCCGTGAAGCCCTTCTCCTCTGGTACATTCCAAGAGCCTTTCTTGAACCCATCATCCCTAATGTTGTCAAGCATTGCAGGAGCCACCAGAGTACCAATCCTTTGTCTAATTGAGCCGTGACTTTGCTTTCATATGGAGGACAAAGGCTTAGGTATATAGCATGTGGTCCCACCAATATAATTTGATAGACACATGGGTTTACAGATCATGCTTATGGTCCACCAATGTAATTTTGTGGTCTCAGATCTCTTTTTGGTTGTTTATATATATTCCATGCACATTGTAAAATTGTAGCAAAAATTGGAGTGAAATTAAGAGCTTATTTGATAGCATTACTATCTCTTTGTTGAAATAGATTTCTATTTATCATGATTTTAATCATAGCCTGTGATTTTTCTTCACTTTCATTTTTAGTTAGTTTTATCACAATACTTGTTATATGGTTACCTTGCTTCAAAGATATATAAGTTGGTCATGTTTCATTCTTTAAGGCATTGAAATCATCATGTCCTCAGTGGGATTTTTGAAGGAATAAATTAAAAGTATAAGATTCAGCATGTTAACTTGATAATGATTTGTAATTGGATATTTATGTAGAAAGTAAATGATTTGTTATTTACTTTGTAATAAAAATTAAGATTCCTCAAATAAATTGATGAAAAGTAATGATAACATAATAGTTCAACCACTATTTAATTCTCTATGTAATGATGATTTTTACAAATTTTGTTTTCATGCAAGGTCAAAGAAATCACATATAAACTTCATTATTCATTATGATGGTAGACTATATAGGTGGTTTGAAGAGACCACCTATATAATAGGTAGTATGGCAACTATAGATCTTATGGAGAAGGACTTGGTGTCATACTTTGAACTTATGCACGATTTACAACCATTCATGTTGAAATCAAGCATCTCTGTTCATTATCTTGTCCCAAATCAAACCTTAAACATAGGGGATGTGCACATTATGTCAGACGTTGAAATTTAAAGCATGCTGGATTTATATAATATTTATAAGTCAGATATGAAGATTTCAATATATTTGATAGATATAATGAGTGACCTATATAATGTGTCAGTAGAAGGAGATGGTGACAAAGATAGTGACTATGTAAGTAACGAAGATAGCAACAGCACTAAAGATGACCCTTATTGAAAAGAGGTGGTAACCAGTGATGAAGATATTTATGACTTACAAAGTAAATTAATTATTACATGATATTGACATAATTATGAGTACATTGATAAATTTTATGTAATATTTAGCTATGGTGGTAGTTGTACACAAATAAAACTTGATTTGTATTTTGTAGGCAAATAGCCCATTGAAGTAAATTCTCAGAAGAGAACAAGTTCGATATCAAGGCAATTGACAATGACAGAAATCTTACTCGCTAATTATTTAGAGACTGATGTCGAATCAGAATATGCACCCTCTAATGAGTTGATATCTCCATTTATGAGCAGTGATGAAGATTGTGCCGCATCAGAGTATGATGAGTTCATAC
The DNA here is from genome assembly GCA_037074535.1 of Gleditsia sinensis. Lineage (NCBI taxonomy): Eukaryota > Viridiplantae > Streptophyta > Magnoliopsida > Fabales > Fabaceae > Gleditsia > Gleditsia sinensis. The sequence continues at coordinate 6,101,200 of CM073472.1, forward strand.
CTGATAAAGACATGAACAATATAGTTTTCATCGTATGTCAAAAAATTTCTAGTGTAGCTATTTTTAGAACTGCAGTCCGTAAATATAATATTCAACAAGGGAAGGACTTGAAGTGGAAGAAGAATGTTCCCAACAAAGTCATAGTTGAGTGTGCAAAAAATTGTGGGTTTAGAATATATGGGATCAAATTAAAAGATGAAAGTAAGTTTCAGACAAGAACTTTATATCCGAAGCACTCTTGTTCTAGAGTATATAGAAATAGGTAGATTACCTCAACCTATTTGGCAGATAAATATCGAGAGAAATTGAGAAGAAACCTATATTGGAAGGTTTCTAATATGATGGCAGAGATGATTGCTAATTTGAAGACTAATATGTCATTACACCAGGTTTATAGAGCAAAGAAGAAGGCAATGAAGGCTATTTATGGAGAGTAGAGTAATCAATACAAGAGGGTATATGACTATGTCCAAACTCTTCTTGACTATAATCCAGGGAGTACGGTAAAAGTACTTGTTGCTAACGATGGTGCTTTAAGAAATTATGTGTTTAAGAGGATGTACGTTTCATTGGAAGCTATAAAGTCAAAATTTTTGACTAGTTGTAAAAGGTTTGTGGGTCTAGATGGTTGCCATTTGAAGTCTTCATTTGGAAGACAATTACTATAAGCTATCGGAAGGGATGGAAATGAAAACCTATTTCTAATAGCATATGCCACTGTTGAGATAGAGAATAAAGATACATGGGTATGATTTTTAGAACTTTTGTTACGTGGTATTGGAGGAGTTGCAGAATTTGACTGAACATTTATCTCTGACAAGCAAAAGGTAATACTATCTTTTTGTAGTCTTGTATATATATTCTGCATGAAGTATTCAATTGACGATTTTCGTAGTTTGTAACTTGTTTCACTTTATGTAGGGCTTGACACAAGCATTTTAGCTACTTATGCCAAAAGCAGATCATAGAATATGTGTTACGCACCTCTATGCCAACTTTAGGGATAAGGGATACAAAGGTCAAGCATTGGATACTAGTGACTATAGTTATCTCGCAACTGTGGACCTAAAAACATGGTGCAGGGCATTTTTTAGTACGTAATCTAAATGTAATATGTTGGTGTATAACCTTAATAAGAGTTTCAATAACTACATCTTAGCTGCAAGAGACAAGCTACTAATAACGATGACGAAGATGATTAGGATAAAATTGATGAGAAGATTTCAGTTGAAAAAGGACGGCATGAAGATAGATGATCATGGTATATGCAAGAACATTAGGGTCAAACTAGAGATTGCTAAGTATAGTTCTTTTGAATGTCAAACTACTTATGCTGGGGATAGCCACTTCTAAATAATGTGTAAGGAGAAACAGTTTATAATAAACTTAACCCAACAATCGTGTAGCTGTCAAAGATAGAACTTGAATGAGATATCATGCTCACATGTTTGTTCTGCCATTTAGATGCATGGTCAAGAGTTTGAAAATTTTGTGTCCTCTATATACATAAAAGATACATACATCAAATCATAAGAACCAATCATTTATCCAATACCTGATGATATGGGGTGGATGGAGATAAACTTGTCAGATTTAGACCCTCCAAAGCAAAAAAAAAAATGCCTAGAAGGCCTAAGAAAAAAAGAATTAAGAGTGGGGATGAGAAAGCAAAAAATCCTTATAAAATGAGCAAACGTGGCCAAGTTGTGAAGTGCTCAAAGTGTGGAGGACAAATCCTTGCAAGGAAAGTGGACAACCAAGGAAAGATAAGAAGGTTCAAAACAATACTAAAAGTGTATCAAATCTTATTGAGGTAAAATTGTTATTGGTATAGTATTTTTATGGGAGTTTGGTGTTTATAAGCCTAATATTTGCTATTGTAATTCTATTATTAGATAATATTTGTCATTTTATTTCTTTAACAGTTATCTTAAGATTTAAATAAATTATGCGCATGTTTAAGTTGCACAGGTTAGCAATATTAGGGACCATATTGTTGAAATGAGAACTGCCTTTAAGGGAGAGAAGGTTTTTTAATTGATTAACAAAGTTTCTACTTAAGTTTGCATAATGTTATACTTAATCTTTGATATTTTGTAGGTGTCATCTAGTCACAAAGGCAAGAACATCGAAGAAAAAATCCAAGTGGTAAGGCCTATGCTAAAAAGTGGAATGCTCTAGATGGAAGGTTTCATATAGTGCTTTCAATGTCTAGTCAGCATATTCCTCCGTCTTTTACCAGTGGAAGTGATGGACAACATAACCAACATGTAAGAGGCTTTCAAGCAACTATCAACCAAATTTTGAGGAAAGGTGGTCTCCAAAAGGATGTTAAAAAGAAGAAACCTTGGAAGTAGTTTTAGTCATTGTGTCTTCTATATTATTGGATGATATTTATGTTCATTGTATTAATTTATAGGTTTAATGAATAATATATAAGTCTCCTGTACTGGCCTTTGTGTTTAATGGACGATATATAAGTCTAGTGTATTAGTAAATGTATGTAATAGATAATATATAAGTCTATTGTATTAGTTATTGTGTTTATTGGAAGATATATAAATCCATTGTTTTAACTTTAGCATTTAATGGATAATATATTAGTCTCATGTACATGCCTTTGTGTTTAATGGACGGTATATAAGTCCAGTGTATTAGTAAATGTGTTTAATAGATAGTATATAAGTTCATTGTATTAGTTGTTGTGTTTATTGAAAGATATATAAATATATTGTTTTAACTTTAGCATTTAATGGATAATATATAAATCTTGCCTTTGTATTTAATGGACGGTATATAAGTATAGTGTATTAGTATATGTGTATAATTAATAGTATATAAATATATTGTATTAGCTATTGTGTTTATTGGAAGATATATAAATTCATTGTTTTAACTTTAGCATTTAATGGATAATATATAAGTCTCCTATACATGTCTTTGTGTTTAATGAACGGTATATAAGTCAAGTGTATTAATAAATGTGTTTAATGGATATTATATAAGTTCATTGTATTAATTGTTGTATTTATTGTAAAATGTATAAATATATTGTTTTAACTTTAGCATTTAATGGATAATATATAAGTCCTCTGTACTGGTTTTTGTGTTTAATTGACGGTATATAAGTCTAGTGTATTGGTAGATGTATGTCATGGATAGTATATAAGTATATTGTATTAGCTGTTGTGTTAGTTGGAAGATATATAAATCTATTATTTTAACTTTAGCATTTAATGGATAATATATAAGTTCCCTGTACATGTCTTTGTGTTTAATGGACGATATATAAGTCCAGTGTATTAGTAGATGTGTTTAATGGATAGTGTATAAATTCATTGTATTAGTTGTTGTGTTTATTGGAAGATATATAAATATACTATTTTAACTTTAGCATTTAATGAATAATATATAAGTCTCTTGTATTGACCTTTGTGTTTAATGGACAGTATATAAGTCATGTGTATTAGTAGATATGTGTAATAGATAGTATATAACTCTATTATATCAGCTGTTGTGTTTATTGAAAGATATATAAATCCATTGTTTTTACTTTAACATTTAATGGATATTATATAGGTGTCTTGTATTACCCTTTGTGTTGAATATAAGTACATTGTCTATTATATACATAACAACAATGTTTATTACAACACTTTTAATATAGTCTGACAAATGTTTATAAAATACTCTTGACAAATATTTACAAAATACATCAATGGCATTTTTATCATTTAACTTATAATTTTAATATGCCTTTTATCCAAAAACTAATTACAATACCTAACAAAATACACCATGATGCAACACAAATAAATTTTCACGAGCTCTCCCATTGCCACCATTTCTATTCACCCTTTCTTTGCTAGGTGTGGGTAAATCTTATAGTTGCTTCAATTTGAATAAGACACGCTTTCCATGTTTACACATAGGTGGATCTACTTATTTGAAAAAATCGCATCTCCGAAAAAATCGATAATTCGTACATGTTAAGAATCTCCTTTTAAAGTTGTTATTTGTGAAAGAAGTAAGTTGACAAACTCAGTCTCTATAATTACACATGATGGTGTTTCTCTAAAAAATCTCAGAACTCTAGTGGCTTGAATCTTGTGACATGACATTGTCCACAATTCAGCAATTCAATCTTGCAAAAGAAAATTAAAATTAATCAGAGCTTACCATAGAACTTAAGTAGATGAAAGTATATAAAGTGCCTCTTTGTCAGGCAGACAAAAAGCTACATGTACATATAGGGCCTAAGCATGGCAATTTGAATGCAGAAAGATATGTTTTTGTATAATAGGAAAAACCATCTTACAAGTTAGTTTATGCCACATCGATCTAAATTGACACCTTGAAAAAATAATGCAGTATTTTTGTTTCTTGTTTTTGGTAGACTAGGCTACATGTACATATCAACACATAACATGTCATTTTTTTCAAATTGTCTCATCAATCCTCCTTTCTCAATTTTCCAAACCTATAATCTCTAAAATGCTGCCTAATGAATGAAAACAATTTGAACACTAGTCATATATTCTACAACCAAAATCTGAATCCATTTAGAGATACCATGCAAGATCATCTTTATAGGCAATAATGGGAGAAAATAAACCATCACTGAACATAAACTTTTGCCTCCTGAGAATTTCTCCACTCTTGCACTAACAGGAAAATTCCCATGATTGCAGTCAAAGGGAGTGGCAACATCTTGTAGTGTTTTGTCAAAACCTCATTCTTCTTCACACAGATACTTGATGATGGACTCACTAAAATAATGACTTTCTAAATGCATGGAAAATTGAAAATGAATACGTAGCTACCATCATCTAGCCAATAATAAAACAATGAACTTCATCAATTTATCAACCACCCATTTAGCTAGCTTTGATTTTAAAACAAATAATCTAATTCAGTGTATGGTCAAAAATCACCTCTTGTAAAATCTCAATTTTCCATGCACATTGTTATTTGGGAGCAGTCGCACAAATCATCACACAACAATGGAAAAGCAATAGATAGATATAAACATTCACCAGACAATCTATCACAGTCTTATTCTTAAATCCTTATTACCTACTAAACAAAATTTATGCTATAATAAAAGGGCCCTTCATGCATGTTTCAAGAAATGGAGCTTTGAAAGAATATTTAAAGAACAAGATGTAAAGACTAATAATCTAGAAATTGTATGCTCAAAAAACAAAATGACAAAACGGCAAATTGCAAATTTGCAAGGGTGAAAAAAAATCTATTTGGAAGAGTTCGATGTTTGAACACTGGTCCTATATTCTACAACCAAAATATGAACCCATTTAGATTTGTCAATAACGGAAATTAAACCCCGTAGGCTGTAGATTTGACAATTTATAGCAATCCTCAATTTCTGGTTGATCAAGTTTTCCCAACAACAATGACGAACATTCACTATAAAAAATTGTCAAATTCATGCAGGCTATATGTACAAATCAAAAGGAAAATAAAATTTTCTAATCCCCAATTACAAAACTAGAGACTAAATCCTTACTTTTTTCCATATCCATTGTTATTTGGGAGCAGTCACACAAATCATCACACAACAATGGAAAGGCAATATATAGATATAAACACTCACCAAGGAATTTTTCACAGCTTGCGTTTTTGGTTGCTCTGGTGGTTCCTACTATGTTTGACAAAGTTGGGGATAATGGGTTCAAAAAAGGCTCCTTGAATGTACCAAGGAGGGGGGCTTCACAAGGTGGGGGGATGATGGGTTCACGTAAATAGGGATTTCACGAGGTGGGAGCTTTACGTAGATGCAAAACTTCAAAGAGCAAGGAGCACGGGGTGGGGGCTTCACGTAGATACAAGACTTCACACAGGGAGGGAGGCTTCACGAAGTGGAGAAAGCTAATTGATTTTTTCTTAAAAAATATTATTTCATTTTTAAAAAAATTAATGGCTTCGTTCACTATTTACATTAATTTTTTTTAAAGGGTACTTTAGTCATTAGGTACCTATAAGAGACAAATCCAATGGCAAATATTAATATTTGAGGGGTAACTTATAATGAGAAAAAATATAAGAAAGAAAAATTACAATTATACCAATATATCAAAATAATAAATTGTATTTTTTCCTATAATTTAAAGATTAAGGCTGATTCGCGCTGATTGAACATTCCTGTTCACTAGACCAAATTCACATGACAATATGCGGATTGAATTATAAATTCTCCTCAATCCGATTTAACCCAACCCAAGCACAAGTTGACACTACACTAGTGCTCTTTGTATTTGAAACCATTCTATTGCGAGGATACATAAGTCACAATAAACAAGGTTTACTCTGGCTAGGGGTGAGCATAAAGTCGAGTTGAGTCGGGTTGATCGGGTTATCAACCCGACCCGACGAAAATCGAATTGAAAAAAGATGACCCGAATTCGATTGAAATTTTAAACTATCCGAAATTTTTGGGTTGATTTGGGTCGAGTTCATCGGATTATATCAGTTTCGGTCGGATTAGATTGGATTGGTCGGGTTGGGTCTACAAAATTTTTAAAAGAGATCACCCGACCCACTCGATCAAACCCGATTTTTTGAAAAAATTTAATACGTTTCAACCCGCTTACCCAACTCAAACCGACTCAAAATAATTTTTTTTATCGAGATAGGTCGGATTTTTAGATTTTTGCTCATCCTTAACTCTGGTAAAAAGAAAAAAAAAAGTACACTCGCATTCCAACTATACCCTTACTTTCCCGGAAGAAAGACTGAAATTTTTAGGGTTTTTGGTGGAAAGATCTGAACTTTTTAAAGAACAAGGAAGGAGAAATTCGAAATAGATCGGCGAAAGAATCCCGAAAGCTCAGCGTGCGTAGTGAGCGAGAGGATGGAGGGTTGGGACCCGAATACGAAATCGACACTCACTCAAATCCCTCTGCTAACAACAAAGGCGGGTCCAAGAGACGGAGCGGCATGGACGCAGAGACTGAAGGAGGAGTACAAAGCTCTGATAGCCTACACCCAGATGAACAAGTCCAACGACAATGATTGGTTTCGGATCTCCGCCGCGAACCCGGAGGGGACACGTTGGACCGGCAAATGTTGGTACGTCTACAATCTTCTCAAGTACGAATTCGACCTTCAATTTGATATCCCTGTCACTTACCCTTCTACCGCACCCGAACTTGAGCTTCCTCAACTCGATGGCAAGACCCAGAAGGTTAATTTTGGTTTTCCCATCATGCTTCTTTTTCCAAAAGTTTGTTTTGCAATTATTATTAATGAAACGTTGTCTTTTTTTGGATGGCCGTTTCAGATGTATAGAGGAGGGAAGATTTGCTTGACCGTGCACTTCAAGCCACTTTGGGCTAAGAACTGGTACTTTTTTGTTTATATAATTTTCTTCTCATTTGATATTTTTCTGGGTGTTTTCGGATACATTGCGGTGCTTCTTATTGAAGTAGTTTGATATCTCCTTAGGAGACACAAGAATAAAAAATTGGTGCTATACTTGCATTGCTCTAATCTGAGAATAACATAATTAGAAATTGAGCGAATTCCAATAGACAAGCATGTTTGTGAATATTTTTCTATCGGTGGAAAAGGAACTATAGAGTTGTAAACTTGAGAACTTGATATATATTAATGAAGGCATAGGTAGAAATCCAACTACGGGCTTGGCACTAGAGTAGACTAGCTATCCTAAACATCCGAGCCCCTATTGCAAGTGCACATAGGAAGATAGCTTAATTTGAATTTTGACACATGATCAATTGTGGCATAATGATATAGTGAAACCCACTATCTTAATCCCAGATTTGTGATCCGATGGTGATTTGAAATTGTGTCATTATGAAGGCTTCTTTTTTCTTTTCCCTGATAAAGACGTTGGCAATGATTAGAGAGAGAGAGAGAGAGAGAATCCTTTGAGATATGTGACCTACTTTTGGTGATCAAATTGTGATTTACCATAGGAGATTGCCTTTGGCTCCTTTTCACTGCTTATTTTACGGTATACAATAAACTGAAATATTTCTATTCACACCTTCTTTTGCAGCCCTAGATTTGGTATAGCACATGCCCTTTGCTTGGGCCTTGCCCCATGGCTTGCAGCAGAGGTTCCCGTTCTCGTGGATTCTGGTATGATCAAGCACAAAGATGATGCAACCACATCAACTGAATCTTAGTTATTCTATGTTGTAAAAGCTGAAAAATTAACAGTCAAGTTTGAGTTACTAGATTGCTAAAAGAAAATAAAATGAGGACTACGATCTCCAATTACAAGATCTTCCTTTTAAAGTGTACATGTATCTGCAGATATTAAAGACACGAGATTCATACAGACTCTTGGAATATCTTGTATTCTAGTTGAGAATTGCAGATGCATCATGGCAATTGATGATTAAATATATTTGATATTCCATGAAATAATGAGTGGGTAATGGGGTTTCTATTTCATATTGACAGTGATTGTATTAGATATGATGCTTACAAAGGACTATTCATGAGTTTCATTACAATGTTTGTACATTTGTGTGGACATGTTAGCAGTTTCAACTTGGACTTTTCTCACCAATGTTCTTGTTTCAGAGTTTTATTTATTCACATTGAGTGCTCTTCTACTTTGATCCTGCCTTGCTGCTAAGTTTTTTCAATCACCACATTTCAATTTATCTATGAACTTGTAGAGTTTTGCCAGTAGGGTATTCTTAGTGTCTTTGTTGCAGCCAATATATCTGATAGAGCATGGGAGTAGCCTCCTCTGCCTGATTATATATAAAAACTCTGATTGTCTTCCTTTCTGCTCCTGCACCCCACTTCACCTTTATCTCTTCTGGTTTTTTGTTGCTTATGTCACGACTGTTTTAAGTCCTTGTTCATATATGGCGCTTGATTAAAGGGGTCTGATGATCATGTTCTCTTTTGCTCAATATATTGTAATGTCAACCTGACATATCCTATTGATCGTCAGCATACCAGTGAGCTATTGTTTTTTATTTCTAGATGCCAGCTCTTGTTTGGAATGACTATTTAAGTCCTTGCTCATATGTTGTTCTTGATTAAAGGGGTATGAGTATCATGTTCTTTGTTTAATAAATAGATACGCTGACCTGATATTGAATGCTCGCTTGCTAGTGCTACAGAGCTAATCAGGAGACAGCACCCCTCTTATATTTTTCCTGATGAAATGTACGGCGCGGATAACCAATTGATCATGAGAATATCAGTAAGCTTTTGTATTTTATTTATAGATGCTGGATCCATCTCTTTTTGGCAATGACTAAAGCAAACTAGAAGAACTAGGAGTGAATCAAACTTAATTTGTAACAAGTTTTAGTCGCTTACCTTGCAAATGATAGGGTGAACAATCTCATATAATACCGATACTGAGTTGGCCTGAGTCGTTACCATTTAAAACAAGCAAGCCCTCCCTTAAAAAGTACGAGGATGAGACGAAAGCATAGAAGAGGAAGGAGGGTTGTCTAGAAAGCCAGGGATAGATGGCAAAATAAGAAGGGGTCTCATTTTGACGAAGCGAAGGTTTTTAATAATAAAAACAACCTGAAGAGACAAATCTACCAGTTGTCAGATAACTTTCATGAAAACAAAAGGATCTATTTCCAGAATGGACAAGAAAAATCATCTAGATAACTTGACAGGCTAGCAAACTAAATGTACAAATTCAGAAATCTTAGAGAAAACTGTATAAGATACTTTCAAAATTTAAACTTTAATGTTTTAAAATACTCTAAAAGCAACATCTTAATAGGACGAAGGATTTGAGGCATATGTTGTAGGATTACATTGAGTGTTTGAGTTTCTGTTATTTGTTTCCACTACACTATATATCCAATCTGGAAGTGCTCTGTTCAGAAGATGGGACCGGCAGCGAGAATCTCTTCAGTAAGCTTTTGATCTTTCCCTATTTTGTAGGTCAGGAATCCATCAAAATTCTTCTTGAATAGGCTGGCTAACTTCAACAGCGTCTCCTGGTAGTCCTTCTTGTCAGACCACTGCAATTTCAATCAAATTTGCTTTGTGAGTGCAATTTCCACTTCGTAAATTTATGAGACTTGGTGAGAGAAAAAACGTCGCTATAAGAGGCATGGAATATCAACTAACAGTATTTATAGGGTCCAAGATTTCAGAAGGGAAGCCCTCTATTGCTGTTGGGATCTCAAGCCCAAATACTTCAGTCTTGGTGTAATTTGCATTCAGGAGGCTCCCGGAGTGAATGGCATCAATTATTTTCCTAGTGTATGCCAACTTGATCCGACTGCCCGATCCATATCTACCAATTTATAAGAGAAAAGAGAATGAGTTTCAGCAAAGACAAAATCTACAGTGTAGATGCATTGTCCACACCTTCCCCCTGACCAGCCAGTATTGACCAGCCACCCAGTAGCGCCATGCTCCAGCATCTTTTCAGCCAGCATCGCTGCATATTTGGTAGGATGCATCATTATAAAAGCTGCCCCAAAACAAGTAGAGAATGTGGCCTGTGGCTCCTTCACCCCATCCTCTGTCCCCGCAACCTGTTATATGCGGTAAATTAACTGTGAAAACTAGTAACTGCAAACAAGGAACTAACTGGTCCTCTCAACAACTAGACAATGCCAATGAATTGGGGTCGAAAGTAATGAAAAGTTTCATGAGTACCAAAGCTGTGTAGCCACTGATGAAATGGTACATTGTTTGGGCCAAATTCAGCTTGCTTACTGGTGGAAGCACCCCAAATGCATCACAGGCTAGAAGGATGACATTCTTGGGATGGGGAGCAACACACGGTATCTTAGCATTTGGTATGTAGTCAATAGGATATGCTGCACGAGTGTTTTCTGCAAAACCAACAGCCGCAAAACATTATGCGGCATGAAACTATACTTTTGAAATTAGATCATTAGGAGTACTACAAATCATTTTAGCGCGTAGTTCTTTCAATAATTATATCGTCAGTGATCATGAATATTTTGTGATGTTAGCGTTAGTATATAGCGGTTTACACCAACAGTAAACAGCACACATGCTTACAAGCTAAAAATTTTGTTGCAGTGACAAGTTTATAGTGTTATTGACTAATACACGACAAATTATTATTGCATGTGCCCATTTGTATAATCTCAGTTCCCCAAGGTTTCAATTACCCTTTTTCACATTCTATAATATAAGATCATATATCCCTTGCTTTGATAAATGTAACTCATTTATACTTACCCGTGACAGATTTGTCTGAGAAATCTACTTCTCGGCTATGCTCATCTAAAACAACATTCTCTAGAACTGCAAACAAAGGCAAGTTAGATAATTTTTTGTTGAGTTCCCCAGATTGAAATGTGTGGTGCAAATCGTAGGTGTGCTCAAGCAGGCTGCATAAACTCCCATTAAATGTTGGTAACTTATAAGATAATCATAATTGAAGAACCTAACTCATTCCTTTTTTTTAATTCTAGGGAGGGGGGAGGGGGGAAGTAAGATTGACGATACCAGTCCCAAACTTTATGGCGTTCCAGATTTCTGGTTCCTTCTCCTTTGAAAGATCAACACACTTTGCATAGCAACCTCCTTCAATATTTGATACCCCATTTTCACTCCAGCAATGCTCATCATCTCCAATTAAATACCTGTTATGATCGGTAGAAAGAGTTGTCTTTCCAGTACCTATGAGGATCACAACCAAAAGAGGATCACTCAGAAAACTACATCCGACTATAGAGGATTAAGGAAAACTCATGACAAAAATACAACATTGATGGGCAAATAATGGCTCCAATCAGCACCTGATAATCCAAAAAAGAGTGCAACATCGCCATCTTTTCCCATATTGCATCCAGAGTGAAGGGAGAGAATATTACGTTTGGGCATGAGGTAGTGCATAACGCTAAATAAACCTTTCTTCATTTCCCCTGCGTATAGCGTGCCAAGGATCACCATTTCCATCCTAGCTAGGTTGACGTCTATGCTAGTAGATGAAGTCATGTAGTGTGTGTAACGATTACAAGGGAACTGTCCAGCATTATATATAGTAAAATCTGGAGTTCTAAATTCCTCCAGCTCTTCAGGAGTAGGTCGGATGCACCTGACAAAATATACTCTTTATATAAGCGCTAAGCTATATATATTTGGTGTCAGTTTGTTCTCTCATAATTTGAACAAAATCATTTTAAGTGTCCACTAAACGCAGTTCATGATTAAAGCTATGGGAAGCTTACAAACTATCCATTCTAAGGATTGTTAAGAATTATCTGGTAATGCGCAGAGTTTGTGAGTGTAAAACATGTGTATTGCACCTCATTACTTACATATTGTGCATAAATAAGGAATGGTAAGCTCTTGCCGATACAATTCGGACTTTGATTCTGTGTTCTGGGTCCCAATTCAGAAATTGATCATTCACAAAGACCTGAACTCAGATCAATATACAGGGTCAGTACTAGTAATTGATAACCATTAGCTGCATCAATAATTCGAGAACTGCAAGAGGAACATCTTTATATATATTGAGTGCTTAATGTAATTTGTAACTGAAGAAAGTCCTACGTGTGTCTGCATTTCTGGTTAGGTTAGGCAGATAAATTTGGGAATGGATGGCCAAGGAAATAGGAAATTGGAAAAATCAAAAGTTTTTAACTTCTTATTCCTCGAGCAAACTTTGCTCAAGGTCCCATATTTAGAAAATTTTCTAACCCATAAGCTGAATTGATGAAGTAAGATATAGAATTAAGCCAACCAAACTTACCCCAATCGGTCATATGAAATTATATATTTGAACAATCTCAATTTAAAGAGACTAAATAATAACTTGCAAATTCATTTTTTTTTCTTTTTGGTACAGGATTGGAGTCAAGGACTATATACTAAAACACTGGGTGATTGTTCCACCTTTCATATCATCAACTAGCAGGTCTCCCAAACCATCAGGGGTCTCTTCAAGACATGTATTCCATGCTTCATTTTCCGAGCTTCTCTTGCCAGCCAGTCAACTGCACGGTTTCCTCTAAACGTGTGTTGTATGGCTACACCCCAGTCTTTGCTAATCAACTTCTGGATGGAGTTGATCAAATCATAGCATGGGTGTTCCTTCTTGTCACCCAAGTTCACTGCCTCTAAAGAATCCGTTTCAACTACTATCTTGCTGTGTCCACTGTTCCAGGCTAGTTGCAAGGCTATCTTATACCCCATAGTTCTACCATGATGCTGCAGCGATCCAACTTTCAGCCAAAACCCACAAGGCTCCTCCACAGCTTGTAGCGTTGGAATTGAAAACAGAGGCATCCGTGTTGAATTTAGTTCATCCTCCCTTGGGCTGGACCAACCAATTTCTCTTGTGAAAGACCTTCTACCCAGTATAGCTGAACTAGAGTTCCACCATCTCATGCGTTCCCGTGTTTTTAATATGCAACTCATAAGGAGGTCATTGGTAGGATGTGAATTCGGTTGGAAAACTCTCTCACAGCGGCGGACCCAAATAATCCAGGTTGTTATGCCGAAGAGGATGTTCCACTTTAGCCCATAATTCTCCTCTTTCCCATAATTCCTGGTGAGATTTCTCAGCAATCATTCTTGCAGGTTTATATTGAAAAAGTTATTCCATTCCCTTGGCTTCACAAGTATCATCTGCACCAGTCTATTCTGCTGACAGTCTCTCAGGCAGTGTAGGGTTGTCTCTTGTTCTTTCCCACACAATTGACAAACATCAAATTCATCCAAATGGCATTGCATTCTTAAGTTATTTGTTAGAAGGCTATTATGTCCTGTTAGCCACATGAACATAAAGATCTTTTGGGGTCATAGCCAGCTCCAAATTTTCTTCCATAAAGTATTTGGTTGCTCTTGGATTTCCATTCTGCTCTCATACGCTGATTTGACTGAGAATTTACCATCTGAATTGTGTTTCCAACCCATTGCATCCAATCCAAAGTCCTCCTTCGGAGAGAAACAGTTGCTATGGTGTTTAGGGCATTCAGTGGGAGATAGGGACATATTATATTCTAGTTTCACTGACCTGAATCTGAAACCATATCTGCCACTGAGTATTGAGACATATATTCTGAAATGGCTTCTGTTGCTGCATTACCTAGAATTCCCACCCCTGGGCCCATTCATCCCACCAGAAGTTAATCATTTTGCTATGACCCATGCTTCATTTTCTTCCATTTACCACTGCCGTCCAAACCTTACGTACCCTTTTCAAGAGATTTGAAGGACTTGTGTAAGGTTCATGTAGGCTGGATCCAGGTCTATCACCACACTTGTATTTTGCTTTAAGCACCTTAACCCAAAGTGTTCGGTTTTTGCATGATGTCCCAAGCCTCCTTCATGAGGAAAGCTTCATGAGTTTTCATATTCCTATTCCCCCATCTTCTTGGGTTTGCACACTCTCTCCCATTTGATTAGATTGATCTTCCTTTGGCCTTCCGTTCTTCCCCAAATAAACATCACATGGCCCCATGGGAAGTAATGCCATTTGCATGGAATAATACAGTAGATTATTCAAGACACTGCTGGTCAGTGTCACTCTTCCTGCCATATTTAAAACTTTGGTCTTCCATCCATTTAGTATCTTTTCCATTTTCTCCACAATATGCCTGTAAGTTAATCTGCCTACCCTTTTGTGTAAAAGAGACATTCCAAGGTAGCATCCCAGATCATGAGTAAGGGTAAAGCCTAGTTCTTGACTGTATTGCTCTATCCTAGTATGGTTTATTTTTTTTGAGAAGTAAAATTTTGTCTAGTGGTCATTCACAATTTGCGCCAAGCTTCTGCAATATGTGTTCAGGCAAGACTTAATAGTTTTGCACTGGTTGAGATTAACTTCTGTAAACAAAATAAAGTCATCTGTAAAGAAAAGATATGACAGTTGTGGATCTTTACTTCTAAGCCGAATTGGCTTCCATAAGCCATTGCCCGCTGCCCATTCAATGCAATATGCTAGCATTTCTATGCAGAGATAAAAGATCCCCTGCCTAATTCCATAAATCCACTCAAAAAGGTTAGTTGTTTTACCATTCCATAAGATACTCATCAAACTCGTAGATATGCAATTCATTATAATGTTTATAACATGGTTAGACAGCCTAATTTCCTTTAAGGCTTCAAGAAAGTTCCATTTGAGTCTATCATATATCTTTTGTAAGTCAAATTTTATCGCTATAAATTATTTCTTTCCCTTTTTTTTCCTATGGAGTGGATCACCTCTTGGGCAATAAGATCAAGCAGATGAGCAGTCTATGATGAAGTTGTTAAACTCTTGTATGAAACTCCGATTCAGGAATTGGCTTCCTTCTTTTTCAATTGTGCATTTGTATGCATTGAAGTCACCATTGAGGATCCATGGGCTATTGGGATTACTGCTCAGGCTCCTTAACTCCTTCCATAGCTCCTTCCTTTTATTTTGCTGAGGGCTGTGCTGCCATCAAACACTCCTTATTTTTATTTATGAGTCTGACTTCCACATGCATAAATTGTGTATGAGCTCTGATTATTTTATCTCAAAGTAATTGGCATTTCACAAGATTCATATGCCTCGAGCAAAGCCTTTTACTTCTACTCTATAATTCTCAGACCACCCAATTATTTTAATAACGGATTCAACTCTCTTTTTTTCATTAATCCTCGTCTCAAATAGGGCAATAATACCCAGGTTGCGCAAATTCGTATTTGAGTTACGGAGAAGGAGAATGTTTCTCTGTGTGATTTAAGTTACAGACAAACATTAGTTCTCCTTCTTGGAGCATCTATGCCATGTCTGCAAGCGAAAAAGTCATAACTTGCTAGGAATAGGAAGAACCATCGCAAGTTGCAGCTGACGTCAAGTGAATCTGGGATTTGCTCGTAAATTAAATATTTACCAAAACCCGGGTGCTGGTATTAAACTCCCTTAAAAATAAGCAAAGAAAATAAATCACTTCAACCCTTCTGCCTACATGTTATGCTCTTCGGGGTTTGATTCGGTTTTTCTCCTTTTTTAAAATTGCCTGACGTGGGGATATCTACACGATTTCATACGCAGGGACAGGTGACTCTAACGCACATGCACCGAAGAATTATTATGCCAAGTCTTATCTTTCCTCCCTTCTTATCTTAAGCGCTATCTGATCCACGTTGATCAGCAAAAGTCAACTTCAAGGAATTAATAAAAGGGAACAAAAATAGTCAGTCCACACTTTTAACACTGTTTCACGAGAATGGAGGCTACTATATAGAAAAGCTACTAATCCCTTAGATTTAGCCGTGGATGCGAGTAATAAATATCTCTTCCATTTCCCTTCTTTTTCGGTGCTGATGTACCGATGTGTCTGTTTGAACATTATTTTTATAAACAAAATCGAATTTTATATAAAAATTGAACCAAGTTAATTTTGAAAACATGATAAAGATATATATTATTGGGTACCTTGTCCAGGGAGTTCAAGTAATCCACCGCTCTTTCTCTGTTGACTAGGAAAGTATGTTCGTCCATTTCGATGTTGGGTGAGCCCCTGAAATCATATATTCATGAGCTTTTTCAGAAAATTATAAAGGAAAAAGAAAATAGCAGAATAAGAGAGATCACCCACTTGCCCCACCAAAGCTCATGCTGGGTGGTTTCCTCCTTCACTACCCTTTTGTCTCTGGGAGAGCGTCCCGTCTTTGCTCCCGAAAGTGTAGCTAATGCGCCCGTTGATGTTATGAATGAACCTTTCTCATACTTAATAGCTTGCTCATACAGCTCTGCGATTGATCATAATCCAATAAAATTTGCACTAATATTACCCTGTTAATTAAAACAAAACAAAAAACAAAAACCTCCTACATTACCAGCAGGGGAGAGGTTGTAAAGGATGTGGGTGAATTTGAGGGCACTGTCACTGACACCAAAGGTTGGAGTATAGTCGAGTGGTTGGTGATCAAAATGCGTCACTTTGTGGGTGTCAGCCTTCGTGGCTGGGTCTCCTCTCACCACCTTTGGCCCCGTCTCTCTCGTCAAAGATGCCAACGATGCACTATTCAACGAAACCCAGCCCACAAACCAATTAAGGGTCGATCGTTTGATTAAAAGATATATGATGAAATAAAAGTAATGCTTATGCACCCACCTGATGGATTGGAGTTGGTGCCTCTGTCGTTCTTCTTCAGGAATGCTGGCGGCGAAAGGTCCCTGTGTTGGTTGGACTGGGGTGGTAGGGGTGGACCTCTTCTTCTGAAGAGAATGGAGCTCTTGAATGGTCTGAGCTTTCACGGGCGGTGTGCTATCGTCATGGCATACCTCAGTGTCTCTGGAATTCTTATGGGTATGGATCATGGGCAACCCACGACGGCCACCACTTCCACTGCTGGCAAAACTGAAATCGCTATTATCTGTTGCTTCCTTGTTCGCCATCTTCAATTCCCTTCTATGGTAAGTTGGCAAAACGATTATGAAAATGGGAGTGGGTGAACGCGTCTTTTAAAAGGGAGTCTAGATTTTAGTATGCCATCGTTTTTGTGGTCTACTCTGGTTAACTTAACCTCAGTTCGGTTAAAATCCTAGATATTTCGAAGACAAAGGTGGCAACATGTTTGGGCAACTACCATTTTTAATTATTTGATTAATCCCACTTTCAAGAGGAGTATCAAGATACCACATACTATTGAATTCCCTTTTTCTTTGGACAAGAGAGACTATTGAATTCTCATAAAACAAAAACAGCGCTACTCATTGCCACAAATCATAATTAGAACCAGCTGGCAGGTCTACGTGACACTTGCTCATGGGCTTCCCGTTGCCTCTTCACCAGGAGGTTGTAAAAGCTCATAGACCACCATAGTTTGGAGCCATTACTGTGCCCCAAACAAACAACACTGGTTTTTCGTTCCGGTGCAAAAAAAAAAAAAAAAAGAATTGCCTCATTCCAGCCAAACTTCCTACCGTGAAACCCTATTTATTTGTCTTTTTTTTTTGTCAATGCAACAGTGGACTCCTATTTTCATTGTACAGATCTTTAGTAAGAAACAGGTGAGATTCGATCACGTTGAAGTATAAATTTAATTTAAATGAACAATGATCGAGTTGTAAAAAATTTATCTAAATTCGATTGGTGTTTCAAATGACTCGAAATAATTGGATTAACTCAGATTTTATTCCTCAAGTGAGATTAGATGAATTGTTCAAAAGGGATTGAATTAGAGCACATACTTAAAATTGTACACAAATGAACAATAACCAAAAGGAAGAAGTAGCTAAGTAGGAGAAGAGAGAGTGAAGCAACCAAAGTAAAAAGATTATCTTTATTAAATTGTCAAAAAGATTGTCGTTACAAAAATGGCCTGTTAGCTTCATATAGATACAAATGGAACCTATAAACTAAAGGCAAAACACATTTGTATTTCATCTTTTGATAAATAAAAAATTAAAATTCTCATGTATTTATAAATTTAACCCTTAGACATTTGGAAAAGCAAATTAAACATATTGAAGTGAGTGTTCTAGACATGAGAAAGGTCAAAATTAGTAAGCTACTACAGAATAGAAAGAAAACAACTTCTTTGGATAGTGTCAAACACCAACTTTGTCTATACCAGAGGGTCTAAAGAGTGAGGAGTGGAGAGATGAGGAAATGGTCATGGGTTTGGAAATTAGGAGAGATAATTATGATTATATAGACGAAAAAAAAGAAGTCATATTCGTTTATATATTTTTTTTGTTATGATACAAAATTCAATAAATTAATGCATATTAGAATTCGAACTCAAGTATTCTCAATTATAACATAAAGTTATTTTCATTGAGCTACAACAATGATAGAATTTTGAGTGCAAAAAATTTAATTTAAAGTAGTTCATTCAGTCATATAAATTTTAATTATTATATTTAGTCTAAATTTGAAGCAATTGTCTTAAATTAAAAATTTTCAAATTTTCAATTATTAAAACTCAAAAAGTTAATACAATTCATTTGCAGAGATATTGTTTTCTTAATTTGAGTCAGTCTAAAATGAATTATTTGAATTTTTTACACCTCTAATTTATAAAGACATCAATTTCAACAAAGTATAATTTTACATAAACTAAAAATCTAGCCACTTTTTTAGGAAATCTATTAGAACTTTTGGTTTTCCAGTTCAATTGTGTCTCCAAAAAGAACTTCAATGGTTTTGTTTTGGTATCAACATTGGTGCTGGCCACTAAACCATCCTTCCAAAATAAGAAGAAACCATTATCATCTCGTTGAAAGTTACTCTTTTATTACAAGACTATTTCTATAAACTCTATACACTTTGGAAGACAATTGGAAAGCAAACAGAATATCTATATATAGAGTTGAAGAGTATTCCAACCAAAGTGCATTCTGTTGGAGCATGCCATTTCCTTTTGTAAATACTTAAGAAATAAAATTGAAGCAAAAAACAAAAAGTTGTGAGTAGGAAACTATTTTTTTGCACCAAGGCAAGATTAATTGTGGGTAGGCATGCATAGATAGAAGAACTATATAGCTAGCTAAGATGTGTTGCAACAACTTGTTTGAGTTTAATGTTCAAACTCATGAATAACTGCATCTTCTTTATAGTTTTTAATTTTCTTCTGCTGTTTTTGTTTTAATGAAAGAAAAGTAATTCTTGATTTCCATCAGTTTGTCAAACACGCAATCTAAATTAAGTTTCTTCGTTTGTTTTTTGTTATTCAAAGAGATTATTGGGGTAGAAGATGTAACATAATTTTATTCTCCTGATCAATCTTCGTTTGATATTAAATATAAATTAATAAAACACTAACATCAAGTTTTTAGTGTTCCTTTCATCAAACGTACGTTATTCTCCGACCCCGAAATCTTTAGACGAGAACGTAAGCACGACTTTTCTCGTGGCATACACAGGACCTTGAAATCCCATAAACCAATCTCCATCCCACATTGAGATTCTCATATCACAACCACACTGGAGGTGTAATTTTCCATATTGAGCTGCATTTCATGTCTTTGTCAAATTTTGTCTATATCTAGATTATCATATTTTTTTAAAATTCATTTTCAAAACCAAAACATAACTACAATTGGCGTACAGATTCTTGACACAACACACAAGTAACCCTAATTTTTCTAACTTTATGACCAAAAATATATATTTGTTAATATTTTTTCATATATCTTTCGCCTCTAGTAATATATTATTATATGCATACAAATTTATTTCTCAAATATGCAATTCAAAATATTATTTCAAAGGTGGAAAATCTACAGCCCCAATTTTGAAAGGTTAGAGCTCAGCGATTTTGATTTCCAGGAGAGCGGGGTCCATAAAAGATCAGGAGGAGCTGAGAGAGATAACGAAAGGGTCACACTGAGAAGTGTGGATAAAAGTGTTTTCCATCGGCCAATCAGAGCTCGGAGAAATCACGATCTATCGACCCAATACCGTTTTTGGCTAAATGTTTCCGTAAGACCCAAAGTGAAAGGGTCAATTTTTTCTTCCGTTTGGCACCAACCACCCTTCTGCGGTTTCCTTTCTCTACCCCCTTCATTAGTTTTGTCCAATTCCCAAGCAGAACTTTAGGATTCGTCCCGCTGCTACCAAAACGAATAACCATTCCCCGCTGAAACATTTTCATCCCCTACGTCCCCCAAATTCCCAGTATCCCTCTTTGAGATCTGGGATTAGGGTATTGACGCAGTCTCGATGGCTGTTTCAACCAGCTTCTCCGGTGCCAAATTGGAGGCTTTATTGCTTAAATCTTCTTCCTCTTCGTCAAGGGCCCCCACTGCTACCCATATATCAGTTTTTGGCAAACCCGGTCAAATTAAAAGGACCCTGATTCAGAGAGGATTAATCCGCTGCGAGGCTGCTCTTCCTGATATATTGGTAAAGACCGATGATCCAAGTAATGCTAACAGCGTCTCTGCTCTTGAGCAACTTAAGACTTCTGCAGTTGACAGTAAGTCATGTTCTTAATTTTCAGTTAAAAGTTTCGACGATATGGTTTACTAGATAGGTTCATTTCCCCCCACGAACGCGGCAATTTGTTACCTTGATTGCTTTACTTATCTTTTTCCTTCTTCTTTCTAGCTCTCTTGATTCTGAAATTCTATTTTTCTTTATTATTTTTCCCATTGCTTCTTCTCGTCCTTTTTAAAATTTATTTTGCATTATTGCTAGTTATTGGTCCTTTCCGTTCGTAGTGTAAAAAGATCGCGAAGTACAAGTCAAACATTCAACTGGTCATGCTTTTATTCTCTATCATTGTAATCAGACATCCACAGACTTGTTGCTTTCAGAACTAATGGCAAAATTCAAGTCCTGTAATGAGTTTTACAACAAACTGGGAATTTGTACTGAGTTTTTTTTTTTTTTTTTAATGAAATCCACATATATTTTGATATAAGAAACACAGGGCTGTGATCCACATTACTGTTACCCATTAAAAAAAAAAATTATTTGTGGATAATTATCTGAAAGGTGCACCTTTTAAAAATTTTATACAATTAATCTTATCAGGATATACAAAGGAAAGGAGCAGCATTGTGGTCATTGGGCTCAGTGTGCATACTACACCTGTGGAAATGCGTGAAAAGCTTGCCATTCCAGAAGCAGAATGGGCCCGAGCCATTGGAGAGCTGTGTGGTCTGAATCATATTGAAGAAGCAGCTGTTCTGAGCACCTGCAACAGAATGGAGATATATGTTGTTGCTCTGTCCCAGCATCGTGGTGTCAAAGAGGTCACTGAATGGATGTCAAAGGTAAGTCCCAAGTTCACGTCCCGGATGATATCCAAAATGCAATAGAAGTATTGAACATTCTTGTTCTTTGCAGAAAAGTGGGATCCCCGTTTCCGAGCTTTGCCAGCACCGATTCTTGCTTTACAACAAAGATGCGACACAGCATCTTTTTGAAGTATCCGCAGGTCTTGACTCTCTTGTATTGGGAGAAGGTCAAATCCTTGCTCAGGTTAAGCAAGTTGTCAAAGTCGGACAAGGAGTTAATGGCTTTGGGAGAAACATCAGTGGGCTTTTCAAGCATGCGATTACTGTGGGGAAGAGGGTTAGAACGGAAACTAATATTGCTGCTGGGGCAGTTTCTGTAAGCTCAGCTGCTGTTGAATTGGCCTTGATGAAGCTACCTGAAGCCTCGCATGATAATGCCAGGATGTTGGTTATTGGAGCGGGCAAGATGGGAAAGCTTGTAATCAAACATTTGGTGGCAAAAGGTTGTACAAAGATGGTAGTTGTTAATAGAACAGAGGAGAGAGTTGCAGCGATCCGTGATGAACTGAAGGATGTTGAAATTATATATAAACCCCTCTCAGAAATGCTCTCATGTGCTGGTGAAGCAGATGTAGTTTTCACAAGCACTGCATCAGAAAACCCTTTATTCTTGAAAGATCATGTTAAGGACCTTCCTTCTGCAAGGCAAGATGTTGGAGGCCTTCGTCTTTTTATTGATATCTCTGTTCC
This sequence comes from Gleditsia sinensis, assembly GCA_037074535.1. Taxonomy (NCBI): domain Eukaryota; kingdom Viridiplantae; phylum Streptophyta; class Magnoliopsida; order Fabales; family Fabaceae; genus Gleditsia; species Gleditsia sinensis. The sequence goes on from CM073472.1 coordinate 6,123,587, forward strand.
TCGGAATGTGGGTTCTTGTGTCTCAGATCTTGATTCTGTGCGAGTTTACAATGTTGATGACCTTAAAGAGGTTGTGGCTGCTAATAAAGAGGATCGGCTTAGAAAAGCAATGGAAGCTCAGGAAATCATTGCTGAAGAATCAAAACAATTCGAAGCTTGGAGGGACTCACTGGAAACTGTTCCTACCATCAAGAAATTGAGGGCTTATGCTGAAAGAATTAGGGTTGCTGAGCTTGAGAAATGCTTAAGTAAGATGGGTGATGATATCTCAAAGAAGACAAGGAGAGCTGTGGATGACCTTAGCCGGGGTATAGTGAATAAGCTGCTTCATGGTCCAATGCAACACCTGAGGTGTGATGGAAGTGACAGCCGGACTCTAAGTGAGGCCCTTGAGAACATGTATGCTTTGAATAGAATGTTCAGCCTTGAGACTGAAATTTCTGTTTTGGAGCAGAAGATTCGAGCCAAGGTGGAACAAAACCAGAAGACCTGACACCAATTGCACTGATAACACTCATTTATTTCCTCTATTCGAATAAGAGGAAACCTCCTCACCCCTATTAGGATTGAGAATCTTGTAATCTCCAGTTGCATAGTTAAAACAGCGGAACCCTCCGCGGGGGAAACTTCATATCTTAGTGGTTTCCTGGTCTCTGTTCGGCCTAACTCGTTTAGGTTTTTGGGTCCTTCACAGATGTACACCATGTTATTCCGTGGCTATTTTGGCAATGTATTATACCAATTAGAGGAATCGTGTTGGTGAGGCTTGTGTTTATGACGAATAATCTATGCCTAATACTTGTCACCAGTATCGGTAATATTAAATGTAATTTACTGAGTTTACAAACTGAGGTGAGATTGGTTTCGAATCTTTCTTAGTGCTGGTTTCTTCTCAGTTCTGGATGTTCGATTTCTATAGCTTTCTTTCTTTCTCTAGATTGTATAGACAACATTGGAGCTAATCGGTAAATTATCTTAATGCACGGTTCTATGTGGGTCTCGTTTGTTTCGTGTAAGTTATAAGGCTACTGATTATTTTACGTTTGAAGAGGAAGTAAGTGAACTTTGTATTTACCACGAATGATCCAAGCGTAAATTTTTTCCCTTGAATCAGGTTCTGGAATACCTCAAATTAAACTTAGGATTGTTACGCTAAAATGGTGCTGAATGCTGATCACCAAATCATCATGGTTCTTGGTAAGTTTCCTCCGTTGGGAGTTTTGAAAAGTTCACTTTTCCCCTATCTATCGACTGTAGCTTCTGCGCTGGTGATTCGTTATTTAACAGGAGAGTATAACGTATGGAAAAGCTGGGCCAACTTGGAATTGTAAAACTAAAATAGTCATTCTAGCCTACTAGAGCATGCAGAGATCAAACCCAACCCACCACCGTTTTATATATTTCTTGTATTTTATTATTTGGAGTTTTCTGTCTCCAATGTGTTTCCATGTGAAGGGTGGAGGCCTAAAACTCCCTGCAATTAGAAATCCAGAAGTAATATTGTGCATGGACCATGCCACCAACGGTAATGGTCCTTAAATCTCGTGATTAATGTCACGAGAATTCACCCATTTCCTTTTTATCTTTATAATCCCTTCTTCTCTCACCCTTTTGTAGCACCTTGATTGACAATATAAGCACGCTTCCGTCTCGCTGTTTCGGCGCCACCTATCTCACTTGGTTCTCTCAATTCCTAATAAATCTGCAAACACTAATCCATTAACCACACACACCCAGCACTAGGGGCTGATAGTGATACATTGAAGGATATATTCCACGTCTCTTAACATCCCCTTTTAATACCAATTACACCAAACCTTAATTTGGTTGGCTCTATAAAAGTGCCATTTAGACTGATGAATATTTTGAATAATCTCACCTTACAAAAGATTAGCTGGAAATTGTTGTCAAAGCGGTGGCAACTAGCTGAAATAGACAATTGGAAGAAAACGCATTGAATGACCAATTACATTAACAAGCACGTATTTATGAACTGCTTCTCCTTTCGTCCTATGCTCTGCCTCAGCTTCCACCATAAATAACAGCATTAAGTTCTAGTTTTGTCAATCACCTATTTATCACCATGATGCTAGTTTGCTCAACTGCCTTTTCGAAAGAAACTTGAATACGGTTTATATTATAATTGTATAACAGGAGATGTTTGGTAAGCTATACAAGTTTTTATTTTTGAAAATCATATTTTTTTAAAAATATGTTTTTAAAAAATAATGATTATTAAAAATATATAAAATATGTTTAATTCGTTTTAAATATTTATTTAAAAATATTTTATTATTATGTTTGATTATAATAAAAAATTTAAAAAAAATTATTTATATTAAGGTAAAAGAAAAAAAATAAATACAAAAATGAAAAAAAAAATAATGAGAGAAAATAAAAAATATGAGAGAAGGATGTGAGAGATTGATAAAAAAAAGTATGAAAATAAAAGATATTATTATCTTTTTATATTTAAAAAAATTAAATTTTATATTTTTTAAAAAATTTATTTTAAAATTTAAAAATTAAATATAAAAATTTCGATTACTCAAGAATTCAAACAAATTTTGTCTAACAAACACCTAAAGAGGAAAGTAGCCCAGAATCAGTTTTTAGGATGGCATATTCAATTTGTACGACGCCACCTACAATACACCGTAGGGGAATCACCTTTTCTTTTTCTTTAAAACCGAGAAGATAGGCCCGAGTTTGTCTCTATATTTTAAGTAGGTCTATATAATGTGTTTTGAAATGGTCCTACTCACCCAAATAATAATATCGCAAAGGCATCAAAACTGCCATCAAATGTAATCATTTGTTCATTATTCGTCCTAGCTAGCCACCCCATTTGAATTTCTTCCTCTGCCATTGTCTTCATTATTATTCGTACATCAGTTTCTGCTTCTTAATTATTCGCCCCACCCATCCCCTTAATTAAATCCATAATTAAGAAGTTTAAACATCGCAAAATCCCCTTGCAAAAAAAAGGGGGGGAAAAGTGCTTTTTACACAAGCACTTGCAATTCTCTGTGATTCATCGTATAATCCGACTTGCGAGTTGCCAACACTTGAGCAACACAAATCGGGCGTTTCTTATCTCCTCCAAAAGCAATTGATCGTAATTCAAAAGCGAGACACAAAATGACAATGCCTAAGCAATCATCCAATTAAATTTCAAATTTCCGGTGGGGCAATGCCACATTATATTACAGCCACTAACTCCACCCTTTCTCTGTAGTAATCTTCCTAAGCAGCAAGGGCCGCGCCGTATGCAACCAGCTTGGCCCCATTCTACACTCAAGCCCCATCACCAAATCTGCTCTCTTTCTTTATCTCTCTGTACTTCTACAATTTTTTTTTTTTCAGATAGTTTTTTTTTTAAAAAAAAGAAAAGAAAGGAAAATAAATTTAAAGTTAAAACCTAGCGTTTTCGAAGCCGTGCAAGTCGCTCACTCTATTCAATGACTTTTTCATCATGGCCACCTTAGCCAGCTTCTCAGCCGCTCTCCAAGCCGACGTTGGCGTGAGCGGCTCTCCATTTTCATCCACTAAGCCCGTCTCCCTCTCGTTCCCTCTCCTTCGTTGCATCATCATCATCATCATTTGCTGTTGCTGAAGCTGTTCGGTGGGGTGCTGTCTCCGCCAATGCAGCTCCGCCAGCTCAGCTTCCAAGCCACGCACATACTGGTCAGCCCAAATCGAGTTAGACTGCATTAAAAGAGCTCGAGCCGAAGCAAGCAAATGATGAGCGCTTGTGAAGTCATTGTGCTCCACCAGTCTCCGAGATTCCGCTATGGCTCGCGTTGTTATGAACAGATTCCTCAACCTTTCGATACGGGTACCGGAAGATGGGGAACTCTGAGGCGGCGGTACCAGTAGGGCCTGTTCCCTACCAGATACGACCTCTTGAGTGGCAGGGTCTTTATAAAGGCACCGTACACTCATCACGTGGTGGGTCCCCAAAGCCGACATAGGAACTCTCAGCTCCACTAGTAACTCTCTCTCTTCCTCCGCGTACAAATCGCCGAGCCGTACGGACCCTGAGCTCAGCACTGTGGGCCGCCCGCTGCACAGGTAGACGCCGCTAATTTCCGCCAGCGACGAGCCGGACTGGAAGCCAAGCTGAATCCTCAAGTCCTGCACCACCACACTCAATAACCCGCCAACGCACTTGGCAAATGCATCTTCAGCCGGCTCAAGGCTGTAGCCGCTCTTTTGTCCAAACCCAAATGTATGAACCGGAATCTCAATGTGAGCGAACCGAGTCGATGACACGTGGCTCGAGCATTTTCTCTGATTTTTATTGGCACTTGTTTGCACCCTTTCATCTTGACCGTCCGATAAGAGCATGACACTGGCAACTGGGTTTCTCTCTCTCCGGTCCTCGAGCACTTTGGTGGCTTTCCTCAAAGCATCACCCACGCAAGTCCCTTGGCCAGAAACAAGCCGGTCAATGATACGCCGAGCCACGCGCTGGCCTTGAGCCGTCATTCTTTTTAAGGGCAAAAGTCTCTTGGGAGTAGCCGAGAAAGCCACTATGGAGAGTCTGTCAGCTGAGCCAAGGGAGGAAATAACCAAACGCATCGCCCGCTTAAGCATGTGCAGTTTTGCACCACTCATGCTGCCACCTACGTCAAGAACCGTGACAAGATCTATGGGCGCTCGTCGCGACGAGCCCAGAAGCGGCGTGGCACTGTTATTGCTTCTCCGAGCCGGAAGTGGCGGCGGACCCTTCACTCTTAAAAGCAAAGCATAAGTCTTTTGGCTCCGAGAGACTGAAACTACTGCACACTCGGGCATCAACTTCACCTGAACATTCCTAGAATCTTGGTCGTTTATTTGCAGGTCGTCCGAGGAGGATCTGACTGAGGATGAAGGTTTTGGATTGGCGAAAAATCCCTGAAACTCCACTTCGTCTTCGTCTTCTTCGCCGTTTTCGTCAGCTTCAGGTATTGGAATGATTCGGCCACCGCAGGTAGGAGAGAGAAGCGGTTCATCATCATCGTAGGACCTGTACGAATCGGATTGCTTTGGCGGTTGTAATTGTTGGGGTGGTTCAGCCGGCTTGGTTCTGAAAACTGGGGACGAGTTTTCTGTTCTCTTCTCGCTGGCATTTGGTTTTTCGACTCTCTTTGCGGCGACGTTATTTAGTTCCGCGGATTCTGAAACGAGGTTCTTGTGTGCGGCGAGAAGAGGTACGTCTTTCCAGATGGCACTGCAGACGGGGCAGACAAGGCTACCATGCTTGCGAACATGGGCAGCGATACATGGAAAATGAAAGGCGTGAGAACATTCTGCAGTGTAAATGGCCGTGCCTTGACCTGTTTTCACGCTATTCAAACAGATTCCACAACTACTCTGCAAGACGGGAAACCACAAAAGGAGAATAAAACATCATTTTCAGTCAAGAGCATGTTGGTACCTCACACCATCGTTCCAGATGAATAATATATACCTTAATATAGCCAATTAACTAGGAATCTGCGATTGAAAAGAAAAACATACTTACCCTGAATTTGAAGCTATTCTTGAAGAGAGACAACTTCAAAGGAGAGCGCGGAGAAGTTGGATTTGAGCTTGTTATCGTTTTAGGGGACTTAGTTGGCTTGGGAGTGCTTTTGCTTTGAAATCTGGGGCTGTCACTTTTGTTTGCTGCTTGAGCTGCTTCCCCAACTGTTCGGCAACGCAAGCTTGGACTAGACACAGATTGGGATTGCTGTTGCTGTTGATGCTGCAAGCGTGGAGTGGAGGAGTTGCTACCTGCGGAGAGAAAACCCAATCTACCACTGCTTCTGGGGCTAGGGCTAGGACTTGCCCCTCTGTGCTTTTTATCCGATATCGAGGAATCTGGGTCGCGAGTGCAAAAGGCTCTTCTCCAACCAGTACCCATTTTCACAGAGCAACAGATGAGAACTACACAGCGAGTTCTCCCTTTCCCTTTCACAAAATACCAAAAGTTTATTAGCTTCTATCCCTATATATGGCTTTTTATAAAGGCTTTTTATTTATGTTTTCCTGAAAGGAAGAAGTTAGAAGACGGAGAGAAAAAGAAGTTTTGTTTTTTTTGATCGATCTGAGGTTGGCACAGAACAGAAGAAAAAAGGGCAAGGTCGAATTTTGCGGGAAGAGCATACGGGATCAAACGAAGATAAAAACCGAGACAAACTAAAAAGCGATTTAATATAGACAACTCCAGACTCAGCTCGTTTGTTCTCACTTTTTCTTCTTCTCCATTTGCCCTTTTTCTCACTTGCTGAAAAACGCAATAAAGATCTTCGCAAATAAATACCTTGAGAGAGAAATCTGTCCTACCCGCTGCTATCCCTCTCTGTGAATTGTACAAAAAGGGAAGGTCGTGTTACTTTGCATATTTATATCATTTTCCTTTTGACCTACAGAATATTGAAATTAATTTTACGCACTCTACAAATTAATCATAAATTTAATTTCTCATATATAATAATTTGCCCAGATAGAAAAGTGAATTTTACCAATACAACCGGCACGTGTTAGTTAGATTGTTAAGTAACCGGTCAACACTTTCTCTCTCACCAAATAAGAATCATGGGGAGTTGATCACCGACCTGTGAGGTTGCAACTTGTTAACTAAAACTGAAGGGATAACGCCTCATTGTGTGTGCCGCCCCATGCAGCTTGTGACTCCTCCATAGGGACACGTGCCCTATTCTGCAGTGCTATGCCCAGCCTTGAGTAGGATTATCAGTTCCACAGCGAAATACATAGGATGGAGTTGAAAATACACTGTATAATCGGATGTACTTGAAACCCCGCGGGGGTGATCCATTATTAGCCATTGATTGATGGAGGGATCACGAGGAGTGAGCGCCAGCCTGTACCAACTAGGATTTACCAGTGACTGCGACTGTGCATGCATGCAGTACACTCTGCACCCTCGTGGACTTTGGGAATCAGTTGCATCCCAATATTTTCACCCACTGTAAAAAAGAAAATGGAGAAAAGGAAAGGACAGTAAAATGTTGATTAGTGCGGTGAGAGTCGTAAATGAATTAAAGACACACTGGCTGATCAGACATCCCACATTGATCCGTCCTTTCTCGGTGTGTCAGTAGTTCGGAGACCTACAAGGACAGGCCCACCACCCCCCCCCCTCCCCCCGGGGAAAAAAATGCAAGACCGTAGCATGTCCTTCAATGGCTATTATTAGGATGCCACTTAATTAGGTACAGTCTTTACTCTTTACATAAATCTCAATTACACTTTAAAGTGTTCCCCGTCACTCACGCGGGCTATTTCATTACAAAAACTCTTTCACATTAAATACAAAATTTAATAATAAATCCTTATAAGTAAATTAATTTTTTTCCTTTCTAATTTTACTTAAAACAATTAAAAAGGATAATTTTTAATCTTATAATGTAAAAAGTTAAATATGATATTTAAATTATGTCGTTAGTCAACTATGTTCGGGAGATCTGTCTTTTAGCGCTTAATATTTTAACCGAGTTTCTCTGTTCATTCCTAGAACCTTTATGAATGATTACGCCTCAACAGGTAAGAAATAAATACATTGAAAATAATTTATTTTTATTACTATTTTGTTAATTAAAAATGGATTTGGCAGTTGTTGACAAATTGAACCACTGAGAGTGAGTTTCTTAAACTGAGGAACCCGAGAGAGGTAGTGGCACGGTACCTTTCCCAAAAGCACACAACCGAGAGGAAGATTTGACGAAAATGTGATGAAAGAGTCAACAATTTCGACGACACAGGGCACAGTGAGTGTGAAGGCAGAATGCTGAGGTCATTGGGAAAACAGCCACTGCTTAAACTGCATTTGTCAAATGTCAGTTGTCAACTCATCATCGAGATCTTTAACCCTAATCATTATTTTATTATTTAAGTTAGGCAGCTTTATAAATTGTTTAGGATTATCGTGATTCCGTGCAGAATGAGAAGTATAATTCCACTTTTGAGCAAGCTACCTCTGTATACCGTGTTCTGAGCAAGGTGGTAAAGGTAGCTAGGTAGGTTAAGCTCATGTTTAACCCATTTTTGATAATGCTAATGTTCGGGGGAGACAACACTCAACCTCTCTGTGAGATGTTACTGCACTTAACTTCCACTACTACTGCCAGTCATGGTTTTCAATTATTTTCCTTCTACTTAAATATTAAAAATTATGAAATTAGTTTGCGTGTTGGGACAGAATAAGTAGTAGTTATATATAATACAAGTAGTTGATAGTGGGGGCAGTTTATATATAAAATGGTCAACAAAATGAATGCATGCACAACGCTACATTATTGTAAGTACCGAGGTAGCTATGTGTTTTTCTGCATATGCATCGGATTTGGATTTGGGTACTCACTCTCTCTCCCTCATGAAGGATCGCCTCACTGCATTTTACATATTCAGGGATCAAATCTTCTTCTCTCTTTTTCACTTTACTTGATTTGTTTATGTGTTTTAAGTCAGTTTGGTAGGCTCAAGGTGATATCAAGTGAGCAGCCCATGCGCGAGTGTGTCCTCGTTTCCATGTGCCACCGTTTATCCTTTTTCGTCAAATTGTTTGACTCTCTATATATATATATATATATCTTCATTCATATATAGGAGCCAAATATTGGATGCTAGCTTCTGTTTGTTTTGTGAGATTAAGATCCAAATCACTTGGAAAAGTTAATTCATGCATGTGTAAGCCCTGGGTTTGTATATGTGAATGTGTTTACCAACTAATCATGCTCATCCATAGGTGGAAAAAAGTTATATAATTATATTGCTTTCTTTCTCTGTATAAATTAATTATATATGCATGTGTTTAGACAAATGCATCTGCTTTTGTCAACACCCGCCAAATAATTTTATACAGTATGCATTAAAAATATGTGCACTATTTATTTAATAATAATTTAATTATTTAATTATTTGGTGGTATTAAGTTAAATTAAAAAGAATACAATTAATTTGTTTGGATATCATATCAGAATCCCTTTTTTTAAATAACAATTTTCAACCCAAATAGGAGATGCTACTGTAATTAAAGAGGTTATGATTGTGTGCCAATCATTGACATGTGGCACGATGGTCAAGATTTGCATCTTAAACAATAATTTAATTAAAAAATATTTATTTTATTATGTCAGTGATATTTTTTATTACATATTATAATTTAAATTATTTTGTGATAATTATTAAAATAATAATTTTTAAAAATATTTTTATTATATATTATAATTTAAATATTATTGATGGATAAAAAATTATTTACTAATTATATATTAAATATTCACTCATTTAATTAACTCTCATGTTCTGCAAATTGGTCCCGCTGACTGGCGTTTATTGAAATAAATGAAAGATTATTTGCTTAGTTTTGTATACATTAAATCAGCCTGGAGCATTTACACATCCGCACACATAAGTGCTTTTAATTATTTTAGTTAATTAAATTGTTAAACTAAATAAGTATGAAAAAATATTTATAAGTGTGTCACAGTCACTAATAATCATTGACATATAAGCAATTTGAATAATTTTAAAAAATATTGATTAATTTTTTTCACTGTTGTGTTAACAAAATATAATATGATAGCTCAATTTTGAGGACGTATATAATTAATAGACTGGGGAGAGTTTCTTGGAATACGAATATATCTGAATCATGTAGGTGATCATGAATATTGTTTAATATAAAATCACTTAAATTTAGATTAAAAATATATATAATTAATTATATCTGCAATTGTGTTTATTACAGGTAACTTTATTCTAATTAAAGTGGAATTAGTCAAAGAGGTTGTGTGACTTAATGAACTGGATTTGAAGCTCTGTGGCACATGACACAGATTGGACAGCCCCATATGAAAGAGATCCCATCTATAACCAAATTCCAAGTTGAGGATCCTTTGACATAATATTTTTTTTTTTCCTTAATTTTCAAATTACATTTAAGTACTGACACTTTTAGCTTACTCTACCATAAAATAGTTTTTTTTAATTGATTAAATAAATTAAATGCTCAAATATATAATTAATCGCCGTGCGTATCTGGTAAGTGAGTCCTTATTGCCTTTTCATGCTCTGAGTTGCGTAAATTAGCATCATCGACAGCTTTCACTATAGGATTCCTCATATTGCCTGTTCATCGATCGGGTCACTGCAATGACTTACATTTTCCTTACTTTCTTTTTCCAATGAATATTTAAGGCGAAAACTACGAATCAATCGAACATCTCCTTCAAAACCACCACCATGATAATGATGCTGGCTAGTTTCAATTATTATAAACATTGGTCGTTATTTTATATTATGAATGGTTCTTAAAATTATTTGGAGAGAAGATCTTATTTTATAAAAGTCAGATAACACCTTCATATTAATGATCAACGAACATTATTGGTATCAAATAATACATATTATTTCAATATTAAATTTTAAACACAAGAATTTAAATTCAATTTCTTTTTTGATAATAATTAACTTGAAAAAATAATTTGATACACCGATATCAGATAATTTTTTTGTTTATTGATGGTGTTTAAATCTTTATACATAATAAAAATAATATTTTTTAAAATTATTTTTATCAACGTGTTATGATTTAAATATTATTAATAAATAAAAAATTATTTATAAATAATAAACCAAATATCAATTCATTAACTTGATATATTTTCTAATGAGGGCAAATGCAAAATCAACGAAAGGTGCTTAATTGGTGGATTAATTGTGGGCTCCCGATCGAGAAAATGTCGAAAACATTTGATTAGAAGTGGAATGGTTGGTATAGGCAGCAGTCGTCGTGGTTCGTTATAATGACATTAATAATTAATTAGTTGGTGAAGTCATATTAATTGATGATAAGCTTAAAAAGGAAAATGGGGATTGGAGAAAAGAATATCCTTTCGTATTAAAAACGAAAGCCTTTGTTTCGGGCTGCTGGTTGCCATTATTGGCTCACATGCCAATATGGACTTTGTTAATTGCTAATTAAATTACTCGCATCATAATCCATAACATTACCAGAATATATCGTTGCAGTAAATATAATAATAACAATTAAAGTAATAATAAATTCATTATAATAATATTTTTTACGCGATTGTCATGTGCATTGCAATAAGTTAATTAATTAATTCCTTTGTGATACGTACTACCTACCTATTGATCGATGCAGACTTCCTCCTACCCAATTAGTAATTAATGACTTTGGATTAGAAACATCTAAAATTTAAATGATATTACTAATTACAATTACATCTAATATTGGTAATTAACCCAGTTTTGAATGTTACTTCATATGAAAATTTATTGGAGTTTGTACTTTAAGAACTGCACATTGAAGGGCAAGAAAATTGTGAAGGTGGGGTAGCGGCACATTTTATTTATTTCCTGCACCTCTAAATGTTAAGAGTTTTGTTTTGTTTGATAAATTAATTAAATTAATTGAGCTAGCTAGCTAGGCAACAACAAATAATAAATAATTCTGAATGAGACAGCAAGATCGATCCGTAGAGACGGGACCCCTCACTCTAGCTAGCAGTATGTGGGGTTATATGTATACGATAAATAGCATAGTGGTTCTGTGATCGACCATAGAGATTCTCAACCACGCATGCAGATGGAAGCCATTGTTTTTAACCTCAACTTTGCAAGGTTGATATAAGAACACGTACCAGTATACTAAGCACTTTCTCATGCAACTTATATATATATATATATATATATATATGCTTTCATTTTTCGCTCCTATTTAATACGAAGTTTAGCTTACGACACTGAAAAATAATTAATATTCTGTCTACGCCCAATTAAAAAAGACTTGTGGTTCCAAGAACTTGAAAGAAAACGGGTGCATTCTTTAGGATGATTATAATGGCGTCGTTGAAAAAGAATGCTGAGTGTAGCTTAATTAATTTGGACGACGTCAGTAAACTTAGATGTAATGGCTAGTTATAATAAACAATTGTAAAGGTAAGAATTGTTTACATTGCAATATTTTTTTTTATGTATTTAATATAGGTCAACCAAATCATTAAGTGCGATCTGGTGATGAGGGATTTGGTAATCTACTGAAAATCTTAAATTCAAATTTTGTAGAAGAAACAAAAAAGTTTAACGAAAGTACGAAACCGATAAGACTATACAGATTTTAATGGAGGCAAGCCACTAAAATCTCCGAGATTATGCGTATCTTTTTTCAAGTTATAAGAAAGCTGTCGCTTGTCAATTTGAAAGAAGAAAAGAACTTCTGGGCCTCAACATAATTAAGTGGTTGGGGATTTGAGGAGTTTCCAATAGTGACGATAATGCGTCGAGCACAGGCTTCATCTGCACTTGCTGCAGGCTTATCTCCTACCGTCCTCATTTGCTATAATTACACTTTTTATTATTTTTGTGGTATCCCACGAACAGTTACAAACAAAGATGCTGAGAATTTCTATGTGATTTTGAAGTTAATTAATAAACTAGGTAGCTTATCTTGATGCACGATCTCATTTGTCAAAAGCAATCACTGAGTCAAATTAATAATGGAATTCAAGGTGGGAAACTGATTAATTTTATAATATAATCTCCCTGGTTCATGAGTATTAAATGCAAAGTGCCAAAATTGTTAACCACTCCAACTTCGTTATGATTTCCCCTGCCGAGTGAGTTGAAGTTCATATTGGGTAGAACTGATTCGCATGTTGTTGATAGGTTTCTGCAATCTGCTGTATTTTGTTTATTTATAGCTATGTGCATGTTTGTGTGCATAGATGAATAATGATGGTACAAGCATTTGCAAGTGGACTTATGGGACAACAAATTCGTATGCCACATGGGTTTGATTATCAAATACTAGAATCTTATTCATTAATTTCATAATGTTATGTCCCAACTGTTTTGATTGAGGAAAAAATCATTTCAAAAATTTTCAAACTTTTTTTCTTGTCTACGTGAGGGGAAGATTGATGAATTATAAAACCGGAATTTTCAATTTCTCTCTTCTTCAAATATAAAATTTTCTTTACTCCCACACAAACTTAATATTCTAAAGGTTGAGATTTCTGGTTTGATTCTTTAGTTAGGCCAGATTCAACGAGATAATGAGAACGTGAACGTCCGGTCCGGTCCGGGACTGGCTGGGCCGCGCTATGGACACGAGCAGAATATAGCCTTCAAGCCCCTCCAAAAAAAAAAAACTTCTTAAGGGGACGGAAATATTTAACCCGAAATAGAAATTCCAAATTTAAAAAGAAAAAACCTAAGGACTCAGGACCCATATTATTATTATTATTTTCATTTCATGAGTTAAAAACGAAGTTAACTTGTTTCTTTCAAAACCAAACAATGTTGGATGCATCCTCTGTATTGAATACTATTACATTATATTCACGTAGTGTTTCTGAGATGGAAAGGGGGTTGAGAGGAGATTGAGTGAGGATACGTTTCAGTCGAAGTAGTCTCCTGAATTCAAATTTCAAAACACCTTTCACTTTCCACTTCTTTTTGGGGGAAATTACTGCTTGTCCCACCACCACCATACTTGATTGCTGGGTGCACTTATCTGACATGCCCCGGTCAAATTCAAACCCCTCCTTCATTTCCATTATTACTGAAAACCCTTCACAGCCAAACTTTATTATAGGCTTCGTGTACTGAACGGAATGAGCTGACTTAGAGGCAATAGGCAGAGGGGTACGAAACTATGAATTATGATACTACCAAATAATGCGAAACGGCATTCACGAAAGAAACTCCTCCCAGACAAAAATGAGCGTTACTTGAAAGATCTTTTTACCTACTTTTGAGAGCCAACTTTGGAGTAAAATTAGATTTTGAAAAACAAAAATCCTTTGAAGTGCACTTGCTAAAATACAATTGTAGATCACTGCAAATTCTCTTGTATTTTACTTCACAAAACGCACTCAGTACGTCAAAAAAGCCGGGTCCTAATTTCTGGATATTAACTTCGACGATGACTATTAAAGACATATTCTGGCATATTCTAAGAGTAAGAAATTTATTACTCCACCCTCCTTACGTGGAGACTTGGTATTCATTCAGAAGAAAGGCCTTCCAGGTGCTCAAATTGTTTAATAAAACATAATTTCTAAATCACATGCCTGCCTGGCTCCCGGACACCCCCCCGACAGCCATATCTAACGTTGTGATAATATCTCAATAGTTTAAGGTAAGGACTCAGAGCATCACTAAGTACCACCATTTTTATATTCAAAAACTGACAAACCGGCAGGAGGAGGGGGTAAAAAGTTAGGGATGGGAAAACTTTCTGGCTTGGGAATTCCTAACTTTTCTGTGTCAGTTCTTGGCTTATTCCCACTACGATATGCAAATGCTTCCAAGCATGTGAGTGACATTGATAGGTAATAATAATAGGAAACAGTGAAACTGTAAAAGGTACATAACACACAACTTGGTGGTCTTTTATGGCGCAAACATACAGACAAGGTTGAAACAACAATGCAATTTACAAACTAGAGATCCTGCATCACATCAGGAACTTGAGCACATAGGATATAAGCACTCCCATAGTAAGGTATTTGGGGTTTTATAACTTTTGACAATCTTGAATGAAAGGTTACTGAACATAAACGCCATGACAATAGGAAACAGACACACAGTAAATAAGGCAGCTTAATATGAAGTTCTATCCAGTCCAACATGCCTTCAGCCTTCCGCTGGTTCCAAGTAATTCATGTCATTCACTTGCTATCCCACATAGCCTTGAAGCTTTTTGAATCTTATTGACTGTTAGATGGATAGAGTGTAATGAGTAAGGCTGCCTAGTTCCTACTCTTACTTTTTTCCACAGCCCTGGGAGCTGCGACAAACCCAAATATAAGCGAACATGAATCAGATATGGTGAGATGAAAACAATAATGCAAAGAAATACATAGAACAACATTGATGGTCAGCTTGTGCAGTATCCCAAGTGTACTTTGACTTCACCGAAGTATAAAAAACAAGAATCCACATTCAGCCACAATTTAATAATAGATCCAGACAGCATATGTAAATACTGGAAAAATAACTCACTTCTAAGTTTCAACAATATAAACAGTTCTTTTTTCATTTCTTTTTATGCATTTGGCATCCAGTGAGTATTCCATACCTTTCCTATTACTGGTGAGAACGAAGTAAACAACTAGTGGGAGAAAATAGCTATTTTGAATTAGAACTTATATGTTTCAGTGACTGTTGACCCTTTGAGAGCATGGCCAAGTCAGCCACATACTGAAGTAGTTTTATTATCACTATTGACTCAAATGACAGAAAGCGTTTGTTCAATTACTTTTTGAATATTTCAATACTTAATTATGCACATTTGTTACACAAAAGAAATTACGTTTTTGACTTTTCTGATTTACTTCACAAATACCTCGTTCAGATCAGTTGTGTTAAAATTATCTGGTGTTGAATGGAATACTAACCTAGACCAATGGCATCAGAACTCTTCATGATCCTCAGCCTCTTGCATGTATAAATAAACATCCTGCAAATAGTTGAAATATGAGTTCTAAATTGAATAGTAAATATACCCATTACTGACAATAAAGGAAGTATGATGCAACTTTTTTAACCAAAGATTCAAAGCGGCAAGCAAAAGCATAAACCATTTCCATACTAAAATCATGGTGAACTGACATAGTTCCCCACAAACAAAGCAGGTAATGTTCGTTTCCTCCCTTTACATCAGGATGTGGCTTTTCCACCTCAAATAGTTAGAACCGACTCCCTCAGACTCACAGGTCATTAATCATTCATATAAAATTCTTTTGCAGGTACATGTAATATACATAGACAACCATGTTATGGTAAATCTTCACACTCCCAGGTCCATTTCACATATTCTTCAAGCGCATGTATAAATTGATGAAAATATTTGTAGCTTGATATAATAGGCTAGAGTCTGTGAGATGACGTTGGCATGATCAACTCATGCACAACATGCATTATCCTTAATATTAATTTTGTGGTGCAAATAAGTGTTTTAATTTGCAATTATGGAAGAATTCCAAGATTTCATTCCAAATGTTAACTTAGAACTCTAAGAATCTATAGAGTCAGCTCAGTGCTAACTTTCAAGAACACTAAATTTTCAGTACAAAATAATATGAACAAAACCACAATGTTGCAAGCAACATGCTTCAATATTATAAATTTTCTGTCTTTAAGAAATTTGTTCTCTCTATAAACAAATGCCAATCAAATTCATAAACAAATTGGAACTTACTCCCAGGGAACATCACCCACAAGCATCCAGTCGCCATCTTTGTCCTCATAAGTGAGAACATATTCTGACCCATGAAGCAGATCCTTCAGCTTACTTTCATTTAGGATCTCCCTGCCCAGAGTTCCATGAGATCCACATTGACCTGAAATCACAATGAAAGATGCAGTAACTGGTTCCAGGCAAACTGACCATGAATTTTTGAAGGGCTAAATTTCCTCATGTAAGATTGATTAATTCCATACCTATGGTAAAACAGCAGAACATCTTCTCCAAAGCAGAAGATAGTTCGGGATATGCAGAGTAGTTCTTCAAATCTACTTTCCTTAAATATGGAGCACCATCCATGCTGACTTTGATGAACAGTGCACTAGACCCTGCTTTTCCATCTACTTCTTCAGTGTTCTTCGAAGTAGTATGCAATGAATTTTTCCTAAATGATCTTATAGGAGGCCAACCCACAACCTGTGCCCTGCCACACAAGGATGATTAGAGATCATTTCCATGGCTTAGCCCAAATTTAATACCAATTCCTACTTTCCACTTACTTGGTAGCTGGTGCATTGCTATTATTATTTGCAGAAACTTCAAGATTTGGTCTCGTTTCATTGACAACATGAGGCCTCTCAAGTGTCACCTTTGTTGGTGCTACTTCTTTTGCTTTGGCTTGCTGAACTCCATGATTCTCAAGCATAGAACTAGTTTTTAATCCCATGTTATGAGAAGGCCTAGGGGAGAGTACAGTATTGACCTCCGAATTAGCTAGGAATTTCCCCTGCATGATATATTGGGGACTTTTAGTGTGAGGCCGCATTTAAAAAGTACATGTCCTCCAAGTAAACTGGTATTTACCTCTGAGAACCCATTCATGGCATCTGAGAACCCTCTTTTGTTACCCAAAATAGCAGTCTTTGATGAGGAGTGGTGATCATCAGTTAAAGGACGCAAAGGAAACAAAGGTTTCTCATTAAATTGAGTTGAGCTTCTTAAGAAGAGATCTGAGTCTCTTTCAGGAGACTGAGATCCTGGAAGACCAAGCCTGAGCTCTGTGGCTTTAAGGTTCAGATTACTTTTACTCTCATTTGAAAAGGACAGAACTGAGCTGTCCACTGAAGAGCAATCAGATAATCCCATGTAGTTGCGTTCTTTTAATTCTGAGCTGTGGAGGTGTGCACTTTCCATGGTGGTTGAGGAAACCAGTAAAGTTACATTGCTTTTACCTTCTCCCTCGCCTATGCCGAGCAGCGGCGGAGACATCAGAGCTCAGACGACAAGCTCCCGATTATGTATAATCTATTAAAACACCATAACATTTGACATTGTTCAGAAAAACAGCCAAAAGTTTGAGTAATCTTGAATTACGGAACCAATACATTTAACAACAGTTGGCCACCCTTGAATTATAATTAACCTCAACAAATGATTTATCTTTAGAATTTCCGTAACCTATTGAAGCACCCTTTGTCGACAAAATATTTGCTTTGAGCCTAAATAGCCCGAAACAATCAACAAACATCGGTATAGATTCTAATAATGCAAAGTATCCAGATGCAAATATACCAAAACAAAACAGCGAGAGAATAACCGCGAGACAATAATATCTATACACAGAGTACGCATGTTAGTGTAATTACTTTCGGATGGAGTAAACTCAGGGAAGTTCCTAAAAACGACCGAAAATAAAAAAAAATGAACCGTAGGACAAGTGCCGTTAAAAATATAGAGAGAAAACGATGATTTAAGAGCCAACTCTCTGCTAAATCACCTTCTACCAGCAAAACCTTACAAGTAGAAGTTCGTGTACCTCACAGCAGGCTGCAGCAGACGCTTAGGTCCATGTCTATATGCAGACAATGGACTCAGAGTTGAAACTAATAAACCCAGAATGACAATGACGGAGACAGAAATCCAGTGAAGAGAAGAACCAAATTCTACAGGAAACCACTATTCCCTGTTTGGTCGGTCAGAAAAAAAAAGGAGAAAATGAATAACACCCCCACCCAAAAAAAAAAAAAGTTAACCAACCTCCTGAAAGAATTTTGTAAAGAATGAACAACATATTGGAAAATGTCCGTCAGATATTGACAATTAAATATGGGGAAAGATAAAGAAACATACCGGGTTGAAACAATGAAAGCAAGAGCAGGAACAACAAACATAAAAGATTGCAGAAACGAGGGAGAAAATCCGAGTGCAATTGCTTGGTTTGCCCAACAGAAGAAAACAAAACGTGAAAGCAAAACTTAGAAATTGAAAATTGTAACGTTTTACCTGAAAGATTAGCAGATCAGAAGGGTGAAGAAGAAGAAGGGGAAAAGCGTTTGAGACTTTGGTTGAGCACAAGGAGTAGCAGAGAGAGAGAGAGAGAGAGAGGAAGGAGAGAAGAACGGAGCTAAGGACCCTCCATTTGGCACAAAGTAACAAAAGTTCATTTGCCGTCCGATGTGAAACTCAATGCATTAAAATAAGGCTTTAATTGAATGTGTCTTAAAAAAAAAAAAACACTTCTCTTTATGTAATTTCCTTTTTATTTTAAATTAAACAACATTTTATTCTGTTACTTTTAAGTTTTATTAATAATCCGCCGAACAAACGAGGGAAAGCTCATCCAAGGCTAAGCTTTTTTCATGATTGATGGCACACCGTCGATTCTTTCTTTTAATGCAATTGATGGATCGCAAGTTTTTGGAGATAAAGTAGATGCCAAAAAAAATCCAATGAAGGTCCTTTTGATAGACCAAAAAATAATTATCATTCATTAATTAGAATTAAAAAATTTCTTAATTTACATAAAAATAAATAAGTTCAATTATTTAAGTTGCCGGCAAACAAATAAACAAACAGAATGAGTTTCGACTCATAACATAATGTCTCTTGAGTTTTGATACGTCGGATTTTAGTTGAATTTGGGTAAATTTTTAATTTGAAAAAAAATAAAAGGTTGAAAATAGAAGCTGTCACAAATAATTTATAATAAATTTTGATCCAATTATTAATAATTAGGAATATTGCTATTATTGATCGCACGGAAAAAAGTATTGTATATATATCTTAATCACAAAGTCTGATTCGCTCGCAGTAGTGCTTCTTCTTTTTTTTTTGTTTATTTTTTGACAAAGGTGTATAGATTAGTACGGAGGAATATGTTAGCAAAAATGGTAAATGTTAAGTGATTATATCCTAAAGTGGAAATCAGTTCCCAACTAAAGTATATATTTGCATGCTTTCTTTGGTTGAGTATATGCTTTCAATGTTTGTGTGCGATGATCTGTCTGTTACACTGACTTTAGCTTGTTTTAGACTACTAAATGTATTTCCGAACCCCCCAAAAGAGAAAAAATTCAATTGGAGGGTGAAATTGGAATGAAAGAATATCGAAACATGTGTGTGTCGTATAGTATGAGAAAGATCTTATAATAGTCTTTTAAGTTTGGACTCCTAAATTTAAAAAAAAAAAAAAAATTAGGTTCGTGTTTAGATTCATATTGAAACAGGTAACAAATTTAATGCCTAGTTCTATATATCTTCGTTCAATTATTAAATTTTCAAATTCAACCCCATTTGCTTAATGAAATTTAAAAATTGACAAGTTTTTCTTTCCTCGTACTGAAATTTGTTTACATGTAATTTATTTCAACACTGCCAAAGTAAAAAAAAAAAAAAATCAAATAGCAACTACTATAATTCAATAAACATTAAAATTGTTTTTTTTAAGAAAAAAAAATATAAACTCGAATTGAAACTTAATTATCGAGCCCCACATCTAAACACAAGCTGATAAAATTTATAAATACAGTGTAACAGTGATCTCTACTCTCGGGGCGTGCATGATGATGCATTATGCTTGAGCTCCCAAGAGGGGGAACAGAATTAGAAAATGAAGCGATTTTAGATTTTTTAAGATAAAAAAAAAATTGTGAATTTCTTGACCTTTACGCGAATGACTTGTCTTTAAAATGATGATATGACAAGCAAATTGAAATGACCACGATACCCTCGGTTAAAATTTGTTTTGACTTTTGCAAAACATGCCGACTCAATGTCATCATAATGCCATTAATTTATAATGCTCTTGCTTCTTTCTTTTCCATCTCCTAGTTTTCTTTTTATTTGGTTCTCTCTTTAATTATAGTATGATACTATGCTTTCTCCTTACTCTGCACCAAAAAAGAAAAAAGAAAAACTCTTATATAAGAAAGAGAGGAACATTGTGATTATGAGAAGAAAGAAAAACACAGCATGCTTTGGCACATACTGAAATGTATCAATAATTTCAACCGCCCCACTCATTATCCCCTCTTTATTTTTTAACGAAGGTGGCAAGATTCTCATCTACATATCATACATAAACTCCTTATTTAATTCCACAAATACCCCCACACACTCACATGCATGGATCCCACCCTACTACTTTCACGTGTCGTAGGTCCAAGTTATAGACCCCCACCGGAGGGCAATTAAGGAAATACCGGACCCCCTGCATTTCTCCGCGGTCTAGCTCAATATAGTAAAACTGAGAATGACCCATGAGCGAGCCTACAGGATTTATTATTTAAAAACCAAAAAAAAAAAAGAAGAAGCCCAATTTATTGAATTTAATTCGAAATAAAATTAAAAAAAATAGAATTTGGGTATTGTTTAAATAAAATAAAAAAATACGTAGGGAGCATCAAGTAAGTGGAACGAGGGGGACAGAGAAAAACAGGGCGAAGCGAAATGATGTGCTGGGGGACAAGAAAGCGGCTTTTAATTTTGGATTGCCGGGTTTCGAACGCGACACTTACCGCCAACGCGCTCATCTTTCGCCACTGCCTTACACGATCCAATCATCTTGGTCAGAAGTAGCTTTTTAAAGTTGCGGTTAGGACAGTGGGTCCCGAAACCGTGAGCGATGATACTGTCGCTTTTCGATGTGGAAGTGTGATGCACGCGTGTGCATGGGTTCCATAGGAGAGTGATTCAAAAAGATATTTAATTTTTTTTTTTTTAAATAACGAAATGGTAGCTTTGCACGCGTTGTTGATAAACCATGCATACAATAATACAGAGCAACAGAATCATGTAAAATTGCTGTTGTCTGTTGCGCGTGTTAATTATGATGCTTTTTATGGGCCGTTGGATCTTCAAAAATCGTCATCGCCCCGTCACCTTCACGGGCCGTGCCTCCCCTCGACTTGAGCTTCTTCTCCCACATTCGCATTATAGGTAATTAAAATATATTACTTCGGGACCGCGATGAGTTTAATTAAATTTTATTTTTTCCCGTCTCCTCAAAAAAAAAAAAAAAAAATCAGACATTTTAATTATATTAAATATATTTTACTTACAAAAATAATAGATTTATTTGATTTTATTTTTATTTTTAAAAACTATTTTTAAAAATTATATTTAAAAATTATTTTATATAACAAAAATAAAAAAAAATTCATTTGATCAACTGTTTTAAAAACATATTTTTTTTATTTTTTATTTATTTTAAAAATAAAAATTAAAAACAAAAATAATTTTTTATTGTTTTTGTTTTTTTATTTTAAAAATAATTTATTTTTAAAATTTATTTTCGAAACAACAATAAAAAATAGTTATCAAACAAATTTTT
Organism: Gleditsia sinensis; assembly: GCA_037074535.1. Lineage (NCBI taxonomy): Eukaryota > Viridiplantae > Streptophyta > Magnoliopsida > Fabales > Fabaceae > Gleditsia > Gleditsia sinensis. The sequence continues at coordinate 6,145,405 of CM073472.1, forward strand.
TTATTTTAAAAACAATTAAGAATACAAAATAATTTTTAAAATTAGAAAATAAAGAGACCCAATATCTTAAAAATGCTTATATCATTACTTATGTAAAATAATATAAATATAATTTGAATTACAGCGCAAACTGTGTATAACTGTATAAGTTAAAATTTGATTTTTTATTTATTTAATTTTTATAAAGTGAGGATTAGGTTGTAGGTTTAATTTGAATTGGTAACTGTTGCTTTACGTGAATCTTGATTTAACGTGCTTGACGTGAATGCGAAGGAAGCGGGTTTATTTTATTTGAGGGAAGCTAAACGAGAAAAGGTCTTACATACGAAGGTTGTACTGAAATAAACCTCAAATTGGTACTCAATGGCATCCGGACCTGGAAAGTATTCGTTTGTCTGTTATTTTTTGAATTTAATGATGTCCGCTTTATCTTGCCATTGGGTTGAGAATAATGATAATGTTTCTCTTTCTCTCGTAAAATAATGACGAGTAATTGAGATAGTGGGTTATGACCTAACAAAAAGCCTTCAAACAGTACCCTCCAAAACTACTTTCCCCGTAACTTTAGGGGTTCAGTTCAAGAACCTTATTATTACAAGATGTCGTTTAATTGTTCATAACCAAATTAACACACACTAAACAGAATCGAATGAGTTCGACGTATATAAAAATCAAGCCTTTTCTGCTATCAAAATTAATAAACACTTACTTAGAGATACCAATTAATGCACATGTGAAATAATTAAATAAGAGACGCAACGCATAAACTAATCTGATGAATAATCTAATTTTACACACACATTAAATTAGCATGAGAGAGATTTAAAAACTTTGGCAAGTGGCAAGCATATACATTGATTATGCGTGCAGTTTTTCTTATTATACTCAATTTTTAATGATCAATGTTCTAATCACACTGCAGGGCTGCAGCTCTAACCTAATGCTTTTGATAAAAGTATACTAAATTAAGTTCCACAATCTCAAACTACTCGGTTAATGTTGAGAATGGGTATAATCACTTTTCCATGGATTCGATTTCTTGAAAAGCTGCTTCCGAATCTCGTTTGTTCAAATAACTAGTCGCCTCTGTTTTAGCGCAGATATTTCGGGATACTGCCATTGCTGTAGCTCCAAACTCTGCTTTCTTAATTGCCACACTGAGTCTACATATTGTGAAGAATTTATACGGAGATTGTTGGGAGTCCCATTGTAAAAGCAGCTATTTCAAAATGATGGATATTGCAGGCGAGAATAAAGTTATAATTATGTGAGAAAAGAAAATGATGAAAAAATTTATCTAAAATATCTATTTCATTTTAATTATACTTATGACGCCCAAAATCAAATTTTTAATTAATCAATTAAAACCACTGAAATTAGATAAAGCATTTTAAGAAAACTTGTGGAAAAACTGTTTTTTTTTTGGGCCTTTGTTTCCGGAATGGACATGCGACGGGTTTGCCTGTCCAAAAACAAAAAACGTACAGGCCTTCAACCTCCTACAATGGCCTTTACTTTATTGCTTCTTTTTTTTGGGGGAGGGGGGGGGGGGAAGGTTTGTGCTAATGCCTGCCTCAAAAAGGCCACATTCCCTGGGCGAAAGATACCCAAAAAACTATATATACATTGGGGGTGTAAAGTACATTTATTTAATTATTTTCTTAGCTCAAACAGAAAATCAATTATTAATTTATTTTATTATATGTTTTAATGTTGTGATTGGTTGATGTTTCAGTTAATTTGGACACCGCTCACAAGATTCATTATTGTTTAAATAATGAAAGCAAGTTTTCAATGACTCTTTTTATAGTAATTACAATTTAAATAATGAAATAATATTAGTCTTCTAAATTGTTGAAATAAAAAGATAAAAGAAAAGAATGAAGAGATCTCACTTATAATGGTTGCTTCGAAAATACTGTAGAGGCCCGTCTAATTTAGAAGTGGGCTTGGTGACGGACACTCGTTCTCAGTTCACACTTTTGGACCACTCACTACGTTTGGCAAAGATCCAAAATCAAGAGGCAATTCGGGCCTGCGATGTGAAGCCTGTGATGGGCCACTTTTGTTTGCTGATTACGTCTTGCTTTTTTTAGTTATTTCACCAAAAATTTCATGCTAGTCCAAAAAATTTTTGATGATTAATGGAAAATTTTTTCTTCCAAGGTCATATTTATTACATGAGAAGTTATCAAGATGAAATTATAATTAATGTGTTATAAATAGTTATTCAAATAATTAGACTCATAATAGGTTTAGACCTTCCATTAGATCTCCGCGCGCATGGCTCATGATCACAGACTAAAAACGCAAATTATACGGCAAGGTTCTGGAAAATAGACAAGAAAAATCAGAGGCCTGAAATGTCATCGGAGTAACATCATATGCTAAAACCTTGATATTACAACTTTTTTCAAAAAATTCCCCATTCCTGATTTTCTAATCTCTGTCTCCGTTTGTTTGCACTAGAGCGTTACGGAAGTTAAACAGAGTTGCTAGTTGCAATTTTTACAAAAAAAAAAAAAAAAAAAAAAAGGTCTTCAGATGCGATTGCAAAAATCAGGACTGGGGAGTAGCCTTGTGGTTCTGGACTTGGATTGTGATCCTTTCATCCACTGAAGGCTGACGAGGGCAGGCCATGGCTATGAATTTTGGGACATCGTCTCCTGGCATTAGCACAGGCAAGCTCTCTACCTGGTTCTGTTTCATCATCTGTCACAAAGAGTTTTCTTATTATTTAAGTTTGATCCATAGAAACAGAAATCAATGGGTTTTTGGGTATGAGCAGGAGAAAGCAATTAATTACCAAAAAAGGAAGAACTGGCTTCAGCTGGTGGGAAGAAACTAAATCTTCTCGTGCACTGCGAGTGTTGATTAGCCCATAGGAGCGAAGCCAAGACTGGAGCTTGTCCCAATGCAAGCAACAGCAAAAGAAGACGCAGATGAAGAAAAACAAGGCGAAGAGAAGGGCCAAACCCACGGGAAACCCAATGGAAACCCTAGACGACGATGGGTCCTCAATCTCCATGTCTGTGTGAGTGAGTGAAGGAAACCGGAGAAACAAGGTTTAATAAAAGAGGAAGAAAAGTGGGAAGCTTTAGATTGATAGGGTAGTTGACGATGGTGCACCAAGTGGAGAGCGGAGGATGACATTTTTATTATTATATAAACGTTGATGTGAGATAGTGAAGGAGTAGTGGGTGTGGCAGTACACTTTCCGTTTCGTACGGTATTTTAACGGGAAAACTTGCCTTAGTCCCCAAGCTCCTGGCTTGTCTTGTTCGCTAAGATTCTTGAATACCAGGGCCTACACAGTTCGACGGACGAGTTTTGAGGAATTTACAACGTTGTCTCTCAAATGGCTTACTCACACACTAACATCCACCGACGCTACACTCGTCAGCTAACCTATAAATAATATTATATATGTCTGATAGTCAGCGAATAAAACAACAATTAAGTCTCTAGATTATTACAACCGCTAAATACAAATACATGTATATCCTCAGCTAAAATATGATACTTTCTCAACAATATTCTTCTTATTTTCTTTCCCCAGCTTAGAAAAAGGAAGGGTCATCTTGGGGTATAATTAAGCCCTCTTCAGATTAAATGCAAACCTCTATTATTATTTTGTTTTTTTTGGTATAGATGCAAACCTCTATTATTGAACACTGAAAGGTACTGCTTTTTTCAGTATTTGGGAAAAGAAAAAAAAAAGATTTCGCTTTAATTAAAGAAATATAATCAACTTCCATTGTCATGCTTTTTTCTCTTAAATCAGTAACGTTGCCTAAACAGAACTTTTACTATTATAAATAAAGAAGGGAAAGGATGTCGTTTCTTTCTTTTTTAGACGTTGGAAAGGAAGGATGTCGTTTCTTTCTTTTTTAGACGTTGGAAAGGATGTTCTTTCAAATCAGGTTAATATTATTATTATTATTCACGGTTGATGTTGCTGCCGTTTGGTCCCCATGGAGATTGCAATATATGGGATGGTCCTCCAAAAACTATTTGAAGTCACATAAAGGCGTATGTGACATTTACAAGCCAGGTAGCTTTCCCAGAATAGTTACCATTTTCGTTAGTGCGCTACCACGACCATGATGGAGGTCGTGCAGCGTACTGGTGTTAAGCACGGGTACTTATAAAGCTTTTACACGCAACCAAGTCCCTTAACAAATACAAACATATATAATGTGAGTTTGAATATATTAAAAATGAGTTTGTGGTGAACGAGTTAATTGCAGATTGTGTGGTTTATAATGATTGATTTCATCTACGCGCGCACCAGATAAAAACTTAAAAAATTTCATTTTTCCTGTCTAGTCTATTCAAAAGGGAGTGTAAGAATTAGGTCCAAGTCAATATCAAATTGGGACTCCTACGTGGAAAGCAGTATAATTTTGAACCTAACGTTATCAAAAATAATTTCCCAAATAAAAACGCCTCAATAATCAGCTTTTGTTTTACTATGCTTTTTGCTAGTGTTGCCTTCATTAATCAGAATCCATAACCTCTCGGGGGTCCCATACTCTATGAAGCTTTATATTATTGAAAATTCAATATAAAGTATTTGTCCTTTTTTTTTGGACAGATATAGAAATAAAGTACTTGTCATATTAGAAAAAACAGAAAAAAAAAGAGAGAATATTTTTTTGTATTATAAGTTTTTTTTTCATGGACACACACAGCCCAAGAGACAAAAAGTCATTGCTCCATGGGCCTTTGCAGTATTAGCAACGAAAGAATTATGGGCTATAACCCATAAGGCTGCGCAGAGTCCTTTAGGCCCAAGACATTAAATTTTTGTTTTGGCCCAAGAGGTTCAATTGCTCCGACCAGAAATGCAGAATATACCAACCTTGTTCTGTCAGACTCCTAGTCCCAAAAAAAAAAAAAAATTCTGTCAGACTTTGTCTACATATCAATGACATGACTTGTCCAAAAAAAAAAAAAATCAATGACATGAGATTTTTACTGTCCCAAAAAAAAAACAAAGACAGGCCTATAAGTATCGAAAGGTAAAACTGATTGCTGTCCGAAAAAAATAAAAGGAGCCTGTAAGTATCGAAAGGTAAAAATGATCGTGAATTGAAGTAAGCCAGAAAGTTGTAATTGCTCCACTAAAACTTGATAAATTTTTTTTGTTAATAATCTTTAAAATTCATATATATTCTGAAAAAAAAATAAGAAATACCTTTAAAAAATGTCGTGATTGTAAAAAATATTAATTATTTTGTGAATCTTTTAACACAGAATTAATTGGCACTCAAACAATATTCTAAATGTTCTTTTCGCATTTTCAAAATTATCTTGATGTCCTTTCTTGCATATATGAAAAGATGATCCATTCTCTAATCGGCCTAGCCTGTGACTGGAGGGATCTTAGCTTGACGTACTTTGAAATTAATACAACGGAAGGTTTGTTTCAGAACAAATCTTAGGTCATTCATTGAATCATCATTACTCCTCAACTAATCTTATCCAACTTTTTTGCTAGTGTTCGTATATATTCAGGTGTAGGCCCGTGTTTTCTTGTTCTTTTTCAATTTTAAATGAAGTGAAATGTCTCTGCATATAACTGGATTCTCAGTGGAAACCTCTAGACTTCTTACCTTTGTTGGGGGCTTTTATCTTTTCTGTGACTCACATTTGAGCTTTATCAAAAGTATGGAGGCCAATTCTTTGGTCATATGTGAAAGATTCTCGCCAATTATAGTGGGCAAAGTGAACTCAGGCAATGAGAATTCCAATGAGAGCTCACTTCAGAGATAAAATCGAATAAAAGCATGGTTGGATAAGACACTGATTTAACAGGTCGATGAAAAGGATAAACGCATATAATATTCTCGGAATCTCAAGCCTCCTTTTTGTTATTTTAATGTTCCAGGAACTGCTAACTAGGTAGTTGGATGTTTCACGTTTCCTCGTTACAGAATGTGAATGGAGGCGGGTTTAGTGTGGACAGACAGACAACATAAGCACCCTTCTTGCCGAAGAGACATTTTTGGAGTTAGTACCGACGTGTTATCCGTAAGGTGTTTGTTTCCGGGACTCTCAGAATAATTTATTCAATTTTGGATTCATCTAAAGTTCCAACTTTCAATATCCACATGTGATTGTTTTCTGCGTGTTTCTAGCTCTGAGAGACGTTTGGGGCTGATGGTGCTGACCAATGCTGATTGTTGCACTTTGCAATCTTCAACAGAGACTGCTTCGGAATTTCTAAATATTTACATCTTTCAAACGCAATCTGATGTTTTTGCGAAACTGCTCACAAGGATTGCCTTCTGATGATTAGGTGTTTAATTAGGCTGCCAGAAACTTGAGCAGGAAGATGCATGGTGATCTGAGAAACTTGGAAGAATAGATTGATACTTATTGCTCGATACATAAACAATGGTTTTTTGCTGGAGCCGAGAAAGTGACTTTTAACGTTAGTTGACCTTTGTAATTTGGTGTCACTTTCCCTTTTTCTCAATTAAAATTGAGTAAAAATCAAATTTTGCACATTGAAAAAACTAGTGAAAAATACATAACTTATTCTTCGGTCTTCTGAGTGATAACAATTATAAGGTGCAATCACTTTAGCCAATCAAATTCAAAGTTACAAATTTCGTTACGCTAGAACTGCTTTTAATATAGTTTACAAATTTAGAATTATCGTAGTTTGATATTGTTGTCACATCATACTATTGAAAAATGTCTTCATAATAGAAGTTGCACAGAAAGGAAGAACGAAAAGGCTTATCTGAAAGAAATAGAGACCAACAAAAAAAAAAAATGGAACTTTACTCTCTTATTATGTATAACAACATCTTTGCTTGCCCCTCCCATAGGCATATTCTTTTCTCTGCTAAATCTTATAGGGCTAAACAATCCAATCATGGGAAATTCAGGGGCGATAACTAGTTTCTCTCATTCATAAAATATTATTACATCCACATAAACACATGATTACGAGGCATGGCACCAAGACAGCTTTTAAAGTCCCCTCCTTGGTATTTGATGAAATGTGCCTGAGAATCATAATAAGCACGAGCGAATCGCACCTCGGCAATTCGATCAATCTGGCCTTTGCATTCGGCATTTAAGAACATTGCCCTTTTGAACCACGTGTTATTTCTCCTTAAGTAGGAATAATTTATTTTTACGGATCAAGAAAAAAAAAAGAAGAAAGAAATCCAGCTTCCACTTATAAGCCTCGTTGGAAACCTGATACCCAAATTGCTCAAGTACAGTTGCTGCCTTGTATTCTCACAAACATCTTCCTCCATATCCTGCGCTTCTAAATAATGCTTGCTTTATATCTTCCGAGCTCAGTATTGTCCTGTGCTCCAATTCCTGTTGAATATATAACAAATATGATTAGAAATTAACTAATACAGGTCTCGGCAGAACCCAAAAATAAATAAAGATATAAGAAAAATACAAAAACTGCAACCGAAGAACTTTTAATTAGACAGTACCTCAAAACCATCATAGTAATGTACCTCCGAGCAAGAAGCCTGCATTGTAAAATCATTGAAACAGCTGATAACACACTGCTGAATCTCAAGACCTAAGTCTTCCAGGGTGTTCACTGTAGATTGCAACAACCCTGGCTTCCCTGCACAGCAAATTTCTACCCGGGTATCCACGGTCCTCCTCTCCACATCAAACTGCAAACAATGACAAGAAAACATTTGGGATCTTCCAATGCAGATTTTAATTTATATCAAAGGGTTTTGGTAGTTAAAATTAGTAGTGAAGGTCCATACCTTGGGTGAAGTTCTCACTAGGATTTCATTTGGTTTTACATCCTTGAAAATGCCCCCCATGTTTGAATCTACTACTATTTCTTGCTGCAAACTTTTTATTTTTTCCAGGAGTTCTTTCATGTAATCTATAGTGTCTCCAAGTATAGATGTTCTGTCCATCTGCGATGAGCATCGAACAAGCAAATTAGCTCTGCATAGCATATGGTAAAAGAATGTGTTTGATGAAAATTAGGCATTGAATGACGTCTGTTGCTTACCTTACTTATCTTAGGGACAATTGATCTTAGCATTGAGAGGCGGTCGTTTAATCTTTTTCTCCTCCTCCTCTCGGCCATTAGATTCTTGGAGGGCTGCCCCTGCAGCTTCTTCGCTCGATTCTTTCTTTCCAAACACGCGCCCATGTTGAAATCTGGCATCTCAGGGGAATGGCTGGGCTCTATCTTACATGTGGTTTGGAGGTCCAAACTCTGAATCTCTTCCCCAAACAAACCAGTATCCTCTTCTTCCATCATGGACAAGGGGTTGTCTTCTGGAGTCAGAAATGGAGGGGTGTTATAAGATGAATCAATGATCTGAGGTGAAGAGAATTCGTCAAGCAAGGAGCTGTAGATTTCATTGAAGGTGTGGTTGTTGTAAGTTTGGGGAACTTCTTGACAGGAGAAATTTGGAAGAAAACCTGCAGTGTTTGGATCAAAACAGTCAAAACCATAACCATTAGAGAGGAGCTGGTTTTCTTCTGTTGGAATGCTGCTGTCCCATGTTTCTCTTCTTAGAGCTAGTAATTCCTCCATGAAATCATGTTCATAGAGCTCCATTTCGCTTCTCTTCTCTCTCTTGACTATTGTAAATGCTAATTCTTTGGGAAACACCTTGAGAACATGCAGTACCAAGTTGAAGAATTTATAGGGGCACACAGTACAGCTTCTGGCAAATTGTTTATTGTTTGCATTATAGTATGTATTATGTTATATTTATTAGCACCTATAGCCTAAGACTGAAATGGAATCTGCTTTTCATTATCTCTCTCTTCTCCCCGAGAAGTAGGGTGTGATTTATGTCATTTTCACCGAAATCTCTGCAATCAAAAACAAACTAAATATTTAATTTGCATACTTGGAAAACTTTGACCCTCACGTACGTCTGGAACCAAAAAGGATGGAGTTAGCATCATAAACCCTGTCAGGTTCTTTGTATGTTCAAGCTCTGAAATATAAATTAATAAAACAGAACAGAAAACAAACCCTCTTTCTCTCTTCAGTAGAAGAAAATTTCTGAGTCGGGTCCCACTCCTCACTGCCTCCCAAGTTTGGCTTAGCTCACAAATTCAAATGAGTTGGTGGTCTCTTTTTGTTCTTTCTGCGCTACCTCTCCTATTCAACATACTTAATACAAGTTGTCCATGCTTGTGATACCAAAAAAAACTACACTAATCTATTCATCCTAGAAGCTACAAGAAACAGTACTTCCACTCTCACCCCACTTGGCTAGGCGTAAGATATTTGTATACCTTTATAACGTTATATTAATTTACATACACCAATATACTAAAACAGACTTAATGAAAGTATCATCTTCGGCTTATGTTTATGGTTTTTGCTAGATTACCAATATGAAAAGGCCATTCAATTTTCGGCTTGCCCTTTTGGCTCATATCATATGGTCTTCAATCACTGCCCTCTTCCCCTATAGGAACCTTGTCTTCATGCAGGGGGTGAAATAGTCTTTTTAATTCCGAGTTCCGGCTCTACTTGTTCGCACCAGTTAGATGACAAAAGCCCTGATAATTATCGTTGTTGTTGTTATTATCGCAGCGGTTTTAAATTTCTTAGTAGTTAGAGCTCTTAAAACTAATTCCCAAGTATCTGTTTGACTCAGCAACAGATGCTCCACGTACAATATACCATCAACCAAACAATGCTACGTTTATACTTAGAAACCATGCACGGCCTCTTAATGGGCAAGCAAAGCCGAATTGTATACAGAACCCAGAAATGGTTCTTTTTAGGCAAGACCGTCGCAAGAAATTTTTTTCTGAATTCTTTATTTCTAACATAATATGGTTTATATTTGATAGGATTAAAAATTAAATTAATTAAAGTGGGTGCAAATTAATTAAGAAACAGACCTCTTTATAGTGATATAACAATATTCAGCACGCTATTATACAGTGCAGAGGTTCTCCTCTTACTCACAGATTTGCGCCCGTTGGAAAAGTTGATGCTTGATGGTGTAATGAAAATTTTCTGACTATGATGTGCATCCTAATCTCTAACGTCACTGTCTTCGGTACCGATAGCATTAACCTTATATAGCCGAGGATTACAATATAGTCTTGGCCGCTTGGGTTTTCCTCAATGAAAGCAAAGTTCTGAAATGCCATTCATGGGTAAGATCAAACCCAAATTCTCTTTCTTTTTCGGGTATAATCATCCAATCAGGAATCTCTTAGCCACATGCTACTAAAATGTAACAAAAACAATTTCTGAAATGCCAACCATATTCGCACAACTAAAAAAGAATAATGAAAGCCCATGGTTCTTAATTAATATTTTCTAATTAGACTCACCCCTTTCCACCAAAGATCTAAGAATTAGACTCATCCTTTGAGAATCTATCCCATATGCTATGAATACTTTGTTTGGCCATTTACAAGCTATAAGTCTAATTATGCGTACAAAGTAAAATTTTCTAAGACGTGGGGTTGAGTCTACGTACTAATCTAGTATGTGAAAATGGCCCAGTCTATAACGTAAATCTTCATATTCTTAGAGGATTGATGAAAGGCAAAATCTTTATGTACAATTACATAATTAACTGCATTTACAAACGATATACGTACGTACCCCTAAAATAACTTTATATATACACACACATCGTTGGATAGTGAATTATATTCATTATATCAATAATTATGATTTTTTTTGTTAAAAAATAGTTGTCATGAGTTTAAATAAGAGAGGCCTATTTAATTCACATATATCCACTTAAAATTGAACACAGTAAACTCAAAATATACAGTCGTGCTTAGCCAATTCAGTGTAAGATTGCCATATCAAAATGTCCACTACCTATTTTTATAATAAAAGCATCGAACATGAGTGGCTGGTGTTTATTGGCGCATAAAATATAAGGCAAAATGAATAAGAAAATAATTTTTTTGGGGGTGAAAGGACGATGAAATAATTAGATGTGAGCATGCTTTAATGGAATTTCAACGCTTGATGCAGACAACAATCAAAGCAAGAATTAACAAGAAAAAACAGGAAAGGGGGATCGGAAGTTTCCTCGATTTACCATACCTTAAAGGTTTCAATTTTGAAACTCATATAGATATGATGATTCGTCAAGGGTTATGCACGACTCCTCATGAACCTAGCTATCCCTCTGAATTTTCCTCAGCAGCCAACGCCATTATTTGCTCCAAATGATTAAAAAAGGAATTCAATCATTAACTTCACCCCGACTTTACGAAAAGTTAATATCAAGGGTACGATTTGTTAAACAAAAAAATGGTAATCAAGTTCATAACATCAATAAATCAATTATTTTAATAATATTAAAATTATCTTTAAAATTAAGAATCAAAGTTCAAATTATACTCACAACATTAAAAAATTAATATCCATTCGGTGTTCATTTTACTTTTTAGTAATAATATGATGTAAAGAGGGTAACAAATTATGTAATGTATAATTGTATATAGGTAACTGAAAAGTGAAAATTCATATTTTACATAAGAATTAAATAAAATTATTTATACAGTTATGCAAATTACAGAAAACTAATTTTATACACACTAACCTTCACTTCAAAATTTTAATAATGAATGAAAATTTAAATTATGAGAAAATAATAAATGAAATACAATAACTATCTATCTACTCTAAAGTAGGATATTTTTCTCACATTTTCATATTGTGTTTAACTGTGTACAAAAAATAGTACATGAGTACATTTTATTATGGTTATTCGATCGATGGATGTTTAATAAAAAGTGCTAGCTAGAATGGTTTGTCCCACAAGAATAATGCAGAATATTGAGCTAGAGGGAGAAAGAAAAAGTTCTCACCCCACGTGCTTATTTTCTGGAATCCCCTTGTGAATCGCTTCGAAGAATTCCCCATTAATTAGTGCATCTCGTGTCATGTTAACTGTTAAGAGAGCATGAATGGCATTATGTCCTTCCAAACCCCAAAACAGATGGCGGATTCTTGATAAACTAACCCGACAACAACTGACCTATCACTCAAACCCATAACACAATTATTTGCTACTTCCTCTAATCATCTTTCTCCATTCATACAATATTATTGTGACCCTACGATCGAAAAGGAAGCTTTTGAGCTTTAATATTAGTCATTTCTAACTTAATGCTCAGACATGTACACCCTATTAATCTGTCATTATATACATATCCTTTTCTTACGTACCCACCCATAAAACCACCTCCTAATTAAATACAATTTGGTTCCCCTTGTTTTTTTTTTTTCCATTCTTCTTGGTTTATTCTTTTTTTCATACAGTTATAGTAATTTATGAAAAAAAAATTCATATTGTCTTTCTTATCAAATGACTGCAAAAAAATTAAAATAAACACTCAAATAAAAAAATGTCAGGAAAGAATTTTCCAACTTAGAGAAGAAAATTTATATATCACTGTAGTATAAGTAATCATTATGCGTTATTTTGTTTCTAGTTTTACTGAACTAAGTTAATAGCTTGAATTGAAGTATACTTCAATTCCAATTCCTCGAAATGAACTCCAACAACATTGATCAAAGAGATCCTGTTTGACATAAAATTGTGTAAAAAAAATATCAAATTGTTAAAGAAAAATCAAACTTAGAAGACAAACTAAGACCTGAACCGACCACGAGGAGCACAGTGGCCAGATCTTATATATGTGGCTGAAAATGAATAGGTAGAGAGAGTGGTGTGAGAAAACCGCGGCGGTTTCTTCCTACCCCCCCCGACACGGCAAGGTGGTATACCATTCCGAAAAGTAGTTTTTGCTTCATACCAGCTTTTGACAGCCCACAATATCTTATTTGGAATTCTGGGCTTCCACCAAAACCACCAATCTTTCTCTTTCTCCATCAACTTCCGCTTTTGTCTGATAGTGTTTTGTCTGTCACTACTATGAAGCAGTATTTTAGAGTCCAAAAGCCATAAGCCGTAAAACTACATACAGCGCTGTAAACTACCTTTTTTCTGTTTGAAAGGTAGGTCGTCGTTTTTTCTTTTTGTAGATAGGTTCTGCTCCTGTGCGTACATTACCCAGCAAAAGTAACCATGTGAGAGTCACTGAGTGACTGTCAGTATATAAGGATCTCGATCTTTCGAAAGATTTAATTCTTTTTATGTACTTTATTTTTTCTAATAATCTAACCAATAAATATTAAAAAAATAATTTCAAAGTGCAATGAGGGAAAATCATCCTAGTTTTTCTTTCCTATGCTTTTATCTTCGTCGCACCTTGAAGAAACATTTATCTTTATATAAGGTATGGGAGAGTGAGGTAAGAATACGTGCAGGTGGCTACTGGTTAGCCCAAATAATGGGAAAAGGGCAAACGCAAAGTTATTACTATTACCCGAGAGAGTCTTCACGAGTCATTTCCTACGCAAGAAAAAGGACAAAACCCCACCATGCACCCTTTGATTATAAAAAGTCGCGCTTCCTACCTCCGCTCTGCTGTAACAGTGAAATGCACTTTTAGTTTTCGTCTTTTCAGTTAGTCATCTCTGCGTTTTGTATTATAATATAAGCTTAACACTAACGGATTGTTTGGCCTAATTTCTTTTTCTTTTTAAAAAATATTTTATTTTACATTTTCCCTGTGTTTAACTAAAATCTAAACTATTCTAAAATGCAAGCATAATCTACTTTTTTATTGAAATAAAAAAATTGATAATTTGGAGTTTTTTTATTTGAAGGAAAAAACAATTTTTTATAAAAAAAAGAATTAAAATTTACAAAATCTAACTAAATCTTTTTAAATATCTTCGTTTAATATATAAAATTTTAGTAATTAAACCTCCGAATTTTTTAAAATAAAATATTTTATCAAAAAATTTATTATTTTGATTGATAAAATAATTTATACTTAAATAAAATGTTAGTATAACTATATAAATTTATTTTTAGTAAAAAAAATTTATGTTATATTGTGATTTTATTTTATATTTTAATTACATAGAAATTCAAAAATAATTAAAATTAAAATTTAAAATTAACTTTCAGTTCAAATAGTATTGATTGTAAAATTATTTTTAAAATTCATAAACCTATAGGTGAAGTGATAACAAAATTTAATAATTTTTTTATAATATTAAAAATTTGAATCTATAAAAAATATTTATATAAAATTAAAATTTAAAATTAACTTTCAGTTCAAATAGTATTGATTGTAAAATTATTTTTAAAATTCATAAACCTATAGGTGAAGTGATAACAAAATTTAATAATTTTTTTATAATATTAAAAATTTGAATCTATAAAAAATATTTATATAAAATTAAAATTTAAAATTAACTTTCAGTTCAAATAGTATTGATTGTAAAATTATTTTTAAAATTCATAAACCTATAGGTGAAGTGATAACAAAATTTAATAATTTTTTTATAATATTAAAAATTTGAATCTATAAAAAATATTTATATGAACGATAGTTTCAATAATATGAAAAAAATTGATTTTACATTTAAATACGTAAGATATTAATGTAAATATAAAATTATTTTAAAATGATTGGTTAAATATTAAATGATATTAATAAAAGTGTTTTTGAGATTATTTGATTAAATATTATTTTTTATTTTATTATAGTAATGTTTTAATTTTAAATTTAAAAAAAATTAAAAGGAAAGCAGAAATTTAAAAAACTGTTAAAAGAGGCACTAATTAATGCCCCTAGGCCCTAGATATACCTTTCAGCTTCCTCCCAACATTTGCTCTTCCCCGCTGTACTTCACTACTGGCGCTGCAATATTGCAAAGAACAAATAAGAACAGTAGTATCGTTTAAAGTGCTGCAGTGCCACTACAGTTCTTAATTAAGGTCTCTTAAGTCCGTGACGCCGAGAAGTATTAGCAAGTTCTACCGTCTACGTGAACATGGCAATTAAAGAATGAATGGGGCGATTAAAATATGTAGACTGGGTCAATATCTAATCAATTGCGGCAACTTGGTTTTGGTTTGTGAAGGATATTTAATTTCATAGTTATTATTGGAGACAAGGTAATATTTCGACGACTTATTTCATTTTATTTTTTCCCCTTTTTTGTCGTTTTGACCTTTGGGAGAGCTTGCTGATATATATAAGGTTTTTGTGTGGCTATAGCTAAAGAATCATCGTCCATGGCCGCAAACTAATGTTGACAGATGCATTGTATCATGCAGGGTTTTTGGCTTTTCACTCTAATCACTCGGACTTTAATAATTGAAGTGGGTAATTAAAGTGCATGCAAAACCTCATTTTTTAATTAAATAAAAAAAAACAGTTCCCATCCAACTTGTAGTTAGTCTAGAGTTTGGAAACGGTAAGCGCGCAATATTCATCCCCATAAATTTTTCGCATAGATTCCAATCTGTTACCTAGCAAGAGATCAAGACAAATTATTTAAATAAAAAAATAGAAAGGAAATTAAATATAGTCTGAGAAAAAAAATATTAGAATTTTATTAATGTATATTTATATTCTCGATCTTTAATTACTTGTCTGTACCATTAGATTTAGTGGTTGCTATGAAATGGTCAAAGGTAAGGAGATATCTTTTTGTTTTTTTTTTCGACGATGAATCCTGCATGTAAAACTAAAAACAATTACACTGGCATGAAATTAATGAAATGATGCTGTAGTTTTTCTATAAAAAATTATCAGTATTAAAAATATTAAGTCTAACTTCACTCCCAAAACTCGAATCAAGAGAGGGAGAATTGTCTTTATTTATAAAGAGTATATTCTTTAAACATTCAGTCAATGTAGGACGTTTAGAAATAAACATCTAGAGCATAAAATTTGCAGACATAAACATCTGCGAGTGGATCATATTGAAATTGGAGTAGATTTTGATACTATTTAAAAATATTGAGTTTAATGTCACTCTCAAAACTCGAGTCAAGAAAAAAAAGATTGTCTTTACTTATAAAAAATATATTTTTTAAATATCCAACTAATGTGAAACTTTAATAGTATTATAATAAAATCAAGTTTAACATAAAAAGCAGCATATTTTTATGTATTGTTTACCGATAATATTTCTTAAAAACTATTTTAATGACAATTACTTTTGATTTAATTTGTCTATGTTTTGTACAAATAACGTTTAAGAAAAACAGCTGAATATATGATGTTGTGTGTGCGCGCGCGCGCAAACAATAATAAGTTTGCAATGATTTGTACAAAATGTCAACCGGTGCCATACTTTCTGATCAGACAGTACCAGTGATCCGAAAACTATAATAATCAATATATTTTTAGTCCGAATTTTCTTCCATTTCTTTTTCTTTCCCCCAACGAAATACGCTTGAACCGTCAGAATATGGATTATAATATTTTGTTATATTTAAATTACATATTCATTTAGTCTGATCTTGTTCCGAATCAAGTTTCCGCCTAAATTTTAATTCCTTTAAAATGTTATAATTAAAGCAGTTCATTAAAATAAATTTAGCCGACTAGATGGTTGGTGAATTAAACTGACAAAATTCTCTTAAATCAACTTGCTGATTACAGAATCAATTAGTTTATGCAAGTATGTAGTGGGTCTAGTGCGTGAGAATCTAGTAATGTCTCCCTATATTCCTTGCTTTAATATTGGAACTCTTGCGTTCTGATTCGACGGAGGATGATGGTTGAAGTAGTTTATAACCCAATGCCCATATTTTATGGCTCAGGTATTTATCTTTGCAACGAGATTGAGATCAGATAAATCACCGTCTCCCCCATCTTCAGCAACAGAGAACGCTTTGTTATATTCTAAAACCACTTGGAGAAAGAAATTATAGTAGGTGCATATGGACCAAGACTAATCAACTGGGTTGGTCCTTCAACAACATTGTGCAAATTGAGGAGAAAAGAAAAAAAAACACATATTGCAAATTGTAATATAATTAATAAAGACTCATCTTATATGCATGATTTTGTCAGATCCGATTGACTTGGTCCTTTTCTACCTACTAGTTTTCTCTCTTAAAATTCATCAATGTCCAAGTGCTGACTTCATGTGAGAGTTGTGATCTTTTCATGGGCTTAGTTCCATGCAAATTGATTGGCTCTGTGTAGGGTGGTCGCACTACAATGTAATCTAACCTTTGTGATCTTTTCAGAGATCGGGAAGATACTGATGATTTTTCAAGACAAATGGGTGTCCATATATTAATTAATATTGCACCAACCTTGATTTTTTTTTTTTTTAGACAAGTCGAAAAATCACATTTATACATCAAGATAAGGCACTCAGGTCAACAAACAGAAGACAAAGACAGGATAAACAAGTCCTGTAACTTCTAAAGATACAAAAATAAACACTCAGTACTATGATTAAAAAATAAAGAGGCAATACACATATCAAATTCTAATATACCAAATAATACATTTTAACATATTAGATACACAGTTAAAACAATATAAAAAAAAAAAGAAAAGAAGAGTCGTATCATAGAAGAGACAACATACCTCCCAACTTTTTCTAAAGGTTAATTCTCTTCAAATTTTTTCTACATAAGTCCAGTATTATAACTTTGATGTTATAGATCTGAACAAATAAATGTATATTTTTGAAACTCTAAACACTTTTCTACAAAGAAAAGAAATCTTCCCTAAAGGAAGTACGAAACTCTCCTAAAGAAAGGAAAAACTTTCCCACAGAAAGAAAAAATCAGAAAAACCTCACCAACCTTGATCATTCAAAGATATTTTTCCTTTTTTTAAAAAAAATTAAACACAAAAAATGAAAAGCCCACATAAACGACAATACATGACTTGCCGATGCTACATAATACAAGCAAAATCTTGCAACCTGCAGTTAGTTATATTCAAATGCCTACTTCAATTGAAATTCAATATGTTTTATATATATTTTGGCAAATACGTACAAATATAGGATATTGAAGCAATAGCAGCCATATATATATATATAAGAAATTCTAGAATCTTCATCATAAGAAGAAGAAACAATTGAATTTGAAACTCAAGTTTGTTTGAAATCATACCAATCGATGGATCCATTAATTTGTCTTTCTCGATACAATAATAGCATCTTAGTTTGAGCTACCATTGCAATCAAACTTATATAATTTCAAGTCAAACATTGCGTGGAGGCACTTGGAGAAAAAGAAACCCAGAAAAATCAGTGGAACATATATAATAGATTAAGGATCCAATTCTCTAGGTAAGAAATATAGAAAACATGTTAGATTACGAAATCGAACTTGTTTTCTCGGTGGACTCATAAATTTGTGCGGAAATAATTGACAAAGCGTGTAAACAGAAACATGCATATATGTTAACTAAAGCTAGCTAGCTAGCTAGCTAGCTTTAGCTGGCTTGCTTGGTTTTATTTTCGTGTTTAAGTTACAGTAGCTATAGCAAGTTAATATAATTAGCTGTCTCATAGTGTTAACTACAAACATTTCCAAATTATTAGATGGCTGCTGTTATCATTTGAAAATATAGTTCATTGACTAAAGCAAATTAAGATTTGAGCATATGAAGAACATATATAAAGCCATATAAAAGGCATATCGTTGCCACTTAATTAGTTGTACAACTCATTTTCACACGCACACACATGTACGAGCGCAACTCCAGCATTTTCAAACTTACATATGGGATAAAGGCAAAACTTAATCGGTCCAAATTAGATTACATAACTAACAAAATATTAAAAAAGTTTTATTTATCCATTTTAATGTATACTATCAATTACAATTTTTTTTCTTCTAAAATCAACTGTAATATCTTTTCTATATTACTATAACGAGTATTCTCTATTTAAATCAGACGTTAAAAATAATATTCTAAAAATCGTGTACATTAATTATACATAACTTCTGTGTAAAAAAAAACCACTTTATCACTCCCTTCTCCCGCTAAAACATTTGTCCTAAATCGGTTTGTCCCAACTTGTAAAATTCTCTTCACTTTGCCCTGAGAACTTGCAAAATGGGAAATCACCCAAATAAGTTGTCAGTACTTATTATCATTCGCTTAAATCGTTTTCCCTAACCTAATCAAACTTGGTAGACCCCACAATATTGCAAAGATTGTGGAACATACTAGAAACTTCAAATGAAGAGGTGTTCATATTGCAATAGCATATATAAACTGGGAGGAATATTATAATAATTTTCAAATTAAAAAATTACAATTAAATATATAGATCAAAGCGATTAAGTGCATTTTTCTTTGAAATCTTCACCAGAATAAACCTATTTTTTTTTTCTTGAAGAGATATTGTAGTATTTTAATTACTGTTTATGGGAAATGCGGATTGTTATGCATTAATTACATATATCTTGATTAAGGAGATGATCGAAAATATTTTATTATATATATGTATGTATATATATAATTTTTGTTATTTAATTAAGTCGGTCACCATGGTAACTTATTAATAGTATACTTAAAATTACAATTCTTTTTTTTTCATAAAAAAGATTATTCATTATTTTTTAAATAACCACCATCAAAAATTCCCTATAACTTATTTGTTATTATTTTAAAAAAATACCTATACCGAAAGAGATCAAAACTTTCAAAGTCATATTAATATAGATATTTGCATATATATACACAAATGGTAATCCGTGCTAGTTGGTGGTCATGGTTCATTATCATTTCTTACGAATTAAAAAAATTGCTAGCAAGACATAATTAAAAATTAATCCTATTTTAGATGGCGATATTTTATATATTTGGCAAATCTCGTGTAAGATTTTTTATTTTTTGGTCTTAGATTGTGTAAGATTATGAGACATACGTACATTGCTTTGTGATTTCCTTGACCCACTAATTTGGAACCAGTTCTTTTGGGCAAACTTGATATGGGCCAACCGCATTTAGGCCCTGCATTATGTACAAAAACAACAGTCCGTTCTAAAAGGGGTGCCGTATTTGAAACCAAAACAATAAAAAGAGGTAGCAGCACACAAGGACCAAAAAAAGTGGCACCTTTTTTTTTTAAAAAAAAAAAAGCCCTCCTGTGACTACCGATTCCAAAGAAGGATACAGATCCATCACTTACAAATTTTTGCATTATGTTGATAACTCATAACTTTAATTTTTATACACGCCTTTGTCCAAAAAAAAAAAATTCTATACGCGGTCCTCTCATGGGTCCGTATAGAAAATGTTCTCAAAATGCTAAACCTTTAGCGAAACATTCTCGATGGCATATTCTCAAGAATCATGCTCTCATGGTTTTAATTTTTGGGTCCACTGGCTGTTAATGAAACTCCACATGTTCTCAAGAAACAAGCGACTAACTTCTTTTGACCCTTTGACACGCATTCCCATCTTGACACATTGAATCAGGTCGGTAGCTTATTTTAATCTCAGACCGTAACCTTTTTCCCTTTTGCTTGAGTCTTCGATTTTTTGATACGGTGCCGTACCAGCAAAAACTAATTACAACCTTGAGAAAGAGAAAAGAACAAGATAGTATAAATGGTTCTAATAATAAAAAATTATAGAGTGGTCCAATCCAATAATAAATAACATCACGTGCGCTGCACAAGATGATACGAAGTCATCAACGGTTGGTCCATAACACAACGGAGACTCCTCCAAGTTTGGTATTGGGTTTGTTGTTTCTTTGCCTGCATGCTGCGTCTTCACCTTTGTGTGATGAATCATCAGCCATGTCCGTAGGATAAGCAACCAAACACGGACCCTTTCAGTTCTCTCTTAGCAGACTCAGGCTCACGCCGAATCACCGAAGCCAGAGAGAGAGAATCTCTCTCGCACGCACCGTACCTCACCTGGACACGTCATGTCCATTTTTACTTATGACCCTATGTTATTGAATTCCACTTTTGTCCCCACTCCCATTTCAATTTCAAAGCTTCGCAGCTCACTACCTCCACCTCCGCAGCGTCCTCCTTCTATTCTTTGTTTTTCTTCTCGCTCAGGTACTCCTCTGCAATTCAACCCCCATCGCTTCCTCTGTTTCTCCATGGCTTCCATTCTCTTTTTACGTTATTTTCTGGTATTTGAATTCTCATGGTCGTTACGCTTGTTCTGTTTCTTCGTAAATATTGTCGTCTAGAAATTTAGTTACTTACGAGTTGTGAGGGAATTTTGATTCGGTTTACGATGATCCGGTGATTTATATGTTTTTGTGATACGAGGATTAGTGTTTCTTATGCTTAATGATTTTGTGAGAAAATGCCTGTTTTTCGATTCCGTATGAATGCGCTGGTTAAGTGCGCTACTGCTATTGATCTGGTTTTTCTTAAAGTGGAGTGAGTAAATAAACAATTAATTTCCACAGATTAGTGTTTAAAGAGTTTATACAATTCCTCTGCTTTCTAAAGTTCTCTTTGCAAAATTTGGCGAGAGCTGCATTTTAGGATTTTGCGCTTTTCCTCCCTTTCTTTTTGGCGTCGTACACAGTGCTGCCGCTTCAATTTAGGAGAATCACGTTCCATTGTTTAGCATTGATGGATGAACATACAAATTTTCCTTCGTACAAACGTGTATTTGAGCTTGTTCTTCTATTTCAGTAATATGGTCAGCAATTGTTATATTCTAAAGAGGTTTGGAGCGTAATTCTTGTTATGCAACGTGCCATCCTCTGTGTTGGTAGCATATGCCAGCATATGCTGAGAATATCATCTGCTTGCCAGCATATGCTGAGAATAGAATATCATCTGCTTGCCAGCATATGCTGAGAATATCATCTGCTTGCCAGCATATGCTGAGAATAGAATATCATCTGCTTGCCAGCATATGCTGAGAATATCATCTGCTTGCCTCAAAGGACTTTATGTTGTTTTTTAGGCATCCTACTGTTTGCTACTATACATCTTTGCTTTTAATACACACACTTGTTAATCATACTTTTGGGCTTGCTGACTAGTGCGTCTATGTAGCTTCTTGCGTCGAGAGCTATCCTTGTAATGTTCAAGGTATACAGATGTGGGCGTGCAGTTTTTCTATTATACTACTGATTCAATCGCCCTTTCTTGTTGGATGTTCTTCCATGTGACTGCAGATATGGATACCAGCGCAGGTCAAAGTCTTTATCCATCGCACCGTTGTAAAACTCTACACCTGGTTTGTGGCAGTTCTTATTCTTGAAGCTCTATCCCTTTGTTGCTGTTGTTTTTTTTTTTTTTTGGGATACACTTGAAAACCAAAACCTTCACCGACCTGTAATTTCTCTAAAGCGCAGATATAACTACATATTTTTTCTATTCAAGCTTACTATTTCTTTCTCTATTGCACAACTATAATATTAAGTTCATATATCAGTGTGTTCAAATATATCTAATTCTGACTGAAAATATAAGATGGTGTTTCAAACTAAATATTGATCTTGCAACAAATTAGGAAGTGCATTAAAAGGAGGTTGATGTGGACTAGATTCCATTAACGTGAAATTATAACCGCCCGGCGGCTGATTATATAAGCACAAAACTTCATAACTTGTGTATTGGAGGTCTTTTTTTTTTTTTTATAATTTTTATTTTGATTTTTAAGATCACGATATTTTTTTTCAATAGTAGTATTTCTTATCCAAACTTATATACAGGTTAGACATGCCCAAGGAATTCACAATGTAGAAGGAGAGAAAAACCATGATGCATACTTGTCTTTCGATCTTTTTGATGCACAACTAACCCCTCTTGGCTGGAAGCAGGTAATCTGGAGTCTCAATATCTAAATGTTATCTTGTCAAGTATTTCTAGATAGATATCGTGTTGTATGGAATTGCTCCTTGAAGTGTTTACAATTAAAAGAAGAAAGATTCTATCAAAAAATAAAATTAAAAAGAAGAAAGATGTTTCAGACTTTCAGCTGATACTAATAGGTATTATACCCTAATATTGCCATAATTTGATTTCTCAACAAATTATGAATCTCATCCTAGCATCGATCTCTGTCTTGTTCTTTCTCCAAATTTTCCTTGTTAATTTTTTGTTTGTGGGCTCTGACAGGTTGATAATCTGCGAGAGCATGTTAAAGCATGTGGTCTTTCCAAGAGAATCGAATTAGTGATTGTTTCCCCGTTGCTAAGGTATAACTTTATTAATTGGGGATCCTGATTCGACCTGTATAAGGCTCATTTTGTGGAAATCTGCTTCTTCATTTACTGTTACCCATTACATTTGTAAATCTGACCAAGACCTCTCTTAAAGATTAATTGAACCATAACAAATAATTATAATCTTTAGTGATGTAAGTTGAAAAAAGAAATGTTATGCGCCATTGACACAAATAAGCATAAAATTGATGTGAGAGGGTATGGAAAGGCCACTAGAAACCAGGGAAGGTAAACTGCACCGGACAACTTTAACACAAAATAACAGAAATTGGATCAAATGACTATGGTTATCTTTTTTGAATTATGTTTTACTGACTGTCTACAACTATAGGAGTTGAAGACAACAGAATTTCTACATAATCTCATAAGTTTCTGCCAGATCATCTTTTATGCCTTTTAATTCAATACTTGAAATCAACAGTAACACTGACCTAAGTAGTTAAAATGTCTGACACAGTCTCTTACATTTGGGTCTGCCATTCTAGTATGTGTGTGTATATCTCTGACATTTGTCTGGTTTCTACAATGTAATGTCTTTCGATTTTCAATTTAGATTTAAATATTAGTGCACTAAGCCTCTTGATAGATGGTTGCTAATTCCTTTCCTTTCTTGAAAGAGGAAGAAAATCTGGAAAAAAAAATTTTGTGAACAACTCATTCTATCATATAATTTCATAATTAATGCGGGGGGTTATTTATCGAAAATATTTATTTTTAAGTTTGAATTTGTCCTTAGAGGAGGTAATAACCATTATTTGCACTCTGTTTTTGTTGAGTTATGCGATATTTGTGCAGAAATCTGTTTATTAATATTTTGCATGTCATTCAACAAACAAGATTTATTCTGTGGTGGGAAGGCATTGTAAGTTGAAAATGCTAATTATTGCATTTCAGAACCATGCAAACAGCAGTTGGAGTCTTTGGTGGTGAAGCATACACTGACGAAATTAATGCACCTCCTCTGATGAAGGATAATGTGGGACATAGCGAACGCTTTGCAATTTCAAATCTGAATGCCCCTCCATTTATAGCAGTAGAGCTTTGCCGGGAGCATTTGGTATGTAATGTTGATAAATGATAATCTAAATGTCGCTTAATGAAAATTGTATAGCTTTTTATATTGAATCAACTATTTACATCAATCATTCCTTTGCTTTCTTAAATCCTCTCTGTTTCCATCTTATTTGCTTTGTTTCCTTCCCTATCTGAAAGGCTTGAGGCGGGTACTGCATTGGTAATTAGGAAATATACTAGATGAACTGCCTCGATTTACTTCATGGATTATAGGCTATCTACCTTGTCACCTTGAAGTTTCAGCTTCTTCAGGAAACTGATATAAGCTTGTATCTGCTGGTGTTAACTTTGGCCCAGTAACTGTTTGATCCTTCATCCAATTGACTTCACATAATTATTTCTTGTATTCCGGTGTGGACTGCCCTACTGATCATGCGCTGCCCTGTCAGCTTCTTGAGGAAACTGATATGAGGGCATATCTGGCGGTCCCAACTTCAGACCATTTACTATTTGTTCCTTCAACCGATTCACTTTACGCTATTAAATCTTTGACTGGGTTTCGCGAGTCCTGCCAGTTAGTCCAAACTTGGTTGGTTCAGTCTAGGTTGAGATGTGGTCCGCTCCCTTTTTATTTTTGGATTACTTTATACTCTGCACTGTCAAAACTTTTCAACTAGGCCTTTCTGTTCATAAAAAAAATTAGTGGATTTTTCCCGTTTCTGCATTTGCGTGGCTTGTGGACTTGTAAGTTGCTGGTAATTAAATTAGGCTATTATGAGGAGAAGGTTTAAAAGTTGACTTGATAGAGTTGTTTATCTTCTCTCCTGTTGTTTTAAATTTCATTTGGAATCTAATTCCAATAAGTTGTGTAATGCTTTATTTTTGTAATTTAGGGAGTTCATCCTTGCGATAAGAGAAGAAACATTAGCGAGTACCAGGATATGTTTCCAGCAATTGATTTTTCACTGGTAAGCGATCAATTTTGATTATTTTCTCATAATTGAACGAATAACTACTATAATTTAGTTTGTTGTGATGATTAATCTGATAGTAAAAAATTGAAATTTGGTTGGATGGTATTCATGCTTGATATTAATTCTTTTTAGATAGAAAGTGACGAGGACATTTTGTGGACACCTGACATTAGAGAGAAGAATGAAGACGTCGCTGCTAGGGGACTGAAGTTTTTGAATTGGTGTGTGTGATTACATCTTTTAATCTACGTTTCATGCCCATATCTTGTTACAGTATATAAGAATATTACGCATTAGCGGAGCTTACCAAAGAGGCCTGAGCGTACTGAAAACTGAGATAAAGGTTCCATATTTCTGTAATTCACGTTCAAGCAGATGATTGTTTAAGTGGTTGACCGACCTCTTTGCGCTGACTACGATGTTAAGACATACGGTCACCTAATTCGAATTATGGTTATGATTTATAGAGGCCTTACGAAGGCATCATGAAGACCTTTTCTATGCTATTCTTTTTGAGTTAGGATACATGTGAATGACCAATGTTTATTAGCGGCATCAGATTTTAAGAAGCATCTGGAGGACAATACCGAAATCCACTTTTTGGATGGATCTTTGCATTTCCTTATTTTTATCACCAATTTGAATAAATTGTTTTCAACAATTAACGTGTATTGTCTTCTACTGGCAGCAATGGCCATAACAAAGGATCTGACAATTTGTTTTCCTCATTTGTTTCTTGTTCCAGGTTGTGGACACGTAAAGAGAAGGAGATAGCAGTTGTCACCCACAGTGGTTTTCTACTTCATACACTAAGCGCTTTTGGAAATGACTGCCATCCAACTGTGAAGAGTGAATTATGCAGACAGTAAGCACTCCTCTTGAAATGGTTGCTTAATCTTGTTGACGAAGAATTGATTTAGGTCTTGAGATATATATTTGAACGAATAAATAATAATAATTTTTTTCTAAAGCCTCTAATTAGCACTAAAGGTACAATTCCAATTCCTCAAGAAAAGAAAGGTGACGAAAAAGAAAAGGGGGAAATCTTCATTCTATGTTGTTCTGCTATGGTCGAGGAGAAATATACTAATCAGGAAACTGTTAATATATTTTTCAATTTGTAAGTACCAGCTAGCAGTTTTGCCTGGACAAGTCTCTGGTCCATATATGTATCTGTTTCTTTCACATATCTTAATTCAGTTGGATTACCAAAATATATCAGATTTCATGTGGAAATAATCTTCACAATCCTTTTAGAAATGATTCGTTTACATGTAAGGAAAAAAATTAAAGGAAAGAGGACTTCACACCACGAAAGTCGTACTCAATAGTTATGTAACTAATGGATATGTTTTATCCTTTATAATCTATATTTGTTTGCAAGTCTATTAAATTTCCAATCTTCAGAGTTTAGACTAATGAATAACAAATTTTCCTTGACTGTTTTACAGCTTTGCTAATTGTGAGCTGCGTTCAGTGGTTACTGTTGATAGAGGGTGAGCATTTTTCTTGCACAACCCACAACTTATACGAGCTCATGCAGCAAATTAATTTTTTTGAGTTTTACCTCTGCAGTTTGATTGGATCAGATGAGTCAACTACCAACTATGCTGGCAAAATTCCTGATGGCCTTGATCGTCCTAGTGATGTCGCTGACGAGAAACATGCTGGGAATGGGCCGATCCAGTAATAGCACTGACTGATGAATGCCAAAAACAATTGAATTTACTTTTGGTTCATTCCTAACTACATCTACAGGAAAATATTCGCGCCTTACATTTTATTTTTCGAATATACTAAATATTTTATCATATTTAATTTTCCTTTTTCATGGGATCTGGTAAATTGGAAATGCGGGTAGGTGCCCATTTTATAAGATAAAAGGGATTGACACGGACAATGCTTATTCCAAGTTTAGCATTCTTTAATAGTTTTGAATTATATGGATGAAGGATATTCATGATTTTTTTTTTCGGGGTTTGATCTGTCCCCTGATGATAACTGCACTGGCCCTTTTCTCCAGCAAGAAAGAAGAAAATAAATAAGAATGAGAGCTGCAGAACTCAACTATACTTAGTTAGAACGAAGATTCAAAAGTAATGAGGAAAATTTTTAAGCGGGCCGTCGTTAGAACTCTCCCTTCAAATGTGCTAGATAGTATAATTAGATTTGAGATCGCTAATTAGCGAACCAAAATTCATTTTGGGATTTCAAGGAGGGATATTTAACTAGTTTCTACCATCTCGTGTGGTCCTCTAAGATGGGAATCAGTTTCTTGCAATACAGCAGAAAGTGACCAAATTAAAAGCCTCAATACAACTGGTGCTTAACATTGTGTAGCAAGAGCTTAAACGTATGAGATATGGTGCTTTAAAATTTATTTTCCTTCTCTTGGTATAGATGATACAAGGAACTAAATTTTATTTCTTTTCCATCGAAACGATCGAAACGTTTCTGTTTTCTGAGTCACCGATGCGAAACGGAGTTATCGAAACGAAACGAAATATTTGTTAAAAAATTATATTACTTCAATTAAAATTATTATATTTCGAAATATTTCGGTAAAAATATTTTTGTTTCAATAGAAATTTTGGTGAAAATACTCTTATTTCGAGTTATTTTGATAGAAATACTCTTGTTTCAAGTTATTTCGATGGAAATACTCTTGTTTCGAATTATTTCGATAGAAATACTCTTGTTTCAAATTATTTCGATGGAAATACTCTTATTTCGAATTATTTCGATGGAAATACTATTATTTCGAATTATTTCGACGAAAATACTATTGTTTTGAATTATTTCGATGGAAATACTTTTGTTTCAAATTATTTCAATAGAAATACTCTTGTTTCGCGTTGTTTCGATGGAAAAGTACTAAACTAATTTGAAAAATAAAAAAAATTGACAATTTAAAAGTAGATGAAAATAACATTATATCACATCCAACACTAAGTTATTTTCTCTCACAAGTCACAACATCTTTATTAACTTCATACTCCCCCCTTTTGTTCTTATGACATTATTTTCCTTCGTTATCTTTATTTTAAAGAGGAAACTACAAAAAAGATACAAAGAGAGATTGAAAGACAAAGAGAGAGAAATATACTTAAAGATAGAGATAGAATTATGGTCGACAGAGAAAGAAACTTAAATATAAATATCACGAAAGAGTTAAGAAGAAGATGGAGAGATAGATGCAATAGAGAGATTATTGTTGAATGCTGTTAGGATTTGAGTTGAAATCCTTACTGTAGTAATATGTTTACTTACTATTCAATTATAGACATTAATTTAAATTAATTTTAATATAATTTTATATATCTATATCATTAATATTATGTTAAAATCTTTTAAAATTAAAAAAAATATTATTTAAAACGTTTTTTAAAAATTTTTCATTTCCTCGAAATTTTCGAAACGTTTTAAAATATTTTCGTTTTTTGAGTCACCGAAACGATACCTCAAAACGAAATTTAATACCTTGAGATGATGCAATAATGATATTTTGTTCTACGATCAATACACTCCACCCGAGCTTTAACTCGGGCACAAGTCGAATTTGGCGTCTTAATGTGTTGAATTTGTGTGTAATTTTTTTCCCCTAAGATATACGGAAATTTGAATGTGAAAAAAAGATAAACTCACTAATTTGTTACTACTTTTCGAATTAAAATCACATTGATTATGCAACTGATTTATAATTCTCTTGAAATATACGCCAGAGAAATATGAAAACATTATCGCTTCAAAAACAACTTATTAGATCCCAAATGATTCTGCGCACGACCATCTGAAAACTAATGGGCCAAACCTCCCCCTAGAGATTTGTTGATTCTAGTTTTTTTTTTTCGATAACTTTCTATTTTTTTTCTAAAAAAAAAAAGAAAAAGGAAAAGAAAGAAAGCCTATGCATATGTCAAGTCAACTACGCATGCAGCTAAGTGACTTGGAGAAAACGCGTTTAGACTTGAATCTTTAAACTTGCTCTACCATGTAAAGATATAATAGATTGAGTCTGAAATTCTTAAATGTTTAATACTACCTCAGCCCTTTACCACGAAAAGCACAAAACCAATCATGACTGAGAGTAGAAGGATGAGGGCAGCAGCTATAACATTAATGTTACCTGGCTTCAACGATATACTGGAACTCTCTTTTTTGCCTTCAAACCTACCCTTCTCTTCCGAGGGTTGAATGGCTGAACAGAAGGGCACAGCTACATCCCAGAAAGATTGAGTGATGAGGGATGAGGCCTCTTTTTCTGGCTCCAAAATTGTTGAGACATCTGTTGGAGATTTCATGGATAATAACTCTGTACAATGATCTCTCATCACCTAGGGAAGCATGAAAACCACAAGTCAGAGGATCAAATATCTTAAAAGATGATTTAACTTTTTTTAAAGGATCGCTTCTTCATTACATTGACAGTAGAAAGCTCAAATAGGCTACAGGATGAGAGTAGTTTAAACACAAAATATCAGTTGGTGTTAGACTGTCTTAACCTTGAAAACACTAAACAAATCATTGACTGAGATGATTTTCGTTTTTCTCTTTCTCTTTCTTTTTCTTTTGTTCTCTCTTCTTTTTTTTTCGTTTTTTTTTTCTGGATAGCATCCCATGCCAAATGTGCACACCAACTTAAATTGACAGTCAAACAATGGAACCAGAGTAACATTATCATTTCCTTTTCTTTCTTTCAGTGAGCTGGGTAGCTTCCCGTGATTATGTAAGAAATTTGAAAAATTCAACAAGCTCCTCAATTTATGCACACACTTAAATTCATACCGAATTGCGGCTCAAAGAAATTAAGTGGGCCTGCTGATGAGGTTCAAACATTATAATTAAATATTTTAATTGCAGACAAACATCCTACATGAACAAATTCTTAATCTCCTCGAGCCAGGAATGTCTTTGTGTACACATATGGGTTGGTATTCAACAGAAGGGCCTTTCTTAGTCTGATCTCAAAAAATAATGTCAATTTTTTTGCCAACCAAACAATCAAGGAAAATGGCCCATCCAAAAAGTAAAGATCTTCAAATCAAACCAGAGAAACGGTCAGACACATGGATAAACCAAACCAAGCTTCTACTACCTCAAAATGGCAGAGAACAAACCTCAACTGTCTCAGATGGCTGTAAGTAATCACATACATAAACCCCTGCTAACCATGGTGCAAAGACCCTTTTAGGAAAGGGAAGCCTGCATCCTTTTCTGTTTCTCATAAAAGTATAATAGTTAAAACCAGCAATACACACCAAAGCATTGGCAAATGGCAGCCAAAAATAACGAAATGTATTTATTACAAACTACAAGAAATTATCATGATCACGACTTTCAGATTTTTTTGGTGATTGATATGAATTTAGAATGTCAGGATCACATAAATATACAAAAAACCTTCAATACTTCTTCTATACAGGAGACAAAAATTGATGATCCAGGCAAGAGAGTATTGCAAATTGTCATCATGCAATTAAAATTAGGTATTAAGAAAAAAAGGATACGTATTTATTATACACTCAAATGAAATCTATGGAACCTCATCACTAGGTTTGCCAAATGAATACACCCTAGGAAATCATACTGAAACCACAACCCGCCCAGATCGCTAGTGTCCAAACATATATTATCAGAGGGCAAGAGCAAAGAGAACATAATTGTAAACTACATAAATGGCTGAATCACCCAAGAAGTTATGGTGAACAACTGTATCAACTACAAGATGTCAACAATAAAATGTCACATGCTCAGTTAGTGTTCAAGGTAAAGCATGCATGTAGGATTTTTCTTGCATAGCCTGTATGTGTTCAAAACAACCCAAAGAAAGAACCACACTGCCACACACTTTTTAAAGAAGTCATTATCTATACTATATAAGTTAGTAGTGCAAAAATAATGAAATGCATTATTACTGCAACTGAGACAAAATTCCAGTGAGCAAGTATTATCAAGTCATAAAACGCAATAAATTTATAAAACGCAATAAATTTATAAAACACATAAGATGGAGGATCTATGCCACTGCTAGGCACAATTCACAGCAGCCGATGGCATAAAATTAGAAGGCATTAGCATTACATCTAGAACAAACATAAATTCTTGGTAAAGCTTTCTCATCATGCAACATTGCAATATATCCATGGATTCAATAATACCAATATTACAAGTTACAGACCTCAATAATTGCAGACTAAGTTGGGCAACAGGCTTTTCAGTTTCTATCTCATCACTTGCTTCCCTGCCATCAACAAGACTGGAACCTGAATCATCAGCCTCGTCACAGATTATATCCAATCTACTTTGCAGACTCATAATGATATCTCCCTATGCACAGAATCGTGATCCACGATACAGTATGATGAAAATAAGGGACACAAGTTAGTGCAGTTAGTGCAGTCCAAAGGAGATTATACAATCCATTGTTTTTTTATAATAAAAAAATCCTCATTAAAATAGTTTATTCACAAGTTCCATAAGGTCCTTTCCTATAAATGCAACAACATGCTACATCCTACTAAATTGTGTAATAAATTGAATTTCCAATGTTCTAAGAGCTTCCAAGAGAAGAATGTGCAACATCAACTAACCCTAATTCAGGGCAGATATTTCCTAGTAGACATGTGTTGAAAAAGCTATCAATTATTGTAGAAATGGCGTTATAGTTTGAGGGGGAGTGTCAAAGGATAAAGGGTTATTTAAGATAATTATCCCATCCCTTATCTTGAAGATTAGAAATTCATCATTATCCAGAGTCTTGTACTTATCTCTTTCAGTATCTTTAAAAGTTGTCATCCTCTTGAAGCATTATCATTTGTTTTCAGATTTATACAGATTAATATAAATATAAGAGGGGATGAACCCACTGTGCATGTAAGCGTAACAGTGATCAAGCCTTCTTGTTCACCATGCCTATGTTTTAAACACAAATTTCAAGAGTGTGAAACTTACACAACCACAACCCTAGAATAAATGAACAAAATTTCACAGTAAACTATGAATAGAATAAATATGGACAGCTATTGATTACCTTTATGTCAGTGACAGCTTGTGAAATTGGCTCCTTTGAGTACAGGTATGCAAAAGAACATATTGAGCCACTAAAGTGAAGAATACCAAGAATATCTCTTTGGCTGCATGCTTTATAAAATTCCAATCGTTAATTTAGTAATAAAAAATTTAAAACCACCAGAATAATTAATAAACTAGAAATTTAGCCTATATAATATATGATTGCAGACAAACTTACCTTCAACAGGAGTATTGTTCATAAATGATAGAAGCAATTCAACTTCGTGCACACCATGTGATGAGCATAGCTCATAGTCAACAGCCTAAATGTATAGAGACGAAGAAATACAATCCTAATGAAGTAGTTATAGCAGAAAGGAAATTACCCACAAGTGATACTTAGTATAAAATGCTTAAAAATTGAAATAAACATTTTTAGGGAATAATGAACATAGAAATGATGTGGTTCACCCTTTAATGGAGTCAATATGAGTCCTAAAAAACTCTTAGCCTCGTCAAAGAATACTTGGTTTGGTTTTCATGCCACGAGAATAACAAGAGGTCCTTCACAAAAAGTTTTAACCATTTTTTGGGGAATTTCAGACCTATATTAAGCTATTTGCCCAACTATCTATTAATATTCAATACTTCTAATATGCAACTATAGAGTGAATGATGCTAACACCCTACCTCTGCAAATAAATAAATAACTTTCCTTTAACTTCTAAAAATATGATCAAGGAAAAGTCTACTGAGATCATTCTTTGAAAAAAAAATTGATACATTGAAAAATTAACGAGAAGATATGTTTTAATTTTTAAATATACCAAAGTATGACAACCTTGAGACAGTAGAAATATCCAATCAAGTGCATCTGAAGTTATTAATTACAACTCTGGAAATACAGATGTTCTCACGGTAATGAAGCCTGTCAAACACATAGTCAATGTGATATAGGGTAGACTCTAACCTGTTTGATGAACTAACCTTTGCTGGCCGCCTAAGAATCTAATACCCTATAGGATCAGATGTTAAAAAGCTACAATCAATTGCAATATTGCTGTAAACCATACAGCATATTTGCATGTAGTCTTGTGTTTAAAATACGTTTGGACATCAAACTCTGCAATTTATACAGACTGCATTGACGAAGCACTAACTTATGCACATATCAACTAAAAGTCTTGCAGTCATTTGCCAGTTAGAACCTTCTAAAATCGCCTTATTTTATTTAGTAACACTATTCTAGATACCAAGACTTTCAGTAAGATCAAGTCAATTGATTTATACTATGCAACAATAGAAATGATGATGCCTGAGTTTACTTGTCTGTAAGTAACTACTAGGAGTTTCCTAACAATTTCAGACACCGTCTAGCTAAATGCCAATTCATCACACCATCTGATATGCAGTGTGGAAAGCAATTATATAACAAAAGAACCTCTTATAGTGGGATCTGGATCCTCTACAGTGGGGGAGGGGCACAGCACGCGGTGCTGTGCCCCTCTCTCACTCAGACCAGGCGACTGGTCTTTGGACCAGTCGCCTGGCTGTGTCGCATGACCAGGCGACTGGTCCAAAGACCAGTCGCCTGGTCTCCCTCAGCTGTGGGGCACAGCACGCGGTGCTGTGCTGTGCCCCACAGCAGAGGATCCATTTCCCTTATAGTGTGGATAAACACAGTAAAACCAGGGCACAAACAATTTCATTAATATTTATAACAAGTACTACTATTAGATATTATAATAAAAACATTCACAGGCCTTCACTTGAAAATTTAAACTTTTGAATTGAAATGATTATTGGTAGAGGCTCTTTGGCCAAAGGATCAAAAGTTTAATTTTCGCCGACCTTCATTTTTTTAAATAAAAGTTAAGCTTCAACACAAGGTATGGTAGGCTGCTTAGTCCACACTTCAAATTTAAAGAGTTTTCGTGTGAGATGTGTTATAGATTATAATAAAAAATTCACAAGCTTTTACTCGAAAGTTTAAACTTTTGAATTAAAATAGTTCTTGACAACTACTAAAACTAGGAATTGAGTTGCTTCTTAGTTCTTACATCTGAAAAATAATAAAGCAACAATAGTTTAAGATTAAGATAGGAAAAGGAGAGTAGTATAATTACCAATTTACCATCAACCAAGGCCTTTGCACTTTTAAGCTCTTTGGCATGAAGAGATATAGCATGACGAAGGACATCACTCAGTGTGTTAAACTTTGATGCGCTGTCAAGAAGTACGGGTAATCTGGCATAACATAATATGATATATAAGAACTTAAGTTACTTAGAAATTTAGAGTCGTTACCAAGAACCAACCATCAGGATGACAATATGTTATAATAATAATAACAACAACAACAACCTGGAATTTTAGGCCAAGAGACTATGTATAATTACAAAATAACCAGCCAAGACAGCCAACATATCTACTTTAAGATGGGTTTATATACAGAGTACACTATGCCTGCTTAACTACAAAATCAGTTCTCTTTTCTTTTTTGTTTAGTTGTTCATATTTACTTTGCCAAAGCCCAAAAGACATTATTTATAGATGTCCCATATAAGTATGATGAATGTGGTCCCTCTCTCTAATATGTACCTTACAAAGCAACTGTCTGTAAAATGACAACAAATATGGTCTTCATTTACCCTTTTTTTAATACACGATCAAGTAAATATTGACATTTAACTGACATGTTGGCACGCTTTTACATCTTGATTACAGGATTATTAAAAAAGATTAAAAAATAATCAAATATCAAAAAACTGAAGCAGTGGGTCAAATATAAAATGATAGTGTGGGCATTTTCGCTAAAATTTACTGGATCTCACATTCTCACTAGTGATTGAAAACTTAGTGTGGGGATAAGTCCACACTCCACACTGAGAATGACAGGGCACTTCTACTCTGTTTTAAGCACTTAGGTTTTCTTATTAGCACATATTGACACTTGGCCTATCTCCAAACAACAATGCTATTATGACAGATAAACTCATCACAGTTTAATGAAGAATAAGATAGTAAAAAATATTGAAGTTAAAATGACTGAATATCACAAAGTAGCGAAATATTACCTAAGGTTGAAGTTGTACATACACCTAAACGTTTGAAGGGAACTCAAGACCTTTCCCATTTTAAAATCACAAGGCCGTAGACTACTTGATGTAATATTTGAAGATAGTGAGCAGTTACGACAATTCCACCTGCACTAATAAGACCACGAGTATTATGTCAAAAGCAAAATAGACAGCTAAATAAGGTTATGGAGGATATAACAAGATATAACAATTTCGATTACCTCCTTGGGCTATAACAAATGTGAACAAGCAGTCTTTCATCCCAGTCACACTCTAAAATAGGCGCTGCCTCAGCGACTCCCTTCACTGTCTGCAAGAGAGCAATGGGATGGTTTTCAATCATATTAGTCATAATCCTACAAAACACACTTCTCTGCCAATATAACTGCAAAAGCCAATGTTGCTTTAAAAATTCCATCATCAAACTTACTTACAATCAAGTGACTAATCTAAGGTACCTGGCAAAGCATTATGGTTGAATTCTTGAATGCGCTATCACTAACCCAAATGTATATGCCAACGACCCTGATGCCTCCCACAAGCATTCTAGACACCTGAGCAAATGCAATTATAATGAAATCTCACCCTCACTACTGTTACGATCAACGATAGTCAAGAGATCACTGTGTAAGGTCTACTTGAGATAATTGGTGATGAACCAAACTATATTAGCGAACCTGACGGGCGTGTTCAGCTACCCAATCCTTATCGATGAACAATGAGGAAGAATCGGCGGCCTGAGATTTGGATTTGGAACCCTTTTTCTTGTCGTCCTTGGACGCGTCGGTGATAACACAAGCAGATTCACCAGAATCATTTTGCGGAGTTGGAATCACATCGAACACGAATCCTCGGTCCAAAGTGGAGCTGAGCTTTCCTATTAATAGTCCCACCTGCAAATTGAAAAAAAGGGACAAAGAACAATACTGACATTAGAATCCCCGAATTAACGATTTCATCCACCATAAAATGCATGTGCAAAGGCAGTGTATGCCTCAGCAGGAAGTGCAGATTGGCTGAGACGATCCTCGACCAATTTCAGTTGCGTTTCTTCTCCGACTACGGCTTTCACCATGGCTGATCCACTGCTTTTTGCTGGCTTTGCCCTTCAATCAATTGCTATAATAAGAGCTGCGTGGTGTCAGGTGTCGAGGGTGGACTAAGAACGATGAAATTAAAATTTCAAGACTATACTTGTCATCAAACTAAAAACGATACCGTATCTCTCCAGGGCCTCTCCATGCTCCATTCCTTCGGCTTTTTAAACCGTATCTGTGTATTTGGTGAGGCAAAACTGGTCTTTTTCTTTCACCCTTTCGGACTTTTGTGTGTATCAGGCTTGACTAGGTTTTTAAATTTTTATTTATAATAGAGTTTTAGAAAAAATAGTGTAATAAAAATGTAATAAAAAAGTAAATTGTGTTTGATCAAATTATCTCATAAGTATTTTTATTAATGTCATTAGCATTTGATCAATTTTGTTAAAAAAATATTTGTTATTGTCAAATATTAAAAAAAATATTTAAAAATAATTTTAGATTCAATAATATTTGAAAAATAATAATTTTAAATATTGATTTTAATTAATTTTATTTTTAAAATTTTTTTTGTAACTAACATATGAAATAAAATAAAATCACAATGTACATATAAAAAATTTTAAGTCAAAATTAATTTATAAAATTGTATTAAAATATATAAATATCAATAAAAATAATAAATTTTTATACTAAATAAAATATTTCAATTTAAAAAAAATTAAAGAGATTGGTTAATAAAATTTTATAAATTTAGATGATGATATCTAAAAAATAATGTTAGATAGTTTATAATTTTTAATTTAGGTGAAAGTTATTTTTATTTATAACAAAATTAATTTTTTGTTTTTGCTTCAATAGAGAAGTTATAGATTTTTATTTTTTTTCATTTTAACAAAAAAATAAATTTTACTAACATTTAAAAGTAATTTTGAGTGTTGTCTAAATAAGGTGAAAACATAAATAAAAGTTATTTTTAAAAAATAAATAACTTTTTTTTAAGAATTTAGACAAACCGATTCTCTAACCTATTTTTGTTAAAGGAGCACGCACTTACCCCCAAAAAAAGCCACACACACACACACACATACAAGTTTAAAAAGAATTAAGAAATGACGTATGGTTATCTAAACATATCACATTTTATTATCGTTTTTATTTTTATTTTATATTAATTCTTTGAATATAGAATTGTATTAGACAAAGATGCTTTTAAAACTTTAAAAAAAAAAGCTTATATCCTTATATTGTTTTTTTTTTTGTCATGAATTAAGATGAAAAAAGAATTTAGGCCAAACCGATTCTCTTCGGCATTTTTGTTAAAGGAGCATGCACTTAACCCCAAAGAAAAAACGCACGCATACAAGTTTAAAAAATAATTAAGAAATATCTAAACATATCATATTTTATTTTTATTTTATATTAATTCTTTTAATATATAATTGTATTGGATAAAGATGCTTTTCTAAACTTTTAAAAAAAGAAGCTTATATCTTTATATTGTTTTTTTTTAGGAATTTATCTTGATATTGTTATTAAAAATAGTGGCTGTGGTTCAAGGAGTTAAGCCAGTATCGGCGATGACTTCTGGGAGCCTCGATGCCAGATAACAAATACAAGCTGATTGACAAATGTATGATTAATAGACAGCGACAATTTTCTTTGTTTTTGGACGGGCCTGGGCAGCGACAATTGAAGGAGCCCAAGTGCAACTTCATTCTAAAAATCCCTTATCATCATGAATGTCCATATCCCTAGCATTATTAAAAAAAAACACACACACTTTAACATAACATTAACTTTAGGGAAAGAAATCAATTTTGAGTCATTTTAAAACATTCTTTTTAGTTTAAAAGCCAGAAATTATTATTTTAAAATTTTTCTAGTCATCGTTTAATATTTCTTATTTATTTTTAATTAATAAAATTAACAAAAAAATTTATATCAATCACTGTCAAATATATGGACTTATGATCTCACAAATGTATAGAACTTAAACAATGGAATACAATATATAAAAGTGTGACATTTTCATTTATTTTGTTAAGAAAAAATGAATTAAAGATATTAAATATTTGATAGCGATGTAATTTTAAACTTTCAAAATTAAAGTAGAGTGTTTGTAAATTATCCAAAATTGAACAAAAAAATATTTATTTATTTTAGTGATAACTATATAAGTAAGCAATCATATAGTATGATTATTATGTTTAATTTAAAAATTTTGAACTGGATAATTATATTATCTATTTATTTAATCATGATGAAAAAGCATAAATTTAAATATAAAATTGGGAAAAATTGATAATTGTATCTAAATATGTGAAAACCAACTTGATAATAAAGAGACGAAATTATTTGAAAGATTTTTATTTTAAAACTAGTAATTGTGCTGATGAATCACGTTGATAGGAGTCTTAATATTTAAAAATAAAATAGATTTATTGTATTTAATTTAGATTGTGTTTAACAAAATTAATTTATAAACTAATTAAAAATTTATAAATTATACATTATTTTAAATAGTGTATAATTT
The DNA here is from genome assembly GCA_037074535.1 of Gleditsia sinensis. Taxonomy (NCBI): domain Eukaryota; kingdom Viridiplantae; phylum Streptophyta; class Magnoliopsida; order Fabales; family Fabaceae; genus Gleditsia; species Gleditsia sinensis. The sequence goes on from CM073472.1 coordinate 6,184,092, forward strand.
ATAAATTTTTAATTAATTTAAATTATTTAAATAAATTTATTTATTAAATATTTTTAATTTAATTAAAAAAATTATAAATTAATCAAATATATTATAAGTTAATTTATTTAATTTATCGATTATATTTTTAATTATTATTTTTTATCTTTTTTATCTTATTTTACTTCTCAAATTATGAACTTACGAGAAAGTGAGGCCGTGATTTAGGACACAATATTGCTTTGAGGTTCTTAATAAAGGCATGGGACTCAAATAATTTGTCCCCTGATTTATAAATTTTTTTTAAAACAATAATTCAAAACGAGATTCCCGGTAAGAGTACAAAATGCGACTTCAACGTGCGGAGCAATAGCAATTGAAGAAGCGTAAAACATAAAATTGCGACATCAACTTCTCAACCGGACTTTCTAGAAGCCGGGATTTGGGGTATCTTGGTTATAATAAATTCGTTGCTATATAATATTTGTTCTTGATTTTCTAATTTTAGACAAATTATTTTAATTAATGTCCATATGTTTTGTCGTAGTAATCCGGTCTCCAATAACCAAAGCTACAAAATACAATTACCCGCGTCATGCGTTTAGCCTTGACAAGGAAGTAAAATGGCAATCCTGAGTCATCGGCAATAGATCCCACAATCCTGAGTCGCTAAACCCAAGTCAATGGCAATAGGTCCAATTGAATAATTTATAAAAAAGTTATAAATTACCGTTGCTTTATTAAATAAAAAATTAGAATCATTTTATTGCGGCGAAATCGTGGTTTAGATTTTATCATAAAATATTGAAAGTTAGAAGTCATGACTAAACCTTTAAAAGAGTGTATGGTATAAAATTTTATTTTAAATTTATGATAATGCTAATTTAGAAATATAAAATTTATGTATTTGGTATCAAAATTTAAAATATTATTTTCAGCAAATTTTTATTTCTGGGAATAGTTTTTTAAAATAAATTGTCAAAAAATTTATTTCTGGGAATAGTTTTTTAAAATAAATTGTCAAAAAAATATTTTCAGATGGAAATTAAATATTTTCATAAAGGTGTAAATATTTTTATAGAATAAAATGACAATTATATATTTTTCTATTTGTTATAAATAATTTTATTTATTTCTTTTTTAATATGAAATATAACACTTTTGGTATTTTAAAATGACAGTTATAGTTATTTTTTTATTCTTTGTTTAAAAAAATAAACAAACAATTTTTTTTTAAAAAAAATAGATAATGAATATTTTTAAAGATTTATAAAAAAAAATTAAATATAACTAAATATAAAAATAGATAATTATTATAAAAAAATATTATTTAAAAATTATCAATAATTTTATAAATTAACTAAACACATTTATACTTTTTTAATAATTATAATTTTTAAAAATAAAAAAGTTTACCGCTCTATAAAATACAATCAGTTTTTTTTATTCATTTTCGTGGGTACTAATATATATATATATAAAGAATAATTAGTACATAGAGTTTAAATTTATGAAAAATACGCTTTCGCCACACGCGAATGTGATGTGCCGATGTGAGCGTGTATGCAGAAGCAGAATCGTTTCCCTCGAAGTCAAATGGTGGAGCAACATATCAACTTCTATGTAAATTTCATTATAACAAAATTATCTATTTCTATTCAAAATTTAGCCAAACTAAACACATTAATTACTGGAAAAGAAAAAAAGAAAGAAAGAAGAAGCAACAATTGAAACCAAGTAATGTTCTCTCATTGACAGTAATGTCTGGTTTGGCTAAAGACTTGAACCATTTTGATTCTTCCACGGTCTCTATATAGAGAATAAGCGGGATTGATCGAGTAACAGTTCATAAAGTGTTTGTTTCCATTATTTATTAGTTATTTTATTTATTTAAATTAAATATTTTTGTAATTTTTTTATAAATTTAATTTTGGTCGTAATATATAATTGTACGTTATTAATAATTGTAATATAATTATTTTATTATAGATACAATCCAATTTTTAAAAAAAAAACTATAATTTTCACGAAAGTGAATGATGTGCATGCAAATGATCACGGCCAGCAATACTGTGACTGAGCATAAGGTTCCAAACAAAAAATTTCGGCTTTTCTGTAACGCGAAGCTTCCACAAGTTAGCGTTTCCAACAGCCGAAAAAACAGTCAATTCAAAGGAAATTTGGGGACTCCAATTCCTCAACCCCACGTCCTTCCCAAAATGCCATGCCAGCTCAACCTCTTGATATATTTGTCTCTATTATATTCTTTTTCATTTTTCTTTTTTACCTTAAAATATTAATTTCCCTCTTCGTGAATCGATTATTTTAAAGAAAAAGACTGCAAACTTCAATTACTTAAATCAGTGATTTTGTTTAAACGGAAGCTATTACTAATTTTGTTTTCGATTATTATACTTCTTTTTCGCCATTGATGATTTCGTTAAGGAATTTTACTTTCTTCATTATTAAAATCAGTCAGAGTCACTGATGTAAATAAAAAATTATTTTTTTTAAGGAATAAACACTTATGAATCAATTGACCGGTGGGGTAGAGCGCTCTGTTCGTTTTCGGGTTCCCTACCCTACCTCTCATAAAAGATCTCCTCTGCCACCACGCCGTTTTACTCCCATAACACCCACGCTCACCGCTTCAAACTCCTCCCATGGCATCCAATATCCTCAAACCCTAGCCCCCAAATTCCCTAAACCTCATTCAATTCCTAAAACCCTACACATGGAGAACCATTACCAGTCTTCCTACCCTGATTCCCGTGATTCCTCGCCGAATTCTCTCCAAGTCGATAATGAGAACCCCTCGTGGGACCAACCTCCCCATACCACTATCAACAAAAATTATAAAGTGAAGCTCATGTGCAGCTATGGCGGAAAAATCCAATTTAGGACCCACGATAACCAGGTTGGTTATATCGGCGGGGACACCAAAATTTTAGCCATTGATCGCAACATCAAGTTCTCGGCTATCCTGGAGAACCTCTCTTCGATTTGCGGTGCCGAGGTTTGCTTCAAATACCAACTTCCTGGTGAAGACCTCGACGCTTTAATTTCGGTCACCAACGATGAGGATCTAGAGCACATGATGGTTGAGTATGATCGGTTGTACCGTGCGTCGACGGCGAAGTCCGTTAGGCTGAGGTTGTTCCTGTTTCCGCTAAACAATTTGGCTCCGACGAGTTTTGGTTCGAACAATATGAAACCGGAGCAGCAGTGGTTTGTAGATGCTCTCAATTCTGTGCACATTCCTCACGTGGAGCGTTCTTCACCCTCGGCGCCTGTGTCTGCTGCTAATCCGGATTTTCTGTTTGGACTGGATAAGGGATATTCGGGGGTTCCAGCGGCGAAGTTGCCTCATTCTGCTCATGCTCCTTCTTCTACGGTTCTGGATGTAGTGGCGAAGGACTTGTCAGCGGGATCAGAGGGTGGATCTGAGGACCGGCAAGACGTGGGCGAACCGGTGGTGTCAGCCGTTGAGATCCAGAGACAAATCCAGGAGATACAGAGATTGCATCTTGGAAACAATGAGCAAATCCTACAACGCGAAAGCGAAGGCAATGGCAGGGTTAATACCACGGACCATTACTCTAAAAATCCAGAGAAAGTGGGGCGACCACTGGCGCTTGCGCCGGCGCATAGTGCTCACCGTCTAGAATCAGTTGCAGCATCGGCGGCAGTGTATTTGCCTGAAAGACATGTGACAGGTGCCGGTTATTCGATGGCGGCTTCTGCAACTGCAACTGAGCAGCCGGTGTATCTCATTGCAACACCAGCCGTAATGTACCATACTACCACTTTGCGACCCGTGAGTGGAGCAGTTGCTCAGCCTTACTATGGAGTCCCGAGAATAGGCCCAGCGGCCGATTTGTATAATGGGGCACCGCCAGCACCACTTTCACATCCAAAGTCCAGAATTGAAGGTTACTTTGAAACTGCTGGAATGGTACAGCCAAAGGTTGGGGTTGGGGTAGCCGAGCCTGGCTATGCTCAGGTGGTCTACGACAGTGCTGGCAGGCAGGTCTACTATGCGACCGCGGCATGGGGTGAGGTGGTGCCTCCTTACCAAGAGGTGGCATTGCCAGGTGGAACCGACGGGGCACAAGGTGGTGGAGCCTTGAATCAAGATGGCAAGGTTTCCAAATAAGCTGCTTCTGCTGTGTGATAGTGACGCTTGATATATAATAGTCATTTGATTTCATTGCAAGTATTTTCTTTTTCTTTTTCTTTTTAAGTTCGCTTTTGAACATTGTTTACTGTGCATAGTTAAAGGGCCCTGGAATTGTCTAATAGATTTTTTTTTTTTTTTAAGGTGCTGTCTCCATTATCTCCGTTATCTTTCCATGTCTGTCATTAATGATTTACTTGGCCTTTTATTTATTTTATTTATTTTTGTGAAAACTTTGCTCCTTCCTTTTTTGAGAGAACCTTACTCTTTTTTGGGTATAACCAACAAAGACTGAATGATAACATTAATTAGGCTTGGCCTCAACTGAACAGTATATTGATTCAAGGAAGAAAATAACCATTCTCTCTGCTTTTTTCTAAAATTTTCATGCAAAATGTAATTGTTTTGCTACTTTTGGCAAACTCAGTGTGCCACTTACTTACATTCTACCTAAATTATATTGGAAGATTTACTGAAACTTTTCTTGCTAACATTAAATATTTTTAAGAGTGTAACATTTTTAATAATATTTTTTCAAAATGTGAACTAAACATGAAAAAATGTTATTTCTATAAAACATTTTTGGGGAGGGGGCTCCCTTAAATTCAAAAAATTAAAAAATTGAGAAAAATGGGTTAAATATAAAACGGAATCAAATCAATCTATAAAAATAGTAGAGTAAGTGGAAAGTGGGCCGGCGGTACAATTTGAACCACTTGTTTTCAATTTTCGTTTTTAATAAAAATTAAAAATAATTATAAAAATTTATTTAGTTATTGTTTTTTGATTTTTTTTTTAAATATTTTTTAAATATTTAAAAATTCTGAAAACATTAAAAAAAATATTTTCAAAATTTTTAGCACTGTAATAAATTATAACAATAGTATTTTTTAAAATTATTTCAAATTATATATACATTATTTTATTATTTATATAATTAAAAAGTGATAAAAATAAAAATAAAGTAAAAAAATAATTATATAATAAAAAATATTAAAAACAAACGTTGCTAATATTGGGGTGATGCTTATCTTTGTTCTTTTTTAATAATATAATTTTACAATACTATTCTCCCTATTCGGATGGATTACTAAGCATCTAGAAGATCGCAGCTTATCAACAAAAATCGTTTTTCTTTCTCTAGTTTCATATATTTGTTCTGTTGATAATTAAATTGAAAAATAAAATAATTCCTTATTTTAACTTTTTATGTTAATATTATGTGATTTTTTTTTCTGGCATAATATAATGTGACTAAGTGGGTCTGTACTTGTCCCCTTGAAAATTTTCATGAATCTCTTTTCGGGTAACCAACGCCGGAAAAATTTTCATGTAACGAACCCGATTTATTTTTAAAGGTCGAATACGTTAAAACATCCAAAAGCCGGAAAATTGGGATTGGTGTCCGTACGGAAGCATAGATAATTCCAAAAGGCATGAAGCCCTGTCACCAATCAGCTACATACGTGTCAGCTCAGCAGCGTTCATTAATCACCTGGTTTGCCCCTCCATTTGTCAAATTCTCCTGTCTCTGCCGTCCGCGCTACACCAAATCACCACCACCACTCGCGAACCTCTCAAGTTTATCGCTTTTTCCACGTACCTTATATATATATATATATATATATATATATATATATATATATATATATATATATTTAAAAAAATAACAATTCTGCAATTCAAAGTTCCAAATTTCCAATTTTCAAACATTGCTTCCTGTGTTCCTAACCTTTTTTTTTCTTTCTAGCTGTCTTAGACACCTGACACAGAAAATCTTAGGGGGTTAGGCTGGAATCTTATATTATTTTTCTGGGGTATTTCTATTTTCCGTGAATTGCTTTTTCTTCAAGGTTGATCGTAAGACCTACCAATCAACTTCCCAATTTCAGCTGTCAACAATTCTTTTTTCAAATCATCCCCCCATATTTCTTACCAACACCGAACATAAATTAATTAAATACTTGAAAAGTGAGAAGCTTGTTAGTTTGGTAAAGTGTGATTCCTGATATAGTTTGAGGAGTTCTGGGTTGGAGTGTGCAATGCTGGAACCGAGTTTGCTGCAGTGAGAGAAACAAAGAAGAGAGCCATGGTGGTGAGGAAAGTAGGGAAGTATGAGGTCGGGAGGACGATTGGGGAGGGTACCTTTGCTAAAGTGAAGTTCGCTCAGAACACAGAGACTGGCGAGAGTGTCGCCATGAAAGTGCTCGATCGCAGCACCATCATCAAGCACAAAATGGTGGATCAGGTACTGTGAATTTCCCAATCTCTGCTACTCGCGACAATCCGCTTCGTCGGATAATTAGGTCTCTCTGTGTGGCTATACTTGTTCAAATCATTCTTCTGGTCCAGTAAATGTATAAACTTTGGCGGAGCAAGCGACGTAATCAGTGAAATGGGGTTGTCTATCCCCTGATTTGCCAAAAACCGTAGATTTGTACCCGAAGCAATCTAGAAGTTGTAAAAGGCTCAACGGTTTTCGACTCCCAAAAGTTCACTGAATTGCCCGTGATTATTATTATTTTGAATCTTCTGGGTTGAATTTGTCCCGTAGCTTGTGCTTGTGTTGCAAGTTTCTTGATAAAGTAGTTGTAAGGGCTTTACTCATTAGAGGCTTTTTGACTGGAACTTAATTGGGTGAACTGCTAAAGCTGATCTTTAGACACGGTGCCCGTAACAAACTTGAAGTGTCTTCATGATTCATTTATCACATGAATTAAAATGACTGGTGCACATGGTAGTGATCAGTTATATGCGTAATTTCAGTACCGTTATAATATGATGAAATATGAATTTTAACCTCTGCTGTTCTGACCAAGGTTAACATTTTGTTTGGATTGGAATTCTAATGAATCACTTCAAGGCAAGAGAAATTTTTATGATCAGAAATTCAAGATTGTGGTAGTGATTTATTATAGTTAAGTCTCAAATTGTGTATGATCTTTCTATATAATGCAGATCAAGAGGGAGATTTCTATTATGAAGCTAGTCAGACATCCGTATGTTGTTCGACTGTACGAGGCATGTGATGTTTTCTGGAATTAAGACCAGCCTCCTTTCTTTCTTTTCTTTTTTCTTTTTTCTTTTATTTTTTCCCTTTTCAAGTTCATTAAAGGCCAGTTCGCCTATTGTTCAAAAATAAGTAAGTTGTTCTTCATATTATATTCATCAACAAAGCATGATATAAGCTATAAGCTATAAAGTAAGTTTTTAGAAGTATTTTCAGGCAAGTAAAAGCAAAAATCAAAATAATTGAATTTCTCTTTCTATGTTTGATTGGAGAGAGGAACACTATTGGAAACATGTTTTCAGAATTTGACTTGAAGTACTGAAACTTACCCTCTTGATATTTATGCCGATGATCCATTATACTGGTTCTCTTCCTGCTGTCTTGTTTTTCTGTCACCACTGACAAGTGATCTCTTCTATTGCAAAACATTATTTTCTTCAGGTTCTAGCAAGCCGTACTAAGATTTATATCATATTGGAGTTCATTACAGGTGGTGAATTGTTTGATAAAATTGTGAGTAGCTCAAGATGATCCTGTTTTATGTTGCCTTTACTTTGATTTCCTTCATTGACTTATTCAAGGTATTGGAAATGCTGATAACAAAAATAAAATTTATGTGCAGGTGCACCATGGGCGTATTAGTGAAGCTGAATCTAGAAGATACTTCCAACAGCTTATTGATGGAGTAGACTTTTGCCATAGCAAGGGAGTTTATCACAGAGATTTGAAGGTTTGCATTGACTGGAATCTGGAAAGCTGTCATTTTTCTTATTCATGAATTTGTTTTAATTGTTTGATTTAATTCCCTTCCGCAGCCTGAGAATCTTTTACTTGATTCACAAGGAAATATAAAGATTTCAGATTTTGGTTTGAGTGCATTGCCAGAACAGGTGAGATTGTTATGAAATAGAATTTTGATTTGACTTTGACTTATAGTGACGGAATGATATAAAATGGTTTGACACCTGGTAAAATTTCATAGGGGGTTAGTATCCTTCGGACAACTTGTGGGACTCCAAACTATGTAGCTCCTGAGGTAAATATAAGGGTAGATGACTGCCGAGTTAAATTTGAATTTATTTCTACTGTAGATACTAATTAGATTATGCTGGCTTCTATATTTGGTATTGAACATTTTGGCTTCAGGTACTCAGTCACAAGGGTTACAATGGTGCTGTGGCAGATGTTTGGTCCTGTGGGGTTATCCTTTATGTTCTAATGGCTGGATATCTTCCCTTTGACGAGCTTGATCTTACCACGTTATACAGTAAGGCATGAATTCAAACATTTAATATATATTTTACTGTTTAGATAGGTGGGATCCCAGGTTTTAAATGTCAAGGATTTTTCCTTGGTGACTCAAATTTATACATTGATTACAGTGACATTAATCAATTATTAGCATGATGACATTTAATAAATATTGCTCAAACGGTCCCTGTCTTTCTATTCACTTCTTCAAAACAGTGTTGTGAGTGGCACAGAATTTAGGGGTGGACAGGGAATAATGAAAGTTTGTCAGTAGTCTCTTGCATCTTTTAAGAATTGCAGGCTGCATTTCATACAAAGGTCTTTTGCTAAACACTGATTTATTCTGTGTCAAAAGGATAAAGAATTACTCCAGTATTGCTTTCTCATTTTTCTTATCATTAAGAATCTCTGAATCAAAATGAAATTTATTACTAATGTTGTTGACTTTTTTCCCCTGACTTTTTTTTGTAGATCGACAAAGCAGAGTTTTCATGCCCTCCTTGGTTTCCCCTGGGAGCAAAATCTTTAATACATAGAATTCTGGATCCAAATCCTGAAACAGTGAGTATTGGCTGTGCAAATTAATCCTCATGACTGAGCATTTGCACTCTCGATTAAATCCATTAATGTTGCGACCGCAGAAGAAGAAAACAAGTTAGGTCTCTGATGTGGTTCATTTTGTGTTACAGGGATCTAGAAAGCCTTAAAGAGTGATTATATGTAGTTTCCAATAATGATTGTGAACTATATTACTTTTATCACTTCTTAAAGTAAATGCAAGGACAAAATAAAATTGCATTGAAAGGACCTTGTACTTTTGTTGTGTGATCTGTTCTGGCATGTCAAGATATTATTTTTGCCCATTTGGATGTCACAAAACCAGATAATGTTTTTGATGTCTTTCATGAGTAGGTGTAATGACGTTTATGAATTCCAGTGGCTAAACCCCATTGTCATATATAGTGTTATTATGTTTCTTTAAGAGTAATTTTAGTTTCCAAAATCAATGACCTCCTATAGAAGTGAGTGTTTCAGGCATAATTGCTTGGACTGTTTCCTCTTTAAGTAATGGTTGCGGAAGACTATATTAAAAATGTATTGTGTAGTTAAGAAACTAGGATTCTTTTTTTTTTTTTTTCTCCAAATCCTTTGGTCTTGTTAATTCAACCATGTTCTTTCTTGAATTACTTAAGGAAGCTATTATTTAATGTTTTTGGTTCTGATGATCTGGTCACCCTAATGCTGTTAAGTGAAAAATGTATGTTCTCCACTTTACTGGAGCTATTAGTTAAAGTTCATTGTTTGCTTGTTTCGGCAAATGCTTCTGGTTGTTCCTGACAAGTCTCCTTCCCACCACTTCTCTGTTTGTGTATGTGCTTTACAGCGTATAACTATTCAACAGATAAGAAGTGATGAGTGGTTTCAGAAGGGCTACGTTCCTGTCAGTCTACTTGAGTATGAAGATGTAAATTTGGATGATGTAAATGCAGCTTTCGAGGATGCTGAGGTCTGTCTGGTGTTTTAACTCTGCATTTTGTCCAGTTCAATTCAATTGGATTTTTTTTTCCTTTTAAGCTAATTCTCCTTAACTTTTCTTTACTCATTCAGCCTTATATGTTTGGAATGATTAGGTGAATTGTGCTACGGAGGCATGCTTCCTTTTTCCTGTTGCATTCATATGGTAATTATCTTGTCAATTTTTCTGACATCAATTATTTTGTCATTGAAGGATGAAACAGTTAATCAACAGAATGAGAATGAGGACATGGGTCCTTTAATGCTTAATGCATTTGACTTGATCATTCTATCTCAAGGCTTAAACCTAGCAACACTCTTTGATCGCGGACAGGTATTTAATTTATGGCATTTTCTTCATATTTACTAGAACTGATTCAATAATTTTTTTCTACAAACAGTCAGACAACAGCACATATAATATCCTATGGAAACTTTGCAGAACTATAACAAGATATAGGCAAGCTGTGACAAAAATGTATAATTGTACTCTCACATTTAGTCTTTTAATTAGAGGTCTAAGTCATAATGTTTTCTGCACTGGGGCTCCGATATGACGATTATTTCTCTGATATCCTTACAGGACTCTATGAATTATCAAACACGCTTTGTCTCTCAAAAGCCAGCAAAAGTGGTTTTATCAAGTATGGAAGTTGTGGCACAATCAATGGGATTTAAGACACATATTCGCAACTATAAGGTTGTTATCCGGTAATTTGCGTAGTGGATTGCTTTATCAGTTTGTTGTTCCCTCATCCTTTCCCTTTTGTCACTCCGAATTCTTTGGCGTCATTTTGTTCACTTTTAGTCAGTCACATTGATACTCAACATAAATCTGCGGTGTTTGAGATTAACTCTACTTCAAGTTCTAATTCATCTGAAGTGATAATGGTATCAATTTTCAGATGAGAGTTGAGGGTACTTCAGCAGATAAGACTTCTTATTTCTCGGTGATCTTACAAGTATGTTTCTATCCCTCTACTTGAGTTTCGACTGCCCTTTCCATTTGGCTGACAATTGAATTCATTTCACCATTTCTTTTCCCCTTCTTGCCTGAAGATTTTTGAAGTTGCTCCCACATTTTTTATGGTGGACATTCAAAAAGCAGCTGGAGATGTGGGTGAATACCTCAAGGTCAGTTTGGCCCCACCTTTTTCCTTTCAATTTCTTCTATTGTAATTTATGATCAAGTTCCCTTCTCTATGTTTCAGTTCTACAAGAATTTTTGTAGCAATCTCGAGGATATCATCTGGAAACCGCCTCATGAAGCAAGCAAATCAAAGATTTCCAAGACTAAAAGCAAAAGGCGCTAGTTTCATCACCTGTAATATCTTGTGCTCTCATTGAGAAAGAAAAATCTGGTCATGGAACATATTGCATCTCTTACCGAGTGTTGGCATATTAACAATATGGTCCTTGCATATCAAGGTTAATGCTAGATTGTCTTAAAATGGTCCTTGCATATCAAGGTTAATGCTAGATTTTCTTAATATGGTCCTTGCATGTCAAGGTTAAGGCCAGCTTGTTTAACCCCCCCCCCCCCACCACATCATCAATACCTTTAATCCTCCCAAGGTTTTGTCATCCCTTGTAGGAGACAAAATCCAATTTGGAAAGATAGAATATATATATTTTTTTCTTTTTTTTTTCTTTTTCTTTTTTGTAATCTCACTATGGCTAAGAAAAAATTTAAACGTTTTGCCACAAGTCAATGATGCAATGATGACTGAAGGTACTGCTGTGTCAACGCAGTCGGTGAGAAACATTATCTTCGATATTCTCGAATAGCCTCAATGAAATGCTGTTGATTAATTTTGTAATTTGCTTCATCATCAACATCTTCGACACAGTTGAAGTACTGCCCCACTCCAGTTTGGGGTCATGGCAGATGAGAAAGAAATCTTAGCTAACTAATATTATTTAACCCTTATTAAATATCATGAATCACAGAATTGACACACAATTACTAACCCAGTTCTGAAACGTTTACGTCCGGAGATAGTATATTCCTCAGCCTCCCAATGTGTACTTCTAAGTTTTGTATTCGACCTTCTTGTGTCGAGAAAGGGATCTCAAGCTGAACCTCTAATCGACCAGGCCGGTGATAAAAACTTTTTCATTTTGCTTTTGATGAAAATTATACTAGTTACTATACTTACCATAAACAGAGCAAGAATACCGCAAAATTAATATCTATGTCAGTGTGATGCAAGATGTATTTTGTAACTATATTTAATATCAATAATATAAATATTATTAGTAAAAAATAAGTTTGAGTCGTGTAAGCAAATCAACAAGTTATATTTTAACTTTATTGTCAAGCAAATTTAAAATATATACAATTTTATCATCATGTTTAACTTCATATATTAACATTTCTTCTTCAAATCTAAACAATTACTCTCAATTGGGACATTTGTACACTACATGTAGCTTAAAGAGTATTAAATGCTCATACGTTATCACACAAGTAAAGATAATGAAAATGATACACAATATAATTAACATTTGATTAAATAATTATGAAAAAAATATTTTTTTGGTTTCAAAAATTTAAGTTCATATTTAATTTTATACTGAAGTATTATTTATTTCTATTCTTTCAAAAAATGTTCAATATTATCTTTTGGCATAAAACCCGTTGACCCACTTTACAAAATTTTGTCATGTGACTGTTAGTATAGATATTACTTATTAATGATGACATTTAGGTGCTTGTCATTTTTTAGAAAATGATTAAGTAGATTGTCGGTGGATAAATTTTTTGTCCACGATCGTACCACGTGCTAAAGATAATATTTTTTTGATACGTAGTATGATCTGGACACCACTAGTGGATAAAAAATTTATCTACCGACGATGTACCAAATCATTACCTTTTTTTTTTCTTCTTTCACTTTTTTTTTTTTTTTTTTTATCTTTCTCTTTTCCTCCACGATGAAAGTAAAAGAATGCGGTTGAAGATTTTATGGATTAACAAGCCAATGGCTAATATTGAACTTTTCGTAAATATTAAGAATAAAATTGAATGAAATAATATTTTATAGAATAAATTGAATATTGACTTAAACTTTAAGGGCGAAAAAATATTTTTGCCTATATTTATTGAATATTGATATATTAAAATTTTCAAAGACAATAATTAAATGTAGTTATTAAAATATTTGTTATTAAATTTTACAATACAAATATAATATATAGATATTTTTTTACAACTCAATATTATATGAGTAACCTTTTTAAAAGGCTTAATTATGATTTATGAAACTTGATAATAAATATTTAAGAAAATTTACTTAAATTTTTTTCAATTTTTAAAAGAGGAAAAAATATTTTTTTCATCTTCATCTTTTCCCCTAAATGTATTTTCTCTCTCGGTTGATGAATCTTCAAAATTAATTCGATGATTTATGTACGTCAGTGTATTTACTGCGTATCATTAGAGTTAATAATTAAATCTATTCTTTATTGGTAAACTTTGTTGTGGAAGCCTGGCAATTGAGTTTTTTTTTTTTTTTTGTGGCATACAACATATAGAGAAGTTTGGAACCTTTGTAAGATTATCTATTTAAATTTTCTCTATATATAAAATTTAGTTGCTCATTAATATTAGTTGTAACATATTCCAATGGCATCTATTTTATTATTATAGATAGATGGTAAAATAGATAAATAATCACTTCCTATATTTTTATGACAAATGAATGTATCACTGCCTATATTTTTTAGTTATAGATGAACGCAAACATGAATCTGATTATATAATACGGACAAGAGAAGCATTTGATATTTTTTACTACAAAGGGCAAATTAGGTGGGTCAAACACTGCGGCTAAAATAACACAAGAAAATAAAACCAAATTAGGCTAGAGAGATGGTAGTTTAGGTGTTTATAGCAAAAAAGAGGCAAAGAACCGAGATAATGCTTGGTAAGACAGACAAGGAGGCGACTAATCGAGTGTAAGATGAGGGTGATGTTGCAGGTGTGAATTGCAAGCAGGAAAAAGAAGATACTCCACCTATATAACAACAAGTTCTACAATTTAGAGTTACAGTTTTTGAACAACATTTAGAGATGAAAAAGATGAGAAGTTGAGAACTTTTTATCTATGTTGGCCATTAGATATAAAACTTCGCTACCATGGATTGTGAGCTATCGGAGAACCCGGATTATGCTTTGATGGACAGAGATCGTGTGTGATTGTGCTGGTGTGTTTGCTGCAAGTGAGGAAAATGGGGCAATGGGCTGAAGGGCAACTAAAAACGATACATTCCACTACCTTGGGCTGGGCCTTATATCTATGTGTGTATCCGTCAAATTGGGTTTAACTGGTTAAGTAGAATTAAATCCGACCCAATCGTATTAAACTGCATTTTCTATATTCTCAACCCTTTTTTATATCGAGTTTATTCGATTTAGTTATACCCTTCATCAAAGAAATCAAGTTATTTGATATACTCTCAACCTTACGTCTCAACAACCCAACTTATCGAGAATAAAAAACATTACAATAAGAGACAAAAAAAAAACATATATGTTCATATTTGATATATTGATATTTAAAATATTTAATATTATGTAAGATAAAAATATAAGAATTTTATATTCTATTTACTTTAAATTTTTAAATTTTACAAAGTATTAATTATATTTTATTCATAATAATTTCTAATTATTATATAAATTTAAATATTAATATCTCGGATCATAATATTTAAAATATTAAAAAAAATATAAAAACAACTTTATATCAATATCTCTTAAAATTTTTAAGACTAGTGAATTGTCAATAAATTTTTTTACTAACAATCATTATTAAAATTGTCAATTATGTTCAATTTAGTCCAATTTGACACTTTACCTTAGTCACTTAAATAGGTGGGTCAAAATTCTTTTTTATAAAATAAGATGTCATTTCATTAGTTTAATTTTATTTTATTATAACTTAAAGCTGACTTTATATACTGACTTTTGAGTGCTTAACTATTAAAACTGACCCTAACCTTAAGGGCTACTCTTACTTTGCCCTAAAGCTAAAATGTATTTTTAAAAACCAATTGTTATTTCATAAACCCTACTCTATCTATATTTTAGCATTGAATGGTGCAACCTTGGGCTTAATTCATTTTTACAACTCTTTTTACCCTTTTTGAACCCAAACTGCGTTAAAAAAAAAAATCACATAATATAATTACTCAATTAATCGTAATACAAAAAAGTTACAAATCATAATAAAATTATATAATTACTGAATTTTTGTAAATAAACATCAATATGAAAAATCCTTCCTTATAATTCTCCTGGATAAAGGTATAAAAATTAGACATCCTTTCATCCATGAATCGCGACAAAAGCCTTCCAGTATTTGGCCGGGAAAGTAAACCGGGAGGATACAAAGCCGAGTCGTAAACCATCTTCATTCGCTGTACTTCATTGTCCCTTTCTCGAAACCGACTGTGGGAAACTGTTTGGCGTAATCCTCTACGTCACGACGGAGATTAGCAATCTCAGATTGAATATGCGCATCAGATTGCATTGCTGCCACAAAATCCTTCAACTTTGTACCTGAACTCAGAGCAACCAATGACGAGTGAGCCAAGAAATGTGGCAACGCAAAATCCTTTCTATGGCTTCAGAATTGTAAAAATCATGTCGTACAGCTAAATTTACTAATGAAGGTAAGATAGAGGAAACCTTTCGCATTTGCCTTAATCTTTAAGGCCAACTTGACAGCGGCATCAAAAAACTCAGCTACTTTTATAAAATCTTCCTCAATGAACCCCCTGGATGTGAGAGCTGGGGTTCCTGAAGTACCACCAGATGATCATCTTATCAACATGTAACTACAGAACCAGTAATAAGCAGGAAAAGATTACACAGAGAGAGAGAGCGAGCGAGACTGTACCCATACGGATGCCTCCAGGAACCATGGCAGACACATCCCCTGGAACGGTATTTTTATTGGCTGCTATATGAACTGATTCTAACACCTTCTCAACCCTAGAGCCATCAATGCCCTGTCAAACGAAACACCATTAAAAAGTCCTTCTAATCTTATACAATAATAAAATTTTAAATTATACATATCAAACCCTGTAAATATGTTGACATCTTTTAATATACAATTCTGCCTTATGTTTATTGTAGGTGCCTAATCTCAAGACGGGCAACAACCAACCTTGGATACTAGCTAACAGGACTAAAATCATCTCGAGTAATTTCACAAACATTGGGCAAGTTCTTCATTTGTTTGGAGGTTCTGTTACAAAAATTATTTGTACGTCACACTGTTCCCCATTCCTTTTAAAATTTCGAGAGAGTGGCCTTCCACAGTATAGTTTTTTGAAACCAATTCGCCCATAGTAATTGCTGATTGTACTCAGTACTCAATACTAATTAACCAACCATTGGAAGGTTGTTCTGAACAAGTTTACTAGCATGCACATACAAATTGGTACTTTATCAGGAATTCTCAGATAACAATATCACCAAGAAATCGCTAGATAAAGGAATTGCCCCACTTACCTTATTTCTCAAGTTCACTAACACTAAATGGTTCTCAGTTCCACCAGATACAAGTTCATAGCCTTTCTCTAACAAACTCTGTAGTTCAATCAACACAATAGAGTCAGCTATAACAGTTATATCTGTCAGACTATACAAGAAGATTCAGCTAATGACTCATTGGCAGTAACTTTATAAAACACAGGGGAGCATAATTGAAAGTTTTTTCACATTACCTTTGCAAATTTTGAGCAATTACTGAGAACTTGCTTTTGATAATCTTTGAATTCTTGTGTCATAGCCTATATTTACAGAAATGAAGAAATAATTGAACTCACATGTGCCTGGAAATTTAAAAAAGGAAAACACCACAAATGGTAGCCATAAATATCCAAAAAGATGGGCAAAAATGATAATTATTCTTCTATAAAAAAAATATATGGGAAGACTACAGTGATACTTGTTTTTTCATTGGCTAGTCAATTAAAAACCTGCTTCAGTGCAACTGCTAAGCCAGCAATCGTGTGATTGTGTGGACCACCTTGAAGTCCAGGGAAAACAGCCTGATTTATTTTGTCTTCGTAGTCATACAACACCTGAAGCATGGAAATCGGCCAATGAACAGTATATTATAGATCTCCAACTTAGAAATAATCCAAGACACTGAGACATTACTTTAAAAAAGCATTTTAACAAACATTGTTAGCCAGGGTTGGCAACATCTGTATATGCAAGCAGAGTAGCCCTCGTGTATATATATATATATTATTCCCTTTTTTTTCCTTACTGTAACAGTAAATTTAGTTAAGACTCACTTCCTGCCCTTGCTTGTTAATCTCCTTCACACCTTTCCTGAAGAAGATCATAGCCCCACGTGGTCCACGAAGTGACTTGTGTGTTGTGGTTGTCACAACATCTGCATAATCAAAAGGAGAAGGAATAACACCTGCAGCAACTAATCCACTGATGTGTGCAATATCGGCCAACAAAACTGCCTTCTGCTTGTCGCAGACCTACAAAAATCAAGCATAAAAAATACAATATTACCATAACTTACTCTTTGTGAATATAAAAAATAACAATCTTTTCCAAAGAGCACACGTGCTCCAGATATATAATTTACCTTGCGGACACGTGCATAGTCATAAAGGCGAGCATAAGCACTTGCACCAGCAACTATTAGTTTTGGCCTAAAAAGTGCAGCACTTTTTTCCAACTGCAGGTATTAATTAAGTCAAAATATTAATGACAAATCTAAGCCCACACAATATGCAAAAAGAGCAAAACCTTTGAAAAATATAACGATTTAAATGTATAGAAAACTCTTTCCCCATTTGCATTGAAAACTTTCTTGATGTAATTATTCATAACAGACATAATGGTGAAAGCAGTGGACTGAGCCACTAAGAGGACAAAATAGTTGAACCAGGGTATCAACTGATTCCAGTTCAACAGGATCTAAAAAAAACATGTATTGGCATAAGAACATATAATGAAGTGGATAACAACACATTAGAATTATTTTCATCTTATCAACTAATCATTAACATTTGAAATTCATAAAAAGAAACAAGTTAAATTTGATCTCCTGGCTCTACTACTCAACTGCCACATTAATTTGTACGCTGATGAATTTAATACCGTACAAAGAAATTAAATTAGACAAAACTCCGCCTATACATCCTACTATGAAATGATTAAATATCAAATCAGAAAAGACAGCTCTGGAAAAGAATGCAGTGACAATAAGTGAAAATAGCCGCAGTGCTGAGAAGATTCTATCTGATTAGAAGAGAATAACAACAGAAAAGTTCAATGGTACCTGGTCATAATCAATATAACCAGTGCTCTCATTTAATCTGTATGGCATTGTTTCAAAGAATATAGAAACAGCTGAAATCTTCTTGGTGTCGGTCTGCATTGTAGAAATAAATTAGTGAAAAAGTATACAAAAAATAAAACACCGTTGCTCTAATAATTTTGACACACAAACATCAGAAGCAGAAAAAATTGAAGAACCACATAAATGTACCCATCTGCACAAACACATACAAATACAGGTATTCTATTAAAGTTTCAGGAATGACATTATTTGGCTAAGGATAGTTGCACCATTCTCCAGAGACCAAACAACACCAAATGATACAGGGCAGCATTCGGCAATGGTTAGGCTATAAAATTTCAACAATGCTAAGATTAAATGGTAAAACGACATTGGGATGTACTACGTAGAGATCATACATATCTAGCATGAAAGGCCAGTTTGGACAAGAATCAAGAATTCAAAATTCTTCCTTTGTCTGTGCCTAACAAAGCTTATAATTATTATTACCAGATATCCTCATCTCACAAGATATTATCCTTAATTCAGAAAGTCCCTGATGCATTAAACTGGAGAAATTTTTCATAAAAAAGGAACAACAGGTTCCTAATGGATAGCAGCATGAAAAGAATTAGACCTATACTGACTAGAGGGGTGATCCTATTTAATTAACAGCATGACTAGACTTTGGAATGCTATTTGGATGCTGCTCCGACACTGTCTTTAGTTAAAAATTACACATTTCATAAATGTTCAAAATTGATGGTCTTATCCTTAAGAACAGTTTATCTTCACATACTAAGAAAAAATCACAGACTTAGGGCACAAGTACTTTTAGGCAGTAAAGAAATAATTCAGAAAGTTACTCCCCAAATTGAGGTGAGTCTATCTACAAATAAAAGTACAAGGTTCTCTTTTTCTACTTTGCACATAAAAGTCTACACCATAAATTCATAACTTGTTACAAACTTGCAATGATTACCAACTCTCAAGAATAGGTGCAAGGACGACAACTAATAATCAAAAGAGGCATGTAACCTGATAGCCATGTGACAGATGCCCGCCATGGGGAAGATCAAGAGCCATAATTCTCTCGTGAGGTTTCAATAATGCAGTGTAAACTTGGAAATTAGAAGGGGATCCAGACAATGACTGCACATTGACTGTCAAAAGCAAAGTATATAAGACCTCCAATAAAGCATGAGATCTAAGCTGAGAAGAAATAATAGAAAAGGCATAGGTGAATGATCCAATCTAAGAATGCCATAGAAACACCACGAGAAAAACACAAACCAATTACCAAACAAGCACACTGACTGATATGAAATGGAAATGACATGCAAAAAATGCCGGCAGGCTTCCATCAAAAAGAAAAAAATCAGTAGCAGGGGGGAGGACCATTAACTAAAATACAGATTCTCTACTTAGATAAGTAACTTTCAATAACAAAAAAAAAATACTACATTAGATATCATTTCATCCCAAAACAATTGTCCACATGTTACAAATGAACAAATAACAACCAAAAATGTAACTATAAGGACATGTAATACGCCTGTATACAATTAAAAATGTGTTGAGGAAGTCCTATAAATTACATATTTCACAAGGATTCTCCGTTAATACCAGATATAAAAATGCAAAGTGAAATTGGAAACCACCAACTACAGCAAGTCAAAACAAAGATACAGCAGGTGGTTTTTTTTTTTTTGGACAAAGCGAGATAAAAGTACTTAACACCTACTTGATCTCCTCTTAAGTATAGACAAAGTTTTCGCACGCAAGAAGCCAAAAATAAAATAACAATAGTGACGTCTCTTAAATGTTCCGTATTTCTTTGGGGTAATGCGTTGTCACACAGAAGAGCACTCTTTGTCTGATAAGGAAGAAACCCAAAACGGCACCATAAATGTGTTTGAAAGTATGTACCTCCCCATTTTGCTGGATCTAGCCGAAAGGCTTCTAATGCACGCTTCTGACATAAGGTCTCAGCCATGTCAATGTACCTGAATGGATGTATATCCAAAGTCAATATACCAATCTATGAATTTCTGAAGATCATCCACAAGCAGATCCACATACTCATTTCCTCCGTAGTATCTAGCACCGGGATACCCCTCACTGTATTTATTAGTCATGACCGATCCAACAGCTTGCATCACTGAGAGAGACGTGAAGTTTTCTGAAGGTATAAGTTCGAGCCCCTATATACCCATAAATAAACATCAATTTACACGAAACAAGCTTTTCAATTCAATCGTTAATGACAATGTAGTTCTTCGTTTGGTTCTTTCGTATAGCCTTAAATCAATAATAAGAAAACCATTATAAACCCAAACTCCGATCCATTACCACTCGGTTACATCACACAGATAGAAAGAAGAGAAAGGTATATTTTACATGCCTTCCACTGACGAGCTTTTTCGAGTTCAATTATGTCTGTGACTTCCGGATCCACAACCTCAATAGGATCATTCAGCTGCTTTATCCTCTGCGATATTAAAAAAATAATCTCAAGATCAAATTGAAATGAACGTAAAAAAAGGAGTAATTCCCACTAGCGGGATCACAAATGGAAATGAGATGAATGGCTTACAGCCGCACAAACTTTCTCTTTTTCTTGTGCTGCTTCATTCTGCAAAGAAGACTGCAACCAAACAACACAAAAGAGATGATTGGAAGGGAAGAAGAGAAAACGACTTCAATGATGGAAATGAGCATGGAGTAGGGGGAAGATCTAGCGGGGTTTGAGATTTTCATGTTACCATGTAATAAACAGAACCGCCATTAGGGAAAGCTAAACTTGGTTTTTTAATGGTGGAAGATAGTCTGCGAAGAGCCATGGCCATTGTTTCTACCTCTCTCTTCCCCAATACCCAGTGCTAGCTCAAAGATGCGTATATTGGATGGCGGTGGCCGCTGTCGGGGGTTGGTGGTGATTTGGATTTCAAGTGTGGGGTCCTGCAAATCGGAAAGAAGGACGGGTTTCGACATCTGATTTGAGCGTGGCCTCGCCATCCTAGACGACATCGTTTAATTATTTATTTATATTTGTGACCGTTTGGTGCAGAGAGTTTATTTTAGAAATTGGTCGAAAGTTTTGAACTCGAGTAAATATTAATATATGATAAAATATTAAAAATAATATTAAAATATTAATATAATTTATTAATTTTATTAAGTGTTGGTATTACGTGTGATGCTAATAAAATTTTTACTGATAGTCTATCAAATAATAATTCAAAATTGTTACACTATTATTTAAAAGTTTAATAAAAAATGAACATAACTTATTAATTTATTTTTCATAAGTTATTATTTCATTAATGAAGTGAGATAGATTTGAAAGGATAAAATTTTTAAAATTACTTTTATGTATATAACAAAAAAAAAAGTAATAAAAATAAATGAGGTTGAAAATTGAAATGGAAAAACATCCTATTTCACCAGATCCTATTACTTTTTTAACATAAAAATAATATTTTGAACATTAGACCCACCTTACCTACTATCTCCAATCTATCCTCCCAACCAAGCACTTAACACCCAAAATTATGTGAGTGGAAGATATGGGAGAAATTCTAGGTAGAGGGACAATTTTTTCCAACCCTCTCTCCTAATTTCTTTCGAATTAATCTATTTTATTTGAAAAATTTTAAAGGTAACTTTATAATAATTCATTTCAATTAATTAAATATATCAAATTGGATTGGGCATATATGGATGGTCTAGGTTCCTTTTCTCTCGACCGAACTACCTTGGCTTCACTCCTCGGCAACCTACTCGTTTAGGCCCTTTGTTTGCAGTAGCTCATGTCACTGCGGGCTATGTCTCTTAATAATCTCTGAGGTAATACGAAGGATATACTGGGGAATGAATTTATATAATGCTAAGAACTTCCCCATAGGCTTTTCACATCTATTCATTGACTGTGGTCTACAACGTCTTATGGCATTGTTTTTCTGCATGTCTCTACCCTCTTTTGTGGGGTGTGGCTTAATTTTATTGGAGGCAATGAACAAGAAACTGAATTTGATTCTGTTTTACTTATGGCCCTCCGAGCAGATTGGTATATCAAAAACTGTGAGTTTCCCGAATTGGAAAGGACGGCACTCGCACAAGATTGATGCAGCAGCAGCAGGACCAGGACACACTTAACTGATGGCTTCATGTGACACCTTTGATTTCATTTCTAATTGTACTTTATACTCTGAATTTTCATGAAAGATTATATCCAAATGCCATGGTGGGGACTGGGCACTCTGTTGTGGAAACTTGAACTATTTTTCCACCAATAGCAAATTTAACAATGGCTAACAATGATAAATAAAGAGCAGAAAAGCAAATAAAGAGAATACCAAGATTTGACGAGGTTCGGCCAATTGTGCCTACGACCCCGGACACCACTACAAATATATTCCTCATACAAAATACAAAAGAGAGAAAATCAACTAAACCTCTAGAAATACTAGAAGGCTACAAAGTTTGGTGTGTGAATAACAAAGGGGGAGGCCTCTATATATAGTTGTCCTTGCCTACCCATCTCCAAGTTCCCACCGATGTGGGACTTTGGAGCCAAATACAACAAATTTCCACCTTGGCGACTAAAGTCCCAAAAAAGTTACAAAATTTTCTCTCACAGTAATACTATCTCTAGTAGTGTCTTCAAAAGCACCTACGGTGCTATCCATCTACAATCTTCACAATATTGATCAAGTCCATACAATGTTGAAACTTGATCGATGTCACTATCTTGGTCATCATATCTGCAGGATTTTCAGCTGTCTGGATCTTCTGAAGTAGTATTTCACCTTCTTCCAGAATCTTCCTTACAAAATAATATCGAACATCTATATGCTTCGTGCGTGCATGATAGACTTGGTTCTTTGCTAAACAAATAGCACTCTGACTGTCACAATGCACTTTGACGTGCTTCTGACCAACTCCCAAGTCTTTCAGCAATCCTTGAAGCCAAATAGCCTCCTTAACAGCTTCTGTAACAGCCATATACTCTGCCTCTGTAGTAGACAAAGCAACTGTTGACTGCAAAGTTGACTTCCAACTAACCGGTGCCTTTGCAAGTGTAAACACATAACCGGTAGTTGATCTTCGTTTGTCCAAATCACCAGCATAGTCGGAATCACAATATCCAACTACATATTGACCAATCTTCTTATCCTGCTCAAATAACAACCCAACATCCACGGTGTTCCGAATGTACCGTAGAATCCATTTGACAGCTTGCCAATGTCCTTTACCAGGATCATGCATATACCTGCTCACAACCCCAACTGCTTGTGAAATGTCAGGTCTCGTACACATCATAGCATACATCAAGCTACCAACAGCATTTGCATAAGGAACTTTTGCCATATATTCTCGTTCAGCATCATTCTTCGGAGATAAATCAGCACTAAGTTTCATATGAGGAGCAAGCGGAGTACTCACAAGTTTTGACTTGTCATCCATGCCAAAACGTTGCAGCACATTTCTCAGATATTGTTTCTGAGTTAGACGAAGTTGCCCCAATCGTCTGTCTCTATTTATCTCCATGCCGAGAATCTTCTTAACTTCCCCTAAATCTTTCATCTCAAATTCTTGCTTCAGTTGAGCTTTCAACTTTGCAATTTCTCCTTGACTCCTTGATGCTATCAGCATATCATCAACATAAAGGAGAAGATAGATAAACGATCCGTCTTGTAGCTTGCGTAAATACACACAATGATCGTATTTACTTCTTGTGTACTTCTGCCCCAACATAAACTTGTCAAATCGCTTGTACCACTGTCTTGGAGATTGCTTCAATCCGTACAATGATTTTTCAAGTTTGCATACCATATTTTCTTTTCCAGCAACTTTGAATTGCTTCTTGATAAGTGGTAGAAATTTCATCATTCACTATTATAGATGCGTGAGCCACCATATCACTAAATCGAGCAGGTTTGTGTCTTACCCGTTGTGGCTTCCTTAATGCAATTGGTTCTTCTTGCTGGTGAGATTCTTGGGTTTGAATCTCCTCTTCATTTGACTCCTCTTCTGCCAAAAGAGTTTCTCCTTCTTTGTACATAACTGGGTCAATTCTCCTTTCAAACTCCACCTGCTGCGGAGCACTATTGATCTGTTGAATATCATCCTTCTTCAACATGGCAGATTCATCAAAGGTGACATCTCTGCTAACGATTATCTTCTTGGTCTCAAGACACCAGAGGCGGTATCCTTTAACACCAGTAGTGATCCCCATAAAGAGCGCCTTCTTGGCTCTTGGATCCAACTTCAATTTCTTCACATGATAATATGCAGCGGAACCAAATACATGTAAAGAATCATAATCAGTAACAGATTTTCCAGACCAAACCACCAAAGGAGTTTTACCACCAATTGCAGTTGATGGTAAACGGTTAACCAGAGGCTTGCATATCTCACAGCCTCAGCCCAAAATTGTCTGCCCAACCCAACATTGGACAGCATACACCGAACTTTCTCCAGCAATGTCCGGTTCATGCGTTCAGCCACCCTGTTTTGTTGTGGTGTATGTCTAACTGTGAAATGTCTCACAATACCTTCATCTTGACAAATTTTATCAAACGGATCACTTCGATATTCACCTCCATTGTCTGTTCTAAGCCGTTTGATCTTTTTGTCAGTCTGAGTTTTAATCATCTTTTTCCACTTAAGGAAACAATCTAACACTTCATCCTTTGACTTCATAGTGTACACCCACACTCTTCGAGAGAAGTCATCAAGAAATGTAACATAATAATGTTTTCCTCCCAAAGAAGCTGTCTTGGAAGGACCCCACACATCAGAGTGAACATAATCCAAAATACATTTAGTATCATGGATTGCAGTGCCAAATTTCACCCTCTTCTGCTTTCCCATCACGCAATGCTCGCAGAAGTCCAGCTTACAGGTTTTCACATCTTTCAATAATCCTTGCTTCACCAGAATTTGCAAAGATTTTTCACCTGCATGCCCTAATCGCATGTGCCACAACTTAGTTGCATCTGACCCTTCATCATCAAGAGTTGCAACTGCAGCTGTTCCAACAATTGTATTACCATCATAGTAATACAAATTATTCTTCCGGGTGCCTTTCAACATCACCAGAGCTCCAGAAACTATCTTCAAAACTCCATCTCGCATTGTCACCGTCAATCCTTTGGATTCTAGAACTCCCAAAGAGATGAGATTTTTCTTCATATCAGGTACATACCTGACCTCTGTCAAGACTCTAGTTGATCCATCATAGTTCTTTAAGTAGACTGAACCGATTCCAGTTGTTTCACAAAATGTGTCGTTGCCCATGTAGACAACTCCACCGTCTATTTCTTTGAACTCAAAGAACCACTCCCAGATATAACACATATGTTGGTTGCATGCTGAGTCAAACAACCACTTGTCATATCGCCTTGTGGAGGTTGTAGCAACCAGTGAAAGATCTGAATTTTCATCACTGTACTCAGCAGCACATGCTTTTACAATAGCTTTGCCTTTGTCAACTTTGCCCTTATTTTTCAATTTCGGGCAATCTTTCTTCCAGTGCCCCTTCTCTCTACAAAAGGCACATTCATCTTTACTCGGTCTGCCTCTCGATTGAGATTTTCCTCTTCTTCCTTTCTTCTGGCTTTGTGGTCTGCCTCTAGCTACCAGTGCTTCTGCAACCACCTCCGCATGCTTACTTTCCTCCCTGTCTTTTTTCCTCAATTCATGACTATATAGAGTACTACATACTTCACCGAGGGAAACTTTCTCTTTCCCATGAAGTAACATAGCTTCTATAAATTCATACTCTTCAGGAAGTGAAAACAGCAACATCAATGCCAGATCTTCATCTTTGAAGGTTTCATCAAGGTTCCTCAAATCAGCTACTGCCTTGTTAAAAGCAGTAATATGATCGTTCATGGTGGTACCCGGTTAATAACTAAACCGGAACAATTTCTTCTTCATAAAGAGCTTATTGTGACCGCTCTTCTTCAAGAATTTCTCCTCCAATGCCTTCCACAGCTTACTTGCAGAAGTTTCCTTTGAGAAGGAATATTTCTGCTCTCTGGAAAGGCATGATCGAATAGTACCACACGCCAACCGATTGATGGTCTTCCATTCTTTTTCTTCAATTTCATCTGGTTTCTCCTCTTCAATAGCAATATCTAGACCTTGCTGGAAAAGCGCGTCTAGAACTTCACCTTGCCACATTCCGAAATGACCCGTACCATCAAATATCTCCACCGCAAATCTTGCATTTGGCACAGCAAATCTCGTCAAAATTGACGACGAAGAAGCTGCCGAAGTTGATGTAGTGGAAACTGTGGCTTTCTGAGTCTGCTCTTTATCATCAGCCATTTTTGCTCAAAAGTGGAAAAATTACTAGTAATAATTTAGTCTGAAAAAAATGCACCAGGAAAATTCCCAAGAAAAATTGGATGGGTCACACGGTCCCACTTAAAAACCAGTTTCCTTAGACAGAACTTTCCTAGACATGCACTTAATTAGACAATATTTTACTAGCAATTTTAACACCAACTTTACAAAAAAAATCTCAAGAAATTTTTTCTGATGTGAAAGATCAGTTAAAACCGCAACCATAGAGCATACTAAAATTTTCAAGAGAAATCGCAACCAAATCCTCTGATACCAATTGTTGTGGAAACTTGAGCTATTTTTCCACCAATAGTAAATTTAACAATGGCTAACAATGATAAATAAAGAGCAGAAAAGCAAATAAAGAGAATACCAGAATTTGACGAGATTCAGCCAATTGTGTCTACGACTCCGGACACCACTACAAATATATTCCTCAGACAAAATACAAAAGAGAGAAAATCAACTAAGCCTCTAAAAATACTAGAAGGCTACAAAGTTTGGTGTGTGAATAACAAAGGAGGAGGCCTCTATATATAGTTGTTCTTGCCTACCCATCTCCAAGTTCCCACCGATGTGGGACTTTGGAGCCAAATACAACACACTCATCCTTCATTTCCCAAGACTTTTCCGTTGAGTCGGTAATTGACACTGTTTTTCAGCGCGGAGTACACCAACATTGATCCCCTAATTGGGACAAACACAAGTACCTAGAGGAGATACTTGTATTCCAATTTGTTAGACTCTGCAAAGTTTGGGAGAGAGCATTTTTGTTTTGATACTTATCCGATTCCAATTTTAGTGTTGAGGACTAAATGTCATGACTGAGTATATCAAGGGTGTGATTTTATCTGGCAAAACCCATAGCCAACGTCTCCAATTGCCAGTTTAGACCATGGCCTGCGTTGGGAAAACAGTGTAATGGAAAACAAAATCAGAGAGAACAGAAACGAAGAAAAAGTGAGGAAAAAAATAATTCCACTTCTTGTGACCTCTACCTGCAGCAGCGGTAAGCAAAAACATTTGGAATTGCAAACATTTCTCACATGGCAATCTGAATCATCCGATTTATTATTTATTTTTGACAATCTTTATCTGCTTTTCATGTTTTAACTAGAATGACATCAATTTCATCTTCTCATTAGACTTTTTTGTACACACAATCTTGTTTTCTTAAATGGTCAAAGTCTCCGAACGAAGCAAGACCTGTCGGCTTTCTATGTTCACATTTTTAAAATTTTTAATGTATTAAAATAAAATGGCCTACCTTAGATTGTGAATAAAGATATTATCAGCTCCCAACCTGCGTGGAATGATGTCCAAACTTAGTTGCGTTAGCAAGTAATCTTCTTTGTTAGGTGGTTGAAATCATTCAAGAAAGACCCTTCTTCAACCAAGTCAATTAGATGAAGAAGAATAAGAGAAACAATTAAAAAAAAAAACGGAGAAAAACAAAACGACTAATCCTCTCCAACTCTTTCGCTCCTTTTCTTTCGAACAGGGGAATGTCACGAGAGTACTGAGAGCGTCTAATTATGCAGCCATGCAGATTAGTGTTTGGGTTTCGTTGCATTAACAGCGTATAATTTATGGAACCATGACCGAAAGGCAAACTGAGAATGACCATAGAGACAACTCAATCATAAACCTGTCTTATATAAACGAGAGTTACCAATTCAAGCGCCGGAACGCCCAAATTTTGATTCATCAACAATAAATCATCGTACTATAACTCAATTTTTAAAAGTTTTGGGCTGAACAACAACAGCTTGAACTAGTTCCTATACAAATCCTTTAGAAATAGGGGTTTCGCACGCATACGCACACACATAATCTTTCATTGCTTGAACCCAAGCGATTTAGTTGAAGGGGCTGCATATCTAGCTGAGAACCCACGACGTGTGAATTCTTCGTCGTCATCCATGCAACCCTCATCGAAGTTCTGAGCATAGCTTAAAGGGTCGTATCTAAAGCCACCAACTGGTCTGTAACTGCTAGCCCTCTTTGCCCATGGAAGCTTCAATTTGAGACATCCCCAACATGAAAGCCACCCTCCCGATCCGTCTGCTGAGCTTCTAGGAGATAAACTTTTGTCCATGGCTTTGAGAAATTAGCTTCATGGAACGAAATGGATTGGGGGTCTTTCTTAGTCACCTCTATATTTCTTCTGTTAAGGATGTCGAGTGTGTGGTAGAGACTGAGGTAGTTTATGAAATCTAATGGACTAATCAAGTAGTAAACCCCTTTGGGTCTGAAAGCGGAAAAAGCGAGAATAAATAAGTACAGAGATGATATTAGTGTTAATGAATAGTTTGTCGTACCATATTGCCTTTGTATCGGAAAAGAATCTGGGGGTGGGTCTACGAGAGAGAAAAGGGAGACAAGATTTCATTCAAAACTTTTGGTTGTTTTGAAGTCCACCATTGAGCTGGTAATCTTCCAAAATTTAATAAAATTATTTCTCTTATATTTTTAAATTCTTCAGTGCAAAAAATTTAAACAGTAAAGCTGAATACTTATTATTTTTAAACTTCAATATCGAGAAATTAAATAATTTCTTCAAAATAAATTATTAAAAATTTATCTTTTATTTTCAGTACTTTTAAATATCTAAATAAATAGAAGGAAAGAAAAATATTTTAATCTTTTTATTCTCTTTTCTTTTTTATTTTTTAAATTATTTATTTAAGTATTGTTCGGAATGAAAATTCCTCATCCGAAATAAATTACCTTCTTTGTTCTGTCGCATTAGGTTAATAATAGAAGAAAGAAAATAAATCCGGTAATATTTTTTTTTCACGATAGAACTATTTAAATGCCAAGTGTGATGATTACTAATAATTTTAATCACAGACCAAAATTTCCCACCCAATTAGAACCTTACAGAAGATGGTCATAACCCGGTTAAAAAATTAACCACTAGATGATTCTTGGTAGTGTATCTTTAAAAAATATTTTACCGAGTAATTGGAAGTTGGTGGGGTTGAAATAAATCTCAGTTGGAGTTGAAAGAGACCAATTTGTTTGATGATGGAAGGGTGGGCCAATATTCTTGGAGGTTTTGAAAGAGAATATTCTTAAGGACCGTGGGAGACAGAATTTGTGCCAGACAGAACTGATCTTTATGCCTTTATCTTTGAGGTATTTTCTTGTATGTCCAGTTAATATAAAGTTATTGATAACTATTTATCACATAAATTATATTTTTCTTATTAATTTTTACTAATTTATAAATAACGTAATGGACTAAAAAATAAAAATAAAAATCTTTATCTTCCCCGTATAAATTATAAACATCGTGCCATATTGGCAAAAAAAGAATAATAATAGTAACAGCGTAGCATAATTTGTAAGGACTGTGTGATAGTGATAAGAGAATGGACAATAAGGCCCACCATTTCACACATGTTAATGGTTCATCTTTTGGACGGCAAGTCGCCAAAACATATCCATAACATCATTTAAAATTGGACCGATCCTGAATATTGAAAAACATATACCATAAATTACACTCTACAAAAACAGAATGAACCACATAAAATTAATGATTTATAATTTATAAAATTTCATTTGATTTCATCAACTAATAAATATTGAATTATATTTTAGTTTTTAAATTATGGTGGACACATTATATTGGATTAAATTCTTAAATATTGAATTGAGCTCCGGCTATTTTTAAAATCTAACTTCGTTTCCATTACCTTTTTTTTGGTTTCCTTGAATTAGCTGTTTTACCCAATGACTAAACCAAAAAAAGGGGCCCACGATTTAAATTATAGTATCTCTTTTTGAGGGAGAAAAAAAATCACATCAATACATCCTTTGGGGAGGTATGTAATTATAGACGAAGACTTTAAAAAAGAAATTTTTTAAAATATAGAAAAAATGTTTTGTCTTCTATAAATGTCAGTGTTAAGTTTATTTTATTTTCTTAAAATATACATCCTGGGTTACCAACGATAAAGATAGAGTCAAAATGTCAAATAGTTCTAGTTTTTTAGATAATTTATGTCTGTAATTTTATATTTTAATTATTTAAAAATAAAGTTTGGGTAAATATAGGTGTGGCTAGTTGTACTAGCTCCCTAGACACTCTGAACGCGTTGCTTGGGGGCAGAACGTTGGGTCCTTCTCTATCCTAAAGAATGTACATTAACGAAACTGCCAAGGCACGACTGTCTGCCTTTGATGCCGTATAACCACGCACGAGAAAAATAAATACAATGCGAAATAAGACTATAATTAATGGATTTTGAATATTATTTTACTAGCATATGTATCGTAAAATTTATGTCAAATATGTTATTATTTAGTAATATATACTACAATTTAATTATAATAATTTTTTTTATCTGAGTAAATTAATTATTTGTTTTATATAAAAAAAGCATAATTTATTAATTTAATAAGTTCAACAAACTAAAAAATTGTTACTTGTGATTAATGAATTTTTACAAATAAAATAATTGCTCATAATTATTGTTAATGAGATATTATATAACATCAATATTTGTAAAAAAAAATAAAGAAAAGATATAACAACCATTCATTCATAAAATATAAAATTAATTTTAATAACAAAAAATTTATAAAAAATTAATCTAAATTTAGATAGCAAATAAAATTACATTTCAGGATAATAATCATAATAATAATAATTAACAAATTAAAGAGTATTTATGACCACAAATATAATAATAAAAAGAACAAATATTTCGATTCAAATATAATTAACAAAAATAGTAAATTGAAAGAAAAAAAATGTTTAGTAAAAGTGCAGTTTGACTCAAATAATAGACACAAAATGAGACAACAATATTTATATATCGTGTATTTAGAAATGGTGGAGTTAATGTTATAATTGAATGTCTATGAAACGCATTCATTTTTTTTTTAAGACTTCAAAACAACTATCGAGTCAATAATGTGACCCCTCGTTTATTTATTTAATTCATTGTTAATTTCTAGAACATAACTTTTTGTATTCAGATTCAAAATGTTCAAAATTAATACAATTTTGAAATATAAAAAATTTGTTTCAAAAATTATGTTTTGAAGGGAGATAAAAGAATTATCACAATTAGAAAGAGACAAATATTGAAAAAAAAATTAAATGGATCAAATTAAATATTTTAATACATACAACATTTGTCACGTCGCGAACTTAAATTATTTAAAATTACGAAAAAAATGGCCTACTGCGTCAACAATTTGGCATCATTTAAATAAACTGAATGACAAATTACGATTCTATTTTCAAAAGGCCTGTTCATAAATATCAAGTCTTTTTTTAAGGTATAACTTCACTTATAATATAATTCTCTCGTTTTTTTTTCTATTTCATTAAATTAACTTAACTGTGAGAATTCACAATGAATCAAGTACTGAGCTTTCTTATTTTATAAATATCGAAAATTGTTGATGGAATATAAAAATCTCATCATCAGTATAATAAAATGGGTCACGTGTTCAATTTCGTTACAAACAACCGGGGAAGGAGAAAAGTGAGTCCGAAGTACGTTGCAGGCAGGACCCGCCCATTGGCATTATGGATTGTACGATTGGCAGCCTGGACCTAGTTCAATGTACGATGCCCTACCTTGAGACTTTAAGCCATGTTTGGATGTGTCCCTGGTAGAAATTAACAGATGAGGGACGCCAGGAAACATCCTTCGCTTCAGCATAACTCTAAAAGGCTCTTACACTAACAATGATTGCTAATAAACAAATAGTTACAAACAAACTATCATGCCACACCACCATCCACATATTAATATATGCCCCAGCAACTCTCAAGTTTAAAGTTGATGGTTCATAAATAAATAAATCAGAAATTTCTAAGTTTTCTTTTATAAATAAAAAAAACTTGAATTTTGAGTTTAAAACTTTTTTAAAATTAATTAAAAAATTACACTCGCAACCCAACCATGGGATATACTTTAAAAGCCCATAAAAGGTGGGAAACATGAATAGTCTATACTGAAATGAGATATATAATTTAAAAATTCATTATGTCTGGATCTCTTAACAAAATTAACCAACTGTGAAGAACTTTCGTTGCTTGCTTCAATTTTACCACTGCCCCACAAACTTGGGAAAGCTGCATTATAGGTAACAACATCTTGAGGTACACTCGTAGGGTCCAAAACCTGCAGGCCTTTACCCATCTCCCCTGGCTTGCAAAAAGTTAATGCATCAGTCCCCCAGTCTTTTTCCAGAATTTGCATGAGTGGAATTGCTTTCTTAGTCCTCCAAATCTTGCAAAACCCACTACAAGAAAAGCGGGGAATGGCGACGGAAATTTAACGACGGTTACAAAAAACCGTCTCTAAAGCCAACTTTAACGACGGTTTCCAAGCCGTCGTTAAAGTTCGGTAATTAACGACGGTTTACAGAAAACCGTCGTTAAATACGGACGGTTAGAATTCAACCGTAGTAATCTGCGTCGATCTGAACATGAAAAAAAAATTTATGGACATTACGACGGTTTTATAAAAAACCGTCGTTAAATCACGACGATTTTATATAAAACCGTCGTTAAATGACAACGGTTTTTAAGAAACCGTCGTTAAATCCCAACATTTGAAATTCTAACCGTTGTTCGATATTCGTGTGGTTTAACGACGGTTTTCCTGATAACCGTCGTGAAATAACGACGGTTTTATATAAAACCGTCGTTAAATCCGAACGCTCAGAATTTTAACCGTTGTTCGATATTCGTGTGGTTTAACGACGGTTTTCCTGATAACCGTCGTTAAACCCATTTAGCGACGGTTTTTTTTTTGGTTTAACGATGGTTTACAACCGTCGTTAAACCACGCGTAAACCTATAAATTCAGCAGCTCTCCTCATTTGTATTACAAACATTTTTCAGTCTGGACCCAACTCAAGTTTTGGGTCGTGGATATAAATAAAATTTAAGCATTATTAGTATTATAGATGCCACAAAATTTTATATTTTAAATTACAAATAAAATTGATATAAAAAAATAAATTAATTTTATTAATCAAAAATTAAAAAAAAAATTATAAGTAACGACGGTTTTTAAACCGTCGTTACTTTTAACTGCGGTTAAAAACCGTCATTAAAACTGGTTTAACGACGGTTTAAAAAACCGTCGTTAAGCCAGTCATAGCGACGGTTATTCCCACGGTTGCTGAAACCGTCGTTATGTCTGGAGTTCCACGACGGTTTTAAAACCGTCGTTAATGGGCATAACGACGGTCAAAACCGTCGTTATGCCCACTTAAAAACCGCCGTAATACCGCGGTTTTGTTGTAGTGACCCTCATATCATCAATATTTAAAATTTTAGATATTACTTAATTCATAGAACTTTCATACTCAACATGCACTTAAACTATGAACGTGTTCAATCTGGCAAAAGAGGGACTTGAAAAAAATATTATTTAGTGTTTAAAGGAATCAAAGACTCCCTTGAGTTGAAATTCAATCAAAATAGAAAACTATTTAGTGATGCAACGATATGTTTTATATGTGTACTCTCCTTGTGACTTGAATTGTGGTATAGACAATCCACGAGATGCTCCATGGGTGCCGCCATAACCATTGCTTTTACCAATTTCGAACGCTAGCTCTCAATCTCACCCTCCAATATAAGATATGAGAGAGAGCAAGGGGGGTCGGGGTTTCAATTTTGGTATAGATCTATTGATCTTTGAGAAAGGCAAATGATTGGCCCAAACCGATTTTTTTACTCTGGGCATCAACCCGATCTACCATGAACACCCCCAGTGATGGAGACCAAATAAACAATGGTATGTAAGGTTCAATTTGATTTGACACGACGTAGAAGATAAAATTTAATAGTGTTTAATAAAATAAGATTAAATTGTATAAAGTTTTTATACAATATAATATTTGAGACATCACTGTATAACACGTGAGATAGTATAATTATATATTTGGTGTTCAACAATAAAAAATAAAAAATAATTATTTTGACAAAAATATCTTTTATCAAAATAGTTTATTACATGTATTTACACTTTTTTTTTTATGGGATGCTGCCTTTTTCGATCGAAATGGCTCAAAACTTAATAATATTTAATAAAATAAGATTAAATCTCTTGTAATTTTATTTTTAAACTCTTTTTAAAAGGTTTCGTATTAATAAAAATTATATATTTATTTATATATTCATATTCTTTTTTATATCTAATCAATATAAAATTTTATTTATATTCTAAATAATTTTTCTTTCGAATAAAGAATTACACTCGGACTTTCACAATAATTTTTTTTCTTAAATAGTACTCTCATTTTTTGTTTAAAATTATGTAATTTTACTTGATGGCAACGTAACAATCTCTCTATTCAAATGATATTTAGTTAATGTGAGATTTTGTTTGTATTTTTAACAAATCTCTTTTTGAACAAATGACTACATAAAGGCTTTCACAATAATTTTTTCTCTCAAACATTATTTTCATTTCTTGTTTGAAATGATGAGATTTAATTCGATGGCAATACAAGAATTCCTCTCTTCAAATGATACTCTCCTTCTTTATTCGTAATTGGAGAATTCTGTTGGTGGAAACACTACACCAACTGTCATCATTCAAAACACTGAAGGTCTAACACTTTTTGTTCGATAAATCTTTTCCACATAATTAAATCAAACTCTAATATCAATTGTTGGGTGCAATAAGTATGATATATCTTCACAATAATATGATATTGTCTATTTTAAAATTTTATTTTTAAACTTTTTTTAAAAAAAATTTTATTAATAAAAATTGTATTTTTATTTATATATTTATATTTTTCTTAATATTTATGAAATTTTATTTGTATTTTTAACAAAAATTGCATTCCCTTAGCTATTATTGTAAGACACGATGAAAATAGTTCTAACGTACTGATTCGATTCCCGCGGACGGGGCTAGGATGTCTTCTCCGCAAGAAGGATACTGAGATAAACTCTGAAAAAAAAAAACCAAAATTTACCGCTCCAACATATATTGGGAAACATGTAGAGGCTATTGGGCATCTGATACTCAAAGTACCAAGAGGACTAAAATTCAGCAGGGAGTGTTACTTACGTCGTGAATTGTGTACCGCTCGATTGTTGAGTGCGTTGTTGGGCTGAGGCATCTTTCTTGTCTTGTTCCCCAAGGTTTTTCATTATAAAAGTTCCACCTATTTTTGGTACGACAAACAAATCGAAGTCCACCCCTCTTTTATTAAGTTACTTTTTATTTTAAATTTAGAATGTTAAATACTCAACTATTAAGTTAATTATACCTATTCTTGGGCGCTCTCGTTTGTGCACAGACTAGGACTAATCACTAGAAATGATATGCTATAAATTAGCTATTATGGACAAAATTACTGCAATCGATAACTTATAACCCCGCTACACAAGTTTCGCGAAATGACAACTTCAATGTGCAATAGGCCACAAAAGATGTTGCCAAATAAAATAAAATTTTGTTATAGATTTGCTGAAAAAGTCATATATATACAAAGTATAGTTATAATTAACTTCTTTTATTTGATTTTTCTTAAACCACCTCTATCAAACAAAATTGAATAGTATTATGAGCTCTGATTCTTGATATATTGAATGACAAGTGCTGTGAGATATCAATTTTAGTACATTGATATTTAAAATAATATATTATCTAAATATATTAGAATATATACTAAAATGATACTATTGTTAGTGATATTTCTTAGAATTTCAAAATTATCATGTTACTTTTAAATTTATTAATTTTTATAAAATATTAATTGTATTATTTATATGATAATTTTTAATTATTATATTAAATATAATAATATTAAATAATATAATGTATTCTATCATAATATTTTCTCATAATAAATTTTAAAATATTATAAAATCTGAAACTATGGTATAACAAGCGTTTCTTTAATTTTAAAAGCAGAAGAGTCCAACTTTGAAGAGCACTTGATTTATATAAAGCGGATGATGATACAATATCAATTAAAGATGCACTTTTTTCCAGCTGCGTCTTACAAGAATGGCTAGTCACTAGTAAGAACCTCCCCACAATTATGCAATTGCTCATAAAAGGACACCTCGATGGCAACCAACATTAATATTATATGCCATTTTTGTCCATGGGTTAGGTGTATTCTACAATATATTATGGACTTAACATAATGTAAAAGCAAAATATTTAGCACCTCCCCCGTGTTCCACTATCATATCAATCAATTATCTATTCATTCTTGTGTCGTTATCGAAGATAAGTAGCCATAGGCTTGACTTTTTCATTGTATGCGCTTTAAAACCAGCTGATAGAATTTCAGGCTCAAAATATTTTTCCATTGTTTTAACGTATTTATTTATTTTTGGATGAAAATGTTTTAAAGCATTCAATAAAAATGAAAATGAAAATGAAATAGCCAACCAGAGTTTGATTTAGTTAATATGAATTAAAACGAGGATATTAAATTTAGATTTAATTTTTATTATCAACAATTTTTTTATAGACAATCTATAAATATTATCTTAAATTTTTATTTATTTAAAATGTGATATTCTATTCTCATTATAAAATTTTTATGTATTTAAAAAAACATGTGAATAAAAAGAAATAGAAATGCACCCAAATTATTGCTAAGTTTGAGCCAATACATGTTTGCAATTTTATTTTTTTAATTTTCACAATTCCCTTTCTTCATTTTTCATAATTATTTTGTAATATAAAAAAAATGCTTCGACTAATTGTTGAAATAATTTTAGCCAACAGGAAGGTGCATCTACAAATAAGTTATAGCCTTTAACCCAAAAAAGAAGTTGTTATAGCTAAAGTTCCTTTAAGAACAATTTATCAAGTTTTTAAAATATATATTTGAGAGTAATGTAGTCGTTGAGGTTTAATCTGAAGCATTATTCCTAAAAGCTTTACCTCTTTACTTTTTAAAAAAAATAATTTGTTTAATTTTCAATAGGTACTTAACTACGATTTATCATAAATTTAATATTAAATTTTTTTCAAAAGATCGAAAAGAAGAGTAATAAATTAATAACACGTATTTACATAATAAAATAAATATTTTTTAATCATCTTACTAAAACGATAATTATTATTAAAAAATCTAAATCTGATTAGTAATATGTAAGGATCAAAGATTAGAAAAAAAAATACTAGCTTATTTAATGTTTTTTGAGTGTTATCTTCGCTTTATTTATTTTTTATTGTATAAAACATTTTAAAATATAATAAAACCTTAGTACTGATAGCATGTGCTCTGGTCGAAAAGCAAGTGACGGAGGGAGTTGTTGGGGTTTTGAACTTCGACTTTGATACAGACAAGGGAAGATCCCAGGTCAAATAAGCAGGATGGCTTTTCATTGCAACAAGAAAATATCTTCTTCCACTCAAGGTTTCTAGCTAGCTTTAAAAAAACCAAAAGAGAGAGAGAGAGAGAGAGAGAAATGATTTTGCAGACAGACAGCCAAAGCCTACTTTGTCGACAGGTGTTCGTGATGGGCCATAATTTGTCGACAGGTGTCCATGCTTATTCTACTTTTTCTATATTATATTATATTATATTTAATTTTTATATAGAACTTTCACTGTGCTCCCGAGGTTCAAAGGGCAGCCAACAAGCCTGTAGATCCTCTAGATCCTATCTAGAACCAACCACAAAAATAACGGATAAGCGCACTCAGTCATTTAAAAATAATTAAATAAACTTTTAATAAATTTCAATGTGCTTTTGTATTGTGATTATTTTTAATTAATTTTCATTCTATATAATAAATTTATCTAATAATATTGCTGTACTATGTGTGAAGTAAAAGTGTTCATCGATTTGATTTAAATATTTTATT
This sequence comes from Gleditsia sinensis, assembly GCA_037074535.1. NCBI lineage: Eukaryota > Viridiplantae > Streptophyta > Magnoliopsida > Fabales > Fabaceae > Gleditsia > Gleditsia sinensis. The sequence continues at coordinate 6,222,545 of CM073472.1, forward strand.
TAATTGAATTGACTTAATTAGTTGTATACAAAAATTATTTAATTAAAATGATAAACATTGAATTAATTCAAACTTTTTAAAATTGATTTGGATTGATTTGTACATTCAGTTTTTTATTAAAAAAATGTTGCAAAACAAATTTATAATGAATATATATATATATATAGAGAGAGAGAGAGAGAGAGAGTTTTGATTAGATTTTTAATTTAACTATCCAAAAATTAAACTGCTATAATTAATTTTTTTTAAAAAATCATTTAATTAATTCAATAAAAAAATTAATTTTAATCAAATTTAATTGAATTAAATTGAATTTAAACAACCTAAGTGTGATTTACTTCTTTGCTTCTCTAAATATAAAATTAATTTGAAATGAAGTCACATTTATTTTAAGAGTTTACCTGAACAAATTAAATTTTTTAAACTCTCTTTGAATAAATAGTTTATTTAAGTATTTATAAAAAAATTAAAAAAAATTATACTATAAACTCTTTTTAAGTTAAGTTATTAAATATTTGGATACATATTTAAAAAGTATTTTTAAAATTTATAAACTTTTTTTAAAATATTTAAATAAATAAATATATAAGTATTTATAATTATAAAATTATTAAAATAAATATTTATTAAAGGTTATGTTTAGATAACATTTTGTTTATAATTTGAAAAAAAAATCACTTAAAATATTTATATTAGTGTTATAATTATTGTATTTTTCAAGTGATTAATTTTTTGTTATTAAATTATTATTTTAAAGTATGATTTTTTTCAATCAAAATGTTTCTTAGCTTGCCATATTAGAAATTTTATATATATAAAAATCGTCATTAACACTTATTACCATTTTATTATATTGACGATTATGATAAATATGAATTATATAATATTTACCATAATACATTTAAAATAAATTTTATATATAAATAAATTATCATTAACTCTTATTTTTATTTTATTATATTGATGATTATAATAAATATGAATTATATGATATTCACCATAATACATTTAAAAACTAATTTCTTCTATAAATTACAACAAAAAAGAAAGAAACAGAAATGAAATCCAATAAGTATTTGTATAGTAACTATAATTTTATAAAAGTTTCAATTCATAAATTGTAGAATGTGCTGCATGTATTCAAAATTGTGTTTTAATTAATGTTTCATTATCCTCTATTTATGATCAAGTTCTTGATGTGAAGAAAGGAGAAGCTGAAACTATGCTAATGTCATGGTCGAGAAAGACGAAGGGAAGAAGCCTCACGAAGGAACCAATCGCAAACAAAGGGAGAAGTGAAAACATAGCAAAATACAGAGATAACGAAGAGAGAGAAAATCGAGAGATAGATAATGGGGATACTGTATGAAAAAAAATAAAGCAGCAGGAAGAGTGAAGAAAAGCAAGAGAAGAGGAGAAAAAATGAAACTGGATTCCGTAACCGATAATGCAAACTATGAACAGAAACAAGAAATTAGCTTCAAATAGAGAAGGGAAAGGGATGATGCTGCTGGCTCTCGAAACACAGTGTTTTGATTTCTTTTTGGAAAGTCTTATTTTCTAATTTACTTTGATGAAATTTGATCATCTGGTCTAGATTACCTTGTTGTAGGTCTCAATATTTAAAATATAACAACAATGATCAAGATTCAAACAGATAAAATGATTAAAGATAAAAATATGCGCTCTTAACTGAATACGCTAGGAATGACGTGCAAAACAGAGCAGAAGACGCATCGACAACGATAAAATGATGCGCAAAACAGAGTAGAAAATACAAATTGTAGCACCAATTTGAGCTGCCTTTTGGAGTAATGCAGTGGCAGACAATGCAGGCTATGGAGATGCAGTATAGTGCCGAGGATCGTGCTGGTCTAGGAACAAGAAAGAATCACTATTTGCAGAGAAAAAATGACGTGGAAAGAGACAGGAATGTGGGTTCTATGGCAAATATCGATGGGGTAGTAGGAGGGCAGTACGAGCAACCCAAGTTGGACATCAAATTAGAATACGAGGATAATGTGGATGATGTTTGGGAAGGAGCCGCAAGTGAGGATGCAAATATACCGACAAAAACACTGGTAGAATAGGAAGGAATCGCACTTTATTATTTTTTGGAGACTATGTCCTGAGTGGCAAGTGGATTAATTGAAAACATAAAGAGCAACAGGAGAAGTAATTATAGCGTTCTTTCCAAAAACAAAAGTAAAGATTATTTCACGTAGAAAAATGTAAAATACATATCTATTAAGTGCAGTTGAAACAACGAAGATTGATAGAAAAATTATAAAAGTTTTAAATTTTTAAGTAAACTTAGAGAGTGTTTAACAAAAATAATTTATAAAGTTAAAATTTAAAAATTAATTTAAAATTTATAAATTATACGTCACTTAAATTTTATTTAATTTTATTTAATAAAAATTATTTATAAATTAATTTAAAACTTATAAATTATATACTATTTAATTATGTTTGATAAAAATAATTTATAAATTAATTTAAAATTTAAAAATAAATTTAAAATTGATAAGTTATACTTATTTTAAATAATGTATAATTTATAAATTTTTAATTAATTTAAATTATTTAAATAAATTTATTTATTAAAAAAATTTTAATTTTATCAAATAAATTTATAAATTAATTAAAAAAAATATAATTTTATTTATTTAATTTATCAAACACACTTTTAAATTTTATTTGATAAAAATAATTTATAAATTAATTTAAAATTTATAAATTATATAATATTTAAAATAAGATATAATTTATAAATTTTTAATTAATTTAAATTATTTAAATAAATTTATTTATTAAATTTTTTTAATTTAATAAATTTATAAATTAATTAAATAAATTTTAAATTAATTAATTTAATTAAAATTAATAGAGTAAGAAATTGGCGACTAAAAATCTGTTTGTTTTTTATTTTAAAAATTTGTTTTATATTTTTAAAATAAAAAAATTTATTTAGTAATTATTTTTATTATTATTTTAAAAATAAATTATTTTAAAAAAAATTGTTATTATCTTTTATTTTTATTTTTAAAATACAAAAAATAATATATTTTAAAATAATTTATCAAACTAATTTTTTTTTTATTTTATAAAATAATTTTTAAAAATAAAAACAAAATCAAACAACCTCTTAAATTTTTCATTAAGCCCAGTCGAGTAACTATGCGAATCCTGCGTGCTAAGATGGAAAGGCGGTTACCTTCGATTCTCGAACGCCAAAAGCAGTTATAGAAAAGAATCCGAAACCCTAAAAATTAATTGATTAATTACGTGTAAGATTTAAGTGGGGAATGCTACCATCCCTACAATTACTTATTTAATCCCAAATTGGTCGAGATATTTTTACGAGCTCAAACTCCTTCCCACCTTTTTCTTGCTTTCTCACTATATGTTTTTCATCGGCGCTATTCTTTCTGGATTCTTCGATGTAGATCTCCCTTTCGATTTTCCATTCTTCATTTCCTCTTTTCTCTCCGATTCCTCCATCGATTCCGATTCTGAGCTTCCGGGGAAGAACTACGATACTCTCTGTGAAGCTTGCTTCTGAGCTGCATTCATGCTCGAAGCATGGCTGATTCGCTTCTCACTGCTTCCACGGCTGTATGACCTAGAGACTGCGTATTACCGGAGGTCTATAAGCAGATGTCTTCATATTAATTCCGTTTGGTTGCCGAGAAAAGGGAAAAAAGAAAAGAAAAGAAAACTGATTATCTTATCACGGAGACATTACTACCCTAACTAGTGTAAGATTTCTCCTTGTATTCCATGTAGATGCTTTCTAGCGAATAAACGAATTGTTTTGTTCTGCTTTTAATAATCCTCGTATTATCATATCCTCCTTCTTCGTGTTGTCCACTATCTGTTTATTTTTCATGTTATCTATGTTACTTTGCGATTGTCTTTACGACAACAATGGAAAGATTTAGACAGAGGTGGTCGGTCGTTCCGATCTGAGGTAAGAACTGTTAGTATAATTCTTTTCTATTTTGCGAGCCATGCCTTTTCCTATTTTCTTTTGCTGGTGTAATACAGCATTTAGTATTTTTCTAGTTCACTGCATTGATTATTTCAAACAAATGTAAACCTGTTTCTGTGGAATACGCTTACTATTTGTTCTCTTTCTTAATGCCATTTTCCTTTTCCCACCGAGATGTGAATTAATAATACAATGAACTTTATATTTGGAGGCTCTTTACCGAAGCTATAGACTAGTTAAGGATTTTATATCTAGTTCCTCAAACAGTGGACTATTGTATTATTGCCTGTTTGTAATTGTCCTCAATAAAGTGAAATACGTTGTTTTTTTATTTTAAGAGGGGAAGAAAAAGCATTGGTGAATATAGACTTTTATTTACTTTTAAGTTTTTTGGCAACACATGGAGTACATCGATTTGGGGAACTGGGTTTCGAAAATGCACGTGAGTCTTTTTGTTTCCACAATCTAGTGGTGTTACTTTGTGCTTGCCAAGTTGTATTTAATTAGTGAATTATTCATAAAGTGTGCCTTTCTTAAATATCATTTTCCATACTCCCAAGTGCAATTAGCTTGCAGTTTACTTTTTTTAAAAAATTTATTTTATTTTTTTCCCAGTTATTGAATATCGCTTAATATTTCCTCATCTCAGCACTTAGCAGTATTTAGCAACTTCCATTGTTCATTTCATTCGAAAGTAATTTAGTATCCAAGATAAAACAATTCTACCTGCAAAACATATCCAATTATCCACATGTTAAAATAAAAAGCAATTGGTTTAGGCAAAATTTATCCTCAAAGTATGCCTTGACCTACTCATTTGGAATTGGAATACACTGTTTGGGTTGATTGCTCACTCTGGGAGACCTGATGAAATGTTGACATGTGCCATGTAGTTAGCTGAAATTTTGCTAGACTATGTTTGTTGCATTATGTAGCGGGTAAAACATCGTGTTGTTTTGTATTTTCCCTGTTTTGCTTTGGCCTTGACTGAATGAGAAATTGGATTCAAGGAAACTTCATGAACCCAAGACTTTAAAGGGTAAACGTAGTTGATGATATTGAAAAAAATTGGGAGGAGGTGAATAAAACTTATCTTACAAATAGGTCTTGATGAATTGTTGCTTTAGTTATTCTGCTGCCTTTCTTCAGAATTTATGAATCATGAATCTAAAATGGGGGTTTTTATTTTCTGGTGGTGCTAATTTATATATCCAGAATGATGTACAAGCTTCAGTCTGGGTGCTTTTGCTTAAAAAAAACATTTCCATGTAAGAAACAATATTTGGTTTCATTTATTAAATGCGTGTGGAAACATTTTAAAATTTGAACTTGGTATGATGATGTCTTATTAGGCTGTGAAGAAGCTTCTCACAGGTTGTTTATAAATTTTTTTTTGTAATAAGGATTCAATAAATCTTGTTTTACCATAAAAAAACTTTGAAGTTGAAACTTGCCAACATATTAACTCGTAACCTGTCCTTTCAGATCAGGTGACTTAAGTGTTACATATGATTGATCGCTTTCAAATTTCAATTTATGAAATGCTAGGTTGCATAGTAGTTAATAATGGCAGCTGATGAATTTGTTGTTAATGTCAGGATGAACTTGTTCTTTTTGTGGCTTGCACTTGCTCATTTCATTTGTGATAATTTCAAGTTTAAAATTCTTTTGTCCCAGCATGGGTTATTATAATATCAGCCAAATGAAGGGAAAAGATCTCAAGTAAAAGTTAAAACTGTTAGGTTGGAAGTCAGTATGAGCTCTTGAATTTGGACATTTAAAATTAGTTATCTTGACCTACATTTAGTCCCTCATAATACATAATCACAATAGAGGGCCTTCACTATTTTGACATAATCGTTCATGGTTATCATATCAAATTCAATTTCTGTAGACCAAAACATCAGCGCAAGTAAAGGGAGAATAAAAGATATATTTAACACCATATCACATCAGCTGGATGATCTTCAAATTCTTGGATTTGAATTGTATTGGCAGTTTACTCTAATAAACTTTCACTTCCTTAATATTGCAAATGACAGTGCCATTTGTGAGGTGTTCCTTTCTTCTTCTTTTTTTCACACTTCCTGCGCCCTTAGCTTTTAGGAAGTCTAACATGTTCTATCCCTGGGCCTTTTCATTTCAATTGAGCAACTTCACTTCTTCTGCATAGGACCTTCTTATTGGGGAAGGCCAAAGAGGTGAGGGAGGGATATGGGGATTAATCGCCTGTGCCTTCTCTGTTTATTCATTATTAATTTTTTTTTTTTTTAAGTTTTACCCACTGAGATAGCAATAACAGTGTGCTTGTTAAATGAAACAATTTACAGGGATGATGTAGCTAGTGTAGCTGTAATTGAGTGCATGAATTCCATGTTGTGGCTATGGAGGCCTGGCTTCCATCTTATCAGCCATAAAAATTTGCTCATCTTCTGACAGTGAACTTATGAACTGTGAGTTTTATTCTTCTTTTAATATATATTGATTTACTTAATTTGCCGCTGCTCATTTCTTTGATAGTAAATTGTATTCAAGGTATTAGTTCTTTCTTTTTTTGGTGTCCAAAGTTAGTAGTTCTGGCTAGCCAAGGCCACAAAAGTCAGTTGTTGTAAAATGCAAGTCGCTGCTCTTTTTTTATTATATTCATCTCATTTTAGTTCAGTGAAAATTTAGCAGTGAGTTTTAGTCTTATCCCTTATGTTTATATCACCCTAGTAAGTAGGTATTATTAGTAGTCTCTCCCATAAGCTTTCTTGTTTTATATATAAGGTTCTCAGGAATTGTTGTAACACACGTCTCCTGCCCTCTCTTGCTCTTTCTTTTAGTGCTTTCAGTATTCATAGTTTACATCACATTATCCTTTCCATTATAAAAAAGAAGGATGTATTCCTTGCCTATATGACATGCTGATGAGCTACCTTTTTTTAATGCATCACTGGATCGCCCTGGTGAGTCTTTGTTTGTTTAAAGTGTAACTATTTTCAAATTAAGAAGTAAAAGAATGGTGGTTGATACCTGCCATTTTTTGAATTCAAGTGACAGGTAGGTAGAGAATAAACTAGGATGCATATAAAAATCCGTAGTTATTTTATGGATTGGCATAAACATTCTTATGACAACAATATCTTCTTTCTGCTGCTACCTTTACTCTGGCTCCTTCCCCTTGCCTCCAATTTGAAGGGCAATAACAGTTTTGTAAAACAACTTAAAAAAGAAGTAAATGCATTTCAAGTTTCTCTAATTTGAAGAATTTCTTAGTTTGTTTAGTCATAACTTTACATAGGATGCCATATTCATTGTTTATAGCACACATGCTAGAATTACTTTTGTTGATAATTTCAAATCAAAGTCTTTGAGCTGAATGGTCTGTGGCCTATATGCTGCATCTCACTATAGAAAAAGCATAAATTTCAAAGCTGAGCCCATTTTCTTGGTAGCAATCAAGATACATACATCCCTCGTAGATGCATCAATGCAGTTGTAATTTGCTGCAGCAATTACAAACAAACAAATATTAAGATTTCTGCTATTGTTTCATGATTTAATGACCAACTAACCAAATGATTAAGATCATACCCTAACTTTGTAGCTCCTGAAGGTGCCTCATAGTTTTGCTGGTGAGGCTGACTAAGCTGGAGATTCACGGGCACATGCAAACCCTCTTCCATGCCTAGACCATTGGTGAGAACAGAATTTCTGTTTGTCCCATTTCCTTCTCTTGTTCCATAGACCTAGATTATGAATTTCTTTTTGGAAGTTATGAAGAAAACACTTGAAAAGAATATGATGATGTAAAATTGGATCATTAATTTGCAAGATTATTTTAGTTTGTATTGCAATTTAAACCAATACCTTCTTTTTTAATTCCATGTTTTCTTGATGAATTAGGTTTACCTTCTTATGCAGTTCCACATTTTCCTCTTGTATGAGGTTTCCCTGTAGAATAGAAAAATTTGGATTAATGAAGAATAGTAAAACACATCAATATTTTATTTCAAGACTGACCTTTCGGTTTAGTTCCTGTAATTCATCCATTAACATTTGTTCCTGCGTAAGTTAAATCATGTTCAGTACTGCATTTATTGTTATGAAAACAACTATAGTAGTGTGTGCTATATTGAAATATCTTGAATGTCAAAAGTTCAAAGCTGCATTTTGGTTGAGAACTCCAAACCTTTTTCATACGGACACCTCGAACGCTAATATCCAACTGGCTCTCCAAACTCTGTAAATCTTTGACAGTCAAACCTGAAAGTTCTTCTCCCATCATTTGCCTGTTAATTCATATGAAAAATATGTTTGGATTTGCTCTTTTGGCTGTTGAGAATTCATCAATGAGGCTAGAGACAAGGGACATATTATCTAGTAAGTAAGTGCATCTTCCTTCTTTTTTTTCACGTTGACAATATTACATTAATGCTGTCAATTCTATGTATTTCATAATAGTAAATTTACTTATACTTTTTTGTTGTCTTTCTGTAAATTTTCAATTGGAGAGGTAGATGTTTGATCAACCTTTGTGTGCCAGTTAATGCATTTGTGTTCTTGCAAACATCAGTGTTCACATTGTTCACATAACTAGTAGGAAAGTACGTCTCTGATCTCTCTAGTTTGTGTGTGTCCAGAGAAAAAACCTTCATCAGACCTGCTACTGGTCTCATTGGAAAATAGAACATATTTCCTTGTGACTTTTTTCATGTTTCTTTTTTCCCCATTAACTCTATAGCCTATGCTAATAAGCACGTCTCAGGAATATATGCATGTATATTATACAATAGGCTTTTGAGAATGCAAGGTGGACATATATTTGATAATGTAAGACCTTGATGTATTCCACTTCTTTGGAATATCATATGCTTCTACTTTCTGTTGACTTATTTTTCATTCTTCAATTTTTCAAAATTGCAGCTTGGTTTAAATGAATTTCAGATAATCAAATTTATTTTCACTCACATTTCTTATCATTTTTTAATGCCGCTATTTCTGAACTCATCTCTAATAAAATAGATATATGTTGCAGTAAATGAATATACCGGTGACTTTCTTGCAAGTTTTGCAATTGTTGCCTTAACATTGCTGCCTCCCTTTGCCATAGCTAGAAAGTGAAAGAAAGCAAAATATGTAGGACTTAGATATTAAGGAAAATGAAGCACTGAATATAAAATGCTTTTACATTAGTATTTCCCATTAAGTATCAGTAGAAGCAATTATGATGGCTTTCTCTAGACGTTCAGGTAATTATTATAATTAGATTTAAATGATGCATAGTATAGAAATGTTTTGAACTTTTAATAAATATGCACAAAGCACCATAAACTACCATCAAATAGAAACCCTATTTTTGCATTTTTATATCTGGGGTTATTGAGTATTAGATTACAAGCATGTATGCTTTATACTAATACACTAATAAATAATTTTTTTTTTGGTTTTGGCTATATTTGAATTAATAACAATTTCCTCTTTCATAAATAGGATGGTGCCCAGCTAATAAATATTTTGGATTATGGAATATTATTTGCGGGTATTCATGAATCATGATAAACATGATTTTGTCTCCATTTTTTCTTCTAGTTTATTAGCATTTGGTAATTGCTGATGTTTGTTGAGTGATTGTTCCCATTGCGTCCTTAGGGGCTCTCTTTAGTGATTAGATTTTCATTTATTATGGAAATCTAGATAATGTACTGCATATATCACAATTTAAATTTTCTCATTTCCTCTTTCTTTCTTGGATATCTAGATTATATACAGAATTTATTATTATTGATTTTTTCTTTCCTCTATCTTTCTTGGATTCTTGTCCTCTTTCACCTAAAGAAATTACCGAGAAATTTTATGTCTTCTCGAATTTATTCTTAACTTCTTCCTCTTATAATAATTAGGTTGCTTAATATGAAAGTAATGTCTAAGCCTAAAATCAGGAAAGTGGCAGCCACTTTATTCTTGAAGCTCATTATGTCTATAATCTACATGTAAGAATAATCATGAATTTTTGGAAATTTCCATCTTTTGTTTTTGAGACCAGATAAACTACTAATGATAAGTTCTGTTGGAAGTTGTTTTAGGGCTGGAAATAGACATTGGCGTAGGTGAATTGGCTCTAGTGCTAATATCTTTTAACTTTTTCTAGGGATTACAAAGCTTAAAGGATATTGGCTGATATGGCTAGATTTGCTATTAAGTGAGAGTACATTAATCATATATATAATCAATAAATAGGATTAATATATTTTGGTTGTCGGGTGTGCATGAGTAAGAGCTTTCTAGCAACCATATGCAGAAACCAGGTAGACATGAGCAGTCACAGAAGAGTTTTGCTATCAATTTTCTTGTACTCAACCCTGCTTCTAACTCTCAATGATATTAAACCTACGTGCGTTTCTAGAACAGAATGGACAGACACAAACAGTGCGTTTTAGAAAGAATTTTGGGCTGTCTCTGGAATTATTGTTACTAGCAATTGGTAATTGAATGCTCTCTTTAAAATCTCAATGTAACGCTTCTTCCAGAGGTAATTTATTTTCAGAGTGGAAACTCTGGGAATAGGAGACAGCTGTCTACTATTTGCAAAAGAACTTCCCTTGTTAACAGACTGCTCTTTATGAATTTATCCCATATACTCTGACATTATCAGTAGCTTTAATGAACTATCTTCTAATAGGATTATTCTGGAACCTGTATCATCTATTCCTAACCTGTATTTTTAGATGACTTTGGTTATGCATGTATTTTCTAACTTCTGCCCAACTGGAAGGCTCCTGATTCATTTTCACCGCTGATAAAAATAGAATTACAGCATGCTTCATTTGGCCATCTGATTTGTCTTGATCCCAGATCTGTATTTGTTAATTTTTGTGTTACAAGTAATAAATGAGTGATGTTCCACAAATAAATCTAAATTAGAAAGAACTCATCTGGCAGAGTGCTCTGCACTATCATAGCTTTAGAATCTTAAATCTCAGACAGTAGATGCCCCTTGTCATTTTATCTTGATCTTCCAGAACTAATTCTTAGTCATGCTTTTTTCCGTAAAAAATGGATACTTTTAACTAAAGAAAAACACTCATTCAGTTGATCAGAAGTATTGAATGATGTAGAAAGCAAGCCCAAAGAAATGAGAGAGAGAGAAACCCAGAAAATAGTATGTTGTTATAGCAAACTTGCATGTAAAAAATGACATAAGAAACTTATAAATACCTTTACTTCAGAAGTTGAACTTCCAAGCTGATGATGATTCTCTTTTGTTTTGTAGTATCGTTCAGTAACTGATTTCATGCTGGAAGAAGTAAATCGAACTGCATCAGACGTGCTCTGGTGATTGTGAAAATATGATAAAGAAATTTTGGGGGCATTCTATGCAGATAAATGTACAGAGGAAGAAGGTAGTCATTCACAAAGTCTAGTGTATGAAATCTCTCCTCTCATCTATTCCATTTTCTCCCACATCTTATAGGAGCTTCATGCGCTTAATCTCCTAACAAAGTCGTCATATTCTAGGACAGAAGTTTGTGTAAGGGATTAGGATGTAGTAGGCATTGTTGGAGCATTGCATTTTAAACGGCCTGCATGAAAAAAGTGGCTGTTGTATTTGTTTTTGTAGGAAACGTATTTAGTAGAGCAGGGTCTCATTCTGAGGCATTTGATGATTGGCGATTTTCAATTCTGCTGCAATCCTGGCCATTTTTTATCCTGCTTGGTATCAGGATCATTTTTGAAAGGTAGGGTTATTAGATCGTAAATCTTACAATCAAGATCACGATTTTCTTAACCCGGATGGTTTGAGTATAAATGCATTACCAATTTACACATGTATGTTGTAGAAACAGTGAAGTCAATAGATAGCAGCATGTATAAATTGGCTTATTCAGTTGGCTGACAAAGGTTTTTGAATTATCTTGTTTCAGAGGCAAGGGGAAAAAATTACAAATTCACCTATATTCTATTTATTGTGATGATATTTGATGAGGGTAAATTATATAATCTAAAAATACTACAATCTTATGTTTTAGTTGTCTTCACTTGGGGGATGATTTTTGTAGGATCTCGTTTTCCTTTTTTCTCATTCTTTCTTGAATTATTATTCTGAACTTTATAAACTGGGTAATTATATTTATTCCTTTAAACCCCTGTAAAATTCGTTTGCCCCGGTTTATCTAAAAGGTGTCATGTTTTCCATTACAATTTTGCTTTCTTTTACTCATTTGGTAATAAAGTAGTCTTTACCATTGTCGGTTTAGAGTAAAGGCCTGATCTAAGCCTCTTTTTTCATTTTTCTTTTTTTTCTTTGCTTTTGTTTACTCGAAAGCAAAGAAATATATGTTAAATCCAATCAAGAAATATTATTTCATTGGGTTTGTTTTGAGGTTGAAAATTCGATTTTTTTTTTTTATTGATACATGAGGTTAAAGTTTTTATCTTTTAAGATCTTTTACTAATTATTTTACATCCATCTATTACTAGATTACAGATAGTAATTTAGGTGAAAACTCTGGACTTACAATAATGTTTCACTCTCATATTTAATAATATATCAAAGATTTTAATAGATAAAATCTGAAAGAAGTTTAAATTAATGCAGTTTCTATTTGTTTGTATTATTTAATTTGAAATTCTAGAAATTATTCACAACAATATCTTTTATTAAATTATCTTAAAGCTTATTGCCTATCTGTACGTTATATTATGCTTCTGTCTTTCCAATGAATTTAGTCAATTGAAATTGAATATATATATGTAACGTGTAAATCAGAATGTACCAGAATAAATTTTAAATTACTTAATATGTCTTTTACTACCTTCATTACCTTAAACTTTATTCCCTTTAGTCTAAATAGTTATTTAATATAATTCTTTAGAAACATTAAAAGTAGAGGTAAAATGATCTTAACCTTTTGAGATATATATATATATATATATATATATATATATATATATTGCATTCTTTTCAATTTAGCCTATTTTACCAAATTAATTAACGGTAGATTTAGAATATTAATTTAACTTGTATTTAACCATAGTTTAATAGTTTTTAATTCGTAATTTAAATAAAAAGAATATTTTAATATAAAAATAAGTCTTTAATAACTATAATTTGTCTATTTACTCCCTTCTTTACTTCAAATTCCATTCTCTTTAAACGAATTAACTTGTCTAAGTAGTTATTTAATACCAATTTGTTTCAAAAATAAAACTTAAAAGAGTAAAATACATTTAATTTCTTTGAAATATTAGAGTATTACATATTTCTACACTTAAAGTGACACTTCAAAATTAATTAATCGTAGGGTTAAAATATATCAATAGAGTTGGTTTTAAGGTTTGAATCTTATAATTGAAGTAGGTAACACGTCCTTTTAAAAAGTTTAGTAAATATTCATTTAACAGTTGCAAATTAAGAGATCATGTTAACTATTGTCAAATGCAAGTTAAATGAATTTTTAGTTAGTATATTTTAAATTCACTATTCATCATATTTATCAAATGGGACGGAATATTATTTTGAGCGTAAAATAGAATAAAATATAATACTTATATACCCTAAAAAGCTATGGTCAAACTTTTTACAAGCTACAATAATCGTTAATAATCTATAAATACCTAAAAATTCGAACTGATATTTTTAATAATAGTTATCTACGTACGCTTCACATTTTAAATGTATTTTATACAAGAAGCCAATTGCCTACCATGAGCATTCAGCTAAGGGACCAAACTTACAACTACCTAGTGACCTAGGTTATCAAACTGAAGTTTTGCTCAACTCAGTAATCTTGATCACAGAAGCAGAAGGATGTATAAAGACCGTGCAAGTGACCCCTAAAACAGTCATAAGAGAAAATAAGAAGCTGAAATCCAGATTCAATTTATTCTGGCAATTTGACACAGCTTTAATTGAAAGTCTCCTAAATTTTCGAACAATAGCCACGGACGAATCCAAACATTATAGTAAAATGCTGAAGAATTATCTGTTTGATTACTTTAAAACATTTTATTGCAAAGAATTATACTTTAAGAAAACAGGAGGATGGCAGAGGAGTGAACATGTGGCTTTTCTTATTTCAGATCATCGCTAAAATGATTTCATTTTCAAGGTACAGTGATGCTCCCCACAAATAGTTTTCAAGTCTAGTTAATTTCTATGGAAAACGAACAGCGACCATTCACTGAAATTAAGCCATTGAGTTTTTCTTAAATCTATTCATCTCTTCAAGACTAGAGAAAATTGATTCAGTGGCACACATAATAATATAAGACAAATAATATTGCGCATTTAAAGGTTATACATAGACTAAACAAAAATACTGTATCAGATTATCGATCGGCTTCTAAATCGTATATAAGCACATCTATGAACAGTAGTTTAAGTTACAAGATAACAAAGAAATTTGTGTCAACATTGGAATATGAAAGAATCTTTTTAACAAGAAGCGATGTAGTTATTTCATTAAATGATGCATGCGAGTATGTAATTGGCATCTATAGAAGTGATACTGTATTATTCAAATAAGCTGTCTAAAGTTTCTTCAATATTTTGGCATGGGAGGACTATTAATTAGTAGATAAATACCTATTTATTAGGATACTTAATCTTAGCTCAAGTGATTGTGGTAGCTAGACTGATATTTAAGCAGGAATACTAAATTAAAAACTTCTGAACAACTTTTTAAAGCATAAGAAAATATTTATTTGTTAAAAAATAATTCAATTTATTGTTAGTGAATAATATTTAGATAGTGACATATAATAAAAATAATATTTTTTAAAATTATTTTTATAACGTATTATAATTTAAATATTATAAATAAATAAAAAATTATCTATAAATAATAAATTAAATATCAACTATTACTTATTTGTGTTTTTAATACTATGGTTATTCAATTAAATTATTTTTATAAAATAATTAAAAATATTCTACTTTTCTATCACGGCTGATTAATTAACAAATGTATATATTAGTGCAATGAGGAAGTAGTTTCATACTTGAGTCTACCAAAGAAGGGTGGAAAAGGTGTCTTTTCAAGAAAGTGCAAGTGTATTATGGTTATATTTGATAAAAATAGCTGATAAGTTAACTGAAAATTTAAAAGTTACCTGAAAACTGAAAAGTTAATTTTTAGCTGAAAACTATTAACTGAAAACTGAAAACTATTAAACTAATTTATTGCATTAGAAGTATTTGATAAAATTAACTATTGAATTAGTTGATAAATAAAAAATGACATAAAAAATATATTTATATAAAATTTATCATTTTTTATTAGTAATTATATTTTATTATATAATTTTAAAAAATCTAAAATAAATATATCATCTAAAGTCTCACAATAAATTAGTAATATTATTACAAATCTCTTTTATATCAGTAGAAGTCTTTAAATTTTCATTTTTTGTATCACTATCAACAATATTTAAAAATTTGTCAAAGGGTATATAATTTGAATTTTATTCGAGTATAGTAAAAATAATGCCATCTTGTGAATAAGATAGTGTTGTAATTTGAATAAAATAATAAGGATAAAAAATAAATAAAATTATAAAAGCTATCAGCTAAAAGTTATACACTATTTGAAATAGCGTATGATAAAAAACTATAAACTACTCAAATAAACTTGTTCACCAAATACCTCTAATTTGGTCAAACAAACTTATAAGTTAGTTAAATAAATTATAAGCTAACTTATTTGACTTGTCAAACATACTCTATGGCTATGTTTGGCAAAAATAGCTGATAAGTTAGCTGAAAAATTAATTTTTAACTAAAAGTTATTAGCTGATAGCTGATAGCTGAAAGCTGTTAAGTTAATTTATTGAATTAGAAGTGTTTGATAAAATTAACTATTGAATTAGCTGATAAGTGTAAAATAACATAAAAGTACATACTTATATAAAATTTATTATTTTTTGTTAGTAATTATATTTCATTATGTAATCCCAAAAAATATAAGAATATAATTTGTTAATTTTAATTTTTTTTCTCTTTTATTCTGTGATTATTTTTCATCAGTATTTTAAGAATATAAATTCACCCACTTTTAAGAAGTGTCGTTTGATTAGTAGAAGAAAAGTGCATACAAAAAACTTGAAGATCAATAAATTGCGTCAAAGGTAATGAGTATAATAGTGTTAGAATTTCAATAAAATAACAAGGATAAAAAAAATTATAAAAATTATAAGCTAATAGCTATAAGCTACTCAAAGTAGCATATAATAAAACGCTATAAGCTACTTAAATAAACTCGTTTACCAAACACCTCTAATTTGGTAAAACAAACATATAAATTAGTCAAATACGCTATAAGTTAGTTTATTGGACTTATCAAACACACTTTATATAGAAAATATTTGGCACATTGGTGAGTCATGTGTCAGAAAAATATTATGTATAATAATCAAAAGTGTAATTAGATGCCTTTTGAAAAAGAGAAATAGAGAATTATGGGGAAGACGCAGAACACAATCTAAATATATAGTTCCAAATCTAACCTATTCTCCAGTACCATACTTTGCTTATTGATAAATATAAATCTCCTTTTCCACTTTAACCCAGAGATGAATTTTTAATGTTACCTTATTTCGTAATTTTTTAAGGATGAAGAAGTATTGCAGGAATAGGAAGAGACTTACATAAGTACGTCCGATAATACTGATATGCTGTATCCTTTAACTTTTCAAGTTCTAAATGACACTTTCCCTAACCTCCATTGTCGATGTGATTTACAATTGTTCAATCTTCCAAACGTATTCTACTTATTTTCAAGCGTATTACCATTCAATTTCTTATCTCAAGTGAGAATTTTGAGACCAAAAAACGAAAAGAATTCAAAACTAAAATAATTCTTAAAATAGTTGATTAAAAGTTAAAGTTTTTATGACGTTTTTACACCAGATGCATGACTAAATTTTTTATACAATATAATAACTGCAAAAAGAAAACTCAAATTAAATATATGAACATATATGGAAATGGATTTTCATCTAATTAAATTATTCTCTCCTAAAGTGGGGATATGTCATCAACTCAATAGATTCAAAAGCTGATACATTCCTTAGTATATAAATACTTGATGATGTGTTATATGTTTCCTGGGTTAATTTCTTAGGTTACTTTATTTATATTTAATGAATATTATATCTAATTTGTTCATAATGATAATCAGTTTATATGCAAGTGTTTAATCACACATCGCATTTTTCACTATGACAATTACTTGAAGTTTAGTAAATGTATGTTAAACTTGCACGATAAGGGAGATCATATGGCTGCTAATATTCACCTAGATAAGAATACATGCTTCTGATTTACCCAAAAGCATTGGTATTATTTTCATTACTATATATATAACCATAAAAAAACCAAGATCATAAATCACATCAGTGTGATCCTTAGAACCTGTATATCCTCCCATGTCCTAATGAATAGATTTATCCTAGAAAACTAAACCCTATAAATTAAACCAACACTGGACTAAGTCACATTAAGGTCATTGACGGCCTCTCATTAATTTAATTTAACGCACTAGACATACATATGAAAATTGTATAGATCATGATGCTGCGATGCCATTAACAAACACCTTGATCATCTTATAAGTGAACCTGGCATAGGTGCCATAATGTGTGGATCTCTTGTGCCTTCCTTATTTGTAATGTGATTGCATTCTACGCAGGAGGCACAACTGTGCCACTATATAGCTGCAATTAAGTTTCTTCCCCATTCTTAGCCAAGCAACTATTCTAGTTTATTTTAACCATTTCAATTTTCAACTAACGCAGGAATCCTGCGTCCTTTATTTCTTAACAAATATTCTAACTTGGTGGTTTTCAAGCTCCATATATACACATATCAAAAGTTTCTATAGTTGGTATCAATTATCCTGTCATCGCATTCATCAAAACGAAGAAAATTAGAAAACTAATGCACTCGTGATCTTAAGCAGCGAATCAATGCCATGTCAACAAGAAATATAGCACAAAAAACAAAGCATATTTTAATAGAGAGAGTGGTGGAAAAGGAACAGATCAAAGGAAAAGAAGATCTAAGAGCTCGGCGTGCACCTGGTGCTGGCGAAATCGTAGAGCTTGCCAGTGCTGGAGAAGATCATAACTCCTACCTCAGCATCGCACAGGATTGCCAGCTCCTTAGCCTTCTTCAGCAAACCACTCCTTCGTTTCGAGAACGTTACTTGCCTGCTCGTCGAATTGTCGATCCTCCTTATCACGATCTTCCCTCTCCCCATAACTATATAAGCCCTAACTGTAACTGGATCTTCCGGAAAGAAAATTTTTACTATCTGTTGAGCAAGAAACAGATTGACGGAAAAAAAAAACTCGACGGAAATTGCGAAAATCAAAAGAGGAAGTCAATCGATGAGCTTGAGAAAGAGAAAAAATAATTTTTATATTCTCGCGAGCTTGTGTTCGGATGGAAAAGAAAATTACGGAAAATGAAAAAGGATAATCGGCTTTATTTTCCGAGAAAGACAACGAGAATCTAGAAAAAGAAAAATAAATAGAAAGCTAGGAGGCGAGAGAGCTTACTGCGGAACACTTTGATTATAAGAGACAAACCGAGGTTTCAAAACCGTACTGAATTCGCATCAGTAGCAAGAGCCATATAAGGAAAGTGTATATATAAAACGGCTTCAGTGGGTAGAGGAGAATCGCCCATCGGCGCGTAGAAAACCACAAGTGGTTTTCTGGATGGGGGCACGTGGCCCATTCAGCTTTTGACTCCTCGGACACCATTGGAGTTGTTTTATGCGTTTTTTAAATTCGTGCCGTTTCCCTTATATGCCGTTGACGCTTGCGACTACGAATACGCATGCCGTAGCTTATAACGTAGTTCCTTTTTTTTTTTGTTGGGAAATGGTGCTTTTTGCGATTAATCCCGGGAGGCGAAATTGCCCTTGTATTTTCCAGACTTATATCCCTGGAAGAGTCTTAGAATTAATTTAATACTTACTCAACTTAAATGTTACTAAATACATCTCTTTCTTTCTATGTAAGATTATTGTAAGTGAATGATAGATTCATGAAACTTTACAATTTTACATATTCGGTTCTCCTCCCTCTTCTTAAAAAAATGTTTTTTACATATAACAAATGAAAACAATAAGTTTAATATTAGCTAGGATATATAATGAAATAACTTAAAGGATATTATAATATATTAAATAGTAAATTTCTTATTTTATGATAGATAACAATTCTCTTGAAGAAATAATAAATTGAAAATTTTCAACCTAATCACGTGAACGGGTCAATTGTGATTTTTATATTTTTATTGTGAATAATTATTAAATACTTGAGTTATGCTTTTCTTAAAGCTTCATCTTGGTAATTGAAAAGAAAAATCCCATTATGATAACTTAAGTGAAGTGAGTTTATGAAAAAATAAATAAATTGAAGCATAATAATAAATAAATGTGTCATCTCAAATAAATATAAATAAACAAAATTAAGTGAGGGAAAGTGCTCATCTTCAACCTACCACACGTACCACTGCTTAATTATCAAAATATATAAAAGGCACATAGTGCACTGATAACTAAATTAATAAATTGAATACCTAGTTCTTTCATAACGGCTTTTTTTTTTCTAGTCAAACAATTTTCGTTCAATTAGTACACGCTTTTTTTTTACACAGAAGTGTCACAATTTTTAATGCGGGTGAGTTCGATTCCTTCCTCCTCTCCTTATACAATATCTTTGCTTAAAAAAAATTGCTATTACCAAGGAAATTGCTATTACCAAGAAAAACAAATGTTATAATAGAATAGAGAGACTATACATATATATCCGTTATATTGGATCTGTTCACTTTCAAATTGCATCATTAAAAACAAAACAAAAACTCACATGAAATAAAGCTTTTACATATAGTGTTAACCCATTATTTATTATATTTGAGAACATGCTATTACCAAGGAAAATATATGTGGATAATTTGCAATATAGTATGAAAAATTAAAACATATTTCAAAAACTACATAAAAATTAAATTAATATTTTCGAGATATAAAATCTCCTAAAACATCATATATTATGTTTAATTATATATGGTGGCAGCATACTAATACAATTTTAATTATTTTATGAAATTTTTTTAGAACATGTAATTTACAATCACGAATAAATGTAGGATGTTAATAAATCTATTTAAATTTTATAATATTCAATTTAAATAAAGTTTAATATAACATATAATTATAAATATACAAATCATACTGACATATCTTATTCATGGAAGTGCCCCTTAATTAGTTGCGGCTGGGATGAAGATTGAGGCGCACGAAGATTTTCATTGAAGACGATCAACGACCATTAATTATTGGTGGATGATAATAAATCCAAGCACTTCTTCACAATTATTAACGGAACCCACGCTATACGTATGTACAATGGCAAGCGCGTCAAAGGACCCCGCACTATGCCATGTGCAAAAACTGACCGACTGCTCGCCATCCGAAGTACGATGAAGAAAGGAGGGCACGTGTCGCTGTTTTACGTGGGGATCGGGGAAACGAAACCTAAGAAAGATATTTCCTTTTTCTGTTTTTTTTAAGGTTTCCTAATCAGGAAATCGGCGACCGTGCCTTTCGCCACTTTGGGGTTGCCAAGGCACCTGATTCTCTCTCTTTTTGGTAAGAAGTTCAGAACTGGTTCGAGTACCTGAGATTTTGATGCCCTTTGTCCCTCTGCCGACGAAACTGGTTTTCACAATTTTAGCACCGCGAACCACAAATTTCAGCCTAAACCCACCAAAATATTTTAAACATTCAATTTTTAGGGAAAGATAATAGTCAATTTTTTATGTTTAGTTCCCGACAAAATTAGTGCATTATTGGACAATAACCTCCTCAAATTTTAAACCCAACAATGCCTTGTAATAGCAAAATAACGTTTGGAAATTAAGTTGAACCTAAGTAATAAAAAAATAAATAATGCTATTTGTTTCATGCTGACACATTAAATTTTGAAGTTAATTGAAATAAAAACTATCAAATTTCAATAGATTTATTATGACATTTAAATTAATTAAGGAACCTATTTCGCATACTATCATTAATTTTTTTATATTAAATATAAATATTATGATATAGAAAATGTTTATGTTTAAGAATTGAAAATTGTCATAATTAAAGATATATAGACAATTTAAATGGAAAAAAGTGACTTTAGTATAGATTGAATTATTTTAATAAAACACGAAATAAGTCGTGTGTTGCGATAAGAAAGTCCATGATCTGTCCTAATCAATTCATCAACTTGACTATAATAATAATTTTTTTATTATCATGATTAGATTTAATTATAAATTTATTTGAATCTCTGTTCTTGTGCAATTAAAGTATTGAAACTAGCTATATGACACTAATAACCCGGTTATTGAGGCAGTGTAATAATTATGCCAAATACACAGTTATCTTTAACTTTTGTGAGGCATAGCACGTACACCTCCCTTTTTTTTGGGGGGGGGGGGACATTACTTTAAATTCCTCCTTTTAAGCAAGCTAATTTGCATACACATGCTTGCTTGTATCACATTTATGGGCCCAATACATCTATAATTATACACCTTCCATTGGTTCACCTGTAATCATATATATGTATTTGATGACCACTTAAGAAATTATCATAAATAAGTCAAGAAAAATGCTCGAAGAATTGGTAGTCCATATTTACTTCCATCTTTTCATAAAATATAGTGCCGCTCAAGTTACGCTTTTCGGATGACATCTACAACAATTCAGCTCAGATCAAGTATTATTGGATTGCATTTAACTATATGCTTGTAATAAATGAATGAATAAGAATTGCAGCTTTTTTAAGTATAGATCACATGCCTGACACCAGTTGCACTTGCTCGTTCAGTACTGGAGCATATTCTTTTCAGCAGAACATGCACTAAACAAAATTCTGTGTCTTTTCTCAGTGCCAATTGCAATTAACTTAATTATTATTATGAGAATATGCATTGGCTCGAGGCTGATGTCTAAAAATCTAAAAGTACTGCTAGCGCAAAAGCACAGTACTTTTGGCGTTTTTATCTCCAAACGCTTGGGAACCAAATGGCGCGTGTCAAACTATGATTGACTGCTGCCATGTGAAACCCACGTGAACATTAGCAAATCGAGACATGCTGCCTTCGTAAGCACACTCTAGCTTTTCCCACTTGCGAGTTGTGATAACTAATGAGTTTTGAAACCTCCCATAATTAGAAGGGATAACATGCATGTGACAAGCAAAATAATATACTAGTAATAATTCGAAATTATTAATTAAGAACATACCTTCTTTTTTAATAATTATTCCATTTGGTCTCTTTCTCTATCTATTTTTTTTTTCTTTAAATGTTTCTTCGATCTGTCATGGCTCATCAGTAAAATTAGCTTTAAGTTTATGTAATTAATGCATGGTTTACTTTCGGTTTATTTTTTAAGAGGGAAACAAGACTCAAAGCTACAGACAATATAATAATAGATATTGATCACATTTGTATGAAAATGATTGATACCGTATTGATCTGTAAGTGTCGCTACTATTAACTGTATGTGTGTTTTAATTTATATTGTATCTTTTATATGAACACTGAACATATATATATATATAATGAAAGAAAAATACAAAATATTTTACAAATTAATTACTTCACCACTCTTCTCGGTAATGGTTGAAAAGTTGAAACTTTAGTTATCAAGGACTTTGTTGATAATGGGGATATAAAATAAATTTGGTGTATTAATTATGAATAAATTTGTAAATATATTAGATAAAATTTTCAAATAAGATATAACTATATATATATATATATATATATATATATATATATATTCATGATTGACAAATTTTATTCATAGACTCTGTTTACAAAAAAATAAATTAATTTCATCAAAAAAAATTTAAAACCAATCTAATATAAATTTATCTTTGAATAGGTACTGATGTCATTGTGGTTTGTTTACCTTTGGTTGGCTTGGCTGAGCTCGCTTAAATAAATGAGTGGTCTACGAGATTCAATCGTACGAGATAATTACCAACCAATGGATATCCATATCCTCGGAGACTAACCAAGCGGAAATCAAGGGCACGAAACCACGCCGATCAATATAATAGGGGCCTCGATGCTTTTCAAAGTGAAAAGTAAAAACTACGGTCAACATGACACGTGTCAATCGTCAGCCCAATGATGCAAGCAAGAGAAGGAAGCAAGAGGTCCGTGTCCGTGTCCGTATCCGATTGTCCGGTATATTATGTTGAAAAAGATCTTTGAAAATGAATTCTTTGCGGGATTTGGTGTTTACTATGAGAAGTAAATAAACTTTTTCTTCATTTAAGAATGGAGATCTTTTTTTGGTGATAGAACGGGCATGGATTTACCTTGGAGGCTCCAATTAATACTTGTGCTTTTAACGTTAATGACTTAATGTATCATCCTTGCGATAAGGTACATCTTAATTTGAGTCAATTAAAGTATGAATGTTGCTCCAGACTAGATATGTAAGTAGTTAATTAAGTTTGTAATATGGTAGTTATAGTAACTTCTTTTTATTTCACTTTTTACACAGACAATATGTAAAAACAAAAGGAAAATAAATATGCCAATTGGATTATTGAAAACTATATCTGTAACTTTATTTCATTAGCAGATATATAATTTTGATTAACCAAAAACTAAGAGGCTGAAATGAATGAAAAAAATAAAGCGAAAGAGATCGACTAAAAAAAAAAGTTCAAATTATATATTAAGCCGTATATATTCTCGTGTATAAGTCACTATGAAATTTTTGGTGAGCCTGGATAGTTGATAAAATATATCTAATTTCCTGTATCTCTTGTTAAAAAAAAATTGTGTTATCATGTATTGATAAAAGAAAAAGAGCTCTTATACAGACAAGATTGGTCTTATAAATTAAATCAATACTAAACTAGGATTTTTAAAAATCATAATAAAACTTATTCACAAAATTTTATATTGTTTAAACTTTTAAGTTGAAATTAAATTATTTTTAATATAGTATTAAAATTTTTGTTATTAAATGTTTAAAGATTCCATCTTTACCGATTTTTTTTTTAATTTTAAAATAATAATAAACTCTACCACAAAGTATAGTAGACAGATAATTTGTTAACAATTTGAGTTGAAAGAACTTTTATGTGAGAAAATATATTAAAAATTATTTATAAATTTTTATGTAATTATTTAAAATTTTAAATTAAAATAATTTTTTAACAAGGATGTTAATAATAAAGTAGAAAGAGCAATTATATTATATATATGTTCGAGATTTTTTTTTGAAACGCTAATTCACTGGAGTTTTTATAATATATTACAGCAGGTATAAATATATATATATATATATATATATATATATATATATATATATATATATATATATATATATATATATATATATATATATATATATATATATATATATATATATATATGCTTTATTAAAACCATTATGGATATTATTTTTTATTTATTTATAATGGCGATCTTATAGAAAGTTCGCTATTCAATTATCTTATAGTGAATGCTCCAGTCTCTACATAGATACCTAATTAATTAAACATAAAGCATTTATTATATCTTCCAAATATAAAATTAAATGTACAATATTTTTTTTAATTTTAAAATCTGGGTTATTAATTTATTAGAAACTATAATTAAGTCCTCTTCTTTCCATTAATTTATTTAATTTTCGTCTTATGATATTATAGAAGTTTTGATCGACATATTGTACAATGGATCCATATTATGACAGTTGAATTGTTTAGTAAACTTCCCAAAAGAGATAAAATAAGATTCCACGAGGTATAAAATACTCCTTCTATAACTAAAAATAATAATAGTTCTCTCATCTTTATAATTTTGTATTAATTTATAAATTATATATATAACTGCTAAACTTTTTTGTAATGGTACAAATACGATGCTGACAATCTGAGACATTTAATTGTAAATTCTCAGATAAAAAGTATATATGTTTGGATATGGAATATATTTGTTTAATAAATCTTACATATAATCAAACATCTTACTATTTTTTTTTAGAAAATAATTATTCCCTCATTTCATACAAAACTGGCTCCTCACTTAATGTTTCAACGTTCAAAAACCTAGTTGTCATTTATTATTCAAAAATAAATATGATTATATGAGGTTAGGCATGACAATATTATGTGTATTATTAATTATATATTTATAATTTAAATTAATAAAATTTAATTTTTTTCAATTTTTAGAGATATTTTTGAATGTAATAATGTATTAACTTAATTTTATAAAATATTACTTAATTATTATAAAATTTTAATAATATAAGAATCTTTGTCCCCGTACTTGGATGGAAAATGAGACAGAAGAAATTTATTACTCAATAACGGAGAATAGGGATGGAGATGGGCAAGGGATCAAGTGGCATGCCCCCTCCTTGTTGCCATCCTTAAGGCAGGTGATCATAGCTATATTGTTAATCTTGAATTTGAAAAAATTATTGCTATAGGAATTGGACTAAATTGGACAATGGAGTTGGTAAATTGGTGAACTAGACAATGGAATGGTTCGATTCCATATATTAACAAACTGTTCCTTCATAAATTAACTTGGTTAGCGATATAAATAGATTGAGTTGTCATTAACTTGAATTTAGTTTGATTCATAATTTATTAAATGAACTTCAAACAATGTATCAAGCTCATTTAGTTTCAACAATATTATATCATATGTATCTATAATTTGAACTCAAATCCATATTGAATTAATTTTAAATGAATAAAGTTAACCCTTGTAGTTCAAATTGAATTTTTTAAAAACATTTATTGATATAATGATGATAAAAATGATAATATTAAAAACATAAATCAACACTGTCAAAAAATTAAAGCAACAAGAAAAGAAAGTTAAAAGACTAAAGTTTTGCTTAGTTGATAGATTAAAAGAAAATGAGAATAACAATTAAAAATATAATAAAATATTGTTAATAAAATTATGTTTAATATGACATAAAAATGAATTGAATAAAAAAAAAAGATAAAATATTATTAAAAAAATAAAATTATTACAAAATTATGTTTTTAATTTAAAATTTTATTTTAACTATTATAAATAAAAATAAAATAAATTATTAATAATATAAAAATTTAAATAAAATTTTGTTAAATAGTATTAAGTTTTAATTTAAATATATATTATTTTAATTATAAAAAATTTATAAATAAATAAAATAAAAAATTATTTTTTATTATACTATTTATTTTCTATCTGTTTTTTTAAATAAAATCATTTTTAATACAAAAGGTCAACTTTTCGCAGAACTTACAATTTTTACTAATTTTATCAATAAAACAAAAAAAAATAATGAGTATTCTCATTTTATAATTTAAATTTTATTTACAAGACATAAGTTTTCACTTTTAAATAAATTAAAGATAATAAATATAAAAAAATAATACACTTCTTAAATATTAATATAAAAATTACTGTACGAATTAACTCTTATTACCTTGACATATCTGTCCATAGTTGAAGACAGAAGGCGAGCAGAGATCAGACCACAGTACTTTTGGTACACAGTAGAGTACGAAAATCTTAAAATGTTACTGCTATTTTTTTTAAATAGTTGTTTTTAATTTTTAATTTTTATAAGGTAGAGTACTTTTGGTACATAGTAGTTATAATTATATTTCATTTTGTTTTATTTTTAGTTAAAAATAAACAAATAATAAAATTTTTAAAAATAAATAAATAACAATTTAAAAAAATACACCAAAATTCATAAAAAAAAATTAAATATAAAAAAAGATAATTCTCCAAAAAATATTATTTAAATATTTTTTAATAATCTTACGTATTAATTAAATATATTTTATATATTTTCATCAATTATTATTTTTATTAATTATATTTTAAAAAATATATAATTCTCAAAAAAAAAAAAAAATTTACTAGCAAAGGATACTGTTCGGGGCTAGGGTTTTTCGCTTGTGCCTTGCTAGTTCAAGTTGAATTACAATTATAGAATTACCGTACTACAGTAACCCCCTGAAGGGCTTGTCTTTCTTGAAACTACCCGCGTGACTCTAGGCATTTGAGACTTTTGATGCAACGAACGCATCCAACAAATTTTCACCATATGACATGGGACATAAAAGAAAGCATTGCATCTAACCATCATTCAAGGACAAGACTTCTGTGATAATATATTAACACAAATTTTTTATTCATAAGTATTCAGTTTATTAAATAATAAAAATTTAAAAATTAAGTATTAATTTATGAAACTATATATATTCTGTCCATTTTAAAATAAAATTTTTTTTGGACAGTGAGTGGTTATTGAAAAGAGAGTTGGTAATTTAAATTTAAAATAAAATTTAATATATACACGAGTAATTTAAAAGATTTTATTCCAAATTTTAAAAATAAAAAGTGGACTAACGTACATGTTAGTATATAACAAACTATTAATATATTTTATATTATTTTAAAAATAACCAATTCAATTAATTAACCCAACACTTGAATAGCTGATTCCAATTGAGGTACAAGAACTATGAAAATAATCACTTTTTGATATCTCACGTAACTTACCAAAAGTTTAGATTGCTGGTACGTAAAATACTAAAATTACTTCTAGTAGTAGCGGTAAAACTAGCCTCCTGGGAGAAACGAGACAGAAAAAATTATACATACATATAAAAGACATAAAACCGACCAATCAAACAAATGTTTTACTTGAATTCTATTTAAAGAAAACTAATACATATTTTAAAATTATGAATTTGCAAATTCACACCCTTTATTTTATTTTTTAAAATTTTATTAGACTACCTGTTGTATAATTTAGTTACTATCTCTAAGGTTCATATTTTATTTTTGTCGGGCAACAGTTTTTGGTCCATTTTTTAGTGAGACGGGCCGACATTATTATTATTTTTTTAACATTTAAGAAAGGGCCAAGTTGATTGACTTGGACCCAAATTCTCCAGATGGTGATTAAGACCGGGTCAAGCTTCAGGTTCTATTCGGCCCAACCTTATTTAAAAAAATGGGGGCTTCATCGCCTTCATGGCGCGTGGGGTAAACGACCACCTTCAACCATCAATTTAGACGGCCAAGGGTGCAAAAAAGTCTTCCCAACCAACGTTGTTCAACAAAAGAAATCAAAGCTCTTCCGAGTTTTTATATTTTTCAGTGGAAATCAGATATTCGAACTGTTCAATTTCTGGTATTATCTGATTCTTAACTTTTGATAATCTCTCTAATTTTCTTCGAATTTTTAAGTGCGTCATTGCTCCTCAAATCTAATTTTTTTTTTCGTTTAAATTTTTTCCTGCTTTCTGAAGATTTGATCGTTGAACCACCTTTTCTCGTTCCTTTGTCTGTTCCGCCATGGCTGCTGTTTCCGATGAAGCCACTAGTATATGTAGTCACTGGTAAACACTTCGCTCGTAATTTATGAATGTTCGAATAATTATAAATAATATTCTTTTATTTATTTTCCCGAAGTTTGCGAGTTAGGTCTAGTTATTACGTTATTTGATGTACTTGAGCTAAAACTTACTTAAGTGGATGGAAAATTGGGATAATTTGTTTCTTGAGAAGAAGCAATTATTCTATTTTTGAATTCATAATGACCTCTAGGATGATTTCGCATAACTAGTTACACGGTCGTGAGAATCGTATGTGACTCGTACGACACCTTCAGGGTGATAAAAATATTTGCTGATATTCGTTGATTAGTTTATTTCTGCAAGATCAGTGTATGATTTTCGAATACTCGTGTGATATTTTGTTCATCTTGAAGTGAGTTGATTGCATCTAAATGTTGTTATTTTTGCTTTGGTGGTCTATGCTGATTCCTGAAGAATTTTTCTGATTATATTTATTTTCATGTTTTTCAGCAATCGGGTTATCCCTGCAGCAAATATTGATTTACATTATGCTCATTGCTCCCGGAACCTTGAAAAGTGCAAGGTTTGCGGTGATATGGTTCCCAAAAAAAATGCTGAGGATCACTATTTAAGCACGCATGCTCCGGTATGTGAAATTTGGTATTACTTTTATTTTCTTTTTCTTTTGAAGATAAATTTTTTTAAAAAAAGTATTGGGAAATTTATGAAGTTCATGTTACTTAAAAAAATAAACATAAACTAAGGAAGGAGAAGAGTTTGTGAGATTATGTTGAAGATTTACAAAAAATAGAGACGTATGGACGCCTTTTATGTAATGTAAGGTTAGGATTATTGGGAAAATTGTTGGAGAGTCTTGTGTTTTGACCCCTACTAGTTCTAAACATGATGTCTTGGTGGCAGTGAGTAGCTGAGTTGACACATGTTTGAACCAAATTTAGTAAATGGGTTTGACACTTGTAAATTGTAATGTTGGAGGACTACGCTTGTTTAAGGAATTGATGATTCAGTTTCTAGATTTGGGTTTCACATTTTTGTTATTAGTTCTATAATGATTAATTGGTAACTGTGCTAAACAGGGAAACACATGTGGGTTGGAAGGAATTTAGTTGCTTCTCTTTTAACAGTTGGTGGAACAGGGTGAAGGTTTGGTGAAGGAAATATGAAGATAACTTCCTTAGCAGCTTTATCATGTCATGGCTTTCTATTTCTCTTACTCAAAAAATGTGTCTTCGTTTACGTAGTAAAATGGGGCACTGATTTTCATAACTTGGTCATACACAGAATGGGAATTTGGTGGAAATTTTGCAGTAATATATGCAAGGTATGCACAAATGTCAGGCCAGTCCAATGAATGTATTTTGGGTAGAACCTGACGTCTGGCTGTGAATGCTTAAGACTAGATATTCTGTAAAGTTGTTTGGATTCATTCTGATATCTAATTTTATGTAAGAGCTTGAAATGAAGGTGCCTATTTATCAAAGAAAAAAGAGAAAAGAACTTGCAATCGGACCTCACTGTGTGTATTAGAATTTATTCCTCCCTTGATTATCAACAGAAGAGTCTTGCTAACCCCCCCCCCCCATCCCGGGGAAGTCCTCCCAGCACAATATAACAGTTCTTGAAGTTAGATATTGACATCACTTATATATTATTGTTTTGTTAAAAAGAAATGTGTATTCATGCAGGTCGCCTGTTCAATGTGCAGTGAGACAATGGACCGTGGTATTTTAGATGT
Organism: Gleditsia sinensis; assembly: GCA_037074535.1. Classification (NCBI taxonomy): domain Eukaryota; kingdom Viridiplantae; phylum Streptophyta; class Magnoliopsida; order Fabales; family Fabaceae; genus Gleditsia; species Gleditsia sinensis. The sequence continues at coordinate 6,252,703 of CM073472.1, forward strand.
CCATAAAGGTGAAAATTGCCCTCAAAGAATTGTTACTTGTGAGTTTTGTGAGTTTCCATTGCCAGCAATTGATCTGGTTGAGCATCAGGTAGTTTATCAAGCACTTTTGAATTAGAAAGATCATATCCATTTACGTACTTTAACTCAAATTCCAGTATGGCCTTTTTAACTTTCAGGAAGTTTGTGGCAATCGAACAGAACTTTGTCACCTTTGTAACAGATATGTTAGACTACGTGAAAGATACAGCCATGAAGCTAGATGCAATGGCATCCCAGATAATACCGTGGCATCTTCAAGGTGGGGAAATAAAATCATATAATTATAGTGCATCATAGTCACAGTTGAAAAAATAAATTTGAAATTCATGTGAGAAAAAACTCAATTCTATTTTTTTTTTTTTTTTTTTTACTTTTGCTTCAATCTAATTGTTGATGAATCAAATCTGCAATTTTTCATCTTTTTAAATTGATACTGTTAATGTGTGCTCATCGATGGTTTCTTACTCCTGGGTGAGTTACTGGTTTTTCCTCTAAACCTAAATGATCTTCCGATTCCAAAGCATGAGCATGTAAAATACACTCTCAAACATAACTATACTTCCCACTTATACGAGTCCTCTTTATCCAAAATGCTGATTATTTTATGGATGCTTGTGATTTTATTGTTACAAGAAACCTGGGAACTATTCTGTTTTAATATTTATCAAAGCATGAGGATTAAAGAATGGATGTTTATACCATATGTTTGTTTCTCATTGTTAGAATAGTAATAGTTTATCTCCTTTCTTTATTTAGTTATATAGAAATGAAAGTCCCACGTTGGTTGTATCACAGACTTTACAGCTTTATAAAGAGACGAAACACGGCTTTTCAAACTACCCTCTTTTTTTTTTTGTTTTAATTCTTTTCGATTATAGGTGATTAGGATGTTGCAACTAGTTATCGTTTACAAATTTTCTATTTGCATATCAATAGAATAATCTCACATTAATTTGTGTCGCTTATAGATGCAGTAAGATTATTTGTTGGGGCTTTATTTAAAGACTCCTAGACATGAATCCTTTCTCTTCTTGATGTGGTTTGGTCTTACTTGCAAGTCTGAACTACAAGAAGCCAAATTTGTAAAAGTTCCGCTTACTACGTGAAATTTTTGCCTATAACTGGACAGATGAGAAAAGAGATTTTGCTCTTATTGGGGCAAAAGGACGTAGATGGTATTGTGACAATCCGAACTTATATTAGCAGGAATTGGATCATAGTAATTTATTTACTATTGATGTCCAAAGGCGTGCTATATGAAGTATGAACAATGAATTACCTTTTATGTGAAATATAATTTATCTGTTCCATAATTTTACCACATGTGAGGACATCCAACCAATTGCGGGAAGTTGATTTAACAATCCAAGTTAATGAGTAAATAATACTTATTGTGAAGTATTTGAATTTCTTATTTTAGATTTATGACTACTGAAGAAAGTTACTCCCTCTTAGCATATTGGGGATGTATCAAATTAGGTATCCATCCATTTCCGTATTGATGGAAGGAGTTTTTCTACTGTACAATTGAACTATATGCTTCTAATTTTTATCTGAAGGGCTGTGAGGCCAGCTGGAAGAGAGGAAGGTGCTCGAAGAAGGCAGCAGAACGACTTCTCAAGAAGACGTCTTTTTTTCACAATAGCAATCACTGGCATTGCTGTCTTGTTAGGATCTCTGTTTTTCCAGAGGAAGACCGAGCATAATGATGTGCATTAGCAGCAGAGAGGATACATGATAGGATGTTGTAAATCTGCTTTAAATTTGTATAATTTTTATTCGTCTGCAACAAAGGTCATACGATATATACTTGCTACTGTCATAATGTACTGGTTAGTTATTCACTTTCCTGAAAATGATTTTTACTTCTGCATTTGTTGGATTAACTACCCAAAGATATGTATAGGCTGCGATATTTTTTTCGGCCAACATTTTAGGTTACGGTTGGTTTATGAAAATATTTTTATCTACAAATTTTTATTAGTTGAAAAAATAAAAATTTATGTATTTTTATTTTTAATAATTATGATATAATTTTGAGTTTTTTTTAATATTCATGATAAATTTTATTTTAAAATTATAAAAATACTGCCAGTCATTTTTTTGAAATACTAAAAACGTGTTTTAAATATTTTCGCTTTTATTGTATTTTTTTTAATTCTTAAATTTTATTAAACACATTTTTTAGTCTTGTTTTCGATTTTTAATTAAAAAAAAAAGCAAATCAAGCATAACTTTTAAATTGTTGTTTGTTGCTAATCCTGCAGTTATTTTGAGAAAAAAAATAACGTTTCCTCTTACATCAATTAAATATCAGGTAATAGCCTAGCGGAATACGTGATGCAGCCAAGTTTCATAGTTATAAATTATAATGAGAAGATGGTATTGTTCAAGTGTATTGGGCCAGTACAGTCCTTTAAAGTTTTGTAAATAGTGGGCTGGATTAGACTAGACTAGGTCAACAAAAAAGTCTCACAAAGATTGGTTCGTCTAGCACTTGTCTCTTGCCAGTCCACAAAAAAAAAAAAAAGCACTTCTCTTTTTTAACATTTTTTTTGAGCTGTCACATTTGTTTTTATATCTTTATCTTGGCTTGCAAATTTTCGATGACCGACACCAAGACTTTTTTCTGGTGTTGTGGGTCGGAAAGCATTTGTGTTCTCTGCACGTGAATATCCAAAGCCATCAACCTGGTGCTTTGGTATCTTCTTGTGCATTTGATGGTGTTTAGCTCACCTGAATCTCCAAAGCCAGCATTTGTGTACTTTTTTTTTTGAACTACCACCTTTGCTTTCATATTTTTATCTTGTCTTGCAAATTTTCGATGACCAACACCGAGACTGTTTTCTGGTGTTGTGGATCGAAAAGCATTTGTGTACTCTGCACCTAAATCTCCAAAGTCAGCATCCTGATGCTCTTGTATCTTATTGTGCATTTGATGGCGTTTTGCTTAAAATTGCAGGTTACAAATATGGTTAATTTATTTAACGCATTTGTAACCTGCAACTTCAAGCAAAACGCCAGCAGATGCAATTTTAAGACGTTTAAAAGCAAAGAGAAAAGTATAATAATATTAACATACGAATGTTATTATTATTATTATTTTATTTTAAACCGTCTTAAATTTTAGTCACCTCAGGTGGTGGGGGGTGGGGACTTTAGGGAAAAGTGTGTGTGTTCAAATTTTGTGAATGTATCATAATAAGCCTAACAAGAAGGAAGAGTATAAAGCAGAAGAGAAAAATAATTTTCTCCTCAAGTGCTCACTTCTCTCATGGTCTAACAGAGAGTTGGGTGATACAATGGTGGACAACAAGAACAACCTGACAAAGGAAGGAGAAGAGCAAGAAAATCAAGGCAAATGAGATGATAGAAGAACCGGTAGATGATAGAATAGGAGAAGAAAAAATAGTAACAGAGGAAGGAAACAATGGCGAGGAAGCAGGTGGAATGATAGACACCTTGGTGAAGAGCCTAAAGTCGGTCAACAAGGATCATGATCAGGTGGATAAGCATCTTAAGTCGCCAAGGAAAACTCCAGAGCAAAAAGAGGACACAAACACAAGCAGGAAAGAAGTATCATATAAAGACAGCTTGTTAGGATATAATGGGATAGATAATACTCCGGAATGGGAAGCAGACTCTGAAGAGGAATGGTCAGAGGACGATTCTAAGGATAAATATAAAGTAATGAATGAGGAAATGGAAGAGGACCCATATCCAGTGGTGGAGCTAATGTCGGAGGAAAAAAGGACTTATTACAAACTATGGAGAAAATCCCTGATCCTAAAGCTTATCGAGAGAAAAATCGGTTTCAAATACTTGAAGGACAAACTGATGAGACTATGGCACCCAGTAGGAAAGGTCAAGTTGATCGATATAGGGAATGACTACTTCATTGCCAAGTTTAGTGAACCAAAAGACTATGACTATGCCCTCCATGAAGGCCCGTGGTTGATTGGGGATCATTACTTAGTCATTCAGAGATGGAAGCCAAACTTCAAGCCCTATAACGACCACTTCAGGATAATTGCAGTGTGGATTAGAATACCATGGCTACCAATTGAATATTATAATTACCATTTTTTGTGGAGGCTTAGGAATAAGGTGGGAAGAACATTGAAAATAGATACGCATACCCTCAAAAGAATGAGTTCTGATATGGGAGAAGAAATGGAGTTTGAAAGAGGCAAGTTTGCCCAAATCAGTTTAGGAATAGATTTGAGTAGGAAGTTAGTCTCAAAATTCCGTCTGAGAAAGCACTTATTCAAGATCAAATACGAAGGCTTGTACCAGATTTGTTTCAAATGTAGAAAATACGGACACAAGATTGAAAATTGCCTAGAGGAGAAGGGAGTTAGCCAACCAGAAAAGGAAGAAAGTAATGTACATACAGTTAATGCAGAGGCAGTTGGTGATGATCAGAGACAAGTGACCTCGGCCAATCGTGATGAGGAAGAAAACTATGGGCCATGGATGTTGGTGACCGGAGAGGAAAATGTATACTCAACCAAAGACAGCGTAGATAACCGAAACGGTAGAGAGAAAGATACCAAAAGAATCAAGACTCAGGAAGGGCACGAGATTTAAGGTTTTGGAAAGATTTCTCAAGAAAGTAGAGAAGTCAGATCAAGCTGGAATCATTAATGAGAACTCTGACAGTGCAGTTAAGGCAAATAGCCAAGGAGAGAGGGGTGAGGCTCCGATGGAAGCAACTGAGGGGAAGTCAGGGTCTGACGGGTCAAACAACAAGAAAAATCAAGGGACTTCGAAAAAGAAGAAGGCCCCAACCTAAATGGAGGTGGGCTAGAAGAAAACTCAGATGTCATCAGTAGCCCAACCCACGAAGAACACCCCAATTCAAGGCCCAGTAGTAGCCAAGAAATTTGGGCCAACGGCCTTAAGGGTAGCCTTGGCAGATATTAGCAAAAAAGAGCTTGCAAAAGTATGAGCACACGCCGAGAAGAAGCCTTTTATCCCCTTTCCCAAACAACCCGAGCTTTGGCCTAAACATAGCTAAGAGCTCAGGAATAATGTTGAAGACAGAGGAAGCCCCAATGCAGCAGGTTGGAGAGGCTCCTAATACACTCAAAAAACCACCGGATTCGATTCAGGAGTCGTCAAAAGTAGAGCAAAGGAAAAGTGCATCGAAGAATGGTGAATGGGCAATGCTCGAGGGGTGTGGAGCAACTAGGACTTTTAGTAATATGCTGTAATGGGGGTCTCAGCTGCACGAACGTTGTTTTTATAATAAACTGTGTTGTTTGGAATTGTAGGGGGCTGGATCAAGAATCTTCCTCTTCCTTATAAGAGATATGTTTTCTTTACATGAGTTGAGTATTGTGGCTCGGTTGGAAACAAAAGTTAGTGGTACGAAAACTGATATTGTGATGAACAGAATAGGGTGGTCAAAGAAGTTTAAAATAGAGGCAGATGGTTTCAAAGGAGGAATATGGATTATGTGGGATACGGATAAGGTAGACATTAACATTATACAAACACATAAGCAATTCATTCACAAGAAAACTCACTAGAAGAACGAAGGTTCATTGTGCTCGATCACTTTTTTCTATGGTAGTTCTTGTCAAACAAAGAGAAGGGAGTTGTGGAGAGAGCTCTCTAACATAAGGAACGTGGAGAATAAACCGTGGCTGATTCTGGGAGATTTCAACGCTTATAAAAATACAAATGAAAAATAAGGAAGCAGGTTTTTTAATAGAAGCTCAATGAGAGATTTCAATAGATTTTTATCAGAGAGAGAGCTTATGGACCTGGAATTTAAAGGACTTAAATACACATAGGAAAAGGGAAAAGGTAAAGGAACGACTTGATTAGGCGGTCAGTAATCTCAAATGGCTCTCTGTTTATCCAACTATTTTCCACCTACCTGCCATGAAATCAGACCATAGACCTCTATGGCTGAAATTGAGACTAGAAACAAACTCATCCCCAAAACCCAAAGCGTTCAGGTTTCAAGCAGCATGGTTAGTGGATGATTCTTTTAAAGAAGTGGTTAAGGAAGCTTGGAATAATAATGAATCTTGGATGTAGGCATTGTGGGAATTCATAAAAAACATCTAAGAGTGGAATCACAGGGTCTTCGAAAACGTCTTTAAACAAAAAAGAGATCTCCTCATAGGATATCGGACATTGATAAAACATTACAGAATGGTCAGAATCTGTTTCTAAATGAGCTAAGAGATAACCTGTGGATGGAGTATAAGGTGATATTGACCAAGGAAGAGACTATATGGTATCAGAAGTCAAGATGTAATTGGCTAAGTATGGGGGATAAAAATACAAGATACTTCTATGTCTCCACCATAATTAGAAGAAGGCGTAACAAAATCAAAGCTTTAAGGAATGAGGAAGGTAATTGGGTACAGAATCAAGAAGTGTTGAAGGAATTGGATTGGATCCAAGCTCCCATTACGGATGAAGAGATTAAGGAGGCAATTTTCAATATGGGAGCCTTTAAGGCCACTAGTCTAGATGAGCTCCACGCTGTTTTCTTCCAAAGTCAATGGGATGTGGCGGGGGAGTCTGTTTACAGCCTTATCAGAAAAATCTTCTATAACCCAAGGGAGTTAAAGGAAGTAAACCATTCTCTTCTGGTCCTCATTCTGAAAGTGGAGAATCTGAAGAGCATAAAAGAGTTTAGACCCATCTCCTTGTGCAATGTTATCCTCAAAACACTTCCCAATGTCATTGCAAACAGAATCAAACCACTTATAGATGGCTGGATAGGGCCCCAGCAAAGCAGTTTCATACCGGGTAGGAGCGTTAATGATAATGTGTTTATAGCTCAGGAGGTTATTCACTCGATGAAGGGGAAGAAAGGAAAGAAGGGTTACGTAGCAATTAAAATAGACTTAGAGAAGATTTATGACAGGGTAAGGTAGGAGTTTTTGGAAGATACATTGAAGGAATTTGGATTTGGAGATCATTTTGTGTCTCTAATTATAGCATGCATTACTTCCAGCTCCATGAATGTTCTTTGGAATAGAAAAGTTACTGACACTTTTAACATAGAAAGAAGCATCAGACAAAGGGATCCACTGTTTCCCTACTTGTTTGTTCTTTACATTGAAAGGCTTGCCCACTGCATCGAGTGGGCAACCCAAAATAGTTTATCGAAGCTGATCAAATTGTGTAAAGATGGCCCCCCTCTCACATCTTTTTTTCTGCAAATGATTTTTTGTTGTTTTCTGAGACTAACAGGGACCAATGCCACAGGATTAGGGAATGTTTGGAAATTTTTTGTCTTAGCTCTGTGCAATTAATTAGCGACAACAAGTCTAGATGCTTTTTCTCCAAGAATGTCACCATATCAGAGTGGAGCAATACAACAGGGACCTTGGGTTCTTACCCACGAATGCCTTGGGAAGTATCTGGGCATGCCCTTACTTCACACGAGGATCAGTAAGAGAACCTATGGACATATACTGGAGAGAGTGAAGAATATGCTAAATTGCTCGAAATCTAAGACCTTGTCTCTGGTAGGGAGAGCCACATTCACAAGCAGTGTTTTAAATAATTTATCCTATTACTCCATGCAAACGACCTGGCTGCCACTTGGACTATGTGATGAGCTGAAAAAAGTTAGCATAAGGTTTATTTGGGGAGACAGTGAAGAGAAGAGAAAGATCCATCTGGTGCATTGGGATAAAGTTTATTCTCCAAAGAACCAGGGTGGCTTGAGAATCAAAAATTTGAGAATCATGAATGAAGCATTCCTCATGAAAGCTGCATGGGGACTAAAACGATACTCAAACAAATTGTGGGCCAAAGTTCTAAGCACCAAATACAAAAAACAGTTTATATTTGCTCCTAATTATACATCTGGGAAGAATAATTGCTCTAACTTTTGGAGAGGCATACAAAAGGTGGCGAAAGCAGTGCATGAAGGCTCGTGTTGGGGAATTGGCGATGGGAAGGAAACTAACTTCTGGACAGATGTCTAGATTCCTGGATGTGGTAGGTTAGATGAAAGCCCACTATACCCGATTCTGGAAGAAAGTATTAGGAAGAAGATGGCAGACATAGTCGATATAGAGGGGGGATGGAATTGGTCTCTGTTCCAGCACTTCATTCTAGATGATGTCAGGGCAGGGGTAAGATAAACGAGATAACCCCGCCAGTAAAAGGTATGGGACATGATAGAATATATTAGAAGTATACAACTAACGGCAATTTTATTGTTAATCTGCTTATGAGATTAGAGATAATCAAAATAGACACCCTCACCCCGTTTGAAGGAAAATTTAGAAATTTCCTGACCCTCAAAAGATTAGGGCTTTCTTATGGTTAACAGGATAGGAAAGATTGCTGACCAATAAAATTCGATAGAATAGACATCTGAACAACTGTGGAGTTTGTCAAATTTGTGGTAAGGAAGATGAGACGATCCTCCACTGCCTTAGGGACTGTGAGCATGCAAGGAACGTGTGGATGAGATTGGTGCATAAGAAATAATGGAGAAATTTTTTTGGGATTGATACACAGGAGCGACTAAATTTCAGTCTTAAAACTAGAATAGGCAAACCCGAGTATGAGGACATGTTCTGACAAACGTTATTTGGTACCATAGTATAGAGCATATGGGTTAGGAGGTGCCTAATCATCTTCCAACCTACGACACATAGCACTCACGATACGCTATTAACTTGCTTAGCCAGAATAAAGGAGTGTATGGATCATATAGGGTTGAATGCAAAAATCTAGGGGGTAAAATGCAAATCAATCAAATAAGATGGACAAGACCTGAAGCAAACAAAGTTAAGTTTAACGTAGATGGAATGGTCTACTCAGAGAATCAGGCGAGTTGTGGAGGAATGTTAAAGGACTTAGCTGGGGTTTGGATCTTGGGTTTTCTCAAGGGTGATGTTTTCGGGCAACGCCCTAAAAGCAAAACTAGAAGGAATATCAACAACACTGGATGTAACATGGGAAATGAATTTGAGGTAGGTTGAGATAGAGACAGATTCTGTCTTAGCCATAAAGCTCTGTATGGAAGAGGTATCGAGATTCCACCCACTAGCTTCACTGGTCACCAGGATCAAGAATCTGCTAAGGAAAGAATGGGTTGCAGCCATTCTAAATACTCCAAGAGAAGGGAATAGAGATGGCTACAAAAACGTCATCTTATAGAATGGACCTCTATGTTGATGAGATGCCACCAATAGGGATGAACAAGATTGTACTGGATGATATTAGAGGGGTTGCTTGACCTAGATTACGCCTGATATAATCTTGTGAGACTATTCTTCTTGTACCAAAAAAAATTATGTGAATGTACCAAAAAAAAAACCATTTTAAAATTTTCAGCTTGTAAGTTAGTTTTCACATTAAAACTTAAAGAGGTAGGCAAGATTAACACTTTTTAAATGCCATATGGTAAAAGATAAAGAACTTAAGAACAGATAGAATACTTCTTATTCATAATTAACTTCGAAGAAATAAAAAGAATATCATTGTAATTGCGTAACGAGTATTACTGTATTAGTCTTAAAAAGAAGGACTGTTGTTAAAACACTAAAGTTTTTTTTTGGTTCGCTTAATTAAAAACATTCAATGTTAAAAGGATCATAGTGTACTTTAAAAAAAAAAAAGTCTGCATGGTCTAGTTTGGCCCCAAAGATCATAGCAAAAAGTATATATAGGTCCAATTTATCCTATTTGTAAGATTGAATCGGTCTAATCTTGTGGGTCAAATAGTTTGGGTTTATGCTTAATTATAAACTCAATTTGAATAAAGTTGGGTCTTAAAAATATGTCCAATTCTTACCCAATACGAATAGGTCCATTTGACGAGAAATTTATTTGGGTTGTTGGGTCAACTAGGTTGGTAACAAATAAGAGGGGAACACAATTTTGTTCAATTAAATTTTGGCTCAATTTGGCGTAAAGTGAACCCCATCCCTTTATGCTCTCTACTCCAAAGAAACAAGCTACTGAGTTTTAGGGTTGCCTTTGTTCCCCTCTTTTTTCTTTATTTCTTTATTTCTTTCTTGGTTTGGCTCCTTCTTTCATGAAACTTCCTAAGAAAGATTTCTCTTTCTTTTTAAGAAATCCTCTTCTTGTCTAGGGAATTTTTTTTTCTTTCTCTATGAATATATTTTCCATCTTGTTAAAAAAAATTTAGAGTTAGCCAAAATTTTCAAAAATTTATAACTTATATTTTATATCTGAAATATATCTATTGATTTTAGAAAAAAAGATTATGTTAAGAAGACTTGATCTTCAAAAAGAATTGAAAATATGTTGATTCCTTATAATAATATTTTATTGTTTACTTGTAATTTTTTATTAAATATATTTGAGATGTATGTTATATATATGTATATTTTTGTTAATATAAGTTAAGAGTGTATTGTCTATTAATATGTTGTTTTCTATGTTAAGTTGAGACTTGAATTTTAAAATTTATTTGCTATGTCTTATTAATGTTTCTATAAATTTCAGGTATAATGTATTTAATATTTTGTCACCTAAAAAGAATAAAATTATGCAACACTTAGTTAAAAATTTGTATATAGAAATAAATTTACAATTATGTGGAATTTTTCAAACAACACTATAAAAATCAATATTGAATAAAAACATATATTTTTGGAAAAATAACATTTATTTACTTTGATTTATACTTCTAATTCTAATATCCTCCCCAATATAAAAATCATTGCAATGTCTTCTTCAATTTATGAATACATTACAAATAAGATTTAAAATTATATAAATACTCATTTTTTTTCTTTTTTAACAACTTTAGCCAAATTACTCTTCAGTGGCTTAACTTATTTTTTAATTCTGTTATGATCCCTTAACCAAAAAATAAATAAAATAGATTTTCTAAAAATCATTATTTATATCTTTTTCATAAATAATTGAGAATTACTCAAAAAATTTAAATTCAAAAATCTAAATTTCTAAGTTTACATTTTAAATTCTAAACTTTAAATTGAGAATATTAAAATATCAAAATAATAAATTTTAAATCTCAAATATAAATATTTTAAATTTTAAATTTTAAAATTCTAAATCCAAAATTTCAAGTACTAAAACTCTAAACTTTTAAATTTCAAATTTTAAACACAAATAACCAAACTTTAAATTTTAAACATTGAATCTCTAAATTTTACGCTTTAAATTTTTCAAATTTAAATTCTAAATACCTAAATTTAAAACTCTTAAATTCAAATCTTAAATACTAAAACTCTAAAATATAATTTTTAAATTCCAATTTTTAAACTTAAATATCTAAATCTCAAATACCAAATTTTAAATTTCAAATTTTAAACATCCAAACTCTAAAATTTTATATTCTAACTCTAAAAACTTTAAATCACAAAATATTAAATCTTAAATTCTTAACAATAGATATTAAAATTTTAAACCATAATATGTATAAATTATATGGTTTTGTGATTTGAGATTTGAGATTTAAGATTTTAAATTTTAAAATTTAAAATTTTAGAATTTAAAAATTAAAAATTAGAGTTTAAATTTTTGAGAGTTCAAAATTTTGGTATGAATTATAAAATTTGAGATTCGTGATTTAATATTTGACATTTGAATTTATCAAGTTTAGAAAGTTAAATTTTAAATTTTTGAATTTTTATAATTTGAAAATTGGAGATATGTTTTCGATATTTGAGGTTTGATTGTTTAATATTTATTGTTTTGCATTTAAAGTTTTTAGATTTTGAATTTAAGATTAGAGTTTTGAAATTATATAATTTAAGATTTCTGTGTCTAAAATGTAAGGTTTAGTTTTTTTTTTTTAACTTAATGTTTAAACTTTGAAATTTTTAAATTTTTGAATTTGAAGGTTTGAAGTTTTAAAATTTAGGGATTGTAATTTAAAGTTTGAAATTTTTTATTTTGGTATTTAAAATTTTAAAATTTAATATTTATAGTTTAGAGTTTGAGACTTTTGTTTTAGAATTTTAAAATTTTAAAAGTAATATTTTTAATTTGAATTTATAATGTGAGGGAAATTATTTTTAAAATTAAAAATAATTTGTTCAAGATTGTTAATAAAAAAAAGAGTATTTTTATTATTTTTGATGACTTTTACAATTGATTCATAATTAAAAATAATATTGTAATAATTTTTAAATTAAAAGTATTATAATTCATAATAATTATTTTTATATATTTTTTTAATAGAGATAATTTTAACTTATAGTTCGAATAATTTAAATTAAAAATAAAATTACTTTAAATTATATTTTCTAAAATATTCTTTAATAAATAATAGCGACTTTTGGTTTACACCTCGCATACCAAAACTAGTCTAAAACTGCACCATTTGCAACGACAAGTCGACAACGTACGTGAGGGCATAATGGTCATTGCGTAGTGTTCTATAACCTTGCACTATAAATACCCTCAGCTCCAAATTATAGGGTATAAAAAGCCCTAAATTTCTTCGCTCCCAGACGCTTAATCGAACCAAACGTTAACCGTGAAGAAGCAGCAAAGGAATCAAGGAAAGAGCTGCTCTCAACGTTACCAACCGATTCGTAATACAATTTCTCTCACTGGATCTTCGTTCTTCGGCTATTTCTTATAGATTAACTGATTCTTCGAGCTATTGTGCGGTTTTTCTCAATTTTGGATACAAGTTTATTGGTATTATATTTAAATAATCTAGATATACATTGTAATCTGACTTATTAAGCATTGGCTATTGATGCAGATCGTGTTCAGCCAGCGAGAATGGCGACGTTCGAACTTTACCGGAGGTCGACGATCGGAATGTGCCTCACGGAGACTTTGGATGAGATGGTTCAGAATGGTACCCTCAGCCCTGAGCTTGCTATTCAGGTTCTTGTCCAGTTCGATAAGGTAAATTTTATACGGGCTATCGGTGGTTGTCTATTGTCCTCTTTTTAACGTATGAGTCATATGAACTATAATTTTGTGTGTTTTATTTGACATTTGATTTTTTGGCATGCTAATTGCTAGTCTATGACTGAAGCTCTGGAAGCGCAAGTCAAGAGTAAGGTCTCCATTAAGGTAACGGCGTTTTTTCCCCTTCCTTGTTTGAACTTTTTATCGGTGTAGGTTGATTCATGTTGGTGAGTAACTTTATAACTTCATATTACTGTTCTGTTGCTGCAATTCTTATTATCTGGAATGGATTGCTGTTGTAGACTAGGAGCCACTATCGAGCAAGTGTATAAGAATTATTCTAAGAATTCTATGTGGAGTCTTGGTTGGGTATGCTGTTAATATGCTTATCTTTAGTAAGCAGGATAAAAAAAATATATTAATATGATGGCGCGAATCAATAACATTGCTTAAGAATTTCATTATTGCTTTCAAAAATGATTTTTTTTAAGCTTTCAGTTAGGTACTCTTAGGTATAGAAAATGGCTATGAGGACTTGTGAACATTAGCGCAAGGAGTGTACTTCATTTAGAATTTTAAGACATGAATACATAGATCATTATTCATGACAATCAGCAGCATCAGTACCAATTAAAACTAGAAGTACTTTTATGAAGTGGGATAGTAAAGAATAGTGACACACTGACACTACTGCTGAATTTTTCTCCTAAGTTTCAGTTTGTTTGCACAATTGATGGAATCTTATATTGCAGGAATTTTTGCTCATGGTGTGATGCACCTTGAAAGAAATTGTTCTTTGTTTCTTTAGTTTGAATTCATTCTCCTATATATTTTGTTTTCTCTTGGATTCTTTGCTTGGTGCTCCCAATTTTGTTATGGTGGCTGTTTCGTATTCTTTGACAAATTGACGATGATTATCCAATAATGAATTAAAATCAGTTTTAGGTTACCATTTTGTTCTTTTCTTTTGGGTATCTAAGCCCATGGAAACGGGGAGAAAACTCTTACATTTGGAGTTGTGGTGGGATCTTTCATTCTCACTGAGAACAGGCTTTCTGTTTATTATGATTTCTGTGTCAATTTATTTTTTGTTTTCATGAATGTGCGTTGGATGAATGGGACAATATGAGCACTCAGAATTTTATTTATAGCTGAATTATGCATGCAATTATTAATTTTAAACTCAATATAAATGCAATCAGAGCAAACGTTGCAAATGTCAACATATAATCAATATAAATAGCTTTTCTCCTGGTCTAGTTTTTACTTTTGACCATTTCAGTTTCATTTGTCAGGTTTGTTGTCTGAAGTCTAGTACTTATGTATGATTTGCTGACAGCAGACATCTGGGAATAAAGTTTTGAACTAGAGTGCTTTGTTGTTATTATTACTTCTCGATTTTGTCATTATCACTATCACAGCTCATCATCAATTTTTTCATTAGAATGACTTATCATTGTTTTTGCACAACCTTCACATACCAGCTATACAAAAGTTCTACAAGTTGCTAGTACTGTTTTTTTTTTTTTTTTGGTTCCTAGTAGGGAAGTAGCTGATAATGGAGTATCTATTATTTCAATAGTTGCTTTCATACTTATATGTGTGTGTGCGTGTGTTTGTATATATGTGTGTGTGTAGGTGCGTGCATGCGTGCGCAATCACGAAACAATTACCCCAAATGAGTTTTTCAATCTGCTCTATATAGGAGTTTGTTATCTTGAATATAGGTATCATTCTGGTCTTGCCATTCCAGGTAGCTAAAAGGAGTTCATATTATAAAGCTTTTCTCGAACTGAGGCCATTGTTTTCAACAATGTGAAGTGCTTCTATTGGTTTAGGGCACATTTTGCATAAGTTTTAATCTCAATCTTTTGTGGTTGACTATATGAATCCTTAGTTAAAGGCAATAGGAACACTATCACGTTAATTTGCCTCACAATTCTATCTTAACCTATATCCTAGACTGCCTCTCTTGCAGCCATATCTTATGCATTATTCCAAGATAGTTTATAGTGACCAAATGAAATTATTAGAGTTTAAGGTTCCATATTGATATAGTATTTTATTGAAATTGTAATGTTAGTTTGACTTTCAGCTTTTATTTAATGTTCTAGTGTGTTTAGCAGCATCTATTCTTAAACCACTTGTGTGATTTGAATCATCTAACACCTTTTTACAGCACCACCCCCCCCCCCCCCAAAAAAAAAAAAATTGTTCATGGTGTTCAAGAAAAAACATAATGGTGGTCTCAGCAGAAATTTTACATATATGATTTTGCTTTGTAATTTATTTTTTTCATCCGTAGCTAATGGCTTTGTAAGTGATGAATATACTTCTCCGATTCTCCTTATCCTCCTTAAATACTATTGTTGCCTTCATATTGGCATTGTGGAATTTGAGCTGTTTTTTCTTTCTCTTCACATTTTCTATCACAGGGACATCTACATACGTACAGATTCTGCGACAATGTTTGGACCTTCATCTTACATAATGCTCTTTTTAAGAGTGAAGAATGCCAAGAGGAGGTTGGACGGGTTAAAATAGTGGCATGTGACTCAAAGTTGCTTACACAATAACTTGTCGAACGCTGCTGTGGTGGACACGGAGAGTCTCATTTGTTGGTACAATGGGAATGGTGGCAAGACGGAAGCGACCCATGGTCTAAATTCTTGGAAGGAGTAGCAACTTTAAAACGTTATAGTTTTGAAAGCCATCTATCTTGACAGCTTTTGGCATTCTATGTCACATTGAGAATGCTTCGTGGTTATTGGATGAATATACATTTTTAACTGTACTTTGTTCTATGGACATCAGCAAATGAATCAATTTATCTCGGCAATCTTTAGTGGCTGAGAAAGTTAGAACTTAGAAGACAATTATCCTCAGACATTAGCTATAGCCCCTTTTTAACAAATTATTCCTGATTTCTTTGGAAGATAGTTCAATTAAGGTTGGACAAACAAGAAGTACAGCTCGATTGTGGGAAAATGTGTGAAAAAATAAGTACAGGGTGGGAAAATATATGCTTTATAATTTCTAAGCTAGTACCATATCCATTTCGCACATAAATTATTTACGAATAAAGAAAGGAAATTCAGTTGCTTTTTAAAAGTTTTAATTCTAGTAATTCAACAGCAACCATTTTTTTAATATGTATAATTTATTACAACAATTAGATATATACACATATCTCATCAACATATTCATGCTATAAATGTAATTTTAAAGGCAAAATAGGACATTAATATTTGTACATAATTTATAAAATGTCAAGGTAGTCAGAACACAACTATCTTATATTCTTAAATATGAATAACTAGATATGAAAAAAAGATGTAAAATATTATGATAGTAAAATTTTTATATTTGACAAAAAAATTAAATGCTATTAAATAAATGAAAACTAATATTTGTTAAAATTAATAAACGTTAAAACTCAGGATTGTGATATGTCTAAATTCTTTTTAGACATATAAAATATTCGTGAACAGAGGCATGTGATGCTTTGTAAGGTGTTATATTTTTAATAAAATAAATCTTATCTCACTTTTACTCACAAGAAAGAAATTTTTTCATTTGTGTCTTGATACAAGGCGCATGAATCTGATAAACAAAAAAATTTGTTATCCCTGCCAACAACAAACATTCTAAACCCAGAAGTGTGCTTGTGAAGATATGCATTCTCCAGTTCAGATTAATAGTGTAATTAGCTAATCGTTTGACGCAATAAGCATGTGTGAAGTGAATCTCCCTTTCTTTAGTGAGTCATGCCTTAGATCCTCTTAATTAATTAACTAGTGTTAGAATGATTAGCTTCCAAATTGTTAAGTATGTTTATAACATTAACTGAATCACTTTCAAAAACTTTTCTGCAGCTTGAGTGCCGAGCAGCTTCTAAGCAGTGGCGGATCTTGAGCAAGATTACTGAGGGGGCAAAAAAAAATGTTTAATAGTTGATATAAAATAAATTTTTTTTTGAGGGGGCTGATTATATATATTTAATTAAAATTTTAGGAATTTTTTTTAAAAACTTTTAAATTTTTTTTTTCTTGGGGGGGCGGTTACCCCTCCCTGTCTAAGGGAAGGTCCGCCCCTGCTTCTAAGCCAAAATTATAAAAAAAGGCTTCCCTTAGTATGAAGGACAGTGACCCAAATGAACAGCAAAACCCGAAATTCATTACTCTCTGTTCCCTTAGGTAGTATTTTGTTTAAGAAAAATGGAGTGACAAAATCTCTCCTCTTCTCTCATTTTTTTCTCTTAAAAAAATTTAAAAATTTAGAGAAGAGAAAGATTGTGAGATGGTGACAAGACAAAAACTTTTTCATTAATTTTTCTTAATATTCAATTTTTTTTATCTTATTTTTTGTTATATATTTATCTAAAATTAAAGGAGTATAATAGTTATTTTTTTTTATTTTTCATTAAAAATCAAACAAAAAAAATTTATTTTTTCTTTTTTCTTTTCTCCTTAAACTAAATTAAATAAAAAAAAAATTATTTTTCTTCCCATCTTCTTTCATCTATTAAAATTCTTCTCTTCTATTCTTCTCTTTTGAATCAAACACTATCTTAAGACTTTAAGACTTTGCTTCAATCACTGATCCTAGTTTATTTTTACTTGTCTATCCATTATTCAACTCATTTTTATGTGCCGCTAATAGATAATAGAATTTTGATATTTTTTATTAGTGGGATTTTTTTTTGGTTTATGTATTAGAATAAATATCTATTTTTTAGTATGCATATTTTGAGTTAAATTTTGTTTGACAATATTATGTTTATACCATTTAGATATAATATTAATATTGTGTGTAATATTGAAATTGTTCTTTTTTTAAAAAATAATTTTTTATAAATTCAAACTTTTAAACATCGTACAAATATTTCAATAGTTAAGTTTAAAAATTACATATTATCATTTGAGAGTTAAAATTTATTTTATATTACATTATTCAAAATTTATTGATATAATTCATGATTTGTTGAAGTTCTAGCTTTCTATAGATTTTAATTGAAATTGGAAAATTGCAGTAGTTTACCTTTGAGTAGTGTTTCTAAAAGTTTGCTAATTGAATATGGAAATACTATTGAATTAATGTTAATTTTTAGTATTTCACTCAAGTAGTATTCGTTATGTATGATTTTAGCTTCATATTATTGATCGAAATTATGATGACATATAGCAATTGGATTTGCTAAACAAGTTCGCATACTAATTAGAATAAATTCGTACAGACCAAAACGCTAAAAAAGTAGGGTTGTTGCACAACCTCTTTTTTCTTTGTTAGAACCACAAAATTAGGAATAGTATGACCCCAGCAAACAAACAAGAGTCTCACAGTGGAATACCATAAAACCTAGGGGGCAACCAAGGTAAAACCGCCTTCCTCATAGACCCAGCAGTGAGAAAGAATCTGCGCCAGTTCTCATTATATATACTCCCTTTCCTCTCTCAAGGAGGGCCAAAATTTGTAGAAAAATAAATACATATACTGAGGCACACAGCGATTCTCAACCCCACTCCCCTCTCTCCTCTCTCTCGCTTCTCTCTGGGGTTTCGCTTGCTTCTCTGTCGCTTCTTATTCTCTTCGCACCTCGGATGTGTTTGCACCCATCCCTTTCCTCTCTCATCTCTCAGGTGCCAATTTCAATGTTCAATACACATATGCATATATTTGTGATAAATATGACCTATTCATCAATATATTTTTCCGAAAACAAGTATCTTATCTAGGTCTATTCTTTTTCAATTTTGTGAGCTTTCGGTATCGGTTTAGTTTAATCCTGGATAATTTATCGGTTGTCTGATTTGGCTGTTCTTCTGATATTTATTTTAATTTTTTTTATGGGCAGTGGTTCAAAGTAGAGAAGTTGAGGTGAGATGACAACCCTAAGATCGAGCTGGCCGTCGAGGCTGCGGCAACTCTTGTCTAGCGAGGGTGCCATTGGCCCCTCCATCAAGTTGGACTCTGAACCTGTGAGTTTTTTTTTTTTTTTTTGAAATCGTTGTTACATCACTTACGACCATACTGTACGGTTTATTATATTATCGATTAGGGTTTAACACGATCAATCTCTGACTAGTGGGTAAACCCATTAAGGTTTTTCTCACCATCTTATTCAAACGTACTATTAGAAGATGAGCTAGTGCATTATATGCATTGAAATTGCACCTTTCAAAGGCTTTATATCCTTTCCTTAGATGATTATACCCGTCTAGTTGTGTTACTATCTGCATTGTATCTTGTTTGATTCATTGTTCTTTTTGGCTTTTTTTTTCCCTTTTTCCTGTTTAACAATATTTCGTCCTGAAGTTCCTGAAATCTTCATGGTTCATAAATGTGAGTGAAGAAATTAATGAAATATGGGTGCATGTTAAAAATTTAGCTTTATTAGAATGTCATGTGCTAAAGGTATATTTACTTTTAGAGTTTGAAATAGCCAGTAAAACTTATAGCAAAACGAGTTGCTCAAGGCTGGCTTGAAATTTGTTATATGCCCAGGAAAATTAATACTACATTAGATCAAATTAATAATCTGTTATATAAAATTGATTGGTTGCTACTTTGTGCATGTTTTCTCAAATCTAAAAAAGCCTGTTGTAATATACAATAATTGGAATTGGAAAAAAATTGGTTCTTGACATGTATTCTCCGTTATAAATTTGATTAGGATACATTTGTTGTTGATCCTTTAGTGATCATGTGATGCTTACAAAAGGTAATGATTTTCTTATATTTATATATTTGAAAATACCTTCGAGGTCTTGTGGTTGCATTTTTCTAGTGTAGCCCAAATAGTTGAACATAAAATGGTTTGGAATTTCAATTGAGCTTTCAGTTGCCCTCCTTTTGTTTCTGGGGATAAATCAGTTGTAAGTCCATGAAATTCACTTCTGATGCATGTCTTATGCGCATGGTGGTAAAAATGTAAGTAGTGCAGTGATTATCACCTTACTTCCTGGTCATCATCTGGTGTTTAGCTTAGATTATCTAAATTTCATGGACATTATTTAGACATGTCATGTATGGTAAATTTTTAGTTTTGATAGTATGTGTGCCTGCATCTTACTGTTACTTCATAGACAGAAATACAAATTTAACTACATAGGGCAGAAAGTACAGCAGATTCCGGCTTTATCTAGATTTTGGTTCTGGTTTTTACTTATCTTTGTGCAGGCACTGTTTTGGGTGCCAAGTTTAGATGTCCCATGCCATGTATGGTTAATTTTTGGTTTTGAAATTTTGATGGCACGTGTTCATGCATGAGTGTGACTCCATATGGATAGAGATACGAACTTATCCATTGTTGTTGATGGTGCATGGCACAATGTTGTGATAGAGACTCTTTGAACCATGGGGTGTGGCACGCCTAATTAAATAACTAAAATAATATATAAAATACAAGACTAACAAGTAAAGTAACACATATATGTGAAAAGTTTAGCTCATATTTAAATAAAACTTATAATAACTCCAACAATCATCCAAAATCCAAATGTATCAACCATAAATTATGAAAACACTTAAAAGTTAAAAGCATGAACATGTCAGAGCTCTAAACATAATCACCATCATCACAAATATCATCATTGCCCAATCCCTCAAATTCCTCCTCTTCAGTTTCTTTTGAGTTTGCCTCCTCATCAATATGATCAACAGTAGTCTAAGAAGCATAGACATTTAGCATTTACACATCACATGACATTGAAATTGACACTGCTTCACAATAAAATTTAGACTGTTCATATATAATTTGAAGAGTCACGTTGTGTTCGGTGTCTGATATGTGTTGGACTTGAACATAGTTCATTTTGTGAAGTGTTTATGCTTTATAGATGGGAGTAGAAGAGAGGATGCTAGTGTCTTCTTCTTTGTCATTGCTGGTGTTGGACTTTGAGTGAAAGATTTCTTAGTAATAAGGGGAGGCTACTTAACTCTAGTAGATCTAGGTCCGTCACCCTAATTCGGTTCATCTTCAAATGCATTATCATGTTCTACATCCAAATCTTTGTCCAACTTGCCAAGGAACCACTCATTGCTATCATCAATATCTTTCGAGGATATTGGATCAATGGCGTCATGCTTAGCGTACAAATCCAAACTCACTTCTTCATCGTTCTAAATATTGGGATTTGCTTAATAAAATTTTGGATTCAAGATATACCCAATTGCATACAAAGGCGGATGAAGTTGCACTGCAAATCTTTGATCCATGATTTTAATAACTTCCTTGTACTTGTCTTCATCCTGTCCAAAAGTCTTGGCAAAGGCTTCTTGATGCAGGATGGAAAGATAGTGTTGTGGCTTATTCTATTATTTAATATTGATGTATTTATCCTTAGAATTCATGATATTATAATTAATTATATTAGAATAGTTTAGGATTAGTTAGATTTATCTATTAAGTGTTTGAGCTTAGGAAATTGTTATCTTAGATAGGTGTTTCGGTCTTAGTTATCCATATCTATGAATAAACTATTATTTTATTTGTTTTAGAGTTTTAGTTGATTTATGATTCTATAGCCTACATGCCTCTATATATAGATAGGCTTGGTTATTATTTTTTAGTTTTGAATGTTGGTTAATAAAATTGAGTTATTTTTAAAGTGGATTCTCTTACTTAGAGCGGTATTTTTTAAGTGCTTGTAGAGTGGTGATTTTCTGTGGTTGTTCTCTTTTTGTTCTACATCACTTCCTTAACTCTATCCATAGCCTTATAAATGTATCCCATTGGTGGCTTACTCTCACCATCAACTAATTGAAGTTCATGAATTAGAGTGCCAACTGCCAACCACCTTTAAAGGATAAACAATTTTGTTCCAAAATACATTGCTAAGAACAACTTGGGCCATTCATTTGCTTTGTTGTTCCTTTGTTGATTTACTAGTGCTCCACTCTTCTGAAGTGAACATTTTCCTCAAATTAGCTTTTTGTTGTAAATACAAGAGAGCGTGATAAAGGCTTTGGCAACTCTAGTGTTTGCAAGCCTCAATTACTCTCTTTGATTGGTAAAGTGCCTCATCAAGTTCGAAACACTAGTATGGTTATATATATAACCATTCACTGCCACTGCCTTCTTCATGATGTTGGAGGGAAGTGGAATTTCTCAAATGTCTTGTAGCAACAAAGTTGTTATACAATGAGTAGAACATGGAGTATGTGAAAAATAATAAGAATTCTTCACATATATTTTTTTGAGAATACATGGAAGCAATATATAGGAAAAGATCAACAGTTAGGCTATCAATCTAATCCCTAAGAAATAGCAAAACAATCCCAATAAAATAGGAAACATAAAGGGAGAGATAAGTATGGAAAGAAATGAGATATGATTTTTTGTTATCCCGAAATAACAGGAGCTAGAATCCAAGAGTGTAGCAGTGCAACGTGCTAGGGTGGACCTGATACTTTGGATAGCTAGAGTCTGCAACACCCCCCCCCCCAAGCTGGGTTTCCAAGATTGTACATTCCTAACTTGTTGACTAGATTTTCAAAATTCCTTCTTGCCTAGTGCTTTGATTAAGATATTGGCAGTTTGCTATGCAAAGTGTTCCTTCTTCCATGTTTTATTTTATGAAATGCCTATCCACTTTCACATGTTTTGTTCAGTCATGGTGCACCAGATTTATGGGTGCCTTGTTGTTGTTGTATAGTTTTAGAGGGAGTACTAGCTTCACCCCAAGCTCTTCGAGAAGTAGTTTTAACCGTAATGATTCACAAGTACCATGAGCTATAACTGGTAATTCAGTTTTAGCACTACTCCTTATCACAACTCGTTATTTTTTGCTTCTCGAAGTGATCAAGTTGCCCCAAACAAAGGTATAATATTTAGAAGTGGATCTTCTGTTTTCACATGAACCTGCCTAGTTAGCATTTGTGTACCCTTCAACACCCTTGGACTCATTTTTTGCAAAAAACAAGCCTTTTCCTATAGTCCCCTTAAGGTATCTTAAGATACAGTAGACAACTTCCATATGCTCCTCACATGGGGAGTGCTTACAACATTCACAACAAATGCTATATCCGACCTAGTGTAAGAAAGGTAGATAAGTTTCTCAACTAGGCATTGATAGCTTCCGGTATCAATAGAGATTCCATCCTGCTTATTGCCCATTTTTGCTGTAGATTCCATAGGAGTATTGATAGGTTTACAGTCAAACATTCCGGTTTCCTTAAGCAGATTGAGTATATATTTTCTTTAGGTGATTGAAATCCCATTTTTGTTCCTGGCAACCATGCCCAGGAAATACTATAAAGTTCTAAAGTCTTTTATCTCAAATTCAGTTGAAAGCCTCCCTTTTAATCTAGATATTTCGTAGGTATCATTTCCAGTCACGATTATATCATCAACATAACTATAAGAATAATACTCTTTTCATCTTTATGTCTATAGAAGATAGTATAATTTGTGTGAGCTTGTTTATATCCTTGTGTCAGAATTACTTTTGAAAACCAGCCTCTTGGAGATTGTTTTAGACCTAAGAGCCTTTTTTAGCTTGCATACCACCCTATTTTTCTTGTCTTGATCAAATCGAGGTAGAAGATCCATATAGACTTCTTTTTCTAAGTCACCATTGAAGAATGCATTTTTTTTGTTTAATTGCTGTAATTCCTAGTTGAGATTAACATAAATAGACAAAAAAACTCTCACAGTATTATGCTTGGCAACATGGGCAAATGTTTCATTATAGTCAATACCATAAGTTTGGGTGTAACCTGTTACAACTAACCTTACCTTGTACCTCTCAACAGCTTCATTAGATCGATATTTTACTGTTAACACCCATTTACACCCAACTAGAATTTTGCCTTGTGATTTCTTGACCAAAGTCCATGTATGATTTTTCATTAGAGCCTGTAATTCCTCTGTAATTGCTTTTCTCCATTAAGGAATATTTCAGGCCTCTTCTATATCTCTAGGAATCCATTCCTTAGATAGCTTAGAGATAAAGCTTTGAAAAGAAGAGTAGAGATTATTATAAGAGACATAGTTACATATAGGATGTTGAGTATAAGACTTGGATTTTTACCGGGCTATAGGCCAATCAAGGTCACTGGTTTTAGAGATAGACTCGGGTCCATGGTTATGGTAGTGTTTCAGGTCTCCAATGTCCTCTACCACTCTAGAAGAGTTTCGCCCAGAATAAACAAGCAGCTCTGGTTGTGAGGTACTTCTTCCCCTAGGTTGCTTAGTTTGTTCTGGGACAGTTTCAGTATTATCTTTTGGTGAAGGAATGTCTTGTGATGAGTGGGTAGCTTCAGTTTTAATTTTTGTTAAGGTTTCAGCATTGTCTTCTATTTAATAGTTAATAACTTATCTATTGATCTCATCCATGATAGGTCACTATGGTGCCGTTTGATCCATGTAGCCGACCCCACTTAATGGGAAAATGCTTAGTTGTTGTTGTTGTTGTTGTTCAGCATTGTCTTCTAAAGGGGAATTGTCTTGGGAGAGGTCTTGTGGAGAGTGGATGACTACTATTTCTGTTTCAACTTCTGGGAAGATTTCATTGTAAGAATCCAGAGGATTAAGTCTAGGTTTTGGTTTGGTCTGCCATGAAGCCTCACTCTCAATCCCCTTTGAAGCGAAGTTTTTTTTATAGTAGGCTTGGTTTTCGAAGAAGGTTACATCTATGGTTACAAAATATTTATGTTTTTCTAGGGGGTAACATTTTTACCTATGTTGAGTGGCAGAATATCCCACTAAAATACAGGGAATATCTTGGGGATCAAATTTGTTTTTGTTATGGTCATGGACATGGACAAAAGCTTTACACCCAAACACTTTTGGAGGTAATGAGCTCATAAGTCTAGTGTGAGGATAGTATTGCAGAATCATCTGGGCAAGAGTTTTGTAATTGAAACTCGGGTAAGGAGTTGATTTATTAAGTAGCAGGCAGTGAGTATTGAATCTCCCAAAAAATACTTGGGAACATTATTGGCAATCATTATAGAGCGTGTAACTTCAAGAAGATGTTTATTTTTTCTTGTGTGTCAACACAAGAACTTTGATTTATAATCCCATTTTTTAAGATATAGGTTCCCAAAATGGAGTTAAAATACTCCTTTCCATTATCGGTACGCAAAATCTGGATTTAAGCATTGTATTGATTTTTTTATCATTGAGTGCAAATGTTTAAAGGTTGATGCAGCATCATTCTTTTCTTTTAGAAGATAGATCCAAGTAATCCGTGTATATCAATGAATATGATAAACCATGTTTTTCAGTTGTGTTTTGGACACGTGAAGGACCCTATATATCACTATGGATTAAGGTGAAGGGTTTAGATGATTTATATGGTTGAGATGGAAGACTTGTTTTATGATGTTTTGCGAGTTGGCAAGTTTCACATTTCGGAAAAGAGATGGAAACAAATATTTCAAATAAAAAAAACTAGGGTGTTCTAACCGAGTGTCAGAGCATGACTTGTTTCCTAGAAAGAGATGGCTCATAGCAGGTAGCTAGAGCTTGTTTATCCTCAGGAAACTCCTCAAAGAAGTAGAGCCCATTGTTTTCCCTGGCACTGCCAATTCTTATGCCCGAATTCAAGTCCTGAAAGTTACAAGATGAGTCTGAGAATTGGGCAACACAATTTTGGTCCTTTGTAAACTTATAATAGATTGCAAGATAACTTAGGGACATGAAGATCATATTTAAGAATTATCTGAGGACTAATGTTTATTGTATCAGTACTAGCAACCATTGCATAGGAACCATCAACAATCTTAATCTTTAGGTTTTCTGAAGAAAAAAGATTTGTAGATCTTGTCATATGGTTTGTAGCTCCTAAGTCTATGGCCCAGGATTCACTAATCCTTGAATTAGTATTGAGGGCAGTAAGAAAAGTACCTTTTTGGACCAAGAGATAAGTACCAAGATTTGAAGGTGAAATTTGGGTAGTTGGCGTATTTAGAGAAGCAAACTGGGAGGTTATCGTTTGTTGTAACTGCTCTATTTGCTCCCGACTGAAGGAAAGATTTTTTTACCAGTCCTTGATGTTTTTTGTTTCAGAGGTTGCGTGGAAGCCTGTCCCATCCTTTCTATTATTCCTCCAATTGCTTGGTTTGCCGTATAGTTTCCAGCACTTATCGCTAGTGTGGTTGGATTTTTGATAGTGATCACACCGTCGATCCTTCCTATGGTTCCTTTGATTCTCAATTCCACGAGTTATAAATGCTGATTTGGGGATTGGCTTGGTGGCCACCCCCAACATGACCCTCTTTCTTGTTTCTTCTCTCCTAACTTATGCAAAAATGTCTTCTATATTGGGTAAAGGTTTTAGGCCAAGGAGGCATACCCGCATCTCATTTAAGTCTTGATTTAATTCTGCAAGGAAATCATAAATTCTTTGCTTGTTAACTACCTTTTGAGAACTCTAAGAACATTGTGAACACGACCACTGACTATTATTGAAGAGGTCGACTTCTTGCAACAGTTTTGAGAGGGAGTTAAAGTAGGTTGTAACATCCATGTCGGTTTGCGTCAAATTCCGTGCCCTATTCTTGAGTTCAAACAGTTGTGATAAATTTTCAAGATCAAAGTCTTGTCTCCGAGTAACCTCCCACATGTCTTTTGCGGTTTTGTAGTACATAAAGCTTTCATTAATCTTTGTTTTTTATTGAATTGATTAGCCATGTCATAACCATGGAATTTTGGGCATTCCAAGTTTGAAACAATGTATCTGTCTCTAGAGGTTTCTTGGCTAACTCGTCTAGGTACTCATATCTCCCTTTTCTGCGTACAACCATATCAATTGACTGGGACTAAGCTAAATAATTCTTTCTCGTGAGGTTATGTGAGGTAATTTGTAGAGAAGAGTTATTAGAGTAGGAGTTATGGAGTGTGGCCGCCATTATTAGGGTCGACTACAAGGAAGTAGATGCTTTTGAGTCACCCCCTTTGCTGCCTATCATGGTTGTTTTTCAAAGAAAGATCACCTGAGGTCAACCTACCACGTAGGTTTAGAAAGAATGTTATGATACCATGTGAAAAATAATCCCAATAAAATAGGAAACATAAGATTGCCAGATTTCACTAAATCATAAAAATAAAAGAAATCAGGGAAGAAACATTGCTTTCAAACACATTGTTTGAAGTGCTATGATTGTCAATTTGAACCACATTGCTTGGTCTAATTTTACCAATAAAGTTACTCAGCAATTCAAACATGTTGTGCCCACTCTTAACAAATGATGAAGCATCAAAAGACAGTATGGACTCAATGAAAACAGTGCCCATCGGGCAATTCACCAAGAAATTTATTGAAGTCTTCTCCCTTCTATCGTTCTAACTGTTTGCAATAATGGAGCATCCTCTTTTTCCGCATTGATTTCTGTATGTTTTCATCAAGTTGTGTGTTCTATCTCCTTTTTGAGTAAAGGGCCTCTAACCTCATAATGACTTGAGGTTTCATACGAGGACCATATTGACTAGTAGCCTCCATCACCACGGCAAAACTGTTATAGTTAACTGCATTAAAAGGTATTCTGGCATCATACATTTACCTTTCAAGTTGCCTACATGCTTTTTCCCTTGCTTTCTTTTTGTAAGCATCATGTATAGCTCTCAGTTTTCCCTTAGCATCCTTTTTTTGTTGCACTACTTCCTCGGGATCCATAGCAAAATAAGAATTCAAAGGTCCATTTTGCTTGGGTTTATTTTGGGGAGGTGGTGCACTACTAGTAGCTTTCTTAGAACCTACAATTATAGGCATTTGACCAACATCATCTTTAGTCTCATCATTCATTAAATCAACACCCTCTTGAATGGCCACCAAGGTTGTTTGTTCTTTGAGCTTTTTCTTTTCGTTCACAGTCTCCTTAATCTCTTCTCTAACATGTTTAGGGCATGACTTACATATTGTGGTATTTCCAAACCCTCCAATAATGTTTTTGGCCAGTAATGCCTCCATTTATAACTTTGCACACCACAATATTCCTATTATTAGGATTTCGATAGGAACCTCCTAATGCTATCAATATTCAGCCAAATACACAATTAAAAACAGAATATACCTTCAGGAACACCAGCGTCCAATGGCTTTTGCTTGGTAGTTTAAGGTGCGTTTGGTTTGAAAAAACGTTTTATATTTTCATTTCTTGTAAACAATTTTTATTTTTTAGTTTTTATATTTTTGAAAATATGTTTGGTTTGTGTTTTCATTTTTATTATTTTTTAGTTATATGGTTGTATTTTTACTTTATTTTTATTTTTTACTACTTTATAATTGTATAAATAGTAAAACATTGTGTATATAATTCGAAATAATTGTAAAAATGCTACTATTACAATGTGCTATAATATTGAAAATTCTAAAAACGTTTTTTTGGTATTTTCAGAATGTCCAAAAATTCAGGAAACATTTTTTGAAAACGAAAATAGAAAACAGTAAACAAATGCAATTTCATGTAATTTTTTAGTTTTCAGTCAAAATGAAAATTGAAAACAGACGAACCAAATAGACTCTTAATTTGCAGGAATCATAAAAGTTGCAGCGAAGTAGAATTCTAGGTGCAGAAAAATAAAGACTGCTAGGTACCTCCCCACATCCCTATTCTGATTTTCCTTCCCCTTCTTGCTCATACTCCCTTTTTAAATATTGCTGGCCCTAACGGTTTGGTCATGCTGGCCAATCTCCTCAGGACAGCTGTCTCTCTTAGCCTCCTCACTTTTCCTATGTGCTCTACATACCATGAGGCCATGCACCTCTCCTGCAGTTTGTTCCCTGCAGTGTCTTCTTTTATAAATGTGCCTTATGGGGGTGTTAGATTTTTAAATTGGCAATATTTCATGCCAGATAGGAATGGCAATGGGTAGTTTTTGAGTAGAGTACTATAGTATCTAGATCTGGACCCTAAAAAAGTATTAGGCCTGTCCCTAAATCCATACCAGAATGAGTAACAAATTCCAGACCCATCCTAGCTCTTATCGAATCCTCAAATCCTGAGACCCATTTATCTGAGAAATTTCAAAATAACACATTTTTCTTGACTCCTTTACATGGGTAAAATAAAAATAAAAATAAAATGCCTAGAAAAAACTTAAATATAACAAACTGACATAATTAAACACTATTTTAAACAACATTATCATTAAATAGTTATTTAATACAACACAAATTGCTTTCAAATATGTTCTAAAAACAACTTATAAGATTACAAGTTTTACAACTTGAAAATCTTCAGTTACATGCTTGCTAAAGTTAATGGTGAGCATGTGTAATCAAAGCCTACAAAAAATATATAATATTTTTGGCAAGACCATTCAACTCATTTCTTTAGAAATAGCTAAATTAAAAATATTGATATGGTAAAAATACAAATATAAAAATATTATTTAATATGCACACTCAGAGAGTGTAAGTTTGGGGCAGGTTGGGTACCATAGTAACCAAATTCGGACCTAGACCCTTAAAAATACCCTTAAAAAATCTCTATACTAGACTTAGACTCATTTTGTGATCCTCATATCTGGACCTGAACGGGTAAAATTTGTGGGTACTCATTAGGTATGGATAGTATTGCCATCCCTAATGTGAGATCAACCATAGTGTTCATAATGTTGAAATTGGATTAAATCTGAAAAATAAAAAAATATTTGATAAATAGATAAGTAACCAGGAAAGAGTCAAGAAAAAATAGAGGAAAAAAAAAATAGACTGAGGATAGCTTGAGTAGGTTAGAAATTTATCCATTTCTTCATAAAGTGATTTAATGTTGGCTAATTATAGGCAGAATCTTGACTTTTTGCATTTGGGTCACCAACTGAAAGAGAACCAGAGAATTGCTGGAATGATGCGATTCTTTATTTTATGGCTCGAATTGCACAATTGCGGCGATTCATAGTGCGATTCCTGTTTTATTCTATTATATCACTGGAAGAGGGAGTCAAATTGCATGATTGAAATCCCGAATATTGCAATTTCAACAACTGTTTATGATGCTGAGGTCTTAACTTGTTTGTTTAAATTTTGGGTCCTCATGGGCAAATACCTGTCTCTGCATATTATTGTTAGATGCAAATGCCTGTTTTGACCCTAAATTTTTTTATAATACTATTATTTTTCTGCCAAAATTTAATAACATATCTTTTAAATTTTTTAAAAAAAGTATTTTGTGAAAGTTGCTTCAACTTGATAGCCCAATTTCTGTTTTGACAATACTGTCAGTCCTTTTTCAAAATTGAATAACATGGATAGTCTTATATTAAAAATTGTATGTTGTGAAAGCTGCTTCAACTGGATAGCGTGACCTCTGTTTTTAGATCCACTATGCATGTTCATGTGTGGTTGAATGAGTATTTGTGTCTGCATGCATATATTCAAATTCCTGATGGGGGAATGGCGAAGTAATATGCATTTGAAGTTTTATCATCATAGTTTTTTTATAACCCATGTAGCATATCTGAATTTGTTGATCAATTTGATTTCAGCCTCCTAAGATCAAAGTCTTCATTGACAAGGTCATCCAGTGTCCATTACCGGATATAGCAATTCCTCTCTCTGGTTTTCGGTGGGAGTACAATAAGGTAATAGCATGCTAACCTTTCTGCATTAAGTTTTTTATTTTTTTCACTCTTTTTTCCCTATGACTATATATTTCTTTCATGTCAGGGGAATTTTAATCACTGGAGGCCACTGTTACTTCATTTTGATACATACTTCAAGACATATTTGTCATGTAGAAATGACCTGACATTGTCAGATAAGATTCTAGAAGATGACAGGCCATTACCAAAACATGCAATTCTGCAAATATTACGGGTGATGCAAATAATTTTAGAGAATTGTCCTAACAAAAGTTCATTTGATGGATTAGAGGTAAGCTGGTCGGAAATTATGCCCTGTTCTAGGTCTATTTCAATTAAATTTCTGTTCATTCTTTCCTTCCTTTATTTGTTTTAGTCAAGTGAATCATTCTCTTAGTATTTGAAATTTTTGGCTTTTCTAATTTTTTCCCTTTCCTTTTTCAGCATTTCAAGTTTTTGCTAGCGTCAACAGATCCTGAGATTCTTGTTGCTACATTAGAAACTCTATCTGCGCTTGTAAAAATAAATCCTTCTAAGCTTCATGGAAGTGCAAAGATGGTTGGTTGTGGTTCAGTGAACAGCTATCTCCTGTCCCTAGCACAGGGATGGGGAAGCAAGGAGGAGGGCCTGGGACTGTATTCTTGTATTATGGCAAATGAGAAAACCCAAGATGAAGGATTGAGCTTGTTTCCTTCTGATGTAGAGAATGGTTGTGACCAATCCAATTTCCGCATAGGTTCTACCCTTTATTTTGAATTGCATGGACCAAGTGCCCAAATCAAGGAACTCAGTGTTGATACGGTTTCCCCTAGTTTGAGAGTTATACATATGCCTGATATGCATTTGCAGAAAGAAGATGATTTGTCATTGTTGAAGCAGTGCATTGAGCAATATGGTGTTCCTCCAGAGCTCCGATTTTCATTGCTTACTAGAATTAGATATGCTCGAGCCTTCCGCTCCCCTAGAATATGCAGGCTTTATAGCAGGATTTGCCTTCTTTCATTCATCGTGCTGGTCCAGTCCAATGATGCTCAAGATGAACTTGTGTCTTTTTTTGCTAATGAACCAGAATATACGAATGAGTTAATCAGAGTTGTGAGATCTGAAGAAACTATATCTGGATCTATCAGAACACTTGCAATGCTTGCTTTAGGAGCTCAGTTAGCAGCTTACACTTCATCGCATGAACGGGCACGTATATTGAGTGGATCCAGTATAAGTTTTGCTGGTGGGAACCGCATGATACTCCTGAATGTTCTCCAGAGGGCTATTCTGTCATTGAAGAGTTCCAATGATCCATCGTCCCTTGCCTTTGTTGAGGCACTTCTTCAGTTTTATCTGCTCCATGTGGTTTCAACTTCAACTTCTGGGAGTAATATTAGGGGTTCTGGCATGGTACCGACATTCTTGCCTCTGCTGGAGGATACTGATTCTGCACATATTCATCTTGTCTGTTTTGCAGTGAAAACCCTTCAGAAGCTTATGGATTATAGTAGCTCAGCTGTATCCTTGTTTAAAGAGTTGGGGGGCGTTGAGCTTTTAGCTCAGAGATTACAGATAGAGGTAAACAGAGTTATTGGGTTGGTTGGAGAAAATGATAACTTGATGCTCAGTGGTGAAAGCTCGAGACATAGTACTGATCAGTTGTATTCCCAGAAGAGGCTTATAAAGGTCTCACTCAAGGCACTTGGTTCTGCAACTTATGCCCCTGCAAATTCTACCAGATCTCAGCACTCTTCTGATAGTTCTTTACCTGCAACTCTGGCTTTGATATTTGGGAATGTAGATAAGTTTGGAGGTGACATTTATCACTCTGCTGTTACTGTTTTGAGTGAAATAATCCACAAGGATCCTACGTGTTTTTCTTCTCTGCATGAAATGGGTCTTCCTGATGCGTTTTTATCTTCAGTTGTATCTGGAGTACTTCCTTCTTCTAAGGCTTTGACATGCATTCCTAATGGTCTAGGTGCCATTTGTCTTAGTGCCACAGGCTTAGAGGCTGTCAGAGAAACTTCATCGCTGCGGTTCCTTGTTGACATCTTCACAAGCAAAAAGTATATTGTAGCAATGAACGAGGCTATTGTTCCTTTGGCAAATGCAGTTGAGGAACTTCTACGCCATGTATCTACTTTGAGAAGTACTGGTGTTGATATTATTATTGAAATCATCCAAAAGATTGCATCCTTTGGGGCTGTTAATGGCACAGAATCTTCTGGAAAAGCTAATGAGGGTTCTGCAATGGAAACTGATTCTGAAGATAAAGAAGAGGAAGGCCATTGCCACCTTGTAGCAGCAGATTCAGCTGCAGAAGGGATAAGTGATGAGCAGTTTGTTCAGCTATGCATCTTTCATTTGATGGTATTGGTTCACAGGACTATGGAAAATTCTGAAACATGTCGGTTATTTGTGGATAAATCAGGAATTGAAGCTTTATTGAAGTTGTTATTGCGCCCAACTATTGCACAATCCTCAGATGGCATGTCTATTGCTTTACATAGCACAATGGTATTTAAGGGGTTTGCTCAGCATCACTCCACTCCTCTTGCACGGGCTTTCTGTTCCTCTCTTAGAGAGCATTTGAAGAAAGCATTAGCTGGGTTTTGTGCAGCTTCTGGATCTTTATTGTTGGATCCAAGGATGACAACCGATAGTGGCATCTTTTCTTCACTTTCCCTGGTTGAGTTTCTCCTGTTTCTTGCTGCCTCAAAAGACAACCGTTGGGTGACTGCATTGCTTACGGAATTTGGAAATGGAAGTAAGGATGTTTTGCAAGACATTGGACATGTTCATCGTGAAATTCTTTGGCAAATTGCTTTGCTTGAAAATACTAAACCTGAGATTGAGGATGATGGTGCTGGTTCTGCTGCTGATTCACAGCAAGAAGAAGCAGATGCGAATGAAACTGAAGAGCAAAGGTTCAATTCTTTCAGGCAGTTTCTTGATCCATTACTGAGGAGGAGGACATCAGGATGGAGCATTGAATCCCAGTTTTTTGAGCTTATAAATCTGTGTCGAGATCTTGGCCGTGCCACAGGTTCGCAGCCCAGATCAAGTTCAGCTGGTTCTTCAAACACGCGGTTTGGCTCCACTAATCAGCTGCACAGTTCTGGATCTGCTGATTCTTGTGGGGCTACTAATAAGAAGGAATATGATAAGCAGAGGCCATATTATGCATCTTGTTGTGACATGGTTAAATCTCTTTCATTTCATATCACTCATTTGTTTCAAGAGTTAGGAAAAGTAATGCTGCTACCTTCTCGTCGACGTGATGATGTGGTGAGTGTAAGTCCTGCTTCAAAATCGGTGGCTTCTATTTTTGCATTAATTGCTCTAGATCACATGAATTTTGGGGGCCACGTAAATCATTCGGGAACAGAGGCATCTATATCAACAAAGTGTCGTTATTTTGGTAAAGTGATTGATTTTATGGATAGCATTCTGATGGAGAGGCCAGATTCATGCAATCCTGTTCTGCTGAATTGCTTGTATGGACATGGAGTTGTTCAATCTGTATTGACCACATTTGAAGCTACTAGTCAGTTACTCTTTGCAGTTAATAGAGCTCCTGCATCACCTATGGAAACTGACAATGGAAATGTGAAGCAAGAGGACAAGGAAGATACAGATCATTCATGGATTTATGGTCCTTTAGCTAGTTATGGCAAGTTCATGGACCATTTGGTGACCTCATCTTTTATATTGTCCTCATTTACAAAGCACATGCTAGCGCAGCCCCTTACAAATGGAGATACTCCTTTCCCAAGGAATGCGGAGACTTTTGTGAAGGTCCTCCAATCCATGGTGTTGAAGGCCGTGCTTCCTGTTTGGACACATCCCCAGTTTATTGATTCCAATTATGAATTTATTTCTGCTGTTATTTCTATCATTAGGCATGTCTATTATGGTGTAGAAGTAAAAAATGTAAGCAGCAGCAGTGGTGCACGTATGACAGGGCCTCCACCTAATGAAACCACTATTTCAACCATTGTAGAGATGGGCTTTTCCAGGTCTAGAGCAGAAGAAGCTCTGAGACAAGTTGGGTCAAATAGTGTGGAGTTGGCTATGGAGTGGTTATTCTCCCATCCCGAGGACATACAAGAAGATGATGAACTTGCCCGCGCACTTGCCATGTCCCTTGGGAACTCTGAATCAGACAAAAAGGATGCTGTTGCAAATGAAAATAATCAGCAGCTTGAGGAAGAGATGGTCCAACTTCCACCTATTGAAGAGTTGTTATCTACGTGTGCAAAACTTTTGCCAAAAGAACCTCTTGCTTTTCCTGTTCGCGACTTGCTTGTAATGTTATGCGCTCAAGATGATGGTCAATATAGGTCTAATGTTGTTTCTTTTATTGTTGACCATATCAAAGAATGTGGTTTGGTTTCTAGTAACGGGAATAATAGCATGCTGGCTGCTCTCTTTCATGTCCTTGCTTTAGTTCTTAATGAGGATGCTCTGGCACGAGATGATGCTTCGAAGAGTGGTTTGATCAAAATTGCCTCAGATCTACTCCACCAGTGGGATTCTAGTCTTGATAGCAAGGAGAAACAGCAGGTGCCAAAATGGGTCACTGCTGCTTTTCTTGCATTAGACAGGCTGCTACAAGTAGATCAAAAATTGAATTCTGAAATTGCAGAGCAGCTGAAGAAGGAAGCTGTGAATAGCCAGCAGACTTCAATTACCATTGATGAGGACAGGCAAAATAAATTACAGTCTGCATTGGGACTATCTTTGAAGTATGCAGACATACATGAGCAGAAGAGACTTGTTGAGATTTCTTGTAGTTGTATGAAGAACAAACTTCCCTCGGACACCATGCATGCTGTTCTGCTATTATGTTCCAATCTTACAAGAAATCATTCTGTAGCTCTTAGCTTTCTTGATGCCGGTGGTTTAAGTTTACTTCTTTCTTTGCCAAACAGTAGTCTCTTCCCTGGGTTTGACAATATTGCTGCTAGTATCATCCGTCATGTCCTTGAAGATCCACAAACTCTCCAGCAAGCAATGGAATCTGAGATTAAACATAGTCTTGTAGTTGCATCTAATCGGCATCCAAATGGAAGGGTCAATCCTCGCAATTTCCTGTTAAATTTAGCTTCTGTGATTTCTCGGGATCCAGTAGTCTTTATGCAGGCTGCTCAGTCTGTGTGCCAAGTTGAGATGGTTGGTGAGAGGCCTTACATTGTCCTGCTGAAAGATCGTGATAAAGACAAGAGTAAGGAGAAAGAAAAGGAGAAGGATAAATCATTAGAGAAAGACAAAATACAGGTTAATGATGGGAAGGCTGGTTTGGGAAATACCAATTCAGCAGCTTCTGGGAATGGTCATGGCAAGGTTCATGATTCAAATTCAAAGAGTGGCAAAACTCATAGGAAACCCACCCAGAGTTTTATAAATGTTATAGAACTTCTTCTTGAATCCATATGCACTTTTGTTCCTCCCTCAAAGGATGACATAGCCTCAAATGTTCTTCATGGCACCCCAACATCAAGTGATATGGACATTGATGTTTCAGTTAAGGGAAAAGGAAAAGCAGTTGCCACCATGTCTGAAGAGAATGAAATCAGTAGCCAGGAAGCATCTGCATCACTTGCAAAGATTGTATTCATGTTGAAGCTTCTTACGGAGATATTATTGATGTATTCATCATCTGTTCATGTTCTGCTTCGGCGATATCCAGAAATGAGCAGCACTCGGGGCACTCATCAAAAGAGTCCTGCTGGTTTATGCATGGGTGGAATATTCTACCATATTCTTCATAATTTTCTTCCTTGTTCTCGAAGTTCCAAAAAAGACAAGAAATTTGAGGGTGATTGGAGGCAGAAACTAGCAACCAGGGCTAACCAGTTTTTAGTAGCTGCCTGTGTTCGGTCTACGGAGGCAAGGAGGAGGGTTTTTAGTGAGATTAATCATATCCTGAATGAATTTGTTGGTTCATGTAATGGTGTTAAGCCACCAGGCAATGATATTCAGGTTTATGTTGATCTTCTTAATGATGTTTTGGCTGCTCGTACACCTGCTGGTACATGCATCTCAGCAGAGGCATCTTTCTCTTTTATGGATGCTGGTCTGGTTAAATCATTCACTCGTACCCTCCAAGTTTTGGACCTGGACCATGCTGACTCATCTAAGGTTGCTGCTGGTATCGTGAAAGCTCTTGAGCTGGTAACTAAAGAGCATGTCCATTCAGCTGATTCTAATGCTGGGAAGGGTGATAATTCAACAAAGCCTTCTGATCTTAGTGAACCTGGAAGACTAGAGAATATCGGTGACATGCCACAGTCAGTAGAAATGACTTCTCAGGCTGATCATGATTCCCTTCAAGCTGACCATGTTGGGTCTTATAATGCAATTCAATCTTATGGTGGGTCTGAAGCTGTTACTGATGATATGGAACATGATCAAGATCTTGATGGGAGTTTTGCTCCTGCTAATGAGGATGACTACATGCATGAAAATTCTGAGGATGCAAGAGGTCTAGAGAATGGCATTGAAAATGTGGGGATGCGATTTGAAGTCCAGCCTCATGGACAAGAAAATATTGATGAAGATGATGACGAGGATGATGAGATGTCCGGAGATGACGGTGATGATGTAGATGATGATGAGGATGATGAGGAACATAATGATTTGGAAGAAGATGAAGTCCATCACTTGCCACATCCTGACACAGATCAAGATGATCATGAGATTGATGATGATGATTTTGATGATGAAGTGATGGAGGAAGATGATGATGATGACGACGACGATGAAGATGGAGTGATACTGCGACTTGAGGAGGGCATTAATGGAATAAATGTTTTTGACCACATTGAGGTTTTTGGTAGAGATAATACTTTTTCAAATGAGGCTCTTCATGTGATGCCTGTAGAGGTTTTTGGATCTAGACGTCCAGGACGAACCACATCCATTTACAGTCTTCTGGGAAGAACTGGTGATATGGCTTCTCCTTCTCGTCATCCACTCCTAGTTGGACCTTCATCCTCATTGCACCCATCTATTGGGCAATCAGGCTAGTTTCTAAACTCATTTCTTGATATTTTTAGTTGATGTTGCAGTCCATTGTTTTTTCCCTTTTTGTCATAACTATTTCTTGTAAACATTTTGCTGAGTCTGCATGACATTTTTTTCTTTTTCTTTTTCTTTTCATTTTTTTTTTAAATGAAAATTCAGATACTACATTGGATAGCAACTCAGTGGGCTTGGATAATATCTTCCGATCATTGAGGAGTGGACGCCATGGCAACCGGTTGAACTTGTGGACTGATAATAACCAGCAGAGTGGTGGATCAAACACCAGTATTGTACCACAAGGCCTCGAGGAGCTGCTTGTCACTCAATTAAAGCGACCCACCCCTGAAAAGTCATCTGGTCAGAACATAGCAGAAGCAGACTGTCAGAGTAAAGGTGAAGTGAGCCAGACACTAGATTTAGGAGTTGCAAGGACAGAAAACCCAGCTGAAATTAATGCAGGTCAGGAAGGTGTTACGGTGATTGCTGCAGCAGTTGATAACTCTAACAATTCTGAAATGAGACCTGTAGCTACAGGATCTCTGCCGACAGATGTAGGAAGTACTCCTTCACATGCAGTTGAGATGCAGTTTGAGCATAATGATGCAGCTGTGCGGGATGTTGAAGCTGTGAGCCAAGAGAGCAGTGGCAGTGGGGCAACTTTTGGTGAAAGCCTGAGGAGCCTTGATGTTGAGATTGGAAGTGTTGATGGCCATGAGGATGGTGGAGAAAGGCAGGTTTCTGTAGATAGAATACCAGCAGGTGATTCTCAGGCTGCTCGCACAAGAAGGGCAAATATGGCTATTGGTCATTCTTCTCCTGTAAGTGGGAGAGATGCGTCTCTTCATAGCGTTACAGAAGTTTCTGAAAATTCTAGCCGAGATGCAGAACAAGATGGGCAGGCAGCAGGGCAGCTGGTGAGCAGTGATGCTGGGTCAGGAGCAATTGATCCTGCCTTTCTGGATGCTCTTCCTGAGGAGTTGCGTGCTGAAGTTCTCTCAGCTCAGCAGGGTCAGGTGGCTCAACCATCAAATAGTGAGTCTCAAAACACTGGGGATATTGATCCAGAGTTCCTTGCAGCTCTTCCCCCAGATATTCGAGCAGAAGTTCTAGCACAACAGCAAGCACAGAGAATACATCAGGCTCAAGAGTTGGAGGGTCAACCTGTTGAAATGGATACAGTCTCAATAATTGCAACGTTTCCTTCAGATTTAAGAGAAGAGGTAAGTTCATCAGTGGAGCTCAGTTTCATAAATGTGAAATTGTGTCTGAAGCCTGAAATAAACAATTTTTCCCTTCAGGTTCTGTTAACTTCATCTGATGCTATCCTTGCAAACCTTACACCTGCACTTGTTGCTGAGGCAAATATGTTGCGGGAGAGGGTTGCGCACCGTTACAGTCGTACCCTCTTTGGTATGTACCCCAGAGGTCGTAGAGGTGAGACTTCTAGACGTGGTGAAGGTATTGGTTCCAGCTTAGATGGAACCGGGGGAAGCATTTCTTCCCGCAGGTCTGATGGAGCAAAGCTAGTTGAAGCTGATGGAGTGCCTCTTGTTGACACTGAAACTTTGCATGCCATGATTCGGTTATTCCGCATAGTTCAGGTATCAATTTATGGTGAGCAGCAGTCCTATAAAATGTGTATTCTTGTATTGCTTATTTACTGTCCTATATTTTTTGTAGCCACTCTATAAAGGTCAATTGCAGAGGCTGCTTTTAAATCTTTGTGCCCATAGTGAAACCAGAACTTCTTTGGTGAAAATCCTGATGGACTTGCTAATGCTTGATGTAAGAAAGCCTGCCAGTTATTTTAGTGCAGCTGAGCCACAATATAGACTGTATGGTTGTCAGAACAATGTTATGTATTCTCGTCCTCAATCTTTTGATGGTAAGACAACTTTATCAAACCCTATTGATCAGAAATGCAGGTTTGTTAACATTATGTGCCCCATAATTAGTGGATTATGGGTTTAGTATATTTTAAGAGATAAATCACTGATCATGTTCTTAGTCTAAAGTGGTTTATGATGATGGGTAGTGGTACAAGCATTTGTGATGTTTTATATTGGATAATAAAAAATCATACCTTATGCTAATTGACACTAAACGTAGTTTTGATGCTTTGATGTAACTTGTCATATTTTTTAATTGGTGCTCATAGATTGAATCATTCCAAGTAAACAAAATTAAGGGATCATATTTGAAAGGACTTTCATTTTCTTTTTTCCTGAGTCAGTTTGCTTTAGAGCAATCATTTATATCATTTGGGGGGACCTTTTTTAGTGAAGAGGGTTTGTTATTGTTTGATTACATAGGAGTTCCCCCGTTGCTCTCTCGGCGTGTACTTGAGACTCTCACTTATCTTGCTCGAAATCATCCATATGTGGCGAGGATTTTGCTTCAGCTTAAACTGCGTCATCCTGCATTAAGAGAACCCGATGCTGATGATGCACGCGGCAAATCTGTGATAATTATTGAAGATGATGTGAATAGAGTTGAAAATAGTGAAGGATATGTATCCATTGCATTGCTTTTGAGCCTCTTGAACCAACCTCTGTATCTGAGGAGTGTAGCCCATCTTGAACAGGTAATGAGTTGTTTTTTGTGTGGTATCTTAGCATCTTAATATCGTGTGCCTGCAGACTGCTGTGCAGAGATGATTTACTATATTTGCTCGTTACGTTTTCCAGCTGCTAAATCTTCTGGAAGTCATCATTGATAGTGCTGGAAGCAAATCTACTTCATATGATAAATCCCAGGTCTTTACTTTTGAGCCGCCATCTGGACCACAAATTTCTTCTATGGAGGCAGATGTAAACACAGATTCTGGTGTTATGGCTTCCAGGGTTGATACATCTGTGAAAGTTGTGGAGTCCTCCAAAGCTACAACTTCTGGAATTGATAAGGAATGTGAGAGTCAGAGAGTATTGAGCAACCTGCCACAGGCAGAACTTCGTCTTTTGTGCTCATTGCTTGCACAAGAAGGGTATGATTATGGGTTTATGGTCGTTGATTATGCTTATTCTGCTGTCTGCATTTTGTCATTATGCTTAGTTTAGATGGATTTAGTTGCAAACTTACAATAACTAGGAGCTCCTGACTTGGGGGTAGGGTTGAGAGTGATAAAAGAACTGGGGTATCAGTTTGTTGTTCTAACTATTTTTTAGATTCTTTTATAAACATTTTCTAGGCATCTACATTTGAGCAGTGGCGGTTTATTTCTAGTGTAATGCATATTCTGTAGTTACATTGGTCTTGTGGATGTCTACCGGCTGTTGTTGTTTTTAAGGTAAAAGAAGACATTTTATTGAGACAATAAAGAAGTACAAAACATGAGGATTAGCTATCTGTCGGAGAGAACAAAGGGAACATTAAAAAAAAAAAACAGTCAAATTAAGCATGTAGCAAAGCTACCCAATTTCTTTGCATATCCAAAAGAGACTCTTAAATAATCCTTGAGCCAAACACCTTAAAGAACCTTCGAAGACAATCCTAGTCCGTAAGTCATTTAAAGACATTGAAACACCCTTGAAAATTTGTGCACACCTAGTGAAACATTCCAAATAACTGCAAAAACTGCACATTGCCACAAATATATACCCTCCTTTGTATGGCCAAAATCTTCAAACCGTATTAGAAGAAACTGCTGTAGATCCTTCAGGCAAACCCAACTCTCACCAAAGATCCCAAAAAAGCTTATTCCACAGGAAATAAGCCACTGGGCAATGTAAAAATAGATGAGCACCAGTTTCTGTACTATTCATGCGCATTATACAAAGGTTAGGAGACAAAGCTGTATTATGTCTTCGAATTTACTTGTCATTTGTGTTAATTCTATTGAGTACTGCTGTCCAAATGAAAGATTTGATTTTTGAAGGAGCTTTTGATTTCCCAAAGGGTGGCTGTTGTTAACACCACTTTTCATATGACACACCATCAGATCAGATGGGTCTGGTATGGTTGTTGTAAAGCAATTCTGCACATTTAAGTAAATGATGTGGTTGACCTGAAGTTTTATGCTTTCTTCTCAGTTTGTCAGACAATGCATATGCTCTTGTGGCGGAGGTAATGAAGAAATTGGTGGCCATTGCTCCTACTCATTGTCAGCTTTTTGTCACTGAGCTGGCAGAAGAAGTTCAAAAGTTAACTTCATCTGCAATGGATGAGTTACGTGTCTTCAGTGAAGCAATGAAGGCCCTTCTTAGTACAACATCTTCTGATGGGGCTGCAATTTTGAGAGTTCTGCAGGCCTTAAGTTCCCTTGTCACCTCACTGACTGATAGGGAGAGTGAGA
Organism: Gleditsia sinensis; assembly: GCA_037074535.1. Lineage (NCBI taxonomy): Eukaryota > Viridiplantae > Streptophyta > Magnoliopsida > Fabales > Fabaceae > Gleditsia > Gleditsia sinensis. The sequence goes on from CM073472.1 coordinate 6,294,438, forward strand.
AAATTGCTCCTGTTGCTCTTTCTGAAGTTCGGGAAATCAATACAGCTTTAGAGCCTTTGTGGCATGAGCTGAGCTGTTGCATAGGCAAGATAGAGTCCTACTCAGAGTCTGCCTCTGATCTTTTCACCCCTTCTAGAACTTCTGTGTCTAAACCATCTGGTGCATTGCCTCCACTTCCAGCAGGCTCTCAAAATATCTTACCATACATAGAATCTTTCTTTGTGGTTAGTGAGAAGCTGCATCCTGCACAACCAGGTGCTAGTCATGACTTGGGTATTCCTGCTATTTCTGATGTTGAAGACGCCAGCACATCTGCTACTCACCAGAAAATGACTGTACCTGCTGTGAAAGTAGATGAGAAACATGCTGCTTTTGTCAAGTTCTCAGAGAAGCATAGGAAGCTACTAAATGCTTTTATCAGGCAAAATCCTGGTTTGCTTGAGAAATCTTTCTCCCTTATGCTGAAGGTTCCAAGATTTATTGATTTTGATAACAAGCGTGCCCACTTTAGATCAAAAATAAAGCATCAGCATGACCATCACCATAGCCCCTTAAGAATATCAGTAAGAAGGGCCTATGTTTTAGAGGACTCTTATAACCAGCTTCGCATGAGATCAACTCAAGATCTGAAGGGGAGGTTGACTGTTCACTTTCAAGGGGAAGAAGGTATTGATGCAGGTGGGCTTACAAGGGAATGGTATCAATTGTTATCCAGAGTTATTTTTGACAAAGGAGCACTACTTTTTACCACAGTGGGTAATGAATCAACATTCCAGCCAAACCCTAATTCTGTTTATCAAACAGAACATCTTTCTTATTTCAAATTTGTTGGTAGAGTGGTGAGTTCCACTGCAACTGCTCTTATTGGTTACTTTTGGTTATATATGCTTCTTTCTTACTACTCCTACATTATGCAGGTTGGGAAAGCGTTATTTGATGGTCAGCTCTTGGATGTCCATTTTACTCGGTCATTCTACAAGCACATATTGGGGGTCAAAGTTACTTATCATGATATTGAAGCAATTGATCCTGACTACTTCAAAAATTTGAAATGGATGCTTGAGGCATGTTCAATTTTATAGTTTTTTTCTATCTTTCAGTACTCTCCATTGTCATCCACTAGTTGATTGTGACAACTGTCTTTATCTCTGGTTTACTTGCAGAATGATACTCGTGATGTTTTGGATCTTACTTTTAGCATTGATGCTGATGAAGAAAAGCTCATCTTATATGAACGAACAGAAGTACTTACTGCTCTGCTACTTGAGATAATTATTAGATTATGTTTTTGCTATACTCTAATTTGGGTAACATGTATAGGTGACTGATTATGAGTTGATTCCTGGTGGACGGAATATTAAAGTTACTGAGGAGAATAAGCATCAATATGTGGATTTGATTGTTGAGCATCGGTTGACCACTGCTATACGACCTCAAATAACTGCTTTCTTGGAAGGATTTAAGGAATTAATTCCCAGGGAGTTGATATCTATATTCAATGACAAAGAGCTGGAATTATTGATCAGCGGTCTACCTGATATTGATTGTCAGTCTCTAGCATTATCTTATATTACATCTTTGCGACTCTTAAACTGCTTGAAAAGGTAATTGTAACTAACATTTCTGTGTCAACCTATTTCAGTGGATGACTTGAAAGCAAATACAGAATATTCTGGATATAGTGCTGCATCACCAGTCGTACAATGGTTCTGGGAGGTTGTTCATAGTTTCAGCAAGGAAGATAAGGCTCGATTGTTGCAGTTTGTGACAGGCACATCCAAGGTAAACTGCTTTTTTAGATTGTTTGAACCATTCCATAATTCTAATAACAGGTTGTTTTCCATGCATGTCTTTCAAATCAGCGTTACTTAGTTGTCTTTCCCTTTGTATTTGAATTGTTTTTTTTTCCTAATCTTAATACTAAAGTGGTTGAATACATAGCATGAATTTAATGAAATGCTCGATACATTCAATTATACCCTGTTTTCAATTCAATTTATTTCTATTTTAATTTAGTTGAAAATTTTGGTGACTGTTTTTATTGAATGGGCAAAGTATGATGTTCCTGATTGAGTTTTCTTCCTGAAAATATTCTACTTGAATCCGAGTTTTGCCTGTTTCTTGGTGCTAAAGATTATAGTCTGTGTCCTACTTATGATCATTTAATGATGTGGCACTGATTTTGTTTCATCTTTACTTGTGGAACGTGTAAAAGAAATTACGGGTCTGATTTTAGCTACCAATTTTTAGGTGCCTTTGGAAGGTTTTAGTGCACTTCAAGGAATTTCAGGCTCCCAGAAGTTTCAGATACACAAAGCATATGGAAGCCCTGATCATTTGCCTTCTGCTCATACATGGTATATTTTCCTCTTCATTTTCAAATGACTTTACCTTTTATCATCATGCTTTTTATTCAACTTATATTTCATTATTTTAACAGATCATAGTTATAACAAGTTTTGGAAGAAGTAAAACATTGATTTTCTTTAATGCAGTTTCAATCAATTAGATTTGCCGGAATATCCATCTAGACAACATCTGGAAGAAAGGTTGCTGCTTGCAATTCATGAAGCCAGCGAGGGGTTTGGATTTGGTTAAAAAATAATTTTTTTTTGGGGGGGGGGGTGGAATGGGGTTTGTGTTTGAATATTCATGTATTACATAGGACTCCTGAATTAGAATTGAGTGGTATAGGTGTTTGACGAGATTTTAAGTTTATATCAATGTTAATATGTTGTACAGTCGTATATTCGCAATGGGAAATGCCTTTGGCAGTTTTTCAATTCTCTTATGCGCCGTTATGGTATTTGTTTATTTATGACGCCTTCTTTGTTTGCAACTGAAATTGGTGTTACCAAATCAGCTAACAGTTTACGTGCAAGGATATATTGGATTAACAAAGATGTAACTATTCTTTTTTTTTTTAGTGTTAACTTTTTACCACTTTGAATTTTTATATAAATATTTTTTATTTATTGTAATATCTGATTTAAGAATTTTATTTAATTACGTATTTTATGACTAGCGTAATGCAGGACATACTCCTTAATATATTCAACCATTCAATTAAGTGGTTATTCTTGACCAAATAACTTTGCTGACTTCCTTCTACAGTAGTTTACGGGAAGATACTACCACCGTACATTTTACATCCCCATTGTCAATTAAGACAGTCAGTAATATTCTCACTTGTCAATTAAGGGAAGAGCATCAAGTTGATATCAGTATAGTTTTATCATTCTCTGGGCAGCAACCAGTATTAAAATGGGGCGCTTGAGCGGGGAAGCAACGCTGGGTAAATTTCAACCAGCCAAAGTACTTGACCTAAATCAATCAATATACTGTATAGAAGCTCTCGACAAATACTAAGAATTCTAGTTAGCTGGATGCAACCGTCTCCAACAATCAAATTATAGTTGACATGCCACTTGGAAACTCATTGGAGACAAGAAACCAAATCAGCTACGTGATTTCCACTTTAATATACTAGCAAACGAAGGATAGAATTCGGATTTCATCAGTTTCAAGCACCCAAGGCAACCCCTTTGTTTTTGCAGTACTCGTGAAGCATGTCCATTTTAAACTGGCACTTGCCGATATCACTTCCGTAGGTGTTAAAGCACTGCAACGCAAACACATGAAAGCCTCAGTATAATAAATCATTTTTCAAGTTGTTTAAAATAAAATAGTGATTCAATGCTTCTGCAATAAGTAGTATTCAACGCAAACACATGAAAGCCTCAGTATAATAAATCATTTTTTAAGTTGTTTAAAATAAAATAGTGGTTCAATGCTTCTGCAATAAGTAGTATTCAACGCAAATACATATGCTCCTGCCACGCATTGGAGCTTCCATTACCATTACTTGTTCTGTTATTCATGTCTTCACTCATTTAGCATGAACTTAGAAGCATGCTTTATGAGCCCTTACTCTATAAGCCTATTTCTATAAAAAGCTGAGTAACGACTATCAAGAGATATAATAGTAGGTTAAAAGCCAAAATCCACTTGTCAACTAAAAACTATCAAAGAACTATTCAAATATGAGGAAACTCGTCTACAAGCAACCTATAACTGCAGGGGCATTACATGAGCAAGAGGCGAAAGACAGAATCTTACATCCCGCAACCGCAAGGCCTTGGACTGACCTCCACAAACTTCAGAACCTGCAATAGTAGAGCTTGGTAATGACGAATTAGAAGGGGCAGTTGAAGCAACTGTCTGATGTCGAACAACAGTAGGACCTATTACTGCATCAACAGCCCTTCGAGCTATAGCACTTCCAGTTCCAAAAGCCATGCCTGTACATCAAAATAAACGCCACAAAACAAACAACTCAGAAAAGTCTCAAATGAGAATGGTTATTTTCTAATCCAGATGAGGAAAACCTCCAAGACTGACTCTAAACTAACCTTCTGCAATGGTTGCACCCAGTCCTCCCATCACAGTTCCGTTTCCACTCTGTAGTCTGTACAAGTGCTGGTGGAGGAGGAAGAACAGCAGCAGCAGCTGCTGCAGACACAAATGATAGTAAAATCCAAAACTCAGGTGCAATAACATACAATAAAAAAAATATTATTTATTTGAAAATATGTAATACGGCTTCATAAATGAGTTCAAATTTCCAATATTAGAGCATATTGCATTACAAATAACGAAGCAAAGACAACTGCAACACTAACGGGTGAAGCTTAAGAGATAGTAAACCAAATCAAAATTAATTCCCATAACAAGTACAAGAGAGTTCTATTCTCCTCATGCATAGTAAGTAGTATGCCTTAATTCATCTTATTAATCAAAGCAAGGGAAAAATAAAATCAAATAACTTTTGAAAATGACACGATTTGTCAAGTAGAACCAAGATGACCAAGCAAACTAAAAGGTAAGAGGTCCAAGATCATTTATTTGGGTGAAGGGGAATATCGAGTTGGAGACATACGCAAGAAACACGCAAAATAAATATAAAAAGATGAAGCTTTCAAATAACAAAAGCAACCTACCTCGCATATGAGATATGGCTCCTTAAAAAAAACGACGTTATCTTGTGTTACACAATACTTAGAGCACGGGCAGCTGGGCGACCTGAACCTGACCTCCCTGCAACATTGCAAATTCTTATCTCATTATGGTGTAAGAGAGAAGGCTGAAAATCGTAGAAATTTTGTAGATACTTTGCTGCCAGCCTAAAAACATAGGACTTGTAATCCCAAAAGGAAAACTGCAGACACTAGGGTACAACGGAAGAAAAACTTTCAATCTGTAGACCACATTACCATTGATTATTATTTTCTGTTATATACATATCTCGTGCCTCATTTGCTTATAAACCCAAATTTCGTTATGTTGCCAACATCAAACACAGAAACTTCTTATAGAGCTTTTGGTGACAACAGCTAGCGTATTATATAATCAACGATTGAAATCAACATTCAAACTCAACCACGTGATGGAAAGGATTGGTAGGTTCGTGTGGATCGCGTACTTACCTCCGGAGCTTCGGTTAGGCATTTTAGGTAGCGAAGCGTGAGAGCGAAAAATACAGTAGAACGTAGAAGAAAGTACTAAATAGTATATTTCAGTCAACACAACGAGAATGCAAATCTACAACGACTCCAACACAAACTTTTTGCGAATATATATAAGGCGCTGTGGCTACGGGTTTTGCTTGCGCAACAAGTCGGTCTACCACCAGCTGTCCAGTCAGCTGATCTTTCACCACCTATTCTCATTCCAAGTGCTTCAGGAAGTTTCCTTACTTTATTTTTTGATGTTAAGACAAACATTAGATACTCTCTATTTACTCTATATTATTATTTTTAATTATTGTACAGAGAGAAAAGAGTGAGAAATTTAACACTTGTAATAGAAAAAAAAATATTATTTGAAACAACATACTTAAAACATTTTATGGGAGATGTGTTAATTAATGCTTCTCCAAATATCTGGGAACTACTGCTGCGTTCATAGCTGAGGTTGGGAGTGTCCCTGAAGGGCTGAAAATGGGTTGGGAATCAGGATACCGTAGAATTATCTTGGAGTATGATTCGAAGAGCCTTATTGATATGCTTTCAAGGTGCGTGCAGGAATATTGATTGCATCAACCCAAGTAATCGTCTAATTCATTTTCAAGTTTGCTATCTCAGTACTAATGTCAATTTCAGGCTGAGAAACATTTTTTTTTTAATCAATGTTATAATCTCTACCAAAAATGGATGCGAATTTGAAGTATCCTCTGCAAAAAGCCCGCAAAACTTGCCTTATCTTTATTATCTTTCATAAAGAACTCGGTATATCTAGTATTAGTTGGCAAAAAACATAATATACACTAAAGGAGAATACCAAGATGGATAGGACAGTTGAGATAGTCTATCCAAGGAAGAACTGGTCTTCTATGGTTCTTTATAACCATGGGCATCCGAAGAATCGAGTGTTGAACCCAGACTCCGTGAACCCCGAAAGGAGTGCTTATTTGCACAGGTTTCAATTGCTTGACGATGAGGACATTAGATCAGTCCCATTTATTTGGAACATGGTTTGAGGATTATAAGAACTGTGAATTTGGGGATATGTGGGTGAAGGAGATGGAAGAGTACGAAAAGACGAAACCCAAAAAGGAAGAAGCACATGGAGCCAATGAAGATGGATGTCATGCAGTACTTCAGAATCTGGATTCTTGACTTGTCACCCTCTATATATGTATTAGAAGCTGAAGCAAGAAGAGATTCCTATTTTTTTAAACAAAAAGAAGAAGAAGAAGAAGAAGAAGCATGGGGGATCCAAATAAAAAGGGCATTTGATGATGAGGCTTTGGCTGAAGAAAACAGGGATGACCAAACAGAGAAAGGGAGCAGAATGCGAATAGCAGAAAAGAGAAAAATGCGAACGAAGAACACGGCACGGAACAATCAGGAAAAGAAACAGAAGGAGCGACGCAGAAGAGAACTAATAGCAGAGAGAGAAATACGCCGACGAAAGAACAATCACAGGAATAAATAGATAGAAATTGAGGAAGAAGACATTGATGTGTTTTGAGGGGTTTTTTTTTTTGTTCATTAGGTAAGTGTATTTTACACGTGGTGCCACGAAAATCTTCGTTCGTCATGTCAGTATCTACAACACGGGTTAACAGATTGATTAAAAAAACCATAAATAATAATTTTTAAAAATTAAAGAGATTTTTAAAAAAATTATAAAACAAAATTTATAAATAAAATAAGTGTGATACAGAAAATGAATATCAGTAAATCACTGACGCCCCGTAAGCCGCAACTTCATAGGCATGACCCAATATGTCAAGTCCAAACCAATACGCAGCAGCGGCACCCATCCTTTTTGGAAGTTCAAACTCTCAGACCGTCCGATTCCCTGGGAGATTCTCCGCTATGGCATTTTCTTCCACGTTGCCATTTCATTCCTTCCCCTCGTGTTTTGCATTCTTGCAACTTCACGGCGTCAGCGGAACAAAGCTCCAACCTCTGATCCCAATGTCTTTTAATTCAAAGGCACCATTGCATTTAGCAGGCAAGGGCAAAGTCAACCCCAACAGAAACACCCATGTCCCACACAAGCGAAGCATTTTTAAAATTCGAGCTTCAAGCTCGAGCTCGAATTCTTCATCGGATACTAACCTGATCCTAGTTAGCTCCGTAATTACAGTCACATTAGCGGTAGCTAATCGTGTGCTTTACAAGCTAGCTCTCGTTCCCATGAAGGATTTTCCCTTCTTCCTGGCTCAGTTTACAACTTTCGGGTCAGCCTCTTCGATGATTTCTCTGCTTTACTCTATCAATTTATTCGGTTTTGTTATTGCATTTCTCAAGTGTTTTCCTCTTAAAATTATAGATTCTTTGAATTTATAATTTGATCAGCCGTGCTGTAATCTTACAAATAATTCCTGCTTGTGTAATATAGGTATGTGATTGTATATTTCACTATCTTATATATACGATACCGGGCAGGAATTGTAACCCATGATATGATAGCTATTCCGAAATTGCGCTTCTTGGCTATTGGTTTTCTAGAAGCTTTGGGAGTGGCTACGGGTATGTCTGCTGGAGGTACTGATTATGATCTTGCTTTTCCATTTTTGTTTTACTTTAAGCATCTCATTGAGGGTGTTCATAGTAGACATCTAATATAAAAAGAGTCGCTTAGTTTGAGGATTGCTATCCATTTGGTGTTGACTTAATCGTATATCTATGCATATTAGATTCTTAGAGTTTTAGGTACAATAAAGCTATGATGTCGTCACTATAAATGGGGATTAAATGGCTATTTTCTATTGGACGTGAAAAAAAAAAGCAATGGAAAGTTTGAAATGTTTCTAGAGGAAAGAACTAAAACACAGGCTGCAATTCATATGCTATGTGCTGTATGCTTTCATTTTTTTTTTATACTGAATATTAGTTACCTTCTGCAGCCATACTTCCTGGACCAGCTATACCCATATTGAATCAGGTATCTTAACTATTTTGAACAGCCCCTGTCATTCACAAGTAAGAGAAGGTGACAAATAAAAATAGAGTTTCATCTTTAGGTCTGAGTCGGACATTAATTTTTTACACATGCAAAGTTATATTTACTTTCATATTTTCATTTATCATCCATTTGACAATGTTTTATGTTGAAAATTTACTTTCATTTTACATTTTAAGCATACTTTGTTATACAGCAGGGCTTGAGAACTTACTTCACATGCTGCTGCATTCCTCGAAATTAGTTTTTGGTCTAATTTAAGCATGATGATTTTGTAATCCATTATTAGTATTTAGTATTGATCCATTACATATGATTATGACAAAAGGGAGTTCTGAAATTTTATTTACTTTAAGCATCTTAAAGACTAAGACTGCTTTAACTCATTGCTACAAACCAAGTGTTCTTTTATTAATTTTAATTATTTATGTTAATTTGTTTTATTACTTCAATAGATTTTTCAAAACCAATATCAATGATTAGAAGAAGAAGAAAATTAACCAATGCATTACACCTGGGATTTGTTTACATCACGCAATCAAGAAGAGAGCAATTTGACCCAATTATTCATAAAACTAATTTAGCAAAAGCGTTGCAACCTTTTAAATAGACCTCATAACTTTTTTCAAGTACTAGTTCAACTCAAAAGATTAAGTTGGTAAGTGAAGGCCCATGATTGGTGTTCATAGAGGCTCTAATATCATTTTTTCAACTCAAATGCTTAAACTGTTAAGTGAAGGTCCATGATAGGTTTTATTAATATCTCTAACACTTTTCCTACAAAGATTGTGGAAAAGAATCCTATTTTGGGAAGGATTAATACTTCCTATTACTGCAACTAAGCCCAATAAGGAAAACTCAGACCTTAAACAAAGCCCAACAACACCTAAATAACATAAAGCTGGCCCAAATACAAAATACTTGCCAGGATCAAGAAATATGAAATTACTAGAATAAAATACTTTGATCTCCCATAAATTGTGTGGAAATTATGAAAACTTCCCCTCTGTTTCCAAAATATACATGTTAGTCCACTTTTTATAGTCTGTTAATACCTAAGAATACTCCCTAAGATATGCCTTTATTTCAATTTATACAATTTACTTAAGTAGAAATTATGAAATGACCCCAGTACTTGTTATTATTTGGGGTAGTCTGAGGCCAAATCCTTACTTCACCCCTTTAGTATTATTCCCATGTTCTCTCTTCAATGGGTCTTGTGTTCTATCTCTTTCCCAGCTCTCAATGTCAAAAGCAATTTACATCCAGTCTAACATGGTTCCTAGGAGTTTGGAGTGACATATTTTTGGGTAAGTTTTGGGGCATTTGGATTTTAGAGTAATTTGCTTAAGTATCCTCTTTGACCATGGTTTGAAAACAAAGGGGAGGTTCAGGACTGCGTGTAATTTTCACATAAACCAGGATTCCAGGGGAGTTCAAAGCTCAAATATAAAATTAACTAAAAATATCAGCTTTCAATCCCTAATAACCCTTATCTACTACATGCTAGTAAGATATTTGGAATAATATAGTCAACCCCAAAATAAAAATTACAAAATGACACTGAGATGCTTTGATCTTTAAGCTTATCATTTCTTGATGCAAGTGCATCCTGCATCAATGACTGTATATGTCCATTACCTAGCCTTTCATCGGGAGTGAGGTGAAAGAAAACACTCAAATATTGCTGTAAAATCTGTTGCAAGAATATTTAATAATTAATTGACTCAGAAAATTATGTTTTAGGGCATTACTGTGTATCAACATAAGAATCTCAAAATACTCCTTATGATTTCTTTTTATTGCAGACATTTTTGGTTTGGCAGCTAATGTTTTCGACTCTCCTCTTGGATAGAAGGTACTCAATCAACCAAATTGCTGGGTGCTTACTTGTAGCTGCTGGTGTAGTGGTGGCTATTGCAAGGTATTAACCTCTATTATCTGGACAAATGTGACAGTCATTGTCTGCACTCTTCATATTCAGTTTCACTGATGAATTCTCTAACTAGGTTGAGGGCATTGGAAGTTACAACCACTTCTTAATATGAAATGTTGAGTAGTTTGCTTTTTCTCTTTAGGCATAAGAAAATTGTTGGGTTCAAGTTGAGATTATGCATACATGTCTAGTGGAGTAGATGAGCGTAGAGGCTTGGTGATGAGTGATGACAGCATCAGAGTTACTTCTATTTAAAAAAAGAAAAGATAACATATGAATTACTTGAAAAGTATTTTTGATTGGCTTATAATTGTTATTTATAGAAAAAAATTTATTTCAGTTTTTACTTTGTACTTTTTCTCCTTTGGCATAAAGTTCTTGTGTGTGAGTGCATGTTTGCGTTTTTCCTTATCTTCTTTGTTTCAGCCTTTAAGGAAGCAAACAAAATTTTTTATTGATGTTATAACTTATGACTACGTTGGTGGCTAGCTGGCCTGGTAATTTGAATGGAATGAGAAAATTATTAAACTTGCTTGTGCTTGTAACAGTATGTAACTATAATATTCTCCATGTCTTTCATTGTGGTTCTTGGGGAGTAATAATCTTCTGCAGTCAGTGTCTTTGATTGATTTGTAATTCTGCTTTCACTATGATGAAATGGGCCAGTAGCCCCAGCTAATCATTAGCATTCCATAATTGCAGTGTGTCTAATGCAGGTCAGATGCTATCTGAAGTTAAGTTCTTGTGGCCAGCATTGATGATAGTTTCCGGTGCTTTTCAAGCGGGTGCATCTGTTATAAAGGTTACCCCATTGAGTTGATGCTCATTTTAGTAAACCCTTGTTAAGCAACATCATAAACCTTTGCAATTTCATGTATGGCAGGAGTCTGTTTTCATTAACTCTGCCCTTCGACTTAAGGTATGGCTGTTTCTTTTTGTGTATTTTATGGCCAGTGGAATCATATTTTCAGTTGGCAGTTCATGTAATGTGTGGGTATGTTTTGAAGTATTTAACTTGTTCACACGCAGGGCAAATCACTGGACATATTTGTGGTCAATTCTTTTGGGTCTGGGTTTCAGGTATGGCTTGCTATGGCCTATGACAATTGACAGATGATTTGATTCTAATTATTGGTGCAACGTAAATTATGTTTAACTTGGACTATCTTCGTTGCATATTTGACTATAATAAATGCTAAGCAGTTTTTTAGTTTTTCATTTCTGGAGTTTCTTAATTCTTAGTTTTTGTTATACCTCGTCATGGAAGAATGAATGATTTTGAAGCAACTCCTGTGAGTTCGAACTTTCTTGATTTTCTTCATACTGGACCATCCATGTTGCGACTGTTTTGCTCCTCGATTTACCTATAAAGTTATGTTTCCCCTAGATAATTTCAAAATGTAAGCTATTTTATTGTCCCCTGATATATAGCAAATAATAAGAGAACACGAGGAAATGTCAACTGAAAATTGTCTCCATACGGAAGTATATATTGCTAACCCTTTTGAATCTCACTGTTGAGAATGTGCAATATCTTGCATGAGAAAGTCAGAAGTCTTCTGGCTGGCAGTATGCCCATTCAGTAATCATGAAATTCTGAGCTCAACTTAGACCACCTGCCTGTGTCCGGTGACTGTACAGTATGCATCTGGACTGCAGCTGAATCAGAGAATTGGTTATGGCACGTTTCTTTGAGTTGGCTTTGAACATTAACTTCCTCCTTTGAAAGTTTGAGTCAAATGCAAATTGTAGTCAAATGATTGTACAGGAGTTTCTTTTTTCTCAAGTATCTCTTTCTTCTTGGCTTTTCTAGTTTATTTGATGACTTCAGAGTTCAGAATTCCACTATGAACATAAAATATATTTATAATTGCCTTCTAATAGTTTTGTTTTTTTGGTTTCAATAATTTAGGCTCTTTTTGTACTCCTCCTTCTACCGTTTCTTTCAAAGTTGAAAGGTATACCGTTTGTTCAACTTCCTTCATATCTTAAAAGCGCTGCTGGTTGCTTTTTAAATACTGGAGCTAATACAGTAGGTAAGCTCTGATAAATTGCTAGCTATGCGATAACATATCTTACTACATGGTTTTCTACCCTGGCTCGTATGGGTTTCCTTTCATTTTTATGCTGTTAAAATGCCACCAGATTAGATATTATATGAGATCAATTTCTTGGGTTCATTCCTGTCAGTGCAAATGCTCTAATGTTCTAGGATCATAAACCTCTTTGGTCCATCAGAACAGAAATCGGTGAGTCCACACAAGATTTATGCATAATTTAGACCCACATAGATACAAAATAGAATTTGATGACAATTTTTTATTTTCTAGACTGCTTTTTATGAAAAAGAAAATTATTTATTGAATGAACAAGATCAAGTTAATACTCTTAATAGACTAGTTGATCGCTGTTCAGAAATTAGTCATTCTCTATTTATTTATTCATTGATCACGGAACACTACAAGTCATACCAGAGGAAATGAGAATTTATTGGCTCTTATTTCCTTAATTTTTTTTTATCCTTTATGAAATATTTTCATCCCAATTTGTTCTTATCAATTCACACGTTCATGTCTCAGGTTGTGACGGGGCTCCCTTACTTCCCCTGCTATACATATTTAGCAATTTGGCATTCAACATATCCCTCCTTAATGTAGTAAAAATTTCTTCTGCAGTTGTTGCTTCCCTTATCGTAATGTTGTCAGGTAGTCTCTCTTTATCTATCTATCTATCTATTGCATGGGCCATTCATTGCATTCAAGAAAACTTGACAGTTCAATATCTTGCGGAAATCAGTATCTTATTTTCTTTCTGAGCTTTGCAGCTAATGGATGCTTATGAATATGCAGTGCCAATTTCAGTTTATATTCTTTCCCTTCCACTGCCTTATCTTCCCGAGGGAACAATCTTGAGCCCTTTTTTTCTCCTTGGCTGTGCAATTCTCGTATGCGGTCTTGCTCTGTACAGTGCGAGGCAACCGTCCAAGGATGGTTCCACAGTTGACTAAAACAAATTCAGCCCGTGGAATCATTACTCAGAAGAGACCTGCAAGCTTGGGGCTCTACCACACCAAGTGTCAGCATCAAGGTACTTTAATCACAGACTCAGTGAAGTATACATTCTTTTGACCGTGCCCATCTTATACATGTTAGAAAGAGGAAACATAATTCTGTTTTGAATTTCATGGGTCAGATCTCGACGGCTATAGGCAGTGTGGTAAGTGGTCAAGGTATTTTGTAACAGAATTATGACATAACTGATCTCGAGTTTATTCATCCTGCGCCTCCCCTTTATCAAGCACTCAAATTTGACTTGTGCTTGTCATGTATTATTTAGTAGATTTCAAATTACATCTTTATAGTCACTTCAAACTTCTATTATAAGTTGGCCAAGAAGAGAAAGAGAGAGAGAATCTTTTAAGAGTCCGACAATCAATTTTGAAAATCCCATTAATTTCGAAATATATTTAAATGTTTAATATGTGCTCCCAAGGAATGACTGAATTTTGCTAGACATATTTTATATATCATAATAATAACACTTGCGAATTAAGGCATTATAGAGAAAGTTGATGGTGGGGACAATGTAATAGAAGATGTACAGATAAAAGATGATTATGGTTGGTTGAGAGTTTTTGAAGCAAAAAAAAAAAAAATTAACAATAAATAAATTTTAGATTTTTTGAATAATTATAATAACTTTTTAGGAAACTCAATTGTTTATAACTACATTTTATAAAAATAAGTTAATTCGTACCAAACCAACAGAGCCTAAGAAAATTATAAAAGTAGAATATTACTTTTGAATTATCACACTCACATCATGTTTGGTTTACTGAAATGGCAAAAGAATGAAAGATAAAATTTGAAATTTCATAATTTAGTTAGATGAAATAGACATTGTATGAAATGTTCTACTCGATTAAAGGGTGAAAAAGCTATTCTTTCAATAAAGTTATAGAATATAATATTTCGTCAAAAAAACACTTATTGAAATTACAAATTCATTAATTCTTTATCTATGTTCAACTTGTCATTCCTTCTTCAATTCTTGCAATTTTGCATGATGTGAACAAGGAAAGGCCTTGTCGAAATAGAGGGCTTGATAAACTGCCCATGCCTACTATCCCAAAACAATCCATGAAACTATGAAAAGATAAACTGGCCGTCGCTTGTCGTTGTGGGGTGGTGGTCCTTCGAAGAACAACGAAACGCGAGGTGCTCACATTGATGCAGAGAGGAAAAGAAAATTATTTCATTTATAAAATTATGTAATGAATTTTTAAAAGAAAATATGATTTCTTGAATTTTTTTTTAATTAAAAAAAGGTAGTTTGGTTATTTTTTATTGAAAATAACTTAATTTTTTCACTTACATTCTTTTTTTATTTTTTATTTTATTTTTATATCAAATAAAAAAATATTATATTATTTAAATTTTTTTATCACATTAAATAAAATAATAATTTTTTACTTTTTATTTTTATTTTTTATTAAAATTTATTTCGCTCAATTAAACAAACACTTAATGATTTTGTGGCTCATCCTCTTTTTAACAAAATAAAATTATCATGACTATATAAAAATTGTTATGCTGTAAACTTCACAAATAATAATTGTACATGAACATTCTTAATATTGTTCAATAAAAATTTTAACTATACAAACAATTGTTTTAATTTAATTGAACAATTAATATTACAAATTTGAAGTGATAATTAAATAATTAGAGAAGTTGAATAACATTCCAAATAATTTTAAAATACTTCTTAGAGGCTCCTATACCTTCTAAGAAGGCTTTTAAAAAAAACACCTTAAAAATAAATAAATTATATTCATGTCTATTAAAATTTGCAAAAATTACCCTAAATCCTTTGTTTTAAATCATACAAAAACCTTCTTTTCTATTTATAAAATTTTCAATGAAGTTTATATTTAAAAAAAAATCTTCAAAAAAACTCAGTTTAATTCAATATAATATATATTATTAAAAAATCAAATTAATAAAAATCTTGAAATAAATAAAGTTAATGTAATTTTTTAAAAAAATTGAGAGTATATGCAAAAATTTTATAAACAAGAAAATTTCTTACCTTAATTTGAAATTAAAAAAAATTTGAATATAATTTTTACACTTAAAAGAAAGGTAAATGTAATTTGTTAAGAAAGAAGCATCTCTGTAGCATTGTTAAAAGTCAAGAACAATAATTCACAGCATTCCTAAACAGACATGTAAAAGGTAAATGATAAAATGCACGAGCATAGGCATACAACAGTGATTGGGGAAAAAAATGACAGATTATGTTGCCCATTATGATAAGACAAAAGATGACAAACAAATTCTATTGATGAACCCAACTTGTTTAGACACAATTCCAAACTTTGCATCTGATAATCAGAAGGAACCAAAAAGGTCAACCAAACCGGGGGGAATGCGCCAAAAGCAGAACTGCACCCGTACTTCCCCTAACAGCATGAGATGCCCGTCTCCCGGACAGCAAACTTAATCCCCTATTCCCCTACTTTAGGTGAAAACCAGTGTTATTTCTTCAATGTCTCTGCAGAGAAGCCAACAACGTCAATACCAAACTCTACTGAAACAGTATAATTTTACCCACAATATACAATAATACATACGTGTACTCAGAAGACGTCAATTACCATAACATGAGGCAATGTCACAATGAGCTCACCTCATTTCTTACTTTTGAGAACAAAATTATCAAGGAAAAATGAGGTTAGGAAAAGTGTATATTTCTCCAGACGGTGGGATTCAATTTTCAAATAGAAGGAAGCCCCTAGTGACAACTGAATTATTTTAAAGAACATTTTTAGTTGTATTTCTCACCATGGCATGTAACTTATTAAATACATCTCAGAGTAATCAGTAAATAACAGGCGCATATTATAGAAAATCTTCATAACCATAGACAAAAGACGAGAAATTGGTTTTAAAGATGAACTGACCACAATTATTGGACCAATCTCACCAGATCAAAAGGCTTATTAACAAGAAGGGGGGGCAAAATTGCAGGAAATAACATCATTTGCAAAGTAAGGATTCCAATAAGACTAGTTTCTTTATAAGACAATGTATGACTCTAATAAGCCACCATGAGGATAAGAAGGAAGAGATCATCTGATAAAATGACACATCGAACGAATTCTGTGACGATATATTAGATCTGCAAAATGAATAGGACATAAGACAGGGCTCGTTTAAGTGGATTGTTTAGACCCTAGGGACAAAGAACCGACAAAAACTTAAAATTCCTCAAAGAAGATCATCAAATAATTATGCAATGCAGATGCAACAATGAATAAATTAATGTGAAATAGTTCAGACGAAACATAATTCCATTTAAGTTTTAAAAAGTAATATATAAGTGGCATATAACAATTCCAAAGTATTATTTGTGCATGCCTTTCGCTTATTCAGTCTCCCATTTCTGCTGCTACCATTGCTAGAGCCCATCATTTGCTCTCCACTTTTATCTTCAAAGGGTAATGTTTTGATTTCATCATAGAAACTTTCTGTCAGACCTTGCAACCTGGAATAGAATAAACATTAACGATAAGTGAAAGAATGCATGTGTATATAGAAATTATCATCATATATTCAACGCTTCTTAAGGTCATAAAAATATCAAGAGCACATTTCAGGCAATCTTCATACCCATTTCTTGATTTCTTCAAGTGTTTCTCTCTCTTCTTCTCCATCTTAGTAAGTGGTACACGAGTGAAAAGCTCCTCCTCTTGCCGAGCCCGGTCCTCCATCTTGGCAACATAGTTATCAACTTCTCTGGTAGTTCCCACAAAATCTCTGACCTGTCCAATAAGCAGCCAAAACAAGCCATTCCATAAACTCATTAAGCCATTCCATAAACTCATTAAGCCATTATTATTCAAGCCTCCACATAAACTATTAAAATACCTCTTCAGGTCTTTCTTCCATATCATTCATCAATGACCTAATATAATCACTCTGCCCAGCTTGTCTCAGAATTTCTTTTTCTCTCCTCAATACATTTCTTTCGTGCTTTGAAGTTTTATCTTGCTCCATAGAAGTAGGTGCAATTTTTACAGGACGATATACACCATCACCATCCTACAATATACAGGAATTAAGTTAGAGAGGAAAAAGAAAATCTCAAATCTCATACTTCTCATAGTACCACCATTTCTGCACTCAATTTTATTATATCTACTTACCTGAGATGTATTATCTAATCTGCTAACAAGCATGTCAGGGTTTGGGCGGTACTTTGATACATCCTCACTCTTATTGGGTGCAACTGGCTCCTTCTCACTTGGAACTGCATTTCCCATTGCACTCTCACTAACATTTGTTAGCTTCTGGATTTGATATTGTTGTTTTTTGTCAATTGGCCGAATCTGCAGTACAAACAAGGATGTCAAATGTATCAGACACATTATACAGATTTGTAAGTAACCGTCATGATTAAGACAGAGAGAATTGAACCAGACCTTTTCCAAATATAATCTTATCTCTACAATACTCCGCACAACAGGATGTCCTTCAATTGAGAATCCTTTAGCCTTTTGGAGCAAATAATAGACAAGGGTCTGACAATAATTCAGAAGCAGCAAATTTTTAGCTTCAAGATAGCTAAATCCATCTGCTGTAGAAAATTGATTTTCCTTCACCTGATATAAGAGACAGGGAGAGATTGATTAAAATTAAGTTACTTATTCCCAAAAGTATAAGAATCAACTATATGTACTCGTAACAAAGTAAATTCAGTAAATAAAATCATAAACGAATTATTCCAGACATACTAGAGAAGCAGCAGTAGAAAGAGGTATCAATGGAAATAGACAGAGTAAGAATCAATACTTTAACTCCAAACTCCAAAATGCACAAAGGTTTTACATGATAGCATTATCAATTTGGTGATAAAATCAAAAGGACAGTGTATTGCGAGAAAACAAAACAAAACAACTTTTCCTAATAAAAGTTCTTCACACCTTGGCAGTTAGAGATTGAATTTTACTCCTTACAGCATCAAGCCCTTCCTTCATTTCTTTCAACAGTGCAGAAAGCTGAGGTGCTTCTCTGAAAACAAAGTAAAGGAATTAAATGAACTAACCTTACAAAGCTCCATCCATTTCTGTATTTGCGTGTCAGTGTATGAAAAAATTAAAGCACTCATAATTTAGTGTTTAATGCACATGCATGCACACAGAGACAAGCTTACTTTTCCTCCATAGTTTTGGTAACAGATTCAAGAACCTGGAAACCTGCATTTTTGGAGAAAGATAAGTTTTACTTGAAACAAATGGTAGGCACCAAATGAAATTATATAATCTATCTATATTTCCAGGAAAAAAAAGATAAGCATTCTAAATCGATTATTATAAATAACTGAAAAACCACTACAAGTGCACAAGTGCCTAGATAATTAATGAAAAAAAATTCTTATACGGGAAAAAAGAGATATATTCAAAATTATGCTAAACCAAATTTAGGAGTTTGGTTATTAGCATTTCTTCTGGCTTTTAACTGCTCAATTACCACAAGAAAGAAAAGGGGCTTCTAATTTTCGTAATCTTTGCCAGTACTACCAAAAGTCAATTACTAAATGGAACCCTTCTATACATATACAAAGAAGTTGCAAGGTCATGCCAAACCCTAATATGTCAATTAAAGAAAAATGTGTAAACGTCTGAAGTAGTAATTAGCTCATTGTAATGTACAGGAATCTTGGAACAGAAAGCAAACCGACAATCAGGGCAGCTCCAATGATTCAAAGCACAGAGAAGAGGGTTTCCCTTATTTTACTTTTCAACCCCTACAGAAGTTGAATCTGAGAAAAAATCACAAGAATTGTATACCAAAACTTATAGAAACCTTGTGCCTATAAAGTATAAATCAGAGTGAAAACCGAAACAGGGGACATTGAGCAGCACAGTGACAAACAGCATGGCAAAGACTCTGTCAGAGGATTAATAGACAGAGCTGTCAAAGTCAACAAATTCGGTTCAGCAGGACTGACTTACCATAAGTTAACAAGTTAAGTGAGCTCTCCACGGGTTAAGGGTTGTCAATATAGGCCAGGCCTGCATATGTCAGCCAGCCTGGCCCATTGAGGTTCGTGGGCCTTCCCAGCCCCTTTTTTTCAGCAACATCAGTATACTAAAATACTCACAACTAGTCAGCTACAATCTTGCACAACTACAATCTCTAGTCTATCCACATTGTATCAAAAAATAACAAAGGACACCAGAAACTCTTTGACTGAATGGAGGAAAAATGAACATGAAGAATGAAGAACTTGTTCTGATAAGTGTGGTATAATCTGCTATGCTAGCTAGGATCTCTTTTTGCCTTGTTGTAGAAGTTAATGGCTTTTGTGAATTGAGACTGTTAAAATCATTCAATTATTTGGCAAAGTGCATATTGATATTATAAAACAACTTCATCGTGAATAGTGACTACAAATTTACAATTAAAAGTGTGGAGTGTTCGTCCTTGCCAATCTTAGGCAAACATCTTAAGTTTTCCCATTTCATTTTGTGAACTTAAATTGTTATTTATGCGAACCCCAAAGCAAATGGGGTAATGCAGCAAGATCTTACTTCATAGGAAGTTCAACAGAACAGAGAACTGCTAAGGCCATTATGCAGGAAAGGGGCTTCCCTTTAATTTTGAGACTAAAGTAAATATTTTTCTTAAGGTCTTCCGACGTAAACCTCATTCGAATATTATTGGTTAGATCTTTCCATAAATACACAAGGAACCGATTAAATGAAAAAAAAAAAAATCTCCTATTCCTATGGAGTTATTCACTTTTCTTGTTTAAGAGAAATGCTAGTTAGAGCTGATTCTCTTAACTTCAGATAAACACCACATGTGGCAAGGGTCATCTGTTCAATCAATTTGGGTTTTATTAATTCAGAAAAACACCACACTGCCGACATATGCCTAATATAGTTTCCTTCAATCAATTTATTCAAGCGCAACAATGAATGAAAAACTTAAACACAGGAAATTAGCTAAAAGAGAAACACTGGTGGACTTCTATTAATTCTCAACAAGGGAACAATGGTTTTCCAAACATTTAGGTTTTAGGCAGAAGGGCACCTGCGTCAGAGTTGGTCGCTCGCGGTGGTAGCTGGCGGACAGCGGAGTACTGGGGGTGGCCTTCGCGGCTTCGTGGTGCTGCTCTTCTCTTCTCAAGGGTTTTAGGAATGTGGTAGAAATTCACGGCAGCGGCGGTGGTGGTGTTTCGCTTTTCTATTATATTTTTACATTTAATTTTTAATGTATTTATTTTTAAAATTTATGATATTATAATTAATTATATTAGAATAATTTTATAATTAATTAGTAGTTAGAGTGTTTGAGTGTATTATTATGATTAGTTATTCATATTTTTATTTGAATTAAAATTTTAATTTAAGTATTTCATTGTAATTAAAATTTGTTTATTGTCTAAAATTTAAATATTAAAATTAAAACTAAATTTATTTTCAAGATAAAATTTTTGAGTTAGAATAGTGATTTGCTGTAATGTTTTTTTTTTTTAATTCTATCCCAACTTGAAGGGTAAAATAAATTATAACTAAAAGACCAAAAATAATTGACGTGTTTACGTATCAACTTAACTCACTTGTTTATAGGTTCATTTTGAAAATTGAATGAGCCTGGACCAAATTGGCTTGTTTTTATAACTATAATTATATGAGCCAACTTATTAATGCACTGGGAAAAAAAATTAAAAAAAATAACACCAAAAATTAATATTTTAAATACTAATCAATACAAAGTCATTTATAAAATAAGGTACGATTTTAAGAAAGTCTCTATAATATTAAAAATTTTAATTTATAAAAAAAACAGTCTCTGACAATCTAAAGATAATACTGTAAACACAGGTCATAGTACTGTGAAAACAGGTCATAACCCACTTGACAACTCATTTTAATCCGTCCATTGAATGGGCTTGAGCAGCTAACATTAGGCTCGTTTAACTTGCAAAGGCAAAACGACCTGGTCAACTAAAAGGAAGAACATAATGATTTTACACTTTATTATATTATTTTATTAATATGCGTATATATTTTGTATATAATTTTTTTCGTGAAAAGTTTAGATTGGTTTAGTTTAAAAATACGTTTTTCATTTAAAAAATTTAAAAAAAAAATTAACTAAGTGGACCACTAAATCGTTGACTTTGCTGGAAATAGTCTATTTATGGCCGACAATGCTACTTAACTAATATTGATTTTATACACGAATATTGTAAAAATATTTATGCTAGGACTAAAGAAAAAGCTAATTCATATAGCAATTTAGCCATCATAATTCACAAAATAATTATAAATTGATAATACATAACAATCATATTTATAATATCCTTCAACAATTAATTTCAAATAAATCATAAATTCCAATGTAGACAGTCAAAGTAAACAAGAGAAAAATAAATCATAAACAGAGGAAAACGCTAAGTAAGAAAATACTATTATCAGAAGTCCTGACAGAGGAATTAAAATTAGATAGAGGAGAGTTTTCCTACTTTGAATAGTGGGTGTGCAAATGATGATTAATTTAAACTGACCGAAATTGAATTAAAATTTTAATATTTAAATTTAATTGAAATCTTAAATTATATTAAGTTGGATTGGTTAGGTGCTAAGTATAAAAAAAAAACTAAAAAAAAAAAAATCATTCGACCTATTTATTTAAATTCAAAATTTTTTAAAAATTTAATTTATATAAAATCGATTAACCCAATTCAACTAAACATGTATTTTTAGTTGGATTATTGAGTGAGTGATTTATGTTCACCCTGCTTTGAATCTCTTATATGTGCTTCGTCAATATCAATATAGGCATGACTCATTTCACCAAAAAAAAAAAAATGAAAACAAAGGAAGGCTGATATGCCCCATTTAACTCATATTAAAATAAGTTTTAATTTCACATTTTATGACATTATTTTGTTAATATATACATATTGTGTTTATACTTTTTTATGAAAAGTTTACATCTGTTTAATTTTAAAAATATTTTTATTTAAAAAATAAAAATAAAAACTTCGGTCTTTAAATCTTACGAATCAAGCTATTTAGTTCGCTAGTCCATATGAGTTGGTATGAGCTTTCAAAATCTAACTCTATTTGATAAACAACCCAACTTTATATGGTGGAGTTGATCCGTTTAATAATACTATCCAAGTGATATTAATCATCTATATACAAAAATAGTAGGAGAATATTAGTGTTAATATTAAAGAAAAAACTCATGTATATAGCACTTTAGCCATCATAATTCACAAAAACAATTATAATTTGATAATACATAACAATTATATTTATAACATCCTTCAACAATTAATTTCAAATCAATCTTAAACTCCAATGTAATAAAATCAAAGTAAACAATAGGAAAAAAAAAGATCACAAACAGAAGGGAAAAAAAAAGACACACCTATATTTATAATTTGTTTGATGAAAAACTTAATTAAAAAAATATTTTTTATTTAAAAATAACCCCATTTGACACACATAAAAGCTTATAAATTCAACTGTTTATCTCGCTTGTCCATATGAGTTGGTATAGTCTTTCAAAATTTAACCCCATTTGACAAACAACTCAACTTTTTATCTATTTTACTTGGCCGATATTAATTATATACACAAATAGTGTGAGAGTATTTGTGTTATAACTAAAGAAAAAATTCATTCATATAGCAGTTAGGCCATCATGATTCACAAAATTAATTATAAATTGATAATACATAACTATATTTATAATATCCTTCAACAGTTAATTTCAAATAAATCTTAAGTTCAAATGTAATACAATCAAAGTAAACAAGAGAAAAAAATATAATAAATAAAGGAAATCACTAAGTGAGAAAATACTATTATCAAAAGTCTTAATAAAAGGAAAAAGGAGGAATTAAAAATAGATAAAAGAGAATTTTCTTACATTGAATCTCTTACGTGTGCATGGTCAAAATAGGGCAGTTGCTGGTCATTTTGACAAAACAAAAAAAGAAAAAGAAAAAGAAGGCAGATCTATATGTGACGACCCATTTAACTTATAAAAATAAACTTTAATTCCGCAATTTATGACAGTATTCTATTAATATATGCATACATTATTGTATTTATTATTTTGTTTGATAAAAAGTTTACATTTGTTTAGTTAAAAAAAATATTTTAAAAATAAAAAATAAAAATAAAAACCCTAATCGACATGAAAATTCAGAGTCTAACCATTTAGTTTGTTAATCCGTATGAGTTGGTATAGACTTTCAAACTCAAATCTTATTAGAGAAACAACTCAATTTTGTATGGCTGAGCTGACTCGTTCAACAGCGTTACTCGAGCAGTGTTAATCTTATATATAAATAGTATAAAAATACTTGTATCGGAACTAAAGAAAAAATTCATTCATATAGCAATTAAGCCATTATAATTCACAAAATAATAATAAATTGATAATACATAACAACTATACTTATAATATTTTTCAACAATTAATTTCAAAAAAAATCTTAAATTCCAATGTAATACAATCAAAGTAAACAAGAGAAAAAAAATGATAAACAAACGAAAACACCGAGTAAGAAAATACCATTATCAGAAGTCTTAACAAAGGAAAAAGGAGGAATTAAAAATAGATAGAGGAGAGCTTTCATACTTTGAATCTCTTCTGTCTGCGCGGTCAAAATAGGGCAGGTGCAGGTCATTTTTGCAAAAAAAGAAAGAAGAAGGCAGACCTATATGTGCCCCATTTAACTCATAAAAAATAAGTTTTTAATTCCGCATTTTATGACATTATTTTGTTAATATTAATATATGCATTACTGTATTTATAATTTGTTTGATGAAAAGACTGCACTTATTTATTTCAAAAATATTATTTTATTTAAAAAGTTTATAATAAAAATAAAATTTATAGTCAACATAAAAAATTACAGGTCAAACCATTTACTCACTAGTCCGTATGAATTGGTATGGACTTCCAAAATATAAACCCGGACCTAGCCTTGCAATGGGTCATTTGACAGTATTATCAAGAGTTCGATTCAATTTCGGTGAAAGGGTTCTTTTTCTGACTCTTGCTTAATTAGACAATTTAGATAGTTGAAATTAAAAAAACATGGCAATCAAATAATTGGGTGTATATGTATAAATATTAATACTGGTCAATCTCACTTGAATTCAGCTGGATTGCAAATAATTGGGTATATATGAATCAAGTCAAATTGATCTAATTAAAAATGGTTGTTTTTTTTTGCAATTCAATCTATCTTTTTACGTGAGAGTTTTTTTTTTTTTTTGAAATGGCATCTTTTTTTGTGAGTTAAAGTGAACCAATTCGCGCGATTGAATTTATTTTGAACAAACTTAATATATGTATAGTTATTAATGCTTTAATTATTTTTTAAATTAATACGGATATGTTTTCATTCTTTTATTAACTTTAATATAAAAGTTAAATCTACAAATTTTATTATTTTATATATTATTTATTTATTTATTTTAAAAAATAATTTTGATGACAGAATATTTTTATTCCCACACTAAATGCTTTAAATTATTTACAAAATAAAAAAATGAATATCCTTCTTATAAATTTATAACTCAAATATATGAATCTGTAGATATAGTGATTAAATACAATAAAATACTTACAATAATTTTCAAAATATTTAAAATATTTTACCAATTAAATAGTTTTTTTTATAATTTTAGAATAAATATTCAATGATAATATAATTAAAGTTCGTGTTATCTAATAATATGTTGTTCTGTGTCATACAATGTTTTAAGATAAAAAAAAATGAAAAATCATTTTATAATTATAAATTTAGTAACTATTATGAATATTACAAGTATCTATGCTTATTTGAATTTCTTTTTATTAATGTCTGTTTGATGGTCTTAACTCTAAATTCTCAAAATAGTTTTAAATCTTAATTGGTCTCGACTTATAACATTACTTAAATAGTATTATTTCTGGAAATTATTTAATTAAATTTTGTGCACAAGCACAACAATCACGCTCACTATTTTTTACAAACAAAAAAAATTGTATATATTTTCTTGTCTGTTATATTATTTCAAAAGTTAAAATACCAGTGTTTGTAGTATTAGTTTCATTTTATTTCATGAGTACAGTGAATAACTCTTGTAAGATTGGACGGGTTCAAGAATTAAAAGATATGAAATTTGCAAAATAAGTAAATTGCTTTCACGAATTTTATATTTTATTTATACACTGGCAACCATATTTTCCAGCATTTAGAAATATTGTTTTTATGTACAATTTTTATTGAAATATCTTAATAGGATATTTTAAAAATAAATAAAAAACGAAAATGGCACTTATATGTCTTAATTTATATTTTCAATTGTAATATTATTTTATTTTAAAAATTATTACACACTATAAAAAAGAGAAGAATTGACTTTTAATCACGAGTCAATAAAATTTGTAACCAAAATCACGCATAATGACAATTTTGAAATCATCATTATTTTAATGAACTTAACGATGACTTACTCAAATCATTATGTAAAAGTGACCATTTACAGAAGTCAATGAAATTTAACAACAATTTTTAAAAAATTGTTATAATTTAATGATGATTTCAATAAAATTATCTTAAAAATTTGACCGCTTATTGAAAATTTTAAATTTTGTCAACAATTTTTTGAAAATTGTCATGATTTAACGATAATTGTATTTAATCGTCGTTAAAACATAAATTTATTTAATGACTGTTTATTAAGAAATTGTCATTTTAATGATGAATTTTGAAAACGATCATTAAATGTTTTATATATTCGATTTCTACTCTTCCTTACATGCTTTTTTGTTTCTTTCTCTCTATTGCAAAATTCTTTTATTTTTTTGTTATATCTCGCACTTATTGTTTACTATTTGCAATTCGTAATTATTTATTTTTATTGAAAGTATATATTTTAATATTTGTTATTTTTGTTCGTTAATATTTGTCATATAGTGCATGTGTGAATAAATTTATGAGATTAGTGTTATAATATAGATACAAATGGTTTAAAATATATATTGTATATGTTGAATATATAATTTCAAATTTGTACATTTTTTTGTATGATATATTGCTTCAAACATAACTTTACTTATATTGTTTTGTAATACATATACGTAAGTAGTGTTTATGTTACATTGTTTGATTATATTATATATGTTTAATATATCTCATTTTTATAGTAAAATTAGAAAGAAGAAATAGTCAGCGTTTGTAATTGTTATAATAAAATTACAAATAAAGAGATGTTAAGAACATATAATTATTAGTATAAAACAATAAAATAAAAAGACAAAATTTTGTGGTAATAATTATTTAGTGTAGATCTTGTACAAGTAATATGTCTATTTAGAATAAATTAAATAATTATTAAATTATTTAATGAACATTAAAAATTAATAGAGAAAACGAAATAAATTAATTGTTATGCATAAAATGAAATTTATTGAAATAAATAATTAATGCTCATAATTATTACAATAAAATTAAAATTGATAAATAAGAACATATAATTATTAATATGAGCTCATTTTGCAGTTATTTAGACATGCGTAAAGAACTGTACATTATAATGTGTATAAACTCAATAATGATGGGACTAAAATCAAGAAAGAGTTGCGCAATGATGTCTCAACTAGTATCACATGTGATCCGCGAACAATTTTTTATAGATTATCGCTTTGAGGTGAAGTCTTTGATAACTATATTTAATTGCTTATATATATATAAATTTATATATAATTTGATTAACTAATCTGTTTATGTAATTAACTATAATGGTGTTTGAAAAAAAATAAATGAAATAAAATACATCAAATAATGCCACATATCATTAGATGGAAGAGTCTTATACATAATAATGTTGAGATAATAAGTTGATATTTCTCAATATTATATCTTAAGTTTAATATATACTAAATATAATGTACACTATATTATTTGTTCAAATTTTTAGGAAATTAAGTTTAAAAGTCCGATTATCCGAGGCAATATATGGATAGCAGCTCATAAAAAGGACTGACGGATCTTACAGTACACTAATGACGAAACTTGAGCAATCATTGTAAGTATTTAAATTTTATTGAAATAAATTGTTATACGTTTAATTGATTGTAATGATACATTGTTAACAAAATTGATTGTTTTATCTTTAATTTTGTAAGAAAAAATTGTTTTGATATGGCATGGTGACTCTTATTCTCAAAAGCTCTCAACTGCTTATTTATTGGCAAAAGTTATGGAAACAAAAGAGCATTAAGGCCATGTTTAAAGATTTGAGTTGGTGTTTCCCCAACCCAAGTCTTCAGTTGTGACTTTGTTGGGTTGAGCTCGCTTTGTAGACCTTCTTATGAGGAGTTGCAATTTGAGATTGCATGCCCAAAAATAGCGATAAAGGAGCAGGACGTCAAACAACAACAATAAAAAACTGAACGAGCAGCATGTGAGACAGGGTGAGTGGCACATGATGGTAATATAGTTGCATGATAATGACAAAATGAGGCAGCTATAGCTTTTTTGCTCCAGAATGTTGAAGGCAAAGTAGCTCTTGATATTGCATTTGTCTCCTATTTTGATCTTAGAGTAATTTTTTAAAATATCAATTAAATTTTGAAAATGAATATTATTACAATTTATTTTGAAAAATGCTTACATAATGTATTTTTTTTCAATATTCAAGTGATAATGCCTGTGTACACCAATTTCTTCAAGACCTTTAAAGAACATAATTTATATGTATATTATATATTTTATGTAATTATTATAGGTTGTACATTGTAATTTAAATTTCTCAAAAAACATAATTTTTTATTACAAAATTTATCTGTACATATTTATTTGATTTTATTTTGAATATTTTTATAATATTTAAATTATTAATCAAATTTTAAAGAAATTGAAGAGTAAAAAAATATTTATAAGATTGTAAAAATATAAAAAATATATGAAATTAGTTTAATTAAAAAGAGGTATACAATATTTTAAAATATGTAAAATAAATTTTTTTGAAAAATTTAAAATTTAAAAATTCTTTTAATTATATTTATATAAAACTGTTGTTATTATACCATAATATCTATAATATAACAATGGTTTACAAAATTATAGTTATTACATAGCATAATGACAATATAAAATTTTTTTTATTTTATAATTTAACAACAATTTTTCAAATCGTCATTAAAATAAAATTTAATAATAATTTTATTATAATTTATTAAAATCATCAAAATATCATTAATTTTAAGAGAATTTTATAAATTATCATTAAGTTATTTAACAATAATTAAAATGAAGACTAAAATCACTTTTAATTTATAAATTTATTGTAAATAGTATATAAAATAACTTAAATTCATTGGGATTTTGGTTTCTTTCTGTTTTATCTAATCTCAAATACTATACGTGCATAGATAAGCGAGCCTCCTGTACACTTTCGCGAGGATCGTCCAAACCCACGAAAACATACGACTCGGAAGTTATCATCAAATTTCGCTTTTGACAAGCTTCGTCATATCGGTATTTTATTTGTATTTGATTTATATGACACAATTTTAAACTGAAACTAAAAAACCACTCTAATCAGGTGGAAAAAGACAATTTCTTCCTTTTTCGAATGTATAAAATGTTATACCTAATGTGTATTGTTTTAGTTTTGGAATAGTATAATATTATTAAACTAATATATTTTCCCGTGTACGGTTATAAATATTATTCTAATTAATCATAATATTAATTAAAATACATAATAAAATTGATATCGATTAAATATTTGTCTAATATAGATATATTAAAATTTTAAAAAAATATTGTTCTGCTTTCATTTTTATTCTAATTAATTACATTTTTTTCAATTGATTAATTTTAAAAATAACCTTGTTAGTTTATGTTGGTAAAATTATCTTTAATATTTATTAAAAATATCTCAACTTTTTTGAGTTATTTATATTATTTTTCAATTTTTTATTCTACTTTTTGTTGTTATTTCTATATTTGTGTTTATTTATTATTAAATTTATTTTGTAATTAGCTTAGTTTTATTTTATGATATTTTTATTTTTATTTACTAACCTTATATTTGTTCTGATTATGAAATATGAATGCAATTTATTTATTTATTTTTACTTATGTTTATTTATATATACCTTTATAATCACTTTAACATATCTATGATATTACATTAATTGTATTAAAATGTTTTCTAATATAGGTTATAACAAAAATATGCTCTTCATTTTTTTTCTTGTAGTGCATTTTTTTAAAAAATTTCTATAAGTAGGTAAGGAGGCATGAAAAAGAGAAGGAGGAAATAGTGGTTCTTTAATTTTGTAACTTTGAATTCACACAAAAAAAGTACAAAATTTTGGTAGAAACATGAGTCATCGACAAATTAAGATTTTTTTCAACTTTACACCTACATTAACTAAATTTACAATATTAATATCCACGATCGATTGTAATTTATTTATTTTTTTGCCTTAATTTAATTTATATTTATCTTTATTATCGTTTTAGTATATTTATGAGATAACTTTATTTGTATTTGAATTTTTTTCAATATAAATAATAATAAAAATATGTACTTCATTTTTTGGGTGCATTTTTCTTACTTTCTATAAATAAGTAAGGAGACAAAAAAAAAAAAGAACAGGAAGGAGGAGTTTTCAATTTTGTAACTTCGAGTTTACACATAAAAATACAAAATTTTAGTAGAAAAATGAGACAGTGACATGTTAAGAATTCTTTTTCAACCCTTCACTTACGTTAACTAAACTCACAATATTTATATACGGTACTTTGACATAAAAATTATAGTAGGATGCAACTTACCAACGGATGAATAGATTATTGCTTAAGAATCATTGTATAGTCAATTTAACAATAATTATCATATATAAAGTTTTAAATATTTTCTTTAAATACTGTAGCTAGTTTATTTATTAATTTATTAATTATAATTTGGAAAATAAAAATTTTAATAAAAATTTAAAGTACCACTTATCAATAAATAATAATTTAATTCCAATGGCAGACATTGTGCATAAAACATTTGATGTACCCTTTTAATCATGGAGAGAAATATCACATGCAACACAAAATGAGGCAAGACATTCATTAAACTTGCTCCATACTCAACTTTTTGGCTTTCTAATTACTCGAGATAATATGTCTAGACTTTGTCAAACAGATCTCTACTACTTCATTTGCAATATCTTTAATATTTGGTCTATTAAATATCTTTGGCTATCTACATTGCTTTACCTCTCTAATGTTTACACGTTTGGTGAAGCCTGTACTCTTTAATAAGTTTTTCAAAATCCTTAGCCACATCAATTTTCATAAAAGTGAAATTAAAATACCTGAAGAAACTCTTTTGAAAATAGAAAAAATCATCCACGTAAAAAAGTTGAAAGATAAGATACATGAAATCAATGCAAATTTATAAAGTTTTGCCTTTGTTTTTGTAAATTGACTTTGTCAGAGATAAATGATATATTATAAATCTAAGCCAAGCACCGTAGCTTTTCTTACATGTTTAGAGTAAATACCTTCCACCTATTTATTTGTTATTACAGTCTTATTACTAATTATATTTTACGATAATATACAGTGTATTTGACGTGGTGGGATTAAATGTTATAGTTAAATATTTATGAAATGCATTCATTTTTTACGAAGACGTTAGAAGATGTCACTTGAATTTAGTGGTAATTTTAATTTTTAATTTTATTAAATATTTTTAAATTATTATGGAGCTTTATATAGTTTCATTGAAGGTCGTGATTATATATATACATTTATTAATCAAAATTTCAAAAAATTAAAAATATCACTTTTTAAATAATGTTAATAAATTATTTAATTATTATAATTTTTTTTAATATAATGGTATGATAATTATTCTATAAAAGGAAACAAATATTTTTACTATTCTAAATAATGTTTATAATAAATTTATAAATTAAAGAAGACATTAGAATAATTTTTAAATTAAAAAAATGACAATTAAGAATATAAATTAAAGTAAATAAATGTTTTTTTAAATATACATATAATATAATAAACAACAACTTATAATAGACAATAAAAAAACTAATAATACCACTCTTTAGTGGTAGCCCCTCTTTCATTGTTTGAGGAAATTATCATCACATAGTACAATATTTGCATTGGTCACCTTAATATTCATTTATATTCTCTATTTGATTTTATTTAGGGTAAAATGTATTTTGCCACCCTGATCTATGGGTGCAATTGCAGTTTCTCTCATTTTCTTTTAATTTGGGCAATGTTCCTCTATTTTTTATTTTTATTGCAATCTTTCTCCTCTATTTATTTTTACTCTTAAATATAATATTTAGATACTTGAAATATCTTAATTATCTTTTAATTTTTTTAAAAAATTATTTCTTGTATTTTAAAAAATATTTTATTTTAATAAAAATTCCTTTCTCAACATACTTTAGATTATTAAAATATCTTAAATATAATATTTAGATATTTGAAATGTCTTAATTACTCTTCAAAAATATTTTGTTAAAATAAAATATTTTTTAAAATATAAAAAATAATTTTTTTAAAAAATTTAAAGAATAATTAAGATATTTTAAGTATTTAAATATTATATTTAAGAATAAAAATAGATAGAAAAGAGAAAATTGTCACAAAAATAATAAAGAATGAGAGGATATTGACTAAATTAAAAGAAAGTGAAAAAAATTATAATTACATTCATATATTAAAGTGACAAAATATATATATTTTTTTATTTAAATTGAAGAACTCAAATTTAAATTCAGTCTGGTAGTCCTATAACAGTGGACTTGAAACTCCAATTACCACGGGAAGATTGGTCAGGTTAGCATGAGAATTTGTCTCCGCCCGGGCCCATCAACTAACCCCATTAACCGTCAACGCTGCCATTAACCATCAACCCTGCGCTGCGTTAAACGTAGCGTTGACAAGATTGTCTTGTGCTTCCCAGCCATATAGCCTTAATACGGAAATAGGTGCGCGGTCATAAATTCTACCCATGGTTACGTCTCGTTGCACGTTTCTCGAAAAAAAAATAATCCGAGCATATACTATTTTTCCTGCACCAGCGCCGCACCCGATCTCAATTTTCCAACTATTACTGCCTGTTTTTTTTTTTTTTTGGACTCGATGACTGCCTGTTTCTCTCTCCATGTTTTTGATCACCGAACACCTCGCGGTTCGGATCTAAGTCCAAGATAATCAACGTTTCCGATCACGGCGCGACCAAGTCTGATTCGCAGTACTCATTTCAAAGATATTTTAGTCACTTAATTTTAGGGTTCTTGTTTTTCTTTTCCTTCACAGGATTTATTTTGTGCACTCCGCCATGAAGTTACGGGAGAGAAATGTGTTCACTGTTCATCTTGGGGGATTTCGAGAACAAGATTGAAATTCATCCATTTCCGGAGAGAAAGTACTCTTCCCATTGAAAATGGCAGCTTCTCCTGTCAAGTTCCTCTTTGGATTCTTGCTACTTTCTATTACATTGTGGCTTGTGTTCATGTAAGTCCCCTGGTATTTTTTCTTTTAGTACTGCAATTTAGCATATTAAGCGATTTCCAGTTATTTTAATTTTCCGCTATGTTGCTGTTCGATGCACTTGTCCTAAGCATGTACCCGTTTTCTTTTTCTTCTGGAACAAATTTCAGTGGACCAAAATTTCGAAAGCTGTAGAGGATCTTTCTTATTAAGAAACGAAAGTTACTGAGATTCTGGATTTTTTTTTTTTAAAGGAGGACAAAGGTTTGTGGTACAGTAATTGTGTTATATGGGCACTATAACAATATAATACTTGATTTAGCATGGAAAGCTTGATAATGCATGATTATAGACGAAGAGTAGAAAAGCACACAGTTATAGCCTGCAATGCCGCTGCAAGTTTGAAAAAGAAATCCCTCTCAAAAATTATTCCCTGTTCCATAAGTAAGCTAAGAAGACCAATTTAATCCATAAAAGTGGCAAGGAAAAAGATTTATGATTTATCTTTGAAAATCATGTTTCTCTCCAACCAAGACTCCAAATTGACATACAGCAATGCGCTCCTTACGCCTTCCAAAACCTCTGAAATTACTTAGGACAATTGCTCCAGGTTTGCAGGACAGGTCCAACGTTTGCCATAATTATCGACCAGTCTACTCCACAAATACCAAGTAGCTGGGCGGTAAAGTAATGGATGACTACTGTCCTCAAAGTAGAAAATCACAAACACAAACATTAGTTGTGAGTGCTTTGTGTGGCCAGTAGACCTGCAATGAATCATTGATTCCTGCCTTGTGTAAAAAAGCTCAATTACTTTGGGGAGCTTTATTATGTTAAAAAAAAAGGGTCTCTTAGTTATAGAAAATGCTCTTCTTTTGAAGAAATCTTTACAGTCTTTAAATTTGATATGAAGAGTGTAACAGTTATGCATAGGGATTGGGATCTATTGTACTGGTGAACTTGTTTGTTAGATACTATTTTTGTTTGTTATTTTTTTACCTTTATAAGTTTATTCTTTTATCAACAAATAAAAGATAAAATAAAAAAAAGAATTTAACAGCTTAGTATTCTGCACTTATCTTTCACATTATCCATTTAAGTTCTTAAAACATCTGAATAGCTTTAGATTACATTCTTACAATATATTTTCTTGTAGTTGAGAAAAAATCCTGATATTATACAAGAGAAATTGAGTCATTAGACTTGCCTTTGTCAAAATGTGACGACTTTGAGGGATGGGGGCAGTAACAAATACTGCTGTTAAGAGATGGGTACTCAAACAAGAGTAATGTCTCTGTAGAGACGTTTGAGAGGAGCACCCAACATTTTACTGTGAAATTATATCCCAACGATAACTTATTGTTAAATTGGAATTGATTC
Source organism: Gleditsia sinensis (assembly GCA_037074535.1). NCBI lineage: Eukaryota > Viridiplantae > Streptophyta > Magnoliopsida > Fabales > Fabaceae > Gleditsia > Gleditsia sinensis. Next base: position 6,328,798 of record CM073472.1, read on the forward strand.
TTGCCAAGATTTGCAATTAATGCGAAGTTAAATATGCTTTATTATTTAAGCTAGTATTATGTCACCATTGGTCCGTTACTTTGTTTTAATTTCAATGAGTGGGCTAGGGACTTGAAGCATTTGAGCCATTTTTTTACTTGATTTCTGATCACACTTCTTTTTACAGATTTACTTCTAGATTGCTGGCTTGGATTTTGAGCCGGATTTTGGGAGCATCTGTTGGATTTCGTGTAGGTGGATGGAAATGTTTAAGAGATGTGGTAGTGAAGTTTAAAAAGGTCTTTCTTTACCTTCATTTGCTGTCTTATGTAATACATCTTATCAGGCTACAACTTAAGAGAGTAATCCATTTGCTCATTGGTTTGAAATTTATTATGATTAATGAAATATTTAAATTTAATGGTTAAATCATGTTCTCCCCCAGAATCCCTACTAGTTTAATCATGAATATAATATGTCTTAGTATATTGAAGCCCTGCCACGTCCCTTCCCAAAATGAAAAGGCTATAAATTTGATGATGACAAGTTACCATCTGATCAAGGGTAGAAATTTACCATCTTTGGAGGATATTTCATTCTCCTCTCATGTAATTATCATCTTTCTTAATATATTTTCTTCTTTTATCATTTTTAGTGGAGACTTGAGTTCTGCTTTAGTGCAAGAAACTGGGTTTTGAAATTATCATATCCAAATTAATTAAAATATCATCTTGAGAAAAATATTGTTGCTTGTGGAACTTTTCATTGCTTACTGATTGAGTTTTTTTTGTCTTCCCTGTCTCCTTTTTTATTTTTATTTTTGTATCTTAGCGTTGCACAAGTTTCATGTCTTTTTTTCCAAACATTAAAAAAAAAAACTGTTCAACCAGTCCTTTTAATAGGTATTGCTGTTGTTTCGTATGAGGGCTTGTGGCTCAAATTGCTTTCTATCATCCCTTCCTTCCCCCTATTTATTCCAAATTGAATGGTAGACTAATGTCTATCCTTGCCTTTTTCTCAACCAGTTTACTCTGAGCTTCTGAAACTCACAGGCAACTTGGTTCAGCCAATATTGGTTATACAGCCCCACTTTGTGGATGCTAGTTATTATCCTCTATTTTCATTCTAATGAGATGTCATGTTTGTTTTGTTAGCAGACTTGTGTCTCTAAGGGCTCATCGTAATATATTATTCAATTGATTTATAACATATACAGGGTGCTGTTGAATCTGTATCTGTTGGTGAAATTAAACTCAGCTTGCGACAGTCCTTAGTCAAGCTTGGTGTAGGTTTTATTTCTCGGGATCCGAAGCTGCAAGTGTTAATATGTGACTTAGAAGTTGTAATGAGGCCTTCAAATAAAAGCCCTGGGAACACAAAAACTCGGAAATCAAGTGCTTCAGGCAGGGGAAAATGGATGATTGTAGCCAATATTGCAAGATATCTGTCAGTTTGTGTGACAGATCTGGTTGTGAAGGTATACATCATATAACATTGTGCTTTTTGCTGTACGGATAGCAAGGGGGTAGGGGTGGGGGGAGGCCTTTCCTACTTCTTGTCCCTATCCCCATTCCTCAGCTGAGGGGGGGGGGGGACATATTTCTCCCATCTTTATTCCCCACAATGGTGGGGGACGTGTGGGATCCTTATATTTTTGAAATTCTATAGCAATTAAGGAAAATTTTATGGACATTCAGTAAAACTTTATGGAAATTAAGTAAAATTTTTAAAAATAAAACAGTATAGTCTTAAATTCAAATACATTCCTAAAAATAAACATATATTAATGTTTATAGACATATTTATGCTAAAATAATTGAATAAATTAAACATATTATAATATTTTTAATAAAGCGGGGTCCTTGCAGGGGAAGGGACATGATCTCTCCATCCCTGTCCCCATATTCTAGACACTGGAAAATCTACACCCACCCCCATCTCTACAGGGAAGAAATTCCTCCCATTCCTGCCTCCATACAGGGCAATCACCATGAGCATCCCCATAAACAAGGAGAATATTGTATGGTCAAACAAATTTTGACTTTAGTATTTTAATATAATGATGTATATTTGCACTAGCAAATTTATCACGTTTTGTACATGCTCATTAAGATGTATTAGTATTTTATAATATAAATAGCTTGTAGTAATATAATAGTTTAAAAATTTTATCATGATATCATCAAACGTAATAATTATATTGACTTTAATAAGATAAAGGTATCATAAGTACTTGTTATTTTAAACTGTCTCTATTTGGAATCTTGTTAGAATCTTTTACTGAGGTCACTGATACTATATTGATTGTCTCAGGCACCTAAATCTATGGTTGAGATCAAGGAATTGAAAGTGGATATATCTAAAGATGGTGGATCCAGGTCAAATTTGTTTGTCAGGCTACACATATTACCCGTTCTTGTTCATATTGGTGAACCACGAGTCAGTTCTTCTGCTCCTTTTATCTGTGAAAAAGTCTCTGTCTCGTGTGAATTTGGTCATGATAGGTATTTTTCGTCCCTCTATACATCTTTTTTATATTAATCTTTCTCTTATTGAAGTAGTGGTTGGAGAGGAGCTTTTTTCAAATTTTTTTATATAAAGAAAGAAATTTTGTTAAAAGGGAGAGAAGTACGAGAAAAGGAGAATAAAGATGTCCTCCTCAAGAAGACTGCTAAAAGACTAAATTGCAAAAAATGGAAATTAACAAACTCAAAACTAAACATGCAATTGCAAAATAGCAGCCCAATCTCTTTGTAAATTTGAAATGGCGATACCCTTTAAAAAAAATCATGAGCTGAACACAAAGTGAAGTCATAAACCTTATCTTTTCCCATAACATATTCAAGGACATAGAGCAACCTTGAAAAATTTGAACATTCCTCTTCAATCGAATGTAGCACAGAACAACAGAAATAGCACAATTCCACAAAGTTTTATTATCTTTTTTCTTTTCAAACCGTTTAAATCTTATTGACAGAAATGCATCCAAAGTGTTAGGACATACCCAATTTTCCCCACATACCCCAAACAACTGACTCCAAAAAAATTCAGCAACCTGACAATGTAATAAAAGGTGTACAACTGATTCTGAATTGGTCATACACATAAAACAAATATGAGGAGAAATAGCTGTTTTGGGCTTTTGTATTTGCAACAAGTCATTGGTATTAATCTTATTCAGTACCGCAGTCCAAACAAAAGATTTCACCTTAGAAGGAGCTTTAAATTTCCAAATGAATTTATCTAGCACAAACTTATCCCTATTAGGAGAATGAGTTAAAAAATGAAAGATAGATATACATGAATAAACACAAGAATAGCCAAGAGTCTAAATTCTCCTATTTGGAATAGATAAAATATTAGTATTTTCTAGAAGAAGCAGGAGAGACTGCAAATCTTGAGTATTTCTATCATAAAGATTTCTAAAGAAATGAAAATCTCAAGAGATTGAAGCGCCTTGAAGAATACATAATTGTTTTACTGGTGCATTATGCTAAGAAGAAAGATTATTAAGGTGTGGAAAAGCCTCCATAAAAGAAATATTACCCACCTAAATATCTTCTCAAAATCTTATCCGAGAACCACTTTAAAGAAAGAAAAGGTCTAAAAGAATCAGAACACTGAAATAATTTTTCAAGGACTCCATAGACAGCAGTGAGTGCCAGGTTGACATCCCACCCATTAGGGTGGGCTTTAGTTGAGTTTGGTCTAGAAATCAACCTGACTGAACAAGATTCAGATGAAGAAGTTATCACTCACTTCTGACTGCTTTTCCGTATCACCGGAAAAAAATCAAATGCAGTCAGGTTGCGGTCGTGTTGGTCAAATTTAGTTGGGTTGCAATTTTAAACAGAAGAAACCTTCTGCTTCATCCAAAGGACCAGAACAAAACAAAGAAAAAATTCACCAGCCTTATTGAAGTTCCAAATTATAATTATTTTAAATATACATCTAGAGATTGGAAGAAAGAGTTACTGAGCAAGGAGAAGAGAAACATTTGTTAAAATCTATTAATTAGTTTTGAATTTGCTCTGCCTTGACTGCCGCTATAACCAGTGATGTAGATGGTGGAAGAAGACGAGAAAACTTGCATCTCTTATGGCTTGACTCTCTCCATCTCTCCATGCTACATCTCTAACTTTGTTCTGTGCGATGTAGATGATTTCGCTTGACTATGTCAGAATGCTATGGCATTAAGCAAATTGCTATTATGACTCTCTCCCCTTTCATGGCTATAAAGGTTGAAGGGAATTTGAAGAGATGGAGAGGGGTGAAAGGGTAAAGGCAGAGAGAGGAAGGCAGGGTAGGTCGGGCAATGCAGAGAAATTTAGAGAAATCTTCTAGAGGTTTCTTTGAATAAGATTTAGAAAAATCCTTTAAAATTTTTGCATATGTTTGGTCTAGTCGAGTTCATTCGGTTTTATAATAGCAGACTATATACCTGATTTTATTTTATTTATTTTTTTGGAAGATTTTCAATCTGTTAACCTGAAAATCTGAATGAAACTGACCGAAATTGAAAATTTTACTTCAGGTTGGGCTGGTTTAGACTGGTTTGTAGGTTATGCACATCCCTACCACCCATTACTTACTGTAAATAACTTAGTGCCTTAAAGAAATCTCTTCAGAAAAACACCATAGCCATTTATCCACCAAAGCAAGATTTTTAGCCACTAAGTTGCCCAGACTCAAACCTGAACCTTTTTCATCTTTCTATCTGCAACAAGTTTTCCAACCTACAAGGTGATCCCTTTTCAAGTTGTCAACCTTGGACCAAAGGAAATCCCGCATTATTCTATCCAATCTTTGTTCCACACCCACAGGGTATGAAAAAGGGGAAAGATAATACAATGAAATACTAAACAAACAAGATTGAATCAGAATAATGTGTCCACTTAAGAGAAATAAGCACTCTTCCAGCTATCTAAATGCTTTGAAACTTTCTGGATCACAGGATTCCAACAGCCTTTGGGTTTTCCCTAAAGGAATGCCCAAATAAACTAATGACCACTAAAGAATGTGACAACCTGCTATAAAAGCATTTTGTTAGACACATGAACTCCTGCCAAACCACTCTTTGCCAGATTAATCTTAAGCGTAGATATAACCTCAAATACTTGCTGAGTACCAAGAAAATTGGCAAAACTCTCCCTCGACAATAATGGTTGAATATCTTATTTTGAATTGAATTCTGATGTTATAAGAGAGCCTCCTACATATAGGTAGTATTTACAATTATCTCCCATGATTCAAGAAATCAAGGAAATCAAGGAATTAATGCTAAAATATCTGTCCCTATACAATCTGTCAATAAGGAGTAAATTAAGAAAATAATTGTTGACAATTATGCAGAAGAGTGTTGACAATTAGGCAGAAGAGTAAATCAAGGAAATATCCTTTGACAGCCCCCCTCAAATTGATGCGGGTTGATCAACAAGCATCAATTTGCTACTTAGTAAGCAATGGCGATGACGAGTGAGAGCCTTGGTAAAGATATCAGCAATTTGTAATTCAGTGGAAATGTGAGGAAGAGTAATAACACGAGTTTCAAAGGCTTCACGAATAGAATGACAGTCGACTTCGATATGCTTTGTGCGCTCATAATAAACAGGATTGGCCGTTATCTGAATAGTACTTGTATTATTAGCGTGTAAAGGTGTAGGATCGTTCAAAGAGAAGTTTAACTCACTAAGTAAACCCTGAAGCCAAATAATTTCAGAACAAGCAAGAGACATTGCTCGGTACTCAGATTCAATAGAGGACTTAGAAACTCGGTCTTGCTTCTTACTTTTCCAGGAGATTAATGCATCACCTAAGAACACACACCAACCAGTGATGGAGCGACGTGTATCAGCACAACCAGCCCAATCAACATCATTATAAGCAACAAGACGAAGAGAATTGCCCGTAGTAAAGAATAGGCCCCAAGCAGAAGTGCCATGAACATAGCGGATGATCCGACGGATAGCAGCCAAATGAAAATGACGAGGAGTCTGAAGAAACTGACTGACTTACTGTACAGCAAAAGAAATATCAGGTCGAGTAATGGTGAAGTAAATAAGGCTACCCACCAACTTTCGATATAAGCTAGGATCAACAAGTAAGTCACCCTCCTCTTTGCGAAGCTTGACATTTAATTCCATGGGAGTATCGATAGAGGTAGCTTCCTGCAGTCCAGCTTTAACCACTAAATCACTAGCATATTTATGTTGATTGAGGAAAATACCAGAAGCACTACGATGCACTTCAAGACCAAGGAAATACGTGAGAGACTCAAGATCTTTCATATGAAAGGATTTTGAGAGATGTGTCTTGAGCTGAGCAAGGAGAGCAGAATCAGAACCAGTGATCACAATATCATCAACATAGACCAAAATGACAACCAGACTCTGGTCTGATTTTCGAAGAAATAATGAAGTGTCATACTTGCTCTGGATAAAAGAAAATTGTAATAAAGTGGTTCAAAATTTATCAAACCAAACCCGTGGAGCTTGTTTAAGACCATAAAGAGAGCGATGAAGTTTACACACATTGGAGGTCGTAAAGGAAAACAATCCTGGAGGTGGCTTCATATAAATACACTTTGTAAGATCCCCATGAAGAAAAGCATTTTTGATATCCATTTGATGTAGTGGCCAATCATTGGAAGCAGCAAGAGCTAGGATTATACGAACAGTGGTCATCTTAGCCACGAGAGCGAAGGTCTCCTCATAATTAACCCCATATTCCTGATTGTTTCCAAGGAAAACAAGCCGAGCTTTATAACGATCCAAACTGCCATCCGATCGAACCTTGACTGAGTAGACCCATTTGCAACCCAGAGGAACTATAGTGGAAGGGCAAGGCGCAATATCCCAAGTGTGATTGGCCTCTAGAGCAGCAATTTCGTCCTGCATAGCTTGTCGCCAACAGTCATGCTTGACAGCATGTGAGTAGCATGTGGGAATATCAAAAGTAGACAATGTAGCAGTAAGAGCTGAAATAGACGGGCCAGAAGAGAACCCATACCTATCAGGGGGTACAGACACTCGAGAAGAGCGACGTACCCAAGGCACTGGAGGTGCTACAACTGGCGGATGCTGGTGCATGTTAGGATCAGATATCGGGGGAGCCACCGGAAGAGACTGTGGGTGGGGTCGTCGTGTATACACCATACCGAGTTTAAAGCGAGACCTGACTTGATGGAGATCAGGGAAGTGTTGCTCAAAGGAGGGGAGGACCACAGTGGAAGAAGAAGAAGAGGGCACAAGAAAAAAAATGTTGATTTTCAAAGAAAATAACATTTCGAGAAATACGTGTACGATGTGAAGTAGGATCATAATAAACAAATCCCTTATGACACACACTGTATCTTAGAAAAACACATCTAACAGATTGAGCAGATAATTTATGTCTCTCAGGAGAAGGTAAATGAACAAAATATACACAACCAAATATACGAAGATTATCATAACTAGGTTCTTTAGCAAACAAACGAAAATAGGGAGATTTCATGCATAAAATTTGGGAAGGTAAACGATTAATCAAATGAGTAGCAGTCTGTAGAGCCTCAACCCAAAACATGGATGGAACGGAGGATTCTAACAAAAGAGTACGTACCACATTAAGGAGATGACGATTCTTGCGTTCTGCTACTCCATTTTGTTGTGGAGTAGAAGGTCACGAACGTTGATGTAAAATGCCTTTAGAAACCAAGAATTCCTGAAACTTAGTAGACACATATTCACCACCAGAATCAGTGTGTAAAATCTTAATAGTCGTAGAAAACTGATTATGAACATATGCGAAAAATTCGGTGAAAATACGAAAAACCTCAGATTTAGAGCAAAGAAAATAAACCCAAGTGAATCTGCTATGATCATCAATAAAAGTCACGTAGTAATTAAATTTTGCATGAGAACTAACTGGGGAAGGTCCCCAAACATCACTATGGATAAGATCAAAGCAACGAGAAGCTCTATTAGCATGCAAAGGAAAAGGAAGAGTTTTGCTTTTACCAAGTTTATAAGAATAACACTCAACAGAGAAAGAAGAATGTTCTTTATTACCAAGAAAGCCAGATTTCAATACATGAGATAAAATTTGAGAATTAGGATGACCTAAACGACGATGCCACACCATACTCAAAGTAGGAACAGTATTACAAACAAAAGACGTAATAGAAGACACTGAAATAGGTAAAAATAGTGGAAACAAGCGCCCCACTTTAGGCCCCTTCGCGATTGGCTTCCCCGTTACTTGGTCCAACACAACACAACCATCACCAGAAAAATTAACAGCACAATTGTTATCAACTAATTGATCAACAGAAATAAGATTCGTGGAAAGCTGAGGAGCAAGAAACACATCAGTAAAGGCAGGAGAGACATTGCCGATAGCAGCGATGGGCAAAGAATTGCTATTAGCAGTCTAAATAGTAGATTGACCAGCATAGGGCCGAACATGCGACAAATTTTTAGGAGTATTGGTCATGTGATTAGTGGCCCCTGAGTCTACATACCAAAGTGTAGCAGAATTTTTACCTTGAAACCCCATTGCAGATAATGCAAAAATTAACATCTGTTGCACCATTTCAGGAGTGCAATAAGTTGCCGTAGTTGATGCAAGATTAGAAGAGGCACTTGAGGAAGAACCATGTGCTGCAAAAGGCACGGCGGGAGGAGTAGTAACAGAAGTCTGAAGTGCTTGGGCCTGACGATGCTGGGGGCGGATACGACATTCTTTGATAATATGACCATTTTTCTTACAATAAGAACAATATTTTTTAGGACAATTGGCAGCAATATGCCCATATGTTTTGCAACAAAAACATTGCAAATTTTTAAAAGTCGCAGATGGTCCACGGGTTTGGGCAGCATAAGCCATAGTGGTCGTTTCGGAACTACCATGAGATTGTTCTAGAATAACTTGAGTACTAAGACGTTGTTCTTCGCGAAGTAATTCACCAAAACAAATATCAAGAGAAGGAACATGAGATTTATTTAGCAAAGACGAGCGAATCGATTCATATTCTAGACGAAGTTTCATAAGAAACTGATCACGCTAACTTGTATTGTGAAGATTCTGAATAGTCGAAAGAGTAGCAACAGAAATATTTGCTGTAACCCAATCAGTATATTCATGCTAGAGAGTCAAAAATGCTGAGTAGTAGTCTTGAATGGAAAGACTACCATGTTGAAACATGGCAATCGCATGTTCTAATTGTAAACGGCGAGCATCGTTAGTTTGATGGTAAACTTGCTTTAAATAATTCCACATGGACTGAGCAGAACGATGAGCCCGCAAATTGGTGATAATATGTGGCTCTACTGAACCAAAAATTCAAGACATAATTTTAGTATCAAGCACAGCCCAAGAAGGAGAAGACACAACATCCTTAGATTTATCAGTATCGGATGGCGGTGCAATATCGGTGCCATCAATATTGCCCCAAAGGTCTTTACCTTTGAGAAAAAATTCAAATTGAAAAGTCCAAGTAGAATAATTTTTACCTGTAAATTTAACACACTGGTGTAGAATCCATTGAAAAATAAATTACCCAAGACAATGACAGAAAATCAGGAATCCAGTAAAAAGAACCGAGAGAATAACAATGCCCAGACAAGACTGAAACCAGTGGCCCAAGGCGCAGAGGAAAAAAAAAGGAGAATACCGAAACAGAGAAGACCGAGAAAATTGATTGTCGCAGCCCAAGAGACACGACCCAGCCAAAACTGCCCAGGAGATGACCCGAACGTTGGATGCCGCAAGCGACTCAGCCAGAAACGCAAGTTTGAGACGCGACCCAACCAAAAAATTGCTCAGAAACTACCGAGAAAGAGAATGCCTTAGAGCATCGCGGTCCAGGAAGTAAGAACAACAACGCTCGATCCCCACTCCACACGCAGAAACGTGAAGAACCAGAGTACGCCAAAAATCGTCACACAGCAGGGACGTCGAAGATGCAGAAGCAGGAACCGAAAACACCAAGCAAAAAAATCAAACGAGGGACGTTGAAAATGCAGAAGCAGGAACCGAAGACACCAGGCAAAAATCAAATGATGTCGAGACTGTGAAGACGCCAACACCCGAAGCTAGAAGAAAGAAAATTACGCCAAGGACAACAAAACAGAGAATAGACCAGGCTTTGATACCATGACAATAATGGTTGAATATCTTATTTTGAATTGAATTCTGATGTTACAAGAGAGCCTCCTACATATAGGTAGTATTTACAATTATCTCCCATGATTCAAGGAATCAAGAAAATCAAGGAATTAATGCTAAAATATCTGTCCCTATACAATCTGTCAATAAGGAGTAAATCAAGGAAATAATTGTTGACAATTATACAGAAGAGTGTTGACAATTAGGCAGAAGAGTAAATCAAAGAAATATCCTTTGACATCCCTCTCAACCTCCAAGAAAAAAATAGTGTCATCTGCAAATTGAAGATGTGAAATCATTACGCAACTTGAACCAACCAAAATACCTTTAAGAAGGCCCACCTCCACAACTCTAGAAATCTGCTCAACACGTTAACCACTAGTGTGAACAAAAGAAGGAGACAAGGGATCCCCCTTCTTAACTCCTCTCTGATCTTGGAACCAAGAATTTTGTTCCTCCTTAACAGTAACTGAGAAAGTAGACGAAGAGTTGAAGACAAACAATACCTAATCCAACTTCTCAATTTTAAGACCAAAACCCTTCTTGGCAAGAACCATATCAAGGAAATTCCAGCTGACATGATTATAACCTTTTTCAAAATCTAACTTAAACACCAAGCCTTGCTTCCCTCCTCTTCTCATATCTTCCACCACTTCATCTGCCACCAAGGCTGCTTCCAAAATTTCCCTACTTGGAACAAAAGCACTCTGGTTGTTTGTGGTGTTATCTTTTAGCACCTCCCTCAATTTGAGTGAAAGAACCTTAGTAATCAACTTATAAACACTGGTCACCAAACTAATAGGCCTAAAATCATTAGCCCGGAGATTTATTCTTCTTTGGTACAAGGTTAATGAAGGTAGAATTCATACTCATAGGAATTTTATCATTCTAATGAAATTCTGCGAACAATTTGGACATGTCATCCTTAATTATATCCCAATAATTTTGCAAAAAGCCAGCTGTAAAATCATTTGGGTCAGAAGATTTATCCTTATCCATCCAATCAATAGTTTGCCGTATTTCTTCTTCAAAAGGTCTTTCTAATTAGGCGACTTTATCTATAGCAATCGGCCCCATTTCAAATTCTTTAGAGAAGGCTTATAAGGTAATTCCTCAATATAAAGTTATGCAAAATACTTAGTAATCTTCTCAGCAATTATCTCTAAGTCCGTGACAAGGTTACCATCTACTAGCTCTAAACCTTCTATCAAGCTCTTCCGTTTTCTGTTGTCACTCTATGAAACAACTTAGTATTAACATCACCTTCCTTAACCCACTTAATCCCAGTCTTCTATCTCCTACTAATCTCTTCACTAAGAGATAGCTCTTCTAAAAGATTTTTGAAGGAGACTTTCCTCACTTTATCCATAGGATAAATCAATCCCTTTACCTCTAATTTATCTAGAGAATCAATTTCTCTCAGTAAGCACCCTTTCTTACTTCTCACATCCCCAAACACCTTATTCTGTACCTTCAGCTTCTTCATAAACTTATAACCTTCCCACCTCTCTACATTAGTGTCCTCCCAAACTACTCTTACTATAGGATAAAAAGAATGATGACCCAACCATATGTTTTAAAACCTGAAAGGAGTAGGTCCCCATTTCACCTTGGCAGACTCCAGAACCATTGGAAAGTGATCTGAAACTAGCCTGGGCTAAGTTTCCTAAACCAGATGAGGAAAAGATTCTTCCCAAACATTTGTAAAGAGAAGTCTATCCAACTGGGAAGATAAAGTCTGACCCCTTGAAATAGACTAAGAGAACCGAGCATTACTAAGAGGCAAATCCCTTAGACCACATTCTTGAATAAAGGCATCAAACTTATGCATGCTAGTAGTCTCTCAGCTACCTTCCAATCTTTCATTTGGATATGTGATTGGGTTAAAATCACCCCCTACCCACCAACACAGAGGACAATACCCACATAAAAAACTCAGCTCGTCCCAAAGAAAAGAATGCAAACTTGGACTAGTTGGGCCATAAACAAAAGAAAACCACCAAGGACCCTTCCTTTTAATGTCAAGTAAAAGTAAAATCTCAAACTCTTCATGAATGGAATCTACCTTCATAGCTGCTCTCGTATCTCAAATAAATAACCAATATTGACGCAACGAGTTAAGCTTAAAGATGAATACACTCTCAGTGAAAGAGAAATTCTCTGAAAATTTAATTAATGATCAAAAGGTTTTGAAATATACATAAAATAGCCTATTTATATAACGCGAAATAAAACTCTTGGCCCAACTAAGAATCATTAAAATAAAGAAAATAAAAATAAAATAGGACTCCTAGTCATCATATAAACCAATTGCAATAGGAAACATATAATAAAATAAAAATCATAAAAAGACAAATGATTGTAATATTTAAAACAGTTCCAAACAAATTATGACAATGTACGGGTTGTGCATTTGAACTTCTGATGCTCAATTTGGCTCAAGTAGTTTTCTGCAATACACACAACATCAGCCCCCTCCACTTGAAAAAAACTCAACCTCAAGTGATCTTAAACATCTGGATACAAAGAAATGTTTGATGAATGTAATTGGTAAAAGTTTGTCACATTAAATGTATTGGAGATTCCCATTGTCCTTGGTAAATCAACAATATAGGCATTTTCATTGATTTTCTTCAAGATTCAACATGGTCTGTGTTTCTTGGGTTGCAGCTTGTTGTAAGTCCCCATGGAAACCGCTCCTTTTGCAGAAACAATATCACTTCGTCTCCAACTGTAAACACCTATTTTTTGTGATGTTTATCTATTGCGTTCTTGTATTTAGCATTGGTCTGCTCCAATTTTTACTTGACCTTTGCTTGCACATCTTGCCATTGGTTGAACAATATTGTTATACGCAAATTCTGCCTGTGATAATGCAATGTTCCATTGCTTTGGGCTGACTCTGCTGATGCTGTGAATAAGGTCACCCAAGATTCTATTGACTGGCCCAGTTTGCCCATCAGTATGTGTATATCCAAGGAAGGAATTGTACATCCTCCATAAGGTTCTCCAAAAGTAACCCAAAAACTTACTATCTCTATTTGAAGTGATGATCTTGGGCACATTATACAAACATACAGCCTCCTTAAACAACAATTTGGCTATGACGTTTGCATCACGAGTCTTCTTGTAGGGGATGAAGTGTGCCATCTCTGAGAAAGTATCAACAACTGTAAAAACAAAATCCATTTCCCTTTGTGTTTAGGGTAAACTAAGAACAAATTCATTGATAAATCCTCCTAAACATTTTCAGGGATAAATAAAGGTTTGTACAAATCAGTATTTTATGATTGGCCCTTAGTAGTTTGGCATGGATAGCACCATGCCACAACTCGATGTCTCTCCTCAAATGTAGCTAGTGGAACCTTTCTTGAACAACTATTTTGTCACAGCCTAAATGTCCAGCAAGGCCTCCACCATGTAAGTCTTTGATCAGCTTCTTCATCAAGGATGTCTTAGGAATACAAAGTTGCTTACCACGCATAAGGAATCCATCATGTATGTGATATTCACCAACAACATGGTTAGTGACAAAATTAGCCTAAACTCTTATTGGTCACGGACTATATCAAACCCCACAATGTCTTGTCTCATAATAACAAGCAAATTTGCACGCCTACTCAATGCATCTGTTACTTGATCCTGGGCTCTAGCTTTGTGTTTCAATTTGAAAAGGAATTCTGCAAGTATTGATATGACATGCATGTTTTTGCTAATACGCTTCTAACTGTATAGGTACTTCAATGCTTCATAGTCAGAATATAACCCAAAGTCACTTCGAACCATATAGTGATCCCAATTTTTCAATGCACAATAAATAGAATAGAATTCCTTGTGACAAGTTGTCCAACTTCGCCTTGCATAAGTAAGTTTTTTGTTGAAATATGCTATTGTTCTCTTCTTATGGGAAAGTACATCTCCTAAACCCATACCACTAGCATCACACTCAACTTTAAATAATTCATCAAAATTTGGCCGGGCTAGTAGAGGTGCATACATAAATTTTCTTTTAATATAGCAAAACTGACATAAACTTCTTCATCCCCTTAGAATTTTCTTTTCTTTAGACATTTAATAATAGGGGTTGTAATAGTATTGAAATTTCTGATAAATGGCCTATAGAAAGTTGCTAGGCCATGGAAACTCTTGGATTTTGTCTTAGGGTTAGGCCATTCTCTAATAGCTTTGATTTTCTCATTAACTAGCTGTTTGCCTTCTGAGCTAATTACATAGCGTAGGAATAATAGTCTCTTTGTCATAAAGCTGCATTTCTTCAAATTCACATACAGCTTATTCTTTTGCAAGATTGTTAGTACTTCATGTACATGCAAAAAGATGTTCTTCTTCGTACCAGTTATAAATCAAGATATCATCAATATAAACTATCACAATTTTTTTAGAAAAGGCTTTAAAACTTATTCATCAATTGCATAGGTACTTGAGGCATTAGTCAATACGAATGGCATCACCAGCCACTCATATAGCCCCTCCTCGGTCTTGAATGCTGTCTTCCACTCATCTCCAAGTCTAATCCGAATCTGGTGGTACTCGTTGCAAAGATCAATTTTGGTGAACACCTTTGCATAGTGTAATTTGTCTAGCATATTAGCACTATGTAATATGTTCCTTGCGTAGCAATTCCTCCACTTTCTCTTTTAGAACCATGCCCTCTTTTGGATTAATTTGATAATGGGGTAAATTTGGTAAGCTGGCACTAGGAATAAGGTTAGATGTCCCTCGTAAATGGCATTTCATCTGGTATCATCTCATTGAACTCTGAACTTTGCCAACAATGGCATGTCTGTTTTTGGATGCTCTACTTATTCAGTCTCATCAAATGACATTACTTGCTTCACAATTAACACATGTACCTCCTTTGACTTCTTAATGGGACCCTCTATATCATGTCTAGAATGGGTGAGGGTATAGAAATTTTGTCCCTCCACTTTAGAAGCTTTGGTTTTGGAGCTTTCTCTTATTGGCTGTAAACTAAATTTTTTGCTATCTATCTCCAGCTTGTAGGTGTTCCTTTTCCTGTCATGTTGTTGTATCAACAAATTGCCAAGGTATGCCAAATGATTAATAACAGGCATCCATATCTATAACATCAAAATATACCTTATGCTTGTACTGGTCAATGAATAAAGGTATGTTGTAGTGTTCTATCACATTAATCCAACCAATGGTGTATGGATTGAAGTGTTCTTCAATCTGAAACCCCAGTTTCTCCATGACATTTTTGCTGATAATATTTTCATAACTACAATTGTTAATAATTACATCAAATAATAGTGCATTGGGTTTGGAACAATTTATGTTGCTGGCTGTTGTCTTCTTTTTTTGGGGACAATATCTTCCGCTGCATTACATAATTTTGGCGTTCATCCTCCTCTTTTTGTACTCATCATCTCCTCCATCTTCTTCTTTCTCATCATCTCGATCAACTATGTAGACTGCTTTTTCTGACAGTGCAGTTACTAGATTTTTGGTTTGGCTGGTTGCACCTGAAGCACTTTGCTAGGGCTAGAATTTTCATCACCATATGCCCTAGAATTTTCTCCTCCATAATTCTTGCGGGATACTTTACTTCTATTTTTCTCCTGTAGCGTTAAAGCAATATTACATGCTTCCAATAAAATACACAATACATGTACCCTTATTTTATCTTTGATTATTGTTTTGAGGCTCTTCTGGTATTTAGCAACTTGCTATCCTTCAGTCTCTCTCAAATTGTTTCTTACAGCCATTCTCATAAATTTCGCAGTATAATCATGGACAGATTTATGCCCCTGGTGACACCTCTGGTACTGCTAAAATAGGATTTGCTCATAATCAAGGAGAAGGAAGCCTTTTTGCAAGAATTGTCTCATTTTGTATAATGTTCTGATTAGGGCTTTCCCTTAACAGTACCTTCTGGTTTGCAATTTCTCCAACCAAGCAGAAGCTTCACCTTCCGACAAGCTAGAAGTCTCACCTTTTCTTCTCTGGTACCTCGATATATGTCTATGTCTACAAGTCAATCTAGAAAATATTCAATATTAAGATTTACTAAAGAAACAAATGTTTACCTTTGGCCAGAAGTCGCTGGTATCTTGATCCCCATAATAGCATCTCCCTTGTCTAGTGTCCCTGACTAGTTTTACCTTATAGTCATCTTTCTTGTTGGAGTCATCTACATAGACTTGTTTTTATGCCTTTGCGTAGGAACAAGTCTATTGATAGGTTTCCCTTGTGCAATGTATGCTCTTGGACGTGGCCTGTCATAATCCATGATTCTATTCTTGTTTAGACATCGAGCCGATTCACAATCTTCTCAAAACACCTCTTTATGCATTGAAATCAAAGGTTGATTTGGTTCTCCAAAGCCCTTAATGCAACTTTGTGATTTGCAATCACAAATCTCAAAGCCTCAGTTCCTCGATAGCTACTGCGAGAACTGTCGCTTGTTCCAATTGGGTTGTTGGACATGGTCTGATACCACCTAATGCAATGAGTTAAGTGTAAAGATGAACACACTCAGATCTGAAAATTTAATTAATGATCAAAAGGTTTTGAATTGTACATAAAACAACCTATTTATATAATGTTAAATAAGACTCCTAGTCCAACTAAGAATCATTAAAATAATGAAAATAAAAATAGAACAGGACTCCCTAATCACTATAGGAACAATTGCAGTAGGAAACGTAAAATAAAATAAAAATGATAAAAATATTAAAATAATTGAAATATCTAATACGGTTCCAAAAAAATAGTGATGAACTCGGGCTGCACATTTAGGGTTCTAATGCTCAGTTTGGCCCAAGCAATTATCTGCACTGTGCTCCATGTCAAACATACTACCGGAAGCCCCATCAAATGGAAAACATTCCCAAATGGGATGTTGTGAACCTTGTAGTCGGGAGAAATGGGGAAAAACTTCAACTATAGAAGCTTTCAAATGGAATTCCTTTCTTAATTTTTTTTTAGTTGTGCATCTATTCTAGCATTAAAAGGGCTAAGGATTTCCTGTAAAAAACTTATGGCTTTGATTTTATAGTCTTAGATTTCTTCCTTCTTTTATGTTTTTCCTTGCCCTGCAAAGTGGGTTCTTCTTTGTATTCTTCTTGTTTCTATGGTTGGTTTTCCCCTTGGCTGTTCTTACAAAGTCTTGTTATCCCTAGAAAAAATCTTTCATTTATGCTCATATTTGATACTGTTCCAGTAGTTTTCGCTGGGTTTAACTGAAGTACTCTTATTAGTTTTTTAATTTGTCATTGTTATTCTGTTATGGCTACTAAGTTGCTCTTTTTGGACATAGGGAAGTGGGTATAATTATGAAGAATGTGGATGTTTCCAGCGGAGAGGTCAGTGTGAATTTGAATGAAGGGTTGCTTTTGGAAAGCAAGAGTTCATCAGAATTTCCTTCTGGCTCTGACGGAGTTACAGGGTTAGCTGCTGATTCTGTAGCAACAAAAAAGCCAGCCAAGAAGCAACAAACACTTATGTCTTTCTCCAAGTACAGTTGGATGTTTCCTGAAAAGGTTGTTAATTTAGACATAGTTTCTTTTGCTAAACGTTACATATATGTTTTGTTTACTAAGAGAGAGAGAGAGAATTCAAAGATGAAGGATAAAATTTTTTCTCAAACAACTAGAAGACAGGAAAACACAAGTGAAGCATAGGAAGTACATTCATTCCATAATTGAACTATATTTTACGTTAACAGTATTACATATTGAACCTATCTTAAACTATTTCTTTCATTATCATTCATGTTTAAGTTTTGTTTTTCTGCAATTTGACTGGATATTGGGAGATCAGAGCTATGGAACATATCATTGTCACCAAGAACTGGCATCACGTCAAATATTTTGCTTAAATCTATGACTGCCATTCTCCGTTCGTTCTAATGATATTTCTTTTAATATTAAATTATCACATGTACTAGTAAAACAATCATAAGCTTTTGGGTTGAAGTGGTCATGGACACGGTATCAAAGTCTTTTTGATTTAGTGGTCATGGGTTAAATTCTTGCCATTCCAATTCTTCTAATTAAGATTAAGTTTTAGCACAAGATATGATGGGCTTATGCTTTGTCTACACTTCAAGTCCAGAGTACTTTCATTTAAGGGGGTGTGTTAGAGATGTTAATAAAACCAATCCTGGGCTCTTACTTAATAGGTTAAGATTTTTGGTTGAAATGGTTATTGACAAAAATAAAATGTGACTTGCACGAAATTTATAGTCCTTTGACTGCTCTTGATGAGCAGGAGAAAAGGAATGTCTCATTTTATTTCCTCTTGACATCATTTTGATTTAAATGTTACTTATTGAAAAATATTGGAAGATGTATATTTTTTCACCATATCATTGTGTCTTAATGTAGCCAATGATGATTGGGTATAATAGCACCTCTTTCTTAATGAGAACAAGGTAGAGGAAAGTATCACAGATTTGAAATTCAGAACTTGTATTTGAGAACCTAACAATTGAGGGAAATAATATTATGCCTGAATGCATAGAAGAAATTGGCAGCATTTCTCGAATATGAGGGTTTAGTCTATATGGTTTTTAAATTGCCTTCCTTTAGCTTCTCTTTCAGTGAAAAATTAGGTAATTTCTCTCTGCGTATTTTTATCTTCAATTATTTGGATTCACCTGGTAGGGCTTTTTTTCCTTTGCTTTCTCTCATTGCTTCCTCTAACATGCAAGCCTGAATTTTACTGTAGGACTTGTAAGATCTGCTCCTTTCCAGTATGATTGAATTAAATGTTAATTGTATGCATATAAGGTTTATTCTTTATTTTGGTGAAGTGTTGGTGCACTGATTTTCTGTGAGAGGTTTCTCATGTATGTCTTTCATTGCTATTTATTGTAATTTTCAGAATGTTGGTAAAACCTCTATTTTACTTTGCTGTGGAGAATATCATTACATCATTAGTTCTTCTTTCTGGGAGGATGTATGGTGTAGTGATGTAACTTTGTGCAGCCTTTCCGTATCTTCATTGGTCATAATCTTCACGTGGTGCTTCTATTGTTAGTTTCCTTGTTATGGATGAATCTAATTTTTTTTTCTTTTTTTGGGATGGTCATTTTTAAAGAAAATATGAATGATAGAGAAACTGCAAACCTCAGCTTGTCACTTGGAAGTCTGAATTCTGTTACTTTTTTTGGCTTCCTGGACACTGGTTGGTTTTGGGCAAATCTTGTTGCTTCACTTGTAAGTCTCTGAGTGTCAGGTTTGTGTTCTTGGTGATGTTTGGTTTCCTTTGGGTGATGTAATTTGAAAATCTTGGTGAATAGAAAGTCAAAGTGTTGGTCCGCTTTGTGGGGTACATAACTGGACTATCCATTTTTCTTTCTCTAATTCTGATGTAAAGTTAGGTATCTTTCTTGATTCATATTGGGTGCAAAGTTTTTGGTTATATTTTATCACGGTAGCTTGCAAAACGGTCCAAAAAGTTCTAAAATGTCATTAATATTTCTACTGAAAATGTTAAAAGACAGTTTCAATGTCAACTGTGGAATTATACTTATTATTGATAGGTCAGCTTCAATCTACCAAAGCTGGATGTGGGGTTTGTGCATCGCGAACATGGTCTTTCTGTTGAGAATAATATCATGGGCATCCAATTGAAAAGCATCAAATCAAGATCCACTGAGGATGTTGGGGAAAGCACACGCCTTGATTTTCAACTGGAATTTAGTGAAATTCATGTATGGAGTATGGAATTTAGTGATATGATTTTTCCTATTCCACATTGCTTTGCTTCTTGCTGACAAGTTTTTTTTTTGGGGCCCCATTGATATTACAGCTTTTTAGAGAAGCTGGTTCTTCCATTCTGGAGATATTGAAAGTGGATTTGGTCTCTTTTGTGTTTATCCCAGTACAGGTAAGTTACTTGCAAATTAGCATCCTTGTATCCCTCGATAATGGGTAATTCCTTTGTATTTACTCCTAGTTGTATTCTTCTTTTCTTTCTAACAATATTTATTTTTCTATAAAAAAGGAGGCTAAAGTCTTGTGGTGGTGTGCATTCTTCACACTTTTATGTTGTATTTGGTTGGAGAGTAATGCTTGCATTTTTCATGGTGTCTCATGATCTTAGAAGTTAGTGTGGCATAGAGTTGTGATTTTGGCTTCTCTCTAGTGTTCTTTCTTTGTGGATTTACAAAGGGATTGGCAAGCTCTTTTGAGCCCTTGATTGTTCAGTTATTTGTTTTCTGGTTTTTGTGGACTACTTGTCTTCCATGGTTGTAATATTTTCTTATCTTCTAAGCAATAAATTCTTTTTCTATTAAAAAAAAGCATATTGGAGTATACCTTGTCCTTCCTCGTTGTTGTACCTTTTCTCCCTGCTCTTTGATAAAATTTATTTATTTTTTGTATAAAAAATTTTAAATGTATATAGATAGACTTTTAAAAGTTTACCTTTTTTCTTTACAGAAAACTGGAACTTTTTTCTAATATAAAAAATATAATCTATTAGAAAGGTAGGAAAAAAAATTAATACAAAGACAGCATAGAATTTCCTCTCAAAGTAACCAAAAAAGAAAAAAAGAAAAAAAGGCGACATGAAATGGGAAAGTACTAGAAAACTGCAATTTTAAACATATTTATGCTTTGTTTCCCACAATTTTTTAAAATTTATTATAGTATATTGGTTATTTGTTAATTGCATATGGAGTGTGAATAATCTTGTTCTTGCATTTCTTTTCCAACTTACTTTAATATTATAATCATTTATTTATTTTTGGGATGCTCCTTTCCTTCAGCCAACCTCACCTGTTAGAGCTGAAACAGAGATAAAACTAGGAGGTACGCAATGCAACATCATAATGAGCAGGTTACAACCTTGGTTGCTCGTCCATTTGTCAAAGAAGAAAAAAATGGTACTTCAAGAAAAAGTTCCTGACGTTGTAAAGCCACAATCAACTGATAATAAGACCATCATGTGGACATGCAATGTCTCAGCTCCTGAGATGACAATAGTGCTTTTCAATATGGCTGGTTCTCCGATGTATCATGTAAGTAATGTGATACTTCCTATAATATATATACATTTATCACTATTATATGAATTCCCAAAAAGTGGGGGAATTATATCTTGGAAGTTGTTTGCCATGGGCTGTAAGGGAGTGTTTGGTTTCAAAATACATTTCCTTTTTTATTCTCTATTTCTATATTTATTTTTTCCTGTTTAAGAAATATGTTGATTTCATTTTTAGTGCCCATCTAAGCACCATTCAACTTTGTTCTCTGCTCGGCTAATGGACTTAGACCCAGGAAGAGAGTAGGTTGAAAAAAATAAGGAGAGGGTTGGGCTTTATTAGGCTGGGCAAAAATCGGGCTGGGTCTAATAATTGTCAACAGATAACATTAATGTACTTTGCATTAATGTCAACGGATATCTTTGATTTGGCTGTCAACAGATAGCTTTGCATTAATGTGCTTTGCATTAATGTCAAAGGATATCTTTGATTTGTTCCCTTTATTTACTCTTTTACTTTATTACATTGATTTGTTTTTAATGCGTTTATTTATTATCAGATTGCATTAGAGATAGGAGGCTTCTGTACATATTATATATAATGAAGAGATATCACAGCCAGAGAGCTAAGTGATTCATACAGCATTGTTGATTTATTGACATGGTATCAGAGCCTGCCAATGTTTTTATGAAGTCTTGACAGTATCCATTTTCGGTTGTATGCTTTTTTTTTTTCTGGCTCTGTGTATCGGTGCCTTCTGAAGTCTTGATAGTCGCTTCCCACACCATTGGGTTTTGCTTCGGTCCTGGTGTCTCCCACACCATCGGGTTTTGCTTCGCGGCTTCGGTCCTGGTGTTTCGAAACATCATCGGGTTTTGCTTCCTGCTCTGCGCATTTCCTTTCTCGGCACTCTCTGAGCATCCTCGGGCTGGGTCGAGTCTCCTGCTCTGCGCATTCCCTTTCTCGGCACTCTCTGAGCATCCTCGGGCTGGGTCAAGTCTCTTGGCGTGTGTTTCAGGCTGGGTCGACTGCGGCATCTTGGTGGCTTGCTTCTCTGCGTGTCTTCGGCTGCGTCTCTTGGCGCGTCTTCGGCTGCGTTTGTTTTCTCGGGTGTTTCTGGATCATTTCCACCGTGGGTTGCATCTTCTGAGCCACGCTACACCTTTTCCTCGTGCCTTGGTCTTCGGCTGAGTGTTTGGCTTCTCTCCAATACCCATTTTCGGTGCTTCATGCTTTGGGCCATCGTTAAGGATTGGGATTGGGCTATAGTGTACGTGGCCCCATCATCCATTCTACTACACTAAAGTGTTTTTGTTCTCTCTCGGTTCTTTTCTCTTCTTTACTTGTTTTGTGCATTGTTTGGATCATTTTTTATTTTTCTCATGGATTCTGTCCCAGTATGTGTCAAGTTTAGTGGCCAAAATTATTCTACTTGGACATTTCAGTTTGAATTATTTCTCAACGGTAAAGACCTTTGGGGCCATATTGATGGTACTGCTACTGCATCAATATCTGATACTTACAAATCTAAGGACACTGTGTCTTCTCCTTTTTGGACTGTGTTTGATGCTCGAATTATGTCTTGGCTCCTTGGCCCAGTGGAGCCTCATATTGTCACTAATTTACGGGCTCATCGCTTTGCTTGCTTTATGTGGAGTTATTTGAAACAAGTTTATCATAACATAATGATGCTCGTCGTTTTCAATTAGAACATGCTATTGCCATGTTTCAACATGGTAGTCTTTCTATTCAAGACTACTACTCGACATTTTTGACTCTCTGGCATGAATATACTGATTTAGTTACAGCAAATATTCCTGATGCTGCTCTTTCCACTATTCAGAACCTTCACCAAATTAGCCAACGTGATCAATTTCTCATAAAATTACGTCAGGAATTTGAATCCGTTCGCTCTTATCTGCTGAATAGATCTCCTGTTCCTTTTCTTGATATTTGTTTTGGTGAGTTACTTCGGGAAGAACAACGTCTTAGTATTCAAAATCTTCTGGAGCAATCTCATGGCAATTCTGGGGCTGCAACTATGGCTTATGCTGTCCAAAGACGTGGACCACTTGGGATTTCTAAAAATTCTCAATGTTTTTGCTGCAAAGAATATGGGCATATTGCTGTTAATTGTCCTAAAAAATATTGTTCGTATTGCAAGAAAAAAGGACATATTATTAAAGAATGTCGTATTCGCCCCCAGAATCGTCAGGCCCAAGCATTTCAAACTTCTGTTACTGTAGCAGCACCTTCTCCAGCACCTAGTGCTTCTTCTTCAAATCTTGCATCTCCGCCAGCACCTTACTGCACTCCTGAAATGGTGCAACAGATGTTAATTTCGACATTATCTGTAATGGGGTTTCAAGGTAACAACTTTACTACACTCTGGTATGTAGACTCGGGGGCTTCTAATCACATGACACATAATTCCACAAATCTGTCTCATGTTCGGCCCTATACCGGTAACTCTACCATTTAGACTGCCAATGGCAATTCCTTGCCCATTGCTGCTGTCGGAAATGCCTCTTCCACATTGATTGATGTGTTTCTTGCCCCTCAACTTTTCACGAATCTTATTTTTGTTGGTCAATTAGTTGATAACAATTGTGTTGTTAATTTTTCTGGTGATGATTGTGTTGTGCAGGATCAGGTAACGGGGGAGTCGATCGCGAAGGGACCTAAAGTGGGGCGTTTTGTTTCCACTATTTTTACCTGCTTCAACACTTTCTCCAGTTTCTTTTTCGTCCTTTGCTTGTAATAATGTTTCTACTTTGAGTATGGTGTGACATCGTCGTTTAGGTCATCCTAATTCTCAAATCTTATCTCATGTATTGAACTCTGGCTTTCTTGGTAATAAAGAATGTTCTTCTTTATCTCTTGAGTGTGATTCTTGTAAACTTGGTAAAAGCAAAACTCTTCCCTTTCCTTTGCATGCTAGTAGAGCTTCTCATTGCTTTGATCTTATCCATAGTGATGTTTGGGGTCCTTCCCCGGTTAGTTCACATGCCAAATTTAAATATTATGTGATATTTATTGATGATCATAGCAGATTCACTTGGATTTATTTTCTTCGCTCTAAATCTGAGGTTTTTCGTACTTTCACTGAATTTTTAGCGTATGTTGAGAATCAGTTTTCTAAGAATATTAAGACATTCCGTACCGATACTGGTGGTGAATATATCTCGACTGAGTTTCAAGCATTCTTGGCTTCCAAAGGGATCATCCATCACCGTTCATGTCCCGCTACTCCCCAACAAAATGGAGTAGCTGAACGTAAGAATCGTCATCTTCTTGATATGGTACATATTTTTTGTTAGAATCTTCTGTTCCATCCTTATTTTGGGTTGAGGCTCTACAGACTGCTACTTACTTGATTAATCGTTTATCTTCCCAAATTTTACACATAGAATCTCCCTACTTTCGTCTGTTTGCTAAAAAACCTAGTTATGATAATCTTCATATATTTGGTTGTGTATATTTTGTTCATTTACCTCCTTCTGAGAGACATAAATTATCTGCTCAATCTGATCGATGCGTTTTCTTTGGCTATAATGTGTGCCAAAAGAGATTTGTTTGCTATGATCCCACTTTACGTCGTACATGTATTTCTCGAAATGTTATTTTCTTTGAAAATCAACATTTCTTTCCTGTTTCATCTGTGTCCTCTTCTTCTTCTTCCACTGTGGTCTTCCCTTCCTTTGAGCAGTCTTTCTCAGATCTTCCTCACGTTAGGTCTCGCTTTAAACCCGGTATGGTGTATACACGATGCTCTCACACACGGTCTCTTCCGATGGCTCAACCGGTATCTGTTCCTAACATGCACCAGCTTCCGTTAGACGCAGCACCTCCAGAGCCTTTGGTGCGTCGTTCTCCTCGAGTGTCTGTACCTCCTGATAGGTATAGTTTTACTTCTGGCACTACTATTTCAGCTCTTACTGCTGCTTTGTCCAATTTTGATATTCCCACATGTTACTCACATGTTGTTAAGCATGACTGTTGGCGCCAGACTATGAAGGAAGAAATTGCCGCTCTGGAGGCCAATCACACTTGGGACATTGAGCCGTGTCCTTCCACTATTGTTCCTCTGGGTTGTAAATGGGTTTACTCAGTCAAGGTTCGCTCTGATGGAAGTTTGGATCGTTATAAAGCTCGACTTGTTGTCCTTGGAAACCATCAGGAATACGGTGTGAATTATGAGGAGACCTTTGCTCCTGTGGCTAAGATGACCACTGTTCGTATGATTCTAGTTCTTGCTACTTCTAATGATTGGCCCCTACATCAGATGGATGTTAAAAATGCGTTCCTTCGCGGCGATCGTAAAGAGTGTATTTACATGAAGTCACCCTCGGAATTGTTTTCTTCTCCAACCTCCACTGTGTGTAAATTTCGTCGCTCTCTTTATGGTCTCAAACAAGCCACACGGGCTTGGTTTGATAAATTTCGAACCACGTTATTACAATTTTCTTTCCAGCAGAGCCAGTATGACACTTCATTATTTCTCCGAAAATCAGACATGGGTCTTGTTGTTCTTTTGGTTTATGTTGATGATATTGTAATCACCGGTTCTGATTCTACTTTACTTGTTCAGCTCAAGACACATCTTTCACAATCTTTTCATATAAAAGATCTTGGCTCTCTCACTTATTTTCTTGGTCTTGAGGTGCATCGTAGTCCCTCTGGTATTTCTCTCAATCAACATAAATATGCTAGTGATTTGGTAGCTACAGCTGGATTGCAGGAAACTACCTCTCTTGATACACCTATGGAATTAAATGTCAAACTTCGCAAAGAAGAAGGTGATTTACTTGTTGATCCTAGCTTATATCGCAGATTGGTGGGTAGTCTTGTCTATCTCACCATCACTAGACCAGATATTTCTTTTGCTGTACAACAAGTCAGTCAGTTTCTTCAGAATCCTCGTCATCTTCACTTGGTTGCTGTTCGTCGGATCATCCGCTATATTCGAGGCACTTCTACACGGGGTTTATTTTTTCCCGCAGGCAATTCTCTTCGTCTTGTTGCTTATAGCGATGCTGATTGGGCTGGTTGTGCTGATACACGTTGCTCCATCACTGGTTGGTGTGTGTTCTTAGGTGATGCCTTGATCTCCTGGAAGAGTAAGAAGCAAGACAGAGTTTTTAAGTCATCTACTGAATCCGAGTACCGAGCAATGTCTCTTGCTTGTTCGGAAATCATTTGGCTTCGGAGTTTGCTTGGTGAATTAGATTTTTCTGCTACTGATCCTACACCTTTACATGTTGATAATACCAGTGCTATTCAGATAACGGCCAATCCTGTCTATCACGAGCGCACAAAGCATATTGAAGTCGACTGTCATTCTATTCGTGAAACCTTTGAAGCTCGTGTTATTACTTTTCCTCACATTTCTACTGAACTACAAATTGCTGATATCTTCACTAAAACTCTCACTCGTCATCGACATTGTTTCCTTAGTCGCAAATTGATGCTTGTTGATCAACCCGCATTAATTTAAGGGGGGCTGTCAACAGATAGCGTTAATGTGCTTTGCATTAATGTCAACGGATTTCTTTGATTTGGTTGTTAATAGATAGCTTTGCATTAATGTGCTTTGCATTAATGTTAAAGGATATTTTTGATTTGTTCCCTTGATTTACTCTTTTGCTTTATTACATTGATTTGTTTTTAATGCGTTTATTTATTATCAAATTGCATTAGAGATAGGAGGCTTCTGTACATATTATATATAATGAAGAGATATCACAGCTAGAGAGCTAAGTGATTCATACAACATTGTTGATTTATTGACAATAATAACTATTGCTACTTGGGTCCTAGATTGGCCCTCCCCAGCTTAAAATTTAGAACCTAAGCCCAAACCCGGTCCTGTTTAAGAATTTAAATTCCAAACTTGACTTGGCCTAGCCCTGTTTAATAGAATCATTTAATAAAAATAAATTAGAATATCTGATATATTATATATTATAATTAAATTATCTCTTATTTAGGGACTAAGGATTTATTCTCATTATATATATATAGTGAGAAAAGGCTTAGTTGTTGTTGTTTATTGTGTGTGTGTGTATATATATATATATTTAGATAATATATCACATATATTAATTTTAATTTTTTATAATATATGGAAACTGGCCTGGCGTAGGTTGGCTAGGTTTGTAAAATAATTCCCAAGACTGGCACTTGGGCTTATTTTTCAAGTCCAAGCCCTAATTTTTTCCAAGCCAGAGAACTCTATGAAATATTTCAATTTAGTTTAATCAATAATAAAGGGGTAATTATTTTATTAAGCTAAAGCTATATATATAGAGAAATGACATAAGAAATCCTAATCTTAATAAAATACTATAGACAAATGAAAAAAAGAGATCCTGATCTTAATAAAATTCTGAAATATAATTCTTAATCTTAATATAATAACACGAAGGGATAACAACAATTTTCTAGACTCAAACACCTATCATAACTAATCTTAAAATTACCCTAATTAATTAATTACAAATATATAATCCGGAAGGATAATTACATCTTATCATCTTGCATCATATTTACTAGGAAACTTTTTCTGCTAAAACCAACCAAACACATTTTCATTCTTGTTTTCTGTTTTCAGTGAAAATTATAGTAGATAACAGCTAAAGTGAGCAGAACAAGCTCTAAAGTTCTCACTTTCTATCTACCTTTTTCTTGTTTCTTAGTTTCTTTTTTCTTCTCTTTTAAGTGGGAAGAAGCATGGACGTGGTGTTGTAGTAGATTGTGTATGACGATTGCATATTTTATGTAATTCTGGATGTATATGTCAATATGTCCTGCACAACTAATTCCTTGTCTCCTGTGATTTTCTAGATTTTCTTGCAGCATAACTTTCTCTTTAAATTATATGACGAGTTGGGCTTTTTGTCTACTGGGGTGATTTGATTCTCTTAATGTAATCAATATTGCCCATATCATTATCATGATGGGATGCTATGATGACAATGTATCAGTTATAGTTCATTTTTTTGAATGAGATGTCCAAAAAGAGGGTAATAATACTATGACACAGAAATTCTGTCTTCTGTTGAGGTAAGATGAGCTGAACAGAGGTTATAATTTCAAACCTTAGCAAGCTAGAAAAAATAAAAGAAAATAGAGAAAAAATATGATTAAATATAACTGATCTATTCACAATCAATTTGAACGCATCATGCATTTAAATCCCCAAAGTTCACCCCAAATGTTTTTTTCCTGGTACATTGTTGGAAATTTGTAGTCTGAACTAGTAAATTGTTAATATAAGCTGGGTTTGAAATATATAGTTCTGGTATTATTGAAGGCTTTGGGTAGCAGTACTGCTGGGTGTATAAGCTTTATATCTCTGACCCCTTTATGGGAAACAAGAATTAGGGCAGAGGTCCTACTTGGGCCCAATAGTCAAAAAAGCTTACTGCTGTGTAATTATATCTTCTGTGGCCATACAAACGTGTATGGTCATCAAGTATGTGCTAAAGAGGCAAGTATAACCATTAAAAACTTCCAGAAGAGGGACACTTCAACATATGTACCCGCCTTCCATAATAGCACTTGGATTTGAGATTTAAAGTTTGAAGTTTTTCTTTATTTTCTCCTGCCCTCTTTAGAATCTTTTGTTGGAAAGGCACTTGACTGATGATTCCCATCATAAGAAAGCTATTTGGGCGGTTCTGTTTTTTGTTTGTTTGTATGTTTTGACTCTTGAAATTTCTTTATCTTATCCTTATTATCCTTTTTCCTTCTTAAATGTTGATTATAATTATTTGAGTAGAGACATTGACTGTAAAGCCTCTATCTATTGTTTTCTATCTTTAGGGTTGCTCACAATCATCACATCTATTTGCAAACAACATTTCAAATACGGGGACTACAGTGCACACTGAACTTGGTGAGTTGAATCTCCATTTGGCTGATGAATATCAAGAATGCTTGAAAGAAAGCTTTTTTGGTGTGGAATCAAATTCTGGCTCCATCATGCATGTAGCAAAGGTTAGTTTGGATTGGGGCAATAAGGACATGGAATCCTCTGAAGAAAATGATCCTAGGTGTAGGTTAGGTTTATCAGTTGATGTGACTGGCATGGGAGTTTATTTAACTTTCAAGCGTGTTGAGTCACTCATATCAACAGCCATATCCTTTCAAGCTCTCTTGAAAAGCCTATCTGCCTCGAAGAAAAAATCAACCCAGAGCCAGGGACGTTTATCTAAACCTTC
Organism: Gleditsia sinensis; assembly: GCA_037074535.1. Taxonomy (NCBI): domain Eukaryota; kingdom Viridiplantae; phylum Streptophyta; class Magnoliopsida; order Fabales; family Fabaceae; genus Gleditsia; species Gleditsia sinensis. The sequence continues at coordinate 6,358,123 of CM073472.1, forward strand.
AGGGAAGGGAACTCAAATGTTGAAATTTAATCTTGAATGGTGTTCAGTCTATGTATGGGGTGAGACAGGCTTGGAAAATACAGTTGTTTCAGATCCCAAGCGAGTTAATTATGGCTCACAGGGTGGTGGAGTTACAGTAAATGTGCTAGCTGATGGTACTCCACGCAACGCAAACATAATGTCCACAATATCAAATGAATACTGGAAGCTGAAGTACTCTTTCTCTATTGAAATCTTTCACTTCAATTTGTGTGTCAACATGGAGAAAAAGTCCACACAGATGGAACTTGAAAGAGCGAGATCTATCTATCAGGAATATATAGAGGAAAATAATCCTGTGACAAAGTTGTCATTGTTTGACATTCAAAATGCTAAATTGGTGCAGCGTTCAGGTGGCCTTAAAGAGATTTCTGTCTGTTCTCTTTTCAGGGCTACTGATATTACAGTGAGGTGGGAGCCTGATGTGCATCTATCTTTAATCGAACTTCTTCTGCAGCTGAAGTTACTGGTACATAATAGGAAGCTTCAGGAGCATGGTAATGAATACATGGAAGATGTGTCTAATGTGAGAGATGGCAGTTGGAAAAAGGAAGCTGCCGTGCAATCAGGGCATCTTGAAAAGCACAAGAAGAAAGAGTCTATCTTTGCTGTTGATGTGGAAATGTTAAATATATATGCTGAGCTGGGTGATGGAGTTGATGCTGTGGTCCAGGTTCAGTCAATTTTCTCTGAGAATGCTAGTATAGGAGTTCTCCTCGAAGGACTTATGCTTAGTTTCAATGGGTCCAGAATATTCAAGAGTAGTCGGATGCAAGTTTCTCGAATTCCTAGTGTCTCTACAAGTGCATCTGATGCAAAAGGACCTGTAATGACAACATGGGATTGGGTAATTCAAGGCCTTGATGTTCACATTTGCATGCCATATAGATTGCAATTACGTGCAATTGATGATGCTGTTGAGGATATGTTAAGAGGCTTGAAGCTCATAATTGCTGCTAAAAATAATCTTATTTTTCCTGTGAAGAAAGAGAGCTCTAGAGTTAAAAAGCCTAGTTCAATAAAATTTGGATGCCTTAAATTTTGCATACGCAAGTTAACAGCTGATATTGAAGAGGAACCAATCCAGGGATGGCTTGACGAACACTATCAGCTTATGAAGAAGGAGGCCTGTGAGTTAGCTGTCCGGTTGAACTTTCTGGATGAAATTATATCGGAGGCCAAGCAAGATCCAAAATCAAGTGAAACGAATAATTCTGCTCAAGAAAGAAAGATTTACTTTAATGATGTTGAGGTTGATATTAAAGACTCTTCAACTATTCAAACCATGAGAGAAGAAATTTATAAACGTTCATTCCGATCATATTACCAGGCATGTCAAAACCTAGGGTTATCTGAAGGATCAGGCTCCTGTAAAGAAGGATTTCAAGCTGGTTTTAAACCTAGCACTTCAAGGGCTTCTCTTCTTTCGATAACTGCATTAGACTTGGATGTAAGCTTGACAAAAATTGATGGTGGAGAGGCTGGGATGATTGAGGTTCTGAAGAAGCTTGATCCTGTGTGTCTTGAAAATGATATACCATTTTCTCGACTGTATGGGAGAAATATTCTCTTAAATACAGGTTCTCTTGTTGTCCAGCTTCGGAATTACACATTTCCTCTTTTCTCTGGAAGTTTTGGTAGATGCGAAGGTTGTCTGGTGTTGGCTCAGCAGGTAAGATTAAGAGATCTCATTGTCTTCCCTTCTATTTATGGCTTCTAAATTAAGTATATTGCATGATTTATTCATCTTTAAGATAAGAAGAACCTGCTAGCATATAGAATCATGAGAGTGAAAGGATCCAGTAACTAATGCACTGTGTACCAAAAAGAGAAATAAATTCTAGGACCAAAATACTTCTCTATATCTGATCGGCATATTTTTCCTTGAACTTTAAAATTTTCCTTCTGATTAGATTGATCCATCATTTTCTCTAATAGAAAAAGAAATTTTTTATTAGAGAGAACAAAGAAACGAGGATAAGATAGCCTCCTAAAGTGAAGATAACAAAGAAGCAAATAAAAAGAAGAAAAGAACACTTGAATTTAAACAAATATCAAAGCCGCCCAATCCCTATTCATAACTGCAAAGAAATTCCCTTAAAATAACCATGAGCAGAACACCAAAGGGAAGCAAGAGATATGATCCTTTCCCCTTAAAGATCGACTAGAAGAGCTGAAAATTAGTTTTCCTTCTTAGTGAACATTTTGTAGGCTCAAAACAAGTTGCCATGAGAGTTTCAGGATGTAGAGTACTATGGCTTGCTTCCTTATTTATTTCAGTTTACTCATATGTCAGTATCACCTTGTTTGGTATGATCCTTGGTGAGATTTGGTTATGCCCTGAAAATCCCGAACAATTCCTTTTGATTCGGTTTAAATTTGATGGAAAGTAAATGTCAAATCTCCATGGCAGTGTGCAGTCTTTGCCGTGCTTTGGTGTATTTGGTTTGGTTAGAACAGGATGCTTGTATATTCAAAGGTGTTGTTATGTCCTTAGATTTATTTTGGGACAGGGGGTTGCTTGTAGCCTCATTATGGCTCTTTGTTTTAATTGTGTGCGTGTTTTTTTTTCCAAAGGAGTGTCTCTGTTAGATAAATGACATAAATTTTCATTGTTTAAACTCTTACCATTAATTTACAAATATATAAGAAGTATAGGCCAAGAATCTTTGATCTTTGTCCCGTTTTCCCCTTTGAGAATGAGGATGGAGGGTGGGATGGGTTCTAGGAGTAAATTTGTGTCTCACATCACCAATAGGAAATTAAAAAACATTTAATAAAAAAGTTTATGAAATTTCTTTGCAAGTGTTTTTTGGTCATGTAATAGAGATTTCTTTATCGTAAATTTAAGCTTCTAAACTCTATTATCTTACTGCTGAGTTCTTCTAACTGTGGTAAGATATTTTTCCGAAACTTAAGAGTGTTTAGGTTTAAAGGGTTTGGACGGAAAAGAGAAAACAAAATTTTGTGGAACTGTGCTGTTTTTGTTGTTTTGTGGTGTATTTGGTTGGAGAGGAATGTTCAGATTTTCCAAGGGTGCTCGATGTCCTTGAATATGTTATGGGATAGATAAGGTTTATGGCTTCACTCTGGTGTTTGGCTCATGGCTTCTTTAAGGGGGTCGCCCTTTCAAATTTACAAAGATATTGGGCTGCTGCTGTGCATGTTTAGTTTTTCGTTTTGTTTTTTTTCCTGATTTTTTGTATTCTAGACTTTTAGTGGTCTCTTGGAGGAGGATATCTTATTCTCTTCTCTTGTATTTCTCTTCTTTCTCAATAAAATTTCTTTTTCTATAAGAAAAATTTGATTAAGTACCTCTTATTCTCTAGGTAATCATGTGAACTAAATCAGAAAACACAATTTCACGTAAATGCAGACTGATAGTATAGGTTGATAGGACAACTTTCAGGCATATGAACTGCTATAGAAAGTTGTAGTAAAACTGTTGAAACCATTTGAATAATTACAAACCCTTGAGTTGATAGTTTTGCTTGTCATTATTTCATGTTTTCTTCCAAGTTGACATGTTTGTATGTGCTTTTGTATGCAAGTAGTTCCAAATGTATTATGGACGTGGTTCAGGTTGTTGCAGATGTAATTGTACCTTATCTTTTTCTCCTTGTATACATTCAAACTAAGATTAATAATCTTGGTCACTGTTCTTTTTCTTTATTTCAACTAGGCAACTAGCTTTCAACCTCAAAATTTTCAAGAAGTGTATGTTGGGAGATGGAGAAAGGTGCACATGCTTCGTTCAGCTAGTGGTACTACTCCACCAATGAAGACATACTCAGATTTGGCAATGCATTTTCAGAAAGCTGAGGTATCATTTGGAGTGGGTTATGAACCATCTTTTGCTGATATAAGTTATGCTTTCATGGTGGCGCTTCGGAGGGCTAATCTAAGTGTTAAGAATCCTGGCCCACTTATTCAGCCACCTAAAAAGGAACGGAGTTTGCCATGGTGGGATGACATGAGAAATTACATCCATGGAAAAATTTCCTTATTCTTTCATGAATCTAGATGGAATATTTTGGCAAGTACAGATCCTTATGAAAAGCTCGATAAGCTTCAAATTGTAAGTAGCTCTATGGAAATTAACCAGTCAGATGGCCGCATTTTTGTTTCTGCTAAGGATTTTAAGATTTTATTGAGCAGTTTGGAGAGTTTGGCAAACAGATGTGGTTTCAAAATTCCAACGGGCGTCTCTGATGTACTTCTGGAAGCCCCAGTCTTTGCACTTGAAGTTACAATGGACTGGCATTGTGAATCTGGCAATCCCTTGAATCATTATTTATTTGCACTTCCAGTTGAGGGGAAACCTCGGGAAAAAGTATTTGACCCTTTCAGATCCACGTCTCTTTCTCTTCGATGGAACTTCTCTCTTAAACCCTTGCTTTCCTCATCAGAAAGACAATCCCGATCATCCATTGTAAGAGATGCTATTGAAGGAGACGCTAATGTCTATGATCCTCCTCACAAATCTAGAAATGTTTCATCTGCTTCCCCAACATTGAACATTGGTGCTCATGATCTAGCATGGATTTTAAGATTTTGGAGCATGAACTACAATCCTCCACACAAACTGCGTACCTTCTCTCGTTGGCCTCGTTTTGGAATTCCAAGGATTGCCAGGTCAGGTAATCTGTCACTAGATAAAGTGATGACTGAATTTATGCTCCGTCTAGATGCCACACCAAGCTGTATAAAGCACATGCCTTTGGACAATGATGATCCAGCCAAAGGACTGACATTTACAATGACAAAGCTGAAGTATGAGCTCTGTTATAGTAGGGGAAAGCAAAAATATACTTTTGAAAGCAAACGTGACGTTCTTGATCTTGTTTACCAGGGTCTTGACCTTCATATGCCTAGGGCTTTTCTAAATAAAGAAAACTGTGCTAGCATTGCTAAGGTAGTGAACATGACCCGAAAAAGCTCACAGTCTGCATCCTTGGACAAAAGTGAAAAAGGTTACATGAGTGGTTGCACAGAGAAGAATTGTGATGATGGATTTCTATTGTCGTCTGATTACTTCACTATCAGAAGACAGTCTCCGAAGGCTGATCCTGCTAGGTTATTGGCATGGCAAGAAGCAGGAAGAAGAAACGTTGAGATGACATATGTAAGGTCTGAGTTTGAAAATGGGAGTGAAACTGATGAGCATATGCGGTCTGACCCAAGTGACGATGATGGATACAATGTGGTATTAGCTGACAACTGTCAGCGCGTGTTTGTCTATGGTCTCAAACTTCTGTGGACTCTTGAAAATAGAGATGCTGTTTGGTCCTGGGTTGGTGGTCTATACAAAGCTTTTGAACCTCCCAAGCTTTCTCCTTCTCGGCAGTATGCACAGAGAAAATTACTTGAGGAAAATAAACAAGATGATGGAACTGACACCCAGCAAGATGATGTTTCGAAGCACCCTCCCGCCGGTAATGTTGCAAATTCTCCTTCTTCTCAGCCTGTGGATACTCCTGGATTACTTTTGTCTCCACCATATTCAGTTAAGGTGGACAACTTGTCAGCTGGTATGTCACGTATGCTTTAAAAAATTTTGTTAGCTGCTATCATTTTCTTTTATAGAAAGAAATTTTATTAAGAAAGAAGTACAGAAGTGGTGAATAAGATATCCTCCATAAGTAACTACAGAAAAAGATAAAAACAACAAAACAGAGTAGAGAAAAAACTAAAGGCTAAACATGCACAATAGCAACCCAATCTCTTTGTATATCTCTAATGGCAACCCCCTTAAAAAAACCATGAGCAAAGCACCAAAGTGAAGCCATGAACCTTATCCTTTCCCACATCATTTTTTAAGACACAGAAGCACCTTGAAAAATTTGAGCAAGCATTCCTCTCCAATGAAACACACAACAAAATTGCAAAAAAAGCACAATTCCACAAAGTCGTAGCCCCTTTTTTCTTACCAAACCTTTTAAACCTTAGTGACAAAAAAACCTTCAAAGGTTGAGGACAGACCTAATTTTCTTGATAAACTACTAATAATTTACTCCACAAAAAGCCAGCAACATGACAATGCAAGAAAATATGTGCAACTGATTCTAAATTATCCATACACATCACACAAATTTGAGGAGAAATGGCTGTCTTAGGCCTACAAAATTGCAACAAGTTATTAGTATTAATCTTATTCAGCACCACAGTCCAGACAAATGATTTCACCTCAGAGGAACTTTATATTTCCGAATAGTTTTAGAGTAAATTTCTCCCTGTTAGGAGAATGGGTTAGAAATTGAAAGTATGATTTACAAGAATAAACACTAGAAGGATCAAGAATCCAAACTCTCCTATCTGGTTTGATATAAAATTGATATTATCTGGGAGAAGTAAAAGAGACCACAATCTTGAGTATTTTTATCATTAAGATTTCTGGAAAAAATGAATGTTCCAAGAAATAGAAGCACCCTGAAGAATACAAAAGTGCTATACCGGTGCATTACACAAAGAGGAAATATTATAAATACGTGGAAATGCCTCCATAAAAGTAATAACCCTAACCAAATATATTTCCAAAATCTAATATGAGGACCATCTCCCTATTTTAAGGAAAGAAAAGGGTAAAAAGAATCATAACACAAAGAAATAAATTTCCAAGGACTCCCACGAGTAGCAGTGAGGGCCTTGTTGGGATCCCACTGATTATGGTTTAAACCAACATGCAATTTAGATCAGAATACAGAGACTTGTAACACCCAAAAATGCCATCTGTTGCAACAAATTATCACCCCTTGCATGGTCCTTGTAGCTAATTTCTTAATGCTATTGATTCATTTTTATTGAGAGGCTTTTTCCCCCCTATGTTATTCTCCCTTTTGGTTTATTGTCAGCTAAAAATGAAAGCTTAGATAGTTCAGAGGAGGGAACTCGTCGCTTCATGGTGAATGTTATTGAGCCACAGTTCAATCTTCACTCAGAGGATGCAAATGTAAGTTTAAAATAATACTTGTACATTCAAAATTGTCTTTCTCTTGTTAGTTTTCAGGAATTAAGAGTGGTTGTGCTTTACTAATAGTCAGAAACTTGAATTTAGATGAAAGTAATTTTTCTTTTCCCGAAGTTCACTTAATTTGTTGAAATGATCCTATTGCCAACAGTTGCAGACACCTTTTGTTTTCTGTTTTGCCTATAATGTACCAAAGACTCCCTTTCATTTCTTTTTCAGTATTTAGTTACATTATTGATTCTCTCTGATAGGGTTCCAAACCACAAAATATCTAAATATAAATTGAAACACACTGCAATATATTAGATAATACACCAGTACAGCAAAATACACCTAATCTAGTTGGAAGAACCTCTCAACCAGCCCAAAAGCCGACGCTTCCTTTCTGAGATTGGCTCCCAGAACCTATTACAAGCATAGAAACTGCACACCCCAACTCTGCCACTAACTTACCCTATAACCACCACACCTTCCACTAGAATAACTAACTCTAAAACAAATCAATATAACTGCTACTATAACTGCCTGTATACTTGTCATGTTTCCTTCTTTTTCCTCCTAGAGTAAACCAGCCATGTTTTGGACTTGGTTCTCTTAAGGTCCAGCACTTGACCCTCTTTTGGTATTCCTGAAATTGCATTTGGGAATGATTATGGGAATGGGGTCCTATCATTACTACCTGCCGCAACTCGAGCCTTGACCTCAAAAGCTGAAATGAGGAAATGGAGTTCTAAGGGTAAAATTATGGCTAGCCTCATTGTCTATCAACACTATCACATCAACCCCCATTCATCTACCTTCCAACTTCATGGTTTTATTCTCATTTTCTCCTTCTGAATTCATACCTAACAACGCCATGATTTTACATTCCAATTCCTCCTCACCTCTTGAATTTTTTGCTTCTAGGCTCACTATCTCACCCTCCAAATTCAATGTCTCATTCTTCTCCAACACTAACAGTTGCAATTGCTTCTCTGCGCATTGGTGGAGTGGGTGAAATTTGTCTTCACTTTTAAAACATATCCCCTTGGTCCTCCTTTCCATCAATTATGGGCAAGTAATGGAATGAAATCCTTGAAGTTTGTTAACATTCACCCTTTTTTTTCCCACTGCCTTGCCTTGCCGTTGTTGACATGGAAGAACCCATAGGAACAGAGTTGCTTGGCTCCCTAGTATCTTGGGCCCAATTGGAGCTTCACCTTGGGGTGTGTTCGGTTCGGTCCCCTAGAAAGCAAATCGGGTCCCTTTGGCCCATGATGAATCTTGGGTTGGAGTGTAAACTGCCCGAATTGCTATTAACTTGCTCATGACTACCCCAAAACTTTCTCTTTCCTACAGACTTGTGCCCAATTTCCTTTTCACCCAGGATTTCCCCTTCAATATTTTGGCCATGTGAATAATGTGTCCATGGGACCGTGGATTCAAAGTTCTCACTCCTCCTGTTAATCAGTTGCAACCCACTCATGAAGTAACCCACATACTGTTCTTCTGGTAGTCATGGGACTTGAGAAGTGATCAACTCAAAGGCTTCAATAAAGTCTTGCACATTACCATCTTGTTTTGATGTTGCCAACTCTTCGAAAGGGTTCTCATGCCTTTGTCTCTCATATTTTACTATAAGAGCACGTTTAAGTTTTTTCCGATGTTAAATGATCCTCAATTTCCTTAAGAAGATTAAACCAATGAATGGTAGGACTCTTCATGCTCACATGTGCCTACTTGACCTTCACTTCCTCAAGAGTGTTTTGAACTTCAAAGTAAAAGTAAATCTCAACCCTGGCAATCTAAACTACTAGATCTAGGCCATCAAATATTGGGAGTCCAATCTTTTTAACTGACATTTTATATTCATCTACATGGTCTCCTTTTGGTTCCAATGCTTCATCCTGAGAGGATCTCTCATTTGAGGAAAGGTGCCTCGCCTGGTGGTGCTGCCTCCATTATCTCTCCTAATTGTTTACCCATCCCATGTAAAAGAGATCCATGATGCTGCAATTCAGTCACTATCTGTTGCATAGTGACTCATTTCCTCCATATTACACTCTTGCACACCAATCCTCTCCTCCAAAACTTTCACCCCATCTAACATCTTTGGCATTCCTTCTAAACTCACAAATCCCACTTGAATTCGGCAAGTCAGACCAAATGATAGGGTTCCAAACCACAAAATATCTAAATATAAATTGAAACTTACTGCAATATATTAGATAACACACAAGTACAGCAAAATACACCTAATATGGTTGGAAGAACCTCTCAACCAGCCCAAATGCTGAAGCTTCCTTTTTGAGATTGACTCCCACAACCTATTACAAGCATAGAAACTGCACACCCCCAACTCTGCCACTAATTTACCCTATAACCACTACACCTCCCAGTAGAATAACTAACTCTAAAACAAATCAATATAACTGCTACTATAACTGCCTGTATACTGGTTATGTTTCCTTCTTTCTCCTCCTAGAGTAAATCAGCCATGTTTTGGACTTGGTTCTCTTAAGGTCCAGCACTTGACCCTCTTCTGGTGTTCCTGGATTTGACTTTGGGAATGGGGTCCTATCACTCTCAGTATAACACCTTGCTGTTAACCGCATCCAATCCTCACTCTTTAACCACTTGTGCTGGAGGGCAGTAGTAATAGAATCATTGTTATGCTGTAAACTTCATTTCGTTAAATACATATATATATATATATATATATACAAGTATACATATTTATGATTAATTTTTGATATTTCTTGCAATGCTTACCCTCCTTCTAGATTCAACCTGAAGTAAGTAACCGAAGTTGGTTCTCCTTACAAAACGTATCTCTTCTGCATATTTCTTTCAGAACCACTTCTATATCATTGTTAGTTACTGCTATGCAGTTCTGAGGATTGTAACCGGACTAATCAAATGAGCTTTCTGGTGTCCTTTTTAACCATATTATTGGATATGTACTCCCCCAGCTCCCTATTTCTCAGCCCAGAAATTTTTTTGAAGGGCTTTACAAGTATTTTATGGCACTTCTGTCAACATTATCCTTCTCAACTATATTGCTTTGTAAGTGTTTTTCTTGTTATTTCAGTCTTCTTGTTTGTGATAATTGATCCAAACTTAAAAAATGTCCTTGCCAAGCATTGTTTATTTTCTCATGTGCTTCATATGCTAATTTATTGTATAAAAAGGTATGAAGCAACCCCTGAATTTTCAGTATATTTTTCTTTCATTTGTGTTATTTATTGTCAAGAACCATTTCAACTCAAAAGTTTAGATTGTTAAGTGAAGGCCATAAATAGTTTTATTATATCTTTAACATGCCCCTCACATGAGAACCCTTTGGGCTTGAAGACATAGGTCCACCTATATTGTGCTGAAATTTCATTTAAGTATGAAGAATGGGGGTAGCAAGGATGAAGCTCCTGGCCACTTGGTCATTGATGCTCTAATACCACGTCAAAAATCATTTCAATTAAAAAAATTAAGCTGTTAAGTGAAGGTTCATAAATAGTTTTATTATAGTCTCTACCATTTACTAATTTATTTGTAAATTTTCCAAAAGCACGTTCGGAGAGTGCTTTACCAATAATATTGCCATCCCTCCCCCCTCCCCCATTTGAAACCTAAATAAACTTCACTGAAGTAGAAATTTTTTGACACAAGTTCTAATTAGTGTATGTTTCTCTTCTCTAGAACATCTAATTGTGTACACATATCTATTTTCACTTTGTCTTTCTAATACAATTTCTTTTTCTATAAAAAAAATATTGAGCCTGTTTGATAACTGTTTTTAAAAACAGTTTTCGATTTTCAAAACAAAAACACTCGTTTAGAAACTGTTTTTGTTTTTGTTTTGAAAATAAGTGTTTGAAACAAGTTGTTTTTAAAATAAAAAAATAAAAACAAGGGATAATTATTTTTATTTTCTATTTTTGTTTCTAGAACATTCAAAAAGTAAAAAAAAAACATATTTTCAAAATAGTTTATTAATTTTTTTTTTTACTTTTTTTTTGTGCAGGACAATTTTTAAACATAATTTTCAGAAATAATTTTTAAAAACAAAATAAAAAAAGAATCAAATAAGTCCATTATTTCTCCTTTTATGTGTGTATGTGTTTGGCTCAGAGGTAAACAAAAAGATCATATACATAAACTTGCACCTTCTTGATACTTTAAAAGAGATCTTACTAGATATGAAATTTGTAACTAGATATATTTAGTCACTTACTGGTACTGTACACATTTTCAACTCATGCCTATAGAGCCACCTCATTTTTTGCCAAACAGGGTAGATTTTTGCTTGCTGCCGTGAGTGGTCGTGTTTTAGCTCGGTCATTCCATTCGGTCCTTCATGTTGGCTATGAGATGATTGAGGAAGCGCTTGGTACTACAGATGTACATATTAGCAAATATCATCCTGAAATGACATGGAAGAAAATGGAGTACTCTGTTATGTTGAAGCATGTGCAGGCCCATGTTGCACCAACAGATGTTGATCCAGGAGCTGGATTGCAGTGGCTCCCAAAAATTATCAGAAACTCTCCAAAATTAATGCGTACAGGTGCTCTTCTTGAGAGAGTGTTTATGCCTTGTGATATGTACTTCCGGTTTACAAGGCACAAAGGGGGGACTCCAGAATTGAAGGTAAGTCCTCTATTCCCCCATTTTGACATCCTAATATGTGAAGATATTCATTTATGACTTTTCCCCTGGATAGATGCATGTATTCCCAGACATGGTTATTTTTAAAGTGTTTCTCCAGCTGACTTATGTGTATTATATCCATTCTGTGCTCTATAGTGTATGTCAAATTTTTATTCTAGCTTTATGCTTCAGGTGAAGCCCTTGAAGGAGCTTACATTCAATTCTCGTAACATAACGGCAACAATGACATCTCGCCAGTTTCATATCATGCGGGGTGTGTTGCCTAATCTTCTCTTTGCACGCCTTCCAAAGTAAGGACAATTTATCCCTCTCTCTTTCCCTGCCTTTATCTCTCTCCGCACTCATTCTGAATTGGTTTTTCTTTCCTACTTCTAATGCTAATATATATGTGGTGATTCTCTCCTTATATCAGTTTAACTTATCTGAAGCATGCATTCTCCATATCTATGTTTTATAATGAAAAAAATGGGAAAATAATTTCTAGTCTTTCATTGGTAATCTGGACTGTACATAAATAATGGATTGATGATTGATAACAATCAATCCCTAAAAATTATCTCTAGCCTATTCTAAGGAATTTTATTTATGATAATTATTCCTGGACAACTATCTTAAAAAATACAAATAAATACAATTAAGATGAGCCAAATGTCCCTTGATTCTAGGGATTAATATTGTGATTTTCCAACACTCCCCCGAAGCGTAGATATTGATCATGACTAGCTTGTTTGTTAACTCTTCACACCGAGGTCCAGGAAGACTCATAGTAAGCAGATTAGCTACTTGCTGTTTTGTGGGTAGATGTTTCAGATTAATGAGCCCATTATCAATATTTTCTTTAATGAAGTTTCGGTCGATCTCTATATGCTTGGTTCTGTCATGGTGAACTGAATTGTGGACTATATTGACCGCGGCCTAATTGTTACAATACACTATCAAGGGATGAGTAATAGGAATTTGAAGTTCACTTAGTATTCTCCTTAGCCAAATACCTTCACAAACTCCATGTGCCAAAGCTTTCTACCATACTTTTGGTCACAACTGATTGTTTTTAACTCCTTCAAGTTACTAGATTCCCACAAACATAAGTACAATAGTCGGAAGTTGAGCATTTATCATATATGGATCCTGCCCAATTTATATCAGTGAATATTTCAATATGCGTTTGTCCTCCTTTTCTAAAATATAGTCCTCTCCCTGCAATGCCCTTTAAGTATATTAAAATTTTGTAAACTGCATCTATGTGACCTTCCTTGGGTGAATGCATGAATTGGCTTACCACACCTACAGCAAAAGTGATGTCCGGTCTTGTGTAAGAAAGGTAGATGAGCTTTCCCACAACCTTTTGATACCTTTCTTTATCAATATCTTTGCCATCCTCTTCTCTCCTTTAACTTGTTCCACAGGGTTGTTTGATAGTTTACAACGGAACATTCCCGTCTCTTGCAATAAGTCTAACATATATATTCTTTGTGAAATTGAAATTTTAGTTTGACCTCCATCTTTAGAAAATATTTTACTGATCCTAGCTCCTTTATTTCAAATGTCTAGTAAACTTATTTCAAAAAATTCATTCCCTGTTATAATCATATCAGCTACATACACAGTGAGAATAGTAATTTTACCTCTAGACGAGTGTTTAAAAAACATGGTATTATCAGTTTGGGTTTGGCAAAACCCTTTATCCTTCACAACTGTTGCAAGTTTCTTAAACCATCCTCGATTGTTTTTCTCAATTTGCACACCTTCCCTTTTGGTCATTCAAACCTGGGAGGAAATATCCATATAAACTTCATCATTCAACACTTTATTAAGGAAAGTATTACATCCAGTGGATGAAGATGTCAGTCCAAGTTTGTTGCCAATGAAAACAACATCCTTACAGTATTGAGTTTTGCAACAGGTGCAAAATTTTATTAGTAATTAATCTCATAAGTTTGAGTGAACCTTTTTTCAACCAATATAGCCTTATACATGTCTATGCTGCCATCACTTTTGTATTTAATATTGAACACCCGTTTACGTCCAATTGTCTTCTTACCGATAGGTAGACTTTTGAATTCCAAGTGCAATTCCTTTCAAGAGCTTGCATCTCTTCTAAAACAGTATGTTTCCATTTAGGTTTAGAGAGAGCTTCATGTATGTTTTTAGGAGTTAATGTATTGGGGAGGTTAGTAGTGAAAGCATGAAATTTGGGAGATACTTGTCCATATGATACAAATTTTGATACAAATTTTGAAATAGGATGTTTTGTACATGCTGTTACTCCTTTTCTAATTGCAATAGGAAACTCTCCCAAGGTTTGGTGTGTTTCAAGCAGCTGTCGTATGGTTGGCTGAACTTCTATTGATTGCTATGTGGGGCATTCCACATTATTAGTGTTATTGGAGCACACTACAGGTCTTGATGCTTGACCTTGTTGTATATAAGATATATCATGATTTGAGGTCTGATTTTTCCTAGAATAAACAAGCAACTTTGGGGTCCTCGAGAATCTTTAGCACCGGTATTTTCATTCTGAGCAGAAATGATGACTGGTTCGGTGGCTATGGTAGGTTCAATAGAAGTGATTTCGGGAATGGGTAGAGGAGATAGAGTAGTATGTCTAGTTTCGGGTTGAAAAGTTTCATATTCACTCTCTAATTCTTGACAACATCTTCACTTATACACTCCCCCTGAAGAGGAATGGAAGGGAAAAATGATTATGTTTTAATAAAAGTAACATCTTTAGACACAAAAAAATGTTTTGAGAGTTTGTGAGTAACACTTATACCCTTTTTGAGTGGGTGAGTATCCAACAAAAATATATTTATGTGATTTAGGATCAAGTTTGGATTGGCCTAGAAATTGAGAGTCAACAAAGACTTTACAACTGAAATTTTTTTTACGAAGAGTAGATGGCTTGAAGTGTGGAAAACACTACTGAAGAACAAAAATAAGAGTTTGGAAGTTTAGTACTTTAGAAGGCATCCGATTGATGAGATAGGCTAAGGTTAGAATAGCCTCACTCCATAGATATTTAAGAACATTGATAGTGAACATAAGGCATCTAGCCACTTCTAATAAATGATGGTTTTTTCTCTCTGATATCCCATTTTGTTGTGGGTATTTACACAAGAACTTTGATAGATTATATCTTGGGAAGCAAGATACTCTCCATTCTAAGAATGGAGTTAAAGTATTTCTTTTCATTATCAGTCCAAAGAATCTATATAGTTGTTTTAAATTGATTTTGGACCATGGAAGGAAAGTTTTGAAGGTTCGAGAGGCTTCAGATTTTTCTTTTAGGTGATAAATCCAACAAATTCTGGTGTAATCATTTATAAAAGTTATGAACCACTTAACTTTAGAAAATATTTTCACATGTCAAGGTCCCCAAATATCATTGATGACCTATTTTGAAAACAATCTCTTGAGGTATAGGAAATTATGATGCCTTAACCTACGGTGTCACATCATGGTTTGGTTAAATCTAGACTCTATTATAGCAAGAGCTTGTTTATTAAGATGTTCATTTTATTTTCAGAGATAGAGGCCTTCTGACATACTATAACGGCCAATCATCTTCTCCATAGCTTGCTCCTATAAAATGGAACAATCAGGGATAAATTTGATTAGGCATTTGAAATCCCTAATTAACTTGCTAATAGAAATAAGGTTGCAAGTTTAATTTGGTACACAAAGAACAGAATGAAGAATCACGTTTTGTGACAATTGTATTGACCCAAACCTAGCAATAGGTGAAAGAGACCTATTGCCACCTCTACCTCATCATAGGTGCATGGTTTATAAGAGGATAGAAGAGAGGGATTATTTGTCATATGATTTGAAGCTCTATAATCAAATATCCAAGGAGCAGAATGGTCAGGTACAGGATTAGAAACAGAGAAAATTGTACCTTTAAGGGCAAGAGTACAAGTAGGAGAATAAATTTGAGTATTGACCAATCTATGGAGAACTTCTAGTTGAGGTTTGGTAAGCTGAACACTGGATACTTCTGCATGCTCATAAGTTTCCTCAGATGCACTTTCAGTGGAAACTCTGTGTACCTTCTCCTCTTTTTTGTTCTTTAGTTTCTATCCTGGAGAAATTCCATGAAGTTGAAAGCATTTTTCTCGGGCATGTCCTACCTTCTTACAGATAGGAAGTTCCCCAAGTTTTAGTTTCTTATTGTCTCCCCTGGTTTTAGGTTCAAAGTTACCATTGGTATAAAGGGCAGTGGTTTCAGCAGATTTCTCACCAAAATTTTGATCTTTCACTTCTCCAAGCACTATCCTTTTTCTTTTTTCTTCGCGTCTAACTTCAGCAAAGGCTTCTCCAATTGATGTAGTGGTTTTAGGATCAAAGTTACCATTGGTATAAAGGGCAGTGGTTTCAGCAGATTTCTCACCAAAATTTTGATCTTTCACTTCTCCAAGCACTACCCTTTTTCTGTTTTCTTCGTGTCTAACTTCAGCAAAGCCTTCTCCAATTGATGGCAATGGCCTTCTTCCCAAGATCTGTCCACATACCTCATCCAATTCCCTATTCAAACTTGCCAAAAATTCATACTTTCCTTATCTAAATGGGCCTTGAATTTTATGTGATCATCAACATCTCTCCAATCAGCTTCATAGAACAAGTCTAGTTCTTGCCAAAGGACCTTCAAGGAGTTGAAATAGCCTATGATATCCAGGTTGCCTTGTCGAATGCCTTTCAGCTTCATCTTTATCTCAAACACTTGAGATGCATTCTCAAGATCTGAGTAAGTTTTCTTGGCTGCATCCCAAATGACTCTAGTTTTCTTGAACAGAAGATAAGTGCAACTAACACGTGGCTTGAGTTAATGAGCCAATACATAACAATTGAATTATTAAGTTCCCACGCAACATAGCTAGTGTTATTGTTTTAATTAAAATTCACAAATGTACGATATATTGGAGTATAGATTTAGTGGCATGCAAAGTCGATCCTATAGGGATTGCCAATTGAGAGAAAATTCTAATTTAGATCCGAAATAAATAATTTTAACCTAATTGCCAATGTCTTATTTTGTGAGAAGAGTATTGAACAAAATATGCAAAGAACTAATATACTGAAATTAAATAAAGATGTATTAATAAGGGCGGCCCAGTGCACGAGACTCCCACCTGGTGGGTCTGGGGAGGGGAAGATGTACGCAACCTTACCCCCACAAGTGGAGAGACTGTTTTCAGGATTTGAACCCGTGACCTCCAGGTCACAAGGCAGCAACCTTACCGTTGCGCCAAGGCTCACCCTCTTAAATAAAGATGTATTCAAAGTAAAAAAACATATTAAGGTTAGGGGATCCACTTTTAGTATCTCAAATAAAAATATATTTTACTCTTTTATTACTCAATTAGAATCTTTACATGAACAAGGTTTTAATCGGAAGATATGTTAATTTAAACTAACATTTGTTTATACATGAGTTATATTTACCTCCTTTTTATTGTATTACTAATATATAAAACATTCTTATAAAATGGATTCAAGCATACATTGCGACAATCATCATCTTGTCTACAATAAATCAAAATTGATTCAAGTATTTGTTGTGCCAATAATTGTCTACAATGTATCAAGGTTCACACTTTACAAGATTAAAAATGCAAAGATGCAAAAGATAAATCATAAATGGATTCAAGTATAAATTGTGCCAATCATTATATTGTCTACAATAAATTAAGATTGATTCAAATATTTATTGTGCCAAAAATTGTGTACAATATATCAAAATTTACATCTTACAAGATTAAATTATGCAGAAATTGAGAAAGGTAAAAACCTAATTAACATAACAAAATAAAATGAAATAAAATAGGTGCCAAAGTCAACCATGAATAATAAAAATAAAAAGTATGCGGCAAAGGTAGCCATACAACAAGAAGAAGAAATAGGTAGTTCAGCCAGCCATTAAAACATAACATAAGAAATGGAGGAGGTAAATACAACATCAAATATAAACACTAAAATTAAGAGTTAGATGAATTATTATTCTCATACCAAGAGTTTCTCCTTTTCACCTTAACATTAGGAGATTAGTTCTCCATAATTAAGGCAAGAAAACAAAATGAAAGATGAAGAAATATGATAATATTATAAAAAAAAAATGAAAATACAAAATGTATAAAGAGAAAAGAACATTATAAGCACTTAGAACTCCAACAAAGTTTCCCAAGCTCTCTCCAAACTCTCTAACTCACTCCTCAAGCCCTCTATTTATAGATACAATTAGGTGTGGTAGGTGTGGTAATTGTCAAAATTGTTAGATAGGAAGTTGTACAAAGTTGACAATTTGAATTCCATCATTTGCACCGAAATTGAACTTTGAATATCTTCTTGAAATCCGCAGAATTTGTCGACTCTATCAACACGAAAGTTGTAGAAAATTTTATTATCTTTCCATCAAGACAAATTGTGGACAAATTGAATACGTAATTTGTGACTTATGGTCAAAATATTAGAGTAAATTCGGGCTGAACTACAGCAACAGACATATTCTCTTCTAATCCACTTTTGGCCCTTTTAATGTCCGAATTTTTTGACCACTTGTATATGAAAGTTATATCCAATTGTGTTAGCTACCCACCTACCAAATTTTATGTATATTGGATATGTATTTTCTGAGATACGACTCAAATATTGCAGTAAGGTTGGGCTGAACTACAAACAGCAAACATATTTTCAACATTGGGTGTTTTACTTTGAATCTTTATGTTTTATTTCTTTTAAAAATTTGGTTATAAATCAAGATTAAATTTATGCATATATCCATTAGGATGCGTCTCAGGAGTCAATATGATAATGCTCCTTATTCAGCCATCCTCAATGAATTTATTTTATTTGCTTGATTTATATATATCGTTCTCAAAGAATCACAATTTAGCTCTGATTCTTCCAATTGAGTCTATTTTCTATTCTTCTCTCCATCTATAAAAATACACAAAACTAAAGACAAATAAGAGAGATATATACTTAATTATGGCAAAAAGATAAGATGAAAATATTTATTTTATGAGTATAAAACTCACTCATCAGCTTGGATCATCTGATCTGGGTTTGTTTATTTCACCGGTAATGTAACCCATTTTTCCTCATCCTCTGATCACCACAAGTACTGACTAAGACCAATGGAGAATTTTTTTCCCATCTAGCCTATGATTTGTGATAACTAGAGGAGTTTTCACCCAGAGAAGAGATAGCCGAAGTGAGTGAACTAGACTTGCCACTGGATTTTCCTGAAATTTCCATGGCTGCTTTGATACCATGAAAAAAATGAGAAAATAATTTCCACACTTTCATTGATAAATTAATCCCTAAAAATGAGCTTTAGCCTATTCTAATGGATTTTATTTTTGATAATTATCCCTGTATAGCTATCTTAATAAATACAATTGAGATGAGTCAAATATCCCTTGATTCTAGGGATTAATATTGTGATTTCAAACATATAATGTTAGCACTACATTTATATGTCGACCCCAGGGGCTTTTACTAACATCTCTAATAACCATGTCAAGGACAAATTTATCCCAGAAGCTTAAGCCATTAGGAGAAGGTTTTACTAACATCTCTAACAGTTACTAAACTGCAAGTACATTCCAGAAGGACTTGATAGGTAGGACACTAGCATCTCTTCTCAAGGAGTTTTGACCTAGAGATTTTGCTTGAGTGAGATTTTTCTGCTTTTTTATAACATGGCTAGATCAGGATCGTGTTTTGTAGGTTTTATTATTTGGCATGAGAACTTACCCTTTTATATTTTACCCTTAAATTGATGAAGTCCATGATATTCTCTTTCTTTAGTAATGATTCTACAAATTAATTGATGATTGTATACTATTCAGGCCTCGAAAAAGTAGCCTGTCATTTCCCGCGGAAGATGATGACGACATCGAAGAGGAAGCAGATGAGGTGGTTCCTGATGGTGTTGAAGAGGTGGAACTTGCAAAAGTCAACCTTGAACAGAAAGAGAGGGAACAGAAGTTGATTCTTGATGATATTAGAAAATTGTCTCTTTGGTGTGATACTTCTGGAGATTTATATCCGGAAAAGGAAGGTGACTTGTGGATGATAGCCAGTGGAAGCTCCGTTCTGGTAAGAAATGAATCATGTTAACAATCTTTAATGGATGTGACTTGATAATTGGTGACTCCTCGTATTTTATATTTGTGTTATTTGAAAATTCTGTTCTTTCTGTCCACTGAAAAAATATCAGGTACTTTGCATGGTGATAACTTTTGTGGTTGTGGTACTTACCAACCTATATCAATTTGATAAACTCACTAGCAGTAAAAAGTTAATTGGTGATTGAAAGAGTTCTTCCTTTTGATAAAAAGAAATATATTAGATGGAAAGGAGTTCATAGGAGGATGATAAGTCAGCCTCCTTAAACAAAACACGAAGCAAAAAAAAAAAAAAATACAGATATTTATCTATTATGAAATAGCCAAACTCTTACTTTCTATGGTATGAAATAGAAAGGGTTATTTGTTGGATGTAAAAAAAGCTAAGGTTTCTATATTTATGTCGCTTGATTGCTCATATGAGGTTGATAGCATTAGTTACTTTAGCTCAGGTACTCTACAACATCTCTGGCTGTGTGTGTGTGTGTGTTATTATTATTATTATTATTATTATTATTTTTGTAGTTTAAGTTCTTTCTGTTGCTGACTGGTTGCAATTTAGATCAACTTATGCATGACTCAACAAAAATGAAATGCCTGAATTTAATGATAATTATGACTTCTAATCTATGACGCATCTGTATGCCAATTTTGCTAAAATCAAGATTTGCCATGGTTATATTTTTGCTTCGGACTTTTGGTTTGAATATGCATTGTGCAGTACTTCAAAAATTCAACTCTATCACTACTTATCAATATACCCTGCCATACCCACATTTTAGATTATTAGGAAATTTCCGTATCCACATTTCGTATTGTTTCGAATATGATACATGTACTTGTATTAGTGCTACATAGTTTCTAATTCTCTGTTTGGACTGTTATAGGTTGCCCTTGTTTCACATTGAGGACATGACTCACATTCTGTTGTTAGAATGGCTCACACTTTTATGCCCATATTGTATGCTTTTGGCTGAAATGATTTACTTACACCTATCTAGATACATACCTTGGTGTTCTTTACTTGTTCCAGCATTTGAACTGGTACTATTTGGTGATTATTTATGGTGGTATTCAATTGTATACTCTGTCTTTTTATGTTTGTTAATGCCACTGAAGGTGTGGGTAATGTTGTGTTAAAATTTATGGTTTTACTCATTAGTGATTTTGCTACCATCTTCTTTGATTTTGGGTTCTTGCCCATTTTTTTAGAATTGGGGGTAGGATATTGTATCTCTCGTTGGTAGGGGTGTACATAGGTGTGGTTCGGTTCGGTTTTGGGGCTCAACCAAACCGAACCGAACCAAAAAAAAATTACAAAAAGTGGACCTAATCGGTTCGGTTTGGTTCGGTTTTTTTTTGGCCAAATTTTTTTTTTAATCTATTTGAATTTTTTT
Source organism: Gleditsia sinensis (assembly GCA_037074535.1). NCBI lineage: Eukaryota > Viridiplantae > Streptophyta > Magnoliopsida > Fabales > Fabaceae > Gleditsia > Gleditsia sinensis. Next base: position 6,379,302 of record CM073472.1, read on the forward strand.
GGGCCCATTTTTTAAATTTTTTGTATCAATTTCAAATTTTTGTTTGGGTCCAAATAGAGATCGCTAAGTCTAAAAAAAAATATATGTAAAATATTTTTAAAATATAATAAAAATAAAAATTAATATATTTAAAGTAAATCAGTCCGATTCGGTTTGGTTCAGTCCCAACCGAAAACTGAACCAAAACGGTCGGTTTTCAAAAAAAAAAAAAAACTGAACTAAATCGATTTTAATCGGTTTGGTTCGGTTTTTTCGGTCCGGTTCGGTTTTTGTACACTCCTACTCGTTGGCATGGCCTTTTGTGGGATCTAAAGCTTTTAAAAGTATATTCTTGCTATGATTTTGTCTCATGAGCAAACATGCATTGAGATGTATAGACGACTTTTTTATTTTTATTCATATGCACATTATATTAGATGACAAATATACACGAGTAATCAACAGTATTCTAACAATGTCAGGTTCAAGTGCTGAAGAGAGAACTTGTAAGTGCACAAAAATCTAGGAAGGCAGCATCTGCTTCATTAAGGATGGCTCTGCAGAAAGCTGCGCAGCTACGGCTAATGGAGAAGGAGAAGAACAAAAGTCCTTCCTCTGCTATGCGTATCTCTTTGCAAATTTATAAAGTTGTTTGGAGCATGCTTGTTGATGGTAAATCGTTTGCCGAAGCCGAGATTAATGACATGGTAAGAATTTAATGAATAACAAACTAAATCCATCCTCTCTTTTTTTTTCCTACCACAAGTCTGTGAGTCTGCTTTAAATTTTCTTCTTTATAAGTATGAACTTTTATCACAATATCAACTCCCAGTACCAACTCTGGCTTACTATATATTAGATACTGTTCTCCTACCTTAGCAAGTCATTGAATCTGAGGGTTTCCTATGGGTGGATATCAGGGAAAAATACTATGGCCTTATCTTGTTTAGTTGTTCTTTCTTGTCCTTGTTCCTATTCGTAAGTCCTTCATGGAGAAAACTATAGTTGAAGAAGCTCAATTATGGTTCTAAAACCAATGTGGACCTAAACTTTGGAACTTACCAATTAAGATTTTGAGAACAAATCTAGTTGGATAGTCAAATATTACTGATTGGATCAGTAATTGCTGATGTGGCTAAATAATTTGTACTTTATAATCACTGAAAAAATTAAAAATATTTTTATATTTTTCATAATTGCTGTACTAATCCTCTCCTTTAACATAAAATAGAAGAATTTTTTTTTTTATTCATTGTCTTCATCCAATATTTTACAATTGTAATTAAATAGTTCTTACATTTCTTTATTTATTTCACAATTTTAGTGTTGAAAGTATGTTACTAAAATGGTTAATTTTTAATTTCTAGGAGAAATACTTCCTAAATACTAGTTTCATTATTATGATAACTCGTGTACCATGTCTTTCATTTGTGGAAATCAAAGTTCAAGTCCTTAGATACAACTAGACTCGTTCTCCATGATTATTCCTAAGGCCAATGGTTTTTGATGATATAGATATATTTTGGATTTCACAGCATTATTGTTAAAATATTTGAAATTAATGTTTGTCTGTTTATGGGTGTTTCTGTCTTTATGAAAATCTGCTGTCACCTCCTCTGGTGGTTACGTCTCTAGTTATGGAAAAAAAAATGCTTCTTTCAACTATAATTCACACCCCTTTATATATCCTATGAAAGAGTTCCTTTCCAAGTTATTTGTTAAGCAAATGGAAGAGAGGAAAAAAAGAAAAAAGGTTATTAGCCAATGAATCAGTTTTTCAATAAGATTCAGACTTCATCTGACTCATAAACTTGTTAAGTTGTTAGTTCATATTTTGCAGTTAGGTTCTTTTTGGTTTTGTTTTGTAGTCAAGGAGAAAACATCGAATATTTGAATATTTAATTTACTGTTTCTTATCTTAACTATGATTAAGATTTTAATATTTAAGTTATTAGTTAGGTTTAGGAATTAGAAATTGATTAGGATTAGGCAGTTATTAATTCTTTTTCTAATATCAAGGGGATAAGTATCTAAAAAATTATGGGAATTAATCCTAATATATTGTAAATAGAGGTATATATCTATCTAATCCCTGTACATACTGATCAATCAATAAAATAATTTGGTTTCCCCTTTTTTGACTTTTTAATGTTCATACCACTATTCATGTGGTATCAGAGCTTCTATTCCTATAAATAGACTTGAAGAAGGAAGATGGCACAGATCGGAGCATCAAATGACTCTGCCTTTGCAACATCTAGTATAAGTGCCAGTATGCACTAGTTGCAGGCCCATATACTCCGATGGCAATGATGGGTTTTTCATACAGTTAACTGTTCACTAATTAAGTGGAAAGCATTACCTGGAGTGGTCATAGTCTGTGAAGTTGATCACTAATGGCAAAGGAAAGTTGGGCTATCTCACTAGTGAAGTTTTAGAACCAAACACATTTGATCTATCATGGCATAATTGGAAGTCTGAAAATTCCCTTGTGATTGCATGGTTAGCCAACTCCTACTGCGAAAGATGTGTGGGATGTAGTAAGATAGACGAACTTTATCTTGAAAATTCATTTCAAGTTTTTGAATTAAAAACCAAATTGTGGCAACTTAAACAAGGTGAATGAGAGGTCACGGTACAGTAGAATGAGATAAAGGCTTTATGGCAAGAATTAGATCTCTTCTATGATGATGACTGGGTCTGTAAGAATGACAATGTTCATGATTTAAAACAATTAAAAAAATGATAGTGTATGAATTCTTGGTAGGTTTGAATAAAGATCTTGAAGTTAGGAGCATAATTATTGGGAGACACCTCTACCATTAATGAGGGAGGTGTTTGTGAATGTTTAACAAGAGAAAGGCTGACACAAAATAATGATGGGTGAAGAGAACACATCTAATATGGAAGTGTTTGCCCTTGTTACCAAGAATACTCAAAATTTTCCTCAGCCACAACCTCAATCAAACAGAAAGGGTGAGTTGGGACTACTAATAGTCCTTTCAAAATGTCGACTTTTAGTAGATAGAAAAATTGTATAGACTTTTTTAGTTCACTCAATTCTTAAACACTTCTTGTTCTCTAGCTCAATCAGGAGTTGAAAACGAGGAGGATGATTGGCCGTGTTAAAGAGTACTCTGTATAAGCAAGATCAAGTCTCTAGTATTGAGTTTTGCTATAGTTCTAATACTAGCGAAATAATATTATGGTATCGTAGGATAGTTTATCCTAATTTTTAATATTTAAAGTATTTGCCCCTAAAAAAAAAGAGGTTGTATCTTTGTTGGTTAACTGGTGAAAAATCATCATTTGTATCGATGTTGGTAAGTGAGTGAAAAATCATCATTTATATCATTGTTGGTAAGCGAATGAAAAATCATCATTTGTATCATTGTTAGTTAACCAGTGAAAAACCATCCTTTATATTGATTTTCGTAAACAAGTGAAAAACCATCATTTGTATCATTGTTGGCGAGAGAAAAACTAAAATTTATATTATTGTTAATAAGCAAAAGAAAACAATAATTTATATCGTCATTGGTAAGTGAAATAAAACTAACATTTTCAAATGTTTTAAGTGAGCAGTTAAAATCTAATGTTATTGAAGACTTCATTACATTAGAGTCATGTGATTGAATATCTGGTGAGAAACCTAAGTTATGAAAACTTGTTGAGAGAAGATCGAGTGGATTACTCATGAGAAGAAAGTAAAGACTTCTTAGAGCTGTGTCGTGTGTTGATTCTAGAAACTGTTTGGTCTACCTAGGACATCGTTGAAAGAAGTGCTAGTGGTTGAAGTTCTTAAATCAAAATGTGGTGGCTATTTGTATGCTTTTTGTGACCTTAGAGTAACAAATAGCCGACATACTAATTAAAAGCCATTTTAAACCAAAGTTTAAAGAGTTTATTTACAAGTTGGACTGATTAATATCTATGTACCAACATAAGGGGGGTTATATATTTAAATATTTAATTTATTGTTTCTTATCTTAACTAGAATTAGGATTAGGATTAGGATTTGAATATTTGAGTTATTAATTAGGATTAGGAGTTAGAAATTCATTAAGATTGGGAAGTTATTAATTCTTTTTCTAATATCAAGGGGATAAGTTTCCCTAAAATTATGGGATTAATCCTAACCTATTGTAAATAGGGGTGTGTATATATATATATATAACCCCTTTACATACCGATCAATCAATAAAATAAATTGGTTTCCCCCTTTGGTTTTTGTTACTGTTCAAGATACTGTTCACATGAAATATATCATCCTCCCACATTTTATTCATTTACACCCTCCCCTAAAAAAAACCCGACTGATATTGACTCAATGCCAAGTATTATGAAGCACCCAAAGATTCAACTCCTCTGACCAGTCTGAAATAAGTAGTTTTGCATTATTTGGTACCTCGCATTTTTATTTTTTTATTTTTTTTGTAAGAGAAATTTTAAACAAAGGAGTAAACAATAAAAGATAGAAACAGAAAAACTAGATTCTTCCAGAAGGAGAGTGAAAGCTGAACTTCCGTTTTTTTAACTCTTAACAAATCCTTCTTTATGAAAATGCAAAATATTCAAGTTGAACTTCATACAGTTACAGCTTCTGTGGGATAGAACTGTCTCTTCAGCATTTGTATGGTGTTCAACTAATGGGGTCTTAAGGGCCTGTCATTATGGACAGAGTTTGGCATTCTTGCTCTGATTTCTGTCTGTATATCTTAACTTTTCTTTTAGGTTTCTTGGCCCCTTGACTTTATTGGGCATTACATTGTCCTTTGCTGCTGTGTACATTTCTCTACTTCCATAGAGCCTTACATTTCTTCCTCCAACCAAAATTCCCAAAAATTAATCGTTTAATTGTTGAGAAACTAGGGAGAGTTAAAGTTAGGGAGAAGGGGATCAAACAAAATTTTATTAATAAACAACTCAATTATGGTCTATGTAAACGGTTACTCTTAACCTCTATTTATATTAATACTATAACCACTTATAAGCACTTATACCCTTTACTTTGGGTGCACTATACATGTAACTATTTCCTTTACTTACAAGGTTTATCTAAATCCATAACACCTCTTAACATTAAAGAAATTCTCCAAAGTATCAAGGCACACCCAATGCTCCTAAAATAATACTCAAAAGCAAGCAATTTTGCAATGAAGGAATATACTAAAGCTACATAATTTCCATTGCATTCTTTAGAGAAAAAAGCATGGGTACTTTGACTTAGCATAAGAGAATCACACCTAAGGACATTTGATAGTTGATAATCTGTGGGAACCTGTTTCAATTAAGAAGTTGCATCTTACAAATGACCTTGTGGTGTCTTGTTATTATTTTTTGTTATGTTTAGTTTCACTGTTTGGATTTCATTGTTGGCCGCACTGAGTCTTGTAGATTTTCTGATTCGTTTTTATGTTTTGTCTTGCAATGCTAATTCAATGTCATTCTGCTAACCTCTTAGATCTATGACTTTGACCGAGATTACAAGGATGTGGGTGTTGCTCAATTCACAACAAAATATTTTGTTGTCAGAAACTGCCTTCCTAATGCCAAGTCTGATATGCTTTTATCGGCATGGAATCCTCCACCTGAATGGGGAAAGTATGCAATTTTTCATTGATATATTTCTATAGATGTGCAAAGGATGAAGAATTGCATATTAAATCCTGCTGTCTTTCTGAGCTATCCTATTATCTTATGGATATTTTGTTATTGCATGCTTTCTTTTTTGTTCTGTTCTTTTCAGAAATGTTATGCTTCGAGTAGATGCAAAACTAGGAGCTCCAAGAGATGGAAATTTTCCCCTTGAACTCTTCCAGGTAATGTTTCCTTTAAGATTATTTTAGATCCCTAAGAAAACTCAATACAAGACAATAACCATGTCGAAATGACACGACATGAGTGCTGGCTAATGTTTGAAGCTGATACAATGCACTTTCTATGAGAAGTAGGAGAAAGAATATGTTAATTCTGCATTCCGTGGGTTTTCTGCTTAATGTGGAGATTTTTGATAGGGACTTGAGGAGTATAGGATGCCTAAATCTCACATCAGGTAGTATGGGATACTTGATGGAGTATTTAAGTGGCTTGATTCTTCTTCCTTAACGTTTAGATTTTAAGGGTGAATTCTCCAAGTTGTTTGAGTATCTATCATTGGTATTAGAGTTAGGTTGTCGACATCACAGAAAGGGTTACCTGCAGAGAGGTTGATTAGAAAGGCCGAGTAAGGTGTCGTAGAGTGTAGCCACCGAGACGTTGGCTCGCGGTGCTATGATAGGGGACTTGGGTAGTATGGGATGTCTAAGTCTCACATCGGGTAATATGGGATTGAATATTTAAGTGGTTTGGTTTTTCTCCTTTAACGACTAGTTTTTAAGGGTGGGTTCCAAAGTTGCTTAGGTATCTATCATTTTTGCTAACTTATTTTTGAAGTTTTAACAGAAATAAGGATGGTATAATCTTATGGGAGTTTGTAGTTGTATCATATGTTTGGTTGGATCATAATAGCAACTTTTGAGAAGTTTATGCTATTGTATTTGCTTTTGGAATAAATTGTATATTTGAGATCTTTATGGTGTATGTTAAGAGATTTTTTATGTGCAGTTTTCTTTTTCTCTTCATTTTCCCATTGGAGGATATCTTGTCACGTTTCTTTTATCTTTCTGTCTTTGTATGAGATTCTTCTAATCTTAAAGATTAATTAAGAATAAAATACAATATTATCTATAGTGATCTTCCTGTGAGGATGCCCTGGGATTTGACTAATGGGAGGGTATAGTGGTGGAACGAGGTAGGGGTTTTTCATAATCTATTGTTCTCAAAAGAAAAGGTGCTTTCTGGTTGTTGTATACCTTTTGTGAACTTGAGAAAGATTGTTTAAGGACAGATTTTATTAGAAAATGTCGAGAGGAAGGAAGGTCTCTTATATAGCATGCAAAAGGCAGAATACTAGGGATAAATTCTTGATGGTTGACAATTTTCCTTGGGGAAGGACGTCAATCTAATGTTTGTTATGCGAGCTGGGCATCTTGGAAGTGGATGGGTGCAATTTGGGTCCATTCTGAGGAGTTGCTTTTTTCAAAATCCGGATGCCAGTCCTCATGTAGTTAAGACATATACAGCCGACCTCTGGGCTAAGTTTTGCTGATGTGAAGATGAAGAACACTGGCATTAAGTTCAGAGGTCATCAGAGATGGCAGCAACAAGGAACAATGAAGATGACATCTTGTGGTATGTCAGTTTCGATAGATGATCCCTCAAAATCAGGATTTTTGAACTTAAAAAAAACTCCTAGATAGTGTTTGTTAGAAGTTATATTTTAAAATTCCCAAGAAAGTGAGGTGAGTGGTGTTAGGAATAAATTTCATTCCCAGGTATAAAAGATTTTAAGAAATGAAAATTTATAAAGAAGTGAGAAAAAAACTTTCCCACCTGGGAGAGTGGGAATGGAAAAGTTTTTACTATGTGAAATGATTTAATTGCCCTAACTTCTTTATTTACTCGTTTTTTCCTTTTGCTCCTATTTATCATTTCTTTTATTGTGAAATTTTTTCTCTTTTAAGAGTATTTTTGGAAAAGTAATTATATTTTCGAAAATATTTCACATGAATCAAACATAGAAATGGAAATTTGGTGGAAATAGAGCAAATTATTCTCAAAAAGTGAAATGACAATCAAATGTAATTTTTTAACTTTCCTATATATTTGAGAATCTCATTCTCAGAAATGTAGTTTCCTAAGAATAAAACATTTCATGAACCAAATACCACTTTAAGGATAGAGTTATCTCCCGGTGACAGAAGGCTTGTTTATTGGAACCGAGAAGAAAGGATGCCTGATGGGCAGATTTAGATTAGTTGGACCAAGACCCAGTGTTTTTTCAAGGTTACAAATCAATAGGGTGAGTGTTTTATTAGGCTGGAAGATCCAAGGTGGAGGATGGACCCAAAACAAAAATGGGTACTTAAAGACCCGAGAAGTAATGGATAAAGTGTGTTTCCAGAATTGGGTCATGGATCCGAATATGGTTGAAGGTGGGTGTGGACCAAAAGATAGCGGCAAAGGAGGAGCACGGCCACTGAATGCTTCATCAGCATGAGAAACTTGGTTTGGACGACTATAACAGGGCTACATTTCAATGGGCAGTGGGTGTTTCTCTCAGAGCATGGTTTCAAGCTTGGTTGGCAATGGCCAATGGGTATGGGGCAGAAGGTGCCCATAAAACTTATTCTACACTCATATGAAATCTCTTGTGGGTGGAAAAAGTTTAGAACAGGTTTTCTCAGGCAGGAAACCCAGACCCAAGCTTGGGCTACCATGCAAGAGTTGTCTGTGATGTTGCAAAGGGTATTGAGGCCAAAGAGGGTGTACAGGAAGTACAAAATGTTGTCAAGACCTTAGTTTGTGTTACAGGGAATGAAGGAGCACTCTCAAGGATGTTAATCAAAGATCAAGGATGCTTCATATTTTGACTCAAATGATTTGCTAGGCGATATTGAGAGAAACTCTTGCTCTGATGATGAATTTTCAAAAATTACAAAGTTTGGTGCCAGCCCAATCTATAAATTGTGATTTCAAGGGTGTCTGTTTGATGGTCTGGCACGAATATTTGATGGACATTAATGTACAAGGGACAGTACTGTTCATTTGGGTATACTTTTTGTCAAGATTTCAATGTTAATCGAGTAACTCTGGAGCTCAAATGTATTTTTTGGGAAAAACAGGGAGTGATTCATCTTCTTCTTTTTCTTTTTCTTCACAATCTCTTACTTTTGTTCCTTTCTCTTTTACAGTACATTCTTCATCTACTACTTCTGTTCTTGCTTCGTTACCTGTTTAAACAATCTAATCTCTTATATTGCTTTATTAGGTGGTTAATGTGAGGGTTCTAATTGTGGTGATGAACTCTTGCCACTTCCAATCTCGAAAAAATAAAAGTTGGGTAATACTCGATGTTCTTGACGGTCCTAAAAGCAGTTTTTTAGAGGAAAATGTCATAGCAAAAATTGTTGTTAATAGGTATAACAAATCACAATCCTTACTTCAGACGATGGGTGTTGAATTGGTTGCACCATATGGGGTTTGAGTTCAAGTATAGAGTCTACTAAGACTTGTGTACGTCAAAAGACTCACTTGAAGAATGAATTATGAAAATTGGCTTCCTCGATCAATTATGGTGGAGGTAAAGATAAGTGAGTGAATAAGTTGTGTCAATGAAGTTCTTTAGTTGGAATGGTGGGGGTTAGGTAGTCAAGGTAAGAGGAAAATGGTCAAGCAAGTTATCTCCCGGTTCAGCCTAACATAGTTATGTGGCAAGAGACCAAGCTAGAAGTGTTAGATGGCTAGATAGTTAGAAGCTTGTGGGATACACAGTTTAAGGATTGGGAATGTTCCCATTAGTTGGGGCTTTCGGTTGAATGATTTTAATTTGGGATACGAGTGTAGCTTATAAGGCTGATATACTTCATGGAAACTTTATTAGTGTTGTTTGATTTTCGAGAAAGAGTTCAATGGTGGATTTCTTCTGTCTATGAACCTTCAAGCCCTGGATTGCATTCTGTATTTTGGGAAAAACTGAATTTTATCTATGGCTTTTATGCTTCTTGTTGGTGTTGGGAGGTTATCTTTCTGTGCTTGGTGTAGGTGGTTTTGTCACGTCTGGTTTCTGACCACTTTCCCATTGTGTTGGGCTAATGTAGGGTAAAGCGGGGCCCTAATCCATTCTGTTTTGAAAACATGTGTTTAACACACCATGCTTGCTCAGCTTTTGTGAAAGAATTGTGGCAAGATATAAGGGTGGAGGGTTGAAAAGGTTTCAAATGTATGAGAAAGTTGAAGCTTGTTGAGGAAAAGTTGAAGCTTTAGAACTGTGTTGTTTTCAGGGATACTAGAATCCGAAGAGGAGAGATTTTAGAGAGTTTGACTGTTCAGGTATATTTGAGGTGGAGGGAGAGATATTGGAGGATCATAAGAGGAGAAAATTAGATCTAAGATATGAATTGCAGGAGATTTCTTTTAGGGGAGGCATTAGTTAGAGACAAAAATCTAGGTTGCAATGGGTCAAGGAAGGGGATACGAATTCTAAATTTTTCTATAGAGTGGCCTCCAGTAGAAGGTGAAGTTTGATTAAGGAAATTGAGCTTGAGGATGGAGGTGTGATTAGGGATATAAATGTTATTGCTGAGAAGACTACTAGTTTTTATTCAGCTCTTTATATTGATGACTTCCCAAATAGACCTTTTTTGGAAGGGTTTGAGTAGTGTGCTATTAATCATGAACAAGCTATTTAGCAAGAGAGGCCATTTGAAGAAGAGGTAATTAAGAATGTGGTGTGGAGCATGGATAGCAAAATGTCTTCAACCCAATGGGTTTACTATTGTCTGCTTTCAAAGTTGTTGGGATTACCATTAAGGAGGATCTTTTGAAGGTGTTTGAATAATTCTATAATAATGGTAAGATAGCAGTGAGCATGAATTCACTTTTATTAGGCCTGTTTCGAAAAAGGATAGATCCATTAGGGTGAAAGACTAGAAGTCTATTAGCTTGGTGACAAGCATGTATAAGCTCATCATCAAGGTTCTTTCTATTTGGCTAAATGAGGTGTTGTCAGGTGCTATCTTCAAGAATCAAAGTGTAACAGGTAGGCATATTCTTGATGCAACTTGATAGCTAATGAGGTTTTCCATGATGTTAAGCAAAGGGGTAATAATGGTTTGGTTTTAAAGTTGGACTTTGAGAAAGCATACGATCAAGTTAGCTAGAATTTTCTTGATAAAGTACTTCATTGAAAAGGCTTCGGTGCAAAGTGGAGAAATTAGTTTTAGGGTGGCTCTGTTCTACTACCTTTTCAGAGATTGTGAATGGGAGAGCCAAGGTATTGGATTTGAGGGCAAAGAGGAGTGAAGCAAGGGGATCTTTTGTCCCCTTTTCTATTTACCTTGGTAGTGGACGTACTTAATAGGATGATTATGAAAGCAGTTGATAGAGATCTTATTAGGGGCATTCAAGTAAGAACAAAAGAGATTGAAGTATCCCATCTTTAGTTTACTGATGATACTGATCTTTTTCTTAGAATAGGACAGGGGTGGCCTTTTGAATACCCTTAGTGTTCTGCAAATTTTTAAAGATTGTGAAGTTAGATAAATTAGGAGAAAAACACAAATGTAAAATGTAGTCCGTAAAAAAGGCTTACACTAGTCCTTGATATTTATAGGATAGATTACAGACAGACATTAATTGCAAATATAAATGACCCATAATTACAATCTTAATTATTCTCTTAAAGAAAAGGATATGACCATTACCTCCTAATCATACATTATTTGAATTGATTCATAATCTATTTACATTATTTCTAATTTCTAACAAAAGATATTTCTGGTTTGAAGATGAATTTGGCAGAGTGGTTTGGCAAATATTAATGTTGATATGGATATTCTCTCTTCTTGGGCTTGTAACTTCTTTGATAGGGTGCTAGTTTCTCCAATGCCCCCTTGCCTATTTAGGAGTTCCTCTTGGAGCCCAAGAGCTGGCACTTTTTGGGACCCTGCAAAAGGTGACTAAGTGGCTAGATAGTTGGAAAGGTTCATTCTTCTCTTTGGATAGTTGCATAACCCTCATTCAGTCATGTCTTTCAAGTGTTCCACTTTATCTTTCCTTCTTTCAAATCCCATTAAGGGTTGCACACCGGTTAGAAAAAACCATGTGGGATTTCCTTTGGAATGGTTTGGGGGATTTAAGATGGAACCACCTTGTTAATTGGGATATTTGTTGTAGACCCAGGGAAGAAGATGGTTTAAGACTTGGAAATTTGGTGTCCAAGAATAAGGCTCTAACAAGTAAATGGCTATGGTGTTTTCTTTTTGAAACTACTTCCTTATGGCATTGGGCTATTTGGAGTAAGTATGGTTTGGAGCCGAATGGGTGGGCTGGCATTCCTACAATTAGGGCTACTCATATTTGTCCTTGGAAATCCATTTCTTAAGGTTGTGACTCTTTTTGCTATTGTATCTCTTGCGCTAGTAATGGGTGTCTTATTAAATTTTGGGAGGATACCTGGGTAGGAAATATTCCATTGTGTCAAGCTTTCCTTAATCTTTACCTTCTTTCTTCCTTGCATAATGCTCAGGTTCATAATTTCTGTTTAGGGGACTATGCTTTCTTGGAATTTTCACTTTTCAAGGGATTTAACTAGTAAAGATTTGAATGAAATAGAAACTCTTTTGCCTTTTCTTGACAATGTTAGAATTTCCCAATTTGAAGATAGGAGAGTTTGGAATCTTGATCCTCTTGGTGTGTACTCTTGTAAGTCCTACTTTCACTTCCTTATTTCTCCTCCTACATGGAAATATACACTCCTTTCAAAAGTCAAATCTTTCATTTAGACAGTTGTACTCAATAGAATTAGCACAAATAACATGTTGCAAATTTGAAGACTTAGTCTCTTAACATTTATATTATCTGCATGAATAGTGATAAAATTGGTGCTCACTTATTTTTACATTGTCTAGTGGCTGATTTTATGTGGAATAAGCTTTTTGGGATTTTTGGTGAGAGTCGGGTTTGTCCAAAGGATCTAGAGTAGTTTCTCCTTATATGGTTAAAAGTTTTGGTTGAATGAAAGAAGGTAACTCTATGGCAATGCGCTGCTTTTGCAATTATGTGAAATATTTAGCTAGAAATGAATACACGCATTTTTAGGGTTGTTTTGTTATCTTTAAATGACTTGTTGGCAAGGATTTTGTGTGAAGCTTCTTTGTAGTGTTCAACCCAAGGGTTATTTAAGGAGTATTGCTTTTGGATATGCAGAGAGATTGGATATAGCTTTGGTGCATGCTTAAATTTTTTGCTACTGTTTTTTTTTTGTTTTTTGTTTTATTATTATGTTTTCTTTGATTTTTCAGGTGAATAACTAATCCTTTTGTTTTGTATCTCTTTTTTCTCTTAATAAAATTTCTTTTATTGAATTTTTTAAAAAAAAAATAGTAAAATACTCTTCCCTGTTAATGCTCTTATTAGATGACTTTCCTTTATATTATAAAAATATACATGAATATCCCTTAAAAATAAAAAATATGCTACAACTTAACCCAAATGCTTAAAATACCTTTTTTGAAAGAGAAACAAATAAAAAATAAATAAAGAGCACTGCCTCAAATTTCCCTTCATCTTCTCCACTGTCCTCTAATAACAATTACTCCTTCTCAATTATTTTGTCTTCTTCTCCCTGTCATGGGTCTTGTGGTATTAATATCCCAAAATTGGTATTTTTAAAGCTAAAGCATTTTATATAACATTTGTTTCCCATCTGTATCTTGGTCTCTTATCTTACACACCTCAAATTTTGTTTTCCAAATATAATTTCTTCCTTATTTGATGTCTTCCCTTGGTCTACCTCTGTGACAATCTCATATCAAGTTACATACTCATCTCACCTTTCTTTATATCAGGAAAGCACAATAGGTGAAACTATTAAGAATAATTTAATAGATAATAACCTATCTATTGGTTTAATTCATAATAGGCTATTGTTATGCCGTTTGATCCATGTAGCCGACCTCACCTAGTGAGAAAAAACTTAGTTATTGTTGTTGTTGTAATATCAATTGACTTTAATTATATAAATATCAATTTAGTTGAGTAAATGGATGTACAATTCTCTATTATCATTATATAATTTGCTATTATATGTTAAAATAATATATAGCATAAAAGGAAGAGGAAGACAAAATAGTTAGGAAGGAATAATTGGTATTAAAGGACAATGAAGAAGACCAAAGATAATGTGAAGGGGTACTCTTTAATTTTTTATTACATTTCTCTTGCATAAAGGGTATTTTAGGTATGTGGGTTAAATTGTATCATAATTTTTTATTTTAAAGGTTATTCGTGTATATTTTCATAATAAAAGGGAGAGCTGTGTAACAAAGACAATTAATTAAGGGAGAGGAGAGTATTTTACTTATTAATTAAGTGGAAATAATAGTGATCTCCGTCCACTCATTTTTGCAAAACAAACTTGTTTTCTTGGATGATATGCAAAGGGACTGGTTTTCTCTTTTGTTTGTTACTCTAGTAGGAATCCTTATCCGTTGTTTTGTATTCAGTTTCTCTCATAAAGAATTCTTTTATCTAAAAAAGAAAATGGGAAATTCTTCCATATTTAGTTATGGTTAAAAACCAGAGTACGTCTTCTGAGTTTTTCTCTTCTTTGATGAGGAGGGGACTATCATTCAATCAGGTCCGTGAATGATGAAAAGTGAATTGGGACAATAACTATTTCCAAGGAAGGAAATACTAAATAAATATTATATTTTCTGTAGAAGCTGAATGGTCAATTTGGAGACCAACTTTCTGCTATTTTTCTGGCAACCAGAATTAATTTTCCTGTATGAATGATCTAAAATTTGGCCTAATACTCAATCAATATAGAAGATGAAGAAGCATCAAACACCCAATGTTTCCTTTTGTCTTTTTCTGTTTAATTGAAGCTGATTGGATTATATTAATCAATTTAGTAAATTCCATTTTATAAAGAACTGGAAGTATATTGAATTACTCATTCTCCTACAAGGAAGAGATTTGTCCTTGACAAGCCAATTTGGAAATCTAAAGCTCTTTCAAAAGTCAAATCTTTTGTTTGGATTGCAATATTTAGTAGGATTAACACTGATGACATGTTACAGGTTTGGTGGCCCCATATAGCTATTTCCCCTTATATATGTGTTATGTGTAGATGTGCTTCAGATACTATGTCTCATTTATTTCTCCATTGTTCAGCCATGAGCTGCTTGTGAAATATACTCTTTGGTATTGTTGGTGAGAGTTGAGTTTGTCCTAATTCATTGGATCAATTTCTTCAAATCCACTTTCATGGGTTTGGTAATAAGAAGGATGACAAAAACGTGTGGCATTTTGTGGTTAGAAAGGAATGTTCGCATCTTCAAGGGTGTTCTTTGCCTTTAAATCTATTATGGAACAAGCTTCTCTTTGGAGCTCAGCTTATGGTTTTTTTTAAGGGAATTTCAGTTTCAGATATACGAAGAGATTGGATAGCTCTTCTACATTAATTTGTTCCCTTAGGGTTTTGTTTGTTTTGTTCTTGCTTTGGTTTTTTGCTTTCTGATGTGAGGATTTCTTATCCTCCTCCTTTTGTTCTGTTTTCCCTTTCTCTTTCTAATATAATTTTTTTCTGTTAAAAAAAACGAAAGTAAATTTTGTTATTAGTAGTGAAATATTTGCTTGGAAATTGAAGACTGGCACCCGTTTTTTTTCCCTAATATGAACTTCCTTTACAGGTAGAGATTTATCCCCTTAAGATCCATTTGACTGAGGTAATGTACAGCATGATGTGGAAGTATTTCTTCCCAGAAGAAGAACAAGACTCACAACGCCGACAGGTTAGGGAAGAATTTCAAATGACAACCTTGTCTTAATAGCCAAAGCTAAAATTTATAGATTATTTGTATGGGAAAGTTAAAGTTAAGGTTTTTTATGCAGGAGGTTTGGAAGGTTTCAACAACTGCTGGTGCAAGGCGGGTAAAGAAAGGTTCATCACTCCATGAAGCTTCTGCTTCAAGCAGTCACTCAATGAAAGAGTCTGAAGCATCAGCCAAATCCAGCATCTCTGCAATTCTATTTCCTGTTACCAGTCAGCCTTCCGTCCATGTTGATTCAGCCCAAGTGAGTTTCCAACAAAAGTTTTTGTTACATGGTTCTCAAGTTAGATTATTAATAGAATCAGGAATGCTAATCTTGGGTTTTGTTGGAAGGAGAGCTAGGGGAATACATAACCTCTTTTTGGGGGGTTCTACTCGATAGTATTTTTAGATGCTAGATTTCTCATAAGGAGTTTTGGTTACCTACTCGCAGGCATCCAAATCACAAAATGTCAGAGCAAATCCTGGTACTAGTTCAACTCCCGAGTTGAGAAGGACTTCTTCTTTTGACAGAACATGGGAAGAGACTGTGGCAGAATCTGTAGCTAATGAACTTGTCTTACAAAGCTTCTCTACTTCGAATAATGGCCCATTAGGTTCTATTGAGCAACAAGATGAAGCCTCTAAGAATAAATCAAAAGATTCCAAAGTTGTCAAAACTGGTCGCTCATCTCATGAAGAGAAAAAGTTAGCTAAGATGCATGAAGAGAAAAGATCTAGGCCACGAAAGATGATGGAGTTTCACAACATCAAAATTAGCCAGGTTGGTAGTTCTACTGCAGCTGTTATCTATTATCTCTTTTGTTGTAATAATTCAGAATTCAGCAAAATGCAGTTATTATTCTCTTGTAGGTTGAGTTATTGGTTACATATGAAGGGTTAAACTTTGGTGTGAATGATCTGAAATTACTAATGGATCAATTTCACCGGATTGAGTTTACTGGGACTTGGCGAAGACTTTTCTCACGAGTTAAGAAGCACATCATCTGGGGAGTCCTAAAGTCTGTGACTGGAATGCAGGTGATGAATGACTGAAGTGTCCTTCATAGACTCATATTTGCTATTTTTATCTACTGCATATTCATGAGGGCATTATAATACTGAATAATGTTTTAAAAGCTGAAGACTCGAGTGAAACTATATTTTTCTTTTTTGTGATTGCCTCTTTGAAAGGGCCATCAACCTAGAAAACTGTATTGTTTTTCAAATTATGGAGATCTACCTGGTGATGATCATTAACATTTTCTATCAAATTTATTGAAATATTTTTTTCATAAATCATGTAGGGTAAGAAATTTAAAGACAAAGCTCAAAGTCAGCCTACGGGAGCTGGTGTTCCTGAAATTGACCTCAATTTTAGTGATAATGAAGGTCAGGCTGGAAAATCAGATCAGTACCCTCCATCTTGGCCTAAGCGTCCAAGTGATGGAGCGGGCGATGGATTTGTAACATCTATTAGAGGACTATTTAATACACAACGCCGCAAGGCAAAAGCATTTGTGCTCAGGACTATGAGGGGTGAAGCAGAGAATTATTTTCAAGGTGATTGGAGTGAAAGTGATGTGGAGTTTTCTCCGTTTGCTAGGCAGCTCACCATTACAAAAGCTAAAAGGCTTATTAAGCGGCACACTAAAAAGTTCCGTTCTAGAGGACAAAAAGGTTTGTGCAAGTGTCCCTTCCATTCTTCTGGTTTATCACAACTTAATTTTCATTGTGATTCATGGACAAAGTAATTGCAAGTGA
The DNA here is from genome assembly GCA_037074535.1 of Gleditsia sinensis. NCBI lineage: Eukaryota > Viridiplantae > Streptophyta > Magnoliopsida > Fabales > Fabaceae > Gleditsia > Gleditsia sinensis. The sequence goes on from CM073472.1 coordinate 6,396,464, forward strand.
ATGGAACTTCAGGTTGGTAAATATATTTCTGAGAATCATATTTAGGCATGTATAAACAACACTTGTGAATTCCACCTCAGGTTTGCTACTTAAACTGTTTGCCAGCTTGTGTATTTAATCCAATTATTTTGTTGTTTATTCTTCTAAACTTTTTTTTCCCGGGCTTAATTGTGTGTTCATTTTATTGGTTAGATACGCAGACCATAGTTAAGATAATGCTGTCTTCTTGAATTTAATCCTTTGAACAAACCTAGATGGTCCATATGGGTATATTCGTCTGTATATTCTAGTCCCCAAGGCAAATCCGCTGAGATGTACTGTATCGGATCTGTCTAACCCAACGGGCTGTATATTGCCTAGGCTTGAAAAATTAACTGTTCATTGCTGTGCCTTTGGTGAAATCTTGCCCAACGAGATGTTTTGAATTTTTAACTTGGTTTACCTTGCTCTGATTATACCTCTGCTAGTCGAATATTTTCTTGTAAAAACTGCCGAGAATCATGTCTGATTTGATAACGGGAGGCCTGAACTTTCAATCTCTTGCAGGTTCGTCCTCCCAACAAAGAGAATCACTTCCATCATCTCCAAGAGAGACGACACCATTTGACAGTGATTCTTCAAGTGGATCCTCACCCTATGAAGATTTTCATGAATAGAAGTATTCTGTTATTTGAAGAAATTCTTCTTAGTAGAACATGAAGTACGCTACATCTGGTTCTTGAATGACCGTAGGACTCGAACAAAGACTTCTACTCTTTCTCAATTTGGTAAGTGCATCGGATGAAGACCAAAAAAAATATCAAGTCATCAGAGAAGAACGACGTGGACCGTGATGCACTTGGGACCTGATATTCTTTGGACAATGCCTATATGTACGGTAGTGACTGACGGCCATTCAGTGTATATGTTCCGTCAACCTGAGTCATTTGTGATAAGTAGCCATGTTATGTCCAAAAAAAGAAGTGATAAGTAGCCATGCGTTCATCTCCTCTATCAAATATGTATTTCTGTAGGTTCAAAATGTGCATTTTTGGGGCTCTTTAATTTATTAGAAAGTAGGAGCCTAGGATTGACATGATTATGTACAGACAATTTATTATATGTCGAAAAACGTAATAAATGCAGCATTCTGTCTCTAGTAACTTAATATTCTATTTGAATTTGTAGAAAACAGTATTTAGTTATTTGATGCTATCATTTTTATTTTGGCACTGAATTAGAAGGCATCTTTTTGAACACTGATGTCTTGACCATAACGGCATTTCTGAAGTTTGGAGGCAACCAAAAAATTATGAAACATATCTTAATTTATTTTTTATTAATTTTTATAATATACCAAATTGAGTTTTTTTTTTCAAAAGTTTAAATTATAATTAAATAATATTATAAAACCATAATATTTAAAATATTAAAGAATACAAAATATTAGTGCAGTAAACAATTCCAACATGTACCAAATATTGTATCAAAGTGATGAACATATCTCAAATATCATTAATACAACAAAAGATTCTTAAGATTTTCAGCAAATCAGTTGTATCAGATTTTTAGTGATTATTACTTTCATTTGTTCCCAATATATTCATTTTATATTAGTTGACGTATTAATGCAATCATCTTGGAGGGCTCGCAGTTTTCCTCATTTTATGCACTTTTCCTCGGTAAGTAGTCAGTTGGCAGTGGCACATGGAGTTAGAAAAGCAGGGACAATACAAGGGAAGAGATGGGATTAGTAGAGTATGGAAAGTATCGAAGGCGTAAAGAGTTGAGATCCTTGCCGATTGATGAACATAGCCACCACGGTAGGTAGGGTACTGATTTTATCAGGATTTTAAATGTAACTGCAGATTACTACACCGAGATAACGAGCTAAGTGCAGTTCAACTCCATTCCTCCTCGTTTGTGTTAAAAGTGCATTCCAAGCGCTGTTTCAGAATCCTCTTTGCAATATCTCTTGTGGCAATCTCTAATGCAAAGATTCGCTTTGGGTTGGCGTGCTTAATATGATTAAGGTTTACGAAAAGGACTGCACCTTCGAAACGTACATCCTGGTGGACCTTCGGCCTGCAAGACTAGTTTTGGTTGTATTGCTGAATGTCTCAGTTGCAGCCAATTCATATAAACCCTATGTACCCAATATTACATAGGGTTGTCGAACTTCTAATCAAAGTAGATATTTCATGTACACCCAAAGATGTCTAGGTCGAACTAGAATTCCTACATGATATCACCAAGACAGAATTTGAAGTTCCAGGTTATACATTCAGAGATAACAGTCCGTAAATTATCAATCATATAGAAATAGACCATTTGTATTGATGGGACCATTGCTATAACTGTACATTCTATGGGTCAAACTGAAAGGAATTACAAGCCTACTAGTGCCAGTCAGACTGGCATTTTGCAACTGGAAAACTCAACGATCAGCTATCAAAGCTGGGTTATCATTATCAGAGAAAGTAACAAGATTGTTATGTGTAGGGATGGCCGTCCGACTGTCTGATTCGTTACCTTCATCGACCTGGTCATCAGGTGCAAAAAGGGGTAAAAGGATGCGCTCATTACCTTGCAGTTAAAATGGAAGAAAACTGAACCACAATGATTAAAAAACACTTACGTTATAAAATAAAAGCATACCTGCTCAGCAGGAGCAAGAGCATGTTCCTGGTTCCTCTTGGAAAGGTCCCTCAAAGTACCCTGCAAAATCACATTGTCAAAAGGGCGGCTAACGAATGCAGCTAGCAGTAAACTGCACATCATAGTTGAGCAAAACTAAACTAACGGTTCAGAAAGAATGTGCCTTAAATAAGGGGCAACAGAAAAATAAATTACCCTCGGATGACTCTAAGAACAGAAGTCTACAATTAAAGGATTTTTTTCATTTTATTTGTTCTTTTGGTTAACCTACAATTACAAGTTAAAGTGCAATAAATAAGATATCCCAAGATTTTGATAATCCCAAACAGTGCTAGAGAAGACCACACAGAATATTCTGTTTCCCACCATAAAGTCCACAATGCAGCTGGAAGCGTGGAAGTGGAAATGGAATTAACAAAAAGCAAAGCTCCATAATCCTAGGAAGTTGATGTCATATTCAGTACAGTTTGTGGACTATATATCCACCATTCATATTTAAACACTTTCTATAATAGCCAAACAAATATATCGATTAAATACATTCAAACCATAGAATCCTCAAAATTCAAACACAACACTTCGGATTTAAAGCTGAAACTTTACAGTCCTGTTTATATACAAAAGGCTAAAATAGTTGGTTTCTGGTGTCTTAAACCAGCTTGCAGCTAACAAGGTCATGAAACTGCAGGTATGTCCAATACAACAAGGAACAGGGCAGGAATTAAAATGATCCCCATATCAGACATGATTAGGCAACAAATAAGTGGTCAGGAAAAGAAATTAGAACAAGGCCACCATCAATGCCAAAACAGAACACCTTGAAGAAACTTCCACTCCTCTTAGGAAAATTGGCAGTAGCATGCACCACACAACTCAAGAAAATGAGTACAAAAATAGAACTCTATAGTTATACAAAAACTTTTCTTTTAGGTGACATAAAATGGTGTAGGAAATGGAAACACCATTCTGGGCAAGAGCATATTGGATAAAGCCCTCCCCAATCTGACATTTCTTAGAATTGAACTTTTTCCTTACTTATACACAAGCTTTAATAAAAGGCATTAACCGCACATTCCTCGGATATTAAAGTTGAAAGAAACATCCAGTCCTCAACATCCCACCCAAAAAACATGCATATCCAAAATTCTCTCTTTCCACTCTCATATAACCCACTCAGGGATGAGTTTCCCTGCAATTGGACCAACTCGCAGGCGCACACACCTGCAGGGGCCAGGAATTCAACACACTGCCTTTTCTCAACTCACAAAATGAATTCTACAAAGAAAATGGAACTTTGCATAAGATATTTGAAAACCTGGTTAACTATCAAAACACCCATACTACAGCTTCACATATCTATAAACATTATAAACAAGGATTCCACCAAGTAGCCAAAAGCAAATAAGATATGCTTAACTAGAAATTAAGACCAAGCCCCATCCCCCATGAACTACAACCTCATCACAGCATTGACAGTCCTGTTATCATCCCCCCTCCTCCTTCCAATTAAGGTCCAATATATTAGGTTTGTATCAAGAAAGCATAAGAAGTGATAGAAGAATATCAAATTCCAGCTTTATTTTTGGTACATAAATTCAAGCTTTCAAATAATTACTTCTTAATTACAAATAATTGACATTAAAAATCATTTTCAAACTTTAAAAAGCTGCAAAAAGAAAGAGGGGCAGGGGTTTCTGCACAACTTAACTTGCCCATGAACACAGCACATAGTATACTGAGTGGCAAAATAAGGCATATCTCCATTCTATTCACTAGATTTAAAATTAAAATGCTACACAGGAACATTATGTATAATAAATTAGAGTTAATATTTGATACACTATCAGTGTATCAAGTAGCTTATGTCATTACCATTTTTAATCAACTCTTTAATTAAAATAATTTGTGAGTCCTATATAACATGAAGTATGAGTACGATGGATGCATTCATGCTCTCTACAAGAAAAGTCTTTCAATGTCTAACTTTTATAAATTTGAATTTCAATTAATAGGATGACTTGAATTTAGGGATTTATTACTATAGTTAAAAGCCCACACTAAGTCATACAATTATGTTAAACTGAATTATGTAACATTATAGAAAGGTTGTCATATCTAGCTTTTCTTTATTTTATTCTTAGGTATGATTTTAAGCCAGTGGATTCTAGATAAACAATTCTATACACTGGAAATGTTTACAAATTCAAATATAGATCCCTAAAGTAATATAGGAGAACATAAGTCGCTGCGTAGTATGTACCAACAACCAGCAAAATTTGCATCTCCAATTTTCATCACATTGGAAATAAGCATGTATATCTGAAAAAAAAATGGTAAAAACACTCTATCTACGAAAACAAACCATTTGGAGAAATACCTACCCTATTTGACCAAAAGAGCCCACAAGCGTTGCAAAGTGATCTCGGACCAGATGGACCCCGCCGCATCATTGGGGTAGAATTTGAACTTATGCCGCAGTGCGTACAGCTATACAAACATGCAATAGGTATTAAAGGTTAAACATCCAATAACAGACATCACAGTCAAGCAAATAGATTTTTTTTTAATAAAAAAAAATTATTAAGAAAGAAAAGAGATTCAAAACAGGTTATCTTCCTAAAGAAACAAAAAAATAATAATAAAACCAAATAAAAACAGTAGCTAAAATTTATCCTTTATGCATGCAGCAAAGCTGCCCAATCTCTGCAATTTGCATATCCAGAAACGATACTCCCTTAAATAACCCTTGAGCCGAACACCACAAGATCCTCCAAACACAATCCTTGATTATGTAAATAAAGAGATATTGTGTAAATCTCAATAAAAAAAATAGATGACAATTCAAATGGTACTTCCAGAAACCCATAATCTAAGTCACAAAATCTCAAATTAAGAAACAGATTCTGGCTTTAAGATTAATAAGGCCCAAGAAACTCACAAGGTTTCTGATTGACTGTCATCCTGCCCTGACTCCTGGACTGTACCCCAACTATTAGCTCCATCTTGTTTCTTAGATGAAGTAAATTGACCCTTATTACGGTGCATCCTGCATTTAAACATCAGATAAAATGAGAAACAGGTAATGAACTAATAATTTAAACAAAACCCAGCAGCTACAATGAGGAGCAACAAGAAGCGAACTTATCACATAGATGAAGTAATAAGTCCATGAGAAGATAAAAGGATCCTCATTTGGTAATGACAAGCAGCAGTAACATTAAATATGGAATATCAATTCCAAGAAAGGTTCATATATATGAAGTATGGACACTAACACAAACATATTAACACATCAAACTCCAAAAAATATAACACACAACATGACACTGCGCATATATATATATATATATGTGTGTGTGTGTGTGTGTGTGTGTGTGGGTGGGTTGGGTGTGTGCATGTCATATTCAAACCCTAAATTTTTTTCCATTTAGTGATCTACTTCCAAAGAAAAATGCAACCAACATTATCCTATATCCTAATTATCTTATTTTCCAAAAACATTTACTAAATAAGAAAAATATTAAACTAGATTATTCAAATCATTCCTGTTTAACCAAAGAGAAAATTAGGAAAGAATTTCTATTATCTCATCAAAATGGGGTTTCTAGTTTCACATTTTATCTTTTTTTTTTTAGTTGTTTCAGCTGTGTCCAAGCCGTAAAAATAATTTTCACAGGTGTGGACACTATGTTGTGCCAATGTTAGTGTTCAACACATCGATACACCTAAAAATAGGTGTGTTGGTGCTCTGTAGGTTCGTATTCAGAAAGACAACTTATTATCTGGAAACTAACACCAGGTAACTTGTTCACAGAAATGCATGCAAGTACACACAAACCTATGTACATAGTAGCTAAACTAACCAAACTGCAAGGTACTACTATATTCCACCTTATACTCTAGCATGTACAACCCAAAGGAAGTATCATGTATACAACATACTGATGGAGGATACTGTTCAAGCATGCATCATATTCAAAATCTCTAGATACTTGATTGAGATTTTATGGGAGGAAGAACATAAAGGCAATCCTGTTAGATTCTTGTTCATGATATTATGAACAATATTTGTCTCACAAAAATATGAATCTTTTAAAAGAGTACAAACAAATGATTGAGCTTCTATTGAAATCAATGAAGTATGAAGTAAAGAGTAAATTACTATCTCCTCCCATGATTAATGCCGTTACTACAAAGTCCTCTCCTTTGTTATGAAAATATACACAAACTTCTCTCAAAACTAAAAAATATGGAGTAACATACTCTCTCTTCCCTTAATTAAAGCCCTTATTACACAACTCTCCTCTCGTCCCTTCAAAATAAAAGGTATTATAACTTAATCTAAATGTCTCAAATATCTTTTATGAAAAAAAAAAAACTTAAAAAGCACTCCCTCACATTTTTTTTATCTCCACTGTTCTCTAATAACAATTATTCTTTCTTAACTATTTTGTCTTACTATTGCTTTCATGGTAACTATTATTTTAAAATATAATAGAAAACTATATAATGATAATCAAGGACTATACATCCATTTACTTAACCTGATAGAAATTCATATAATAACTCCATCTGAATCTGATATTATGAAAAAATTCATTCCTTGGTCATAAGAGGTAAATTAAGAGAAGATATAAAAGAAATAATAGATTCATATTTGAAAAACAATACATGAAATTTCTAAGACAGCCAGATAGATATAAGAAATAAATACTATAAGGTATCTCTATTATTGTAAAAGGGCTTGAGCTATCTAAATAATAATATCGTTGACTTAGAAAATTGGTTGGAAATTTTCTCTTTGATCACATTTTACCAATATTCTTACTATTTAATTTGTAATGAAAAAAATTAGAAGATTAATACTATAAGACACATGAAGGGGAGTAGCAGACAAATAGTTGGAAAAAAATAATTAGTATTAGAGAATAATGGAAATGACAGAAAAATTTGTGAGAATGTTCTTACTTTTTTTTTATTTGTTTCTTTTTCATAAGGATATTTGAGACATTAGCGTTAAATTTTAACATATTTTTTATTTTTAATGGAGGTTGACATATATTTTCATAATAAAAAGAAAGGATATTAATAAGAAGAGAAGAAATCATTTTACGCTTATTTTTAAAGGAAGTCTGTGTATATTTTTATAATAAAAAGGAGGGGAGAATATTTTACTCTAAATAAAAATATCTAAAATTTTGAAGGGATAAAATTGAAATACACAGAAAGATGATAAAAGTGATATTCAAACAAAATAAATGATTATTAAAAATGCACACAATAGTGCATGTCATTATATCCAACAAAAGGTTAAATAATATGATTTGACAATCAAAATTTTTATATAACATAGAATTTAATTTAAATGTCAAGTTGTGTCAACAATGTAGTCAATGTACAACTGATTTCGGCATTAAGTTCAGCTTCAGTCCTTCGCAAGTTAAAAGGGCAGGCTTTTCTATAGTGAAAAATTGAAATTACTCAAAATCAACCAAGACAAAATTTTCCCTGAAAATACACGGATATAGAGTTATCTCAGTTATCAACAGATTAAGCAGATATATCCTTTCGGATAGGTAAGAAATTGAAAATAAACTCTTTGACAGGAGCACGCTATAAGATATAAATATTATGCCACTTTATAATACATATTCTGTAACTAGCTGCTACAAATCTACTATACTACTCAAAGCTAAATTAGTTTAAGAACAAAAGAAACAAACTCAATCGCATGATGGACTTTTCAAACAAGAAATATTAAGTTCTAAGACCAAGCCATAATTAACTCTATAGAATTCAAAGAACTCAATCTAATGCTCAGACGCCAAACTACAATCTTTTTTTACAAAAAAACTTGGAATTTTAATTATCAGACCTGAGCGCAACTTCTTGGCGTACACTATATCTAACTTTCTTGTCAAAGCATCGCTCTTTCCTCTTCTGGCGGAACCTACTTAATGAGGCTGCTCGCTGTGGTTGACTACATCTTCCAGGATATTCCATGGCACCCTACAGAAGCACGCAAATAATTAGAAAATGAAACTAACATTGAAAATGCCACTTGGCAGTGTGTGCTTGAGCATGAAGTTTCACTATCAGGAAATACCCTCTGATTTTGGGGCCCTATCTCCGCACATTGCGAACCTGACGATAGTTCACATCCACCCAACAGTAATAATACCGCTTGAACCTGTTAAACCATCGAAAATTTTTGCCTGAAGTTTTCAAAAATATCAAATTCATACTCTGATAGACCTTTTGCATGCAATCAAAATTGGAAGGAAGTCAAAAAGTGAAACTTTCACTAAATTGCTTCAGTGGCATGGTGTTTAAGCCCAGCAGAAAGTTTGATTAATTTACAATCTCGTATTGATAAGAAATTACTTCAAAAAAAAAATAGAGAGAACACAATGCCTCTTCCGATTAATCCTCAGCAGTCAGCACGTCAGAGACAAATCGGAGAAATTAGTATAAAAACATCAGCAGGAAAAAGAAAATCCTACCTTATCAGGTGTAACGGAGTCGAACACATACACTTGGCCGCGAAACGAAAGCGTAAGTTGGCTGGAATCGTCGCGGATAGACATTTCAGGAACTCCACTACCAGAGACATATAAAGTATCGGAGGTAACATCCTCCGCTCCACCACCAACTCCACCGCCACCATCTTCGAGAGCAGGGGTTTCATAATGAATGTGGTGGTTGTCCATGGACTCGGCGCAGCCATCGTCATCTTCACCGGTGCCGATCTGCGCGGCTATGTTCATAGTCGGGGAGTGTCCGTACATTGTTGTTCCGATGATTGAATTAGGGGTTCCCGGTGCATTACAGGACGATACGAGTAATATTTGAAACCCTAACCCTAGTAAGAGTTTGACTGGGGAGAATGAGAGGTAACTTGAGAGGAAATATTGGATATTATGCCTGAAACTGTAAGTGCGAAGGCGAGTTTTGCGATGGTGTCGGAGTTTTGAGAGTGAAAGAAAAGAGAGATACGAGTGAATGTCAAGAGCTACCTCAGGAGAAGTAAGCATAGGGCAAAACAAAAGTGACCCTAAATGGTAGCCATATTTACGAGGCCTGCTCACTCATGGGCCACTAGACCTGATAATTTAGATGAGAAGCTATTGTTAATATGGGCCGATTTGGTCCGGCGCAACCCGGCTCCTAAAGACTCTTAATTTTTTTTAGGATCTGATTTTAAGTGCCAATTCTTGGGACTAATCTTGTGAACCTAATTTTAATTTTTTGTTGTTTATTTTCTCACTCATTGAGGTATAAGTATTGTTACAAATGTTCATATCAACCATAAAATTATATATAAAGTATTTATTATGAGTCAAAGTTAAAATAATATTATAACTTTTGAGTAGTCTAAAAATAAATAAATAAATAAAATTATAATACTACAATAAAAAAATAAGTTAAATAGCTAATATACATGTCAAAATTAAGTCAACAAATCAATATATCAAATTTTAACATAAATGCCAAGATCATAATCAATCAATTCATCTCATCTAAAGTTTAATAATATTTATAATACACATGGCAAAATATAGTAATAGCTTGACGGACATATCCAATTCTACTCAAACCCCCTTCAAGGACACACACAAGAAACAATAATGGTGCTTTGCATGAATATTCTTTTGGATTTGCATCATGCACTTTACTTTTAAAAATATCATAATATTTGTAAAACAAAATCTTAAAATTGAACATTTGTGCCATTTTTTTTACCAAAAAAATTACACGACTTATGATTTTATGTGTAACAATTTTATCAGTCACGTGCAGCTCTTATGATAAATAAATAAAATAAAAAAACTCGTGCACATATTCTGTGTGATGACAGCCACATTTCACAAAAAATAACCCATCAATTTTTATTTTTATTTTTTAAGATTTAGGAATAATAAAAAAAAAAAGTGGGTTCGCCCTCAGTTGCCCCAACCTAGTCCAATATGGCCTCAAGGTCTCATAAGATCAGGTCAAAAAAATTCAATTTATATATAAATTGCTAAATTTAAAATTCAACTTAATTTTTTTTATAAAGTTCAATGAATTAACTTATAGGACTTGATTTGTGTTGATAGTTTTTATCTCATTATTATTATTTTATTTTATCTTATATTAATTAAAAATTGAAATAAATAAAAAATTAAAATTTTAAATATTTAATTAATCAATATTTTTAATATCTAAGTCATTAAATATTACTTAACTTAATAATAACCAATTATTTATTGTTTTATGAATAATCACATATTATTTATTTTTATTTTTATTTTAAGCTTTTATTCTAGGACACTAAAAAGTTTTATAGTCATATATATTAATATAAATCAATAAATTAATATTCTAATTAAAAGAGTTTAGATAAATCCAAATTGAATTATTAAAATTACATACTAATAAATCCGGCCTAGGCAGATATTACGATTGGGCCTTACAAAACCACCTAGGAGTAGGAGCGGTCTTAGGCATGAAACCATCGTGTGATCAAATTGGCTCAGTCTCTCGCGTTCACACCATTTCAATCAAATAAGGGTGTATTTGTCTATTTGAGAAACCTTGCCCCCGTTGAGCGTCGCGAGTTTGTGATGGCAGCTTCCTCCTCTGTTTTTTTTTTTTTTTTTTATTATTATTATTATTTTATGTTTATCTTACATTTTGTAGTTTCTTTCTTTAAAATAATTTTTTTTCAGCAGAATTTTTTTACTTTCTTTTGGGAAAATTGTTTTTCTTTTTAAAAATAATTTTGAAACTTCAAATTTATACATTGCCCACGTTCTATTAAATTTGCGTTATTTTTTCACGTTCCCTTGATAGCATCTCCATTTGAATTTGATATAAGTCTAGAAATTATATCTCAAACAAGTCATATATACACCTTATATTTGAGTTATATATGATTGTATGTGTTGCGAAGAGGCACACACGAGTTAAATTATTGTGTTTGTATTATCTTCGTATAACTAGTATGATATAAAAAATTAGGCTACAATGTTGTATATTCCCACAATTCGATTCCACCATCTTGAGCCAATGCCGAGGAATAATGTTGGTTCCCATTCTTGTCATGAACCAGACTATAGTTTCTATTTTTATTTTTTTCCGTCCGTGCCTTGGAGAGAGCTCTCAAAACGAGAGAAACATGCTTACTCTAGTTGTTTGGTGAACAATAAACGGAATGTAGAAACAACCTAATATGGTTGGTACCAAAACTGAGTTTGTATGCGAATGAGTCAACATATGATTCCTTGCAATAATTGTCAATTTATTCATTCTTAGCTTTACAAACGCCAAAAGATCTTGAAATAGGTCCGCCAAGTCCAAACAGACGCGCCAAATTATCAGAATTGCTTAACACAAGACACTTGCAGCAAAAGAGCGAAAAGAAAAGGGATAATTTTGCATAGATAACCCAGCCAAAAAAACTTACTTTGCATTCCATAGATAGGATGGGTGGGTTGTAACAGCAGCAGATATAACTCAAGCCGGGAAAAAATTCATCTTGGCATTTGCTATGAGGCAGTAAAGCCTGTCTATACAATATTTCAGTGTCATAGCATGTTAGCAGAGAAACACAAAGATTAAAGCTCATATGCTACAATTTCAATGCACAATATTCCTAGCCATCCTATTGAATAATTAATGAATATAATGTATATGTATGAGTTATATCTTGAGTCTATACCTCCCTAAAATCTAAAGGAGGCAACAATCGATTCCAGGTGTCTACATATGTGTCTCATGGTGTTAAGAAGGTAGATAATACTTTCTGAGCTTCTAGTTCCAGTATACTTCCATATTCCGGTAACAATGATGGTCTCTTGCTCTGACCACAGGCCAAGCACTTCATGGAGATGACAACCCCAACGGAAGAAAGTGACAAGATGTCAAGATAGTCATGTCTGAAATATTGGCACAAGCCCAAATATGTATGATCAGCGGATGCACCTGTAAAAGAATAAGGGCGATGCTCAAGAAACTCATTTCAAGAGGAGCAAAACCAAGTATTATTCACATTTAATACAGATCAACAAATGCAGAGACAATTCATGCTTGAATATATAGAAGAGAAAAGAATGCTCTTGGCTTTAGCTATGGGGTACTCTCTCGATGCTCAAGAAACTCATTTCAAGAGGAGACATTTAATACAGATCAACAAATGCAGAGACAATTCATGCTTGAATATATAAAAGAGAAAAGAATGCTCTTGGCTTTAGCTATGGGGTCTCTCTCTCTCTCTCTCTCTCTCTCTCTCTCTCTCTCTCTCTCATACAAGAGAAAGATAAGTTGAGGCTAAGTTTACATCTAAGGAGAAGTTTTCTACCTCATAATAAGTTAGTACGTGACTTGGCACCACATGAATACCTTAGCATATAGTTTACATGTAACATCACTGCCATGACTAACACCCAGGAAGCAAAACCAGATAAAATTGGCAGAATACTGACTCAAGTCCCTAAAAGATGTCTTCATATAGTATTTTCAAACTTTAATCAAATTATGATTTTCATTTGTAGAAACTGATATCGCAAGTATGCATCTTCCCAGGATGATCTGAATGTCGTCAGTAGTTGTACTTTGAATGACAGTTTGTTACCATCCAAAAAGAGCCTCAATGATTACGCAGCACCAATAATCTAAAGAAATAGCCCTCATGTCCTATTTGATAGATCTTAGTATCCTTAATGCTTCTAGTCACAGACAACAAAATGTATCACATTGAAGCATTGCAAGAAGATCAATGAGATCTTGGTTGACCATGAGGGACTAAGTAGGAAGTTGTAAGCAGGAACTTCTACAAGTATAGATATAAGCACAAAACTCACTGTTGGAGAAGTTAAAAATGAACCAAGTAGTAGTCATAAATGAAAGACTGCATTGTACCTGGAACTATTGTCACAGGTCAGCTCTAACTGTTGAAATTCCACATGCATATGCTTGCATGCTATTGCAGATCAATCCTGCTATGTATGCTTTGATTTCATATTTCTGTTGTTGCTGACTTTGCGATGCTGAGGATTTTCTATTGAATACACAAGAAGACTTCCGTCTTTTGCCCCAGCTAAGAAGCATTCCTCTGGGGTTACTGCAAGAGATGTTATCATCTTTCCAACTCCATGGTATTTTTTTATAACTTCCAGGGTGTTCATAGAGCGAACAACTATTTGCCCTTGGTCACCTGCACCAACCAAAAACTCCCCACATCTGCTCAATTGAACAGCGTTCAGGCGTCCATTGGATTCAGTGGCAGCAAGATGTTTTCCATTTATTGAATACAAATGCAAACTGAGATCATCATCAGCATATATCACAATATGACCATGCTGAGAAACAATTAGCTTAGATATTGAACTGCCCAAAGGATGCTGTAAGGATCTTACATATCTTCCTTCTCGTAGAGTGTGAAATACACAAGTTCCATCTTTTGAACCACTAATTATGATGTCAAGCTCAAGACTAACATACAAGCATGTTATTATATCATCATGCCCGCAAAGGATATGACATGGGGTTTCAACTATGACATAGTTTTTGCGGGGTAACTCAGACTGAGAGTTCCGAATTCTCTTTTCTGAGGTTCTGCCACGGAAAACTTCCCAAACCATGACTGTTGTGTCATAACTGCCAGTTGCAAGGATACTTCCATCCGATGTAACTGCAGCCAAATACCACTCTAGTTAGATAGAGCAAAGCAGGTTTCATTTTTTATTTTTAGGAGAAAAGGGAGGGTTCACCAAGTTGAGAATAAGTAGAAAAAACAAGCATAGATGATTAGAAAAAGAACAGAAAATATAAGCATAGAAGCTACCACAAGAGACAATTATTTACAAAAGTGAATTATCCAAAGAAAACTAGAAACGATTTAACTGATGCATGCAGCATGCCCCTCTTCAACAAAGAAAACTCATTGACAAGAATGAGACTAAGCATGTTAGAGTTGTAAAATGCTCTTGATCTATTCTAAAATAGAGCCAACAGCCTAGCCTTATACTCAATATCAGTTTAGACTCAAACAACAAACAACAACAACAACTAAATCTTTTCCCACTAGGTAGAGTCGGCTAAATAGATCAAATAGCACCATAGTGATCTATCATGAGTTCAATAGATAAGTTATTATTATTTTTGACTCAAATCAAGAAAAATAATGCTAGAAATGGACAGTAGTTTTCTCATCAAGCATAGATTTCATGATCACTTCCTGATCCTACAAATTCATTCCAATACCTAACATGGTATATTAACGCCCCACGTATTTCGGACTCTGGCTCAAAAGCTTTCTAAGTTCTTGGAGAATTGGAAAGGTTTTATTTTTCCTTTGGGAGGTCATATTCCCTTATTCAGTCTTGTTTATCCAGTACTACTTTTGTTATCTTTCCCTCTTTCAGATCCTAGTTGTATCTGCCCAAAGATTGGAGAAAATTATGCAGAATTTTTTTTATGGTCTAGTGTGGGAGAGATGAGAAGAGATCACCTTGTTAGTTGGTAAGTTTGTTCTTGGCTAAAGAGGGAGAGTTTTGGGTCTCTGTAATTTGGTGTCCAAAAACTTTCTTTGGCAAGTAAATGGCTACAGTGTTTTCCTCTAGAAATTACTTCTTCATGGCATCAAGTCATTTAGAGTATGGTTTTAATCACAATGGGTGGGATGCCAACCTAACAATCACCACTATTTATGCAACCCCATGAAAATTCGTCTCTCAAGAATATGCCTCTTTTGTATGTCTAGTCTCTCTGATAACTCTCTGATAAAGGGAGATGGTCTTCGTAACAAGTTTTGGGAGGATATTTGGGTGGGGAATGTTCCTCGTTATGGTTAAGGCCTTTCCATGTCTCTATCAGATTATGATATCCTCTCTGCATAATTCTCCCATACAGGTTTTGGTGTTGCTTTTTTAAAGGTACTACCCGCTCATGAAATTCATTTTATAAGGGATCTTCCTACTAAGGATATTCTTGAACTTCTGCTTCTCCTTTACTTTATCCATCCCTCTACATAACAAGAGAGATAGGTCTCTTTATCCTTCCATTGTGTATTCTTGTAAGTCCTACTTTCATTACCTTACTCCTGTACTAGGGAAACTTATCTTCATTAGAAGCCCATTTGAAAATTTAAAGCTTCTTCATAGGTCTAGTCATATATTTCAACAATATTACTAAATGGAAATAGTACTAATAACAGATTGCAAATTTGTTGACCTATCACAACCCTTTCTCCTAATATTTGTATGATGTTCATGTCTAGTTTTGAAACTATTGCACCTTTATTTTTACATAGTCAAGTGCCAAATTCCTTATGGTGTAAGCTATTTGTAATCCTTGGTGAGAATGGGGTCTGCACTCCCAATTTAGAGCATTTTCTCTTGACTAGGTTCAAAAGCTTTGGCTGAAAAAAGGATGGCAAAGCTCTATGATTATGCGATATCTTTGCTGTGCTTTGATCAATTTAGTTGGAGCAGAATGCTCTTATCTTCAGAGGTTCCTCCATGCCTCTAGATATCTTAGAGGATATAATTATGTTTCTAGCCTCTCTAGTGTTCTGCTCATGGTTTCTTTAAAGGCGTGTCCCTGTCAATTATGCAAAAGAGTTTGGCAGCTTGATTACATCTTTAAGAATGTGTCTCTATGTTTTATCTTTTCTTCTCTTTTTTTTCAAGGAAATAGAAAAGAGAAACCACCAGGTTAGATAACCTCTCTGAACAGTATAATACCTGCCACACAGCTCACAACATCCTTATGCTGTCGGATGCTCTGCACCATTCTGCCATCATTTAACGATATGACCTGAAAGCTATTTTCCCAATTGCCACATGATATTAAGAAGTTCTCAGAGGGAGTCTGCATGGTTGCAAAACATTGAGCTCCAAGTTCAACATTTTCAGGCACAGGACTCCCAATTTTCCGTGGAGAAAGTATATCAGAACCAACTCCAAAGAAGGTATCCTGCAAAAGTTAGAATATGTTGTTCTAGTTCTCATGAATCCAAACATAATTATAATGAAAATGTAATCACACTAAATAATAAACTGCAGTGTATCTCAGCGTCAGATAAAATGTAGACTAACCTGGAAACTGGAAAATGTAAAATTTCCACCAGATTGCAATTGGCTTGTCAACCACATCTTAACAGACAAGTTGAGATCTTCATTCACAAGGACAATATTTGAGTCCATAAGACCAACATACAGTATTGCTGATGAGGAATGACTTGTATTACCAACAACAGAAGTCAAACTGATAGAATCAGGTGCAAAGTACAGAGGATGTGCAATTGGAATAGGCGGCCCTCTTCTTGGGTGTTTCTTACGGAATATCTGGATTGGGGTCTGGCCAAAGTTGGCTATTTGGTCTTCAATAGCTGCTCTTTGCAAATCATCATCCGTTGTCTCCAGATCAACAGCACCTTCATAAGTTAGGTAGTAGAAAATGTTTGCAGCCTATAATCCAATGTCAACATTTTAATGAGTTAAATGACCCGAAGATCATTACAATTCAGCCAATTCTAATTTCTAATTTCCATAAATCATGATTGAAAACCATTTATTGGATCATTATATTACCTCTACTGCAGGTTTCCCACGTTGCTTGTAACCAAATACCAAATCTATCCATTGATGGAGATTTGAACTAACATATTCACTTTCAAGGGCTTCCCGATTTCTCCTTATGAATTCTTCAGGTGAACCCTGTGCAGATTATTTAAAACTGAGTACTTTCTATTGAGCAAATTAAAACTAGTAGTTGAAACTGAATACGTCTTCAGTTGCCATGTTCTATTTGATTTAAATATTTTTTTTCTGATTAAAAACGGAGGTAAGAGACAAAGGAGAGAATGTACAACCAGCTGGGACAATAAGATATACTCCTAAACAGAAACTAAAATATAACAGAAAACCAAAGAGAATATAAAATACCTAATTATGATAGAAAGATGCATTTAAAAGAGGTAAAGATGATTGTTTTATCTTGTAGTGGGAAAAGAGAAAAAAAGAACAAGATTAAAACTAGATGAAGCAATAAACTATCTATTGATCTCATTTATAACAGGTCACTATAACGTCGTTTGATCCATGTAGCCGACCTCACCTAGGGAAAAAAAGGTTTAGTTGTTGTTGAAGCAATAAACTATTAAGCTTTTTATCACCTTTTTATGTGTAACTATGACCTTGTTTACCTAGTTCTAACTAAATAAATAAGCACATTTGAAAGATATAACACAGTCGAAGAAAGTGACATTTTGGGACATTGAATTTTTAAATAAGTATGCTACAGTTTTGCTTCATTGTAAAGACAGATTATTCCATGTTAAAATGTAAGAAATTCGATGTAACCTATAGTCACACAAGAATGTTAATCTCACAATATAATCACTTAATCCCTTCTACATTTAATAAATAAGTCCATGGTCCTTCTGTTTGGTCTGTCAACAAGATTTTTTTCTTTTTCGATAGAAAAAGAAAGGAAGAACAGTACAAAAGATCAAGGATAAGAAATCCTCACACGAGAAAAGAACAAAAAATCAAAACAGAACCAAAGAAACTTAAATCCTAGGAAACTAATCAGTGCACTAGAGCTGCCCAATCTTTTTGCATATCCAAAACACTGATTCCCTTAAAAAGACCATTTTCTGAACAGAAAAGAGAAGCTATATACATAATTCTGTCCCATAAAAGATTTAATGGCAAAGAAACACCCTTGAAGATGAGACAACCTCATAAAGTTCTTTATCATGATACCTGTGTTATATTATACAATGGTTCTAGGACTAGTTCTTTCTTGTTTGAAGGAGTTCTTGTTGGTTCATCTGTGATGGATTTTGTTAGAGATAATAACAAAAATTGGGCCGTCTCCTAAAAAGGGTTTTTTTAATAGAAAAAAAAAATTATTAGAAAAGGAAGAAGTATAAGGAGGAGGTTGAGACAGCCTCCTGAGGCAACAGACCTCCTAAACTAAAAACAGAAAGGAAGAAAATCAAAACTTATGAAAATAACAATGGTGCCCAATCTCTATTTAAATCAGACAAGGAAATGCACTTAAAGTGTCCCCTAACAGAACACCACACAGAGGCCAAAGAAATAACCGTCCCATAATATATTCATAGGCAGCACAAGCCCTTTAAAGGTCTGAGCATTCCTCTCCAACCAGATGCACCAAATCACAGCAAACAAAGCACAACTCGACAGCACTTTTCCATCCTTATTATGTCCCAAATGATAATACCTGATTAATAAAAACTGTTCCAACCTTTCTGGACAAACCCAACTCTGACCAAAAACAGCAAACAACTTATTCCAAAGAAAAGTTTGATCCTTTCCAACTTCGATACTCTAATAAAATTTAAATTTCAGCACAAGTTTTAGATGGGCCAGTGCACTGACCACAGTTCAAGCCCAACAGACTTCTATGTGAAGAGATGTAATAGAGATTGGTTTGAGTTGAAAGGAATTCAAGACTCTTTAAAAGTCAGAATTTAAATGTTAATTTATCGTGGGATAAGATTATTTGACCTACTTCTATTTGATGCAAAGCTCTCAGATTTATTTTGATGCAATTTAAAGGAACTACTTTTGTACATATTCAAAGAGACTGCTTAGTTTCATAACTTTTTTTCTGTAACTAAAACAGAATAATTTCAACCACCATTCAATTTCTTATATGCCAGAGAGATGCAATCTGCCACATGGTTGTTCCTGAGAAAGATGATGGAGATAGAATGAAAGGATCCTCATACTATAAGTTGTTTAACTATAAACACATCTCTATCTCAAATAAAAAATTGTACAGTACCTAACTAAATAATATATTATTAATTGACAGAACAATTTGAGGGTGTCTTTCTTAGGGAAATAAGGCAAGGCGAGGCGGGGTAGAGGCAAGAAGGCCTTTCCTAATCCCTGTCTCCATTCCCCAAGGGGTACAGGCACTTGCTAGGATCCCCATATTTATAACATTATATTAAGATTAAGTTAGATTTCATAAAATTTAAGTATATTTTTTAAAAATCAAAACAACATAATCCTAAATACAAATGCATCCCTGGAAAGAAACATCCTGAATTTAATTGGTATAAAATATAAATGTACAAATACTAATATGGACATGTATATATACTAAAACAATAGAATAAATGAAAAGTATTCTCATAATTTCAATATAACAGAGTTCCAACGAGGTGGGGAGCATTGTCCCTGTTCTTTTCTCCATATTCTTGGTGGGGGCATATCTAACTTCAACCCCATGCAGGGCATTCCCCGCCATGATCCTCACCCCGTGAACAAGAAAAATTGCCATCCCTAGCCTTTTTGTGTACATAAATGATTTAGAAAATTCACATACCTTAGCCCAGGGAGGAAGACAAACATCTCCTATAAGTTCACCATCTTGCCTCACTCCTAGATGATAAGAGTTTGAATTGACAAGAAATTCAGGCAAGTAAAAGAACTCAGGTATTAACTCCTTCACATCACTAGTATTTGTAAGGCAATTTTGATAAGTGGCCTCAATGCTTTGGAAAAGACGGTCAGCATGATCAAACTTACCACCCTAACAAGAGAAAATAAACAATTAAAACTACAAATCATGATTCAATGCAAGTACTAGAAACAAAATACCTAGCTAAAAAATAAAAAATAAAAAGAATAATAAAATATATATAAATGAATAATAAACACATAAGAAACCAGAAAGCAAGCTCTTTGACCGATCGTAAATTAAGAAACAAAAAATGAAACTTAAATACAAGGGGAACATAAAGAAGCAAACAAGTCTAGTAAAGCAACTAGGAAATTGGCAGAAGGAAGAAAAAAAAAGGATATACAATAATACAAATAGGTGGATCAATCTAATCTCAGTTCATAGTCCTGACTAGTGATAGACTCTTTTACGGGTTAAGATTTAAAATTTTTAGTCTCATATACAATACCTTACTAATAAATAACACATTTTCTTAGAGAGCTGCCAATCAAGTAAATGTAAAGACCCCCCCCCCAAACATACAATAAAATAAAAGATATATCAAGCATTTACTCAATCATGCGTAATACTTATTCCTAAACTATATCTTCCTCGTTGTGGATATCCTGTAAAATTATTTATTTATTATTACAGTTTCTCTCTTGCTCCATCAAGATTTTCAATATTTCTTAATTAAATTAAATTTTTTTAAAAATAAATGATAACTTTATCATTTAAACAGTGCACTAAAAAAAGGGGGACAGCTGCTGACTTTCAAGAAATAGATTTGCTCAAGAGATGAGAGACATTCATCACAAAAAAATTCATGTTAATGTACCAAGAGACAAAACACCATATCTAACGTAACAATGCATCTTCATCTTGTATTTTGCACTCATAAAAAATATATCAAGTTGGGTAAATTGTTAAAATATATAAAGGATACCTGCAAATTACGGTGGAGGGAGGTAAAGGGCTCTAATCTAAGAAGGTAATACAGCACAATGCCCATGCTTGAGTAATGAGACCCATAGTAAAAACTGCACTAACAGATGTACTGGCATGTGAGTCAAATTAATTAATTTAATAATAATAACAATTATTATGATTTATAACAACACAAAATATTAGCTGTAAATTCAAAAACCAGTACCGAGACTTACCTGGGTATATCAGGATCACAGAAGTTACGGTATCTATCTTCAAATACCTAAATGCAAGAAGCAAATAGCAAGGATGCAAGTCAAAAAGTAGAAACAGAACTTTATTGATGTTTGAATAACGACAAGACAAACTAACCTCAAAACGCTTTGTATCAAGTGCTCCAACAGGCTTTGAGAGATCTCGAAAGGTTGATGATCTGTTGTAATCAAGAACCTCTGATGAGTAGTCAGCCAAGACCCAGGGAAAAACAGGATACTGGGTCAAGTCGTTGTATGATCTTCCAGCAAGTGTATTTAGAATCATTAAATATTCAAAGTTGGTTATATCCCTTTTCCTCCAGCTCTCTCTGGCAGTTTCTGCCATCTCCTGTGCTGCTCGTCTATCCACAAATGCGATAGCTCCACTTTTATCCCTACTACTTCCTTTGGGAAATAAATTTTCATTTCTTGTAGCAACAATCAAGTTCCCTACATCTTTTGCATCCTTCAGTGATGCAAAGTTCAAAAAAACAGGGGCAACCGAATCACTGAAGAAAATCTCTATTGCAGTATATCTAAGCAAATACCGAGTCCAATGGACAGCTTTTATCTATATCAATAATCAGACAAAGGAAATTCAGATATCAATCTGTAATGAAATAACATAGAAAGCTTAATGAAGAAAATGCAAAGAGCAACCAACCTTGGCCATGCTCCATCTTCTATGGCGCTTGACACATTTTGTTAGTTTAACAGGCGCATTTCCATTTATTATCTTAACATTACCGATTTCTATTCCCTTTTCAAGGTCTATATCTGAAACAGGCCACTTCAATAGCCTTTGCTTTGAATCAGACTTAGTTAGATCAGAATTGCTTGAAGCAGGGAAGTTTCTAAAAGCAGATGAACCACCGGTACCTTCAACCAAAAATTGACCAAAGAAATGCAGAACATTTTTCATGACGGCCAAATGCCCTGCTAATTTCCTCTTTGAGGTTACAAGAACGCATGGAATCGACATAAGCACCTATAAAAAGCAATTAGATATGATCAAATACAATTTCAGACTCCCTTTCCTTAAAATACCAAAGACAATATTCTGGTCTTCACATACCTCACTAGCTTCTGTATCTGGTGAAGAGGAACTGTCCTTACGTTCTTGCACAGTATCTTTTTTCTCGATGCTATCCTTTAGTAAGTCTGAGGATGAGCTTTCTGAAGGATCAAGGGGAACAGTTGCCTTTTTTCCACTTATTTCAATATTGGTTTCATTGACATCCAAGCTAGCTTCATCAGTTATTTTTCTTATCCCTTTCAGCAAAAGCTGCTTCATTTGTTCAGGTATATGTCCCACAAAACCAGAATTACTTTCGTTGACAGGAGTAGCTACCCCACTGACAGAGGCAGGAGGATGACACAGATTTTCATCAAAATGATAATTTTGCCTCAGTTTTGGTCTACGGCGCCATGTATCTTCTGTCTTGTCTAGTTTCCAGTGTGTTACAACACAATTTGGAAAAGGGTTAGCAGACCATGGACCTCTCTCATCAATTAATGAACGAAACATGTGTATCCATTTTTCCTGTAAAAGCAACCCTAGTTGTTTATACACATACAGACATACTAATGAAACAACTAACACCTTTCAGCCAAGAGAAAAGCAGGGGAAACAAAAAAATTAAATCAACCAAAAAAGAAAGAAAGATGTTATACATACAGCGACATTTTGCTGCTCCTCTTCATAAGTAAGCTGGAATTCAGCTCTCCTGCTATCATCTGAAGCAAGAATGGACTTCAAGCTACTTTGTATCTCATCTTCAAAAACTTTCTTGCTACCAGATTCTGCCAAGGAGTTCTCATCCATTCTAGAATGGAATTCCTGTATCTGCTGGGTGCGATCAGTTTTTAATGTCTTTATGTATTTAGCTTCATCCATGACCTGAAGAGAAAAGAAATAAAAAAATCAGATATCACAGTTAAACAGAGAGAAAATTTTGGGGGGGGGGCATGGGGGACCTATGCTGAAAGTAATCCATTATAAACCCGAAAACAACATCTTTAATTATTCTCATTTAAATAATCAATATTATAACCACAAAATTACTGGCTCTTAGCCAAAAGATTAACAACGGAAAAAGAAAACACATTAGCAGTCAATTGTACAATATGAGAAAGAAAATAGCTTAGAAGGGAACAAAACAATTATTATAAATCAGATTGACGATTATGACTGAGACCAATCATCATAATGGTGGATCAAGTTACTGATATTCTACTAAAAAAATGAGAGCAAAGAAAGTGTGGGAGCTCAGAAAATACAGCCGCTTGTTGAGGAATTTACAGAAGTATAATCAAATCAGGAAAGTGTTACGGGATTGGGAAACTAGCTGTTAGTGGTGCACCTAAAGTAAAAGGTATAGGTATCATTTTGAACTCGTAGTAACAATATAAATACATGTTTCAGTGTCAGTGATATGAAGGACATTGCAATTTTAGATTCCCTGCTAGGAAATCGAGCCTTGTAATATTATGGTTGGACTGAAAGTCATGTTTGTAGCTCATTTCAAGAATCTTGCATCTGATAATTTCAATAAAGAGACAGGAAGGATTAGCTGACTGATGTTGCTGAGGTATTAATGATATAAAAGTTCATCATTGCATTTGCTCCTCTACTGTTCTTTTTTTTCCAGCAGTAATGTCCTAGGTTTTCTATTTTACATGCATTGCCTCACCGGCTGATATATTAGTGTCCTGCTCAGAAATTTGATAGGTACATCGCAGTGGAATCTAAAATAGGATTCCTTTAGACCTCTGACAATTTGGTCTGAACAACAATGAATGATCAATTTCTGAAGCGCCCTACACTTCAATTTTCTGAATTTCAAATATAGTTCATTACAATCTTTGAGTTGATGATCTTTAAGACCCTTCAGTCTTCTCTCCCATTTAATATTGTTAGTGTTAGAATTAATATAAATAGATTATAGAATTATGTATGATTAGGAGGTAACAATCATATCCCTTAATTTAGGGGATTGTAATTATGTCTTTATATTTGTAATAAATGTCTTGTCTATAATCCTTCCTATGAATATTAAGAATTAATGTAGGCCTTCCTCACATACTCCATTTTTACTATTATGTTTTTTCTCCCATTTTTCTCTAATTTCACATTGTATCAAAACCTTGAGAAAAGCACAAAAAATCAATAGTCCCTCAGCTGTCTTTCTATCTAACTTCCTATTTTCTTCGCCAAAAAAAAAAGAAAGAAAATCAATGCAAACGTCACGCTATAGAGAGCTGAGAAGCCTCTTTCTCTACCAAAGATGCCTTTGACCCATCCAAGGCGCCAGACCACTGCAGACAGGTGTGTCCGATTAGTCTCCACTCTCCACCACCAATAGTCCTCTGACATCCCTCCGACCATCGCGGGTTTGAGATTTTCCGTTTGTTCCGTCACTTGTCTGCCTCTCAATTACCTAGATATCCTAGCCACCCAAAAAGTGTAGAAATTCACCATAGGCACATACGAAGTTCCAACTTCGGCCATTTTGCTCTCTATTTGTGGTGATTTTCTCTAACTGGTTTATTTATTGCCTAATTTCTTCATCCAAACGTGATGACTACCTCTTCCATGATGCCCATAGTCTCCAAATCGAGTATTCTCTCTCCTATTATATTTGGATCTTCTGTCATTACTATAGAAAAATTAAACGGGTTAAATTATTTTTTATAGACTGCTTCTGTTGAACTTTGATTCCTTGGTCAAGGTCATAAAGTCAATTTAATAAAAGAATTGAATGATATTCTTAAAATTGATAGATCTGCCCGAAAAAAATTAGATCATCAGTTATGCAATTTGTTATGACACTCTGTTGATTTTAAACTATTGCCTCTCTTTTATACTTATTAAACATGTCATGCCTTTCGAAAAAAAGTTAAGTTTTTTAATACTAATGACATTTGGCATTATCATTTAATTATAGAGAAGTTTATGAGTTAAAAATAGTTTGAGACGGATATGAATACTTTTCTAGACATAGTTCAGTCTACAAAGAAAGAGTTTATTGGATTGTTGCCTATCACTGCTGATGTTTGTGACCAAGAGAAACAACAGGATAAATTCTTTATGGCTCTCACTCTTATCGGCTAAAAACCTGAGCTAGAACCAATTCACGAGCAAATCCTCTCTCCTCCTGACATTTCATCTTTGGACAATATATTTTCTCGCTTGCTACATGTATCAGGACTAGCTCCTCCGAAGGCAGAAGATATAATTTCTGATCCCTCAGCTCTTGCTTCCTAAGTTACCAATCACAACATAATAGGTAATGTTGGCTGGGGTGGCAAATGTAATTGGGGGCAACACTCACAATGCACTTACTGACATAACCTTAGTCATACTTGGGACAAATGTTATTCTTTGCATGGCCGTCCCCAAAAAGTTGCTCATATTGTTCAAGCAGACAATTCTGAAACTATTCCACCATATACAATAATTTCAATGTCAAGACCTGATTATCATGGATTTTTACAATATCATACCACAAAAAAATGCTAGTAGTGCCATTGCTTTCATTGCTCATACTTGTTGCCTGCCTTATACAGTCTTCTTCAGGATCTTGAATCTTAGACTCAAGTGCTTTAAATCATATAGCTGATAACTCTCATCTTTTCTCAAAATTGAATATTTTATCTTCTTCTTGTTATTCTTGCTAATAGTTCTAATATTGTTACCAAAAGTATTAGTTAAGTACGATGGCTTCCTTCCCTGCCTCTTAAGTCTGTTCTTTATATTCTTGGTTGTCATTTCAATCTCATCTATGTAAGCTTATTCAAACTATGAATTGCTCCCTGATCTTTTCTAATTCTTCTGTGCTTATACAGGATCAAAACACTGGTCAGACGTTTAAAACCAAATGTGAAACACAAAGACTATATCATCTTACTACGCCTACATCTCCAGCTGTACGCACTACCTCTCTCTCTCCAATTATGTTTCATCATTGTTTGAAACACCCAACCTTCGTAAACTATAACAAATGGTGCCCAATCTTTCTTCTTTAGAGTCTGTGAGTCATATCAGTTGGTTAAACATACCCATGTATCTTTCCCTAAAAAAAATCAAAGTAAAGCTAAGTCCCCATTTTCTTTCGTCCATACTGATGTTTGGGACCTAACCCTCATTGTTCTATTTCGAGTTTCAAGTATTTTGTTACTTTTATTAATGATTATGCTTGTTGTACTTGGTTGTTTTTAATGAAAATTCAATCTGAATTGTTCTCTATTTTTAAAAAAAATTACACTAAGATTCATACCTAATCTAATATGCCTGTTAAAATTTTGCAAAGGATAATACACATGAATATTTTTCTATCTGTTTTCAAAACTTTACGACTGCACAAGGTATACTTCACCAACCTTCTCGTACTCACACACCACAACAAAATGGTGTGATTGAACGCAAGAGCCGCCATTTAATTGATACAATGCTTCATCACTATGCTCCTCTTTCTTTTTGGAGTGATGTTCTTGCAACTTGTTATCTAATCAACCACATGACATCCTCAGTGCTCAAAGGTCAAGTTCCTCACTCTCTCATATTCCTAAGTCGACTATTGTATCATCTCCCTCCCCGTGCCTGTGGCTGTATTTATTTTGTTCATAACTATATCACAAGTCGTGATAAGCTTACAATTAAGTCTTTTAAATATGTCTTCTTAGGTTATTCTATATTACAAAAAAGGTACCGATATTACTCTCTCTTAACTTGTCGATTCCTGTAGATATTACTTTTTTTTACAATCTTCTTATTACTCACTATCTCCTATTGATCAATCTATTGTCACTAATGCTCTTCCTATTATGTCTCAATTCTTCCATTATTCCCTTTTCAGACACATAAGTCGATTCATCTCCTCAGTCAGCTCCACCTCTTTAGGTTTATCATCGTTCTGTACCCACCACAACTCCTACAGACCCTATGAATGTTCATGATGATTCATCCATGACTCCAACTTCATATACTACTTCAAAACTATCTCTTGTTGATAGTTTTTCCATTGCTGTTCAAAAAGGTATTCGTTCTTTTCGTAATCTCTGTACTGTCTATAATTTTTTGAGTTATCGCCATATATCATCTCTTTATTATGCCCTTGTATCGTCTTCATCTTCTGTTTCTATTCTTCAAACAACTCAAGAAACTCTATCTCACCCTAGGTGGCTGTAAGCAATGATTGATGAAATATTGCATTACAGTCACGTGGCACTTGGGAATTGACCTGTCTGCCTACTAGCAAGTCTATTGTTGGTTGTCGTTGGGTACAGTTAAAATTGGGCCTATTGATATTGTTGATTTTATTAAAGCTTGTCTAGTTGCCAAGAGTTATACGTAGATTTTCAGGTTTGATTATGGTGATATCTTCTCTCTGGTTGCCAAAATGGCTTCCATTCGGCTTATGCTATCTATTGCCACTATGCGACATTAGTCTCTTTATCAACTTGACATTAAGAATGCTTTTCTTCATGGAGACTTTTAGGAGAAAATATATATAGAGCAACCGCCTAGTTTTGTTGCTAAGAGAAAGTCTAGACTCTAGTATGTAGACTGTTGTGATGATCTATATTCAGTTTGAAGCAATCTCTCTAGGCATGGTTTAGCCAGTTTAGTAATGTGGTTCAACAATTCAGAATGACCCATAGTTTAATTATCTATCATCATCCCAAGAAATGATCAAGAAGGGATTTTTCAACTCAAACAATATCTTATCAAGCATTTCCAGACTAAAGACTTAAGTAAGTTGAAATATTTCCTAGGATTAAGGTGGTATAGTTCAGTACTGGTATTGTAATCTCTCAAAGAACTCTAAAAAAATATGTCTTAGAGCTTATCGAAGAGACAGGTATATTGGACTATAAACCAGTTAAAAATCCGATAAATCCAAATGCTAAACTTCTACCTGAACAGGGGAGCCTTTATCTGATCATGTAGATACCAGAGACTTGAAGGAAAATTGAACTATCTCATGATAACTTAGTCAGATATTTCCTTTGTAGTGAGTATTGTAAGTCAAATTTTACAATCTCTACGCACAAATCATTGGGATGCGGTGATTCGCATTTTAAGATATATTAAGGGAGCTCCTAAAAAATGACTATTGTACGAGAATCATCAACATGCTTAGATAATTGGATATGCAAACAAATTGGACAAGATCCCCCCCATATCAATGATCTACCACAAGTCAGGGGCGGATCCAAAAATTCTAATTAGTGGGGGCAAAAAATAATTTTTACTAAAACAAATTATTTTTGTGGGTGCGCAATATCTAAATTTTTGTGGAGGTAAAGAAAAAATTATCACATATATTAATTTAAAAAAAAATTCTTGTGGGGGCAATTGCCCCCGCACCTTTGCATGTAGATCCGCCCCTGCCACAAGTTATTGTGTGTTTGTCAAAGAAAACTTACTTTTTTGAAAAAGAAACAAGAAGTGGTGGCTATATCTAGGGCAGAGGCTATGGCCTCAGCTGCATGCAAGCTAGTATAGATTAGACAATTGCTTTAAGAATTATAGTTTGGGGAACTTGACAAAATGACACTCATTTGTGACAATCAAGCTACATTACACATTGCCTCAAATCTTGTATTTCATGAACAGATCAAGCACATAAAAGTTGATTATCATTTTATTAGAGAGAAAATTTTATCAAGACCCTTACCACAAGTTTTATCAATTCTAATGATCAATCAACTGACATTTTCACCAAATCTCTAAAGAATCCACGAATAAATTATATTTGTAACAAAATTAGTGCATATGACCTATATGCTCCATCTTGAGAAGAGTGTTAGAATTAATGTAAATAGATTATAGAACTAACGGCCATATCCACCTATATGTGTGATTAGGAGGTAACGCCTAAACTCATATCCCTTTATTTAGGGGATTGTAATTATGTCTTTATATTTGTAATTAATGTATTGTCTATAATCCTTCCTATAAATATGAAGGACTAATGTAGGCCTTTTTCACAGACTACATTTTTACTATTATATTTTTTCTCCCATTTTTTTCTGACTTCACTGTTACATTTTATTCTCTCTTTTGTTCTTGACATCTCTACATATGCATGCATGAGTGCATACATTTATATATAGAGAACATATTTAGTGACAGGTTTTATGTAAGAGTTGAGAGAAGTGATTAACAACCATTGGATCTAAACCAATAGTCAAAATTAAAAATTCATAGGTAGTTATCAACTGGTCATCTTATTGCATTAACATAGTCTTAATCTAGACCGTTAGAACCGTTGGATCTAAATTAACGGTTAAATTAACGCACTCATAGGTAGTTATCAAGTGGTAATCACACACTCATAAGTGGTTATCCCATTGCATTAGCAATGGAGTCTTGATCTTGACCATTACTTTAGATCTAATAGTTGCTAATCACTCCTCTCACCTCTCCCATGAAACCACTCCTCCCATTGGACATGTTCCTTATATATATAACATAAAAGTATAATAATTATATAAAGAACAAATAAATAGTATAATAATAATATGAAAAGATAAGAATAATCATATATATAAATCTAAACAACATTAAATATAAATATTCCCCAATTTGTGTTACTCAATAAAAGGTTTTGAAACATACTGCTGCCAGCACTCGATCCTTTTGAATTATATTCTGAATGGATCCTGTTTCTTTCAAGCTGCTGCTTGGATCCAGCAAGTCATCTCTGCCCGCAATGCTACTAGCAAGCATTGATTTTCCAACATTGACAGTCTCCCGAATGAAATGTGATACAACATGGAAACGAGCACCATCATCCAACATTCCGTACTGTGACCTAATAGCAAGCAGTGCCCTGACAACTTCCAAAAAAAAAGTTAGATTCTACTAGGTTAAGGTGAAAACAAGAGTATTGAATCAATCAATAATTGAAATATAACAAAAAACATAATCCCTGCTCTGTAAACTCACGATGTTACAAACTTGCTCTCATGTATTTAGAAAAGGATATTACCAGATAACAAGTTGCAGCCTACTCTTGCTTGGCTCATCATCAGCACTCAAAAGGCAAGGCAGAAGTGAAAGGACCTGTTGGACACACTGCAATGCCCTTTCTAGGGATGATTTACACAAATACAGAATTACAAGGCGAAAAATAATTCTTGGGAACCTCTCTCCCCGCAAAACCATAGCTTTATCAATATTTTTGTTTGGTTTTGCACCCAATGCAGTGCCTATCCCTCCTGATACAACAACTGCAGCCACTTCTGCAGCAGGAATGTTCAATGATTCAACTAAACCTCGTGCTCTTTGGCCCAAAGATGGACCAGCAAACGATGATGATTTGGGTAACATTTTGCTTGGTCCTTTACCATTCATCTCACTAATAATCACCCACAAGTTGTCATATAGATTCCACCACTTCTCTTCAATTGTGTCATCTTCACTTGGCATTGGCTGCTTACAACCCTGCAATTTTCTGAAAGATGACATGACCAAACTGTAAATACTGTCATCCTGAGCATCAAATTTTTTCTTTTTTCTTTTTTCTTTTTTTTTTTGTTGGGGTGGGAGATGGTTCAACATGTCAATACCTAGATGTTTGCTCATCATCTTCGCCTAGCAAAACTTCTTTTAAGGTAGAGCTGTAATCCTTGTTATGTTCCACTTCCAAATCAAGGTGAAAATCAAAGCCACTTCCAATGAACTGTAAAGAAGTTAAAAATAAAGAAACAAAATAATTATGTTCAATAAAACAATACCAAATGTAATATTGAAAGAATATAAATTTTGAATATTGTAATAAACATTAAAACATGACCTTTTTTAGAGTAAAAAACTCCAACCTCCCTTCAATTTTTAACCTACACAAACCTCCATTGAAGGCAAGTTTGTGAAAAATCATGAAAACCCAAGGATTCAGGTAGTCAAGGGAGGTCTGTAGGGTTTTTGTAAGTACAAAGAGAGCATTGAAAATCTACCTAATTTATAATCAAATACAGTGAAAGCCATCGGCCACCAACTTTTTTTTTTTTTTGACATTTCCCAAACGGTACCTAATTTTCTTCTTTGGCCAAACTGGGAGAAAATCACAAGATGAAATTTTATTAAATGTCACATCGTGACAATAAAAATGATCTTCATGTAGTAAAATATTTTCATTTAAGAACACTAATGATCAATGTAGGTTCAAAGGCCTTGTAGAGCATTATCTCCTCAGCGTAAGTACTTCAGCCTTGCCTATCTTGCTTCTATGTTGTTTGTGTTACTTCTATATGATACTGGGCCAATGGCTGCTTGTAATTTTATTGAGTTTTAAGAGGATATTTGATCCTCCATTCTTGTAACTTCCAGACCTCTTTCTAAATAATATAAAAGGTGCAGGTAAATAAAATACCGGGAGCTTTTGATCAATTTCAGAGATCAGCATCTCATCAACCAATCTTAAAAGGTACAATGTATTATCGCGACAAGGTTGTGAAATGAAAATATTATCCACAGCTGACAACTTCACCATATTCTGAATCAAATCCTCATATATATCACGAAGCAAGAATCGATACGAACTGCCACCCTACAAAGACAAGTTTTAAAGTAAATCCATCAGTTCAAGGTACAAAGTTTTATGCTGAATATAAAAAGCATATAAGATTAATTTTGACAAAAACATTCTTGAATGATTAAAATGATATAATCTCAAGGTGCAGTCATACTTCCTCAGAATGCATTAGAAGGAAATTCACTGCTTCTTCCAATTGTTGCCAGCCACCTTTTACGGAATGCATATAGTGACAAAGAACTAGAGAAAATAAATTCCTCACCAAATGCAGCTCATCTGTCCCACTGTCACCTGGTCTTAATGACGTGGTATTGTAGTTTTTCAACACATCAAGCTTTACAGAAGATGTTAACCAGGCATTCCACCCGTATTCCTATTGACAATATGAGCAATTAAACAACAATTCCTCAACCATTAGTAAAACAGCAAACTTTATACAGCCATACCATAAAAGCTTCAATATTTGAAGGATTTGAATCAAGAAGTTCAAGTAGATCTCTGATTATTTTTATTCTTGCATGTGCATCCTCACAGTCAGACAGGTATCTGAAAATCAGAGGCAGCATCTGAGGAAGTAAAAATTGAGAGCTGTTCCCCTTGCTTCTCACCTTCTCAAGGTGGTTGTGTCTCTGTAAAACCTGTAAACCACAATTTTTTATAGTGATTACCAGCAAATTTGAGCGTCAAATAAGCTTTGTAATGAAAAATTACTCTCTAGGCAACTTATTTTACTTGAACACCATTCAGACAATGACCTAAATGTTCAGAATGATTAAGGAATTAACAAAAAAAACCCAGGGCGGGGGGGGGGGGGGGTTCCATATAATATCACAATACCTGTTTGGGGCTAGCTCCACCAAGAAGAACATCAAATAAAGTGGCACACAAATTATCTGTCTGTGGAAAGCTGAACAATCTATCAGATATAGCTAAGAAAATTGGTTGCATTCTGATTTTCCTATCACTTTCTGAAAGAGATTTAGATCTTCCCATTGAAAGACTGAAAAATCTTGATCCCTTTTTCTCAGACGGAAGGCCAACCAAAAGCCTCCCAAGGAACTGTAAGCTCAGCAATCTAATAGACTCAAATTCCCTAGAACAAACAAATAACACAAGACAGCATAAGAATGATATATATACTACTCACTAATGAACAAAATGCTTAACACAAAAATGCTCCTACCCATTAACAAACCCAACTGCGGTCACAAATATTTATCATGACATATATTAATCTATGAATATTATTTGAAATTTCTAATAGAAGGAACAATGTCAGTGTTGATACAGATATAGATCTATAAAAGTTGATTATGTGGTATTTCTTGTTTCCAAGGAATAAACATGCTTTTGATGGAAGAATCACCAACATAAATGGTTGAAAAAGAAAATAGTAAGAAAAGAACAGAAGCCATGAAAAGTGATGTCCATAAACATGCCCCAATCTAAAGTTAATCTATCATCCATATTCCCTTTTCATAAGAATTCATTGGAAGAATGCCAAGTGGGACATACTGCTGGAGAAGATTGACAAAAATCTGACAACCACCAATAATATTAATTTGCTCAAGGAAAGATGCAAGCAGTGATTTCTGGGAAACAGCACGAATAACCATGTGTAGAACATCCTCAATACAGGTCATATCATGACTTGTCTCAAAAAAGGCTACAAGAGCTTTTATATCTCCCGTAGCAATGTTCTGCCTGCATATTCACAAAAATGGAATAAAACATTGAACAGAGAATGAGTAGAAATATGCCAATGCAACTAAAGAGGATATACAATGAAAAGTAGATGACAGCAAACGTACGATTTCAGAACATGAATTTAAGTATAAAAAACTGTACCTGAGACTCATTTCACCAAGACTCAACAAAAGAAGACGGATCTTGTGTATTTCTTCTTTACTAGGGCTTTCTCCAATAACTTGTTTGGTGATAGGATGTAGATGAAGGTTATTACCAATAGATAATCGTGACTTCACATTATCACAATAGAATTGGTGAATTATATAAAGAACACATGGGAGCCGGCATAAACTCTTAAGTAACCTTGGATCATTGTCAAATTGCTGGATCAGAAACATGTATAGTTCACGTTGCACCTTGTAAATTGTGTAGACCCAGATAAGAGGATTAAGAAATATACTGGATATAGCCTCTTTTACAAGCAGCTCCGCCAGGCCTGAAGAGCATCCCAAAAGGAAATAATGAATAAGGTTGTGCCATAAGAAAATATCCTCACAGGAAAATGGTATGCAGAAGAAATTTGAAACTGAAGACCACGTTTTTAAGATTAATGCATCTATAAGGAAAGCATGAGAAAATTTTTGCAATTATATACCAGAATTGGAAACAACACTAAAAAGATGTTTCAAAGCAGAAAGAGTTTCCATATTAAGTTGTCGTGAAGGAACTGATTGTAACAGGAACCCCAGGACAGAAAATCCAGATAGAAGATGCATCTGTTGTTGATTTGCTAAATTCTCATCCAAGAAAGAGGCAATAAGCTCAATAACTTTAGTTGTCACACACTCCCTCGTCATGTGCGTAAGCAATGCATTTTCAGATTCTCCATCTTCATTTTCAAATTTACAACATTGGGTGATAAGAGGGAAAAACACAGATACACCACCAACACAATATATTATCTGCTGCAGCAAGCGTCTTGAACATAACTCTGTCCCACCCATTACAGCTGCTTCAAAAGAATTCTTATCCAACGCATGACTCATTATTGGCGAAACATTGAATAGCATTCTGCCAACACTTGCCTGAAAAAAGAGAAACAAACTTGTTAGAATGGATTTACAGAGGTTTTTGTTTAAAGGAACCTCTTACATAAAATTAAATAAAAGCAAAAAGCACCTGGGCATTGAATCCAAAGATTATTTTTGATGCTAGACCATCTTTGGCATCGAGAATCCCACTGGGCAATTTATCACCACAAAGTGGTAAAGCTTCATTGTCAAGGAATGAATACATATAGCTTGGTCCTAGGGAATAGATACTCCGGACTTGCTCAGTAGAAATGGCATCATTATATAAATAAACTGGACCAATTTGGCCAAAAAAAGATGACGATTCTCGGATCGATTCAGAGATGAGAGTGTGATCTTCATAGTGAGGCATTTTAATTTTAGAACCAATCACGCAACTTGTTAAAGATTCATTGACTTTTGCATACCTGAAAAAACAGAGCATGTAAATAAAGTAAAAGTGTCATATGGAGTAACTTGTCAATTTAATTGCAAAAATGAATTTTGTATGTTAGTAAAGGACAAAATAAAAATGATTTGGTACCTGCATCTTTCAGATGAGACAAGATCACCATCCAAGTAACACCTCAACAAGCTACCCCCAGAAAATGCTCTTCCAATACTATGAGTTATGCAAAGAAAATGCCATTTCCTCCTTACTAAATTAACATGCAGGTCTACTCGCTGTCTCTTCAGATTAATTGACTGGCAAGAGAAGGGGGGAGGAGGGATCAATGGAGAAACCAAGTCAAATTAAGCATAAAAACAGAAAATGCATGGAAGGTCAAGGCTAACTTAAGTGCAACATAATCTAAATATGAGAATTTTCAGGAGAATAATTTTCCTTACCTCATAAGTGAGCTTCTCCCTTGCAAGAACAGCCAAGGACCCTCTTCCATTTTCTGTAAGAAAACTAAAAAGGCCCATTGTTCCATTTCTAGGGAAGTTCTCTATCCTGAGCCAACAGGAAAAAGAAAATCCCTTATTGAGAGGCCACTGTATAGGAGTCAAAAGAAAGATACCCTACAAGGATATGAAAGGGATAAGATTCAAATACCAATCAGAAAAATAGGTATCATGAAATCAAAAAACTGTTCTAAAAGCATTATAAGCAGGGATAAAAACTAAAGCATCTACTGTGAATAAACAGAAAGAAACTTCATGCACAATAATATGTATTTCATATAGATTTATGGTCCACAGTTAAGTGCACGTATTACAGGCCTCAAATGTTGAGCTAGAATGTTGAGCTAGAGAGACCTAGTAAAGTCCATTTACTGTCATCCTAGGATTTTGGAAGTCAGTTCTACTAGTATTCACTGTAACCAAGAAAGAGAAATTCTATCAGTATTCAAACTCCCTACTATATTTATGGATTCAGCTCGGAAGGATTTATAGCTGTTGAATTTACTGGATTCATGGGATCCCTAAAAGCTCAAGATAGGAGAATCTGATCTTTGGTAATAGTCAAGTCCATAACCCTACTAGATCAAAATTATTTTATTAGGACTAGAAAGTTGGATCTTTAGTTATGATCATATAACTAGTAATTTATCGATTTTATCTGCGCTTAGGTTCATTTTCCTAAGGTGTTCTTGGGTTTTGTTTTATGACCAAGTTTCCCATTCAGGTTTAGTAGTTGTAAGAGTTTCATTCCTTAGAGTATTAGGATTTTCTTCCTAATTCTTGTAAGTAATAGGAGGTCTATATAAACTGCTATAAAACTTTCATTAAATAAACTAGGAGTTATAAATTATGGCATCACATTGCTCTCTTTTTTGTTTTGTAACGTAACCAAACCCTAGGTGTAAGGCCTATGTTTCTTTTCCTCTTCTCAATTCCCATTCTGTCATCTTTAATTTTCGATCCTAGCCAGACCTATTTTCCTTGGCAGGCGGTATAAGTATCCATCCCATCAAAACACTAACTATTCCTTGCATGGATTTCCCTAAAACCCATCAAACTCAAAACCCTACTCCTGCAGGTGCTTTTCATGCCACCCAAACAGCCACTAAATTTGCCCAAAAACCCCATCACGTTGCCTAAAAATTGCTGTTAATATACATACAATAAACCTTTAATCCACTAGTTTCTACCTATGATTCACCCAGAATTCCCTCTACAAAACCCCAACCCCTTGTTCTCCAACACTTTGGTTTTTTTCTTTTTGGGGAGGGGTTTCCCTTATTAATTGTGACAAAAGAATTGGATAGCTCTTTTAAGCTATCTTTTTTGTTAGCTATTCTTCAAGGATGTCTTATCCTCTCTTTCTCTTCTGTATATTCTAATAGAATCTTCTTTTATTAAAAAAAATGTTCATAGATTCAAATGACTTTGTGTCTTTCTTCTTTCACTGATTTCAACTAGTGACACAATAGAGATAAAAAAACGCCCCCAGTATTAACATATATCCTAAATGCAAAATTTTATTTAAAAAATATAATTTCTTATTTTATTAAAAAAAACATTTAGCAAAAATTATCCTTGATACAAAAAAATTCAAACAACTAAAATGAAAAGTTCCCCTGTAATATTTTTATAATGGCTTCAGGACTTACAGAATCAGTCCCAGTAAGATCAAAAAAGGCAGTTGGTCCTTTCTCATGTAACATTGACAAGAGACTATTTAACAAAAGACAGCAGTACTGTCTCCGTGTCCCAACTTTCTCGCTACGGAGTAAGGCAAAGATTTTGCGGATGTCCTTCCCTGATATGCTATGCCCACCAATGGCTTGAATTAACTGGGCAATTTGAAAGATCACATTGTCTTTATCTTCTTGAGAAAACCAATCAAGAAGAAAATCAAGCATTCCTGCTCTGACACATGAAGCTCGATTAGAAATGGAATCCCTTAACAGCTGCTGAAAAACGTTGAGGCCATGATGCTGCAATGACTCACTGCTCTGCCCAATCACAAAATAGCAAGCAATAATCCAGATGGCATTATTTTATTAAATGAAAAGTCAACCATTATTAAAATAATTATCCAGAAAGATATTAACTCCAGTGTGGAAAATTGATGAGAAAAAAAAGCAAGGGAAATGAATTGCTAACCTTTTGCAGTATAATCAGATATAATATAATCACATCTTCATTCTGAAACAAAAAAATAAAAAGGAAGGAAACACCACACATGAGATTCATTCAATGGAGATTTTATAGCACTAGATACACTTGGTGTAATTTATCAAAATGATATATCAATCTAAGTGCACCTGATAGAACCCAAGATTAGTAAGAGCTGGGCAAAGAAGATATATGGAACTGTTAAGGGAATTTGGGCAGCAGGGCAGTGTGTCAAGGCTGATAACTGGTCAAGGAAATATCCAGGAGGGGTGTGGGACACATGGAGGCTGTTAGGGGAATTATCTAGGAGTTGGTTAGGTTGAAGGTGATAAAAAAGAGGGTGAGAGGAGAGGGAGAGAGGCAGAATTTGGGTATTCTTATGGGAGGATCTAGCCCCTTGAAGTGCTAGGGATTTTCTTGATTTCCTTTTCTAATTTTTTCCTGTCTACTGTATCTTTTCCTATTGCAATTTGAGTGAGAAATCTGGGTTCCCATCAGCACCCAACATGTCACATTCTTGAAATAGAAAATGAAAAAGGACAGGAGAATTATACATATTAAATTGAAGCTATGTACTACTAGGTTACCTTTATCATAGGGCTCATTTTGATGTCAAACTTCCCATCAACAAGCATATCAAGCAATGCATTTAGAAGATTTTCACTAGAATGCCACCGGCAAAAATCCAGCAGCAGACTTTGCAATGTCTGGTAACCCTTTCCAGCAAGAGCCTTAAATGCAGCCTGCAATAGTTTTTTATAAATCAAGAATTTCTGAATTAAAATAGCATCAGTAAAGTGCAAGCACAAGCAGGGCAAGAAACAAGATATTTATAGGATACAACATAGTTTCCAAGAAACAAGCAGAGAAAAAAAAACAAACACTCTAACTAAATAAAGAAAAAAATAACGAAACGATTAAGAAAGACGAGAACCTTTGAGATGTCATTACTTGCAAGCAGACAAGTAAGAGTTTGAAGTACATTCAAAACCAATTTCTCCCCATTTCCGTCATCAAGGTTGCTGTTAAGTAATGATACAACATGCAAAAAGCATTCTCCATCACGAAACAGAGCCTGATAGTACTGAGGCAGCACAACATCAATTACAATTCTTAAGTTAAATGGCTAAACACAAGTAAATTTATTGAAGCGACCTGCTATCTAGTTAAGAACAAATTAATGTAGGGCAACTTACTGCTCGGTTAGCCTGAAGCATATCTCTCATTCCAACCAACAAATCAATGGACAAATCTACAAAGCCTTTCTCCCGTTCTTTTATCTGGTTAAATGTTTCCAAATACTTAGAGCATAACTGCAACTTTGCTTTTTTATCTTCTTCAGAGTGTGGAACAATCTGGAAAAATAGTGATGTTAAATATAGCATCACAATAAAAAACACAAAATAAACATAAGGTAGAACATGATTTCCACACTTTCTTCACTTTATAACACAGCAAAAACAAAGAGCAGAAACATATAGGAATACCTTCATCAGCTCAAGTATTTCTCTAAGCACGTCATTTCTTAAACCTTCTACCCAAAATAAATCAAATAAGCAATCAATGCATGTGAAACTATTCAATATCAAACTTCTTGCATCTTCAGCTGCCGATAAAAACTTAGCAAAGAGCTCCATGCACAATTCCATACAATTAAACCAACTTCGTACAGTCTCATCCGTGCCACATTTTTGTTGATCCTGTGCTGATACTACTTCCATGCCACAATTCTCACCAGAGGATTTCACATTTCCAGATCTTATAGACTCTTGGGCTTGAACACAAGCAACTTTTAGAACTCGGGAAATTGCATTAAGGGTCTTAAAAGAAGCCACTGTTTTCTCCGGGGAGAGATGCAAAATGTGAACCAAACTCCTCACAAGAAAACTGGCAATTTCAGGATTACAAACAGACTGTTCAACCGCATCCAGCAAAGCAGACAATTCAGGCTGTAATTAAATGAAAGGAAATATATATTAGAAAACTTCCCAAACAATGAAATTACGTCATGCTGCAAACACCAATAAAGCAAGCATGTGAAATGAAAGTTAATTCCTCAAATCAAAATAAGGAATAGATAGGAACTTTTGGACACTAGTACACAGAAAGATACACATAAACACCACTAAGCCTAGTTCCGCCAGAAATGCTTGCTAAAAGTAAATTAATAACAAAGGAACCACATGATTTACAACTGAAAAACTAGAGGAAGGGCGATGTTCCAGAAAACCATCATGCACAGTGACTTGAAATAACTTCAGTCACTGGAAATGAAGAAAAAGAAAACTGACACGCTTAGGGTTTTCCTACCCTCACTTTGATACCATGAAAAACTAGAAAAGTAAGGAGGAAACCTTAAGAGCAACAAAAACCCAATGCGGGTCCCAAAATTCTCTCTAGTTCCAGGAATGTAGACATTGTGTTGCTTAGATCTTTCACCAGATCTCGTTCCCCAATTTACAACATCCTTTTCTCCAATATCTTATTATGTAACAAAAAGTCTATGTAACGTGGATGAAAATTCCAGCCCATGTCAGCAAAACTTGGTAGACACATCAGCTAAATGTAAATCTGTTGGGAACCACAGGCCAAGGGTAACTCCTTGGGAGTCCCCCATTAGGTGTCTGGGCACTTGGTAGGGGGATTATAAAGCCTCTAGGCACTCTCTCCTCACAAACTAACTTCTAGGGGTGAGTTCTACCTAGACAGTGCTCATTAAATCGTATCAGAGCATGTTCAATGCCTGAGCAGCGGGGGCAGTGGTTGGAGAGGAGTGAAAGGAAGGGCAGCGAAAGGGGGCAGATTTGTTAGGAACCAACGGTAACTCCTTGGGAGTCCCACATCGAGTGTATGGGCACTTGGTGGGGAACTTATAAAGCCTCTAGGCACCCTCTCCTCACGAGCTATCTTTTGGGGGTGACTCTTACCTAGATGGTGCTCATCATAATCATGTGATATCACAAAGATGAAGACCAATTAGAGCATCAATAGCCCAAAGGGGACATGTCTGTGTTTAAGTATCAATTTCACAGGATAAAAGAAAGTTTCATAAAACATATACACTAAAAGGAAAATGGAAGAACCCACCAAGTTGTGTGTATTTCCATTAGAAGTTGCAGCAAATTCCAGAAATGAAATTACTTCCATCTGCAGACTATTAACCCTGCTTACTTTCGCTGTACTGCTAGTGCTACTTGAAGCAGAAAACATTTCAGACTTCTCCTCAGAATACGCAAATGTCTCTCCAGCATTTTCCTCTGAAGTTAATTCAAAATAAAAGAAATTTTCTGAGAAGATAAGGTCCCATATTCCCTCTTCCCGAAAAAATTCAAGTGTCAGAGGTGAACAAGAAAGAACATCTTTAAATGCTTTAAGAACTGTGTCCTGTAGAATTGTCACAAATACCCTGGAAAAAATGGTAAGAAACAAACAAGATACAAAATTAGCACGCTACAATATGTTCCAATTTTGTAGCCATAGTAATGCTGATGCACATAATTTACAACACTGTTAGTTAAATTAGAATATTCAGCAAACATCAAAGAGCAGAATACTGCAGGTAATTGACAGCATTCACCTTAAATGACTTGGAAACTCATTCTGACTTGAGCAAGCTTTGATGCAAGGAAATATTGTAAGTAGAACCCTCATTACCCATTTGATTGAAAGTTCACAATATGCTGAAGAAATTGGCAATGCAAGTTGACCAGCAAATACTTGGACATGATGAGATTTTGAACATTCTGGAGCCAGAAGGAATGAACAGAGTACTTTGCTCAACCTAAGGACATAATCATTCCAAAATTTAGAAAATGAAGCACTGGTTGGAAGGCCAGCAGAAGCGATAGTTGGATCAGGTTTTGCACAATTCTCATTTTGAAGATCCAGACCAGGCGTTCTAAAATGCTGCTGTCTAGCAAAATCCTTCTCCTGCCCCAAATCCTGAAGCATGAAAGCTGGAGAACAAAAGCTATTTGCAAATTTTTGCACCCTACCATTTTCACAAAGAAACTGAAGACCGTTCATATTCCCAAAGCTATATATTTGTCAAGGATCAATAACTGTTACATTATATCTGGATGAAAAGTTCTACTAGCAACAAGTCTACATAAAACAAACAAGTCAAACCCGCCAATTAAGCTATAAAATGGAACAAATACACTAAGGATGAACTCATCCCAACTAACAAATGGTAACATAACTTCAGAGAATCTTGTAAAATCTACAACATATAAATGTCTCACCACTCCAGTTAGAACAGGTATTGATGCCTTCCTTTTTTATGATCACTTGCATATAACTTTCAAATAAAATAACTCAACAAAATACTTAAGCTCTCATACAAATAATTTATGGAAAGCGTCAGAAGTTTACAACATGAGAAAAATATGAAGGATACACAGCCTCTCTCAAAACTTCCAGAGCAAGAATATGGAGCTGGAAAATTTTTTGCAGCTGTTTATCATCCCTGCAAGAAACATAAAAATAAATTTCTCAAAGACTGCAAGACAGACAGGATTATATAGCAATGCAGAGATATACCTCAAAAAACAGAGTATATGCTGAGAGAGAAAGAAAGAAAGCAGAAATTTTAGACATACTTTTATAAATAAATAAAAGAAGGCTAGTTATTAAGTGATTCCCAAAATTCAAACTTCGAGACTTCTTGTGGTTCCTCAAATAAGCAAAATGCATAACTTTTAATATCTACTGGAAGTGTGAAGGGATCACCATATCCAGCCAACCAACCAAACAACAATAGGCTTGAAATACACCTATGCAATTAAATTACCTTAATCCCTCAAACAGAGAGGATTTGCCATAAACTCTTGCATAATTTGATGGAACTCCGAGACCATCCAACAGAACTTCCAGCCCTCCAATACTTTTAAAATGATTTTGACCCCGAGGATTTGCCGATAAGGCCATACAAATGATTTTCAAGGTCAAATACTGAAGTGAATCATCCATCCACTGTTCTTTCATGCTCAATCTTCTAATGACACGTAATAGCTCTGTGACAATTTTAACTCTGGTAAATACAAAATGGATTCTTAAAGTAACAAAAGGTATAAAACAAGTGTCAAATGCTAAGAAGCTTTTCTTTCTTTGTTTCAATAAAAAAAGAAATTTTATACAAGAAAAAGATACATTAGAGGAGAATAAGATATCATCCTAAAGAAAGAATACAGAAAAACAGAGAGGTTTTTAACATGTAACAACCCTGCCCAATCCCTCTGCATATCTCACAGAGACAGTCCCTTAAACATGCAAGTAGCATTGAATGTGCACATGCCATTAAACTAAGTAGACTTGGGGAGGTCTAAAACCATCTTCATTAATGACGAATGGATAATAGGAGAGGGAATTATAATTATAAGGATAGTTAGCTTCAGCCCCTTTTGAACTTAATTGAATGTGCTCCTTTTCCTTCTAGTCAAGATTTGAGAGTTTGGAATTTGGATCCTTCAGGCATTTTTTCTTGTAAATCTTATTTTAAATTACTAACTCATTCCCCCACTAAGGAAAGTTTTCTTCTTGATAAGCCAATTTGGAATTCTAAAGTTCCTTCAAAGGTCAAATCTTTTATTTGAACTGCAATAATCAAAAGAATAAACACAAATGATATGTTGCAGGTGCGTTGGCCTAATATGGTTTTATCCCTTTATGCATGATGTGCAGATCGAGTTCAGAAACTGAGGATCATTTATTTATTCACTGCCCAGCAGTGCATTATATATGGAATAAACTCTTTGGTATTTCTAGTGAGAGTTGGGTGTATCCTAGTACTTTGGAACAGTTTCTTCTTACTCGTTTCAAAGGTTTTGGTACTAAGAAGGACAACAAAGCTTTGTGGCAATGCACTGTTTATGGGATTCATTGGTTTGTTTGGTTGGAGAGAAATACTTGTATTTTTAAAGGCTTATCTTCTCCTTTGGATGTGTTATGGCATAAAATTATGTATATGACCTCCCCTTGGTGTTTTGCTCAATGTTCTTTTTAAAGAATCACTTTAACACACACCCAAACAGATTGGACAGCCCTTTTGCACTCTTAGATTGTTGTTCTGTTGTTTTCAAGGATATCTTGTCTTCCTCCTAGTTGTATTCTTTTTTGTCTACTAGTATTTCTTTTTCTATCAAAAAAGAAATTATACTTTTAAGGAATAAAATTAATACAAAGTAGATCTAGGTGTCACGAACATGTCAATTTAAAAAAAATATTCAAAATGAAAAACAAAATAGTCACAGCCATATTGAATAAGGAAAAAATTTTAAAGTATTTACATATTAACCCGTAAATGAATAACAAATTCACAAAATTCCTCTACATTACAAATTCCATCTTCTATTGAACCCAAATCACGTGCAATGTCTGTTTTGTTATGACTGGGGAAAAGGATACCTCATTGAATCCAAAAATTAGTTTTAGTGATATTCAGTTTACAATATATCATATAATAGTTGTAGAAATCTGGAAATTTCATAGATTTAACCAATCTAAATATATGTGATTTGAATTGTTTTCTCCTTCTTCTTTTTTTCTTTTTGATAAAACAGAAATTATCTTAAGAAAGAAAAGAGATACAAAGCGGGAGGATCGGTTATCCACCTAGAAAACCAAAGAAAACTAAAAGTACCGGAGCTAAAAGATTTAAGTATGCAATAAAGTTGTCCAGTCTCTCTGCATATCTAAAAGCAACACTCCCTTAAATAACCCTTGAGCTGAACACCTCAAGGATTCTCCGAACAAAATCCTTATCCTTGCCCATAAGTCATATAATGATAATGAAACACCCCTATAAATGCAAACATTTCTCTCTAGCCAAATATTCCAAATATATGCAAAAACCATGCATTGCCACAAGGCGAGTTATTGCATCCCTTGGCCCCAATCTGTCTTTAGCAGTGGATTTAGGTTATTCTCTCAAAATCAGTGAATCCATTAAGTAGTACTCCAAGTTAGAAAATTAATAAGTTAAAAAACAGATGCCTAACTTCACAATATGAAAGAAGAACCATAGATGCCTACCTTACCTACTAACCAATTAAGACCACCAGCTTCCATCACAGAAACAATTGCTTTCTGATGCCAATACAACCTTGCTTCAG
Source organism: Gleditsia sinensis (assembly GCA_037074535.1). Taxonomy (NCBI): domain Eukaryota; kingdom Viridiplantae; phylum Streptophyta; class Magnoliopsida; order Fabales; family Fabaceae; genus Gleditsia; species Gleditsia sinensis. Next base: position 6,441,232 of record CM073472.1, read on the forward strand.
AAGACAGAACCCTTGAACTATTCGAAGAGCTAGTTGGAGCATCAACACATGAAACAAAGCCTACAGTACTGCACTGAAACTCATCCTTTTTGTCTATGTTGGAACTTAAGTCAATAAAATTGCAAATTATTGACACCACATATAAAAGAATTTGTTGAAACAGCTTGATTTTCTCCACGGTGAAGTTAGATACATTTTCATCAGCAGAAAGTGTGCCACTTATGGTTTTCAGTTGGACAACAGCCCCTGAAACAAAATAAATCCAGTTTAAAACAAGAATTTTTTTTTTATACTGAAAGCAACAGGAATTAGATAACACCAAAAAGCAACTACTCCAAGCACAGAAGTTAAAAGTAATTAATCCACACAAAGAAGATAATATTTCCCATGCTATGCTTATAAGAGATATGAAATAGGGAAAAGCAAGACAAATAATTTATTTTATTAAATTACAAGAAAAAATTTCATAATTTGATTATGGAATTAAAATGGTTTGAAGAATAATATGCTAAATTGATTATGAAATAATAGATATGAAATAGGGAAAAGCAAGACAAACAACTTATTTTATCAAATTTCAAGAAATAATTTCATAATTTGATTATGGATTTAAAATGGTTTGAAGAATTATATGCTAACTTGATTATGAAATAATAGATATGAAATAGGGAAAAGCAAAACAAACAATTTATTTTATCAAATTTCAAGAAACAATTTCATAATTTGATTGGAATTAAAATGGTTTGAAGAATAATATGCTAAATTGAAAAACACAAATTGCAGTGCATCCTGCAAATTGAGAAATAAAACAAAGAAAATTTGCATCTGTTAAGCTATATAAGTAGGAAGAGCAGGCCTATGCCCAAACTTTAGCAACCATAGAAATTGATAAAAGAATCATAAAGAAACATAATGCAGAACCAAATAATGATGAGATGAAACTTCAAAGTATTTCCAGCCAATATCAAGACAGAAACAGAAGGGAAGAAAATTCTCATAACATCAACGATACCTTTCATCAATGCAGTAAGTTTTTGAATTCCACCATAGTATCCAAACACTCTGCAATTATATATTGAACGGGTGATAATTTTCAGAGCATCCAGAATAGAAAAACCTTCAGAAGTAATAAAAAAATTGGTTGCAGTCCCTGGTAAGTCTGTAATTGAGTGCACCATGCTGGTGTTCACTGAAATAATAAGGGGGGAATAACAATTATTGCAAATCACATATCAATAAAAATTGAACAACGACAAATAAACAATTAATGCATAATACAACTGTCAGGAGTAAAAGTGTCAGTAACCAAAATCACCATTTCTAAATTTCAAAGAAAATTAAGTCCTGAGCTCTTGTTGAATTAGCAAATGAAAGTTTAACCTTGGCGTTCCCAATAGAGGAAATGGGAACTCGTATGCACCCTTCCTTCTAGTATCTGTTTGGTGTTTTTTTTTTTTTTTTACTTATTGATGGTATTGACCTTACTTATGTTGTATTACATGCATGAAAGACATTTTAACTTGAATGTTACTTAAAATAGAAGATAAAGACAATGAAGATGATGATTTGTAACTTACACTCAGTAAACAGTGAGCTTAACTGTGTGACCTCTTCAATTAATATCGCAATGATTTCAGCAGGATGCCCAGCTGAGCAGCCAACAATCACATCATCAGAAGATGACGAATTTTCAACAGATTGGAAAGTAGCGGAAGCGCACTCTGGTATTATGCCTGAATTAAAAGGTTCCCAGTCCTTGTAGACAAGTATAAATTGCTTCAGGAAAACATAAAACGTCCTTTTTTTCTCCACCTAAAACATAAATGTCATTATGTTATATGGGAAATTTACTCAATAAACAACTAGAGTTTTGAGGAACAGAGAGAAAACATGCATTTACATTACTGTCAACTACTGAAGCACCTCATGATGCTAGACAAGCTTCAAAAAATTTCATATACAATAAATTTAAGCATACCTTATCATCAACTTTCTTACATCTCTGCCAAAAAGCATTTACAATTGCCTCATCACCAACATCACTGGAACAAGAAAGTCAAAGATTGTATGAAACTTGATAAAGTGATCAGTGCCTTAGGTCTAGGCAGTCACGCACCCTTAACAAATATAGGCGGATAAGAAAAATCTATCACATCTTAGGTTGATGAAGCATAGGCTTGAATAAAAAGTAATTCACAGCCCATAACAGCTTATACCACAGTAATAACCAGCAAAATGGAACGGAAGCTACATTAACATTGAGCTTATCCCTAGACACATAAAAAAAACTGACAGTATCATTTTTCTTAAGTAAAGGAAAATAGAATTCAAGGAATGAGGCTGCAAGATACAAGGCCCATACCCACTGTCAAAAGTAGTCTTGCACTCCCTTCACATGATACACTAATGGCATGTCCAGCTCTCCCTAGATGAACATATCCAGGATAACCATCTTAGTCTATATAATCAACCATGCCCATTTACTGTCTCCATTAGTTACTTCAAAGTTTTGACTGATCATGCAAGTTCCCTTAAATGAAAATTTGAGTAAAAACACCAGTGATATAGTTTTACTTCCTTGGCACAAATTTAACAAGATCTACACATTATATATATTTTTTCATAAAGCAGTAACAAACAACATTTTTAATAAAACAATGTATACTTCATTGCCACTAATTAAAGGGCAAGTCTACCACCAATGGTTCCACAAAAACAAGGCCAATTATGTCATACATATTCACTCTTGATCTTAAGGATGTCATACCACAAAATCTGAGTAGTATTTGCAATACTTGCGAATCCACCATTAGGAGTTATAAGCCCTATCTAATATTCTACACCTCAAGAAGATGTCTGACACAAATTACTCTCTATGCAACAGAACACACTACTACATAAAATTACATTTGCTACAAAATCTGGTCAACTGTGAAAGAAGGTAACCATGAAAAATTGCTGGCCACTCTAAGAAAACTAATATACATAAAAGATAATAACTTGACCTCCTTTACATACACATGAAAAATGACACTGTGAATAAGTGTAAAAGATAAACACACTCCAAAGAATGAAAGAGAATTTTCTCGAAATTTATTCATTAACTCAAGGGGTACTCAAACTTAATACAAAATAGTCTATTTATAGGACTCCTAACTAGAACTCCTAAATACCCTATGACTCTAAACCCACAAAGAAACGTTTAAATAATAATGATTCCTGATCATACAAGAAAATATTAAAATATTAAAAGACTCTTAATAGCCTAATGAGACATTAAAATAAGAAAATATAATATAATATAATAACTAAACTAAAATAATCGAAGATAAAAATTAACCCTAAATCCTAAACAGCTCCATATCATGAAATTATATATATTGAGGCCCAACATATTTTGAAAAATATCTAAATATTCAAATTGGTCAAAACAATGCAAAGATTGTGTTGTGTTCAGTCTAATTCTTGAAACCAAACAGAAAAATTACTCCAAACAAAAATAAGGTATAAAAGTATACATCTTACCTGAAGCGGATCTTGGGCCCAGGAGGGGAGAATTTTTGAGCTTGCAAACCTGGAGACTCTCCAGTTTGCACACCGGAAGTTCTTCGGATAAGGTCAGCAACACCCTTAACAATATTCATCCTTCTTCACCAAGGTTTATTGAGCATCAGGACTTTGTGATCCAATTATTAGAAATACATGTAACAGTTCCAGCCATCACTTCCAATGAGCTCAAATCTCTACTTCAAAAAATAGAGTTTAGCATCATCGACAATACATAAACGCATGAAACCCATAATGATAATAATGATGAAACTCCCCCCACCCCCAAAAAGAGAGAGAGAGAGAGAGGGAGAAAAAGAAACATCCAAGCCTCGATGTTAAGATGATTAAAAATTAGAGGGTAATACGTATATGAACAAAAGAAGATTGAGAAGCTCAGTCCAAAGTAGCACAGCACCATTACAAGATAAATCAGCTTGAGCATTCAAAAGCAAGTTGAATTTTTCTAGAGCTCAAAAGGAAAGAATAAATCTACTTGATGTTGATTCCCATACCACGATCCCTCTCCACTTGTTCCCATAAGGAAGAATAAAACAAAGTACTGAAGAAACAGTATCAACGTTATCTCAGTTTCACTTCATTCCTCCCATTGTCAGGATTATTTAAAAAAAAATAGAACTAGTAAATTAAAAGTGGCAAGTAAAAGAAAAATATCAAACAGAAACCAAAGAGCAATTTATTGATTCTAAAAATTTAAAGAATCTAATGAACCTGATTGTGCAATAGCATTGATAAAATTATGAAAACGGAGGAAAAAAGAAAAGGAAAATTTTGTACTGAACGAGCTTATCGTTGTCTCATTCTTGCAACATGTCAAACCTGAATCGAAATAGAGTTGAAGTACCTGAAGAGATGGAAAGACTGAAGCTTTCGTGGAGTTCTAGGGTTCGTGATGGGAGATCGGAAATAGGAATTCTCCTCAAACTTTTTCTTTTTTTTCTTTAGGGGGCTGAGAGATTCCTCGGAGCTTCTTTAATGGCGTCGCTAATGCAATTACGAAGTATGCGTGAAAGAGGGGAAATCCTAGAAAGCAAACCCCGTAAACTAAACTATTTTCGATGTTGCCCTGGGTTTTACTCCGGTTTCCTCAAACGATTTTAACAGACAACTTCTTCACCCCGCCAGATTCTAGAAATATTGCAGGCAAAAATAAAAATTATTTTCACAGTCCGCGAACGCAGTGTACAACTATTTATGGCTTTGGATTTTTTTTTTTTTCATGGGTACTACGGCTCGAATTTTAATTATAATAAAACTTTTGACCTTTTTTTAACTCTTCTTTCGGCCTAAAAAATTTATAAATTTAAATTCAGCTTATATATTTTCATCAATTCATATTTGCTATATATATGATGTAAGGACTCGATCTTGTTCTTAGATTTTTTTTAATTCAAAATTCTTAGATTTAGAGAATTGTTGTTTATAACCAATTAAAAATAACTTAAATATAATTATTTTATTCAAAAATTCATTTATAATGAATAATTACGCTACAAATTAATTTTCAATAAATTATTTATTTTAATATGTGTAAATTTATTGATAGTAATTTTGTAGCAGAAAAATTATTGATCATAATATGTTGTATTTTAAACTATAATTTTGTTCTATACTGCACTTATTTAAAGAGAAATTCAAATAAAGAAATAAAATACAGCACACAAGAATATGGTATTTTTAGAGCACCATTTTCACTTAAGAATGATTAGTAAAATTTTCACCAAGATATTTAATTCATTTAATTTTTTACTTGTAATTTAAGTGAGCAAACTAACAAATTCTTTTTAAAAAAAAATTGTATGTTAACTATTTTGATCCTTCAGACCAAAAAAATGTTCATAATGTACAAAATTATTATATAACTAAATCATAATAATTCATTTAACTAGTTACGTGATAATAGAGTAACGTGACATTTATCCTAAATTTTAATATATCTAAAAATTTAAATATAAAAATTTAGGTATAAAATAAATAAAATTTAATTTTTGATATTATTTAAGTCATATATAATACACAAATTTTTATATTTATTATTTTTAAATATATTTTTAATATTTAAAAAATTATTCCAAATACCACATATGATAAAAACAAAATAAAACCAATACAGCTGTATTTTTTTTTTTTTGGGGACAACAATAATTGTATATAAATTATAACACTACAAAACCCTAGTCGACTATGTTTATTTTCGGACCATGCTAAGTCCACTATATGTACATTTTTTTTTTTTGGACTAGTACTATATGAATATCTTGCAATGGCCCATTATACACAAGAAAGATTTCTTAGCTTGAAGTAGTTGCCCATTATACGCACACAATTTAAACAAAAAGACAATAATACACATACAAATAAAGGCTTTTTTTTCTTCAAAAAGACTTATTCATTCAATCCAAAAAGAATATTTTCCAAAAAACAAATTTCATTCCAAAAAGAAGATCGTACAGGGGACAAATTCCCCGGAACCATGAAAAAAAGGTTAAACAACCAATCAAATGTCATTGGAATATGCCAAAATTTGTTATTAAAAATAAAAATAATATTTTTAAAAAATATATAAAATATAATTGATTAAATTTTAAAATTGTTTAAAATATTTAAATAATATTTTTTAAAAATATTTTATTCTTATATTTTATTATATTTAATTTCTTAAAAGAATTTATACTTTTTTTTAAATATTTTTTATTTTTATGAAAAAAAAAATGAGAAAGCCAAAAAAGATAAAGATGAAAAAAAAGTAAAAATAAAAGTAAAGAGAGAGAATAATTTTTTTTATTGTTATTAATATTTAACAGAAATTTTTTAAATTCATAAAATCTTAAAATTCTCACTTCTCATTATTTCGTAAAAAAATTATTAAAATATTATTCTTACCTAAAAATAAATTTTTTAAAATTTATACTAAATATAGTAATTTTAATTTCCTACGTTATGAGAAAATAAAAAAATAAAAATCCAACTCCCTGGAAACAAAACCATTACTCTAACCCAAGCTGCAAAGAGAAGAACAAACAGAAAATGAACTTAATTCTTTTAAAGCCTCCAGGCACTCTTGCTCCACATTTCCTCGATTAGTTCCATTAGGGATTTCCACGTTCAGATCAACTTCCACTAGAGGACCCTTCCTTCATTCGAACGCCAATTTCTTCGTATCACCTTTTTCTTAGACCATTGCGGAGTTTCCTGGGCTTGTAAAGTTGAAAATATCATTGCTCTCTTCAACCTCAAAATTCTCTTTCTTAGCCTATCGGGGTCCCTTGATGTTTTGCACCAATGTATTTGCAAGTGGGAGCTCCACCTTCTGGACCTCCTCTAGCATCTGAGGCGCCTGAGGAAGGGGAGAACCCTTACTCGTTGTGTTATTTGCTACACTGATCCCTGTGATAATTTGTTTTCCTTTTAATGTAGTGATAGCATGTGTAGCCATATTCCCTATAATGATAGTACTCTCATCTGCGATTTCCACGAGCTCCTGGGTATCAGATCTACCATTCTCTTCCGCTATTCTGATTCTCCACCTGTCTACCCTAATTTAGATTCGTTCCATGATGTTGCGCTTGTGAAGCCAAACGTTTCTTGGGTTTCCGAAATTATAGAGTGAAGTTGCTGGAGGATGTGTTCAACTATTTTGACTCCTCCATCCTATGATTCTCCTTCCTTTCTAAACCATTACCAGCCGTAAACCCACTACTCTTACTTTCGCATTTCCGCCCAATCTAATTAGCACGCAGGTAAAGCCTATACTTGGCCTCGTTAATCTTCTCCATGACCTCTTCTAAAATTAGCTTGGTGCATCTTTTCTCATCATGACCAATAAGGCCGTAATAGTAGCAAAAAATAGGCAATATTTCGTACTTGAATTCACCCAAATTTTATCCTCAGGGCCACCAGGCTTCTAGACATCTAATTGAATTAAAGCTTTCACAATGAACCCTTTTTTATTCGTGCACAACAAACAGATCAATCTCTAACACAACCTCCACTCTTGCCCTATTTTATTCCCTATATCTGAAGTTTCACAGAAGCTTGGTAAATAGTAATCCCCAAAACTGAATAAAAAAGGAACAATATTAAAAGTAGGTCAGAAATTACTAGGTATTGTTCTCGGGTCAGCAAGAGATTCTTATAGAGCCAAGGATTACGTTTTAAGTTTTAAGATTCTGCACAAATTAATGGGATCGTCAAAAAAGAATTGGTAGATCCTAGATCCCTTTTCTTCAATCCGGAGGCCTTTGGGCGAAGGTTGTGGTGTCATCGTTTCGTCTTGTGAGCAGCTTTTCGATAAGGTTCCTCTATGAAACTTGGTGCCCTGATTCAATAGCCCCATCGTCTAATACCAACTCCTCCTCATCAAACTCCGTTTTCATTCCAACGTCCCTGTCTAAAAATGTTAACGTCGTCGCATGCCACACCCTCTTTCCAAATGGAGAGAAACCCAGATCCTTCGCGTCGATCAATAAGAGGCTCTTCGAACACCCCACTAACAGCGAAGAATGCCACCAAACATAGTTGAACCCGCCGACCACACAGATCTGATAATAGAATCATCGGAATCAGACGTAGACCCACCCAATGCTTTGCCGTGAACTTTCGTAAGGGCAAACCCTAATAAGTGAAAACCATTTCAAACCCATTTCGACTCAAGGTACCCTCGGAAAGCCTCAATCTCTTGAATGGTTAATGAGCTGGGCACAATGCTTATTAACGACATTAATATTGTGCGTGTTTACAAAATTTTGGTTTTGTAAATAATAGTGTGGGGTTAAATTTACTCAACTTGTGTTCTCATAAAAAGACATTTCTAACGAGCGTTTATTTCAAAAATTAAACTTATTTATAAAAATTAACATAACTCACATGCGACTATGTAAATAAAATTAGGTTGAATAACTGGGGCTGCTAAGTTGAATTCAAACCCATGATATTTATATAGCCTTATTTTCTATAATTGAATGAATTCACGTTGATATTTTTGATGGTTAAATTCTAAAACAGAAAGTATCGCAATTAGTAAATAACTATAAATTAAGTCGAGGCAATTCGATTCATTCACAATTCGTATCTGTATTTTATAACTGAATTGGTATTGAGTTTTTTATTTATTTATTATTATCATTGAAGTTAATATGACAATAGTTATCGCACCTTAGGACGAGATGATTGCTTAGAGGATAGAATGTTCGAAAGGCAAAACAAGACCCACTGCTTCAACCACTAAGTATAATTAGTTTATCTACCGTTGGCCTCTCTTGGTAGTTTATGATTTTCGTGGATCCATAGTGGCAGATAGATAGGCGTCCCAATTTGAAATTTAATGTTTTGATAGAAAATAAATATTAAAATATAATGGAGGATCAACTTCAAATACAATTTGGGTTGTCTGAAAATTTTCCTGTCTAATTGTGAAATTAAAAACTCCATATCCTTGTATGTATGTTCATGATTTTGATACACCAACGTACTTCGCCCTGCACATTTACATGTTCTACTCGCGAGTTGCTAGCAATCTGAGCATCTTTGTGACTTTGCAGTCACCGATCAATGTCCTTTTGCATGGAATTTTTAATATAGATACTTGTCTGTCATCCATATCCTATATATATAGTATTACTGAGAGTGATCTTTGTCATCCGTACATTATTCTTAATTTCTTATATATATATATGAGAAGCAAATTAAGCAACTGAACGAAGCCATGGCAAGAAAGCAATTCTTCTCTGGACCCTCTCAAAGTTTACTTTCGGCAGAAATAACACTCAATTTACTTTTGTCTGAAATTAACTAATCACGGATCTTACGAGCAGAGATCAAACTCTTGGCATATTTATCAATGTTCACATGCTTGTTGTTGACATAAATTTAACTTGAAATTGAAAAGAAAATATTTTAAAAGATTATTATTATTTTTGTGTTGCCACATTTTTCTATGTATAGTATAAATGTGGACTAGGTTGGGTTAATTATCACGGCACAACTTTCAAAATGCTAATAATTTTATATAGTGCGCTCAACGGCCTCAGAACAAAAAATACAAATTGGAGAGGAAAAAATGAAAAGAAAAGAATAATGGAATCAATTGGGTGCAAAGAAGACTCACAACCCATAACTCCTAAAATCAGAGTCTTAAAATATTTTGTTTATAAAATTTAAATTTACTTTTTTTATTATTAGTAATTTTTTAATAAATAATTTATAAATATTATTGTAAATTGTAAAAATGTCTGTCTAATTAATTGAGAGAACGTGCTTAGCATTAATTTAATTAATATAATACACTTCGAAGTGTCTACGCTTTTTTGGGGCCCCTCCACCCTCGCCTTTGCCCAGTAACTTCCTGTTGGTGCCTTTTGAGATATAATTAAAGAAGTAAAAAAAAAATTAAGGTAATTAAATGAGCTTCGACCAATGGTTAGGAGTTAGGACTGAAGAATACTGGTTAAGACTTGGTCAAAAGAAAGCGAAAGCCTTATAATTTATGAGGAAGACAAGTAGGGTCAGCCAATACCGAACTAGTTGACCAAATCCTTGATAAAATAAATCAAAAGATTTTATATTTATTATCCTTTAAACTTTGTTTGCTGGGATTCACACATTTTTCCTTTCGTTTTCTACAGTATTCTTGTTTGGTTTTCAAAATATTTGTGCATTTAATAACACTATCTATGCAAGTGCAAGTGGCCTTATTTTGTTAACAAATTTATAAAAAGCTACTATAACATATTTATGCAATATAATTATATGTATTTTACACTTAGTCATGCATTATGGGATTTAAATAAAGTATTTTTTTATATATTTTATTATTTATATATATTTAATTGACTTAGGATTCGAATTAGGATGATAATGAAAAATTTCACACTTCTTATTAACTAAATTAATTCCTTTGGATTATTATTAAGTGTGAATAATAAAAGTAATGTATAATTCGCAGAGATCTTATATTAAAAACAAAATTATTATTAAGTTTTATTTTTTTGGGTAGATAACCATAGCTTTTGAATAAATACAATCAATTATGGTTTCTTTCATGTATCATTTTGTCATGGGTAATATAAATTTATTTGTTTTTCAGTCCACTTGTTTCCCCTTATCCGATCTATATAAATACAGCAATTATTGGGGTTATTATCTTTGAACCGCTATATTTTTTATTCACTTGATTTCTTCAAAAGTAAACTATCATCATTGGTTTACATTCTCACGACGGTGGGCTAGATTATAATATGAATTTTCACTGAAATATCCTTCTCATTGGCTTTCATTAGAGGAAAGGGACGGCGATGCTACCAAAAGGAGGAAGAAAGGAACGATGATCGAGATATATATATAATATATTTATCCATTTTTAAATTTAGAATAGCCTCTGGGGATGGGGCCTGCTCCCCCTGTGTCCAAAAGACAATCCCTGCAATCTGCACGAGCGAGTGGGCGTTTCAGAACTCCCCACTCGGCGACCAATCTTTAAAGGCTGCGTGGCTAAACCAATTAGTACAGTAACATCACTTAGTTGCATAATGGTTGGGACAGCAGAACATCCACATTTGCGCATTGTCAATAAAGTCAAATCGCAAAATGGAGTTTTAACGAATCAAACTTAATTTTTTAATAGCAATTGATTCGGTCTCTGAGATGTAATTATAAATTTTGTCCTCGTTTTAGGGCTTGCGGGACGCCAGGCCCACGTTCCCTTCTTAGTTTACGGTTAAAATAAACAGTACCTAATTCGGTACATCGAATCAACTAGATTGAGCCGTCCAATTAATATAACTCTACTTTCCCGCGAGGGCCAACTATCATAGACGCCATCGTTTCAAAGACAAATACTCACTACAGGCAAAGTTCATTTTAACGACGTCCTTGTCCCGGCATGAGCTATATGCATTAAATTCATGTGATCAATTAGGTCATTTTTTAAATATAAAAAATTACACTAGTTCACGGTTTCGACTAAGAATTTAATATGAAAATTTATACTAAAAACATATTTTAAAAAAAATAAAAGTTAATGACTCGTATAAAACTAACTTTTAAAAAGCTTACGTATATTAATCTCATTTGCTTGTTAATACAAAGATTTCGTATCTTATGGGTTAGGCTTGACTTTTTGGATATGGATGCTGCGTTTTGACCTTTTTTTTTAAATTTATTTTAAAGTTTAATTTGATTAATTAAGTAAGTTTGATTTTTGAATAAATTTAAAACAAAAATTAAACTTTTAAAAAAATGTGTTCTTATGTTTTAAATAATTTATTTTTAATAATAATTGATTTATGTTATTTTATTTAAATAATCAAAAAAATTTAAATTTAAAAGTGAAAAAGGAAATTATTATTTGATATTTGAAAAATATATTTTTAATTTAATTTTTTAAAATTTTAATTTTTTTGGACATATTACTCAAAAAAATTAATTTTTTTTATAATTTTTCTTATGTTAACTCTATTAATAGATGTTTAATAAATTTACTTAATTAATAAAAATAAAAACTTAATTAAACTATATCTTAATTTAAATTTTTAGTTATAATAGATAAAAATTATGTTAAATATTTATTAATATAGTAAATCTGAAAATATTTTTTAAAATAAATTAATCTTTAAAAGATTAAATTGATAAATTAAAAATGTATAAAAAATATTATTATTATTAAAATAAATTTAAAAAAAAAAGGCCAAAACGCAGCAAAACTGCTGCGTTTGGAAGCGCAGCATCCTCTGCAGTGCCCAAGGCGCTGCAGAGGATCCATATCCTGACTTTTTTTTTAAAAAAAAAAAGTTTTCCCAATAAAATAATGATTAAAACAGTATGTGATGCACAATTGATCGCTTTTTAACTTTGTCAATTTATTTGAACTTAAGAAGACACGTAATTGTAATATTATAATTAAAAAAAGAATTAATTCATATCTCATTGTCCGATCTTGCCCCTTTTTTTCCGAAGATATAATAAATTGATCGAACTTAATTTGGATCATTCTTTCTAATTTTCAAAGTCAAGCCTAACCTAAGATACGCCAAATATGCAAAATGTCTACGAAAGGGGAACAAAATCTTTGTATGAACAAGCACCTGTTTAGCGAACAAGAGAGAGATTCTATTAAGAAAACAAAGACAACCAATCATGATAAATATATTATCGATGAGACCAAGTAATAAAAGAAAGGACCAAAAAGAGAATAACTTAAAAATTTCAACTGGAAAAATATTAAGCAAACAGTTAGAGTGCATAATCGCTTTATGAAAAATATTTTAAATTTTTATTTCTATTTTAAAAATTAATTTTATTTGTAATCTTTGTATTATTTAGAAATTATATCTATTTTATAAAATTAAAATTTTTTATCTTCATTTTCTTGATATAAATAACTACTAGCTTAGTGTATGTCAATTCAGTTTATTTATTTATTGACAAGTGAAAAATAAAAAATAATTTGTTATTAATAAATAAAAGAATAAATTATCAAACCGAAGAGATAAAAAAGTTAAAATCATATTAATATAAAAACAAAAAAATTATCGAACTGACGAAAAATATTATAGGAGTGAACTTAATTATTTTTAGTTTGATTTCAACGATTATGGCATTATGTTGATTTTATTTAATAATTATATTATTATTTTTAAATTAAAAAAAATATCGATTATATTTTAAAAATACTAAAATCTCTTAAAAACACTAAAAATATTTTTAATTTCTTTTCATTTTATTTTAAAAATATTTTTTTAAATATTACTTAAACATATTTTCAAACATATTTTTATTTTTAATTAAAATAAAAATTTAAAAAATAAAGCTAGCCTTAATCTTTACAAATTTTCTAAGCAATTGACTTAATGATGTGTTTTCAACTTTTAATTTTTCTTACCTTAATTAACTAAATTTAAACTTCAATATAGACATTTAATAAAATTTTAAAAATAATTTTATTACACAACAAAAAACATATATTATTATAAAAAACTCTTACAGCAGATACAACTAACAGTCCCAAAGTCGAAACTCGAGCAGTCGTCGCATGCCGTTATTTATTTATCGTTTTTTTCTTTTTCTTTTTTTTTAAAAAACAACCCTGTCATTCGAATTTCTTAAGCAAGCCTTGAGGGCATTGTCGTCATTTTAAGATCCTGCTTACGAGGGGGGGGTATATCTTATCTCGAGTGTGCATGACTGAATTTTATAACCTGCAGTAGCACCCACAGAAACAGAAACAGAAACCCAAGTTTCCTGCCGCCACTAGATTACTTGCATTTGCGCACTGCGCACTGCGCACCTCAGTGTTTGTGTGTCGCGACCTGTTCCGTCTTCGGTTTGACGTGTCGTCTCCCCACGACGTATGCGTAACTCTGCTTTCGGTGTACGTTAGCATGCGCCTTTATATTTTTCGATTTCCAACTTATTGCAATATTCCATATCTTGCAACTCTTTCTGCTTAAAATACTCAACGTCTTAACCAACCAACCAAAGCTCACACACATTCAGACATACTCAGGCTCTCTCTTTCTTTATCTCCCCACCGCCTTCGAAAACTCAAATCAGTGGTTTTAGCTTACGGAGCTTGCTTTCTGCTCCAGTAAGAGATATTCATTGCCTTTAGTCGCCGCTTTGAAGTTTTTAAGCTAGATTTATCTGTACTCGTGAATTGAATCATCGAGCTTCGAGTGTTTGACGTTTGATCTCAAGTGATATTTATCAGGATTCAAGCAGGGCGAACTTTCAGATTCCAACAGAGCAGAAAATGCATTTTTCTCTCTTTTTGATTGAAGAATTCGATCAGTGTTGAAGTGCTGGAGGGAGAGGTTGTGCTATCAGTAAGGGGTAGAAGTTGAGGTGGGTTTTGAGGAAGAGGAAAGACGACGGCGACGGCGACGGCAGCGAAGAATTATAGTTTGCACGTGAGTGCGTGCATCTGTGGTTGTAGGGTCGTGTGGGTGGGTGGTTGATCTGTTTCCCTCGCGAGGCTCGTGAAAATGCCTCACAGAACGACTTACTTTTTCCCGAGGCAGTTCCCGGTGCGTGGGTGGGATGAATCTTCCAAACAGCTATTAGATCACGAGAAGAAGAAAATTGTCAACTCCACCAAATCAGAAACCTTTGGCGTTGAAAGCGACCCAAAAAAGCCAGCATCAACTAATACAACAAAGGACGATGTCGTTTTCTCGTCTGGCAAACACTCACCTGTATCCGACCTTTTCACGGGCAGTGACAAGTTCCGAATCAAACAGAAGCAAATTGCTGCTTTCTGCGACTGGTTGACGGAGAAAAAAGGGCATAGATCAGGTCACGTCAAGCCGCCCTCCGGCCGGTTATCATGCGAGGAGGACCGCGAGCTTCTGCTTCCTCCGGAGTCTGTGCCGGCACCGCCTCTTCCTCCTCCTGAGACAGTCAAAGATGCTGCCATTGACCGGAGTTTTGACCGTCAGGTGTCGTTGCCTAGATTATCCAGTGGGAGTAGCTATGCTGGCAGCTTGTTCTCGGGGACAACCTTGGACGGAAATTTTTCTAGCGACATTAAGGAGGAGACGTCATCGTCTCGGGTCTCCACCACAACGAGAAGACCGGAGGAAGACGAGGAAGAGAATAAGAAGAGGTTGGCGCAGAAGTCCAGAGAGGGCTACTACCTGCAGATTACACTGGCTCAGAGACTCACTTGTCTTGCAAGTCTTGCTACTGAGCCGGTGCTTACTCTCGACACTGGAATCGAGACTTGGGATGCTGAATCCGTTTCTTATCGTTTATGGGTACGAAACTTCCTCATTTTCTCCCTGCTTGCTCAACTGATTTTAGAAATGTATTCATTGACATTTTGTACCTCAGCTGAATATCTCAACAACTGCATGTAAAAGATATATCAATATGGCAATATATGACGGAAGATTCTGCTAGGTTCTTCTGATTTTTTTTAGCATCTTAACTGAGTCTATACACTTCAGGTCAGTGGCTGCTTATCATACTCTGATAAAATATCAGACGGTTTTTATAACATTTTGGGGATGAATCCATATCTATGGGTGATGTGCAATGAGCTGGAAGAAGGTAGGCGGCTCCCACCTTTGATGGCGCTTAAAGCAGTCGAACCAAGCGAAACATCTATGGAGGTTGTTCTTGTTGATAGGCACGAGGACTCTCGGCTTAAGGAACTTCATGATAAAGCGCAAGAATTGTATTGTAATTCAGAAAACACCTTAGTGTTGGTGGAAAAACTAGGAAAACTTGTCGCGATATATATGGGGTTAGTTATAGCATTCTCTTGTCCTTACGTCTAAAATCTTGAAATGGGACTCTTTAATATTGAGTTTTTCGGTTGAAATGTGTCAAGGGGTGCGTTCCCGGTGGAGCAAGGAGATCTCCACAAGCGATGGAAATTGGTTAGTAAGAGATTGAGGAATTTTCAGAAGTGTGTCGTGCTTCCTATCGGCAGCCTATCTTCAGGACTTTGCAGGCATCGGGCAATTCTCTTCAAGGTGAAGAATATTTTTCCTCAATGATTAATTCTTCCTTTTAGTCCAACATCATGATAAAATATTTACATCCTCCATTAATGGACCATTAAAAAATGCTGCTACCCATATACCCTGGAATGAGATTATTATGATTATTTTTTTCTTCTTTTGAGTAATGAAATGAAACAAATTCTCAAGCTTTTCTGTAAGTTTGATAGTGATCGTCCTGTGATATGTGAACTTCATCTTAAATTTATTATAAGGCAAAAAACCATATTGATCTGAATTGGCGTTTTTGGCATTTTCTACTCGTCAACCCTATATACATGTACAATATAATCATAGCACACTTCGCCAGCACTCCCTGTGGAAATAATTGACTGCCTTTGGTAACATTCTTGACTGATATAGAACAAACAGCAGTTCATTTGTATATGTCTTCCAATTTCTCTTAATTCTCTCGAACGATTTGACACTCTGCTTGCCATCAACGTTTGTTAGGGGAGCTTGGACCCCAGAGTCCTGTTTGTGACATGTACGAACAAATTTAGCATCTTCTCCCTAGTTCTTCTTCTGGTGCGTTATTTCTTCGTCTGTGGAGGCAGCTTCAGTTCTGTACAAACAAAGTTGTTGTATATTATTGCAACTTGTGAATTCCCTTATTTTTTGTTCCCCCGTGATTGATAGCATTCATTGGAACTTTCAAATATAGTCTTATGCACCTATGCTTTTAGGATCAAAGTACATATTAGTTGCATAAGAATATTATGGAGCATCTACGGTTGCATTGACATTGCACGAGGTCAGTGCGTAAGTACTTGGATGCATCTTGGGATACTAGAACTATAAGCTGTGCATCAGCAATCCCTGTTTATACATGATCACTTCCAGTGAGTCGATAGACTTTAATGGACCATGATTGAAAGATGAGGCCTCCTCCATTTTATATCCGTTTGAAAGAGCTTGTCCTAATTTACTCCCTCCTCTTTTGGTTTATTGTGGAGGAGATGACTTATGCATTTGTTATAAAGAGGTAGAACTAATGTTTCTAAGAAAGCTTGTCTTCTTGCTGACCTGTTGTTCACTGTTATTCTGGTTTTTCACATGCAGAGATTGGCAGATTACATAGGTTTGCCATGTCGTATTGCTCGAGGTTGCAGGTATTGTGTTGCAGATCATAGATCCTCTTGCCTTGTCAAGATTAAAGATGACAGGCAGCTCTCAAGGTTAGTGCAATAGCTTTTATGCAGTTCTCATTAATATATTTCGTATGTTATTGGAAATTCTGTCTATCTAATCATCTCTTACTTTGCCAAATTGGAGTATATTTTGTGCGAATCATAATTACAGGGGTTGCTTTAGTAGTTTTGAGTTTAGACCATTATTCTTATTTGTTACTGAATTTTTTAATTTGGCATGTATCTTTACATATGGTTTGTGGGCTTGAACATCTCCTATAAGTTGTATTGACCAGCTCTATAGATGTTACTAAGTATATCAGGACTTTGGCATGCGACTAGTTAACAGTAGAATATATAGTAAAACCTGACAATTTTCTTTTTCATATTTCACATATTAATTTTTAAATATCTCTTAGCAGAGAATATGTAGTTGATCTAGTTGGGGAACCAGGAAGTCTCCATGGGCCAGATTCCTCAATTAATGGAGCATATGTCTCTTCAACGCCTTCCCCATTTCAAATTTCGCATCTAAAAGATTCCCGCTCACCTTGTATGGATGATGCTTCATGTTCTCAATTTATTAGTTCCAATGACAATTCTGTTGTTCCTGAAAGTCATTTATATTCAGGTATGTAGTGCTTTGATACCAGGAAAGTTGGTTTCCCAATTACTTTAATATACTTCAATTTCGATTTCAAAGGGGGAAAGGAGAACCTATATAGCCTTGAATATATTCGAATTTATTTGCGGTGGGGCCTGTATGGGTTTACCAGGGGGTTCCTTCCGTACTTATGTAAAAGATGTGTAATTTAATTGTTCAAGGGACGCGGGAGTATATAAACATAATGTGGGCTAGCATGCCTTGAGCTAATTTGGTCATCAAGCAAGTTTATGCCAAATGTTCCATTTTTTATTCACTGCAAAAGTTCAGATTTATGTCTATTTCAAATATATTCGATCTTTTTTTCTTACTTGACCTCAAGAAGAAAACCAAATCCTAATTTTCATAGTAAGTATATTTTAAAAAAGCTCAATGCTTTCCCGAGCCTGTGGAGCATAGTTGTTATGAAATTAAAGATTTCAAGATCCTTCGAGGACAGGAAATCCTATGCTCATTGCTCTACTTAGGAACCACGGAATTTAGCATCTTGTTCTGGTTTAATAAATCTAAACTTGCATGCAAAAATTTCCTAGTAAAAGTTGGTCTTACCTCTTATTCAATCTCTTGCAGGCTGTGGACAGAAAGGTCAACCAGTGAAAGAAACTGATTTGCTGAAAAGTCCTACGCACTCCACTTATGCTTCAGTTGATCAAACTCGTGCAGGAAATGCTGAGGAATGTGCAGTTCTACGTTCAAATTTGTCTTCCATTCAGGAAGGTTTTTCTGAAGCTCTGCATCCAGCCACTAAGGGTTTATTTCATGAATATCCCAGGGTGGGTGAAGATTCAGTTGTCGTTCAAGAAACTTCTAATAATGAAATCATCGTAGCTGGAAGTTCTGTTGTAAAAAACACTTATAAGCAATCTATGCTGGACTCGTCCTGTCAATCAGAACAGGAACAGATAGACAGTAGACTTGAAACCCAGGGCCATTTTCCAGCTGGGAACATTCCGAGATACTTGAATCTTGAACCGTCGCTTGCAATGGATTGGCTTGAAATTTCGTGGGATGAATTACGCATTAAAGAGCGTGTTGGTGCTGGTAATTTTTCTGCTTTCCCTTCTTATTTTTTCTGGGTCAACATAAATGACATGTTGCTATAGACTTGTTTCTGTATAAGGTGACTCTGATATGCTGTTAATTTTTTGCCCCTCTGCAGGATCATTCGGGACTGTGCACCGTGCTGAATGGCATGGATCGGTAAGTGTTAATTTGCACTTCTTTTAGGACATTTTCAATAAATATTATACTTCGAGGGTGATAGAATTACTTTATTTTATGGACATTTAAGTACGTAAATGTTGCTTCATAACATCTTTATTATCTGTACTCTGTACTTTCCTATTATGTTTATTGCAATCGAGTCGATGACTTTTGGCCCCCAATGCAACTGAGTTATATTTTCCTTTTAAATGTATCTTATATTGGATTTCTGAAAATATATTTTTGAACATGACTATTAATTTTTTGTTTTATTTATTTTTTCACTTTGGTGAATTTATACAATTATTATATTGCAGGATGTTGCAGTCAAGGTTTTAACAGTTCAGGATTTCCAAGATGATCGGTTAAAAGAGTTTCTCAGGGAGGTATGCTTTTTCTAACCATATTAGATCTATGTATTTAGATACTCGCTTATTGCCATTGTTTTCTATATTATTTTGACTGAGTGGAGTTTGCATGCCAATATTAGCTGTTTATCAATATCTTCATTAGGAGGACGTCTTATCTTCTGTCTTTCTGCTTCTTCCTTGCTTTCTTCAATGAAATATCTTCTTCTATTAACTTTTTTTTCCATTTTTGTTTGATGTTTTGCTAGAAATATTTATATCCCAACAATTATTTTTTACCTTGGCTTTTTTTTTTTCCATCATTTTATAGCTTGCTACTTTGTTTGAGTGTTGTTTCCATCTTGATGGGCAGTTTTGATCCCTTGATTTTTCAATTTTATAATTATTAACATTGAGTTTGAGTCTTTATGCTTCACATGATTTGTTAATAAGTAGGCAGTTTAATAGTTTTTTTTTTTTTTTTACATCCTGGTTGTAAACTATGTTTCATGCTGCCATGGCTAAAACCCATTCCTTTCTTTGTGGATAAGTAGTATGTACATAATCATATTTGGAACTTGTTTTATAAACATTTCTTCTTTATCAAGCGGAGTAAGGTAGCAACAAGCGAGTTATATTCAAGTTGTTATTTGCATTGTTTCTAGGTTGCAATAATGAAACGTGTTCGCCATCCAAATGTGGTGCTCTTCATGGGCGCAGTTACAAAACGTCCTCATCTATCTATAGTGACAGAATATTTACCTAGGTAAAACATTCAACTTCTCATGCAGTTATCGAATATATTAAATATCTTGCATAGATTTTGAATGTCTTACAGTTGCTGCTTTCTGGTACATTTGGGACAGGGGTAGTTTATACCGCCTGATACATAGGCCAGCATCCGGTGAAATGTTGGATCAGAGGAGAAGATTACGGATGGCTTTAGATGTGGTTTGTACATGATCTAGTTATTATGTTATATTCATATAATTATTTTGTGGATGATTTATCGTTTTTATGTAAATTTTTTTTTTTCCAGGCTAAAGGGATAAATTATCTACACTGTCTGAACCCTCCAATTGTGCACTGGGATCTCAAATCCCCAAACTTGTTAGTGGATAAGAATTGGACTGTAAAGGTAGAATGAAACAGATTGGGCAGTTTCTCTAATATTTCTGTTTTGTAGATTTTTTTTTATTCAACATATTGTGCAATTAGGTTATTTAATTTTGCATGTCATGCTCAGGTGTGTGATTTTGGACTGTCAAGATTTAAGGCGAACACTTTCATGTCTTCAAAATCTGTTGCTGGAACAGTAAGTCTACCCCACTTTGTGTACGTATGAACGTGCATGATTATAATGGTATCAACTTGTTAATGTTCTATTTCTCTTATAGTTAACTCCTAGGTGATCCTCTGCTTCTTGGCAGAAGAAAATCATTTGAGTAGCACCTTGAAGTTTGGAAAGAGCGTTCAACTAGTGTACCCATAAATGAATGCATCTTGGTTCATCTAAAAAAATGCTACTTCTGATTAACATTTCCCTACAACCAATCTATGCATATAACAAAGACAGTCATGTTTAATATATATGATTGATTGCCAGTGCGATTGGGTGTACGACTGTCAACTGTTTGGCGTAAATTTCTGGTCTGATTTAAGGGAGCAAATTTTGATTTCATTCTTCCGGTATTCATTAATATTATTGTCTGGCTCATTAGTTTAAAACTGTCCTCACTAGAATATAGATCCTAATCCCTCACAACATTGAAAGTGGTAATTCTATAAATAGTTTGCAGCTGGAACTTTTACTTCACACTGCCTCAATAAGCGTGTAACTCTCTTGATTTTTTTTTCAGCCTGAGTGGATGGCTCCAGAATTTCTTCGTGGAGAACCTTCAAATGAGAAGTCTGACGTGTACAGCTTTGGAGTCATCCTGTGGGAACTAGTGACCATGCAACAACCATGGAACGGACTTAGCCCTGCCCAGGTAAATTTGATGACTATTTGAGGTCTAAAATCTAAATAGTTGAAATCATTTGCTTTTACTTGATGTGTAAGTCATACAGAAGTAAGGACTCATTTGCTAAGCGTTGTTAATTTTAAACAACTTGCCCAGTTCGAACAACTATTTGTCAAAATGAGGCTTCTGAAATTTACAGGTGGTTGATCTAAAAAACTCTTGTGTCATATGAATTCTCAGGTGGTTGGAGCTGTTGCTTTCCAGAATCGAAAGCTTGGCATCCCTCCAAACATCTCCCCAGTACTGGCCTCCCTCATGGAATCTTGTTGGGATGAGTAAGTGTGCATCTAAAACATCAGTATGTCAATTATTATGAAATTTGTTGCAGAACACTAAGTATAATGTGTGTTATTTTGAATGGCTTTGATATCCCCATTCTGTTGTATATTGTTTCTGATGCTTGCTTATTTTATTTGGCAGTGACCCTAAACAACGGCCATCTTTCTCTAATATAGTTGAATCGCTAAAGAAGCTGCTGAGGTCTCCTGTGGAGATGATAAAAATGGGTGGGAGTGGGACGTAAAAGAGTACCCTTCCCACTATTGTTCTTTCACATTGCTGAAGTTTGTTGCCCTTATGTGGAAGTGTTGAATTAACAAGTAACCTGAATTTTGTTAGTCATTTTCCCTGACTGACGGAATCCTTTTGGTTGTTTGCATCTGTATATCTGTTGCTTGCTGCTAACTCATTTCAGAAGGCCACTAAGAGCCATGGAGTTGAAGTTTAGTCGTAACTCGAGCAAATAGGTTCTGCTGCCTGACTGTATTATACGGGAGATCTGAACTGTTAAAATAGTTTATTAAAGAATAAACGAACTCATGACCTCGCTCTCTTCTATTCTATGGATAGCTTGAGATCCGAAATATTTGAGGACTTAAATCTTGTAAAATTGCTGCATCTGAGCTGTAATCAGTTTGGATTTTGGAATGTGCTATTGTCGTCTTGTAATACTACACTGATCTTGTACTAATAATTTTGACAATGCACGTAGCAGATATCGTTGCAATGCCAACGTTTTTTTCACTTTTCGTACGCTCAGCATGTTTAGTCGCTCTCTTTTTTGTAAGGCTGTAGCGTCTATTTAAACGGATAAAACTCGCATATAGCACATGCTTGACTGGTTTAAAAATATTTTTTCAATGGCAAATACTTTTAAAGTTGTATATAAAATTTTTGTTATTCAAATCTAAGAAATATTTCAAGGTACACTAAATCTATATGGAGGTAAGCCTGGTCTACTTCTCATATATTCCAAATTAAATCTTATCAGGAACAATAGAAAAAGAAACTAGGTTTAAGATTTTCCACCTTCGACCGCACTTCCAAGTTTAGTAAATGTTGATTATACATATTTCTCAGTCTATAGAGCTCTTAGACCTGGGAGTCGGGGTGTCAAAACCAATTTTAAAAGTCACATTCTGAACAGTATTTGGGTTGGCTAACACTTGATGACAATAAGAAAAAGAAGTAAAAAAGTACAAGATACTTGTATGGTTGTACTAGCATTTGATGACAGCAAGAACTATAAATTAAACTAGTAAATTGAAGAATACCGAATACGTTAATAACCTTCTTGATGAAAAAGATGTACATCACGTTATTTTTTTTTAAAAAAAAAAACTGCATCCACAAAAGACAAGTTAAATCAAGGCAATTCTCCTCCATCCAGCCACTTAAGTGTAGGCAAAAGTTTGACAAGAAATGACCTGAAGTTCTCATCAGCAACTGCATTTCCTGTTATGTCCAACTGTGTCAAGTTCAAGCTTTCAAATATCAAAAAAGCTTCCCAAATACTTGCGGCGTTGACGTTGCCAATAAGAATTTCAAAACGGTCCCAGGCAAATTCTTCAGTATGAGACAATGGAGAAGAGCATAGGTATCTTGTCGTGTCAATAGAGTGTAAGCCTATCTCATTGTACGAGATATCTAGCACTTTTAATGACTTGAGCAGTCTGAGAGGTCCCAGAGCAGTAAAACTACCCAGTCTATTGCGACTCAAATTTAAGGAACAAAGAAGTTGCATGGCCTCCAGTCCTGTCAAATGATTCTAGTATGAGACATTTTCCCCACTTCAGAACATTAAAGGAAAGCTGTTTAAGTGCTGAAATACAACATGAATTCATCAATAAAGTATAATCGTAAATAATGAGGAGCCAAGGGCTACAATCTCATATGCAGCTAATATATAAATTTCCATCGGACTCAATTATAATTTTTTCTCTCGTGTATCTACTAATCTTTACAGAAAATAAATATATAATCACATTATTAAATAAATTAATGTCCACTACGGAATAACGTTAAGTGTTATAACACTAGGAAAATAACTCATATTCATTGGCCTCTCCCATAGGAAAGAGAGCAAGACCCTTCAGATAATTTTCAACGGTGAACAAATTTTAGGTTCATGAACGCTAATATAAGCAATTAGCTACATGCCTTTTTCACACTTATATGTCAGGGAAAATTCAAAGCCCAGACCGAACAAAATACGTATTATAATGCTCCTTAGTCAGGAAAAGTAATCATCAGAGTGAAAGCAAAATTTTTGCTTAAAAATGCAAATATTTGGCTAATAGAAGACAACACAATTCAAAGAAAAATGTTAATTAATTTTATTGCATAAGGGAGAAATTAGTTAAGATAATATCATCGATCAATATAGAGAGGACGGTAGGATAGGCAGGCAGGGATGAAAAATGCACAGCACTAAAGCACTTCATCAACTTATTGTCTAGCATGGCTTTAGCACTACAACTAGCAAGTGAAATAACCAAAAGAAGGAGCAAAATAAAGAAAGCATACCTCACATGTCACAATTAGACATAAAAGAAAGTATCTTTATATCCAAATACAATTTCATTGTTCATTTAATCTTGATAGCTCAAATCACAATTAAAAAGCATCCCAAAAAAGGAATCAAGTCAACTGGAAGACCTAGACTGAAACTCACCACTTTTTTAGTCTTCATACCCAAACTATGTGTTTTCATTTAAGACCATTGACATCAGTTGTCTGACTAAAGCTATAGAGTTTCAGAATATATCTTAGTCCATTGGCTCAACAACATTGGCATAAGATGGGAAAGGGGAACAGGCAGAAAAAGGGGAGGGCAGAAGAGGGAGATCGCTAAAGTATCTAAAGCAAAATAGTCTGTCACTGAAGTTCAAAATGAAAATAAAAGAGCATATGTAAAAAAAAAAAAAACTAAGAACATCAATAATTTTGAATTATAAAAAAAGAAAAAAGAAAAAAAAAGGACGAGCAGTTCTCCTGGGAAATTACACAAGATTTTCAATACATTAAAGTTTACCTTCAATTGATCGAAGTTCATTGTGGCTAAGGTCTAGCATTTGCACCCACAATAAATTTTCAACAGATCCCATACGTGACAATGATAAATTTTGTAGCTGTAGACAGACATAATGATCAATAGCCTCTTTAATATCTCTGTAGTAGTGGCAATACGGTAGTAAAGACTCCCCATTAGAAGTTATCTGCAGAACCTCCAAAACATGAAAAGCTGTTTACCTTCAAGTAAAATATGGTAATTGATGTTGAAAGAAATGCAAGAATTTGATAAGTTGCCTCTTAAATGACAACCAAAGAATTCCAACTGGCATCATGAAACTGTGGTAGAAACACAACTTTCCTTTAACATTACGCTAGTTATCAATATAAAAATTATATACACGTACCTGAACTCATTAAAGCTGGAACAATCGACTAATTATATAGAAAAAAACAATTTACTGAACAATAAAAAATTAGCACATGAAGAATAATAAGAATATAATCACTAAAAGATATTGACCAAAAAAAACAAAATATACATAAAATGTTTTTTTTCAAAATGGAAAGTCATGTTCTTCTAGCTACTGCCCCATGTACATCCACCATCCTCATCAACAAAGGCGAAAGAAATGGGAACCATTCTTTTTTGGACATTTAATACAAGAGAGCAAATTACCTGCTGCAGTAATACTCGGCTATGCTCATCCTTGTAGTATAGAGAATGTGTTGGATCCAACTTCATCAGATCAACATAAAGTTCAAGAACTTCTTCAGCATGAACCATTCTTTTAGCATGTTGAGATGATATTGAATCATAAGCAGTTAACAGTCTTGCAAGTGTAAGCTTTCCGATTTTACTACAAAATGCAACACATAACATTTATACAAAAAGAGGAAATGGAAGGAGCAAAACGTATCAAGGTAAGCCGTGTAATGGATCAAGCTTACCAGTCAATCTCAGACAATAAAACTCGAAAAGCATCTATTTCTTTCACAATAGTCTCTGCACACCAATTGGATGTTTTTGGAACAAGGTCATTTTCAGTAATTAGCTGATCAACAGAAACAATGGAATCTGACTCCTGAAAATGCTCAAATTTTTGGAAATTTTTATTCTCCCATGAAATGAATTTTCCCTGTCCTCCAGCAGGTTCTGTATAAGCAGTCTGTACACACAATTTAAAGGAAATTTGGGAAGGATGGCTATAATGATAACCACTTGAAGATACAATACCGTGAGAGTGTCCAAGGCCGATTTCTATAGGGTAAGTTTTTGACAGTTGAAGCTTCATATTTTGAAGGTTTAAATACACAACCCAAACCTGAGCAGTATTTAAGTTGTTTGTTGAAAGCGGTTTCCAAACAAGATCCTCATTTATACTAAGGTCAGATTTAACAGTCACTGTGGATGAGTTGATGCCTTCAACAGCTTGATTAAAGTAAAGAATGACGGGAAGTGTTCCTGTGTCTAAAAGAGTATATAACAGAGATGGACCACAACCATGAAGGAACTTGTTTCCCTGTACAGTGACATTAGATCCATGGGAAGGCCAAGATGAAACAACTAGGGGAGCATCAGATTTCACCGTTTGATCAATAAGCCAAAGATGATAAAACCAGCCACTCTGATCATCTGGATCGGTAAAAAGAGCATTCTGGACGTGATTATACTCCTCTTCTAAAACATTATCTTTAGGGAAATAGCCTTCAACCTTTCTTTTCATCAAATTAGACAGAAGAACACTGCAATGTCCTCAATAAGGATAAGTATATATAAAACGAGTTAACCAAGAATCACAAAACAAAAACTTATATCAAGATCCAAGAATGAATTTTACAAGAAATGAACATTGGACAAATTGCAAGCCTAAAATGGTCGCTATTAACCTAAGGAAGGATAGTGCATATACAACAAGACACTTCTCTACACTGTCCAAATGCCTCTCACTCCTGAGAGATGCAGTTTTGTCATGCATGATACGCATTCAATGATCTTCAGAAATGGAAAGTACTATGTTTTAATAGGACATGACATCTCACTGCGTCAAGCACTTGAAGTATCAAATTATAGATGTGATGATATGGCTAGGCCAATGGGTAATTTTTAAAGCAAATGTAATAAATATATCAATGTTAGCTTGTTTGACTCCAGTTTACACTGGTAGATTTACATATGTCTGATGTCCCAGGCATACAACTACAACTAGTTATGTTAAAACCTAATATCATTCCACAAATTATACGAAGTCAACATCCTTAACTTCCATTCTACAAACTAAAATGCACATTGTTATGCAATCAAACCAATGATCTTGGTGACACTTAATCAATATGATGAGCATATATGTATAGAAAAACGAAACCAACAAGACTGAAATGCCCCCTTCGTACAAATACACTATTTGATGGTCGTACCTACGATTGTGCCATGCAGAATAATTGCTAAAATTTGTTCCTATCATTTGCTCTGTGTAATTCAACTCATCCTCATCTGATCTTTTCATCAGTGCAGCAACAAACCTGTAAGTAACATTAATTAAAAGGGGGGGGTCACCAACTTTGCAAAATAACTTTCAAATGCCACAATTTTGATTAAAGATAGGATATCAAAGGGAGCAGGATTTAACCTTCGGTAGTTCCATGCATGAAAATTTCGAGAATCGGCCTTCTGGAACTGATCCAGAAGGCGTAATTCCTTATCTATGGATGAATACCCCTTGCTTAGTACCCATTTTCGATGGTGCCATGCTCCATAAGACTTGAAATTTTGCCTCAATGCACTTTCAACCTAAAGATAAATTGAATCTGACCTGGATTTCATAATATGCACTTGCTTTCCAAACTTGAAGAAAACTGAGTATATTTTTATTCAATTTTCATGACATAAGACGAGAGTAAAACTCTCCCGCCAAGTGAACCAAATTGCTGAAGTAGATTCTTCCATGCATACCATATGCAACTGAATTGAAAAAATTAAAAAAATATAGTATTGTATCCTCCCATTTTCAAAATATTTCTCATCGAGCAAAAGAAGGACGACAGAGGGGCAAATGCTTGATTAAACAGAGAAAAAATGTTAATTTTTGAATCAAGTAACAGTAAAAGCGCACCACTTTGAGTTCTTCATCGAAAATTGATTTGATGGAGTCACGATTAGACTCGCACTGAGAGAGGTAGTGTTCGACGGCGAGCTTTCTGTAATTCCAAGCTGTATACGATTCAGGATTAATCTCAAGTAGCTTGGCGCTTACCTCTAGAGCTTCCTTACTATATCTGCAAAGATTTGTTCAATTCGAATCGGAAATCCATGGTCGGAAAACAAAGCAGAACGAATTCTTTGGATATAAGAGAGAAACAACAAACATGCGATTATGGTGATTGGCAAGGAACTGAGACTGAATTGAACGAAGCTTTTCGGCTTTGGCTGATAAAGCTGCAGCATCGGCTGGTTCCAAAGCTTTGCGAGGCCGACCGTGCATTTTTACTGTACGGACAAACAGGTTCTATAGGCAAGCATACAGGCAGCACAGATACATGGCAATAAGGGAGAAGGAAAGCGCGAAAGATTAAAACTTGAAATGTTTATGGCGAGTCAGCGCAGGGGAAGGTTGTAAAGGAGTCACCTCTGCAATGGCTGTAATTTAGGAACACTAGATTTGCTTTGACGACTCTAATGGCTTCGAGTCTCTAGGTTTACACAGATTCGCAACAAGCAGATCTCAATATTTCAGCCGGGCGAATGACCAAATAATAATAATAATAATAAACGAGTGCGGAATTTCATATTTATAAAAAATTTCATAAGCGTAGAATTTCTACTAATTTGCTATATTATATAATACAAAATTTATTGGTTTGGTATAATAAGTTCTACTATTTAGTATTTTTTTTAATACATATATTGGTTAGATTTTATTTTTAAGTTGTTTTATCAGACAACCGTTTGCCCCAACAAATGTTTTGGGACCAAAGAAGCACATCTTTAAAACACAGCTCTAATTTAAGGTGCTTTGCTTCACAATTTAAATAATTAAGGGTTTGTGTAAAACAAAATCTTCAGATTTTATGAAAGATGGGGTATACGGAAATTCGGATTTATATTAAATTTTAAAAGTCAAGGGTTTTTCTTGTATGAAATTTTGGCACAGTAAAGAACAATAACCAGATGACTTGCACAAAATCCATCTTTTTGTTTGGGTACTCTGCCTTATACTTTTCTACAATCTTGTGCAGAAAATTAATTTTTTTTTTGAAACGATTAAAATATTTTTATTTTTAAAATTATAGATACAAAATAGAGTTATTAAAATAAAATAAAATATTTATTAAAAAATTATATTATTTTAATTAAAATTATTAGATTGTAAAATATTTTGGTAAAAATATTTTTATTTTAAAATATTTTGGTAAAAATATTTTTATTTTAAACTATTTTGATAAAAATATTCTTATTTTAAATTATTTCAATAAAAATATTTTTATTTTAAATTGTTTTCATAGAAATAATTTTATTTCGAATTATTTTGATTGAAATATTTTTATTTTAAATTATTTCGATTAAAATATTTTTATTTTGAGTTGTTTCGATTGAAATATTTTTATTTCGAATTATTTTAATAAAAAAATATTAAATAAATTTTTTAAAAAAAATTAACAATTTAAAAATAAATAAAAATAATATCACATCACATCTAACACTAAATTATTTATTCTTCGTAAATCACAATATTTTTATTAATTTTTTATTTTTTTTATTTTCATAATATTTTTTTTTTCATTATCTTTATTTTAAATAAGAAACCAAAAAATAATAATAAAAATATAAATTGAGAGACAAAAAAAAAGATACTTAAAAAAAATACTTAAAAATAAAGACAAAATCATAATCAACAAAAAAAAATTTAAAGATATAAATTATAAAAAAATTAAGAAAATAAAAAGATAAATATATATAAAAAAAATTATTATTGAATAATGTTAAAATTTAAGTCAAAATTTTTATTGTAATAATATATTTTTTTATTATTTAATTATAAACATTAATTTAAATTAATTTTAATATATATATATATATATATATATATATATATATATATATATATATATATATATATATCATTAATATTATATTAAAAAAATTTAAAATTAAAAAAAAATTATAATTATTTAAAATATTCTTTAAAAAATTATTCGTTTTCACAAAATTTTTAAAATCAGAAACCAAATTCTCAAATTTTTCTCCATCTTTCTTTTCGACAAGCGCTTAATGAAATTATGAAATAAATTTACGGTCGTAGAAGCAAAATATTAAGAAACTAAGACCACACAAACCCCACCCCCCCAACCAACAAAACAAAAAAAATTATGCAGAGATCATGCTTGCAGGCGAACACATGAGCCCGTACCCTCTCTTTTATTCTTTTATCTTTTCAGCTTGTTCTCAGATAAACTCACAAATCCTATATCCCATCTTGCAGAAAAATGGAGCCGAGACTGCTCAAATACAAACAATAAATGGTCTGAGACGCCATTGATTCTCAACTTGCATTGAATCGTATCACTATCTTTATGCTTTTTCCCGAGTAACAATCAAACCTGGAATCCTCTAAATTTTATTAGCTCTAATTAACGTTTGTTCCTTCTCAAATATTTTCTTCCAATGGGTTCGACTCAGATATGATACTTGAAGCCTCGACAATACAGTCATTGGTCACACGGACCATGTCTCCATTGAATAGCTGTTTGTTCATTTCCTGTGCGTCTCCATTGGACAAAAAAGATACTTCTACATCAACAGTCCCAAGCTTGCTCGCATCGGAATGCAATTCTGTTGACTTCCCGTTTTCAAAAATCCTACCGCTATTCCCAGACAAAGAACCTTCCCCAGCCAACGAATCTCCTTCATTTTGGTAACCAAATGATATTCCGTCGTCAAGCTTTTTCATGGCTTCTGCAGCGAATGGTCTAGATTCCATTGCCTGGACGCAAGACGCATCATTTGCATTCGCATGTGACTCTATTTCATGATTGCTATTTGCTCCCCCGTGTTCCACGTTCTCAAAATGTTTCCGGCCAATCTTGTCTCCACATTGTTTCCTTTTTAATGTTTTCTTTTTAAATCGCGTTTTCTTAGACTTCGGGATATTTGCAGTCTCATCGGCATTGGCAACTGATTCTGCTGCCCTTTTTTTGCATGGAAGGACTCTGAACTTTGGGTGGCCTAATTGCTCTTGGGAGGAATGGGATGCACTTGACTGAATAGCCAATAAAGCAGTTCTAGCAGCTTTTATCTCTGCTTCTTTCTTTGTTCTTGCCACTGCCCCGATATACAGAATCCCCCCAATCTCCACTGTACATGAATATGCTGATGATCGCCCTGGTGCTTCATCCTTTTTGCTCAGATACAAGGGCATTGCATAATTCATCTTCTGCGCATATTCCTGAAGTAAATTCTTGCATAATCCTGTTTCATGCTGGAAGAAACACCTTTAACTACGTTACAAGTAATAACTAGCATAACCAATACAGCAAAAACAGACTAGAATGCAGAATCTGAAGTCTTACACAGTGCAATGGGAACTTCATCTTTTGTGTAATGAAACAATACAATCAATGAATAAATCAGACAAATTATGCAACAGAGCTATGTGCTGCTAAAGCATTAAATCAAATAAATACGCCTATCTCTTGCAAAAGTTTTCAGCCAAAAACATCCAAAGGGCTAAAGGAATATACTTCCTTTGACAAGTAGATAATAACTGAGGTAGGTGAAAAGCTCAAGCAAAAGCTTCAACAGAGTGAACAAATATCAAGAACCTAAAAAGGCTAGTAATTCAGCAGAATACATAAGCTGAAGTTGAAGCTCATGTATATAGAGCTAAAAGTAACGTTAATACATAATCAAACAAGTATATTACCACCAACAAAGTCCGGCACAGTTGAAAGATAACTGAGTCTTTTAAATATATTTAGACTGTATGTATGGAAAAAGCTTTGTTGGTAAAAATATACCGACTTCGGTGATCTCAAGGCCTTAGAGAAGATTAATCTATGGCTGTTGGCGGGATACCTACTTGGTTCCCGTACCAAAAAACAAATGTATTGCCAGTGGCAATTGATGGACATCTATAATGTTGCAGCTTATAATTGTGATGGTCAATGGATATGCAAATGCAATAACAAAGTTGTGACAAATGGGAAAGGATGTGTATAGTCAAAGAAGGTAAAAATCCAAACAAGGCATACTAGTTTTGGGTCTCAACCATTCGACCTCCTCTTTCATATCCCACATGTAATTGCTAAGTGAAATACAGGGTGTTTCGTTGATGAGTGAGAAAGAATAAAATGACTTCGACTTTGGAGGAGTAAAAATAATTTATCAGCCCTTGAGAAGACACTACTCCAGCAATCACAACAAATCGTATTTTATTTTCACAAAATTCCAAAACTCCAAGAAGTAACTTTTATGTACAATAAAGAGGGCCAAATAATACACAACTATATATAAAGAATCTAAAAAGAAACACAAAGGAAGCAATCGGTACACTGGTATCTTACACTGTATAAGATATAGGGTATTAGGATACCATGAAATTTGGTATCCCAATTGAAAGATATCTAAGAAATGTTTTTTAAAGGAATTGGGTGCTTGTATAATGAACGCATTTTATGCCTCTAGCTATCTTGAGGTAGCTATCTTAAATGCCTCCGGTCATCTTGGATAAATGCGTGTAACAAGTAACAACTAACAAATAGTGGCATCTAATTCAGTTATCTAAGACATCTTGGTATTTTGTGCCAGGATACAGATGGCAATGTACCAAATACTATTTTTTAAGTGCTTCAAATTTGCAGGACAGACCTAAGACTCGCAAGCACAACAAAAATATCTCTATATACCCAATCAGGTTGAGAACAAAAAACTACAACTCTCACAGTTAAGAAACAAAAGCCTTTTAGTTCCTATTTGATAAGGATAACTTACAACAGGTTGGGTGATGGATTGATTAACTTCACCAGATTTGGCCAACTCTACTAGAGCAACTTCTGCAGCTGATTGCTCTGCTGCTTTACGATAGAAAAATCCAGGCAAAGAATCGTATCTTATATTATTCATTATCACTGTTGACCTGAAAGAAGGTTCATGTGAAGGTCCTTCCTTGATAGTTTCATAGACAGGCGTGGAAAGTCCCACCTTCTGAGCATACTCCTGCAGTCGGCTTTTGAACACATAACAATTTGAAACACCTAGCATATATCAAGAAGAGAAGTAGGTGAGTAACTAGCATCAGTCAAGATCTCAACCCACAAACAAGGCTGGTTTAGAAGAACCTTTCATTAATCTACTAACCAAAATTATGAATGGGATAAATTGCTGACTATCCAAAGCAAGTTCGACTTTATTATTACAGCAGAACAATTAACACCTAAGACAAAACCTATTTGGCCACTTACAGTTATTCCTTCTCAAATCCCTTTACTTGGTCCTAAAAGTCATATCCATTTCCCAAAGGTTTAAGTGACAAATTGAGATCCAAATGTTTAGTTGACAAAGTGATCCTTAAAATACAAAAGGAAAGACATTAGTCTGTATCTAATACCATGAAGATTTAGAAACCATCACAAAGTGAGATGCTAGAAGGAAAACAACTCAGACTGAAAATCAGCCCTAGCCATAAGAGTTCAACAAAAAAAACTTCCTGCCAACTGCTTACTTCGCACAGTTCTGCGCATAGAAGACTTAAACTACGTTGAAAGCCTGAAACAGACCTTTCGCTTAGGCAACAAGATACACAAAGTCAGGCACAAAAGAACTATTCTAGTTCGGGAAAGGAATGTTTCCCCAATTTTTAAGAAAATTCTACGGGAACAAGAGTACGAAAATGAAGAAAGGGTTTACACTGATAACCAGTAAACTAAATTTCGTTCTTATCGATGTTTATTTGTACCGAAAGAATACTACTCCTATTATAAAAATAAAAATTTATTCATTTAAAGGAACGCAAAATCGGGGACGATGAACCTCCTAAAGCAAACAGGAAAAAAAATTGGGCCAAAGAAAGCCCTTCAATCCCTTTTCAAAGCACCCAAGAAAAGATTTAATCTTTACTCAAATGGAAAGATAATGAATAAAAAAAGCGGGAAATCAATTTATTGCACGAAATTGCATATACCATTAGAGTTCTCTAGTCTAACAGAGAAGAAAACAAAAAAGAGAACCTTGGAAGTCTTCGTTGGTGGGCATAGCCCTGACAGCTCCAGAAGAGACCGAGAGAAGGAGAGTGAATCTGTGTGATTGGCTCTATCTATCTGCGGCTGTGGCTACTAGGAAGTGTGTGGAGAGGAGAAAATAGCGATTATATATGAACACCGAAGTTCAGCATAGAGAGTGGGTTGTTGACAACTAAGAGACTCTTATGATGACAACTGAAGAAGGTAGAAAGCGGAGCAAAGCAACTCTGTGTTGTGCTAGTGCTCCACAGCTCCAACTTGTTGCCAATCTGATTCTCTGCGTTCGGGACGCGTTTTTTGTTTTGTTTTTTTTTTTTTTTTGGTATGTCTCATATGCACAATAGCCAATAAAGGGCCATGAATCAGAGACATTATATGTTTGATTCGTTCGTAGTCAGACGGTGCCGGATGTTGCGAGTGACAAGACTGTATTTTAAAACGCCAATTAATATCTGGCCCAAAAAAATAAAATAAAACAGTAATTAAATAATGTGAGAGCCCATTTAGTTTCCTAGACAGCCACACAAAAAAATGTAAGACAGTATAAATTTATATAATTTATTGATATATTTTATTTCACATTACATAACATTATTTGATTTCTTCGTTATTTGTAACAGATTTTTTACCTGGGGAAATACCTTTATTCTGTATAAAATATGTGAAGTTTTTGGAACTATAATTAATATCTTTTTTACATTAGTTAAAATTTATTTATTTTCTATCATAACTTTGTCTAGATTAAGAATGGATCAATTATTAAATTTTTTTATGAATTTTTTTTTATCTATTCCTCTCCGTAATCTATTATTATCAAATTAATTTTATGATGAATTGATGTTTTATAAAAAGCAGATGAGTAAAAAATAAGGGTGACAAAAATGATAGAAGGACAAATTTAATAAAAAATAATTAGAAAATTTTATTCTTACTTCTAAATTAAAATAATTTTTTAAGCGTCAAATTTTAAATTTAAAAATTTTGATATTTAAATTTTAAATACTACAATTTTAAAATTTAAAATTTAAAAATCTAAGAATAATTAAACTATAAACTTTAAAATCTTAAATTTTAAATTTTAATTTGTCAAAATTTTATTTAAAATATAATTATTAATTAATTTAATATATCTTTTTATAAAAATAATATTATTTTTATTCTATTCATTATTTATTAAATATATGATTTGATTATATTATATAAAATGTTATATATTGACATAATAAATAAAAATTTATCGAAAGAATTGTTTATTTTACACTATTTAATAACTTTTAGAACTAATCTTACACCATCGTAAACAAATTTAAAATTGAACAATTTTAAATTCTAAGGTGATTATAATAAAATTGTTTCAAAAATACAATATGGTGATCAGCGTGCTAAATAATTTAATCCGTTTTCTAATAAAAGAATTACATAAAAATATATAATAAAAATAATTAAATAAAATAGAAATATATATTTTTATGTAATTGTTATATCAAAAAGAAATATAACGTTTTCATAGTTATTTTAATTACAATTCATCGCGACCGAGCCATTGGATTTCGGTTTTCGGCATTACCTGTTGGCTCTTGCGGAGTTGGAGGAACAAAGGTGTTTATGACCCGAGTTTTTGGGTTTCCATCCCTTTTGATCCTCTATACTATATATAATATCAAATTTTTGCCAAAGTTTACGCAAGAAGATGGACGATACGGCGGAGTTACAGGGAATAACGGTTCAAAGGAGTTGGGTGGCAACTAGTGAAAGCCGCTAGATGAAGGAGGGGTGAAACTAAACTCTGATGGGCTAGTAGAGGTAACTCGGATTTATGGGAATGTGAAGTACTTATCAGAGATTCTTTGGAGCATAATTTATAATTTATTAAAATTTATTTATTAATATAAATATTTTTATATTAAAAAAAATATTTAAATAGATTTAAATAAATAATTTATTAATTTTTAATAAATTAATTTTAACTTATTTTATAAATTATTTTTTAAAATTTATTAAAAAAAATTTATAAAAATTTAAATTTACATAATTAAAAAATTATTTTATATTTTTATTAGATAAAATTTTATTAAAATTATATTATTTATCTCTTTTTTTATGAAAATTATATTTAAATATTTTTTTAAATATATATTCAAACATTAAAAAATTTAATTTAAAAAATATTTTTTTATAAAATTTTATTTTATAAATATTTAAATAAATTATATTTTCAGTTTCACGCATTCTTTCTACAATAGCCTGAAAGAAGATGGAGTGGAGAGAAGTTAATGGGTTCGTGGATTGACTTGCAAGATAGGGCTTCAATCTCTCACATGGACTTAAAATCTAAGATCAATCTTTACAAGAGCTAAGCGTCTTTAGATGATCCATACCCCGACTTGTACTGTACATCAAGAGGCTTAGGTCTCTTTTTTTTGGTCCGTGGCCTATTTTTGTACCAAAAGAATTATTTATTATTATTTTTATTTAAAAAATATCCATCATCCTATGAGTATAATTATTAATATAAATTATTTATTATTAATTTTTTAAACACTCATCATAAAGATTAAAAAAATTGTTAAGTCATAATAGTATATAAAAAAGATTCGCAGATACAATTTTTTTTAGGGAGAGACGGTATTACTTTTAAGGAGACGTTTGTTTCAAGTTATCTTTTAAATATTTTTAAAAAAGTTTAAAAAAAAAATATATTATTGTGTTTGTTATACGGTCAAATAAATTTATTTTCAGAATACAAACATTCTCAAACATATATAAATATAAAAGTTCAACAAAATTTGTCTCCCAAAATTTTTTCACCTATAAAGATGAGAATCTCATTCGTGAGAATGAGATTTTCTGAACCAAACGCCCCTAACTGTTTAGCTTAATTACGGCCTAAGACAATTATAAAGTGAAAAGGGCAACACGCCGAGAAAGAAACCGGGGCGTTTTGGTTCGGTTCGATTTTTGCTCCCAAATTTCATCGACCGTGAGCACACACGACACAATCTCTATCGCTCTGGCTACCTGTGGTTGTCTCTGCACGAACCTCGTCGGCGTCACCACTCTGGAAACTCGAAAGGTGTGTTTTTTCGACGCAATCTCAATCATTGTTGTTTATTTCTACTATTTTTCTTTTGTGATTATTAGCTGGTTCTGGATCCGATATTTTATTGTGATGGTTTTAGTTACCCTATGATTGATTGATCCGACGTTTCAGAACTCGGTTTGGGAATTTCTGTCTCTGTTTGTGGTAGTTGGATACTTGAAATTTTGATCTTTTAAGTTGCTGTAAACTAGCTATCCTACAATTTTTTGAGATTTATTCCGACTTTACTGAAATATTTGTAGATTTTGCAGGTAGTCTTATGTGAGTTTGTAATTTTTACCATGTGATTTCATATAAGAACCCTATAGTATTTCAGAGTCAAGTTTTCTTTTTTGTTGTCCTCACCATTCTGTGGAATTTGGTAATGGATGTTGTGGAGTTATCTAGAACGTCAAAAGATTGCTTTTTATCTACAAATTAAGTCTTAATCAGTTTTATTTTTTAAATTAAATAAGAAAATATTACATAAGAAGATAATAGAGCTCTTTTGTATTTGTTATGCTGCTTGCATGCTGTTTCGGGGCACAATTTATGGTTACTGCCTGTTTCAGACATATGATAGCTGTTATACACGTCGTGACTTTATTACTTTTTTATTCTCAGGTTACATGGAGGATTCAGGGCAAAGAAAGAGAAGGTTAAAAGAAATGCGCCTGCAAGCTGATCTTGCTGAAGTCGCGGGTGGTGGTGAAGCTTCTGATTCTGGAAGGCCGGCTACTCTCTCAAATCCCCTGATTGAAGCCTCTTCAACTATGTCAGCACAGGATAATTCATATGCTGGTCCAAGATTTGATTTTTATACAGATCCTATGTCTGCATTCTCTTCTGACAAGAAGAAGAGCAATACCAATATTCAGGTTGCACCTGATTATTTCACTCCTCCAAATTTTGGTAGTTCACCTATGGTGCAATTTTCATCACCACATCCACCTTCACCTCTGTGTCCAGGTACTGTTTTACATCTACATTTTATTGTCTACATAAAGTTGGTATCCACTTATATGAGCTGCTTGTGACACACAGTTGCTTGTATATTCCTATGGATGCTCTTTCAGTTTTTCATGACATATCTTGCATTAAATAAAAGAGTGCATTTGATTAAAGACTTAAAAATTGTGTTGAATAATGATCTTCCTATATGGGAATGGTATTTTGACTCTCAGTGGAGGCAATATATTGGACTTTCTTCTCTATTTTAAAATTTTCGAATGTGTAACTTATAAAATTCTTATAAAGCCTTTTGGATTAGTTATGGCCTTTTAAACAATGTAATATTGAATCACCCTGTCAACTAATGGGATTGAATTATACCAGGTGTTTCAGACTTTTTATAGATCTGTGAAACATTAGGCAACTAAATCTAATTTATGCTCATGTTATTTTTCCTATTACATTCTTGCAAACTTAAGTGCAGGTTTTTTATTAATTTATTCTGATACTTTTTAATTTTAATGGATGAGAAGTTTTTCTGTTTTATTTTCATTATACAATGGTTGAGTTGAGGTTTATAGTATTGCTTTATCACTTATTGTAATATATTATATATAGATGAGCTTATTCTGGAATTTCTGTTATGTGCTCTGATTGCCATCTAGATTTACCATGCCCTTCTTTTTCTTCTCTGATATCTCACGTTCACTGAATATAACAGAATCAATGAATCCACAGATGACTCCCTCTTTCACTCAAGCATCGCCAGCAGCCTATAGAAACCCAATCTGGAATGGATCCAGAGGGTCCCCTCGCTATAATTTTCCACCGCATCCATCAAGTGGGGTTAGTTATGGAAGTCCTGGATTTCAATTAACAGGCGATTCTTTATCTAATTCTGTACAGAGCATAACTCATCGACCCAGCCACAGTCCAAATCTTTCTCCAGGATACTGTCCTAGTCCTGGTCTTAGTCCAGGAAGAGGCAGAGGTAGCTGGTACAACACCAGAAGCCCTGGTTCAGGGCGCGGTGGTGGACACCGGCCTAGTTCTCATGGTCGTTTCTCCAACGAGGGCAAACCATTTGATCTAGATCGGTTGTACAAGAAGTCTATGGTTGAAGATCCATGGCAGTTTTTAAAACCTGTTATATGGAAGGTGACTGATGCTAGTTGGAATAATTTATATACACATGAGAGTTCAAAATCCTGGACTTCAAAGTCATTAAGTGCAAAAAAGGAAGGACCCTCAGCTGCTTCAGTGAAACCCAGTTCTCAACCGAGCCTTGCCGAGTACTTGGCTGCTGCTTTCAATGAAGCTGCTAATGATACAGAAAATGTATGATGGCTGCTACGAGTTTGAAAGCACCTGACATGATACTGATGTAAACGATGTTAAGAAGTCATTGCATATATGAATGCGAAAGACACGTGGTTGTTTCGTGGTAGTTGTTTGCGTATGTTCTATAACATATTAGCAATCCGAGTAGTTTGAGTTTGTTACCCTGCACGCCCTGATTTTCAATGTGAATTGGTAGTTGTCAGCCAATTGTTGTAGGTGTTGAACGCTGCAGTTATTGAATTGCCCAGTAAATAACTTTGAACCGAGACTTGTAATTTAGTCACTTCAATTTTTTGGCGATGTACACACACGATGAAATCTCATTTAAATGCTCCAATATAAGTGACACGATCAACTGCGTCGCGGCTAGATTACTTCTAAAGCATGTTAAAACCTCTAATCTTTATGAATAGCAGAATTTATAATTGATTACAACGTATCTATCAATATAAGTATTTTTATATTAAAAATAATAATATTTTAATAAATTTAAATAA
The DNA here is from genome assembly GCA_037074535.1 of Gleditsia sinensis. Classification (NCBI taxonomy): domain Eukaryota; kingdom Viridiplantae; phylum Streptophyta; class Magnoliopsida; order Fabales; family Fabaceae; genus Gleditsia; species Gleditsia sinensis. The sequence continues at coordinate 6,481,060 of CM073472.1, forward strand.
ATAATTTATTAATTTTTAATAAGTTAATTTTTTAAATTTATTAAAAAAAATTTATAAAAATTTAAATTTATATAATTAAAAAATTATTTTATATTTTTACAAGATAAAATTTTATTTTTTATCTTTTTTTTTATCAAAATTTTAACTAAATATTTTTTTTAAAAAATTATAAATTTAAAATATATTTTTTTATAAATACTTTTTATATAAAATTTTATTTTATAAACACTTAAATAAATTATATATTTAAACTGGACTTAATTCTATTCAGATAAGGCTGAAAAATAGAAGATATGATACACAACTAACAAGTAACGTTTGTTTAAAATTACAGTATACAATTTGACCTAGATGATCAATTTCTCTTACAGGCGGGTTTTGTTCATACAATTTCATCTTGACTATAATTATTATTACTTAAAGCGCTTTAGGAAAAAAAATGACAAATATGAGGCTGAAGAATGGAAGATATGATACACAACTAACAAGTACCGTTTGTTTAAAATTACAGTATACAATTTGACCGAGATGAAAAATTTCTCTTGCAGAAGGGTTTTGTTCATACAATTTCATCTTGACTATAATTATTATTACTTAAAGCGCTTTAGGAAGAAAAATGACAAATATGAGAAACAGAAATTCAAGCTAAAGCGCTAGAAGGAATACGCAGCCAATAATCAGTACACTAACCATGCATCTCATCTGTCATTAAACACCAGTTAGTTAAAATGATCAACTAATGATTTCCCTCACGTCAAAAAAAAAAAGTTGGAAAAACCATATCTATGAACTGCCCCTACAATGCCCACAAAGTTAAACATCCTATCAAGTATCTAAAACCACAAAGACAAGGCCTAGTGCCGAAACCATCTTCGCTAAGGTTTTTGCTCGCAGCATATTTCGTCCATGAAGGTGTGTATAAGCTGATCCGCTAAGCTTGGTGGGTCATCAATCAATGTATCCACAAATGCACTAACCACCCTTCTCTCTTGGGGATTAGCTTTAAGGCTGAACCAAGTAAGAAATTTTACCCTGAAGTTTTGGTCAATGTGACCTTCGTGCTCTAACCGTTTGACTACCCTGACAGAGTACTCATAATCATTTTCCTCCCGGCACTTTCGACCACTCAAACCAGTAATTTGTCTCATTTCATCGGATTTAGAAGGTGTGGGAGGTGAAACTGCAGCAAAATTTTTAAATGGAAGAGATTCAACTAATGGCGGCTTGGAGAGGAAACCTTCAAACCTGCTCCTGATGTTATCCAAAAAGAGATGTTTTGCACGATGGTCCCCCGTGGATAAGTTAATGTGGGAGTTGGCAGATTCTACCTGATTATGATTTTCAGCAACTATCTTGTCTTTCTCCTGTGCATGTATGTCCAAAGTGGTCGCTGAGGATCCACTAGGCTTATGTCTAATATGATCCCTGCCACTGCCAGGTCTAGTTACTTTTGAAGGAGATATTGTGGGCTTACAAGGTGTAACCCATTTAGCTTCTGCAGTGCCCAGAATCCCCGTGCTGCTAAACAGAGAAGCCTTGCAAAAATACTCAGTTGAAGGATAGAGGTTTTCTAACTTAAATCTTTTTTCTGGCCTTAATACAATGAAGGTGGGTTGTTCTGGGTAGTCCGTTGTTGATATTCTGTGCCAAAGCCTGCAGCCTAAAAAATCATTTAAAAGATGATCTTCATATCCTAGCACAATGACCACTGAGGTAGGAAGGCACTCTTCAAAGCGTATAGAGCATGCTGCCAAAATAAATTTCAAGAAGCCAAATAAGTCAAGGAAAATTGAAAAAAAAATTAACGAATAAAGGTAATAAATTGTATGTCTTTTTCTTCTATTCAGGGAAGATTACAATCAGTGTGTGCAGTGCTGCTTGGACTCTATCTTTGCTGTGCATTTGAAGGACTGACTTGAGTAAATTATAAAGGTTAGAAAATTGTCGAGTTATGTCATTTTACCCTATTGATTTTTTTGTAGTCAGATAAGGTGAAGGCAATAGATTTCAAACCAAAATTGTTTCATGGTTCGACTAATTCCCTTCTCTGTCTTACCAAATGATGACTTAAATAGAAGTGTAACATTAGCCATAGAAAGAGTGCAATCTCATTCATCTCAACATTTATACTTGGCATGGGACATGGGAGGTGCAATTCAATTGATGAAACGTAAAGTTATAGTTCTTTCCATTTCCTATTTCACATTTGAGGAAAAGTTTAAAACAACTATAGAAAGCCTTGGGTAAGAACCATATAATATGACACAACCAAATATACATATAAAGGCTATTTTAGATCCAAAACTTCAAGAACTTAGTATTTACTTGCTAAAGAGTTGTGATGACTGGGCTATATGCACTACTGAGCATTATGCCAAAATGCAATTAATATGAAAATAAGCTCAATGAGCTGACCTTAAAAATAAATAAATAAATAAATAAAATGCTTACTTGGTGTAGTTTTCTTTTCCAAATAGTTAGAGTAAAGGTTAGAAAACATTGAATCAAAACATTCAACAGCAGAAGAACACAACTTCTGAACCTCAGCACCACATGAGAGCCTGTTCACAATGCCACGTGTCATCCTTGAACATTCCTGATCCAGAGGCCCCACTTCATTGTACAACAATTTAAGAGCAGTTTCTACAATATTCTGTACTTCCTTGTATACCTCAGTTCCTATGAGAATTTTATAAGCCAAGGATATTCGCAATGACAGTATATCCACTCTTCTGGCTTCTTTTGCAGCTAATAATTGCTTTCTCCATGTCCTGTAAAATCGAAGTATCCCTGCAGTTAGTCAGCTCCTACATTCTTTTTTTAAGTTTTATAAGGATAAGGACTAGTTTTAGGACAATATATTCAGCATCAAGTAACTCAACTTTGTCTTATAGTAATAAATTGATTCATAATAAAGATTTGTTTTTACATTATTCTAAATATCTTCTTTTCTCCTTGAAATAGAAGTTCATTCAAACGCACAAGTCTCAGTACTTGAAGGTTGGTTTCCTCATTTCTCAAAGTAATTCGAGCAACTTCAGGTCCATAACCTAGCAAGTAGCAACCAATTTATATAACATTCTATCAATTGAATTGATTTACCAAAATAACACATGCACAATTATTGACTGTTTCTTTTTATATATACGTAGTTTGCTTGATTGAGAGACAGTTTTTAAAGACACCACAGCTTGATCATAGTCCATACCCATGCATGTATTCATGGACACATGAAGGACCCAAAAAGCTACCACAAGGTTATGTTGCAATTATTTGCAAGTGTTTTGTCGATGAAATGCCTGAAACAGCTGTAGAGCAACCAATATGGTTCTGGCAATAACACTTCATTTGTGTGTAAGTTCTGTGCCTACTAATTAATATACGAACAGCTGACAAACAATTAATGGGGTTTCTGAGAATGAGTATATATGTGTATGTATGCATGCATGCATATTCTACTTTTACATATAATCTACTTACCTCATTAATCCATTAATTTGTCCACAAGAAACACAAGAGAAACTTCCGTCTAACTTTGCACCACAACTGCCCTTCAAAATGCCAGATTTCTTATTACTCAAAGCACATTGCAAATGGCATGACATTCTGCACGACTCCTTCTCATCAAGAAGATCAGAGCCACAGGTTAACCACAAACTAGGATCCTTGTTATCATCATAAAAATGACAAATACAGCAAGAACATCTCCTACAAAAAGCATCTTCTGGACTCAAAGTAGCTCTGCATGCAATGTTCTGACACAGTAAGGATTTTACATTTTCCTCTTTATTATTTGCCAGAGGAGCATAATGTAAATCTTGAGATGGAGGTCCTCTTTTCCTTTTAAAACCAATATGACTAGTATTTTGGATGGTGTGCAACTTGGATTTCTTAGAAATTATCTTGAGAAGATGTTCTATCATTTGACTCTTAGTATATCCAGTGTACTTCCTCTCTTTGCCAAGTTCAGCACAGATTATTTCTAGAAGCTCCTGGCGAGTAAAGGAATAGAGCATATTTGGCGCATCTTTTGACTGTAGAGCAATCTCATGGACTAGTTTTCGTTTGTCTTGCAAATTCAGCATGCCACATTTTCCAGGGTCAAAAAGAAGACCTGTGTTGAAATATAAATAGAATTGTTAGTTTGAATTTCCCCCCTGACATTTAAACACTATATCTGCCAAAAATACCAATAAACAAGATGCCTTAACTTGTGACAACAAAACCTTTAGTTTGTTTTAGTATGTGTTAGCCAGAAAAGAAAGCCGCTGAGGTACTACTTCGGTTTATATATATGATCAGTCAAAATAAGGCCTGGATTCAATTATATTGTTTCAATTAAAAATGAAAAACTTAAGAATGACAATAGCATATCATTGTTCAAGCCCCTATCTATATGTTGCTCCGAGATCCTACTAACAAAAAACAGAAAATTATCGATTACACATATCATAATCTCCCATACATTGTCATCCACAACCCATGCACATTGCAAATTCAAGTTAATATATACAGCTACACTGCTTCCTCTATTTTTCTTATATTTTATCTTTTTGACTAGTTCACTGACACACACCTGATAGGTTTCAAACCTATTATATCCCTTCCCCTCACATACATACAAAATTAAAGGAGGTGCCATAAATCCCAAAGGGATTTGACCAAATGTTCGGAACGGGATAATTCCTTCAGAAACATTATTATCACGGTAACAGGTACAATCCACAGTGTAGCACAACTCTTAAGTTATTATATAGTCCCCAGGCAGAAAGTAATAACAGAATAAGCAGCGTTAACAGCACAAATACCACAATTTAAAAAGAAAATATATTATTGTTGAGGTGGAAAGGTTGCACTTCTTTAGAACCTGCAACAGCTGCATTGTCAGTTTCACATTTCAAATTACGAGTTCTACAACTCTCCAGTAATGTCTGGAAAAGTTGGCACTCGCAATAAGACATTCTGAGTAGCAACATGTAATGCATTATGGGATTCGCTAATGATTTAGAGAAGTTTCAAACACGGCCGGACTGGTCAGATGTGGATGCTGCCCATGGTCAGTAAACTCAACCCGGGGTTGGAGAATCAAACGAGTTGGCTGATTTTAGGGTATAACCATAACAAAGGCCGGGTTAATAAATCACCTAAATACATGACCCAAAACTGCAATGTGAAAGAACATAAATTATTAAAAAAATAGAGAAGAAAATATGCCCAAATTTCTTAATAACAGGTTTTCTTCTCTCTTTTCTGGGTTCGTGTAGTCCGAAAAGGTGAATCAGTAAACTACAAAAGCAATGCACCCAAAACTGAGAATGCGAAAGAAGAAAGATAGAGAGGGGAGAAAAGCACAGCTCGAGCCACCATCAAAATACAAAGTTAATAGAACCCCGAGCCAGTTCATTGGGTTTTGAATAGGCAGGGGGAAATTATATAACCTACATTGTCAACAGGACGACACCCAGTACCAAATAAAGGGAATAGAGACAACACTGAAGCAAGCAAAAACGGTAAAACCCCAGAAAGCCAGTGGAAAACAAAGGACAAATAGAAGGGAAAACAAACCTGGGTACGCCGAGTTTGTTTTTGTAAAACTCTCCTCTTCTTCGTTCATGATCCTGAAGAAACCAAAGTACGGTTTATTTCAGTCGTATTACTTGTAGAGAAAGGATTATGGGAAGAGAGAGAGCGAAAGAGAGAGTCAGAGGCAGAACTGGTATCAAGAAAGCATTAAATACACAAAATTTATGCCATAATGTGCGATTTGGTATAAATGAATTCTTAGAAATATAACATAATGCCAAAAAAAATCACATATTTGTATTTTGTACTGTTATCATTATTATTTTTTGGGTCCATTTGAATCCCAAAAAGAAAATAACAGTACAAATATGAAATATGTGATTATTTTTTTTCTTTTTTGTATTTCTGGTGGTGGTGCCTAGTTTGCATGAAACACCCCACGCGCCAAGCACCTCCTCCTTGATATGAACGAGGATTTCGGTTTCAGTTTTCGTCGGAGTGAGGAGGGGTACACACTTTCACGAGGAAAATAATTCAGTGTGGCCATTGTTTTTCTGGCCCCGTGCGTCCTATTTTAAATGACATCAATCAATCATTTATTTATAAAACATTTATTTGTAACAAATATTAAAATTTATGTATTATTAACGACTTAAATAATATATATATATATATGACCAAAATAAAAGCGTGAATTTTCTCCATTTTTTATTTTATTTTTGTCTATGATTAATATTGTTATTTTACAACACAAATGACAAAATATTTACTTTCAAAAGTTACTATTATTTTTCGACAAGTTAAATGATTAAACATGACTCCGTTCTTCTCACTTTTTTTTTTTTAAGTTTCACTTCATTCTTGAACGATAATAAAAAGCACTCAAAATTTTTACCCCAGAAAAAAAAGTATTTATTTTTTATGTAAAAATATTTTTATTTGTAAGATTAATTTATTTCAAAATGAAACTTTTATAAATTCTATAAAAGATATTAATAATATTGATATGACATTAATATGAACATAGAATAAAATATATATCATGTATATCAATGGATGATTCGGATGTAAAGTTTTTTTCATATTAAATGAAATGTTTCGCTATATTAATTCGAACACAAATCGTAAATTTTAATTTAATTAATTTGAATATGTAATTGAACGTAAACTCATTTCCTGCCTCAGTACTCTCTCTTTTTGGGTCTAAAACCCTAGCTCTCAACATGATATCTTGGGCCTGAACCTAGGAACCAATAAATGGGATATAGGCCTATGGAGTTTGGGTCGAGAACGCATGTGAATCCTTCTATTCCAACATGTTTGATATTCACCTTCCAGTCCTTCATATTTTTATCTATGAGAAAATAATTTTATAATTTGGAAAATATAATAATAATAGTTTTTTATAGATTTCAATAACTTGGCAAAAAAATTTTGAACAATAGAATGAATGATAATTGTAACATCTTAAATTTATTTTTTTATTAATAAAAATACATAAATATTTAGTTAAAGAAATAAAATTTATTAAATAATTTTTAAATATATAAAAAAATATAATCTTCATAAGTTATTCACCTTATATTTTAACATTAAAAGAATAAGTAAAGAGAGAAAGATTAATAGAAAAAATTAAAAATAACATACTAAAGAGAGGTAAAATTTTTAGATAAAATAAATAAATTTTTGAGAAGTATATAAAGGTTTTAAATTTTTAAAAAATTGTATTAGGGTAATTTTTTTTAATTTAAGAACTATAATTCTTAAGTTTAACATCTTCACCATACATTGAAGTTTTACCTATAGACACTTCATATAGATTTTTTTCACTTTACATGAGTTTCTAACAAACCATTAGGATAGTTCAAGTAATAAATAAAACATACATTCTAACTAAGATATAGAAGTTGGACCGATAGTCTACAAACTATGAAAATGTGACCAATCCCTCCATGAAATGTATAATTTCAACTAAAGTAAAGAAAATTGATAAGAATGAGGTCAAATCCAAAAGAAAAAAATAAGAATCGTGTGAAAAAATAGTAATGTAATAATAATTAAAATTAGGTCACATGACATTGAGATAAAATATTTATATTCTACATTCATAATTTCAGCAAGTTGGTTATAATACATAATATTAAGACAAAATATCTATATCCTACATTCATAATTTCAACAAGTAAGTAATAATACATAGTATTATAATAAAATATCCTTATCATACACAAATAATTTCAGTAAAATAAGGGAGACACAAAGACTGAAAATTTGCCACCTAAAAAAGTAAATCTATCATACTTAAGTGAGACAAAAGAAAAAGGAAATGAATTTTTTGTAACGCCCCTAATTTACGTTACGTAAAATAAACAAATTTTTTTCGCAATAAAATAATCTCCATAAATATGTACAATTCAATTCTTTGTCATTTCTCTCATGTATACACAAAATACAGGCCAAGTCTATAAACATTAAAGTACAACAGAAACGAAGATCCTGCCTGTAGCGTTCAGAGCACTCTAGAATACAAACACAGTATAATTCAAAGACTATGAGTATTGGAAGCAACGTAAACTCACCCAGAGAATACATCACCTATCTGCCGAATCAGACTCTGATATTCTTATCTGAAAAATGTGAAAATATCGTGTAGTGAGTTTGACAACTCAGTGAGCAAATAATTCCTCCTATGACCTCTCAGGTCAGCATATGGATGTACTTATATTTTAAAATTTGTTACATAAAAAATACAGTTCAGAAGTACATTCATATGGGACCCGTATTTCAAATATTCTCAAATCAAAGGATATTTAGATATCTAAAACCATATGCACCATGGTATGATCATTAAACAAATGTTGTTATGCTCAGTTGTATAAGCTATAATAAAATATTATGATTTGGGGATAAAATCATCACTTTTAATGCACCTGCCTCACTCGGCAATCTGGTTAATGCAATGAAAATATTTAATGCACCTGCCTTACTCGGTAATATGGTCAATGCAATGAAAATATAACTCATTTTACTGAAATTATACACAAATAATTTCAGTAAAATAAGGGAGACTCAGAGACTGAAAATTTGCCACATAAAAAAGGCAAATCTATTATATTTAAGTGAGACAAAAGAAAAAGAAAATAAATTTTTAAATTAAAGGAACATTGTTCCTGATTTTAAAAACATTTTATCATGATTTTCAAAATACAAATTTTCTTTTGCTATACATATCTTGATTAATGGAGAGGAAGACAAGAACATGAGTTGCTTTTCCCCAAAAAACAACCAAATACATCATAATTGTGATAAGGTAGACCCATGATTATAAGAGGTGAACAACTTGATAGATTATTTAAGTAAAACACACTATAACATTATAATTTTATCCAAATGAAGGAGAGAAAAAATAGAAGCAAGGTATAGTAAGGAAATGAGAGAAAAAAAAAGAGAAGAGAGGAAGGAAGAAGAAGGAGAAGTCTAGAGGACTAAATATTCAAGGTAAGTTAGCTTAATCTCCACTTGAATCCATCTTTTCTCTTCATCTTTGGGGTTCAAAACTCACCCTCCTTATCTTATTTTAGCTGCTATAAAAGTTAAAAGAATGGAGAAATCTTGCTACTTTCTTCAAGAGAAAACAAGAAAAAGAATTCACTAAGTGAATTAGGGAGATTTTTAGGTAGGCTTAATAATATCTCTTTTTGAAGAAAAATCTTGAAATTTATAACATTTATATAGAATTTTAATCTTATAACTTTGATAAAATTTACAATATTTACTATTTCGATGATTGGCTATGTATGTTTCTATATCATGTTACATATTGATCTTACATGTGATGGATGTTTTGAATACTTCGGTCAGTATAGAAAGTTCTACATAGATATGACTATGGGTGGTAAAAATTTAAGACTTTTATACTGCTGTTATGTATATTTGAATATAGTAAAAATAGATGAAAAATGGTTAGGTTGGTAAATTAAGTATGGCCTTAAACATTTAAGGGAAGACCACGAGAAATTTTTGTTGAAAAACACCCTTAGTGATGCATGATTTGATCTTGTTTTTCTTTTGAAGTGAATGATAGAATATGTTAAATTAAGTAAAAAATATAATTAAATTTTGAGATGAGTAATTATATGGTTAGGTCAAATTTTCGAAGGAAAATGAAAGATGAATTAATAAAAGAATGAACTATAACTTTAAGAAATGTTAGGCTAGGAAAAATGAATTTCGGAGTAACCAGAGAAGTTTCTATTTTTAAAATTCTGTAAAGAATCGATTAGGAATTAAAAGAAATGGTTAACATATATATATATATATATATATATATATATATATATATATATATATATATATATATATATATATATATATATATATATATATATATATATATATATATATATGTCTTGCATATTTTTAACCATTTGAATCACCCAATTTGAAGTTCAAATTAAGGAGATATGATGTGACTAGTAAGCAGTGGTCAAAAAATGGTTAACCAAGGAAAAATCTATCAGGTAAGCTTCTATGTTTGAGTTTTTGGACAAAATCTGTAAAGAATTAAATGAAATTATTAACATAATAAATATAGATATATGTCTCACAACTTTATGGACTCTGAAATTACTTAATTTTGAATTCATACGAGGGAGATATAGCTGATTAATGAGTAGATGTTATAATTATTCTAAAATCCAGGATGGTAAGTAAACATTTTCATTCTCAATTTTTTGAGAATAATTCGTAAGAAATTTGAAAAAATAATAAACAAAAAAGTTGTAGATAAGGGTTTTAAATTTTTATAGGTTTTGGAATCACTTCAAATGGAATTCGTATGAAGGAGATATAGTTGAATGAGTGAAGAAAGGTCACATAACACAGTCAGACCGTGTTCTGAGTTGTTTCAGCACGAGTAGATCGTGTTCAAGACTGTTTTTAAGTACGTTTGAAATATTTTTCAAGTATAGTCGTATCCTGGAACATGGCCAAGCCGTGTTGGAAGTTGGTAAAACTTATTTTAACATTTGTATGCCCTAAATGAATCTCGTTAACTATAAAATAATAATAGAAATCAAATTGGAGAAAAATGTCCAATAAAAATTGTGAGAACATGTGATGAAAATAATATAAGTAGGAGTAAAGTAACTAGAGTCCAAATATAAAAAAAATAAAAAGATGAAAATAATATTTTTTTGTAAAGATACGAGTGCGGGTGGTTTTGACATCTTAAGTGTATAATTTTGACAAAAAAATATTTTATAAAATGATATTCGAAAATGGTTATGATCATGACATGATTGCATTTTACCAATAATTTTTTGTAGTGATTATGTTTTGATGATCAATTATAGCATGTGAGTATAATAAATATACTTGTTATTGAAATTATATTTTTGACTTTTAATGTGAAAATAAAATAGACGAGCACGATCACATGGCGGTCTGCATGGTGTATCGGTAAGAGACGTCTTACTAACGGCTATGATTATATTAATGAGAAAGAAAGAGAAAATGTGTTATGTCGAACGGAGTAAGAAAAGCTCGTACCGAAGAGTAGAAAGTACTCACTCTGACCGGAGTAACTTGATATGAAAATAAGTTGATAGTCATCGTATAATATTTTGAATATAGTTATTTATGACATACATATCATTACTGGACGATTTTTGTGTGCATAGATAAAGTAAATTCATGTGATCTAAAATATTTATTGTAATTTATACAAATAAATATGACGTGACGAGCATTAGTGATGATGATTATGATTTATTATTGAACCTACTGAAATTTAGTTCTTATTATATTTTCATATCATGTTCAGAAAATTAAATTATGCAAATTTTGTTATGATTCTGATTTTTAGTGTACGATGGATTGAGTTACTTTATGTTTGGTATATCTAAAAAATTAATAAGGTGTTTGTAGTTGAATTGGTTAAGATCCCGGTGAAAGTGTAACCACCCGCACTCGTATCTCTAAAATTGGTCAATATTGATGAATAAGATATATATATTTATGTGTTTATTTTTGTACAAATATTTTAATTAATAATGTGTATGTAAATTTAGAATTATATCAATATTAATGGTAGACCTTAAATTTTGAATTATGTGTGGTTAAATTAATAAAATATTATTATGAGTTAAGTAATTAAAAATAAATAAATAATAATTTTTTAAAACTTTGCAAATATATATATATATATATATAAGTGGAGTTGTTTCAGTTATGATTTGGGTGGACTTGCTCTTTGTTAGATTAATTCTTGGACAAATTAAATAATAAAGAAAAAACAAAAACTCAATTCATCGTTACGATGAGTCATGCACTATCGAATGCTTAAAAAATAATTATTATATTGTACTATTTATAAAGAAAATTAGAATGGAATGTCAACATGAACCCCATTATATATAGTAAGTTTTACGCAATTGATTTACATTTATTATGTATTTTCATATAATCTACACTTTATGACTATACTCTTAGTCCAGTAATCTCAATTCAAGTAGCACTTTTTAATTTTTTTAATCATAATATTCAACGGTTTTAGTAAACGTTGGTTCAATTCTCTTTCTCCATCTCATATAATATCTTTGCTAAAAAAAAAACTAAAAAAAAACCATACTCCTAATCAATATACGTGTTTACCAAAAACCTAAAAAAATACGTGGAAAAGTCCATAAAATTAGCAAAACCAGTGGCGAGGGATTGAAACATGCGGAGATTTGACTATATATATATATATAATAGATTAGGACGTTCGAGCAGACACGAAGAAAACCTAACACAGCACGGCCCACGACCCCCTGCTTTTATTACAAGTGTCTTTCTCTTGCTGGGAGACTTACCCTTTCCCAATCTCTTACTTTTGCGATGCCCACTTGATAGTGCAGCTAGCTTCATATGCAAAATACTCGGATTAATTCCTCGTGACCAGCTCGAAAAATTTGAGCGCAGCTTTATTTCGAGTAGTAGCCAACCAGAATCACAGAAGGGATTGCGTACACTTCATCTGTTTAACGAGGCCTTTATCACGAAATCGTGGCGGAGGCTTTTTTACTTGCCATTAATTCTCTTTGGGTTAGAGTGTTGTTGGGTAGGTATATATATGGGAGAGGTTTCAACCCTTTACACGAATCAAAGCCCTAGCTCCCTGCTGACTCAATGATAATGGAAGGATATCTCTTCCGTTTGGCAAAAAGGTCAATGATTATAGTTGTGGGTTTATTGGAGATGGTGACAGGATAAACTTGGGGGAAGATCGACGGCTCAATGACATGGCTCCTTCCAACACGTGGATGGACAGCGAGACTGAAGTGTGCCGGAGATATGCTTCCTTGGTTAACTTTGAAAACCGCGACGGCGATTGGGACGTGGAAAAATTGCTTCACTTGCTGCCTTGTGACGTACTTGACTCTAAAAAGTTTTCATTGAAAAGACACTTGTAAAAGTCACAAAAATATTAAATATAATAATTAATAAATATTTATCATTTTTTATTAAATTATAAGATAAATAAAATATTTATTAATTTTTTGAATTTTAAAATAAAAATTGGTTACTGTCGTTATCGAAATAACAACTTTCAATTATTTATTAAATTATGTCCAAAAATTTCATAAACATCTCAATATACTTATATAAAAAAAGAAAATAGAATTACTAATAACTCAACTTGAGAGGAACAAAAATGTTGACAACCTATCGATAAAGAAAAATTTAAAAATTTTAGATTTGTTTAGAATAAAATAGATTAAAAGACTAAACAAATTTCAGATATGTTTAAAAAAATATAAATTCAAATATTTGGAATCTTTTTATTTTTATTTTTATTAAAAATTAAAAACAGACATAAAAATATATTTGTTTATTATTTTTTAAAAATATTTTTAAAATTTTTAAAAATTTTAAAAATTTAAATTTTCAATATTATAACATATTATAACAATAATATTTTTACAATTATTTTAAATTATATATATAATATTTTATTATTTATATAATTATAAAATAAAAAAAATACCATATAATTAAAAAATAATAAAATTAAAAATATTTTCGTAAACCAAGTCTTCCTTACCGTTCTTGTAATAGATAAATCTTAGCTTGTTTCTCGCTATAGTTTGTTTTAATGTTAATTGGGTACATCATGAAGTCAGCGTGTGGCTCACGAAATTGCAGGTTTAACTAACAGATTGTATCTAAATAGATAGGCCACCCACCCGCCTGCGTGGCGGCTATATTTGATTCTCAAAGTTTGCAATAAAGGTTTCCTTTCCCCAATTGTTCCTAACGAAAGGAAACAGTTATGCTTTATGCACCAATTTTTTTAGGATGAAATAGTAATTTAAAATTCTATTAATTATATTATACTAATATAATATTTATATTTATTATAATAAACGAAAAATATTGAACCATTAATAATAACTAATTAGGAAGGTGCATGGCCGGTAAAGTTATTTGTCGTTAATATAAACATGTGAATTTAAATTCTAACTTTATCTAAATAAGTCAATTTTGTGAATTCACGTGGCTCCACAAAAAATAAGTAGAAGAAACTAAATAGGAAAAAAGGTGCTAGTAAAGCACTTCTGGTTCTATTATTTTAAAGAAAAAAGTGGCGGATGTAAGTGTTGAAAATCTTGTGTTTATGACTAGAGTCACGGTGAAAAAGAAGCAAAAGAAGAAAGACTCAAAAAAGGCTCCTCTGGCTTAGGGATGTTTCGATCTTGTTCTTATGATTGCTGCTTTTTTCTTCTTCTTTTTTTCCAGCCTTGTTCTGAATTGTTTTTGTAGTTTTGGTTGTAAATTTTGGATTCCATATGGACGTCCCTCTTTCGATTGTTTCTAAAAACTTTGCTCCCTTTTTTTTAGTTATTTTGAAATAAAATTTTCTACATTCATTGAGAAAAAAAAGAAGAAGAAGAAGAGAAATTTTGTTAAAAAAATATCATCGTATTATAATAACTCATACTAAAGCAACTATGAGTCTAGTCCTTAAAAATTATATATAAAAAAAGAAAATAATTAATTGGCTCTCAATTATTGGATTATGTCATGTATTTGAGTCCAACAACAATTTGGATGGGGTCCACGTCGACTGGCGCCGGCTCCTTTCAATTCGGATCGCGTTCAGATTGTGAACAAGATAGAACACCGGAAGTTGCTTTCTTTTCTATCCAATATATATATCCATTCGTCGCCCAGTCATTGGTAGTGTGTTTTATTTTAAATTTTTAAAAACGTTAAATTATAAATATAAAATTGTTATGTTTAACTTTAAAATGTAAAATTTAATTATTGAAAGATAGAATAAAAAGATATGAAATAAAAGCCGTCTATTTTTTAAATTATTATATCTATTTTTTAAATTTTACTTTCATATTTTATAAAATAAAAAGATATGAAAATTTTAAAAAAATATTATTTAAACTTTTTTAATAATTTTAAAAATTAACCAAACACATTTTATTAATTCTTAAAAATTAATTTTAAAGTATTAGCTGTAAATTTTTTTGGCTGTAACTGAGGGAGACGTGCAACAATGCACTGTTTCAGTTATTAAAATTTTATTTATATTTAATTGTAATATAAAGTTTACTAAAATAAAAAATAATTTATACATATGCTCTGTAGTAATATTATATCAACTATAATTTTCCCTGAAAAAAAATTTGCCCATTCTTAAGCGTGCTTTATATAATTCACGATGCAAAATGTTTTCAAGCTCATAAAAAATCCCATATCACGATTTCAGTTTTATCTCGTATTTTATTTAGTAACATGGTTTTTTCCCTCAAAAGATTAAATAATGAGAAGGGAAAATATATGTAGGTAGGAGTTACTCTGACAATTTCTGTTTGTTTAATGTGCCTGTGAAGAGGTCAGTTGCTGGAATGCTATGAAAAGCTACGAGTCAGTCGCGACTCCTATCACCCAACTACCCGTATTAATTTCAAAATGTACTGATACCGCTTTTGAAAGATCACTCTCGAAAGAAACCCGCCATGAAATTCATACCATAAATTTTTTATTTTTATTTTTCAAAATGATGCCAAACTTTTAAATTATTTATTAGGGGTTTTCCTTTTTTGGATGAAATATAATAATCATTAAACAGGTGAAATATAGAAAATGTTAAAAAAAAATTTATACACTAATCAAAGCATTCATGCACTCATAAAAAATAAAATAAGAGACACATGCCGATAGTATGGAAGAGATAACATACCATATTACATCTCTTTTTCTAGAATAAGTGCTCTTTTTCACATTATTTTTTTTATTTTTAAATTAGAGATGTAAATTGTAGTACTCTTAAAAAAAATAAAAATCGACCAACACTATTCCAATAGTATTCTTGCATTGAATTGAAGGGGAGAAATTTCATAATTAATGAAGAAGCTGACAGTTCTTATAAGAAGAAAGGAAAGGAATAATAAAAAAAGAAAAAAGAAAAAAAAAAATCAGAGAATGGGAGTGATTAGCGGCAGCCGCCCAACGCAGACCCTCTTGCCAGAGAAACTGCGCAGAGTTCTACCTAAATTCATTTATTCATTCATCGGAATGAATGTGCCTCGCTCTCCCCTGTATTACCCCTGCAGCTCCATCCCGAGAATGCAATAGCGGCAGAATCGTTGGTCCCGAGGGAGAAGCCTTTATTTTTTAAACAAAACTGGAAATTTGATTCAAACCTTATTGCCTATTGCATGTAAAATTCTCTAACGTCTTCTCGTAATTCTTCGTGATATAGTACGTAAATGGACCCATGAAAAGTAGTCCGGCCATAATTTCATTTGATAATACCTAACTTCATACACAATTAATATGACCATAAATTTTGATTTTCATATTAAACGGCCTTTTTTGTTTTTGGTACATGTGAGAGAGTCGAACCTGCGACTCCTGACCCAAACCCCCACCCCCCCAACCACCTGAGCTAACCTCAGGTGGCATATTAAACGGTCTTTAAATCTAAACAATCAAGTTCATATTTATCATCATTAAATTTTTATAAATGCCATTTACTAAAGTTCAACTAGGTGCAATGATTTATAATACCAGCGCTGATGCTTAAAACCAAATCCACTTTTAGGACCAAAAGAAAAAATTACATTGAGTAAGAAGTGCACGATGATATCAAACTCAATTCAAATAATTAAATTGATATTTTAACTAATAGTTCATTAATTAAGCTAAAAAATCTTTTGAAATTTCAACTCGAACCTTATTTCCATCTCTATTGCTATGTAGATTTACTGATTTAGGTTAGCAACAAACCTTTAATCACTTTTTTAATGATCCAGTTAGATTGAATAATGAACTATTATTTAAAATATCAATTTAATTATTTGAATTGATTTTGATATCATCGTGCACTTCTTAAATTACTGTTATTATATATAAATAAAAAATAAAAATATATAAGACAAACTAGATAATGAAAATAACAATTAATAACACAGATTATTTGATAAAAATAAATAAATTATAAATTTTTGGCCGCTGATATTATAAAAAAAATTTAATTATTAAGTTCAAATTTAATTATCTTTCTAACTATAAACTAATGGATAGTAAACAAGTTTTATTAATAATATAAGTTAATTCGATTAATTAATTAATTTTTAAAAATTTAAGTTTTAAGAATTATATGTTGTTTTTTCTATAATAAAAAAAATACATTTAATTTCGTGAATAACAATTGGACTTCTTGAAAAGGAGGGAACCGACCTGTCAGAAAAGGCAAGTGGATATATCCTTTCTTCCCTTCATGCCTAGCAACCAAGTGTGAGCTTATATACAGCAAGAAGCAGGTCCTCTTTATTCGCTCTCACTTCCTCTCTCGCTTTTGTCTGTTCACGATGGGTTCATTAGGCAACACGGAAAACCCGCCTTTGGACTCCAGAATCTCAACGGTGGTACCCGCAACTCCTCGAGGCGATGAAAAAGGTGCGTACGAGCTCCGATACATGGATTTGCTCATGAAGCTCCATTACATAAGAGCCGCTTATTTCTTCGGGAGCGACGCCGCCAAAGGTCTCTCTAATTATGACTTGAAGAAGCCCATGTTCCCACTGCTCGACTCGTACTTCCACGTATCGGGTCGAATCAGGAGATCGGAAAGCGGCCGCCCGTTCATCAAGTGCAACGACGCCGGCGTACGCATCGCCGAGTCACACCGTGACAAAACCCTCGACGAATGGGTGGCTGAAAACGGGTACTCTATAGACGGCCTCGTCCACGATCACGTGCTTGGCCCTGATCTTGGCTTCTCTCCACTGGTTTTCGTCAAGGTACGCGTAATACCCTTCTTCTGTTGCTTTTATTATGTATTGTACAGTACCCTACTTTTTCTGCACTGTAGCGACGGGAGCCTTGAGTTACGGTGAGATGCAGGGTACGGGATGTTACCTTTATTATTTTACTTTCATTTCTTTTTTTTTGTTCAGAATTTCACCATATGTGTCTCTGTGATGTGTGTCGCTTTGTGATTTTGGGTTATTAATTGTTTTTTTTTCCTTTTAATTAGAGTAGATTGTAATGAAAGCTCGTGTCGATGCCATTAAAGAATGATAAGGGCTTGGATGTAATACATTTTTGTTGCAAAATATTAATTTTTTTTCCTTCAAAGTTTTTAATGAAATATTTATATACATTTCTTTTATGCTATTGTTTATTGTAAAAAAAAAAAGTCGGCGATAAAAAAACATATTTATTGTAGAACATATTAATTTTCGTGTTATATGCAATATTAAGTAAAAGTTATTACCCAATTTAAAAATGAATTAATATACTATTTTCTTATAATATGTACTCAAATTGGGTACTAAAGTAAATATAATTTTTTTTGGGGTACGTACTAAAGTCATATAGTGACATTTAAGATAACTTAAATGCAATATATCAAATTTCACATACAACAATAAATACATATCTACGCGTCTACATATATAGTTCGAAACGTCAATTTAAATACATTTTTTATTATTCTTAAATATACCTAAATGCATTTATGTACACACATATAGTATACTAAATGTTAGTAATTTAAGCAAAAGAAAAAAAAAACCACATGTATATATATTAGTTAATTTTTTAACCCGTCTCACTATTGACATGCACGTAAGTTGTAATAACCTTATCAAAATTAACAGGTTTAGAGTGAATTGTTGCTTTAACCCTTCAATAATATATATATTTAAATTAATCCATCAAAATTTTATTTTTTCATGTCAATCATCAAAAGATTGTCTTGCTTTAAAAAATGTCTTCACATTAATCTTGTTATATGATCTAATCAACATGACTTACTTCACCTGATATGGTAAGCAATATTTTTTCTAACATCGTAGATTTACTAAAACAAATTTCTCTTCATGTACTCTTTTGAACGAAAAGTTTTCAATTTTAAGCAAAATATAGTGTAATAAATTTAGTCAGTTATATAAGTTCTAAGTTAGGTTAGGTAATTAAATATAGTAGCAGGATTAACATAAACATGTTTTTTAAAACAGAACAGTTTTTGAAAATTAAAATGAAAAAGTCAAATTTTAAGAAATTAAATTGTGTATATTTTAAGAATAAACAAAAATCAGATTTAAAATTGCCTCCATATTTATAAAATTGATATAAGAAAAGTATAATTATTTTTTGTTCGAAAAATAGAGTATATTGCAATAGTTATCCGCAGAGTTCCAAAGGAAATTCGAGTCTATGTACACTAACGTACATAAGTAATTAGTTCTATTATGTTCATTATTTAGAATGGAACTAAATTAAAAATTTTCTAATATATTAGGATTTATGGAAATGGAATCATGTAGTTTAATTGCTTCCTTTGCTAAGAGCGTCTGAATTAGTTAATGTGCTGCTGTTGTGATTTGAAATCAGTTCACATGGTTCAAGTGTGGAGGACTGTCTGTGGGGCTCAGCTGGGCTCATGTTCTTGGAGACGCTTTCTCTGCTCTCAACTTCATCACCAAATGGGGTCAGATAATGGCGGGTCACGTGCCCCCCAAATCTCTTCGCGTGCCGAATCCCGGCAAGCCTGGACTTCCACCTTCGGTTTCCGAGAAGCCCATTTCAGTGAGAAGGGCCATCAATGTTGGGGAATACTGGCTAGCTGCCAATGACAGAAAAGTCGAAACCCACTCTTTTTGCGTCACTGCAAAACAACTTGACCATTTGGTAACAACTAGTACTACCTGCGGCCTAAACCATGAATTCAAGTCCTCATATTTTGAAATTCTCTCCGCACTAGTATGGAAATCTGTGTGTCAAATCAGGGGTGATTCTGAGCCGAGAGCTGTGACAATTTGTACAAATAGCTCTAATCGTACAGAAAATGAACTCCCCATCAATGGCTTGGTGTTTAGTAAAGTCGAAGCAGATACAGAAGTTGGAAAATCCGATGTATCAGAATTGGCGAGGCTAATTGCGGAGAAGAAGACGGTTGAGAACCATATCATGGAAAAGTTGGCGGAAGAAGATGAAGGGAAAGATGATTTCATAGTTTATGGAGCAAACTTGACATTTGTGGATTTGGAAGAGGCTGAGTTGTACGAGGTAAAACTGAGTGGCCAGAAACCAATTCTGGCGAATTGTACCTTTCACGGGGTGGGTGATCAGGGGGTTGTCTTGGTGCTTCCGGCACCGGAAGACGATGACAAAGGAGATGGTGGCAGTGGAAGAATGATAACGGTGTCCCTGCCCGAGAAAGAACTTGACCTGCTGAAATTTCAGCTGGGAAGAGAATGGGGTATCGTCTAAAAAAGGCAAAGCATAACTGGGTATATTGCAATGCCAATCGGTGGATGTGTGACATAGAATTATATTATTGTATGCAGTGTTTCGGGTAATTAAGCTACAAATGCAACTTTGGTTTAACATCTAGACATGTACCCACATGTAAAGTGTCGTGGTTATGACTAAATTCTCATGCTGCTAGCTAGCTGTACTTGTTATTTGGTTTCGATTCTTTAATAAAAAAAAACTCTAGTTCAATGCTTGTATCGTTATATACAAACAGAATAGACCAAATATAAATTTTTGTCTTCCCAACCTTATTCTTCTCTTTGATGGATTCTATGCTTATATATAATATGTAATGCATGGGATATTTAGCTATGGATGAGTACAAGGGTCCTGAGCTATTATACTGCCCACCCGGATGGTCAACTGATGTAATATCTTTTTGCTATGCTCTCCCTTTCGTTTACAGGAAGGAGAGAGAGAATAGAGGGAAAACGCAGAAGAGAAATATTTGAGATATTTGAGTATTAAGAAAAAATATGGACGCACCACCTACAGAGTGTTGAAGAAAAGTAATTTCAAAATTAAATTACAAAATATTTAATTTTTTTAAAAAAATCATAATTTTATTGAAGAATTATATTTAATTATATTTTTATTATAAATAAGAATATGAAATTTCTAAAACAATAAAAAAAATTATCAATTCTCCTCTACTATTTTTTTTTTGAAATTTTAAATTATTTTATAATTTTTTTTAGAAGTTACTATTTATCAATTTTTAAGTATTTGAGATAACTTCTAAAAATAATTTATTATATACTCTGTAGTAAATATAATAAAAACAAATATTATCTTAAAAATAATTTGATTACAAATATTTTTAAACATAACTTCATCTTCAATTCTTTTAATTTTTTAATACAGAGTAGGTATCATTTTCGGGTGTTAGATTTCTTGCTGCTTCTTTTTTCTTTTAATTTAAGAATAATATGCAAGAGTTTTAGACCCTTTAAAATACGAATTGAATCAATTTAGTCATTATAAAAAATATATTTATATCAATTAATTATGTTGATTTTTAAAATATGACCCTATCATTAAAAAAACTTGGTTAACCTTTCCCCAATTTTACGTGAATTGTCACATCATCATCTTAAATAAGAAATTTTTTAACAAACTTAAAAAACATTTCGAAGAATTTAATGATATATCTGGGTGTTTTTTAAAACAAAATATGGGAGATATTTAAGCTTAAATTTTACACATTTATATCACAAAAATACTTTAGTAATAAATATTGCAAAACAAGAAAGAAAAAGAAACGTGCATTTACCCAAGTTACATGTAGATAAGGCCCAGCCAATATCTCGAGGGGATTGATTACAGAGTTTTGAATGGGCGGAACGGGTGAAGGTAAATTATTCCTCGACGGAAAGGAACAACGTAAAGCCACTTTTGGAGGTAATTGTCAACGGCGAGAACCTTCGGCTACTGCAACTCACACATCCGTGGCTTGCTTCGTCTCCTTGT
This sequence comes from Gleditsia sinensis, assembly GCA_037074535.1. Lineage (NCBI taxonomy): Eukaryota > Viridiplantae > Streptophyta > Magnoliopsida > Fabales > Fabaceae > Gleditsia > Gleditsia sinensis. The sequence continues at coordinate 6,502,879 of CM073472.1, forward strand.
AGTGTACACTAAATACAACAACAAAGACTCGTTGATTTCTCACCCGCATCATACAAATTATATAAAGAGTGGCCTAAAATTTAGTGGTCAAGCTCTCGTGGGTCCTTTTCAGACACAACATTCCAGTTTCGCCCGTTTCCTCCACTGCCTCCTTCTCCCTCCTTCTCGCGCTCTAAAACCCTCCCATCTTATAGGCTCACTTGAGCTCTCTCACAGAGTGGTAGAGAAAGAGAGGGCGGAGAGAGAGAGAGAGAGTGAGGAAATCAGCGACTACTTCTATAACTGAAGAGAGTTTGAATTGATTTCGAGCTTCCATCCGTGGTTGACTTGATTTTTTGTTGTCAGTTACGATGGCTTCAAATTCTGATTTGGTGCGTAGTCTTGAATCGATGCTGGGCATTTCTATGGGTGACTGGGTTTCGGATTCGTTGCTATTGGTCGTGACTACCTCGGCGGCTGTCATACTTGGGCTTTTGGTGTTCGTATGGAAGAAATCTTCGGATCGGAGTAAGGAGGTTAAGCCGGTGGTGGTGCCCAAGTCTTTGTTGGTCAAGGATGAAGAAGATGACGTTGACGTTGGCTCGGGGAAGACTAAAGTTTCTATTTTCTTTGGTACTCAGACTGGTACCGCTGAGGGATTTGCTAAGGTAAATTTGTTCGCTGTGTTTTGCTGATTTCAGCTTGTTTCTTTGCAGAATGTTGAAATTTTTTCATACAATTGCTTCTAGACGGTGTTTAATATGATTGATTGGTTTTTTCCTTTGAAGTGTTGTATGTGGCCCTCCTGGAAAAGAGGATTGTTCTTCGTTTTTCCCCCCTCGTAATTACAAGTTACAACTAATATTATTCATTTCTGTTCCTTCATTATAACTCAAATGAGTCGGATACTGAGTTTCCTTGTGCTTGTTAAGAAAATGTTGTTTTAGTTTAATTGTGTTCGAGATAAGGTGGTGTTCTATGAAGCACGGACACTTCGTTCTAAGCCGTGTCGACGTGTCGGACACTCTACGGACACGACACTCCTCGGACACTCTTGGGACACCCGTGTCCGACGCGTGTCCCGTGTCCAACTTTCTAAAAAAAAAATATTAAAAAAAAAACTCGTGTCGGACACTTTTTTGAACGTGTCCGACACTTATTTCAGACATTTTAGACACGTATCCTACATCCCTTTTAGATTTTTATTTGAAGTTAGAACCCAAAACCAACGATCATAGCTTGTATCTTGGTCATCGCAACATGTCTTCCATTGAAATTGGGTCCCTATCATCCATCGTAGCTTGCATCTAAATCATTGCAACTCTATTGTTTGTTTTTGTTGACCATAGAGTAAGTTCCTCTATTTTCTCTTATTGGATTTGTCTCTGTGTGTGGCTATTTGCATATTCTTTTTCAACAAGCCTTCGAAGTTTGTTTTTACGCAAGCATATATACCTATTCGAAAGTTTGCTTTTGGGTTTCAAGATTTTTTACTGAGGAAAAGGAAATCAAATTCTTCTAATTTTTGTATTGTCTCTTAATGTTTTACATAATCGCAATAGCAAAGAGCTGAGATAGCTTTTGTTTATGGTGAGGGAGTTGAATTATAATAATACACATAATTTTTTCTAGAGTTGCTCTCTTGCTTTTATTCTTTGTTATTATTGTATGTGCACATAATTTTTGCATTCTTTGTTATTTTTTGTTCTTGTTAATGTTGAAATTTTATCGGTTACAAATTTATCTTTGTATAATTTAGAATTAGAAAATTCTTTTCACAAATGAAGAAAATAAAAATAATAGCATTGATAAATAATATATTGAAGGAAAATGAATGTTGATTGTATTATAAATTTATAATAATTTTTTTGGTAATAAGTTGTAAAGTGAGTTATAAATATTATTGTTTTCTAGTACTATATATATATATATATATATATATATATATAATTTTTATTTTTTAATTTACGTGTCTTCAACGTGTCGTGTCCTATATTTTTTTAAAATTCACGTGTCACGTGTCCGTGTCCGTGTCGTGTCCCGTGTCCGTGTCCGTGTCCGTGCTTCATAGGTGGTGTTCCTGCCTGCATTCTGATGGATATATTTTTCCTCTCAAGTCTCAACAATGAAGAAGCTAAGTCGTTATCTGGCATAAAGAATGATAATTTCTGGTTTTTGCTGTTCTGAATGTTTGTTGATTTATCCTGATATATAGAGTTCACGACGTGAAATTGAATTGTAGAAGGGACATGCATGTATAACTTCATACTTTCTTCTATGCTCCGAGTATTTTAGGCCAGAGCTATGATAGTGATGTTGATTGCGAATCAAATGACTTCATGACAACTCTATAATCTCAAGTAAACCTATGTTCTTCTCTTATGTATCAGCTTTATATTAGAGCCCTGTGGAAAGACCAAGTAAAAGCACTGAGGAGCAAGTATGCTGCTGATAGCATTTTGAAAAATGAGTCTTTACAATAACATGTCTTCAAAGTTGGCTAATTGAAGCATGTCCTGATTTTAGCTTAAAACCCATTGTGGCTTATGCAAACATGCTCTGCTTAAAAAATAATCTAATATCCCCTTATTTCTAAAAGCTTGAACTGGTCTTCTCAATTTAAATAGGATTGTTCTCTGTTTCCCAGAGAGCAGTTTATCTTTAATTATAAAGCCAATCATATACTGGTGTCATATAACCACTGTCCACTGTGCTTTTATTTATTCTTTTAAACTTTTGTTATAGGCTTTGGCAGAGGAGATCAAGGCAAGGTATGAAAAAGCAGCTGTCAAGGTTGTTGACCTGGTAAGTTGGATTAAGATCTGGCATTCTAGTTTGGATGAAAATTTGTGGGGCATATGTATTTTATTTTTTATTTTAAAATTTTGAGGTCATATGGTTTCATTCAATGAGAACTTGCTTCTGTAAAACATACATTTGGCTTAAATTTTTGACCTATTTAATTTGAACTAGGATGACTATGCAGCAGACGATGATCAATATGAGGAAAAACTGAAGAAAGAGACCCTTGCATTTTTCATGTTGGCCACGTAAGATTTATATACATAAAAATGGTTCAAACACTTCTAAAATTAACAGCGAAGTTGACTTATTTGGACCTGACAATGCAGTTATGGAGATGGAGAGCCAACTGACAATGCTGCAAGATTCTACAAATGGTTTACTGAGGTTTAGTTATTTAGCTATTCTGAGTAATTTCTAGATTTATATGTCTTTTTAATTGTAAGAAGGTTCTGATGCTTTGGCCCAAATTTCAGGGAAAAGATGAGGGCGGCACCTGGCTTCAACAACTCACGTATGGTGTTTTTGGCCTAGGTAACAGGCAATATGAACATTTTAATAAGGTAAAAGTTGTATGATTTTATTTATTATTTATCTGACACATTAAATTTGTCATCTGATGGTATTCATTTGAAACAGATAGGTAAGGTCATTGATCAAAAACTTAGTGAACAAGGTATGTAACTTCATCATCTATGTTTTCTTTTGCCTTTTACTTGTGCTAGGCCATTGGTAGCATAGTTATTGAGTGAAACTGAAGAGCATAATTTGTTTTTTCATTTTTCACATCTGCTGTAGGGATTTTTGTTTTCTTCCATCCCAGAAAGAAGTTTATCTACTTGTGCAACATTCTTTTTCTGTTTTTTTAGCAAGGGCTATTGTGTTATTTTTTCTGTTGCAAAGCATTTAATATGCTTTGCCAGAAGTCTCGTGGGCGGAATTAATTCACAATAGTAAATTTTGTGCAATTTGTTAAAACCTACTCACACCAGCATGCATTCATATTGTGCCGATTTAATTTAACTATATTATTATTCTGTGTGTTACATATCAGTTACCCCCACTGATGTTTATATATATTTATATGTCTGCAGTATTGTATTTTAATAGTAGTTAGATGTTTGACAAGTAGAAACATGTATCTAAGTTCTAATGTTCTGAGTTGTATATATAAGATTTTAAATGGTGTTAGGGTGATTTTGAACTCTTCATGGATATCTTCTCACATCTAAATTTGTGTTTGCCACAGGTGCAAAGCGTCTTGTTCCAGTTGGGCTAGGTGATGATGATCAATCCATCGAGGATGATTTTGCTGCTTGGTAAGTATAATCCTTTTACTCCTTCTATTATCATATCAATTATTTTGCTACTAAAATTAGAATAATTTATACTATTTACTCAGGGAGATATAAAAATTGTATGAGATGTGCCTACTAATTTCTGGAATTTCCAATTTTGTGATTTGAATTTTCCTTTGCAGGAAGGAATCTCTATGGCCTGAGTTGGATCAGTTGCTCCGAGATGAGGAAGATGTGAATACTGTCTCTACTCCCTATAGAGCTGCTATTCTGGAATATCGATTAGTGATTCATGATCCCACTGTCACATCATGCTATGATAACAACTTAAACATGGCAAATGGGAATGCTGTGTTTGACATTCACCATCCTTGCAGGTGCTTGGAGTTGTGCATGTTGATTTGACCATTATTATTGCTTATTAAACTGGGCTACAGAAGAACTATTTTTTTTTTCTTTTTTTCTTGAAGGGTTAATGTAGCTTTTCAAAGAGAGCTTCACAAACCTGAGTCTGACCGCTCTTGCATACATCTGGAGTTTGATATATCAGGGACTGGCATAACGTAAGTTGGATTGTATGTATCCTGTTGAAGGACAATATCGTGGGTCACTTAAATTATATTTTTAGTTTTATGGACTTATAAATAAATTCCCGTAGCAAGTATTTTCAGAGATTTTATTTACTTGTTTTGAAGATTTTTTTTTAAGGTTACTAAAGTGAGAGTTGCATTCTAATAGGATATTATGTGGTATAGAAGTTTTCTGTAAGGGCTTTTACTTGTCTTTCAAGTATGATCATGCGGAGAAGGTCTGCAATGTGTAAACAAATATAACTCATCTTTCAATTATGAATGATTTATTTTTCATAAATTCATTACCAGATGGATTCTAGGGTCATCTGCTGAAATGATATCTAGCCTTTTTCACACTTATTATATCCTGCGATGTTTTATCTCTATTGAAATTATTTGGTGTTCGGTGTAAATTATGGCTTCATATATTATTCTTGTGTATTATAATTTGGTGCCAATGGAGGTGGTTAGGTAATTTTTCTGGGTTTCAAATTTATAATAGATTTTATGTACTATTAGTCGAGAAAAATGGGTTAAAATGTTGGATTTTCATATTTAAAAAAGAATATGAGAAAAAAGTCTTTTTAGGAATCCAACTTTTTTTTAATATATATTTTGCTAATTGTAAGCAATGAGTGGATATTAGAAACGCTAGTGTATAGAGATTTATAGAGGGGCGTGTTTCTCCTGAAATTCAACTGTTTAAGTATTGATCTGTGAAAGGATATCACATATTTGAGAGCATGAAGCTTCTCATGGGATTGATGGCAGGATTGTGTTGTAGGAGCTTGAATCATAAAAAAATTGTAAAGTTCAGCAATTAATTATGGATCCTCTCCTCTAATTTGATACCAACTAATGAATTGTGCCCCAATTATCTGTAGTATAAAAAATTAGTCGATGGCTTTTGTCTGATCTTTCCCAGATATGAAACTGGAGACCATGTGGGTGTTTATGCTGAGAACTGTGATGAAACTGTTGAAGAAGCTGGAAAGTTGTTGGGTCAGAATTTAGATTTGTTGTTTTCTGTTCACACTGACAATGAAGATGGAACTTCACTGGGAGGTTCTCTGCCACCTCCATTCCCCGGTCCTTGCATGCTGCGCACTGCTTTAGCATGTTATGCTGATCTCTTGAACCCTCCTCGAAAGGTTATATGATCTTTAATTTATGTGCTTAGCATTTCTTTTCCCGTCTTATTGATTCTACTGGTTATAAGAGTGTGCTTCAAAAGGGATAAACTTTTTCTTTAAAAAAAAAAAAACAGAAAGGAAAATAGGAGTTACATTTGTTCCTCTTTCAGGCTGCTTTGGTTGCTTTGGCTGCTCATGCTTCTGAACCTAGTGATGCAGAGAGATTAAAGTTCCTATCATCTCCTCAGGGAAAGGTGCAAAAAGTTGCTAACACCCTCTTGTTTTCAAGTCCAATGTTTTTATTTTACTTTCAGTTATAGTTTCCAAATTTTCATTTTCTAGGATGAGTACTCTAAATGGGTCGTTGGGAGTCAGAGAAGTCTCCTTGAGGTAATGGCTGAGTTTCCATCAGCAAAACCTCCTCTAGGTGTGTTTTTTGCTGCAGTAGCCCCTCGTTTACAGCCTCGTTATTATTCAATTTCATCCTCACCTAGGTGATTATCCTACCCTATCTAAAATCTAATTTAGACTTTATAAAGTATCTAGCGAAGGATAATATTGCACTGTTTTGATTGTCCAGGTTTGCACCGCAAAGGGTACATGTTACTTGTGCCTTGGTGTATGGTCCAACTCCCACTGGAAGAATTCACAAAGGAGTGTGTTCAACCTGGATGAAGGTAATTTGCTAAAAATATGCTGCTCATACAGCCATAGTCACAACATCTTCGTCCTTTTGTTCTCTTGTGTGTGATTTTTCTTTTTCCTTTGTGCAATGCCTGATCATATTATGTTGTATCTAACTTAAATCTGTATCACTAATGATCAGAATGCTGTTCCCTTAGAGAGAAGCCGTGACTGTAGTCAGGCTCCTATTTTTATTAGGCCATCAAATTTCAAGTTACCAGCTGATCATTCGACTCCTATCATTATGGTCGGACCCGGTACTGGTTTGGCACCTTTCAGGGGATTTTTACAGGTTTGTGAATCTAATATGGATATGTATAAGTATTCTGATTTTAATGGAAGGCTGATAGTTAGATTCTGAACAATATAGAATGAAGACAAGAAATTCAGAGATGAGGATAGGAGAGAAAAATTAGAATCAAATTGATATTTATGTAATAATCAACCATAAATTATGAACTAAAATGCAAAGTACTCATTTTTTATTTAATTATTTAGATAAGTCCCCTTTTGAAGTAGTTTTGATTCAAATAGAAAACCTTAATTTATTGGAATAACCTTATTAACTTTGTTCATAATTAATATATTATATTCTCAAATGATTAATTAAGCCCTAATTCCTGAATCACATAGTGCAGTTGAAACCTTAAATTTAATTATTCTTAACATGTACATTTGCACTATTTACTATTTTATCCTTGATTTGTCCAGGAAAGATTGGCCCTCAAAGAGGTTGGTGTTCAACTTGGTCCTGCCTTACTCTTCTTTGGATGTAGGAATCGTCAAATGGTAAGATATTTGCTTGGTGCCCTTTCATTCTTAATAGATTTTCAGAAGGATTTGTGATTTTCTTATTAACCTTGGTCTATAGGATTTTATTTATGAGGATGAGCTGACGAATTTTGTGGAGCAAGGTGCTCTATCAGAGTTAATTGTTGCATTCTCAAGAGAGGGACCAGAAAAGGAGTACGTTCAACACAAAATGATGGATAAGGTATGTGTGTGTTGCTGCTTAGCAGGAAGAAATGTGACTTGATTAAATTAACTATTGCATCAATTTTTTATGTGCAGTCAGAATATTTGTGGAGCCTGATTTCTCAGGGAGGTTATCTTTATGTCTGTGGTGATGCTAAGGGTATGGCCAGAGATGTTCATCGGACTCTTCATTCCATGGTCCAGCAGCAGGTGTGGTTTGTCTTTCATCACTCCTACCCTTCCAATACTTGCACTTGAATAGTGAATACAGATATATAGAAGTGTCAGCTTTTTTTATTACTTACCACCAGTACTATATTAGTTTAACTTTATGTATTATTACTTACCACTGCAGTAGGAACCAAGACTTTTTTAAGGCTTGTAGCTGAAAATTCTTCATGAATTGCTTATCAATATGAACTGGGTCTTCTGTTTCATTCTCTTGGGGATTACTATCATTCTTGATGGTTCTCAGAGATAACCATCATACTTTAACAGTGTAATATTTGAATTGTCTCTAGAAATTAAACCCTCTTTCATGATTTCAGTGTCTGTGGGCATGTATATGGTGCTGAATTATAAGGAGTTTAAGAGTGTGTTATCTATTACAATTATAATTTACAATAAGAAGCCTTCACTATCTGGTGGTAGAAATGATCATTGGGGAGAATTTTTGTACAAGGAAATTACTATAAAATATTGGACTTGGAGAAATAAGGATAGTTATATTATTACCTTGCTTTTTAGAAAGGTCATTTAGTCGAAAAAGCCATATTTTTTTTTTTAAAAAAAGTAAATTATGAATTTATGACTGCATGACCTTTTGTATTTAAATTTTTTTCAGGGCCCTTTATTGGAACTCTCCCACAAAAAAAAATAATTTAGAAAATCATCTGGCAAAGTCCATTATCTAAATTAATTTCATTCTATTCGTATCCATGATATTCTTGTTGCATGTGCTCGTAAAGGTAGCCCCCTCATCTTTTGGGAGCGTTGACCATAGCTTTCACAACTTGAATGGGTCAGGAAGGTGGCGTGGCCCGATAACGAGAAATTCTACTACCTAGATATCGATGTCATCATATTAATAACCTGCTGATTCTTTGGGATACATTTATCTTCAAATTAGTACTTGCAGGGTTGCAGCTATCTTTATCGATTTTTATCTTTAATATAATCTCTTTACAAAGGCATTTCATTAAATTTATTATGAATATGCTTCTGACTCGCCAATTTTAATTTGTGTATTTTTTGTTGCAAAGCCATACATACTTCGTACTCAGTTGGGAAACTTTGTCTGAATCCATGTCTCTGGTTCGAATTTCAGGAGAATGCGGACTCATCCAAAGCCGAGGCTATAGTGAAAAAACTCCAGATGGATGGACGATACCTTAGAGATGTCTGGTGATCTTTCTGATTGTTCATCAGTCTGTTTCAGTAGTGGTATCGTTGCTGTTCGATGTGTTAGACTCGAGATTTGTTGAAGTATAATTTTGAGGTCATTCTCTGCATTTGGAGAGTTTCGGGACACAGATGATAATGGCTGAGAAAATGAAATGATCTTCTAGACATTTGTCTTTTTATTTTTATTTTTTTTCTGTCTTTTATTCTCTCTTATCATGACAGGTTAGATTTATCTTTCGAACTAGGATTATTCTTTAGGGGTCTGTGATTAGGTAATCTGAAGAGATCAGAAATCACACACAGATTGCTCTAGGTTATTTCAAATGTCTTGTACTAATAAATGTAGGTTTCGAAAATAATTATTAATGGATTGGGGAAACTATTTATTCTTGTAGTTGATTAAACTCATTTATATTCGCATGTTGTGTCTGTATGACTTTATATTATAATGTAATATCTTCTATTGCTCAACAATCTTGCTTTGCTTTTTTTTTTTTTTTTTTGTAAAAAAAATAAAATAAAAGTAAGGAAAGACTATTTTATTTAAAAAATCAGGAAATATCAAATGTTTTAGTAAAAATTTATTGTACTACTTATAAATTATTTATAAAAAAAAAAGATTGTTAGTAATAAAAATTAAACTTAAACTTTATAAACAAGGTATTTTAATTTTTATTAATTGAATTAATTTCCTTTGGCTTGTTTTATTTTTTTTAGAACTGGTTGAAGTATTGAGGGACTTGATTGGATTTTACTTCGGCAAAGGCCATAACCCAAACACCAAAGTGGGCTTATTCTGGTGAAGTCGCTTATGTTTAGTACTATAAGAAAATTGGGAAAAAAGAAGAAAAAAAATATTATCTTTCTTTTGGGCGTTTAGCCTTGTTTATTTATAAAAAAATTAAAAGTAAAAATTAAAAGTTTTGAATGGATTGTAGAGAATAAGTAAACAGAAGTAATATTTTTCGTTGATCAAGAAGAGTAAGAATGGAGAAAAGTTTATAAATAATTCTATTATACCTAATATCTTTGAAAGAAACTGTATGAACTTCGAATCCTTGATTATGAGGGTACATGTGTAATTTAACTATTTGAACGAAATATCAAAAAGTGAAAATATGTACAAATTATTAAATATGATTTTGCTAATGAATTGTTAAATTAATGCAATTCCAAACAAATTTTATATGAAAATTCATTTACCCATGATGAAATTAATTCTTTTTTCAAAAAATTTTAAAAATAGATTTTTTTCCTAATAATATATTAAGGTATATATGTATACGGTATCCTGGAATTTTATAAATGATAATATATTATATTAAGTTGTTACATAGTTTACTATACTTTTTCTGATACATGACCAACGCAATCATGTGGAGTTGGTATGAACATTAGGGAAGTTAAAACTGATTTGTCCATGATACACGACCAAAATTAATTAATTAGAGTTATATCTACACAATTTCTCTTTATAAATTTGGTATAAATTGATAAGTGACTTTTTTTTTATATAGAAAGAAGTTTAATCAATTAAACCATATACAAATACGTTATAAATTTTGGTTTCCTTTGCCCAAAATAAAAAAAAAATTATATAATTTATAAAAGCAAATAATATGACAATTATTATTCAATTAATTTAGTGTATATCGCATTATTAATTTATGTCTTATCCCAATCCAAATAGGATTCCGAAACCGTTTCGCTTTCACCTATAACGTCGGAGAGGGTAGCATGGTAATTTGAAATTTACCCTCCTCAGTGTACCACTGTACTATCGGCCGCTTCCCTGCTGGCACGCCCTCAATTTCTCTTTTGCTTCTATAAATATAAAAACCAGAGGGGCGCGTGATTCTCTCGGTCTTCAACGGTCGGTGACTCCCTCCTCTTTCTCTTTTCAGTGTTCACTTTACTGCGTGATCTCTCCTTGGTACGAGTTTCTGCGTGAGTGGGTGTGCGTTTCTGGTTTCCCTCTTTTTCCCTATTGGAGTTTAGGGTTTTTCTTGTTATCTATAGCCGAAATTTGTGTCAGGGAGGGCGCTCTTCTACTTGTCTCGCCCTTCGTTCAGCTTCGACGAACTCATAGCAATGGTGGAAAGTACCAAGAAGCATGCGAAGGTCTCTTTTAGCGAGGAAGATGCTGGTACTCTCATACAGAGGTATTTCTTTTCTTTTCTTTTCTTTAGTTTTGTTTTAATGTTTTGCGGGCTCATGCATCCGGGTCTTAATAAGATTTGAGTTTTGGTGCTATTCAGGTATGAGGCAGCCACGATATTAACATTGCTGCAGGAAGTGGCGCGTTATCCTAATGTGAAGATTGATTGGAATGAGTTGGTCAAAAATACCTCAACTGGGATTTCTAATGCTAGAGAGTATCAGATGTTATGGCGTCATTTGGCGTACCACGATGCCTTACCTGGAAATTTGGACGACGGGGCTGAACCTCTGGTCTGTATGGCACTTCTCGCATTTAAATTTTGCTGTTTATAAAACACCAGCAATTTAGAGTTCAAGATTTAAACTCCCTTGCCTTAAAAACATGTGAAAGGAGGCCTTGGTGCTGTTGAACGCTCTTTGGGTATTGACGTATTACTTAATCTAGCATTGTTGCTAGTACTGGCGACGTCAAATACACGGTTCTCTTTGTGTTCTTGATTATAATTGATGGCTTCTGTTTATTTTGTTTGCTGCTGTTGGATCGGTGATCACTGCTTAACATACTATATAATTGAGGAATTGTTAGTTCTCAAATAGTTTTTAAAGGTATATTTATATGTTCATGGCATGTATAGCTATATTAGTACTTCTTTATGCATTTAGTGGTTATGTACTTATGTTGAACATATTGTTTTTTTTTTTATATTGAGATAAGGAGCTCTTTTTCATCCACAGAAATTGAATGTCGTTTTTTTTAGTATCGGAATTTACTTATTTTTCACGTATGTGGAAACCTACTTGCAGGATGATGATAGTGACCTAGAATGTGAAGTGGAAGCGTTGCCCCCTATGACCAATGAGACTGCATTAGAGGCTGCAGCGTGTGTGAAGGTGGATAATACTTGCCCAATTTGCTTTATTTTATCCATATATCCTGGCCCTTTGTTTGCACCACCGCTAATTGCTTCTTGCTTATTTTATTGTCAGGTTTTTAGGCTTAGTATTCAAATACAATAATGTTCATGAACAATTTCCTATCCTCCTTGTTTGTATCTTTCTTTTCTCTTAATACAAGTTCTTTTATAAAAAAAAATGTCTTCCATAAAACTAATTGCCTAGATTGTGCCTCATGACTTGGGAAATGCCGACATGTGTAGATGATACACATATGGCAATGCAACATACTTGGGAATTGCTGACATGTGTAGATGATATACATAGGGCAATGCAACATGTTGTACATATAAATTAAATACAACAGCATTCAAACTAGTTTAAGTTTTTATTTAGAATTGTTATTAAGCTAAAACCGAGGAACACATCCATAAATCAGGAAGGCTGTGATGATTTTGAAATTGTATATGTAATTTCTTTTTTTGTATAAAATTCACAGGTTCCCTTCCAACTCAAGTTGGATAAGACCAAGACCAAATGGTCTGGTTCTTCATTTTTTCACAATTTGAGAAATTTTTTACCCATACTTTTGTTTTTAAAGATAACCACTGAACTTTGAACATTAATTCAGAAAGTTCTGTTAAAATTCTAATTTTACCTTCACCTTGAACACATTGTACTGGAACTTATTTTCCCTGCTTCCACCAACTTATCTAATTATTCACAATAAAAAAATTAATATTCGATCCAATTTACAATTTCAATGTATTTTACAGCTTTTTTTTTTAAACTATAGATGCCAATAAGAATTTGGAGTATCCATGCATTGTAGTCCCCCAAGTAAAATAAGAGGAACTTGGGTAGCTACAATTCAACTTAGGTGGATCACCATCATGCTTTTTAGTGGTGTATAATGATAAAATTTTGTGGTTCTCCTCATTGTGTACTATGTTGAATGTAATGTTCCTCCTTAATAATAAGGCAAAGGGACATGGCATAGTTCTCTTTATCGTATCAAACTATCAATGTTTAAAGTTTTTGATGACTGTAATAATTCTTCTCCAATTTTGACTATTGTGTTTCTTGAAATTGTTTATTGATCAGGTAATGATTGCTTCTGGTATACTAAGTGAATCCAGTCCTAGTAGCTCAACAATTGAGGCTCCAATGACTATAAATGTTCCAGTTTGCCGTTCATCTAGAACTCCTGAAGAGAATTCACAGCCCTCTAATTTGATGCTAGGAACAAATATTATTTTTCCTGTTACTGTTCAGAGACAGACACTGCCAACTGTATCATCAACAGAAGGTGTAGAAGCCAAGGGATCAGCCGGTGGCAAATTGTCTTCCAAAAGGAAAAGAAAAGCATGGTCAGAAGAAGAGGACATGCAGCTACGAGCTGCTGTTCAGAGATGTGGTGAGGGGAATTGGGCAAACATATCAAAAGGAGATGACTTCCCTATCAAAAGAAGTCCTACACAGTTGGCTCAGGTGGTTTTTTTTTTTACCCTAAATTTGTGAATCTATGTGGTCATTTTCCACTTTTATGATTTATATTTCATTACTGGCCTATGAGTGCAGCATACTCATCAATAGCCCTTTGGATTAATAGTTAAAAGTATATGCTAATGGTCCTTTTGTCCATCAGGATGGTAATGGAAATTGTAAGAAAGAAAAGAGAAGGCAGCAACGGGTTAAGTTCTTCAAAACCATATTCTCCTTTATTTTTAAACTAGTAACACTTTTCACCTAATTATATCACTTTTTTGACATGTATTGAAGTGTTACTTTGCTTGTTGCTTGGCTTAGCTCATCTGGAAAACATTATCTGGTTAAGCACTTGAGATTTTCAGTATTAAGACTGTTGAATCCTGTATTTGCAATGGTTGATTAGTATCATTAGGCCTAGATCTCTTTATCAATTAGGTATCAATTGCTTCTGTGTACTCTTTGGGCTAAGTGGCTTTTTAATTGAGGAACAATATTCTAATTATGAGGATTTCTTCGTAGTGTTGATAAGATGAGCAATGTATTTTAATTTCTAAATTGCTGTCCTCCTACATATTTAACATGTGATAAGCACTTGTACTTCCGGCTTTTCCTCCATTTAGAGAACTGTAGCTGCTGCTTTTTGGACTAAAACTTGTTTTTTTTTAAAAATTTGATTGTGCAGTTGTTTGGCAATCAGAAACTTAGATTTAGTATTGCATTTGCATTAGTTAAGGAGGTAGTATTGTATCCGCATTATTTAAGGAGGGAGTCCCAAACCCCCTACGTTATACTCCATAGCTCAACTTTCTTACCTCCAGGGGTTAAGTAATGAAATGTGTGTTTTTTCGTCTAAAAGTTATGCAATGCTTACTTTATCTCAGAAATCTTTCCTTGTCCTCTCATAAGGGCTATATTGACATTGTGAAAATTAGATTAGAACCCTTTCCATTCCCTCTCTTGCCTCATTAAACATTTGAACAGTAATAATTTATTCCAACTCTTTCTCCTTCCCACCGCCCTCTTTTTATGAATTACTTCCTCCTCCTCCTTCAACACTCCCATATGTTCAGTAGTAAGTACTGAAGTAGAAAATCCAGGATCATATGCTTTATCAAGTTTCATTAGTCCTGCACCTTGCATATGATTGAGATTCTTTATGTATGTATAGCAATATTCTTTATTTGGTTTTGTGTTGAATTGGAAGGTGACGCCACTGAATATATATTTATATATATTTTTAGTCCGCTGTCATCTAGACCTGTCAGGATGTTTGGGTATTACCTAGTTTTCCCGGGTTTAAATCTTGGAAACAAACTTTTTTCGTGTCCATAACAGTTAAGTCAAAGGCCATAAAGGCATGTCTAAAGTGCCAAAGCAAGGAAAAAGAAGGTTTATTTATGCTTCAGGTGAGGTCCATTCAGTCAGGTGCTCACTTCTGCACCTAGATGCACCTTTCTGTGTGCAGGCTGTCACTTGTCTGGGCGCTGCCTGATCAAGACCTATGGGATCTCAGAGAATGCATCAGAAAGTGTTAATATTGAAGTTCTGAATTTATCTTTTGCTGACCTTCTCCAATCTGCTTTCCATATTACTAGTAGTTTTACCTCTGTTCAGCTAAGTTAGATAGGGCACATTTGCAACATGTTAAATCCAAAAGAAAGCAAACCAGGTGTTGGAGGATTTTGTTTTTGAGGGGGGGGGGGGAGGGTGATATAAGCTGATTTTGCTTTTTTTAATTTCAATCACAGAAATTTCTGATATGCATGCTTAATATCTAATTTGTTAACTTATATTAATGGATACTTTAGACAGACTACAAAATTAAGAAGATAAAAATTGTAGAAGTTGTTAACTAAAAGAATAAGTTGTTTCTTATATGAATTTCGGGGCTGCACATCTTTTTTGGTTGTGAATTTTTATACTTTATGGCTTATTACCATATACTATTTTATCTTGAACATGTACTATTTATATGAATTTTATGTTTGAGTGGTTAACTTATGTTATAATTTTATATTACAGTGTTGTCAAATGTCAATGGCATATGGCGGCCAATAGTGGAAGGCCTCAAAAACACCATGGCAGATAGCGTGGCAAGTGCCATATTGAGGCATGGCAGCCACTTCAGAAAGTATTTTTAAAAATTTTGAAAGACTTTATAAAACACAAGAAAAAGTAAATAAACAGAAACTATAGAAAGGCCATCAGAATAACAAAATTTACAAGGAAATAAAATCTCTTAATATAAAATGTGGCATTATGCAGCCAGCAACTCATAACAAAGGTCATAAGCACAAGTCAAAGCAATTAGGAAATCCTAATAATTAAGTTAAGAAAAGCTAGTCTCTATAGAATATTAGAGCTTAATGGAGCTATCTAACAACCTGAATGAGGATTTTGGCCAGGTCTGTGAAGATATGAGGCCTGAGGATCCTTCAATGAAGCTCTCTAGTTCAAAGCCTTAGTCGCAGCGAGAGAATGCAGAGAAACAAATGTTCTGGTGTGTTCTTTTTTTACTTTTGCTTTTTTTTTTTTTTAATTTTATCATAGATGTCGCTAGTGGACAGTGGACACTTTTACCCCTAAAACTAAGCCCATTGGCTAGAGTTAAAAAAAAATTGGGCAGATGTGATAAGTTTTATTTGCTTATCATATTTAATATGGTGCCTGCCATTGATGATGGTGCCACCATGCTTTGGGGGTTTTATAGTGGGGATCCCCTAAACTGCCATGCCATAGCAGCTGCCATTGACAACACTGATATATTACAATAATTAACATTTAGTTATTTATTTTTATTTTTGTCTTAGCACCCCCGCGGGACCCCCTAATTTTAGCATTTCACTTGGGAGAGCACTTAATTAGCAACTCTCATAACCTTATTTTATGGTTCTAAGTGCCTGAAATGCGCCTTTGACTACCTAGGTCTATATAACTTTTGGTTCCTGTGGTTTAAGTCATTGTAAAATGAATCTGTTTAGATTCAGGATGTTTATTGATGTTTTTCCTGTTGTGGGTTTATTCGTGCCCATGAAACTTGAACTCTGATTGACTTCATGGTCTTATCATTTTATTTACTTTGTTATTCACTTTTTATGCTACATATTATCATGGGCTTTTTAAATAATTGCAGAGGTGGAGCATTTTACGAAAGAAAGACGGCGCTACAAATTCAGGAACCAACTTGACCAGCTCGCAGATTGCTGCTGAACATCTGGCAACTCGTCATTCCTTATCTTTAGCTCTTGATATGCCCTTAAAAAAACTAACTTCTCCTGGAACGACTGACCCTGGTGATTTTCTTTTCTTTATATAAATTTCTAGTTGATAAAAGTATTAATCAAATGTCAGAATTTACACAATATGTCTGTCCTTTAGTTCTCTCTTATATTTTTAATGCCTTTAACCATTAACTGAGTCTTATAGGTTCTATGATTCTCATAACCTTATTTTAGAACGGCTCCTGCTGATGAAAATTGAGCCTTGGAACCCTTCATCAATCACCATGCATAGACTGCTTGATAGTCACTGACCTATCTTTATTGTGAACCTGGCCTTTCAAGGAGACAGATGAAATGTGTTTGATTCATGTTGTGATTAGCCAATTGTGAGATGCCAACGTGGTCACTGAACTCTGATAATTTCTCTAGAAGAGTCAACTAAAATGATTAGTTTATCAACTTATCACTTGTCTTCTTTTCTTTTTCAAATTATAACTATTTCTAAGATTTTTTAAATTAAATCTTTTAATTATAAGAATATGAAATTAGGAATGTAGGTAAACATTGAAGGAGCACATTTCCATTGTCATCATACAGGTGGATTTTTTTTTCTTCCTAAAATTGGTACAAAAGAAGTAACTTTATGAGAAATATAGAATGATACAGGATAGGAATATAAGATATCCTACTAAAGAGAGAAAAATTAAAAATAAAGAGAAAACAGAGACACAGAGCCTCAAACATGTAAGAAAGCTGCTTAAACCGTTGGCATAACTTACTGGGACACTTCCTCAGAAAACCATGATCAGAAAACCACACAAAACATAATTATATCCCAAGTGGACATTCTGCACTTCATTGCACAAGTGGCATAGCTTGACTGTAAATTTTTTTGCTTGCTTTTTTACGAATTTGTGTTGTACAAGTTACCAAGTTTTAGCAACACTTTTGAGTGGACATGTAAAGCTGTCTAGTTTGATTGTTCTGATGTATTATTTTGTATGTGACTTACTCTATTTGCGATCTTAGTCTTCCTCTATGAGGTACTCGTCCAACGGCTGCATATTGCTTCTGTATTATATTTGACTGATTTTATTCATTTGGTTGCTATTTTTTGATAAAGATGATATTTTAATTGTATGAAATATTTGATAATTGATAGCAATCATGTTCATGTGTAGCAATAGCTTTTTGAGTTCTAGAAGTTTATCAACATACAATAATGATAATATATATATATATATATATATATATATATATATATATATATTATATGTGTGAATTACAAGAACTGCATGTCTTTGATTCATTGATTACTGTGATAACATAATCAATGCAATTCTTGATGATGACTATGTGAGGTATGTAAATAACCTCCGGGTTGACTGGTTGCAGCTACTAGGACAGCTTTAAACGCTTCAATTAAAAACCCTGTGCAGCCTGGTAATATTGTTGAAGCTTCAACAGTTCATAGCAGCTCTATACAACCTCAGCATCCTTCTCAACGAGCTTTATTGGGATCTGGTTCCCCTGCAAAATCTGAAGCCCCTGAAAAAACAATTCTGAAGTCTATTCCAAGTCCAGATTCTGCAGTAAGAGCTACTGCAGTTGCTGTTGGTGCACGTATTGTTTCCCCATCAGATATTTTGTCATTGCAAAAGACTACTCAAGAAAGAAGTGCTGTAAATCATATGCCTATAGGTAATTCTTCAATGAAGCCGTCCACAACTGGTAGTTCAATCACCTACCCAAAAGCTCATTCAAATGCCCTTAGACCTGCATCATGCACGAGTATTGTTAAAGCTGTATCCCCAACAATTGATAATACTCCTGTTGCTTTGTCAAATATGTCGACTGAACAGAACAACCCTGTTTGCTCGGGGGTCAATGAAGTTACATTAAAGCAAATTAATGCCACCCAAGAATTGAAAGTTTCTGATCCTAGTGTTGCTCCAAAAGAGAGGGTCCAAGATGATGAGGCTCCGGCTATGAAAAATTCACCAAGTGAAGAAACCTTAAAAGATAATTCAGTGTCAGAAAATCCAGCAGAGTTCGACAATCAGGAAGTTGTTAAGAATTCAAATTCTGCATTGAATACGGAGACTGCTGAGAATCGTCACATCACTGTTGATATTAACCTTGATAAGGGGAGACAAGTATCAAATCACAAGAAGACCATGAATTTGCCTATTCTTGATGGAGGTGAGTATTATTCTACAATTAATGAAAATTCTAATGGTCAAAGCATGAATGAGAAACAGGAAATTTTGCCAAGCATGGTACAAGATGAATGCAACAAAAATATGGTATTGCCGAGCTAGTAAAAGTTGGTGTTGAGATTGAATGATTGGCCTGTGCAAATAGTGGTGGTGGTTTTTATTTTTTATTTTTAGGAATTGTAATTGTAGTTTTGATGGAATTGTTCGTGAGTGATTGTTTAGGAATTTGTAGAACATAAATATCTGTTGTAATATTTAAAATTTTATTTGTTGGTAAATATACTTGGTATTTTGTCCCGGCTTCCCATAGCGGTACCAAGGAACTAAATTTCCTTTCTTTTCCATCGAAACGACCGAAACGTTTCCGTTTCCTGAGTCACCGATGCGAAACGGAGTTATCGAAACGAAACGAAGTGTTTGTTAAGGAATTATGCTATTTTCAATTAAAATTGCTATATTTTGAAATATTTCGGTAGAAATATTCTTATTTCAATGAAAATTTTGGTGAAAATATTCTTATTTCAAGTTGTTTCAATAGAAATACTCTTGTTTCAATTTATTTCGATAAAAATACTCTTGTTTCGAGTTATTTCGATGGAAATACTCTTGTTTCGAATTATTTCGATGGAAATACTCTTGTTTCAATAGAAATTTTGATGAAAATACTCTTATTTCAAGTTGTTTCAATAAAAATACTCTTGTTTCGAGTTATTTCGATGGAAATACTCTTGTTTCGAATTATTTCGATGGAAATACTCTTGTTTCGATGAAAAAGTACTAAACTAATTTGAAAAATTAAAAAATTGACAATATAAAAGTAGATGAAAATAGGATTATATCATATCTAACACTAAGTTATTTTCTCTCACAAGTCACGACACTTTTATTAACTTCATACTCTCCCTCTTTATTCTTATGACATTATTTTCCTTTATTATCTTTATTTTAAAGAGGAAACTACAAAAACGATACAAAGAGATATTGAAAGGCAAAGAGAGAGAAATATACCTAAAAATAGAGATAGAATTATGGTCGACAGAGAAATAGACTTAAATATAAATGTCACGAAAGAGTTAAGAAGAAGATGGAGAGATAGATGCAATAAAGAGATTGTTGTTGAATACTATTAGAATTTGAGTTGAAGTTCCTACTGTAGTAGTATGTTTACTTACTATTCAATTATAGACATTAATTCAAATTAATTTTAATATAATTTTATATATCTATATCATTAATATTATGTTAAAATCTTTTAAAATTAAAAAAAATATTATTTAAAATTATTTGAAACGTTTTTTAAAAAATTTTCTGTTTCCTCGAAATTTCCGAACCGTTTCGAAATGTTTCCGTTTTTAGAGTCACCGAAACGGTACCTCGAAACGAAATTTAGTACCTTGAGCGGTACCCATTTTAAGATTGAAACGAGATTGATGTAAATATTTGATTCCTGCCCGCACTCTCAAGGCGTTGAGGCCTCTTAAAAGAAAAAGATATGGAGTAGGTGACGGAAGTTTGGTGGTTATATGGTTTCTAGGGGGAGTTTAATTGCAGAAATGAGATCTAAAAACATAATATATTTGGATAAGTTTCAACTAAATACTTTTTTTTTCTCTTTTTGTAAAAAAATATTTAAGCTCCTGTTTAATATATTTTGGGAAGAATAAATATACGTAATTTTATTTTTTGTAAACAAAAAGATTATTTTTAAAATTTGAATTTATGACTTTTAAGTTACAGGATAATAATTTTATTATTGCGGCAAAGTTTATTTTTTTTGTAAAAGAATATTTAAGATAAAATTATTTTATTTTAAAATGAGAGTATATTACAAATTTTAATAAGAATTAAATTCATATCTTATAAATGAAGTAATTTTATTTTTACCAAATTAACCCCGCTTTCTTGGGACAAAGAAAGGCCGAAATTGAGATTTAGTAGAAATGATATTAGATCGAGTGATCAACCTTACAACCCACAAAAACTTGGGATATTGTTTTGAAGTTATTTGAAGAAGTTGTTGGGGTTGCTGAAACAAGAAGGCCGAACAGCACTGCTAGGGAAGTTTCTTGGCAGAGACCGAGTGAAGGAGTGGTGAAAATTAATGTTTATTCAGCGGTTCTAAGTAATTGAGAAGGGGCTGTTGGAGGTGCCATTCGTGACTCTCGGGCTTTTTTGGGAGGATTTGTCAAAAAAAAAAAAAAAAATCCTCACTTCATGACAGTAGCTCAGTTGGAAGCTTTGGCTGCAACTGAAGATGTCAATCTTGCCAAAAACCTCAACTTTAGACATATTTGGGTAGAAAGGGTCTCCAAACAAGTGTTCGGTGCTTCAGCCTCCGTTGGAAATAGTTTTAATTATTTAAGAAGGCTTATAATGTAGTTGAACTCTTTCTCTAGTCAATTTGATACTTTCCCATGTTTTCTGAATTCCAAGTTAGGCCAATTTAGTGGGTCATACTTTTGCTAGTTTTGCAGAGACTCTTGCTGAGTAAATGTACTAGTACCACCCCTTATGTGGTTGCTAACCTTGTCTATAGACTTCTTGCTTCAATCAATTTTTACCAGTTTTGCATAAAAAAGAAAACAAGATGGATATTAGTCTTGGGTTAAGTTAAAAGCATTTACTGTGAAATTTTGGGGGCTTTTTTATTAACGAAGTTAGATGGGGGCAAGGATAGAAACCGTGCCTTGGTGTTTGGTCTAATTTATGGGTCACAATTGGTTGAGTGGGTAAAAAACTATTTCGGTTAATAAAATTATTTTTTTTATTGTATTTAAATTTAATTTATTCATTAATATATATATATATATATATATTTTTCAATCATTTATTAAATTATTTTATTACTTTTTTAATATTTCTCAATGTTTTGAAAATTTTAAATTCATTCAATTTTATAATTTTTTTAATAAAATTTCATTATTAAATATGATTCAACCAATAAAAAGTTTTATCGGGTTTAGAGAAAAAGGTGGAGGAAAAAAATTACGTTCTCTTTCTCTACTCCTTTAACTTCTGAACTTTCACGGTACAAAAATTTACACACAAAATTATTAACTTAGTTGTACCGATAGACATAAAAATAATAAAAATGCACATAGTAATTAACCCATTTGATTTGCTGTGAGTACTTACACTCTTTTAAACCATTATTAAATTAATTCTCTAGGCATAACAATATCCTTCTATTTTGTATCTGGAATAATCTCATTTTATTGAAAAATAAATTTTTTATCTTGGGTCAAAAAAACATAATATTTTACACAAACAGATTAAAAAGAACCGTTCACTGGATAATATTTTCATGCGCCAGTACCGAGTTATCTCTAGGCACGTAAGTGGAAGAGTGGAAGTATAAATAACAATTTTCTTATATTTTAAGCCTTCAAAAGCCTCGAGGCTGGACACCAGGAATGTTGTAAGCGTGATCGAGCAGGCCTTTACTCAAACATAGCTATTCTAAATTTAATTATAATTTTTTTTTCTAAATAAATATAAATAAATAAGAAATCTCAATTTCAGTTTTTTTTTTAAATATGTTATAGAGGACCTGTCTGGCTGTCTCTCCAGATAAAGTAAAACATGAAGAGCAAATAAATAATAGGAAGGAGCAGTTTAAATCACAATGAAACATTCTTCTATGTTATCATTGGATTAAAAGCGCAGTTAAACAAAACAAGCACTAAAACTTAAATGAGGAACACTTTAATTAGCCTAAGCTTCGCTTAAAAGATTTTGATACATCAATTCATGCATTCTTAAAAGGAGACGTTCTAAGTTGATGGTTTTGATAAAATCAAAGAGAGAAAATAATTTTCTTTCTGAATGAAGTATATACAAACACGCAGATAGATACGTTATAAGAAAGGACTGTTCTTATATTAGAATACTTAACCCAGAGCTACAATTAGAAACAAAACCAAATCTTCAAAGGATATATATGAATATTTTTTACGTTCTATTGTCACAATGCAGTTAGAGAAGGAAAAATAACCCAAACAGTAAGTAAAGAAGGAGATGGTGGTTCTATATGGGGGCATTATCAGCTGCTTCTAGATTACTGTATTGTTTCTGGAGTGCTGGATTCACACATGAGAACAGGGATGATTGCCTTTGTCTCTTTAACTTAACTCCAAACAGGAAAGACCTCAAGGGTATTCGAGCACGACTTGATGAGTGTTTGATATGGGGTGGATTGTTAACATCAAATGCTTGATCCAGTTCTTCCAGAGTCTTCTCCACTTCACTTTTTAGTCTCTTGACAAGACTGAGACCTGCTTGTAACTCACTGGCAACCTTGTTGTTCTCCTGTTTCATGTTGAGAACCTCACCTTGAAACTTGGCAGCTTGATACCTACTCAGCTCCGGCTTCTCTGCTCCAGATTCTGCATTGGAGGCTCTTGATATTTCATCTTGGATGTTGCACAAGGATGCATATCTGCCATGCAACTCGTCCTGCAATATTGAATTATGTTCCAGCCATAGTGATAACTCGGTTCTTATCTCTCTCATGTGTCTGAATATTGGGCGAATCTCAGATTGTAAGTACTGCTGGTGTCTAGAGTTTGAATTCCCTTCTGACCTTTTGTTGTCTTTTATTTTGAATAGCTCTGCTTGTAAGTCCTGAATAGAGTTTTGGAACTTTTGAATCTGATGAACTGAGGTGCTAAACCTCAACCAGAACTCTAGATTCTCCTCCAGCAGATTGTCAATGTCTAAGCGGAATTTCTTTTCCAAAGTTGAAAGGGCATGAGGCTTTTCAACCTGGTTTGCCCTGAACTTTTCTAGATCCCCATTTGTGTCAGAGTGTTTCTTGTTTTCAACTTGTTGTTCAGCAAAGGAAGTTCTGGCTGCATTTGCATCTAAATTTGAAGACGAAATTTCAGAGTTCTGGAGGTTACCTGTGCTTTGAAGAAGCCCTTCTTGAGGTGTATATTTATATTCTGTGACAGTGGTGAACGGACTTTCATCTGGGTTTGTCTCTGGGCTGGTCAGCTTCTGATGTAAAAAGTGTATCTCTTTATCCTTACTGGCAAGATCATTCCTCAATTCCCTCACCTGAAGAGCCAAACCAAAAATGCTGTCCCGGTTTTTCTTGTTCATATCATTGAGCTTCATCCTCACATCCTTGTAGTTCCTTAAAACTGATGTGTACTCCTCCAACAGAATCTTTTCTCTGTCATCTAACCCACTTATAAACATCTGTCTCCAGTTTGGTTGATCTTCTTCCTCGCCAGCCCCAAAATCCTGTGATTCAGTGTCATGGTTACTTACTATCTCATACAAATCATCCTTGTCCTGATGTAACAGTTTTTGAATCCCTTCAGGCGTAAGATTAACAACTTCGCTCAAATTGGACTGGTTATCTTCATTTCTGACATTACCAGCATCATCTTCCTTATCTTCGTTTGCTGTATTGTTATCAACACACAATTTATCTCCAAGTTTTTCAGACTCATTTCCTGCTTTGCCATAAGCAGCATTCACCTTGTTGTAAAGTACCAAGTTCTCCGACTCCTCATCTGGTTTCACATTTTGCAATCTTCCAGAAAGATGCTCAAGATTACAACTAGCTTCGGTGAAGTGGGTTTGAAGGCTATTGTCTTGGTATTTGACACTTCGGTTGAGTTTTTTAACTCTCCTCAACTCCTCCTCCAATTCTTTTAGCTTCTTTTTCATATTGTCTGAACCTTCTATCAGCATCTCCTTATCGTCTCTCAAGCTCCTTATATTTGTCTGAAGTTCATCTGTTTCTGATCTCAGTCTCTTTACCAAACCAGTCTGAGAAGAGACTGCCGTTTCGAGGGTAACAACCTTATTCACAAGTTCATCAATTTTGTCTGCCATTTCCGTCACAGTGAAAGAGCTTCTTGAATCTTCCTCCTGTTGTTCCTCAATCTTCTCTCGCAACAGTCCCACGTCATGTGTCTCTTGTTCCAAGCTGCCCATCTCTTCGTCTATGCATTTTTCTTCTGCTCCCACGCTTTCAGATTTGTCTCCATCATCTGGGTCTTGCTTACTCATATGTTTATAAATAAATTGATCTCTGAGGCTCTCAAACTTTTCATGAGCTTCCTTAACTCTTTCGTATTCTACTTTAGCTTCTTCAGAAGACTGTGCTTGTATCTCTTGCAACTTAGCCAAGGTCTCCTGGCATGATTTCAGAGCCGTGGCTGCCATTAAAGTTCGTGCATCATTATCTTCAATGACTGTACCAACGCCAAACTCATCTTGCAAGCTACAAACTCTTTTCTGCATTCCTACGATCTGGTCCTCAATTTCCCAGTACTTCTCATAGGCACGTTCGTACAAGCTCCTTACAAACTCTTTCTCAGTTTGTAGCGCCAAAATTTCTTTCTGAAGCTTGTCAATTTCTGCTAGTGCCACAGCCTTGGTCAGCCCTGAACTTGGAGTTGTAACAGATTTTGCAGAGCTGGCAATCCTCCTAAGGGGCCCCTTCCTGGAAACTAACATGGATGGGCTTCTAAAATCCTTCTTTGGAATTCTGGGAACTTTGGGAATGCTTGGTTTAAGTAGTTCTGGATTGTTGGGATCATTAGATGGTGGTGATGATGATGTTCCTGGGTCTCTTTCTTCTTCATCATCTTCATCTATTGGATACTGAACTTGTTCCGGGAAGACAGAAGCAATGGTGCGGTTAGCACTTTGGAGCTCCCTTGATAGATGATCATATCTATCCGCTAATGCTCTATAAGCCCGAAAGGCTTCTTCCACGAAGTTTATGAGCTCTGGCCTCCTCCTGTAGTACATTTCTGCCCTCTTGGCAAATGAGTCCCCATCGTCATGAATGATTTTGAGGGTCTCAGTCACCTTCTCCTCCATATCTGTTATTTGTGTTTGCATATTATTAACAGTGAATTGCCTTCAAAAGCAAACGTCCATTTTTTCATGCCACTTTATAAATGATGTTTAGGTCATTGTAAATCATTAAGATTTTCCTACATTCCTCAATATTTTTGCTTCCCTTCTGAAGAATTTGCAATTAGTTCAACATTATATATTTTACTGGCTATTCACAACATATAGGCAAGTTTTGACAATGAATGTGAGATTTTGTTGGTGAGAAAAATAGGGAGGGAAAAAAAAAACAGCAATTGCATTGAAGAAATGCACCTTGTTTACAATTGACAAAAATCTCAATATATAATCAGAAGTTGATAAATCCAGAGAGAAATCAGAATGTGGGTCATTCTGAAATCGCCAGAAAGTTGCTGCCTTTCAGAAATGGTAGTTGAGAAACAGAAAATTTACATATGAAAATGCATACCTTGGAGACTTTGTTCCAGCCATTTTGACTGTTTTGTCCTGACGTGGCTTGCCCACCACCATGAATATGCATTGCTTGCTGCCCTTTGCAACATCTTTCTGTGAGGTAACAATATTCCAACACATTCAACCCATTGAGGTAAAACCTTGACGACGACGATGAGTAAAATCAACCAGGTGACACAGATAAAGAAAGGCACACACAAATGCTTGATCAGAGAAAGGTTATAATATTCATGATAATGGGGGTTAGAAGCTTTTGTTTTTTTGTTTTGGTTTGTTTGTTTTTTTGTTTTGGGGGGGTCGGGTGGGGTGGGGTTGGGGGCGCGCGCAAAGTGGTTAAAAAATTTGACAAAAGAGAAAGATGGTCGGTGAAAATGCCTTCTTATGGGGCAGAGATGGAGGGGAGGACACTTCGCCACAAGCACTGGTGTAAGGTGTTGGATCCTTGAAACAGCTCAAAATTTGGAGGGCTTGTATTAGAATTATGTCCCCACTTTGGGGATTTTAGTTTTGTCTGGTTGGCAACCTACGGAAAAGGAGGATATGCCCCATTTTGATTCGTATAACTTCTCACGTCTGATTTGGTTTTCTTTCACCGTTCCTCCTAAATTTAATCCTATGCTGGTACCGCTTACTGTCATGGATAAGATATCAAGGTGCATTTGTTGCAACTTTTTTTGTTTGTTAAAAGAATGTCTTCTTTTTTTACACTAATGATTATTATACTAACATTGGAAAAGATTTTGAAGGAAAGAAGCTCAATTATTTTTGGGGTGTTATTTTTAAAAATATAAAATAAGAAGAATTTCAAGAATTATTGTATTTTTAACACGTTACTCCATGCGAATATTTAATTTTAAATTAACATTAGAATATGAATTAGGAATAACAATGATTGAACGCTTTACGATTTGATTGAAAATGCTGTAATTATAAATTATTAAGAAAATGCTGGAAAATTGTAACAAAAAGAATCACTATTCTTAATTAAAATAAGCTAACTTTTGGTACGGTTGTTACATTAACAAATTAGTCATTAAATTGTTCCCCCCCAAAAAAGGTATTAAATTCCATGTCAGATGGGAGAAGTAAAATTAGTTTTCAACTGTGTTACTCTGCTTTTTGTTTTCCTTCGGAGAAAATGATCACAAAAAAAGTTGGTAGAACCATGTTTTCAATTGTGTTGTCATTAAAAGTGAAAATAAATACTTTAAAGATGCATAAAAAAAAAAGTGAGTATCATCAAAATAATGTTACATAAAATGGTTCTTTTACAAAAAATGTGGTTTTATTAATTTATATAATTATGTTTATGAGCTCCCCTGCAGAAGTTTTTTAAGACTAGTAAATATCCATTCTTTCTTTCTTTGGGCCCTAAAGGGGGGATTTACAAGGTGTCTCCGCAATTCTCATACGGATTTCAGACATTGATGAAATGATTATCTCCTACGATAATAAATTGACGGTCCTTGCACAATGGGGTGGAGGAGAAAGTACAGCCATGTCAT
Organism: Gleditsia sinensis; assembly: GCA_037074535.1. Lineage (NCBI taxonomy): Eukaryota > Viridiplantae > Streptophyta > Magnoliopsida > Fabales > Fabaceae > Gleditsia > Gleditsia sinensis. Next base: position 6,530,509 of record CM073472.1, read on the forward strand.
ACATAATTTATATACAATTATTCACAAAATAGATTCAACGATTAAGCAAACAAACAATTCTCATATATACAAATATTTACATAAAAGAATTGCGAGCTTCAAGACCACACACACTACGCCTTAATCCATTTCTTTCTCCTCCAACACCATATCAAATGTTTTGATTCTTGAAGACACAGAACAGTGTGGTCGTTATACATCATTCCCAGTCTCAGAGAGTGCTAAAAGCATCACAACTGCTTTATTCACGAGTCATGACCATATCTGTTCCTCATTAGATTCGTAGTAGCCTACACCCAAACTTCACAAATCCTACTCGGCCATCACATCACAATACAGCACTTTACTTTTTGTTTTTTCTTTTTATTTCACATTATATACAAGGGTTTGCTTTGCTGGCTAAGAGCAGCAGTTACAGAGGCTGCTCAATGATGCAGAATCAGTGTTCGTGCATCAGCTATTTCGAAGAGAAGAGAGCCAGCTTTCCACATATTTTTTGCTCTCTGCAGACAGAACAAATACGCATAACATTACTTCTAGCTACCAAAAGAAGGAAAAAAAAAACAAATCTGAACCACCAATAAGCATATTTCTGTTAAACTAAAGCAAGGAGAATAATTATACAGAAAGACTAAAAACAATTATACATTAGACTCTAGGGTGACCACAGCCAAATCAACCACCATAACCTGACTGACTGGATTTCAATCCAATTAAAACCAAATTTCCAGGCTATTCAAAAGATTACTTGAATGTTGATCAATTAGGTTGAGTTTAAGACTGAACCAGACTCGCCCCTATTAGGGTCTGACCATCCTCCAAGGCAAAAAAATTGAAAGTTCTTTTAAAAATGGAACTTTGAATCAATTATGCACAACTTATTTACAAAATGAGCTAAGCCACAGAAAGTTAGAAATTATATTAGATCATATTAACGAAACTCGTAGAGCTAAAGGTCATCTCAGAATTAAGACTTCGCATTGTAAGCCCCTCACAACCAATTCCTGTAGCGTAATAGTAAAAAACAACCTCCATTAAACTGAATTTCCGATTGATACTGCTGGATAATAATATGCATGTAAAGAGAATATATACGATGTTGCACTCGCCTAATGGATTCAAAATCATTTTGTTTATTGTGCTTGGATTTGCTAGTTCCAGCTACTGGTTCACAGCTCAAAGAATCACGCTGAGGCTGAAGAGGTTATGACCAGACTCTACAAAACAGTCAAGTTGCACCTAAAATTTTAGCTTCATGAGAAGAAAACTTGGTGAGTATTGTGGAATAAAAGTGTTCTGCATAATCATCCCTCAAGACACCTGCCTCTTATGGGCCATAAATATTGATAATCACTTAAGTTACAGTTCTCAACGTACTGTTCACTGTGTAGATATCTGTCTTCATAACCCGTAACCCCAAGTGCTCTTCATATCTCTTCGTTCATAACAGAAAGAAGTAACTTTCTTATTAAGAGAAAAGATAAATGAATTAAATTATTAACAGCGAAAAATATACCGATCATTGAAATCAGAAGCTAATCATAGAAAAACTTCTTTCAGAGAAAAAAATCATATCTTGACTTTACCAAAAGGTAAAGACAATTAATCTACCTTGAGAAGAGAAAATCTTATGTTGCAGCAAACTCACACCAAAACAAAAGTACACATAATTTTCAGTACAGATACTTGCAAGCAAAAGACAGAATCAAAGCAAATCCTCGCTACAAAGAGAAGAGTGAAAATCAGCAACTAAATACCGACTATTAAAATCATTACAAGCACAAACTCCGGCAAAAGAATGTTGAATAACTTTTACATTATTCACAACTGTTTACTCCAAATGCATGCATTAAATTTGATAAACCCACTAGATAAAACAAAGAATTAATCAAGTCAGCACGGGAATGGGTCTCAAAGAAGTTGAAGACAACGTTCTTACCATCGGAATAACTATCTGGAAAGATCCCAACAGTGCTCAGTATGTTAATATTAGGATCCTCCAGCATGCCACCATAATTGCGTCCATAACAGGGAACCAGAACAGCAAAACTGTTATCTGTTTCATCATCACTTGGAAACCCAGGTCCATGAGGCTCCAACCAGCCAATTGACCAATCAGAATCGTCGGATTCAGAACCAGAAACACATCCGCCATCAGATGGCACAAGAACAACATCATATTCCTTATCTATTTTCCGCTCTTCCCGACTATGCCATTTGCGCTTCGCCCTTCTTGATGAGGAACCCATATTTGAGTGCTTAACTGTAGGGAACCTCAAAGCATCTGATTCCCACAAACTCGAATCAGTTATAGAATTTATAGGAGCCCCCTTTGAGATTCTTGTTTCTTGATGTTTTCCGCTCCACAACCACCATGAGAGATGAGTAAAAGCCACGGCCATTTACTCACCTAATAAGACCCCCAACCAGGTGTCGAAAGTTTCCAAAAGCAAAAATCTTTAGAAGCCAATGGGAATAGGCTCTTCTGGCTAAGGAAGCCTGTAATATAATTGAGAAGAAACCAATTAATTAATACAAACCAACAAAACAATAATGCGCAAACCATCCAATTGAAGTAAAAACAATGCTAACAGCTAAGATGAACAAAATCCCACATTTTAATTAAGCGTGCTAAGGGTCAAAAATAGCATTGAATAAAGTAAGCCCTTTTTCTCTTTTAGTAGCAAGTGCTTTAAAAATAAATAAATAAATAAAGATACCTCCCTATACTCTCGACCTTTAGCATTCAAAACCAGAAACTGTATTAGCGCCACATTAATTTCAAGGACAAAAGCAGTGTTGAATTTTTCATCTTGAAATTTTTTCAGCCACAAACACTGATTTACAGGTCATAAAAAAGTCCAACTCAAATTCTTTGGTCTTTACAAACTTGTACAATAGAATTTCAATATACATTGAATTTAGTCATCCTAAGACGATACTCCTATGTTCATTGAATAAAGACAACGTATTTCACAACAACCAAAAAAATATGATAGGTCAAAGAGCAGCCCTCGTGACGAAGTCGATGGGAAGCATCTAGGAACGCTATAAATGCAATGGCAGATTCAAAGCAGAAAATCAAGTAAAATCAAATATAAATCTGAAATTGCAAACCCAAACATTATAATTGTAAGTGCTATATAGATTCTCATCTCGAGAACCATCATTCAGGATAATCCAGTCCCATCGATTTGGTTAAGTTCTTCAAGAAAAAGCTTAAATATTTACAAATAAATTATATCTCAACATTTCATTTGAACAACGAAATCATTAAAATGTTTCCTAATTATACACCACTTCTTGGACTATAATAAATCTAAAAAGCTCAAACGGAAAAGCTCTGATTCCTGCCTTTTCTCTAAAACTTGGAATTTCGAAGGAAGAATCAAACTATCCACAAACTGCTATATAAGGAAAAAGGATTACAAAAACACATGATTATCTTTAAGCAATATATACCTTAAAACCCAACAAAAAGAGTTTTTATTTCAAGGTTTCTATAAGCATAATCCAAACGCAACCCTAGTTTTCATATTCCAGAATGCGTTCACCGTTCAGAGCAAGAAAGAGAACGAGTCTCGAGTTGTATATGGCGTTCAGATACCGTTCGATAAATTCCAAAAACACGCGGCGTGTCCGTACCGGTTGGATGCTTCTAAAACTCATACAAGACAAGTAACAAATCAGACGGTAAATCTAACTTGAGAAAGGGTCATGATCAAGTGCAGCCAAGTCCACGAAGTGAAGCGAGTATTGAGATACACATTCAGACAGGAGGGGAAGAAGGTGTCCGTGTCCGTCCGTACATGAATCTGGAAAATGAAGAAGTATGTAGAAATGAGCGTATGTGATTACAACTCTATTACATTACAATCCAGATGAGACATGATTGGCTGGTTGCAATTTGGTGAGATCCGCCAGGAAGCCAAGTCAGAGGAATTTCGAGTGGATGTGTCGTTTAAGAAACTTCCACATCCACGATCCACCCCCCAATTTGGAATTTTAAGGCTTTGGAAAAATTAGTTCGCATGCTGACTAGCCGGCACCAATTGGAGAAAAAATAATAATTTTTCAATTTTCTTTTACACCAACTTTTTGCTTATGCAGTTAAGCAAAATGGTTTTCTTGTACATAACCTAAACGGCCAAACGTACAGTAATGAACATTCTAACCGCGTAGTTTCAAAATGTAAGAATGAAGGAGCCGTAACCAAAGTCAAATATTGGGCATATACATATTATATTTTTTTATCACTTAGATTTTCTTTCTTTTTTAAAAAAAAAATATTGTGTATTTGTGTTCCATCATATTGTATGATAAGTTGCAGCCATTCTTTATGAGGAGTTGCAGCTATATTTTAAAAAAATGGATGAACTAGGGAAATAGTTTTTTCCTCAAGCATAAATGGAGAATATCTTTACCCATTTGGTGCCAGACAGGTAAAGTACCAAATTTGTTCTCTATTCATTTGTATAAATTAAAGTAACAAAAAAATATATATCTTTGTGTAAATACCAGTTAACTTGTTAATAAAATTTTTATTACATATAAATATTCTTCACACTTCATTAGCTTAATTTACTTAAAATGATTAAATTGAAGTATATAAAAATAATTTTGGACCTTTGCCTCTCAATATTTTGATTAGGTACACTGGTCTTCACACCAAAATATTATTCACTTTTTTTTATCAATAATATTAAAATAATTAATTATTTTTATTTTTATTACTAATATCTTGATTACACTTAAATTTGAATCGAAAACATAGCCCAAAACGGTTAGGTTAGCCTGCCTAGGCATATAAGAAACCGCTTGTACAAAGGCCCAATTGAAATTTCCCAAAACAAAATGCGATACCCATTTACCCGAATACAAGATCCACACAATCACAACATTTACTCCTGTCCAAAAAAAAGAAACAACATAACTTTTTTTTTTTCCCGATCCATTACCCCCACTTTACCTATCCCAGCCAACGCATTGCGCTTCAAAAACCCTTTGCCGTCCAAAACCCTCTGCCCCAGCCTGAAATCGCAAATGCAGTCCATAGCTGCCTTGTCTTCGATCTCCGGTTTTACGTTTCCAACATCTTCCTTCTCCGTCTGCTCTGTTTCCCGAACTCGACCTCGGTTTGCATTTTCCTGTAGAGCGAAGGCTATGAGCGTCCCAGAAAATGCCCAGACTGAGCCTGCGAAGCCCAAGGAAGCTAAGCTATGGGGTGGCCGATTCGAGGACAGTGTCACCGATGCGGTTGAGAGATTCACGGAATCGATCTCCTACGATAAGGAGCTCTACAAGCATGATATCATGGGAAGTAGGGCTCACGCCTCAATGCTAGCCCAACAGGTTATCTGTGCATTTCTGCAACCTTTGCTTTTTGGGAAATGGTTATGATTGTTCATTTTGGCAATGTCTACACTTTCTTCTCATCTTCGTTCAGATTTACTTAGTCTCTTATTCAGAATTTAAAAGTTTTCCCCCCATTAAAATGCCTCCTTTGTGATGATTTTATTAACACTTCTTTCGTTGAATTGGAGTGCCCGCCGTGAGAGTGATGCACAAACAGAGAGCGTACTTCTTTTTTTATTGCAAATGCATTTTCCTGTTTAAGAGATGGCATTGAGTGATGCATGGTTGTGGTATAGGGATTGATGAGCATCGGTGATAGGGATCGTATTCTTCAAGGTCTTGACGAGATAGAGAGGCGCATTGAAAATGGCGAATTCAGTTGGAGGACTGACCGCGAGGATGTCCATATGAACATTGAAGCAGCGCTTACTGATATAATTGGTGAACCTGCTAAAAAGCTACACACAGCCCGGAGTCGTAATGATCAAGTTTTAACTGACTTTCGCCTCTGGTGTCGTGATGCCATTGATAAGATCATCACACGCATAAAACTCCTTCAAGTCTCACTGGTGACCTTGGCTTTAAACAATGACGGTCTTATTGTACCTGGTTATACTCATTTACAACGTGCCCAACCAGTTTTACTTCAACATCTTCTATTGGCATATGTTGAGGAGGTATGTTGCTAACTTAAATCTTGTCCATGCGCCATCCCGGAGTAATTGATAAAAAAGATTGCTAATGATATCATCTACATCCTTTAATATGATGAGTCCGGGAAAAGTTGATGTTATGGTATTACTGAGTGCTACTGCTGCCCTTATATGTCAAACTCATACGAGATAGTCTGGAATTCTGTAATGGGATTGGTTCATTTGATTGTCCATAAATTAATCATGCTTTTATCAGCAGTCGCCAGACCATTACTTCTGAGTCAATTAAGGCTGGAAAACATTTATTCCATTCTTATTATCAGAGAAGCGCTTTTACGTGTCCTCAATTTCCAATTAATTTTTTATTTATAAATTAAGAGGTCCATAACATGTTTTTAAATTTTATTTTTAAATTAATTGCTGACATATTGTTTTCTTGCAGCTTGAGCGTGATGCTGGTCGTTTAGTAGATTGTAGAGCTAGGATGAATTTCTGCCCCTTAGGGGCTTGTGCATTGGCCGGTACTGGGCTCCCCATTGATCGATTCATGACCTCAGATGCTTTAGGATTTACAGCTCCATTGAGAAATAGGTACCTTGCTTCATTTACTCTGTTGAAAGTTCATTGGCACTCCTATGAAGTCAATTAGAAAGCCTGGCATTAATCCACCTGCATATAAACCCGTTTTTCCTTTCTAACTGATTGCATATTGTGATCTTATATAGTATAGATGCAGTTTCAGACCGAGATTTTGTATTGGAGTTTCTTTCTGCTAATGCCATCACAGCAGTGCATCTTTCTCGGCTTGGTGAAGAATGGGTATTATGGGCTTCAGAGGAGTTTGGATTTATCACACCAAGTGATTCTGTTTCAACTGGAAGTAGTATAATGCCTCAAAAAAAGAATCCAGATCCAATGGAACTTGTACGTGGAAAGTCTGCTAGAGTCATAGGAGACCTGGTTACTCTTCTTACTTTGTGCAAAGGACTTCCTCATGCTTATAATCGTGACTTGCAGGTAGTGAACTTTATAATTTAGTATGAAGAAAATATAACTTGTTGGCATCTTCTATGTGATTTTGTGACATAGTAGACCTTGATTTCTTGCACACTGCATTTTTTTTTTGAGGCGTTTGATGTGCCAGTGCACAAACATATATAATTGTCTTTTCAATGTTTGTTGACCTTGTACTTACAGTCATTTGTTTTTCTTTTACCCCTCACAAATGCATCTTCTTTCTGGAGTTAGGAAGACAAAGAACCAGTATTTGACAGCGTCAAAACTATTTTGGGTATGCTTGAGATATCAGCAGAGTTTTCGCTGAACATTACCTACAATAAAGATAGAATACAAAAGGCTTTACCTGCTGGTCATCTTGATGCAACAACACTTGCTGATTACCTTGTTAAGAAGGTAAGTCATGTCTACTGATTGGCTTTCTATTTCATGCAGTCCCCACGTATTCAGTTCTTGAAATTAGTATTCTGTTGAAAATAATAAAATTCTGAGACAGCAGCCAATGAGATTGGTTTGGTGAATAAGAATTGAAACACTTTACTTGTAAGGCATGGTTTGATTTCTGCAATCCGTCTCTCTTGGTAGATAATCTCTAAATACGACTATAAGTCTTCGCTCAGGTTTGTGACATGCTTTGACCTTAGAATGAGATAGTCTCCTTCACCCTAAATTTTTTTTTTTGTAAAAAAAAAAAAAATCTGATACAGCAGCATGATAACCCACCTGGTAAAAAATCAACATTAAGAGGCATAACACCATCCAAGCTCAAATTCGAAACCAATCTTAAATCCAGTCCACATCACCCACTACAAGCTGTCTTCATCCAGTCACTTCTTCCCTTTGAGAGGGGGTTTTAATTATCATCCCTTCTTTCAAAACCTCAGAAACTGAAGGCAACTGAGTTCCAGTCTTAATGTAGATGCATAAGGTTACAGTTGACAAGCAACTGGCCAATGGCCATGCCACCCTAGAACTTATTCAACCTTCCCAAAGTACCCAGTGATGCCCTCATTTTATATCCTTTCACAAGCAGGAGATCATATATATATAATGAAGTTTCAAATGTTGAATGCTATAATAAATGTATTACCATACTGCCTTAAACGTCTTCCACGTTGATTGTAACTAGTACTCAGAAGTTGTCAAATTACTTGCCTCTCTTGTTCATCAGTTCAATTTTCAGAATCAAATTTCTAAATAAAGATGGCCGCCTTGTTGTTACAATTTTAAATTACACATCATACATGTGTAATGGCTTTTACTGAACTGTCAAAACATAAAGCCTTTTCTATAAATTTTTCTAGTCTTATGACCCATCGCTGTCAGCTTATTATGTGCCAGGTGTATCAGATGTTTCTTCACATGCTATTAAGGATTTCTGATTTCTGAATCTGTTGTTCTCTTTTCTCTTTTCTCAGTTCTGCTGATTATTAACCCTTCTCTTTCACATACAGGAAGTTCCATTCAGGACATCTCACGATATCGTAGGAAGAGCTGTTGCCTTGTGTGTATCAAAGAACTGCCAACTTCAGGACCTAAGTCTTGATGAGCTGAGAAGTATGAGTACAGTTTTTGATGAGGATGTGTATGAATTTCTTGGAGTAGAAAATGCAATAAAAAAGTTTAGCTCCTATGGTTCCACTGGGTCAGCATGCGTAGCCAGCCAACTAGATGATTGGGTAACAAAACTTGAAATCAGATGAAGACAGTTATTGCCATGAAATTCTCACCATGCCCCCCATTGTCGACACTTGGAATAGTAGTGCTGGTACTGAAGACATTAAAATTTGTTTATCTCTGGGGATAAGAAAGCCAACTTCAAGTTAGGTAATTCAAGTATGATATCTTCAAACCTGAAGTGAGTAATAATTTGTTATATGGAGTGTAGTCAAGATGACTGAATGGGCGTTTCAGAATCACGATAACCTTGGAGTTGTGTGCTGCTCACATTCTACATTGTCTGACTGTAATTTCAACATATATTATAAATCGAGTTTGACAAATAAAAAGTGTATTCGAATGCAATTGCTTCAGTTGACATTTCAGTGCACGCTAGGTAGAATCAGCCAAGATTATATGGGGATGATCAATGATAATAATAATATTATCATCATTGTTATTATTATTGTAAAATTTCTCTTTTCATCATTTTAAATCAACCGTGATTAATTATCAAAAAAAGGTAAATATTCAAGAGTACGAACAAAGTAGACGAAGTTTTCTCCAATTTTCTTGTGGTCTAATTTAAAAATTATTGTTAGGTCGAGTTCCCTTTTTTCGTTGGGTCATATTAGGTAACTCGTATTTTCGCTTGTAGGTACCATTAGATGATTCCTAAGTTTTTTTTAATCGGACGACTGAAAGTTGGGCGTCTCGTCATATTTTGGGCTCCGCGCCGATCACCTGATAAAGCATAAGAAGAAAATAGATTGGCAGAAAAAAAAAACACTAGGATAAAAATAGACTACGCATGTCGCCATGTGAAGTAAAAAGATCAACACAACACTTAAAACAGACCCAGATCAAAACAATGGTTCGAAACACTTAAAACAGTCACATTTCATGGAAACAGAAGAATCCCGTATTGACAATTTAACTACACTCCACACTTCAGCATTTGCAATTTCCTTCGCCTTCCATGAGAGGAATTTGTCATTTCCTTTTCTGGAATGGTTTTAGTCTCCCACTAAATAAAGGCAACGATTTAAATGAAAGGAAACAGTTCTGTTTTTAAGCAAACTTTAGCATGTTGTGTATGATTTCTTAGAGTATGAGTAACAGCTGCGTCACTATTGGCTGTCGCTGAATCTCTTGGCTGACCAGAATTACTATGCCACTAAGATGTCGACTGATGTAGCTGGTTTCACCATCCTGCCTAAACTCATATGATTATGCCTGAATTTCACTATCTTTGGCCTCATCTGGGCTGTTACTTTCAGGTAGGGAGGAGTATGGATCCTTGGTAATCAACTGAATTATAGGCTTCCGCAATTTCTTTGTCTTGCCCGGTTTTTTAGCATCCAATTTGTCCTGTGACGATTGTCCCCTCGATTAGTAAGCAAGTTATAAAACTTTGAACACATTATAGGGAAGAAAAAAGAATCCCAGCCAGCACAAATAAAAATTGGCGCCAACTGAACAGAAGAGAACGAAAATGTTCTCAGTAACAAGGAAATTCAGGTCGCTACCGGATAGGAGGACTGAGCAAAGAGAAATGAGAAATGTGCTAATGGTAATTAAAGGGAAAAAGGAAGAAAGGAAGGAAACCCATGAAAAAGGAAGAAGAAAAACAAGTAGGATAAGGATTTCCAGGATGAAGAATACCAGCGAGTTCTGGATGTCGCATAATGGCTTCTTTTTACGTCCCAGGTTGTCCCTAAAATCAGTAGGCTTCTCAACAAGTGCACTCTGGAGTAGCTTTGCACCTTCAGAGGCGATCATGCTTCCATCCTCTGCGTTATCAATAGCTGAAGCATTCTTCACATATTCTGTATTTTCTGATTTTGGTGGTTCGTCTGCCGCCACTGGGTTCAGTTCTCTATTTGTGCACTTAAAGCGTGTGCAGCCGCATGATGTTCCACAGCTTCCACCAGTAGAGCGGCATTTGCATTTAGAGGTCTTGCACAATGATTTTTTACTGCATGAGCAGCACAGCCCTTCAGATTTATTCCTATTAACCTCAGTTTCAGTGGAACGGGTCATCTCAGGTGTATTCATTTTTTCTACTAGCTTGTCATGAATCCCATCAGAAAAAAGAGGCCGAACCAGATTCTGCTGATTAACAGATATGACAATTAACATATTTTGGCTTGATAGTTCATTAAAAGAAAAATGGCATTTCCACCTATTAAATCCTTTTTTTTAACTATGAACCATGTCTTTTCTTAATCCCTTTACAGTTCCTATATGACATAAATGGCACGAACCTGCATCTCTTTGGAATTAAGCTTCTCCTTTTGTAATTGTAATTGTCTAACGAGACAACCAAGGCCATTTACTTGTTCCTTCAGATCTTCAATATCAAAATTTTTCTTCAACCAGTCTTCATCCTGTAACTGAGACCTTCGAGTGGCAATAGAGAAAGCAGTGAAAAAAAAATTAGAGCCTACATAACGTTGAAAGCTGACAGATTTCAAAGTTGTAAAATGAAAATTCCGCTCCATTTTGCACCTTAACTCATCCTGCCTCTGCATTTCAGCTTCTTCCTTCAGCTTTGCAATCTCTTCGGCCATCCTGAACATTCCAAAATGTAGAATAGAGGAGCTTGAACTAATATACACTTCAAAAAATAATGTTGAAATGAAAAATTCATGCGCAATTTTTCATATAATGTTCCCAATTTTTATCTTTTATTAATGGATGCTACTGGATAAAAATACAAACGAATTACAGGAGAAGTGAACCATTCAAAGCATAGCAAGCGAACGGAGAGCTGTAATTAAATGAGGCGGAAATGGAAGTAGTAACTTTGGGCTTACTTTTCGATTTGGGATTCATATTGAGAACATAATTCATGCAACTGTGTTGTGACTTCAAGCTCATGCTCAGTAGCCTGCACCAGCCACTACAATGAAGTTATTAAAGGTTGGGCCGAAGAAACAACTCAAGACACTGTTACGAATTAACTATCACTCCCATTTAAAATATTTTGAATTCTTTCTCCTGATTATTTTGAATTCTTTCTCCTGATTATTCTAATGCAAAAAAGAAAGGTACATTTTGAACTAACGGACTCTTCTGTGTGATTAATTTAATAAAAAGCATTTCCCCTCGAGAAATTAAACAGTACAAAATTAGAGCACTGATTCACCTTGCATTCCCGTAAATTTAGTAATATATAGGTAATTGCGTAATGATTCATAGGAAAATATCAACTCTAGAACAGTGGATATTACTGTAACAAACCATGTACTTTGGAGTTTTCGAGAGACATTCCAGATAATCTACGTGAATCTTATAAAGTATGAAAAGGTTAAACAACGTTCAGTGGATAATTTTTGAATAAAATGCTTAACTCCAAAAGGGAAAAGCAAGAGGAGGTCCAAAATAGCATAATTTGACATAATCTCCAACACAGATTATAAACCACATGGCATTCAACTGAATTTAGATATCTCTAACACATATATGAACCAATGTCACCCTAACTAGTATCACAGGTACATATGAAGCGCTCACCAAATAACACCACAATGTAAAAGATTTAATGCGCAATTACGACAATTCATACACCAACAATTTCAAATGGATTTTGATATACCTGAACTTGATCATTGCCTTTTCTGGCACCTACACGACAACCAACCGAAAAAAGTAATTAAGAAAATGGGCTACGGGGGAAAACAGAACTTTTTTATAAAAGGAAAGAGATTGCTGATTTTCTTACCAGCTGTTCTATTTGATATAGCCTTTCGAGATTCTATCATCTCCCTTAACCTTTTAATAGCTGTAGAAGCTTCTTCTGTCTTGCGTTGAACTACCTAACATAAGGGAATTAGGGGAAAAGTGGAAACAGTATGAACAATAATAGCCCCAGCAAAAAGAGGAGAAATGTACGAAAAGTCTATAGACTAACCATTTTATGTCTCTGATTTGAAGCCAATAACTTCTGAATCTCATAATTATTCCTCCTTCTCTCTTTCTTAAGCTGATGATGCAGAGACAAATATTTCGAAAGATAAAATACCTTACCATAATATAGATAGTGGATGCAACAGCCAAATAGTTTTCCGTAACTTTTTTCATTTTTATCCATGTAATCATTACCTGAAGAACTTCTTTTTCCAATGAGGCCTTGCAAATTCTGAATTGCACAGACTCTAGCTTGATCTTACATTGCATTTGAACCTATATATGAGCACGGAAGTTAGTGCACAAAGCAAAAAGAGAGATGGAGAATGACTGCAATAGCGCATATGTTGACCCACAAAAAGATGACACCTTCTGAGCCTTTAAACTCTGAATCTCAAATTGTGACTGCTTTGTTGCTTCATCGACTCTTTTTCTTTGGGTTGGAATTTGGGATTGAGAATTTAGTTTCTTTTTCAATTCTGCAACCTGTAACAGCATATGCATGTTACTGTAACAAACCATGGTCCCGTTACCAAACTCATTTTCATTGCGTGAATTAATATTCACCTGCAGTTCAAGTACATTCAGCTTTTGAAGATAATCTGCTTTAAGTTTTTCTACGCCATTGTTAGGATCAGATAAATCGTCTATACGTTGTTGCCTCAATTCTTCAATCTCCATCTGCCAAATCAACCAGAAGAGCTAGTAAGGAAGAAAATACCACTCGTTTGTTTAACTGAAGAACACTCTAAAGCAGAATATTTCTTCTTACTATCTTTATCGGTGAAAATGAGACAAAATATTTCTCCTTAAACGAGATTAAATAAAGTATTCAAAAATTTTAAACCATCCATTAAGATGTCTCACACGAACAGAATCTTCGGTGAGAAAAATTCAAAAATGGAGCCGCACAAGCATTACTTAAAGTTTGCAGAAGTTTGAAATGCTTCATTATGCGTACTTCTCAAAAATCAGATCTCGTTACTTCTAAAAATCTAATTCTTTCCCCACATTATCTCAGTAAACAATTAGAACATCATTTCAGATTACAAACAATAACACTAGGTTGATCAGAAACCACAGACTCAGACCTGATACGCTTTGTTTTGTCGCTCAAGCTCGCGAATCCTCTCCACGTACTGTTGCTTTTCATTTGCAGAGTCATCGAGGGGGCTCGATTGTTTAGATCGGCGATTCGTCTTCTTCATTTTCGTCCCCAACAACGAAGAAAGCGAGAGAAGGATTTGGAAATGAAAGTGATTGCAAAAAAGCAATGAAATGGATCCAAGACAAAAACAAGAAGCTGATCGGCAATCGAACCTACAAGGACTGAAGGTTTTTATGATCGAAATGTGCCACGTAAGCAACTATGGCCACCGTAATTGAAGCCCCTCTGGAGGGAAAGAGGGTTATTTCAAATTTTCTGCGTGGGCTGGGCAAACGCAAAAGCGTACTGTGACTCTATATCCCCGTAATTAACTTCAATTTCTTTCTTTGACAGTAAAATAAAAAAAATAAAATAAAAGTATGGGACGCTCTATTTTCTTTATTTTTATAATTTAAATATAGAGAAATTATTTAATGTTCCACGAACACTAGGCAGGATTATTAACCTTAAAATTCTTCCCCTATCTTTTTATATAAGATAATTTCGTTTTAAGTCTGAGCTAATAAATTAAAGGTTATCGTTAAATATAAAAAATACATTAGATATAAAAGAGTAAATTTAATTAAAAAAATTAATATATATTTGATATAGTATAATTAGTTCAGAGAAAATTATTATTGGTGTCATATAACACCATCATATAATGGTGCTTCGGAAGTGTCTTCTTTTTTATGATTAATGTACATTGATTTTCTTTAACATTTTTTTTAGTAAACACTCTCTTTTTACATTAATACTTTTATTGCATAATTTTTTTAATCATAAAAATCTAATAAACTTCTATTAAAATTTTAAAAAATATAAATTTAAATACTTTTCCTTTCTAATTAATACTTTTACTCCAATTTTTATTATACAAATATATACAAATATTTTTCAAAAATAAAACCATTTTACAATTTATTTTAAATGTCTCAAATATAATTTATAAAAAAATAAATAATAAAAAATAACACTTCCTCAGATTTTCTTTTCTTTTTTTTTTTCTATTTTCTCTACCATCAATTATTATTATTTTTCAATTATTTTGTTTTCCTATCTCTTTCATGGTATATTTTAACATATAACAAAAAATATATATAATGACAATAGATAATTGTACATAAATTTATTTAAATAAATATTTATGTTATCAAAATTAATCAGATATTAAATGTGACAAAAATAAATTATTGGTCACAAAGACAATTTAAGAGAAGACGTAAAGATGAGAGATATTCATATCTAAGGAAACAATAATTGAAATGTATAAAATAAGAGAGCAAGACATATATGAAAGAGAAATCTTATGGGGTATCTATTATTGTGAAGTGATTTTGATTATTAAGATATCAATATAAGAACATATTTGAAAATGACAAATTAAGATATTAATTCCATAAAACATATGAAAAAAAGAAACGGATAAAATATATAGCTGTAAGAAAATAATGAAAAAAAAACAACAACAAAAAATGAGACTAGAGTGAGGAGGTCAGATTGGTCATATTACATCTAATAAAATTGATATTAAAAAATTAATACTCAAATTTAATTAAAATTTTGAATTACTAAAAAAAAATTGAATTATGTCACATGAGTTTAATTTTTTTAAAAAAATAAACAATCAACTAATTCGTCAAAATTCAAAATATTTAAAAAAATTATTATTAATATAAATTTAACTAAATCGATTTGATTTATTTCAAATAATTTTTTTAATTAAATTTAGTTTGATCTTTGAGTTGTGTACACCCTTATTTGAGATAATGACTTTTTTTTTATATTTCATAAATAATATTTGAAATATTAGAATTAAATTATAATATATTTTTTTATTTTTTAAATATGTGTATATATTTTCATAATAAAGTGTATAATCATGTACTAAAAGCAATAATTAAAAAAATATTTTACTCTTATTTTTTTTAAAATTTCTTATATATTTTTATAATAGTAAAAGGAGTGATGTAATAAAAATATTAATTAAAAGAGAAAAAAGTATTTTATTCATATTTTAAAAAAATTATGTATATTTTTATAATTATAAGAAGAATTATGTAATAAAAATAATATTTCATTCATATTTTTTTGACATTCACACTTTATAATAAAATAATTAATCTTTAAATTGATTATTTAATTAAATATTATATTATAATAGAAATAAAAACATTTAACACTATATATTAATAAATTTTATTCGATTATCATATTTTTTATTACTAATAAATTTGTGATGAAATAATTACTTTTTAAAATTTAATAATTATAATTTAAACTTAAGGTTTGGATAATTAAAAAAATACTATTTCATGAATCTTAATTTGTATTGTCTATTTACACAATAATGTAGACTAATGTAGTGTAGTAAAATGCATGTCAAGTTTTTCAATATTTTAGTATAACACAATTTTTTTATTTTTACCTTTTCATGATCCGAAAATGATAACAGTGAAAAAAAAATTCTGAATCTTTTAACTGCAATGGAAACTGATAATAAGATATGAATAAATATGACCTGAAAAGTGAATAGTAGGTGAGGTATTCAGGAAGAAATTGAATAGCGGGTAGTTGACTGTCCTTTTGGGCACATAAAGGCCTGATTCCACTGAAAATTTTTGACATACAATGAAACATCCGCTCTTAATGGATGAAAGACAGAGCGAAAGGTAGAAGGAAAGTCCTATTTCTACCAACAAAGAATGCCGGAGACCCCAACAGGATTCTCTTACAATCTATACAATAATTACTGGCAGACAAGATTTTGACCTGATTTCGCCAAGGGTATGTCCTGATGATTTTAATTTTCAATATCTTCACGAAGAATGGAAAACCATTAAGCCTGAAAAACTTTAATTTCCTGCAGCATCCGCTCCTGGCTTTCATCTGAATTTTAATTGAGCATTCTTAAACAAAATGTGAAAGAACCAAAGACAGCAAGCCAATTCACAAGTGTCCACGGAAGACAAACCAAACTCAATGTCATGTACATTTCTAGTCACCAGACAGACCACGGTTATCGTCTATCTTCGACGGATCCACCATAAGAATATGGTTATGGCATCGTCTTAAACTGGAGGCTGTAGGTATAAAGATCACCAAAAAAGGGCAAGAAATAGACGTAAGATTAGTGTCCATGGTTCTCTTTCTCCTCCAGTGTTCTTTTCTGTCGCAGAGGACTTCTATTGTAAACAGCTTCTGCCTCCTTCTTAACAGATTCATCAGGCTTAACAGCATTCCTCTCTCCCAATGGGATGCCAACATTCGATGAAGCTGCCTTTCTCATAGCCCGTGGTATTTTCAAAGGTATACCTGTCTCAGTAAAATTATTCTCAGCCTTGGGGGCAACCGCAGCATTTTCAAGTCTATTCTGTGGGACGTTCATGGAGGCATTTGCTTCACTTGTGGTGTTATTTTCATTCACGAGGACTTCAGAGCTCTCTGGCTGCGAGGGAGGATCTGAAACAAGAAGAATTGAGGATTTCCGCCATTTCTTTCTCTGGTTAAGCTTGGGGACATTTGATTTCGCCTGCCAAAAAGGTACAGTAACGTTAACAGGGCTACCAGATTGATATATACTCAACAAAAGAATAAGAAGAAATTAAAAGAACCATTAGGATTATTACAAATGCTATTGAAATTTAATAGCAAATTGAAGTACTTCCAGTTGCAATGCAATGAGAAGCAAAAATTAGAACAATTTTTGGGAGATGAATTTTTCCAATGCAGAGATGTGAATATTTAGAGGATGACTCACACATACCAACGTATTTCCAATATCAGAGAGAGGCTTTCTTGGCCCGTGGTTACTGTTTGTCTCAGCAGGCTTCTCAACCAGTGCACTCAGAAGTAACTCTGCACCTTGGGTAGTAAGGTGGTGATCCGTTTCCTCAATATTGAAATCATTTTCCATCCCTTCAACTACGTCTACCAGGGATGGCTCCTCATGTGAGCCCGATGCTCTGTTGGCACACTTAGTTGCTAGACATCCGCAAGTTTTTCCACAATTGTTGCCTGTAGCTTTGCATTGACATTTCATTGTCTTGCATGACGAGGCTTTGCTACAAGAGCAACAAATATCTGATGCAGTTTCCCCCAATGCAGCTTCAACTCCTTCTCTTGAGTTGTCTTTGAGATCTTCTGGACTGTTTATACTTGACTGATCATTTTCCATGCTCGAACGTCTAGTTCTAGAATTCCTCTTCTTAACTTGTAATTTTTCCGACTCTACCCACTCTTCATCTGTTGCATCCACGTCATAATCATCTGATTCTGCGTCAGATGCATCAGATATATCCATGTCCTCAAGTAAAATAGTTGACCGGCGGTATTCCTAAAGTTAAAAAAAATGGATGCAGCCAATTAAATGACAGTCAGTTATTGTAGTAAAAAGAACAAGTAATTTATAATATGCTAGAAATCCTTTGTAGGAGTGGATGGAATTAGAGAGCGAGTGATATGTGATAGACCTACCGGCTTGCGCAAGTCATACTTGTGTCCTCCGGCATTTATGTCAGAAGATCCTAAATCCCCCTGAGATTCTGAGTGTCTATTCAAGGCTGCACTCTGTCACACAAATTAAATAATATGGTAAAAAATGAAAAGAAGCTAAGATACTAATTGGAGAATCAATCTCCCAAAATTAGGATAGGTTCTTCATCAGTTTCATTAAATGCCACATACATTTGGGAAAGGAAAAAATAATTAAATTTCAGTATATCAGAAAATAATAAGTTGCAGCTTGCAATGTTATTTACATAAATTTTTATCGTGATGACATGGAGGCATGGCCTCACTTGGACAGCTACATATACTAACCTGCAACTTCAACTGATGAATAAGTTCAGCTTTCTGCATTTCTAACTGTCTAAGTGAACAGCTTAGCCTTACTACTTTCTCTTTTAGATCTCTTACTTCCATGTCCTTCTCTCTGCAATCAACTTCTTTATCTCGTAATAAACACCTGAAAGTAAGAAAAAAAACCAGAGAAAATGCCCAGTCATATCATCACGAAAGGCAACTGTTGGCTTACTTAGGATGTCACTGAAATTGCGATGTAGAAATTATTTTATTCAACGACTTTGCAAAGTATCTCGGTTATAACATGGACCAAAAATGACTTAAAGAGAAGTCACTACCTGGAGGAAGATGCTAAATTGAACAAATAATTCATCAAATTTTTGGCATCATTTAGGGACCGGACTTGGTTCCAACGTCCCTTGCCACTGAAAACCCGTTCACGCTCTTCTGCCTCTGACAACTGAGATGCCATAGACACCAGAGTTGTAGAAGAAGTACCAAGCATGTTTTCAAGAGCAAAAATCCTTGAATTTCTCGCACCAGGAGACAATGATATGGGGCAATCACTACATCAACGACCAGTCAAAGAGAGGTTGTCAGTCATAGATTGCAATAGAAAAACCACAAGATTCTAAAATTATTGAGAGAAATAGAAAACTGCAAAGATCTCCACCTTGTTATATTTTGCTTCATCATCTCCGCTTCTTCCTTTAGCCTGGAGATCTCCTTGGCCATTTTAGCTCTCCTGGAGTGAAAAGACAATAATGAATTCATTATTAGAATGCCAAATGCCCAGCTACCAAATAACCACCGAGACCTCAAACTATACTAAATTTAGCTGAGTTTTTATGACAAAAGTTAACCACGTTCGCATGTATTCTCCTCATCACTAAAAGTAGATATAGTACGCTTCAAGAAAATTTTGGTCCTTGCCATCAGTATTTTCATACCAGCCACCCTAGAAGCATTGCGTATGCACCTCAAAATACTGAATTTAGCTCAGTATTTATTGCAATTAACACATTTGCAAATGCTTCAATTAACGTCGTCTACTGTATAAGAAGGATTGCATGAATGTAAATCTTTTCATACAGAGATAAACAGTGCCGATATCATTCACTGTTGGATATTCTTAAACATGCGAGAGAATTAGAAAACTAGTCCAATTTTTTTTTTGGGTTTTATTCCTAAAAAATTCAGAATAAAAAAAGGAAGAAAGTTTTGCAAACGAAATAACAAATATGCCCGGCGTCTTCAATATCACACTTCACTTGTATAGAAAGAAGATGAACATAACGTAAACTTTAAAAGCGTAGCAGATATAAACGACGGGCTGCAGGGATCTTTGCCATCATATTGTTCAAAGTTATGTTCGAAACTATAATTGAGACGCTCTTCCACTTATTCATTCTTTAGATCTCATATTTTACATGAATCTTGAAGTAGAAAATAACACATACTCTTCCATTTGACGCTCATATTCTGAACGTACTTCATGAACCCGTACAGTCACTTCAAGCTCATGCTCAATTGCCTGCATCAAAGCCTTCAAATGGGAAGAATGCATGTCAGTTAGAAACTATTCGAACACCGAGTAATACATTTACTCATTAGCTTGCTTACGATAATATAAAGGTGTATGTATTGTGATCAGAATGCCAAGAATTCAAGAGTACAATATCCTGTAAATCAAGCACTCATCACTGTTTATATACAGTTTTAATCATAATGTAAATACTCGTCATGCAGTTACAAGTACCTGAATTCCTGGACCATTCCCACCTCCAGCCCCTGCATAGAGAATTAAACAGCCAATTATTAATAAGCACACAAAATAGGAGGAGAGCTGCATGACATAGAAGATCTCCAAACCCGTAGTTTCACGTGAGGAAGCCCTTCGTGATTCTAAAAGTTCTTTTAGCCTTTTAGTAGCCAGGGAAGCTTCTTCGGTCTTCCTTTGCAATACCTGCAATGAACGTATAGATAGTGACGATTAGCAGAATCCAAATTAGACCACAACAAGCGATTTGAAGATAAACTTACCATCTTCTGCCTTTGATTCAAAGCTAACAGCTTATGCATCTCGTATTCATTCCTCCTTCCCTCTTTCTTAAGCTGGTGATTAATCAAAAAATATATTAGAAGACTACTATCATAACTAATCAATTTGTTAATAACTTGTAAGTAAAAGATGTTGAACTTTAATTGCTTGTGTTGAAGACTGGAGAGTCGTTCCCAATATGTAAAAGGTCAGCAATTAACCTAACACGTTTTTACAGGAAGAAAATTATAGATACCGAATACAGCGGTCTTTTATTTAAAAAACATTATAGAGCGGAAAAAATACCACCAGGATGGAAAAGATTTCTCTCTATACCATTATAGAACGGAAAAACAAGTTGTCAAGGAATTACACCAAAAAAAGAACTACGAAGGAATTTTTTTCTCGCTGTATTTACCTGGAGAACTTCTTTTTCACGTGAAGCTTTCCATAACCTAAATTGCTCAGATTCCTGCTTAATCTTTTGTTGCAGTTGAACCTAAAGACATTCAACTATCAGTACCGCCATCAGAAAAAGAAAAAAAAAAAGAGTTTTCATACTTGTAACTGGAAAACCAAGTTCCATTAACTGGATCATTGAACCTTTTGAGACTTAATTCTGTGGATCTCATCCTGGAGTCGCTTTGCAGCCTCATCACTTTTCTGTTTTTGTCTCAAGAGTTGAGCCTGAGCATCTTGTTTCTTCTTCAACTCAGAGACCTGGAAAGCAAATAATGAGTTCATAACACTCGGTAGCCCACTGCGTTAAGAAATTCCAGTAAATTAGTTCACCTGTCCTTCAAGGGCATTCAACTTTTGAAGATAATTCTCCTTTAACTTCTGAGCACCGTCATCGGAGGTGGATGAAATATTTGCAAGATTGCATTTAAGTTCCTCAATCTCTTTCTGCCAATCAAAATATGAAAAAGAAGAGTGTTATTAGAAGAACTTTTTCACACACCCCAACATAACCCAACCCCAATTCCATACAAAAGAACAATCACCTGCAAACTTTTCTTCTCGTGTTCCAACTCTAAAAGTTTCTTTTCATAGTGTTGTCTGAGAACTGAAGTATCCGCACTATTAAACCGCTTCATTTCAGCCTTCAATAGGTGAAAGAAAAATTAAAAAAAAATCTCAAGATAACCCAATTATGTTGTAAGGTATTTAAAATTAATAATATCCCTAAACATATGTAATTTAATATATTGAATCCGAGCATACCAATTTGGAAGATCTTGAACTTGCATAATTCAATAAAGAGATTGGCAAAACTTAAACGTCCGATGAAACTCCGTCTAAACAAAAAAGGGAAAAAAAATCCTAACTAAATAAAACAACTTTACCTCCTTTTGTTCAAGTTTCTTATCCAGTTCTTTGAGTTCCCTATCCAACTTTTCTTGCAGAGAAGAGTGTTCTATCTCCTTTGCATCATCTTCCATGTCATCTGCATACAAGTTGTACAAATGTTTAAAATGACTCTCTCTTGAAATTTGGAATCAAAACACAAAGGTGCTGAGAAAACAAAAATGTAACTGTACTCTAGCGTGAAGAAAACAAATTTGATGCATTTGTTAAGATGTTTCAACCAAAACAAATTTGTCAAGAAATAATATTCTACGTATCAGGCACCAGTATTAGCGCTCAACTGTTGTAGACTACCCGCCTTGTGAAGTGAAATGAAATAAACGAATCCTTTAGTTTCTCAACAATGAAACCGTGAAAAACAAAATATGCAATGCTTTCCTTGATCAAAAATAAATTTCAATATGATACCTGATACGTCCACAGCTTTGGTATCACAATCAGAGTACTCGTTGTCGCATGCAAATAATACATTCTTTGACCGCAAACCATCTTCATTTGAGTCAACCCAATCAACAAACCGGCCGGCTTTTGTGTTCTTCAAATTTTTTAAATGCAGCAATTCTCCTTCCAAATCATGGATTTTCGACACATAAGCTTTGAGTAAATTAGAATCCTAAAAAAAGTTAAGAAATTTCAATAACATATTTCCAAAAAAAAAAAAAAAATTGTAACCACAAATTAGAAAGGGTTGATGCATTAGAACCTGATTCGAATTTGAGTCAATCTCCTCCCAAGATTTACCATTTCGAAGTGAGTCAATTTTAATGATCAATTGGTCTTTTTCAACCTAAAAATATGCAGCAACTTAAGTGATATCCAACAACTTAAAGCCATAAATACCACACAGATATTATAAGGAACCCGCGACATATTATAATTCAGAAAATCAAGGATGAAACAAAGACCTGAGTATCAAAAGCACGTTGTGCTAAACTCCCACAAGCTACTCGATGTTCTTGAAGCTCCCGCTGTAACTCTGCGTTGCTTGCTTCGAGTAATGATATCTTGTGCTTAAGAATCTGGAAAACATCAGAGCGCATTAGACACCTACAAGGTTAAAACCAAGAAACAATGGAGCAAATGCTAACACTTGGTAAATTATGTACCTGAAGTTCCTCAAATGGTCCACTAGCATCACCTCTATAAAGTAGAAGCTCAGCCTGCAATTGCTCGATCTGACTCCGCATTCTCTGCACCTGAGCTACCACTGGATCACGATTAATCTAAAACGAGAAAAATAATATCATCAGAAATGAGAAACATGAAGGGTACCGCCCAAAAACCAATATATAGTATTGAAAATAAACGCAAAGCAGCACTAACCACTGCCTTGTTTTGAATGTTGCGAGCACGATTTGCATATTTTAATGTGTTCAACGTCTCTTCAGCATTGGTGTCAGCAGGACTAACACATGCTATAATGTTCACAACAAATTAAAAGATACTTGTCATATAGAAAATTAAAAATAATAATAATAATAAAGCATTGAATACATACCTATCATCACCGTTTTGCTGTTTCCTCCAAGAGAATCCTAATATTCAATATTCAATCGGATATCATAACATATTAATAATCCATTATATATATATATATATATATATATATATATATATATACACACACACACACACTCTATCATAGTTATGAACAACAGTGACTTGAGCAAACAAGTTTCGAGATAGAGATTGCAAAACATTCTCCTATTGAACAGTATAAAAAGCCACTGGCATACTCCTAACAACATATGATAATCTGTCATAGATAAGATTTGTTTAAACTTCAAATGTTCTGCTGTTATTTTTTGACTGAATTTCATTGCGTGGGAAGAACGATTCAAATGTTAAGCAGTGCAGAGTTTTTGAACAGGATTATACTAGATGTACTGACAAATATTGTACGTACCTGCAATAGACGTGTTAATTTGCTGTCACGATATGGCACGTGGCCTCCTTCTTTTCGCTTTTTGTCATCTCCCAAAGCACTTATCACATTCCCAAGAGCCAACAACCCTTTGTTGATATGTATACCTAAACAACAAAAAATCATCATTAAAAAATTAAAATAGACACAAATGCAGGGCATCCATTTTACCAATTCTAGTGTCATTTATTTAAATAAAAATACCTTCTTTTAAACGCATCCCATCTGCACCCGTTCGCTTTGCACGTTCAGAACCAGCAAGGTCCACTAAATGGAGCTTTGCGCATAAGATATCATCACCGCTTTTTTGCTCCATTGTGATTGTGAAAATAGCATGTGAGCGACTAGACAAAGCACATTTCTTTCAATCAACAAAACATCAAGTAATTTTTCAATGATAATAATTTAAATGCACATAATTTAGACATTTTCATAAATTCAAACAATAAAATTAGTCACAAAGCAAAGAATGCATCAGACTATTTGATGGCATTTACCTTGACTGACTGTTCATATTTGTACTACCAGTGGCACGTGATAATGAACCACGTGAGAGATATGTTGCCATTTCTTCTTTTGTCTTAACTTCAGCTTCAGTCACACCACCAAGAGTTATTCCTCCATTCACTGTTTCTCTTATTTGTATCGGAACTCTAGTAGGCACAGCCAACTTTACTGTAAATGCCCCTTCTCCTCTAGATGAGTTTGTATCAAGTAAATCAAAAACCTCTTCTTTGAATATCTGTCATTTTTTTGCATGTCAAGTTTTTACATATCTAAGCTCAATTACAAAAATAAAAATAAAAAACTAATTACAATTTGTTTTACCTCGATAAATGATACTCTTATCAGAAACTCTGTAGAGTTTTTCAGAGCCTCAATTCTCTTAAAGATAGTTTCCATCACTCGGGGTATAATTCCACCACTACTTCCTTCTCCAATATAATTGGTGCCCATTGTGAATGTTTTTCCAGATCCCGTCTAATATAAAAAAAAAACAAAAATTCAAGTATTACTTGTTAATCAACATTGTTGTAATGCAAGCTCACGAAACAAAGCAAAGTTGCTAAAAATCATTGAGACAAAACCAATAATTGATAAAAATTATACCTGGCCATATGCAAGAACTGTGGCATTATATCCATGGAAAAGAGCATCAACAAGCGGAGCTACAGAATCATCATATATTGCAGAAGAAGGTAGGCCCTTACTCCCATAGACATAATCATAGGTGAATGCATGTGACCCAATTTGCACCTACCGTGCACCCAACAGCAATAAGGTATTAAATTTTATATCTTTATAATTCAAGCATATTGAAAACTTGTATTTAAACATTATCATAATCCAGAGGCATAATATGTACTGACAACATATTTACAATTAATAGTAAATGCAAAATTACACTAGAGCCATAGATGTATATAAAGTGAAACGAACAAAGCACCTGAGGTTCGCCGGGAACAACAGAAATACAATCTGTGCAGCCGAGTAGAAGCTCTGATGTAATCAGAGGGCGGATGTTGACTGCGACTCTCACGCTATTCGTTGAATCTATATTCTTCCCATCTGAGTTCTCCATCTCGACTAAAGGTATATGACTCGCTGCAATTTATTATTCTCTTCAGATCGAAAGAAGACAAACAAGACAGTGCTATTTAAAACTATCCTCCATTTTGAAATGTATTTAAGCCCATAAAATTTCGATCGGATCAACCAGAAAGGAGATTGGCATCTGAGCTTACCTCTGAGATGAAGGAAGTGAGTGATGATAATGTGATAGAGTGAGGTGGGAAACTCTGCGAGAGAGAACCAAGGGCTTTTGCGTTTCGCTTTTGAACCAGAGGCACTGACCGCGATTTTGAATGTGGACGTGTCGGGTTTGGAATAAGCTGAATTTGAGAAACAGGCGCTCAGGTCCGAATTCAAATACGGAACATGGTCACGCGCGTGTCACGTTGAAATGATATGCTACTTGGGCAGTGCGCACGTGTTTTGGTGAAATTGCATTCTCCCCGTTGTTTATTCACCCGTAAACCAATTTAGTTTCTTTTCTTTTTTTTAATTACTTGAGTCAATTTATGCGAAATTAATTTATTTTTTGGTTTCATCGAGCACGTATTATCTTTGATTTAATGTAACTATTTTATTGTTCAATGCCTGATTCCTTGAAAATTGAAATATCTACACTATCTGCTACCTTATTCAAAGAAGTCAGCGCGGGTAATTTTTTAATTTCAAGACTATCACTGCAACGTTGAGAACATAATAACGTTATGAGCAAAAGGCATGCTTTTCCGATGCTCGGTGCTTCATCAACGGATTAGAGACACTTTTTGTCTTTTAGGTGGAGGTTTCTTTAATAAGTTGGCTGAAAAGAGGGTGCAAAATATTAATAAGTGAGCATCCCACCAGCTCATTAGTCCCAACCCAAAGAAGAAACTTTGTCCACTATAGGTGGTAACTGAGTTCTTCAAACGGTTGTGGTATTTTGTTTTTCACTCTTTTAATTAAAAACAGCATTCTTTATAATTTTTTCGGTATGCAATAATTCCCACACAAATTTATCCGAGCAGACACAAAATTTAACCCCATGTATCTTTCATAAATACATTTTTTTTCCATCGAGGATGAAATTACATACATAAATTAAAAATATAGATTCACAAGATAAAATACTATTATTAAGAATAGTAACTCACATATTGGAAGAGAAACAACAAACCTATAAGACAAAGTGTAATAACACACATCCTAAGTTTTATTATTACAAATATAACAAAAGCATTATCAAGATACGCAGGGACGGATCCAGAAATTTTGGATAGTGGAGATAAAAAATAATCTATAAATATTTTTATTAAAAAAATTATTTTTGTAAGGGCAATATTTAAATTTGTAAAAATAAAAAAAATTACTACATATATTAATTAACAAAAAAAAATTTCTTATAGGGACAATATCCCCTATACCCTTCAATGTAGATCTGCCACTGAAGATATGTCTCTGTGAAAGCATAAGATAAAAACCTTTGAAAAATATTCATAGAAGACAATAACTTTAATTGAAAGTTGTTTCTTAGGGGGCGTTTGGTTCAGGAAATCTCATTTTCAGAAATCTCATTTTCAGGAATCTCATTTCCAGAAATCTCATTCCCAAAAAAGTAAGATAAATATATTTGGTTATCACTTAACTTTCTTAGGAATATTTATCAAAATTTTCATCAGAATTTTATTTCCATGTTTGGTTGATATAGGATATTCTCAAGAATATAATGTATTTTTACAAAAATGTCCTTAAAAAATTTGATTACTTTAATTTACTACTACAACCAATTTCAAATAAACCCCTTGTGTCGTAAAGGGCAAATTATTATATTATTAATATAAAATTTCAGTACTAATGTTTTTTTAAAAATACTGGACAATATAGAATCAGTATCAAACATCTACCGCTGTTATCATTTTGAACATGCAACGTTGGCTATTATAAACAAGTGCTCTGAGAATTGAATGCAATAGGTTACATTGTAAAATTAAATATAAAATTGACCAGGATATTTTATTAAGTTATGAAAAAAATTTCCATTAAAAAGTCTTTGTTTGGCCAATAAATTATATTTTATATCAAAAATTTGCAAATATTTGATCTTTTTTCTTACAACTTCTTTTTGCAACCTTCATAATTAAGATTAAAACATCAAAAAATATAGATCATGATATCACAAACTTAGGATCCCTATCAACACTTGATACGCGAATACCATCAAATGAACTTTGCTTACTATACAGTGTTCAAATATCTGTGTTGTTAACATTTATGCATTCTACCGGTATTGGTGTAGATGGTCAAAATGATAAAACTTCAACGCTTAACTATTCATTTTTTGGTATCATTAGTGCAAGCAACTTCAATGGTGCTTTTAGGTTCGAAAAAAATTTCTGCAAAGTCTCCCCTATAAAATGAATATCCTCAAAAATACAACAGTTCCAAAACACTCCACAAGCTATAATCAGTATTACAACTCAAAGGCGACATATAATTTTAACACTAATACTTCTAACAAAATACTAGACAATATAGAATTAGTATCACAAATCAAAGGCAACATATGGTTTCTCAATATAGTACAACCATTGTCTCTTCTACTAGTAGAAGTCCAACATAAAACATAAATACATAAAGAGCTCAATTAACAATACAATACAGTCAATGGTTGTTAATTGCTAAAATTTGTTGCACAAAGAAAACTTTCAGCTCAGCATCAACAGTAAAGAAATAGTCTATTGCACTTTGATCCTTTGTGATTAAATACCCAGCTTTTATTCTTTCCATATCAGTCAACAACTCAATCTTCTTCAATTCCTCAAATACTTTCATTCTCATTTCTGCTCCTTCTTTTTCATGCTTGAAGCACCCAATAAGGTCAGCAATGTTGTCTTTGGTGCTCTCATACACTTTTCCTAAATTTTGTATGGCATCTGAAAGTTGAGAAATAACAGCATCATTCCCAATGGTTCTCTTCCTCTTCCCTCTGCCACTAGATGCAGAATCTTGGCCTCTTGAAGCCCCAATTCCAATATGATTGGAAAAATGACCAGGAGAGCGTGGAAGCTGTGTATCAGCCATAGAATCAATTGGAGTCTCATCAATGTCCACATCATCGCCTGTAAAAAGGGCATTTTCTTGCATCTCTCTATTCATCGCCTCAACTGCATCAGCAAGATCTTTAGCATCCATCCCAGTGGCTCTATCTTTTCCAAACACCAATGCCAAGTCATCAAAATGAGGAAATGGCTTTTTGAACAAACCTGCAGCATTTGGATGTACCTGTATTCCAAAAGAATAAAAGTTACTATAACATAAATACAAATGATACTTACAACATAAGTTAAATAATTGTATCATTACCTTTACCTAATCTCTGAATAAGTCATTTTCTACTACTATAATTTTTTATTGGTCATTCCACCCAAATCCACTTGCCCTAAGCATTTCAGCTATAGCACAATATTGTTTCTTCAGCTGCTTTACTCTCGATTCAATATGTGGATTGACTTTCAACCCACAACCCGGCATTTTTTGTTGAAGCCACTGCTCTAGCTGCTTTAGGTATCCAGATCTGAATGTGCCATTGTCTGCAGTCCACTTTCTGCATGCCACAAGCTCCAACAAACACTCCACAAGCTTTGCATCTTCATCTCTTGTCTATTGATGCTTTTTACCCATCAAAGTTGATTGGCTTGATTCTTCCATGTTCTTTTATGACATACAAATGATAAAAAAAATACAAATATATACAAGATAAAAATTGTCAATAATAATGCACAAATAAATAAAAGTAGAAGTCATAGCCAAAAATAAATCAATATCCATTACATCAAATAAGTAAATAATGTCAAAGAAGAATAAATCAACACAAGTTCATTGCAAAAATTCATAGACAATTGAAATAACTAAAAACATAACAATAGGTAATATTTCAGTGTTGTTCTCCTCTCCAAGCATTGAACATTCTTGTTGCAAGGTTGTCTCTCCATAGATTCCAAACATTACTTGCCTCAACATGTCTAATCATTTCTCCAAGTATGACATTCTCATTGTTGTCAACTTCCGTCTCTATTATTTATCTCTCCAATGGATCCACAGGCATTTCTCGTCGAATATGATTATGCAACAAGTAGCATGCAGTAATTATTCTCGCTTGAGTCTTAACTGGGTAAAATGATTTATTCCTTAAAATTGCCCACTGTCCTTTTAACAATCCAAAGCATCTCTCAATTATATTCATAGCAGAAGAATCTTTCATATTAAAATACTCTTGTGGGGTTGTAGGCTGCGATCAATTCCTCCACTAATTTAAATGATACATTTGTCCTCTATAAGGGGTTAGAAACCCTTCCCCGTTCATATATCCAGCATCACATAAGTAATAATAACCTATTGTAAAATATACAAATTTAGATTAAAATATATCAAAAATAATTAACACGAATTATATAATATCAGATTAGTACATAAAGTACCTTAAGAGACTTTTAAGCCATTCCTACGAGAGATAACATCTCTTAAGACCCTAGAGTCCGCAGCTGAACCCTCCCACCCAGCCAAGACATAAATAAATTGCATGTCTTGAGAACAAACTCCTAATACATTGGTTGCCAGTTCTCTCTTTCTTGTTCTGTATCTAAGTTTATCAGCTTATAATACATTAACCTTTATGTAAGTTACATCTAATGCTCCTAAGCAATTCTACATTGAGAACAAAAAACATGCATAGTTACTGAATTTCAAAAAAATAAAAACAAATTCTATCTATGTTTCAAAGGAAAAGTTGCAAAAAATTACCTTAAACCATTTCCATCGCTTATCAGTGCAATTTTTCCGAATTGGCTCAGGTTCTTTAAGAAGTTCTTTGTGGCATCTTAAGATGGCAAGCAGAACATAACTAAATCTCCTACCAATAGTCTCATCACTTCTCATGAATTGTCTTTTAATGATTCTTCTTTTAACATCATAGGAGATTATATGTAAAAAGATTGTCACCATCTCTTCCACTCCCATATTCCTAGGTGGTTGTAATTGACCTACCACTCTCAACATATGGCATAAAAAATGGAAACTCCTCCTATCCATCCTAATATTTTCTACAGAGGCTAAATCTGAAACAAACACCACTCTATCAAAATTAACTTCCCTTACTTGATGTCAACTATATGAATCCCAAGTCATATTATTACGATGTCTAAAATAATCCATTATGATATATGCGCAAACTGACATTAACACCACGATAAAATCATTTAACATTTCTAAATACAAAACTAAGATTGCAATAATCCTCATCTTCCTTGTTCTTTGCAATTGAGCTATGATTCGTTAAGTCAAATAACTGGCATAAAAAAAATTAAATTAGAATCTACATTAAAAAAATTACTTTTCACAATAAATTTAAACATAAAATAAATTCATTTAGCATAGTCACAAATTCATTTTTTATTTTGTAAGTTCTCCAAAAATTTTAGCAGAGTCTCCTCTATAAAATAGACATTCCCAAAATACAACAGCTTCAAAATAACTAATAGAACTATTTACAATTCCTGTATATCATCCAATATTCAAACTTAATTTAAATCAAGACAAATAAAACTAAAACAGTATATTTTAATCCAGACATCAAACTAAATCCAATACTCAATCTCAATCTGAATTAAACTTAAACTGCATGTTTATGCAACCATTACTTAATTTCTCAACTTATTCACATAGCACAAGAGAAAATGCAAATTTAACATAGTACTCTATAACTCAAATTATTTTGATCTCGAACATAAAAGAATTTCATAAAGTAGTGAAGACAGAAGGATTGCTGAACCAGATTATGTTAGAGAGCAGATTCTACCCTCCTTGTATTCTGATTAAGCCGAGTTGATCATCATGAAGATGAATTAAGCACTGAAGAGAATAGGAGAAGCCTAATGGCTTCTGATGTTGATGAGGGTTCTGACAAAAGAGAAGGTGAGGCAGATGAGAATTGTGCTTGTTCTGTTTGTGATAATGCCAAGGAAAATGTGGATGATGAAGATTTCAAGTTGCATTCGGGTACAGATAAAGGGCAAGAACCCATTGAAGAGGAAAATCTAAAAGCCCCCGAGGATGATCCACCAGGTGATATCAAATAAAGTGAGCATCTTTGTCTAGAGAATGGGAATGGGTACCATGATCATGATCATTATAGAGGTCAGGTAAATGGATTTGCAAATGGTAAACATCATCAGGGTAGGAAAATCATGGGTCCAAAAGGCAAGAAGCTTCTTCCACTTTTTGATGCAATTGATGCAGAAGATGGGATGTTGAATGGAAATGAGAATGGGCTATATTTTGATTCCTTGCAAAATGGTAGGGAACTCATAATGGGTAAAGATCAGGCAAAGAATGTCAGGAGAATGAAAACTAAGAATCATTTTCATACTATTTCTTCTAAACCTATAACACCAACATGTCTTTTTTTCTTTTCAAATGCAAAAGCATACGTGAGTTTTAGATTTTTCTCAGCCTCGAATGTTCTACTTCAAACTTTTTCTTCACCCCTTTAACGATCTCCTTCCTACCATGGCAATTAAACAGATTTCATAAATTTCTTTCCACATAAAAAAAAGAGGTCCTGCTATTGAGCTTTCTCTGAACAATATAAACCGCAAATTTGAGTAGGATGCAGTCCAGAAGACACTTCTAGTTAAATAAAATGGAGATACAATTGGGTTTAAAGTCCTTACCCAGCCAATGGTCTCATGGAAATTTGACAGTGCAGGAAGGAGAGAGTGCAGAGGAGCAGAAATCCGAGAGAAATGTCGGGGGAAGACGCCAACAACGATGGTGATGGTCTCGCGGCGCAGGAGCCCAGGTCTCGCAGCATAGGAGGAGATGGTGATGGTCTCGCCTTCTCGCGGTGCAGGACGAGGAAAGAGACAAGCAGGAGCCCAGGTCTCGAGGGAAGACGCCAACAACGATGGTCTCTCGAAGGAGAGAAATGTCGCGGTGCAGATGGTAGATTGGTCTTGTGAGATTGAGATTAGGTCTGGCCGAAAATAAGTTTTCTGGTAAACTTTTATTATTCCCACCTTCGCTGGTGGGAATAAAAATTTTCAGCGCTCTTCACAATTTGGATTCCTGGGAATAAACGTTTTCCAAGAATAAAATTGTATTCCTTCAATCAAGCACGGCAATATTTTTTTTGTTAAACTTTTCTGGAAAAGTTAAAAATTTAACTCCAAATAAGCGCCTCCTTAAGAAATATTATTCTATCAAGATTTGGAGACTATTGTTACCAATGTGATGGATAAGTAGTAAATTTTAGACTCAAAAAAAAAAAAACACTCTAAGAAATAAGAATTAGACTAGTAAAAAACAAATATCACAAATGAGAAGACATAGAGGCAAAAAAGACAAACAATGAGAGAATACAATGGAAAAGAAAAAAATCAGAGGCAATTAATTCAATTGATGAAGATGCTTACACACCAGTTCAATTATTCATATAATTATCATTATTAGGTAATGTTTGATTTATGAAATATTTTAATTTTTTAAAAAATTTCATTTTTGAATATGAGATTTTCATAAATAAAATATATTAAAAAATTATAAAAATATATTTGATCGTTATTTCACTTTTTATTTATTATATTTTTTAAAAATTTTATTTTCATATTTCATTTATATAAAATATTCTCAATTATATAATTATTTTTTAAAAAATATCATTTATAGATAAAAAATTTAAAAATAAAAAATTAATAAATATAAAAAACAATTAAATCATTTCACAAAATAAAATTTTTCCATTCTATATGAATATTTTACTTCTACCCTTCTGAGTGGGAAAATTTTCTCACTGTTACTTATAATTTTTTATTTTTTTATACCCAATAATAAAATTTTATTATTGATACTAAATGTAGAAGAATTTTATTTACACCTCAATTTTTTTTAAAAATTCTAAAATATACATTGTATCAAACACTATCTTATGAAAAAAACAAAAAGCTCATAATAAAAAAAACAAAAATCAAAGAGATTATCAAAATTTAAGGCTTAATTTCACTTTTAAAATAGATAGAGAGGTTTTGTCAATATATTATATAGATAATTAAATATTATATCAATATATATCAAATTATTTAACATATCATTTTAAAATTTGACTTTTGATTCAAGAATAAGGCAATCGTTATGTTTACTAATCAAGGTAAATTAATTTAGTTAGTAAGTATTAAATTTTGTAAAACGTGATTTTATTATTTATTGTCAATAATTTTTTAATAAATAATTTATAAATATTATTTTAAGCCTTCATTAAAATTTATCATATATCTTAATCTTAAAATATTATAACTGATTCTCATTTTAAACCTTTTTTTCACCTAAAAAAATTGCCATGTTAAAATTTATAAATCATATTTCACTGTTAAGACAGTTTTTGACTTTTTGGAATACTTTTTGTTTTTTGGTCAAAGGACATTTTGGAATACAAGCAAGACTGCGTAACGAGCCGTGTCTGATTTTTTAACTTGCTTGACCGGGCGCAATAGGCCCAAACAGCCCAACACCAAGAGTCCCCAAAAACAGTCGGGAAGTTAAACAGCACTCCAGCACACAATGCACGTGTTTTTTGTCCATTTCGTGGATAAGACAAGCTCTCTACCACGACCATACGCTCTCTGCGCTGTATTATCCACTCAAATTCATAGCAGATTTTTCTATTTTCTCTTCTTCTTTTCTTTTTTTTGAATTTAATTGCTCACATAACAACAAAACCCTGGCAATTATTTGCAAAGAAAAACAAGATTAAAAGTGTGACTGATTAGAAGAATAATGATGATAGGATTTTTCATTTTGGATAAACTATTTTTTATATCTGTAAAATATAAAAAAAAAGAGTTTATATTGTGATGAAATCATTACAAATTTTTACTATTAAATTTGTCTAATTAAAAAAATAAGAGACATAAACAGATGGTTGAATATAGTTGACAAAAATATTAAGTGAAAATTTCAAAAATTAAATAATAATTTTAATTATTTAGTTGGAACAATTAGTTAGTACATTCAAAACTTGAATAATAAAATACAAATATATATATTATTAAGCTTTTTACAATTAAAAAAATTCAAGGGTTTTTTTTATATTTCTTTTATTGTTTAAATTTTATTTATCATTTTGGTCGTTTTCTGAGTCCTTAAACTGGCATGGAATAAATCATCGAAATTAAAAAAAAAAATTACAGAAAAAAAGAAAGGAGAAAAGGCAGACACGCATGCCGTGTATGTTAGCAACCGTCTCCCAGGCGCCACATAAATAAACAAAACTACGTAATTCGCGGGCTACAAGGACCAATTTAATCCGAAACAGTGTGTTTTGATTAGACCACGTAGAGTAAACCCGGTAATCGGCGCAAGTTAGAAGGAAGCCTAGCTGCCTAGCGAACCGTGTCAGGCTTTTCTACCTCCCCACGAACCAAAAATACCAGTTGCCATTAAGGGAACTCATTCGGAAATTTCCTTTAATTCTTGCTGCGAGGTATTCCTCTTTCTACTTCCTCTTTTTCCTCGCAGCGCTTGTTTATAAATTTCTTTGGAAGTTGCTTGCCGAGGAACATTTTTCATTTTCCAGGAACTTTGGAATTCCAGTATCAGTCAGGTTTTTTTTTTCTTCTTTTAAAGTTAGTTCTCAAATTTCAATTAATTGGGTGTTCTTTATATTTGTTGAAGAGTCCGTTAGGAATGTCCAATGACGTGCCGATTGGTGATCTCTGGATTCTGTCCCGAATCTGATGAGCTATTTCGTATGGACTTAGGGTTTTCCTTTTTCTTCCACTGGAATTAATTTTCTCTTTTCCTTCTTTTAATCTAATTGAAATCCCCTACCTTAGTTTTCAGTTACTGAGAAATTATTTTTAAGACGGCAATTCTGCATTTTTATTATCTTCCCGGCCAAAAAGTTGTAAAAAGTTTGATTGCAGTGAATTTCTATATTTCTTTTTCGTGCTAAAGTTATTATTCTTTTTCTCGCAGGTCAAATTTTCCCTTTCCATTTGAAACCTTTTCTATTCCGCTATCCCGTTAATATACTGTAGCATTGGGTTAAAATGGTGTACAGGTTTTTATATGTTATATGATATTATGCTCATCGGATGACCTTCTACTTCAGTTGAACAATGGCCTATCCAGGTTCAATGCAATTGTCTCACGACATTAGGGCCTACAGTAATAGTGGATGCTGCAGTTTTCATCATGTATGTGGTTAATTTATTTTATTTTTGAAAGCCCTAGACTCTTCCTTTTCAATTTGAGAATTTAGTATGCTTTTTTTTTTTTTTGGTACGAAGAACTTAGTATGCTGAATGTCATTTCCGTTTTACTTGACAGAATCCAAGGGCTGTTGGTAGATTACATTTGGTTACCATCAATCTTTCATCACATGGTTTGGTATGCATTCACGTATTGAAAATTCCAAGCTTTTTTTCCCCCATCCTATACTTGTTGGATGGATCTATCTGTTACTTTAATAGTTATTTGTTAGATTTGCTATGGCCTGTCAGTTTCTTTGCATTACTCTGTGTGTATATTTGTCGTTTTGGACTTATATGTTTTGTTTTATTCATTGTCTGAGTCCATGGAGAACTTTGTTTGTGAATTGACAGAGGCAGGATTCTTCAACTCTCAATCTTTTAAGTAAAGTAAATGCTCCACTAAGGCCTGTGCCTTCCAGATGTAATGTTTTATTGTGTCAGTCTGTACTAATACCAGGGGGAGGGAGTTGGACTCCACACATGAAGTCTGCTTCTATTATCTTGAAAAGGTCGTCCTCTCTCTCCTTCTCCTTTTAATCGAGGAAAGTTTTGACAAATTAGTGGATATGCATCTGCATATTTCAACATGGTTTTCTACCTGGCACCATTTCTCATATTGCAATAAAATTTAAGTTTGTTAGGATATGTGCTTACTTTTAGCTTAAATTCCTCAGCAATGATGACTCATTTCCTAAAACTAATGTTACAGATATAATGAATCATGTTTATGCAATATATATATATATATATATATATATATATATATATATATATATATATATATATATATATATATATTTCGCACCCATTTTTCTTTTAATGTTTGTAGTTGTACTGTATTCAGATTGTATTGATGGTTGAGAGTTTTATGTCCCATCTCGTAGTGGTCTAGTAGATTTCCTTTTATATCTTGGATACTTCAATTTGACTCTTCTCTCCAAACCACTGCTTTGTCGCCAGTAATATAGTGTATTGTTGCATGGTTAGTTCTGTCCCATTCTTTCCAAAACTTCTGGTATCTCTTTAATGCCTTGGTGAGCTATTTTTTGATAGTCAGGAACCTCAACTTCTAGGACACTGCTTCTCTCTTCCCCATTAGGATTGTTGGAGGAGTGGATAGAAATTGGGCATTTACTGGATTAACTGAGACTGTAATTTGATTAGTATGTGAACTTTTAAACTAATTTGTGCTATGGTATTATGTTATAAATTATTTGCATCAAGTATTATTACTAAAAGTGTCTATCATCTGGTGCTAAATTTTTGTTGTTCTTGTTGCATCTCTTCATTTTTGTCTCTATATCATTGAATACATTATCTATAGAAATATTTATTTTTAGATACTGATGCAGGTCATATAATGCTTTACAAGGAAGCCCCGTCGTGCTTCAGTTGATCCCAGCCCTTGGTGTCATTGCCTTTGCTGTTTATGGTCTTGAGCCACTCCTGCGTCTGAGCAGGATTATATTTCTCCAAGTAGTTACCATCTATTCTTATTAGTTCTTCATGATTTTTTTCTAAATCTGATTGAATACTATAAATGATTCTGCTCTGTGGAAAATATTTTCAGAGGAATGATAATAGTTGGAAGAAAAGCAGTTCGCATTATATTATGACATCTTATTTTCAGCCTTTGCTTCTGTGGACAGGGGTAATGCTTATCTGCAGGTTTGTTTGGACTGATCAACTAATATTTGCCACTTGAAAATCTTTAAGTCCTTTTGATATTAACCATACCGTAATTTGTTTCAGGGCATTAGATCCACTAGTCCTAACATCAGAAGCCAGCCAGGTTGTGAAGCAACGACTGCTGAATTTTGTGAGATCTTTGTCAACAGTGCTCTCATTTGCCTACTGTTTATCAAGGTATATTTGATTTCTGACTGATTAATCTTTAAGAAATTGACAAATTAACCAAGTTTCTACTGCTTTTAACCTTACAAAGATATGGCTTTAATGTCCTATTTATGGAATTATTTTTTTACCTTACAAAAGATATGGTTATATTTCATTATTGTTGGAATTATTTTGCGCTACTGACAGAATTTGTTGTAGTATTCTGCATGTATCATTTGTTAATAAATATAGTATTTTATGATTTTATCTTCCCATTTTTTTAATTATTATCTGTGTTGCTAAATTCTTGCTATTATGTGTATTAGGTCCTATGTTATGTTCTAATTATAATGTTATATGGTTGTGCTTTTCGGTTTCAGCTTAATTCAACAAGCACAAAAATTCATTATGGAGGCTAATGAATCCAGTGATGCAAGAAATGTATGTTTCTTTTACATATTCTTTTCCTACCTATGGTCCTTATCATGATTTTATTGCTATGTGCATAGCAATTTGGTACAATAATACTGATGGGCAAGCTATTTTTGTTATGAGAACACTTGGATGAAGCTTTAGAAGGGTTTTTATGATATTACAATTTGTAAATGAAGATGAGGAAAGTAATTGAACTTTGGGGAATATAAAGTTAATTTTATGAATATTGTTCACACTTGGTTTTTCAGTATATGGGTTTATAAGCTTCTGTTTTATAATTATATCATACTTTTTTCTCATTTTCTGTTTGATCTTTGGGAGGAGTCCCGATATTCTTAATTTAGTTTACTGACTCCTGAGGGCATTGCTGAAGTGTAAAAGCAAGTACCATTTAAGAAAAATTTGTACTGTAAATGACAGATGGGCTTTGATTTTGCTGGGAAAGCTGTGTATACTGCAGTGTGGGTTGCTGCTGTGTCATTGTTCATGGAGCTGCTAGGTTTCTCCACACAGAGGTGGTTAACTGCTGGTGGTTTGGGTACAGTATTGCTCACTCTTGCAGGTCGTGAGGTACAGTATAGATTCTTTGGTATTGTCTGTTGAAATGGAATGCTTAAGCCCTCCTGATCCTGCATTTTGTGGATCATCCTTATATTCCACTTCATCAAATTTCATATGACTAAGTCTTCTAGCATAGTCATTATTGATTGGATAGATTCTTGTTTGCTGCGATTCTCACTCCGTGTTTCTGATGCATTCAGATATTCACGAACTTCCTTTCGAGTATAATGATTCATGCAACTCGACCTTTTGTTGTGAACGAATGGATTCAAACAAAGATTGAAGGATATGAGGTTTCTGGTACAGTTGAGGTTTGTATCTACCTTACCCATACCATATTGAATGGTTAAAGTAAATAATGTTATGTGGTATATTTTTTTATGAGTGATCTCTACATTGATGTGACAAATTGAAGCACTAGTATCAATAGTAGATGTTCTTTGTTATTTATATTTAATATTGTAATTAAAGATGCAGTCAAATTTTTTCTCCAGCATGTAGGCTGGTGGTCACCAACAATAGTGAGAGGTGATGATCGTGAAGCAGTTCATATTCCTAATCACAAGTTCACTGTTAATGTTGTGCGGAATCTTACTCAGAAATCTCATTGGCGTGTCAAGACTCACCTTGCCATCAGTCACTTGGATGTTAATAAGATTAATGTGAGCAATCTTGGTTCGCATGCTTGTAAAACTTGTTCAAGCTACTTCTGGTGGGTATATTTTTACATGGAAACTAAGGTTATTTCATGCTTATCTTCTTTATGCAGAATATTGTAGCTGATATGCGCAAGGTTTTGGCCAAAAATCCTCAGGTAGAGCAGCAAAAGTTGCACAGAAGGGTTTTTCTGGAGAATGTCAATGCAGAAAATCAATCCCTTATGGTGAGTGTCTGCTTTGTTCATTTTCTATATTATAAACTTAAAAAGTCCATTATCTTGTTTTCATTCCTTTACGTCAACTTTAGTTTGCAGCTTTTGATATTTTCTGTACTGTGTCAAGAGCAAGATGGCGGTTAGATAGTTACTTATGGCTTTTAGTCTTATCCTTCTGTTATATTATAACTTGCTCAATCTTCCTTTTTTAGATTTAAATTTTGTGACTGATTTATTAAGTAGTTCTGGTGTTAAATAAAGCATCCAAATTTTAATCCTATAGGTTTTGTTATTTGCCACTGAGCCTTTTCCTTATAATCTGCTACACAATCATACATATACTGAATTGCTTATAAAGGCTTCTTTTAATTATCATCTCTTATGGCCAAAGATTTGTCAACGTTCGGCCTATACTATGCCTGGTTTCCTGTGTCTTTTATGTTTTATCTCTATAAAATCTAAACATATGAGGCATATGAAGATAGACATATAAGTTATTTGTCCCCCCCCCCCCCTCTTCTGCTATACTTTGTTAATAATTGTTTACTTTTCTCCTGTTTTGCTTTTTTAATTGCCATTATCTTATAAATTATCCTTATTGTTGCAGATATTAATATCTTGCTTTGTTAAAACTTCACACTTCGAAGAATACCTCTGTGTTAAGGTAAGATAAACTTTAAGTAATTGTAATACAATGATATATGTTGATAAATGTTTACTAACACTATTTATCAACAAAAAAAAGTTTGCTAATACTTTTTTAGTGTTTTACAAATCAATTGTACTAGTAGCTTACTCACCAATTTTTTTTTTTTTTTTTGGGGGTTTCAAAATTCTGGCCAGATCAATTTTGTGGAAGGACTTCTCGACTAATTTATTTTAGATAATAACTTAAAATCGTTTGCTTTTTTAGATGCCAATAAGCCAATAGCCTGTTCCTATTCTTAATTAACTTTTAAGTTCACTGGTTTTGTGATGTACTGTACTGCACTTGGACTTCAGTTGGTTGGATTGTGCAGAATTGATTGTTTCACATGACAGCTTATTCTGTAATCTCAATATTCAGCCTGCTATCATTCATACTTTTCAATATCTTTATGGATGTGAATAGAGAGGTTGTTTAGCCTAGTTTTTGTTATAGACTGTTTGATAGATTCCATTTTGAATGGGGGATTTCCATGTGCCCTGCGAAGAAGATTTTGACCCAACTATCCCTGTTTTCAATTAATTGTAATGGTGTGTTTCTGTATACAAGACCATTTTTATTTAATTTATGTTCATCTTATTCTGTTTGGGTAGCAGATAAGTGGCTCACATGAGTTGATTTACGTGTAATAAAACAGGAGGCCATCCTTTTGGATCTTCTCAGAGTTATAAGTCATCATCGAGCCCGGTTAGCCACACCCATCCGCACTGTTCAGAAAATATACAGTGAGGCTGACTTAGAAAATATACCATTTGGTGACACCATTTTCACTCGTTCCAGAGCGGCGACAAATCGTCCATTTCTGCTGATAGAACCACCTTATAAAGTTAATGGTGAAGATAGAGTTAAGGCTTCACCTCGTTCAGCTCGTACAAGTGAAGAAAAAGATGCCAAGATTGATGAGTCTTTGACACCTGATTCCAAAGGAGATGACCTTTTTGCAGCAACATCAACCTCTACGTCCAATGCTAACTCCAGGGACAAGTCGAAGTCAATTTCTGAAGCACAAACCCAGAATATGGGTTCTGATAGTTCAGTCCAGAAGACCTCCAAAACCCTTCAGTCCAAAAAGGAAAGTGCGGGAGAAGCAGGAAAGGGAACTGCTGCTCCAGTAACTAAAGACCTTGCACAAAGTGCCATGCCTGAAAATTCTTCTGTTACATCCCACGAGTCTGGAAAGGGAGAGATTGCTTCTACTACTTCTTCACAGGCAAAGCAAGATGCTGTATCCTCCTCATCAGTCACGCCTTCCTTGGAAGAAAATATTGTTCTTGGTGTTGCCCTAGAGGGCTCAAAACGAACTCTTCCAATTGATGAAGAAATGACTCCGCCTTCTTCTATCCCTGCAGAGTCACAAGAATTTGCTGCCCAACGAAATGGTAATGGACCTCCTGCCAGCAAAGATAAAAAAGATGGTCATATGTCCTCATTTCCGACCTCCAAACAGAGTGATTAGCTGGATCAGCAGAGTAGTTGTTGATGATTTATTATGTACCTTAAAGTGATGCAAAAGTGATCCAGCTGTTTTTTTGAAGCTGGCATTATGCATTTAATTCCTCTACCTGATTGCCCGTGTATGTACATAATTGTTTATTCAGGATTTGTAATGCCAATAAGAACCTCGGAATTGCCAACAAAACATTTTGGTTTATGCCTCATTCCCTATTCAGGAAAGGACCATCGAAATTCTTTTTAAAAAAAAGAAAAAAAAGAAAAGGAAAAGCCAGAGTCCTGAGTCCTTTATAGTTCATCTTTTACTGTGGCCATCCCATTTTTCTAAGTTACATAAAAGGCGAGTTCAAGGCTTCTGGTCAGTTGAGTGGAGCGCACCTTTAACCATAAAAAGAAATACAGGAAGTTGAAGTCAGAAGCGAATACTACACGAGAAGAAACTGCCTACCAACGGCTGGCATGGGTTGCTTGAGACATGAAAGTCAACATTATCCGTATATACGGTGATGCTGGAGTTCAGGTGGAGCCTTAAATTCCGTGTTCATTTAGAACATTAAAACAAACTATTTTCTCAAACAATTGCTTCAATTGTGAACACTGAAAATGAAGTCAGCGTACACGTTTGCACTTCTCCGTAGAATTATCAATTTCATACTATATGCATATCATTCAAAAAGAATTTATGAAAATAGCACGTGAGAATGAACAGGAACAGTTTTTTAAAGCAGGAAATCTACCATCAATATAAGAAAGTGAACTGTATCCAAAGTCGCAGATATTTTTACATCTAAGTGACAGAAATGACCACAATTGGGCGCGGACGCTATTCACATCTTGGCAAAGAAAATCCTAAAAATCATACAAAAATATCGAGGCCTAAAGAAGCTACCCCATCCATATTTACAGACGGGATTCTTGCGTCATTCCCACAGAATCACTTTCACAGAGCCGCCTTCTCTTTACAGCTTGTTCCTCACAAATATTTGGTGCCATTCCGTTAAACATCTGGACATCATCACATGAAACCTCGTTCTCTACGGCATCAGAAATTTGATGCAATGATTTTATTGTTGTCTCTTCACAGGATGAGGGAAGAACTCCATTCTTGTTGCTACCACACTTGGTATCAGAGTCTAGCAAACTTCCCACAACAGAAGTCAGTGGCAAGTTGCTAGCAGCAGAATCAACAATTTCTGTAAAACACAGGTTTTCCGTGGATAGAAATTTTTTTTTATATCGTTTGGCTTCCTCAGATGACTCTGCTTCATTTTGAGCAGGGCAATTCTCAACAACCCCAATGTCATCTGAATCATCTGACGAGCAACTTGATGTATCCGAAGAAGACTCAGACTTGTCATGCTCTGCCAGTGGAGAGATTTCTGGTCTATGACAAGTCTCGGCACCACAACCTCTAGATAAGTATGGATATTCACATGTTTGAGGCGTAACATGCTGGAATTTGGCATCTGTAGTCAAATACATAAAGTGCTCACTGGTTTCTGTTGCTGTATCTTCCTATTGAAATAAAAAAAGGGGGGATTAGAATTACTAAGTCAATGAAAAAAATACTATATATGATATGAATCATTCTGTGATTATATTAGTAATCAAATATGCTCCAGCAGGTGATAGCTTGATCGAATAATTGTTAAATAATAAAATGTAATGCAGGCAGCATTATTTACAGAGTCATTCTATATGATGATGAGAGAGACTCAGGATACTTTTCAGAAGCTTATGTACTCAAAAAAATTTCATAAGAGACAAACAAACACAGCCTGAAGCATTCGCTGGGTAAAAGCAGGTC
Organism: Gleditsia sinensis; assembly: GCA_037074535.1. NCBI lineage: Eukaryota > Viridiplantae > Streptophyta > Magnoliopsida > Fabales > Fabaceae > Gleditsia > Gleditsia sinensis. The sequence goes on from CM073472.1 coordinate 6,573,911, forward strand.
AAAGTAAGAAGCACTATAATTCATAAAACTATGGCCTAAGCAGTCAAAAAAGTTATAAAGCAACATCTTGAAATCATTGAAGCATTGAGTGATATGGGTAAATACAAGATTATAATCACAGACTATGTTACAACCAATGGAAGCACGAGAGTCTGCAACCTCAAATCATGTGGGCTGAGGGAACCAGCTATGCCCATAGAGCATGCGGGCAAAAGAAGCACATGACCCAGGGAAAGAAATTCAAGAAATTTCAACATATGCATCTGTGCGCACACACACATATGCAGGGTAGATACCTCTATTGGATATATTGAGCCATTGACACGGTAACCAGAGGACCTGTGGTCAAAAGATTGGCACTGTTCCACTAATTCTCCTGCTGTAGCTCCTGGCTCAAAAAGCTCCCTTAGAACCAAGCCTGAATGATTAAAAGATTGAGGATCCAAAGATGATGCCGATAATAGGGTGATTTCTATTCCCTGGCCAGCATGGGATGTAGTTGATTCCCCATTTCTGTTTTCCAGAAGTTCAAAGATTAACCTCTGGATAAGAGTTCGTTTCAGATATGCCTCAGAAGGTGGAAACCAATCCACATTCAGCTGAAAAAATTCTTTTATTAGGTCAAATCTATATAAGACACAAAAGGAAACAATTTGGAAGTTTCTATTTAGCCTATAGTAATGCTGAAAGAAAAAGAATATTGACAAACAGGTTGAGCAACAAAAAAATTGGGAGAGATGTGACATCTCCCCCTGTCCCATTGTATGTGTCTCATTTGACATTTCGTGTACTTTAAGAGAAGTCTTATTTATTATAAATTGCAGGGCAACATCTAATCAAGTACAGTATTGCCAGAACAGTCCCAACAATTTTGAATTTGGAATAAAACGTAAGGGTAATTGAGGGAAGTAAAAACTTGCAATTTTGACTTTCAAAGCGAGACATACATTTTGGGACTGCCCAAAATTGAAAGTGGGACAAAAAATAAAGTAGAGGAAGTACTTAAATTGGCATGATCAAACGCTTAACAACTTACCTCCAGAATTCAAGCAAGATTTTTTAAAAGGTAAAAACACTTAAAAGTTTAAGCATAAAAAAACTAAGCAGACAACTTACAAAGTTAGAGAACTTGGTTAGTTTGAACGGATTGAAGTTAGCAGGAGCTTCAGCCAGGAAGAGCTCTAAATAGTGCAGCACAAAAAGGCCACAATCAAATGAATTTTCTTGCTGTGGCAACTGTCATGCAAACAAAACATTAGAAACAAATCATCAAGAGAAAACAAAAAGGTGTTTCTTGATCATAACGCAATCAATCATAAGCCAAAAACATTTGAAGAAAATTATGAACTCAATAGCATACATACTGTATTTCATCTACACCGGTTCCAATTTAAAAAGAGTGCAGAGACTAGGGGAAACTCATCAAATAATAGGATTATTCCTTTAAAGTGCAAGGCATAAACAATTTGCAGTTCACTTTTTCCAGTTTCCTAGCATATGATGGATTGAAACAAATACCTGTATTTTATAAGCTTGAGTAGGCATCACTTTAGCAATGAAAGATTTTTTATGTTCATCTATTGCTATGTAAGCAATTTTAGAGAAAGACCCAACAAACTTTTTGTAGTAGTTTCCTAAACAATGTAGATGTTAATTTGCAGTAAATAAAATCGAATTCTGTCTCATTCAACACGAAGATAGAAAGGAAGTTGATATATGCCATCTCTGTGATTACTGATAAAGTAATTTGTTTTGGTGCTCAAATCTGTAAGTCATTGAAATATAAGTAGGCAATACCGCAAGTGGGAGAAAACGCATATTGAAGAATCTTGATGAAAGGTCTTCTTCCCATCTATCCATATGCCTCTCTTTCCATTCTTCCCACAAATAACTGTCAATTTAATATGGGAAGGAGTCAACAAATAGCTTGTAATTTAAAATAAGAATACAAACAAATCGAAGGTATGGGAAAGGAATTAGTGAAAAAGAAACAAACATGGATAGCATAATAAGTATTATAGTTGTGATTCAAGTAAGGGAACACAATAAGGGAAAAAAAGAGAGAAGCACAAAACAAAGGAAACAGAGACTTACTAATGAAACAGAAAATGTAAATCCAAGGACTAAGAAACTTCCACACACATAAATTTGGGTTTTCTTGTTTGTTTTTATTTACCACACATAATCAAACACAAAATCGATTGTGATATGTTCTAATTCATTATTAATCCAGCTGATGCGGCAATTTGGAGAGTTCAAATCAAAGTGAAAATTAGAGAGTTACTGTTATATAGACATTCAACCCTCCGACAGTTAAATTGGCAAGTTTAGATGTGATGCATGAAAGTTCTAATAACCTACAAGCAATTATTAAAAAACTCTTACAGTTTATTTAATGCCGTCAACAATATCAGCCCTGTTTTTTAAATTAACATAATTGCAATATAATCAAAAGAATTTAAGTATAATTTGGATTACGTAATAACAAGGGACACCAGGATGTGGCCAACGGAATAACATAGAACTTAGGCTATGGATGTTGTTTTCTATTCTAAGGCCAAAAGAGTTACCTTAAATGGTAACTAGATGGATAGGTGAGCTAAGGCACTGATCAAAAGGAAATTTAATATTGATTTAGATAAATAGCTTGGTTATGAGACTCTATTTTTAGAATGATTTAGTTGCTTCTTTTGGGAAACTGATCAAAAGTAGGTGTTTTAATCACAATGGGGAGACAATATCTTGGTAGTCACACCAGACTTCATAAGCAACAACATCCTTGAAAGGAGCTTATTAAACAGTAGGAGCTTCTTTATCAACTGCTCAAGAAGATAGCATATTATCCTATGAAATTTCAACCTAGTATTGGTCACATTCTTTAAAAAGCTTATGAACCACTGGAAACTTCTTTATAAATTGCTCAAGAAGATAGCAAGTTATCCCATGTCTTGATAACTTAGTAATTGCATAATTTCAATTGGTCACATCCTTGAAAGAAGCTTTATTATCCACTAGGAACCTTTTTTATCAATCCCTTAATTAGCAAGTTATCTTATATCCTGCTAACTTAATAATTGCATAATTACAAACTGGCATTGACTCATTGTCAACAAAAAGAAAAATCTGGAATTGGCTGGAACATTAGCCTAATTCACAAAGCCAATTTGCACTTGCATATATAACATCAAATTAAACATCTTTTTTTTTTCAAGAAAAAACAAAGCACATACAACCCAGTTTATATAGATTTTTTTTTGGGAGGGCTGGAAATGCACAATTGAAAAGCTCATAATATACCTTTGAAGAAGGTTTTTCAGACCACTGTGACTTCCTTTAATGGAATCCATATGCAAAATACAGGGTACTTTAAGTGACTTGTCCAGATCATCATCTGAAATATGTCTCATAAGTCATAACATGGATAACTGAGGATACAGAGACTCATAAAAAAGGATTACACAAACCAAGAACTCACCATTAAAACTAACCACTTCACCTGGATGACATATGACTATTAAACTCCAGTGAAGACTGCCATCATTATAATCCAAATTTAATGCTGATCAGCGCCTGAAGTCAGATAGAGAGAAAAGGGAGAACCCAAGGTTTTATAGATATCTTACTTGAAGTTTACAGGTATGAAGATATAATCCTTTTCAAATAAATTTACTTTTCTTGTCCATTTACGAACACGTAGAAAAGCCGCTTTGCCATCTGAAGCACTTGATGGATTTTTGTCCATATCAGCCAGCTTTCGAAAGAAAAAACTATTAAAAAAATGGAATCTATCCTTTTCCTCTTGTATCTGAGTCTTCAAATATCTGCCAAAACAGATATTCTCAAAACTGTTATACCATTGTCAAGTGGAGTAACATGAACAGGAAATCTTTTTAAGTTAATATATTTTACTTAATTAAAGTTATCCTGGACTTGGCAATCCTTTTATACACATGATCAGTCTCATATTACTAAATCTTGGTTGGGTGAAAAAAGATTGAGGAAGCTCCACGGTTCACATAGTTATAAGATTGAAATGCAACCTATAAAGACAAACCAAAAAAAGTGAAAAATATAATAGACATTTCTCAACATGCCCAGATGTTGAAACAGAAGAGCAAGGGCCAATTTGATTCCTGTTTTTAAATAGTTTTCTTTTAAAAAAAAAGGGTTAGGCACAATTATTTTTTCTTCTCAGCTTATAAAAGATATTTTCTTTTTACAGCATTTTATAACAGAAAACAAAGAACAATTTTGAGCTGTTGCTATTCTTTGTTTTATTCTCTTTTCTTTAAACAAGGTGGAAAAAACCCATTTTTAATGGCCATTTTGTAAATTTGAAAACTGACTTAAGTAATCCTTTAATTTTTTTTATTCTATACGCTATAATTATTATTTTATATATAATTAAAATTATAATTTGAATGGACGCAAGTCGAGCCTTGAGTTTAAAATTTTCAAATTAAGTTCTATGAAACTTTTTCAAAACTGTTTCAAGAATAGATTTTTTAAATGGATTTTTATTTTCAAAAATTGTTTAAAACTTGCATTTGAAAATTGTTTTCAGGAAAAAAAATCAAACAAGCCCTAAAAGTTTCAACTAAAGTCCAAAAGGAAAAATACATATGTGAACTTACTTAATATAGAAATCAATAACTGTGTCATTGATGAATGTGTCTGGTTGTAGCAGATCAACATCTCTCTTACTCAGGGAAACAGCATCCGGATCCCCTTTCGGATAGATAACTTCGTCAAAAGGCTCATCAAAACTGTTTCAGATATAAAATATCAGAATTAGCCAGCTTTTTCCCCCCCAATAAAAGAAGAATTCATTACAATAGAAAAGACAAGAACATGTGAGAAGGCATCAAACTCCACCATAACTTATTTTACAAATGTAGAATATTTTCACACTATGGCCCCTTCTGGAAATTACCATGTAAACTATTTTCTGCTTAGTTCATAACCTCAAACTTTCAGCTTATAAAGATAAAGGACCAGAACAAATTATACCATATATTGTCCTACAAAAAATGGAGGAACAATTAGACAAAATAGTGGAACCTCAACACTAATGAAATAATGTATCATAATAGCCAGGAAACTAAAAACTTGCTGCATTTTGTAATATTCCTCCGGCTCTAAATGGAAAAGAGAAAGTGATTAAGTGATTTAGTCTAATGGGTATAAACAAGTTTCCATGAGATGTGACGTCCACTTTAAGCATAAGTTTGTAAGACTGCATGAGTATTGTTTGATGTCATGAATGTTTCTACTTTAATATATTATTTATTTTATAGAAAAAGAAATTCCAATAAGAAAGAAAAGAAGTACGGCAGAGGAGAATAAGATACCCTCCAAAAGAAAACTATAGAAGAAGATGGAAATGAAAAATAAAGGGAAAAAGTAGAGAAAACTCAAGGATAAGCATGCAAAACAGCTGCCCAATCCCTTTTGTAAATCTGAAATGGCAATCCCCTTAAAAAAACACGAGCAGAACACCAAAGAATGAACTAGAGACTCCAATCTCAATTTTCCAGCAAATAAGCATTATAGGATATTTGCAACATTCTACGCAAAACATCTCAATGTCATTTGTTAATTTAACAACAGAATAGAATAGAGAAAATTAAGAAGATTAGCAGACGGCAAGAGAAACAGGATACCAGAAAATATTTCTAAAACCAAAACTATGGCATCAAGACTTTTATGTATGCATGTTAAGAAGATAGACAGTCTTTACTTACTTGGGGAAGTAGCATCTTCGTCCAAGCAAAACATTTTCATTCACTTCCACATCAGTACTACAAGAAAAGAGTTAATTATTTATCTGATATTAAATCAAATTATACATAATGGCATTCAGAATACAAGGAACAAAAATTAAAGTTAGTTATGATGATGATGATAATCCATCACAAACAAACATCAGGGTTGCAGAATTCCTCCCTCACAACTTCATATTGATATCAAACCAATGAGAAAACTATATCAGGACAAATAAATATTGCAAACAAAAGAAGTCAGTTGAGCTTACAGTTGCAATGTATAGAAATATTTTATACCTTCACCAGCAGATGATCTTAACAGAAAACAGAAAACAAGGAACACAAGGAAAAAGAATCAAAAAATAAAATTAACAAACTTACTCAAGAACGATATTCCAAATATCAGAATATTTCACATTAAGAGATGTAATCTGCTTATATCTCAGAGACCAATTGGAATCAACAACTGCAATCTTCAGTTCATCAATGCCTAGCACAAGAATAGGTATGGAAATAATCAGCAAAATGATAAGCCACTGTCAACAAAAACTTGTGGACTCATAATAGTATAAATCACCCAAATGAATTTCTCATTATGGATTGCATGAAAAAAATTATGCCTAGTAAGCCAAGCTATAGTGAAGAAACCCATACATGTTGATCAACCACATCAAGCACACTAACCTGATGCACTATTTACATTACTTGAGTGATCTGCATTACTTGATATAACACGAACCTTTATCATGATCGTTCCAATCTGAATAAAACACATATCAGAAACAGAACAGTTTATACTCAAACCAAAAATTCTGAGCAACAGAGTTTGAACAGAACTTTAAAACTCACACTTTGAAACAGTTGACAGTTAATATCAATGAGATCATCAGCTGCCCATTCAAAATTGATGGCCCCTTGGTTTATACATGCAGTTGAACCATTAATCTTGATGCAACAATTAGAAAATGTTAACTTTGACCCTGTGTAATATTTCTCCTGGTATTTGACATAATCAGGATAAAGAACAACTTCCATATTTGTGTCATCCTGTAGATTCCACAAAAGTAAATGATAGTCGATTCAAAAGTTGAATCAGCTCAATAAACAAGGGAAAACAGTAACAGTGATAGATTTCAATATCATAGAAAGCATTTTATATTGGCATATTAGAACTACAAAAGTACTTAGTTTGCTGCCTCGATAGCTTCTACTTCAGCTATTATTCTCATATAAGAAAACGTGCAACTTAATGTAATAGTAGGGAGAAAGTGAGACTCAAATCAAACCAATAAAGCTTCAGGCATCTAGAACGAAATAAGTAAATAGCAATAAATGACAACACAAAACAAAAAAGGACCAAAGCTGTACCAAATTTTGACAAAGCTTAAAGTTTAAAAGTATTTCATTTGATGCCAATTTCTTTGGTACAGATATATTCAGTTTATGCAAGAAGAATTACCATGTAAGAATTGCCTATGCAATGATTCGATCCAATACAGCTATATGAAACTGAAATAATGAAAATTTTTAGTGAGTAGACAGCAACTTAATATCTCTAAATTAAATGAAATAAGGATTAATAAGTATCAGGAATCTAGGATAACAATAAAATATACCACTCTCTGGTTCCGCAATATCAGAGGTAGAACTTGATGGAGTACTCTCATTCATGCACTCATCAGCTTCTGAATTAATATCAACTGATTCATTCTGCAAATAAAAATGAACATAAATATGAATATCACTATTAACTCTTTCTTTAGGGTGTTATCTTAAAATATGAGTTACAGTACACTGAATGGAGACCCTGAAGGAGCAATATCCATCTGGCTCATTTCTGGTGAAGGTATGACATCGCTGGTGTCATTTGTATCTAGTTCAACAGAACCATTATATTTATGAGTATCTAACTCAGAACCAGTGTCATTTTCAGGACAAATTGAGTTTGATTGCTGGGCAGCTTCCAACTCACAATCCTTTTCTTTGTTATCAAACTTCTCTTCCAATGTGCCCAGAGGGGAGTCTGAAACATCCTTATCCAAATTAAAGTTACCACCAACCGCATTAACATCAACACAAGGAATACTACAACCCTCCTTTATGCTGACATTGTCTACCTGGGAAACTGAAAATATATGAAGTGAGCTATGTCCAATGTCCAATCAACTTAATTACAATCAGCTTAAAAGCGAATTATAGCAAAATAAAAACAAGTATGCCTCGGTAGCTATGACAGAATTGAAACATTTATATAATAAAAGAATAAGGAAAAAAAAAGGAAGTGAGGTACATGAAAAGAAAACCATCTCAGATTGAAGGCAAATTACTAAAACAACAAAACATAAATGACAAATTTAAAGTACATTTGCTAACAAAGAAGAGCAGGCCTTGCAACCTCAGAGCTCTTTTTTTTGTTTCAGCTTCAACTATTCTACAGTAAATTTATTCATCCTTCAAAATCGAGTAGGCCATGTGTAACTTTCGGGAATGAACTCAGGCTACACAATACACAAGTACAAAGGTTAACTCTAATTAGGACGCAAAAGCCAACAAAGGGGCATGTCCTTCTCGTCTAGGTAAAAGAATAAAGCCTCCATCTTCATCAAGGTGTTTACAAATTTAACAACCTCAACCCAAGGTATCTTGAAGTAGAACTCTTCTTTATTAGATGAAGAAGATATCTACTTGTTAGAATATGACCCATTAGCTAATGAAATTAGTGCCAGAGTTCTGCCTCAACACATGACAACTTGACTGTACTTACAGAATGCTTTGTTTATATAAGTGATTTTCTAACTACACCTAATAGTCTAACGATTAAAGTCTCAGAGCTAGTAAGATTGTATCAAACGCAACAATTATAAACTTTCTTTAAATATTGATCCCTTTCAGCCAATCATCACTTAGTTACTTAAATTTTATTCTAAGAACCCAACGACTTACTCTAGACGAACGCTATTATACCAATTCAAATTATTCATGGCGCCAGAACTGTTTACTTGACACATCCAAATCTAATTGTCAAAAGCAGACAATATTTTGTTTAACATGCACAATTATAGGAGCATCATAAGATCAGTCCACCTACAAATGTACAACATATTCAAGAGGCCTTGGCTCAACTTTGTCCTTAAGGCTACTTGATCAGCTGCTAGGCATACAGAATGTAAGTTGAAGAATGTATAATTGTGCCTGAAGATGCTATTTAAAGGGTATCGAAATTGTATCAATAAAAATTAGACATTCTACAATTTTATCAAAATAAATAATAAATAGTTACTAACGAGACATCAGACGACCCCAGGAAATGACCCCAACTTTCTTAGTGAAGCATTAAATTTCATCAATTGGCACCATGAATGCATGTATTCCCATGAAAAAGGTCCAAAAGAATGTTAATAATTCACATTTTGGAAAATTTGTATCCTGTCATATTCCATGGATCACAGAATTACCATATTACAAACTCAGCAACCCTGGCTGCTTATGTGGTTAGTGGCAACCAATCAGAAGGCCACAACTTACACAGCTACATGCTTCTGTTGCCCAAAAAACAAAAAACAACTACTTTGTTTTGGTATATAACGCAATTTCTGGGAATCGTCTTACCATATTCGAGAAACTCGTACTTCAAGACGGATTGATGATCAAGGCTAGGGCTTTTGAAATTCCGGAGCTGCTTCCCAGAGGCAATGTCAGCAATCTCGTCCTCTTCCTTTAAATCGAACACTTCCAGATCTCTGCGCGGAGACTTGTTCATCGTCGCCGACGAAGGTTTGGAATCCGTACTGGGACGAGCTGAATGAAGTGAGTAAGCGGAAGCGAAATTGTTGCTATTGATCGGTGAGAGAATTTAGGAGGTGGAGGGCTTTCAGGGCGATTTGAAGAATACCCTAATTAGAGGGAACCCAGTTGCTCCAAACGTCAACGGAAACTGTATCACGTTCGTTTTAATTTTCACACTCAATGGTCTTTCAACAACGTAGAATCCGAACCGGTACACCGAGCATAAGGAGTGGTACTACAATTTTATCTATTAGACCATTACTAGAAATCTAGAACTAGGAAATATGCTAATTTTTTTTAAGAATATATAAGTATTTAAGATCTCATTTATCTATATCTATATATATATATATATATATATAATTACAAGAATTGATATTTTTAGTATGAAAGAATAATTTAAAATTTAATGTTTTGACATAAGAAGTTGGATAGAAAGTTATTTAATATTTTATAATATATTATTTAAAGATAATATAACAATAAATAATTATTGAATAATTAACAACTTCTCCTTATTTTTTAATTAAAAAATAATTAATGTTAAACAAAATTATTTGATTATTTTAATTATTAAAAAACTAAATTGACTTTACTAGCGTAAGCCACTAGTGATGATCTGAGAATCTTGAATACAAGTTTTTAGCACTTTTATAGTTTTGTGTCGTATGCAAAACTACACAAATATATAATTTTTGAAAAAAAAATTATATATAATAATAATAATAATAATAATAATAATAATATTATTATTATTATTATTATTATTATTATTATTATTATTACTTGTTGCTTAATTCAAAAATAGTATTGAAAGATTATTTTCTTTGAATAACTTAATAGTATTCAAAGATGTCGATAATTCACATTAAAGCATAAATAATAATCTCATAAATTGAATTTCATCACAAATTTTAGTTATTATTTAATAATTACTAAAACATATAACAATATCCTATTTATGCTATTAACTATTTAATGTATAATTGATTAAAAACCTCATTAAATAAATAATATATTATTTAATAAATTTGATTCAATGGTATATTAATTAAAAATTTAAAAAAATATTTGGATTAAAACATTTAATAAATTAATTCTAGTTATTAAGTTAATAATTTAATTAAAAAAATAAGAAACTTCTATTTGAAAATAAGAAAATTAATTAAACAGATACGTGTAAAATAAGTTAGATTTTCTAATTATTTTTGTAAATAAAATATAGTTCATTATTATTATTTAATAACAATAATTAAATAAATTTTATTTAATAAGAAAAAGTAAAAGTTTCAGAGTATTATATGATTTTAAAAAAATTAAACAGCTTTATATTTATAAATATTCAGATTTTGAAATCAATCTATAATATTTACGTTATAAGTATTTAATAATATAAATAAAATATCATTTGATATTTGATAATTATTGTTATAAGGTTGAAGATAAATCCAAATTTATCAGTCCTTAAATGTGGCACAAGGAAGAAACTTGGAAAATGGTTGCAATTTAGAGATCCAACTTCAAGTCAGCTAATTAACAATTGGACCAAAGAAGGAAAAAAAACCAGAAAAACTCAGCACAATTTAATCGGAAGCATAGTTGATTAACTCTCTTATGCTTAAGATCATAAGGCAGCAACCAGCAGAGATTCTCACACTTTAATTCATACGCAAAACATCACGATCATTAATGCCTTATTTTCCAATACCTTAAATAAGCACATCTCATGGGAAAAAACAAACAAACAAACGGACCCATCAAGTTCTTGGATGGCAAATATACAGTTGGCTATTATAACTTGCATGCAAAACAGATACATGCCCTATTTTACATCAAGATAGCCCCACACGCACACAAAATATACTAGAACTCTACAAGTGACTAGGGATCCTGCAGAGTCCACGTACGTATGCTGCAACCTTATTGGTTAGAGATGGATTAAGCAGTTACACCCTGCTATCGCAGTTAGAGTAGGGTAACCTGAGAAGACCAAACCAAGAACTTATGTTTATAGCATAATGTAATAAATTAGAAGGCTTGATAGTTTTCTTAGCGATTGCTTACCCTAACTTTAGAGAAGTGTCAGAGGAATCATCCTCAAGAGGAGGGCCACTGTTGCAGCTGTAAACGTTGGTCATAGACTCTGACGAGACTCCTTCCTCCTGTATGGCAATATCTGAGTCCACCAGGACAGGTCTTTTTCCTCTACGCAGCATCTCCAACTGCGATCCCGCTTTTAATAACTAGGCAAAAATTAAAGGGAAGAAGAGACCAAAAGTGCAAAATGCATGCATATGTAGCATATATAGTTCGTAAAAAGTCTTACCTTCTGTTTAAGCCGCTTGTTCTGTTCAATCAACTCCATTCCCTTTATTGGCATAGTACGTAATGCACACAAAAGAAAACCATAATTTGATCAGAACTGTAAATTTACAAACAGAAATATTTGCCTTAAGTCGTTGTTTCACTGAATATTAATTAGCATGGCTTTAATCTTACATATAAATTATGATTATGTCTATTAAAAGTGCTCTCAAAAAGTATCTGCCAGACTGGACTATAGAGGAAGGTCATCCTTTAGAGGCTAAGAAGCTATGCTCCTAATTAAGGAATAGGAGCTTCATTATGAAGCTATCAACAAACCTTTTTCTGAAGTGAAGTAATCTCACCCATAATCCGATTTTCCTGTAACGTAAAGGTTGCCATAGTGTTTATTACTATAGGGATAAAAAATAAAAAATAAAAAAAATTGGCATGTCCCAAATTTAGTCCAAATTATGATAGCTGGATCGAGCTCATGTACTGTACCTTCGTCTCAGATACCCGGCTGAGTCCTGTTCCAAGCATTTGTTCCAGTTGCCGCAACTCTTCTAGGTTTAGTCCTTCAAGATCCTCGCCTTTCATCTGCCTGGTCAAGAAAAATATACTGGATTAATTACTCACACGAAAGCAAGGTCAATTTATTTTATTTCCCTTTCTCACTTTGACGAATTGGAATTTGAGATACCTTAGCTGCTTCGTTTTATCGGCAACTTCCTTAATCAATTTGATGTTATTGCTGTTCTCTACCTGAAATGAAGATAGAAACTGCCAATTATCAGTACAGGTTTATCAAGAATTCGCGGAACTAATTGAAAGCACTGCACAAAGCTAAAAGTACTATACTGAGAGAAAGAAAGGAACTAGCACGGTGGGACTTTGATTTTAAATCACTGCCATAAAAACCACACAAAAGAAGACAGAGAAATGCATAATAATAGGACAACCTAGAAATACTACAAAAAAGATCGCTTCTATGGTTGATTTCCACTGCCACCATGGACCAACCCCTCAAACAAAAGAAGACGAGTAATAATGGAAAACAAAGTAATATAAATTAAAGTAATTATTTATTGAAAAGTTCTAGCTAGGCAACGAAGCACTACAGAAAAGCACAATGGTCATAAGTCATATATAACTAATAGATGGAGAAAGCAAAATAGCAAGACTTGGATTCTTTATACTTAACCTGCAGTTCTATCGAAGGTCTATCCAGTTTGTTGATATCGTTGAAGTGCATATTATACCTTGAAATTATGTCCTTCACACTTTACCGAATCAGAAAAAGAAGGAAGAGGACAAAAGAAAATTGTTAGTCACAAAAGTTAAATTAATTTATATTCAAAAATTTATAAGGGCTCACTCTAGGAAACTTGTATAAGCTTCTAAAATATGGAAAAAGTACAGACAATATATATAAAAATTTGACCAAACTTATTATAAACTTCTAGAATGTGGAGAAATTTTTTTCTCCATTGATGATCAGAGAACTCGTGTGTGTGTCTATTTACACACACACACATATATATACACTTTGAACATCAATGAATCAATTTTTGGAATAAAACCCTCGACAGCAATATACAAAGCTAACTAGGGGTATGTTTGATTCAATAGAATGAATTTGAGCAGGAATGGAAAAGGAAAAAGAAATGGGAATGAATAAAGGAATCAAAAATTGTTTACTTTGTTTGGTATATGATGAAAAAATAGAAGGAATGGAAAGATGGAGTAAGTAAAAGACCAAACTATCCTTTATATAAAATAAAAAATTTATCATTTAAAAAATAAAAGGAAATGATTTTTGTTTTTAAAAATCAATCACATTTTCCTTTCTCCTGCTTCAACGTGAGAACTCCAAATCCATTGGGCAAGCTACGACCAGGACCTCTAGTTGGCATCGTCGGAATACGAGCTAAATCAGAGGTCCAAGACATTGGCTGAATGGGCATACTGCTTGAACTCGCCCTCGCCACCAATACCTCAAACGCCATAGGTGTGGACACTGTTGTCCACACCACATTGCTACTAGAGCCATAGCCGAGAAAATTGTCATCGTGCTCGGCAACATCCCCCGACTGTATCGTCGGGCAAGTAGTTCTTGAACGAGTCCAATCCGCCGAGAAGCTTTTGTCTTGGTAAAGTGCAAAGTTGGCATCTTTATCGTGCTTCTCTAAACTGGGTCTTCATTCGGGGGAACAAGGGAGATGAGCAGTGGCAAAAGCCCGTCTTTTTTGATTTGGTGATTAGCGGCAAGCCTGGCAAAAGCCATGGAGTCCATAGCGCTCAATGGAGAAGCCTTTGGGGTGAATGGGTTTTTCACATCGTTGAAGCTCCCAACGGCGACAAAACCAACCTCCATGGATGATGATGAATACCCATCAAATTACTAAGAACGCTAGACACAAAACAATAAAAAAGATTGAACACTGACACAGTGGGAGGAAAGAAAACAACGCTTACACTGAAATATGAATAAAGGACAAGGAGGATTACGGGTCTCATATAGCTGAATTGTTTGTGCATCTTTGTTTGTTACTTTTCTTGCAGAGAGGGAGAAAGGGGAAGAAGTGTGCGAAAGTTGTTGTATTTGTTGGGTTGTAAACTAAAACTGGAGTCCAAGAGTGAGCATGACAATGAAAATGATTGATTGTAAAAAGCAAAGAAAATGACACGCAACGAGCAGAAACAGAAAGAGACTGAAGCAGAATCAGACGCAAAAGCTAGACAAGGACCACAAAGAAGGAACTAGAGACGGAAATGAAAGGGGTTGCGCGCATCTGCTTCAAGGGTCTAAATGTCAAAAGCCAATGGAATATCAGATTCCTTCACTTTCACGGTGGAATGGTTTTTCCATTAAACAATGGAATACAGCATTCCATAGAATGTTTATTCCATTAAACCAAACAATGGAATCGTATATTCTCACGCCCTTTCTTTTTCCATTCCTTCAATCTAAACATGTCCTAGAAAAAGCCCATATGTAAGGGTTTATGTTGTCTCTACTCTCTAAGCTAACACTCACAAGTCGAAAAAAATCAAAACTTAATTGGTGAGTCAAGAAATTAAGGAAACTACTGTGTGTGCAAGTTGTAAACAGTATCCTAAGATCAACTCAGTCAATATAATCTTGATAATATCAAAGTCACAAACGTTATCTGGCAGATATGATGTGAACTTCGCGTGCCTTGGGTAAGAGTGAAAGATTAAAGGAGAGGTAATGGATGAAGGCATAATTCTTAATATAAATATATATGTGGGATGCGGCCAATTATTTCTAAAAAATTACTGTCAATCTTTATTTCTTCTTTTATAATATCGATTTGATCTTTTTGGCTCTCACTAAACACGCTTTCAAAAGTAACTATCAACCTATATATCCATGCAGCAGTACGTACCGTCTAAAAATACATATTAACTCTGGCCATTTGTTTTGAACCTCACAAAAGCAGAACATAAGAGACATTTCAATAGTAACATCGAGTACATACGACTCAGCTAATTACTAGCAGCCCTAGAGGGATCAGTAGGTTCCGACTTCAGAGAGTTAGCGTGAGCTTTACTACGTTTTCTTGATCATTAGTGCTTAGATCGCCCATATTCAACTATGACGCCAGTACTAGATTCACGAATCTTACAATAGTAGGAAAATAAGTTTCGTCCTGGGAGAAAGGGACAGATATATCGATCACGGATTCTTTGGACTGGTTGGATTAATTAATTTTATCAGTACCTATTTACGCACACATCAAAGTTCTCATCTCATAGGAGCAATTCAATGGAAACGGAGTTACATTAATGCAAAGAAAATAGTTTACAAGTGAGAAGCGGACATCAAAAGCAGTGTATCCGCAACCCTGATCTAGTTACTATTTATACTTGATTACAATTTTTAAGAATTTCTAGAACTAATATAAAGGAAAACAATTTCAAAACTCGTTTGTTATTAACAGAATACCATAGGTCAATAGTGGTAATTACTTAAGCTAAACATCCTTCCTCGAATACTATATATTTTATGGCTTGCCTTAATTAACTCCAGTGTTAATCCATTGTAATTAATCATTCATAAAATTTCACTGTAGGGCATCGATACTATCAATTCGCTCAAATGAAATTCCAAAATAAAGCTTAACGAAATCCTTAAATGACCAGACAGATCTGCACCACTTAAGAAGATACCATTCATTGCATATATCATATATAGTATCATCTAATTACAAGCAATCAATTTAGTACGCCATTATCACAGTTTTTGAAGCACGCAAGAGATAATTAAAGTACCTTTGCTAAGCTAACCAACTATTTTAAAAAAATAAACTCAATAATATCTCAAGTCATTATCTAATATCAATTACAAACTAGGCTTTGAGTTCAAGCTTCACCAAGCAAACAGAAATTAGAATAATTTTATTTCAAAAGGGGTTAAATTAAATTCCAATTTCATTTTAAATTTACGTCTATTTTGGGAAAAATGTACATATACTTTGCAATCCCAATATTCCCACAAACAGTAGTCAGTGTTTTACTAATCAATCCATTACAAGGGAGAAAATGTCAAACCAACATAGAATCAATACCATGCAGAAAATAATTAGATGGAAGTTTAGTTAAGGAGGAAGTGAACCAAAATTTAGATAGACATAACATTAAAATGTTATCTCCTGTTCACTTAGATTAAAAAAATTAACTGAATTTAATACACATGACAATTTTTTAATGCTTGGTATGTGTAAATTTTGGTCCATCAGCTAACTAAGTCCACATAGCTTTAAAATATAAAGTGGATCTGGACGAAAGTGGAACTACAGCAAAGGCTTAAGTGGATTCTCTACAGAAACTAAAGCCTAGCTAGAAAGTAAACAAGCTAGCTACAATGGCACGACGCCATTAGGTTATATGTTAAAAAGGCAACGATTCATTCAATAAATCAGAAAAACGCATATCAGCTCAGCTCGTAAATATTTACATTTCGGAGTAAAAAACAATGTCCGTAATCTGACAAATCGAAAATGGTTGGTCAGAATATTTTTTTTGGTTTTGAGATTTACAAAAGTAAAAAAAAGGGGGTTTATAATATAAAATAAAGTAATAATAAATGGCTTTTTTTGGTTTGCATAAGATAAATTACAACTCTAATTCACTCTCTATGATATCCCCCAAGCTGTGTAAATAGTGTTTTCTTGAAGAACAAACCGGATTCAACGTATAAATTTTTACGAACCTCAGCAGTTTGTTTTCTTTATTAATTAATTCTCATCCAACTAATGCTACAATAAAGTATGAAATTGCAGTGGAATCAAGAACGAGAAGCGTGTGATACGAGGATTTTGTTCAAAAACATCACCGGATAACTTCAAGGCTCCTTCTCCCTCTTTCTCTCTCACACCCAGACAGACACATGAACATAGATATAGAGGCCGAGAGAGGAAAGTGAAACAGACGCAGCATAGGAAGCACATTTTCATGGAAAACATAATAATGCAATATGGCTATGCTAAGTTATCTTGAGAGGAGTGAAGAGAGTGCAATACCTGGAGTTGGCATATTCAAAAAGCTTGCCGGTAGCTGAGAAAATAATGAGACCAACCTCAGCATCACAAAGTACAGAAAGCTCCGCGGCTTTCTTGAAGAGACCTCGTCTTCTCTTAGAGAAAGTCACCTGCCTCGCCGTTACGTTGTCAATTTTCTTGATCTTGATCTTCTCCCTCGCCATATTAATATTTCTGCGGAAAAGAACAAGAAAAATCGAAACTTTTCTTTTTCTTCACATTCTCATCATAATTATCCCAAAATAGACACATAAAATACTGATAAAATGGCGCATAAGAAAAAATGGGTATATGCTAAATTAGCAGAAGTAGTCAAAACAAAGTCACAAACAAACCCTAGTGAAACACCCAGTTTTCAGATCTGGGCAATAGGTTACCCCAGAATAACCTAACCCCAATAAACGAAAGCTCATTAGCATGCAACCATAAAAGCTTTGGATTAGTGGGTTTTGATTTTGCTGTTTGGGTGGCAGCGGCTCCGTCAGTGAAACCAAGAGGGAGGAATAGAAAAAGTAAACGGTACCACAATCAAAGTAAGAAATGGCCAACACGACGAGTGGTTAGAACATAGTAGACAACGAAAAGAGATAAAGGGAGAGAGAACCTTGATTAGGGCTGGTGTACAAGAACGGAAAGGGAGCATTCCCTTTTATAACTAAACCATGGAACCTTTTCCCCCTAATTAATTATCTTCAGCTTTCCAGCATTTTCTAAGCTAAAAAGGGTCAAGATGTAAGGAGAACAAGACTACCAACAGTCAAATCCAAGATGCGGAACTGTTAAAACTAGCAATAGTTACTCCATTTAGTATAGAGTCAAATCTAAGATCTGGAACTGTTAAAACTAGCAATAGTTACCCTATCTAGTATTTCCTCTATAAGTATCTCAGAAAAAAGCGTTATAATTACAGAAGGAAGAGACCAGAGAAAAAGCGTTATTATTCTTCTTTTGTGGATTAAGGCTTTCCGTACATAATGGCCATGCCGCTTGTCTTTGCAATCACTTCATCGTGATAATTACTCGCCTCTGCATTATCAGTTGTCCGTCTTTCACAGTTCTACAAGGACATCTTATTACCCTACGTATAATAGTGTGTTTTCCAAACTTTTTTTAAATGTATATTGTGACACCGTTTTGATTTGTGGAATTATAAAAATACACATTTTTGTAAATGGGACATTAGATTTTCTTTCTCTACTACATTAATTATTTATACGTAGGTTGATTTGATGATTTATACAGAAGTATGTATCTCAGTTATATACAATTAGATTACATTACTCTTTAAATTATGTTAATTAGTTATTATTTATAATTGAGTGTGAATTAACATGTATGTAATGTAGAATTTAAGAAAAATAACTACAGATAATTATTACTTTGCAAAACATTCAAACCATCTATTATAAAAATAAAATTTATTTTTATTAATCAATAATTAAAATTAAAAAATAATAACTAAACAATTATAATTTTAAATTAACTAAAATTTTGAAATAAATAAAATAATATTTTATTTATATATATAGATAACTAAGATGCAAACAATTAACTAACACAATTTTTTAATTTCAGACACTTAAAAAATAAACTTAATTAATTTTAAAATTATTTTAATATAATTAATTATAATATTATAAATTTTAAAAATAAATATATTAATGTTAAATAATAAAATAAATCATAACTTCACTCAATAATGTGGAAGTAGAATTATCATTTTTATAGTTATTGATACAAAATTTATGATATATCTATATTTATTTACATTATACGATTAATGAAATTAGTAATAAATATAAAATAATCTTTTTTCACATGTGATCCATGGCTATAATTGCTTGTATTAATTTGCTTTTCCTTGTCATAATTAAATAAATATTCAAATATTGAATAGGTTCATACTTATTATACTAATAGTTTTCCAAACATTAATTAGTATAATTTTTGAAAAAAAAATAGATCCGTTACTTTCGTGGATATAATTAACCACAAAAAAATATTTTAAAGAAACTACAAATGAAAATTAACTATATATAAACTTCTTGTTATATTCTACATTATATGTAAGTCCATCACAATTTTTTTATTTTGTCTTAATAGCGCTTCAAGTAAATATTTACCATGCATATAATATAATTGCACTCAGTGATGAGTGACAAGATAAGGCAAGACTCAGCCCTCACAGCTTTTTAATCAAATTGAGTTAAGAGGTAACTATACGTGTTTTATTGTTTTTTTTTTATTTGTTAATAAAATTGGGTGAGCTAAATGTAAATGGAATTGTTATTAATTTTATGTAATAGATTGATCATGTAAATATCTATAAAAAGAAAATTACAAAACGTTTTGTTCAATTAAAATAAATATAATTTTCAGTTCAAATAAAATTACAAAACTCATAATATGTTGTTATAAAATTCATTTAAAAATTTACCTTATTTTAATTTGGGTTTACCCAAATAAAGTTATTTTAACTTCAAAAAATCTTCAAAAACATAAATTTTGAAATTTTTTTTTTTGAATTCAAAATTGATTAGAGTTTTGTTTAGAGATTTTTTTATTCATTTAAACTTGTCTTATTAAGATTTTTTATTTATTTAAAATATTTTTAAATTTAATACACAATTTAATTTTTCGTATTTTCTTTTAATTTTACCCTTTATCACTATGCCAGATCCCACAATTAAACCAACAATGACATAGTAACGTTAAAAAAAAACAGATCAAGAACCTAAAAACTACACATTAGAACAAATGACTCAAGCAAAAGGATAAAAACTCTTCACGTAATGTGGATTTTAAAAACTTTGGTGAAAGACTATCTTTTCTACTCTTCTAAAAATACCATAAAATGTAATAAGCCAATTCAATTCTCCTAACACCAGCCTGTTTAGTTGATAGTCAACTAAAGCTTTCACCAAAGCTGCCCACCCCAAAGCAAACTGTTTAAAGTGAAGATAAAACCCGGCCCCTTCTTCCCAGAAACAACTAAGGCTAAGGCTCCGTGGAGACATCTCCAGAGAAACAACTTAAACTTTTCTTCGTTTTTTAGCCTCCAAAGGCGTGCATACAGCTGACCTTCACGTTATCCTTAATCAAGTAAGCATGACTTGATTAAAGAAGCTCCATTGCCACTCCATTATAACTCGACTGTATAGAGTAACTTCCATGCTTACCAAAGCACCAAAATTTTTTATCATCATCAGGTAAAGGTTGTTCTTGCAAAATGATGCCCACCATCTCCTCGTCAGAAAGATCATGGAGCTTACTCACCTGCCAACTCCCATTTTCAGCCTTAATTAGCTGTCCCACCCAATATACATTAGCTAGATCAAAATCTGGACCATGTAGCTGCAAGGGGTTTTTTTTTTTGGTAGGAATCCATGGCATTTCAAAAATTAGGAGAATAGAATTACGACCTACTCGCCACCAACACCTTTGCAAAACAATTTTTCTACCTGCCAATATACTTCTCCACACCCAAGAAGGGTTGATGCCTGTAAAAGCTTGAAAAAAAAATGACAAGTTGAAAAATACTCGACTTTAAAGAATCACCAAATAAATAATAAACCAAGACCACTACTATCTTTCCTACTTTTGCACAATTCCATTCGTAAATGAATTTTATAAATATTTAATCCCGCATATCTAACATTAATTGCAACGATCGTCTACGTTTATTCTTCTAATTGGATAAACAAGGTTCTATTATACAAAAAAAGGAAAATCCCATAACAATCTCTAACCACTTGTGGGAGATTTCAATACAATAAACTTATGAAATATGCCACTTTTAGACTTTCAAGAATAAAGACTCCACAAATTGCATGAAAAGACCTTACACATTTGCGAATTACACAATCTTCTCGGAAAAGTCATTGAAGCAAGGACAGAACCATGTGACATGGTTATTTATTAATAGTTTCGTAGATCGCGATTCGCGCACAACTTATGTGGTCCCGAAAGGAGTTGCCTTTGCCCATTCGATTTCTTTTTGTAATTATGAAGGATCATTATTCCTTCTTATTTTAGTATATAATTAATTATTCTTGATGAGTGGTAAAGCTTTCTTGTTTATGCTTTTCGTTCTTTGTCAAGATTGTGCTGCATATTAAGAATTATGTTCTTTTAAAATTATTAAATTTATAATTTTTATGAGTCATAATTATATAATATAAATGATAAGTATACAAATTGTAAAATCTGAAAATACAATTTTTGGTATAGTAATTTAGAATTTTTTTTGATTTTATTTTTATTTTTTATTTTTAAAAATTATTCTGTAAAATAAAATAAAAATTTGATAAATTATTTAAAAATTGATTAGAGTTTTGTTTAGAGATTTTTAAAAGTTATTGAATGAGTCCAGTCCGCCGAGAAGCTTTTGTCTTGGTAAAGTACAAAGTTGACATCTTTATTGTGCTTCTCTAAATTGGGTCTTCATTCGGTGGAATAGGGGAGATGAGCAAAGGAGCAAGAATGTCTTTAAAAGTCACGAGCTTGGCAAAAGCCCATCTTTTTTGATTCCGTGATTAGGAGCAAGCCTGGCAAAAGCCGCGGAGTCCACAACGCTCAATGGAGAAGATGAGTTTTTCGCATCGTTGGAGCTCCCAACAGTGGCAAAACCAACCTCCATAGATGATGATGAATATCCATCAAATTACTAAGAACGCTAAACACAAAACAATAAAAAAGATTGAACATTGACACAGTGGGAGGAAAGAAAATAACGCTTACACTAAAATATGAATAAATGATAGGAAAGATTATGAGTCTCATATGGTTGAATTGTTTGTACATCTTTGTTTGTTATTTTTCTTGCAGAGAGGGAGAAGGGGGAAGAAGTGTGCGAAAGTTGTTGTATTTGTTGAGTTGTAAACTGAAATTGGAGTCCGAGAGTCAGCGTGATTGTGAAAATGTTTAATTGTCAAAAGCAAAGAGAATGACACGCAACGAGTAGAAACAGAAAGAGAGACTAAAGCAGAAGTAAAAGCAAAATTATTTTTAAAAGTTATTCTATAAAACAAAAAAAAATAATTCGTTTGATAAATTATTTTGAAAATATGTTATTTTTTATTTTGAAAACAAAAATAAAAAATAAAAATAATTTTTTATTATTTTTATTTTTCTGTTTTAAAAATAATTTATTTTCAGAATTTATTTTTAAAATAATAATAAAAAATAGTTATCAAACAAATTTTTTTATTTTAAAAATAATTAAAAATAAAAAACAATTTTTTAAAATAAAAAATAAACAGACCTATAATTTTTCAATACTCGAATATATACTATAGAATCCCATGTGTTTTAATTTTTCTAATTGTAAACGTCTCTTCTTTTTTTATTACTTACGATGAAATAGTATCTATGGAGTTTGTTAACTGCCACATTTATACAGGGACTGCTATATACATTTTATATACTCTTATAACTTTAATTATCCAAAACATTTGACACGACAAGACCCGTGCATATGAAAATGTATAAACGTTAAAGCAAGTTAATGATCTTCATGGCCATTTAGGGCCTTCTACGATTTTGGCCATTTGGTCACAAAGCGTTTTTCCATTTTTTTTATATATTTATTTTAAGTTTTATATAGCCAGCCATTACCCCGAGGGACTCTATAATAATACTTCAAAAAAATCATATTTTAATTATAACAATTAATTTAATTAGAAGTGAATAAGAGTTGGGCACATTTACGAAGTGAACTATTTTTTTTCACTAAACTATTTCACTCACTTTTTTCCGTTTCCACTAGTTTACTGTTATGGATTTGATTAATAAAAGATATGGTGTGTGGGCTTGAGTAGGATAAATGATAATTTTTTTTTTTTAAAAAAACAACTAATATTTTTAACTGTATGGGCTTTTTTTTTGTTTTTTAATTATAGCCAAAGGTATGCTCCAACTTTTTGTGTTAAATATTTTTTTGGTACGGTGATAAGGTGGATCAACTTGATTAAATGTTGGCTTGGCAATAATAAATAAGACTAATCAAAATCCAAATACGAGGAAATGCATTTAGCCACGTACCGTTCAAATTTACGTATTATATATAACTCAATTAAAATAAAATTAATTTTTTATACATAAATTTTCAGATATATAAAAAAATGAAAGTTCATGCACCAAATGTTATTTTAGATTTTTTTTCTAATTTTTACTTCAATGTCAAACTAAATATGTGTTTGTCATCAATTTGTGAACGCTTTGTGTAACGCTGTCAATTTACAAACACATGAAATAATTTTTTTTTTTTGTAATTAGATATTTTTTATAATATGCATAACAATATTTTTTGTCATGAAAATAGATACATATAAATTTTTTTATGTGAAAATATCGTGTTGGGAATTTGAAAATTCAATGAGCAAATAATACTTTCTATGCCCTCTTAAGTCATCATATGAATGTACTCATATTTTAAAATTTGTCACATAAAAAATACAATTCAGGAATACATCTATATGAGACCCGTATTTTAAAATATTCTTAAATAAGAGAATATTCAGATATCCAAAATCATATTCAGCACGATATGATCATTAAATAAATATTGTTATAAACTATAATAAAAATATTAAAATTTTGAAATAAAATCATAACTTTTGTTGATGTATAATTAACATATTATATATACACTAAAATTTTATTTATTTTTATATAATACTCAAATATGTTACAACTCTCAATACACTCAATTCACTCATTTGCTATACGCATAGTGACCAATTGACTACAGTCACAATAGTGATAAAAAAATATGAGTTTATCACTCATTTGTCTCCTCACATTACAACTGTCACTTGGTTAGAGCGGCTTTCTTTCGACTCACTCACGTTAATAAAGCGTCTCCTATTCGATACCGTCACAAATCATACAATTCGTCAATATTTATATATATATATATATATATATATGTATATATATATATATATGTATATTCATATAATACAATATATAATTATCAAACAACTCACTATGAGTTTTACGTTTACCATTCAATTATAATCAGCAACTTTATAGTTTTACAAATTAATGCCTCATGCATATAATATTCACTTTATCAAATAATGATAAATACATTTAGAACCACATATTCATTGAGTTTCGAAATCTATTTATAAAACCATACTCTTTTTGAATTATATGTCAGTTTGTAAGTAAAACATATATTTTAACACATTTCAGAAATTTATGATAATATAAATAATTTGTAAACAGAATCAATTATATATTTTAAATTCAAGAAAAACATGAGGCAAGTCATAGAAAAAATTATCTATTCAAAGGTTAGGGCTCCAAGTTGGACAACCCCAAATATATTTTTTCTAATCAAATTTGATTAAATGGATATAAAAAATGAGTTCGAAAAATTCAAAAACTTATGAAATGATTTCGATAGCTTAATCAACACTGATCACTATTTACCGACGAAAAATACTATTCATACCCCGTGCGAAATTACTGTTTATGAAGTATAAAAAATTGTCAGATGACCGAAAAAATTTATATCATAAAATTTATTTAATTTCTGAATCCATCTACAGTGTCAGATTTTTAATTTGAAATATTTAAATAGAAGTTTTAAAACTTACTTTTTTAAAAAAATTTTACTTCCGATTTATGGCGATTCTGCGACTGATTTAAAAAATTGTTCAGTCAAAATCGTAGTATTATCCGTCCTGAATCTAGTGGTATCCTTAATTTAGAGATCGAAAATTAATAGACATTTCAAATTTAAAGAGAAAAATAAAAATTACTATTTATATTATTTATCGATTACAGAAATTAGTTCGCATTTATCTTAGGGGTCTGTTTCCTTCTCTCAATTTTTTTTATTTAATAATTAAATATTTAAAATTTGATATTATTATTTTTATTATGTATATATAAATATTGTTTTTATTTTAAAAATGTCTAAAATTTTTTATTTTTATAAAACTTTAATTGAACTTTTAAATAATCTTTTTTTATAAAAATATTAATAAAAAATCACAAAATAAAATATTTGTATGTATAATAAAAAAAAATTTAAAATAAAATAAAAATTTATTAGAAATAAATATAATTATTTTAGACACAACAAAAATTATTTTGTTTAAAAATATATTTATTTATAATAAAATATTATTATTTAAAAAAAATTACAAAATATTATACTTTAAATATTTTAAATAAAAGCACGATAGAAGAATTTGTTCGTAAGTTCAAAATTCTCAACCTTTCACTTATTAAATAGTTTAGATTATCCCATACAACTGTATTTAAAATAATAAAAAAATCTCACATTAATATTCTTTTATCCTTGTTTGTATATTCTTTTTCTCTCACTCATGCATCCATAAATCTCCCCCCCCTTCTCTCTCTCTTCTCATTTTTCTTTATAAGTTATCTCTTTAATTCTCCCACTCATAATTTTTTAGTCTCTTGCAAAATTTTGACTTCCTTTCTCTCCCCCTTACCAATTTTATAATTTTTGATAAGCAGACTTTTATTTTTCCCTCCCTTCTGTCAACTCCCCTGTATAACTAAAATTGTATTTTTATTACTTTTCAATAGTTTTTTATATGAATCTATTGAAAAAATTATCTTTAGATAGTAAAATATTAGTTGGTAAATATTTTAATTACAAGATCGAATTAAATATTAAAAATTTAATTGAAGAGAGAAGAAAAGAAAAATTTATAATTTTAATCTTATTCTCAACGAAAAGAAAAAAATATTAAAAAAAAGAATAAAAATAAAAGGGTGAGAAATTTAAAAATACAGAAAAAACAGTAAAATGTTATTTTTAAAAAAATATAAATATAAAAAAATTTGAATTATTTATAATTATGTTTAATAAAAATAATTTATAAATTAATTTTAATTTTAAAAATTAATTAAAAATTTATAAATTATATGTTAATTAAAATAATATATAATTTATGAACTTTTAATTAATTTAAATTAAATTTTTTATTAAATATTTATAAATAAATTATAAATTAATTTATTTTATTTTTTAAATAAATTTTATAAAAAAAAATAATTAAAAAATAATTAAAAAAAAAACTCTAAAATGTATCCCCCATTTATTATTTAAATTAAAAAAATATTTATTACATCGACGATAAATAATTTTATATTTATTAATAATGTTTAAATTATGATATATGATAAAAATAATATTTTTTAAAATTATTTTTATCACGTATCATGATCTGATGATCGTTGATGAACAAAAAATTATTCATCTTACTCTTTAAATTATGTAATCATAAATTCATTTTTAATATACTGTTTAAAATATTAACTATTGAGCCAACACATTAGTTTTTGGTTGAAGAACATAGGCGGCAACTCCATTTTCCGGGTTGGAAAAAATGGAGGGTAATGCAAACAGTGCCGAAGCCGAGCGCTTGCTTGGGATCGCTGAAAAGCTGTTATTCAAGTGGGATCTCACCGGCTCACGGGAATTTGCCATTTTGGCCCAGGAAACCGAACCCCTTTTAGAGGGTTCTGATCAGATCTTGGCCATCGTCGACGTCCTCCTCGCCGCCGAGAAGCGTATTAATAACCACCTCGACTGGTACGCTATTCTTCAGGTCGATCGCCGATCTGACGACTTCGATTTCATCAAGAAGCAATACCGTAGGCTCGCGCTTCTCCTTCACTCTGACAAGAACAGATTCTCCCTCGCCGATCGCGCTTTCCAGCTCGTCGCCGAGGCCTGGGCTGTCTTATCGGACCAATCCAAAAAGTCTCTGTACGACAAGGAGCTAAGCTTATTCTCTAGGGTCGATTTGAGCACGCCCGGTTGGATTCAACAAGACAAATTGCCGGTTCGGCTCTGGCCGAGTGGTGGGAACCAAGGTTTTAATCCCAGGAACAGTAGCAACGCCCCTAGGGACGACGGGGCCGATGAGAATTCAGAGCGGAGATTGTCGACCTTTTGGACGGCGTGCCCGTACTGTTACTTGCTATGCGAGTATCACAGGGTTTACGAGGGTTGTTGCTTAAGGTGCCAGAGTTGTGAGAGGTCATTCCATGGTGTTTCAATTCCGTCTTTGCCGCCACTTGTGCCGGGCCAGGAGGCGTATTATTGTTGCTGGGGTTTCTTTCCACTTAGTTTTGCCACTGGAAATTCGGGTGGCAAGCGGGATCCTCCACCCGTGGGGTTTTCAAATTGGACGCCACTGGTATCTGCTACTGGTCAGCAGCCAGAGAATGACCGGAAAAATGCGGAACCGTTGGCAGCCACAAGGCCGACGGAGACCGCGGCGAAGGCGATGCCAGTGGGTGTTTCGAATGGGATCGCTTCAGATTTGGGATCTACTAGGCGGAAGCGAGGAAGGCCACGGAAAAATACTTTGCCGTCATGAACGAGGTTTGAGTTTATTTTTGGTTCAGATCTGTTGAAATGCATTTGGGTTATCTGGCAACCGCGGAGCTAGATAATTTTGTGGCTGAAAATGCCTTGATTGTAGAATATCAACATTTAATGAAAAGATAAATTTGTTAATTTGGATGTTGATGGGGTGAGACTTGGGTTACCCATGTTTTGTCCGGACGACCAAAGAAAGCTGAAGCTGCGGGGTTGGAAAAGTCGTAGGTATTAAGTCTTATCTAGTTATTTACTTTTTTGTAAATGTTTAGATACTATTTTAACTGACTGCCTCATGGTTGATAGTTTACAACTTTGTAGTATTTGCCACATAGTTGTTTCAGCTAGTTTTTTTTAGCAGAATATCAAAGTCATTGATCATTTATTTCAGTACACGACCATGGCTGGTAGTTTTATAATAAATGAATTTGGAAACATTCTTATCTTGTTTCTCTAAATATACTTATTTTAAAAACTGTGTATATTAAGCATATTAGCATCCTTTACCATTATCAGTTATCTTCATTAGTTTATGCTGCATTAATATTTGGAGCAAATTTCTGCGTAGAATATTATTTGTGGACTTTCCGAGTAGGTTATCTTACAAATCTCTAGTGAGTCCATAATACTCACAGTATAACAAGGTTGTATTACCATTTCTGTATATATTGATCCAAAGTTTCCTATGCATCTGTTGTGCCCCATATGGAAGCTTAATTGCTTATTTCTTTTCGGAGCATCAGTGTTAATCAATATGGTTTTCACTCCTCAAGAAAAAACCATGTAGTGGAATCCGGTCTACAGAGGATATGAATCTTGTTACGCTGTAACACTAGGAACATTCATTTTCAGGACATGAGAATCTTGCTTAGCACAAATACAAATAGAAATAGCTACTGCTGCATCATTCATAAAAAATCGATATCATTTAGCCAAAACTAGGTTGGCAAATTGGTCCACATAAGCCCCACGGGGATTTAAACCACAGCAATCTAGTGATAGAGTATTGTAAGAACAAATGGGTGCTATCTCAGGAGTACACTATCAAGTTGCCCTGAAAGACATCAGAGTAGCCCCTTACCCAGGGCCTATAGTTATGGGAAGTCACCTTAACAAACCAGGCCCTAACCGAATCGATAGTCCTCTTTAGGCATACAAATTAAATCCCAATATTTAACGAAGACTCCACAAGTTCTTGATAAGGATATTGATTTCCATCCAGCTACGCTTTTATGTACTTCCTTCACTGGCTCCTATAAGGTTGGCTTGTTTTTTAGATTTTTAACTAAAGTACCTTTTTTTTTTTTTTGAAACAGGCAACTGAAGTACTTAAAAAGCTTTCGTCCCGCGTCTCCAAACACCATAAAGCCGAAGCTTATGGGCGCCAATAGTTGCCCTCTTCTTATCTTCTTTTTTTAATGGAAGTTTTTTCCTCTTCTTTTTGTGAGAGCTATCCTCTTTCTTGCACCTTACTTTGTTAGATCTACAATTTTATTCCTCAAAGCTTAGCAAAAGACATCTATAGAAAGGCCGAACTTTCAAAGAAGATTGAAAGTGTGTAACTTCTATTGGAAGGTCTTTATATTTTCTTTTAGTATTAATGTAATAATTTTTTTGTTTGTTTGTTGAGTATGTTGTAATTCGAGCACTAGAAAATGGGTTAGTCCATTTAACCCATGTAAAACACGGTCTTGGGTTTGCATTTACAAGTCCATTTACGTATGAGTTTTTTTAGCTTGACCTGTTTAGCCGTCGATCAAAATAGATCGGTTGCGGGTCAGCTTATTTTTCTTTTTAATCTTTGCAGAAAACCTGATTCCCATTTACCCAACCCGCCCCTTTGCAATATACACTCATTTTCAACACGTTCTTGTATTTCTTCTTTGTTCGATTTAAGGATATAGAGATTTAGAGCTATTGCCAGCTGTTCTAAGGGATTTGGCTGTCGTTCATTACAGCTTCTCTTTTGTGGTCTAAAGATGGCTATTGCAAGCTGTGCTGTGGTAGGCTAGAGCACCTGTCAGTGCTGGTCTTTAATTTTCCCATCAACATGGGTAGGTACAATGCATGGAAGTTAATCCATTAAGTTTGGCTTTAAACATTCGATGCTCCTTTTGCTACATGATGGAGAGTTCAGATAAATCTTTTTCATAAACAGGGACTTTTTGATTTTTATTCTAGGGATGTCAAATATAAAATTCAGGCTCACAAATTGTTTGGCATTTTCTCTTTTGAAAATGTTTCTATTGATATGAAACTGTAAAAAATGGGTTACATTTACCCTCCTGTCTCAAATCAAAAGCAAGGCGAAGTACAATGTCCATAATTCTTTCGCTGAAATATTGGCTTTGCAAATGTGAAACTTGGCTGGCGCTTATAAAAGCTTGACATAAAGTCAGGTTAGGCCAATATTTTTCTTCTCGCGTCAAAGTGCGATTTGGTGCTTTATCAGTTGGCCAACACGCCAGTATTTTTCTTCCCACAGCTAGCTGTGAGCATAAATGCATGATTGCTTCAGGTTTAATAAAAAAATCTATTGCGTTTGATACAAAGGAGTCCAGCGCTGTTTTCATACAGCATTGTAGATTTTTAAAATTTAAAATTTTAATTTTTTTTTAAAAAGACCAATTCATGGGTTGGTCCATTAAGACAAAGACTGTATGGTGCAGGTTTGGGCTTAGAAAGTACAGTTTGCTTATTAAATGAGTTGGTCAATTGTATTTTAATAAATAATAGTAATGAATGATAGATAATAATAGTAAATGTAAAAAAGAATTGAAAAAATAAGAAGAAAAAAAAGTGGGAGTTAAATAAGCTTTAAAAGTTAATCCATGATTACCAAAAGATAGATGGATATGGGTAAAAAGATAGATGGATATGGGTAGGGGTGTAAAAAAATTAATTCGAATCGATCAAAATTGATTAAATTAATTTAAATAAAAAAAATTGATTAAAATTGATTAAAATTAATTTTTTATTAAAAAAATTGATTTATTCTGTTCGATTTTTATTTTTAAAAAAATTTGAACCGAATTAATTGATTAATATATTATATAATTTATTATTATATATAACTATTCTTGCATCAAAACATTCACGTGCTTCTTCTTTATAAGTTTTTCGAGCCGCAGAGCATTAAACTACTTTTTTGAAATGTGCTATTTAATTACTTCTCAAGCCTCGTGTAATTGATGTTTGCATTTTTGTGTTCTAGACTTTTATTTTTTTATTTTTTGGATGAAGGCATTTGGCTTTTCTTCAAATTGTTGACATCAATAGTATTGTGTGAACATTTTATTTTTTTTGCTCATGTTTCACAGACCCTTGTCCCCAGATCTCCAAATATTTCATAAGATAAGATGTAAGCATTCCTTTTCAACCACTCAAGACAAAAAACGAAATGGTCCATCTAAATTTCTAATCATCTTCAAGTTAGATAAGAAAATTTAAATATTCATACATTTATTATAATACGATAGAGCAAAGGACTATTTTAGAGAGACAAAACGACACAAACAAAAAGCAAATAAGTTGAATAAATCTTTGATCGGCATGTTCACCACAACAAATCACTTCTGCTGCTGTCAATTCATTCGTGGATTCGTGGATTTCTTTTGATCTGTATTTCTGTCTTGTTCATCTACAAACTCTAATTTTGCCGTTGTTTTTTCTTTTTCTTTTAAGCTTACACCAACTGTAATTATACTCTCCTCTCGTAAACACAATAAAAAAAATTGATGAATTGAACTAAATCAAACTGATCTTTTATCATTTTGATTTAATTTAATTTTACGAACATAAAAAATTAAATAAATTTATTTAAAAAAAATATTTATCATCAATTCAATTTGATTGAATTTTAAATTTATTGAATTATGAATAGCCTTAAATATGGGTAGTGCTTGGCACTTGGGAGACGGGACCTGGCAACTTTGATGTCTTGGAATTCACCTTTCAACTTACTTGTCAATCATACGTAGATAGAATGCCATCACCAATTCCAAAAAGATATTCTTTCAACAAATCTGCATATAAATTTGAAAAAATTATAATAAAAACATTACAAAAAATTATTATAAATTAAATTTACACTTTTAAACGTTATAAAATAAAAATTTATAGATAACCAGATAATATATTTTTTAATTATTATTAACAAACAATAATAAAAAGATAATAACATATTTTATTAAAATACAGTTGATTAAAAGATTTAAAAAAATAAATTTTTAAAAAATGAGTAATACATTTAAAGAAAAGAAAAGAAAACACACATTTTGATTCCTAAATTTATTAGAGTCCAACAATTTAGTCCTTGTATATATATCAGTACACACATTAGTCCTTAAATTGTTCAATTGTCAAACAAATAACTCTATCTATTATCCCTTCATAGACTGAAAGTTGATTTGGTATGTTAAATACTTATGTGTTACTTAACTGCTGATTTATTGTCTAAGTAATCAATGACTAAACAAAAAAAAAAAAGAAATTTCCCAAAACCCAAAATGCAGATGCCCCTTACCCCGTGAATGTTCTTCATCTCCCTCAAAAATAGACCCTTTCTCCCCCGAACGCAATCTGGAAGCAGGCACCCCTTCCCCCGAAAACATCCCTTGCCCTTCAACTTGGACCCCCAAAAATCCCCCCGCCCTTCATTTCTTACCCACTGCGTCGCTTGAACCACCGGCGAATGTTCCCCCCTCCCCCGTGAGTGTTCTTCAACTCCCCTGTAAACAATCCTTTTCTCCCCCCATAGTAACTTAGAAAAAATTGTCATTCCCTTGCATTTCTCGCCCTTCAGTTCTTACCCACCGCGGAGGCTTTCGTACCCATCGTGCAAATTACCTGCGAACCTGCTCGTCGAATCCTCCCTTGGTTTCCCCCCAGGTTTCACCCTTGGTTTCACCAAGCGATTGGGGAGTATTTGGACTAGCCAAGAGAAATATGTGTGGATTGACTTGGGTGCAAGTCATGTGGATTACGGCACGACATTATCAAGAAAATGTATTTTTCCACAAGGCGAGTTTCATTCGTTGGCTACACTCCGTGGTCGACCCAAGTTGCAGAAAGCCTTACTTGTGGATTTTGGTGTCATTGATTTGGAGTGCATACCAGGTTTTCCTTGTGCCTTCTTTAAGAATTCTAGTTCCTTTTGAGAATTCATTGATAGTTCAGTTCATACATGTTTATGGATTTGGTGGAAAGGACACATACGGTTTGGATTGAAATTCTATCAAGAAGACGTTAAGACATGAGGTTGATAATAATGGGCTCTTGTTAGGTGATCAGTCTTTGAGTTTTAAGATTTAGGAGGTTAAATATTCTAACTGTCTAATTTGTTTGTTTTCTATTTCAAAATGTGTGTTTTCTCTATTTAGGGCAACCTTCTATCCTGATAATCATGTGCTATAATGAGACCTGAATTGGAAGTTGTGGAATAAATTAGATAGAATGTTACTTTTCAGGGTTACTATATCTCTGATAATTCTTATTGTGCTTGTATAATTGAGATATGTTGTGGGTTCCAGAAAAAGTGTAGGGCCACTCTCGTTTTTGACCTTGTGCAAGATTTTTATGCTTTCATTTTTGGGCTCTGATAAATTTAGGGATCCAAATTTGTGGTGCTAATTTTTCTGATAAATACATTTAAACAGAGATGGAATTTATCCAAGAATGGGGATCTTCCTCCTATCCTGGGTAGCTATCAGATTCAAGTGAAGTCTTGGTAATTTATCCAAGGATGTCATTCTTGAGTGATGTCACTCTGATGTTTGTCAAATGAAAACTTCAATTCATTCTTCTTTAGAAAATGTTGTTTGACTAGTATTGTGGCTATACAGGTATTGAGGATACCAGCATCTCTTTTGGGTCTGTTGAAGGTATGTCAATGTAATACAATTGCCAGATTTCTATCCGTAATTTGACAATCCATTTCCTTAAAGATTTCATATTTGATAGCTCATGAATCATGTAGAATCATAATTCCATGAGAGACTTTGGTTTTTAGTTCCTAGTTGAATGCACTAGTAAGTGTAAATAGTTAGCATATGCCACATCCAGTTCACATAAGACATGCACGTGAAATTCAGGTTTGTTCTATTCTAGTAATTGTTTTCATGTAATGATAAGAAATAGTATGATAAATATTGAAATGCTGCTTTAAAATGAGAATTCAAACTCTGGAGCATAAGAAAGAATGTATCTGCCTCTGTATATCATATTTTACTTGGAAATTCAGTAGCTTTAGGCAATTGGTTGTTCATACTTCACACAACAATTGGAAGTATTCCTAGAATATTGAATGTCTAGATTGCATTACCTATTTGTTGCAGCTTTTTAATGTTTAAAACTGATATTTAACACTAATCATCACATTAAACCAATTTGGGGAAATTTTAGACATCCTCTTGCCCCATCACCACAGCTGATGCTGTTGCAGAAAGTGGTGGTCCTCCTTGGAATTGGAGAGAAACTCCTGTAGACTGTAAGCTATGTAACAAATTTAGTATCTTCCCTTTTTTACTCTAGCTTGATACTTCTTTTATTTCTGTATCTTTCTATTTTGACAGGTGGAGAAGGTCAGTCATGTTGCGGGAAGGTTATATCAGTCAAATGGGGCGATTATACAAGAAGAATTGGTATTGATGGTACTTCAAAAGCTATTAAGGAGTCAATAAGGGCTGCTTTTAGGTTGAGAACCAAATGCTGCCAGAAGGTGAACTAAGTGCAAAACTGCTTATGCTGGGGGACAATTGAAAAGTTCATGGGGACAGCTGCTAGCCAGGCTACTTTTAAAGACACTATCACATCACACAAGCCAATTGTCTGGATTCATGCTTGATAGAAATTAATCTCTACTGAAACTATTGTATTGTGGTGAAATAGAATTGGATGATATTACTGTAATGTTGTAAAATGCAATACTTTGTATTTGGATTAATTAGAAATTTGAATTTGAATTGTAATTGAAATTGTCAACACAGTTGTATTTAGATTGATAAACTAAATAAAGATAGCATTTTTCAATATTATTGTTATGAAATTGTATCTGGATTACCCATATGTTAGAAGTAAGAAACTATTGTATCTGGAACTCCCATTTTTCAAATACCTTTCAAATTCAAAAGCAAGATAATGCAAGTAGTAAGAGGTGCATATACAATAACAGCATAACCAATAAGGCAAGCTACTACCAAGATACCAATAAGAGCTCACTAATAACAGCATATTCATTTCAAATACAAGAAGATATTCAAAAACATCATAACTAAAAGAAAAATCATCATAACATTAAAATGATATTCCAAGTAGTAAGTACATCATTATGCTACTACTAACCAAAATACTGATGATACAAAGATATTACTGACTAGTTTATACACAAAAGGCTTGATATCATCAACTAATAGATATCAATACAACTGTTGCTCCATTAATTGGCACCACTGGAGCTTCCTCCTACTTGTTCAACTCTTCTCAATCTTCTAGTCGGCCTAGAAGGCTCAATGCTCGAAATATGTCTATTAGCAACCTAAAAAATTCAACCACATCATATTAAAACTAAATTAAATCTGTTTATTAAAGATAAACTTAAAACTATAGCTCCTACCTCTCCTTCCCCTCCTGACTGGGATTGTGGTCCTCCTACTTGTTCAACCCTTTTCAATCTTCTAGCCGACCTAGAAGGCTCAATGCTAGAAGTGTGTCTATTAGTAACCTAAAAAATTCAAGCACATCATATTAAAACCAAATTAAATATGTTTATTAAAGATAAACTTAAAACTATAGCTCCTACCTCTCCTCCTCCTCCTGATTGGGATTGTGGTCCTCCTACTTGTTCAACCCTTCTCAATCTTCTACCCAGCCAAAAAGGTTCAATGCTAGAAGTATGTCTATTAACAACCTAAAAAATTCAAGCACATCATATTAAAACCAAATTAAATCTGTTTATTAAAGATAAACTTAAAACTATAGCTCCTACCTCTCCTCCTCCTTTTGACTGGGATTGTGGTAGTGTTGTTGGCCCAACATGCTCACTTGATTGTGCTTGTCAAAATAGTGTCATGACTATTGTTAGATAAATAACTATATGTTATAAATTTTTAAAAAATATTTTTTTACCTCCATATTTTGCTCAGCGAGCCTACACTTGCATGATCGGATGTTGTGGCTCGTGACACTACATTGTGAGCACTTGGTGTTCCCATACTTTCTCCTTAATTTATGAGGGTTTACCTCCACCTCCTTCTCCTTTCTTCGATGTTTCTTTGGACGACCTGGTTGTCTCTTGAATGGAGGAGGCAAAATAGAGAGACATCTAGTTTTTTCTCCAATGCTCAAGACCTGCAGTAGGTTGAATATAGGGCTCATAAACCTTCCTCCATGTCTCGACAGAATAGTATGAATCAACATAATCTTCACGCTTCAAGTTGTTATGTGCCATACAAGCAATCGCATGTTTGCATGATATTCCACTTAATTGCCATAAGTTGCAAGAGCAAGTACCACTACCTAGGTCAACTGCAACTTTTAATGGTCTAAACTCCACCTCAAACTTGTAACCACCTGGGTCCCCTACTCAATGCAGAGTCCATTTAAAACTCTCTCTTTTTGTAATCTCTAATTTATCTTGGGCCTTAGGACATATTGGCCCATTGCACCTTGCTGCCGTTGCCCTTTCTTTGTTTATTTTCCTCACAAGATATAATCTCAACTCTTCAGCCATTGTTATTATGGGCTTGCTCCTAAATTTTTCAATACAATTATTGAATTGTTCACACGCATTGTTCAAAGTGGAGTCATTTTTTGAAATGTGACTATACCCAGACTTAGACCAAGAGGAGGCAGAGTGTCTATTCAAGAAAGTCCATGCTTTTTCATTCATTGCCTTCCTTCTCTCCATGTTCTTTGTGAAACTATTTGTAGTTGTGCTACTTACAGATTCCCACAAGAGATTTCTCATGTTAGCATTCTTCCACTGTTTATGGAAGTTTGTCCATAAATGTCTTGCACAAAATCTGTGGTAAACATCAGGCATGAATTCATGTATTACAGGTAGTAATCCCTACAACATACATCAAATTAAATGTCAAGTTAAAAATAAAAAAATAATTAGATTGCAATCATGCAAATGAAAAAACAATGAGTTCTTACCTTCTGCTGATCAGTGATGAAATTCCACCCATGCTCCCGATAGTCCCTTATATCCTCCAATAGTAGCTCTAAGAACCACTTCCAGGTGTCCTTTGACTCGGTGTTGACAAATGCATATGCAATCATGAAGAAAGAATTATTCCCATCTATTGAACATGTAGCCAATAATTGGCCTCCATAATATCATTTCAAAAAACATCCATCAAGTCCTATCAAAGGTCTACACCCATTCTTGAATCCTCTTTTGCAGGACTCTAGACATATATAAAATTTATCAAATATAGGAGATTCATTCAAATCTGATCTATTGACGTTCAAGAAGATTGAAGATCCAGGGTTGATCCTCTTCAGCTCCTCACAATAATCCCATAAAGCTGCATATTGCTTCTTTTCTGACCCCTCAACCATATACCTTGTCATATTCAATGCCCTATATATTTGAAAATCATCAATCACCACTTTTCTATTTTGTTTAAACCAATTAAGAGCTTCAGCATGTTTCATTGTTAGATGTGCTCTAATTATGGGGACAAGCTCATTTGCTAGCCATTTCTTGTTTGTCTTCCTATTCTTGGAGCCTCTTGCGCATGTATGCTCATTGTTGAAGGTCTTTACTTAGAAACTATTTGTTTCATTGCTCCAGCTACAAAAAACTTCCCACTCACAATGATCTATGCTGCATCAGCCCCTCACCCTAACCTTGTCATTCTTCACATATCTAGACTCCCTTCCAAGTGCAATGCTATAATTTTGTAAAGCCAACTTGAACACTTCAAGGGTGAAAAACTCCATGCCTAACTCTATTTTCACCTTCCCAAACTCTACATTTGGCATAAATGTTGGATACCTCGTTGACCCTTCACCAGTATCATCCTCATAAGAGCAAATAGGGCTACCCAACTCTTCAGGCTTGTACCTCTCATCATCATCATCTGAACTTATTACCACACCTGAAGTGTGTGAACTATGAAGGCCAATTTTAAACATGGTTTGTTGCTTCTTTCTTCTAGCATCTTGTTTGACCTTTCTTGCTGGTCCTTTTCTTTTGCTTTGTTTTTCATCAAGGCCAACGTCATCTTGCAATATTTTTTGAGAAAAACACTGGTTAAAAGCAAAAAAAAATAATTTGAAATTCAAGGTTACACAAACATGTTGTACCATACTTTGTGCCGCCATATCTTCTTCTGCTATGTTAGTATCACATTCTGCTAGTCCCTTTCCTTTTCTTTGTCTTTCATCAAGGCCAACATTATCTTGCAATATTTTTTTGAGAAAAACACTGGTTAAAAGCAAAAACAAAAAAAATATTGAAATTCAAGGTTACAAAAAACATGTTGTACCATGCTTTGTGTCACCATATCTTCTTCTGCTATGTCAGTATCACATTCTGTTATTCCTTTTCCTTTTCTTTGTCTTTCATCAAGGCCAACGTCATCCTGATATATTTTTTGAGAAAAACACTGGTTAAAAGTAAATACAAAAATAAATTTGAAATTCAAAATTATATAAAACATGTTGTACCATGCTTTGTGCCGCCATGTCTTCTTCTGCTATGTTAGTATCACATTCTGCTATTCTTTTTCCTTTTCTTTGTCTTTCATCAAGGCTAACGCACCCTGCAATATTTTTTGAGAAAAATACTGGTTAAAAGCGAAAATAAAAATAAATTTAAAATTTAAAATTTAAAATTTAAAATTACACAAAACATGTTGTACCATGCTTTGTACTGCCATATCTTCTTCTGCTATGTCAATATCACATTCATCTACTGGACATTCATCAGCTATGTCCACTGGTTCATCTACTAGGCATTCATCTGTCATGTCAACTGGCTCTTTATAGTGGTCCTCTTGCCACACCAAGGGTAGTTCAGGCAGGATAACATATGGCACATCCACATTATGTTCAAAATAAATGTGTATCTCGTTTGTTTGATCGATGGCCTGATACAATTGTATGATATCTCTATCACTAACCAAAGGCCTTAATCCTTTCTCTAATTCAAACCTTGGAACTAGTCAAAAACACCGCTTGTATTCGTGATATCCATGCTCTTTATACATTTGATCTATAACTGGGATGGAAATACAATCAACATCTAAATCATCCCAAGCATCTTCTTCACCTTCTACATATTCTAAGGTTGGCTCCTTCACAAAGTATCCCCCATGATGAAGTAAGAGGGTTGGAGGTTGTGCCATTCTGGACAATTATTATAAACAAGTATTAGTCATTATTGGAGAAAAAAGTAATTAAAGATGGTATACAATATAAAAAATGGACAAACCGTCTACTGTAGGATACATCTTTTTATTACCATACAACAAAGAGAATAAAAACATAATAGTTAACCAACACATAACTTGATTCACCTTTATTCACATATTTTGTGAAAAATGTACATATTTGTTGCTGCGTACAGGTGGATATAATGTAATACACGTAGGCATAATTATTGTGAACATGAAAAAATAAAGAATATAAAATAAGTTCTGGTAAAAACTTAAAGATTTACTAATCAATATAAGTAGGTGTATAAATAATGAGTCATGACAAAAATTACACTAGGTAATAAGAAAAGAAAAGACAGAGAAGATGTAAAACATGTGATCCGTAAGTAGACAATTGAATCATAGTGGTCCCGGCATGTAGGGGACAATTTATTCCAAATGGTCCCGAATAACACACAAGAGAAAAAAAGCAAACTAAAGTGGAAGACACCCACGCACGCAGCATTGCTTTATTCATCCAAGACCACTTGTGGTCCTATGCGTGAAAACAACGAAAGGTGCATAAATGACAGATATAAATGGAAAAAATGTTGAGAAGGAAAACGTAAGGTGCATATATGAGTGAGTAGCAGACTGAAAATTTCTAAATGTAGACTGGAAAACAAAAATGCTACAGTACCTATATTGATGCAGGATGGTTTTCGCGATGGGAGAGGAAGACGTTAACGCGATGGAGGAGGACAACGCTTCGCGGTGCTTTGGGTATGGGGATTCAACAGGAACGTTTGCTGGTGGTTCAAGCGACGGGTAGAGTGGCCTCCGCGGTGGGTAAGAAATGAAGGGCGGGGGGATTTTTGGGGGTCCAAGTCGAAGGGCAAGGGATGTTTTCAGGGGAAGGGGTGCCTATTCCAGATTGCGTTTTGGAAAATTTTTTTACGGGAGAGAAAGAGGTTGTTTACGAGGGAGATGAAGAACACTCATGGGGGAGGGGGGCATTTCCAAACTCTGCGTTTTGGGAAAAAAAAATTTTTGCTTAGTCAACGATTACGTGGACTTTTTTTTGTTTAGTCATTGATTATTTGGACAATGAGTCAGCAGTTAACGTGACACATAAGCGTTTAATGTGCCAAATCAGCTTTCAATTTGCGAAAAGATAACAGATAGAGTTATTTGTTTGACGATTGAGCAACTTAAAGACTAACGTGTGTACATATATATATACAAGGACTAAATTGTTGAGTTCTGGTAAATTTAAGGATCAAAATGTGTGTTTTCTCTTAAAAAAAATGTAAATGTTACAAATTTAAAAAATAAGTCATAGATGTTTCAAATAAACCATAAGGGCTTGGCCCAAAAAAACTATAAGGGGCTCCAAAGCTGAAAAGCCCATTTATTAAAGGACCTGAATAAAAAAAATAAAATGGACCCTCGACCTGGTCATGGCTTTTCTTACTCTTTTTTTTGTTTTTGGCCTAAGGAGTACACATCTTAATGTTATCCCTTTTTTAACTTATGTGCAATATAATTGTAAAAATTGACTATTAACCCTTTGAAGCACCATTTGCCATTTTTGTCAACATTTACTTTCAAATTCGTCGCCAAGGTTAGAAGGGTAGAGAAGACAAGAACCTAGAAAATATGATCCTACTTTTGAAAAGTACATCAAAAATTTGATAACTTCAAGGCAAAAAGCAAGCGGAGGCATAGGCGACAACAAACATCAACTTTCAAAATTTCAATACCCGTCATTATATTTATATTGCCCTTCACTCTCGAGCAGGTTCCTGAGGAAAAAATTCTTTAAATAGATTACTGTATCTGCAAGGTTAAAAGGGAAAGAAAGAAAAAAATATATATAGAGAAATGGACAAAGGCCACATGCTCCCCTTTACTTTCTTTCATGCTACTATCTATCCCTTTACGCTTCGGAATCAGTGGCTGTCTGTTTCCATTCTCATTCATTCCAAAGCCCATTCCATCCTTCTGATAAACCGAATCATAAATTTTGTTTAAAAATTAATAAAATAATTGATCCTTTTCTCTCTGTAACCAAGGCAAGGCTAAGCAGGTCACTTCAATGGCAGCAATGGTACCTGATTGTCAGAAGGTTCGTATGAGCCCTGAGCTCAGATGACACAAGAATTCAATGGCTGCACTAACTGTGTCCCTACCGTACAGCTTCTTGTGATTGAGACATCCAAGCCAACCACCTCGAAACTACTCCGGCCCTTCTCACTTCTTCTCCTCCGCGATGGCACCTGCTCAATCCCGTGATTTCCGACACGCTTCTCGAATTTATTACGCCTCTCCCTCCCCAACGGTTCCCATCAATGCTACTGTCCTCCTCTACTGTGCTTCTCGTTCTTCCTCTCTTCCAGTACAACGGCAGCTGCATATTCTGTTGCTGCCGCCGCGAAAGCGACGGTCCTGAGCAAGACGACAATCTATGGCTGTCCTCACTGATAATCATTTCAGAGGTTAGATAAAGCAGATCCGACGCTTGTACATCGCTCCACCTTTGATGCGGCACATTGGGTTTTTGGGACGGAGACACAATGATCCGGTGCTCCAACCTGTGCTTGTTTTCCATCAACAATAGCCCATCTTTTCTGGGACCCTCTCTCACACTCACACCCTCCTTTCTCTTTTTCGACATGGAGGTCGCACTGTCTAGAGATCTTCTAAATGGTGTCGTTTTGTTCTGCTGAGTTGTTTCGCCCTCCACGTTCCCTCTCTGCTGCAATATAATCTGTAAGAATCCACCTCCTCCCTTCTCTCCCACTGACGAATGCCTCCCGGAAACTCGTCGAAGATTTGAATTTGACTCCAACCCATTCTGTAAATCCGGTTCCGTCCCGTGTCTCCCGCTCTCTATGTCCAAATGTTGTTCCGGATTGTCGGAGTTTTGGGATGGTGGAATGGGCTGATTTTGCGACAAAATCTTTGCTTCCTCCACTAGCAGAATGTCTTCCGGGTCGACCCGATAGCGACAAAGCGGGCAAGTAGAATGTGCGTCTAGCCATGTATCGACGCACTCGACATGGAAGGCATGCTTACATTTTGGAAGCAACCGAAGAACCTCCGATGACTCAAACCGGGTTAGGCAAACCGCGCATTCGAGACCGTCTTTTTGTCCTCGAAGCGATCCGAACCGGAAAATGGGTAAGGACTCAATCACGGTCCGGTCAATGCCGGAGTTGTTTCTCCCCACAGAAACCGGGCCTCCGCTTGAGTTTCTAGAGGAGACATTCCCGGGCTTACAGTGTTTGAAATAGAGGAGGATGAGAAAGGTAAGAGAGAACATGGTGGTCAATACCGCCACTACAATGACTACGCTCGGCTTCAAGGCAGAGCTTTTCCCTGGGGATGGAGAAAGTGGGGATAATGAAGGAGGAGACTTTCCGGTGGCAATGTCACCCACTCCTTCACCGCCGTCAAGATTCGAAGGAGGCGTTTCTCTGGTATCTTTAGCCTCTGCAAAAATCCAGGGGCCAATGAAAATGAGGATGATAAGGAAGAAAAATCTGGTGAATGGCTTGAAAGAAGCTACACCACCCATGTGCGAGGGAGACTGAACACTCGTAAGCTGAGGAGACAAAGTTGTTTAACAAGAATAATATTTTTGATGTGGGAAGAGGAAGAGAGCTGCGAGGCTATTTTGGGAGAGATTCTATGGTAGGGATTCAAGGGAAAAAGATACAAAGAGACAAAGACAAATGCTAATAAATCAATCCAGCTCCTACAATATAAAAACAGTTAAATTATTATCATGAGAATTTGTTTAACGTAACAACAAACCACACTAATCAGCAACCAAAACGGTAAACATAGAAAAAAGACACCGACCAACCTCAGACAATAACAGAACAACATCACCGCAGATAGAGGTGGAGAAAAAGAGTTGTTCTTCTTCTTACCTGCGTTGGATACATCTAACGGCCTTTCCTTTTCACAAGAATCACGATTCATCTGATGCAAGAACGCCGAACATATCCTTATTTATATAGGCTTTGTTTTTAAATATAGGCTCAGGCTATGACAGAATAGACCCATTTATGCATTTGGCCTTCCTCGCTGTATCTAAAAAGCTAACATAAATTATTTTGTATTTTAAAATGCTGCCTCTTTGCTAGGGGCGAGATTGGGTTGCTTACTAATATGGATCGCATATTGGTGGTTTCTATTTTTAAAGTTATCATTTACATGTATTAGTGATATGGTACGATATGAAGTATCATACACATTATTAATTAATCAATGTAATAATATATCTCTTCATTGTCTGCAATTATTAGATGTTACCTATTAATAATTAAAAAGAAAAGATAATTTTAAATTCAAAAAAATTAATTGAATGATGATATTTATTTAATCAAATTTTTATACAAATAAAATTTGAAAAACTGAAATCACACAAACTCATCATGTGGAATATGGTCGTGAGTGCGATTGATACGTGGGACCGGTAACACAAAAAATACACGTTTCAAAATGCTACAAGCCCTTTTGCAAATGAGGGTCAATGTAAATCTAAATCTGGAGGAATCTCAGACATCAAAGTCGTGGGAGGGGGGAACCGGTGAAGATGCCGATACCTACAAAGTGACACTTATGCTTACCAGTTTTGGATGTTGACACTTGGAAAATCGGAAGAAAAACTTCCCAACACTACCTTCCCTCACACTAAAATTAAAAAAACAGCTTCTTCCTTTCCATGTTTGCGGTTTGGGTTTTAAATTCTAGTAGGAATTTATAGTGATAAAGTTAATTATCTATTTGACAACACAGTATTATTTCAGTAGTTTAGTTTAACTTAAATTGTTCATGCTTCCTCTCTCTAGTTACTTCTTCT
The DNA here is from genome assembly GCA_037074535.1 of Gleditsia sinensis. Classification (NCBI taxonomy): domain Eukaryota; kingdom Viridiplantae; phylum Streptophyta; class Magnoliopsida; order Fabales; family Fabaceae; genus Gleditsia; species Gleditsia sinensis. The sequence goes on from CM073472.1 coordinate 6,617,950, forward strand.
AAATCTTTCATTAACAGAAGATGATTTTGGTATGGCACCAATAATGAAGAACGAACCAGGTATTTTTCATCCATGGATGAACAAGAATGGAACACGGGAACAATGTTGATAATTTTAGGATTTAAAGGGGTTTTTAGTTTCTATTTTGTAATCGGCTCATTGAGTGCACCCTTGTTTTTCTACCAATTGGGTGTCTAACTCTTATCCTTTAATCATACTACGTGAAGTGTGAAGTTTATGTCATATTTAATTTATTAAAAAAATGTATTTTTTATTATTATATCAGGCAGAGAATTGATTTTTTTTTTCGCATCATAATATCTACCTGACATACATCCATTCACTTTGAACCATTTGAAATTTGGGTGTTGCCTGTTCGGGGTTCTGATTTTACGGGCTCTGACATTTTTGCTGGCTCTTTTCATTTTTCGGGTCCTGGCTTCCTGCATTCTTCTCTGGGCAACTGGGTCTCTTGCACCTTCGTCAAGGGTTCTGTAAGTACCCATCACAGACACCAATAATTGTGTTTATTATTCTTTCCTTATTTCCAGTATTTAGGATCAAACATTTTCCTAGTTATATTTAGTTAGTTTCTATGGTCCTGATTTTCACTCTTTGATAATAGCAGAGAGTGGGCGAAGGTTATATAATTTTTTTTTTTTAAATATTGAAGTATGTGTCGCCCCTTCAGGGTATATTGATAAACGAAAATCAAAGAAAGATACGATGAAAAATTAATATATATATATATATATAAACAAAGGTCTTTGGTTTTCTTTGCAGGTGAATGCAAACCATGAAAAGTAGAGGCACTCGAAGGGTGGAGAGTTTTGAACCCAAAAAAAAGAAAAGAAAAGTGCGTTGGGAGTGAGATTAGCAAAGGAGGAGAGCAAGCTGCAACTAATTTGGTAGCATTTGGAGATTTCCTATGCATGACCTCCATGTGGATGCAAGACTTGTATCTGATGTGAAATTATTTGTTATTTAAATTGCCTTCTTACCTATCCAAGCAAGACCAGGAGAAGAGGTTTAATATACGGCGAAGCCCCAACATCCCTTACTATGAATAATATCTATTTAACTATATGGCAGGTCTTTGAGCATTAAACCTGACAAAAGATAAGCAGAAGCAGTTCTAGTTACGCTGGGTGATGCCAATATATAACTCTCTTCTATTCATTATTTTACCAAAGCATTGATAATAAGATGCATGCGGGCATCAACATGTATCTTCAGTGGTGTTGGTGATGGGGTTATGAGATAAATTGCCCTTTCCATATATGATCATTTTCTTTTATTTTAGCCTTTAAGAGGCATGAGTGAACAATGTTAGCAGGGATTGTCGAATAGGTTTCCAAAGCTACACTACTTCTGCTGGGGGGAGGAACCCAAGAATAAGTCTATCCGAGCAGGGATTGTCCTTACTAGAAAGTATATATACATATTTGGTCGGCTAATGTAAGAACAGATTCTTTTAGAGACAACAAGTCCTATCAGAAACAGAAGACCAAAATACGAAAATATCAACATAGTGGGGATGGAAAAAAGTCACATTTTTCATTTGAAAATTCGACTCTTGTTGAGATGTTTTAAAAAATAATCTCAAAGCTTGGTTGCAGAGGAATGGTTCCTGTAGCCTGTGAGAGATCTCCTGGAGCAAGTGTTATGAAAACTAGAGCGCTCAAGTAAAAAAAAAATCAAGGCCAGTAAATCCCAAGGGTTTCACTTTGGATAAGGAAGGGAAAAATGCAAGGTAATGTTTCGCAAAGGAAGCTCAAACAGAGCAACTCGCCCCTTAAGGAAGCAGAAAGTGTAAAAGTCCAAGGGAAATGGTATGCTAAAGAATCTTGAAACAAATAACTTAAAAGTTCATGGGAAACCAAAAAGGAAATATCGTTAAAAATTGAAAGGAAAATAAGCAAAAGCTCTGGGCTGGATGAGCCAGATTAATACGGAGAAGAAGATGGAGAGAATGCAAGATGAAATAAGAAAGAAACTCAAGCGAAGAGTGAAAACTAAAAGACCTCAAGATGGAGAAGAAACTGCAGAAATCCGAAGCAGATCAGGTGGAGAATGAAGTCAAGTGACAAAAGCCAACTAGCACTATAGACAACATGAAAACCCTCCCAAAGGGAAACAAGGCGTTGAATGATGATGATCTGATTTCTCTTTCCATTTCTTGGTAGGTTTGTTTGTCATCCAGCATGTTGAAATGGTATTTATATTTTACTCAGCAATTAACCTCATCCGGAAATCCCCACGAGCGATGATTCTACGAAGATGGACACATTTATAGTCCAAGCTTGCGATTATGGACACAAAATTTTGTATGAATTAAATTAGTCACAGGGCTATAAGGCTATGATGATATACAGCCACTATTAACATCGCGTTTGTCTTGTCAAATACTTCATTTAGACAAATGTTCAGTCTATAGCTTAGGAGCTTATTATTCTATCACACTTGCAAATGTACACATCACGTTTCTAGGAATGACTTTTGGCAGATCACTCTGCTGTCATCTCCTACCCAAAATTGAGAATTCAAACTTTCTATTGTAGTTTTTAATCTTGCACATTTCCCTCAACTTTCTTGGTAATGATTAGAATTATATTAATTTACATAGTTTGTCTGCGATGTCTCGTCAAGAAAAGCATATTAACTAAACTACATGCTTAATGTTGAACTCTGGCTTTCCGGGCTAGTAATAAACACAGGTGATCTCTTTCATTCCTTCTGACTTGTATAGATAGAAAAAGCCTTTCAGTTTCTTAAATGTTATTCCCTACGATCACAAAATTGTCTATTTGTTTATCTCTTTTTCTCCAGTGAAATATCACATGATGGGTGAACGTGTGGTAGAGCGGTTTGCTCATAATTCGTGTACTCCCTGTAATGACAACGGGGACGCTTTCAGCTTTCAGGAATCAGGACAACCGCAAGGATTGTTACTGTGATAAATTTATTTGCCTTAACAGTTCACTCCATTTCGCTGATTCATTATCTCTTTTGTCTCTACTTTTTCCCCTTCTTCCTTCTTTCCTACGCCTTCTGTCCCTGAAAATTGGAAGCAAAAGGTTTTGGGTCAATTTACCAGTGGGTCCATCGCTAGTCGCTACATAACCGTAGCTACCGGAGAGTGGATCCAACTGAAGTTTCCTACCAAAAAAAAAAAAAAAAACTAAGCCTTTCCGTGCTTCTTTACCTCCTAGCTCCACTCAAATGTAAATATGATAAACCTGTTTTATTAAAAAAGGAAAAAAAAAAAGTTTTCATAAAATGTTAGAGTAATTTGAATTACACGTTTGGTCCTTCAAAAATGTACAAACTTTCAAATAAGTTTGTGAAAAATTATTTGTTTTGATGGGGTATTTGTAAAACTTTATCTTTTATTTGGGATTAAATTACATCGAATTATTAAGTCTTCGATGGAGAATATTGATATAGCAGCTATTATGACCTAATCATTAATGAAAGTGGTTGCCACGTTGCTCAGTCAATTTAGATTCAATTAAAATATAACAACTTCTTTTTTTGTCTAAAGATAGTCCATTAAAAGTTTTTTTTTTTTAAAAAAATTCTAAAGGTCCGAAATACCAAAGAAGAATTGAGATTGCAGGGACTGGAAAATTAGATAGTGTTCTTCTCTGTGTGGAAGAGTAAGGGGAAAATGAGTGAGATTCCAACTATATAAGCCGCGTATTTAAAAAAGTAAGGAAAGAAATTAAAATTGGACCCTGCAGATGACATAAACATTGGTATTGTTAATTAGGGGGTGAAGTAGAAGATCATTGGCTTTTCTCTTTGCCTTGCTATGGATATTGCGGATTGAGTGTGGATGCATTCTGTAGGCGGTGGCTCCCCTGAAAGCAGCGCTAGTGCAAGGTGGGGTCGAATGTGTAGGCATCGACCAGCAGGAGCAGTTCGATTCTGAGCCTGGAGACATGCTCATTGCTGTGTGGAAATGTCACCATCATATATAGAATATGAGTCCAACTATTAAGGAAAAAATAAAAAAGAAATTGGCTTCACTTAACTGTTTTTAACAGGTGCTTATTTTGCTGAGCTTCGGGCATCAGTATGCAGTGTCGAGCGTACAGTAATACCCATCTCAAATCTCATCTGCTCTCGCTGTTGCTGCACTGACACCCGATGTTGATATTACCTTCCTAATATTTTCTAACTCTGGAAGCCCACCCGACATATTCACATGCATATTTTCAGAGTTTTTACAAAATATTGTAGAGTGATATCATTAATATGCTAACATAGTGGAAATAATTACGTCTGGGACTCCCAAAAACTAACCCCAAAACGCTAAATATTTTTTTTAAAAAAATGAATGGAGTTTTTTTTTTTTTTTGAGGGTGGAGGATGGGACACATCCTATATTATTGTATCTTATATTTGTCAAAGACAACATATATCAGAGACAATGTCAACCGCTAGAAGCTAAATTTAAGTTTTAGTTCTCATCTTAGGAAATGTTTCTTTTGTTACGTGGAGGCATCCTCTTTTGACCAACTGAAGAAAAGAGTGCAAACAAAGAGATTTATTAGTCAATATTTATTATTTATATATATAAGTTGATATTTATTCTATCAATTATATTTTAATTATAATACGAGATAAAAATAATATTTTTTAAAATTAATTTTATAATAATATTGTTTATGGATTAAATCAATTTTTTAATATATACAATGAGTGTGAGCTTGTTCGGGAATTTGCCAAACAGTTCCATTTAAATCCAAGCCCTCCAATACTAATTGCTGCAAAAACTAGCTCACATTACAGCACATGAGACGAACTTGGACTACACAATGTCAGCGTGCCCGAATATACACCAGGAGAAAAAACATGCATGCATGCGTCCATGCATGTACAACTCAAAATCCCTTCTTCGCCTGTCCGGTCGGATGTTTTGCCCTTTTATGGATCAATAAAAAGTATTTAAAAAGAAAAGAAACACAAGTATTAGTAAATATTTGATCTATGTTATGAGAACCGTTCAAAACAAATTCCTTTGAAAAAATAACAAAGTAGAATCCCCCAACTTTCACCAGCAATATCTAACGGCTAGAGATCGTTCGCTGCTGATTTTGTTACTTGAACATTATTATTTGCTTTTGGATGCGTTTGGGAGGTAAAGAAATAGACCACGGGAACAAATGGGAGATTGTAGAGTGTGAAAGCGATGCTTAGACCAGACGATGGCCTTATAACGGAGCCACTGAGAGGACCACTAGGTGTTGTCGGCTAAGTATTGCTGCCTGTCGTGTTTTGATTCCCTTAACAAAGTTGTCGGCGCCGCCGTAGGAGAGTAAGTATTAAGTAACAGTTGTTTTGCCCTTTGAAAATGATTGCATCCCCTTATTTCCCTTTTACACCAAACACCACCATTCTCTGTTTTCCATGAATCGTCGCCAAACGTATAATTAGCACCCACCGTCCCACTTTCCCACTTCCACTACATTAGACTTCTATCGACTCTCCAATACTTCCTCTTCTCCCTTGCCTTTGCAAAACTCATAGTCTAACCCAGTCCCATTCCCATTCCCTTTTCCCTTCTATTCTGGATTTTTAATTTTGAAGTGGTGGTAATAGTACGTACCTTTCTCTTTTTGTTTATATATATCTTAGAAATTAGAACACCATTTCCGTCCTTTCATGTTTTTTTTTTTCAAAATGACTCAACCTTTCTTAACTACAACTAGTTTTTCTTTTTTACTGTATAATCAATAATCCATATACTCTTAAACAGTCAGATAAATTCTATAAAGTTAAACACAAATTGGAAAAGTTAAAACTTTTATGTTTCATTGTCCGCAAATCAAAACAAAGGTGTAATGGGAGAAGTCATTTCTGAGTTCTGACCAACTCTCTCTCTTGTACGCACAGGCATTAGTTTATTTCTGCAGCGCTCTCAGAGGTCACCAATTTAACCTTCCTACTTCCTATTCTTTCTTCCACCTCGGGTAACTCTCTAGTCTCTACCTCTTCTTCCCATAGCTCCTGCAATTTTATTTTATTTTCTGGATGTACCTTTGAAAGTACCAGTCTCGGTGTGTGCCAGTGCTAGGCTTATTCTCCTACTACGGTTTAAAGATTCTGCTGCCATTGTCTTTGCTCCTTAACACTATTTTTTTTCTTCGTTTTTCACTTTCTGTGTCTTCCATGTACGTACTCTTCTACCCAAAAAGCTGGCCCCTCCTTACGTTCTATACTGCTACATACATATCATTCTCACTTCTCCTTATCTACGTGGTCGTTAACGTTTATTGCTTATAATAACTTTCTCTTCCCATATATATCAGTCTTCTTCGCTTTGCTTTTGATAAAGAAGAAAGATGCTTCCTTTTCGGAGTTTCTATGGGTTTGAGAGCTGGTTAGATCACAGTGGCTATTTTCAGGAACCGAGCTCGTTGGTCAAGTCCAAGGAACTGGATGGTGGGAAATCAGTTTTGAGCTCCACATTGACGGCTGAGAGGAGATCAATGGAAGCATGCAAGAGTCACAGGGAAGCTGAGAGGAGACGCCGGCAGCGAATCAACGCCCACCTCTCCACTTTGCGCTCTCTCCTCCCCAACACCGCGAAGGTAACACGTCTTCCTCCTTTTCCTTTTGCCCTTACAGTGATCTCAAATTCGAGGGCTCTGTGGTAATTTGAATATGTCATGGTGCAGTCGGATAAAGCCTCGTTACTAGCGGAGGTGGTCCAACACGTGAAAAAGCTAAGGAAACAGGCCGATGACGTGGCGCTTTATCACGACGGAGACTGGTCGTGCAATAGTAGTAGAGGCGAAGCCGGGTCGGCGCCTGCAGACAGAAAGTCGTGGCCGTTCCCTGGCGAGTCCGATGAGGCAACTGTGAGTTATTGCGACGGTGCTGGGGAGCCGAAGCTAATGAAAGCAACCCTCTGCTGCGAGGACCGACCCCACCTCAACCGGGATCTTGCACAGGCCGTCCGATCGGTTCGGGCTAAGGCAGTGCGGGCTGAGATGATGACCGTTGGTGGGCGAACCAAGACTGTCGTGATGATGCAATGGCCTGGTGCGGAAGAGGAGGGAGTTGGAGCATTGGAACGGGCTTTGACGGCTGTTGTAGAGAATCGGACTTTGGTGAGTTCTGGGCTGGGCCGAATGGTGTTGGGGCAGAAACGAGCCCGGCAATGTTATGATTCCCCTGCTGGGGGTGAAAGTGGCTTCTTGCCGAGGACTGCTAACATGTAATCAAAATTTAGAATTAGTGTCAGATCAGAAAACGCAGAGAATGGAAACCATCTTTTTCTTTTTCTTTTTCCCCCCAGTGAACCAATTGGCTATATGTGTCTCGTACTTTAGTCTATACCATCATGCTTAATCCAATAAATCAAAACTCTTCTTGGAAGATTTTGTAAAAGGCGAAGTTGGATAGCAATTAACATAAATTTTTTTTTTATAAATATACTCATTGCACATTTATTTGACGCAAAATCCATTAGGAATTTTACGAAATAAGTATGTGAGTGAATTTCTCTCTCTAAAATACTTATTTAAATGAGTTTTTATTGATTTTTTTATATAGTCAATTAATGTATTATATATATATATAATTGGTAACTTCACTTAGCAGATGACCTTACCCATATACACTCCTAAATCATATCCTTTAGTTCAATTCCATGTGCACCTCTTCAATTTCATCTGAGCAATAATGAGATACATCATTTTCAATATTCTCATGTTTTCGAGTCTCTGTTTAAAAAAAAAAAAAAAAAATCTCAGTTAAAAAAGCTTCTCCTAGAGTTGTGACTTATAAACAGTTTGTTTTTTGACTCTTCCAAATGAGAACCCGATCATATTAATTATAACGAGAATAAAAAAAGAAAAAGAAAATAGTTTAGATATTTATACTAACATTGTGTTCCCTCGTGCCCTTTTTGAGTTGTAAATTTGTAATAGGAAGTGCAAAAAGGAACAGTCGAAAAGATAAAGGTGCCAACACTGTGAAAGTGACTTCGGAAAATAATAGATGTGTCCACCAGGAACAGGCTGCAAAGGATGCCCCATAAAATAGGATAACCACTTGTTACGTGACGTGTAACGCTTGAATAAGTCTCTATAAATAATTGAGCTTCTGCAATGCCGCTCAAGTAACTGTCGTTTTAATAAATATGCAGATTAAAATAACCCAATAATTATTAACTCAAAGATAAGATTAAATTAAATTAATTCCCGACGATAAAAATGGCATGCCAGGAAGTTGTTGTACTCTGCGGTTGCAAAAGGCAGGACGAGATGGTCTGGCCAATCCGTGAGTCTTTCTACAGTTAGAAAAGTTTTCCAAGTTATGAATTTTCTGTAGCAACGAGCTCCAAGAACCGGGTCAAGTTAATATTTTAAATTTTTATACTTGGCAAATGCAGGATCCAAAACCCGTTCACTTGTCCGATCAACGGTAGCTCTTGTAGCTTCGTCTGTCCATGGGGACTCTTCTTCGTGCTTACCCTTTTCTACTCCAACCGGCTTCTGTATGGGTTCCTTCAGAACAATGCCTCCGCCAAAGTTTGTGAGTTTCTCCGCACTCATCTCTTTTTGAGCTTCTACAAGCGAGGGACCATCTCTTTCAATCATCTGTTGCTGTTAATCTAATACTTCTTCTTTTTTTCACATATCTCGTGTTCTTGACTTTTGGTCCTAATTGATTGGTTTCCTCTTGTTGGGTTTTCAGGCAAAATGGGCAAAAACTGGCGGAAGACATGTGGCAGCATGGTCGTCTTCAGTCAAGTAAGTTGGCGTTTGAAATACCAGCTATAAACTTAAATGTTGTTAGTGGAATTCGGGCTCCCTCAAAAATTAAACTTCTACAATAACATAGTGAGATACTAAGCTGGTTGAAGAAAGACTTGCCCTTTTAAGTTGTGCATTGCTAAATTACAACATATTCGGGTGGTTGGAAAAAAAGCCGAGTGCTTAGCTACTTCATCGTGACTGTCTACATTTCGACAAAATTTTCCGTAAAATGAATTATTGAAATCGAGCCTTTGCTTAATGGCACATTGTCACTGGGCAACATAATCGAGGTCGTATAAATTTGATTTCTTTCTCCCCCCTCTCTCTGGTTATGCTAGAAAAGTTTCGTGTATTTGTTTGCTACTTTGCTGCAAAAGAAGAGTGTTTGCTGATTAACAATGAGGATTCCATATTCGTGGTCATTTTACCTCAGTTGTTTCTTCCTGATGTAGCTAATATTTTCATGGTCATTGAGATTCATGCGATGCCTAAACACTTAACAAAGAAAATCTTCATTATTGTTATTTATATGAAACGATGAATCATGTAACCTTGGTTTAGAGATTCAAATGAGATTTGCAAAACATTTGACCATAATTGTATCGTCTGTCTTCCTTACTTGTAGGGAGAAACAACTAGAGGTTCCAAGAAATTGCCTCAGGCTCAGTCAAGAGTACAATGGCCTTAATGTAGGAACTATGGCTGAAACTGATGGCAGCCAGGACTTATTTGGTTTGATGAAACAGAGGTTTATGAGTTTTAAGAAGCAGAAATATTTGTGAGTAATAGTTGGTTAGCATTTCCCCCCCGCCTCACACTCCCTCTTTTAGCTTTGCGAATATTAGTTCTTTGTTGTCTGTCGAGTACCTTACAAGCTAAATTGCATTTAGACAGAAAAGAGTTGGAACATTTTCAAGCACTTGCTGAAGATCAATCTCCGAAGGTGGTAACAAAAAGATTTTCACAGTCCATCTTCTTCCTCATTTTGTTTTAGTTCCATTTCTGAGGTTCCTGTATGCTGCACTAATCCATATTTTGTAATTTGTAATTTAACTGAGAGATTGTTCTTGACTGATAAATCCAAGTACAGTTCATGGTAATTGCCTGTGCAGATTCTAGGGTATGCCCCTCTAATGTACTAGGATTCCAACCTGGAGAGGCGTTTATGATACGTAACATCGCCAATCTTGTTCCTCCAATGAAGGTATTTGTATGAACTTGGTGAGAAATCGTGGCTTCATTTTATGTATTTCCTCTCATCATTTCTTTTTTCTTTTTGAGGTGCAGAAAGGACCAACCGAGTGTAATGCTGCTCTTGAGTTTGCTGTAAATACACTTCAGGTATGTACTTATTTATAAAACTTTTTGAGCTTTAAAAGACTTGAAGTACATAGATTGACACTGCAGAACTCAGTTATGTCTCAGTAAGTTCCCACCTGAAAGCATTGGACAAGAATTTCTTATCTATACAAATGAGTGTCTGGAATCCGATAAGTTAGAGCAAGTAGTGATGCATCTTCCTTTACCAGGCGGGGAAAAAAAGAATGAGGAAAATAGAGGAAAAGCTGCAAAAACAACTTTCTCTATTTGTCTCTGTGTGTACATGTAGTAGGTTATGTCCTATATAACTGCGTAATTGCAAAATGGTTACCGCTGTTTTCAGGTTGAGAATATTTTAGTTATTGGTCATAGCAGCTGTGCTGGAATTGAAACGTTGATGAATATGCAAGAAGATGCAGAGTCCAGGTTTGTTTGCTTACAATTATGATTTCACAAATAAAATGATGGGTCCACTAGTTCTCATAGTTCATGTTTGCTCAAGAAGCTTCATCAACAAATGGGTGGTTAATGGAAAAGTTGCCAAAGAGAGGACAAAAGCTGCCACAGCTCAACTTAGCTTTGGTCAGCAATGTAGATTCTGTGAGAAGGTATCAGTCTTTTACAATACTTTTCTAGATTATGTGAAGTTGCCTCTAGGAACTCTTAGATGACATGGATTCAAACTCAATTAAATTTGCTTATTCAATTCGTTGCAGGAGTCTATTAACCAGTCATTATCGAACTTGCTCAGTTACCCTTGGATCGAAGATAAAGTCAGAAAAGAGTTACTTAGTCTTCATGGAGGATACTATAATTTCTCAGATTGCTCCTTTGAGAGATGGACCCTTGATTTTAGAGGAGGCAATGTAAAAGAAGAAGAATTCTGGTGTTGACTTTGCAGCTTTATTTATCTTAAGCAGGCCATGAATGCTAGTATCTATTTATAAAGTTTTTAAAATCACAATTTAATAAATAAATAAGATTTACTTATTCAGACATAGATCTATAAATAATGTATTTTTTTTCTTTAAATTTATCCTATAAATTTTTTTGAAAATTTTAAAAAATTTCAATTCTTTTAGCACATAACTATCTCTTCTGACAGAACTTGTAGAAGCAACATTGTAAGACAAAGTTAGCCAACTACTGTCCAATCAAAGCATTTTCATTCCTTCTATATTTTCCAAATTCTGGAAATAATTTTATTGAATAATTTGGACACAACAAAATAATTTATGAGATGCAAAAATCCGCATCTCATAAATTAATATTTGGTAAACGGCCCCTTCCCTTTTAAATGAAGAGACTTGGTTTTTTCATAACAAGGAGAACTAAAATTTAAATTATTCTCGAAACACATATTGTATATTAAAAATTATTATATTATTGTGTGAGTTTCTGTTTATCCTTTTATAATTCTTACATTTTTACGTTAGAATGTTACATATAAATGTCTGTATTTTGATAATGTTGAAATAAATTAATTCCTTATAACTATTATTTCCTAACTAGCAATCAACTACCATACCTGCTTTATTATGAAATTTTGGATATTTTTTAGATCATACTTTCATAAATCTAAATTTTTCAAGAAACAAAATAACTACTCAATCATTATAAATATTCATATTTCAAAGTAATGGAAAATTTTTGTCATAAAACTAATATTAATTTTAAAAAATAATTTTGAACTTTTTTAAACATTAAACATTTTTTTAAAATCACGGGAAGGATTTCGAGGGAAAAAAAAAAAACTCACTCCAAAAGTGCGGAAGCATTTAAAAAAATAAAAAAGAAAAAAAGAAAAGAGAGGAAGGGGAACGCGCCCGTAAACTGCAACTAGGACTTCTGAGCGGAAAAGAAAAAAGGCATAGCAAAAAGGCTGCAGCTGAAGGTGCATCCTACGTGCTCAGACGCCGAAGTCATGATCTCACAGTTCTTCGTCCTGTCACAGCGTGGCGATAACATCGTCTTCCGAGATTGTAAGCTACTGGTCTTGTCTCTCACGTACACGAACTTTCTCTCTGTGATTTTATTTTCTATTACACTTTATTTTTGGATCCGATGTTGATGATCCAATGTTTTTTCTATCTTGTATTACAAAAAATAAAAAATTCTAAGGATTTATGTTTTAGTTCAAAGTGTTTTTGTTTAACTTGCCGTTCCTATGCGAGCTTATTTCAAACTAAATCACAGTTATACTTCCAGATATTACTCATCATGGTCTTATGCTAATTACTTCACTGGAAAATTGAAGAAAAATGAAAGTTGCGTTGTTAAGTTCTTAAATGAAAATATTAATATCTTGATGAGCTAATGCTTCTGCAATCTGTCTTGCATGAGCTCAATTACAATGGAATGCGCATTGATCTCTTTTGGTTTGAACTTGTTTTGAAACTGCTTGTAGAAATACATTTCAAGAGAATACTCAGCTTTGGGTTGATAATTGGTATAATCTGTATTGGATACTATCCTATTATTTATCTTCGATCTATAACACAACCTTAGGGTTTCTATACTGTTTGTATTATGTAGACAATAAGTCTTATCATACTCACTGTAGTTTTCCAGATAATTTGGATGTTGTTGTACTAATGCTAGCAACAGAGTTGTTTAGAACCTCACAAAGTAACCATAATTCAAAATTTTCTTGGTGGTGCTTCTTGTTTTACCTTTTCTCTTCTTTTTCTGTTTCTTCATGGTTTTTCTTTTGTTATTTTTGTGATGTAGCATCCCGGAATTTTAGATTTTCTAGGCCAAGCAAACTGAATCGCTAGGTATTAAGTTATGCTGCCGCATGAGCTATGAAGATATGGTCACATCTACTATGCAAATGCTTTTGTAAAGAGCGAACGAATCCATTATAATATAGAAGTTCTTTTTAATTCTGTATTTATAATTTATACTTACCCTAGTGAATTATTGCTACCAAATCCTCAATGCTTCCTAATTTGCTTGCTCGCAGATCGTGGTGAAGTGCAAAGGGGAAGTGCAGAGATATTCTTCCGCAAAGTGAAGTTTTGGAAAGAGGATGGGCAGGAGGAGGCACCACCTGTCTTTGTAGGTATTATTTTCCTGATTCAGGCAGTGCATATTTAAATTATCATCCTGTGATGGTTTTGATAGTAATATCTCAATTCTCGAACATAAATTACCTTGAAATGAATAATTTGTGTTTAGATGTTCTTGCAGCTTGATTTTTATGCAGTTTGTGAATATTTATTCTCATTATGTCATTACTCATCTGGTATAATATGCTGATTTCTTTCTGATAATTTTTTTTCTTGGTTTTCTTGATAGAATGTGGATGGCGTGAACTACTTCCATGTGAAGGTTGTTGGACTATTGTTTGTTGCAACCACAAGGATTAATATATCACCTTCCTTTGTCTTAGAGATTTTACAAAGGATTGCTCGTGTTATTAAAGATTACCTTGGGATTCTAAATGAAGACTCATTGCGAAAGAACTTTGTGCTTGTGTACGAGTTGCTTGATGAAGTCATTGTGAGCTTCTACTCATACTCTTTTCTATCTAATTCATCGTCAAACATTAAATAATAGTAGCATTGAATAGATCTGACAGATCTGTTTAGTATATTTGTTTAAGACTGCAAATGAACATTTCAAACCAACTTTCTTTGAAAAGAACAAACAGGTGCCCATTGACATTTTTACTATTATTCTAATCTAAGATTAGTAGTCAGTGAATCCAAAATCCTTGCTTACATCAGACTTGATGACTTTTTCTGGACCAGGACTTTGGTTATGTGCAGACAACATCCACAGAGATGTTGAAATCCTACGTTTTCAATGAGCCTGTAGTTGATGCTGCACGTCTGTCACCTCTTGAACCAGCTGCAATTTTTGCGGTATGATTTTTCACATAATCTGTATATGGCACTTTATGGTATCTTATTAATTTGCATTTATGACTTGCACATGCTATACCATTAATCCTCAAATTTGATTGCATACAGCAAGGGACTAAAAGAATGCCAGGAGTAGCTGTCACAAAGTCGGTTGTGGCATCAGAACCTGGGGGTAGAAAGAGGGAGGAAATCTTTGTTGATATAATTGAGAAAATCAGCATCACCTTTAGCTCCAGTGTGAGTACATATATCTTAGTTTGACCTTGGATTCATAATAATCATTATACTAGCATTGCTTTATCTGTCATAACTCGTAAGTATTTCAAATATTGTCTCAATAATACATGTCTGAAGTTTAACAGAATGTAGAAATATATAGAGTTTTGCTGATAAATTTTGCGATGTTTTTTTCTGGTCAAATGTGCAATTTTGACATGATAAAAATATAACAAATGATCTATTTACAGATTGTTTGCTTCTTTAATGCTAAGAGGAAGGGCTTAGCCCCTTCCATTCACTATTCTATATTTTTTCAGATGCTGTTGTGATGTATTTTCTTAAGAGCTCTAGTTAGCTTCTCCAACTTTGAATTACATTACTAAATATTTTGAGATAATATATAATGTCGTGCTTTTATAAATTTTTTCTTCATCCAATGTCAATGCAGGCTCTTTCGATGTACTTTTAAGTTATCTTGTTTAGCTATTAGTTATTGCTGAATAAATGATTAAAGTCATGTCTAGGACTGGTCTGCGTCAAGCAACTTAAGACCTTTAGGATTGGTTGTTGGTTGACAAGGTGATCAAGTGTAACATAATGAGTCTTGTTACCCGAATATGTTGTGATGCATTGTAGTATTCAAGTTAAATTTTCCTTTTGTTTCCTTTTTTTCATTTACACTGTCAAGTAGTTCACTTGTAATACATTTTGTTAATCATTTTTTAACCTTCGTAAGTGATATATTCAGGGGTATATACTGACTTCTGAGATTGATGGCACCATACAAATGAAGAGCTATCTTACTGGCAATCCCGAAATTCGATTAGCTCTTAATGATGATCTTGCCATAGGAAGGGGCCAGGGACCAATCTATGGTATCTTTCTCTCTCTCTCTCTCTCTCTTTCCAAATTCTTTGTTTACCTCTGCTATTTTTGCTCATCCCTATTTTTTCAGTTGTGTGGATAAGTAACAAAATTTGATGTGCAGTTTTTAGGTTGTGGAAATTGGAAGTCCTTATGTTGATTTTGTAGCTTTTCAATGACAACTAATATTTCCTCATAGATGATGATAACCTATTTTGTAAAGTTGTCATTGAAGCTTTTGGAAAGAACCACCCTCAGTTACTTAAATTTGGGGTCGCTGTTAATTGCTTCAACTGTCATGATGATGCCTTTTTAGAGCTGTTCCTACAAATATTCTCACTGATTCAAGTAGTTTTTTTTTGGTTTAAAAATTCATGTGTCGCTATGATTGCTTACGTTGAACTGTTTCTAAAGCAGTTCATGGGAATTCATCTGGTTCTGGAAGAGTGATATTGGATGACTGTAATTTCCATGAGTCTGTTCGTCTTGATAGTTTTGATATGGACAAAACTCTTACCCTGGTGAGTACAAAAATGTGGTCTTTAACAGTGTTGAATGCTCATAATATAAAGGTACTTTACTGGTTTGCTTCTCTTGATTATTTAATTTAATGATTGTCTACTACTGCCCAATTGTAGATACCACCAGATGGTGAGTTTCCCGTAATGAACTACCGTATAACCCAGGAGTTCAGGCCTCCTTTTCGTATTAATGCTTTAATTGAAGAAACAGGGTCCCTTAAGGTGATTTCCAGTTTTCCTTATCTTTTTTGTCTTCTTCCTATCCTTTTTCATTTGGCTAATTATCCTCAAGTGCGGTTTTCTTGTGATGTGATATCTTGGACTACATAAGTTGAGGGATACTACTTTGTCATTATTCTAAATGACTTTCCTATAAATTCGTTTTGTTCCATTTTAACATTATTTTGATCTTTTTGTTTTATGTTTGATATTAACGTTGAAATTAAAAAAAGAGAGAGACTAAATATGGGAATAAAATGTGTTTAATGATGGAGATATTGCAGAATTTTATTGTTGAGTCACCTAGCTACCAATTTAAGCCATTCTAATTCAAATCTTGATTTGGCAATTGCAGGCAGAGTTGATTCTTAAATTATGTGCTGAGTTTGCCTCAAGTGTAACTGCAAACACTCTCAAAGTGCAGATGCCACTACCAAAATATACCACCAAGTAATATTCCATCCTTGGCAGTGATTTGCCATTTGATTAAGCTATTTTTCTAAAGTGTTTGATGCAATTCATGTGTTTCAAAATTGATGTCCATGAAATGTTCTTGGCCATGGTTTTGTCTTACTACACTATATAATTACACCTATCTGGTCATGTACAGGGGTAGAGCTGCGAAGAAAACATTCAAGGGGGACAAAATAAAATTGTTTAACGGCCTTTTTAGAAAACAAGTAGAAGTTTAGGGAAACTTATCATATCTTAAAACTGAGTTAAAAAACTTAAATTATTTCAGAAGTCCCCTTGGGGCAACATAGCTTCATATGAGGGCTGAAATTTTAGTTGATCAGTATTGAAGCACTGCAACTTTACTTTGCATCATCTCTGCTAGATTTTAAACAAAGCAATTAAAAAATAAAATTCAAAGAGTGTGCAGTAAGTAGTGTGGGGAGCACTTTCTATAACTGTATTAGAAAGATAAGCAGATCATGCTTGTTGCTTGTTTGGTCTATGGATAAATCAGAAGACAACAATCTGGGAAAATCACATTTTTTTACGTATGAAAATATACCCATAAAGGTGTTAATCATCATTATAGTCGCTGATATAAGTTGTTATCTGGAATTGTCCCAGGGTTAATTTTGAGCTGCAACCTGGAGCTGTAGGACAAACAACTGATTTCAAAGAAGCAAATAAGAGGCTAGAGTGGAATTTAAAGAAGGCAATATCTATATATATATATATAGCACTTTTGACTGTCTCTTTTCTGCTTTAAAGCAAGTTTTCTACATACAGTTCCTTTCATAGTCTTTGCTTGAGCAAATACTTATAAGTGCTACAAAACAGATTGTTGGTGGATCTGAGCATACCCTACGTGCAAAGCTAACATTTTCTCAGGAATCACATGGTATTTATCTTTATAGTTGGTTGATGCACAGAATGAATAATTTGTCTTTTGTTAGGCCCAGTTATGAATACATCCTCACAATTCTGCAAATATTTTTTTGATAGGGAATATAACAAAAGAATCTGGACCTGTTAGCATGACATTTACCATACCAATGTATAATGCGTCACGGCTTCAGGTAAACAGAATATGTCAACCTGCTTATTGTCTTTACAGCTTATTTATTGACCAAAAGCTTTTCCTGTATCAGAACTTTGGCATTCCAAATTGTAGATCAATTTGATGTCATGCTAGTATCTTGGCTCTTTTGTCTCACATGGAATAGAAGCCCTTTCAGTAACAAATAAAATACTTAAAATGCGAATGGGAAATTGGGAATATTATTTGCATGGCTCGGTAGTTCTACCGCTCAAACGCTTGAGTAATTCCCACCCCTCCTCCCCCCTCTCCTCGCTTTGATTGGGTAAACGGATTAAATTCAATAATGACTTGGGCCAGTGAAATAATTAGGAATGCTGCTAATGCCTGTGCTAATAATCCAAGCCCAAACATTGCTGAATTCTTTCTCGTCTATCTTGGGAGTTCATTTGTAAATGCGGAGTGCTTAAGATATTTTTTTTAATGCAGGTAAAATACTTGCAGATAGCAAAGAAATTTGGAGCGTCGGAGCCATATCGGTGGGTGAGATATGTTACGCAGGCAAATTCTTACGTTGCTCGTATATGATGCGGTTAAGCATCCATGACCGTAATGCTTTCTTCTGTCCTTTATTTTCTTTTATTGTTATTTACTTTATTTTTTATTTGTAAATTACATTCTAGGTAAAATTAGACAAGTTGAATGCTTCAATGTTACACTATACCACCTAACCTGTTATAAACTTATCACTGTTTTTTCTTTCCCTCTTTTCCGTCACATAACGGGATCACCCAGCCTTGTGGAATTATAAGAATAATAGTAAAGGATTATGCACTGAGATCTCAAGTATAATTTTGACTTTGTCATACAGAAAATTATGTATGTGAGTGTTGCGTCTATTGCAGCAGAAGGGTGGGGGTAAAGGATAATTAGCAAATATGTTAAGCGAATGAGCTTTTTTCCCCGTCTAATGGCACCTCATTTTCCCTTTATGAATAAGGGCTGGAGGGAGACCATCCACTGGGTCTATGCTTGTAACTGAACAGTCAGTCACGCCTTAACTAGAGAAGCTTATTTGTGTAAGTCCCAATTGACTTGGGCTTCTGTCACGTAGAGTTTTTTATGCGTTGGGCGTGGACGTTGGCGTTATGGTGGTTGGTGGAGCAGCTCAACTACTAAGGTATTATCCTTTTATTAATCTCGCTTTCTACGGTCTTTTAATGCTTGATAATCCTGACCAAAAAAAATAGAAGATTGATAATACATCATAGTAAGTCAAATAAACCTTTGGTTACAAACCATTTTCAAAATTGTCAAATTTGGGATATCGTCAAACTTCCACTATTCCGCCTGAAAAAGAAAAAAGGCGTGTGTTGAATCAATGTTGTCGCTTCCACATTTTAGTTGTGGATCCTGTCTTGTCCAAGATTGCTTCCTGACTCAAAATTGCCCATTCCAATAGCAGGGCCAAACTTTACCGGCACTTGCCCATGTTCCGAAGCTTGAACTGTCTCCCCCATAAAGAGGTTCACGGTTGGGTTGAGAGAAAATTTTCTCAACCCGAAAATTGGAATGTTTTAAAACATTTAAAAAATATAAAATTAAAATTATTTATTTTCATAAAATAAAATAAAATTTTTTAACGTAAATAAATAATTTATATATATATATAAATTAAATATCTTTATATTTAAATCAAATGCTCAATTTTCAATAAAGCAATAATCAAGTTCATTTTTAGCACTTACCACTAACATATATAATGTAATAAAAATGATAAAAATTAATTAATATTTAGAAAAAACCAAATATAGAAGTATTTGAACTTAAAATAAAAATTATTTGTGTGAGTTAATGGGTTGGGTTGGATTGAGTGCAGGTTGAAATCCGCAAAAAGACCATATATTGCGGGTTGAAGAATTTTTTTACTTTCAAATCCAACGTTTTTGGTTGTTGCAAAACTATGTGTCAATGGAGCCCACCCACCCCTTCAAACCTACAAGAGAACTGAATTAACTTCTATTTCTTTTGAGAGCGGAGGTCACTAGCATTTTTCTAACAAAGGCATCGTTTATTACTTAATTTGCGTTGTTTTTGCTCTTTACTTGTTCCTTTAAAGAATGAAATGAATTCAAGTCATTCAGAAAGAATTAGCAGGGAGAATTCAAGTCAACTTATCTGTATATCCTTAACTCTTTTGAATTTTTTTCATATATTATATTTTTATTGTGAAACTTTATGACAAATACTTAAATAAATTTATTTAAATATTTTTTTTAAGTAATTGACCAACAATAACGACATAATTAATTAATAAGTAATTGAGAATATATTACTCTCGTCAAGTTGTTAAACCCCATCATCTCATGAATAATTGTTTTATCAGAGGCTTTTTTCCACGAAAGAATCTTTGTTGTGTGAAACAACAATCTTTTATAGCCTTTTTCCACAAATATCAGCGCTTTCGATTCCTTTTCTTTCATTTCCAATTAGCAGTCCAGCAGAACTTGTAGGCCTTGAGGTAGAAAAGTAAATCAAACCATGTGGAGGACATAAATCATGCTCAACCCTCTTGTAGGAATCAAGCATTCACACAGATTTTCCGTCATTCCTTTCATACACTGAATTGCGATTCAAGAAAACCCCTTATTAACTCTGATGAGCATGAACAAGTCTTGTGTATTTTACCTTTTCCTGCCAATTGCAAAATAAAAATGTTGACAAATTGATAAGGATTTTGTTACGGAGTTCTCGAGCACTCTCCTTGATTTTGTCTTGAAATTTGTAATTTTTTAAATAATGTTATTTTAAATAAATTACAAATCTCCAGTCACAACGAACAGCATCACCCAATTGATAAAGAAAAAACGCAGAACATTTAAATATAGTCAACGATAATCCTTTCGCATGATTTGTTCTTTATTGTTTTCAAGGTTCAAATTATGATGTAGGCAAAAATCCATTTGACATGGTGATTTAACATGAGTAGAATAAAGAAAACTGAATAAAAGTTTAGCTTAATTTAAACAAAGGATAAGCTGCAGACAAAAGCAAGATCTAGTAGCTCTAGGATGCTTCATATGAACATTATTCTGGTAATTTGTCTCATAGAATCTGATTTCAGGTTAGCATTTTTATATCCAAAGCACTTTTCAACTTAGGCTTATTGAAAGAACATATTCCATTTTTAGCAGCCCAATCAGGCAATCACTTGCTCCATAGGTTGCATTTCTGTTCTTTTGGTGTCCCTTTGGTCTTATTTTGGAAAATATTTTGTGGGAACAAGTGTCTCTCTTTACCTTGCTGTCTTTTTTAGCAGCCATGAGCTCTGGACCACTTTTCCAGTCAGCTTCAACCTTTACTTATCTTGTTTCCATTTTCCCCCCTCTTTTTTCTATAACAAAAATAAGCATCACTATTAGCATCTTTAATTACATTTAACAGTATCTTATTCTAAGCATGGCAAGAAATCAATTTCAGACCAGTGTTTGTCTCTTAATAAAAAAAAAAAAACTTCTTATTTAAAGGTGCTACATTAATTGTTGTAAAAGTTATTGGGTGGCCATCAACTCCCTTTACAAGAGGGGATGTAATTCTCTCATATAACCCAAATTTGGATAGATTAAACTTGTTACTCCTTCATGTCAAAACTTCTATTATGTTTATGCTGTTCTTCTTGCTATCAATATTGATCCAAGTCTTCGGACTCATGAAGGGGTTTCAATTTTCTTTCAAATGGCAAAGCCAGACAAAGATAATGCAGACTGAACGCCATCAGTAATTATGAAGAGACTAAGAAAACCCCTTCATTTAAATATAAACGAATATTTCTTCAAAAGAATTTTTTTTGGTTGGAGGAATTTTATTATATGTTTAAGCAATTAGAGTTATTTTGGTTGTCTTTACCCGTTGGGAATCTTAGAAAAAGATAAGAAACATAACGCGTCTTTGTTTGCTTTGTTGCCAAAATGAGCGCCTAAATCTTTGAATGATTTACGAAATTATGAATCATACTACCTCAGCATATCATAAAATCATATCCGAAGACTGCTACCTACAAAGAAGACGTACATGACCATGGAAAATAATTTTGGATGAATTGAAATTGGGATCGAGGTCCACATTGTTATGTGCCTTGCACATCTCAATTGATTTGAAAATTATGAGAAGGAAGGGAAAGGAAGCTTCTTTTAATCATCAGCAGGCTATGTGACCTCAAGTAAAAGTGATTTGCAACCTCCCAAATCCCCTAATTTATTGTCGAGACAATTTTATCCTTGACAGCAGTGAAATCTAAGCAAAGTTTTCTCCTCCAACTTAATATTTTACACATTTCAATTGACTTCAAAATTAGAAGAAAAACAATATATATATATATATATATATATATAAGCAAAGTTTTCTCCTCCAACTTAATATTTTACACATTTCCATTGACTTCAAAATTAGAAGAAAAACAATATATATATATATATATATATATATATATATATATATATATATATATATATATATATATATATATATATAACAGCATTGTGAACTCCGGAGACATTTATCCCTCCAATTTTGACCGATTCCAAATAAACTTACTTTAATTTCTACGTTTTATTACATTTTCTAATTCTTGGATTAGCTTATTCGGGTTTTTCTTATCTCTCTTTGTTAGTTAATAGTGTTAAATTTTAAAATTGATTATATAAGGAAAAATAAAAGGTAATTGTATATTTCAGAATAGAAGCTCATGTAAAGAAAAACTATTTGACCTAAATGAAATGATGAAGTTTTGAATTTAATTAGTCTTTAGACTAAAATGTCATCCGGAATCGAGGATAAGTTTCCACGTCAAAGTAAGTGACCCGAAGATTATGAATAGAAACGGGGGATATAGCGAGGAGAGAGAGAGAGAGAACAGGCGAAGGGCATCCCCCATGACCCAAAACAATAACATCAAGGAGTCCTTGTCATTTTCATTTTCACTGCTCTGGCTGCCACCTTCCCAGAGTGGCTTCCCATCCTCTGCCCTCGCATTTTTGAAGAAAAGGCGGTGTCTCACTTCTGACCATACCCATTTTTCATTCTAACGCATCTGTCTCGTGTCTGTGTATTGTGGACCCTACTTTCCTCCAACCAGCGGCGCCATTAGTCTTTACTTAGTTTCCAAGCTCACCAACCTCCCCTCTTAACTCAATCCCTCTCTCTCTCTCTCTCTCTCTATAATAAACAAATCCAAAAAACACCTCCCACCATCTCTGCTTGCTTGTGCTCTCTCCCTACGCTTCCCTCTCTCCCTTTCACTTGGTCCCTTCTCTTTGTCTCTCTGTTGTATTTTAATTGAATAACCCTTCTATATCCAATCATAGACTCGGGATTGGCTACTTCCAGCATAGAAAATTGAGAGATCATTCCAGAAGGAAGGAAAGAAGCATGAAAGGTGAATATGTAGAGCAACAGGGAAAGGGTGAAACGCCCAATATGTTCTCAAAGCTTCACCAACAACACCCATTCACCCACCACCACCACCCTTTCCAGCTCTCCCGCGAATCCCAAACCTCCGAAGAAGATGATAGCCGCAGCACCCGGAAGACCATTCCATCCGAGCCCAACTCCGCCGCCGACGGTGCAAGCATTGAGGTGGTCAGGCGTCCCAGGGGTCGCCCACCCGGATCGAAAAACAAGCCCAAGCCTCCCGTTATCATAACTCGAGACTCCGAGCCTGCCATGAGCTCCTACATTCTCGAAGTCCCAGGTGGAACCGACGTCGTCGAAGCCATTGCTCGGTTCTGTCGCCGCAAAAACACGGGTCTTTGTGTCTTAGCTGGCTCCGGAACCGTCTCCAACGTTACCCTCCGTCAGCCCTCTACCACTCCCGGAGCCATCGTTACATTTCACGGCCGTTTCGACATCCTCTCTATATCTGCAACCTTCCTAGCCCAGCAATCGGGGACTTTGCCACCCGTCCCCAATGGCTTCACTATCTCGCTGGCCGGCCCACAAGGTCAGATCGTTGGAGGATTAGTCGCCGGGGGTTTAATCGCAGCAGGAACGGTGTTCATCATAGCTGCGTCGTTCAACAACCCATCCTATCACAGGTTGCCGGGTGAAGAGGACGTGCAAAACTCGCTATCTGGCGGTGGTGGCGATGGGCAATCGCCGCCAGTATCCGGAGGCGGTGGGGACAGTGGGCACGGCCCCGCTGAGTCGTGCGGGATGTCCATGTATACCTGTCAACTGCCATCCGATGTGATTTGGGCTCCAACGGCAAGACCCCCTCCTTACTGATCTCTCTTGGGCTTTCCTTCTTGGCTTTCTGACCATTGTGAATTGGTGTTAGATGCGTATTTTCTGTCGTCTCTGTTTGTTTTAGCTTTAATGTTGCTATTAGTTAAGTAGCGCTTTCGTTTTGAACAGAAAGAAGTTTGGATAGCATAGCCAGCTAATTTCTCCCTTCATTCTTTTTGAACTGGGTATGAATTTTTAAAGAAGTAACTTGGCTGCTACATGTGCTTAGATTTTAGTTTCTCCAGGGAGGAAAACTAAAAGCATTAAATGGCCTATACTGGTTTTCTCTTTTAATCGTATCTGAGTGCGACAATCAAAGCAAAACTTAAACGTAGATTTCAACTACATTGTGTAGTGGGATTTGGTTGGATTGGAAAAGGGTGGGGGGTTGCTTTGAAGTTTGGGACTGAGTATGTCTGTGCGCTCTCTGCTGTTCTGAAGATAACGCTAGCTACCGCTAGCTGCTACTACTGATACTGATGCTGATGCTGCGATGTATGATATTTCTTTTCAGTTCAGAGTTGAGTCTTAGCTTTTCTCGATTTGGATAAAAGTGTATGGCAGTGGTGAACATGGATAGGGTTGTGGCTTGCCAGGTTCTTCTCTGCTGTGTTGCTTTATCCAATACCTTCTTGAAAGCTCTTAACAATGAAACCACCTTCCCCACTTTATTTCTCCATCTTACTTTATATCTCATCTATCTGTACTTTGTTTTGTCCCTTTCTTCATTTTCTTCCTTTCATTTATTGCTCTGAAACTTTGTTGCATTCGGGTGGCATCTTCCTCTTGTTGAAGATTATACTAAAAAACGTCAAACTTACAATTATATTAATTTTAAATTTTGTATCTACGTTTCTTAATAATTTATAACTAGCTTAACAATTAATAAACTACTAGAATTTCACTGTAATAATAGGGTACACATGTCAACATTGGCATGGGTTTGCATCGTATAATTTTCTGTAATTTGGCAGGCGTGAGATAACTTCGAATTTGTCAATTAATTTCTATATTTATCAGCTTAAAGCATTAGATGCTGAGTTCAACCTTTTAAGTATGTTGTCTAGGCAGTAATATATATATATACGCACACACTAGTAATGAATCACACATAGGTTGGCAAGAGATTAATGTCACCAACAGCATCCTTATTTCTCAAAAAGAATTTTTCATTCAGCGTCTTTTTTACTGTCTTGTAATGCCATTGCTAGCTGTTTAAGAAATTCCAAACCAAAGATAATGTGGCCTACCATCTTTTTCGAAACTAAACAATCTAATATTTTGGCATGATTGGCTCTAGCCATATTCACTCATCTAATATAAATATATATTTATGTCTTAGGTAAATAATTTATTCAAGTGTTTATAAAATAAAATTTTATGTAAATAAAAATTTATATTATAAGTTTGTTTTTAAATTATTTAATATTTAAATATATATTAAAAACATATTTTTTAAATTTATAAATATTTTTGAAAATATTTAAATATAATTTTAATAGAAGTAAAAAAATAAAGAGTATAATTTTAATAAAATTTTAATTTATAAAAATATAAAATAATTTTTTGATATCGTAAATTTGAATTTTTATAAAAATTTGTTTAAAAAAAATTTAATAAATTATAAATTATATTATCTAAATAGAACATTAGTGAAGTGGATTTGTACATTTGTCCATCATAAGAAAATAAGAGAACAAGTTAGTGAGTTACGGACATTTGCTAATAATGTTAGTACATGTTATAAACTTATGTTGATAATTAAAAAAGAAATACATAAAGGCTTTGGAAATTTATTCGTAAACTAACTACTACCAATTAAACCCTTATTTTATGATAATCATCGTAATGGGTCCTTCGATTCTACTCTTTTTAAGTATTCATCAGTCTTGTGACATTGAAACAGGTATTATCGTCTAATTTCACTTGTGGCATACTAAAAGTTGAACTGTTAGAACAAATGTTTCAATGATATGCGTAGATAGACTTTGTTAATTAAATGACCGATGAAGTTGGATCGCATGCATTGAGTTCGGATTTTTTTTATTTATTAAAAAAAGAATGTTAGGCAGTTAATAAGACTTCAGAAAAAGAAAAATAATTAAGACGAGATCTGTAGACTACTTTTCTGTATATCCAACCAGCCACGACCAATTGACCAAAACGTTCGTTAAAAAACAAAATGAGAGAAAGATAAAAACTTGTCTGAAGCCGAGTTAATTAAATCAACCGCTGAATTTTCCTTTTGCCAACACCGCTAAACCTAATGATTTATGTCCTCGTTTTACATTGACTTGGTTGCCTGTGTGTCGGGGAATTGCGTCGTCCACAAAAATTACGAAACCGACTTTTGTCCATCTGGTTTGCACTCTGCAGCATTCTATCTAATCTAGTTAGTGATCATCTTTTGCATTTACCAACCCCATTACTTTTGCAATGCTCCTTCTGACATTCAAATTCACCCCGCATACTGGTTTATATATGGGAAGCGGTGAAGTTCAATTTTGCCAGCTCTTGCTCTGCCCATGACAGTCCAAATCTTCTTATAATCATAATGCCAGCCTTTTTCATGATACTAATCGGTTACCAAAGCACTGCATAATTAAATGTATGTCATTTGCTCAATTGTTGTTGTCTCGAAGTTTGTTTAGTTCTCGTGGAAACGCATACTTGAGGAGACACTAGAAATTATATTAATAATTTATTACAAGCCAATTTTCATTGATGGCATATAGTCATTTTCATAGTTTTTATATATTAATTCAAAGGATATTTGAATCCACACACTTTTACATCTTATGATGGAACATCTATATTTTCAAGAAAATATGAGGGGTGGGAGTTGGTTGCATGCATCGATGGGTGAGAGTTGACATATGGGTTTGATTCCATTCCTTTATTGGAAGGTAGTAGAGATAGGTTATGGGTGTTGGCACTAAAATGTAAATCCAACTTTCCAAAACAGGACAAAGAATGAAGGGGGACACGAAGACAAAGACAAAGACAAGGGCTTTTTTGATTTCTTGAATGCTGTGGTTGATGATGGCGATATATATATATATATATATATATATATATATATATAATGTATGGGCAGCAAAATCAGTTTGTGTTTGTGCCCATTGCCCACAATTGCTACGCATATCTATGCATTCTCCATCATCTTCGACCCTTGGCTGTTTTTTTCTTTATTTTAGTGGATGATGACCGAGTCTTGCCCATGCATTCATATGCGAATATGAAAATGTGTCACCAACTTGGTTTTTGATCAAATTAAAAATGATAATGATAGATATAATTCTTTCTCATAAACTTTGAAATGAAAATGGTTATTTGAAGTTTTCATTTTGCCTTTATCCAAATGCCGTGTGCGTGTGTTTGTTGGAGGAAAGGAGAGACTTGAAATGACAAGCATAGAGATAAATGGCATTGACGGCAGATGGGGTAAAGAAACAGTTTAAGTTCATTGAATCGGATTTCATTGCCAAGTGGGCATCCAATAAAGTGGGACCCCTGCGATCATCAACACTTTATCTATCTACCACTACATAAATGTGCCTATTCAAAATACCTAATCCCCTCCCATAATTTTTGCTATCTTTTCATTGTGGAAAGGACAAAAAAGAATAATAATTATTAACTAGTTATTTGATATTTTTGCTTTTTTATTTTTAAGCTTTATCGATTTAAATATTTTTTTTAAAAATAATTAATTAAATATATTATTTATTATTTTTAGAATTACATTAGTAAATTAAAATTAATTACTTGAATGAAAGATAAATTTATATCATTTTTTCATGAATAATCAAGATTGTTTCTTAGATACACTTGTATTTGTTTTTAATTACAAGGTGAGATACCTACAAATTTTACGTCTCTCCTTTCACAGAAAGGCTATTCCATTATGCAGCAACGTCTTTTTACTTCATGATCTCCCTAATCATTGAAGGGTTATCATCAAAGCCCTGGTTTAACCTTGGCCTCATTGTGTCCTTTCCAGGTAACTAACCATGAAGACCCACACAAGCTGACATCGAAAACTCTACCATGACAGATTATATGCAAAAAGAAATGGTAAAACTCATAAAATAAATCAAATAATTACATACAGACTCTTGCGTTGTTTAAAAACTTGAGAGAGTTAATTTCATAAATAGTCAGCAGGCGAAAACCTCGAACCTTAAACAAAGATCTCCCTCTGCCACCGGAGAAAACATGTTTCAACTGACAACATAAATGGTCAACTTTTAAATCTGAATATAAAAAGCCAGAGTGAATTGAACAAGGGTTTTTAATTTAATCATTTTTGTCAACTTGTCTCAGTGTTGCTGCTTTCTTCGACAGAACTCCCAAGCCAAAGGGTTCTGAATCTGAGAGCTGCAAAGCAATGGCGGTGCAACCACACCTTTTTCTCACTTTTCTGTTTCCGCAGCTCAGATATAAGATCGCATGCGTGTCTTTGCTGCCTTAAATATTCATTTTTTTTTTTTTTTTGCTGTACGCTGTCTAAATATTCCTTTAAATATGGTATCTTTGTTAACTATAAATTGGATTTTTTACCCATTTTCAGAAAGAAAAAGAAAGAACAATAATCTATGAAGTTGCGTCAAGATTTAAAAAAGTGCTTTTCTTTTTTCTTTTTCTTCTTTAAGAAAATTTGCATAACAAAATAAAAGTAGGGCACGCGTAAGAAAAAAGAGAGCATAATTAACGCTAGCCAGCGCATGCAAGTAGCTAGCTAGCTAAATATGGCCATGCTTGTGACTAGTCCCATCGCATCAGTGATCAGAAACTTCCTTTTCTTTCTTTTTTTTTTTTAAAAAATATTTTTTATTTACTTTTCCTTAATCATCATTGTTAAGCCTTAAGCTCTCAGCCCCTTGAAACGAAATGAACATGCAATAATGGGAAGCGATGAAATTCTGCGGCCCAACACACGGCAAAAGGATTTAAAGAGAGGGACAAATTTCAAATCTGGTCTGTGATTGAATTGACTTGGACTACAAGTTTCCTGTCTCCTTTGTGGCCAAGTTGACAAATGGGGTCCCACTCTCACATTATCTCATCCCTCCCATCCCCCCCCCCCCCCAACATCACCCAACAGTCACATTACTATTTATGGATAATTTTAATAAATAGCAAACGCCCTTAAACTTCTGTATTAAGGATTTAGGAGCATAAGGGGGCGCCACAAGATTATCTTCAAAAATGCTATTTCGGAGTTCGAATTGTAATCTTGTATAATGAATGATTGTCAAGACAAAGCTCTATATAATGGACAACCTAAATTAAGGATATTTTTGAGTCCGGGTATATGGTGCAACAGTTTATTGAATTAGTTCTCCAATGGTTTAATTTAATTTAATTTAATTTTTATGGATGGATTTAAATTAAATTTTTAATATTTTTCTTTCCGCCTGCCAAAGTGGCATAATTTAAAATGAAGGGTCCGCACATGTGGGTGGGGCTCAAATCTGAGGGAGTACCGCATATTTTGCATATGCAGGTCAAGGTCGGCATGATTGACTAAGTACCCACTGGTTATCCTCCCTATCTTATCATTTGAGTAACAGTAGCCAGCATGACTCTTATTGTCAACCTAAAATATATATATATTTATGTATAAATTTGTGTCAAGGTCCAATGAGATGAATGACACTGTTGGTCGTGTGAGCATCATTACACTTCTTATCCGTTGCGCAAAATAATGTTATTTTTACTTCTCACCCGATAAACTATTTTCAGATTTTATAATATTCAATTTGGGTGATGGGAGGTCAGGTCCTGTCTCTGTTCAACTGCCAAACCATAGCCAGTGTGGAGTCCAACTCGATACCATGAGGCTAGGACTTACCTTCGATACCAGTAGCAAATTCTACTTCAAATTTCTTGTGCTAGAGAGTAACAGAATCCGCATTTTTCAGCCGCATATAATACTCGACCTCCATCAATAACTAAAGGCTTAAAAGAGCCAATATTAGAGCATTCCTACTTGCCGATTCTCATATAAGAAGTATTAGATTGTTCTGAACTTTTTCTTTTCTTCCATTCAATCGGACCAAAGAGACAAACTTGAGAGGTTAAGTTACTGACAATAGTACACTACGTACAGCATCCCTATTTATTTACTGAATAAAATTTTCAATTCGTTCTGTCCCTTGATTTTCTACATGATACATCAGAGTTTTTATCATTAAAATGGTTAGATCCTAGTCTCTGAAAAGAGTCAGCCTCCCTAATACTATTACTACTACTCCTACTACTATCTAACTTCCTATGATGTATATTTGTGTTAGAATGCAAAAGAGAAACACCTCTCTCCTTTTCAACATCCATCACCCTGCTAACACCAGTAGAGTGCCTATACAATGGACTATCTATCTCCATACTCAAACCAGTGGGAGTTTGCAATCTCGATGCATCTGGAAAACCTGAATCATACCGCTCCACATCAGCAAGGGGTGAATGCCCGGAGTTCAAAGGAGAAGACGATGATGAGGAAGAAGTGTCAGAGTCAGAATTCCTCCACGTGCTATTCCAGCCATGTCCGGAATCACCAAAAATATAATCGGAGAAGTCATCAGTGCTGGTTGAGTATCGGGTGCTATCAGTACTGCAAGAACCTTCATCAGAGTTGCTGCTGAAAAGGGATGAGTTATCACTTGAAGAATCTTCTTCCAAAGTCTTTTTGAGGTGATAAAACTTTGAATTGAACGGATCCAAGGTGGTTGAACCATCTGAAGAAATCGAACTAGTGAAATATTCAGCAGCAACAGAATTTGTAGATACACATCTGGATTTCATTGTCATAACCTTTCCATTGACAGCCTTACTTTTTGAATCAGGGTATGCTACCATGTTTCTAATCAATCTTGGGGCCCTTGGTGAGCACCTACAAGGTGTTTAGTTAGTCAGAGAAGCAGGCAACATAATTAAAAGAAACCTTGATGTAAAAGAAAAATCTGAAGATCAGCTACCTTGCATAAAGAAGCATGTACGCTCCTTTTGTCAAGACCCTATCCAATTCAACGGCTGTCACCTACAAAATCATAATAAGGAGATCATTAAACAAATTTCAGGCAACAGCTGTTGCAGAAAAATCAACAGAGATAAAAACACAGCTTAATCTCCATTAATAAACACGTATCCACCACACTCTGCAAGTCTCAACTTTTGTTTCGTCGGTACTAGTAACCAAACTATGAACAAATCCCGTGAATTACTCATCAGGTCAAAAAGAACTCTTTCATGCTTGTGCATCTGCCGGAGAGTACTAAATACCCAATATCAGAGGTTTCACAAATTTCCTTCTATTTTGTAAATTGACTCCAGAATCTCAACAATAGTAAAGCTATTTTTTTTCTTTTAAAAAAATAACGTTGAAAACATGTCCACCCAGAAAACTTGGGACAGTTTTTGTCCCAAGAAAATGTTTTGGGGGATAAATCATGAAGTCCACAAAGCTTATGTACAACAATTCATACTTGTAGAGCACTAATGTTAATTTTGAGCTTACAGGCAATAAAAGAATGTATAAATCTGAAAAAAAAAAAACGCACAAGATATTGAAACTAATGGAAACTGAGAGACATACCACGCTGTCATCAACCTTGAACCACTTATTTTGGATATTCTTGACATAGCAAACATAGTGACCCGAGAAAGCAGCATTCATAATATCCAAGTGAACAACTACCCCATACAGCCTGTATATAGGTGATTTATCACTAGTCCCACTCATGAAAGGTGCCAGGTTAAGTATTTCAGGAAACCGAATAGGCTTATTGAGCTTCCCAAATTTTCCAGACTGCAATACACGTGTAAAAACTGATATGAAAACAGCATACATGATAGTAACATCTCGCCTTGGAGTTTTAAGCATAGTAATCAAAACGCAATTTGAATCGTGAATGAAATGATTTAATTTTGAATCATAAATCGTATCGAATCGTAAGATTCATGTATACATTAAAAAATAATTTAAAATATATAATATAAAATATAAATAAATAAATAATATAAATAAAATATTTAAAATAATATATTTATTTCAATAATTTTAAATATAATTATTTATAAGTCTTAAAAATAAAAAATAAAAAATAACTTTAAATGAGTTTGAATAGATTTAAAATTTAAAAAAAAAAAGTGTTTTCTTAAGTTTAAATAGATTTAAAATTATGAAAACAAAAAAATTATTTAAAAATTATTTTTTGTAATTTTTTAAATAAATAAATAAATATTAAAAAGAATAAATGGAAAAAACGCCGAACCCCTTTTTCGGTAAAAAAAAAAGTTGAAAGAAGCTCGACTGAGTTTCTAGCTTTAGTGAAAAAAAAAAACAGGAACAGAAGGTTGTCAAAAGGAGGGAGCAAACCTTCGCGCAGCATGGCAAAGAACTTGCACAGCTGCGTGAAGGCAAAGGACGAGGCCAAGCTTTTGGAAAGAAGAAACAAAACAACACCCAACCCTGGCAGAAACTCGCACAAGTGTGTGAAGGAAACAAAGCAGAAGCTCGCACAAGTGTGTGAAGGAAACAGACACAGGCCGGAATCGCAAAATCCAACAATTCTGCGATTTGTGCCGGAATCGCACCAATCTATGCAATTCCAGTAGCGATTCTGGCCACATCACGATTTGGCCACCAATTTGTATCGGTGGCCACGTGAATCGAAGCGAACCGCACGATTCACAACGTGAATCGTGCGTGTTCGACTACTATGGTTTTAAGTGTGTAATACATGATATACCTGAAACCTCTTTAATGCAATTGTAAGAATATTAGGTGCCTCCGAAACTGTCAACTTCTTCTTGGCATCCTCATAGGATTTACACCTGCTTCACATGAAATCCATCAATTAATTATAAGGAAATACTTGGAGTACTAAAACTCAGAAAAGAGTATTGGCACTAATGTCTAATATTCTAAATAATATGTCTAAGTCTACAACACTATAACAAACCAAAAAGAAAGCAAACAGAATAGGAGAAGAAACAAGAAGACCGGCTTTGCAGGTGCTGTTGACAGCAGCAAAGCAGCCACCAATTGGGTCCTTAATCACCAGATGAGTGCTTGCAAAACACCCTCAGCCCAGCACTTTAAATAAACCTTCAATTCCACAATCTTCACACTTTAAAAATCCTAGATCCTCCCGCTCTAAATTGACCTTAGTCAGGTAGTTCCTGAGTTCTGACCAGAAACCGCATCTGCTATTTTAACATGCTTATACCTAGGACTTGGAAAAAAGAAAGAAAGAGACAACCATTCCCAAAGTGGCGTGCCAAATATTCCATTTAACATCAAAATTGTAAGCTCCAGCATATAAGCGCCAAACAAACTCCAATTTGTTAGCAAGCTAGAGATGGGATAAATTGATAATATAAAAACGTTTTCAAGAAGTTTTCCAAGAATAAACCAACCTGACACAATGGTACTTGTTTTCTCCATCCAGAGTCTCAGTGCTTGTAAATCGTCGAAGAGCCTCCTCCAAGGTTGCTATCTCCCCTTCTATCTCAACAGTTAGATCCATCATTCTTTCCTGACGCTCAGACTTCCCTCCACATTTCATGCATTTTATCTGCCAACATAGTATCAACCTTACGGTCATTGTCCTTGCCACTTATATCAAAAGATGCTAGAAATACGGAAACAACAGCATTATCTATATCAAAGACAGGCCAACAATGTACTGCACTACTGGCAAAGGAGCAAAACATAATAGATAGTTGTAAACTTTTCTAACAAGATAAAAATATACTCTAAAAGAACATAGATTACCTTTGATCGAAGGTAACCTCCAAATGTTAGACCCATTAAAGTTGTTTCCTCTTCCAATGAGCCTGAGGCATTAACCCCAGCTTCCATAAGGCAAATAGATTGCATTGTGTCAATAGCATGCCTGTCAAATATAACTCATTAACTAAAGATGAATTCAGAAACAAGAATTATGATAGGTCAACCTACAAGATTTCAAAATATGTAAAAGCAAACCTTAAAAATTCATGCGCATCTTCTTCTCTCCCATTACCAAGTTGACTCCCAATATTCTGTAATTGGGAAAGTAGGCCCCTGGGAGAGAGTGGATATTTCGTGTCTTTTGACTTCAAAATCAAATTTTCAAACTCACAGGTGAAACACCTTTTTTTATTTTCACCTGACATAGACATGAGAAATTATATCCAATGCAACAGTTACAACAGATAGTATTCAAGAAATCTGACATATTATAATCATAATTCCAATATGGAACCTGATTGCAAACATACATGCTTTAGAATGAAGTCCTTGAAGCAAATAAGCAGTCAGAGGTGGTGTAAAAGCTAAGCACTGGAGCACAGCATTAGCATAACAGCTGCAAAGAAGGGTTGACAGCAAGTTTAAGAAGATCACTAAGATAAATTCTACACACAGTAGAAGAATGATATTAAATCTATGGCAAAATCTAGAACCTAACCATTCACATCAATTAACAACATAGCTAGATACATATAAAGCTAAGCTCCTCAATTATATCATCTACTTATTATAAGCCCACACAGAAACATGCAGCCTTCAAACAATTTTGCAATACACAAACCACTTCAAATTACCTGTTTCCACAATTTATAAGACCAAATGGTCGCAACTCCACCTTGTTCCAATTATAAAGCTTGACAAACAAGTCATATGGAAAAAGACCCTGCAATAACTATAAGTAGACTATGTAAGTTTAAGTGCTTTATGCAGCAGAAGCACATAACAAGATTTGTTCAAGAAAAACCTTGTCACTGTATCTTCCAGCAATATCACTCCCAATAGCTAGCGGCAAGCGTTTTGACAGATTTGGTCCTCTGAACTGATCAACAACTTTCAACACAGATGTTTTCAAGCCACTCTTAGGAGTTTGAGAACAAATAGCAACTTGAGATGAAGTAGCAATGCCAGATTGAACACCATTATTCCCACCAATTGTACTGGAATGTGAATGCCCTTCAGTTCTAGAAGGTGACTGAGCATCACGAGGCAGGCATCTAACTTCAACAGACTTCAACTGATGTGAAGTACATTCTGGGCTGACGAAAATGTTATTTGATGCCTCAGAGCCTCCTGATTGCAAGTTACTGATGCTCGAAGCATTTGCAGAACCTGAATTTTTACCTACACTAGAAGAGCGATGGGTGAAAGAAGACAAAGGTGGTTTTCTGGTAGTACCATGATTTATATTGTTGGACCTTTTGCTGTCTATGGATGCAGAATTTCCCATCTTCAAAGAATCCAAGCTGTCATTATCTGATGATGGCGATCCTGCATTTTCCATACTGTTCCCCCCAGTGTTTAGAAAAGCATTGTCAGAGACAGAACCTTCTTCCCGAAGACCTTTTACATGCAAGGGAGGCAAGGTACTAGCTGAAACGTTTAATGAAGATCCAGAATCAGACTTCCTAGGGCCAGCAGATTCATTGGAATGGGATGGAGGAGGGACGTTATTAATGCCATCTTTAATTGCTTTGAGATCAAGAGTTTTATCCCAGAAACCAGAAGACACTGTACAAGGCTCAACTGTTACCCCCTTGCACACACTGCCTGAAGTTCCACTTTTTGCAAGCTTCATCTCTTCTTTACTAAAACCAGGTCTAATTTGATTTAACTTATGCATAGTAGAAAAACCATCTATTGAATCAACCAAAGTAGCAAACTTTGGTGATGATGAAATGGTTACACCCACGCTATTATCACTTGATGTGGTATCAAGCATATCAAGAGTGTGATCAACAAAATTATGCCCATCTGATTTCTCATGCTCATTTGAGATGACACTGTCGCAGACAGAGGCATCATCAGATGATTCACTAGCAACAGTAGAAGATGAGAATCCAGAAAATGAGTTGCTAGATAATTCAGAATTAGAATCTGTTATATTTCCCTCTGCAAGAGGTTCGACACTATCGTCCTTTCCACATGAGACTTCAGGAGATGAACTAATTACCGACAATGGGGGCTTCTTAGAGAATGTCTTACACTGTGTGTCGTCAATATCAGATTTCTCATTAAGAATTTTACTATAGTCTTGCTCTGCTACCTTCTGGCCATCTACCACACCATCATTCTGGCACGTCATGCGAGGAGGATGGCATTCTTCTTTGTGACCTTGACGCCAATGAATGATTTGGCACTTACCCGAACTAAAACACAAAAAAAAAAGTGGAAAAAATTGGGTCATATTGCATAAATCCAGCCAAGGCATATTCTTCAAATTTGAGCAAAACTTTTATAAAGAAACCCTTTCCTTTCCAAAGTATTGTACATGAAATAAAAATGACTTTTTGACAAGTTGCAAAATGATCAATTATTTTCACAAGCAAAAAGCACAAATTTATGGAGAGGAACAACCAATTGATCGCATGTATGTTGACTAAGCTCAGGAATAGACTGCAGTGACTGAAGTGATCCGCTAATAAATGCAAACCAAGCCCGATTCTGTTTATTTAATATTATTTTTAATAAGCAAATACAAAATTAAGATATTGGGGTTTAGAAGCCGCATAAAATCAATCCATATTCTTATCACGTTTCCACCCAACAACAGAAAAATTAATACCTTGCGACATAAATTACAAGAAATCAAATTGCAGATCCATACAAGTTACACATTACGAGATCAAATCAACAATTCCATCAATAAATAGTAACTGTACCACATAACCACTTGTAGTCATGTAAGTCTGGAAAATGAAACCCCAAAAGGACCAAAATTGATGTAATAGAAAGAGATGATTGATTTAGCACAACTTAGGGAACGATGCAACAAATTAAAAAATGGAATCGCTAGACGGCAGATGAAATTGAAGCTCACATACCAGTAGCGAACCGCTTTGCACCTGGCGCACCGCGTAGTGGTGGGGCAAAAGCACACTGCGCATTGATTATTCTTAGGAACATTAACTGTAGCGTAGGCATACGAAGCCTCGCTCTCGGCCCGAGCTGCCTCCTCGGCGGCCAAAATCAAAAGCCGCTTGATCTCCTCCTTTCTGGCCAAGGCAAACTGCCATTTGCGGTGAATTACGAACCCGATCACGGGTACAACCAAACAAACCGCCACAAGGACCAGGCTCGAAAACCCTAGATCCCCGGTGACACGCATTTATCCTGCACCCAATACACATCCAGCGAAAGCAACACACCCTAAAATCCTAATCTCGCCACCAAACATAGATAGATTCAACGGCAAAGGCGGCGGAGGTGGCGAAGCAAACTGCAAAAGGCAACCGAGGGCTCAAACAATCAAAGCCTATCCCGGTGAATGGACCGGGACGGAGATAGGGGAGCCTTTGACAGTGAGATTAGGACGGAAAGCCAAATTGTTCAGGCGAGAAAGGTAAGTTTCTTGTGTCTGAAAAAAACGACGACGTGAACAAGTGAAGCTGTTACTGAAAACCAACGAGGACCACTGCTCGTGGATTCGGACCAGGCAAACATTAATTACTTTGTTCTTTTCCGATCAGACTTTTTTTTTTTTTTTTAGAGAGAGAGAGAGGTGGGGGAGAACGCGGTAAAATGTAAATAGGGTTATTAGATAGTCGAGGCAGAGGGAAAGGAATTTGGTTTCCAGGCATGGGAAAGCGTGAATTCTTCACTTATCAAATATTCGGACCGGACCGGACCGGTCTCAGACCAGTTGGAAATAGTGACTTGGAAGGTAGTCTCTGGTGCCGCACGTGAAAGTGGTGCCCTCCGAAATACGGAATGAACGAGATATAGGAACTTTTTTTTAAGAAATAATCATATGCATAATTTTCATAAATATAAATATTTATAGTTTTTTTGGTCAATTTAAATATTGTTAATAATTTTAATTTTTAGCCATTAATTTATACTTAATTTTATAATTTTAATTTCCATATATTGATTTATGCAATGAGAGGAAGGGAAAAAAAAAGCTGATATGCAGTTTGGATTTTCCTAATTTCACTTCTACTTTATTTCCAGAAGGCAATCCTAAATAGTTCAATGTGTTTAACTGTTTTAACGGAGAGATTATTTCTATAAATATCTTTATAAAAAATCTCAAGGTGGGCAAGATAATTTAGTTTAGTACAATTTTTAGTGCATACCACCCTTGTTTTTTCAGAAACTGCAGTTGGTGTTTTATTATTAATTTGCAGTTCTGGATTGTCACGGTCATCTGCGTCTTATTTCATTAGTTTTTAGAATTTTGTGGTTAAGGGGTTAACGGTGTAGGAATTAACCGTTCCGTAACTTCTCGGGCGTGGGTCGGTGCAAAGCCACATAAACTATTTTGGCTTTTGATTACAAGGAAGAGACCTCCGGCAGTTGACTTTAATAAAAAAGTAATTTTAAAATTTAAATTAAATACTACGAAGATGGGGATTTTTGTTTTATTCTTAGTAGATAATTATCGAGGTGGATCCTGATGGGTTCTGCGCGATTTCTTCATAGAAAATGAGCGAGATTTGACTAAGAATGACAAATGCAAAGACTATTATTACATTAGGGGGCGGCGAAGGAAAACATAGTTTCCTGGGTTTGGCGTCCAATTTCGAGAAATTGAGTTTCAAATTGATTTTAAAGCGCTCCCCCTTGAAATCAAATGACCAATTTTCTTGGATTCTTTTTTATTACGGGCTGGAAAAAAAAAATATAATGTCAATCCGAGAAAAGCAAGTTGAAAGAAAAACAACCACCGACACTAACCTTGAGTTGAGTTGTTTCATATTTGCCCCCCAGTCTGATTGTTTGAAATATACCTTACTAATTTTAATAAATCTATTATTGAAATTTGATTAATGATTACATATATTATTTTTCAATTAATATTAAAATGTTTATAAAAATTAAATATGAGGTATAAAAATGATGGAAAGTGACAAAAAAATTGATAATAAATTATTTATTTCGACAAAAAGGATTCGATAATCGCATTATACTAAAATCAGACATAATTTTTTTTAAAAAGAAAAAGAAAATGCAATAATGCATAAGACCGTAATAGAGGTATTTAAATGGACTCTACAAAATTATATATAATAAAAAAATATTTTTTTATTTTAAGTATTATTATTTATAAAAATAACAGTGTTTAAAATTTTTGTTTCTCTTCTTATCATCATAAATATATGTCAGATTTAAGAAACTCAATGAAAGTTAAACAAGATAGCCTAAATAAAGAGAAATCCTTGATACATGAATATTTTCATTGAAAGCGTCTACCGAAATGGTAGCTTTTAACTTGCATTTCCTAAATAGAAAAAAAAAATTATTTTAATTAATGGTTCTCAACTCTCAGTTGTAAATATTTTTTTTCTATTAGAGAATTTTTTATAAATTACTAATACTGATTAATTAATTTTTTTTTATATATCTTTATTTGAAAAGTATAACTTTATTATTAGTATGTTTAACATTTTAGTCAATTGTAATTTTTTTTATTTTTTATTAGGTAGCTCTTTAATTTCTCGTACCAACAACGGCATCTTAAAGTCAAGACCTATAAGAAATGTCAATGTAAGGTAAGGGGCGACGTCTTCATTTTTCTTCATTTTCAGAGCGAATGGCATTTTCAAATTCAAGACCGCCGACAACACACTCCGACCCGTGCGATCAATTCCATCTTCATGTTTTAAAATTTGCTTTCCCTTTCACCCTAACAAAACGAACTATCCAATCAAATACCAGAGTCGGGGGAACTCGTATCTTACACGTCTTTTGCTAGTCTCTCTCGATCTTGTTATTTTCACTCTTCTTTAAAAAAAAAAATTATCTCATATATAATATTTTTTTAAAAATAGATTAAATTATTTTTATTTAGTAAATTAATAATAAAAATATAGTTATATAGATATTAAATAACAATAATAATTTGAAAATATTTTTTTTAGTTAAAGTTTTTTACTAATCTTTTTTTTTGTTGAGCCACTTTGTCTTACAATTTTTTTTTAAATAAGTAAAAATCATATATGATAAAAATACATCAAATACTAAAATTAAATAATAAAATATAAAAATAACTTATGAATATATAAAAAATTAAGTAATATAATTAAAAAATAATATATTTTTTAATTATTTTTAAATAAATAAATAGATCAAGACAGACACTAAAATCAATAAATAAATAGATCAAGACAGACACTAAAGTCAATAAATAAAAAATAAAAATATAATAATTTTTTTTTATAATTTTTAAAATAAAAAATACAAACAAATTAAAACTATAATTAAAAAATATAAAAATAACATATATTTTAAATTTTAATTTGTTAAATATTATATTTTAATATTAAAAAATATAACTATTACAACATATAAAAAATAAATATATCAATAGAAAAACAATATATTTTATAATTTATTTTCAAAATTAACTTTTTTCAAATAAAATTTAAATATTATAAAATAGTGTTATAGATCTATTTTTTTATTCAAAAGGTAAGTTTTAAATTATAGATATAAATTCAATATTATATATCTAAAGGAAAGATATAAATCATTTAAACTTTATTTTTTTTTAAAAAAAAAAAAAACTCTCTTACCAAAAAGACAATGAAAGAAGCACAAAAGTAAGAGGAAGAAGATGCTTCCTTGCGGCATAGGAGGTTCTCGTGAGGCTCTTCGACACAACATTCTCTGGAACATAAATGTTAATATATCAAATATTTCGTTTAAACAATTAAGATATACAGTTACTTTGTCTTTTTTTTTTTTTTTTAACAAGTTCCAGCTACTTTGTCTTACAAATAAATATACACAATGAGCGATAATCTACCATTGGGCCGCCACTTGAAGAGCCCATCCTTGTTTTGTTTTTGTAATAGAGCCCATTTGAAGTTCTTCTTTGCCATGGACCAATTCCTAGAATGTTCTTACTTGTGTCAATAAAGGATTCATTTTTCTCTATCTATTGCAGGTGAATGTCAAGACCCATGTAGTTGTTGGAGACCCAAAGGATAAGATTTGTGAAGCTGTCCTGAATTTGCATGCTGACTTGCTTGTGATGGGGTCCCGGGCATTTGGCCCTATAAAGAGGTATAAAATAAATAGTAAAATAACTCAAAGTATTGAGCTTCAAACTTTTGTGAAACCTGTAAAGGCACTGATACTTTTGATGTATTTATATTAATTATTAAAATCTACTCAGTTTTTGTTGATTGCTTCTCTCATAAAATCAAAGTTGGGAATCCACCTGGCATTTGCCCCCGGCAGCGGCACACATAATTATTCTCGTTTTATGTTTAACAGGATGTTCCTAGGAAGTGTTAGTAACTACTGCACCCACCATGCTCAATGCCCTGTCATGGTTATCAAGGACAAGGGACACTGTCGACAAGATGATCTACGTACACTTCCACTATGCTATCTTGATTCCTGAACAGAAGCCCTAGTAGCATTTTTATGTGTCTCATCTCCTTAGTCGGTTTGGGATCTGAAAGAAGAATGTCCAAAAGTTAATTTTAGTGCAAAAATCGAGGGGTTTATCTCTATCTTTTTATAATTTGAAAATGAATCAATTAAGCGTGGACACAAATTTTGACTTTTTAATTGAGCTTTTATTGTATATTTACTATTAACATTTCCTATGCCTTGTAAATTTAATCTCTTCCGCTTTTTATCTCTGTATTATTGAGCTGGAGTGCTTAACTTGCAGCTAATAGTAAAGCTGGCTATTAGCATAAATAGGAATCTAGATGATTGAAAGATGGCATCAATATAGATCATGGGACTTCAAAGCAGGAGAGCCCTAGCAGATATGAAGTTGGATTGCGTGAGTATGACTTGCAATTAATTGGAATTTTTATGAGGAACAAAATGGAAAAAATTCTTAAACTGATCAGGTAATGAACAAAGTTATATATCAAATAACACTAGGAAGCATAGATAGGAGTGTGGAACTTTTCTAACTATTCCTCACTATGAAAACAATATCTATTATTTAGCTGGTGTTTTGCCTCTGATAGTTGCCTCCATGATTTCTGGAACTTTCAATTGTTACAGACTTACAGTGGAATGGTTGCCATCACTAATAATTACAAGGTGATATGGTTTTCAAATAACAATTTCATTCCTTTTCCTGAGTT
Source organism: Gleditsia sinensis (assembly GCA_037074535.1). Lineage (NCBI taxonomy): Eukaryota > Viridiplantae > Streptophyta > Magnoliopsida > Fabales > Fabaceae > Gleditsia > Gleditsia sinensis. The sequence goes on from CM073472.1 coordinate 6,659,585, forward strand.
CTTCTGGTGCGTTGCTATATTTTAGTAGCTGATGCTGCATCCCTGCTTATGCAAGTCATTCGGTCAGAAGCCTTTTTTGGGTGGGCTTGGAATTTGTTTGTTTTGATATACCTGCACTGTAGCTCAGCTTCACTGCTTCTGTTTTTATGTTGCGCCAATGCTGGTCAAGATTTTGATGCTACTATGTGTTTTCACATTTTGTGGACAATGCTGCTACCATATGTGTGAAAAGTTGTTGCAGTTAGGAGTGCTTGGCTTTTCATCTAGCTGTGTTGTGGTCACTTTGATAGTTTTTGGCCATGGTTCAAGAGAGAAGTTTGATTCCCCATGTTATTGTGTTTGACTTTTTCAAATTATTGTTACATTGTTGTTGTACGTTAATGTCGTAGTACTAGGGGATATTATTTACTGGATATCTAGTAGCATCAAGGATTTCATTGATTCCTTCTGGTGTTGCTTAACATGGGCAGCCAGGTCTAATTTTTCAGGTTACTGATAGTTAGAGGAAGTTGATATGCGGAGCTGTATGTAATTAGTTATTGTTTAGTACTCGGTAGTTTGAGTTTCTGTTAGTTAGCTTCTCTCTTCAGTTAACTCTTCCCCCCTATATAAGTCTCCACTGTACAGAACACTTGTGATGAATAGTATTCTTTGCTCTTCTCTGTATCTATGAGCAGTTCCTTCTTCTATCTTGTATATTGACACTGATGTCTCATTCCTGGTCATGTCATATTTTTCTGTTACCGTTGTCTGGTAGTTGCTGCATTATTATGCATCGATATGATGTCATAACTCATAACTGCAAAAGACCCAGTAATCGCATAAAAGTTCACATTCGGAGGGCAACAGAGTGTTGGCTGCAGTGTAGATCTGGGTAAAAATACAGAGTGATGTTTCTTGCACACTTATTTTCATATATACATACTTTATAGGTATGACGCGGAACTTTACAGAAATTGTAAGGTTATAGTCAACGAGTAGTTTCATATATGGAATAAAAGACTCTGGGACTCCTTGGAATTTTGAGACAGCTAAAGAAGTTTTATATTGTTATAATCACTAGTAAATGCTTTAATAATGGTTTCAACTTCGAGTGGAAAAAAAAATTGTGAGGTTAGAATCTGAACCCGTGAATGGATCAAGTTGTGGGTTCAAACTGTTGTTTCAGATTTTTTAATAATAAAATCAGACAAATTCGTTGGGTGATGGATTGAACTGATGAAAGGATCCAATCGGTTCAGCTACTATGCTTTAAACGGTAGGTAATCGAAGTGATCTTTGCCTTTCACCTCCATCAGAAAATGTCAATAAATGGATCGTTAATTGGGCAATCTGGTTGGAACACTGGCATAAGCTGACAATTAGTGCTCCATTATATAGAATTGAGCAGTGTAAACTCGTGAGTGTGTGGGGCTCTTCAAACATAATGTGTACGAAATTAATGGTCTCCGTAAAGTCCTTCTTAGCTTGTTTTTTTTTTTTTTTTTGGCTTTTGGAATGCCACTATGCGGAGAAATAGCGGTCATCTTCCTTGGACTTTTAGCTGTGTAGCCCCCGCCTGTTTTGCATGAAACTTCTCTATCCCCGTCTTGAACATGGAAGCATGGCTAATAAAAGGGAAATTTTTATTGACAACTTGGTACGAAAGAGACTTGGTGTTTTCATCATAACATGGCGAGAAGTTGAATAACAGGTAAAAATAATCTACAACAACTTGCGTTTATTTTTCAATTTATTAAATAAAAGAAAATATTATTCGCTTGATCCTACGATGTTAATGATGGCAAGGTAGATCTATCTGCAAATTTGCATGTTGATAAACAGCTAGTGAGGCAGAAGTACTAAAACAGTGCATGGGTTTTGAAGGAAAAAGTCTCCGAGAGCCCGTGACCGACCGCATCTCGTGCACGTTCCACGTAGGGACAAAAATTATAGTGCTGTCCATTTTTATTAGTTTCCAAACTCATCACGAGACTCCTTTCCTTCTAACTTTTCTTAAGGCTTATCCACATTTCCTCGCAATACCCTGAATTGATGTTCCTATCATTTCAGCAATACCACCTTCCTCAAAAACTAAAGGCTTGAGGAGCAGGCCATTATTCTTCACTAATTAGTCACTGATATGTAGTTATTTACAGCTTTTGTCAAATGGTATGGCAATTGAACTTAAAATGTGTACCATTTCGATATTCGGGGAGTTTTTGAGCCCTACCAAATAACGACATTCTGGAATACTGCTCAACTCCAGAATTGTCTCTTTGCGTTAACACAGGCCTATGTCTATGAGTCTAACCAAATGCCCTCTTCCTTCGCTTCCTTTCGTCTTCAGTGCACAATTTGCACTCTCTTTCCTACGTTTCTCTGTCTGCTTTTGCAACTTGTACTTTCGTTTTACTACTTTGGTGCAATTGGTCCACCTGGAAGCCAGCTCACCTTGCATCAGGACTGCCTCTAATAATTCCAAGGTTATATTGGTAACTCAACCACCTCAACTTCTCTACTATATATATATATATATATACCCTGCCCCGCCATGCAAACACACATTACCACCACCTTAGCTATCTTATATTCCTCAGAGTCAACCGGATACGGTCTCCGGCCGGCCGAGTCAAGAGAAGGCTCGCTTCCACCTAAATCATGGATGTCAAGTTCATCACCTCCTTAATTCTTTTCTTAGCAATTTACCTATCCACTTCCATTGCCTTGGATCCCTGTACTTCAGAACCAGATGGCTCGGACCTCACAGTCATACCCATCTATGGCAAATGCTCACCCTTCAACCCACCCAAAGCAAACTCGTGGGTCAACACTGTCATGAACATGGCCTCTAAAGACCCCGAACGGGTCAAGTACTTGTCCACACTTGTGGCCCAAAAGTCCGTTTCCACAGTTCCCATTGCTTCGGGCCAGGCCTTCAATATCGGCAACTACGTGGTCCGGGCCAAACTCGGAACGCCGGGTCAACTCATGTTCATGGTCCTAGACACCAGCAGCGATGAGGCTTGGGTCCCCTGCTCTGGCTGTACCGGGTGTTCCGCCACCACATTCTCACCCAATGTTTCCACCAGTTACGGGTCATTGGATTGCTCCGTCCCACAGTGCAGTCAGGTCCGTGGACTCTCGTGCACCGCCACCGGATCTGCTTCTTGCTCGTTTAATCAATCCTACGCAGGTTCATCTTTCTCGGCTAGGCTCGTGCAAGATTCGCTCAGATTAACCTCTGATGTCATTCCGAATTTCTCTTTCGGATGCATCGACGCCATCTCCGGCAGTTCAATTCCAGCCCAAGGATTGTTGGGTCTGGGTCGCGGACCCTTGTCTTTGCTTTCCCAATCCGGGTCACTGTACTCGGGTGTGTTTTCGTACTGCCTCCCCAGTTTCAAGTCCTACTACTTCTCCGGGTCACTCAAACTGGGACCTGTGGGTCAACCCAAGAGCATCCGGACCACCCCGCTTTTGCGAAACCCACACCGGCCATCTCTTTACTACGTTAACCTGACCGGAGTCCGGGTGGGGCACGTCCTTGTCCCTGCACCCAGTGAGCTTCTGGCGTTTAACCCGAACACGGGAGCCGGAACAATCATAGATTCGGGTACGGTGATAACCAGGTTCGCGGAACCAGTATACAATGCAATCAGGGACGAGTTCAGGCAACAGGTGAAAGGTCCATTTTCGAGCTTGGGAGCATTTGACACGTGCTTCATCAAGACCTACGAGACACTGGCACCGTCAATTACATTCCATTTTACGGGGTTGGACTTGACTCTGCCATTAGAGAACAGCCTTATCCATAGCAGCTCTGGTACACTAGCTTGCTTGGCAATGGCGGCAGCACCCAACAACGTGAACTCCGTGTTGAATGTGATTGCCAACTTGCAGCAACAGAACCTTAGGATTTTGTTCGATACTGTCAATAATAGGGTTGGCATAGCTCGTGAGCTCTGTAACTAGATTTTCCTTGTCTTTTCTTAGCGCCCACTTCCTCTCTCTGTGTCTCTGGTTTGAAACTGTATTTATGTGCTCACTGTGGTTTTGGAAGATATTCGATGGAATATCTTATCTTTATGATCGTGACCACAAAGGGGAGCGATCATTGTAATGTTTGATTAAAGACGTTGCTTTTATTTGCTGTGGAACTGAATTCACCTTGTTTTGTCTTCCCATTTACAGAACCGCGCTTTGGTTTTAGAATGTCAAACAAACCAAGTTGATCTAAGCAGCATTTTTATACTCAAAAGGAAAATTACTGGAGCATCTTCCAATTAAAAGTTGTTTGATTAAGAAATCGATCGCTGTTACAATATTATGCTACTGAAATCCGAATATAAAAAACAAATACAAGTGAGAAGGTTTTTTTTTTTTTGGACATTAAGTGAGAAGGTTGAGATATCATGAAATTACTACGTCCTATGAATTATGGGCCTTGTCCTAGAGCCCATATACATGAACCCAACCTCTCCTATGATCACCATGTTGAACAGAGACAGAAAACAGTGGGAAAGAAAAGATACAAACAAAACTCCAAAATAACAAAAATGATCTGTGAGAGAGAGAGAGAGAGATTTACAAGCTGCAAAATAGATTGGTTATAACTATAGTTGTACTTGTACATTTGAGAATTGCACAGTATACTCTGAATTTTGGCCAAAAAAAAAAAATTGAAAGAAAGGAAAGCTTTTAGCCCTCCCTTTTTTTTTTATGGTTGTTTTTGTTTGGTTACCCAGTTTTATACATCAATCACCCCTACAACACTCGTTGGGTACATCCCTCTTTCGTAGCGTCATGATGGTCATCATTTTGATGACTCCTTCGGCAGTTTTAATATGAATAACATTTGTGTACAGAATCAGATTGCCAGCAAACAAACCTCCAAACATACAGAAACGAATTGTTAAACACACAACCCACAAACTAAAAACATAGAAAAAATAAAATGGAAACAGTAACTCCTTCCTTGATTTGATCACCTTTGCTCTCTCTTTACTCTCTGAATTCTCAAGTCTTCTCTTTTATCTACGTACACACTCTCTTTCTGTCAAACAGAAATTTCACGTTAACTCTGTTTCTGTCTAACCCCACCACTGGTGCACCGCCACACCTTCGTCCCTTAACTTCCCATACAATGCTAAGCACTCCCAATAAGCTCTTCGACTTCTCGTATGGCCCTCGTTACTACCTTGCTTCCGACCATGCCCTAATTGTGGCTTGCATTCCAAGAAAAGCTCATCCACTAACCTTATAGCCTTACTCCTCACCATCTCCTCCACCACTTCAGCCTCTGCTTTCATAACCACGTACTCTTCGTCCTTCACATTCTTACTCAGCCAATCTGACATTCCTATTTGGGGCACCTCCTTCCCTGACGAGTCCTCTGTCACCGTCTCTATTTTATATATCTCAAAATCCTTATTTCTTGTTGGGTAATGCCTCGGAAACCAATCGGTTCTGCTCCCTCCGTCTTTCTCCGGCAACCCCACATCAATGAACACCCGACGTGGGTAGTTCTCCAGAGAATCACCCATCAAATCTGGGAGGTATCGGGTGCGCTTCAAATATCGGCTTGACTTGCCCGATGCGGCTCGTGGTGGCTCCAACAGCACGTCTTCCAGTTTTTGCAATGCAGCTTTCTTTGCCTCTGATGCATCACCACATAATAGCTTTCTCTGCGTGGGGAAATTTGTTCCGGAGACGACGGTTTTCCACAGGGCCACAGCGATCAAGTCAAAGCGCCTCATATAGGCGATTTTGTAATTGAGAGGCTTGTAAAATGCCGCAGAGGGGTTGTTGGTGAGAAGAACAGTGGCAACACCGCCAGTTTTCAGAGTCCTGTCAATGAATTGTGAAGCTGCAGGGAAGTTAAAGGTGAAGATAAAGTCGACTGTTCCGTCAAGCACCGAGCTCTGTTTCTCCAAATCATTCAAGGAAATGGTGTCCATGTTGTAATCAGTGAGGGTTTTGAGATTCTCTTCGTTCCCATTGCTAAGGAAAACTGCTTTCAGACTTGTTTTCTTAATGAGTCCTTCGTTAGTCAAGTCACGGAAGAAGAGAGACAGAAGCTGATCAAGGTTGGCGGAATCAGAGGTAATAGGCTGGGTAATGGTGGACGAAGGGCTTCCTGTGAAGGATGTCATCCACGGCAAGGAAGCGACAAACAATGCCAGAAGCAAGAGGCGACAAAACATCTTGAGGAATTCGGAGTTGGGAAGCCTAATGATCAAATAATAGGCTTCTGGGTACAAAGAAAGCGGGCTACCAGGCAAGGGGTGGTTGCTCTTAGAACGTTTTGGTCGGAAAGACGCAGCGAGGTCGACCGCCATATTTGACGGGAAAGCCATGTAAGAAAGAAAGAGGGAGATAGAGAAGACGAAGAAGAAAAAGGAGAACGAGAGGGGAGAGCGATAGAAATAAAGGGTTAGCGAGTGCAAAATCTGGCGGCGGTGTGATTTCCACCCACAAGGGCGAGGCGATTACTTTGCAATGTGGAGCACAGTAACATCAAGTCCCTCATCCGCTGCACCTCCATTTCTTGAATTGACGACCCAGATCTATGATTGCCGAGGGATATTCATGAGCGTACGTGATTTCAGGCACCCACTCGGTTGAACATCATGGATCCAAATGCATGGAGGAAGCAGGGGAAGAGAGCTCGAGGGACATAAAATTGGTAGAGGTGGGGGGATTGATGGAATCGCTCTTAGGGATTATATGGTACACAATTTGACGTTTTGGAAGAAAAATGGTTGGCCCCTCGAAATTTGAGTTAGGACTTGTCCCCATGGATGCGGAGGATTGAAAGAAATTATGCTGCAAACGCGGGAATAGTAAGAGAAATTAGTAGTTTTACAGAGCATTTTGTTTACGTCAATTAGTTTTTCAAGCACATCTTTAACTCTCATAGAGCTAAGTTGAGCTCGAGCCATAAATAGCTCCCTAATAATTTCTGCTTTTTCAATTATTTATTCTTTATTTTATTTTCACGTCAATGCAAAACTATTCATGGCATGTTTGGGTAGATAGTGAAAAGACTTTAAAGCCCATTTTTTTTTCTTCAAAAATTTGACCACCCTAATCCAAAAATAACTTTTACAAAAATTAAATTTGGACAAAATTATATTTGAACACCGTTAAACCAAACACACCCTGACTCTATGACAGTGGACTTTGAATGTTTTATTCAGCCGGGCCTTTGCCTTTAAACAGTAAATAACTTCTATTGGATTTTTCAGTAATTAAATTTTTAACTAATATTTATAAAAAAATAATTTAATTTATCATTGATAAATAAATTTTTATTTATTAATAATATTTAAATTATAATATATAATAAAAAAATATTTTTTATTATATATTATAATTTAAACGTAATTAATAAATAAAAAATTATTTAATAAATAAAATACTATCTCATATTTATAAGTAAAATTTATATTTGTTTGGCGCGTATTAGCAGCGGACTTCCCGCCATACAAGTGGCAGCGAGTTGGGATGCTCCGTTTGGACCCAGCCAACCCAATAATCTGCCTCCTCAATTTCCTCCTTACGTAATTCTCCTCGTCTTTCACACCATGATTTGACTTCGTCACTCAAATATTTACTTCTTTTTTTTTGCAAAAAAAAAATATTTTTGTATTGGATGGCAGACAATTTCTACTCTCATATTTTACCTACTTTCTAAATTGTGTTTGCATTTTGCATTTGTCACGTTTTTGTTAAAAAAAAAAAAAAAATATATATATATATATATATATACAGCATATAAAATATGTAATATATGAAGGAAAACAATATAATAGTCTCTCTAGGGTATTGGTAATTATAAAAATCTGTCTTTTTATTTTTAATACCAGATTTTATGCATTTATTTTTATTGTCAAATTATAAACATTTTCTGTTACATTAACACATATAATATTCTGTCATATTACAGACACAAATTTGTCCATAATCAAATAACTTCCCCTATCTATATTTCATACCACACTGAAAACTTTTACAAAAGTAAATAAACAAAATATGTCTTTTAGAATGTATAATAAATAATACAACAATTCAGTGTAATATAAAAAATAAAAAATAAAATAAATTCTTCTTTTTTCTTTTATTTTGGAAACCTCTACTTTGTCTGGGCCGGGACGAAGAGCTGCATATGGAAATGGAACGCTAATCAGTCGTTATCCACTACAATATCAAATTTATTCATTTTTGTTTAACATAACATTAAAAAAAAAAAAAAAAAACTCCGACCAAACCTGGGAGAATTTTCGGATCCACTTTTATTTAGATTTATAAAAGATCCTGTCAAAAAACAAGATCTAATGTTTTGACGACAAAGTCAGTGAGCCACGAAAACTTCAATTTTTTTCTTTTTGGTTATGAAAAATAACGGCTGCCCTAATATTAATGGGTGGGACCCGTTGACCCAGTTGAAGGAAGAAGGCAAGAAGCTGATAAAATAATAATTCCTCCTCTGGCCTTTGTATGGAAGTAGTCCACACTTCGGCCTAGCTCGTCGGCGCCTATCTTGCCCTTCCAATAGCGCCGCTATAAATCCTCCCTTTGCTTCCTTTGTTTCTTACCACCCAAAACCAAAACTTGTCACAGACTCGGTGTGCCTCACTTCTTCAGTTCTATTTCTTAAGGCTCTGTTCAGAGTTCAGACGCTTGCTTTGAACAGAATGGGTCTTAAAAGTTTTGCTGAAGGTGGTATTGCTTCCATTGTGGCTGGCTGCACCACCCACCCGCTTGATCTGATTAAAGTCAGGATGCAGCTTCAGGGCGAAAAAGTCCCTGTTTCTATAAACTCACAGCAGATTCACAGTGTGCGTCCAGCTTTTGCCTTTCCCTCACAATCCCCTACCATGGATGCTTCTACCACGGTTGGTGTATCAGCACGTCGTGCTGGTGCTGGGCCGATCTCGGTTGGTGTACGGATTGTTCAGTCGGAAGGTGTAGCTGCTCTGTTTTCGGGTGTTTCCGCCACTGTGCTTCGTCAAACACTCTATTCCACCACTCGTATGGGTCTCTACGATGTTCTCAAGCAAAAATGGACCGACCCCGATCAAGGTAACATGCCTCTCATCCGTAAGATAGCTGCGGGGCTAATCGCCGGCGGGATTGGTGCAGCAGTCGGAAACCCAGCCGACGTCGCCATGGTCCGTATGCAAGCCGATGGTCGGCTGCCGGCGGCTCAACGGCGCAATTACAACGGCGTGTTCGACGCAATTACGCGCATGTCGAAGCAGGAAGGGATTGGTAGCTTGTGGCGTGGTTCGGGACTTACGGTGAACCGTGCCATGATCGTGACGGCTTCTCAACTCGCGTCGTACGACCAGTTCAAGGAGATGATTCTGGGAAAGGGGTTGATGGAGGACGGCCTAGGGACCCACGTGACGGCGAGCTTCGCCGCGGGGTTTGTGGCTGCGGTGGCGTCGAATCCGGTGGATGTGATAAAGACGAGGGTGATGAACATGAAGGTGGAGGGAGGGGCCACCCCACCATACAATGGGGCCTTAGATTGTGCACTGAAGACGGTGAAGGCTGAAGGGCCGATGGCTCTTTACAAGGGTTTTATTCCTACAATTTCAAGGCAGGGACCTTTCACCGTGGTGCTATTTGTCACACTTGAACAAGTCAGGAAGCTACTCAAGGAATTTTGATCAGGATTATGTTCTGAATTTTCCCATCGATTAGATGACGGCGAAGAAATACATTAAAATTATTAATTATTTTATTTATTTATCATTGGGGATTTTGCAAGAAAATTATGGGCAACTAGGTTTAGTTGTTCTTATGCTATGCAATCCGACAGTATACAATTGAGAATTTGATGCTGGTCATTGAGATTTATATATATTAAATGGGAATGGTTTATAGTTGAGCTTGATACACCAATTTATCCTTCAATACAAATATTAATGCATCGTAGCTAGGGGTAAACTATAGAAAGAGAACTTTTATGATGCTTCTATAAAATCCCTTCCCCATAGATATAGAATCTCACTAATGTTTTAAAAATTACATGAATTATTCAACATTTAACGATTCACCGATTTATTGCGACCATATCAATAATAAATTATTAAATAACTACATTACACATAAAATAAGTTCACAATCTTGCACTTTTTATTAACCACATTAGGAATATTATAGAATTTTTTTAATTAAATTTGATACAAACTCTATATGATAATTTTAGATTAAATCACATTAGAACATTTTTTATTAACCATTTTATTTAAGAATTTTAAAAATATCCGTTGATTAGCTAAATACATTTTTTAATTAAATAAACATTTTAAGGCAAGTGGAATGGAACTTAACTTGCAGTAGTTTCAAGAGATAACTAAATACGAGAACTCTCCCATTCATCAATTTTTCAATAAAATCAATTAGTTTGGTTCAGTTTTTACAACTATACCTCTCTCATAATAAGATGGTTATGTGGGTAAAGAGATTAACATAAATAAAAAGTTAATTACCCAAATCTCCTAGTTACTTTTTAATAAAATCTTAAATGGTTTTTCTTTTTTTCTTTTTTATAATTCTCTCTACATTTAATCAGAAAAGTGTACATGAATAAATGGTCACAAATTCGATTCTTCTCTTTAAAAAAAAAAATTGCCGAGAATTTTCTTTTAGTTCCATTAAGATTCGAGACCAAGGTCTAACTACAAGATGCTTTGCCAGCTTCGGTCAAGCAACTCAACATTATTGCATTATGTAATTACCAATGACAAAAGCACATAACTCGTTACTGAGCCAGCAATAATGAGCACGTTAGTTTACAAATAGTTGGGCTTATGTCACGGGGATGGTTGACCTATGCCTTTTGCATCCTTCATTTTGGGGCAACCGGATTCCTGCATCTCCTTTAATAAGGGGCATTGTGCCAACCTTATCAGACATGGTTTCTCTTCTTACCGTGCTTCATAAGCCACAGAAAACATTGTTGAATACATAAGCAATGCCACATGTGGACAGGAACAACACAAATTGATTGCAATGGCCTTATGTCATCTCGAATTTGTTCTTCCTTTAGTAAAAAAACTGGCCTTCCAATCATCGCCCTTTATACACATTATAAGAATTATGGCCTTCTGACTTTCCTCTATTCAAGTGCTGTGGATGTTGGTTCCATCTCTCTGAGTGTTGGGCTGGGTGACTTTCTGATTTTCTCATTTTCTCCAAATTTTGGAGTGACTGGCCTGGATTGCCTGAACTCTTATCTGCCATCTGGAGGGAACTGCCTGAGCCTCTACCTTTTTCTGGGTTTGATACAGAAGGAATTTCTGATCCTCCAGACTTATTGGGGGATGGCAGTGGTTGGAGAAATTCAGATTTTTCTGGGTTCTGCGCAGAGTGCCCATACTCCCGGCCTTTATCAATATTGTGAAGTTCATTTGCTACCTGACTTCGGCGGTCCTTCAAAAAATTTCGTCTGGATGTCAGTTTTGTCAGTGCAGAAGTACAAGAACCAATTTCCAATATAATATGATTGGCCTTGTTGAAAGCAAGAAGGGAACTGCCACTCATAACCCCCATTACCAGATAATCAGTTCGTGACAGCTATAAAATGTAATTCTACCTTGCATGTAGCAAATTGATCTCCTCATCCACCATCTTAATTACTATACAATGTTATATGTGTGATTTCTTTCCTGTTTTCAGGCAGAGAGAGGGAGGGGGGGGGGTATGAAACTCACGTCTTTCCTTGTTCCAAATTTCTTACATTGAGATGGATTATTGCTTGGGAAGGGGTGTTGATTCCAGCTCGCTCTCATTGTCATTTTCTGCTATATCAAAAAGGAGTGTCCTATTGTACCATATATCCAAGGTTCACCAAATAATATATGTACTCCAAATTAATGTCAACATCTTTCAGAATATTTGGCTTATTATCCTACAACACTGCCCAAGCAAAGCTTGAGAGATAACAGACTTGGTTTAATTAGAATTTGATAACATCTCGAGACTATGCTTTCGGTTTCTAGTTTCTACCAAGAAAGTATAAACTGCAGAAATAAGTAAAAAGAAAGAAGTTTAAGTATCATAGAATTCTTATAAGTAACGAGAGACTGCTTAGTTCAAATTAATTGATCCTAGGCTCTGCAAACGCTACTACAAGTGCAATAGCTTTTTCTTTTATTTTTTTAATGTCTCAAATCTTCTCTTCTTCTTTTTTCTCTGTATTGAACCCTCTTCTCTACCCCTCTTTCCAGGAGGGGGATAATGGTTTCTTAGTCGATTGTAATATAGCTATATTGGTAAAGAGGATAAATGTGCTAGAGTTGAAAGAACCAGTCGAATAAATGAACTTCAAACATTTATTCGATTCTGATATTTGTAATCATTATTGGTAGAGAAACAAATTCTTTAGGTGAGATTTACCTTACTTCTTGACTTGTTAAACTGTGAAGTGGCTGTAACAGTTTCTGGCTTATTCTTCCTGTCAAACAGATTCATCAGGAAGGAAGTAAATTTAAATTATTTATATAATCGGCAAAGAGAAAAAAAAAACAACGAAGTGAAACAACAAATACCAAAAAACAGCTACTCTTCCTACACTACATAATTTATAGGCGAAAAGGCCTTCAACACAGATGTGGGAAGAAATATAGTCAACAGAAATTTTTTTCACAAAAATTGAAGCAGTCAGGAAACCAAGTTTGTTAAAACAAGAAGAAAAGGATGTGCAGTAACAAGATTATAAGTAATGATGACCATACAGTTTGGTTTCATGATTTGATATCTGCAGGAATTCATTAGAGCAATCCAACGCAGAAACATAGTTTCGTTTCTGTTGTAGATTAAGCCGCATTCCCAGATAATTGACCTTCTGCTCTAAACTGGTGAGATCTGCTTCTACCAGAGCTAATTCCTCCAAGTCTGCCTTGGTCTTTAACAAGTTTGCAGATTAATAGTTTGGTGCATGATCAAAACAGATCACAATAACACACTTAAAAGTGAGATAGACTAACCTTGTCATCAATACTGGTTAAATCTGATAAGGCTCCTGGAGAAAACTTGAGTCCTGCTTCAAGAGTTGCCCTAAAACTCTTCTCCTTTTGCAACTGTTCCTGTAATCTGTTCACCTGTTTAAAGAAATTTTAGATTAAATCTTAATTATATGTAGAGAAAGTGTCACGGGAGAGGGTAATGTATGTCATCATGAATATACATCTTGCACAAGAGCCAGATGACGCTCATGCAAGGCATTTTTTTGTTTTTCCAGCCGCTGCTTTGCATTCCCTTTAACCTACAACAGGATATAAAAGCAGAAAAAAGAAAATTGCTTCAAAGAATTGTACCACACATATAAACAAAAGTATCCTGAACCAATCAAGTATGTACCTCCTCTGCAATTTGATTTTGCAATTCCATCTCAGCAGCTTTGAGCCTCTCAATTTCAGATCTATGTATGGTCAGAATGATAAATTAGTGGACTGAGAGAAAAGTGAAGAAATAAACAAGAGACATGTTCCTTTTGGGCAAATGCTCCACATCAAATCACATGATACACAGCAGGGTTGTCATATAGAAGACCAGTAAGATCTAAAGTCTGAAATTAAGTGATTATAAACTTTCAAACAGAAAAATTCTAAATGAAATGCTATTCTATAGAAAGATACAAAATATAAAGAAAATCAAAGATGGAATTATGGACAAAATTGCTTCATTGAAAATAGTTCATAATTTGAATACAAAATGAAGGAGAGGCAATGAAGCCAAAGAAAGGAAATCTTTCTCTCCATGATCAGTTTTACCTAGTTTTTAATATAAAAAGAAAGGGAGCTAATGGGTTTTAAACTTATAATTTCAGCGACTCCAAATAAAATATGAGCATAATATTATTTTAACAAAGATGTAGTCATATAAATTCACATAGTATTTATGTAGAAGAAATGCTGGATCCTGGAAAGCTTTTATTAGCCATTACTCATATTGTGTTTTTACTTATTAAATCAGGTAGATTATATCTTTGTTTCATGTATGCTATGTGTATGTTTAACACATGTTAACTATGTAAACACTCCCTCAGAGGCTCTCCTCTCTTGCAATGTCATACACGAATTAAGCAGCACATTACAAAAATTCCTTTCTGTTTATCTCCCAGACACAGCATGCTTTAATCAATCGCCAAAATAATTTTACAACCAGTCCAAATTCACCTGGGATGAGAGTTCCAAGCATTACAAAGCACCAATCGCAACAAAAATATAATCAATGGAGGAAGAGAAATTAACATAGTTGACAGATGTCAATTACTTACTCATCTTCAACTGGATAATCAATGGATTCCATGGAAAGGTTCTTCCTTGCCTGGACATGTTACAAAAATATAATAACTTAAGACTTAATAGCATAAAGTCAATGTGACTAGGCTCAAAGAAATATAAGAAACTAAACGGTCATGAAAGCTCAACATTGACTGTAAGAGCTTTACCCAATTGTGGGCAAGTAAAAAGCACAAAAATTCCAAGACAAAAAAGACACATCATTAATCGTGAGAACAAGTTAACTCACAGAGGTACGCCCCCATACAGTGCGGCGCTGAGACTTATGTGCTGGGGCATTGGATATGGTTATAGATTTTCTGATACAAGATGTACCAGAACTGGAACGATGCACTTTACTTTGGTCTGTGGAAACACCTTCAAATATTCCAGCAGACTTATTGGACTGTTCTACACAATCATTCTTACTGGGAATCATAATATTTTCACAGTTTCTGATATCTTCATGCTGAGGTAGCAAGACATCAAGTGAGTTTGAGGATAACATCTGAGTGACTTCAAGATCTTTACTCACACCTGAGGATTTTGAACTTGGATGAACATGGTCCTGTACATTTCAAGAAATTAGGATAAGAGAAATTTCACACATGCCCCTCACCCCAGAAAAGATAGCTACTTTCACTATCATTTTCCGAAAGGGGAAATCACAATCAGCACAATGTTTATATATCAAAGCAAATGATGAATTATAACCAAGACAAAATCAAATGTCATCTAACACCAGGTGAAAATGCAGAAGTTCTAGCTTCATAATTTCACTGTCAGTTGAGGAAAACGTGTATAGATATAATATAATTGATGAACAACATCAGACCTTATATATAGTAAAGTCCAAAGAGAAAGTAGTTGTATTAATGAAAACTACGATAAAGTTCAAGGGTTTGACAAAGGGTAAAGTGAAAACTAAGGTCAGTTGCGAACAATAACTGCTGGAAAATGAGAAGTCCAACATTGGAAAAATAAGAAAATGAAATACAGCTTTACAAGGTGGAAAAGAGTAGTTTTAAAATGACTTTAGTCATTTTGAGACAAAAAGCTACTTATACACTTATAAGATATAAATCAACTCTCCGTCGTATGAAAATAGTTTCGGCCTACTTAAAATTTCAATATGGTATCAGATCAATGCTTAATAGTATTAAAGGATTCAAGAGGACCAATACTGTGAAAAAAAAAGGGATGGACCTGTGGCCTCTGAAGTTTTCAAAGAGTACAAGCCCAAACAAAAATAAAAGGAAGATTTGGAGCATCTAAGACTCAAGAAACACAAGTTCAGGTGATATGAAGGCAGGTCTCAATTGGACCAGGTCAATTGGACTTGAGGGAGAGTATTGAACATGAGAAGTCCCACATTGAAAAAATAAAAGAATAAAAGACAACTTATAAAGTGAAAATGAGTAGTTCTAAAATGAGTTAAGTCATTTTAGAACAAAAAGTTACTTATACTGGACCAACTCTCTCCTTCACATGAAAATAATTTCGGCCTACTTAAAATTTCAACAATAACATTAGCACATTTCAACAATACCCATATATGTCAGCTGGGAATCAAGGGTAAAAGAGGTTGGGCAGACAAACAGCCTGTTTGAAAATAACAAAAAGTGCAAAAGGAAAATTAAGATCACTTGAAGACAGGAAGCAAACACTTACAGAAGAAAAGACTGCAAAGTTTTCAAGTAAAACCCAATATTATCCCATCATGTCCAACCAGGAAAAGACTAAATATTTCTACTTCTAGATAGATAGATCTTCTGGTACTTCTGTTACTATTTTCCTTTAGCTGCATCTGTTTTAGATATGTGAAAAGTTGATGTATGACCCTGGCCCCTTTAAATCCAATAGAAGATCTTGTGCTTAAACCTTTCTTTTCAGCCCATGTTCAATGAACTCAGTCTGAACAAATGGGTTATATAGTTTACTTTCTTTTTCTACACTTTAATTTAGTCCAATGCAATGTGTTAACGAAACAAAAATCCTTAGCTACAAACTTATTTGCTACAATTTTCTTCAAATTATCATCAAATCAACAAAAAAAAGTAACAAACCTTGTCACTACACACATCAATGTCCCTAGAGTTACCAGTCTCGCTGCACGTTTCATTAACAAGATCATCATCTGCATCTGCATCTGCATCAGACTCCTCTACTGATTCATCAAGTTCATCATCATAATCATCATCATAAGACTCAACATCAGTAGCCTCATCACTCTCAGTTACACTCTCTTCTGAGTCAGTGTATATATCCGGGGACACACCACCTTCCTGCTAGAACAATAATAACTTAATAATCCAAAGAAACAGTAGTATAGAAAATTCAAAAATAAAATAATCAGAGAAAGAAGCATGCATTTTATTCAGATAGCGCCACCATGCTTACAAAGTCCAAAGAATTAATAAGTTTACACTGTTTTTAGCCGTCACAAAAAAAATTCATTTGATGAGGCATTTTATTTGGAGGGCCAGAGTAAAGAAGGGAGTTGGACACAATACCTCCTTGTATTACCAAAATACTAATAATTATAATAATATAATTCACTGTTCTAAATGGATATAAGGAATAGTATGTTCATCAAAAGATGCGCCTGATCACAAGTTTCAAATGTGAATAACTCATTCAAAATACTTGCAAGATGTTTCATAAGCAACAATGTTCTCTAACATGGAGAAAACTTTGCCAATAAAAAGCAATAGGTTCCCTGAAACTATTTAGAAGAAGAAAAGAGTGCCCTTCTTTATGATAAAATGATAAGGGTATGGACAAATATCAACATAACATCTATCACTCAAGACCGATGCATGTACGTCTGCATGCATATATTATAAAAGGAAGCCATGCCATAATATAAAAATTAGATACAATTAAACTTACCCCAAATATTCTGACATATTCTTCTAATAAAGTTATAACGATTGCTTGAGCGTGGTTAGCTGCAGCAGCTGCTTGTAGAAGTTGAATAGAACCATCGCCACCCACATCAAAATCATTTTCAATCTCACATTCCCCAGCTAGAAGAGAACGGAGAAGTAAGGGAGCCATGCAAGCAGCCACAGCTGAGGAGCTCATTCTGTTCTCAGCTTTGTGGGAAGCCACAGCTTGCATCATCAAGAGTATTCTGAACATGAGTGAAATGAATAAGTTACATTACAGAAAAATGGAGTGGACTAAATATTAGAAAGCTGTAATACACAAGAAAAATCAGGGAACAAAGAAAAAGAAAAGAAGCATAGATCTGTCCTTTTCAGCCAATTGTTTAACAGTAAGTGTAACAGTTGAACTGTACTCGCACTTCATGGAATATACTCAATATCTTTCTGTTATTCACAGAAATTGATAATAAGATTAAAAATTACACCCAATATACAATGATTAAAAACCATAAAATTCATAAGTATCATGTCATAAGAATGCGCTCCCTCTCTCCCATACATAAATGTCAATTCACATTCCAACTATTGTTGTGTCAACTTTCTAAACATGGTTGAACCCATATTCTGGTAGCTGGAGCACTCGTGATAAATGAGAATTCAATGTGGTCTCAAATATGGATGTTTAAAACTCACTTGTTTAAGTCATAATAATCCTCTATTCAATAATTTTTCAGCAAGAAAGGAAATTTTTTAAGTTCGAAAACAATAATAGGTGGCTTCTTTGCAATTTCATTTGTAATTTTGTGGTTATTCCGTACAGTTCAGTCTATGAAGAATTTTTTTTAGATAGAACACTGTATAAAGATTTTTTTTTAAAAAAGTAATCCAACATTTAAAAGGCCCTTTCACTTGAATGATGCTCTTTTCAATTTAATAGATTCTCACTCAAAAACCATTAGTTCAAGATATTCCATTGATACATATCTCTCCTTTCTGTATATCACATTGCAGAAACCTAAAGAAACCTTTGGCACATTTGCAATGAAGTAATATTTCGAAAAATAAAAATCAAATCAGCAAGAACATATAGTTCTGTAATTAAATGTAGGTAAAAGACTAATCTTAAACCTTGTAGTTTAGTCATGTTGAAATTTAGGGTTAAACAAACACCATCACACTCCTTGTGGTGTGTTTGGTACGTTGAGATGTGACCATAAGGTAATATCTGAGATACCACCCTGCTATCACATCAGGGTAAAAAGGGTGTTATTTGATAACACCCAAATGATCCTGGCATCTCACATCATAGGGTAGATGGCGTTAAAACTTATTGTAAATTACCAATTTTATCCCTTGCAATTTTTATGTCTTGGTTTCTTATATGCCAACAAGTGAGAAGTGTGGTCATGATTATACTGTTTGCTGCCATGATTATGATTTTTTTATTTACAATTTACATTATGAATATTTCAATTCTTTCTTCTTCTTTTCTAATTATATGTCTATTCACAAATAGTAAAGATAGTATAAGCTCATACAATATAAGTTATTTAAACCTAAAGGGATATATTTGGAAATTCAAGACGTAAATAAAATTGATTAACATGTGCAACATAACAAATGTATTTTACATACTTGGGAACATAAGATAACACCACTTGCCATAAGGAACATGGGTATCATGGATGCCATGGTATCTTAGATAAGACCTTAGATCATGGTATACCAAACTCCTCCTAAGACTCCTATATAATAACAAACTCTTAATACAATACGAGTCTCACTTAAGTTGTAACACTTATCCTAAACTAATTGATAAGTCTTTCAACAAATCACGAGGTAACAATAGCCATCATTGTAATTCACACATGTTCACCAAAAAGGAAACAGAAAAGGAAAAGAAAAGTTTTCTTTTTTTGGGTAGAGATGAGAAAAAGACAAGTAATTAACCAAATACCTTTGTAATAAACGACGATTTGGCTCAGGGAAAGTTTCACATACTGCTGCACGCATAGCAGCAACCCTACTAGCACGTTCAGTTCCTAATAATAGTGCCATTTTCCAATGGCGGAAAGAAAATAAAATTTCAAAGGAGATCCATAGAAAACTAAAAAGAAAAAAAAAGATATATAGAACATTGAAATGTAGTCTTCACCCAGAATCATAATGTTCCATAGTCACTTTTGGTAGGAATCTTTAACTGGTGCACAATTTAAAAAAGAAATCAAAGTGACCAATAGAATTTCTACTCTGGGCAAAAGAATGGTCAACCTTATACAGCATCTAAATTGTGTAAGCATCCCCTTTACTTTATATTAATTTCTGAACAGATAATTATGGCATAAGCACCTTGTGGGTTTGGAACCTGCAGCCTCACCCTCAGGTTTTTCATCACATTAAATTTAGAAAATTCATATTCATCTTTTATCACCCAATCACATGTAACAGGTATCTGCCTTTAGTCATATTCTATTAGCATAGTTTAATGCAACAAGTAAAGTCTGATAACTTTATTCAAATTTGACCTATTAGTTCAAGACTGGAATTTTAAAAGCTAATAATAGGTTTAGTTCTTCATCCTGTCCTATGCCATGCAATGTTTCTTCTAGTATGATATTTACCCTGGGAAAGTTAAAACTGTCAACGGTTTATTTATAATATTTAAGGACAATAACAAGAATATTTGGAGTTTGGTTAACAACTTATTGAATAACTAGTTGTATTTCCTCATGATGAGGCAGCAAGAAAAGATAAACGTGGGTACTAAGATGTATGGATAGCAAAAAAACGAATACTCAAGATAATAATTCATAAAAACATAAAGCTCCAAAAAGATTGAAAGATTGCACTTTATGCATTTATTCAATTAAACTTCAAAAAACTGCATCTATATCCTTACAACAATGAGTTTCTGCTATCCTAATACCCCATTAAGCTATAAGTGGTACAGGAGCATCAAATCATCTTATGACTTATGCTTCATGCTAATCTGCAAGACGAGACATTATTTATTGATAAACTAGATTGGATCCCATAAGTATAGAAAGTGCAGAAAAAGTATGCAAATGTAAGACAATACTTATTTAACAATACTTACACCTGTTAGATTATGGGTTTATAATTCTTCTTGGTGTTCTAGATGTATTTCTTGTCTAAATCTAGAGTAAATTATGCACAATAGATCCTGGGTGACTTGGTAATTATTAAAGAAGATAGACAAAGATGGTAAAGCTAAAATAATACTTACGGCATGCCTCTAACAGTGCCTTGCAGCAAGATGCAGGGACTGGAGATGATGGCAATTCCCGGAGTACATGCTAAAAATTTATTAACCAAGAACTTAGCTTTCATGCGTATGACCAAGAGAAAGGAATGAGCCATTCAGTTCATCATGAAGATACCTTAACACAATCAGCGACAACATGTGCATCCTCTTCTGCAGAAAAATCAACTTTTCCTGCATCCACATGGGATACCCAAGAATCTAAGATTTTGTGAGCAATTAAATATTTTAAAAAATAAAGGTCCTCTAGCTGGAAGACCAGAAAACTTCATACAGTTCCACCCAGATTATTCTGGGTACAAAGGGGGCCCTGAATGCCAATCACTTAATTGGAAATTTAAGAAAATTCCAGTGAATCCAATATAATGACGTATTAACTGACATATTGAAGAAGAATTTATGTTTAATACACAACACTCCTCATATTTCCAGGAGTATTTGCATGCCAAAGCTTGATATATGATGAAACCTCTTAATGGTTCATGTAGGAATGACCTGAAGCACACAATGCAATCATAATGGAGGCAAGCTATAACAAATGTACCAAGGCAGAAACATACAATTTAAAAATTATCTGAGAGTAAAAGCACAAACCTTGTTCATATTCCCGAACTCGATGTTCAACATCATCAACATCAGCTGCTTGCCGCAAGATCCCTTCTACTTTGACTCCTATTTTGTAATATTTATTTGACTCATGAAAAAAAATTAACAACTTATGACATGAGTAAACAACACTAGAAGGACCCAAAACTAAGCATTGGTCACAATAAACAGATTGCTTCGCCCCTCCTCTCACCGCCCCCCTTTTTTTGGCTGAAGATACACCAAGGTAAAACTTTGAAATCACTTGAGAAACTAAAAATTTTCCTTGAGAAAGCTACAAAGAGAGTCAGAAGCATAGAATCTTGCCAAGCTACTTTTAGCACAAATAACATTAATAGACGTAGTTGACATGTAACATGAGTTTGACTCATGCAAGGCATCATAAAATATTATTTTAATCCTTTTCCTACTTCTTTTTGTTGATGAGGGTAATCTAACTTTTCACTCTACTTTTCTTTGTTAACAAGTAACACTAAGACACTATATGCCAAAAGGGGCGAAACCTTTATACACGATGAAGTACCAAAGTCAGGGTTAAAATACATCCATAAGCAGAGAAACAACAGAGCACTCAGAATGAAATGCCTTTCATTATGCATCATCTGCACTTTAAAAAAAATAATCTCTGATGCATGAGAATAACAAATTTAATTAAATTAATCATAAATATTGATCATAAAAGTCCAATGTGGACATGCAATAAAAAAAGTTACGTTCACTAAATATTATTATTTAAATTTTTTATCAATCACAAAATGTAAATATATTTCTGAATGCAATAACAAAAGCAATTATGACAAAAAAAAAGGAACCCACCATGCTCTTCTATGAATCTGAGGGCTTTCTCTAAAAAAGATGGAGCACCATCAGCATCTTCCAGAGCAAGTAAAATTGGTCTGCCAATAACTGTAGATTTGGTTGGTTCTCTATCCTTCACTATAAGAGAAATGCAGAAAAAACTTGTCAAAAGAAGACTCGCAAGTTACAAATTTATACAGCATTAAGCAGAAACATCATCACAGAAAATTTTGCAACTGATAGAGTAGGCAAACATTACAAAGGTGAATCAGGGGGGAAAATTTTAAGGGATAAAGACATCAAGTTAATATAGTGCAGAAAAAACCCCAATACAAATCTTGAATGAAACCTGGAAGACATAAAAATCATTACCACTGTTGAATGCCATTATGTAAATTTTAAACATATTAATATCAGTGATCAAATCAGAAAATTAACAAACATAATATTAACTGTGGCATCGAATACTTGCATGATGACAACTAAATTGATTCATGAGTACACAGATCATGTGCGACATTCATAGCATACAAACTAGAAGGTGCAAACTGTGAAGTCAAATAACATACACAAAGCACAACTATAACAAGAGCATACACTGGTCCAAAGAAATATCAATTGATTCAGTCTGATCGTTCCTGAAGATACCATTTTGCCCCACCACATTAGCAGCACTTGCACTCGGTGCTTGTGCCAAAGCATTCTCAAGTGCAGTCTTCCACTCGTATAAATCTTCTGTCGTTTCAGTCTGCAGCATCAATAGATGATATCCATGAAGCAGAGAATAATATACTTATTATTGTTTCTTACTCTATCTATATCTCAATATGTCTGAAATCATTGGGCAAATAAAACTTAACAGAGGGGGAAAAAATTAATACTTATTGCTTTCATCATGAAACAATATATCATACAGACAGAGATCATAAATCTTGAAAAAGAAAATGAGGCAACCATTTTCAAAGCATTCTACAAATAAAGATTATCATGAAATACAATATGCCACAACCGAAACCCTAAATTCACAAGGAAAGGACAATTCCTGAAGGAACAACATATTTATTTTTAAAAAAATAAGAAGAATGAAGCACCTTAAGTGTGAAAGCTCGTCCATCACGGCCATCAGGGAAAAGCACTGTCAGAAGTTTTTTATCTACTTTGACAACAACACTACAAAATTTAATAAAGCAAGTTACATGAGGTCAATAAACTTTACAAATTCCATCATGGTGAGATTATCAATGCAACCAGAGTGCTAATAATGTCTGGTTTGGAAAAACAAGCCAACCTGCCTGAATTGTTGAGGTCAATGCCACCAAGGGTTAAATTCACTTCATTCCCCTTCTGAGGAACAGCACTCTAAAAGGTAGAAGGTATAATGAGAAAGCAGTAAAAATGAAGAAAAAGGGCATTACAAAAAAGAAAGGAAGCCATGAATGATCCCAAAAGAAAAGTACAACTTCACACTCTATAAAAACCAGGAACACATGTTATAGTTGCATGCAGTTATGTCATGTTATGTCTCTTTTATTCCAACATTGCATACTTTGAAAACTTGTGATGCCAAACAAAGACAGTGTATATTGCCTAGACAATATCAAGAAATAAATAAATTGCACAGCCCATATATCATTTTTCATCATTATCTTTTCATATGTGTGTGCGCTCCTGCATGCATGCATGTATGTATGAAAAGCAAATTTCATCATCCTACATCAAAAAGGATAAAGCAATGAAGCTGCAAGTTGAAGCATTATGTGCCTAAGCATATTAGCGAGATTAATAATTAACTTCTGCAGTTCACACCATATTAATAAATAATTAACTTAATTCTAGAAAAAAACACGAACAATTATTAGTCAAAGTTCTTGTTATCACAATCAACATCAACCCCAAAATCATTCTGTTATGCCTATAAATACAATGACATTTAAAGGGATAAGATGGTTGTTGCTAATTGGCAAAACAATTTATAAAAGATTCTGGCTGCTAAACTATTAAATATATTTATTAAAATTGTTTATAGAGAAGGAAAATTTACCAGAGAAAGAAAGACTAATTTTAAAAAGAACACATATTTGTTCCTGCCATATATTAGCCTTCTGTCACCCAAAGTACTCAACTTAAAATAATAAATTCAACAATTCTTGCATAGTTATATATTCATTTTTTATTTTCACTTTCTAAAAAAACTGATGATGAAATTCAGAAGCCAATTTCTGGTCCAAACCAAATATTAACATGAATGAACTTCATGGTTAGTTACACATGGAATTTTTTAACTAAATTAGGCAATTGCTTTTTTTGTATTTTTTTGGGGGGTGTCAAATTAAAGGTCCAATTTTTATGAAATACAGAGAAATACAATTTAACAATGTCGGCAGGTGAACAAACTGGATGCTAGAACATGATTACTTACTGGATCACTTCTGAAGAAAACCAGTGAAGTGCGTGTTAAGATAAACCACCTTTTTTTCCAGGATGTCCATCCAATTCCTAACATCAAGAAATACATACTATGCAATAAATAATAAATTCACAAAATCCACAGTCCTTCTTTCAAGAGAAGGATTCTAGCTTTGTATTTTGAGTGGATATCTCATCAGAATACATACTGGAATTACATTTAAGGAGGATTAATAGAAGAAGAAGAAGCAAAGAAAAACAATTATAACACTGACACTGTAGCATGTAAGGTTCCCGAAGACCCACTCATCTAAATCAGTTCAAATCGGAGGTTGTTTCTCTAACTGAAGTTCAAAGACCATGCAATACAGATTTTGTCTTCAGTTCCATGGGTGCAATTAGTTGTATAATAATAGCCTGACTTTTTCTTCCACAGGTTTGCTTTCTGTTCTCAAAAATTCCATTTAAGGCTTCTGGCTGGGTACATAAAGCATCAACTATTATTCTACAGTGCGTGAGAGTGCATCAGCATGTTTGACATCTAAATGATCATGAAAAAGGGAAGAAAACTATCACACTCATTTTTCCCTTGGCTGTTAAGCATTCAGGACAATCAATTATACAATAAGTAAAAGAATATTAGATGTGCTTTTGCTCGTTGCATGAATTTCTATAGTTTCGTGGAAACAAATTGGTAGACTAGTATAGTGAAACACACCTTTTGAAGATAAGAAAAGTGGCCCACTCTTGAAAATCTGCAATACATTAAATTATAGGGAATTAAACTGACAGGTAAGAGAAACCACAGAAACATAGTTTAATAATGAACATATGAAAATCAGGATTTACTTATTTTTTTGGTGCACGAGGCGGATCAAACTTATGAACCTTTAACCAGACCCCCACAAATTCAACCACCTAAACTAGCCTCAAGTGGTTGGATTCATTTTTAAACTAGTTAAATTTAACAATGACAAAACAAAACAAAACTTGTAATTCGCATTTCTTATTGTAGAGTAATTGTACAAAATTTTCATATGATAGTGTACAAAGTCCTACTGTGGAAGCGACTGAATGACCATGTGACCAGCCTGATGATACGTCAATACCTAAAATTGACAGTGATAATAACGGCACAACCATGCTAACATATAAACTGGGGGATAGTCCTGTGGATCCAAATACATAAATAATCCCATCATTGAATATAACAACAAAAGGTTACCGTATTGCTGCCACAAGAACGCAGATGATCCGGTGCTCCAGGATGAGGAGGGGGAAGAGAAGCCCCACCATCTCCCTACAACACACACAAAGCCAGATGATCCAAATAACACGTAATGAACAAGAATTCTATATTATGAGGCAGCATAACCCCTCATTCTTGATCAATACATTCTATATCACGTGTATTAGCGAAGAAATTTATACGTAAAAAATGACGGGAAAACCCGTCCTTTTCCTTCACAGCAGATGAAAATTGCTAGTTATTTACCTGAGACGCATCAGCATTTTTGTTAGTCATATCTGTGATCCCAAAATCACAGAATCATAACCCAGAAGATTAGCCAGCAGAGGTCACCGCATTGAATCGACAAACCCCTGCACCCACATTGATTAAAAAGGCAAAGCAGCTGAACACATATTATTCAACCTCACGGCCAAACATTACATTCGATCAATATACCAGAACCCTTTCCTAGAATTGTAAAATCTCAGATGAATAAGCATTGATTGAACCGTACCTTGCCGGAAAACGGAAAAATATTGAATGACAGAGAAACACGACAGTCCGTGTTTGGAGGAAAACGAGGAAGCGTAAAAGTGAAAACAGAGTTTCCCTCTGTGTCTCCGTTGTTGGGTGTTGGCCTCTCTCCCCTCTCTCTCTCTCTCTCTCTCTTTCTCTTTTTCTCTCTCTCTCCTACAAATGGTGAGTCAGAGTCCCTTGACAACTGAAACCCGGGTGGCCAAGCAAAAGAGCGGGTCCTTCTATTCTGCGGCAGTTGTACACGTCAAGCCTTCAAAACGAACCACCGTGTTGGAGGGAAAAATGCGGACGACGCTGAACGATGAAGCAACCAGGGTATCTACGTAATTTTCGAACATTAGTTTTGATCAAATAAATTAATTTATAAATTTATTTAATTAAATTAAAGTATTTAATAAATAAATTTATTTAAATTAATTAAAAATTTATAAATTATTTTAACAAATTTATTAAAGTGATTATATAGTAAAAATATAGTGGACTAACTTTTTGGAAATCTTCTTTGTCTGATAATTTGTAGAAGATAATACTGGATTGTTAACCAATTTTTTAAAAGCCTCCAAACTTCTTCTTTTTTAAAAAAAAATTATTTTTTTAAAATTAAATATCAATAAATTAAATTATTAAATTATTAAATTTAAAATATACTATTAATACATTTATATATTTACAATATTATCATATTGAAAATAAGTGTTTTCAAAATATATTTTTTGAAAATCTAGTAGGAGGTATATTTAATTTTTTTATTTTTAAAACAAACTCTTCAAAAATACTATTACCAAATATATATTTTTTAACAAAAAAGTTGTTTTTCAAAACAGTAACTAAAAAGTTGTTTGAATGTTTAAAAATTAACGAAGTGATAATTAAAAATAATACTATAAAAGAGAATAATTTATTATAATATATTTTATAGATTTATATTTAATACTATTACAATTAAAAAGGTCATATCCTTCGTTGTTTTTTTACCTTGTAGTATAATCTTCTAAACTTTGGCTTCACCTTGTAGTATGGAATGGAGTTGGTTTGATTCTAGTTTAAATATTGAAAAATTATGAAAAAAAAAACGCTTAATTACCGTTGATTCACTTTCTCTAGAGATTTCATCTTCGCCTTTAATTGTTGTCCATCGTTTCGAAACATTAAATTTCTGCATCATGTCTCTATTTAATTTATTTTTTCACGTTCAAAAAATATTTTAAATGTAACTCAAAATATATTTTTATTTAATTTATTTAAGATTCTCCATTTATTTAATCTCTAGCAATTATTCAAAATAACAGGTCATAAAAACATAAAACATATTACTATAATTTTTATCATTCAATTTTGATTTAATATAAAATATTATATTTGAAATTCAAAAATTTTAACGAATATTATTGAAAAAAAAATTATCAAATTTTTTTTTAAATAAATTTATTATTATGAAAATATAATAAAATATTTATTATAAAAAAAATCTCGGGGCGGGAAGGAACGGATAAATGTGGGTCAAAGCCA
The DNA here is from genome assembly GCA_037074535.1 of Gleditsia sinensis. Lineage (NCBI taxonomy): Eukaryota > Viridiplantae > Streptophyta > Magnoliopsida > Fabales > Fabaceae > Gleditsia > Gleditsia sinensis. The sequence continues at coordinate 6,687,125 of CM073472.1, forward strand.
ACTGGGCTTGGGAGAGCTCCCTCTTTACACTGAATTTTATTAGAGTTTTTTTTAGTTAGATTTCACTTTACTCAAATCGGATTAAAAAAAAGACGTTCAGCATTTTTTTTTTAATATTTGAGCACGAATCCAATTTGAATAAAACTATGTTAGCCCAATATCGATTGAAAACTCCATATAATATAATATTATTTATTTATTTTAATTTAAAATTTTTATTTTTTTAAATATATTTATAAAATAATTTTCACTTTTAAATATTCAAATTTTCATTAAGAATTATATATATATACTCATTTTTTGGGACAGGCTAAAATTAAGTCAATTTAGAAACAAAGTTAATATCAAGAGCTTGAAGACACACAAAAAATTTGTGAAAGAATAAAGTTTTAATACTCCAAATAAATTTAATCATACGTTCTTTTTTTATTTTTTTGGACATCAATCATAATCTCAATATATATATATATATAAGCCTATACACTAAGTATATTAATTGTGATATCAATTTTACAGTAATAATAATAATACAAAACAATTAAATAATAAATATTACATCAAATAACATTTGGAATTGGCATCTACAAAAGTACATAAATTTTGATATTTTTATGTATTGAATGAAAAAACATACATCGTAAATTAAAAATAGAAAACAGTTTAGTTATTTGAATTAATAATTTTTTTTGTGTTTTTTCATAGAAAAATATTATTATTTAAGATATGAAAAAAATTATAAAACACCATATAAATTACATAATATTTTGAATGCACTTGTTTTAATTTTTCTCTAATAGAATTGTTTCTTGTATTACGGTATGTTTAATTTTTTTTAAAATTAATTTTTTTAATTGAGTATCTATTTTTATTATCTAATTTAAGTTTTTGAATTTATATAATAAAATTTATATGTATCCTTTAGTTTGTAAGAGGAGTTTTAACACTCACACTAAATAGTGGTGCATTTTCAAATTCCCATTTTGACTATGTTTGTTTTGTAGGAAATTTACAGACAGAATTTTTATTAATTTTTTAAAAAATAATTAAGCAAATCATTTGTAATTTTCGCTTCAATTAATTAACCATCACCATTTTCACCCATTGTAGCCGTAGGATATTGCCATTATTATTGTTCACTATTATTGAGTTGGGATGCAAGTAAGAATTTGAAAAACTAGTCAAGGCTGAACTCAACTTTGAAACTAAACAATTTTATTGTGATAGAAATAGAATTTTTAAAAAATAGTTGGGTTTAAGACTAAGATCAAATTTAAGCAAATATGTTTAGGCCAAAATAAGAATTTTTAAAATGCATCTCTTGGACACATTCATTTATATTTACGCCGATCATAATCTCAAATAAAAATCTTAAAAGACAAAGTCAAGTTTAAATTTATTATTAAACCACGGCACATTTTTATTTGAATTAAAATAAAATTTTTTACAATAAAATCAAACTCAAACATTTTTATTCAATCTAAATTATAGCAGTTTTTAAAATAAAAGTTGAGTTTAGACAATTAGACTTGAACATTTATTTTTTTAAGCAAAAAACTTAAAAAATTGAACTCAACTTGGGCTTTAAACTCAGGAAAATAACTTTTTTGGGTTGAGATAGAATCCAAATATCACCCAGGCCGCTTCCATTGCTTCGCATCACAATATCTATCATTTATAATAATTTTTTTACATAATTTAAATAAAATAAATTTTTTTAATGACATAAATAAGAAATTTTTCTTATAAAATTATGTTTCAAACAATTTTTAAGAAAAAAAAAAAAGCCTTATTTTTGGGCGAAAACAAAAGGAGCGCTCATAAAATTTAATCTATAGGAAAGCAGCACGCATAATGAAGTAATTGTAATGAGCAAATTTGTCAATTTCAATTTTAGTGTAGATGGGAAGCATTCAAGTACACGGAACCAATGCAGGCAAAACTGAGCAGGCCTCCCTCCAAGACTTGGCACCATGTAAACTAAAAGGAGACGGCTTCCTGGCCCGCCACCCCCTTTCTCTCTCTTCCTTCCCATCATCCGTCCACCCCCCCACTACCTCCACCGGGCGCTGCATCCGCAAGAGACAAACAAGCTCCACTGTACTACAACAACGATATAAGGCACGTGTCTCCATTACCTTACAACGTCAACGACAACCGAGACAGACTATTAAGCTTTCTAGGCTTCCCAAATCCCTACGGAGACGAACTGCAATTTTATTATTTTGCAGTTTTTTTTTTCTTTTAATTTCAACTACTTTGCGTATAGGATCAGGGAGCTGGTGGCTGGTACTTTTTTTTTTTCCCGAATAGTGCATTTCGGGGAACCTCCAATGGAGGTCGAGGTCTCTGATCCAAGACCCATCGTCGAAATTCGAGGGGAGATTTCGGAGAAGGATCGGTTTCGGGTCAAGAGGAAGACCTTGCAGGCTGTGCTCGAGCAGTGTCAGAGGGCTCTCGAGTCAGCTAGCGCTGTCGACGAAGGTGAAGAGGACTGTCGGGGTGAAGCTACAGTGGCGGATGAGGGACGGCGCCTTAAAGGCTCATCCTCTATGGGAGGTGATCGAGAAGCCGATGAGGTAATCGTTCTGTTTTATTTATATAATTTCTGTTGCCTTATAGGACTAGGTATAATGTCGGTGATCTGGGTTTGGCTGTGTCTTGATTGGATTGTCCAAGAGGAGGAAAAAGAGCTCGAAGATGAATTCACGATTTATGTGGTATTTTTCTTGGTTACGGAATACCGATGTTCCGGCCAAATGCTGTGGATCCAACCTTCTTCGGAGGTTTTTGTTTGTTTGTTAGAATATGTTATTTATACTGGGAATTTTTAGTTTAATTAGACCCAGAGCTATGAAACCAAGGTACACGAGGCTTACTCCACACATTTAAGGATTTAGATTCAGAGAGAGCCTCCTTACTAATTAGGAGTTTTGTTCAAGTGTCTTTGCATTTCACACTTGTATTTGTGACAGCACCCATTTTGTATCTGTATATGTTTTTGAAGGAATTTAACGTAGTTGATCCACTTTCATGTGTTTGGACACGAGCACCCTTAATGACCAAAATATGCTTTGAAGATACATGTAGTGCTATAATACAAGTAATTGACACTGTCATTCTGTTGACCCTGATGTGTAATGGAATTTTATCTTCAATCTATCATGAATACTTGATAGTTAATAATAACTAATAGGAAAAATTTTCTTCAGTATTGATGATTATCCTTACTAACACAATATACCATCTGCCCAATGCAGTTATGTGATCTGCTCAAATCTTGGGTTGAATGCCCCACCTTTCTTGAAAAGTTAGAGTGTGCCCAGGCCTCAATTTCACAGAATACTACTGGTATGTGTCCAAATATGATTCCTGTCTTGAAATTGGTTCTTATGACATAATGACATTGCAAAGTGATATCTTGCTTTCATGTTTAGTTTGAAGACATTATAACCCTTGAAATTATAGAAGCTGTTATCTATGATGTTTTAATTTTAGAATGCTAAGGAAATTTTTTCTTGGGTCATGACAGAAGAAGGCAGTTCTTGGGATATGGTCAGTGAAAATGATCTTTGGGAAGGTGAAGATATTGACTCAGATCAAGAAGATTATGTCCTCGTTAGACAAGAAGATATAGTGGAGGGCATTGCTTGCTTCATGGCTGCATGTTTGTTATCCCTTAAACAGACTAAGGTATCCGCATCTTCCGTTATTCAGGAGGTTTTATACCTGTTATTTTTGCTTTACTTCTGCTTAATTTAATACTGAAATATGGTAGATTCATTGTGATGTAATGATAACAATGTTCTTTTGTGATAATTTACAAACCATGAAAATTCAAATCTTTTTGCTTTAAATTACTGTATGTGATGCTATAGGAATAGAGCTCCGTCATCTTCTGTCAGCTGTGTACCTTACTAAGAGGTCCCTTACTGAACTTTTGGTCTTCTAGTGCGGTACTGCCCATTCATACTGAATATTGTGGTGTCAATTGAAATGCAAATTCATACAAGACAAAATGTCTTATATCTCTTGTGTGTTTCCTGATATGTTTTGGTGAATTGTTCATTCTCAACCATAAAGTAGTCTGTTACAAATGTGTTGCCACATTAATTAAGCAATCAAATCTGTGCCGCACCTCTTGCTGGTAAGTTAAACTGTAAACTGCTTGACTTAATGAAATGTAAGTTTCTAATACTTATTTTCTGTGCACTGTTGTCCACTTAAAGGCTGATAATGATTGAATTTCAGGAAATAAGTAGTCACAACTTAGAGAAAATATATATTACTAATGATTAATGACAACCATATAAAAGAGTCACTTGGGATAAAGGGAGGCAAGGAAATTGTGATGCAGAGAATTAATGCCGTTATCAGATGTTGTTTGTAGGTAGCATCTAATGTTTGTTATTCCTTTCTGAGTAGTATTCTACAGTTCCTGTGCTTCTTTGAGGATATGGGTATAAATTCTCCTTGTAAACCCGTGCTGGAGAAGTCATTCCATTGTAGTGTAGACATGTCTGTTCTCCTATGTTGAAAATTGTCTGTTCAAGCTGCTTTACTTTCTAGATGAATCCCATAAACTTTTCTCTTCTGTTGGCTGACAATCACTCATCTTGAATAATAAGATGTTTCTCTCCCTTCTTGTGTCCCAGTGAAGAATGTGGTTTTATGAATGTCAGCCATGATCAATGACAGGAAGCATATTATATGGAACGTATCTGAAGTTTCTGCTCTTTCTCTCACACACATTCGTTGCACTCTTTGCAGGATTTGACTCCTAATCAACTTCAGGAAGGTGAGCTTGTTTGCATCTTTCCTATAATGATAACTTGCCTTTGTTAGTTATCCATATATTCCTGTGAAAAACAAGGATTAAATAACTTTTTAGCGCCTACCCTTTTCATTTGAGATGGATTTTTTTTCTCTAGTTGAGACAGTTATTATCTCTGTTAGATAAAATTAAAATGTGGAAGAACTTCTGAGTTCTGACTTTTTGGCGTGTTTTTGTTAGCGCTTGGCAGGACATTCTCAGCAAAAAAGAAGGGAAAGTTTCAAAAGGCATGGGATGGGAGCAAAGTTATTTACAATGTTGCCTCCTGGGGGGCTACAGCGATTGGGTAAGAGGTTATACTATACATCCCTCCTTCTCGCTCACCTTTTTTAGTGAAAAATATTTAGGATGTAGATAGGTTATTCCTTCTCCAAGGCAGGGCACAGCACATCTAGTAATGTCATTTGATTGATACCTGACCAAGTTCTCTTAGTTTATCCTGATTTCTTAAATTTATGTCCCATTTGGATGGGTTTATTAACAGCTTATCCCAACTTATCTACTCCAATAAACACCTGTCAATCGTTTTTTGTTTTTGGATTAACTTATTATAAGCACTTATAATCAGCTCCTGCAAAAGTTTGAAATAGATTAGGCGCTAACTGTTATTACAATAATTTTGGACTAAATTGTCTGCGTTGATTTTTAATTACATAAAAACTTCTTTAAGTGTCTATACAGTCCCAAATTAGCTTATTTGATAATCTTTCTTGAATAAGGACTTATTTAAGCTAATTATCCAAAGAGCTTTAACTATATCAAGAGAAAGTCATTTTGAAATAATTAGTTCTCCCTGCTTTTCAGCTACTAGTTTCATTTAATCGACCACTTCATTTTTCCCTCTTGACAGGATATATCAAAACCCTGTTATTCTAAGGGCTGCAACTAAAGCATTCTGGACTTCTTGTCATGTTATATCAAAGCTTCTCTGATTTGCCTAAGCAACTTGGAGAAAAGTTGTGATGTAGTTATCACCTGTTGTACTTATGCTTATTCTGCATTTCAGCTTGGTTTTCGACATGTGCAGTGTAAAATTCATTAGATCAGTTGATTTTAGTGTAGTTTGATCTTGTAAATTTTTCTTTCTTGTTCAAATGTTAGTGCAATTCAAATTCACAGCAAACACGTCCCTGAGCAGAAAATAAATAGCTCGATATAAATAACCCCTTCTTATTAAAAATCTTTAGTGCATTTTAAATTCAAAAATTTTAATTCACAGTTAAGGTCTAAAACACAACCTCCTGTAAGTGTATCCCACGTCTTCCCTTATCAGAAAGTTCAACCTGCATTATATCTTTGATTCAGTAGATGTGTAAATGATAATGGTTACCTGTGCTGCAGTATATCCAATTAAAGTAAATGAAGGTATAGTTATAAGAAATGATTGACTGAGATCACTTGGGCATTAGTTTTGCTTTATCTATAACATGCTGGACAAATTTTCATTATAGGAGTACAATTCTTTCGGGAGCAGCCGAGATGCTTGCTCCTGCTACAAAATTGGTGAACTCCCCTGACATTTTAAACTCAATTTATGCATCTTGATAACGAAAATAAATATTTCTATCCACAAATTAACAAGCCACCAAGGTCATGCTGGCACTAGTCATCTCCTAGCCCCACAATATGTTAGAGTCATGCTTGAAGTCCTCAGTTCAATGCGTATTCCTCTCATCATATGTACAAGAAGCCTAATAGTAGAAAGCGCTGTCCTTTCGATTGGGAGCATCCTTGCAGAGCATGGAACGGACTTCCATGATGGATCTAGGAGGCTCCAGGTCTTTCTCCTGCAATGTATTTCCTAGAAGCTGCTGCATCTGTGAGGCAAAAATATCATCTAGAATCTGCACAGACAACTTCAGGTAAGAAATAAAGGTAATATTTGCTGTTTTAAATAATACTGAGTATTGAATATCAAAAGATTCCAGCAAGTGCTTCACTGTAAATAATGGTCTTTCTTTTCAATCAACAGGTTACCACTCGTTGAATAAGGTAGCCAAAGTTTTCATATCCCATTACAATTACATTATCCACCAATATCACAGTTCACTTCTCAATGTCACAGACGTCATAAAAAGTGTACTGGGACAGTTCAAATTGCCTAAATTCACCACAATTATGCTAGAACAGGGGTCTTCTCATAGCCAAATTCAAATATTGTTCCAGAATAGCATAGGTTAGGAAACTTTCTCACAGAATTCTCTTGGTTAAGCTAGAGAACATGTGAAGCTGGTTCCGAGACCAAATTTAACAAGGATCATAAATACCAAATATTTAGGGAAAAATATGGGGGATCAGGTTTAATAACCATGCAGATAATCCTCTTTAACTATCCTGGAAGAAATCTGCAGCAATGTTCTATGGAACCTCCCCAAGAGCCATGAACAGAAACACACATTTCTGTATTTCATAGTTCAACTAAAAAACCCAGCAATAGATAAATAGCATCTCTGCCATTCTCCCCAACTATGTACAAAACAAAAATATAAATTTAGTATACATTACTAGTTAAGTTGATAGATGACTACTTACAGATACTGCAACCCTTGAACCTTTGTACCACGATCTATTTTCCTTTCTATTCTCCAAGAAACTTAAAATTTCCTGTTAAGATAAGGAATCCCACAAACAATATGAAACCATTTACCCGCAGTCAGATTTCTATCAAGGTGGGTCAATGAAACCCAGATGAAAAATGATCTTACCTGTCCCATACGATCCCAATAACCTCGACAGATGGCAATGAAGACGTGAGTCTCAAAGACACTGTGAAGGTGACAAATAGTATTAGCCAGCTGGTCTTTCAGCTGTTGCATTCTTCCTCTTACATCAGATTCAATCACCGTTTCCTTTGAATCTTGGAGAATTTTTTTTAGTTTTGTAGCATTCTGTAACTTTGACTAGGGCAACAAACAAAAAAATGCATGTCAGGGACCCATAATAGATGTGACAACTTTATAAGCATTATTCTAGTAAGACCAGTAAAATAAAAATGAGATATCTTGGACTGCTGCACACATATCATAAGATTACTTTCACAATTATACTAACATTCTCTGCAAGTTTTTCCACAATAGCTTGAAGGTAGTTCCTGAACTTTGCTCTCAGCATCACCGTCACTTCACTAAGTCGCTCACCAGGTGCTGTGTTTCCAGCATTTGGCAAGCAAGAACCCCATGACTTAAACTGTGATTCTACCCTGGGGCGCAAGACATCGAGCATTCTCTTCATGGAATTCAAAAGAATTCCTAGCTGAAAGCAGAAACATCAGGTTTAAACAACAAAGTACACATGTCCAGAAGAACATTGTGAATTTAAGAAATTCTAATCACCTCATCGGGAATCAAATAGGGGCATGCTGGTCGTTTGGCAAGTTTCTGAACATACTTAAGTCCAAATTTCTTAGGAGTCATGTTTTCCTTGAGAGGAGACAACACATCAGCATACTGTTTGTCTAAAGCTTCCACTATGGCCTTCTCGACATCAGCAATGGCCTGTTGATAAAAAAAAAAACTCCAATTAAAACTCATATTATTCATTGTTTTATCTGATACAATAGCAAATTTAGCATCAAGAGATACAAATTTCCATACACAAGAAAAGCTTTTGAGAAAAAAGAATTAGAATTTTCATTACGCAATTAACAAAATACTACCCAAGACGGATGTTTGAAGATTTACAGGACAGATGGTGAATGGAAAAGACGTTGAAATATGAACTTAAAATGGGCTAACTCCACTGCACGCAAGTGTTATGGCATAATGCAATTAATGAGGCAGAAGATGCCAATTGTGATAATTAAAATAACCAGGGGATTTTTACCCCGGATCTCATTGCAGCACCAATTTCACTTCGAATTAGACTCTAGCATTCTATAAATTAAAATTCAATTTAACAATGATGTTTATCAATATCAATTCATGGATGAAAAAAAAGAAAGCAAAATGGGAACTGATTGCATGTCCTACTTTAGCTCTAATTCATGGGGTAAAAAGAAAAGAAAGATTTAGGATGAGCAAAGATAAAAGGAAATCAGATCCATTCTAACATACATTCTCTAGAACCAAGGTATACTCTGGCCAGCGGCAAATGATGACCTCATAGTTTGTCAATGTTTCCTTCAGTCGTTCATACATGTCATCAACAAAGGGAGTAGTAGAATGTTGTGTTCTAACTCCTGACCATTTCACCTGGAAGAGCAAAGCTTTTAGACAAAACTGTTGCATAAGACAGATTTTTACTATAAATATGCAGACTGCACTCATACATGATTAATTTTAAAGCATGCTTCAAAAGGTTCTTTAAAACACTAATAAACAAGAGGTAAGAAAGAACCCAGTGTGTACATATAGATTATAGTCCTAAAGATAGGGACAGGGAATATCACATTATAGCTGTGCGTTGGAAATAAGCACCTTGTCTAGTTTGCATGACTCAAGCAAACATTGGCGTTTATCTTGGATCCAGACAAGGATATACAAGTGGAACAATTCTTTTGCGTCTACTCCACCTTTGATAGGACTGTAAAGGAAATGAAACAAGTTAGAAGAATTATGCTGAGAAGTAGGAATTCATTCTTTGACTACACAAATAGGCTATACTAGTACCAAGAGCATTCACCTAACATTCCAGCTGATAAGGTCCCTTTGAAAATCTGATGTTGCAATTATGAGTTCTGCTACTGGTGGGGAAGGGCCTGTTGGTGGACAAGCAATGAGGAAAGCTCGTAATCTATTGCAAAGCTCAGTACTGTATATGGATGCAGACAACATTGGTAGGTCCAAAAAGCTGTGGAAGAATATGTAAGTCACAATATTAGAACCTTCAACTGACACTAATGGCTAGACAAACTACCAGACAGTAACACAAGCACACAAGGAAAATAAAAAATTAGAAATGCATTTACTGAAGTGATTCAATGATGATTTCTGTCCAAGGGTCAATCCTCAAAACAAAAGGAATCGTGATACCCAAGAAAAGTTTGTCACCACATATGTGAATGCATTGTTAACATAATCGATATTACTGACCAGTGAGGCAGTGACCACACAATAAGCAGGAACAAAGGCCAAAAACAAAAAATACAAGCTAAAGTGTATTCAAATTTAAGATAAAATAACAAAGCATTCCTAAATCCTAACTTCCTTCTGCTCTGTTGCTATTTAGATTTTATGAACTATATAAGCCACAAGCAAATTTGTTAGTGGTTGTCTGCTTGTTCTGTTCTTATCAGCCGTGGTGCCAGGCTGCTGCTAGCTTTACTTTTGTTTTACCAATTTAATTATTTTTCAACTGAGATGAACTTCAGTAAAATTTACCGGACTTCAGTAAGCATGAAAATACTACTACATTATTATCCAAGATAATATGGCATTAGTCATTTAAACACTACGAAGCTTAGAAATTGACTTCTCTATTAAAGAAAAAGGTGACAGTTATTAACAGCAACTGCATTTGATATTTTTGTCAAGGTAGCCTGTTACAACAGACATACATATCTTATTGTGTAACATTCATTTTAAAAGAATAATAGAAAGTTTATTTACAGGCATCTCTACATTAGAAGTGATAACTAAGAGAATATTTAATAGGAAATGAACTAAAGCATTTTTGCATTAGTCATAAATGCCAGTTCTGAACACGCACATGTAATATAGCTCACATATGAAGAACCACCAAATGTCCAACAATTCAATTGTCATTCAATAACCAATAAATTTGACAAAAAGGGTTATTTATAGTAGGCGTATCTTCACAGGAAGCAAAAGTAGCATATTCTGCATTCTTCAAGGTCAATCACCAAATGTAATGTTTTTTCAATATTTGAACACAATAACAGAAACTACAGTGAGACAACTGTAAAAATTTCAACAAAGCTCAGGCTCCAGTATCTGAATTAAGATTCCAACAAATTAAATACATATAAGGTGATTTGAAAAATGAATTATACCTGGGAAGTATGTTTTGATTATGAATCTGAATATCAGTGCAGATTTCATTCCTTAAATTAATGCATAGGGTTTTCATCTTCTGGTAAGCAGTAGACATGAGTATGCTGTCCATCAGACTACCTTCATTATTGTTTGTAATATATTCATCTGTTTCACTCAGGTGCCTTCTAGATCTCTTTTTTGCAAAAACCTGGGGAGATACTAGCAGTTAATGAAATAAATATGTTAATTTAGTTAGCAGTTATCATCATGAAGATCATCTAACCTGAAAGTAATGACAGAAAGCAGTTTGAGCTTCAGGAGATAAGATATCATGAAGCAGCTTGTAGAGTTTAACAGCAGGCTCCAGGGCAGGTGCCGCAAGACCAGATGCAGGTCTGAAAGCCTCTGTGACACCCGAGAAAGATGATTCATCAAGTGACTTGTAATTCTCAAAAACAAGAGTGAGAATCTGTTCAATTTGATCCTTAGTCTCTCCTAGTATTCGGTTCTGTTGGACATAACCAAAAAGCATAGTGTGTTAGACAAGATAAAAAGATCCATCAAACTATTTGAAAGAAAGACCTACTAACACAAGACAAATAAAATATATTAAGTAAAATAAAATGGACTTTACAACAGAAATACTACAAAAGTATACTGCAGTAACAGTTTAAGTTACATGGCTCAAATCAGAAATTTCAATAGTACCTCCTGGTGGCTCAAAGAAGTCTTGCCATTGCCCTTCATGATAACAGGTGTTAGCAAATTATACACCAAGTTGAGGCAGTCTGCTGTTGGTGTAGCCACATCCATGACATAAGAAAGATACCTATTAACATGGAAAATTAGGAACACTATGAGCTTAATAACCAAATAGACAAGGTAATAAACATCACATTTAATAAATTAAATATTTTAACAGAAAAACAAGAATCAACATCACATTACCTTAACTTAGTATATATCTCAGATACCCCATAATATGAAGCAAACTCCGTTAAAAGCCATTTCCACGGGCCATGCAATATTAGGTTCCTTTGCTGAAAACCTTGAACTTTCATTGCAACTTCCAAGACTAGATCATATGCAACTGTCTCTGCCACAGAACCACACTGATGCCACAAGAAAGAGGCAATAATGAGTAACTGTATGAGGCTGAATACAACAGAAAACACAAATAATTTAGATAATAATGTATCAATTAGCAAATGAAAACTCTTAAACTCAAGCACTTGAACAAATTTCTATTTTCTTTTCTGATATTTTGTTGAGGACCACAAGGTTATTCACTGTATTTTTCTTCCTTCAGTTGTGTTGGGAACGGAGCGTCTAGTAGGCTAATAGGATGCAAACAATTACTGTATTAATGTTCATAGTATAGATCACCTTGAGATTACTACTTTCATCTAAACTAGTTGAATAAGCTATATAAAGTTGTATCTTGCCCACTAGCTCATGGTCTGGCTCTTGATAAATAGGCCACCACTGCAATTTGTCAGCCTGCATTCAAATTGAACATGAATTCTACCATAATAAACATCAATCACCACAAGCAACAATAAATGCCCAAAACAATTGCAGGAGAAAATCTTACTGGATCATCAGCAATAGTAGCCACTTGGACAAGAACACGGCCAAGATGCTTCCCCCTGGAATCTTGGACTTCAACAATTAAATCATCTCCTAGGCTATCTGGAAAACTGTAAAGTAGTCAGAAATTAATTCAAACACTACAGTCATAAAAGATTAAAAAGACAACAATACTTACAACATGTGTGTTTCACTAGATCCAGGATGCATTCGGATGGTATCTTCTTCAATCGAGCTTTTCAGTCTTAACAAACAGGAGTATGTCTCTGATCACATGTGCATGCAGAAAAGTTTATAGCATGAAAAAAGGCTCAAGCAAAAATCTTCAAAAGATGCATGAGAATTAAATAGGTAAAAAAATATTTATTATTTATAGGTCATTAATCACATTAATATAGATAATAAACATCTAAGGACAATGTAAAAGTGGACCAAAGACCTCCAAGAAAACCCAAAAAATGGTTATGAAATTATAAACAAATTTTGATAATATAATTGCTACTCCAAGATTCAACAAATGCCATGAACTTGCCCTACAAAACCTAAAAAAACCTATACTTTTTTCTCAAAAACCATGTACAGATATGAAGGGATGATAATGAAATATTAGTCAAGAAATTACATTTAGTGACTCCTCAACTGGCTAAGTACTTATTCTACATTTAACATTAACTTTTCAGACAAGCATAAAGATTTAAACTTGTTGCTTCACATCACATATAAGCTTATGAAGAGTTGGCAGCGTTTGTATTAAGCACCCTGTGTAAGCCTAAATATCTTGATTCTTTAACACCCCATTTTAAGAAGTAACACAGGCGTCAAAGAAGAATTAAGGGTTGCAACAGAGTGCACTAGTGGCACAAAAATGGCCAAAATTAAGCCAAATCACTTCATAAAGTTAAGCAAATGACTAAATTTTGTGAAGAATTATCATTAAAATATTTAAAAGAAGGAATTTATTCCCACATAATCCCCTTTATCTTTCACTGAACTAACCACAACTTCCACAACCCTCAAGCTGAGACATATGCATTCTTCAAAACATAATGACACAAGGCCAGAAGGTTGTAGTTCAAAGTATGAACATTTTAAATCAGCACCCACTTGTTTTATAATGCACAGGCACAGGATATGGTATAATGATATTGTTATAGGTTGCAGTGTAATGCATGAAGGTTGAATCTTCAGTTCTTCAAATACCTTGCACAACTTCATATGATGATGAACTGTTCCGGAGAGTTGTAACGCCAGCTTTCAAAAGTCCAGACACTTGCTGTAAGTACCGGGTGCTGGCATGCACATACGACAAGCTGTGTCGTGCCAGTGAACCATTTGCAGGCATACATGGTACAAAATGAATTCTTTTGAGGGCTTGCCATCCAGAAGAGAATGTTGACTGCAAATTGGAAAAGTGATGTCGCACAGATTCCATTCTGATTTTGGGCATCCTTAAAGAAGAAATGCTACAGCCAGTAGGGGGGTCCAGGGCCATTTTGACTTTACGTACTGCACAGTGTAGAACATCTTAACAAAGACACTCTAAAGAGAAGTCAGATAGTTAAATGGTAAAAACCAACATGGAAGATTACCTTGCACCTTCATCTTGCCAATTAGTTTTTTTGGTTTTGGAGCAATGCCCTTATTGGAAAGCTCTGAGTTGTGCTTCATCATTAACTCATCCTCTGATTGTAATAGTACCTGCCGCAATCTACAGTTTAAAGAAATAGAATTCTAATAAGATAGGAAGTGATAACAACGCATAAAAGAGAAATTTGAGACAAAAGGTGTATAGGGAAAGTTGTAGCTGAAGATACTACCAAACTGGCTGACAATTCATTCAATAAGATATGCTTCAATTGTGAACCTAGTAAAGGTGGACACTGGTTAACTTTGGATTTCATACAGCACCGACAGAAGCTACCAGCAGGTGTTTACTGAACCTTAAAAAGGGGGGGGGGGGGAAGAGGAGGATAAAATAAAAAAAAATCTGGGTGGAAAGTAAGCAATTGATCTCAGTAGTTTAAAAAGTATGATACTCCCCACTCATGGAATTAGTGCTTGTTACTATTCATGGATTACGCAGTAGTTTAAAAAGTATCTTTAATAGATTCAATAACATCAAGAGGAAGGACTAGAGAAGAATCTAAACTCACCCAAATGCCTCCCTTAGTAAAGCACATTCATTTTCCAGAAACATTGGAGCTTCCATGCATTGCATTGCCCAAGAGTGAAGGCAAAGACGCACACAAGCATCATATGCAATCACAGCATGCCATGGCCCAAGAGCACTGAAATATATTTACATTGCATATAAGAACATATTTAATGAACAATTAATCATCTGCACAATCAACAAGCATGATACCTTGCATGAAAGATTGGAAGGCGAGCTGGGCATGAACTTGAAGATGCAGCAGCCTCTGAACCAGCAGCCGTTCTGTGAACATATAGAGGTCAAAATAAAGATTATACTGGCTTTTTACATGTTTGTATGAGTAGTGTGACTATAAAAGCTGTGTTATTCTTGAAGAGGTTAAGAACTCAAGTACCATGAAACATACTTGTTCTTATCAAATATACTAACCTAACAAATTGGTCAGGGGTCTTTCCACTATTGTCCTCTTTCTTATCCTTGGATGTAGATTTTATTGTACTTGATTCATTTCTAGTAGAACATTCTAGTAAATCTGCTTTGTGTGGAGCAGTATCCACTTTAGAAGTTAGAATCTCGGGTGTTTGTCTGATCTCTTGAGTCGAACCACCAAGGGGTGGTGCACTGGGAATGTCTTCATCATCATCAGATAATCTTCCATTCTGTGGAATTTCATAGGAGAATTCATTCAGTTATGCTGATTTCAGCCATAAGAGAAATTATATTTATAGAAGGTAAGCATTTAGAAGCTAAAGATGGAGAAATTCTTAGGGTGTGCTTGGTATGAGTAAAATGGAAATTTGGAAAATGACAATTAATCTAAACTAAAGTTGTATTGTGTCCAAACTTCAAATCTGTCGTAATTCTCTACCTCACATTTTCCACCTCCACACCCTTAAGGAAATATTATGGATCAAGAAGAAGAGGCCCACTGCACATAAAATGTAAATTGCAGTAAGCAGAAATTTGCATGGTCAAACTTGTACCAGCTGATAAACAGAGACACCTACGCTCCTAATGATAGTTTGAAAAAAGAAAAGATGCTTAAGAACAATTGGTTTATGACAATTATACCTAAGAAAAAACTCTACCTTTCATTTTATGAAACCTTGACACAAAATTACTACTTACACTCATTTTCACCAATATATAAGTCCTAGATGTTTAAGTTTAACTAGCCAAACCGCAATTATATGAAAGAGGGTGCTAGGGTTACAACCAAAACCACATGCACAATCTAGGACTCTGAAAATGTTATTTTTAGTGTCTAGGAACATTCATCCTTGAAGGCACTTTGGAAGTTTAATAGGTTATATTTATTATTTCATACCTTTTCAGCAGCACATTGCACGTTCATCCTTGAAGGCATACTAGAAGCATACCACCCTGAACCATAAGCTCTAGTCCTAGGCACAGTGCCGTTGACAATTCCTGCCTGTGTGGTAGAGAATTCGGAGCTAGCAGCAGAATCCGATGAGTCATCCTCGGTTAAACCACTCTGCCTCACATTCCCACTCCTCCTCACCAGAGGGTCCCCCGCAACACCGGGTCTCCCAACCAGTGTTTCCCTAGAAGAACTGACCTCAGAGTAGGTATAGTCACTAGCGTATCGAGGTCGCCTTTGTGTGAGGTTCCCGTATCTCTGAGCTGTACCATTGGGGACTCTGTGGACTGGGGGCGACGAATCAAGTGAATATCTCCCACCATAAGCTTCATCCTCCGAATCAGTGCTTCCATCATTGCCGGAATTAGAACCGCTATCATCCATTTCACCTGGTATAGTAGATACTGGGATGGCATTTGAAGGAAGATGCCCACTTCTGAACTTCGCAGGCGGTGGTAATCCGAATCCTCTGCCGCCGCCACTCTTTATCCCACTTATAGGATCAAGTCGTGATCTCAAACTAGAGTTTGAGAATGGAACTTCCTTCTGATCAGCAACAAGAGCCAGAACTTACTTTAATATATAGATTCTCAGAAAAGCAAATAATTTATCCTAAAACCCAGACTTGGAGACACTAAGAACCAAGTAAATGAAATAAAAATTGAAGAAAGGTAAAAATAGGAAATGAAACAGCGAAGCTGACCTCTCTAACCCATCGAACTGCATTCTTGTCAAGCCCTTCAGTGAACATAATTGTGGCTGCGTCTTCACCTCCAAATTCAAAACCTTGACCCTCAAAATGGAAGTAAGAGGGTTACATAGACGATGAAACTTGGCCAACAGAACAAATACTATATGGAGCGAAAGACAGTAATTCTGCGGTTGCAGACTGACAAATGAATCAAAGCCGAGGCTTTCAGTTTCACAGCAGAGGAAGCCAAACAGGAGCAATGCCAGAGAAAGCTTTGAGTGAATCAGCTTAGAAACACTAAATACTAAAAGTGGTTTGCTTCCGTAAAAAGTTTCTCTGTTCAGTTCTCAAGAGACTGAAGAGAGACCCACAATAGCCTCCCAGTCCCAGCAACTCTTCGGTGGGCTCCTAGTTTCCCTTCTCTCAAACTATATATATAATTAAATCTTGTTGTCAACTTCTTTTTTTCTGTTTTCAAATTGTTTTCACAAGCATTGATTTTGCTAGATTTCATCTTTCAAAATGTTCCGAATAGAGCGGGGGAAAAAAAACGACGGCCCAAGTCAAAGAAGAGGATCAGACGACGCCGTTTGTATTGCAAAAGCCAAAAAGACAGTTCCATTACCAACGAAGAAGGGGAAATTCGCCGACGGGTCCGAATATTAGGCGCACGTAAATGTGATTTACTTTGGCAAAGTGATATTTAACTAATTAAAAATATTTTAATTTGAAACATTAAATATCGAGACCAAAACTCGAACGTTAGAGTGGGGACACTTCTCCTGTAATTTCCCGCTTGCACTTAAAAAATACAAAGGCACATGGTGGCGGGTCCCACCTAAGGCCCAATTCCTAGCAACCAAACCGGGATGTTACCCCATTTGTTTTGAGGTGAAGTAGATGTTAGAGTCACGTGACGGTGGTATGGTTAACTAAGTCTTAGCGCTGTCAAGCAAAGATTCATGGTTTTGAGAGAAGCTGTGAGGAATATTATTGTCACAGACGTGGACCATAAGGGCACCCACCAATCATAAAGGGTCAAGTCGTGAAGCAACTTTAATTTGAATAATTTTGAATGACTCCCAAATAGCAATAGCAACGGAATGGGCTTTTAATAATTATATTCATTATGCCAGTGACGTCTGAATCCTTCCGCCTTCAAGTAAATCAAATTTTTTTTTAAGCTACTGATATACTCATCTAAAAAATAGGGGAAATGATTCTTGATTTGTGAACTTAAGGGCTCATTTAAATATTATCTTTGAGCCAAAAATATTACTGTATTTTGCATGGTGGCCATGAAAAAATATTTTTAGGTAGATTCTTTTGTTAAAGATAAGTAAATTATTTTAATTATGAGTAACCATGTAGATGAATCAAAAATAGTTTCATTTGAGAATAAATTAATATTGATTATTTATGATTAGTTGCTTTGAGACAAACAGAATATAAAAAGATTTGGTTGGGGTTGGAGGCGTTTCTATGTTTTATGACGGCCAGCAATAGATTTCATTTTCCAAGAGATTGCCAGCCGCGTGAGAAAGCTTCCACTAGTTGTGACTTGTGGGGGACCGCATAATTAACAATAAAAAGAATGAAAATGAAATTAAATCGTAAAATGCAGATTTTTTGCTTAATACGACCGAATTCTTTATTGGCCGACTGGAATGGGCTGAAAGAGTTGCTTGAAGCTACCCAATTCATTGAAACCGATTGAAAGGGACAACATCGGCTGCTCATATCAGAAACGACAGTGACCAAGTCTGCAAACTGAAAACATGAGGCTGCATCCCTGGGATTGCGTTATGTACTGTTGTTCCTAATCCCATGATGCCCCAAATCTTCAACAACAGAGAAGACAAAAGCTCAATAAGAATTCTTGTTCTCAAATTTCTGGCAGTGGTCTCTGTTTCCACAATACCAGGTTATTCAATAATACCATACTTGTTCACATTTGGTTATTTATTATATATACAATTTTTGATATTCAAATGTAGTTGATATGGCTACTATTCAGATCAAAATTCAACCAGTTTCAGGAATTTCACTAGCAAAAATTCCATTTCATTATTATCATATGTGATCTCACAACAACAACCAGTTTATTGCAGGCTGCTTCCTTCCCTTCGATGGCAATTCAAACACATCTGCCTCAAGCATACAATTCATCAACATTACACTCCCCAAGAAAAACCTTTAAGCTCCTTGGTGAACCACAGCTGCCTTCAGCAATAAGTGCTCTGTCATTGGCAGCCATATGAGCAACAATCTTGTAAATCATTTCAATCTGCAGAGAAGGTAAAAATGTTACTAAAGCTCAAGTTTAGGCGGCTTTTGATAGATTTAGTAAATCTATTCACAAGATAATTGATAAGCTAGGTTAATGTATGTACATCTTCTGGAGCATGACAACGTTCCGCTACTTCTTCAAGTGTTAATGGCTCAACAGGATCTTTGCAGCTGAAAACAGAAACATATATGCAGTAGTTAGCATTAGACATAACTGTACAACAAATTTATAAGGATGCTACGCAGATATTTTTGAGTAAATAAGTGCAAATATTTGGCAAGATGCACCATATGACCATAACGTTATTGGAACATAAGTTCCAGATAGGGTAGGGTAATTATTTGAGTTGAACAACAGAAGGTCCAGCAGTCTTGCTAAAATCTCAAATTAAAGCCACTAGCTGACCTTCAGAACTCAACCTTTTACAAGGATCCAAACATACCAAACTTATATTCATAATAACTTAGATAAGACAAAGAGAGACCTGGTATTTCTGTAGAAGTGACATCATACCTTGCTTCATTTAGCACTGCCAAGACCCGCTTCTGAAGTGCTAATACTTCAGCTGCTGCTTTTTTACCAGCTTCCACGCCTAAGATAATTAGAAGAATTTAGGAGTTAAATGATAATGAAGAATGTCAGTTGGATAAGTAACACACCAAGCATGATATAAACTTTCCAAACAGCATAAGATCACTGAAAACAAAACTTGATAGGGTAAAGAATAAAATTTATTTCTTTATCTCTAGTCCAGAAAATTTCATATTTGGGCCAGAGATATATGTTTACCAGGTTGATGATAAGCATTTATGTTGACAAGGGACGCATATATCCCAACTGCTCGTTCATAGAGTGCAACAAGAGCACCAACTGATCTGGGTGTTACTTCTTGCACAGTGACAGTTATAGACTCCCGGTCATTAGCATACAGAGCTGACCTTGTTCCCTGTAGAAATTAGTTTTAGAATCAGAACCATGAGAAAAGAAAAACTAACCACGACCAATTATAAAACAAATAAAATTAGCCTGAATTATAAGTTGGACCTGTAGCATGCCAAACAGGTAGTCACCACATGTCACACCAGGTTCAAGCTCCCAATCATGACCAGGGGGTCTATCACGTAGAACCTCAATGAATGTCGCAAAGAAATTGTGTACGCCTTCCCTCAGTTGCTGAATGTAGCTGTTGGAGACAAGTGCTCATTAGATTTATTCAAAAGAACAAGTATAAAAAGGCAACTTATAAGTAGAATGAAAACCTACGCATGCTGATCTGTGCTTCCTTTATTTCCATAGACAGTAATTCCTTGATTAACCTGTGGAATCCAATAGTCAAATTCAGATCACGCAATAAGTTACAACATCTTCACATAAAACGAACCCATAAAGCATTTATGGCTAAAACATTGTTAGCAAATATGACATAGCATGTAGTGTGAAAGAATTTTATCATCCTAGGATGTTAACACATACTGGGACCCCTCATCGAGAGTGTCTCAACCAAGTTCATGATGTCTTGGATGTGATGCAGGTGGACTCCATCTCATAGTGCAACAAATTTTACATACTAAGAGAAACCATCAACTAACAAGCTCGATAGTCTATTTCCTAATATATGCAACTGTGAACCAGTGATGAGGCAATCTTCTAGATGATCACCTAAAATGCAGGAATCAGATTTGTTGCACATACCCGATTACCATCCAAGTCAAACTCCTTGCCTAGAGATTCCATGACCAACTGCTGCAAGTATCTACTAAATAATAACAGGCTGTCCTTGTATGGAAGGATAACCATATCCTAAAAAATATAAAAGGAGGAAAAGAAAGCAATAAGCAATAGTGAAATGAAACAGAAGGCATTCATAAGCATATGATTTTCACCTTGGATCCCACTCCATCTGTTGCCCAATACCAACATAATGCTAGCAACGCTGCAGGATTATTCCTTACCTGCACAGGAGTATTTATCAATAAGACATCCTCCCGTTCCTTTTCTTTTTATATGCAAGTGGGGCAACATTAACCAGACAGAATGCCAAATTACAACATAAAAACAAAAATGAAATTATACTGTTCAACCCACTGCCAATTGACAATCAATCATGCAATAATAGTAATTAGTCTTCCGCATAATACTTGTTTGCAAGATCTTTATATTACCACTCATCCACCTCAGTATTCTTGAGGTTGCCATGTTTGTGGATGCTCCATCATCTAGAACTAAAATAACAGCTTTCAGGGCCATGAGGAATGCCAGAGGTTATAATTCATATATCCCTACTCTGGGGCAACCTAAGTGCACAAATAATTGAATTTCTCACCATAATGATAAAAAGACCATTCCAAGAACAGACATTCTAAGGGTTTCCCGTATTGAATGAAGCTATCACCTATCTAGAGAAAAGGTATTTCACAAGGTGCGGGATTAAACTCCCCAAGTCTACAATGGAGAAAAACGATTGAACTGGAAAAGATAAAAGGAAAAGTTTCATGGCCAATGCAACTTTATATATATGGTCTAAATATGCCGCATTTACTCTTTAATCATCAAGGCAACTTAACTCCATCATTTTAAGTGCATCCATAGTCAGATCCCAGGTTCACTAAATTACTAATACTGACAAAAGAATAACTTTTTCAACCAAGAAGAATGTATATATATGTTAGTAATATATTAGAGGTACTGAGGCAGTTACTGCAGGCACATAATTTCAGTTACAGAGCACATTATATAATCCCTAAAGTCACTCTTCACAACTATAATTATTCATTTTTAAGGAAGACACTAGGATACATTTTAACCCTCACAAAGCTGTTTATCAGTCTCTAATTGCTCAGATCCTAATAAGCTAACTGGATCCTAAAAAAAAGTCCTGCATGTTCAATTGATTTGGGATACCAAATCCAAAACCAGTGAAAAGTGGGTACTAGGTTTAGATCTAACTATACTAGATGATATATCTTGTTGACCTGGAGGCTGATTACAGTCAGATTTTCTAATTCTGAAACAGATATGTATATCCCCAATAGGTACGTTGAGTGAGGCTAGTCATAAGAAATGATAAATGGAACATTTGAATTAAAAAAAAAATGCTTTCTGTACTTAAACAAACATGTTACTAAATGAGGCGGCAAAAATTTTCATGTCAAATGCTTCTTATTCAATCACCTTGCGTGAATTTGGCACATGAAACCCACCAAAAGAGGTTTATAATTAAAACTCTTTGTGACTTTTCACATTACTATACATGAAATTCCTTCATCTAAGTAGGCACAGCTGATAGTGTTCTTGGAAACTATGAAAGCATTTGAAAGAAGATTTAGAAACTAATCCATACCACAGTACTTCTATTAGCCTCATCCATCAAAGCTGCACCAGCAAGCATTTCTCTAACGTCAATCCCCTGAAGCGAGATATTTCAATTAACCACATGAAAATATGAACACTTTAAATTTCAAATTTAGGATAATTTACCTGAAGGGCTGCTGGAAGCAGGCCAACTGCAGACATCTCTGATGTTCTACCTCCCACCCAATCAAACATGGGAAATCTTGCTAACCAGCCTTCAATTCTTGCAGTGTTATCCAACAAGGAATTTTCTTGTGTTATAGCAACGCCCTGCAATATACCATGCATAAGCAAATTATCAATCCACAAACTGACAGCAAACGAGCAATTGATGTAGGGTTAAGAGCAAAGAGAAATTCATAAAAGTGCTACTGCAACCAAAAATCAATTGATCAGTACGGCAAAATAAACACTCAAATTCTCAAAACCAAGATTCTTTAACATTAAGAAAGAAGGTAATTTTCACAATTCAAAGACTCCTAAAATCACAATTGCTCTTCCGATGAACAGTAAAATAAATACAGAAGCCGCAGTATATATAGCTACTACTTATGAACCACAATAACATAGATACTTGAAACCAAGATTTTCTAAATATTAGTAAAGAAGGTAATTTTTCACAACTTAAAGATACTTAAAACCTCAATTGCTCTTCAGTTGAACAATAAAATAGATAATGCTGGACAAAATAAACACAAATATGAAAATAAGAGGAATTGAGGTGTGAATTGGAACTTGAATTATTTTAACACTAATAAAGGCAAACCAATCTACATATGGCTAGGTCGTTGAACCTCATAAAATTGATTATCACAATTCTAGCTTGCAAATATACCTAAATTTAGACTATGTTCTTTTATATAATAAGGCAGGGAAATTTTTTAAAAAAAATAAGAAATGAAACCTGAGACTAGACCTGTTTTGGAAAATTCAAGCCTGCTTCACGGAAGGCCTTCTGTACTTCCAGTAAACCATTCCTAGTTTCAGGGGTACCCCCACTCTGAAAATAGTTGAAATTTTCAAGTCAACAACAAACTCTATGCACCAATAACAACGTAATCAAATAAAAAAGGTATAATCTGCATGCAGACCTTTGAAATGACTATTACAAGTGTCGAAGCTAACTCAGGTCCAAGTTGAGCAATCTGATGATCAATTCCAGCGGGATCTGTGTTGTCAATAAATCTTATCTGCCAAAAGTCCAAGAAAACAATTTGTATAATTTAAAGAGGACCAAGCAAAGAAACATTCCCATGTTTAATAACACTAGTTGCTCAGATATTTGAATATAACAAGATGTGATAAAATCATTCTGGACTGATCAGAAACCCCAGACAGCCAATGAGATCACAGATTAACTCCATTCTCCAAAAACTGAAACTTCCAATAGAAGGTAATGGATCAAGGTAAGAGGCGCATATAGCACAATTTGGACCCTCAGATGTCTCAGTCCAATCTAATTACCCAATGTTATCACAAGCCCTTTACAAAAGATACTTCTTTAATGAAAATGCAGATTTCTTAACTCTACCCCCTTCCCCCTGAACTCCTAAAATTGATTTGCCTTATTAGGTAAGATTATATGTTTCTGGAATATCAATCCCACAATTGAGAAATGCATTCGCATGCACAGCAAAAGCAATTCTCAGTCCTTACTCTTGAAATCAGCATAAAAGAAAGAGTAGCAAAAGTAGTTGAATACCTTGAGAGGAGGATTATCAGGGGCCAATGCCTCTGCAACAAACTGTGGTCCAAGAGCAGAACCTCCAATTCCAACAGAGAGTATTTGAGTAAAGTGACCCTCTGGAGACGATGGAGGCTTAATCTGCCAGCACACATTGACATGGACAATATTGGTAAAAGCAATACAGGATAAAGTTCAAGACACAACTAACAACACAAATTTGGTATTAAAAACCAAAAGTTCAATATGAACTGACCTTACCGCTGATGATATCGTTTGCGAAGTTGCACAGGACGTCGAGAGTGTTGTCAATCTTCGTCTTGAGGAACGAGTTTGGCGCGCGTTTAGAATCCCTCAGCCAATAATGGCCGACCATGCGACCCTCGTCGGGATTCGCAATCGCACCCTTCTCCAGCTCCTCCATCGCTCGGAACGCCGTTTGGAGGCGGGGCTCCATCTGCTGCACGAACTCGTCCGTGAAACCGACCCGACTTACATCGAGGTAAAGCCCCAGCTCCTTGTGCTGGTACAGCCAGTCAACGTATCTCCGCCACAGATCCTGGGGATCTTTCTCCAAACCCGTCTTTTCCTTTGCGACGGCCCCATCGTTGACGGTCGACAACTCCCCCGGGATCTCCCGAGCCACGGACTGAGTCGACGCGAGACTCAAGCTTCGATCAGTGGTGAGTTTTGGACGAAGCGGAAATGCGACCAAATCTTTGCGTAAAATGTTGGATAGCCTTGGAGATTGCTGTTGGAGTTTGAGAGTTGGGGAATACGAGCAAATGCCTGAGATTGACGCCATGAGAATCCAAGAGAGGGTGTCAGCTATCAAAGATCACGAGGGGATGGCGAAAAGATTGAGCTTTGGTTAATCCGCCATGGTTGAAGGTCGGTGTTTGATTCGGAGGTTTTGATATTTTGGAATAAAAATTGACGCTCTCTCTGTGGCAGCGATGGGTAGAGTGGGGGTTTGTCTTTAGGTGAACTGCTGAAGTATGCGGCCTGGTCATGTGGGCTTGTGCTGGCGGTGAGGCTCAGCAGTCGCACGTTGATTGGTTGGTGGAATATCTATTGGCTTACCAAAATGGGTGTGAATCATCCGCCGTATTACGCAAATAGCCCCCCCTCTCATTCGCATATTCCTCCTCCTGCGATGTAGAGTGGGAGTGGTGTTTTTGGTTGTTTCTTTTATTTGCGACAAAAGAGACCTGAGAGTAGAAACATGAATACGATTGAATAGAACCCTTTGTAACACTCACCCTCGTTAAGCCCATGGATTTATGGTTGTTATTGTCGAAATGCTACATTTGTGGTTGGTGCCTAAACATTGTGATGCTCGACCACTTTAGTCATATATTTGGGATAAATTCTCCTATGATTATTTTGAAATTTATTTGTGGGCATGGAGCGTGAGTAGTTGCTTAGATTTAGATAGTTAATATAGATATAATAATTGTTTGTCCTAATTATAAGATGATAGATAATTTAGAGATAGGAGGGATTTTTTTTTTTTTGATAGTTAAATAATTTGGAAATAAAGATAACTGAGTGGGAATTACTCTTGCAATTGGAAGATAAAAAATGAAAGTTTTCTTTTTATTTCAAAATCTTATGCAATTATTATTATATTCCTCCAATTAAATTAATTAATTTTTCAAAATAAAATCAATTAAAACCAATAGAAAATAAAAAGGGTTACGAGTTACAACCACGTTTTTTTTACAAAACCACAGACAAACATGCAATCATTAAAATAGTCAAACTCATTTTCTCATGATTATAACATGTGATGTCCAGTATGACACAGTCGGTGTATTGGCTGGCCTTTTCAAATTTGAATGTTCCTATGATGTCCTAAAATGCAATCTATCTAACTGAAGCCCGCACGTTCCATCTGCAAGTCCCGTTGCACTTTGCAACTATGAAAAGCCGTTGCCCTTGTAAGTGACTTCGATGGGCGATGGCTCTGGACCTCTCTGAGAAAGCCAATTTTCTGAGTCATCCGAAAAAATTTAGATAATTTTTTTTAAAAAATATTTAACATAAATTTGACAAATACAAAATTTATTTAAGGGTGTTATAAAAAATATTTGTTCGTTAATATTTATTAATTGACAAAATCGACTACTTTGGTTTTTTCCATGCGTGTGCATTTTCTGAACAACCAGCTCCATGCTTCAAGCAGTAAGAAGTTCAGGTGTCAAATTTGTCATCTCGTTCAGAACAAAAAAAAAGAAAAGAAAAAAAAGTGGGCAATCGCATATAAATTATTTTATTATAAACTATTATTATGTTTCATTTCAAGGCAAAATAACTACAAAAATATTTTAGTTATTTTCATATAATATATTAATGCAAAGTAGGAATATCTTGATAGCTAGCATAACATTGTCTTTGTGAGAAAATGATTTAAAATAATTTTAGGAAAAATATAATATAATGATATTTTGATAATTTAATATCGTATTATTAGCTCATTAAAGTATTTAATTCGTATATTTTAAATTTATTGGAGAATTTGATAATTAATATTTTTTTGGATGAAATTTTGGATCTAAGGTTCATTTCTTACGACGAACTTTAAAAAAATATAATAATGTTATTACAATATCATGTAAGCTGTCCGAATTAGGTAGAAAATATATTTATGGGAAACAAAAAAGTGAATACGAGAGAATATTTATACTTTTTCTTTGTAATCCATTATCATTTGTTATTATTGTGGTTGAAATTAGTCGTGTGTGTATATGATATAAAGGCGGTGAGATTGGAGTAAAACTTAGGAAACGTGGCACGTAGGCTTTGATTGCTCATTTGGTCGATATTCGAATTTTGTTGAACATGAAAATTGACTTCTATCGTGTTTTTAATGGAAGGGATAATGATCGGAGGGGGATCCTTGAAGCATTCATCACCCCTTACGTTTTTTTTTTTTTTTTTTTTTTTCCTTTGTCTTCAATATTTTATTTATTTTTACAACAACAAGAAAGAGACATAAACTGGTATATAGATTAAAATTAGTTTCATACTAAATATTTATTTATAGAATGTTTTGCTCACAAAAT
This sequence comes from Gleditsia sinensis, assembly GCA_037074535.1. Classification (NCBI taxonomy): domain Eukaryota; kingdom Viridiplantae; phylum Streptophyta; class Magnoliopsida; order Fabales; family Fabaceae; genus Gleditsia; species Gleditsia sinensis. The sequence continues at coordinate 6,714,099 of CM073472.1, forward strand.
TTATCATTTTATTAAATTTTTAATCGTCAATATAATATTCACAATTAATATAATATATTATTTAATTCCATATTTTTTATTATTCAATTTTTAATTTTTATGGGAAAATTACGTTAGATAATAATATATTATAAACTGTAAATATTCTATTACGTTAATATAATATAAATAGACACCTCAAATATATATATATATATATATATATATATATAATTTCATTAAATATTTAAGCATAAAATAGATAAAAAAATGTAAATTTTATATTTAAATTTTGATAGAAATAAATTATAAATTAATTAATTAATTTAAATTATTTAAAAAAATTTATTTATTAAATATTTTTAATTTAATTAAATAAATTATAAAATTAATTTATTAAATTTATCAAACACATTTTTATATATTTAAATATAAAATATAAAATTTATTCAATAATTTGTATAAAATTATCACATAAGTAAAATAGTTTTTAAAGTTAAGATACTTGTTGGCTGCAGCTGCACTAAGACCCTGTTTGGATAGTAAAACTTACAGCTTATTAAAGTTTATCTATCAGTATAAGTATTTTTATGTTAAAAAAATAATATTTAAATAAATTTAAATAAATAACTTATCAATTTTTAATAAGTTAATTTTAATTTATTTCATAAATTAATTTTTTAAATTTATTAAAAAAAAATATGTGAAAGTTCAAATTCACACGATTAAAAAGTTATTTTACACTTTTATAAGTTAAAATTTTATCAAAATTATACTATTTATCTCTCTCCTTCCATCAAAATTATATCTAAATATTTTAAAAAAATTTTATAAATTTAAAAAACATTTTTTTAAATATATATTCAAATATTAAATAATTTAATTTAAAAATTCTTGTTTAAGCACTTTTTTATATAACGCCTCTACGGGTACTTAAACAAATTATATACCAAACTGAGCCTAAATTACCAGATGCTACCTGAAATATCTTGAAAATTTCCCCGGGAAACCGTTTTGGAACGCAGACGAGGAGCAGGACGGTCGCGGCACGCAGAGACAGACTCCTGTGACAGGACCGCTCCATCTCTTCCCAAAGACCTAAACCCTCCATTGTAACCAGACTCAGAATAAAGCATACATTCATTCTCCTTCAGTTTCTCTCAACATAGGAGTTTGAACATGATGAGGGAGCAGTGGGACGACAACATCCCCGAACAAGACCAAACCGACCAAGATTCTTATCTTAATTTCGATTTACTCTCTGCCCTGTCTATGCCCAAGGTACTCTAGTAACCCTTTACCCTCTTCTTTGCTACCTTTTGAAAATTGATTTATTTGGACATTTTAAATGTAATTTAGGGTTATTTCATGTAAGTCTGGTTTGTGCGGTATATTATTTTGATATTGTAGCCGTGAAATTCTGCGTTTTTATTTTACAGGATTATTATAAGATCTTGGAAGTGGATTATGATGCTACAGATGATATTATTCGGTCCAATTACATTCGTCTAGCTCTGGTGTGTTCTACGGCCACGCCATTATTTTATCCTCTATCTTTTTGTTTTTTTGGATTTCGAGCTGAATGTGGGCTTCCATGGAGGGGTTTGGGGTTAACCTTACTCTGATTCTATGGGCGCAGAAATGGCATCCGGACAAGCAGAAAGACCAAGATATTGCAACCTCACGATTTCAAGTGATAAATGAGGCCTACCAGGGTCAGTCCCCATTCCTCCTTTCACATTTTAGGTTTCCTCTCATTTATTCATGCAGCTTACTTCGATGCTAAAATGTTAGGAAATTATCGATGTTTTAAAGTTCTATTCTCGGGCATCTCATGGAATTGTATCGGTTTAGTGCAATGTCTTGACTTGTATAAGTCGAAATTATACCTGGGACCTTCGGCAAGAGAAGCTGCATACTTCTTTATTGTTTTTATATTAGCAGGCATTAATAAGTACTCTTCACCAAAAGTGAGCTCTTGTTAGAATTAGGATTATGGCAATTTTCTTCTTCAAGGAGTATTCCTTTTCTCTTTGTATGATTATGTTCTAACATAATGATGACATGGCAACTACTTTGTTATTGAATACGAGATGGGATTTTGAGTATAGCAACGAGTCAGAACTGCCAACATTCTTACTGTATTATGTTGGTAATGTTGCATAAAAAGGATTCCTAAGTGAAATGCTTATAACTTGGCTGTCTGTATGTAGAACTTTTTGGAGAATCAAGTGATCACTAATTGGACTTTCTTATAAGACAATCTGACAACTTTAGCAGAATTCTTTATTCAAATTTATTTACCGTGGAAAAAAGGCTCAATTAACTTGATGAGACGCCTTAAAATTATGGCAGAACTGAATTTTAGGCAATGAGCTTTTTGATGTCGCTGCTCTTGCTCTCCCAGCGTCTATAGATTGCACTCACCAAAACTCAGGACCACAAGATTAACCATTTATGTCTCGGCATTATTACATTTTATATGTGCTTGACTGCTTATTGTTGGTTCCCCCCCCCCCCCCTTCATTTCTGCATGGTTTGGTTGATTATCCTTTATCATAGTTACTTGAGCTTGGCTGGTAGGTTCTGACATTATTTCCGGAAGATATTGATGAGCATGTTTGAGAAAAATTGTGGCTTTGAGAAGATAAAATGTTGTTTAAACAGAAATTCATAAGAGGGATTAGATTAGTTCAATCATTAATAAGTCTAATTATCTTGCAGTTGTAGTTTCGTGTCGTTTGGTATTCCCCTCGTGCATTTAGTTGGTATTAGTTTTATTCGAATTAAATGAGGTCTGAAGATCTGCAGATTCCTCATTTTCTTTTATTCTTCTTCTGAGTCTCCTGTCTACCCTAATCAGAAGTAGATAAGACTATTCTGACGAGTTATTAGAATATAATCTAACATGTCTTTGGTTTTATTGAGCAGTTTTAAGTGATCCTGTCAAAAGGAAAGAATATGACAAAAATGGGATGCTTTATGTTTATGATTACAATCTTAATGTAAGTATTTTTAATCTCTTTAACAGAGACAGTGCTTTTATAAGATGCTCTGTTTATGCTCCCCCTCCCAGCCTCCCCCTAAATGGAATATAACTTTATTCACTGGAATGCTTTCTTTTTTATTTTACATCTTCATTTCTTTTTGCTGCAGGATTATCTTAATCGTTACAAGGGCCTTATATTGACGTGTAATGGTCTCGGCATAAAACATTCTATATGGTAAACCAAACCTACAGTATAAATATCCTTCCAGTGTATCTTGGACAGTTTTTGAAGGCTCAGGAATGAAGACACATGCTTGTACTGGAGCACGCTTTTGTATAAAAACAGACAGAAATGCGTTATCCACGTGTTGTAACATCTAATGCTAGACCTTTGTTTCGTATGTATGTGTTCATATTTTCATACCTTTTGTTTGTGAGTTAATGGGGATTGGAGTTCGCTCATCGTCTCTCATATTCACAAAGAAAATTACCAATGACATAATAGCAGAAGAGAACAATTCAGTTATCCTGTTCGGGTATGCGTATGAGTGTGGCCGATGTTTTCTTTTATGGGGTTCGGTTACAAGTTAACGCTTAATCCATATCAGGTCTGTTTTCATGACTAAACAACTATGTGGGGAGAACAACATAGACTAGTACATTTTAAGAGAGACAAAAGACAATACACTAGAAAGACTCACAGCGTGATTATGTGTCATCCCCATGAGACGGGCAAAATAAAACACTGATTTATATATCTCCAGCAGGTCGTTTTGAAATTTTGTGCTCTGTTATTTTATTTGATCGGTTACTATATTTCCACTGACTTGTGCTTGCCCCTTTTGTTGAGTTGAATTGAAACGAGAACTTAGCATCCAAAAACTTGACAATACAGTGATCTCATTTTTTATTTATTATGTGTCGTCGCAGGGGATATGTGGTAGGATTGAAATAAAAAGATTTTGGTGTTTTTTCTCAATAGATTATTTATTTTGGGTAAAATGGAAAATCATTGATCAAATTAATATATAGCACAAAATGCCACTTGTATTGGAGAGATATTGTAGATGAAATACACATTTTAATCCTTAGAATCTGGTCCTCAAAAATATACCATTACACGAGTCACTTGTTAAAAGTGATGAACTCGCTGTTCATCATCCCCTTTGTAAGTCAGCTTCATTATCTATTAATAATCTTATCAATATGATCCATTCAGTGCTTATATGAACCATTAAACGTTGACGTGTAAATTTAAAAAGATGACACGAACTCAACTCTATCTCACTCTCCCTGTTCGTCAATGTTCCTCCTCTCTTTCCCTTTGTTTTCTTACTTAATAAGAGCACATAAAACAAATAAACAAAACAAATGATGGCGGAGCTCTTCCTACCGAACAGATGGATAATTCACAAGGAGGTCTTGAACTCAAAACTCTATCTCACTCTCCGCGTATGGATCCTCTGCAGTAGACAGGAGCACAGCACGCGGTGCTGTGCCCCTTTTAATAGAGATACCAAGCGACTGGTGACTCACCAGTCATCTGGTCTCTCTGCAAAAAGAGCACAGCACCGCATGCTGTGCCCCTGCCCACTGCAAAGGATTCTGGTCCCTCACTCTCCCTGTTCGTCAATGTTCCTCCTCTCTTTCACTTTGTTTTCTTTATAAACAAGGCAAATGATGGTGGAGCTCTTCCTACTGAATAGATGGATAATTCAAAAGGAGGTCTTCGCTCCGAAATCATGGCAGTTGATCACAAGAGTCAGTCCCTGTTTGAAGCAAGTGATATTTCAACAACATTAGAGAACTAGCATCAAAACGATAAATTATCTCACGTTCTCTGCAAATAGGTTCCTTGGGAGACAAAACAAGAGCGGCTAATACACATCTTTTTAAAAATAATTTGAGAGCATTGAAGCTATATCCATATACTTGAGACATGGAGTAACTAGCCACAATAAATTCAAAGCCTTTTGTTTGTAGAGAATAAAATGCTGCTTGTTCATAGTGTGTGATTCATTGACAAGAACATGCAATCATACATACCTGAAATCCCTTACCTCAAACAATCGGGAAAAAAAATCAACGAAAGCCAATTGACAGATCTTTCAAATAATTTGTTCACCAAATTGCTCAAAATAATTGAAACAAAACAAAAATAATAAGGAACTGAATTATACTATTTCAAAAATAAGACATGGAATATAATATGCAAATCCATAACCCGCCATGATTAAGCTTTCATATTGGTAGCCTTGTTCAACTCCTCTGCAGAGAAGATTTTAGCTTTGGGGGAGCAACCTTCTTTTACTGCTGCAAAATGGAGCCACCGTTCTGCCGAAAAAAAAATGTCCTTTAAGTTGATGAGTTTCCTCATCTGGTGTACCAACTACCAAGTACAGCCAGGATACAGTCACAAACAGAGCTATCAAGCCTGCACTTGCACCTGTGCGTGAAATAAGGCAGAGCATTTCAGTGGACCAGGTAGTTCTTCTAATTGTTTGGAAACTAATACCAGAAGCAGACTAAATGGCCAAAAAGAAAGAACGTTTTAAGGTATTAGTTATCACGAAACATAAAATTTAAAATAAAAACCGAGAATTGGCAAAACAAACAAGGAAACATGCTTAATTAAATATGCTTACCAATGAGAACCTTGGTAAGTGGATTGTGCCGCAACGGTGGCTGGCACCCCTCTTCTTTCATTCCATTCCCAGAGTACCCGCGTGGGCAATAACATTCATAAAACCCAGTAGTGTTGTAATAATTTTCTTTACTAATGCAACTGTGGGTTGATTATATTTGTCTATGTCTGCATGTTCAAAACACAATGAAGGCAAGGAGTCAATACTATTTAGAAAAAGAAAATATGTTAATTAAATAACGGATTAGAAAAAGTGATATATTGTCGGAGAAGAAGTCAAAGAAAGAAAGAAATCTTCGCTGCAGAGGAGAACAGGCAAGGTGCAGGTGGGTTTGGGTGGCCAAAGAAGGGACACTTTACACTTAACAAGAGTGAGATCCCAAAGGAAGGCTTTAAATTTTGAAGTGCACTTTACATTTTAAAAGATCTAAATCCAGCTGAGAATGCGGTTGCCAACAGCCTGTATTTGGGCGAGACAAATTTGTCGTTGCTTCTGAAATTTATTTCTTCATTTCAGGAGGTAAATATCAAGAATCTGCCATTACCAACTCATCAAGCAGCTCGAATACATACAACAATTTTCTGTCTCTGCAAACTAATTCAACCAGAAGTCCCCAAGAATCAGACCTTGGCTGGAACCCCATCTCCACCAATCCAAATAGTGCCACAGCAGCATCATCAGCCATTCCAGCCTTACAAAGATGAACTAGCAACTCATTTGAAGTACCATAATGAGGTACAAAACCCCTAGCTAACATTAATTCTAATAATTTCATTGCCTCTTTTAACTCATATTTTTGGGTTAAAAAATTTAGTACTATCCTGTAACTAGCTTTGTTTAGATAGACACCTTCATGTGGAAGTTTCTCGAGCATCTCAAGTGCCTCCCCAACCCTACCTTCTCTGCACAGGCCTCCAAGTATCACATTGAAAGTTACAATATCGGCCCTGCATTCATGCTCCTTCATTTCTTTAAGCAACTCTATAGCTTCCTCAGTCTGTCCAGTCCTACAGAAGAAATTGATCAAAGTAGTGTAGCTAATTGTATCGGGTTTCAAACCAGAGCTCTTCATCTCAGCAAAAACTTCCTTTGCCTCTTGCAGTTTCCCCTCTTTACATAAGCCATTCACCAAGGCTGAATAATTAATTACATTCGGACAGCATCCATTGTTTTTCATAAATTCAATTATGTTTCTGGCACGATCAGCTTTACCTCCACGGCAGAATCCGTTGATCAAAATATTGTAAGTCAGGGGATCAGGCAGGATCTGATCCTTTGAGACCATTTCCTCAAAAAGTTCAAAAGCTTCTTTGAGTTTTCCATTTTGACAGAGGCCGTCCATCAGGGTTGAGTATGTAATTAAATTAGGGTAAGACACTTTAGTGTTTTTCATTTCCTCCGCAATTTCAAAGGCAGAGTCAAGATCTCCATTTTTGCAGTGGTACTTCACTAAGATATTAAATATGCAGGTGTTTGGCTTATAAATTAGACTCCTCTTGGCATGTAAGAGCAACTGTCGGGCCAAATCAACCTGGTTTGATTCAACCAGGAGATTCAGACAAGTGCTGATGGCTTTAGGAGAGGGCTTTTCACGAACAATTGATTGGATGGAGAAAAACATATGGAGCACTTTTTCATGCAGAGAGGAGTTTGAAAAGTGTTTCATGAGGTTAATAAATATACCTTCATGAAATTTGCAAGTTTCATAGGTCATTTGATGCAGAACTCGATCAATGGCTTGAAACTTCTTGCACTGAGCAAGCTTTTGGAGAATCATCGCATATGTAGCATTATTGTGATTAAAACCCTTTTGCTCTGACACCATATTAAATATTTTCAAGGCATGTTGTGGATTTTTTTCTCTTTTGATCAAGTTGATGGCAGATTCATGAGAGATATATTTATATTTCCTCCCAACTTCTTTGGGCTTTACATTGAATTCAGGGGGAGGATCTGGTTTAGGGGCTGCAGCTTTTGTAAACTGAAGGGGAGATATCCATGGCACAGAGGACGACAAAGAGGATGGAGACGAGGGAACACAGTTGTGCCTGCTAAAATAAGTTCCCGAAAATTTCATGAAGCCTGATGATTTTACACAGAGCCCTGTCATTTCAAAGTAAGATATGCATGAGTAATAAATTCAAACAAACAGAGATAATCAAATCAACTGAAGCACTTAAACATATGAAGTACGAACATCCACTGTCATAAAATTTATAATGTCACAGAGATAACTAAAAAAAATATAGAAGAAAAGATATTGTTGTGAAGAGAAGACTCAAACATGATCTAAATGAATCATGAGCTACAGTATGATAGCTTTACATTAATTTCATCATGGAGAAACATGATAAAAATGGGCTACTAATAAAGTAAAAAAAACAACCAGAAGATTCACCCCAAATTTCTCGCAATCAGTTGTATCTTTCTTTAAGTGCTCTTCACCCTTCAAGTCCCAATTTTCCAATATCAACTCTGAAGAATAACTTACTGACACTAGATTACCTTGGGCGAGGACAGGAGAGAGCGGAAATCGATATTAAGATGAGAATCTCGGTCGGCTTGGTCTTGTCCGGGGCAGTTGTCGTGCCATCATGTTCAAACCCCAGGTCTAATAAAACTGAAGGAGACCGAATGTGTGCTGTGTTTTGAGTTTGGTTCTAATGGCGGGTTTAGGTTTTCTAGGAAAGACGAAGATGGGGTCGGAGTGGTCCTGTCTCTGCGTGCGGCCAGCGTCTTAATTGTGCAGCTATTCATCCGAGTTCCAAGACATTTTCCCGGGGTTAGTTTCTGGATTGTTTGGGGAGCGTTTGATAATTTAGGGTCGTGGGTGTGGTTATAATTTTTGTTTTTTCTTTTAAATTTTTTTAAATCTAATTTTTTTTAAAAAATATTGTAATAAATGAGTAAATAATATTTGACCAAATTAAATATTTTACTAATACTATTAATGTTTGATCAATTTTTTAAAATTTACTTTTTATTATCAAATTATTAAAAAAGATATTTTTATAAATAATTTTGTCATCAATACTATTTGAACAGAACAGTAATTTTAAAATTTTATTTTAATTAATTCCTTAATCTCTATTAAATTAAATTTTGTTATCAATTAAAATAATAAAATTTTATAATAAAATATTTTATTATCAAACTTTATTATTTTGATAATATATTTTAATATAATTTTATAAAATTATTTTGAGTAATATATATATATATATATATAGTATTTTATATTTTAATTTAATATTAATTTATTATTAAATTAATCAAAGTTAAATTTTAAAATTATTTTTCTATTCAAATAATATTAATTGCAAAATAATGTATAAATATATATATTTTTTTAATAATTTGACAATAAAAAACACTTTTTAAAAAATTGGCCAAACAGTAATAAAGACTTATGAAATGATTTGACTAAATGCAATTTACTTCTTCATTACAATACTCTTTTAAATTTCATTAAAAAAATTATAATCAGGTCTTGGTACCTCAAGCAACTAACTTGGTAATTATTTTATTTTATTTTTTTGGACAGGCACTTTTTTTTTGGACTAATTTGGACTGGCACTGTCTTGGTAATTTGCTAAACAGGAGCACTGGAAGAGGGGGGGAAGTGTTCGCGCCACATCGCTCAAAACCCACCGCTTTGATAGTGTACGAAACCCAAGTTGATGGGCCTGGAAACTTTGCTAGAATCTGGGCCAAGTCCATCTTTCGAAACCGAATCCTTCGGAATATATGCTAGTTGGCCCAATAGAGAAATAAAAGAAAAAGGTCAATAAAACATCATATGCAAATCGTACGTAAGCAGTCATCCCTGGCGTCCTAGTCATCAACGTCATCGACGGCCGCCAAGACAGCTCACTGCTACCCCCAAATCACACCTCAAAAGATTCGTGCACTAGTGGGACTCTAATCAACCTAAGATATAAAACCCCCACCACACTACCGCTTTCTCTCTCCAATCCTTACTTTCTGTTTCTGTTTCTCTCCTTGTTCTCCATTCCTTTTGTGGGTCTGCTTCTGAAAATGGTGTCCGTGGTCCCAGAAAACCTAACCAGAGATCAGTACGTGTACCTGGCCAAGCTTGCCGAGCAAGCCGAGAGGTACGAGGAGATGGTTCAATTCATGCAGAAGCTTGTTCTGGGTTCAACTCCTGCCTCAGAGCTCACCATCGAAGAGAGGAATCTCCTCTCTGTTGCCTACAAGAATGTGATCGGCTCCCTCCGAGCCGCGTGGCGGATTGTCTCCTCCATCGAGCAGAAGGAGGAGGGTCGCAAGAACGAGGAGCACGTTAGTTTGGTTAAGGATTATAGATCCAGGGTGGAGTCAGAGCTGTCGGAGCTGTGTGCAAACGTCTTGAGGCTGTTGGACTCGAATCTAATTCCATCTGCTTCCACCAGTGAATCAAAGATCTTTTATTTGAAAATGAAAGGGGATTATCACAGGTATTTGGCTGAGTTTAAGATTGGGGATGAAAGGAAGGCCGCTGCTGAGAATACTATGTTGGCTTACAAGGCTGCCCATGTAACTTCTTTCCCTTTGGATATGCAAGCATGTCGTACAATTTGTTTATCAATGTTTTTGGCATTGGCCGAGTCGATGTCAATTCCTCAATTAACGGGAAATTACGTTGTTTTAAAATGTTATTTTATTTAATTGGTGTAATTAGTTTCGTGTCTAGTTGGAGCGGAAGAATTCTGATTTTGAGCTTGTTGGTATTTTGCACTTGCAAGGACATTGCTTTTGTGGATCTCCCCCCTACTCATCCCATAAGATTGGGTCTAGCACTTAACTTCTCTGTGTTCTACTACGAAATTCTCAATCAGTCTGATAAAGCGTGTGGTATGGCTAAACAGGTATGCTTCATCTCCTGTTAAGTTATTGTTTATTGATGATTTACATGAATAGTCATCCCCAGTGACCGGAAACTATAAATGGTTCGTAGGATATATCATAGTTTATACCTGTAAGTGCACCTAATAGTTGGCTTAATTAAACCACAGTCCACAAATCACTCTTCTAGCTCGAACAAACACATTTGGCTGCTCCCAGCTCACCCCTCTTTATCTATGAATCATCTATACTTGGAAGATGGATGAAGACGTATCGTTTTGTAACCAACATAATATTTCGAATTACATGTAATTACAAAATATCTTATTTATATCTTGTTGTCTGTAATAGTATCTACTCCTTAGCTGTTCATTCTAAAATGAATCCATTAAAGGTGCTAATTTTCCATTTTCAAAAGGCTTTTGAAGATGCAATTGCTGAGCTGGATACCTTGGGAGAAGAATCCTACAAAGACAGCACGCTCATTATGCAACTTTTAAGAGATAACCTCACCCTTTGGACTTCAGATGTCCAGGTAAGTTTCTCATCTCTTATTGGGACAAGGGTGGAAAAAAAAAAACTCTGTTTCAAGCATTTTGATTAATCTCTGTTTATTCATATAGTGCCCGACAAATTGAAATCTGAGTTAAGCTATATTTTGGTTCCTGCAGGATCAGCTAGATGAGCCTTGACAATCCTATTCTTCCTCTGAAAGCGGGGCTTTGAATGTTGTTTCTTTGTGCTGATTAAGAATCGTGTTAGTTTAAAAATGGTTGGCAGTCTGTCACATAATGTTTTATATTCAGACCATGATTTTTCTCTGTTTCTATCTTGATTTGGAAAGGGTAATGTTGTGTATAATGGGAGAACAACTTCTTATATATTATACAATCTACTTTACCCCCACAATATTATATGAAAGGTTGTTTAAATCCAAGAGAGGTAGAAAAGATAGGTGGGGCCTTCAACAGTACATCAAGAGAGAGGAGTCATTTTCAAGATTATTTAGACTGCTAATTCAAGGATGAATACTCGGTAGAAAAACGAGCCAAGAAGTATATTGTCGTGTTTGTACCAATATATATATATATATATATATTGTCACGTCTACCCGCCCTTTTCTCTGTATTTTTTTTCCTTTTCTTTTTTGAGGGGGGAGGGGGTTCACATGGATGAAAATGACGTGCCAGCTTTGTTCAACGGAAGGTGGTTTACCTGTGCTCAAATCCTCGGCTGAAGTAGATAGTCAGTCCCGTGTGCTGTCTTTAATCCATTCTAGGTGTTTCAGATTTCAGATTGCCCCACGAGATGGTTAAGGAGATCACTTTTCACATGCAACTTTTCTAAATTTGGAAATCCAAAAGTATATTTAATCCTTCAAGTTATTATTACACCAAGCTCTCCATTCTTAAAGTTTCCTTCTAGCATCTTCTTACAAATGCAAATTTACATATTATCTTAATATTATTGACCAGAAGCTTCAGCCTTACTCATATTCGTGATCTCCTTTGACGTGCTCTCTCAGTGCTTCCAAGAGGATTGCCTAGTCCTGATTGTAAGAAGTTCTTCAGAATCAGCAGGTTTGATCTGACAATTTTTAAAATAAAGCTGACAGAGTCAAGCTACAGCATACTTTCAATTGTGCTCTGCAAGTTTTTCTGACCAATAATGCACACAAGAAGAAAACAAGAGCTTGTAATGTTTGGATGAAAAAGAGTTTCTATCAATATCCGCATTCCCGGTCAATATAGAAAATGCCGTTCGTGCCTCTTATTCAATACCTGCGTTAGGCACAATATCCATGCTTTCAAAAGTCAGACAACAAAACCATAAACTTGCTGCTATTAGTCAACAAGTAAAACGACGAAGATCAAAACAAAATCCAATTCAGTCCAATCGGGTCGCCATCCTACCAGAACTACGGCAGAGTTTGATTTGACAATGCAAGGACTGTACTGTACGTGAAATAAGCATACGAAAGTCTCAATTCCCTGTGTGTGGCTAAATCTATAACAAAGGATAATTATCGACAGAAATTAACAAAAATCGGTTATAAATGAATCGAAAACCGAAAAAAGTGGAAGAACTAAGGAAATAAGGTTCGTTGGAGTGAACCGTAAAACAGGAACAATTTGGAGGGGAGGTGGGGTGGGGATGAAAAAAGGGAAGTGCAAAACGCCCCATCCAGGGGCAAACGGCGTCGTAGCGTGGAGGCGGAAACGAAGGGTGAAAATGTAGTAGGAGAGAGTGTGGAAGCCATTGTGCGAGTGGCGTGAACGTTATAAGGCCTCGTTTTATTGATGATAAAATAAAAATTAAAAATAAAATAAAATATTATTATTAAAATTATATTTAATACCACATACAGTAAAATAAAATTTTTATTATTTTTTATATTTAGTATATTATAAATAGTATAAAAAAATTAATTATTAAAACAATATTATTTTAATTTAAATATTATATAAATAAAAAATAATTAATAATATAAAATTTTTATTAAAAATATTAAAAAATAATTTAAATATTATTTATTTTATTTTTTTATTTTAAAATTTTTCAATCTTATTTCTTTTATTATTATTTATTTTTAAAGATAATATATCTTCTATCGAACAAAATAATATATATTTTATAGTAATTATATTACATCAATCAAACATCATATTTAATAGAATAAAAATTTAAAATTTTATTTCATCTTTTAATTTCTACCAACTTAAACGGTGTTGCGCGTCTCCATCAAGATTGATAAGGCTTCCGTTCTTGGTGCCGTCGATATTCGAGCAACAACTCATGAAAAAGAAGCTGGGTATGCTGCTCTCGGTTGCGCCACCTGTATGGTCTAGAGAAGTTAAAAATAAATTTTAAAAAGTAGTAAAAATTCATTATCACTTTTTAAAATATTTGTATATTGTCATTAAATCTTTATCCTTCTTTCAAATGCAAAAGATACTGTCTCTAACAATTTGTTTCTATTTAGTTTTCATAATACGGAAAGAAGTTATCTCTTTATTCAACCGTCTTTCACAACAACTAGAGGAGTTTATATTTCTTTCGAATAAAAAGTTTCAGTATAAATATGTGTTCTGTGGAATTATTAATGGTATTTCTTTTATTAATGCATATCATTTTACTTAATAATGAACGATATTTTTTTCCCATGCCAATGTATAGTGAGGAAGCATAAGCATATATTTAATGAACATTTTAGATAATTATATCATTTTTTGTTCTTGACATTAAAAATGTGATTGAACATAAAACATCTTCCTAGTCAAGTTAAGATAAGAGTAAAATATAATAAAAAATTAAATAAAAATATGATAAAATATAAATTTAATAAATTTTTATTTTTTTTAATATTTAATACACATTAGATAACATATTAAATAGTATTATACTATCTTATCTTCTATTTGAGATAGATCAAATAATATTAAAATATAATATAAAATTTAAATTATAAAAAAATAATATCTATAAATTAAAAAATAAATAGTATCAATAATAAGTATTTAAATATTTTTCATTATCTTATCATATTAATTTATTAAATATAAAATAAAATAAAATAAAATAAATTATTATATTATATTCTCTTTATTAAATATTTTAAATGAGTTCTAAAAATAATATGGTTTTAAATTAATGGACCACTTACATTTAAGACAATATTTATAGTTTCAAAATTTTTTAAGACCAAATGTATTTCTATAAATATTAAACTTAGCTCTTCTCATATTAGTTTCACTTTTTTTAAAAAAAAAAAATTTAAGTGTAAAATTTTTGGACCAAAGAAAAAGAATAATTTATTGAGAAAATATCAAAATAGTAAGAAAAATGTTTTGGGCTACATTTTTTAATAGATGGAAAAATGCAATTACAGCCCAAAACAGTAGGCATGCTGGCTGGAACAGGTAAAGAGTTAAACCCAAACCCAGCACTTGGAGTAGAGATCAGGCATAGACGAAGCCTTTTTTTTTTTAAGTTTTTTGGGGCCATAAGACCTAATTGCGAGTTTTGTTATATCTCTTGTATTTCTTAATTTTAATATTTGGTCAAATGATATTACTTATTTGGAAAAGAACAAAATTTAAAAGTAGAACCGAAGAATGGATAGGCCATCTATGGAATCAGTCCTACTGAATTTGATTATGCATCCCAACATGAATTCCCCCTTCATTGAACAAAAATGAGAGATAGGAGATAGGAGATAGGAGATAGGAGTGTGTGATTAGGCTTTATAACTATACTGATTTGGTGATAATTTAGAAGGCTCGTCCATCATTATGTATATTTTTATAATAGTATGATATTATATTTTTTCAATATTTAATCAATGTAGAATTTTGTTTATATTTCTAACAACTCCTTCGCATTTTTAGTAGAGATTACATATTAGCCTTTTGGCTTCACTCCACCCACTTTAGCAACAAATCAATTGATCTAAATATAAGCATTTGTTCGAAGAGTTGGTATTTGGTACATCGACGGTAAATAATTTTTTATCCATCAACAATGTTCAGATCATAACACGTGACAAAAATAATTTTAAAAATTATTATTTTTGTCATGTGTCGCGATCTGAATATTATTGGTGGACAAAAAATTATCTATCGCCGGTGGATCAAATATTTTTTCTTGTTCAAATGTATTAAGAGAGGAGATTTTTAATAGTCGCAACAAACTGAAAAATTTAAATACACCATGTAAGGCATAATTTTGTAAGGTGAATTTTATTGATATTCTCTTTAAAAAAAAGTTCAATTTTTGTTAAGGTACGAGTCAATTTCATAATACTACTATTCTAATTAATTAATTAATATATAGATGAACATTTAAATATCAAATTTTTATAAAATAAATAAATTACAATTTTAATTGCACAAAGAAGGTATCCAATGCTTCTTCTATAAATCCCAATCACATGCTCCTATTAAGGGGATCTCGCCATTTGCCCTATTCAAAACATGCACAAAACAACACTAGTAGCAACAAACTTTGACCAAAAAAAAGTAATTAACTTCTGGCATTACAATTTACTGCTAATAGGTTTTCAGATGTGGTTAATGATAAAAAAAAATTAGATAATTTACGATAAAAGATAATTAATTTTTTTGTACCATCATATTAAAAGAAAAATGACAGCTACAGAACAATAGTGAAAGACAAAGGCAGAGAGTCGTGAGTTGGCCCATAAGTTTACCCAATCGCCTTCGTTTTTTCATTGGTTGCGTGAGGGCATAGGATCTCCATGATATTTTCTTAAATTAATTAAGAACAGAGCTTAGAAATTTAATTAAGAGGGAGAGGGAGAGGGAGACAAGCCTCTCTCACAGTACTCGCCCCTTTTCCCAGGCCGGGCATATGGTCCCCCAATTACCCAACTGGCTTTCCAATTATATGGATTTTGATGGTGACAGTGCTTGAGCTAAGACCAAGCAAGACAAACGACTTCCCCACCTTAACCTTCCTCCTAAACCCATTATTAATTAAGAACGTTGATTATGTGGACCCAATCTCCATTGAAACTTTTTTTTTTTTTTTAATCAAGAGCTCTTTTTGTCGTGGATGTTGCGTTTGATTGGTTGAATATGCATAGATCACCAAATTGATCTTACTACTAGAGAGCCCTTTGACCATTTTTTAATATTATTTATTTGTTTCATAAACCTTTTTTTTTCCTTCTATTTATTGCCTCTTTGTGTTGTTAGTAGGCATAGCATAGGGGATGGTATCTAGTTCAATTTTGTAGTAGTGAATCTCAAGAACTTGCTTGAGTGGCTGGAAATCATCATTTTAAAAAAGAAAAAATAATCTAATCTCAGCCACGTTGCCTTGTTTGTATGCACATTCCAGGATTTATATTAGTGATTCTTAATTTGATGGGGGGAATTAATTCTATTCTGTTTAACCCAGTACCGTTGATCATTTTTTGGATTCAAAAATAAATAATATAAAACATAGCAAGAAATCAAAACGATGATTAGCACGGTACTGCACAAGTTTCTTTCATTGATTAATTTTAATTATCAAAGAATTTTGTACATAAGCACGAAGAAGAAATCACTAATTAAAAAGTTGTAATAGTTTTCTTTTTTTTTTGGGGGTGGGGGTGGTGGGTTTCCTAAAAGATCAATATTTGAGACATTAATAGATGAGATCCACTGCCATAAATGCCGCCCCGCCTTAAAATATACAAGTAGATGTGAAATCGGGGATATGGAATCCAATAAGGTTTGTGGCAGCTATGGAGGAAAAAGGAACTGTATGTACGTCCATCTCATATATATATATATATATATATATAGAGTTTTTATAACGAAGAGTTTTTGTTTTTTTGAATGTGACAATCTTATAGACAGCCATGTGAGGTTGAAACGTGACAATGTAAGCAAAGGCAGAGAAAATAACAATACCCGTAGAACGTGTAATAGGATATGCGAACTAAAGCAACTGGGCATGCACGCATTAAAGCATAATTAATATAACTTTGTACAGAGAGAAATGGTTGAGAATTAAGAAAGAGCATTAATGTCGTCATATGCTAAAAAATTTGGCCCATCCTCGGGTATGTAGCGGCAGCAGCAGCAGAAGATAATGGAAACAAATTAAAAGTTACAAAGGAGAAGAAGGGGACGAGTAATTTAAAAAATAATATGGTGTGAGAGAGTGACGCTCTGTGAAGCTCGGATCTCAAACAGTGAACAAGAGTCACTTTTGGAGCATGAGGAAAAAGTCTTAGGAAGAGGGGTTGCTTAAAATAAGTATGGGAATAAAGACTTTGAGATTTGGGAAACAAAAGTCGAATTTCAGAAAGAAAAGAAAAGAAGGATTTTAACGACTAAAAAGGGTTGGAAATTTGTGTCCAAAAGTGTCTTTTGGAAATCTACGTTTCAGCCACGTTTGTTGGTTCTTGTTGTAGTAATTTTCTTATTGAATCCAAGAAACTGGCATCCTAAGTTAAACCGAGTTTTCCTACAAGCAATGGTTTTGTGGTCCAATTCAAAACCGAGTTTTACCATTGAAATTTTTGGCTAATTATTGGTCATCCAGAATGATGAGTTGTGGTCAAACGGCTACAAAACAGGGGATCTTAAGAAAATTTTGAAAGACTTGTGTTGAATGGATCTTGGGGAACTACTTGTCGAAGATGAGAAATCATGATTCACCACTAGATATTATTAAGAGTCAAAATTGTCGAGCAAAGTACACTCTTTGATTTTTACTTTACTTTTTTTTTTGGTTATCATAAAATTTCTTTAGATGAAGATAGCTAATGCACAAGGCATCGCAGATAGTAAACATTTATCAATGACCAATTCTTCTCTTATCAATTGAATTAACACAATCTTTTAATGGTACTATTATTTATTATTATAAAAAAATTTAAAAGAAAAATATAAAAAGTTACCCAATTGGATAGGTGGAGTAATAGTTTGTGTTGAGGCCAAAATCATTTTGAAACCTAATAATGCAATTTGAAAAATGATTATAAATTTTTATAAGCATAATATGAAAAGTATGTTATTTATATCATGCCATCGCCCTGGAATTAAATTAATCTTTCGCTTTAATTTTTCCTTCACAAAATTAAAAAGAACTTTTAATGGCTATTTAAAGCATGTTGTTCACTTTGCTAGTATTATCTTTTCCAAATTAAGCTAGACACTAAAATTATAATCCGTATCTATGAGTTTAATATTTAAAAAAGTCAAAGAAATATGGGGAAACACCAAAACTTATGTACAATTTTTGTTTGTCGGTGACGATAAAGTCATAATGTATGCGCACAGCATTTCTCCATAATAATATAATTTATTGATAGTAATATTTTTGTCTTTTAACAAATTGGTAAGTTTTTAATTTACTCATATATTTTTTTAATTTATTTTTTATATATAAAAGCATTTATAATATTACTCTTTAATTATTCTACCGTTTTAAATTTAACATCAAATTTAATTTACTGTTAAAATTATAATTATTATATTTATTTTATTTAACATATAAATTAACACTTATTAAATATTCACTCAACGCTTTTAATCAAAATTCTTAAATATGATAAATTTAGTTTAAATAAAAATAAAAATTATGTTAACTAGTACCACAAAAGTGTCAAATCAATGATAATTGAATATTATTTGTTTGCAAAATTAGATAAAATATAATTTTGCTCAAAATCTTATCCATTTATCTCCTTAAAACTTATTAGAAGGTTAATAATATGCATCTTGTGGGCTCAATATATGTATGATAAGGAGTTAGTTTAGTTAAAGATAACTATGCGATGTGCAGATTTATTGTTGGAATCGTGAAAGTGTTTAATATAGGCATAAATTAATCAAGACACCCCTTTGATTATACTAAAAAAAATTAGTTTGAATCCCACCGTTTCTTGAGCGGAGAGAATTTGAAGGAAAATTTTTTAAAAAAATGTACATCTGATTTTGAACGCTACATTCTTTAGGGTATGAAAGGTTTGAAAAATAAAAAAGATTACTTCCCTTCCCGTTGCATGGTGCATTATAATTTAGTGGGAAAAAAAAAACATTTCTGATATTCAGAAACAAACTTAACAGCTATAGAAGTAATTGAAAAATACAATATCCGATCTATTGCGAAGGCAAAGCATGCACGGATTTAATGAATATAGAAGAAAAATGTTAAAGTATTGAGAGGAACAACGCCTAGCCGAGGCGCATCTAATATGAGCGAATGATAATAAAAATCAAAACAGGTTGGACCAACTTTGTCATCTAAATCTGATATGATCTCTATATTCTTCCTTGCAAAATTCCCATGGTTCAACGTCTCTCTATCACACTAAACGGAAAAATACAGACCATGTGCCATGATTGGTTTTATAAGACTACAGACTACAGAGGGCTCTTACAAAATACACAAACACACCCCCCACCCTCTCTCTTATTTCTATTATTGACGTATCAACTTGTACAATTTATAATACAAATAATTAATGCCTAAGGAGGTAGATATTTTTGTACTCGCCTCTAAAATATTTTAACGACTTTAAAGGAAAACAAAAAAAGCAAAATGGTTAAGTTGAATATGCATTATTGCCGACGACTTATTAGTTGCTGTCAAGTCGGGAAGTAGCTGGTAATCATACTTAGTAATGAACCATGCTAAGGTAGAGGAGGAGGAGGAGGAGGAGGTCCCACCCAACTCTCAATTAGCAGTCAATGCTTAGAGTTAACACAAATTTGGTACTTGTCAAAAAGGAGACGCCTCTAAAACAACAAAAGCACATCTCTTTTTGCAATTCTATTTGTATGCCCACTCGCCGACCATAAAAACACCATAATTTTTAGTGTTTTTTTTGGGCACGGACCATAGCAATTTGCCTTATTTTCCTTTTCTTTTTCAATCTCTAAATACAATACAAGCTTTATGTCCTTTTAGTGATGAGGGGGAATTAAATTCTTCTTTTCATTTGGAGGCGGGAAAATAAAAAAATTGGCATGTGACGAGGATGCTATTCAATGCATGTGTAATACGTACTGCTATCACGTATAATTGTTAAAAGTATGGAAAAATATGAGCGTGAATTGTGATGATAAAATATTTCTTTTCTTAATAATTCATTAAAGATTTAGTTTATTAACAAACTAGTATATGGTGCTGTTATATTTGTTTAGTAAATATAATTTTTTAATATTACATAAACTTTTTAATCACTAAATTTAAATTTATTTATTATTAAATTCATAAATTTATAAATATAGTTTAAGTTACGAGAGAGCATGTCTATTACTATGTGAACGGTAACTAATGCAGTCTAGGTCATTAGTGTTTTCTTGAAATTACGATCCTACCCTTTAGAGGGGGAAAATGTTTCTTATCTTTGTAAAATAAAGATTTGGAATAGAATCATCAACCCGTGTTATTTTAATACTAAATCCAAATAAGAAAACGTTCATTCCCAAGGTGCGGAGGCAGGAATTCTAATATACAAATCATGTTACAAAATAATCATATTTGATTTAATAAATAAAAAACCTAACATAACGTCAAGCCAAATAAATAATCTTTTTCAGAGATGAATTATTGAATTATCATACAAACTTATAAAAATATATATGCAATGATCAAAGTAAATGTTTTGGATGCATGAAACGAATAGGAGTAAAATGGGAACAATGAAACAAAAATTTGTACATAATAAAATAAATTAAAAATTAGTATTCACTCAAAAAAATTATTTATCAAAGAGTGTATTATTTTTAAACTAGACGTAATTATGAGTGAAATTTTAATTTTTTATTAATATTCATCGAATATTTATTTAATTATTTAAAATTTATTAACAATTTAAAACGCAATTTATTTCATAATCAACTATATTTAATGCAAGCATACAATTGAAGATGGAAAAATTTTGAACAAAATTTATTAACTTTTATCTACATGTAATTTTAAAAAATTCAGAAAATAATTAATAAAATTGTATAGAAAAGGTCCACTTTTTGCTTTTCTGTGTATGAAATTTTTTTGTAAATAATTTACTTTTTATTTTACATAAGAAATTCAAATTGACAATTACTATTTAATATATTTTTTCTGTTTTTTTTTTTGGCGGGGAAGGAAAAGTGGAGGGAATTGACAGCTAGTCAGCTACGTACAAGAGAGAGAGAGATAGAGAGAGAGAGGGAGAAGGGCCCCAAAAAGTAGAGCGATGTGACTTCAGAATGAAACGGACGCTTCCAGTCATCGGGCAATGTCAACAAATGACACGTGTCATAACGGGATAAATTAGACACACTACACGACCCATTGGTCCCTATTTCCCCTTCCACATTTACGCTTTTCTCCTTTTATCGCAACACCATATTACCATTCTTAACTCTCTTTTTCCTCTCTCCTCCTCTTCCTTCTTCTCCTTCTCTTCCTCCTCCTGTTTTGGCTAAAACATTTTTCTCACACTTGAAATAAAAGCAAATGAAGGATGGCTTAGGGACAGTTCTTAATGTATTATTATTACATGCATGTTTATATTCTATTGACCAACAGTCACACCGTTCTATATTTTTGGAGATTCCGTCACTTTTGGAAGAAGTGCTAGTTTTACAAAGGTTTATTTTTCATAACTCAAATAAGAAATTGTTAAAAAGAATTGAAATCTGATGCTTGGGCCTTGTTACATTTAGAGAACCAACGTGGTAAGCCATTAATATTTACTGGGGAAAAGTGGAGTATGACAAGATTTTGGATAATGGGTTCTGAAATTATTGACCGACCTTTAATTTTTGCACGCGTAAATTTCTCTAGTTTAATACTATTCACCTTAATTTTCACGTACCCTTTCGATGGATCTCTCCCTGACGTTAAATAAAATATATTCTCTCTTTCACAAACATGAAGCAAAATGGTAATTGCAGGTATTTGATTTCTATAATTTTGACACTCACATCCTTCTGATTCTCATATCTACTCTCTACAGGCCCCTCTGTCCCTCGACCCCACCCTAGTTCTCTTCTCTCTCTCACTCTCTCTGCCTTTTACCCTAAAAAGAGGCGTTCGTTTCCTACATAAGGCCCTCTCCTGCGGCAGTCCTTTCCACCTGACTTTGAAAGAGAGGGGAGAGAAGAGACAGGGCGGAGGGAGAGGGACGATAGAAAAACCACTGCTTGGCTCTACAGTCTTCTTGTTCTTATTTCCACAGATTTTCATTTGCTCTTTAATCATTTGATAAAACATCTCTATATCTATTTGTGTCTAAAACACTCTATCTATTATCTGAAAGCAAATTGGCTTTTCATCCAAGGGAGAGAGGTTTTTGAGCTCTAGCAATGGCACCCAGTTTTGATTGTGTTTCAAGTCTTCTTTGTGCAGAAGACAACAGCGTTTTCGATGATAACGATTACGGGGGTACGATGGAGCTGTTCGAGAATACATGGCATCACAGATATCATCGACTCCATAATCAAAGCCAGTACTTTGATGACACAAATGGGTTGCCATTGCAGAGTGATGAGTCTTTGGCGTTTATGGTGGAAAGGGAATGCCAACACATGCCTTCTGCCCATTACTTGAATAGGCTACAGAGTGGAGATTTGGACTCCGGGGCCAGGAAGGAAGCCATTGATTGGATTGAAAAGGTGGGTTCAACATTGTGTTTGATTTTTTTTTTCTTAGATCAATTTCTCAAGCATGGGCATCTTCTGTTTATGCTTGTGTCAATTCGGTCGGGGACTATATCCTTCATTTTGAAATGGGTGTTTCTGAAATCTTCATATCTGTTTCGATGGTCTGAAATCTGAGCCACGTAAAAAGGATTTGTTTTCTGCAAATGGAAGCGTTTCATCTAACAGTTTTGTACTTCGTTCTGTGTTTGATGGTGATATCATCAGTGAGTTTGAGCTTTTTGGATGAAACCTATTGATTTTCCTTATGGTCTAAGGTAGATTGGATGGAATTTCATTGTTTGCTATAAAAGCCCCTTTTGGTTTCCACTGCTTTCATGCATTTCTGAGGATTCTGAGATTGGTTCTTCTGTTTGCTTGATATTATCCGATTGTTTTTGGATATGGTTTAATTAATCAACATACATTGGTGCCTGTTGACTAGGTTCGAGCATATTTCCGTTTTGGACCTCTCTGTGAATATCTATCCATAAACTACTTGGATCGCTTCCTTTCTGCGTATGAATTACCAGTAAGTCAAGGAATGAAAAGAAAAATAACTATTTTTTCTTATTGTGTTCTCCACGGGTTTTGATCTACTCTTTCCACACGCAGAAGGGAAAAGCTTGGTCAATGCAGTTGATGGCTGTGGCATGCTTATCTCTCGCAGCTAAACTAGAGGAGACTGAAGTTCCTCTGTCTCTTGATTTGCAGGTGGAAACTCTTCTTTCTAATGCCTGGTAATTGTTAAGCCAATGTCTTGATTTCACCTATGCTGATCGTTCTCTTTCCTGCAGGTGGGTGAATCAAAGTTTATATTTGAAGCTAGAACAATACAGAGAATGGAGCTTCTTATACTGAGCACACTGAGGTGGAGAATGCAAGCAATTACTCCTTTCTCTTTCATAGACTATTTCCTTTGCAAGATCAGTGAAGATCAAAGTCCACCAAGAGCATCAATTTCTCGATCCATCCAACTTATATTGAACACCGCAAGAGGTACTTGTCTGTTTCCCTCCCCAACTCTATATTGCACAAACGGGTTATTCAATCCACCTGCTATAGTCAATTTCTGCAGTAATAGACGCAACTAAAAGATGATAACTTGGTGGGTGAAAATTCAATGCAGGGATTGACTTCTTGGAATTCAGGCCATCAGAAATTGCAGCAGCAGTGACAATATCTGTTGTGGCGGAAACCCAAACAGTTAACACAGAGAAAGCAATTTCTGTTGTTATTCAACATGTAGAAAAGGTAAAGGTGGTGGTCCAATAACAAGAGAAAGTGAATATGAAATGATGGTTTTTCCTTTTTACTCTTATCATTTTGAGTTGATTACTTGTAATTGGAGATCAAATTCAATTAATTGATTACTTATTTGGGGTTTTTTTGGCAGGAGAGAGTATTGAAATGCATTAAAATGGTCCAAGAGTTGTCATCAAACAGCAGCAGCAGCAGCTCTCCTAGTGCTACTGCTGGCCGCGTGCCCCAAAGCCCAATAGGGGTGTTGGATGCTGCGTGCTTGAGCTATAAAAGTGATGAAATAAATGAAGGTTCATGTGCAAATTCTTCACATAATAGCCCAGATGCTAAAAGGAGGAAGCTAAGCAAAACTTGTGGAGTAGACCTATTATAGCGATCAGTCGATCACACATAGGATGCTTTTCTCAAATGGGAATTTTTTGTGTTTTATGGGAGGTGCCCCCTCAAAGGAAAAGCAAACAGGGAGGCAGAAAGAAATGAACCGAAAAGGAAAGATGAAAACTTTGAGCATGAGAGGGATGCCAAAAATAAAAAGGTGGCTTATGGGTTGAAGATGGGAAGATGAATGGAATAGAATCAGTGAGTAAAGATAGGTAAGGTTCTTAGCATGAAGTGGAGCTGTGAGCAGCTGTTAAATATTTAGACCTCTTAATAATTAGAGAGCACAGGTGGTGAAGGAGAAGGAGCCAAGGTGAGGGAACAAGAAATAGAGTTTTGTTTATCAAGTACAGTTTGTTTAGGTCCCAGTTTTTTCATTTTTTTCAACTTTTAAAGGAAACAAAAACCCAAAAGAGAGAGAAAGTGAGGGGGAAAGAAAAACGGAAGCAGGGCTATCTTATCAACGTATTCTTATGTTCTATATGTCATTATTATTTTATTAGTTCTTGGAGTAATGTGGCAGTTTAACTGGAAAAGTAAAAAATAAATATATTTACTGTCGATAGACGGATGCTACTTTGCAGTACAGAACAGAAGGACCTGTCAGCAATTTGGTTTGACTCTTTGACTGCTTGACTGGTTTGACGTTAAGGTTGTTCCGTGGCCAATAAAATAGATGCTAAGCTCCGTTCCACGTGGGCTAACTGTTTGGGTCAGGACTTCAAAATATTTTTGGATAAAACCTCAATTAAAGTACTCATATTGATTTGTATAGTAATTCATAATTTGGACAAAAGCTTAATCATAATAAATACAAAATCATGTAGTTATAATTTACATATTTTTGGTAAAGGAAGGGCCCAACAAAACCAGATAGCTGTATTGTGGATAAACTAACTCGCTTCGAGCCGTCCAGCAGGAACTAGCCACACAGCCTGAAAATCGCCGGAAAAGCCTGAAAGTTATCCAGCAATTCTGTTGGTTCCCCGGTTTGATCCCATCCTTTGTTGGGGTCATTAGGGGAGTCAGTAGTTGAACAGAAACGGTAGCCCAAACCACATCACTTATTATGCCGCAGATTCCTAAATTGCGGACAAAACCCAATCAAACCTGGGAACTGATTTTGGACCCAATCAAAAGTGAAAAATCACTTTCCAGGCTTATCGCATTATATATATTACTCCCAGACGATGATGCACTTTTGATGTAAATTCAAAAATATGTGACAAATTTATTATAGATGAAAAATATTCATAAAATCAAAGCAACGTGATAGTAATAGAAGAATTTTGTAAACATCACCTCTATTAGTTTTTTTAATTAACCACTAACAGAGTTACTTTGATGAAATAAATAAATAAATGAATTCTCACATATTTATTAATTTTTTAAAATTATTTTTTTATCTATAAGTTTAAAGAAATTAATTGTTACTTATTTTGTGTTTTATTCTCTATTAATTTATTGTGTGTGTGTGTGTGTGTGTGTATATATATATATATATATATATAATTACCAATGGAAACAAAAGAAAGCAACTAATTTATGATAGAGTTATTGATGGATTAAGCCAATCCACGAACGAACTTACCTAGCCACTACTTTTGAGTTATGAACTGAACTCGCACTAACCAAATCACAAACCTAAATATATTTAAGTCCAATTAATATGCGAACTGGTTACCATTAGATCTGGGCCAGGCCCGAGTAGCCAGCACCCACGTCCTCTCTTAGCTTAAATTTGAGCATCTAAGATCTAACCCAGTCCAAAAAAGAAAAGAAAAGAGATTAACCCAGTTAATCCCCCCCCCCCCCCGGCCCCCCAAAAACAAAAACCCACTTTTGCCAAAATCAGAGCTGCCTGAGGCCATAAAGAAAGAAAACGGAGGAAACACGCGGCAGCAGCCGAAAGAATCACCGCAAAATATGCACAAAATAAAAAAGTTACATAAAACTCCAATGAACACACGCCAGAAAGCACGTCGGTAACCCATTGAATCCGTAATAGCCGCTGGTAAGCGGACCCCACAGATAAACACACGTCGGCGAACCATTGGCTCCAAGCTCCAACGGACAGGATTAGCAAAACCTAGGGGGGAGGGGTTGTGGGGCCGTACAAGAGGTAGGGGGGAAAAAGACAGAGACAGGTCGCGTGCTAGGTGAATGGGTCTAGCCCATTTAACAATAGTTTGACCCAGATTCACTCTTATCGAACCACGAGCCGAAGCGTGCACCAATGCATGCGCCCCTGCCCCTATGAGATCCCGACGGTGCGCATCGATGCACATACCACGCTCATCATTTGGTGTTCTCGCCACGTGTGCGACTTCTCCTACGCGTTCGATCGTGATCACACGGGTTCGGTTGGGGGTTTAAAAAAGATAAGACGGCGTGGGACACTTTTTTTTATTATTTTATTTTTCCTAATACACACTGCTGTTCCTCACTGTGCCGGAGATTTTGTGGTCGGGATTGCAAGATTTTCTTCCCTTTTTTAATATAAAAATACTTCTATTTTGCTCTGTTTCTTTTCTTAATCATTATTTTCCGTGATTTAAAAATGTCGGAGTAAACTGGACGACATTATTATATTTGAATGCTTACGATACCGATTTACGACGTCTAATTATGTATCCGAATTCCCAATAATTAATTTATAACAGTACGTCAAATTACTGTTTTAGCCGTGCTTTTTCTTTCCTCTCGCCTCTGCTATTGGTATCTGCCTTTCAAAAGTAAAAGAACATCTTTCTCTCCAGAGCATACTAGATTATATGTTAATTAATTAAATATTTAATAAAAATAAATATAATTAACATTAATAATACTATCGATTTATTAGAAAATAGAAATTAAAAGTGCAGGGTTAAACAGTTTTTTAGATATATTTTTAATGAATATTAAATTTTTGAAAAAGTATTTATAATTCAAAAAATGTACATAAAAATAGTATTTTTATTATTTGAAAATAATAGTATCAAAATCATAACTTCCGAAGACGAGCGTAATATTTATAAAGGTAAGAGTTGGGTTAGTTGGGGAATATTGTGGTTTGATGGCAGAAGCTCCTCCAGTATAAATCTGTTCATCCGAGCCCGAGGTGTCTGGTAATGTGGAATATTTTTGGAGATGGGGGTGCAATGGAATCCGAGATAGAGAAAATAATTGTAATGAATGAGATGCAAATTGTCCTAAATGAATAAGAAAGTAACAAACGTATATATTTAAGTCATCATAAATTTGTCAATTTCCTGGCTAATTTCATTCGTCCCTACCACACCTAATCATAGATTAATTATCAATTGCTCAGTTTTCAAGCATTAAACTTATTTAACCCCATTTTTTTTTGTTGGTTTACATTGACATTTAGCTTATCGCTTTATACTATTTTAAAATGTCATGGCCGGGAGCATAAGAAAACAAAACAAGAACTCGACTATTTAAACGTATTGTAAATAAGTAAATTAAATATTTGAATAAAAATGCATTAATTGGGACGTGTTCATTACATGGTGGATACTGTTTAAATGTACAACGTATGTTGTTTAGGAGCGGATACCTTTTATTTTTAATATTAAAAAAAAGTTAATTCTATATTATAAAGAATGATGTCTGTCTATATATCAAACATGATCACTCTAATTGTGCTTAATTAGTGACAAAAAAAAGAAGGCCATTATTGTCATTAGGGTTAGGTTTTATTGTAAAAAATAGCTTCTTCTTTTTCTCTTTTTTCTCCCTTAGTCAACACAATAATTAGATTACTATTGGAGGTGGATAATATTGACTTGGTAGTACAAAAATAAGAATAAACAAGAAAAGTTAACCCCACTTGAAAGCATGCAGAGGAGAAGTGAAGTGTTGCTTTGGAAGAGCAGTAGAATGAACAGTGAAGCTAATAATGGCTTGGTATCCAATCCCAGTATAGCGTAGGGTTTGAAATTCAAATATATATGGTGGTACTGGTAGCTAGAGTGGTGTAGAAGCAGGCTTTGTTAGGGGGGGGGGGGGGATAATTAGTGGAATTGGCACTGCCCGAATCATTGCCAAGAAATGGCCACACGGTGCAACTCATTATAATTAAAACTCCTTTCTCATTATACTACCCCCAACATATATAATGTGTTCTCCACTATATACAAATATGTTTGTCAAACACATTATTTTAATAACTCTTATATGATATCCACATACACCTTACGTACATCCCACCCCATTTTCATTTTTTCCCGTGTCACCGCGTGTGACTCGAAAGAAATTACTAGAAGAAGTCTACAACACATGTTCATCTTTCGTCGAGTACGTTCCTTACAAGTTATAACCTAACTCCATTAATTTCTTCAAAAAGAACCAACACAAATTACACGTCCAAGGTGGTATTTAGTGGAAATGCATAGTTGGTCGCGTAAATATGGATCTACTATTGTGGGTTGACCTACTAAAAAAGAAAAAAAGATGGATTTAATTATATATATGGACTCTTAGTGTGTATCGATCCGACGAATTTGGGGCTGAAATGATTAGAACCACCCCCCTCCCTCTCCTATTCTAACATTTCAAATACCCTATGATATGATTCTTCACAAAAGCACTTCAAAGCCTCACACTCGTGCTGGAGTATATTGCTTTCAAATACCGTATAACATCACATGCTTCTTGACTCTCCTTTCTTTTCTTCCCATCTAAGCCACGCTTGTATACGCAGAACAACATATCTCAATTAAATACATCTTGTTCTTCTCCATTTCAAGCTGAGATCGATATATACGTACTTTAAATTTCTATTATTGAGAGATAAAAAACAAGGTTGTATAAAAAATGAATTATTATCTATGTAAAATTCAATTTAAAAAAGCCAAAAAATGAAATCGTTGTTGAAATTAAAAAGGATGCTTGGCACACGCGTTCTGATGATGAAGTTCTCAATACAAACGAAACGCGTTTTTAATTGCTTGGTCAAAAAAATGAAATCGTTGATATTTATTTCATCACTTTTTTAGCAGCTGGATTTAAAAATTTTTTCTCGTTTTTTTGTAGAGGGAAAAGAAATGTGCAGAATGAAAAAGGGGGGGGGGGGGTTTGAGTGGGATAAAAGTCTAATAAGAAAGTGGGAAGTATTGATTTGGCATATAATATAATAAGGGAAGGGGGAGATGGATTCCGCGTTGCCTTTTGGTCTAACTGCGTTGGTTTGTGGGTATTATTTTAGAAAAGAAAACGTACAAACTACAAAGCATTATAGTGCGCGCGGCCCCGGTGGAGAGGGTATTGTTTTAGCTTTCCAAGCGTGAATGTTTTTGTTGGACAATCCACAACCAATTTGGCTCCATCGTCTCGTGTCCCAACCTCCCCCACCATACATACTCAAATCAAGCCGACCTTAATGCCCTTTCCAAAAAGAAAAAAATAACTCTCTTCTTTTTCACCTATTTCTTTCTTTTACGAGGAAAATTCCAAACTCATCAAGAGAATATAAAAGCGCCAATTTTATTTTATTTTTCCACGTTTTTAAATAAATTTTGTATGTGCACACTCCTTTTTGTGGGGGAAAAGAAGAGTAGAAAAAAGAAAAATAATAAAGCTTTTGTATGTCAGTCAATGCCAGCCTGATATGTGTCACATCCTCGTGCATCCGATCGTGTTTTTTGCTCACACTGCAGGCTATAAATATGGTTAATTTATTTAATTAACGTCATGGCCCCACGCTTTTGGTTTTCTTTGCAGGTGGGATCATCATGGGAGAGTTTTGCACCTCATTAACATATGCATCAGTGGCACAAAACATGGAAAACCATGTTTAACTACGCCATAAACTAATCACTTTTTTTTTTCCTAATCCTTCTATACCACGTCTTGACTTTCATCCTATGTTAATACTATTATACTTTCCTCTCTGCTTTTACTCGCCTTAAGAAGTGAGTTTTCACAGTAGAACTTAAAAAAGATGGGTAAAACTAGCATTTTTTTAAAATGCCATATAGTAAATAATGGAGAACTTAGGAACAGATAGAATACTTAAAAAGAATCTGATTTGAACTGTGTAAAGGGTATTACTGTATTAGTACTATTGTTAAAACACACTTACTCTGAAAAATATTAAGATGAGAAGGCAAGCAGAGGAGAGTTGATATGATAACTCCATTATGTTTGTTTAGTATGATGAGGTATTTCAAAACCCAAAGGTGACAAGAAAGAAAATTTTGACTTCTCTTTCCCTATGCCAACCACTTTTGGCGTTTTCTGTATTTGTTTATACATTGAACCTCATCTTGACGTATTGGTAATGTCAATGGAAGCTCTTGAATATCTCCGTATGTATTTCATAACTGAGCATGTTGTATGAAACCATGCTTGCATCACATTAGAACAGGGAAAGCACGGAAGAATAAGAGGAAAAGAAAAACAGAGGAGGGAATCAAAAAACAAAGGCTTTCTCTTTCCCTTTTGTTATTCTTTGCATATGTTTGAACTCTGAAACCAAACCATGCAGGCATCACAGTAGAAGGAACAGGAAAGGGGGAAATAAACAGAGGAAGAGAGAGAGAGAAAAAGAAAAACTGTGCCTACATCATATTTTCCATTCATAAAATGTAGTAGAATATGACAGGTCCACTAATAAAATACAAACCCTAATGGCAAGTGTTAGATATTGGTGGTGCCTTGCACAGAATGATCACTCTTTTTCTTTCTCCTGGTGGGTAGTCACCACAGAAGCTTGAGCTAGACCTTTGGGATTTGATATTAGTAATTAGGTGGTCCACAACCACTAAGCTCAAGTCATTGCAAATGTCTTATTGGGCCAATTGATATGATATTTAGCCAAAAAAGAAAAGTGCAATTTATTAGAGAAATTTGATGAATAAAGCGACCATGATGATAAAATAACACACAGACGTGCAATTGAATTCCATTTTTTTTTATTGAAAAACTTATCTATATCCTGCTAGTTTTTTTATTTTAAACAATAAAGGGGTTGTTGCTTTACATCTCAATGGGTATGTGGTGTAGTTGTTTTAATTAGTGCCACCAAAAGGTTAGACCCAATGGGATTTGGGAGGAAAGGGGAGGGATTTGAATGGGTTTGTTTATTGTTCCCTCCACTCCAAACAAGAGGGCATGAAAGTATGCATATTATATATTATCAATTTAATAAGCTTAGAGTGTCTATGAAATTGGGTGCCTACGGATCTTCTTATCTGTGCATAAGATCTCTTTCAGGTGATAAAATCATGGGTCTCACACCCTTTTGTATTTTTCATAGTGGGATGGTACCATACCCTGTCTATCCACAGTATCTTTGCTTTCTCTTTTCCGCTCTTCTATTTATTTATACAACTACTTTAGTTAAGGTTCTGTTTGGTCTGGTTTCTCTAAGACAGTTCTGGTGAAGTTACGAGGAAGACTTCGAGGCCATGATAGTAGTCGCATCAAACAAATCGAAACGATCTTAAATGAATTGTGGAGTGGGTTGCCCGGTTGATCGAAGCAAATCATCAGCTTCTAATAATTTTGAAGAAGCGACAAGAACAATACCTCATCTTAATCCAAGCCCATATCTGATAATTTTATTCACAACTGTCATCAAGCACACGGTTCGTGTAATTACATCATATAATTGTTGGGTTTTTCACTGCTTTATGTACAGCACTTGTACATCCTGCTCAACATCAAAATAAATATTAAAAAAATCAACATTATTAACTTTGGACAGTAACAAAATTAATTTATTTTAATAGAAATAAAATATAAAGGTTGTGGATTTCATAGGATGATAGACCCAAACAAAAAGGGCAGGTCGTGAAAGGTTTTAGTCATTGTACAAACACAGAAAATAAAGTTTTGAGTCAGTGGAAGAACAAAACCGAATGGCAAAGCCTCTACCGATCAGTATTTAAAGTGCTGGTAGAATATTAATGTGGAGAGACAAAGTCAATAAGCGTGGTAAGAAAGTTACCCCCCAGTGAATGCAGAGGTTAATACATAATACGAGATGAAGAGTTATTTAGGGACAGGTTTGAACAAATTTCCTAGCCATTCATGTTTGGGGAGTGAGGTGAACTATTCAAGTGTCCTTTGTGATTGATAGGAAAGTTGAAATGGCTTTTGCTTTATGTACGAGTACAACTTAGGATGGTTAATTATGAAAGAAATATGAAATTTGATGGAAAGTCGAAGGGAGCCTGGAATGGGCCAAGCAATATTGATGACTATTTTGATGGCCTATGCACATCCATATATCACATCAATGAAAAGTATAATTGTACTGGATGTGTGGCGGGACCAATGGGTATTGAACTTTTTACCCCCCTAAAAAAAAAAAAACACCCCTAAAGCCAAAGGGGCATTGATGGTTAATAAGGAGAGATAGAGTGCCAGGGGGTGGATTGAGTGAGTTTCAGATGTGATATACCATTTGCTGATGAGTGGGTCCCCAGCAGCTTCAATCTGTATAATTCGTGGTTTGAATGGTCAAGCTACAAATTATTGATATTCATGTTTAACATTGGATACCATCTCCCCCTTTTTCCATCTTATAATATCTTCTTCATCTCCTTTTTATTTTGCATCTTCTTGCGTTTTTCTTTAACAACCCTTTGTTTGAGTAAAACACAGCAATTAATTCCTTAGGATTTCGTTATTGTTTCTTGGTTTTAATATTCATGCAGGTTTAGCTATGCAATAATATTGCCAAAACGGTGACTTGAAGATCAAAATAACACTGAAAGAACCACCCATAGTAGATAACCAACCCCTCTCATCATCATGATTTAACTTAGAAAAATATACATGTTACAAAATTTTTAGAGATATGGGTTTCTGCTTAAGGGTGTAAGATTTAGTGGAAAGGATCAAACAATTGAGGTTCAGTGTAGATTCTGGCATTATCATCAAAAAAAAGTTTGAAAAAAGAAAACCGGGGAAGAACAAGCTTGCATGCAACTCCAAGGGAAGGATGCAAATTAAATATACTGGCGACGTAGAATATCAAGTTCCCAATAGCCAAACTAACAGGTAATAATGTTTGTCCATGCAGATTATGAGTTCTCAAATACTTTCACTGGTAATTGAATTCAAGAGATGCAATCTTGGCACCAATACCGAAGGTGGAGTTGCAACTTGCAAGGGAATTTCTATATTAATTTGAAGGTGAATTTAAATGTATGGATATTTCATCTGTTAAATGCACTTAAAACAATGTAAAATTCACTATATCAGTGATGTGAAATTCAATTTAATTTGCTGATAATATGCAATTTTCGAATATGGAGAATTACAATTTTTGAAATCTATGAGCGGAATAAACTAAGTTTTACTTATATACCATTCCCATACACACATGTTGATAAAAAATAACCGATGTTATTTGGATATTCGATTCGGGTAGGACGGATGACAGAAGCCCGGATTCATTTCCACAGTTACTCTCTCAATCGGTAAATACGATAGTCATTACGAGGAGATATTGGGTAATTCATGTGTGAGAGAGCACATGATCATGATGGGATTTCCGGTTGGGAGGACGTAGATTCGTCCAGGGAAACGGGGACAAGGCCAACCAGACTAACCAAACTGCGTGGTTAGGTTAGAACCCACGGACGCGGTCAACAGGACTCGGGAGTTAATTCACCCCCCAAAAAAGCTCACAAGGTAATGATACAACCACCCACGGGGCCACGGAGAATAAGCTAAGTAATGCTTCTCTGCGTGCTTCATCATTGTACACTTATATACCCTTGCGTGCACTCCTCAGCAGCCCTCCCGCACGCACGTATGAATCAAACTCATTTTTTCTTCATCAATAAACTGTTATTATTATTTTGATCCACTCCAATTAAGGGCATACATGTCAATGTATCTTCTATATAATTCAACTCTCGTGCTCCTTTCTGGTTAGAGTATCGACTTTGACTGTAGCCCATTCACGCTTACTCTGTTCTTTGTCCTTTCCCCCTCTCCAACTCCAACGCTACCCTTTTCAGTCTCCCGGCGTTCTTGCTCTCTGCCTTTACATTTGGGTTCTGAGATTAAGTTGCAATTTCAATCTCTCCTCTCTTCTGTAAGTTCTGGCTTCATCTTTTGCTGCCTTGTATGTATCTTTTGTGATTCATTCATTAATCGTAGGATCATTTATTTTTGCATCTAGCTTTGCCCTGTATGGATTTCTCCTTTTGTTAGTTGAATCTCAATTATTTCATGGGGAAATTGTTTCATTTTATTCCTCAATATTTTCTTGGCTGATTTTTGCTTCCTCTGTGCTGTGGGATTCTGTGTATGATTTCAAGGGAAATTACACGATTTATTGTTCTTACTAGATGGTGAATTAAATTTTACTTCTTTTTTTTTCGACATATTTCCACTTTCAATCTTTTTTCTTTCTGGTTCTCATTAGTAGCATATAACCTAGATTGAGCTAATTCATAATAAAAATTCAGCTGTTTTTTCCCCCTAAAGCTGTACAAATTGTAAGATGATCTCTGATGTTGAAATTCTGTTTCAGGTTAAACAGAGGTTTGGCTGAAGCTGTGGTAACTATATCTTTGTGGATAAGGATACAACAGCATGCGGTGGTGGCTTTGTCTTTCTGTTGATGTATTCCGCAAAGTTATTTCCTTAAACCTGTATTGCAAAGTGATTCTGTAGTTTGTCTCGTGTGATCAAAAGCCTTCCAATTTTCTCAACTCTTTGTTACTTGCTCTGGTTTTCCATGGGATCCAACTTCTTTATCGTTGTTCCTTGCTACGTCCGTCAGATCAGCTGAAGGATAGCAACCCCATTTCGCAAACTCCTATGTTCAGCTCCGTCTACTTTTATTTGTAGTTATAATTTCTTTAGTCGCTGTTTCCGTTAGTGTCATTAGCCGTTACATTTTCTTTAGGATTATAACCCGTCTCAACGATAACTGTATTTGGTTATTCTTCAATTCTTCAAACACCGGCTCATCATTGTCGGAGTGTCAAGACTCAAGAAGGTTGTCGTTCTATTATTTTGAAGGGTTGGAAAGTAGTTATGGTGTGCCAAGCAGCGAGTCAAACGAGATTTCGGGCATTGAAACATGAAAATGGAATTGCTGGGAGCTCCACCATTATAGTTAGAGTTATAGCATGCTTTCAACCTCTCCGAGAATGCCAGGTATGTGACCGAAAGATTGAAAAAGATAAAAAAGAATGTTGGAAAATATTATTTTCCGTCGTTTGGGTTGTTAGCATGATGTTCAAGGAAAATATCAAGACCTTCTGATTTTTTATTATGGCTATTTTCCAGGCTGAATACTTCCGTCATTTGCTCAAACCTGTCACGTAGAATAGTTTGCCTTTCTCTGTTTGGATTAAGCCGGTGCTAGTTGTTTTCCTTGTTCGTGAAAGAAACAGATAGTAATAGATAGCTCTTGTGCTGAAATCGTTTTTCTTCAGGTATAGTCTGCATTATTCATTCTTTTGAGATTTGCTTTTAGCAACACTTGTTTAAATTAGTTGTTGATCCCATGCTATTTTTTTTAAATTACTTCTTTAGGTGATTGTTCAGATTGAATGGGAAAAGATTGTGGCACCTGGATACCGCAGCCGCACTTTGATTGGCAATCACCCAATTTGAGTTCATTTGGTGCTTCCCTTGATGTGGAGAAGCACAATGATATTTCTGCATTTATGAACTCTGGCATTGATATGGTGCCGAGAAATGATTCTATGCCAGATTATGCGTCCACTGCACTACCTCATTTGCGGTTAGGACAGTCTTATGAACCTCATGGTTGGTCATACTGTTTGCCTCGCTTTCGACAGGCATTTACGCCTGCCCCAAACTTCACTGTTGAGGAAAAACTCTCTGCTGGCCATAGGAAAGGTTTTGGGGAGGAAATTGCACCCTATGGGATATCGGGCTTCCCTCAGAAGCAATTTATCGTTATTGATCAGACGGTTGATCAAACGAGATTCGTATATAGTTCTGGGTTTGGGAATCCCGTTGAGTGCCTTGCTTCTTGGCATTCGAAATTGCATGGTTCTAACTATTTGAATAGGAATGAACCTTCTTTTAGAAGAGATTTGAATCATCTGAACGGACCAACATTGATTGATAAAGTTGATGAAAATGAGGGAACTGACGTCCAAAGCGAGATGCATGAAGACACAGACGAAATCAATGCATTGCTTTACTCTGATAGCGATGGTTATTCCACTGAGGATGATGAAGTTACTAGCACAGGGCATTCGCCCAGTACAATGACCACTCATGATAACCAAGACATCTTTTGGGCTAGCAATGAAGAAGTTGCAAGCTCCGCAGGTAAAACAAAGAAGCGGAAGCTATCAGATGGGCCTTATGATGACATGCAACTCCTGGACAGTGCCAGTTCTCTGAATCTGAACAGATCCTTTGACAATGGAGACGATGCAGAATCAAGATGTTCTAGTGGCAACAGTCAAGGGTCAGGTGAAATGGGATCCTTGTCAGGCAGTAAGAAGATGAGAAAGGAGAGGATACGAGATGTTCTGAACATTCTGCAAAGCATAATTCCTGATGGAAGAGAAAGGGATCCAATTGGGCTTCTTGATGAAGCAATACGTTGCTTGAAATCCTTGAAACACAAGGCTATAGCTCTTGGACTTGATGACTTGTAAGTTGAAGAATTCTCAGTCACTTGTATTATTACTTAAGTGGTACGTTATATGATCAGTTCTGGTCTGTCAGTTGGTAATGGAGTCTGCAGAATAAACAAGTAAAGGTGGGATGTGTTTGGAGTTTGCATTGAGCACAAAAAATGTGGAGTGCGAACCGAATATGGTGGGGGGATTGAGAGTGTGAACTCCACTCTTGAAGCCTTTGCTCAATGATTGAGGCGGAAATCAGCTGGTTTGGGCGGTAATTCATGTGTAGTGTGTAAAGGAAGGGGGAGATGTTGAAC
This sequence comes from Gleditsia sinensis, assembly GCA_037074535.1. Taxonomy (NCBI): domain Eukaryota; kingdom Viridiplantae; phylum Streptophyta; class Magnoliopsida; order Fabales; family Fabaceae; genus Gleditsia; species Gleditsia sinensis. The sequence goes on from CM073472.1 coordinate 6,751,251, forward strand.
ATATTATGGCGCAATAAAGGAAATTCGAATCATTAGCTCATGTCTTAGGGTTTAGAGAAAGTAGCACTCACACAAGGGCGTGGGATGAGCTGGTCTGAAGGAGAAGACTGGTTATTTCAGAAAAGGACCCCAAAATGAGAGTGCACGCCTCTCCGTTGATATGGGACCCAGTCTTACTCCCTCTTTTTGTATTCTTGTCATGTTTAATCCTTTGTGGGTTCACCTTTTCTCTGATGTACAAATTTTTACTAGCTAAGCGCCTACCCTTTTTATGAGGCAACTTGGGAGGCCCCCCACATTCACAAATTTCCACTTTGATGGTACAGTTATGTAACTCGTCTGTGGGAAACACTGATATTTGTGTTTGTTCTTACATTGCTATGATTATCATTATTATTATTATTATTATTATTATTAATTGGGCTTGTGTTGTGGGTATTGTAATGGGTGTATGGTTGTTAAAACTTAAAAAAGAGTGGATTGATGATATCTTCTTGGTTGGATGTAATTCATTATGGTTGGTGTTACTGTTGTCTTTTTGTCCGTGTAGTTACGTCGCATGCACGCATTTATGGTATGAGAAAGCGATGTGTTTTTATTGCCCTTTTGGGGTTTTTTTTTTGTAAATCGAAATTTATTTGGATGATTCCTAAGTTGAAAAGTTTTCAGTTTGGCCGTGGAGATGGTGTGGGAATAAGGGCCTGAGGGACCACATAGTTGAATTATTCGGGAGGAAGATGCATATGTGTGCATTAGAGAGGCAGGGGCCTGGATGTCACGGTCAGTAGGTAACAAACAAAACGAAGAATCTTGTACAGTGTTTTATTGAGCTTCATTCGTCTTCCACTGTGCAACTCAACCATTCAAAGTGTGTTTGTGCGAGTGTTTTCCGTCCTTTCCTTTTTGGGTGGATGACAGACAGGCTGGGCTCCAAGCCTTTCGTGTGTGTGTGTGTGGGTACATAATTATTTATTTATTCAAAAGGCTTTTAAATCAAAAACTCTTGGGTAGTTCACGTAGGCATTGTGAGTGGGTTCTTTTGTGGGTTTGTTTTTTGAACATGGCAAAGCCGAAATAAGACAACAACACGGCCCAGAGGCCCTCACCACAGAGACAGAGATTAGAAAACAGAACTAATCTGGTTCTGTTGGGGAGAAGTAGCATACACCAACACTAGGCATCACGCTCTGGAAAAACCGAGCACTTTGGAAGCTACTCAAACCCATCTTGCTACCCGATCTCCAATATTGAGGCATCCTCCTGCAGTAATTTCTTCAAAGCTCTTGGACGGCAATACGGACCCACCTACTGTCTAGGATTCTTTTCTTATTCATCTTTGCTACTATGTGAGCCACAGCGTTGCATTTCCTCAAAACCCACTCAAACCGGAAATTTAAATCACTATTGGCAATCTTTTCAATTAGATTTATCACATGATTAATACACTAGAAGTGTGATTTTCTATTACATGCCTCTATTAGATTCTCATTATCTGATTCAAATATTACTTTCCTGATTTGCAGATTGTTAACCATAATAATGACTTCCTCTAGAGCTCTTGCTTCGGCCTCCATGGAGGAGAAGTCCATGCAAATTTAGCTAAACCCGTGAGTAATCTTACTTCTTTGTTTCTCACAACCACTGCGATATGGCTCTCTATGCTTGATGATGTGAATGTTGCATTGGTGTTGATCTTGATCCATCCCCTTTGAGGTGCTCTCCGTTGCTCATTCCTACCCCCTATATCGATTCTTACCATAGATTTTTTGCCTAAGATTGTGGCTGTGTGCTGAATCTATCTTGTGTGTTTGTTTTGATGATTCTTTTAACTCTGTGGTTATTAATATTGAGGGTAGCAGTTATTGTTTTCTAATCACTCTGTAAGAATTAACCCGTTTATCTTCATAAATATATTCATTCATTTCTTTCCACATATACCACATATGGAAAAATACCTTAGAGCTCACTTCTCTGAGATCAACCCCTCTATGCTCGTGCTAGTATTAAGCAAATGGTCGTTTGGCACTCTTCTCATGGGGCCGACAGCTTGATTATTGGGCCTCGTCTTGGATCAGCCTTGATAGAGAAGGAAAAATACTTTTGTCCACTAAACATTAATAAAAAAGTATTAATTTTATGATTTTGGAGTTTTAAGTATTCAAGGCAGATTTCCAACAGGGATGAACTAACAGTTTGTTGAATTTTTACCAATACTTATGAAAAACTTAAACTAAGATTTATGCTACATAATTAACCTCCGTAACATATTTATTTATTTTTTAATAAAAAAATTTGTTTAAACTGGTGGAGCTGGATGGATGGGCATGTATACATGCCCCAAGGAAAAACGAATGAGAAGTGTTAAAATATGCAGATGCATGCTTTTGAGCTTTTACTTTTTGAGGGAGATGTGGTCAATTGGTCCGAATATTTATTATAAACCAGTTTATCTCTCTTGCTTTAAATTGTACGCAAAGTCTACGTGCCTAATTTCAGTTGCTCAGTAATAAGGAACGGTGTCAAAGCCGTTAACACTCGTCCATCCCATATTCTCCGTCTCCCTCCTTTTCTTAGTATTTAAGATATCTAAAGATAAGAGTTAACTAGGAGTTCTCATAAATGGAGATTCTACTGTCAATCAAGTATTTATTAAATGTGTCTGTCTTTCCATAATTTTGTCGTCGCCTTTTCATTTTTCCCATTTCTATTAAACAATAATTATTTTTATATTAATTAATTTCTTAGCATATAACAGTGAATTCTCCGCCCGCTTATAGAACGCATGGGCCCGTGGGCTATTTCCTGTACAAAAAACAAAAAAACCAAAATAGACCGCATGGAACGGAACCTGATCGGTCCAACATCCTGCAAGCCAGCCTCTGAAGTACTTATTCATGATCAGTTCCCTTGATGCTACGGAACCAAGTCCAAACTCTAATGACAAAACAGAATTTCCAGACTTTAAACGTAATAGATAATTAATTTATATTACATAAAAAAAAGAAAAAGAAACTGATGTTGTGAACAAAGCCATTGAGATGGTCATTCGGCTCATTGCAATGCCCCGCCATTGTGGTAATAAATTGAACCTTGGAGTTCACGTTGAAACCTAACGAGCCTTGTTGGATACAATTTTGGGTTACTTTTAAAACTAAGCCCAACGTATGCTTAAATTTTACCAATTGGACTAATTTTTTTTATTTGATCATAAAAATATAAATGTTTTCATAACACACAAATATTTAATTATTGAATAATAAAATGATTATTAATTAATTATCACCTAAACTCAAGTTATGTTATTTAAATTATCTTAAATAATAAATATAAACTAATTAAAAAATAATTTGACATGCACTTTAATGAAGATACTAGTATAATATAATATGTGTAATAAAATATATTATGTATTTTTTTAAAAAAATAAAAATTTTTATATATAAAAAAATAGATAGACAGCTTGAACGTTAGATTCTTATACAAGATAACTTGGACAGCCGACCAAAAAATAAATAAATAAGACTTTGTTTTTTGGACATAATAAATATGACTTTGGACATAGATTCTAAATACAAAACTGGGCCAAATCGGACGTGGCCCATTTCATATTTGAAAGCATAATGTCCTTGCTGGGCTGGTCCAGAACACCTTGAGACCGACAAAAGATTAAATATAAACACACAATATGATAGTTCTAGACTATTGTCTTAAAAAAAAAAAAAAAACGATGAGAGTTCCAGAGTAGACGTGCGCGTTCGATAGGGTGCATCCCGCACTATTCGATATAAAGTTTTGACCCTAGCACTTCGGAAAAATCTAACAGAACAACCCTGCCCTAACTTCGCATACTGAGAGTCTGTGAACCGATATTTCACAATAGTAAAAGGATCAGGGGTGCTTAAATATTACGCAACATCACACTATTGTACTCATTCCCATACATTAACATAGCTAATTATCCGTGATACGATTATAAATTTCTTGCTCTCTTCTACTTTCTACGCCCCCCTCCTTCTCTTCTCCGCCAGGGGAAATAAGACTATAAAAGGTGCAAAAAGTTTAAAAAAATAATAATAATCGGAGAAAAAGAACAGAAGAAGAAGGCGTCGAGTAGAGGATTATATCCGCTTTAGCTGCTGCAATTGATCACCGCGATTATCTGACTCGATCGAGTTTGCTTGTGTGATTTCTCAGAGCTTCTGCAATGGAGTCGTTTCCTTTTCACGATGGCAACATATACAATTTGCTCGAGAACCGATGCCTCGACACGCGTCTAGTATTTTATTCTTCAATTTCTCTTCTTTGCTTTTCTGAATTTCGAAAGTATTTTTCAGCTCCAAATTAGCATGTTATTTTTAATATGCAATCTGGTGGATGATAAATTTAGATGTGTGGATCATCAGGATGTATTCTTTATAGTGCTCCGGCTACCACTTTGTGTTATCAATCTGAGAAATATAGGCTTTGAAGTACTGGATGGTGTTCGTTTGTATTAAATTGAGCGAAGCTTATCTGAAATTTACATCTATTTTCTTAGGGGGGTTAAAGGGAAAACAATGGGATATTTAACTGAGTGTCCAGTTTAAGTCAATAAGCGTTAAGAATTTGGTATGCATGTCTTGCTTCGAATGTTGACTCTGATGGACTTGAATAACGCTTTTTCCTTGGTTCGAATGGACCACTGAAGATATAAGGAAATTCGACTATAGTTAGGAATTTTATATATATATATATATATATATATATATATATATATATATATATATATATATATATATTTCGAAGCTGAATATTTTTTCTTTGAAACCTGGGGTACGATACCTAAATTTATTTGTCAAAACCTGTCCTTCTGATAGTCAAGAACAATTTCAAAATAGTATTCTAGACATTAGGAATGAAGGTCCAGTCCATGAGCCACTGCTATTTCTGATTACTTTACTGATCATATTAAGTTATAATGTTTAGTTGTGCCATGTATGGTTTTGACTCTGGCAGTTCTAAGAAATTGTTTTTGTTGTTGGTTTAGGATGTTAATCGCAGTTTGCAGATGCACTCCTCGTTAATTCGGAGACTTTCTCTAGAAAGAGAATTAGAGGTTGGTAAGATGTTTATATTTACTAGTATATGATGGAACAAACTTAGTAGAATCCCAGGGAACATTTCAACTAAGTTTTATTTATCACATATATATTATATAGGAGATATATTATGTACATGAAAGTAAGAAATGCGTATCTTTGGATTGGGTTTGTCCAAAATGGGATGAACTGGTGGGGCAATACTTCATCTTCAGTTATCTCTCTCCCACTCCTTATTTCCTGAAGTTTATTACTTAGTATATGGCTGGCCCTTGTTATTGGTATGTGAAGATTAAGCATGTTTGAAGTTGGACAAAGCCTATGCGCGATACAGTTCACTTGTTGAGCAATTCAAGAATCTGGGTACAGAATCTATAGACTCTTTCACCCATAGTGGCTCTGCTGTATTTATGTTTGAGTTGGCAAGATTGAGGCCTACTTGATTTAAAAAATTGGTCCTCATAGTATAGTGATATAGTACTTTGCTATTGTGCATTTTGATGTAAAATTAATTTTATAATGGGATAATAAAGGAGAGAGTTAGGTGCTTTAAGTGACATCCTGTGGTATCCCAAGGAGATAACATGTCCTTTAGGACCAATTGAACATTATGCGTTGAATAGAGTTATCTCTTTCAAAGAGGTGGGTTTTGTTTTTTGTTTTACCTCTCTCTCTAAACCCTAGTTTTTCTAACTTTTTGGAGCATGTACTGTGCATTTTATTTCTCAGTATTTAATGTGCTCAATATCCTTTTTATTCAAATAGGGCCATCGCGGTTGTGTTAATGCTGTGGCTTGGAATTCCAAAGGTTCACTATTGATATCTGGATCAGATGACACACGGGTATGGTAATTTTTTTATAGGATAAAATCTTATTTTAATCCCTTAGGCTTGCAATGAAATTTGATTTAGTCCTTAAAGTTTGTTTTTTTGGGTTCAACATTTTACACACCTTTTTTTAATCCTTTAAGACTAACTTTGTAAAAAAAATAAATTAATGAAAAATGCTGATCTGGAAAAATGTGGCATTTAACTTGCTGTCTGTCCAAATAACTAGTTCAGTCAAAAAATTTTTTATCACCCACAAATGATGGCGTTTGGCGGTTCCACCAAGACTAATTCAACCAAAATCCACCACTGAAGATGGAATGACTAGATGCTGTTGTCTCAGAGTGACAGTGAAACTTTTGGTTTAGTTAGCTATTTTGATGGATAGCTTGGTAAGTTAAATGTCATATGTGTCTGTCTAAGTGAGCATTTTCCATTAATTGTTTTGATGGTCTTAGTCCTAAGGATTAAAAAGGGATATTTATAAAACGGTAAGATGAACCAAAAAAAGCTTTAGGGACTAAATCGAATTTCACTACAAACCTAAAGGACTAAAATAAGATTTTACCCTTTCTTTTGTGTCATTTGTGGCATAATCTCATGTACTTGATGGTAGTTTAAATGTAAAACAGAAAAAATAATTTAAAAATAGCTACAGATTGTGCAGGGAATTCTTGAAATCATGCAATCTTCTCTGGAATATACATTTCATATTGTAATAGATAAATGTACTGAATAAACTATAATTCCCATCACACCGGGATTAGGATTGACTTGTATAAGGAATCATTTGAGTCATGGCTTTGTTATAGATGTTATTAATAGCTCAAATGATTTATTTTGGGTGTTTTTCTAAATTAATGGCCATTTGAGTTCCCTTTTGCTTGCTACTAGAGAGTTTTACATCTCATATCAATGTCCAGTGCTTGTTTCTTCGTGGCAGTAGGTATTGAATTGTTTCTGTGAAATTTTTCAGATCAATATATGGAGCTATTCTGGTCGGAAACTTTTGCATTCAATTGACACTGGACATTCTGCCAATATATTCTGTACTAAGTTTGTACCTGAAACTTCTGATGAGCTTGTGGTGTCTGGAGCTGGAGATGCTGAAGTAATGTTATGTTACTTTAAGGCTTTTTCCGCTTGTGCCATTTTAATTCTTATATTCATATTTTTTTTGCAGATTCGGTTATTTAATTTATCTTGCTTAAGTGAGGGAGGAGATAATGCCGTTACTCCATCGGCTCTTTATCAATGCCATACTAGAAGAGTCAAGAAATTGGCTGTAAGTCATGCAGCCTAAGATAATCCTAAAATAGTTTAGTTTCATTATGTTACATTAGTGGGGTAAAGGAAATCAAACATAATATAATCCACGTTGGAATATCAAAGTTAATCTACATCCTTGAATTGTAGGTTGAAATTGGAAACCCAAATGTGGTATGGAGTGCCAGTGAAGATGGGACCCTGAGACAGCATGACTTTCGGGAAGGCACCTCATGTCCTCCGGCAGGATCTTCACACCAAGAGTGTCGTAATGTTCTAGTAAGTGATTTAATTCATTTTTAGTCATCCTTGCTTCTTTTTTTTTTTAAATGCAACTAAATCTCTGGTAGCTGACTCCACTTAGTGAAAAAATATTTGGTTGTTATTCTAATTAAATCTCTAGTTCCATATAAACAGGTGGATGGTTGGGTGAATATCCAAAATTCCCTAGGTATATGACTGTGCGTGATTATGAGAGTCACTATTTAAAAAATGAGTTTCTGCATTATCTATAATATTTGAAGTAGCCAATGAAAATTTCAGTTGCTTTTGTTGGAAATTAGTTTGTTTTCTATCATAAAGCTTTTGTGGCTCTGTATTGTGAGGCATCTTGATATGACTAATTTATCTCTATCTATTATATTGAAATGGCAATTAAAGTATTCTTGGAGAAGGTTTTGTACAGTATTGTATGCTGCCTCAATTGATGGTTGCTTGTTGTATGCCAATATATTCTTTTTTCCCCTAGAATAACTTTGTAAGTTGAAGGAATATATCAGAACCTGCCTTACAATATTGTTAGACATAATATGCTGAAGACATTTTGTTTTGCCATTTTCCAATTGTGCATTTCATAAACTAAATGATTTTTTTAAGTTGCTCTTGCATAAGTGGGAAGAAAGCAAACTTATCATTTGAATCTTTATGTCAAAGTGGTGAGAATTCAATGTGTTTTTCTTCAACTCATTTATCTCCTGGTTGTTCAAATTATCACAAGTTATTGGTTATATAAGAGAGATAGAGTGTGTGTGTGTGTGTGTCCTTAACCTATATGTGCACATGGGAATTTTGAATAATGACTCTCATTGGAAATCAATAGTGAGAACTTCATCAACAGCTCTGTACTTGAGTTTTCAATTTTATGATATTCTCATTATTGCCATCTCCTAAATCTTTTGGAGATTAAATTGCTATTAGACAGATGATAGTCAGGGTCTCAAATTGTCAATAACCTTTCTAGAAGATCATTATTTGGCCTTCTCTTTTTCAGTAACAGTTAGTAAGTAATATTCATCATTGTTAAAGCTAGAATCCGTGGAAATTGTTTGGTTGATGTTGATATTTAATGCTTAATGTTAGCTTGACTTGCGGAATGGAGCTAAAAGGTCACTTGCTGATCCTCCTAAACAACTCCTTGCTCTTAAATCTTGTGATATTAGTTCTAGTAGGCCGCATTTGCTCCTTGTTGGCGGGAGGTAAAATTTCTGGTGAATTTTGTTTTGTTTTGTTTTTCTTTTTTTATTTAATCCTATTCTGTTATTTCAAACTGATATCCATTTCTCTATTGCTTGCAGTGATTCCTTTGCGCGTTTATATGATAGAAGGATGCTACCTCCTCTGAGCTCCTGTCGGAAAAGAATGTCACCACCTCCTTGTGTCAATTATTTCTGTCCAATGCATCTTTCTGATCGGGTTAGTTCTTTGCTTCACTGATTTCTTATCTATGTTTCCAGTGTTTATATTTGGAGAAAACATATGTAAAGTTCTTAAGGTGTTTGCTATCAGGTTACACAATAAAAATATGACATGTGGATATTTTTTACAATTCAAAATTACATGATTGACTGTTTTAAAAAATTCCTCCTGATTTTATTGTGGAACCTCATGGCAAGCACCTGAGAAACTATATCTAAGTTTTTTTCATTATATTTGGTTATTTTGTTACTCTAATAAGTATTAGGGATATTATTACAGGATATTACTAAACTAAATTTTCTTTTTTCCCCCATGTTTCTACTATTTTTTTTTTCATGTTTGTTTAAAGAATATTTCTTATACTTTGAAAATATTTGTTTTTCAACAAATTTATGAGGCTTTTGTTGTTATTTAGCTTTGCAAGTTTTAGGAGAGAAGGCCCTCTGACCGCTGCCTAGATTTGTAAGAAAATACTGAATCTTATTTAGATTTTTTTATCCCAGATAACCAAACCTATATTATTAAATATGAACTCAAAATTTCTGCAGTCAATAATTTCGTAGCCTCCTTCTGTCCTTTGTTCTGTGCCTTTTGTGGGATAGCATTTTTTTTTAGTACAGGTTAATCACTTGTTCCAACACAAAGGAATAATTATAATTTTCTTTTTATCTTTTTCTCTATCTGCATTTGCTTAGGTTTTATTAATGATTGAAATATGATACTTACCTAGATAATGGTATGTGCATGTTATGGTACCTATAAACCTTGTCAATAGCTTTTCAGGTATTAAAGTGATATATATACATCTTTTCTTTGTTTTAATTATGGCCTGTATGGCACACGATTTATCATATCCTCTCACCCATTTTCTTCTTCGCCATGTTATGCACCCATACATCTTTCCGCTACTATAAGCTGAAAGTAATGTTGCAACTCAATCTGTGTCTTCTTTCTTCTAGGGACATCCAAGCTTGCACTTGACTCATGTTACATTCAGTCCTGATGGTGACGAGGTTCTCCTTAGCTATAGTGGAGAGCATGTTTACCTGATGAATGTAAATCATGGTATACTAGAACTCTTCTTTCTTGTTTAACTAAATGTTATACACAGTATCACTTAATGTGTTTTCTGTTGGTTTAAATTTGTCTGGGTGAAATTAAAGAGTATTTTAATTACCCATCAAAATGAGTGAAGGGTGGCAGATGGGGGGGAATAAATTGTTCTTGGATGGTATCATTTTATTTCACTCACTTTCCCATGCTTTTTATTATTGTGATTTTTAATTCATATATAAGGTTAGAAATGAATAAAAAATTCTTAATATTAAGAAATGTTGAATAAAATTTGGATTGGTACGTTTTTTCCTGTTTGAATTGGGTCTTCACGAGGCCAATTTAGTGTTGTGTGGAACTCACTTTGCTCCAAAAGATGGCTTCAATATTGTCATCTCAAATGTCAATCTTTGATATGTTTTGACTTTTCATTGAGCTTTCTTATCTGGAGTTTTCTGGTCTCCACGGATCTCTTTGCAGCTTTAAGTAGTAGTTGTTAGAATTTTGATTCCTGTATTAGAATACCCTGAATGGAAATCACCTTACTAAAACAATGCCTCATCCTAAGCATTTATCTTTTTTTCCTGAGGGTTTGCTTTGATGAACGGATAAATTGTCTTACTCTAGGACCTGAGTGAGGTTGTTACATCAGCCAATTCTAGTCTGCTAGTTTTCTTGTTAATGTGTTTGTTTAGACCATACTTGTTGTAACTGTAATATGCAGCTGGAGAGAATGCAATGCAATATACTTCTGGAGACAATTCAAAGCTAATGAGTTACTCCCCAACAATTAATGGGGTAGAATTGCATCCTCCTGTATCCAGTGTCTTCCCAAATGGTTTTCCTTTAACAAAATATGTTGCTGCAAAGGTATCTAGCATATGCTTGTTTGATTAATTTTATGAATATGTCAAGAAAAAAAAATTGGGAGAGAATTATGATATAAAGAATATTTTGCTGTAATTTTCTTGCACCTCACTTGGTTGACTAATTGGGTTTTACAGCTTGACAAGTGCAGGGTACTAATTCAATTTGCCAAAAAATCCTTGGAGAAGGAGACATTTTATGATGGAATTGAGGCATGTAATGAAGTTTTGGATGGCCATAGTCGTATTATTGGGCCTGCACTCGAACATGAATGCCTGTGTACCCGTGCTGCACTATTGCTTAAGGTTTTTGTTAATTTTGTTGAGCTGTATCTGGCCATTTGGTGTTTTCTTGCCTTTTAATCTTTTTCCATTAACTTGTTGATGTAAAATGTTCTATAATTTCCTTCCTTATCCAGCGGAAGTGGAAAAATGATGCTCATATGGCCTTAAGGGACTGCTATAATGCTAGACAAATCGATAATTCATCCTATAGAGCACTTTACTATGCATCAGAAGCATTGTCACAGGTAATATTGATTGTATGTGCTGCAGTTTTTAGAATGTCATTACTTTGAATCTCATATGAATCACTCTAATTTATCATGTTGATTTTTTAGATTGTCTTTACACATTGAGCTTCATATAAAAAATAGGACACGGTGGATTTTATATAAATGAAGTTAATTTAGATGAATGTGTGTTTGGATTAGATGCTTGTATCTGTTTTCTTTAGATGGTGTGGTATGAGAGCCGACCCCACCTAGTGGGGAAAAGCTTGGTTGTTGGTGTGGTATTGAGAATGGAGTGGGAGCTGATTCAGGAGCACCGGTTATTGACATTGATTCTTATTCCTGTCTTGTATGAAAATTTTCTTTTCTCCTTTATTTCTTTTAAAAATTGAATATTTAAAGAGGGCTTTTTATGTTGGATTCTTGTTGAATCCATATACTTCCCACATTATTCGGTTTTGAGTGTGAGAAGCAAAAGAGTTGAATCAGTGCTTCAAAAATTCAATGCAGATCAGAAAATGTCAATTAATTGGAGGAGAGCCATCTGCTTAAAAGAGCTGGTCTTTCAGCATCTTGATTGGTGATTATGTAACATATGTTAGTGCTAAGAGATATCAAGAATTTATTGAACTCTTGAAGGTTAAGAAAAGAGTTTCTTGTAATGCACCCAAAGTAAAGGGTAAAAGTGTCTTTGTATGGCCATAGTATTAGTAAAAATAGAGCTTGAGAGGTCAGTTTTATAAACCCACAGTCATTGAGTCCTTCATTAATACATTTTGTTTGATCCCTTCCTTTTCCCCTTCTCTTTTCCTTGCTGTCTCAACAGTTAGGATAAACTATGGTCCCGGAGTTTTATTCATTACTGTGTCATCTTTAACTAAAGTTTTTATGCTTTTGCGTGGTAGTTTAGATTTTTGAGTGTTTTAGTAGGCTGGGACTGGGAGGACAGCATGTCATTTTAGATATATCAGCTGGTTTTCACAAGTTGATTGATGTTGAAAATTAAGTTATTTGAGCGACAGAACATTAACGTGCAGAGAGAGGGATTTGTATGGGTCCTTTTTTACTGATATTTGTAGATTTTCAGGCTATTCATTTGCAGCGAGCATTCTTTTTGACTGCAGACCCTATCCCTTTTGTTCTAAGACACATTATAGTTAGGTCCTCATGTTATTTTATTGCAGTTAGGTAAACACAAAGAAGCTTTGGATTTTGCTGTCGCTGCTCAATTGTTGGCCCCATCCATATCTGAAGTTGCAGAAAGAGTGGAGAATGTGAAGAAGGATATAGCTTCAGGTGTGGCTACAATGTCTTGCATGTGCACAGTAATTATGAAGATTTTTAGTTATAAATTTTTGCTCCAAAATATGAGTTCCTTTTTTCCCATCTGTGAAAAGTTGTTGATTTTTCAATTCTATTCTTACTTTTGTGGTAACAAAGTTTGAGAATGACCCTCTCCACAAACAAACAAACAAACAAACAAAAAGAAGAATAAGTTTGTGCCACATCAAGCCATAGTGCTATTCTAGGGCAAGGGGATTTAGGCAATATATCCCCTATTGCATTGTTAGAGTAATGTTGCTCATGTGTAGCGCACACAATATGCATTGTTATTCATTGCACATTATGTGCAACACAGGCAATATTTGGAATGACACCACCACTTAAAATCCCCTTGATGACCTGCTCAGGAAAATAAAAATCAACTAGACTGAGAAGATACACTGCTTGTGATTGACCCAATCTTATCGAAAGATATTGGTGATAGCCATGAGAAGTTAATTGGCACGTTGGATGAAGAACTAAATACAGAACATGATGGCATATTTGACAATAGTAACTCAATCCGGTCTGACATAGCTCAAGCTAGTGGAGTTGAGGAGCCTTCCCATCCATTTGGTAAATCATCCAGTCTGACCATGGCAACTCCATTGCCAGAATGACAAAGAAGAGGGCAGTAGCATCCTCCTCCTTGTCTTATTGATGAAGAGAATGCAAAAGAAGAAATTCAAAGGAGGACTTTTGAGGGATTGAAATATGATTATACTTGTGAACTGAAGATTAACCCCTTGATGAAGAAGAGGATAATATTTCGATCTATTTATACTATGCTTGGAGCCTTGAATTCCTAAACTTTGTCAACTTCGACATATATATGATTGAAGTATTTGATTTTGTCTTTTATGTTTGATACATTTGATTTTTGGATGATCCTTGGAGTTAGTATGAGTTATGTTTTTAAGTATGAAATAAATTTTTTCATAGGAACTAGTTGTTTTATTTGTGTAATATTGATATTTTAAATTTAAATATATTAAAGATACTTAATGTGACGTGCGCTGTGCTTCAATATTGCCCAATGCACCATGGCACCATGATCCCTTGGACCAACGGTGCTGCTTGTGCCATAGATAACTATGCATCAAGCTCACTAAAACATGATCCTCTATTATATGAAGGTCATTGATGTTAAAGTATTTAGCCAATACTACAAAAATTTAACATACAAAAAACAATTTCAATGTTGGTCTTAATGTTTAAAAAATAAAATGCCCTTTTTTTTCCTGATTTCAATTTTTCTGTATCTAATTTAACCAGCTGAAGCTGAAAAAAATAACAAGACAAATGATGGAGCATCGAGGTTTGAAGGTCGAGCTGGAAGAATATTGTCATTGAGTGACCTACTCTATCGTTCAGAAGCTAATAGTGATGGTTCACAAGAAGGTCCAAGATCTGAGAGGGATGATTCTGATTATGATGAGGAATTGGACTTGGACTTTGAAACATCAATATCAGGTGATGAGGCACATGATGTTGAATCCAATATTCTTCATGGGAGTTTAAATCTTAGAATCCATCGAAGAGGTGACTCCAGAGAAAATGCCGGTGCAAATGGCTCATGTGAATCTCCCTCATCATCATCACAGAATGATAGAGCATCTTATCAGGTTTACATTCTTGTCTTCCATCTTAAACTAATTATTGCTTTCTCATCTATGTGATCTTCAGAATGTGACATTTTCTTTTAATGTTGTTCCATGGGTTTTAAGGTGGCATCATTTGATTTTATTTTTTTCCTTTACATTGGTTCCAAATTTCCAATGACAATGCTGTTGTAGACTGAAATGGTAAATAACGTTTAGTTTTTAATGCTTTAGAACCTAGAAGCACCTTGTCATTGGTCTTTAGATATAGGCTTCGTTTGTAAGCTCATACGTACCTCTTATTCTTAGATTTCCCTACTCTTATTTTACACTGTAAATTACTTTTCCATTCTGGCTCATTTCTACACTTCTGTTAATAAATCACAGCCTGAAGCAGCTATTGATATGAAGCAGAGATTTGTTGGCCACTGTAATGTTGGAACTGATATAAAACAGGCCAGTTTTCTTGGTCAAAGAGGTATTTTCCTTTACTTTATAAACTTAAGGGTTACCCACAGGAAGATTTCCATCATAGTTTTTGCTAAAATAAGATAATTTGTTTCTTCTCTTTTCCATTGCTTTATTATTGCCACATGGTGGTCTTGTCTTTGGTGAAATGTATAATTGTTCTGAAAAGAATTTTCTTTTACTTCGAATGCTCGATATCAAAAAGCAATGCATCATATGATTTATCTTTATAAGCATAGACACTAGGAAAATAGAATTTCATGGTTCTTACTGCTTTTCTAAAGGTGTTTTTGATACTGTGATGTAATAAGGAACCTTGATATGTTGTCTTGCTGTTCCCCGGTTGAATCTCCTCATTTTGATTTTTCATGTGACTTGGACATCTTTGTAAGTCACAAATTTGGGTTGACAGCCAACCACCACAGTTGTAATTTTTGTTCATGATTATTTTTCCTTTTTAATTCATAGGTGAATATGTTGCCAGTGGAAGTGATGATGGAAGATGGTTTATTTGGGAAAAGCGGACTGGTAGACTCATAAAAATGCTCAATGGTGATGGAGCTGGTAATGTTTTTTCCGACTATAAGGTTTGGAGTTCTGGTATTCTTCTCTTCTATGGTTCTCTAAGATAATTTGTATCTCCCTCCAACAGTTGTAAATTGTGTACAGTGCCATCCAATTGATTTTGTTGTGGCAACCAGTGGCATCGATAGCACCATAAAGGTGAGAATGATGATCCTATGATGAATGGTGTAACATCCTAAGTCTCTAATAATGTTAAATCTCTAATAATATTAGATAAATTTTTTTTAAAAAAAAGATACATACAACTAAGAATTAAATTACTTAGTTATGGAACAATAAGGTATTTTAAAAAATAGGTGACATATAATTAATCATGAATCATACAAATAAAATTTTTAAAATTATAATAGATGGGAAAAGTCTATAAATACATTTTTAAGACATCACTAATTTAGATAGGGGTGTTCACGATTTGGTTCGGTTTGGTTTTGGAGCCTCAACCAAACCGAACCGACCATAAAGGGGATAAAAAATTTTGGACCTAATCGGTTCGGTTGGGGTTCATAAAACCGAACCAAAAAAAAGCGGTTCGATTTGGTTCGATTTTTTAAAGAAAAAAAAAATTTGCCAAATTTTTTTAATTTTTGGCCCATTTGAATTTTTTTGAACTTATTTTTTAAAAATTTTTGGGCCTATTTCGAATTTTTTGGGCCCATTTCAAAAATTTTGAAAAAAAATTATGTAAAATATTTTTAAAATATAATAAAAAATAAATTTAATAATATAAATTAAATATATTAAAAATAATTCGGTCCGATTCGAATTAGTTCGGTTGGGACTCTGTCCCAACCGAAAACCGAACCAAACTGGTTGATTTTTTGAAAAAAAAAACCGAACAAAATCGATTTTAATTGGTTTAGTTCAGTTTTTGATCGGTTTGATTCGGTTTGGTCGGTCCGGTTCGGTCTTAAACATCCCTAAATTTAGAATTAGCAGTAAATTAAAGTAAGATAAAAACAATTAAGGAGCTGCCAAGTAGCACCACCAAAGGATGCCACCTTGCAACCACTTTGCACCTTCTCCATTTTGTTTTTACTAGTTATTTCTTTACTCCATAAAGGCCATGACAAGAGGGAGAGAGACCTTGCACCTACTCCATTTTGTTTTTACCAATTATTTCTTTGTTCTATGAAGAGCATCGACAAGAGGGAGTCTAAAATAGAAAGAGAGGAAGAGAGAAAGAGGGAGAGAGAGAGAGAGAATAACCAGAAATTTGAGAAAGAAAATGCTTAAAAATTGAGAGAATTCTTTTTTCTTTCCATCCTTCACCTTTTGACAGTGAGAATGGAAGTTTGAGTACTGAAAAATTAAAACTTTATCCACCATTTTTTATACAAGAACAGAGTTGGTGTGCAAGAGAAGCCAATGGAAGAAACTAGTTGAAAAAATTTGAATCAATAGAAGTGTTTTTGCACAAGGTAAGTTTGCCTTCTTGTAAAAATTTGGTTTAGAGTTTATTATGCTAACTTTAGGTTCTACATGGGTGAATTTTTGGCTAATAATTATATAAAATTTGAAAACATGTTCAGCAGAGAAATTGTAACCCTATGTCTTAACTTTCTATAGCCTTTGGAATCATATCAATCAGATTTAATATGATAGAATTATGCCTCAGTGAGTGATGAGAGGTCAGAATCGGGTCTGAAATTTTGAATAGTGATAATAGTTTCGATTTTTGAATTTTTGGGACTAATCTATAAGGAATATAAAGAAATGATTAACTTAAGAAATGTAGATATATATCTCACGGTTAAATAGCTACTGGAAACACCTAATTTGGAGTCCATATAAGTGAGCTATGGTTTGATTAGTGAGTAAAGGTCGTAGAGTATAGAAAGATTAGGTTTGAGAACACATAAACCTTTTTTTTTTAAAACGTTAGAGCATCCTATAGCTGGTCAAACAGATCATTTATATAAGATAATGTATATTTATTCTACACTGTCGCCTTATTCAACTGTCTGTAATTTATGCACAATCACAGCAATCCATTTTTCTTTTCACAAATAGAACTGAAGTACTCCAAAAAAAAGTACTGGGACATTTAAATCTCTTATCTAACACGTTTTGTAACTAATTCTTTTTCAGTTCCTTAAGTTCAATGGGTGTCATTTTATATGAAAATATAGACACTGGTTAGGTTTCAGGAAATAAACTAATACCAAATTGTATTTATCGTTTTGGAATAATTCTGTAAATTTCTCAGAGAATACATCAGAAAATTCTCTAACTACTAAAACTTGATCTACATTAATGTATTTCATATTTATATCTTTGACCACTATCAAATATTCTTAGCACCATTTTGTAATAACTTACGGGCTGTTAAAACAAAGATTAAATTACTGGATACCTTACTACGGTCTCCTTGTATCAAGAAAGAAAATTCTCCAAGAATATTGAATTTAATCACTTTAAAGTGGCATTCTAAAATGGCATGGTATGATACCAACCAATCTATTCTTAGTATCACATCAAAATTTACCATATCTAGACAACAGGATAAAACAGATATAACATTCAGACACCGTCATATTTTATATCTATCTTAATTTTTTAAATTCTTTGGCATGCCGATCCTTTCACTTTCAAACAGAAATTGACCCATAAATACTTTTTAAGATGCCACAAAATTCAATCAATCTTATACTAGAAAATTTAACAACTTTGAATAGAAAAGAAATTGAAACTCTATAAAATCCCTGCTCATATCCATACTAAAAGTCCTACTAAAAAATCATTTGTTCTGGTAGCCACATGAAACTTAATGCTCTGATACCACTAAATGAAACACCTACAAACTAGCGTTCTTTTTCATATATCTATATCGTAGAATATTCTTTATTATTTATATATTTCTGGCAATGTCTATCTAGTCCATAAATTTACTCATTCACTTGTATTCTTACTTATTTTTTTTTAATTTTTTTAGATGAGCATATATAAGCTTCAGGCTATTTCAAACATTTTTAAATTTTATTTCCTTAAAGATAGGAAAATCAAAATAACTAGGTATGATATGCATTACTTACACACAAAGGCTCTCACGCTAAAAAAAAGATGTACAGTTCATCACTTAATTTACATCAAACTATATGTCATCTAAAAGAGACTTGACATTCAACTAGGCCATCCCACACATATATTACATCCCTAGAAAATATACAATCCATATCTAAATAATTAGATGAGTCAACTTTAAGAATCTTATTGCTCATTTCTTGCTGAAGTATCTGAAATGTGATTGTATAGATATAAAAAGATGAGATGTCAATTTCAATAACTAACAAAAATTTTATAAAATAGTATACATTTCATTCTTTAAAACATCTCAATTTATTTCACTGAAACATAAGCAACTATAACATTTTGGTCTATTTATCTAATGTAGTTTCATACTGGCAAAGGGTTATGCATCTTCTATTATTGGCTAATACGTGAGAGAAATGAGACTTACTTGGTACACTTTGGACACCCCTTAATTATCGAGAATGTATACATAACATATCTTTAGATTATTATTCATCATAGCATGAAAGTCAGACAATCAGAGAAATTGATAAATTCAAGTTTATAAACATAAAGAGTGTTTTAAGAAAAAATTAACTATCTCAATTTCAGTATAATCATTTCTTTTTCAAAGCTGCCAAGGTTACAACTAGTTACTCAAACTAGAACATATAAAAATCTTTGGTTAATGCATGCATATGAGCACTTAAAATCTTAAGTCTCTAGTTTAAGAGCTCTTGCTCCCCTAAAACCATGTGATTTTGTTCAGTTTTAAAATTATTATTAAATATAAGTTCTCTAAAAATTTTAAAATTTTGTATAGAAGTTCTTTTACACGTCTATTTTATTTCGTAGATCTCTCAACCCTTAAATCTTCTATTCACCCCAAGAAATACCTCCTTAACCCATAACAGTGTATATTAGTTTTGGTTCCATTTCTATTCTGTTTTCCATTCCTTTGGATGGGTAAAACTTCTTAAAAATTTGTGATATTTTATATAGAGCATCCTAGATATGTTATATAATCACTATAAAAATTTCAAATAAAAACAAATTCATTTGACCCTTCAAATAACCTAATTTTTATAGCTACCCACAATTATAGTCTGTTCTGATTCACTTCCTGTCCCACAGAACTTCTATATTTTATTATATGCCTTAAACTATTTAGAATTTTCTCAAATTTGGTGGCGACCTTAGTTAGTATTCTTGTAACATGTCATAAAATTTTCATATAAAAATTCAATATCTATCCCCTTCAATGTTTAGTATTTTTATCAACAGCTTAAGTTGTTCAGCAGATTTTTCTTTGCATTGTTTTGATTGCAAATGGCATACTTGTAGGTTCTCAAAAATCACAAAAATTTTCAGAATTGATTATCAATATTACAAGACTTTTCTAACCAAAAATTAGAGAATTTAAAGGTCATTTTCTCAATTTACCAAGTCAAGCTTTTAGGTGCAAAAAAAGGGTTATGTGTTCTCAAACCTAACATTTTTGTGTTCTATGACCTTTAATCACTAATCAAACCATAACTCACTCATATGGACTTCAAATTGGGTGTTTCCAGTGGCCATTTAACCGTGAGACATATATCTACATTTTTCAAGTTTTAACAATTTCTTCACGTTTCTTATAGATTAATCCCAAAAATTCAAAAATCGAAGCAATTATCACTATTTAAAATTCCAGACCCGATTTTGATCTCTCATCACTCATTAAGGCATAACTCTCTCATATTTAATCCGATTAATATGATTCCAAAGACTGTAGAAAGCTAAGACATAGAGCTACAACTTCTCTGTTGAACATGTTTTCAGATTTTATATAATTATTAGTTAAAAATTCGTCCATGTAGAACCTAATGTCAGTATAATAAACTCTAAATTAAATTTTTATAAGAAGGCAAACTTACTTTGTGCAAAAACACTTATATTGTTTCAAATTTTTTAGCTAGCTTCTTCTATTGGCTTTCCTTGCACATCCAACTCTATTTTTGTACGAAAAATGGTGGGTAAAGTTTTAATTTTTTAGTACTCAAACTCTCATTCTCACTGCCAAAAGGTGAGGGAAGAAAAAATTCTCTCAATTTTTAGGCATTTCTTCTCTCAAATTTTTGGTTATTCTCTTTCTCTCTTTCTTCCTCTCTTTCTATCTTAAACTCTCTCTTATCAAAGCTCTTCATAGAGCAAAGAATTAATTGGTAAAAACAAAATGAGTTAGGTGCAAAGTCTCTCTCCCTCTTGTCATGGTCTTTATGAAACTGATAAAAACAAAATAGGATAGGTGCAAGGTGGCTACAAGGTAGCATCTTTTGGTGGTGCTACTTGACAGCTCTTTGATTATTTTTATCTTGCCTTAATTTACTGTTAATCTTAGATTAGTGATGTCCTAAAAATGTATTTATATCTTTTCTCCATCCATTATGATCTTAAGAATTTTATTTGTGTGATTAATTATACGTCACCTCTTTTTTTAAATACCTTATTATTCTATAACTAAGTAATTTAATTCTTGGTCGTATGTATCTTTTATTTTTTTTTAAATTTATCTAACATTATTAAAAATTTAGGATGTTACAAATGGTATCTTTCTGGTTGAATTTCTTGATCACTGAAACTTCCGGGGGGTGCATTATGCTAGATATGGACGCCAAGTGCTCCTGTTCCATCTTTTGTAGCTGGTGGGTCAACAGGACCAGAAACTGCTGATGTGTTAGCTGCCATGGAGAGCAATCAGCGAAAGTTACGCCGTAATCGTGATTCTATCCTGTAAGGCTGATGGAATCTTGTGTTTGATATTGGAATACTAGTGATATGTTTATTTAACTAGGCTGATGTTACGGTAGTTTACTTACAAGTGCAATGCTTGAAAATCGGTTTGGAACGTAATTGATGGTGACAATTCCCGTTAACAAATATGATTTCCATATTGAGTTAATTTATCACTCCACTCCTAATATTGGCAGTCATGCTCCCTCTAACATGAACAATTTTTCTGATTGCCAAATTGGATCACTTCTCCTAGACTTCATTGCTATCTTGTGAAGTGGGCCAGACTTTTATACTTGATACTGATCCTGGGTGATATTGTGCAATTGAATAAGGGCACGAGAATGAATTTGTTGTCTGCCACCTGTTGACATAGTGGTCCTTTTCAGTGAATTGGGTGTGCTGTTTTGATCTATCCTTTCTATGCTACATTGATATATTGAATTTAACTACCCTCTTCCTTGAGGCTTCTAGAACCTATTCATTTTTTTTTTTTTTTTTCGGGGGGGGGGGGGGGGGTGGCTGTTTAGGATATATAATTTATGTAGAAAGTTATTTGTGTTTTGTGCAGACCGTTTGAGCTGTTAGAGCCAATTAGAATGCACGAGTTTCCGGAAGGACCATTGCGATTGCGTCCCTTTGAATGTGCCCAAAGCTAATCATTCTCTGGTCCACACCAGTTGGTAAGTCCTGCTTTTTTCTTTTTTTGCACGTGCGTTAATGTCCACATTTCTTGTACAAGTGTATTATCAGAAGCTATTAGTACCATAAACGTGGATTCCTTTGGGGTGAGTGGGTGATAACAAAATTTTGATATGTTGAGCCTTGTATAATTTTTGGTGTTAATAATCATGTGCGTGTTTGTGAGAAAGTGAGGCTGAGAGAGAGTGGGAATGCCATTGATCTGCTTTGAAGTTTAGAATGAATATTAAGACTTAATTTGTTACATAACTGGCAGAATACATATCCTACAGAATAAATGATACTTGTGCTGTAGTATATATGGAGATGTGCTGATTTGTGATGT
This sequence comes from Gleditsia sinensis, assembly GCA_037074535.1. Taxonomy (NCBI): domain Eukaryota; kingdom Viridiplantae; phylum Streptophyta; class Magnoliopsida; order Fabales; family Fabaceae; genus Gleditsia; species Gleditsia sinensis. Next base: position 6,773,334 of record CM073472.1, read on the forward strand.
GGGTATGATACAGATGGGAGATAAGAGGCGATTATTGGTGGAAGGAGCTTTAACCATGCGAGGCATTTTAGGGACCAACAGAATAAGTTGGGAGATTGAGAATAAATCATGGGTGTAATCCGGGATTTATTTCCTAGTCTGTTATTCTTCTTTAAATTTTTTGTACAAATTTATTAGCTGTCATGGCTGCTGATGTTTATGCTTTTGTATAGTGTAAGGCCGTCTTGTTGTCGTAAAGTTTTATTCCCTGTACATAAGGCGAGTCAGAAAACTCATTTGAAATTTTATTAAATGAGGATATTGAAACATATAATAATTTGTTAATTTTCCTAACACTTCTCACTCTTTTTTGAGGTTTATTATCGTATTTAAATTCCTCTTGTACCAAGCAAGATGATGTACTCCTCACACATCTCAGATCATTTGGTATTTTAATATTTGATATGATAATTAGAAAGTTATTAAAAATTAATATAATTACATATTGAAAAATTAACAGTAAAAAATTTGAGAATGAGATAGAGCATTTATTCCTTATAAAGTGGGAGTAGCTTTGCTCTGGAGTAAAGCCTTCAAGGAAGGAACGAGACTGAGTTTGTGGTTAAGTGAACTCTCAATAGATTCAGATGAAGTTACTTGTATGAATTGCAAGTAACATTTGCGATAGAATAAAGTTCTCAAAAGAAACAAGGCTTGTACGTTATGTGAATATGATTTTGGGGAAGCATGATGGTTAGGAGGCCTTCAGAGTGTTGGACTTCCAATTTGATGTGCTTGTGAGGTGGTGGTAGTGTTTGCTTCAGTGAAGAATAGTAACTTAAAAAAGCACGTTTTCTATTCTGCAGTGCAGACATTCTTCGTGGGAGGCACTCATTATTTGTTTTTTTTATTTTTTATTTATCAGATCCATTATTTGGTTAAAACGCGTACAATGTGCTGGTTTCTTTTTTTTAATTTCCAATGGACTTTCAGAGTATCAACTAATTTATTGCAAAAAACGAAACAAGCTATAATCAGCAGAAGGGTGTGTCAGCCCTTTACTAAAACGGGCTACTTATGGTAGTTGTGAGCAATTCAATCAAAATATAGTGCTCTTTTGACTTGATACCCTGAAACAGAAAGGGAACAATCATGAGGGAGATGAGAATTCCCTCACCGAAAAGATTAAAAGGTACAAGTGGCAGTAGTTACTGAGTTATTTCTGTGTTCTTTTTATTCTGTTTTCGTAGCATTAGGGGCAAGACGATACCCTTAATTATTGACCACGTAATGTGGAAGGTGTGGTGCCTTCCATACCGTAGATAAGGTTTCTCTAAATTCCACCTACGATGTTTTGTCTAACCAATGTTCTGCGCGTTTTGTGGTTCATTTGGCATTGAAAGAAATTCTTCGTCTAATCTATCATTCTCTTATCTTAACCACGACCTTCTTTGTAATATCTTAGGATGAACAGGAAGGACCTATTGATAAATTAATCATAATTTTTAAAGGATAGATTGGGAAGAATGTTGCAATCTTTGCCTTGTCACGCCCCAAACAACCTCCATTATTAATTGCAATTATATATAAAAACAAACTTCTCAAACACGGCCACACGGAAACAGAAGTCCATCGCCTATTTATAACACCCGTCATAAAACGGCTTCGCAGTGGGTTTCGTTTGTGTGGCTATTGGCTTATTTATCATCTTTCTCAACACACACGCGCTCTCTCTCTCAATGAGAAACAAAATATGACAAGCAAAGGAAGTGACGCAGCAAGAGCAGGACAACCCAACCCAGAGTGTTGCATGTGTGGGGATCGTGGTTTCTCTGACCAGCTTTTTCACTGCAAAGTCTGTCAATTCAGATCTCAGCACAGGTAACCGATAGTTTCTTCCCTTTTCTGTTTCCTCCGTTCCGCCTTTAGCCCTCAATTTGAGACCTTTTCAATTTTGCAGGTACTGTAGTAACCTCTACCCAAAAGCTGAGTCCTATGGAACTTGCAATTGGTGTTTGATTCAAAAGGAATATATCATCGAAAAGTCACCCAACTCTTCGAATTCCTCGTCATCTAATAAGACCAATGGCAATGCCGATGATGACAGCAAAAACAAGAAAATCATGAACGGTAACGGTGGTCTATCTATTGGAGGGAAGAGGGGACTCCAACCGAAGAACCCCATCAAGAAACAGAGGTCGCCGGAGGCAAGATCACCAGCCACGTCGCCATCGGGATTGGTCTCAACCCGCAAGAGGATCGTCACGAATAGTGATTTGGAGGAAAGGTTGAGGAGGACCCAGGCAGAGGATATATCAAACAGAACTGGGAGCACAAGGCAGGTCTTTAGGAACAAGGTCAGAAGATATAAGCTTTTGGATGAGGTTATCAGTTAAATTAATCGCTTGTAGAAAAAGAGAGTTTTTGTAAGAGCATGATTTCTGTTCTCTTACTGGGTTTTTCCTTTAAACTTTTGCCTCTATACGACGATGTACAGAACGCAAGTGAAATGAAATGAGATCACTGAACATCATAGACTATTAAGTCTGTATAACCTTTCCTTTCCTCTTTAAACAGCATGCTTCAATTTAACAATCGATAGGATTTCTTTCCAAGTTTTCGTAAACAATAGAAGCTGTTTGCCCATTTCTAATGGGAATAAGTTTGATTCAGTTGAGTGATGATGACGAATTTGACATGTATACGTTTGCCCAGCAAACACGTCTTTGCATGCCAAAAAGGTCCCTGGGCTGGGAGAGGGTTTTCGAGAGTTCGCTGGAAGTTTCCAGGCAACTTCTGCGCACACGCTTTTTAAGTGGGGTTTGGGCTTTGACACACAGAATCAATCACAGCGTCAAAACAGAACTTGAGTAGGAGGTCAACTCCTAGGTTACACCAATCGCTGGGAGATTCCCCCATTTTGCTTTCCCACAAGAATATTTGGGCGTTTTATTGGAATAGATTGCGCACTGCCTTAGATTCCTAGTAAAACTTTAGGAAGATGAATGTAATTTGATGTGTAATTAAGAAGCAAAAGGATTCAATATTAGAGTAAAGTTTACTTGTTAAAAGGGCATTGTGGAAACTTATGCCACGCCATGCCATACAGGCCAATTACCATTTGTTATTGCTCTAATCATCTCTTTCTACGTCACCCTTGCTTTGCCTTTTCAATTTAAACAAAGAAATTGGAGGAATATATTATTTTCTTTGGCCATACTGTCCGTTAGACCTAATTGAGGACCTTGAGTTCAGATTTTTTTAAAAAAAATGTAATAAAATTATAAGAGATTTTCAAGCCAATCATAAAAAGTGTGGGGGTTTTTTAATTTTTTTTATTTATTGAAATCTGCTAATCTTGACATAGTGTGGAAGTAGGACTTTGGTAATATCGAATAATACGTGTAATGAGCTGTTTTAGGGTTTTTGATGATGGATGTTTATGGAAGTGAGCTGTTAAATTAAATGATGACTCCAGCCGGAAACACGGAAATAATAACAACTGGAAACCAAATGGATTTTGATAAGCAACAAACTAAACTCCAAGTGATTCAACCTAAAAGAGTGAAGACCCCCCCAGTGGATTGGATTCATGGGGTTCATTTGTTTGTTGCAAAAATCAATATTAAATAATGACTGAAGACACGCAGACTAGGAACATGTGATTTCGTGTTGTGGACGGCAATCTCGCTGATCCATTCCACCATCCATCATAATATAATACATTATTATTTCACATTCACATTGAATCCTATTTCGTTTGGCGTTTCGGAAAGCCCATAACCTTCTCCTCGCCCGGCCCTAAATGCTTCTTAATATTGAAACAAGCCCATCAAGAAACATGGTGCTTTTACAAAGTGGGTTGGGGTTTGGTGAAAGGTCCAGCGACCACTGTGATTGGATTATTAAACCTAGAAGATGAAACTAGCGGCGCCAGTCCAAAAAAAAAAAATCTAGCGGCCATAATTAATACAGTTGAATTTATCTAGGCGATTCAATAATCACTGTATTTCATAAACAATCATTTGTTTTCTTTCTTTATGTCTTCGATAAATTTAAAACAGACTAGTATTAAAATAAAATTTTAAAAAAAAATAGTTAACTCTAATTTAATAATATGCGAGCACGGAAGTAAGTAATCTCAACATGAATAAGATAACCATACAATTATTTACATAAAATACCAATTTAATTATGCATTTATTAATTTGTATATAAGAGACAATTGTAGAAGTTGTGAGAAAAAACAAGTTGAAATATGATATTAGTTATTGTTATGTGCTACTACTATTGACATTTTATTTAAAACCCATTTGATAATTATATTTATATCAATGGCAGCCACAAAAATATTTTAAAATCTCAGTACGTCTTTATAATTAAAATAAATTGTAATCATATTATATATAAGTAATTACTCGAAAGTTTGAAATAAGAGTCAGATCATTTCGAACGGTACTATTTATGTCCGTTTCTGTACTTAGCCTTTGGAGTCATTATTTGGATGTAATTACTTGTTGTATACATTTGCTAAGTAATATCTTTAGGAAAATCAATCCAAACGGCTACAAAGTCAAAAAAAAATAAAAAATGATAGGCTCCACTTCTCCATTTTCAAAGTTCCAAAACAAAAGCAACCAGCACCACAGATGCTATGCCGCCTAGTCACGCCACTGTATATATGTTGTCGGGAAGGGAATTCCGAAATGGGATCCCACACATCACCCACTAATGCTATCGTTCAAGACAATGACCTTTTTCTTATTACAAATATCTCATCCCTCTCTTCACGAATCTTCTTTCTTGTTTATCTGCTTAATTTTGAGTTTTTATTGCCCCTATTCTTCTCCATAACTTGCTGCATTCTTACTCTTAAGATAAAGGCAAGATGTGAGCTCTGCGATACTGTCGTTATATATATATATATATATATATAGAGAGAGAGAGAGAGAGAGAGAGATTCTGCAGCCCATTCTCTCTCTTATTCAGTAAAACAATTGGTGAGATGAGATGTGGGACGGTGATGAATGAAAATAAGGTGTGCAGTCGTCAACAACTTTAACTTGTGTCGTCCCACTACATATTGAGCTATAATTAATCAATTATCTGATTTTGTCCTGTTAAGTTGTAATATATTTCATAATGTAAGACTTTACCCATCCTAAGCAAACAGATTTGATTTTAGATGTCCCTACCCATTATCAATCATGGGCAATGCGAAAATCACGTAGGGACCAATATTCGGACAAAGCTTATAATGTCATTTTCTGGTCATTTCAAATTTTGGGAATTCAGGTTCAAAATAGTCGAGCAGAGTTAGGTTTCCAACCAAGGTAAAGGCGAGAGGACGGCGCCAACTAACCAGGATGCAAAGAATGAATACGTTAATTAATATTCAGTCTGATGTTGATGAAAAATGTAAACGAAGGTTCATTTCAAAGATATATAATATAAAGTAAAAAATAACGAAGGCTTCAACTTTGTAAGGACAAGGGTGGGAGTGGGAACGAAAAGGGGAAAGTAAGGGGGACAAATGGTTCACTTGGATAGTGGATTTATTTATTAAAGTATAAGAGAGTTTAAAAAAAAAAAAGGCTGAGAAGTTTGCACGCCTTTGCATGTAGAAATTAAACATTAAAATATTGGAAAGCACATTTCAAAAGATTTGGGCGTCCATGCTTTGATTGAATTCACATCTTCCTCCCAAAGCCGTAAATTATTTACGACTTTTAAACATCATAACTCCTTACCCGTCATGGCTTTTGTCCCTCTCTCCCTCTCTCTCTCATCCATTTTCTCATTTCACCTCTCACGCAACTACCCACCCAGCTCAATAATCATGGGCTACCTCTCTTGCAACGCTCACTCTGCAATCGCTACCTGTGATCCTCACAATTGGGATCTCAAGAAGAAGAAGAAGAAGAAGAATCCCAACCCAACGACAACAACCGCCCATAAGCATAAGCTCCCAGAGATCAGGGAGTTTCAGTACTCCGAGCTCCTCGCTGCCACCAATGGTTTCTCAGCAGATAGCTTCTTAGGCAAAGGCAGCCACGGCAGTGTTTACAGAGCCACCCTCGATGACGGCATGCTGATTGCTGCCGTCAAAAGAACAAAGTTCTCCGCGGCAAACCTTCGCAACAACTCCACCAACTGTACCAGCCCTGCGGAGAACGAGATCGAGATTCTCTCCAGAGTTCGAAATCCTCGCCGCTTCGTCAACCTCATTGGGTTTTGCACTGACTCCAACCACAACCAATTGATTGTCGTTGAATACATGCTCAATGGTTCGCTCTACGATGTCTTGCACTCCGCCACTAGACCGCCCGGTTGGAGCAGGCGGGCCCGGTTCGCTTTGCAAGTGGCCAAAGCGGTTCAGGCTCTGCACTCTTCGAACCCGCCCGTGATTCACCGAGACATAAAGTCGTCCAACGTATTGCTGGACGAGAAGTGGAAAGCGAGGCTGGGTGATTTCGGTCTGGCTCTGAGGGGACAAGTGGAGGATGTCCGCATGAAGTGCACACCACCGGCGGGGACGTTAGGATATCTGGACCCTTCCTATGTTGCGCCAGAGGATGTAAGCACGAAGAGCGACGTCTTCAGTTTTGGGATCTTGTTGTTGGAGATTATCAGTGGCAGGAACGCCATTGATTTGAATTACAGCCCGCCCTCTGTGGTAGACTGGGCCGTGCCCTTGATAAAGCGTGGGGAATTCGTCGGGGTCTGTGACAGGAGGATTGGGACGCCGTCGAACTCGGCGACTATCAGGCAATTGGCGGTATTGGCAGCCAGGTGTGTAAGGTCGACGGCGGAGAAGAGGCCATCGATGTGGGAGGTGGTGGAGTGCCTTGAACAAGTGAAGAAGAGGATTCATGCGATGCCGATATGGAGGGGTGTATGGCGGCGGGAGGAAAATGCGGAACCGGTGACCAAGTGGGAAGTGTTTGATAGGAGTGAAGAAGTGGGGAAGGTGGTAAAAGTGGGGAGCAGAAGGAACGGGAAAGTTTCAAGTGTGGGTGGTGTAGAGGGTTGCGAGAGTGAAGCTAAGGATGGAGTGTTGAGGTCGAGATCGATGAAAATGCAGTGGGATCCAAATCCCAGTATGGGTGTATTCGTGAGGAGGAAAGCAGGTGTGGAGGTGAAAATGGGAGAGGCTGTGACGCTGAACAAGTCCAGGTCTATGGGAGTTTGATGATGGCTGGCTTTTGTGAGAATTGAGAATGAAGTAAGGTATAAGCCTCAAATCTGACCACAGATGATGGGCTTCACATCGAGAAAGAGAAGATGGAAGCCCTCATAAACAAGCAGGCTAGCCGTTAGAATATTGAAGCTAGAATAGATGAGATGAATGTTTTCTGTTGTTTTTGGCAATAATGGAATCAATGCCTACTTAGCTAGAATGCATATCGTGTATGTGAAGAAATGGATATAGTGCTGTACTTGTCCATGAAGAAAATTCCTGACAGCTCCATGGTCGTGATGATCATTCTGCCTAAATATGCTAAAATCACGGGATCCAAAAGGTTTCCTTCAATGGAATATTATTGCTCGATTGAATTCTCAACATGCATATGCATTTTTCCTAATTTTAATTACAGATGGTAGCTTGATTTGTTCCGTTGGGAAGACAATTGTCCTCGTGCCCCAAATAAGAAAGAAAGGTCTCCGCATCCTCATAGCTAAGTTTGAGTCATACTGATTATTTTGGGGTTGGGTGCTCTCAACCATCAACTTGGATAAGGCCAAATGCTCTTCGTTAGATTTCCATGCCAACCCAATTTAAGTGTTTTCCATTCCAAAGCCAACCGTGAATCTCGTTTAAGCTTCCTGTTTCTTTTTATTATTATTTTTGGGTGAATAAAACGGGGCAAGAAGCCCAAGTAAACAAAAGAGCAGAATAAATGCATTAAAACAAGTGTAAGAGTGGAGATCCCAGCCAAATCACCCTGCGACAGGGTCAGAAGATCAGGTGGGGAACAATGGAAGACTTATAAGCCCATCCCTTGCTTGATGCCGAGATTAGCTAGCGTTTAGAGTCAACTCACATAAATTCGTGAATTAATGTCTATCACATTGAATTTCAACAAATTTTCTCATTAAAAAAAATTGTTGTTGACTCAGACTTATGTCCGTTACCATTCACGCTTTTAATCAAATCCCAATCACTCTCTTTTGCTTCATGAAGTGTTTGGACTGTAGTTGTGTTTGGGCACAGAAAAGTCATGGTAGAAAGATTGGCCCAAATCCAAATCACTCGGGTTGTAATCTCAACGTGGTCAAGAACAGAACTCCCGCCAGTCCCCCAAAAAAAAAAAAAAACAATAGCACTCCTGTACTTGTCCAAAAAAAAAACAGTACTCCCGTACTTTTTTAAAGAAATTTTTTTTCCCTCTTAATATAAAAAGTTTAGTACTAATAAATTTTAAAATATTTACATAATTTTATTTATATTTACAATATTTTAAATTTTTTAAAAATTTAGAGACTGAGTTGTAATCTTCAAATAAGTTTAAAAGCTATTTTGTAAAGACTCTCTCAAATTAATTGTACTTTGATAAAAAAAAAATTTCAAAATTAATTAAAAATTGTATAATTTTTTCATTTAAAATTTTGTCTATTTTTTAAAAATAAAAGTCTGATATGTAATTTTTATTTTTTTCGTGTCTTATTAAAAATTTTATAAATTTTAGACATAATGAATATTATAATATTTAATACGCTAAAAACCAAAAACAAACCGCACTCCAGTGTGAGGTAGGTAGCATTTTTTTTTTTTTTTGGACTAAAGGTAAGTTGCGCGCTGAAGTTTGGTTAGATGGCTGGAACGAGGGCGTCTCATCTCTTTTAACATAAATAAAATGGGCCCTGCATTCTCGAGTATCTGTGGTCCACAAAGTCTGGGTTAACCATATTCCACGTCTAATTTCCAAGTAGTTTCAAATATTTCTTTTGGCATTAAATCCCCGGAAAACAAAGACCTCTTTTCAATTTGGCATAAATTATTTTGAGGTGTTAAAAAATCATCCTATTTCAAGTTGGTTCTTTTCAGGCACGAATTATCACCGGATATTGTGGATCTTTTTATTTTTATTTTTAAATATAAGTAAAATTACAAATATATTTATTAAAACTATATTTCAAATAAATCAAATACTCGTGATAACATAGTAGCTTTTAATTTTTAATTAATTGTGTTTATTATTGATTATTTAAAATATAAATTTTGAAAATGAAGTACAACTCTCCCGCTAATTGAGAGATAGTTTAGCAAATAATAACAATTTTTCTTATATTTATTGAGAAATTTGTATATTAAAATTTCTTAAAAAGTTGTGAGGAAGCATATAAATTCAAGCAAAAGAGAAAATCCGAAGCATATGAAATGGGCATATAGTCTTAAAGCGTCGGACGCATGAATGAATAATACTTGTCTTTATGTAGAACAGAAATTTGGATTTATGGCTGCCCAAAATTGAGAATGGACAAGAACGTCATTATAGGGAGAGTGTAGGTCACGTGATTGTTATGCGCAAAGAACAAGGGAAACCACTTTGGAATATTGACGTTGTATTATAATAATAACCTCAATTTTATTAATAAACGAAAACATAAAAATTTCCGAGTTATAAGAAGGTAACGTAGGTGGGATAATGGGTGGGCGACGGGAGAGCAGGAGGGGGTTATATACATTAATACATAGATAGCAGCAGTATGAATGAAGGGGGTAATGAAATGGTAGCATGCATTAGATAGGAAAGGCTGCCACGATGGTGGAAATGGAAAAACGGAGGTCGACAGGGACGCAGAGGGTTATCCTGCCCCACTCCTCGTCTTGTCAACATCCGTGTCCCCTCCCTTTAATTCACTTTTTTTTTTTTTTTTTTACAAACTCCACTCCCAGTCAGCATTTACATACAATCACCTCATCTTTATTGTCGTGCGATTAGAAACAGTAAACCAAATATAGACGAGAGTGAAAGGAATCGGAAGAAGCGTCCAGTTTTATGGGTTTGGGTGACAGCGCGAGAGAGGGAATCACATTCACATGGCCTGCCTTACAATTCCATCACTCTTTTTTTTTTCTTTTCTTCTTAATATTGTTTAGAGTGTCTGTCCTCTCCACATCGAGGCCCTTTTTCCACAACTTCCAGTGTCATGCTATATATAGTGAACCATCATTGTATGCCAAGTTTGAATAAAGCATTTTAAATTTGAATGAAACTATATATATAGCTTTGTAGGGAAGAGTCATAAAAAAAATTTACATTTCAAAATTTAAACACAAAAAGCACGTGGAGATTTATTATAATTTTTGAAGCGTTTGTTGCGTTTACGGGAGAGCTAACGTGACATGAATATATATATATATATATATATATATATATATATATATATATATATATATATAGTAGCTAGGGAAGGTGTTGAAGTGGGTTTAATTAGTTTTAAGGAAAGTATTGGAATATTACTGAAGCATGTTCATCTTACTAAAGCTACACTAGCTGTATTGTATTACTCTGATATGGTTGTTAAGTTAATTATAGTCGTAAATAGTTAGAGTGGTTAGTGTTTAGCAGGTAGCAGATTAACTTAGCCATAGTTGTTTCTACAAATATTGATGTACTCAAATTATTTGCATTAATAAAGATTACAACCTTTCTCTCTCAACTTGATCGATCACTTCGTATTCTCCATTTGGTTCAGAATCGATCGTTTTAAGTATACACAGTGGAGTATACTACTATTTAAAGTATTTAATTATATATATTTTCATAAGTCACTTTCATTCAACAAACAGTTGGATCAATTGCTTATCTCCACCACCCCCATAATTGTTAGAAATGAATAAATAGGAGTTTGTAGATAATAATATTTTATTTAAAGTAAAAGCTGCCATGTGGGAATTAGTTAGAAAATGTAGCGAGTGTGGGAAATTTGGACCTGAAGCCTCTCAAGATGCGACCAAATCATACCTTAGTTCTTCCTCTGAATTATTTTCTACATGTGTTCGTGGGTCACCGGCTCTGCGCCTTTGTCTACTAATAATGCCGTTCATAATTGCCTTCTCTGTACTCCATTTGTATATGTTTCTCATTTATTTTTTAGCATTTATTATATGGCATTTTTTATATTAAAAAAATTATTAGTTTATAAATGACGAGTTATTTTTTTTAAAAAAAAATAGATATAGTAATTAAAAAATTAATTATGAAAATTTGAGAATTTACATTTATTTCATCTAAAATTTTTAAGATTTATATTCACATTCCTTTCAATTTCAACTTATATCAAATTCCTCTTTTATTAATAAAATTATTGTTAAAGTTTATAGCCTGTACATTTAAAAAAAAAAATTCATAATAGTCTAATTTAATTATATAAAAAAATAAAAATTTAATATTATTTTTTTAACTAAAAAGGTTGGGCGAATATAAGTTTCATAAACTATAATGAGATCTTATAAAATTTAAACTCATACTGGAGGATACAAGAGGAAAAAGGATAAGATTTTTATTAAAATGATTATTTTTTATGGTTTTCATAGTTTGAATTAAATAGTTATAATATGTAATTAGAAATTGAATTTATAATTAATTAATCACTTAATATAATTATTGAACTTTTGAAATAAATATCAGGTGAAGACGAATTGTAAATGTAATATTAGGAGGGGATAGGGATAGGGATAGGGATGCGGTGTGGCTAGGCTGATAAGATAATGCTTTGGGAAAAGCTCACATCACACGGAAAGGGAACGAGGACATGGTAATCGCATGAACTGTGGAGTAGCTTCACCGTACCATTACCAACTAAAGGGACAAAAATAATGGGATAACACTAATCCCAATCCCAAATGATAATAAAAGAGAACAAAAAACGCGGGAGTGGGGAGGGGAGTGAGTGACGTCACGTCCTGTCGGAGAAGGAGGGCACGTAGGTAGCTCCCATAAATGCCGACAGATTAATTTTTCCGATGTGAACTCTCGTGTCCTATGTTTATGGTTCCTCGCCCGTTTCTGCTGCCATTTGTTCCACCACAAATGCGCCATCCACCCCTCCCCTCCCCTCCTTCCCCTTTTTACCTCCATTACTATTATTTTCAAATTAAATAACTTTAATTTATAATAAAATTATTTTTTAGATTTATCTTTAAACACAATAATTTTTATTTTTATTCTCCCTTTACCACTATCTTTTAATTATAATTTAATGCCTGCAACTCGGCTATTTAATAAATTTTGAACAACGTTGTAAAATGGCGAAAAGAAAATTGGGAATTAATTAGTGTAAAATACAGCAAGGTAAGAAAGAGGGATGGTCAAAGTAAAAAAGTGAAAAGTCTGAACATCAGACTTAGTGGAAAGTATTTGAAAGGCTTTCGGGAGAAAGATGCCTCTCCTCTGCAGACCGGGAAAATTGATGACCACATCCTCTTCCTTTCTCTTATCTTTTCCTCCCAGCTCAAATAAATATTATTAATGTATTCTACAATAATTATTGCGACTACCTTCTTGCAAATAAGATTTTTATCTTTTAAATTAATTATAGTACTTCTACTTCAATGAAAGTTTAATATTTCTATAAATTTAATTATAGAATTTTTTTATTTTAATAATAAAATTAGAAGAACAAAATGACAATTAAGTTTACGTCTTTTTATAAATATGATCTTTAGATCTTCCCCCAGCGGAAGCACAAAGCAAATTCCAAATAAAAAGATATTTTACAAGGAAATTAAAAAGCGGAGGCAGATATGGAATTTGAGGAGCTTGAAGAGCAAGAGGAGGAGGAGGAGGATATGGGGAGCCCGGTGCAGCCTCTAGGCTACGGCTCGGGCAGGCCCAAAATGGCTGTCTCCGTGATGGGAGCTGAGGGAGGGGCATCCACAACGACAGCTGGCAGGAAAGTTGGGTCAACAGCGACAGTCAGGTACAGAGAATGCCAAAAGAACCACGCAGTCAGCATCGGTGCCCACGCCGTGGACGGTTGCGGAGAGTTCATCGCGGCTGGAGAAGAAGGGACGCTCGACGCGCTAAAATGCGCTGCCTGCAACTGTCACCGCAATTTTCACCGTAAGGAGACGGAGGGGGAAATGACCTTGTACCAGCAGCCGCAGCCGCATCCGTATCACCAGCAGTTCCCCCACTACTATCGTCCGCCGCCGCCCCCAGCCGCTGGGTACCTACACCATCATCTGACAGCCCCAGCGTTGGCGCAGCAGCGGCCGTTAGCTCTACCAGCTGCGGCATCGGGAGGGGCATTCAGTAGAGATGAGGAAGACATGTCAAATCCGAGCAGCAGCGGAGGCGGCGGTGTCGGGGGTAGTGGTAGCGAGAGGAAGAAAAGGCATAGGACGAAGTTCACGCAGGAGCAGAAGGAGAAGATGCTGGCATTTGCGGAACGGCTGGGGTGGAGAATCCAGAAGCATGACGAAGGTGCCGTGGAGGAATTCTGTGCCGAGACTGGTGTCAAGAGACATGTACTCAAGGTTTGGATGCACAATAATAAGCACACTCTTGGTAAGAAACCCTAATTTCAATTTTTACTTCTAGATGCATGGTTGGGCATTTAATCTAAACAACAAGCGAGAGAAAAAGAGGGAAAAATTTGTACTTTGAAATTTTAATGGAGATCTAGCTAGCAGCTAGGGTTCTTACTCATTTCTTCTTTCCTTAATTAATCATTCAAGTTCATTTCGGTGGGATATATATTATTTCAGTTCTGAACATTGTGCAACCTTCAGCTTGCAGCTAGCATTAGCTAAATGAAAAGAATTATTATTAATGGTTAACATTATGTTTAATTTCTACATATTAATTGAGAAGAGAAATTAACTGAACATTAGACAATGCTGTAACTTGAAGATATTAAGTTGATTTCATGCAAATGTATGAGCTTTTCAAATTTGCTTGCGTTCATTAACGTTTGTCATCTTTTACTCCTCCTCTTTCTCATCGCCTCCGCTTTACTCATTATCTTCGTATGCGACCTGAACTGAAAAAACCCGAACTATTTCAAGATATTTGTGATCCAAGCGCGACATCATTTAGTGTATGAAATTGAACCATAACTCACCAGCATTTCATGTTCCTTGTGGCATCGTTTTCGTTAATTTATATGTAGTACTTGTTGAAGAAGAGATACCTCGTCCTCCATTGATTGTTAAATAGACTTGCAGTTATTTTCTTCCTTTCTGTGTTGTGTCGCTGTTGCTTTATTTTTCTCTTGAAAATTTTTATAAAAAAAATTAAGAAGAGAAAGAAAATATGTTGAATATTATCCTTTAATCCCATTTATGTTTGATTGGCGGTATGAAAAGCGATGGAGAAAGTAAAGGAAGAGCAGGGTTAACTGAACAAGGAGTGGATATTCACGCGGCAAACTCGTACAGTGTTTGACTGTAGCGTCACAGATCACAGTCTTGCAGGTTTGCAGACTTGTGAATGCTTCTCCATCTACATCTACTTTACCTGTCTGTGTTTTTGGGGCTTTTTATTTTCCTCGATAACTTATAGCTAAGTATATAATTGAGAGACAGTCAGCAGCAAATAACCCGTAAGGGGTAGGTTTAGTTCCAAATATAATGCCGTCTTTTTATTACAGCAGTGGAGCCTCCCGTGTCTCTATACTAATATTTCTACTGCACCAGGCCTGATGGTCTCTTCAGTTGAAATGAACTAGGAGGAGAAGGTTGTTTGTTTCTCCGGCTTATTTGCTTTGCTCTTTGGTTATAATTAGCATCAATCCAACGAAGACCATCCACTGCTTGAGCTGTTCGTGTCTTTCGGTTAATAAGCATTCAGCTTCTTTCTTATAATCTGTGAATTACCCACCCAGCGTTGCATTTTACTAGTAAGTATTCCAATTGAGCATGAAATCTCGAAGAGGCGATGCCTGCATGTATTTCTTTTGTTTTGAAAAGAACGATATCGACCCAAAATCTTGTTTAGGCCAGGCGATGCATAAAGAAACACAAATTACAATACTGCCATGCACTTGGACCACTTGCTTCAGAACACTTTCTCTCACCCATTATGAATCTGACAATCTGAGTATTCGTATTCATGAGATAAATTTTATAAAATTTGCTAACGGTGGGCCTCCTATATATTAATAAAATATTGGGGTTTGGTGCGTTTGATCTGATCACGCACATTCATAATTTGGTGACGGTCGAGTACCTCTTCATGATGTCAGATACGGTGAACATGTGATTAACTGTAAAAAATGGCGTTGCAGCACTATTTTTTCACACACACATATATATATATATACCAACAAAAAGAATAATCTCTCTTTGATTATGCTATTTATCTATTTTCTTTTGCATATTTCTTATACACCTTCCTAGTCAATCCACTTCAGTCACAAACATTTCCGAGCTTTACTTAAGTTTTTTTGTTTTTTGAAGATAAGAATCATGCATCTTTATTTTAAATCTTTAGAAGACAAGAGAAAAAGAAACTTTTTGTGGCCGTGTCATATAATTCTTTTGAAAATCCCTAGTTGGGCTTAATATACTGTGAAAACGAGTGGCTTCCTATAGTTGAAGTTTGTCAATTTGTTTTAATTTTAGATTCTCTCAGATGCTTCCAATACTAGATTTTTTTCATTAATAATTTTAAAGACACAATATTATATTTTAACAAATTTGGGATGAGTAAGTTTAAAATTAATAATTTTAAAATTTATGTAATATCATATATTTAAATTTACAAAAAAATATTTATAAAAAAATGACAGACTCATATGACGCGACACTATAAGGATTTAATCGGGATATAAAAGCCAGAGGTTATATCCAGTGCGATCAAACGTTTATTATTAAAGATACTTCCATATAGAACTGAATGACTGCGTTTTTTTTTTTTTTGTTTGGTGAGTTGCTTTATCTTTGTTAATGTATCACGGAGAAACGCAGAGGTATTTTTGTAGAAAAGCTGTTAAATATGAATTAGGAACCCGAAACTTATTACTAGATTTACACCAAATATATATAGGAATCGAATTGAATGATATGTTAACGTAATTTGATTTTATATTAACAAAAATTATTTTTATAAATCCAATTTTGTATAATTTATTATTATACAATATAATATTATATGGACAAATTTTAAATAAAGTGTATGATATCGGATTCTCAAATAAAAATATAATATTTAGATATTATTGTCAAAAATTTATTTAAAAAATTCATTTGAAATTATAATATTTATTTTAATATGGAATTAGGGAAAGTATATTATGAAATTGATATTCTTTGATGTTTGTCGTTTTTCCCTCATTTGTGATAGTTGTTATGCAGACAGAGGTGCTGGGTTGATTGGTAACCAGTTGAGCAAATGGGCCCTACTTCATTGTTGGCCTACAACAGTGATGTGATGATTCGTCAGGTAGAGTTGGCCCGTCCATGTCAGGCCTATAAACTAACCACGGCTCTCTGACTCTCTCCACATGACACAGGTTGGAAGATAATTTGCTGATCCCATTAAAATCTTCCACTGTTATTATTGTGATTTTTTTGTTGTTGTAATATTGGTGATTTTTATTAATTTCACTTAGAAATTGTAATTCAGAGGATTGCTGTTTTTTGTCTTTATTTTTTTATAAGGACAAACTTCTTGTCAGGTGAGATTGGAATTGTGGCTTACGAAAACTTTTCCTGCTGCCTCCACTGTTTCACTGGAGCCTGCTGAGCACAGCCAGTAGGCTTGGGGGCTTATGACAGAAAACCCATTGAACTTGCTAATATTGCTCTTAGTTCCCCTTATTGTCAATTTAGTTCTTAAAGCTTCATCCTTTTGTCAATTTCATCCTCAACCTTTGAAATCATTCAATTTAATCACTAGAACTTTAATTCAATTTCACCCCCAAACCAATGATCTTCTTTACAAGAATTTGTAAATTTTTTGACATATTTAACAATTTCGATCACCTTTACCCTCTTAGTAAAATGTTAATGATATAAATAACCATATTTTAATTTAATTTAAAGTTGTCTTTTTTTTTTTCTGCTTGAAAATTTAAAAACGAACTCCTACTACATGGGAATATAATAAAGCAAACCTCAATTTCATTAATTAAATCAAGAAAAGATTGAGTGGGGGGTTTTTAAATTTAAAGGCAGGTCTCATTTCATAGCTATAGATATGTTGCTAGTTGGCTCCTTCTCATACTTTATACTAAAGATTACTATTTGCTGGAGAAATTTAAAACTCATAATTACACCCTCTTATGCATTAGTTTTATAATAAATTAGTTTAAACTTGGGAACACAACCCGCGTCGTTTCACACGGATCAAGGATATTCCTGGTTTTTAAAAAAGAAAATGTGAAAAATAAACTCACCAGGCCACTGCTATATTTATTCAACTTACAACAACAAATTAATTTATTTTTACTTTCAAAGAGTAATTACACATTCATGGTACATCTTATAATAAATGAATTGATTTATACTTTCAAAAAGTAATGTAATAAGTCACACATGTAAGGTACATCTTATCAATTTTTGCAGCAACTCATATACCCCAAACCCTACCAAACAATGAGTTACAATATTACAACATCCAGACAAACAAGACCAGGGAACACAAACCTCATCTTCTTTGACACAACATAAGGTGGGGGCTTTTTGACCCTATGTACATCAGTGAGGCTGCAATGCTCCTTGAATATTTTTAACAGCACTGTCATATTGCACAAAGCCCATAAACCAAAATTCATGGTTGTCAACTGAGATAACCTGTATATATTTCTCAGATGGCTTGTTTCTGCTTGTTGATGGATTCACTGCTCTCAGGTGATGCAATGGAATAACCACCTATTTATGCATGAGAAGAGAGCGTGCATGTAAATATTTCACTTATTGAAAAGCAATATATAATAGAAAATGGGAACTAACATATAACAACGAATACTTGCTGAGAAAGACTTTATTTTCTACAATAAACCTTTCACAATATCGGGCAAAGAGCTATCAGCAAAAGCATCTTAAACAGTTAAACTACTATTTGTCAAAAAAGAGAAAACCAGAATAGCCATAGATTGACTTGCTAGTGCTTTGTGCAAGTAATCTTCCGCGAGATCAATTTACCATCTTAAAATACAAGCAAAGCAGGTGGTAGTAGTAGAAATAGGAAAATAAAGAAATCTGATGAATTTCTCATTGTCACATAACTTCATATAATGACATGCTGGCCAACTACCCAAGAAAGAAGTACTTAGAGCACCAAGCATCGTTGCCATAAAGCTAGAGAATATTACACCATTAACATCTAGTACTGATACATTTCCTTAGTGCCGGTCCCTCATTCCTAGAGAAAATGTGTCAGAAAGAGCATATTCTCGCTGGCAGTAAAGTTTCTAAAGAAAGGAATACATATGACCATCTCACAAAGCACACAAACATGACTGGCACTTAAATGATCTTTCTTCTAATTATTTCATTTCAATCAGAAATTAACACATTTATATACCATTAGTAAATAAACATGCCAACAGATGTCATTCAAAAATTATGTCATCAAATCAGTTTGCTGACTTCGGAAAGGTATGGGTATGACAAATAATTTATATTATCATAACAGGCATTAAACCTCCAGCATACCTTATAATAACTCCATTGAGTCTGCTCACCCATTTTGTAAGAAAGTGGATTATCACTACAAAAGGCCAGCTTTGCTGTTGACAAATATAAAACTCCCATTACAGGTCCAGCTGAAGTGGACAAGTAGCATGCATAAGTTTTTAAAAGTTGCTCCTCTGGAAGAGTCTCAAAAGTTTGTCTAAAAATCTTCTCATAGCCACCTTCTGCAAGTACTTTTGTTCCCTGAGCAATTCTCCCCACAGCAGCGTCAGCAAAACTAGGACCCGTTTTCACTGTTTCATAGAAAGTCAACATTTACGTCAGGGTTGCAAAGGAACTGCAGAAAAGCACTGAGCACCATCCCACCCTCCCGAAAAAAGAATAAAAATAAAATAAGCACCAAAAGTTGTCAATTGTTTGGAAGAATCAAAACCTTGAGGCACCAGAAACTGAAAAATATAAATTTTCATAGCAGTCTAAATGAATGAGATATGAAGAACAGACTAGACCTGGTTAACCAACAAAGCCTGAATCCAACTAAAATCACAATTACTGAGGATTCACCCGGGCTATATCGATTGAGAAAAAGAAAAGAAATTATATTTGCCCGAAATCCATTGCATAGTCAACGTTAAAGGCTAACCAAGACATCCAAATGCCATCATTTCATTCTCTCTCCAGTTTCATTTTGTTTTTGACAAAGTTAATCAATTATGGGCTAAGAAGCATATGGGACATTTAGCCAGTGGATAAGATTTCGCGATATGCAATCCAAAAATAAAATAATAAGACTTTCTTTCTTTCTTTAAAAAAACCCAGGGACGTTTGTAGTATAAATTAGACAATTGATAAACGTGCATAGAAAATTTCTTGAGAATTGCCACTTGTGATGCCAAAAAGAGGAACATAATAATAGGGATAATGCATACAGTGCTGCCACATATTCCCAGCAAGATCCTCGGCCTTCTTGGTAGCTTCTGCCGCTTTCTTTCCCCATTTCCCAAGAACATCTTTCACTGAATCTAAAGAATCTGCAAAAAACAAAAACTTTCAGTCACTCTGAACAACCGCAATCTCCGAACTTATATTTGAACTAGCGTATCGGTAAAAAAAATAAAAATAAAAATAAAAATAAAAATAAAAATAAAAATAAAAATGGCATGGTTAATCGGGATACGAATACTAACCCTTGACAGAAGACGCGGGTGTCGGCGCCGGAGCGGCAGATACGTAAGGATTGGAGTCCTTAGGCATGGTTGTAGCAGCATCCCCGGAAATCGGAGGGCGGGCATCGGTGGAAGTGGGGCTATGGATGGATTCTGGGGGAGCAGTTTGGGACGTAGAAAGGGACGTCCAATTTTGTTGAGGTGGAGCAACATCGTTGGGGTCGAGTTTAGGATATGGAGCGAAATCGGAGGAGCGAGAATCTTGGGGTTGAGGTTGGGGATCGGCTTGTAATGGCTTGGTGGAGTGGATTTGATCAGCACTCATATTTTGCCTCTTTTACGTTCTTTCCGATTCAGATATCACCTTATATCCGGGGTCGGGGTACACCATGATGGTGCTTTTTTTCTCTTTTTTTTTTTTTTTGGACGGGCTTTTTCTTCTCTTTCTGGTACAGCCAAACAAAACAGAACATTGTTGCCGAGGGACTTCCATTTCAAAACCCTCAATTGGCTTTCTTGATCTGGTCGTTCAAGTTAATGGCCCAAGTTTATATCGGCCCAGCCCTGAATCTTATGGGCCGCAACTCATTTATAATAATCAATATATACATCTATAAAATTCACACACAGAAGCAAGTCCAAAAAAAAAAAAAAAAATTCACAGATAGAAATTATTAGCCATTGGTTACATTTCATTTTAATGAAATCATATAAAAAAAACCCCAAAAAAAATTGAAGCGCGCACAAAATATGCTCTAGATAATGATATTATATATCACAATTCTATATTGATCAACGGCTCTACTTCAATTTAATTAAAACAAATAAATAACGCTCCCAAATTCAAATATAATCATTCATCATGCATTTAGTGTAGGAATTATGAATACAAAGGTAGATGATATCACCACACCCTTCTATCTATCATAGAAGTATACAAAGACAAGGTTCACAAGTTTTTTTTTTTTTTTTGTCAAAAGTGGTTGAATACACTCCAAATCTTCTTATTTTTAGAGGTCATAATAATTGTCGGGCAAAAATAACATTCAAAATATTATTTTCCAAATTCACACAAAATCAACAAAACATATACCTTTAAAACTCGAGATTGTTGAGTAACTAAATGTAGTGTAGTGATAAAAGATGTGGTTAGTTAGTAAAAGAGTGAGTTTAAGTCTATGCTCCTTTAGGGGGGAAAAAAAAACGCCTTATTATTAATAGTAATTTTCTTGTGTTGGGTTAAATAGTAAAAGAAATAATATGAACTAGAACTAGCCTGAACCGCTGCAAGATGATGAATTGATTCTTATCCTTTGCCAACAGCCAAAAAAGAAAAGGTTCTTATCCTTGGCTTTTCAAGTGAAATTTGTCGCTTCAATAGCATGACAAATAACTTGGGCCCCCATTTCCCAAAATTATGGGGCTACATGTTGGGAACTATAAAGGATGCCTATAATGATATCCCAGCTTTTATTCGAGCGTCCTCCCGAGTTTGCAGTTCCCATAGTCACGTTATGTTAAAATGAATAAAACATACGCTACTATATATATTATATTAGCAACCCACTTCAGATTATTGTAAAATCAATCAAGATAATGTTGCATATGAGAACGGGACATTCAGTTTCATTATCTCTTTTCAAAGTCATATATAATTTTCACTCTCATATGACGAGACCTGATCAGTGCTGCAGTGTTTCTTACAGATAGGAAGGTTTCTCCCAAGACTTTTCGCCATTTCCGGGACTTTAATTTGTCTGTTATTCTTTTACACTGTCATTTGCTAGCATAGCTTGAAAGGCTGGGCTATGCCCAAAAGCATGCCTTGATTGTTGCTTTCTTTTCAAAGTTCACTAACTTTATCCCCCATGCAGTATGAGCCAATAAAGGTAGTCCTTAAGTGGGGATCAAACCCATAAAAGAGAAGGCTCTTTATCAGATAACATGACCGCATTAGCTAATGCTTCGAGAAATTTACACAGACCCGTAATTAATAAGCATCGAAAAAGGCAACTCCAAATGTGCAAATCCCATTTAAATATGTGGTCGAGTTCTAGAATATATTAAAGTTCATCTTGTCCATATTAACCCTGATGGGAAGGTTCCCAGAAAAAATTGGATGATGAACAGTCCTAAAGTCGGTGGCACCATTCGCATTGTTTTCACCAAATATGCAGCCTCAACGACGCTAACGACAAACATCCTTTACCCATGAATTGCGACCATTAAGATATCACTTGGTCTTTGGTAAAAAAAGCAAACACTGAATCAAACTGGAATGAACACATCAATGACAGACGGATTGCATTGTTGATGGCAGCCAAACAAACAACAAATTTTGCAGTAAGGCATGTAGATGTGTCGCCCAAGGTCGGTGGCCTATTTAAATCTGCCATAAAAATAAGAGAAAGAAAGTCTTTGGTTCAAGATGGAAATGACATTTTGAAACCAGAAAAGATTCTCAAAGACCCATGCGAGAATCTGGAATCTTTTTGTTTCCTTCACCCAGCTCTTTACCCTTCAATTGGAGATTGGCGTGGTAGTGGTACTGTCTTTGACTTTCTATGGTTTTGTTTCTGTTCTACAACATTGACTCATGTCAACCCAGTTTTAAGGATGGTTACGTTGTAAGAATGTGAACAACGTCAGAATTATGTCACGTTATTTAACAGATCAGATGCTGGCTTAGCCTATCCGGGAGTTAAAACAATTCATCTGCACTGCAGGTATTGGTCTTGTGATTGTAGATGCTGCTTTTGTTGCAGAAACGTATTTCTTAGATTATTTATATATATATTAGATATGAAAATATATAAAACCACCTTTCTTATGTACCACAAACTCTTATCTTCTAAACAAATGGTGGGCATATGAAGACGCAGAAAAATGGACCCATCTAGACAGGATGACGAGATATTTGCTTTAAAATGAGCTGATCCTTTTTCCTCTGTCGATAAATTATCAGAATGGTTGGATGAAAATTGAGACAGCCATCTTCTCTCCAACAAACGTGGTTTCGGCAATTTCACTCCACATGGGCTGTCCACAGCTTGCGTCTTCATCCCATTATACATTCACCACTTCTGTATCTTTTTTTATTTTAAAATTGACATATATATATATATATATATATATATATATATATATATATATATATATATATATATATATATATATATTCATTGATCCCGAACCTTCTCTTCATTATTTATACGTGCAAGGAGAACTACAGCTGATCACGAGTATACCAGAAAGAGATCAGATAGGGATATTGAAAATGCATAAGAATCCGAATATTTGTGATCGAATCTAAGAAACAAATAATTAAAGTATTTTCAAGTTCATACAAAATCAATATTAAATATTTACATTTATGAATAAAAAATTTATCAATTCAATTCGTTGTTATCTAGATCTTTTAATCGATATTTTTAAACGAGTTGGATCCAGTTTTAAGCCAAATCTTGATTAAACTAATTCTAGACTAGGTTGCATTATTAATATTATTTGGGTAAGAATATGTTAAAAAAAATTAATGACTAATTATCTGCCTATAAAATTAACAGTTAATTATAAATATGAAATAATTAATTTCAATTGTCTTTTCATACGAAATACTCTGAATTTACACTTCAAACAATCCGAAGGAAGACGTGCAGTGTGAATGTATTAAAGTGACATACATTTAGGAACAGAGAGAGAAATTAAGTCTGAAGGAGAAAGTACCATGGTTGTACCACAGTCAAAGAGGAGTGAGTGTGTACTTACGAATCATCTTCCAATTGTCTATCAACATAATTTTTGGTAAAAAAAAAAAAAAACTATTGATTACTAAGTGGCTATCTATCTCATACCTCCGTCAGCTCAGCGTTAAACTTTTGAAAGTGTAAAAATTTTCATCTAAATGTTATGTTATTAGAAATTAGAATCCGCTTCTTATAAAGTATTTTAATTAAATTTTATTAGATATCACATATTATTAAAAAAAATCCCATGCAAGAATTTTTTTTTTAATTAAGCCTTTTTTATTACTTGATGTTCTTCAACCACTTTTGATACAATATATTTGAAATATTTTGTAATTATTATATCATAAGAAAAATTATTGCGGGCAAGTGTTTTTTCTTTTTTATTGTTGGTATAGCGTAGAAGGAAGGAAATTATTTTATTTGTTATTGGATATTTAATTTTTAAGTGCATTGAAATATAAATAAGAAGTTGCTTTTTGAATAATAAAAATTAAAATATACAAAAAATGAATAAACTCTGAAGAAATATAGAGCGTGATAGTGGCAGTTAAGATGCGGCGGCCTTTGGGAGCTTTGGGGAGAAAACTAGGTATGAATAGCTCGGAATGAAGGGGCACATTGAGAAACTTACCCGAATGGAAAACTGTAAGTTTATAAAAAAATGGAAAAATGAAAAAATGAAACATTAAAGAAAGGAAAAAAAGTACAAATAATGAGGGAGAAGTGTGGAGAGGCATTGGATATTTGTGATGAATGGAGAATCCCAATGCTGAGAGACACAGACAGCAGAGCTTACTGTAGTGAGTCCCTGGTGACCAATTAAAATAATCCCCCACCTCCATATCATCTCTTCCCACATCTTCCCCTTTCTCTCTCTCAAATAAAATCAAACCCACAAATCTAATAGCCTACGAACTCCATGAACCAATCAAAGATTCGATCTTTTTTTATCAAAGCCCCCGGATTAGCAGAGTGTGGCGCATGAGACTTAACCACCCTCAATCCTCCCAAGACCACCACCGATCTTCGCTTTTGGATCTCGCCAGGGCCAACATCACCCAATCATCCACCAAAACCCGAAACTGCACCGATTTTCCAGGCTCCGGACCCGGGTCTGGGTCTGGGTCAATGGAGTTTCAGTCGCCATACCCAGACCAAGTCCTCGAGAATGTCCTGGAGAACGTGCTCCACTTCCTCACCTCCCGCCGTGACCGGAACGCTGCCTCATTGGTCTGCAAGTCCTGGTACCGTGCAGAGGCCCTCACCCGATCCGAACTCTTCATAGGCAACTGTTATGCGGTGTCGCCTCGCCGCGCCACCGCCCGCTTCACCCGTGTTCGTTCCGTCACAATTAAAGGCAAGCCCAGGTTCGCAGACTTCGATCTGGTGCCACTTAACTGGGGGGCCCACTTCTCCCCATGGGTCACTGCCATGGCCAAAGCTTATCCTTTGCTGGAGAAGGTTTATCTGAAGCGCATGTCTGTAACGGACGACGATCTGGTGCTTCTGGCTGAGTCCTTCCCCGCCTTCAAAGAGCTTGTCCTTGTTTGCTGCGACGGGTTTGGAACCAGTGGACTTGCCGCGGTTGCCGGCAAGTGCAGGTAATTTGTTTACCAATAATTCCCGACACTTTAGAAGCTTGTATTGGGAGTTCTAATTCTTACAGAGAAAGGGGGTAATTGGATCTTGCTATATAGCTGCTTACTATGGTATTGATTATTTCCCCTCAATCTTATATGAGATTAGTTTGATCTAGTTTCTGTTTAAATGAGAAAATTATTAATACGAATGGGGTTTTTGGGGATGCTTTCCAGTTTTCACGGCATTGTTCTGTGTTATGCTTTGGAAATCACTGTAAAGTAGACCCTGTAGCATTCTGTCTTTTGAGCTCTTTAAAAGTTATTGGATGGCTTAAACTGGAGCCATTTGATGGTCGGAAGAAGAGCGATGAACTTGTTAGTTGTGAGTTGATTTTTTTTTTCTTATTTGTTTCAGACAGTTGAGAGTACTTGATCTTGTTGAATCGGAGGTTGAAGACGATGAAGTGGAATGGCTATCCTGTTTTCCAGAAGGTCAAACCCATTTGGAGTCCCTTGTTTTTGATTGCTTAGAGTGCCCAGTTAATTTCGATGTATTGGAGAGGCTAGTGGCTAGGTCACCTTCGTTAAAGAAACTTAGGTTGAATGGTTATGTTACCTTCTCTCAGTTATACAGCCTGATTATTCGAGCTCCGCAGCTCACTCACCTTGGAACTGGTTCATTCAGTGCATCAGAGGCTGTAGCTACTGGTGAACAGGAACCAGATTATGCCTCTGCATTTGCAGCTTGCAAATCCTTAGTTTGTCTATCTGGATTCAGGGAGATTTGGCCCGATTACCTGCCTGCCATCTATCCAGTTTGTGTTAATCTCACGTCTTTGAATTTTAGCTATGCCAATATTAATGCTGAACAACTCAAATCAGTCATTTGCCACTGTCATAAACTCCAGACATTATGGGTACGTGTTCTCTGTGTCATTCTGAGTGCATTGTTAAGATATTGGGATTTGAAGCTTACTTTTGCTTTAACTTTGCAGGTCCTGGATTCAATATGCGATGAAGGCCTTCAAGCAGTGGCTGCAACTTGCAAGGATCTACGGGAGCTTCGGGTTTTTCCTGTAAATGCTCATGAGGATATTGAGGGGCCAGTTTCTGAAGTAGGCCTTCAAGCAATTTCTGAGGGTTGCAGTAAATTACAATCAATTTTATATTTCTGCCAAAGAATGACAAATGCGGCTGTAATAGCTATGTCAAAGAACTGCCCGGATCTAGTTGTATTTCGTCTTTGTATAATCGGGCGATACTGGCGAGATCCTGAGACTTTGGAACCCATGGATGAGGGTTTTGGTGCAATTGTTATGAACTGCAAGAAGCTCACTCGACTTGCTGTATCCGGTTTACTGACTGATCGAGCATTTTGTTACATTGGGAGGTATGGGAAATTGATTAGGACACTGTCAGTTGCCTTTGCTGGAGACACTGATATGGGCCTTAAATATGTGCTAGAGGGATGCCCTAACCTGCAAAAGCTTGAAATCAGGGATAGCCCATTTGGGGATGTAGCTCTTCGCTCTGGTTTGCATCATTATTACAACATGAGATTTCTGTGGATGTCATCTTGTAAACTGACCCGCCGAGCTTGCCAAGAAGTTGCACAAGCATTGCCCCACCTGGTGCTGGAAGGGATCAGGAGTGAAGAGGAGAAAGGAGATGATAATGTTGAGATATTATACATGTATAGGTCTCTTGATGGGCCTAGAGACGATGCTCCAAAATTTGTTACTATCATGCAGTAGATTTTCAAATTC
This sequence comes from Gleditsia sinensis, assembly GCA_037074535.1. NCBI lineage: Eukaryota > Viridiplantae > Streptophyta > Magnoliopsida > Fabales > Fabaceae > Gleditsia > Gleditsia sinensis. Next base: position 6,800,166 of record CM073472.1, read on the forward strand.
AAGAAGTTGTTAGTTTTTCCTATGGTGGCTGCTGGGGGAAATTGTAGAGCAGGAAATTTTTATATAAACCTGCCAGAAGATTTATGCTATCCATGTCAAACAAAGCTGAGCTAGCAACTTCTGTTCTTGGCGTGGGCTAATGTGATGGCATGCCATGAAGGCTATTTTGGGAAAGACATTTCTCTTTTTGCATTATCATTAATCGTAGAGGAGTTGGGAGGGGGCTAGGAAAAATGGGAGGGGTGGGGCTAGATAATGCAGAGGATGAATATATATGCAGGTAATGGACCATCTAATGTTGTATCGCTGAACTTTAAATTTATGTCTTTGTCCTTTTTATATTCAATCTATCATAAAGGAAGACTGCCAGAGGAGGGGAAGGGAAGGATTGCCAAGGCTGCTCTGAGGATCTGTTTTTATGATTAAAATTCATCTTCCGAAATAGATTATCCGATGAGAAGCAGATTCAGAAGGATCAAAGTTGAAGGTTTGGAGAGGTGACATCCTTTAACTTTTCCACCATAGCAGTAGAAAAGTGAAAGTATTCACTTTGTAAGCAAGTTAGTCTGTTTATTTTGATTCATATGATAGATAGTTTAAGATGTAGCTGGTGAGAACTAAATCCCCAAACCTGTCTCTCAAACGTTTGTTTGTTTGTTAAATTTCCAGATGCGTTGGTGTAGCACCTGACTGTTGAATTTATTGTTATTGTTAGCAATTGTGAGATGGTTAATAAATGCCAGAATATGCACGGACCATATACCATATACTTGGTGGGACTGTGTCTATGCCTTTCCTTTTCTGAGTGTGGAATGATCAATTGACAGTGAGGCCCATTAATTATGTGCGGGAAAGTGTCATACAAGTACACGTTGCAGGTCCCCCTTTCTTCCCGTGGGGTTCCAATTTCAATTCCCTGAGCCTGAGGACTAAAGATCCCATCCCATTTCTCTTTGTGATCTATTTGAACCTTGTGAGGAGCCTGCTTGCTCTTTCCATTGTTCTATTCAATAACCTCATGCGAACACCCTAAGGTATCGGAATATTTGGTTTATGTAGAGGAAGTGACCGAACTTGATTATCAGCTTCAGTCTCTTTGTTGATTTCCTTGTAGTGGGTGGGACCGATAATTCGGATGGTTTCTTTAAGTCTCTCTCTCTCATTATTGTGGGAGAAATCTATCTGCCTTGCCTTGTTGGTATTCAATCTGGCAGGACGCAGGACAGACTTAACACAAAGTGGGATCTGACTGTGCAATTGAACAAGTGATAGGAACCAAAGCTTTGTCTTTCTATCTTCCCCAACCATTTGCAGCTGCACCGGCTGCACCTTTCTTCTCTTTCTCTGTCACTCACCCTCGCCTTCCATCAGTTGAGCATTCAATAATAAGACTAGGCTTAATTATCCTTATTGCTTACGCTGGGAATAGTCCCCTGAAAGGTCATTACCATGGGATACTAGTCTTTGCTTTTTTATTATGATATCCTTTTCTATTTGCCGGTTGAGTTATTTAGCATCACTGTTCCCTGAGAAAAAGTTGAGAAGAAGAAAATATGAGAAATTGATAAGGACCTTACTGAAGGACAATATTGCACACTTGTTTGAATTATGGCCGTCGGATCCGTTAAAATGACCCTATTGATGGTCCTGTCTTACCTACTGGCTACTGGGCACTGGGCAGACCGATCCATCACTTTTTCAATTTCATCAAGTTTCATGAACAAACACAACTTTGATTTGGCTATCACATGCATTATACTGTTTACAAAGCACAAATACATAATGATAATAACAATAATAATTATAATGAGTTTGCAAGTGCCAAAAAGTTTAGGCTGTTTGGTTTGATTGGCGAAGACCCATCCAAAGGTGTGGTCCACCACCTGATCATTAGGGCATGTGGGCCACGTGTACGGTATTTGCGTGGGGTGGGGTGGGGGCTTGGATACATCAATGCCTCTATGCAAATTAAGATATTATATAATCATGCATTTATTGATAATGATATCATGGTTGATAAAATAATGGGGGCAGAAGCTAACGTACAAAATAACAAACAAGGAAACCAACTACTAAACGTGGCAGCGGCAATAGCAATAGCAATAGCAGTGGCAGTGGGTGGTGTTGGTGGGGGAACCAAAATTAAAAAGGTCGGTGAACCCAAACAAACCCAACCTCAGTTTCTAGTTTTTTTTTTTTTACGACTTCTGTCTGTTAAGCACAATTCATTGCTGATCCAAGCACCAGGTCAACCACTAAACTCTTCCACTGCTGCAAATTATCATCTTCTTTTTTTTTAAAAAAAAAATTAATTAATTAATGATGCATTCTTTTCGAGCACTATTTCCAGGATTGATCTTCGCTTTTTTCCCAAGTGAACCCAATTCTCATTTTTTTAAAGTTACAGACCATGATCAGAATAGAATAGCAACTTTGAAGGAAAGTTGGTTCCATTTTCATATGCAATGCAAATAATAATGTTATGCACTGAGTTTTTTTTTTTTTTTAAAATGTTACGACATACTTATTTGGAAGCACAAACGGTTGGTTATATAATATTGTGCTTCATGTAGCACTGTAACCATTATTTCCATCCGGTTTATGGAAAACATGCATAGCTTTCTCTAAAAAATAGCAGTTAGCAGAAAACCATGATAAAATAACAAAGGGGCAATAACGTAACGTTGGCAATTGAGATTGGCTTCGGTTTAACTCTGAGGTCCCGTTTGGTAAGTAAAAATAAGGGAATGAAATGAAAATATGAATTCTCATTCCATCAGATATATTGTTTGATTGGTGGAATGCTATCTCCATGGAATGTACATTACTTTGAGTGATAGAATGCACATTACCTTTAAAAATGGATGGAAAATGAGAAATTAAAATGGAATGAGATTAAAAAAAGTTTAAAATACCCTTCTAAAATAAAAAAGTAAGATTAAAATAAAATAAAATAAATAATATTTAAATTATTTTAAATATATTTTAATATTTTTAATAAAAATTTTATATTAATAATTTTTTTTATTTGTATCATTTTAAGATTAAAATAATATTATTTTAATAATTTTATTCTTTAAAAATATTTTTATCTTTTTTTTTAAATTTTTTATTCTATTTTTGCATTATTTATGACATACCAAATATAAAAAAATAATAAAAATTTTATTTCATTCCATATCGTATCAAACGCAACTTTAATAACAATATTTTATTTTATTTCATTCTATTTTTAATTCTTATTTATATTCTCTCTTTTATCACCAACCAAACGAGACCTAAAAGACCTTTGACAATTTAGGGCCAAATTGAGTTAGAAAAGTTATATCAAAATATGAGTCGTACAAATGTTAGGTCAATTTTTTTTAAGTTAAAAGAGCATACTTTAAATTTATGATAAAATATACAATTTCAGAATAAATTAATTATAATTACTCTTATTTCAAATACAAATTTGTTAAACTCTTAGGCCTTCCTTGGCTGGCCCTGTCCTAATCTTATTTAATTATCAATTTTTTTTTAATTAACAGAAACCCATGATAAATAGCAAAGGAGGGCAGCGCCACCGTTAGTTTACATGTCGCCCATTCAAAGGATGAGACACCCACTAAAAGAAAGAGGTTTTGTCCAAAAATCATCATCCATAAAACAACAGTCAAGTCACATTGTCGGAATTTCTTTTAAATAAGTTGCTAATTGTAATTCCTCAAAAGGCTAATCATAACACAGATAACCATTCAAGAAAAAAGTTTCAAAAGAGAAAGTAGCATTCTCCTGCTGAAGTATCTTTGTCCATCCCTAACATGATTTCAAATTTCTAAGATGAGCGTTTGTGCCTTGTACTATACTCATACTGTACCATTTTTTTTTAGTACTTTATAAAAGAGTTCTCAAAACTTTGCGAGTAAAAAGATTCAAAAATAAATAAAGTAAGAGTAGAAATTAACTTTTAACATTAAAATCACATTAATTTATGGACTGTAATTATCATTATATGAACTATAAACTCATTGACCACTATACCATTTTTTGTTTTCAATCTCCCCACACAAAAAAGCAAGCACATTCTTAATTTTTAGAATGCCATTAAGGCTCCTCAACTCAATAGATGTGGGGTCGCTACTAGAAAATCGACAAATGGGTCATCCTCCTCCATGGATGGTTGCTCTCAGTCTTAGCCTTTGATATTGATGTCATTTTGTGTCAAATAGCTCTTCAAACAGAACCATTAACTTGTTATATCCATTAGTTCGATCAAACAGCTTCGCCCACTCGTGGAATATCAAGAACAGAGGCTTCAAAAGCCTTTGAACTTGGAATCCATTAATTGGGTTCTACGCTTTTTTTTTTTGACATGATTTGAAAGAGAGAGAGAATCTTCCAATCATTTCTCCTTTAGAAATCTTAAAATAATATCATCCCATCTCAACTTCTGGGTATCTTACAAGAGTGACATGTAACAATTGGGGCCTGTTGTGCGTTTGAAATTTCGACCTCAGTCTCTAATATCTTAAGATAGCACTCATTGAGAAGTGAAGGCCAACCTTTGAAAAGAAAGTGGTATGGTCAGTCAGTGGAAACCTTGAACCAAATTGGCCTCTCAGATAAAGGAGGTGTCAGGTTACAGCTTCAACTTGGTCAAAAGGAGTCTGAAAAGAAAATTGTTGGTTTTAAATTTATGGTGGAGCCCATTTTGGCACGATCCACTTCCACCTAACTAATATTGAAAAATATCAAGAAACGTCCATAGAAGAAGCGTCCAAACAGTTGGAGGATGTGAAAAGTAGGCCTCATCTTGATTAGAAGATGTGTACGATTAACACGATTTCACCTCATTTTTTAGCAGCCCCCACATTTGGTGTTAGCTGTCTATACTTCGGTAAATAATATACAGCACACACACCTTCCATTTTCATAAAAAATACCTTTTTTTGTGTGGACAAAATCATAAAAAATACCATTAAAGGGCAAGAAATTCAGCATCTGCTCATCTGGATTGATAAAATTAAGATCCAATAACGCTTCCTGCCATTAGAAGAGAGGCATTATTTGACACCTTTTGTTCTTGCATAACCAAGGGACTGTGAAGAAACTTGAATTTGCCTTGCCGGCTTCCCCAAATAGTCAACAAATACCACACTATATCAAGTAGTGAAGCAAATACAATTCAGTTGATTCATGTTTCTTGTCAACTCACCAACAAACTTGAGATATCCATATCAATTACAGAATATGACAAAATACAAACTGGGGAAGGAACTAGAGGAAAGATACGTATCCGCAGGCTAATGGAAAATTATTGAGTTGTTCCATCGAATGAATGTCTGCTTTTGTTCCATTATATCTACTAAATTCATCAAAGTTTGACTAAATTACAGAGGATAGCCGCCAAAGCTATAGAACCCGGAAATAAGTATTAAATCAAATTTGAACCATATTGAGCATGGCTTTAACGATTCGGCAATCATTCTCATCAAACACTCACTATTGCAGATCTCAAATAATGTAGGAACAATAATACTATGTCAACATTCACATCATTGTTACCATTCACAGAATATTGCCGTCCAGATAATAACCAACGTTCTATACTTGCCATTAAATGAACCAAATTCAGGTTCACCATTGAAGCTATCATGATATCAAATGACTTATCAATTTGATACAGTATGCTGACAATATTCCATTGCGATTGCATATCCCCATCTACCTTGGCCTTATTTGTTTGTCTTCTTATTTACTTAGCATGAACAGCAGAACACCACGTATTCATCTATTCCACAAGCGAGAGGTTAAAACAACATAATCAGGGGGCCAACCGCTCAATCTTCCATGCTCGTTGTCCGTTGATCTCATACGGAGAATAGAGCAACCTGTCAATAAAACATGCACGAGGAACCCATAAAGAATTCTCATGGAAGCTTCTCCTAACACTGCATGTGTATACAAACATCTAATAGAAACGTACACAAAAAACTAAGCAACCGTTGACGGCTCAAGAAATAGATTCAAGAAATAAATAAAAAATCCTTCTTCTTTTTTTACTGTTAAGGGTGAGGACCAAGATTAATGTTTTTTATTTTTTTCATAAACAAGGAAAATCAATTTATAATTTCACACCTACTGTTTGTCCATGTTATAACGAGCAATATACAAAAAGCAACCTGTCATAAACAGGGAAACAACCACCTGTCATGCAAGCGAGATGGCTGTCCTTGCCAAAACTCAAAAAGTTGTGGTGTTAGCCTGTATCCTCCCCAATTAATAGGTTTAGGGATCACACTTCTGCAAGCAGAGAGATGATGAGCTAGTCAGATGTTAGATTAATTCAAGGAAGATTTGGAAGAAAGTTCAGTTATTGTGCACACACATAATTAAATCATGCATGACACATATTATAACCATAAGCTGTCAAGGAAAAGGGCGGAAACCATCATGTGGAATTCAAAAAAGTATCTTGAACGGAGTACTGACAATAAAGGTCTGTTTGGAAAACAGAAGAGGGGGAAAAAGAAATGGAAGTAATGAAAATTGACATTGAATCTAGACGTGATTATGAATTCAGACATTGCTAATTTTCACTCCATTTTGTTCTGTTGTGCGCTTATTCCTAAACATGGGCTAAGAGTCAAAAGCAGATGTTCAGTAACTTACACATCAGCAAATTTTTGCTCCAACTCTTTGTACTCCTGATGAATAACATGTCTTCCAGGCACTACCATACTCTAAAGATCAAGGAATTAGGTTTACATGAAGATAATTTCTGTATTCAACAACTATTAGAACATATAAAGTGCAGCATACCTGCTTGCTAACTATTGCTCCAATTTGACTTCCTTTAGGACGGCTATGGAAGTACTGTTCTGATTCCTCATCAGAGACTTTCTGAACAGACCCCTCCACTCGTACCTAGGGAAAAAAAGAATAGTAAAATTTTAAAAATGGTCCTCATCCATGAAGGTGATCAATTCGTTATGCCTTCATAAAGCAATGTAATACAAAGTTCAGGTTATTTCGACAGACCTGTTATAAATAATTATACAAATCACCACTGCTTTTGCTTAGTGAACTTACAATAAAAAGCTGTTAACAAAAATTGCTGATTTGTAGCAAACCTTTTTTACAAGGAGTATAATTTTTCTTCCCAATACATTCTCAGACAAACTGTAAATTATAATACGTATATAAAGATATACATTTCTTTCACCTTTGTACCATTAATCAACAAATACAAAAATCACAATCAAACAAATTTAAGATAAGCTTATATATACATAAGCTCATACTTGCTCACTTCAAATCATCTGCAAATATATCTCATGTGCTGCCTAAATAAAATAAAAATTTCACACTCAGATAAACTAGTCCTGTAGTTCTAAACATTTATCGGCAGTTTTCTGAAATCTGACATTACAGCAGGCAACTGCTTGAAGAGAAGAAGATAGAGAGAGTAATAAAAGAAATACCCTCAATCCAGACAAGTATATTGTCAAAGAAAAGAAGATAGAGCAACATTGGAGTCTCACCAGGACTTTTCAATGTAATCTCAAATCAATTAAAATAAAAACTGCATGAAACGTTCATGAATTAAGCTCTTCGACTGTCTGAAACTAGAGTTGCCTATATAGAAACATAATATTGCATATATGAGAAGAGAAAATTATTGGTTTCAACCTAAACAAAAAGAAGAAAATGTCATGACCATACAAATCCAGCACCCAAGTCCTTAAACTGAAATTCACCTAAAAGTCCTCATAGGGTTAGATTGTCAAGAGAGCAAAAATTAGTTTTTTGAAGTTAGGCTCCTGGTGTTTTCATGTCTATGTTTCTTCGTTCTCTAGACATCTCACGATACTTGCTTCGACACTCTCATGAATGTTTTACAAATTAAGTTGATAATGAAGACTTTAATCCACTAAGTTAGATCATCTAAAAGAATGTTAATCATCCATGTGTTATATTTCATCTATATCAAATAGTATATTTTTCCTCCCAGGAAATTACATGCTGACATGCTGCAGACACTAGCTTCCAAGAGAAGGGCAGGATACTTCCTTGCATTAAAAAAGAACATGCATCATCAAATCCATGTAACAACAAATTAATCTGAAGCTTAGGCCAGAATAAAAATAACAGTCACCTGCCGGTTTAGGCCTTCCCAGTAGAAAAGAAGTGATGCATGAGGATTTTCAGATAATTCAAGTGCCTTTCGGCTTTCATAGTTTGTGTACCTGAACAAACCAATTGCAGCAGGTGACATTATAATCATTTTCCGAGTAGCATTGTCAAGGTCATCCTAAAATAGAAATAGCAGATTATTACTGACCACACAAAACCATCCTTGTCCACACCCTTTAGTAATACCATTCGTGATGAGCTGCAGACAAATTTATAAAGTATAGTCAATTGGAAATTAAGTTCAAATATGCCACATATTATGCATATATTAGTTACAAAAGTCCCTATAAAGAGTATATTTCATTCATTCATTCACAAGAGCCCCCTAACCTATAGGTGAAGACTCAAAAGCACTTTGCAAAAAAGAAGAAAAAGAAAAGAAATAAAGTTGTTAAGAACCATTTCAACTCAAAAAATTAAGTTATTGAGTGGAAGCCCATAAATAGTTTTATTATAATCTCTAATATGTCCACTTAGATGAAAGTGTGAAAAAAACACAGACCCACTATACTACTACTACAACAACAACAACAACAACAACAACAACAACAAAACCGTTTTTCACTAGATGAAAAAATTAAACTGCAGATCAACAGACTCACTATACCTTGTACAAAAATTTAATTCCTTTTTTTTATAATTGAGAATAGGAGTCATCAAAGATTGAACCCTTGACCACTTGTCGTAAAAACTTTGATACCGTATCAATAACCATCTCAACTCCAAAGATTAAACTATTAAGTGAAAGCTCATGAATGATTTCATTATAATCTCTATCAAAAGTAACATGAACAACAAAAGCTAATCTTACGGTTTTCCATCCTTCCCTACAGTTGACAAGGCCATAGCATTTGGTTCCCTCAAGCCAGCAGCCAATGCATCATCAAACCATTTACGAAACTGCAAGTAATGAATGACACAATTATCAAACATAAGAAAGATGTTGGAGGATTGAGAAATAGTCATAACCATTAGAGTCTCTTTTGAAAAATACTCCCACATTATTAAACTAAAACAGATGAAGTTAAAGTGGGGAACCACAAAAGGACAAAAAAGAGGAGGGAAATTACAAACAGTATTATTTTACATGAACTTTACCTGATTAATGGGGTCTGCATCCACCTGCTCTTCAAGAAACTCTGGAGAGACATAGTTCTCTCTTAAAGCTGAAATATCGATTTGACGAGGCTTGCCAATTCGAACACACGTGGAAGTTCCAGGATATGGTGGAAGATGAAGCTTATATTTTTCTGCAATAGCAGGTGGGACAAATCTACCTCCTAAAAAGTGATGAGGACCACCAAACTTCTTTGCACATAATTTTGGGGCTGTCAAAGAAACCTGCAGAAAACATAAAGCACATTAATGAGATGGTCACTCAATGGAAACACAATTTATGTTTGTGAGAGCAGTTTTAGGATATTATATGTAAATTCCAAATTTTGGAGTAAGAAACAATGAAACAGATGTCTCTGAGAATCATACCAACATATCAGGCCTAATGCCTTTACCATCCACATCTCCTTCTTCAACATGCCAGCCAGAGGGAATATCTATTGAGACTATAACTGATCTTTTCTGACCAATTTCATTATGACTACTTACAGATACAAGCCTTTGGATCAGATCATTAAAAGGAGGCCTTGGAGCACCTGAATATTTTGAAATTTACTCAATCAGATATATTACAATAAATGGGATTATCATTGTAGCAAGTGTATGATTCAGAGCATGCACTAATAATAGATAGAGCCTATTAAATCTAAAGACTATGTGTGAATTGAGTCCAAAGTCCAGAAAAGAACTAGGAAATGTTGGTGAAAGGTATCATTTAGAATAATTATGACAATAGCAGCTCGTGTCTAGCCACCGAGGCCCTAGTTTTACCAACATACTGCTCATGAACAACTCCCCATTCCCACACACACACAAAAGGGAGGAGGGGGTCAGAAAAACATGAAAGGAATATTGGAGGAGATTTTACATAACATTATAAAAAAAAAATATGTCCCAAGCCAAGTAGTATGTGGCTTCTATATGGGGCAACATAACAATGTAGACATGCATGGTTCACAAACAAGATTTAAAAAAAAAAAATTGTAAATTACCATGGAAAGAGAATCCAAACATAGCATCTACTAGAATGTCAAAGTCCTTTGACAAGTCTGATTGCAGATCTTCCACCGATAAGAATGGGATTGATAGTGATTCAAGCTACACCATTAGTATTTCAAATGAGACTTGCAGCGACTCATAACAAACTACCAAGCCAAAGAAATAGTTGGGAGGGGGATGCAAAATACAAATGAGTGGTTTAGAAGTTTCTCAGCTGGAGTTCCATCCTACCTGAGTAACTAGCCCAGTATAAAGAGGCTTGGGGGTACGCTTGGGATAGCAGACGAAGGGCTTATATCCAAAGTGATGAAGGTGACGAGCAGCTACTAGACCGTCACCACCATTATTCCCAGGTCCACAAATAGTAAGAACACGACCATGCTCACTTGGTTTGTAAACCTGTGGAAGAAACTCAGTTGCAAGCACAGGTGTTCCACAATATTTGTAGGCAGGCATTCACAGAGAACATAATTCTCTCAAATAATGTTTGGCATAGCAAACGATGGAGTAGCGAAACAAAGAGTCAAAATATTCTCATAGCAAAAAACTCGGGAGTAAATTATAGAATAGATAGGTAATTTAAGTTGTAATATAACTAACTATCAGGTTTGTTAACTCTTAAGCTACCTACTTGAATTTTCGTCGTTTTTATCCAATTTATTTCCGCCATGAAATGAGTATTAGTACGGAAGAAAACCTAACAGATAAATAAAACACCTAACAAATTAACAATTACCTCAGCTATGGACGTGGCAACGCTCAAACCAGCCAATTCCTACAATTGCAAATGTACGAAGAACACAAATCGAAAACATTAAGCATTGACAGGAAACGAAATTAACAATAGAAGGAAAAATGTAGAGGCTAGCGCAGCAATGAAGATTGACCATCAACTGATCGACACTAAAACCAAGAGGACCCATGAGGTTCTCGTCTATCTCGGCAGCTTCTCGCTGGGTCAGGTACGATATAGAGTCGCGGCTCTCCATGCTTTGTCCCAATACAGTTACTCTGGCCCCTGAAGCTTCAGTAGACTTGGCACAAAATGCACGAACAATCGGGCTGATAATACCCTGAAAAAAAAACCAAAACAAAAAAAGCACAAAGCCTTTAATTTGGCGAATACCAGTTTGAAGAGTTTAGGGAGAAGTTGGGACAAAGACGTTGCTGAAGTGGCTTACGGAGAAAAGTTTATAGCGAGGGTTCTGATTCTGGCTACGGAGAGAAGAAGCAGGAGAGGGAGAGGGTTTACGGATGTTGGCGTAAGAGAAGAGGACGTTATGAGTTCGAGTGAGTGATTGGGTAAGGTATGGACATGTCATCCTTCCCTTCAGCATCAATGCACACATTGGTTTGCTTCGGTTGCCTTCGGCTTGTTCTGAATACTCCCTCACCTTCCTAACCCAAAATTGTCACCTCGATGTTTTTTATTACATTTTTTAAAATATACCCCTTGTTTGAATTTTTTTAATGTTTTTTTCTAAAAAATTTGTTTTGAGATGTGTTTTTTTTTTAAAAAAAACTTGTTTAAATAATACTTACATCATCATGACCATTAATAAAACTTTATATTTATAATATTGTCATAAGTTATTTAAAAAACAAAAATAAAAGAACAAAAAATATATAAGAGTTGTTTTTGTTTTGTTATTTTAAAAGTAAGTAATTTCACAACTTATTTTAAAAATAAAAATAAAACAAAAAATTCAAATAATTTTTTTTTATTTTTAAAACTTTTGAAAACAAAAAATTGGTTTTAAAACAAAAATAAAACAAGTCTATAGTCTTTTTATGTTTAGTTCATATTAACATTTTAAAAAACATTTAACAAGTTTTTAAAATTATCTGTATTAATTTTTAATATATAAAAATATATGTATAATTAAATAAATATTAAAAATTACATGTTAAGATTTAATTTTGAAATTGAGAGTTTTAAAGTTTAAAGTTTTTTATTTATAATTTAAAATTTGAAGTTTGAGTTATACTAAAAATTATGTATTTTCAAAATTATATTTTAAATTTTAAATTAAATATAAAAATATATAATTCTCATATTCTAATTTTAAAACTTTTGATTCAATTCCGCCAACTAAACCATCTCGAGATTTTTATCTCTTCTCCAATCGAAAATCTAACCATTTTTTTGTTCTTCTGTTAATGGTAATAACGACAATTTCAAAACATATAAGTAAGGACCGCTCTTTAAATTATTTAAGGAGGAATTGGTATAACTTCAGACTTCTTATTGTCATGAATAAAGTTTTCAAGAATGTGATTCTTGGAAGTGTTATTAAAATTGTTTCATTCGTTCAAAATATTTTAAAACATTTAAAAAAAACATTACATTATATTTGATTCAATCATAATTATTTTGACAAAAATACATTTTTCATCTTTAAAATTTAGCCCAATTTTTAATTTCATTCTTAAAACTTTAATTTTATTTCTATTATTTTTAGAATAGTTTAATATTATCACTATAACATCGTTATCATTTTAGACAAAAATGTCTGTTTAGCATTTCTATATGTCACGTGGCAATCCAAATTCTACCTCCTTCCTCTTCTTCTCGCCACACACCGACCTGTTTGCACTCTAATTCTCTGAGTGCTAGAAACCATGGCCAGTGAAATTGAGTTTTCTCAATGAAATCACGGCCTCCTCAATCTCGAACACTCGAGGACCTTCCAATTTCCTCGTGATTCTGGATTAAGGTTAAGGCATAAGAGACGAAATTAACATGGAAAGGCTTATCCAGGTGGATACGAAACTGGAATATAATAAATTTGGCCTCCAGGTTTGAAAAAAATGAAGCAATAACATTGAAAGAACATCGCAGGTTTGAAAAGACAAACAAAATTTCCCAGTTTGGGTAGGTGCACAATCAAATTTAAAGGATTAGGCACAAATTTTATGTACACAAAATATATTACAAAATATTTAAAATTTATAATATTATTTAATAAATTGTGACTTAACAATTCAAATTTTTAAATTGAAGTGGTAACTCATAAAATATTAGAGTATTTATATTTAAAGAGAAGTTAAATTTTTACTCCTCGTTTCTTAGTAAACAAAAAAAAGAGTAAAAAAAGTTTAAAAATTAATAATACAGTAAAAAAAATATTAAAAATTGATATTATTTAACATGAACATATAAATCTAAGTCTAAAAGAAGCAAAACTAAAACTTAAGGATGTGCAAACTTTATGATTACAATTTATGGACGGATTTTAGACAATGATCTAATTACTTCAAGTAAAATTATGCAGTGAAATCAAGGTCTTTTTGATCTCGTAACGGTAGGGGGTTTTTCAATTTTCTCAGAATTTCTTCTTCTTTTAAGTGAGCTCGATCGAGTTCAAGTAAAATTATGCAGTTATGACTTTGAAAGTTATGAATTTTCTCAGAGTTATGACTTTGATTTTTTGAAGATGACGGAGAGGAGTGGCAGCTCGATCGAGTTGAAAGTTGAAGCAGAGGTAACCCTTAATTCAGATGAGACGATATTTCGTACGACGTAAAATTTTTTATTTTTAAGAATTATATTTTTTATAAAATATATTTTAAAAAAATTATGATTATTAAAAATATATAAAAAATATTTAGTTATAATAAAAAAGTTTAAAAAATTTAAATATTTTTTTAAAAATTATGAAAGATAGAAAATGAATACGAAAATGAAAAATATAAACGAGAAAGAAAAATAAAAAAGAAAATAAGATAATTAAAAATATTATTATATTTTATATATTTTTTTAAATTTCATATTATAAAAAATTTAAATTTAAATTTTTTTATGGAAAAATTTTTAGAAACTTACTTATAAAAATTTTATTTTAAATTTAAAAGTTAAATATGAGAATTTAATTTTTAAAAAATTTAGAAATTTTTTTTCTCAAAACACTCTTTAATGGAGTGGAGTGTTTGGATCAATGAATAAAAAGAAAAATAAATTTTTTTATTTGATTTAATTTTAAAAGAAGAGAAAGAAGAGACATTTTTTTTTATTGATTTACAAGTAGAGAGAACAAAAAATTATTATATCTTTTTTATTTTATTTTAACTAAAAATAAAATTATTTTGAAATTATTTTTTTATTAAAAATTTTATTTTCAACTGGTCTTCAATTTATGATTTTTATTTTTTTATTAAAAAATTTGAAATTTTTTTATTATTTAAATATTAAAATAATTAATTGAGAGTAATTTTTTTTTATCACACTTTCCTTTTCCTCCAAATTCTCCAATTTTTGAAAAAATAAATAAATCAGGGACTGTCATTTTCTATTTTCTCCCTTTCAAATTATCCAATAAAATATGGTAATTTTAAAAAAAATCCTTCTAAATTTTTCAAACTAAATACTATGAAGAGAGACAAAAGAAAAACAAAAAATTGATGAATAATCAGTCATATACAGATGGGATCTAGTGTCCACAACAGACAACTGAGCATTTTCTGTAAATGTAATTAATGGTGATATGGTCAAAGAAAATATTGAAATTTTAGATGAAATCGAGAATTGAGCTAATTAATGGTTCTTAGACTAGTGTTTTGGTTGTCTCTGTTGTTTTGCTTCGCGAATGAAAAAAATAAAAAAACTCCTGGTAGACGTGGAACTAAAAAAAATTATTGAAATATTATTTTTCACTTACGTACTAAAATTTTAAAAATAAAAAACTTACCCCCAATCAAACGCCCGGTTAGAACTTAGAAAGAAACTTAGACAAAAACTGAAAATAACCCAAGCCATAAGATTTTATAAAAAACAACTTAACTATTTTATATTTTTTTTGGGGTGGGGGGCGCAATATCTTTCAATAATTAGCCCTATCTATTAAAAAAATAGCACTAAGTATTTCATTTTGAAATGCTTTACTTCATTAAAAACTACATGAAATTTTGAAAATGAGATAACCTATTCTGTATTCTCGGTTTTTTTTTTAAGTTTCAATCCATGGTCATAATAGTTTAATATATTGTTAAGAAAAAAAAACTCATCCTAATTAAAAATTAGAGTCACATTTCGCAGACACTAAAGAGTTTATCCTATCAATTATCAAATAAATAGTCATAAAGTGAATGCGACGAGCATGCGTCTTCCATAATGTAAAGCAAGAAGGCAACCAATGTAAAACGACTGGGTCTTGAATTTCGTTACTAATCAAATTATGACGAATGATCAAAGAACAATCGTCGGACATTTTTGTAGCCATGAGAAAGTACAAGTAGTATTATTAATTTTTAACTAAAAATAAGAAAAAACATCATATATTTAACTCTCTTTTTTCTCCAACAAAAAAAAATCTCTGGGGAGGCATTGGGTCGTCTAAATTCATTGCTCAGTTTCACAGATCTTCTGAATTCTTTCGATGAAACTCATGACAGTCTTCAAATTATCTTCATCTGAAAGAAGAAAAGAAGAGAAAACTATTTCTATGAATAACTGAGAGCTTCGCTTGGGGGTAGCAAGTAAATAGGAACAACGTGTGTACCTATTCTTGGTATTGTGTGGCCTTTGGGATGATGAATCACCACCGGTTCAACGCACGATTCTATTAGGTCAATCCCATATTTCTTCAAGAAATCCGTCTCTCCTGCAGTAAACAAAGATTTCATTATTTACCTCCTATTTGGTTTACAGAATATTTTTATTTTTATTTTTTTCAATAACTTTAAACACGAAATGTATCTTTTTTCTGCAGATATTGTATGAGACAGAAGAGTAAAGAATTAAACTCACGTATATTAAGCTTTTAACCTTTATAATTAGAGAAGTCTCAGTTTAGCTTAACTTAACTCAATGTATATTTGCATAATTAGATTGCATATAAATTAATATAGCAATTTAGAAACATTAATAAAATAACCATTACAATACATAAATTAGTAACAACAACAATTGTTGTAACTTCTAGCATCCAGAAAGGGAGCAATACTATAATAGTGATGATATATTGATAGAATGAATATGATGATGATAAAGATGAAGTTCTAGCTAGGAGAAATTGATATTCAATAATTAAGATTTAAAAAACATGCAACAAATCAAGACCAAAAGGAGTTAATGAATAATATATGGAAATTAATTTTATTAAAATCTTAAACTGAATGCAAGCATCTTAAATAGATTTTTCTATAAAGAGATTCATGAAATTGTTTCAGCCCCAACTTTTTATAAAAGAGAGAGAAGTTGGCATCTAGCTAGGAGCACGATACTTAATTAGAATTCAGTAATCAGACGGCAATAAAGTAAAAAAGAGGGAAGTAATGAGATATAGAAGAATAAAATTTAGGGAGCTGCGGAATTACCTAGAAAGTGAAGGGAGGGACAAGAAATTGGGGCAGAATATGCTTTCTCAGCCACCGATGGCGACTTAAACATAGCCCCTCCTATGATTATTAAGAATTTCACTTTGGGAACCTTGGTTAGGGTCACGCCCTGCACATGACACATATAACAATTACATTTATTTAACTAATTTCAAATGGAATGGGACCCAAATACTAGACGTTTCTCAAGTTTCCACGTACCTTCTCCTGAAGACCCGGCAGCCCAGATGACAATATCGCCCCCTATATTCTCAATTTCAAACACTTTAACCATTTGAATTTCTCTAAACACTGAGACAACCAATTTCAATACAACAAATTGAATTACCTGTGAGAAACCAAGGAGACCATCAAATGGCCCTTGCTTGATCATGTAATCCTCTATATATTTCAGGCATTCATCAAAGTTTATGTACTCTGTAAATTCCTGTTATAGCATAACATAACAAAAAATGCACATATTAAATTACGATCGACAAACTCAAACGCATCTTATTTGCCAAACAGCTGTTTTTTTTTTTTTTGGTTTTGGACGGAGGGGAGAAAGAGATGAATTATATATAAGCACCTTGTCGAACTGGAACCACTCGTAGTAAGGAGGATCAAAAATGCCTTCGACGTCGGATTTACCCTGGGAGGGAAAAGGAGCATCAAGGAAAACGAGATCTAGCTTCTGGAGCACTGATTCGGGCCACTTGTGTATCTGTTTCTTAAGGATTTCTGCACTCGTTCTGAAGCCATGAAGGCACAGGATTCTGGGCTTCCTCACATTCACTCTATTATCACCTTCGCTTCCCATTTCGCTATTCTACAAATATAACAACGCGGGATGGAGACGATGAATATAGAATGATGGGCGTGGGCGAGTCTGTGGCTGAAATGAATTTAAAGTCGGGCGTCGGAGTCAAGGGGGCCTGGGGGAACCTCAATACCATAAGATTCTCATTCCATTTTGGCTGCTTCTCGTTTAATTACGAAACGACATGGCATGCGGAGCTGAATCGATGGTGCGAGTTATTTTTATATATACTATTTATCACGTGTGAACATCACAACCCCTCCCAAGGGCAAGGAGGGAAACCGTGGTTTCATGCCCGTGCGGAATCCGCGTCGTGATGTTATTCCTGACGTAAATGAGCTTCTAACATTTTTATAAATAAATAATTTTGTATCATTTTAAAAAATTATTCTATTTGTTAAATTCGTATTAGTAGTAGTGGATCACTATTTTTTAAATTTATTTCAACAAAAAATCCACGAAATAATATTCACTAGTTTCCTATTATTTTTTTAAAATAGAAAATAAAGGTTCTATTTTTTATTAAAAAAGAAGAAGAAGATTTGTAGGTTTAATTAAAGTCTTACAAGGTGCGTGTGCGTCCCGTTAAATCGCCGTCAGATCGTCAGAGAGCAAAATGGACGGTGGATTTGTGTTGGGACAACGTAGCGGGCACTAGCATTGCCGTGAGCGCGTAATTACGAAAAGAGAGAAACAAAGATCAGGCCGGTGGAAAGGGCGAACTTGTAATCGGACAATACGCCTACTCTCATTTGGCTGGCTCGTGTTGTCCTTTGTCTTTGTTTCTCCGACCACCGATTCGGTTCTTCTCACCCTTTCCGTTCGTTCTAGAGTTTCTATATTCTTCTTCAATGGCGGCCAATTCGCGTAGAGGTGGTTCTTTCTACGGTGATGCTGCCCCTTATCGATCCAGGTACCCTTTTGATTTCTCTCTATACCTCCTCCTTTTTGTTACGACCGATTCGATTCTTGTGAATTTCATTCCTTCTTGCTGTTTACGAAGAGTTGCCATTGGTAGAACTGAAATCTATGCATATATTGGGATGCAGAGAGGGGCTTAGCACCAGACCAGTTGCTGGTTCCGATGAAATCCAATTGCGCATCGATCCGATGGATTTGGACGACGAGATCAGCGGTCTTCATGGCCAAGTCAGAAAGTTGAGAAACGTATGTTCTAGATTTTTCAGTTTCTCTTTCTTCCACAATTTTTTTTTGAAAAGTTGTGTTTTTGATAAATTCGAATAATCTGTGGTTGATAAGGTATTAAAAGTTTAAAATTATGCATTAGACTACGTGTGTAATGCTCCAAGTCCTTTATTTGCGGTATAATGACGAATTGTATGTGCAGTTCCAGTCATTCAGACTTACGAGCGAACAATTTATGAGAGATATTGTTACATTATGCATGAAAACTGACCTAGGCTTAAAACCGTATGAGTATAGGTTATTGGGGACTACAGAGGAGACGAATAATTCTGTAGATTAGGGAGTTGACTTGAGAGAACTGAGCTATTTTATATTTAAACTCTATCGAGAAATCTGCCAAAGACCTATGGGTTGAGAGAACAACAAAGATTTTTTTTTCATTTACCCTTTCTCAGCATCTAATAACCCAACTGTCAACACTTACTATCACTTTTAAATGGTGACTCTTGATTTTCCATGAACTTGTCGGTTGTCCTCCATTGGTAGCTTATAGCCTTCTACAATTTGTTGTTGTTCTGTGTGATCAGTGATCACCATCTTTTCCATGATTTTTTGGCATGAACCTACTTTATAAATCTTTTTTCTTTTTCAAGGGTGGAGAATGAGCTTTTCAAAATTGTCTTATCTTAATGTTTTTTATTAATTATAAAAAATTGTAAGCACAGCTGGTGGTAAATTAATATTACCTGAAGCTCTTTAAGATGATTATTACATTTGGGGGGGGGGGGGTGTATTATCTTGGAGAAGAATTATGTGGGCCCATAAATTTTTGTTATTTAGATGCTTGCCAAATGTTTTTTTCTCCTTCACAATGTATTTCTCCTTGTGGATTATTATATAGAATCCTTGTTAATTGATGCTTGTATTAGGTAACTGTGGAAACGTGGAGTTAAATTTCCAGCTTAAAGTAATGAGTCTTGGCAGCTTGACATATTGTTGAGTTCCATCCTGCTAATTATTTCCTTTTATTGGATCTAGTTTGATGAATCTTTATGATGTTTCAAAGCTTTTGTTTCCATTTTTGCCTCCTCATGTTCTCATAGAACTTCATATTTTTCTGGTGCAGGTTGCTGAGCAGATAGGGACAGAAGTGAAACATCAGAAAGACTTTTTGGAACAGCTGGTACATCATTCATTGGATAAACTCTGTTTGACATATTTTTCATTATTTGTTGCTCAAATTGAAGATTTTATAAGATATCTCAATTTTGAGCAGTGGAAATAAGGAGTACATTTACTTGTCTGTTTCTTTAGTCAAGCAAAATATGGATATACTATCGAAATTTTAATGTGACTTAAGATTTTGAAAAGACAAACCACTAACCATGGAAGGAAATGTATTATCATATCTCGTTTAGAAAGCTGGGATCAATTAGTTATTAAGAATTTTAAAGCAGAAAATCTTGTCACACATGAAGCTATCTTTTTCTTTTTCTGAACCTGTCTTAGAAGAGTAAAATAATTTTTTATTGTGGATCTTGATAACTTTTGAATAGTTAGCTAGGGTTGGATCGCGATAAGATGCTTAGGATCAAATGCACAATTTAGTCCTTGAATATATCACCTTGCATAGCTGTAGTCTCCAAATTTACTTTAGTGCACGAGTTAGTCCCCATTAATTAGCAACTCATTGCAACTTATTCCCTGATTATTTTATGCTTCCCACTGCAACCCAAGATACAGAAAATCCGGAAAAATTAGAAGTAGATCCTTCTTGCTTTGAGAGAGAGAATGAGTATGAGACAGAAATTATATGGCTCACCTGAAAGGAATGGTTTGTCCCTCAGATATCACCATGAATTTGAGGGGGTAATATTAAAACCGCCTTGGAGCTTCTCTGCAGTTTTGGAGGCTATACCACTTTTACAATGTGTGGAAGGAAAGGGGATCACTGCAGTCAAATCCACCACTTTGAGCAAGGCCAGAAACTACAAATTGCAAACGTTTTCCATGAAACACCTCTCTTTCTCTCATGCACATGCCTGCACACAATCACACATTTTTTTATCAAATTTTCATATATATGTCTTGGAATGCTATCTCTAGGGGTGTACAAAACCGAACAAAATCGATCCAAATTGATCTAAAACCGAATAAAACCGATTTGAATCGGTTTAGATCGGTTTTTCAAATATGAAAACCGACCGGTTCGGTCGGTTGGTCGGTTTGGAAAAAATTTCAACCGAACCAACCAATTATATTTAATATTTATTTATTTAAAATAATAATTTTTTTATTAAGAAAGAGATTAATTAAGAGTCCAAATTTTTAATCTTATAAGATTCATGTAACTTCTAAATAATAAAATAATGTGTCTAAATTTTTAAGTACAATGCAACTTTTTTTTAATTCATTAAGCAATTGGATTTCATTAATTAATTAATTAATGTGAAATGTCTATTTAATATCTTATAATGGAGTGTGATAGTTTATATTGATTGCATTTATAATATGTTAGTAATAAATTTAATAAATATTTTATTCACCAAAAAAATTATAAATATTTATTAATATTAGTATGATTGATAATAACAACAAAAAATAATTGATACTAAAATAATGTTTTTAACATAATTATTTTATTCTAAATATAAGTATCTAATAGTCTTGCAATCTTGTATTTAAATAGGTTGTGTGCTACACATTGTAAAAATCAATATATTTTATTTCTATCATAAAAATAAAGAGTAAATTTCTTTCATATCTTATAAATTTAAAATATAAGTAAAATTTAAAAATACAAATTTTTGTCATGTTTGATGATGTCATAATATAATATATGAGATCTTATTTTGAATGGTAAATAATTTTAAAATTTTGTCATATTTATTTATATATATAATATTCAAACTTTAGTTGAAGTTTACACAAGACATTAAAAAAATGAAAATTATGTAATGCTAATAGATAATAGATCTCTTATAATAGGATATAACTAAATTATGGGAATGTTATTGGGCAAACGCCCAAAAAAAAAAAAAACCGATGGACCGAACCAAACTAACAGGTCCATATTTTTAAATTTTTTTTTGTAATCGGTTTAGTTTGGTTGAGGTCTAAAAACCGACTGAACCGAACCGATGTACACCCCTAGCTATCTCAGCTAAATTGGTTTCCGTGTATTGAAGCCTGACAAATACAATCTGAAGCTAAGAAAAATAAAAATTTGCCCTAAGGTCCCATTCCCAGCATCAAATAAAAAATGCTGGCGAAACCTAGAGGAGGAGTGATAATTGATAAGAATCTCTATCTTTAGTGGGTTATCTTTTAACTGTACTTTTCTTGCTCTTTGTTTCCCCACCGTTTCAATCTTCCCTCATGAATCCCTAAAAAAATGGGCATACAGTTGTAGAGAGCTGAACAGAGGAAGTGAGAGGCAGTGCACAGAGGACAGAGAGAGAAAGCAGTTGTGGAATCAAAATGCTGTGAATGGAACGCAATGCTGCATTTTGGTTTTACCCCTCTTTCTAGTTACTTATTCAGTGTAATAAGCTACGTGGGCATACTAACAAACCAGATGGGAATCTAATGGTCCACATAAGCATTTTTTGGAGAGAAAGTTTGGGCAACTTTATGGAAGGTCTAAGTGGCAATGAGTTGCTTATAGTCGGGATTGGCTTGTGCACTAAGGTAAATTCAAGGATTAAAACTATGGAGGATGATATTTTTGGAGACTAAATTGTATATTTAGTCAATAATTAATGGATGGCGAAGGAAATTTATGATGAGAAGTATTAGCTACTTTCTGTTTTTGCTTTATAAAGATGAATATGTCTGACTTTATATAATATTCACTAGATTCGCCTAATCTGTGGTGCATGGCTCACACCACATTCACCATAATAAATAGATTCCGGCCCAGCCCTCAATAATTTTAGACTACCGTGTGTGTTGGCACATTCTTTGACTGATAGGGGGACAAGCTATGGCACTCTTAGCCCTCAATTCAAGTATGTTCTTCTTCTTCTTCTGGGTTTGTTTTTGCTAAATATATCTAGCCACTCAATGCTTGCCATGACCCTGTCAATTTTCTTTCTAACTAATGCCTCACCTGGCTATCAGTTTGTCCATGGATATATTGAATCCCTTATCACAATATCCAGTACCCTACAATTGTTAACAAACTTCCTGAATTTCCTTATTTCCCACCACATAATAGTATTGTTGATAATTTATCTTTCCTGGTTTATTTGGTTGGTTTTCTGTTATCTAATATCTGAGTCTGTTTTTATGAACTTGGGTTGATTATCATGTTTCATTGTTTATTGACTATCACTGAATTGAGATTCTGGAATGACGGAATCCTTAACTATATAAGCCATATTGTTATTTGGTATTTGGTTTATATAATTATATTTGCGCCAAACCTCAATGTTGCATTGGGCAATTCAGTCTACTGTGGCATGGCTCTTTTTGCAACATTGCTCTGCGCACCATTAACATCTATGGATGAGTTTTACTACTTTCCTTTAAAAGACGAGTAAAGATGAAAAATCTTTCAGCTGGCTTTGCTGTTATCTTTTGCCTTTGGGTTGGGTGTTGATTTTTGGTAATCAATCAGTCATTAGTG
Source organism: Gleditsia sinensis (assembly GCA_037074535.1). Taxonomy (NCBI): domain Eukaryota; kingdom Viridiplantae; phylum Streptophyta; class Magnoliopsida; order Fabales; family Fabaceae; genus Gleditsia; species Gleditsia sinensis. The sequence goes on from CM073472.1 coordinate 6,823,370, forward strand.
TGTTGTCTCCATGTTAGCAGAAAAATCGTTAACTATCTTGTTATCATTTTGATTCTATTCTATCTGTTCTCATGCAGCAAATGACGATGATAAAGGCTCAAGCTGGGGTGAAGAATAATTTGAGAAGATTGAACAAGAGCATCATCCAGAATGGTTCAAACCATATCGTTCATGTGGTCGTTTTTGCGTTAGTCTGTTTCTTTGTAGTGTACCTATGGTCCAAAATGTCCAGAAAGTGAGGACTGCTTCCTGGTTGAAAAACTTGCTACTTTAGGGCTTCTTTAAACCACTCACATGATGCCTGATTCTGTTGTAAAGAATAACTCCCTCTTTTTTTTTTTTTACCGCAATTATATAATAGCCCATTTGATCCTTAGGAGTTCAAATATGTGATTTTGTGTCTTTTTATGTTGCGACATATCTTCTCTTTAATGTAAGTGTGTTGACAACTTATATCATCACATTTGCAACACAAATTTTTAGGTCTCGTTAGAAGCGTGGATTTGATTAAATTGGTTTGTCATAATAAGTCGTGCTAAAACAAGTTCTTGTTCTGTTAAAGTAGTGGTTCTGCTGACTTCTTGTTCTGTTGATCGTAGAATTATCTTTAGGCTTCTTTCGTCTTCTACCACCGTTTTTTGTTTTTCTTGGACTGGCATCTACCACCGTAAAAATACCTTAATGATTGGTTCCCTCTATAATGGGTATTCTTCCAAGTTTCATCGCCTTTCAAACTCTTCCCGTCCAACCTGCCTTCTTCAACGAGATGTCAACCGTATCTTTGAATAATTTGAGCAAATCCTAAAACAAGTTCGTTCGCCAGGTCGTATATGACTGCTTAGTGGTTAAGCACCAAGTTCCTTGACACCCTGTGTAAAAAGTTAGATCGCACGTTCAAAAAACTAGAATCTTTCAAAGAACCTAATAGGTTCTGTTTGCATATACCCATGCCATAGCGAGTGCAAGGCCACACTGATATATTAACATTCTATGTACATATGCTGTACAACTATCTGAGTTTACTCAGTTAATTATTAGGCTAAATGAGCAAAGGGACACACAAAAAAAAAAAATTGCAATTAGATCTTACAGTAAAAGAAATTTCGTGAGAAAATATCTCCCAAGCCAACATAAAAGGGGATGTCAGCAAGCAACCACTTTACCCACATAAGCTTGTAGTGGAGATAGTAAATTTTAAAACCCCAGCTATAGCAGTCGGAATAGTGGCATTGGTGGTGTCAGACTGTCAGTAGATTGGTCAAAATGCTTTACAGAGGTTGTTAGCCTTCATGTTAGATGAACCTTGCTGATCTATCGGACCTGTTGGACCACACAACCTGCTCCTCTTTGGTTCGGATATCCTCACACGTGAAATTGCAGAGGCGAGCACATCAATCAACACACAATCATCCTGACCTTCTGAATAGCAACTTTCGGAGGATGAAAGCGGGCTTGAAACTTCATTAAGGGAACCGTCGTCTATCCTGTTTCCTCCCAACCCAGGTTCAGGCGCAACAACAAACTGGCGGCAAGTGGCTCCAATTTGGTGCTTCAATTTTGGTTTGATAGGCAGTGTTTTTAATGTAGGATCTGTGTAGAATAATATCCATGGATGCCCTGAAATAAAATCACGTTAGATCAATTTAACATGCAAACAACTTAAAGACTTCCACTATCAAACAGTCCTCAAAAGTTTTAGCCTTGTATTAGCATAATCCATGCTGAGATGAACATATGAAAAAACAGAGTTAAGTGAAGCTTCAACATGAGCCAAATGGATAACAGTGCCACTATTACCTAGAATGACATAAACACAAACTTATTTCTAATTAAGAAAAAAGGAGTCACAGGAAAAAGGATATAATAATCAACAAGGAAAGCTTGTTCAAAAAGCTAATAATCCTCATACTAAGAATCCTTTGGATAGATAGAGATAATTTTCTAGAGAAATTGTAAACATTCTCCATGACTTTTATTATTCAAATGAAGAACAAATAATTCAAGTTAGAATACAATCAATATTAGTTCACGCATTATCGAAGAAGACAGACAAACAGACAGCCAATGACAAATTTATATTAGCATAAACTTACTAAGTACTTCATCAGCTGTTATCCTTGCTGAAACATCCCTTGTCAGCATCCTCCCAACAAGATCTCGTGCAGGCTTAGATATCAATTCCCACATCCCCTTTTGGAGATCCAGTTTGACGTTCTTAATAGCTTCAAAGACTGCTTCCAACGAATTTCCTTGAAATGGAAGAAGGCCAACTAACAGAGCATGCAGGAGAACTCCAGCACTCCAAATATCCACCTTCTCAGAATAGCTACCTAACAATACCTCCGGAGCAACATATGCAGGGCTTCCAGCCAAACCAGTCAAGTTCTGACCTGAAATATGAATTTTTAACTAATGAGCAATAACCAATTCTTTGACAACATAATAAACTTGTATATCAATAAAAAAACATTATGTTGATTGCATTATTTAATGTTTGCAAATGCCTAAACATAAAAAACTCAAACTAGGTGGACCTATTGTAGGAAGCAGTACTTTCAAATTGATATAAGCATTCTTCTTAGAACATCTCACACTCAGATTAAAAGAACACACAAATGCAAGATTAAGAGAAGAAAATTCATCTCAAATACTAATTAACACAGTTGAAGAGACATAACCATTTTGAGTCTATACAACCTTTTACTCCTATGATTAGCATATGAACAAACTCTGCCTACTCTACTTATATTGGTATAGTCAGTTCCAAACTCGGATAAAAAAAGAAGGTCGTATTAAGTATGCGACAATCAACGTAAAATTTTGTCGTAATTATATTAACCGATTCTACCTAATAAAAAAAGACTTAATTATTGTTGTTGATTAGTATATAAACAGTGACATTAATAAACCAACGTCCCATGAATGCAAAGCGTTGAATTTACCACCAAGATGTAATTAATTTTGAATTTGATATCTAATAAACTGCTCAAATGCACTCTGTGTATAAGTTGAAAACTCATTGTAGAATTCCTTCAGACTTTTTTTTTCCCTTCATAAAGTCAACGAAAACAACAAATAGTCAATATACTCAGACAGATATACAGGCGTCGCAAGAATATGTGCATATCTACCAAGGCATTTTTGTTTAGAGATACTGACTCTGGAAGAATTGTATACCAGGCACGTTAAGCAAGGATTTTATTAATCAAGAGTAAACAATATACGCACACTGGAAAAAATATCCCAGATGCAGGTTTCGCATATTACCATTAGAAATTCTCATGGCCAAGCCAAAATCTGCAAGCTTTATTTTTCCTGATGTAGTGAGCAGAATATTCTCAGGTTTGATATCTCTGTGCACAACTCCCATATCATGACAATACTTGATGACCAACATCACTTCCTTGAGTACATTAGCAGCCCGCTGTTCTGAATATGGGCCCTCTTTGACCATCCTATCGATCAATCGCCCCCCAGAGCACAATTCCATAACAAGATGAAAGGATTCAGCTTCCTCATACACTGCCTGCAGTGTCACAACCCCAGGATGTCCAGATAAATGTTGCATTATCTCCACTTCTCGATGAACTGTTTCCTCCCCCTTCCTCAGAGTCTTGCATGCATATTCTGTTCCACTAAGTCTGGACCGACACAACCAAACACATCCAAATTTGCCTTGCCCAATTGTTTCACCAGAAACATAATCATCCTCAATCTTCTTCTTCCTGCCCATCTGTGTAGCAACCTCGATGCATCCTATCTTCCTCTTGAGACCTCTTCCAGGAGTGATCAAAGATGATGTCCCACAAAGTGGAGCAGTGGCAAAGCCTGCTAGCCTACTTTTACAGGAAGCAACCGGTTCTGTATCGGCATCTTCTTTACATCTCTTCTTCAACCTTGAACAATCTTCTAGCGAGTAATGAGATTTCAAATTAGATGAATGAGACCCATGATTTGAAGTCAAAATTTCTGGCAGATTTGAGGATGCATCTGTCTCACTTCCTTTTCTTTTCTTCCTCATAACATCGGTTCTTAGACGATCACAAATTTTATACCACGAAGCTGTCCTATTCTACCGCAAAATATGCTTGCGGCTTCGGTTCACACCACTCTAGGTTGCCCAGAAATCAGCAGATCAGAAATAGAAACTTTATAAACCTTTCATACAACTCCGGGAAAGTAAATCAAAGCCTGAAACCCTTTTAGAGTAAAATGGCGCCAAACAGCGCCATTACTTCATGCCAGTAGATAAAAACATTTCTTTCTGCCGCTTGCACAACTACGAAGGCAAAAATTCCAAAATTTGATTTCCTATGCGAATTGCAATCAATGTGGTTATGTCCTAAGCAATTCCTCTACAATCAGACGGAAGGGAGTCAAAAACTGTAATCATTACAACCTACTTTACTCTAACCACGCACGGAAAGAACCCCGACTATTTAACAGACATCCATCGTAGAGAAAATAACAAACCTTCGCGATCTTCCTATGTCCTTCAAAGTCCAGAGATCAGATTGATCTGTTCCCGGACAAGTACGAGAATGGCAAAGCAAACCTCAAAACGCCATGAATTGGCAACTGTTGGGCACAAACGCAAAGGCACGTACGGGAAAGCGGGAACAATCGTTGAGAATATGGGGCAATCCGGATCAGAAAACCCTAAAAATCTCCGATCGAGAATTTGGGTAAATCCCCGTGACTGTAGATTATTATCTCTGATGACCTTGTGAGATTAAAAAGCCAGAGACGGTGGTTTGTTGGGTCTAGTCTTTTATCTTTTATCTTTTACTTAGCTAACGTGTTCACTTTATATGGGCTCGGTTTTCCTAATGCCTTTTCTAGGGTGAGGGAGTTATACAGTGTGCGCGTCACCATGGGAATTCAATGTGTCGTCGTTGTTTTAGCCGTAGACTCTTCTAGATCCGAGCAGGCACTTGGCTTTTCGATGACGTGGGATTTGTGTATTTGTTTTGTTCGAGAAACCGACTGGAGAGGGCAGATTGACACGTGATTTAACACGCGACGCACATGTAAGCGGGGAAACGGGTCCTCGGGTCTTCACCGTTAGCCTTCGTTTGGTCTTTGGTGGTGGGTGCGGTAGGCGCAACCTCAATAAAGCAACGCCTACAATGTACTACATATTAAAGAACAAATGAGTCTTATATTAAATTTTTTATATTGCTACGTGAAAGATTAAATTAAAGTTTCTTAAAAAGTATTATATTAAACTCTTGTCGTTGAATAAGATGACACTTAATAATTTAATTCTTCTTACTAAGCTTACAAAAACAAATTTTCTTGTATAATTATTTAATATATCATTTTATTAAATATTATAGACCAATACAATAATATTTGTATCATTAAAATTGTAATATATATTAAAATTGTCAATATATGAATATGTATATATATTTTATATTTTGTTAAGTGTTATAAATAATTTGAAAAGTGTTCCTTATTCTTAATTAAGCACACGTACAAATTCGATTAAGAGATAGCAATACGTTATTTGAGTTATCGTGAGAAGTTCAATTCTAATAATTTTACAAGAGCCAAAAAAAAAAGGTCAATTATGTATTAGAGAGTCAAATTAGTTTATTAATTAGTTTAGATAACAAAGATTAGTTAATTAATTTGAGTTCATTTTAAACTCCCTGAAGTAGATAAATCAATCCTCTCACATCAAGCAACGAATCAAACGATAAAAATTTAATATTAAGAAAACATACTTTACTTTTTTTGTCGTTGTCAAAAGTAGAAATTTTACTTCTCACAATAAAAGCAAGCTAACATATATTAAAAAATAATCGTAATGTTCAAAAAATAAATAATAATAAAAAACTGACAAAATATCTAACAGAAAACAAACAATTCAGTCAAAAGTTAAAACCTCCTCGCAGTAAGGCTTACGCAACACCTATTTAGATTCCAAATGTCAATTTCAACTAAAACCTTGTCCCCATCAAACAACATTTATTTGGGATTCTAAATGTTAATTTTAAATTAAAAATTTATGAATATTTTTATTATACTTTTTAATACACTTTTTATATGAATTTTTTAAATTTAAAATATAAATTTATTTATTATATTTTATGTTAAAATTAAATTTTTTTATTTTAAAAAATAGAGGTAACCAAGAAGTAAACCCATAATGTTTTAGCTATAAAAACTTTAATATAAGTTTTAAAATTATTTTAACCCAAAAATATAAATAATTTTATTATTATCCGCCAAGAATTACTTCCAAAAACTTTATCATTTATACTTCTGCATAGTTACCACAGGATGTAACACGCTATCTCGAAGTTACCACGGTCGGGTCTTGAATCAATGAGCTCTCTTACCAACTCTGTCCACCAGGAACCAAAGACAATGAGATGGGACCTTTGCTCAAAATTGGAAACGACCTTCCACAGCGTGTGGGCATTTAAACAACGGGAAAAATGGTTTCTCTTGCACATCGCACGTGGAACATCCAAAATAATGCCTCCGCTCCTCAAGTTTTCCTTCACAGCAAGAGCTTCATGGAGACACCTTCATATAAAAATTATAATTTTTTCCCTCCATTTTCAGCTTCCGTAGCCAAGCACAGTTGATGCAAATATTGTCTTCAATAACCACTTCCTTACTCAAACAAAGTTCCTCCATGGCAGCACAATAACCGATTCGCAGAGTATCCCCATTTCTGCCATAACACTAAACCAGCTTATCCTCATTTGGAAGGGGCTGGCTGCTCCTTCAAAATGGATTGGGCTATTGTATCATTAAATAATTACAGAATCATGCCCTTTCTCCAAAGCCCACTTTGGAGATCAATTAGATGCTTCACAAGGAGCGTATTTGAAGGCTGAAAGGTACTTCGACGGAAGCCAAGGCGTGCCAAAACAGTAGAGAAGGGAGCTCTTTCTAGCGTGCCACCTGCAAACTTGCAAAACCACTCTCCTACCCTCAAGTATGCTTCTCCACCCCCATGAAGGATTGACACCTACACTAGCTTGAATGTGGGAAAATACTTGGCTTTAAAGAACCTGCAAGTAAAGGAATTCGGCTCGGCAAGGAGAAGCCATGCCATTTTGCCGAGTAATGCTAAATTAATATCCCTTAATAGGCTTCCCTCCTTTTTGCTTTTACAAAGTTTCTCCCATTTGGTGTAGCAAATACTATGCTTTGTGTCTGAATCACACCACCAAAACTGTCTCATGAGACAAGTTATCTCTAGACAAAACTGATCCGGAAATAAGAAACAAGTTGTTGCATAAATTAAGAGTGTATTAACAATTGATTTCAAGGGCATCAATTTTCTTTTCCAACTAGCAATCCTCTTTTTCACTCTTTGTTTAATATAATTATAAGTTTTAGACTTAGAGCGATTAATAAATAATGGTAATTCAAGATATTTATTTTAAGAATCTATATTTGTCACTCTTTGCGATGAAGCAATACAATGTTTGAAAAGTGATGATTATTATGGAAAAATCAATTGAGGACTTCATTAAATTCAGCTTTTCCCATTTATTGTGTCGTACAAATGCAAAATTATGCCAATATCATCAAATACACCTGATGTAGCTTTAGGAAATAGAATTGAATACTGCAAAGAATAACTGAGACACAGAGATTTCTTCTGGAAATTTTAACACTTGGCATAGTATTCCTCTGTTATGCTTTTTGGAGACGCATAATAAATGAAATAGGATGAAAGAAGATCACTTGACGCAAATTCTAGAAAAAAACTTCAAATAAGTTGAGCCAGTAAATAGGTTAAGCCCACTAATTTAAGTGCAGGTCATAAAGTGGCGAATTAAGTGGGGTGGGGTGGCTGTTTTTGTTTTCGTGACTAGACCAACAAATTGTTGGGTTATGTCTTTGTTGGTTTGCTATATGGCCTTTTCTCCAATTTATTTAATTAAACTAAACTAATTGTCAAAAACTAAAAAAAGGGCAAAACTATTGCTACGCTTCTCTTCTTTAAGTTGGGTAATTGGAAAATAAAACTTCAAGCCAGTTCAAAAAAATAAAAATAAAAAATAAAATAAAACTTCAACAATTTAAACATTTTTCATACTCCGTTGTTCTTAAAAAGATGATATACATTGATGATCTTTATTATTTGATTCTTCAATTAGTTTGAAATAATGTTATTTCTTATTTAATTTTTATTAAAATTAAATTTCAATACTAGAATAAATTTACTATTCTAATTCTAAGTTTAAAAGTGTTATTGTCAAAATTATTATTATTATTATTTTAAATTTTTTTGGTGAATTATGCAAATTGTCTAAATGAGTACTCAATTAAAAATGAGTTAGTTCGGTCTCGTCCACTTAAAAGTCAACTTGAACGGACCAAATGAGCTTTTTTTTATTATTTTTTTTTACTTTATAAATAGCCAAAGGATTTTTTGCCCTAAAGTATCATAATAAGAAACTTTGAAAATGTATTTATAGATTAATATAAATTAAATGTACATAGGAAGAATCATATTTAACACTGAATAGTGATATTTTCATTAGTATAAATTAATATAAATTAAATGTATAAATGAAGAATCATTTTTTTTAATTGATCATTCTTAGTATTTTTAAAAATGTTTATTAAAAGCAGAACATGAGACCCTGAAAAATTTGGTGTGCAACACACAAGGAAACAAATCTGGGGAGAGAAAAAAGCAGGTTGGTTAAAATATAACTTTGTTTAATTTTTTTGTATAGTTTATAATAATAATCCCAGTTTTATTCTTACGTATTTTAGTAAATTGATTTGAAAATTTTTTTGTTTTTTTTTTTTGGATAACAGATTTGAAATATTATGAAACGACAGGTAGTTCTAGTTGAAAACAACGAACAAAAATTGAAAATTGCTATTCCGCGTGACGAGGACGCATTTGGGCATTGATGACTGACGCACGGCGAGAGGAGCGAGCAGGCTTATATTTATGGACCGAGCCTGGAACTGAACTCTAGACCAGTGCGTGCACGAGGATGGCTCAGTTTCTGCATATGTTAAACCCTCCTAAAACTCTTCCGATCAATCCCTCTTTTTCTGTCCTCCCTTCGTCGTCGCCTGGAATTAGTTTGAAACCACGAAAGTTCTCAACCATCTCTGCTTCGGTGATGCGAAGCCATAATCAAAGAGAAGCTCAGCAACAATTGCCTTTGTCGGAAGCTCTGCTCAATAGTAATCGCAAAGAAGAGGTTCTTGGCGACGTTAGAAGCTCTCTCCCTAACTGCCTCTCCGAAACTAACCTTCATTTGACAATTCCTGGTCTCAAATCCAAAACCAGGGGCAAGGTAAACTACTGCTGGATCTACTTTGTGTATGTGGGAAAATGCGCTTTAAGAAAAACACATATGGTCTTTTTCATCTGGGAGTTGTCGAAAATTTTTAGAAGGGATGCTTCTTCAGCGATGATATATTGAAGCATTCGATTCTTCTCATTTTAACTTGCTACTTTTTAGCATTTCCTAATTCCTCTGTATCTTACTGGCGATTCTGAATTATCTCAGCATATGTTGATAGGTTAGAGATATTTATGACAGTGGAGACTATCTTATTTTAGTAACAACTGATCGGCAGAGTGCGTTTGACAGAATTCTTGCTTCTATTCCTTTCAAAGGCCAGGTTTGTTATACATTATCTATTCTTTTGATGATATGCTATATGAGAAGTATTGCCTAATCAACTATGAAGTGGAAAAGCTCATGACTAAAATTGATGTTTGGAATTTATGTCTATCTGTTAGACAGATAATTATTAAAAAGCAGCTACTGTTTGATGTCACCCGGGAATCTGATTCGTTGATCGTACACTTGTTAGGTTCTTAACGAGACAAGTTTGTGGTGGTTTGAAAAAACTAAGCATATAACTTCAAATGCAGTTGTATCAGCTCCGGATAAGAATGTTACAATAGCAAAAAAATGTTTGGTGTTCCCAGTTGAATTTGTTGGTGAGTTTTTTCCTTCTTAATGTGTTGCTTGATTCTGTTTCATTTTCTATAATTGATTTTCTTTTCAACTATTATCTGATTTGCTTGAAAGAAACTGTTATATATAAATATTGGGGTGTGGGGTAACAGAACATATATATATAATGTCTTGAAAATATGCAGTCACCATACATAATGGATTAAATGTATTTTAGCTAGAGATCCACATGTTGTGCTCTTTATATTATATATGTTGTTTTGCATGTTTATCATTATTTGAATCTCTTGAAAGGTGAGATGAGGATTCTAGTAACCGTCCATTGAGACCAATGTTGCTGTTTTGTAGTTAGAGGATATTTGACTGGAAGTACCGATACATCTTTATGGACAGTCTACGATAAAGGAGCCCGGAACTATTGTGGCAATGTTCTCCCAGATGGTGGGATTTGTTTCTGTTTTTTGGGTTTCCTTTTGTTTTGTTTTTTTAATTTTTTTACTGTTGTATTTATAGGCTATTAACACATGACAGGATTGGTGAAAAACCAAAAGCTGTCTGAGAATATACTCACACCAACAACCAAGGCTGCAGATCACGATGTTCCTGTAACTCCTGATGAGGTATGATGCCTGTAATATCATCTTTGACTATCTACATTGTGATTGAACTTACAGTAATAAATGAACTTCACAGGCAAGAAGAGGACAGAGAGAACAATAGTGAAGTTAAGCAGGAAAGAGACAGTTTGGGAAATTGTGAAGCTATTTTTCGTTTGAATAGTAAACACTAACTTAAAATAGATGGAATATATGGGGGTAGGGGTCTATTTCTCTGACATTGTCTTGGACTAAGGATTTCCGATGAGATTTTTTTTTTGCCTTCATAGGAGTACTGATGGGCTAGGTTTCTTGAATTTAAATCCAATGGGGTATGAAAGTTTAAGTAAAAACACTTTTAGGCTTCAGAATATTCTTGAAGTAGGTATTGTTTTGTTTAAGTATGCTTGTCAAATTACTATTTGCTTCAAGGACCTGTATACTAAAAATATCCTTTGTGAACTTCGTGGAATCAACGAACATCTTGAATTTCAAATGCTTGATTGAGATTGCTATATGATGCTACAAATCCAGATATAAATTTCAGTTTATAGCTTGAGGTCTCATGACATCATTTCATGAGAAGTTTATCATAAAAAGTTATTTAATGATGTAAGATTAGTTTAAATCATGTAACTGCTGTCAATGGATTATTTAACTCTCATATATAATTAATTTCAAATTTGGCATGCGTGATCAATGCAATAATCTTGTGTTTACACAGCTAAATTGATTGAAATTACATCCTATAAGAAGTTATTTGATGGTGCAAGCATGTCATGTATTACATTAACCGAACGCAATGGATATAAATATTACAAACATCAAACACTCACACATACATATATTAATTGTTGTTACTGAGGTATAATACAATTGACTAATCCCTCTTAATATTTTTAATATCCCAACTTCTAACTTCTTCTGTGATGCATTCCCTTGCAGATTATAAAAGGTGGACTCATGACTCGAGCTGACTATGAAGAGGCAAGCAGAAAAGCTTTAAGCTTGTTTGAGTATGGACAGGTAATTAAGCTTCTCTGACTAAGCCATTTTCAGTTTTGGTGAATAAAGGAAGTAATGAAGCTCCTTCCCGTTGTATATGACCATATCACACTCTTAACATATGTTTTTCTGTTATACTGAAAAAGGAAAAAAAGGGTGTAATCTTTTCTATGAATAAAATGTATAATGTGACAGTATAAGAAGGCTTTGGCTTTTATAGATAGTGGCTTAGATAGTCATTGATGCACTCAAAAAGGAAAAATAGGACAAAAATTAATAGGCTTAATTGAACTTTTGATCTCTTTATTTTTAAGAATGCGTCAATTTAGTCTTTCTATAATATATAATATGAATTTGGTCCCTCTAATTTTTAACAATAAGTCAAAATGGTCCCTACATTAAGTTCACATTTTATTTTGTCATTAACATGTCATGCATATGCTGTGTATATATATTTAAATGACACATGTCATGTGTAGTCATTCAAAAAAACACATTAACGGCAGATTTAATGATGCACACATGACGTATGTGTGACATATTAACAACAAAATATATGATAAACTTAGCGAAGGGATTATTTTGATTCATTTATTAAAATTAGAGGGATCAAATTCATATTAAAAATTAAAAAAAAAATTAAATTGATGCATTCTAAAAAATAAGGGACTAAAAGTGTAATTAAGCCAAATTGATATGATTTAATTTTTTAATGCTGCCTATAGTCTGTCATGTGCCAATTAGGATGTGCTTTTAGGTTCAATATGATATATGGTGTGTGAGAGTAACACCATTCTGTTTAATCTCTTTGATGCGTTGTTCTCTCTACTATAAAAAAACCATGAAGGCGTTGTTTATTTCACAAAAGCTAACATCAGAGGAATTTTTTTTTTTTTTTTTTTTTTTTTTGTATTTTCATATATTTGATTCAAAATTATAATGCAGAAGTCTATGCATATTTGACATCTTTTTGTAGAATATATGTATTGGGATATGTTGAACATGTATATATATATATATATATATATATAAATATTTCTCAGAACTTTTAATATCAAAATTAGATGACATAATGACAAACAGCGTTGTTGAAAAATGCATAATCATGTACTTTAGGGAAACATGCAATCATGAATGTTAAAGAATTTGACAAAGCTTATTCATTCCAAATTATAATCAACATTTGAGAAAGCATCTTTATAAATTATTCTACATGATAAAAAGTCTTGTGACCAAGACAACTCACTTGTATATACATTATCATTGAAAACATTAAGTTACCAACATCTTGACCAAGACAACACTAAGGAGGCATTTAGTATATTGTGATCATGAATTTTTTATCTTATGTCCCATGATATTTTGGATACTTGAGTTGGATGTCTGTGTTTAGTATGCTTTTATGTGATAACAAAGTGGTATCTGAGATAACACTTTGATATCACATCTCATGGTAGCTTATACCACTCCAAAATCACGAGGATCTCACATCACTTCTATTTTGATTTTGTTAACTTTTATAAAATATATCAATTTTATCGTTTCTATGATAACTTTTTGTTGTTATACCAACCAAGATACCATAGAATTTGAGGTCATGAGTACCAAATGCCTCCTAAGTCGACCAATGTCCTGTTGTATAAATTTTACTTGTCCATGATTAAGAGACAGATTTGTAAGTACATTATCATTGAAAAGTGACAACCTCTTGGTCATATGTTATGTTCATCCAAGGGACTTAGTGTTGCCAAGTCATTTATTTGATGTCTTCCTAAGCATGTCAGTGCTTGATCACTTGATTGGTAACACAGACATGAGTGCAAAATATGTATTTGACCGCTTTTATTTCTTCTTGCCTTTGTTTCATAGCCGTTTACTTTAGTTGCTTGACTTTGCAGCGTGTGGCTTTGGAACATGGCCTCATATTGGTGGATACAAAGTATGAATTTGGGAAGTCAGATGATGGTTCAATTCTTTTGATTGATGAGGTTCAATGCTATCCTTGAATCACATTGGACATTCTCATGCATTCACACATTAATTAACTATATGTGATGAAGTTTCTTAATTTGCAACTCCAGGTGCATACTCCTGATTCAAGTAGATATTGGATTGCCAATTCTTACATGGAACGCATTCAAAATGGTCTTGAGCCTGAAAATGTTGATAAGGTATTTTATATGTATCAGCTAAAATCATTTCTTTGGTCTGTATGGATGAATTACATTTAGCGGGCAATTTTCTAATGTTTAAATAAATTGATTTTAGGAGTTTTTGAGGCTGTGGTTTAAAAGTCATTGCAACCCCTATGAAGATGAGGTAACTTACACCGTCTACGTGTAGTGCTATTGAATTAGTGGGTAGACTTTAAATATGCATCAAATCTCACTGTTGATAAATTTTGTTTAGGTCCTTCCTGATGCACCCGAAGATCTTGTTTGTGAATTGGCTTGGCGGTATGTCTATTAGTGGTTTATTCCTTTTACACTGGCTATACTTATTTGAGCCGAATAATTAAAGAAATGACCTAAAATATATGGTTTTTTCCACGTGGACTGATGATTGCTGCAATTCGTAATTAAATATAGATTGTGAACATGCTTTTGAGTAGCATTTTTAAGCTTTCTCGTCTCTTTTGTGTCAAAATATATTTGTGATGACTAGAAGTTGATGCCGTGGATTCTAGCATATTGCTTTTTTCGTCAAGAGTGACGGAGAAGCTGTTGAGATTTTTTAATTGTTTAAGTGTTTCACTGAAAGACAGGTAGTAGAAATTCCAATTTTTTCTTCGTTTCTTTCCTTGACAAAATCTACTGTCATAAGGTGATTTAAATAAAACTTTAGTAGTTAGAGTTTTTTCCGCAAGATGTTAAAAAAAAAAAACTAAGCTTACTAGTGATGCCTAATCTGGGTACTTTTCTCATGACACGGGTGATTATCATGGCTTTGATTGCATGACATGTCTGTCGCGGTAATGCTTCTGTTTACTTGAATGTACTTTCTGTGAATTAACTTTTGAAAGAATTTGATTTCGCATTTTATATGCCATATTCATTTAATTGAGCATTTTACTGATCTGCGTGGCAGATACATTTTCTTATACGAGACTATAACAAAATCAAAATTTGAGAAGCCATTGACTGAGGTAATCCGAAAACCAATATTTTATCATTATATCAGCAGATGCAGTCACCAATAATATAACTTCATTTTTCCTTGCAGGAACCAATACATGATCGAATATCTCGAAATGTGGCATCTGCCCTGTCGTCTCTAAAGTAGCTTTGGAGTTTAAGGTCGGGGCCTACTTGAGCTCTGCATTTTAAGGGCCTGTTAACGAAAATTAACGGACTACTTCTGTCAATCAGTCTATTTTCCAAAAGCAACTTTTTGGAAGAAAAAGCTGAAAACAGAGTTAATTTCCTTGATTTTAGAGGTCATAAAAATTGTTATCAGAAATTTTAACGTCTTGCATTTTCATTCCTTTTTTCATTAGATGAGCGTAGCGGTTTTTGAAGACAGAAGCGAACGGGTTTGATGACTTTGTATATTCCTTGTGACAATGAGAGAAAAAGCACTTGTTCCTGTGATGTCATTGATACCTCTTTTTGGCGCAAACTGTGTTCTGAATATGATAATTTTGAATAAATTACATGTTGCTCTTCTGTGTTTGTATCCAGTTTATTTCTCATTTGTCAGAAATTTATAATCAAATGTTTACGGCTTCACCTTTTGTAGAGGTTTTGTTAAATTATATTTGACTTTGTTTCAAAAATTACAATCGGTTCTTCTCTTCTTTTTTTGTGTGTGGATAACGGCACCCTTTTTGTTTTAAAAAGATAATTTTTTTAAATATTTTTTATTTTCTTTATATTCACATTCTTAAATTGGTTCATTTAATTTGTTAGAAAATTCATAATTTTATTATATTCAATGATATTTTTTTTTAATAATATTTTTTTGGCTTAAAATTTAAATATTCATGTGGGTTAATGAAATTTAAAAAGTTAATATTAAATTTAGATTTATATAATAATTTAATAAAAATATAATATAATTGGTATTTGGTTTTTTTATCTTGTAAGAAATATTTATATAAATTTTTTTTAACATCTGTAATTTATTTAAATATATGTTTATATTTTGTTTGTTATCTATTAAAAATATTTAATTCGTCAAAAAGTTTATTGGAAGATTTTTTTTTTTCAAATCTAAATTAGAACATTGAGTGTCAAAGAAAAATTTTCTTATTCCTAATTATTTCTAAAAAGATGTAAAATCTTCTTTTAAAGACAGAGTATTTTAAGAGATGAATTTTTTTTATTAAAAAAAGTCGTTGTAATTTAATCAAATTAAAGGGAAATAATTTACTCGTTAATTTTTTCAGTAAAAGGACCGGGCTCTTGGGGAGAGAACAAATAGCCACTCGGACACGGGGGATTTTTTTTCCCTGAAACGACCAATAGATGCGTGTATTGATTAGCGATTCCTGATCTGCTGGGCAGCAGTACAAAATGGCAGGAGAATCACTCAAGTTACTAGGGTTCTGGGGAAGTTCATACGCTCTCTGGTGGATTCTGATTTACAAGGAGACCCAATACCAATAAATGGAAGAGGGTCCCCTGTCTCCCCTCAACCAGTCCTATCCTCTTGCAGGATAACCATGTTAACAAGAAGTTACCGTTTCTTGTACATGAGGGTAAACCCTCTCTAAAATCGCTGTGAGTGTGTATATATATATATATAGGTAAGCGAAATTCTCTTCTTCCCCAAGATCCGCATGAAAGAGTTATGGCACGATTCTTGAATTCGCTGATGAGAACGTATGAGAAAAAAAGCGGATTGCCTACAATCAAACTGAAAACACAGACTCACGTTAACGGAACAAAAATTGCCGAGTTTACAGAGAACCTTATTTGTAGGAGTTTGGAATTAGGAGACTCAAACTTCAGTAGGAAAGAGCTTGCCACTTCTTTGCTATTTCCAACAGAACTTCAAACATATACTAACATAAATAATAGGTAATCGAAAGAGGCTCTTAATTTATGTTAAATTATTACAGAACGTATGCCATATCCATCGCACAAACTACCACACAAGATTCATCGTTCTTTAATTCAACCACTACTACAAAAGACCAAAACTTTTACCATTACGTATCTGAAGTTGAGGCAAACTTTGTTAATAACGAAGAGGAGTAAGAAAAAGTTTGACATGCTGGAAGTGGACTTGAGGGGAAGGACTGTTTCGGAGGTGACAAAATAGGTTTTGTAGCCATCGCTGTTGGATGGCTTGAATGCCGGTTTGAATGATGGAAGAAATGGTGGGCATTCATCTAATTACTGTAGAGTCCCTGCTTCTGCTGAATGCTTGGTTTGATCGTTTTCATGAGGCACATACTGTATAAAAAATACATGCCAACTCGTGAAAAACTGCTGGAGCACACCGAGGGCGTCCACAATTTGTTGATATTTGTGCCTTTACATTGCTATAAATAATGCAGACTTGAGCTCCAGGACAAGCATATCATGTTGTAAATGTCTGGAAAACTGAGCAAAATTTTATCCTCAAGGATTTACCATTGGAGGTTACCTGTTAGGGTCTTTGAGATCTCCTTCCAAGTTTCAAGCTACAATTTTGCATGTTCGCGTCTTTGTTTAATTAAAGAAACACCCTTGAAAGAACTTGAGCATCAAACACTTTACTTCTTCATTAACGAGGAGTCAACTGGTGAATGAAATAGACTTCTAGGCATCTGCTTATCCTCCCAATACTTGAATCTGAATGCATAAAAAATGTACAAATTAATCATAGGGAATAACCCCATCGAAGTGATATCTCCTACCCATTGAAGGCTTCAAGAATGACAAGGGTGTCATTATTCATCTCAACTTTATCTTTGTCCATCATTTTAAGGATATGAATAGGTGGTCTGTTAGCAGAAAGGTGCATTCGAAGCAATATCTTATACAATGATAAACTTGCTAGACCATAATTGTGGATTTCTGTAATATACTCATTTGCATATTCAAAATTTCCATATTTCTCAAAATACTCCGCAATGGCCAAAACAAGTCCACATGGCGGCCTCCAATCACAGTCTTTCAATATAGCAAAAGCTCTCTTCATGGCAATAATGGCCTTGTCCATCTTCTGGCTCTTGACATATCCTTCCATAAGAATCTCCCATGTCTTATAATTTGGACAACCACCCCTATCCAATGTGTGGAGATGTAATGATTCAGCTTCTTCCATCATTCCATTCCGCACGTATGCCCCCAAAAGAACATTGGAGACTCTGATATCATACTTCTGACAGTTGGACTCCCATTCCACGAAGATTTTCTTAGCTTCTATTATGTCCCCAAGCTTAACCAAGCACGATAATACACAAACGTAGTTGACACAACTGATTCTACCACCAACTGTCTTACTAGCTTTCCATAGCCGCAAGACATCCTCCTTTTTCTTCAAAGATGCATAAAGCGTTATGAGGAAAAAGTAACCGAGGCGGTTACAGGAAGATAGTTTCCTTTCTGCATTTCTAAGAACCAGAATTGCTTTGTCAGATAGTCCTGCTTTCATGTAAAGATTGGCTAAAGTAGCAAGACTGCTCCATCCCACTTCAACATTCTCATCATTTCTCATCTCTCTAAAAACCATCTCTGCAGCAGCAATCCCATATCCTTCCCCCTCACCACAGGCATTCATCCAAAGGTTGTAGGAAAGAACATTGCAGGGTATTTTGTTTCGCTTCATTTGCTGGATAACAAGGGGTACTTTGTTGTACTCATATGTGGCTAGATACAGTTTCATCATCTCATTATAAGGGTGAGGGCTAACAACTAGCCCCAAATCATAGAGCATTTGCATGAAAGCCTCAGCTTTACTTGTATCTCTATCTCTTACATACCCTCGTAGAAGAGGGAGACAAGCAGTTTTCTGTGAAGCTACATATGGTATACGCACAAAATAGTCTTCAGCCTCCGTCAGACCATGAATTTTTATAATTAATTCCAATTTGGCAGCACAATCCGCAGGTGACATCCAAAAATTTTTCTGGTTTTCCATCCATGTCAATATCTGCGTAAGAAAATAATTAATTTAAATTCTTAATGAATAGAATGGATTCTGCCTCATTGAATCGTAAGTTGCATCATGTCAAGATGCTCCTCAGCGACCAAAATAACCCACAACCAGCGACTGCACGCCATGTGATGCTGTCAAGTTTGGAGCACAGCTTAATTACTGAAACATTTCTGGCTTGTTTCCTTTCTACACTAACATTAACAAACAAGAGTAATAGGAAACCCAGCATACAGTACAAGGATATCGAACCTCAAGTGCGTGGTTGTAGCGTTTTGATTGGACGAGTGTCCTGGAGATGCGTCTGAGGTCGAAAGTGGACAACTTGTTGCCTTGATCAACCCAGTTTTGAAGCACAGACATTGGACTTGCCTTAGAGGATTTGAGTCCCAAAATATGTTTCTTCAGGTTGTCTTTCTGCGTGAATATCACATCGGACGAAAAAGCGCGAGAAGCTAGGGGCCTCCATGGACTTTGAGCGCCTAATAGAAAGTTGATGCTGCACAAAATCACCTTGAGTGTCATCTTCAGAAAATGAAGAGACTCAGAGAACGGGTGCTACCTACCGTCTGAGACCGGCGAAGAAGGAGCGGTTCGCCCCCATAGAGCTCCGGCGTTGCTGATCGTAGCCCTTCACTAAGACTTCACTAGTTCAAACAGCATGCGAAATTTGGATCGTCAATTCATGCGGTCCCATATGCTGACGGTCCAGATTCACGGGAGATAAGGCATAAATTCGCCGCCAAACACGACGCTCATTAAAACGACACCGTTAGTATTTCTTAAGCCCCAATGCAGATGCGTCAAACCGTTGCGCCAAAACCCCTAAACCCCAAGAGCCAAGATCTCATCTGCTCCACTATAAGCAAATCGAAGCTTTCCAATCTTCGTTAAACTAGAATCAACGTCTCACGGTGCTGCATTTTTCTCAATTGTAAAGTTATATCCATAAGCGGTTGAGTGAATGCGAAGGTTTAGTTGGTTAACGCCGGTGAGTGTTTGTAATCCGAACATTATTAAATCCGTCTGCAATCGAATTCTGGTTTCGTTTTCTCAGCGTTATTTTGAATTCGTGTCCAATGCAGTATCGGCGTAAATTACTTTCGTCTATGGCCTCTGAATCGCTAGTTGATAAAGGAAAGTCCATTAGTAAATTATTGTCGCCTGGCCAATCATTGTTTCTCAGACAAGACACGCGTTGTTGAGCTTCAATTTTTCTAATTTCTGTTTTTTACATTCTAGTTATCATTTCCTATGCCAATTAATCCTGTGTTTTCCCTTTTGTTGTACTGTAACAGCTTTGACGAGTTGCAAATTTGCTAAAATAAATGACGAGCTTTTGATTCCAAGAATACCTTTGAGACATCGTTATATTCATGCCACAGGTTTTGAATCAAACAAGAACCATTCTATTCTATGCGTCATCAATATTTATATTATTTCTCAAATATTCAGGCTATCGTTAAATTTCCTTCTATGCTTGTGTTATTCCAGCAATTCTTTCTTCCATTGAACGAGACTACTATCGAATTCTTGGTGTTCCTGAAAATGCCAGTCAGGACGAGATAAAGAAGGCATTTTACACAGTGAGTGCTTGTTGAAAATTCCTTATGTTGTGGGACACAAGTATTATTTGATCAAAGCCAGCTTGGCAGACTTAGGGAGAAGAACCATGATGCATGTAGAGCGAGAAAATGAGAAAGACTTCCTGAAAATGGATTTCATTACAGATACCAAAAACATTAAGTGATGAAATCGAAGTTATTTTTTAGTTACGAACAGTGAGATTTGAGAATAGGGCTTCTAGTCTGGGTGATAGGATAACATAATGTCACGGAGTTTCTATTTGTGGATTAGTTGATGTCAGAGGAACCTAATACACAGGGGCGGAGGGTAGTAGTGTGCCCCCCCAAAGTTTTTTAATTTTTTTTTAAGAATGATAAAATTCTTTTAAAAATATTTAAAAATTCTTAATAATAAAAGAAGAAATCTTACTTACCCCCCCCCCCTCAAAAATTTAATTAATATATTATATCTAATTTTTTTTCTTCAGCCCCTGATAAAAACTATCTAGCTCCGGCCCTGCTAATACATGAAGACTTAACAAGTTTCCACCATATGGTCAAAATATTATGACATGAAGTCTTTCTGTTCTGAAGTTGTAACTGTTTGAACTTGGAACATATAAACAGCAGTTTGCTGGAGGATTGTAGTTGCATTCTCAATTTATTCTATCGTTTTGCACCATTGACAGTCATGTTTGAAGATCTTTTCACTTGTACTGCCTTATAACACACACACTTCTCTGCCTTGAGCAGCTAGCTAAAAAGTACCATCCAGATGCAAGTAAGACTAATCCATCTGCGAAGAGGAAATTTCAAGATATAAGGGAAGCTTATGAGGTCATTATTATTGTTTCTTTTTGGAAGTGTCATTTTTTCCCCACATTTTCCAGACACACAAGTAATTAATTGATGTGAATAATATTTTCACTTGGCTTTTTGTAATGTGATTTCAGACCTTGAGAGATTCTAAAAAGAGGGCACAGTATGACAAGGTAGTTTTTTCTATCCTACTGAATGTTCTTATTATTATTTTAGTTTTCTAGTTACTCTGAGTTTGATTGGTCTGGAACTTTACTTGACCAAAGCTCTTTTAAATTACGTAAGTCATAGTCTTCATTCTTATTTAATATATTTAATTAATTGACTATTGTCTATCATTTTCTCTAATGAACTTCTATATCGACTGAAGATGCGTTCACGTGGTTCAGAGAACATAGAATATGATGATGATGATGCAGAAAGGCTTAGAAATGCTTATCGTTCCCACTTTTCTGATTCATTTCATAGAGTCTTCTCTGAGGTAATTTTTGTTCTTGCACTTTATGTTGTCATTATTACTTGAATATATATATAAATGAAAATTTATCTTATGCTTGACAGATCTTTGAAGAAGAAACAACTCGTTTTGTATCAAATATTGAGGTCAACCTAATGTTTCTCAGTTGTTGTGTTTGTTTGGAATAAGTTGCTAAATTTCAAAAGTGAATCATTTCCTTATTGTCTTACTTATAGGTCGAGATATCACTTTCTTTCTCAGAAGCTGTGAAGGGGTGCACCAAACATGTTTCTTTTGATGCTTTTGTTCCCTGCGATTTTTGCAGTGAGTGAAGTTTATATTTACAAGTAATTAGAGAAGCCCTGGGAATAACATTGTGTATACTAGAATTCTTTCGTATTTTACTTCTGCAAAAGAAATGTTTTAATGTTGTCTGTATATGCAAATTGATTGCATAATAAGTTAAGTACAGAATCTTAAGTTTCTCCCATCATAATATTCAAAAGTATTATTACATTGTGCACCAAACATGTTTCTTTTAACTTTTATTGATTTCTGATCTTTGGCTAGAACAAGATTTTCTATAAACTGAGGAAATGTCTGAGGAAATATTCAAAAGTATGCACCACTGGATAAGTAAATTGTTACCTGTAGTAATTAGTGAGGCAGTGTGTTTCTTGTTCCACTTTACATTGTCCTGTTAGAGATAGTTGAGTTTCTTTATAATGCAGATGGGCAAGGCTATCCACATAATGCCAAGGCAAACATTTGTCCAACGTGCAGGGGCTTAGGTAGAGTAAGTGCCTTCAAAGATCCATATTGATGATGATGATGGGATAAATCGGGAAGATTTGGATTGTGAACCTTTTTTTTCCAGTTATTAACATATTCTTTTATTCTTGGTTGTAATGTATTTTGACCAGGTTACAATCCCTCCATTTACATCAACATGCATTACTTGTAAAGGATCAGGCCGTGTCACCAAGGTCTTTAATAAGTTTACATCAAGCAATGTTGTGTGGCTCATCACTTTCTGTACAATTATTTTATGTCTATCCACCTTGTGCAGGACAATTGTAAGTCGTGTAGAGGATCTGGGGTGGTTGAAGGCATCAAAGAGGTTAAAGTTACAATACCAGCAGGTTGGTTTCTAATACTAATGTGGAGCACATTCTTTGATTTTATTTTTTTGTTATTTATTTTTCTTGATCTTATCATAATCGTCCATGAATTGTTAGGTGTGGATTCTGGAGATACAATTCATGTACCAGAAGCTGGGCATGCTGCTGGACGTAGTGGTCAACCTGGAAGTTTATACATTAAAATAAAGGCACACTTTTTCATCTTCTTTTAAATTTTTTTAATTAATTCAAATTAATTCATGGGCGTTCACCGTCTGGCTTATGAATCTGTAACTTTACCCATATCTGCATTCTTGAAGGGGAAACAGTCACCATCAATAACCATAGGTAATTAATGGGAAAAAAAAACATATAGTTTAATAGTTGCATAATTAGAAACATGTGATTTCAACATCACAGAAATACTCCTTTTTTATTTGATTACATGATTGCTCAACAATTTCATCTGTCTAGCATGGAAAAGTGTTAAATTTTACTTCTCAATGGTATTTCTGTTTTCTGTTTCCTTATGCTTTGTTCTGACAGCAAGTTATCTCACTATGTTGGTATGTCGACATTTATATTGTTGATGTACATGCAGGACTTTATTTTTAGCATGCATGCCTTTGGCAAGCTGCAATTATTATATTTGTCTGGCATAGTAATATATATCTTGTAATATTTATATTCCTATCTAGAAGATTATACTGCTGTTTAAAATCAGGCATCTGAACAACAGAAAGCTTCTGCTGCACTAAATAGTATAGTTGTAGGTTGTGGTTGATTATGTTTGTCTTTTTTAATTTTGATAAAGGATTATGTTCTATTCTTGTTTGAAATTTGTTGTTTGGGCGATATAGGTGGCTAAGGATCCTGTCTTTGTCAGAGATGGTGCAGATATTTATGTGGAGTCTAATATCAGCTTTACACAAGTGAGAATCAAGTATTTTTTTAAGTGATTTCTCAATTGAATTTGCCCCTGGCCCACCTGTGGGATGCTTATAGAAATGGTATTTTAGCTCTATGAAGATGAGCCTGAAGTTGCACTACACCTCATTTAGTTTTACCCATGTTTATTAATCTGTTTCACACTTGTATTTAGTTCAACTTGACTAAATTAATGGGTTGCCTCTCGTTACTGGAAGACAACTTAGTAAGGCCACAGAATTCAATTTACGTAAAGGGAAGTTATGTAAAGCAAGCACATAAGAAACTTGCATACATACAGAGAATGAAGAACTCTATTGAAAATTATTCCCCCCGCCCCTTCACTTTCCTTCCGCCTGAGTGAATGGGTTAACACAGATAATATGAATGAGAGAGAACTTAAGTTATTACTTATTAGTTAAGTGAGATCTCCTCTTGTAAATGCATATGCCATTGCTTGTATTTTGCCGTTATTGACTTTATGTTGCGATAAGAAGATTGTTTGAATGCGTACATTCTAAGGCCAACTGTACATACCATCTTTTGCATCTTATTAATTGGGGTGTCTGTGACCATGCAGCAGTTTTATTAATAGAATAAAGGCTTAACTTCTTACAGGCTATTCTTGGTGGCAAAGTTGAGGTGCCTACTTTATTAGGGAAGATGCAAGTAAAGGTAAGACTTTGACTTAGTTTGTCAGAATATTCTTTTATTCCATTGTGAAATTGTAATGGCACAAAAAATTGGTGAATAAATTTATCGGTACAAGACTACAAGCTATAAAAAAAGACATGATCCTGTTATTACATGCAAAATTCCATTTTAGAAATTTTTTTCTTTTATTCTATTACACAAAATTTATAAACATTTATACATTGTTGATTTAATCTTTTTTTATTGAAAAAGAATGTGAATCTAGTCTGATAATGATAAAATGATGTAAAAGCTTGCCCCTTAAGAAAGGTGTTTAATTAAATAGTTAAGGAAGCTAATGGAATTACAATCTTTAGACTTGTTTACTTGGAAATTAATTATTATCAGGCAAAAATGAACACTCAGTGTTAGCTAAAGGGGCCTACTTAATAGTGAGTACATACCTGAGGTTGCAAATCTTATATAAATCTGTCACATTGTTCATGTTTTCTATTGGATATGAAGAGAATACAGATGTTGCAGTAAAATATTTTCAGGGTTGATATTTTCGAATTTCAAAATACCCACAGGGAAAAAAATTATATTGGATTTCTAATTTCAGAAATAAGATGCATTCTCCCCTATAAAATTCCAAGTTTCTGTTTCATTTTCTTTCTTCTTATTTATTAATTTTATATTCATGATGTTCAAAGGCATATCTCTAGGTGGGGAAAAATATCCTGAGTTCTTCCCATTATGCCTGCTGTAATCAAATCATTAGTCTAAACTTACCTTGACAAATAATTTCACGAGGCTGCTCGTTTTGACCCTATTTTTTCTGTCGTGCAACTATGTTCCTCACAGATACCTAAGGGTGTTCAACCAGGACAGCTTCTGGTATTAAGAGGCAAAGGTATAATGAGTAGTTCCCTCTCTCATTGACAGTTTTGGTTGAATTTATTTGTGTTTCCATCAGCAGATGCTGGAAATGTATATTTACGTTGGTTGTTGTTGCAGGACTTCCAAAGCATGGTTTTCTTGTAGACCATGGAGATCAGTATGTGCGCTTCCGTGTTAACTTTCCCACGTAGGTTTCCAGTGTTAGCACCTTTAAGAAATTTGTTACTTACGTTAAGAAACAATGGAAGCCCTTCACTATAATATTGGACTTTATTGCAATTCCTTGTCAATGTTGGTTGGTATTTTAGCATCATGGGAAATGGATTACTTTCTTGACATCTTTTTTTCCCTCTTAGTTGTCTGCTGTTGGTATTTGCTAAAAAGGAAAAGGGGAAAAAAGTTCAGTAATTGGCCAGTTAGCAGGATGCTAGTGCTGCACTCCTTTGGTGTTTTAAATGCAGTTATAAATTTTCTATATGTTAATGTTTGTGGTTGTTCAGTAATTGATTGTTACTTCTATAAGTTTAATGTTTGCTGCTTAAAGTCATTTTCAGTTGTGAGAAGAGGGAAATATTTTTATTGAATTTGTCTTCAATTGATGTTTTCTGTGCCATAATAAATTTGTATTTGTATTTGTATTCAAGTACTAACCTTTTTTCCATTTGATCATCTTTATGCATAACAATTAGCATGCTGACTGTTTATTTGCTTCAACTCATTTTTGGTCTGCTCATCCTTTTTGTAGTGCAATTAATGAACGACAACGTGCTATACTAGAAGAACTTGCAAAGGAGGAAATAAATGAGGGAAACAACTCATCAATTGAAGGAAATTGGTACGTCCCCTCTATAAATTGTTTCCAAGATATTGTGCATGTTTTAGTTGCTTTGTGCCCTGCTTGAAGTAAATTGGTATGTCCCCTCTATAATTAGTTCTCGAGATTTAGTGCATTTTTTTAACCTTGTGCTCTTGTGAAATTCAATGGTCACATGACTAATTGGATATCATGGGTAGTTCAGTACTAACATGCTACTGTCCACAATTGAGACGATGTTCTCAATTTGATAAATTTCTCGCAGGAAAAAAAAATTATAAAATATATATAATTGATAATTTTGGCCAGCATGCTCGTTATAATTGATTTTTGTTTAATTTATTTTGTACTCCTCGTATCTAAAATAACCTTTTGGTTGAGTAACATTCGATTGTGATGAAGATCCAAAATGGATAACAGGCTTCACGCGCAGCTATCTACTGGTTGAACTTACAGGTGGCAGCAAATTCTTGAACACGTGACTAGTCCAGAGTTTATGCTGGAACTATCCATTTTAATATTAATCCTTCTCTTTATCAACAAAATGTTGATCTGATAACTTGTTCAAAGATGATTGCAATGGGGATACCTTGCTGAGGGAAAATGTGATTGCTGCATTCTTCATCCTTACAGATTATGTTAGTGGAAGGTATTGAATTCATCACTCATTTGATGATCCTTTCCATTAATTTCGAGCTATATTTTTTTTATTATATATTTTTTAAGCATGGAAGCGTCAAGGGGAGAGAGGAAACAGAGGAAAAGATAAAGATTTTTTTTTTTAATTTTTCAAGTATTTAGAAACCTATTTATAAGATATATGGAAATTTTGAAATTTCGTATTTGTGATGTCATAACTAGCATGGATATTCTGAATTTTTTATATTTTGTGCATCCAAATGTCCTTTAAATAGATTGCCAATTACTTAAGAAATTAAAATGCCCACTTACCATTGGATATGTATCCAAGACAGCTCCATGAAGAAGCATGTATCAACTAAGTAAGCAGAAGGCTGAATGCTCATGGTCATGTTAGCAATTCTGTGACTGGTCAAAATTATACTGCATATGACATATAAATGGCTTGAGTAGAGCTTTTCATTTATTAAGATTTTAGAAGAATTGATCTACTTATATTGACTATTGAGGTTAAAGAACAAGCAATAGGACAAAGATTCTCGAAATGGAAATTTCACGATGTTCAATTCCTTGTGTCTTTGGGGCTCTGTTAACAGTTTGGTAAATAGCGACATTGGATGACCAAACTGAATAATGGATCCAAGTACCTCAATCCATCCTCAGCAGTTTAGAAATCTAGATAACTCTGCTAATTATGCATTTTGTCTTATTGCGGCAGGCTTATGTAAAATGGAGCAAGTAAATGGATTATAGACATCAAGGCTATTGCAGAATAATTCTATTTGATGGCGCTCAGTTATTTTTTCATGGTATCACCGGGTAAGATCGCCAATGGTGAAAATTTGTATTTTATGAGGATCCATCTGCTCTTTGGGTTCACATGTTAAGCTTAGCAGTACTCTAGTAATTTCTTCTTTTTCTTTTTATTTTTGTTTCAAGCTTCAATACATATGCCACAAATTAAGTTCTAAAATTTAATAATATCAAACCCAGAAGAAGTGAACAAAGAGCTGCTCTCATGAACACTAGGTTATATAGACCTATTTATATTACACCTTTCTTGACAATGAAAGCAATATCCGTACGGGTGTTGGAAAAACAAAGAAAGGCACTGCATATTGTTTTCAAAATAATTTGATGTACTGAAGCAAAAGCCCAGTAAATGCAATTGCTGGTAACCGAGTCATCGTTTCCATACTTTTTACCCCTTTCAGATTGTAAGACTGCGCACATCATAATCATTAATAATTAAGGGGCTGGAAGGTGAATTTTGTGTGAATTTTTTTTTTTAGTTTTTGAAAGATATTTTGTTTGTAATTTTTTATTATTTAAAAAATATATGTTTGTAAAGTTAAAAGTTTATTTATATTTATATTTAAATTTAATTGAAGCTATAAATATTACTTGATCTTTGAATTTGATCTTTTATAATTATGATATTATTTTAATTTTATTTAATATTTATGGTAATTCACTTTTAAAATAATAAAAATATCACTGGTTATTTTTAAAAAAATATTGAAAACATTATTTTAGGCATTTTCTGTTTTTATTCTGTTTTAAAAAATGTTTTCAGAAACAATATTGAAAGAAAATGTTAAATATAAGGAAACAATATTTAAAATAAATAATATAGTGATGGTAAGGTAGAAAATAAAGAGTGCCAGAGCAATCCCTTTCTCTGCTTGAAAACTCTCTTCCTAGATAATTCCCGCCAACAATTCTGTGATTGTCAGAAGTACAGAAATTATAAAACCGGTCATCGAGGAGGAATCACAAAAGATAACTCCTATGCCTCCCCAGAAAATGCCTACCATACTACAGCACTACACACCAACATAGGATAATACGTGGCTTTTCCCAACACAGATTCTCTCGCTTCTCTTGGAATTACGTGCAAATTCAAACACAGAAAATCACACTACTTAAAGTCATGGCCTATGAGCACCCCAGGAGAGCAGACGGCAGACCAGGGTAGCAAACAAACACAACCACCTGAATCTCCATGACCGGCGAGTAGGTAATAGACTGCTCTCCAACCAACGGCAAAAGAAACCCATACAAAACCCGAAGTCCGCCCGCTTGAATGCAAAGCCATAACCCCCTTTCCGGTTATCAGAAACACGACGGCGCTTAAGGAGCAGGACGTGAACTTCTGCCTGACAATAAAATAAGCAAAGACGACCGAGAATGCCAGCTGGCTGGCGTTGATAAGAGACGAAGTGGACACGGTAAGCTACGCTATGAGAAAGTTTGCCCCCTACGATGCCGGAAGTGCCTAGGGAAGGGACAGTAGAATGCAGTTCAGTACGAGAAAGGGTCTCCCCCAATCGCCTTCTTTTTTCTTTTATTTCCGCCATCACTTACGGTTTAAGATGAGTAGATGAACTAAATAAAAATATGAAACCTTTTCAGTTAAAGAACTAAAATGCAGCTATGGTCTTTCAAATTTTGGGCTTTCACCTAAATATAGAGTTGGATATTTGAGAATTGTCCATAAATTTCAAAGATGCTCTCTTGTTTTTATTTTTTTTGTATAAAAAAAAAATTAGAGTGCGAAGAACTATTTATAAAATCAAAACATCATATAAATTTTAGTAAAAATTTATAATAATATTTATAAATCATTTATTAAAAAATTAAAGTGTTTCAATTTTACTATTATTATGTAACCATAAATACCAAAATATCTAAAAGACCTAATTTTGTCAACACTGAATCATAAATAAAAAGAAAAAAAAAATTTATAGTTAACATTTTGATTTTGTTACGGCATAATATAAAAATAATTACATAATAATATTTTGTCTTAAAAAAAGAGAATTTTTTTAATAAAATAGTTTTTTTTTGGACATTCATCCATTAAACTATGATGAAAAATATTATATCAAACACAAAAGTTAACAATGAAAGACAAAAGCAGATGAAATAAATAAATAAAATTAATTATATTCTTTTGAGCAAACATAAAAAAATTAGGTATTATAAAAAAAATAAAGATAACATATTTTTTAAATATTAATTTTTTAAATATTATAATTCAATGTTATAGAAACACAAGTGACCATGCTACTACGTTGTCTGGACTACCGTAGGCCTAATTTGAGCTTATCCAACTTGAAGGCCAAAATTTCAATGTGGGCCTATTGTGTATTGAGTCGTAGAATTTCCCAGTCCAAAAAAAAGAGAGAGTCATATTCCTCTGAGCTTGTTAACAGATTCAGTTTAGAAGAGAACCCAAGATCTTGTTCCAGAAAACGAAAACGAGAAGAGAACCGAAGATGCTTGGCAGCATGCATTATACATACCGTACCCAAAAATCAAAACAAACAATGAGTGAAAGCAACTGAGAAATACAAATTGTGGGAGTTAATTGAAATGGACGTACAATACAATTGTTACAAGGACATTGTAGCAAATAATAAGAATTGGCAGAATGAAACCACTCAACCAAGCATACGCACACGTTAGACGTTACTCTTAAAGCAATTTAAAGTGACGGCAGGGTTTAAGAATAGAGTGATGGTCCAGACGCATAACAAGCACCTCCTCCGGCTGCAGCTTCAGGAACCATAACCCGCTTCTTTTTCTTCTTCGCCAAGCAGATGAGACCGACTAAGAGGAAGACCAGCAAGAAAGCACCGCCTAGAGAAGCGCACAATGCGACGACCGTGGTGTGGTTGTTTCCCCCTGAATTAGGTTGTGTTACGATGTTGTTGGATGATGGTGGCAAAGAGTGTGATGGTGAGGGCGCGTAATTACTGCTTGGTGGAGAGAAGACAGTTATCGGGGAATATGGAGGTAATTTAGTTGGGGGTGTTTTTGGTGGTTTAACTGAGCCTTCTGTGGGTGGTGTTGACAAGTTATGTTTTGGTGGAGGTGCATAGAATGGTGATAGAGGAGGTGGGGAGTGAGTGCTGGTGTCAGGGCTAGGTGGAGATGTCTTCGGAGGGGGTGGTGGAGGTGTTTGAAGTGAGGGTGGCAAAGGAGCCGGACCAGGACCGCTATTCGTAGTTGGTGGTGGTGGTGATGGTGGTGGAGTACTCTTCTGACGTGGTGTTTGAACAGAGGATGGCACCGGAGCCGGACCATTATTGGTGGTTGGTGGTGGTGGTGCAGTTATTGGTGGTTTTGGGGTTGATGGAGCATCAATGGGAGGGGGAGACTGTGTGGCCGAAGGAGTCGGTGGTGGTGGAGGTGTTTGAACAGAGGATGGCACTGGACCCGGACCATTATTGGTGGTTGGCGGTGGTGACCACTTTGGATGAGGTAGCGGAGAATTGTAAAGGTAACTCATTTTGCAAACTGAGGAAGAGAAATTGGACAAGGACAAACTCACAATGTGCATCCGGCCGGGGAGTCCAATTTATGTGGTATTTGGGGAGTAGGGCTTGACTGTACAAGCTAGAGTTTTGAAATAAACAAGCCAAAATGCGTCTCAATTATCTATCATTTGCTGCATTATTTACTCCAATTCACTTCGAATAAAGTGTCATCGGTTTTCTAATTAAATGATCATCAAATTTTATTTTCAAAGTGCATGTTGGATCACATTTTATTATATTATGGGGGTTGGTATCCTGGAATGGAATCTAAGGGCACCCCAGGCATTACCTTTCATATGCAAATTAGTCAAATTATTTTTTCATTTTGCAAGCTCACAAATCATTGTAAATTTATATGATGCCCTATACAAGAAAAGGCAAATAGTAGGAACCAAAATAATACAGGCAACGAAGAGACCCCCAATATTTAAAAAAAGGAAATCAAGCACTAGTATAGGCTGTAAAGAAGTTAACAAACTATTTCTTAATTGGTGGTTCTTGAAAGTTATAGTAGTAATTAGCCCATGTGATTCGAGAATCTTAGAATATTATATACACAGTGCATAATCTCTTCACAAAGGCTAGTAAATTAGATTACGTAGTGCATAATCTCCTCCTCAAAACAAAATTAACTCTTTCAAGTCCTAGCTTCTTATTTCTCACTCTTTCCTAGTGTACAGTTTTTTTTATATATAAATGATATAATTAAGACAGAGAGGGATAAACTCGCGTGTTTAAATTTCTTTCCAGACGCAGCGTTGAAGTCAGTCAAATCAGTACACCTAGATTCAAATATTCTTATTTGTCAACGGCATGCTTAATTACTGAAGTCTTAGTTAAATATTTAAATATTATATTTTTTATAAATTTAAATAATTTTTTTTTAAAAAAATTAAATATAATATTTTTAATATAGTATTAAAATCTACTTTAATTTTAATGTAGTCTATTCAATTTTTTTTTAAAAAAAATTAAACTCAATATTTTTAATAATATTAGAATTTTTTTTCTAAAATAAAACAGTAAAGAAAATGCAGATAAAAGACAAGTCGGGAATTTTTTAAATTTAAGCGTGATAATGGTCATCAATGCAGCCACTTGACAGCTAAGTAATCATAATCGCGAATTCCTATGGCTTTGAGGTCATTCTTTACTCTTTACCAATGTTCAGAATAAGAAACTGGAGGCTATGATTGGGGCTCAATCAGCTGAACAGAAGGGACTCGTTCATTGTCTTGTGCGTGCACCTTCTCTTTTATTTTATTTCGGATTTGTTTTTTATTCCCTCTATTAGTTTGGGCCCAAAATGAGGTTCAATTGGAGGTCCGACTTAGTTGGACCAGTTGCTCGCGCTTGCAACTACTCTCCCCTCCCCAGTTGCAAACCCTAATCGTGGTAGAAAAAAATTGGAGAAGTTGTTATCTATGATAGTTTCCTCCATCCTCTCCTTTTTCCTTCTTTCATTATTTTTTTATTTTTTTTTAATAAAAAAATTTTTCTTTTTTATTTAGAAAATTTTCTTCTTCTATTAAAAAAAAAATTTTCCTTCTTTTAAGAAAGGTGTTGGAGTTTTAAGATTCTGTATTTCGTTATCCAAGTATGCAACTTTGATGTTTGAGCAACGATAAATTTACATAGATGAAAAAATTAAAGAGATCTAACCTTCAGAGAAGGTTGGGAGGTGTGTTATCTCTCCTAGAAGCATCTTCTTTTTTTTTTTTTTCTATTTGTTAGATGTTGTATTATTGTATATTTAGAATTTTGAAATATAAATTTGGGTAATCTAATAAATGTGAGGTGTGTTGCCTTTATATTCTCTAATTTGTAAGACCTGTTATTTTGTATTCTGTATTGTCAGAAATTGCAGAATTAAGTTGTTCGACTTAGTTTATTTGTCTTTGTCTTTTGTAATTTAACTTTATGTTTGATGTAATTAATAGTAATTTTTTATTTATTTAAAAAAAATGATAGAAATAATAAGTAATAATTTATGTCCATAAAATAATAATAATAATAGATTATTCAAATATTACGGTTATGACATAGGTGGGCTCGGATCCCCTTTCACGATTGACGAAGAACTCACCAAGGTGATACTTCATTCTTGTCCCCTACCTACATCGATTGGAGTTTGTGGTTCGTTCCCTCTCTAGATAAAAAATCCCTGTCTGCAAATATGGTGGAGGCACACCTAAGCAGGCCAATGGCTATCACAGAAGCAGACCATCCGCTGCTACGGTCGATGCTGCCACACAACGCAGAAGACCAGAGTCAACTACAAGAATCAAACACCAGTTATCTAATCAAACGAACATGTTTGGAATCAAAGAAGATCTGGCAAATAGCAGGTCCCTCCATCTTCAGCCGCCTTGCCATGTTCTCCATGACTGTTATTACTCAATCATTCGCCGGCCATCTCGGTGACCTCGACCTGGCCGCTCTTTCTATTGCCTGCACCGTCATTATCTCCGTCAGTTTCGGTTTCTTGGTAAAAGCTCCTTCCTTTTGGTATCATTCTTCACGATCTTGTTTCGTCCATGTTATGCTTCTTTTAGTTTTGCTGAACTTAAATTGGGGATGGGTGTGGTTGGTGGACTTGTCTAGCTTGGCATGGCGAGTGCACTGGAGACCCTTTGTGGCCAAGCCTACGGCGCCAAACAGTACCACATGTTGGGTATTTATATGCAACGTTCCTGGATTGTTCTGTTCCTATCTTCGATTTTGTTACTGCCCATGTTCATTTTTGCTACACCCATATTGAAGTTTATAAGAGGAAGCATGCATTATAGCATTACGTAGCATTACGTAGAAAACAGAAATGAAACTGAGTCAGCTTTTCTGTTTTATATTTGTTACTTCAGTTAGGTTAAGTGTAGGTTATAAATATGCATGACCCACAATCACGTGTATCATTCTTTTACGTAATATCAGATCATACTTCTCTTCTCTGTTTTCTTTCTGCAAATCTTTTCTTCTTGCCTCATTCTATACTTCAACAAAGTTCATTGGGCAACCCGCTGGAGTGGCGGAGCAATCGGGTTTGGTGGCAGTTTGGTTGATCCCATTCCACTTGAGCTTCCCATTTCAGTTCACATTACAGAGGTTCTTGCAAAGCCAGCTGAAGACCACCGTCATAGCATGGGTTTCAGGGGGGTCTCTTGCAATCCATGCATTAGTAAGCTGGATTTTTGTTTACAAGATGAAAGTTGGGATTGTTGGGACTGCTCTTACTCTTGATTTCTCATGGTGGGTGTCAGTTGTGGGACTACTCGGCTATACTGTTTTTGGTGGTTGTCCCCATTCATGGACTGGTTTTTCGGCGGATGCTTTTATTGGGCTCTGGGAATTTTTAAAACTCTCTGGCTTCCGGGGCCATGCTCTCGTATGTATTTACCCCCCACCCTTCTCACTCTATTTCTCGAACCTTTGTGCGGGAATGCAATGCTTAGAAGGCATGAATGCAAAATTACAGGTTAGAGAACTTCTACTACAGATTGTTGATTATAATGTCCGGGTATATGCACAACACCGAAACCGCGATTGATGCTCTTTCCATCTGGTAACTTCCTATTTATGAGAATTCTCTTCGCAGCTATTACACTTAATTTTCTGTTTTATTATCTCATATTTTCTCAAGTTTGATCTTACTTGGCAGTGTAACTATCTATGGTTGGGAATCCATGATACCGCTTGGATTCTTGGCTGCGACTGGGTATGTCACTGGTTGTAAGTGTTACTTTCTCTTTCTGTCTTAGAACATATACTAAATTATTGATTATTGTAAGAGAAAGAAAACTTTAGCTAGATTGAAAGATTAGTAGTATGAATTTATAGTAAGGTTGCAACAAGACTGACTTGCTTCAAATATAGGTTTAGTGATTGGGATAGTCAACCCAATGAATAGAATATTTGTCCTCTTTCCTTTGAAGCTTCAATATTATCAAGGTTCAGAAGCAGCACGCTGTGAATAATTAAGCCATCCTTGTTTTTGTTCTGATAGAGACAGGCTAATAATAATATCTGCCGCTAAAAATTTGCTTCATGTGATGCGAGTGTTATCTAATATAAAAGAGTAAACCTTAATGCTGTGAATGTGATTCATATTTTCTCTATTTCTGTTAATGCTTTCTACTCGGTTGCTGATGTTATCTTGTTCAATTACAGTAGAAATCAGAGAGTTGTTCCTATATAATAGTGGGCACTATTGCTAAAGTCCAGTTAGGTGAATCGTGAGTTCTCAATATACACCTTTTGCTAAAGTCCTATAATTTTGGGATATAGTTTTTCAGGAGCGTTGTTGGCCCCTTCCTCCTAGATTTTTTAGATATCATCTATTGGTAATTGTTTCTGCATTTTTATAAGGATAGTTGAACAATTAGATCTTTGGAGATTATCCTCCACAAACCTTTTGCTGGATACTCTAAAGCATTTTGAAGTTTGAGAAGTTCTATAAGCTAGTTGAGATGGCTTCTAGGAAGTGGGTAAGGAAGTTGATGTCCAATACCTTTCCCTAATATTTTTAGATGTAGCTGAGGATCATAGAAGCTCCCAAATGTCGACGGCATTCTTCAGTGTAAGTCTAGATGCTTTTGACTGTCTACTAGTAAATTCCACAAGTGTCTTGGAAAGTTTCCTAGACTTCTATTTCTTACATTGTTTCCTTTGAGTTCACATCAAACTTCTCAAAAGTTTGATTTGGCTTCATGGGACACATTGTTTTAGTTGAGGGGAACTGGGGAACTATACTTTTGTTCTATCTATGATGTGGACCAAAGTTCGTGCTGGTAAAATTGGTATTAGGAGGTCTGTAATCGTTTGTAGCTTCATAACAGTCAATCAGTGTCAGCAAGTCAGGAAATATCATTTGAATTTCGTTGTCTCTATTCTTGTGCAAACTCTCTTAATGTCAAGGAAAATACTGTAGAAGTAAATGATTATTCTGTATACTTGAAAACAAAAACTAGTAGTAGAAAACCAATGATTTTTCTCGTTTTTAAAGATATTTAACATTCTTCAATTCAGAGTGCGTATAGCAAATGAGCTGGGCGCAGCCAACGCAGAAGGGGCAAAATTTGCAACTGTGGTATCAGTGGTGAATACTGTGGTAGTGGGATTTTTATTTTGGTTGATAATCATGGTCTATAATGAGAAGCTTGCCTTGATCTTCACATCAAGCTCATCTGTTGTCAGAATGGTCAGTGAGCTGGCAATCTTGTTGGCTCTTACGATTCTTCTCAATTGCGTTCAGCCAGTTCTCTCAGGCGTAGCAGTTGGATCTGGTTGGCAAGCATTAGTGGCTTATATAAACATCGGCAGTTATTACTTGGTTGGGATCCCGCTTGGGCTTCTCCTGGGCTGGTTGTTACCTTCGGGTATTATAGTAAGTGACTTATGCTCAGGTTTTTATGTCTCTCTCTCTCTCTCTCTGTGGCAGAAGTTACCATAATACTACTTCATTATACCATATAGTAGATGAAAAAATTAAAAAATGTGGTGCAAGTATAGTAATACTTAGATAGGAGGTAATTGGTACGCTGGATTGATCTTGGTCCTTGTGTATCTCTAGTAACATGGTATCTCAATTATGGATATCTTCCATCTTTTGAAATGTTTGATATCAAATATAAGGTATTTCATGTTCTTTAACATCTTGCATCATAGTATTTCATACCCATATACACATCTGATCGGACATAACCACCATTTCAAACTACTCTTTGGAGTGCTGAAGGCTGCACTTTATTCGCCGCTCATTCAGATTTCTATATATAAGATACTTGGACTTTGATTATTTATTTAACGTGTCACTGACAGGGTATTTGGACTGGAATGATGAGTGGAACGATCACTCAAACATTGATCTTGACAATTATTACCATGAGATGCGATTGGGAAAAAGAGGTAATGAAGCCTCGGAAAATACTACGTTTTCAATTCTGGGATAACGTATGTATGTAAATTGTAATAGCTGTGTGGTTACTTCGTCATTCCCAGGCACAGAAAGCCCAGAGTCATATCGGGAAGGAAGCAGCCTTCAATCAAACAGCTACAAAAATGCATATTTGTTCAAAAGTTGTGATCTGTATAATCATTTCTGCCTGTCAGTCTGAACGTGGTTCAAAATTGTTGACTTAAAAAATGTGCTAACATCACTGCCGTTGATTTGCTTATGCTATTATAACGTGTTGCCATTCTCATTGGTTAAAGACCTGAGAGGTGACGTTGCTCTGATGCTACGCTATTCCTTCGGGGTAGTAAATGATGGAGGGTCAAATTAGGAGAATGGGGTCAGCGTACGTGGCTTCTTGCTTTGGTACTCTAGTTTAGTGGAGTCCAAGCAGGAAGCGAAAGAAAATAGTGGAGTGACAATGAAATTAACAGTAAGTACGGAAATGTTAAGAAATTTCTGTCACGGTGGAATTGGGAAGTGACGGGAGACAGGAATGCTTTAGGATTAAGCAACCCAAGATTATCTTAAGCTTGTCTTTTTATTAAAAGGTTAATCGATTTGATTCGGTGAATTTTATAAGTTTAATTAAATTAAATTAATAATAATTTTAAAAAAATTTCTTTAATTTAGTTAAGATCTGTATAATTTAATTTAATTTAATTAATTAAAAATTAATTTAATCTAATTTGATTCATCAAATATTGTTTTGTTTTTGGGGATTGGCAGGCCGCAGAGCCAAAAATGCTCCCAGCAGCGCATTCTGTATACATTACTGAGTGCAGCGCACAGACTGGTAGATGTGACTCCAGAGAGACTTTTGCGAGTTTTAATATACGATGTGTGATGCCTGTCCAAATATATATATATATATATATATATATATATATATATATATATATATATATATATATATATATATATACACACATGTGTGATGGACACTTGGTTGAATTGCATTGAGTGGCGTGAAATTGCTTTTTAAATTTGTTTGGTCTAATTGAATTTCTTTTTTTTTTTTCTTTTTTTCTTTTTTGATAAGAAAAGAAGTCCACAAGACTAACACAAAATGACTCTGGGTGACCCCGTAAGCCATATCAACAGTCAGGAGATCTCCGATCCCTTCAGGGGGGTTATCCAAAATGTATAGCCCTTGCGCGGCATTGTGAACCTCTCTAGCAAGTTAATCTGCTACTCTATTTCCTTCTCTATACTAGTGTTTTATATCCACTCTCCATCCTAGTTCTATGTACTCTTTGATCTGTCTCACCACCCTGTCACCTTGGTGTGCCCCGACGTGATTCTTCCGACTTAAATCCACAGCCTCCTTCGAATCGCATTCCACAATCACGTCTCGAAATCCCTTTTCCCAAGCAATTCTTAAGGCCGAAAGAATGCCCCAAAGCTCAGTGTGAGTAACACTGCAGCGCCCTATATTCTTGACAAAGCCCAATAACCATTCTCCCTTCGCATTTCTCAGGACTCCTCCGCAGCTTGCCTCTCCTGAAGTTAACGTGGATCCGTCTACATTGAATTTGACTTGATGGGCTGAGGGAGGTGACCACTTGACGTTCTGCACCTGTCTATGTCTCCCATGCACTTTGTCCGTATCCTTCAACCATTCCAAGCATTCTCTGGTTTTGGCAATGCATGTAAAGAGAAAATCGTTTGGTTTCCTTGTATCGGGTTGAAATATTGCTTCGCATCTTTTGGTCCAAACTGTCCATGCTGTCATTTCAAATAGGACGTTCCATCTGAGCTCCGTGTACTCCTCCTTTGCTAGACTACGAATTAGGTTATGCTCTATCCATTCCTCTATGTTCCATCGAAAGAATTCCTGCCAATATCTCGGTTTCACCAGTCTCATCCATAGTGTCTTTGTCCTTTCACAGTCTCTTAGGCAGTGCAACACCGATTCCTGGTCCCTCTTACATAATTGACACAAGCCATTATCGTCTAGGTGTCTTTCATGTCGGAGGTTATTGGTAAGCAAACTATTGTTCCCAGAAAGCCAGAGAAAGGTTCTTACCTTCTGTGGTCCCGGCCATCTCCAGATCTTCCTCCATAGGTTGTTGTTATTGTTCATATGCCAACCCATTTTACTGGCGTATGCAGAAGCTACAGAGAAGCATCCATCTCGGCTATGTTTCCATGCCAAGTGGTCCTCTTCCTGGCTGTCGATAGCTGGCCGGGTCGAGGCCAATTCTGCTAGCACTTCCTCCGGTAGAAGGGATTCTAAAACGCCCCAGTTCCAATGCCCTAACTCATCTAGCATTTCTACGACTGTGCTATGTATTGATTCCTCTTGAATCTCACCCATGGCAATATTTTCCAGTGGTCCATACCTGGGAATCCAATTATCCTTCCAGAAACGGATTGACTTACCATTCCCCAATTTCCATTCGGAGCCTTTCTCTATGTCCTCCCACACCTTTTTGATCCCCTGCCAGAGATTTGATGAGTCTATCTTCTTAGTATGCATTTTGGGGAGTGGATCATTGCTGCACTTGTATTTAGCTTTGAGCACCTTGACCCACAAATCCTCCGGTTGGTGGATTATCCTCCATGCGGCTTTCATCAAGAAAGCATGGTTCATTTCCTTGAGTTTTCGAATACCCAAACCTCCCTCCTCTTTGGGCTCACAAACTCTATCCCATTTAACAAGATGTATTTTTCGGTTTCCCTCATGACCTCCCCAAATGAAATTTCGGCAGTGTTTTTCCAATTCATCACATAGCCCTAGAGGGATGAGTGCCGTTTGCATGGAATAATACGGCAAACTGCTTAATGCACTGGACGTGAGCGTAATCCTTCCTACCAATGAGAGTGTCTTCGCCTTCCAGCCGCTTAGTCTTGCCTTAAACTTCTCTGAAATCCGTTTGTATGTGACTTTGGTTACCCTTTTGTGGAGCATGGGCATGCCAAGATACGTTCCCAGGTCAGTGGTATAATGAAACCCCATGCATTGGCTGTACTGTTCCACACGAGTATGGTTTATATTGCGAGAGAAGAAGCATCTTGTCTTTCTAGAATTGACCAGCAGACTGGAGCTGTTACAGAAGATGTCTAAAATTGATTTGATTATGTTGCACTGCTCCAAACTTGCTTCAGCGAACAGGACAAGGTCGTCGGCGAAGAATAGGTGAGTGAGAGCCGGGCCATTCCTGCTTAATCGTATAGGTTTCCACTGGCCGTTGGCCACAGCACAGTCGATGCCTTAGGCTAGCCTCTCCATACAAAGTACGAAGAGGTATGGGGATAAAGGATCCCCTTGTCTCACTCCTCTGGACATCTCGAAGCTTTCCGTGAGTTCGCCGTTCCAAAGTAGGCTCATGGTTCCTGTGTTGACGCAGCTCATGATCAGATTTGTGAAATGGTTTTCCAACCCTAGTTCTTTAAGCGTATCTATGAGGAAATCCCAGCTGATCCTATCGTAAGCTTTCTCCAGATCTATTTTGATGGCCATGGCTCCCTTCTTCCCCTTCTTCTTCCTCATCGAATGTACAACCTCCTGTGCCACGATCACATTATCAGAAATATGCCTGCCCGGGATGAAGCTGCTCTGACATGGTCCAACCCACGATCCTATGAACCTCTTAAGTCTAAGCGCTATGGATTTGGTCAGGATTTTAAGGATTACGTTGCATAGAGCGATAGGCCTGTATTCTTTCAAGTGTTTTGGATCATCCACCTTCGGGATTAGAACTATTAGGGCTTGGTTGATATCTCTTACTATTATGGGGTTATCATAGATTTCTTGGATCAGCTTGCATATAGACGGGCCCACGGTTTCCCATTGGCTTTGGATGAATATGGCATGAAGCCCATCGGGACCTGGGGCTTTGAAGGCACCCATACTAAACGTGGCTTCTCTAATTTCCTCCGTAGAAAAGGGTTTCTGCAGATTGTTTAGATCATATGGCCTCAGTCCCGGGAACATACCTTTTATTGGAAAAGACTGATATTGGGAGTTTTCTTTTTTATAAAGTGTCTTGAAGAAATCCCTTGCCATTGTCTTGAGATTGTTCGGGTCTTGTTCCCATTCCCCGTTCTCTTTCTTCAGCATAGTGATTATGTTCCTCCTCCTTCTGGCTAGAGTGGAAGCATGGAAGAACTTAGTATTTCGGT
This sequence comes from Gleditsia sinensis, assembly GCA_037074535.1. Lineage (NCBI taxonomy): Eukaryota > Viridiplantae > Streptophyta > Magnoliopsida > Fabales > Fabaceae > Gleditsia > Gleditsia sinensis. Next base: position 6,864,261 of record CM073472.1, read on the forward strand.
CACCAAATCTTAGCCAGTTGCATCTTGCTTTCTGAAACCACACGATCTCTTCTTTTGTGAGCAACTCTTCATATTCTTTCCAGAGCTTTCCTTTAAGTTCTGTGAGCTGATCAGATCCACCATTGCATTGGGCCTTGTCAATTTCTTCAATTCTTCTGACAATGATCCTTTTCTGTTTGAAGACATTGCCGAAGACGTTTGCATTCCATCTCTCAGCGTCCACTCTGAATACTTTTGCTGCCTCAACCCAGCTATCCTTCTTATTCCAGGCATTGTTAACTAAGCCCTGGAAGGATTCGTCAAGCAACCAGGCAGCTTGGAACCTGAAAGCTTTACGGGAGGGGGGCTGCTGCCTCTCTTGCCAGATGTTGATAAGGAGGGGTCTGTGGTCCGACTTTAGGCTGGGAAGGTGCTTAACCAAGGTATCTGGGTATTGAGATTGCCATTCGGAATTACAAAGAGCTTGGTCTAGTCTCTCCTTCACTCTTCCTCTCTCCCAGGTGAACTTGGGACCTTTAAACCCGAGATCAATCAGGGCATTGTCTGCGATGAATTCATTAAACTCTCTCATGGAGCTCCAGTTGAAAAACTGGCTACCTTCCTTTTCATCATAGTTTTTGTAGGCGTTGAAGTCCCCCGTGATAATCCAGGGTATAAGGTGATTGATCGGGACTTTAGTTAGTTCCTTCCAGAGCTCTTTTCTCTTAATTTGATGAGGGCAGCCGTAAACAAAGGTTGCCATGCACCTTTTCTGGTTCTTCTTGAAAGTCACTTCTGCATGTATAAATTGTCTATGTTTTAGGATGGGTACAACTTCCAACTCATTGTTGTCCCATAGGATCCAAATGCCGCCCGCGAATCCTTCGGCCTCAATCTTAGTATGTCCAGTCCAACCAACCTTGTTTATAACTGCCTCTGCTCTTCTCCCACTAATTCTTGTTTCCATGAGAGCTATCAGATTAAGCCTGTGCATGTGTGTAAGGTCTTTTAGGAGTAAGGGAAAAAATCTGGCTCCCGCTCCTCTGCAATTCTAGATAAAGAAATTCATGGACAAACCGGAGTAGTATAGGATGACCATCTTACTGGCCTTCAATCTCTCCCCCGTTAACCGTGACGCCATTGCACGTTATTTCCTCTGCTTTCCTCAGATCCAAACCTGTCTGGCCTGAGCTGCCTGGTTCTAAACCTGATTGGCCAGGGCTACCTGATATGTAAGGGTTGTCCGGCGGTTTGTCTTTCAGTAACTCCGGGACCTCCGAGGTCCTCTCCCATAAGGGAGTGTCACCATCTTCCAGCCCATCGTCTAACATGGGGTCAGAGGCTCCGTTAATGGGTTGCGAAAGGAAGGGCTTGATGGGAAAAGCCTCGGGTCCACTGGGATCCATATTTATTGTGGGCTTGGGGAAAGGTGGAAAATTGTCTCTTGGTGCTCCTGTAAGCTCTGCTAGAGCTTTCCTGTAATTGGGCCCTCTCTTGTGGCCCATCCTATCATTTGACCCGGGTAATGTTCTGCCCTCTATCTTGCGCCCAAGACTGCTACTTGCCCTACGTGGGCCGCTCTTGGCCTGATCCCAGTGCTTCTTGGTTTTCTTCCCCTGAGGGCCCAGGCCCAAATTCTCTTTCCCAAATAGGATCTTTCCTTTCCCCTTATGCGCAGATGATCTAGCTCCTTCCTCGTTGTTTCTCTTGCTTCCAGATCCAGCTTTTGCTGTATTCTCTATCTCTGCAATTATTGTGGCCTCACCAGCTGTACCTTTTGACTCTTCTACTTGATTATCCAGGATGCTGAATCTGGAAGGTCCTGATGCAGCTACCGTGAAATTCGCCGCCTTCTCTGCCCCTGTTCCTGTAATCGCGACAGGCTGGTTTTTTTGCCTGTTCCCCGTATCTCGAGGTCTGTTGTCTCTCTTTCTTGCAGATTTTTGGACCAACATCCAAGGTCCGAAACCCTCCTTCCCTTCGTACTCCGATCTGTCGATGGTGGACATGGACATCGAACTTGCTTCTAGTAAGGGTTGTGGTTTGTTCTGTGCTGAATCTGTCCTTGAGGAATTATGGTGTTTGGTTGAAAATGCATAATCTGTCACTCTGTTTTGTGGGCATTGGTCTCTTATGTGTCCATACACTCCGCATTCGAAACATACTAAGTGTAGGCCTTCATATTCCACTTTGAAGAGTCTCCTCCTCAGTTTAAACTTTGCCACTAACTTCTTCCTTAAATCTATCTCCACACTTAGTCTCGCAAATTTTCCTCTTTCAACATCCGATGAGTTTCCTGTGTCTAAGTTCAGCTGCCTCAGAGTGTGTTGGTCTATCTTTAAGGTTGTGCCTATCCTATCTCCAAGTCTCCACAAGAAATGCTGGTTGTAGTATTCGATCGGAAGCCACGGGACTCTAATCCACACTGCAACTTTCCTAAAACTGTCCTCCATTGGATTGAAGTTGGGTCTCCATCGCTGGACTACAAGATAGTGATCTGCGATCATCCATGGTCCTTCATGTAGTGCAAACCAGTAATCATCCATGCTGTCAAAGTTTGCCAGATAGAAATCATTTCCTATGTCTATCAGATTGAATGGTCTTGAGTGGTGCCACATCCTATTCAATCTATCTCTCAGAAATCTATAGCCGATTCTTTTTCCCATTAGCTTAATAATCAGGGCTTTCCTCCATTTCTTGCAGTAGCCTTTTCTCTCCTCATTAGATATCTCCACCACTGGGTATTGATCCTCTTCCATCGTTTCGTTGTCTAGCCCTATCTCCTCATCAGAATCCTCTTCTGGGGGGTAATCCTCTGACTCAGAATTTGGCGTGAAAGTGCTGTTGGCAATGCCATTAAATCCAAGTAACTTATCTCTGTATGAGAGTCATTTCCGATCTTCCTCCTTTCCCTTGGCATTCTCCAAACTTTGTGGGTCCTTTCACACCACATTAGTAGTCTCCTCAGCGGAGTTCTTCAATCCCGTGGGTGGGTTCTCAGCAGTCATCTTGACACTATCTTTCAGTGGGTTATTCCCGCTTCCCATTGCTTGCATGATGACTGCCATTGGTTCATCAACGTTAGCTTTAATCTTTTTATTGCTTCTTTCCAGAATGTCCTTTTCTTACTTAATCTAAAAAAAGAAAAAAAAATAGCTTCAACAGCAGCAAGCCTGGCAAAAGGAGCATCATCAGCGGTCAGCAGAACTGGTGCTCGTACTGGATTGACCGAAGTGCACAGGGCAATTATGACACAAAGCAGAAAGACCCGAAAACCTCCAGCCGAGTCGGAGAAAAGAAAGTAAATAACTAAATATAATAATGATAGCAAATGTAAAGTTAGCAAATAAAAGAGATCTTTTATTTGATAAAAAGAATAATTTCTACGAAAAATTTTATATATTTTTTCTTTTGATTTTTACATACAAAACTCAGGTTAATATAGTCAAAGGGCAAAATGAAAAGAAATGACAGTAGATAAATAACAAATTTTAGCAAATAATACGTTCATGAAGTCGTGTATCGTTATTTTTTATGCATGACAATCTCAGTGAAGTTTTTTTTCTTTCTCTTTTATTTTTTTCCGAATTGTTTTTTTGGGCCAAGGCTTCTTAAATGAACTCCTCCTCATTGATGGGTATTGATAGTGGGTCGGTGATGCTATCAATACCCTCCTTTTTGAAAACAACCTTATCTTGAAAATAAAGTCCGAATAGTTTGATCTTCCCAAGTGGCGTCTTCTAGTGCTTGATGAGTCCATTCGATTAGTAGCTATTGTCTTATTTCATTTCCTATAGGAATGGTGTGGGTGGACAACATTTGCGAAGGTTCATGTCTCTGGCTATTAATTTTGAAGCTTCAGAGGGATGGGCTACTTGGTTATGTCCCTTATATTCTTTCAACAAGGATACATAAAATTGTCCAAAAAAATAAAACAAGGATACATAAAAAAATACTATAGATTCGAGCATTAGCTGACAATTCTACAACATAGGCCACGGGTCCAATTTTTTGTATAATTAGGAAGGGTCTAAAATAACGATGTGCTAACTTAAATAGACTCCTCATGGTAACTGACTGTTGTGTGTATTTGTGAAGCTTGATCCAAACAAGATTGCCTACTTGAAATATTTTCTCTACTCGATTAAAGTTAGGGGTGTTCACGGTTCGGTTTTGGAGTCTCAACTAAACCGAACCAACCATGAAGGGGATGAAATTTTTTGGACCTAATGGGTTCGGTTGGGGTTTATAAAACCGAACCAAACCGAACCAATAAAAAACGGTTCGGTTTGGTTCGGTTGGTTTGGTTTTTTGAAAAAAAAAATTTTTTTTTTTGCCAAATTTTTTAAATTTTTGGCCCATTTCGAATTTTTTGGGCCCATTTCAAAATTTTTTTAAAAAATATAAAATATTTTTAAAATATAATAAAAAATAAATTTAATAATATAAATTAAATATATTAAAAAGAATTCGGTCCGGTTCGGTTTGGTTTGGTTGGGATATAGTCCCAACTGAAAACCGAACAAAACCGATTTTAATCGGTTTAGTTCGGTTTTTGATCGATTTGGTTCGATTTAGGCGGTCCGAATCGGTCCGGTTCGGTTTTGAACATCCCTAATTAAAGTTAGTTTATTTTTTCATTTTGAATTGAGTCTTCTGCAGCTGCTACTATAACTTGAGCAACAGGTCTTGCTGGTCTTGCAGAGTGATATCAATAGCGTGAATAGAAGAATGTCCAGCCATGTAATATGGTATATTCCGTGGTCTCTGTCCAAACACTGTCTTATGGAATGGCATTCTAATTGTAATATTCTGTAATTTTTATTTTTAAATAATAATATTTTGTTATAAATAAATATATTTTTATTTATTAAAAAATAATTATATTTTGTTAAAATTAAGTATATTTTTAATTAAAATAATTATTGTATTGTTTAAAATAAATATGTTGACCTTTAATAATTTTTAATTATATTTTTATAAATATTCTTTCTTTTATTATACATAAAGATATTTATTTTGTAACTTGTTTTATTAAAATTTTATTAAGAAAAATCATGATTTAATAGTTCAACTAAAGTTTTACAGTAATGTAAATTTTTAGAAATTTTTTTTGATATTTTAAAATGAAAAACAATATTTAAATAAATAAATATATAATAAAATAAAAATAATCTTAAATATTTAATTATTAAATAATAATAATAATAATAAAAACGGGGAGGGAGAGACGAATCGAGAGGCGTTCTGCGAAATTCTCATAAATAGTGTGAATAATATAAATAGTAATCTCTAAATTTTTTCTCTAAATTTAGAGTGTCTATAGGTCTCCGATCTCAAAATCAAGAATACCATTGGATTTAAGATGGAAAATACTATGATTTTGACCGAACAATTTTTCAAATCAGCCATAGAATCGTCACAAATCGAAAGTAGAAAATATTAAAAAAAAGTAAGTTTTGAAACTTTTACTGAGAAATCTCAATTGGAAATCTGACACCGTAGATGGATTCAGGAGTTAGATAAACCTTATGATATGAATTTTTTTAGTCATCTTACAACTTTTTGTTTTTCGTGAATAGTGATTCGCTCTGGCGTGAACAATATTTTTCGACGGTAAACAGTGACCAAGTTTTCGAAATCATTTTTTAAGTTTTTGGATCCTCCGAATTCATTTTTGATATCCATTTTATCATATTTGACTTGAAAAATTATATTTGGGGCTATCCAACTTGGAGTCCTGACTTGTGAGTAGATGATCTTTTTTATTACTTGCCCTATATTCTTCTTAATATTTAAACATGTATTTGATTATGTTTATGAGATATTAACACTTTTAAATATTTTTGAAATGCATTAAAATTATCTGAATTGCTTAAAATTTGGAATATAGTTCAAAAAAAGTATAGTTTTAAAAATGAATTTTCTGAACTCATGGTATATCTGATTTCACATGTATTTCTCATTAAATGATAAAGTGAATATTTATGTACGTGGCATGGATTTGTAAAATTATAAAGTTACTCATTATGATTGAATGGCAAGCGTAAAGTTCATGGTGAATTGCTTGATAAATTTACATGGTATTTGATGAATATGCATTTATATACATATATGTATTTATATGTATGGATGAATATTGACGGGTAGTATGGCTTGTGACGGTACCGAATAGGGGATGTCCTTTTAGCCTAAGTGAGCCGAGGGAGAGCCGCTCTACTCAGATGACAGTGGTAATTTGAGGAGGCAGATGAGTGATGAATTCACATTCCTTAATCACTATTATGACTGTAGTCGATCGGCCACTATGCGTATAGCAAATGAGTGTGTGAGTTGATTAGATAGCCGAATGAAGCAGGTCATTTTAAAATTTTATAATTTTATCTCAAAAACGTATTATTTTACCATAGTTTATACAGCTGAGCATAACAATATTTGTTTAATGATCATACTATGCTGAATATGGTTTGGATATTTGAATATTCTTTTATTTGAAAATATTTGAAATACTAGTTCCATATGGATGTACTTCTGAACTGTATTTTTTAAGTGACAAATTTTAAAATATGAGTACATCTATATGCTGACCTAAAAGATCATAGGAGGTATTATCTTCTCACTGAGTTGTCAAACTCACTACACGATATTTCCACATTTTTTAGATAATAATACAGAGTTTGATATTGTAGATAGGTGATCAGTTAGGTGACATAATCTCTGGGTGAGTCTACGTTGCTTTTAAGACTCACAGTTTTGAATTATATTGTGTTTGTAATTTAGAGTGTGCTCTGAACGTCACAGGCAGAATTCCTACTTCTGTTGTTACTTTGACATTTATAACTTGGTCTGTATAATATATATACATAAGAGAACCTATATGTATCTATTTTTATAAGAAAGAATAGTGTTATGCATATTATGAAAAATATTTGATTGTAGGAAGAAAAAAAATGTTTATTTCACGTGTCTGAAAATTGGGGGCGTTACACCAATTGCCAAATGAAAACTTGTGTTATATGATAATTTGGCCTAGGGAAGATACCAATTCCAATGACGTGGTCTGTTGTGATAGAAAGCTCGTAGATATTGCTCCAGGAACTTGTTCACAACCTCGGTTTGGCCATCACTTTGTGGGTGATAAGCTGAGCTAAACTTGAGAGTTGTGTCATTATTCTTGAGGAGATGCTTCCAAAAATTGCTCATGAGGATGGAGTCCCAGTTTGACACTATAGAGTTGGGAAAACCATGAATTCGAACACATAATACTATGAATAATGTTGCTACTTGCGTGGCTCTGAATCCACTTTTTAATGCTCCAAAATTGGCCATTTTGGATAATCGATCAACGATGACAAGGATATTGGAAAATTCCTGGGAGCTGGGCAACTTGGTGATAAAGTCTATACTTATACCCTCCCATGGTCATATTGGGATTGGCAAGGGCTGGAGCAGTCCACTTGGCTTAGTGGTAGGCACCTTCATTTGTTGACATGTTAGGCACTTGGTTACATAAGTTTGGATGGTGCGCTTCATATTTGGCCAAAAGAATCGTTTTGAGACGTGCTTGAGAGTCTTTGGAAACCCTGCATGACCTCCGAGACTCGAATCATGGCATTCGTGAAGGATAACGTCAATGAGAGGAGATCCTTTCGATAAGTAGTATTTATCGTGGAAGCATAGGACACATGTCACACCCTATTGACTAGCATATTATTTTATACATCCACATCATAGAATATCCCCCCCAAACTACCTTTTAGTATTATTTTTTTTCTTATTTATAAATTTCTAGCAATGTCTACCTAATCCATAAATTAACCTATTCACTTATATTGTTTATCTTTCTTAGATAAGTATACAAGTGCTTCAGGCTATTCCAAATATTTTTAAATTTCATTTCTTTATAGGCAACTAACTAGGCATGATAAGCATTACTTATAGCAAAAAAGTTCTCATGCCATAAAAGAAAATAGTACAGTCCATAACTTATTTTACATAACATTATAAGCTGTCTAAAAAGGACTTGGCAATCAACTAAGCCATCCCACAAATATTACGCAACCAAAGAAAACACAATCCATATCCATAATCAGACGAGTCAACCTTGAGACCCATGTTGCTCAGTTTTTGTTGGAGTACCTGGAATGTGATTATGTTAATATAAAAAGATGAGATGACAATCTCAATAGCTAACAAATTTTTCAAAAAAATAGTACATTCCATTCCTTAAAACATCTCAATTTATTTCACTAAAATATAAGCATTGACCATACATATATACATCATCTTGGTCATACTAAAGACCCATAACATTTTGTTCTACTTGCCCAATGCAGTCTCATACTTACAAAATAGTTATGCATCTCCTATTATTGGCTAATACGTGGAGAAAATGAGGTTTACTTGGCACACCTTGGGCACCCCCTTAATTTTTGAGAATGCATACATAACATATATTTAGACCATCATTCATCATAACATAAAATTCAGGCAACCAGTGAAATTGATAAATTCAAATTCATAAATATAAAGAATGTTTTAAAGAAAAACTAACTACCCCAATTCCTGCACAATCACTTTCTTTCTAAGGCTGCCAATGTTACTACCAGCAATGCAAACTAAAATATATAAGAGTTTTAGGTTAATGCATGCAAATTAGCACCTAAAATCATAAGTCTCTAGTTTAAGAGCTTCTGCTCCCCAAAATAAAATTGTGATTCTATTGAAATTTGAGGTTATTATTAAATATAACAAAAGTTCTCTAAAAATTCTAAAATTTTTCATGGAGATTCCTCTACATGTCTATTTTATGTCGTGGTTCTCTTAGCCCTTAACTCTTCTATTTATCCCAAGAACTACCCCCATAATATAGAACAGTGAATATTGTTTAAGTTCCATTTCTATTATGTTTTCTATTCCTTTAGATGGGTAAAACTTCTTCAAAATATGTGATATTTGATATGGAGAATCTTAGATATGTTATATAATCACTATAAAAATTTTAAATAAAAAATAATTCATTTTACCCTTCAAATAACATACTTTTTATGGTTGTCACCAGTTCTAGTTTGTTCTGACTCATTTCTTGTCCCAATAAACTTTCATATTTTATTATATGCCTTAACCTGTCCAGAATTCTTAAATTTGGTGGGTTCTTTAATTAGGATACCTATAACATGTCATAAAATTTTCATACGAAAATTCAATATTTAATCCTTTCAATATTTAGTATTTCCATTAACAGCTTAAACTGTCCAGCAGATTGTTCTCAGTACTGTTTTGATTGTAAATGGCCTATTTGTAGGTTCTTAAAAATCACAAAAATTTTTAAAATTGATTATCAATATTTTAAGACTTTTATCACCAAATATTAGAAAATTTAAAGACCATTTACCCACTCAAACAGTCCAAGAACACTGGGCCTAAAAATTTTAGGTGCAACATATATGATGCTTTAGCATGTTTGTTACTTAGATGGCAAAGATTGTTCCCTACCACTAGATTTTTGTGTTTTTAACTTTAACATATTTCATCTCATGCTCAAGAATCACCCATGCAGAACCCAAAATGAGCTTTACTCACTACAAATAAACTTTCCTCAAGAGGAAAAACTCACCTTGTGCAAAAATGTTCTTATGGTTCTTAAATTTCAGCTTGCTTCTCCTCTTGATTTTCCTTGCAGCTTAGCTTTTTTTATATGGTTTCTCTCCCCCTTTGGCTCTAAATTTTTTGGCTGCCTTCTTTCCTTCTTGGGTGCTGATTGCATGAGGAATGGAGTTTGAATTTGCTGCCCAAAATAATACCTAGACAGCATGATTCTTGGCTGCTGGTTTCCACCACTCAAGAGGAAAAGGAGACTGTGTTTTGTAGGGATTCCCTTGTGTTGTTGCAGGGATTCTCTTGTAGTTTCCACAGGGAGGGCATGATAATGTAGAGGCATGAAGTAGGGTAACAACCTTTACATTATTTTTCTGATTGTGGGCAGAAAAATGGCTAAAGTGGGTGGCTGTTTTTTGGCTGAAATATTGCTAAAATAATTATGGCTATGTGGCAGGATTTTCTTGCTGAAAGGTGGCATTTTTCTTGGCTGATTTTGGCTGAATTTTTTGTGACTATGTGGCATGTTTTGGTAGGTGTAAGGTAGCTGCAAGGTGTCTAAAATTTTGTGGCCAATGTGGCATGCTATGTGGTTGTAACTTTGTGGATAATGTGGCATGTTTTGGTAGGTGCAAGGTGGTTGCAATTTTGTGGCCAATGTGGCATACTATGTGGCTGCAACTTTGTGGGTAGTGTGACATGTTTTGGTAGTTGTAAGGTGGCTGCAATTTTGTAGCCAATGTAGCATGTTATATGGCTGCAACTTTGTGGGCAATATGTCATATTTTGGTAGGTGCCAGATAGCTGTAAGGTGGCTACAATTCTATGGACAATGTGGCATACTATGTGGCTGAAATTTTGTTATGTTACTTGGTAGCTCCTTAATTGTTTTATATTTCTTTAATTTACTACTAATCCTAAATTAGTAATGTCTTAAAAATGTATTTGTATCTTCTCTCCATCTATTATGCTCCTAAGAATTTTATTTATATGATTCATGATTAATTATATGTGAACTATTTTATAATTGCATTATTATTACATAACTAAATATTTTAATTCTTTGTCATATGTATTTTTTACTTATTCTTAGATTTATCTAACTTTATTAGAGATTTAGGATGTTACAACACCTTCTTGAATGGTGAAACCTCATGGGGCGTTACCTTGCTAGACTGCATCCTGAAGCTGTTGTAATTCCTTGTTGTTGCCATTCTCCTACTGTAGTTGCTACTAGAACGAGGAATATATGGATGACAGTGCCCACATGAACCCTACTTCTTGGTCCAGTCTTTCAAGAAAGAGCATTAGCCACCACGTTAAATCTGTCATGTTTATAAACAATGGTATAATTAAAACCCATGAGCTTGCTATGATAATGCTGTTGTTCGGGTGTTTGTAAAACCTGAGACATTAATTCTTTTAGGCTACGATGATTTGTGATAATTAAAAATTGTCTACCAAGTAGATAGTACTACCACTTTCAAACTGCCTAAGTGATGGCATAGAGTTCCTTCACGTAAGCTAAAGCTTGGCAAAGCTTGGGGCTGAGTTGCTTACTAAAATAAGTTAGTAGATGTCGTTTTTGTATGAGTACTGTGCCTATACCCGAAAGAGATGCATAAGTTTCTACTTCAAATACTACGGTGAAATTAGGTAATGCAGGTATAGGGCTTGGACCATAGCTTGTTTGAAATGTTGAAAGGCAGCAGTTACTTCGTTGGTCTAATGGAAGCTATCTTTGCACGGTAGCTGAGTGAGTGGGGCAGCTTGTTAAGCTTAATGTCGAATAAACCAGCTATAATAACCAGTTATGCCCAAGAAACCCCGAAGCTATTTGGTGTTGGTTGGGCTAAGCCAATCCACCATTATTTGAATTTTGGTAGGATTAGTAGCTACATCCGAAGCAGAGACTATATACCCCAAGTATTCGATGGTTGGTTTAAAGAAGTGGCACTTGGATTGCTTTAAGTAGAACGTGTTGGAAGCCAACTTTCAAAGATCAATTTTAAATGGAATAGGTGATCGGTAGAATTGCTACTATAAATCAAGATGTCATCGAAAAATACCGTGACAAATCTCCTTAAATATGGTAGAAACACTTGATTCATGATTGATTGAAATAAGGTAGGGGAAATCGTTAATCCAAAGGGCATAACAATGAATTCGAAGTGGCCCTGGTGAGTTCTGAATGTCGTCTTGTGGATGTCAAACTGCTTCATGCGCACTTGATGGTAACTTGAGCGTAGGTCAAGGTTAGAGAAGAATTTAATCCTATGTAATTCATCTAGGAGTTCATCTATAGTAGGGATGAGATATTTGTCTTTCACTGTTGCCTTATTTAGAGCATGGTAGTCCACTCAAAAGCGCCATGTACCATCTTTTTTCTTCACCAAAAGCACGGGTGAGGAGAAAGAGCTATGGCTAAGAGGAATGACTCCAGCTTGCAACAGTTCGACTACTGAGCATTTAATCTCTGCTTTTTAAAAATGAAGATAGCGATATGGTCGAACATTAACGGGTGATGTGCCTTCAATCAAATGAATTTGGTGATATTCACTGCATCGAGTAGGCAAGGTTGTAGGTTCTTGAAATAGACCTTTATAAGTAGTGAGTAGCCCTTGTAACTCTGAAGGCCAATCCTTGGACACAGGGGATATAGTAAGGGGAACAGAAACATAAAGCTGGAACATGCAAGCTATGTTACCTTTTAGCTTAGCCAATTTTTTTGAGGATAAGGGTTGCAAATTGAAAGGCGTCTCCCCTTGCAGGTGAATGCTCTGTCTATTCAAGGTAAATTTCATTGTTACCAGAGCATAGTTCATCTAAATATGGCCTAAATTTTTAAGCCACTGACCTCCAAGAACCACATCGACCCCCTCTAAGTCCAAAACGAATAAGTCAGCTAGTAGACGGTGTCCCTGTACATCAAGTATCACGTTACCAAACTTTGACTTACAAAGCAGTAAAATCCCATTGCCAACCATGACTTTAAACTGGGGAACAGGCAGCTGGGGTTTTTGAATTTTCTTCAAAATGGATCCCTTTATGAAGTTGTAGGTGCTACCTCTATCCACCAAAATGCTAATAGGGACATTTTGACACCTCCCTATGAGTTTAATGGTGTTTGATCCGAGTTGACCTGCAAAAGTTTTAAAGCTTATTTCAGGTGTTGGACAGGATAAATCCGAATTATCAAGAGAGTTGAATTCAGTCAGAGGTTGGTTTTCCTATTGCAGCATTTCTACCAAGTCTTCCTGATCCAGTAATAAATAGTACCGGGATTTACATTTGTGACTGGGTGCAAATTTATCATCACAATAGTAGCACAATCCTTTTTATCGTTTGGCCTTAATTTTAACTGGTGTTAAACGTTTATAGGAGTCTGGTAAAGGTTTCATGGATGGAGAAATAGGAGGTAAGGATTGTAAAGGATAAACGGATTGGAGAGGGCGCGGGGCGAGTACAATGTGAGGAGAAGTGGAAATGGATGTAGGAGGGGCCTGTGGGGTGAAGTGTTTGGGTGAAAATCGTGGTTGAGTAAGGTGGATGTGTTTAAGTTCATAGAGTTTTGCCAAAGAGATGGTATGGAAATATGACACTGGTTGAGCGACTAAGAGATCGTGCTTAAGATGGTCTTTCAGCCCAGTAATGATAAAACTGACGAGGCAAGCATCCACAGTACCTACTTGCTTAAGTTCCTTCAAGGCGACTTGGGATCATCAAAAAATGTACGACCAAAATGGAGAAGTAATGCATCAAGAAAAGCTTGCCAACCCTGGAGGTACCCATTTCGGTGCATCCACTTATACCAGCTATAGGCTAGACTTGTCATGTGCAGAGAGGCAAGGGGAATGCGTTGCTCTAATGGAGTGTTGTATATGGCAAAGAGTTTCTAGTTTTTAAAAATTCAATCCTCAGTAGAAGTTCCATCAAAGGTGGGAATATCAATACACATTCCTTTGAGAAGGGATCCTTCTGGTTCAAATCTCAGAGGAGCTGGAGGGTGATTTGGTGCCTGGTTTGCTGTAGGAAGTGGTTGAGCAACAGGGTCTGAAGAGGTTGATGCATGGAAGGGTTGTGCAGACATCAATTTTTGGAGTAGAACATCTACATTGGACATCGTGGCCTTCATTTGAGACAATCGATGATCAGTGGCTAACTTAAATTTAGTCATGTCCTCGCGGTAGGCCTTGAGTGCATCATTTATTCGGGCTAAACGAGTATCGTCAACCATGGAAGACAATGAAAGCACCAATTGATAGCAAATGTAGGGTTAGCAAATAAAAATGAGTCCTTTATTCGATAAAAGGATAATATCCACGAAAAATTTCATATATTTCTTCTTTGGTTTTTACATACAAAACTCATGTTAATATAGCCAAAGAGCAGAATGAAAAGAAACAACGCTGACAAGTAACAAACTCAACAAATCCTAACGAATAATACACTTATGGAGCCACGTATCGTTATTCTTCATGCATGGTAATATGAAAATCAGTGAGATATTTTTTTCTCTCTCTTTTTTTTCTTTGGATCTTTCTTTTGGGCTAAGGTCTCTACAGTGGACTCTTTCTCGCTGATGGGTACTGATACTGGGCCAGTGATGCTATCAAATAATTTATGATAAAATTCTAAAATGATCGATTTTAGAAGTAGTGGGGGGCCTAAATAAAAGAAGATAGTCATTGATTTCATACACTAGTGAATTACGAGTTATCTGTTTTTATAAAGCAATTAGAATATTAATTTATGGAAGATTGAAAAGAGGAAGGAGCTCAAAGCAAGCATATTTGGTTGGATTGGTCACTTTTCATCCTCCAATCAATTGGTATGTGTGTTTTAAAGATGATTTATACTTGAATCCCAATCAAATTAGCAAATTAGGAGAGATAAAAACAGTATGAGTTAGCTCTTTATTCTTGTATTTTCTTCTTGTTTTATTTTTTATGAAAACAGTAGCGGTTGTTTCTTGTTAAACTGACACCACTAATTCACATGGACTGGTAGCTAGTGACAGTCAACAACGGTTGATATTGAAGTCCCTTTTTGGGCGAAGAGGACAATAATTCCGATGGTCGGTAGCATTATTGAGGACAGAATTATATTCTAGGTGGAAGGAACATATTTGGGAGTGAAGCCAAACAACAGCATGAAATGTACACATAAATTAGTTCACTCTACCTTAGTTGACTTGGACATCCCCTGTCAATAACACGACCGAAAGTATTATTTAACAATAATTCCTTTTATATTATTTTATTTTTTGTATAAAAATAAAATTGTTTAAAGACTAGCTATTAGTTAACTATTTTTTATATTTCACAGATTTTTTAAATTATGTGTATTTCCTATTCGTTTATAAACTTTTTAAACTTAAGTGATAATTAATGATGCCTAAACTTATTTTGGAGCTCAAAGAAAATATTTTTAAAATGATAATTATACAATTAATATTACTCAGTTATAATTTTATATATTAAAAACGATCACTCCCACCATTTACCTCGGACCTTTTTTCACAAGAACTAGTCCTCATCAATTATGCAAGCATCATGTAACTTGGGAACCTTCAATTAAGGGGGTCGTCACGAGTGTGCTACAGTTTATACTTTATAGTTTAGAGTCATGATCCAGTGCATGACTTTGACAAGTATGTCTGACTATGAAGGTCCCATACAGACTAATCCCTAGTCCCGTGTATTAGGAATCTCTACATTGGAAGAAGAAAAGTAAATGCAGAACAGAAAGAAATGATATTACGGAGGAAGTGTTTGGTTGGATGGATTTAGAGTAGAGGAGAAAGAATTTTTTTAAAATACTTTATTTAGAATAATAATTTAGAGAAAAAAAAAATTAGAGATGTAAAAATTTTCTGTTGTCTCTATTTCTTTTTGTTTCAAAAGTGAGAGAGTTTAGATAGAATGAAAAATATAAAATAATAAAAAGATAAAATTGTCTTTATTAAAATTAAATTAAACAATTTTTTTATTATTGAGAAGTTGAGCGCTCTCCATAGCAAAATCATCCACTGTACTTCGAGCTGTTTCATCTTCAAGGTTCAAGCGCAGCGCTGCCACGTTTATATATAAACGACATCCCTATCACACATACAGGACGTAGTTTTAAGACTGAGCCCGATCCATGGAAAACATCGACAGCAACGAAGATGGCACTCCTAGCCAATCTCTCCTACCAAAAGAGGTGCAACCACAAGATCAAACTCAGGAAAAAGAAACATTTTCCAGAAAGCTCTGGATTGAATCCAAGAAACTATGGATCGTCGTTGGTCCCTCTATCTTCAGCCGCGTGGCGACATACTCCATGAACGTTGTTACCCAAGCATTCGCTGGTCACCTGGGGGAAGTTGAGCTTGCTGCCATTTCTATTGCCAACACTGTCATCGTCGGCTTCAACTTCGGCCTCCTCGTAACTCCTAACAACTATTCTACACATATATAATGTCCCTTTTCATTTGGGTTAATTTTATATGATTTTTTCGCTCTGGTTTTGATTTTTAATTTGTTGTTCTTGGGGGTATGGATCTTTATTAGTTGGGGATGGCAAGCGCACTGGAGACACTGTGCGGGCAGGCGTTTGGGGCAAAGAGATACCATATGTTGGGTATATACATGCAAAGGTCTTGGATTGTTCTGTTCCTTTGTTGCTTCTTGCTATTGCCCTTGTACGTATTCGCAACTCCCATTCTGAAACTCTTGGGACAGCCAGACAAGGTCGCAGTGGAGTCGGGGGTTGTGGCTCTCTGGCTCATACCCCTGCACTTCAGTTTTGCCTTCCAGTTCCCTCTCCAAAGGTTCCTACAGAGCCAGCTGAAGACCTTAGCGATTGCGTGGGTTTCTTTGATGGGTTTAGTGGTTAATGTGGTAATGACCTGGATGTTTGTGTATGTGTGGGATTTTGGGATTGTGGGTGCGGCTATTGCTTTGGACATCTCGTGGTGGATGTTGGTGTTTGGGATGTATGGGTATATGGTTTGTGGTGGATGCCCTTTAACTTGGACTGGTTATTCCATGGAAGCCTTTACCGGACTCTGGGAATTTGTCAAACTCTCTACTGTTTCTGGGGTCATGCTCTGGTATGGTGTGTCTGTTTCCGGTCATGGTTATTCTTTTCTTTCTTTATTTTGGGTAAATAGGTTGTTATTGATGATTAATGCAGCTTAGAGAACTGGTACTATAGAATACTAATACTAATGACTGGGCATTTGAAGAACGCCACAGTTGCGGTAGATGCCTTGTCCATATGGTAAGTTTCAATTTGTTCACTAGATTTTTCTTGTGCGCGCGTTCAATTTACGTAACTGCGTGGCTGGATCCGATTTTGCAGTATGACTATCAACGGGTGGGAAATGATGATTCCTCTGGCTTTCTTCGCCGGCGCTGGGTACCCTTTTAATACCACTTTCCTTAATTTGATTCTTTCTTTCTACGAAGTGATTTCTTACTATAAAGCAGACAACATACTGTTTCTAATAGGATGCTAATCAAGTTTACCTGTCCCTTCACCATTCCTTGTCTTGTCATTGTTTTTTTCTTTTTGTATATTCTTTTCGCGCTGTGTTAATCTTCAGGTAATGAAATTGATCATTCGTGACATTCATTGACTTCTGTTATTGTGGTGGCCGAATAAATCCTTTCTGATGTTTTCTTTACAAAGGAAGTTTTTAAATTTGAGAGTAAGAAATGGGGAAGAGGGATATAGTAAAAATCGAATTTTTGACATCAAGATTACTTTAATTTCAAATATTAAAATTGGTGCTATGCTCACTTGGTAAAATCCTTGTTTATAATTTTAAAAGTGTAAATAAATAAGTTATTCTTAGCTTTAGTTCGTTAATAGCTCCAATTACTTGATCTAACGAATTTGAATTTTATTTAATTAAACAAGTTAATATTTGACTTATTAAGTAAACAAATAATTTGATTATATTTGAATTTTATTTCATAAAGTTGTTTGAGTGAAGAGGTGAATAAATGCTGATTACTACATGCACAGGGTAAGGGTCGCGAATGAACTAGGAGGTGGGAATTGGAAAGCAGCGAAATTTGCAACGCAAGTATCAGTGACACAATCAACGGTGATCGGGCTGTTCTTCTCCGTAATAATAATGGAATTCCAAGAGCAGTTTGCATACATATTCACGTCCAGTTCTGATGTCCTCGAAGCAGTTGATGGCATGGCTTTCCTCTTAGCCTTCACCATTCTCCTCAACAGTGTTCAACCCGTTTTATCAGGTCAGTATATATCTCACCACCAACTTCAATAATAATTATAAATAAAATAAAAAATGTAGCTGCTTTATTCTATCAAACAAATTAAAGGCAGCAAGATGTATGCATGGGTTGGTATATAAGATGGTCGCTTTTAACATTTCCTATTATGCTTTGATTATATATAAAGGAGTGGCTGTTGGTTCGGGATGGCAAGCATCAGTAGCATATATCAATATAGGGTGCTACTACATTATTGGCCTCCCGCTTGGATTTCTAATGGGATGGGTACTCAACCTTGGTGTCAAGGTATAATATATATCTGCAAACTCTTCCCCACCTTGCTTGAAAAATGATCGAGTTTTTCTGCTAATTAATTGTTTATCGCGGACTATTGCAGGGCATCTGGGGTGGGATGATCTTCGGTGGTACCTTGATTCAAACGCTGATACTGTTAATAAAAACAGCACGTTGCGACTGGGAAAAAGAGGTACCCTTACTAACCCTATAAATTTAGCACCAAAAATTGTACCCAGTTTTGACGTATTGGCAGATGCAATAATGTAGGTGGACTAATTTCAGTGTTTCTGCATTTTCAGGCTGAAAAAGCCGGCGCGCGTGTACACAGGAGGCCTAGCTCTAACCCAAATTTATTGATCAATTAGAGGCCTCGTTGTAATGCATACTTAAGGCATATGGAGTTTGCCCATTTTGGGGTACCAGCCTAGGGCCTATCATCACTAGTTTTAGTTCGGCTTTTTTAATCACCTCCTAACCACAATCAATGTATTTGAAAATTATCATTCCTTAATTTTCATATAATGCAGATTAGTCTTGAATTTGCTGTTAATGAACCAGAGTAGACAGAAGGATAAGGTTCACGATGGACACACAAAATTTACAAAATACTCTAAACCTAGTTTGCACATTAATGCACTTATGGAAACTTGAATATAAAAATATCAAACTAATTGAATATTTTAACCCCAAAAAAACACAATTCTAGCCCCAACTTATTATTTTAAACAATTGAGTATGAATTGTTCGATTCTAATATTTAATTTTAATAGCTTAGCAATGAAGTGAGAGCAACAAATATTTATAATAATACAACTGATTGTTACATATAATCTGAACTTCTGATCTTTCAGCACACAAAAAATTTTCAACTAAAAAAAAAATTACCTTTCCACAAAACCGCCGAAATCTCTTTTTGATATACTGATGTACAATTATTTTTTTTTTGGACAAGTTATACTGATGTACAATTGTCCACGTAATTATTTACAAAAAGACAAGCAATAGGCCAGTACGACACCTCCCAAAAAGAAATTAAAAACCATCACACCTCACTGTACCCAAAAAAAAAGTACTCCAATGTCAAGGCCCTTCTAATATTATGAGGCCCAACAAAAAAAAAATGTACCTCGGGAACCCTGGAAGAATACCGTTGTCGGACCATTAAAAAAGAAAAAAGAAAAAGAAGAATTCCGTTGTCATCCTACCGTTGGAGCAGTTAGACCGGGTGGAACCGGAATCAATTGCCCTGCCTCTAGAAACGGGTTTGTAAACCGAGTCCACTCGCTTGACTCGTCTCTCCCACCCGTCTTCACCGTCAGCCACTTCCCCTCTATCTCTTCCTTCTTCATCACCACCTTTGTCTTCGTCTTCTTAATCAAATCCCAGAATCTGTCGTTTCTTTTCCTGTTCACGAACAAAAGTACCAACCTTCCCTTGATATCTTCCAATCTTGTTAAGTAAGCCAGCAACTCGGTCAACTCTCCCACATCCAAATTCTCCCCTCTATTCCCTAGTTCTTCTAGCCGCAAGAAAATCTCCGCTTGAACACTTCTATAATCTTCACCTACCAGTCTCACCATTTCGTAAATCAAATCATTCCTCTGAAGGTGTAATGAGTCAGGTACTCTACTTATCTGCTCTACGAAACCCACAAGACCTTCTATGTTATACAGCAAATTCGAATTTGATTGCCCCAAAGGCTTTCTTTCTTGTGCACCTTTCTTGACATTATTTCCGTCATCGCTTGAAGATGGGCTCAGATAATAACCCAAAACCCTCGAAACCGATAAGATCTGTTCTAAAACGCCTGCATACCATCGAACCCACGAGGACAATTCCAATGCCTCGACGTCGGAATTGTCGCGGAAGGTTGATAGGTTGAGGAAATTGTGGCCACCGTAGGAAGGGTAATAGGAAAGCTGGTCCCTGAGAGTGAAAGGTCCCCTGATCATAACGTTGTGTAATGTGAAAAGGCATTTCAGGGCAACCGTGGCACTACGCGTCCGGTGAAGTCGGTCCATGAGAACATTTATGCAGGCACGCGGCAGAAGGTGGGAGCCGTGGCCGACGGAGAGGACGGCAACGATTCGGGCGTCTGACGGTGGAGTTGAGAGGCTGTGAGTGGTGGCACGGAGCACAGAGACGCGAACAGGAGAAACATGGCGTTTGATGGATAGAGCTTCTGCGATTACTGAGGCCGTGTCTTTGAGAATGTAAACGAGATTTGTTAGCCTCTTTTTCTGTGCCATGGGTGCAAAGAATGAGGGGGAGATGGGGATGGAGAGTCAGAATAAATATAAAGGGCATGGAATTCAAAGCCGCTGTATTTTATTGGTACAAAACAGAGTCAGAGACCCAATTCATACACGATATTTGGAAAAGGGACTCAGCTTGTCTATTTGTCCGTTCTCCCATTAAATAAATAATAATGAAATTAATCAAAGAAGAAATTGAACACGATGAAGGAGAAAATCATATTTGATGTGCTGAGTAGGTGCATTTGTCAACTTCGCAGCATTTCCCTTGTATTATGTGTTTGACATTATAGATTTAATTTGAATGTTTCCATATAATATTGTCACATTCATTGAACTAATTTATTTTGTATTCTTCAGTTATTTCCGAGAGTCATACATAGAGCCTGTCTGAATTTACGACATGTTACGAAGCCATCCATCCTTCAACTTCTAAAAAAACTAAGTTGTTGGTAATTGGCATTGGCACAAAAGGAGGCGGCTTCCACGACCATTTGTTTTCTCAGACTCAGTAATAATTTTAAATTTGAGAGTTCAATTCTGAATTGTGTTCCAATAATTACATTAAACTAATTAAATTATGCAACACAAAAATAATGTGAGTAACGGATGGCTACCAAGGGAGATCCAAGCAAGATTTTCTGCCGAGTTGATAGCTCTGCTGAATAGCACCATATGCTGGGGGATGATCCTTGGAAGCCAAAATACCTATGGAAATTCTTGCCGCTCTCATATTAGCCACGGCTCGATGCACAACGCTCTTGTATTTCCCGTTACTCAATATCTAAAAACAATATCCATATTTTCTCAACTCTTTCTTGTGCTTATTTAGACTAAAGATTCCAAAAAATGTACAAATGGCGATTGATGTTGACTAGAAAGGAGGGTTAAAAGCCCATGATCTGTGTGGGGAGGCAGACCCATTGCAAGTTCGATGGGGGCCCAAGCCTCTGGATATTCCTTTTACCAAGTCCCCAATCAATTCCCCGCTCAAACTTCACTGCAAACATCGGAAAGAGGAAGACAGATTCAGCGGGACATTATCATAAAATCGCCATTAACGTGGGCTGTGATCTTCCATTTATCTTTTCCCAGAAAACAAAAATACTTCCATTTATCTAGCAAGTACAACTGATGCGATATATCAAATAATTAACCTTATGATTTGAGTGGTTTCTACTTTGCTTTCCTATGTGCTATAATTAACCACATAGGCTGAAGAGATCGATGATTCCGGGCGGTTATGAGAAAAAGAGTGTTATTTTATCAAACCTCTGATAGTTTTAGTGGTGAGTGGTGAGGACGCTTTATAGAAAGTGAGGACAGGTGAAGTCATAAGTCACGAGTGGAAGGAAGTATCTTGGTTTTCAGGATCCTTGTACGTATAGGACATTCGGAGTTAGCAATGAGCTAGGCAGCATCATGCGTAGAGCTAGGGATCAAAGATATTTCATGAGTTATACGAGGACCAAATTAAACTGCCTTATTCAAGCTTTTGATTCTGAAAGCAATTCCTTTTCCCTTTCACAGCTTGGATCACACGATAGCAAATCAATCTACGAAGCAAGTGCTTGATACTTTGATTGGTTCATTTTTGCATGAGTTTGGCAAAATGGTGAAAGGTAGGGTACTCTAGACAAAACAAGGAATGTGGGATATTACATTTACTGTTAATCAGCTCCAAAGATCGAAGGTGAGAATGGAGGCTGTATAACTTAAAACCAGAGAAATATATATATGGAGATCCATCCAACGCTCTCACTAGCACCACCCTCTTTTCTTTTTTGGTTTATTAGCTGGAGTAACATTTTCTTGTGTTAATTGTGAGAATAAAGAAGATAATAAGTATATCGATGGTGGGAATACTCTCAGATTCGGATGACGTGGAGTCCTCTGGAAAAAACTACTTGTCATTACACCATTGGATTCTGGAAACTAGTATGCAAGTAATTCTGTGTTCTCTTAGAGTGGGGGTTATATATATATATATAAAGCATAAACAAAACAAGTGGCCGGAAAAATAGAATACAAATAAAATGTCTTAAAAAAAGAAAACTAATAGTACGTTGTAGCTACGAAGAGTCTTAAAAAGAGAATGTCTTGTAAGGAAGCTTCCTATTTTTGTCTTGCATTATCTACGTCTAAAAAGTAACCTGACTTACAAAGGTTGCAATTGACATCATGTGGTGTTCATATATAAATGATCAATTTTTTTATATAGAAAATTTAAATTATGTTTTTGTACTATTAATTTATATTAGTCAAACACCTTAATTTTTTTAAAACACAAAACAATAACTTTTAAAAATTTTATTATGCAGCAATTTCTTATCAAATTTCTCTTGCAAATAATACGAATATATTTTGTTTATATGCACCGCTTCAATATAGAAGAAGTATGAAGATTTTTATGGGAGGGGGAATCAAAAGAAGTTGATACATACTTGTAAGTGAATGTCAAAAAAAATAAAATGCAAACTTTTAATGTTTATATTTTACAAAATTCTTTACCTTTGTGTTTTCACTGCTGAAATAAATCCCACATCCACACCATTTCATTCCCTAATATATTCAAATCTAAAACCAAAAAAATAAAAAAATAAAATTGTTATGAAGTATGAACATCAAACCTCAATTGGTGGTGAAGCGCGTATGAAACGAATCTATCTAACCTACCATCTAATCATCTCGATCTGGACGTAACTGATCAGAAGATCGCTCACCCAAGTTGTCCCTTGCCACCGGTGGCTTCCTGGAACTGGAACCGCTCCTATTGATAAACGGCCGCGTCAATGTGAACCCCCACCGCTCCTCGTTCCTCCCACCTCTACTACCCACGCTTCTTGTCCGGTAACCCCTTCGCTCGCTACTCATTCTAGTGAAGGTTACGCAACTTTTCGTGCGGTTCAGTGTGGAGTTTAGAAGCTCCTTTCTTACCTCCTCCGGTAATCTCAAAGTGAACCTCTCCCGGTTCTCCCCCAATGGAACAAGCGAGTGTCCCGTTGAGTGAGAACGTGGAAATAAGCTGCCAATCCGAAACCCCGTTGACCCTGACCTCGTTGTCTTACTCCGGCTCAGTAAATTTACCTTCGGAGACCCTGCTACTCTGTTCCCATTGTCATCAAGTTGGATGATATCCCTGTTCTGTTGGTCATCGGAATCGGATAATCTGTCGGGTTCCAAAGCAGCATCCGGTATCTGAATGGCGACGAAGGACACATCTCCGGGTCTCGGGACGAGGTTGGCCCGGCAAACCGGGCAGGTAGAGTGAGAGGACAACCAGAGGTCGATACAGTCAGGATGGAAGACGTGACTGCATTTAGGGATGAACCGCAGTGTTTCGTCGTCTTGAAATTCATTTATGCAGACGGCGCATTCTAGCGTGCTCTTCCCAATCTTGAGGCCCTTCACGGTGGAGTAGACGAAAGTGGGAAAGGTGTGGATGATCTCCGGGTCGAGACCGCGCGGGTGACCGCGGCTGCTTCCGTTTGGGTTATTGGGGTCAAGTGTACCTCGGATTCGTCGCTCCGCACATCGGCGAGAGTAGACAGAGAGAAAGCCTAAGACAAAGAAGACAAGGACGAGGACGACCAAAATGATGGCCATGGTTTTATCGAATCGGAACCTGGAGAATGGGTCGGGTGGGGGAGGGGAGGGAATATTTGGGAGCTGCGCAGAGGATGGGGGTAGGGTGTGTAGGAGAAGAAGTAAGAGAGAAAGGGAAGGAAGGCCATGATCAGAAATGCAGAGAGAGAGAATGGTAGGAGCACGAGTCTCCCTGAAAATGGTCATAGCTGATCATGAGGGTTCAGATGTTTGCAGGTAGCCTAAAGCAAAGCATGAACTTTGGTCCTATTCCAAATATCGTATCTTTCATTTCATCTTCTTCTTTTTTTAAGGAAGGTAATTGAGAATACTAAAGAACATTTGATTGAGCTGGCGAAGGTGGACGATATAGACAGAGAGGATTTGAAAAGGTCGTGAGGTTTGACATTGGGAATGCCGGAATGGTAGCAGCAAAACTTACAAGCGTTGACTTTGAGAAATGTAAGAGAGACCCACGAAGAACATCACTCATTCTCACCTTAATAAGAAAAATTAATGGTCACAGAGCTCATTTGGATTTAGATTTATTAGAAATTGGATGGAATTTTCGGTGTGATTACCAAGCGTGAGTATTTGTTTTCTTGCATTAGCATTGTATGCCAAATTGAAATTTCAACGCGATTGATTCGAGACATCCATACTTCCAATATAAATAATTACCTAAGAAGATAAGGGATGACAGAGGGTAAAGTCAGTCAAGTAGCAAGTAGCAAATATGGAATCTCATTGTTTGATTTGTGTTTCATTCTTTGTACAACCCGATATTGTTGAATGTTTCATCATAAGGCTCCAGAACTTGGTAAGGCTACACAAATTGACTCCAATATTGTACGAAACCTAAGGATAATATTTCTCACTTCTAGGCTCATCATTTGTTCAATTATTATACACTTGGACAAATCAAGGGGCTTAAGGGAACAATAATTAGAATTAGATACAGCCTGTTAGCCAATGTCATTTTCAGTCACCATCTCCTCGAGCAGATTCAACCCTCTTGAGTTTCGAATCAAACGGCCAACCACTGTTATTTCGGTACAAAATCACATCCAGATCAATTATTAAATTCTTTTGTATATTTATTCTAAATTAATTCTACCATTATCAACCCCATGTCATACGACTAAGTCATGGTTTTTATTTTTATTTTTTGTTTGCTAAAACAAGCTAACTTCACTTATATAAGGATTGACTCGTCATTAATTAGCGCATTAATTAATTTTCATACGGATAAAAAATACTGATACGATATTATTTAAAAATATAATATAAATAAAAATAATGCTTCAATTAATAATATAATCAATGGAAGATAATTATACAGATTATAAATTCACAATCACTATTAAATATTCAAGTAATTTAGTTTTTTTCCATGCTCGCTCAAATAACACAACTGTAAATTTTTTTTTTTAAAAAAGAATTTAATCCATTATAATAAGGGAATTAAATATATGAATGCATTGGCTAGTTATTTTTTTTTAATATTAATTAGGAATTTGTTACACATACATACCTTAATTAATTTACTTTCACTTGTTACACAGTGTGATAAATGAAAAACCATTCACTTGTAATTAGTCTCATTTCAACAGCTATATGTTGTTAGATATTTAGGATTTGGAACCACATTGAAGGAGACACCAGCTTCCACTCCAAATTAAAGTGGTTCTTGTAAGGTTAAATTTGCGCGCCATGAATAATTTACAGTACAAAGTTCTCGTATCATATAGTTATGAGTTGCCGTTTACGAAGCTGACAATTTAATAATAAAATTAAATTTGGACTTTAGTTCATATTATGCAGAAGTTGGTTTCTTCTTTTTTAATTTAAAATATGAAAAAGGTATGAAAATACATGTCAAGCTACTTTAAGCATAGAAATTAAATAGCCAAATAGGGCTTCCAGAAGTGTGACAAAATCATTATACTAAATAAATGAAGTATCGTATCAACAAATGCAACGAAATATTAAGTAGTGCACACGATGACGATGTGTTTAAATAGACATTTGTTTTACTTTTTCTTAGTCATAGTAAAATATTAAAATTAAATAATTCCCGATGCATAAAAGATGCAGAAGTGTTTTTTTTTTAATAGTAAAAATCAATATCTTTACATAGAAAACACTTTGCGTATTAAGGGACAATATGGTGGGGTTCATTGGAAGTCATCCACATGAAGAGAAATTTTCTTTAATTTGTCGTGGAAATGTTGATGAACATTGATGTTTCAAACAAAAACTAGAACTGATAAAATAAAATAAAAAGCAGGCTACGTTGCAGAATAATATTGACTTTGATGTATAAATTCATATATAAATTGTTTTTAATATTAATTGAAAGATGGGTTCAATGTTAAACTGCTAAAATCCTGTTTACGCTGAAACTTTGTATCTAGCTATCTAGTCATGGAGAATGACTCTTAGGAGGCAGAGCTTTCTCTCTTTCTCTCTCTTAGTCAAATGATATAGAAATAAAATAAGTGTATATTAAAATGGTCGATCGGTGGTCATAGTTGAGTGTCATGATCGTCTTTAGATATCTATCCATTTGTATCCAAAATTCAAAGTCCGTGGCGGCATGATTGATATAGAGGCTGCTTATCCCAATTTATATGTTATTCAGGACCAAGGCAAGTTAATTACCAATTAGTCGTTATCGTTTTAACTTTTTTTATGTTAAAAAGATAATGATGCTTATTGGAAGAGCTTGGCGTGGGATTATCCCTTTCTGCTTTTGGAATTACCGTGGGTGTTGGGTCTTATGCTTCGTGACTTCATCTGGCCCCCCTTTATTGAACTTGTAAAAAAAGAAAAAGAAAATCCATTAATTTTTCAAATCGAAAACCCTGATTCCTCTTCATCACTCCTAAACAAAAGGCAGATGAATATTTTGCGTAGTTTCTCTTTTTTTTTTTCAACTTTATAAATCATCTGACTTATTTGTTTCCAATAGTGGGGGTGCATAGATTATAATAGCTTGTTATATGTGCAGAACAAGCATTAGGGAACTGTTAGTGATTATTAAAATTAAAGACAGCACACACTTTTGGACTTGTCTTTTTTTTTTTTTTGGGACGTATCTTTGTATTTTGTATTGGAGGCTAACCGGAAAACTGCATCAAGCACATCATCATGGCCCGTACTCTCCGAAAACGCTCTCTTTGGGGGGATAAAAAATAAATAAATTAAGAGATAGAGGATTGGGGCCATATCTTGGCCCAGATTCTATTTGCTCCATGGGTCTCCAGGTAGATTCATTGAGCCCATAGGCCATTCAAAAAAAGTGCACTTGGATTTGGGACAAATTACTTTCTTAAATGTTGTATAATTTAACATTTAGGTTTATTTAGATACTAAAGAGGATAAGAACCAAGTCCTTAACATCAGGATGTGCTAAATTAAAAGAATGTCAACAATGATATTTTATCCTTTCATGTCGATTGATGATGCAAATTGTTAATCAGGAAAAATAAGATTTTCTTGTTGATGAGACGCTAAATATGTTATTTACAGAGAGCAAACTCTTAACAATTATCAAGACGGACAAAATTTCCCCCATCCCTTGTCGCCCCGAAAAGTAACCGTTTCACGGTTTGTTTGTTTTTGTTTTTTCACGTGTTGCATAAAACATATGGAAATGGAAGAGGATGCCATGACGGAGGCCCCTGGTTTTGGCGAAGAAGCGGTTTCGTTGAGCTACATGCACCGGCATCGCGCAGGCACAAGAATAAAAAATAAGGAAGATACAAAAAATCATGTGGACAACTTTTGGTCACTATATTAAGCTAAATTGGAAGCCCAACTTGTCTCTTGTCCATTCCAAACATTAGGAATCGTCTCTGGATTCAGGCGTACTACACATGGTCGCTGTCTTCCGGCAAAATATTTTGGCTTTTCTGAAATCTCATTTCTCTGCTATTTTATAATCTGGGTGACTCATGGTTGGGCAGGTTTAGTTTGTCGTACAAGGATGTGGTATAATTAGAGGAGGAATTTATTCTTAGTTGACTATATTCTTATTTTCCCTGACAAATTAACGGAGGTAGAGAAATACCCTTGACCAAGTCAAGCAAGATAATGTAAACGAATCAGGACATCAATTTGATTATATGTGCAACCCGACGATGCGAATGAGCGAAGAAAATCCCCGAAATCAAGTAGGGAACCAAATTAACAAATTGAGAATGGCGATGGATGAGGCTAACTCCAAATACTTGGGGACAAAGCTTATGATGTCAAAGTCATTGGACCTTGAAGTTTTAGAAAAAAAAATTGTATGGTGATGGTCCATGCGTGATCTTTTGTTCTAATTTTGCTTTAAATATTCTAATTTGCACTACTTCCTTGTTTACCCTGTCAAAGAAGATTTAGAGGGAAAAAAGAAAAAAAAAAAAGAAGGTAAAGCTCAATTTGCTTGTCGTTATTGGGTCAGGAGAGAGGTTCAGTATATGTTGTGTGTTGATGCTGCATGATTCAAATTTCTAGGGATGAATATTAGCACCAAGCTCTATCGATGGTAGCTAGGCAAGATGAAACTCACAGACACAGCCAATTTAATTTCTTATTGCGCTTCTGAGAATCTACATAATCGTGAAATTAAATGCATAATTATATGTGCATGCTAGATGGAGTTTCACGTAGTGCTAAACTTGTAGTGCATTATTAATATTTACTCTCACTCTCTCTCCTTTCTTTTTTTGGTTTTCTCGAGCGGTACGTACGTCTCTCTCCCTCTCTTTACGTATAGATATCTAACTATGTGGTAACAGTTTAAAATTTCACATCTTAGTACTTGATTTCCAAATTTTGAAATTGCAAAACTTAAACCACCAGAGACTAGCTCGGGTGGTTGGAGGGTGGAGTTCGATTCACCTCTCTTGTGCCAAAAAAAAAAAAGAACAGGGGGTTCCTGTAAGCTCCAATATATAATTTTTTATTCGAAATTATATAAGTGTAATATCTAATTCTGAAGTGAAAGTAGATATCGAAATTTTTACAAGAAAGGAACAATGATTGCTCACTGTTCCAAATATTTGAAATACTAAATCCATATTGCAATGATTAAGTTGCTTTCGATCCGCATCGCAGGTGAAAATTGAAAGGATTCTACAAATTGATATATAAAACCCTTTAACTGGACCCACAAATGGATTATTTAAAATTATATAATAAGCTAGGTACGTACAAATTCCATCAAGGTGGTGAAGTATTTTCCTCTATCGATCTGTCGCCTTATGGAGTTGGAACCAAATTGGACGTTATTTTAATCAACGAAAATAAAAGTTCATTGTATTTGCTGTGTGAATGTCTTGATATTTCAGCATCGCTGCGATATGCAAAGTGGCCAGTGACGTTTCCATTAAGGCATTCATTATTCATCTTAGACTTTTCTTACTATCATATGCCTATAAAGATAATTCTGTCTCGCATGCATTTCCACGAAGTCTATCCATCCCATTGGTTCAGTTTTAAAGAATCATTTCATTCTGTCATCACTCATCATAGGAACTTTATTTTATTTTTTTTCCTGGTGAGGTACATGGTCTCAACGGCGTTACTAAAGAGTTCTACTTTTTGTTTGAACGGTGAGAAATTAAAAGGAAATTTAAAAAGAAAAAGCCGAAAATTTTGGTGTTTCTTTGTGGACTGGTGGTAGGCACGTTTGTATCAACAAGACTACCACAACGAGCGATCGACGTTATTAGAAATGGCTACTATTGTTCTTAGGGGAAATAACCCAAACGGTGCAAAATTTGGCCATGTCTTAATAACGATAACCGTTCGTTATTGTAGCTAGGCTAGAGATTCATGAAGAAATGGCTTTATTTTGATTTGAGTAACAATAGCAGGGACTAGGGAGAGTAGAATTTGTTGCTTGTGGGGGGTGAAGGCGTGAAGCTGTGGCAGAAACATGCCACGTCAACGACTCAATCACTTGCAAACTGCAAAGTCATACCATCAGTATTCAGTCGATTACGATACAGACAGGGTTGGCTTTGCTTTGGTCTGCACGTCTCCAATGTCCAATCTACTTCACTCTGCGTCCTGCATCTCCTACACTTAGCCTCGCTGAATCCCTAGTTTCCATGCATGTATGTGACTATCACATTCTCCCTCTAAATAACTTTTTCCAAAAATATTTTATTTTATCTTATTTAGTCCAATTCTAAATTCTTAAACCCAATTCCTAAGGTTGTAATGCTGAATTCAATCCATGGGAGAAGAGCCCTCTCAAGAGAATCTAAACAGCAGACACCACCACCGTATAAAACAATAAGCAGGTTCCCATAATTTGAGGTTTGTTGAACAAGTCAACCAGCCTACGATGCAACAGTGTTTTTTTTAAAAGCTAATTAATAAAAATCAAATCTCTGACCAAATCAGTTGGCTTAACACATTATTAATTATACCAAATTGGGCATCACTTGTATATTTGTGCCCCGGATGCTCCGGTTAGAGTTTGTGGTGGCGTATTTTATGGTGGAAGCACATGCAATTAGGCAAACTCCATTTATTAATTGCTCTAAACTCTGGATTTCTCTTGTCGTTTTCCTGTGTTCCCAAATGCGACAAAAAAAGCTTAGATGTCATTCATTCTTAGATTAGGACTACGTACGCGGTATATGTTCATTACTTGTTACATCTCTAATACCTCGCATTATTATTAATTCTATCAACTTTAGGGTTTGAATGCTTAAATTCTATCTACGTACGTGTACATTTAAACAGCTGAAATAAAAACTAATATATAGGACAAACCATTTAAGTAAACAAAGCATAATTTTCTTACGTCCTCTATATCCTACTTCCCCTACTTACGGGTTGATGAATCAATGATTGTGATCTTGCCAAGGACATTTGGCCAAAAGAAAGGACAACTTGGTGTAACCCAGTCAATCTACACCTAAATTATAAATATATATATTTGTTCAGTTAATCCAAAAATAAAATGTCATTTAAATTGATTTTTTTAAAATGGTGTAGAGATTATAATGTTAGACATACGAATTGAAATACAAGGCACGAGAAGATATTGAACTAATGCATGTACGTACCAGAAGACCTTTTGTTACATATCAAGGAAGATTACCATCCCACCAATATAACTTGAAATTGAAAAATAATGTGAACATATAAATTAATTAGGATTTGGAACTCAACATGGATTATCAATCTATAAGGGAAAAAAAACCTAATAACAACTCATCAAAAGTTATTCTATGTATACATATTTAAGCATAAGGACGAAAATTTCTTTTGTGAGCTATTCACTTGGCGTGGGATATATAGAGTACGCGATAAAAAATTTAATGAGCTTATTATAAAGAATGAGTAAATAATAACTAATATTGAACCATCTTTCATTAAATTAAGCATGCATTGGGCTATATATCGATTAATATTGATCTTGAGGTGGATGATGAACGAGGGAGGCAAAATTAAAAGAATAGCCGGAAAATAAGGTTAACAATCATATTGTAAAGGCTTAATTCGAAATATTAAAAACAGTGTTTAATATTTAAAAATAAGAGAGCTAGTTCAAGTTGGATATGTAAATTAGTCAAGTTGCCCTGTAGTTAAGATTCAAGTAGTCATCGAATCTCATAATCTACAATTATTTCTGATACATTCAAAGGAATGCCAGTTGGGTTGGATTTCCCTTCCTATATATATTAATCCTTTTCTACACGTACATCAAAGATTAGCAGTAGAACTACACATTAATTAATAAAAGTAATTGGATGGAATAACTCAACAAACCCGATTAGAACAATATTAATTAATAAACAAATGTTACGGTGTTAGCAATATTCCGTACACGGGTGACCCAAGAAAAGAACGACGAAAACCTAGAGAATGTCTCGTCCAGTGGGGGTCAAATGGTTAATAACTAGTGTTCGTGAAACAAGTTTGTCATTGGCAAAAGTAAAGTATCATGGGTATTGCATGGAAGATTAAAAAAATGTTAATAAAATGGAAGGGCATAGGGACCTCGGGAAGGGGAGGTGAGAGGTAGGCATAGTGTTCATTGTAGATTATCACAGAGTAGTCCTTTGTGTGGTCACATGGATTCCTCTGAACTCTGAACTTTGTCCCGACGCCTGAACTCAGCTGTTTCGTCGTTCTTCTTTCTTTTCTTTTTTTAAGTCTCATTAATTGTCTCTCTCCTTTGTATTTGTCGTGGATCTTCCTTAGACTCTCTGAGTCATCCCCAGCTTTTCGTCACCTTCCTCTTTTTCATATCCAAAAGACCACATTATTACCAAATGAAACCACAGACCCATTTAAGTTAATAAAATATTAAGTGCAGTAAAACATACAGTAAAATTGAAATATAGCACCGTGGAAGGACCACCTTGTCCTTGAACTTGACTGTCCTCGCGGTGGAGATCGACTCTGTCCTTTTCACCAATATGTATCAGATAAATCATATAAACTACTTAAGCGTTTGGCCCCTCCATCGCCAACCAACCATTTTGCAAGTTTCACATCTAAATTGGAATATGATCTGATTCATATGAATTGTTTTCAACTCCAAAAGATTCAGTCATTCGATATTACAGGGGAAATTCAATATTTTAAATCAAATTGTTGAATTTAATTACTCTTCGGATCGAAGTTAATTAATGGCGGGGTTTCGAGATTGAGCTTTTATAGGCACATCATATAATGGAAGAAGGTAATAGGTAAAATATAAAAACATAACAACGGGAACGATTAGATTTAAGATATATTGCAAATTACTTAAAGTTCCTGATGATTAAATCATACCTAAGACTTATTTACATTAATTTTTTAAATCTAAAATCGGACAGAACCATAGCTCAATACTCATCATTTAGGGCTTTTTTATAGCCATTGTATGGATTTTTATGATGTAATAATGAGCCAAAACTAACACACAAAAAAGAACTTTTAAGACATTAATTATTCTTTTCGTAGGAAAAAAAAATTACTATCTTTAAATTATGTTTGATTTATTGCTAGTATTAAGTGCAAATAATTAACAGGTGCCAGGAGAAATTACGTTTGAAGCATGTGGTGGGGACTCGCGAATTTGTGCGATCAAGGAAGTGGTCTACACCGAAACCTCACATCACGTGCAAGGCACTGTAGCTTGTGTTTGCTTAATAATTGTCTTTCAAGGGAACTTTTGGTCAACCGGAAGTTTTTTTTCTTTGAAAAATGAAAATAATAATTTTTTAGAATATATAAAATTTATTTAATTTATTTATAAAATTGTTAATAATTTTTAAATAATAATTTTTTTAAAAATTTTTTTATTATATTTTATTATATTTATTTTTAAAAAAGTTTTTATATATTTTTTAAAATATCCTTTAAGAGAAAAAATAAGAATAAAAAGAAAATATAAAAAAAATGAAAAAATGAAAAAAAAAATAAAAAAATAATAATAATAGAGAGAATTATTATTATTATTATTATTATTATTATTATTATTATTATTTTCTCATAAAATATTTATGAAAAACAAGATTCTCATTTCTTTTTGTGAGAAAATTTTTATAAAAATTTATTAAAAAAATTATTTTTAAAAATTGTAAAGTTTGTTTAATTTTGTTTTTATTTTTTTATTTTTAAAAATTATGTTTAAAAATTATTTTACAAAATAAAAATAAAAAAATTTATTTTATAAACTGTTTTAAAAATATGTTATTTTTTTTATTTTTGTGTTATGAAATTAAAAATAAAAGGTAAAAATAATTTTTTTTAAATAACTTGTTTTTAAAATTTATTTTTAAAACAATAATTATAAAATGAATTTTTTTTATTTTAAAAATAATTAAAAATAAACAATAATTTTAAAAAAAAGAGAAACAAACATGCCTTAATTTTTTAAATTTTATATCAAAAGTAACAATTCTACTTTTCAATAAACAAAAAGAAATCTGTTAACCAAACGCCTAAAGTTTAAAGGCAAGAGTATGTCCAAAAAAACAAATAAATAAATAAAGGCAAGAGGCTTTGTTCATAGAGTGATGATGAAAGGGTCGTTTATTACTTATTAGGTCTTTCGGGAATGCAGCGCTGATTTGTGCTTTGGGCGGGGTCAAGTTTCTTCCTTTCCTTTCCAAAACTGTTGTTAGCATCTAATAATTAACCTTCCTCTCTTTATCTATATATTCTCCTTTACACCCTCTTGCATCTCTCTGTCTCTCTCAACAGCCAACATTTTCCCTCTTCTCTACTTTCTCCCCCTACATTCTTTAAGAAAAAGTTGTCTCCTCTGTGAAAGTGAGCAACAGAGAGCTACCTAGTGAGAGGGACTCTTCCCAAACCAGTTTTTATCTAAATCATAAACAATGGCATTAGAGGCTGTAGTTTTCCCACAAGATCCATTCAATTATAGTTGCAAGGACTTGTACTTCTTATTAGGAGGAGGTGCAGGTGGTGGAGCTTGGAGCCACGACTATGGTTTACAAGCACAACAAGAGAAGAAAGCCTTTCTTGGAATTATAAACAATAACATAGAGCTGAGTCTCCATGCAAAGTGGGATTCTTCTTCTTCGTCTCCCTCGGTGTTGCAAAATGTCAAGGACCCATCGGATTCCAACTCTTCTCCCGAGGCCTGCACGGTTGATCAATCTCTCTCGGCAACTATCCCTCCTTCCTCAGTGGAAGCCACCGTGATTGCTCCCACAGGTCGCCGGAAACGACGTCGCACCAAGAACGTCAAGAACAAGGAGGAAATCGAGAACCAGAGGATGACTCACATTGCCGTAGAGCGGAATCGCCGAAAACAGATGAATGAGTACCTGGGTGTGCTCCGATCCTTGATGCCTCCTTCTTATGTTCAAAGGGTCAGTTTACTTTCGCCCGCTATCGCATCCTTGTTTTCGTTCTTGGAAATCCAAAAGATCCGCATGAGCCCTTCATTAATTATATTATTTAATGGTTCCTTATCCTTTCTGTGTTGTTGAATATTGCAAAAACAGGGTGACCAAGCCTCTATTATTGGAGGCGCCATTAACTTTGTGAAGCAGCTGGAACAGCTTTTACAATCCATGGAGGGTGAAAAGAAAACAAAACAACACTCACAAGACTATGGCCCCAACTCACCCTTTGCTGAGTTCTTCACCTTCCCACAGTACACGATGCGTGCAACTCACAGCAACACAAGCTGCACGGCCACGAATGAGACCAGGATGGCACAGAACCAGAACCAGTCGACCGTAGCCGACATAGAAGTGAGCTTGGTGGACAGCCATGCCAACCTCAAGATACTCTCGAAGAAACGAGCGGGGCTGCTTATGAAGATGGTTGTTGGGCTTCAAAGTCTCAGACTCAGCATTCTCCACCTTAATGTCACCACCGAGGACGATATGGTCCTTTACTCCGTTAGTGTAAAGGTTGGTAGCCTTTTTGCCTATTTCTTCTGTGACTGTATATTATAATCAATTAATACATAATTTACGCCCCCCCCCCCCCAAAAAAAACATTAAACACCCCCTTCTCTCTCTCTTTTTTTTAATTATTAAGAATTTTTATTTATGGGATTTTAAATGAATTAATTGATTGGAACAGGTTGAGGAAGGGTGTCAGGTGAACACAGTGGATGAAATCGCAGCTGCTGTGAATCAACTGTTGCGCACAATTCAAGAAGAAGCTGCATTCAGCTGAAACTTGAGAAAAGCTTTTTAGTTTTATCCTATGGTTGAGTCTGTGTATTGGAGGGGTTTATATTGCTCTTATTAATTATTGTCGAAACGGAACCTCTAATAAGACCGATTGTGCAGATTTGCAGAACATAAGTATCGTAGTTGGGAAAGCTTAATGTTGTGTGTGCAGGGTGTGGCCAATCTAGTCATATTTCACTACATGCAACGGCGTCACAAGTCTCAATGAGACTCATGTTTCATGTCAATAAAATAGGATGCTTAGTGCTAAGTAGTTAGAGCTTTTTCCTCCTCCTTTTTTCCCCTTCTTTTTTGTGTAGCTGCCGTAAATTAGCCCGAGAGGAAAAGACGGAGGGGAGAACCATTTTGTGGAGGCCCTCCTTGTGTGTAATCCATATATGAATTATTAGCGTTACTTCAAGACCGTTTTTCAATTCCATGGAATAAAAGCTGATTTCCCACAGGATTATGCTCCTCTTTCTTTTAAGAACCCAATAGTAGAGAACTCTCATCAGTTCAATATTCTTTTATCTATGTCTTTGAGGAGGAAATCATAGGCTATAGCATCATTGACCTATAAACATCAAATAGGATTTATATATATGATGAAGTCAAATTATCAAATTGAGAAGTTTTGCATCTAATTTAACACTCTGAATTTTATAGCGTATCAAGAGAAACTGTATTTTGTTATCAAACATTAGATGAAATGATCATTAAACTAAAAATAGAATCTTAATAATTGATAATACAAGTATGATACCAATGCCCTCAGAGTAAAATAGATGATTAGTCAAAAAAAGGCTTTTGTGATCAATTTGGATAACTTAAACGCCCGCAATGAACAATAATTGCAGCAATCCAATTAAATAAAAGATACTTGTGTAATTATATAGGTCCGTGATTTCATAATTAGTAAATAGTTCATTCCCATTTCTTGTTTATGTAAGTAAATCTAAATATTTTGCAAACGTTGAGACTTGTAAAATTAACACCGTTGATCCTTTAATCGCTGCAGCCGAACCATCATCGAAAGTAGGTGTGACAACCCTTGAACTACAGACAAGGTTGGCTCCTTCCTGGAAGACGTGGAAAGGCGGTTTGCCTTTCAATTTAAAAGAAAAAGAAGAAAGATAGAACAAAGATTCAGCTCCACATTTGATATAAAATTTTCCAAATAAGTACCAGGATCATCACAAATAGTTGACAGTAACATGCACCTTTCTTGGTGATTCATTAAAAACATTGGTAATCACGTATACACCTTCCATATTGTCTTTCACACTTTTCTATCTCTTTGTCTGCTTTGGCTATTGCACGGTGTATCTAATGATGCACCGGTTTGGAATTGTAAAAAGGAGGATGGGATGTTGATCATATGTCCTACACAAGCAGCAAAAGTAATGTACAACCCCTCTCCACATTCAACTGCGATGATCATTGCCTTGCATTTTCGTACCATCACATCCTATCCTGATTATAAGATTCAATAGGTACTGGATGGCATGGCCCATCGGCTCAAACCTCAATGGTCAACTAAATCCTATCTCTTTTCCCTCCCTTCGTTGCCATCATCATTCAAGGTCGGAAACACTGCCAAGGACCAACCCATGTATAGGGATGCTACACCTTAATTACTTTAATTTCGAGTATGCATGCGTAGATAAATTCTAGATTAATTATAATATATATTTGGCCATCATGTTCATCCGCAAATGATGTTTATAAGCAATTTAATAAGGTTTCACATCCCAAGTCATGAAAGATCTATTAGATTTTGTTGTGACTTTAGGGAAAAAAGGAAACAGCTATAAAGTTACCCCTAGCTTTGTCTTAAGAACCTTTTCAAGGGCCGACCTCTCTTATCAATGGAGCTATCCACTGTGTTAGTCCCTTTATAATTGCACTTTTTGAGGGGGTCCCATTATGCATCTTGTTTTCTTCCTTTCCCATTATAAACTTGCACTTCCTTAGTAAGATTAAGAAAAGAAAAGAAAAGGAAAAAAAAAACAGGCAATTTGGTTCTGAGAGGTAACATTAATGTTCGTAAAGGTAGCTTAGTGGAATTATTAAATAAAGAGTACGATATGGCCAAATGAAAGGGAAGCTGGGAGATTCTTTAACGTGGTTTGTACAGATTTGTGGGTAACATGGAAGAAGTTTCGCAAACGAAATGATGGGAGTTCGAAATCATTATGAATTTTGAAAATGAAAACCCCTTCCAGGGAAAGAGTACGATATTCCCACTTTTTTTTTGCTCCCATCGAAATGACCCAAAGTGAAACTTTCAGAACAGAATGTTCCACAGGGATTTATCTTTAGCAAAATATTCACCAACTCTGTTTTGATTTAATCTAGGAAAATTTTCTGGGTAAAATAAAAATATTAAAATGATTACATAAGTTATATGTTATTATAGATACACTAGTTACAGTATAAAGCTGAATGCGAAATTTTGCAAGTTTCTAAATCACATTTCTCAAATTTGAAAATGGGTTAGTATGGCCGTGGAGACAAACTTGATGCCTCATAATCCGCCGTCTTTTGGACAGAAAAATAGGCTGTTTTCAACTTGCAATTGTTTTTTCTTTAGCCAGATCATTTCATTCATTGAGCACAATAGTATGAAATACAATAAAAAAAATTATGACTCTATTTAATAAAAATAATTTATAAACTAACTTAAAATTTATAAATTAGTTGAAAACTTATAAGTTATACGCTACTTGAAATAGCGTATAGTTTATAAGTTTTCAGTTAATTTAAATTATTCAAATAAGTTTATTTATTAAATGTTTTTAATTTGATCAAACAAACTTATAAGTTAGTCAAATACGCTATAAATTAACTTATTGAACTTGCCAAACACACTCATAGTTACAAATTAAACCTCAATTTATAATTATGAAAATTAAATAAAAGTTACATATTAAGAGACAACACTACTTTTAATTATTATTAACCAAATTGTATGAAAAAATTATAACAAATTTCACCAAAATATAACTATATAGATATTTTATGGGAAGAAAAAAAAATTTTTTAAAGAGAGATAATATATTTTTTAAATTTTTTTTGAAACTTAAAACTTCTAAATATAATTTTTTTTAAAAATTTAAAATATTGTAGATATTCTAAAATATTAATTAGTGTTAGATTTCTTCTATCAAAAACAAAGAAAATAAAAAAAATACTTTCTTAATAATTTTTTAAAAAAATTAGTTTCTACAAATGAAAAAAATATTCAGAGAATTCAGACATGGAAAGAAAAGGAAAAAAAAAAAAAGGGAGGGGGGCGCCGCGCGGCTACGGTAGCAGAGAAAAACTTCGCAGTAACAATTCAACTCAACTTCCAAATGTTGAGCCGCGTTAACTATGTCCAAAAAAAAAGATCCTCGTAAAAGGAAACCCTTTAATTTTTTGGGCCGAACGATTCCTTGATAACAGTAAATAGCTCTTAAGGTAAGACAGGTTTGAGGGTCTTAAAATTGGGCTTATGGTTAACAGAATGGTGATGGTTTTTTTCAATGACTTAGCCCAAATAGAAAGGAAAAAAGAATATAAATAATACTACTAATACAACTCTTCTATATATTATATAAAATATACGCTCAAATAGCTTCATCTGAATATAATAAGAGGTGAAACCATGTAAACTTTTATGGATCCACGACTGTGCACAATTTCTCGTTCTTCTACGTTCTACCATAATTGTCCTTTCTCAAACCGGAGCCAAAGTCACTTCGGTAACCCAAACGCGGCCTAAGTTGTTTTGCCAAACTTTGGCCTCTTGTTGAAGTGAGAGATTATTTTTCTTCACATCTTGCGACCCGGGGTTACTAAAAGATTATTTCATTTTTCAATCCTTGATTTTTGGTTCGGCCAATTAAATTGCCGATCCGCCATTAGAAAGTTGAAAAAGTTAATATAAGTGAAATTTCTTAATAAATTTGATTCACGAAAAATATATTATTATATTTTTATGGTTATTAATTAATTTTTAAAACCCAACAGCTTCCAGAAGATGCTACTTATTATTGCTTTAGGAACTATATAAGTTTCGTATAAAATAGGTAGGTGTGATGACTAATAACTAATACCAGTCGTGGAAGCAATTGCAATGTTCATTAGAATATAACATGTAGCTTTCCGGAGTTTGAAATATGCGGACTCTCCCAAATCTTACCATCAATACATATATGCAAAGATTACTAAATCTTAGGTATTAAGTCAAATGTTGTGGTCGGACAGGGACTGCTCACTGAAAATTCTCTCTCGGACGTCAATTATTTTGTAAAGATCAAAAACGTGTTTATGGGGATTTATATTTACATTTTTATCAGCTTTCGTTTGTTCTTTAATGATGCCTGCAACATGGAAACCGTTTTGGGTGAAATGTAGATTATTGTGGGTAGTCACAGCATATTCTTTTTGTGCGAATAGACTTGCACAGCATAAGCAGTTTCTCACAGAGGTTTCAAGGTACAAAAGAGGGATCATTATGAGGCAAATATGTGCTTATATACCAAGGGCAGGGATTCTTACACAATATTACTGTTTAGGATGGCAAATCTTGCTCGACTTAAAACCCCAATTGTAAAATATACACAACGCGAAAGCGGAGGATATAATTGTGAACCCATAATAGCCCTTGCTTCAAAAATGTTACCTTGCTCTTTCTGGGATCAAAATCAAGCCCCTTCTTTGCACTTCTGCCTCAAACTTCATACAACTTCAACTAGTTTTATTCTTTTGAAGCAGCGCTTGATTATTGGTCTCTTTAACTATCTCACAATTTCGCCATGTACATCTAATCTTGAACACAACATAAATTTTAGTAGGGAAGACTTGTATCTAGACTCCTACAACCTCTCGTAGATAGAATCCTTCCATTGCAGGAGAATGACCTTTTCATAGAAACAGGACTTATATGTAGACATTTTGCAATAGAGGAACGACGACTCGCTTCAAACATTGCTGCCTGGGGCTCTGGGTTATCCTCTGTAGGACAAAGGGAATGGCTTTCGGGCTCTGTTATACAACCTGGACCACGGCAACTACTACTAGCCAGTCTAGAATCCATTGACATAGACCTTATCTCGTTTTGTATGTCATTGGTTAGAAACTGATGATGCTCATCTAAATCACTGATTACCTGCACAACTTGATTCCTCTCAACATTCGGGTGCTCCTTTGTAATCGATTCATCCGTAGAATCTTGGGCTTCCCCTGTTCCAGCCCTGTTTGCGGATACTCCAGTGCCAATTACTGCCATATTATTGCTTAATTCACCTTCGTTCTGCGAATTCTCCGTCTGGGTCTCTCGATTTATTCCTAAATTGTTAGAGCTTAGCTCCGTTGAACCCATATTTGATATGGCAGCTTCAGGTCTGACACTGTTAGAGACAATACCAGCACGGCAGAGAGGGCAATTGGTATGAGAACTCAACCAAGTGTCAATACAGGGGATGTGAAAGGCGTGGTTACACTTTGGCAAAAGTCTTAATGTTTCATTTTCCTGGAACTCGTTCAAACACACAGAACACTCGGTTCCTTCAATCAATCCCTCGCCCTTTCTATACTTACAAACTGTAATAGAATTTATGATTGACTGTCGTAAACCATTGGTAGTTATAAACCAGATGGGGTGATCAACTTGGTTCTCATCAAGAAACTCTTCCTCAGAGCTGTCTAATTGGGAGGGAGCGGGTCCATTGCCTCTCCAGCCACACCAATCGGCGTAACATTTCGTTTTGATAACGTAGAAACCAAGAACAACAAAAATGACTACGAACAAAGAAGCAAGGATGATGAAATAGGAGGGGATATGGTTACCTAGGCTTGAGTGCTCAGCAGCTGAAAGAGGTGGTAGAGGAGGTGGTGGTGGTGGGAAGTAATAGTAGTCTGGGTAAGAGTAGCAGTTGTAGGGGCATGCTGGGTCACAAAAATCAGTACAATCTTGGGTTTGGTTTATAGTGGTAAGTGCTGGGAATAGCTTTCTGTGTATCCTGGCCATTGAAGTTTAAAGAAGAAATTTACAGACAAGAATTGGAAAATATGGAAATGAAGGTTGGGAGTGGTAGTGCGATGTGTGAGAGGGGTTTGTTTGAATTAAAAGAAAAATTGATTTGTTTTACTGTCTCTTTCGAAAGGTTCAGTGGATTGTGATGTGTTTGGTGATTGATAACAAAGTGGAAAGAAGCTTCGTGCCTCCCCGGTTTTTTAGTTGGTTTGTTGAACAAGTTATACGTTTAGTTAGTACACATATCATTTACATCGTGCTCAATTAAATTACATCGCCTTGTTCAAATTCTTGCAATATATTCTAAAAATAATATGACATAAGAAAAGTTCTGTTTATTTTATGCTGCCCCTGTTGCAGTTTCTTTGCTTTGCTTTAATACGCTGTTCACCTCTCCGAATCAGCCTTTGTTAACCCAAGGTTCCAATATATATATATATATATTTAGATTATGATTATGGGAATGATCATTAAATTCATTACAACAAGGTTTCACATAATATAATAAACGCAAAATATGCAGAAACTACCGTATAAATAATTATTTATTTTTATTGTTGTATAATTTTTCCCTCTTTTTTTTCTTAAGAGTGGACGATTGATTATTCCTAAAAACACTTGGTTAATAATTAAAATAAATAAATAAAGAGTCAGATAAGTATTTCAGTTATGTATATGTACATATTATATAAAACATATTATGTATTTTGAGGTAGAAGTGGAAGTGAGAATATAATACAAAGAGAGGGGGAGCATGGAATAAATAACCTTTCTAAAGTTTTGGTACGAAGTCCTTATCAGGATGACTATATGTCCTATCTTAAAGTTAGGTGCATTTAGGAATACTCTCAAAATTCAATTAAGTGACGCTGAAGATGACGATGGACACCCCCAAGAAATTAACTCAATATTCGTGTACCATATATTTTAATAAATTTTACAAATATAGGTGGATTGGTTTTTTTTTTTTTTTTTGCATGGAACTAAATCTTTTTGGGCTTTGCACTCATCTTCTCTAAATATCAGTTATTTTATTAATAGTTGTTATCAAATTGGATGCGAAGAAATATCATTTGAGTATTTAAGCTTAATGGGTAAGGCCGCAAGGGGGAGGGGGAAAGCAAAAAAGCCACAAAACAAAGGCTTCAACAAAAGGACTATTAGTAGATAATTGGATCGGACTTATGGGCACGTTGTTAGCACTTATGACATATTTGATCTTTGGACTTAGTTTGTTCAGTGAAGGAGTTGGAAAAACTCGACAATGGAATATTTAGATGGAACCTGAATTATAAATTATAATTGTTTAGGATTGGGAAATTTTTATTGTGTAAATAATTTTTTTAATGTAAATTTAGCTTATTGATTTTTGATAGATTAAATTTTTTTTTTTAAAAAAAATACTTATGTGCTCATGTGAAAAGTGGGCTCATGAAATTAAATTACTTGACATAATCTATTAAAATTTGATAAACTAAATTTATAGAATTTTTTTTTGAATTAATTAGATATTCAATTTCATATCAAGGGAAATAAATTCAACATAGATTTCAACCTAACATTTCTAATGTAATTAAAAGCATTGAATAACGTGACCCAAATGGATTTTGAGCAATTTGACAATTATAACCATATCGACTTGACTTTGATTTTTAAGGGACATTTGACTTTTTATTTTTAAAAATTATATTTTTTAAAAATATATAAAATATATTTAGTTGATTTTAAATATTTATTTAAGAATATTTTATTATTATATTTGATTATAATAGAATTTTTTGAAAAAATTTAATATTTTTTTAAAATATCTTTATTTATATTAATATAAATAAAATAAAATAAGTACAGATATGACATAAAAATTAATATAAAAAAAGAATGATGAAAAAAAAATGAGAAAAATAAATAATAAAAAAGATAAAATGAAAGATAAAAAATAAAAAAATAAAAAAAATTATTACTTTTTTATATTTAAAAAGAAGTTCATAATATGAAAAATTTATATTCTCACTCTCTGCATAAAAATTTTGTCGTCAGAATTCCTTTTAAAAATTATTTTTAAAAATTCATATCTTTTGATAAATTTATTTTAAAATATAAAAATTCAATTTATCAGGTACAAAAAAATTCCTCTTGTTGGTGTAATCCATAAAATATAGCACGTGATCTACCAATTGGGAATGACCTGTCCCATTCCTCCGATGTACGATGTCTACCTCCACTTTCTCCACCTTCATATCATTCAGTTCTCTCACAAATCTCCAGATTTACATTCACACATTTCCATGGCTATAACGATCTTGCCTCAAGTATCTACCAGCTTAGCCAAACGGAAATTGGGCAGCTGTCAAGCTTCAAAAGTTGATCCTTTAATCATCACAAAAGTCAAATATCATGGCTTCGGGGTTCCAACACAGAACCTGCTGGGAGCTTTTAGCGCTGGCTTCTTAGTTCACAATTATGGCAGCAGAAGAAAGACGTGGGTTATCTTAGCTTTATTGCAAATGCTTTTCCAAGTTTAGCTTCTGGGAAACCTATTTCTGAGTTCTAAATATATTATTCTTTTAATCATGCAGGAACGTGGCGGTGCACGCCAGTGTACCCCCAGAAGCACCAGTTCCTTCTGATCCTTCTCCTGCTCATTGGTAATTCATCTCCTCACCAACCTTTCCTAATTCCTCCTTAATGTTTACTTGTTGCTTCTTTTTCTTCTTCTTATTTTTGTTTAATATTCGGAATCTGCAATTCATAAATAGTTCAAAGGTGATTCTC
Organism: Gleditsia sinensis; assembly: GCA_037074535.1. NCBI lineage: Eukaryota > Viridiplantae > Streptophyta > Magnoliopsida > Fabales > Fabaceae > Gleditsia > Gleditsia sinensis. The sequence continues at coordinate 6,908,662 of CM073472.1, forward strand.
TGGCAGGAAATTTTGGGTCCTTGGAGCAATAATGACGATATTTCTAAACTTTTCGAAAGGAAAATGGGGACCATTACTAAAGCTGAAAGGTGAGAAATTAGAATAAGGATAAACATATTAATTCTGACCACTAATAAAAAGAATGCATGATAATTCTGCAATCTGCACTAATTGTGCTTTGTTTGCCGATGTGTAGAGAAAGTGGAAACAACAATAGACGAAGCGGAACAACTGTCAAACATTGTGGAAGAAGTGGCAGAGAAGGTGGAGAAGGGGGCAGAAGAAGCTGCCGAGCATCTCCCGCAGGGAAAACTTCAGGGCGCAGCTCAGGTCATTGAAGAAGTGGCTGCGCAAATAGATAAGGATGCCCAAATCGCAGGGGATGCATTAGAAAAGGTTTTGACTTTTAACTTATCTCACCAACAACTACCTCGTGTTCCATAATATCGCAACTTTACTTGATGCCTTCTTTTCTACATATCTGACAACGCAATCCCGGCCGGCCACCGGCCCTTTTCTTCCAAGTGTGATAATAAAATATGGTAGCAGCATTGAACGTCTCAACTGTTCAATTACTATTGGATCATGACTAGCAAGTAGCAACGTAGGCTTAAAAAGAAAAGGGGGCATATTTGCTTTTAATTTAAGAAGGGTCAATCATTTGAATAAGTTTAGATGAAACTGCAGGTAGAAGATATGGAAAAGGAGGTGGACTCAATCCTTGAATCAAACATTCATCAGGAGAAGACCGTCATGACAGCAGATTCAGAAGGCGCCAAAGATCAGAAGTAAAGAGAAACACGGTGGTATTCTCATTTTTATCTTGTGAAGGTTGTAGCTGAATATTTCTTGGAAATTTCGTGGTATTAACTTTATCTCGGATGAATTAGATGGACTATTATGCCAACGATATTTTGAATAACTAAGGACTAAACAGCCGTGTGTCTATATATATATATATATATATATATATATATATATATATATATTGAGATTTTTTATTCAAAAACTTGTTCTTGAACCATGAAGCGAACTGATGTCACTACGATTTAGCTCGGAAAATTGTTAATAATATAATTAGGGATGTTGAAGATTCTTTTTCTAGTTTTCCAAAGAAGTACGGCAGAGGACTACAACTCAAGTTTAGAATGGCCACTCGAAATTCCAAAATGTGCCAATATTCAACAACAGTGTCTACGCCAACCCCATCGGGAATAAACCAGCCTTTCTTCCCATTCTAATTGGTTAAGGAATATATAGAAAGTGCAAACTATTGGAGGACCACTCGTATTTTTTCATTTGTTCGTGTGTCCTCTTGCTATGATAATTAATATTCAATAGACAAGTCTGCAAATTGATAATGAAAAAAGACACATCCACAGATCCCAGTTACGTAAGTTTCTACAAAGCGTTCATTTGCGTGTGCTTCTGGTCAATGAAAAGGAGGTAACTATTAAAAAAGAAAAAAAGAAAACAGAATATCTAATCTGTGAATAATGTCGGTGTGTGACTATCAAACGAAAAAACCATTTCGTATGCCTACGTTTCCCCTCAAGCTACCTGCCTATAATTGTTCAGTCGTGCCAGTATTAATCTCCAGCTTGATTTACAATTCCGTGTTGATGGGAATTGGGTTCGCCACTGGGACATTCGATATCGGAAGTTGGAATTCAAGGTTCAGCTTCCAAGGTCCAAGTCCTACGGCGAGGGAAGACGCCGGGTAAATAGCGACACGGCTATGGTTGAAGGTTAGTACGAAAAATGTTGGTCCCTATTAGCCTTCGCATTTCAGGGTGTGGTGAACACAAAGCGACGGTAGATCTATGCTGGAAATGGTAGCTGCACCAAATTAAAGATCCAGGGAACAAAGAACGACAGATATTGAAGCCCGTACCCATGTGCTTGCTGTTTGGTGTCATTGGCTCAGGTAGAGTACTCTGTACTTGGGGTGCTTTCTTGTTCTGACCGTCACACCACAGGCTAAGATAGTAACCTCATTTTCCTATAACCTCCCTCAATCTCTTTATTAGTTTGACAACTACAATCTTTTAGTCCAATAAGAAGACTAAACAATACTAGTCTTCCACGAATGTGACTTATAAAAAAATAAATATACTTTTATCAACGTCCCCTGCTTGCTTTAGTCTCTTTGCTCCTCACCAATCACAATATTAGCTTCTTTAAGTCACACCATCGTCTTGTTTTGTCTTAATTGTTTTACATTATTATAATTTAATATATATTACTAAATCTCTTGATATCAAATTATGAAGAAATTTAGCTTCATATTTAATTATCTATACATCTTTTTTCTTTTTGCCATCTAATTCTATATATCTAGAGAAATTGTAATTTGACCAGTAATTTAGAGTGAAGAGATCAAGATTTGCATAACGTATCTATCAAAATGTGTTACATCAGACCATACTTTTCGCACTTTTTTTCCATCGGAGACAATCTATTTATTTAATTATTTTTTGCCGAGGCATTCTATTATTTGGGTCAAAATCATCAATCTTTGACGATTTCAACTTATTTTTGGGCTTGATTTGTGGATTGAAGAACAATACCCACCCATTGGACTGATCTAGAAAAGGCCCATTTGAATTCCTTTGAGTGGGCCCATCCTTTCTGTCAGTCCATTTGAAGTCATCGAAGATTAGCCAGTCCAAATACAAAACAGATAAAAAAAAAAAATTTGTCCAAAAAAAAAAAAGCTTAGCCAGTCCAGAAAAAAAAAATTCGTCGAAGACTGATTATAATAAATAAATAAGTCTATATATTTCCATGTCAGCTCATTGTGGGCCCCGCTAATTTCGATTTAAAATCCCACTCCAACGGTTAGCACTTTCAATTTGAATCCAGGGAGCGAGAGAGACAGCGAAGACTTCTTGATACTAACAATTAACACCTTTCTGCATTGGTTTTCAGAAGAGAGCGTTACCTCCAAATTTTAGAATTCTCAATCCTGTAATTTGAGTGATATATTTTGAGTTTTACTTTGAAGCTACCCCCAGGAAGCAATAGCGTGGTTTAAAACCCTAGCAATTCATCAGAGACTTGAAGGGCTTCTAATTTCATTGACGATTTCCCTTCTTCCTTTGGCTTCAAAATCAAAATGGATCTTCCTCCACATATTGATGATTATATCAAAGAATCCATCGATGATTCCTTGGGACTTCCCGTTTCGTTGCGAACTTTAGAGTCAAAGCTTCGAGCCTCCGAACAGTCACAACGGCTGCTACGCCAACAGCACCTTATCCTGCTCTCCAAATTGAAGGATAAAGATCAAGTCATTAAGCGTGCTAAGGTCTGCCTTTCGATTTTTCTTCTCAATCATTTTTGGGTTGTGTGATTATTGGTTCTCTAAATTGAAGGTTAGAAGCTTTTTTTTTTTTTTTTCTTTTCTTGTTCAATTTTTCTTTTTGACTAGTCTGAAGCGACTATGAATGCACAAGCTCTCAAGAAGTTCGTTGAGGAGAATCAGAAATTGGCTTCTGAGTGTGCGAATCTTTTAAGCCAATGCCATAAATGGGAAAGGGAATGCTCGCTTTATGATCACGACAGGGAAGCATTGATGGAATTTGGAAACGAAGCTGATGAACGGGCCAAGGAGGCAGAGTTACGTGTGCAAGAGTTGGAAGAGGAGTTGAGAAAGTTAGTGGACGAATTGCAGTACCACAAGCATGAGTACGATATGCGATCGGTAACATTATCTTCCTTTTTCCTTGCCCCCCTGATTTTAAACATTAAAATGTAAGAAGTATGTCTGGTGGATATAATTTAGTCTGGAAAATGTAAATAATATCTAAATCTGACAGGAATAACTTTGGAACTTAACACACCCACCTTTTTATGTAATAGCTAAGTGAAATCTGCTGCCTGTCTTTTAACTGTCTACGCTTAATTTACTGAAATTCGTTGAAACTTCTGGGAGTGTTCTGTTCTCTTTTGGCCCATATTAGAGAGGCAGTGAGGCAACAAAGGTGTGAGTTGCAAATATATTTTTGTTTATAATTTACTGAACCAGTGACGTACTGACATATGCGTGGAATATGTTTCTTCTTGTGTTTTATAATAAAAATACTCTAATGCTTATTTCCATTTATCTCATTGAGCATTGAGATTATTGTGTATGCTCGCTGCATATAGCTATGATGCATTATTTTACCGTTGATACAAGAATCACGTTACTGGCTTTTAGCTGCTGCCAAAGTAATACAAACTAAATGCGCTTTATCAAAGGTGACACACAATGTTCAGCTATCTATATTAGTGAACTTCTAATGCAGTAGCATTCTTTTCTCATAATTACATTTCTTTTCTTTTACTTTAATCATGAAACGATAGAGGCTATTGCAAGTTTTAGTTCCTTTGGCTGTGAATATTAACTGACAGATATTTGCTGTTTTCCTAAAGGTTGATTCTTCTTCTGAAAGCACAGCTATGGAAGAGAATTTACTTGACTCCCTTTTGGCAACGGTTACTAGTAAAGATGTTGCTTCTACATATGCATTCTTGGAAGCAAATAGTGGAAATGAATCCTGTAAGAAATTGCTAACAATGTGGAACTGGTGAGCCTCCGTTCACTTACTCTTCTTATCTCCTTGTCCTGTTATCTTTTGTTTCCATTATTCTTTAGGTGTTATTCTCATTTGGCCAATTTTAACTGTTACGCCATATAACCGGAACAACAGTAGCATACCAACTTTTGTCCACCATAATATCAATCCAATCTATATCCCGTCATATTTAGAAACTGATTTTTCACTGTGGTAGCTTAAAGCCATCAACGCGAAGAGTTTTGTCACTTGCTGCCGAAGTCAAGTCACTTGAGAAAGACAAGGAGCATTTAAAGATTAATCTTCACAGAGCTGAAGAGGAGGTGAAGATTTATTTGACCCTATTTATGTGGACCTTTCTGTTTTAGAATTATCTTGTCTTTGATTGATTTCTGACCTATCATGATATACGCAGGTTAAATTACTGTTTTATGAAAATAACATATTGGATGAGGAGAACAAAAGGTTAATGAGGCAATACAAGGAAAGGAACCATCCCGGTTCTGGTGGGAAACATAGCAGCAGTGCATCTGCTAAGGTGAGAAAGTTGAGATTAAAGAAATTCGGGTGATGTATAATTGTATATTTACAGAAAACGTGGCCATGTTGCCATTGCAAGTTCTATCTCATTTCATTTCTTTTTTCATGCTTATGATACATACTCACTTAAGTGACCTAATGGGTATACGTCTCACATAGTTATTTATTATTATTATTTTATTTTTTTTGGCTTTTGCAGTCAAACAAGAGAAAGTCTAGTCCCAAGACAAGTAGCCCAATTGAGAGGAAGATTGAATTTGACGACCTAGATTCCGCAAGAACACCTCTGTCACCCTTGCGAAATAACTCCCCTGGCCTAGATTCAGCAAGAAAACCTCTGTCACCCCTGCGAAATAACTCCCCTGACTCTAGAATGCATAAGAAGTGACGAGACTAATGTCATTGACCAGCCTGATTGTTTCTTCAGTGAAAAAAAATTCTTGTACTGTTTCCGTTTACTGAGTCAGTTGATAAATGTCAGTTGCATATTTGTTGAATGTAAGAATGATGTTAATCATTCTTTTATGGAATAGTAACACCTCTTTTCTTTTCAACATCCTTGAAATTTTTATTTTAACGATCTTTTACGTTGAGCGAGAAATTGAAAATTACCATAACCTATAAGATTCTTACTCCGGAGGGGAAAAATCATTTTTTAGGTTACTGCCGATACACTAGGTAGCACCCTACTCTGTTGTGGCAATTAGTAGGAAAGGAAATTCTATTTAAGGAAGAATCTACGAGTAGACGGTGACTCCTCAGTGAGATGAAGACAAAGAGAGAAAGTGGTGGGAGCAGTGAGGTAGGATTTCACTATGAATATCCAATTATCAATGTCGTGAGAAAGCATCGCACGATGATAAAGGCAAAAGAGATTAGCTGTATATGAAAAAGTTGAGATTTTGCTCCATAAGGGGGACATAATGTAGCCTTTCTTATGCCATCATTAACGAAAAACGAAAATTCTCTGAAAATATATATCGTGGAAGTCCTTTTTAAATTGTTTTTGGCGTTAGCTGTTGGAAGGATTTTTCTGATAATATATTCTTGTATATCTTTTTTCTGGGGAAAAAGTATCCTTCTTTATTGCGTAGTTAATATATGAACTTTTCTGGTAGAGGTGAATACCAGTATCAATGGCAAATTTTTGTCTAATGTAAATACGAAGTCAGATTTTTTGTGAGTTCATATCTAGATAGTAAATACTCAAACATCATTTGTATTTTGGGTATTTTCTGCTAGTATCTCATGCTCGTCAAGTGGCTGCAGCTGGACACACAGCTACTGGATGCCTGTTCCCACGAGAAAAGAAGAGTAGCAGTTGGCCAGAAACCAAGGGACCCAACATCCCAACTAATCCCCAACTTTATCTTGTACAGAAATAGAATGAGAGGTTTTGGTGAGTTGGGTTTACATGCCTATGACATTATATGGGTTCATGGCCAACGGCCTGTGTATGTCATTGCGTTAGGTAGGCAGTTACTATCAAAGATTTCTGATGTCCCATTCTTCTCTAAACTCCCTTCAAAATCAAGATCCCACCATACCACAACACAACAAAAAATCTTCGGTCCATACCTACAATCCGCCACATTTCCATGCTGACTTGTTCGTCTTTGCTTACGTCTAAAGTCTCATACTTTAACTTGAACCTTCTATTTAGTGTAACAATGACCTTCAAAGAATTAATAATTACCTTTTGATTATTCTGAAATGGCTCAAACCACATGAAAAGTGGTTATTTTTCACTTCTAGAACTACATAGTAGTCCCTTCTCGATATACCCATGGTTATTTTTCACTTCAAAGAATTAATTATTTTTCACTTATTAGTTTGTGCACCCACAATGTGTAGGCTTTAAGAAAACATTCATTTTCAAACCTTAATCCTGTTTATGTAATTATTTATGACATTGAAGGACCCTCATCCAATGAATTTGACAAGGCATCAACACATGACCTACCCACCCATAACTTCAATATTTAGCTACGAATTAAGATTGTTTTGTTCCTTCCCGTAAACCAAGGAAATTAAGTCGAGACATTAACAAAAAATGAGTTAATCTTCAGTTGATTTTTCTTCATTCGCAATCCATCAGAACAGATAATTTAGGCAGGTTATGTCAACGACAATGTAATTGAAACAGAATAATTCCCATTCAACCACTATTTTATAATGGAAAGAACAAAAGACTCACTTTTCTAGCCATTAGGTGTGAAGTGTAATTCAAGATATCCTCATGCAAAATGAGACTAAGTGGACCTACCTCTAACAACTCCATCTGCACCTTCATACAGTTATATAAGCAAACCCATTCTTCCACACTTTCTCAGAGCCTCCTCTGTTTCCTTCTTCCCCATACAATGGCCTTCTCCAACGCCTTTATTTTAAGTCTATTTGTAGCAATTAACATGGCCCTGCCAGCCCTTTCAACAGTCTACACCGTTGGAGATACCTCAGGTTGGACAATGGGTGCTGATTATGGGACCTGGGCTACTGACAAGACCTTTGCAGTTGGTGATTCCCTCGGTATGTTTCCCTCGTTTTACACAGAATGCTATATGCTGTTAATGATAAATTTTACAATATTTACACATGAAGTAGGGTATGTACCTTGCAGTGTTCAATTATGGAGCCGGGCATACTGTGGACGAAGTTAAAGAGAGCGACTACAAATCCTGCACCGCCGGCAATTCACTTAGTACAGACAGTAGTGGCGCCACCACCATTACCCTCAAGACGGCTGGCACTCATTACTTCATATGTGCTACTCCTGGACATTGTGGGGGTGGCATGAAGCTTGCTGTTAATGTCAAGGCCGGAAAAGCCGCTGCTCCGGCTGGAACTCCATCGTCTGGGAAGGGTTCACCTTCTGGTGATACCCCAACCACCCCCTCCACCACCACCGCCACACCATCTACTAGAACAAAAGCCTCTTCAGCCTCTAGTCTTTCTCCAATTCTTGCTCTGCTGATTGTTTCTTGGATCTCCTACAGTGTGTTGCCTCTGGTATGAGTTATGGCCAGAGAATAGAGATTGCTCAGTCTATTATTGCCAGGATAGAGGCAGTGCTCTCACGGTCTTTCCCTTCCTCGGATTACTTCTTGTTCCATCTATTTAGGTTTTTTATTGGTAGTATTTATCCTGATTTGTGTTTCTTGTAGTTAATTATCCAAGTTTTCTCATGTGCTCTTAATGATGATTTTTTTTTATTGTTATCTTAAATCCCCATTTAAATCTTTCCCCCTCATTCTAATCTTCAGCGGTACTTGGCTAACTTTTGCAGTAATAATTCTGGATTTAGTATTTTTATAAAGCGAAGTTGAAGAGATATTCAATAGATAAACGAGATTTAGGACAGGAGCAGAGCATAAAACCCGGTAATCCACCTGCGATATGGGTCCATTAGGACAGGAAAACCTAGTTGCAGAGTTTCTCCCTTAGCCGCAGCAAGCTAGGGGGTGGTTGCCATTCTCGCTCTCCAGCCACAGCAAACTGCAGCCACCCCTTTCCCCCCTCTCTTTTTATTTTTATTTTTATTTTTATTTAAAATATAATTTTTGAATAATTTTTTTATGAAATTTTTTTTTCTTTAAGAAAACTTTCTCTTTCTATTAAAGAAGCATCTTCTTTCTTCTTTTTTTTGTTAGAAAGGTTGTTTTTTTAAAAAAAATTTCTTCAATTGAAAGAAATTTAGTGTTAGTCAAATTTTTTTAAAAAAATTTATAATTTTTTTTTTAAATTTAAAATATTTTAAGAATAAAAAAAAATTGAATAAAGAGTCTTAATTGAGACATGTGTTGTTTTTTTTTTAAAATGATTTTTTTGTCTTCCAATAAAATATTTAGTAAGTTATAATTTGATTAAATGTATTATAATTTTTTTTATAATATTTAATTAATATTAGTTAGAAAATATATTATCTCTTAATTTAATATTTTTGCTCTCATTAAAAATATAAATTTAATTTATATTTTATTTATTAATTATACTTTGTTAAGACTTCTGCATCCATTAGTGATTAGAATTCCATCATGGTGATGAGAAAAAAGACCAATGAATCCTAATTCTAGGCCCATGTCCACTTGGAGTCTAAGCCCACAATCATGCTTATCTTAGTTGAAGCCTGCCCGTCCAAAAACTAAAAAAAAGTTGAAGCCTAGAAGACAGCCGACCCATAACGTAGGAAGCGTTAACGCAGTTACATAATTTTTCAGTCAGAAATTCCATATTTGTAACGTGTTTATATTCCTAGACCAAAAGGCAATTCGTCTACATTTAAATTTTGGAAAAATTACTTTCCAAGTTCATATAACATACTTGAAAAAAAGTAGTAAAAATTATTGCAAGTATTAGGGTTTCCCCTTCCTCAAGCTAAGACAACATTATGGTGTGGAGAAAAAAGTCACATGGCCCGAACGCAAAATTGCGCTTTCCCTTTTGGAGCAAAAGGCACAGACACGTACTACAATATCTTGTCCTAACAATGTAACACCTGTTAAAGCCAACTCCGCCTTTAAGTTTGTTTTTTTTTTTTCCATCTCACAAATAAAAACAGAGGCTCTCTCCTCAAGGTCGTCAGTGCTTTACATTTAGGCACACACCAGAACGCGACAAATTCACCTTCTTTCCTAAATGCTCCCCCGCAAAGCCATTCTAAGCGCCAGCCCGCCATTCTTAATTCGTAACATAATCTTAAATGCAAATGAATTCAATCTTCGCTTCTCAAAATCACATTCCATTAAGAAAATTTAACAGAAACATGATAAAAACAAACAATCCATTATCATCAGGAGTGCTTATAATAATAATAATAATAATAATAATAATAATAATCAATAATGATAGCTCCACCAGAGGGAGTAAAAGCAATGGAATCATAAACATGCTCGGCCGCCCACAAAACACAAAAGACTCCCTCTGTCCACTCCATCACTAAAATATCCAAAATTTACAGAGGACGAAACTATTAGTCTCTCACTAAACATATCATTGTACTCATACTAATTATTAATCCAAACCCTAACCATGGACCTACGGTGAAGCCACCCATCAGATCTAAACCACCAAACCCACCACGAAAGCCGCGGCCGCTATAGATCTGCCGACCGCGACTCTGTTCACGAATGCACCGCTATTAGGAGGCGGAGAAGCCGGAGCCTCCGATGGGGTGTCGCTGCCGAATAGAGGGGAAGCGGATGAGGGGGAGGGGGACGGGGAGGGGGAGGTGGAGGCGGTGGGAGGAGCCGGAGGAGACGCCGTGGGAGCTGAAGCGGGTGTTGTAGCGGTGGGAGATGGGGAAGAAGCGGGGGGTGGGGATGGCGGAGACGTGACTTTCTGAGGAGGAGGAGCAGAATGAGATTTAGGAGCGGAAGCAGGAGTTGTAGTTGGAGTTGGAGTGCGATCAGAAGTCTTGGGAGAAGAAGCGGGGGCAGGGGAGGTCTTTGGCGTTGAAGCTGGCGGTGGGTGTGGAGAGCCATTGGGGGAAGCGGCTGGAGAGGAGGCGGGAGCCTGAGAGTTAGCAAGAGGCGAGGTAGCGAACAAGGCCAAGAGGACGATGAAGGAAACAACGTAAGCCATGGTCTGAAAAAAATGCGTTGCCGACAAGGACAATGAAAGAAGAGAGTGAGAATGGCGTGAAGAGAGGGCAGGGGTACATGATTGGAATATATAGGGGGGAGGAGGTTAAGGCACCTTGGTGTCAATAACCCGCGAATATTTTCCTGGTGGGTCCTACCGAGTCAACCGGTGCGAAAGGAGCGTAAAGAAAAAGAAAAAAAAACACAATTAATAATGATAATAATTTTTTAATTTTGTCTGAAAGAGGACCTTAAGTTAGTATTTTGTTTTTTTTTCAGGCAATTATCAAATTCCATCAAATTCGGGTTGGGGAATTTCTTCTTATAGAAAAGTAGGGACTGTTGTTACGAAATCTGTGGATTCTCATTGATTAAGATTGATTCAGTACTTCAGTGAAATTTCTTAACGAACAAAAGATTCTCTGTAAGCTATTTTTACAATAAAATAATAATAATATAATTATTTGGTTCAAATCATAATTTTCCTGGAAATAAATTGTCCACCTATCATTGAGGAAAATCTTTTTCAATCAGAAAAATAGTAGAAGCCCAACTTATAATAGAGAATTGATTCCTCTTTTTGGGGTAGGAGTGTGGAGTGGAGGATCAATTCCTTTTCTAGATTTATTTTCTATCAATCATTAATTTTCTAATTTTTTAATTTCAATCTGTGATAAAATAAATAAATTGAGTTACACAGAGGAACATGTGGGGTTAATATTAGAGGGTCCATTGGGTTGGGGTCAGGGAAGTTGGATATTCCACACATCGTTGGCTATTCAGAGCACGAATTCATCTCGGCCTTCAGCTCAGCTCAAATGTCGGACACTAATTCGTTAAATTGCTACGCCAAACGCCGAGGAAATGGAATTTGCCTCTTACTTTTTCGGCCTTCGCTAATGGGTAATAAGTATTTAAGGAATAACCACCTCTCTCTTTTTTTTTTTGGTCGTTCAGAAGATTTATGCATTAGACTTGGGCTTAGCTGACGAAACCTAGATACCGCGGCTCACATTCGAGAAAATGACAAACGTGCTCGTTGCCCAAAATAAAATAAAAAATGGCACCACATGGCCAACTACACTCAATACCAAAGTATCTTTACATTTGTCTCTGAATATTATTTAACTAAGATAGTTATAATTGACAGAACATAGTTTTGTCTTTACATTTATATTTGTACCTGAGAATTGGACTGATCACAAAAAAAGAGAGTGGGACTAAACTCTCTTAAATTTTGCACGACCGAATCTAATTGTAAATAGTGGTCAATTCTTCTTTCTACATTTAATACATAGGAACTTTGCCTAATCCATATTTATACAATATTATTAACTGTTGGATGAACCTAAATATTCTCATTAGTTTATTATTTGAAAAATTTGTAAACAATAGTTGACAAGATTGTCCGAAATTTTATTTTGGGTAAAACCGGTAACGAGTTAGTCAATGCAATATTACCCTGTTCTTTGTTTTTTTTTTTTTTTTTGGGTCAATGACGAGTGGTCACGTTGTGAAGGGTCCCGTTTGATTAGTCAGTCATGACTAATGACAGGCTGCTTGTCATTGCTGGAAAAGTCTTCCGTGGCATTTGGGTACAGATTCTTTGCAGTATGAAATCGCAATTCATCGTCACTCGTTATCTTGGGAAGACCAGTTGGACCTGTTTGGAGTTTTGGATACGCTTAATCCTCAACCATAAGTTCTTAATTCCAGCAAACGAGCAACTATCTAAGTTATAGTTCCTTGTGGTCTTTCATTTTTCACAATCGTGTATTAGAAAATTCAGATGATTCTTATTCTATTTTCTGGTTGAACCTCACCCAGAGAATGAGATGCTTCTTTTCAGACGGCAAAATGCACAAAACTTCAAGCAACCAATCACCATTACTGTTATGTATCATCTTTATTAGGTTTTGCAGTTGATCCACTTATCTGGAATTGGATTATGAAATTGAATGCGCCTCAAACTATATATGATTAAAGAGGAAAAAGGGCAACTGAGTGTGGGACAACCTCCTCATTTATAGATGTTATTACTATGTAAAATGCCCTAAAACATGGTCAACAGATATACCACCCAGTCTCCGATTGACTTTGTAGATAATATGTAGAAGTAGAAGAACCTAAAATCCAACGTAAACGCTATGGATTATCCTTCAGACATAACCAATATTTCTGTACCAGGTACATCCAAGTAGCCCTGTTGCATTCTGGAAACGGTCTACATTTTCCTCTTCCGATTTTATTCCCTTGAAAAGTGAGAACTACAGAACTTTTGTACAGATGCAAATTTTCTTGTGTTTGGTATACCCGAGTCTTCAAAGTACTAAGCTACAACTTCAGGCCTTACTAAGTCAAGGGACGTATTGGAGCTCAAACTTCCTCCAGGTGCCTTGAATAACCAAATTAAAGCCTGTGCATACGAGCAGCTTGTGCAATCAGGACTTTGCTTCAAGAAGAACAGAGGAGTGTGGAGCAATGTTGTAGCTGTTTCCTAAACCAGGGACACCATCAGGGACAAAGTCGTTGGGAGATTTGAAATTAGTGTCGACCTGCAAAGTAGCGCTCAGAATTCAAATTAAAACGAACTAGAAAAACATAAAAGAAAAAAATGTTCTTACAAATGGCACTGCATGATCAAAGTTGATGGAAATGCCTAATAAACTTCCTGCCAAAATCTTCTTTCTCACCAAGTGAATATACAAAATGGTGTTGGTTAAATTGTGGCAGCAATTGTCTCACGACAAAGGCCAAGTTTCAGGTTCAGTCATAATCAGAATGTGTTTAAATAAAAAAAAGTTACACCCTAACTGACATCTATAACTTTTTTGACCTATTAATAAGTGCTCAATTGATACAAAAGCCCAGGTTGCATGTTTGATTACCAATGGAAACAACTGCTGATGGACCATAATTTTTTGATCTAGTGGTAAATATTCAATCCAATTACGACAATCGAATTACAACATGCTGCAAGAAAAAGCCCTATCACATATCTATTCTTAAGAGTGTTAATCAATTTAGTTTGGTTAGTTTTTACACTAAACCAATCAGTTTACTAAAAAATAGAACCTATTCAGTTTGTTTGAAGTGACTTAACCAAACCAAACTGTTATGGTTTGGTTCAAACGGCCTAATTGATTTTGGTAAGTCAAATTTGTGAGGTTAACAATTTTCCTTATACTTTTCTTTGGTGTCATTCTGTCAAACATGAAGTGCGGGCAGTGGGCACCCTGATAATAATTCTAATAATGAGGGTAGTGCCCCCGTGGATTGTAACTATGCATGTAATAGTGAAAAGAAGTACTTCTGAATATGACCCAAAAGGAGGAAGAACTAACCACACGAAACCAACTCCTCTTTGTTGGAGGTGGAGGCAACAATACTTTAACAAAAAAGTCATGAGCATTAAATGCCAGATAGATGTCTCCGCCACTTCTGTCATGAAGCCTGCATTGCAGTAAAATCATTAGAAGTGCTTCCCATGAAGAGATCAGATTTGACAGTTAATTTTCAATATTTCAATATCAATGTTGGGTTTAGTGAAGCCCCCCCCCCCCTCCCAAAAAAAAAACGAAGGTTTTGTCTGTGGCAAGGCCAATCAGAGTCTGCTTGTTAGTACCTTGAGATCCGCTTGTAGTACAACTATTTGAGTTACATATCAATCAGCTTTAACATGATATTTCTTCATATGACATGATATTTTCCAAGGGTGCAGTAATCATTTATGTAAAAACGTGTTTGCTCATGAAAATATCGTAATGCAGTCTCAAAATCATTAAAAAGAACTGCATATCTGATACTGGGAACAGAAAGTCTAAAGCGCAAGACATTCTCAACCAAAAAAAACAATGCTGGTTCCTTGTTGATGTTAAGTACAAGCTACATTCCAAAACCAAGTTGTTTTGAGGTCGTGCATAGGTGCTCCATTGTTTAATAGCATTACTAAAAATGCTATATGATTTTCAAATCTCAATTCCCACTAAACAGATATGATCAGATTCTTACGTAAATGCAAGAAATTTGCTCTCAGAATTGTCCCAATTGTCTTCATGCCATGTTATGTCATTCTGCATAAATTAAAATAGCTTCATGAGAACAAATGACGGCGGGTATTTGCATCAAAAGTTGCAGTTACTTTACTACAAAGAGATTACCTTGCCAAGAAAATGTTCATGACTGAATACAGTATGTGCACGCCGGAATTTTATTACATTTGAGAAAAACCTGAAGTGATCACTCTTCCGTGCATCCAACTATTGAGCAAAAAGATCATACTATAAAAATATAATCTCAAGAAAGCTGTCAAAAGGAATGAGTACATGTTATAACCTTACCTGGCCCCACAGAAAATGGTTAATGGCAGTATCATGCCCATAAGTATTGTTATTTCCATAGCGAGTATGGCCATACTCATCCCCCATTAGCATCATTGGTGTGCCCTGGTCATTTATTAAAAAATTAAAATCACTGTTATGGTTTCACGCGCAGCATAATGCAAACAAATGAAACCATGCAGCATCATATATTTTCTTTAACAAGAAAAAAGTAATTAAAAAGGCTATAGTAGAAATAAGTAAACTTTATTTATATCATAGGTTAAAAAAGGAATGCATAATCAACTGGCAAAAATTCAACAAACGGATAGCTTGGGAAAGGGCAAAACAGTTGAGTACGAGTTCCAAAAAATATGTTCTCCTAATAAAATATTGGAGCATGCAACAATGCCTTTCAAACATGTACCTGAGATATAATTAATGCCAAATGGAAGTTTTTCATTTGCCGTGACCGTAAAGCCCTTGTACTAGCATCATCAGTTTCCCCTGTCATATACATACAGATAATTTAGATAGTTGAGTGAAAAGATAGACTCAGTTCTTTGACCAAAACCAATCACACCTTACAACCCTTAGTGAAGGTGACCTTAGTACTATTTGCAGGTTGTCACTATCTTGAATTTTAAGTTCAGGTTACAAGGTCCACACTGCCAAATGGTCAATCCCCAGAAAAGAAGGTGCACACGGCCTACTTTTGAGACTCCTCTCTCTTAAATATTTCCCCATCCAGAGAAAAAAATAAAAAAAATTTCTATGACTAACAACAAATTTGCTATAGCAGTGGCTACCAATGGCTCTAACATGGTTGCTTGTAAAGATCATCAATGGTGCAGAGAAAAATTAAAATCAAACTACATTGGAAGATGCATTTTGATAGTTTTTTTAGGGGGGCTTAATGTATCAACTCAGTTTTGTATGAAGGTTTTTGTAGATCAAGGCTGATTCAAGTGCTAGGAATAACATCCTCAGATAATGTTCAATGATGCTGAAATATGAAGCTTGTCAGTGCCATGGTTGGTGGAGAGTGAATTTCTATCTTAAGCAATACCTGTTCACTTTCTTCTGACATTCATCCCTAGTACAATTATATTCATAGCTTTGACATATATTTATACATTGATGAGTGTTTTGGAATGGATGGAGTATCTAAAAAAACACTAGGTTTTGGTAAACAAAGAATAGGATTACTCAATAGCAGATAAAACACTAAAATTAGGAACTACCTTCGAAACCACAATTCCAGCTAAAATTATCATTGCATCCATCATTTCCACCTTCTCCATTGGCCTTATTGTGCTACAAAACCAATAATCAAGGGAGAGATCAGGTTCTGATGATCAATAAAAAATTGAACAACAGAATTAAGTACCTTGAAATTGTATGAAACGAGATCACACAAGGTGAACCCATCATGTGCAGTAACAAAGTTAATACTATGATAAGGCTTGCGCTTGTTCACCTGTAGAATGAATGAATGAAGACAACAAACCTGTTACCATAGAATTATTTACCTACTTATCTCAAAACTCTACCGGAAAATTGGAAAGTAAGCCTTGGCTATATTAAACAGAAAGAAGGATAACCTCATAGTAATGGGGAGTAACCAAGAGAAGAGTCAAAAGAAGACATATACATCTTATTATAGCTATGAACCGGAACAAAGATGTCATAACTACCAATAAATTGTGTGAGTAAGTGTCTACATCTAGCTAAAAGAATAATAATTTTCTAAATATCAACCAAAAACCTTCAGACGCTGGAGCAAGGGGATTTTGACTTTATCATAAAGAAAATTATTCTTTAAATTTCAGTAATACAATTAACTGCAAGCACTAAATTTGGCCAATATAGTTTACAGGAAAAAAAAATAGTCCGGTTTCAACATCTACAAAAGAACTTAATTCTGATCGTCCCTATAATGATTTCCAGTAAAAAGCTGGCCTAGAACAAAGTATCATATATTTATAGTAGATATCTAAATTAATTTTTGTAACTTGAAAATATTGAACTAGTTCTACCAATTATTCTAGCTTAAAGGATCAACTTCAAAAGAGTCCCATCCAGGTTCCAGGAAAAAAAAATAAAGGGATCTAACTGATAGAAGTAACATGCATAAAGCACTACCAATAGAGATGCTTACTCTGTAAAGGTCAGAAGATCCAGCAACACGAGTTGCAAAGCTCCCCTTCATACCAGAGTCACCCTACATTATTGTGGAAAAGAGACAACAAATGAGGACTAAAAAATACAAGTCATGTATCCTGCTCTGCTCATTCTATCCAAAAGAAATTACTATATCCAATAAGGTAACCCTATGGATGTGACAGCAAATTACAGACTCATCAAAAGTATCATTAAATAATATCAAATCATAGCCCATTTGGTTTGCCTTTTACTAGCCTACAAGCTGCTATTTGCAAATGGTGGTGCTTAACCAACTAAAACAAAGGTCAGCACATGCAGACCAATTCAGATTTGGTAACTGCTTCCTCTTAGAATTACCTTGATAAATCTTCGTATGTCATCACGATATTTTCCATTCCATTCAGCCCACCTACATCAAAGACAAATAGTAAGTAATAGAGCTAACATGTTATATATATAAAAAATTAATAAACTTCTCCTCAAAAGATTCCTTTTCCAGGAATTGTATGATAACCATCTCAGAGATTATGATATGCAAATAATCCTTTCTCTTTTCTAAATGAAAACATATTGATACAGTTCATCAGTAGATTGAGTTTTGATTATTGGCACGATTGCAGATCACCTTAAGTAGGAGTGACCATTTTATTATGAAAAGCTCAAGTTCCACAAATGCAACTACCACAATGTATTCAACGGTACAGTTCAAATCAATGAGAATCATTTAACAGCTTTTTATGTCTAGAAGCTCGGGCTTTTTCATACTTACAAAGTTGATGGTTAAGGTTATATTCATAAAGAAAAAAAGAATATCAAATATCATACCTGTTTTGATTATCGAAATCAAAAAGGTATTGAAGCACACATATATTTTTAAGAAGTACCCATCCCAATTCTTCATTGGGAATCAAAATGGGTAGTAATATAATAATATTATTCATCACATAATTGTATTTATTTGAAATAAACAAAATAAAAGAATGAAAAAGGAAGTACCGATCCCAATTTGGGAAACTTCCAACAAGATAGAGACCTCCACAGTCCCAAGGTTCTGCAATAATTTTACATCTTGATAGAACTGCATCTTTGGCAATTGCCTGGACAAGTAAGTAGTTATAACTTACAAGATTAATCAACTTAACAACTAATTTTACGTTCCCAAGATGTTAAACAATTAAAAAAATGGTTAATTATGTCCCAATTCCTATTTTCAGGTATGTAATGAGGCTATATGCAGATACAATAAGGTTACACTGAATAGCATATATTTTGTGTGCAGATGTGTGCCCAGACATTCTAGTGATTGCATGAGATAGAAAAATAAAAAGACGACAGCAAAATTTTTATAGTGATGGGGGAGAAGTACTTAATCACTGTCTTCAAATCTCCACATACATAGTGTTCAACAAAATTCCTCCTAAGCAAATTATTTGTAGCAAAACATGCAGTGCATATTAATTATTTACCCTGATAAGTGGGGGAGCATTAAGGGGGGAACCATCAGTTCCTCGACAAAGGGCACTTGCAAGGTCAAATCGAAACCCGTCCACATGATATTCAGTGACCCTGCAACAACAAAAAAAGATAGTAAGCACAATTATCATTATGCGACTTAACTACTCAGATGTTAAAAGAGTATGAAATAATATATAAAGCACAAAATAGTGTTCCCATATTTAGGAATTTAAAATTTCTCATGATGCAGTTATTATGAAAATGTCAGTACTTCCCATGGCATCACAAATGATTGTTCATTTCACATAACTAAGCAGTAGACTAACAGGTCCTCAAGAATGATTATGAGTGACCACATGTGGTCTTTACAGGGGGCCAGATACAGATAATTTTAAGCTTTATGAGCATCTAAAAGTTTAAGAGACCAAAAAATTATAAAATTTAAACTACCAAGTCCATAACATAATAAGAAGAATCTGGAATAAGATTAATTTTACAAGATAAACCAAGATATATGTCATTGGCAATCATATCAATAATGGATTCAATACAGCTAGTACATACCAGTGTCTTAGGCTGTCAAGAATGAGTTCCATGACCACAGGACGGTTACAGTTTAATGAATTTCCTGGGAATAAACAATTGACTCAAGTCAGAGGACTTCAGATATTGATCAGATAACTCAAATCTTTGTTAGAACAAAAGAATGGCTCATTCTCTGAACAGTCACATAAAGAACGTTCTGCATATTACAAGTCCTCTATATGGCATAATGCAGTGCTTTACATAACAGAGCTGGCTAACATGTATAGTGAAAAAACAAATGAGATGGTGATGAGAATAGGCCATCTATTACTAAATACTTCTCAAGGAGAGGTAAAGGGAAGAAGCCCAGTATTGAGGTAGGGGAAGAGCCCAATAGAACAGAGCCCAAGCCTTTACTGGTGTATGAAAGAAAGAAGTCGGGAAAATAGAATGTGGTTATAGCATGGAAAAAGTGTGATGTAGAGACAAATGTGTAGGAAGCCTAGCAGTTAGAGGTGGGTATTTGAATACAAAGTGCGTTGAAGAGAGGCATCGGGGAAAGAAGGCTATGATGGGAGCTGCTAGATGCTCAGTACCAGGCTTGGTGACTTCAATCCTTACTAGACTATTTCTCTTTTCTCTCTTATTGCCTAATTCTAAGATCCTTAGCATTCCCAACTGAATCTTATTACTTGTAATGGCTGAATATCTCTATGGTTAATAGAACACTTTTTCTCTGACCTCATGTTACAGAGGCAGAATTTCTCATTCCATATATCTGTTTAGTTTTCAAAAACAGGAGTCCCCATCAGTTGGCTTGCAAGTTACTCAAAAACTTAAAAAGTAAGTAGATTCTTGTTGCCAATGTAGAATTCCTTCAAAGACATACTGCTTATCTATATATATATCTGTGCGCTTATGCATAGGTTGAAGTAAGGACATATCTTTGACACTTTGAACATCAATTAAAGTTATCCCATTTGATTGATATCAAGGTGCCTTTCGTATTAGTTACTAGCAATCCAGTAGGGTTGCCTTTCTATTATTGGTAATTGTTGTGCCTACATGATCTTTCATTGCTTTCTTGGGAATGTTATAGTTGTGTCATATTATACCAACGCTGCCTGTTATGTTTGCACATGTCGTGGTTTGACTTTATCGTTGGCTGACTACAACTCTGAAAATGATGAAATAAATCATAAATTAATTTGAACAAAGATGTAAAGATAACATCTTAGACGCTAAAACAAGGTTAAATTACCACAGCCAGAGAAGTTCAGCAATTGTCCATCATTGTCCAGCATGTAATACACCTGTTGATGAATTTTTTTGATATATCAGTGGAAATTGAAGACAGTTCAAATCGAGGAAGAGCAAATCCTTTTCAGTGCTCTATACAACTGAGACAATCATAGACAAATAAGCTTTTCTTCACAGATGTGTGACCAAAGACAAATATAGTGTTTACTATTATAAGTGGAGGACAACTTCTTGAGGGAGAAACTCACCTTGAAACTAGAATATATATCAATTATAAGATTAAATACTTTATCTTAGATACCATAGTCTGCAAATCTTAGAATTTCTAGTCAAATATCACCTTATTATCAATTCCACGAAATGAAGTAGTATATGGGTTTGCATCATCAGCCTCATTAGTATGATTGTAGACAACATCCAAAATAACCTGTGTATAAATAAACTCTACAGTAAGAGTTATATAAGACTCCAGTTGATTTAAAAGCAGACAAGGAAATTGTTAAGAGAAAAAATATAATATATGTTCCCCCTCCTAACTTCTGAGGGTTGAGTATTCATGTTACCTCTATACCAGCACAATGTAAGGCTTTAACCATTTGCTTGAACTCCCGGGAAGCATTAACTGGTCCTCCACCAGCACTAGCATAGCGACTCATGGGAGCAAAGAAGTTTATTGTCGAATAACCCCAAGTATTAATCTTGGGAAACAAGAATAAAAAACCAAAGCTTAGTACCTTTCAGACCATTTAATAAGTCAATATTAGATATTCTGATGTCTTCAATTATCAAGGCCAAATAACCTAACAAATGCCTGTTTAAATTTCCATGTGCTATAATGAAAAGGTAAATAAATCCTGCCAGAACATCTTTATAATAATACAGCCTTGAGAATAACCAGTGTAACTTTCATAAGCATAAAATACATCATCAACTGCCTAGTATTAAAATGGAATTGAATTGTACATAATGATGGCAAAAGAACCTTTAAACTTCCTTAGAAACAATCTAAAATACAACTAACTTTACATTTTTATAAGAATAAAGGGTTTAAACTTTATGAGGCATTACACTTTTGCATTGAGTAATGTCATCACATTGATGCAGTTACAGGCTTGTTAACTAAATCAGCTAACTGCCAGATTATGGCATTCAAAGGCATGGAATTCTATCAGATATATGATTTTTCAGATGACTTCATATCACAAACTGTATTTTGTCTTCAAATTTAAACATAACTCAGACTGAAAATGGAAACATAATGTATTCCCTACATAGTACATACATTTAGTTATCTTGCATTAAGTTTCTTTAGTATTTGTATCTAAATATACCACCATTTAATTAAAAAATGGAAGAAAAGATAAAAAGCCAGAGAAAAGAGTTTCCTTTACTCTTTTGTGTGCAAAAAAAAAAAATACACAGTACACAGAAATGAGCTTTTATTGGACACCTTATAGCAGAGTAGATCGTAATGCATTTCCAACTTACCAAGTGATCTCTTGGGTTTGGGCGCCTTTGGAACTCCAACTCGTCAAACTCAAAGACAGGTAGCAACTCCACTGCATTGATACCAAGCTCTAGAAGGTGCGGGATCTTCCAAGTAAGCAATAAAATAAATGAAAAAAGAAGAAAGACAAGACAAGACATGGTAAATACAAAGAATATTATAATGAAAACAGTGACATTTTCTAAAACTCTTAAGTATTAGAGAGTATAGACTTTTTGACCAGTAAGAGAATAAGAGAGGAACTTCTTTGATTAATAGAAAGTTTAAGCAGCAGTAGTTTTCAGCAAGACAATGTTCTGCTATACCATCAGAAAAAGACTGAGATTCAGAGAACTAAATATTTGTGTAAGTATGATGCGAAAGACTAAGAGATTCTTACCAATTGTTTTACACCCTTCTAACTGAAACATTTCAAAAACAGATCTTTCTGATGGTGGGGGGAAGGGGGATGTTCTATTACTTTTGGTAAAACATATTATATCAATCGACCAAGTGTTTGAAACTTTTACAAAACTTCAACAATTTTTAAAAACAAAATTCACATTAATCCATGATTTCAATCCCCATCTTTGTCCATATCTACATTTTCTTCAGTTGTCGATATCTAACAATTTCACTTCAATAGGATCAAAAGGAAAAATCATTGTAATCTGATGGGACCCTTACTATTATGGGCTGCAAGGAGAAAAGGGTTTAGGGTTATTAGAGGGAAGCTCAGGGTGAATATACATAAAATGAGAGTAGGGAGCGAACCCAATGCAATAAAGGCCAGGCTTTGCTAGTAGAAGGGGAGGTCATGTGGAAGAATTAAAAAAGAGTTAGTTATGGAGAGAGAGAGAGAAGGGGATGAAGTGGTTATAAAGCCAAGCAAAGGAGCAGAAAGGGGGGAGGGGGAAAAGAATGGGATTGGGAATGGGGTTGCTGGCTGCCTAATGTCTGGATAGTAGGTGTGACCTTTCTGTTTTTGCTCTTTTTCTTTCCATTTTACTGTTTCTGTTGTTATCTGGGGGAACTTGGTACAGGGAGAGAGGTTACTTTTTATCTTGTATTTCCTTTATGTGTTTAGTGTAATTACAACAATATTCTATTGCTTTCATAGAGAAATTCCTAATGGAGAGCTAGGTCTCCATCATAATCCATTCGATGATACTCTAGCAATAGGTTCCATTTGATACTATTCTAGGATAGTCATAAAGTGTTGCTATCACATTCATTATTCAAGCTAACATGACTATCAAGTAAGGCATAAAAGAAAAGTTCAAAGGCTACACACTAGAATATAACTCAGCTTAATTACAAGAAAACTATTACCTTTTCAATCACACCTAGATAGCTGCCACGAATGTTATGATCCAACCCACTTGATTCATCAACTGTAAGTGCACGAACATTCATCTCATATATAACAAGATCTTTCTGCATTAGCATACAGCAAGACACAGACACAAAATATAGCCAGATTGTCAGCCAAACAACACTAATGAAAAATACTTGACAATTGACATTATTTATAAAAGCATACAAATCGACGGCAGAAAACGAAAGAGATATATGTAGCCATAATCATACTCAAGAAAACCATATTTGTGAAGGCTTAATATAGGGGAAATATCATGATAATTATCACTCATAACTTTCAAGCAACAACAATCTTATAAGCAGGTCAACTACCTCAGGAATATTTGGAGTCTTGTAGTTTTCTCCCCAGTCAAAAGGCAAGCTGTCAAAGTCATATGTGCCAAGAAATTTAGACAACTTCATGCTAGTATCCCCAAAATATCGTCGACCTTCAATTAGCTTTGCATATGGGTCGACAAGCACAATACTGCTGTCAAATCGATGCCCCTTCCCCCAGTCTCGAGGACCATCTATGCGATATCCATAGAGCACATTGCTCTGAGGCAGATCCTGTTAATAGAAAAGGGAAAACATATTACAATACTACTATCTCTTAGTATATGATCTGAGCAATACACAATTGAGAAAAAATTAAAGGAAAAGAAATGACGAGAAACAGACATGCAGACACACAAAAGAAAAAGGAAAACAAAAACATTATATCACTTCACTTGTAACAGGTAACTTAAGAACAGTTTGAGCTATATTTATACCAAATAACTTCACTGCAAGTGCAACCATATATCAATTTCAAAATTTTTCTACCATGGATTAGTTTGCTGTTATAGTAGCATGGGGGATTCTCATGAAAACCAGAAGATGCAAACATCAAATATGCATAATTACTTGAAGAAATACCAATTAACATTTACAAACATTTTTTACCCATATTAACAGCATACATGTGGCAAATTAACTGAAAAATAGAGTGAATTTAATGAAAAAACCATTTTAACTCATTTGTTAAAACTAGAATAGAGGGACTAAATAGGTTAAATAATTTCATATTTGTCTGTTTAATGAGACATATCAAATACAAAATTTTGCACCAGGATATACAAAATTTATGCACATACACACACAGAATATGTTTTCTCTTTGCAATTAGTTAGGCAATCAAAATAATTGCACAGCTGTTGTATAAGTAAAGTCACAGAACATATAAGAAAACTACAATTTCAACCAAAGACCGAGGCAAGGCAGAAATTTAGGCAATCTAACAGCAGGGGAACCTCAATCAATATGTGCCAAATGTCCCCTGTTTTGTTCAAATGGGGATCTAAAGCCATCTCTATCATGCCACCATCCAGTGTGCCACTATTTCCTCTGAAAATTTTATAGCAATAAAAGAAAAAATGAGCAAAACAAAAGCAAAGCAGAAAAGTTTAGAGACACATAAACTCAGAAAATAAAAGAATAAAGAATCAAAAGCAAAATCTAGAACCAAAGCATAAAGTATTTTATATCATGATTTTTTTATTTTTTGATAGAAAAAGAAATTGTATTTAAGTTGCCACCCCATTATAAGGCCATGTCAAAAGAACCTTAAACCACATCACCAAGTGCAACTGATCTTGACATTTATGTAAGTCCTGTGTCCAAATGCTTGAAGCTTTACAAATTGAACTTAACATCTATGTAAATCATGCGTCCTTACTACTAAATCATAAGCTAAATCACAACATGAGAGCTTGCACAGGTCCAAAACCCAATAAGTATGGAAAATGATTCAACTAATCATACAAAAAGGATATGCATATTTACCTCGCGGGAAGAACTAAACATAGTGTGACAGCAGTTGCATGCTGAGAAAAAATAGAAAAATTTATTCCATTGTCAACTTCTGATACACCCAGTGGAAATGCCTGGCCAGGGAAAATCTTCCATGATGGTCTGGTCTCCAGCACTTGCGAGGCCTCTTCCTGCAATTGCAAAAGGCAAGAAATTATATGGATTACTCTTGTTACACAAACACACCCAACTTGAAGAATAATGATACTCCTAGCAACAGATGTGCAATTTGCCATTAAACATAAAGGAAAAAGAGAAAAAGACGTAACCAAATCCAAGAATATTGCAGCATAGTGCTATTTTAAAAACCCAAAATATAAATTTCCGATATGCTACATGACAAATCAAATTTATATCCCTTTTGAAAAGCTAGAAAAGCAAAGACAATACCTTCAGAAAAATCATAAAACAAAAGAGAAATTATCAATGTGGAGATTCTCAAGAAATAAAACTTGCCTTCTAAATTCACTTCAAGTAGTTGTTTTGGAAAGAAACTGGATATTGTTAGTCATGTTGCCTAATTGAAATGGTAGAACAAGATCGTTCATGTAAAATAAATATACTTGAAGCTACTTCTTTTTCTTTTTCCAGGGAAAGTATTGGTATTGTGCCACACATGACAAAATATACAAATTCTCTGGAACAAAGTTTCATAATCATGAACAAACACAATAAATATGGTAAAAGATTGATGGATTGACCAAATTGCAAGAAAATTTTGCTACTCCAGAATATATCATGCCCATTCATTAAAGCATTGAAGATCAGACAATTATCTCCGTATCCTTGGCTATAACCAGTACAACAGGGAATTACGAATTTCTCAAGTCTTCATCAGAGCAAATACATATAATAGGCTAGCATCTTTTTAAAACGATATCTAACATGTCTTCCTCAATCAGCAAAAAATGAACAGGAACATATATACGTTTGTGTTCTTACAGGGTTAAGGCAAGTGACCATCATCATTATATTCACTTCTACAGAAGGGGATGGGGCTTTATAGTAAACTATGAGAACATTGGAGCACCAAGTGGTTGCAATCCAACTATAATAGATAGCAAACTATAAGTTGCAACTATTTGAGTAAACTACAGCAATAGGCAAGGGAGTGCCAAAATTGGCAAGAATATAAACAAGCTTCACTGGTTCAAGAGGAAAATACACCATCAACAACATAAGCAGACAACACAAGATAGTGTGCAATGACCCCATCACTAACCCCAAATTTCTTCATCTTCATTTTCCTCAAGTCCCAAGTTGTGATAGAGTTCTTTCTTTGAATTTGTCGCCGATTATACACACCTTTTAATTGAACGTTGTTTATCATAATGAATTTAATAGCCTATCTATCTTTAGTTATCATGGAAATTATTTCTAGGTTGGTTTCTGCATGAAGAATCCAAAATTTCGGGAAAAAAAATGAAATATTAGTATTTAGTATTACTTCAGGTTAACCAGAATATGTATGAGACTAGACCATCAAGAGTTCACTACATCAAGCTATTAGTGAATATTACCAAATTAAGCTTAGTCGTCTTGCAGAAATTATTTGCTGTTCGAGAGAATATGAGCAAGTAATCTATTCAGGCTGAGTGATTAAACCTCTGAAAATTACCAGAACCCTGCACAGTTCTTGTGATATGGTGATATTTTATTGAAGCATTTTCTTCTATCTTTATATTGTTTTTCCAATAACCTTGAAGGTCATATTAGAAACTATCAGATTAACATCCCAACCCTGTCTTGTTGCTTTTATATGGACGCGTCAATATACAATATTGAGCTGCATAACTTTCTTCCCTTGTTTATCTCTCTGCAATAACTATTCCAGTAGTCCTGCAATCATGCTCTTCGTTTATTACAAGGCTCACTGTTTCTTTTCCCGAATTGCAAAATTAAAAAGTAGGATTCGGCAAGGGAAAAGGCTTGTAGCGCGCACACAAAAATGGTATAGATACCTCAAGTACACGTTCTTGAGCACAACGACCATAAACATTAGTTGTCCTATCCTTGCCACTGTCCCTTGTCTAACCTATGCCAAAATTATAATGAAAATTTGCATTAGTGTTGATAGGTCTCTGGAGTACTTCTGTGCGTTGCGATGACATACCATACTAAGAATTTTAGGCTCAGTGTTTGATTTGTTTCCCGATGCTTGCTTGCTTAAGTTCAACCTGCTAAGACCAAGATAAATGAAAATCTAATAAACAAATAAAAATTGTCTAATTTTGTAAAGCCATCATGGAATAACAAAATAGGTTATAGTGCAGAGTTACAGGCAAAATCACTTAGATAGTAAGAGTTAACCACTTGCACTTACCAACAATCCAATCGAATTAGCAATTTTTTTTAACTCCTAAATTTTTAAATTCTTACAACGGATGCGAATATTTTAACAACCTTGAACAACAGTAAACTAAGATTGCATAATTCTTGCATACATCTTTTATTCGATGAGCATGTGTACGTGCATTGCTCCTCCGTTTCGTGGACATAAGACCACAATTTACATCATATTTTCAAGAAATGGAATCGGAATATAAGCATTCCATCAACCATAGACCCACAAAAAGGGTCATCAAATTACTGCCAATATCAAAACAAGTATAAATTAAGTACCCCATGGCATGCTCAGAAGAATTTCCTGCAAATGAACTACGCCGACAGTTGCCACCGCTGGAGACAACTGAAGCAAATAGTGTACACCGAGTAGCAGCTCTGGAACCGCAGAGTAATGGCTGGGGAAGCATCTTTAGTACTTCCCAGGGGGAACAGAAAGAACCAGGTTCAGGAAAAATAAAATATAAAAATGAAAATTCGAATCTTCAAAAATGTGAGAGAGCAGAGTGATACTGTAAGATAGAGGAGGAGGATGGGCTTTATTGATTGGTCCATGCCAATGGGACTTTCGCGACGCTCAGCAACGAGACTTGCCTTGCCACTTTTCGACGCTTCCCGATTTCGAGAGGGGCTTCGTGGCGTGGAATGGCAATTTTATGTCTGCCACGTGATCCGCTGGAAAATGAGAAAGAGACGGAGGTACATGCGTAAATTGAAAAATACCTAAATCATCTCGATTGCTTTTTTATTATTTATAAAACCGTTTATTACGGTGCCTTTGCTTTTAAAAGTATTTTTACTTTTTATTTTTAAAATATATTTTTATTATTTAAAATATTTATTTATTTTATAAAAGTAAAAACATGTTCATATTTATTTTCAAATTAAATTAACATAAATTGCTATAAATTTTAATTTCATTTTTTATAATTATGATATTATTCTAATTTTTTTAATATTTTTAAAATTATAAAAATATCATAAAATATTTCAAAAAATATATTGAAAATGTCTTTTACATTTTTTATTTTTATCTTATTTTAAGAAATATTTTTTTAAAAAAATGTTTTTTCTAAATTCTATTAAACGTATTTTTAATCATATTTTATATTTTTAACGAAAATAAAAAAATAAATCAGATAGTTGCTACAGGATTAGGAATGTACTGGACTGGACCCGGCGCGTCTTGTTCCGCATGATTAGGAATGGAATATGGGATCATTGACGTTTTTTTAATACTCGAAACTTGAAACACATATTTATCAAACAAATCTTACTCGAATTTTAAGGAAATTTAAAATATTTATAAAATCTGATAAAAGTAAGTGAATATTGACTCTCTCTTTTTGTCAGTAGTGAATATTGAATATTAAATAATAGAAATTGAGTGAAAATATTTGAAATTCTGGATATTCATATTCGTCTTTTAAAATATAATTTACACGATTAATTTAAATTATTATTTGTGATTTTTAATTACTCTAGTATAAAAATATTAATTTAACATAAAAAATAAATTATAAATATAACTTATGATATATACTATAATGCATTTTAAATATAATTATTATATATAAAATACAAATATTTAATATTTAATATCAAGTACCATAATTGAACCGAATTTGAATCCAAACAAAATCAATTCAGGCTTTACTTACTATTTTATTATTGCTAAAATATTATCCAATATCCGAAATATTTTGCCCGATCGGTCATCTCTTTCTCCCAAAACCTTTCTCTATGCTGTTAAATTGACACAACTTATAAATTAAAAGACAAACTTAGACTACAAACTCAGAACCAAAGTTTCCTGCTTCTGATAAAACCAGATTTAGGGAAACCAGGGCTACAACTTCTTCGTCTGAGCAAGAGGAGTAGTGAACACAGCTTCTACATTTATTTATTTATTTATTTTAGACATATTTCTAATTTTTTTTCAAATATGAAATTTTACAATTTATTCTTTGGTTGAATAGCGGGCCTTGGCCCAATAAAATGTTATTTTAATTACAATATGACACGCTTGTATTTTATTATTATTATTCCCACGTGGCTAGTTTCGGCATTCCATGTATACGGTCGGTATACCTATTCTCTGCCTCCGATTGGCCATTCTCTTCCCATCACCATTTTGCCGGCGAATCGCCCGGTGCGTTGCGTATGAGAGACTTGCTCTTGCTGGGAGCAAGTTTCGAACACTCTTTCGTTATTTGTTTGACTGTAATTATATGGTATAACTTTATGTATATTGTGATAAACTGTAACAAATCCATGTAATTTTTTAAAGAGTCGTTTAGAAATATTAATATCACGAACTATATTTATGTAATAAATTATAAAAATAACAATTTTTTGAAAAATCTTAAAATATTTCAATAATCATAAAAGACAATAAAATCAAATTGAAATGAAGTTTGTATATTTTTTTTAAACAAAAATGTTTTATAATAATATAATGTTTAACAATTTTTCTTTTTCATATTCAATCTATTAAATTTTATTGTGTGTGTGTTTATTTGACTTAATAATAATTTAATGTCTTTTCAAAAAAATAGTATGAATTCAAACTCTTCTAACTTTTATATTGATATTATTCAAGTTCAACGTCACGTGTGTAGACCAATAAATGGTGATAATTTTTAGAAAATTAATCTGAGGCCCAAAAAAAAGAGAACGCAAATACTTCTTTTTTCTTTTTTTAGGTTTGAGTCACTATCTCGTTTGATTTGGGAGAATCATCGGCAGGAACGGCCTCTCACGTATAATTTTCTGTTATAAAAAATATATATAATTTTAAGGTGATCAGGGTTGTCGCAATCTCAATTTAAGATCATTGACAGATGACATAAGAAAAAAATCCTAGAAATCAGCTTCCCAGCTTCACACAGCTGTTTCATTGGACTCTCCTATCTCAATCTCAATCTTCTTAATTTGTTGTAACCCCTAAAACATCCAACAAAGTAATCATGAACTCTGAAATCCAAGAAGCTTCACCAAAACAATTTCTTGCGCCTGAAGAGCTCAGGGATGCCGACGCTGCCATATCCCCGGCAAGCTCAAAGAAGCTAACTCTTATCCCTCTTATCTTCCTCATCTACTTCGAAGTAGCCGGTGGTCCGTATGGCGAAGAGCCTGCAGTTCAGGCTGCGGGACCCCTTTTTGCCCTTCTCGGCTTTCTCATATTCCCTTTCATCTGGAGTGTCCCAGAAGCTCTTATTACTGCCGAGTTATCCACTGCCTTTCCTGGCAACGGTGGATTCGTCATCTGGGCTACGCGTGCCTTTGGCCCTTTCTGGGGCTCTCTTATGGGTACATGGAAATTTCTCTGTGGTGTCATCAATATTGCGGCTTTCCCAGTTCTTTGCATTGACTACGTCGAGAAAGTCATCCCCGTCTTTGGATCAGGCTGGCCTCGCTACATTGCCATACTCTGTTTCACTCTGGCTCTTTCATTTCTCAATTATACTGGTTTGACAATTGTTGGATATGCTGCTGTGATGCTTGCAATTATTTCCCTCTCCCCCTTCATATTGATGTCTCTAATTGCCATTCCCAAGATTCATCCCCATCGATGGCTAAGTTTGGGTCAAAAGGGAGTGAAGAAGGATTGGACTCTATTTTTCAACACACTGTTCTGGAACTTGAATTTCTGGGACAATGTTAGTACTGTAGCCGGAGAAGTTGATAACCCCCAAAAAACCTACCCATTGGCTCTTTTGGTTTCAGTGATTTTCACTTGCGTGGCTTACTTGATCCCACTTTTCGCTGTTACTGGATCCGTTCCTCTGGATCAGAGAGAATGGGAAACTGGTTTTCATGCTCAGGCTGCAGAATTGATTGCAGGGAAATGGTTGAAATATTGGATCGAAGTTGGTGCTGTGTTGTCGGCGATCGGACTGTTTGAAGCCCAACTAAGCAGCAGTGCTTATCAATGTATGGGTATGGCAGATATAGGAATTCTGCCCAAGTTTTTTGCCCTTCGATCTAAATGGTTCAGTACACCTTGGGTGGGCATTTTGATTTCTACTATAATAACACTTGCGGTTTCATACATGAACTTCCAAGACATCATTTCGTCTGCTAATTTCTTGTACAGTTTGGGCATGTTATTGGAATTTGCTTCATTTCTTTGGTTGCGATGGAAGTCCCCTATGATCAAGCGGCCGTTCCGAGTTCCGATTAAGCTGCCATTCCTGGTGATAATGTGCTTGGTACCCTCCGTGTTTTTGATATTCATAATGATTATAGCTACCAAGATTGTGTATTTGATCAGTGGTGTGATGACTGTGGCTGGGATAGCTTGGTTTTTTTTCATGAAATTCTGTAAGTCGAAGAACTGGGTAGAGTTCGACAATGGTGAGGTCGACGAAGGCGACCCCGATGCTGTGTAATCAGAAAACCTTTCACTGAGTCAAGGGAAATCTCTTACTCCATACACACGCGAGCTTTGTTGGATTTGTCACAAAATTATTGGAATTAAACAAATTTGTTTAAAGCATTTATCATTGAGCATGTAGCTATCCAAAATGCCACAAATTTCTTGGCTAACTCGTCCATACAAATTCAATTCTTCAGTTGCACCATAGCTGGATTTTATTCCTCTACCTTTTCGTTTTATTTTAGGACACTATAATTCAAAATAAAAAATACGTTTAGATATGTCAATATGCCATTCAGTTAAAGGTGAATTAGGTGAAGATAAAGACTCTTTTAATTAATGTTGAAGTTTGTTAGACAAATTACGTAACTCATGAAAAAGAAAAACCATAATTGCATTAATTTTAAATTTAGGAGAGCAATATGATTTATACTGATGATGATGGATGAATGAAGACTAAATTTGATCATTTGATCCATGAAAAAGAGGATCAGAGAGTAAAGTGCATGCCGAAAAAAAAAGAAATACTCTTGGGACTAAAGTACAAAATTCTATAATTGAAATTATTTCACATTATCTTAATGAAATTATATACAAAAATCCCTCATCTGTCTCCTCAGGTCGTTCCCATATTTCTCTTCCTAACATCTCTCACTTCATTATCTTTCTCTCTCACTCTCTCTCTATTTCATTTCCTAACATCTCTCACTTCATTTTTTCCACTTCATGATCTTTCTCTCTCTACTATACGGATAAAGAAGAAAGGAGAGGGAGAAAAAAAAAAAAAACAAGATAGAGAGATGGAAAGAGTTAAGAGGAAGAGATGTGCAGAAAATTGTACTTTTTTATTTTAAATTTTTTATTAAAGTAATATAAAATAATACTAATCATTTTTAATGGAGAAATAATCTCAATCAATTATAAATTAGACCCAAAAAAAAAATTAGGCAAATTGGTGTTGGGCCATATTAAGTTTTTCACACTAGCTTAATGAGGTAGACTGGGCCGATCCAGCCCAGGCGATTAATGAAGTAAAATACGCTTGATTCCTCCTGTTCTTCTTGTTTCCCTCACCGACGGCTGTAGGCGATCGGAAATCTGCACTCTGAAATCACGGTGAGAGTATCTTCCTCTCCTTTGTTGCACGATTTTAACTTTTCAGGGAGTTTAGACAACCCTTTTCAACCCAAAACTACCTTTATATTTGTTGAGAGGGGGGCATGAAGATTAAGTCTTGAAATAAGTTATAGAGTTCATCTTTGGTTCGAGAATATGATATTTGTTTGTTCAATTTATTTTTTTGCACATTAATTTGGATTCATTATGTTTGTGTTCGTTTAAGAAAGTATGTGCGTTACTATAAAGAATTGCATCTAGTTATTTCTGTTCTCTGATGATTTCGGCTGCAGTAACTGAGCTCGTGATACCGCGTTTTCTTCCCTTTTTTTTTTTTTAAACAAACTACATTCATGGTTCGAAGATGGTTTTCTTTGAATTCATAGTGTGATGTTTCTTTGTGTACTTATCCATGTTTGCCCTTTTTTATTATTAGCTTATTCTGTCTCTTCTGGAGGGGGATAAGATGCCTTTGGGACTCATCTTAGGGATAGGAAGGGCATTTCGAAGGAAGCGAACATCGTCACTTGATATTCTATCATCAAAACGTGCTCCCCGAGGTTACTACAAGGGGAAGAATTGCAAGCCTACTGGTTTCCACACTCGCAAAGGTTTGTTCACTTTCCACTAAAATAAATTGCAATTCAATTTGGTGTTGAGTTGTGGACTGCTGTAGTTCCATATATGTAGGTTGTAATAGTTCGTATAATTTTTTAATAGTGCTTTGTTACGGTTTTGTTGTTGGAGGAACATTTTTGGATATTTGAATTTAAAATGGAGCAGAGAACTATGATTTAAGAACTCCTAGCAAACATATTTCCAATTTAGGAACATCATTTAAAAATGTGTTTAATCAGGTCAATATGTAAATATGTTTCAACATTATTATCTATTCTTTTGATTCCTGAAAATAGAAATATGTTCCACATGAATTTCTAAGTGGTAAGTCTCCCATTTTAAAATTGATAATGTCAATATAATATCTAGTAGTAATCTTTGGTCTGATTGATTGCCTGATTGAATGTCAGCCTCTTTTGGGTTCATTTTTTGGAGGGCTAAATATGCGACATACTTCTGATTTGGCAATGGTGGCTGCTATTATTCTTGCAAATAGACAATCAAAATGTCGAAACTTGAAATCTTTCGCTACTTGTTTACCTTCTGAAAGGAGTTTCATCTATCTTTATGCTGATGTTTACCGAATGGCAGTAAAAGTTACAATTTTGAAACTCTAGTTATCGAAAATTTCAACTCCTGGATCTTCTTAGTGGTGACATAATGCATGCATGGTTAAGGTATTTCTTGTTTGATAAATATTGCTCCACACTTTCCACGAAACTTGTTGTTTTTAATCTTAGTCTTGTTTCACTTTTCTATGACTTATATGAAGATATTCACAGAAAAGAAAGGAGTCAAATGTTGTTGGGGGCGGAGGGAGTAATCTTGATAACTTTTTTAGCCAAGGCTCTTAATAATTGGAAAACGGGAACTACTTAGAGTAAAACTGATTTTACTTTTATTAATATTTTCTTTGCTTTTCCTTTTTGGCTAAAGATTGCTCAACATTTGTGGATTATAAATGTTGAAGGCTGCTTGTTTTTCCGCGATATTGACTTGTTTTTCTCTTGATCTTGGTCAGAGGGCTCATAGTTCTAAGCACAATCTCTGTGTTTACCCTATATGTAAGGTAGTGGTTACCTTACTCAACGGAATATTTTACCTTTATTTCAACATTGCAGCAAATTGAGTCATTGCCAGAATTTTACCAAGTGCTAGTAAAGTAGTGGCCTTCTGGGAAGTACATTTTGTTGATTTTATTGTACTTGAAGTCTGCTGTTGGTATGTATGACTTGTAATAACTCCAATACATGACTGGAGTTGTATCCATGTAATCCAATCTTGCTTCTCTAAAGTAACTTTCTTACTATTAGATCCATGACTCACATTTTTGGTATTGTAATATACCATATACCAACATACAAACTTATCAACAATAGTGTATTCTTATTTTGTCAGATTTAATGTATGTATGCATTTTGTTGCAGGTGGATATGTAGTAATGCAAGAAAAGCTGCCAAACTATGTAGTCCCTGATCTGACTGATTTCAAGGTCTGCATCTTCCGCTCATTAATCCTCATCACTTAATTGTCCATTGTTCACCACTTTTTGGCATATACTTGCAGTGTAATTCTTGTAGTTTACTCCCTTGATGATTAATATCACCATGTTCCTCTAAATGCTATTTGGTTCTTCACTCCTTAAAGTTTTCTTAAGATGATTTACATCAGTTATGGTTATTGGCTCAAAATTTGCTTACGTCTTTCTTCTTTTGGCAACACAAACGCTGGAAATTTGCTTTAATGATGTGGCTATTCATCAGTATAACTGCGTTCTTTTCTTTCTTGTATCAAGTTAGTACTTTTCATTGCTTAATGGGCATGGTTCCGCCAAGCCTGATATAAAGATGAAGCCATTTTTCTTAGCCCCACCATCCCTGCACCCTTCCCTCCCCATTAAAAAGGAGAGAAAAGAAAAAGGATGGGCTCGTCTATATGGAAATTACCATAATCTGTAGCCAAGATTAATTCCATTTCTGAATGATTGAGAATTAAGAATCTCTGAAATCCTACCCATATCATCAGTATAGTATATTTCATACATAATTCTGATTCATATAATTATTCTTTTGTTCAGCTCAAACCTTACGTATCTCAGTGTCCTAGAGAAGTCAAGACCTCGGAGGCTTCTGAAACGGCTAAATAAGCTAGGAGAGTAGTATAGGATTTTTCATTTGTAACTGCAGAAATGTTTCCAATAGTTGGCAGAGCTAGTCCCTCTTTTTTCCTGTTTGTTTTCAGATCTATGGAACGATGAATTTTTTGTTTTATTACTGAGTAACACAAATATATCAACCCTATCACTTGTGTCTCTTATGTAATGCATGATATTTATTTCCGTTCGAGTCACTTAACTGAGCCTGCAGACAGAAAGAAGAAAAAACATTATAAAAAAAAATTGGGAAAGAGAGGCAGAAGAATAATGAGAAAAGGAACACTTCTTTTGATTTTAAATATTTAGGGTTCGCTACTCCCATTTTACTTCTCATGTTCTCTGCATGTAGTGCTTCTGTAAAGAGAAAATAAATAAATTAAATTTTAAAAATTGCGGCAGTTATGAAATGTAGCTGCAAACAAGGCACAAAGTAAGGGGAAATGTGGGGCGAGATATGGAGGCTATGCGTCTGGCCTGTCTTTCCGGTTTTAGTTTGTTCCTATTGTCACTGGCCCACACTCACATTTTATTTGTACACTGCAAAAACTTGTCTTTAGTCTTTAGTCTTTGGTCTCTAGTCTTTGCTGAATTTGCTTTGACATATTGCTCTTCAAAACTCAGATTCCACTGGTTGTGATATAATTAGTGGTAAGCGATTGAGATAAGTTACAGGAGATTTAAATTTATCCTTCGTGCCATCATATTATTTTTTTGTAAGAAATTTCAGATTCAGACCGCTGTAACTATATAATAGTGTTTCGTGGCCCAACTTTTTTCTCGGTGGTAATTCATATATCTTCAGGGTCAACTTAATTTTGTTTTCTTAACATTTCGTAGTCCTTTCTCAATGTCTGATTCCGAAGTCTATTTTACACGTATAATGACAGGATACTTAACAAGTCATGAATTTTATATGTTTTGTCATACATCGAGAATATATACTACATGAATTGAAAATGAGGCCAGTTCAGTTCATTTTTATTTTATTTTATTTTTAAAGGAAATATCCATTTCTAGAATATCCTACACAATTTTATGTTTATAATTCATTATAACAATTTTGTCAGAATTATAAATTTATCAGATAAAAGTTTAAGGTTGCTTAAATTTAGGTGAAATAATATTTCTATGGAAATTGTATGAGATTGTAGATGCAAAAAATATACAAATGGCATTACTCTATCACAAATGCATGCACTCACTTACATTTTTAAAACTAATAATGTTATTTAAATGAGTTTTAAAATTATAGCTTGATAGTTGATACATCTGTGTAAGTAACTTCTCAAGAGACCTAAACTAATGCAGAGCTATAACTATATTATTGTATTGTGCAAACTGATATAAGTAAATGTAATAATATTATACCGACAAAATTATAATCTTACTTTTGCACCATAAGCTGTGACCATTTCGTAGTAGAAAATAAGACCGAATCTTATTGGCTATTAGTAACAACACAAAAGGGGCGGTGACCTCTTTATGGCACACCTGGCACATATAAACAAAATAAATAAATAAATTCCACTGCCTCAAACAAACCGGGCAACAATTCGTGCCTTGTGGAGGCCCTTTGCTACACCACATAATCGTCATAATGTACAATTACGTATAACCCTCTTTTTAATATAAAAATATAGATAAAATTTACAATTTACTCTCTTTCTCTTCTTTTCGAAGTATTCCCAATCCCAAATAGGTGACCTAAAAAAGGATAATTTTCCTCGGCACGTTTCCCAAACGGCTACAACTCGAACGCCGCCCCTCATAAAGCTTTGGCCTTTTCAACATCCTTGTGATTGCGACGCTCTCAAGCATCACAGCCACCGACTCCACCCCTGGGCCCCCATTGCCTCATCGAACTCGTCCATCTGGCACCCTTGAATTTTTCTCACTTTTACTAACTCGTCAAAAAGGCCATTTTAAGAAGAAGGAAGGGAAGCCCCTAGGAACTATCATGGAAACACACACCCTTAAACATCTCTACTTCTATTTATGAACCGACTCGATCACATTCGGAGAAAGCAAAATGGGAAACCTAAGAAGATCTTCAAAGGACAGAGGCAGGGTAGGACGGTTCAAGCAGGATGGTCGCTGCAAGAAGCACTCTAGACACCGCCAATCACCGGGCGTATGTTCTCTTTGTTTGAGAGAAAAACTTACCCAGCTATCTACTTCTAGCTCACGTACTAGAGCATTCTCTGCCACTGCCGCTTCTACTTCATCTTCTTCCGCTTCTTCCTTGTCCTCCTATCATTCTTCTTCTTCCGCTTCTTCTTGTGCTTCTCCCATCCATAGTTTCCGTTTTACTGCGGAGGGAAAAAGTAGCTATTCGGTCGTTTCCTTTTTTCCGTTAAATGGTAAACATGGACTCCTAAAGAGCAGGTCAATGGGTGTCGTTCCAAGAAGAAGAGATGGTGAAGGTGATGCTGGTAATAATAAGAGTACTAAAAAAGCTAGATTTTGGCACAAGTTACTTCACCCTAATCAAATCATGCAAGAGATTCTCTGAGGAGAACATTAGATAAGCTGCAGGTTCGTTTTAGGTCAGGTTGACCCACTTCTCCAATTACTGTTTGTTTCTTTCTTTTTCCCACCCTTGATTAAATTTTGGGTGGATTATAGCATTGATTATTAGTTCCTTCCTCCCCTCCATATTTCTCTTCCTACAAACACAGAAAAAGAGAGATCTCATGTTGCATTATATGCATGTGTATTCTGTATAAAAAATTTTATGTACACTTTTTTGGGATCGTTGGAGAGAAAATAAAAAGCAACTTAATTTGCATATATAAGCAGGTACGTATAGTACGTTCTTGTTTCTTGGTTCACGAATTGACGGAAGAGAAAAAAAAAAAAAAGAAACTAAGACTAATTATTCCTTTTGGATTTGATTCTTTCAAAAAAACTTGTTGCTCTGCTATGAAGAACATGGTTGTAAATTAAAGAAGAACAAATTTATATTCAGTTTACATGTTCATTAACAGCTAGCAGCAGAAAGACATATTACTGGCATGACTTGGCTGTACAGTTGGGTGTTCTCAAAATTTCTGATCTGCATCAATGAAATTTTATGCAGGTTACAAATTTCAATGGTGGGCCAGGGTATTCGGGTCTGAGACTTTGAATATTCTTACATTACTTAGTCTTTCCACGTGCAGAGCTAGTCGTGGTGGGAAAACGTACTAACCCTAACCTAGTGACAGCTTGTGGATCACCCGTGGGTCCATCTATATTCTTCGCAATTCCCTCTGCATGCGTTGTAAAGTTGAAACTGTTGAGTTGGCACTGCAAAGCTGAAAATTAATGCCTTCTCCCATATCTTGAACACTGCAATTAAAAAAATGGAAATAAGAGCAGGGAACGGGAACAGCTAGATCCAATCTTCACAACAACTCCACAACACAAACTCTAGTACAAGAAAGGTCCTCTATTCCTCCCCCACCGCCCACCCCCAGAAAAAAAGAAAAAGAATATAGAGACGTAGGTTTATACGAAGGAAAGATAGAGGCGTATATATGAGCTCGAAATTGCAGACCTTTTTACTTGTCATTTATTTGGTTCTCTACCATGATCAGCATTTCATTATCCATTTTACTTTGTATGAAATTGTTTAAACCTATTCCCGGCCGAAGTAGTACATATACACACACGCATGCAATGTTTAATTGATATATCTATATATATATATATATATAAGATCATTTAGTGACGGATGGTAAATCATCTTCTTCCTTTGTTTCTTTGCACTTTTCAACTTATTCTTTGGATATTTAATCTGCAAACTACAGCTAGCACCACTTATGACATCTGATTTGTCTGAGTAAGATTTTAATATAGTAGTTGTTGCATGCCTTCTTGCCTTTTGCCAAATTGTTTGTTTTTTCGAATTCAATAATGGTTTACATTTCCAAGTCCACCCGTTATTTTCAATAAATTTATGTGTTCTAGAATTGAGCTATAAAGTAGAAACTAAACGCACTTAAATCTTATCTTACATCATCTTTTTTCAATTATCATTATTGTATAAAAGTAGTTCTGAAAACATTGCTAAGAAAACTGGGGAGAAAGAAGTAAAGAAAAGTAATCAAGCAAATTTTATTTACATATTCCTCTCCTTAAGTTTCTCCGGGTTCATTATTAATACGGATCGTGGTTTTGACAAATATAATTTACCTATCGATCATACATGAATTCTAAATTGCTAAAAATGTTGTTATGAATTTAAATCCATTAACATTTTAATTAAAGAAAATAAATTCGTTCTTGGGTCGTAAAACATGTTGATGTTGCCATGCAAGCCAAATATTTGCATATCTAAATCAGAAGATTAACGTTCCAAACAGTTATAATGGAAATAAAATCAGAAGGATTTAGACAAGTCAAAAAAAGTTGAGAGTACTATATGAACTAAAATCACATCTTCAACCCCTCTTTTTTCTTTTCCTTCCCTTTCGTAAGCAGATGTATTCCTTAATTTCGTTCCTTGCTTCTCCATTTGTCGGCATCTGTCCTTTTTCTTTTCTTTTTTGGACCATGTTTTATGGCTTGCTTTGTAGGTTTCCTGATCCCTTTTTTTTTTTAGACATTATAGATTACCTGCTGTATTTTTGGGCCAGTTGAAATGGAAGCAAACAGGCCAAAAAAATTTGAGGCTGATCGTTTCGAAGAAGGTTTTCTCTTGGGTTTCAGTTGTATGGGCCTAAATCATTAGAAAATTTCATTTCCTAAGGCAGTACTTCACCAATTGAATCGATGCTTATAATGTTGCGCCCCACTACCCCCCTCCAAGTTATATATATTCAAGTTTCTTCAGGAAATTGTCAAGAGAATGAATTAGGATGATCTGTATTCTTTTTTTATGCTTACAGAAAAAGGAACAAGTATGCAGATTGGCTTGCTAACTATAGTCTCCAGATTATGGTATCTTGCGACATAGCGAGTGTTTCCGGTCTAAGAGTAGTTTCTTAATCTCAATTTTTTTGGGTTCTTGCCCCTTGGTTGTGTCAATTAGTTATTAAAAAAAAAAAAGAACTGCACGGTGTGTATTGATTTACATAGTTGTAGTTAGGATTTGGAAGTGGCAATTTATGACGACATATTGTGTGCTCTTTGTGTTTTTGGCTTCTTTGAATTTTAATTTGAAGGCTATCACTAGATTTGTTTGCTTATTTATATACTATGACTTTAATTTGTACAAATTATTATTTAATATCATTTTGTTGAATTTGACTTATAATATATATTTTTGGGTAATGAGTAAATGAAGTCATGAACAGAATAATTTTACATTCTAATTGAGTTTAAGTCACTGATTAAATAGGTTAAACAAATAGTCTAAAGAGGAATTGATTAATAAAGAAGTGGCCTAAAAATGAAGAACATATAACACGATAATAAAGCAATAGAATTACAATGGAGTTGTCTAGTTAAAAAAGAAAAAGAAAAGAAGGAAGAATTACAATGGAGTTATAATCCTTAATACTCATGCATTAATTGTATTGGGAATGAAGCTGCTTCGGCGGAGATCCTGCGGAAACGCTACGCTAAATAATGGGGGCAGTGACAGGTCCAATTAATAGTGATTAATTAATAAGAAAATGGGCTGTTGGCAGCATCAAAATCCACCAATATACAAAACAGTGGGAGCACTATCATTGAAGGAGAGATAAAGGAATCTGATAAAATGCTTTGCTCCCTCCCTCACTCCCACGCTAACTGATCTCTTTTTCCTCCTTTGCTTATTTAAAGTTGGACGAGCTTAATGAATAAAAATTCATGCAAAGGGACAAAAGAAAGTGCTTCCTCGGATTTCAGACATGATGTGAAATTTACTTACCCCTCCCGTTACATCCAAATAACCCAAAGTTGTAACCTAGTCAGACAAAAGTCATGCATTCGTATGATGGTGGCGATGTTAATTTTGGCTTCGTTGCTTGCTCCCCACTTGCTCTCAGTATTCATTAGCACAAAGCATTTGGGTACGCAGACGATACTGGGTTAGTGAATGAACGACTATTGAATCTGTATTCTTATATTATTGGGTTTAATTAATTTTCATTACTTCCATCCAGTAATTAGAATAAACCAGGACGTGCATGAAACTTCACTGATTGCCCCAAATTGTGTTTAAAATTACAAAACTCTCGACTAATTTGTAAACGAAGAAGGAAATAGGCGCAACGTGGCAGTTTTTTTTTTTTTGGACAATTTAGCATACAAGTATCGTGCGGAGGAATGAATGAAGTGGATAGTTTAGTGGTTATGGGCACATAGGAATGGTGCGCACTGGG
Source organism: Gleditsia sinensis (assembly GCA_037074535.1). Lineage (NCBI taxonomy): Eukaryota > Viridiplantae > Streptophyta > Magnoliopsida > Fabales > Fabaceae > Gleditsia > Gleditsia sinensis. Next base: position 6,950,670 of record CM073472.1, read on the forward strand.
TGGGTTCCATGTTCGGATGACAATTCCAAGTCGTGCGTCTGCGTGCTTAATGACTTATTGATCTATGCCTCATTTTTTTATTGCCAATGCCAATAATTCAACCACAGAAGCCGGAGAAAACGACACCGTCGAACCTTCACGGTCCACGTGGATCCTTCCACATAATCAAGTGCGTGTGAAAGGGAAGGCAGTGCTGAACTCATATCCCGTTCATTTCTTTTTTATTTTTTTATTTTTTGGGGTTATTTCGGATACAAAGATTGCACTTTCAAACCGTGATTATACATTCTTCTCACAACTCACGACTCACTGGCTAAGCTCACCAAACAAGAATGCCATGTATATTTCATTTTATTTGCCGACGTGATGCCTTACCTAGACAACACGTCAAAAATTCACTCTAAATAATATTAATTTTTTTGTATTTCGTAATTATATGTAAAATTATTAAGAATGTAAAAAAATAATGGAAGATGAGTGTTTTTGTGTGTATAAGAAAAAAAAAAAAAACAAAGCTGAATAGATAAAGTAAAAGAGAAGTACTGTAACGTGCAGGGATAAAGGGGAAAACAAAAAAAATCACGTGCCGCATACATACTTTTATATTGCATCTGCCAACTCCCAAACTCAAATGAAGGTATAATTATCGGGGTCATGTCCTGAAATATGCTTCTGTCCAATAAAAGCATAAACAATTATTTGCTTTACGAGAGAATCCACCTCTCCCACGGGATCACTGTACTACGTTGAACTTTTAGGATTTTTATTTTAACTTTTTATAGATTTTTTTATATTAACAAATAATTTAATTTTAGTATTTGTCTACGGTACTTATAAATTTATAATAGCGGAACTACTTTTCTCTCTCCCAAATATGAACTTTAGAAGCTCCCATGTAATCTAATAGTATAGATGTTGAGTAAATGCTGTATATACATAGTTAGTTAGAAAAGTTAAGTATTACACAATGCAGAAAATTACAAAATAAAATATTTGTACGTAAAGGCAACGCGTTGTAAAAATTTTAAAAGCTCTCAATGATTATTTTTTTAAAATTATTTTTGTTATATATTATGATTTAAATATTATTTATAAATAAAAAATTGTTTATTAATAATAGATTAAATTATTTTTTTATAATATAATGCTTAAAAAATTGAATTGATGATATCTCCTTTTATCCTTTTTTTTAAAATATTATTGATTAGCATTTATGCTGTCATCGATTATCATAATTAGTTAATTGAGACAATCCTTCGACTCATTTTATCGAACCCAACAAAAAAAATAAATTAAAACAGTGCATAATGATTTGAAGGTTATCGGAGAGGTTAAGCTGAATTCTTATATATATATATATATATATATATATATATATATATATATATATATATATATATATATATATATATATATATATATATATATATCATCTTAAGATATCACAAAGCATGACTTTTTTAAAACATTAAAAGACAATAATATTAATATTCTTAACTAACAAGAATAATTAAAATGGAAATGCTGCTTCAATAAAACTTTGGAGATTAACGAGAAAATACAGCTCAAAACGGATAAAGACAAAAATGGAGACAGAAGATGGATAAAAAAAAGAGTAATGATTTGGTACACCGTCGGTGTACTCCATATTTTCTCTAAAAAATATACTCTTACTTCTATGTTTAATAAAATCTCCTAAAAGAAGTGTATTAAACTAATATCCTTAATGAGATAGATGAACCCTTATTCATTCAAATCGGGGAAAGTTTATAAGTGGAGACGTCATGAATTCACTGCATAATGACGACTCGCAAACTAACGATAGGTTTCTGAAAATAAGATTTTCCAATATGGTTTTACGTTGTTAGCTTGAGTTAATGACCTTTTTCTTTTTTTTTTATGCTGATAACAAGTTCCATGAAGCCTTAGGCTTTGATATAGGCGAGATGCACACGTCTAATTAACTTGAGTTTGTGACAGTACAGAATGAGCAAAATCTCGTAGGCTCAAAGCTAAGCTTCATATATATATAGTGCAATAAGCCATTCAATTATGTATATTATTACTAGAAACTGGTAAACAGCTTATTAGAAGCAATTCCGTCTGCATACATTAATTAGAAACCTCAACACAACACCGGCATCATGATGCTAACCGGAAGGTGAGCCCTCTAAATTCAACTTCCTATCATTCACAAGTTGATAAATATAGCATATCCCTTCCAAATTAAGTTGAACGAAGGCGTCACGAGAAGAAACGGAAGGCCTTCCTTGCACATAAGCTTATGCTTCCAAAATTGCTTACTTGTCATTTTTTGTCTTCATCTGCTAAAACACAATCCCTATCCACTTCACACATTCGCTATATACTTATAATATATACTATCTACTTACTCCAAAAATAGATCCATAATCATAATTCTGATGTAAAGTACGTAGAATTTAATCTCATGCTGTTCTAGTAAACCAATTACACCGTATCCAGACAAGGATTGTTTTTTTTTAAATATTCAGGAAAAAGCAATAGTAGTTGTCGAGGATAAAATATTTAAAATGATTCAAAAACTTCTAACTGGTTTTAACCAAATTCCGTGGAGAACAAATTGAAGGGGGTGTTATTATTGTCATCGGTAATTAAACTTTCACAATGTATTTAAAATATTTCGATTATAAAAAAGAAACCCATCGATCGACAATTATAAATAAGCACAATTAAAAATAGTTTTTTTATATAAAAATAAAGAAAATCCGAAGTGGAGTAAAGTGGGGTACTAGAATGCCTTGAAAAACCGATCGCGGCAAAGTGGCAGGGTGGCACGAGATTGAGAAAAGCCAAAACCAAGGAGCCGACCGCTTCTGTTTCCTGGTCTTTCACTGCAACACACATACTTACTTGCATATAAACTAGGGGCAGAGTGGTGTCGATTGATCCCTTGGGATTAAATTAGCGTTTAATTTGGTACCCATACATTTTTGTTTTCGTCATTCGGTCTAGAAAAAGAAAACGGCTTTAACTTTCCCAAAGGGACTAGCCGAGAGGGGAATGCTGAGGCGTAGGTGGATTCCATTGGTTCTGCTAAGGAAGTTGCTCACTGCAGCCATATGCTCAATTGCGTTTATGGCTCTCTTCTCCGTCCATGTTCATGTAGTCCCCTCTTCCAAAGATCACAAGTTCAATGACAAGATCCCCACGGTTTTTCTCCTCTCTGTTTCTGCGTTTTTGTTTCTTCGCAAAGATTTAGGGTTCTCTATATTATTTGGGGCTATTTGATTTTCTGTAAAATTTTCTTATTTTCTCCTACAGTTTTTTTTTTTTAAATTTTGATTTAATAATTTGTTATTTTAATGCGTTTAAAATGAGCATATTTGGGGTTCTGAAAAATGAAAAGCTTCGGTGTTCACTGTTATTTTCAGTATTTTGGTGACCTGAAGAAGTTTACCATTAACGGCTACAAATCTTCGAAGCTGAGAGTATATCCACTTTGTTTTATGCTTATCTGTTGCCTTTTTCGAGATTTATTTCGGGAAACTTTGATATGTCTGTTGATAACTTGGTGACTAAATTTTCCTTTGTCCTTTTTCGAATTTTGACAGCCTCGTGATAGGCAAAGCTGGACGCGAGAGCTCGCTCCGCCCCATTTATCCAAAGCCCCACTTCCTACTCCCAAGGTTTTTGTGCTTCCTTTAAATACTAATCTGATTTGGTAATCTGATCTTTTTGGATACTGAGAATTTGAATGAGAAACGTATTTCACTACATCTAATTTAATTTATCCTTGGGTGGAAATCCCAATTAGAAATTAAAGAAAATAAGAAAAGGATGTCTACCTATAGGATTATTCGTTCCACTTGGCTTATTTGAATGAGTTGCTCATTCTTAGAAAACCAGTCGCTTAAATCTTCTATTGGTTGTGCTCGTTGCTGATGTTTATTAATCTCATCTAGGTGTATAATCGTATGACCTCAACTTCTTGTTAATTTTAATTATAGTGCCTATGAAGATATTATGTTGGGGTGGCATGTAACCAGGCACATATATGTAAATTATGCAAAGCAGTCATGCATCTTTCATGTTTTCACTCCTTTAGATTTGACAGTTGAATAATGCAAGAGGGGATTCGGATTATGAGAAGCTGTGGAAGCCTCCATCAAATCGCAGGTTTCTGCCCTGCATAAATCCTACTCCTAATTACACAAGTAAGGAACTTAATATAAACTTATGTTGCAAGTTGTAGATTCGAATTCTATTGATACTTATTTCAGGTTTTAAATATTTATCCAGCTCCTGCCAAGTCAAAAGGCTACCTACTAGTACACACAAATGGTGGGCTCAACCAAATGCGTGCTGGGGTCTGATCTCTCTTTCTTCAAATTTTCTCATATGCAAATATTTAGTATTGATGTCAAGTTATTCCATGTTAAATTTTTCCTGCTCAGCTTTTTAGAAATTAGAAAGTTCTCTGTGGCCTATGTTGAGCTAGGCTGATGTAAAGTTCTACAGCCGCAGGGTACATCAAAATGCAGTAGTTGTCTCAAAATCAGATTTACAACATAATTTAGAATTTGGAGAAGATCATGGAATGTAGTATTTGTCAAATTTAGATATCTTCTTTCATTGTACTGTTAGAAGCTGAAATTTCGCTTCCTATACTGCAGATATGTGATATGGTAGCTGTAGCTCGTATCATAAATGCTACTCTTGTAATCCCAGAACTTGATAAAAAATCATTTTGGCAAGACAGTAGGTAATTTTTTAGTTTTGTTTTTGAGTAATATACTTTGTTGTACCTTGTCTTTGTTGGATTTTAGTTGTTTTGATTCTAAGATTTATTTTGTTTAATTTCAGCAACTTCTCCGATATTTTTGATGAAGAGCATTTTGTAAACTCTCTAGCTAATGATGTAAATATCATTAAGAAACTTCCAAAGGAACTGACTAATGCTACCAGAATGGTAAAACATTTCAGAAGCTGGTCTGGTATGGATTACTATGAGAATGAGATTGCTGGCTTGTGGGAAGATTACCAAGTATGTCTGTCGGTATATATGGTCACTTATTTACTGTATTCTGTAACATATTGTGCAACCATCTAATTATTGATAACCTCCAAGGTTATTCGAGCTGCCAAGTCTGATTCTCGGTTAGCAAACAACAATTTACCTCCTGATATTCAGAAGCTTCGCTGCCGTGCTTGTTATGAAGCTCTTCGTTTTTCTCCTCGCATTGAATTAATGGGAAAAGTATGAAAATAGTTTTTTAATGTTTATTGGCTTCTTTATTTGCTATCTCTGAATGGTATATGACTTTACAGATTTTTTTTTTCTATTTTTTTTTGGTATTTGGTGGTTCCTTGTAGTTGTTGGTGGACAGGATGAGGTCATTAGGTCCTTATATTGCATTACACTTACGTTATGAGAAGGATATGCTTGCATTTAGTGGGTGCACACATAATTTATCTCCAGCAGAGGCTGATGAACTACGGATGATCAGGTATGGATGATTTGAAATTATTACTGATTCCCGTGTCCTTTCTTAATGCTCGAGAATTCTTATTGGGCCTGAAACTTGTAGAGAGAACACTTCCCATTGGAAAATAAAGGATATTGATCCTAGAGAACAAAGGTCCAGAGGGTTTTGCCCCTTAACTCCGAAGGAAGTTGGAATTTTTCTGACTGCTCTTGGATACCCATCAAAGACTCCAATATATATTGCTGCTGGGGAGATATATGGGGGTGAATCCCATATGGCAGAACTGTGGTCTCGCTATCCATTGTTAATGAGCAAGGTAAAAAAAATTAAACTACTGTGTTTCCTGTATGTTTGTGATTGATTTTCCTTTTATTAAATTTGATAAAGCCTCAGTATATTCAAATTTCCGTCAAGATTGACTTGAATTTTCAAACTATATATTGACGAGTCTGAAATTGAGGTAGTAAATTTGGAGGGTTTTATAGGATGTTTTCAGTGTCACGTTCGGAGCATCATCCTACTCCATGCACCTCTATTAATTGAAAAGAAAGCATTGTCAAAAGGAAAAGATGTATGGGGATAGGAAACCTATTCTATAGAAAGGAAGAGGAGGTCCTCCCATTATTCAAATGCATGGGAAGCATCTCATCACAAGCCAGGTGTTGTATACATTTAGGAGCAAGTGCAATAGTTCAAACACAAGAGGAGTTGGACTTGGCCAACTTTGAATTTGCCAACAATCTCCCCCCTAAATTCACATATGGGGTTTGAATCCATGACCTTGCTTTGATACCAATTGTTAAGATTTAGGATCAAGCATTTATCCCTAAGCCAAAAGCTATAGCTATTAACTAGGGCGCAACTCAATTTCCTTAACACACTTTGGAGCAACAATTCAAACACAAGGGGAGTTGATGGATACGGTTAACCTTCAATTTGCCAACATATACACCAATAACTATAAATTTATTATGGAGTTTTGATTAATGACAATTTGTTTTTGCTTCAGCTCTTGTGTTAATTAAATCATATATTTGCAGCCATGATTTCTATCAATCGTGCTGAGCTTAAGGCAAGAAGTCCCAATTGTTAAAAGTTACAAGCAAACAATTCCTGAAGTAACTACAGCCCAGAATGTAATGCTATAGAGCACTGAGGTTGAGCTGGATTGTGAAAGCAAAATTAGTATGGCTTTTCTGCTATTGCAGAAACTACTGAAAAATGGCTTCTACATTACTAAAAACTCTATTGTATCAGCTCTAAAGCCCCTGAACTGTAGATTTCATTTCTTTAGCTCCCATTAATTATTGAATACTCTCTTTCTCACATTAATAGTTAAGAGCAAAACAATGTATGTTATTAAGTTCAGTCTTGCTGTTCAAGGCAAGGAGTAGTAGCATTTATATCGTGTTGATTAATTTCAGGAAAAATTGGCATCCATTGAGGAGCTTGAACCTTTTTTAAATCATGCATCTCAAATGGCTGCTCTGGACTATATTGTATCTATTGAAAGTGATGTATTTATCCCTACTTATTCTGGAAACATGGCAAGGGCTGTTGAAGGCCATCGCCGTTATCTGGGACATGGCAGAACAATATCTCCAGACAGGCAAGGCTTTTCAGAAGCACACCAAGTTTGACTCTTTTTTTTTTTCAGGTATACCCTTCCTTAATCCATTCATTACTCATCTGTTTTGCTTGTCCCCTCTTCTTTTAATCAGGAAAGCCCTTGTTCGATTGTTTGATAAACTGGATCAGGGAGCAGTAACTGAGGGGAAATCCCTATCAAATAAGGTTATTGATCTCCACAGAAGACGGTATGTGATTGGAAAGAGTGTAAATGCTAAATAATATCCGTTATGTTAATGCTTCTTTTAGAAAGATAGTTTTGAGGTATTTTTTTATTTTTATGGGTGTAACGCAGGCTTGGCTCCCCCAGGAAAAGAAAAGGGCCGATTTCTGGAACGAAAGGTATGGAAAGGTTTCGCTCAGAAGAAGCATTCTATGCAAATCCTTTACCCGATTGTTTATGTCGGACAGAATCACCTCCCACGTTCTTGGGTGAAAGGGTGGCACTTACCAAAGTTTGAGCGGTATAATCTGATACTGGAAGGTGTGCTTGGGTGTATATATGCATAGCCTTCTTAACTACACCCTTTTTCTTTTAGAAAGCATAAAGAATAGAAAAGGAAAAGAGAAAGAAAAGAGGGACATAAGGTTTGTTCGATGTACAAAAATAGAGATGAGGATGGCAAGCTGGGCTGTGGGGTAGAATGGGGCTTTGGGAATACAGTATTCATTCATTCAATCGAGAGGGGACTGATTGACACATTATACTGTAATTCTACTTTTTGATAAATCCTACATAATACTACATTTCCTTCTTACACTTGTGTACTCTAAATGTGCGCTTCGATTATCTGTGGAATACGTTAAACATATATTTTCAGGCGGTTCTTCTTCGTAATCAATGGCTAAGAAGAACCTTGGTCCGTCTTAGACATGGTCACAAGCTTCCAATTCTGCATCTTCATCATATTTATCAGATAACGCCACACGTAATCATAAGGCTTGGCAATTAAGTAGAATCTGTATTCGATAGTTTGAGAAGATTAACAAGACTAGTTTAGTTGTATATTGAGCGTTCAACTCAATTCAGTTAAAAATTTTAAAAAATATTTTTTTATAAAGAAATAAAAAAAGTATCCTCAATTAAAATACCGAGGTTTAATTCTTTTAGTGAGTAATTTTTAAAAAATAACTTAAATTGAAATTATAAAGTTAATGAATTAGAATAATTTAAATATATTTAAGCTACAAAATTGCAAGAATAGAATGGGTTTCAAACGGGTCAGTTGATCCCGATTAGATCAGAATCAGCCGAATAGCCAATCAAATAGCAAAAGGAAAATTTCAGGATGCCAATCTCATGCGGTAGATACTGGATAGGATAATAAGATAATGCATATCATTAACCCCTTGGTTCATACACTCCACAGAACATTCCCATTTTGCATGCGTATCTCTCTGAACCTGGGAAATTTTTTCCCGCAGAGCCACGGAACAATATAGTTATGGCAATGGGTGTCTCCTTTCTCTCAACTTTCCCTTCTCTGCTTCCACTGGCATGTGACTCATCACCCACCACCACTACTACTGCCACCAGATACTCCTATCGTGCAGTAAGTATGCAGCAACCGTCTCTGCGTATGAGCCTCTGTGAACATGTAATTAAAATGTAGTTAGAATTCTTGCTTTGTGATGTGTCTCCGTGACAATTGTGTTTTAATTTTAACCCAAAACAGTGTTCTTGTTTTGCAGCTCTGAGTAAAATCCAATCATTTAACTCGAGCTGTTGCTTACGGTTCGTAATCTTTGTTCTATTTGTTAACAGGTATCAATTTGTTGTAATAAAATCGAAATTGATGTTAGTGATGAAGATCGCTTCCGTCGAAGAGACATCCTTAAATGCTTCGGGGCGACTATTGGCCTGGTAAGAGCGCTCCTTTCGTTGTTATCTATCCTTGAACTGAAAACTAAAATCTCGGTTGTCTTGGGCAGTTGGCAGTTTGGATTGGAGTGTTACCAGTTGTAGGGAATACAACACATTCCCTCTTCTTTCTCCGAGCGGAAGACAACCACCCTCTCAAACCCCCCCCCCTCCTTTCCCAAGAAAGAAAAAAAAAACAAGAAGAAAAGAAAGACCCCGTTCCATCTGATGAATATGCTTTACTGATGCTAACAGTATCATTATTTCTTTTTTTTTTTTTTGTTCTTTTCCCTTTTTTAATTATAATAAACATGTAGTTCTACTAAAATTTCTTTGATTTATCAGTTTCAATGGCTAAAGCAACATTACCTCAATTGCCTACTCTTCAAAATCTGTTTATGGTTGTTTCTAGGCATGTAGATGCTTAAATACGTATAATATATAGAATTTGTAGATAAGATTGATGTGATTACGAGTTTCCACCAGTTGTATCTCTTTGTAGGAATTGATGGGAAGCTACGCATCACGTGTTGGGATCGCTAATGCTGCTGATTTGATACAACGCAGACAGCGTTCTGAATTTCTTTGTAAGTTTGTTTATGTCTACATTTTCACGTGAGTCATGTCAAAGTCTATTGACCTCTCTGCTCAGCGAAATTATAACTTTCTATTTTTACAGCTAATATTAAGGGAACACTTTTTACGGCTATAAAGGTATATCATGCTGACTTGTATTGTATCCATCACAGTTGAAATTGTCTGTTTGTAGACTATAGATGACTGGTCATAATCCTTACGTGCATATTATTCATTCAGAAAATAGAACTCCCAAAGTGGATATAATCTATTTTAACATCTGGAGTGCTTGCAGGGAAATCCTGATCTTATTCCATCTATACTAGAATTGGCTCTAAATGATGCTGTGACTTATGATAAGGTGAGAAGCACGGACAGAAAGGGGGAAGAGAGAGAGTGTGTGTGTATGGTCATCCATCTTTTAAAATAAATACTGATTGGCATCTGATCAAGTTTGTAGGCAACTAAATCGGGTGGCCCAAATGGATCAATACGGTTTAGGTACTTCTTTTCCTTTGGCGGTAACTTTAATGTGTCTGTTCCCAAAGCATGAGGGCGTTTGATTTGGTGAAATCGTTTTTTATTTTTATTTTTTAAATATAGTTTTTATTTTTTAATTTTTATATTTTTTCACTATTTTTTAATTATATTATTGTATTTTCATTTTTATTACTTTATAATTATATAAATAGTAAAATATTGTATATATAATTCAAAATAATTGTAAAAATTTTATCATTACAGTGCACTATAAAATTGAAAATTCTAAAAACGTTTTTTTAGTATTTTTAAAATTTTCAAAAATTTAAAAAATATTTACTGAAAATAAAAATAGAAAACAGTAAACAAACACATTTTTATATCTGTCAGTTTTAAGTGAAAATGAAAATTAAAAATAGACAAACCAAATAGACCCAAAGATTTTAAGTCCAATGGATTCTGACACATGTAGGAGGTGGCCTCTTCATATGTTCTTTATGAAACAATTAGTGTGGTAGAATTTAAAGTATATTGTGAAGATTGTTTTGCTGCATCCAAAGTTCTTAACATTTTTTAGTTTATTTTTTGCGTATAAAAATGAGAAAGGCTTTCAAGTAGTGACTAGTGAATGTTATATTAAATTGTTAATAAGTCCATGTTGAATTTTAGGTTTTGTTAGTAAGTTGTGAAAGTGTTCCTCTTTCTCCACTCGAAAGCATTAGGATTTTTCATCTCATTTTGCTCAACAATAATCATATTCTCTTCACACTTTTTTTTTCCTGCCTGAAGCTCAGAAATAAGTAGATCTGAAAATAAGGGACTTTCTGCGGCCATGAATTTACTAGAGGAAGCAAAAAAGGAGATAGATTCATATTCCAAGGGTGGACCCATTTCCTTTGCAGATCTCATCCAGTGTGCAGGTCATACATTTTAATATCATTTAGTGAAACTTGAAAGTTATGAACAAAACATATTACACATGTATATGGGGTTTTATATGTAATTTGATTATGACTATGTTGGATAATGAAGGTAAAACATTTGTGTTCAATGGTTAGTTCCATGGTCCCCTGACTCTATTGGCTTAATTTTTTGTAGCGCAAAGTGCTGCTAAGGCTACATTTTTAGCTTCTGCCATTCGCAAGTGTGGTGGAAATGAAGAAAAAGGAAACTTATTGTACAATGCGTATGGATCAAGTGGGCAGGTGTGCTTCCTAACTTGTGTGCAATCCTTGGTGGATTTCGCTTTGATCTACTCTCAAACTTTTCAATGTCTAGTGGGTTCATCTTATATTTAGTAAGATCTATGACTTACCTTTTGAGGAAGTGTGGGATAAAGATATGTTGGTTCATTAACAGTTCACAAATTGAAGTGTTGCAATAGGCTAATATAAGTTCCTTTGGTAGAGGTGTTTAGAAGACGGCATGTAGGGTAACTCCTTAATAATATTCGATTTTACTACTTGAGCTTCCACTGAGTTGAGCATGTAATGCATGCAATTCTATTATTGAACCAGTGGGCCTTGTTCGATAAGCAATTTGGTAGAGCAGATGCTCAAGACCCGGATCCAGAGGGAAGAGTTCCTTTGTGGGAGAAAGCAAGTGTTGAGGAAATGAAAGACAAGTTTTCTGCTGTAGGCTTTGGACCTCGTCAGGTAATTCTTCAGATTATTTGACTCCAATTTCTTCGAAGTGCTAACTAGAATATAGATAAGCATCCACAATCAAAGATGTCATGTCATGTATGCTTAGAGAAGAACAATACCATCCTGGTTTTTATGCTGTAAAGTACAGCTTAGTCTGACATGTGCAGCATTTATCTGGTTTAAATTGATGAAAGCAAGTCATAACATGTTTCGTTCAAGGAAATTCTTCACTAAGAACACCAAAAGTTATTTGAAACATGTAATTCTAGTATGAGTAAAATGCTATGAGCTGATTATACTTTAAACAGCAATATCATATTCGTATAGCTGGTCCCAAGTCCGGATAAAAGAGGAGGGTTGTGTTAGGCGTGCGACAGCCAACGTAAAACTTTGTCGTAACCGCATGAACATGGACAAACGAATGATAGGCCACTATGGCGCCGTTTGATCCATATAGCCGACCCTACCTAGTGGGAAAAAGTTTAGTTGTTGTTTGTTTGAACTTCACTGTATAAAAAATTGAGAAGATAAACCTTATTCCACAACTCATTGGCTTCATCCTTTAATGGCCATGCACATGTTTACATGCTAACAATTTATTAGCTTTCCTCAGTTTTGCTTAACACCTTCAGCTTGCACTGGCTAGTCTTACTCTTTCTGCTGCAGTATATATCCAAGTTACTCTTGCTCTCTGTCACCTTCTTAGATTGGCTACTTTGTAGATCCATTGTTTTTTTTTCCTGTCATGGAACTGTGTAATCGAAGCTTTTGAAATGTGAAAATGGAATCAAGAAAATAAAGAAACTAATTAAATGAAAAACAATGAGAAGGCAAGCATCATTTAATGCACGCAACACCACATGTTGTAGAAAAGGACAGTGTATATTACTGACTCATCTGTGCTCTACGTTTGGCCAGCTTGCTGTTATGTCTGCATTCTTAGGTCCTGATCAGACTGCAACAGAGACCTTATTGGCAACTGACCCGGCTGTTGCTCCATGGGTTCAAAAATACCAACGGAGCCGAGAAACAGTGTCTCAGACAGATTATGAGGTAAGTCTCTCTCTTACTTTCAATTTCCAGGGGAAGAAAAAGAGTTATGGGATAAGTTATTATCCCAGGCAACATCACTAATGTATGATCACTAGAACGGCAGAGCAAAACCAATAACTAACCATCTGCGATATATTAAGCTGTAGACCCTAGTTGGCATGCATTTATGTTACATCTTGCATTCTTTGCGAACTTGATTGTTTGGCTTGGGATTTGACTTTTTGGTTACCCCTTTCTGTATCTTTGCTTTTCAGGTTGATCTCATAACTACTCTCACAAAATTGAGTACCTTAGGCCAAAATATCAATTATGAGGCATATTCATATCCTGTCCCGAAGATCGATATTACCAAACTCAAATTCTAGAGGATGCAGATAGAAGCTGAACCTACAGTTTCACACCAACTAGTAGATCGTATCTTTGCTTCCTCCCTTAACAGCATTTCAAGTTTTGTCCCTTCTTTTTTTACTGGACAATTTTGGGATGTAATTACTCGTACATGAAGTGAGAAAAGACCGTCCAGTTGAAGCAAAAGCGCTTAAGACAATATGGAACGTTGTTTTACGTTTTATGCTTCGCTGTTTTGATGAGTGGCTTCATTGGAATTCAAATGCTAGAAATTTGAAGGCATAAATATGTGACTACTTTTATCATTTAATATTTCCACTGTCATCCTAGTAAGTAGCATAAACTCATCTATCTCAACAATCTGACGCCGCAAAACGTCAGAAGAATTCCTTCAAGAAAATATGATGACATAACCCACCCACGAAGAGCCTCAAGGGCTCAGGGGAAACATCAGCTTTTACAGGAAACAATATAAATCAACGTGCATCAGGCAATACTTAAGCAGTGTAGCACGGTAATAAACATAAAAGAACATGCTCAAGTTGATGAAAATTTACCTTTCTCAGCCTTTCAAGTTATACATGACATGTATTATATTTTCGTGTCATTTTGATATACATGATATGTGAGACGTTGCCATCTTGTTACGGTATTCTTTCAAGGGATCATGGCAGCTTTTAAAGAATTTTGCACAACTTGCTTCTGCTAATGAAGTTGAGTGCTTCGAGATTTATACTGATAGCTGTGTAAATCTATATAATTAAGGTGGAAAAGATGCTCTCATAATTTTTCTATCAATTGCTTCGGGAAAAGCTTCCTGATGCCACGCCCTCAACAAGTTTGGCGTTGTTGCGACAAATAATTTGGGAAGGATTAACTGAATCTTTAAAATCATACTTAATGGTGCATTTTCTTCTAGTTCTTTCTTCATTTTTCTTCGAGTTAATCTTCGTCCACAGCTGAAAATGCAGCAGTGGATTAAGGAGTATTGTAATTGATATGGCATATATATTAATTAGTCACTGAAGCGTTTCCTCGGTCTTGCTATAACGACATTCCCATTGAAAACGTTTCTCATCATAATTAGAACCACTTTCATCCAATACGCCACAGACCTCAAGATAATTTACCAGAGGTTTCATTCGTGAGATTCATTAGCCCGGTGGTGCAAGATTTGAAATAGAAAATGCATTGGAGACAACCCATGACAGGAAGCAACTCTTTATAAGCAATGGAAACATCCGTATTCAAATTCGAGCTAGTTCAAACAGACAGCCAAAATTTCTTATTGATTCAATGTGTAACATTGAACATGCCCCATGGGGTGGAGAGTTCATCTCTCATCAGGATTTTTTATATGGAGCCGAATAGCAATTTAAATGTGAAAGGAGGAAGCGAAATGTATCAATAATTTCAGGCAAGCACCGCCTAAAGAGGACCTGGGAATGTTCCGTTCTCCCTCTGCTCATTCCATCTGTCAATCTGGTGCAGAGACACATGCATAAAAGCGACTGAGATTAGCTCATAATTGCAATCTTAAGGTAGTGGAAGCAAACAAAGCATTTAAAGATTTGGAGATTTAAGTTATTGTAAAATGCAAAAAAAAAAAAAAAATCAATGGAAACAAATTATAATGACATTGTCAAAAATGTATATTTGAATTATCTGATGGCAAACTCCAGGGAAAATATCATCAGTCATATTTGAAATAAAAGGATAGTTAATCGTTTTTACACATATGATACTGTTCAACTTTAAAGCCTAGCTCTCTCACTATTTGGTCAATGTTATTACAACGTAACCAATTAACCATGTTAAACTCAGGGTACTTCACACAACTAGGAAGACAGATTCAATAGAAGCAAGCGTAGACAGTAGAATCATACACACCAACATTCATCACAGCTTCCATGAGATATATAAGTTCTGACGATAATGTTTTCCAATATAGTAATTAAACTTTATAGGAAAATAAGATGCTTCACAAATCATCCAATTACGGCTTGATTTAAAAAGGTGCTAATCATTTCAAGAAGACGAAGATCTTCATACAGAAGTGCTTGGCCAGGTAATTGAGGCACCTTTATCTCACAAGGAAAAATCAACATCTCATAGAATCAACCAAATACAGATAGTTGAGTGAAAACGGTCAAAGGGCTTGATGCAGAAGAATCATGTTATAAGTGATAAGGAGCTAAGCTGACCAAAAATAAAAACTGCGAGGATCCTAAGTATTATGCTTTGATCCTTAAGAACTCCCTCATCACAATTGGATGAATATTAGACATAGAATCATCAAACAACAAGAAATGTATGCCGCTAAAACAAACTAAAAAGAACCTAATGCTGCCTATTAGCAGATAATTAAAGTTGAAAGAGCATTGAAAATACATACCCATTCACCAGGGCAAAGAGAACGATAATATTTTGCAAACTTATCACATTCTGCAGCGCCTTCTCCTTTTGCAGCTGTGCATCTACATACAGGAATCAAAAGATTGTAGACCATAAAATGAGGCAGTTCGTAAGAAAGTGTCAGCAATCAGCTCAACCAAAACAAAAGCCGACAAATTATGGCCCACCTGTGATACTCAACGTATCGGGTAAAGCAATGCCTTGTTTGATTTGTAGTTGGGAAGCGGAAGTCTGCTGGAGCAGTCTCAAGCTGGAAATCAATGGCACAAATATGAATATATGGAACCAAAAAGAAAAAAGGAGCACTCTCATTATGAAATTAGATGGCTATCTTGAGGAGTAATTGTATTAGAATAAGTAAAAACAACCTTAATTTCTGGGGACTCCTCCACTGATTCTTGTTCACCAGAGTTTTCTTCAGTACTTTCAAAACTTTGCTCTGTAGTTGTGTTATTGCTCTCTTCAGAAGCATCAGAGTTGGGTTCAGTGCTTTCTTCACCAGCAAGGGTCACTTTACTGCTTTCCTCAGCAACTGCTGTGGTTGCTTCCTCAGTTTGCTCAGCAACAGCTTCCTCAGAAGCTGCCAGCTTTGGGGTTTCATCTTCTTTCACTTCCACAGTTTTTGTACCTATTTCTGCTTTCTCCTCTTTTTCCTTCACAAAATATTGCTGCAAGTCAAAGCAACAGAAAAAGATTGTTCAGTAGATTTACTTCACGACATAACAAGAGTAAACCAACCAGAAAAGTGTCAAAGAAAGAAAATCTAATATGTGAAACGATCTGAGGAAATTAAGAGCATGCAAATGCTGCCTCCAGTCACCACTCTACTGGACAGTTAGAAAATAACAATGCATTAAAAAACATTTACAATTTAAAACAAAACTTACTCTTTTCTGTATTTACTACTTCAGGAATTATCGGGGGACCTTTGGGGGGGGGGGGGTCCCAATATCCATAAGATGAATTTCCATTCTTACTTGTCCCTATACATAGTGCATGGGACATGACTAAGCAATCATATAAGTTTTTTATCAACGATGATGACAAACTAGGCAATAAAGGCCTCTACTGAAGCACTAAGAATAAGAAAAACTTCCAAAAATTCCAGCACGTCGTATTGTCTTTCAGGTAACCAATCCTTTTGCCATTCTCATTACTTAATGAACATGCATACAGAAGGCAAGTTTAAATACAATGGAAGATAAGGACCAACCAGATCAAGCCTGGCACACATCTCTAGAATAACATTGTTGAGCCATTATAGAGACTTGAGTTAACGCCTATGGTGTAGGTCTCGCACATAATTTCTGGTAGGCAACCTGGGACTTTATTTTCAGTTTTTAAACGAATCGGTCATGGACTATGTCGATAAGGGAAAGGAAAATGCTCGAATAAAAAAAAAACAGTTCTGTCTTGAAGTTTTGAACAACATAATGAACAGACAATCAACTTAATTCATGTATGTGCTTTTCACGAGGGACAATGGTCCAGATAGTATATTTCAGTACAAATTGAAACTAATCAATTCCTAGCCCAAAGACTCCAGATTGTTACTTGATTTAATCAAGGCTCGATCTTTTTTGTACCAACTCTTAAAAGGATGAAATTTGGGAAGGAGACGATGACTGGCATAAATAAGAATGATTCCACGGGCAATTTCCTACATAACCCTCACTGATCCGCCAAAAAGAAACTTCATTAATGGAAAAAGATAATCCATGCGCGTTTGGGAGCTGAAATCAACACTAATCTCATAACAACAAAACCACCAATTCATGAAAACTAAAGTAAACATAACCTTTGGATGGTTGAATGAGTGAGAGAGAGAGATCAGGTACCTCAGCAAGAGTTGAGGATTTTTCAGCTGGAGCTTCCGCCATTGAGGAAAGAGGAAACGATCTGAAGCAGGCAGAGGTCAGCGATAGCGAGGCGGCCAAAGGAAAAAAGAGAGGAATGGGAGTGGTATGGGTATTCTGGTCGAAAGGCAATATTTTACCGACTCACTGCGTCTGTCTTTTTTTTTTTTTGGACGGTGACTTACTGCGTTTGTCAATAAAAAGATAAGAGTGAGAACGGCGTTCACACAACAGAGGGATGGAGCCACGTGTCGATTGTAGGCGTTAGGCAATCTTAGAACCCGGTAATATGGGAGAGTCATCCAAAAGACGCTGACGGCACCGTCTCGAGCATCAATTGATTTAATTAACCTTGCAAATTTGATTGTGCCGCACCTCTAGCGAGTTATTTCTTTGTAGTACAAAGGATTTTTTGAAGCTACTTTTTCTTTTTGGGCCAAAAATTTAAGAAGCTATCTAGTCACTGTTTTTTACATTAGTTTATTTGTTTTTCAAAACAAAAAGACTAATAAAATATGTTTGAAAATGAGTTTAAAAAATAAAAATATTTTTTAAAACTTTTGTTTTAAAAATAATAAATAAATTTCTGACATATATACTTGTTTTCAAAGTGGCAATTTTATAATTAAAAAATGTATTAATGACATTATAGTAGATATCAAACATAATTTTTTTTTTTCCATACAAGCAAGGTGGGACTTAACAAAATTGCTTGGCCACCATTTTAATATTCTATGCATATTGATTGAGTTGGTGTATAATATTTTACTTTTTATCAAAACATTTTATTTATTTTTTAAATACTTCCTTTTATATTAAAAAATAGAAATATTTGATGTATAAAAAAGGAACATTGGCTAGTATTTAATATTTTAAAATTTAAGGTTATTTATTATATTACATTAAGATTATTTATTTTATATCAAATTTTAACAAAAAAATTGTCTTTCAAAGTATAAAAAATTAATTAAAAATATAATTAATTAAAATTTATATAAAAGGTAGTAAGGTACAACTTTTGGATGAGCGTGTAATAGATGAAAAAGTATTTATGTATATATTTTTTTAATAAAATAGATAATTATATAATAAAAATATTAATTAAAAGAGAAAATATTATTTTTCTTTTATTTTTCTAAAAAATTGTATACAATTTCATAATAGAATAAAGAAATATGTAATAAAAATATTAATTAAAAAAAGAGAGTTACACATAAAATAAACAAGATTTGATAATATTAATAAATACTTAATATTAATTAAGAAAATAACAAATTATTCTCCTCAAAATTTTGGATTGATGAGTGTGAGACTTAAACATATTTTTAGTCTCTTTATTTTAATAAATAATTCAACTTAATTTTTTTATTTTAAAATACATCAATTTTATCTATGATAAATAATGATATCAAATATAGGGATCATAGACCGCAAAACTTTCTTTAATGAAATTCTTAACTCTCATTAAGAGTTGTTTATAGTGGACCAGAATCCATCATGACAAAAAAAAAAGTGTTTAACTTTAAGCATATTATTTTTATAAACAACAGTATTTAAATAAAAAAGATTATTATTTATTATATATTTTTATTTTTATTTTGAATATTATTATCAAAAATATTATTTTAAATTAAAATTTATTTATGTATTTATTATTTTAAAATTTATATTAAAATTTTTGTTTTACTTAAAAATTTAAATTGAAATATTATTATTAAAAATATTACTTTAAATTTTTTATATATATTTATTATTTTAAAATTAAAATACAAATTAATTATATTTTAAATTAAAATATAAATAAATGTCAATAAAATATAAAGATGTAGAATAATATGTAAAATTAATTTAATAAATTTTTTAAAATTATACTGTTAGAATAAAAAATTATTTAAAATAATGAAAAATTGTTTAAAATAAAAAAATAATAATATGATAATATAAAATTTATTTAAATAACTCTAATAAATTATATTATTGCAGATGCTCTAATAATTGCACAGAATTAGAATGTTCAATGTGAACATTGATTGAGTTAGAACATACATATAACATGAGAGGTAGCTAACTATCCATCCATATGATGCATCGAAGACTCTTTCCTTGCCGAAGATAGTCAAAAGCTTTGTTTATATCATGGAAACCCACCTGATGCGATATGAAGTCGTCCAAGCTTAGCTCCTGCCAACGTATACAGCTAATCCAAATGGAATATCATACTTTAAAAGAACAGGTTGCATACGAAATTAAACAAGTTGAATATGTTACGTACTTTGTCCAAGTACTTCTCAGCAATGAAGGGGACATCCACTTTTGGTTTGAGACCTCCAAATAGTGACGCCATAATACTTCTGCCATTCATTATGTGATAAGGATTCAGTGTCAATGGCGAACCATGCATTTCCACCCCCAGTATCACCGTTTTCCCCCAACCCTAATTCCAACAGCCAAAGAGGGTTAATACTCAAAGTAACCCAATTCAAACTTCAATCTGAATCTGACAGTGAATCACAAACCAAACCTCTCGGCTACAATTAAAAGCCTCTTCCATCAGTGATGACAAGCCTATGCACTCGAAGCCAAGCGTCTAGTGGTTAAGTTGAAGCAAGCACCAACCTCGCTCACCGACTTCTCCTTGCACATGTCGGCATTCACAAAATCAGTGACCCCAAATTTTTTCCCTGAACATCAGACCATCAATACAATAATGCCTCTCAAGATTCAAATTAACCAAACATTGCCATCACTAAGAATAAGACAGCCAAAACCAAAACCTATTTCAAATTTTTGAGGATTTAAATCAACGCCTATGATCTTTGACGCTCCTCGTTGCTTTGCTCCTGCAGCAACCTGTTAGCTTCAAATTTCAATCACTTCCCTCTTCGTAACTAGAGTGGGCCTATTGTCTTGTAATTTGTTTGGGATTGGGATTCCGTATTCTTACCGCTAGGCCCACCGCTCCAAGGCCGAAGATAGCCACAGACGAGCCTTCTTCCACGTCTGCCACCTTCCATGCAGCTCCCACTCCTGCAGCCACTCAAAGCCAAAATTTATCCATTTGGAGTATGTGGACACAAATTAATTGCAAAGTATATGGGGGTAAGAGCTGACCTGTCGACACTCCGCAGCTAAGCAAGCAAGCCTTGTTGAGGGGAAGTTGATGGCTAATTTTGACCACATTGGTGACATCTACCACCGTGTACTGAGAGAAGCTGGAAACATTGAAAAAATGGTGCACCACCTCTCCTTTCATGTCCCTAAATCTGCTGCTTCCGTCTCTGGGCATGTCATTGAACAAGTGTTTTCCGAATAGCGAGCACATGTTGCTTTTGGGGCTTTTGCAATCTCTGCAATCCCCACAATTTGAAAGAAACACCGGCACTACCAAGTCCCCCTCTTTAACTTCTTCTACATGCTCCCCCACGCTCTCCACTACTCTGTACCCAAACCATACAACCAAATCAACACAAGCAATAGCTAACTTAAAAACAGGTCAAGTGTTGATTACCCCACGGCTTCGTGCCCGAAAATTCTTGGAAATCTTGCAATTGGTCCCTGAAAAAGAGATGATATAGGAACCCCACTTTAAAGAGTTCATTTTTTATGGCTAAATAAAGTAACAAGTTAATGAATTGGTTTGACATACTGCATTCATTTTCCAGATGGTTACATCAGAGTGACAGAGGGATGTACAGAGTATCTTGATCCGAACCTCCCAAGCTTTTGGTGGATCAACCACAATTTCCTCTATAACAAGAGGTTCCCCTGCTCTTCCGCAGATTGCAGCTGTTTCAAAATTCAAATCACAATTCACAACCAAAAGAACTTGGATTCAGTCGATATACATCTAACACAGCCTTTCGCATAACGATAGAAGATCTAACACTGATGAGAACCTTTGCATCTGAGTGGCTTGCCACTATTTTCTTGGGTACTGCTTCTGCTTGCCATGGCAACCGAGCAACCCAAATGTCAGGGCGTGGGTGTGTATTTTTAAAAACAAAGCTGAAGTAAGATAATCACTTGACCTCCCCCCACATCCTCTTTTATGTATATGCTCTATTTAAAAATATATTTAGTATATTTATATATATTTTTTATAATCATTTTGATGTAAGTATTTTTTATAAACTACACTACAAATTGTATAATCGTATTATGACAAAGTTTGGCACACTAATTATGTTTTTTAAATATATTTTTAACCGGACATACTCATTATATTTTTCTTTAAACTTTTTTTTTTTTTGGACATCATTATATTTTTCTTTAAACATTTGTTCATGAAGTTATGTTTGGACAATGTTAAGTTTGTTTTTTGGGTAAAAGGTTTGGACCAAATGCTAATTTTGTTTTTTTGGTAAAAGGTTTGGACAATGCTAATTGTATACTACTAGGCTAGTATGAAATTTGGGCTGGGCTTGCTACGATTTCTTGTCCTCCTGTATTTTTTTTTTTTTGGACAAAGGCTAACAATAGAGAAGGCACAGATTGTTTGGGCCAATCACAGCGCTCCCCGGTTCAAACATTATTCCCAGAATCCGGACGGTCCCTTAAATCCATTGGGCCTTAATGAGTAAAAAAAAAATGTAAGTAGGCTAAAACATTGTGTTTTTGGACAGGCAGTAGGCTAAAACGTGAATGCACCAAGCTTAGGTATTAAATTGCAGTCAAAAGATAATGTAAAAAGACAATGTAATTCTAGACACGTGAGATGTTTTCAACTGCTTGCAAGCACGTGCCTTGCTTAAACCCCATTCTGAGACTCGGCCTTTGCTACTTTCTTTCTTTCCTCTGCCGGATCACAATATTCTCAATACTAATCTCCTCGAGAAAAGTACAAAAGAGATTTGAATATTGCGATAGATTTTACACGTAAGTATATTCTACAACAGAGACCATTCCGCCACATAATGTGCCGTGAAGAACAAGATATCAGGTTCTTCTGATCCCAATCTTAATTAATAAAACCATTCCTAAACCTCACATCATTATCAAATATCAATTACTGGCAATTGCATGGATAAAGTATGTGTAAATGTCTGAGATTCAAACGCGCTTGCCTCTTTAACACGCTGCAACCGTCATTGCTATATAATTTGATTTCCTTGTTTGCAGTCAAAAGGTAACGCCCCCCAAGGGTTAAAGAAAGAAACACGCCCTTGAGACATCCAAGGCTGTAAAAGTTACCTTGTTATATTTGACCATTGCACGTATCAGTCTAATCTATTTCTGGTGTGTGTGGGTCGTAGCCTGCATCTGCCAAATAGGCTAACGGAGACCAAACATTTCAAGTTCCATGAAAAGGGCATTTTGAGTGCTTTTAAATATGAGGAAAATGAAGGAATATATATATATATATATATATATATAGCTGCATCACAATGTCTTCTCCACCAGAAATAACTTGGGATTTGCAACCTTATATTTAATGGGTATATATATATATATATATTATAAAAGGCTTACAGAAATTATAAGGTATAAACGAATTGATGGGCCAGAAAGCTGAAGTTTGAGTTTTTTATAGAGTCCCACAAGCTTGAACAATTATTGCTTCGTCTATTATTTTCTTTTTCTTTTTTTTCTTTTCTGTTAAAATCGTTTTCATAACGTTAGTGGCATAAATGGATAAAAGGAATCATCTGCCTATGGATTGGCTTCTAAAAAATTTGCTGACCATAACAGTAACAATGAATCTTTAAAATTGTTTTGTGTGTGTGTGTGTGTGTGTGTGTGTGGGTACAGTTAGAACTGCCTTTTCCGACCCTTACATTCTTGTACTATTCATTTGATTCGTTGTACTTCCTGGTAACAACATTCAGGCAATAATTATTCAGCCTTATATGTATCCACCTTTGATGTCATTCTTATTTATGTGTTTGCATATATATATATATATATATATATATAGTAAATTCATATTGATAATGTATGATTTTTAATACTTACTGCATATTTTATTATTTTTTAAAATTGAAATATTAATACTTATTACATACCAATACAAATGTACATTACAATAAACTTCATTAGTATAGAATAAGATGCTATTAGAGATAATTTGCTTTACCTTATTTTTCCGATTTTATTAGAGTATCGTTGGTCCAATATTGAAGCTCATATGGTGGGCTACGATTGCGATTGGAGAATTTGATTGGAAAGGGACGATAACATGTTAACATACAAAGCCTTTTCGCAGCTTTATTTATTTAATTCCCCATACTATACTACTTACCCCAAAGGCAATTATGAAGAGGGATCAGTCAAAAGCTCATTGGAAGTTTGAAAAAAATAAAATAAAGTTTCAATAAAATCACTGACTAACACAGTGCAGAGTGACCGCCTTTTGACCGTAACAGGAAACTCTTACTGCAGGTTTTGGAAATTTGTTAGCGCCATTATTCACATGCTCGAAATGCTTAATTCCTTCCCCACGAACACCCTTACGGAGCCTAATAATATTCTTTATTCTTTTAGGTAAACAAAAAAGAAAAATAGTTATGACCTTCTTTATTCTGACCCAAATATAATAATAATATTAACCTTCTTTCTTTAAAGTGAAATTAAGGCCACAAAATTTGGGACGAAGTATAGTAGTTGGAGATACATAACCTTCTCCGATTCCACTTTTGTTTGTTTTCTTCTTTTGCGGATGGATGGATGGATGCCACCTTCATCTTGTTTCTGGTTGTTCCATTTCTGGGTCCCTCCTAATCACCCCATCAATCATTCACCTTGGACGTACGTGATTCAAGATTCTGTGGTGTAGACCTTAACCCCCAATCGGGCTAGGCATTTCATGCTTGATGCTTCAAAGATTGCTACAACCATATATCAGAGGTTTGACCAGCCACTGACGAAGGGAAGGACTAATTAAGTGAGTAGCAGATCAAGATTAAATTATAATTACACGGCAAAGCAGAAATATTGTAGAGGGGTTGCGGATTCCCTTCTTTTGTTCTTCTTGTCTCTTCTCTTCTTTTTAGTTGAGCCTCTTGTATAAATAAAAAAACAGAGAGACACAGAACTTACGGAAGCACCAAAGAGAGACAGACATATTCCATCTTTTCTTTCGTTGGGAGTGAGAAAATTACAAAGTTGTTGAGTTGGGAACTTGACCATATCTTGGAGCCCTAGAGCTAGATGATTAATTTTCTATCTAGTCTTCTCTGTACTGTCGCCGTTCTGCGATAAGAGGAAGAGGAAGCCCACCACCCAACACAAGTCCTCCGACATAGCTCTGGAGAGTGAGAGATATTTAGATCTAGAGAGAGAGAGAGAGAGAGAGAGAGAGAGAGAGAGAGAGAGAGAGAAAAGGAGTCTTGTTTTGTTGTGATGGATAAAAGCTGTCAACCATCTGCAGACTCTACTAATTCCCCTAGTATTATTACTAACACCACCGCTACTAATAGCAGAGATCACTGTCTCAGGCAACTCAGCAAGCTTTCTCACAGGATCTCCAAGCCCCTCATCAATAAAAAACCCACCTTTGATTCTTCTCAAAATCATAATCAGCCGCAACCGCCACCGTCGCAGCCTCCGCAGCAACAGCAGAATTTGCAGCATCAGCCCCCTGTCTACAACATCAACAAGAACGACTTCAGAGATGTGGTTCAGAAGCTCACGGGCTCGCCTGCTCATGAGCGAATGTCTACTCCGCCACCTATTCAGCAACCCAAGCCCCCGAGCTCTCGCCTCCAGCGCATTCGCCCTCCTCCTCTCTCGCAGATTAATAATCGCCCTCCGCCGTTGCTGAATAGCGCCATACCCCCTCCTCAACCACCCATTATTAACGCTACATCCACAATCCTCAACCACCCCATCAACGGGTTTTCTGTCAATAATTTCTCTGGCTTCGGAAGACCCGTCACACCTTTATCTCCTCTACCGCCATTTCCAACCGTCCACGCAGCCGCTGAGTCTCCCGTCTCCGCATATATGCGCTATCTGCAGAATTCGATGTCCAACGTCGATTCTGGTTCCAAGCAATTTTCGGGATTCTCACCCTTAGCTGCTCCTCTGGTCTCGCCTCGCTGGAACAATTTTACTCCACAACAGCCTCAGCCAGAGCCGCAATCGCAGCCGCTCCTTCCACCGACACAGCAGGGGGCACTGGCTTCGCAAACATCAGCAATGGCACAATCACAGTCACAGATGCCGTCTTCACCGGTCCCTTTTGGATGCTTGAACTCACCGAGATCACCTTACCCTTTGCTTTCCCCAAGTCTTCTCTTTTCGCCTTCCTCGGGTCAACTAGGGTTTCCCCAGTTCCCTCTTTCACCTACGGTGCCTGTTCCAAGCCCTGGATGGAGAGGTCTTTAAACTTGTTCAGGTAAGAGCGGTGAGAATGTTGTTGCTTAAGGTTTAGGATTTTTCTTGTACATGGTTTTAGGTAGGGGGATTGGGGTTTATTCAATTTCTGGTGGTTGGACTGAAACTAGTCCACTATTACCTGGTTTATTTTGTAAATGGATATCAAGGACATTGGAAAGTTAACAATTTTACGTTTGTTTCTGGGATTTTGAAATGAGAAGATTTAGGAGTCATACAAATATAGTGGAGATTTGCTGCTTCTAATATTCAATATTTGTTTCATTAACATTTTTATATGATGTTGTTTTGTAATATCCGATATCAACTTTGTTGTGGGTAAATCTTTTGGAGTGAAATAGCAAGACCTATATATGTATGTGTGTGTAAAATATGTTGTCGCGAAGATCATAATATTAGGAAGTTGTGGAAGATGGTTCCCCATGGTAGCTTGACGCCTCTGGAGCTCAGAGGGGAATTAGTTGACCAGTTCAATTACGCGTGTATTAGGGAATATGATATTAAAAATAAGATGGGTATTCATTGGGAAACCTAGCTTTGGAAAGGTGGTCCTTGTTTAGCTTTGGAAGGGTGGTCCTTGTTTTTAAACCATAATGTGTAGCCAAGTTGAACTTTTTTCTGCTGAGCCTAAATCTTAGCACGATGATGCAGGGGGGAGTTGGAGTTTGAGATTAGTAGTTTTGATAGGACAATCAATCTGCTAAAAAATGTTGGTGTCGAAAGAGTAGACTTCAGTTTGGGTCTTTGGGACACTGTCTCTCCTCACCGTTTGATCCCCCATTTTTAGGTGTTCGAAAAGTCGCGGGTCGAGAATCCATTTGAATGTGATGTTTCAGGAAGAATTGGTGTTAGATGTTTCAGGAGATTGGATCATGAGCGTGGCCTATTGGGACTTGAGAAAGGTGGACATGAGTGCACCAAACATGGTGACAAAAAATCGGTTGGTTTGCTTTCTGGAACGTCAGTTAGTGACTATCCTATGAAAAAATTGAATCACAGCATTGCCTTTTAACATATGCTGGTGGATAACAACTCGTGATTCATAGTTGCCCTATGGTTAGGTAAACTGCCAAATTCTTCTTGACAACACGACAGTGAAATGCTAAGCAATCACTTAGCTAGTGTTTAATTTACCCTAAGTTTTAATTTTTAAATATTTGAAAATTTATTTTTAAGATGTTTAATTATAGTAAATATTTTTTTTTTAATTTGTGTTATATATTATTTAAATAATGTAAAAATTAATTTTTTTTCTCATATTTTTATATATAAAATTTTAAGTACATAAAAAATTAAAATATTTATATACCAAATAATTAAAAAGTAATTTTATTTTTCAATTTGTTGGATTTAGTTTGTGGAGTTGGTTCAGAGCTATGAAATTCGTAAACCATTCTACATTTACCTTGTGGAGAGGTAGATACTACATGTATGTTGCTTCTCTCTCTTTTGAATGTGTACCATTTCAACCTTGTGACTTGTGAGCAGATAAATTTGCTACATTTTCAGTGACGATATATTCACTTGTACACCCACCTTTTGAATGAAACGAAAGTTTTCGTGTCACCAATACGAAATAGAATTATCAAAATAAAATGAAGTGTTTATTAAAAAATTATATTATTTCGATTGAAATTATTATGTTTTGGTAAAAATATTTTTATTTTAGTAGAAATTTTGATAAAAATACTCTTATTTTGAGTTGTTTCGATAAAAATACTTTCGTTTTGAGTTATTTCGAATTATTTTAATGGAAAAGTACTAAATTAATTTAAAAAATAAAAAAATTGATAATCTAAAAATAGATGAAAGTAATATCATATCATATCTAATATCAAACTATTTTTTTCTACAAATGACAAGTCACAACATCTTTATTAATTTTTTATTCTCTTCCTTTGTTCTCATGACATTATTTTCTTTCACTATCTTCATTTTAAAGAGAAAACTACAAAAATGATAAAAAGAGAGATTGAAAGATAAAGAAAAAGAAAAATACCTAAAAATAGAGATAGAATCATGGTCGAGAGAGAAAGAAACTTAAATATAAATATCACAAAAAAGTTAAGAAAAAAATGACGAAAAGGATGTAAGAGAGAGATTGTTGTTGAATGTTATTAAAATTTGAGTCGGAGTTCCTACTATAGTAGCATGTTTATTTATTATTTAATTACAGACATTAATTCAAATTAATTTTAATATAATTTTATATATCTATATTATTAATATTATGTTAAAAAAAATTTAAATTAAAAAAATATTATTTAAAATATTTTTTAAAAATCTTCTGTTTCCTCAAAATTTTTGAAACATTTCGAAATGTTTATGGAGTCACCGAAACGATACTTCAAAACAAAATTTATTACCTTAAATTTAAAAATTTAAAACTCTCGTTTAATAGCTTACAAAAAATCATAAGCCTCGCCGACAAGAATATTTTGACAATTTCAAATTCAAATATTTAAAATATATTTAATTTGTGAAAACATTTTTTATTTTTATTTTTTTAAAAAAATTATTTTTTAATTTTTATATTTTTAAAATTACGTTTAGTTTGTATTTTTATTTTTATTAGTTATATAATTATATTTTTATTATTTTATAATTATATAAATAATAAAATAATTATTAAAATATTATTATTATAATGCACTATAGAATTTTCAATTTTGATAATGTCTTTTTAATATTCTCAGAATTTTTAAAAATTTTAAAAATATTTTTTTAAAATAAAAATAATAAATAATAAACAAATATGTTTTTAAATTTATTTTTAATTTTTAATAAAAATAAAAATATAATAGTCAAACCAAACATGATTCCCAAATAATTCAGACATAAATGTATGTGCCTCGGGCTCTTTCTACGTGAAATTCTTGAGTCCCAACTTGGAGTTGGGACTTGTGGCATTTGATCCACTTCTAAAACGTTACGATCTTTTGCTAAAATGACTCCTCCCAAATTAGCTATCAGCAAGCCACTATAATTATTAGTGCCCACTGCACGCTGTCCTTTTATTAAAATTAAATCTAATTAATTGGAAATCAAAACGGAAAATTTGTTAAGTAACTTGACATTGAATAGTAAACAGATTAATAATTTGAAAAAAAAATATTATGCTCCAAGAATTGATACAACCACTTTTTGTGAATAATCACGAATGTTAAATTAATTTTTTCTTTTTGCTAATACCCCACTTTACTTGGCCAATGAGGAGACGCAGGGGAGAAGGAACAACGTCCAAGCTGTGACAATGGCACAACCCTAAGATTCCTGAAGAGAATTGAATCTTAAAATTCCAATTGCATATGATAAAACTTCGATGTCCTCAAGAAAATAGGCAATTCAAAAACAACAATGGAAGGACAAACTAAAAAGGCCCAGTACATACATAATTCATAGCAAAGACAAGAATCCCTAAAATTCAGTAGCATCGAAATTAGCAACAAGCACCTTCTCCCTTAAAAAACATATAGAGGTGAAGTTCCATTCTAATTTAGCAGCAGAATATGTTTACTGCTGTTCATCATCACGTTTAGGAGCTGCTTCTTTAATTTCATCTGCTCCATCATCCTAAAATCACACAACAAAAATAAACCAGAATAAACAAAAAGGATAATGTAAAGGTAACACGGAAATTATACAAGAGTATGGCAAAACTCAAAATCAATACCTGCATGTCAGAGGTCCAGAGTGTGAGGTTATCACGAAGAAGTTGCATGATCAAAGTGCTATCCTTGTATGACTCCTCTCCCAATGTATCCAATTCAGCAATTGCTTCATCAAAAGCCTGGCGAATATGGAGAAGATTAAATTCTTTATGATTAAATAATATGCTATACGAAGTAAGAACAAAGCAACTCGTACTAGAGTGTTGTTACAGTTTGTATAACAATAATTTCAACGTTGAAGGAAAAAAGACACAAAGCAAAAGAGTATATTCAGTAACCAAAAACTAGCAGCAAGATTACTTCAACATTAATTAAGTGCCAGATGCAGTTGTAACGAAAGTAATTTCAATTTATGGACATCAAATTATCATGGCATACAGTCTATTTTCTCGCCTCTCTCTCACAGAACATCATATCAATTGATTGAAATGGCTAGACAATTAAGGAACGCACAAGATAATCATAACCAGTTTGTCTAACTCTAACCTGTTTTGCAAGGTTGCATGCGCGGTCGGGAGAGTTGAGAATCTCATAGTAGAACACAGAAAAGTTCAAAGCTAGACCAAGCCTAATTGGATGAGTTGGTGGCAGTTCGGTATTTGCAATGTCCTGCAGGCACAGATCCACTTTAGATTTTACAAATGCGGAATTTCAAACATATGATCAGCGAGACATATAAGGAAAAGGTCACAATTACAATCTTTCAACAATAGAAAGAGACAGATCAATTGTAAAGACTTGGCGTAAAACGATCCAAATATTAAATAGCAAACATTACATATAAACCGGGAAGCATTTAAGTAGAAGGAAAGGGAAAATCCACAGCACAAAATTAGATTGACCTTAGGAAATCTTCATAACCGATTACTGATACTATAAAGCAATAATATAGAAACAGCAGAATCACATCAAACGTTAACTTATGCGAAAACCTTAAAATTGTTCCATGGAAACAATCAGCGCAGAGAGAATGAAACATAACCAAGCTAATCGTATAGATAATATGAATGTAACTAAATGAGATGCATAATAGTACAGGGATAAGGCTAATTTGGCAAACATCTGCATCGCAAAATTATAGAACAAAAAGGTAATTGATTGGAAAACATCACAACTAAAACATGATAGAAGACAAATTGACAGTCATGAAACGTAGAAAGAATAAAACAAAACCTGAGCAGATTTGTAGGCGGTGAGAGTGCTCTCGGCAGCCTCCTTGCGCTCAGCTCCAGTCTTGAACTCGGCAAGGTACCTATGGTAATCACCCTTCATCTTGAGGTAAAAGACCTTGGAATCACCAGCAGAAGCGGAAGGAATGAGGCGCGTATCGAGGAGCTTAAGGATCCCATCGCAGATGTTGGAGAGCTCAGTCTCGATCTTGGATCGGTAGTCCCGGATCATGGAGACATGATCCTCGTTGCCTCGGCTCTCCTCCTTCTGCTCGATGGAGGAAATGATGCGCCAGGATGCACGGCGGGCACCGATAACGTTCTTGTAGGCGACAGAGAGAAGGTTCCTCTCTTCTACTGTAAGCTCCTCGTTCTCCACGGCGGCGGAGACCTTCTCCATGAAGTCGACCATCTCTTCATAGCGCTCGGCTTGCTCGGCAAGCTTCGCCATGTAGACGTACTCTTCGCGAGGCGAGGGAGCGGTCGCCATTGCCAAATAATAGAGAGAGAGGGTAAGATCTGGTTAGGGATTGAGAAAGGGGGGTGAGAGAGAGACGAAGAGAAAGAGAAAGAAAGCGTGGATTTTGAGGGGGCAATTGGGGGTGGCGAATATTTTGTGGAGGGTAGTGGGGAGCGATAATCACGTTCATGGGAGGGTTGTTTTGGACAGACAATATGGGCCGTTGGATCCAAGGAAACTTAAAAAAAAAAAAGAAGGAGGGGTGGAGAAAATTGAATTTCCGGGGTTGTTGGGTTTTCTAATTAAAAAAAAAAAAAGACAGCTGTGAAACACGGGGTTTTGATTTTGTGCAGCCGAAAGGTTGACTCTCACTCAACTAGCAATCGTTTGGAAGTTTGAATGAAAGGTCGCCCACAACCGGAACCCTGCAGATTGGGTTTTGTTGAGTTCTGGTAACGGCCCGTTCCAAGATTAGATGGGCCTAACCATTGATTTTTTGTAGACGGTGTTTGATATGAAAATGTCCAAAAAAACAAACCAACATGAAACGAAGAAATTAAGCTATTTCTCATTTGTTTCATATAATTTCTTATACTCTACACTGCGAGTTCCCACAGTTGATAATATTACTTTATATATTTATATACATAATTTTTTATATATTACGAAATCAAATTTATTTCCTAAATAATCTTAATTATTTATAATTATATAAGAAATAGAGGGATGCGTTGGGAACGGAGAAGGGGATAGGTAAATGAGAAAGGCCATGGTTCATACCAGAAAGTCTGGCAAACGTGTTAGCCTGTAGTCTATTGTTGAAAGCTGTACTATAATTTTAGGGGGCGTTTGTTTCAAGTTATCTTTTAAACATTCTTAGAAAAGTTTAAAAGAAAACATATTATCATGTTTGTTACACGGTCAAATAAATTTATTCTCAGAATATAAACATTCCCAGGCATATATAAATGTAAAGGCTCAGCAAAATTTGCCCCCCAAAACTTTTTCACCTATAAGGATGGGAATTTCATTCCTGGGAATCTCATTTCTGGAAATGAGATTTCCTGAACCAAACGCCCCCTAAAATATACAAATAGCGGAGAGTAGTAAGAACACTTCTCTTTATTTTTCCAAATGATGGGGTTGGAAGCAAAACGAGCAACTGAGTTCAAATATAAGGTTTAGAATTAATTGAGTTATGGGTATAACACAAAAGAGGTGGTTTATGAAATTAGGTCTAACTCTTCGCCAAATTGGTTGAGGCTGTCATTCTAATCCAACCTCCAGTTCATTCTAGATGGCAAAGGGTAAAAGTAAAACTCATGTTCCGCAATTACACTTGACATGCATTTTAATGTCCAGAATATATAAGGATCTGTACCAAATTGATTCAAACTGGTGAAATCAAACTAAATTATAACTAAATTATTAAAAATTGATTTTATTTTTAAAAAACTAATTTATTTAGTTCAATTTTCAATTGAAAAATGAATCAAATCAAACTAATTAACTATTATAATTAATGGATCTCTCCAAATAAATTAACATGCTAATTCGCGAGTTAATTTGACTCAAACTTAATTAATTTGTAAACTAAATTCGTAAATTAAATGCATAAACTAAATGAGTTAGGTTAGTTTAATTCGAGTTTAATCAAATTATATTTTTGAATATGCAAGTTACTTAAAAATGTGATTTTTTTGGGGCCAAGTATCGTTGAATATAATATGGATATATAGAACAAAGTCATTTTTTAATCAAATAAGTATTGAAGGAATCGAAACAGTTGTTCCATAATTAATGATCTTTATGCAGTCACGGTCCAATTGTGGCTTATCAAAGTTATCATTATACAATTCTTATTTTCCTTGATCTCAAGGACTTGATTTTTTTCAACACCAAAGTCTATATAGCATATAATCCACATTTATAATGATTTGGAATAAGACCTTTTAGGCAATTTCTTTTATTTTATTTGGAAAGGCAAGTTTCTATGTTCAATCTTTCATGGTAAATTAATTCAAAGACAGATGATCATTCCTCCCAATTAGAAGGTGTTGAAATATATCAAATAAACCATTCTTTGGCCTTTTACTAAAGAAATGACTGATTATCAAAATTCTTACATCATTTTTCTTCAGAACTCCACCTTAGATAGTTAACACAGATAACTGAAGTATACCGTGTAACTTCTTTCTGATATAATTCACAATATTTCAATTTCACGTGTGGCTGTTTTCGGCACTTAATGATCCACATATAAATGCTTAGTTTGTAATTTGTACACTATTTATGAATATGATCCCCATGCCACAGCACAGGCATTTGCTAATTACTACCATCACCGTTTGTTTTCTCTTCTATTAATGTGACACCACGTAAATTGTAATATATGGATAATACACTTTTGATGTACCCTCGATTCTATATTCTATAGCCATTTTTGTCTTCAAAGTTTAGACATAGGGCACAGATTATCAACAAAATTGCCTGTTTCAAGCTCCTGCTCCCCGGATTAAATAAAAACTTTCCACAAGCGAGACAGAACCTAGCCCACTGTAATATGTAATTCAGATAAGGCGCCAGGTCTAGTTGCCCTACATTTTATACTCAAAATTCCTCTTTCTTATTCCCATTGTTTTACTATCCTTCTATTTACAGTCATCAGTTTGGGTTGTGTGATTCTGGGATTTCAAACCCAGAGGTTGGTGGCAGCAGGGGATTACTTTGCGGGCGAGGCTTATTGGAAGTTATACACGTGAATTTGACAGTTTCTCTGCGAGCATAGAAATTAGTAGCATTAGTTAATTAGTTAATTAGTATAGTGTTTGAATAAATATTTATTAATGAGATGGTTGAAGAGATGCAGACAGGTAAAGGTGTTTCACCT
The DNA here is from genome assembly GCA_037074535.1 of Gleditsia sinensis. Lineage (NCBI taxonomy): Eukaryota > Viridiplantae > Streptophyta > Magnoliopsida > Fabales > Fabaceae > Gleditsia > Gleditsia sinensis. Next base: position 6,984,526 of record CM073472.1, read on the forward strand.
GGGAATGGCAGTGTTAAGCAAACTTCTCTATGGCTGTGTGTACGTCAAAGCTGATGGCTGGATCAAATTGGATGGAAGTGGCTCCCAAACATGTAAGAGTAATTAGTATCACAGAGCCTTTATTATGAATATTTGGCCGGTGAACTGCGTGCAGTAGGATTGGCAGGCAGGGTATTAGCTAGATGGAATATTGAAAGCACCACACCGAGACATCCATATTATTCCCAACGCAACGTTCATGGTTTCACATCGTTAACGCCATGCACTATACTAGACGTGCTGTCACCCCCAATACGCTATACTGGACCTCCACTCGTGGCCCAATACTTTCTTGTTAATAACTGGTTTTACAACATATATGCTCTAGCCTTTCAATGAAGTTGATCCCAATGCCAGATAACCTAGGTACTTTGTGTTGAGATTTCAAGGATCCAAATAGGTAATTAATGGAGTAAAAAAAAAAAAAAAAAAAAAAAATTAATATAGTTTAATTTATAACTTATATTCACAAACAAAACAATCACAATTCTTCATTAACAAATTAAATGAAAAATAAAAAAGTGTTTTGGTTATACTCATAAATTAGTCCACATTTTAAATACATCAAAATATATTTCAATGGTATCACTCTACACAAATTGATACTCAAAATATATTCAAATATATCTATCAATGGTGTATTAGTCTACACAAAAATGATACTCTAAATATACTTAAATATATATTTCAAAATAGTGTATCACTCTTATACAAATTGCTACCTAAAATGATCACTCAAACTCAAGAACAAAACTCTTACATCTTGCCTCTCCACCTTGAGTGATATGTTTTGATTTCTTTTCCTCTTTCATATGTCTTGTAAATTCAACAAATATGGCTAGTCTTTTTCCACAAATATGACTAATCATTTTCAACAAATGTGGTAAGTCATTTTCAACAAATATAGCTACATTAAATTTAAACCACATTTTCAACACTTTGTGTACAGTTTATGTCTTTTATCATATATGATTTAGTGGCCACGCCACTTACGTGTATATGATAGAGCTTTTTATCGTACACTCTTCAAGATTGTTGCTGGTCGTATATTAACTTATGAACCCTTACTTCTAACATAACTACGTCCATGGTCCAAAATAAATCAATTTGATGGTCAGTAACTGAATATCCCAACTTAGCCAAGAAATCTGCACAACACTAGGCATAGCTAGCTTACGTACGAGAATGAATGATGAGGCGAACACGGGCATGGCATTCGGCACTTCCAAACTGTCCCCGGAGGCCCTAGAAACAAGTAATAGGAATATCAATGGTGCACCATCCCAAGAGAAGCATAATCTCACCCTCGACAATCGGATTAATTATTTGTTTGTTTTTATGTATCTTACAAGTCTTGTTGAGGTAGGAAGAGAATAAAATAAATAACAAAAACTTAAAAACTTATAATAAGGTGTTAGTCCCTTAATAATGAAAAAATTCTTAATGACTAGCTAGAAGAATTGCACTGCTTTTGGTGCTCCATACTAGAACATTTTCCCCCCAAATATTCCTGACAAATTCAAGATATTCTTCGGTATAATTCTAGAGACAATTGAAACCCTCCAAACCAAGAGATTTAGAATCGGAGGACGCAGGGAAGCTATCGCGATAACCACACCTGTTGCACATGGCGTGTAAGAAATCAACTGCCAAATCGTGATTAAAGCGTTGGGCCCTTTTGATAAGCTCGAGAGTAAACTCTTTGTCCCCTTGTCTGAGTTCCTCCCCAGCGATGCGAATGTACCGCATTGCTTCTTCCTTGTTACCATCCATTATCACTCGCTACACAGACTCGCCTCAGAAAACTTGAGAGTCAGAGAGAAGTTTTGGAAGGTGAGCCAACAGGAGTCAGCAATTTATACTAGTACACTAGTAAGACACTCCAACTGCAGCACGTTCCAATACAAACCACCCTCGTGACTTATCTGGTTGTTCCAATACATAGCTCTAATATATCTACAAATCGTTAGTAGTTAGGGATAGAGATTTTAAGTAAAATATCACTAAGTAAATCAGCTTTCAACCCATGTAGTTGTACCAAAGTAATGTAATTTAATTTACTAAATAGATATCTTGCTTGAACTTTCTTGAATTTTTTAATTAGTTTGAGAAATTATAACACAAAATTTTACCAAGATAACATTAGTTTATTAGTGCGTATATATGTGTAGGAGTAAATTAATAAATGAGATTTATTTATTGGAAAAAGGTTTTTCGTGAATAAATTAATCCATATGATCAGTTTAGTTTGAATGATCTTTATTCATTTTTTAAATGTAAATTTTCAAATATTCGAAAGAGAGTATTTAGCGTGATGTAGATTAGCAAAGACGTTTAATCTTAATGTTAACTTCCAACTTATAATGATAATTTTATAATGTGAGTGGTAAAATTATCTTTGGTCAGTCAGGCTACAATTGCCAAAAGTTGAAGTAATATCCAATTACGTTTAGATAAATTAGTTTATAAAATTATCTATTTATTATACTGAAATCATATAAAATTTAAACACTGATTTCTTGCCACTTAATCAGGCGTCTACACTTGCAACAATTTAACTTGCACAGCTCTTCACTCGCATTGGAGATAGTCACAGTCTAATCTTCTTGATCCCATAATTTCTATCTCTCCCAAAAGCGTATCCTTATAAAAAAAACTTCACATTGAAATATATATCAGTAAAGGGGTAAGAGACAATTAGAATCCCACCCCAGTAGAAATAGTTGAGGAGACTTGGATCTCAGCTCACTCCATGTAAATCCCAAATGCAGTCGCATTTCTTTATTAATTAATCTTGTGTTCCAAATTCAAACGCATTACCTTCAGCATACTCGTACAGATACAGTACACAACTAACAGCTTACAAACATGGATAAATTTTAAAGAAAAAGAACAAAGGTATTTGTTCGTTCCAGAGCCATTTTACAGCCCTACAGACGCAAGAGATTGCTCCGATCTCATTCTACTCTTTCTGAGGCGTTCAGCGATGATGAAGGCCAGCTCAAGAGATTGTGAAGCATTGAGCCTAGGGTCACAGTGTGTGTGGTAACGGGAGCTCAGGTCATCAAAAGTGACCGTCCTTGACCCACCAATACACTCGGTCACATTCTGACCCGTCATCTCCAGATGAACTCCTCCTGGGTGGCTTCCTTCTTGTTCGTGCACATCAAAGAATGCCCTCACCTCCGCCTGTACAATTAAATTAAAAGTTAGTGGCATCAATAATCAAATTTCAGAACTATTGTGAACCACTTCGTCCCAATAAAGTCACAGTCTATGATGTCTCTTCGGCGAGCATTAACGTTAACGATAAAAAAGTCCTTAAGTGTCCAATCACACCTGCAGATAAAGAAATATAACCCAACCCCATATTTCTTATTGCTACAAGGATAAAATAATAGCTTGACTGCTTTAGTTCAGAACTTTAACATGCGGACCTTTTCCCACCCACTACTCCACCTACTAAATTAGATAGCCTTCAGATTTGGTAGCTCACCATTCAGGACTCCGCTTCAAACATAAAACCTTGAACAAACTATTCGGCAGGTCACATCCTTATTTAATACCATTATAAATACATATACTTGGTCAATTAAGGTCCCAGTTCATAATTATTCCCTCCTCTCTCTCTCTCTCTCTTTTTAAATAGCTTTTCCTTCTTTCAGATAGATATTTGGAAAAGCATGCAAACATTTACATCTACGTATCAAAAACCACCCAGCAGCTACTTATATCCACTTAACAGAGAAAGGGTTGCAAGAAATATACCCTGATGGCATCGAAGGGGCGAGTTTTGAGACCACAAGGAGCCTTTATGGTGTTTCCGTGCATAGGATCGCTGACCCATGTGACAATTTGCCCTGCTCTGCGTACTGCCCTGATTAGATGTGGAAGTTTTACTCTCATATTTTCAGCTCCCATCCTCGCGATCACGGTTATTCTTCCTGGTTTGTTTTGGGGATTCAAGATCTCAATGAGTTTAACAAGCTCCTTTGGATCCATCTTATCACTTACCTGCAATATAATGCCAATTTATCAATTAACTTCTACTCTCATGGTCAAATCAAGCAACTTACATGCCTTCACGTTGAGGGATGAAAAATCAGACAAAATTAGAGAATTAAGAATAACAAAAATCCTAATAGATAGAGTGATCGCTTGCTCAAGTTAACCTCGTCTATGACTTGATCATAAATAAAAAATTCAGTTGGGGTTCAGACCTTAATTCCCAGAGGATTAGCAACTCCTCTTAAAAACTCAACGTGGGCACCATCCAGCTGCCTGGTCCGTTCCCCGACCCAAATCATATGGGCGGAGCAGTCATAGTAGAGACCAGAAGTGGAATCCAACCTAGTAAGTGATTGTTCATATGGCAATAGCAAGCACTCATGAGAAGTCCAGAACTCAGTTGTTTTCATTATGGGATGGTCCACCGTAAGTCCAGCTGCAGCCATGAATCCGAGGGCCTCATCAACTCGGTGAGCAAGCTCTCGGTACCTGCCATACCAACAACACTTCTAATTTTACTCAACCTACGCATATCAAGAAATTGAGAACAGCATAACTAGAGACTAGTCAAAGGGCACGTGTATATATATATGAAGTGTACAGTGCATACTCGAATTTTTCATTTATTTACCAAGGATTTGGATCCCCTAGAATCCACACATAAACCAAAAAAAAAACTTCTCAAAATCAAACCAAGACTGTTATTGCAGCAATCCTCTTTGTGTTTATCTCCAAGTTAATGGCAACAAGACTTCCAAACACACCCCGTAAAGAATATTCTTTTATACATAATTTATTTTTTGGGACAAATTGAACTGTTGAAATCAACATCCATTACTTGCCAGGAACGAGTGAAGATCACTTACATAATCTACCATTTTTATTAACCCACCAACCCAACCGCCAAAAGTCGACGCAGCATTAATCAGGAGTGAATTGTATAAAATGTACAATCTATTACGGATCACTTATCAGGTAATCTTATCTCCCGTAAAGCAAAAGGCACTTTTATATTTACATAAATAAATAAAAATAAGGCTAATATGATTTTCTGAAACTGTAAAGTAAGAATTAAGCTAGAAGCGGTGAAACGATAGCAAATACAAACGTGTCTTATTCGTAGACCCGAAATCGAACCTTTCACTTTTGAAAATGACCAATAATTAATCATCCTCACCAAAACATAAAGTGAGAAAAAGTTAACACCCAATCAAGTACAAATATAAAACCAGGTCAAAACTGAATCGGCAAATACCTGTCTCCCTGCTCACTGTGCTCTGTAAAGTCCATATTCCACTGGGTGACCCTTTGCATAGCAGCATAGCCTCCGGTGGCAAAGGCTCTCAGAAGGTTGAGAGTGGCCGCGGATTGACAGTACGCTCTGATCATCCTTTCTGGATCCGGAATTCTGGACTTTTCCTCAAAAGCATCTCCGTTCACATTATCTCCTCTGTAACTCGGCAGCTTTACGCCGTCTTTCTCCTCGAACGGGTCCGATCTCGGCTTCGCAAATTGACCCGCCATTCTTCCCACCTAAACAACAGTTCATTGTCAAATTTAACAGAAAAATTGGTATTTCTGGCAAAACAAATGGAAACAGAACGGAAAAATGGAAGACCTTAATGACGGGCATTTGTCCTCCGAACATCATAACAACACCCATCTGGAGAAGAATCCTGAAGGTGTCACGAATGTTATTGCCATTGAACTCCTTGAAGCTCTCGGCACAATCTCCACCCTGTAGAAGGAAAGCATTTCCCATGGCAGCCTCGCCCAGTCGCTCCTCCAAGCTTCGTGCCTCTCCGGCGAACACGAGAGGGGGGAACGCATCGAGGGTCCGAAGCACCGTTTCCAGGCCCTCTTGATTCGGGTATTCGGGCAGCTGAAGGGCCTTCTTGGATTTCCAGCTCTGCAAGCTCCATTTAGCCTGACCTGCTTCGATGGTGGTAGACGTCTTTGTTTGAGTTGAAGCAGAGAGGGTGGAAGACGTGGCTGTGGCTTGCGGCTTCGGGAGCTTATCGGAGGCGACGGGATTCTTGGCAGGTTCGGCTGCATGTACGGCTAGAATGGAAGGGGTAGGCCTGGCTTTATTGCGGTTGGGGAGGAAGGAAGATTGATGGAGTTTGGAGGAAGGAAGAAGAGAAGTTGTGGGAATGAGAGAGTTGGGAGTGGAGACAGCCATTGTTGGTGTCGTTTTATGAGTATCCTACGACAGTTTCTAAATGATCTATGAAACAGAGAAAGAGATCTGAGAAATTCAGATATGTCAAAAGAGGAATGAAAGGAGGGGTAAATATAAGGAAAGCGGGGTGGCCTCCTGGGTTGAGGGGTTGTTGAGGAAGGTTGTTTAGGTCAATTCAAAATCTGAAGGGCATTATGGGTAGTTTAAAATGGAAATTGGCGAAGAAGTCAAATTACATGCTTTGTTTAAGCTCATATTGTTGTTTTCGGATTTCACCTACCAAGTATTTTAGCTACAGAAGGCGCGGCATCGAATGAAGGATGGAATCACCAACTAACAGATTTCACCGCCCGTAACACAATTCAACCAGTCATTCTCCTTCATCTTCCCCAGATTTTTATTAGGTTGTGGGCGTCCTCCATCCTCACACAGCAAGTATGCCAAGTGTCTTTTCATGGTTCTGGGAGATGAAGGGTCAGAAGTGAGGTTGGCTCTGGTATGTGGAGTTGAAATTCCCACAACCACTAACAACGCTACAATATTAAGTATATTTATATCGCTTTTCTTCGAACTGCTTAATTTACTTTCGCAATTACATTTGATTTCACTTTGGAATTTGTTAAATTTATGGTCATGTTTCTCAGACTAACAAAAAATATTTTAAATTCTCGACAGTCTCGGCTAAGAGGAGGAATCCCAAGCATTACTAGTTATGAAATTTGAGTTTTGACAGATTTGTTTGTTAAGAATAGAAAAATTGATCTGTAGATTTGTTTTAGTGAAAAGAAACCGAGATGGAAAGGTTCGAGGCTTGCAGCTATAAAGCTAACAGCCTAAACACGCATGCAACAATCTTACTTAAGTAAATGACTAAAATAGAGCTGTTCTGAGTGAATAACAAGGGTTGATGAAGAATGCAGGGTCCAAGTCACCACCAACCCACTTCCACTTTTGCCTTTGATTTCTTTGAATTCCGGATGCACTGTTCTCCCGTACACTTCAACTACCACCCATCTAACCAAAATATCAATCTTATCGACACCTGTCTATTATCATGGATGCCATGGTAGTTGGCACATTCCCTCCCTCTACTCCAAAAACCCCCCTCCATCCAATTTTCCATTGAAACTTTTCCCTGCTTAGAGTGCCCTCGTTACTCATTACATAGACTCAACTTGCACCTAGATCTACCCACCAACTCTCTCTTTCTTTCTTTCTTTTTGTGGGTTGGTTATTTTTTTTTGTATTTGTACGAGAGATTTAAGACTTGTTTAATTCTATTTTTATTTTTGAAAATGAATTTTTTTGTTCTGAATTAAAAGTGAAAATTTTATATTTTAAGTAATTGTTATAATTTTAAAAACCATTCTCCAAATCAAATGTGCCATTGGTCTAAAGTTATTTAAAAAGAAATAAGAAAAGACAGTATTACTCTCGGAATTGTTCTTTGTTTCATTTTTTTATTAATTTTTTTTTTCATTTAGATTTACTTCATTTATGCCTTATATTTCTTCTTCATTTTCAAGGTAACCAAAAGGGTTACGTTTTCTTTATCTTCTTCGGCTTTATTTTTTCGTTGGTTCACTTATTGGCTTTAAAAAGGCTTTTTTTTTTTCTTTTGGACAAATATATCATGCACAAAATCAAAAATAAATCAAAAAATAAATGTATCTAACTTAATTTTACAATTTTTAAAAATATCAAATATCAACTCTTATAATCAAAAAATACAAAAACAACACATTTTATAAATACTAATTTAATAAATATTACATCTCAAAATTTTATATACACAACAATATAACATTTAAGATAATTAAAAAAAATAAAGACACTTCTAAAAGAAACAATGCACCTTTCAATCATATCTAAAAGTTATATCTTTTTAATTTTTTCTTTTCAAATAAATTCATAGTTATAGATATGATCTACTTAAATTTAAATATAGAGTTATAGATTTAACTTCAAATATGTATATTCAGATAAAAAAATATAAAATTTTGAACTCCACATTCTTTCTTGTAAGAGATAAATAAATTCTCCTCATTAAATAAATAATTTTTTTTTAAAGAAGAAACTAACAAAAATAAATAAAATAAGGAGAAGAAGAACCTCACGGCGGCGCAAGATAGGGGCTCTCCTTTTTTTTTTTTGGGACAAGTGGAGAACCCACATTAATACATGATTAAGCTCTAAAGTCAAAAACATAAGACAAAAGTAAGATAATCCTACAGCTTCTGAAGATACAAAACAAAAACCTAGTACTTGGATTAAAAAATAAAAAGGCAACATACCTCTTTAATCTTAATCTACTAAAATTATATATCAAAAATCAGAAATACAGTTAATACAACAACAAAATAAAGAAGAAGAAGAGGTACATCTTAGAAAAGCAACACACCTCTCAAACTCTCTTTAAATATCTTCTATATCATCACAAGTTCATAGTTGTAGATATAATTTTTTTCACTCAGATTCAAAATTAATCTATAAATCTGAATAAATGAAATGTATTTTTTGAAACTCTAACACTTCTTCTATAACAAGAGGAAGAAAACTTTTCTAAAGGAAGAAGAACACTCTCCTAAAAGAGAGAAATAAACTTTTTTTGAAAAAAAAAATCTAAAAATTAGACAAAATAAAAAACAAAAACAAAAAAAAAGAGAGAGAAAGAGGAGGGCGGAGAGATGGCTGCCCCCTGCGCAGCACTGTTGGGGAGGGGGGTGCTTTTTCTCTGTTAGGGTTTTTTAACCAGAGATAGGGGCTCTCCTTGCGGCGCTACGTATCGACAAATCCATACGGGCTGGAGCCTGGAGCCCATTACATTGCTGAAGTCCAAATTCAAAGAAATCGCATGCGGGATCTTCCACTGTGAATCTATTTTATTTTTCTCTCTGTTTTTATTTTTTTGTACATGACAACATAGAATCTAATTTTTCTTATTGTATATATAGATTCCAATGCCTTTTGCAAATCAGCCATAAACTATATCAAGGTCACCACCGCACTCTACATTTGTCGCGAGTGTCATCCTTGCGCCCCGATTATGCTAATCTTCTTTTATCATTCCCAACTCTATCGAATATCCACCAAGACACCGCATTCTATACTTGTTACTGTAACTCATTTGATGAAAAATTAATTTAGAAAACTGTATCTTTGAGGGGCTACCATATATTTTAATCTTCACTTAATGTATTGCAACCCATTCTTAAAAATTATATGTATATGAAGGTTTTTGTATCTTAAAATTATGCGACGCCCTAAGAATGAATAACGCCCTACATATTTTTGATAGTTCCCTGCAGAGATTGGTAATCTCTTGCTTTTGAGGATTTGAAGGAATGCGTTCTTTAGGACTCTTCTTTTGTACCCAAAAAAAAAAATGATTGAAAGTAGAAAATATTATAAAAACAAATTACGCCAAACTCAGGTTAATATAGTTTTCTGAAATTTTCATTAACTGAATTTGAGAGATTCAAGTTCAACTGCCTTGCAATTTTAACTTGTATAATGTGGTGAAGGGTAGCTAGCCAATGCAAGGAAGGACAAAAAATGCATGTTCTTTCTTGCCCATCAAGTCTGGGAAGAGGGAAATTGAAGAGAAAGGACTTGGCCTTTGGTGGTCCTGCAGTGGGCCTCCTTCTGAATCTGACTCACAACATGGGCAACTCAGAAACGGAATTTAGCAAAGGCGGTAACACATCCAAAATAATCACGACAAATTATAATAGCTAGCTTTGTCAGCTCCTCAACTTCATCATCACTCAAACATAAGAAAATCATAAATTTTAGCTTATTGTTCACGTGCTACCCCTACGACAATGCTATTATTTGAACCCTCCCATACAATGCTCACACAGCCACAAGTTTCAAAGGACAGAATTGAAATAATAATAATAATAATAAGCCGCAAGATCCTAAAGCATATTGGTCACATGCAATCATGTGACTACTAACTGCGCTGCAGTCTAGGGACAACTACAAATTTGTAATAGGAAATTATCATGAACAAACATCCATCACCCATTCCTACATACCTTAAAAACAAGTCAAACATACATTTTACCGCTCCTTTCTCTGCTTATTGTTTACATATTCTTAATATTCATTGCTGTCAAAGAGATTTATGTCCAAAATCCAAATTTAGTTTTCATTCCATCATGATTTTAAAAAGGATTTTGGAAAGCTACGTTAAAAAACCAGAGCTCTTTTTCCAAGTGTTGAATGATTCACAGGTTGGTATCAGCTACCAGTGCAAGTGGAGCCTATTAAGTTAACTGCAGCATGATCTCAACCTTAAAAACAAGTCAAACATACATTTTACCGCTCCTTTCTCTGCTTATTGTTTACATATTCTTAATATTCATTGCTGTCAAAGAGATTTATGTCCAAAATCCAAATTTAGTTTTCATTCCATCATGATTTTAAAAAGGATTTTGGAAAGCTACGTTAAAAAACCAGAGCTCTTTTTCCAAGTGTTAAATGATTCACAGGTTGGTATCAGCTACCAGTGCAAGTGGAGCCTATTAAGTTAACTGCAGCATGATCTCAACCACCCCACGCTTTAGTTCATCACCTCCCCTCATTAACTATTTTACTGCTTTCACTTTCGATCAGGTCATAACACTAGGTATTTTAAAAAATTTCTCCAAATATCTCGAAAGAGAAAAAAAAAAACAAAAATCTAGTACCGCCTTCGTAGAATAATGCCACTCACATTTTTTGAGTCTGTGGCTGTGTCACTGTCAATGTGTTTTTTCTTTTTTCCCTTGGTCAGGAAGATGCTAAACAGATGTCGGTAGGATTTGTGAAGAAGCAGAGAGTTGCGGAGACAACAAACCAAGCAGCTTTGTTTTCAAGTAAATACACATCCACAGAGCATATTTAAAGTCAAGCGTAGAAGCAGGTTTAGTTACAGAGACTAAAAAAGCATGCAACTGAGGAGGAAAGAAATACAGGTTATGGAGATGGAGGCCAATACATTCCAGAATCTTCAATTCCTTCATAAAATCTCAATTCAAGCTCCTCTAGCCTTCCCTCATCGTCCCACATCCCATCATAATTATCACTTTCATCATCATAATATTCTCCCACGCCACCAGCCACAAATTCCCAGGCCAAGTAATCAGAAGAATCAGAGAAGTCTGAGCATTCATCATAGTCGTCGTCTCCCTCATAATAGTCTAGAACAAGAGGCCCCAGAACCTTGAGTTTTGGAAAATTCTGCTTTAGGCACAAGTTGCCGAGTTTGGCACCCCAACAACCCCTGAGATCCAAAAATTCAAGCTTAGGACAGGCTGAAAGTATTTGATGAACGCCCTCTGTGGTTATACGATGGTAAGCCATTTCAAGATGCTTGAGCTTAGCCATGGTGGAGGCAATTGCGTATGCTTCATCATCTTGTAAAGGCTTGCCTGCAGTATCTAATGGATGCATGTTCCGACATAACCCTTCCAGCAGTTTGCAATTCTTCCCAATTATCTCAAGCGCATAAGCACTCATTTTAATACAATAGCTCACATCTAAGAAAGATATCAAGGAAAGCCTTCCGCCAATCTGTTCCGTTATGGAATCACTCATATTGCTCCTTGGCACTCGCAAAGTCTGGAGACACCCCGCACTTGCATAACAGCAAAACCATATAAGAAACTTCACTAATAGGACACAAATCCAGCTAAATACCACCTTATATAGTTCTACTATTTCATATAAATGTGAACCAGCAGCAATTAAACATTAATATAAGAAAAAACGTCTCAATTTTAATTTTGCTTTTAACATATGAATCACAGTTAAACATCTAAACTTCGATTAAGAAACTATGCATTATATATGCTTACTTGTCGGCAATGAAAGTGAAAATGGCATCAGTTTGGAGACCAGAAACACAGAGCTTGCGGAGAGAGCCACAGCTTCTAGTGATAAGCATCTCAACCATTCTGTCGAGTTGGTCGGGCTGGCCACGGTTGCTCCACTTCACAATGTCTATCTCCTGCCAGCAATAAGGTCCACTTACTGCTTTGGCCCATGATTTGCAAACCCTGGGGATCACCGCCACTCTCTCTTGGAGAGACAGATTGGTAAAGATTAGCCCAAGTGCATCAGGTATTAATTCATCCCAACTTCGAAAATCAGATGCTGCTTCCATCCAATCTGCCTTGTGAACAAAAAAGCAACATTTTCTATGGTTAGGTTTCTCATTACGACATGTGCATATGAGAAACCGTATAGCAAATAAAATTATCAAAAGCGCGAATGCAGCAAAAGATCTGTCACGATCATAACAAGAACGGGTAAAGGAAGTTTCTTTTTTCAAGGGCTGGAGAAGATAAAGGAATGAAATATAAACGAAATTTAGATAGGCAATACTTTACAGCATTTTGTAATATCCCTCCCAGAAATGGGAAGAACTTCGCTCTATAGGGAAAAGACAAATCTTCATATCTACGATAAAACAGAAATGCCAGAACAGATTTTCCAGACTGGGAGCTAAAGTTAGCGTCGGTGAACAGTAACAGCTGAGTATAATCCAAGACCAAGCCACTGTGTTTGTGTGTGAATTAAAAAATTCTTCAATAACCCATCCCAGCCACTGTACTACAAAGCCAAAACGGCGGTTAATTGCTAAGAAATCTTGGAAGAGAGAACAAAATATTGAACTTCTGGTTACAAGATTTACTCATTGGAACCAAGTAACAGAGACCTCCCTGAACTACGACATGAAAACTAAACCGCTGAAGAAAAACCAAACGGAAGACGTACAATCCAGACTAAAAATCTCTTCTTTTCTTTTTTTTTCCTTCGTATTATCAGTTTTCTGAGTAAATAAAGGAGAATGGTACTAAAGAAAAGTGAAGAAAGAAACCCCGGGAAAGAAGAAGAAAATCCAAATGATATGCACCGAAAAGAAGGGAGATTTACCTGGAAGAACACTTTTCCAGAGTACAGTTCTTCTAGGACATGAATTATGCACCAGTCACCGGTTAATCAGCCACATGCGGCGGAAACGAGAGGAGAAAGAGATAAGAGGGAAGGGGGAAAGCAACAAAACAAGACCGATTCCCCCACCTAACCACAGCTTCAATGCAACAAGAGTCAGGTAAAGGACACGGTAGAAAAGCAAAATACGTGTATAGACGAGACTGGAAAAGGCCAAAATACCGAATGAAGTTGCGAGCAGATAGAGCCCATTGAACTGAAAAGTGAAATTATATATGGTAGGAAAAAGAAGTGGGAGCAGAACGAGAAAAATCGGTGTTTTACTGCAATACTCAAAACTGTCAAAATTGACTCCGCCAAAGAGAGTTAAAAAAACAGTAATTTGCCGTGAAAAGGTAGAGTTTTTAATTTTATAACAAAAAGAAGGCAGAGACTAATGGCATCGGTACCATGTTTTTGAAGTTTTTGTGCGTGCATTGTAAACAAATGACGTAGCGTAAATACGAGGAGAGAAGGACGGGTCAGAACTGAGAGCTAGGTTTGGGGAAGGGAGGCACCGACACGAGTCAGTAACTCAGAGGAAGAGCGAGAAGGTGAAAGCTTACTTGTATCACTAATCACTATCAAGGGTCAAGGTGGAGTCTGAGACCCTGGTTGCCACGTGAGATGGGCCGGTCAAGTGGACACTGAACCCAGTCAACAAACGCTTAAGTGTGTGTTTGGATTGACTTTTTTCCCAACGCAAACGTGATTTTGGAGCAATTTGCAGAAGCAACATTTTGTTGCTTCTGGCAAAATCCCGGTGAAAACGGGCTTTTATAGCTTTCCACCGCCAATCCAAACACACCCTAATTCGTAAACCTCCAGCTTCCAACGTGGATTCTAAAACTAAATCAAACACCTACTCTTCTAATAAAACTTTTTAACCCGATCACAATAATCTCTAAGGCTGATTAGGGCCAAACTAGTGTCAATCTATTTCTTTTATCTTAAGTTGTAAAAGGAATGTTACAATAAATAAAAAAAATGAATGCCATAATAGGAGAAACTTATCAAGAGTTGATTCAAATGTTGTTAAAGATGTAATGAGCTGATTAATTTATGATTATATATTTTTGTTTTAAAATTTAATATGTTGAATACTTGAATTTAGTGCGTATATTAAGTACTTTTAACTTGTTTTGTTATAATATTTTGAACTCGTCAATAATAATAAGTAATTTGATATATTACCTTTATTGATTGATCTTATTTTTAAATTATACTTAAATATTTTTATGTAACTATAGTTTAGTTCTAATAAATTTTAAATTTTTGTAACAATATTTATATCTTAATGGCAAATTAAATAATTGTAATTAGTTACTATTGTCCTTAAATTAAAGTTAAAAAATAAAATTTATAATATCAAATCTAAACCCTTAAAACTTGAAAGTTAGACTAAAATTTTAAATACCTATGTTTAAATAAAACTTAGTCGGTATCTTAAAGCCGTTTAAAATTAGAATAGGGTCAAATGACTCTAATCGCCCAATTAGGAGAGCGTAGCCATGTTAATCACTACCCATGGGCCCCTTCATTATTTCCACTTGCAAGCTACAATTCGAAAGGATAAATCATCATAGCTTATTGTTTTATACTGCTCGCACTGTTGGGGGACGAAGGATAACTTCAGTACATACAGAAAAATAAAAATAAAAAAATGAATTCTCTGGTAGAAAATAAATAATGATAAATAATAGTTCTTTTGTACAAATTAATAGGCAATGAGTTTGGGCAACAAGGCTTCTTTTTGAACTTCAACGTCCCTTGAATCTCCAAATTTGGTTCCGTCTGTTAAAGAAGGGAACGGTAGTAGCCGCCACTACTCCCTGGTAGAAAAACAAGTAAATGTATCAGAAATAACAAGGAAAAGAAATTTTGAGATAGCCAAATTATATTTTCACAACAGTTATGGAAACAACGTAATGGTGCGGGTTAAAAATTCATTTAAGACTATACAGTGTAGATCTTAATCATCTCATTGTATCTCCCTTTACTTCCCCTATCTATTTAGGATATTTATCTTTCTTCAAGGGACGAGGATTTAAGCTGCACACAATATCTGACCCAACTCCTATTAATCAACCAAATCAAGGGTAGCAAAGATTATAAATAACAGTTTAATGCTTCGGCAGCGGCAGAGCTCAGATATAAAAGCTCTGGTATCGTCATTAGATTATAAAACAAATCCACTTCAGATTATACCCAAGCAATTTAGGAAGGCCAACGGATAATTATGTGAGGTAAGTTTGAAGCATCGATCCTAGTTCCTTTAAGCAACAATTTATATAAACAACATGCAATCACAACATAGCTCTTTTATATATGCATCAACTATTGGTTTGAAAATTCAATATTCTCATATTTGTATGTCATAACATCAAAACCAAATATCTTATACATAGGTTTCCAAAATATCATTGAGAATAGAAAAAAGACATGAAAAGATTATAAGGTTAATGATTAGATAAACCCACTCTACATTAACCATCTCGTCATAACTTAACTTTCTCCTGTTCTCTCATCTTTAGATCTCATCTTAAATAGTTGAGAATTGATAAAGCTCAAGTCAAATGGATTTGAGGGCAAAACATACAAGTGATAAGACAACACTAACTAAAGCTCGAGCAATAAAAACTACACTAATAATTGAAGCAAGAAAATAAAAAACCTACCACTTAATAAGCCAGCCGAATAGAAAATGCTGCATTATAGGAACCTCTCCAAGAGTTCCGCCTTATACACCTTCAGTAAGCCTCTATTCACCTTGTTCCAGTTGGGCACCCCACTAATATCATCCAACAACGGGGAGTTCTCCGCAAACAAACCCTTCTTCACCTTCTTCACAAAAGCATTGCAGGCAAGGTAAAGATACTCTCTTTTTTTGGACAGATGCAAGGTAAAGATACTCGTTCGAAAAATTATCCAGTATATCCTGATTATGAATCGACTTGGGCTTCATAAACTTGTGGTCCACCAACTGGGACGACCCAACTATAAACGGCAGAAAATTTGTCATCGAGACACCCCCCTCCCCCCCTAAAAAAAAAAAAAGACCACAAACTCCAGGGACCCAGCGGGCTCGAAGGATTAAACCAACTTCAACTTTCTCGTCAGTTTCAGATTACACTCTGGCCACCACAACTTGGTAATCCTCCTCTTTTATTTGGACACAAACACACGATGTTATAAATTTAATATTCTTCTACTCAATCTTAACTTAAATTTCAAATTTTTTTTTCCAACCCATAATTAATTAAAGGAAGAGTCAGAGGCCACGTCCTATTTTATTAATATATTAAATAGGTAAGAAAATAAAATAAATGATCCAACCCATACATTAACACGGCACTGGTCCTTTGGAAATGTTTGGTTATGGCCCAAAATCTCTGAAAAGAAATGTATAAACATTTTCCTCTATTGTTCAGCCTAAAATAAAAAATAAATTTCTTTTCGACTTCTTTTTTTTTAAAACAAATATAAAATTATATTTATATATAATAAAAAATATATCAGACAGTCAAGTCAATAAATAAAAAATAAAGATAAAATAAATAAATTTTATAATTTTTGAATATATAAAAAAAATTTAATACTATGATTAAAAAATAAAAAAACAATACATCTTTCAAATTATAATATATTAAATATTACATCTCAATCATTTAAATATATAATTAATACAATATTAAACAATAAAAATAAGAGAAATATTATTGAGAGAAAATTAACTCTCTTTAAATTTTTTATATTTACAAACTCAATTTTGTAAATATAATTTTTTTTACTCATATTTGAGTTTAAAGTGATAAATTTAATTTTAATGTTGTAAATTTGGACAAAAAGTAGACATAATTTTAACATTTAAAGACTTTTTCTACAAGAAAAAGAAGAATTTTTTTTATAAAAAAAGTAAAAAATTTGAAAAAAAATATTTTCTAAAATACCAAAAAAAAGAAGAAAAAATAAAGAGATAGAAGAAAAAGGGAGGGGTGGGTATTTACATCCCCTCCCCCAAAGCTCTCTGTGGCGCTGCTCCTGCAGCTAGGGTTGTGGTGGAAGAGCGAGGCACAAATTTGAGTCCTAATTCCTCCCGTGCTTCTGAATATGTTTTGGGAGTGAAATGTCAATGCTCAAAACATAGAGCCGAACCAGAGAATTGCAAAAGAAAAATTGAAGAAACCCATTCAAAAAGCAATTGATTTAAAAAAAGGACATTGATCCAGAATTCAGCCGAACATTCAGTCCAAGTTCAAAAGATTCTTAAGCTCTCAAAACAATGAGCCAAATATTCATTTTTTGCGTGTGTGTGTGGTTTTTTTTCTTCTCTCAGAATAAAAAATAAACCAGTCGAGCGAGTCTGTATTTTTATTTGCATCCGCAGGAGCAGCTGGTAAGTTAACAAAATAAGCTCATTTGCGTTAATTATCCATTAACTACTTGCCATCGGTATTTTTCGTTTTTAATACACAAATACTTATTATTTGATGTGTTGGGATAATTTAAGTTGATTAGAATGTAATTATGGATGAGTTGAAAATTTTAATAATTAGTAAATTTAGAGGGAGCGTTCAAATTGCCTTTGACGGCATGACTTAACCCAGCCATACTTAAGAACACTGACTGCTTACAAGTAACAACAATGAAGCACGAACATAAATAAAAACAAAATGGACATGAAAGTTGGCGACGCGGATTAATAAATTGTTTGCTAAAAAGTAAGACGAGTACTAGGAATTGACAGAAATAACAATTGAGGTATAATCCATAGAAGGTGCACATATAGAAATATAGTTCTCTCCGTATCATATATTCTATTCGATGTTTTAACCAAACGAATAAACGAATCAAAGAATTTCTCTCAATACATAGAATGTCCGTCTGTGCGTTTATCATGTTATACAAGCGTAGAACAAGCTGAGGTGTTTGGGTCAACAAGCGCTGGTAATAGATATTTCCTGCCACTAACACCGTTTGCATTATAGCTAGCACCAGTTGTTGGGTCCACCAATAGGCTCCCGGCGTAACCTGGGTAAGCCCCTTTGCCATAGACTCCAGTACAAGCCGATGCAGCCTCTAGAGGTGCCTCTTTGGGCCCCTGGAAGTAGCCATTCCCGAATGGGTTCGTCGCAGTTCCAGCTAATAGACTGGCTACGTTGATCACCATTCCGTCAAGACCCACATCGCCGTTGGGTGCAACCAAGGGTGGGTTCTGGGGACCGTAAATGGGCTGGTGGAAGGGCCACGCGCATTGACCCGGGCACTGAGTCTCCGAGTTACCCACCCAGACGTAAGCGAACTTGTGCCTCTTTCCATGGACGGGAGCACCCACTGAAGAACCGTGAGTCCCACACCGACTGGAACAGAACCCATCAACGGCGACATCGGCAGCTGTTAGAACCACGTTGATGGCGTCTTTCTGGCCACCCTTTGATGCCAACTTCTCAATTTGGTGAGTGGTGAGGGTTTTGCCCAGAGAATAATTGTCATCGAGGATTTGGGAAGCAAGTGAAAGGGCGAGCTTGGGTGAGTTGTTGGAGCGGATGAGGTTGTAGTATTTCTCGGTGGCTTTCCACCAGGTAGCAACGGACGGTTGGGTTGAGGCGGGTTTGGAAGAGGAAAGGGAGGCGATGAAGTCGGAGATGATAGCTCGCTGGGAAGGAGTGAATTTGCCGTACCAAATGAGATGGACAGATATTTTTCCAGCAAGAAGAGGACCTTTGTGGTATTGGAACTGCAAGTTTTGGTCGTTCTGAGCCGATTGAGTGAGTCTCCTGGCTGCAGAGCTCAAATGGAGAAGAGAAATAACAAGGAGTAATTTCAAAACAAGACTGGAGGAGGATATGAGAGAGGCCATTTGTATATAGGATTTTGAACTCAAAAGTGAACTGGGGAGGAATCTAGAATTTGAAGGCGATAGGTAAAACTATCCAAATCTGTGGAAAAGGACGAAGGGGTGGAGGGTATATATACAGATGGGTGGGATGAAGGTGCCAGAAAGTCGTAGTGAGTGAGGGTGGGGTGCCAGCTTGACGACGCGTTTGTCGTAATCAATGAAGTTTCGTTTGTCAAATTTGGACCATATTTATTTATTGAAATCTTTATAACTCATAAAGACATCACGGAAGATAGCCAGCTAAGGTGGAGTAGGGCCGCCAGATGAAACACCACTGTAACGCGTGATGGATGATGTTGGATGACCAAATTTTGAGTCCAATGACTCTGCAAGCAAAGCATGCTCTGCAGCTCAGTCTTTCGTAAAATTTACAACTATGTCTTTATATTAAAAAAAAAATTTAAAAGAATATTAAAAAAAACATATATTTTTAATATTTTAATATATTTTAATATTATATTATTTTACTATATTTGTTATATTAATATTTATAAAATATATGGTCTCTATATTTTATAATTATAAGACATATTTACTTATTTTTTATATCTTTAAAAACCATAAAATCAAGTTAAGTATACATATGTTATCTAATATAGTAGTTTTTCACTTGTTCATCATGACTATGTAATGACTGGTAAAAATAATTTCACTCTAATCATTAGAATCGTCTTCAACTAACTTTAATATTAAATTTGCATCCCAGGTGTTTACAATGTTTAATTTGCCCTTCATCTATTTTTCTCATCAAATTCCGATTCTTTTAAAGTTGTAGGATATAATACTAATGGAAATGATTCAATTCAAATCAAAGTAATAGAAAATTAAAATTCTAACAAATAGTAAGTTTGCAAAGCATGTAATACATTTATATATATATATATATATATATATATATATATATATATATATATATATATATATATATATATATATATATAGAGAGAGAGAGAGAGAGAGAGAGAGAGTACATAAAGTCTTAAAATATTGCATAAATTCACATTTAAACACTTCATAGAAGTCATGATACACAAGTTTTGTATTAATACTGCCACTAATTTGACTCACATTCTTCCTCTAGTCATTATAAGGTACAGCATATGTGTTCTTCTTGTTGCTTAATACTTGAAGACTATATGCACTTGCTAAATTTAAAAATACAAAAAAAAAAAACATAATGAGATTTAATATGTTTGATTTTAAAAGATAACCATTTTTAATACTTGTTTTGGAACACTTACACTCCATATGTATGAGTTAGATATAAAACTCTTATAATATTTTTGAGTCAAAATTAAAGTGGCTGCAATTGCTTAGCTAATCAGAATTAAAAAAAAAAAGGGTTTGATGCAAGGAAATCAACTTAGATACAGACAACTATATAATTTATAAAATTTGTTGTATAAATTGAATATTATTGCGGTCAAGTAGTCTAGTTTGGAACCGGGTAGCATGTGGTTTAGCGCTAAATAAGGAAGAAAACAAGCAAAATGTAAATTGAATTCTTCGTATTTTTAAGGCAGGTTAAAGAAATACAACTGAAGTCCTATTCATTATTTTAGGCGGCGTTATGGGTCGGCCACGCTGTGTCTCTCTCTGTAGTACCTATCAATTCTCTTGCTAGGGAATGGGGTTGGGTTGAAGAAAGAGGTAATAGTACCATAGAAGGCAAGGCATATTAAAGGGATGGAGGTGTCTGCATTATAAGGCGTCGCCGTCTCGCCCTTCTAAGTTCTAATGTAATCAATTCGATTTCAAAGTTTGATAGAACATCACAGCTAAGGATAACAGGATTTGATAAGGACAATAAAACAGCAGTGAATAGTGATGGACAAATCCGAGGGCAGGGCCTACCTTAGCAACGAAAACAGGTTTCAGAACATTCTTCGTTAATGACGCAACTTGTGCTGCAAGCTGGGTGTGGGTCTACCGGGTTTAACATCTTCGTTCTTCTGCAGTTGCACTTTGATCATTGTCGTCGTATAATTAAACGGCACAATAAAAACACATCATTCCATTTTATAATGGCATCAAGCTGTACAGCAATTCACTAACTTTGAAAACGTGTTTTATTATGATTACCGATTTAGCATTGTCGTATTAACCATTACGATTCGAAGAAAGTAAAATGAAATGATGATCATTGACCTTTAATAAACCGATTAGATGGGTTGAAGGGGGGTGGGTCACTTCCAAGTTCGTTGCCAATCAGAGGGCAAATATACAGAGTATTCATTGCTTTAATTAATTCCAATTTGTCAGAAACCAACCGTATTTTAATCAGCTATACTACAGCAGCTGATTCTAGATGCTAGGAATTTCATCTATTAATAGTGGGGCAAACCAATTTCCTGGGGAAGAAACTTTAGCTTCTAAACCAAGTTACACGTAATTACATGAAATGGAAAGAGGAATTGTCAGTTTTTCTTCAACAATCACCCATCGGGGAGACGACAAATTTTGTTGATAACTTCTATCTTTCAGAGGGTGCATAATTACTGTCACAGCCCAGACTGAATTAAATTCCAGACCCTCCAGAGGAGGAACGGTGTGCCAATTAAAACCTGGAGTAAATGTTTCACAATTCTACTGCCTTGTAAAATTCTAGTGCCGTATGAGAAGAACTCTGTTTATTTAAATTGTTGGAAAGGAATTTTTCTCTTTTCTTTTCTCTATTCTGCTCAATCTAGACAAAGAAAGAGCGAGGCAGAGAGAGAGCAATGAACGATTCTTAATTCAAAAACTACGTTAGTGGAAACAAAGTCTTTCTCTGGTTTAAAAATGTAGAAATTGAGTGAGCTGGCTGGGCAATGAATCTAATTTGGGGAATTATTCTGTTAAATCTAAGGGGCCAAAACTAAATAAGCGCGAAGATAGAAAATTTCAGCGAGATTCTGATCAAAAGAATTATTTAGAGCAAACCCAGTAAATTTGCTTCTATATCATTAATACGCATGACAAAAAGAAATAAACAAATGAATGAATTGATCCCTAACATTATGCTTATACAGCCTACGACTTCCTTCGTCTAATATGGTAAAAATATTTGCTATCCAAATCTTCACACCAGTGTTGAGCAAGATGATGTAGTAGGATCATATAAAGCAGGAAGCAGATACTTCCTCCCATGAGAACCATGGGCATTGTAGCTGGCACTCGTAGTAGAATCCACCAGTAAGTTCCCAGCATATCCAGGGTAAGCTCCTTTACCGTAAACCCCTGGACAAGCCGATGCAGCTTCGAGCGGTGCCTCGGCCGGACCCTGGAAGAAGCCATTTCCGAATGGGTTCGTGGCAGTCCCAGCCAAGAGGCTAGCCAGGTTGATGACCATACCGTCAAGACCCACATCGTTGTTGGGGGCAATCAATGGGGGACTCTGTGGTCCATAAATTGGCTGGTGGAATGGCCAAGCGCACTGACCAGGGCACTGAGTCTCGGAGTTGCCAACCCAGACGTATGCGAACTTGTAGTTCTTGCCCTTTATGTGACCGGAAGAAGAAGATCCGTGAGTCCCACATCTGCTCATGCAAAAACCTTCCACTGTCACATCGGCAGATGTCAAAACGACGTTAATGGCATTTTTCTGGTCACCCTTTGACGCCAATTCCACAAGCTGCTTGCTTGTGAGTGATTTTCCCAAAGAATAGTTGTCGTCGAGAATCTGCTTACCCAATGAAAGGGAAAGAGGAGAAGCTTTCTTGTTACTCACATGGTAGTATTTCTCAGTGGTTTTCCACCAGGCGGCAACAGAGGGTTGGGAGATTTGAACAGGTGAAGATGACAATGAGGTAATGAAATCGGAGATTATGGCTTTTTGGGAAGGCTTGAATTGACCATACCAAATCAGATTGATAGATATTTTGCCAGATAGAAGAGGACCATTGTGGTAATGAAGCAGCTGTGAGGACTGGTCTTGAACCAGCTCATTCAGCCTCCTAGTGGCAAAGGAGAGCTGAAACACAGAGATCAGAAGGAAGATTTTAAGAAAGCATTGAGAAGAAATAGAAGTAGTCATCTTTGAATTGAACCAAAGCAGAGAATGGGGCTTAGATTAAGAGGCAAGCCGAGGGAGCTTGTTTGCTAGTGGATGAAGATATAAGGTCAGGGAAGAGATATATATATATATATAGGTCCCAACTGGGGCTTAGATTAGATTATTTATATTTAATAAAAATGTGTTAATAAACCGCAGGAAATGAACTTGCCGAGAAATAGACAGGGATTAAAGGGGGCTAGTGTATGGGAGAAGGTTAACATTGTTGGCATTTTCGAGCCACGACTTGCCAGGCAAGAAAAGTCGAGGAGGGACCCCAACGGTATTATTTAGCGCGTTTCTTTATTCAAACGTCTTGTGCTAATCCCTCGTCACCACTCCTGGGGTGCATATCACGCTTTTCACAAAAACTACTATTATAGGGGGTGCGTGAGGACCAAACCATTTTGCATGCGTGGGAGTCGTTGAAGTGGCATTTTAAAAAGTAATCTGTGTTACAGCCAAGGCCTGAGAAAAAAGGGCACCCTTTGTGGAAACAAGCGAACCTTTTATCTTCGTGGTCGCTACCGAACAAAAAGCATTCCAGCTTAGGTACAGTTTGGTTTTTTGAAGGTAGTCATTGTCGGGAATGCCCTTAAGAGGACCGGGACATCTAAGGGTAGAATCGGCAAGAAGAAAAAAAAATTATGGCGAAAGGCAGAGGGAGACGTTGAGACTTGAGATGACAGACTGGATGCTATGCATGTTATTGGGAAGCGCGGAGGGATCCAACTGGCAGTCACCCGATGGCAGCTTAGAAAGGGCATCCGAGGAAGCACGTGATATAACGCGCCCCGTCACTGTGTTCTTCCACACCCGAGGCACGTGAGCTGACAATGTAATTCTTTTATTTCACATGTAATAAGATGTTAACACGTATGCGCCAGGCTGGCAAAACAATGACCATATCAGAGAAGAAAAAGTAATAGCTAGTAGCTACCAGCTTTCAATTTTGGAAGTCATTTGGTACTAATTTTGTACTCGTATTAACTTTTTGGAGGGAAATTTGACGAAGCCCATCTTAATTATGTGACCCGCAATAGGATAATCAGCGCTTTTATTACCGCCTAATTTATTGAAGAGGATCAAGCCTATACACAGATCAAACTAGGTAGCATAGACTATGGACCATTGCTCAATTTCAATCCTGTTTTTTTTTTTTTTTTGTTGGATTCTTTGCAATATCCTGACAAATTTTCACTTTTCATTGCATGTTCAAGTTATAAATATTTTGGGGGGTTTTTTTTTCTTCTCTTAAGGCCTCACCAATTATATTCATATGTAATTATAGAAAAATAAAACCCTGCTTTTAGATACCTACGTAAACTAGAGTTAAGTTTCACCGAACTCCAACAAAAATATATGTTTGAAGATGTTGCAACTGTTGTGATTTACGACACCAACAACAGTTATTATTATTTAAATAAAATTTAATTTATTAATGATAAATAACTTTTTTATTTATTAATAATATTTAAATTATAATATATAATAAAAATAATTTTTATTATGTATTATAATTTAAACATTTAAATATAACATATTGAATATTTAAGAATACTTGTTTTGTCCATTGGTTTACATGCGTTGCACCAGAGAAAATGTGAATAACTTAGTGAAAACAGCGGTACACGATAATAAATCTATGCCCTTTAAGATGTATTTTGCCATCCCTAACATAAAATCACGAGATTATGATATTAAATATTATTTAAGCGAGTCGATGAAATATAATAATACGAAAAATACATGCTCGGCGTCCGCTTGCAATGGCTCAACTAGTAAAATAATTAAAACACATAGTACAGGGCCGCATATGGGGCATTCACCACTGGACTTAGCTGCCTTGTTTCAAACTCGCAGACACACAGGACAGTATAACGAGGTCCGACGAATCTAACCTACATTTGTTCAAACTTTTCCCAGCTCTGTCTGGCTTTAGAATTATATTAAATCTAATATATATTCGGGGGGTCTGAAGCTTTGACCGAACTACAGATCCATATATGTCTGTAACTTCAATTAAGAGGGCTGGGTAGCCGTTCTGGTCCATTAGTTTATAATTGTTCTCCAATGGGCATGCATATATATATATATTCTCGCTTTGAATTTTCAAGCTCCTCCCATAAACTTGCGTGTGTTTAGATATTTGCCTTTGACCAAAGACGATGACATAGTCGGCAATTTCTTATGATTCGTGGGTTGCCACTAAGTATAAGCATAGGAATGAAGGTTCCTAGGAAAACAGTGTTAAGAGTTGATGTTCCGCTTTGACGAATTAAAGTAGAAAGCTGGCTAGAATTGAACCGAAACAATTATTATATATAGAAACTCAATACATATTGATTCCAAGGTTGTTAGGTGATATATAGGAAGGAATACATGACTCGTCGCATTCATTTGGCTCACAAAGCAAGCGCCTTTAGTGCTCCGGGAAGCACGCGGCATGTCTATAGACCAACCAGAAAAATTAAAAAGACTGTAACTATACTTGCAGACATTGTCACTCTATAATTGTAATTACTATATAAAAGATAATTTAATAATAAATAATATTTTATCTATTAATAATATTTAAATTATAATATATGATAAAAATAATATTTTTAAAAATTATTTTTATTATATAATTTAAATACTATTGAGAAACCAAATATCAATTTATTATATAATGTTTTGTCGTTTCAGAAAAATCAATTATGCCATGGTGCTTAATTTATCGACCCCTGGTCCGAAGGAATGGAAGGGCTTGTGCATAGCATATTACCATTACTAGATCTCACCATATATGTCGTTTCAGACATGGTCACTGCAGTCAATTTTAATTCCTTTCAATAACTAGCGCAAAAGTTGATTGAAATTATAATATAAAACACTTTTATTATTTGTTTTTCTTAATATAATTAGGGTTAAAATTTTATTAAATTTATTTTTTCTAAATCAAAAATTATTTTTTTGTCTTAATTATTATTTCACGAATAAAAGTATTATCAAATTATAAATAGTAATTTATTATTTATGCCATATGCAAAAATAATTATTTTTGTATAAAAATTAGTCTTTTGTTAAACTTAATCTATCTTTATATGAGTATTTAAATAAATTAATTATCTGTCTATTTTTACTATTTAAGTATGCTTTTAGGATGTGCTAATGTAATTTTAAAACAGCTGAGGAGCAAAATGTAATATTCAGAACAAGAATGAAGGTCTTTGTAGTTTAAGCATGAGTAACTTGTTGTAAATTTCTCTTAAAATATTTACACAAACCAATTATTAAATCTGCATAAAATTCTATTGTTTTTTCTAAAACTTTTTTGTGTGTGGTAAACTTTTGAAATAGATAAGAGGTTTGCAAAGAAATAAAAATAAGGGCTTAAATTATATTATTTAAATAAAAAATATTAATCCTTCAACTTTAAAAAAGTGACATTTTAATTCCTTTCAATATTTTAGGGCTCAATTTTAAAATACGTCAATTTTGTGCAAACATTTGGGATCTAAAAAAGTCTGTATTTAGGTGTGGTGATTTCCATGCATTACATTTGTTTAGTTTCATTAGCTTTTTAGGATTTGGATCCTCTACTGTGGAACAAACACAGCACGCCGTGTTGTGCTCCAAATTAGCATCGTTTGGAGCACAAGTGGCAGACAGAAACCAGCACGTCACGAGACGTGGCAGCCACATGGCAGCTAGCACGACAGTCGACTAATAAAAATACCAGTCGACTGTCGAGCAAATCAGGCGACTGGTCCAGCCACTGATAACCACTGGACCAGTTAAAAAAATACCAGTCGATTGGCATTTTTACCAGTCGACTAATAATGTGCAGGGGTCTCTGGAGTGTGGCATTTTTCAGTCGACTGGTTAAAAAATCAGTCGACTAACCTGTCTCCAGTCGACGAATTTAATCAGTCGACTTGTGGTAAGTACAATCGACTGTCGAGAGCCCATCAGTCGACTGATTGTATAGGCATTTGACTGATGTGACTGAAAAAAATTGTCCCGTTGCCATGACAGTCGACTGCCATATACGACAGTCGACTGATGGGGTCAATTAAACCCAGAATCCCTAAATTTTTTCCACATTCCGTGAAATCCCAAAATCCTTCTCTCAAAATTCCTCTCAATCTTAAATCGATTTTTGCCATTGAAAGCCAAATCTCACTGATTATTTGTCTCCAAACACTAACCCAACCAAAACCCCGAATTAAAAAACGCATTTCCCATCCAAATCACAACCAAAATTCATCCATTTACCTTCGCGTAGGTTTTAGGGTTCGCGGTTCTTTCCCAAAGAATTTCTGTGATTGTACGCAGTAGCCATGGGTCCTAAAACTTCATTTAAGAGACCGAGAGTCGGGGCAGGGTCTACTTCATCTACTTCTATTCGGCCATTGCTCACTACATTAGAGCAAAAGAAGAGGTATGAAAAGCATTTTATGCAAAGAACTATGGTACCGGGAATGTTCTTCAATGTAAGTTTTTTAACTAAGGAAGGTTTTGAATTGAATAATTTTATCAAGACTCAAGACATGGAAAAGTATCTGTGCTCCCAAACTTCATACTCTCCTTCCACTATCAGAGCTTTTTTCACTAATTTGGAATATGATGAAGAATCTTTGGAATTCAGTTCTACCATTCGTGGTACAAAATTTAAGTTCAACAAAAATTTATTTATTAGAATTGTGGGATTGCCTGAACCAAGTGATGATGCTTGCTTGTTGGATGAATCATTGTCTCTTATTACCTGGTATAATAAAGAAGCTGTAGTGTCTAAGATATTAGGAGGAGAATATGCAGCTCATACCAAAATACACACCAAAGATTTAACTATCAATACCATTTTAGTATTTTATATGGTTAGTCATGTGGTGCTTCCAAAAGCTGAAAATTATTCATACATGAGTGAGTTTGAGCAGGTTATTGTGTATTGTTGGCTGACTGATAGAGTAATTGATTACTCATATTTGATGCTGAAATTTATGATTGTTGCACACAAACAAGCCAATAAAGGGTTGCCATATGCAAGTGCCATCACAAGACTGATTAAACATTTTGGCATTGATCCATTTGATGACCAAGTTATTGTGCCCAAGGTCTTTAATGAGTTTAATATCAATAGGATGGGATTTACCAAAAAGAATAATAAATGGATTCGAAAGAAGGAGAATGAAGATAATCCTACGATGGATAATGAAGTTAGTGCAAGTGAGCAACCACAGGCAGGTGCTACAACCACATCTATGATACATAATTTGACTGCTATGCATGATACCATGAATACTAGGCTGAATAGTATGCATGATTATTTGAACAATAGATTCAACAATATAGATAGTACTCTGAATATTAGGCTGAACAGCATAGATGATACTCTGATTTCTCTGAACACTCGTGTACTGAGTTTGGAAAAAAATGTGTCAGATTTGTTTGTGAGATTGGGCAGATTTGAAGGAGTTGAACTGGGGGATACAGAGATAGACAAAGCACGTGATGAGAGAGAACAGAGCCAACCGAAAGAACAAGAGGCAGAAAAACTTCATGATGAGATAGAGCAAAGCCAGCAGGGACAGCAGTAGGAGACTCAGACTTAGTTTTTTTTTTCCTTTAGTTATTAAAATTGTAATGTTGAATGTTTTTGCCAACAGTCAATGACTTAATACTGACTATTTTTGCTAGTTGTATGGATCAATGACAAATGAATGATAATAAGAAATTTAATATTCAGCAAGAGTATATTTTACAATATTGTTTTCTACTAATAGTATTCTAATAGACAAAATACATAAAAAGTATAAATTATAAAATTTCTGAAAACTCCATTGCATCAAGGGACTCCATGGAATGATCAACTTGTGCCTACACAAAAAAAAATATATGAGGAAATGACATTAATTTAAATTTATCAGAGCATAAAAAATTTATTAATGAGAAAATGACATTAAATTTAAATTTATCTTACCGTTAGCAATATTTTAAAATAGTATTCTAATAGATAAAATGTATGAAAAAGATAGCTTATAAAGTTTCTGAAAACTCCATTGCATCAAGAGACTCCATGGAATGATCAACTTGCGCTTACACAAGAAAAAAATAATAATGAGGAAATGATATTTAATTTAAATTTATCATAGCATAAAAAATTTATTAATGAGAAAATGACATTAAATTTAAATTTATCTTACCGTTAGCAATCTTTTAAAATAGTATTCTAATAGATAAAATACATGAAAAAGATAGCTTATAAAGTTTCTGAAAACTCCATTGCATCAAGAGACTCCATGGGATGATCAACTTGCGCCCACACAAGAAAAAAATAATAATGAGGAAATGATATTTAATTTAAATTTATCATAGCATAAAAAATTTATTAATGAGAAAATGACATTAAATTTAAATTTATCTTACTGTCAACAATCTAGTAAAACTAAAATCATGGTCTCGTGATTGAGTGAATGCATGGTCTTGTGATTGAGTAGATGCATAAAGTATCGAAGGTGTAAATGAGGATATTGTTGATTCGGTCCCACCATGCAGCCCACAGCCCTATAAAGATAACAATAAATGAATAGTTATTTAACAAATTTGGCTAAACACATATATTTATAATTTCACCTACATGCGAATCATTGGATCTAGGAGCTCTTCTTTTTCTTTCAGAATGAACTTCAACCCAACTCTTCAATCGTCTTTTACTCTTTATGCTAATTTTTTTCTTCAGTCCTTTAGCCTGTGACACATTCAGTGACGGGTGTTGTGGTAACAAGTTCTGGATTCTTTTGCCTTAAACGAAGTTGCATCACTTATTTGTTGAAATCATCAATGGCTTCATTTACCATAATAAAGGCTTCTGGATCATCTGACACTTCAGTTGCCAATCTTATCAGTTTTGGACAGAGTTGCCTGTATCGTTGCGTACTCCCAAGTCTAACATCTTCTTCAATTTTATTTCCCCTTTTATCGTGGACCACATTATTTCTTGCTTCTTTTGTCCACCTATTTAATATGTATTGACTGGGGAGCATTTTAACATCTCTCACGTCAAACACCTTCAAAGCATGGCAGCACAATATACCAGAGGTTTCAAACTTTCTACAACTACAATAAATGGACATGGTGATAGGGTCAAACAAAACTCTAAAATCAACATCATGATTAATCATCGCAACCACGTATTCATGCAAAGCCTGGGTTTCATTTCTTTGTTTTATAGATGCAGCTGCATATAGATCGAATTCTTTTTGAAACAAGTCAAATATGGTGGATGTATAAATCTTAGCAAGCTGTTGTAATATAATTGAATTCTCCATTTTCAATCTAGGTAACTTATGACGTGATTCGAATTCATACTTCAGCTCACTATAGCGCTTATCTTCTACAACTCTCTTAAAGTGTTTGAAGAACTGAAGAATATCTAGTTCGGGTTTCATGCAATTCTTAAAGTCTGAATTTAAACTCTCACTAAGTTGTGTACTTCTCATACCAAGCGTGAAAACTTTTTTCATGTAACAGGCTGCCCACTTCTCTTTTATGTTATACAAAGATCTGAGCCACGTATTTTCTTCAACACTATAGGCTGACAATAAGTTGATCCATGCCACTTCAAATTGCATTTCTTCTTTATATTCATACATACACTTTTTTATATCCTTCAACAAATGTGAACCATCCCTTATCAAGTTGCCCAAGTGTTTAATAGCATTTTGCATCAAATGCCATGTGCATAATCCATGAAAAGTTTCTGGCATCATTTCACGTAATGCTTTAGCCATTGCTTGGTCTTGATCGGTAAAAATTGTGAGAGGTTTTTTTTGCTTGTGTGCCTCTAAAAAAGTTTCAAATAGCCATTTAAATGATTCCACACCGTCTCATCATACATTAAAACTGCTGCAAAAATCACCACTCCTCTAAAATGATTAAATCCACAAAACAAAGCAAGTGGTCGGTTTGCTTTATTAGTACTGTATGTTGTGTCTAAAGATACCACGTCACCAAAATAACTATAATCAATCAATATTTTTGCATCCGCCCAAAAGACATTAGTTATTTGCTCTTCGATATTCATTTGATAAGCATGAAAAAATGAAGGATTATCTAACAGTTGATGTTGAAAATATTGAAGTAGACATCCAACTTCTCCATAAACCATGCTTCTTTGTCTTCTAGATCAAATATAATTCTTAACATTTAATCGAGTATAGCCAAGATTAGCTCTCCCTCCTACTTGCATACTCATCAAATTAAAAGATGCCTTTTGCTGAAGTCCAGAATCCTCAGCCAACTTAATTTCATGACCCTGAACTTTAGATAATTTACGCTGTGAAGCTAACATATGTACTATTTCAGGGAGATGAAATGGATGATTACGTTCTTCAACTAAATTATTGATTTTATATCTATCATTTTTAAAAGTAATTCACATTCTTGCTTTACAATTTGTTCTTGTCTCAAGACGAAGATTTACTGTCAAAATATCTCTTTTATCAGCCTTTCAAGAGCCCTCTTTACAACATACAAATTTATACAAAGTTATGATCTCATCTTTCTTATTTCGGTTAAAGTAATGCTTTCTAACTCCAAATCCTAACTTTCCACCATATTGCACCCGAAACTTCCATGCAGATTCTATACTATCAAATTTCATACCTAGTTTCGGCTTCACATCTATCACGACCCTAATTTTAAGGCACGTGAAATCCATATACCATACACATATATGTTCCATAAATGTACATAATGCCATTCTTTATCATATAAACCAATACATATAGGTTCCTATACACATATACAATATACAATGTAAGTCTATAAACCCCAGAGTAACAGTAGAAGCAGGGATCTTGCCAGTGGCATAGAGAGCATACTGTAGAATACAAATACAAATACAATACAAATAACGTGAGTCTTGGAAACAATATAGGCTCACCCAGAGAGTAGACAGTCTAGTTGAACAACTATCCGCAGGATCAAACTCTGTCTCCTTATCTGAAAAATATATCCACAACGTGTAGTGAGTTTTAAAACTCAGTGAGCAGATAAGACCCTCTATAACCTCTTGAGTTAGCATATGGATGACTTATTCTTTAAAGTTTAGCATATAGAAAGTACAATTCAGAAGTACATCCATATGGAACCCGTATTTCAAATATCCTCATTTCACAATATAGCCCAATATTCAAAACCAAATACCGTACAATACAGTTATAAACAAATACTTTGATGTAATAAAAGATTTCACATGCTTTAGGAGGTTTTCCTATTAGAACCAATACAATAAATAATCCCAAGCACACAGCAAGGGAGGGTAAATCACATATCAATAATAAGAGGCATCATGCTCTCCCCAATAACAATAATAGGAGGCATCCCGCTCTCCTCGATAACAATATCTCCCGTGTGTTGGCCGACACACGAGATTAGCACCACCCTTGCTAGCTGAGGTATCAAGGTGCACCAGGGTTAATATTCCCTGCTGTTAGCAGACAGTGATTCCAATAGGATTCCTCCACAAATACTATATGCACATATACCATAGAATTCAGTATAAATTTCTCAATATAATACAGACTTTCAGTCTCAGTATATTCCTCTGTCAAAACTTCCCAATCAGGGAATCACATATATATATGCCCATATCCGAGGCAAACATATCACTGTAAAGATCAATATCATGTGCATAAAACATTTTATTTGCCATATAATGAAAAATACATTTAAAAATCACATGTTCAATGC
Organism: Gleditsia sinensis; assembly: GCA_037074535.1. Classification (NCBI taxonomy): domain Eukaryota; kingdom Viridiplantae; phylum Streptophyta; class Magnoliopsida; order Fabales; family Fabaceae; genus Gleditsia; species Gleditsia sinensis. The sequence goes on from CM073472.1 coordinate 7,017,406, forward strand.
ATTTCAAAATTCATCTATTAAAAATTACTCATTCAGGGTTTATCATATATATATGCCATCTTTTCAAGGCAATCATATAACTTTATAAACCAATGCGTCGTAGACAATATATTTCATTTACCATGAGGTAAGAAATATATTTAAAATCACGTATTCAATGAGTTTAAAAATCTCATTTTCAGAACCATACTCTTCTTGAATTACATTTCCGATAGAAATCATTTCCAGATATTTTAATCCATTTTAGATACATATAAAAGTATAAATCACTTGTAATCATAATCAATAATTGATTTTAAATTCAAAAAGAGCATGTAATAAGCTATAGAAAGAAATATCTACTCACAAGTAAGGGCTCCAGATTGGACAGCCCTAAAATCCTCGTTTCTGGTCTGAATTCGGTAAAACAAACTCCAAAATCGAGTCCGGAAAATCCAAAAACTTGAAAAATGACTTCGGGAGTTTAGTCACTATTCACCGTCAAAAAATACTATTCACTGTCACTATTCATCGTCAGAAAATACTATTCACCGTCACAAAAATTTTACTAAATCAACAAAACGAATTCATATCCTAATGTTTATCTAATTTCTGAATCCATCTACGAAGTTAAATTTCTAATTAGAAGTCTCTAAGTAAAGTTTTTCAGAACTTACCTTTTACCGAGATTTTCTGTTTCAGATCTACTGCAACTCAACAGTTGATTTGAAAAACTGATCGGTCAAAATTGAAGTACTATTTGTCTTGAATCCAGTAACACCTTTAGTTTTGAGATCAGAAGCCAATCGGTACCTCAGATCGAAAGATAAAGTTTAAAATTACTATTCATTCACTATGCAAAATTCTCTCTTTTCTCTGATACTCGCCACCCTCTGCCCCCGGTTTCATTTTATAAATTCTGCGTTCTTTTTTTTAATATAATAATAATTATTAAATAATTAATAATAGGATTTTACTTTATAAAAATTCATATAAATTTTGTTTTTCATCATAAAATATCCCAAAAATTTATAAAAAGTTTCCATTCTCATAAATCTTTAGTTAAACTCTTAAATCATGATTTTTCTTGATAAAAACCGTAATAAAATAAAACAAATATCTTTATTCATATTAAAATAAAGAATATTTCTAAAAATATCATAAAAATTCAATAGAGGTCGGTATAATTATTTTAAACAACACAATACTTCTTTTACTTAAAAGTCCACTTACTTTTAACAAATCATAATCATATCTACAGAAATAAAAATATATTTGCTTATAGCGCACCAAAACATAAATTCTCATATTTCATTTGTAATTCTTTAATCTATATAATAAATATACATATTTTCACCGTTTCTTATTCCTATTGTCAAAATTCTCTCTTTTATTCTAAATTTCTTTAATTGAAATTTTCGTTAAATTTTACGGTTATTACAACATTCACCTCCACAGACGAGTTCATTTGTTGCTCTGCAAGAGAATCATTCCCCGCTTCTATTATCTCTTGCTCTGCTACTTCATTCATCGAAATCATTTCTCCACTTTGCTCTCCTTCTGCTTCTTTCAGCAACTGCATTGCTCTCTGCTCTTCTCCCACTTCGTCGTTCAGCAAATCCATTTTCTCCTTTCTCCCTTGCTCAGCTTCATTCAACTCCATTGCCCTATCGTTTTCGCTGGTTCGTTCACCAACTCCGCATGGTTTTCCCACCTTGTTGTGTTTAGCTTTTATATTACGTTATGGAAAATATATGAGAAACGCTGCATTTTGAGAAAAAAGAGGGAGCTGCGTTTTGAGGAAGAAGAGGGGAACGCAAAAAAATAGAATAAATAAGGGTTTAAAATTGTAAATATTTTAAATAATAGATTTAAGGTGAACTTTCTGATAAATAATAAAGATTTGAGAATAAATAATAGAGATTATATTTTGATTTTTATTTTTTAGAATATTTTGGCTATTTTTTTAAAAATAAAAAGTCTACTAATTAAATTTTTGTAAATATTTTAAATAATAGATTTAAGGTGAACTTTCTCATAAATAATAGAGATTTGAGAATAAATAATAGATATTATATTTTGATTTTGATTTTTTAGAATATTTTGGCTATTTTTTTAAAAAAAATTTACTAATTAAATTTTTGTAAATATTTTAAATAATAGATTTAAGGTGAACTTTCTCATAAATAATAGAGATTTGAGAATAAATAATAGAGATTATATTTTGATTTTGATTTTTTAGAATATTTTGGCTATTTTTTTAAAAATAAAAAGTCTACTAATTAAATTTTTTTGGAAATTTCGAAATAAGCAATCAGTTGACTGATATAAGAGCCAGTCGACTGTGGAACAGTCGACTGGAGACAGGTCAGTCGATTGGTTCTTTAACTAGTCGACTAAAAAATGCCACACTCCATAGACCCCTGCACATTACCAATCGATTGGTAAAAATGCTAGTCGACTGGTATTTTTTTTAACTGGTCCTGTGGCTATAAGCGGCTGGACCAGTCGCTTGATTTGCTCGACAGTCGACTGATATTTTTACCAATCGACTGTCGTGCTAGCTACCATGTGGCTGCCACGTCTCGTGACACGCTGGTTTCAGTCTGCCACATGTGCTCCAAACGATGCCGTTTTGGAGCACAACACGGTGCGCTGTGTTTGTTCCACAGCAGAGGATCCAAATCCAGCTTTTTGAGCCCCCTTAGAAAATGAGCCACATGGGGATCTGGGAGTTGATCCTCTACTGTGCTGAAAAGCACAGCAAGACATGCTATGCGCGAAACGTCATCGTTTTAGGCATAGCTCCACTCTCCCACCTTTATTTCTTTCTTGAATGTAGGTTTTTTGTTTTTTGTTTTTTTAAAAAGCCCCGTTTTGCAACAGCCCTTTTATTTTATTTTTTGCAAAGAGTGCAAATTTTTTTTTGGGTTAAATTAAGATAATTTTTTTGCCAAATTTAAATTAAGTTGTCAAAATTTAATATTTTGAATATAATTTATTTATTTTTATCAAATTTAAATCACAAAAAAATTTATTTTATAATAGAATAAAATTATTTAAATTTGATAAAAAAAATTATAACATAAATATTATTTAAATTTAATAAATAAAAAATTAACTAAAGAAAAGAAAAATTGTAACTAAATTTGTTAAATTTAAATAATATTTTTTTTGTGCAGTATTTTTTTTATCAAATTTAAATTATTTTATTATTTTTATAATGTTTTATTTTATATAACTTTTTTTATATTAAATTTAAATAGTGCACAAATTTTGCATCCCTCCTTTTTCTTTTTGCAAAAAATGCAAAAAAAAACATTTGTGCACTATTTAAATTTAATAAAAAAAATTTATGTTAAAAAAAATTATATAAAATAAAGTATTATAAAAATAATAAAATAATTTAAATTTGATTAAAAATTATGCACAAAAATACTACATACAAAATATTATTTAAATTTAACAAATTTAATTATAATTTTTCTTTTTTTTAGTACAATTTTTTTATTAAATTTAAATAATATTTATGTTATAATTTTTTTATCAAATTTAAATATATTCATTCTATTATGAAATATATTATTATAAAATATATTTTTTGTTATTTAAATTGGATAAAAAAATAAATTATATTCAAAATATTAAATTTTGACAACTTTATCTAAATTTGGCAAAAAAATTACTTAAAAAATTATCTTAATTTAACCCCAAAAAAAGTTACAATTTTTGAAAAAAGAAAGGGCTGTTGAAAAGCTGCGTCAATTTTCAAAAAAAAAAAAAAAACCTGCGTTCAAGAAAGAAATAAAGATAGAAGAGAGGAGCTGTGCCCAAAACGTTAGTACGCCCTGCTGTGCTTTTCAGCACAGCAGAGGATCCAATTTTTTGGGACTCAATTTAATGGAGGAGTTTGAATGCCTCCTTAGCGCTTTTTTCCTTTGGGCTGAAAGCGCACTTAAAATGTGCTGTTCTTTCTTCTACATGGATCGTGAGACATTTTTGTCCAATGAAACGTGGACTGGACCCAGTGAACGGAGAATCGTAAGGCTAGAATGTCCGAGCCTCACCGTTTTCCCACCCCATACCCGAAACACTGGCTCTGCCAAAATGGAGTTCTATCTTCTTCTTTTTTTATTAAAAAAATTGTATTTATGACAATAATTATTAGTAAAAAGAAAATTAATACATATTACAAGTAAATATTAGCATAGAAGGCAGGGATTCATAATGGAAATTTTTTTGCATCCTTACATAGCTCTAAATATTGGTATTATTAAAAATTAAAATCTAATCACGCATCTCACTTTCACTGGGCGAAATTAACTGCTGGAGTTAATTTCCCCGTTTCTATTTACATTCCCCTGTTTCTCATTCCATGAAACTGACCCTAGATCAGTGGGGTTTTGAGTCTCCTCTACTTCGATAATGTACAATAATATGTTCTAGAATATATAGTTCATAATAACCTTTCTTCTTTGAAGCACTATATAGTCTGCTAAATTGCTCGACCCACAAGACCTTAATGCTCTAAAAAAATTTCTTATTGAGGATTCTGGCGCCTTTCATCATTTTACGATATATACAATGATGCAACATATTTATGTTAAGCTACTATGAGATAAATCGAGAGAAAATGGAATAAATTAGTAATGTATATAATGGATTTACGTAAAATATGCTCCTTTGAAAACGAGGAAAAGAGAATGTTGATTTTCTGCATGAAGTTGTGTTAGTTACTTAGTCCATCTTTTGAGTGCCATAGCTGTAGAAGACACAAATGTAATGATCTGCTGAACCATATAATTGGCTAAAGCTACAGCTTTGGACCAAAAAAATTAAGATAAAAGATGAAGAATTAATGTGATGTAATTTCAAAGATTATACAGTTGAAACTCAGCACGCGTATATATCGATATCAATTAGTTCTTCCCTTGGTTATTTGCACTTTCTGTAGTCATAACTACTCCAGCTGCTGTCTCGGAGGAGGTTCGGTGCTGAGTCTGAGAATCTGAGACCAACCATACACTAAACATTAATTAAAGTTGTCTTCAACGCATAAAAGAGAGAGAGAAAAAGCATTCACCTTTAGTTTGAAAGGAAAATAATTTGGTCCACCCTCAGTGGATAATATTTTATTTATTAATAATGTTCAGATTGTGATGTGTCAAAAATAATATTTTTTAAAATTATTTTTGACACGTGGTACGATATGAATACTGTTGATAGATAAAAAATTATCCATCGACAATGTATCAAATACCAACTCTAATTTTAATTATTCTGATATAAACTGAAAAAGTCGTAGCAGAAGTTTTATTTTGAAAAGGTAAGAAAAAGGAAAGGTTGTTAATTGCTGTAATGCCTGCTTTTGTCTAAAACTTGACAGCAGTGGTGGTATCTAACATGCATTGTGGGGGCCGAATACAAGATCACTGGAAGGCGTCTTTAAAGAATTAACCACCCTTTTTCCTACTGAAACTACATGCGCATTATTCACTATTACTTTACGCTATGACCCTTTCCTCGTCATCACTTTCCACATTGACCCATTATACATTATAGGTTCATGCGTGACACAAACCTAACAGCTCATTCACATGGGGGGCTGGGGTTGCCCATGTGGCCCCCATGGCCCATGTTATAGCCAAACCATAATATAGATAAATATATATTGTGGTGTCAGTAAGTGCATCATAAATTTGTGTGTTGTGAGAAAGATATATGCTCATTGTGCAATATCAATAACAATGAATAGATCAAAAGATGAGAAAAGAAAAAGAAAAGAGAGAGAAGAGAAAGGTACCAGTAGGGGAGGGAAAGGGATGCCTTATTGCTCTTCGTTGAGATGGAGGATAAGCGGAGAAGGAGGGTTGCATGGGTGTAGGGTAGTACAGATAGGACGTGGCAGCCGGTAAGCGGTGTGGCTGGGATGTAGAAAATGTGGGCCTTGGTGCTTGCACAGAATAACCATAGTAATATGGGGAGCCCTGCATGGTGGAAGATGACGGTCCATAGAATTGTTGATAGTACTGTGGCTGTTGAATCTGTGGGTTGTACAACATGGCCTGTTCTCAATAGTTAATACAATTATATTCATAGCTGCCATATTTATATATCCAACTATTTCCCATTTTTACTAACTATTTACGTCATTGAAAATTTAATGTTTCTACTAAGATAGATAGAGAGATAGAGACGCTTACTTGGTGGTACCCATAATCAGGAGTGTAGGTTGGATAGCTGTTGCTGCATAAGTAGAATTGAAAGAAATCTAGTGAGCAAATATATATGCAAAGAAAATTGGTTACATGCAGTGCGCATCTCCTAATTTCTTCGAGAATATGCAGATTACAGGTTATGTATATGGTAGGGCTTTCAAAAATTTGAGGCTGACACTATTATCTTCTATAATTGGAGGGAAGCAGTCAAGCATGATATATGCAATTTCTCAATTAATAGTATGGACCAGTTGCGAGTGATATGGAAAATTTTTATAGCTCCAATAAATGAACAAAGCTAACTCACTCACCCATGTGGTGGGTACATTAGAGGAGGTGGCGCTGCCAGAGGCGGAACCACTCCTGCCGGAACACAACTGAAAGACGTCGTTCCCTGTGCTGTGCCTCCGCCACCTTGTAATATTTCATATCTCTTTAGTCTTCATGAGCTTCAGTTTCATTAGTAATGGAGCAATCCAAAACTATATAATAGGGAACTGACCTCGTGGCGGTGAAGGTCGAGGCCGTCCTAGAGAAGCAATATTGCAGTTTGCTCTTCTTCCATCTATTACTGGTTTGGGATCGGCACAGGCCCTTCTTGCTGAGTCTGGATCACGGAAAGTTACCTGCTCATTGCATAATATAAGATGAATAAAATCAAATACTTGAGATATATATATATATATATGGAAGGAGAAAGACATACGAATCCATAGCCTTTAGATTTTCCATTGTTCTTGTCATTGATAATAACAGCCTCGAGAATGTCTCCGAACTGCTCGAAATATTTACGCATTTCTTCAGTTGGGGTCTCCCAAGCTAGTCCTCCAACAAACACTTTGGTGAATGTGGTGTCGCCGAACTGGGATCCGTAATGTGGGTAAGCCATAGCATCAAATTAGGAAATGGGGGTGTCCCTCATTTATGCTCTCTGTCTTTCTCTATTTCTGTGTCCTTACATGACACTATTTGCTATTTGCTTTAGCTATAAGTGCTTCCAACCCAAGAATCAGAGGAAGAGGTGCGTATGGTTTATGATGATGGTTGTTTGGAACGGAGACGGAGGGGTGGATTAATTAGAACAAAATATATTAGAGGAGAAAGGGAGAGATGTGACAGCTGCAAACTCCAATTTGCTGGCCAAGAAAGGGAAGAAGGAGGGAGGGGGTTGGCTTTGTAGTATCGTATCGAGTGACAGCTGCGTTACTAATACTATTCTCACTTGAAGTGTGTCCTCCCTGTCTCTGCATTAATATACTCTTCCACCGGCTTCCAATCAATTTTCCCTTTTCCTCTCTTTAATTAATTAATCTTACTTGCTTGTCCTTGTGCTCGTGTTCCTCTTCTGTCAAAAAAGCCGCAAGAGCATTTGTTTGTTTATTATACACCGAAGGGTCACTGTAAAAATAAATGGTTGTTCGACAAGAAGAGATATGGAGAATCTTCTCATCATATCGAATTGACCATTGTACAATGAATGAGAAGGGTGGTTTGCAGCTTTGGCTTCAAGATAAAAGAGTGAAAATTGTTCGAGTCCTCTTCTTTAACAAGGTGTTTGTTACGTGTGATGTAAAAACAGATATTTTTAATATGACCTTTTCAATTCTTTCTACCATTCCCTTTCTTAATTAATATATATATATATATATATATATATATATATATCTCATATGTGTACTTAGGCGGTTAAGTGGACCAATGACTGTAACTCGCTCTGCGTTTTCTGTTGGGACCAAATATGACCCAGGTGACCCCATGTTCCTAATCATAAGCTGTTCCATAGCCAACTCCGGGTTCATAACCATAAAAAAGAAAAAGGATATATTATAGTTGTTGATTGGTGCAAATAGAAAATCATGTGTAGGGAAGGCATTGGGAGGCTGCGATCAAAGACCGTTTTGAGTTATATTTGTCCATCGCCATCGTATCATTCGGTAGCTGGTCGTCCTGTTAAGAATGGTTAATAACAAGCTAATGACCTCCTTATTTTATTACGAGTGGAATGAGAACAACAAAAGTCTTCTCTTCAACTAAGTTTATTTGAATAGACATGTTTGTCACTCCCATGTTGTAGAGATGGGCTTTAATTGATCGTATGACTTTGTGCAAGTGAGCCAGCCTTGAGCACAGAAAAGAGAGAGACAGAAGCAGTCGTTATCTAGCTTGTTGCCAGCGTTAGGGACGAGGAGACAGCTATAAGGACCCTCTATTTTTATGATAAAAAACCTGCAAAAATATAAGCTAGTCCGTGAACTGGCACGTTGGGTCCTTCACTATGAGCTGGACTTCCATCTACTTTCTTTCATATTCAAGGGATTTTAGGACGCACGGACACATTATAGGATCACCCTCCCAACCTGGCTTTCATCACCCCAATCAATGCCCATTTAAAACTCCACTATCTCTCTGCCCAAATAATTTGCTTCTCGGCACTCTCCCTAACCCCTTCCTTCATGTTCTTCTTCCTCACAGACTTCCACTTTAGGATCAGTGACGCTCAATGATAAGATGCAGAGAAAAGTTACATTCTTTTCCTTCCACAGCTACAGAATATTAGCGCCCCCTTTTTCCTTCCAGATTTACTCCTCTTCTGATGACGTCCTTTTGGCAAATGGGATTCAAACAAACGAGTTACCTTTTTTGTCTAACACAAACAAAATGACCTTTCACAATCGAATTAGCCAAAGCAAGAATGAGCGGAAATAATCCTTGATAGATCATGTTTAAGCATTGATTACTTGTGGAAAAATCTTCATTTTGAGATTCAGGAGACCATTAAATTGGTTCGAATCAGAAGCATTCAATTTTATTGTGAAGAAAGCAATTGAGGGTGTCTTCCCCATGATTGCTAGTGTGACTAACAATATTAAAAGGGTTCATTACTGCCAAGAGTATGGATGCACATCCCAAATGAAGATTGTACTCCAAAGTTTATTCATTAGTGACTTCCATAGCAACACCTCAAGGCAAGTGAACAGCAGGGGAATCTAGATCCTATTTGATTGTAACTCAAATTTACCATGTAAAACTTACAGGACCTATATAGTATAGGAGCTTGGACGGATTTGGGATGTGACCGTGGCACCCCACCCCATTGTCTTTTTTTTTGTTGGTATAAATTAAAATTACACATTGGAGGTAACTCAAATTATACTTTTTTTTGTGGGTAAAGATAATTCAAATTATAATGTCTAATAACTTGGCAATCTACCCCTTAAATCTTGTTTTTTTTTTGGACATAATCTACCCCTTAAATCAACATGGACTCACTCACAAGACAATGGGCCTCCAATGAAGCAACTCTGGCTTGTCCTTATATTGGATTTTGGGCGATAGTTCACTTACTTGGATCCTGCAATTACTAGGCCATAAACCATTCATCTTTCTGGACTCATAATGGTTTCCAACGTTAGGGTTGGGCCGCCAAGATTTATGATAAGTAAATAATAATATAAACCAAACGACATGTGGGGTGGTGGCGCAGTTGGCTAGCGCGTAGGTCTCATAGCTTCTGAGTTATCCTGAGGTCGAGAGTTCGAGCCTCTCTCACCCCATCAAGCATTTTTATTCATCTTTTTTGGGCACATATATTTTTATTCATTTATTGAATGTCCAATAGTACGCGTTGTGGACTTGTTAAACCTCAGAGAAGACAGGTGCCAAAAACTTTAGATAAGCTTAGCTGGATGCAAAAAGTCAATTGTTACTGTTACACGAGAAAAATGTGTGCAGAATTCTTGAATAAGTGCAATGCTGTAATATGGTATTGATGTGTTTAAGGACAATGAAAAAGGGGAATAGAGGCAATGGACATTTATGAATACAAATTGATGAACGCCTAAGAAATGCTTGGAAGTTCTTGTTCACACAAATGTGAGTGCTTTTGTTTTACGGTTTCCCCTGTTTGGAGATGAATTGAGACTAGCAGGTTTAAATGAGTAGCAAGTATAGGGCATGAGAATGGTACTTGCTCCATGCTTGTTGACGAAGCCGCATTTATTGTCGCCCACTCTTGCATCATGATATCTTGTTGTGGGTCACCCCCGCGCATGCCACTCCCTATTCTTATTCTGTTTTCGGATATGCATGAATTAACATAGCTGTGAGTGAGGTGATCATGACTTTAATCCGGAGATGGCCACCACAACAATCAAATTACTCTTTGTCGGTCACATTCTTCAGAAATTCCCAGTAAACTCTGCAAATTTATCTGTGACACACTTGATTTAATGAGATTCTTCATTCTTAGTATGGGATTTAGACTTCCGCTGAACCATCAAATCAATTGAAGGTAGAGAGAGTAGTGAGCCTTCAAGGCCGTCACATGTGGTGCGGGGGCCTGATGCTATTTGGTATCCGTTTTAAGCAGACATGCCTTGGTTGCAACTTGTGGAATGATTATTTTGTTGAAACACGACACACCACGAGCAACTCTTTGTCTACTTACATTTATAAAGCAATCAGAGTTGCCAAGTATGTGGACTGTAGAATGAGCTAAGGACATGGTTGGCCTAATGCGGTGTCCAATGTGCAATTGACCGTTCAGAAACTGTAGCTTTCAGTACGCAAGGGCTTCTACCAGGATACCAAGGGAAAAACTTGCTTGGTTTCCATTTTGATGCTTAAAATTTGTCCTTTTTTTTTTCCATAAAATTTTGAACTGCTTTTGCATTATGTATTAGAGACCCCACGCTGAATCTCAGTCGCCTGATACTCTGCTATATTAGCTGTGACCACAATAAACTCATATTGAACAGGCCAGCGCTCTTAATCGCGGCTATAAGTCTACAATACAACAGCAGACTACTCTAGTCTAAATAAACCCTTACGAAAAATAACAAAACCATTTACTTGCATTTTTGTCACCCAGATAATCAAGGCATATTCGGCAAATTAACCCTCCTCCAAAAGGGTTTCTATTATTATCATTATTATTAATCTCAAAATAACTTACATCTAATAACCATATGATATGTCGCAAAAGCGTGTCCAAATCATCTTTCTGCAAATCGAATGTTATTTCTCTAATAACAATCACACCCACTCTGCAAAACCATACAAGAAAACAAATAAATGGAATCATATCTTATTTTTATTTGTGTTTCAGGGGCTGCCGAGTTAACTGATTCACTTTATTATTTGTCCTTCAAATTTGGCTGCCTTTCCCATCCAAAATTAAGCATTGCTTTAGTGGTAGTCTTTATCACTATACCGAAACACTTAGCGCGACAAAGTTCGGCTCTTATGACTTTCAATGGTCCCACTTCCAGCTCATTATTGTTTTAAATGCTAACAACCTAATTTTGTGGTTAATCATGCATTATATGGAACTCATATCTTCTCTTTATGGAGGCCAGTTTAGAGTTGGAATCTAATAGTGGGGCAGATCTACGCTAGTCAAACCACCAAGATGGTGCGTGGAACACCGACCTCACATGAAATGTTTTGACCTTCTTATATCTATGTGTTACAGAGAGGTCCATCTTCAAACCAGCCGTATTCTAATAGTGGGGCTGTTGATTTCATCGAAGTGATGAATTTTATCAGAGACGTTGGAGTCAAATGAGGGTTCAAGATCCACCTCGGCTTTGCCAATTGGACACTCATGTTATGTCAAAAATAAAATAAGTCCACTTGTTTTTTATTTAACTATGACTGCAATTATGAATCGCAGATCTCAAAAGTTTGACAAAGATTAAGCAAAAGCGAATTTGAAATTAACTAACCAAAGTTGACGATTCACCTAATTAGTCTGTCCATTTATGCATTGTTGATGTTACTTTCTTATATCTTCAATTAAGTTCCAAAATGGGATGTTATCCGATTCCGTGCTCATCCACTTGTTTTAATTTGTGGTTGGTTTCCAATTTTCAATAAGGACCTTACAAGGCATCGAGTAAGAGGTTAAAGAACGGTGAAGAAAGCGATAGATCGTCATCATTATTATTATTATTATAGTGGCCATTAATTTTAAGTGGAGACCTAAATTTCAACAATGCTAGACAGCTTATAAATATACACTTAATTAAACACCTGAGTAGAAAATATTATAAAGTTAAAAGGAAAATCAAACGGAGGAATGATATTGTAATCGCAGGAAAGCCCCAGAATGGCAGCTTTAGTGAGTAAACTTGAGACACTGCATATCATGCAAAAAGGATAACAATCAAAACATTATTGAATCAGTGATCCAATTGCATTCTTTAAAGAAGAAAAGGAAAAAAAATATATATATATATATGCAGATGTACGTGGTCCCATACTCCCATTGTGCTTAAGGTATGGAATGGTGTTGTCATAAACATTTAATGGTGGGGTCTTCCAGACGAGAAATGATATGAATATTATGTAGATTTGATGTTCTGATCCGTTGTCTATGCATGCATATGCGGGGCTTATTTAATATAAAGAAACCAGTATCAGCGATCCCAATAGAGAAAGGAACACTTCATTTTTAGACACCGGGTCAATAGCAATGCATTATTGTGATGGCGAAATATTTAACTATTTAGGTGATTTGATTTCATGAGAAATTTAGTTTTGAGAATGAGATGCAGAACTTGTTAATACACTAAAAAAACAACAATGAGGTATGACCGAACGAGGCTCGAGTTGTTGGCTAAAACAAAAGAAGTAGGCGTATCAGACACCTGTTGTTGGCGAGATATATAGAAGTAGAATAAAGAGTACGATGTTGGTTTCACAATTGGAACTCTTTATTGGAAAGGAGAAAGGAGAAGATAAAATATAAAAGCTTATAATGAAGGATAGATATAGGATGAGGGACGAGGCTCGTCTTTCAACAACATCCATATGGAATTTATCTGGGTGTAGCAGAATGCACGCAAGCGTTGAAACCCGAGTGAGATGCTCTTGTCTGCACTCTGCAAACGCTCGACAGGAATATTATAATATTTAACTCCCTATATATAATGCGTTATTTTATTTAACTATATATTTAACATGTTTAAGAATATAAATTATTTACATTTTGTTTACTTATTTACAGATTAAAATTTATGTGGTTAACATTTTAATTTCATAAACTATTAATTATATGTTTTTTAATAAATTTTCATCTTTAATTCCTCTTATATCTGTGGTGCAAAATGACCAGTTTTTGTGGCATTATTTTTTTTTAATTACAAGAGTATTATGTTTTTGAATTTTTTTTCCCCCTGCAAAGGTAAAAACCAAAAAGGGCAAACAAGTCTTGGGAATGGTAATCCATTTGGCCGTGGCCGCGAAAAAAGAATACGTCGAATCACAATCCGAAACCAACCCCGTGACACCTTATCTCCCGTCCCCCGAATTTCAATTTTCTCATCTCTCGCCATCTCTCGCCATCTCTCACCATCCACCATCTTTTGAAAACTCACAAACCTACAAACACAGTACGATACACGTGTCACGAAACACATAACGCCCCCATTCCTGGCCGCGGCCGACACCTCACGATTCTGTTCCGCACCGACACACACAATTATCCTTCCCCACTACACTCGCAACTTCTTACTCTCTTTTTAATTTACAATTTTTGATTTGTACTTATTTCAAGGTGCTCGGATACTATATACATCAGTAATTAAGTATTTTTTATTTAAATAAAATTAATTATATAAATAAAATAATATTACAATGATATATTATAAGTGATCGACACTGTATTCAAATTATACAGTACATTATTTTAAAATAATAATTTAATTATAACACTATCACTTTGTACATACTATATGTTCAAGTTAATACATGCGGTATCTTGAACTTCTTCACCTGGACAAATAAAAAATATCACATGCACTAATTGTTCATCCAGCGTTAAAACACTTATAGTAATCTTATCTTTTCAATATCTTTTTCCTGCCTTTTATTTTATTTTATAACTTTTAACTCTTAACTAACGAACTTCCTATCGTATTTTGATGTAGAGATTCTAGTCACTGAGCATGACCCACCAACTCGTGTAGTGTATATCACTGACTTTCCCAGCCAAACACAAACAAATTTAGAAGCGATGAATTTAAAGCCGTAAAGGGCTCTTCCATCTCCGAGTGCAAATTGAATTCAAACCCATTTCCCTCATCTGAAATTTAGTACAGTACAATCTTATTCATTATACTACCACGGTCCTTTAAAGCTTATTATTCCTCCAAACCAGGCAACTTTAAGTTAGCCCAATAGCAAATAGTAAATGAGATTCCCTCGCCAGATGCTCCTGAGCATAACATGTAAACGATGAGAATGGAGGGGCTCGGCCTCACCCAACTGTGTTCTTCCTTTTCCTTCTTAAGACACAGTCTTTATTATTTGTTTACCTAAAAGTCGAATCTTAGACAACAAAAGAAAAATTCACTCTGGAACGTTTTCTTTAGTACTGTACAACTGAGCCAGGCCTCGGCTCACACTCTATGATTAGAGTCAGTAATTACACTTTGAAAATCTGTCCGTATCCTCTAATATAATAATTAATTTGTGTCCTCCACGAACCCCAAAGTTAAATCATTTCATCGACAACCATATCATCGAAGATATGCCAAAAGTTCCAAACTTGGAATTTCCTCCCTTTTATTTCGGCAATTTACTAGCTCAGTAAATTTGCAGCTGTGAATAGACCAAATGAATTTGGGTTTGTTCCTAACGCAATAAAATGTGGGTTTCTGCCATACCGCCAAAAAAATGTGCGCAGTATTAGTAAACGAGCGGAGGCGACGTGACCTCATGCAAGCGTGGAGGTGCACTCACTGAAGCAATTATCGATAGTAGCTATTAAAATAATAAAATAACGTGTGGGTCAGTGTCCGCCACTTCAGGCTCAAGTCAAATATGTCACGTAAGGAGAGTCCTGTGATTTTTGTGTGTCTCACACTCGGTGTCTCCTCTTAGATCTACTATTTCACCTTCCTTCTTATAGGAAGCAAAGATTCGCACTTCTTCATTTCTTTATTGATTAGTAAAACAGCTTCATACTTTATAAAGAAGAAAGAGGCCCAATCAGATGGCATTTTGTGCAGAAATGTTTCGTGTAAGGAGCATATGATTGATTACTGAGCAACTTTTATTTTTGTTTTTTGTTTTAAGGAGTTTCCTTAAAATGTGCGAATAATTAATGAGTCGGAAAATGGGAACTGAGAATTCAATAGCGGTGACTACATTCACCGCTGGGTTCCGATTGTGCTAGAGGAGTTTAGTGCTGCCCTAAGACTATGCTTAATTATTTCTATTATTTTATGTATCAAAACATTTACTAATTACTTCTATTTATGATATTATCTTAGTGTATTTAAAATACCGACCTCAATTAATACGCTCCATTCGTCTTATAATATAAAAATAATTTCACAAGCTCAGCTCTGTCGTTTTTTTCTCCCAATACCAATTTCTTCTTGGGGCCTTGGGGCAGTGTCACGATCGAATCAGTACAAAACCTCCGTGAGCTCCTACTCACAGTGTGCGTCTCTCTCTCTTTTCCTAGCTCTAAGCAAAGCATTTGAGGAAAGTGAGGGTGGGAAGAGGTAGAGACTGATCCAGAGAGATAGAAAAAACCAAACTCAGGACGCCCCAGGTGTCTGTATAATTTGTGTTGTGGTGCAGCAACCAACCAACCCATGAATTCACGCTGATTTTTCGGGATTAATTGCTTGTATCTCTTGGTACCTTTCTCCTTACTTCAGCTTTGTCCCTCGCAAGAGGAGGTAGTCTTTGCTTGTTCAACTGCACACTCGTTGTTTTGCTTTTTTCTTCTCGTTTTCTGGGGATCTGATGTCTGCAAACAATGTGCCCCTCTTAGTTGTTAGCTGATGGATTGATCTAAATGGGTATTTGTTTCTCCCTTCTGGGTTTCGATCAGGTTTTACTCTCCGATGCCTAATGAACGTGAATTTTCTACGAAAATGAACTAGCTATTTATTACTTTCTAGTTACAGAACAAGCTCCAAGTGATTTGACTGCCCTGTCACCCACTGATTATCTGCTTTTCTTCAAGTTTTATTTATTCGAATCTCACTGTTCATATTTACTTCTTTCGAAGTTCAGACTTGAGGAGTTATTGTCTTTTTGTTCATAAATACATCCATTTCAAAAGTGGGTTTCTGAAGAATCTGATGCGGTGAATTAGAGTCTACCTTTATGTCACTCACATGTTATTGCTGTTCTGAGTGAATAATTAGTTTGCTTAAATGAATTTGTTTTTTAACTTGCTTCTGGTAACTTATCTGCATTTGAAAAATCTTAGGAATGGAACTTGTTCTTAATGAAGGCCATTCACCCTTACATGGTATCTTTGTTTTTATAGGTTTCCAATTGCAGAGCTGGAGGCAGTCTTCCGATGAAATTTCTCCCCAAATACGAATGATGTTGGAAAAACATACTTTTGTTGGTTTCTTGGTGTATTCATAGATTATTCGTATACCCTGCTACTTCTTCGTGCAACCTTCCAGGTCAGAGAATGTCCCGGCCCCTGCACCGAGGCGTATCTGGGTTTCGGATCCCTGACAACAATCGTAAGCTGTGGGACTCTCAATCCAAAGATAAAACAGAGAAGGAAGATTTGGATAGAAGGGGTTCTTCAGATCACAGCCCTTTGGGCCTGAAATTTCCTTTGCGGTTGCTTTTTGCTGATAATTCTCATTCTAAATATGGTATCACTGAGAATGGTTTTAAATCTGATCCCTTCCTTGTTGGCACTCCCAGAAATCGGCATAAGCTCGCAATGATTTTCTTGAAGTTTAGTTTAGTATTTATAGTTATTCTTGCTCTGACTGGATCCTTTTGGTGGGCTATCTCGATTTCACCCTCCTCAAGAGGCAACATTTCCCATGGTTATAGAAGACTCCAAGAAAAACTTGTATCTGACCTGCTGGATATTGGGGAGTTTTCTCGTGGTCCCTCAAGGTTGAAAGAATTGGAATTTTGTTCTGAGGAGTTTGAAAACTACGTTCCTTGCTTTAACGTTTCTGAGAATCTAGCTTTGGGTTATTCTGATGGTAGTGAGTTTGACCGGCAATGTGGCAACGAGCTCAGGCAAAATTGTTTAGTTCTCTCACCAGCTAATTACAGAATTCCTCTTCGGTGGCCTACTGGAAGAGATGTTATCTGGATTGCCAATGTTAAAATCACAGCACAGGAGGTTCTTTCTTCGGGAAGCTTAACCAAGAGGTGAGTAGGCGGTATATGTCTCCCCTACCAACTCCCTTACTTTTAGATATCTTTTCATCCTAACGTTTCCATTTTTACCATGTGATTACAGGATGATGATGCTGGATGAAGAGCAGATTTCCTTTCGTTCAGCCTCTCTTATGTTTGATGGTGTCGAAGACTACTCACATCAAATTGCAGAAATGATTGGACTCAGAAATGAATCTAACTTCATACAAGCTGGGGTAAATGAATGTTTACTTTCTATTGAAAATGGCTTGCAAATGTCCTCGGCCATAATCTTCATGTTTGGCTAACTTTATACATGTTAATTTTATAGTCAGCATATTTATTTTCACTACGTTGTAATCTTGCATGCCTGTGAACTGTTCTAAGGATCTATCTTGTTCTTGAATAGCTTGTTTAAAAGTGATGGCTATATTGCATCGCTGTCAGAAAATTTTATGAAACTATCCATCGAATATGTATCCTGATATAACTGAGTTTTTTTTTTTAATTATTATTTGAATCTGTTGATCTATGGTACATGAAGTACCCAAAATTGTTGATTATGAAACATCTACTTAATTATTATATACTTAAATTTTTTCTGTACCTTGTAATGGGAGGGATTTGTTTTACGTTTCTGGTAGGTTAAAGTGGCGTTGAATCTGAACTAGAAGTCTTTATTTGACTGCGATGTTCCTTGCCTCAACTGTAATTTGATTGAATATGTCGGCATCCTAAAATTTACAGGTTAGAACCATACTGGACATAGGTTGTGGCTATGGTAGCTTTGGTGCCCACCTCTATCACAGTCAGCTCCTAACTATGTGCATTGCAAACTATGAGCCTTCAGGAAGCCAAGTTCAGCTCACACTTGAGAGAGGTCTTCCTGCTATGATTGCTTCTTTCACTTCAAAACAATTGCCATATCCATCTCTTTCCTTTGATATGTTGCATTGTGCAAGATGTGGCATTGACTGGGACCAGAAAGGTATCTTTCAGAATTTAATCTCATGCTGCTTCCTATAGGGTCAACATGCTTCTATCATATTTTGGATTCAAAACATTTTCTTTTCTGGATTATTTTCCTTGATAACAAGGTGCTACATAACTAGGGTCATTGGAAGAAGAAATTAGTCACCATAAACTAAGAACTAAAGTTTGCAATTATTTTATGCCTTTTATTTCTTATACCCCTCATGTACTATGGGGGCTGGTTCTCTCTTGTAGTGTTGTATCGTTTTGAATTTACCCAGTTTAGCTTAGACATTCAACACTGTTTTGGAATGAAGTAACAACATTGACGGATGACCAAGGTTCTAATTTATTCCTAGCCCTTGCAACTTAGCTTAATACCTGGTTTTTTCCCATTTTCATCAATATTGTTGTTCTAACCATTGATATCACTTGAAAATTGCACCAATGTTCTTTTATCCAGGAAGCTTATTTCCTGTGAAGCTATATGTACATTTGTTATTCGTTTTTGACATAATTATACTTTTGGAATGCATAATTTATGTTGTGCGCTTGGGAAAAAATCTCCTAATTTAGTTCTTGGTTCAGAGAGGTTCACAAAGTAATATGTATTAACCTTGTACTTTCTGTAGCTTAATGTCATGTAGCTTAGGCTCTTACTGTGAATGTCAAGCTAAATAGTAATTATTATCTCCTCTCTCTGTGGAGTTTGTGGGCAGCCAAGTATTCATTATGAAAAAATCGCTAGTAAGTGGTTGCATCTGGAGTTCCTGTTTATTGTGAAGAATAAGTCACGTATTACATTCACCTACATTTGCTAACATACTAAAAGCAAAATAAGCAGATTTCTTTCAGTGATTATCTGCCCATTATCATTGAAGTAACAAACAAACAGGAGTTAACTTTTAGAAGTCTTTCTGCTGATATCATTGTGAAAGTTATACTTTTAACTACTTTTATTTAGTATTATTATCCCTTTTTTAATTGTTTGAACTTAGCATCTGAAAAAGTGGTTCTGAGCTTCAGAACCATAACTTGAATTTAGCTTAAGATGTGAATTGTTCGACTTCAATTGGTCTAATTATCAATACATTCATTTTAAATGGTATAGATGGCATTCTCTTGATTGAAGCTGATAGACTTCTAAAACCGGGTGCCTACTTTGTTTGGACATCACCGCTTACAAATGCTCGAAACAAAGAGAATCAGAAAAGATGGCGGTTTGTTCAGGATTTTACTGAAAATCTTTGCTGGGAAATGTTGTCACAGCAAGATGAAACTGTGGTATGGAAGAAAACTAGTAAAAGGAATTGCTATAATTCAAGGTAGAGTTTCTGTAACATATAGTTTTGAAAACAGCATTTTGTTTCTTTATCCTGGGAATCAGATTTCAAGTGAATTGTATCTAGACAACATAGATGCTTTTGCTGACTGCATAAGCATCAAGAAGTGGTCTTGACTCTTAGCTTTACCTGCTTCTATTTCCAGAAAGCCTGGTTCTGGCCCTTCTTTGTGTATTAAAAATCATGATGTTGAGTCTCCATATTATCGAGAACTGCAAAACTGCATAGGAGGAACACAGAGCAACCGTTGGATTTCTATTGAAGAGAGGGAAACATGGCCTTCTCGGGCTAACTTGAACAAGAAAGAGCTTGCAATCTATGGTAATTGTTATGTTCTTCAACACTTATTTATAGAATGAATTGCATTGTATAGTCTCACCAAATGAAATGTCATACCCAATAGTTTATCTTGATATGTCCATATTTACATGTATCACTATCAGGGTTGCAGTCTGAAGAATTTGTTGAGGATTCCGAGAAGTGGAGAACAGCAGTCCATAATTATTGGTCTCTTCTGTCACCTTTAATATTCTCTGATCATCCGAAAAGGCCTGGTGAAGAGGATCCTCCACCACCTTACAACATGCTAAGAAATGTGCTAGACATGAATGCTCGTCTTGGTGGTTTTAATTCTGCATTGTTGCAGGCTGGAAAGTCTGTATGGGTGATGAATGTTGTGCCAACTAGTGGACCTAACTACCTTCCCTTGATCAAGGACAGGGGGTTTGTCGGTGTTTTGCATGATTGGTATTTTAATATCCTTTCTCTTGTTCTTATTTTAAAATACCATGATTTTCTGTTTCCATCAATTATTTTTGGTTGGTCAAACATGAAATTCGTAGCCATATGCTAAGTTTGTTCTTTTTTCAGTCATGATTCCATCCAAATGCATATAATTATCATCTTCCTCAGATTAGTTTGTAAAAGCATTAATGCCTTGATCTAAGTACTGATTTGACTTAAGTTTCACTGGAGCTATTTAATATTGGATTTGGATTCTCTACTTTGGAGAAATATACAGTTATAGACTTAGTCACTTAGAGTTCAGAAAGACCAATATACATGGCCTAACACATTGTCTCTTTCTATCTGAATTTTTCAGTATAAATTTACTTAAGAAATTTAGGGGATCCCAATCAATAACATTCACCCTGAAAAAATAAGTCATTAGAAGAGTGATGTTGTTAAATCTTAATGTGTTTCAAGTTTTATTGGGCATAGAAGAATTCGGATGTTTGACATTTGTTAAAAAAATGGTAATAAAGTTTCAAAAATTAAAGAACAATGATGCCAAAAGCTAAAGTTTTGCACAACATAAACCAAAGATTCCCCCATGAACTCATTTACCATATTTGTACAAAGTCAACATTTGTCAAGAAACTATAGAATTATGAAATTGCATGAAATCAAGCATATAATCATTTGCTCATGAAAGAGTAATCAATCTAGTTTATAAGAACTACAAAATGTTAAATTTAAGGTTTGATATTCCCATATAGTCTGACTTGGCAGTCTTCATAAGATTGTGTAAACAATTGTTGTTAGGTCTAGCATAATTTTACACTTCTTACAATTATGGTCTTTCATGGCTTCTAGGTGTGAGGCCTTTCCGACATATCCTAGAACCTATGACTTGGTTCATGCAGCAGGACTTCTATCCCTTGCAACTGCTCAGCAGCGTAGATGCACTGTGCTTGATTTGTTCACTGAGATTGATAGATTACTTCGCCCAGAGGTATGTAAGCTAAATACTCTGGAACATGGCCCTTTTCTTCATTTTTTTTTTCCACTTTGTTTCCTGGGATAGGTGATTTTAACTGATTGAAAATGATATTATCAAGGATAGGGATAAATTCATTAGGCGTAGAGTGACAATTTTTTTTTTCTTCTGCCCGACATAAAGTCACTTTTTACCATACCCTCATAAATAGAGTTTGTGCAAATCCTTAAAAGGTGATTTTAGGTCTCAAAGTACATCCTTACAAAGCTAAAAACTTTTTGGCTCTGGCCTGAAGCCCTAGAGAAAGGAGTAATCTGGATTCCACTTTCCCGTGGAGCTTAGGAGCATCATTGACTTGCAGTATCTTTTTATAATTAATCTCCTCCATGATAAAGGTTTGCTTTTTAAACCATCTCTTTAAATTTTTAGATTGAATTTTTTATTGAACCAAAACTGAACTGTTAATGAATCTCTTAGTATATTCTCAAAAAAGTGTTACACAATAGGCACTAGGCCAGCCCTTCTGTCTTCCTCTGTAGTTGCTGAGTTTGATCCTTATTGTCGACATTGAAAGTCATAGGAAAGCTAAATGCCTCAGTATATGGTTCTTCTATTTGAGTTGCCACGTTGAAGCTTTCTTCATATGCTGAAATTGGCGATGTGTGCAGGGTTGGATTATAATTCGTGATACAGTTCCTTTGATAGAATCAGGCAGAACTCTTGCAGCACGGCTGAAGTGGGATGCACGAGTTGTAGAAATTGAGAGTGACAGCGATCAAAGACTCCTGGTCTGTCAGAAACCGTTTTTTAAAAAACAGGCAAACTAATTCATTGAAGGCCTGGAGATATAAGACCATATTATTCATATTCATTTCCATGATGTTCATTTATTATCTTAAAGCTCCGACATAGAAAGTGGGGATTGAATTTTTGAACAGAAAGAAGCCGGAAAAACAATAGAGGAAACATTGTATCCTGGTCAATGATAAACCACAACTCCTATGTAATCCTAAGGTTTACATAGGGCTCTGTAATTACCAAAGGAGGCGCAGAGCAGACGAGAAAGTATACTGTTAGATTTATTTTTGCAGCAGATGTATTATTACAATTACACAACCTCATGAGTCATGATTACGATTGTGAAGGTGTTGATAGAATAAGTTGTTTCTGTTCGCTGTGGTGTATAAAATGCTCGGCGGTTAATTCATCCTTACAGAGTTCTTCTGCTCTCACTTTATAGGTTCTTTCGTGTCTCCTGTAAAAGCTCGGCAAAACTCCTACTTCATAATTTGTCAGTGTTCAATTGTTAATAATGTGAAATCATAATCGTCTTTTCCTATCAAAAACTTGCGGGGAACGCTGTAAAATTGGATTCAACACTTGCTTTGCTAAAGGATTGTATCTTGACGCGACATTTTATCTTAAGTACAGGCTGCTTGTGTGTGTAAAATTTAGCCAACATATTCAGGAACTCTCGTTTCTTTTCGTACTTTCAGAAGTATAACGTTTTTTAAACTTAAGCCCGAGAGATGCTGTCCAGATTACTTAAATTTGGTCTGGATAGCGAATCAAGAATTTTCCACGGCAGACGGCAAACAATTCTTTAAAATAGCTATTTATTTCATATTGAGATTTGTCGGGATGAGACACACTATATAGTAATAAGAACAGGAAATTACACATTACACCTTCTAGTTAATATTGCATGTGGAGGGAGAGAGGGAAATTGTGTTTATATTCATTGACATCGTTGACATTTATGTGTTAAGAAAATATCATTTGAACCAAGACTTTTACACATCTACATTATACTTATTCTTAATACTAGTGGCTTATGTAAATTTACAGTTTTAAATTTATTTAAAAAAATTAAGTGAATCAATTTTCTGAATATATATATAAATAACCCATATATATATATATATATATATATATATATATATATATATATATATATATATATATTTAAAAAGTATTCATTATCTTTTTTATTAAAATATTATCCACCATATTTTATCTAACCACCATCATAAATAGGTACTCATTATTTATAATTTTCTTTAACGCCCGTGTTGAAAAAATACCTAAAAGTTCTAAAGCATATTAGGCAAAATTTAGGAGAGTTTGTCGAGAAAGATGCTATTTTAGTCACCAGATATTATATAAAATAACAACTTGAAAGCTGTAGGTCGTACCCGACCTTAGCTCAGTTGGTAGAGCGGAGGTCTGTAGTAGGGAGATCCCCAGAAGCCATCCTTAGGTCGCTGGTTCGAATCCGGCAGGTCGGATCTTTTTTGCTCGTTTTTTAATCCTCTTGAATTTCCAGATCATAGAAGGCACCCTCCCCAGTCGCCAACCCCCCCGCCCCCCAACACCCCAAAAAAAAAAAAAAAAAAAAAAAAAGAATTTCCAATCACCCCGTTTCCTTGTTCCCCAGCTGCAATTACGAATAGTTCAATGGCTTGGCGCTGCTTCTTCCTCAGCAACATTTTCAACATCAAATTCAGATCCTCCAAAACCCTGACCCTATCTATCTCTGCTGCCCAATCTCTCCCCTGGAACCCTAATATTTATCTTATTAAATCCTATTTCCCCCTCTTCAGTTCTCCATTTTCCACCTCCTTTCTAGCCACCAAAACCCCTAAGAAGTTCAAGAAGAAACGCAAAAAGAAAGAGAGCCCTCGAACCAAGCTTGTCCAAACCGAGGTCAATCGTATTTCTCACTTCGAACGCATCGTCGAACGCGATACCCAGTTCAAGTTTCTTACTAAGTCTAAACAGTTCTTATCGAAGCAACCTGAACACGTGCTCCGCCTAGACGATGCCGGCAAGCTCTATCACGAGTTGGGGTTTCCCCGTGGCCGCAAGGTTTCCCGCTCTATCGAGCACCATCCTCTGATATTTGAGACTTACAGGCACACCGATGGGAAAATGTGGTTTGGGTTCACGGACTTTATGGAGGAGTTGCTTTTAGAGGAGCAAGCCATCATGGATGCCATGGAGATGGATCGTGTCAATAAAGTTCGCAAATTGCTGATGATGTCCGCCAGTAAGCGCATTCCCTTGAGTAAGATTCATCATTGCAGAACGCTGTTTGGGATTCCGGACGACTTCAGAGACCGGGTTGTGAAGTACCCGAATTATTTTAGGATTGTGGTCGATAACGATGGGAAGAGGATACTTGAATTGGTTAATTGGGACCCGTTATTGGCAGTGAGTGCGCTTGAGAGGGAGTTCATGGTTGATGAGGATAGAGCTAAGAGGGCATTTAAGTTTCCTGTGAAATATGGGAAGGATTTGGATTTGGGCGTGGACGATACAAGGAAGCTCAATTTGTTGAACACACTTCCATTGGTGTCCCCGTATTCAGAGGGGTCCAAATTGGATGTCTGGACCCTGGAGGCAGAGAAGTTCAGGGTAGGGGTGATACATGAGTTCTTGTGCTTGACATTAGAAAAGAAGGCCTCTATACATCACATTGTAGAATTTAAGGAGGAGTTTTGTTTGACTAGGCACACTTATCCTATGCTTTTGAAGCAACCCAGAACGTTTTATCTGGCAGGAACAGAGATGAACTGGGTTGTGTTCTTGAAGGATGCTTATGATGAAAATGGTGTTTTAACTAAGAAGGACCCGCAGGTGCTCTTCAATGAAAAGCTGTTCAAGTATGCTCAGATGCAGGAAATGGGGCCGGGTTCTAAAATTGGAATGGAAAACAACATCTAACTTATCTCTCTGAGCAGAAGCTGTGTTATTAAACTTTTTAGATGCTTATTAGTTTCATTTTGGCATTCAACTTGCCAATAAGTGGGAGATCAGTTTTCTCAAAAAGTGCTAGAGTGGCTTTCTTGGGTGATAATGTTTCTTCGGCTTCTTTTCCTGATAAGCTTACAACTTAAACATATGGAAATCTTGATCGTTGTTACCACTTGTGTGAGAATAACGCAATATTACTGTCCGAGTTTCTCCAGGCTTGGTTATAGCCTTTATCAATTGTATTTTAATCAACGATATATTTAACGAATCGATATAATCAATTGTGAATATTTAAAAATAAATAATACACATATATATATATATATTAAATATCTAAAAATGAATTGGGTTGGGATTATTGTTCCAAAAGCCACAACTGTTTAATTTATAAAAAGGTTCGTAAATCAAAATTGAAGGCTACCGCATTACATCACTAATGCCTACTAAATTTATAAATGAGACACAAGTTTGAGTCTACTAAACCAAGAGATTGAAAAATCCTACTTGGCGCACAATCTCCTGTCTGGTAAGAATTAATGAGATGATGTTTAAGCCACTGATTGAGCCTAATCGTGAGGGGTTTAGACAATTTGCAAAGAAGTAATAGGTTCAAATCATGTGATTCGAATATGTGGACGAAATTGAAAAACGGATACTCTGGTCTAGTCTGGCAATTCCTGAAAACATACTAAGACCCCGAAGAAATTTTTCTCTAATAAGTGATTGCTTTTAGTGACAACTGGCGATGATTTCGGCTCTTAGATCCGTTTGTGTTTTTCAGGGCAGCACTAGCACTGCTCTTGTGCCCACTATAGGAAACTGTTCTTTTATAATAGCTCCGACTATTGCTCCCGAAGGCAGCTTTAGCAACACTATCCGTAAGTAATTCCTTCGCTCTGTGAGGTTTAATAGATTGCTTGTTCAGGTACACAAGCTTTGGAAGGAAACCAGAAACTGCTTTGCGTAGCTGGTCATCACCGATGTTGCTCTGAATTGGATTTCCAATCAGATTCAGAGCCTGAAGGGAGCTGTAATTAGCAACTAGCTGGCCTAATGCTTTTGTTGTTGTGATCTTGTTGAAGCTCAGGTCCAAGACTGTTAGCTTCAGCAGCCTGTGTAGCCCCTCAACATCACTTATCTTGTTCCCCTCAAGATATAGCTCTTTGATAAGTGTACAATTTGATAACCCTGGTGAGATAAAGAGTTAATAATTGTTTTGCAGAAAACACGCATGAGAGAAACAAAGGCCAGTAAATCCAAGAAGTCTATTGAATATGAGACAATACAAGAAAATAATCGAACCTTGTTCAATTCTTGAGATGCGATTGAAACTGAGATCAAGAACCCGCAGTCGGGCTAATACTCTGAGTCCCTCAATGGTGCTGATCTTGTTTCTTGACAAATTAAGTGTGTGAAGGCCCTTTGGGAGAAATCCTGGAGTGATATGGACTGTATTTTAACAAAGAGAGTCAGTCAGCTGAGTTGGGGCTGAATTTGTTATATCAAGGATTACTTTCTGCAGCCAATATTATACCTATGAAGTTGCTTGACAAGTTGACAGAGCGAAGACTGGAGAAGTGTAAAACAGAGGGGATGGCTTTTAACCCAATACCCACGATGCGAGCTGCAGTTGAGGTTGGATTCAGGGATTGGACAATGCTATTGGCATGCAAAGTCTCCTTTGAAAGACAGGCATCTGGATGGCGAACTGATGGTGCTGTGCTTCTTTGCATAGATCTACCAGCATCTGGAGAAGGCGGGAATACAATGCTTCGGACATTGTCATCATCATCGTCCACTGGCAGTGGCTGCTGAGTTTCAAGATCTTTCACCCACTCATCCACTCTTGCAAAGGATGACCCTGTTGAGAAAGCAACCCACTGGTTCTGGGGCAATATACCAGAATCTCCATTGTGAAACTTACCACAGCTTTGGTCATCAATATTTTCAAGTTTGCAGATTTTGTCAAATGATTCGCCAGCAAATGACCCAGGGGATTCCACGTTTCCCAATGCCGCACCCTGTTTCAATTCAATGGTGTCTGAAGAGTGCCCACATTGCCTATTTAGATCAGCACTAGCAGGAAGTACTTGTGGGGGATTTCTAGTCGAAGGCCTTTGTATATTCCTGTGGCTCCATAGGAACAACTTCCACCATAATCTTCTACTTCCAGAAGGAAGAACTTGATGTGAGGAATGCCTTTTCAATATCACTCTATCAGCACCGTAATAAGTCATCACAGACCTGGGGCTTTCCAGATTAACCATCTGATTTGCTGACAATTTCCACAAATCCTCCAAGGACTGTGACCTTGAAGAAAGCAGCGGAACTATTTTCCTAAGCACATCCGTTCTTTCCGGGTTAGAGCAGGAGCGCTTGAGCCTTGGAGATGCCGAAAAGACAGCCTTGTCAATCCCAGGATCTCTGACATGTCTGGATTGGATTATATCAACATACTTTTCATACTTTTCACTATCTTTATCATTTTTGTCTTTAAATTTATTGTTGACTTGAATCTCATATAACATGGGAAATTTTATCTCTTTATCTCTTGGGTCATATCCTCTTTCACGGGTAACAGCATCATGGCCTTGGATACCAAGGTGAGAGAATTCCCTCTTCGTCGAGGGTAATCCTTCACGCTCATCTTCCCCTTCATAAGCTTCTTCTGCCTCAGCCTTAAGACGACTCTCAAGACTCATAACCCTTACAGTGCACCGAGAATTTTTCTGGATATCACAGGACATTGAATCGTCAAAAGTGTGCTTCAATTCATCTGCCTCCGATGACTTTATTGGGAGTTCTATTTTGACATGAAGAGTTTTAAGGCCCCCGTTTAAAATTTTTTTGTCGGCCTGAAAAAGCAAGCATAATGAGGCTAAAGCAGGCAAATCATATGGTTTTGGTATACAAACCTCGCAAAACTACATAAAATACAAAGTCCAACAGATTTTTACCTTGTCTATCTTCTTCCTTCCAATTAAAACGGGGAAACACCCAAACATGGCTTCTTATCTTTTTTTTTATTCAATCTTTATTGCCTCTTCTTGATCCTTTCAAATTTCTATCCAATCTTATTGCCGCTCACATCTCTACTTCTTGGTGGTTTAGCTATAGAGAGTATCGAGATCACATTGGAGACAATCGAATCAGAAGTTAACCATAATCAGTGAGAAGGCGCAGGACAAGAGATAGGACCCAATCCGAACAGAACTGGGAACCGGAAAGCGAATGGCCACTGCCTGCTCCGGTTGGTGAAGTAATCTCTAGAGGGTCGGCCAGAGTTGTATCTGCAGCAGTTCTTGCTCCTCCTCAAAGCTTCTCGAATATTTGTCTCCTCGAAGAAACCTGCCCAGTTGAGCACCAAACGAATAAGTGAAATGCCGATTGAAGAAAATTCCAGGACCCCATTAAGCAAAAAACATTGGCCTCAGTTTGCTCCACCCTACCAGCATGAATAAATTCCCAACATCAAGAAATTTCCAGAACCCTATGTCAGACCGACCTACGATGCATTGATCATATAAGAATGCTCTTTTTGAGATATGTACTAGGAATTCAATGATCTTCATTCAAAAAGAATATTTCGAAAGCCGCTTTGAATGTTTAACAAATATTTAAAAGACACCAACCCCTTGTTTTATGAGTCAAAGGTGTTGCCTTGTGCCTCCTAATTCTAACAAGAAACTAAACGAAAATCCTGGCATAAACTGCTAACATATGTGGTAAAAAAAAATAGTACCTTTTGAATGGGAATCCCGCCAGATTGTGAAGCTCTGATAACATTAAGCAGAGAATAGTGCTGGAGCTGGAATTCTCAAAGCTTTGAGAAAAAACAAAAATTTGCGTGAGAAAAGGAGTGGAATTGGTGAATGGGGATGACGTGGTTGCGCTTAGAGGCGTTGGGAATAAATGTATATATATGGGCCACAATGGACTAGAGATAGCAAAGAGGACAGGCAGTTCAACCCCAAGAAACGAAGAAGACGCCCGCGCCATTTGGCCACTTACACTTACGAGCGCAATTCCAATTATTTTTAACCAAACAAAATCAGGCACCTACTTATTATTATCACATTGCCTCCTACATCTTACTTACCCATTAAACCACCCATTCCGTCATACTTCTTGTGTATTTCTTTTTATTTTGTTTGTTGGTTCTGCTTTTTATTCACTTTCTATGAACCATTTAAAAAATCCATATATTATAATAAGACAACTAAATGGGCACTTACAAGTGCAATTGCAATTCCAATTATATTTACCCAACCAAAACCAAGCACTCTATTATTATCATTTTGCCTCCTATAAATCTTACCTATTAAACCACCCATTGCCATCATACTTTTTGCCTATTCCTTTTTATTTTGTTCGGTAGTTCTGTTTTTATTCACTCTTTCGACACATAAATCTTCTACGAATTTAGAGAATCCATATATTATAATAACAAAACCAAATGGGCACTTACACGTGTAATTCCAATTACTTTTAGCCAACCAAAATCAGGCACCTTATTATTATCATATTGCCTCCTATATCTTACTTTTTTATTAAATTACCGTACATCAAAGATCAAATAGTGAACAAATTTAAATTTCAAAACTTTTACAATATAAAAAATTTAAACTTAAAAAAAAATTAATTTTATATTAAAAAATATAAAAATATTTATATAAAAAATAAATACCAACCATATCATCAAACTTTTTGTACAAGGGTTTGGGTCTACAAAATCACTCATAACACTCTTTTATTCTATTCTATTTTGTTTGTTAATTTTATTTTTTTTGAATTATTTAAAAAATTAATATATGATAATAATAAGAGTTGATATTTGATATACTGTTAATAGATAATTTTTTATTTATCAACGATATTTTAATTATAACACATGATAAAAATAATTTTAAAAAATATTATTTTTATCACGTATCATAATTTGAATATTAATAATAATAAAATTGTCCACCAATACTGAATAAAATCATTTATCTAATAACAAAATCAAATGGCCACTTTTTGGCTACAATTTCAATTATTTTTTAACCAACCAAAATCAGGCACCTTATTATTATCATATTGCCTCCTCCATCTTACCTGCTTATTAAACTAGCCTTACCATTATACATTTTGTACATCGCTTGGGTCTACAAAACCACACACAACACTTCTTTATTCTTTTTATTTTGTTTGTTCGTTTTGTTTCTTATTCACTCTTTCAAGACATAACTCCTCCGTGAACCATTTAAAAAATCCATATAATATAATAACAAAACCAAATGGCCACTTACACCTGCAATTGCATTTATTTTTAGCCAACCAAAATCAGGCATCTTATTATTATCATATTGCCTCGTACATCTTATTTGCCTATTGAACCACCCATACCATCATACTTTTTGTACATCGCTTGGGTCTACAAAACCACAGTTTTGGAGTGTCTAGGGTTTAACTAGAGGTCCAAATAATAGAACAAAAATGACTAGATTAAAGGTTTGGTTAAGAAGAATATAGCACTAAACCAAGTTTAACGAGATAAGATGAGCTTTAAACCACTAGTTTACGCCAACCTCAACTCAGAGGTCGTTTTCTATGGAAAAACAGTTGTGAATATATATCTTTTTCACAAAAGAACCTTAAGACCCAAAGGTTTCGTGGGTACTTACTTCTTCCATGGACCTTGTAGTAAGGGTATTTGAGAATTATATGAGCGAAAAGCTTGGAAGGAAGTTTTAATAGTGAATTCTAGTTGAGTAAATTTTAGCAGAGTTTTGGTACTTCGTAGGTGATAAGGTGTTAATCAACTAGATACAAGGATATTTATAAAGAAAAAATGGCTTAAGGTCCTCTGTTTGCACTACTAGAAATACCTCTCTTACCTTTTAATGGTAACAAATATCATAAATGCTTTTAAATGTTTTTAAGATTTTAGAGAATACTAAATACACTAATGCATTGAATGAGCTAACTGTGACCAAGTATGAGTTAAGGAATTAGTGATAAATAATGTATTGACACATAAATCTAATGTAGTGAGAAAGCATACACTTGAGAGATATTGACTACTTATTTTATACAAGCGATCTTAATAAGTATAAGCTCATATTATCTTGATTTAATAATCATGTCAAACTTATAACAAGAAAAAGTCTCTATTCTAATCCACTCATGTCATTTTAATTAGCCAATTCTTAAAAAACAACTAAAGCAAATAAAAACTTATCCAAGGGTGCTCTTGGCTTTATCTACACGAGAGGACGAAATAGCCTACTTAGCCCCCTTTAACTCTCAAGCTTTACTAAGAGAGCAAGTTTAGGCATTTCTGTAACACCTTCCTTCTATTCTTGAATTTTTATAAAATGAGTTATGGCGCATATACTATTAAGCACTCAACTGCTTATGAGATAAATTGAGGGAGAAATTTGCTCTCGTTGGTGCTTGCTCTCCCCATCAATGTTCTATAAGAATAGATGTGCCCTCTAGCCTCCCAAAGGAGTAGCTCTATCCAATTAGGTCTAGAGCATATTATCTTTGCCAAAAATCTTTATTGTTATAGGACACTCTTTTAAATCTTGGGCTACTCAAGCCCTAAAGACTTTCCGAAGGGTGCTCTAATTGACCCGCTTTAGTTATGAGTCAACGATTTAATGTTTTGTCTTTGCATTGAGGTATCTGTCCCAAAAGGAAAAAAAATCTTTGCTTTGAGATCCTTTAGGGCTATAAGGCACTTTATACTCAAACCCCAAAAGGCTTCCTTATGGGCACTTAGCATTTAGGCTTTCTCTGCTTAGGTCTTTAAGGCTATGAGACACCTTACCCTAAGAGTTTCTTCCGGATACTATTGTTAATTTATTGTGCCTCCAAGTTAACAGCATATTCTTTCAATCATGTGCTCAAGCTGTCAAATGCTTCAATCAACTTGTGTCGGAACGTGTAAACGCTCCTCTATTCATTTTTATGGTATTTATTATTTCTGTTTTTGATTCACTCTTTCAAGACATAACTCCTCTCCGAACCATTTAAAAAATCCATATATTATAATAACTACCCACAGTCCTAACATTAAATAATGTTAAGACAAAAAATGGTTTTACAAAATAAAAAATTATTTATAAGTTAGACATAATACTTTTTTTACGGACTGATTTAGTTTAATCATTTCAGTTATTTGTAATATTAATGATTGTTTAAGGGTCCGTTTGGTTGGATGGAATAAATTTTAATGAAATGGAAAGAAGAAAGGAAGAGGGAATGGAAAAGAGAATAGAATGCCATTACCTTGTTTGGTATGCGATGGAAAGGAAGAGGTAATGTGATATTTTATTATTTGATTAATAGATAAATTGAAAGAATAGAAAGATAAGATAAGCAAAATGATTTAATTAATTTTAATATAAATTAATTAAATTAATTTTTTTAAATAAAAAAAAAATAAAAAAAATAGATTTTTTTTTAAAAAATTCCTACAAATTAATCTTTACAAAATATAATCAAATTAATTTTTTTAATAATTAAATTAAATTATTTTAATAAAAAAAATATGAAGTTAGCATTATTTTATAATGAAATCTTGGATTCCATCCATTATTGGAAGGAATCCATTTTCCATCACATGATGGAATGAAGCATTCCATGGAATGCTCCATTCCATCAAACCAAACGATGGAATCCTACTTTCCATTCCAGATTTCTTTCCATTCCTGTCAACCAAACGCGCCCTAAGATTGACTCTAATAATTTTTAATTTTTTTATAATAGAATCATATATTAAATTTTACTAAAAACAAAAAATCAACGTATAAGAAAAACACATAATTTTTTTTTACAACAAGATAATTTATTACTTTTCTAATCTATTTTTAATTTTATTTAAATTATATATTAAAAAGAAAAAAAAATTGACACTAAAAGAGTGTTTAGTAGATTTTTTTTTTAAATTCTTGAAAAATTGAACTTAAAAAAATAAATTATCATATTTAGTTCATAAAATTTAAAATAAATTTTTTAAAAAATATAGAATTTGTTTGATTTTATTTTTATTTTATTTTTAAAAATTATATTTAAAAATTATTCTATAAAATAAAAATATTTTTTTTAAAAAATAATTTATTTTTAAAATTTATTTTCAAAATAACATCAGAAAATAATTATTAAATAATTTTTTATTTTAAAAATAAAAAACAAATAGATTTATAAATTTTTTAGAATAATTTTTTATAAAAATTCTCACCAAATATTTTTTATGTCAGAAGATAAAAATTTAAATTTTTTATGTTATGAAAATTTTTTTAATATAAAAAGATAATAATATCTTCAATTCTCTTATTTTTTTTATTCTTCTTTTTTATTCATCTTTATCTTCTTTTTTTATTTCATAATATTTTTTTGTTTTTACACTCATTTTTTTTCTTACTTTAATATATATATAAACATATTTTTTAAAAATATAAAAATAATTATATTAGAATCAAATATAATAATAAAATATTTTTAAATAAATATTTAAAATCAATCAAATATATTTTATATATTTTTAATTACAACTAAACAAACATATTTTATATATTTTCAACTATCATAATTTTTAAAAAATAAAATTTTTTACTGTGTACCAAACGTACTCATATCCTAACTTGGCCCCGCTTTTATTAGCTGCGGTAGAACCTTCAAAATGAATCTAATTCGGTTGGTTAACTTGCTTGAATCACCGTTTTAAATAAATTGAACTGTAGAAAAACACAATTTATTTAAACTTGAATTAAATTGATTTGGCTCACCTAAATTGCAAGTCAATTGGGTTCGAGTCAATTGAGCCTTTTATGTCATTTTTTTTATAAGTTCATACAAAATATATGAGTTTATTAATATATAAGGAGTCAATTTAGGTGAATGAAATTGACTTACTTTTATAACTCTAAGTCTCGATAACAAATCTTTTAATATACAAATAAAAATGATTAAATGTTGATAAAAAATAAATGTATTTAAATTTTATGATTAAACATATTTTTTTATATGTTTAATTTGAGGGAAAAACAATATTATCATTTGGTCACACGCGATCGGTTAAAATGCATATATAACGTCACTGGACCGTAACTTGAAACTGCCCTCGGGGATTTACATCGCAACTCCAAGTTTCCAATTGTTTTCACCAATTCCGATCTCTCTCCGAAGCACACAAACTCACACAGACGGAGGCGAATCGCAATGCCATGGCCACTGTGGATTCCTCCACCGACCGCCACTGTCTCCACATCGAGTCTCTCCCACTCATCGACCTCCGCCTCCTCTCTCAATCGGAACTCTATTCCCTTTCCCTCTGCTCCTCCTCTCTCTTTCATCGCCGCTGTGACGACGATACAATAACCCCCAAAATTGACCGCACTGTCTTCAATGAATCCGCAGGCAGCCGCAAACAGACTTTCTCTCGCCTCCGTCTCGCTCCTCGCAACAACCAAATCTCTTCTGTTTCCGCCTCCACTATTCAAATTCCCCGCCATAATCCCGAGCCCATCGATGAAGAAAACGCCCAAATCCTTTCTCTACTTGAGCAACTCTTTGGTGTCGAGTCTTATGGCAACTTTAAACACGATGATGACAACCTTGTTTCGGTCCAGGTTGAATTTAAAGACCCTTTACCAGAATCCTCGACCATGGCTTTTCAGAGCATTCCAATTGACGTCGTTGATATTGGTCAGAGAAAGCGGAAGCGTGGGCGGCCGCGGAAGAACGAGGATGTTGGAATACGTATGGAAGAGAAGCCAAGAAAGGAGGGTGAGGAAACGATGACAACGATAAATAACAACGGAGTTCCTGTGGATGCAGTTGCTTTGATGAACTTTGAGGATCCATTTGGGGAGGAGTTAAAAAGGAGGACCCAAGGGCTGCAGATCGAGTCCGCGACGGTGGCCTTTCAGAACATTCCAATTGACATCGTTGCTGGTGGTCAGAGAAAGCGGAAGCGTGGACGACCGCGGAAGAACGAGAATGTGGGAATACACATGGAAGAGAAGCCAAA
Organism: Gleditsia sinensis; assembly: GCA_037074535.1. Taxonomy (NCBI): domain Eukaryota; kingdom Viridiplantae; phylum Streptophyta; class Magnoliopsida; order Fabales; family Fabaceae; genus Gleditsia; species Gleditsia sinensis. Next base: position 7,052,560 of record CM073472.1, read on the forward strand.
AAAGGAGTTTGGTGAGGCAATGACGATGGTGAATAACAACGGTGTTCTGGTGGACGCAGTTGCTTTGGTAAATGTGGATGATCCATTTGGGGAGGAGTTAAAAAGGAGGACCCAAGGGTTGGAGACCGAGTCCCAATTCTTGGAATTCATGGGAAGGTTGAATGGAGAGTGGGCGAGTCAAAGGAAGAAGAGGAAGATTGTGCAGGCCAGTGATTTCGGCGACTTATTGCCTAGAGGATGGAAGATTATGCTTTCTCTCAAGAGGAGAGGAGGTCGCGTGTCGATAATTTGTCGCCGTTACATAAGGTTTTCTGTTTTCTCTTTTTTAATATTATCTCTCTGTAGTAAATACTTTTGCTTTGTTTCCTTTTCTGCTTTTGTTTTCTTGATATGTACATGTTCGTAGGTTGAAAATTGACACCGCTAGCTTGTGTTATTGCAATGAGCATGCATTGGTTTATACTTGATAATTCTATCGGTAGACTTTGAAAACCTTGGGTAAACTTAGCGTCAGCTTAAATTTGTGTTAGCGCTCTTAATGCATGACATTATCTTATATTGGCTCGTTTGGGTGTACGAAATAGAATGGAATGGAAAAGATTATTGTAGTCATTAATGAATGGAATATAATGGAAGGAATACTGGTAATCATTCCTTTGTTTTTATAGTTTACCTATAGGCTATATTTGGGAGTTTTGGAGAAGAGAAGGAGTGGTTCATAAACGAATAGAGTGGAAGGTGGGGAAAGTATTTTCAAATTGCTTGAATGTTTAATGAGGGAAGAGAGGGGATGGAGAGGGTTATAATTTCTAATATCTTAATTACCCTGTGTGAACAATGAAGAATATATGGAGAAAAATATAAGGGGTAAGAAAATAATTGAACAGTTTTTAAGTACAAAGAAACCCCATTCCCCTGCTTACACTTGATTTGGGGTTAACAAATCTTTGGCCGTGGCGTGGGGAAGCAGTGGACTTGGAAGTTGGGACCCCCTTGTTACCCTTCCGCTTCATTACTAAATATCTTCCAAACAACACTAACAGCATCCCTTCCCATTTCAGTTCCCCGCTTCTTCCTCCTCCCACATCCAAATGAATTCTTAGCGAAAAAAAAAGAATTGACATTTGTGTTGGGAACACAATGGTCTAGAAAGGAAAGGAAGGTTTTTTTTCTTCTAAGAACTTTATTTTCTTAACTGTTTTGTCTATTTTATAGCCTTTCTTTTTAGTGGACAAAATTGGAAGTTCATAATATGTCATCAAAACTATTTCCTTTCCCTTTTCTGTCAGCCTTCTTTTGGAGGGTACAAAATGCTTCCTTAGCGATTACCTTGTTCCCCTGTCTTTCTTTACTTACTTTATTATAATATATCTAAATAAGGGATTATATGGTTCCTTCCTTTAGTTTCCATTCCATTCATCCCAACAAGCTATTATTCTAAGCTTCAGTTAACTGTATAGTGCATACGTAGCCATTATTTGTCTAGCCCTGTTGTTTTGTATTTGTACGAAACTAGGAAGGTTTGTGTAAGACTCCTGTGTACTAAGGATGGAAAATGAAGGATTGAGTAGATTTATTTTAACTTTACCATCTCAATATATTGTACTGATGACAAGGTGTATGGTACAACGGCATCTTCATCTTGGTATCTTAAATGTTAGGAGGTACAGTTGTATCCAAAATGTCTGGTGTCATTCAGGATACTAGGAGACATAGAATGACACTATGTTGGGTTGTATGAGGTCACCAAAAAATATGTGGATCTCATATCCCTAAAGTTTTAGCTTTATTAACTTCTATACAATACCGATTGCATTATTTCTATAACAACTTTCAATTGTCATACCAAACATGAAAATTTTAAATACCATGATATGTTATACATTAGTATCTTATACCATGGTATTCAAGATACGAAGGAATCAAGGAACTAAATTTTCTTTCTTTTCCATTGAAACGACCGAAACGTTTCCGTTTTCTGAGTCACCGACACGAAACGGAGTTATTGAAACAAAACGAAGTGTTTGTTAAAAAATTATGCTATTTCGATTGAAATTATTATATTTCGAAATGTTTCGATAGAAATACTCTTGTTTCAGTGAAAATATTCTTATTTTGGTAAAAATATTCTTGTTTCGAGTTGTTTTGATAGAAATACTCTTGTTTCGAGTTGTTTTTATAGAAATACTATTGTTTCGAATTGTTTCGATAGAAATACTCTTGTTTCGAGTTATTTCGATAGAAATATTCTTGTTTCGAATTGTTTCGATAGAAATACTCTTGTTTCGAGTTGTTTCGATAGAAATACTCTTGTTTCGATAGAAATACTTTTGTTTCGAGTTGTTTCGATGGAAATACTCTTGTTTCGAGTTATTTCGATGGAAATATTTTTATTTCGAGTTATTTCGTTAGAAATATTTTTGTTTCGACTTATTTCGATAGAAATACTCTTGTTTCGAGTTATTTCAATGGAAATACTCTTATTTCAAGTTATTTCGATAGAAATACTCTTATTTCGAGTTCTTTTGATATAAAAGTACTAAATTAATTTATAAAATGAAAAAATCAACAATTTAAAAGTAGATGAAAATAGCATCAATCACATCCAATATCAAATTATTTTCTCCCACAAGTCACACATCTTTATTAACTTCCTACTCTCCCTCTTTATTCTCATGACATTGTTTTCCTTCGTTATCTTTATTTTAAAGAGGAAACTACAAAAATGATAAAAAAAAAGAGATTGAAAGACAAAAAGAGAAGAAGATATCTAAATATAGAAATAAAATTATAGTCGATAGAGAGAGAGATTTAAATATAGATGCCACGAAAGAGTTAAGAAGAAGATGGAGAGATGGATGCAAAAAAGATATTGTTGTTGAATGCTGTTAGGATTTGAGTTAAAGTTCCTACTATAATAGCATATTTACTTATTATTCAATTATAGACATTAATTTCAATTAATTTTAATATAATTTTATATATCTATATTATTAATATTATGTAAAAATATTTTAAAATTTTAAAAAATATTATTTTAAATTATTTGAAATGTTTCTTAGAACTTTTTTCGTTTTCTCGAAATTTTCGAAATGTTTCCGTTTCTGGAGTCACCGAAACGGTATCTCGAAACGAAATTTAGTACCTTAGAAGGAACGTAAGATAACAATGTATTGAAGAGCTCCTTGCTAGAAAGGATTTTTTACCTTTTTGTTGCAAGTGGATGAATTGGATAAGGGTCCACCTTTTTTATAGTGCTGAATGCGAGCTTGAATCTAGGTTTAGGGGTCAATGGCTGTTAGGCATTATTATTAGAGCTGGATGATCTGGAAAGAGGTGGATAGGGTCATTTTTAATTGGTTTAGAGTGGGATCAGAGGAGGTGGCTATTTTCCATTTTTAATTTATAAATAGTACAGTCTTGTTAAAGGAGGTATTCCATACTAAAAATATGAAATCATATATGTAAGGGGTGTTTGCTAAAGTCCCAAAATTTGATAATTAGGTATAATAGATTTGGTTGGAACTCTTGTGTTTGGTACATAGTTAGTAATAGCATGGTTTTTTATCTAAAAGAAAAAAAAATAGTGTGTACTGCACTTGTAGTGACAAGGGCTCCTAAATGCTATGGTGCTTAGAATTGCACACACTGCATTGAACTGTAGCTCATTATATTTAATATACCAAATGAATTTGGTATAATTTAGGATAACAACAATATACTAATAAACCAATATTCATCCAAACCTAACTGAATAAACCATAAAACACAACATCAAGCACTTAAATTATGACAACTTTATAGGATTTGCAGATGACAATATTTCCAAGTAGGATCTAAACTCTTGGAACTCATTTTGGCAAAGGAATCTGAAAGAAATCATCATAACAATTTTATTGCAACAAAAATTTGTCTGTCCTAATGGGACTCGGCCTTACCATGACAAAGATATGAAAAACATAAGAGAGGAAGAAGAAAAAGAAGATAGGGAGGAAAACCTGAAAAACAAATAAGAACTTTTTGTTGGTGACCTCAGAGCTGTTGGAAATGTTCTCTATAGAGGCAGCAAGTGACAGTATCTTTGGACAGACATGAAGGCTGCCTAGCTGCATTGTGCTTTCAATCTTATCAGATTTTTAAAAGGCATCTGGTTTTCCATGTAGCACAAATAGTGAGCACTACAGAGAGTTTGCTATAGTGCGTGTAGCGATAACTGTAGCTATGCCATCAGAAGTTGCTAAGTTACACCTCTAGAGTAGTGCAAGCCCCTGTAGTGAAGTGTCACATGCTATAGTGCATGTAAGATTATAGTTAATCAAATACGTCCTACTCAAAGTTGATTTTTACTTTATTTTTTTTTATTTTAATAGCGAATTTATTTATCTTTTATTTCCCTCTTTCTCTCTATTCTTTGTCTGAAATTTCAAATATTCACAAGACTTTGATATTAATATAGTTTAAAACAAATTTTATGCAGAAGTAAGTGTGCCATGAATCCAATTCAAATCTATATAATTTACAAAACTAGTTTGAACTTAAAATTGTTTTAAACCTGTTTTCCAATTTGGCAAACTCCCCCTCAAGTACAATAGATTCATTTGTAATATTTTGAGTGTTTGATATTTCTTGGAAAGTAAATTTTTTCTTTTCAAAGTTTTTTTTTGGCCGCATTAGATTTTATCTTCACCTCCTATTTTTTCTCTAAAATTTTTGTTTACCTCTACTATCACATAACTTATTCTTGCCATTGTATTTAAATGTCTACTCATGGTCCCTCACGTTTTTTTCTATCTAAACTTTTAATATTAGTTTGTGGTTTAAAATTTTGATAATAATTCACCAATTGAAATTTGACGTTGGAGTATGTTCATGCCAAATTTTAATTAAACTAAATATGATTCTAAACCAACTTAGATTTGTATTGATTAATTTATTAGATTATCTTAAATGGTTTAAAGCCTGCTTTTGTATTTTTTTTGAAGTCCCCTTCAGATAAGGCTAAGTTTGAGAATGTTGTGTCCCTTCTTCAGGTTGTTGAATTTGTTTTAAGGTTAAAGATAACTGTGTCTAAGAATGTTATACTTGTTATTAATGTGGATGTCAAAATCTTTCTGTATTGAGTGCCTCTATTATTAGCAATGGTTTTTCTAAAACTTTTGGGGATTTGTAGATAGAGTTTTTTATTCTAAGCTTTTGAGCCTAAGTGACCCAAAAATAAGGGGCCAATTTATATCACCATTTTTCTAGTGTGTCAAGTTGGGGTACGAATTTTGGTTTAGGGATCATTGGGTGTTAGACACCCTTACACACTGGGACTTTTTATATATATATATATATATATATATATATATATATATAACTTTTAGTCTTAACAGTTGATGTTTTGAGTTGGATGATCTAGAGAAAGGTATATGAAGGCATTATTAATTGGTGGAGAGTGAAATTATATGCAGTTGTTTTTCATTTGCAGTTCAGCAGTGAGAGGATCCTATTTTGGGTATGTTAGTCAAACTCAATAATAACGAAGTACGAAATAGTCATTTCTGGGTTTTTAAGTGTTTAAGAATCTCTTAAAACCGAAAGGTTGGTTTGGTCAAATTTTATTCTTAGTATTTTTTTATGGTAATTATAGTTTGACCCCTACTAAGGGCCTTTGGTTTTGACCCTTTATCCTTGTGTTATTTTATTGATACTTAGTTGAACTTTGTTTCACTTGAGCAAAATTGGTCATCCCTAATCTTGGAATTGAGGCTAGAAAGTATATATGACAACAATTTAAGCCCCTGAATTTTTATGAGAGGAGCAGCCAAGAAGATTCTAATTGCAATATTCCTATAGTTTCAAATTGACTTCAGAGATTTAGGGTTTCGGTGGTTTTAAAGCACTCAAGAAATATCTAAGTTTTAGCAAAGCTCGTGTTGCCCATTTTCACAAAAACACTAGCGTGCTGAGTGTTTAAAGAAAATTCATGAGACATAATGAATGCACCTTAAATTACCGGGGGTCAAAATTTTGCTATCCCAAATTATTAAGATAAAAATGGTTTTGAAAAGAACTTCGTAGATTTTTCCCTAATAATTATTCTTGTAAATCTTCTATTTTTTTTCTTTGTTACTTATGTATTAAAATTTTATAAACAATTCACCTATATTGGATATTTGAATCAGTCCAAACCAAATTGCAGGCAAACTAAGAATGATTATAAGCCATTTTTTTTAAATGTACTTTCCTTTCTTAAAGTGTTTAAATTTTTTGTAAGGTTATAAGATGCTAACTTTATCTAATATTGCTTTAGCTGGTATTAATTTGGAGAATTAGGCTCTCTTTTTTTTCAGAGTCATTTTATTTTTGGTAGATAACTTTTGGATGCACCTCTGAATACTAATGTGGTCGTTGATAAATTGTAGGAGGATGGTGTGTTTCGGTTTTTATTTTGACTTTGAGAATACTTATGATTGTGAGTTGGGGTTTTCTAGGTATGGTTTGATAGGAAGGATTTTGGGCATAACAAAGGAGTTGTATTTTTTTTTTTTTTGTTGCCACTATTCCTTAGTAGTTGATATTGAGTCAAATGATCTTTAGAGGGATGGATTCTGATGGGTACAAATGGGATCGGTGGAGGTGGCTGTTTTATATTTGCTTTTTGCGGATGATACGATATTGTTCTTTGAATCATGAAATTCACGTTCCCTTCAGGTTATTGAAGTTTTTTCAGGTTCAGGGATGAAGATAGCTTTGTCCAAGAGTGTGGTTTGGTAATTTCCTTTTTTTTTTTTTTGTTTTTTGGCATAAGTGGTTTGGTTGGTGTTAATTTAAAAAAGCCTTTTGTTCTTTGGCTATTTTGTCAAATTTCGCTTTCGCCTTCTACTTATGGGTTTGGTGGCCATACTTAAGGCCTGTTTGTGGCCGTGTTTATAATTTTTGCTCCTTTTCAAACTGCTTTTTTTTTTTAATGGAGTTCCGAAAAAAAAAAAAAAAGAGAACACGTAACAAAGAAGCAAATAGTGTTTGGCCAAATCATCAAATAAGCGCTTTTGTCAATGTTTTAGTGTTTTGCCAGTCTTTTTAAAATGTGCTTTTTATTTCTAAATTACTAAAAAGTACATGTTTATAAATCATTTTACAAACAATGCTATTTGAATAGAGAAATAATTTTAAATATTTTTTAATTAATTTAATTATTTATTAAATTAATATATAAAATAAAATAAAATCACTATATATATATATATATATATATATATATATATATATATAATTTTTCTCAAAATAAATTTATAAAATTATTTAAAAATATATTATCAAAATATTAATTAAATTTTTTCAATTAAAATAATAAATTTTTATAATAAGTATTTTAATTTAAAAAATTAAAGGGCGTAGTTAGTAAAATTTTATGCATTTAGGTGAGGGTATTTAAAAAAAGAAAAAATTTATATAGTTTTGTAATTTTCAATTTTGGGGAGGGTATTTTCGTCCCTGACAATTAATTTTCTACTTCTGCTTCAATGGAGAATCTCCAAATTGCTACTTTTCCATTTCAGTATAAAAACTGCTTTTGTTGATATTTAAAAGTAGTTTTGGTGTTGACCAAACAGGATAAAACCATAAAAAAGCGTTCTTCTAAAAAATAAGCAGCTTTCTTTCTTTTCTTTTTTTAAAAAAGAAGTGAGGCCAAACAGGCTCTTAAGCACCTTATTTTTGGGATTTAGTGGTTTAAAAAATCTCTACCAGGGTATGTCCTGAAGTTGGGAGGGGAAGGGAAGGGAAGGGGAGGAATTAAAGGAAAAAGAGAGGGAAGAGAATAGAGGGTGAAATGATGATATCATTTTCCCTTGTTTGAATGTTTAAATTAACTAGGAAAAGAAAATAGAGGCTTAAGCAATTAATTATAATACATTCTTACGGTTTGTACTTTGTTAAAATAATGAGTTATAATGATTAAGTTTATTGAAAATTTTAAAAAAATAATAAATGATATAATCATAAGTTAATTAATTTCTCCCCCAATAACTGCCAAATTTCGAGAATAGAAACATGAAAGTTTGAGGGCTTTGGAGGATTTAAGTTAAAAAACTTTCTGTTTTTTCCCTCCTTCATTTTCCATCCGTACATATTGGATGGTTTAAAAGGAAAGTCTATTTTACTTGAGCAGTGGTTGTTTTTCTTGTATTCTACTATTCCCCAATATTTTTGTTGGCAGTCTTTTTCATTTCTATAGGGTTGCTGAAAGAATTGAGAAAAATGAATGGACTTTCATTTGGCTGGGGTTGAGACTTTCTGGTTAGTAGGAAGATGTCTCTTAGACTCTAGAAAGTGGGGCATTTGGGTCTCAAGAACTTGGTGTCTAAAAGCATTGCTTTAGCAGGTAAACCATAAATGGTTATGCTGTTTCCCCTGAAATCATATTTAGGCAATAGCTAGTTTAGACCAAATTTTGTATGAGAAGCTAAGGCTATGTCACTGCAACTAACTGTAGCCTTTGAAAATCATTTCTCATGGGTATGTTTCTTTCTTCCTTTGGTGATGATTTTTGTAATAAGTTTCTTAAAGGATATGTGGGTTGGGGAAGTCATTTTTTGGAGGGCTATCCTCATTTTTATAGACTTTCTTTGGTACATCAGCAGGCTATTGAGGATTTTGTATTTCTTTAGGATTAGAGAAACTTTAAAGCCGGAGTTGTCATGATGTAGAATAGAAGGGCAAATACTCAAAGAGCTCTTTAAAATAACTAAATAATTTGTATCTTAATTTGTCAATAATAATGGGTAACTATTTTATTCTTCTAATGCCATATATATGGGCAACTCAAATAAGAAATCCTAATTCTAATGAAATACTAAAATTCAAATCTTAGTCCTAATAAAATGAAACGAAGGGATAACAATTCCCTAGACTCAAACGTTCCAATGATAACTACCCTAATAAAACAAAGGGATAACAATTTTCTACACTCAAACACTCATATGATAACTCTAACTAACCCTAAAGTTACTCCAATGTAATTAATTACAATATCATAAATATCAAGAATAATTACATCAATATCAAATAATAAAATAAGCCATAATTCTATCTTCTCAGCTTGCATCATTTTCTCCTTGTTGGAAAAAGCTCATTCTTGAGTTTTGTGATGAAGCCACAAAAAGATGCAGGCAATAGTAGACAGTGGTGGCACTAGCAGTGGAAGGAATATCAGCAATACTTTTGGATTTATATAATCTTTAGGGATAACAAAATCAGTAATTTCAATATTGCCATCAGAATGAATATCAACAGCAACACTTTTGGATTAATATAATCTTAGAGATAACAAACTCAATTATTTCAATATTCATAAGTTTATCAACAACATCATTATTGTTGATCCCTTCAAATTCAGCTGTGATTAACAACATCAATATTGTTAATCTCTTCAACCATTTTAGGAATAACAACTTTAGTGTTGTTATCTTCTTCAACAAGTTCTATCTCTTTAGACTTTATCTCTTAAAGATGAATTTCTGCAAGTTGTATCAATATCTGATCATTATTTTTCTCAATATGTTGAACCTTTCTAGCAGTCTTCTTCACATTTTCACGTATCTCCTTAAGATTTTTTTTTATATCCATTGAAATAACATAGGTATTGTCTAGATAAGGACATCTTTATTATCACAGTTATTATTTGAATAATTGGAATTCGAATAACAATTGCAATAAGAAGAATCAAAATTATATTGACAATCATAATTATTGTGGAACCATTATGATTGTAGTTGATTATAGCTTAAATTAAAATTCCCAATTGAATAAGAATCCCATCTTTGTGCCTTCCATGTCTTCTATACTCATTATACTGCTATAGTCATTGTAATAATAATGATGATGGTTCAGGTAGTGGTGATGAGCCATAAAGCTCAACACATTGATAGCTCGATATTATGAAAAGTAAAAGGGGATGCCCTGACACCCGTTGAACTTTTATCATCGTGGGGTGGTGCATGAAATTTTCTCATCAGCTGAAACTTTGGAGGGTAGGTCGGTAATGGCCTGTGGAGCACCTTTGTGTGATTAGAAGTTAAAAAGTACCTTAGATAATTGGAAATGTACTAGGCTGACAGTGGTTTAATAAAAATTTAGTGATTTTTTCATATTCTTAATCAAAGTTCTTTAGTTAGTCAAATCTAAGATGACAGTCACAAATTCAACTTTTCGGTGACAGAAACAAAAATCCAAAGGTTCAACAGTTGGTAGGTGGATCAATCCTAAACTCTCAAAAGTGCAAGGTTGAAGGCTCAACGGTTGCGTAAACAAATCAAAGTTAAGCTCTGGTACCAATATGATGTAAACTAGAAGGACAAACACTCAGCGAACTCTCCAAAATAACTAAATAATATGTATATTAATTTGTCAATAATAATAGAGTAACCATTTTATTCTTTTAAAGCCATATATATAGGAAATTGAAATAAGAAATTCCAATACCAATGAAATACTTAAATTTAAATCTTAATCCTAATAAAATAAAACGAGGCACAAACACTCGAACCATTACTACCCTAATAAAATAAAACAAACAGATAACAATTCCATACACTCAAACACTCGTCTAACTAATCCTAAAGTTACTTTAATATAATTAATTACAATATTATAAATTTCAAATATAATTAAATCAATATCAAATAATAAAATAATCCATAATTTTATCTTCTCATCTTGGATCACTTCAATTGCTATGAATAGAAGGATTTGATTTTTCTCCAGTGCTGTGGCATTTCAGTTTTTATAATTAGAAACATCTGCATTTTCCTGTAACTGTCTCTTGTACTACTCATTTTTACCTACGAAATTTACTCTCTTGTTATTGGTACGTCTTATACATATATTGACATTTTCTTATGGTTATAACTTATAACTATAATTTTTATTTATTCTTATGCAATTTTTCTAATTTGGTACCATCCAGCCCTGATGGGCGGCAGTTTGTGTCATGCAAGGAAGCTTCTGCATACTTGCTTTCCTTTTTTGGACTTCAAGATATAAGCCATTCAAAATCTATTCTTACTGATGGAAGCCTGCAGTTTTCCAGTAAAATGGCATCTGAAAATGTAAGTTAATATTTAGTGTTTTATCTGTTTCTTCATATAACAAAAAGAAGGGGAAAAAAAGAGAAGAAAGAAATTAACTTATTCTATTTTTTTTTTAATTATGCATTCAACAGGGTGTTGGTTGTGTCCCTACAAGAGACATGAAGGCTGTTAATGTTGCTAGTAGTTTACATATTCCTAGTACAACTGTATATAGTGATAATGAGAAGCAGTTCGATTTGGCATCAACAATTGTAAGTGATAAGAAAAACATTTCTGACGAGAATGTCAATAATGGTCTGGCTTCAGTTACTAAAGTACAAGGAGATAATACTACTAGTGAAAAAATTACAGACTTTAACCATGAGGGAAGTTTGTCTATAGATGAGCGACCATTGATGGATGATAAGAATGATACAATTTCAGTTGAGGGATGTTCTCCTCAGGAGGGTAGAGTTTGTGACGTAGATAATGAGAAATTGGTTGGTGTTTGTGAGGTTAATGATGTTGCTTGCAAACTTGATGTTCCTTTGGCAGTCACAACTTTCTCCAATTATAAGAATAATGGTAATTGTGAATTTTTTGATGAAATAAATGCTGTCAGATGCATAAAAGGTGGAATCAGTAATTTTTTTAGTCAGGATGGAAATGCTGGATGCTCAGAAACTATTCCTTGTGGAAATGACCAATCACGTATTGTCAATAGCAATAGATATGAGCTTCACGTAAGATCAGTGGAGGACCCTGGACAGCAGATACGTTTTGAAAGTGGCATGCTTGCTCCAAATCCTGAATGGAAAAAATGTGCAGGTGACAGACTGGGAAGCGTGAATAATAGTGATGGAAAGCCATTTGAGAATGACAAGTGGTCAAATATCTCTGGCAACTGTCACTCAGAAACCAAAGATGTCAAAGTAACTAAGGATTTTAGTGATAGTCATGCTCCTTATAATGAGGACGTTGGGACAAGATTTGCACTGGAAATTAGTACCTTGAACGAGCAAAGTTTGAATTGCAGAATGGACAATCCGTTGAACAGAAATTCTGAAAGAAATTTAGTTATTCCAACGGGTAACGAGTCCCTTTCTGCTTTTGATAATAATTCGAATGTGGTTTCCTCTCACACCTTGGAGACACTTAATGCTGTTGAAGCCAGCTGCAAAAACCCTCAGTTAGACATTGCGTCAGGCAACAGTAATGCTGCAGTTGATGCATATAGTTCTATACAGGGAAGATCACAAGATTGTGCATCTGTCCCTTGCCGTAGCAATGTTCCAAATAAATTCGATGAGCAAGGTCATGATGGTGTGAATAATGTTGATAATTTTTTCTTAACAAAGAAGGCTAAGGGTGAGCAAGTTGAAATATGTGAAAATGATGAGGCATTCTTATCATTTGGTGGCAATCAGATTGACTCAGATGTTGATGTGATGACAAATGTGGTGCGTGGAACAGTGTCTAAATAAGACATGAAGAGTAGTTTTGCCGAGTGCTCTGGTTCCCACAATGCTCTGCTTGTATATTCTCAATTACTGTCTAGGATGATATCCTAGAAAGGTAATCTTTACTTAATTTACAGTAAGATTTCTGGATTATAATTGTTTTCTGCACAAGGCTGGTGGTTTTCTAGGAATCCATTTATCTTTTTTGTTAAAATTTATGATCAGATGGAAGATTAATTTTTTTCCTCCAAATACTCCAAGTGATGCTATTCCCAAAATTTACTGCCACACCACCACATGATTAAGGTCTCCATATTATTTCTTTTTTTAATGACTACCCTGGAAATGCTGTCATAGAATATTGGGAATGAATAATTTTGACAGTAGGCATTGACCTTGGTATCCAATGGCACTTGCTTCCTTCTGAGGACATGGATGGGTACATGATAAAAGGAGATAAACAAAGAGAATGAAGTAATTGAATAAGGATGTTTGTTCATATGATATTCAAGTGTTTATGAGTTATGGCTTAAGCATGCTATTAATTGTTCAATCTCTATACCCTTTTGGTTCATTCACTTTCTGAATTGGGATTTAATTCATGTCAGTAAGGAGATGCTCGGGTATTGAGAGCCTAAATAATGTGAAGATGGAGAAAATATTAAAACTTGACATGATTCCTGTAATGGTCGTCTGGTCAGTGGAAAATTAAAGCACTATCTTTAATCCAAATATACTTGAGGTTGAATACATTTTGTTCTACATAGAGTTGTTGATATACTTTTTATTTGGTTGATCTAACAAGAACTTATGTTTATGGTTATAGTGATGCTTGTCTGAATGTCAAGATGACATTTCTAACCACATATGAAATTTGATGTTTTTGAGAAAAGTATTCAGGAAAATTGATGTTATTGACTCTAATTTGTCCATGGCTTCAATGTCTTGGAGAACCTCGTCCTTTTTGAGAAAAAGAAAATGTCGTACTAGACGATGGTAGGAACAAATATTGATTATAACTTGCAAGTAACATTATTCTTAAGAATGTTATGGTGCTTACTTTTTGCTGCTTTTGGGCGTAGCTTTGATTAGTTAGTTGTCTTGTCTGTGTGTCTAAGATAGGATTTTACATGGGAATGGGAGTAATAGTTAAAAGAGCTTGTGTTGAGAAGTTTCAAATTTCGAGGAAAAAGTTAAAATGTATATGTATGCATGTATTAGCCTTTTCCAGAAAAATTTGTGCTGAAGAACCTTGTATCTTGTATTGTCCTTTGTTATTTTTTAAAATGTTATGCAAGAAATGCACTGTTGAATTTTCCTTGATCTCTAGGTGCCTGCTTAATCTCCTCAGTTTATGACTTTATCAGGGTTTCTGGTTCACTGATTTTGTTGTTTTTTTTTTGGGGGGGGGGGGGGGGACAAGACAGACAATTGCTTGAAGACAGCATTATTTTGTCAATAGATTCAGCAGGTCGTGCTGGTGGCTTTTCTATTTTTAAGGTTATTCGCCTGTTCTGGACCTCTGGTATGAGGCTTTTCTTGCTTCTTGCCGGAGCTTAGGTGCTATTTTGATTTTCTAAGGGCCAGTTTACATTTGGATCCGTTTCTGTTCCAAACAACTTTTTCATCTGGTAGACAGACGCACTGACAGCGAATTTTAGGTAGTTCTGTTCATTTTAAAGGGACTGTTTTTTCCCATTCCGCGTAAGAGAAAAGCCTCTAGTCTCGTGGCTAACCTGAGTAACTATTGATCTTAATTTGTTCTTCTCCATCTGATATTAGCTGCCTGGCTAGTTTTTCTGCTTTTTGTTATGATTTTGCCCTTTGGCTTGTAAAATGCTATTCATCTTGACGATGACACAAGATTAGATATTTAGATTTTTAATTAAAAAATTGATAATTAAATATCGTGTATTAACTTAGTATAAGAGTAATACTAAATATATAATTATATTTCCCTTATGTACTGCTATAGAGCATTGCTATTTTCTAAAATTATTTGTATAAAAAAAAAATTATTTATTTACTTGAAAATTTTTGTAATCATTATGATTATAACGAATAGTATTCAAGTTCGTATAATTTTACTTGAATACAATTGTATTTTAATAATAAAAATTATTATAATAAATTATTTTTTATTAATACTTTTATTACATAATCTTTTTATCTATTATGAAAATAAAATACAATACTTTTATTGTTCTTGATTATTGTTCACAGTTCTCTTCACTGCTATAAAAATGTAAATGAAAATAAACACAAATTTCTTTAAAATGAAAAATAATTGTTTCGTAATAAATGTAATAATATAAAAAAATAAAAGAATAATTTACTCAAATTGTTAAAAGGATTCTACAAATAAATCATGTTTTGTACGCATTACACTTTGATAGTTCCACGAACTTGTACACAGCAATTGATATTTGGAAATTGGAACTCCGTTTCCTCTCTTCGATGAATTTGTGGAAGGCAAGATACAGAAATTTATTGAATATTGCAGGACTCGTTTATTGAATTATTATATTTATAATTATAATATATATTTCAATAAATTTTATTAGTATTCGATAATAAATAACATCAATACATGTGGATTCTAGTGCATTTGATACTTCCTTTAACTATAACTAATTTTAATGCATGTAAATTTAATTTTCTACTCTCTTTTTTCCTGCAATATTTTTTACCAAAAAAAAAAGTTTAAAACAACTCTATTTATACTCTTTTTATTATTAAATTATTTTTTACGTTTTCATTTATTTTTATATTATAATTTTTATTTTATTATGTATATGCATCTATAATTATATATATACTATCTATTATAAAAAGATATTTCATTTAAAAAATATCGGAATCTGTTTAATTAAGAAGCAATTATTTATAATTTATAATTATTTATTATGAATTTTTAGTAAATTTACGAGACAAAAATAATTTAATTAATTAAAAAATTTACATATTACATTTTTATTGAAAAATTTTATAACATACACTTAAAAACTATTTCAACTAATTGCCAATGCCGCCGCCACCGCCACCTCACCTTTAATAATTGAAATTTTCGTTTAATAATTGATCTACGAACATTTTAACTAATTGCCAATGCCACCATCCTCACCTTATAAAATAACGGTCCATTCAATTTCAGACACGTCAGCCACTACTCAGAAATTTACATGCGCCGCGCTCGCACTTAGCAACCGTCCCTTACCCCCCTCCTCCTTCTCCTCCTTCCATCGCTTCCTGGATTCTTGTTGCTCTCTTTCAATTTCATGCTCTAGGATGCAATTTTCTTTTTGCCACTTTTGATTTTCGCTTTTCGGGTGGGTCCCAATTCGTTTGTTAGCTCTAATCTAACTTTCCATGGGATCGTCAGGGATGATGGGGCTTTGGGCATTTGAAATCATCATCGTCTTGTTACTGTGGGGAAGCCTTGAGTGCGCTGCCGAACCTCCTAGGGTTTCGTTGTCGACTAGAGTGTGCCCAACGCGTTCCATCATCGATTCCATCTTAGGGTTTCGTGATCCCAGCTGCTCGCCCGGCGATACTGATGGATCCATCGATTATATTGGTGTCACCGAGGTAATTAGTGTACTTTTCTTTTCGTTTCTTTTTTGTTGGTAGTATAATAATCTCTGTGATCGCCATATTTTTTTATTGTCTAGTTGTTTTAGTGATGTTTGGTTATTGTGTTTTGGGGAAATTAATGTTTAGTTAGATTATTCGATATAATGGTTTGTTCTGTCTGATACCGGAAGATTTAATTTAGATACTAGAAATTTTTTTTTATTTTTTTTTGGGTACTCGACATAATGAGCATGAGATGCTGAAAATTGTATCATTGTTAAGAATTGGGAAGGGGTAGGATAATGTATTTAGAAGCCAAAGAGAAATTAGTAGTTTACACGAGGATTTATATCTTCTGAAAGACTGAAATTTTCTTCTTTTTAGCAGGAGAAGAATCTTTGAAACCCATGTTAAACTCTTTTTTGTTGATTCTGGAGCTGACACATTGTTTATGCCAAAGTTTGCTGATGTTTGTTGATAGAACGCAGCAAGTATAGTTGATATTAAATGTTAAGTTGTTAACCAGATTACGTCTAAATAGTTTTGCATTGCGTACTTCTGACAACTGGGACTTTTCTGTTGGTACAAGCTAACGTTGCTTCTTCTTCTTCTTTTTCCATATTTTCATTGATCTTTTTAACCTTTCCTGCTATTTCATCTTACTAATGAGATATGGACATCATTTGGCAGCAGTTTTGGTCGGGCCAATTTTTTTTTCTGTTATATAAGCTTTGAAACCTATAGAATTATGTTGATATTTAATAATTTAGATTGAAAGTACAATTCTTATGGAACCCACACCTTTCTAACATGCAGGGAGATGAGAGGTCATTGCAAAAGGCTTTAAATATGGTTCACAGGAATAATCATGATTATGTAGCTGTACTCTTCTATGCTTATTGGTGCCCTTTCTCTCAGATATTTCGACCAACTTTGTCCATACTCTCTTCCCTATATCCCACCGTTCCTCATTTTGCTATTGAAGAATCATCCGTCAGGCCAAGGTTTGTGTTGTCATCATTCTTTAGTGGGTTGTTGTGAGAGTAAAATGTCCGTGGCTGAAAATTTCTTCAATTCATTCATTGCAGCATATTATCAAAATATGGTGTTCATGGTTTCCCTACACTATTCATTTTAAATTCTACCATGCGTGTACGATATCATGGATCCCGGGCCCTTGGCTCTCTCATAGGTTTCTACAGTGATGTTACTGGTAAGTGTGTCAGTGTGTTTAAAAAAATTGTTATAATCTTTCTTGTTATTTATGCCTTAGCATTCAGGTTAAGTTATCCTTACTATTTTGTAATTGGATCATAACTTCATGCCACTGTAGGGATTAATACTGTTACTACCGATCAACTATCCCTTGACAAAATTGGGCGCCTGTCAGTTCATGAGAAGCATGGTAATACACAGCCAGAAAGTTGCCCATTTTCATGGGCAAGATCTCCAGAAAATTTGCTTCGGCAGGAGACATATTTGGCCCTGGCCACTACCTTTGTGGTTTTGAGACTACTCTACTTTTTCCCTACACTGCTAATATGTGTTCAATGTGCTTGGAGAAGGGTCATCCGAAATGTTAGATTAGGGAGCTTGCTGGAACATCCTTTGGTATATGTGAAGCGAACTTTGCAGTCTTTTAGATGTCTGAAGGAACCATGCAAGAGAAGTAATCTGCAGGAAGGAGCAATGAATGCTAAAGCATGGGCTTCCAAGTCCCTTGCCACAGTTTCTATTGGGGAGGGATGCACCAACAATGGGATACTCCAGTAAGCAGATTGTACCGACCAGTTTTATAAAATGACAAGGGAGATTTGATATACCCTTTGAAAGGCTTGGCTTCAAATTATGCCATGGATTTTTGTGTCGGGATCATCTCCCCACCCTTGATGGGTTTGAGGGGCCTTGCGTCCTTGTGAAAGGTCATTTATGTTAATGAAGTAATCCATCCCATGCTGGTCCGTATGACTTAGAAATGCTTTTTCATTAGGCATTCTGGAAATTGAGACTTCAATGTGAATAGTTTATTAGTGGCAAGCTCGAGCTGAAGCCTGTAATTCTTTTTCTTGTAGGTTTACTCGAAGGTCTAACTTTGACCATCGCTTCATGCATTTTTGTTGGGAATGCAATAATTGTAAATTCTGCTTAGACCTGTTAAGCATTGGACATCATGGTGATCACCAGATGCATGGTTTTTCTGAAAGTCTTAACATCAATAAGGTGAAGATAATCTGATTAAGTATTGTGAATTTATTTTAATTTACAAGCTTGAGTACGGTGTTTAAATACTCTCCTTTAGGACAATGTTGGTTTAACCAGTCTCAAGGACAACATGCATTTTGGGACGGCGAGATCCTTCGTAGGTCCTATAAATATCCAGAGTTTCTTACGCCTTAGATGTGCTTAGAAATACTTGTATTAGTTGTACAGCAGTTACTTGCTAATATATCTGCACATAGGCTAGTTTTTTGCATGTCAATTTGATTTATCTCTCTACTTACTAGGTTACCCTTCTAATGGAATAAAGGGCATTAAATTCCGACGAAAACCTTATATTTCATGTAACAGCTTATAATCAAACTTTAGATTTTTACTTAAATGGTGTTAAATATGAACAAAAGAGAGAATGGAGAATGCACCGGGAGTTATAAGGGGGAGAAAATACTGTGGCAAGGAAGAGAACAGGTTGTCCAAAGAGGAAGAGGATATTCTAAAATGGACCAACAAGAAATCAAGGCAAATGAGCTCATCGAAGAACTTATGGAAGATGTTATGGTGGAGGGAGGTGAAACGGAGGACAAGGAGCCTAGCCTAGACAAGGATTGTTCGAAATACCCATTTGGGTTAAAAGCCCCTGGGACCACAAAAGGGAGCCTAAAAGATATGACAGACGATGGGCCCAAGAATACATCGAGCAGCATGAGAGAACGAATCTCCTATAAAGACAGCCTGTTAGGATTCAATGGAATCTCTAATGACCCAAAGTTAATGGAGTCCATGGAAGACTCAGAAGGATGGTCAGATGATAACTTGGAGGAGGAAGAAGAAGATTTGGAACCACCAACCCACAAGGAAGGGATCTTCCCGACAGTGGAGGTGTCGATGGAAGAAAGACATAGCTACTACAAGTCTCGGAAGAAATCCTTGATTATCAAGTTGATGGGTAAGAAAATTGGGTTTAAATATCAAAAGGACAAGCTTTCAAAGATATGCCATCCTTCGGGAGAATTTAACCTCATTGACATTAGAAACGAGTACTTCGTGGCAAAGTTCTTTGACCTAGGAGACTATAACTATGCGCTACACTAGAGTCCATGGATGATTATGGATCACTACTTAGTGATTCAAAGGTGGAGACTGAACTTCAATCAGTAAGAAGACACATTTAGGAAGGTTGTTGTTTGGATCAGAGTACTTTAGCTTCCGATCGAGTACTATAATAATCACTTTCCCTGGAGACTAGGGGATAGAGTTGGAAGAACACTGAAAATTGACTCCCACACGTTGAGGAGGATGAGCTCTAAGACAGGGTCTGAATTGGGTGTGGAAAGGGGGAAGTTTGCATGCATCTGTGTGAAAATTAACCTATGGAGGAAGCTCGTGTCAAGGTTTCGGCTTAGGAAATAGATTTTCAATGTTGAATACGAGTGTCACGATCCTAATTTTAGGGCACGTGAAATTCATATACCATACACATATATTTTCCATAAATGTACATAATGCCATTCTTTATCATATAAACCAATACATATAGGTTCCCATACACATATACAATAAACAGTTTAAGTTTATAAACACCAGAGTAACAGTAGAAGTAAGGATCCTGCCTATGGCATAGAGAGCATACTCTAGAATACAAATACAAATACAAATACAAATACAAATACAAATACAATACAAATAACATGAGCCTTGGAAGCAATATAGGCTCACCCAGAGAGTAGTTAGTCTAGCTGATCATCTATCCGCAGGACCAGACTCTGTCTCCTTATCTGAAAAATATATCCACAACATGTAGTGAGTTTTAAAACTCAGTGAGCAAATAAGACCCTCTATAACCTCTTAGATTAGCATATGGATGACTTATACTTTAAAGTTTCTCATATAGAAAGTACAATTCAGAAGTACATCCATATGGAACCCGTATTTCAAATATCCTCATTTTACAATATAACCCAATATTCAAAACCAAATACAGTACAATACGATTATAAACAAATACTTTGATGCAATAAAAGATTTCACATGTTTTAGGAGGTTTCCATATTAGAACCAATACAATAAATAATTCCAAACACACAGTAAGGGAGGGTAAATCACATATCAATAATAGGAGGCATCGTGCTCTCCTCGATAACAATAATAGGAGGCATCCCGCTTGCCCCAATAACAATAACTCTCGTGTGTTGGCCGACACACGAAGCTAGCACCACCCCTGCTAGCTGAGATATCAAGGTGCACCAGGGCTAACATTCCCTGCTGTTAGCAGACAGTGATTCCAATAGTATTCCTCCACAAATACTATAATGCACATATACCATAGAATTCAGTATAAATTTCTCAACATAATACAGACTTTCAGTCTCAATATATTCCTTTGTTAAAACTTCCCAATTAGAGAATCACATATATATATGCCCATATCCGAGACAAACATATCACTGTAGAGATCAATATCATATGCATAACACATTTTATTTTTCATATAATGAATAATACATGTAAAAATCACATGTTCAATGCATTTCAAAATTCATCTATAAAAAATTACCCATTCAGGGTTTATCATATATATATGCCATCTTTTCAAGGCAATCATATAACTTTATAAACCAATGCGTCGTATACAATAAATTTCATTTACCATGTAAGAAATGCATTTAAAATCACGTATTCAATGAGTTCAAAAATCTCATTTTCAGAACCATACTCTTCTTGAACTATATTTCCGATAGAAATCAATTCCAGATACATTAATCCATTTCAAATACATATAAAAGTATAAATCATATGTAATCATAATCAATAATTTATCTTAAATTCAAGAAGAGCATGTAATAAGCTATAGAAAGAAATATCTACTCACAGTATAAGGGCTCCGAGTTGGACAGCCCTAATATGTACTTTTCTGAGCCAAATTTGATCAAATGGACCTTAAAAACGTGTCCGGAGGGTCCAAATACTTGAAAAATGGCTTCGGGAGTTAGTCAATATTTACCGCCGGAAATACTATTCACCGCCACTATTCACCGCCGAAAAACACTATTCACCGTCACAAAATTTTTTACCGAATCAACAAAACGAATTCATATCCTAATGTTTATCTAATTTCTGATTCCATTTACGGAGTCAGATTTCTAATTAGAAGTCTCTAAGTAAGGTTTTTCAGAATTTACCTTTTATCGAGATTTTTCACTTCAGATTTACGGCGATTCAACAGTTGATTTGAAAAACTGATCGGTTAAAACTGAAGTACTCTTCGTCCTGAATCCAATAACACTTCCAGTTTTGAGATCGGAAGCCAATAAACACTCCAGATCGAAAGATAAAGTTTGAAGTTATTATTCTTCACTATGCAAAATTCTCGATTTCTCTTTCTCGAACCTGACTCTCTGCCCCCGGGTTTCGTTTTATCAATTGCCTTCTCTTTTTTTTAATATAATAATAATTATTAAATAATTAATAATAAGATTTTCCTTTATAAAAATTTATATAAATTCCATTTTTCATCATAAAATATCTCAAAAATTTCTAAAAATTTCCATTCTCTTAAATCGTTAATTAAACTCTTAAATCATAATTTTTCTTGATAAAAATCTAATAAAACAAATTTTTAAACAAATATATTTATTCATATTAAAAGAAAGAATATTTCTAAAAATACCATAAAAATTCATTAGAAGCCAGTATAATTATTTTAAGCAACACAATACTTCTTTTAATTAAAAGGCTACTTACTTTAGCAAAACATAATCATTTTTAAACAAATAATAATATATTTGCTTATAACAGAATACTATTATTGAAAAATAAAAATTACGCGCCAAAACGTAAATTCTCATATTCCTTTTATAATTCTTTAATTCATGTAATAAATAAATTTATTTTCAACGGTTCTTATTTCCATTTTCAAAATTCTCTCTATTATTCAAAATATTCTTTACTTTAAACTTTATTAAATTTACGCCTATTACAACGAGGGCCTGCACTGGATATGTTTTGGCTGTGGGAAGTATGGCCATAGAGCTGAGGACTATCCTAGCTCCAAGATGGCAAACCAAGCATAGAAAAAAGACGAGAAACGAAATGACGAGGCACGGGTTAACGAACAACCCACTGGTAATTCAGAGAAAACAGGGGAGCATTGGAAAGACGAAATCTTTGGGCCTTGGATGATCGTCAAACGACCAGAAAGAAGAAGATTGTCCTCCCCGAGAACGACAACCACTGTCTAAGTTATTCAAAGCGACAAAGCCACCATCAAGCCAGCGAGGAAGGCTCTAGAAGCCCAACCACTCAGCCTAAACTCTAGGTTCAAAATCCCAGAGGATTTGATCGAAAGCTCTGACAAATCACCTCAAGTCGAATTCATTAATGTGGAAAACGATTGCACAAAGAATGATGGCGATGACGTCAGGAAAAGAAAGAGCATCATGTTATCGAGCAATAGTCAGGTAAGCCAACTGGAGGCAAAGAAAATGTAAAATGTGAGGAAGGCCCACTAACCCCAAAAAAGAACAAGTCCATGGCTCAAAAGACACAAGGTCTGTCATCCCTAGCCCAAAGGAAAATCCCTTCAGTAAACAAGCCGACTATGGGCAGTGAGCCCAACCACAATGACCCGAGAGCTTTCAAAGGAAAAGGGCCCATGACAAACAAAGTGGCCCTAATAGATCTCCCAAAACCCAGTACTGCCTAGAGAGGACCTAATAGCACACCCAATTCAATATCGGCCCCTAAAACAACCAGAAATGGAGGAAGAATCACGACCATGCAACTGAAGGAAGTGGGAGATGGACTGAGTTCGATAGCAGATAGTTCCCACCACCCTAGGAATCCCAAAGAACCACCTGACCCCAACTTAGCTTTGATCAAGCTTGCACAAAGGAATCTCTCCTAAGGAGATGACGGAAAAGCCTTGCTTGAAGGCTGCAGTGCAACTAGAAGTTACAGTGTCTTACTATAATAGTTTTCTTCTTTATGCCTTTGTTTGTTTTCTCATGAATTTTTTCATTTGGAATTGCAGGGAGCGGGATCCAGACCTTTTCCCAATCTCATAAAAGATATGATCCAGATGCATAATCTCAGCATTGTCAGTCTGTTGGAAACTAAGATCAGTGGTAGGAGAGCCAATACAATGATCCAAAAAATCGGGTGGTCTGGGTCTTATAGAGTTGAAGCTGAAGGTCTTGCTGGGGGCATCTGGGTGATCTAGGATGACAGTGCAGTGGAGGTCTGTGTATTGGAAGACCACAAACAATTCATTCATGCCAAAGTCACACTCAAGAACGTCAACCATTGTTGCTTAATCATCTTTATCTATGATAGCCTGAATCATTCGGCTAGGAGGAGACTTTGGGAGAACCTGGATAAACTACAAAATCCAAACAATCTCCCATGGCTCTTCATTGGGGATTTCAATGCCTATAAGACCACTGAGGAGAAAATGGGCTGCGACTTTATGAATTGGCCCTTTATGAGGGAGTTAGGAAATTTCATCTCTAGGCATACTCTGATTGACTTGGAATTCAAAAAATCGAAATATACTTGAGAAAGGGGACTGGTCAAGGAGAGAATTGACCAAGTATTGTGCAACATCACCTAGCATGCCACCTTTCCCAAGACGACAGTGTTCCATCTGCCACCCATGAAGTCAGATCATAGACCTCTTCGCATATGCCTTTTTCCAGACGAACGTAGAACGACTAGAAATAAAATTTTCAGATTCCAAGCAGCCTGACTCATGGATAATTCTTTTAAGGATGTAGTGAAGGACGCTTGGACTGAGCACTCCTCTTGGAAGCCTGCCTCGGAATCATTTAGATTAAAGGCGAATGATTGGAACCAAAGGGTATTAGAAACATCTTCCAGAAGAAGAGGGAAATCATGAGAAGATTAGTTGGCATAGATAGGGCCCTCAAGGAGAGGTCTAGCTCTCACCTTCAAGAACTCAGAGGCCATCTATGGAGAGACTATGAAGGGATCCTTCTGAAAGAGGAAGCCTTTTGGTACCAGAAAGCTCGGTGTAAATGGCTAAACTTAGGTGATAAAAACACGAGATTTTTTCATATGTCAATAATTGTGAAAAGAAGAAGAAATAAAATCAGAGCTCTGAAAGACAAAGATGGGAACTGGACTGACAATCAGGACAAGCTGAAGGAGATGGCTCAGAACGTTTTCCAAAAACTTTACAGTAAAGAAGATTCCCCTTTCTTTCCTCTCCCTCTTCGAAATTGCTTCCCTAAAATTGATGAAGAGGATTTCAATTTGATGCAAGGACTATTCACAGATGAGGAAATAAAGGAAGCAGTGTTTGGTATGAGTGCCTTCAAAGCCCCGGGACCTGATGGTCTACACGCTCTTTTCTTCCAAAGTCGCTGGGAGGAGGTTGGCTCTTCTGTTTGCAGTCTGATCAGAGACATCTACTTGAATCCGACACGGGTAGCGGATATAAATCAATCCTTAATTGTTCTTATCCCTAAGGTAGATGAACCAGAGGAACTAAGGGACTTCAGACCTATTGCTTTATGCAATGTGGTGTTTAAGATCTTAACCAAGGTGATTGCTAATAGAGTCAAGCCTTTCATGGAGAAGTGGATTGGCCCGACCCAGAGCAGTTTTATCCCAAGCAGAAGCATCAACAATAACATTATTATAACTTAGGAAGTCATCCATTCCATAAGGAGAAAAAAGGGGAAGAAGGACATGATGGCCATTAAGATTGATCTGGAAAAGACCTACGACAGACTAAGCTGAGAATTTCTGGAGGACACCTAGATAGACATTGGCTTTAGTAGACATTTTGTTAACATAATCATTTCATGCATTTCCATGGCTGCTATGAGCATATGCTGGAATGGGGAATCTATTGAACCTTTCACCATGACAAGAGGTATTAGATAGGGTGACCCCCTCTTGCCCTATCTTTTTGTCATGTGCATTGAAAGATTTAGCCACTGCATTGAGTGGGCTGTGGAAAATAAATTATGGAAGCCAATCAAGCTCTCAAGAAATAGGCCAAACCTCTCTCATCTCTTCTTTGCTGACGACATGGTTCTTTTTCCTGAAGCAGACCTACAATAATGCTCCCTAATAAAATCTTGCCTAGATTCCTTCTGCCAGAGCTCAAGCCAACTTGTGAGCATTAATAAGACAAAATGCTTCTTCTCCAACAACATCGGACACACCAGAGCAGACCAGTATAGCAGAGAGCTGGGGTTCTCCCAAACCTCAGACCTGGAAAAAATACTTGGGCATACCACTTTTTCATAGAAGAGTTGATAAAAATACCTTCAAGCACATAACCAAAAAAATCACAAAGAGACTGAACAATTGAAAAGCCAGTACTCTCACTCTCGCAGGTAGGATCACTCTTACTAACAGTGTCTTGAATAGTATTCTTTACTTTTCCATGCAAACTACTAAATTACCTCGTGGCTTATGTGATGACATTGAGAAAATCAGTAGAGGATTCATTTGGGGGGTAGGGCTAATTCCAAGAAAGTACACTTAGTTCACTGGGATAAAATTTGTTGTCCTAAAGATGCTGGCGAACTAGGCTTTAGGAAGATTAGATTAATGAACGATGTCTTTTTGATGAAAGTGGCTTGGAATTATAACTAACAACCTGAGAAACTCTGGGTGTAGACTCTGAAAGCCAAGTATAACCACTAGAATCAAACGACAATGGATTCAACCAAGTACCCAAGAAGCTGTTCTAACCTATGGAAAGGGTTGCAATCAGTTTGGAATAAGGTAGCTGATGGGTCTACATGGACGATAGTTCCATGGCCATTACTCATCCCTTAATGACATGTTCTGGAAGATCCCACCCCCCAACATGGTTAAGTTTAACGTAGATGGAACTATTAATATCTTGAATGAAGCTAGCTGTGGTGGACTCCTCAAGGATGCTTCAGGAAGTTGGATCAGAGGGTTTATGAGGAAACTAGGGGTAGGTAATGTGTTAAGAGCCGAGTTATGGGAATCCTCACGGCTCTGAGCATTGCTTGGGAAATGAATCTCAAATGCTATTATGATTGAATCAAACTCTCAATATGCAGTGAACCTGTGCAACAGAGGCTACGGGAGCTCTCATCCTTGTGCAAGTATGATCACTAACATTAAGAGCTTCTTGAAAAAACAATAGGATGTTACCATCACTTACTCTCACGGAGAAAGCAACAAGGCAGTTGACTGGCTAGCCAAAAGAGGCCACCTTATGACAGATGATTTTAAAGCTTTTGATAGCCCTCTCAATGGTATTGGGGATCTACTAATAGATGATATTAAGGGAGGGAACACTTCCCTCTGCCATAGCTTGTAATTCTGAACCTGTTATTGTACCCAAAAAAAAAAAAATATGAACAAAAAAGAACTAAATTTATATCGTTCAAAACAATTAAATGAAAGCGTCGTTTTCTAATTTATGTTTCATGTAACAGTTAACTTTTAAACTTAACTTGGGTTACTATGAATACATTTAAAACGCAAAGTATAAGACACTGTTCCCAAATAGTTTACAAAATGGCATATCAAGTTAAATTATTTTACGTCTAATATTCTCCGTTTGTATTTAAAGTAGAGGAAAGAGAACATCAGTTCCCAGCTGCGATCCAATCTAAAGTATTAAATTTTATTTTAAAGTATTATTTTAATAATTTTAAAAATATTTTGAAACTTTTGTAAAAATTAAAAAAACTAAATAATTTTAAACAATATTTTTTCTAATTTTAAAATTTTTTAACACAATATATAAATATACATTTCAAATAACTTTAAATAATAATTTTTTTATTTTAAATTTTTTTAACATAATATATAAATATATAAAATTATATTAAAATTAATAACTATAATTAAATAATAAATAAAACTGTTATTTCAATGAAAATTCGTATTTTCTTTAGTTCTTTTTTTCTTTGTGTCTCAATATCTCTTTATTTTTATAAATTTATAATTATAAAATAAAAATTAATAAAATTATTGTGATTTTGTAAAAGAAAACGATAAATAAAATAAATTTATAATATAATAGTACTTTTATTTATTTTTAAATTATTATTTTTATCATATTTTAAATTAATTTTAAATTTTTTATTAAAATAACTCAAAATAAAATTATTTTTATTAAAAAATTTGATATCATAATTTTAATTAAAATAAAATAATTTTTTAATAAATATTTTATTTTATTTTGATAATAACTCTAATGGTAAAAACGTTTCAACAAAAAAGAACAAAAATTTAAAATTATTACTATGGCAAGTTCCTAAACCCTAAATATTAGGGGTCAATTAAAAACCTTTACATAATGCAACGAGCACTCCCTATCGAGGGGATAGTTATTCAAATGCTTGTTTATATGGCAACAGCCATCAATCGCTGAAGAACATGCCAAGATACATATTTTGTTGAATATTTCCTCAGATTCCACATTGATCCCATCAATTTTAAAGAATAATGTTTTAATAAGAATGGATTTTGGTTTTCCAATTATAAATTGATTCGAGTCAAAGGCAAGATTAGCGATAGACTTTGTCACGGCCCAATTAGATTGGAACCCTTGCTACAAACTGGAAGTTAGGATCTTAATTTTCACGCCCATGCTCATCTTACTATTTATCCAAAAGAAAATGAACAACATACCCAAAAATCCAAAAAACAGAATCCCTAATCCAAAAATCGACCGTCCACCATTTAAATTTGTCAATCCAATATAGTATCTACTTCGCAAAGATATTCGAGTTGAAATGGTTGGTTCCAAACCAGATCCCCTTCCACTACAGATTAACATTGGTTGAATATACGAGGGCTCAAAAACAGTTCAAAAAACATATAGAGCGACCGTTTGTATCAGGGATCTAAACTTTTTTCTTCCCAGGATGAATCTACTCGAAAAAGAACAAAGAGGAGAATAAATGTAACCAAAGAGGGGTCCCAGAAGAGCAAGAATGCTTAATCTGGATAAATATAAGTCCCCCACAGATTTTGGTCGGAAAATCGATATATGCCTCCAGAACAAAGCCGTCAAGAAATCGATCATCAGATCTCAGCCCTTGCAGCCGAAAGATGAGGCAATTCACACTATACTACGCTCCCACTACCATCATGTTAACGATACACACACAGCTAAATCAAATACTCCATGACTCTTCCTTGATGACCCTGCTCCATTATATATAGAGGATGTCAAACCCTAGAATTACCTGCCTATTAATATTATGGACCTCTACCACGGTCCATTGGCCTTCTCTTTTCTTTTGTTATAGGCCTATCGATGGCCCAAAACAAACACAAAAAGAAGGTTTATCGGCGTTTTAAGCTTTGCCCGATAATCTCAACCATAGGGCTTCACAAGTTTTTAGTTTGTTGCAACAAAAATTAATTATTTACTTATGGAAATAAAGTTTAATAAAATTTTCTTTATAGAATATTGAAATTTTCAATTTTTCAAAAATAATAATTCTTTATACTTCTCAATGTTTGATTTATATGAAAATAAGTTTTCGTTCTTCTTTTTTTAAATAAATTATTATACCAAACTAATTTTTAATGACTACTATAATAGATTATTTTCTGTCTCAACTCCGGTTAAAATGAGTAAAATTTATATTTTAAAGAGTTATTTGATATTTTAAATATTACCATCTTCTGTAAAATTTCATCTGAATTTAGATCTCTTGCTGATTAGTGATTAGTGTTGAGCTTGATCCAGGTGCAACCTAGGGGATCAATCGCATTGAGAAAAATGATGCAACAGTTCCAACCTTAGAAGGCCGCCCTTGGAACGAAGAAAATAAGATCCTCCATATCCATTTCAAATAAATTCTCATACAAACTGAATCAATCCAATCTCCACCCAGCGATGGCGGTTCAGAATGGCGATCTCATTTTCTACACTATTTTACTGGCACATTCTTCATCTACACATACCCCAGTGGTCACTTGTGCAGAATAAACGACAACATACATCAGATTCCTAGTGCACTTGAAAGAAAAGAATCAAACAACCCCAAATCAACAAACCCTTCTTAACTCTTTCCTTGGCAAGTCACCTATTCAGTCAGGATTAACCCAACCAAGTATGTAGTATATCTATACATATATGTATATGTTGTTTGGTTCAATTGCAAGCCCTGTAGTGATACCCTTATTATTTCTATAAACTGCACCCGACAAGAAACATGCTTTATAACATATCATCACCTAAGCCTAACCACAACGCAAGATATATCATCTTTACTGTCTCTTTTCAATGCTTCAGCTATTAATTGCTTTGCTGCTTTCTGTGGGTCTCTCGTCCTTCTGGCGATATCCACAGCCTCTTGATTAGACATTACCTGCTTTGCAAGAAATAGCACATATTTTTTATTAAAAAAAAAAAACCTTAAATGCAAAATCAATCAACACAACTATATGCATTTTCTCCTTGGGCAACAAATATTTGGGTTGCAATAATTCACCTTCCAAAGCCCATCACTTGCAAGGATTAGAACATCCATATCAACATCTATATCACTACTCTGTACATCAGGGTCCGATCGCAAATGGGACTTGAGGCTTTTGTCTCCAAATGCACGAGATACAGCTAATTGCCCATTTACTCTCGGCACGTCACCTGAGATGCAGAAGATCATCATTAATGCTAGTGTTAGTATCTACACAGTACCAACTTTGTCTCATCATAAAAAAAAAATATATTACTTACAACATATACATGCAATAACAAACATATTACGATACCAGATCTATCGGATATTTCATCACTATCTGCTCAAATGTGATTTCACGCTGCAAAATTCACTAAAGCTCATCATTGGGATTGAATCTCTGATATCATCAGCATATACTTACAGCTTAGCTTCCATTACTTTCAGTAAAATGAAGAAAAGAAATAATTCCACTGGACAATATTTAATTTTATGGATTGGTGACAAATTTATATGTAAGCAAAATTGTTTACCATGCAAAGACAACCACAATTACAAAGCAATTTGTAATGTATCAAAAGTATGACAAGAAAATTCTGCGTAAGAATTTAGTTATGAAATAAAGAATAAAATTTGTTTATTTAATTCCTAGTTAATTCTCACCCAAACTATATATGGAATCATTAGCTCATATAATCTTGTTCAACAGACGCATCATTATTTTTTTTTATTTGACATCAAAACTAGAAGAATAAAAAAGTCCATCTGCTTCAGGAGAATTATAATTTATAACAGTAAAAGTTACACAAGCAACTTGAACATAGTCTCTTCCGTTGGAATGGTAGCTATAGGTTAGACAAAATGAAAAGACCCTCACAAGAACATAAAGGCAAAAAAATCAGATGTTAAAAAACGATAGCTTAAAAATACCTGGCATGTTGGAGACAAAACCACCTCTATTCTCAATGCTGCCTCGTTCTATGTTGGGCTCATGGTCTGTAGTCATTTGCACAGCTTGACCTCTTCTTGAAAGAACTGCTCGTGAATCTCCAACATTAGCTATACATAACCTTCGGCCATTGATCAATATTGCAGTAACGGCAGTTGATCCACCGCGACCCAAATCAGAACTATGTGAAAGAATTGCCTGATCTGTTCTCTCATATGCTTTTGAGATAGATCCAGTGGGGTCTTCCCAAAATTCCTCCTAGGATATTAAATGAATAAGTATAAGACTGTAACCTTCTCAATCTAGTATTTAACTAAATTGGCACTGAAGATACAAATAACTCACCTCCTTTAGGATATTGGTAAACAAATGTTTCTGTAAGTAAGCTGGTACACGGTCTCCCAGATGGCCATCATAAATAGCAAACAACCCCAACTCTTTTCCCTGTATCTGCACAAACTTGGCAACATGATAATCCTCCATTGGGTGATCAGCTCTTCCTTTTACTAGGTTGAAACCATACTTTATTGACCCTTCATGATTTTTCCCCTTACCAGTGCTGGATGAAGAACGTGCAGCCACGAGCTATAAAGCAACCACAACAAATCAGAAAAAAGGTCCTGCAAGTATAGGGGCAGATTTTTTGAAGCAAGGAAAAGTATTTGATTTAAAGTCTGAACCCATCTACAACGAATAATGACACACAGACATAGATTTTTCAATAACAATTCCCTACCAGGCAAACAGAGCCTTCAGAGTTCTAGGAGCAATTAGATGGAACTCACAGTTCATAAATAACCTAATAAAAATGCTTTATTGATAAGTCTGAAGCTAAAATTACCAAAAAAATAAAAGAAAGAAAGAGCTGGCAAATTAGAAACATCCTGGTGGTAAACTTAGAACAGCAGTGATACTCGAATAAGTTTTAACTTAATTGTATTCCACTAATGATTCAACCTGTACCAGAGATCAATTTCAGAACTATCATAAACAATAGGATCAAGACAACACTAGCATTTTGTAACAAAGTAAAATTCAATAGCCAAGGATGGGTAAGGAGTTAAAGCACTAAATATTAAAGATACAAGCACAGAGTGGGAAAATTATGTCCCCTTTCAAACATGAGGAAGACCAAGATAAACTATTACCACGTAATTCGCATCTCAAAACTAGAAATCAAGTTTCCACGAAAGTTAGCGATCGATAACAAATAAGAATATAGACATAGATATTCAAATTAATCTTGCCCCTACAGAAAATAAAATTTCTTTCAGACTCAATACTCCGAACATAAAGGTTGATGTAAAAGCATCAGAAAAAGAGACAAATTGGGAAGACGTTGCATTCTTACCTGAGAGTAGGAAGACTTAAAACAGCATAATTTATCCATGAAAAAAAGTTGAGAACTTCTTCAATTTTCAACTAATTGTCAACATAGACCACTTGGTAGACGGCTCGAATTCAAATTTCGAAGCAAACCCACCTCCTTAATCACAATCCTTCTCCAGAATCACGAACTGTACAATAAAAAAACCAAAAGCTTCCCGATATAAACAAGGTAGATAAAAACCTTCGAAAAACAACCCTAAAACCCGGGAAAGGCACAAGCCCCACTATAAAAGCCAAACACAAGGAAAATACAAATGGGTACAAGAGAAATTCATCTTACCGGTCCAATCAAAATTTAGAAATGGGTTAACTTGGTTGGATAGTTCATGCTCTTTCTCTTCTACTCTTTCCCCTTATTAGTTGGCAGTAGCAATCATATAAAAGAATGATATTAAACAACCAACGAAAAGGGGAAGACAATTGAAAACTTCTCTGAAAATAAATTGGCAATAATAAAGCTCGTCAGAGGAACCGAAGGACGATATGTTACTTCCCTGTTATGATATGAAACCGTTTTCGGTTTTCGGAGTCATTGCAAGTCTAACCCCCCCCCCCCCCAAAAAAAAAGAAAAAAAAAATAGAGATCTGTACAAAAAGAAAAAAAAATACAAAAATAAGTGTTACGTACAACAATTTCATCAAACAAAAAAAGTATTACCGTCAAATTGAATTTTCTATTTAAATCTCTGTAATTTTGTTGAAAAAATAAATAAAAATATTTTTTAAAGTATGAGTTTTCGAAGAATTCATGCAGAAAATTGCAAGTGGTTCTTTGTTCCATGGTAAAGTATAAAATATTAGAAGATGGTTACCTTATAAATAATAATAATAACATCAAAAGCAAGTAGAATGGAAACTATAGTCTTTAAACTCGGAAAACAAATCGAAGCACATCTAAGGTATTAGTGCAGAAGATATATTCATTTTCTTAACAATGTGAATTTGATTCCTCTGAAAAAGTAAGGAATTGTATCTTTACATGTATTTAGGAGACAGGGAGACCTTCACTATTTCTCTTTTTTGTTATTGTCTTACTTCTTCATTTTAGGGTGTATTTAGTTTACAAAAATATTTTTCATTTTTATTTTATGTTTTTATTTTTTTTAAATATTTTTTATTTTTTATTTTTTTAAAAATATCTTTAGTTTGTATTTTTATTTTCACTATTTTTTAGTTATATTATTATATTTTTATTTTTATTATTTTATAATTATATAAATAACAAAATATTATGTATATAATTTAAAATAATTGTGAAAATCTCATCGTTGTAATGTACTACAAAATTAAAAATTTTAAAAATATTTTTTTGACATTTATAAAATTTTAAAAAATTTAAAAAATATTTTTTAAAAATAAAAACAAAAAATAATAAATAAACGCATTTTCATATTTATTTTTAATTTTCAACAAAAATAAAAACTAAAAATAGACAAATTAAACAGACTCTTAATTTTTATTTCTTATTATAGGTAGATTTCTCCCATCTTAATTGTTTGTGGGGATCTTTATATTTATAAAATATTAAAATTGAGAAAAAAAATTATAAAATTTAATTATACTTTTAAATAATCAAAACACTATGATTTTAAATTGAGATACAAGTCTGGAAAATAATAGTGTACAAATGGGCAACAAAATGGGTGGACACAAACTTTTTAGTTTTATGAGCATTTCCGCTGCGGTCCGCGTGTATAAAGTATAAGCTACATAAATCATTTTAAAGAATTTTTAACGCACTGCAAAATAAGAGTGACGCATTATTTGGGAACTAAGATGGTAAATTCAAATTTGTGTTCGAGTCTTTGAAATTTCATTTGCAATTAAAGTTTGGCGTCCTAGGCAATTAGTTCACAAATTATAATCAAATGGCAGTTGAAATGAAAATGACCCAAACTTGTAGTGCCTCACAAAGTGGTTGAAGTAAGTTATCAGCGATTGGAGGCATAGAATGATTGACCAACGAATTGAATTGGTCAAAATTGTTGACTCTTCAAGTTACTTGCACCAGAAGGATACCCGGCATTCAACAAGATTCTATTTCTGTTTCTCTGATTCTATACCTCCACTTTAGTTTACTTCCGCGTCTTGGTAATATGTAGTTGGAAAAGAGACCGTCTGGTTTTTATGGAGAGATTCTGATTCTTTCATTTTAATAAATTAATGAGTTAGTGCTCGGCATCTTTCTGTGTACGTATTTTCTCCACTGGGAAGCAACTGGTGCGGTCAATTTAATTTAAGTAACTGCATGAATTCCCAAGTTCAATACGAGATGAGGGAGCACTTTATCAATTATCTGCCGCTGCCGTGGTGGTTGAGTGGCAAGTGGCTAGGTGCTTCGTTACCAACCCTTGTACGAACGCCAACTAGCCTTTAGGCTCAAAGTGATTAAGGATATATTTAATGTTTCAGACATGGAATCCAATTAGCTCCTTCATCCGAGTCCAGTGATTCTTAAAAGAGACAAAGCCCATTGCAAGTACGAAATAGGCTGCAATTGCCCGATGATTCAAGTGCGATAGGCTTTATGACCACTTTTCTGCCTTCACGATCCCATGAATCTCATTATTAAGGCCCGCTAAGTTAAATGGAATATTATTTACATTAACAAAAACTCTAAATATTTTTAAATAATAATTTTTCTAAAATTATGTATTATTATAAAAAAATTTATATTTTAAATTTCCTGCACCATTTTGTATGCAAAAAGGATTGTCTTTTATAAAATAATTAAAAACCAACTGACATTTTTTGAAAGACTACTCGAGTTTATCATACATCATAATTATTAAATATAAAACAATATGTTATGTGTAATTTATTAATTATATTTATTAAATTAATATTTTAATAAAAAATAAGAAAATAATTAAACAAGATAGATATTTGGGCATAAGGGCATGCACGAGCGACGAAGATTAGCACGAAATTATAATATCCTAAGATGCGTTCAATCTAAAGATTTTCTAAAAATTCTAGAAAGTTCTTAATTTTAGAAAATTTATCTGAAATTTTTTCTTTAAATGAATTTTCGCATATTTTTTTGGGTATAAATATGAATCGTGAATGCAAGTCTATGTTACCGTGAGATGTACGGGTAAGAACGGGAATGAGAGAGGGAAAGATTGAAAAATAATGTAAACTATTCACTTTCATTTCATTTCTATCACTTTCACTCCTACAAATTTCTTAAAACTATATATTCAGTTATAATATAGTAAGAAAATTAAGTAAACCCTATTAAACAATGCTGTGATTATTTAATCCTAAATACTGGGGAACGCCATCAAGTCTTTTTTTTTTTTTTGGGATAATTAGGAACACCATCAAGTTAGAACTTTGAAAACTAAAAATAAATATATATGAACAAAACAAAAGCATACACATTTTTTTAAAGCAAAAGATAACAGCTAACAACATTTTGTCGCACTATGGCGCGCTATACATCGCGTTTTACAATCCTAATAATAGTTCTTGTAGGAAATTAAATTACAATTTGTAATCTGTTTGTTTGTCCTTGACTGGTAAAGGGACCTCATCTGCCGCTAGTTGATTACCACCAACTGTACCATGTAACGTGACGTAGGCCCAGTGGAAATTAATATTTTCAGTGCACCAATTCCCTTTCGCTTTGCCGGCCAAGGAGGAGTTGGAATAATAAACAGTAACTCCTGCGTTCTTTCTGTTGAGAAGTATCAAAGCTTGCGCGACATAACTATTCTAATAGAGTTCCCTTAATTTACAAATGGAGCTTTTATATCAACTTCAGTTGTCGAATCCTAGCTAGATTCCTACATATGAAACCCATATATACTGTTTATAACCAAATCTTTTTGGCTTTTGTTGTTGAATTAGCCTGCATCCAATAAGTTAATTATGTGCATTTCACTGCATGTCTACATATAAGAATACGTACTTGCAGTTGCACTTTCTGTTCAGGTCTACTCTTCTAGTGCTGTCATGGCTGATTCACTCTCAGTTATAGTTGATTCTCCACGACCTAATCTTGAAATGTCTGTTCAACAAGCTAGTAGAGAAGCAGAGTTCTCTGGTCTGGTCCAAAGAAATAGCCATGAGACTGAACCCTCACCAAATGGCTTCCAAAAGGTACGTAATAGCAATCTTCTTTATTCTCCTTTCTACCTGTATGAGTGCGTGTCTAATCCCTTGTTGCTTGTGGTAATAGGGTGTTGCAGAATTCGTGGGTACATATATTCTTATATTTGCGGCATGTGGGGCTGGTCTTGTGAATAAGGTGCAGCCGCTTACCACAGTAGGCGTAGCAGTTGTTGCGGGTCTATCTTTGACGGTAGTTATATATTCAGTTGGTCATATCTCTGGTGGTCATTTCAATCCAGCAGTAACAGTTGCTTTGGCTGCTGCTCGCAAATTTCCATTCAAACTTGTATGCCCTGTCTCAATAACTACCTCTTACACCTTAATTAAGTAGCATCTATATATCTTGTATAATTCAGATCGGAGCTAGCATCCCTTTGTCCACTGATTTTTTACATTTTATTGTTTCTTCCCTCCCGTTACTAGGTGCCCACTTATGTGTTGTGCCAGTTGCTGGGTGCTACGCTGGCGAGCCTTACCCTCGACGTGTTGTATAATGGGCAGGCAAATATTCGGGTAACAGTGACTCAGTACTCAAGCTCAACTACTGATCTTGAAGCTATCATATGGGAGTTCATAATCACTTTTATACTAATGTTCACCATTTGTGGTGTTGCCACTGATGACAGAGGGGTACGTTTATTACATTTTGACACGGCTTTTGTCATATTTTGTTTCATAAACAGAATTAATTCGGTACCTTTCGCTGATTGAAACAGAGCAAAGACCTCGCCGGAGTTGCAATAGGCATTGCAGTTCTATTTAACGTCATCGTTGCTGGGTAAAAAACTGCCTCCTATTCTAATCTCATCACAGTTGCCACCAGCTCAATTACCACATACCCAAAAAAAGTAGCCAAAAAAGAAAAAAATAAAATAAAATTGAGCAATGGTTTTCTTCCTCTTCATTTTCATGGTCATATCATCTTAAAATATAACCCAGCTCGCTGTTTGCAGGCCTACTACTGGAGCTTCCATGAATCCGGCAAGGAGTTTGGGCCCTGCCATTGTCTCTGGTGTTTTTAAAAATATTTGGGTTTATATTATCGGCCCTATTCTGGGAGCCATTACTGCAACTATGGTTTACAGCCTCCTAAGAGTTCCAAATAGAAGCTACGAAGTCCAGAAATTGTTATGCTGAATTTGACGGCAAAAATAAAGAGACACAAATTTTGTAGTTATGAAAGTCAATAAGTTACTAACTTGTGTCATCACCACACTTCAAAGTGGTTAGTCACTAAGTATGTTCCCAGAAAGATAATATAAACCAGTGTATCGACACAAGTTTTAAAATTATTATCTAGACAAAAGCTATGTACTTTTTATTAACATTTTCGCATATAAATAAAACGTGGTCAAAAATAATATATCTGCCTTGACAATAAAATGATGAGCACAAACCTGAGTTTATTAGAGGACTAACGATCCTATACAACAGGCCTACACATATTGTACAAGAAAGCAAGAGGGACAGCAGAGGAACTGCCAGCATGATTTGAAAATTTCACACACATTTGAAGTCGGCCTTTAATCGAGGCAAGACTGGTAAAAA
Organism: Gleditsia sinensis; assembly: GCA_037074535.1. Taxonomy (NCBI): domain Eukaryota; kingdom Viridiplantae; phylum Streptophyta; class Magnoliopsida; order Fabales; family Fabaceae; genus Gleditsia; species Gleditsia sinensis. The sequence goes on from CM073472.1 coordinate 7,090,304, forward strand.
GTGTAGGAAATGAACACAGATGCATGTCCAATGAGAGTTCACCATCCCACTTTTCCACAAGATGCGCTGAGACTGCATTTTCAGCGTCCCTGCTTCTAGTCTACTTGTTTTAGATATGCATTACCTGTTACCAAAAAACCAGTTATGTTAACGTAACTGTAACGATAACAAATCAACCAAAAAGCAACAACAAATGGGAAACTGAAAGATAAGGCAGTATAGGGACAATTTTGCTATTAATCTTACCCGGTTTGAGGTAGCCGCCTCCAATTCATCAATTGGTGAGATTGAGGATGCCTTTGCAGGTAAGATGAACTAGACCCGATACCACTTTCATCTCCAACAAATTGCTCTGAGTAACTAGAAGCTGGTGGAGACCATACTGGAACTACACCTCCGTCCCTTTCTCTCCTACTACTAATTGAAGATTCAGCTGTGGAATCTTCAGGTGCATTTCTCAGCCCCACTGCGGTATTCTGTAAACGAGTATTCATGTGAACAGTCTGCAACGCCCCTTGGTTCAATGTCTCTCTAGCATTTTGTTGTACATTTACATTTATTGGCACCTCAGCTCTGCTATCTTCAGTTAAGTTTCGAAGATCCGAAGAAGCTTCTTCCTCTTCCACTCTCACCAGGGAAGAAGTGATGCTTGGGACCATTTGATCCTCGTAGGGCCGAGCAACAGGAGGGAGGTTGACCCTAACAGGTTCATGACTTTCCTCCATTTGAATGTCTTGAGGAAAGGCAATAGGAGTTGATTCAGTGGAGTCTCCAAGTCCTTCCTCGGTTCCATTTTCAAGGGCGGCTCTTGAAGCTGCTTCTTGTTGCCACATTTCTGATAGTGCTTCTTGCAATCTGACTTTTGCTGCATCTATTCCCACAATAGGAAGAGGGTAATTTGACCCCAGCTCAATTCCAGCAGCTTGGAGTACAGGTTCTGGAGCATTCCACGGGTGATGTATCCAATCAGTTGGTAGTCTGGCAAGTTCAGGAAGCCAACGTCGTACATATTCTCCATTTGGGTCAAATTTGTATCCCTCAAACTACAAATTTCAATAATTGAAATAAGTCTTTAAATCTATCATAGTATCATTTTTAAGCATTTTAATAGCTGATAGTGGTGTATAGATCGAGATTGTTATATCGTTGTTCACAGACAGAGTCACAATCTCAAAGCTCAGTTCAATTGTCCCTAAATCTAGGAAACAAAGAGAGCAATCTAAACCGAAGTAAAATTTTCAAGAACTCTAAATCTCATAGTTATTGTTGATTAAGCATCTGACCATATTTATGGACAAAAGGAGAGAATGACTTCACACTAAGTCAGGAGGGAAAAGTTGAGAGATGCAAAGGAAGCCACAAGAGTATGTGTTTTGTCTATGCCAAGAATATCATATTGTTTTTAGATAGCATGGCACATACACCAATAAAAAGACATTTCCAATTGAGGGAAAAATGGCATCACTCAAATATAAGCACCTCCACTGACTGAAATCCGGTAGCCATAATGGGATGGCCATTATAGCTTCTTCTAAAAATTGCTATTCAAACAAGGAACTGGAAGAGATATGCAAACATGGCTTGTATTTCTCTCAAAATGGTGGACAGAAAAATCTTTGCTTTTGTATACAAATTTTAAATGCCAAAAAAGTATATATAGCAGGATTGTAAACAGATCATACGGTATCTGGATTGAGAAATAAAAGACATGAACATTTAAACAGTTGATCATAGAGAGAGCTGGTTTATGTGGCAGTTAAACAAAAGCAGCTTCACCTGTGGGTTATCTATTCGGTCTAATTCCCGTCCATCGGGGAGAGTACCAGATATGTACTGCCAACCAAGAGCATCACTTTCGAGATCGGCATCCAAGAGGGTATCCCAGAAATATTTCATTCCCCATCTCCAAGGAAGCTGCAGAACCTTCACAAAGAAACTGGAAACTACAACCCGTATCCGATCATGCAGCCAACCAGTAGCCCACAACTCTCTCATGCCAGCATCCACCAACGGGTACCCAGTTCTTCCTTGTCTCCATGCCTTAAAATAGCCTTCATTTACTACCCAAGGAAAGAACTTAAGGTGGCCTAGAAGAGGCCTTTCATGACTATAGGGATGGTTGAAACTAATGTACCTTGAATACTCTCTGAGACCAATAGACTTGAGAAACAAGTTCACACTTTCTTCACCAGCCTTGTTCCCTTCATTGGCCCACAAAACTTGCTTAATGCGGACAAGGTGGAAGACTTTTTTGACACTCACCTCGCCAAAATGCAAATGGGGGGAAAGAAATGAGGTTGTGGCACTGTCAGCTTTCCTGCGATTTTTTGAGTACTCAATTAGAGGACCATTTATGAATGTGGTCAAAGCCTTGTCAGCATTGCTCCACCCAGGTGACCATGCTCGGGCAAGAAGTGCATTGCTTGCCTTCTCTGATTCATCTTCGAACACCAACGTATCAGAAGGGCACTTTGATACATCACCTGGATGAAGGAAAGAGTTGTTAAAAAGTGCAAATTAAAATCTAGTTTGATTGATGATTGATGAGAAATGAGAAATAAAAGATGCAAATAGGCCAATTTTAGCATCCAAGTCAGAATTTAACAACTATTTGATAGAGCGTTGCTTGGATTTATTCTTCTTTTCTGTTGGTTGTTGGTTCTCTTTGGTCAACCACATATAAATGAACCATATATTTGTGACTTCAAACTACAATGAACTCCATCTTTACTTTTGCACCACTCTGCTACCTGTGATATAGCAAGCTGGTTATCCAATTCAATTAATTTGTTCAGTAAGTCCGAATCAGCTCAATGAGTTGTGCAATTGGCAACGAATCAACAGTTTTATTAAAAGAGAAGTGAACAAAAGTAGACCTGCAACAATCCTTTTAGGTGGGAGAAGAGGTGCCTCTGGGTCATAAGGCATGCTCAGGCATTTTTCCCAAAAAGCAGCAAATGTTGTGAATGGATGGCCATGGGCGTCATTGACATCCCATGGTTCATATAGTAAATCCGCATTGAAGGAACGTACGGCTATGCCTTGAGCAGTCAGAATCTCCTTTACCCTATGATCCCTAATAAGCGATAGGGGATCTGAAATACAGAAAATTACAAGTTAACCTGTAGACAGAAACTTTTCTCCCAAACTTTGTACAATTTAGAATTGATGAATTTAAGTAAAATATCCAGATGAAGCAGAAGAGACGAACTTTAATTTTCTTATGGAATGATCAAAAAGAAAATCTGAAAATGATAAGGGGTTCATATGAAAAAGTGATAAGGAGAAAACCAGAAATCAAACAACGCTTATGTCTTCCCGCAAATTGCTGCCTGAATAAAACCATAACGCAGACACAGTTTTCCAAACAATCAAAGAACTATTTCAATTGGGGGTATCATATTTCTAGACATCAACGGAACAAACGAATTGAATTGAACAAAATAATTATAGAATAGGAAAGGAGAAAGAATATGAACCAACCATATAAATGGTTAAAGAAGAGTTGAGTGGCTCCGGTGGACTTGAAAACCTCTAGTAGAGAAGATACACTATCCCCGGATCGCTTGGTGATAAGAGGAGTGCCAAGACTCCTCAAAGAAGAATCAAGGTGAGCCAAACTGTGTTTGAGCCACCACCTGGAGACCCTACCAGGGTAATATTGACCCTCTTCTTCGGGTGCCCATATAAAAACTGCGACCACGGATCCTGCTCTCATTCCCGCCGTCAGTGCTGGATTATCCTCTACCCTCAGATCTCTTCTGAACCACACTATGCTACACCCACCACCCGACATCTCCAAAAAAAAAAAAAAGAAAAAAAAAAGAAGAAAAATTACCTCACAACCTGAACCTCTATTCACACACCCCCTCTCTCTTAACTACATATCATCTCTCTTCTCTTCCTCTCTATGACGGCAGAAGAAACACGCCCAGAAATCATAATTACTCTTTATCTTTTTCTTCTCTTCTTGACCAGGGAGATTTTAAGCCATAAAGAGAAAAAAGCACATTTGATATTGGGCTCGACAATTTTTGGCACTTGTCTTTAGTTCTCTTCCTCCCATTCAATTCTTTGCCAAAGAATTCGTATTTTGGTCCCTTCACCCTAGTTGCAACCAAAAGCCACTGAGTGAAGAGAGACGGGGGGCAGGGACAGAGAGATGGACTGCGAGGCAGCGAGAGTAAGGGAAGAGGATTGGTTAACTCTGTGGGGATACAATGAATTGACAGGCAAATTGCAGCCACAACTTTTGCTCTGTAGATTTTTGGCTCTCTCTCTTATCCTCTGCAACAAAACAAATCCCATTCACGTCTCTAGTTTCTTCTCAATAGTGACAGGATGGAAAATCGGAAAAATGATACAAAGCTCTTAATTTTCATGCATTTCCCAAATGACAAGCCACCTGGGCATGGCTATATGTAACGATCTAATCTAATCTTATCACTGAATCAGCAGCTCCTGAGGTTATCTTCCAATGCTGTCAAACTACCTTCATCTTTCGTGTTCAACGAATCTTTCCTAATCCTTTGTACATAGAAATACATGAAACTGATTCATATATCTTTCCAAAATCCCATCCCATCTGACAATCCCTCCAAAATAATAATAAAATAAAAAAAGTAGTATAATTAATCAAGTTTTAAAAAAAAAATTTGTAGCTACTCGTGAATTGTGAGAGAAAAAGTGTAAAAGTATAAGTTTTTTTTTTGGGTACTATTATTATAATTTATATATCTGATTGGCATATACACTTAGTTGAAACGCGCAACGATAGAATTGGCGGTTATTAGCACAAGTAGATTGATTCTATTAAGTAAAGTGTTTTTATTTTTTAAATTGAAAGATGAGAAAGTAAAGTGCAATTGATCATGATGATGCGACGATTGCTTATATGTCTTTTCTTTGTAAGAAAATGTGGATTTCTACTGTTTTCATTTCATAATTAAAATTAACCGAAATTTGGCAACCCCCATCGCTTTGTTTAATGCATACTTTAATTGCCAATCTGCGCATGTTAACGTCCTGGTTTTTTCTTCTTTTAGTCAAAACGTATTCCCTTGCCCTACGTCTGTGTTCTTAAAGTCTTCTCTCAGTAACTGAAAATGAGTTAATGATAATTATGATACTTAATGACAATTAATATTTGTTAACGTTTCATTTTCTCAAATGTTTTTAATTGAAAAAATAAATAAATTAAACATAGACTTGTTTTTTAAGTTTGGCTAAGAGAAAACCTAAAAAAAATATGAATAACAACAAAAATTAAACAGCAACCCCAAATTTCAAAAACTAGTTGGATCTTTGTTAAATGTATATTTTTATAAAATTTTCAATAAAATATCAAAACAAGAAAATTGTTATTTTGACGGAGACACCAGGTTTGATAACTTGAATTATTATAATTTTCTCTTAGAAATTCGCTTACTTAATTTGAGTAAAGATGGCAAATTTTCTTGTTCATCTCAGTAAAGCTTACAATATTTTTTTTAGTGTAATTTGTTGAAATTTTTTATATTACATTTGTGATTTTCTTTTTTATGAATATCCTGCACTCTTTATATATAAGGTTAACTTTGTTTAAAATATTAACATTATCTTTTTCTATAATTTTTTTTTACGAATTCAAATTATTTACAAAGACTCTTTAATTATTGAATTCCTGTTTACTTATAATTTGAATCACAAAATTATAGGTAAATATTTTTTTTGTGACATAAGTATTTTTTTTTGTTTGTGAAAATTAAATGTATCTATACAAACAACATTGTTACGAAACCAATTTTCATCAAACCTTGAAGTTTCAACTCTCCCAACAATGGTGTCTCTTAATAGGATTTGAATTTTTTGTCACCGCTTACTACTTTAACCAATTAATTGTGGGTTGGTATTTTTTTTTTTTGACAAATGATAAAGCATTATAATTACTCAATCAAGTAACCGTATTATAAAATTTATTAGAAAAAAATGTAACTTCAAATAATTAGTTCAGTGGTTTAAAAAAATGTTTTTTATTTGTTGATTGTTTAAATTTAAACTTTTGAATTAACACTTAAAATAATATATTATCTTAAATAGATTAAATTAATGTGAGAGATATGTCTATTTTATTTATGAAAAACCTTAATCTGAATTAGCGTATAAATCAATCCAGCTTTACTGAATAAATAAAAAAAGAAGAAATTTTAAATAAAGTACATGACTGTTTTTTCAATCGTTCCATATTATCTGTAAGGTATCAAACTCCTACTTGCTATGAGCATATTTATCTGAGACTGAAAAGGGTGTTTTTCTGTCAAAGAGAGAAGAGGAGGGGGGTTTGGAGAGCTCAGAGATGTCATTTATATATTTATTTATAATCAATCATTATGTTGGGATCTGATTCTGGGGGGGTCACATTCCACTCCATTATGCTAGTTGTGGCTTTCATTTTTCTTTTTCCCCTCTGGCGAAGAAAAGTGATGGAATTTAATTTCTGATCCCAACTTGTCTTTGCAATTTTTTTTTTTTGGGACAGAACTTGTATTTGCATTGAAAGCGTTGGGGTTTTCAGGAAAAAGAAAAGAAAAGAAAAGGAAGCTTGGGTGATAAGGTGAACAGCTACCTGGTTTCGGCCTTTTTCCCCTCAAGTGGGCCTTTTCACCTTTTTCTAGCTCTCCACGAGTCTGAGATTCCACCCATGTGTCGCTGTTGGAAGTGATTTATGATGTGGGAGCTAACGCATTGTCAAAGCTAAGGTGGACAATTGAGGTTTTTTTTTAAAAAAAAAAAAATAATTGAACTTCCGTTCACATTTGAATTAGGATTCTTAATTTTAAAAAGTACTTCAATATTACTAAATTAATTAATGCACAATTGAAAATTTGACTCAAAACGGATCTAAAATTTTTATTACAGTAACATAACTTAATCATGCGCCATGTCCGCTAGTAATTCTCGTGTGTGAATTTGGGATTCAAAATTCGTGATAAGTGGCTCGCCAACTGCATTAAGTTTGGAACAAAAAATTTAAACTTTAAATTTGAATCTTAAATTAAACTTATCAGACTACAAAAAGAATATATATTTTAAAATAATTATTATATAACAATTTTATTTATTTTATAATATAAAAATATATAATTCAATAGATATTAAGAATTTTTAATGTTTAAAGTTTATAGCATTATATAAAAACATATTCCTCCTTTTTTATCTTAAAATAAATAAATTATATTTAAATGAACTTCGGGCTCGGCTCATAAAAATTTTGGGCTCAGACTCAAAAAAAATTGGGCCCAGTCTGCAATTTTTTATTTCAACTTTTTTCTAAAAAGGAATATACTCCAAAATAGCTAAACTTGGCTTCGGCCTATTTGTAATTTAGTTTTTTTTTCCCTTCACTACCCTAAGTAATAGTTTCGATAATCTTCTTCTCTAACTTTTTTTTTTCTTGATTAGGGCATCTTTTGTCGTTTTTAATTTAAATATATCTAATTATTAACAGATTATTGGATCTATATATTATTTCTGAATTGGTTCCCGTGTTTGATAAACCGTAATTTCGTATACCAAAGTAAGCTTTGTCATGGTGAATTAATTCAGTGCGTGAGGATTCAAAAACCTCCAGACGGAGCCATTTTTTTCCTTATGCTTTTGTCCAAAAGTAGGAAAGAGTTTTCATACGAATTCCCATGATGGAGAGGTTTACAATATGATCTATGAGATCAAAATAGTGTGGAAATCGTAATTATGCATAAAATAAGGTGCAGAGGGGCCAGCAAGTGTGATTTTAATTGCCCCACCGAAGAATCTCAGACAACATCCTCCGTACCAAGATGTACACCAGATAACATGCAGATGAATTAATGTGTTACGATCCGATGGTGATGTTTCAGTTTCTGATTTGCTTTGCACATACAAATTATACAATCCAGTTTGATTAGGCTGCTCAACCATAGGGCCTTCAAGACATCTAAGTGTTCTAATACATATATAAAACTTCATGGCCCAACGCTACTATATATGTCTCCTCAACTCGCTAGCTATTTACTGTCACCCATGTTTTACCAGAAACTTCCACAGATTGATGGCATGTTCACTGATTCACGAGCCTGTAAAATCAAAATCATGTCTATAATGAACAATGAGATGTCTTCTTACATCAGTTATTATAGAGAGGGAAGGAAAGGACTGGACATTGATGCATGTTTTCAAGAGTGGGAGAAGAACAGTAATTCTGACACTAACTGATGCTATGTGAGGGTTCCACATTTAGGGTTATCTCAGGATGGGGCTTCATCTAGAATCCCAACTTCATCTGATTGAGAAAGTAAGTTACCGACACTGACTCAATGATAGCTAAACACCATCAGTCTACAAAATAATGAAGATATTTTGTAGACTACTTAATTCTCTCATAAATAAAGCACACCCAGTGGATCAATATGAATACGTACGTACACTATCCGTGCGCATGTATGTATATATATAAGATGGTTTAATGCCATTTACATTCTTTTTTTGATTGATGTGGGCAATATTTTCAGCACATCCACGTAAACTTTGCAAAGCTTTACAGTCAAATTTATGTTTTTAGTTTTATGGATGTCTATATATGTCATGCCATTAATCCATCAATAAAAAAGCAGCAGGAGTCTAAAATATGCATATAGTTTAGACGTTAAAAATCTTTATTAACTTAAACATAATTGCAATGACATAAGAAAATTTGAGTGGTATACATGGGGTAGGGTAGGATTAGGTGGTGAAATATTTCCCCTTCACTTTTAAAATTATGAGAGTACGAAGGAGAGGAAACCTAACCACATCTCAATTTTCTTTGTTACTTTGACAACCACGACAAAATTGACATCAACCAGTGGAATTATATATTCAAGTAACTTTGACAAGCTAGGCATACTCCAAAAAGGAACGAGCAGATTGTTGCAATTTCACTCCTGCTGCATGGACATGTGTTGGGATCTGCTTCAATGCGAAGACTTTGTAATTTAACGACTTATTTTTCCAAGGCTAAGCAGTCAACTTCTTGTTGGAAAAGGAATCAAATCTCTAACTGCTCATGATGGAAATAAGGACTTCTTCCTTGCTTTTTCCCGACCTTAAATTTTATATGCTCTTATGGTTTCGGACTTACTGCATATTCTATTCATTTAAACATTTCAAACCCACGTTGATATTTCTAATGCCATATGTATCCCTCCACAATCATTTGAAGCAGCCTCCCGCCTTCCCCACAATGGAAGGTTCGGGTGCTTACAATTTAGACAGAAAAAAACTTGGGCAGGGCATATATATATATATATATATATATATATATATATATATATATATATATATATATATATCTGTGTGTGTGTGTGTGTGTGTGTGTATGTATGTATATATAGATTTACATTAATGTTCAAGATATTTGCCTTTATCAGGCTCGCTCTTTAGTCTTGCATAATATATTTAAAAGCAATGACAGCTGCAGTCTCTTTGAAAATATGCATGGGACGAGCAGAAAACTTGAATTTTGCAAGAACTTCCTTCTGGATATGTATATATTTAATTTAATATCAGATATATAGAATTTTTTTCTAGTTCTTCCTTAACTTTTAGCAAGCTATACGGTTGACATATAAACATACCGCGTTTCCTCTAAAAAAATGGACCTGGATTAAAGCAGAAGAGGCATTTTCTGTCAGACAACATAGAGGAAAGATAAGGCGAATGGCAATATATACACGCTCTTTCCTAGTAAGAAAAAGCCTTTAACGAAAACAGATATGGAAATAAGAAGGTTTATGTACGTATTTCTGAACCATTTAAGTATAGGAGAACAGACTACAATTCCTTCTTACTTTAACCATAATTTTTTATATATAGGTCATGACTCATACCGTGAATTGTTGCAGCTTGTGTCACGTACTTCTTTTTCTGATTTTTAAGAGCCGACTTGTTTTGCAGATTCTGATTTTTATACTTGCTTGAAATTTTTTTTATTGACTACATAATCCGTTTAGGCCTAAAGTCTATATAGGTTTCTTATATTTGCCTTTCCCCCCATAATATTCCATGTGGGAGATAATTTTCATCCTCCACTCCTGCAACCTGGAAGCTATCAGTGATTGGAAAAAGGAAAGGAAAGAATGCCTCTTTAAATTGTCTTTTGCAATTTATGAAACTATTATTCCTTTCTAGTGAGCCTTGGTAATTTAGACCTGCGTATCTTCTATTTCTGCCCCTTCTTTGGGTAGTCTAATTTTTCCGAACCACCCACCACCTCCTTTTTACCTGAAGCAGTTTTATCCGAAGCCTATAATGATATGCAAACTATGTACGAGGACACAATATATAAAATAAGAAAGAAAACAGAAAAATGGAAAAACAAAAAGCCAAATTTCAATTGAAAAGATGGACCCAGATATATTTATATAACTATTGAATAGAATGTGATGACTTACTGTCCAGAAGTTATGAACAAAAACAAGTATTAATACGTGAATATATGTATATATGTGTAGATGGAAATACATATCTATAACAAAGCCTAATTATATGAAGGCATAACAGTTAACACACAGCATATATAATGCGACCTCTCTAAAATTAAATACTAGGATAGCTCATGCATTATGGGGTCCTCGAAAAATAGTTCAGGCCAATAAGATGAGGTTCTTCCTGCATAGCTAGAAGTGCTGCTACTGGCATCTCCCGTCTGAGTTAATGGAGCAGGGGATGGGATTCTCCAGGAATTAGAGTCATCAGCTGTGTGATCCCCTTGACTTATCATCGTAAAGTTTGTGCCTTGGCCCTGCTCACTATTCAAACATGATTGAGAACTGAAAGGGATTTGTGGGTCTGGAAAGTGGAGTGGTTGGGAGCTAGCAATCCCATGAGAAAATGGGGCAGCTGGACTATCCAGTTGTGGGCAGTTTATAACTGGGTTCTCTTTCACATTTAACAAATTCAAAGCATCCATATTTGGGATGGCATTTTCTTCACTCAAGGAAGTTGTGGACTGGAGTAAATAATGAAGATATTGAAGCTTTGCCAGCTGAACTGCTTCTGCTTGTAACCTCACAGCCTGGTGGTCCAACGATTGATGATCCACAAGGTCTGTCATGTTGGCCAAAGCTAGCAGATATGGCAAGCTGGAAAAAAGGTCAGTTCTTGGCTGGTGGGTCATTGGATCAAAACCCATCTGAATTAACTTCTTCTTCAGATGAGTATTCCAGAAATTCTTTATCTCGTTGTCAGTCCTGCCGGGAAGATGGGATGCAATTGCTGACCATCTATCAATTAAAGGAGCAAAGTCATAAGAATTCAAAACAAACAAAAAGCAGAGATAGGCTAAAACTACTTAAGCAAAGTTGAAACGTCCTCTGTATCTATCTACCCCCTTCCCATTCCCAGCAGTCATAACTAACAGTTCAAAGAATAATAGATTTAATTGAGACTTCAGTTGCTTAAATGTGAGGTAAAATGAAGCCAATGAGGAAGGAAGTGGGAAGTACTTGTTTCCAAGGACGGAATGGAGATGCAATATTGTTTGCTCTTCTTCTTGAGAAAATTTCCCTCTCTTGATGTCAGGCCTTAAATAGTTGGTCCACCTTAGCCTGCAGCTTTTTCCACATCTGTTGAGACCTGCAACATTTGTAGAAAGGAACTGATCAGGAAACACTGAAGAGAGAGAGACAGAGAGACAGAGACAGTTGTTGCGATTGCAATATAAAACCATTAAAACTAACATACAGACCAGCTAGCTTGGGAAGAGCTCTCCAACTTCCATGACCGTGTTTCTGGATGTACTGGACTAGCTTCTGATCCTCCTCAGTAGTCCAGGGTCCTTTCTTCAGGCCACTCTCATCGCAACAGGGGGATCTTCCCATTCTTAACTACCCTTATTAAACTAGGAGCTGGAGCTTATTATTTATATCCAATCTTCCTGCTTGCTTCTTGTCCTCGGCTATCTGCATTTAAAAATTGTTTCCCCAATCTTTATTAGGCTGATCAAAGATTGGGACACTTCCATATGATTAAAGTGCGGACTACAAAAATGTCTCATGCCTCGACAGTAATGGACAAGTATACCCATTAAATCATTAGCCACACTATTGTTAATTTAGTCCTCTAATTGATAATAATTAATGCAGTATAAAGAATAAAGAAGAAGACTGCACTCCCCCGTTTAATTTCCATTTTTCTAAAATTTAACTTCTAATTTAATTATTGAAACTACTGCAATATTAAAGGGATAATCTATCTTCAAGGAAAAATAATTAATTAATATAATCTCTTAAAACTAGTGGAAAGCAATAAAGTCTTTTTTTTTTTTAAAAAAAGGAAATTTTGAAAATAAAATAGAAAATTGATTTCATTTCAGGAATCAGGACAATTTGGTAAATGTCAGCTAAATAATCTTTAGTTTCCATTAGCCTGCCATTAAAGTATTACTAATAGGAAGAAACTTTCAAATCATATTACGTAACACGTGGCGAATGAATGCCTGTCGGAGGAATCCATTCCATGCACGCAAAGGGGAGGCTATTTCCTAATTTTGTCATGGTTTGCATGGTATCCAAATGACTTACGTCCTACCTTCTTGGATTTCATGCGACCTTAACGGCTCAGCCCCTTAAGCAATCATTCACTGAAGAATATTATGAAACTTAATTCTCAGTATTCTAAGGGCTGGTATTGTTAACATGTATTCTTACGAAACATATATATCAAAAAAATTATAATGCACTTATTCTAGTTAATTGAATGTAATTTTTTTTATAAAAAAGAACTCAATTAAAAAATATAATTAATATATTTATAAAATTAAAATTTAATTCAAATTGTAAATTAATCAACGTATAAAATTTAATGAATTTATACACACAAAATATCAATTACTTACCTATATAAATACCTTCCACACAAATCGTGGATAAATTACCAGCTTTAAGTTTAGGTACGTACGTTTTTGTGTAAATTTTGATATACTTCATCAACCTCTCTTTACTATAGTGAAGGTACATATGAATATGTATATGAGCTCTTAATTTAATATTTTGCACTTAAACACACATGTGCTCGACAAATATATATAACTGGATATCCAAACAGGTAAACTAAAAGATCTATGGAAGTCGTTGAAAATTTATAGGTAATAAATAAAATAACAGTGAAAAGCGTCGAGATTAAAAAGTGAGGAGAAACCCGAGGCCCTGGTAGGGATGGTGTTCATTGTCTTTGAAAAAGACATAAAGGATGTGACGGCCTTTTGACTCGGAGGGTGGTGCAGTTGGAGACGTGAAGGAGAATTTGGTGCAGCAAACGCCCCCAACATATATCTAGCTAGCCACACCAATTTCCTTTTAATTAATTTGTAACCCTTAAGACATTCTTTGCACGGTTGAGAAACCTTTCAATGGAATTTGTTGGTGGCTTGTCCTCACGCACCTTGTTCTGTTCTAATTTTTCTTGGTCGTGTGTGGTATCCTCCTGCATTAAACGATATTCAAAGTAAAAGGTTATCGCTTATTACAAGCCAAGTGTTTTTTATGAAGTTGGCCAAAATGTCCCTCATGTTGCTTTTATCAGCTGAAGTTTCAATCTGTTTAAAGTGGAGCTAAAGCCAAATATACCTATCTTGCTTCTTGCATAAGCTACACATTTTCAAACCTAAAGTTTAATCATTTAATTTAATCAAGTGCAGACCTCTCTGTGCTGAACAGCCAAAGGAGTTAATAAGGGAGGTCATTTTTCAACCGTTAACAAAGCTTTCTTCTTCTTCTTCTTTTTTCTTGTTCAAATGTAGCAAATTTTATATTGTCTCTACCCTCTCCAATTTACATTTGTTAGTAAACTGCTCATACACACAAAAGACTTTGGCCCTTTAGCCAAGGCACCTTGTCGGGGGACCATGTGTGTGTGTTATAATGAGACTAAAAGGGGGCAATGATGTAAGATAAACTTTATAATTGCAATATAATATCATATTTGATTTCAGGGTAAGCTAAACAACTTATTTGCTTGCTGAAATGGGTTTCCAACCAACACATCTATGAAAAAACAGACTTCAGATGAGTTTGTGTTTTCTATGGCAGGCGTACGTTGATGTACATATGTGAGTAATTGAATAGCTAAATTTGCATGTGTAAGTTATATTAAAGCGGGGACCTCACCAAATCATGAACCTATTCCGAGGAGTAATTACTTGTGCAAACGCAATTCATTGATAACCTAATCATGACCAATACACAAAACTTGGTTGACAATACTTGCCATCCCTAGCTGTAGGTCATACCAAATTCGCTCGAACCCATCTTGTGTGTATTAATTGTATATGCACTATGAAACTTCTATATGTATAATCTTGCAATTAATATTGTAAGATTGACGGTATACATTCACTCCTAATACTACTAATTTAGCTAGTTTTATTTTAGAGTAAATATATAATTTAATTTTTAAATTTATTATATCCTTATAATTTATTTTATAAATTTAAGTTATTATATAATTTAATTCTCTAATTTATCAAATATCAGATAATTTAATTTTTTTGTTATCTCAACATTAACTATTTGTTGACATGACCCATTAAATATTTATGTAGTATGGTAAATGTCAATTAATTATATTATATCAGTACTAACTCAGTTTTAAAAAAATAAACACACAATTTAATTCTTAAATTTATTAGATTATTACAATTTAATTTTTAAATTCAAATCATTATACAATTTAATTTTTAAATTTACTAAACATCAAACAGCATATTCCTTCCATTATTTCTATCATAATTTTTTATTGAGACTAACACAACACTGAAGAAGAGACTAAAAACATTGAAATTATAGCTTCTTCTTACTACACAAAATGTGTAAAAGTGTCAAGTTAACCAACACCATGATTGTTAATATTATTAATTTCAAAATAAATTTCTTACTTTTGGTTGTCAAAAACTTACCATAATAATGACAAAAATTCTCAATTCTAACAATTCTTTCATAATACATAACAAGTAAAAAAAATTGTCAAATTTTCACTATGCAACATCTTAAATTAAATTTTACTAGTAATTTATTTTTCATGGTCCACATTCTCAAAACTCGATAAATAATTAATTATTTTTTTATTTTCAATAAATGGATGGGATAAGAAAAAAAATAGTATTTTCAATAATCCTCATTTTTTTGCCCTAAGGCTAAAGCATCAATTATATATATAAAAAAAAACAAAGATTCATGGTGTCCTAAAAACAAAGTTCAGCCATGGTCTTTTAGTAGTGTTATGTGAGATAGTAAAAAAATTTATAGTGTTGGGGTTTTTTGTGGCATTGTCGATTAAAGCCAAAAAAAGAGGATTTTAGGGAGAAAATGAGATTTTCTAAGGAAAAAGGGGAAAATAAAGTAAAAAACAAAACATTTTAATTTTTTTAAACTGAATCAGTTCTGATGTGAAATGATTAGTTGATATTTAACATGCCACATAAATACTTAACGTGCTACATTAACAATCAGTTAGTATGGAGATAACGGATAATTAAGTTATCTAATATTTGGTAAATTTAAAGATTAAATTGTGCAATGACTAAATTATAAAAATTTAATAAATAAAATAACTAAATTGTGTGTTTACTATTTTTTTTAAAATCAAGTTAACGTTAATATGTCATAATTAATTAATATTTAATGTGTCATATAAACACTTAACGAATTACGTTAACAAACAGTTAATATGAAGATAACATAATGATTAAATTGTTTGATATTTGATAAATTTGATAATTAAATTATATAGTGACTTAAATTCAAGAATTAAATTATAAAAATTTAATAAATTTAAATATTAAATTATGTATTTATTCTTTATTTTGTCAAGTTTTAAATTTTAAAATTAAAACAATGGGCCTGGAGCGCCATGAATGTTATGAGTGTTCAAAACTGAACCGAACCGATCGAACTGAACCAAACCGATCAAAAATCGAACAAAACTGATTAAAATTGGTTTTGTTCGGTTTTTTTTTTAAAACCAACCGGTTCGGTTCGGTTTGGTTCGGTTGGGATTGTCCAACCGAATCAAACCGAACCAAACCAAATTATTTTTAATATATTTAATTTATATTTTTAAATTTATTTTTTATTATATTTTAAAAATATTTTACATAATTTTTTTCAAACTTTTTGAAATGGGCCCAAAAAATTCGAAATAAGCCCAAAAATTAAAAAAAAAATAGGCCCAAAAAAATTCAAATGGTACATTGAATTAGGGTAATTCGAAATGTCTGCGTTATGGTTTTATTCAAAAAATAGGACTAAAAATTAATTTCATTTCTTTTATTGATAAAGGTACATAAAAAATTTAATTAAGGAAATAAAATTTATTAGACAATATTTTAGATATCTAAAGAAATATAATCCTTAGAAATTCTTCACCTTATGTATATGCATAGAAAATGTTTCTAACATTAAGAGAACAAATAAAAAAGGAAAATCTAATAGGAAAGAAATTAGAAATAACATACTAAAGAGATACAAAATTCTTGGATAAGGAAGATAAATTTTTAGAAACAAGTAAAGGTCTTAAAATTTCAAAGAACATTGAATTAGGGTAATTTTTCCTAATTCAAGAACTATAGTTACTAAGTTTAAAATATTTACCCATACATTGGGCTTTTACCTATAGACACTTCATATAGAGTTTTTCCACTTCACATAAGTTTCTAGCAAACCCATTGGATAACCTAAATAAGAAATTAAACATAGACTTGGATTAGGATATAGTAATTTCACCAATAGCCCAAAAATTATGAAAATGTGACCAAGCCCACCAAGAAAGGAAGAATTTTATCCAAAGCAAAGAAAATGGGTAGGACAAGCCCATAATGGGTAGGAATAAGCCCAAATCCAAGAGAAAAAATAAAATAAAATAAATTAGATGATGATATAATAATAAGAATAAAGATTAGGTTACATGGCATTAAGACAAAATTTTAGCAAGTGGTGTGATTCTACATTCATCATTTAAGCAAGTGGCATGATAATACAAGGCTTTAGGACAAAAACATCTATATCCTACACTCATAATTTTAGCAAGTGGTATGATAATACATGGTATTAGGACAAAACATTCATAGCCCACACAAATAATATCAACCAAATAATGGAGATTCAAGGGCTAGAAATTTGCCACCTAAAAAGGTAAACCTATCATACTTGTTTAAGACAAAAGAAAATGGAAATGAATTCCTAAATCAAAGAGACCTTGTCCCTTATCTTAAGAACATATCATCATAATTTTCAAAATGCAAATCTCATTTTCCTATGCATATCTTGACTAAGGAAGAGGAAGACAAGAACATAAGTTGTTTGTTTTTCAAAAATTCAACAAAGTGTATCTTAATTGTGATAAGGTAGACCCATGATCATGAAAGGTGAATTATTTGGTGGTCTATATAAGAAAATCTACCCTTACAACATTAGAATTTCATCCAAGTGAGGGAGAGAAAAAAATAGAAGCAAGGTAAAGTGAGGAAAGGAAAGGAAAAAAGGAAGAAAGAGGAAGGAGAAATCTAGAAGACTAAGTGCTCCAGGTAAGTTTAACAATATTTCTTTTTGAAGAAAACCTTTGAAACTCATAATATTTATATGAGATTTTGATCTTAGAACTTTGATGATTGGTCATGGATGTTGCTATATCATGTTACATATTGATCTTGCATGTGATGTATGTTTGAATACTTAGGTTGGTGTAGATAGTTCTGCATGGGTATGGCTATGGTTGACAGAATTTTAAGTTTCGGTATTTTAATTTCTGGGAACAATCTATAAGGAATTAAAATAAATGGTTAACATAAGAATTAAAGATATATGTGTCATGGATATTTTGGAACTGGAATCAATCAATTTGGAGTCCATATAAGGGAGATATGAGCAGATTAGTAGACAAAGGTCAGAAAATGGGTCATCAGGGAAAAATATGTTAGGATAGCTTCGGTATTTTAATTTCTGGGAACAATCTATAAGGAATTAAAATAAATGGTTAACATAAGAATTAAAGATATATGTGTCATGGATATTTTGGAACTGGAATCATTCAATTTGGAGTCCATATAAGGGAGATATGAGCCAATTAGTAGACAAAGGTCAGAAAATGGGTCATCAGAAAAAAAAATATTAGGATAGCTTCGGTATTTTAATTTCTGGGAACAATCTATAAGGAATTAAAATAAATGGTTAACATAATAATTAAAGATATATGTGTCATGGATATTTTGGAACTGTAATCATTCAATTTGGAGTCCATATAAGGGTGATATGAGCCGATTAGTAGACAAAGGTCAGAAAATGGGTCATCAGGGAAAAATATGTTAGGATAGCTTCAGTATTTTAATTTCTGGGAACAATATATAAGAAATTAAAATCAATGGTTAACATAATAATTAAAGATATATGTGTCATGGATATTTTGGAACTGGAATCATTCAATTTGGAGTCCATATAAGGGAGATATGAGCTGATTAGTAGACAAAGGTCAGAAAATGGGTCATCAGGGAAAAATATGTTAGGATAGCTTCGGTATTTTAATTTATGGGAACAATCTATAAGGAATTAAAATAAATGGTTAACATAAGAATTAAAGATATATGTGTTAGGGATATTTTGGCACTGGAATTACTCAATTTAGAGTTCATAAGAGGTAGATATAATCCGATTAGTAAGCAGAGGTCAGAAAATGTTTATTCAGGAAAGAGTATGTTATTAAAGTTTTAGTTTTTGAATTTCTAGAAATATTCTGTAGGAAATTAAAATAGCGCGCCAACATAAAAATTATAGATATATGGCTCATGGAATTTTACCAACTGGAATAACTCAATTTGGAGTTAAAATTTGAGAGATATGGTCTAATTAGTCAGTAAAGGTCAGAACCTACACGAGAAGAAATAATACTAAATTTAAAGGAGTAATAACACCATGATATCATACTATTTTGTTGATATGATTAACATAATAGTTTTAGATAATTGTCTTAACTTTTCATAGACACTAAGAGCATCTTAATCGGAGTTAAAATGAGAGAGTTATACTCTGATTTGTAAGCAAAGGCTGTGTTAAAAGTTAGTAAAACCTATTTTCAATATTTTTCTACCCTAGATGAATTTTTAAAGTAATAGTAGAAATCAATTTGAGGAAAAATGCTCTATAAAATTTGTAAGAACATGTGTTGGAAATGATATAAGTAGAAATAAAATGACTAAATGCCTAGACATAAAGAAAATGAAAAGAATTATTCTAGTTACTGGAAAAAAAATTGTGATTTGTGAAAAGTGCATGTCTAAGGAAAGCTCTGGCAAGGAAAGATTTGGTACTTAAGCGTGTCCATTAGTGACCCACCTCTCTTTTCTGGGAACTTTCCTGGTGCGCTGTTTACAGACTACAATTACTATCCAGTTATCGATGTATTAGTGTGAAATTTTGACATGGAAATATTTTATCAAGTGAAAATTAGAAAATGATTATATTCATGGCATAATTTCAGTTTACCAATGAATTTTGAGAATGATTATGTTTTGATACATTATGGCATGAGAATATAATGAACATACTCGTTATTGGAATCATATTTTCGGCTATTAATATGAAAAGAAAAGAAATGAGCACGGTCACATGGCAATCCGTGTGGTGCACCAGTAGGGGACGCCCTACCAACGGTTATGATTATATTCATGAGAAAAGAAAGAGAAAGTGTGCCATGTCGGATGGAGCGAGATAAGCCCATACCGAAAAGTAGAGAATACTTACCCTGACCGGGGTATCTTGAAGTAAGAATAAGTTGATAGCCATCATATGAAATTCGAAAAAATAGTTATTTATGCCATACATGTCATAACTGTATAATTTTCATGTGCATGATAAAGTGCATTCATGTGACCTAAAGATATTTTCTGTAGTTTATACAGCTGAACATGACATGATAAACTATAATGGTAAATTATGATTTATTGTTGAACTTACTGGGATTTAATTCTCACTATATTTCCATATCATGTTCAGAAGAATAAATATGCAGATATTCTCTATGACACTTATTATCTCTGTACGTTGGATCGAGGTGCCCTACCTTGGGCAACTTCCAGTTATTTCAGATATAACTGTCGTAGATGTAATTGAAATTCCGGTGGACGTGCCACTCGAACCAGTGTCCCCAGAAATAGTCGATATAGATGATTAGAACTAATATGTATCTTTGTACAAATGTTTGTAAAATAATGGTGTGTAGTTTGTAAAATAATAGTGTATATGGAAACTCAGTATTGTATAAATTAAATAAATGTTATATTAAGTTAAGTTGTAACGAGGTAATAATTTCATGGTATTTAAAAAAAAAATTACATAAATGGAGTTGTTACAGTGTAAGGATGGGATGAAGGCAAATTCGAAAATTCAAGGAGGAACCCCCTCGAACAGAGATGTGGGCTAGACTCCGCCGAGAAGGAGTTGGATGAAGTTCAACATGGATGGCTCAATGAGTAGGATCAACCGAGTCTCGTGTGGAGGAGTACTCAAGGACGATTCGGGAGGGTGGATACAGGGCTTTACAAGGAATTTGGGCATTTGTGATATTGATAAAGCTTAGGTTTGGGCAATTCTTATAGCCTTGGAGCTAGCTTGGAAATGGAAGATCAGGAAACTGATAATCGAGACAAACTCAGTGAGGGCGGAGGAGCTTTGCAAGAAGGGTTGTGGAAGAGTTCATCCGTGCGCCAGTTTGGTTGCTCAAATCAAGGAGCTTCTCGAGTGGAATTGAAAAGTGGAAGTAGCACAGGTTGCAAAGGAGACGAACAAAGCTGTAGACTGGGTGGCTCAAGACGCTCAGACGCATTCATTGGTCGTAGATATTCTATAGAAGTCTCAAGAAGGATTACGTCTCCGTTTGAACGGAGACTTGTGTCACGCCCCTAATTTTAGGGCACGTGAAACACATATACCATGAACATATATTTTTCATAAACATGAATATTACAATCCTTGATCAAAGAAACAAATACATATAGGTTTTCTTATATATATACCATATACAAATTAAGTCCATAAACATCAGAGTAACAGCAAAAGCAGAAATCCTGCTTGTGGCGTTCAGAGCAACTCTAGAATACATTTATATTACAAATTAAACACTGAGAGTCCAGAAACAATTTAGACTTACCACAGAAGTATGACACCTAGTCGATCAAGAAGTCGTAGGACCAAACTCTGGATCTTTATCTGAAAAACATATAAACCACGTGTAGTGAGTTTTACAACTCAATGAGCAGATAATACCTCCTATGACCTCTTAGGTTAACATATGGATGTACTCTTTATTTTTAAATTTATCACATTGAAAATTACAATTCAGAATTTCATCCATATAGGACCCGCATTTCAAAATCATCTCTGTTCAAATTCATATTCATAAGTAATGCTATAAGTACGTTAATAAAAGCATGGTATGCATCAATATAATTCATGTTAAAACATTTGGAGGATCCCTTATCAGAATTACCATATCAGAGTTTGATCTCTTCCGTACTTTGGTGGTATAGATTTGCCTCAACTCAGCATCCCGTTGATGTTTGCCCTACTACCATTCAAGAGGATACGCGAAGGGACTCTATATGGGTATTTCTCAAACACACAGTAAGGGAAGGCAAATCATAACTCATATAAATGGCATCTCGCCCATATAGGAGGCATTCCGCTCTCCATCGCATATCATCTCCCATGTGTTGGCCTTCACACGAGACTAACACCACCCCTTGCTAACTGAGGCAATCAAAGTGAGCACCAAGGCTAACATCACCTGCTGTTAGCAGACAGTGTTTCCAATAGAATTTATCTATAAAACCATAATTTCATATATTTTGTATTAATAAAAAAAATGTACTATTATAATACAACATTTTCATTCAGTATATTTCTCTATCAAAACTTCTCAATCAGGGGAATCACGTATACATGTCCATATCCGAGGCAAACATATCACTGTATAAATTAATATCATATGCACATATGTCATATAATTCAGTATAAAATTCTCAATATAATGCAGACTTTCAATCTCTGTATCTTCATCTATCAAAACTTTCCATTCAAGGGAATCATGTATACATGCCTATATTTTGAGGCAAACATATAGCTTTATAAATAATGCCACATGCATAAATATTCACTTTAACATTTAATGAGAAATATATGTGAAATCAAATACATTATGAGTTCAGAAAATTCATTTTCAAATACTATACTCTTCTTGAACCATATTTCAAATTGTAAGCAATTCAGATTATTTTAATGCATTTCAGAAACATATCAAAGTGTAAATATATCATAAATATAATCATATACATGCTCAAATATCAAGAAGAGTATAGGGCAAACTATAAGAAGAATCATCTACTCACAGGTAAGGGTTTCAGATTGGACAGCGCTAAAATGTACTTTTTCAATCTCTATTTGATCAAATTGACCTCAAAAACGTATCCAGAGGGTCCAAAAATCAAGAAAGCAACTTCGGGATGGTCACTATTCACTCACCGAAAAATACTATTCATATGCCGAAAAATACTATTCACAACGAACAAAAAAACTGTTAGATGGTCGAAAATCTACATATCTTAAGGTTTATTTACCTCCTAAATCCATTTACGATGTTAGAATTTCAATTGGAGATCTTTAAGTAAAAGTTTCAGAATTTACCTTTTTCTAAGATTTTTCTACTTCAGATCTATGGTGATTCAATGACTGATTTAAAAAATTGATCAGTCAAAACTTTAGTATTCTTCGTCCTGAATCCAGTAACACCTTCAGTTTTGAAATCGGATGCCAATAAACATTCCAAATTTTAAAAAAAAGTTGAAAGTACTATTTACTCATTATTCATCAAAATATTTTCTCGGTTTTTAAAAAATTGTAAAGCCGTCGTCCCCCTTCCCCTTATCTCCTTTTTATTTTTTTTAAATAATAATAATAATTATTTAATAATTGAATAATATGATTTTCTTTTATATAAGTTCATATAAATTTTGTTTTTCATCCTAAAATATTCCAAATTTTTTTAAAAATTTACATTGTCATAAACTTTTACTTAAACTCTTAAATCATGATTTTTCTTGATAAAAATCGTAATAAAAAAATCTCAAAATAAATATTTTTTTACATTTTAAAAAAAAGAATATTTCTAAAAATACAACAAAAATTCATTAGAGGCCAATATAATTATTTTAAGTAAAACAATACTTATTTTAATTAAAAGTCAAACATAATCATTTTTAAACAAATAAAAATATATTTGCTTATAGTAAAATACTATTATTTAAAAATAAAAATTATGCGTCAAAACGTAAATTTTTATATTTTTTTTTGTACTTCTTTAATCTATGTAGTAAATATACATATTTTTTGCGGTTCTTATTTTTTTTTTAAATTTTTTTTAATTAAATTTTTTATTAAATTTGACAGTTATTATAACTTGTGGGGTAGACTACTGGGCAGACCTGAATTTTAGCCCTTGGGCTCTTTTGTTGCACAAAAAAAAGGAGAGATCAAACAATGTTTTCCTATGAAGTCATACGTGATGTTTGATGTACGAGAAGTTTAATATTTTAAAATATTTAAATATAATAAATTTAAAATTTATATGTTGAATGTCATTTAAATATTATAAAAAATAAACTTTCTTTATTTATTTTTTGTGTACAGGGAAACAAGTTGTTTCTATAAGACAAACTTGTGACGTTCCAATTACTTAAATATATAAGCCAATTGAAATTAAATATACATAACTGATGCATCGTCAAGCAATTATATAGTTACGAAAGGGGGAAAACTAGGTAGGTATAATATATTTTACATACAACTAAGATGAAATAATAATTTTTTTTTGGACAAAAATTATATAATAAATAGAGGAACCGTTTGGGCAAGAATATGAGCAACGGGCTAATAGTTGGGCCTGGTAAAATGTTCGCAAAAACACTCAGAAAACAGCGTCGCTCAATCTTTTCTCCTCCTCTCTTTTTTTTTTTAAATTAAACTTGAATTTAAATAAAAAATTATATTTATAATATTAAATTTACGATTATATAAAAAATATTTAAATAAAATTTAAAAGACGTAATGTATTTTAAAACAAATTTTTTTTACATTATTATTATATTACCTATAATTTTAATTTTTAAAATATAATATTTAATAAATTAAAATTTAAAAAATATATTATTTTTTTTAATTACAATTTTTTTTATTTTTTATTATTTTATATTTATTAATTTTAATACTTAATCTTAATATAATTTTTTTACTTATCTACAAAAAATATCAGGTGGTGGACAGGTACCAGCTAAGCAAATAAAAGAAGATGGTTACCGTTAATTACCAGCAGGCCACTTGATGATTTGACAGATTTGAGAGTGGAGGGAGTGATTGTCTCAAAAGCCGCGGCCGGAAAGAACATTTATAATAACAGGAACAATTAGAGTGAGCGTTGAGGTCGCATTTATAGCCGATACGCCTAACTACTTTCAATCGCAGTACTGTTGTTGTCTGCTGTATGGGTATGGCCCCTTCTTCACCATTCACCACTACCATCCATCTCCCTACATGTTTCAGTCCTCCCCCTCTGCCCCTATCATGGCAAACGACGCCGCTCTTAGGACCTCTCTCCTCTGGCTGGCCGCACTTATATTGGTGGTTGGCATATGCACCCACTCCCTAAAGAAGATGATAGCTACCTATGCGTTCGGTGCCCTTGCCATTGCTGGCATACTCCTACCCGATTGGGATTACTTCAATCGCGATTTCTCTCGCTGGGCTTACCCTGTTACTGCCGAGGAAAGGTCTTCTCATCGATCTGGATTTATCAGGTCCCCTAATTTATTCCTTCCTTTCTATTTCCTCTTTTATTTTTTGATTGCGCGCTAAACACTATTAGAAGCTTCTTGTATTCGTGCAGGTTTGCAAATTCTCCCCTAAGATTGATAGCTTATAGTGCAATTTATGGATATGCTTTGTACAAATGGTGGGAGTACGTTTCAAAGTAATAAGTTTTCTTTTCATCCAATTCGTAAACCCTATGTTTTAATTTATGTTGATTTGTTCAATTTGGAAGAATCCATAAACTGTATCTGCAACTGCAGATGGTTCATCTTCCTCCAGAGTACAAAATATAGAGGGTGCGAACAGCGTTTGTTTATGCCCTTTTTTCTTTTTGGGTCATACTAAATAGTGCTTCCTCTCCCTTTAATCCTTTTTTTTTTTTTGGACAAATAGAAAATCACTATTGATTATAACAGGCATAAGCGAAGACAAAGACAGGTAAACTAAGTCGAACAACTTAACCCCGCAGCTTCTGACAATACAGAATACAAAATACCAGGTCTTACAAACCAGAGAATGTAAAAGCAACACACCTCACCTCCACTAGATTACCCAAATTTACATTTCAAAATTCTAAATATACAACAATACAACATCTAACAAATAGAAAGAAAAAGAGATGCTTCTAGGAGAGGCAATACACCTTCCAACCTTCTCTGAAGGTTAAATCTCTTCAATTTCTTCCTCCACGTAAAATTATCGTTGCTCATACATCAAAGTTGTATACTTAGATAACGAAATGCAGAATCTTGAAACTCCAACACCTCTCTTAAAAGAGGAAAAAAAGCTTCCCTAATGAAAGAAGAAAACTTCCCAAATAGAAGAGGAGAACTTCTTTACTGAAAGAAAACAAAAGGATAATGAAAGAAGAAAAAAAGGAGGGAGAGGGGGGGGGGGAGGAAGCTGCCATTGGCAGTTACCTCCCCAAATTCTTCTTGCGGCGCTGCTAGGGTTGCTGCCGTTGGGGAGAGACTTCTGCTAGGGTTCCTGACTTCTTGCTGCGCTTCCCGTGATAGCATATACTGTATGTTTATGTTGATGAGCTGAAAGGGGATTCGCCCATATAAATTTGTCTACCATTGGGTTTTAGCAGGTGAAAATTGTCATAGACTAATTTTTAAGTTCATAAATTTAATAAATAAATAAAGCAATTTATATTTTAATGGACAATTATAAAATAATTTAATTTCAATAAATCATTTTTAAACTTTTAAAGAAATAACCAAGTTGACTAGTTGAGTAATGTCTCCCTCTTTTTAACTTGAGGATTTTAGCGCTCTCAAAATTTTTCTTTCTTCCGTTCAAGCTTATAACGTAATAGATTCCATCTGTCCTGTACCCCAAACGCAAGACTTGACAAGACTTTATACGTAGAAGTCGAGAAAGATGCTGATTATGCCAACGCAACAACAGATGTTTACTTTTTTTTTTTTAGATAAATATAAAAATTACATTTATTTAAAAATTCGTGAAGTACTAAAATTAATAAATAAAAATTATTATTAAAATAGACAAATTTTATAATTGTTAAAAATGTAAAATAAAAATAATTTTATAATTAAAAAATAAAAAGTGAACAAATTTTTTAAATTTTAATTTATTAAATATTATATTTTAAAAATATAATTGATATAATAATAAAATAAAAAAAATAAGAAATACATCTTAAAAAGATAATATATTTTTCAATTTTTTAAAAATATTTTTTACATAAATATTAATGTTTTAAATTTAGTTTCTTTTATTTAAATTTAAACTCAATTTGTAAATTTGGATAGATATATTTTTTGAAATTCTAATAAATTTTTTATAATAAAAAAATAAATTTCTCTAAAGAAAGAATTTTTAAAAAAAAAAAAAACTTTTTTTTGAAAAAAGAAAAACAAATAAAAAAAAAAGCGAAAAACAAGAAGACGATAACTAGGGAAGGAGTCCATTTCTGCGGCTGGGGTTTTCCTTCTTTCTGCGGCGCTGCTTTCTTCCCTCGTCCTTCTATTTTGCTCAACAATAGATGTTTACTAAGAGATCTTAAGCCTCCGCGTAAGTTTGATGAAACTGTATAAAGAGCGAAATTTTTTCTCTAACCCAACGAATTCGACTCTTTAATCTGTCTTTTTAAGGTAGAAATGGGCCCCGACAAGAATGTGTCTAGATAACAAGATAAACCCTTTCCCATCCTTTCCTTTCCTGCACTGTCAGAGGACAGTAGTCTTTTGCTACAGGTCTTGCTGTTGCTAATCTTCAAATGTGTCATGGCATGCGGATGAGTTGAAGCAACAGTTAAATATTTAGTCGATATCGAGGACGGTGGGATTTCAAGAAAACTTGTAATTGCCAATTTAGTCAAGTCACAGATAGAAGTCCAGAATGGAGAGAGACATTTATTGTATTTCTTGTTTTTTATTAGTAAAATATTACTCTTCGTATAAATATTAAACACTAATATTAATAAATAAAAATTAAAATAAAAAAATACATTTTATAACTTTTTAAGATATAAAATAAATAAGTATTATAATTAAAAATAAATACAATAACACATCTTTTAAATTATAGTCCATCAAATATTATATTTTTAATTTTTTAGATATATAATTAATATAATATACAAAATAATAAAAAAATTTATCAATAAAAAAATAACATAATTTTTAATTTTTTTAAAGATTAATTTTCTTTAAATTTTTTTATTTAAATTTAAATTTAAAAATATAAATCTGAATTTAATATTATAAATTTAATTAAAAAATATAATTTTAAATTTTTTTTTAAAGGAAATAAAAATTCCTTTTAGTGAGTTTAAGAAATTTTTTTGTAAAAAAGAATAGGAAAACAGGAAAAGACTAAAATAGACAGCAAGAAGAAGGGGAAGAGGAGACATCAGCCCCCTCCTTTGGCTGCGCGGAGCTATGGAGGGAGGGTGTGGTTGGGGCTACGGTTTCATCCGCGCTTTTAAGAGTTTATTGACAGTGAAATGAGCGACGGCACAGAATACGAGACATTTATTGTAATTAAACAGGCCAGGAGGGGTAACAAAAATGTCCCCGGAGTTACATTTTAATGACTGTCTAATCTTATATGCCTACATGACAGAAGCTACCTTCTTTTTCTTGTACAGCAGAAAACAAAATACAAAAACTACACCAAGCAAGCTCCTGGATTTATTACATTTTAATGACTCTCTAATCTTTAGGCCTACATGACTGAAGCTAACTTCTTTTTATGGTACAGCAGAAAACAAAATACAAAAACTCCACCAAGCAAGCTCCTGGTTTTATTCCATTTTAATGACTATCTAATCTTTAGGACTATATGACTGAAGCTAACTTTGACTTTTAAAAAACCTCGCGATTTACTTGGGATACAGATGTAATTTTGACTATATTAACTGCATCTTTGGGTGTAACTTGTTCCTTGCTCTGCAACCAAACCGATTATTGAGCTATAAAAGTTTCATATTAAGGCTTCTTTTTATAAACCAAGTTCAAGATGGAAACCATAACATCCAATTAACCAGAGCGAAATGACTAGAAAAAAAAAATGTAGAAAAATAGATGCGCTTTCCATAGAAGAACCTTGGTCACCGTAGAAATAATTACTAACGAGGTTAGTTGGCGCGCTCCTCCTTGAAAGAATTTATGCAGTTTCCTCTGAAGGTATAAGTGCAAAGCGTTCAATCTTCGTTAAATCACTAAATGCTTCAGCAACTAATATGCTCCATTCAAGTACCCATTCTCCTCCCCTGCTCAATATTATTCACGTTCCCGCCAACCACCTTTTTGAGAAGCTAGCATCATTTATGTATTGGTGCTCAAGTCAAGGGCAGCATTTCTACTCAAAAGCAAGATCAGGTGGTGAATAAAATAACCTAATGGGCTGACACATGCTTTTCTCTATCTTTGCATCGTGGGGTTTCACATGGAGGAGGGGGTACACCAAACACCCAATCAAGAACGTTTAAATATTTGGATCTAAACACTTCCCTTTCCTGTGAATAGCAGTGCATTATGATGGCTGTTGACAAGCTGAAAACCACCACATCAGCTCTCTTAATCTTTCTTAATTGCGGCATATACCCTGCATCAGCCATGCAAGTGAAGAAGCTCTCAATAGCCCGTGCAAGGCAGTATAATGATATCTCTATTCGCCTGCTTTTCTTCTCAATGGCCAGTGCAAGGCCAGTTGGGAACTGCACAAGAATGGAAGTGCAAATTTTATAACTAGATCAACTATGCTTCCAAAATGATAATATTCTCCTCGAACATATAATTCCAGCAGTAAAAATTTTTCCAAGTTAAATACCGTTCCCATGACCACCATTGGAATATTGCATCTTTTAAAAATCCGGAAGAGCAAGCAAGTCCACATCCTGATGAACAATAGAGGCATCCATACAAGACAGAATTTCAACACAGACAGAAGTAACAATGAGGAAGAAGAATAAGTAGGTAAAAAGACTAAGAGAGAGAACAAGGCTGTCGGGAAGCACATAAATAAAACCATCTGATCTAATTTCCTTAACATATTCATTAGACTCTACATTGAAGCCAAGCTTTAGCAATAATACGAAATCATTGGATCAAATCTAAAAGGAGAGGTATAAATGGTAACATTAACTATATACTAGTATCTGCTTCACCTTTATGTATCTCAAAGACTGGCAAGAATTGCAGATAATTTCCTTTTTATTTATTTATTCCATTAATTAATGCATTTAGTGTGAACTCGCAAAATTGAAAATTTTGTTTGTGCATATTGACCCACATTTGCCATATGGGAAACAAAATGTTTTAGCATAGTTATATATCTGGAACAGATAAAGAAAACCCAATTTAAGAACAATAAACAAATCATTAATACATTCAGAGACAAGAGGATAGACACTAGATAGATGCTAACCAGGCAGATGAGCAATACGCAGATAGAAACAAGCTTGATCTTGCAGTGCCTACAAGACCTTTTGCTAATATTGTCTTGGGCCTGCATATAAGCATCTTAATAATAAGCAATAATACCAAAAGAATACTGGCTCACATATTGAGTATTTGTTGTAATCTTAGCACAAAGCATGACACACCAAAGGCGTTTTTCTTCGGGGGAAGGAAAACAGAAGCATTGCACTCAGTTTGACTGTTAATCAGAAAAGTGAAAAATGAAAGCTCATCAATTGATTCAAATAGAGAGTAGACAATCTGTTAATTGTGAAAGTAATAGAAACAGAAGCGCAATATAACGGACACTAGAAGATGATTTTCAAGGTCTGACATAAAAAAAGGAGCAAGCTTCGCATCAAGACATCAAACTAACAAGAATTACGAACTCAGTGGTTTTTATTTTATTTGTTATTTTGGATGCAAGCAAAATATAAATTGTTAGGAAGCTTGCAAAGAATTTAACAGGCTTTAAAGGCCAAGCTAATGCATATAATAAATAAAAATTATCATCAAATTATGGAAAATTTGGGAATGCTGGGACAGATTGATGATGGCATAATTTGTTGTCCATCAAAGCGTTTTCATTGTATTCAGAGCCTATGTGCCATTGATAATGTACTCACTTTGAAAGACTACCATTAACACTACAAAAGGCAAACAGATTTAATAAAATCTTTTCACAAAGGAACAAGCTAACGTCAGATTGATTACAAGGTATACGAATTAGATCACCTTTTTAAAAGTCCTTGTCTGTGAACTAATAGTGCAGGGATCAGATACACTGGCAGGTAAACAGGTAATGCTCTTTTGTAGGCTTGAAGGAGAAAAGAAAGAACATGTTCACCACATGACTGATTCCCATGAACAATCTGCAAGATATTATAAATTTTCGACATTGCAAGTTGACATAAAAGCACAAATTCTTCTCCATGAAGTAAGAAATTACATATATATAAATCTAACTAAACTGTTTTAAACAGAAATTATCCAGTAAATGTTTGTCATTCAACAAAAAGCGTAAAGCCAGAGTCTCAAAGTTGAACTAAAAAGTATACATAGAAAAACAAAATGCCAGATTGCATACCATAAATGTGATGAAACTTGAATGCAGGACTATGTTCCAGCATAAAAAAGAAAAGAAAAGAAAGAAATCAATTTATATGATTTTACCAGAGAGAGTCCACAAACGTACAACCTTAAAAACTACACTATTAAATGCAGTGCAAATATATTCTCAGATCAAACATATAACTTAGCAATTACCACAAGAGTGACATTTCTAATGGGTGCAATCATGAAGAAGAGTTGATGCTAGTGTTATGATATCAAAGATCAGATTACTTCCCTAGAAATTGGCACCTACATACCGAATGACTCAAACAAATGCATATTCAGCTTCCAAGTTTCATAACTTTAATGGATAACTATATTTCTCTTACTTTATATATTTCAATGGGGGAAACAGTACTACACTAACAGAGAATGAAAGAAGAAGAGGACAAAAAAATCATAAATTCTTTATGTTGTACCTGGCAGGGAACTTTCATATTTGGATCTAGTTGCACATTGACGCCCATTGCCCTGTAGTACATCTCTATTGCTTCCAAATCAGTTATAGGAAGGCCACTTGCTAAATCTTTTACACCTTGTAAGATAACAGTATCCTTTCCACCATGTTTATTGAGAAAGGACTTATATGAAGAAGGCAAACTCTCTTGCTTTAATATGTAAGCAGACCTGAAACCAATATAGTAATCATTACTGTTAATCTTTTTTTTTTTTTTGACAAAACTATATTAATCAGTATAAAAAGAAAAAAGAGGGAGTGGTGAAGGAACATAAAGTGTCACTCAAAAACAGAGCACTAGAAAGAAACTATCAAGGGTGGACTCACGTGGACACAGTCATAATGATTCATGAGTGCCATGTATCTTCTTTTGCCTGAATGTAAGTGGTCACCCAAGCTTGCTTACCATACCAAATTAATGCAACATTTGTCATTACTCGTTAGACAAGTATAAAAAAGTTATAAAGAAGAGTTTTCAGAAGGGTTACTGATTTCACAGTTTTCACTTCTCTCTTTCTTTCATTTTTCTTATTTCTCTGTCGACACCATATTGTGCAGTCTCTATCAGGCATTGAGCTATATTCAAATTTTAGGACAAGGCTAAGCCCTGCAGTTGAAACCTTAAGGCAAGCAAAACTGTGAATGGTGATTTACAAGCCATACACTGATGGTTAAAGAGTCTTAGCCACTTGACATGTCATTTAAGTATTTTATCAGACAGGATAATGCTTTACTCTTGCTAAATAGCATACATTAACAATTTTATGTACAATACTTTATACTTGGAAGTTATCCATATAAATACTGGTATGGCTTATCATTGAACAGAACAAAACAATTGGAATCATGGATTTGCTTCTGACTATCAGGTTATCCAGTGAAACATACATTAGGCATTGCCACATTTAAAAAGACATGATTATTTATCAAATAAAGACATGATGAAAAGATAACCAAGTATGAACGCACAGCCATGTTTATATTACGTACAATATTTGTGGAGAGGATAGACACATAAGAACTATGTCACCTTGCTTCCATGTGAAGCAATTGGAATCATGCATTAACCTCTGACTATCAGGTTATCAGTGAAACATACAGTAGGCATTGCCACAAATTTAAGAAGACAGGATTATTTATCAAAAAGAGACATGATGGAAAAAGATAACCAAGTATGTACGCACAACCATGTTTATATAACACTGCTACGATTAATAAGGGTACATACAATATTTGTGAAGAGGATAGACACATAAGAAATATGTCCCCGTGCTTCCATGTAAGAGGTTTACAAATTCCCCCAAACCGTTTGCTCTTAATCCCACAACGTGATGCCAAGACAGCAGCACGCATAAGTATGTAGATGGCCAAGCTCGTATGCTGTGCCTCTAAACCAGTCAGAAGCATGGATGGGCCAGCAATCGCCCCTGCCAATAGAGCCCTCCATCTTGCTGTCCTGAACTAGAATAAAAGAAACAATACATATCAGAAACACGCCATTTCAAAAATAAACCATATACAGATACTAATAACTGAACAAAAATTGATCATACAGAAGGAAGAGAACATGCCTACGGTGACCCCCCAAAGCACCTATAAGCTCATCCATGGACACAAATGTTCCGGCAAAGGTTCCAAGAAAAAGGCCATATCTCAATGTTTCCTTTACAGCCAAAACAATTGCTTCTCTGTTTGTTAACACAACCTCCTTCCTGAAGCGAAAAATGAGAAGCATAACATCAATTACTTATCACATGAAAAAAGGGTGAACAGACTTACTATCCGAATAATAGGAACCATTATTCAAGTATATATCTCAAATTGGATGAGTTTTACGTCAGAGAGCTCAGCGCCTTTCTTCGTTGCAATCGAACTAAGATCGAGAAGAGAGCAAGACCACCCTTGAGACCAGCTCCAATCGTGAAGCCCTTAGCTGAAGCAATCATAATTCTCCTCAGCTTATCCAACTTCTTCAATGGAATCGAATCGAAGCTTAACAAAGAAGAAGAGCTCGAGGATGACGGAGAAGGACCAGATCTTCTAGAATGCGAACAGTTTACATCGATGGACCCACCACCGTAATTGTGAAAACCATTATTCTCACCAGGACAGCATGAGCAGCAGCCGTCGGCTTCGGAGAACCCGTCGTCAGATGGCGGCATAGCGGCGGATTTCAGGAAGCACTGAGTGAAGCTGAAATTGCACGCCTCCTAGCAGAACAGCTTGGTTGGAAGATTTTCAAAGCGTAGAGCCAAAAAGATGAGAGTTTTGCGTTGCGTTAATGGTGAGACGTACAGTAGTGCCACACGTGTAGAACTGACGCGTGGTTCGGAATGCTGTATGCTGACGGCTTTTCCCCCTTCTGCGTCGTGCCCACTGCCCAGTGCCCACGACGGTTTTATGAGCGAAACTTCCCCTTCCCCGTTCGTTCATAAACAGGACCCATAATAAGTAAATTACTGTAATTTTTTTAGTCAGTTCTTCCAAGCTTCAATTTAACCTCTGAACTTTTCTTTTTTACTTTATTAAATATATTTTCCGACAAAGTATAATGCAATTCATCTGTTGACTACTATTTCACACTTATTAGAAATTTGTTAATGCTGCGTATTTATTAACCTTTTATCAATTGAATTTGTTTAAAGTAAATTACAGTAATTTTTTAAAATTTAATAAAATTACACTTAACTTTTCTCTTACTTTAAAAATAACAATTCATTTTTTAAATTTTAAAATTATATCTCGTGCTGATAATTCACCATTAATATAATTAATTTTTTAAATTTTTAAAAAATCCTTTTATTTCATGTTATATATAAAAGTAAGCTTTTTATTTCTTTAAAGTCACTAACAACAAGAAGATTCTTATTGACATTCAGTGTGTTATTCTGAGTATGTAAAAAAAATTTCTAATAAACTTCTTAGCTTTTACATATCTTTTACTACTAGATTAAAATAAAATATAAATGTATATTAAAATTAATCATAAATGTTAAAAATATTTTTATTGCATACTTATTTTGTTTTTGTTAACTTTTAGAGTTTCGTTAATTTTACATAAATATTTGTCAATTTAAGTTTAAAATAAAAAATATTATACAAAATTGTATTATTGAGTATCTAATAAGTTAAATAAATATTTTAACAATGTTTGAAATAAAATAAAACTGAATATAAATTATTTAAACTTTAAAAAAATTAGCATAATTTATTCAATTTTTTATCAGATAAACATGAATTTTATTTGAAAAAGTTCGAATGATATAGAACCATAACGGCATTTATTTATTTTGAGTTATCTCTGTACTGTCTGGACGACCATAAACTACTTTCCACAACCTGTCAACATTTTTAGTTTAGGATAACTAACACCTTTTTTTTTTTTTTTCATGCTATGAAGTAACTGCATTTTTTTAGTAAAATACGTCGTTTGTAGTTGACGTTCAATTCTATAGGCAACATAACGAGGTATACTGCAACTGGATCAACAGCTAGCTTAGCAGTTCCCCGAGAAGTCTTTTCTTTCAAGTTTGCAAAATCAATGTGGGACTTTCAGAACGTTGCAGCAGATTTTATTTTGTATTTTTAAAGATAATGCTAACTTTGGAAAAGCATGTCGGACCGAATTAGTCCACCACGTGCTAGCATAAGTGTTCAATATGATTTCGCCCACTTATTAGACAAATTCAGTATCTAAAATTCCACACATTTTTTTGGCCGAAGATAAAAAATTTATTATTCAATAAAGAAGGGCACGACACCCAAAGTATCCCACAAAAGATATCATAATGTCTACAAATTAAACACATCAACAAAATGGTTAGCAAACAAAGAAACTCCAGCACTTTATTACAGTAAGTTGTTTTTCAAAGAAACAAAGAGCTCTAGCTTTCTGCAAAACTTGAGCTGGATTCCAAAACCCCTTCTAAAAGACTTTGTCATTCTTGCTTTTTCAAATAAACCAAAGGTTGCAACAACCTAGTTTCATTCTTTCGGGCTGACCATCGTGACTTTTGATGGTTTGAACTACCTCTGACCACAAGTGTTGAAGCTTTGTAAACGACTCAAGTGACCAATCTGAAATTGGCCTTCTTCCCAAATGCAACGTGTATGAAGACAGTGAACAAACGGATGGAGAACTGACTGAATAAGCATAACGCATTGGGCCAATTATCATCCAAGGCTAAATCTAGAGCTAGCAATTTTTCCTTCACTACCAGATCATAGAAAGAAAATGTCCACACCAATTATATGAAAGTCAGTAATCTTTACATATGGTGTTTTAATTAAAAAATTATTATTACTTTTTTCACTAAAAAGCATAACAAATACTGTGATATTTATGTTGTTCTCTTATAACATGTGATAAAGTTACCCAGGAACTCCTGCAATAAATATAAAGTTATGAAAAATCAACTTAAATTCATATTCAACTATATATATGTAGTTGAATATGAAGGAGAGTTATTTATTCTTAAATTTTATTTATTTATTTATTTTTTAAATATCAGCATGTGGAATATAAAATTCTGGAAATTTAAAAAAAAATCAAAAGATTCAATAACATTGACTTGTATCTAAATCAATTGTCTCCATTTAGAAGATAATTCGAAAAAAATGCTTCCAATTAAAAATATAAAAGCTATTTAATTTTAGATTTTAAGTTGTCAATGTGATTTTGAGTTTAATATGAGCTTTGTGATAATCCTCACACTTACTTATTTAGCTTTTGTTGTTTTGATAGTTCAATATTAAAAATTATGTATGATTCATTCCAATTTGTTATGATTAAGTTCACCCACTTTCTAATTTGAATTCTAATTTTTTTTAATTTTTTACTTTTAGTTTTTCAATTTATTATTTGTCATATCTCTTTCTAGATATTTATAAATTCAATTTAAGCATTTTATTATTTATTTTTCGATAGTCACAAAAGTAAGTGAAAAAAACTTAATAGATTTATTTTATATTCCATATTTTCGCATAAAAGCTTGAAAAATTGAAAAGTTACGTGAAAAAGAAAATTTAAAATTAAAAGTTAAAAAAATCAACGAAAATAAGGGAAAAATTATAAAGTGAAGGAATTTAAATTTAAAAAATCAATAAATCAAATTCAATTCATATTTTCATTTAAAAATATCACTTTTATGAATTCATATAACCATTTATCAATTTCCAATTCTATTGAAAAAATATATTATATATTTATTTTTATTTCCTCTCTTGTAAATTTTTTTATTTTACTATTTTAAATATTAAAATTTTAAACAAAATAAAATATAATAAATCCTATATTTTCATTTAGCTTTGGTTAATTGTTATAATATTTTTCTGAATATCGTAATATTTGAACGAATTTAAAGTATAAAACATCGTTAAGATAAATCTGAAAATTCAACAAAGCAAATTTTTATATTTAACTATTTAATACAATATTCTTATAAAATAATTAAAATACGACGAGTTAAAAAAAGAGTGTTGAAGTTACCTCTCTCTCTCTCTCTTTTTTAGTGCCGTTGTATTTACTTCTTTAATCGTACCTCAACGGTCATATAAATTCCGCATTACCCGGGCGCCGAGGCATAGCGTATAAATGCAGCACTACCTTGCCGCCTAATTCCATTTCAAGTACGCTCTGAAACTCGGGCACCTCAGAGCATGTCAAGGGCAGTAGGGTAAGAGAGACGATAGAGCTTCATTTTGCGATTGATATTGATATTCGAAATGCAGAAGCTAGGGTTCTCAAGCTCGAAGAGTCTGGACCAATTCAAATCGTTGTATGGTTCAACGTCGGGAACTGCGAAGGCATTGTCGTTCTCTTCACGTCCTTCCACAGATTCCATGTCATTGGGAAGTTTTGCGAATCTGAAGCTCACCGCAGGTTTTGATCGGAAATCATCTTTATATTCCCGATTTTCTCGGTTTTTCTTTTGCACGAAGATTTTATTCGAAGGATTTGATTGTAATTTGTTTCGTTGATTTACTCGTGTGCAGAGAAACTGGTAAAAGAGCAAGCTTCAGTGAAGACTGATTTGGAGATAGCGGTATGATAAAATGTTCCGCTGTGCGTATGATCTAGTGCGGAGAATGCACGCACATCATAATGTCTGGTCCTTAGAGTTTCCCTTTCACTATCCGACGAAATGTTGTTACTTTCTCACTGTTTTGTGCAGAATTCTAAACTGAAGAAGTCCTTGGAGCATGTCCATGTATTAGAAGAAAAATTGCAGAATGCTTTTAACGAAAACGCCAAGCTCAAGGTCAAGCGGAAAGAAGATGAAAAACTCTGGAAAGGGTTGGAGTCTAAGTTCTCATCAACAAAGACTTTGTGTGATCAACTTACTGAGACTTTGCAGCAGCTATCTGGTCTAGTTCAGACTGGTAGGAGACTTTTTTATTTTATTTTCATGGACGTTTGATTTCCTTATTTTTATCCTTGGTTTTTAATCAAGGCCTTTTAATCTATGACCAATCTTTTCTTGCTGGTATAGCTGAGAAAGATAAGGAGGTTTTGGAAAATAAACTTTCAGCTAGTTCAGAAGCACTTGATAGTTTGAGTCGACAGATGGATGATTTATCTCTGAAGCTAGATTCCGCTGAGGAAACAATTAGAACTCGTAAGTTTCTTTCTTTGTTTCTTTTTTTTTTTTTGGTAACAAACTCGTAAGTTCCTTTTGGTGTTTCCATTTTGTTTTTCATTTTTATTTTAGTGGAACGTTGGATTGAAGCAAAGACGATTAATTTGTCATATTATTATGTATTTGTAGGTCATTATTACTGTAATAAGTTCATAGAGAGTTCTGAGCTTGTGAACTTAACTTTGATATTCTAAGTATGTATTTGTTTGAACCTTGATTATAGGTAATAAGGAGCTAGAGGAACTCAAATTTGAGTCGGATGAAAGAGAGAAGGTTCACAGACATGATCAGTGCAGAGCCACCAATCTTGTAAAGGAGAAAGGTCATTACCTGGCTTTTCAAGATTTTAAATCTGACAAATGGCAATTGTTAATAATTCAGTTGGCTCGTCTTGAATGCGATATTACAAGGCATGTAGGAAAGAATGATGTAGTTTTGACAGTTTCAGATTAAGTTGGTCATAAAGTAACATTTTTGGCCCATTATGGTCATATTTAATCTTGGAGGACACTATTGAAGTTTCATGTCATGTGTTGAAAGTGGAAAGGTGCATGTATTATTAGCATTATATTCTCAACAATCATTTTATCACTGTTATTTTCATTGTTGACGTCTATTGTCCTGATGTATGAATGAGGCTTTCTTGTGTGCTGATTTTGATTTCTTGGTATAGTTAGTTTTGTCAATTTAAGTTCCCATTATGGACAGGACACCAGGCTCTTGAGCTTTCTTAATTGTTTGATTACATCTGTAAGTGATGTTTAAGAGTTTAAGGATCTGTCTAAATTGTTTGATTCCTGCCCCTCCATGTTGTTCATGCTTTCTTAAACTGTACAAACTAACAATTAACAAATATAGCTAGGAAATGATAAGGGGTTGAGTGCATTGCTGTGATAAACTAAATAATTTTCCTTGTTACATATTTCTTGAACATAAGGTTATTTGATCTTTATCTTGTCTGCTTCTCAATGAAATGCTTGAAAATTTAGCTATTTGGACGTAAATTTCCTTATTTAAGGCTGAGCATCTGTAATTCAAGGTATGAAATCGTGGGAAAAAATATTTTTAATTCTTGTTGATTATTTAATCACTAGATATATAATATTAATAAATCTAAGGCCCATATGTATTTTGATTTATGAGTTGTAAATATTATTATAGGTCCTTAATAGTTTAAGCTTTTAGGCTCAGTGGTTCTTTAATGTAATTAGAGCATTCTTGATTAAGCTGTTTAGATTATGTTATGGTCCCTAGAGATAGATATGGTGATGGGATGAAATATTGTGGTTTCAGAATTAGAAGGGGTTGGAGGAGGTGTTTTCTTGTGTCCACCAATGGTGCTAATTCCTTAGAGAGAACCTTCAATCTCTCGAGATAGGTCCTCAAAAACTTGGCATTAAATTTTTTGATAATTCCATTGAATAATTCAAATCTCTAGATACAAGTTTGGTGGGGTAACAACCTCCTAAAAATAAGGAATACAGAGAAAGTGAAGGAGTAACCTCTTCAACTACAACATAATAGCTAATCAACAAATAAATTCAAAATAAACACTAACTTATCAGTAGATAAATTCAAATTACAGAAAATACAATAATTAACTAATGATAACTAATTCATAAAAAGTTAATTTCTAAATTTTTCATCTGTAAACTGGTACACAAGAGGTTTACTAACATCACTTCCCTCCTCCAAATCATGCTTGTTCGCAAGTGTGCATGGATGAAATAGTCTCCCACAAAGCCCCCAATTGGAGAAGTGTGCTGCAAATGGATTAATACTTGATGAATGCTATGAACTAGTCGTCGGTCAAGAATGGCTAGAGGTTTGGGAGATGGGACTTTTGGTAAACCCAAAGGAAGAGTAGCAAATTTTGGACGATCACCCTCACAAGATGCTTTTAGAAAGAGACATGGAATAATGGATGAAATAGTGTCTGGTGGGAGCTCTAGTTTATAAACCATAGCTCCAATACATTGCAAGATAGTCAATGGGCCATAAAACTTTGGTAGCTGTGATGATGGCAGTTGGCCATAGAGAATTGCCTATATGGCTGCAACTTCAAGAGGACTTTGTCTCCCACTTGAAACTCCACATTATGGTGCTGGGAATCATAAATAACCTTTATTTTGTGTTGGGCTTGCAGCAAATTGTGTTTTAGAACCTGGAGAATTTCATCCTTGGTTTGCAAGGCTATATCTATTGTATCAAGTTTAGAAATACCGGGGCAATAGGATAAGAGGTGTGGCGGTAGATGTCTATACACAACTTCAAAATGTGTACCATATACGGAAAAATGGAAACTAGTATTGTAAGAATACACTTCCCAAGACAACTAATCCATCCACTTAGTAGGGTATGTACTAGTAAAACACCTAAAATACATCTCCACTGTTCGATTAAAAACTTTAATTTGTCCTTTGCATTAGGGGTGATATGTTGAATTGAAGCATAGTTTAATACCACTGAGTCAAAAAATTTCTTTTCA
This sequence comes from Gleditsia sinensis, assembly GCA_037074535.1. Taxonomy (NCBI): domain Eukaryota; kingdom Viridiplantae; phylum Streptophyta; class Magnoliopsida; order Fabales; family Fabaceae; genus Gleditsia; species Gleditsia sinensis. The sequence goes on from CM073472.1 coordinate 7,130,830, forward strand.
AAAAGCACTTGCGAAGGTAACATCACAATCATTCACTGTTGTTTTAGGAAGACGTGTAATTTAAAAATGTTGTCAAAAAAGAGCCTTGCAATATTACCGCAGAATAAGGGTGAGCAATGGCCAATAAATGACAATATTTGGAAAAACGATTTACATTTTTCTCATGGAAGGTGGGCAACCCTTCAACAAAATCTGATGATATGTCAGACCATTACATGTGTTGGAACAGACAAGGATTGAAGACCAATAGGCTGCAAAGTTTCTATTTGCCTTTGACAAACTCCACAAGTGCTGAAAAAGTCACGAACATGGTGTTTCATTCTTGTCCAGTGGAAATCTTTAGCGATTCTAAAGAGTGTCTTTTGATACCCTTGTTGATTATGTAAGGCATTCATGACAGTCTGAATTGAGGGAGAGGATGGGGTGAAGTAAATGCTGCCTTTATGGAATAATAATCTTTGTTTAAAACTCCATTGTATTGCTACTGTACTGTCTTGTACATTGGTTACGCATTGCTGAATTTATGGAGAGTTTTGTTGCTCTTGTCATATGGCATCAAAGAGACTTAATGGGGGCATTTAGAAGGCAAGTAAAACAACTTCATTAGTATCTTTGCAGGATAAGGCCATCAGCTACAATGTTGCTTCAGCTAGCCTTATATTTGATGGAGTCCTGAATCTAAACACACAAGTAATTGGAAACACTGTAATCCTATTCTTTAGAAAAAAAAAAATAGTGCACAACTTATCAAATGAAACTAGGATTATAGGTAATAGTATGAAATTCCGGGTAGAAGAGAAAATGTAGAAAAGAAGAGAAATATATTAAAACTTTCGGTGACTAAACTTGACACTCAGCAGGTAGCTGCTCTCCTCAAACTTCAGTGTTTTTTCTTACCCCCTCACTACCCCCGCAATACTGATGATAATACCCTCCCACTAATTGAAACCATAATCCACCTCCCCACAACATGTTATGCCTCCCTTTTCATGATATAACTAACTCTCTTTTTATTTCATGTGTTTTCTTCCTCTCATACATCAACATGTGCTTGGGCTATGTTGTTTTGGGCTCCCCTTTTTCTTCTTCTATATTGGGCTATTTCCCTTTTCCATTCCTTAAGTAATATTTGGTAATTGTAGGGTCCATCAATATAGAAGGTGAAAGGAAGGAAATTGGTTCTTCATTGTTTCCATGGCTTCCCAAGTGCTGTCACATTCAGGCAGATTTTGCCATTTAACTAGCACTTTTGTACTTCCATCTGTGAGAGTTCGAGTTCGCCTGATTTGTTTAGGTTCTACCAGTAATTCCATTTCATCAGAGAGAAAGGAGGGTAAAGGTTGCACTATTGTAGTTGGGTGAATGGCCTTTTTAAGTTGAGATGCATGGAACACAAGATGAATCCTTGCTGATGGTGGAAGTTTCAACTTATAGGCTACCGGACCTATCTTTCCAAAACTTGGTAGGGTCCATAGAATCGTGGTGCCAATTTTTCGTTAATTTTCTTTGCTAGGGATCTCATTTTATATGGTTTCAATTTGAGGTATACCCATTGTCCTTCCTCAAAGGAGCTGTCACTTCTTTTTTTATCTGCAACTACCTTCATTTCATTTTGTGCTTTTACTAGATGGCTCTTGAGTTCTTCTAGGATGCAATTCCTGTCTCTAAGGGACTGTTCACCTCTTCAACTGCAGAAAATTCATCAGTGAACCGTAAAATAGTAGGAGGTTCCCTGCCATACAGTGCCTTAAAAGGTGACATCCTAATTGAGTGATTGTCTGAAGAGTTGAACCAAATCAGTTTGCCCATCCGTTTGGGGGTGATACCCTGAACTTAGACAAATTTTTGTTCTTGCTATTCTGCATAATTCCCTTCAAAACTGGCTAACAAATATGCGGTCTTTGGTTGAAACTATAGACTTTGGTATTTCATGTAACTTGACTACCTCTCTAGTGAATAAATTATCTACATCTTTGACTGTGAATGGGTGTGAAAGCCGTAGGAAATGAACATATTTTGTCAGCCTATTAGCCACCACCAATATTGTGTCATAACCTTGGGATTTGGGTAGGCCTATGCTAAAGTCCATACTGATTTCTTCCCATACTTGTTGTGGCATAGGTAAAGGCTGCAGTAGGCCAGTTGGGCTGCCGACTAAGTATTTGTTCCTATTGCAGATGTCACATGTAGCCACAAACTTTTGTATTTCTTCTCTCATGTCTTCTTAGAACACCACAGCAACTAACCTTTTGTATGTTTTGAAATATCCTTGAGTGCCCTCTCATAGGTTTAGCATAGAACTCTTGGATTAACAGTGGGATCCGTGATGAATTCTTTGGTATCACCATCTGCTCTTAAAAAATAGCTGTTCAGACCGCATGGTATATTTCACAAGACATTGTTGTCCTGCAATGATCTGCTGGATAATGTTGGTCATTCGTTCATTCTACTGAGCCTCCAAGGCCCATTTTTCAGAGCCTTCAAGTTGTCAAACAAAGAAGGCACAAAAGGATACTTCTTCCCCTCTGCGTGAAAGGCCATCAGTGGCTCTATTTTCACTCCTTGGTTTATTGTGAATTTCAAAGTTGGGTCCCATAAGTTTTGCCACTCACTTATGCTGATATGGCCCTATGATCCGTTGCTTAAATAAAAATTTTAAACTTTTTTGATCCGTTCTGATTATGAAGTGATGCCTCATTAAGTAGTGTCTCTTTTTTTGTATGGCCAGCACTATTGCAATTAGCTCTCTTTCCTAGACTGAAGTTTGTTGGGCTTGGGTGGAGAGGGCTTGGCTAAAGTATGCAATGGGTTTGCCTTCTTGCATAAGGACAACGCCTATTCCTTTTCCTTATGCATCTGCCTCCACTTCGAATGGTAGGCAAAAGTTTGGCATGGCCAACATTGGGACGAATGTCATAGCTTTCTTCAATTTCTAAAACGCTTCTTGGGCTGCCTTATTCCAACCAAAAGCATCTTTTTTTAATAACTCTGTGAGAGGAGCAGCAATTTTGCCATAGTCTTTTACTAATTTTCTGTAATATCTAGTAAGACTCAGGAATCCCCATAATGATTTCATATCTTTAAGGATTGGCCATTGGACCATGCTACTGACTTTGGAGGGATCAGCCTTCAACCCCTCTTTTGAAATTATATGACTCAAATATTCTAGCTATTATTGAGCAAATAAACTTTTTTTTCTATTATTCACTAGGCCTTGCTGTTGTAGGATTTCTAAAATGCACCTCAAGTGAAATAAGTGGGTAGACAAGTCATCACTATACATCAGGATATAAACAAAAAATATCAATATAAATTTTCGAAAGTGTTCCCGAAAAATTTCGTTCATCAGTGATTGAAATGTTGAGGGAGCATCATTTATGAGCCCAAATGGCATGACTAAAAATTCGTAGTTCCCTTCGTGTGTTCTAAATGTAATCTTGTGTTCATTCCCGGCCTTAATGCGAATTTGATGGTACCCGTATTTCAGGTCTAGTTTGGAGAATACTACGACACTCCTTTATTCATCAACCAATTCGTCTATTGTTGGGATTGGAAATATGTCTGGGATAGTTACTTTGTTGAGAGCTCGATAATCAACTCAAAACCTCCAACTCTCATCTTTTTTCTTAACTAGTAGCACTGTACTTGAGAAGGGACTATTGTTGGGTCTGATAATTCCTGCAGCAAGCATTTCTCACACCATCTGTCCAATCTCGTTCTTTTGAGAATGGGGATATCGATATGGTCTGAGGTTTAGATGTAACCTTGTTTTAGGGTAATAGCATGATCATGGATTTGGAATAGGGGTAGTCCCGATGGTTGATTGAACAATGCCTCAAACTCGTGCAATAGAGTCTCCACCACTGCACTTTCCTTGTACCCCTCAGTTGAGCAAATTCTACCAAGTAACTTTCCTCTGCTCCCCGCAATGACTTTATCATTGCTTTCAGGGATACTAAAGTCTTAGATAAGGTGGGGTCCCCCTTTAAGCACACTTGTGTTTGGCCAATTCTGAGCTTCATCGTCAGCTTACCCCAGTTTGGACAAACTTCCCCCAAGGACTTCAACCAGGTAACTCTTAGGACCACGTCCGCACTTCCTAGCTCAAAAGAAAAGAAAGATTGTTATTTGTACCCCTTGTAGATCCAGCGTAACTTCCTGGCAATTCCTTTCTCCTATCACTTTGTAACTGTTTTCCATTGTTACTCCAAAACTCTTGGTTTGCGATACCCGCGGGGACAAGTCTTTGACTACCCGATGGGGTATGATATTGTGAGACGTGTCACTGTTGATCATCACCAACACTTTTCCTTTGATTTTTTCCTTCAACTTCATGGTCCTTTCGGTAGAAATGCCCGCTATAGAATTGATGGAAAGTTCTACAAAGGGACTTTTTTTTCTAGTTATTCTGTGGTTACCTTCTGCTGGTAAATTGCCTTCATCCCCTTTCTCCTCCTCGCCTTCTTCTGCCAGTAATAAAACTTGCAGTTGCTTGTTTTTGTAATAGTGATAGGGATGATAGTGTTCATCGCAGCTGTAACAAAGCCCCTGTTCTCTTCTCTTCTCAGCTTCAGCCTCTGATAGCCTTCGTAATCCATTGTCGTTCCTCCCTGTTGATGCCATGGAGGCTCCCGAAGTTTTCATTTCTCCCATTTTTGGTTTGAACGAGGGTATTAGTACTGTGGCCTTGGTTGCTTTAGCCAAACTGGACACCCGCAAATTGGCTGGTCCACTTGCTTTGAACCCATTAGCTTGGGAGCTTCTACCCCATCTGTGCTCCTTGACTCGGTCCAGAATTCAATTTCTTTCCTCTATCTTATGGGCCAGGTCCATCAATTCCTTTGGAGATCCGACCCGTCCCATTTTGACCTCTGCCTGTTTCTCCTCTCTAAGACCATTCTTGCACACTCCCATAAGTATGGTGTCACTACCATCTTTCAATGGAGCAGATAGTAGTTTGAATTGCTCCTTGTATTCGGTGACCGTCGTTTCTTACCAGAGAGCCATCTGCACCTTGTATGCATTCCCCATCTGTGAAGGTTGGAATCTCTCAAACAGCTCGCTTGAATACCCATCCAGTGGGATCCTCCTTTGTGAAAATAGGTAGTTTCAAATTTTCAATTGACGTAATCGTGTGGTTTTCCGCTTCCTCCACTGACCTCCATTGTCCCCCAAGAGTCATTTAATCCTTCCACAGTCTTGCCTACAGCATTTCACTTGTCCTTTTGAGATTTGAACTTATAAAGCCACTACGGCGTCTCTTACTTCATGAATTCTTTTATGTCTTTTTCTAGTGTATCTACTTGTCCCTCCATCCTAGTGTTAACCATCACCCAGTACGTAACCACGCTTTGATACCAAAAATGATGGAGTCCTGAATCTAAACACACAAGTAATTTGAAACACAGTAATCCTATTCTTTAGAATTCAGAAAAAAACAATGCATAGCTTATTAAATGAAACCAAGATTACAGATAACAGTATGAAATCCTAGGTAGAATAGAAAATTTAGAAAAGAGAAATATAGTAAGACTCCCAGTGACTGAACTTGGCACTTAGTAGCTAGCTGCTCCCTCTCAAACCTCAGTGTTTTTCCTTACTCCCCTCACTACCCCCGCAATGCTTATGATAATACCTTCTCGCTAACCGAAACCATGATCCATCTCCCCAACACATGTCATGCCTCCCCTTTCATGATGTGACTAACTCCCCTTTATTTCACGTGTTTTCTTTCTCTTATACACCAACATGCCCTTGGGCTTTGTTGTGTTGGGCTATCCTTCTTCTTCTTCTATATTGGACTGTTTCTCTTTTTTCCTCTTTGAGTAATATTTGGTAATTGAGGGCCTATATCCATCAATATTCAATTGAGAAAGTATAGCCCAAGATTTTTCCTAGCCATTGTTGTTGTGGAAGGGTAAAGGCCCTTTATTCTAATAGATACTTGAGGCTATAATGATGTTTTGAATACGAAATGTTGTCTCCACAAGTAAGAACACCAATGTTTAATTGCTTGGACTAGGCCAATCAACTCTTTCTCATATGTTGGAAGGTGTCGGTGTCTAGATACTAAAACTTTGCTAAAGAAGGTAATGGGTCTACTATTTTGTAACAAAAATAGCCCTAAGGCCCATGTCTGAAGCATCACATTTAATGGTGAAAGGTTGAGAGAAATCAAGAAATGCCAATACCGGTGTAGTGGTCATGGCCTCCTTGAGTGTTTGAGGATATATCACTCTAAACAAAGGAGTTTTTGCATAACATGGCTGTTAATGATGCTTCAATGGCTCCACTATGCTATACTAGCTTACGGTAGTAACCCGTGGGACCTAAGAATTTGTGTAATCCTCAAAGAGTGGAAGGTTTAGATCATTATGTCATTACTGAAATTTTAGAGGCATGTGCATCAACTCCTTCAGCTAGGACAATGTGGCCTAAATAGACTATTTGGGTTTGGAAAAAAAAAACACTTAGATTGTTTCAAGAAAAGATGATGATCCAATAATAATTTGAAAACAATTTGTAGATGGTGAATGTGCTCAACCCAAGTGCTGCATTACACAAAGATATCATCAAAAAATACTAGAATAAACTTCCATAAATAAGGACCAAATACCTCATTCATAAGAATTTGGAAGGTGGATGGTGCATTGGTTAAGTTGAAAGGCATAACCAAAATTCAAATGACCATGGTGTGTGCAAAAAGCTATTTTCTCCACACATGTCTCCCTCATTCGAACTTGAAAGTAACCTTATCATAATTCTAGCTTGGAGAAATATTTGACTCCAAATAATTCTTCTAGTAGTTCTTCAATAATTGGAATTGGGAATTTATCCAAAAATGGTTTTAGTATTCAACTCACACTAGTCGATACACATTTGCCAAAATCCATTTGATTTATGAACAAGAATGAACAAGAAGCACTGGGGAAGAAAATGGGATTGACTTGGTCTAATTATGCCTTATTATCTTTGAACATTGTTGTTCAATTTCATCTTTTGGTATATGGAGGTATTTGTATAGATGTACCACTAATGGCTGTCTCAAGCTCCAACACAATTTTATGATCACAAAAATGCTGAGGTGGAATACCCTTTGGTTCAAGGAAGATGAAAGCATACTCTTGTAATAAATTTTGCAAGTCTTTTTTTGCTGTCCTTTCTAGACACAATAGTATGGAATCTTGCCTCTTGAATGGTAGAGGAAGGCTGGATGCCGTTTAATTCCACATGGATGCCTTTTTAAAAAAATGACATAGGCATCTATTTGAAGTCCCATAGGATAGGTCCCAATGTCAAAACCCAATGTACCCCTAATACCACATCAAAACCATTTATGTTTAGTATATATAAATCTAGGATAAAGATATGATTACCAATTTCAAGAGAAATGCCCTTGCGTTTATCTCTGCATTTGATCCGTTCTCCATTAGTCACTACAACTCACAACCCATCTTGTTTCTCCATTCAAAGATTAGATCATGAAGCAAGCTCCAAATTTATGAAACTTATGGGTGTTGCCCAAGTCCACTAAAGCCTCTACAGATTGACCTCCCAATTTTCCATGCAGTAGCATGTTCTATGTTGAGGTAGTACCAACAATTGCATTTAAAGAAGTCTTTGGTTGGTCTGTTTGTTCCTCTTGGTCCTTGGGATCTTCTTCTTCATCTCCTTCAATTAAATCAATCTAGAACAATCTCTTGCATTGGTGGCCTCATGAAAAGGGTTTATCATAATTGAAACAAAGTTTCTTGAGTCTTATTTCCTCCATCTCTGATCTGGTTAATTGCTTTGCAATTTTGGAACGTTGTTGAGGAGGAGGATCTGCTATTTTTGGCCTATGACTTTGCTGTGATTGTGAATGAAATGAAGGGGTTGTACCTTCCATTCATATAATTTAGATATACTCATAGCTGTGGCTAAGTCTGGGGGTGATGTAACCCCACTTCTACTGCTATATAATCAACAGAGCCGTTGATAGAGTTCTATTTTCGGTGACTGAGTAAAAGTACTAGCTCGAGAGGCTAGTTGCTTGAATTTCTTTTAATAATCTGTCATAGATCTGGTTTGTCTTAATTTCGTCAATTCTCCCCATTTATGACTTCTAATTGGTGGCCCAAATCACTGATTACATTGCTATTTGAATTCTTCCCATGAGAGTCGAGGAATGTCTGTTTCTAACTTAAGAAACCATAATTGAGCATTTCCTCATAGATGATAAGATGTTATTCCCACCTTATCCTCTTTTGGTGTTTGTTGATGGCAGAAGAAGTGTTCACACCTGGGCGGGACTTATTTTGAGTGCCCAGATTGTTAGTAAAGAATAGTGATTCCTATCTTCTAGTATAAGGCGTTTCAGAATTCAGGTTTTGTGAAATAGATGTAATAGAAACTAGTAAATTAGTTTGACTGAGAAGGTGCTGATTAAGATGTTAAAAAAAGTATCATTTTGATTTATTCTGATAAATTGTGTTCTGAGAGGATCTGGTCATATGAAATATATACTAGAACTTATAGTTATAGCTTATTTGATTTTGTAGTATCCTCTCTTTCCACTAATTTGGATTTTCTTATGAAAACACTAATTTGCATGCAGAAAATATGATAAAGAATTTAAGCGAAACATTAGCAGCAAGTACATTGGTTACAGAGAGTTTGAACTCAAAGTTGGCAGAGGTGCACATTCAGTTAGAAGTCAAAGAAGATGAAATTACGCATCAGATAACCACTCAGGAGAAATTGGAGAAAGAAAAGGGTGATCTTCAAATGTGTAATGCTGAGATTACTAAAAAACTTGACATGTCACTTCAGGAAATTAACAACCTTGAAGAATTGATTCAAGCCTTGGCTGCAAATTTGGTTGAATTAGACAAAGAAAGCTTGAACTTTTTGAGCAAGTTTGATGAACTCAACTGTCTCTATGCTTCTTGCTTCAAGTTGGTCCAGCAGGAGAGAGATGCCTTCTCTAATCATTCTCAAGCTCAGTATGATGAGCTTCATAAGAAATTCTTGAGCTTGACATCAGAAAAAGATGCAATTCAATTAATAAATAAGGAATTAACCAATAATTTGACTGAACTTCAGAAAGTCCTAGAGTCTACTGTGGCCCAGCATTCAGACGACTGCCGATTAGCTGCTGAAAGAATTCTGTGTCTGGAGTCAGAAGCTCAAACTTTAATCTCAAAGAAGGCAGAAGCAGAGATATTGGTTGCCAAATTAGAGGAGAAAATTGAAACTCTTTCAGATAATTCTAGATCATCAGAGAACGAAATGGCATGCCAGTTTAATTTGCTTTAGTTCTTTGTCTTTTATCATACTTTGTCACATTCCTTAATAAAGTATCTAATGCCATGCAGCAAGGTTTATTGCTGAAACTTTCGGAATTAGAAATTGAAAGCAAAGAAAATATGGAAAGACTGCAGGAAGAGATATTGAAGAAATCAGAGGAAATAGATAGTTTGAAAAAGGAGGTGGTGAAACTTGAACAGCATGCAGATTTTCTAGAGAAGCAAGCAAGCCAGGTTCATAATGTCTTAGAGGACAAAGAACAGCTAATTTTGCAGTACAAGGAGCAAGAGAAGAAGTTGGAAGATCAGATTGCAGAGGTTTTGGAACAAACATATAGTACATATCTGCTTGTTACTAACTGGTTTTTGTGGACTTTAGTAGTTTCTGTGTGTCATGCAGAATCAGTCATCATTGACTGCTGCTGAAAGTAAACTTTTAGAAGCTAGGAAGCAATATGATCTAATGGTAGAGAATAAGCAGTTGGAATTATCAAGGCATTTGAAAGAAATTTCCCAGAGAAACGATCAGGTGTGATCAATTATGAGTTACCTCCCATAAATCCTTGGTATATTATGCAGGAGCTCTCATCTAACAATTACAGCATTTGAGCAGGCTATTAATGACATTAGGAGGAAGTACGAGTTGGAGAAGATGGAAATTGTCAACATGGAAAAAGAAAAGGTTTGATACAATAGATGTATGATTGTAACACATTTATCCATTAGTCACATTCCTCACCAATTTTGATCTCCAGGCTGACAAGGCTATTGCTGAAATAGAGGGAAGTTGTGACCAAAAACTTGCAGATTGCAAAGAAGAATCAAGGCAGCAGTTGATGAGCAATCAGGAGGAACATGCTGCACTGGTATGCATAAAAAGAACGTGAGATTAAATTGAGTCATTGACCATTATTATCTGCGTAGTAGTAGTTTAGCATTGACTCTTTTATTTGATGGGATTATATATGGTTGATTTATCTTCGTGTTTAATTGCTTCAGCCTTCAAGCATCTGTTTCTTCAAATAATCCAAGCTGCTTTTAAATTCTGTTACTTTGAAATAACTGTACTCAGTCAGTTATCTTCTAAATATATTGAATCTATTAACTGATAAATTTATCTAATTTTTATAAAAAAAACTGATAAATTTACTAATTACAATTTACATGGTAGTTTATGCCAACACTATTGTAGTCCCATACTATCTCTTTGCAGACCCGCACCTCTTGTAAGATTGTCATTGCATCACTACAATTCCTTGGCAAATATACCTAACATTAGGTTGAAAAATCCTGCAACGAGGTCAATTATTTTCCTGCTCAACGTGCAGGTTGCTCAAATACAGCAGGAGCATGACAAGAGGCAACAAGGCCTTATAGCTGAACACAATGAACAGCTAAAGCATGCCCAACTGCAAGCTGAAAATGAACTGAGAGAGGTTCATTAGTATATGCTATATATTTAGGACTAAGTTGACTTTTGCATGACATTCACTTCACTTGCCGATAAGTTGATTTTCTCTAGAAAACATTGTTCCTGAGGAACGAACATGAAGCTAAGATGAAATCATTGAGGTGTGAACTTGAAGACAAGTGTCAGAAGTTGCAAGAGGAGTTGCATCTCCAAAAATCTAAAGTACGGAATACCTAAACTATAATACTAGTTTTGTCACAAATTTTCTAAATTGTCTAAAATATATTGCAGGAAGATAGGCAAAGGGCTTTGTTGCAATTGCAGTGGAAAGTGATGGGTGACCAACCAAAAGAGGACCAAGAAGTGAATTCGAAACAGGTTGGCTTGTCTTACCAATCTGTGTGTATCTGTCTTCCCATCTCATCTATGTCATGTGCTGGTTTTGCATTGAGATGAAAAGATAGTTTGTTTGTAGATGGTTGACATAAGTCATAAGATTTACTTCCACTCTAGCCCAAAACTATTATTTCAATCAAACATGATACGGAAGGAGTGCAAAATTTAACATTATCAAAGCTAGCTTAAAGTTGCAAATTAATCATGCACTGTTTACACTTTCTGTGCTTATAGATTTTTATATTAATTGGCATGGACCATTAAATTTTATATCAAAAATAACTTACATTTAAATTTTATTTGTGTGAGTGGCATAATGCCAATTTTCATGTGATAGGATTACCCTGTTAAGAAGAGAAGTTCTTACAGTGGCAAACGAAGTCAGCATGCCCTAGTAAGAATGGAAACTGAAAGAAAGGATTTTTACTCTTTTCTTCCTTTAATTTATAGTTCACTTTGTCACCTAATTTGTTTTGTCTTTCTGTCCTCTTTATAGGACTCTCCTTCCCTTGAAGCAACGCAAACACCAGTGTCAAAGTTGTTTAAGAAAGTGGAGAATGTAAAGACAGGAAATGTGATGAACATTCCTAAGCACCATAGAAAGGTGATTTACTTCCCTATAATTTACGCACAAAAAGACACCCTTATGCTGCAATTAGTTAGCTGATGAATTTTTTTTGGCAGTTCTATTAATTGGTGCCCTGCTTCATAGATAGAAGTAATCAATTTATGATAGTGTAGGTAATTGGCTTATCTTTGTAGAAAAAGAAATAGAAAAATTCTTCTCTATATTTTATTATCACAGAAACATTATATAGAGAAACTTGACAACAAGTCTGTCAATGAATCTCCAGAATTACAGGAGCTGTCAATCCCTAAAATTAAGGATCCATCAATCCTTAAAAACAAGGAACAATAAAGTCCTTAATAAATACCAGAGAGATATTAGGAAGACAATCCTCCCTAATCCCTTTATTAAAGGAGAATCTAACAGGAAATAAATCCCTAAAGATAGGATGCTGAAATAATGTCAGCAATCTTTGTCACTCAATGGGCAGGTAACTCGTCATGAATATGAAGTGGAGACTTCTAATGGAAGAACAATTACAAAGCGAAGAAAAACGAGAAGCACTGTCATGTTCGAGGCATGTATCTGTTATCTAAGAAATGCTTTTAAACCTACAGATATACATATGAACTATATTGTCGCATGAGATGGCTTGGCTTTCAAGGACGGACTTTTGACATGCCTACCATTGTTGATGTTCTTCTCTTTACCAGGATCCAAGAAAACATAAGATGAATACACCAAAAGCAAATACTCCTGGAATTATTGTCAAAGTAATCAAGTTCTCAACCAAATTTTTTCCTTTTATTAGCATGTTATTTTAATAGTAGCATTATTGCTTCAAAATATCAAGGTGCAAAGTTCTCATGAATTTGGATTGAATTATCAGTTACAAATTAGTTCATCCTCTTTATTTTACTTCATCATTCACTTTCCTGATGCTACCTGAAAAGGCAATGATTAGGATCACGGATGATCTTATTAGTTTTGAGAATATTTTAATTTAATCCAATTACTGCTTTGGAGTTATTTCCTTGTAAATTATCTTATGTATGGTAAAAATATTTATCTTTTTTCAAGAAAAACAAATTGTAAGCAATTCTATAAGAATTTTATGTTCTCAAATATTCTTGGGTCCAATTATTTTGCCCTACTTGGTTGAGATTATTTATTTGAGCTATGTTATATAATGCTAATTGATACACTAACAGAAAACAAAGACAAGTAAATGAGTCTATGCATTTGTTGTTTGAAAAAAATTGAAGAACCAAATATGTAAGATTTCTAAATCTTTGTATACCGTATAAGGTGATGAATAACTATTTTTTGATATGCCCCCTGTTTTCTGGAGTGCAGTAGTCCCTTAAATATTGCATGTACAGGAAATTTTTTATTTCTCATGTCTTCTAATGCAGGGAACAAAGGGAGTAGGCCATCCTCATCGTTCAAATATAGGTGATTTGTTTTCAGAAGGTTCTCTAAATCCTTATGCGGATGATCCCTATGCATTTGATTAGAGGTATTTACAATAAAAAAGCTTTGCTTACTTTTATTATTTTTGTGTTACACCTCTCCCCAAACCCACACACACAAAAAAAGCTGGAATGTGAAATGACAGTGTAGGCTACGTCCTTGAAGAAGAACAAGGGAAAATAAAGTTCTTAAACATTGATTTTCTACGAACATTTGCTTGTTAATGTGACATTATATAAAATTCACAGGCTCATCAGATATTCAGATCAAGACAAGTTTGGTTAGCCTATGCCCTGATAGTTCATTTAATGATTTAAGGTTTTCCTATCTTCCATTGTAAAAATGATTTATCTTCTCGAGTCATTGTCCCTGTTTTCTTTGATGACTACTTTATTATTTTTCATTAGTAATGTTAGTGGTGCATCTCATATACTTCCCCCTTTTTAATAATGACCGTAGGCTTTGATTTATTTTTGTGTTCTGTTTTGGCAATTTTTTCAGGCTTTCAGCACATGCACTCAAACTGAATTTTAGGTCTTCTCAGTCTCCTTGGTACAGCTGATTGTCCACACTATTGGTTGTCTTGTAAACTTGATACGGCTATCACAATCTTAGGTCTAAATTGTATGGCATCTGTTTCTTGACATAGTTGTATATTTGCTGATTGCCAACTATAATTGATATGAATTTTTGGAATACTGGAAATCAGAATTTTGTCAGTGGGATTTATTCTATCTTCTGATTGGCTTATTGGAGTGAAATATTTATCATTCTCATTTTAGAGTGAGTAGGAATTATGGAAGTAGCAGTATATAATTCGTTTACTCTAAGGTCATAAGGACAAACTTTGTTAGGACTAGACATTTTATTTCAATCTCCGAACTCTGCCTCCAATTTGTGTATCTGGCAACCTATAGATACTCTTGTCAAATGAATGTTTAAGAATCTAGTCTCCTTTCTAAGATGTATGTACTATTTAAATTTTCTCTTATTTTCAAATTTCAGATTCAAACTGAATCCTTATTACCCAATCCCTAGCCTTTTTGATTCACCCCTCCCTTATTTATCTCTTCGTGTCCATGTCTGTGTTGTGAAATGTGACACTAACTCTAGGGTTGATTGTTGAGTGTGGGGGTTGTGCTTGGGACCTTGCATCTATATCTGGAGTTAGTGCCATTAGACTGATTGATCATAGACAAATTGTTGGTCTTTTTATTTATTTTTTATCTTACTATATTGTTGCCAACTTGCCATATTGGTTTTAAAAATAAATTTCTCTATCCAAACCATCATACCGGAAGAAATTTTAATTTCTTATGGTTCTGAACTACGATACTGATGGCAGAATATTTGGCCTACGTAAGGTATCTTGATTCTCGAATAGATACTTTTCCCCCTAGTAATATGTGTATATACAGAATTACAGCTGCTAGCTGGCTTGCGGTTCCACTTGCATAGCTTTGGTTACCATGGTCTTGGCTCGTCTGTTGGTTTTGTAAGCAAAAACGTTACATTGGAAAATTGACACTAGGCGCCGGCTTGGTTCGAGGATACTAATTCTCTGGAAGTCGAGTGTTAGATATTATCATATGTGCTCCCAGTTGGTATAGGGGTTTATTTGATTATTTGAGAGTACAACTGATTTGCTGGGTAAGTTCAGTTCATTGAAGCGACTCCCTTTGCTTAAACTTCCATAGCTAATTAGATTGGGCTATGTTGACTGTTGAGAAGTTCAGATCTGATCAACAAACAAAGACCAATAATAATTTTAGTTATTCCCACATGCATTTCAGATCTTGCTCTGCCTTCTTTGGAATTTAAATGTCGTAAGTAAATTATAAACATAGCAATGATAGCTATCTATAGGACAGACAGGCATGTCTGAGAATATGGCGGGCATGGCATCTACCACTATATACCTGTGGCTGAGTTAATAAATTAAGAGGCCGAAGGATAGAAATAAATCGTGTGGTATGAGGAGTGCAATAGTTTTGACGTGCATGGCTAAATGGCTGATAATTTTTCTACCACAACAGAAAAACTGAAAAAGATGAGCTTGAACCAACAAGGAGAAACAGTTCCAATTTGAGGATGCCCCAGTTCATGCTCATCATGCCAGCTGGTATGTTGGTTTCGACTTTCGATAGTCCATTTTAGCAGGATTTTAGTCAAATGTTGAGGAAAGTAAAGAACATGAAAACAGCAACGAACTAATTCCTGGCACCATTTTGGGCGTCGCATAATGTTCCCTCGAAGATGCAAGAAATACAGAAGAAACATTTATATGTTCCTTTTGACGGAGGGTAATCAATTCTTGCTTGCAACTCAATTTCAAAGTAGCATAATCTATAAGTGGAACTAGCAGATACAGACACAGGAGAAGCAGAAAGTGGAATCGCGTATCCGAGTTGCTCCAAAAGCTATATCGATTGGTTCCAAGATAGAAAGAAAAGTAGAAAATGCAAACAAATTGATAGTGCTCTGTTCAAGGACAAACACCAAAAGGGTGGAAAGAGACAGAAAAATGAGTGCAGCAAAAAACTCTACTAGGGCGCAGAGCTTCATTTTCTCTTTGCTCAAACACCCCACCGATTCTATATATTTAGGTCTTTGAGTTCTCTGCTCCACATCTTTTGATACAACTTTTGGAGTCTAGGTGGTGGTGTTGTGCCGGTAGAGAGTGGGATGCGATTTCAACGCAGGAACCTTCCGTCAGAAACCCCACCCAAAGCCTCCATCTCTCACCCCTCTTCTCTTAACCCGATTCTGCTGTTCTCCGTTTGATATTTTTGGCAATTCTTTCTGCTGAGTTGGAATGGATCCTGAAGAAACCAAATGCTTCTTGAGCATCATTCTTGGTTCTACTACGCCCGTTGTTGGCTGCGAACCAGAAAACCCGCATGTTATTGAAGCTTGTATGGACTTGCTTGATTCTTTTTCTTGCACTTTCAAATTGTAACTCTTCTTTCTTTGTACTTTGTACCGTACCGTTTTACCAGTGCGTATGTGTCTTTTTCCATTATTTCGACTCGCAATGTACACAAAACTTTTGTCTAATGGCTATGCATGCTAAATGAGTATACGGTGACCAATTAGTCATAGAAGAAAGTTGAGTGTCTTTTCCCGATAGCTATTCTGATTTCAATACAGCAGAGCTCCAAAGGTGGACTCAATTATGTTGGTAGTTGTGTAGTTGACTAATTGTAGTATTTTCTTTAATCAATGATCAATCTGTCATTATTTGTAAGTCGTAATTCTTACCCAAAAGCTATAACTTGATTCTAAATCATTCTGTAGACTGGCTGCACGTGGAAGATCTTTGAGGCTTTGCTCTGTCACTGATGGAAAAGTGGCAAGATAGAACACAAGTTATATGTTCTATTTTCTGCTGCATTAAATAACTGCCCATTGGTTAATACAGAAAAGATTAAAAAGAAGGGGGCGGCCTTTATATTCACAATCAGGCCAAAGGGGCCTCAAGTTCTTATCGTTGACTGTTTTGCGGTATTAAACGGGGTGTAGCATGACTTAGTTCCTGTCCCCTTAAGTTTTTGTCATACCACCATTTTCTTGTTTCTAAAAATGGTCCAAATATAATTGTTCTCCTTTTCTGTAAAATTGTTTTGTTATTATTTTGGTTGGGAAATGGAGATAGACGACAATGCTTTCTGGCTTTGGAACAGGAGTAAGACAATGTCAATGTTAAGTGAATTTATGCTTCAAGAAGTATAGGAACCGTCAATTAATAACGGATAGATAACTTTCACTTGATCTGTCCCATTGACTGTTGTTCAATCATATTTGAGTTTCCTGTCAAGAGGTTTTGTAGAACATGGTCTTGGACAGTCCCTGTGAATCTAGTTACGCTCTCATGGGCGGCTGCTGAAATTGGTGTTTTAGTTATAATAATTATTATATTTGTCACTTATTGTCATGATAAATAGAGTTAAATACTTTGAGCTTCTCTGAATTTTGTATATAATTAATACACTTATCTTTTCTATTTTTAAAATTATGCATAAATCTCTTTTATTTTATAAAAATATTAGAGTAAAATAATTTGACCTCTTTCAGATTTATTCATCTCCTCTATTTTGAAAATATAATAAAATCCCTCTTATATTTTAAAATTATACTACTATTTAGTCATTTTGTAGACATGCATAACATAATAATTAATTAAGATGTTAAAAGTCAATCAAAATGTTAAATTTATCATCAAGTGCTTAAAACACCATTGGTTAACAATATTTAAAACTAATAAGTTGTTTTCAAACTTAAGTTTCACTCTTAATCTCTTCACACAGACAAAAGTAATATTTAAAGTCATTATATATAATAATAGTAGTTTAGGTATTTCTGAGTCTAATCTTTAATCAACGTTTAATGTTTTAAATAATGTATATTGTATCATTTTTAAAAAGAATTAAATGATAATATTTTTAAAATATAAGAGAAGTGTGTATATATATTTTTTAAAATAAAGAGAGGTAAATATGTATAATACAAAATTTAAGAGAAATTTGTGTCTATTTTAAAATTTTAAAAAGGAATAATTGTATTTAATATAAAATTTAAGAGAAATTTATATATATTTTTTAAAATACTAAGTGTATTTAATGCAATACATAATAGAGGTTAAACAGTTTTATTTTAATTAATATTATGAAGGCATCAAATTATTAGATTTATGGATTTGTGTTGTAATCAAATTCCCTGCCCAATACTCGGCTGTGTAGCTAGCTTCTAGTCTTGCTTTACTTAAAGATTCTGAAAACTTAGTATTTCTAGGTATAGGGAGCAAAAGATCTGTTCCATGCACCATGATAAGTTGGCAACTGGTCAGTGTGTGTCTTGTGTAAAACTGAACATTTCAGTTAAACAGAATTATCATTGCTCAACGGAATGCTTCCTAAACTCGTGGCAAGCACATCTGCAGCTTCATGGTGAAACAAAAAAAAAATGTTCTGAGAGACCTTAACTGATGATAAACACAGAGTCAGAAAGCTTAGAAGTGGTAGCTTTTGGCAGGAGTTTGGTATTAATAAGAAAGCGGCAATGGATGGAGAAGGACAAGAATGGAATATGGTGAGTTCTTCAAAAAAAGTATGTACCAGAAATGGATGATCTTGGATTGTGTTTGAGTGATTGAATTTCGTGTAGCTCAGCCTCCCGCATGGTCCAAATTCAATATCCCATTGAGTCTTCGAATCATATTACTTTTAGCATTCTTTCCTATAACATCCTCGCTAACCTGTATGCTTTTGTCAATACCAAGTTTAGCTGCTGCCCATTATGGGCTCTTATATGGGAATATCGTCGAAGGTTTGCTCCGTGAGATCATTGAATATAATGCGGATATCATTTGTCTTCAGGAGGTTAATACTTTTGTCTCTCTACCTAAGTTTTGTAGGAACTTTATCCTGTATTTGGGCCTCAATGTTACCTCCCTGTAGACTTAGCTTTAATATCATTCTGTCTGTTGTGCAGGTATAGAGTGACCATTTTGAAAATTTCTTTAAACCTGAGTTGACCATGTAGGTAATAGTTAGCTTTAAAGCTTTAAACATGGTCATATACAAGAAAAGGACCAATGAGGTAATAGTTAACCATGTCTTGGCGTTGAAAGTGATTAATATATACAGAGGATGTGATGAATATATTGATCGATGGTCATGTAAGGATCAGTGCTTTTATGTTTTTCCAAATAGTGGCCTAGTCAAATAAATTAATAGTGACTAACAACCAATAATATGCATAATATAACTGCTCATATTCTTCTTGTTGGAGGAAAGTGTCTTTCTGTGTGTATATTTGTGAGCAAGAGACTGGGATGGGTACACAGATACGGATGTGTAATATGTGAGTTTATGATAAGGGAAGATAATATAGGAGATTAATGCATAGATCTTATGAGAGTCGGCCTGAAGATGAATTGTTTGATTTAGAAGAAGGTAATACTGTCTATCGATAAAGTAAAGGACTCAAATTTCACATCAAGTATATGGATATTTGGTGGAGGTTTTATAACCTTCTAATCATTCTCTCCGCAACGGTTAATTTTTAAAAATGAGTTTTATTTAAAGAATTATAACAATAATATCATTGACAAAATATTATTACTCTTTAGATAAAATTTACCTTAAAAATTTAACCATTTATTAGAGAGTGTTTAAAAAGTTATAAAACCTTCACCAAGTGTCCATATACTCCATGTGAGACTCAAGTTCTATACTTCACCAATAGATCATTACAAATACATATTCTTTTGGACGTAAATTCTCCCCTCGTGGAAAACATGGTAAGCGTAGATAACCTAGCATGACTTGCTATTCTATTTTATGTTATCTAGAACATGAAATATATTGAGCGCCTTGCAGGTTTACACTTTTTTATCGATGCAATCTGTTAAGAGAAATATAAAAAAAATGAGGTAAGGAGATCTGCCTTAGTTGGATAATGCTGTTAGAGTTTGATTACGTCTTATCTTTGTTTTCAGATTGATTATGATCAAAAAGCACAACCAATGGTAGAAGCTCTTGAACCAGAGATAAAGAATAAAGCTAGACGTCGCCTGACAAAGGTAGTAGTTTCTATCCTACAGGCTCCTTTCTCTTTCTTTTTGAAAACTCCTAGCTTGTCCTATGCTCTTGGGAATGGGGTCTGATTAATCAACCCAGCTTAACTCGTAATACTGATGGAAGGGGCATCTCGAAACTAATGCCAAGCATGCTGTTTTTATTTTGTTCTAAACACCTTCAACAAAGATGGGTTAAATTCTGTAAAAGAAGGGACGTCGTCTTCAACGTCATATTCTCTTCCCTCATTCCTTCCCGTCCCTTTGTCTTATCTCCCATTTTTCTCTCCTCAACAATTGTTTATTTCATTGTCAGTTACTGCTTCAGGTCACAAGTCATATGTGCTTTACTTCTGCTGCTATGACAATATTATGCTTTTGCTTGTTGAATTCTTCTGAAGAGTATTTAAGAAAAGTTTGAGAAGTTCTCTGCTCCCCCATCCCTGCCTTTCCTTATGGGCTTTCGTTTTTACATATACTTCTACAGTCTGACTAGATGGAACACGAACATTAAAGATTATATTTGTCTCAGTCAATTCATTTCCCTAGATGTTGATGTTGATATGAAATTAAGCAACTCGAACCTTTGGAGAATCATTATCAGTCTTACAATGTTATAGACCCCTTGGAGGACCTCGCAAACTTGTCCGTACTTACTGTGATTTTGCATAGTGAAACAGGACTATTTCTAGTTGCGATTGCAAGTAGTCTGCTGCACCTTTTCTGTTCTCTCTCTGTCTCGCTCCTACCTGCCCCGCTATACTTTGATTTTTTAATTTCAGAGAGTGCCACGACTCTGCCACATGCGTAAAACGGAGCTAAATTATGCCATTTGGCGCGGTAACCCTTTACAAAAGAACCCGCTTACGATGGCGTTCTGAAGTCAACGGTAGGTCATTCTTTTTCTGTTTCATTCCAGCAGAATCCACTTCCCCGCAAGAAAACTGAGACGGATTACAAAAGCTGCGTCGAAGTTGTGGGAATACCATTCGTCTGATCGCCTCTAACCCATAAAAAAAAAAAAAGTTGATTCACTTGTTCGCCCAATTCCGCTTTTCCCTGTTTAAAATTTGGTCAATTCTCTTTCTTGGTACCAAAATATCTGCAGTGTTGTAGTTCAAATGGATTTCAAAGAAACTAAACGCTACAAATATGAAGTGAATGTCACTCTTCCTTCTACTAAACCCGTTGTGGGCCGCGAAGTAAATCCGATTGTTTCAGTCAGAGAAGGGCCGCTTACAGCTCCGTCTCACATCAATTTCAAATGGTAGCTTTTCTTTCTTTCATTTCTCTGTATTTGTAGCTTATACAGAAAAGCATACTTGGTTATTTTAAAGCCAGGGCGCTTCAGTCTATTTCCCTTACATCAAATGGCTATATACGCAAATGTGTGTCAATGCATACCAAACTAAAAATTGGTGTATACAGTGGATTTAAGGCTCCATGGGATGCAACTATTTTACAATGAGTAGATTTGTAAATCGCACAAAAGGAAAGATCCTGGTGGAAAGAAAAGCAGTGAGTTATATTGTTGGTATATACAGTTAATAAGACCTCCAGTGGCTAAGTGCCTATGTTGACTCGTGGATTAATCTAAGATATGGGCATTTGTGAAGGGATAAGTCCTGCAACTGGAAAGGATAGGTAAGTTTCTTCTATGGAGTTGGGTGCATTCTAACTCAAGTCGCAATGCATGTTCATCAATCAATTTGTTCACATTAAGTACATTTAGGACCATGGCTAATTTGGGACATGTACATTAAGGGTTATTTTGACCGAGTATTAGGCAAGGTACAGCTTTAATAAGTTTTCAAGGTGGAAAATTACTTGCTAAGGTTGTGTTTGGCTTGTATTTATTTTTCCTGTAGTGTTTAGTTGAAAGTTAAGAATTTAGAATGTTTGATTCTATTTTTATTTTTTTGTTTTTAAAAAATTATTTTTAAAAATTATGTTTAAAAATTATTCTGTAAAATAAATATATATATATATATATATATATATATATTACTGTTTTAAAAATATGTTTTATTTTTTATTTTTTATTTTTTTATATTTTAAAAATAATTTATTTTTAAAATTTATTTTCGAAACAATAATAAAAAATAGTTATTAAACAAATTTTTTTATTTTGAAAATAATTAAAATTAGAAAATAGTTTTTAAAATCAAAAAATAAATATGTCCTATTTGATTTTATTTTGATTTTTTATTTTTAAAAATTGTTCTATAAACTAAAAGTAAGAAAAGTCTGTTAACA
Source organism: Gleditsia sinensis (assembly GCA_037074535.1). NCBI lineage: Eukaryota > Viridiplantae > Streptophyta > Magnoliopsida > Fabales > Fabaceae > Gleditsia > Gleditsia sinensis. Next base: position 7,152,798 of record CM073472.1, read on the forward strand.
TATTTTTTTTGTTTTTTGAGTGTTTTGAAAAAAAAAATAGACGACAAAAATGACTCTCTTCTGCTTTTATTTTTTTATTTTAAAAATAATTTATTTGTAGAACTTGTTTTTAAAACAAAAATAAAAAGCAATTTTCAAACAAATTTTTTTATTAACAAAAAGCTATTTTTAAAAATAGTTACTAAAGCGACCTAAGTCTCTTGGTGACCTTATGTCCTTAGTAAATGAGTATTTGAATAGAAGTCAAATACTTCAAGACTAAGGAAGTGTCTTATAAGTTGAAGGGCACTGGCATATAGTAGGAAAAAAATAGGCATGACAGGTAGATCTTGTTGAAGAGAGATGGTCTAGAAGAGTTTTTGGTTAAGTGTGTGATTATTTATTTAATAGTACTGATTTTTCCCTCTCATAATGATGGACATCATCTTCTTCCTGGACATAGGCATAAGTTTGTTTAATCATGTAAGTATCCTACACACATATGCGAACTCAAGATTCTCAGCGATTCTATGATCTTTTGGATATTTTTAAATGTTCTTTAGCTAGTCCTTATTTGTAGAGGAGGTGTAATTTATAACATGGACAATATAGCTTGCATGGTCTGTAATTATTTGTCCAGTGACTGACAATGACAATCCCTGGGTAGATTTCCAGTCATTGCTCTTCACTTACTCAAGAAGATGCATTTTATAATTGCCTAAACATTAAGAGAAAAAGAAAACTGAAAAAAAGTGAAGTTGTATATTCACAATATACCAAGATGGTCTTAACAGTGACTGCTTCTGGGAAAAACATAGTTAGGCCTCAGGTTCTTAACTTCATATTCTCCCTTGAGTGATAAGGTTACCATTTGGCTTCAAGTTTGTAAGGAAATTTGGTTTCAAATACAAGAAGATGCTGACAACAGATTCTTTTGATTTGCAAAATTGCTTGGTTATTTTGTGTGGGAAGGGACCAGGAGGGAGGAGAAGAACAAAGATGCTGAGATGATTATGCAATTGAGCTTCATGGCCTAGAAATACGAGTAGTTCGACATGAATGTTCAGTATTTTTTGCTTTAAAAAAGTGAGGACGTTGTGTATTCTAAACAAGTAATAGGAAAATTTAAATTTTCATGCATATTTTTTTTCCTATGAATTGTTGGTATATTGTCTATTTGATTTAAGTTGTCTATTAATAGACCCTGTAGAAGGCAACATGCTTTTGTACATGCCCTTGTGGCTCTAGTTGCCTTCACATGGTGGGTGTTTAAGACTTGAAGTTGATATTTTAGTTACCATTATCATTAATTGTCACCATATTAATTATGTTATGAAGGCACCAAATAATTTGATTTATATGGACTTCTGTATTATAGTTATCGCCTTCTCTGCCCATATTTGGTAGTCTATAATGTTCTTGATTTTGCTTTACTTAAGATTAAGAATACCAAAATCTTTACATTTGTAGGTATAGGGAGCAAAAGACCTGCTCTATACACCATGATAAGTTGGCTACTTTTCAATGTGTGTCTTGTGTTAAATTGAACATCCCAGTGAAACAGAGTTACCATTGCTCAACAAAATGCTTCCTAAATTCATGGCAAGAACATCTGCAGCGTCATCTTCTTGAAACTGAAAGGAACACTTTAACTGATGATAAACAAACAGTAAGAATGCTTAGGAGTTGTGGCTCTTGGCCAGAGTTTACTAGGGAATGTCTAACTGATGAGAAAGCAGCAGTGGTGGAAGGAGAAGGAAAAGAATGGCTTTTGATTAGTTGTTCAAAAAGTTATGTACCCAAAATGGATGATCTCGGACTAATTTTGAAGCTGGAGTGTATAGCTGTTGACTTTTCAACAAATACTGCTTTGTCTGAGCTCAATGTAACTGTGACTGATCCTGTGATTGAATTTCCCGCGGCTCGCTGTATGGTTCCAATTCAATGTCTGCATGAATCTTCAAGTTTGTATTCCAGATCCTTTAATGGTATTGCTTTTAGCATTCTCTCCTATAACATCCTGGCAGACGTGTACCCTAAGCAAAAGTTTCACTACTGTCCATCATGGGCTCTTGTATGGGAGTACCGTCGTCAAAATTTGCTCCGTGAGATCATTGAATATAATGCTGATATCATTTGTCTTCAGGAGGTTAATACTGTTGTCTCTCTACCTGTGTTTTGTGGGAACTTTATCCTGTATTTCGGCCTCAGTGTTGCCTCCAGGTGGACTTAGCTTTAATATCATTCTGTGCATTGGGCAGGTACAGAGTGACCATTTTGAAAATTTCTTTAAACCCGAGTTGACAAAACGAGGATACATGGTTATATGCAAGAACAGAATCATTGGGGTAATTGTTAACCCTGACTTGTGCTTGTTTAGTGCATAGACAAGTTGATGACCATGTAGGGCAGAAATGATGTTAAAATTTTAACAGATTGTAAAAATATAATTTGGTGTGTTCATGTCGTCTGAAATTTTGATCTTATAGAAAAAATTAATATTGATAAACATCAAAGAAGTTATATGCATGAGTTTTGTGTACAAGTTTATAGATGTCCTAATTCCTAGAAACTGTAACAAGTATGGGTAATGTAAAAAAGTATCTCCTATGGTCAAAATTGATGGTTGTATGTGTGATTATTTTTGGTATTTTAGGCGAACCAACGAATATGACAATAGGGCAATAAATCAAGTGTAAGAATGATCCAATGAAACAGAAACTTTCGTTTCCTGATATCTGTTATGGATGAATACCTCTTTATGGGTTTATTATTAGCTCTCATGCTAAATGATACTATATGTTTGGTTGTGAAGATTTTTCTTTTAGAAAGGAAAGAAGTTTGGATATTACAAATTCAACTTGTTGCAGAGAGACTATAACATGGATAAGGAGGTTCAATGGATAGTTTTACATTTAAAGTAGGAAATACATTCTCACTGTGATATATATAGCAAACATAGATGAGTGGGACTTCCAAGTCCAACTGCTTTTTAAGTTATCGATATTGTATTGAATTCTTTGCAGGATTACACTGCTAATGGAAGGGTATTTGTTGGGTGTGCAACTTTTTACCGGGGTGATCTGTTTAAAGAAGTTGCAAAATATGAGGTAAGGAGCTCTGGATTTTTTCTACCTTGAGAATTTAATTTTGATTTTTAGTTTGATTTCAGGTTGAATTTTATAAGAAAACATCATCTGTGGTTGAAGCGCTGAAACCTGAGCTAAGGACTGAAGCTGGCAATCGCCTCATGAAGGTAGTAGTTCCCTGAAGTTACCTTTTTTTCTCACCATTCTATCTTCTAGGCTGTCCTTTATTCTTGGCAGTGGGATCTGACAATATAAAGCCATTAATTGTTGAGTTCCTTATAAAAGTATTCAAGAAAAACTCCCCTTTTTTTAACTCTCTTTATATACATACACACACACACACACACACATATGTGTGTGTGTGTGCGCGCGCGCGCGCCCTCTAATTTGGTTTAACTCGAAAAGAAAATGGAGACTATTTTCCCTTGAACCATTCATATGGTATTATGGCTTACTGATGAACTTTGTTGTTAGAAAATAGTCTGCAGATAGAATATATATATATATATATCTATTAATTAAGAGAAGGGGCTGGTGGAATTTGACTTCAGTTAATATATTGTATGTGCAATTATTTTGATCTTTTCAGTTTTTGTCTCACTTCATGTCTCAAAAGCTTTTATGGAACATAATTAATTAACATATTTAATCTTTTTTAACTATTCTCCCTATCTTTAATTATTATTTTAGTTTCTTCTCCTGCCATCCAAATGGAACATATATGTTTGCGCTGTATCTGGTACCTTGTTACTTATGGTGTACTCTAACATTATAGTTTTCTGGCATTGTAGGACAATTTTGCGCTTGTTGTCGTTTTGGAAACCCTCGAAAATTGCCACATTTATGATACCTTCCAATCTAGAATTTGTGTGGTACTGTATATATTATGTTCGCTGTTCTTCATTTTACTAACTTCACTGGTGCTAACAGTTCGCTATTGTTTTACATCCCTAGGTAAATACTCACATATGCTCAGATCGAAAATTCCCTGATGTAAAATTATTTCAGGTGGTCATCAATGTGTAGAGACTCATCCTTATAAACCTTTATCAAATAATTTTTAAACTTTCATAACTCTTTCTATGTCTTTTATTTATTTCTGGCTAAGGTTGTAACCCTTATCGAAGAATTAGAGAAAATTCTGCACTCAGATATTCCTCTATTGATTTGTGGGGATTTCAACTCTGTTCCTGAAAGGTTAGTATCTAGTGAAAGAGCTTACATCAGGAGAACTAAGAAACATTATTTTTGTTTATTTATGCAAATAAAAGTAACAAAATTTCTCTGCATGATTTTTTGAAAACGTATCTTGATGGCTTCTTTCAGTGGTACTGGATGGTTTCATATGCTTATGATGACTTTGTCATCTTGACATGGGAAGAAATATAACTTATCATACTAGCTTTATACCTTTGTATCCTATGCATTGGTTTTGCTTCAACTAAGTTTTGTGTTGTTGACATCATAAACTTTGTTAACAAAATAGGGAGAGCAAAAGTTAGGGAGAAAAGGAAGGACACCAAACAAAATATATTATTGAAAGATTCAATAACCAGAGTATATAAGACTGACTCCTTAGACAATATTTATACTAATATTATAATCACACAACGACGTTTATACCCTTTTCTTTGAGTGCACATCAAGTGACTATCTCCTTAACCTACAAGACTTTCCTGTTTTTTTAAGCACCTATTAACTTAATCTACTTGAATTTCCTAAATTCTAAATATCTCTTAACAAAATTTAATGATAAACAATTCAAAAATTAATTTTTACTACCATTGGCATTGCAGTGATCCCCACACATTTATGGTTACTGGCAGACTAGAACATAATGACTCTATCTATCCATATGATGTACATCAGCATCTTAAGCTTGATCATCGATTTTCTCTTGTAAGCACTGTGTTTTCATTCAGCGTAATTGTGGGAGGTTCAATGGATCTCAGAGGCTCTTCTTTACATAAGTTGAGTTTTGTCCTTTACAGGCAAGTGCATATGCAAGCTTCAGTCTAGCAGTTGCAAAGGAGAGACAGTTGAGGAAGTTTAACCGACAAACCAGGGAGCCTATATTAACCTGCTTCTCACAAGGATCTTCAAAAACCTTAGATTATATTTTTTTTTCAGGTATGTTAAATTTGTATCCAAGTTGTTACTATGTGTCAATATTCTTTCTTACTCTCAATTGGCCTATTTAGTATAGCTAAACTATATATTCTTTCTGCTTCCTTATTCTTTTCACCCCTTTCACTTCTTTTCTTTAGTGAGATAGAAAAAGCCTTTTGGGAAGAAACAATTTGTGAAACAGCAACAGGCATGCATATGTTTTCTTTTACATGTCAGATGGGTTATGGCTTCAGAAACTTAATTTTCCAAGTTATGTATTGTTTCAGTGTAGTTTTTTAGAGTTATCATATAGTAACCCTTGCCACAGGGATGTTTGCATACCAATCATTATTTTATGATGTTATAGGGAGTTCGAGCATACCACTACCTACTAGTTCTGCATCTTTAATTAGACATGGTTAACCTAAGATTGGTCCTATTAATTAGTTGCAATCATCTGCCTTGATGTTGTTGGTCGCTAAGTGTTGGGATGCAATTAGAAATAAGATTTTTCTTAATGAAATATGAAGTTTTACTGTAGATATCCATAAAAAAAATAGAGAGATAGAGGTTAATCCTGGAAGAAGTCTTTCCTTGCAAACTCAAAGCTGTTTTCTACTCTTGTTCAATTGGAGACAATTCCTTCAGAAATGACGGAAGCTGATGCTGACTTGCTGAACATCGTGTGCTTAGTTGTTTACACTTGTATACAGAGTGTAGTGCCCGATAGAGTATGATACTATGATCCACAATTATACATTGATTACTATGCTTAGGTTTGGCTAATCCTGTGTGATCAAGGTCACTTAATTTAGTAAAGTACATGTTTCTCGTTGAAATTTCCCTCTCAGTTTGGCCAAAATGTTGGTTGGTTTTATAATTCTCTGCATCATTGGACATGCTATAATGCTATTACTTTGTTACAAAACTTGGTGGTTCTTTTATTCCCAATCTGCTACTATCACTTAAACCCATAAAATCAAATCTGTTTCCTGGAAGTCATGTGGAGTCTACCTGGATCCACCTCCCAGTGAGAGATGAAAGCATTGCATTCTTTTATATGATGCCTTGTTTTATATAGGAAAAAAAACTACTAGAAAGAAAGATGACAACAAAGGAGGAGGATTTGATATCCTCCTAAAAGAAGCAAAGAGCAGGATATAACCATACGATAACTGCATTGGCAGCAAAACATCCTTCAAAATATGGGCATTCTTTTCCACGAAGTATACCTTAGAACTGCAAAGACAGCACTGCCACAGCATTTTGGCCTCCTGAGGATGTCCGTAGTATTTAATTAATAAGTATCGCCATCCAAACAAATGACTTGACCTTAGGAGCCTTAGGTTTCCAAATTGGCTTGTCAAGAAGAAAACATGCCATATTGGGGGAAAGGGAGAGAATTTGAAAGAAAGGCATACAATAGAAGAAGAAGATAGAGAGAGAAACATAAAAATTAAGTGAACATATTCTCCTATCTGAATTTGCAGAAAGAGGTGTATGGACAAAATGCTTCATTATTATTGTATGCTTGATATGAGCCACATGTTTTGCTGTATTGGCTTACATTTAGATATGAGAGTTGTTGTTTTGGGAACGGGGTTTCGAGGAAATATGAAAGTATAAAATCAGTAATGAATCAACCAACAGGGTAGGACCTGGTTCAGAGGGGTTGAGATACCACCAACCAAGTGAACAGGCAGGACATACAAGGCACTATCAATAAACCATATAATGAAATATTAAGAGCGATATAGTTTGTGCATGCTTTTAAATCCGGTTTCTTTGATTTTTAATGCTATGGAGCTTGTACATTAGTGTTCGATTTTGTTTGTTAGGTATGGCCAATGAGCATTAAATATGCTTGCATATAAGAGATATTATGGATGAATATTGAAAAGGTTGTCATTCTTTCCTGGTTCTATTAAGTTTTTGATTGATTTTGCAATGGATACTTAGAAAGGCAATAGGACTTAACATCATACTTTGGTCAGGACGTCTTTGGTCCAGTATGGAATGAGTGTTGTAGATTTGTAGGTGAATAGAACCGGTTTCTTTAATTTGAGATAACTCTAACTCTATACTTCTGCTGAAGTCTTGCATACTATGGTCTACATTTTGTCAAGTCTGTCATGCAATTTCATTTTTCTCATCCTGTCTAAGAGACCTCAACATGCTCTGAAGGACGTTTAAGAAATTTAATGGTGTCTGATATTCTTTATACTAATTATTTTCGGTCTCCAACCTTCTTGTACCAGTTTTCATTGGGTATAAAGGACCTGTAAATTGCTTCTTAATGCTGTTTGGTTGGTATTTAAATGTGCCTTGTTGAATTTAGCTCCTCTGAAGCACTTCAGTATGGTATTTTCTAATTCTTGAAAAAAGTACTTAATATATTACTATGACTCTCATCCATATGAAAATTGCACCATTGAATTTTTCATAAATGTTTGTAGAAGTGCACTTTAAAGGAGCTGAATTATGAGTTGTGCTTTTCCATGCTGAAATCCTTTTGCCACTAACTGCATGGAATGTTTCCTGATAGTGAACAATTTGGAGGTTGAAGGTCTACTGGAGCTTCTGGACCACGAAGATGTGGCTTCTGGCCTTCCCTCGCCCCTTTGGTCATCAGACCATATCGCCCTCATGGCAAGGTTCAGAATCCCACCCAAAAATCCCCGGGAGCGAATGCATAGCTATTGCCTCGAAGCTGTTGAAAATATTTTAAAAGATCACTAGTATCCGTTGTTATCTAAACTCATAAGGATCATTAAAGGTCTTGTTACCTAATCAACTAAATCCACTAACAGTGGAAACGACACTTGAACCTTTCAAGACATTTTTGTGCATTGTCGGGCAACAGTCGTTGCCTTTTCCAAGTTAAAGAGTTCATTGCCAAGTTAAATGAAATAAAATAATTAATTATAATATAGAATTATATTTGTTAAAAATGATTAATTATAATAATTTTTTTGGTTGAAATTTTAAATGATGAAGCATTCCATAAATACAATGACTTGGTATTTCCAGCATCCAAAACGAGTTTGTAACTTTTAAACCATGGAAATTAAACTTTTTTTTTTTAGGTGTGGATTTGTTACTTCCCTACGCCTCCCTCCTTTGAATTTATAAAGCAAGGAGAGTAAATGAGCCTGAGGCTATACAGCTACACTTTAACGTCCAACGTGCATTAAACGTGGACGGCAATGCGCAAAAGACGTAACCCTTGTTGCAGATCTTTATAAGCTATCATTGTAATCTGTTATCACCTTTGGGGTCGAGTGACCATCTTAGTCATTACATTACCTCATCTTAGACGTAAGGATTACCGTAGTCTTACTCTGAAATATCTTTTAGTTACAACTTAACAAGAATTCTAGGGAACTATTATGTTACTTATCTTACGGTTTCCTGTATCAGATTTTTTTTTTCAAGATTTCGCTGATTATTATTGTTGTGGGAGCTCCGAAACTACAAAATGTCCATGACATGCAATTGTCGGATTTTTTTTTTTTCGGGAGTAAGCAAAAGGAATGAGAATTATATATTGCCATGAATCCCCTTTTTTTTTTTAACCTCCTTTTTCCTTTTTTTATTTAATTTATTCAATATTATTACAACGATAAATGGAGCTTATTTGTTGGAATTACGAACAATGTCACTTCTTAGTCGAGAGGTTAAAGTGGCCTTCTTCAGGGAAACTTGTTGCTCAATATTGCTACCAGGAAAGAAAGTTACAATAGAAGATGAGGAAACAAGCTGACGCGAATGCAGTAAAATGGTCTTGCTTTGTTTAAAATTCTGAAAGGATCTACCCAAGTTCTGCTATAATCTAGCAACGTATAAGTTGGATAAATTTTGGATGATCGAAAATACTCTGTACATATAATATACTAGGTTAGTTCTTATCAGTCACCCGTTCACACTCACTCTTAACAGTCAAATATACTGTAGAGGTGGAATAAGCATCACCCCAATGATTTGAACTTGTAGCTATATAAAGAAACTTGGACTACTAGTGAGGGAAATTAAAGATAAGCTGAAAATTTAAACCAGTTTCTGCACGCTGCAGTCTAGCACAAGAGGCTGCACTTTCTCTTCAAGAAGGTTGAAGGGTTTTGGTCAGGAGGGTGCATGAATTTGCAGTTAGGGCAGGCAGGAGATGACTTGCATAGCATCACTAACATGTGGCACCGCATGCAAACAGTTGCAACCATCTCTCTTTGATCTCCCTCGGATGACAACCACGACAGAGATTCCTTGTTATACTTACTTGATTCATCAGGGCAACCGGAATTCTGCTTCTCATTTATATCGTAATAGTCTGTTTTTTTCCTCAGTGATTCATATCTCAAGTTAAGCCCAAGGTCTAAGCTCATTTGAGGAGGAGATGGTGGTTCAGGGCTTTTCTTTTGGTCCTTCGGTGTATTCATAATTATCCTTGAGTTACACAAGCGTATCTGCCCTGACTGCGTTGAGAAGATTAAATACTTATATAAAGAGCAAAAAGTGCCACTGTAGCTTAGTAATATGTATGTGGCTATACATCTTTCTAACAAGTTTGACAATATATATATATATATATATACCTGAATACTGAGGTATTGTTGCCATTTATCTGAAGGTAATGGGGTCTCCAGATTGAGCTCTATATGATCAAAGATGGATTTCCTTCTCTCTGCTTCCGTTTGATCCTTGAGGAACTCTTCAGCAAATGGCTCTTCCCACTTTCTCTTCTTTGATGAAGCTTCAAGATCTGCAGGGACTGCACTTCTTGGGCTCTCGGCCAGCGCTTTGTGAAAGGAAACCATGACTTCAATACAAGGTTAGTTTCACCCTCCTCACTCCCTTACGTACGTGTGTCTCAATGACCAAATGTCCAGTAAGTTTGAAGTGGTTATATAGGATAAGGTTGGAAGGGCAAATTTTGAAGGTCCGAAAAAGAAAAAGAGGGGGGGGGGGGGGGTTTGCCTAGCTATGCATGACGTGCGTTTACAAGTTGGCTCCTCTTTAATAACTACACAGGTCCGAAGCCTGCACTTAATGTCTTGGATGTGAAATGCTAACCAACTTCTTTGGTCAAATTCTAATACTTCGCCTTTTACACTCTAAATCAAAGTATGTAGCACAAGCAACCATACAGGTTTGGCATAAATTAATTTGGGTCCATGTCATGCTATAAAGCTAAGCCGAAAGGCAAAGGGGGGTACTTAGGAAAGGCGGTGACAATGGGAGGAGGAGAGGTCTGGAAAGATTCATTAATTCTAGGAGTCTGTATACAGTTGAAGGGGAAGGTCTTGAATGCGAATGGTTCTTTAATGTAGATAATAATAACCCCATCTTCCCCATTTGGATCACCCAAAAATTAAAAATCTTAAAAGCTCTCAACACCCTCTTCAGTCATTAAAATCCACGGATGACGTTATTAAACACTCGAGAAGTTAGCTTTAAAAGTTCAACACCCTCAGCCATTAAATCAACCAAGTCCTATAAGTTACCAGAAAATATAAGCGGAAATTTATTGTTCCTTCTCTCTCCTAAATAAATCTTTGAAGCAACCACTCCCTGTCCTTAACTTCTTCAGCTGCACTTCATGCCCATTTCCTCCCAAAAACTTGACAATACGAAACGGCAAAACAATTACGTAATTTTTGTTTTATGCCACCGAAACAAGAAACAAACAATCAAACATGCAGGTATGTACGTGCGTATATATACAAAATATGTGGTTGAATGTTATAAATTAAAATCTCATATAATATATTATATCATCACTTACACAACTAATTATGATATACAATTACCTTTTCGCTCAAAAAACAATTAACATTATAATCAATTTCATACTACATATAAAAAAGAAATTGGTCTTCGCACAAATTCTTTCCCATGGCTTATAAATTATATTGAATAAGATTATGCATTGGAATCGACAGCACAGAAGAGACAGAGAGATAAATAGGCAAAAACGCCAGCAAAATGTAAAAAGGTTTTGGGGATTTCTGGACCTGCGCCTTCTTTACTGGGAAAAGACACACTAATACCATGTAACGCTTGGCCGGTTAATTATCTTCTTAGCAAAATGTCAACAATCATTAAATAAATTTGATGGGGGGCCCAAAATGGACTGCATATCTAATTACATGAATTTTTCCGGTACTCAAAATTAAAAAGACTGATCATAACTGCATGCGAGTCGAATTTTACATTTAATTGATCTTACTGATCGTCTCTCCTTATACATGTGTTTATTCGTAAATGAAGTCTCTTGCTTAAAAAGAATTGTTAATTGACCGAAGACGAGAATAGAAATTAGCTTAGAAATATGGGAATATGAGAAAGAAATGGAAGCAGAAGAAAAAAGGGTGGCAACTACCAGGCCATTAAATTCATTGAGAGAGAGATGGAGGGTTCAATTTCAAGTAAGCCCACCTGTCTTCATTAAAACACCTTGAATTCACTTTAATGCAGACTTGAAGAAATGACCAACTTGAAACAAACTTGGCTTTCTTCGTCACTCTCACCAGCAGGTTTCTTCTGTTAAATGCCCCCCAACCCACCTTGCCTTCCCTTCATTTATGTTCCTCTCATCTCTTTCTTCCTGTTTCATCACACATTATCTGAAACTGTCAGAATCTATTCTACCTTGTCCAGAGCGCATATATATTTCCGACGTCCTCCTACCATTATTTAGCAACGCAGCTAAAGCAATTAACAATAATCTTTCATCTTAAATATGCATGAGAAGGGTATTGTTAATTGATCATTGATTAGCATTACCCAATATGTGTGATGGTCTTTGTCTAACGTATTTTGACGATGATTACTATATATATGGTTATATATATCAGTATGCTTGTCTGCATGTCCGACAGAGCCTAGTCAGTGCCTTCAAATCAGCCCCTTGTACTTAACATTGGAGTAGATTCATATCTAATCGTTTTATAAATGTTAAACAACTTGAATGGATAAAAATCAAACATTTATAACTTGAGCGACAGTTCAATCAGCATTTTATTAATATATTTGTTCAATTGAATGAAGCCGATGGCAAGCCTTTATAACCGTGGGAAGAATACCAGTTTTCTAAGTAATTCTGGGCTGCTTGTAAACCCAAATCACGAACATTACCAAGTGTGGGTTGTAAGATGACTCAAAGGTAAAGGTGAGAGGTTGCAGAGAGACAAGGTCGAAAGGTCTGTTGTTCTGTTGAGAGAGAATAAGGATTTGTTTAATTTTGTTTTTGTTTTTTTATTTTTAAAAATTATTTTTTAAAAATATATTTAAAAATTGTTTTATAAAATAAAAATAAAAAATTAGTTTAATAAACCATTTTAAAATTATGTTATTTTTTGTTTTTATTTTATTTTAAAAATAAAAATAAAAAAAATTAAATAATTTTTTTTTGAAATAACAATAAAAAATAATTATCAAATGAATTTTTTATTTTAAAAATAAAAAATAACTTTTACAAACAGAAAACAATCAGGCCTAAAACTCCTATCAAATAATAGAGTTAAGGGCAATATATGTAGTTTATTCCAGAATGGCACGCAACAAACCAATACTGAAGAACAAATTAATGGGACCATATTTGAAGATGAAGAAAATACTAGACTGAAGCTATTCACTGGATCTGATCAATATAAATGTTAAAAAGATTAAATTATTTTAATTTTTCTTAAAACTTTTAAAAATTACATTCATTCTCTTTTAGTATTAATTTTTTAATAAAATTTATATTTTATAAATTTTTCTATTAAAAACTCATAAATAACTTAATTTAATATAATACAAATCATTAAAAATTTAAATTAATAGTCATGAAAATTTAAAATTTAAAAATATTTATTTCTTTTAAATTTTAAAAAATGTGAGTGTAAATTATATAAACATTTAAAAAATAGTTTTAATTTAAAACTGAAAAAAATATGTGAATGTGATTTTTATATATTTTAAAAGAAGAAAATATAATTTATTAAAAAAAATTATGTTAGATGATGAATGATGAGGATTGAGTAACGTGAATTAGGGGTCCCACCCGAATTGCGTGCCTGAGACGGGTCATCAGGTCGTAGGCAGTAGGTTGGTGGCCCAATTTTTAGTAGTTATTGCGACGAAGGAGTTCTAATCTAACGCTTTAATTAGAGTCACCGATGAATTTGAATGACGGCATTGCTTACTTAAATGACACGCATCCATTTGGCACTCAAATTAAGTGACTTGGAGGAGAATTTATGTTCTAAAAACTCAAAAATACTTTAAGTGTAAATGAATTAATTTTTTTAAAAAAAAAAAACCTCAACTTTAATAAAATCCTGAATACTTTTTTTAATACTAACAATCTACTTTTCACGACATAAGATGTTTGTTTGAACATATGACGTTTCTTATGATAAATAGGAATCTTAAGTTTAATTATTGGATGCTTTTCTCTTTTCAAACCGACCTTAATCTGGCCACCTACCACTACCAACATCATTAATATTTCTCTGGTTTTGATGCTCTCATTTCTAAAGTTTTTCCTACAAATAAATCCAATTGTCAGAAAACCTCGTCTGTCGCTGATAATGTGAAATTTTGGTGGTTATATATATATTAATTCTTGTGTCAACTTGTATGCTTATGCAGTTTGTGAATCTAAATATTAACCTTTAAATTAGCAAATTTAGGACTATCTTATATGCTCGTGCAGTTATGCTACCACTTAGGCCTTTATTAACGTCTAATTAAAGCAACAATGCATACAACTTACCATGTCAATTCTTTTTCAGAGCCTCAGATTAAAACTAACAAGTTTTTTTATTTTTTGGGGAAAAAAAGAGAAGGGAAAATGCATTCAGAAAAGCAAGTTTAAAAAAAAGGAATTGGAAATCACAAATAATAATAATAATAATAGAAGAGGACAAACATAGAAAATGAAGATAACCATAAAATGATTGATGGAGTTTAATACTGTCAAAGGGTATCGCAATCTGTGTTCAACTTTTCCATTAAATAAGCTTAGGTTTAAAAAAGTAAGTTTGTTTAAATACGAGTTTAAAAGGACTTATTTATTTGTTTTCTTTTTAGTTTTTTTATTTTTTGGACAAATTTGGACAATCCGGCCATAGTTCAGCCCGTTAAAAAAAAAAAAGGGCAATGCTTATTGCATTTAAAATACCCGTAGTCCAGTGGGCTTGCTTATTGGTATTGAAAATTTCTGGAAGGGGAAAGAAAGAATATTAATTAGAGGTAATCACTAATCAGTAAATATATATATGTGGTAAAAATTTGATTTCATAAGGTATAAAAAGGTAAAACCGTAAGGTCAATATAATTAATGCAGATTTACATTTTTGTTGTTGTTGAAGAATAGGCGGAAACATTGAAGTCGGAGAAACACGAAGACTCTTTTTCTTTTTATTCTTCTTCATCGACTGCATATATGCATTCTTTGGTGTTCTGCCATAGTTATCATTTTTCAACAAAAAGCTTCAGCTGTGAGTCTACCAAACGATGAAACTGTGCCAGCAGTCATTGTTTTTGGAGACTCCATTGTAGATCCTGGAAATAACAACTATGGTTCTGTTTGAATAACAGAGCTTACAGTTTATTAGAGTTTATCTATCAGTATAAGCGTTTTTATGTTAAAAAAACAGTATTTAGATAAGTTTAAATAAGTAACTTATCAATCTTCAATAAGTTAATTTTAACTTATTTTAGAAGTCAGTTTTTTAAGTTTATTAAAAAAAAATTTTGTGAAAGTTCAAATTCATATGATCAAAAAGTTATTTTGCACTTTTACAAGTTAAAATTTCATCAAAATTATACCATTCACCTCTCTTGTTCCATCAAAACTATATCCAAATATTTTATAAATTTTTTATAAATTTAAAAAGTATTTTTTTAAATATGTATCCAAACGCTAAATAACTTAATTTAAAAAAAAAATTTTATAAGCGCTTTTTATATAAGGCCTTATTCTATAAGTACTTAAATAAGCTATATATCCAAACTGAACCTGTATCTACAAACCGTAATTTTTAAAAAAATCAAGTTATAATTTAAAAAGAAAAAAGAAAAAATGTCGCCCACGCAGACAACATTGAGCGGGTATAAGCATTGCAAAAGAAACTTGTTTTTTAAATGAACTAACCTGTTTAACAATACTAATAGAGTTAGATCAAAAGGCTAGCTTGACAAAGCTAAAGTAACTTAAAACGATTTATTCAAAAAAAAAAAAATTAAAGACTAAAATGAAATGTTAAATAAAAATAATGGACCAAAATGTGAATTCAACCTAATTATTTTAGTTCATCTTTTGCAATATTTTCCATGTCTGTATAATGAAATTTATATATATCATTATTTACTTTTTATATTAATTTATGGTAATAATACATTTATAATTTATAATTATTTGGCATATCGATGTATTCCATTTCCGTCGTCGAAATTTTAGACCCAAAATAAATATAATTCCAACCCGTCATCCTCGCTGTGTAATATTCAGTCCCAAGAAGAAAAAGATTGGCATCTTATATTCTCATAAACAGCCCAAAGTGATAAAAATATGGTTTTGTCCACGCAACAAAACAACAATGCATCCTATACAGAATGGATATGAACATCTAATTATCAAACGTGACATAGCTATCTAGCAAGTTTGGGAACAGAAGCAATTTATGATGCAATACATGTGTTACTCTGAGATGATGAAGGTATAGAAAACCCTGTATCTACGAAGGATTTTACCCCATATATAAATACAAAGAGATGCAGAACCAATATCATAATTTCTTCAGTAATGCCATACAAACAATTATACAGACAGCTAAATGGTATAAATTTATGCACAAAGTTCCCTTAATTATAATATAGGAAGAGCCAAATCTTCATGTTTGCAATTAGTGTTGGGTCACGGTAGATTATTTTGGTTTTCTTCATTAACAACAACGCGGCGCCAGAACCAGTGTTTTCCCCATATTGCCTGCATTGATTCCAGAGGAATTCCTTTGGTCTCTGGCAAGAAGAGTATTATAAAGATGGTCATCACAGCAATCCAAGCCGCATAGAACAAGAATGCAGCGTATTTAAAGTGGCATAGCATCGTCAAGAATGTCTGGGATAACACAAATATGGTCAAGAAGTTCACGGCAATGCTTATGCTCTGTCCGGTGGTCCTGATTTTCAAGGGGAATATTTCACTTGGAATGAGCCAGCTGAGAGGGCCCCATGACCACCCAAAACCGGCAGCGTACAAGCACAATAGCACCAGTACTAATGTGGCATTTCCCTTCGAAAGGTGCTCTGTACTATTCGCAAGCGCTAGCACAACAGCCAACGCAATCTTCACAATGGTAATGGGACACAAAATTAGTATCCGGCACCTCAATCAATTCTAAAATATATAAATAAATAAAAAATCATAGCAAATGCTTGAATACCTGACAGGCAACCATCTGAATACCACCAACTACGAACAAGAATCTTCGACCAAATCGATCAACAACAGCACTGGACACCATTATAGACGCAAGGTTAACCACTCCCAGAATAATGGTTGAGAGTAAAGCTGCGTCGTTTCCAAAACCCACAGATTGAAAGAGATTGGGTGAATAAAATGCGACGATATTAATGCCAGTAAGCTGCTGGAAAAATGGGATAGCAATTGCCATCACCAAATGAGGTCGATATTGTCTCTCAAATATGGTGCTAAAGGGCTCCAGCTGGAGAGTTTTTGATTGCTGGGTCCGTTTGATAAGGTCATCCAACTCAGGCTCTACATCGATACTGGACCCTCTCACTCTTCGTAGGGCGTTTCTGGCTTTATCTATCTTTCCACGTTGCACTAAGCTGCTAGGCGTGTCAGTAATTAGGAAAGCACCAGTGGTCATGATGGTGGCTGGTGCCACGGCAAGGCCAAGAGAGAGTCGCCACCCCCAAGGGTGCTTGGCCGTGCCAAAGTTTATGCAGTTGGCAGCAACCACCCCAACACTCAGGAAGAATTGGAAGCCTGCGTTGAACGCACCTCTCCATTTGGCTGGAGCAATTTCCGAAAGGTACACCGGTGCTGCCTTTATTGTCATGTTGCCAAAGGTCACATCAAAGTTAGCTAGTGGGCATTTTACAATTCAAACTTTATTTAAATATCATATAGCCAATCACTTGACGTAGGCTTATAATATTACATTAATTTGAGTCCATCATCATCTATATCAAACAGTAGTGGGATTTTCAGATTATTTTCTTTTAGTATATATATTTAGACTGATCAAAATTTAAGTTATTTATCCTTTTTGTTGGAGCCACATCAAATAACTATAGTATTAGGGACCGAAACGATGTACTAGTTTACAAACGCCCTTTCTTTCTTTTTTCCTTTTTACTCACCTGATTGGTAAATCCGACCCCGAGGCCGAGCAAGATACGGCCCAAGATGAGCATAGCAATGTTTTCAGCGCCACCATTAATGGCACCACCGGCAAGGAAGGCGCAACCACCTAAGATCATGGTGTTTCTCCGTCCCAGCGAGGCGGTAACACGGCTGGCTGCGAGAGATGACACCAACCCTGCTAGGTAGAGCGAGGACGTGAATAACGTCAACACCTGACTGTCATACACGCAGTAGATGTTAGTTTCGGCGCTGGCAGCCTTTTTCAGTATTGCTGGGAAGAATTTCTCAAGAAATGGTGTCATCGTAGTCACACCTCCTGAAATTTAATATTAACATTTTTCAAAAAAAAAAACAAAAACAAAAACTGTTAGCTTTATGGCCTCTGTCTAATTTAACATTATTACTAGTGCGAAGTTAACGTAAGCAAAAATCATTGCAAACGACAAAAAGACGTTCTAATTACTTTTGACCTCGAATGACTATTTCCCTGGTACAGTAGTACCACCACAACTAAAGTTCTTGTCTGAATTTTAGATTTGTCTTTGGTTTGGTAGGTTAACTTAAATTGAAGAAGGCTGTCAAATTAACAAGCAGGAAGCAGCTGATTGAATTTGTAAATAAGGAAAAACTTATTTCCTGGAAAATACAGAGTCCTTTTTTGTCTTCCTCAATGGACCTCAAAAACGAACTAATAAAACGTATCAGTTCCTTTAATTAATTAATAGTCAAGCCAACAAATATAGCTTCTGCTGCTGCTGGCCTGGTGTTCTTCTTCTCGGTTATTCAGGTTGTCTTAAAAGAGGTTATTAGAAAATGAGCAAGCAAATATCATGGTCGTATATATGGGATAATTAGAAAACAAAAAAGAAATTGAAACAGAAGAAGGATGAAAGTATATAGAAGAAATAAAACCTGAAATTCCGACGTCATATCCAAAAATGAGACCACTGGATGCAGCAACTATGCAAGTGATAACAACTGAGAGTGTTATCTTTCCGTCGAAGGCATTGGTAGGTCCATCAACGGCGAATCCCCCGACGGCCATTTTGGAACCTCTCTGTGGATCTTTTCTTCCTAGCTTCTCAAGCACAGCTGCTCATCAGTTTTTAAGCTTAGCTCTCGGCAAGAGCAGCTCTTAACTAATTTATAGGCTGAAGAGGGGGGGACCTGGGCGTTGTTTTTTGTATACCGACTATGCTCGTAGAAAATACCTCTCTTTTAATTAATTTCCTTACTTTTTATTCCAAAAATTTTATATTGAAGTTCTTCATTTTATTTGCAAGCCACTAAATAAATTAATAAAAAGTATAAAAAAGTACCAAGAAATAATTTTAAACAACAACAATTTCTTTTTCTGTTCAATTTCAATGTATTTGGACTTAATTTTTTTCTATCCAACTTTTTGTCCCAAAATTTCTGACAAAATATGTTATTTTATTTTCATATCTATTAAAAAATAAAATTAATTACGTATACGGTTATATAATATAAATAAACAGTTAATAAAAAATAAAAAATTATTCATGGTAACTGTATCTATTTCTTTCTCTTTCAACTTTCTTTGTCATTTTTTTACTCTATCTATCTCTTCACAACATTCTTATGTATTTTTTTGGGAAAAATAATAATTTATTTGTCACTTTCTAGTTTTAATAATAAGTATCTCCATAATTTTCAGTTTAATTTATCATAACTCATTAGCTGTTATATAAAACTGAGTTAGAATATTTATCGATCAATGTAAGTTAGCTCACTTTTTTGAATTAGAATAATGCATGGCTGAGGTTGACATGTACATTTTAAGATTAGTTAATTAATTTCTTTTAACGAAATAATTTTGAAAAATAATCTCTTTGGTTAACCTTTTTTATGCTCCTTTACGATCTCAATATACACTCGTAGTGTATGTATATTTTATCTTTACTATCATTTTTTATATTAAAAAAAAAATACCTATTGGTGGAAATTACCCATCAATCCCTTTCAGATGGCCAGGGACGGACAAATTTTCTAGCACGGTGACATCTGCAGATATAGATATTTGCAGATAAAGTCATACATAGCAATAATGCAACTCTACAGCATGCATGGAATTTATTACCGAATGTTGACTATTATACATTCTTTTAGCTAACCTTGACTATGTTTAGCTCACTTTTAATTCCAACGGTTGTTGCTGTCTTGCTGAGCAACACTTGTTGCTTTGTTTCTGGCCTTCGCCCCTTTGTTCTACGAAAGATAAAAAATTTCCAATGTATTTGATTTAGTTCTAACTAATTAAGACTTTGGTTATTTTGGGTGTGAGCATCGCACATTTAACGTAGGTTAATGATGAGAGAGTTGACATTTTCATAATAATAATAATAATAATCACATGGCTTCGTTGTACACCCAAAACAATTAATTCTAATGAAATATAATAAGAAGGTATCAAAATAGTGAGCGAACTATTTAACATGCCATTCTGGATCTTAATTAGATATATAAGATATGAATGTTGACATTATATATATATATATATATATATAGAATAAGGGCTTTGCGTTGTAGGTATTATACATAGTTAAGCACACACCTAACCTTCCCTTCGACACAATTGTTTTTTTATTCCATTGATTTAGTATTCTAGAAAACGAAAGCTACCCCTCCAACTTCTGGACAGTGGAAACCTAATGCGAAGACTGGTGGTTCCGATGGAAGGATTGGTCAAAGTAAGCGCGAATGATGCAAATGCTAACCAACACCAGAATTAAGGACTTTGTCCAACTTTTGGATACTGCAGGTTTCCCTCTGTGAAAGCCGGCCTGTTATGTTAAAAGAATGATAAATTTACAATAAAAGGAAACCGACAAGTTTTTGCAAATGCTAGCTACACGAGCTGTCACACTTGTATTTGAAACAATATTCAAATGTCTCCAAGTGTTTACAACTTTTTCCAGAGTGGTGTTGAATTAAGTTAGGTGAATTAATATTAGTCTAACACTACATTTATAATAAATTAAAATTTGTTAAATATAAATAATCTGTGATAGATCAAATTATTTATAAGTTCGTTGAACAGAGATCTCAACTTACAGTCCGTTATGTAGTCAATTAATTTTTTATTATAATATTGATTAAAAATAATAATTAATATTTTAATTATTTAAAAATATTAATTCTCTTTAATATAAATAGAGATAATTCTATTTTTTTAAACAATGGTGAAATACGATCTCTCTCTTTTCTTAAATTGTGAGTTAGGGTATTACAAGTTGTACACTCTGCTCATTTATTTTAATGAATTGATTTGCAATTGATATTATTTATTGGAGCTATATCAATTTTATTAATTTTGAATATTTTATTTTTGACATATCATCAATTAAAATAAATTTATTGAAACCATCTTAAAATATATATTTTAATTATATTAATAATCTCTCGTATAATTTTGTTAACAAGTGGATGCAATTGAATTCGCGATAGCAATGGTACACATAAATAGACGGCCACAAAACATTAATGCCGGACACAGATCAATAGAAAAATCAGCATTCGGCAGTGAGATCGTTATGAAAAATAAATTGGATAAAAAAAAAACGATATAAGTTCTAAACTTGTATAAGTATAATAAATTAAAAGTAAAATTATTATTTAAAATTTAATGTTAAGTTTCATTTACAATTAAAATTAAAATTTTATATTATATTTATCTAATTTATATAAATTAGCACTCATTAATAAATATTAATTAGACATTCATAGATAATATTTTTAAATAAAGTTAATTTAATTAAAAATTCTGTTTACAAATATCATGATAGTGTCTAATTAGATAAATATAATAAAATAATAATAATTTAAGACTAATATTAATTTATATTTAATTTAATTATTTTCTGTGCACAAAATTATCTAAGATATAGAGATAATGACATTAATTAGAGAAGTATAAGGTGCCGATACCCATTATGTTCAAACGACAGCCCTGTTATAGCCAGAGATTCAATTATTCATCAACCAGGAATGGTATCAATTATTAACCAAAAAAAAAAAAAAAATAGTGATGAACCCTCCAAACAAAATATGAAACTACGGAATGCAATATTTTCTTTTATAAACCATAAATGTTTTAGTAGAAGAATAATCATGTCGATCATGATGAGAATCTTAATTATTATATACAGTAATTTTTCCACTTTTAATTTTTTATTAAATAAAAATTTATTTAATTGTTATTTTCTTAAAAAAAATTAAAAAAAGTGGTTGTAACTTATTTGTATAAGAAAAATTTATTCATTAATTATAAAATTTAATTCATTTTACACATATCTACTATGTTTAATTATTTTCTTATTTTTATGAAAATTTTATCTTAATAAATATAATTAATTTATTAAAAAAATTAATTTTTAATTAATATATCATAAAATAAAATTTACTAAATAACATGTGAATTATTCAATAATTAAATGTTTTAATCAATTACACAAGAAGCACTTAGTAAGATGGATAAAAATATTGTTCTATACTTAATTATTATTGTGCAATAACTAAGATTCAAGGTTACTCTTACTATGAACATATAAAACTGTAAAACAAAGTTTTAATATCAGAAATGATGATAAAAATAAGTTTTATCGGGCATAAATTTCTTTTCTTTTTATTTTACTCTCAATTATAATTTTTAGTTATTACTTCTAAGTTTTGAAGAGTTCAAACATATTTTCTTTATCAAATTTTCATATATATATTATTTACGTTTTCAAAAATAAACTTATGCATCTTTTAGTCAACTAATTAATTAAGAAACGTACTATTAAGGCTAGAACAGTGAAGGATCGATATATCACATGAAAGTCTGAAGAAGTTAAGATATTTGTAATAAATCATGCGTTAAATTGATATAGTACTTTAGATTAATGTATTTTAAATTTGAACCTTAATTAGCTAGTTAGCCAACCAAATTTGTTTGTAATACTTTGCAATTTTAAATTTTATGTACCACGAATGAAGTTGAGCGAACCAAAATAAGTACTGCGAGACAGAATATTAAGAGCAAAAATATGGTATAAGCGACATATGAAAATTAATACAAATTCACTGATACTTGCGCATTATGTATTGAGACAGTGCATTTGACAATATATAAGAGAAATAAAACTTGCATTAATTACCACTATTGACTGCGGCGGCAGAAAGGAAAAATAATTATAACGTGGACGGCCAAATAAAAAATTCATTTATTTTTTTATCTAATTAACCATTAATTAATTAAAAATAATATATAAGTTTACTATAAAAAAAGAAAGTAGATTTGAATGCGAATGGTGAAAGTTAATTAGAACAAACAAAAATTGATCATTTACGTACGTTTAATAAAATATTTAATGTATGTATACAAACACACAATTTTCCTGATGTTATAAAAGAAACCCACTTATTAATTATTATGAGTCAGATTTCTCCAATTTAAAATTATACAAAGATATATCATTCTGTTGTAATTTTAGAAATGTATGAAATGTCATAAAAAAAAAAAAAAAAAAAAACTGAATCCAAGAGTGTGACGTTGTGAACATAGATATTAGGCATGAAAGTTTGTTGCGGATCCGTAATCTGTCAGTCAGAGTTCTGATAGCTGCATTAATTCATTCTAAATTTAATGTAAGGACAAGTGATTTTGTGAATTAGGATTGAGGTGTTTGAATAATTTTATTACAAAAAAAATTAATATTTAATATTTTAAATAAATAAAAAATGAAAAACTCCTTCTACATTGGCTAAGAAACTTGTCGAGTTAGGTAACATTGTCACATGTCAACGTCGACAAACGTGAAACGTTTTCATCCGTTCTTCTTACGCATTGCAGATCAGGGACACAGCTTGCAAGTTGCCAACCTTCTTTTTCTGGGTCCTACTTTATTGATTTTAAGTGAACCCAGCAAAATCTTAAGCTGGAGCTGCATAATGTTAAATAAAACAGAACTGCATCGTTGTTCAGGAGCAAACACAAACATTCGGCCTCGTCCAAAAACAAAGCATCCAACGATGATTTAATGGTCCATGCTAAATTTAACCGTGAAATTGACCCATCGCTCACTAAATTTGCTTCCAACAGTTTTCGTCTTTGAATAATCATGTTTGAAACGAAGAAAGTAGCGAAGACAATATGTAAAGACTAAAGTCTCTCAGGATTATCGAATGATGAGCTGGGTAGACTTTAAGACCCAGTCATTAATTATCGAGACCCTACTGAAATTGTCAAAAGTCAATTTCGGCAGCGGACCACTATTTAATTCCTTATTTAATCCTGCGATGTTCGACTCTGAATTTATATATATATATATATATAACTCCGTCTCCTTCAACAATTAAACACTCAGACTTGTATGTTGGCTCTAATATGACCGTGCTCGAGTTAGTCTTAATTATTAGATACTTAATGTTCACTCCAAGTTGGAGAAATTAAATATTAAAAAATATATTATATAAGATAAATTAAATATTTCGTACGTAACAGTATTAGAAAAAAAAAGGTATCTATAATATTTATTGAAAAAATTTACTATTAAGAATTATCACCGATAAATATTGCATCACTCTCTCTCTCAAAGTTTTGCATCTTTCTTAAACAAATCGTTGTAAAATTGGTAATGGACTACAATTAATCACTCAAGTGGGGCTCTACGTTTGATTCTGGGCTTGGCCCGACTTTTCAATTTTTAGTTTAATATAAAGCTCAAAACATGAGAAAAATATTTAAACTAAAAAGAGCTTGGAATGATCCTTCTTAGAATTGGATCATTAAAGGTATACTTCAAAGTTTAGAGGTCAAAAGAGGTTTGATACTTTGAGAGAACCTCTCCATTACAGAGAGGGGAATAGTTGACTTTTTGCTCTTGATTTGGAGAGATTTTGGCTCTCAGTTTGGAGAAGTTTTTGCTCTCAATTTGGAGAGTGTTTCCTAGTTTCAAGAAGAGATTATCACATGAGGTTGGCTCAACAAACTTGAAGCTTTGCAATCCACTTCAAGGGTGCACCATTGAATCAAGCAACGGTATGGATTACAGAAGGCATGAAGTAGAGCGGGGGAGCAATAGTAAAAGTGAAAGTAAGGGAGAAGATGGAGATATCCTGCCATTAGAAGCTGATATGAATTAATTATAGAACCTGGCAAATAGAAGCTTGGTGGAAAAGATTATAATGGACAAGCCTTTGAACAGAAAAATAGTTAAAGCGATGATTTGTAAAGGGTGGGGGACCCAAAAGGACAGAGGATAGTGGAGATGGGGCTTAACACCTTCTTATTAAACTTTAAAGAAGAAGGCACAGCAAAGAAGGTCATAGAAGAAGCCCCCTGGAATATAATGGGCCACCTACTCAACATCCACAACTAGAGTCCAGAACTAACAATACAAGAGATGGATTTTAACCTTGCTCCATACTGGGACCAGGTGCATGGATTAACACTCGAGAACTTGAATATTAGCAATGGCCACATTATCAAAAGGAAGTTGGGAGAAGTCATAGAAGTGGAAGATCCAGTTTTTAAAGGAAGATTAATGAGACATTTCTTGAGAGTTAGAATACTTAAAAACTTAAGAGAACCTTTCATTACTAGATTCTAGGTTCCTAGGAAGAATATGCCTAGCACATGGGCTAGACTGAGATATGAGAAACTCCAGGAGTTTTGCTACAGATGCGGAACACTGGGCCATGAGCAAAAGGACTACAAAAATGAGATGAAGATGTTTGTGAGTGAAAATAACAAACCAAAATATGGACCTAGCCTTGGTGTTCAATCAGCAAAAGCTCTGAAAGTAATTACAAGGGAAAGTTCATGGCCGAAGGAAGATGGAGGAGGACAGTAGAGGTCCGATGAGACAAGATTCCATGAAGGGAACGTTGAAGTCAATGGCACAATACACGAAGAAGGCAGAGACAGGAGGGGACAGGAAAGGTGGCCAATGGATAACCTTAGCAGAGGCGAAAATAGTAGAGACATGAGTCAGGAAGATAAGAAAAAGGCAAACGAGGTAAACACAGAAATAGAAACTGGGGTAGACGAAGAAAAGAAAGTAGGAGAAGAAGAACACATGAAAGGAAATTATCGGGTAGAGGAGAAAGGAAAAGATTCAGAAAAAGAGAACGAAATCTCAATAGTTGACTTAAGCAAGATGTGCCGGCAGAATGTGAGGAAGCCACCCAAAATAACGGAAAGGAGACCAGGAGACCAGGAGAGAGAGAGAGAGAGAGAGAGAGAGAGAGAGAGAGAGAGAGAATGGGCTAATAAATACCATAAAACCAACACCCAAACCCAGCCCGATAGATAAAATAAGTATGGGAACAATAGACACACCTCATAATGGGCCGAATGGAAATGCAACATCCTACAGTCCAAAAAATATCAAATCCCAATAGGCTAAAGTAAACGGAAGGCTAATGAAACCCAGCTCAAATGGAGATATAAAAGCAATATGAAATGAGTATACAACAGTATACATGAGGAAAAATTATAAAGATGGAGCACCATAAAAGCTGATGAGAAATAAAATAAATCCAGATAAAATTATCCCACCAAGGAGAAAATGGAAGAGAAGAGAAAGGGACCCAAAAGCACGCCACTAGTACTACGTAGAATTGTCAAGTGAGGATGAAATAGAAGAAGATGAAGGCGATGAGGAGGAGGAAATAATAGGTACATGGGCCTTGGTAGAGTATGATTTAGCAAAAGCGATGAGGGAGGTTCTGAGTTTAAAAAGAGGATGGAAAAAAAAATCAAAGGAGAGCAAAAAATAACAGGAAGGAATCACCCCAGAAATTACAGAAGAGTATGATGCCGAGGGAGAGGGAATTTAAAGAAAATTAAATGGCTGGAGCAAGCTGAAGATGTGAGTTATTAGGGCAACCAAGTCCAAATGATGGAAATGGCTGAGGAGACGGGTCTTACCATACCCCCTCTAAATGACGACCATTAGCTGAAACTATCGAGGGGTTAGGGTTGCTTTGACAGTTCGTAAATTAAGAGACTTATGTCTCAAAAACAAACCCTCACTTTTGTTCCTCGTAGAAACAAAAGCAAGAAAGAAAAATATGGATAATTTAAAAAGAATAATTGGCTTTGAAGAAATGGCAATAGTTAACCCAGTTGGTAAGACAGGGGGGTTATGTCTAATGTGGAAAACTAGATGAGAAGTGGAAATAATAGACAAATGCAAAAACTACATTCACACTCGAGTTAGAATGGAGGATGAGCTGGAGGACAGCATCTGCACCTTTATATATGGAGATCTAGAACCCAAAAGAAGGAGGCAACTATAGAAGGATATAGTAAAACTAAATCCTGGTCACAAGTATGCTTGGCATTGTATTGGTGATTTTAATGAAATATTGCATCCTTATGAAAAAGAAGGTGTGAGGTTACCTATAAAGAAATAGATTGAGTTTTTAAGGAGTTTTTTGCTGGAACATGAACCCTATGATTCACTTATTAAAGACTACAAATTCACTTGGTGTAATATGAGGGAAGAATGAGGGGTTAAGGAGAGGATAGATAGACATATAGCAAATGATATGTGGCTTAAAAAATACAAGAATGCTAGTGTAGTTGCCCTCCCATCAGTGGGATCAGACTATAGCTCTCTAATCTTAAACACAAAGCCCTATCCTAAAAAGAGAGAGAAAAGATTCAAGTTTAAGACTTACTGGACAGATCATAAAGAGTTTAAGGAGGAAGTTTAGAAGAACTGGAGCAATAGTGGAAATAGCAAGAACCTGGCTAATTTGGCAAAAAAAAATTACAAACATAGCTGATCACTTAGAGGGTTGGAAAAAGAAAAAAATCAAGAGAGCAAATGTCCAGATAGCCAAACTAAAAAGAAGTCTGCAACAAATTCAAAATAGTGTGCAATGCAAGAAGGTGATGGAAAATAGGAGAAGAGTCAGTGAAAGAATTAATCATTTATGGAGACAAGAAGAAAAATTCTAGGCCTAACAAGCTAGAATTAAATGGTTAGAATATGGAGATAAAAATACCAAATTTTTTCACCACTCCACCATGCAGAGAAGGAGATCCAACAATATCTTGAGAATCAAAGAAGAAGGCGAAAACTGGAAAGAGGGGGAAGAAAACATACATAACATTTTTCAGAATTTTTATATAAAACTTTTTGAATCTACTCATCCAGGGGACTTTCCTAGCCTTGAAGAGGTAATTTCCAAATACATCACAAAGAAGATGAATGAAGGGTTACTAAGAGAGGTAACAGAGGAAGAAGTAGAAAAAGCTGTCTTCAATCTTAGGGCCATGAAAGCTCCAGGTCCTAATGGCATGAGTGGTACTTTTTATCAAAAGTCATAGGAGGTGTTGAAAATGGATGTATACAATGCAGTAAAAAATTTCTTCGAAGAAGGCATGCTACCTAGTAAACTCAATGAGACTCGTATCATCTTGATCCCCAAAGTTCATCACTCAAAGATCATTGTAAACTGGATGAAATCTCTGATGAATAGTTTGATTCCCCAAAACTAAAGTGTATTTGTGAGTGGGAGATTTATACAGGATAATATCCTTCTTGCACAAGAGGCATTTCATGTCTTGAAGCATAACAGAAGCAAGAAGAAACATTACATGGCCATAAAGTTGGATATGAACAAAGCCTATGACAGATTGGAGTGGAACTTCTTAAGGAAAGTTATGGAAACCATGGGCTTTGATGAAAAGTGGATAGATTTAATTATGAATTGCGTAACCTTTATCAGCTACAGAATTAAGATGAATGGAATTTTGGACCCAATTTTTTACCCTCAAAGGGAATTGAGACAAAGAAACGCATTATTTCCATATCTATTCATTATGGCAGCGAAACTCTTTCAAAGGGTATAACAAAAGCAGTGGAAAACAAGGAGATTAATGGGTTTACACCAGCAAAAAATTCCCCTGTTCTGTCACATCTATTCTTTGCTAATGACTCCCTATTCTTTGTGGCTTCTAATGAAAAAGAAGCTAAAAACTTAAGAAAAATATTAAATGACTATTCAATACATTGGGGGTCGATGATTAACCTTGAAAAATCTGACATTATTTTTAGCAAAACCACACCAGCCATTATCAGAGAGAAGGTACAAAGGGAATTTAACATACTTATTTGGGATAACTTAGGTAAATACCTTGGAATGCCAGTTCTATGGAGTAGATCTAAGAAACATGCCCTCAACTGGATTATGGATAGAGTAAAGTAGAAGTTGTCCAGCTGAAAAATGAAATTCTTATCCTATAAGGGGAAGGTGGTACTAATAAAAGCCGTAATCCAAGCTATACTTATTTTCTAAAACCTTTTGTACCAAACTTTGCTCAAAAATAGCAAAATTATGGTGGAGAGGATGTGGAAAAGATAGTGGCATACATTGAATTTCTTGGGAATCCAGAAAAAGGAGTGAGGGGGTATAGACTTCAGAGATTTTAGGCACAAGAATATAGCCCTGTTGGCAAAGTAAGCTTGGGGATATTTGGAGGAACCCAACTCATTGTGGGCAAAGATATTCAAATAAAGGTACTTTCCCAATTCTAATTTCTTAAATGCCAGAAGGGGAAGGTGTAACTCTTAGGAGTGGCTTAGTCTATGGAAATGCAAGGAGTTTGTGTTGAAACATGGGAGATGGAATATTGGAACCGGGGATAGTAAAAATATTTAGAAGGATAAGTGGCTAAGATGCGGTGAAGTAATAGAAAACAACACTAACAACAGTCTAGACAAGGTATCTTCCCTCATCGATCACAATACAAAGTCCTGAAAAATTGAAATCTTAAGGGAAATGTTACCTTACCACCTCTTGAAAGATGTCCTTGCTATACCCATCCCACACTCAAACCAACTTGACAAGTTTATATGGCCACAGACAAATGAGGGCCAATAC
The DNA here is from genome assembly GCA_037074535.1 of Gleditsia sinensis. Lineage (NCBI taxonomy): Eukaryota > Viridiplantae > Streptophyta > Magnoliopsida > Fabales > Fabaceae > Gleditsia > Gleditsia sinensis. The sequence goes on from CM073472.1 coordinate 7,182,255, forward strand.
AGGTTGAAGAGTGGCTATGACACTGCAAAGAATGGGGATCTAAACACAAGCCGAGACATGGCCTCTTCTTCTACCACTAATATCACAAAGATTTAGGGGAAAAATTGGGAATCATCAGTGCCCCCTAAAATGAAGATATTAATTTGAAAGATAATTCACAATGTCTTACCCACCATGGAGAATCTATAAAGAAGAAAAGTCTCCTAGGACCCAATGTGGGCCATCTGTAATGAGGCCCCAGAAACCATAAAACACTTTTTCCTGGAGTGTGGCTGGACAAGACTAGTGTGGTTTGGAGTAGATATTCATAACGATTTTAACCTTAATCAAGGTTATAAAATTAGAGAGTGGCTGGAGGCAAAAATTAACATGTACAGGGGGATCAGGACATATAAGAGAATGAAGATTTGGCGAAATGTTTTGTTATGATGTGATTTATATGGAAGGAAAGAAGCACCTTTGTGTTCGAACAAATGAATGTGGATCCTAACAGAGTCATTCAGAAAACTAACTCTCTACTAGCAAGCTTAGATAATCTAGAGAACAAAGGTGTACACACAAATAACAACAGAAGGGGAGAGAGCTCAACCATAACAATTAAATGGACAGCCCTCGGAAGGATGGCTAAACCGCTAAAGATCAACATAGATGCAGCATATCCAAGACAGAGATTAGAATGTTATCTTGTAGCAGTCGTGAGGGATGACAGAGGTAAACTCATAACTGGTACTACAAAACAAAGCTTTGCCCACTCAGCTTTAGAAGCGGAATGCAGAGCAATGGAGGAAGCTTTGATGTTGATAAGCAACCTACAATTAAATCAAATTATCATTGAGACCGACTGTAAGCAACTGGTGGAAGTCTGTAATAAAAAGAATCAGATCTAGAATGTTAACCACTTCCTAAGTATGATAAAGAGATTACCTTATACGGGAGACAAATTAGAGTAGAATGGGTCCAGCGAAAGAGAAACGAAGTAGCACATTCGGTTACCGAACTCATTTTTTGAAGGAGACTCCATAGAAATTGGGTATCTCAACCACCGATACAACTCAAGATGTTGTTAAGGAAGGAGGCAGAGGCAGAGGTTGAGCATACCTAGCCTTCAACAACCCCAGCAACAGGGATTCTCTCAAGTTCCACGGTTTTTTCCAGAGTGTGGTGCTCAGATGCAAACTTTACCTTTTGTCGTATTTTTTCGATTGTTCTGGGAGCCAGACCTACTATTTCCTCAGGTTTTTCGGGTCTCATGTGTCTCTCATCGTTTTGGGCTTTAAGCCCTTTCAGATTGTATTTAAAGCCTAGGCCTCTAGTCCAAAAAAAGAAAAGAAAATTTAGAGGTTAGAGCTTCTACCTTATCCCCTGGTTTTACTTGGATTCGTAAGAAAGAAAATGGATAAACAGATGCAGATGCAAAGCTGGCTCTTGAAGGAGCTTTGATCCCTGGCTGGTACTTATTGTTGGTTATGGAAAGTATTTTAAATAGATAGTTATTTCTCTTAAGGAAGGGGTCAGTTGTAAGGGAAGGGTGTGCTGCCTGTTCTCATTTTCTAGTTTATGTAGTGTAAGGTGCAGGCTCGGGGAAGCTTGTCTTTCTAGTTAGCCTTGTATATCCTTACTTTATTTTATGCCTTGCTGCTAGCATGTATTCTTTTTCGAGATCTTTCTTGACCCAAAAAGAACTCTTAAATACAATTAAAATAATTTTTAAAAATAATTTAGCAACTAATTAATTAATAAAATACTTGTACTAAATTTGATCAAATATTTAATATCTATTATTTTGTCAATTGTAAGTTTGAAAGTTTTGATAATTTTTCCTTTTCATATTTTGCTCATACATTAGCAGATATTGGACTTTTATTTTAGAGTAAACTATTATATTGGACTTTATCAATTTAGTCATAATGTCAAATCCTTTAATGGAGTTACCTGTGTGGCCTGGCCTAACTGTGACCTATTTGCTTATTAAACACCGACTTTGACAAGCTTTGGCTAAGTGACACTGACATTTCCCTCACCCAAAATGAACAAAATTTTTAAGCGGATGAATAGAAAAATCCTTAACATTGTCCTGTTCTTCAAAGACCTCTCCATCGCAATGGTTCTTCTCATCAATCGTTGTCTCTGCTTAATTGTGGTCGTTGATATTGACGACCAAGATTGGTCATTACTCTAGTGGCCATTGTCGTGACCGTTTGTTCTACTTTGCTGCAGGCAATGACTTTGCTTTTCCCATTGTTTCATAAAAGTAGAATAATCGATTAAGGGACGCCATGAGTGGTGGGTATATGAAATTTGAAAACTATGGTGGTGGTCTTCTAACTCATTCCTCCCAAATAATGGATGCTGACTTCAATGGTTCATTTACTTAGATTTTGCACAACCACCTTGCAGTACCACCCACTACCTAGCACGATGGCAGCAATATTGATGACGACGACGAGACAGGGTTCTTAAACTTAATGGTTGAGCAGCATCGAATCATTGGGTTACAAGAGACGGAAGCTTCGAATCTCAACACTCAAATGACCAATGAACCTTCAAAGAAAATTTAGGGGGCGTTTGGTCAACGGTAAAATTTTTTGTTCTCAATAATCATGTTTTTTAAGAAACATAATTGATGAGAATTATAATTTCTAAAAATGTATAAAATGTGTTTGGTTGACTTTTAAGATTACTAAAAATTTTATATTCTTTTATTTGGTTATACTTAATTTCTTATAAATTTTCGTACATTTTTCAAATTTTTTTTATTCTTATGAGAGAGAAAGTAAGAGTGAAGAGAGAGAATGAGAGAGAGGATAAAAGAGAAAGTGAGAAAGTGAAGAGAAAAAGAGATGAGAGAAAGTGAGAGTGGAGAGAGAGAGAGTAATTTTTTTTGTTATTATTATAATTATGCCATTAATATAAGGTATAATTGTCTTTTAACATTGTAAGATAATTTTTATTTTTACGAGAAATTAAGATTCTCACCCTTCTTTATAAAAATATTTTTGTGAGAAACTTATTAAAAAAATAATTTTTGAGAATTCTAACTTCTTAAAAATAAATTTTTAAAAATTTGTATCAAACATATAAATTTTAATTTTTTAAATTAAAATTCTCAAAAAATAAAAAAAAATTCATGTACCAAAGGCCAAATTTTCCCCCCTAATTGGATGGCTATCGTGCGTTTTGTTAATCTCAGTATCCAGGTGGCATTGCTTTTTGTCCAGATCAATAATTAACAGGCCATGTGGAATACAGTTAGACCACTTAAGTTAATTCTGTTAATATTGCTAATAAATTAAATAATAGAAATAAATTGATGTTCTTTTTAAAATGTTAAACTAAATTAATGATATTTGTCTTTCAAAAATTACATTGAAAATATATAAGACTGGTTTGATTTTATTTTTATTTTTTTGTTTTAAAAAATTATTTTTAAAAATTATTTTATAAAATAAAAAAAAATTTGTTTAATAAATTATTTTAAAAATATATTATTTTTTATTTTTTTATATTTTAAAAATAAAAATAAAAAATGAAAATATTTTTTTTTATTTTAAAAATAATTTATTTTTAAAACTTGTTTTCAAAATAAAAAAAAATAGTTACGTAACGAATTTTTTTATTTTAAAAATAATTAAAAATAAAAAAAAAATTTTAAAAATAAAAAATAAATAAATTTATATTTTTTAAAAACTGATAAAATAATAATTTTTTTTTTATTTTTTATTTTTTATTTTAATATGTTTTCAGTAGGGAAAGTCAAAATGTTTGATGGCAGGAAGGAGATAGGAATCAGCTTCGGTACTTCGCTGCTTCGGGAGTCGAGTACGGGAGTGAAACCAAAAATAAAAAAAATGTAATAATTATGGAGCGACGAGGACATATTCGTCAATTAATTATCCTTGTCCGAGCAACGCGTCACCAGAATTTCCCACCTCCAGACTCTAAAACCCTAGCGAAGTTGGGCACTGCAGCTGCCCCTCTTTCGCTCTCACCGAACTAACGACGAGCATGTCTCACTTTGGGAGATCTGGTCCTCCGGACATCAGAGATACCTATTCCCTACTCGTCCTCAATATCACTTTCCGTATTTACCATCACCATTCTCTCCGATTTTCAGATATTTCCCTACATCCCAATTCTAACCCTCCAAACCCGTTCTGCTTTTGCTAGGTACAACTGCTGACGATCTCTACCCTCTTTTTGACAAGTACGGCAAGGTCGTCGATGTTTTCATTCCCAGAGACCGAAGGTCCCCTGTCTTCCTTGTTAGTGTCATTTCGCAGTCGGGGATTATGGAATTTATTTGAGCATAAATGTGGGGCTTGTGATTTTTTGTAGGACTGGCGAATCACGAGGTTTCGCGTTTGTTCGTTATAAGTATGCAGACGAGGCACAGAAGGCAGTGGATAAGCTTGATGGTTAATTTCACTCTCAAACTGCATACTAACAAGCCCTTTAAGAAGTCAATTTTTCTTGTTGTTGTTGTTGCTAACGTGCAGTATTTGTCAGGAAGAGTCGTCGATGGAAGAGAAATTATGGTTCAATTCGCAAAATACGGACCTAATGCTGAGAAAATGTAAGTGGCCAACTATACTTTATGTTAAAACATTATTCTCTTCTAGCAAAGCATCAATTTCGAAATTTACTGTTCTTGAATGATGCGATAATCTGGACTCTATGTAGTTTCTTTTTATTTGTCTAATGTGCTAGTTCCTTGGTTGATAGTTTAAACTTATCAGTTATCTTTTGGTTTACTCACCCCAAGTCGTAATTTTTCCTCGTACATTTAATAAATGTATGTCTGTGGTTATTTTTTTGATATTGATAGAATTTTCTTGAATTTTAGTCACAAGGGCAGGGTAGCGGAAACATCCTCAAAGCCTAGAGGGAGGTCAAGGAGCCGCAGCCCTCGTCCAAGGTTAGGAGCCTTCTTACGAAATTCTTAAAGCATTAAAATGACATGATGGTCTTTGACTGAGAATTATAATCAGATTGTAATTAGGAGGAAGAGTGGTTATTGGGTTTTAAATATACGTATAGCTTTGTAATATAAATGATTGCCATCTGATATTATGAAAGTGTTCAAATTTTTTCTGTTATTGATGAGAACTGAGGACTAGGAAATTTTTTCACTCGTAGTTACTTGTTATGTGGGTGGTCTGGGCATGTTAACTGAATTTGTAGATTGGCCTCTTTCTTTTTATTAGCTACACTGTATTAGTGGGGGACATTTCGCCACAGCCGGGGTTGAAACCAAGGGCTCAAGGATGGGGGCATATAGTTGAATGCCTTTATGTTGTAGGAGATATGTTTTTGTCATTATTATATCTTTTTTTTTATATTATTAATATTAAGAGCAAATTACATTTAATTCCTTTGAAATTTTTAAAACATAAACCCATATCGCCTCTAGTTTCAATTTATTTAAAAACTTATTCTGCATTCACAAAATTGCTAATGAAACTTGTAACTTTTGTATTTTTTATCTTAAAAATTTATAAATAGTCAAATTCAATACAATATAAATTATTGAAAAGTTAAATTAATGCTTATAAAAACTTAAAATAAGGGAGTTCAATGTATTTTTTTTAAACTTAAAGGGGTAAGCATATGTTTTATAAACCTCGGGAGGTTCTTGTTTCATTTTGAAACTAGAGGAGGTGAGTGTAATTTTCACAAACCTCAAGGGAGGTGAATGTAGTTTACTTTAATATTAAACTTCCATGAGCTAGAAGCTTTGATGGTTTTGTAATGCCCCATATTGAACATGAAAGAAGGTTGTGCTTTGTAGCATGGGAAATCATAAAATGAAGAATTGATGATATACTGGTGGAGTAGCGGCATACATAAAAACAGTATTAATGTAGGGATGACTATTAGTTGTTCTTGAGCATATTGTGAATTCATGTCCTTCAACGAAGAGAAGGGCTGTGCAACTTCATGCCAAGTTGGCATCATAACTGTCAAATTGGTAGTTTTCAAATATCTTTTGTATGTAGAGAGCCATTTCAAGGCACTTGACCTTTTGATCTTGTGCAATTATGCCTTGCTCTAGTAGTAGTAGACAGGAGACAGTTGGAATAGGCCTTAGCCTTAAGTTGAAAACTTTTGTGACCCAAATAAGAGGAGGATTACCTGAATTTTATTAACTACAGTATTGAAGTAGGTTGATGCCTCCTGTAAAAGGGTCATTGAGAGATTTAGATATTTATTATGCATAGAGGCTAGGTCATGGAACTGGATTGGATGGGCAGTTGGATTGGTAATCTGGCCACAAAGTTGGCTGTTTCTATTATCATATTGTGTTTGCATATGAACCGGTATAGCCAGTTTGACCCGGCATATTTTTGGTAATTGTTTGACCTAGGCAGATAGACTTGTGAGCTGGGTGGATTGTATTTTGCACATCAAATATTGCAATAAGTGAGAAAGAAAGGGAAAAAAAATATAGTGATGTGATGCATATAGGCAATTTTGGCTATGATCCTCTGTAAAACGACAAACCATGATAAATAATTATTTTTAAGTGTCAATTCTTTGCTTAAATTGCACACTATCATGGTGAGTTTTAACCTCCATTAGATGTTGGGCTATATATTATTAATGCAGAGTAACAAATTTAGGAAAATAGGCACTTATGAGCTGGAAGTTTTAGCTATTTACTTTATTCATTTCTTGATGAGCATTTTGGTTCCTATACCTGTTCTTTTGAGCTGGACTCAATTACAGTGGGTATGTTTAAAATATTTTCTGCTTCCAACCTAATTTAATTGAGTGTTAATTGCTGCTCAACTGCTTTATTTCTTCACTTGAATTTTCTTCTCCCTTTGGAGATTTAGTGCATGTTATCCAACCAACTTGTTAAAATTACCATGTGCATGTTACAATAAGATGAGGAAGCATGTCAGTGCATCTTTTGTTTGGTTGGCGCTGTTCCATGGCTACTTGTTTATTTTATGTGTTAAGGTGGAGAGTTTTTTAAGTTTATGGAAATAAAATTACATAATGTTAACTACTTTCCCTTCTGTACTAGTTCAAGTTTCTTGCAATTCCAAGATTCATGCCTTGGGCTCTTGATAGGATTTCAGAGAATTGAGACAGCAAAACACTGTTCATTAAGATTCACAATCAAATCACATAAAACAATACATTCTGGTTGGATAAACTCCACAACCAGCCCTTAAAGCCGAAGCTTGTTCTGAGAGAAAACTTCCCAGACCTTACACAAACAACAAAGACATAACAGATATTCCAATAACTGCTGTCCCCTGGTTTTTACCTCTCCACACCTAAGCCACTACTCTAAAACATAACTAACACACATACATAACTGCCACACACACATATACTTAACTGCCACACATAAACCCAAAAGAAATAATTGATTAACATAAAATAGTCCTAGAAACATCAAGCCTGGTCAGGTGCAGGTTTCTTATTCCTCCTAGAGTAGACAAGCCAAGGTTTTGGCTTGTCGCCCCCATGAACCAATACTTGGTTCCTATCAGCTCTATTGTTTGAATCTGGATTTGCTATTGGGTGAGGTTTTACGCCAAAGTGTCAATTTTTTTTTTTATTCCCCACTAAAAAGATATCTGGTCATCATAAATTTATTTGTATGATCTTGGTTGTTATTAAAAAAAGACAATCTGAGTAACACAAGTGAGATAATTTCTTTTTACGCCAACTTTAGTTACTCATGATTACATAACCCCCACCTCAGCCATCTTTTCCTTTTTTTTTTTGTAAAGAATAATAACTCTCATTCCATAAGCTATATATCTTGGGTTAAGCCTTTGATTTCACCTTTTAGAGCATATATATTATTGGGCTGAATCTATATGTGGTCCACTTTGCATTGTAGTATGCTGGCACCACTGCTCGTTAAAATTAATGTTCTCAGTATGTGAAGTGCCCTGAGTAATGCAATCATCTGCGATTTCAATACTGCTTGTGCTACCAATATTATTATTTCTATTTTTTGGGTTGCTAAACTGTGTAAGCAATGCATAACATTGAGTTATTACTTCTGCTTGCACTAGGTAGGTTTGTCCATAAGCTGAGCCAAACTGGCCAGTTTTGTTTGTTTTGGTTTGTTTCCAGTCTTGAGTGATTTTGTTCGGTTCATTTCGAGTTTGCAAAAACTAAGCCATCAGAATGAACTGGACTGAACTGGTTCATTATGGAGCCTGTTTGGTTTTGTTTCATAGGATTATTGGTTTAGGCTTGTAACCAGGCCAAACCACACCACTTAAACCCCTAACTCTAGATATTATTAAGTCACACTTGTTATATGTACCAGATGTACTAAGGTATCAAAGTCTCCTATTCTATAGCCTGACTCAATGCTCAATGGTTAAGCATGTGCCTAAGTGAAGGAAGGAACGTATTTTTATAGATCATAAAATCAATCAAATATGACATATAAGTTGCAATTATTGATGGATTGTTAAATGTAACCTTATTACACTGTAATGAAGAATCATGTTTACTATTTATTAACTTGAAAATTGCTCATAGCCACTGTTTCATATATGTTGGAATGTTTGCATGGGGTGCGGTTCAAAACTCACCGTTTCATGTTTAGTCTATACTTGCTGATGGAAAATGTTCAGGCACAGGGATGAATATAGAGACAGGGACCACAGGAGGAGAAGTCGCAGCAGAAGTAAGGAAAGATATGATCGTGAAAAGTACCGTGAAAGGGAGAGGGATTATCATCACCGAAGCAGGAGCCACAGTACAAGTCCTGATCGGCGTAAAGACCGTAGGAGAGGAAGAGATGATGAGGAGCGACGAACAAAAAGCAGATCATTTGATAGGTTTGAATCATGCACTATTTATTGTCTTTTACAATTTTTTCATCAATTATCATGTTTCTGATATTAATGGGCCTTGTCAAAGTGCATCGCCAACTCGGCATCGCCCCAGTCCTCATAGAAGCCCATCTCCACACAGGAGGTCTTCTCAAGATGGACAGCATGATGAACAGAATAGTCATGAGCAATCACCTGCTCATAAGGATGTTTCACCACGTGATCTTCGTGCCGATTCCCGAAGTCCATCTCGCCGATCTGATGCTGATGTAAAGTCCTATCATTGTTGACAACTTTATTTTAGTTTACCTTGTTTTGGGCTCAAGATATTTTGTTTGGATTCAAATTTCTAGGTGAATTTCTGAACTGGGCATTATGCTTGTAGGAGTGATGGAGGAGCTGCCTATCGTACGGATAAACTGATGGCCTTTTGACTTCTGTGATAAACTGTCTGGATGAAGTCGCTAAATCAAATGTTGTGATCTACATCTTGGATTAATGACATTGTTGCATGGACTTTTTTGGAAGGTTTATATCCTTGTTGGGTTTAATGCATTCCTTCCATTTTAGTGACAGTTACTGTATTCTGAAATTCTTTCTATCTGATACTTATTAAGTGTTTAATATAGGATTAAGAGTTCCTACAATTTTTGTCATCGTTTAGTTTTAGTTATTCTTTTCCTGAATTCTATCTCCTTTCTTTTTTAATTTCCTTATATTGATTATATATAGTTTTCATGCAGTTATGGTTATAGATTTTAGTAAGTTTCTTATTATAGCTGTGTTCGAGAAGGTTGAATGTTGCTGTTTTTGAAATGGTGTTCGAACCATTTGGGCTTCATGGCATATCGTCGTGTAATCTGCGTTGCATTCTACGGGGTATCACCAACTATATGGTATTGGGATTGGTTCTTTCAAGATGATGCACCAGATGCGGTTGCGGTTGCGGTTGCGGTTGCTCTCCTTTGATATCCTATGTGGATATAGCATTTGTGCTGGACTAGTCAACAACGTTATAAATTTCCTCTGCTGGAGTCCTATGACCATTGGGACCAAGTCAGTTCACATTTGCTCTTTTGCTGATTTTGTGGCTGCAAAGGAAGCTTGGTTGCAATGGTTGCCTAAATAAGCTTTGGTCAGAGCTCACTATGTCCAGAGATTTTCAATACACCCATAAATAGCGTTTCAATTCAAGTAGCTGGTGGTGAAAATTGATAGCAGCGAGGAACGGCAGCCTTGAAGGCTATTAGGAAGTCAGTCGCGTGAAAGCATCTATCCATTCATTCATTCATTTTTTCTTTTTGTTTTGTTTTTCTTTTATTACAAATGCATGCTTTTAGTTCTTGTTTTAGTAAACCTTCTCCGAAGTATTCCGCATTTAATTGAGAGTTCGGGTTCATTCGGAGCTTTGGCAAGCACCGTAGGAGGTGTGATGTACATGCACCCATGTCAAGGGGTGGAACACTTCTCGTCAGTGTTATGCTTAACACATTATTTGGGGATTCTATTTTTTACGTATTTAAAGATTTATGTATAAAAAAATTATTATCCCTATATTATTTAAGAACATTTATGAAAATTTTATATTTACTATAGTCAAACATTTAAGAAATTAAAAATTTTTACACATCAAATATCAGCTCAAAATCTGTTCTGCAACATTTTCTTGAAGCATGGAATACTCTGTTTATTTTTTGATCCAAATGTATAATTTGTGAGTTATGATAATTCTTGATTAGAATTGAAATTCCAAATTCAAAATTCTAATGTTTCTTTTTTGGGTGAAGAGAAAAATTAGATTATGCCACTTGTTTATGGAATATCACAAATTATTTCATTGTCATGCAAAAAGAATTGTAGTCTATTAGGTAGAGGGAATACTCATCTTCATTCAATATGCCGCGTGACCTAATTTTTTGATGTTTTTTTTTTTAACATGACAAATCAAATTTTGTATCACATTTTCATTTCTGTTGATGGGAATTTCAGAGAAAAAGCAACACTCAAGTCAACCCCTGGGGATGCCCAGAAAACGACTATCGCTTGGGCGAACGAATCGTGTTGAGAGGTATCCCATGCCCATAAATCTCCAAACCTCAACTATGGTTTTCTCTTTTGTCCTCAGTCCTTCAAAAATGGAAGATGCAGCAGAAGGAGCAATGAGCTTCGTGCATGTAGTGTATGGCCCGAGTAATTCTACTTTAGGCAGTAGGCATTACTAGAAGGATCCCATTGGTCAAAATGTGATGAGGCAATCAGGGGCAGTGCATGTGCCAGTGCCGAAAATATTTTTATATCCGCAACTCCGGCCTTTGGGTCTGGGGCAAGCTAGCTTGAACATCTCCGCCAATGAATCGGTCAGAGAAATACCATGAAAACATGACACATAATGAACAAAAATAGTATTGAGTACTCTATCCTTGACCAAATGTTTTCCAAATTCATTAAAAAAGAAGTTGCCGTAATTTTAGCAATGTTGAGTCACCGAAAGTTGTGGAAGCTACTGGTACATTCATTCCCCGTAAAATCCTAAACCCATCACACCGCCTACCACGTCCCTTTGTCTGTTTGCAGAGTTGGTAGTCAAATATTGGCTCCACCCATTGATTGATCGATAATCAATTATTTAAAGAAACGGGCCAAAGTAATAATGTGAAGCAATACCTTGGCCTTTTTTAAAGAGAGATACGCGTTTTGGTTGTCCCCTTAATAGAGCAGTGTGTGTGTGACTCTCAAGTGTAAGGAGAAAACCAAAAATGTCGACCCTGAGAGTCCCTGGATCTCTTCCTCCTGTAGCTGATGATTGTGAACAGCTCCGCAAGGCCTTTGCAGGTTCACCATTTTGCTCATCAAATCACCCTCTTCTTCCATTTTATTCTCCCGATGCTTTTTGATGATCAGATCTGTGTGTCAACTAATCTTAATTCAAGGCATATGTTGAATTGGATCATAAATGGATTTCTAGACACACGATCTAGTAACTCGTAATTAGATTACTTCTAAACTAAGAAGAAACCATTAAAGTGATACCCAAAGAGTGTCTTTACGATTGGTAAGGTTTGTTTGTCATAATAAGTGTGAGAATTGCATCCTCTGTACCCGGACTCTGCGATCCTCTGTGATGCTAAAATCATTCAGTTGGTTTATGGTGTTCTTTATTTTTGGTTCTGACGATCAACCATAGAGTCAACATAGACTAGGATGCTTCTTTTACTATAAGCTTCTCGTATGTTTCTTTTCACTTTTACATTATTGCTTCTATCTGTTTGACTATAGATTATAGACGGTTCGTTCGATCCATGTCATTGCAGGTTGGGGAACTAATGAGGGACTGATTATATCGATCTTGGGCCATCGAAATGCTGCTCAAAGAAAGCTTATTCGAGAAACTTATGCTGAGACTTACGGAGAAGATCTTCTCAAGGCGTTGGACAAAGAACTTACAAACGACTTTGAGGTCAGCCCAGGAACCCACTAAAAGAAGGCACAAATATGATATTTCAGTTTCATCTCCACCTCTGAGTTCTGATCTATTGGAATTAGAACACATTATTCTTGTTAAAATTGAGCTAACTGATTGTGTCGCATTTCTAATTGTCTCCTCATTAGAGGTTGGTAAATCTTTGGACACTTGATCCTGCTGAACGTGATGCATTTTTGGCAAACGAAGCAACTAAAAGATGGACTTCCAGCAATCAGGTTCTCATGGAAATAGCCTGCACCAGGTCATCTGATCAACTACTTCTGGCAAGGAAGGCTTATCATGCTCGTTATAAGAAGTCTCTTGAAGAGGATGTTGCTCATCACACAACTGGAGACTTCCGCAAGGTACTGCTTCTTAAGCATAAATTTTTCGTAAGTTGAGAGTTGAAACAAACTTTATAGTCCTTTTATATCCCTTTCTATCATAGAAAATTAGAAATGACACCTCCAAGCGGGCTCTCAACTGAACCTTTTACAATGGAATTAGAATGATAATAAGGCAAACTGTTTATTCATTTTGGCAGTAAATTATTTTCATCACTAACTGTTTGGTTAATCCTGTAAAACGCTTTGATAAATTTATGCAACACAACCTTTTGTGTTAGTGCTGCAATTAACATAAAGAGTCATGGTCAGCAACCATGTACTGATTACATGAAGGTCTGGCAAATGGCAATACTGATTAGCATCAATGAGATTGAAACTTTAAGATGTCTTGTCAAGTATACATTGTGACTTGGGTTCTTTTATGAACTATTGACTAGATCACTCTTTAGGAATATAGTACCGAGAATAAGGATCCATACACTCCTGAGATCACAAATCAGAAGCAAAATTTAGGCCAAATCGTTAGTAGAGAAAGTGTCTCCATTCTCCATATCAGTTCTTTGTTAATTTTTTTTCATTATACTCATGAATGAAGAAATTTGCACTAATTTGTATTTTTCTTTTCTTTTATTGTTCACTTTCAAAAGTAAAACTTAGCTCCTTTCTGTTCGTCCAGCTCTTGCTACCTCTGGTTAGTTCATATCGATATGAAGGAGGTGAGGTCAACATGACTTTGGCAAAATCAGAGGCAAAATTACTCCATGAGAAGATTTCAAAGAAGGCCTATAATGATGAGGACCTCATCAGGGTTCTAGCCACTAGGAGCAAAGCACAGATTAATGCTACCTTGAATCACTACAAAGACGAATTTGGACAAGATATTAACAAGGTATATAGTTTATTTTTATAATGTACTGGAAGTTTCTGCTTCTTTTTCTCACTTATGTAACTCATCAAATGGGGGAAATAAGCTCTATATTTTGGATTTCTTTTGGATTTTAGGGCTTCATTTAAATCTTTTTATTGTCACAGTTGTTTTAGTTTGAGACAAAGCAATTAGTGGTTGTTATATTAATTGCAAATAATCTATGAAAGAGTATATGATATGTATACATTTTTTTCAAAAGGACGAAAAGCTTGTGCCATTGTTTGTGCTACAGATATGCCAGCCAGCTAAAGAACATTGACACGAACACAAATACTACGATCCAACTCGAAGTGTCACTATTATAGTGTTTGATATATTAGCAGTATCCTATAATTTTTCTATGGATGAAATTACATGGCGGGCTTTAATATTGCAGGATCTGAAAGCTGACCCAAAGGATGAGTTCCTTGCATTACTGAGATCAACTGTGAAGTGCTTGATCCGTCCAGAGAAGTACTTTGAGAAGCTCATTCGTCTGGCAATCAACAGGAGAGGAACAGATGAAGGAGCCCTCACAAGAGTGGTTGCTACAAGGGCTGAGGTTGATTTGAAATTTATAGCAGAAGAGTATCAAAGAAGGAACAGTGTCCCTCTGGAACGTGCCATTGTGAAGGATACCACCGGTGACTATGAAACCATGCTTTTGGCTCTTCTGGGACACGATGATGCTTGAGTTGAGCTCTTCCTCTGTTTGTCTATGCTTGGTTTGATGGGTTCTATGTTGCTTTGTTGTTGAATTTGAGTAATTTTCTGCGCTCGCGGGCTTGACATTAGTTGCTCTTTGTTATCACGTGCTATTTAGTATTTTTCCTATCTTGCATATCAGAGCATGGTCGGTTTCGTGATATCTATAAATAAAATATGAAATCGATGCATGTGTAAGTGTTTTCACAGATAAGTTCTATGTATGGTTTTTTATTTTCTGTTTAAAAAAAATGTTTGAATTATATATAAAAATTAAATACAATTAAAGTTTATTTTTATTTTTAATGCCTGGAAATAAATCTTACTCCACCAAATCATTCACTCTTCGCCAACCTCTGATATCAAAGCATAGCATATTAGATTTCGAAATATAAGATCCGCTTATCACTCATTCAGCATCCGATGTATCCGAAGGACTCATTCAGCATCCCTTGTTTATGGGTCAATAAAATAAAGTGCCTCTTTATTTTATTTTATAAACTATCAAGCTGCTTAAATTACATTTCAGCCCAAAAAAGCTGAGAAAAACGCAATATCACATCGGACTTCAGGGTCCATTTGTTTCAAACTTCTTGGGCACTTAATATCATTCTTATTTTTGTTCGGTAAGGATTTTTTGTGACTCACAAGAGCCTCCAAAATGTGCTATTTACGATTTTGGCATAGAGTAAATAAAGTAGACGCTTAAAAAATAATAGATTAGGATTTTTAAAAGTTAAGGATAATAATTGTCAAAAGTAAATTGTTTACTTATAAAAGCTTCAAAATAGAAGGAATCCTATTCATTTATTCCCTTTGACCTGTTGAAAGAATTTATGAATGAAATTAGTTTCAAGCCTTTTTTTTTATGTAAACAAAAAAGAGAGTTAAAGATACGAAAGGCAAAAGAATTACGATGGACATCATTAATGTCAGAATCTAAAGAAATTAATAATGGTATTTTGGTGATTAGTGAAATTGTGAAGGTATTGGTTATCAAAACCACAACACATCAATTGCTCCAGGAATTACATGGCAGATCCCTCACCCAACCTTTGCCTTCCTTTATGGTCAAGGATTCTGCTCGGGATCAAGCAAAATCTTTCCGCAAGCAATAGAAAATTTCATATTTAGGCTTTTAGCTTGGCAGAATTACTTGTATTTTTCAAGTTTTCTTTCTGTGAATAGGGCTTCGTATTAATTGCATTTCATAACTTAGTCGTTTTGCTTCTGATGGGACCAACTGATTATAAAAAGGTTGATAATGGAGAGCGCCCATACTGTTGGAGTAAGATGACTGGGAGTGTTCATTAGTTGGGTTCGGTTCGGTTGGTTTTAGAGGTTAAACCAAATCGAATCGATAATAAATTTTTTATAAACAAATAGATTTATTCGGTTGGTTGAGATTTATAAAATCAAATCAAACCAAACCTATATAACATTGGTTCGATTTGGTTCATATGATCGATTTTCTTTTGGGTGGCTAGTGCTTGATTTTTGCACATCTCTTCGCTAGAACTCACAACCTTTAATGAAGAAAACCAAATGGTAAATAAAGTAGAAGCAAAGAGAATCGGAACCTATTTACGACTTCCAAACATGTTTAAACCTTTTGCATCGGCCTCGAGTTGTGACCAGACGACTGGCGAGCATGGATGCCATGTTGCAGTTGCTTAATCTGCTCGAAGCTTGTCGTGCATGCAAGTGATGCATCTAGACTAAGATGAGAAGGAACACAATAGCGCCCGGGTGTGAAGCAGTGTGAAATGATTAACTACAAGATCTTAAATTTTTATTACAATTTTTTAAAGAATTTATTAAGCTTTGGGTGCGGCTCGAGGAGCAATTTGATTCAAGTTATTTACAGGCTAAAAAAAAAATGCCAATTTAAAAAAAAAAGAGTGTAGTAGACAATTCAAGCCTGTAGAAATTTGTACTCGAAAATAATTTTTAAATTTAAAATTCATTGGAACTTACTCTTGAATGAAAAGTTACTAAGAAAAAAAAGTCACCAAATTGACTTTTAGCCCAATGCATGGCTTGAGGTGCAGAGACAATGATGCAATGTTGGCTGAAGGCAGGAGAAACAAGAGTCAACCGAACAATTATATTAATTTAAATATATATATATACATACATATATATATATATATATATATATATATATATATATATATATATATATATATATATATATATATAATATTTTAATCGATTTGTTCGATTTTTTTGAGTTTAAATCGGTTTGGTTGATTTAGGTCGGTCTAAATCGATTTTATACATCCCTAAATGACACAGAGTAGTTTGTAAGACGTTTTGAGTTTTAGATTAAAAAAATCTCTCGATTTATTTCGTACGTTTTAAAACTAAGAATTGAAATTTCTTTATGAATTTGAATTCTGGGTTCACTGCAAGTAGAGCATAGAATAAAGAATATATGCTCTCAGTGTTCAAGTATGGATTATTCATTAAGAAATTCGGGTAAAAATAAAAGTTTCATTATTGCAAGTAAGTATTTGTTAACTTCCTAAAATTTATTATAATAAGTTATCAGTTATCAATTTACACTGTCGAATTCCACAATTGGATTAGATGATGCCACGTGTCAATGGATTGGTGTATTGAAATGCAATGGAAGAATTATTTTCATTAACCAAAATGAAAATACAAAGCTTCCTATTATAGAGCAACCAATCAAACATAACTACCAATGCTTTTACAACCAACTATTAGTAAAAAGATTATTTTACCCATATAATTCTAATAGTCCCTTCAAGTTAGAGCATATATATTATGTATGTCCAGCTTGGAGATAAAACTATGAAATAAAGAAGATACTAGGAGTTTGTTTGGAAGTATTTTCAAGTATTTTTTTTCTATTTTTTAAAAATTGTTTTTTTTTAAATAATGCTAAAAATTATTTTTTTAGAACAAAAAAATAAAAAAATTATTTGGATGTAAATTTTAAAAATAATGTTTGAAAACATAATGGTGTGATTTGCGTGATAACTAGAGATTAATTTTGATAAATTATTTACAACTTTGTATAGTTCTCTTTGTTTTTGAAAAAAATTGAAAACAGTTTTGCACAAAAACAAGGAAAACAACAAAATGGTTTTTTCTGAAAAATGTTTATTGAGTTACACTTTTACAAAATAGTTTTTAAAAACAATTTATAAAAACAACACGATAAACATATTTTTTTGTTTTCATAGAATAAAAAAATAAAAAAAACTGTTTTGAAAACAATTTTCAAACAAGACCTAAATGTAACTTACAAGTTGGAGAGAGAACTGAACTAGAAGAAGATGAATCAAGATATATTGAAGCTTTTCACAAATAATGTGGCAAACAAATTCAATATGTTTGATTTGTTCGTATATTGAATTTTTGGCTATATGAATTACAGATTGACTATCACAGTAAAATAATATTGAAAGTCATAAGCAATCTAGAGATCTTAAAAAAGATATCAAACTATTGTACCTCACATGTAACTGTTGCTAATGTTCAATATTTTCTTCAAAGGAGGAACATGAAACTATTTATTGCTTCTTAGATTTTTAAGAAATCAAGCTTGTCCTAAAGAAAACAAAAAAACAAGTAATTAATTTTCTAGTGTCAGAACAAGTAGCCCAATCTAAATCCGAGAATGCCTTGATGTGTTAGGGAGAAGAGGCAAAGAAGAAAAGACCCTTACTGAATGGCATAGCTAATATCAAGTCTTGTATTACACAAATACAATAATTTGTCAGCCAACCTCTTGTAGAAAGTGCTATTTGTAAGAATAGTTGCAAGCTACTTGCAATGTTTGTAATTGACAACCATAAGAGTTGCAGCAAGTTTGCAGTTAATAAAATCAACGTCTTATAATAAATTAAGTGTGTATTTCCTCTTATTAATATTAATTCTAGAATAAGATCTTGCAACCTCAAAACCAAGGAAGAATTTCAAGTTGCCAAGGTCTTTAATATTAAAAGAATCATACAGAAAAGTCTTAACCTCTGTAATTAAACTAAGTTCATTGCTTGCTAACATAACATCATCAGCATAAATCAAAAGAACAATGAAGTTTGATGCATGGTTCTTTATAAAGAGAAAAGAATAAGAGGAAGCATGAGAAAAATCTTTAGAAACTAACATTATAGTCAATTTGGCATTTCACTGTTAGCTAACTTGCTTCAAACCATATAAGGATTTAACCAACTTGCAAACCTTGGTTGAATCAGAAGTTTGGAAACCTGGTGGCAATGTCATATAGACCTCCGTGTGAAGATCTTCATAAAAAAGCATTATTTATGTCTAACTATTGCAAATGATAATTGTGGATGGTAGCAAGGGCAATAAAGGTTTTGATGGTGGTCAATTTAGCTACTAAAGAGAATGTGTTTAAGTAATCAACTCCATTTTGTTGTGTGTAAATCTTAACAACTAATCAGGCCTTATACCTCTTAATTGTACCATCTACATGATAACCTATGTATGATTCTATTCCAAAGTTGTGATTTCCAATTGTATAGCATCTTTCCAACACTAATATCTAATAGCCTCATTGTATGTCTTAGGTTCTTTTGTTTGGACAAGTTGAGTGGTAAGAAATTTATGAGCAAAAGACAATTTATGGCATGAATCATAGGCATAAATGGGGTGGGTGTAGAAATAGAAAAACAAAATTGGAATATGAAAGCAAAGAAAAACTAGAATGGAAAGGAAAAGAATTCTCATAAAAATAAACGTTTTTAGAAACAAAACTCTGGAATTATGAAGACTATAAACCTTAAATCCTTTAGTGTTGGATGGAAAAACAAGAAAGACACAAGCATCAACCTTATTATTAAATTTAATTCAACTAAGTGAAACAGTTAAGGTACAACAAAGGCAAACAAAGACTCAAATGCTAGAAAATGAGGGAAGAACGCCATATAATATTTTTGAATGGAGTATGATTAGAAATTATTGGGGAAGGAGGCATATTGATGAGAAAAATAACATGTGAAACACAATTAGACCAGAAGGTAGTTGGAAGGTTTGTTTGAAACTCAAGAGACCTAACTACACTAAGAATATGCTGGTGTTTCTTCTCAACAACATAATTCTGTTGGGGTGTATAGACAGAAGTGGTATGCTTTATAATGCCTTTGGAAGCATAGAAGTTTGGAAGGTGAAATTCTTGGCCATTATCAATTCTAACTTTATTTTGGTAGAAAATTAAGCCTTAATAAAAAAAACAAAAATTCTAGATAATTTTCCTAGCTCTGAACTTGGTTTTCATAAGAAACAACTAGGTAAATATGTTTTTATCATCTACAATAGTGAGGAAGTATTTATAACCGTATAAAGAAACTATACTAAAAGGACTCCATATATATACATGAATAAGATCAAAATAAGATGCAAAAACAAAAGAACCGACAGGAAAAGTGATTTTCCTTTGTTTAGTTAAAGTGATAGATATGAGAATTATCAAATGAATGTACAATAATAGTATCAGTTATTTGTTTCGACAACCTCAACCCAGAAGTAGACAAATGACCTAAACCAAAATGTCATATATTAGAAAAACTAGTCTTATTTATAACACAAGTGACAAAAGATGCAAATGTTAGAATTTGAGAAGTAAGATGGTAAATACCATTAATCTTTTTTTGCTAATCCAATCATCCTTTAGTGTTGGGGACCCAAAATGAAGCAAAAAGTGTGATGAAATATGAGATAATAAGGATAAGTGTAGTAAAGAACAAAATTGGGTGCAAATGTGATAATGCCAATGTGAATGAAAAATATTTTTTTACCATGTGGGAGATTAACAAATGTGTTAGAACTAGGTTTATAGATAGAAAAGGAAGTGAGAGTGGAAGTAGTGTAGTATGTGGTTTTGGTGTCAAGGATCCAAGACATATGGTGGGACATATTTGTATAAAAGCAAGAAAGAGTGATGCTACCTTGTTCAACCATTATTGAAACAAAATTGGAAAAAAGGTAATTAACTCATGTAGTAGAGAATTCATAATCAACATTAGTCTGCTACAACAAGCTTAGCAAGTGGTTATAATGACTTTGAGTGATAGGTAGTTTGCAATTATTGTGACCAGTGTCAGTAGGCATAGCAATAAAATGACATTTATTAGCAGGCACACTGTGTCCAAATGCTGCAGCAGTAGGGTCTATACAATCATTGTCTGTAGCTTGATCTGCAAAAGTTATCTCATTAGCTTACACATTATTAAACCTTTTGTTGCCCCTATAACTAATGGGATAACTATATTTCTTATAATAAATATCAACTAGGTGTTCTAAATTATTACAAAAGTTGCATAGGGGCCTAGAACCATTGTTAGGATTAAACCTTAAGGGTGTATAGGGGTTCGGTTTGATTGATTTTTGTAACTGAAATAAATTGAACCTATTACTAAAGTATTAAAAATTTGGACCCATCGGTTTGATTTAAAACAATATAACTGAACCAATTAATAATAAGTTTTGTTCAGTTCGATTTATCAATTTTTTTAGCCCACACTGAGTAAATTTTTTTGCTTCTCTTCTTTTAGCTGACCATAAACCAAAAGTAAACCAACCATAAAGGTGAAAAATTAGAACCCAAGCTTAGGTGAGAGTAGCTTTAATCTGCCTGGATCGCATTAGCAGTGCTTTGCTTATCCCAGCCTCCCTGTGCCTGGATGTTCATGTCCTCGCGTATGTCACTGTCAGCGACTGTGCACATTTTGACTAATGGCAACTCTGCTCAGTTCGTTGTAATTTATAACTGCCTCTAATTTTTTTATTAGCCGAAGGCCTTGTCACACATGAGGAGAAATTAAGTCTGGATTGCAGAATGCAAATTGCAAAGCATGCCATTTTCTCCCGTGAGTCAAGTTAACTCCATTTAAAAAAAAAAAAAATATGACAAGGAGGTCTTGAAGTAGTCCAAGCATTTATTGTAGCTAGTGATTTTTTTTCTTTTTAACAAAATATGCATGCCACCCTTTTTCTAATGCTATTGCAGAGCACTACTCGAGGTCTAAGTTCCATTAAATTGTTTGAAGCACCAGCTTTGTGTTCTATACAAACGTAGCAAAACCCAAGAAATATTAAATATATATATAATATTTTAATCAGTTAGTTTGATTTAGTTCAGTTTAAATGTTTTATAAACAGAAAACTAAATCGAACCAATTAATTTTCTCTATCAATTTTTTTTTTGTTTTGGTTCAAGTTGGTTTAGTCTATTTTTTCGGTCTGGATTAATTTTGTATACCTTTATTAAACCTTCTTGAACTATAATTAGGATTGTTATTGAAATTCAAGTTGCTTCTCTAAGAATGCTGTGAATTTTGAGAGTAATTAAAGGATGGAGAAGCCAAATCATTAAACCTCCTATTATGGAGATTTTGATATGTTCCACCTTGTCCTTGACTAGCAAATGTTGCTAGTTTTTCAATTCTTCCAATAAACACAGAGGACTATCTTTCATGTAAAAGCACACAAAAAAATAACTTACTGATATTTGGTAAAGGCTCTATTAACATAAGTTGTGATCAAACAATCATTAAAATCTTTCAAAAATCAGATTGAATAATCAATTTGCTAAGAATGTTTTACATTTTTAAGAGCATTATAGCTGCACTACAAATTACATGTACAAATCGGAATTGGCCTAGGATTTGAATACTCATTCGAAAAAATGTTCAGCTAAATAAAATACTTGGTTACTGATAAGAAATTTTGTTTAAAGACATAAATCTCTTTTTATAATTTTGAAATTCTTATTGCATCTCTTGTGAAAATATATTATAAAGATTTTTTTAAACATTTACAGCATTCTCCGACCACATAATATTTTTTACAATTGAAAGTAGTGCCGTTCTCATAGTTTGAAACTATGAATAGTATTTGAAAATCATAAGTCTTGGTGATACAAAAACCAGAGATGGATTTTCATTCGAATGTAGATAATACAAATTGAAACGATTGTCTTGTAGCTTTGTAAAAACCAAAATTGTTTGCCATAAATTGTTCAATATTTATGAATAAGACATCGTTGAAGAATTCAATAATTCATTGTGAAATTAGCAAAAGAAGGACTTGATACTTTGTCTGTTGCAAAAAGAAAGAGAAAATAAATACACTGTTTAATTTGAAATTTGGTCAAAAGAATATGAAGATTCAACTTGTTTGTTTACTGAGAAAATCAAAGAAAAACAACAAAAAAATCGACTCTGATACCATATTGAAATGCATAAGAATTATTTTCATTAACCAAAGTCAAAATACATAGCTGCCTTTTATACAAAGGAGCAACCAACCAAAATATAACAACACCTAACTACAAGTCCTAGCTGGACATAACTACCAGTGCCAGCTGTACAATTAACTATAAATAAAAAAACTATTTTACCCATATAACTCTAATAAGGTGCCAGGATAGAACTATTCTATAAGAAGGGAGTTGAAATTTGATTTTTTTTTTCCATAATTTGTTGATCAGAATGGTAAGCGGTTTATAACTCGTAAGAGACGAATCTTAAGAAATGTCATTATAGAGAAAATTGAAAATTGTAATCGCTCGAATGTCCAAAAAGAATTAATTAGGTTCAAATTATAAAATATGCTATTATAGAGAGTTCTAAAAACTGTAATCACTCCAAAGTTCGAATATTTGTGGTACACAATACATGTGATAATACTTTTAGTTTTTTAAGTAATTGAATTTTTTTTACTTTCATCTTTATTTAAATAAAAATGGGTGTTATTTTATTTGATGAATATAAAAAATTAAACAAAATAGAATTTTTTTTTTATAAAAAAAAATATTTCTTAAGACATAAGAAGATGCCGGTATTTGATATGATAAATAAGAATCTCTTGAAAAACAAAATTTCAAAGGTGAAACAATTTACTAACTCACTCGTCTAACAAAAATGCAACAAAATATGGAAATCAATAGCATGAATTTGAAAACTGCGATAAGTAGATGGGGAGAGGCAATGTCTAGCGACATTCATTGTTTTGAAAAGCAAATATCCAGAAACAAGTAAATGACACGGATCAAGAAACTTAAAAAACCATCGAGAATGTACCACACATCACATATCCATAGGACAACAACAGAAATAATACAAGATGCATCAGCATCATACATAAGCATCTCGAAGCAAAACTTGCCTTTCCAACTTTCAGACCCCGTTGATCAGGTGAGAGACTGAAGTCGCAAAAGTCTTTCAGATAGATCAATCAGACCCAGATTCTGACAAACGTACATACACATAATAGTGGCTAAGTTAGACGATAAAAAGCTTTAAGTAGGAATAATCTTCTAAAAACAACATTTCTTGTCTGGGTGTCACACTTCACTTCTTAAGAAGGATTCCCGAGAAAATCCTCTTGCAATATGGGCTGGTGCGCAAGATTTTGTGAGGACGAACTGCTTCAACCAACGATGCATGAAGAGAGCCCTGCATCAGGCAATAAGAGACAAGAAGGGAAGAATAAACGGTGCTTGAAAATTATGTAACAAAGTATTAAAGCATACTAGCTGAGCTTCAGATATGTCAATATTACCACCTTGGTCACTGCTAGAGCAGACTGAATGACATAGTTGGCATATGGGTCTTGCAACAACTGCTCGAAGTGAGGTGCCGACAGCAATTCTCGAACGATCCTCGATCTGCTCTCTCCAACATTCTTAAGGCATTTTTCAACCACATGACTGCTAAACTTTTGCGTTGAGAGGTTCACATAGTTCCCTTTGAATTGAGAAATCATCTTGGTTGAGGCAGTTGGGATCTTCTTCTCCATTATATACTGAACAACATAATTTCTGCCAGATAACAACTGAAAGCGTTATTTTAACTGAATCAGACTTGATGACAAATACAGTCATTTTTATTAAACAACTTTAGACGACAAACTTTTCTACTAATTTTGTTTTAAGGAAAATAATTATTTCTTCTCTTGTTTGAGAAAAGTTTTCATTAAATTTAAGCTAAACTTATAAACAGATCATATCTTTTTAGTCTGCTTAGGTACTATCTTATTTGGAACTCACCGGCTTTTAAAAAATGATTTTAAAGTCCTTAGAACTTGAAGAAACTCTGTTGTCATGAGTCATGACAGTTATCATTTTTTTCTTCACAGTACTGTCAGAATTGTGGATTGGTGCTGCAAAACTACATTCTTCTTTGGAAGTGCGATGTTGTTGAAAGTCGGCATGACCTGTCTACCTACGCACAAGTCCCCAACAAATAATTATTTCCTTTGGAGCCTAACTCCATCCTGTTCTGAATGTACCTTAAATCAACCAACCCAGACCTAAATCAATATTTCGCAGGCTGTTTTCAGCATAAAACAGCTCTTGATTTTCACATTTCGGCCTTCTCTAACTTTCAAATCATCCAGAGCCTATCAAATGCGGAAAGACCTTTATTTTAATTCATAACCCCTTTACCCTTCATATAAGCTGAACCTAGAACTCAAACCTTTTTTTTATTTTTATTCGAAGTCATTAACAGCCTTAAATTTTAAACCTTTTGACAAGTCCAATTCTGATTTAAGGAGGAGGAGGTGGAGGAGGAATAATAGATCACATAATCAAGAAAAGGACTAACAAAAAAAGAGAGACAATTCTAGAAGATCATTGTGACTACTGACTACTTAAGAATTAAATATCTTTTAGCAATCACTTCAATAAGAATATAGCACATCGTCCAAATATATATATAACATAAAAGGTATAATATATCTTCTCCATGCATATTTGGAAGAAATTTATGACAATTGACAAACAAGAAAAAGAACTTTCTAATTAATATTTTTGTCTCCTTATTGGCATAGCTACAGCTCAAAAGTCCTACATCAAACTTTGCAGACAAATATGACACTAATAGTTCATTTTGCAATCATAAAATTAAGCATTGAGAAAATTTATTATATGTACAATTCTGACATCATTACATGAACAGAAGCAAGCGTCGAAGGTATAACCTATATCAATTTGGGCCATCAATAATATCTTAAGACTGGTCTGTTGTCAGAAAATACAGAAAATAAAAACAATCTATAACAGGTGAAAGATCAAAGGCAAATTACCCAAAAGGATCTTGAGCAAGGAGAAGCCCGTGTCTACATATTTCTGTGACCAGTTTATCTCGATATTTGCCCACTGAAAAATCAATGCAACTTTGCAGTACACAACATCCATGTCGATGAGTAGCTATGTCAGCACAAAACTTGACAGCAGCATAAAAAACAAACTGCCATAAATGATACAGGGAAACAAGAATGAAGCAACTTAATAATTTGTATCGATTAACAAAGAGCAGCTCCAAGAGAAGAATAATAATGGAGCAGAAATTAAGGGATGTGCACAGGCATGAAAATTTGAATTCAACATTTGAAGTAAAACTCTAGAAGGCTTCTGCATAGTATGTCCTGTATACTTAGTCATGTCTGCAGCCTTGAAATTTTTTATCAGTCTGGGAAATTATGACACTCTCTCAATGGAGCAGAAATTAAGGGATGTGCACAGGCTTGAAAATTTGAATTCAACATTTGAAGTAAAACTCTAGAAGGCTTCTGCATAGTATGTCCTATATACTTAGTCATGTCTACAGCCTTGAAATTTTTTATCAGTTTGGGAAATTATAGGATATGTTTGTTTTCCAGTTTTAAAAACTGTTTTTTATTTTCAGTTGTTTTCAAAACAAAAAAACTCGTTTGGTAACTGTTTTCTGTTATTGTTTCAGAAACAAGTTTTGAAAATAAGTTGTTTTTAAAACAGAAAAACAGAAACAATGAAAAGTTATTTTTGTTTCCAGTTTTTGTTTTCAGAAGAAAAAAGAAGAAGTAAAAAATAACATGTTTTCAAAACAGTTTATCAAACGAATTTTTTTTATTTTTGTTCTACAGAACAACTTTTAAACATAGTTTTCAAAAACAGTTTTTAAAAACAAAAAAATAAAAACAGAATTAAACAAGCCCTATAACACTCTCTCAATAGAAAAGTTCACATGAACACTTCCTTTCAATAGAATTTATCATTTATACGTGTCCTTCAGATTCTATGTTTATCTATCTGACTGCGTACCATCACCAATAAAACCTTTTCGAATGATGTGCTTCTTTCATGTAGTCATTAAAAAAATAACGATTGCATTCATATTGAGAAATGGATTCTTGAACCTCGTTTTGAGCAGCTCTTAACAAGATAGTTACCAAGATTGCAATAGACTACCACATTCAAACCCTGCAACCATATTCGTTTCTAACTTCATTAAGAATTCTGCACCCTATATTTAATCATTGAGGAATCTCACCAATTATGGTTCTCTAATCTCATCTAAAACCTCCCATAGTGACTTTTTGAACTAGAATGTATCACTAAGGCTGCGAGATGATAATAGAATTCAACAAGTGAAAGACTTAAGAAACCTTGTAGCAATCTAGATTTATCACGCCAGCATTAAACCAGTTGCAGCCTGAAATACAAGAGCTCTACGTACTATAAGATGTTATTAAATGTACTATGCGATAAAACTTTTTTTTTTTCAATAAACCATGATTGAGACAAGTTTGCAGTTGCCCAACTTGAAGATAAAATGAATGCTCTCTGCTTCATGTGATGTTAATTAAAGATCAGCTTGTGCCTGGTTGATGATATTAATCAAGTTTTGGAGTGGCGGCTCCATTAAAGTTAGAATAAAAATTGAGATGAATTTGAAATTTCAGTGACTTGACTAATTTCAAGTTTGCTGCAATTATGAGAAATTTTTATATTTACAGTCCATAAGTTTACCAACCTTTTTCTCAAGCCATAAGAGAGAGAAGAAAGGAGAAAAATGATTAACTCCTATGCTAGGCAATGTCAGCTTGAAATTAATAGTATGATCATACGACAAGATCTTACAACTCCTTAGCAAAATATTTTTGGGAAATGTTGCCTTAAGAATGCACATGAAAGGAATTTGATAAGGAATGCTACTAACAAGATTTTTTAAAAAAAAAATTTTGCTCCATGAGTACTGAATACCATATTGCCATTGTGTTGCATCACACTGTTGAACAATTACAAAGGGCCAATAATAGTTGTCCACTTTGGATTTATGATGTAAAACAGGTTGAAAAACAGATATCATATCTAAAGAATACGATTGACATTAAAAAATTTGGGGAAAAGGGGAAAAAAAAGCGTTATACCTCATTATCTTGACAGCTAAGGCATTGCAAGCAACTTTGTATGACATGATTTCCATTCAGATCTTTAATAAGATCAAGAAAACCTGCTTGAAGGGCTGATTTCACTAATGAAATTTGTTTCTTAGAATTCAGAGTCTCAATCAACTTCTGTACCACGCGTGTGCTGATACAATAATAGTATTAATTCAGTGGCCAAAAGAGAATAACGTGCTATCTGCTATCTACAAAAAAGGAAATTTTTAAAAAACGGAAGACTAACCCGTGGGTGTTTAAAGAGATTCTGACAAGCTGCCCTGGTTCTTTAGTCACCATGCAGACAATCTGCAATTTCTGTTCTTCTCTGCATACATCCAGCAGCTTCTGCACAAGATAATTGCCAAAAGGGTCCATCATAAGTTCAACAACATTATCTATAATTCCCTCAAAGACTATTTGCATATCTTCGAAGTTTCCCTTATCAACCATCCTTTGCAGGAAGCGACAGCCATTCTGATCCTTTGCCAGATTGTAAATGTAACCTTGGTACTCAGCGATAGAATAGAATGTTAGTAACGAGGGAAATAGGAAATCACCAACAAGACTTCCATTATTCTCACAAAATTGACTATCGGCAGTATGAGAATGGTATTTAGAAACTCTCCCTCCGACAGTTTCAATTGCAATCTCATTGTGGGAATTTTTTTTGCAACCCCTCAAAGAATTGCATCCGTTGTCAAAGCAATAATTTACATCTTTTCCTTGTATGATAAAACTATTATCACATCTAAATGCCAGAGGGTCGCCTCCAGCTTTTTTGGACGAGAGAAATTCGGGCAGCTCAAATTTGCCAGTTCCCCTCGTTATTTCTTTTGTTGTCGGACGGTAATCCCATGGATTATCCAGAAGCTTCGGGTGCATAATTTGAGAGAATCTTAAGGCATTTTTAACATTCCAGCTTTCATCGCAATCCATTCCACGAGGTTGTGAGCCAGTTAAACCATCGCAAACGAAGTGTGTAATAACAGATGGCTTCTGGAAATGAAATTCTTCATCGCAGTGACTGCTCCCCTGTTTCTCGCTGTGCTCCATTTGAAGATATATTTGGTTCATGTTCCAAGAAGAGCCCAAGTTCAAAGCGCTGGACTGCTCAGGAGCGAGAGAAGTGTATACTTTCCCTGAGGCAGGCAATGCCCACTTCATATCAGAAACTAAACTTGGAGAAACTCCCCAAGTCGAAGATGGGATACGCTCATGATTGGGAACTTCATTAGAAAAATCTTCAAATGGGCTACGTGTTTCAGTAAAGCCTGGAATATTAGCATCAAAAGAACGAGTGCCAAATCCAAATCCGTAGGAATCCATTTCACGTCCCTTGGTTTTGGTGCCGTTTCCCTGTCCATCTATAATATTCATTCTATAGAAATCCTTAGACAGTCCCAGATCAACCACCGGCTTATCACTGATATTCTTCCCCATATGAAAATCCGAGTAGTCGGAGTCCAACAACAATTTAGTGGAGTAATGATCGTTGGGTGTTAGATGCTTGATGTCCTGGAATGCAGCTGAATATGGGGAACTATGGGGAGAAACATGAAGCCCATTAGAGAGAGAAGTTGAAGCAGAAGAATGTGATGTGTGAGAGACCCTGAAAACAACAGGAGAACTAATGGCCAAATGCTCACGATGACGATGATGAAAATTGGGATATGGTGTGTCTGGAAATCCATTCCGCCACGTTCTCAACTCTTCATCCTTCTCCATGTTCTCTGCGTTGCTCAGATTTTTATCAGATGTTTTGAACATTATAGGGAGAAAATAGATTCAAAATTGGGAAACAAAACGAAGCAAGATTCAGTATCAAAACCCACGTTACAAAAGAAATTCAGAGGCTGAAAATAAGTCATAAACGAGGCTCTACAAATATTTGCTGGAAGTAACAAGTATGAAGAATGGTTGATGGGTTTTATAGCATTTGAATCTCATTTTGCTTGGAAATTGTGAGAGAGAAGAATTATCAGAGAGGGGTTTTTGGTACTGACGGGTTCACAACTGTACGTGTACGGCCTGCCACGGTTCACGCTCACGCCCCCAAAATGAATATTCAGCCGCTTTACGCACAATACCACCTTAGAGCAGTAAAAGTGCAGCATCTTTTTTTTTTTTTTTAATTCGATTGTTTAATAAACTTTGAATTTTTCGGTTATCAATTATGATTATTATCAATAGAAACGAAATTGGAAATTTTCTGGAGGTTGTATTTGATGTGTGTAAAACAATCTAGAAAAAAAAAAAAAGAAATAGGTTCATAAAAAATTTGCTTTTTTTTTTTAAAAAAAAAAAATTTGTTGTTTCAGAATTCGTTACGGGAACAAATTTGATTGGATCATTTCTACGTTAATCACTGCCGCTGGCCAAATCTTCTCTATCGCGTATGATTGACATTTGAGATTTTTTTTTTTTTGTACGAACCGATTTTACAGGCGAAAATGCAAAAGCGGAGGGAGGTTTCGTGCGTTCGCTAGGCCACTGCGGCACTGTGGCGACTGGCAAGTTTTTCCACTCTCATTAGTGGTTAGTGGGTACAGATTCTCCAGCCTATTGATCTCCGCACAACAGATAAAATAAAATTCAAGGGATATTCCTTGAGGTTTGTTTTATTTTTTTCAAAAGAGACAGTGGTTTTTGAGTTGGGCATGCAACATCAAAGGGTTCTGCTTGGATCAATGTGCTAGAACTGTAGTAACTATTACGGTCTGAACATGGCTTCAAAAACGAAACCCTGCAAAATGAGCAGCGAAGACTCGTTCATCATATGGCTACAAGACTCCGAACAATTGTTCTTCTTAATAAAGGGGAAAAAATTGCATACCAAGAGTACACCGGGAGATGCTTCTATAAATTGCATGACTGAAACTTTGACCTGACACATATCGGATTCACTCGCCAATTTGAATGCATACTTTTATGCACGACACAACCTTGAGCCAATTATACCAATACCCATCTATTGCAATGACGCGGCCTTACCCACCAAACGCAAGTCATTGTGCTGACTGATCACGAGGCTTATTCTATTATTTTAACGGTCATTTCATGATGAGCTCAAGATCATTAGATGTATTTTGATATTATTTGATTTATTTTAATCAATAATGTAAAGTATTAAGGTGCATCTGATGATGAGAAGCTCAATAGGTTGGGAGAACGAATCTGCTGTATACTACTCAATAGTTGGGACTTCATCCGCCACAAAAAAATCAATTTGGTGCACAAATTCAAGCAACCACACACTCAAAATTGTGAATGGAAGTTAGCAATGGACATACTAAATCAGGTAGACAGCCCAAATCACTTCATTAAGCAAACACTGAGGAGAGCACAAGCTTATGGACATACAACCAATTAGCAGATGGTTCCTTTTGGTCAAGACGTTAAGAAACCTAAGACATGAATTCCCAGAACCCAAAAAGACAAGGTCAAATAATATAATAACACATCCCCAGTAACAATAACAAAACAAAACAGTATCCAAATAACTCGGTTAGACCAAGGCAATGCTGCTCTCCCCACCAGGTGGCTTCCTAATGCCGCCTAGGTAGTCTCTAGATTCTACTTTTCCATCAGCAAAGATGTTACTGCCACTCATCTCTCGCAGTTTAGCTACACTGATTGGTTTCTCGGCAGATGACGGTGGTGCATCACCCTTAAATATCTCATTTCCTGAAAGTTCAGCAAATTTCTGGTTATAAATCTTCTTTGCTGTCTTGGCAACTGACTCTTCACTTAACTTGGTATAGCCTTGATCTCCATCAGCCTGTAAGCACAGGTCACAAGTAACTTGTTATTTAAATTGCACAAAGATAAAGCATACAGATGCAACATAACAACATTCCCACACACGTGAAGCACAAAAGATGGCATATAGTTTCCCTGCAATATACAAGTTGTAATCAGTAATGTGTACCTCAAGGTTTCCAAATTATCAAGTGCAATGTTTGCATGATGCATTCCTATATGTGCTCCATGGTGCAGACAAATAATGACTAAAAAAGCAGAGATCAAAATTCAAAATGTATTGACCCCAAAATTCAGGTTAACAACTTATAAGGGTGCATACTTGACGTGTAGCAGGTTCTCCAATGTCTATGCTCCCTTTCAACTCCAGTATGCGAGGAGTTACTGGCCGGGGTTTAATTTCAGGTGGGGGAGCAAATATGTCATGACCACTAAGCTCCTTGCACTTTGCATCAGAAAGCTGCTTCTTCTTAAGTTCTGACTCACTTTCCAGGGTTCCACTTAGCTCACGCTGCTTGGCCACCTCAGGCAAAGTAGTGGGCTTTTTTGGAGAAACACCGTCCTCCTCACCAAAGGAGATATGACTAATTCCAGCAACTGCTTGCTGCCAATTTCCAGCAATCAACAACAGGAACTCAAGTTAGAAAATATCCAATGCAAAACTGTGATAAATACAAGTCAGTGAAATCTGTATTTTCATATATAACACAGTGAACCACATTAATCTAATAATACCTGGTACATGCGTAGTCCTGTTTTACTTGGAGTAGGGTTGGCACTGTCAGACTCTAGTGTGTCATTTTCTCCTTTGGCTACAAATATACCACTGCCAGTGATCTCCTTCATTTTATACTCGGAGCAAGGCTTTCTGGAAATTTCATAACTAAACAATTTCAGATGCCATAAAATAAAAAGGCAGAAAGCACACAAGATCCAATCATATATGATTGATAAGAGTTCATAGTATGATTCAAGAATTGAGTTTGCATTCATTTCCTACTTCTTTTAAAATCACAGATTTAAGTACTATGATAGTACTTCCATTCCCTTTCCTAATAGAAGTTGGAAGAAAGGATAAATGAACAAACGAAGGTGTTTCTGTAATCCTAGATATAACAGTTCTTTCAACCAAGATGTAGTTGGTAGATCAATGAGAAAATGAGAAAGAGTGTGCGCGCGTGTGTGTATCCGTATATAAAACCAGAACACGGTAAAGATGAAAAGAAAGGGGCAGCAGCTGCATGAATGACCATGCTGATTATGATGAACTTAATTTTAGAGCTGATAAGAAGCGGCACAATAGATCTCACCGTTTGTTTAGGCTCTCGACTTCTTCGTCCGTCACCTGACCTCCAAACACCACCTTACTGATCCCATCCGACGGCTAACGTCCATCCCAGCCCCCAACCAAAGGGAAAAAAAAAGAAGGACAAATTATTTACCCAGATTAAATAAACGTTCCACCAACCAAAAAAAAAAAGAAAAGAAAGAGAGAGACATAAAACTGCAGAAACTAAAATGAGCAGGATTGAGTGTAGTTAGGAGAATATGGTTACCTGGTGAGAACGGAGGGCGGAGCGAGAAGGCGCAGAGCCAGGAGCTGGAGAATCGGAAGGTGGAGTTTCAGACCAAGTAAGCAGATCTGCGGTGGAGGTGTAAGGCTTCCTAACGGGAGTGCTTCTCTCCATTGTTATTCAACAATAATTTACCAAAGCAGCGAAATAGGAAAATAACAGAAATTGGAGTTCCAAATTGTAAGACAAACAACGGAGAAAACGAATGATGCAGTCCCTGGCCAAACAGTGATTACTCCTCAGTACTCACTTAAAAACAAAACCACATATTTTTTAAAAATAAAAATTCGACAAAAGGGAACCGTCCCAGTTTCTGGGTGTGTGTTTTGTGTTTATCTCAGCTTACACACGCACAGGCGGATATGGAATAGATGGAAATGAAGAGGAGGACCTTCCGATCTCGAAGATTCCTGCTATTATATATTTTCTTGGTTTGGTTTGGATTGGATTGGATTGGATTGGTGGCTTTCAGTTCTTGATTTCTGACGGACGAAGAGTGGAGGTAGGGGAATGTAGAAGCTACTCTTCTGTTTTAAACCAAAGCAAAGCACCAACGAAGAATACACCTCTACATGGTATATATATTATATTATATTACGATGATCTAATTCTTCATTATCTTTCTCACCTTTTATTTTTTTCTTTTAATTTTTATTTATTTATTATTTAATCTCTCGTCTCTCTGCACTGCACATTCTCAAAGTCTGTTATTCCCAAATTTTGAATCTCATACCGCCTCCTCTGTATTTCCTTTTTTTTCTTTTATTTTTAATGGCAAGCATGTGCACCGGATGAACCGCCACATGTCGGTTATAAAATGCCTACTCAATTACTTCCTTGCCCCTCTCAACCTCAAACTACCAAGATTGCCCTTTCCTCGGGCGCCAATTGAATTTTAAAAGCTTAAATGAATGTTAGTAATCTAAATGAATAAGGCATTTCTGTCGCCAACAACAATTGATTTTTAGTAGAAAAGAAAAATATTGATAAATTTTGAACCCGTTGGGAACTAGAGGGTTCAACAAGCCAAGGATTTCTGGGTTCAGAGATTTGAGCACGTTCATGTGCACAAAGTCAAAGCTTGCTAAGCAATGTGACTTTTGGAAAATTTTATTCTCTGGAAAGGGAATAGAGGAGAGAGGCATTCAAGTAGGCATTTTTTCAGAACTGTGAGCTTCTCGTTCAATTCTCGAAATTTATTTGAGGAAGAGGTAGTTGTGCTTTGGTAAGGGTATTTTGGTGCTTCAAAATTTAATTTAGATGATTGTGGGAAAGCAACGGTATGTAACGTTACGATAAAGTGATCCGTTACACTGCAAAATCCAACCGGTTGCATCCTGGCACTGATTACGGAAAATTTCAATTTTTTAAATCCCCGTGGGCCTCAGTGACAAAAATGCCCTTCTAAATTATCAATTTTCCCTCTTTAAACCTACCTTAACAAGGAAATGCTTCGAGGATCAGCATTGCCCAAAAAGGAATGAGTTACTTTTGCTGGTAAAACAAGGTGTCTCGAGTGATTAGAAGGATCATTAGCACGCCAAAGCCCAGTGGGGATCCTCATTAAGATAAAACATTTGAGTGACTATCTATTAACTGCTCCATTTTTTCATGAACTTACCAAACATTACTTTTGAGTTTTAACCTTTTTCAAAATTTATTGCTTTAAAATAAATAAATAAATGAATATCAGTCACCTAAACACGATACAAACTGGGTACTTCAATCCATTAACCCCAAATAATCATATGCTTGCTGCATTTTAGATCTACGATAGAACTGTTAACATATTAAAACTGAAATGCACCTTTTCAATTTTTGTATTAAGCGCACACGCTCAAATGAGTACTTAAAAGGTGAAAGTTCTTTTTCTTTGTGCTAAAAATAACATTCATAATAGATTATTTTAAAATTGACATTTATGGGGTTTTTTTTAAAAAATTTGTATTCACAACTGTCAAATCTACAATATCTTTATTTATCATTTTAGTATAGAGATTAATGTAAGATATAGGCTTATTGAAAGTAAATAAAAATTCATCCAAAATACTGTATAGAAAAATCTTCTCAAAATGAGTGATCAATAACACAAGCTCATGGTCTTAACTCTTAAAGCTGGGCAACAAAAGTGATTATAATTTTTTTTTATCAAGTAAATTAACTCAAATAAGTGTACACATGGCTATTTTGGACTTCCTCTGCTCTTTTAATGATGGATCAAGTTTTTAAATTAATTTTACCTAATTAACACTAAGCGAGTTGAAAATTTATTAGGCTCGTCCCTTTTGCTCTGCTCCCTTATTAGTGTATTAGTCTTAATTAAGGTCCCGTCCCAGTGCAACCAAACTAATTCTGAAACAACAAAGGTATATGCCTAAAGAAAGGTACAATTTTTTATATCATGTTTAAGAGGAGGTAATTACTATTATGTTAGAAGAATGGGGGTGCATGATTGCAAAGGTGGGGTTTTAGGTGAAGAAAATTGTAAAAGGGGAAGTGGAGCTGAAAGCCGAAGTAAAAGAAAAATAAAAGCATGTCCCGCGGTGTAGTGCAACCAAAATTGAAGCACAACCCAAGAAACAAAATGGGAGAGGATTCCTTAAAGAAGCCATAATGTGACTGGGTTTTTATGACTCGAGATTTTCCTCCGCTATCTACCCTTAATAAAATGATCTTCAACTGTGAGTGCCATGATGGTGATTAGTTAAAAAGTAGCAAAATACATTGGACAGTTTGTTTCCTACCTGTACTTCATTTTTGAATTAATCGATTTAATATTATTAATTAATGCCCTGTTTCAATTATCTTCAATTTCATCGCTAACTCACTGCAAAAATTCAAATCCAATTTTGTGACGCTGTAGAAGAAACTAGCACCAACTATTGGATTTGAGACAGGTGGTTGAAAGTTTTGAATTCAGCCATTGATAACTCCAATTTGCATCAACTCTCCCGGAAGAAACAGAAAACATTAATGTGCATTATTATTTGATTTGGTGAGGATACATTATCACTACGCTTCAATTCAATCAACTGAATCAGAATAATAATGAACAAAAGAGTATGCCATTTTATTTCTTGCAGCATCTAAACCACAAAAAACTAGGACAGGAAGATGAGGACCCGGGCACAAAAATTTACACGCCCACCGTGGGGCTCGAACCCACGACCACAAGGTTAAGAGCCTTGCGCTCTACCAACTGAGCTAGACGGGCATTTGTATGGTGTAAGTAAAGAAAATAGTAATACTACTAAATTTCTTCTTTAATAGAAAAGAAAATTTTGCCATAAAATTGAATTTTGTTTCCGAAAGTATAATACTAAGATTTTATTTATTTTTGGTTAATATTTTAAATAAAAATTATAAAGTAAAAAAATTACAATTGTGGAGTCAGAGTTTCAAAATTTAGACAACGAAGAAAAAATAAGCCGTTTATTTTCTTTTTAGACAATAGACATGTACTTCAGTAATTACTGCTGGTATTTGGTTACTAAATCCAAAAACGAAAAAGAGGGTTTACAGCCAATTTAAAACTTCCATAAATTATTAAAACTATTTGTAAACAACCTTAAGCCGGTACGACTTCCCTCGCCCTACACGATTGCGTGGCTTATATCTGAAACAATATTTTGGATGCTTCCGAAACGGAAGCCAAAAGTTTGGGGGGAAAAATTGCTAAGCAAAGAAAGACCAAAAAAAAAAAGAAAAAAGAAATCATTCTGTTGAGCAAAGTAACATCCATGATCCATCTTATTCCTGAATCATGTGGCAAATGGTACTAGTTTATAAATACTAAAATAATGTTACCTACATTTTTTTTTCATGATATTTTTGAAATGCGGCTGTAATGTGTAAGTTCATCGAAAATAAATTTGGAAAATTTAAAATAAATATTCTACAGTAATTGTGATCAGAGTTGTGCTGATTTATTTTTCTTTTAGTGAAGATAAATAATGTTATTTTAAAGAATAAAAAAAGGAGATAACTTTCAAAAAACAACTGAGAAATTTTTAATGAAATTTAAAGTACATAATCACCTCGAAGGACAAAGTAAACCATACTAAAAGATACTCAATCAATAGAACAAACAACTACAAAGGAAAAAAAAAACACACTAAATAACAGGAAATTATGAGCCATATAGTTTGGCAAACACTATCACTCTCTTGGATTGTTAGAGCTTTTATTCACCCATCCACCTTGTTTTATCTAAAAGTTTTATTTTTTCACAAGTTGCAAAATACCCAAGCACTTGTTGGCCATTAGAGACTTGAATGGGATTTTAATTACGTATTTTCTTCAATTAGCATTTTTTTTATTATTTGAAACACTTTATATTCTCTTTGTAACAAACTCCCGTGTCTCTTTTAGAATAGATTTATGCAAAATCATCTTATTCATCAAACTGCATAATTTTGAAACTCATAATCAAAAGTCCAATAGTCCAAAAAAAAAAAAGAATCACCTCTTCGATGTTCGGATCTTTTGATGTTTTTCGGCTTTTTTTCTCACTTATTAGGACAGAGAAAAGAAAAAAAAAAGGAAATTTTGATTTATGAATGAATAGGAAAACAAAGCACAATAAAGATCAGAAATAAAAGCACCTGAACGAATGAAAATAGAACACTACATAAACAAAAATAGAGCATCATGATGAACACAAATCAGGACCCAAGCTCGGTAGCCAGCCTTCAGCAAGAAAGAAACACCACCAGCCACCTGCCAGAGAGTTGTGTTGATTTAATTATATAAATAGTATTTTTCATTTTTTTTTTTTGGACAAAGGCCTAGGCCTGAAATACACTTAACTGGGCAACACAGCCCAATCCTGAGAGGCGCGGGGACCCGAAAAATTCGATCTAGCTCATAGAAATATCTCGAACTCACGGTGGAAACAGAGCAACACACTCTGAGAAAAAACCAAAACTTGTGCCCTGGAATCCCTCCGGTGACCTGCTTTATGCCGGGGGGTTTGTATAGTGAGGCTCGGCCTCCTTTCTGAGGATGGCTTTGAGTCTGTCCGGAGTGTTAAAACTCCAGTTTCTTTGGAGTTTTCCTTGGGCAAGGAGCTGGGCAACCGTATGTGCTGCTTGGTTGCCGTCTTGTTGCGTCCACCTTATCCTGATTTGCCACCCAGAGGAGGTAAGTTCTCCGATTGAGCTTACAATATGGTTTACACTCCATATCCTTCTGTTGTTAGTGCACACATCTACTAGTTCCTTACAATCCATTTCAATTATTGCTTTTGTTGGATATAGGTTTCGGATCAACCGTACAGCTTCCTCCAAGGCTGTGCATTCTGCCTCCAGAGCTGAGTGGGCGAAACTCTGTTTAGTGTGCCCAGTAAGGAGAGATCCCCTAACATCTCTTATGATCACTGCAAGGTAACAAATTGATCCATTTCTGGGGTATGTTGCATCTGTATTCACTTTAATCCAGTCTTTCGGTGGGGGCTCCCATACCTTAGCCTCCTCTATCCTCCCCTCTCTGTCCCCTGCTGCTCTGTCTTTTTTGATGTTCTTTGAATTGGATAGGCTGGATAATAGGGCTATTGTTTTCTGTATTGGTCTACTGGGATCAATTCTTATTTGGTCATATACACAACTATTCCTTTCCTTCCAGATAAACCATAGCATGGTGAAACATTTGGCCATAGCTTCCTCCTCATCAATGCCCTGAGCTAAGCTGTATTTGTCCATTTGTGCCTGCAGCCAGTCTCCTATTTTGCAACCCTCGTTAGAGCCAATTTGTGTTTGGATGTCTGCCCCAAACCAAGCCGGTCTCGTCCACCCACACTCTAGAAATAGGTGTTCTAGAGTTTCCGAGGCTTCATCACAAATCGGGCATCTATGGTCTGGTACAATTCTCCTTCTATGTAGGTTAGCCATACTGGATAGCGCATTGTGTAGAATTTTTCATATGAAAACTCTTATTTTGGGGGGGATTAATGTGGTCCAAATGTTTCCCCAAATTTTGGGGTTATCAGACGTAGATGTGGAGGCCCTACTTCTTTCTTCCCCTGTACTCCTTTCTCTTCCTATGTCATAACCACTCTTAACCTGATACTGCCCATCACTAGTCATTGGCCAGATGAACTTATCTTCCTGTGTGGGGGAGGGGACGGGTAAGGCCAGGATGTCATTGATCTGGTGCACTGGTAACATCTCCCTGAGAACTTCTACTCGCCATGTCTTGGAGTCCTAGTCAATAAGAGCTGCTACCTTTTCCAGGCTGCTGTTAGAATTGTTTTCAAGAATTTCCCCACTCCTGATCTATCTATCCTCCCAAATATTGATGTTCTCCCCATCTCCTACACTCCACCTGCCATGTTTGAACAAAAACTCCTTCCCTTCCCACAGACTTAGCCATCCCCATGAGCTGCATCTACCTCTTCTTGCTTTTTGGAAGCTGATGTTTGGGAAGTATTTTTGCTTGAGTATTTTTGCCCAAAATGAGTTTGGTTCTTCCATTAATCTCCACGCTTGTTTCACTAAGAGAGCCACATTCATACTTCTGAGATCTCTAAACCCCATTCCTCCCTCCTTTTTCTTCCTTGTTAGAGTTTCCCATTTCACCCAATGAATGCCATTCCCTCTTCCATTGTGCCTCCACCAGAAATTGGCTATTTCTGAGCATAGCTTTGAACAGAAACTTTTAGGAAACAGAATGGTGGACATGACATAAGTGGGGATGGCCTGAATCACTGCTTTAATCAACACCTCCTTCCCTCCTTGTGATAGGAACTTCATTTTCCAGCTTGTGAGTTTTTGTTTCACCTTATACATAACCCAGTTGAGGGCTTGCTTTTTGGATCTTCCCCAGGCAGCAGGCATTCCCAGGTATTTCCCTGGGTTATCCCAAATGGGAATGTTTAGAGCCCTTTGTAACCTCTCATTCATTTCACTGGGTGCACCTCTGCTTAAAATGATTCCTGATTTTTCATGGTTAATCTGCTGTCCCGAATGCTTACAGTAGAGGTCTAGGATATCTTTTAGGGTTTTTGCTTGTTGGTCCTCTGCTTCCATAAAAATGATTGAGTCATCCGCAAAGAAGAGGTGAGATAACTCAGGGAAATTTTTTGCAAGTTTGATCCCTTTTATGGCATTACTCTCCAGCGCCTTAGTGATTCCCCTGGACAAGATTTCAGCAGCCATAATAAAGAGGTAGGGGGATAGTGGATCCCCCTGCCTTAGCCCTCTTTGGGGATAGAATTTGGGGCCCAGACTTCCATTCACCTTGATCCTATAGCTTATCGTTGAGATGCATTCCATTACAAGCCTTACCCATCTCTCATCAAACTCCATTGTTACTAAAGTCTGTTTTAGGAAGCTCCATTCCAATCTATCGTATGCCTTATTCATATCTAGCTTAAGTGCCATGTGGAACTTCTTTCTTCTCTTGTTCGTTCTAAGGGCATGGAAGGTTTCCTGTGCTAGAAGGGTGTTGTCTTGTATTTGCCTCCCACTAACAAACGCGCTTTGATTTTGTGAGATTAGCTCATTCATAAGAGGTTTCATTCGATTTACCAGCACCTTTGAGATGATTTTGTAGTTGAAATTTGTACAACTGATAGGCCTGAACTGTCCCACTATTTCTGGATGTTGTACTTTGGGGATTAGGGTGATGTGAGTCTCATTTATTTCCTTGGGAAGGTGCCCTACTTCAAAAAAAATTTTAACTGCCCTGAATATGTCATCTTTCACCACATCTCATGCCTTTTGGTAGAAGATTCCATTCATTCCATCTGGGCCTGGAGCTTTCATGG
Organism: Gleditsia sinensis; assembly: GCA_037074535.1. Taxonomy (NCBI): domain Eukaryota; kingdom Viridiplantae; phylum Streptophyta; class Magnoliopsida; order Fabales; family Fabaceae; genus Gleditsia; species Gleditsia sinensis. Next base: position 7,222,794 of record CM073472.1, read on the forward strand.
CTCCTAGGCTGAATACAGCTTTTTCCACCTCCTCTTCTGTTACATTTCTGATAAGCTTTTCATTCATCTCTCTTGTTATAGTCCTAGGTATGATCTCTTCCATGTTGGGGAACGTTCTTGGGAGTGATGACTCAAACAAAGTGCTATAAAACTCTTGAAAAGCGCCTTGTACATTCTCTTCGCCTTCCACCCAATTTCCTCTTACATCCTTCACTCTTGTTATCAGATTTAGTTTCCTCCTCTGTTTGGTAGTTTGATGGAAGAATCTTGTATTCTTATCCCCACAATCCAGCCATTTGACTCTAGCCCTTTGTGCCCAGAATTTTTCTTCTTGCTTCCATAGGTTATTTAGGCTCTCCTTGATTTTCCTCCTTTCCTCCATTGCCCCCTTTCCTTGACTACGGTTTTGAAGTTGTTGTAGCCTCCTTCTTAGTCTCCCAATCTGCACGTCTGCCCTTCTAAAGTTGGTTTTCTTCCAAACATCAAGGTATGTTGCCATGGTTTTGACTTTGGATGCGACATCCGCTAAGCTTTCTGCTTGTTCACTACTTTTCCAGCATTTCTCTACTTCTTCTTTGAATCTTTCATGGTCAGCCCAATAAGCTTCAAACTTGAAGCTTTTTTCCTTCTTTTTTTTGGGGATAGTTAGGGTCAAAAGTAATGGGCTATGATCCGAACCCACAGCTGGGAGAGCTGTTATGTTAGCATGTATGAACCTGTTCAACCATTTTTCATTTGCTAGGTGCCTATCAATTTTTTCTTTAACTCCCCCCTCTTCCCTCATATTCCACCATGTGAATTTGCACCCCTTAATGTAGGAATCAGCTAACTCATTGTCATTGATAACATTTCTGAACACCTCCATTTGTTTTTTATTCTGGGGTCTACCACCATCCTTTTCATGTTGGAATAACATTTCATTGAAATCTCCTATGCATTGCCAAGCATAAGATTTACCTGGATTTAAGGCTGATAGCTCCCTCCATTGATGCCTTCTTTTTCTGGGATCTGGGTTCCCATAAAAAAAGGTGCTGAAGCTGTCTTCTGAGCCATTCTCCAATCTAATTTTAGTATGGATGTAGCTTTGCCCTTTGTCCAACACTTCTACCCCGCATTCACTTCTCCACATCAAACAAAGTCCACCTCCTCTCCCTATTGGATCGACTACTGTCATCTCATCAATCCTCAGTTTCCTCTTCAGATTTTCCATTTTTTTCTCTTTTGCTTTTGTTTCAATGAGAAACAAAAGTGAGGCTTGTATTTGAGACATAAGTCTCCAAGCTCCCGAACTGTCAAGGCAGCCCCCACTCCTCGACAGTTCCAACTAATGGTCGTCATTTATAAGGGTGGGGCATGTTTTGGCCTGCCTCCTCAGCCTTTTCAGTCTTCTGATTTCGTTTGTTCCCCTCTTCTTTGGCTCCCTTTAATTCCAGTCGCCTTCCTCTCTTAAATCTATCTCCTTTTTTTTTGTTTTTATCTTCATTCTTCACCTGGATTAAGTTCCCATGATTCAGTCTGCATTCTTCCATTTCTGCCCTTGCTCTCTTCAGGCTTAAGCTTTTACCAATATCTACTGCCAACTCGTTAGCCACTAATGCTCAGACTCCTCTGCCTTCCTTCTCTTTGTCTGCTTCTTCTTTTTCTGGTTCTTCTTCACTAGGCAATTCAACATAGTATTCCTTATGAAATTCTATTTTTTTCCTTCTCTTCCATTTCTTCCCATGTATTATGCCTGTTCTGTTGGTAGTGTACCAGTAGTATTGGTCCTCAGCTGCTCCTGCTTTTTCCTTCTCCATCGTGGCCATTCCTTCTATTTCCTTTCTTCTATCCTTTGAGTCCTTGAGCTTTCTGGATGGCCAGATCAGGTTCTCCTTTTTTCCTTCTATGATCATTTTGTCTTTTGACCCATGGCATAAGTTGTATGGTTTTTTTTGTTGTAGGCCCACTACTTTCGGGCGATTGGCAGCTGGTGGGCTGTGTGGGCCCAAGTACCCATTTGTTCTCCCCGGCCCAGGGTCCTTTTCTTCTAAAAATACCTCAAATCCTCCAGATTGTTCCTCTGTACTCTGCTTCCCCTTTGTTCGGTGATTAGTTTTTACAATTTCTGGTTCCTTGTCTGCATGCATGCTGCCTTCTTCTACCCAAGGGATTCCTTTTCTGCTTGCCACATTCTCCCTGTTTTCTTTTTCGGTAACTCCAGATTCCACTTCCACGCTCATTTCGTATGGCCTGTCCCCATTGTCTTGGTCTATGTTCCTGCTGTCTTCCCCACTACCTTGGTTGCCATCCATGCAGCTTTTCAGTGGCTTTTTGCTGCTGCCCTCCTCGTGCATAGTGTCATTGACCACCCTGTTCTACATTGACACTTCTTCCACATCGGAGCTCCACCATCCTTCGCCTAGCTCCCTCCGCCGTAGACTTTCTTTAATTATGATTTTTAGCGGCTTTGCTGGCTGTGTTCCTAGCCCTGGACCGTATCTTGATTTGTTCTCCTCCCTACCATGCCCCTCCTGTTCATTCCTGCAGTCTTTTTGCTCATGGCCTAACCTCCCGCACCTATAACAATACTCTTGTAGTTTTTCATACTTCAACCTTATCTACATTTTGGACATGTTTTTCCTAGGGACCCAGAAACCAGTGGTAAAAGGTTGCCTCAGATCTTTGAGTACTCTGAATCTCAGAAAAGGCCTCATAATACGCCCCTCTATGACTGAGTCTTCCACTTCCATGATCTTCCCCAACCGGTTTCCTATAATGGTGCCATTTTTCACATTCAGATTTTCTAAGGTTAGGCCATGTGCCTGAACCCAATGTGGGGCATGGGTGAATACCATCTCTTGTATGGCTAAATCTGGTCTCCAACATTGTACATTTAGCAGATGCCCCAGTATATTCCAAGGGGACTCCTCCAAGATTTTCTTTGCCGTGCTTTCCTCCTCAAAATTGAATAGAAATGTATTAACCCCTAAGTCCACTATTCTCATCCCGTTTGGCTCACCCCATCCCTTGCAGATCATACTCTTAACTGTTTTTCTGTTTAAGGGTTTGTTTGCTATTACTTTGCCCACCAAGCTGCAATTTGCCATGTTCAAGGACTGATTTTCATCTGCTTTCAGTTGCACTGTGTCATCCTCCGCCTCCAACTCCCCCATTCTTCTCCTGTTGCTTTGATCTTCTACATTGTTGCTGCCCTCCATCTTCCTTCTGGTTTTAGTCCTCTGGTGTTCCTGCTTTTGATACCAGAGGGGAGAACACGATATTAAGTGACCTTCAAGGATTGCTGCTAACTCAAAGTAAATCTCTTACTAGAAGAGTAAACCGTTTCTCCTATGCTGAGAGGGAAACAATCTCTCCTGAACGAGAGTAACTCTCAGAGGCAGGAAAGTACTCAAATAGTATTTTTCGTTTGCTAGGTACAACCATGCATTTCTTTTTTGGGTCATAAATAAAATCTCCTAAACCCTTTCTGTATGGTCTTAATACCTGCAGATGAAATTATGTTGGGTTCAACTGTAAACCCAGTCATTTAGCCCAATAATTAATAATCGTGGCCGGGCCCGGAAGCGATGAAACAGATGCTCTCTAACTGTGGAAACTCAGCGGATCCACTTGTTCAGTGTGCCAAGTTAATAACCATAAACGCTTTGTCCCCACAAAAAAAAAAAAAAAGGAAAAAGAAGAAGAAGCCATAAACGGAAAAGCCAAATATTTTTTAAGCTTCGGGGTGAAAATTAGATTCACGTCTACCCAAAGGGAATCTAGTGCTCCAACGAACAAAGAACAGCACAACAATACGGATCACTCACAACTCCCAAGTGACAGAAGGCGGAGAGATTGTGGTTTCCGATAGCGGAATGGCCGTAGCAATTATCATTAACTTATTCTGTGTGTATAGCCCAACAAGACAACTCCGTCGCTCCAATGACTGTTCCTTCCACAACACTCCGGGCCTCTTTAGACGCGCTTTCACTGCAAATTCTCGAGCATTTCTTGACACCAAGTCAACCGTAATGCTTCCTCTTCCTCTTTTTTCTTGCCCAACTACTTGAATTCCCAACACTCAAATCCAATCTATTTATTGGTTTATTTACCTATATTTATTTACATATGGGGAGGCAGGTTTCAATTGAACAATTACAGGGAAAAAAAACAGTTTTTTTTCTTTTCATTTTCTGTGTCCCCCAGCTAAGAATATTAAAAAAAATTGGTCTTTTTCATTTGGGTGGGTGGGTTGGGGGGGCGGGGGGTGAGAAGCCAGTAGAAATAGATGAAAGGAGAGCTAATGCGCAAGCGATAGGGATTTTGGAGCGTTAAAGCTGTAGTCAAATCGGGGGCCCTTCTTTTTCTGTATGTCTGTTCTTCTGGCTGTAATATTGATTACAGTGAATGCATATGTAATTGTTGATTCAAGAATGATCTGTCTCTTTTTCCCCGTCACCTTTATTGACATTTCTTGCACGCAATTTATGTTTAGGATCCCATTGTAGTGGAAAAGGAAGTCAACCAAAGCAGGAACTTATTGGCTTGTCCCATATGTTACGACTCCTTGAAGTGGATTGGTGATCCTGGTTTCTCCGTGTGAGTTGATTTATTTAGTTCATCTTTGACTTGCAAAATTGTAGCTGTGCTACTTTTTGACTTAGTATTTTAATGGTTATGACATGCTCGTTCTGCTTATTAACTGGTTTCTGTTTCTTCATTGGATCATTTAATACAGATATTCTACCCCTGGATCTTGTTTACAATGTAGCACTTGTAAGAAGACATATGTTGGGAATGAAACCCATCTTGATCTCACAACAACAAGTGGGGCTAAGATCTATGGTGAATCAATGCCAGCTTCCACAGAGCTTTTCAGGCATGGAAGCTATATTTTTTCCAAGTGAATCTTTGATTGCCATTCCAGCATGCAATTGACTGTGTATGCTAGTGGTAATAAAACTGGATATGTGGACCGGATATGTAAGCAAACCTAATTATTCAACAGCATTCTCCATACAAGCCAGAAAAGTTCGACCCAAATATTAGGTTAAGGGTAATAATAATGAAGAGTAAAATTCAATGATCAAATAGGTTTTCTTGTAAATAACTGATCACAAAACTAACTTGCAACTCTTATGTACACGGGTTGTTCATTGTGTCAGGGTGCCACTGATATCATTTCTCTATGAGAGGGGCTGGCGTCAAACTTTCTCTGCATTGGGTGGTTACCCAGGTCCTGAGAAAGAGGTGAACCAAATGTCTCTGTTCCTTAACAATATCCCCACTTGGTGGATCCCTGTGTTTTGTTTTAAAGTGATTTGTTATTTATAGGATCTGTTGTTGGCATTAAGACTCACACTAATCTTGAATGCGCTACTTTACAAGTGGAAAAACAGCGATGTTAATATTTATTGTAAGTCTGGTCTCTTTAGAGGAGCATCACGAACAGTTAGAATATGGACTTATATAGGGGCATTTCATATAAGAACTTACCCAATTTTGAATGGTTTGACAACAGCTTACGTTAGCTTTATCAAAACAAGTTGAAAACCACTTATTTAGGCTCAATAAGGCATTTCAAAAGCTTATCCGAGTTATGAAAAAACTTTGTTATACACTTGTTTGTGACTTCAGATTGGCACTTATAAGCTAAAATAAGATCATTGACATCTTGAAGAAGCTATACAAATTTGGATATGATGAAATTCTTTGAACTGCCAATGAGATTTATTATCTTCTAAAATCATGCCTGTCATTTGTACTTCTGAAGCAATATAAGAAATATCTTGTAATAGTAGGAGTTCAAGTTCGCTTCTTTTCGACATAGTTTAACTGCTAATGGTTTCTTCAATTGATTTTGACTGCAGTTTGAACTTATGAAGGATTTCTTGAAGCCAGTCTTAGGTGGAAATATCATTGATGCAAGCTGTGCAAGTGGATTATTTTCAAGATTATTTGCAAAGAGTGGATTGTTTTCTTTTGTAGTTGCTCTAGACTACTCAGAAAACATGTTGCGGCAATGTTATGAGTTCGTTAAGCAGGAGGAGGGCTTTCCAAAAGAGTACGCTGTTTATACTAAAAATTAACTAGAATCCATAATATCTAACCTTTTTGTTTTTGGTGAACGTAATATTTAACTTTTGAATACAAAGATTATTGTCTCTTAAGCGACCAATTCTAAATTAAATCTTTAATTTATATTTCAGTCAAATCTCATTAATATTTCTTTTTTTAGGAACTTCGCTTTGGTCAGAGCAGATATATCTAGGCTTCCGTTTGTTTCAAGTTCTATTGATGCTGTGCATGCTGGTGCAGCTCTCCACTGTTGGCCTTCACCATCAGCGGCTGTAAGGGAATAATTTCATGCAAAACATCATATTGTTCAGCCTGTAAATGCACTGCTGCACATACTTATTGCATAATTCCATTAATCTGTTTTTCAGGTGGCCGAAATAAGTCGAGTTTTGCGACCTGGAGGTGTCTTTGTTGCAACTACCTATATAATTGATGGGCCTTTTTCTGTTGTCCCATTTTTAAGTGCGCTACGTCAGGTATTAAGTTTGTTTTGCTTGGGATTCTTACCTTGTTTCAATCATAATTAAATTGACATGCTCCCTTGAAATCAATCAACTGGCTGAGACTAACATAATTGAATTTGTTAAATTATTTGTGTAGCTGTTTTGTACTTCGGATCTTCTAACTTTTGTCTTCTGGTCACCTACATCCATTTATCTGCATGCTCTGCAGCTTTCCTGTGTTATGCTTATAATTTTGCACAAGTGACTTACAATTCCCCCCCCCCCCCCCAACCTGCACCTTCACCCAGTGAAAAGGAAAGATTTAAGAATAAACGCATTGCATTAATCTAATTCTATGTCATTTCCTTCCAACGTTTCATTTCATATAGGCAATCAGTTTTGACAGTGGGCAATATGTTTCTCATTGTAGAATATCAGTCAAATATCAGGCAGCTACATTTTTTTGGCGGAAGATGAACTCAAAGATCTCTGCAGGGCATGTGGGCTGGTCGGATTTTCGTGCATTAGAAATGGGCCTTTTGTAATGATCTCTGCTGCAAAACCCACCTAAGGGTTGGGTTTCCTGGTGATTACTGTCCTGCCTTCTGAACATGATTTGCTGGAGCCTGTTTGTATACTTGCATAATCAATTTTGTCTATTCTTCAGAATATAAATTATGGGTATCTGTTAAAGCAAAGACAGCCAATTAGGATTCCTTAGATTCCTTCGTCTGTAAAGAAAAAATTGAAATTTCATCTTGTTTGGCTGTTCAAAACCTTGTCGCGGCCGCATTATGAGAGGATATATAAACCAGCTCCCAGAAAAACCATTGTAATTGATTCAGAGCACAAACAACTCAAGGACAATATTAACGTTTATACTTTAGTCTAACTGTAGCTTGAACGATGCTGGCATAAGCTTTTTCTTGGATTAAAAATTCGCGTTGCTTTTCAGTGATGAGGATAATAAAAAATCTTGTGCTATTCAATATATTACTCTTGAATGCATTTAGTTTACAGAACTGAAATGCAGATAAACAAGGGAAATCATCCCCTGAAAAAAGGGAAGATAAAACTATGAAGGCCTGAGCAGTTTGTTTTGTCAATGTGTGCATGTGTAATTCGGATCAATAGAGATGCAGTTCTGAAAATATCTCTACCCGCTGATTACACGCAATTTGTTTGAGTAGAATTGAATAACCTAAATTGGAGAATGGAACTGCCGGTAAAGCAACCTTTTGTCGTCCTCCTTATCGTCGAGATCAATGCCGTCACTATCATAATCCCTTAAATACAATTCTTCCGAGTCAGACATGAGTACTTCAGAAAACTCTCTATTAGTAAGTGAACTGTCTGAGTCCATTCGCTGCATCTCTGATTCTATTAAGGCATCCATCTGAGCTTGTTCCCTGTCTCTGGGATAGGTGCGATAAAGAAATGAGTAGATGAAACAGCTGAGAGCCATTGGAATTCCTAATGCTGTATATAGTGCCTTGCCCAAAGATGCAGCATTCTTTCTCTCTAAAATCTCTTCAGATTCACTAGATCCTTCAGGAATGGGCTTATATCCATAAACATGCTGAGCCAGAATCCCCACTGCAGGGGGAGCAAAAGATGATAATATAGACTCAAACGATCTGTCCATGGCATATACACTCGTTCGAGATTTCTTAGGAACTATCTCTGCAAAAATCGGACTGTTGTCCGGACACTTGACAAATCAGTGACTGAAGTAAGCTTATTACATTCTTAAAAAAGCTTAATTTGTTTTCTTTTTAGTCCCGGATTACTAAAAGATCAGTAAGTATTTCTGAGTTTACCACTATTTCTGCCATAAGCACGCGGAAGGAAGAAGCCAAAATAATGATTTCTTATTGGGAAAAGGATTTACCAAACCAAAAGGAAATTGGTGAGTTTGAGAGACTTTACAAGTTTGTAGCCGGAGCATTCCAAGATATGAAGAATCCCAGAATGAGTAGAATCAAACCATGAGGTAATGCTGTAGATGGATCATCAGGCAAACCCAGTAAAAGTATTGCTGCCAGGGGGATTGCTGATCCAGAGCTTATCTGTGCTAGAATGATTCTGCCAGAATTTGGAAGACGTGTAGAAAGAATGTCTCCCATCCTACCTCCAAACAAACCCCCAATAGAATTGGAAACTACAAACAAAGCTACGAGAGCTGCAGTTTGCTCGTGGGAGAAGCCGATAAGCTCAAACCACATGGGTGCAAAAGACATAGCTGACCAAGGGAAGGAGCCAGTGATACCCTGTGCAACTATAATCTGGAAAGACGAAATCTTAGAAACAGACTTGGCTTCCTGAACCAGATCTTTCACTTCAGACCGAAATGTTTTTTGCGGGACTTTATTGCTACTGGCATTCGTACCGTTATTGGAGAAGTGTGGATCGTTGGCAAAGAGGTACACTAAGGTACCTACTAAAACACTTATCAGTCCAACAATATGAAAGGAAATTCTCCAACCAGGGATACCCATGAATGTTATCGGAGCTATCAACACTGAGAAGAGGACACCAAGAATTGAACCAACATTGGCTGCTAGTTGGAGCCATCCAAAAGCCATGCCACGACTGCTATCATCAGTTGAGTCAGCAACAAGGGACTGGATTGCAGGTGAAACTAGGGCAAGCCCGATCCCATTTAATGCTCGTGATACAGCCATCTGTAACACAATGACTTCAAAGTGAATACAATCAGCTTACTTCCTACATTATACGGCTATACACAAATTATTTACCCTCCTAACTCAAATTTCATCTGACAAAGCACACTGATGGGCTCAAAATATATTGCATGTCAACTAACTATTTTTGTATCACGAAAATTGGGCAAAAGAAATAGAACCATTACTGTTTTAAGATAAATGAATTCATGCTATTAAGACCTTTGAATTCAATCAACAAGTGATATGTTTGTTCCTGTTTAGATGCAAACTAAGATGAAATGGGAAAAATAAACTAAAAAAGAAAAAGAAAAAAAAGTAGATGTCAAGATGATTATGGCTCCACTTCATGGAAGGAGAAAAACGCAACTATCAACTATGCAGCATTACGAAATAAGAAAGTAGTACCTGAAGAAAAGTGGAGGAGAAGGCAACAAGGAAAGTAGCGGTGGCCCACAGAAAAGCGCCGAGTGCTATGACGTGTGTTCGATTGTGGCGGATGGCAAGGTAGGCAGCTATGGGATAGCAAGAGGACTGCACTATGGACCGAAATAGAGTGAGGGAACCAAGCCCCGTGGGGTCCGTGTGAAGGGTGGCACCCACCTCCTTGTACACACCTGGCAGCAATGATTCGTCAGCTCTCTCCATAATCCCAGCAAGATTTACCAGCACCAGAGTCACCGTCCCTGTCTTCATGCTCTCTTTTCCCTCTCCCTCTCTATCTATATCTTCCCCCTGCTTTCTATCTATGTCAAATACACAGAGACAGAGACATGTACAAAGGTTTCCTACGTAGTATCGTTGTCTGTCTTTTGTTTATGGTTACAAATTCGTAACTTGAGATTAATTTGGATCTGAAATCCATATTTTTCACTGTTTCTCATGGTGCCATGTTGTTGAGGTTTTTTTTTTCCTAATGGAGTGGAACTTGAAAATGAAGATGATGAAGTTGATTGACAAATGGCTGGATTGTGGAGGCTTGGAGTTGCCATCAAGGCATGCCATGTGTACGTGTAAGACGCGGAGGGAAATACTCAACTATATTCGGTTGATGACTATAGTTAGACAGTTAGACTATTCCACTCCTTTATGTACCACTATTTTTTTGACTAAATTCTTCCAATCATATTATTTTTAGACTCTTTTTTATGGACAAAATTATTTTTAGGCTCCACTCTTGCAGAGTAAAAATTAATCATAAAAAACATATTTTATATAGTGAAACAGCATAAATCTTGTGTAGTGTAACACAGATAAGTCTCTTTATTTTTCTTATTATGGAATTATTTTTTTGGTCATATATTATCGAGGTTCTGGAAATGTAATCGGGCCTTGGTGGGCTAAATAGAGAGCCTTATTTCTATTTTGATAAATTGAAAATAATAAGATAAGAGACGCAAAGAGAAACCCGGGGAACAGAGATAGAGAAGTTGAAATTGCGTGAGCATTGGGTGGTTAGAATAGAAAGAGGAGGGTGATGGAGAAAAGAACAGTGCAGAGGACTGCTCTTGTGTTGAGGGAACAAGAAAGTAGCTAAATTATGGATGCCACTAAAAGTTGGAATGAGTTTTTGTAAAGTTACTTGCTAGCATCAAACAAATATATATATGTCACCTTTGGTCTCACAGGGTTGGATAAAAATAAATAAAAAAAGATTCATCGTTTGAGTTGGGTTGTGAATATAATTAGTATTTAGCGCAAGTTGCAGAAGCGGAAGAGGATGGCGTTCTAGAAACGTTTCCACGTGCGATTCTGGCCGTAAACGTGGACCATGGATACTTCATTGGCGGGGTTTGCAAGAAGCAAGACGTTATAGTGACGTCGTTTGCTGCGTCACTCGATCACGACCCTCTGTAATAATTAATCATATTCATTCCTAATTCCTAATTCTTTCAATTGTCTGACGGTGATTTCTGTTCAAAGTTTTCAACACGGAACAATGGTGGTTAATTTAGTTGTCTCTGTCATATCTTTTGAAGCGTTAGATATATCTGTTTTCTGGCATCATCTCCGTGACTCGATGATCGTTCTTCTAGCACGTTTAGCGGGGGGGAAGTGTATTCTAGTTTATTTTTATTTCATTTTTAATCACATTAATTAATATATATTCCTATTCCTTTACATATATATATTGTAATGGTTCAATTGCTAAAGTTCTAGAGATGAAAGCTATGTATAATTATTTACGAACGAATGGAGTATTAATTACTTGAGTACAGCTAGTACTGTGTAATTCACAATTAGAAAAGAAAACCTTTTTAGTGTAAAGATATTAGATAAGGAGATCATATATATATATATATATAAAACATTTTATATTGTGCGAAGAGGCAATGAGAAATAGTTTTATTGTATTGCTAACGAAAGCAACGAGAAAAGAGATCAATATACCATTTTATATTGTACGAAGAGACCATAACAAATAAGTCAATTTGCAGTTGCAGTTTTCACAACAATTACGGATATTCGTGGATAAGCAATCTATATATTATATCAAGTGTGACGGTTATAAACTTATTAATCTTTTCTTAGTAATAAAAAAGAAAAAAAGGGTCGAAGAGTATATAAAGTTGGGGACATGTGGGGTTTAGAAAAACCCTTCTAGATCCATTTGAGGCAGACAAAGATAGTGTCTGGAATATCTCCCTGTCTGATGAACCCCACAATTCCTGAATTCTAGAGCAGTGTAGAGCTAGTTAGGTTTCTCTTGGCCTTCGGGAATCACCGGCAATGAGATGAGTTCTGTATAAGGCAGATTAATAAAAGTAAAAAATTAGAGAAATTACAAGAAACAAAGAGCATGCATCTCGGGTATAGATGTACAGTTTAGTATATCTGGAATAATGAAAGACTCGTTAAGAGAGAGTCCCTCAAAATGATATAGCAGCGAGAGAGATACCGGGGGTTCTTTTAAGTTGGCACTACGTCACCTATAAATAGGCATGGCCCCTGCATGTGGAAGTGCAAGTTTAAACGTATGAATAACGAGGTTCGTCAAGCCGTAATGTAAGACTATATATGGCACCATTTTTTAAAAAAAAAAAAAATTGAATAAAAAAATAAAAGAACAAAATGGTACGAGTTTGAAGCATTTTTGGTTTAGTAGGTTACCTAACCCAACCGCAAAAAGAAAGTGAGGGCGTCCTTGCAATAGCTGAATGCTCTGTAACCACCCTATTTTATGAGCTCCTTTATTAATTGAGTATATATGGCCTCCGCACTCAAAGCTCCAAATTCTCTCTATAGACTAAAGACACCTGCTGTTGCCAACGAGCAGCTTGATACTAGAGAGATCACGTGGTTTGTCTTCACATCTCTTTCTATGTGTCGCCGAATTGAGACTTAATTAGCCAATGAATAAATGTAAAAAAAAAAAAAAATACTAACATCTATTTTTAAATAAAAAGTTATCTTCGGATCATAAATAAAAAAATTATTATTTGATAATTAACTTCAATGATCGAACGGATTTAGTTTTTCTATTTTATTTATTATTATTATTAATTAAATTATAATGTACTAGCTAATATATAATTATATATTGATGAGTATAGTGTTATATTTTTTATAAATAATATAATTTCTCTCTCCTTGAACTATATAATTAATGGACTCCTAGCCTAAGACGGGTAGAAATGTGAAGCCAAACTTTTGAAATTATTGTAGGTTGGAGCGGAAGACCGTTTCTTTTTCTCTGTTTTTTTAAGTTTTTAATTTTGAAGACAAATCAGTCACTCTCCAAGCTCATTGGTGAAAGACTTGCTTGTGTCAGCTTCCGATAAACTCTCGTAATGGCATCGCCAAATTCAAACAAGAAAAAAAAATGACAAAAGTTTGGTTGTTACAGGTAACATCCCAACCATGTAAATGGAGTAGAGTGAAGGGACTGAAAAGGAGAAGACTTGGTCTGTTTATAATTTAACTTTGATACTTAAGTTCAAAATTGTAAAATTAATTGATTAATTATCAATGTTTGATTTTTATTTTATTTTTAATTGTAACAGTTGATTTGCTCAAAATTTAAAATTTAATTAATAAGTTTTTCCAGATTTCACAAATTTATAATTTATTGGTAAAATGTAATTATTTAGGACATATAAATTTATAACTGAACTAATGTTTTTATTTCATTTTATTTTTTAATAATTAAAAATTATATATTATTAAAATTTAAAATGAAAAAATATAATTGGTAAAAGTGCATGCATGGATGATGATAAAAATGATTTGTATAGTAAAAATAAAATAATAAAATAAACAAATAAAGAGAATAGATGCCCAGTTACTTATTACCCTCTTATGCTTATTCTTCGTACGAGGGGGGGGGGGGGGATTGCAATTAATGGCAGTGTCATTCATTCATTCTTACAAGACTCTGAAAACTGAGAAAAGTAAAACAGAGCAGTGCAGAGAAGAAGTAGGGAGAGAAAGTTAGATGTGGGGGTAGAGGGGGATCATCATTGCTAGAAACCAGATTATTCTCTGGCATGGGCCACCATTATTCCGAAAGGGAAAGACTCACATGTCACCCCCATCCTATCACGGCGTCCTCTTCTTTCGTTTTAATAATCATACCTTCTTATCATCGTCATCATCATCATCCGTCTTTTCTTTCTGGTTTTTGGTGAGCCATAATTGTTATAATAGTTTTTTACGGTCATTAATTTTGTCCCCATTAATTATGATCTATATTTGCCACAGTATCTCATGTTCCAACCATCTCTTTTTAACTACTAATACGAATCATTTCTCTCGTTCAATAATCTTTACTTAGTGCTGAAACATCATTTTGCCATGCCAAAGAGAAATAATTCATAAATAATGGTGACTATAAACTTATCTTCTTCTATTTAAAAAGTGGTATATATTATTTAAGTAACCAGCTAGTTTGTACACCATAAAGGCCCACACAGCACATACAATTCATTAATTAACCAAAGTAAGTGATATGATTAAGATGAATTTGAGAAAGTCCATGGTTTGAATCGTGACGATTAAGCAGCATGGCGCGTGAGTTAGTGGCGCGGATATAAAGCACAGATTTTAAGTTGTTGAAAATTTTCCAAGAAAATCCATCAGACAAGAGAGTGAAATTAAACTTAAGCTACTTTGAAGGCTTAATTATGCCGAAGTTCACCTCACCAGAGGGAGAATGGCAGAAGGCGTCAGGCATGAGCTGTGGCCTAGGAGTGTGGCAATTGCAGATGCAGAATTGGGGAACCCAGCATCACCTCCCAGTTACTCATAATGGAAGCCGCGCATTAACCAAAAGACTACAAATTATATACGCTAGCTCTTCCTTCATTGGAATTCAATTCCAATAATGGTGGCTTTTTTAAAAAAGCAAAATTAAATAAAATTAAATTTAGACTTGACTCTTATTAGTTTTTGTAATCATAAAAGTCAGTTATCTGTCATTATATGCTGATGCTCGCTCTGGTATTCATAATACATTTACAAGTATGTTTAATTATTGTAAAAATTTCAATTCAACAAAGAAATTCGTAGACTAAATGCAAAGGGATCCCTGTAGATATTTTATTTTTCAGAATTTAAATATATACAGCTAGGTAGATCCATATTGTTAGAGGATGTGAAGATTTATGATTGTGGCTGGTAAATAATTAATGAAGCCACTAATCTTGCCACCAATTGCTCCCCAAGAAAATATCATTCGCTGTTGAAAAGTATGAAAAAATCAAATCATGAATAGATATAGCAACACGGAAACAATTGATTCCACTCTCTAACTATAGTACTTTCTTTAATTCGTTGAGGGTAAGTGTCAAACGTAGCACCAACTCCAGTAATACCAAAAATAAAAATCCTCTTTAATTAATATATAATGGCGGAAGGGTTTATAGAAACGACTGGGGGGCAAAAAGCCGGCATGGTGTTTTAGGGGATGAGTTCATATTGAAAAGTCACGTAGAATTCGAGAGTACACAGATTTTTTATTTAAAAATAAAAAAGACCGTAGTTGGCTTCCACTCTTGTGACCTTAGGATAGTAACTCTAACCCACCAGACAAGGAGCAGCTTCCGCATGAACGGGCTGCAACTTGCAAACACCATGTTTTTCCCTTTAATCGATACTGATTCATAACAGCAGGCACCAACCACGTACGTACCCTATTTATCATTCTTAATTTTCCCCTTAACATTACACGAGGATCCGTACGAGCAACAGTTTTTCTTATTTATCGGGGGTTTTTTAGCTGCTGATTTCTCTTTGGCAACAAACTTTGTTGAGAATGGTTATTCCAAATGAGTTTCATCGGTAATCATAATAATATTAATGCTGTAACAACAACAACAATAATATCATTAATTATCGTCACTTTTGCTGATATAAAATGTTAATCATGCCAAAAATCATGGATGAACTAACATTTTTTGTAGCACCCATAATTTTTTAATGCCAGTGAGAAAAATAGACAATATCATTTGGTAATCAAGTGCCATAAATCAAAGGAGTATATACATGATTAAACTTTATACTACTTATATTATTACTTAATTAAATATCAATATGAATAGAGAAGATGTTGCTGCAAATACTAATTAACCACCAACACGAACACCACTACATCGATCATCATGATCTTAATTCATAAATGCAGCTTTAATTCTACTTTGAAATGATTGCCAAGTTCTGTAGTGTCGTGTCAAGCATGAATCCTAATCGGAGGAACAAATCCAGGAATCAACGGTAGGTTCCCCTCTATTAGGCGTATTGTCTAAGGTCTTGTCTTGGTTAAAGCTGCATGATGAAGAAGATACTGAAAAGTTGAATTTGCAGCTACCTGCAGCAACCTTAGCATAATTCCCCTCAAAGGACCTTAACTGATCTCTTCTACCTGCACTCGGTCCTGCTACTGTAATTCCATCTCTGCAACCATCTTCATTCCTAAGTGGCATACCATCAGAAGTCGCATGGCGCCCTTGACTTGGTGGCATCTGTACCCCACTCATAAGATGGGCATTCACTTGACCTTGGTTCATACCCTGATACTCAAGCGAAGGTTGAGACTTTGCACTAAACCCAGGAAGAGGGACGCTCAAAGGATGAAGGAGAGGTGGCTGGAATTGCAAAATAGGGTGATTATGAATGCTTACCATGTGCTGAGACTGGTTATAGGGTAGACCCAGATCAGGAAGAAGTTGGTGGTAAGATGTGGAATTATTAGTAGTGGTAGAAGAAATATTGGTTGCGGAGGGTATAGCATCACCCATATTACTATGCAACAATGTTGAGGGTGAAGAAGAGGATAAAAGCAATGGGTCTGGGTGAAGCTTTTGAGGAGAAGGGCGCAAAGGGCGAAAGGCATCGGTTGTCTCTAAGGAGGAGGAGCCTGTGAAGAGATTGAGGCGGCGAGGATAGGATGGACTTGAAAAGGGAGGTGCAGGGACTCCGGTGAATTCTTGAACCATGGCTCTGAAATTGGAGGTGTCGGTGGTGAGAACGGTGGTCGGAGGCCGCCTTGAAGCTCTGGTTCTCTTTTTTGAGTTCCGTACGGCATTAGTTGGTGCTGAAACTCGTGCATTATCGTCGTGGACAGAGCGTGAAGGCAGTGATTCATGAGGAGATAACAAATATTGGTTCGCTGGTGCTGAGGACGATGAAACTCCTGGTAGGTGTGCAAGGTCAGTTGCATTGGGTTCAGATCTTGGGTTATGAGTGTCCAAATTGAGCATAGAGTTGGGATTTGAGGTTGGTTGGGATTGAGAGAGAGCGTGGAGGTAAGTTGGTGAAAGATGAAAGAGAGAGGGGTTGTGGGTTTGGTGATGAGAAACAAGTGAATAGTGTGGGTGGGTTGGAGGATTCAGGAAGCCTGGAACTGCGTCAGACCGTGAATCATATTCTTCATCACCACTAGAGCAGATGCTTCCACTGTTTCCAGAATCCATAGCTTGCAAATTAAGCAAGATCAAAGGAGTGCTGAAAATGAATTAAAAACACAAAAGCTTATAGAGAGAAGACAGAATTACTTAGAACTCATGAATGAAATGGAGATGAAGGAATTCTTCTAAACCAGCCTTTTGGAAAAGCCCGTATCTTTGAATTCCTGATCTGCAATGCAATGGAAGCAAATCTTTTCCTTGTCTTCCAGTCGGAGAAAAAAGGTTTCTATAAAAAGAAGTGATAAAAAGATAAATATATAGGCATAGATCTCAATTATGATGATGAATGCACAGAGAGAGAGAGAGAGAGAGAGAGAGAGAGAGAGAGAGAGAGAGAGAGAGAGTTGAGAGTGGAAAGGGTTAAGCTTGGAGAGATAAGGAGTGGATCTGTTTGGCGTATAAAATTGTGGTTGTCTG
Source organism: Gleditsia sinensis (assembly GCA_037074535.1). NCBI lineage: Eukaryota > Viridiplantae > Streptophyta > Magnoliopsida > Fabales > Fabaceae > Gleditsia > Gleditsia sinensis. Next base: position 7,240,299 of record CM073472.1, read on the forward strand.
AATTAGGGTTTCAGAGAAGAAAAAGAGGAAAATGAAGGAAGAGGAAAGGTTATTTAACCTTTGTGCTCAGAAAAAGAGGCCTCGAAAACCTTTAGAAGATCCACAAGAGAGAATGGAATGCAGGGGGTGGGGTCGCCATTGGGGTAGCGAGAAAAGAGGTGCCGGTGGCTGGCGACGGGTCAAACTCAAAGTATGTATATGAGAGTGACAGTGAGAGAGAGAGAGAGAGAGTAGGTTGGCCAATGTGAAGTGATTTGTGAATGCGAAAGGCCGAAAAGGAAGCGGGGGATATGGCATGGATCTATGTATGTTTACACAGACGAGGCAAAAACCATTGAAGAAAAAAATAAAATAAAATGGTTGAAAGGAACGAAAAGTGAAAGTGAAAGCGGAATGGGTTAGCAAATGCTGCGGGTAATCTCACAAGAAGGTTAACAAAACCAAAAGCACCACCGCCATTACTCTCTAAAATTCTCCATGTGTTCGTGCACAGTATTGCCTCCATAATTTTTCACAGAATTGAAAATAATACTTAATCAAATACTTTTTTTTTTGTGTGGTGCTTGTGAAAGAGTACTTCATCATTATATTCTTTAATTGACGTTACTGAATAGGTAAGTTCATAAATTTCTCTTCAGTATTATTGAAGGACGGATAACAACTCAAACATAATGTTAAACAATCTAGCGAATTCCAGTCAATAATTAATGGTCCATGCTTCTACCGTATATAAAATCCATTATCAAATGCACTCATAAGTAAGAGGAAACCGTATTTTCCCTTCTTTTCTTTATAATTTAAAAAGTCATGTATTAATGGATAAATTAATTATAAGAAATATATCTTCTTTTTTCGCTTTTTTGGGTAATCGATTAAGAAGCAAAATCTTCTAGTTGATTTCATGATGGACATCTCACTCAATGAAACGGGGATGAAATCTATTACGAAATAAATAAATAAAAGCTAACAAGTTTGACTGCCGCATGGAATTAAGAAATTAATATATGACTTGTCGTGTATACTTATGTAAACAATATTAATATTTTTATTAAAAAAATGAACGAGCACGGAAATTTTGTAGTTTGAACACTGGAATCAGATTAAGTATTTTAAAATGGTTGCATTATCATTGATTATTATCCTTTAAATTCTCCCCGTTATCGAGTATTTAGCTTTCTTTTGTTAAAAACAAGGATGAAGGTTTGATGGTTAATATTTTATTATACAGAAAAGATAAACAAATCACAGTTTAATTGTTTTTCAAATCTTACTCTCTCTCTCTATATATATAGAAACTTTGCATTAACAATAATTTAATTTATAGCTCTATATATATATGAACTAATATATTTTACAAAAACAGTTTAATTGTATTCAATAAGTTTTTTTTTGCATAATAAATTTTAGGTAAGTAACTCGTTAAAACAAAGCACTGTACCTGAAACCACATTTATTAAAAAAATAAATGACAAATAATTTTTAATAGTGATTACTTAAAAGATAATGGGTATTTTTTGTTTTGACAGATTATGTAATTTATTTTAAGAATTAAAAATAAATATTAAATACTAATTAATATTGTTGATTTTTTAATAATATAAAATAAATAAATTGACATGTTAGCAAATGTCAAACTATTAATTTTTTATATTAAAATAAATTATAATGTTCACCTATAAAGTTGGAAAATTATATGCATAAATATTGTCTAATTTTCTATTTTGCATCATATTCATGTGTCATTTAATACCTTCATAAAATCGTTTAACGGCGTGCATGCTTCTTTATCAAAAGAAAAAAAATATATCAACGGCGTGCTGACATCAGTGTCAATGTCAGCGTTTCATTGCGAGATCTACTCCGCTAGAATGCATTTTTAATTTTATTTAAGGAAAAAAAAAAAACTCAACCAAATAACCTTTTACGATAACTGGCCAAAAGAAAAACAATTTACGATAGGATCAGGAATTCAGGATGTTTCTAGTTCAGTTTTTTTTCTAAAAAAAATATATATAAAGAAACTAAAATAGTAGGTGTTTATTTGATTATGCAAGTAAATCTATTATTTAAATTTTTTTATTGTAGCAGATAAAAGCAGATCAGTAGCACGGTGGAGTGTGGCTTGCCTGATCCCTTAGAAATGTTCGTCTTGTTCGGAGATAAGACTGTTTACATTACCGTTTTATATTCGTTTTGCTAATAAGGAAAACTAGATCATATTAAACACTATCTTTTAATATATCTATAATTTCACAAGGAATAATATAACTATTTAAATTAGTATTAATTAGTAGAAATATTTAATTATATTTTTTATCTCTTTAATTTTTAAAATATATTTATTTAATTCTATTAAATAAATTAAAATAATTTTTTATTTACTTTATTATTAATATATTATGCATGTACTGCATATATATCATTATATAACATGTTTTATATTCGCTCACTTAAAATAATATATTAATCGTAAGTAATAAATTAATAAAAAAAATTATTTATTAAAAATAAAAAATTAAATTTATATTATAAATTATAAAATGAATAAACTAATGTATGTTTAAAAATAAAAAAGTATGATTAAACTTAATTAAAATTTGGTAATCATGAGCTTCAGGACAATATATGGGATGGGCGGTCGCTACTTTTTTCCCCCTTTAACTTACGAATCAAAATAAATTTGTCAGCATCCACGAAGCAAGAACAGTACGTCGGTATGGCAGCTGAATCCCAGTTTGGTATCCATCAGAAAAAACCAAATCTAATAATCCGGATTCTCTTCCAACATACAAGTAAATCAACCAGGCCAAATATTCATAAAGTTTATTTAATATATTAAATATCAAAATAATAATATAATATACATAATTCAAATAGTTTATATAAACCTTTTTCAAAAAATTAAAATATAATAACGAAAGCCGAGAATCGACACAAAAAGTTTGTTTAGGACGCAGACTTTTTAAAAAATTATTGTACTGTATGTGCTTAAAGAAAATTAACATTTAAAGTATATAAAAATCATTTTTAAAAATATAATTAATTGAGAAGATATATTTAATAGAAATTACTGCGAAGATATAAAATGATAATTTACAAACTTTATGCTTTAAAAAAGGGTACATAGAGCGGCGTAAGGCAGTATTCAAAATGAGAGCCTGAGGTATTCACATACGACCTATGACTTTATTGGGTGGGGGACAGGCGCAGGCACGAGCACAAGCACAGGGGTGATTCAGCAGCTAGCTGGCCCCTTCCATTTTCCATAGATTTGTCAACTCAATACTTTTTTGTAGATGCCAACAGCCAACGGATTTGAGATTTGGATCATATTTTGTGAGCCCAAGTATGCGTCATTTCATCGTCCAGGTTAAGGCAATTAGGCAGTGCATTCTCTTTAGGGTTATGGAATCTATTGGTACAATCTATAGCCGGCAAAGTGGAGGACAATACTTGAAAGCACAACTACTCTGCTGCCTCACGCTCCCTTTATTGCAAAATCTTATCATTTTTCTTTCTATTTAGGAGCTCTCTACTTTTAAGCTTTAATTAATAAATGAGACCTAAGCAATTGTATTTCTATATCTTTTTTTTTTTTCCACCGCTATTGCGAGTTTCCGATTTAATGTTTTCATAGTGTTGGTTGCTTCCAAATAAGTTATTAAGATGTTATTTAATACTTTCCTTCTATGTTCTCTTTTAATTTTATAAATTAAATTTCCCTAATATTAAAGTTGTGGTTGATAAAGAATATTGGTAATAAGATAAAGTGAATGATATTTGCACGCAAGAACCCTCCCCATGTAACGTAGCCAAAAGAAGACTGAATAATAATACATCCAAACCGAGTATTGGTTGATCACTCATTCAAGCTGAACAGGAGGAGTATATCTAAGTCGCGTCCTTCCACTTATACTATCATGGTGACAAAACTCAAAAATGGCATTCATTGTTGGTATTAATTGCAAAAGATTAGGGCTCACGAGTGGTATCCAGCCCATGAAAGGAAATACCCATCCAGTCGAGGCGGTGAAATTTGGGCCTTTTATCATCCCCATCCAATTGGGCTTTTTATTTTCTCAGTTTCCTGCTACATGAGATTTTGTACTTTGACCAAACAAATATCATTAGCTTTGCACTCGCTCAGATTCACTACCTGAATATTATTAATTGGTCCAATGAGAAAAGGCCTCATTTGTAATGTAGACACACGAATCATCACATCGGTTCTGTCCAAAAAAAAAAAAGAGAATCATTGCATGGGTATATATAGTATCGCACTGGTTTGTCTGTCGTTGCATTCTTATTCTTATTGTCCGTTTCAAAGCTTGGAATTTACCTCCACGGGGATGCCGGATGAGCTTGGAATGTCTTTATTGAGGTACCGTATCTCCCCCACCCACCAATTAATGAGCCAGCTAAAGCTTATACGGGAAGCTTCACCAGCTTTCCGATCACGTGTCCACCTCTTTCTCTTACGTAAAATGCACGTGCGTCTCTATACAGAACTCCTATTCTATGCGCCACCAACTTTGTTTAATAGGATACTTCCATCCTAAGCCTTTGCCACTTTGTATGATGTCAAGCCTATGCCCCAGCGTCCCCAGTGCGGCCATCCCTCTTATTCTTTCCAACGTAGCAAACAAGCTCCTTACCAAGAATTTCAGGCTTTAACAACATGGAAAGATTGGATATCTTCCTTTATTGAGTGAAAAGTAACAACAAATATTTGACCTGCGAAAATCGATTAGCTTTTCCTTGGCAATCGCGCTTGAATGGCAATCATGTTTGAATTTATTAATTTGGTGATGCATCGCTAAAGCCAATAATTGGGCATTCTCATATTACCCCAATCATATTATATATTGGATTCCACAGATTGAATAGAACTGCGTACTCTCATCCATTTTTATTATGGATTAATTCCATTAGGTGTATATAGAATCTGCTAAAAAATAAAGCTCGATGCTATTCTTTCCACTCGATGAATTTATAGGTTAAGTCCCCCCCCCCCCTCTCTCCCTTCCACCCAACTGAAATTAAACCTGTAATAAGATTTGAATTCGGTACTTTCATACTTGAGCTACCTAATACTCATAATTTATAAAGATAATTTATCACATTCTACATAGACATGCATATTTTTATTATTATGTTATTGCAACAAAAAAAAGGTGTATGTGAATATGATATTTCAAATTCATGATTCACATTAATTTCTTCTAATATTAGATAATCCCTTGAATGTCACACCAAAAGCTCAATATATAATATACATAGTTTGGCATTTGGTATACTTGTAGAAAGAAGAAAGGTATATTAAATTAATGATAATGATACGTAGGTCAGGCTGTGAGGGGGCATTAATTAGGGTAGTGAATGTTTGACCCGCGGAACTTTGAATTATAAATGATAATACAAATTAAGGAGAAGACACATACTAATATATGATTGAGATTGAATATCAATGATTGCACACGGATGCGCTTCTGGTTAGCTTTGAGAAAGAGACGGGAAGGGGGGGAGAGACTCAAAATATTGGTTTGAGTTTCTTGATTTCAATTTGGAATGGTTCAATGTCTTTGCAAACTATCCATTTGTAATCTTTCATGTCCCCTTTGTAGGCCCACCACCGACGAAACATCATGATATTGAAGCTTGTCGTTGTTAGGAATTGTTGTTCGGAGGGCTACATAACATCTACCTCCCAATTTCTCTAATTGTTTCTGAAGAAGACGACAATATTTTTGGAGATGGACATTCCAATTGTTTGACTTTCTTTTGAACGGGTCAGAGAATCTTACATGTGTGTAGGAATTTATTTTCTTTCCCACTAAAACACAGGAAATCAATTTGTATCTCATTCTGTTTCTTTGTTTCTGTCGGCAAAACAACTGATTGAGAAACATCAGATTAACAGCGAACCACAAGCGGATCCCATTTGAAACAAACAAATATTTGCATTAGATATTCAATCTTCAATTACTGTAGCAGCAAGAAAAGGCAGAGGCAGAGAGTACTTAGAAACCGGCACCGACGAACAGTGTACGAGACATGATGGGGGCAGAGTGTTGGAAAATTTCTGCTGATAAAAAATCTCTCTTTCCATGAATGGTCCCGAACAAGTCGCATCTAACCTACCTTCTTTACAAAACCAGAAAAATCCTCCATATCTCACGCGCTTACAACGAGCTGCCAAACTCCAAAATGAATTTGTTCATGCAGCTTCCTATTGTTGTGGGGTCTTCAGGCCAAACAAACCCTTAATGCTTGCTATTATCTCAGATTGATATGTTTTTGAAAAGTTGAGTTCGGAAAAGGCCAGGGTGGTTAGCTAATTGGCAGAAAAAACACCCATCATACTCATTAAACCTTGTGCAATTTCTATAAGGGAAGTTGTTACCGGCAATTATAACAAAAAATTGTCATCAATTCTTATTCCTTGGGGAAAAAGATACAAATATGTCTATGATTTGACTTAACTATTATATAAAAAAAGTTTTAATTTATTATATTAATAATGTTTAAATAATAAAAATAATATTTTTTAAAAATTATTTTGTCACATATTATAATTTAAACATTATTAATAAATAAAAAATTATTAATTAATTATATACTAAATACTATATTTTATATAAATTAATATATTGTCACAATAACAAATTCATTCTCAATTTTCAAATAGACAGTTATGTTAATTATTCACAACAACGTTAAAAAAAAAAACACTTTAACATGCTAACAAATCAATTGCTTTCCTTAATTAGGAGAATCATATTTCCTTTTCAATATTCTTTGTTAGTGGTCAAAAGATGCCCTCAACTGTTAATTTAATATCATGCACTGAATACAGGAATGTAACTATATTATCAATATAGAACCTTTCTTTCAATACCCTGATTTATTTATTATAAAGGCACAGATGACCCAATGTAAACGTGTAATTCTACTGAATTAGAATGCCCAAAAATTAATATTTTAGTGAACAATTCTGCTAGTTGTTTTAAGAGGCCAATGCGGTCCTTTACTTCTAATATTTTATATTTTTACTTCATTCTGGCTGTCTGAAAGGAAACCATACATAAATATTTTAAACTACTTCATCAAAAATAATTTCATAATGCAAATAGAATAAAATAAAGCAGTGAATACTTTTCAGATTCGAAACTTGAGAGCCTGGTGGATGAGATTAACATGCGATGAAAGTTAAACTAGCTTTTTTTTTTTTTTTTTTTTTTTCTAGTAGTGAGTTTTGTAAAGCTCTTGGTTTGGATATGGTATCTTCTGACAAACTTAAAATCACAACGTTCTTTCAGGAAATAGTAACACTTATCGTCTTGTGTGTGGATAGTGGATAGGGGCTGCCAACGAATCTAATTACTTCTGAAAATACAAATGATTGATTTATTTTCTATTGTAAATAAAGGGTTCTAACTTCTAATTGATGGGGCGATTATATTGTATTTTTTAACTCTCGAAAGTCTTAAGTTGTTTTTGTTACAAGCTTCATTATTATAATCCTGCAAACCAATCCATATTCAATTAGAATTAATTCAGGTCTTGGCCCTTGATTCTACACATAATATATTTTTAAATAAATGACGTCAATTACACATGTACACAGGTAGTTGATTACCATGTATTTTAGTATGAAAAAAGAAAGAAAATTTCTTACAAGTAGCACATAAATCCGCCAAATGAAGTCACTCTGAGCTGTAAATTTTGAACAGTGATGTTCCTTTTGGCATTTTTCCTTGGAATTTATCCGGCTCTTCCCTACACTTTTCCTTGGATGGCTATGTTCCTATTCTTCTGAATCCTCCTCAACCCTACCTATTTTGTCTCTGACCCGAGAAAAATAATATATAAAGTTGGTTTCTTGGAAGGCTGCAAGGCTACGAAAGACCTTGCACAGTGCAAGCGTCTTATATAATCTCCTTCCTATTGAAGCCATCACTTCATGATTTCCTTTTCATAATCTCAGCTTCTGTATATTTCTCTTTGGTTGAATTATAAACCCTTCATTTTAAAGTGACTCCAATATTAGTTCGTCTCGTCAAGCAGGAGTGATTTTGAAAGCTATGGCAGAGAGGGCTAAGAACAAGGTGGAGAATGACCAGGGTTGTGGTTTTATGGGGAGGATTTTCCTTCTCAAAATCTATAGGCCGAGAAAATCATCTGTTCATTCACTACCCATGAAAGCTAGCAACAATGTACAAAGCGATCGGAGAAAAAATGAATCCAAGGGTCTTGGAAATATCTCCACCGAGACTGTGCCCAATGAATCCCACAAACCACCCAGAAAGAGCACCTCTGGATTCCGGAACAATCAAAATCGGTGGCCTTCAGATGCTGCGAGAAGTTCAACATCATCATCCTCTGGTAATTCAAGCCATACAAAGGTTCAACAGAACCAGGACATGAATGATGAGAACAGGCTACAGAGAGAGCCCATCGGCAGCTCTCTGGAGGTTGCTAGGATAAGTACTAGTCACCCGCGAGACTACAGGAACAAAGCCCCTGCGAAACTTACTGGGAATTTGCTTGCAAGTAACAGCCCAAGAACTAGCATCAAGAGAATTGAATACGTTCCTAAGAGTAAAGAGTTGAATTCTCTGCCCAATTCTCACAGTAACGCCGTGATGGGGAACATCATGAGGAAGAATAGCGATGAGCTTGCGCAATTCCGGAGCCCAAGGAACAGAGTAGACCCTGAGGTGTTGAAATCCATGGGAAATGAAGCATACAAGCAGGAAAAATTTGAAGAGGCTTTGGCTTTGTATAACCGAGCCATTCATCTTGATGCAAGTAAGGCAACCTATCATTGCAATAAGAGCGCAGCTTTAATGAGCTTAGGTCGGCTTCTTGAAGCAATGGTTGAATGCGAAGAAGCTATCAGGCTGGAACCTTCTTATAACAGAGCTCACCACCGTTTGGCAACAATATATCTCAGGTACTCAATTAATTCCCAATAATTGTTTGAAAAAAAAATGGCGATTGAATTTTGGGTTTTCCTCATAGAATTGAAAATCTTAATGCAGATTGGGAGAAGCAGAAAAAGCGATGAAATGCTATAGCACAACCCCATATGGTGATTCCGTGCTCGCTTTCCAAGCTCAGGCTCTCCAAAATCACCTTAATAAATGCATTGAAGCTCGGAAATTGAATGAATGGAACGTTATACTAAAGGAAACACAGTCTGCAATATCATTAGGTGCTGATTCAGCTCCACAGGTTTGTTTCCTTGGTCTCGCTTCAAATTTTTATATCAGTGCTCCACAAGGCGTGTGCTGATTTAAATGATTATGGACGCCAGGTGTATGCCCTGCAAACAGAAGCCCTTCTGAAGCTTCAGAGACATCAAGAGGCATATTCTACCTATGAAAAGATGCCCAAATTTGAGCTTGATTGGTGTACTAAGCTTTTTGGCCTGCCTCGTACTGCTTACTTGTGGATGATAATCGCCCAGGTTCACTTGGCAGCCGGCAGGTTATTATAAAATATTGATAAATTTTCCAAATTCTAACCACGTTAAAATAAGCTATCGGCTTCGAGATGCTATTGCTTTGTAATAATCAAATTGATTTGCATTTTGTGGGTTAACAGGTTCGAGGATGCTGTAACAGCTGCTCAGCAAGCAGCTGAACTCGATCCGAGCAACAACGAGGTGAATGTAGTGGTAAGGAGGACCAGGGCAGTGACATCAGCCAGACTGAGGGGTAATTTACTCTTCAAGGCATCAAAATTCACGGAAGCATGTGCCGTATACAACGAAGGACTAGATCATGATCCATGCACCTCAGTTCTGCTATGCAACAGAGCAGCGTGTCGTTCCAAGCTAGGCCAATTCGAGAAAGCAATTGAAGATTGTAATGCAGCCCTTACAATTCAGCCTTATTACAGCAAGGCGAGGTTACGGAGGGCAGATTGCAATGCCAAGGTGAATTAAATGCTCACTTGCTCTGATATATACTTTTTTGCTGTTTTTAATCCTTTCATTATTTTATTTAGTTGGAAAGATGGGAAGCTGCCATTCAAGACTACGAAATGCTGATAAGAGAAAAGCCAGGGGATGAGGAGGTAGCCAGGGCTTTGTTTGAGGCTCAACTTCAACTCAAGACGCTGCGTGGGGAAGATATTAAAGACTTAAAATTTGGTTCAAATTTGGTTTTCATCTCAAGCAATGATCGGTTTAGACATTATGTAACCTCACCTGGTTAGTCAAATTAGGCTGCCATGTCTCGTACAAATACAACTTAATTTCTGGAGGAATTGAGCATCACAAATAGCACTAACCGCTTGTTTAATTGACCAGGAATGTCTGTGGTGCTCTTTTGCAACAAGGCAACCCACAAGCAAGTATTGCTGGTATTGGAGCAAACCTGCAAGAGATTTCCATCCGTTAATTTCCTCAAGGTTGGTTTATTTTTAACCGTCTGATGAATGAAAAAAAAAATACCAGTTATATGCTAAAAATTCTTTTTCTGTCTCTCTTTAATAATTGTTTTATAATTATATTTATTTATAACTTCAGGTGGAGATTGAAGACCATCCTTACTTAGCGAAATCAGAAGGCGTGGACACTATCCCAGCCTTCAGAATATACAAGAACGGATCAAGGGTCAAAGAAATTCCAGGAAACAAACACGAGTTGTTAGAAAGATCAGTTAAATTGTATACTAGCTGAAGATAAATTGCACTTGTTCAAATGAGAACATTATGCTATTTGTATCTGCTTCATAAATTTGCTGACCTTGCTTACGACTTAAAAGGCTGAGGAAACCATAGAGGGAGCGAAGCATTCTTGTAGCTCCATGAAAAATTCACAGAAAAAGGGATTCTTGGTGTTATTAATTGATTCTTTAATCCTTTGAAAGTTTGTGCAACTCATAATTCTTCATACACTATATTTTATATTGGTTTGGGTACGCTTTAAACAAGTAGGATAATATCATACATGAATGGAGGAAAGAATGTTCAAGTGCTAGCTCATTTAAGCAAGCTTATTGATTGGGTTCTTGATACCTCGAACATATCAAAGCCCTAACCTCAGTTAAGTAAACCTGCAACTGCAAATAAAAGTACTCCGTCTAATACAGAAGCAATATCCAGTAGGTTATATGATAAATATCTATGTTATCAAATATGAACATTAAGGAAAGCATGAATTTGGTTTCAATTTGTGAGCTTCGTTATTCTATTCGTCAGTTCAAAGATTATCTTTTTATTTTCTTTTTCCCCACTTCGTCAGCTAATATGAACAAATTAAGCATTTTGTTTGGAGGGATTTTTTTTTTTTTTTTTGAGATTTCTTTCTCAGAATCCACCTCTTGGGCCAAATTGAAAATGAACTTAAAATAACCAAAAATACCTCCCACGCCAAATATACAAAAAAGTGACGTGCTTTTTTGGAAAATAGAAAGGGGGTTGATGAATTCGCCGAGAACCATTTCTGCTGGTCAAAGTACGTCACTTTTTTTTTTCATATTTGGCGAGGGAGGCAGATTTTTGGTCGTTTGTTTATTTTCAATTTGGCCCAAGAGGTGGATTCTGAGAAAGAAATCTCAACAAAAAAGAACAAGAGTAAAAGTGGCTTTTGACACAGGAGCATGATTTTATACAGTGATTATTGTAACGGCAGCAGCATATTAATGATTAAGCAGTTAACAGTCAACATAGTGGAGACAAATGACATAATTAAAGATAATAAAAGCAAACATTCTACCCTGAGTTTATACTTCTCTCCAAATCACCGGTTATTAGAGTGCAAGAAATCAACAACAGTTGTTTCAGCCTGTGGGTGCACAAAATAATCATGATCCCCTCGACCTGAAATACAAGAGTGAAAAAGACTATGTTGATATTTGGTGCATTCAATTTTAATTTTTTAAGTATTTGAAAATCTTATTTTTAAATGTAAGTATAATAAATAGAAATTTTTTAAAATTTATGTGTTGTATATATTATAAATAAATATATATATATATATATATATATATATATATATATATATATATATATATATATATATATATATATATATGTTTAAATTTTTTAGATATAAATTTTCAAATTTTCAACATGTTATACCACTACCATCGATGCCATGTGATGTACTTCAATGTTTTATCAGAGAAATGGGGGGCTGATTTACTGGGAGATTCCAAAATTACTTCAAGACAATGCACTGAAAGTCTGGGACTTTGACACACAGCTTATGAAGATTCCGAGACAAGTCTGCTTAAAGCTTCAGCCATCTGCTCGTCCTTGCGCCCAATCCCACCCAGAAAGTGAAAGTGACAAAAAGAAACAGAACACGAGTACAGAAGAAAAGACGAGAGGCATGTGTGTCATTGTGCAGAGGCGTTTTCGGAGCCTCACTCGGAGTCCAAAACCCACCAGAAACAACCGTAAGCTAGACGATTGCAATGCCTAGGAGACCTCTAATATTCAGTATTCGAGACATTAATAAGTTCATACCCGGAGGCGATAAAAAACATTCTCAACGGGCCCCTCACGATTGGAACATCAAGTGGATCGCTGTTTAAATCAGAATTGGGGACACCCCACAATAGCAGCCACAATATTGAACAATGAACACCCATAAAATAGAAGCAGTTTCTGCTTAACTGACTGAACTAGGATACTGTCGGCTCAGCTGTTTCCAACGAAGCAACTAGCACGAGCAAAGACCACACTTTGTCTTCACGCTTATGCTTCCTGCTGCAAAAGCTGTGCAATCTTTTCTCGCTCCATGTTCCCAATCCTTCGTTATCAACTTGGAATCAGCATTTTATTTTTAGTATATTACATAACCTAGCAGCAGCAATTCTGCCAATGGGTCTCGAGTATTTGAACCCCATATATACTCCAAGAAATGTTGTATAGTAACAAGCGGCATTTGAATTATTAAATATTGTCTTCTAATATTTAATCATGGAGTATAGTGGAGTAATTAAATTTGAATCAATTTATGGCGGTTCTACATATGATTATCATACAGTTTTTTCGCATCCTGCACGCCCCGAAACTATTCCCCTCATCGGAGGACACAACGGCAAAAGCTCTAAAGTATAAAGTTTAGGGGTGGCCCAAACGAACTCACCCGCCACTCCAGAAAGCTATAGAAATAGCAGACTTTGCATAATCCTAATCTAAACTTTTGATTCTTATAAGAAAGCTAATATCATAATAATCATTCTTGAAGAAATTAAAGAAAAAGAACCACCATTTATTCGTTTAAGCTAATAATATAAAGTCTACAAAACAGAGTACACAAATTCATACATGTACGTGCCAGCAAAATCTTTTCCAGGGTACTTACGAAAAGAAATTAGAAAGCTGTACAGGTTTAATGCAATTAACAATAACCGTAATAAGCTAAAACTGGGAATTAATTATTATATTTCCCAGTTTTCACACCAATGTAATCGTGGGAGGAATGAAACAAACCCCGTCTTAGTTGGAAATAAAAGTTAATAACTTGAAAAGAAAAGATTCTGTATGGAAAAAAAAAAAATAGCGGTAATGGTGACTGTGGATGATCATCTTTTCCAACTTCGACTCCTTGAAAATGGATCTGTTATCCCTCCAACAATCCATGTCTCTTTGGCAATATCAGATGAAATTTCGTAAACATCAGAGTCATATCTCATCACTACCAAGTTCTCCTGTTTTCTCTTCTCTTCCTCCATTAAGGTCTTCAAACTGCGCCCTTTCTTGAGCTCTAATTTTTCTTCATCTACTTTTTTGTTTTCTTGTACAGCGTTTTCGTCCTCCTCATTCTCTTCCAACCAGCTTTTTGCTGGAGCAGACCTGCACCGCATGAGCAATAATGCATTCGGTGGAGGGACAGTGGGTTCAGCAACTGATCCATCATCGCCTACCTTTCCTTTGTCCTTTGTGTCTTCTTTGTGAAACCCATTATTTTGATTTTCTTGCAACACCATAAACCATTTGGAAAAGACAGTTCTCGAAGTGTCTTTGTCGCTTTCTTCTATACCCACATTATTTTCTTGGAACCCATCGTCTTCATCATCTTCATCTTCAGTGATCGTATCTGTTTCAGGGAATGATCCAAAGCACCGCAAGTCGAACCTTATGCTTCGTAAGCAAGTCAAGAATTGCATTATTTCCTTCTTGAAACCGAAATATTCAGCCCAGTTGGGTCGCTTCCTCTGTTTTCTATTATTGTGAATTTTCTCTATTTCTTCCATGACAGATTGCCAGCTTGCGCTTGTCTTTGGCCTGACCTTGATCTGTCCAGCACAAGTGACTTTGGGAGAGGTTGGTTCGGCAATCTCAGAGCCCATTGACTTGGTTTTGGTCCATAGCATAGGGCTAGCTTGGCCACCACCTCTGGTACTTGATTTCTTAAGGTAGTGGCGTTTGTTCGACTCTGAAGGCCTAGCTGGGCTGCAGATCGGCTTCGGCATTAGAGTGAGATGAGCTCGAGAAGGGAAACATACTAACAGATCTGCAGAGGGAGCAGCTTTGGCTTCTTTTCTCTTCATGATGCTTCCTCTGTTTCAGTTTCTAGGGGGTTTGGGTGTATTTGTTGCAGTTGTACCTCAGATCTTGCGCTTGCAGAATAGTGTGTGTTGGGGTTTTGAAAAGAAAGTATGTATGGAAGCAGTGACAGCTTTCCTATATGCTTTAACCTTTATGAAGGTGTTCTCTTTAATAGCTACTTGTTTGTTCAATTTATTCTTGGTACACTGCTTTTTGCTTTGAAATGGGGTCACAACTCATGAGAGAACTTCTTTCCTAATCTTTACTTCTTCTTTTTTAATCTCCTATATTAGTGTTTGATAAAAACATTTTAAAATGGAAAGCTAAAGCCCACGAGCTTGCTTCATGATCCAATCATAGCTTCACCTTGTGAGCCCATGCTATATATTGCTGTTTGACAGTAACCACAAACACACGTACCCTCAACCTCAACTACTGAACCCACCCTTCTATATGGAACCCACTACTTTCAGCGAGAGACTTCAAAGAAACTAAAGGCCCGCAGCGAAATGAAAGTGGGATTAGGCGAGCGACCTTATTGCTTGGGGATCAGTTTACTCAACTCCACTGAAATCATCATTATACATTTGAAAGCTTACGACCTTGGGAAATTTCTCTGCTTGTGAACCAGATAAAACCAATTCCAGAATTTAAAGTAGTTTTCTTTTACTTAGAAGGTTGATGACTTAGGAAAGAAATTAAGAAAAAGGCAAAAATTGTATAAAAGAAATTGAATTAATACATCAAGTTTACTTCAATTTTAAAGATTAAATCATCTCAATAAAAGAAATACAATTGAAAAGGGCTCTTCTTTCTTCAACTCTTTCCTTTCTCTTTTGATGTGGTTACTTTTATGACGTGATAATTAATTAATTAATTATATATATAATTTGGCGGCAGCTGGCAGGAAGTTCTGAGTCCTAGGTTGTGGAAATTGGCAAACATCCTTATCCCTTCTTTCTGCACCAGAAATGGAGTAAGGTGTGAAACGGAAACCAAGTAAAGTGAGGGTGTCATAATGAAGAGGGAAATGCACTTGAGAGCACGGGAAAAATGGCCCCTCCTTGCCATTATGCAAATAGCACTAGGAGTAGATTTTTAATTTTCTATGTTCTACCAGAAGGTATCATAAAATATTCTCTTCTTCTTCTTTATGATTTATATTCATCATTGTCATCATGATATGCGAGAGTTTGTTTTTTTTTTATTTCGGGTCACCTATTTTTGACCAGTGTCTCTCGTTTGGCTTATGCGCATTGTCCTGCTTTTTTGTTTTTTTTCCTGTGTTTCTTTCAATGGCTAAAGGGGCTTTTCTTATGTAGTTTGATGCTCAAAGAACTATCTCTAGGATCATCTGCTGTATATATTCAAGAACTAATATGAAGTCATTTATCCTCATAAACGAAGTAAAAAATCGTTGAAATGGCCAACTGGCAAGTATTGATTTGTCTCAACCACTATTAGTTTTCAATTTCCATTTCACAGGATCTTAAGGCAGGTGAATTGTCTTTTAACCAGTAATTTGTCGGAAAGAAGAGTAATCTCGTGAGAAAATTTTCAAAACGCCGACAAAAAAGTTACGATAATTCTGGGACGAATAAACTTTAGTGAAAAAAAATTACAACTTTTCCCCACTTTAGGAATACCAGGTAGCTTATGCACCACCTTTGTGTTGTAATGTTTATTAGTTGAGAAAAGGTTGTCTCGGTAAAAAGTAAAAGGTGATTATATGCCAGCAGTGTTCAATTGAAAGGAATCCGAAACAGATATTGTAGTTGCGATCCCATGTATGAAGTCACAGTAGCCGGCGCCGCGGGAGGAATAAAATCTAGCCATCCTTTGTATTATATCACATGATTAAAAATGGGTATCTGCAGAGGTGGCTTGGTTGGCCATGGTGGCCCTTGTTTTGCTATTTAGCTTTTAAAAAAGGGCAGGGAGTAGCTTGCGGGCCAAGCAACCCAAGGCTAAGATTGGAAGCGAGAGACGAGTGGGGCTGGGCGAAGAGTGCAGAAGTGAAGTTGAAAATGTCTTTTTCTTCCCCCTAACCCCGTCTGAAAGAGGAGTAAGAATCGCCCTCTGATTGTTTGTTTGTAAGGCATCTATTTGTCAGAAGACGGGAGAAGTTGTTGTGAATGCTTTTACTGGAGCGGAAGAAGTAGTTGGGTAATGGGCACATGTTTGAACTTCACTGTCTCTAGTTAATGTCATTATTATACGTGCGTGAAACTTGTAAACCAAAATCTATGCCCCACCAATTAAGGGTGACGAACTTAAGAAATTAGTAGTTTTCACGAACTTCGGAGGCATTTATCTAACGAAATTTATGTCAAGTTAATGCGTACAGCCATTTTGCTGGACTCTGAACGTGACATTTTTAATGGTTTCGACAATGGTTGCATTTGAAGATAGGAAAGGGGCAGCAGAAAGTTGTGAGGCGATGAGTTATAATAGTAGTATATCCATTACCGGTCTAATAAAAACAACTCCAGATGGATGGTTTCCAATTGTTAAAACGATGTTACGCAAACAACATTAGCGTATCAATCATTTTGTTGTTTACGGTTTGGTATACAAGTATATCATCATACGACTGATACTTTTTTATTGATTATGGCCCCATGATCCATCCACTCTCACATTGATTAAATCAAAGTAAGATGCCTTTGTAATATTTGGGGCAGAATCATATCCAACCAAAAACACACATCTTGATTTTTCTAAGATTTATATTGATCGGCTTAAGTTCCAATCAATGTCTGGTGAATTATAACTTGAAACTAAAGCTCATTAATTATTCTGTCGGATGTGATCCCACTTTGAACCAATTTGAATTACATCTCTGGATGCTAAAGCCGTCCCGTCCACATATATGCTAGCTCCATAATGAACCACAATTATTCATCTCAACATCCCAAATTAGGCTAATGGATTTCATTTTTCTAAAAATCAAAATGTGATTACCATATTCCCAAACAATTTTACTAAAACTTTTTTTCTTTCTTTTCGGGGGTCTAAAACTCGAGCATCCATATTGCACCTAGATCCATTTAAGTTCTGACCGGGAAGGACTTTGTATTTAAGCATCAAAGGCTGAGAGCCTTGGGTTGTTTTGCCAGCCCAGGTTTTTGGCCTTTTGGGCCTGTAGATGGAAATAGAAACTAATAAAATCTCAAGCTCTATCTGCCTCCCTTTTTTTTTTTTTTTGTATTTTTTTATAAAATAACATAGAATTTTTTTTTGTTAGGAGAATTTTTTCTTTCTATTAAATTTTTTTTCTCTTTCTTTAGAAGAGATTAAGAGTTTGAATAATTTATATATTTTTCGTTCAAATATATAATTTTCAACTAAGATTTGAATAAATAAAAAATCAAATATACAACACCTTAATAATAATAAATAGAAATTTTTTAAAAAGAGTTAACTTTTAAAAAATATTAAAAATTTTATTATTTCTCTAATAATACATCTCTTTCTATATATATATATATATATTGTAATAATTGTATTTTTAAATGTTGAGATATAATATTTGATAAACTAAAATTTAAGAGATATGTTGTTTTGTATTTTTTTAATTATATTACTAATTTTTTTTTGTATATTTGATCTTTAGAAATTATAAAATTTGTTTATTCTGTGTTATTTTTTGTTTGTTGATCTTAGTATTTATTTAATGTATAAATAATAGTTTTCATTTGTCAAAAAATAATAATAATAATTCGTTACTGGTGCATTACTATGTTTCTATTTCTCATTGGTATGACACCGACCTCTGCCCAGCCAAGGACGAGATACACACAAGCGCTTTGAAGATTCTATATATATTCACATATCCTATGTGAGTAATTTTGTCTACAATTGTTTAATACTTTCCATATTCTTAATCATCACGGTTGTAAATCTTTCAAAGGAGTATGATGGATCTCCTGAATCTGATTATGAGATGGATAAGAAAGTGACCCATGCTTATATAACTTGGAAGAACGTGAATGAAATGTATCGTTAAGATGTAACTTATAAGGATTTAGAACATCATGGTATTTCTCTCAAGATGACTATGCTGACCCAGTTATAAGATGATAAATATGATCATAATTGTTATAACAGTGATTTCTGGCACTCTCAGAGTTTCGTTGTGGTACGAAAAGCACTCAAGTTTGTCGTAGACTGCATGCGTTATCTGTATTGCGGCCAAAAAGGTGAAAACAAAAGCCAAAGAACATGTTTTACATAAGACGTAATACTAGAGCCTCTAGATGTTGGACTCAATTATCAAAAATAGAAGCAAAAGCCGTCGCATTCTGCGATAGAGACCTTGTTGAAACAAAGGCTTGCCTCATTATACGCCCTTCTAGACGGGATTGATGCATATATACACTATTATATATTCCCATAATGGAGCAAATTCTCCAACTACCCTCCCTTCACTCATCTAACTGCATTTCAGTCTTAGTTATTACCTTTGAATTACAAGCTAACGAATTAATTATAATAGGAATTAATTTGGTTTTTGGCCAATCATTTTCATCTCCAATAACTTTGTTTTAATTTCACTGTTAATTCTTCGGGAAAGAAAAAGCCAGTTCATTGCTTTTTGTTCTTTTTTGGGTGTGATTTGATTATTATTCCAATTCTTTTCTCTAGGCACTGTTACGTTAATGTGAATGTGAGTCACATCCACGTAGATATAATACTCACGCATACACGGAAGAACACAGACAAAATCTGAGAAGTATACACACAATAATTTATAGTGCTCGACCTGTTGGTTCATGAGCATTGCAGCAGCAATATTGTATTTAAACAATTAAAATACAAACGATATGATTTTTATTTTTCTTTTGCAGCAGGCCAACTTCACTAAATATATAAGATTTCGACAAAGCACCAAAATTTGGGTTGTTTTTGAAGAAAGAAAGAAAGGAAAAATTAAAAGTGGAAACTGCTGAAATTGCGATGGAATTGGAATAGAATTGGATTATAACTTTTGATCGATGTATTTTGGTCCAAGATTCGCAACATAACAATTTTGAAAAGGTTCAGTGCCTTCAATATTATGTGGCTAGTTACTGCTTAGCGATTAAATCACAAATCACGCTTTTAACTTTATCTTTGCGGGAATAGGTTTCAAATTCTCTTACAGGGAATGGAAGGATTCTTGGCGATTTGCTCCAGCCAACCCTTTTTTTTTTTTTTGGTATATTAACGATTCGTGGCTGTGAACTGAGATCGATCACTGAAAATGCCTGTGTCACAGTTTATTTTTTATTCGCCACATGGCCTGAGTTCCTAACGCATAATTTTGGCTTGGATTCTATACAAGCATGCATGTTCAATTTTCTTCCTCCATTCATATATATACATCTGCTTTTTTTGGTCGGTAATTCTACCTTTATAATATTATATATTTCTTAATTCTGTAGCTGACTGCTTCTGAATGAGTTTGTGATAAAAGGGCTGATCTTCCTCTCTCTTTTAATTAAACACTGGTTTCTAAACCTCCCTCTATCACCTCTTACGTACAGAACATAACATAACATTTGGGAGCATTGGCACTGAAGCAGTGCTATCTCATGAACAACAATAACAGGCCTACAGGGTAGACGAAGAGTTTTTTTTTATTAAAAAAAAAAAACAAAATTGTTGATTATAAGATGTAATTTTTATTTTTATTTTTTTGGTGATGATGGCTAGGTCACTACAATCAATTATGGATTGGACCATTCTAATTAGTGCCTTAGGCACTAACTAGCTAGCTAGTGAGAAAGATTCAAAGGAGGAGAATCCTTTGATTACAAATTAGATTATGACAATGATTTTGTTGTTAGAATGTTCCCAATTGTTTCATTAAGTACATTTTAACTGGATTCTTTTACATAAAATATAAGAAATGATAAGAACTATATATATCTCAGGGTTATTTTAGTGGATCGTAGGATCAGGAGTAGTAACTGGAGCCATCATCAGAGCACATATTAGAAGCATAAAGTGCACTCTTTCCATCCAAATCTTCTATAACACGCTCATTGGGATCGCTGATTGAGGCGTTAAATCCCCCTTGCGTGCCTAAGACCAGCATATTCAGCTACAACATATTAAACATGTCACCCCTCCCCTTCTTTATATTTCTCTCACTGCATGTGGGGCTCTAAGATGCTCTTAAACTCTCAATAACAGCAACAATATTCAACTTCTAATCTTTTCCCGGTGAACTCTCGATGACCCACTCGTCACCACACCAGGATATTAAAGCCAATTAAAAATTGAAGGATATTGGAGATTAGAAAGGAGGGGATAGGTGCCGTAGTAGAGGTGGTGGGGAAAAGGAGATAAGCAAATTACGGACGAGTGGGCTGGTGGACACAAGTGGGCTTACCACTTACCTTGATTTGTGGGTCCATGATGAATCATTGCCCAGGCATCGTGGCAAGTCACATCACAGAAAAGCAAACCATATGTGGGCCCCTGTGATGCAGCGACTGGTTTTTCCTTCCGTAGTGGGCCCTATTCTATGCAAACCCAAGAGCTCTCTCGCTTCTCCGGTAGTTTTTTCAGTTGGTTGTTTACCGTTTATAGGTGGCTCTACATATTATACGCGTGCCACCAGTCCGCCCTTTCCATTTTTAGATAAATCTTCTCGAGCCCGGATCCCGGGCTTTGTTTTGGGCACACGTGTGCTGCGTCCAAAACGCAGCAAAACGCAGCTTTAAGAGTATTTAAAAAAAAAAAAAAAAAGGGATGCGAGGATCCGCCGGCAATCTTCTTGGAGCAATTGAAATTGAACCTTCTTCGAAAACATGTACTAATTCAAGTTCCTCTTTCTGCTTCATACTCACGTCCTATCAACTCACCTTCATAATTGCAGCTTAAATTATTTTTTCAAATTTCAATTTGTTTCATGAATTATATTTACCAAGTGCAAAGTGGTTATTGACAAATTTTTCCACACTTTCTTGCGACCATGTTTCTTGTATAATTTAATTTATAATCTTAGCATTTCGTGACAGGATAATGAAATGTACACTGAATTTCCTGTTAGAGCGAGAACCCTGTTAACAAATAATGAATTTTATCTATAACTCTACCAAATTTTAGCCCAACTCTATTAATTGGTTTAATCCTCATTATAGACCTGTCCACAGGAAATCAAAAATCATGCAATGACCTTGTACGGACATATCACAAAAATTATACTAGTAGTACAATGACTTACAAAGACGTCATCATTAATCAGTCTCACAAATCAAATCTCTAATGGGTACTTGATAATTTTTGATTCGTCAAGATTGATTGAATTGACAATTTTACTTTTGAGATTACCTTCTCCTCACATGTAAGTCTAGATATATTCTGACTAAGCTTTTATTCCGTTCTATTGAGACACAATACTTACTTGAATTACGGAGTCCCTTTTGAACATTGGCTTCATTAGATGCTAACCTTCTGCCTATTGTGGTTCAATTCAACAATGAAGGTGTCTTAGGGAGTTTGAAACTGGAAAGCTATATTAATCATCAGAAAACATTTTCCTTAATATCAATTCCATGGTTTCGACTCTTGTCTCATTGTCCACGAAATCAAATGCGGACATCAAATTAATCGATCGTATGAAAACTTTAATTATTTAAAGACAACTTTAGAATATCTTTATTGATTTATGTCTCCTAACATTTTTCACTTCAAAATACTTAAAACATGAACCAAATCCTAGTTTTTTTTTTTTTGCTTGAAAATTATATTTAACTGTATTGATAATTAAAGTCTTCACTTGAGTAAAAGCGTCTTCGTACCATGTCAACGAATCAAGCACTTCTCAGAAATTTAATATCTCTAGAGAAAAACTTGTAAATTATTTTGTGTTTGTCTATGACAAAAACTTAATTTTTTAAAAACAGTCATGCTTTTTTTTAGAGTAAGCTTCCATATCATGGAAGTTGATGGTCGAGAATTTATGTTGGTAATAAATCATTCTTAAGAAAATTCTTTGATGCCTAGTCTCTGGGTAGGTTATATAGCCCCTATTTAGTCATTTTAATTTTATTCCATACGTTAAAGTGTTAGCCACAAATACTGTAAATTTGATAAATATATGACCGAAAGAAAATATTAAATATATCATTAAGGCTTTGATCAATAATACTATAATAATAAATTCTCATTACAATTTTTATTGAAAAAAACAAAGTTGGTTGTTTTACTGCATAGATTTAGAGTTGCTTCTTCTCACGGCAGTACTCTTGAAGTTTTAATTAACATTGACGTGATAGAGTTGCGGAATATTGAAAAGGTTGAAGATGTGCTTTGCATGTATTATAGATATCCTTTCCCGATGTCGGTCAAGATCGCTCTTTAGAGTGTTTTGTTTTTCCTGGTATTCTTTCCTCACTATATTCTTTCTTTTTTCTTTTATATTTTATTGTTTTTATGAACCCATATTTGTTTTAAAAAAATCTAATTTGTAGTAGGTGCGTGAAATATAAGTTAATTAGAAATAATCACAAATCAGAAAAATATTAAAGTCAATTTGACACAAATTGAAAAGGTATAAAACAACAGCTAATTCATCAAAGTGCAGATGCATGCAAGTCTCCAAAATCCGTCTTAAATAGCTTTATGATATGAAATTATTTGTAAGAAATTTTTGAATTCAAAATTTTATAACATCACACTATGCTACAACGCACGTAAAATTAAACTCACTCTTGCGTATTTCAAGGTAATCATATTGATTATGGAAATGGAAAACGGATACTATAGAACATATATTGACAAAATGTTTTTGCTTGTCCAAGTTTTCTCTTTAGTGCCATTCGCAGAAAGAGCACATATTGATATCGATAAAAATTATAAAACCATTGAACATGTCGACTATGAAAATAATTCCAAAAAATGAATCTGAGTTTCAAACTTCCAACTTTTGAAAATATTATAGGCGCATAAGCTGAGGATTGCGTAAAAAGTGAAAGGGGGATTTGATGTGAAACAAAGGCGTACGTAAACCAAAGAGTTAGTGGCTTAAATTAGGGAAGACATGCATTCTTATTCTTTGATGACCATTACTTACAATAATTCATATTCTATACTTTGCATTCTATTATATTCTTCATAAAGCTAGATGTGTGTTTCTACTAAGGGTCATGCTGCATATATAGTGCATAGAGCTCCATCCGTGTACAATTTTTTATAATAATATATAATATAATTTCAATAGTTAAATAAAATAATGCTATAAAAAAATAATGTTCTATTGAGTACTCAATAATATAATATTAAAAAATAAAATTTTATTTAAAATAATTTATATTAAATAATTAGTTTAACATTTTCAAAAATATTTTTTCAATATTTTATTGAATAGATGTTCGAGTAAATTTTAGAAGTAATTTAAAATCATTAATGTTAACTAACTAATATAAATTATTTCATGAAATAATTCTAAAAATAATTTGTATTAACTAATCAATATTCTGTCAAATATTTTTTTAATTTTTATTTAACTATTGAAATTACATATATATAAAAGAATATTATAAAAAGGTACATGCACGATGCATCCAATGGTCGAGAGACCCTTCTACTAATTCAACCATTTTTTATATTTGTCTTGTGAAAAAAATAGAACCTGCTGTTGTCATTCACTCATTCTTCCGTCCGTCAGTCGTCACCATCATCATATAAACATTACTTGCCGTGTGTAAAAATTTCTAGAAGGAGAAAAGAAAAACAATTAAAAGAAGTAAGAAAGAAAATTTGAATGAAACCAAGAATCGGAAACAAACAAAAAATCTTAATACTGGAAGAGGATGAAGACCATATAACCCAAATTGGGGAATAATTTGGGATTTTATTCTTTCTTAACCTAGGAGAGCCGCTCTCGTCCAATTTCAAAGATACTACACATTCTTCATTACCACCCAGAATACTTTGAAGCGCATTGGATTCTCTATATATATATTTGACCCCCCCGGCCAGAGGTTCATGCATTCTAGCATCTTCGGGTATAAAACCAAAAGCACACTATGGATCTATGGATGCTGCCTATTCTTCGGGTTAGATGCGAAAAAAACCAAAATAAAGGTGCATGCAAATAAACTATTCAAAAGCTATATGTTTTCCAACTTAGATTTGGTATCGAAGAAACCATGGATTTTCTAAATGCAATCCACCAGACAACCACGTATGCAAATACATACATACATATATACATACATACATACATATATACTCTCTCTCTCTCTCTCTCTTTGTAATTAAGAGAGCATAAGTTGCTATAAATTATACAATTTATTCTAGTTCTAAACATTTAGTATAGAAAGCGAAAAAGTTATAATTGTTTTGTTTTTAAGTTATTCTTTGTCAATTTATAGGTACTTTCTCCTTATTTCACATAGCAATATATAATGAAGAGGATTTTAATTTTGATTCCATATCTCTTTTTTTGTTGTTATAATTTTCAAGCATTTGACTTAACATTAAAAAACAATTTCTAAGTAAATTTCAAGATTGATATATAATAACCGAGACAATGTGATTGGAAAATATATATAGTGGGGATTATAAACACACTAAAAATTAGAAAGTAAAAATGTAAACCATCCTATAAACGAGTTATACATTCATTTTATTCATATATAATAAATATATACATAGGCACATATAAATTAATGAAAACAAGGAAAATTATAAATTACTCCCAATTGTAATATTCTTACTCGATTCAAGAAAAATGATATTTTACCTCTAATCTCTGGTTTAATAACGTGAGAGGAGAAGAATGAGATTACACGGACAAGTTGGGCAAGTGGGTAACCTTAAAAAAGTTGTTTCATATCAACAATTAATTAATGAGGGATTCCCATGCGCAAGAAAAAGAAAGCACAGCAGGATTGGGGGATCGGGTAATTCCATCGATTTGTTAAGGATCCATTTTTTTCTATTAAATATATTTTTAAAAGATTTATTATAAATTAATAATTGATTCACTTTAAATGATCCAAAAAATAATAATTTTTCCATCGGAACAGCTATTACCTCCGCCCGGGAAATGCGAGAACCGGAGAATATTTCACCGTACCATTACCAAATCACCATAGTCGGAAAGTAAAATTCCTTCTTCCCCACCCAATGGAATCCGCTAACTGGAAGTGGCCCATTTGCATTGATGCCACGATAGATACACGTGGCTGTATCACTTTTTAAGGGTCCCGCAGGAATCAATCATACCCCACCATCTTGCCGATAAAATTTATACGACGAGGGACAATAATGAGGGACAAGGACAGCTGGGAAATTTGAACAGAAGTAGGGGAGCCATGAACTTAGGGGGAAAAGCACGCCAGTTGCCAAAACGCCTTTTGTCGTTTCTTCATCCTAATAAATTTAATTTATGGGACGGAAACAATCTTAGAAGCTTGCTTAGTCAGATAATTTGACTTTTTTCTGATTCGTTAATAACAGCGACAAATATTTGATTCCAAAGAGTCTCCATAGTCCACCGTCTTTGCAATATCATAAGCAGTTATGGCAGTTTGGTCCACCTAAATCCTCTTTTTTCCACTATTCAATCCTAACCTCCTTTTCTTCAATTGTATACCACTCAAAAACCCCTTCTACAATATATCAGCGTGCATAATTTTGATATTTTTAAATAAAAAAAAATACTTCATCAAAAGCTTTTCCAATACCCTTTTTTTCTATGGGGACATGTAATACTTGCCTAACTTCTTTTGACAATCCATCATTTAATTTATTATGAGAAATGAACAATAAATATAATTTCAAAAAATAATAATTAAGTGTGAAACTAATTAATTAACGAATCCTCTCTCTATATCACCGGCGGTCAGAGTGCGAATGGGCTGTGATTTTTCCTTTTTAGAATATATATATAACCTTTGGACGCAACGAATATACAAGGATGTAAGGGAAGTTTTAATTTAGAGAAGAAGTGATTAAACATGCATGTGATAAATTGAAATTAGAACTGAGTTGCAAAACAGAATCTTAAAGTCCTAATTAAGCAAGAGAGGCATAAAGGTTGATGTTGAAAACTGCGAAAGAAAATATGGCAAAAAAGACAGGGGTCGGTTGCCTTATTCCCCGAACTTTATTTGTGAAACTCTTCTTTTGACAAATTCAGTCATAGTTAGGAAGGTTAGGTCCCAATTGCAGGTATTATTATGACGCTTCAAATTCATTCACACTATTGGTTCGTAGTTTTTTTTTTTTTTAATAAAAACTGTGAATAGGTATTTACATTTTTAGAATATGCTTTTCGCTTAGTTTTTTTGAAAATTTTTTCTTCTACTTTTTATTTTTTAAAAAATTAAAATTAAAAATTAAAATAATATATTTAAATTTATAGTACAACTTTTATAATTCAGATATCCACATTTTTACATATAAAAAAAAACAACAATATTGCTTTTCTATTTTTCTTATTTATGTCCCCGAAATTTCTTTATTATTTTTCATAAATATTTTCCTACTTAATTTAATGAATAAAACTAAAAACTTAATTCAATAAATCATTATTACATGTAATTACTCATAATAAATTTATGCATTAAAGAATAAATATTAAAATTAAAATTTTAAAAATTATTTATGTTCACATAATGTAATAATAAAAGTAATATTTTAAAAAAATATATTGTGACTTGTAGGGAAAGGGAAAGAGAGTTAGAAAGACTAGCGTCACCATTTAAAACTCTGCAACTCGAGTTAAAATCTCTTTGCGCCAAATGAAAAGTAGATGTTGTAGAATCTAGCATATATACTTGTCAGATTCATTTGGCAAGAGATGCCCTGTGATTTTCAAACCAATGACATTTCTCAACCCTTACGGGTGTATTCAGCAACGCTGACAAGACATTTTCATTTTTTTATTAGAAAAAAAAGACTGTTCACAACAAAATGTACGAGAGTTTGAAAGAGAGTTGGTGCACGCCTTTCATATATTTGCATACTCTATTACTCAAGTTTGGTAATGTAAACCAAGGTTTAAAATTTATTTCGATATAAAAATCGCATGTTTAATATATTAATTTAAGATTACCTAATATTTTTACCAGTGTTCCGTACTCGTATCTTCGAGAGTAGCAAGTAATTTTAATTATATTCTCTATCCGAATATCATATATGCATGCAATGCAAGACGACGCATTTGGTACTTAAATATAAACTTAAAAGTATTTTGAATACGGGTCTTAAATCATTGAGAAACCAATAATCATACAGTGCACGATCAATATTATAATATGTTGGCATTATTATTATTATTTAACAATGAAATACGTCTATATAACTAGCTAAACTAACATCCATAAATATAGTTGGTGGAAGACAGGAGATAGATAAATTAAAAGAAATGAAAGAAGAAAAAGGAAAGGATGCCGCTGGTTTTGAAGCCAGCCATATTTATATACTAGTTAGGTTGGAGCTGCCTGTTTCTCTGAAACTATACAAGGGGCGGTTAGGAGATTCATCCTTCATGCTTGGATTCTGCTTCCTATAGCTAGCACCTAGGCTCTATATTCTAAATTGCAATTACTTAACGATAAAATTTAATATTATGAATGTGCTTTGGAAGTTTTACCACCACCATCACGGGGTTAGAAAGGCCACTTCGAAAGAGAACAAGGAAACAAATATTTAATTCCCATGAAATGGAAGTTAAGCGTGGTGATTATGATATTGTCCCTTCAAAGAATGGCAAATTTTGTAAAACTCTTCTTCAATTTCTTCATTATCATGATAAACGGTGTGCTAAAGACACAACAGACAAATTATTAAACTATTATAGATCCATTTTCTGACGTTGTTTCTTCCTCTAATGCGCAATCAACCGTTTATGCTTCCCCATTTTTGTCTTAAAATACCTTTTGTCAATAAGCATGTTATGATTACCCAGGTTCATATGGAAATAATGTACTGGTGGGTAATTTTAACTTTACAGAACGCACTATGACTATGAGAAGTTCAATAACCTATAGAGATTAAAGGAAAAAAAAAATAGTCGAATGTCTGAATTGTAGTACTCTTCGAGTATTGCCAGAACACCTGGTGTTGTATAATACTATTGTATTTCTTCTTTATATTAAGTGGTAAAACAAGGAGAGAATAGCTGCATTTTAACTTGAAAGGGTAAAGTAAATTGAAGAAGGTTATGAAACTCTACAATCTTATAGCGAATGTTCCTCATTACTGAATACATGTCCAATTAAGCAGAAGACGGGGGTAAAAAAAAGAAATTTAAAAAGGAGGGTGCTGTGGGATCACTGGGGTCCCACCATTTTCATGTTTAGTATAGTTACTGAAAAGTACAATGACCGGGGAAAAGAGGAGATTATTTCGTCGGTTTGTGCCGTGAAACCTAAGTTTATAAATTGCCTAGACACCCCTCGCTTGTTTGTGAGTTGAGCCAACGAGTGGGGGCAAGTGTGATTTTTTCCCCTATAAAGCCCTTATCGAACAGAGCAAGCAGCCACACCCCATAATAGCCATCTCTGTTCTACCCTGTTTTTCTATTTCCTCTGCCCTTTCCATTCAAATCTCCTCGGGTATTACATTTCTTTAGCTACCAATTTCTGAATGCTACCTGTTCTAAGGAACAGAGAGTAAGCTTTGTGTTGATATCGGTAGGTTTCAAGGGAACCGACGATGACAAACCAGAATGTGGTAGCTCCTGATGTCAAATCACGTGTTAACTCCCTTATTGCGGCGGCCATGTGGATTTCGAACTCAACTACGTTGTACGGCACAGCAGTGCCGGAATCTCTGGCAGTGCTTGGTGGGTTTCTGGGCATATCCCGGAAAAAGCTTATGAAAAGGCTTGAGGATGGAGGAGGAGCTAAAGTTAACGCCTGGATTGATTCAATGAGAGCTTCCTCTCCAACCAGACTCAAATCCCACATCCCTACTTCTGAAAACCAAGACACGAGTTCTTGGATTGTAAGCATATGAACCTTCGCTAGAGCTTTTGTTTAACTTTTGGCTATAGAGGTGCTATCAATGGTTTTGCTGACTTCACTCTGCCCTGTTTCTGAACCATTTGAATATGCAGCTTAATCATCCTTCAGCGCTCAACATGTTTGATCAGATAATATATAAATCAAAAGGAAAAAAGATTGTGGCCTTTCTCGACTACGATGGAACTCTCTCCCCAATTGTTGCAGACCCAGATAAAGCATTCATGACTAAAAAGGTTTTCTCTTGTTCTTTCCTTATTCTCTCCGACTCTGCTCAATCCATATTAATAGAACATATTTGTGATTAATTTTCATTATGTTTTTTTAACGAATCAGATGAGGGCAACGGTAAAGGACATAGCTAGACATTTTCCCACAGCCATCGTGAGCGGGAGGTGCATAGACAAGGTACATTTTTCTTCACAGCAAAAAATGAAAAAATAACATGAAGTAATTATTAATTATGCTAAAAGGATAAAACATGTTTTTTTTTTCACCTGAGAATAAATTGGGTTTTTGTTTCAGGTATATAACTTTGTAAGATTGGCAGAGCTGTACTACGCAGGTAGCCATGGCATGGACATCAAGGGGCCAACGAAAACCCGAAGTTCTGAGAAAGTGAGAGAGAGTTTCTGTGACTTACCCTGATGAAAATTCAATATTTTTTTCTTAGTTTCTTAATTTCTTATGATGTTTCAGGGTAATCAAGCAATTCTCTTCCAGCCTGCAAGTCAATTCTTGCCCATGATCGATGAGGTTCGTCTCTTTTTACCTCCGCCACTCCCATCGAATTGCCAACACCAACACATGGGTTATTAACTGTGTCATTGTCATTTTGTTTTTGCAGGTATACAAAATCTTGTTAGAGACAACAAAGTCTGTGCCAGGGGCTAAGGTAGAGAATAACAAGTTTTGCTTGTCCGTCCACTTCCGTTGTGTTGACGAAAAGGTACCGGTCGACAAAAATATTTGATTGCTTACTTACCCATTGATGGCCAATATTATTTTATCTAACCGTTGATGTCTCTCCGTTTTTCAGAGTTGGACGGCACTGGCAGAGCAAGTTAGATTAGTGCTGAATAAGTACCCGAAACTTAGACTGAGCCAAGGGAGAAAAGTGCTAGAGATCCGTCCAACCATCAAATGGGACAAGGGCAAAGCGCTTGAATTCTTGTTAGAGTCCCTAGGTGAGTGTTGATGCCATAGTAGCTTTCCCTTGAGAACAAAAGGATTATCAAGCCTAAATATCATTCTGTACTGATTTCTAGGATATGCAAATTCTAATGAAGTATTTCCGATTTATATTGGTGATGATCGAACTGACGAGGATGCTTTTAAGGTAACATATGCTGCTGCCTTGCTTTGTTAAATTTACAGTGCTATATTTTACTTGTTCTAACTTCTTATTCATTTGTTTTAACAAATCAGGTTTTAAGCAGTAGAGGTCAGGGAATTGGGATTCTAGTTTCTAGAGTTCCCAAAGAAACAGAGGCCTCCTACACTTTGCGAGATCCATCAGAGGCAAGTTCAATAATCCATCCAACATGATTCATAATAACTATTTCGTTTTAAGATGTTTGACAAGGTTTAACTGAAACAATCTCCTACAAATGAGCAATAAATTAAACAACGTCTTTTTTACATTTACAGGTTGAGCAGTTTTTGCGGCGTTTGGTGGAGTGGAAAAGAATGAGGGTCACTCCAAAAACTGCAGAGAATTGTAGATTGTAGATGAGTTGAATTCGAATTGACACTACCCCAGAATTTGGTGAAGGGGCGGGTGGAATTGTATCTCTTTCTTGTTTCGAATGGAAAATAGACCAAGTTCAGATAGATTTTCTCTTTCTCCGTGTACGGGGTCTATTCTTCCCTCCACACGTTTGCATGCGCATGCGTATAGTCAAAGACACAGATGTTTTATGCTACATTTGCAATTGTACTTGTCGTACAGGTGCCCAATGTAGACTGAAAATGATAATCACAAACTGCAACCACAACATCGGATATACAGATAATGCTGTTTAGGATATTTAATAAAGTTACTTTACAATTAAGGAACCTCAGTATGTTCTTCTTTCTCTTTTTTTAAGCTAGCTCAAAAGTAATTTTAATGTAAACTTTAATTGAAGAAATTCAATTGTTCTATGACAGCATTTTAAATCTTTCTTAAAAGACATTTTTCTAACTAAATTTTCTTGAAAAAATATATAATTTTTTATATTAAAAAGAACAAAACCAGACTAAAACAAAATGTAAAATGAATGTAGAGAAGCTACAGCTCCGTCAATCTTTGAATTGTTCAACCAACGTAGGAAAGGGAATAATAAAATAAAGACAGAATTTTATATTCGCATTAATTATTGTGATTTTAAAAAGAATAAAAACTAAGTGAATTTAACATACATGTCTATATCCTTGGGTTTAATAATTAGGCAATCACTTTTTTATAATTGGGTCCTCCATGGCGGCATAAAATTGGGGTGGTGGATACGAGTGAGTCACAAATTATAGAAATTTGTAGTGCTCTCGGGTTCCTCTATTAACTAAAGAATTCCAGGTTAAACAGTTTGCGAGAAAAGGGCAGAGAAAATTAATGATAGAGAACCCAAGTGAAATTGATCTTGGTGTCTGATGTTAACACGGTGAGGGAGGTAGAGACATCTGTACATGTAAGTATTGATGATTATCCCAGTCAAGAGGCGCAATAGAAATTAACTACACATTAAGACGTGCACGCGTGTTGAGATTGTATTAATGTTGGGATTTATCCACAAAGAGAGTCCTATCTTGAATGTGGGTGGATAATGAAGTTTGGAGAGTGCAGTGCTTCTAATATGAAGCTGCACTGCGGACTATTTGACCGAGTTTGAATTTATTGTTCTTGTGTTTGTTTGTTTATGAAATATTTGGATGTCTCAATTCAGCAATAGAATGATTGGGTGGAGGGCTCACTCAGAAGAAACCAAATAAGCTTCGCCTTCATATCCTTATCATTATGGGTCAGGTGCTGTAATGGCGCTATAGATCCACATTGTGTACTATAGATTGTGAATGATGCTGTGGAGTACGTCTTTCTCAATGACCATGTAATAATTGTTCGAAGGGTACAAATTCAAACTTTAGGTGGGAGCGTAGATACTATATATGAAGCTAAAATCCGTAAAGGCTTCTCCTCTCAATGTGATTATAAATTCCATGTTCCTGTTTTGGCTGCCTTCTTTTTCCTCACTCCAATGCCTTGCCCAGCCACACCTAACTAGGGGTACACTACTCTACCATTGACCCCTAAAACACTTCCATAATTGCCGACCACCTGGCGCCATATGCTTCCAACTGATTAATCACTTAATTTACTCTCAATAGGATATTTAAATGGATCGAGATGTACGATAAAATGTGTGTCATTAGATATAACCTGCTTGGCATTGTAGTTGTACCTCCCATCTTCCCTACAGAGCATCCATCTTCTCCCTCCTGTCAGACAAGACCTGAAAAGAGACATGGGCGTGGGGTTTATATTTAATAAGCACCATCCTAGGGTGCCAGCAACTCTAAATCTAAAGCAGGTACATATAATGATTTTGAATTTAAAATAGTTGCTAAAGCAAAAAGCATAGATCTGGGATCGATGTTATACTAAACTAAACTAAAAATGCACTTATTACGGGAAAGGTTTGATCTTGATCTTGATCCTAACATGCCTCTCAATTAAACAAATAAAAGCTCGATCCAGGTGTAGGATAGTAAATCTGAATACAGCATCAATTGATCACGAACAGATCATGTTGTCCTAAACCATTGGGCACTCAGATTTGACAGAGCCCACCTCAATCAAATATCAGAGGGGTACATCAGAATTGCAATTATTATTTTATGGTAATTTAATGGGTTGTTTTCAAAGTGTTAGGTGCGTGAAAGGGAAACCCACTACATGGTGAACCCTATACATGGTTGAAGAGGAGTTGGAATCCACTCAAGGTGCTTGATTTGAAGAGGACACGGGGGTTTCTTAATGGCAACACCCAGCATGCTTCCAAAACCCATGCCTGCTTTTTCATACGTGTAAAGATACAGGTTGCCACTAGATTCAGTTCCATCATTGGTGCCTTAAACTGAAATAAACCAAGTCTTATAACCTCCAATTATTGGTAGAAAACCAGCACTTCCCCTAGAAACATCCGACTGAACCTCACTCTCTCATTATACTAAACTCCAACTGCAACAGCTTTCACTCATATCATCCATGACTTATTAGTGAGAAAAATAGCAAAATTATACACACTGCCTACCTATTCATTTCCTGTATATATAATGTGGGATATGGATATATATGCCTTTTAGCTGTAACCTTTATGCTCCTTAGAAATAAACCCTTATGTCGCAATTTTTAGTATTGAGTTGGAAAAGAAGTTTCAAAATGTTATTTTTTGTATCGATCAGTTCTCATTTCTGCATTATTTACATAATTAATTTTCGATACCTATATTCATATAGAATATTCTTCTTCCCTCAACAACTAGTGTTTCAATTTAATTATTAGGTGAGTAGTGTTATTGATTTAATTAAGTTAGCTAGGAAATAGCCAAATAAGAAGCAGGAGCATATGGTTCTCTATAATGTTATGAATATGCCAAAAATGACACTCAATAATGGGTCTCCCTAGATGTGTGTGGAGAAGGACATTGGTCCCCGCAGAGTGAGTGGAGCATAGGTGTTCATTGTCAATATATTAGAAACGTCTTAGGGTGTGGATTCACGGTGAGCTGTTAATTAGCATTGAATAATTGGACCAAAGTCCCCTTACGACCAGCTGCTGCTGCTGGAGGGAGCAGATCATACTAGCTGTTCCCAGTTTGCGTTAAAAAGCTTTTGCTGCTATCTAGCTCTTCATTCATTCATTCATTCTAGGTTAGATAGAAGGCTAGCGTAGAAGATTAAAAAAATAATTAAAAGAAGAAGAAGATAATCGAGCAATAGCCTTTCGGCAATGGCACTCTAATTAGCTCTTTTTTTTCTTGATTTAGACTGTAGTAGTTTTAAATACACCTACTCTATTCAGATATCGCTCCGAAACGGAAAGGGGCCACGACCAGCAAACTATCCAATAAAACTGTCCTTGAAATTGGATACCGCAATTATTTGGAAGTGAAAAATTATTAGTCTATGAATTTCCAAGTGGCTAACGTCTAAGAGAAAAGCTTGATTTCCTTTTAGCCGCATTGATTAGGGAGAGAGGGTTGCGAAAACTGAAGTCAACAATCAATTTGGCATCGATGGTAGCCCATCAATCACGTTTAAACACGAGCATAAAACAACTTGTTAGGCACATTATTCCCCCCCCCCCCTTGTTGTACTATTTTGTTTGATAGCCTGACCTGAAATCATGTCACTTCTAATGTGAGGTACATAATAGTTTGGCTTACAGTGCATAAACATGTGGAAAATGAGAAATTATTTTCTTACATTTGTGTACTCAATTGTAACCATAGCTGTCCATTATTGCTCATCATGAGTTCTGCATAAAGAATCATTCGTGTTCATTTAGTATTTATTCCTCATACTTAAAATGACCGATTGAATACACAAAATGTAACAGACAAACAAATGGCAGCATTTTTTTTAATGCACGATAGAATAGAAATTTAAACATAAGATCTCGTTTTAATTATCAAATCGCACCTAATAACTTAATAAATGGCATTTTTCAAACGATAACAGAAACTATTTATTGTGACGAGTAACATTGTACTGCTAACTAAGTTACACGTGTTTATTTTTCGATTTGCCATTCATATGTATTCATTAGCATACTTAACGATGGAAGGGTGGTTTCTTATTTAGTACTAGAATTTGAACCCAAACACCCCCCTCTCTCTCCCCAGTTCATCAATCTACTCGGAGAAGTATGATGATTTTCGACATGACAGGAAGCGTGGCTGAGGCAGGATAGAAATTCGCTTGAAGATATTGCACTGTTTCTCCATGGCCTGACAAATAGCACTATTTGCATTCTAATTTAGTTCTGTTGTGGTAATTTTGGCTCAAATGTCCTAATTGTCAAAATTAACATTATAAAAGCCGTGTGTGATTGTGATATATAATTAAATAACATTTTGATACCTCGAAAAGCAATTATTAAGAAAATGGCTCAACAAAATTGTTGGGCCCACAACGGGTTTAAATTTTCAATTTATAACATGAAACCTGGGCAAGCGTTTTTCGCCAAACCCTTGATTAAGAGTTAGCATCTTTTCCTTTGGCATTTGGTTGAGATTGAGAAAGACCTTTGGCAAAATATTTCAACGTCCCCATTTTCATTGGCGTTGGGACGTGAATGATTAAACAGAATGTGACATGCACTTGATTTCCGTCATTTTTCATGCTTTTCGTGACCTCCTCAAGCAACTCGCCCATTGAGCCTTTGAAAGCTATCCGAAAGACTTTTCAATTGTGAAAGTGGGTTACATTCCTCACGCCTTAAACAGAGGGAAACATCCAGCTTTTGAATTTGAACTCCAGACTTGTAAAGTAATCTTATACTCAGCATGATATTTGAGCCCGGTTCCACTTGTATCTTCTTTTTCTGTTCGCAATATTTAAAAATAAACGTTAATTTAATGTAGTAAGATAAATTGACAAAGTCACGAAGATAGAGCTAAAAAGCATTTCGGCAACAGCAACCGAGCCAACTTTCTTCACTTACTTTTCAAGTGGGGTAAAGAGCAAAAGCAGATATTAACTCTTAATTAGACTGCAAAGGGAGAGCAAGAAAGGCTGGCTATAAGCTAAACCAATGCGTAACTCTACGTATCATGCATCGTCAACATCAATTTCGACGAATCAAACCGGTATCGAACCTCCCTACTCAATCTAATTCTCTCCCATAACGTGCACCTTGGTTTTATCGAGTCTCAATTTCATATTGAATGCTACATATAATTCGTATCCTTGGGTGCAAATGAGTGACTTATGCACGCATTTTTATTAACAAACCCGTCGTCATGTCTGTGTAATCTGCGTCCTCAATCAAGATATAGGCCGTCACCAACAAAATAATAATAATAAAAATAATCAAGACATAGCCATGGCATGTTCATATCTTTTGTTGGGCAACTCTATGGGTAATAGAAACCAGGCAAAATCAAGATTGATACTGCTTAATAATACTTCTAGTCAAAGCAAAAGCGCAAATTCTGTACAACCTTTTGATTTGACTTATCCAAAGTATAGAATGGTGATCATGGTTTCAATTTTCACTGATCAATGAAGTATTATCCAAAAGCTGAATAATTCATGGCATATTCAAATCAGTAATTTAATATCTTCAGTCATCTATGCACACTTTACTCAGCAGTTTTAAGAAATCATATCCAAGTAGGGTTAAAAACAGCTTTTCGTTTTCAAACTTTTTCAGAACAAAAAACTTTGTTTAAGAACTTATTATTTTTTTATTGTTTTAAAAATAAATTCTGAAAACACTTATTTTTAAAATAATAACATAAAAATCAAAATACAAGTTATTTTTGTTCCTAAAATAGAAAACAATATATTTTTAAAACAATTTATTAAATAGATTTTTTTAAATTTATTTTATAGATCAATTTTTCAACATAGTTTTTAAAAATAATTTATTAAAAAAAAACAAAAAAAGAATTAAATAAACACGTAGCTTAAGTAGTTAATCCAATAAAACATACTTTGGAACAATATATGGTTTATACTCTACTGCTTGAATTTTCCTTTACAGTAAGCCATAAAATTCTAGTGAAAATGCCAACTGAGGCTAGCTCAGGGGGTGGGGGAGTGGGAGCTTTAGGGAAGGGTGTGTGTGTTTGAATCCCGTGAATGTACCCAAAAAATAAAAAAATCTAGTGAAAACCAATGCAAGGAGAGGAAAAGATACGCCTTACACTGAATGATTCTGTTTTTAGTACATTTTGGTAAGCAAGTAATAATTCTCGACAGCCCAAGCGGATCAAGATCTGCATGTCATTCTCATTTCAATGAAACACCATCCATATTTATTTGATTGCCCGTGACCTCCCAATAGTCACGTTTAGCTCTTGTACTGAATGAGGTGACACAAACCTCCTTAAAAACTGTTTATCAGTGATTTTAAGGATCGAAGTCAAAGAGGGTCTTTCCTGAAGTAATTTCTTCTTTTGCAAGACATCTATAACTTGTAGCCGAGGTTTTAACCTGCGCTCAACACTGCATAAAAGCAACTCTGGGTGCTTAACAATATATGACATATCGCTCTTCCCTACACTAAGGAGCAGCTCTGTCACCTCCTGAATTTTCTTCGTGGATACGGCAAACGCCTGGGGCAACCTCCTAAAGACAACCAAAATATCATTTTCAGAAAATCCCAAGCTCTGGAACAGCTTCAGTTTCAAATGCCAATTCTCCACAGACATTGAACTAATTACACGTATGGCAGGTAGATACATATTGGATTTCCGATTAAAGCCCATTTTATCGACTCTACTAACGAATACCGGAATGCTCTCTGGTTTAAGCAGAAAAAATCTAGGGAAATTGAAGATGTATCTAACAATCTGTGAAGAGCTTATTCCAATACTTTTCAAGTATTCAATATTAGGCAACAAAGTCCTCTCCAAATCATGTTTCAAATACCAACCAGATAGCTTTAAGAGCCTACAAACTTCAGCATTTGAACCTAATACATTCTTCAACACCGTAAACGATGGGCCAAGTCGATTATTGGCGCTCCTCGTGAGAAGCCACGGATCAGAAGATAGAAAATCAGCCATATCAGCAGGGGTGAAGCCTATGTCCTGGAAAAAAATGATTTTTGGTCTAATGATGTTGTCAAGGCTGGCATGGAGAATTTTTGGAAATCTTTCGACAACATCTTCAATGTGAGTATTCGAGAAACCAATTTGCTTAAAGAATGACAGTATAGAATCTGCCTGTTCGGGGTTTTTCACATGCGTAACCGTTGATGAGGCTCTCTTAGCAGCCTCTAAGGAGAAATTGTGTTCCTTGAGCAAGTAATCAAACATTTTAATAGAAGAATTTGAACTAGTGTGTTTGGAGGAGGTGGAGGAGAAGAGGGAAATTGAATAGGTGCCCGGGAGTCGATGGGCATGTGAAGGGTTTTTCAGAAACTGCGAGATAAGGCCCTTGAACATTTGGGGAGCCATTCCCAAACTGATTTTCAGACTAAGTGATAATTAGCGTTTAGATGCGGAGCAAGCAGTACAAAGATCAAAACTTGCCTGGGAATGTCGATGCTGCCTCAAACGAACTTGGACGAAGCAATAACCTCCCCAAAGGCTTCCATGAACGCGCTTGCTGGTTTAAGATTAGCTGAGCTCCCATGCCACGGCCTAGCCTAGGCTCCAGGTTTCCGTCTTCCTAGGGTTTTCGAACCTTCCATGTTTCTTTTTTGGGCTTTGGGGTAGGTGCCGGAGTGATCACTGGTCACTGGTTTCCCTGTTTTTTTTTCCCCCCGCGGT
Source organism: Gleditsia sinensis (assembly GCA_037074535.1). Lineage (NCBI taxonomy): Eukaryota > Viridiplantae > Streptophyta > Magnoliopsida > Fabales > Fabaceae > Gleditsia > Gleditsia sinensis. The sequence continues at coordinate 7,279,267 of CM073472.1, forward strand.
GTATTTTTTTGTTTCTGGGGGGATTGGGCCGTAAGCATTTAGGCTCCGGCCTTTGATTTTGAGTCCACAGCCTTTTGATTATATATATATATATATATATATTCGATTTGGTCCATTAAGCTTCGTCTAATAATTAATATTTTAAATAATATAGAAAATATTTAAATTAAAATATATACATACAAAAAGGATATTAAAAATTAATTTTTAGAGTTAAAAAATAAAAATAAAAGACAGAAAAATTGATTTCTCATTTTCTTGTTTAAATGTTTAAAATAAAATAAAAAACTAAATGATTAGTTATAATACATTTTTATAATTTTATCTCTATCAATAAATTTGTATATTAAAATTTTAATTTCAACCATAAGTTTAAAAATACATTAATATTAAATAGTTAATGAATATAGCCATTGTGACATATATATTTTTCTAAAATTTCTCAGTTTATCAGAATAGAAAAATAAAAGAAATGAAACGTTAATTCAAAATCTTTCATCTTCTTTTTGTCTTAAAATTAATCTCTCAAACAAAAACAAAGATTTTATATAATCTCTTTTTCTCTTTCCTAACATTCCCTCAATTTTTTTTTTCAGCCAAACATACCCAAAGAAAGAAATGTTGACGGTCTCTCGTGTCTTGTGGCCATAGAAATTCAAATACGTAATTAGTGTGTATTAGTTTATTTTTAAAATAAAAAAGAGAGGAAGAATTATAAAATTTTAAGTAATTTTTTAATAATATTAAAAAAATTAAATAATAAAATTAGACAGTAGAAACATAAGTACTTAATGAATTGGCTGCTATGATCTCTTTTAGAACTATAAAAATATGTTTGATAAAAATAGAGCCAAAGCCAAGGAAACATTTATGAATGTTATTATGGAAAGACCGGTCGAGCAATTTTACTGTTGAATTTATATTTTTATTTAATAAATTTTATATGTTATATAAAATTATTCGTATATTTATAATATTTATAGATTTTATTTGAAAATTTTTTTAAAATAAAAAAAAATTGTTTAAAATTTATTTTTTGAAAACAATTTTTAAAAATAAATTATTTTTAAAAATAAAGAAAATAAGAGACAGTTATTTTTATTTTTAAAATACTCAAAAATTAAAAAATAATATATTTTAAAAATAATTTATCAAATATTTTTTTATTTTATAAAATAATAAAAAACAAAAAATAGAATCGATTTTATTTAAATGTAATGTAGAATATGTGGAAAGTGAGTTAATTAAGTTTTATAAAAATCAAAAATTGATTGGAATGGAAATTATTTTGAAGCCCATTGGAAAAAAGGGCCTGAAAACGGGTCGGGATAGAGAAATTAGAAATGATTGAGATTTGTCTTTGAGCCGATAAGCGGCGCGTAAGACGAGGAGAAGACCGGTTTCAGCGTCATGCCGGCCCGACTCTGATTTCTCACAATCTTCTTTACCATTATTATATATTTTTATTTATTTATTTTTCAGAAAAACAAAATTAGCTCCGAAGTCCTCAAGAGAGAATAGAGTGGGGAGGGGTAGGGATATCGATGATAAACGCCCCGTTAAAAGTGTGAAATCGAAGAGTTTCGATCCAACGGGGAGTTTAAAAAATTGTCGTCAACTTTCATTAACTTTTTTGGTTTTTTAATTTCAGAATAGAAATAGGTTGTTTTATAGATCAATCTAAGAAGGAAATTCTAGTCTGCGGATCGATTGGGGAACCATGGACACCATAATGAGCAAGCTCCGTAATCTGGATGCCTACCCTAAAATTAACGAGGATTTCTACAGCCGCACCCTCTCCGGTGGCCTCATTACTATAGCCTCCTCCATCCTTATGCTCTTGCTTTTCCTATCCGAGCTTCGTACGCCTTCTTCTACTCTATCTTCCTTCCTTCTTTTTTTTCGGTCTGTTTTTTTCATTTCTTTCTCTCTGTTGGGGGGATGAATCTAGTTGTTTCTGCTTGTTACTTTGTCACAGTTCCAATTTCACGTTATTTATGACTTTTGAACACGAGTAGACGCCTCCTCTGTTCCATCCAGAGGGGGAGAGGCTGCTGGGTTAGATTTATACTTTGGTGCTTGAATTGTAATTTTTTATTATCTTATTTGTTTGATTCAGAAGGAATGGCATTTAGGCATACATATGTCCTGGTGTCTATCAGGAAGCTAGGATGCATGTTATGGGCGTGGCTATAGACAAACACCACATAAGCTTCCCCATGATTTTTGCTGTCAATGTTTTTACATTGCTCCATGGCAAATACGGGTCATACTTTTTCATTTTGGGGGTGGTTTACTTTTTTATAGTTAGTTAGTCACTTGTTGCCTAGGACCTTTTACATATAAACCTTTTTTTTTTCTTTGGCCTGGATAGTTTCAGAATTCAACAATAACAAAGATTTCCTGGCACATTCTTAAAATCACAATTTAGAATTCGTTTTAAAAGAATATAATTAAACTAAATATATGGCCACAAAAAGGTTAAACTAATGACAAATGAATTTTTCCATCTTGGTTTAGATGACATTTAAATTGTCCAACTTTTAGTTGTATTCTATCACTTCTTTCTATTTCATGCATTCAATTCAAGGAGTGAAGTAATCAATTGAGTTTTTTTATTTCTCTAGGTTTCAAATGTACATGGAAGTGGCAATATAGGAAAGAAATATCGTTTAGCTGTTTTACTACCCTTAACTGAATATAATCGATTTTGTTTGTCTTTAATTTTCTCATTCTTTTGTGTTTATTTCGTGGGTTGGTTATGCTTATGACGTGCTTCTACTTTGTGTTTTCCACTTGGTTCAGGATTGTATCTGCATGCTGTAACTGAGACGAAGCTAGTTGTAGATACTTCTAGAGGAGAGACACTTCGGATCAATGTAATGTTGTCAGTCTTTCTTGTGATTATTCATTAGCCTTTTAGAATTTTGGACTTCCCATTGAACAATAATCTTCTCTGAGCATATTTCTTGTAAATAATACGTCTTGTTCTTGAGAGCTGCCTTTAAGCTTGTTGTACTTTTTAGACTACTTTTTGTTTTTTGGTCTTCTATAAACTTATGGAGATATTTTTTTCATATTGTGTATTATCTTTTGCCATGGGTTCTATCATCTATGGTGATTTCATCCTTGGCATTTAGTGGCATGCTTCAGATTTCCACATAACGTAATTCATTTCAGTCTTTTTGCTGTTGAAAGTGCAGTTTGATGTTACATTTCCTGCCCTACCTTGTTCAATACTCAGTCTGGATGCCATGGACATCAGTGGAGAGCAACATCTAGATGTAGTATGTATTCTAATTAAGCTTTATCCTTTTCTAATTTTATGGGGATATTGAACGCGAGCTATTTCATTTTTTTACCTTGAGTTTGTTGTTCAAATTATAAAGATGTTATTTACTGTTTGGTCAATGCTCAGAAACATGATATAATCAAGAAAAGATTAGATTCTCATGGGAATGTAATAGAAGCAAGGCAGGACAGTATTGGTGGTCCCAAGGTAAATTATATAGTTTCTAGAACCAATTTTCTTTTTAATTATTTTTTGTATCTGAATTCATATTTTAAAATTGTAGGTTTCTTTATAATTTTATTTGGTTTAAGCTGCTTTGATTTTTATTGCCTTAATTTTTTAGAGAACCAATCTCCTCCTAATCCATGTTAAGTTTAGAAAATTAGACTTGGGCAGGATTAAACTGATCTGACATAACTAACACCTGATTAAGCTTAGAATGCTCAAATAACTGACTCATTTATGGGAAAGTTTCTATTTGGAAAAGAGTTTGCACCACTAGTTATTTATCTCCAAATACCCGGATCCACATCTCTTTTTTTTTATGCTTTTCTTTTCCCCTTCTTATGGCTGCACTACTGGTGCTTCATTTAGAATATTTTGAGGTTATATCATGAAATTATGTCATCCTCGTCTCCTCTTTCCTTGCACACTTTGCTTATTACTGTTTGTTTGCACAGATTGAAAAGCCTTTGCAAAGACATGGAGGCAGGCTTGAGCACAATGAAACATATTGTGGTTCCTGTTATGGTGCAGAAGCGGTATGATAAGGATCTTTTTATCTATTACCTTATGATTAACAACTGGAGAGTTGACATGCTTTGAAAGTGCATTTACTTTTACTGACGACCATGATATTTTTTTCACTCCTTGTACCCTAAAACTTTAAGGACTATATTTTTTTCTGGTTAAACAGTTGTTCATTAAGTAGTATCAATAGTTACCTCCCTGCACGTTTCCTCCTTCATCTTTTAACCTAAGTTTTCCATTTTGGTTTTCTCTATGATAAATTTCTTAATAATCTACAATCACAAGTTTGATACTTATGATACTTTTGTTTCATAATTGTATTTCACAGTCAGATGAGCATTGTTGTAATTCCTGTGAGGAAGTTCGTGAAGCTTACCAAAAAAAAGGTTGGGCAGTATCAAATCCAGATTTGATTGACCAGGTCTGGCAATATGACATCTTGGCTTTCAATTCAATGATTGTCCTGGAAACCTAAAAATATTTTTGTTGGCCAATAAATGTTTATGTTAATTTTTTACTGGTTAAAGTGAATTTCTTTGGACTTTATTATGTCAATAGCATGCCCTAAATCCTTACATTTCATATGATCAAAGTGAACTCTGGTCCTCTCTTTCTCCACCCGCCCTCCTCCTTTTCCTCTGCATCAAGAAATAAAATTTTTGTAGTATTGGTTAATGGTTAGTACCACCAAATCAAAATGGTAAAACTTTTGCTCTTAATGTATAACATGTTAAATAAAGATGCCCAATTAAGTAGTGGCACCATGCTAACATCCTGTGACTTATATGCGGATCATTGTTTGATGCAAAGGCACACATGGAAGTGGACATTAGGTTGTGAAATCTTTTTGGGTCTACAACAGCTTTTATAAACCTGTTCATTTAAGATTCTTGTAGTGTAATTGGTTCCTTTTCCATGGATGTGTAGTTCCTTTTACCCCATTAAATGGTGATTAAATAGAGCTATGCCTAGATGTGAAGGAAATTTAAAGAAGCTTTGTGATGATGAAACCAACCAGAAGAGTCCATTAAAGCTGCAAAAGCCAATGAAATATGGTAATGACATAGAGTCTTAACTCACCTTCAGTGTGTGTGTAAATATGCTTATTATGTACAATTTTATGCTATAGTAATTGGCCATAAATGCTATAAAATTCTTTATTGTTAGTGTTTTGTCAGGATATTTTTTCATATTTCTGTTAGCAGTGTACTTAAAAATGAATGGCCTTATCCTTACTCTTGTCTATTCAAATAATTCTTCTGCTATTGTTTAGTTGTTGATATTAACCTGGTTAGTGTTTATTGTATAATTTGTGGCATTTAGTGCAAAAGAGAAGGGTTCCTACAAAGGATCAAGGATGAAGAAGGCGAAGGATGTAATGTCTATGGATTCTTGGAAGTAAATAAGGTGGCTGGGAATTTCCATTTTGCTCCAGGGAAGAGCTTTCAGCAATCTGGTGTCCATGTGCATGACCTGCTGGCTTTTCAAAAGGACTCTTTTAATGTAAGACAATTGGTTACTTTTTATTCTTTTGGTGAATTTGGAGTCAATAGCAATTGTTATTTTATATATTTTATAGCTTGTATGAAGTATTGAAAACAGGGAAACCTCGGAGTAGGGCTTTTCTGTTTTCCTAATTCTTTTTTTCGTAGACATCCTCTTCATAATGCTCATCTTATAAGGAAGGACCTCTGATTTGACTGTAAAATGTGGTACAGATAAGTCACCAGATTAACAGATTAGCTTTCGGAGAGTATTTCCCTGGTGCTGTGAATCCCCTTGATGGGTGTGTTCTTTCTGTTCCTATAGCTTCAAATCCAATCAATTTGTCACTTGAATTTGTTATTTAGATTCATTCTGATGCTTTATTGTTTATCAGTGTGCATTGGACACAAGTAACACCAAGTGGGATGTATCAGTATTTTATAAAGGTTAGCAATCTAGATTCTATGCCAATGTTTTCCTTCTATATCTGTCTTAATTACTTTTAAAGGAAATGTTGGCGCAAATTGTTATTGCTTCTACTAGTGTTGGTGTATTATTTTGATCTGAACTCCCTAGCTATAAGAATCTTATGATAAAAAAAAAATACAATTGTGCATATCAATTTCGCATGGTTTATGTTGTATATATTTAGTTGGTGTTAATGGTGAAACTTATTGAACACTTTATGTTCAATTAATTTGGAATATGTAAATTCTAATCCTGGCATTTTATTGCAAAGTAGCATGTCTCTTGCTTGAAAGTATTTGAACTGGCATTTTTCTCTTTCTTGTGCGAGAGTTGAAAAATATTGATCCTGCAAAATTGCCATTTTTTAAGACTTGTCACCAAATTTTGCTGCTTGTTCTACGTCTTTTTAGGTTGTGCCTTCTGTGTACACTGATGTGAACGGGCACACAATCCAATCAAATCAGGTTCAGTAAACTCAGTTGTAATTTTATGACATTTATTTAGTATTCTAATAAGCAAGACATTACAAACTAGAAATGGTTTTGCAGTTCTCTGTGACAGAACACTTGAGGACTGGAGATGTGGGCCGTCTTCAGTCCCTGCCTGGAGTTTTCTTCTTCTATGACCTTTCCCCAATTAAGGTGATATTTCTGATTGTGGATATTGCAAATTATGTTGAAGTATAAATACATAGAATCAGTACATGAAATTTGGATTTTGTTTTTTCATTAGGTGTTTCTTTTCCACCCATATTTTTATTCTTCGTCTTTTTTTTTTTTCTTCTTCATTATATTGGAGTTTTATATTGCAGGTTACTTTCAGTGAAGAACATATCTCATTCTTACACTTCCTTACTAACGTGTGCGCCATAGTTGGAGGTATAGATGGATCTTCCCCTTAGACCACTTTTTTCTTGCTTGCTTTGCCTGATTCATTTCACGTATTTGACACGACCATACTACCTGTCCGTTGCATACAGGTGTTTTCACTGTTTCTGGAATACTAGATTCATTTATCTACCATGGTCAGAAGGCAATTAAGAAGAAGATGGAAATCGGAAAATTTAGCTGATATTTGATCTCTAGGAGCTTGCCTTTGCGTTATTTGATTAATTTCCAGTGAAAGGCTTTCTGGAGATAATCAATTTGAGAGACGATCAACTATTGAATGAAATTCTCTTTTGGCTTCCCGGCGTTCTTTCAATTTCGGAAAAAGGATTTTGGCAATTAGGTCTGTTGTCTATCAAGGTTAAAATGCTAGATTCATACATGTGCAACAAATGCCACTCTACCATATTTTATATCTTTTTTTCTTAAACAGCTTTAACGACGTGAATATTGATTAGGATTCTTTAAAGTTCTTAAAAAATTTTACAAAATAAATTTGGAGAGAAAAAAATTTGTGAAACTTACATATGAATGAGTAAGTCTTATTTATTTATTAAATATTAATTTTATCAAGTTGCCTTTCTCTCTTAAATTTATTTTATAAAGCTATTTAAGAATTTTAAAGGATTCCAATTCTGCATTGTTTTCGATTGTAGACAGGTAGAGGGCAGTTAATTATGGCGGAACTAACTTAAAGAAAAGCTGAAAGGAAATTTCTTTGGGAGATTAAAATCAAAACGATAATCTAAAATTTGAGAGATGGTTATGCAGCCGTATGTTATATGCTGTTTAGTTAGCTTATCATGGGTCGCATCGCGATTCTAACTTCTAATTTGTAAGAAGTTTTGAGTTTAAAATTTGGTAAGTTCTAAATTAAAATTAAGATTGAAAGGTAATCTGCGATTAGGAAGTTTGAACGATATTTCCGTCTGTTATACAAGCATCTGAGATTTTGTTACGACCTACACTCGGGTAGATCCAGAAATTTTGGTTAGTGGAGGCAAAAAATAATTTATAAATATTTTTTATTAAAAAAAATTATTTTTGTAAAGATAATATTTAAATTTTTATAAAAACAAAAATTATTACATATATTAATTTAAAAAAAAAAATTTCTTGTGGGGGCAATTGCCCCCGCACCCTTCAATGTAGATCCGCCACTGCCTACACTAAACACTTCAAATCTTGGATATATGAAACATATTCTGGGGCTATATACTCCAAGAAATCTGGAATATTTGGTTTGGCGTTATGGTGAAACTAGGTTGGAATAGCATCGATTTATTGTTCTGGATTATAGTATTTCTCCTTTCGGTCAGTTGGAGCACCGGGAGTTGAACTACAGGCATAAA